>CM044981.1:48163895-53311116 GCA_024586325.1 Stellera chamaejasme | reverse complement strand
AAAATTATATCGATAACTGAGCAAGCTCATGTTGTGCAGCTATAAGTTTATCTAAAAATTAAAAATTTGCATGCGGGATCGAGTTTCCTTTCAATAATATTACTCTATTTTCCCGACATTGAAACAGGGTAAAGAGTTATGAGTAACATGGGGATGAAAAGGCATATAACCTGGTCATCCAGTCAGCTAAATAGTGTGGGAATGGGAAAAGATAGAATAAATCCTTATGGGATGAAAAGGCATGTAAACTGGTCATCCGACTGACCAAATCAGCAAAAGAAAAAAAGGTGGATTCAAGAAAGATATCTGACACAAAACCTTTTGCACAAGTTACACTACTTAATCAGCTATAATGGAGAAGTGCAATAGAGAAATTCAAATGGCAACATTAATCTTTGAAGTTTGAATCACATCAATGTGTCATGAGAATAAACCTGTTAGAGAGGAGAATAATTCTCTTTGTAATATGTTGACCATGAATATCTTAACAAATGCCAGAATTTAATACCATGCTTAATCTATCATTGTATAAAGGGCTTCAACCATTTCCGCATCTGTTGTGTTGTGTGCAACTAAAAAAAAGAAACACATGAATGGAAACAAAATGCTTACCTCAGTAGTCATGTGGAAAGGTGTCCCTCTTGGCTCCACTTCTCCAGTGTCAACTTGTCATTCTTTATTGATTATTTTGATACTTGTCCCATGATGCAACCAAAAATAAGGAACAACACCTTGCTGATAACATATTTAAACACTAGAATTTGGAAAAATCACAACAAATCCAGAGGAAAAAAATAGAACAACCTAATAATATAGATGACTCTCCCACCCTCTCACAACATTGATGCAAATTTAATACCATGCTTACTCTATTCATTGTATAAAGGGCTTCGACCATTTCTACATATTTGTTGTGTAAAACAGCAACACCTTTTTTCATATGAAACAAACTAATTATTGTTAAAATATGGCTCGATAAAAACTTCAATCATCAAGTCAGAATGGAAGATATACCAAAGATGTCAATGATTCTTCACTAATAATTTAACTCCACCAAAGACGCTAATATACAAAATAACATTGTGTTCAATATGAAGAAAAAAAAGTTTTTTTCAACGATGATAAAATAAAATGAAAATGAATGCCATTGGTTGAAATATATGAGATCAATACCATGTAATCATCTTTGCTAGAGCAGCTTGCATTGTGAACTAAATTGTGTTCATCGATAGGGGAGCTGCGAACTTGTCTAAGTAATCTAAAAGAAGTGTTTTGATATGCCTGCGCAAGATAGGGAGATAATAAGCAGTAGAATAAAAGAATTAGATGCGATGCAATTATGTTTTTAATTTGTTTTGATATACTAAAGACAGACTTACCAGGTCAAGAATGTACTAAAAGTATAGCATACAAGTATGAGAGTAAATGTTTTGAAGATATCAGCACAGAAACAGAGCTCCTAGCATGTGATGTTAGTGTTGCAACATTGCCAATGGTGAAAGGTCCATTGGCATAAGTTTTTGGTGTTCTTACATTCCTGGGACTAGGATTCGCAAGGTCAATATTAAAGGGGGCAAATTCTTTGATGTAAAGACGATCCATCCATGTTACTAATAGCTTTCAAGCGCAGACCTCCACCTCCCTCTAGAAATCTATTATTAATTTATAAAAGCGAAGCATACAAAGGGATGTTTATGTCCTTTTCTTTTTAGAGTATTCTCATGACGACACATGTCCCTTTATTTTATGAGTGTAGTATAGTTGAAATGACATTTTTATAAATATAATCTAGGGGTGAGGACGGTTAAGTAATAGTAAATAAACTAATCATTGCAACAAATCCGAAAATGGAGATCCAATCTGTAATATCTCATTAGTTAAAATCCGCAAGAATTTTTAAAATTCAAAATTCAATAATCAAAATTCGAACTGAAATCCGCAAAGGATCCAATTTAAACATTTCCCTCCAAAACTTTAAATTTCAGAATTCAATAATCAAAATTCAAACTGAAACTCTGAAGCGGGAAAAAAAAACCTATTTCGAAACTTTGGATGACCTAGATGTTCTACTATAAATACAACATTTCGGATCCCATCTATACAGCAACAACAACCAGAGGTGAGACAAAACAATGTCACAAGGAGCATCTCAACATTCCATAAGCCGACGGCTGAGTGAGTTGATTGATCAACATGAGCTATACAACAAGATCGAGTGATCCACACAGAGGTAATTTCTCATTTACAATCAAGTATGTTCAATCGTTGAAACATACAGAGGATTTCTCTCAAAATTATTAATATAATATCAGTTTGAATTTTGATTATTAATTTATAAAAGCGAAGCATACAGAGGGGTACCGTGTTTTTATATTTTCCTTTTTAGAGCGTTAGAACGACATGTATACTTTTTTTAGGAGCATAGTGCATTTTGAGTGGCAATTTTTGTAATTATAAATCTGAACCAAGGACGCCAATGTAAATGTACCAAAACAAAATCTATATTTGCGGATTTTTTTTCTTAAAAATCGGGATTTTGTCTTCAATTAAATGATAAGATTTTAGATATTCGTTTCCCCTAAAATCTCTCTATAAAAGATAATTATGTTTAGTTTCAAGAATATGTCTTTGATGTGATCGAACCGGATCACAACAGAGTCAAATTATCTTATCCAACATGTTATAGATATATTTGATGAAATACTATTAACCATTACGAGATACACTATCGAAGTTGGATTTTACGATATTTAACCTACCCAATCTACTATAAATATATGAGTTAGAATATCAATTCTACATCGATCGGACCGATGCTTCAACAATAATTCCAACTCTATACAATTCGCCGGAACGCAAATAAAGAACAAGCAAATTTCAGTAGTTATTTACGTTTCATTTCTTTTTTCCCTTTTGTTTTATGTGTTCTTCCAACGATTTGTTTTACATTTACTTTTATATTTCATTTTCTTGCATGTTTGACACACTTGGATTGTGT
This sequence comes from Stellera chamaejasme, assembly GCA_024586325.1. Lineage (NCBI taxonomy): Eukaryota > Viridiplantae > Streptophyta > Magnoliopsida > Malvales > Thymelaeaceae > Stellera > Stellera chamaejasme. The sequence continues at coordinate 53,308,118 of CM044981.1, read as the reverse complement.
TTTCCAGTTTCTTTTTGTAGTTTTTTTTATAATTAGATTTATTTTCCTTTGCGTGGGTTCAATAACAATGAAAGAGATCATCGAGTAGGGAAGCTTCATCGGTGCCAAATCGAAGCATGTTACCAGTCTAGGTGATTTTGCCGGTTTTTGTTTCTTCTTCTTCTTCTTCTATTTTTTTTAATACTCAGGACTTTTGTTATGCTTCTTCTTCTTTAACTTTTTTTTGTAGTTTCCCCTTTAAAGTTATATATGGTTTTTGTTTGAAATTGGGTTGTAATTTTGTCATGTTCTTCGCAGCTTACTTACGTTGCCTTTAGAACCTTTATCTACACCCTCGGTTGATTTATTCGGAACGTTTGTCGTACAAAAACTTAAGAAGAAGAAGAATCTCGGTTTGTCGTAATATATATATATATATATATATATATATATATATATTACTCCTTAACAGAAAAGTTTTACTTTAAAACTTTTCTATGAAAAAAATCATAGATAAATTTCGACTGGGATATCCAATTAGTTAATAGGAATGTAAAACTTAACCAATATCTACCCTTTGATACATAAAAATCAGTACTTCTTCGTAGTCCATAAATTATACATTTAATTTTCATTTTCATATGCGTATAATAATTTGAAATAATATTTTTTTGAAATAAACCATGACTTATCTGTGAGTAAGAGATATATTTTAAAAAATCATTTTTAATTTTGTTATTATTTAAAAGTAGATGAGTTACACAAACATAGGAAGAAAACGTATATGGTAATTATTAGTAACTTGAATTGTAGCTGTAAAAAATTTCAAATTAAATTTAAATCTTAGTTCGAAATTTTAAATGCTACTCGATAAGAATATCATTTAAAATTAGATAAGAATAATGATCAAAACTCAATATTGAGGAATCCTAAATAAATGTTGTGTTAATATATTGAGTAAATTACAATTGCCATCTCAAATTTCTTGTAAACCAACAATTACCTCCCCCGTTTTGAGAAACCTATAAATCTTTGAGGTTTGGAGAATTTATTTTTATAAGAGATAGATGTTAGGAGTAATTTGATTTTTTCTAGGTTTCTTTTGCTTTCGCGGTTTGCATTTTAAAGCTAAAAAGTTCAGGCAACTTATCTGAAAAGGGAATAAACAAGGGAATTAATATCATAACTCTTAATAATAAACATGTGCAAAAAAAATAATGACACTCATTTAAAGAAAATAGGGTAAACTATTATTATCATATGAAAAAGATAAGAGAATTATAAAGGCACAATTTGAAAAGAGAAAAAGATAATAGTAGTTGATTGTGTTGATTTTGAAAAGACATGTGAAAATATTGAAAGAGACGTTTTTATATAAAAATACAAACAAATTCATTTTCCTAGGGTGAAAGGAGTGTAAATGTGTAATACTTATTTTTCACAAGGTACACCGTGCTTAGTCGATTGATGCCGAGGCTCTTGATATTCCCAGGACATAAGTTCGACTTCGTGCGGTATGTGGATTTGTCTAAGCAATTTCCTAAAAACACATTTTGCAGGTGAAACTTTTTATTTGTTGCGTGTATTATATTTTCACTTATATGAACGTATGTTATAACTTTGTATAACTAGGGTTTAACAAAATGGTATTACTTCTAGATGTTGTTGGCAGATTAGTTAAGCAAGATGATCCACGTCAGATTGTGTTGAAAAGCAAAAATATGGAGCAAATGCAATCTATTTGGATTGTGGATCAAAGGTAAATGTATTTTTCAAAGTATACCATATCCTTATATGTTTTACTGTATACATGTCTATTGATGACCACCTTTACATGTATCTGTTATAGTGGAAATTATGTTGAGATAACCTTCTGGGGCGTTCTGGTTAAAATGTTGGCAGATATAATACATGTTGATTTAGAGACATGTGTTATAGTGGTTGTAACGACGACGTATGTTAAAAAGTACGGAGGTACGTGTTTTTTAATTTCGTACATTTAATTCAATGAACTGACGTAAACTTTTTATTTTATCTGGGTAAACATTAGTTTTAGTTTGCTATAATTTGCATTTTATAAATTATAATATTTACAATCATATAAATTATAATATTTACTATAATTTGCATTTTATTCTTTTTTTCCGTCCCGAAGGAGGGGGTACAAGCTAGTTTGTTATAACTACATTCTTCATAGAACTTGTTACCTGACTCACTATGACGAAGCAACGATAACCCAAAATCTATATTGCCTTTGGTATCATAAAGAATATCTAATGCTCCAAATGAAAATTATTTCCCACAGAGTGCTCAAGTCATCACAATGTTTAGTTCATAAACATCACAGAAAAAAGAAAAAGATTAAAGAAGGAACGATTACCTTCCTACTCCCTAGTCATATTGCATTTTGTGGTAGTGCATATGAAATTCTATGCAATCAACGACAAATATATTCACACTCCCATTATCTGACACTAAAATCTGAAAACTGAAACTTCTTTTAAGAACAACATTTCTTGAGAAAACCATGAGCAAACAACGAAGTGTAAATACATCACCTTCAAAGAAAATTCATAAAACAAATAACAAATAAAAAAAGAAATGAAATCCTAAAGGCATAGCGAATGGGAAATAAAAAATCAGAGAAGGCCAGAATAGAAATAGATCAAATCAAAGAGAAAGGGGGAGAGAAAGAAGGCTAAAAATGTTGTGCAATGAAGACAAAAAACATGGCTGTGAAAGTTTTGCCAGAATGCAGAATTGGCATCTACAGGCTCGTAGTCCGGTCATCCAGCCACCAACCCTTGATATTTTTCAAATCTGCCAAGTATTTATGGTTCTAACTCAGCTCTCACTACATGCGTGAAACACCTTACCGCGGCCTCCACCGAGGTAAGCGCGAGAAATGCCATTTACCGCGGCCTCCGCCGATAAAATGGCAGACATTCTACGTAGTGTCTTTTCAACAGTAGCCACATTACATCACAGTACATTCCCATTGATAGGAACAATCTCATACAGTAGCCAGACCATTTACATAAACAATAATAGCAGAAACCCAGAAGTACAACCACATATTAGACGTTGCAACGATGAGAAAGGAAAAAAAGAAGAGAACTAACTGAAGATATGAAAATCATACCTCAAATCATGAACAAAAAGATGCCTATCTAGATGAAAAAAGAACCTGCAATGACCAGAGAAGATACAAAAAAATCAGATGTCTCTAGGAAAATCAGGTGTCTCCAATATACCTATATCAGTTTGCAATTAAACAAAAAATTGCTCTAAACAAAACACATGAGAAAACCAGCTGCTACTGCAGGAAGGCTCGTCGGGTAGGGATAATGGGGCCCATGGGAAGCCGCATCCCAGCTTTGAGGGTGGCGGCCATTGATGAAATCATGAGGTCAGAGAGACGGCGCATCGGGTAGGGAATGAGGTTCGCATGGGAAAGGGCATTAGATAGGTGGTTGAGGCGGATCCAATTTCACAAGTCACAGACGAATCTATCGCTCATCAAATGCAAACCGTTTTGGTGAAGAGAGAAGAGAGACACATTGTAGGGAAAAGAGAAGAAAAGTAATAGAAATAATTTTTTTAAAAAATAAATAAAAAGGAGAAAAGAAAATATTGAAAAAAGTGAAGCTTTTTGGGAGTGCATAAATGCAAGATGGAGAGAATAAGGGAAATGGAGTGATTGAAAATGGGAGAGAATAAATGAATTTAATTGCAATTCATTGAAATTAATAACTTTCTAATTAATCGATTGAAGTGAAAGGAAAGGAAACAAATAGCTTAAAAAACAAATAAATAATAGTTGAGAGAAAGATTGATTGAGCCCATTGATAATTTAGGTCCCGTGGATACTCGGATAACAACAGCCCCTATTCATAAATCGGCACTGCTTTATACAATTAGATACAAAATTATCTATTTGGATTAAATTTATATTAGTTACTGATTCAAACTTACCTTCTCGAAACATACCATTAATACCTTAAGCAGGTCATGTCATTAAAAAAACCAATGTGGTCCTACATAGCGTTGAGGTGGCTTCACGAGAATTGAGTATTCAATTTTTTTTCTAACCTTGGCACCTAGATTATCCTGCAATAAGATATAATAACAGATTCTTAAATTGAGACTAAAATAAGACACATGTTAAAGAAAATGGACTGCAAATGTATTTTAATACAAAATTATTTAAAAAAGTGCAATTTTACCCAAGACTTGTAAAAACTTTCAATTTAGGAATTTTTTTTAAAAAAACTTACAATTTAGGACAAAATTCTTTTTAAAGTTCAATTCTACCCAAAAGTTTTAAAAACTTACAATTTAGGACAAAGTTCTTTAAAACATTTCAAAATTACCCAAAAGTTTGGAATTTTACAAAATTCTTTAAAAAGTACAATTTTACCCAAAACTTGTAAAAACTTTCAATTTTGGATAAATGTTTTAAAAAACTTACAATCTAGGACAAATTCTTTTAAAAAGTGCAATTTTACCCAAAGGTTTTAATACCTTTCCCAAGTCTCTTTTTTATAGGAGTTGGAGGAGGGTTGTTGCCTCCTTGGTGCCGTTGATCTGGACACGTTTATGGAAGGTTGAGGACGCTCCCTGAGATCGTGGCTGATCTGGCGGGATTGTGTGTGGAGTCCTTTGGAGAGGCTCGTGTTGCTAAGTGTTGAGGTCTTGCGCAGGGGGCAAGGGCGAGGGGTCGCAGGCAAGGGTCTTGTTTGTGGATTAAGACAATTGTGTTTTAATCTGATCATAATGAGGTGGAATCTGGATGAAAATGAAGGGAAGGACCCCCTCGCGGTTGGTTGTGGCCAGGGGTGGCATCGCGGGCGACCCCTTTGTGGTTGAGCGTGCCTTGGTGAAATCTTCGAGCGATCCCAATATTCGGCCAACGTGTCGGGCGTCAACTTGGGGTGCCCAGTTGGCGAGTTGGACCCTATATACCAACACTATTTATTACTTTGTTGTCTAAACCTATGAAACATGCATTATGTGAGCCCAAATGACATTGACTAGCCCAAACAGCGAGCCAAATGTATTCTGCGGAACACTGTCGGTACCCTTAAATGAGCTAATGGCACATATTAGTGTGTAATCCAAAATACTCCCTCCGTTCACAAAAGATTCATCCATTTGACTTTAGTGTTTTAAGGTTCAATGTTTGACTCAAATTTTAACAAAGGTAAATAGTTTAAAGAAATTCAAAAAAAAATATATTTGGAAAATTTAGATATCAAATTATGATACACTTATGAAATATTTAATTTTCAGTATCTAAACATCCGTGAAAAAAATCATAGATTAAATACTATGAAACTGACAAAACAAATAGATGATTTTTTTTGCGGACAGAGGGAGTACATATTAGGCTCCTAAACTGCACCACTGTCGCATTTTAGGGTACCCACGGTATCTCCTGTAAAAATTGTTGGACCACTTTTAGAATAACCTAACATAAGGCAAACTCACTCATATTTTCTGAAACTAACACACTCTACACACACACACACCTGACATAACACTTCTACCGTGATAAAAAAAACTTACACATATATGAACGGACGTAACTCCATCCAAACAAAAACATGTGGTAAATGTAATTTACTATTTAGGTAAACCACCAATAAGGGTAACTCCCGATTTTTCCTAGTGAATTTTAGTGCTACTAACACTAAAAAATTGAGAGATTTGCCGTCTTGAGTACTTGACCTAGTAGTCATACTTCTGATGACACTTGTAGAAGTCTCCTTCCGATACCCTAAACTCCTACCTCCTTTGTATCAACCAAAAAAAATAAGAAGAATTTGAGACTTGTCATTCGTTTACTCCTCCAAACGTCAACGTTTTGAAATAGGAGTTCAGCTCATCCTACTCACGGCTCACCTCAAGCCGTGGCCAACGCAACACTGATTCGGTGATTCCAAATGCGCCTTGCATTTCCATCAGCAACGACCTTCAGCTGCTGCAACCACGTGAACCGCCGTGTCGCCGCCGCACTCTCATCGGTCTCCAATCAAAGAAAGTTCACCTGCTCGTCCGCCGCCATGACCAGCAGTAGCAGTGGCAGAAATGGAGGAGAGTACACCACCGTAAAAGAAACAACAACCGTGGATAAAGAAATCAAGAAGAGCAAATTCATCGCTATCGCCGGCCACATCTCCGACGAAAGGTCAGCGCATTTGTTCCTTGCCCAGGTTAAGGACCCAAAAGCCACCCACAATTGCTGGGCTTACAAGGTGAGATCAATTCCTTAGATGTATCGAATTCGTTGAATCAGATTATTTGCTTTCTAGGGGTTGAAATTGATTTGTTGGTTAAATTCTTAGGTGGGTGATCAATACCGGTCTAATGATGATGGTGAGCCCTCTGGGACGGCTGGAAAGCCTATTCAGTCGGCAATTGGTTCTTCAGGTTTGGATAGGATTATCGTCGTCGTCATTAGGTAAATTTCATAATAAATTTTTTATTACTTTAGGAGTGATTAGAGAGGAAGTTTGCCACTTTTCTACATTTTTCTGTTAAATGATGGGATTATGTGACTGACAGGTACTTTGGAGGGATCAAATTGGGCACTGGGGGACTTGTCAGGGCTTATGGTGGGGTTGCCTCCGAATGCTTGAGAAATGCTCCAACTTGCTTAATAAAGTCTAAGGTAAGATTTGGATTGTTGCATCTCAGCCTGTTCCGGTGTTCAATTCGTTTTTTTAAATGAATGGAGATGGTCTAAGATGTTCTATTTGTTTGATTTAGGTTCCAATGGGGTTGGACGTTTCCTTTGATGTTTTGGGAGTTCTGTATCATCAGGTGAGCTTTTCTTTGATGTAGTATCAGAACTTCCATCACTTTGATGATTCTCTGAACTTAATTTGTTGAAAATTGTAGATTGCTTGTTTTGTTTTTCTAGAGTTTCATGATTTATGTTGCTTTTGATGCATTCAGTTAAACCGAGCATGTAAGGTCTGGCAGAAAATAATAGGAAACTAAAAAATTGAATCAAGCTCATAATCTTAAAATTAATACTCATAAATCACAATTACCCTACCCTTCTTATTTCTACATGCAAGAGAGAGTTCTAGAGGTGCTGATGAATAAGTTGCTCTTGTTGACACACAACTTTCTGACAGTCTGCTCAACTTTGCCTTCACTTAGTGTGTTCTACTTTTTTTCACATGCTTGTGGAGATTAAGATGGATAAGTACCTTGCATAAGCATCAGTTCTGTGGCAAAGCAGTTTCCTTAAGGATCTGTTTTTCAGATTAAAGAAAAAAAGGGATTCAGTAGACTAGCTCCTGACTGTTTTGGTTCTGTTAGCAGTGTAACAATTGGTTCAAGCAGATGTGTTGCTTGCCCTTAAAATAACACAATAAAAGAGTAAAAAAATCAAGCTGATATGTTTATGTTCCAAGTAGAGTAATTTTTATTTGTATGTTGTTTTAAGAGAAATTTTTTTCATAAAATTCTCCTACCATTTTTTTTATAATAACCAATTTATAGATATAGCTATTATAAAATCACAGTTCCAGTCAGTTGTTCACCGTTAAAAAGGAATGCACACCTCTAGTCCTGAAATTTAATCAGTGTTTTTAAAAGCGCAAAGCTCACTGAAGCGCTAAGGGTCTCAAGCGGCAAGCGTAGAGCGAAAGCGTGGGCTTTAACGAAATAAAGCTTGCTATATATTATAATTAGATAGAAGTATAGAGTAGCTAAAAAAACCTCAAAATCTAAGAAAGTATAGAGTAGCCCAGAGATTGCATAAGAAAACAATGTCAAAGAATTTACTTGCTTGCTTGCTGCTGCTTCTGTTCCTTTTCTTCAGAAAACAAAATAATGGAAAAAATGGAAATCTTTTTTTTTTTTTTTTTTACTTCTTGTGTTTGATAAAGTAGTGTGTATTTTTTTCCCCTTGTTTTGAGTATCGTTTATAATATTAATTAAGCCTAGCAACTGACAGAGTTTTAACTTGGGGGTTGGGTTTTACGGGCTGGCCCATTTCTTCTTCTTTTTTTTTATAGACAGCTGGCCCATTAAATACTCATATTTTATAGGGATTTGTTCCATTATGCTTAGCGTGCGCTTTCACCGCTTAGCCACTGCTTATGCAAAGCCGCATCGCTTCACTAGTAAAAAGCCCTACGGACCCAAAGCTCACCGCTTTTAAGAACACTGAATTTAATCCTATTTTTCTGTTGAGTCTTGAGTCTTAATTCACTGTTTTGAATCAGTACTAGTAATACTTTGCTGAGGTTGCTTGAAAATGGTTACCAAACTTTAAAACGATTTACATAGAGGAAAAACTGATCATTTAAATGGTCTATTAACTGTGAAAAGTCATTTCACTCGCTGAATTAATTTACCTGAAAGTTGTTTGCTGAAATCTTTAAAACAGTTGATTTCAGAAAAGTGAAAATCATGCACTTTTAAAGTTTCAAGAATTAATGTTAGGACCAGTTTGCTAACCTTTTTTTATCCCATGATCTGGCTTCCCTCCCATTCCTCCCTAGAGCAAAGAAGCGCGATCCTAGCATGTTTGGTATCTTAAATCTGTAGTGTTAGTGTGTAACCATATTCGAGCATTTTCTTTTGGTGGTTGCAGCTACAAGCTTTCCAGGCTGAGGACATTAAACAAGATTATGACACTGGCAAAGATGGCATTACCATGGTTTCCTTCAAAGTTGAATTTGATAAAGCTGACAAGCTGGAGGAGGCTATAAAGGCTAATTGTGGTCGGGGTATTGTTTTCTACAGATAGTGAAGATGGGATTTTTCAAGTCCAAACCCTCATGAGTCAAGACCACAGCCTTCGCCCATGCTCCTTATCTTTCTGGTTAGTAGAACAGATTTTGCAATATACAAATGCTGGAACCTTCTCTGTGCGAGCTGTTGATTAGGGAAAAATGCACAAATGTTAAAGTCAAATAAGCTAAAGGCTTAAGTTCACATCTGTACTTCTTTAATGGTTTAAGTTGATACTGTCTGTAAAGGTTTAGTTTCACTTAAATCTCAACTACCATTAGTGACATGAAGTATACGAGTATATATTAACAAACATTAGAGTTAGTGACACTATATGCTCATGTAAAAAGCTTAGTAGCAGAAGTTTAGAGCCAGATGCGCTTTTTGACGCGTGAGTATTTTTTATACTTGTGAGAGACTGATAAAAAAAGATTTAATAATAATAATAATAATAATAAAAAACATTCTTTAGGTAAAGGGAAAAGTCACAAGCTTGGTGCATCAGATTAGAACACAGTAAGGCAATAGGCTACAATCAAAACAGATTGTTTACATGATGTTAGGCCTAATAAGGTAAGACTTATTGCTTCTATATACTCTATAAAATGTCAACCTGTGTCTCCTCTTTGTTGTTTTATGCAGCTTCAACACATTGGACTTTCATTTATCCTATCAACAACTCTGTTTAATGCCATTCTCAGCATCTTCATTCCTTCATCATCGAACGTGCCTTTCACCTCGAGCACGAACTTACTCCGCCCGCCAATCATCAGCATCTCAACCCTCATAATCCTTGCCCCGACTGACCTCAATCCTTCTGTCAGCTCTTTTATTAGTTCCTTCCGATCATCACACCTGATTATTATCTTGACAAAGCTTCTCTCATTTTCACTCTGTTCCAGTTTCAATCTGTCATCTAACCCGTTACGAAGCATATGAAGCAGGCATCCTTGGGAAGACCCACCCATGTCTTTGACTGCACGTTTGAGCTCTCTTATCTGCTTGATCGTCTCTCCTAGCACCGATGCCTTGTCCTTCTGTTGAATGCATTGTTGCTTAAACATGCTGCAAACATAAAGGTTGTTTATCTGTATTCATCTATCACTTACTTACCTTGATCAAGCCTGGCAGGACACAACGGAGACGATTATAGCAGTTATTTATCCGATGCCTCCTGTTCCTCTCAGAATTCTTGTGCTTTTCTGCAGCCTCCCTCAAGGTCTCTTCGCTGGACTTTCTCCGCCTGGCCTGGCTCTTGAACTGACAGAAATTAGCTGGGAGTATGCTTCTGGGAAGGCCATTGCTTTGCTTCCAACGTGCCACGGAATTCGCATACAAAGTTGGAGCAGTTTGGAGGTATCGCTCAACCTGTGGAGATTGCACACAGTCAAATTGGATAAATTAAGAAAGATGAAGTATGCATGAAGGTGAGCTTGCCTACACACACACACACATAGAAGATTTACCTGTCGCAGCAAAACCATGGCAGCAAAAGAACTGTTTCTCGGGGGGAAATGAAGAGAATGGTTGGTTGGTTGGTTGGTTGAGGGAGTGGAAGTTGATATCGCCAGAGGGATCTTCAAGTTCTTAAATGTGAATATATGAATTTAATGAATAAGATACAGAAACACGCCTAGTTAGCAGTAAAACAATGAATTTATGAAATGATCATGGGATATCTTCCTTCATAAATTCAGGATCTTCAAGAGCTTCTCTACACCTTGTTAGCAGTAAAACAATGATTTACCCGTCTTTTATGCAAATTTACAGCATAACGAACCATTTCAGTATCAATACTAACGTGTATACCTGCTACAGGTAAGAGATCATTTTCTAACTTGGTGTTAAAACATGAACTTGATAAGCATTGTAGTAGCTGCTGATCTGATTAGTGGAGGAAACGAACAGGCCTCACATTAACCTCCATACCAAATGTGGAAGTTGATGTGACTGGCTGAATAAATGTTCATTTGGTAAATTTATCATTTTTTTTGTTGGTTAGTGGATAAAATGGCATCCCAGGTTTTATTATTTTCTGGAATATTCAATCATGACTTCATGAGTTTTTCCCTTTCAGCTCTTGGTTGAAAGTTGAAATCCACAAAATGGCATCCAACTATTTTTTTTTAAGACGTGATAGTAACGATGTTATACGTTTATGACTGGATTGTTATAAGTAATTTTACCTTAACAGATCGTTTTGATTGATATAATTAGAGCTGTTTTCGTGAGGTATGTTTTCGGTATTTTCACTTATCACTACATCGTAATTTTTGGTAACCATGCATAAATGTGCAAGGACCAAAAATGTAAATTAGTGGTTGAATATCTTATTTGATCCCGACTTCTTCTTGAAAGATTAGTGCATTTCATTTGTAGCATTTAGCATATGATTATTTTCAACATTTTTGTATATAAAATAAAAAATATATGTACAAATGATCAATCAATGTACAGAGTTTTCTAAAGAGTAGTAGTATAATTTTATACTCTTGGCTAATATTCTCATTTCAGTCTGCTACTGCTACTCCACCTGCAAGGCTGCACCTACACCTCCATAAACATGATTTACAAGGAGGAAAACTGATTCTTAAACAATAAAAATGTCTATCCCCTATGTTAACAGTCTTTATTCTCATGATACTGCATCCCTCCCAAATCCCAATCTTCCTAAAGCAAAGATGGATGATAATAACATACTACCTCCATCACAGAAAAGAAGATACATATAAAGCAGAAAAAGATAGCCTTGCCAAGTTTTCCATATAAAGCTAACAAGTTGGAGGAGGCTAAAAAAGCTAATTGTTTTGTATGGCAGCAGGTGAAGATGTGATCTTCTAAATCCAACCTTAATGAGTCAAGATCACAGCACTTGCACATTTCCCTCTGGTTATAGGGCGCTATCAATTATGGACAACTCAAACTTACAGCATAAGGAACCTTTTCAGGGACATGTATACTTGCAATAAGACAACACCAGCAATTCACATTCGACTTCTATACAAAGAAGATTTACCTGTTGCAGCAAAACCATGGCAGCAAGGAATTGTTTCTTGGAGGAAAAGGAAGAGAATGGTGGTTTGGTGCTTGAGGGAATGGAAATTACCCAGACAGGATTCTTCAAGTGCTTAAATGTGAATAATAATACGCAAACTCGCCTAGTAAGTAACATTTATATGAAGTGATCATGGGATATCTTACTTTATAAATTCAGGATCTTCAAGAGCTTCTATTTACTAACATAACAAATCTTTTCAGTATCATTACAAACATGTATACTTGCAACAAGCCACGGATCATTTTCTAACTTGGTGTCAAACATCATCTCAAACAAGAAAACAGGAACTTGATGATCATTCTAGTGGCTAATCTTTCTGTCTACTGAGGTAACATCCACCATACAGTTTATAAAGCAATCATCTCATGAACCACAGTTACCTGGTGTCCTGATGCACAGGGATATGCAATGACCCACTATTTCTTGAGGCCCCAATGCAAACGTTTCATCTCATTACTTAAAGAGGAACTCGAAGAACGCTTTGCACTTCTCCTTCTTCTCCTCCTTCTCCTTCTCCTTCTCTGTGCAGCCAAGGATTGGAACCAAACTCTCCACGAACACAATGATTTTCCAATCGATAGCAACCTCAAAGACCCCAAGGTTCTTCATCTCTCCGCTCTCAACAGTCATCAACAACAGTTCACTGTGGTCACTTACCAGTAACATTTGTCCGGATTTCCATAAACCCAAAGGATGGTGGATCCCTTGGAAAGGACCAATGCGCCATTCCCTGGTCCACACCTCTTTCTTTACCCACAAATCAAAAAAAATCTCTTGTTGATTAGCGGGATAAGCAATCAAAGCAATGTCTGCACCAGGATCTTCTACAAAAACCAATTTGGGGCAACCCTCAAACTCTGGTAACGGAATTGAAGAGAAGGACTCGCTTCTCATATTGAATGGGAGAATCATCTGATACTGGTTTTCGCCGAATCCCAGCCATAGTACTCTGTCATTTTTCTGGTCATAGAATGTTGAAAATTCATCAAATTTCATGACAGGGACATGGATTTCTCTCCAGGAATTGGAGCTGAGTGAATAGAGCTGCACTCGATCGGTCCAACCCCCTTCGCCACCGTAGTAATTAATAAGCAACGCAATCACTTTGTATTCTCCCGATCTATAATCTCCAAAACAATCGAACGGACGATTATTTACGGAATCATCAACAAAATTATAAATCAGGATCATCCATAGGATAGCGCACACACCTGGAATCGAATCCCAAACTGACTGCGGCGATGTCCACCTCCCACCGGGGAGGAGTAGTAGGTGGTGGAATATACTTAAACTCTCTGGTCGCGGGATTCCAGATGGCGATGTGTTGTTTGCCGTTGCGGAGGCAGATTAATCCGTTGCAAGGACCAGAGACATCAGAGCAACGCATCCTGATGTTCTCTGTCCGACGAAGCTCGCCAGAGATAGCGGTTAAGTAAGGTTTCTCGCCATAGTCCACATGCCTGGGGAAAACCTTCACAAGGATTTGGGGATTGGAGTTTTCTCTCCGGAGGGAGTGGTGGCGCTCAACGAATCTGGCTGATCGGATGGCGGCGGAAGTTGACTTGGAGAGGCATCGGAAACGGATTAAGGATTTGACCGGAAGCTTCAACAAGATGGCTATGGCGAGGTCGTCCGGCACCCCCTCCGCCGCCGCAGATGCTGAGTTCATGCTCACTTCAAATAAGCTAGCGCTCTATTTGCTGAGTACTACACTATGGCACTATTCATTTCTATCATCGGTCTTTACACAGAAGGAGGGAAAGTGAAGATCGGATAGAGACATCGAGGGGGAGAGATCGATAGAGATTGGAGGAGGCGAATTCGCGACAGGTCGGAGGCGACAGTAGCCGACTAAACTGAAAATAAAAAATACTCCCTCCGTCCCACAAAGGTGGTAGGATTTGTTTGCGCGTATATTAAGGAAAGTGGGAGAATAATAGTGTGTTGACAAAATTACCCTCATGAAAAAGAAAGGAGAAAATTTTGTGGATCCCAGTTTTAAGTTGAGTGGGAGGAAAGAGAAAAACTTGTGGGTCCATGATGTGAGATAAAAGGATAAAATGGTAAAAATAATGATAGAAAGTTTCTATTTTAAGAAAGTTGACAACCTTTGTGGGACGGCCCAATATAGTAATGTTGACAACCTTTGTGGGACGGAGGGAGTAAAAAATAAGTCGCGTTTTGTTTTCTAAACTTTTGATAAAATATGGGCAAAAAGCATGAACAAACCCTGAATTATTTTAATCGTCACAACTCCTTAAATGGTACCGATATCGTCCTTCATCTATTCTTTGTTGATGTGTTTGACGGATTTGTACACATGGACATGAAGTGACTAGAATTAGAGAGGGTAAGGGTTATAATGGCGGGAACTAAAGCTGTTTTAAACTCATTCATATTATTTTCAAGTCATACTTAGTCAAATTCCTCACTTAACCCCATTCTCTTCATCCTCAAGCCCAACTCAAATCCTTCAACAATAACGAGGTCCAAATCTCTCATTTAAATGGTCAATTTTGACCATTAATGTTAGGCAAGAAGATACTTAAATTTTACAAAATTACGTCTACGTCACTAAGCACTTAAATAACTATTTCTCTCAAATTACACATAGTTTGGTTCTAAAATTTGTCATGTTATTTCATAACATGAAATAACATAATTTTCAAGACATGCTTGAACATAATTCCAAACTCGATATAATTTTTCAACTTTAACATGAGCATCCTAATACTCGGCTCCACTCGTTTTCATCCCTATTCATACATTACAACTATAAATAATAGGAACCATAAAAGAGGGTGTAATAGTAAAACGTTTCATATATATGTGGAGGTAAGGGAGGTAAGAATCATAGAAAATTAGTCGTTTCAATGAAAATACTATACATCAAATGAAAAATGTTAGTAATATAAATATGAATTAAACGATAGTAATTCACCTTTCATCCATAAAAATTGATTGTTTTTTCACAAAACAAGACTACATCAAATGACAAAACGTCGATGTATAAAAAAGAAAGTTTTTTAAGATAGTGGCAAAAGGGATTTTTTTGGCAAACTTGGGTGGTAGAAAGTGACATTTTCCCCTATTTTAATATAAAATTCACATAATTTACCCCAATTTCATTAATTAAATGAAGAAATGGTACTTTTGCCACTAAACTTTCAAAAATCCCTCGTTTTGCAACACTTTGTTAAAGAGTATGTTTACCACTAGACGTTAAGTTGTTCCAGTTGCCAGTGAGAATCGTTTAGATGGCGCTATGTGACTTACGATTGGACAATTACGTGGATATTGATTGTGTATTTCTTAGTGTTAATGTTTTAATTTCACCTCAAAGTTTGTAAAACTAACAATTTATCTCTAAAACTTTAGAATCTTAAATTCATTCCCCCTTAAATTGGCTGACATTTCCCCATTCGTTGTCTTCTTTCTCATTATGTTCTCTCAGTTTTCCATCGGCGATCTGCTGCAATTAGTGTTCAGATGTTGGATGAGGGAGGAGAAGACTGATGTCAGGTTGGTGGAGGTCGGGTAGACGTTACTGGATCGACTCCAATGACTAGAGGCCGGAATGGAGAGGCAGTGGGTTGGAGGTTGGAAAAGAGAGGCGGAAGATGAAGGTTGAGGACGAAAGGTTGGGGTTAGGATAAATAAGGACCGGATTGCAATTTTCACTTTCTCAAAATTAAAATTTTGGGGCTAATGTCTCCTAATTACATAAGTTAGGTGTTATCGATAATTTTTCATTTCAAGTTAATGATTCCTTCATGCCACGTTACACCGTTTACTCAACAGTGACAATTTTAGCCCTAAAATGAAACATTGATGACATTTTGACACCAAAAACGTTAATGGTAAAATGAAAGAATTTTAAAAGGTTAGTCGTATAATTACCCTTTGATCCTTAATTTAATGAGCCTAAATTGTAAAACACTATCCAACTTGCTTTTTTCCCTATGAGTGGCTATATAGTGCGCACATGCGCACTATATGTTCATAAGATGTAATAATTACATTTTATGCCACCGCACTTCCATCCCACCGATAACTACCTCCGTGACATCTGGCGAAGCTTCCAGTCCGTCTCTCCAGCTCTGAAACATGTCACCTGTCCATCGGATTCGAAGACGCCTCCGTCGTTCGCCGTAACTTCATATCGCTTCCAAAATACAAATTTTCCCAACTCGTGATATAAACACTACCGGAATTTGCCCCGATGAAACTACGTAACCATTAAACATGCAAACGATGAAAATTTGAAAATTTTGACTTAAGAAATTTGGTGAAAACGATGATGATTAGAGTATGTAGTCATGTTTATCTCGATTTTGATATCTTGATCAAGTGTAAGAACATGTTGTTCACCATGCAGATCAATATTGATCAGGTTTAAAGAGATGTTGATCACCTTGCGATCAAAATTTAATGTTGATCAAGCACAACAATGATGCGATAAGGTGTAAGGTGATGTTGAGTGCCGAACAATGTTGATCAAGTGTAAGGAGATACTGATCACCATACAAATCAACATTTATTCTGGCGATGTTGATCAAGACAAGTCATCATGCTAATCAACATTTAATGTTGATCAAGCACGACAATGATGTTGATCAGGTGTAAGGAGATGTTGATTACTATGTGGGTCAATGTTGATTGCGTGTAAGGATATGCTGATCACTATGCAGATCAACATTTATTCTAGCGATGTTGATCAAGACAAGTCATCATGTTGATCATTAATTAATGTTGATCAAACATGACAATAATGCTGACCAAGTGAAAGGAGATGTTGATCGTCATACATATCAACATTTATTCTGGAGATGTTGATCAAAATAAGTTATGATGCTGATCAATAATTAATGCTGATCAACAAGCACAGTAATGATGTTGATTAGGTGTAAAGAGATGTTGATCACCATGTAAATCAATGTTGATCACGTGTAAGGATATGCTAACCACCATGCAGATCAACATTTATTCTGACGATATTGATAAAGACAAGTAATCATACCGATCATTAATTAATGTTGATCAAACACGATTGTAGCGACGTAATTTTTTATAGGAGTCGCCACCAATCTTTTTACCTAGGTCGATTGGGAACATGAAAATGGTCTACGAGAAAATCTGGGTTCGTTTGTCAGTTACGCTAAAAAATTATAAATTTCTAAGAGCCCAAAATTGGTACCACGAGTGTTTTTATAAATTTGTTTGATTTTAAGAAATAAAGAAAAGGACAAATAAAAACACTAAAAAATAAAAGAAAAGGATTCTTAGTAATTTACATAGCTAATAAAACTCAAAATATCTTGAAAATAAAATTAAAATAATTTAGATTGACATAATAATGAAATATTAACTAAAACACAAAAAGGTTTAGACCTAGTGCCTAAAATGTTAAGTTTTAAAGTTGTTGGAAGGTCGAACTAAAACTTATAAGAACTTGATGGCTTAAGTAGAACAAGGAAACAAGAAAAAGAATTAAAAAGGAGTTTACCCAAAAATATTAAAACAAAGACTTCTTCTTCCTCACGGGCTGCTACGCGCACAGACGGCGGAGTGGGGCCGGAACTTCCAGGCGCGGCGGAGGTGCGTTTTAGACGACGGAGTAGGCGGTTGAAGGTGTGGCAATGGCTGGTGGAGCTGTTGGTGGTGGTCTCGTAGCAAACCGAGCTTCGGTTGGAGAGAAAAGAAGTCCGTACTGACAATTGTTTTTTAACAAGTTCTCCACTCTCAGGCCATCTCCAGCGACATGAGAGGATAGGTTGACTTCGTATTGTCATGGCGGAGCTAATGGTGATGGATGGTAGTGGGAAAGGCAGCAAATCGGAGGGGATGGAGGAGGAGGCCGGCGGGAGCCTTTTTAATCGTTTTGTTGCTGCTGCCCCGTTTCCTCTCCAATTTGGCTCTATTTATAATCAATTTTCTTGATTGAGAGGAGCTTTACTTCATTGATGATGAAGTGTCGGTTCAAACTCGATGGATGGATTTTTGGGATGGTAGCGTGGGAAAAAAAATTGCACCAAGCATGCGTTTTCTGTTTTCTTTTCTTTTCTGTTTTTTTTTTCGATTTTTTTCATATTAATATTAATTAGCACGCATTAAAATACCATATTGAACAAGTCAAACATAAAATGATCAGTAAAATTGTAAAAATACATAAATAAAGTGAAAATAACAAAAACACATAAAAATGACAAAAGTTCATAAAAATAATGAAAATGACAAAAGTACACAAAATAATGAAAATGACAAGAGCACATGGAATAATAAAAGTGAAAATGACAAAAGCACATGAATTAATAAAAATGACAAAAAGGCACATCAAATAACAAAAGTACATAAAATAATGACAAAAATCACATAAAATAAAAGTACAGAAAAATACCGAAAATCACAATTACGAATCATATACTACTACAACCTAAATTACTAATCCGTTAATCCGTACAAAATTGGGTGTCAACAACGACAACAATGCTGACCAAGTGAAATGAGTTGTTGATCACCATACATATCAACATTTATTATGGAGATGTTGATCAAGATAAGCTATGATGCTGATCAACAATTAATATTGATCAAACACGACAACATTGTTGATCAAAAAACCCGCGTGAGAAACTGATAAATAAGCAAAACGCTTATACACACGCATATGCAGTGCGCAATTTAACCCATACCTTTTCCTAATGGGTTTAAAATTGCAAAGATGAAGGCAACAATAATTGAGGATGTATTTTGTACAAGGTGATAAGTAGTTCCACTTTTCATTTATGACTTTGGTTCGATGTTTGAATGTTTCTGGCTACATGCCGATGATTAAATAGTTAAGTGAGTGAAGTTAGTGTGGTTAAATCAATAAATACAAAGAAAAAATAAAGATTTGAGAGAATAAATTGATAATTTTATTTGAAAAAAACGTAAATGTTGCAAACATTTAGAAATGTCCCAAGCTAGGGGTGTAAGTCGGGTCGGGTTGGTCCATGACCCGAACTCGGAATACCCTTATCAATTAATCCGAAACCGACCCTAATAACACTTCGGATCAGGTCAACCCGAACCTAAATATTTCTGGTTAGGACTGGGTTTGAAAGGTTGACCCGAAATTCCTAAATATGCAATATTTTAGATTGGAAAAAAAATTAGAAAGACAAAGAAGGAAGTCTGAATCATATAAAAAACAAATAACACCACAATCTTAGCAATTACTACGGTGCTCTTTCAGATGACAAAATATTCAAAAAAAGAAAATACAGAGGAAGCTAAAACGCCAGATGCTCATGAAACCCTCGCCATGGACGTCAACAGATGCAGAGGCAGATCTTAGGTGTAGAACACGAGCAACAAATGGAGCGTTGGATCTGTCACAAATTAAACGAGTAGTAGATGGCACGACGGATTTGTGGCTGCAGTGGTGGTGCAGAATGCGAGTGACAAGGGCGGTGTTACTACACCTAAGACTAGACTTAAACCCTAAGTATTTAAACCCTAACAATTTTACCTTTAAATTTAATCACAAGACTTAAACCCTAAGTATTTAAACCCTAACAATTTTACCATTAATATATATATATATATATATATATATATATATATATATATTACATTTGACCCACCCCCTGCACATGCCTAATACCTCCACCGCTCAAAACCTTCATTCCTGTCGCCCAACGTCTCAATCTTTGGCCTCTACCGTTTATCTATTCCAGAAAGTGTGAGGGTATAGTATAACAAAAAGAAAAAATAATCTGAAATTGTTTTGAAGGGAAGAACAATGTCAATGATTCATCCTCTACTGAAGAAGCAGAGGTTGACGATAACACATATGTCACACCACTCGGCAGCAGCAATGTCGATGTCGAAAATGAGGCTGAGGGACAACTCCGTCCAAGCATCTGACTGGGTGAATGATGTGTAGAATACACATATCACATTTCCAAGTGTTTTAAATCATTTCCATCATGCATTTGAGCGAATTTGATCATATTTGCGGGTGTTATTTAGTAAGTTGGTTTATTTGTAGGTGTACATTCAGATGGTAGATATGAAGCTTGAAGAGAGCAAAAGGGGGAATCTCGCACATTGACAAGTGGAAGAAGGATATAACCACCAAATCTTGCTAGAAATGACGGCTCGAACTTGAAAGCTATGCACCGGCAACCTCTCGCGCTTGAAATAGGAAGTTCTTGGTGCAACAAGCTCGCGGCACCATAGCGAAGCCAAGATGGCACCGCGTGAGCTCTCAGCCTCAAAGTGACACACTCGTGGCACCAATGTGGTGCCACCACCTGCAACTTAAATGTTTTGGGGCCACCGCGATGTTTCTGGACTATTTTACCCCCATTTAGCACTCTTAAAGTACCCAACATGTTACAACCGCCACGCGCGGCGACTTCCGAGGTAATTTCTGTACACTTTTTGATTTTTATGAATATTTGGACTTCAATTTAAACATGTTAAATATGTTTTTTGTGTGTTATGTAGTCCCGAAGTTAGTGTTAGAATTTCAATTCCGTAGGTGTTCCCGTTTGGAAAATATGCAAGTTACGGTTGGACTAAATTACAACTTTACAAAGTTTTGGGCCAAATTGTAAAAAAAGGAAAATTGAAAGCCAATAATTAAAAGGGAGAGAGAAAGGGACGAAAATGTGGCCAATTTATGGGAAAAATAAGAAAAAAAAAAGAATGGAAAAGAAAGAAGATAAAAGAGATGAAAGTTACATTTTGTCACTTATCTCCTTCTTCTTCTCCATCATCTTCTTCATACGTTTCTCTCATTTTCATGTGAAGCTCAAGTGATCTCCACAAATATTGGCTCGAGCTTCGAGGTAATTATATTAAATTGATCATCGGGAGAAGTTAGGGACATTCTACGGATCAAATTTTTCAAAAACGGCTCCGTTTAAAAGCTGTAAATTCTGGAATTTTTTTGAAAATTTTGGTGCCACATGTGAGGTTATTTTCTTGGTTTCTAACATTATTTACATGTTTCTTGATCAGTTCTGAAAAGGAGTTTGAGCTGAAACGATTTCGGAGTACTGCCGAAATCAATTTCTGATTTTCTGCACGACAGTCAAAGTTCAGATTTGTGAAGAGGTAATCATATATGTCATTGACGGTGAAGAGTTATATACTTTCCACGGATCAGATTTTGTTAATGAGCTTCTGCATGAAAAAATCGTTAACGTCTGTATTTCTGGTGTGTGGTGGAGCCACATAGATATGTGATTTTATGGTTTCTGAACATGTATTTTGTGATCTTTTGATGATTTGTCAACAGGGAGTTTCTGGGAATCTGCGCAGAAGCCCGGTATGGGAATCTTCGGTGTGTAAGGTAAAGGTTCAGTGTCTCTTGATATTGCGTTTTGGAGTATTTTATGAAATGCATATTGGAGTATATTGAGGCTAAGTTTGGCTGGAGGGGTGTGCATGGGGGCCTTCGCCTGATCTGAGGAAGGGGATTTGCCTGGAGGATTCGCATGGGCTGCTTCACCTGGAGGATTCGTGTTACCCCCTTCGACGGAAGCGCACGTGATGCGGAACGCCAAGCGGCCTGAGCGGGAACAGGAATCGGGGTAATAGTTAACAGAGTTCCCTCGGTGTGGTGGCCCAGAACCAACCCGATTAAAATTTTTCATTTACTTTACTCATGTTATTAACTTGTAGTGCAAGTAACGAGGATCGTCTGAACACAACACACATATGCACATACATACATATATGACAACACAAGTTTTGCCCCGCAGGCTTCAAAATGCAGCAGAATACGAAATTCTCATACAGATACATATGTGATGCAATATAACTTTACATGCATGCGTTTACATATATAGAGCCAGAACCTAATATCCAGAATACCTACGTGTGTGGAGGGATCTGGTGCACCAAGATCCTTAGAAAGCAACTCCACGTAGGTCACCGCTGCTGCTAAACAAAAAACAGAAGACAACCGTCAGTAACCTCAGCATGTGCTCAGATAAGAATCGGATCTTGCAAAATAGCAGAAAATCTCAAACGAGACTATCCTTTTTTCCAGACTCAGAGGACATGCTTGGATTTAACAGTACCTGAAAATCAAACACCAGAAAAGCACCGAGAGACTCCACTCCTCGAACTTCTTATCTAACGAGCCTGAAAAAGTGTAAATATATAAGTGTGAGTCCTCGTTGAGAACTCAGCAAGGATCAAACATAGGATAGGGTTTTAGAGGTCCGGGGTATGCCGAACCAATATACATGCACAGAAAAACACAGATACAACCGAACAACAGATATACAGATAACCATAGTAAAGATGTCAGAAATGTTAGTAGTTAGACAGAATCGGCAGATCTCTGAGGCTTTTAGCCTTACAGAAAAGGTTTTCAGAAATAACAGAGGCATGGTACCAGCCCGGGGTCTGGAATCCCCGCTGCCAATAGAACAGATCCAGATAGCAGAATACAGAAGGATACTTGCCGAACAAGTTATCCTGAGTGATGACTGGAGGTAACTTGCCAGACAAGTTATCCCGCATGCAATGCATCCAGATGCCGAATGTGTATGAAACTTGCCGGACAAGTTACCCGAATGATAACAGAGGTAACTTGTCGGACAAGTTGTCTAGGAGCGCCCACCCGCTTACCCGAGCCTATGCCATAAACCGAGTTCGGTATCACCGGCCCCACCCTCAACTCGAACCCAGCCCCAGTTACACCGAAAATTCCCGAACCGAACTCCCGTGCAGATTCCCATAAACTAATTTCGGCAGAGTTTCGGCAGAGTTTCAGCTTAGTTTCTGCCTAACTCCCTATTGACAATTCATCAAAAGATCACAAAATAAACATTCAGGAACCATAAAATCAGAAATTCAGACGTTAATGGTTTTCCACACAGAAGCTCATTTACAAAAACTGATCCGTAGAGAATGCATAACTCTTCACCATGAACAGCATATATCATTATCTCTTCAGGAATATGAACTTTGATTACCGTGCAGAAAATCAGAAATCGATTTCGGCAGTACTCCAGAATCCTTTCATCTCAAACTTCTTTTCAGAACTGATCCAGAAACACGTAAACAACGTTTAGTAACCAAGAAACACCCCCATATGTGGCGCCACAAAAATCTCAGAAAATCCAGAATTTACGACTTTCAAACGAAGCCGTTTCTGAAAAATCTGATCCGTAGGATGTTCCTAACTTCTTCCCCGAGGATTAGTTTCATATAATTATCTCAAAGCTCGGGCCAATATTTGGGAAGATCACATGAAGCTTTACACTTGAGCTTTCATGGTGGAAACGTGGGAGTGAGAGAGGAAGAAGATGAAAATGAAGAAGAAGAACAGATGAGAAAATGACAAAAACATGTCATTTTCAACTTTTGATTTTCCTTTTTCTTTCCATTTTCTATTTTTATTTTTTATTTTTATTATCTTCCTTCATTTCTTCCATGTAGCCGCCTCCTTGTCCCTTTCCTACCATTTATGTTCAATTTTTCCTCTTTTACATTTAAGCACCCAACTTTGCAAAGTTGCAATTTAGTCCAACCGCAAATTGCATATTTTCCAAACGGGAATACCTACGGAATTGAAATTCTGATACCAACTCCGGGACTTCAAAACACACAGAAAACATGTTTAACATGTTTAATTTGAAGTCCCGATATTCACAGAATTTAGAAACGGATCGTAAATTGCACAGAATTTACTTCGGAAGTCGCCCGATGCGTGCCTGTTGTAATAATTCGCATTGGCTGCTTCGCGATTCGCATGGGCGGCTTCGCCCTGGGGGGTTTCGCCTTCGCCTGAGGGGTTTCGCCTGGCTGTTTCTTCACCCTTCCTCCCACTTTTTTCAGAATTTACGATTCGGTCCTCAGCTCCCTCTAGCCCCGGTGATATCGAACTTAGCTTATGACATAGGCTCGGGTATGCGGGTGGATTCTGCTATCTCGCTTCAGGATAACTTATCCGACAAGTTTCCTTTTGTATTCTGCTATCTGGATCTGTTCTGTCGGCAGCGGGGATTCCAGACCCCGGGCAGGTACCATGCCTCTGATATTTCTGAAAAACCTCTTCTGTAAGGCTAAAAGCCTCAGAGGTCTGCCGATTCTGTCTGACTACTAACATTTCCGATATTGTTATTATTATTATTATTATTATTAAATGTATATCTGTTATCCGTATGTATTTGTGTTTTCTGTGTAGGAATGATGGTTAGGCATACCCCGGATCTCAGAAACCCTATCATATGTCTGACCCATACTGAGTTCTCGTCGAGGACTCACCCTTATATATGTTCACTTTTTCAGGCTCGTCTGATAAGAAGCCCGAGGAGTAGAGTCTCTCGGTGCTTTCTGGTGTTTGATTTCAGCAGCAGCGGTGACCTACGTGGAGTTGCTTTCTGAGGATCTTGGTGCACCAGATCCCTCCACACACGTAGGTATTCTGGATATTAGGTTCTGGCTCTGTATATGTGAACGCATCCATGTAAAGTTATGTTGCATCACATATGTATATGTATGAGGATTTCAGTATCCTGCTGCATTTTGAAGCCTGTGGGGAAAAACTTGTATTGTCATATTCATTTTTGTGTGCATATGTGTATTTGAGTTCAGACGATCCTCGTTACTTGCATTACAAGTTAATGGCATGAGTAGAGTAAAGGAAAATTTTTAAACGGGTTGGTTCTGGGCCACCACACCGAGGGAACTCTGTTTTACTGTTGCCCCGATTCTGGTTCCCGCTTACGCCACCGGGCGTTCCGTATTATGTAAGCTTCCGCGAAAGGGGATAACACAACATGTCTAGGGGCCCTTTAGACATTATATCTACCTATATATAGACTTTTAGAGTAAGTTCTAGAGATCATCTCATTAAGTGACAAATTTGAGAGTTTTTATTCTCTTAGCAACCATCAATTCTCTTCTACCTAGGGTTTTGAGCTCTCTACACTATTTAAATTGAAGCCTTCATGATCTTGGATTGAAGATTCATTTGCAATAGAGTTTTATTCTCTTCTATTCTCCTTTTTTACTTTTATCTTTTGATCATTACATGTTGATGTGTTTATGTGATATGAGAATGAGTGAGTAGTCACTTGTGTCTTAGGGTTTGCTTGTCTAGGGTGATTCTCTATGTGTTTATCTTCTCTATTTTCTTTGGATATTGATTCTTGTGCTTAGATGTTTCTATTATGAGTGGGTATGGTCATATGTATTCATATGCATCAAGGTGTTCATTGAAATGCCTAAGTGGGATTTGTATGAACTAGACTAGTGGGAATCAATAGCTCTACTTGCTTCTAGCTAGAGATAGCTTTTAGGAGTGGATTGGTGGTTAAGTTAGGATCTATCCATGCCTTGAGAGTCAATGCTAGGTCAATAGAAGGACTAGGTTGATTTGTTGAGAGATTAACATGTTTGCTTGAGAAAGAAGCATGTCAGATGGAGTAACTCATCTCCAAATCACGTGATGAACTCATAGAGAATCCCTTGAACCCAAGCAAATCCCGGAGCTTTTTATATTTGAAACCCCCCAAGTCTTGCTATTTATGTATTTCGTGTTTGTTAAGTCATTGTTGCATGTCTTGTTAAGTTATAGTCTGTGTTGTAAAGCTACCTTCATTCCAACATTAGATTAATCCACACCTATACTTTATCTCAACCCCACTCACATTTTATGTTTTCTGTCATCTTCTCGTTTCACGTTCACACACAGACACAAAAGTCTTCCAAACTCTCACCAAAGTCTCGTCTCTCTCCTCCCATAGTCTCGGCTCCACCACGCTTCATGCTCCATTTCTTTTCACTCATTCACTTCACGTTGAGCACAAGATGGGCAAGGTAACTCCTAATCTCCTCTCATTTTTGAATTCCTCCACGAATTTTGGATTTTTAAAACCAAAACCTAGGACCTGTTTAGTTATGAAAATTTTGTAAAATTTCACTTCAATTTTCCTTTGTAAATATTTGGATGTATAACTAGTGATTAGGTGATAGAAAACATTGTTTTCATAACTTTGCAAAACTCATTTGTTAAAATAGAAAACCTTCTTTTGAAGTTATGTATGAATGGAAATGTGTCTTTAGCCTCTTCTTGTTGATGATTCCATGATAGTTTTGAATGCACATCTAGTCTAGATGCACATTTGAGTTGGTTAGTACTTGATGAAATGAATTTGCATCTAAACCAAGTATACCTTTTTTCAGTGCTTAATTGTTGTAGCATTGCCATGAACTTGTAATTGATTCTACGCCTATTGCCATATTTTGAGAGTCTCCAACTATTTTTAGGTAGGAAGTAATAAACCAACACAAGAAAAGAGCTCAAAGGTCTCTAAATTACCTGCTACCAAAACAAACAAGGACAAGGGCAAGGGCAAACATGTGGATTCAAGTGCACGGAGTACATGCACGAATGTCGAAGCGGTTGAGCGGTTCATTGATGAAGAGGCAGAAAGACATTGTTTGCTTATCAAGCCACCCTCCGAAGCAAATTTGCTTATTGTGAGGGAATTTTATGCAAATCTGAAAAGAACCATCACAATGGGCAGCAATTGGAAGTGTAGGGCAAAACCAACAACGATACTTGGCTTGTAGTCACTAAGGACTTGAACAAGATTGCTACACACATCTCCGTAACTAGTGAGACACCCTAATGGAGAGGAGGAGGGGCATAGAAAAGTTGAGACTGCTTCTATGACCCGATTGGAGGAGATTGAGAGGGATAACAACGCCATGCATTTGGAGACACAGTCCCTCACTAGGAAGCTTTTACGTGCACTTACACAGTCGTCTGAGCGCCCTTCAGTGGTGAACACTTATCAAAAGCAGCGACACCCATCACCCTCACCTCATACAAGCTCCGGGGCTGGTACTAAGGTCGGTCCCACCATCCCGAAGGATCCGGGGGCCTAACTTGGCCCCCAGGTATGACCTCACGTTCCCTTTCTTTTTCATCTCCCTTCCGCGCATGAGGACATTGCTTATTTTGAGTTTGGGGGGCTATGCTTATGTTGATGATGGGAAGTGAGGTTGTACTTTTTATGTATGATGGATTGATTGAAACACCATGCAAGCAGCTAGTTTTGTCACTTACTTTGGCATGATACCTTTTCCCCAATAAGTTTGATTATTGTCTAGAACCTTTGCCCCAATAAGTTGATTATTGTCTAGAACCTTTGTCGACTTTTATGCTTGTGATCATTGAAGTGGTAGAATTTTGTCAATGTTTTAAATAGAGAATTCTACCTTGTGAGTATTTGTGCCAATTTTTTTGATGATATGACTTGTGTGTGACATAATCTTTGTTGAGAGTATCTTACCGTGCGTTTGAGCTAGAACTTGCTTGCTTGAAACCGTTTCAAGTCCACATTTGTTGTGTGTTGAACTAGGAAGACGATGGCAATTTAGGATGAGCCAGTCGACTAAATAGCCAATCTGTACGTTAACTCATTAGATAAACCCCTTTGAGTCTTAAGCCGTGTTAAATTGGATTATATCCCACATGGTCAATAGAAGGGGCTAACCATTGTCAATTGGTTTTGGGTTGGATGCTTTAACATGGTATCAGAGCAGGTTGATCAAGGCCCCAACCATTGCACAAAGAAAGCCCAAAATAGCCACGTGTAGAGCGAAAATCTAGCCTGCACGTGAGGGGGTGTGTTAAAGTGGATTATATCCCACATGGTCAATAGAAGGGGCTAACCATTGCTATATAATATGATGTGGCCTCTCCACCCACTGCCAATTGGTTTTGGGTTGGACGCTTTAACAAGTCGGATTGTTTGATTAACCACATCTTAAGTTATATCCCATCTCTTGTATTACCTCTTCGTCCATGAAACTTCTTGAGCATGTTATTTTGGGCATTAGGTATAAAAAAAATTGAGAGAAAATTATGATGTGTTAAAAATGTGAGTTTGGGGGGATCATCAATTGTTGTGCTGTTAGGTGAGAGAAAGTGATGTAATCACAATTCCTGTAAAAAGTGTGCCTAAGTTCAAACAAAGAGGAAATATAAAGAATGAAAATGAAGAAAAGAAAAAAAGGGAGAAAGGCACTTGAATTTATTGTGCATGTGAGGATTGTGTGTTGTGTTCAAAGAGTTCAAAAATTGTGAAAATGGGTTTGATGCTTGAAAAAGGTGCAAGTGTGGGTTTTGATGTTGTAACTTTTGTTCTATCTTTAGATGCCCGTATTTTTGTAAGCTTAAGTTGTTTCATATAAGCTCCACCTATAGAATGCCTTCAACTGAACACCACTTTCACCAAGTCTGACCTCATTACAACCCGAACGAAAGACCATCCGACCGACAAGACATGCAACGTCCTTTGGAACTTCGGTGGATGAGTTTTGGTTCGCTTGCAAGCTTATGGATTGACAACGCATGGTAAGATCACAATGCATACGCACACTTCCCGATCTCGGAGTGAAACATTTAGGGAGTGACCCTTAGTTTCTTATGTTGAGACCAAAGTTTTAAAACTTCTTTGATCGCTTGCATGCTTGTTGATGAGCGGTTCTAGATTGTAGCCTATCTTGAGTCGGCATTGGTGGATTGCATGTTTAGTATTGAGATTGTAGATGGTTGCGTTGCTAGGGACTGGCAACATTTGAGTTTGGGGGTGTGATGTGCAGCATACACATATCACAATTTCAAGTGTTTCAAATCATTTCCATCATGCATTTGAGCGAATTTGATCATATCTGTGCGTGTTATTTAGTAAGTTGGTTTATTTATAGGTGTACATTCAGATGGTAGAAATGAAGCTTGAGGAGAGCAGAATGGGGAATCTCGCACATTGAGGAGTGGAAGAAGGATCTAACCACCAAATCTTGGTGGAAATGAAGGCTCGAATTTGAAGGCTATGCATCGGCAACCTCTCGCGCTTGGGTTCTTGGTGCAACAAGCTCGCGGCACCATTGCGGAGCCAAGCTGGCGCCATGTGAGCTCTCAGCCTCAAAGTGACACACTCGTGGCACCATTATTGCGCCACCACCTGCAACTTAAATGTTTCGGGGCCACTGCGATGTTTCTTGATTCCAACACTTTTTCATCGATTTTTCTGGACTATTTTGCCCCATTTAGCACTCTAAATGTACCCAACATGTCTAGGGGCCCTTTAGACATTCTATCTACCTATATATAGACTTTTAGGAAAAGTTCTAGAGATCATCTCATTAAGTGACGAATTTGAGAGTTTTTATTCTCTTGGCAACCATCAATTCTCTTCTACCTAGGGTTTTGAGATCTCCACCCTATTGGGATTGAAGCCTTCATGATCTTGGGTTGAAGATTTATTTGCAATAGAGTTTTATTCTCCTCTCTTCTCCTTTTGTACTTTTATCTTTTGATCATTACATGTTGATGTGTTTATGTGATATGAGCATGAGTGAGTAGTCACTTGTGTCTTGGGATTTGCTTGTCTAGGGTGATTCTCTATGTGTTTATCTTCTCTATTTTATTTGGATATTAATTATTGTGCTTAGATGTTTCTATTATGAGCGGGTATGGCCATATCTATTCATATGCATCAAGGTGTTCGTTGAAATGCCTAAGTGGGATTTGCATGAACTAGACTAGTGAGAATCAATAGCTCTACTTGCTTCTAGCAAGAGATAGCTTTTAGGAGTGAATTGGTGGGTAGGTTAGGATCTATCCATGCCTTGAGAGTCAATGCTAGGTCAAGAGAAGGACTAGGTTGATTTGTTGAGAGATTAACATGTTTGCTTGAGAAAGAAGCATGTTAGATGTAGTAACTCATCTCCAAATCACGTGATGAACTCGTAGAGAATCCCTTGAACCCAAGCAAATCCCTGGAGCTTTTTATATTTGAAAACCCTCAAGTCTTGCTATTTGTGTGTTTCTTGTTTGTTAAGTCATTGTTGCATGTTTTGTTAAGTTTAGTCCGTGTTGTGTTGTGGAGCTACCTTCATTCTAACATTAGATCAATCCACACCTATCTCATGACTCATTACTCTACATCTTAGCTTAAATTGCATTTTTAATCCTTTGAGTTGATCAACACTCTAGTTCCTTTGGGTTTGACACCCTTTGCTCTTACTTGCTATATTACTAGCGATCCTTACACTTGAGGGCTTAAAAAGGGTAGTTATAAATATAAAACTTGTGCTAGAAAGTGATACCCTTTGCACGCATCAGTGAGATCAGCGAATAGACTGAAGCTCATGCGCCGCCGACATCAACGCTTCATCTCTAATACCCATTTGGATCCAAATCCGTTATCAGTGCTCCAGTGAGCTCGTCTCATCGACAATGTCAACCAATTTTGGGCCGTCGTGATTCTAGCGAAATTCGAAGTGTTGGTCATGAATTGAAAGTCATTGGGGAACTTGGAATGCAGGAGTCAAGGGTAGCTATATCGGGAAGCTGGAATTTGGAAGTGGATTTGAAGTAGCGCATGGCGCGAATGAAGTAGCAGCTTTTGGCATCGGATTGACGGTGACAGGAGGATGTGCTCCATGGGAAGGTTTGGATGTAGCTCAAATATAATGGGCATGAGGTGCTGTTGTGGTGGAATCAATAGTCATGGTGATGGCGTGCTGGGCTGGGAGGGTGGGAGAGAGGGGTTAATGTAAGCTTTTAACATTTAAGGGTTAAATGGTTAGGGTTACAAAGTTTAAGGGTTGAAATAAACGTTAATCCAAAAAAACTAACGGTTAATGCACAGTTTTAGCAGTTAAAGGAGGAAATTTTATGTCATGCTAAACCTCAGATGAATTTTTAACGAATTAAGGAGGAAATTGTGTTATGCTAAACCTCTGATGGATTTTTAATGAATTCTTAAAATGCAGGTGATAAAGTGATCATTATACCAAACCTCAGAGGAGGTGTTTGATAATTACCCAAAAATGAATGAAGTTAGTTGTACCCTAATTCAAGAGGTTGGACACCAATAAGTCCAAATTTTAAAGAACGAAGCTGAGCATAAGCCAAATTGCACTTAATTACTATACAAACATGGCATCTTCTTGGACGTGCACCTCATCTCTAGTTAGTAGAACAGATTTTGCAATATACAAATGTTGGAACCTTCTGTGTCCAAGGAGTTATTGATAATTGCACAAAAGTTTAGTCAGAGATAAGATAAAGGCTTTAAGTTCACTTCTGTACTTCCTGACTTGTTCTTTAAAAGGTTCAAGTTGATACTGTGTATAAAGGTTTAGTTTCAGTACTATGATCATATGGTCCTAAAGCTTTCCTTTCATTTGACAAAAAAATCATCACAATCATCATTATAGCTTTATCTTCTTGCTTCACTTAAATCTCAACTATGACTTGTATATTAACAAACATTAAAGTTAGTGACACTAAATGCTCATGTATATCAACAAACATTCATTTGGTACAAGAAAAATTCACAAACATGATGCATTAGATTAGAACATAGTAAGGCATTAGGCTACTCCAAGATCTAGACTACAATCGAAAAGATTGTTAAATCATGTTAGGAGTAACGATTTAAGACTTACATTTATGCAATGTTATGCAGCTTTAAGGCAATCCCCTGTGTTAGATAGAGACATTGGACTTTCATTTACGCTATCAACTCTGTCTATATGCTATTCTCAGCATCTTCATTCCTTCATCATTGAAGGTGCTTTTCACCCTGAGCATGAACTTACTCCGCCCGCAAATCATCACCATGTCACATTCGAGCTCTCTCACCCGCTTGATCGTCTCTCCAAGCACCGATGCCTTGTTTTTCTGTCGGAACCACAATACCTTGTTTGTCTGTTGAAAGCACGATGCCTTGTTTATCAAGTCTGGAAGGACACATTGGAGACGATCATAGCTGTCATATTTATCTGATGCCTCTGGTTCCTCTCAGAATTATTGTGCTTTTCTACAGCCTTCCTCAAGGCCTCTTCTTTGGACTCTCTCCGCCTGGCCTGGCTTTTAAACTGACAGAGATTAGCTGGGAGTATGCTTTTGGAAAGGCCATTGCTTTGCTTCCAACGTGCCATGGAATTCACATACAAAGTTGGAGCAGTGTGGAGGTATCACTCAACCTATGGAGATCGCACATGGAAAATTGGAAAAGTAAGAAAAATGAAGCTATACATGAAGGTGAGTTCTCATGCACACAGATACAGAAAGAAGATTTACCTGTTGCAGCAAAACCATGGCAGCAAGAACTGTTTCTTGGGGAAAAAGGAAGAGAATGGTTGTTGATACGGAGTATTTCACAGATAGGGATCTTTAAGTGCTTAAATATGAATTTGAATTAAAGGATTAATGATACACAGACATGTCTAGTAAGTTACATTTATATGAAATGATCATGATATATCTTACTTCATAAATTCAGGATCTACAAGAGCTTCTCTAAACTTTGTTAGCAGTAAGACAATGACTTACCTGTCTTTTATGCAAATTTACAGCACAACAAACCTTTTCAGTATCATTAAGAACATGTATTTTTGCAACAAGTCATAGATCATTTTCTAACTTGGTGTGAAACATCATCATCATCACCATCTCAAACGAGAAAACAGAACTTGAAAATCATGTAGTAGCTAATCTTTTTGTCTATGATATAACATCCAACATACAGTTCACAAAAGTATCATCTGATGAACTACAGTTTCCTGGTGTCCTGTGCAGCCAAGGATTGGAACCAAACTCTCCACATACACAACGATATGCATACAAATCGTCACCAGCCTCAAAGACCCCAAGGTTCTTCATCTCTCCGCTTTCAACATTAAGCAACAACAGTTCACCGTCATCACTTCCAGAACATTTGTCCGGATTTCCATAAACCTGCAGGATGTTGGATCCGATCAAAGGGGCCAATACGCCATTCCCTCGGTCCATCCTCGCTTTCTTCACCCACACCAAAAACGCCTCTGGTGAAAGGGATAGGCAATCAAAGCAATGTCTGCACCAGGATGTTCTACAAAACCAACCGTTGGACACCCACAGCCTCCGGTAACACAATCTTAGAGAAGAACTCGTTTCTCATATTGAATGAAAGGATCAGTTTCGATAGACATTTTCATAAAACCCGCCTCCCACCATAGCGCTTCGCTGCTTTTCCGGTCAAAGAATGTTGGAGTTGGCAAAAACATCAAGTCGGTGATAGGGATTTCTCTCCGTGAATTGGTGGTGAGAGAATAGAGCTCCACTTGATCGGTCCAACCTTCTTCATCTCCTTCGTAATTTGAAATCGACACAATCACCTTGTACTCTTTCGATCTATAATCTCCAAAAAAACAATCAAACAAACAAATGTTTACAGAAACATCAACAAAACTATAAATCGGGATCATACATTGATAGCGTACACACTGGAATCAAAACCCAAATTGATCGCACCGACATCCGACTTCGCGGGCGAGGAATCGGAGATGGTGGAATATACTTCAACCTGCCTAGTCATGATTCCAGATGGCGATGCGATCGTTGTCGACGAGGCAGATCAATCCGTTGCAAGGGGAAATGACGACATTGGGATAGAAAGGAGTGTTATGAGCGAATGGCATCCGGATGTTCTCTGTCCTTAGAAGCTCGCCGGAGATGGCGGTTAAGTGAGGTTCATCGCCATGGTAATCCCCGGCGTAACATTCACAAGGATTCTCGGCCGGAGTTTTGTCTCTGAGGGCGTGGTGGCGGTCGATGAATTTGACAGATCGGACGGTGGCGGAAATTGACTTGGAGAGGCATCGGAAGCGGATTAGGGATTTGACAGGAAGCTTCAACAAGATGGCCATGGCGATTTCGTCCGGCAACCGCTCCGCCATCGATGCTGAGTTCACGGTCAAGTGACTGTTCGCAGTTCTGAGTTTCGAAAAATGTATCCGTTTCTTATGGATAAATGATAATATTCCATTGTTGGAAATCTGTATTTAGGTACAGTAACTCGTATCCTAGTCATATTTTATTTAGACGGATCCCCATTATTTGATGAACTAAAAGTAGGGATGTCAAAAGGAAATGGGAGATTATCATTTATTCACTGGGTTTGTCATAATCTTCCTTTTATCTCCTGTATTTTCAGAATTCTCTTTTTCTCTCCTGAGGTTTGATTAAATATACAAAACCTCATGTAGTCTAACTCCATTAATAAATCTGTTAGATTTTAAGTATAATTACAAAATTAAAGCCTCCAGTTTTTGAATTCTAACAATTATACCCTAATCTTTTACCACTTACATTTTTACCATCTCATCTCCTCTCCTCTCTCCCACCCACCCCATACCAACTGATCCTCTCCCAACTCGTCTCATGATCACGCCCAAAAGCCAGCTTCAGTCGCGCACATTGTCAGCTTAACACCAACGCAACGAGGATGTAATTCAAAACCCATTAGGGCTTTAATTCTCCGGTAACTATATTAATCTGAACACCCACACATATTACCGATCTTTGATTCCCTCTAAACACAGGCACAAAAAAACTCTTTGCAATCTTTCCGATTCTTCCCCCAGTCTCCACCAACGGCGGCTCCCACTACGGTTTCTTCAAGAAGCGTTGGAAATCCGTTGAAGAAAAGATTCTCCAATTCAACCAGGCCAGAAATTTGACGGCCATCCGCCCTCATCAACCTCATCCGTTCTTTTGGCTATGGTAAGCGTAAGGGTACCAAGGAGGCAAGGCTGCCAACTAAGATCTTGTGGATGAGAAGAATGCGAGTTCTCACGTGTTTCCTTTGCAAGTACAAGGACTAAAAAAATTGACAAGCATATGTATGATCTGTTAGGGTTTGTAGCATCAAATAACGCAGCGGAAAAATAAAATCCCTTCAAGGATCCATGTACAATCTGAAACTGTATAATTATCTTTCAAGAGATTACCAGAAAATCACTTGTATTGCGTTCTTCCGGCAGACCTGAATCTACAGATCCTCTACGGTATCCACGCGCAAGCAATTGCAGAGTCTTTGTTCTTCCTTCTGTTCTGCTAGCAACAATTCCTTGAAGAACAGATCACCAGAGACATGAGAGAAAAATCCCAGAGAGTTTTCTGAATTTTTCTGATAATTTTTGATTCCAAATCGAACAAATTAATTGATTAACTGTCACCATCCAGACTCAGAGAGAATGCACATATATTTGTGCGCAGCATGCTAGGCGACTAGGGTTTCAATTTGCCAAACTATTGGCTTAATTACAACCCTAGTCCCTAGCCATGATTTCTCATATTACTTAAGTGTCCAGCTTTTACAAAGCTGACACTTAAGTCACCAAACTTTTGTCTTTTGCTAAAATACTTCATAATTCACTCACTGAGCATGCGACCCTGTAGGTTCTTATTACGTTGGCAATAATTATGATGTCTCACACATAATTATTGACAGTGAGCGGTATCTAGCAACACATCACTGTTACCCGAGTAATATAGAATCCGTTTAAAACGCGACGGAACTTTTACCTATCAACCAAACCACACTAATGCACATGTCATGTCCTCTCATCATATTCTCTAATTGAACCGCGTTCAATCTGGCCAAGGAGAATAAACTCCCGTGACATGGGAGTGATGAATCCCGTCTCGACATATGACAGTCTTGCTCAGTAATTCGCTAGACACTCAAAACCAGCACTCTTCTTCGGTCAAGATAGGATAGCACATAGAATCAAAGTATGCAGCTTACTACGAGAAGATCTTCATATTCTCAGGTCAGAGGACTACACGCACCGTGGTTTATGTGTAGAACTTACAATAATCATGTCACGATTATTTAAGTTCTACCAAGTGGGTCGGACCATTACAACTACTTATGTAATCATAAGTTAGATTCCACGTCCCACGTGAATCTACCCTTATGCTAGTCTCATATGTGTTATATCAACCTTTGTTCTTTATAACACTTGACTAGGGTCATTTAGGAACATCGTATGTTCCAAGGTTGTATTATTATTTTGTTCTTTATTAACGCAAAAACAAAGACAACAATAATAATCTGAACAATGCCTCTTTAATTAAATAATTATGTCATTGCACCAAAACCAATACAAGTCGGATGACTTTTGAGCACTACATACACCTACATGATCATGATGGAAGGTCAAGGGTAATGTGTTCAAGAATAATTAAGCGTATGCTCATGGAGAGTATTCACAAGTCTAAGACTGAGAAAGCAAGAGAGAAGACTGTCTAATCAATTTGAGGCTAAGAGGGCAAAGAACAAGTCTAGCAGTGAAAGAAAGTTTGCTCGAAGGGAGGAGGGATTTGCCCAGGTAATTAGTGTAGCAAAATGGTTTTAACTTTTTCCAAGTTTATTTGATAGTTGTGCTTTCAAATTTGCATACATCATTGTCTTCTTGGCATTTTTCATCATCTGTATCCCTTTGTAGTCGGTTGGTATGGGTGAGTGGGAGAAAGAAGAGAAAAGGAAGATGGTAAAAATATAAAGGGTAAAAAGGTTATGGTATAATTGTTAGGTTTCAAAACTATGGACTTTAATTTTGTAATTATATTTAAAATATAACAGATTTATTGACGGAAGTTAGACTCTTGGGGTTTTGTATATTTCACCAAATCTCAGGGAAAATAGCGAATTTTGAAAATACGGGGGGTAAAGTGAAGATTATGACAAACTTCAGGGAGGTAAATGAGAATTTCCCAAAGGAAATCCGACCTGACTAACCTGCTCAAATGTGATCTGACACAACTTGAGTTGACCAACGAAGAGCCTGGCCTAACCCGGATCTGACCTGATTAAGGTGAACCCTAAATGACCTAAACCCAAAATAACTAACCCAAGTAACCCGAGTCTGAAGTCAAAAGAATTCGAAATGATCCAAAATGGCTCGAATAAAATAAAATCAAATAATTAGAAAACCGGGTTGTGTTCTTTTACACAAAAAAGTACTCCCTTCGTCCCTAATTAATTCTACACTTTGTGTGGGCGCGGGGATTAAGGTGAATGTAAGATTTTATGTAGCTTTACATAATTATCCTTGAGTAGAGATTGCACAAAAAACGAGGTAGTAAAAGTTAACATAAAGTAAGGATAGTTTGGTAACTTTAGAGGAGAAAAGTTTCCATTTAAAGAAAGTGTAGAATTTTTTAGGAACAACCAAAAATGGCAATGTGTAGAATTAATTGGGGACAGATGGAGTGTATAACAAACAAATAACAATTCAATTTTGGCCTTCAATTTTTCATCAATTCAAAAAAAAGTTTACTCTCACATTTTCCCTTCTAAATTTGAATTGTTCTTACTTTTTTTTACAAATATTTGTGCAAAGAACACAACCTTGAAAAGAAACTTTTGATGAAGAAAGATACATACTCCCTTCGTCCCTAATTAATTCTACACATTTCCTTTCTGGGTTGTCCATAAAAAATTCTACATTTTCCTTAAATGTAAACTTCTTTCCTCCAAAGTTACCAAACTATTCTCTACTTTATCATAATTTTTTCTATCTCATTTTTTGTGCAACATCCACTCAAGGGTAATTATGTCCAACTATATAAAATCTTACATTCACCTTAATCTCTGTACCTACACAAAGTGTTGAATTAATTGGGAACAGAGGGCGTATATAGACTCTTTTGTAGTAGTTTTTATTACTTGATCTTTGGAAGAAACAATGATTTGCTAATATATGTTAGAAATTACCAAAAGTGATCTAAACGTTGCATAAGATGTCCTAGAAATAAAATTATTGCAGTACTTATGAGACATATGCCTTACCAAACCATTCCCATTGCTGCCCTTACCATACCATTTCCCTTTCTCACTCCATTTCTTATTGGAGGAAGAAGTGGAGGCAACATATGCCTTGGAATGATTCTTAAGAGCCATTACTTCCGCTTCAAGTAACAAATGATGGGCAATGTCATCAAATGACTTAATTTGAGAGTTGTGGCGCAAGTTGACTTTCATCAACTGCCACTCCTCATCAGACAAGGACCTAATGATAGCCTACAATTGTTGCTCATCAGTGAGGTCATGTCCCGCTTCCTCCAATTGGTGGATCATGCGTGACATCTCACGCAAGTGGGAGCTCATGGTGTGATCCGGTCTCATGACATAGTTTTCAAACTTCAAGATCATGGACCTTTGTTTCTCAATAGAAACATCACCAAACTTAGCTTTGACAGCGTCCCAAATGCCCTTGGCACTTTCAATTGTCGAGAATTCCACCATTATCTCATCCACCATAGTAGAGAGAAGGGTAACTCGACACAAACTGTTCTTTTTCTGATATGCCACATAGGCATCACCATTTCCACCCTCTTCAGGAGGTGTAACCTCATTGCTCAACACATCAAGTGTGTCTTGCTCAATCAATATGAACTTGACCTTTTTGTTACCAAATAGAATAGTTTTCACCATCCAATTCCAGGTCCTTGTTCAACTCAGAAATGTTATTCTTACATGCCATCTACAATGATGCAATCACATGTTTTTAATGTTCAATCAACACAACAAGACTCATGCAAGCAACACATTGCACAAAATCACTTCAAGCATGTTCATACATAGCAAAAGAAGAGCGTATAGCACTCAATTATAAATATAAAAAACATGTTTCCATGGCTTCATACACATTTTCTCCAATGAGCCTCAAGAGGGTTCTATTCACTTGTCATACTTGTACATTTGGTCATGCAACATATGCATGTACCATTGTACCATAACCTTAAACTATAATCCTTCAACCCCTTAGTCACCATAAGGATGATTCCCAGGAAACATGGAGGAGTCACAATGCTCTCACTTAGAATCCACCTCCTTAGACAGAAACTCCATTATTAGACTTTAGAGTATGGACTTGTAGCTTAAATTACAAGCCTGACACTTACATGTAACACGTACATGTAACCATTTGAGAACATGCATAAATCTCATTTATATATCCATGTTCTATTGATTTAAACATATTAAATCATACATTATAAGCATTTTAAACAAGCAAACACATTGCAAGTTCATGCTTATACGATTCCGTCAAAACTAGTGCACATTTGCACAACACTCAAGTCATTTACATTACAAGTAAATGTTTACCAACTTTCGGCAATTCAATGATTCTCATAGAATCCATACATCAACACATGATGTTCATATAGCTTTCATGTATTCATAGCATTCAACAAGCATACAGGTCACCAAGACAACATGTTTATCACACTTTTCAGTTTTATGCCAATTTCTCATGCATTTTCAAATCGAATTTTTTTCAAGCATACATATGTAAGAGATTATTAACCTCATGCTCTGATACCATTTGTTGATTTTAGAGATCCCTCAAGCATGCTCTCATGTGGATCTTTCTCATACACATGTAATGCTCTACTTCACATAACATATATTAATGGCTTCTTCTTTATAAGCATGATATTATCTCATGAAATCATGCCATGAAACCAATGAATCCAACATCAATAGAGTATGAAGATGAAGAACTAAACATGATATTAAGAGGCGTAAACATACCTTGCACCAAAGGAAAAACCGCTTAAGGATTATTTTAATCTTTGCTCCAATCCAACGTATGCTCCTTCCTTACGCTTTCAAGCTTGCTCCAATGGCAGCCCTTGGCTTCCAGAGATGATGATAATGCCGTCTTGCACCAAGAGGAGAAAGGAAGATGACGGATGAGATGTGAAGCACCTTGAAGTTCTTATGTAGAATGACACAAATAATTCCACCCTTAATGCTCCAAAACTTGCCTCAAGAATTCGGCACTTTGAGAGAGATTGAGAAGGAGAAGAAGATAATGGAATGAGGGATGGAGAATGAGGCACTTCCTCCCATCTATTTATAGAAGGATGAGAGCTATCAAAAGCTCTCCCTTAAATGTGTTAACCACATTGCCTATCTCATCAATGTGGCAACCACATTGTCAGCCTCATAAATTGGCAACTACATTGCCAACCTCATAAATTGGCAAAGATGAAGTTATTCCGTGGTTCAAGGTGCATACACCTTACACCAAAATTATCAAAATACTCTTACTTTGATAAGTGGTTTTAGAGGTGGTTATGATTGATAAATGAGGTCCGAATTACACTATGTAATTCCAATCATTTCCATTTTACATATTCGAGCTCCTTTAAGCTCATTAGTGTCATTTACCAAAATACTTCTACTTTGATAAATTGTGGTCTAATCATTTCTTCTCCGTCAAGTTACTCGCAGCTCCTCTGAGTTGGAGTATTAGCTCAAAAGTTCTTGGTGCGCCAGACAATTCCAACAAGATAAACTATTGATGGCCAAAAAGACCTTTTTCAGAAATAGTGGCACAAAGGAACTTTTGGGGAAACGCGAGTGGTAAAAATGGCCTTTTCAAAATCTAGTTTGCTAGTTCCATTTTGTTCATTCTTAAAGGTTTAATATGGATATATGATACGAATTTCCCGGGTGGGTTCGCATCCTCTGACGGATCTAGCTTGCGGGAGTTCCAAAAACGACGAAAATGGTAGAAATGGCTATTCCCCACCTAAATCCTCAAATGGAAAGCAACAGGGGAGTTAATTGCCAGGGTTGATGGTTGTGGATCGAGCACCTCCCCGCTCTGGGTGTCGGGGCAACCCTCGATGTCATTCTTGGGGGCCGGCGATGGCGCCTCAAGGGCTGGAGATGGAGAAGATAGATGTGAGAACCATAAAGGAACTTGAGGAATTTTCCTTCTCAAACTTTCATTAAACTTGGTTCTCCCTTCCAAGTGAGCCATTGCTTACAATTTAAAGAGGTGAAGGAGCCTCTTGGATGGGACAAGGCTTGAAATGCAAAAAGGGCTCTTACACCATGCATGCATGTCAAAAGCCTCCTAAAAGCATAAAGTGCTTTTGCATGCATGTCATCTGAAAATCTTTCTAAAAGGTAAAAGCTAGCCTACACCGTGTATAGGCCGTGCCTGGAGGCTTCGCAGGGGGGCTTCGCCTGGAGGTTTTGCTTGGGCGGCTTCGCCTGGGGGGGCTTCGCCTTCTCCTGGGGGCTTCGCCTTCGCTTTTGATACTTTTCTCAACAAAAGGAGCTTCAAAAAGTGATCCACCTCCTTTGATCTTCAAGCGTGCATCCGGGGTGGATCGGGGCTCCTGAGATTCATATCAATATAGGAGATAGTTCAATCACAAATGCAATAGCTTCTTGATCCTTTAACTTGTGGAATTATATGTTTAGTTGAACGCAACTGAATTATAAAACTACTACAATGCTAAGTGGCGCACCCAAAATCTACATAAACAGGATAGAAATAAGCTTTGATATTCTCTGCTCTCACCTCAATCACCTTATTGGCCAATCATTTCAAGAAACTCGAATACCACGACATCGTTCCGTACTTGCGCAAAACCTTTAGCATCAAACCGACCTCCTCTTCATCCAGATTTGACACATACAATCAATAACTTCTCTCTTGCAACCAATTTTTCCATCACTGCCAGCAATATTACCACAGGCTAGATTGAAAGACCAAGCAAAACATAGTAAAGAAATTAACATCAAAATGCAAATTTTGAGGATTGAAACACAAACCATAAAAATAGCAAGAGAATTGCCAAATTAACATTAGAATCTTACCATAACGTGCAGCCAGGTATTAGGAAATCTTTTATCTTCTACAATAGCATGCAGGGCCTCCAAAATGCATTTTTCCAAATGTGAGTCTGGAATACAACCTCAACAGATAGAATAATCTCTCCTTCCTTTGAGCCATATGCACTTGGTCCATCATCTAGATCAGCCATGAGTTCATCTGTGATACTTGCACTTTATGGTGTTGAAGCAAACATTTTGACATGAGCCCTAGCAGAGTTAGAATTGGGGTTCTCTGATGGGTCTAGGAGAGGAATAAATCAAATACTCAAGCCGGTGAATAGAGCCAAAGAGAAGAAAGAGGGGATGAAGAAGAGAGGAAAATATAGAAAAAGGAAACATAGGATGAAGAAAGGAAATTAATGAATTGATTAACATTAATTGTGATAGGCTAATGGAGACGGATTGGAAGATAACGGGAAAGAAGAGAGAAAATGGAAACATCAAGGAAAGATTAAAAAAAAAGGAAAAGGAGAAGATAGAATTAATGCGATTGATTGCAATTAATTGATGTTAATTAATAGAAAGGAGAAAGGGGAGAACGGATAGAGAAGTGTCAATGTTATTTATCACCCGGGTGAATTTTCACCCACCTAGAGCACTTGGAAAATAGGGGATAGATATGTAAGTGTTCAATTAATTGGGCTCGGACTTCCAAATAATCTTGTAAATGAGCTATTTGGACTAGTGGGTGAAATATCACCTGGGTGATGATTAACAAGGTTGATAGAGAAGACGAGTGAATTAATGTTAATTGCAACTGGAAATAAATATAATAGGAAAGAAAAAATTGATTGGAATTGGAAAGAAAAGGAAAGAGGAGTGAATTACTAATTGTAATTTCTGTTATTTGACTAACATAATCACAAATTAATGTTATTAATATTACAAAAATCTGCTTGATTTGCACATTAAATTATAATTATTGCTTACAACTATGGAATGAGTATAATAGGAAGGAGAATGTTGCGGCACTAGGCTGGCCGAAAAAAAAAAGAATTTGGTCCTACGTGGCGGCATAAGATATAATAGTAGATTAGATTTCTAATTCAACTTGTGTAAGGTTTGTGACATTCATGAAAAATAGTAAAAATTAGTGGTAAATTTACCATTTCTTCCCTGTAAATCTATGTTGTCGACAAGTCGAACAGGATGAGCAGGAGAGATGCGAGATGACCGATTGTTGAAGAGAAAATAGATGGTGAGAAAAAGAGTTCACGGTGAATTATTGAAATTCACCTCCTCAAAATCATCCTAAGTTATAATTAAATGAGGTGAATTAGGGACTAATTCGTTAGTGAATTATAGGAGATGAATTATCCAATAAATCACTTAAAAAGTCCCAAGTTTAAAACACCCTACTGTATTGGGCGCTGGCAAACATAAAATTTGGGAAATCCCTTGGCTACTGGGTGGTGAATTGCAAAAGTGCATTTAATCTGATGAAACACAATTTCTCAAATCCAATACCTCAAAATATGAGAATTGGATGACCAACAACACTTTGTCTCCAAAGACTTAGAGCGCATTTGGAAGGAGAGAATCCATTGGCTTAATCCATTGGCTTCACACATACACGTGTGACCGTAAATTAAACCCCAAATATTAACAAAATATTACAAAAATGCCACTCTTGTTGAAATTTCTAGATAAAGGACAAATTTGTAATTTTGTTAGTTACACGTTTGACAAGGTCCTGTT
The DNA here is from genome assembly GCA_024586325.1 of Stellera chamaejasme. NCBI lineage: Eukaryota > Viridiplantae > Streptophyta > Magnoliopsida > Malvales > Thymelaeaceae > Stellera > Stellera chamaejasme. The sequence goes on along the minus strand of CM044981.1, from coordinate 53,265,113 downwards.
AAGCCATTGGCTTCACCTTGGTAAGTTGTGCCAAATGGGGTCTTAAACAGACATTGCAATTCACATCAGAAAAAAAAATGAATACCAAAATATGAGTTTGAGCTCTCACATGGCAGAACAAGCACTTCTCCACCTAGAAGCAACAGCACAACTTCTGCTTCTTAGGAACTTTTCATCATCCTCTGCAAAATCATAAACCTTGTTTTCATCAATCCTCCCCAATCCAACACTCAAACTCCTATCAACATTTCCACATCTACTCGACTGTGATTTATCCATCTGATGATGTCGCTTGTTGTTGAGGTCCAGTTGAATCTTGTTACCCAAGCTTCTGTTGGAAGCAACCCTGATGAGCTCTCTCAGGTCCTTGTCACAGTTGGTTGTCGAACCGACTGTGTAGCTTTTCGGTAGGGTGCTTATGGGGCCCGTTGGAATCCCCATCACCGAGCCATTCATGATCCGGTCCGAGCATTCGGACATGCTCTTCACGTACCAATCTCTGAACTTCATGAGGACTTTGATGGGTGACTTCAGAAACTTGTTCACTTTGGTCTCTTTGCAAGCCTTGCTCTTGCTCATGTTGTAAAACATAAGTTGGTTTCTTGATAACAGAAAGTATTGATTAGAGGAACGAAAACAAGAAAATGTGATCAAACAACTATTCCAATTGTTGTCACGCTTGATTTTGAACATGGGTTTGATTTTGATCAGTTGGTTTATATAAACAAGCATGTTTATAGATGTCTGATGAATTCTGTGCTGGTAATTATGAAAATCCAAAAATCCAAAAGTTGATCAGGTCAACTGGAAAGGCAAGTTTGAATTGGACTTGGACTAATGGTTTGTACGGGATAAAAAGAAAAGGACATTTACAAGCATTTTTATTGAACAATCCATAATTATCTTCGATGTAGCCAGATACGTTAGATCAGATGATAGATGGAAAACGATAAATCATTTAGTTGAAATAGTCTTCAGGTTATTTTGTGTATTTCCACTGAGTGGTAACCCTCTAATTTAATTCAAGCACCCCTCCATCCCTCTAGTTTATAGGAGGCTACCAATTATGCAAGCCTTAAATTTACAGCAAAACGAACCTTTTAAGTGACATGTATACATGCAGTAAGACACAAACATTTTCTAACTTGGTGTAAAACAGCATCTTAAACAAGTAACAGGAACTTGAAAATCAAACTCTGGTCGAAGGAACCAAACCTGCAGGTGATTTAACTCAGGAATTTCTGCAGACTTGCCGCAAAACCTTTAGCAGATTCTGTCTCACGAAAAGACACGTCCCTTGTCCAAAACTGCAGAAGTTAGCACATGAATTGGTCAGTAGCAGATTTACTAAATTTACATAAATATCCTACATATCAAAAGCTCAACTGCAATTCAGAAAATAACCATACCAACTAGTTCTGCCATTGCTAAATTCTATAACAGCTGCTAATTACCTGCTCAAGTGATAGAAATAACTAAAAATCTTTTTGGCTAAGAATATAATGAGAAAGACGAATTACTAGATTTAAACTGGAAACATGGATCAACATGACAATGAAATTACCTGAAAACAGGTAAAAAGATGCATCTCTTGCTTCTAGCTATGCAGATATTATCTCTGTTTCCATATTGAATTTACATCTTATTTTGGAACAAACACCACATTCACCAGTATCATGCATGGCGGATTCATTGGTGCATAGTGGAACTGACTTTAGCTGGCTCCTTGTTACAGAATATCACCTCCTTATAAAAAGAGGTAGCATATCAGCAGGTTAATTGCAGTGCAAAATGTCAAAAGGGATTATAACTAAACTTGCGGAGCATCTAGGCTTTCAGCAACTTGATGAATAATGGCTTCTACAAAAGTTAAAAAGCATGTATCTCATTCTCAACTTCTAACCACTCCAGCCTGGAACCTTTGTTACCCCTCTCCCCCTCATCAACCTCGTTACATAACAAGGACTTACTCTCTGCCTGGGCTGGATTTTAAACTGACAGATATTAGCGGGGAGTATGCTTCTGGGAAGGCCATTGCTTTGCTTTCAACATGGCATGGAATTCACATACGTAGTTGGAGTAGTTTGGAGGTATTGCTTAACATGTGGAGATCACATATAATCAAATTGGAGAATTAAGAAAAACAAATCATGCACGACGGTGGGTGAGATCGCATACAAACACAAACATAGAAGGAAGATTTACCTGTTGTAGTAAAACCATGGCAGCAAAGAACTGTTTCTTGGGGGGAAAGGATGAGAGTGGTGGTTGGGTACCTGAGGTAATGGAAGTTACCTAGATAGGATTCTTCAAGTGGTTATATGTGAAAATATAGATTTAAGGGAATAATAATACGCAAACACGCCTAGTAAATAACATTTATATGAAATGATAAAGGGATATCTTCATAGATTCAGGATCTTCAAGAGCTTCTCTAAACAATGATTTACAAACATAATGAACCTTTTCAGTATCATTACAAACATGTATACTTGCAACAAGTCACGGATTATTTTCTAACTTGATGTGAAACATCATCTCAAACAAGAAAACAGGAACTTGAAAATCATTCTAGTAGCTAATCTTTTTGTCTACTGATGTAACATCCACATGCAGTTTATAAAGGAATCATCTCATGAACCACAGTTTCCCGGTGTCCTGTGCAGCCAAGGATTGGAAACAAACTCTCCACAAACACAACAATTTGCATACTGTTAGGAACCTCAAAGACCCCAAGGTTATTTACCTCTCCACTTTCAACATTAAGCACAATCAGTTCACCGCTGTCGTTCTCCAGTAACAGCTGTCCGGGTTTCCATGAACCCAGACACTTTTGGATCCGACTTAAGGGACCAATGCGCCATTCCAGAGTCCACACATCTTTCTTTACCCACAAATCGAAAAGCTTCTCTACGTAAATGGTATAAGCAATCAAAGCAATATCTGCACCAGGATGTTCTACAAAAACCAATTGGTGACCCTTAGACTCCGGTAACCAAATTGGAGAGAAGGACTCATTTCTCATATTGAATGAGATGATCATTTCCGGCGGCCCGTAATTTTCCCTGCATCCCAGCCATAGTACTCTGTCGTTTTTCTGGTCACAGAATGTTGGACTTGTCAATAAGAACAAGTTAGGGTGACGGATTTGTCTCCAGGAATTGGAGCTGAGAGAGTAGAGCTCCACTTGATCGGTTCGAGCCGTCCCATATCCGACATTGACACAATCACTGAGCGACACAATCAATTTGTGCTCTCCCGATCTATAATTTCCAAAACAATTAAACGAACGTTATTATACGGAAACATCAAAAAAGATTATATATCAGGATCATCCATAGGATAGAGAGTACACACCTGGAATCGAATCCCAAATTGACTACGCCGATCTCCGCCTTCGGCTGGCGAGGAAACGGAGATGGTGGAATATACTTCAACTCTCTGGTCGCGGGATTCCAGATGGCGATGCGCTCGTTGTCGACTAGGCAGACCAATCCGTTGCAGGCAGCATCACTGAGATCAGGATAGTAAGGACTGTGATCAGAGAATGGAATACGGATGTTCTCTGTCCGAAGAAGCTCGCCAGAGATGGAGGTGAAGTGAGGTTCATCATCATGGCGATCGCTAGGGAGAACCCTCACAAGAATGCTGGGGTTGGAGTTTTGTCTCTGGAGGGAGTGGTGGCGCTCAACGAATCTGGCTGATCGGATGGCGGCGGACATTGGTTTGGAGAGGCATCGGAAACGGATTAGGGTTTTCACCGGAAGCTTCACAAAGATGGCTATGGCGATGTCGTCCGGCAACGACCTCGCCTCCGAGCTCATGGCCAAGTGACTGTTCTTCTGCTCGAGAAAAATGTATCGTCTGTTATTCCGTTTTTGGAAATCAGTATTTAAATTGGCCTGGAAACGACAAAGATATATACTCACGTCCTCAAACGTTTATATTTTGTTCATATGGGTACCCTATATTCAGATATAGTCCAACATAGTTCCTCTGCCGTCTGCCGAAAGTACGTTGTTGCATGCTCGTTTATTAAAGCCAACATCAAACTTACATATTGCTTTATTACTATCTTCAAAACCATGTCCACATTAGAAATAAAATAAAATAAAACCATGTCCAATAATGCAATTGGTTTTAGTCAAAATAACCTTAAATTTTAATTTTATTAGAAAGATTATTAATGGTATCTTATTATTTAAAAATTTAATAGAGGCACATGCCACTCCGTGCCCCTGCCTCCATGGTACATCCATCATTGATATGATAAATACTTCTCCATTTCAAATGGATTGTCTTTTTGATCAAAGTAAAATTTGGCATCAATTGACTTTTAGAGTAAAATTTGGATAATTAAAATTTGTTAATAAATTTTATTCATAAATAAAATAAGTAGTTGTTTTTCAAAAAAAAAACTAGTCATTAGAAGCATTTTGAGAGTAAAGCTTTTATCTTATTTAAGGTAGTTCTGTAACTCTAATTTGCTATCTTCATTCTAATACTCAATCATAAATTGCTCATTGAATGGATTCTCAATCAACTGATTAACTATCTTTTTCATAATGTGTTGTTGCCTTTTCAACCTCCTAAAAAGGTGTTTAAAATTGTAAGAGTTAACTTTGGATAAAGTCCATAAATAGTCTTTTAAGTATGACGTGAGTCCTATTTTCGTTATGTTTTAATATTTTGATTTAGATTTATTCCTTAGTTTGCATTTTTATCCTAAAGTCCTTTCGTTATATTTTATGTTAAAGTTTTTATTTAATAAAAGAAATTTATGTAAATTTAACCTTAATCGGTTCAATAATTTGCAAATTGACCCCAACTATTTTCAAACTTTATACACCACCCAAACCCTCCATCTTCCCTATCGTCCCTTAATTCGTTTGCCGCTTCAACAAAATCTATGCCTACGCCAGTGATATTTCTTCCAAATGTCCATGCCAGATCCACAACTTGACCAACAAAACGTCCCAGCCCAGCCCAGCCCGACCGTGCCGTAGCCGAACAAAATGAGGCGGGATGCGCTTTTCCTTCTAGTTCATGGCCGCTGCTAAATTTGGATGCACAAATGCAAAAAAGTAATCCAAAACCTTTTCAATCATCTCCCAATTCTCAATGGATACGTCGCTAGTGTCGGAGAAGCGGCCGGTTCTCTGTTGCAGGTTCACAAAAGCTACTGAGCTCAACATATTCGAGCAATGCACCCAATTCGGTGGCCTCTGACCTTCTCCAACAGCCAAGCTCGGCCAGCGAAGGGTTGGAGATGTGCGGCTGACGACGTTCCTTACCCCAGATTTCCGACGCTGCTTTGGTGTTAGAGAGAAGACTGGAATTTTGGGCTACAAGCGAAACAAGCGAGCCGCCGGAGTCAGGCGGCGGTGAGTCGCTGTCAACCATCACCGCGGACTCTTCGCTCTCCTTAGATTCTCTTCCTATATTATTAAGGAGCGATTGAAGGGATTGGTCAGGAAGCAAAGATTGGATTCAATTGTTCTCTCTTTTTCGGTTTTTTTGGGATTTGATTTGAAAACTTTCCTAGTAGTAGGGTTAGAAGAGAGGGGGAGATGTTTGAACGACACGTGATTGTAGAAGGATGAAGAGGAGAGAGAAAAAATAGGGTTAAACTGTAAGATTTTTAAAATATTTGGGTCAAATTGAATATTGGTAAGGGTAATTTAGTTATTTCCATGAGACTTAATGAAAGAAGTGACCGTATGATGAACGGTGTACATTTTATCAAAGCTAAAGGATGAAACAAATTATTAAAATAGGACAAGTATCAAAACTAACTAAGAAATTATTTATTATTTTGGACTGTACCCATTAAACTTTTCAAAAGCTTCTTTTATCCTCTCAAGCCTTAGTAACTATCTTCTCGAAGGGGAGGCATTCCCCGCATGACTCTTCTAAACATCTTGAACCAACTTCTTATATACTGTCATGTTATTGCCTCATATTCAGAAATGTAAACAAGTACCGACTCTAGGGATGTGCATTCGATTGATTCGATTAAAACTGAAATGAAATTGACCGTTTAAATCGATCATCGGTTTTCGACCGTAACAAACTGAATTCCCCCTTGAAATAGAAAAAATCGAAATCAGTCGAGTTTGGTTCGGTTTGATTCGGTCAAAAAACTGAAACCCCCTCCCCCCTCATTTTTCATTCTTTGAACAAATTTACTAATAGCCTTAAGTAGTATATTGAGGATGAGTCAATACATGTTCGATTTTTTCGGTTACCAAATTAACCGAAACCCCACACTGAAACGACACCGAACCGTATTAACCACTATTCGGTTCTGGCCGAAACCGAAATGAAAAACCGAATTGACAGAACCGAAAAATTGAAACGGTTCGGTTTCTCGGTTTACTCGGTTTTGACGAACCATGCACACCCTTACCAACATCATAAAAGAACAATAAGGTGGAGCTCAGAGCTCTCATCGTAGGTTGCAAAACCGATGCTAGTAAAATCGGTTGGCCAAGCCCTACCAACATATGCAATGAGCGTCTTATGCGTGTCGACTTGCGGATGCAACGAAACGCAGATCATACTCAACAAGTTCAAATGCACTCATGGGAGTATTAATCTGATGAACAATTTCTGAAATACTAATGCTTCAAAATAGAATTGGATGACCAATAAATCTTTGCCCAAAGACTTTAGATACATTGCATCTCAGAAGGCGGAAAGAGTACTTCTTCAAGAAGCAACAACACAACTTCTGCTTCTTGGGAACTTTTCATCATCCTCCGCAAAATCACAAAGCTTGTCTTCATCGATCCTCCCTAATCCAACACTCAAACTCCTCCTACCAACATTCCCACATCTCCTCGATCGTGATTTATCCACCTGATGGTGTCGTTTGTTGTCTAGGTCCAGTTGAATCTTCTTACCCAAGCTTCTGTTGGAAGCAACCCTGATGAGCTCTCTTAGGTCTTCGTCACAGTTGATTGTCGAACTACTAACCGTGTAGTTTCTCGGTAGGGTGGTTATGTGGCCCGTCGGAATCCCCATCACCGAGCCATTCATGAACCCGCGGTCCGAGCATTCGGACATGCTCTTCACATACCAATCTCTGAACTTCATGAGGACTTTGATGAGTGACTTCAGAAACTTGTTCACTTTGGTCTCTTTGCAAGCCTTGTTCTTGCTCATGTTGCTACCTGATTAGATTCTTCCTTAAGATAATCAATCAGAAGTTGGTTTAATTCCTGGTAACAGAAAGGATTGATTAGAAAGCAAGAAAATGTGATCAATATAGCTAGCCTAATGAACAGAACATGGGTTTGATTTTGATCAGTTGGTTTATATAAACAACAAGCATGTTTATTGATGGCAGATGAATTCTGTGTTGGTAATAATGAAAATACAATAATCTAAAGTTGATCTGGTCAACTGGAAAGGCAAGTTTGAATTGGACTTGGACTGATGGTTTGTATGGGATAAAAAGAAAAGGACATTTACAAGCATTTTTATTGAACAATCCATTATTATCTTCGATGTAGCCAGATACTTTAGATCAGATGATAGATGGAAAACGATAAATCATTTAGTTGAAATATTCTTCAGGTTATTCTGTGTATTTCCACTTGTCACTACATCATAATGTTTTGGTAACCATACATAAAGGTGCAAGGACCAAAAATGTAATTGCCCACTGGTGTATTTCATTTTCTATATGTTACATATAGAAAATAAAATTTGTATAGAGATGATAGATTAATCTATATAGTTTCTAACTGTAGTAGTCCCTCCGTCCCTCCCTGAAAAATTGTGCCACATAAGCGCGCGAATTTAATACTCCTTTTGTACATGTAAGATAAAAAAATGAAGGGTAATTCTCAAAAACCTCTATGAGGTTTGTCATAATATTCAGTTTACCCCTTCTATTTTAAGAAATCGTCTAAAACCCCCATGTTTCAACTAATACTTGGAATGTAGGTGTCAAGGGTAGCTATATCGGGAAGCTGGAATTTGGAAGTGGATTTGAAGTAGCGCATGGCGAGAATGAAGTAGCAGTTTTTGGCATCTGATTGGCGGTGACGGGAGGATGTGCTCCATGGGAAGGTTTGGATGTAGCTCAAATCTAATGGGCATGAGGTGCTGTTGTGGTGGAATCAATAGTCATGGTGATGGCGTCTTTGGGCTGGGAGGGTGGAAGAGAGGGGTTAATGTAAGCTTTTAACATTTAAGGGTTAAATGGTTAGGGTTACAAAGTTTAAGGGTTGAAATAAACGTTAATCCAAAAAAACTAACGGTCAATACACAGTTTTAGCAGTTAAAGGAGGAAATTTTATGTTATGCTAAACCTCAGATGAATTTTTAACGAATTCTTAAAATGCAGGTGATAAAAAGGAGGAAATTGTGTGTTATGCTAAACCTCTAATGGATTTTTAACGAATTCTTAAAATGCAGGTGATAAAGTGATCATTATACCAAACCTCAGAGGAGGTGTTCGATAATTACCCAAAAATGAATGAAGTTAGTTGTACCCTAATTCAAGAGGTTGGACACCAATAAGTCCAAATTTTAAAGAACGAAGCTGAGCATAAGCCAAATTGCACTTAATTACTATACAAACATGGCATCTTCTTGGACGTGCACCTCATCTCTAGTTAGTAGAACAGATTTTGCAATATACAAATGTTGGAACCTTCTGTGTCCAAGGAGTTATTGATAATTGCACAAAAGTTTAGTCAGAGATAAGATAAAGGCTTTAAGTTCACTTCTGTACTTCCTGACTTGTTCTTTAAAAGGTTCAAGTTGATACTGTGTATAAAGGTTTAGTTTCAGTACTATGATCATATGGTCCTAAAGCTTTCCTTCCATTTGACAAAAAAATCATCACAATCATCATTATATCTTATCTTCTTGCTTCACTTAAATCTCAACTATGACATGTATATTGACAAACATTAAAGTTAGTGACACTAAATGCTCATGTATATCAACAAACATTCATTTGGTACAAGAAAAATTCACAAACTTGATGCATTAGATTAGAACATAGTAAGACATTAGGCTACTCCAAGATCTAGACTACAATCAGAAAAGATTGTTAAATCATGTTAGGAGTAACGATTTAAGACTTACATTTATGCAGTGTTATGCAGCTTTAAGGCAATCCCCCAGGTTAGATAGAGACATTGGACTTCCATTTACGCTATCAACTCTGTCTATATGCTATTCTGAGCATCTTCATTCCTTCATCACTGAAGGTGCTTTTCACCCTGAGCATGAACTTACTCCGCCCGCAAATCATCACCATGTCACATTCGAGCTCTCTCACCCGCTTGATCGTCTCTCCAAGCACCGATGCCTTGTTTGTCTATCGAAAGCACGATACCTTGTTTCTCTGTTGAAAGCACGATGCCTTGTTTATCAAGTCTGGAAGGACACATTGGAGACGATCATAGCTGTCGTATTTATCTGATGCCTCTGGTTCCTCTCAGAATTATTGTGCTTTTCTGCAGCCTTCCTCAAGGCCTCTTCTTTGGACTCTCTCCGCCTGGCCTGGCTTTTAAACTGACAGAGATTAGCTGGGAGTATGCTTTTGGAAAGGCCATTGCCTTGCTTCCAACGTGCCATGGAATTCACATACAAAGTTGGAGCAGTTTGGAGGTATCACTCAACCTATGGAGTTCGCACATGGAAAATTGGAAAAAGTAAGAAAAATGAAGCTACACATGAAGGTGAGTTCTCATGCACACAGATACAGAAAGAAGATTTACCTGTTGCAGCAAAACCATGGCAGCAAGAACTGTTTCTTGGGGAAAAAGGAAGAGAATGGTTGTTGATACGGAGTATTTCATGATAGGGATCTTTAAGTGCTTAAATATGAATTTGAATTAAAGGATTAATGATACACAGACATGTCTAGTAAGTTACATTTATATGAAATGATCATGATATATCTTACTTCATAAATTCAGGATCTACAAGAGCTTCTCTAAACTTTGTTAGCAGTAAGACAATGACTTACCTGTCTTTTATGCAAATTTACAGCACAACAAACCTTTTCAGTATCATTAAGAACATGTATTTTTGCAACAAGTCATAGATCATTTTCTAACTTGGTGTGAAACATCATCATCATCATCATCATCATCATCATCATCATCATTACCATCTCAAACGAGAAAACAGAACTTGAAAACCATGTAGTAGCTAATCTTTTTGTCTATGATATAACATCCAACATACAGTTCACTAAAGTATCATCTGATGAACTACAGTTTCCTGGTGTTCTGTGCAGCCAAGGATTGGAACCAAACTCTCCACATACACAACGATATGCATACAGTCGTCACCAGTCTCAAAGACCCCAAGGTTCTTCATCTCTCCGCTTTCAACATTAAGCAACAACAGTTCACTGTCATCACTCTCCAGTAACATTTGTCCGGATTTCCATAAACCCAGAGGATGTTGGATCCGATCAAAGGGGCCAATACGCCATTCCCTGGTCCATCCCTGTTTCTTCACCCACAATTCGAAAAACGTCTCTTGGTGAAAGGGATAGGCAATCAAAGCAATGTCTGCACCAGGATGTTCTACAAAAACCAACTGTTGGACACCCACAGTCTCCGGTAACACAATCTTAGAGAAGAACTCGTTTCTCATATTGAATGAAAGGATCAGTTTCTGATAGACATTTTCATAAAACCCGCCTCCCAGCCATAGCGCTTCGTCGTTTTTCTGGTCAAAGAATGTTGGAGTTGGCAAAAACATCAAGTCAGTGATAGGGATTTCTCTCCAGGAATTGGTGGTGAGAGAATAGAGCTCCACTTGATCGGTCCAACCTTCTTCATCTCCTTCGTAATTTGAAATCGACACAATCACCTTGTACTCTTTCGATCTATAATCTCCAAAAAAACAATCAAACAAACAAATGTTTACAGAAACATCAACAAAACTATAAATCGGGATCATACATTGGATAGCGTACACACCTGGAATCAAAACCCAAATTGACTGCACCGACATCCGACTCCCGCGGGCGAGGAATCGGAGATGGTGGAATATACTTCAACTGTCTAGTTGCGGGATTCCAGATGGCGATGCGATCGTTGTCGACGAGGCAGATCAATCCGTTGCAAGGGGAAATGACGACATTGGGATAGAAAGGAGTGTTATGAGCGAATGGCATCCGGATGTTCTCTGTCCTTAGAAGCTCGCCGGAGATGGCGGTTAAGTGAGGTTCATCGCCATGGTAATCCCTGGGCAGAACATTCACAAGGATTCTCGGGCTGGAGTTTTGTCTCTGGAGGGCGTGGTGGCGGTCGATGAATTTGACAGATCGGACGGCGGCGGAAATTGACTTGGAGAGGCATCGGAAGCGGATTAGGGATTTGACAGGAAGCTTCAACAAGATGGCCATGGCGATTTCGTCCGGCAACCGCTCCGCCATCGATGCTGAGTTCACGGTCAATTGACTGTTCGCAGTTCTGAGTTTCGAAAAATGTATCCGTTTCTTATGGATAAATGATAATATTCCATTGTTGGAAAGAGTTTGTGTATTTGAATGATGTTATTTACCGCATGGAAAAACACATACCTAAATATACTACTAATTAACTAACTCAACTAACTAATCTATTAAACTAAAAGACTAAATCACCCTTTGTAGAGATTTATTAAGACGATAAATTTGACATTTTTAAGGTATGTATTTTTCCACATATATGGTAAATAGAAACCCACTTGTTAGAAATCTGTATTTAGGTACAGTAACTCGTATCCTAGTCATATTTTATTTAGACGGATCCCCATTATTTGATGAACTAAAAGTAGGGATGTCAAAAGGAAATGGGAGATTATCATTTATTCCCTTGAGGTTTGTCTTAATCTTCCTTTTATCTCCTGTATTTTCAGAATTCTCTATTTCTCTCCTGAGGTTTGATTAAATATACAAAACCTCATGTAGTCTAACTCCATTAATAAATCTGTTAGATTTTAAGTATAATTACAAAATTAAAGCCTCCAGTTTTTGAATTCTAACAATTATACCCTAATCTTTTTACCACTTACATTTTTACCATCTCATCTCCTCTCCTCTCTCCCACCCACCCCATACCAACTGATCCTCTCCCAACTCGTCTCATGATCACGCCCAAAAGCCAGCTTCAGTCGCGCACATTGTCAGCTTAACACCAACGCAACGAGGATGTAATTCGAAACCCATTAGGGCTTTAATTCTCCAGTAACTATATTAATCTGAACACCCACGCATATTACCGATCTTTGATTCCCTCTAAACATAGGCACAAAAAAACTCTTTGCAATCTTCCCGATTCTTCCCCCAGTCTCCACCAACGGCGGCTCCCACTACGGTTTCTTCAAGAAGCGTTGGAAATCCGTTGAAGAAAAGATTCTACAATTCAACCTGGCCAGAAATTTGACGGCCGTCCGCCGATCGCAATTGGTGGGCCGTCAATAAAGTCCACAAGTCCCTCATCAACCTCATCCGTTCTTTTGGCTATGGTAAGCGTAAGGGTACCAAGGAGGCAAGGCTGCCAACTAAGATCTTGTGGATGTGAAGAATGCGAGTTCTCACGTGTTTCCTTTGCAAGTACAGGGACTAAAAAAATTGACAAGCATATGTATGATCTGTTAGGGTTTGTAGCATCAAATAACGCAGCGGAAAAATAAAATCCCTTCAAGGATCCATGTACAATATGAAATTGTATAATTATTGTTCAAGAGATTACCAGAAAATCACTTGTATTGCGTTCTTCCGGCAGACCTGAATCTACAGATCCTCTACGTTATACACGCGCGAGCAATTGCGGAGTCTCTATTCTTCCTTATGTTGTGCTAGCAACAATTCCTTGAAGAACAGATCACCAGAGATAGGAAAGAAAAATCCCAGAGAGTTTTCTGAATTTTTCTGATAATTTTTCAATTCCAAACAGAACAAATTAATTGATTAACTGTCACCATCCAGACTCAGAGGGAGTGCACATATATTTGTGCGCAGCATGCTAGGCGGCTAGGGTTTCAATTTGCCAAACTATTGGCTTAATTACAACCCTAGTCCCTAGCCATGATTTCTCATATTACGTAAGTGTCCAGCTTTTACAAAGCTGACACTTAAGTCACCAAACTTTTATCTCTTGCTAAAATACTCCATAATTCACTCACTGAGCGTGCGACCCTGTAGGTTCTTATTACGTTGGCAATAATTATGATGACTCACACATAATTATTGACAGTGATCGGTATCTAGCAACACATCACTGTTACCCGAGTAATATAGAATCCGTTCAAAACGCGACGAAACTTTTACCTATCAACCAAACCACACTAATGCACATGTCATGTCCTCTAATCATATTCTCTAATTGAACCGCGTTCAATCTGGCCAAGGAGAATAAACTCCCGTGACATGGGAGTGATGAATCCCGTCTCGACATATGACAGTCTTCCTCCGTAATTCGCTAGACACTCAAAACCTGCACTCTTCTTCGGTCAAGAAGGGATAGCACATAGAATCAAAGTATGCAGCTTACTACGAGAAGATCTTCATATTCTCAGGTCAGAGGACTACACACACTGTGGTTTATGTGTAGAACTTACAATAATCATGTCACGATTATTTAAGTTCTACCAAGTGGGTCAGACCATTACAACTACTTGTGTAATCATAAGTTAAATTCCACGTCCCACGTGAATCTACCCTTATGCTAGTCTCGCATGTGTTATATCAACATTTGTTCTTTATAACACTTGACTATGGTCATTTAGGAACATCGTTTGTTCCAAGGTTGTATTATTATTTTGTTCTTTATTAACGCAAAAACAAAGACAACAATAATAATCTAAACAATGCCTCTTTAATTAAATAATTATGTCAGTGCTCCAAAACCAATTCAAGTCGGATGGCTTTTGAGCACTACATACACCTACATGATCATGATGGAAGGTCAAGGGTAATGTGTTCAAGAATAATTAAGCGTATGCTCATGGAGAGTATTCACAAGTCTAAGACTGAGAAAGCAAGAGAGAAGACTGTCTGATCAATTTGAGGCTAAGAGGGCAAAGAACAAGTCTAGCAGGGAAAGAAAGTTAGCTCGTAGGGAGGAGGGATTGGCCCAGGTAAATTAGTGTAGCAAAATGGTTTTAACTTTTTCCAAGTTTATTTGATAGTTGTGCTTTCAAATTTGCATACATCATTGTCTTCTTGGCATTTTTCATCATCTGTATCCCTTTGTAGTCGGTTGGTATGGGTGAGTGGGAGAAAGAAGAGAAAAGGAAGATGGTAAAATGTAAAGGGTAAAAAGGTTATGGTATAATTGTTAGGTTTCAAAAACTATGGACTTTAATTTTGTAATTATATTTAAAATATAACAGATTTATTGACGGAAGTTAGACTCTTGGGGGGTTTTGTATATTTCACCAAATCTCAGGGAAAATAGCGAATTTTGAAAATACGGGGGGTAAAGTGAAGATTATGACAAACTTCAGGGAGGTAAATGAGAATTTCCCAAAGGAAATCCGACCCGACTAACCTGCTCAAATGTGATCTGACACAACCTGAGTTTACCAATGAAGAGCCCGGCCTAACCCGGATCTGACCTGATTAAGGTGAACCCTAAATGACCTAAACCCAAAATAACTCTAACCCAAGTAACCCGAGTCTGAAGTCAAAAGAATTCGAAATGATCCAAAATAGCTCGAATAAAATAAAATCAAATAATTAGAAAACCGGGTTGTGTTCTTTTACAAAAAAGTACTCCCTCCGTCCCTAATTAATTCTACACTTTGTGTGGGCGCGGGGATTAAGGTGAATGTAAGATTTTATGTAGCTTTACATAAATATCTTGAGTAGAGATTGCACAAAAAACGAGATAGTAAAAGTTAACATAAAGTAAGGATAGTTTGGTAACTTTAGAGTAGAAAAGTTTCCATTTAAGGAAAGTGTAGAATTTTTTAGGAATAACCAAAAATGGAAATGTGTAGAATTAATTGGGGATAGATGGAGTGTATAACAAACCAATAACAATTCAATTTTGGCCTTCAATTTTTCATCAATTCAAAAAAAAAGTTTACTCTCACATTTTCCCTTCTAAATTTGAATTGTTCTTACTTTTTTTTTACAAATATTTGTGCAAAGAACACAACCTTGAAAAGAAACTTTTGATGAAGAAAGATACATACTCCCTTCGTCCCTAATTAATTCTACACATTTCCTTTCTGGGTTATCCATAAAAAATTCTACATTTTCCTTAAATGTAAACTTCTTTCTTCCAAAGTTACCAAACTATCTCCTACTTTATCATAATTTTTTATATCTCGTTTTTTGTGCAACATCCACTCAAGGGTAATTATGTCCAACTATATAAAATCTTACATTCACGTTAATCTCTGTACCTACACAAAGTGTTGAATTAATTGGGAACAAAGGGCGTATATAGACTCTTTTGTAGTAGTTTTTATTACTTGATCTTTGGAAGAAACAATGATTTGCTAATGTATGTTAGAAATTACCAAAAGTGATCTAAACGTTGCATAAGATGTCCTAGAAATAAAATTATTGCAGTACTTATGAGACATATGCCTTACCAAACCATTCTCATTGTTGCCCTTACCAAACCATTTCCCTTTCTCACTCCATTTCTTATTGGAGAAAGAGGTGGAGGTAACATATGCCTTGGAATGATTCTTAAGAGCCATTACTTCCGCTTCAAGTAACAAATGGTGGGCAATGTCATCAAATGACTTAATTTGAGGGTTGTGGCGCAAGTTGACCTTCATCAACTGCCACTCTTCATCAGACAAGGACCTAATGATAGCCTACACTTGTTGCTCATCAGTGAGGTCATGTCCCGCTTCCTTCAATTGGTGGATCATGCGTGACATCTCACGCAAGTGGAAGCTCATGGTGTGATCCGGTCTCATGACATAGTTTTCAAACTTCAAGATCATGGAACTTTGTTTCTCAATGGAAACATCACCAAACTTAGCTTTGACAGCGTCCCAAATGCCCTTGGCACTTTCAATTGTCGAGAATTCCACCATTATCTCATCCACCATAGTAGAGAGAAGGGTGACTCGACACAAGCTGTTTTTCTGATATGCCACATAGGCATCACCATTTCCACCCTCTTCAGGAGGTGTAACCTCATTGCTCAACACATCAAGCATGTCTTGCTCAATCAATATGAACTTGACCTTTTATTACCAAATTGAATAGTTTTCACCATCCAATTCCAAGTCCTTGTTCAACTCAGCAATGATATTCTTACATGTCATCTACAATGATGCAATCACATGTTTTTAATGTTCAATCAACACAACAAGACTCATGCAAGCAACACATTGCACAAAATCACTTCAAGCATGTTCATACATAGCAAAAGAATAGCATATAGCACTCAATTAGAAATATAAAAAACATGTTTCCATGGCTTCATACACATTTTCTCCAATGAGCCTCAAGAGGGTTCTATTCACTTGTCATACTTGTACACTTAGTCATGCAACAAATGCATGTACCATTGTACCATAACCTTAAACTATAATCCTTCAACCCCTTAGTCACCATAAGGATGATTCCCAGGAAACATGGAGGAGTCACAATGCTCTCACTTAAAATCCACCTCCTTAGACAGAAACTCTATTATTAGACTTTAGAGTATGGACTTGTAGCTTAAATTACATGCCTGACACTTACATGTAACACGTACATGTAACCATTTGAGAACATGCATAAATCTCATTTATATATCCATGTTCTATTGATTTAAACATATTAAATCATACATTATAAGCATTTTAAACAAGCAAACACATTGCAAGTTCATGCTTATACGATTCGGTCAAAACTAGTGTACATTTGCACAACACTCAAGTCATTTACATTACAAGTAAATGTTTACCAACTTTCGACAATTCAATGATTCTCATAGAATCCATACATCAACACATGATGTTCATACAGCTTTCATGTATTCATAGCATTCAACAAGCATACAGGTCACCAAGACAACATGCTTACACACTTTTCAGTTTTATGCCAATTTCTCATGCATTTTCAAACCGAATGTTTTTTCAAGTATACATATGTAAGAGATCATTAACCTCATGCTCTGATACCATTTGTTGATTTTAGAGATCCCTCAAACATGCTCTCATGTGGATCTTTCTCATACACATGTAATGTTCTACTTCACATAACATATATTAATGGCTTCTTCTTTATAAGCATGATATTATCTCATGAAATCATGCCATGAAACCAATGAATCCAACATCAATAGAGTATGAAGATGAAGAACTAAACATGATATTAAGAGGCGTAAACATACCTTGCACCAAAGGAAAAACCGCTTAAGGATTATTTTAATATTTGCTCCAATCCGACGTATGCTCCTTCCTTACGCTTTCAAGCTTGCTCCAATGACAGCCCTTGGCTTCCAGAGATGATGATAATGCCGTCTTGCACCAAGAGGAGAAAGGAAGATGACGGATGAGATGTGAAGCACCTTGAAGTTATTATGTAGAATGACACAAATAATTTCACCCTTAATGCTCCAAAACTTGCCTCAAGAATTTGGCACTTTGAGAGAGATTGAGAAGGAGAAGAAGATAATGGAATGAGGGATGGAGAATGAGACACTTCCTCCCATCTATTTATAGAAGGATGAGAGCTATCAAAAGCTCTCCCTTAAATGTGTTAACCACATTGCCTACCTCATAAATGTGGCAACCACATTGTCAGCCTCATAAATTGGCAACTACATTGCCAACCTCATAAATTGGCAAAGATGGAATTATTCTGTGGTTCAAGGTACATACACCTTACACCAAAATTATCAAAATACCCTTACTTTGATAAGTGGTTTTAGAGGTGGTTATGATTGATAAATGAGGTCCGAATTACATTAAGTAATTCTAATCATTTCCATTTTACATATTCGAGCTCCTTTAAGCTCATTAGTGTCATTTACCAAAATACTCTCCTACTTTGATAAATTGTGGTCTAATCATTTCTTCTCCGTCAAGTTAATCGTGACTCCTTTGAGCTGGAGTATTAGCTCAAAAGTTCTTGGTGCGCCAGAGAATTCCAACAAGATAAACTATCGATGGCAAAAAAAGACCTTTTTCAGAAAAAGTGGCACAAAGGAACTTTTGGGGAAACGCGAGTGGTAAAAAGGGCCTTTTCAAAATCTAGTTTGCTATTTCCATTCTGTTCATTCTTAAAGGTTTAATATGGATATAGGAGATAGTTCAATCACAAATGCAATAGCTTCTTGATCCTTTAACTTGTGGAATTATGTCTTTAGTTGAACGCAACTGAATTATAAAACTACTACAATGCTAAATGGTGCACCCAAAATCTACATAAACAGGATAGAAATAAGCTTTGATATTCTCCGCTCTCACCGCAACCACCTTATTGGCCAATCATTTCAAGAAACTCGAATACCACGACATCGTTCCGTACTTGCGCAAAACTTTTAGCATCAAACCGACCTCCTTTTCATCCAGATTTGACACATACAATCAATAACTTCTCTCTTGCAACCAATTTTTCCATCACTGCCAGCAATATTACCACATGCTAGATTGAAAGACCAAGCAAAACATAGTAAAGAAATTAACATCAAAATGCAAATTTTGAGGATTGAAACACAAACCATAAAAATAGCAAGAGAATTGCCAAATTAACATTAGAATCTTACCATAACGTGTAGCCAGGGTATTAGGAAATCTTTTATCTTCTACACTGGTATGCAGGGCCTCCAAAATGCATTTTTCCAAATGTGAGTCTGGAATACAACCTCAACAGATAGAATAATCTCTCCTTCCTTTGAGCCATATGCACTTGGTCCATCATCTAGATCAGCCATGAGTTCATCTGTGATACTTGCACTTTATGGTGTTGAAGCAAACATTTTTCCAATCATCATTTTCCACAATAGATTCCTCATTATTTCTAACCACTGAAAGTAAAAAAAAAGTTCTACCCACGCTTCTCACATTTACCTTCTCCAACCTTATTTATAGAAAAAAATATAGAAAAAGGAAACGTAGGATGAAGAAAGGAAATGAATTGATTAACATTAATTGTGATAGGCTAATGGAGAAGGATTGGAAGATAACGGGAAAGAAGAGAGAAAATGGAAACATCAAGGAAAGATTAAAAAAAAAAGAAGGAAAAGGAGAAGATAGAATTAATGCGATTGATTGCAATTAATTGATGTTAATTAATAGAAAGGAGAAAGGGGAGAACGGATAGAGAAGACGAGTGAATTAATGTTAATTGCAACCGGAAATAAATATAATAGGAAAGAAAAAATTGATTGGAATTGGAAAGAAACGGAAAGAGGAGTGAATTACTAATCGTAATTTCTGTCATTTGACTAATATAATCACAAATTAATGCTATTAATATTACAAAAATCTGCTTGATTTGCACATTAAATTATAATTATTGCTTACAACTATGGAATGAGTATAATAGGAAGGAGAATGTTGCGGCACTAGGCTGGCTGAAAAAAAAAAAAGGAATTTGGTCCTACTGGCGGTGAGGTGGCTGCATAAGATATAATAGTAGATTAGATTTCTAATTCAACTTGTGTAAGGTTTGAGACATCCACGAAAAATAGTAAAAATTGGTGGTAAATTTACTACTTCTTCCCTGTAAATCTATGTTGTCGACAAGTCGAAGAGGATGAGCAGGAGAGATGCGAGATGACCGATTGTTGAAGAGAAAAGAGATGGTGAGGGTGAGAAGAAGAGTTCACAGTGAATTATTGAAATTCACCTCCTCAAAATCATCCTAAGTTCTAATTAAATGAGGTGAATTAGGGACTAATTCGTTAGTGAATTATAGGAGATGAATTATCCAATAAATCACTTAAAAAGTCCCAAGTTTGAAACACCCTACTGTATTGGGCGCTGGCAAACATAAAATTTGGGAAGTCACTTGGCTACCGGGAGGTGAATTGCACAAGCACATTTAATCTGATGAAACACAATTTCTCAAATCCGATACCTCAAAATATGAGAATTGGATGACCAACAACACTTTGTCACAATTGGTCCTTAAAGCATTTGAAATGCTGGCCTCGTAACGTTCCAAACCACGTTGATGCAGCCCCTTTTAGGGTGGAGCTAAAAGCCTTGCAGAGTATGGGGTCAGTGGCGCGAGCCATCTCCATTTGGGAGATGTAACGTCATAGATGATCGACGGGGTCTGTTGTGGCATCGTAGCTTTCGATGACTGGCATTCGAAAGCTGGCCGGCGCCTGGACGGCGATGATGTCTTCTGTGAAGGGCTGCGTCAGGAGGACCTCGATGTCGTCGAGGACCAGGTTTGGCGTCTTGACCTGTTCTTCGACCATGTTGATTCGTCGGAGGAGGTCGTCGACGCAGAGGTTCCCAGTAGATGGGTTTTGATTTTGGGATTGCTCGTCCCTTTCGTTGTGAGGCGGAAGGCGGGCAGCCTGCATTTCCGCCTTGATGGTTTGCACCATGAAGGCTTTCATGTCATTGAGCATGCTTGCCTGGAGGAGCGCCATCTGAGCGGGGTCGATGATGACCTGTTGGGGGGTCGTGGAAGGTCCAGCGAGGTATGTTAAGGCGGGCCGCTTGCGGCTGTGGGGGCTGCTGTGCCCCTGTTGCGCCATCAACAGGGAGTGGCGGAGTTGCCACCAACTGGGAGTGGTGGGACTGTTGGGTCCCCGTTGCGCCACCGACAGGGAGTGGTGGAGGTGCATCAGAGGAGCTGGAAGCAGCATCCTCAACATGCACACTGTTGTGTGTTCTCCTTGTTTTCGCCATGAAAATGGGTAAGGAGGGGGAAAAAAAGTTGATAGGAAAGAAAAACGGCTGTTTTTGGTTTCCCACAGACGGCGCCAAATTGATAGCCAAAGGGTGATCTCCGGCTGGTATGGATGCTCCGGTGACCGTGATAAGACAGCTCTGGTACCTGAGAAGAGCAAGACAAGGGAAACTCTCAGGTGCAGAAAGAGAAGAGAGGTGGGGTGTGTAGTAATCACCTTATTTGAGGCAGACACCACCCAATATATAGGGTGGTGCCAGGGCCCGTTATGAGGGCTTTGAATGCTGGAGAATCACCATAAATATGTCCATCATTGGGACGGCGGTGTATTAGTGGTGTAATAATGGTGAAGTTATTGCGGAGTTACCCCCTTTCCTTTGGCTTGATGCCATAATTAGGGTAACGGTTGACTTAAAGGAGATAGCAAGCGTTTGCTGCTAACGGGATTATACGGGGCGCCCTTACGGGTCATATACGAGGGGCTCTCCGTTAGTATGAGGCCGGCTCTGGTAGGCGTGGCCCATATGGCGTTTGCGTTTGGCAATACAACCATACGAGCTGGCCCATATATATCAGGTTTCAAGCCTTATTCTTGACCGCTTCCGGCACGTCTGAAATTGTTCCAAAAGTGCCCCCAAAACATCCAATTCACCGTTTTCCGCTCCGGCATGAGTTTCTTGCAAAAGATGCTCCGGCACACGTTAAAGACTAGCAATTGTCCATAAAATCATAGTTTTTAAGGGTGAAAATATAGTATTCTTGCACGCTCATCACACCCCCCAACTTAAAGTTTGCTAGTCCCGAGCAAACCTACATGCATATACCTACCTAGATGAGATGCAAGAATGATATGCAGCAATGAGATGCAAACATTCCAACAGATTTACCTCCTCTTCGGTTCTTGACTCATCCTCTTTTGGAGACAATTCGTAACGTGGACCAAAATCAAACAAATCATCCCAAAACACTTTGTCATAAAAAACTGGTCAAAATCCGATACCTCAAATCCGATACCTCAAAACAGACATTGCAATTCACATCAGAAAAAAAAATCAATACCAAAATCTGAGTTTGAGCTCTCACAAGGCAGAACAAGCACTTCTCCACCTAGAACTTCTGCTTCTTAGGAACTTTTCATCATCCTCTGCAAAATCATAAACCTTGTTTTCATGAATCCTCCCCAATCCAACACTCAAACTCCTATCAACATTTCCACATCTACTCGACTGTGATTTATCCATCTGATGATGTCGCTTGTTGTTGAGGTCCAGTTGAATCTTGTTACCCAAGCTTCTGTTGGAAGCAACCCTGATGAGCTCTCTCAGGTCCTTGTCACAGTTGGTTGTCGAACCGACTGTGTAGCTTTTCGGTAGGGTGCTTATGGGGCCCGTTGGAATCCCCATCACCGAGCCATTCATGATCCGGTCCGAGCATTCGGACATGCTCTTCACGTACCAATCTCTGAACTTCATGAGGACTTTGATGGGTGACTTCAGAAACTTGATCACTTTGGTCTCTTTGCATGCCTTGCTCTTGCTCATGTTGTAAAACATAAGAAGTTGGTTTCTTGATAACAGAAAGTATTGATTAGTTGTTTTCTTGATAACAGAAAGTATTGATTAGAGGAACGAAAACAAGAAAATGTGATCAAACAACTATTCCAATTGTTGTCACGCTTGATTTTGAACATGGGTTTGATTTTGATCAGTTGGTTTATATAAACAAGCATGTTTATAGATGTCAGACGAATTCTGTGCTGGTAATTATGAAAATCCAAAAAACCAAAAGTTGATCAGGTCAACTGGAAAGGCAAGTTTGAATTGGACTTGGACTAATGGTTTGTACGGGATAAAAAGAAAAGGACATTTACAAGCATTTTTATTGAACAATCCATAATTATCTTCGATGTCGCCAGATACGTTAGATCAGATGATAGATGGAAAACCATAAATCATTTAGTTGAAATAGTCTTCAGGTTATTTTGTGTATTTCCACTAAGTGGTAACCCTCTAATTAATTCAAGCACCCCTCCATCCCTCTAGTTTATAGGAAGCTACCAATTATGCAAGCCTTAAATTTACAGCAAAACGAACCTTTTAAGTGACATGTATACATGCAGTAAGACACAAATCATTTTCTAACTTGGTGTAAAACAGCATCTTAAACAAGTAACAGGAACTTGAAAATCAAACTCTGGTCGAAGGAACCAAACCTGCAGGTGATTTAACTCAGGAATTTCTGCAGACTTGCCGCAAAACCTTTAGCAGATTCTGTCTCACGAAAAGACACGTCCCTTGTCCAAACCTGCAGAAGTTAGCACATGAATTGGTCAGTAGCAGATTGACTAAATTTACATAAATATCCTACATATCAAAAGCTCAACTGCAATTCAGAAAATAACCATACCAACTAGTTCTGCCATTGCTAAATTCTATAACAGCTGTTAATTACCTGCTCAAGTGATAGAAATAACTAAAAATCTTTTTGGCTAAGAATATAATGAGAAAGACGAATTACTAGATTTAAACTGGAAACACGGATCAACATGACAATGAAATTACCTGAAAACAGGTAAAAAGATGCATCTCTTGCTTCTAGCTATGCAGATATTATTTCTGTTTCCATATTGAATTTACATCTTATTTTGGAACAAACACCACATTCACCAGTATCATGCATGGCGGATTCATTGGTGCATAGTGGAACTGACTTTAGCTGGCTCCTTGTTACAGAATATCACCTCCTTATAAAAAGAGGTAGCGTATCAGCAGGTTAATTGCAGTGCAAAATGTCAAAGGGATTATAACTAAACTTGGAGCCTCTAGGCTTTCAGCAACTTGATGAATAATGGCTTCTACAAAAGTCAAAAAGCATGTATCTCATTCTCAACTTCTAACCACTCCAGCCTGGAACCTTTCTTACCCCTCTCCCCCTCATCAACCTCGTTACATAACAAGGACTTACTCTGCCTGGGCTGGATTTTAAGATATTAGCGGGGAGTATGCTTCTGGGAAGGCCATTGCTTTGCTTCCGACATGGCATGGAATTCACATACGTAGTTGGAGTAGTTTGGAGGTATTGCTTAACATGTGGAGATCACATATAATCAAATTGGAGAATTAAGAAAAGTAAATCATGCATGAGGGTGGGTGAGATCGCATACAAACACAAACATAGAAGGAAGATTTACCTGTTGTAGTAAAACCATGGCAGCAAAGAACTGTTTCTTGGGGGGAAAGGATGAGAGTGGTGGTTGGGTACCTGAGGTAATGGAAGTTACCTAGATAGGATTCTTCAAGTGGTTATATGTGAAAATATAGATTTAAGGGAATAATAATACGCAAACACGCCTAGTAAATAACATTTATATGAAATGATAAAGGGATATCTTCATAGATTCAGGATCTTCAAGAGCTTCTCTAAACAATGATTTACAAACATAATGAACCTTTTCAGTATCATTACAAACATGTATACTTGCAACAAGTCACGGATTATTTTCTAACTTGATGTGAAACATCATCTCAAACAAGAAAACAGGAACTTGAAAATCATTCTAGTAGCTAATCTTTTTGTCTACTGATGTAACATCCACATGCAGTTTATAAAGGAATCATCTCATGAACCACAGTTTCCCGGTGTCCTGTGCAGCCAAGGATTGAAACAAACTCTCCACAAACACAACAATTTGCATACTGTTAGGAACCTCAAAGACCCCAAGGTTATTTACCTCTCCACTTTCAACATTAAGCACAATCAGTTCACCGCTGTCGTTCTCCAGTAACAGCTGTCCGGGTTTCCATGAACCCAGAGACTTTTGGATCCGACTTAAGGGACCAATGCGCCATTCCAGAGTCCACACATCTTTCTTTACCCACAAATCGAAAAGCTTCTCTACGTAAAAGGTATAAGCAATCAAAGCAATATCTGCACCAGGATGTTCTACAAAAACCAATTGGTGACCCTTAGACTCCGGTAACCAAATTGGAGAGAAGGACTCATTTCTCATATTGAATGAGATGATCATTTCCGGCGGCCCGTAATTTTCCTGCATCCCAGCCATAGTACTCTGTCGTTTTTCTGGTCACAGAATGTTGGACTTGTCAATAAGAACAAGTTAGGGTGACGGATTTGTCTCCAGGAATTGGAGCTGAGAGAGTAGAGCTCCACTTGATCGGTTCGAGCCGTCCCATATCCGACATTGACACAATCACTGAGCGACACAATCAATTTGTGCTCTCCCGATCTATAATTTCCAAAACAATTAAACGAACGTTATTATACGGAAACATCAAAAAAGATTATATATCAGGATCATCCATAGGATAGAGAGTACACACCTGGAATCGAATCCCAAATTGACTACGCCGATCTCCGCCTTCGGCTGGCGAGGAAACGGAGATGGTGGAATATACTTCAACTCTCTGGTCGCGGGATTCCAGATGGCGATGCGCTCGTTGTCGACTAGGCAGACCAATCCGTTGCAGGCAGCATCACTGAGATCAGGATAGTAAGGACTGTGATCAGAGAATGGAATACGGATGTTCTCTGTCCGAAGAAGCTCGCCAGAGATGGAGGTGAAGTGAGGTTCATCATCATGGCGATCGCTAGGGAGAACCCTCACAAGAATGCTGGGGTTGGAGTTTTGTCTCTGGAGGGAGTGGTGGCGCTCAACGAATCTGGCTGATCGGATGGCGGCGGACATTGGTTTGGAGAGGCATCGGAAACGGATTAGGGTTTTCACCGGAAGCTTCACAAAGATGGCTATGGCGATGTCGTCCGGCAACGACCTCGCCTCCGAGCTCATGGCCAAGTGACTGTTCTTCTGCTCGAGAAAAATGTATCGTCTGTTATTCCGTTTTTGGAAATCAGTATTTAAATTGGCCTGGAAACGACAAAGATATATACTCACGTCCTCAAACGTTTATATTTTGTTCATATGGGTACCCTATATTCAGATATAGTGCAACATAGTTCCTCTGCCGTCTGCCGAAAGTACGTTGTTGCATGCTCGTTTATTAAAGCCAACATCAAACTTACATATTTGCTTTATTACTATCTTCAAAACCATGTCCACATTAGAAATAAAATAAAATAAAACCATGTCCAATAATGCAATTGGTTTTAGTCAAAATAACCTTAAATTTCAATTTTATTAGAAATATTATTAATGGTATCTTATTATTTAAAAATTTAATAGAGGCACATGTCACTCCGTGCCCCATGGTCTCCATGGTACATCCATCATTGATATGATAAATACTTCTCCATTCCAAATGGATTGTCTTTTTTATCAAAGTAAAATTTGGCATCAATTGACTTTTAGAGTAAAATTTGGATAATTAAAATTTGTTAATAATTTTT
Source organism: Stellera chamaejasme (assembly GCA_024586325.1). NCBI lineage: Eukaryota > Viridiplantae > Streptophyta > Magnoliopsida > Malvales > Thymelaeaceae > Stellera > Stellera chamaejasme. The sequence goes on along the minus strand of CM044981.1, from coordinate 53,238,949 downwards.
ATTCATAAATAAAATAAGTAGTTGTTTTTCAAAAAAAAAACTAGTCATTAGAAGCATTTTGAGAGTAAAGCTTTTATCTTATTTAAGGTAGTTCTGTAACTCTAATTTGCTATCTTCATTCTAATACTCAATCATAAATTGCTCATTGAATGGATTCTCAATCAACTGATTAACTATCTTTTTCATAATGCGTTTGTTGCCTTTTCAACCCTCCTAAAAAGGTGTTTAAAATTGTAAGAGTTAACTTTGGATAAAGTCCATAAATAGTAGTCTTTTAAGTATGATGCTAGTCATAGTTTCGTTATGTTTTAAAATTTTGATTTAGATTTATCTCTTAGTTTGCATTTTTATCCTAAGGTCCTTTCATTATATTTTCTGTTAAAGTTTTTATTTAATAAAAGAAATTATGTCAATTTCACCTTAATTGTTTCAATAATTTGCAAATTGACCCCAACTATTTTCAAACTTTATACACCACCCAAACCCTCCATCTTCCCTAATCCCTATCGTCCCTTAAACAACTTGACCATCAAAACGGCCCAGCCCAGCCCGACCGTGCCGTAGCCGAACAAAATGAGGCGGGATGCGCTTTTCCTTCTAGTTCATGGCCGCTGCTAAATTTGGATGCACAAATGCAAAAAAGTAATCCAATTCAATCATCTCCCAATTCTCAATGGATACGTCGCTAGTGTCGGAGAAGCGGCCGGTTCTCTGTTGCAGGTTCACAAAAGCTACTGAGCTCAACATATTCGAGCAATGCACCCAATTCGGTGGCCTCTGACCTTCTCCAACAGCCAAGCTCGGCCAGCGAAGGGTTGGAGATGTGCGGCTGACGACGTTCCTTACCCCAGATTTCCGACGCTGCTTTGGTGTTAGAGAGAAGACTGGAATTTTGGGCTACAAGCGAGCCGCCGGAGTCAGGCGGCGGTGAGTCGCTGTCAACACCGCGGACTCTTCGCTCTCCTTAGATTCTCTTCCTATATTATTAAGGAGCGATTGAAGGGATTGGTCAGGAAGCAAAGATTGGATTCAATTGTTCTCTCTTTTTCGGTTTTTTTGGGATTTGATTTGAAAACTTTCCTAGTAGTAGGGTTAGAAGAGAGGGGGAGATGTTTGAACGACACGTGATTGTAGAAGGATGAAGAGGAGAGAGAAAAAATAGGGTTAAACTGTAAGATTTTTAAAATATTTAGGTGAAATTGAATATTGGTAAGGGTAATTTAGTTATTTCCATGAGACTTAATGAAAGAAGTGACCGTATGATGAACGGTGTACATTTTATCAAAGCTAAAGGATGAATCTGAGACAAATTCTTAAAATATGACAAGTATCAAAACTAACTAAGAAATTATTTATTATTTTGGACTGTACCCATTAAACTTTTCAAAAGCTTCTTTTATCCTCTCAAGCCTTAGTAACTATCTTCTCGAAGGGGAGGCATTCCCCGCATGACTCTTCTAAACATCTTGAACCAACTTCTTATATACTGTCATGTTATTGCCTCATATTCAGAAATGTAAACAAGTACCGACTCTAGGGATGTGCATTCGATTGATTCGATTAAAACTGAAATGAAATTGACCGTTTAAATCGATCATCGGTTTTCGACCGTAACAAACTGAATTCCCCCTTGAAATAGAAAAAATCGAAATCAGTCGAGTTTGGTTCGGTTTGATTCGGTCAAAAAACTGAAACCCCCTCCCCCCTCATTTTTCATTCTTTGAACAAATTTACTAATAGCCTTAAGTAGTATATTGAGGATGAGTCAATACATGTTCGATTTTTCGGTTACCAAATTAACCGAAACCCCACACCAAACGACACCGAACCGTATTAACCACTATTCGGTTCTGGCGAAACCGAAATGAAAAACCGAATTGACAGAACCGAAAAATTGAAACGGTTCGGTTTCTCGGTTTACTCGGTTTTGACGAACCATGCACACCCTTACCAACATCATAAAAGAACAATAAGGTGGAGCTCAGAGCTCTCATCGTAGGTTGCAAAACCGATGCTAGTAAAATCGGTTGGCCAAGCCCTACCAACATATGCAATGAGCGTCTTATGCGTGTCGACTTGCGGATGCAACGAAACGCAGATCATACTCAACAAGTTCAAATGCACTCATAGGAGTATTAATCTGATGAACAATTTCTGAAATACTAATGCTTCAAAATAGAATTGGATGACCAACAAATCTTTGACCAAAGACTTTAAATACATTGCATCTCAGAAGGCGGGAAGAGTACTTCTTCTAGAAGCAACAGCACAACTTCTGCTTCTTGGGAACTTTTCATCATCATCCTCCGCAAAATCACAAAGCTTGTCTTCATCAATCCTCCCTAATCCAACACTCAAACTCCTCCTACCAACATTCCCACATCTCCTCGACTGTGATTTATCCACCTGATGGTGTCGTTTGTTGTCTAGGTCCAGTTGAATCTTCTTACCCAAGCTTCTGTTGGAAGCAACCCTGATGAGCTCTCTTAGGTCTTCGTCACAGTTGATTGTCGAACTACTAACCGTGTAGTTTCTCGGTAGGGTGGTTATGTGGCCCGTCGGAATCCCCATCACCGAGCCATTCATGAACCCGCGGTCCGAGCATTCGGACATGCTCTTCACATACCAATCTCTGAGCTTCATGAGGACTTTGATGGATGACTTCAGAAACTTGTTCACTTTGGTCTCTCTGCAAGCCTTGTTCTTGCTCATGTTGCTACCTGATTAGATTCTTCCTTAAGATAATCAATCAGAAGTTGGTTTAGTTCCTGGTAACAGAAAGGATTGATTAGAAAGCAAGAAAATGTGATCAAACAGCTAGCCTAATGAACAGAACATGGGTTTGATTTTGATCAGTTGGTTTATATAAACAACAAGCATGTTTATTGATGCCAGATGAATTCTGTGTTGGTAATAATGAAAATACAATAATCCAAAGTTGATCTGGTCAACTTGAAAGGCAAGTTTGAATTGGACTTGGACTGATGGTTTGTATGGGATAAAAAGAAAAGGACATTTACAAGCATTTTTATTGAACAATCCATTATTATCTTCCATGTGGCTACATAAAGGTGCAAGGACCAAAAATGTAATTGCCCACTGGTGTATTTCATTTTCTATATGTTACATATAGAAAATAAAATTTGTATAGAGATGATAGATTAATCTATATAGTTTCTAAATGTAGTAGTCCCTCCGTCCCTCCCTGAAAAATTGAATGAATTGTTTCTCATGTTCTATGTTGTAATGTTTGACATATATTAAAACTAAGATAAATAATAAGAAAAATTCAAAACAATATATTTAGAAAATTTATACTTCAAATTATGATACATATATAAATTATTCAACTTTTTATGTCTAAACATACATGATAAAAAATCATAGATTAAATACATTAAAAACAAAAAAACAATTCGCTCAATTTTTCATAGATGGAGGGAATATATTTTACACTGTTGGCAAATACTCCGTCCGTCCCAAGTGTGCTGTCACTTTTAGTTTTTTTTGTTTAGATTAAAATTGTCTATTGGCAAATATACTCATTTCAGTCTGTTACTTCAGCTACTCCACCTGCACCTACACATCCATACTTTTTGGATAGGCATGTCCCTCCATATTGTAGATAAAACTTGCATGAATAAGACAATGGTGAGAAAAAACTTTGGTAAGGTATACTTAATTCATAATGGTTGTCAAACACAAAAAAAATGATTTACAGAGGGAAACTGATTCTTTAAATGGTCTACTGACTATGAGAAAATCATTTAACTCGCTGAATTTATTGGAAGATAGAACTCGGTGTCCGGCATGGAGTGGATGCCTCAAGTCGAGCTCAAGTTGAGACTAATTTTCACGAGCTCAAGCTTGCTAGATTTGGACTCAGCTTCCCGTGTATGTCAAGCTCCCTCAAGATGAGTTAGTAGATGTAAACTGGTAATTATATGGATCAACATGACAATGAAATTACTTGAAACAGGTAAAAAAAACGCATCTCTTGTTGCTAGTTATGCAGTTAGTATCTCTGTCTCCATATTGAATTTCCATCTCCTTTTGGAACAATTACCACATTCACCAGTATCATGCATAGTGGAACTACACAAGCATAGTGTTCCATTCGAGGAGGAACCCCGTAGTTTTGTTCCATTGTTTTGAGAAGATTCCAACCTTCTTCTACTAGACCCATACATAGCTATCAATGCATTAGACACAGGAACCAGCCATTCCAAACCCTGTTTAATCACCATTGCCTGAACAGACTTTCCATTATTTATAGGAGCCCTGTCAAAACATGCACTCAATATGCTAGTGTAAGTATATATATCCGGCTCAAATCCAAGCCTTCTCATTTCCAGGAAAAGCCCAAAAGCAAGCTCCACAGTGTCATGATGTAAATAAGCAGCCAACATAGAATTCCACTTAACCACATCTTGAGCTCCAATGACACCATCAAATACCTTTCTGGCATCAGATATTGCACCGCACTCTGAATATGAAGTTATCATAGCATTGAAAACAGTGTTCTCAAGCGACAGCCCATGCTTTACAGTCTTACAATGAATTTGCGTTGTTATATGATAACTCTCTGGATCACCAAGTAAGGTGAGAAGAGGGGCAAATGTGCCATCATCAACCAACGCTCCTTCTTTCTCCATACATGCTAAAAGCCAAAATACAGTATCACGCTCACCCAGCTGAGAAAAACCAGCAATAATTGCATTCCATGATATAGAATTAGGCTCCTGTATGCATTCAAATGCCATATAGGCATCATCAATTCTCTCACATTTTGCTTACATATCCAGAAGTGCACTACCTGCATACACATCCATTTCATAACCAGTCTTGACAATCATTGAATGGACCTGTTGGCCAAGATCCAGTCTACAAGCAGAGGCGAGCCCTTTAAACAGACTTCCAAAAGTATAGCCATCAACATCAAGCCTACATCTTTTCATGTTATTTAGCATCTCCCACGCACTCATTAAATCCCCACAATTTACATACCCGGCAATCATCGTGTTCATGTAACGCTCTCTTTGGGTAATTTCGTCGAACAGCAATCGAGCATTGTATAACTCCTTGCATTTCACATACCCGCCGAGGACGTTGTTGGCAGTGTAGACGTCAGAAATGCTTCCTGACTTGAAAACAGCACAATGGGCATTCAAAACCTTGAAAAACGCATAGGCTGAGCTCTGAATGAGCGACTTCAATGGCCTCATCCAGGAGTGCTCTTCATTGCTAATTGAATGTCGATTACATCACGAACAGCTGGCATGAGAGCTAAAGCGGGATTTTTCTGGGTTTTCTTTTTGTTTTCTCGTCTCTTAAAACGAAGAAGCTGGGACCATATCAACCTCGATGTTCTGGGTTCACGTTTTTCAAACACATCCATGACCTTGGATGGATCTGCCCAAATAGGTGAATTGGAAGTCTGTGTGAAGAAAATTTTGCATGTTTCAATAGTGGATGTGATACTTCTAGAAAGTTGGTAGGGAAAATGTCCATTTTTACCACTCATCTATTGTTAAAAGTCTTTTTTTATCATTATTTTTAAAAATGGTCTTCTTTTGCCATCAATGTTTTATCTTTGGATCTTTTTTTGTCATCGACGTTTATTTTTTGGACCGTATTTACCATTAAGGCCATTAATGGAGGAAATATTCTCAGAATATTCCGTAATGGATTATATTTCACATTCAATTTGATCCAAAACTTTTAAAAATGAAAAAAATCAACCCTAAATTTGTAAAAGTTACGATCTAATTCCCTCTCTCGCTAGAACTTTTGCGCTCTCGCCGGAGTCTCGCCGACAACCACATATTCTTGGCCGACTCACTTTGCTCCGAGCCCAGATGTTGAAGAATTCTTCAAACAAATTATCATGACATCAGACAATCAGTTATTGAATTCAATTCATAGCTTTCAACACCACCAATAATACTTATAAACCTTAAAATCAATTGGAGTCCCACATTTCACGAAAAAATCCAAAACTTCTTTTTATAAAACAAAACAAATACATGAAAGAAATTCGGTGTTCCATGAACAACATGACCCAAGATGAAGCTTAGATGATACACCCAAATCGCAGCATTTTCAATTCCCACCTCTTGTAACTAGTCAAAAACTATTCTAGGATTGAAGGAAGACTAAAGCAGAAGAGGGATCTCTACTGTGAATCGGTTGTGAATGTTTAATTGCATCCTCCGGTGACGAATCTTCTAAATGCAACCCGATGTCCCCGGTTGTGTTGTTGCCGCTGCTGTCGGTCAAATTGTCCTTGTTCTTCTGCCCAGATTTATTTCTGATAAGAGTTGCGATGATTCGATGTGAACTACAATACACTGCTTTGAGAAATCAAAGCATGTCAAAGTCGGAGCGGCTCACCGAATTGACAGCGGTGTATCTCTGTTGAATTTTCCGGTTATTGGAGTTATTGGGCAGTGAGCGACGACGACACCATCGATGGGTCAGCAGTAGTGGCCAATAATGGATGATGATGGAGAGTGATTTAAAATGTGGGTGAATTTGTCAATTTTTAGAAATTTTAAAGTCTAATGTGGAGTTAATTTAACGAAGAGTGCCAAACGGGGGCCATAAACAATAACGTTGATGGTAAAAAAGACCATTTTTTAAAATAATGGTAAAAAGAAACTTTTAACCAAACGTGGATGGTAAAAGAGGACCTTTTCCCAAGTTGTTAGGAAAACTTTGGTTCTCTTCGCAAAATTCAAAAATTTGAATTTATTATTTCAAGATTTAATTTTTAACTCAAATTTTAACAAATATAAATAGTTTTAAAAATTCAGAAAAAATATATTTATAAAATTTAGATTTCAAATTACGATACATATATAAAATATTTAATTTACAGTCTCTAAACATTTGTAAAAAAATCATAGATTAAATATTGTGAAACTGTTAAAACAAATGGTTGAATCGTTTATAGATGGAGTAAAGTGTACCGGAGGTCCCATAACTTTAATTATTGTCCTATTGGGGTCCTATTTTAACTTTTTGTCCTCTTTAAGTCCTCTTTTTTAACTTTTTACTCATTCATGGTCCTTCCGTCCATTTTTTCCGTTAAGTTTAACGGACCATTGGGGAAAATGATAATTTTAACTACTAAACTTTTCCTAAAAGCTCCATTTACCCCCTAAGTTTTGAATATAATAATTAAACCCACCACCTTTCTACCCACATCCGGACAACCGCCGGATCGGCCACCCGGCGCCGGATCAGCCGCCCCAACCGCCGGATCGGCAGCCAGGCCGTCAAATCGACAGCCCAGGCCGCCGGATCGACAGCCCAGGCCGCCGGATCGGCAGCCCAGGGCTGGATATTGGAGCCAACCACCGGCTGCAAATCGTCAGAGCTGATCTCATGGAACAAGGAAGATTCGACGACGCCGTCAACGGAGCTGACGGAGTTTTCCACGCCGCCTCACCCGTCATCACTGCCCACGACGACGACGTTGAGAGGAATCTGATCGAACCTTGTGTTAAAGGGGCGTTGAATGTCTTTGGAATCGTGTGCCAAGTTGAAGCTCCGTTAAGCGCGTGGTGCTCACCTCGTCGTGTTCCACCGTAAGATACCGTCACGACGTCCAGCAAGTCTCGCCGCTTAACGAATCCCACTGGACCGATCCCGACTATTGCAAGCAATACGATGTAAGTGTACCATTTACATATATATATATATATACATGCATACATTAATTATTGGATCACGTACTCACGTTTTAATTAATTAATTAATTACTCGTCCTAATTAATTTGGAGTTTATATAACTTCTTCTCTCGAGCTACTTTGATCGATGATTGACAGACACGTCATACACACAAATTAACTTTTATGATTTTGTATGAAAGTAAATTACCTGATCTATTGACTGGAGAGAGGCTAAGTACGTACTCATTATTAATTTGTACTCTGCTACATATATGTCATGTAGCTATGGTATGCTTACGCGAAGACAATAGGCGAGAAGGAGGCGTGGAGGATGGCCAAGGAAAAGGGGATCGACCTTGTGGGCCTGGGCTGCGGTCCGGCGGCTGGGGCGGTTGATCCGGCGCCGGGGTGGTCGATCCGGCGGTTGTTCGGATGTGGGTTAGAAAGGTGGTGGGTTTATTTGCAATGTTTGAAAAGTTGTGGTAAAATTGTAAACTTTAAAATTGTTTGGGGTGATTTAATTATTATATTCAAAACTTAGGGTGTAAATGGAGCTTTTAGGAAAAGTTCAGTAGTTAAAATTATCATTTTCCCTAATGGTCCGTTAAACTTAATGGCAAAAATGGACGGAAGGACCACGAATGAGTAAAAAGTTAAAAAATAGGACTTAAAGAGGACAAAAAGTTAAAATAGGACCCCAATAGGACAATAATTAAAGTTATGGGACCTCCGGTGCACTTTACTCTTTATAGATGAAGGGAGTATTATTTTTAAAAGTTCTCAAATGTTCCCACATTTCTAAATCTAACATTTTAGTCCCTCAGCTTAACTAACCCACCATCATCCCCACTCCCACACCGCCAATTCGTGATTGGCTGGCCATGTCCAACTCTCTCTTGTCCAACTCTCTCTCGTTGTTCATTTGTCTCCCTTATCCAATTTGCCCCAATTTGTCCAATTTCTCTGCAACTCATGAAGGATCATAAATCGATCGAGAAATGGCTGGATTCCGGAAACTTCACATGCCCGGTCAGCAATTCCGTCCCCCTAAACTTTTGGTATATCGGGGGCCATTCCTCCGAGCCCAAAGTACGCCCAAAGCACTTGGCGCAGAGATTCAACCAAGACACGAACAACTGCGAAGGGGGTGCCTCGGTGCCTCCCGCGCGGACATCCCTTGCTCGAGCTCTTCGCGAAGGCCTCAACCTGCGACCCCACCGGGAGTGTCTACCATCTACCATAATGCTCCCAATGATCTCGGTGAACGTTTTCCACATCCCATATTCATGCCCCACGATCACGCCCATGATCGAGCACCAAGGAGGCAACCTCCTCCTCCACCTCTTATAAAAAGGAGACTTTGGGAAAGGTACACCATATCTACACATCCACACTCCTCTCTCTACTCCAGAGTACTTCCTTTCTCTCTTGCAGATTACTCCCGCCGCATCGGATTACTTCATCAAGCATCTGAGAACTCGGGCCACTTGGGAACGAGATTATCATATTGGCATCGTCGTCTGTGGGAAACTTTTGGCATCTTCTCCCACATTTTCTCTCCAGTTTCGCTAATGGCCAGAACAAGGAACAACACCCGTCGTGAAGATCAAAGCCGAACCGGTGGCGATAACCACGACCGCCTCCTATAGGACGAGGTGTTAGTCCATTCCACTAGCGACACCGTCCCTCACAACCCTGCCCCCGTCAACGGGCCCCATGCCCCCAACTCCACTTGAGCGCGAAGTCGAGCAAAACCCTAAGAGCCAGGGATCTCGGGGGCAAGACACACTGGGTTCACACCCAAGCACTTGGGATCAGCACCACATGGATCGGGAGGGAGATATCGATAGAGTCTATATTGACACAGGGGCCAACGCAAATGTTGTTTTCAAGAGCGTCCCCAACAAGCTCTTTCGTCTCACCAGCCCTCTCCTTTTATTGGAGGGAAGCGACTCCTCAATTGCTGACAGATCAAATATTATCGTTAACACATTACACAGTTGTAACGGCAAAACCCTAAATGACGCCTCACTAGTTGGGCTCGGAATACAGGGCCCTTCCCATATTCCGACTTCTGGGGGCTCCTTGGTATATTGGAGCCCATCCTTCCGGGCCTAAAGTAGGCCTAAAGCACTTGGCGTAGAGATTCGACCAAGGCACGAAAAACCGCGAGAGGGTGCCTATCGCGAGGACACCCCCCCCCTTTGCTCGAGCTCTTCGCGAAGGCCTCAACCCGTGACCCCTTTCAGCGTGAGGCCTCTACACTTGGTGTATTGAATGCAGCCCAGAGGATTGGCGCAATCCCGTCGAATCAGCCACGTTTCCAGGGAACGTCCCCCACCTTTTATAACCGCTCCCATGACCGCAGGGAGCGTCCACCACCTTCCATAACGCTTCCCATGATCTCAGGAAACGTTTTCTACCTTCCTCATTCGTGCCCCATGATCACGCCCACGATCAGTGGCACCAAGGAGGCGACCGCCCTCCTCCACCTCTTATAAAACGAAGACTTTGGGAAAGGTACACCCCTTCTACACACCCTCACTCCTCTCGTTACTCCTGAGTACTTCCTTTCTCTCTTGCAGATTACTCCTGTCGCACCGGATTACTTCATCAAGCATCTGAGAACTCGGGCCGCTTGGAAACGAGATTATCAACTTCACTTGATCGTGGGACCTCAGACGCCGGTGAACGGTTGTATTTATCGGAGTGCTTGAGATTAGTGGATAGAATTGATATATGGGGGGCGGGTAGTGAGAGAAACAGAAGATGCATCGTTCCAACCGGATCGGGTTTTGGCCACTGCGTTCGAGGCATTTGCTGATTCTCACGTTGCTCTAGCCACCACCCTAGAGCCTCACTGCCAAATCCATATGTCGCACTGCTACAACCACCGCCGTCCAACCCCGCCGCGGATTCTCAGCATCGTTGTTAACCCTAGCCTCCTTCAAGACTGAGCAGCGACGCTTGGCATGGAGATGACATTGATACATGACGGCGGGGTGCAGTGGGTGCAAGCGGGGGAGGTGACGGGTGCCATGGTGGTGGTGGGGCAATGTAGAATTAAAAATATTTTGGAGATTGATTGTGTTAATTTAGTTTACTTTATGGGTGATATGAGGTTTTGTGAGTGGTGGAGATGATTAGGGTATGGAGAAGATTAGGGATAACTCTGTTTGCAAACCCTTTAACTCTGTTTGCAAAAGTGAGGTTTTGGCCAAATCATGATTCCACAAAGCAAACAAATATCGAAAACTACACAGTAACACATAACCTCCTTAACATTAAGTAATCTAACTTTAAACCCCTAAAATATTTTGTACTGCTCTAATTCGCCCCCACTCCGCCACCATGTCTAGTGAACGCCGCCGCCGACCGCACCGTCTTCCACAGCTGGACACATCCCCTCCCTCTATCCCATCCACACCACCGACGTTTAGATTCCAATCCGGCAACCTACGTTTAGATCAATAGAAATCTGTGACCACCGCACCGCCGGTGACCTCCGATATTTCTAACTTGGTTGATTCAAGTAGATAGAAACAGATCCACATTGTGTCATCACGGAGAGGATATTGTGACTCGCCGATGTCGAGTCTACGAAAGTTTCGATAGACGTGTCGAGAAGAAGAGGCCAAGAGTGGATGGTGAGCCTAGAGAGTCGAGAAAGTGGACAGAGCGTTGTGCCGTCACCGAGAAACGGTGGGAGATACGATTTGGATAGGAAATCGAAAGCAAAGACCAGCCAAAATTGCTGGCTTATAGGTTTCAAAAATGAAGGCCTCTCGGTTTCAAATTTTCCAGTGTCGAGGCTGTCGAAGGTCGCAAAAACCAAGGTGGCAAAGACCCATTTAAATCACATAGATCTATCCACAAATAAAGTATGTCTTGAGAGGAGTAGGAGGAAGAGGAGAGCCTTGAGAGGAGGAGGAAGAGGAGGAAGAAGAGGATATTAGGCATAAAACAAACCAAGAATGGTAATATAAGATTTTTTTTTATTATAACACCATAAAATGTACATCTTATACTCAAAGATTTTAGGCATAATATTCTAATAAAAATGTACACCGCAAGCATCGTTCTCTTAGTTTTCAAACTCTTTAATCGCGATGGTGTGTTTAGCGTATACTCCATCCCTTTCCAAATAATTTTACACTTTATTTTTTATTTTACAGTTTTTAATTTATGATTTTTTTATGAATATTTAGACATTTAGAGTATGTTTTTTTCTGAATTTTTCAAAACTTGTGATTTTTGTTAAAATTTGAGTCAAACATTGAATCAGAAAATAATAAAGTCAAAGTATATAATTATTTGGGGAAGAAAGAAGGAGATATTTTTTTTAATATTTCAAGTCAATATTTCTCTTTCAAAAATTTCACAATATTTTTTAAAAAATTGAATCATTTAAATATATATATATATATATATAAATAAACATTTTTTTATCGCAATATCAAAATTGTCACGTCGCGAAGCATGAGTAAAAAGAACCTTGTTATTATTATTAGGGGGCTTCAAAGTTTCATGTGATGGAAAAAATTATTCACGTTATAAGTGAGTGATGGTGGAGTGATTTAGTGAGATGTTCAAAATTGAAAAAAGAGGGGCTTATGTTTGAGGGACCGTGAAAAACGAGGGCGTCTGGCGTGAATAGCTAGAAAAACCTTCGCGCTCAAAAAAACGAGGCAAGCGAACCAGGCAACGCAACCCAGCTCGAAATCAGATCAGAAAACCATATGATGCCAACCTCGATCTGATCTTCTCTCGAAAGCAGTGGTGGGTTTGCTGCAAATGACCGCTTACAAATGCTCAGACTAAATACCGTCTCAGTGCAAATCGGAGATGGTTGCTCGCTCAGATCGGACTAAATACCGTCTCAGTGCAACAAACAATCAGTACAAGAGATTAACCCAGCTCTGAATTTAGGAGTACATATGAGAGGCCTATCAAGATGAGTTTCAATATCCTTACCATAAAATCGGAGCTGCTCTTCGATGAATCGCCGATTTTCAGAGATGCTGACGGAGCGTTTCCAAGTTGCTGCGGCGGAGAGATGAGATGGGAGAGATGACGTCGATTTGAAGATATGGTGCCGATTTTGGGTATCTGCTCGAATATGGGATGGTTGCTCGCTCAGATCGCATTTCTTTCGACGTGAGAAGGTGAGCTCGGTTAGGGTGACTTTCACTCACGTTGAACGTGAATTACCCAAAATCACTTCTACCGAAATCACCTGAGGTCCGAGAAAGTTAGGGTGAATACCAACTTAACTCACGCGTGAAAAGTTGGTTGTGAAAAAAAATTTACTCACGCTTAAAAGGGCATGTTTGAAGCACCTTATTGACAACAAGAACAAAGTCACTGACTCCAAAGGAACATGACTTCGGTCACTAAAAATATACACTTATCCCCCTCATGATGTGGCAAATGAAGTGGTAAAAGATGAATGAGAGATGATGAAGTGAGAAATAGGTGAATAAGGAAATTAAGGATAATGTGGCAATAAAAGGAGAATTTTGGGAGAATTTTTGAATGCTGTAGCAGAACTCGACTCCAAAAGAGAATTCAAGATTTTTCTGTTCCTATATATGTGATGGAAGTTTCCATTGACAGTAAAATTGACAGAACTGTACATGCAGTTTTGAGAATCCAGTTCCCATTGTTTTAGCTTCTATCATCAAAAGCTGATAGAAGGACAAGGAATGGATTAATTTCACACTATTTCTTTAGCTTCTGCTACATTGGAAACTCTTCTGTATAACACTTCTAGAAAGGTGCAGCAACCATTGTTTATATCAATATGGACTCAAAATTGGCTTAAAATATGATACTTTGCATCAGTTGGTAATCATGCACCCAAGATATCTGAAGACTCAAAAACATGACAAACAATAGTAAATCATATCATGCATTATTCTTGTTATCAAGTAAATCATATCAATATCATGAAAAGCAGTCCTCAATAGTACTTGACAAAAGTCTCAACAAGCAGCATTCTTTTTCACAGTTTTCTACTTCACTGAAGGAAATTACTAGAAACAATAACACAGAATAACTGAGTCACTCTCCAACAGAAACACAACTAACAAACAGGTTGAGTTGGCACTTAAAACGTTTTTTTTTCCCGTCACGTACTAGCCTGATTAAGAGCAGAACTACCTTCAAAATTACCTGGCCATGGAGATGCTACACATTTCGCACACATAGGAGATGAACTGCTTAACCAAAAGTTTTCAAGGGAGGTGCCAACCATTCCACATTGGAGCATTTAATAGCACCACCAGTCTTTGCCAAACAGTCCATCATAAGGCATTCAACTGCATGAGTCTTCTTTTTCATATAACCGTTGCTTAAATTATAGCTTGTGAAGACCCTACAAGAGCTTGTAATCCCATATCCTGAAACTGAGTAGCTAGATGGACAGATCCCACTCACAAATAAAAGCAGGTCATTCAAGAAATTATCTCCTGTTGTCCAAGTACCTTCAAATGGGTTAAACTTGAAGCAAAACCTAATCCTTTTGATAGGCTTCAAGTGATATACCAAAAGAAGAATCTCACCATTCACCTCGCACAACTTATTAGAATGGCATATGCCAGCTAACAATGAACGAAAAACAATCTTGTTCCTTTCGCCATTGGAAGGGTTGAAGCTTTCGATGTCTGTATTGTTGCACCAATAGAATATCCCATCAAGCCAAGTCACAGTGCAACATCCAGACCAATCATGGTCCTTTGCAACAACATGCCGCTCCTTCCAAACTTCTTGCCCAGGACTCCAGGTGTGGATACTGAAATTCTCACCCTCACAAACTACCATAAAGAATACACAGTCTGGCGATATCGGATCAGAGCCTGAGAAGGTAATTGTGCAAGGCTTGTGCTGTAGATCCGGTAAACTCATGGACCGAGCAGAAAAAGGATTGTACACAAACAAGGTTTCCCCAACAAGTTGATACAACTCTTCCCCTATGAATCTGTTGTAGGACATCGAAACAACCAACCAACCAGATTTAGACTCTTCAATTCTCGGGCGCACAAGTAAGTCATCTGAAGGGCTATAAGGGGTGTACAATCGACCCCAATTGGCAACTCCCTGGTGGCAGGGAGTCATCTGAAATCGATCGGCACAAGTAGCCATCTCAAGTGAGCGCTTGTAAGGTCTAAGGTGACAGGGTTCATTAACACTAGAGCAGATCTCGTGAAATTCGAAAGTGATCGTTACTGACCTGCTAGTTCCAAAGAAGACATGTTCACCGGCGAAAGTCACCACCCACGGCAGAGGACGCGGCGTCACCGGAATTCTCCAATCCTTGCAGACCGACGCAAGACTGAGACGATCTCCGAAATGCTGGAGTTTGTCGACGATTATGTCTAGAATTTCGAAAGGAAGCGCAGACCAATCAAAACAACCGGTCGCTGATTCCCCTTCATTCTTCTTCGCAGGTTTCCGATTCATCGTTTTTCTGGGGTTGCGAGATTGTGACAGATGAGGGTTTGGGTTATGGAGGACATTAAGTTGATGTCTATTTACGACGTGCATGATAAAAAATACATAACATACATGTCAAATTTATCATTTTAATAAATCTCTATGAATGATGTTTTAGTCTTTTAATTTATTAAATTAGTTTATTTACCATACATGTGGAAAAACAGTTACCATTCGTATCTGGTATCCGGTGCATTTGCTAGTTCTACCATCAAACTTACCAAGAATACTAATTTTACCATTGGGATTTTCTAGAGTAACTTACGTCATTGTAATTAAAGTTTGTTGTAAATATGGCTTTAAACTATGATATTAGTACAAATCTATACATGAACTATGATATTAGTGCAAACCTATACTGGATAAATGGAGTGATATCCGTCTACCTAAAAGATGGATAATGCAAAATGAAAAGCCGGTTAAACCACTTAGGACAACAAAAGTAGAAAGAATAATAGAATTTGAAAACAGATAAGTTGAGATTAAGTTTAGTAAGGACAGAGTAACTAGAATGATTAACTTCTTAGATAAGCCTCCCAAAGTAACATCAAGGGCATCATGTTAACATGTGCCAAAAACAGATTATGAAATATATTGGCTGAATAAGACAGTCAACAGAACAGGTGTCGCACCCTGTCTATAAAATAAATCCAATTAAGGTAGAAGGAGGACAATCATCCAAATCGGTTGAGGATGATAGAATTAGTTTCTCAGATTTTGAAATAAATATGCTAAGAGAACCATTTAAAATAGACTATGATAGTCTAAGAAATGAGTTCGGGTAAGAAGAAAACATAATAAAAAGAAAGTGGCTAGCTGATAATTATACCAAAGATGAAAGAAGAGAAATACAAAACTTATGGTATAAGAGCATTCGAAAACCCGAACCAACTTAAACTTTTTTGAATGGTTTGTCCAGACACTAGTTTTAGATGAAGAAACAACTTTGTCGGTACTAGAAGAAACATGGAATACTTACAAAGTTATAGTGGCAGAAGATAGAAAGGAGGTAACTACTACACACCATCCTTGAAGACAATTGTCCTAGGAGAACAAACAACTGCCTCAGCATTTAAAACTACTAATAAAGAAACTAGCTCTAAATAGGCTGAAACAAAAGATCTTCAATCATTGATGGAATAGAATAATTACACAAATCTTTACCTACAATCATTGGGAAATCAAATGTGTAGAATAGAAGATATTAAGAAGACGGAACAAAAACCTACTTCCTCTAAGCCTCATATTCATCTTCCGTCTTGAATTCCAACATTTCAATTAGGATAGTAAGCAGAAGGGAAACTTACTATCAAGGATACTAAGCAGAAGGGACCCCAAATCAATGTAAATTAAAGAAGAAACTCTCCAAGAAAAAGACCAGTCTTCTCCTACGACCCCTCAGATTAATAAAATTAAAATGGAAAGAGGATGTCCTTCAAGATTATGGAATGTTTCACATCCATATACATGCAAAGCATCTCCAGTTGACATTAGGCAGAACAAGTTTTTGCCACTAGATACGTTTGTTACCTATAGAGGAGATGAAATAAGAGAATAGAATATTGATGGTCTTTCAGAATATCAAATATCCCAAATAATTCACCATATGATAATGTATGGGATAACTGTCAAAAGTATGAATAAAGATACAACAGATCGACAAATTGCTAAAATGATAATCTCAGGTTTTTTCGGACAGCCAAGAAATTGGTGGGATAAATGTCTTTCAGAACAAGCAAGACAAGAAATCAGAAATGCTACAAAAGAGATAATATTCTCACAGGGTAATGAAGCCCTAAGAACCCTCGAAATTGATGCAGTTAACACATTGATATTAACAATTTACCTACATTTTATAGGAATAGGAGAATCCAAACAAAAATTAAATAGAGAACTCTTGCTAAATCTTAAATGTAGGACTTTATCAGAATTAGAATGACATAAGGATGTATTTCTTTCAAGGGTCTATGAAAAAGAGGATTATAATTCCATAATTTGGAAAGAGAAATTTATCCAAAGACTTCCAAAACATTTTGGCCAATTAGTCATTGATCTTATGAGAGAAAAAACCAAGGGATTTTAGACTGAGAAGGCTACACATATGGTCAAATATTTTCAGAAATAAAAGAAGTTGGTCTAAAAATGTGCCATGAGCTAAAATGGAAAAAAATAAGTCAAAAAAGGAAGACTTGAGGAAAGAAAAGAAATGAGAAGTTTATGTTCCCAGTATGGGTACAGCCTAGCACTACGTGGGGAAGACAATTATTACTGTGGCCCTTACTGCAGTTTGGGCCGCAGTAAGCTCAAAGGCGCAGTAAACTGACGCAGTTAATGGTGCAGTAGGCTTTACTGCGGCCAGGGCCGCAGTAAATAAGGCCGTGGTAAGGTCGCAGTAAACCATTTTTTAGGGTTCCTCCACCCGCCACATTCTTCATTTTTTCCATCTTCTTCAATTCATATTCATCTTCATCTTCTCCATCTTCATATTCTCCATCTTCTTTCTCTCTATCTTCTTCTTCTTCTTATTTCTTCTTCA
Source organism: Stellera chamaejasme (assembly GCA_024586325.1). Classification (NCBI taxonomy): domain Eukaryota; kingdom Viridiplantae; phylum Streptophyta; class Magnoliopsida; order Malvales; family Thymelaeaceae; genus Stellera; species Stellera chamaejasme. The sequence continues at coordinate 53,221,242 of CM044981.1, read as the reverse complement.
ATTCATATTCATCTTCATCTTCATCTTCTCCATCTTCATATTCTCCATCTTCTTTCTCTCTATCTTCTTCTTCTTCTTCTTCTTCTTATTTCTTTCTTTCTGCATCCTCTTCCGTTTTCTTCTTCTTTCTTCTTCGTTTCTTTCTTTCTTTCTTTCATTTTCTTCTTCTCTCTTTCTCTTTTCCTTCTCTCTTCTTCTTTCTGTTATCTCCCTTCTTCTTCTTCTTCGCCGCTCCACTGTCGCCACCACCACTTGCTCCTCCTTGGCCGCCGGTTTCTGGGCATTTCTGGGAAAAGGTGGATGAATCCGGATGAATTTCATCCGGATTCATCCACCTTTTTTAATTATTGAAAATGGTTACTGCGGCCTCTTGCGTGGTAAGGCCACAGTACGCACCACGGCCTCAGCCGCAGTGCTCGAGAAACTGCGGCCGTTTTTACCACGGCATTCACTGCGGCCCTCGCCGCAATAGCTACCATGGCCTAACTGCGTTGAGGGCCGCAGTAATCGCCCTCCTCTCCACGTAGTGTAGAAGCCTGTCTAGACAAAACCCATAAAAGGTAAAAGAAAAATAAACCCTTTAAAAGGTACAAAGGAAAAAAAGAAATGAAAAAATGGGAAGAAAGGCCTAGAAGGTTCAATAAATTTAGAGATAGAAAATTCAGAAGAAATAGACCTTAGCCAATCTGTTGGAAATGTGGAAAAATAGGTCATCTCCAGAATAAGTGTAAGACCAAGAAAAAAATAAATTCATTAGAAATTGATGAAGGTCTAAAACAGAGCCTTATGCAGATAACGCTGATAGTGATTCAATAGAAGATTTTGATGAAAATTCAGAAAGCTCAGAAAGCCAAAATGAGCTTAATGAACTAGACTCAAGTAGTGAGTCAAGTAAAAAAATCAGATAACAGTTGTGGTTCGAAATGACAATGTGACTCTTGTGACATACAAAAGGTCTTTGGGAAAATAGAATTAAATATGCTTCAGATAAATGCAATAATAGAAGAAGACGAAAGAGTCTTAGAAATTGTAAAAAATATAGAAGATCCAGATACAAGAAAAGAAATACTTTTAAAGTATCTAGAAAAAATAAATAACCAAGAACAAGATCCTCCGAAATGGCAAAAGAAGAAAATAGATTGGAAGGAAATCAATAAACCCCAAATATATAGCTTTAACGAAATATTAAAAAGGGTTGACCAAGTACAAATAAAGTACAGAGAACCCACAGTTAAAGAACTAAAGACGGAACTTCACCAAGTAAAAAATGAAGTAAAATAATTTAGTAAAATAATTGAGATCATATAATTCTAAGGTTTAGAAAACTATTCACCATAAAATGAGAATGTTATCGAAGACTTAAATGAATACGAATTTAAAGAAAAACAAAAAAAGAAAGAAAAGGAGGAAATGCTTGAAGAAGAAGAAAAAATTGTTCCGGAAACTTCTTCTAATAAGCCACTTCAGATCAATGATACTGAATATATGCCAAATCAAAGGTATACAAGCCTAATCACCTTAAGAGTTGGAAAACAATTTGAAATCACAACTGTCGTATTAATTGATTCAAGGGCAGACAAAAATGTAATCAAAGAAGGATTAATTCCTTATAAATATTTAGAAAAACTTTTGGGTACATAACGGCGGCTAACAAACAAATAATGAAAATGAGATTCAAATTAACTCATGTGGTTGTATGCAATGATGAAATTTGTATCTTACAACATTTCACAGTGCTTGCCCAAATGAATCAGGATGTGATTCTAGGAACACCTTTTTCTCAGTGCTATTATGCCCTATAAAGTTAATCAAAATGGATTGATCACTAAGAAGTTTGGTAACATATAACTTTTAAATTTGTAGAACCCCCTCGAACCAGTTTGCTTGAAGAACTTACTGTAAATTTAAATAATAAACAGGAAACACTCATGAGTATCCGAGATGGTATTAGACATAAGTGTCGAGGAAAAGATAAAGACTCCAGAACTTCAAAAACAAATACAGGCTCTTAAGGAAGTTAAGCAAGAAAATTTGTGCAAATATTCCCAATGCATTTTGGGAAAGGAGAAAACACATTGTTAATTTGTTATGTGAAGCAAAATTTGAAGAAAAAAAATATCTCTACTAGATCATTGGCTATTCAAATGAATGAATAACTGACAATTCATTGTAAGAAAGATATACAAGATCTTCTTGATAAAAGGCTAATAAGGAAAAGTTCCTCCACATGGAGTTGTTCAGCTTTTTATGTGAATAAAAATTCTTAAATAGAAAGAGGATTTCCAAGTTTAGTAATTAATTACAAACCTTTAAACAAAGTGTTAAAATGGATTATATACCCAATACCTAATAAGAAAGACCTTATGTCTAGATTATACAAATATACTGTATTTTCAAATTTTAACATGAAGTCGGGATATTGGAGAATTCAAATTGCAGAAAATGACAAATACAAGAGGATTTAATGTCACATTTGGACATTATGAGTGGAATGAAATGTCATTCGGCCTAAAGAATGCTCCATCAGAATTCCAAAGAATTATCAATGAAATTTTTAATCCTTACAACTCTTTTACTATTGTTTATATTGATAATGTGTTAGTGTTTTCCCAATCAATAGACCAACATTGGAAACACTTAAATAAATTCATGAAATTAGTAGAAGAAGCAGGTTTAGTAATATCAACAATAAGTTTACAGAAAAATTTTCTGATGAAATCAAGGATAAAAAACAATTACAGAGATTCTTGGGAAGCCTAAATTATGTCTCAGAATTTTATAAGGACATGGAATTTCATAGTCATTAATTTTTTATAGTAATTAATTTATAATTTTTTTAATCAAAATTACATTTTAAAATAAAATAATTCATATGAATATGATAATTTAAAATCTAAATTTTTTGTAATTTTTTTTTTATTATTTCAAATATTAAATCCTTAAAACTTGTTGGGACGGGAAATAAAATACAGTGGAAGAGTGAGGGAACATGGGAAAATGTGAGAGATTTGAAGTGTCTTAATGTATCTTCAAAATAATGGTCGATATAACCATTTCAGTCCCTAATTAGTTTCTAGAGGTTACAAAGTCCACCCCATCTATGAGTAAACACTGTTCACCTCCAATTCTGGGAACCTCTCTCACCTCTCTTTCTCACAATGTTCCTATATTTTCAGACCCTTTATTCTGTCCATCAAGCAAGCGCCTACCTTTGATCCCCGCGGCAATAGCCCCGGCACATTGTCAAACCATTCTGCGACCGTCCTCATGCGACAGATCTTGAACGTATTTGGGCTTATCATCTTCCATGTCGAACTAGAACTAGGGATACCAACAGTCCGAGATCTAGAACTAGAAGTTGAATTCAACATCTTCATCTTATGTAAGTTTAACCAACCAGAGCATCAACACATCACCACTGTCAACCTTACTTATAAACCTTCTATGATGATTTGATTCCAACGGGAAAAGGCATGTAAAAAATAATTATGACGATCGAATGTTACAGTTTTACAAACCTTGCTACAACAGTGCACAAGGTCCCCGTGTATTACAACAAACAGTTACCCCTCCATCCCTGCCAAAAAGAGCCCTCTAGAGGAAAGAACCAATACAAAATATACAAAAACATGCAGCTCCTACAATACAACACTTGAAGAAATGGCTTCTCTATCTCAACTCATGACTTCACATCTTTCAACACCCCGCCTTTCTCGAGCTCGCCCACAAGATCTCGTAATGATGGAACCTTCATGGCCAAAGTCCGGTATAGTCTCGAGTATCGAGCTCGAGTTCCATCCGGAGTTCGAGCCAGAGCCAGCAAGCTTAGAGCCTCAGGGAGTTGAGAGAACACTTCTTTCATTTCTTCCAAACTCAGAGTTTCTAAAACTGACGGTCTTGGAACAACCCTCACTATTTCCCCACCTTTAGGTTCATGAACACGGGCATCTGCTTTAATTACCAGCTCGGATGTGGAGTTCGCACCGCATTTTATGATGAACGGGATCATTGAGCCCGTGTTAAACTGTAAAACGTTCCACTGTGACACATCTGCTTCACTGCCAGTTCCTATGTCAGCAGAAGGCTTCCGGATGTGTGTTGAGCCCAGTAAATCATCATCTTCTTCGGCAGTTGACTGCAAAATGTAGCAAACATATTGACCAAAAAGTGAGAAACAGTAAATTTGTGTTAATTCACATAAAACCAGCAAAGTTAATACGTTTGACTGAGTATGGAAATTAAAGAATATTGTTGACTTAGTACTTAGAGTAGACATTTAGATATAAGTAACTTTTTTGGGTGAGTAATGAATGGTAATAGGGTAAAGTTTTCCTAAAAAGGAAACGTATCACTTTTGGTAATAAGACAACCCAAAAAGAAAAATGTATCAACTTTGCTTGGACAGAGGAAGTAAGATAGTACGTAATTAGCTAATCCTAAACATTTAACTGAAGATGGAATCGAAACATCAGGGGTAGAACTGAGAACATCTGGAGACACATTAGGTCTATCTGCATTCAACAATCTGAAAACTGGGATGGAAATATTTGTGGTTTCTCACATGAATGATAAAAGTTATAGCCTTCAAGCATCCTGTAATTACCTAAAACTAAACATTAATTAAACAAAGCATTCTGCCATGCAAGAATATCACATACCTCTACCAAATGACGAGCTTCAGCAATTTGCCTCTGAGCACAGGGGTGGTCAATGTCAAGAAGGGAAGGCATGCGTTCTGCAAGTTCGTCAAGAGATGCTAACATGGCTTTCTTCTTGGTTCTGGAAACAGAGGTTACTGAGGATTGCCTCATTACATCCTGTTTGATGTATAAGAAGATAGCTTTTATCAGTGTGCTGTGCCTCAAGCTATGTAAGAAAAAACCAGTTGCAAAGCGAACATAAAAAACCTTGCATTGCTTCGATATGCCATCAAGAGAAATGAGCGATGCTAAGCGTGCATCTTCAACTGCAGTAGATGGATTTCGAATAGGTGACCCACTACTTCCCAGTGTTAGCAATGCTGCATCATCTCTCATTTGTTGCAAGATCTGATAGACAAAGATAAATAGTTGCACTTATAAATATAGCATTTGATCATAAGAAGGAAAAAAAGTTTTATGTGGGAAAAAAAGGGTATTGATGTGATAATTGTGAGAGGAAATGATTTATTTGAAAAGGGGGGATTTCCCTCTTATGCACATGCCCTTAATCTAGGAATCGACCAAGATAAACGTTTAGGTCACAGGGAAATGAAGGGGGGGAAAAAAAAGAAAATTAATCAGTGACTTTATTTTCTGTCACCTAAAAACTTAACACAATATCAGACTGCATGAGTGCTGAAACTGGGCATAGCTTAGCTCATACTACATTACATCCGCTATAAGTGACTAACCACTTCTGCTAAATTTGGGTAAAAGTAGCCAAGGTTCCCCCTTTCAGCTAAAATAACTAATACTAGTCCGTTACACCATTTAGAGATCTTGTAGGCTTACAAGGGCAATCAAACAGAGTACCTTTCTTCTTTTGTGGTCGACAGATTCAAGAGCGGAACGCAGCTTTGCAACATGTGCCGCATCTTCAGCATGTTCTGTTGCTAAGGTGCCAGCGATATCCTGTACAAGGAAAGAGACGGAAAGAAAATGTAAAATACCTGACAATGAGAATGGTCTCAAGCAAAATAAACGAAATAAGGGAAAGGAAGCCACAAGCTTTCCCATTTGTTAAGTCAGATGTGAATTCATAACACCAAAACATATTCAACCATAAAGGACACTCCTGATGGGAAGAATTCAGCCACTACATAACAGGACAATTTTGCCTTAGAACGCCAAGATAAGTTAAATCCATTTTATTGTCTAGAGCCATTCGAACCACAGAACCTCTGTAATCATTTCTTCAGTACTTTGAACTCTTCTGTCTTATACGGAGTTGTAAATAAACCTCTCATTAACCAAAATAAAATCCATGCAAAAAAGAGAGAAACGAAAATTCTGTTCTAGACCATCATAACAGATTAGAATTATCTGGTCCATAACAAGTCTGAAAAGACTACTCTGTCGTCGATCCTACATATTCTACAATATCCTTTTATCTTTTGAAAAATTACCGTTATGACTACAGCGGAAGGTTTCAGAGGAATACCTTCAAGTGCTGTAGTTGGGAGCTATAGACCCTCTTTGCATATTCTGAAAGAAGTTGACCAAGAGCATCCGTATCTGGAGGCAGTGCTGCACCAAGGCCAGCCATCCAACCATCCATTATTGCCGTTGAAAGAAGCTCTAGCTGACCAGTTGTCCCCCCAGCTGCATCATCATTGGTGACAGACAGAAACTCAAAGTTCTCTGCAAGCCATGACCTAATTTTCCTTTGCAGCTCACCAGCTGGAGTATGGACGAAAAGGGAAGCCAGGGCCTTGTTTCCAACAGCGAAACTTTTTGCTTCTTCTTGTATTTCTCTTAGCTTTCCACCAGTAACTTGCTGCTGCCTCGTTGTATCCTGAGCATTTTTTTATACCACATAAGTTCTCATGTTCAGAAAGCCATCCAGCAAGTGCATAGTCCAACATATCATCCTCATGCATGAGAAAACTACTTGTGATGAATATAGTGAAGTGCTTAAATTGTTGCTGAAATTAGCAAACCAGGGAATCATTTCATAAGGCAAGTGAACAAAGACCACATCTGATTGAAATTATCTTTCTTCAATAAGCAACTATGGAAAGTTAATGCAACCAACACCATTTCATTCTAATTCAATGTGTGCCATTTTGTATTAGGAACTCCAAGATTGTTTACTTTTCTCCTGTTCTTTCCCCATTTATCATTAGCCATCACTCACAGACTTACTGCCAGAGTCCAGATATGAAACAATCAAAGGCATCCAGACTTGCAGAAACACATACCAGATCATGTCCTCGAATTCTCGAAACAACAGATGACAACTTTGACTTCTTTTCTGGTCTTATATTAACTTTAAAGCTGTGGATCTGCTCATCAATATAACGCACAGGAGACCGTCCTGGGCTACTACTTCGACTGGAACTTCTACTGCGTCCAGTATTTGGCTTTTCCAGGAAGTACTCGACAGAGGATACCTGCAAATTGGATTACATAGTTCACAGTTAAAAAACAAATACATGTAACTCCAAAGTATGTGCAACTGCAAATATGCACCACCAATCATTACCTTAATGGACTGCAGCTCAGGTGACCTAGCAAGCAGAGACCTTATGTACAAAATCCGGACACGGGACACAAGCATGGTATCCATTACTCTTCTTGGTTCCATTTTACGTATAAAAGAAAACACGGCATCTCGAATTTCAGCAAGTATTTCATGCTCCCTAGAAGCACCTGCTTTAATGACTGCAGCCAGAACCTGCAAAAATTTATTGGACAGTTAGTGGATTCATATGAATATCACAATCTTTTATTTCATGACATTAACGGAGAAGATCTGAAAAACTAGATGCTTTGATACTAATGGAAACCTTCAAACAATTCATTTATATCAGTTAACTGGACACTTATTAACCACAAAACTTAGAAGAACACCAACCCATAACAGCATACCCTTTTATAGTACTAATTTCCAAGACATTGTTGGCACTAACCGAGGCAAATCTCCAAAGCTCTAGCAGTCGGTTGTCATTACAAGTCCATGTTAAATTAGGGTTCTTATCAATATTATCACAATAACCCTGGACTCAGACTTAAACTCCGATTGACTTCCAATACCAGCAGACATGGTTCCAAGGAGTATTTTTACTGAAACCCCTACAAAAGGTGTACTTATAAACTAGTGCAAAGCCCCTTTTCAACAAAAAAGAAAAAAAAAATTAGAAGCTTTTTGAGTCAACTGAAGGCAATTACTGATAATTTGCATGGAGAAAAAAATATTATTGACACTAGTTACTAAAAACGAAATTCCATGACGCTGTTGACTGATACCACTGCATCCACTAATTCTTTGGATAAAGAGGATGCATAACAGAGAGCAAATGATGTGTCAAATGTAAAGTTTAGGAAGACGTGAAAATTATTTTCACACTCCAAAGCAGTAAAGCATCTTTCATCTCTTCCCCCTATTCTAGTCAGCTTATTTTTATTCATACTAAATTAACTATATATTTTTCAAAAATTACACCTGATGCAGCCAGCTCCTGGCAAGTCACATACTAGTCCTCTACAATTCAATTTGAAACCAATTGTTTTATGATCTCTATAAAACAACCTTGAGCAATTATTTTCCTGAAAATTTAATAACAGAAACATTCATAGTCCGATAGAATAGAAGATTTTTTAAAATGATTTCCGATATTTAACCTGGACTTGGAGATTGTTTCATGTGATTGACTGGTTTAAGGGATCAAGAAGAATAAAAAGTTATAGAAGCGCAACAACCTGATTTACTTCCTATGTAGAAGAAATGCAGGGCCTTTCAAACAACATCATTCAACTCTTTAGCCAACTAGAAACTATTAAAGGTAGCAGGCTTAAGGGAGTTGTGGATAAACATTCCACTCCTTCGGTATATAAGAAAAGAAAAAGCTAATATTAAACATATATCATGCATGAGATATAAAGCGATATTCAAACATTAGTCCAACAGTGCTTCCTGAAGCTTACCAACATCAAGAGCTTATTTGCACCATCTGAAATGGCAGCAATACTATCATATTGATCAGGATCAAACTCATTCAGTGCAGCGGTAAGATACTCCCCCGCTGGTGTAGTTTTAACTTTCTCAGAACCTGCTTTGATCAAAGCAGTTGTGCTCTCAGCCTTCTCTGTAAACGAAGGCAAAGAACTAGCTTCCAGAGTTGGCACCTTTTTACTCTCATTCCTATGAAAGCACAACATAAGAGGAAGTAAGAAACACAACAGAAATAGCGAAAATAGCTAGAATGCACTGTAGAAGGGAGTAACAGCACCTGTCTATTTCTCGAGAAAGAACATTGGTAGATGCTCTAGATAATGGACTTGAGAGCTGTAAAGAAACAAAATTTAGCTAAGAAACAGAAAATCATACTAAGCAAGACTGGCGCCAGAGACAAAATTTCTCAAAAGAGACAATGCTTCACTTTCACATTCATAAATATCTGTTGATTACGAGAAAAAACACACATGGAAAATACCATATCAAGGCATGAAATTATTACATGAAAATAATAAAATGTCATGTGTATATAATCATGAGAGGACAAGCATGCTTTACTATTTTAGACCAGAATATTTCAGTTTACTAATCAACCAAAAGAACGTAGAAATAAAAGAGGAAAACCCACAACCTAATTGCCATTTTTAAATGAAGAGGGTCCAACTTATGTTAATTGCTTGAGCTACATCTGAAGGTGAAAGATGCCTGTTGATGTCACCGTGTTAATCCCAAACAATTGACGAAACCAACAATACAACTTAATCCGATTAAAAATTGGTGTTTGCAAAGTCTGCTCCATTCAAAGAGGGAAACCTATATGTGTGTTCACAATTTCTGTCCAAGTAAGTCCACGCCTACCACCCTTCCTATTTCATCTCTACCATGAAAATTCTACTTTTGCTTGATACAAAATAAAACGAAATCTACCACTCCTTGGTTCCTAAAAGATTAAAATTTTCACTTTTAGCCTCAGTCAGATTGACCATGCAACAAATGAAAAAATTTCTTTTTTTTAGGGATTACAAGTGAATCTCGACTACTACATAGTACCCTACACTTCACCCGAACCTATATAAGTCCACCCAATGGCTGGCAAAGAGGAGCAACCTCCTGCATTAGCCAGGATTTGAAACCTGACCGCCAACAAGAAACGGTGGAAACCAAGCCAATGCGCCGAGAGGCCATCAGCAACAAAGGGAATAATTTGTGTAAAGATAAATGGGCTAAAAATGAAAATACATAGAAAATCCAAAAGTATATCTATATGCACCTTCCAATATGAATTAGGGGGATCTATGATTCAAATGAATTTGAAAAAAAAAATGGATCAAGTGATGTACCTGCGGTGATCCAGCCATAGACACTTTCTCTGTTAATCTGTCAAACAATTTCTCATTTTCCTCGTGTAACCTCTGCAAAATGATGAGAATAATGGTCAAACAGGTAAAGTCAACTCAAGCCACTCTAGTCATATAAGAAAGTGTTAGGCTCTTTTGGTGGTAAAAATGATTTTATGATAAAAAAAAGTAAAGCAATCAAATCTCTGTAGATCAATAAGAAGCTCCCTGAGTTACATTAGTGGCCAAAATACAGATGAAGCAGAGATGATGCTGACATGAGCAATAGCAATACACTTCAAATCGTATACAAGGTCACATAACTGTTCTATGAATAAAATAGTAGAAAAGACCAAAAAGTAAAAAGCATGTCCACAAGTTCAGTAAGGCAAACCTCAATTAATGCATCACGTTTCTTCAGTTCCTCCTCAAGTTTCTTTGTTACCATTGAAGAATCGATGGAATCTCCAACTGCCTTAGATATTGATGAACCAACATAACCTGTCTCTGAGATGGAGGACCTAGTAGTTTCACTAGAATGAAGAGCGGCATTTACTTGTGACCCAAGACTTTTAAGCTTTTCCTGCATTAAGTATTACACCAAAGACAAAACGTATAAGACATAATTCCCGATGTTGGTATGAAGGATTTTCATGCACTGATGCAATATGACAATCATGTATATCCCTAACTAATGTGAACCATTTTGGCATTATCCACTAATGCTATAAAACAAATTCAAAAGTACCTCCCTAATACACCCATAATGGAAGGAAATACACAAGAATTGATAAACTGCTATCAACTAAGCCTCAATTCACCAAATTACTTGTGGCTGGCTACAAGATTATTTGTTTCCATTCAATGTAATTGCAGGTAAATTTCAGAGGTCATTTTAAGAGAGCAAAACATTTTCCTATAACTCTATTTAAGTTAGCTTACTGTTCCCTCAAAGATCTCACATGTCACTATAAATTGATGCAAAATAGTACTACCATCAAAGGTTTCCTATGTTTTCATGAAATGGAAGTACACACAACCAGCATGAATAATACATAGTCACAGTTTGAAAAGTTCCAGGACCAAATATTTGAACATGACCGACGTCATCTCTTTGAAAGTATAAGCCAATGCCATAATGTAATAGTATTAGGATCAATACTTACACAGACCTTCATTTCTCCATGCATGTGAGAAAAAACTATGATAATGAAGCTTTTGAAAATTCAGCTAATATTTCCATCATAAGTGGGTTAGGCAATAAGCGGAACCAACCATAAACTTTACCACTATGCATTCTCCATAAACTTGTACGGAGTAGTATTGATTAAGGCTGTTTTCTTTACACTCAAAATCACCAACTTTTTATCACAAAATTTTCAAAATCTAACTTTCCTCCAACTTTTTCTCTCAAACATCTCATCCATTTTCTGAAAACACCAACTTTTTATCACAAAACAAAGTTGGTAAACACAGCCTGAATTGAAAGGCAATTGATTTTCATTTAAAAAAAAGAAATAGTCAATTGTTATCTTAAAAATCATTCCATAACGACGATGATGATGGTATAAAACCTGCAATTCCTGAATTGTTGAATCTCGCTGTTGGACTTGCATTTTCCGCTCCTGTTCCAACTGTAGTAATTGAGCAACTTGGTTCTTAAGCTGAGCATTTTGTTCCTTCTCTGCCTTGTGCTTGTCAGCTAGAATAATATTTTCGGACTACAATTGAACAAAAAGCAAAAAACTACAATTGAAAAAATGACACATCACAGTGCATAAGCAAAGACTAGAGAATTATACTAGTACGATAGAAAGCAAAACCAAACAAACCAGAAAATAGACCAGGGTCAAATAGTTGTCACATGTGTTTTGTACTAAAGCTACCATAAATACTGGAAAAAACTAGGTACGTGCTGAACCTTTAAATCTGATTGCAACTTAGAAGACTCTTTCCAGGCCTTTTGAACCTCATTGAAGAGTAGGACACACTGATCATTAGCATCCTTAAGCGCTTGTTTTAACTCCAAAACTTCTTGCTTCATATCCTGGATTTCCTTCTCTTTCTCATATAATTCTTTGCGTGCATCATTTGCCTACAACCCCATGAAGGCTATCAGAATGTACTGACCAAATGTGACAGCATTAATTTAAATACATATTTAAATTAAGTGGTGCATACAAAACAAAAACTTATAGCACAACCTTGGAATCAGATAACAAAACATGGAAGAGAACCTCCTTTTATTAAGAAAACTTGAGAACCTTTTTCCATAAAAATACACTTTAGATTCATACCATTAGCAAAACAGACAGTTTTTCAATGAACTTTGAGGTCAACTTGTTGATATAAAACAACACTTGTAAAATCATGTACAGTCCAATTTAAATTTTTGGTCATTATCTATCCATCTAAATCCTCAATAAATGCAATTTCCTTTCTTCTCTCCAAATGTTTTTTTGTTTAAAGCAATACACTTCCTTGCTTCCAAAATCTTAACTCTTAATTAAGTTGGTCTATGATTTTGGGTTGCTCAGATTAAATCATCAGCTATTATCAGCAAAGATGTTTCAGAAGCAAAGGCAGCTACAGGGGAGGACTGTATGGATGTGGCGGTTGTTATGGTTCTGGACTATCAAGTAGGGGGAGGCAGGTATTGGTTTAGCAGCAGCAGTAATGGCTCTTTCAAGTGGGATGACATATCCTCTCCAGTCTCGAGCAGAAATTTGAAGAAGGTATTTACAGAAGACCTTCCAATGTTTATAGGTTTTCCTTTTTTTGCTAAATCGCAATTGGCCGGCTTATAAAACAAGAGCTGGCAATTTAGAAACTGGGAGTAAAGGAAGATCTAACACGGAAGAGATTGTGGGAACTGGGTAGAGTGTGAGGTCGGAAAAGGGAAAGGGATCAGGAAGTCAAAGGACAGCGATGTTTCAGCCAAAAGGTGGTACTGAAAACATAAAGAGGACGTGGACACATGTTGCAGTTTGGATGATGCTAATGTTAGAACATAGGGGTCAAGGTCGGCCAGTGAGACAATGGGGGATAGCTACCTCCGTCCCAAAAAGATTCGAGCATTTCATTTTCAGCATTTAATCTACATTTTTTTCTTCAACTTTTAATATAGAAAACTACTAATTTATACGCAAATGATAATTCAATGTTTCTATTTTTTGTAAATACAAATTTTTTAAGAATTTTTTAACAAGTTCTTAACATAGTTTGAGTCAAACACAACATTGAAAGTCAAACGTTCGAATCTTTTTCGGATGGAGGGAGTAGTTTACACCAGTGCAAAGAAAAGGGGAAAAAACACATATGAACATCGGTTATGTTTTTAAAATACTTTCTCCTGATACAGTTTTTCTATTTAAGAGAGCCGAGACTCTCCATAGTTCTCATGGAAACAAAGTTATCACCAATCGCTTTGCTTTTCAAGCACTTCCTTTCACCTCCAAAACGATTTGACCATTCATGGTATTAACCCATCAAGTATCCCCATGTCAAACAACTAGGATCAAGTAATCTACACTTATTTTGCACTTGATGCCCATGGAATTATCTCTTACAGGCATCTTCCACTCTAATTCAAACTAAAACTAGCAAATACTCCTTCCATCTCATACTAATTGATATATTTGACTTTGCGCAGAGATTAAAATGTTTAGAAGACTTAATGGTAATGAGGTTGAGCAGGCATAGAAAGCAAAAGCAACTTTTTTGAGTGAGAGGAAATTGAGGGTAATAAGGTAAAATAGATGGGTAAAAGTTAAAGGAAACTGTTAAAGTGGGAAATCTCACACCATCCATAAAGGGGTTAACTGATGCTTTTATAATAAGATGAGGCCTCTTCACTAATTGCCAATTGATTTTGAGTAGGACGCTTTAACATCGTATTAGAGCAAGTTTATTAAGACCCGACAATAGCCCAAAAAGCCCACGTGATAGAGCTAGAAAAACTAACCTACACAAGAGGGGGAGTGTTAAAGTGGAAAATCTCACATGGTCCATAAAAGGGGTTAACTAATGCCTTATAATATAAAAAGGCTTGCCCACTTTGCTTTGACAAAAACGTTTCAATCTTTGCGAAGCATCCCAAAAAGGAATACGTACCAACTTTTGTGAGATGGAGTGTAACTTTTTTGACTATATAATAGAGATTTCACATAAGAGACAATAAGAAAATGTAACCTAGAAAGTTTGGAATGTCTATCACAAGCAAATTTCAATGGTAAAGTTCACCAGTTGGACATTAGAAATGTCTAAGTGGTAAACCTATGATCTAATAGTTAAGGCTTGATTCAGTTACATAATCACACATGTTTTTATAAAATGAGCTAGAAAGACTCAACTCGTATTCTTCCAAACAAATTATAGTTCTATGCACATCCTGGAATAGGTTAATTGCACAAAACCAGATATCTAAACAATAGCTAACATGTAAAAACTATGTTTCAAAATTTAGGAAGTGACTTACAATATCTCTCCATTTCTTGATAGTGTCCCGATTTCCCAAGCTTGGAACAATATTTCGAGCTCTTGAAGAAAAATTCAGAGATGATAACGTCTCAACCAAATTGGCAGCATTTGGACAGACATTAACTATCATCAAGGTTTTGGAGTTCCCTCCTTCAAAATGAAGAAACATTACAGAATAAAGAAAGATATCAAAAAAATAACTGTTTACATTTTACAATCCAATAAAATCCGCAGATCCTACATTTACAATCTCTTTGGCGCTGGTGCCTGTTTGTAGGAATTGTATAAACTAAAATATTTTAAGGCCAACAGTTTTTTTTCCTTTTTCCATTTTATGCTGGCAATACAACTCAACAAACTTTCACTTCTAACACAAATGAATTTCTCTTTGCTATACCAGATGGGCCAAACTTCATGCCAACAGAAGGAACCGGGGTTGGTAACTAGCATAGCACTTGTAATTCCTATGTGCACACACACAGATCAGTTTAATAGGGGGCGTGAGAGTTAACCTCCAAAACAGTGAAATGGAGACACAAGATTCAATAGAACAATGACAAAGACACAATCAATTGATTGGCAACACTGCTCTTATATCAGTAATGAACAGGTCAGTAAAACCATTTGGATGCTGAATCAATTCATCAATTTCATTGCTAAGAAATGAATGACACACAATTTACAGACTTCTAACATCTGCGGAAAAACCATTCTGAGATGAAAAACATCAAGATCGTATAGACATGAGTTACCTAAAGAATCTGCAAGTAAATGTGTGAGCTTTGAATTTTCATAGGGAACAGTAGTCTTCTTTGAGGTTAAAGAAGACAAAACATCTCCCAACCTGCACATGCAGACCACAAATTAGACTGCTTCCACCGCTTCTTCGCTAGAAAAACCATAATCTTCTATGTACTACAGTATAATCTAGAACTGCCAACAGTGTCAAAACTTCTTTAGATGATGTGCTCAAGAGGCAATTTTCATACTAATTCTTCAGTAATCTAGTTCATTGAATTATTCTAGAAGTCCATCAATTAGATAGGTAGAACAGACACATGAAAACATACAGAGCAGAAACACCATTTAAACATATATAGGCAACATATGCACAGAAACAAAGACCCTTCCACAGTACAGTCTCCCATCCTAGCCTCCTATGCCACATCATGACCAAAAAATTAGCAAGTGGTAACGACAAAACATAAACAACCAAAATGTTAAGCATAACATTTCAAAATTGTCAAAACCAGAATGAGTGATGAAAAGGTTCAGGTACATAGATCTCTGATTTCAACAAGCAAGTTTAAAATTCAGTAATCATTGCCATACAACCAAATAGAAAGAAATGTTGGAGCGCTAATATAACGTACGCCGAGTGTGATTTCATAACATGGAGTAAATCTGTCACACGCTCCCCACTATCCTCTTCCAATATCTGTCCTTCACTTCCAGCCAGGTCGACAAGAGATAGCTTACTATATATGTTTTCTCCGCTAATCAGGTTGCTATAATATATGTGTATTGTGATTATCCTGGTAAAAGCAAGACAGAAGTTTAAGACTGATTACACATAAAAAAGATAAGTACAAAATTCAAGGATGTATATATCAAGCAAAGGAAGTATCTAGAAATGACTTCTCTTCTCTCAAAGAGAATAGAAAACTCAATTGACTGGGCAATCCTTCTATATTTTGAACAAGGCAACAAACTGTTCAACAGGTCCCCAAACAAATTACATAAACTAGATTTGCCTAAAAGACGAGGACTCAGTCAAATCTAACACTATGATGTTCAAATCAGTAACAAGCACATTAAGAGAACATATAAATCAATCTGTTTCTCAAGGGATCCGTTTTCAAAATCCATGTAAAACAATCCTTCCTCTAAATTCTACTCCAAAACATATTGTTCACAGCATGACATATTGTTCACAGAAGCAGCTCAGCATAACAAATTATGCTTTGCCATTTTTTACAAAAAATGTAAATTTCACTCAACAAAAGATTAATATCAACACAAATTTTCTGGGGCTTGCAAATTCCCTACTTTCTCTCTTGAGGTTAATGGCATATTGAATTTTTACTCCAACATCTCGGACTGCTCAGGAAAAAGATGTTCATGAAGTTAAAGATGTCTATGCAACATTTACCAAACCATTTAACTGCCTGAATTGGACATTTCATCAAGTACAGCTTCATTCTATATGTCATAAACACAAAAAACCAAAGATACTGCAGAAGCAATCTAGCAAGAATCATGACAGACTAATTACGCCAATAAGGAAGGCATGTATGATCTCTGAAGATTCTACATCATCTACAAGCATCAATAAACTTGGAACCAAAAAGGCATTGAATATAATAGATTAGGGCCATACAAATGAGAAACATTGAACTTTGATACATCACTCCCTCGTCCCTGTAGTGCAGCTCTTAAGACTTTAGAGAACTCCACTGGGTTATCAACTTTCTCCTCGGCGAGCTCTGTAGAGGATTCAGGGGAGCCGAACCTAACTTTTGGAAGACTATTCCCTAGATCCAAGAGAAGATCCCTTACCTGCAAGAACTTTTTGAGTAAATTACACTCGCATGTTTCCATGATACAAGAATGTTTATAAAATAATCAAACTCAAAATAGAATCTCAAAACAGATGAAAATGGAAGATTAAGACTAACTGCAACAAGTATATAACGAATTGCGAACCTGTTCATTATACAGTTCAAAAACTGTAACAGAAAACTTGAACTTTGAAGTTGATGTTGTGTCAGAATTAGCTAAATCGAACAATTCCTCACAACAACGAGCATATAAGCCACGATCATGGCTAGATCCTTCCTGAGAGAAATGGAAAATAAGTCAACATTTTTCTTTCCCTTTGGAGTGCAATGTTGTCTTTGAACTTGTGTTCAACAGATGGTTTTTATTCTTTCAGACAGGCCATGTTCAGATTTTAGAAATATTTGACTTCTTAAACCCATACTTCCCTACTTTCTAATCCAATTTAATCAAGCAATCAAATCAAGCCTAATCCAAAAGAAATTTTTTACATCAATCCCAACTAATCTTAGTATTCAAAATCACATCAAAAAAAAAATCAACACGAGAGAGAGAGAGAGAGAGAGAGAGAGAGAGCTACACCATAGTGTATGTCTTCCCTGAGCGAGTTTGTCCATATGCAAATATGGAAACATTATAACCATCCAATGCTGATTGTACAAATGGCTGAACATTGTTGAACAATTCAGCTAACAACAACAAATTGAAACACTTAGTAACATACCACTAACTCTTAAGCTGATAGAAAACCAAAAATCTAGCAAAAGAAACTTTCAGCTTACCTTGCCCAACATGAGGTCCAAAAACTCTATCAAATTCAAAATCTTTCTTAGGATTGGAAATAACATCATCATTGGTGTTCACACGGATGGTGAAATGATCAGGGAATTCAACAACAGAAGGGCCTTCATCTTCAAACAATGGTCTTGCACGACAAAAGACTTTAATGCTTCCTAAATAAAAATTGCATCTATCATAAACAGTGTCTATGAATTATATTATTCACACAATGAATAATGTCTACGATGGAAAAGGGTACGGAAACCATGAAGAAATTTTCATACGTACTCCCTCCGTCCGCAAAAAATACAGCCATTTGTTTTGATAGTTTCACAGCATTTAATCTATGATTTTTTTTATGAATGTTTAGACACTGAAAATTAAATGTTTCATATGCGTATCATAATTGAAATCTAAATTTTATAAATATATTTTTTCTGAATTTCTTTAAAACTATTTATCTTTGTTAAAATTTGAGTAACATTGAACCTTGAAACATTGAAGTCAAATGGCTGTATTTGTTGCGGACGGAGGGAGTAGTATTAAGCAGCAATCATGATGGTCGAAGTAAAGCATAAACAGTACCTTTTGCCGTTAATAGGTCATTAAACAATCTTTTCTTTTCATTGATCAGAGGAGCAACTCTAGCCTCACTTTCAACGGCTGCTTGATCTGTTTTGAATAGAATTAAAATTCATCAGCAGAGCCCACCAATATCTAAACTTTTGAGAAAAGGGAAACTTGTGAACCCACTCAGCACCACAATTTTTTTAAACACGTGAAAAGAATTGAAACCTCTAATATATTTTAACACTTTGAAGGAAGTTAAGGGTGCCCAGGAAAAATCTTAATTGCATACCACAGGCTTAGACACTGACATCTTATCAAACATGACCTATATTTCTTCCATAATATTTGTTCAAATCTAGACAAGGAAAAAAACAAAGGAGCAACACACTGTCTTTTTAGTTTCTAATGCAATTCTGCGAACAAGCAGTAATAGACAATAACTTACCAAGTTTACGGGTTTTCTCAGCAAGAACACCTAAGTAACGTGTAACTCGGTCAAGCTTTGCATTGGAGTATTCTTGTAAATCACTCGCTTCTTGTCTCAACTCCAGATAATCTTTTCTAGCAAACTGTGCAGAAAATCTTTTCATGAGAGTGACAGATATAGCATAACGATCATTGAGAAAGGCTTTTGATTTCTCTACATCTCTTTGGCAGATGTATCAAACTCCTAGATGGAGGATTAAAAAAAAGTTCTAATACATACCAAGCTACTTCATTTAATAAAATTATCAAATGTGACATGAATGCATATGGAATTGTCAATGTTCCATAATCAGGTCTCAATACCCTATCCCTTATTAAAAGTCTAGTAATTTCCAACTTAGGTACATCAGAAGAAGGTTGGAGAAGAGCTTGATGTTCTGCAGCTCTTGCAACTATTTATACTTGGAAAATTTTGAGAGTACATGGAAATTGCACTAAATTCTTCAATAAAGAAGCCTAATCAAGACAAAGAATTATCCTCAGCCTCTAGCCAAATTGGTTAAGGCTCTAATGACACGATGTGGAGGTCTTGAGTTCAACTCCTACTTCCACCATCCCTTGCTTATCAAAAAAAAAAATTAAGACAAGGAGTTATTCTCAGTCCTATGATTACTCCAGACCCCTGTCATGATCTTATCATATCTGTAACATAATGGGTAGAACTAGTTGAAAGATCTTATAGAACTTAACAAAGAACATAGTAACCAATCAGGCATCAGCACATGCAACAAAAAGCAAAGCAGTGGTGAAGAAGTACTCAGGCAAAAAAGTAAGGTTCCTTTGGATTTCACACCGTGTAAGGTCAAATACAATCAACTTAAGGTCAAAAAATCAGGTCATTTTGGACACTTGTGGAGCTTGTATACTTCTTAATTAAGTTGCAGCTCTATGATCCCTTTCTACACAAGTATGGATTCTTGAGTGAAACTAAGAAGACGAAAAGATATTTTCTATTGGCAGAAAGAATAACCAAACCCAGAATGCGTGCATGCAAGATGAAAGAATATCTACACATCATGCATAAGTTTAGCTGACCAAGCAAGAAAGTCACTTGATCACGAGAAAAACAGAAGTAATAGAAGTATTTTAATAAAAATAGAGCTCTCAAAGAGAGAACTTCTAATTTAGAATTTTCAGTAAGCTAAATTCAAATTTGAATTGGCCAGTGCTACCTATAGTCCCATCCACACTACTACTCCGTGAAGAGAACAGAAAACCTCTAAAGAAAAGCATAGCTAGAAGAAACAAAAAAAGTACCACCAGCTCAGTAAGAAATCTCCACATTATACAAATCCGAACTCGCATTGCCATTACCTTAACTTTATCTTCCAATCGCTTCACCTTAGACGCCAATGTCGGTCTGAAGAAGTCCGAAGAACGCGGTGACACTGAAGCGGCAGAGATCGAGTACCTGCGGACAAGAGGTGCGCTAGCTCGGCGCTCGTCCGGCGGAGTGGAAGGCCTCCGAGGCTCGAAACCGGTGACCTCCCAGTTCCAGCGGTTGTCGCTCCTCTGCTGCTCCGCCATCGGCCGAACCCTAGCTGATAAACAGTCGTCGGAAATTGGCGGAGCTCCAATTCCGGAATCGCTCTCTATATCATGAAAGTTTGAGCTGTCTCTTCCTCTGGCTGGCTCACTTTCTCAATTTTTCCATTATTTTTTTGTTTTGCATTTCTTCTGTTCGAGGATTAAGAACGAGAGGAAGGGAAGTTGATGGTTAGGACGACGTCGTTTTCGTTTGAATTCAATGCGAGCCTAGACGGAGTCACAAATTATTTGTGCCTGTGATTGTATCACGACAGTATGTATTTCGTATGAAAATATACGGCTCACTTCTTTCCACTTTAGGGGTGGTGTTAAGAAAAAAAGAGTTTTCTGTTGAAAAAATTGGTGTTTTTTAAAAATTGATGAAATATTTTTAGTATTTATGAGATAAAAGATGAAGGCAACAGATTGATGTGAAGGCGGGGCAATAGATTGATGTGAAGGTGGGGTCTGTTCATTCCCTCAAATATATTGACTCAATTATTTTAGTCTATTAATTATAATTTATTCTCGCTCACTTGGAGAACATCTTTGATCTTCTCACACATCCAATCCCTCTCGTTCTGGTGGACAAGTAATAGATGCAAATCTTTGAATCTGACTTGGGACATGTGGTTGCTGGCGCCTCTTCTTTTTGCAGGACATTGAGTTGGGGGATGGATATCCGTTTGGTTTATGGCAGTTGTGTTTGTGTGAGTTTGTCATGTTGGAGTGTTTTGTTCCTTAGGCTGGGAGGCCCGTTTGCTATTTTCGTGGGTCTGTAGCCCTTCCTTGAAGGCTAAGGTTGTGAACTCTATTTTAATGCATTCTCATTGTTGTCCAAAAAACTCACTCAGTCCTTCAATTGTAATTATACAGTCCCTCAAACATATGAGTCTTTTGACCACACCACTGTTTGTTGACTGATGCAAAAATACCATTTTAGTCCTTTGAATTTCATAACCATATTCTATGTACCCAAAACTTATGAAATTATCATGTTAATCCTCTCCACTTAAACTAATCCTCAGGCTTGTCGTCGTCGTCCTTTTTCCGACAAGTTTTCTTCCCTATTCTATTTTGCCTTCTTCTCAGACTCTGCTAATTCTGTTTGTGCCAGTGTCAGCATCATTTACAACAATAGAGCTAGTCTTCGAAGAGTGAACAACAACATCAACAGCAGCTGAACCGTTCTCATCAATGTTGGTGTTATCAACATGATTATCCTTTGCATTAGCACTGTTGGAGAAAACATCATTCATATCCTTCTCGCATTCAACATCACTGGCACATTCTATAACACCTTTATCTGTGCTTACTGAAACTGGAAGAACTGGATGCACACTCCATGGCTGCCCGTATGGTTTAAGGATACTTCATCAGGAATGAACAAACTGATGAGCATGCTTCGCATTTGAAATCCTCATAAACAGGCTACCATTCCTCATCTCTTGAAATCTGTTCAAAGAACAATCAAATGGTTATACATATAGCCTTGATTCAACGAAGTCATGACACATACTACTTTGTTAAGTCTGTAGTCTTGTTTGTGAATAGTTTTTTGATATCACTGGATTAAAATCGGAATAACTCATCAACAAATTAGCTGTTCGTCTAAAGACAAACCCAAATCACAAATCTGAAACATTATTATTGGAAGTATCTCCACTCTCATCTCAATGGTTATTGTGGATAAGATTGGGCGGCGAAAGCTGTTCATGATTGGCGGTGAAACGTACCTTGTCCTTCCGGGCCAAGAGAGATTGCAAAGATTTGGTATTTATGTGGGAAAATAATGAAAAAATTTAAAGTGACCCAAATTATAAGATCGAAAATATTTGATATTGATGTATAAAAAGAATGAAAAATTTAAAACGATCAAAATTATAAAATTGAAAACATTTGGAATTGATGCACAAAAAAAATGAAAAAAATTTAAAATGACCTAAATTATAAGATTGAAAACTTCGTATTTATGTGCAAAATGAATGAAAAAACTACAAAGTGTCTCAAATTAAAATATTGAAAACATTTAGTATTGATGTGCAAAAAGAATGAAAGTAATAGTCAAAAAAAGGAATTATTCCTTAGCAAATACTAGTATAAAAGTTTAGAAAGGGGTGAGGGGGAAGTAAAGCTTATTGTAGATTTGGTAGTATCAATCCCAAATAACTATTTATCTAGTCACATTAAGTTTGTAATTGTCTGTGTGTGTATATATATATATATTTATGTATATATATACATATATATATATAGCTCATTGAAAAATTACTAATAAATAAAGAAATAAATAAGCACTCCAGATTTGCTGGTCTTAAATCCAACGCCTCTAGTTCACTGGAGATCTAGCGGCTGAAGACTTTTGGCCGGTTGATTGACTGTCGGATGGGGCTTGTGAGGTTGGCTTCACGGTTGGTTGGGTCGGGGTGGTTCCTGTTGGGAACGAACTCGCTCAGGCCTTTGGCATTACTCCAGCCGTCAAACGCCGACGACGAGGCCTGAATCGTGATGTGGACATCAGCCCCATTTTTGCGATAAAGGGAAACCATTCCTCCAGCGGGTCTAAAAGACCCTTGGCGAAGGCTCGAATGAGGAGGAAGCGACACTTTAGGCACCGGCGAAGCCCCAAGGCTAAGCCACGTCTACGAGAACTCCAGGAGAGGACTCTTGAAAGCCTCCTCCAAGCGAAGGCCAAATTCCAAGACGAGGCTGTGCTTGCGAAGCCCATTGGCGAGCACATGTCCCATTGGTGAACCCCTGACCATTGGCGAACCCATAGTCCTTGGCAAAGCCATGGTTCTTGGCGAAGACCCTGTGCCTTACTTCCAGAAGCAAGCGAAGCCCCAGGTGTTCGCCAACCTGAAGAAGCCTCCATACGCAAGTCAGGCGAACCCCCTCAAATTATGGAGAAGCCTCTTCTTCCCTTTTCCCGCCAAATGCAATTCCTGGGGAATTGGGAGCCGCAAAAGCAGGTAGCCTACAATGTCACATCAGCTGCCACCTCTCTTTTCGCCCACCATAGATCCAGGAAGCTGGTTCCCTTGTCAAAGTCACACATTACTTTTCTTCACCTTTTTCCTTCTATATAAGGAAGCTTGTAACCATTGTAAACCTTAGAACTCATTTTGTAAGAACACATATTTGCTGAAATACGCATATTGTTCTTCTTGGGTCTCAAATCTTGCTCCACCAATCCATTAGTGATCCATTGCAAGAGGATCCAATATAATACCTAGCATTGTTTGATCTCGTAGTCAAAAGGTTCTAGGTCCCATTTTCCTTTCCCAGGTATTTTCAAGGGCATTGCCTCACCTCGTAGTGAGGAGGTTCCCTTGGCCGACTTTGTGTTCTTCGTTTCCTCCCTCTGTTTTCATTCTACTTTGCTGGAAACCACCTCCATCGAGCTAGATCCGAGCTCGTGATCACACCCTCCTTCTCGTGATCACATCAATTGGTATCAGAGCCAAAGCGCTCACTAGAGGTATCGTACCGTATCAGTTGTTTAATTTCTTCAAATTAAAACCTTTGTTTTCTTTCGAAACTTGAAGAAAAGTTATCGGTTAATGATCTCTTGAGAGAAACCGAGTAGTTGTTATCCCTGTTTAAAGTTCTTAAAAGGTTTATGAAACTGTGAGTGACTTCGGATTTGAAAAGAAAAGAGTTTCCCTGTGTGCAAAAGAACAAGAGCTGCAGAAAAGAAATATTCAAACCAGTTCATAAATTCTGGGAAAAGTTCTAAGTGTTCTTGAAGAGTTCATCACGAAACTCAAGTGAACAGTACTCACAGATCGAAAATAGTTTCAAAAACCTGAACTTATAGTGTTTATATTGGTAAAAACCTTTTCTATATCATTACCAACTTCTTTCAACCACCAACCAACCTCAAAACCCAAGTTTCAAGTAACTAGAACTTTGTGCTTTACTTGTTTCGAGCATTGCTAAGATTTCATTGGATATTCTTTGCGTGTTTGCATTTGATCTTAATCATAGATTGGTGGTAAGTTTTGAAACTTGTGAGAACCATTGTGTTCTAAACACGAGAGAAGAGAGTAAACACTAAGGGAGTGTGGTAAGGATTCGCATTACTGTCTACATGTGCAGAACTTGAGTTTCATGGAATATTTACCCGGAGTCGGATCCTTATT
Source organism: Stellera chamaejasme (assembly GCA_024586325.1). NCBI lineage: Eukaryota > Viridiplantae > Streptophyta > Magnoliopsida > Malvales > Thymelaeaceae > Stellera > Stellera chamaejasme. Next base: position 53,196,701 of record CM044981.1, on the reverse strand, counting down.
ACCAAGAGTCTGACTTCTGGGCGGAGGGAACCCTCGACCATACATACCAAGGGAACTACTCCGAGTACCCCAACGACCAAGAAACCTGGCCAGGACAGGCCCCATACTCTGAGTATGACCATTCTTACCCTGTTGCTCGTAACCCTTACTACACTGCTGAAGACCCTACAGCAGACTCCTTCCACCTTGCTGTCCAAGGATATTACTCAGGTTCAGACCCTGAAAACTTGGTGGCGAACCCCTGCTATCGCCAAGATAACCCCCCTCACTGCCGCTACCCCAAGGCCCGGAGTACTTATTCCTCACACTCGCATTACTCCCCTGTTCCGTCGTATCCTAGCTATACGACGCCCAGCTTTGAGCCACCTCCCATTCGCAGGTCTCCACCCTCTAACCATAAGACAACGAGGGTCCCCACTTACAAGATTGCTTCGTCTCGCCAATCACCTTCTGACCGACAGGGCGAAGCCACACCAGAAGGGCCTCAAAGATCTAGCTCCTCCACCATCATTGATGAGATAAAACAACTTGTACTTATGGTCCAGGACCAGATGTTACAAGGACCCATGGGGGAAGCTGCAACCGATGATAAGGTTGAGAGAAAAGCAACTGAGAGGAAAGAAGAAATTACGAGGGGAGAGGAAAGAGAGAAAAGTGAGGCGGTCCAAGAGACCTTGAGTGAGAAAGAGAGCGATCCGAGAGAAGAGTTTGAGAAGAAAGTGGAGAGAAAACAAGAGGGAAACTCCATGACCCAAAATAGTGGAAGTGAGGACAACATGCCTTCAACCGACCCAACTTTTCCACTAACTTCTATCTTGCAACCCCCTTGTTTATCTTCTTTGAATGTGCAGATCGCTGTGGAAAGAAAGGCTGAAGGGCGCCCTAAAGAGTTAGGGACGGAAGTGTCACACACTCTCGGTAAGGAAGAAAAGTGCAAGAGGGAGAGAGCGAACATGGGTAACTATGCTTCTAATCTCTCATCTCTTAACATTAAATATGAATTGGGTAAATAGAGGCATACGCATGTTAACACTTACAAAATATATGAGCATGCGTTCGTTCGGCCCTATGAGTAACCTTAGACATAGGACTCTTGTGTGCTTTCATGGCGATGGGGCAAGAAAGAGCGGATTGTTCATCTTACCCCCACTCAGTGAGTCTTTGTTTACTATCCATGAGCTAGGTACCATGAATTTTGAGTATAAGAATGCCCATCACCTAGCCATGTATATGATAAGACAAGGACACCTCCACATTATGGCTCATCTCGATGATAACTCCCATGTCCCTTTGACCTTTGGAGGACCCAGTTTAGGACTTAGCACCTTTCATGACACCCTTGAGTATAAGGTTCATAATGAACACATCTGTTTTTCAAGGAAGTATGTCATGAACGCTTTTAAACTTTTGTTCTTTATTATCATGCATATTGGAACCCTTATGTTCCAACATTTGGTTCAAGCACATCCACTTGGTTTTGGTCCACTAACCCTTGATGCCTCTTCAAGTTTGTTGTGGTGTCTTACGATTTGTAGGGACAATTTCCTCATGAATCCGAGGACGGATTCTTCTAAAGAGGGAGGGTATGATGTGGACATCAGCCCCATTTTCGCGATAAAGGGAAACCATTACTCCAGCGGGTCTAAAAGACACTTGGCGAAGGCTCGGATGACGAGGAAGCGACACTTTAGGCACCGGCGAAGCCCCAAGGCTAAGCCACGTCTACGAGAACTCCAGGAGAGGACCCTTGAAAGCCTCCTCCAAGCGAAGGCCAAATTCCAAGACGAGGCTGTGCTTGCGAAGCCCATTGGCGAGCACATGTCCCATTGGCGAACCCCTGACCATTGGCGAACCCATAGTCCTTGGCAAAGCCATGGTTCTTGGCGAAGACCCTGTGCCTTACTTCCAGAAGCAAGCGAAGCCCCAGGTGTTCGCCAACCTGAAGAAGCCTCCATACGCAAGTCAGGCGACCCCCCTCAAATTATGGAGAAGCCTCTTCTTCCCTTTTCCCGCCAAATGCAATTCCTGGGGAATTGGGAGCCGCAAAAGCAGGTAGCCTACAATGTCACATCAGCTGCCACCTGTCTTTTCGCCCACCATAGATCCAGGAAGCTGGTTCCCTTGTCAAAGTCACACATTACTTTTCTACACCTTTTTCCTTCTATATAAGGAAGCTTGTAACCATTGTAAACCTTAGAACTCATTTTGTGATAGGCAGGGGGTGATCTCCGGCTGTCAAGTGACCTCTGATGACTATAGTAGGGCAGCTCCGGTACCTGAGAAGGGTAAGACAAAGGACACTTTCAGGTGCAGAGGGAGAAGAGAGGTGTGGGACGCGGCCCATATGGCGTTGCATTTGACAATACCGCCGTATGGGCTGGCCCATATATATCGATATGTCCTCCCCCCACGGAGGATGGGTTGGGCCCCTGTGCTCCGTTTTGGAAGGAAGTATCCCTATAGACATTGAACCCATGTGGTATTGTGGCGTTTTGGAGCCTAGTTAGGGGAGGGCCCAAGAGCTGTCCCCAATGTTGGCCCAAAGTTTTGGCCCAATATCAATTGTGGCGGTTGGCAAAAGCACTTTTCAAAATTTTTGCTTTTTGCGCCGTTTGTAATTATGGGGGAAGTCGTTTCACTTCCCATCGGGCTCTTCTTATACGTCAACCCATGTGAGGAGTCAGTTTCCCGAATTTTTGCTTTCCTTGCTTTTGCGCTTCAGCTTCCTTTGCAATCTAGTTTCCATTTTCGGCAACTACCGAAGAATTTCCCGACGAGATTCGAAGAACCCAGCCGTTGAATCCCTCATTTTCGTCTCCGGCGTATCAATCAGTAAGTGGTACCCTTTTTGTTTCTTCTTCTTTTTTTTGTCGCGACAGTGTCGCGAGTGAGGCGTCGCCGCGCCACTGCCTGGGTTCTTGGGTCTAGGGTTTAATTTTTTGAATTCGTGGTTCATTTCTGTAGATGGCTCCCAAGAATCCAAGCAAGCCCGGCGTTGGCCCTGATGTCGGGGAGCTATGGCCCTGAACTGCGCTGTCGGAGAAGAAGATGGCAGATATTTGCCAAAACCACCATGTGTATACATGGGTGGTCTGTGGGCTGTCTCCGGCGGATGTGTTAAGAAAGGTGGGGTTGGGGTTGAGCGACAAGGCCATGAAGGAACAGACCATGGTCGTCTTCGAAGCCCAGTTGAAAGCTGGACTGAGACTCCCCCTCTGCTCCCTGTTGCTGCAACTATGCGAGAGGTGGGGCGTTTGCCCTGGGCAACTGGCCCCGAACGTGTTTACCACCGTAAATGCGTTCGTCGTGGCATGCCACCTGGCGAAAGCAGCGGTGCTACCGGAGACCTTCTTGCAGTTTTACACACTGAAGAGGCCGGTTGGGCACCCATTTTATCAATTAACCCCTGAAGAGGTGAAGGTGGGGAATAAAATGGTGAAGATTGGAGTCTTCGCTGAGACTACCAGCTCGTGGGGGAGCTGGAAAAGAAACTTCTTCTTCATCCTCAAGGAGGATAGTTGGGGGTTTCCTGCGTACTTCATCAAGGAGAAGGACGCAAGGGTGTCGGTGAGGCCTTCTTTGTGGGCGGGTAGCGAGGGGAAGAGGGCCCTCGACGCCCTGTGTGAATGGGTCCGCGACGTAGAGAGGCTCGAGGAGTGTAAGGGTGGGTTTCCCTTCACTCTGTCCAGCCTGGACGAAGTGGTCCTACGGAGAGTAGGGGTTAGCAGGGCCCACCGCCTTCCGAGCCACGTGGACACCCTAAAAAACTGGGTGGATGGTTTGGATGGGGACCTCATCGAGCGCTTCAAGGCGCTTTCAAGCAACCCTCTGCATGCATTTCGTACTCCTTTTTGCTTTTGTGTTTTTGTGCTTGCACATTTTAAATGCTATTATAACCTGACTTTGTGTTTTGCTACAGCCAAGATGTTGCACCCCAGTACCCTTTTTGCCAAGAAGCAGGATTTGAGGGAGGCCCTCAAGACAAAGATGGAGGAGGAGGTCCCTGCAGAGCCCGCTCAAAGGGCTATCGAGGGGACAGTTGCGGGCGGGGACCTCGAAAGGCGGAGAGCCCCGAGGTGTGGAGGCCTTGGTGACGGTGGCTCAACCAGTCAATATGGCTGGTCCCGTCATCATCGAGGAGCTGTCCGAGGACTCCGAGGAGGAGAACCTTCGAAGGAAACGCCCCGACTTGCAGGTACTATTCTTGTCTCCCCTGGCTGTTTGGTGAATTTTTCTTTTATTTTGTGTTCTGATTCCCATTTAACTTTACAGCGGCAGAGGGCTTGGATGTGTCCTCGGACAGCAGTCCCAGCCCTGCAAAAGATAAAGGGAAAAGACCAGCCCTCGAGGAGCCTTCCAGCAGCCCTGTTCGGGGCGCTGGGGAACCCACCGGGCTATTGGCAGATGCTCGGAGGGCTGTTGTGGCCCCTCGAGGGTCTGTGAAGAGGCCTTCGAGGATCCCTAAGACCCTGAAGGGCATAGATCCCGTTTTCGAGCCTCAATTGCTCGAGGACTATCGGCGGGAGCTGCGGGAGAAATGTGAGATTAAAGGTTGCAGAGGGTCTCGCACTTCCCCGTGACAGGCATTTTTTGAAGTACACCTCCTCGGGGGCCCTAGACATTGCGAAGGACATCTGCCAGGGCCTCACTCGAGTAAGTCACAAATCTCGACTCCCCTTTTGTTACTTATCTGATTTTTATCGGCGTATTTTGTTTATACGCTTTGTGTTTGTAACTTGCAGAAAACTGTGCTGGCCCAAGGGCTGGTGGCCAAGATCGAGGACCTTGAATCCCTCGTGAGGAGTCTTGAGGCCAAGGCAAAGGACTCCGAGGAAGTGGAGAGCCTAAAGAAGGCCTTGGCTGAGAAGGATGCCGAGTTGGCTGAAAAGGAGGCCGAGTTGGCGTCCTCGAGGAAAAAAGAGGCTAACATTCTTAGAGCTCTGGGTGTCATGGGCAACCAGCTGAAAGCTTCCATGGCCGATGGAAAGAAGCACGAGGCCCTCTTCCTCGCCGAGCATCATGCGAAGAAAGAGCTCGAAGCTGAAATGGAGCAAGTGCTCGGGGAGTGCCAAAGAATGGAGGCCCAAGCTGAGGCGAAGGACAAACTCATCGAGGAGTTGTCCTTGAAGGTTGCCCAGGCCGAGGATCTCGGCGTCGAAGGCTGCAGTCGGATCGAAGATCGCACCAAGACCCTTAATGAGGTGACGGGCTCCATTGTGGCTGATCATTTAGCCTTCAGACAACTAGAAAACCAAATTGGTTTTAAGTTGTATGATGGTGAAAGTGTTCAACCCCTATTTTTGTAAAGCCCATTCTTTGAAAGGGCTGGTCGAGTGTGCGGGCATTCGAGGTGTTGACCGAGAAGGCCGTCAACGCACAAGCCATGGAGGGTGTCCGCTACGCCGAGGGTTTCTACGATGCCGCCACCAAGTGGAGGCCATTGTTGAGAAGTCCCAGCTGGATCCCCTTAACGTGACGAAGGTCGAAGAGCCCTCTCGGGCGGTTTTGTTCAAGTGGGGTAGGGCGGGGAAGAAATTAGGAGTAGAATATCCTTATGATATTCTGCCCGGGCATGTAGAGGATGCCCATGTTGTACCTCCAAACGATGATGCCCCCAAGTAGTTTTGGGGCCTGTAATTAAATTTTTGCTCATTTTTGATAAAATAATGGACAACTTTTCAGCATTTATTGCCTTTGTAGTTGTTATATGAGTATTACTTACATAATGCGAAGTGTTTGTACTTGTGCTGGGTAAATTTGTGTAAGTGAAATCGCGTAACTCTTCGTAGAGTGATTTTATTCGATGTGCACTGGTCGATCAGTGACCTTGCAATCAATTTTTGTTCATACTGTATAAAGTAGTGGACACTCTTCGTAGAGTGATTTTATGTCAATATAGCTTGCATAATGCAAAGACTTGGAATATTGCCTTTCTTTTGATGTATGAACATTGCTTTTGTACAACGCAAAGCCTTTGAATACCCTTGCCAATTTATTTAAAGGAAAGCGTACAACTTAAACGTAATAAGGCCTCAAGTCGTCGACGTGGTAGTCGTTTTTGAGCTTTTTGCCCTGATGGTCCTTTAATTTGTAGACACCTCCTCTTTCTTTACTGTGTACCACATAAGGTCCTGCCCATCTGGAACGAAGTGCACCATGGCCAGGATTACGACCCGACAACTCCGCCCTTAGCAAGACCATACCACCCACGTGGATCTGTTTTGCCCGAATTTTGGCGTTGTGATCGAGGTTTGCCCTTTGCCGTAAGGCCATAATGATGTGGAACAGGCCCAACCCAAGCCCAAACATCAAGATCCGCTCGTTGGCCTTGGTGGACCTATGACAAGGAGCCGAACTAAGAAGGCTAATGACGCTCTCAACCTGTTGATGCACAGTTTTGCAAAGTGTGAGGAGCAAAGTGAAGATATCCACAAAGATGAAGGAAAAGTGCAAGCACTCCTCAATTTGGGCCAACCCAATTCTCAAATTGTGCAAACAATTTTCAACATTTCGGTTTGGGCTCAACCAAATGACAATTTGGCCCAAGTGCATGTTCCAAACCATGGTGCACGAAATTATCAACCTGTTGAGATTCCAGTGGTGCATTCAATGCACTTCAAAGGTTTCCAACCATTCACTCCTCATCAATGGCGAACTTCAGCAGTCAGTCAGCACTCAAGAGTCATCCAAAATCATCCAGAAACTATTGGTGAAGAAGGAGTTACAAGCCTTGAAGCCCCTCCATCAAGAGCACTTAAATGAGGATCATTTACTCCTCATTTATTGGCCAAAACTCACCCCTCATCTTCCAACTCGAATTTTTATCATTTTATTTCAGTTTTCAGAGTTGTTTTGGCTAGGTCTACCCATTAGCTAGCCTAGAATAATTATTAAAAATAATTATTTCAAATTCCCATATTTACATCTCCTTTAATTTCCATCATTAAGAATGGAGATGAAGGGACTTGTCAATAGGTTTAGAATTCCGACTTCCTTGTCCTATAAAAGGAGGTCTAGGTTAGTTTGCAAGACACATTTTTTCAATCATCCAATATATTTCACCTTTTTCCTTGAAATTGAGAGTGATTCTCTTTTCAACCTATCTACATTTTCCACTCAATTCTTGTTAAGTTTTTCTTTACAAGTCTACTAAGACCAATATTGCCTTCTCATTGGAAGAAGGAGGTGTTGGCCCCATCTACATTCCCCCCCTCAATTTTGGCAACGAAGGCTTTCTTTGTCTTGGACCATTTTCGGTATCAAGAAGGAGGAGTCGCCAAAGGCATAACACCATCTTTGCCTGGGCAAGGATCCAGGAGGAGTTGGCGGCCATATCCGATAGTTTCACAATCTTCCGCATCGTTTTGCTTTGTGCATTTCGGATCTGTCAACTTTGTTTACATTTCCGCCTCATCAATCATACCTACCCGTGTTGCTCCTTTGTTGGCTAGATCTGCTCCTCGTGTTCCAGGATACCCTCCGGAATCACATCAATTGGTATCGAGCATTCGACAACCACATCAATTGGTATCGAGCCACTTGCTCAACAAGGAGAAGTTTTTCTACCCTTTTCTTTTTATTCCAACATATATCATTTTTGTTATCATTGTGTTTTTCTCGGTTGTTCTTGCCATTTTTAATTTCTTGTTCCAGTGTTGTGCAATCTGCATAGAAAAAAAAAACAAAAAAAAATCGCATCTTATTTGCATTGAAAAAAAAAGAAAAAAAACTGCTACTGACTCAACCTGTTTACAGATTGCAGAAAAGGCAATTTGAAGAATTCTTGGAACAATTTTCAAACAAAGGGCAAGAAAAAGAACAACCTCAGAGCCTTTTCAAACCTGTTCTTTCAAAAGTTGCGGAATATCTTTTTCCAAAACCCACAAAAGAACCGTTTTGCAAAAAGTAACAACACTTCCCTCAACCTGTTGAGGTTTGTTTGAGGTTTTATTTTATTGTGTCTTTTGTGTCTTGTTTTGAATCACTTTTTCAAGAATTTTGAGCCAGGAAAAGTTGCTAGGTTTATAAAGAGAATCTGTGAGTTTTTCTTTTTGAGAGAAAAAAAAATGGCTAATGAAGCATTGCTAGAACAGTTTCAAAGAATGTTGCAGGAACAAATGGCTCCACTAAATGCAAGGCTTGCCCGTCTTGAGGCTGGCCGAAGAGAGGAGGAAGAGCGGGAACCTCGAAATGAGGAAGATGATCGCCAATCAAATATTGATCAAGAAGATGAAGTTCCACCTCACCACAATCAAAGGCAAAGGGATATGGCTCAACCGGTTTAGGAACTTCAAATTGCAAATTCCACCTTTCTATGGAAAAAGTAACCGGATGAATACCTTGATTGGGTAAAGAAGAGTGAATTGGTATTTAATTGCTTTGATTATCCCACTGACCTCAAAGTTAAATTGGCTGTTGTTGAGTTTCATGGTTATGCCCTCACATGGTGGAATCAAGAAAATCGGCTTGGATTAGGTCCTCAAACTTGGGAAGAGTTGAAGATCCAAATGCAAGAGAGATTTGTGCCATCTTACTACACTCGAGAATGTTTCCAACGCCTTCAAACACTTGTCCAAGGCACTAAAAGTGTTGAGGACTACCACAAAGAGTTGGAATCCGCCCTTTTGAGAGCCGATGTCATTGAAAGAGGTGAAGCAAAAATGTCTAGGTTCATTCAAGGACTTAGACTGACATTGTGAAGACCTTGGAATTATGTGAGTACAATAATTTTCAAGAGTTGTTACATAAAGCCATCCGAATTGAAAGACAACTCAAGAAAGGGAGCACTTCCACCATGGCTCCAAGATCAAACCGGTGGCCGAAAGCTCCACAAAGGACACCCCACCTCCACAAAAAGGTATCTCTTCCAAATCTCCCACTTCTACCCCTTCCACTTCCCAAAATCGCTCCCAAAACCGTCCCCCTTCCAAACCCCTTCATGAAGTTCAATGCTATAAATGCAAAGGTATGGGTCATTATGCTCATCAATGTCCAAATCAAAGTTATACTCATGAGAGATGGAGAATGGTACAGTGAGGATGAAGAAAATGATGAGACCGAATCTGATCAACTTTGTTGAGGACGAGTATGCTCAACTTTGTTGAAGAAGAGTTTGGTCTTCCGGTTGAAGGTCCTCTTCTAGTAGCAAGGCGAGTACTACAGGTGCAACCAACCCCTCAATCATGTCAAAGGGAGAATCTCTTTCATTCAAGAGCACTTGTGAATGGTAAAGTATGTTCACTCATTATTGATTCCGGTTCTTGCACTAATGTTGCTAGTTCTCATATGGTGAATAAGTTAGGACTTGCTACTCACAAGCATCCTCGACCCTACCTTCTTCAATGGATGGATGACTCCGCTCATGCCAAGGTGAATTGTCAAGTTGAAGTACCCCTCAAAATTGGCAATTATGAAGACAAGGTACTTTGTGATGTTGTACCTAAGATGATTGCTGCCCATATTCTACTTGGGAGGCCCTGGCAGTATGATAAGCAAGCTGTGCATGATGGTGTGACCAACTGATACACCATTTAACACGTTGACCGAAAGATTACCTTGGTGCCATTAACACCCCAACAAGCCCATGCCGATCAGATCCAACTCCAAAGTGAGTCCGAGGGTAAGGATGGTAAACTTAAGGGTAAAGTTGAAAATAAAAAGAAATCCCAAGTGGATTTGCAAGAGTCAAAGGTCTTTTGGGATGGTGAAGGAATAAATAGCGAAAAGAGTGGTAAAAGAGAGAATGAGAGAAGACAAGAGTGTTTCCTTTCCATAGCCAAAGAAAAACACATCAAGAAAGCTCTTTTGAGTCAAAATGTTGTTTTCTCTTTTTACCTAACACTTGTCTTCTAACAATGGATCAAGGAAGAAATTCCTTCTTTTCTTTCTTTGTTGTTGCAGGAATATCAAGATCTTTTTGAAGATCCGATTGGCTTACCTCCATACCGAGGTATTGAGCATCAAATCGATCTTGTCCAGGGAGAACCTTTACCAAATCGACCCCATTATCGAACCAATCCCGAGGAAGCCAAAGAGATACAGAGGCAAGTCCAAGAGCTTCTTGCCAAAGGGTACATCCGAGAAAGCTTATCCCCTTGTGCCGTACCCGTGCTTCTTGTACCTAAAAGTGATGGTTCATGGCGGATGTGCATGGATTGCCGCCCATCAATAAGATCACCATCAAGTACCGACATCCCATTCCACGCCTTGATGACATGCTTGATGAACTTTCAGGTGCAAAGGTATTTTCTAAGGTTGATCTTAAGAGTGGTTATCACCAAATTTGCATGAAAAAGGGTGATGAGTGGAAAACCGCCTTTAAGACCAACATTGGTTTATATGAGTGGCTTGTCATGCCATTTGGATTAACCAATGCCCTTCTACTTTTATGAGACTCATGAACCATGTTTTAAGGAAATTCATTGGAAAATTCGTTGTGGTTTATTTTGATGACATTTTGATCTATAGTCATACTTTATCTCAACACGTTGAACATCTGCGGTTATTGTTTGAAACGCTTCGAGGAGAAAAGCTTTATGCTAATCTTAAGAAGTGTACTTTTGCTACTAATCAGATTGTGTTTCTTGGATATGTTGTTAGTGAGAAAGGACTAAGTGTTGTGAATCCAAGGTGCAAGCCATCAAAGATTGGCCAACCCCTACTAATGTGACCAGTGAGATCTTTTCACGGTCTTGCTAGCTTTTACAGACGTTTTGTGAAGGATTTTTCCACCATAGCCGCCCCACTTAACGAGCTTGTCAAGAAAGGAGTACCATTTGTTTGGAGTGACAAGCAAGAGAAAGCGTTCAACTTTGTTGAAAGAAAAGTTGACACAAGCTCCGGTCCTTTCACTACCTGATTTCGGTAAGATCTTTGAAGTTGAGTGTGATGCGAGTGGCATAGGTATTGGTGCAGTTCTCACTCAAGAAGGTAAACCTATTGCATACTTTAGTGAAAAATTGAGTGGCGGTCCTTTGAATTATTCAACATATGACAAAGAATTATATTCTCTTGTGAGAAGTCTTGAGGTATGGTCTCATTATCTCTTGCCTAAGGAATTTGTCATTCATACTGACCATTATTCATTAAAGTATTTGCAAGGTCAAGGTAAACTTTCAAAAAGACATGCAAAATGGATGGAATTTGTTGAATCTTTTCCTTACTTAATTAAGTTTAAGAAAGGTAAAGAAAATGTAGTGGCAGATGCATTGTCTAGAAGGTATGCTTTATTCAGCATGTTGAACAGTAAGGTTTTGGGATTTGAACAGGATGAAGAACTTGTATGGTGAAGATATTGACTTCGGATCTGTTTACAAAGCATGTTTGTCTCAACCTGTTGACACTTATTACATATTTGATGGATACCTCTTTAAAGCTAACAAGCTTTGTGTTCCTAGGGTTCCATCCGAGAGCTACTTGTAAGGGAAGCCCATGGAGGAGGACTTATGGGACATTTTGGTCAGCTCAAGACCTTGGAAGCTCTCAAAGAGCATTTCTTTTGGCCAAACATGAAGAAGGACGTGGACAAATTTTGTGCTCAATGTGTCACATGCAAAAAGGCTAAGTCTAAACTTGAGCCTCACGGGTTGTATACTCCACTCCCTACTCCTTCTTTACCTTGGGTTGACATATCAATGGATTTTATTCTGGTCTTCCTAGGACTCAAAATGGGCATGATGCAATTTTTGTAGTTGTTGACCGTTTTCTAAAATGGCTCACTTTATTCCTTGCCATAAAATGGATGATGCTACAAATGTTGCAAATTTATTCTTTAAGGAGGTTGTTAAATATCATGGGTTGCCTAGGACAATAGTAAGTGATAGGGACACCAAATTCCTAAGTCACTTTTGGAAGACATTATGGGCTAAACTTGGTACTAAGCTATTGTTTTCAACATCTAGTCACCCACAAACTGATGGGCAGACCGAGGTAGTTAATAGAACAATGATACAATTGCTTAGAACACTCCTTAAGAAGAATTTGAAGCAGTGGGAAGAGTTTATTCCACATGTTGAATTTGCTTACAATAGGGCTTTTCATACTTCAACAACTCATAGCCCTTTTGAAATTGTTTACGGATTCAACCCGTTGACCCCGATGGACTTATTGCCTTTACCTCTTAATGATGCAGCTCATAAAGATGGAGAAATAAAAGCAAAACAAATGAAGGAGTTACATGAGAAGGTGAAAGAAAGGATCTCCAAACAGAATGAAGCATATGCAAGGAGGGCAAATAAAGGTCGAAAACAAGTCACCTTTGACGTTGGTGATTGGGTATGGTTACACTTGAGAAAGGAGAGATTCCCTCAAGAAAGGAAGAACAAACTCGCCCCAAGAGGAGATGGTCCCTTCCAAGTGGTTGCAAAAGGGAGATAATGCCTACACTCTAGATCTTCCTAGTGGTAAATATGGAGTACATGCAACGTTTAACGTTATGGATCTTTCCCCTTTTAAAGGTACTATGGAAGATGAGATTCCGAGGTCGGAATCTTTTGAAGCAGGGGGGAGTGATGTGGATCAGGCCCAACCCAAGCCCAAACCTCAAGATCCGCTCGTTGGCCTTGGTGGACCTATGACAAGGAGCCGAACTAAGAAGGCTAATGACGCTCTCAACTTGTTGATGCACAGTTTTGCAAAGTGTGAGGAGCAAAGTGAAGATATCCACAGAGATGAAGGAAAAGTGCATGCACTCCTCAATTTGGGCTAACCCAATTCTCAAATTGAGCAAATAATTTTCAACATTTCGGTTTGGGCTCAACCAAATGACAATTTGGCCCAAGTGCATGTTCCAAACCATGGTGCACGAAATTATCAACTGTTGAGATTCCAGTGGTGCATTCAATGCACTTCAAAGGTTTCCAACCATTCACTCCTCATCAATGGCGAACTTGAGTCTACAGCACTCAAGAGTCATCCAAAAACAACCAGAAACTAATGGTGAAGAAGGAGTTACAAGCCTTGAATCCCCACCATCAAGAGCACTAAAATTAGGATCATTAACTCCTCATTTATTGGCCAAAACTCACCCTCATCTTCCAACTCGAATTTTTATCATTTTATTTCAGTTTTCGAGTTATTTTGGCTAGGTCTACCCATTAGCTAGCCTAGAATAATTTTTAGAAATAATTATTTTAAATTCCCATATTTACATCTCCTTTAATTTCCATCATTAAGAATGGAGATGAAGGGACTTGTCAATAGGTTTAGAATTCCAGCTTCCTTGTCCTATAAAAGGAGGTCTAGGTTAGTTTGCAAGACACATTTTTTCAATCATCCAATATATTTCACCTTTTTCCTTGAAATTGAGAGTGATTCTCTTTTCAACCTATCTACATTTTCCACTCAATTCTTGTTAAGTTTTTCTTTACAAGTCTACTAAGACCAATATTGCCTTCTCATTGGAAGAAGGAGGTGTTGGCCCCATCTACATTCCCCCCCCTCAATTTTGGCAACGAAGGCTTTCTTTGTCTTGGACCTTTGTCGGTATCACGAAGGAGGAGTCGCCAAAGGCATAACACCATCTTTGCAGGCAAGGATCCAGGAGGAGTTGGCGGCCATATCCGTTCGTTTCACAAGCTTCCGCATCGTTTTGCTTTGTGCATTTCGGATCTGTCAACCTGTTTACATTTCCGCCTCATCAATCATACCTACCCCGTGTTGCTCCTTTGTTGGCTAGATCTGCTCCTCGTGTTCCAGGATACCCTCCCGGAATCACATCACATAAGCCTAAGTCTAGCACCCTCGCGGAGTTCCTCGACGAGGTCCAGACGCGCTCGAAGACCGCTCTCATTGTGAGGGGCGTCGTAATATAGCGTTCGGATTGTTGGTATAGAGACTTCGATTGGGAGCAAGGCATCGACGCCGTAGACCAAAGAGAAATGAGTCTCCCCTGTAGGTCCCCGCGCAGTTGTTCGATAATCCCAGAGGACGCTGGGTAGCGCATCGACCCATTTCCCTTTATTGTCATCGAGGCGCTTTTTCAGGCCCTCCTTGATTGTGCGATTAGTGACCTCTACTTGGCCATTTGACTGTGGGTGTGCTACAGGGGCATAGAGCATTTGTATATTCATCTTGATGGCCCAATCTTTGAGCGTTTTGCTCGCGAATTGTGTCCCACTATCTGTGATTATGGCTTTCGGTGCACCGTACCGTGCTACGAGGTCGTGCCAGAGGAAGCGTATGACCTTGGTTGTTATTTTCTTGAGTGGCCGGACCTCGACCCACTTGGTGAAGTAGTCGACAGCCACTATACAGAATTTGAACTGCCCTTTGGCCTTAGGCATTGGCCCGATTAGATCGAGGCCCCACAACGTGAAGGGTATAGGTGCGTCTCCGTAACCGCCGTTTGCAGGCTGCCGCTGGATGCGAGAGTTGAGTTGGCACTTATGGCACGTTCGCACCAAATCATGCGCGTCTTTCCTCAAAGTTGGCCAATAATAACCGAGGCGCAAGCATTTGTGTGCTAGCGCATCGGAGCCAATGTGTGCTCCGCAAACTCCTGAGTGGACTTCGTTCAGGATGAGTTTGGAATCATCGGGGCCAATACATCATTGTAAAGGAGCAGAATATCCTTTACGCCATAACGTACCATCTATGATGACATGGCGGGTTGACTGCGTCCTTATTTTCTTTTGTAACGCTGGTGGGCCCTCGATTGCGCCAGTTTGGAGATACTGGAGGATTGGGTGCCTCCAATCAGCTGCTACGTTGGCATCGATTGCATGAATTGTATTTATCGAAGGTTGTGCTAAGGTCTCGAGGATTGCATCCGTCCGCCCCTTAGACAACTCGTCACCATGATGTTTTGATCCCGTGGGATCTTATTAATATTCATTGTTCGAATTGCCCTTGTAAGCTTTTGACAAGGCGCAAGTACCTCGAGAATCTTGGATCCTTGCAATCATTGGTCCCCGTAACCCGGCTTATGACGAGCCGCAAGTCACCGTGTGCATTAGACGTCCGCAAACCAGCTTTCAGGGCGGTCTTGAGACTGCTACGAGTGCCTCGTATTCGCCACATTGTTTGTGACGGGGAACTGGAAAGCTACTCGTAAGCTGGCCTCCATGCCGTGTGGGCCCTTGATATGAACGCCCCCCCTGGGCGATCAGCACTGGATGAACCATCCACGAACATGTCCCACTCGGAAGGCTCCAACTCCGCTGGTGGCTCCCTCAAAGGACCATGTTCGAGGGGATAAATGGAAAGCTCGGCCATGAAATCCGCCAAAGCTTGTGCCTTTATGGCTCGTCGAGGTTCAAATTTGATGTTATATTCCCCGAGCTCGATGCACCAACGGGCTAAATGACCACTATGTTCCGGTCTATTTAGGATGTCCCGGATTGGTAGGTCCGTTCTGACAATGATCGTGTGGGTTTGGAAATATGCTCGTAATTTCCTGGCAGCCATGATCAAAGCGTAGATCGTTTTTTGAAGGGGAGGGTAGTTAACCTCAGCCCCTCGTAGCGTGTGGCTTGTGTAATAGACGGGCCACTGTTGCGGGCCTTCCTCTTTAACGAGCACTGCAGAGACAGTGCTGTTCGAAGTGGAGAGGTAGATGACGAGTTCGTCCCCTGGTTGCGGGCATTTCAATGTTGGCAAATCGGAAAGGTGTTTTTTGATTTGCTCGAAGGCTTCTTGGCACTCCGGTGTCCAAGCGAACGCCTTTTTCATGCGAAGCTGTTCGAAGAACGGCTTACACTTGTCTCCCAATTTGGAAATGAATCGTCCCAAGGCAACAATTCTTCCTGTAAGTTGTTGGATTTCCTTAATGTTCCTTGGTGGTGCCATATCCGTGATGGCTGATATTTTCTTAAGGTTGGCATCGATTCCCCTTTCGGAGATCATGTACCCCAGGAATTTCCTGGCTCCAACGAAGAAAGAGCACTTAGCTGGATTGAGCCTCATATTATATCGTCGGAACGACTTGAAGGTTTCGACCAGGTCCTGAAGGTGGTCTTCGAATGTCATACTTTTCACAATGACATCGTCGACGTACGCTTCAAGGTTACGTCCCATTTGGTGGGCAAAGACCTTGTTCATTAGACGCTGGTAAGTGGCTCCAGCGTTTTTGAGCCCAAAAGGCATTCGGACGTAGTAATATACGTCATCGCCCGTTGTGAACGCCGTTTTGAAAGCGTCCTCAAGATCCATGTAGATCTGGTGGTAACCACTCTTAGCGTCCATGAAAGACAAGTATTTGTATTTGGAAGAGTTGGTCGATGACGGGTAACGGGTAGGGGTCCTTTGGACAATGCCTATTGACGCCCGTGAAATCGACGCACATACGAAGTTCACCATTAGTTTTGTCAGCTAAAACTATGTTAGCGAGCCACTCGGAGTACTGAATTTCTTTTATTATTCCAGCGTCGAGGAGTTTAGAAACCTCCTCTTTTACAAACTTCTTTTTCGAGGGGGCCATACCCCTTCTCTTTTGCTTAACCAGCTTTGAATCCGGGAATACATTAAGTTTGTGGGTGATGACGCTATGATTGACGCCCGGCAAGTCCTTCAAGCTCCAGGCGAAGACGTCAAGGTTTGCCTCGAGGAGGTGGATGAGTGTCATCTTCTCCTTTTGTTCAAGGTTTTTGCCAACCTTAAACTTATTGTCTGGAACGACGTCGATCTCTTCTGTCACGTCATCGAGGCGTGGCCGGTCGTCGGGTTCCGCGGGATCCTCGATCTCCCTCGAGGGTCGTGGATCAACCGTAGAGCTCAAAGAGGCCACGTAGTTTGTCCTCGCCGTTCGCTGGTCGATGTAGATGCTTGCGTCCCCACGAGGTGTTGCAAATGTGACCGTGAGAGAGCGGATGTCGCACCTCATGTGGAATTCGACCTGGCTTGGTCGACCAACAATGGCGTTGTACGTGGAAGGGACTTCGAGCACCAAGAACTCCGTCTTAATGGAGTGACAATCAACCGTGCCGAATTGTGTGTCCCCAATTAACATAAGGGACAGGTTGACGACCCCTATCGTTGGGACAATGTCCCTGCCGATGCCGAAGGTAGGGCCGGAGCTTCTTCTTATAGCGGACATGTGTACCCCGAGTTTATCGAGCATGTCCTTGAAAATGACACTAGTGTTTGCACCAGTGTCAATGTACACCCTGTTGGTGTCGTAACCCGCAATCCTTGCTGTGATAAGCAGTGGATCGGAGTGTGGAACGACAACCTTTGTCCCGTTGGGACGATAGATGACGTTCTCCTCGAGGTGATCGATCTGCAAGATTTCCCTTGCATACCGCTTTCTGGAAGAGGCGCCTTCTGACTTAGTAAGCATGTGAATGATGCCCGCTGGTGGTGGTGGCGGCAGGTTTTGCCTCCGAGGGCTGTTGTGTCGACGACGCGTTTTTTCGCGATCGTCGCTGTCGTCATCCCTCTTGCGGCTTTTGGGGAATTCCTTGCAGGGGGAAGAGGAATCGGACATGAATTCCTTGAGCTTACCCCGCTCAATCATCTCAGAGATGAGATTTCTGAGCTGGAAGCACGCCTCCGTGTCATAGCCACGGTCCTTGTGGTAGAGGCAGTACTTGTCGAACTCCCTCGTGTTCTTATGCTGGATAGGCTGAGGCCACTTGGGGACCTTATTCTGCTTCTCCAACATTAGAAGAATGTTAGTGCGGGTGTCACGAAGTGTGGGGTGGTGGTCGGAGGTCCTCGGACCAACGTTCGAGGACCGGTACCTCGAAGCGGCACTTGTCGAATTTCTTGTTGCGGTCGCTTGTGGGGGCCTGTTGTAAGGCTTATTCATCTCCTCGGAGTTCATGAATCGAGTGGCCCGATCGATGAACTCACCCATCGTTGTGACGGGATTTTCATTAATGTTGTACGCGAGCCTTGACTCGCGTTGAAGGCCTTGAGTTACAGCCAGGAGCTGCATGTCCGAGGAGAGACCCTGGACTTGGACGGCTTCTGCCTGAAACCGTCGGATGTAATCACGGAGTGTCCTCCCTTTGCTGTTTCACTCTTAACAAGTGTTGGACAGTCTTGGGGGAGGTCGAGCTCCCATGAAGTGGCGCAGGAACAATGAGGCGAGATCCTTAAAGCATTTGAAATGCTGGCCTCGTAACGTTCCAAACCACGTTGAAGCAGCCCCTTTCAGGGTGGAGCTGAAGGCCTTGCAGAGTATGGGGTCGGAGGCGCGGGCCATCTCCATTTGGGAGATGTAACGCCGTAGGTGGTCGACGGGGTCTGTCGTCGCGTCGTAGCTTTCAATGACGGGTATTCGAAAGCTGGCCGGGGCCTGGACGGCGATGACGTCCTCTGTGAAGGGTTGGGTGAGGAGGACCTCGATGTCGTTGAGGACCAGGTTTGGCGTCTTAACCTGCTCCTCGACCACGTTGATTCGTCGGAGGAGGTCATCGACATCAAGGTTCCCAGCAGATGGGTTTTGGTTCTGGGATTGTTCGTCCCGATCGTTGTGAGGCGGAAGGCGAGCAACCTGCATTTCCGCCTTGATGGTTTGCACCATGAAGGCTTTCATTTCATTGAGCACGCTCGCCTGGAGCAGTGCTATCTGAGCGGGATCGACGATGACCTGCTGGGGGGTCGCCGAGGTCCCAGCGAGGTATGTCATAGTAGCTGCTTGCGGTTGTGGGGGCTGCTGCACCCCTGGAGTATCAGTGACAGGGAGTGGCGGGATTGCCACCAACTGGGAGTTGTGGGGATGTTGCGTCCCCGTTGCACCATCAACAGGGAGTGGTGGAGGCACATCGGAGGAGCTGGAAGCAGCATCCTCAACATGCACACTGTTGTGAGTTCTTCTTGTTTTCGCCATGAAAACGGTTAGGGGAGAAAAAAGTTGAGTAGAAAAGGAAAAAACGGCTTGTTTTTCGCTTCCCACAGACGGCGCCAAATTGATAGCCAGGGGGTGATCTCCGGCTATCAAGTGACCTCTGATGACTATAGCAGGGCAGCTCCGGTACCTGAGAAGGGTAAGACAAAGGACACTTTCAGGTGCAGAGGGAGAAGAGAGGTGTGGGTGTGTAGTAATCACCTTATTTGAGGCCGGCACCACCCAATATATAGGGTGGTGCTAGGTCCCGTTATGGGGCCTTAAACGCTGGAGAATCTCCATAAATGTGCCCATAATTGGGATGACGGCGTATTAATGGTGTAATAATCGTGGAGTTATTGCGGAGTTACTCCCTCTCCTCTGGCTTAATGCCATAACTAGTGTAACGGTTGCTTTGAGGGAGGCAGCAAGCGTTTCATGACTAACGGATTTATACGGGGCGCCCTTACTGGTAAGAGGGGCTCTCCGTAAGTACGAGGTCGGCTGTGGTGGACGCGGCCCATATGGCGTTTGCATTTGACAATACCGCCGTATGGGCTGGCCCATATATATCATTTTGTAAGAACACATATTTGCTGAAATACGCATATTGTTCTTCTTGGGTCTCAAATCTTGCTCCACCAATCCATTAGTGATCCATTGCAAGAGGATCCAATATAATACCTAGCATTGTTTGATCTCGTAGTCAAAAGGTTCTAGGTCCCATTTTCCTTTCCCAGGCATTTTCAAGGGCATTGCCTCACCTCGTAGTGAGGAGGTTCCCTTGGCCGACTCTGTCTTCTTCGTGTTCTTCCTCTGTTTCGTTTCCGTTTTCTGAAAACCTGCCTCCATCGAGCTAGATCCGAGCTCGTGATCACTTACCCCCCCCCCCCCCGTGATCACATCACTTTGGGCGTGCAGAAGTACCAAGAGCAGAATTCAAGATCTTTTTTTTCCGCCATAGTGTTCATGACCATTGTCTTGATTTGCATTGCCTTTGGACGCCAGACAATGAGAGTCTACTCTTAGTGGTATTGGTCTTCTTAAGTAATTCCATTTATGTGAAATGTTCCCTTTTACGGGCAGGTTTACTTGTACCTGTTCTTGGTGTTTTAGTTCGTCGACTACAACTTATTTTGTAATGATTTATCATTAATGAAATAGGTCTTTTTATTCAAAAAATAAATAAATAAATAAAAGAAAGTGATACACTTGTAAATAAAACTGAATTTAGCGTTCAGAATATTCCTTTTAAAATGACACAATCTATCCTGTATATATATTTTTTTGAAAGGAAGGGAAAGAACAAGGAGTAGGTACTTCGTGTTTCCCTTGTTGGTAAGTCATTTGAGAACCTGGAAAAAAAAATCAGAAGTTGTTCAAACGAGGTGTTTTAACCCAAGTTTGGAAGACAGTTAAAAAAATTGAAGAATACAAATTTCTTATTGTAAAATGAACATCTCCATAAAGCACAAATATTGAAGAATAGAAAATGGCTAAACCATAAAAAGTTGAGAGTATGGATAAAAAACTTAAAATAAAATCATAGAAGGAAATTAAATCAAAGAAACAAATGAGAAAAAAAATAAAAGAAAAGGAAGAAGAAAAAAAGGCATACAACGCCAAAAAAAATAAACCGAAAGAATATTATAAGAGGAGAATATGACTAAAATGTAATAAACAAGAAGGTTAAAGGAATATGAGTAAACTATGGAATATAAAAAGAAAGAAAGAAAAATAGACAAAAAAAGTAAAAATAAAATAAAATGTTTAAATTATAAAATTAAAACAGTTGGGGCCAATTTGAAAAACTATAGAAATGTATTATAATAAAGGAGTTATTCCTTAAACAACAGAATGAGGTGGAAAAAAAAAGAAAAACGGCTCATCTCGCCCTGGCCTTCTCTACATTTAAGCATACTTGGAAAAAAAAATGAAAAACGGCTTGTTTCGTCAAAACCTTCTCTACATTTAACCATACTTCTAGTTCGACAAGAATAGATAAAAAAAATGAAAAAAACAAGAGTAAATTCCGCTGTCAGGCCCATAAAAATAATTATTGTCATGTTTTGGTCCTGTTTTAAAAACTTGTCCTGTTTTAGTACTATTCTACTATGTCCTATTTTGGTCCTTTCCGTCCACTGAGACTGTTAATTTTGACGGATCTGGTAAAATTTACCTTTTTACCCTTTTGAATCGATATCGTGGCATAATAGTGTTAGAAGAAAATTTAACTTAGCTATCATACTTTTGTTTCCCTAGATTTTTCACCCAATTTTCTTCTAAATCTACACTCTTACCATCACCTTCAATTAAATAATCATACTTTTGTTAGGGATCCTGGGACTTGCTACTCATGGCTGCGAATTTCGATCCGAGAGAGGACAACGATAGCAAATCCGGCAGCAGCGGCGACCTCGACGCCGCGTCGGGCGTTGATTGATCAACGCCGCCGATAATTGTCCACGGAAGAAACGGATTTATCGACACACTCCACTGCAGATCCAGGATCTTGAATCGTACGATTGAATCGAATCTGAAACTCATCTATGTATCGCATTACTTTGTACTAAAATGGAAGTTGGATAGACTTTAAATGAGCTTCTGCAACCTTCCCATATTCACCAATGGCGGATAATGCTAACCCCTACAACAGCAACGGTTTATTGAGAGAGAGAGAGATGCACAGGTAATTGAGATGTTAAGCACGAACCAAATATGTGAATGCAGATTTGTTATCTTGATCTAGCTTCACGCAAGCAGATAAGTCTTCTACAGCAACATTTAAGTCCTTGAACTTAAAATTAACGATTCCTGGATAAATATAGAATTTATAACCCAAACTAAGTATGTAAAGAATCGACATATCACTGGCTCTATTGTGTTTTTCCAGTGGAAGGGGAGAAAAGTTATGAAATAGATTTGCTTATAAATTTACCCCTTTCATGCAGTATATCTGCAGAATCTGGCTCAAACTGCAATGCTTTAGTCAAATCCTTAACACTCCACTGCAGATCCAGGATCTCGAATCGTACGATCTAGTGATATGTTAATGCTAGCTTGAAGGACGAGCTAGATCGCATCCGCGCTCTCGCCACCAAGTTCTTAGGCCGCCCAATTTCTTCCATGCCCAATTTCGTCTCGTCCGGAGCTTGGCCCAAGCAGGGCCGGCCCTGACATTTCCGGGGCTCGAAGCAATAAAAAAAATTTGGGGCCCTGTATATAATCTTACTTTAAAACATGCATGTCATAATATAGCAATAAAGCTTCCAATATAATAAGATATTATAATATTTGAAACAAAAATATAAAAATTGCAAATACCAGTACATGTTACTGAAAAACAGCCCTTCTTGCATTCTTGGAAGCAAAAGTGTCAATTAAGCATGAGAACTCAAGCTTTTCCGCCAACTCCTTTTCAATCGATAACATAGCCAAACCATTTAATCTTTCTTGTGACATAGTCGATCGAAGATAGGATTTGATCAACTTTAACTTGAAAAGCTTCTCTCAGATGCTGTGAATAGGTATGGTTAGCATAAGTTTGTAAGCAATCCATGCATTTGGGTAGCAACCATCCATTTGCTTCAAATAGCTCAACACATCAATTGCTCTTTGTGCTTCTGCTGGTATAAACCATTTCAAATAGCTCAACTCCTCAAATAGTTCACCCCCAATAATATCATATTTATCACCATCCTTGAACAACTTTTCAAGATTCGTACAAAAGTTCATCAATGTTTCATCATCTACGGACTTCAACTTCTCAAACTTGAATAAAAGCCCAAAATCTTCTTCATATTTCTTAAACTGTTCAAATCTACTTTGAAGTGAAGAAAGTGCTTGATCAATAATATAATAGAAGTAACCAACCTTAAATGACTCAATAGCGATTCGTCTCCTCTTCATTGTCACTTTTGCTTTGGTCAAAATGGTTTTTCTTCTTAACGCGTCTCTTTTCACGAAATTCAGCGACAATTCCCATCTCCATTGCAATTTCTTTAGCATTGATCAAGGCCTTATCAAATCCATTTTCTCTATAATTACGCACAAAAGCAATAAGCTTTGCCAATTCTGAACAAAGAACATCGACATGCATGTCCTCTGTTTGTAAAAGCTTACTCACAACATTGATAGCATTCAATAATTCATACCAAATAACCATGCCAAATAAGAACTCAAAATTCTCCATCTCATATTTCGCAAGGCATTGAGCATCAGACCTTGATTTAGAATCATCACCATTTTTCCCCAAGTAAGCTAATGCATCTCTTATTTTGGGAGCTTGGAATCTAAATGCTCTCACACTTTCAACACGACTTTCCCATCGTGTTTCAGATAATGGCTTAAGAGTAAGACCCTGCACATGGTCCTTGAAAACTTGCCATCGCTTTGTAGAAGATGAGAAGAATGAGTATATTCGTTGCATCACTCCAAAAAAATAATCAACTTTGTCATCACAATTAGCCATATCAGAAATAGCAAGGTTCAAACTATGACAACCACAAGGGGTATATAATGCTCTAGGATTTACCTCAAGAAGCCTTTTACGCACACCTTTGTGTTTGCCCCTCATATTAGAACCATTGTCATATCCTTGTCCTCGTATATCACCGATGTTAAGTTTATGATTGTGCAATGCATTCTTCACTCATTAAACAATCCAAGCCCGATGTGTCCTCCACCTTTAGAAACTCTAAAAAAACTCTCTTACCACAATTGGATTTGATTTAACATCAACACATCGGATGATAAGAGACATCTGCTCTCATGACTCGCATCTGGAGTGCAATCAAGTATAACCGAATAGTACACTGCTTCTTTGATGGTTGCAATGATGAACGCCTTCACCTCATTTTCCAATAGTTGAATCATTTCATTTTGAATCTTGTGACTCAAGTAATGGTAGTGAGTTTCTTTCTTTGACACACGTCGAACATGTTCTTGCATCACCGGATCAAATTCAGCAATCATCTCAATCATCTGTAAGAAAATTCCATTTCTCTCCTCATACAATTTTTCATTATCCCCACGAAAAGCCAAATTATTTTCTCGCAAGTCTTTTCACAACCGCAAGGATCCTCAGTAGCACTTGCCGCCAATGTTCTTTCTCCTTCTTTATTTGCTCTTCCAACTCTTGATCAATTGTGGCCTTCTTTTTCAATCTTGTTTCCAATTCAATCCAACTAGTAAAGCACTCGATGTGAATACCATTTTTTTCATGACTAGCAAGTCTTTGACCGATATTCCTCCAATCATTGAATCCTTCATTTGCAAGTTTACCCAAAATACTCTTGTGACTTTTCTTGAACAATTTACAGCAAAAGCAAAATACCTTGTCTAAGGAAACCGAGTACACTAGCCACCTCCTATTCCGCTTTTCACCATTAGGAAATATACGAAAATATTGTGAGGAACTAAAACGTTTCCCACGTTATCAACGAGGATATGCGAAATCATTCTCTCTTTTAGGACCCCTTTCGACCAAAAAGTCTCTAGCATTTTGTTTAATCTCAACCCAATTTCAGGATCATCAATGTCGCCTAGAAAAGTAAATTCAGCATCTTGTTGATCCTCTTCAACAACAACCATGTCTTCCTCATTTACCGGCACATCTGGTTCTTCCTCCACCACTATCATTAAGATTCATGAACGATTGGTTCCTCATTCAAATCTTGACTTGCATTTGCATTCGCATTCTCATTCTCATCTGTAGAAACTTGTGCATTTGCTTGTTCATTAATTGACTTATAAAATTTGTTTATAGGTCGAATAGTTCTTGCTTGAACTTTCTTTAATGCCTCCCTCCTCTTAATCTCTTTTCTTTTAGCCCTGAAGGATACTTCCTAAGTGGAGCCATATAGCACCCTGTATCAGTCAATTTTCATCATCATCATCATCATCATCATCATCATCATCATCATCATCATCAGTCCTATACAATATTTCCAACCAATGCAACTACCAATCCTATCTAATTGATTATGATTATTGATTAACTCAAAACTATATTCTATAATCAAAGCATGATGAATTCACCACCAACATCTTCTGTTCAAAATTAAAATCCCACATCTTCTGATCAAAATTAACATCCCACGACGAACTCAAGCTCAAGCATCACACAATAAAGTTAAAGCCCTAAACACGTTTTATAAACCAATTAGGTATATTGAATCTCGTAATGAACAAAACAAAAACCTTAAATGTCCATAACTAGTTTGTAGAAATTATTCAACCGGGTTATGTTTGGATTACTACAATTAATTTAATTGTCTATTTCAGACATAATTTAGTGTATAGCTACAATTAATTACCTCTTAATTACAGCTCCGCCTCCTGGACTCGCCGTGACGCCGTCGGCCCGTCGCCGAGAAGATTGAGATTCGTGGGTCGTCCTCGTCGGCGTCGCTCGCTCTGTTCTTGAGGTGAGCGTGAGGCGTGGCTGAGCCGGAGCGTGAGGCGTCCTCGTCGACCGTCGTGGGCGTGGCTGAGCGTGGCTGAGCGTCGTCCTCCTCGTCGAGCAGCGTCCTCTGTTGCTGGAGTCGCCGCCGCGAGCGTAGCGTGAGAGAACAGAGAAGTGAATGGGTGTGGGTGGGTTACTGGGTTGGGTTAGGAACCTACCTAGGTAAAATATAAATTTGGGGGCCCCCAAAAATTGGGGGCCCAAAACAAAATGTTTATGGGTTTATGGTCAGGGCCGGGCCTGGGCCCAAGCTTGAAAGAAGAACAGACCAGCGGAGCCATTGACGATCTAAGCTTCGACATAGCATCTCCGACAACGATTTAGAAATGGAAAGGTGGTATAACCGTAGGTTTAGAAGAAAATTGGGTGAAAATTTTAGGGAAACAAAAGTCTCACGACCAAGTTAAAACTTTTTCCTTCTAACGTTAGAAGGGCAAAACGGTCATTTCGTATAAATCTGTCAAAGGTAACGACTTAAATGGACGAAAAAGACCAAAATAGGACAGAGTACCATAGGATAAGACTAAAACAGGACCAAAACAGGGCAATAATTATTTTTACGGAACTGCCAGCGGAATTTACTCAAAAAACAACAAAGAAGAAAATAATTACCGTTGAGTAAGTGAAAACAATAATAGGAGAGACATGACGTAAAAGTAGTGTGCAAAAAGAAAGAAGACAATTAAATCAAAACAAAAGCAAAAAAGAAAGAGAAATGGTTAAATAACAGAAATCTAACATTTGGGTTCAATTTGTAGAAAATACAAAAATGTTGGACAACACTAGAGTTTTTCCCTAAACAATCAAAAAGAAAAAAACAAAAAATAAATATTCAGTATGTGAAAATAATAATACGAGAACCGTGACAGAAAAATAGAACAAAAAAAAAATCAGATCTAAACAAAAGCAAAAAAAATGAATGGTTAAATGAAAAAATTAAAATATTTGGGTCCAATGTGTAGAAAATACATAAGTATTGGACAACACTTGTGTCTTTCCCTAAACAACCAAACAAAGGTAAAATATTTGGGTCCAATGTTTTCTATGTATGTATAGAACAAGGATTTAATTTCCCCGCACTTCGTAGCGGTGTAAATTGTAATATTTTATAAGAATTTAATAAGGATGTAATAATAAGTGAAATAAATGTATATTTTTATGAAATAAATGTATATTTTTATGAAATAAATGATAAAGTATATAATTGTTATAGGTGAAAAAATTAGGTCTCAGAATTTTTACATTTTATCATATGAAGCCTAAACCATTAGGGACAAAACGCAAAATAATAAAAAATAAAAGTAAAATAGAGATTTAGTTTTTTAAACAATTTGAAACGCAAATAGATAAAATCACTAAATTATGATGAGGTGACACATTCTTATTAGGTGGATATCATTCATACAAAATTTTATGTATATGTATAGAGTTTTAAATACAAATACTAATTACACATTATTACTTTTCGTTAAAATCATCAACGCTAAAAAAACTATTTCATAAGATTTGAAACTTTGATGACCTGCTACTTTTTAAATAGTTATAAATTGTAATGAAAGAAGAGAATTTACAAAACTGTATTTTTTACAAATTTTATATTCATTTTCAAAATTACTAAAACTTTCGGTCTCCATAAAAAGCATTAACTAACACACTTTAAAGTAATCAAAATGAAGAAGAAAAAGTGAAGAAATAAGACGGATGAGGTGCGTATTCATCAACTAAACTACCAAATATTTGTGGTCTACTTTCATGAAATAAAAACGAAAATAAGTAATAATGATTGTAGGTAAAAAATTTCTGGCTTAATTAAAAACTAAGATTTCCAAAATTTCGAGGACCAATACACATAATAATTAGAAATAAAAGTCAAAACATTGTTTTTTAAAAAGTGTTTTCTCTCATAAATTTTATTTTTAAAATTTACAAACTTTTCATCTATAAATAGTAAATGAACACACTTGAAAAGAAAAAAATGCAGGAAAAAATAGATAACGTGATACAACACAATTAATTTCATACTAATTTTCAAAATTACCAATTTCATACTAATTTTCAAAATTATCAATTTTTCCCTATTAGTAACATAATAAATATAATTAAAAAATTAATGAAATAAATAATAAATATAATTAAAAAAAATTAATTTAATAAATATAATTTTAAATTTTTTAAAAAATTAATTTAAATTTTTTTAGTTTTTTATATTAGTAACATAATAAATATAATTTTAAAAATAAATAATAAATAATATAATTTTAAAAAATGAAAAAAAAAGTTATTTAAATTTTTTTTAAAAAGTAATGAAATAAATAATAAATATAATTAAAAAATTGGAAACAATAAAAAATTTAATGAAATAAATAATAAATATAATTTAAAAAAATTAATTTTAAAAAAATTTTAAAAAATTTAATTTTAAAAAAATTAAAAAAAGGATGACGTGGCACGACCCTATTGGGCGTGCTACTGTTCACACACTGTTCACCAGCAGTGAACCATCCCCATATATAGAGAGTAAAAAATTTTAAAAAATTTAATTTTAAAAAAATTAAAAAAAGGATGACGTGGCACGACCCTATTGGGCGTGCCACTGTTCACATACTGTTAACCAACAGTGAACCATCCCCATATATAGAGAGTATAATAGAATTTGAAATGCATTGGTTGGATAAGTGAAAGTAAGATAAAGTAAAATTGTGTCTAAAATTATACATTTTACTTATGTGCAACTTTAATGAATTAAGGAAAAAATGAGTATAGGTAATAGATAAAATAGAGAAAATGTAGAAATGTATTATAGCTATACTCCACGTTTATTTCGTATACTCATTTTCTCTATTTCCATTTATTTATTTTCCTATAAAATAGAGAAAATAGTTAAAGTATAATAAAATATCCATTTATTTCCCTCTTATTTCCCTTTTCCAAGTTACTCCACGTTTCCCATCAACACATTTCTCAATCTCCCATTGCCCATACTTTCTCTTTCCCCATGAACCATTCCATATTTGCCCATTAATATATTATAATTCACTTCCTCATAAATTATTAAATTCTCTCTTATTTTTCAAAAGTCAAAAGTACTCCATTTCATTTCTTGCTCCGAAACTTTTTGTTGTAGGGGTTTCTCAATCAACCAAGATATGTGGCTTAGCGTGAAAACTAGTCGGAACTTCACAAATGGATCCTTGGTCTCCTCAAAAAAATGTTGCCCAGCTAAAGCGCCGGACTTCATGGTGGCAACGTGGAAGGAGGTGGCGGTTCTAGGGCAAGAGATTGAGTGGCTAGGTGGGTTAGGGCTCACTGGTGGTCAGTGGAATGGCTATCGATGATGATCTGAGGGACTGGATGTTGGCCATATGTCGGCGGCGTTCTGCGGAGTGGTCGCCGACGGTGGTCCGATGAGGTGGTTTTTTCGAGCCCAACGAGCTTCGAGCAGAGCTCAAGCTTTTTACGAGCCGAGCTCGAGCCGGCCTTCTTTTAGTTTCACGAACTCGAGTCGAGCCTAAACAATACCGAACTCGAGCTCGAATCTTCTAGGCTCGGGCTTGGCTCGTACGTAATGATAGGTACGCGTGAGTGGTAGAAATTTTTAGAATGTTTATATTTTGTATTTTGTTTCTTATGTCGTTTAGCGGACCATATATCAAGTTTGCATCAATTGTACTATTTCCTTTTTCCATTTTTGTTTGTTTGTATGAATTTCGGGTGTAACTCCAATGTATATTATGTTGTCTTTTTATCCTTATTATTTCAAAGATTGTATTTGAATATTGTAAGATTTTTGAATTTTTGTTTTTGTTTGATGCTCTTTTTTCTTATTGTATTTACTTTGTATTTTTAATGACATCCTCCAACCTTATCCTTTTAAGCATAGTGGCGTAGATGTTTTTCCAATTTTATCACTTAGCCTGATCTTTCTCAGTGTTGCTGCTTCAACACATCTTTCCATGTTTTCTACATCATACTCCTGTACTATTCATGTTTTAACCATTTTTCCGTTTCACCTCCATTAAATACTGCGATAACGATCTTGAGATTATCCTAGAGCATTGACTTTACAGATGACCAAATCAGATTCAGCGGTGCTACCTTAATCTATAACAGATTGGGTCATGATTGAAATGTGAACATGCATACCGTAAAGTAATTTATGGATATTTTAACCCTGGATATTAAGGATAATAGTATAAGTGTTTTCCCAATTTTAAACCTTAATTGAATGAAGATTGAATTCAAGATGCCAGAATTCACAAAGTATGATGAAACTAGTGGCGAATCCAGGATTATTGGCGTGTGGGGGCATAAATTCTTCTTATTTGTTGAGATTTTTTTTTTGAGATAAAAAATCTAAAAATTTTAATTAAAATTTCACATTATAGTAGATAGTTCCCATAATTTTGATACGGAAAGAATATTTGTAATAACAAGAAAAAGATATAAAAAGAAGTGTGTGAGGAAGGAGATCAAAGTTTTGCACTAGATAATATTAATTAAATAGATTATTTAATTTCAGAAAAAAGTCATAAATATTTAAAAGTTGAAAGCGTAATAATTCTTCAGAGCAATTTGAAATAAATAATAAAATATTTTAACTATTTTTTATTCATTCAAAACATCATAATAGGATATTCCAATTTCATAAAATACTAATTACTCTTATTTTTTAGATGAAATCTATTTTATTTGATAATATTTAACCATATTATAAATTTTTAGGATTTAACTCTTAACTTTTTATTAAAAGTTGAAGACTTGTATTATAAAAAATACAGTTTTATGACTTGAATAAACAATAGTGCATAATTGTTGGACTAAAACTGTAATTTACCCATTTTTTTCTTCTATTACTGCGTGCTCCGTGTTGTTTCTTTTGCTTCAAATGTTAGCTATAGTACTAACACTATATACTTTTGTTCAAAATAGTCTATATATTTTATTTATGGAAAAAAAACACTATCACTACCAATATAATTTCTGAAATTTCACTGGGGGCACGTGCCCCCATGTGCCCCCACCTGGATCCGCCCATGGATGGAACCACCTGTCCAGTAACACATTTGACGTTGTTTTTTAGGAAAATTCAGCCGCTTACTAAAGATGAAAGGATTTGGATAGCTCTTTTCCACGACAGTTTTATCAAGTCCCCTCTCTAGTGGTATCTTAGTTTGGGTTCCAAGACAATCAAGACTTGGAATGATCTGGCACTAGCATTTGTAAACAACTATCGACATGTCACAGACCTAGCACCGGACCGACAGACTCTGCAAAATCTTGAGAAAAGGAACCAGAAGACATTTAAAGAGTACGCTCACAGGTGGAGGAACCTAGCAGCACAGGTTCAACCCCCTATGACAGATAAGGAAATGGTGACCATGTTTATCCAAATGCTGAAGTCTCCTTTCTATGACAAACTTATTGGGAACTCAACCAACAGTTTTTCTGATGTGGTTTTGTCTGGAGAGCGTATTGAGTACGGTATCAAGACAATGAAGATCATCAAGCATCTAAACCAAGATGGAAGGGGGGTATGCCTCCTCGAAAGGATGAAGTTCAACTAGGAAGAGGCAGATGAACGCCATTGGTAGGGGCAGTAGCGTCTAGACTTCGCCCCTTCTATCCCATTAGAAAGCCAACAACACCCACTCCTTTGGTGCCAGTGAATGCGCTACCTAGAAAAAGAGAGATATTCGCTCCAATCCCGATTCCATATTCAGTTTTATATCCACAACTGATTCAAAATGGACTCATATGCCCCATTTCTAGTAAGCCCTCGGAGCCTCCATATCCAAGGTGGTATGATCCAAATGTCAAGTGTGCCTACCATGATGGTGCTGTTGGACACGACCTAGAGAATTGCATAGCATTAAAACGTAAAGTCCAACAATTACTTGACACTAAATGGCTGGACTTTTTCAAGGATGTGAACGTTACACAGAATCCGCTTCCTCAACATCAAGGGGGCAGATTAACATGATCAAGATCGAAGAATACGATTTGAAAGAGGAAGGAGATTGTCGCACTCTTCACGATAGTGAAAGACGCTCTCCACAGATCGCAAAGTTTCCTCAAGAAGGCTTCAAAGAGGTGGATGTCTTTATGATCAATAATGAAAAAGGCTTCTCCACGGGTCCCAGGCCCTTAATCATTTCAGTATCAAACCTTGTTGTGAGACCTCTGATGGTGCAAGCACCCGTGCCATTTCCATTTCACTCAAACCAAGCTGTACCCTGGAGATATGGATATACCTCTAATGTCTCTATAAATCTACCCGGAGTGGGGGGCATAACGAGGAGCGGGAGGTTCTACTCCCCCCAACAAGAAGTTGAATCACCAGTGAAGAAAGCACTTGAAATCCAAGTAACTCCAAAAGCTTTGAAAGAGAAAAAGAGGCACTCAAATCTGTTATAGAAGAGGAAGCTCATGAGTTTTTGAAGCTTATCAAGCAGAGTGATTATAGTGTGGTAGAGCAGTTGAATTCAGTTACCAACAAAATTTTTCATACTGTCTTTACTCCTGAGCTCTGAAGCTCATAGGGAAACCTTGTTGAAGGTGTTGGACAAGGATTATGTTGCACAAGATATCACGGTAAATAATTTTGACCATTTGGTTAATAACATCACTTCTTAGAATTTGATTTCATTTACCGATGAAGAAATTCCCGAGGAAGGAAGAGGTCACACTAAAGCCCTACACATATCCAGGGTGTACAAAGAACGAATAATGGCCAAGGTCCTTATTGACAATGGCTCTGTGTTAAATATAATGTTGTTAGGGACCTTGCACAAGTTGGGGGTAGACTCGACCTACATCAATAACAGTAACATTGTGGTCCGGGCATTTGATGGAACGAGAAGGGAGGTTATCGGCGACATTAAGTTGCCAATACAAATTGGTCCCAGTGTTTTTCACATCAATTTTCAGGTCATGGACATAAAGCCTACCTATAGCTATTTGCTGGGAAGACCATGGATACACATGGCAGGAGCTATGCCTTCTTCCCTACATCAAAAGGTAAAATTCATAGTGGAAGGGAAGTTAGTTACTGTATTTGCATAGGAGGATTTTCTGCTATCAAAAGCTTCAGATGCCCAATATGTCGAAGCTGGAGAAGATAGTCACCCATGCTCGTTCAGATCCTTCGAAGTAGCACTCACATTATATAGGTCAAACCCTACTCTGAGAATTTCAATGTTGCACAAATGGTAGCAAAATTCATGCTGAAAGAGGGATACACTCCAGGCATAGGATTGGGAGCACTTGCACAAGGGATAACAAAACCTTTGAACCTCCCATCGAATGAAAGAGGATTTGGATTAGGTTTCAAACGAACTCCTCGTGACAAGTGGAACCAGGCTCTAGAGAGGCGAACGAAGAGACTTGCGCGACTAAAAGGGCATGACACTGAGGAGGAGATGGCGATCCCAGACTTGTTAGAGACATTTTTCAGTGGTGGATTGGAACTGGATGGATGAGACAACCGCGCCCTTGTCGTTCAATTTTCCAGATCGTTTGAGGACTTATCTATTCATACAATTGAAGATGGAATAACCGACAGCTTGGAGCTCGTTCGACTCATGGAACCAGATGAAGCATTGGAGAACTGGGAAGCTTTAGAACTGCCTGTTTTGGATGAAGATTCTTCAAAGTAATTTGCTGGAACAATTATTCTTGAAATAAGTCTTGGTTTTTTAGACATAGACTTTGCTTATTTGGGATATTTTAGTTATAACTTGCTTTTCTTCATAAGATTGTCACTTTATACACATCATTAATAGATTCATCATTTTCATTCTCCTATATCTTATTCTCTTCTTCTCCACTTTCTCTATTTCCCTTCTATTCTCGAATGCAGAAATAATTCTCGCAATAACAATGATGAATGCAACTTGTTCATAAGTTTTGATAATCCTGTTAACACTGCTGAATCTGACGAAGAAGATTCAGAAGTATCTCATGAATTTTTGGAATTAGTTGAGCAATATGAACGACAAAGAGCAACAAGTCAAGAACCGTCTGAGACAATTAATCTGGGAAGGGAATTTGAAGAAAAAATGTCAAAGTCGATACCTTTGTTCCCCAAAAAGAGAGGTTGGTCGAATTATTAAAGGAATATGTTGACATTTTCGCATGGTCATACCAAGATATGCTAGGTTTGAGCTCTGATATTGTATATCACAAGATCTCACTAAAGCTAGAAGTTAAGCCTGTTCGACAAAAACTGCGAAGATTGAAGCCAGAATTGATCTTAAGAGTCAAAGAGGAAATCTATAAGCAATGGGGTGCCGGTTTTCTGGGCATTGTCGAGTACACTGAATGGGTAGTTAACATAGTACCCATCGAAAAGGTAGAAAGTGGAAAGCTAAGAGTATGTCAAGACCACCGTCCACTAAGCAAGGCTAGTCCTAAAGACAACTTTCCACTTCCTCATATAGATACGCTGGTCGACAACATAGCAGGGAACTCCTACTTCTACTTCATAGATGGTTTTTCAGGGTACAATCAAATCAAAATGCACCCAAATGACATGTTAAGATTGCTTTCATCACTTTGTGGGGAACTTTCTACTACAACGTGATGCCTTTCGGATTGAAAAATGCAGGATCCACTTATCGAAGGCCCATGGTCGCACTATTTCATGACATGATGCACAAAGAAACTGAGGTGTATGTAGATGATATGATTGCTAAGTCCCATTCTGCAAAAGACCATGTAGAAGATCTCAAGAAGTTATTCAAAAGGCTCCGAAAATATCATTTGAAATTAAACCCAACAAAATGAACCTTCAATGTTACATCTGGAAAATTGTTGGGTTTCATGGTGAGCAAAGACGGGATTAAGGTCAATCCCAACAAAGTCAAAGCTATACAAGACATGCCGCCTCCTAAAACTCCTAAAGAAGTGCGTAGCTTTCTTGAGAGGATCAATTATATTGCAAGGGGTAAAGTACACTTATAGTCCCTTAGCTTTGAAGTATGTCCTATTTTGGTCCCGTTTTAGGAATTCATCTCAAATTAATCCCTTTGCTTTAATATTTGTCCCAAACCAGTCCTTCTGTTAGAATTTCTGTTATCTATGCTGTTTTTACGTAATTACACATTCTATATTAGCCTATTTACATTTTTAATTGAAATCTGACCATTGAACTTTTAAGAAAAGTTCATTTAAACCCAAACTTTAAACACTTCTTCATAAACGCGGGACCAAGGTGAGATTCGTCATCTTCGTTGGATCCGTCGTCGAGGACAACTGGGGAGATGCTAGAGTTAGAGATAGATCCGACCTGTTTACCCTTGTCATCGGCGCCGTTGAGCGAAGTCTTCTACGAGGAGCACCCCTCCGATTCGTCATCCATGGGCTGATTCGTCATCCACGGGAGTCTTCGTGTTGCTGCGATTTAGAGCTGATGAGAGACAACAGACGATAGACGATGGCAACGGAAGGACAACGAAGATGTGACCGTCGATCTCTTTCAATTGAGTCTGCCGATCTCTTTCAATTGAGATTCCAATGGTGGAGGTTGGAGCGGTTAAAAACGGCTAGAACGGCGTATCGAAGTGCTTAAACTTGGAAAAGTGGTGACGTTTTTTGGCTGAAATTCTCTTTGTCGGAGCATCTCCAGCGATGTGAGAGGGTGGGTTGGCTTCGTCTCTTCATGGCAGAGCTAAAGGTGGTGGTTTTTTGTAGCACAAGGGTCTCGAGATGGAAGGAGGTGGAAAGGCCAATGGTCTGGAGAGGGAAGGAGGTGGAGATGGATGGTGGTTGGGTTAGTGGTGGAGAATGGAGGAAGAGGAAAGGTTGGGGTTGGTTTTGTAACTTTTGAAATTAGTTGGGGTTTACTTGGAAATTATTAAAAAAGAAAGGTTAAAATCAATTTTAAATATAACATTTTTACATAATTGCCCTTAATTAAACAGTGGTTTTAATAGAAAGTGTAACGGAAGGACCTCTTTAGGACAAAACAATAAGCTACGGGATTAATCTGAGACGAATTCCTAAAACAGGACCAAAATAGGACATGCATCAAAGCTAAGGGACTATACTGTAAATTTAGAGATTCTGACAGCTTGATGTGTTTCATCATAATCATGCGTCTCCACTTTTACAAACAAGAAAGAGGAGAAGGAGGAGGAAGGAAGAAAGAGACGTACCTTACACATTGGAAAAACTGCAAAAGGAATTTGTTCCTTAAAAACGTATGCTCCAAGTTTGTGGCGGATTGCTCTTCAATTTTCAAGCCTTCAAGTTGTTGTATAAGAATCGATTGCATGTGAGATGGTAGGGGTGATTTTGTGTTGAATGGACACAAAAGAAGTTCACCCAAAATTCACCCAAAATGCTCTATAGAAAGCTTGAATAATTCGGCCAAAGCAAGAGAGAAAGAGAGAAGAAGTTTCGGATTGAAGTGTGTGTGTGTGTGTGTGTTGTGGCCGAACCATCTATTTATACATGATGTAGAGGAGTTACAAGGAGGGGTTACAACTCCCTTATGGCCGAAAGTATGTGTACTTGAAAATATGAAGCTTGCGCCATGGGTCTTAAAATGGCTCTAGAGATGCAAATTTAAGAACTGGAGGTGTATGGAGACTCAGCCTTGGTAATCTATCAGCTGAATGGAGAATGGTAGACACGGGACTCCAAGCTTATCCCTTATCAGAAATATTTGCACAGTTTAATGAAGGAGTTTAAGAAGATAAGTTTTCATCACATCGCCAGAGAGAATAATCAAATTCCAGACACTTTAGCCACTTTGGCGGCCATGTACAAAGTAGGCAATTCAGACTCGACTCCCACCTTTGAAATGAAAGTGTCTGATGTACCAACTTATTGCACCAATGTCGAAGAAGAAAAGCATGAAAAACCCTGGTATTACGACATTAAAATGTACCTTCAAGAGCAAGTCTATCCTCAGGGGGCATCTCACAGTGACAAAAAGTTTATCTGAAAGTTATCGATAGGTTTCTTTCTTAACGGAGATGTGCTCTACAAGAGAAGTCCATATATGGTTCTACTCCGCTGTGTAGACTCAAAAGAAGCCAATAGAATCGTACAAGAAATACATGAGGGCATCTGTGGAGCTCACACCAATGGACATACAATGGCAAGACAAATATTGAGAACACGATACTATTGGCTTACATTAGAGACATATTCCGCCAATTATGCGAGAAAATGCCACAAGTGCCAAGTTTATGCAAATCGGATCCATGTTCCTCCAGCACTGTTGAATGTGACTGCTATACCGTGGCCCTTCACCATGTGGGGAATAGATGTGATCGGAGCAATCAACCCAAAAGCTTCAAACATGCACAAGTTTATTCTAGTTGCCATTGTTTATTTCACCAATACGGAGAGAGCCACGAGATGGAGGGACTTGAGGAGAAGCATATTCAGACGAATCGGAGAAGCCGAACAAAAATTCAAGACAGAGAGCGCTGCACTCATGGCCACCGCCGGTTCTACTCTCTTTCTTGGTGGATTTTTAACACTCAGATTTATAGATAACTAATTTTCTTGTAAAGCTAGGGATGAACTTGAACATGAATGATATTTAATTATTCTAGAGTCTTAAACAGATTTGCAAAACTATAATTCTTTGATTTATTATTCACAGATTTTTATTGGGTTTTGTTTTCCGAATAATTATAGGTTTATATTGTTCATGGGTTCAATCATGCTTTTCCCATCGAGTGGTTGATTCAATAATTATGTTTGGATTGATTATTTATCTATATTGATTTAGTTCTCTGCTGCGATATTGCCTCTAGGTATATTGTCGTCACTGGATTTTCTCAATAGTGATAATAATTCCCGTGCTTTAAAGGTTGAGAATAATTTATCAGAGGGTTGTAGTAAATCCACCTTGGTTTATAAATATTTATCTTAAAAATTTTATGGAATTTGGACTTTATTGAAATTGAAATAATTAAAATATTAAACTTGTGCAAGATTCCCGACGCTTTACTGTTGATCAAATTTGAGTACTTTCTCCAGTTAATTGTTTAGTTGTTTTTATTTTCTTAAAAATTCAATTCTTATTTCAAAAAATCACTAAATATTCTCTTTGAGTTTAGTTATTCTTTATAGCATTTTGTTTACTTTGTCTCTCTATGAAATCGACACCCCAAAGCTCTGCTACAGCTACTGCATTATTCTTTGGGCGTAATCAGACACCTTTTTATCAAAGTATGAGTATTTTGGTAAAAGTGCACTAATGAGGTTAAATGAGCTCAATTATGTGTCGAATAATTTAAAATTACTTTGTGTAAATCCAATCTCATTTAGATGAGATGACCACTTTTGCCACCTTTTGGCAAACTAAGGGTATTTTGGTAAAAGGAATGCAAGGTGTATGCACATTGTACCATGGGATAACTCCCTTGATGGTTACATTGTGTGTGGCTCCATTATGGAGGGAGTTATACCCATTACTCCTATTTAAGTGGTGTCATTATGGAGTGAATTATAAGGGATAAATACTCATTTGATACACACACATACTTGAACCCATTATTTTGGTTCAAAGCTTCTCATTCTTCCTCCTCTCACTCTTGGCGGAAACTTGTGGCAATTCTTGCAGCATTTTGGGTGGATCAATAGTGTGTTTCTTCCACACATTTTCACCCCTTGGCATCACCTCAAATCAGCCCCTTCCATTGTATTCCATTTGGTATTCATCCACCATCTTTGAAGAGCAAGGGAGGAGCATACATTTAAGGACCAAAGATAAAATTCTTAAGCTGTTTTCCTTGGTGAAAGGTACTAATCTACACTTAGTAACATGTTTAGGGGCATATTCCTCTTCTTGACGTGTTCTTGATGAATGAAGCATGATTTGATAAAATATCATGCTATGAACATAAAACCGTGAGTATGCAATATGAAAGTATTACACATGTATGAGAAAGATCAACATGAAAGCATGTTAAAGGGACCTCTAAAATCAACATAACTTACCCTTCTTTTTCAATTTTCGGTTGTGTTTTGATTCTACTAATCAAAAGTTGAGAGAGGCTATTCATTAGTTTGCAGGAAACTCAAAACACCAAATTGCCTATCAACGCGTTGATGAGATATCAGAACTCACTAATATCTGTCAAGGGTATAAGGCTCTAGTTGATACTATTGAATTCTAAATGACTTTATAAGAAAAAAATTAAAGTTGAGATATGGAAGTCAAGACTTTTTATCAAAAGTTTTTTCACAAGCAGAAAGAAATCCGAAGAAATGAGGTACTTGTGCCAAACTTCTTTTTCAAAAGAAACATCTAGGTATGAGCTCTAACTTTGCTCTTAATGTTTCAAGTTGCCCCATGAAAGTTCTGATTAATTCTGTATGTTTCATATGTTTTGAGCCTCTTTGACTTTTTTAATCAAAATTGCATTAGTCTCATGCATAAGAAATGTAGGCTCTATCTAGCTTGTTGGTTTCTACCTTACTAAGGAGATCCTTTTTGTTACTGTTCAAAAAGTTATCATTACATGTAATTTCTCAATCTGGTAATTCTCAATCCTTTCTCTGTTAGGATGAATCTTTTCGTTTAAGGAAAGTGATTTGAATTTCTTTCAAAACTCCTTATTGCTTTTGGAGTCAAATCCTAGGCCATCCAAGATTTCCTTCTCTAAAAGCATTGCATCAATCACTTGCATTCATCAACAATCCTTCTCTCCTCTTCAACCTCCTTTGAGCCCCAAATTCCTAAACTCTCTCGAGAACTTCAGTCTTCAACAATGGTGGGAGCCAGCTTTGGACCGCCAAAGGTGGGTAATTCCTCTCGAAGCAAGAATCAAAAGAATGACAAACCTCTCAATACACTACCTCCTTCTCCCAATCATGAAGAAAGAGAAAAAGAGTCTCAGTTACACGGAGAACCAGAACCTTCAGGAGCTCAGCAAGGAATTTCTACAACAGTCTCTGATTATGGCCATCACCATGCTGATGAGCAAACCTCTCCCTCTGATGGGTACATACAAGAGGAAACCTCACCAAGCCCCTCTATCAAAGTTGCTTCAGAATCTCAAGACCTTCCTGAGAAAGAACATACAGAGATTGAGCGACAAGGGATTCCTTACGCTGTTGATCACCCATAAATTGAAGTTCTCTCATCATCTTCACCACCAGAGAGATAGAAGTGTTCAGTGCATCCCTTGAAGAGAAGAACCAGAGTTTAAACTAGACAATCAACTGCCACCAGGGTTGAAAGAATTCCATTGAAACGTTAATCTATTAGGTTGAAAAGGTTACAGTTGGGACTCCTAAGGAAGCATCTTCAAAGAGAGCCAAAGTTCAATCAAGGAAATTCTTACAGAAGAGAACTGAGAGTGAGAACTCTCCTCTCCAAGTCACTTAAAAGAAATGGAACCTGCTAAAATTTTGTCTCAAGATGTTGAGAACATCAAGAAGAGAAAGAGAGCATAAGTAAAGCAGGCCACTGAAGAAAAGCCAAAAAAGAAAGCTAAGAATGATGAATCAAGCTCAGGGCTAAAGAGAAAACAAAAGGAGAAGAGAGTTGAGAAGAAATCTCCAGAAAAGAAAAGCTCAGAAAAGTGTTCAGCAAAGGAAATAGGAAAGAACTTGTCTACTCTTTTATCAAGGAGAAATCAGCCTCAAAATCCAAGTCAATCTCAGCCTCTAGATCCCCCAAGGTATCTGTTGATCTTTCTCTCTTTAGAAGTGATCAACGCTTTGATAGGAAAGCATTGTTAGATCTAGGACTGGTTGATGTAGTAGATTGGCTACAGTATAATAATCTATTTAAGTTTCTGGAAATGGGAAACAAGGGATATCCTCAGCTAGTAGAAGAGTTCTACTCAAATCTAGAACTAGGAAGAGACAATTATAGGAAGATGACCGCAATAACCTCCAGTTTTCATGGAAAGACAATTCTGATTAGCAAAATCAAGCTTGAAGAACTCATTGGAACACCTGTCTGTGAATGTGAGGAGAACTCAATGGAACACCTGTCACTCAAAGGATTGGTGGCACATGGAAACAACTACTGTTGCAAAGAAGAACATAAGAGAATTGCCTTACCTAGCACTAGTCTCAAAGATAATTTGTTAAGGCTAATGCCACAACCAAGTCAGACAAGCTTCATGATATGGGTTTTGAACCATTTTTTCCATTAGCAAGATTGAAGAAGGGAGGCTTTCAGGAAAAGGATGGAAACTGGATAAGACTTCTTGGCATGACTCTCCAGTTCAAGCTACCATAGCATATGTTGAGAAGACAAAGCCAACCCCAGTACAAGAAGTTGAAGACAAGGTTTAAAGCTCTAAGAGTTAAGAGAGTTCAAAAGGAGCAGAAAAGCCTTTCTCATCTTGATCCCCAAAACATTCTGCATCAACATCATCTTCATATATTCAAAGTTAATTTTATGCATGATTTGTCAAACCCTTCCTAAAGCACAATGCTTCATTGAAAGAATTAATCACTTCTATATTGTGCTTTCATGCATGTTTATATGTTCTAAGTAGGGTAGTACCCCAAATCTGTTGATAACATGTTTTATATTGTTGCTTATGTTTTATGACCTTTAGTTCTTTATATCTTGGGGACAAGTTATCTTTCACACCCCAAGCATCTCCTTAAAGAAGGTAGAACCTATTAGTGCTTAAGTGTTTAACCGCAAGCACTACCTGTATAACTGGTTCACTATCAACACGTTGATGGATGATAAGTTATGCTTGTAGTCTCGATTAGTCACTTGAGTTTGTTAACTATGTTGACCCTCTCAATGTGTTTTGATGATTCCAAAACATAAGTGCTTAAGGGTAAAGTTTTGTAAAGGTGAAGGACATGAGTTTACAATTGCAAAATCACTCAAAGAACAAGTTGTTTAAGATTATTTCGTGTTCTATCCTAAGTTTCGATGATATACTATTTGATTCCATTTCAAGATTAATGTGGACTTGTTTCTTAGTAATTTTCAAATGTATATTTCAGAGTAAGCTGCAAGGAACAAGATGGACATCAAATCAGAAGAAATCAAGAAGTTTTGAAGCATTAAAGAAAGAATCTAAGTCGGATCATCACAAGAAAGGAAAGAGATCATTCAACCGTTGGATGCACATTGCATCAACGCGTTGATGACATTGGTTGAATCGGCCTTTTGCTAGGTCTGTTAAGATGATTGGGCCTGGCGGCCATCAAGTCCCCCCTTGTCATTTGGCCGACTGCAAGGAGTCCGAATATACCAACTTTTTCCCGGATGGTCCAAGGTGGTTTTGGTCCGGGAAATTTGAAATAGTTTTACTTGTATTCTTGGACCTCCATGGGCCGGGAATAATGATTAATCCTTTGAATTCCCCGAACCTTCATGGTCCGGGATTTGGAAATAATGATTTCATCCTCCCTCTGAATTTCCCCGAACCTTCATGGTCCAGGATTTGGAAACAAGGATTTTCATCATTCCTCTGAATTCCCCGAACCTTCATGGTCCGGAATTTGGAAATAAGGATTTTCATCCTTCCTCTGAATTCCCTGTACCAATAGGTACGGGCTTTTGGAATAAGGATTTCCATCCTTCCTCTGAATTCCCTGTACCAATAGGTACGGGCTTTTGAAAAAAGGATTTTCATCCTTCCTCTGAATTCCCCGCAACAATAGGTACGGGCTTTTGAGTTGGTCTGAAAGTAGATTCTGTGCGGTTGATGCATTAACTGCTACTTTTTGACCAGTGGTGGATATGCATTGCTTTCTTCCTTTGCTATCCACACTTCATTCTTGCTTTCTTCCTTTGCTCTGTCTCTAGCTTCTCTATTCTTTCACGACGGACAACCCATCGCTCAAAGAGGCGATCAGATTTTTCCAGAGGTGGAGAAGTGTTGAGAAAGTTGCCCCAGAGGAATTCCTAGTGCCATTTCTCAATCAAGAGACCGTTTCTTCAGGCAGCTAAGAGGGAGCTTCCGCCGTAGAGAAATTCTACCGCCGATATCACTCAGTCGTCGACGTAGCTGCAAGAGTCGTGCCGGTACCCCTTAGGTCGCCCAACCGTCGCTCTTTTCTCCGCCCTATTTCCTGAGGTACTTACCGATGGCCTCTTCTTTTCCAATTCCTTCTTCTGTTCGTCCTTCGGGAAATTTATTAGAAACAAGTGACCCCGTACCCGAAGGATGGTGGTCCGAGGTTGACCATTTCTGGAGCAAAGCCACTCCCGAACTTATAAAGCGTTGGCAACGCGATTTCTTCCTCCCCCAAACCGCAGCCATTAGAGTGCCAACGCCGGAGTTTCGTGTATACGAACCGGGCGTTGGAAGCCTTGCCATCTTTAAGGGTCAATTGGAGTGCGGGCTTAGGTTTCCCCCGCACCCTTTTGTTTAGGAGTTGGCTGAATCCCACGATGATGTGGACATCCACCCAACTTCCACACAAGAGACTCCAAGTCCCTTCCAAGGCCTCAATGGACCCATGACACGGTCCCGGTTAAAGAAGGTGCAAGAGAAACTCCAAGTTTTTATGAAGATCATGGCACATGGTGAGGAGCGGAATGAAGATCAAGATCAAGACCTCAAGCTCCAACGCATGGGAATTCAAGTGGAAAAGACCCCAACCCCTTTTGGGAAGAAACACCTTCATCTCCCTTGAAGCCGAGAAGGTTCACGCACCCCACGCGCCCCCACACTTCAGCCACGCACCCCACGTGCCTCCACCACCTCCCTGAAGATGCCCCACCACCCTTGGAATGCTTC
The DNA here is from genome assembly GCA_024586325.1 of Stellera chamaejasme. Taxonomy (NCBI): domain Eukaryota; kingdom Viridiplantae; phylum Streptophyta; class Magnoliopsida; order Malvales; family Thymelaeaceae; genus Stellera; species Stellera chamaejasme. The sequence continues at coordinate 53,153,773 of CM044981.1, read as the reverse complement.
ACCACGTTCCCAAGCCTTGGAGAAGCCGGAAGGTAGCCCGGACGCGCCGGTCAAGCCCGCAACGCGCCTCCATGCGCCACCTCGCTCCAAGCGCGTGTGTGACACGCCCCATCATGGGCAATTCGGATATTTCACCTTTTTATCAGATTTCAGCTTAATGGACTTGTATTTGAATGTTATTTGTGATATTTAGGAAATGGGAGGGAAAGTGAGTTAGTGGAGGTCCTTACTCACTAGTTTGAAGTAATGGTTGGTCCTTACCCTCCATTACCAAAAATGGTGGAATCCTCCCACTCTCCCTCACCATTTTAGGTAGTGTCATAATGCCTTTTGCTTTATGCATGAAAATGGTAGGAAGACTTAAAGGGATTGTTACCAAAAGTGTTAGCCACACTTTGGGTAATAACCTCCACTACCACCATTCCATGTATTTAGGTTAGCAACCCACATTTCAGCCATTTAGAACTCATTTGGCCGAAACTTTGTCTCCATTTTTTAGAGCATTTTGGCTTTGGTTTCTCACTTCTTCAATCCATTCCCTTGTTCCATAATTTTGGTTCAAGAATTATATCTAGTATTGCTTAATCAAGTAGTTAAGAGGTGCTAGATCCATCTTCTTCCCTTGGCATTCCAAGCATTGCTTCATCTTGTAGTGAAGAGTTTCTTGGTTAAGGCCGAAAGTATCATCTTGTTATTGTTCATCTTCCAAGCTAGATCCTTTCAAGAGTTGATCATTTTTATGATCACATCAAGTGGTATCAGAGCTTTGTTGCTTGGTTGATGTTTATGTTGTAAGTTTCTTCAAAGAACCTTTGTTTTGATTTGCAAAATTTGAAGAAACTACTTTCTACCTTTCTTAAGTGTGGCCGAAAAGTTCATGCCATTTCTTACAAAGTGAAAGTGCAAAAAGTTGTTGTTTGTATGATGCTATGATGTTGTGAAGTGAAAAAGTTTGTTGTTATTGAAAAAGGATCAAGAAAAGTGCAACTTTTGAAGAAAGAGAAAAGTTGTGTTCATCAAGTGTTCTTGCAAGTTCATCAAATTCATCTTGTGTTCATACAAAGTTCATTAAAAAAAGTACATTTGATCCAAAAGTTCTAAACATATTGAATCAAAAGGTGTTTGTTGTTTGCAAAAGACCTTTCTCATACCACACCTTACTTCTTTCAACCCCCATCTACCTTTAAACTTTTCAAAACCTAGTTTCAAGTAACTAGTGCTCTCTTTTTCTACTTGTTTTCGGTTTTACTAGTTTGTTCTTGTGTCCATTATTGTGTCTTCCTTGAACAAGGTTGAAAGAGGTTGTGGACTTGAGAGGTTGAAGCCGATCAAGAGTGATACACCATAAGAGAATCCTCCTTGAGTGAAACACAAGAGAGAATACAAACACAAAGAGAGGGTTTATACTACTAACTTCATATTTTCAATTGCAAAAGAAAGGAATCTTTGTTGTAGGTATGTCAACCGATTCTTCTTCATCACCTCCTCCTCCCAAGTCGAAGTTGGAAGAAACTCTTGCCAACCTTGTGCAAGAACTTAAGGAGATCAAGGTTCAAATGGTCACCACTAATGAGAAGGTTACAAGACTTGAAGTTGCACAAGGCAAGCTACCGGAGAGCTCCCATGCTCAAGGTGTAACCGACGCCACAAGGAGAGAACCGCCCCAAAAGACACCACAAAATGCTCCTAGCATTCGGCCTCTTGTTCCACCAAGGAGGGGCCGAATGGTTGAGGAGGTTTCGGAGAGTAGTGATGAAGAACACCATGAAGTACCACCTCCTTGCCGAAACCCTAGAAGAAGAATCTTTCAAGATAGGGTGCAAGCAAGAGCCTATCTTGAAAGAGACCTAGATGAAGAAGAAGAGCATGAAAGAGGCCACTTCCATCGAGGGTTTAACCGAAACCTAGGAGAGAGAGGCCAAGTTCAAGATCAACACGCTCTCAACAACGTGAAGCTTCAAGTTCCACCTTTCTATGGCTCAAGTGATCCGGAGGAGTACCTCACTTGGGTGAACAAAACCGAGAGAGTCTTTGATGTCATGGGGTACAATGATGCTACCAAACTCAAACTAGCTATCATTGAACTTCATGACTATGCCATCATTTGGTGGGAGCAAGAACACCAAGCAAGAGCTAGAAACCGCCAAGCTCCCATTGACACTTGGGAGGAGCTCAAGCACGCCATGAGAGCTCGGTTCATCCCATGCTACTACGAAAGAGAATGTGCTCAAAGATTGCAACACTTCACCCAAGGCAACCGAAGTGTTGAAGACTACCAAAAGGAGCTTGAAAGCGCCTTGATGAGAGCTAATGTCAAGGAGAACCATGAAGCAAAGATGGCGTGGTTTTTGTATGGTTTGAGAGATGACATCTCTCGAGCGGTGGAGCTTTGTGACTATGGGAGTTATCAAGAGTTAGTGCACAAGGCCATAAGAGTGGAGAAACAATTGAAGAGAGGAAGTTCCTACACTTCCTACCACACCTCCAACCGAAACACATGGAGCAAACCGACCTCCACAAGCAAGCCCTCCACCTCCAAACCCTACCAAACCGCCACCTCCAAGCCTCCTTATCACTCCCACACACAACCGAAACCACCATCTCACCCTACTCCCTATTCCAACCCACAACCGAAACCAACCTACCCCTCCAAACCCACAAACCCGCCACCTCAAGCAAGAAACGTTGAATGTTTCAAATGTCTTGGCAAGGGACACTATGCAAGAGAATGTCCCAACAAGAGAGTTATGGTGATTAGACCAAATGGTGACATCTCAAGCGAAGATGAGGAGGAAGTTCCACATGAACTTCCGAATGAAGAAACCGAGGAAGAAGAGTGAGAGTTGCCTCTTGAGGGGCATATCTTGGTCACTAAAAGGGTTCTCCAAAGTTCTCCAAAGCTAACCGAAACTTCACAAAGGGAGAACCTCTTCCAAACAAGGGCTTTGGTGAATGGCACACTATGTAGTCTCATTGTTGATAGCGGTAGTTGTGTGAATGCGGCAAGTGAAGATATGGTAAATGAGTTACATCTTCCCACCAAGCTCCATCCGACACCTTACCAACTCCAATGGGTGGATGATAGATCATTTGTCAAGGTGGTGAAGCAAGTGGAGGTGCCAATCCGAATTGGCAAGTATGAAGACACCATCACTTGTGATGTTGTGAGGATGCAAGCCACTCACATCTTACTTGGGAGGCCATGGAAATTCGACACACATCCCATTCATCATGGAAATGCCAACAAGTACATCATCACTCACCAAAACCGAAACCTCACCCTACTTCCACTCACACCCAGTCAAGCTCCACAAGATCAAATCCATTTGGTGAATAAGGCCGAGAGTAAAAGGAGGGAAATGGGAAGGGAGAAGAGAGAAAAGAGTGAGAAGGATCAAGGATCCTTGAGAAAAAAGGAGTGTGCATATGTGGGAAACACCTCAAGTGAGCAAGAGAGAAAACAAGAGTGCATACCCCACTTGGCCAAAGAGAGAGATTTCAAAAGAGCACTTTTGCAAAACAAAACTTGTTTTCTCATGGTTCCAACTTCATGCATGCTAACACTTGAGCAAGTATCTTCTCTTTCTTTGGATGTGCAGGATCTCTTGAAGGCATATGAGGATGTGTTTGAGGACCCTTGCGGCCTCCCTCCATATAGAGGGATTGAGCACCAAATTGACTTGATTCCGGGTGCTCCACTTCCCAACAAGGCCGCCTATCGGACTAACCCTCAAGAGTCCAAGGAGATTCAAGCACAAGTGCAAGAGTTGCTCCAAAAGGGTTTCATCAAAGAGAGCCTTTCTCCATGTGCCGTGCCGGTCATCTTAGTGCCCAAAAGTGATGGCACTTGGCGGATGTGTATGGATTGCCGACCCATCAACACCATCACTGTAAAGTATAGACATCCTATCCCTAGACTTGATGATATGCTTGATGAATTGAGTGGTTCATGTGTTTTCTCTAAGATTGACTTGAAAAGTGGTTATCATCAAATTCGAATGAAAGAGGGTGATGAATGGAAAATGACATTTAAGACTAAAATTGGCTTGTATGAATGGAATGTTATGCCCTTTGGATTAACCAATGCACCTAGTACTTTCATGAGATTAATGAACCATGTTTTGAGGCATTTCATTGGAAAGTTTGTGGTTGTTTACTTTGATGACATTTTGGTGTATTCCAAGAATCATGTTGAGCATATTGATCACTTGAAGCATGTTTTAGATACACTTAGACTTGAGAAGTTGTATGCTAAGTTTGAAAAATGTGTCTTTGCTACAAGTGAAGTTAATTTTCTTGGATTTGTTGTGGGGAAGCATGGAGTTAGAGTTGATGAAAGTAAGTGGTAGAAATAAAGGAATGGACCATTCCTAAGTCCATAGCTGAAGTGAGATCATTTCTTGGTCTGGCTAGTTTTTATAGGAGGTTTATCAAGGACTTTTCCTCTATTGCCGCCCCTTTACATGAGTTTACTAAGAAAAATGTTGTGTTTGCATGCGGTAAAACCCAAGAGGAGTCTTTTCATGCTTTAAAATCCAAATTGATGAATGCTCCCTTGCTTGCTTTGCCTATTTTTGAGAAGGTCTTCGAAATTGAATGTGATGCAAGTGGGATTGGCATTGGTGCCGTTTTGCACCAAGAGGGCTGCCCCATTGCCTATTTTAGTGAGAAATTGAATGGTGCTACATTGAACTACTCCACTTATGATAAAGAGCTTTATGCTCTTGTGAGATCCTTGCAAGTGTGGAGTCATTAATTGTTGCCTAAGGAGTTTGTGATTCATACGGATCACCTCTCGTTGAAGTACCTTCAAGGTCAAGGCAACTTAAACAAAAGGCATGTTAGATGGATAGAATTCATTGAATCATTTTCATATGTGATTAAGTACAAGAAAGGAAAAGAGAATGTTGTAGTCGGTGCCTTATCTAGGAGATATGTGCTTCTTTCTTCTCTTGATGCTAAGATTGTAGGATTTTATTGTTTGAAGGATATGTATGAGCATGGCCTTGATTTTGGTGAGATATATGCTTCTTGTGCTAAGGGTGGCCGAAATGGCTACTATATATTTGATGACTTCTTGTTTAAGTTTAAAAGGCTATGCATACCAAGGAGTTCCATAAGAGAAGTCATCACTAAAGAAGCACATGGTGACGGCCTAATGGTGTCCAAAAGAAACTAGAAACATTGAAGGAAAAATTCTATTGGCCGGGCATGAAGAAAGATGTCACAAGGATGTGTGCAAGATGCATCACTTCTCACAAGGCAAAAGTCACCCTCCAACCTAAAGGGAAGTACACTTCTCTTCCTTCTCCTACTCTCCCTTGGGTTGACATTAGCATGGACTTTGCTAGTGGTTTTCCTACAATCTCACGTGGACATGATGCTATTTTTGTGGTTGTTGATAGATTCTCTAAAATGACACATTTCATTCCATGTCATAAGAGTGATGATGCATCTAAAGTGGCCGAATTGTTTTTCAAGCATATTGTTTGCCATCTAGTCATCCGCTTGATTAAGGCCGAAAGTATCATCTTGTTCTTGTTCATCTTGGTTAAGGCCGAAAGTATCATCTTGTTCTTGTTCATCTTCCAAGCTACATCCTTGCAAGTATTGATCATTTTCCGTGATCACATCACATGGGCTGGCCATTAACCAACTAAGCCCGAACACTTTTTGCCATCTAAACACATTTCTCGTGCTGTGCAAAGTGTTCGGGATAGAACCAAAAACTTCCACCTTTCTGCGGTTTTATAAAATTGTCCCGAAGCCCAGGAACTGTTTTTACTACTTCGAGGCTAGAGCGCCAAGAAATTCAGTCTCATCTGGGACTTGCCTTCAAGCAGAAAAGGGTGGCATGAGGAGTTTTTCTTCTTGAAGCCCGAAGCGTCGTGGGACCTTCAAACCGTCCAGAAGGTTGGGAAACTTGTGGACATGAAGGACCATTTCTCGTTTGTTGGAGTTGGAGGGCGCTCGGGAGAATTATGAAGCTTTTAGAAGCAAGCTGCGGCTGTTGGTTGACTGGTTCGGGGATGAGCATCCCGAACCATTCCCTGTCCCAATCAACTGGGTTCTTAGTACCCAGGGTGTTTTATCTCACTTGGGGATAATTCAGGGTAACCTCAAGGCACTTGGGATCAGGGAAAGTTCCCCTTCCCCTCAAGACTTGGCTTTGGTCCAGCGTCTGCGGGGCGAAATCCCGCACGAGGCCTTTGTAGAAATGGCCCCGAAGATAGACTTGCAGAGCATGTTCAAGGGCATTCGCAAGCCCAAGCCAGCCAAAGAATCTTCTAAGGCTAGTTCTTCCCAGCCTCCGGCGGAGCCGAAGAAGAGGAAGAGGGACGTTGCAGAGGTCCCGGAGAGACTCGAATCGGGGCCTCCCGAATTCTGTTCTCCAGTCCATCTCGAAGAGACAGATACCACTTTTGAGGACCTCTTTGATGCCTACGACCGGGCTGGTCCTTCTCCGGATAAGAAGAGGCGTCTCTGGGGAAAGTATAAAGCAACGTCGATTGCAGAGGAACAAGCTCCTGGAGTGCTTCCCGCTGAGCTGAAGAAGAGAAAGAGGGACGTTGCAGAGGCCCCGGAGAGAGTCGAATCGGGGCCTCCCGAAGTCTGTTCTCTAGTCCCTCTCAAAGAGACAGATACCACTTTTGAGGACCTCTTTGATGCCTACGACCGGGCTGGTCCTTCTCTGGATAAGAGGAGGCGTCTCCGGGGAAAGTATAAAGCAACGCCGATTGCAGAGGAACAAGCTCCTGGAGTGCTTCCCGCGGAATTCGATCTAGGTAACCAACACTTATCCTTAGAGAATAAGTGCTTTTGGAATATCTTCAGGAACCTTTCCCGAATGTTTGGAGATGATCCTGTTCACGAAGTTACCCGGACGCATTTATGCTGTATAGGTCCAGGCTAGAAAGAGGCCCACGAGAAGGCACGACAGGAGCGGGACGCCGAGCTGGCCCGGTATGGATCAGATCTGATCCCCCGAGAGCCGAAGTGGCTTATTCATGAGGACCAAAACCTCATGGATGAAGAGGATGCCAAGGAGATGGCCCCGGAGATATGGAAAGGGGTCTTTACCGCCCGGACCATGGACTGCTTGGAGCATCAATTCCCGGACCTGGCTGTGGCCACCTCCAGGCTGAATGTCCTTGGCTCCCATGTATAATTTTCTTCTGTTGCTTTCTTCTAAAAAAAACTTATGTCCCTAACTTTATGTAATTTGCGCAGATGATGTGCCTTTCGGGCTGGGTGTCCCAAGTTGTCCAGAAGACGGACGATGCCCGGAGTAATGCTGAAGAGAGGGCTACTAAGGCTGTGGCCGTAGTGGTGAAACTCATCCAAAGTGTTTCCCACTACGAGAAACTTCTGCGGGCGTCCCGGACGTCGAGCTCTTCAGCTCTGATTCTCCCGGAAGATGTCCAGGTTGATCTCCCCGATCCTTCGACCGCATCTCAACTTTCTGCAGTTGATGCGCTTCAAATGGCAACTGAAAAATTTGATGAAGACTTCTGCCTCGCCCGGAGGAAAATTGTGGAGAGGAACCCACACGCTGATCTCTCCGGGTTAGATAGCCATGATGAGCGCTCGAGGGATCCTTCTTGGTGCGGGGAGGAGTTCTTGAAGGCTCCGGAGCCAGTCCACCCCAATGAATTTAGCTTCCCTTACTCTTTTGTTATTGATTTCTTTTGTTCCTTTAGAGTGAATCCGGGAAATGTAATGCATCTTTCAGAATTTATTAATGAACTCCAGGCTTTTTTCTTGAACTTGTGGAAGTTTGGTCACATAACCTACATCCTTTTCTCGAATGTATATAATTACCTCTGGGCTACACATAATACTTTCTAAGTGCTTCCGAATGGAATGAGTTAGAAAATTCCCTTCCTTCGGAATCAGCTAATTTGAAAACTCCCTTTCTCTCTTCGGCGACTACTCTAAATGGGTCTTCCCAGTTCGGGGCGAACGAGCCTCCTTTTGGTCTTCGGGAACCCTGTTTGGTCTGCCGTAGGACTAGGTCTCCAACCTTGATACTTTTCGTCCTCACTTTGGAATTTGTTGAGGTCGCAGTCCTTTGTTGAAATGTCTTCCTCCGAATTTCTGCTTCTTATCTTTTACCTTCAAGGAAATCCAAGTTTGCCCTTAGCCCTTCTTCGTTGGCATTTTATTCAAAAATCATAGCCCGGAGTGACGGGTTAGTTACTTCAATAGGGATGAGAGCTTCAGACCCAAAGGCTAAGGAAAATGGAGTTTCCCCTGTCGATCTGCGGGGAGTTGTCCGGTAACTCCATAAGACGTGCGGGAGTTCTCCGGGCCACTTCCCCTTAGCACTTCCAAGTCTCTTCTTTAGACCGTCTTTCAAAGTTCGGTTTGATACCTCGACTTGGCCGTTGCTTTTTGGGTGTGCGACCGGAGCAAAGTGAAGCTTGATGCCGAACTCTTTGGCAAAATCCTGGAACCCTCCATCAGTGAACTGTGTCCCGTTGTCAGCGACCAGCACTTTCGGGCACCCGAACCTACAGATGATATTTTTCTAGACGAAATCCTGGATGTTGTCCGCCGTAATTGAGGCCAATGATTCGGCTTCGATCCATTTAGTGAAGTAATCTACGGCAACAACGTAATACTTCACTCGTTCGGGCGTCTTTGGCAATGCCCCAATCAAGTCTATTCCCCAAACAGCAAAGGGTATTAGGTAGTCCGAAGAAGACACGTACTCCGAAGGAACCCTCTGAATCCGGGCATGTTCCTGGCACTACCTACACTTGTTAACCAACTTCTTAGCATCTTCTTTTAGGTTCGGCCAAAAATAGCCTTGCCGGAGTATAACTGCTGCTAGAGCATCTGACTTGATATGGGACCCGCAGGTACCTTCATTGACTTCTTGCAAGACTTCCTCCGTTTCTTCTTCGCTGATGCACTTCTGGAGGGGAGAAGAAAAGCCCTTTCGGTATAGCTGACTTCCAACTATCACGAACTTGCTGGATTTCCTTTTGACTTGTTTTGCCGTGATAGGATCCTCCGGGAGAATTTCGTTGGCTATATACTTCCAGAATTGAGGTCTCCATCCCGAATTAATGTTGAGTACCCAGAGGTAATTGATGCATGGGTTATCTCTCTCTTCGTCGTATGACGCGGACTTGGAGAGTAGGTCAGCTTCGGAATTAAGAGCCCGTGAGATCTTCTCGATAGTCAGTCTTTTGAACTGAGCAGCTAACTTCTTAACAAGATCAACGTACTTCTTCAGGCTGGGTTCTTTCACCTCGTACTCTCCGTTTGTTTGCTGTACGAGGAGGTTTGAGTCGCTGCACACCAGCAGAGACTGGATTACTGCTTTCTGGGCTAGTTCCAGTCCGGCGACCAAGGCTTCATATTCGGCCGCATTATTCATGACAGGGAATGTGAACTTGATTAATCGGGTAGCTTTCATGCCTTCCGGTCCTTCAAGCACTAATCCCGCTCCTTGTCTTTCTGCTCCTGAAGCGCCATCTACATAAAGTGTCCATACGGGATTATTCTCAACTCCAGTAAGGTCGACTTCGGGTCCTGAGGTAATTCGGCAATGAAATCTGCCAAAGGTTGTGCCTTGATTGCTCTCCTCGGTTCGTACCGTACTTCAAATTCACTAAGCTCGATACACCACTTAGATAATCTCCCGGAATGGTCCACTCGTTTCAGGATATCCTTTACTGGGACGTTGCTTCGGACCACAATGGAGAATCCGAGGAGGTACGGTTTCAATCTTCGAGAGGAGAGGACCAAGGCGTAGACTAATTTTTGGATCACCGGGTAATTGAGTTCGGCTCCATGTAAAGACTTGCTGACATAATAGACTGGCCATTGCTTTCCTTGGTCGTCTTCCTGGACAACAACCGAACTTACGGCCTTCTCTACCACTGCGAGGCACACGATCAGGGGCCTATCTTCGGTTGGATGCCGTAGGGTGGGCATTTCCAACAGATAGGCCTTGATCTCCTCCCTAGCCTTCTGGCAATCTGAATTCCATTCGAATTTCGCCCGATCTGCCGCGTTCTCTTCCTTCATTTTCTTCTCCCCCATCTTCACTCCTATTCGTCCGGGTTCCGCGCCCTTTTTGATTAAGAGTTTGAAGAACGGGCGACACTTGTCCCCGTATCGTGATATGAAACGACTCAAGACCGTAATTTTCCCGAGCAGCCTTTGCACATCTTTTATGGATGAGGGTGTCTTGGAGTTGAGTAAGGCTTTGATCTTGGTCGGGTTCGCATCGATTCCACGTTCGGACACCATGAATCCCATAAACTTCCCCGCAGTTACTCCGAAAACACATTTGTCCGGATTAAGACAGAGTCCGTACTTTCGAATTTGACCGAACACTTCTTCAACATCCCGGATTAGGTCATCCTCCACTTTGCTCTTTATGATGATGTCGTCGACGTATACTTCGAGAATCCTCCCTATCTGACTGGAGAAAACTTTATCCATCAACCTCTGGTAAGTTACTCCGGCATTTTTGAGCCCAAAAGGCATTCGGACGTAACAATGCGTACCAGAGTCACTTATAAAAGAAGTCTTCTCCTCATCCGCCGGATTCATCCAGATCTGGTGGTATCCACTGTAAGCATCAAGGAAGCTAAGCCGCGCATGTCCGGTCGTAGAATCTACGAGTCTGTCGACCGGAGGTGTGGGGTACGAATCCTTCGGGCAGGCGTTGTTAACATTAGTGAAGTCATTGCACATGCGTAATTTGTCGCTATCTTCCCGAGATGCTACTACGGGATTACTCAGCCATTCGGGGTATGATACTTCTCTTATGACTCCCGCATCGAGTAGCTTCGAGATCTGTTCCCTGATGAAAATTATTTTGAAGGGAGCATTGTTCCTCTTCTTTTGCCTTATGGGTCTGACGTTCGGGTCGACGTGCAGACTATGTTGGATTACTTTAGAGTCGATCCCAGGCATATCACTTGGAGAGTAGGTGAAAAGATCTTTATTCATTTGAAGGAGATTTACAATTTTTGCCTTACTACCCTCAGGCATGTCCTTGGCAATTCTAGTAGTTCTTTCCCCTTCCAGGACCACTTCTTCAGTCACTGTTGTCTCTTCAGCCTCCTCTATGTACTTCGGCCTCGGACCCTTCTGGGCCAGAGCCATGACGTCCTTGGCCTCCTTTTGGCTTACATAAATTGATGCATTGCCTTCATCGGTCTCAAAGGTGATAGTGAGGTATTTGACCATGATTGTGGTATACCGATGATTGGGTTGTGAGCCGAAGGAACGTCTACGACTAGCCATTTGACCATGATTGTGGTATACCGGGATTGCCCTTCGGGCCCGGTTCCTATGAACATTAGCAGGGAGCTCGATGCATCCGAGTACGGGCAGCTCATCCGGACCAACTCCATATGTTGCAGTTTTGACCGGAGTTAGTCTGCTTGCCTTCAACCTCAACCCTCTGTATGCCTCGGCAAATAGCACATCAGCATTCGAACCGACATCGCATAGAACCCTTATGACGTCAATGGTTCCTAGAGTGAGTCGTAGTGCGGGAAACGTACCTCTGTCCCGTCAGCTCGTTTGATTCTGGTGGCTGGATCCCCGTAGCTCATAGATGCTATCTCTCTCGCTTTCCTCTTCCTCGCATTGGACCCAAGGGTAGCGGTGATGGTATGCAATATTCCAGTAGCCTGAGGGGGTGATTTCCTCCCTTTGTTCTTCTCCTGACCGAATGCATCCCCTTGGACTTTAGCCTTTCCTCGGGAAGTTCCCTCTTCTGAAGGCATCTTCAGGTACTCCCTTAAGGAACCCTTCTTGATAAGAGACTCAATGTACCTCTTCAATTGGTAGCATTGCTCTGTATCATGTACGGTATCCCTGTGGAATTAGTACTACTTGGAGGTGTTTCCTTTCGCTTCCTCTGGCATGGCCCTTGGCCAACTGATGGTCAGGCTTCCCTGCCTTTGTAGGGCCGCAAGGATGCTGGTTCGGGTAGAGTTGAGCAGTGCGAAGTTCGGGCTCCTCTCGAAGGGCCTTTTCTGTCCCCCCCAGCTTCCTTGTTGCCTGACGATTGTTGGCTTGGGGTTATCCCTCCTTTGTTCCCGGTTATCCCGGTTCTCCTGCTTCCCTTCTCTTTGAGACAGCATCTCATGGGCTATCATGTGCTCCTCAGTGATAGCGTACATTTCTTCCACGTTGGTGATGTTCTTTAGGGACAACTCGTAGGCCAATCTGCAGTTCGGGAGTAATGCCTTAGTGAACGCCATTATCCGGATGCTGTCCGTCAGGTCGGATGCATGTACAGCCTCCCTGTTAAACCGTTCTACGAATTCCTGGATGCTCTCATTCGGTTTTTGCTTAATGTCGAACATCTGGATTGCTCTCTTGGTAGACCTCTTGCACCCAATGAAATGGGTGGTGAACTTGATAGCCAAATCCCCGAAGGTGTTTATACACTCCGGGAGGAGGGAATTGTACCAGGCGGAGGCTGGACCTCCCAGGGCCACTTCGAAGCATTTACACAGGGTTGCTTCGTTGGCACCCTTCAGCTCCATTGCTCGCTTATACTTTCAGATGAAAGCATATGGATCTCCCACACCATTGTAGACCTCCAATGGGTGCGGTAGATTGAACGAGCGGGGCGTCTGGCTATCCCGGATTCGCCTAGTGAATGGTCCATCCTCCGCAATCGATTCATACTTAACTTCCGGCCTGACTGCACTCCTTTCAACTTGCTCCAAGCGATGTAGCATTTGCCTGATAATCTCGTCCCGTGGGTCCCCGATTGTCAACTTTTCGGGTCTTGGGGACCGCTCCCTTTGGCTATGTCTGGGGACCTGGACCTCTGCCTGCTTCGTCGGCCCAGGGTATTCGTTTGCTGTGATTGTTACTCGTCCCGTGTCCTCCAGGATTTTTCAGACTTGTGTTTGTTGCCGCGTTCTTCCCGGAGTACCACCGTACCGTCTGGACCAGGTCCGGGTCTAACTGACTGTGGCTCCGGCGAGAGCTGGAAGTTGGCAGTAAGGAAGTCGCTCCGTGTGATGTCTCTTCAGAAGAACTCTGATAACTGGGATCGGCCGTTCGGCCGTCGGTGGAGCCACCTCCTTCCGGTGTAGATGGGTGGGACTGTGAATGGTCCTCAAGCCCTGTAGAAAGGACTTGTCTATTCGGGCCACCACGGTTCCCACAGATGGCGCCATTTGGTGGCGGGTCTGTTTGGGCAGCCGCCACGTGTCTGCGTAGTTGACGCGTGTTGACATTACTTGATGCCATTGGGACTAGTGCGTTGCGCGATTCTCAGAATTCGAGGAAAGGGGGTTGAGTTTGTAGTGTTTTAGTTCTCGTCAACGAAGTGACTGAAAAGATCGATCCCTTTGACTTATGCCATAAATGTCTTATATAGTCAGTATTAATGGTGGCAAAGTCGTAATATTTCAATATAGCGTTATTAGACAAGTGTTTCGTATCTCCGGGTATGTTTCTTCGGGATTATCATGTGTTCTGTCTGGGTAAATTCTTGTTAGGTCCAGGGATCTGACTGTTCCATTTAGGCTTTGTCATATCATTTGGGTTTTTAATGGGGCCCTTATACTGGGCTGTTGACTGGGCCTTTTGCTAGGCCTGTTAGGATGATTGGGCCTAACGGTCATCAAATGCAAACAAGTCAAGTTCAAGATCTGACCACAGTACTTTAAATCCACATCTTTAAGAAAGTCCGAAAGGAAGATGAAAATGAAGTCTACAAACTTTCTGACTCAAGAAAAGATTTGAAGAATAAGAGAGTTTGATCAGCAAATCTGAAACTAGTCTTCATCAACTTAAGCTTCATACCATCAGAGTTGATCGACAAATCTTTGCTATCTTTTCAAAGTGTTTTCAATAAAATGTTTTTGTTTTCAAACTCCCTATTTCATAAAGTCTTTTTCTCTCAAGCTAAGATAGATCAACTTCAACGTTTGGTGTTGCAAGACTAGTTCTTCGATGTTGGATTATTGAAATTTCCCAAGGCAGCGGAAGGTTTATAGAAATTACTATCAATGTATTGATCATTGATCACTCATTTTGTGTTCAAGTCCTAGTTTTTAGGCAAAGGTTTAGGTACAAGTCCTGTATGTTAGGCAGCCTTGGTAAAGTCCCATTTGTTAGGCATTCTTGGCATAAGTCCTGTGTGTCAGTTCAACCTTCGTAAAGTCCTATTTTTCATGCATTGTTAGCTTAAGTTCTGTGTCTGGAAGCCTTGTAAAGTCATGTGTGTCTAGCGTTGAAAAAGTCTTGTGAGTCAGGTAAGTGTAAAGTCCAGTGTGTCAGACGTCAATTATACTGGATAAACTCTATAATTCTTGAGGAGAGGACATAGATCTATGTGATCGAATAATTCTCTCTATACTTATACACTTGTTTTATTTGTTTCCACTTCCTTATCACTTGTCACCTTCTCTTTACAAGTGGTTTTCAAAACTGTTTTGTTTTCAACGCGTTGATTAGTTTTCAAACAGTTTTATTTTCAAAATCAAGGAAGTGCTTTTGTGGATAAGGCAAATTCACCCATCTTGGTTGTTATATGGGACTTCAAAAAGGCTGCAATCTTCATGGTACGACAGAGGGAGTATTATTTTAATACAGATAAACAAGTGTAAACTACTCATATTTATCATAATTACATGGTTAACTTACTTAAACTACACATGTATTTCTAGACTAGTTTTGATTCAACTTCGAGTAATGTCCAATCTCTAATTTTGTTGAGGTCATGTACAATTTTCAAAATTGTTGGAGCAATGTCATTTCCAATTTTTTGGAGCAGTGCCCACTTTTCAATTTTAATGTTGTAATATCCAATATTCAAATCTATTACAAAGTGCATTTTCCAATTCTGTTGGAGCAATGTGCAATCTTCAATTTTCTTAAAGTAATGTCTAATTTCCAAAATTGTTGTGACAAATTGTCGATGTCCAATTTCTAATCTTTTGGAACAACATTCAATTTTATTGGAGCAATGTCCAATTTCCAATTTTGTTGGAGGATTATCTAATTTTCAATTTTTTGGATGAATGTCTAATCTCCAATTTTATTGGAGAAATTTCCTATTTCCAAAATTGTTGGAGCAATTTCCAATTTCTAAAATTGTTGTGACAAATTGACAATATCAAATTTTTCTAATCTTTTGGAACAATATGCAATCTCCAATTTTTTTGGAGCAATGTTCAATTTCCAATTTTGTTGGAGGAATGTCTAATTTCCCAAATATTTGGATCAATGTCCAAAATCCAATTTTATTGTGGGAATGTCAAATTTCCAAAGTTATTTGAGCGATGTTCAATTTTCAATTTTGTTGTGACAAATTGACAATGTCCAATTTCTAATTGGTTTAGGATACAATGCACCTCATTTAAACGTGGGCCTCCGTGCACCCGTTTCTTTTAATTTACAAAACTACCATTAGTTACCAGCTGCAACGCCTTCTTCTTTTGTAGCAATCTGCCATCCCCGCCGTGTTTGTAAGTAGCTCTTCCCTCCCCTCCGACCATCGTAGCTCTTCCCTTAAGGACCGGCGGGCCATTAGCCTCAAAGACCAATATTTGTAGGATATCGATTCGGACAACCTGCTACCTGACCCGCTGAAATCCGCCAACCAAGGGCGCAATCGACCATGTCGAAGCAACCAATCTGTTACGGTCACCCCGAGCGGGTTGCGACCGGGTGACCCGGGGCTCCGGTTTTGGCCTGCGGGTCACGTTTTTCGGCGTTCAGACGGCTCCCGAGCCCTATCCGAGTATTATTTTGGCGAACCCTTCCGTATTTGAGGTCGTGTGGGTCCCCGGACGTTTCGCGAAAATATTTTTCTGGCAGGGGTTGTCGGGTCGCCTCGGGACGTCTGGCCCGGCCTCGGTAGCGCTCTCGAGATCTCAGTTTGAGAAGCCGTTTGTAGTTTTGGAGTCGTGGAAACGTCCGGTGTTGGTTGTGGAGTTTAATATTTGGGGCGGGACGTTCGGTTCGGGCGACTCCCGGGGCTCGGGGACGGAATCCCGGGGCTCGGGATGGAAATTTTCTGACGGCTTTGGGGTAAGTTGTATTTGAATTTAAGATGGAATTTATGGGAATTTTTGTAGAATTTTGGGAGTGACGGAATTTCGGTTCGAGTTGACACGCCGCACGTCGGGTTAAGTTCGGGTTCAGCGAGCTCGGTAGGACACTCCGGAAGGGCAAATGAATTTCTGAAAAATGTTCTGTTCATGATATAATATTCTGAAGATTGTGTCCGAGTTTCATTAATTTTGGAATTCGGTAATTATTTTTGGGCAAAAAGAATTGGAACTTTCGGAAAAATTGGGAGTTAATTTGCAAATGGGTGCAAATTTAGTAAAAATCAGTATGGGCAGCAATCAGTAATTTCGGCAGAAATGTGTGTGTGTGTAATTGTTTGGGACACATGTCTTATTTCTATTTAAAGGAAGAGAGGGATGGGCAAAAGGAGGAAAATATATAAGCCATATTATTACATAATAAGGGACTTATTTCATTTTCTTCTTCTTCTTCATCTTCTCCAAGTGCAGCCGAAACTCCATGAAAGCTCACCTCCAAGCTTGACTTCCTTCATCTTTGTGGAAATCAAAGAGGAATTGCTTGCCACTTGTGGTAAGTATCATCCTAACTCCTCTTTTCTCATTAATTTGGAAGATTAGTGGTAAAAAGAGGAGTTTTTGCATTTGATGGGTTTGTTCTTAGCTATAAGCTAGGATGATTCTCTTCCTCCCATGTTTTAGTATGTTGTTCTTGGGTGGTAGGAGAGTGTTAATCAAGTGTTGGATTTTGGAAAACACAACTTGGGTGGGAATTGAGGTTTGGCCGAATTTAAGAGAGAATTTCCAAAATTGTGTATGTTTGTTATCTTGTTTCATGCTTCAAGTATGTTAGTTCTAGCATGATTCTAAGCTTATGTGTGGATTTAATTTGATGGAAAACAAGTTGAGGGAAAAACCCCTAAATGGCCGAATTGTGCAAGTGTATGTTCTTGGTGGATTTTGTTGTTTGGGTGCAATTGGATAGCATTCATGGTTTAGGAATGTAATTGGTGATTAAAGAGTGCAATTGGAACTTTGTTTGGATTGAAATGGAAGTTGGGTGAGAAACCCCTCTTTGGCCGAATTGAAAAGTGAAGGGGTTTTGTTGATTTTGGTGTAATTGGTTAGTAAGCATGCTTAGGAAGTGGAATTGGTGATTAATATGATTATTTGGAAGCTTGTATGGATTGAATTGGAAGTTGGATAAAAAGTTGGTTGAAAACCGAATCTTTGAATGATTCTTTTTCAATGTTGGAGGTTCATTTTGGTTGAGTTGGATGTTAATATGGTGTTGGGGTTGAATTTAGGAGTGGATGGAAGTTTGAAATGTTGGATTCGGTTAAGGTATGAAAAAGTTATAATTAATCGGGATTTATCGGAAAATAGCGGGTAATGAAGGGTTTAAGGTTGGATTTGATCAGTTCTGTTTATCGTATGATGTTTGTCAATGTGAAATCTTGCATTGTCTAGGTTGGTTCTGAATTCGGCGTTTACGTGAAAATGCGGAATTTTACGGAAAGTGCAGCCGGATTTTCGGTTTTGAGGTCGGGGGTTGTAGTTTGGTAGTGTGGTTGATAAGAATGCTAAATCAACTTGGTTTGGCAGATTCTGAGTTTCGGTGGTTAGGAAAAGAGGAGTGCCAAGTTTCGGGGCACGGTGTAGGTGTTATCCAGAATCGGTCCAATACTCTGGATTTTGAGGTAAGGGTTTGGTTCTGTGTTTTGGTAAGCTAAGTATATGTTTTGGTTTCAGTTTCTGTTCTGCAGGTATTTCAGTATTATAGGCCTAGAGCATATTCTGTAGTCTGTAGGTGTATGTATTGTAGCACTTCTGTTTTGCAGGTATTTCGGAAATTTCTGCTTTAAGGTAAGTTCTGTGATTTGTAGGAGTATGCCTTATGGCATACTCTGTCTGTTAATATTACGACAGTTGTGGGTTCGCTACCCCAGCTGGTGCACCATGCTTCCGTATTAGCTTCGGCTTCTGACTCCCATAGTGGAGGCTGTCGTTCCGATTTACTATATGAGTTATGGCGATTTAGAATCGCACGTCCTTCGGGGCTCCGATCTGTTTTCTGTTCATGCATGTTATTCCGTAGTCTGTCGCATATATTGCTATCTTTCTGTTTTGCAGGTTTACATATACTTACCTTACCCCTTATCCCTTACGGGGTCCTTTTAGGACTCACCCTTCTTTGGGTTACTGTTTTGGGTTTGAGTGGGCGATAAGCGGCTGCGGAGTAGGATTCCGTGAGGTTCTACCTTGGGTGTGTTGTGCGGATTGCACCTTGCGGTCGGGATTGTGTACTTGGTGTTAATCCCGCGCAAGGTACTTTGTTACATAGGTTCTAAGGTTGGCTCTGTAGTTGCATATGCACACTTTCTGTATTGCTATGATGATTGTATATTCTGTTCTATATCTGTTCTCAGCGCTTGGCGCTTGCTAGACATTTTAGGTTCTGTGAATTCTGTATGTATATGAGTTTTGGTGCGTAAGCACACGTCCACAGAGGGCGTGGCTTACTCTGTTATTAGTGCATGAATTGTATGGTTGCATTTTATTTCGGTTATATGCATGAAATTTCCGTTAGTTTACTTCCACAATCTTTCCGTTTTCGGGTCCACTACGCGCGGCGGGTCTCGATGGACCAGCCACCCCTTTCCAATCCGGCTTCCGCTTCCGGCGTCCCGGCGCCCCCGCCTCCGCAACCGGGCTCGGGTGGCGTGCGGTGACAAGTTGGTATCAGAGCAGGTAAGTGACCATATTGGTCGTCAGTGGTGACTTGTAGTGACGACTTTGTTGTACATTTTATTTTAGAATGGTTTGGTACGGAGATTGGCCACCTCCTTACTTGAACCACTTCAAAATAAAATTGTGGAGCAAAGTTGATCCTTCAAGTTATCCTGATAGTTGCAGATTTCGGCACTTGGGATTTCTGGAATTCTGGTAAGATTATTACGAGTAAGGGGATTGTGGAAAAGTTTGGTACGTAAAATTGTGTGTTAGGAAAGATTTGGTGAAATAAGCATGAAGCTTACGTGATTACGTGAAATACATGATTTTATCATTCGAGAAGTAACCACGTGTGAGTCGCATTGCACTACAGAGCCTTAGAAAACTGCTGCTAACTTCTGTAGGGAGTAGGAGTGACCGATTTCTGTCTGGACTCTGTTTGATCTGGAATTTTTGAGATATGGTTAACACGCGTAGATAGCGTGATTTGGTACCGGAGGGGTGGGACTGGGATCCCACACCTCCGTGGAATAGGATACGGGTTCAGTGTAACCCGAGTGCGAACAACCACACTCACCACCCCGAGGTTTAGTGGTCGTAAGGACCCCTCTCTGATTTGGTATTACCCGCCAGCTTAGCTGGTTCAGGGGCGGCAGTAGGCAGGGGAAAATCTGTTTATGCCACGGTAAGGGCATTTTGATCAGGTGGTGATAGTAAGACTTAAGCCACTGCTCGCCATAGGTTTGGGATCAGTAAGTGAGTGACTCGACAAGGGTGGTCACTCGACACCTAGACTTCTCGTCGGTCCTATTAACGACGAGGAGATCTGGGCACCCGATCTGGCGAGTCGGACTTTTGGAGAGGTTTGAGTCTGAATTCCCCCTAGGTTCAATGACCGAGAAAGTGCAGGGTAGTAGAGATTTGGTTTTGCGAGGAGTTGACAAACTCCGGGAGGAGGCTATTCGAGTCGGTTGGCGCAGAGCGGCTACTCGGATCGGTGCTTCCAGTTCTGAACCGGAGTTCGGATTGACCCGACATCGATTTCTAGTGTCTGGCAGTGTACGGACATTTCGCGGAAAATATTTTTGGGCGGGGGTTGCCGTCGGACGATTTTCGGGATTTTGGGCGGAGAAAGCGGCTCGGGAGTGACCGGGACTCAGTTGCAGTTTTGAGGAAGATGCGGAGTCGGGGTTATAATTTACATTTTTTGTGAAGAAAAATGTTCGGTCGGAAATTACGGTTTCGGGCGGTTTCGGAACTCGGGGCGAGCCAAGCTGTGACACTTGGCGAAATGTGATTAGTGGAAAGTATTGGACTTGGTCTCTTGTTATTTCTAGTGATTATGATTCACTATGATGTCAAAAGGATGTCCTGTGCAAAGCACTTGACTTATTATTACAAGACTTAAGTTTTGGCAGTCTTCAGCGTCCATAGTCTCGGACGCAACCCAACGCGCCGCGAGGGCGTGGGTTTCAGCAGGGTGGCCCGAGACCTCAGTAGCGACAGCAGCTTCAGCCACCCCCTCCGTCACAGCAGCTCAGAGTAGGATAAGTTTTTCATTTTGACGGGGGGGGGGGCCCTAGTTATCGGAGAGGACTTAGTCAGCGGTCATGTACTAGCTAGCAGGGAATTCTGTAGGGTACTTTATTTCTGAATGAGGTACCGGTCCATGCTTTATTTGATACCGGAGCATTTGTTCCCATTATAACACAGAAATGTGTTACATTTACATGTCTGTCATAGTACCTTGCCTCAAACGCATTTAGTAAAAGCTGCAGAAGTCGGTTCTGTTTTCCAAAGAGATGGTTCGGAGTGGAACGAAATCTGTAGGCGGACATGATAGTATCGGATCACTGTGTATTAGACACGCCGGACTATGATGTTATTCTTGGAATGGGTGGCTATCCAAGAATTCATGCACATTGATTGTGCAACCCGAACCATTATGGTTTCGGAGAGGTACTACCTCTCACGACTCGGGTTTGACTATCGCACGAAACGATGCTGGTGTTGCATTACGGATCATCTGTCGATAGTTGGTGTAGGGAAATGCTATGATCTGAATGGGGCTGATACTAGGTTGAAGTTGGATGGTTTATCATGGGTTCGAGATTTTCCGCAGGTAGTTCCGGAGGAGTTGCCCGGATTACCACAAGAGCGGGGAATTGTGTTTAACATCCACTTGCAGTCGGGTACTGCTCCGATATTTATTCCCCCTTATCGGATGCCCATCTCTGAGATGCAGGAGTTAAAGAAGCAGTTGGAGGAGTTACAGCAGAAGGGCTTCATCCGACCGAGCACTTCGCCGTGGGGTGCTCCGGTTCTGTTTGTAAAGAAGAAAGATGGGACACTCCGACTCTGTATAGACGACAGACGGTTGAATGCACTTATTGTAAAGAATAAGTATCCGTTGCTAAGGATTGACGATCTTTTTGATCAACTTCGGGGTTCAAGAATTTCCTCTAGGATTAATTTCCGATCTGAGTATTTTCAGCTTAGGGTGAAGGATGAGAACATACCTAAGATCGCTTTCCGCACTCCAGTATGGGCACTTTGAGTTTACGGTCATGCCATTTGGGCTGACCAATGCTCGGCGGCGTTCATGGATCGATGCATCGGGTGTTCCGACCATACTTGGATTCCTTTGTAGTGGTCTTTATTGATGATATTCGATATATTCTCGGGATGCGGACTCGCATCGGGAGCATCCGAGGTAGTTACAGACACTTTGGGAACATCAGCTTTATGCTAAATTCTCAAAGTGTGAGTTCTGATTCGGAAATCACCTTTCTGGAACACATTATATCCGAGCATGGTCATGCAGTGAATCCGGAGAAGGTGAGGCGATTCGGGGATCTGGAAACAACCTACCGCGTGCGGGAGATCGGGAGCTTCACAGGGTTAGCAGGATATTATCGGAGATTCGCACCGGGTTTTCTATTACGGCATCTCCGCTCACGCAGTTGACCAAGAAGGGTCAACCGTTTATCTGGTCTGATAGGTGTGAGCAGAATTTTCAGGAGTTGAAACGGCAGTTGACTAACGCTCCGATTCTGACTCTTTCAGATCCGATTTTGCCGTATGTGAATTATACGGATGCTTCCACATCTGGTTTGGGATGTGTGTTGGTGCAGGAGCGTTTTGTGGTAGCTTATGGGTCGAGGCAGCTGCGACCGCATGAGCTGAACTGGTTGGCACATGATCTGGACTTGGCTATAGTAATTTATGCGCTGAAACATTGGAAGTAATATCTGTTTGATAATAAATTTCAAATTCTTACCGACCATAAGTCTGAAATATCTGTTTACACAGAAGGAGCTTAGCATGAGGCAGCGCAGATATCTCGAATACATTAAGGACTATGATTGTAGTATCGGATACATCTCTGGCAAGGGCAACGCGGTTGCCGATGCTCTGAGCGCGAAGTATACCGGCTAAATAAAGAGAGGAAATGTCGGTGGCCCAGTGCGAGAAGAGTGGTCAGACGTGCCTTTGGCACAGTGGCGGCTACGGGAGCGTGCTCGAGTTATTACACTTATTATATATTGCGAGTGGCTTGATAGGATGCGCGAAGCGCAGGTAGAGATTTGGTATTGAAGAAGTTATCTGGGAAGATAAGGATTTATTTGTTACCGACGTTTCAGTATAGGCAGGGATTGCCATACTTCCGAGATTGCCTTTATGTACCTGAGAATCAGGAGTTCTGGAATGAGATTTTAGAGGAGGCACACTCGAGCAGTGTGAGCATCAGGAACCGGCAGGGACACTGCAAACTTTGCCCATTCCAGTCTGGAAGTGGGGTAATGTTATGATGGACATTCTGCGCACCGCCCGACACGGTTTCATCATGATGCTATCTGGGTTTTTGTGGATCGGTGACAAAGTGCGTACACTTTCGCCTATTCGGCCGCTGCACCCTCTGGAGAAGCTTGCCCGGCTTTACATCGGGGAGATTATGCGTTTACATGGAGCACCAGACTCCATTGAATCGACCGTGATCCGCGTTTTACAAAGACGGTTACGGATTGCTTTTCATGAAGCATTGGGCACGCGACTCCATCCGAATACCGCTTATCACCCACAGACGGACGGACAGTCGGAGCGGGTGATTCTGATATCGGAGGATATGTTGCGAATCTGTACTTTGGATTTTGGAGGAGTTTGGGACTAGTAGTTACTTTGATAGAGTTCTCGTACAACAATTGCTTTCAGATTACGTTTGACATGGCACCCTATGAGATGTTGTACGGGAGGTGTATGACACCATACTGTTGGACAAATGCGTCTGATCGGGTTAAGCTGGGACCCGAGCTTTTTGAGGAGACTACGGCGAAGATCAGATTGTTATAGGCGCAGATTAAAACCGCGAATGACTGCACCACTATGTTGTACGAACCGTCGCCGTAGGGCTCTTGAATATGAGTTTGGTAATAGAATTTGACTGGAGGTAGCACCGTTCGGAGAGACAAGAAGATTTGATAGGCGGGCAAGTTACCCCCAATTTTATCGGTTCTCATGAGTTTCTAGAGTAAGTTGTTAGGTTGATCTTTCCCCCAATCAAGCTTCGTTTTATGTGGTATCTTCCGGGTAGCTGTTGTGGATCCGTTAGATTTAGGTTCGATCATGCGGGGTTGTTTGGTAGAAATACTGGCAATCGACTCGGGTGCAATAAGATGCACCGGAGGGTGGGACGCCGTGAGGCTCTGTATGGTAGTCTAAACTACCACTCCCGCCGCACTGACACGGTGGTCCGATTGTTACGAGTTAGAGGAATAGTTATATTTTCTGGTTGGTAGCGACACTGCCGGGTTGGTTCGAGCTACTCTTGGAGGACCAAGAGTCCTAAGGGGGGAGAATGTTACGGTCACCCCGAGCGGGTTGCGACCGGGTGACCCGGGGCTCCTGTTTTGGCCTGCGGGTCACGTTTTTCGGCGTTCAGACGGCTCCCGAGCCCTATCCGAGTATTATTTTGGCGAACCCTTCCGTATTTGAGGTCGTGTGGGTCCCCCGGACGTTTCCGCCGAAAATATTTTTCTGGCGCCGGGGGGGTTGTCGGGGTCGCCTCGGGACGTCTGGCGGCCTCGGTAGCGCTCTCGAGATCTAAGAATTAGAAGCAGATGGTAGTTTTGGAGTCGTGGAAACGTCCGGTGTTGGTTGTGGAGTTTAATATTTGGGGCGGGACGTTCGGTTCGGGCGACTCCCGGGGCTCGGGGCCAGGAATCCCGGGGCTCGGGATGGAAATTTTCTGACGGCTTTGGGGTAAGTTGTATTTGAATTTAAGATGGAATTTATGGGAATTTTTGTAGAATTTTGGGAGTGACGGAATTTCGGTTCAGGTTGACACGCTCGCACGTCGGGTTCTGGTTCGGGTTCAGCGAGCTCGGTAGGACACTCCGGAAGGGCAAATGAATTTCTGAAAAATGTTCTGTTCATGATATAATATTCTGAAGATTGTGTCCGAGTTTCATTAATTTTGGAATTCGGTAATTATTTTTGGGCAAAAAGAATTGGAACTTTCGGAAAAATTGGGAGTTAATTTGCAAATGGGTGCAAATTTAGTAAAAATCAGTATGGGCAGCAATCAGTAATTTCGGCAGAAATGTGTGTGTGTGTAATTGTTTGGGACACATGTCTTATTTCTATTTAAAGGAAGAGAGGGATGGGCAAAAAGGGAGGAAAATATATAAGCCATATTATTACATAATAAGGGACTTATTTCATTTTCTTCTTCTTCTTCATCTTCTCCAAGTGCAGCCGAAACTCCATGAAAGCTCACCTCCAAGCTTGACTTCCTTCATCTTTGTGGAAATCAAAGAGGAATTGCTTGCCACTTGTGGTAAGTATCATCCTAACTCCTCTTTTCTCATTAATTTGGAAGATTAGTGGTAAAGAGGAGTTTTGCATTTGATGGGTTTGTTCTTAGCTATAAGCTAGGATGATTCTCTTCCTCCCATGTTTTAGTATGTTGTTCTTGGGTGGTAGGAGAGTGTTAATCAAGTGTTGGATTTTGGAAAACACAACTTGGGTGGGAATTGAGGTTTGGCCGAATTTAAGAGAGAATTTCCAAAATTGTGTATGTTTGTTATCTTGTTTCATGCTTCAAGTATGTTAGTTCTAGCATGATTCTAAGCTTATGTGTGGATTTAATTTGATGGAAAACAAGTTGAGGGAAAAACCCCTAAATGGCCGAATTGTGCAAGTGTATGTTCTTGGTGGATTTTGTTGTTTGGGTGCAATTGGATAGCATTCATGGTTTAGGAATGTAATTGGTGATTAAAGAGTGCAATTGGAACTTTGTTTGGATTGAAATGGAAGTTGGGTGAGAAACCCCTCTTTGGCCGAATTGAAAAGTGAAGGGGTTTTGTTGATTTTGGTGTAATTGGTTAGTAAGCATGCCTAGGAAGTGGAATTGGTGATTAATATGATTATTTGGAAGCTTGTATGGATTGAATTGGAAGTTGGATAAAAAGTTGGTTGAAAACCGAATCTTTGAATGATTCTTTTTCAATGTTGGAGGTTCATTTTGGTTGAATTGGATGTTAATATGGTGTTGGGGTTGAATTTAGGAGTGGATGGAAGTTTGAAATGTTGGATTCGGTTAAGGAATGAAAAAGTTATAATTAATCGGGATTATCGGAAAATGGCGGGTAATGAAGGGTTTAAGGTTGGATTTGATCAATTCTGCTTATTGTATGATGTTTGTCAATGTGAAATCTTGCATTGTCTAGGTTGGTTCTGAATTCTGACGTTTCTGTGAAAATCTGGAATTTTACGGAAATTCTGTCGGATTTTCGGTTTTGAGGTCGGGGGTTGTAGTTTGGTAGTGTGGTTGATAAGAATGCTAAATCAACTTGGTTTGGCAGATCTCGAGTTTCGGTGGTTAGGAAAAGAGGAGTGCCAAGTTTGGGGCACGGTGTAGGTGTTATCGAGAATCGGTCCAATACTGGATTTTGAGGTAAGGGTTTGGTTACGTGTTTTGGTAAGCTAAGTATATGTTTTGGTTTCAGTTTACATTACTGCGGGTATTTGATATTATAGGCCTAGAGCATATTACATGTCAGCAGGTGTATGTATTGTAGCACTTACTTGTTTTGCGGGTATTTGGAAATTTCGCTTTAAGGTAAGTTACGTGATTTGTAGGAGTATGCCTTATGGCATACTGCATGCATTAATATTACGGCAGTTGTGGGTTCGCTACCCGGTGGTGCACCATGCTTCCGTATTAGCTTCGGCTTCTGACTCCCATAGTGGAGGCTGTCGTTCCGATTTACTATATGAGTTATGGCGATTTAGAATCGCACGTCCTTCGGGGCTCCGATCTGTTTTCTGTTCATGCATGTTATTCCGTAGTCTGTCGCATATATTGCTATCTTTCTGTTTTGCAGGTTTACATATACTTACCTTACCCCTTATCCCTTACGGGGTCCTTTTAGGACTCACCCTTCTTTGGGTTCTGTTTTTGGGTTTGAGTGGCACGATAAGCGGCTGCGGAGTAGGATTCCGTGAGGTTCTACCTTGGGTGTGTTGTGCGGCGATTGCACCTTGCGGTCCGGGATTGTGTACTTGGTGTTAATCCCGCGCAAGGTACTTTGTTACATAGGTTCTAAGGTTGGCTCTGTAGTTGCATATGCACACTTTCTGTATTGCTATGATGATTGTATATTCTGTTCTATATCTGTTCTCAGCGCTTGGCGCTTGCTAGACATTTTAGGTTCTGTGAATTCTGTATGTATATGAGTTTTGGTGCGTAAGCACACGTCCACAGAGGGCGTGGCTTACTCTGTTATTAGTGCATGAATTGTATGGTTGCATTTTATTTCGGTTATATGCATGAAATTTCCGTTAGTTTACTTCCACAATCTTTCCGTTTTCGGGTCCGCTACGCGCGGCGGGTCTCGATGGACCTGCCACCCCTTTCCATTCCGGCTTCCGCTTCCGGCGTCCCGGCGCCCCCGCCTCCGCAACCGGGCTCGGGTGGCGTGCGGTGACACAATCGCTTTCCCAGCCACCGTCGCTCCATTCCTAGCAACTTCCTCAGTTGAACGATGCAATTCATCCCACAACCCAAAGTTGCAACCTGTTACACATGACAAAATTATGATGCTCCTACATACCTTTATGATGTGCCTTCGACTCATTATGATGCACCTTTTTATAAAAATGATGTAACCATGAATTACATACAAATAATGCTCAAAGCTATTAGAGTGAAGTTAATAATTCCAATTAATGAAAATTGATGATGAATTGGAGGAATATCAGCTGAAGTAGATGGAAGAAGGTAACTTTTCAACGAAAAAAGCATCACATTACACTACAAAAGCATTATTTCGCATAGAAGCATCATTTTATGCATAGAGTGCATCATTTGATGCACGGAAGGGATCATTTTGGAGGATGGAGTGCATCGTCTGAGTTTATCATTCAGGAGATAAAGTGCATCATGTGTGAGCGGGATGCATCATTAGTGGGGAAAAGTGCATCATGTTTATAAGGGAGATGGAGAGCATCACTCCCGTCACCAAGCGTATCATTTTGAAAGGTTAAAGAAAACAAGTGCAATATTAAGTCATTAGAGCGAATGCATCATATTTGTAAGGGATAACATCATAGTGCAACATAAGTGCATCGTAATAGTTACCAAAAGGATCATTTTGGAAGGTTGAAGAAAATGTGTGCATCATTAAGTCATCAGAACGAGTGTATCATGTTTGTAAGGTAGCGCATCATACTTGAAACCGAGAACATCATTATGGTCACCAAGCGCATCCTTTAGAGAGGTTGAAGAAAACGAGCGCATCATTAAGTAACCAGGATGAGTGCTTCATGTTGTTACGGGAGAACATCATTATGCATCGTGAATGCATCATTGTGGTAATTAAGTGCATCACTGTGGGTCGTAGAACAAAATGCATCATTAAGTCATCAAAACGAGTGTATCATGTTGTTACGGTAGCGCATCATAGTGCATCGAGAATGCATAATTGTGCTGTCGAAGAACATCATTTTGGCAATCAAACAAATGCGGTGGGGTCGGCTACTGTTTTCACTGAAAGAATGGGGCAGGTGGAATTTGTTGCCGATTTTGTTGATTTTACGAGAAAAGAAGGGGAATCGGTTTAATTTTGGTTTAATTTTGTTACTCGGTGCGGACAGAAGAGCAGATCCACAGAGATTGGTGAACTCCGATTTTGTCACCGAAAACACAACGATTGGTTTGACGTCGTGTTCTTCTTCTACCTAGAGGTGCTTATCTTGAGCTAGGCGCACTCTATAGGTGCTCTTTCAAATTTGGAACAATATGCAATCGCCAATTTTGTTGGAACAATGGTCTATTTCCAATTTTGTTGGAGGGATGTCCATTTTCCAAAATTGTTAGAGCAATGTCCAATTTCCAAAATTGTTGTGATAAATTGACAATATCCAATTTCTAATCTTTTGTAACAATATACAATCTCCAATTTTGTAGGAGTAATGTTCAATTTTCAATTTTGTTGGAGAATTGTCTAATTTTCAATTTTGTTGGAGAAATGTCTAATATCCAATTTTATTGGAAGAATGTCCAATTTTCAAAGTTGATGGGGCAATGTTCAATTTTCAATTTTGTTGTGAGAAGTTGACAATGTCCAATTTCAAATTTTTGAAACAATACGCAATCTCCAATTTTGTTGGAGCAATGATCTATTTCCAATTTTGTTGGATGAATGTCCAATTTCCAAAATTGTTGGAGTAATGTCCAATTTCCAATTTTATTGTGACAAATTGACAATGTCCAATTTCTAATCTTTTGGAACAATGTGCAATCTTCAATTTTATTGGAGCAATGTCCAATTTCTAATTATATTGTTGGAATGTCTAATTTCTAATTTTGTTGAAGGAATGTCCATTTCTAAAATTGTTGGACCAACGTCCAATTTTTAAAATTGTTATGACAAATTGACAATGTCCATTTCTAATCTTTTGAAACTATGTACAATATTCAATTTTTTTGGAGCAATGTTCATTTTCCAATTTTGTTGGAGGAATGTCTAATTTCCAATTTTGTTGGAGTAATGTCAATTTTCCAAAATTGTTGGAGCAATGTCCAATTTATAAAATTGTTGTGACAAATTGAAAATTTCCAATTTCTAATCTTTTGGAACATTATAGAATCTCCAATTTTGTTGGAGAAATCTTTAATTTCCAATTTTGTTGGATGAATATCTAATTTGATTGGGGAATGTCGAATTTACAATTTATTTAAAAGAATTTCAATATCATATTTTGTTGGAGCAATGCCAAATTTTCAATTTTCAATTTTGTTACTAAGTCCATTTTTCAATTTGGTTGGAGGAATGTCTAATCTCTAATTTTATTGGAGGAATTGTTGGAGTAATGTTCAATTTCCAATTGTTTGGAGGAAAGTTGAATTTTCAATTTTGTTGGAGGAATGTATAATCTCCAATTTTATTTGATGAATGTCAATTTCTTTGAATAAATTTCATTGTCTTATTTTGTTGGAACAATGTTTAATTTATCTTCTATTTTGTTAGAACGACTCCGCAAAATAGATTTATTTTGAACTCTAACGATAACTGTAGAGGAGAATTTGTGAATAATTTTTTGAGTATATCATTGTTTTATATATGAATAAAAAATACGTAGTATTATTTTTATATGAAAAAATCTGTATGTATAAACAAGAATATAGATATAAAGAATGGAAATTTAATTTGAAAATTGTAAATACCAGAACTTGGACCCGTAGAAACCTGATCTCGGACTTAAAGAAACCCGACCCGAATCCGGCCTGAACCCGAAACCGAAACAACCTGAAACCTGAATGACATGAACTCGAATACGACCTAACTCGAAATATGCTTGGCCCGAAGAAACCCAAAACTTGAATAGCCCGAACCCGACCTGACCCGAAAACAGCTCAAACCGAAACCCGAATGACCCGACGCGTATCCGGCCTGAGCCGCCTGATTGACATCTCTACTCTTATACCACTTAAAGGCGGAATCCTTCAAAAAGAAGGGGAAGAGTCTCATCCGCTTCGAGTCCTTGGTGAGATGGTGAGTGGTAAGATTATCGCAAATGAGGATGAATGGCCCAAGGTGGTCATTGGGGTATTCATTTGCTAACCCATGAAAAGTGGTTTTCTACTAAAGTAAGGATGTGCCCTGTAATGGTGCAGTCTCCATTTGCTTGTGCAGGTCGAATGATCCTTTCATGATTTTCAACAACTAGAGATCCGCAGAGATTTTCCAACGAAATGTGCGGCCTTTGCACATCTTTTCGGGGTTCATTATTCTCTGGGACTTCCTCGTTGATGTAGATTTCTCCACCGTTCATGTCATGGTTGTTCTTATTACAGTTGAGGTGATGACTGTCGTTCATTTCTCCGGACGGTGTTGGGTATGATGTTGTGGGTTGGTAATGCGGCAGGTAGGACTGCACGCTTCTTCCTCTGCTGCTCCGATTTCACAAGGCACGCTCAATTTCTAGTCTAGATTCACAAGATCTTCTAGCAAACTCTAGGTCATAAAATCGGACAACACGTTTGCAGGAAAATCAAGTAGACATACCAGATCTGGAATAGGGGGCAGCGTTTACGACTGAGCAGTAACAGATCTATCTCAAAATTGTCAGATTTGAGCAAATCCAGTACAAATCACCAAAATATTTTTATGTGGGCAAAGTAGTAGAGTGGAACTGTCTTTGAATTGTCAGTAGATCTGTTACTCGGTAGCTGATAGAAAAAATATTTTTTAGTATTTTAGTTTTTTTTAGAAACTTTTTGTAAGTAAGCAAATTTGGTGCAAAACGTAGACTTGGAACAAAAAAGTAAGGATTAAAACAAATAGTAAGTAAAACAACGATCTATGAGCTGATCCTTGACAAGGGCGCCAAAAGCTTAATGCGTGCGGGATATGTATGGGAATCAGTGCTCAAAATCAAGTTTTAAATTTATAGCTGGCTCACACTTTGCACATGAGAAGGGTTATCAGTTGTAGACAGTGTGACTGAGGTCGATCCACAGGGATCAAGCTCGACCGAAGGTCTCCACACTAAATACTTTAAAATATTTTTTATTTTTGGAAGTAGGAGATGTAAAAGTTGTAGATCTAAGGAAATAAAAAGCAGAAAGTAAAAGCTAAAGGAAAAGGCAGAAATAAAAGCCTCACGTGTTCACCAGGCAGGACAAGGAAACTAGAGAAAATGTAGATCTAGAAAACGCCAAATAGGGAGGACGGATAATTATCGTACCGTGACCCCTCAGCTTGACTGTATTTCTCTCCACCGACCTCTGGGGGCTCTCGCTTGCTTGGTTCACCCGATAGAGGCATTAAGGTTACCCGTGCCCAGTCTGGAAGGCCCTTGGTGTAATCTAATGAGCACCCCTAATGAACAAGGGCACTTGGTGTAATCCTCATAAAACCGAGTATAGATCCATGGTATACTCGGTTGAGGTCTCTCGATACATCACTATAGGACACATAAGGGTTTCGGGCCATAGTAGCGCTCCTACGCCCTTCCACCCTGATAAAGTCCGAATCTCCCTACCACTTGCATAATCTATCCCCTACATCCGGAGACCTCTAGCAACTTGTCATGCTAGGATCCCACAGGTATGTGGGGAACTACTCACTATTAATATAAAACAACAGCAAAGAATGAAGGAAAACAGATCAAAAGAAAAAGAAGAAAAATATGAGAGAAGAACCTCTAGCTCCAGGTCTTCTAGAATTCTCTCATAACAATACTGAGATAAGAGTAGCATACAGAAA
The DNA here is from genome assembly GCA_024586325.1 of Stellera chamaejasme. Taxonomy (NCBI): domain Eukaryota; kingdom Viridiplantae; phylum Streptophyta; class Magnoliopsida; order Malvales; family Thymelaeaceae; genus Stellera; species Stellera chamaejasme. The sequence goes on along the minus strand of CM044981.1, from coordinate 53,122,233 downwards.
CGAAAATATAGAAAGTGAAGATAAAAGGGCCAGAGCTGAAGCTCGGCTAGAGTCCGGATAGAAGGCCTGACTCCCTAACCTAAACTTAAGGAAGAGAAGATGAGTGTGAAGTTGGTCAAGAGTTGTGTTGAAGGGATGGATTAGATTCTTGGATTGGGTTTTTGAGAGGAGTAGAGGTGAGCCCTATTTATAAGGGAGGAGGAGGAGTTTAGAGTTTTGAAATCCGGGAAGGGTGCGATTGCTCACTCGACATGCCTTCGGTCGCTCCCCGATCGCTTACACATTTCCAACATGTTTAAGCAATGATAAATCATCTTTTATGCCCATTTTCTATGGATAAGATGCACTTTACTTGCAAATATCAATCTTTTGTAGGTGCAAGGAGCATAGGTAAAATAGAGCACAAAGTGTGATATTTGAAGGCTCGGGACGTACTTTGGTGAATGGAATGTCAAGTCAACGAATCTTGGGTCAAATGGAGGGAGTCCAAGTCAAGAAAAAGAAGGGTAACTTTCAGAGTTTTGAACGCTCAAGTGGCACTGACTGATGAGTGTGATTTATTGATATATATTTCACCTATGAATAGTGATTTTTATGATAAAAATTGCTAGTTCTTTGTATTGGCGCAAGAGTTTTTGTAGGTTTCGCATGTTCAAAGAGGAAATGGAGGAAATGAGTCCAAAATGAGTTGATTTTCAAATAAAAGTGAAGCTAAGGACCAAACTGCACTTTTTGGAGAAGTTAAGGGAGTTGGGAAGGCATCAGACTAATTGAGCGGCCGGTGTGCGATCTACGAAGGATGGTGGGCGATCGCTCGCCGTGAGGAGTGTTTTCACCCGCAGCTACAGTGTGGTGAGCGACCGATGCGCGGCCAAAAATGTAGTGAGCGATCGCTCACATTGCCTTTGTGAGCGAGCTCTCACCCTTAGTAAGCGATCGCTCACTTCCCTTTAAATGACAGTTTCTTCTTCATTTTGGCTTCGGGAAAGGAGTTGGTGGCAAAAATTTCGGATTTTCTCTCATTTCAGACTCAAGCATGACTCATTGCTCGTTGAAACATCCAAAGTACTCTTCCACTCATTATTATTACTCATATTTTGGGTATGTAAACCAATTTTAGGCTTTTCATCAAACAAACTCCTCTCTCTCTCTCTAATTCTAGCTCCATAATTTTGCCCTCCTAGGTTTTAGGGTTCTTGCTCCTCTCTCATTTTCTTCATCATGGGGCAACAAATTTAAGAGCTTTGTGGATGATTTGAAGATTATCTTGCATCATGAAGAGTTCCTTCTACTCTTCCATCAATTGTTCTTGCTCTTCATTTTATTTAAGTTTTTGAGTTATATTGTGATTGAAGAGTAGTTTCTCCTCTCTTAGGGTTAGTTAATTGTTGTAGTATTATTGGGTGGTTTATGGTTGCTTGAATGTGTATATGTAAGAATTTATAGGGAATTCTTGAGTTTCAAGAAGTTGTAGAAGGAGTAGAAGAGCTCTCTACTTTTCTACACCTACCAAGTGTTCGATGAAATGCTCGAGAGAGATTTTATTGAACTTGACCTAGGGAATTACCCTAGATACTTTAGGATTAACTTGAGAAAGTTAGTCTAAGGTATTAGGAGACTTTATTGGCTTAACATAAGGCCATAATGTTGAATGCAAGTGAGGAGACTTTTCTTGGTTCAACATTATGAGAATAGTCCTAGTGTAGTAATTAGGACTTGAATTTTATCCAATTCCTTGAATTCTTGCTAAGCACATTCATCAACTCACCTAATAATCTCAACATTAACCAACCCCTAGGAGACTTGATTTATTGAATTTGATCCTTCATTTTCATTACATTGCATCTAGCTATAACTTGCATTTGTGTTGTAGGTTAAAGTAGATTAGACTAGTTGTAAAATAGTGTTCCAAATTCCTCATGTCATTAATTCGCATCAATTGTCTCCTTAAATCCAAAATCCAAAAATAGAGCAAAAAATAAACTTTCATAAACTTCACTACAATCTCTTGGGTTCGACCCCACTCACCTTACTACAATTGCACACCTTGCACTTGAGATTGAATGTGTTTTATTACTTGATATTGTGTTTAATTTATACACATATAAAACGCCCATCAGGCACCCCGGCCAGAGCTCATCGCCAGCACTTTGTTTAAGGCAAGGGATCTGGCGCGCAGCCACAGCGTGCTGACTTGGAGCGGTGCATGATGGCTTGTACACTGACCCTAAGCCTGTGCAGTGGTTGGCGCGCTGGTGCGCGCTGCCCAACACTCCCTCTATGTGCAGACGATTACAATGAAGCTTCCTTGAAATTTCCTCCATGTTTTTTACTCTTGTCGGGATGCCCATTTTATGCTAGTTTAAGGTACCTAAAATGTTAAGGGACCTTTTGGTACATTTTTAGGAGTATTTAAACCATTTTTAGATAGGTTTTCTAAGACTTTTGGGAGCAAGAACCCAACAACAAGGATTTAGCACTTTTGTGGATTTCTCTTCAAGTTTGAGAGGTGAATAAAGGCTAATGATCTCTTTTTTTGAGGATCAAGACTTAGAGTCCATTTCTTTATCCCTATCTTTTTATTTTATCATGTTTCTTGCTTGTTACATGCTAATTTCTATGATTAGCATGCCTATTAGTGAGTAGATTTCCATGTTCTTCTAGGGTATGCTTGCCTATGGGGTTATCTATATATTTAATCATGCTTGATCATACTTAGGAACTGATTTCTTGTGTCATTTCCATTATAGCATACATGTTCTTGAGTTCACTAAATTTGGGCTTTTGAGGTGTTGACTGGTTGTTAATGCTTATAGCCTCCTTGAGTGTGTGTGAGCTTAAAACAGGCCGAGTGATTTTTTTCCACCTAACCACATTGAGTGAAAATTGAGTGAAACACATCTAAAAGAGGTCAGTAAGGTCCATTGTGTGTGTTTGTTGTGAATTCTTAACAGGTTGAACAAGAGATGAAGGGCACATCTTTGAAGAGTAAAATGGATTTTATTCTCAAGTCTCTTGCAAAGATGAAGTCAAGAATGGGCATAAATGATGAGAGAACAACAAGGATTGAGAGGGAAATGAAGATGCAAGGGAAAAAAGAAGGGTCAAGAATGGCAAGAGTGATTCGGAAGCGTTCTTGTAGTGGGTTAAGATGGCTGAAATGGTCTTCAATTACCTCAAATATCCAGATCATTTGAGATTGAGATTGACAGTGATTGAGTTAAGTGATTATGCTCTCATTTGGTGGGATCAGGTGAACATGGAAAGAAGAGCTAGGCTTCAACCAATTGATTCTTGGGAGCAGTTAAAGCTTGTGATGAAAGATAGATTTATCCCTTCATATTATGATAGGGAATGTTGTCAAAGACTTCAACACTAACAGAGGGTAATTATGCATATGATTGTTTGCTTCAAGTGCCAGGAAAGGGGCATTATGCATATGATTGCTCTAATAAGAGGGTGATAGTGGTTCGCTCTAATGGTGATTTTTCTACTAAGGAAGACAATGGTGAAGGGTAAGTGGAGACAATTGATGAAGAAAGTGAAGGAGAGATTGAGAGGCCACTGGAGGGTAATCTAATGTTGGTGACAAGAAGACTCCTTCAAACAAAGCCACAAGTGGCCGAGAGGGATCAAAGAGAGACTTTATTCCAAACTAGGGCGTTGATCAAAGGCAAGCTATGCAGCGTCATCATCGATGGTGGGAGTTGTACAAATGTGGCAAGTAGAGCCCATGTGGACAAGTTGGGGCTAGAAGTCTTCAATCACCCGAAACCCTACAATTTGCAATGGATGGATGATCAAGCAAATGTGAGGCTAAGGGACAAGGTGATGGTGCCTTTTCAAATAGGCAAGTATCATGATATGGTTGCCTGTGATGTGGTGAATATGAAGGCCACGCATTTGTTGCTTGGGAGGCCTTGGCAGTTTGATAGGGAAGCGGTGTACTATGGGAAGGAAAACAAGTATAGCTTATTGCATGGTGAGAGAAAGTTCACTCTCTTACCCATGACACCTTTTCAAGCTTTACAAGATCAACTTCAACTTCAAAGTTAGGATGAGAGAAACAATGGTGAGACAAGTGATGTGAGATTGAGAGAAGATGGTAAGAAAAGTCAGGGACCTTTGAAAGAACACAAGTGGGAGAGTGATCCGAGAGGTAAAAGAGAGGAGTTCCCTCCACTGGCTAGATAGAGAGACATCAAAAAAAATATTACTCAATAGAAAGTCATGCCTCTTCTTCCTACCCTCTCATTGTTTACTAACATTTGACATTACTTCTTCTCTTCCTACTTGTGTGTCTTCTTTCTTGCAGGAGTTCGGTGATGTGTTTGATGAGCCGAGGGGATTGCCTCCTTACAGAGGCATTGAGCACCAGATTGATTTGGTGTCAGGTGCTCCCTTGCCAAACATAGCTGATTACAGGTGCAACCCCCAGGAGTCAAAGGAGATCCAAGCTCAAATTGATGAGCTACTTGCTAAGGGGTCAAGGAGAGCATTGAGCCCTTGTGCAAATCCAGTACAATTGGTGCCCAAGAGTGATGGCACGTGGAGAATGTGCATGGATTGCAAACACATCAATAAAATCAATGTAATGTATAGATTCCCTATCCCTAAACTTGATGACATGCTTGATGAGTTATCTGGTACATGCTAATTCTCTAAGATTGATCTGAAATTTGGATACCATCAAATTATGATGAAAGGGGGAGATGAGTGGAAAACTGCATTCAAAACTAAGTTGTGTTTGTATGGATGAAATGTAATGTTTTTTGGTTTGTCAAATGCACCTAATACCTTCATTAGATTGATGAACCATGTTCTTAGGGAATTCATTGGTAGATGTGTGGTTGTGTACTTTGATAAAATTTTGATATATAACACCACACTTGATGATCATGTTGTGCATCTTAGGAATGTACTTCACACACTTAGGAGAAAGTCTTTATATGCCAAGAAAGAGAAATGTGTGTTTTGTGCTCCTGAGATCAATTTCCTTGGATATGTGGTTAGTAAGGATGGACTTAGAGTTGAAGAGTCCAAGGTAAAGGCAATCCAAGATTGGCCTACACTTACTAGTGTCATTGAGATTAGGTCCTTCCATGGTCTCGCAAGCTTCTATAAGAGGTTTGTGAAGGACGTTTCTTCAGTGGCCACACAGTTGCATGAGCTCACAAAGAAGAATGTGGACATTGTGTGGGGTGAATCCCAACAAAAGGCCTTTGATGAGTTGAAAGCTAGATTGAGTAGTGCATCATTGCTTGCCTTGCCTAATTTTGACAAATTGTTTGAAAAGAGATGTGGAGAGGACTTGTGAGAGATGCATCACATGCAAAAGGGCTAAGTCTAGGCTTATGCCTCATGGTTTGTATACTCCTCTCCCTACTCCATCTTTGCCCTGGGTTGATTTGAGCATGAATTTTGTTTCTGGATTACCTAGGACATCTAGGGGGCATGATAGTATATTTGTGGTTGTAAATAGATTTTCTAAGATGGCACATTTCATTCCATATCAAAAACTGATGATGCATCGCACATAGCTAACTTGTTCTTTAAGAAAGTGGTTAAGTTCCATGGTTTGCCTAGGACTATAGTTAGGGATAGGGACTCTAAGTTCCTTTCACACTTTTGGAGGGTTTGGTGGGGAAAGTTGGGTACTTCATTGCTATTTTCTACTTCACACCACTCACAAACTGATGGATAAACTAAAGTTACCAATAGAACTCTAATCACCATCTTAAGAACGTTATTGAAAAAGAATTTAAGGGAGTGGGAAAAATGTTTACCTCATGTTGAGTTTGCTTACTATAGTTCTTTTCACTCAACGACTCACATGAGCCCTTTTGAGATTGTATATGGCTTTAAACTCCTTGCTCCTATTGATATGATTGCATTGCCACTAAAAGATGTTATGAGTGTAGGTGGTGAAGAAAAGGTTGAGACTATGAGAAAGCTCCATGCACAAGTGAGAGCTCAAATTGTGAAGTTAAATGAAGCCTATGCAATGAGGACAAAACAAGGAAGAAGGATTGTTACCTTTGAGCCTGGTGATTGGGTGTGGCTCGATTTGAGGAAGGAAAGGTTTCCACAGGAGAGGAAGAATAAGCTTGCATCAAGAGGAGATGGACCTTTCAAAGTTCTTTAGAGGATAGGGGAGAATTCTTATAAACTTGATCTTCCTAGTGAAAATTATAATGTGCATGTAACTTTTAATGTTTGTGATTTATCTCCATTTGAAGGTAATGAAGAAATGAATTCGAGGGCGGATTCTTTTCAAGAGGGAGAGAATGATGAGGGAGTATAAGTCCAAGAACTTACAAATGCACCTTCAAGCCCATTGCACAACATTGGAGTTCCCATGACAAGATCAAAGACAAAGAAGATGAATGAAGCTCTTGGATTGTTCATGAAGGCAATGGCCAAGAGTGAGGTGCAAAACTTGGAAGCACAAGTTGCTTGGGCTTGAGGATAATTGCTAAGGAAGGAGATATGAAGATCAAAGAGCTAGTGACATGCACTTTGCATCCATGCATGGAGCACACCAAAGTGGAGGGTGCAAATTGCACAAGTGTTCATCCCATCAAGCTAGGGCGAGCAGAACCACAACTTAGAAAGGCCATAACTTCTTTTCTAAGCTCCAAATGGTGTCATTCAAAATGCCATTTTATAGTTCAGAAAGAGAGCTTTCCAATGCCTTCAATTTCATGTCATTTGGAGGTTCGTAGCTCAAGGTACAAGCATCACAAGATTGGAACTCTAAGAGGATGAGTGTTGTACACTATAGCGGGCCCCTCTTCATTTTGAACAACAATTCAGCTTCAAATCCACCCTAAAAGTCTTCACCAACCTTTCTCAAGTCAGAAGCAAGGTTCTTTCAAGTATGGGAAGTCATACCACTTATGCTTATATTTATTTAGTCTCCAGATCGAGAGATCATTGCATGATATTTATTCGACCCTCTTACTTAGCATTTTCTCGATTTACATCCGCTCTAGTTTTCTTGCTCTGCTTGGTGACCTTAGGAGAGCATTTATTTCTGTTATTTACTTTAGCATTTATAATTCTAGCAATTTCTTTTCCCCGGATTTGTTGTTTTACAATTCCCATTATTTCAAAATCCCAAAAATACAGCTTTTAGCAATTCAATGGACAAGTTGATTTTGCTTGCCTAAGAATTGTATGGTCGAAGAGGTGAGATATGTGCCTGATTTTGATTGCATGAACTCTCTTTGGTTTATAACCCCAAGTTTGCAAGTCTATCTTGTGAATCCGAATCCAGAAATCGAGCGAACTCTGAGAAATCTGAGGAGCCAAAGAAATAGCACACAAGTGTTCCAGTAGTTGCACAGTACAACAAGTTCAAGTTCTGAACCAGCAGTTGGAATGGATGATCCACCAAATTTTGACCAGGACGAGGAGGATATACCACACTGGAACAACCATGAGGAAGAAGGGAGAAAAGTAAGCGTACTCTCCACCATGTATCAACCCCCAGTTGTCGGAGACAACGAGCGTATGGTTCGACCGCCCTTTAGCAGAAAGAGATTACGCTATCCCGAGGCACATCCTTGCACTCGTGGAGAGACATTCCTTCCAAGTGCTAGTCGATGAAGATCCCAACAATCACTTGGAGCGGTTTATCCTCATATATGACACCATGGGAATGCAAGCAATTTCTAACGATTTGAAGCAGATGAGACTCTTTCCGTTTTTTGTTGAAGGGAGCCACATTCAAATGGTATAAGGGGCTTGAGCTGACAAAAATCCTAGGAATCTTCACTACATCTTTCTTGAGCCTTCAATAAATGAAATTAAAGATGTTTTTGATATGAAACCTTTTAAAGCTCCTCGTCCTGATGGCTTTCATCCTGTTTTCTTCCAGAAATTTTGGAATGTGACGTCTGAGTCTTTAATTGCTGATATTCAATCTATTTTCAAAGGTGAAAGATTCATGATGATTGAAAAAAATGCTCTATTCCCAAAAATTGATGATCTTGAGTCCTTTACTTTAGACCTATTAGCCTTTGCAACACCAGATACAAAGTTGATTCTAAGAATCTTATTAAACGATTTAGATCTGACCTTGTCAACATGATTGGTCCTTGGCAATCAGCTTTATTCCTGGCAGAAAAACTAGTGATACTGCATTGATTGTTCAGGAAATTGTCCATTCATTCAAAAGAAAATCTGGAAAAGTGGGAATGTGCTTATAAAAATTGTTCAGGCAATTGCAATTGCCCCAAATTTTATACTACTTTGCACTTTGCCATGGGGATGCTGCAGCTATTCAAAAATTTGAATATGACGAGGCTGAAAGGCTTCTCCCATCATGCTGCTTTCTGTGGTAGTTCAATAAGCAAACGCCGAACTCGAGAATTCCAAGCTTGTTTTGACTTGCTTCCTTTGCTGCTTTCAGATCCTCAAGCAACCCAGGTTTGTTTATACAAACAATGGCCATGGATGTCGGAGAAACTTTGGAACTTGAGCACTTTTGGGATGTAGCCAACAAGATTGAATGCTTTGGATGTTGAGAGATCATCATTTTTAGAATTTCACAACAATTTAGAGTTCGAGTGGATTTATCTTATCTACTCCCTCGTCCTAAAAGTAACGCAACAACTGACTTTTGTTATATATAAAAATTTCAAACTTTAATTTGAATTGATATATAAATAAAATCATAGATTAAATGCTGAAAAACGAGTGTTGCATTACTTTTGGGACGAATAAAATAGTTACAAACTTTTATTGAGCGGAATTTTCTAAGTGACCGTTTCTCATAATGGCCTCATCAAATCTTAAAAGATACTCCGTTTTAGCGCTTGAAATATTCGAGAAATAGCTGACTCTATAGCATTATCTTTACTAGAGTCATGCAGCAGTTTACCATCGTTCCCTTTTGAGGAAAGAATAGGGGGCTTCAAAGTTAAAGAATTTTTGGTGAATTATCAAAAAAAAATCACCATCCATATTCACCATGAATTTGAAAGTTTTTCGGATCTCGTGGAATTCACGCCGAAGTGAATTTCATGAAATTCACGGTGACTTTTCGGCCAACATGCATACGAAACAGAGAACCACTCCTCCCTTCGACCAAGGCCTCACCCCCACTTGTCTCCTTTGCCGGATGGCCGACGAAGCAGAGGAGGTTCAAGGAAGGCCTCATCCCCACTCGTCTCCTGCTTGAGTGTCTGCTTGCCGATGACGGATGAAGCAGACAGGCGAGGAGGCGGCCCCCACTCGTCTCCTTTGTTGGGCGACGGACGAAGCAAAGGAGGAGGTTTGAGGAAGGCCTCACTGCTTGAGTGCATGCTTGCTGACGGCGGACGAAGCAACAGGCGAGGAAGAGGCATGTGAGGGTGAGGATGATGCTAGGTTTGAGGGGTAGATCGGTTAGAGGGGAGTTTGGTTTCGTTTTCACAGGTGAAAAATTACAAATTCACCGAATTTTTTTTCCCAGGATTGAAGCCCCCTAATACATTTGTGCTCTGTTTATATTTGACTCTGTGTTTAAGCCAATCACAGGCTACTTTGATCCAACTGAATTGGCTGGCAGGTGTGCTATCACTTGCACAAAGCAAATTTTACCAAGAGTTTAGCAATTTTTCATGTCAAATGCTTCGTTAAGTAAAAATGTATGAGATTAACTTTAAATTTTGAACAGTCATCTCCAAAACTAACAGCAAAAGCTACATTAGATAAGGTTTCTAATTTCTAACGTTGGACGCTACATCTCCGATGCAGATCCTGTATTCTATCAATGACATTATTGATGAATTTAATGTTATTTTATGTATTATGATTGAGAAAATTAGAAATAAATTTTTGTCCCGAACAATACCTAGAGAACAACTTTAAATCAATGTTACCACCATCATCATATCAAGAGACCTAGATAATAATATATGAACACCCACCACCACCACCACCACCACCATCATCATATCAAATCAAGAGACCTGGATAATAATATATGAACACCCACCACCACCACCACCATCATCATAATCATCATCATCATATAGTTACTAGAAAATAAATACTTGTACTACAAAAGAAGAGAAGAATTAATCCCAATTAGATTATTTCAAATAAGCCTTTTTTTACCAGCTAGAGCGCCCTGGAAAAGGTCGAGTAATTCGATTATCTACGCCTCATCGTCACTGCTCTCTACAAGGACCACATCTTTCTTGGTCTTCACCTTCTTCCGGGGTCTATTAGTTTTTTCTTCCTCATCATGTAACATCTCATCCCTTGCCTGCTGTGAACTTCCATAATTCTTCACTTCTTCAAGAATTTTGTCACCGTACTTTTCTGTTTTTAACTTCCCGATGATCTTCTCCAACTACAAGAGCAAAAGAGAACATTCATAACGCAATTTAATATCCAGAGCAATGCAGAAGTGAATCTGTGCAAGGAGTTTCTTCCTTGAACAAAATGGCATACAAATTTGCATCACTAGTAAGAAGAGAAATGTCAAAGTGGCACTTGCCTCTTCTGATGAATTTGGATTCAGGGAGCTTATCAGGCTGATTTGTTGAGTGGATAAGATGGAATGCGGAAATACTCCCCCATCTATCGAACAAAGTTCCTTCCTCAGCTTATCAAGTTTATGTTCCAAACCTGATGCGAGGCCACGTTTAGTTTTTCTGCAGGTGTTCGTGTTCTGCTGGGTGGCAACCTCTAGCTTGATGATTCTCTTCCCTATGATGAAAACGTTCATGCATTTTAGATGAAACCCAGGAAAATCTTCGGAGGGTTATAAGTGTTTAGGCTAAAATCAATATATCTGCATTTACAAGCATTTCTATGGAACATAGCTCACTGTAAGAGATTACAATACATCTTCAGTAGGATTATGTTCCCCAGCCTGAAGGAAGCTGAAGATCTGAAATTTTCTCTATCATTGTCACTCAGAGTTTAGGTAGTTTGGTGTATGTCTCTATATCTATATAAAAGGAGAGCCACCCAGTTGCAGCACATATGTCATGCTGCTCAAGTATCTGATCTGCCTTTCAGGCCATTTTTACCTCACAGTTGCATAATTATGCTATCTATCAACGAATTTCAAAAACATAATTACCCAAGTTGTTAGTTCCCAGAGTTACTTGCAATGAATCAAAATACTGTTAAAAAAAGGATTCATTTTCATTATAAGAAAATGCACAAATTTTGACCTATCACAGAGTACAGAAGGACATGGCTCTCTTTTTATCAGTCCAGGAAAAATAAAGAACATGTCCAAGAATCCAAGAACCTTACTTGTGTGCATGAATGGCTCTAGCTTAATGAGATCTTCATTAATAAAAACAACATGGATGAATTGCTCAATTCAATGGTAAAGCATGAATAATAAAAACCTTAAAAATGCACTAGTAAATAACAGCTCATAAAAATTGTTTTCAGCGAGAACATTTTCTCCAATAGTATGGAGATAGTGCATCTTAAGAAAGACAAGAATGGGACCCGGCCTCCTTCTAAGTGTCATACAGTGTTATTAAATGCGCGCTCAAAGCGCGATGCACGCGCTTGGCTGGGTCGGTCGCATTTCCCGTCAGAAGCGGCGGACCTTCAGCGAAGCGGTGGTCAGCAGCTGATGCGAGCTGAAGCCACCGCCACAGCACCGGCCTGCGCTAACCCATCAAAGTTTGTCGCTGACTCGATCCTTTCCTCCGCCGATTCAAGCCCCTTCTCCACCGTCTCGATCCCTATATCCACTGTCTCTATTCCTCGTTCCGCCGTTTCAAGCCCTTCTCCACTGTCTGGAATCCTTCCTTCACTAACTCCTCCTCGCCCTTCTCGGCGCTCTGTAGCTTCTTCCTGAGTCCGAACAGAGGGATGTCCGCCGCTCTCGACGGCAGCTCTAAAGTCATCAGCGCCATTGCCGCCAGCAGCAATAATAGAAGCAGCCTCCGGTTGGCGACGGGTATCGCCGGGCTTGAACATCGAGGGATGAGGATAACGTCAGTGGTGGGGCCATGGCTTGAATTCCTGGTGGCGAAAGTGTGGAAGCCCTAGCTTGTTTTTTAATTTTAATTTTCTTTTAACTTCCCCTCAGCTAGTGTTAAGTTACTGATCAGTTAGATAGATGATGATGAGTAATGAAGTGATATTTTAGAGTGCAAATTTAGTGTTATAGAATGCTAGAGTAAAGTTTAGAAATTGGACTTAGTGTTTTTTAGATCTATTTTTGAGATTTTTCCACCTACTTTATACTTATATCTAGTATTATGCTTAACTTCATTAAAGCCCGCGCTTTCGCGTTGCGCTTTAGGACCCTTATCGCATTAGTGCGCTTTTCACTTTTAATAACATTGGTGTCATAACAAGTGGATGCCACCCCTTATACTCTATGGCAGATGCTTCAAAGGAATATGTTCCTACTTCATCTCTGTCAGGAAAGTTATTGTTAAGCTTAAATTGATGATGTATAAGCTTAGAGAGCCAAACCAGAGTAGCTTTTCTGATAATTTTGGTAAGGTTAAGTTTAGTAGGTGACCTATGAGGAGGTTTGTGAGACTTAGAAATGATCTCAGAAATACTGACTTGCAAGAAGAAGGAAAACAGGCCAGGATTGCGTTGTGGTCTAATCTTGAAAAATGAACAATTTCTTTCTCAAAAGTACCCTGTGATTGGCTTAAACAAGGTGATAGGACCTCTAAATTCTTCAATGCTAGAGTCAAATCTAAACAGAGTAGAAATGTATTTTTTCCTTGAAAGGAATGACAGTAAACTGCATGATTCCTGTAAATTTATTGCTCAAGAGTTTGTGAGCTATTTCTCAAATATTTTGGGCACCGAAACAGATAATCTTATAACGTTTGATGGGGACATTATGAGAAATGGTCACGCACTTTCTAATGGTGTTTTTCTAAAAAGGGATACTATACCTGTATATGACCAGAGACACAGACATATAAGTTACATACCCATATTGACATAACAATGGCATCAAAGAAAAACATTTGGACTCACCTTGCAGAACTTGTTTTGCCAATGGTCCGAGTGTTATATAAGCATTTGTGGCGTAAGCAGTATGCTGGAATTCTTCTTTCTACAATGCAGAAGCATATTGAATAATTCAAATACACTATATATTTCTAAGAGTGCACCAAATGTGGGAGTTTAATATGCATATCATATATAACTTAGAAGAATGAAAAATAAAAACCCATCACCAAAGAACAGTATTTTCTTTTTCCAAGAAAAAGAAATGGAAAATTATTACCAGTACACGATCAAGAATAAGCTGCAACACAAGCTGTTCTAATGCCTCTCGCTTTTGTGCAGAACCTGATACATTAAACATGAACCATTGGGAGATGCGAAGACAAAAACATGCATCTATAATACTTGGAGAATACATTTTGGTAGAGTGATCCTCTTGGTACATAAATCATACTATTAAACTACTACATGCAGTGTAAACAATACCAAGTGTTACAGAACTGGAAAACAAACAATGAGATACATCCCATCATCTGATCATTAAACAACATACTACCTCTGTCCCATATGGTGTGTCCCCTTTCCTTTGTAAATTGCAAAGGAAGAGTGACAACCCATTTGGGATGGAGGGAGTATTAGTAACAAGAAAAGCAGATGAAATGTTTTAGTAACAGATGTTCATTAGGGAAAAACAAAAAGTGAAAATTGCAGCGTTTCTTAATTGATTTCATTGACTATATTAGTCGCTTTACTTTTATAAATCTTGGTCTTCATGTTTTCCTTCATATTAGAAAAATTATTAGAAGGTGTCACTTCATTCAATCTTTGTTTTCCTTTCAATGTGAATATCATTCTTTGTTTCTGAAAGTGGGACTAGAGCCCAAGATGTCAGAGATTGCTCCTTGAAACCTTTATTCAAAGAGCCAAAAGCCCACTACGGAACTACTCCTTTCATAATTTAACACCTTTAGAACCTTTTCAAATCTCTGTAAGTAAATTTGCTCAAAATCTTAAACCTACTAGTCCTTTTCCGGTTCCCATCTTTCTCAAACTCTTCTTCTCAATTTCTTCGAAGAGCTTTAGTGATATGCAAATTGCTCAATGGGACACCTACAAATTTGCTTGCCTTTTCAGAAACTCATTGGATCTTATTGTCACCTCCCTAGAGGAAGAAGATGCAGTAAGTCTTTAAACTTAGAGATATCCACTTTTATTTTTCCTAATGTGTTTGTAGGTAAGAGGAGAATGGCCACAATCCTTGGACAATTTTTTTATTTGTTTAGCAAGAACAATGTTACAGACAAGCTCATGGAAAAGACAAATGAGAACAATAAATAGCCATAAATTTCAAAGCAATGACTCATTAAAAAAAAGCATGAATTACATGGGAGAAATGTTCATAATGTGCAACATTGATATCACTAATTAACAGGAGCTAATGTACCTAGATCTTTTTGCTTATTCTTCACTTTGTCCACCAATTGCAACATTGTTGCTCTTTGTTCATTCTCTTGCATATTGTGAACCAGGGAGACTATAAGTTTAGCATGACCTGAAACAATTGACAGCATAAAAATATAATCATAACCAGCCCTAAGGAACACCTAGACGCATATATGCAAGCAAATAATTTAGCATACAGAAAACCCAATTTCTTGGGGGGGGGGGGGTAATGTTTATTGGGTTGAAAATTATAGGCCATTCCCGTGACATTTGTTCTTCCATTTTGTTAAAGCTCAAAGTTATGCTAGTTCAAATCAACCCTGACTAATCGAGAGTCTCTGGAGTATAAGAACCTCAATCTTTTGATGTATTTCCCATGGCTAGTATATCTGTTTCCATCAACGTTTTCCATCTGTTTGAGTGCAAATACTGCCACTTGTAGATCTTCATAGCATGTGTTGATATAATAGTGAACTGTGGCAATGCTAAGACCAGGAGTGCAATCCTGCCACTTCCATCAATGTTCTCTTTAATTCTGGTTCTAAATCACTGAGAAGCAATGCTAAGACCAGGAGTTCTGAATTACTTATCAGATAAGGGTCTAAAAAATAGGGTATAGAGTGTCTTGATAAACTAAACTGAAAGAATCTGCTTAAATGTTATACATTCACCTAGAACAAATGATAGTGTATGTGTTAACTGCTGCAATCTGAGATAGACCTTGGATAAAATCTTTGAGCAGAAAGGAATTATCAGGTGGCAACTTGTGGGAACCTTACTGAAATACCCAAATCAGCCCAATTTAAATGTCTGTCTATTGCAGGAAAAGTGGAGCTCTATGCTGGAGTAGGGTTCTTTTTGGTACGTCAAGTCAATTTTCAGGTGATGCGACAAGCTAACCTCCCGCCTTACCTCGACAGTTATGAACATTATTATGAAGACATCTGGATTTCTGTGAAAAACCAGAAGCTGGCCAAGAGTATTATTAGAAAATGAGGTCTCAAATGCTCTCAGATCATAAACTAAGTACTGAAACCATCAGGCAGGGTACTGATGCAGGTTTATTTAGCATAACTGTATCTCAAGTACTGTATGTTTTGTGAACGTTGGATGCCCAATCCATATCCGAAACTCACATCTGAAAGCATATACAGGTCCTATCGTCTTTCTAAGCATGCACTCTGAAAATAAATTTTGGTTGTTGTTAAGATTAATAGCACCTCCATTAAACTCTATTATCCTAATTGAGAACCTTGTCATACTGAGCATTACTGGCAGGGTGTAGGGGAGGATACGGGAAATAGTAGCAAACTAGACAGAAAATTAAGGAGAAAAACAAGTCAAAGAGGACAGCAAGACAATATATATATATATATATATATTAAAAAAATCAGTTTTAAGTTATTAGAAAGGGAAATACCGGAGAGATCCATTTCTGTAACCTCAGTTGAAGACGCACAGTTGTCACACATGCCTAATTCAATAAAACCATTATCACTCCAAAGCTTTGTCACAAATGCAACTTCAAATGTAATGGAAAAACACATTACCATTGCAGTCCCTTACAGGTTCAGAAAAATGTTGAAAAATGGCACTTCGTCGACATTGCTTTTTATTCTACCAAAAAAAAGGAAGATTTATGTATATCACACAGAATGTTTCAGTAGGGACTACCAAGTAAAAGGACAGGAAAACCAGCAACAAGGTAGGTTTCTCCAAATAAACTTTAAGTGAGAAACTAATATGAAAGGACAAAATTCTCCTCAAGGAAAGGATTACTGATACTGAGAGTGAGACAAATGATAATCTCCGTTCATGACTTGATTACTTATAAAAGATTATCTAATGTCACACATACTCTTAAAACCATTGTTGAAATGTGTCAACTAACAAAAAAAACTGTTCAAAAAATGAAAGACTAACACACAAAACTTACCAGACAATATCGAACTATGTCATAAAGATTCTGCAGACCAGAGTTCTCATAGAAAACCATTGAACTCTGCTCAATAAAGAAACATGGTAACAAAGGCATCATACACTGTAAAACTTTAAGAGAATGGAGAGGGATTAGCTTAGAAAAAACTCTAAATGCCATATACAAATGCAACATCCTACTTACCATTCTTGATTTTCTAAAGATTTGAGATGAAAAGGACAATGTGGTCAGTTAATGTACAAGACTTGGAAGAGTATTAATTAGGATGTTAAGAGGTTGCATAAAGAAGCTATCCAGGTAATTTCTTATGCAGTTTCACATATATTGAGCATGTCAGGTAAAGATTTTGACGTGAATCTTGATAAACAAACATATCCTGTTCTCAACTAGGCCAAGGTTTAATCTTAGCTTTTCTTCTTGTGATATTTACCAAAATATGCTTGCAGTAGTTGTTAATTTATAAATTTGATTATTCAAGGAAATGATAGGTTTACCTAAAAACCAAGGTAATGAAAAATAAGGATTGCAAAAGGCCTTAGCCAAGGTATTGGTTCATTCGACTAGAAGTTCATTAGTCTTTGGATAGTGGATTGGTGCTCATTGTTTAAGGGAAGCTTCAGCTTAGGTTATTAACTAATGTTAACACACCAGGAACCCTGATCCGGTTTAGGCAGCAACCGTGACTTGATTTTATGATTTCGTAAAAAAAGGAAAACAAATCAGTGTTAGCTCCTTTGGTATTTGTAATTGATTTAAAACAAATGAAAGTTTCCACTTTTATGACATGGTAATTTACCAAACACTAGGTTCCCTAGAATCAATGCAGCTGTCATTTAAGTGTTTCAGCATTTTTTATGTGATACAAAACTCTAAGTTGAAAGCCAATGAACTGTTAAGTGAAGAAATCAGTTTCTTGCTAATACACTTTTTTATTTTAATAAAAAAATTTTGGAGGTTTGATCACATAAATAGAAAATAAAAGTAGTTAATGTAAGTATATCTGTGTCCACCGCTTATTCATGCCCATTGGAATGTTTACTATCTGCAGCTTGGATGTTGACTAAAAGTTTCTGGTAGTAGATTCCAACTAACAAACTAATCTGTAGTGTTAGGTTATGTATGCTCATGGCATTTACAGGCATATGCATGACATCAAACCATGTAGTTAAGGTAAGCACCTTAGTTTGTAAATAATGTGTTTGCATGCAAGAATACTTGATAAAAATCTATGATGCATGCATACCATGTAAGTTTCTCATAATTCATGGGTGACCTAGAGTACATGCATCGTTCTTTGAGGACATAATTAATGAAGCACATGGAACTTCATTTTTCTAAACCAATGGAAAAAACTGCCAAGATACTGATATTTTCTGACTGAAACCTGTTGTTTCTACTTACCTAACATGTTGATACCATTTTGATTAATTCAAACTTGACAAACTATTTACTTCTCACTTGATAAGAAAGGTTTAGAGAACGTAAATATTTTGGGATTCATCACTGTTACACTTAATCATGCCTTAACAAATTGGATTTTAGTATCAAATCAAGAATTGGGTATCACGGTGAGGACCTGTCTATGAACATCAGCAGGCCTAAAAAAGAGAAGACACTCAGAGGGCAGCCCATCTCTTCCAGCTCGACCACTTTCCTGCAAGAAAAGTAAGTTCAACATGTGGTACTTTTAGAGAAGCAAAAATTATAAGGGTATGGAGAAACCTGGTAATACGTCTCCATTGATTTACTTAAGCTGTGATGGATGACAAACCTGACTACAGGCAGCTACAAATGTTATTTAAATGTCCAAAAAAAAAAAGAAATAGAACTTTCTTCTAAAGAAACAGCAAAGTTAGGACATTATTTTCAGAAGGCTGAATTCATTATTCAGCATCTTAATACCAACAATTTAGGGGTTGTTGGTATAAAGCTTATAGCAGCAATTAATTGTTTAACTTAGTTGATAATATAAGTTCAAGCCAAAATAATTGTGTCGAAATGTTTTGAAGGACGCCCTGAGCTCTATAAGTGGGACATTTTGTGCCCTCGATCCATGTAATCCTCCTTTTGTTCTTTTTTAATACACCTCCAAACAGTATTCTCTGTCATGTTTCATGATATACATGCTGATTTTACAATATCAATTTTTGTAATGGTACATAACTATACCAACTATCTCAATTCATCACCCTCTCATGATCTTTTCCATACAACTGGAAAAATCCTGTGATAAAGACGGTTTAGAATATCATCTCATCATTCCTTCAAAAGAACTTAGTGACAGGACATCATTATTATCATACTGCACCATAATTCCAAGTTCCAACTATGTTAGGGTTGGTGGTGTGAAGTTTATAGTGTCAATTACTTGTCTAATTAATTAACATTATAAATTCATACAAAAAGAAATTGTCAATTAACAATGAAAAAAATACCCAGGAACTTGAAATTTCCGAAACATGACTAGCAAATAGTTGACTTTAGATTAGAGTTTCAGTAATTGTTGTGGTGTTTAAAAGGGAAAAAAAGAACAGGGAATTTAACGGATGGTGTGGCCAAAAGGCTCCACTTTCAAACTTAAGGGGTTGAGTTAAGCCGATTTCAAGATTAAGGGGTAAACTTTCTGAAATGACAATCAGAAGGCAGAAAGGTATCTTAGAATTTAAAAAGACAACATTTGAAAGGATCATTCATAGGCCGAATTCTCCTCTTTTACATTCACAAGGGAAATAGTTACAACTAACAAGCAATGATTGCACAGCCATTTATACAATGAGTTCTCAAGACTCCCCCAGGATTCATTCCCTCCATCTATCCCAAATTGTTTGCAACATATTCTAATTTGGGCACCTAAATTATTTTATACTATTACCTTTAAACTATAATTCCAGTGTTGACCTTTCTCATCTTTTCTGTTTTACGTGTAATAAATAAAGGGCACTTGTGGAAACAACATACACATTTATTCCTCTCTTAATCTGTGTGTCAAACCCAAATGTTTAACAAACCTGGGATAAAAGGATTATAAAACTTAAAATATCTCCTGACATATAGTAAAAGCAACTGTAGGAAGTCATCATGTCCTATACCCCCAAGGCATGAATGCCAAAAGTTCAAATCTAGAAAATTTAACATCAGCTATTTTCGTAAACAAGATACTGCTAATCATATGAGAGAGAGAGAGAGAGAGAGACTGACCATCTGGCTTGTTAATTCCCATACCAAAAGCAACCTGACATGCAAAAAAAAAAACTGCAACTCAAACCATTGGATATAAAAACCAGGAATGGTTAATGAAGAAAAAGGACAACATACTTACAGTACCAACAATCACTTGCAACTTATTTTTGCTCCATCTGCAGTAAAACACATATATAAGAGCCTTGGCAACATATGGACATTTTAAGAAATTCTTGAGCAGACATTTGCAAAATATATATATATATATATATATATATATATATATATATATATATATATATATATATATATATATATATATATATCAACTATTCACAGAGCATTGAGTTTCAGTTTCTGAAGTGACCATATGCATGCAGCAAGTTTAATAAGGGTTTGACGGACACCAAAAAAGGGAAAATACACAATTAGCCCTAAAACTATTCGTAATTTTCTTCTTCAGTCCTAAAACTTTTTCACTTTTGTACATTAGTCAAACTTGTCTTACATTTCTACAGAAGTCCTAAACTTTTCATTTTTTGGGTGTCTCCTTTCTGAAACTATATTGAGAAATGATTTTAGCTTTTGAAAAGTGAATGGAAGATATTATATGAAAAAGCAGCGAAAAAATTTGACGGAAAGTTTGAATTTTAAATTTTTGAGAGAAACTGTTTTAGATAATGAACACAGCCCTAACTAAAAAACAGTTAACCTAATTGTGACACACATTTTAGCCGGGAAAAAAATCTTAAATGGTCTATCGACTGTTACAAATTTTGTGCGAAGTTTAAGTTTGTGGTACCAGTTACCAAGAAATTTAAACTAAAATATAGGAAACGTTATGTTAAATAATTATCATGAATTTTATTTTCTCTTTTTTCCATTTTTGATCATTAACATAATAGAAAGTTTTAGGACGAACAATGCAGAAAGTTGCAAAATTTTAATACCCATTTAGGAAATTGAAAAGTTTAAATACTGACATTGAACAACATGATAAGTTTTAGGACTAAAATTGATCTTTCTCCACCAGAATATCATCAAGAAAAGAGAAGAAATAAGGGATCATTTGCAGGTGGAATAGGTGAACTTGCATGCAAGACTAACTCCACAGAAGCAATTCAAAGTACCGTGTATGAACTTTCTCCCTAGCATTCACATCCATGTCCGCGTGATAATAATCAGCAGATATTCCTCGCTCATATAATTCCTTAGCAACCTGGAATGCTCACAGTATCAAAGGACAAAGTACCAATTTCTTCAGAATAAAACTTGAAACAAAAATCAAGGGAGAGTAATACACAAGCGCTCTTCTAGTTCAATACAAAAAAACATTGATATTACTAAATCAGCAATCAAAAGTCTCCAGTGTTCAGAAACAAATGAGTTCGATCTATTACACCAAAAAGGACTGTGGTATCAGATGGAAAGGAATGCAAATAGGAGCTACCGAAAAGAAACAAAAGAAAAACATATATTGTAACCAAAAACGCCTAAAATGAAGTGTTAACATGAAAATAAGATAATGTGCAAAATCAGATTTTTCCCTCAGCAATAATCAAGGCAACAGCAGCATGGCATACAGGTCATATTGAGCTCCAAGAAACAGCATCAAATATGGAGTGGTCAACATTTTATGTTTACTAGGGAACATAGAACTGGCAATCATTTATTGAATTAAATACTCCCATTAACATTAAAATTTTTAACCACTTTCCTTTTCGGGGTGTCACTAGATTATTGGAGCATTTCCTTTTTAGTAACCTTTACATATTATTTACCATATTACCCTTTCAGTTCTCTCTCCATCAATTCTGGACAACTACCAATAAAGTTTACTCTCTCTTTCAATCCACTCAACACACTCCAATAACTTCAAAAAAAATTATTTATATTTTTAAGAGAAAGAATCGAAAAACATAAACTATTTCTACACATATAATCCTTGTGCTAAAAGCATCTGTTCAACGAAAGGGGACAGAGGGAGTAATAGTTAAAGAACCAGGCTCACAAACTAAAGCCAAAAACCAGAAGTATGTTGCTTTCAACTGTACTTTTCTAACAAACAAGACCAGAAACAAAAAGGTAAGCTAGTCCCCATCTTCGTATGGATTAAAAGCTTTCTTCTCCCAAAAGCTAAAGTCCAGATATTTAGAGTGGACAACAAATAATCAGGTTATAAGAAGCCTGGAGGCAGTGGAATAGATAGTAAAGACAAATCTAACAAAGGGACATACCTGTTCACATTCTTTTCTGGAAAAACAATAAACTATGCCAGATTCACCATTTGGATAAGACTCTTTCACCAAGTCAGCAATTTCATCAATAACTAGCTTCCCAACTGATACCTTCTCTCGAACCTGCACCCATACAAGACATCGTTACCAATTTACAACTTCCGCCCTTAGATATTCTAAATTTAAAAAATGAAATGTAGGTCATGAAACCACAATGTTTTTCACATGACAAGTACAATCACTGACAGGCAGAAATAAGACAGGTATACATTATCATAAGTAAAAAGAAAAAGGGAAAAAGATAAACATGAGAGAGAGAGTAGGGAACGGTATTTGTATTAAATTTTTACAGTTCAGTCCAGAAACCCTTTTTTCTATATGATAGGCACAGAGTAGCGATCGAATAAAGTTTTGCTCAATTATTCCGTTCATGATAACCCTAATTACTTTGTTAAAGCACTATACCTATGTTCTGATAGTAGCTTAGCTTTCCTATCTTGTTTCTCAGTGTGTATATTCCAAGGTACTCAAATCATCAATGTTGAAGTCTTGACTCTTGAAGATACAGTCCCAAAACTGCCTAGGCTCTCTCTCTCTCACCCGTATGCTTCTTTTCTGATTTTTCAGCATGCATGTTTACCAGTCAAATTATTTTAATCAAGGCCCAAAGCAAAGGAAGTGAAGAGATGGAATGTTTAAGAGCCCATTTGGTAGAGAATAAACAATTGGCTTATCACTTCGCTGAATTTGCACACTTGTGGGAGCTAAAAAAAGGTCAAACTTGTAAAGGTAATTACAGAATGTGCCAGCGCTTGTCATCCGCAACGCGCAAGCCTTCACATGGTCAATTTGGTGATTTCCTGCTTCACACGGGGAAATGGGCTGGCTGAAGCTGCAGGATTAATCCGCTGAAGACATGCCAAATAGGCCTCAAAACATTCGCAAAAGAGAACTAGAGTCTTTTTCTTCCCTCAGTTAGCATTCTCTGAACTGATTAATCGAGGCAGGACAGCAGAAGGGCTTGTGATAATGCTGCAAAATCTGGGTTTAGAGGCTGAAGCGACGCTTGGAACTGCTTGAACTTTTTAAAGAGAAAAAGTGCAAAAACAGAAAGAAAAGATGACAAAGACAGAATTAAAGGATGGAAAAACCTTGTACATCAAGATGGTCTAAGTGTCATACCTAAGTCTATAATTGATTCGAAGTCCAAGAAAGTAAGAAAGCTCTCAAATTTCTCAAACATTAATGGCTAAATGATTGAAGTGCCTACATGCTTATATAGAGCCTAATCAGCCACGAAAACTTATCCTAATAAGACTTCAAAGTTTGACTGAAAGAATTATTAGAAGCAACTAATAACTCCCAAACAAGATAACCTGAATAGACTTAACAGAAGACTCCCCATATAAAATCCATACTTCCTAGTAGACCTGTAAAAATACGATAACCTCATTTGTTAAAATTCATAAAATATGAACAAAAAGAATGTCGCGATGTGAATGCTTCGATGGATGAGTAGAGATACATTAAGCAATAGAATAAGAAATGAGAACATTCAGGCCTTAGTAAGAGTAGCACCAATTGAAGACAAAATTAGAGAAGGTTGACTTAGAAGGTTTGGACACGTACAAAGAAGACCATTTGATGCGGCAGTGCGTAAATCTGATAGGTTAGATTTCAGGAGGTTAACCGAGGTAAGTAAAGAGCTAAACTTACATGGGTAAGTCTAGTTAAGAGGGATCTTAGGCTATTGGAAC
The DNA here is from genome assembly GCA_024586325.1 of Stellera chamaejasme. Classification (NCBI taxonomy): domain Eukaryota; kingdom Viridiplantae; phylum Streptophyta; class Magnoliopsida; order Malvales; family Thymelaeaceae; genus Stellera; species Stellera chamaejasme. The sequence goes on along the minus strand of CM044981.1, from coordinate 53,098,729 downwards.
TTCTGCAAGAGCTCGTTACAAATATAGCAGAATAGAGACACAGGATTCATGTAACCAACCCCAACAATTTGGGATTAAGGCTTACTTGATTGATTGATTGATTGATTGACTGATTGATTGATTGCTAAGATTCATAAAATAGTACACTTCCTTAGGCTGGACTAATAAGAAATTTATCATAATTAGAGAGATAGATAGACCCAGCAGCTCCACTTACTTATAGTGGAAGATTTAAGAGTACACGGTATCATGTGATAGTTGTGTAATTGCAATCAATCCTGCAAAACCCTATGAATTACTATCGATCCATATGATTCATTGTGATCCATGTTACACTCTTACTGTACTTCTAATAGCAAACAACATGCGGAACTTTAGATGAGGCTATTCACCTTATTCTTTTTGTCTCTTTTGCAGGCAGACCCAAAAAAGCATGAATTTCATATTCAATCTTATGCCTAACACTGATCAAAGATCTAAATGGAAGAGTATTAGCTTCATAAACTCTCACTAAATACAATCAAGACTTGAGAAAATACAAATAGCCATACCATATAGAATAGATTTGGCCTGTTGACTGAACTAACAAATTTGACGCATTTTTGTATACGCAGCATTCCAATCAGATCATTCTGAACCTTCTGAGTAGCAGTTGCCTGCAATATTTATTTTCCTTAAAATATTTGTACTACGTCAAAAAGAAAAGGTTGCACCTATAACACTTATAGGAGTTGAATCACATACAGTCAAGGCTATTAATGGTACATTTGGAAACTGGGTCTTTAGAATACCAAGATTCTTGTAGTCGGGGCGAAAATCATGACCCCATTGACTACAGCAATGTGCCTCCTGCATGGTAAGCAAGGCCAATCAGATTGCATATAGAGCAGGCCTAGAACACAAAAATACACAAGGCAATTTCTGTTCTCGCATTAATTAAACATGCAGCATTTTCACATCAAGCAACATAAAGCAAAGCATTCGTGGTCTGCAAGTTTTCTGAATCCATTTATTTATATGAGCTTGCGGAAAAAAGACTATAACAGCATGAGGGTATTGAAGTGTCAGGCTTTCTGTTCTTTCAAACAGGTACGGCATAAGGAGACTCTAAGAAAGTCAGGAATCCAACAAGTCCAAGCATGTAGTCAAAGGTGGCTAATGTTGGTTTTGTAAGTTCTTAAGAAGATTAATTAATGGCTAGGCAGTTCTCACACAGCAATCATAGAAGAATGTCACTGCCACTTTCTTACGTGCCTGTGGCTTGGCGATTCCCTGCATTCTAGGAGCCATCTAAGATCTTTATTCTCTACTCTTTCAGTAACACACTAATAAAAGATAGGTACTTTTAAAGTATTTTAAATCAACAAAATGATAAAGATGAGAAACAAAAGCATCACTCTGATGGTGCATCAAAGCAGAGAGATAGAGATGCACAGACTGCCAGACAGACAGACAGACAGAAACAGGGCAGAGATCTTACATCAATAGAAATTAAAGATAGACGACCAGCATGGTGACATTTTTCTAGCTTTGACATAAATCTCTTGCTCTTTGATATCTTTTCTGGTGTGACATACAATATCTTCAGCTCCCCCTCACCTTTCTCGAGGGCCTTGTATATTAATTTCTCATCATCCTTGCTTGTAGTTGATGTTAACATGGATGCTGATATCCCTAAAGCTGCCAAACCCATGACCTAAATAATGATCAAAAACAGCTGTTTAGATATGAACTATACTACAGAAAATGCTCCAAACAAATATATGAAGATACCTGATCTTGAATTAACGATAGCAAAGGACTGACAACTAGAGCGACTCCGTCACAAAGGATGGCTGGAAGCTGGTAACACAAGCTCTTGCCACCACCTGCAGCCATAATGACTAGAACGTCTCTTCCACTCATGACTGCATTAATTATCTAGAACAAGTATTGCACGTATTAAGGAAAAGATAAAAAGGTCATCACTAGAAGATTATACAAAATAGAAAAGACTAGCATGTTCTCATCCTCTCCTAAAAAATATTACTCAATGCTATTATCATTGAATTCCAAAGAAAAAACAACAGGCTGAAGAAAACATAATTCATACAGGAATTCCATGCCTTCACTTACCTTTACCTTGCAATGTCAAATAGTAACCTAAGCCCATGTGCATGAAAAGGAAATAGAACAACACCCACTGACGAAAGTTTCTGGTCTTATAAAATTATGTGAAACCTGGAATAAGTGGAACATGTTTACCAAAGTTGATGGACACCATGTCCATGTGTACCAGAAAATAATGGCAAAAAATTCTACAAAGATATGGAGTAACATTTTAACATCCCTTCTCTACTATGCTGTCACTATCTTCAGAATGTTCTTCAAGAAATGAGGCCTCAAATAATGCCCCTTCTGTTTTATTGTCCCACAACTAAAATGGTAGGGCATGATATGTGCTATACTTGACAATGTGATAGATCTACCGACATTCCATAGTCCAGCTAGGAAGCAGAAACATGTCATTATGAAGGATATAAGAGCATCGGACACCATACCAAATAATTGTATGTGCAGTCCATATCACAGTAACAAAAAATGCTTTTGCTTGAATATATAACAAACACAAGCACACACAGAAAGACACAAATATGCAGGGTCTGAACCTAGGCTACCACATTAGCTTCAAACCTTTGTAGCCATGTCGCTGCTGCTACTTTTGTGTAATTAATCGATAGCTTACGCTCTATCACTCTGGTTTCATGATTTCTTAAGCCCCCTTCGTTAGAAAATACTATATCGACAATACATACTTAAGCATCTAATCTAACAATGAATGTTCAATAAAATCCTCAAGGGACGTTGTGTGTTGGAGAAAAATTGTTCTTCATGCATTTATTTCAATTTAAATCACTGAGCAATAAAGCACAAACTAGTTAGAGAGTAGAGACCCACCTGTCGCTGATTCGCACGATAAGTTGTTATGCCAAAAACATTAAGCTTAACATCATCAGCACGAGAGTCCCACTCAAATTGGCCGGCCCAATCCTCCACAGCAGATGGACCAGCCCCATTGAAGCTACATTCCGACTCTTGACAAGCCTCCAGCAAATCCTTCAGCTCGGATTGTCTCTCGTACAGCTTCTCTTGCTTGTCAAGTAACACCCTTATCTGCTCTGCCAAGCAGACCAAGCAAATGCAAACCCTCAGCATCGCAAAACCCCCAAACAAAACACTTAACGGGAAACGAAAACCACATTTCACCCAAATTTCCGACCCACTCAAACTTAATTTGGGGCAATCTATGACCTTAAACTGTATCAATTTCCCAAAGCAAACAATGAAAACAGGAATATTGAGATATGCAAACATGCTGGACACGAACAATACCTTGAACATCTTGAATTTCGGATTCAACATTCTGAAGCTCCTCCGTTATTTCCTCGGCTTCCATGGTTCCTCGACCCTGCTTGCTGTTGATCGGCGTCGTTGGTGACTGAAAACTGAACTCGGAACGGCAGAAGATTCTGTAGTTCGAGTTACACCCACACGCACGCACGCACGGCGGCGGACTGGCCGAGTACAAGGAAACCACGGTAACATTTAAAATGGTCAAAATGAAACTTTGTCTCCTCAACTAAAACCATCAGGACAATTGCACTCTGAACTTAAACTTTGTTCCGTTCGGACCCTGCAGTGCATTGGTTAAGTCATCAGCTCAATTGCACTAAATCATATACTCTTTCCGTCTCAAAAGATTAATTTGACTTTCATATTTTGTATTTTAGTATTTGACTCAAATTATAAATAAGATATATAATTAATAGAAAAATAAAAATTATTATATTTGTAAAATTCATATTACAAATTATGATACTTATATAAATTATTCAAATCTTTATATCAAAACATTTATGAATAAATTTCAAAGATTAAATACCATAAAAATATGAAAAAAAAAGTAGACAACCTTTACAAAACAGATGAGTAATTTTAAAGGTAACCTGCCCAAGTAAGTAGAGTACTTCAGGTGACATCTTGGGCCTCTAGCGTAGTTGGTTCTACTTTCTCCGGAGAAGCTCGTTACAAATAGAGCAAAATGGAAACGCAAGATTCATATAACCGATCCCAATAAATTGGGATTATGGCTGATATATATGGGCTCAAGGAAACCGTTCCAAACGCTGATATCACCACTACGAGAACCCCCTCCTCGTCTATATGACGAGGATCATCATATAATAACTGTCAAAGGGGTCAACCCCCACAACGACAATAATAATCAGGGGGATTCCCATATGGGCAATCACCATCACCACAATCATGCACGCATTTATAATGCAATCCCCACAATTAAGGTCCTCCTCAACAGGCACCGACACCACTCTATATATTGGATGGTGCCTCCTTTGAATAAGGTGTTTACTACACACCCATCTCCTTTGCTTTTCTCCATGCCTGAAGAATCTTTGTGTCTCTCATTTACAGGTCATCGAGATCATCTTCCCTCCTTTCATCAGTTGTTCCCTGCGACCAGATCGGTGAAGTGCTATCAAAAACTCGGTTAATTGATTGATATCCTACAACCGGCCTACTTCAATTAATGGCCAACCCACAGTCCAAATTACTTTCTTTTCACACAAGAAAGTCAATAACTCATACCTTCTCATAGCTGACCAATTAATCTTCTTCACTTTCCCTTCCCAACCAATTATCACCGGCCTATTTCTTACAATAATGCATGCAGCCCAAGTGCCGCGATAAAACGACGTTGTTTCACCTAAAATCAGGTACAATTAACACTATTCACCATTGTCCCATTAAATTCAACAAATAAATTGAGTAAAATTTAAGTACATGATAAAAATAAGCACCAAAATAAGCTCGCATTGGTGCTGGTGGCTAGGGTTGTAAATTAGCCGAGTTCTTATCAAACTTACTCGAACTCGAACTCAGCTCGTGTGTTATTGAACATTGTGTTATTGAGCTTCGAACTCGAGCAGAACACGGGCCTCAATAATTTTATCGAGCCGAGTTCGAGCCATCATGAGTTCGGCTCGATAGCTTATCGAGCAAAACATATTAAAAAGAGTTAGGATAGTTCATATGTAAATAAATAAAGTAATTGGACTAATTTACTAAGTTTTTAAAGTACAAAGGTTATTTTGAAGGACTTATTTGACTAAAATCATAAAACATGATAAATATGATTTATTTTGCTAATTGAAACAAATTTCGCACCGTTTTCGAACTGAACTCGAGCGTAGTTCAAATGGCTTTTTACAGGTTTTCGAGCGGCTCGTGAGCTATCAAGCCGAACTCGATCAATTAATGGAGTCGAGTTCGAGCTTTCATAATGAAGGCTCGTTGCGCTATCGAGCCAAGCCAAACTCGAGTTCAATAAAAAACTATCAAGTCGAACTCAAGCTCAACATAGTTCGAGCTCGGTTCAGCTCAGCTCGTTTACAGCCCTACTAGTGGCACCAAAATAAGCAAATTGGAAAGGTTATTGGTGAATCATGTGTTTGAGGGAGAATGGAAGGACTAACATGCAGCTGTGTTGAATATAACTTTCACCCCTATGGACCTACTAAAATATGAGGTAAAAGAACTTTGGTCCTATAGACCTTTTTGATATTTTGATTATTGGATGGAAGATGTCAGTGCAGCGATAATCAAAGTTTGTGGTATGAGAGTGCTTTTGTTTTAAATTTTCTCCATTAGGTACAAAATATCAATCAACAATTATTTTCAAAAACTTCTAGAAATTTCAATGATAAATTTTGATTTTAACGAATTCAAGAAATCAAAATTATCGCTCTTCTGTTTCTTAATTTTTAGAATGTTTTCTCATGAAATAGCGTTTCATACTTTAAATTCTAAAAAATCAACTCTTTAGTAGGATTTTCATGGCTTATTTATTATTTAGTCCTCCGAATTATTATCACTCGTTCAGTTTAGTCCCTGGATTATAACTCGGAATTACTCAGTCTTTCAACTATGCTCCGTCAAACACTTTAAACCGTAGCAAAGTCAGTTGATCTCGGGGTAAAATGCTTGTTTTGGTCCTAAAATTTAAAATTTATTTCCCAATTACCCCATATTTTAAACCTAACCATTCAGACACCCTCCAATAGTTTTAAACTTAACCACCGTCGGGCCGCCGCCACCGGACAACCACCGGTGCCACCGCCGGAAAATACAGGAAACACAAAAAAAATAGTCGGGAACGTAGATCAGGGCCTAGGACCGCGTCAGATCCTGCCTTAGGGCCGCTGAATCGTGACCCAGGGCCATCGGATCGCGGCCCAAGGTGCCAGATCGTGGCCCAAGGCCGCCGGATCGCGGCCCCAGGCCACGAATCGGTGACCAAGGGCCGCGATTCGCCGGCCCGGGGCTGCGATCCGGCGGCCTTGGGGGAGGAGAAGGATAAATAGCATGTAAGTCCTTAAGTTTCTTTTCCTTTTCTAATTCGACCCCACAAAATAACTTTTATCAACTCCAACCTTAAAACTTTAAAATTATACTCTCTCCGTCCGTGAAAGACTCCACCATTTGTTTTGACAGTTTCACAGTATTTAATCTATGATTTTTTTTACGAATGTTTAGACACCGAAAATTAAATATTTCATATGTGTATCATAATTTGAAATCTAAATTTTCTGAATATATTTTTTCAGAATTTTTTAAAACTATTTATCTTTGTTAAAATTTGAGTCAAACATTGAACCTTGAAACAGCAAATTCAAATGGTGGAGTCTTTGGCGGACGGAGGGAGTAGAAATCATACACTAAACCGTTAAAAAGTTGACACCGTTAAACTAATGTTAACCGAGTTACCGATTCCAATGACTAAAGTGCCGGAAACTACATAGTTCGAGGAATGAGTAATTCTGAGTTATAATCCGGGGACTAAATTGAACGATTCATGATAGTTCGGGGGATCGAATGATAAATAAGCCGGATTTTCATGGTGTTGAAGTGTTTGTTCTAGTTTTTTTGCTCGAAATTCGGTACACTTACTTATTTAATAAATTAGTTGCCTTAAAAAAACATATCTTTTACATATTTTTTACCTTGCAAATAGGGATCTTAAAAGCTTATCCGACCCGAACAAGCTGCCCGAATCCAACCTGATCCAACTCGTGTTAATCAAAGAAGTCATTCACTCGAACCAGACCTTATTGAATCAAAACCCGAATTTGAACAAATCTGAAACTCAATTTAGGATACCTATGTTGATGACAACGACTTTTTCCTTCTATTTTTTCCTTTCACAAATATCACATTAAATTTTATTAGTAGTATTAATTTTCGTTAAAATAATAAAAAATAATCAAACCTTACATCTAACGGTACTGTCACTAATACTTATTAACATTTGGGATTTCAATGACAACCCGATAAAGTGTAGGCCTTGTTGACGAAATTATAAAATGTTTAAGGCCTACATATGTAATATCTATAGATCCTAAGTCCGATCGAACTCTCCCCATTTCCCATCCGCTAGAATCAAAACCCTCGCGCAGTAATCTTCATCACGCCTCGCCTTAGCCCTCGCACAACCGATCACAGTCTCGATCGGTACAGTTCACTCAATCATCATCTTCCTCGATCGGTTCAAGTTTCGATCTCTGTAGTTAATTTCTTTGTTACTTTTCGTGTTATTGGTCACAGAGGAAATCGAGTTAGCGAAGAGATGAAGAGGTGGTTCGACCCGTGGCCCGTGTTCTTCAAGCGTGAGTGGAACCGCAACTGGCCATTCTTGGCCGGCTTTGCCGTCACTGGTACGATCATCACCAAGCTCTCCCTCGGCCTCACCGGTAATTTTCGTTTCGAATTTCTCATTTTGATCTGAGATTGTTTATTTATGGGAATGGCTGATTGGTCTGTGGTTGTTTTTTCGATCTGCAGAGGAAGATGCCAAGAACTCTCCCTTCGTTCAAAGGCACAAGAGGTAGATTTGTGATTTTCTGTTTCAAACTTCAGTTCCTTTTTGCGATTTAGATCTGGAAATTTTGAAATGGGGTATTGAATTTTTTTGATGCACGCCTCATTGGAAACCAGAAGCAGCGACCTCTCCCGCTTGGATTTATAAGTAGAAAATTCATTATTGAAAGAAAACAAGCCATCAATGTAGCGATTGTAGCCTGTTAGCCTTTTAGTCCAGCTTAAAAACTTTTGCAATATAGAATTCAAAACGTTATCTGAAATTTACCAATTGGCTTAAGATGATTAGCTTGTAAGAGGTACTTGTTGGCATCATATTGTACGAGCCTTTATTACAGATTGTACTATCAATCTGTATGATCGATTAAAGTCCCAGTTCATATAGAAACCCTTAATAGTTTACATGATATTTTTAAGTAGTTGTATTGAGAGGTGATAAAGTGCTGCTATTCTGATTGAATAGAGACTGAATCTTAGTCATTATTTTTAGTTCTCTGTGAATGCAGTGGTTCCTTAGTTGGTCCGTGGACCGTGGATCAAATCAGCATTTGCTATAGGTTACATGCCTGAATTTTGTCCACTAGGTTTTATCTGATTATTATTATCACAGTTCTTTTCGTCACTAGTCTTTATTATATTTAGTCTAGTAGGTGCCTTGTATTCTTCATCTAATAACATTTCATCAGCATAGATAGAACAATCAATTCAGTGCGGATTTAGGAATGCATAAGTAGCTTGCCATCAATATGTTAGTGAAAAGGATCCAATTGGTTTGGTAGCTTACTAGCCTATTTATTTATTTTATCTCTCAAAATGTTTATTGGTGTCCGAAATTTCATGCCTGTGAATTCAACGTATGACCTGCCTCACGGTATTTCCTAGTGATGCCTACTGCTCTTCCTAGTATACGTGCAAATTGGACAGTGTAGCCATAATAGCACCAGATTGTGCATTTTCATTTTCTTGTTGTCTTTCTTGCTTTCGAGAGGAAGAGCACTGAACTTCTCATCTCAGATTATGACACCGGAGCTTTTGTTGCTGATGTTTATGCATCAAATTGTTTTTTAATTGTTGCGTTTTTCTTTTTTCATCACTTTGTCGGAAGTGGGTGTTTCGCGGCATCCTTTGAATCTGTGTTGCATACTAATGTAAACATTTCTGGTGCAGGTGATCGACTTATTTCTCCATGAGAATGAGAGGCTGGATTCGTTCTTGTGAGATGCCTCTTCTTTCTCCTGCATTTCTCTGTTCTGCAATAATCAAAGAGAATGTGTTCTTTTTCTTCTTCATCTGCTGCCATGCGATGACGTATTCATATGACTTTCTTTCGACTCTGATTTCTAGTTTTGATAATGGTACTTGAACAACTGTGTAAAGAGCTCTCATATGGAGTCCTCTTATTTGACTTTTGCATTTTTATCCATTTCCATCAAGCTTTGAGTTCGTTTTACCAACAGTTAGTATTTCTTTTTGACATACCAATACTGCCAATTTGCTCCTAGAGTGGAAGAAGTAAAATAGGCGCCCCCCTCTGGCTAATACTCCATATGATCTATAAAAATTTATTTTCGGACTACAAAATGAAAAAAGTAATTTTTCTAGACTAAAGAATCACTTTTGCCACATTCAATATATTTGTATACTCCCACTATATTTATTATTGCAACATTTTAACTTTCGATGTTCATTTAATATCAATTTATCAACATTAAGTTAAGGTAGGATTTTTCTTTAAGAAAGTCTTTTAAAAGCTAGATGCATTAATTTTTTGTTGTTTGCCAAAATTTGTAAATTTATATTTAAAAATATTAGATAAATTTAATCATAGATTAAAAGTTGGAAAACTATACATTGCAATAGAAAAGGTATAAAGATGGTTCTTTTTTCTCCCTTTATAGGAGTAAGTTTCAGGTTCCAAATTCTTAATCGTCCATTGTAGTCCCTAATTCATTAATGTATTGCATTTACATCACTATTTGTTCATTAATGCAATTTTTCTTTTTGGCATAAAGATCAGAGCGTATTACATATCCTGCTTGAATCCGTCGAACCTGATCCGCCCGAATCTGAACTGACAAAGAAAGTCAGTAACCTGAAACTTGAATGGCTTGAACCCGAACCCGACCTGACCCGAAATCAGTTCCACCCGTAGCAACCCGAAACCTGAATGACCCGACATCCAAACTGATCTGAAATAAGCTCGACCCAAAGCAACCCGAAACCTGAAGGACCCGAAGCCTAGGGGTGTTCACGGGACGGGACAAGTTTGAGAAAAAAAAATCCATCCCACACCTGACGGTTCCCCTGATTTGGAAACATAACAGAACCACACCAACAAGAAAACCGAACTGAACCGCACATTGACTCGAAATCAACTCAACCTGAAGCTATCCAAACTCGAAACCCGAATGACCTGAACATAAAAATAATTGAAGAGAAGAAGTTTTAAATATCAATAGCTCAACATTGTTCCATTTGATTAAAGTTCAACTCACATACAACAAGGTATACCTTTATGAAAATAGACAACATTGATGGACTACTATGTAACCGAGACTTGGAGAGCGTCGTCGACTCACTGTCGATGTTGAGCTGGAGCTGGAGCTTGGAGTTCAAAGGTAGATAAGCTGACGCGGTTATATGTGGGCTTCATGGTGGTGTGTGATCGTACCGTTTGAGTGGATACGCTTCTCGCTATCAATGTCAAGCTACAACTTGCAATTCAAAGGTAGAGAAGTTGGCCCGGTTACCTGCGGGCCCTTAAGCTGGTTTGGTTTATTGTGGTTGTGTAGTCATGCAACGGCCAAACCCAAACCTGAATGAACCCCACCTGAACTCGGCCTAAACCCAAAGCAACCCGAAACTCGAACCCTACACAACTCGAAATTAGCTCGACCTGAAGCAACTTGAAATCCGAATGACTTGAATCTGAATCCGATCTTACCATAAATAAGCTTGACCCGAAGCAACCCAAAACCCGAATGACATGAACCCAAACCCGATCTGATTCGAAAGCAGCTCAACCCGAAGTAACCTGAAACCCGATGACCCAACCTAACCCGCCTGATTGATATGTCTAAACTTATCCACTTTTCTCGATTAACAAATCATTGGGAGAGATGTAAACCGTCTTCTCCAACAAAATTTTATGCAAGTGTGTTATTTTGAAAGAAAATTGGATTTGTTTTTCGAAGTTTTTGAAAATGGATGTGGAATATGTTGAAACACAAATATAAAAAAGATTGATTTGATAGACAATTTTTCATCAAATGAACATGCCCGAAGTATTAAAAGTAATTAATACGGAGTATTTTATACTCCATCCGTCCGCCATTAATTGATACATTTGTTTTGACTGTATCACAATATTTATTCTATGATTTTTTCCATGAATATTTAGACATTTAAAATTAAATAATTCATAATTCATATGTATATCATAATTAGAAGTATAAATTTTATAAAGGCTTATTTATCATTCAGTTCCCCGAACTATCATGACTCGTTCAGTTTAGTCCCCGGATTATAACTCGGAATTACTCAGTCCCCGAACTATATAGTTTCCGGCACTTCAGTCCTTGGAGTTGGTAACTCGGTTAACGTTAGATTAATGATGTTAACTTTTTAACGGTTTAGTGTCTGATTTGTATAATTTTAAAGTTTTAAGGTTGCAGTTGATAAAAGTTATTTTGTGGGGTCGAATTAGAAAAGGAAAATAAACTTAAAGACTTACATGCTATTTCTCCTTCTCCTCCCCAAGCCGCCGGATCGTAGCCCCGGGCCGGCGGATCTTGGCCCTAGGTCTCAGAATCGCAACCCCGGGCCGGCGAATCGCGGACCTAGGTCGCCGAATCACAACCCCGGGCCTGCGAATCACGGCCCTAGGTCGCCGAATCGCAACCCTGGGTCGTCGAATCGCGGCCCTGGGTCACCGAATCGCGGCCATGGGTCACCGATTCGTGGCCTAGGGCATCGATCCGGCAACCTTGGGCCGCAATCTACGTTCTCGGTTATTTTTTTGTGTTTCCGGCATTTTTCGGCGTTGGCCGGCGGTGGTGGCGGTTGTCGGCGGTGGTTGTCCGGCTGCGGTGGCAGCGGCCCGACGGTGGTTAAGTTTAAAACTGTTGGGGTAGGGGTGTGAAAGGATTCGAGCCGAGCCGAGCTCGAGCTTTAACGAGCCCAACGAGCCGAGCCTCACGAGCCTCGAGCTCGAGCTCGAGCCGGTTTTGGGGCTCGGATAATCAACTAGCCGAGCTCGAGCTCGAAACGTTCGGCTCGTAAGGGTTCGCGAGCCTTAACGAGCTCGTCTAAAATTATGATATTACCCTTCACGAACCATCGAGCCAAGCTCGAGCTCGTTTACTCAGTGTTGGGGCCGAATTGAGCCTAACCGAGCTCGCGAGTCTAATGAGCTCGAGCTTCACGAACCATCGAGCCGAGCTCGAGCCTGTCTCAAGCCGAGCTCGAGCTCGAATTATCGGGCTCGATCGAGTTCGAGCCGAGCTCGAGCCGAGCCCGAATTTCACGAGCCCGAGCTCGAACCTGCTAGGCTCGGGCTCGGCTCGGCTCGAACTCACCCCTATGTTGGGGGGTGTCTAAATGGTTAAGTTTAAAACATTGGGTAATTGGAAAAGAACTTTTAAATTTTCGGACCAAAACAAGCATTTTACCCCGAGGTCAACTAACTTTGCTACGATCAAAGAGGTAAAGTTCTTGACGGAGCATAATTGAGAGACTGAGTAATTCCGAGTTATAATGCAGGGACTAAACTGAACGAGTGATAATAGTTCGGGGGACTAAAAAATAAATAAGCCTTTTATAAATATATTTTTTTGAAATTTGTTTCACTATTTATCTTTATTAAAATTTGAGTCATCAAAATCAAATGTATCAATTATTGACGGACGAATGGAGTATAATTTATTAACAAATGTTTTGATCTAATGAGAGGAAACAGAACTTAGCTCACCGTGAGATTGAACTTCTGAAGTTCTTTAATGAAATCCATTATTTCATTTAATTGATCATAAATACATGAGAATAAAGAGATTAACTAAATAGTGTCTACGGACAGAACACACTCAGCAACTCGTCATTTACGATTTGGTAAGATAACGAAACAAAATAATGACAACCATGAACAAATAACTCCCACTATTTTCCTCTTGAAGCTTTAATTTTCAAATTTCTCGGGTCACCAGACTCACCAACAGGGGCGGGTTCACAATAGGGCACCTGCCCCTAGTAAAAGTTTACAAATTTTGATGGTAGTGATAGTATTTTTTGTTATAAATAAAATATAGGGACCAGTTGAAAAATTTAAACATAGTTAAAGGATTTAACTGAAAATTAAAGCCAAAGAGAGGAAAGGATTTTTTGCAATATAGGGAGAGCCATTCGTGTGTTCTCCGCTGGCCCAGCCCAAGAACAAATGGCTGAACTTCTACTACTATGCATAACTTTCCATTCAAAACAAGTAATTTTAATATATCAGTCTTATAATTTGATAAAACATTAAGAATTAGTCCTAAATATTTTTAATGCGACTAAATATTATTAAATAAAATAAGTTTTTTTTCTCCTATAAACATCTTTTATATTAAGATTAAGGAAATTATATATCCATATATATGGATATATAATGTGAGAATTTGAAATTACCAAAAAATAAATTCTCAAAAAAGAAAGCTTAAGCAATAAAGAAATTGTGCCCCACATGCTAAAAATCCTCCTGCGACCGCCACTACTCACCACCACAGCTACCTATAAAGGGCTCAGCCAGAAACTTTCCTCCAACTTTGAAAACAAATGAAATAAGATATGGCCACCAGGCGGCAGCAGCAGAAAACAATTCAAAAAAAAAAAAAACAGCCAGTAGGAAACAGTCAGTGTAACCTAAACTGACATGATACAATACAGATCAATGGAGCTCTTACAAAAAGTTGACTTGCCATCATAACTTATTGCACACTTCACTCCCTCTTTGCCTTAGAGAGGGCTCTCTTTCTCTGCCCTAGCATATAGCTATACATGTGAGGACTACCTGAAATACATATGGCTTTCGTGTGAAGCGATGACAACGAAGCAAACCAGAATAAAGATGTAAAGAGTAATTGATGCCTACTTCATACCTGGAACATAGATTCCAAGGGCAAGAATTGCAGCATAGAAGTAATCAAACGAGAAATTCCACGTATTTGGCATTCTTATGCAGTATTTCTCAGATTTCTGCAAGCAAGTAACCCAATTTAAGTAAAATAATGTGTTACAGAACATGCAACTGTTGCAATGTGGTGGCAGGACAACACAAACAGGTTGATAAATATTGTTTTGTTAATGTTGGTGTCTTCACTTATTTATCCTAACCAAAATTGTCATGATAGATAATGGAAACGAAGATTGAATCAGTTATTTCTGAACTGTTTCAACTTTTCAGCACATACAATTACAAATCAACTTAAAATGAACATTAGCATAAAACAACGCACATTGATCCCATCTTTCATGCATATTTCATCATCTCAAAATGTAACTTAAAGGTGTCATGGAGTATGACACAGAACAATGGGTTTATCTTGATACCAATCAGCACATTTTCTATTTTCAGCCTATGTGATTTAAAATATGAAAAGAGAAGTATAAAGAGAAGTATAACCAAGAAGCTAACCTTGATATATGGCAGACCAATGTATATAAGGCCAACTTCACTAGTGATCCCTGTAGGATACAACACCAAAAAGGTGCTATACCTACAAGATATGCATAATGTAGAAATTTGTAACTAAAGAATCCCATAGCATGTCTGCAGTCAGCTACCCACAGAGAGAAGTAGTTTACCTGAGCCATAAAAGCCAGGAAGGTGCAGAACCAAAGGCCTCTTTCAAACCAAAGAAAGAATAACGAATAATCTACCAAAACAAACATGAACAAAAAGAAATTAAGTTCATAAAAATTCTAGAACACCATTAAAATTCCAATCTCAAGTATAGGTGAACTGTAACAGTACCTCAGTGATGGACCAGCTAATGACCAATGAGCTTACAAGCATGTGCGTCTGAGTCTGCATTGAATCAAATTGGATCAGATCAAAATCCCACAACAACTGTAGAGCTGAAAATCAAACCAGAGAAATTAAACCCTAACCTCAGGAAAGCTGTGCAAGATCCCCCAAGTTAAATACAATCTGGACCCAATCTGCGGCAACGTCGCCGAGACCGGAGACCTCACGAGACCCACTAGTCCATGTAGAATCTGCAACACAGAAACAGGATGAATTCCGAACCGATAACAAATCAGCGAAGAAAAATCACAGGAAAACGGTGGTAGACACCGAAACCGTGCCTCCAAGACGGCGGCGGTCTGCGCCAACTGGAGAGGCTTCTCAACGGCGCTGTAAACTTTCTGGTGGCCGGATTCATGCAGAGTTTTGAGAGCAAGGTACAACACCTGGGCCCTGAAAACGGAACCAATCACCAATCTATCAAATTCAGCTCGAATTGAACTACAGAATGAACCAAAATCAACAAACGAGAGATTGAGAGAGAGCTTGCCAGCCGTAGAAGACTGCCCAATTGTAGAGAGAGAGATAGATGCGCCGGAGAACTGAGAGTGGTCCCGCCATTACAGAACTAGAGGAAGGAGAAGCAGCGAGCTGGATGGGCGAAAGCTATGGCGATGAAGGAATCGATTGACTTCCTATAGAGAAATTTATTGAGGGGTGATGGGATCGGTGAGCTGCTCAACTGCATTTGAATTTATTTCAAGTTTTCAACCAACAAATCTGTATGAGCCAACGTTTCTGAGACACTTTTGTTAGTTCCGTTAATACCACTCTATCAAACATATTGTCATAACATTAAGAAGAAAAAAAGAATATCCTTAATGAAATTACATTTTTACCATTTTTGTTTTATTTTACTTCATTTTTACTCTAAATGCACTAACTCAAAAAATTGGAAGTCGGTTGGGAGTGGTGATAATGGATTTGGGAAGAGATAATAATAGAAGTTTATACAAAATAAGTTAATAATTAAATATAATACTATATACAAAAAAAACTAAAATGGACAACACACTTCGGATATGGAATGAGTTTTTTTTCCGCCAAAGCCACTTGTTTTGCAATGCAGGCAATTCACACCCTATTGTTTAAGCCTAATCAAATAAGGCATAAGCGACTCGAGTCACTCGATTTGAAGCGATCGGTATTATGGCGATTAGCATTAAGTAGGGGCGTCTAATCAGTCGGTTTGGGTAATAATCGATTGAATAGAATAAAATTGATCGGTTTCTAAACATAGTAATTAAAAACCAAATTGACAGAATGAGTTACTAATAACCAAAACCAAAACGACTGAATCATATTTTGGTTTGACCGATTTTAATTTAGTCATGACATTCTCTTCAGGCAACATGACATTCTCTTCAGGCCTTCGAACCCCGACCTTGGCATGTTGAGTAAATCATGCATAAAGGTTGTTGGTGTGAACACAAAGGACTAGACTAGTGGCTGAATATCGCTTGTGGGTGAAAAAAATCCTCCACCTGCTGGGACTTGCTGGTCCAGTACTCCAGTGTAGGGCTGTAAACGAGCTGTGCTCGGCTCGAACTCGGCTCGGAAATTTTTGTTCGAGCTCGAGTTCGGCTCGATAGCTCGACGAGCTTTCATGATACGAGCTCGAACTCTATCACGGGGCGCCCGAGCCCGGTTGCGGAGACTGGGCCGCCCAGCGGCGGCAGAAGCGAAAGCTGCGGCGGAAGCCGCATAAACGGAAGCGGTCGGTCCAACCGAGACCCGCTGCGGGTGGTGGTCCCATGGCCCGGCCCGCAAAGTCTCGTTCTCGAAGGCCCGGTGCCTGAGAACGCTTTGCTCTCGGAGTATGCAGACAGAGTTATGCGCTTATAATTTTCGGTCGTTTTTCGACCCGCAACCTGCAAATCTCATATATGACAAGTATATAATATAAACTCTAACTATCCATGGCGAGCCCCGCCTCACTGAAATGAGCGAGCACTCCACCATCACCAAACATGCAGTTCATGGATAACATCGAGACGAGCCCCGCCCTTACTGAAATGGGCGAGTACTCATTCATCAACATATATATGCATAACAGAATCATCCAGATACAGAATACATTTGACATATCAAAATGTGATCACATCACGGGTCCCGCCCTCCACTGACATGGGCGAGTCCCCGGTCATACAAAATATCCAGGATGTGTATACAGTAGCAAAATGTATCTAAGATACATAGCATGATCCAACAAATGACATGCATCCATATACATCTACAGAGCTGACAAGGGGAAACCCTAGAATACCTACATGCAGAATCTAGGAGAAACTCCGAAATCAGAAGATTCCCGTAAGTACTGCTGCTGTTAACACACAAACAGAAGAGAGAGAAGTTAACAGTGAGAAAACCCATATGCTATACTTAGCATAAATCTAGAAGTCAGAAAATAGACTATAACCTCTACCGAGACTACCCCTATAACTTAACAGAAGTTCTGTGTAGGAACTGCAGATACCTGATCACAGAACAGAAAGCACCATGGAACTTTAGTCCGCTGGCTGCTTGTCAAGTAGACCAGAAAGGTGGTAAACAGAAGGGGTGAGTTCTCGGGAGGACCCAGTAAGGGCTGAAATAAGGTACAATTTGCATAAAGTAAGCTAAGTGCGCGAGGTACCTGCAAAACAAGAAAAACACAAAACACAAGAATATATGCAAACAGATATAGACATAAATAATAAACAGAGTCCCGAAGGACGCGGTTAGAACCACCAGAGACCCATGAGCGCATATAAACAGAACGATAGCCCTCTCCAAAAGGTCAGAAGCCGAAACTAACAGAGGCATGGTACCAGCCGGGGTCGCGATCCCCAACTGTCGTAGGGTCACAGAGTATACCGCAGAGTATACAACAGAATATTAGCACCAAGTGCATATATATAATACTGAAGAACCCGAGGTCTTCGAGACCATCCCGGGCCTTGAACCTGCACACATGTACCTTACCATATAATTGGCCCAAGGATCACCGGACACTCGTCCTCAACCTGGAACCCGCTTCAACAAATCCCGATATACATGATATCCCTCCCAGAATGTATAACGAGAGAAGTTGAACCCTTACCTTACATACAAGTCCGAATCGAAATTCTCGTTCAGCCGTCCCGGTACAAGTTTCAGCTACATTTCGGCCCACTCCATGTACACAATTGATCCACAAAATACGAATATATGCTCAGAATTCATCAAATCAGCCCCCAGATGGTGGCGCCAAAAGGTACAATGTGCAGGAAAAAACGGCTTTCACATAAAGCCTTTCCAATAGAATCTGAACCGTACAAAAGATGTAACTCTTCGCCCTGATCAATAATATACCCATACCTTCTCACAGAACTGAAGTTGAGTTTCCGTGCAGGAAATCAAAAACAGATTTCGGCAGCACTTCTGCAAAGCTTCTGCTCACACTCCTGACACAAAAGACGTAATAGAAGACGCAAGGAAGGTTTAGGAACCTTAAAATCAACCAAAGGAGAAGTTCCATAAATATGGAGCAATTTTCAGAAGTTCACGGTTTCCGAACGGAGCTGATTTCACAAAATCTGATCCATAATAACTTCTTAACTCATCACAAGGATCAGTTTGAAATGCTTACCTCGAAGTTTCTTCAAGTTTTCTTCAAGATCACCGTTTGGCCATTAATGGTGTTTTAGCCATGAAAGTTCTCACGGCTGAAGAAGAAGAAGAAGAAAGAAGAAGATAAAAGTGGAAGAAATAATGTTTTCTTTCTTTATATATTTTCTATTTCTTCCATTTCTTTTTCATTTGTTTTTCTTTTCTTCTCATTTCCTTCCAAGTTTCCACTTAGCCGCCCTCCCTTTTGTCATCTTTCAATAATTGGCTCAATTTGGCTCTTTTTACACTTTGACCCCCAAACTTTTAAAAGTTGCAATTTAGTACAACCCGAATTTTGCAACTTTCAAACCGGTTCTCTGAACGGAACGAAACCTGGACACAATCCTCGGGGCATCATATCACACACAAATCATGCTTCATATGTTTAATTATAAGCCCCGAGTGTCACCCGAGAACGAACGTCCCCACCACGAAAAATATTTTTCGCGGAAAGGTGCGGGAAACTCGTGCGACCTCGAATATGTAAGCATCCTCGAGAATGTTGCCTAGAAAAGATCCGGGAGCTATCTGGCCAACATAAAACATGCCCCGCATGCTTGGAACGGAGTCTCGGGATACACAGAAGTCACCACCTGCTCGGGGTGACTGTAACAAACTTGGCTCGATTGCTCGAGTTCGGCTCAAATGATGAGTTGTTTAGATCGACATCACTACCTTGTTAGATCGACATACATATTTGATTGATCAGCATAAAATGGTCATGGTGAGTTGTTTAGATCGACATCACTACCTTGTTAGATCGACATACATACTTGATTGATCAGCATAAAATGGTGATCATCATGATGACACTACGTAGTTGGTTGGGGTTCGGTAGCGGGCCTGGTAGGTGGCGGCCCGCTACCACCCTCGCCAAGGCAGCCCGAGCGGGCAGCCCGCTACCGTGGGCGCTACCGTAATAAATTTGGTAGGGGGCGTGGTAGGGGGAAGCCCGCTACCATGAAATTAATGTTCAGGCGGGCGTTTTGAAATTCAAACGCGCCTCGGTAGCGGGCTTGGAAGCGGGCTACCCGCTACCGAGCCATTTAAATCTGCTCGCCCCCTTCCTCTCTTCCATTTCTCCCCGACGCATCCGATACCTTCCCCTCCAAAAATCGCCGCCGGCCACCGCCTTTCTCCCCATTGCCGCGCCGTTTCACTTCCTTTTTCAGCGGATCTACATCAGCAAGGTAAGGTTTCTTTTCTCTTCACTTTTTTCGGTATTTTTATGGTTGGAAGGGTGTATTGGAGCATTTTGTTTTTTTTTGCAGCACCGCCGCCGGCCACCATCAATTTTCCGTCACTGGCCGTCTCCACCACCATCTACAGGTATTTGTTGTTGTATTTTATGAATTTTAGTATTTTAATTGGGAATTTAGGTATATTAGGTATTATTTATGAATTTGTTAGTATTTTGTGTAATTTTAGTATATATTTTACATATTTTAGGGAAATAAGAATATTTTATGAATTTTAGTATTTTAGGAATTATTTTAGTATTTTAGGAATTATTTTAGGTATTTTAGGTATTATTTAAGAATTTGTTAGTATTTTGTGTAATTTTAGTATATACTTTACATATTTTAGGAAAATAAGAATATTTTGTTTTTTTTTAGTATTTTAGGAATTATTTTAGTATTTTAGGAATTATTTTAGGTATTTTAGGTATTATTTATGAATTTGTTAGTATTTTGTGTAATTTTAGTATATACTTTACATATTTTAGGAAAATAAGAATATTTTGTTTATTTTAGTATTTTAGGAATTATTTTAGTATTTTAGGAATTATTTTAGGTATTTTAGGTATTATTTATGAATTTGTTAGTATTTTGTGTAATTTTAGTATGTACTTTACATATTTTAGGAAAATAAGAATATTTTGTGAATTTTAGTATTTTAGGAATTATTTTAGTATTTTAGGAATTATTTTAGGTATTTTAGGTATTATTTAAGAATTTGTTAGTATTTTGTGTAGTTTTAGTATATACTTTACATATTTTAGGAAAATAAGATATTTTGTTTATTTTAGTATTTTAGGAATTATTTTAGTATTTTAGGAATTATTTTAGGTATTATTTATGAATTTGTTAGTATTTTGTGTAATTTTAGTATGTACTTTACATATTTTAGGAAAATAAGAATATTTTGTGAATTTTAGTATTTTAGGAATTATTTTAGTATTTTAGGAATTATTTTAGGTATTTTAGGTATTATTTATGAATTTGTTAGTATTTTGTGTAATTTTAGTATATACTTTACATATTTAAAAATTTTCTAAAGTTATTTTCATTCACATCCTTCCAGTAGCGAGCTTGCTGAAGAGGCGCGCGCAAGGCGAGGAGGATCGCCTCGGGATGGAGGATGAGTTGCGTACACCGAGGGAGCGGTGAGTACGAGGTTCATATGAACCGTACTCTTCAGCAGAGCGACGTCGGTCAGGAGATGCAAGGCTCTTCGTACGGAGATGCGGCGGCGGTCAGGAGATGCAATGCCTCCCCCGTAGGACACTTTTGTAAAAACTATTTCGTTTCGGATGTTTTATTGTAATTGGTACATTTGGTTACTTTATAATTAAATTTATTTATGTTTTTA
Organism: Stellera chamaejasme; assembly: GCA_024586325.1. NCBI lineage: Eukaryota > Viridiplantae > Streptophyta > Magnoliopsida > Malvales > Thymelaeaceae > Stellera > Stellera chamaejasme. The sequence continues at coordinate 53,077,515 of CM044981.1, read as the reverse complement.
ATTGTAATCTATAAAACCTAATAAATATTATTATTATTGAATGATTTATTAAATGATGAAAATAAAGAAATTATTTTTAAAAAAATAAATGATGGTAGCGGGTTTGGTAGGGGGTATGGCGCTACCAGCTGTGTCAGTTGGCAGCGCCAACGTGGCGCCAGGGTAGCGCCCTGCCCGCTACCATGACTACTAACGGTAGCGGGCTCGGTAGCGTCCGAAGTCGAGGAAGCGGGCAAAATGGAAGCGGTTTCGGTAGCGGGCTATCCCGCCACCATGGTAGCGGGATTGGTGGCGGATTGCCCCCTACCACGCTCCCATTATATACAAAAGGCCCGGTCAATCACCCAGGCCTAACAAAAGGCTCACAAGAAATTTCAATATAAGGGCCCATTAAAAACCCAAGTATTGATAGCTAAAACCTAGCCGTGACATTCTCTAACTTAATAAAAACTCACCCGAACATAGTACGAAATATTCCCGGGGAAATACTCTCGGATATACAAAACACGTGTCCATTAACGTTATTATATTGCCATATTACAATTTTGCCACCATTTATAGTCTATATAAGACATTTATAGCAGAAGTCAAAGGGACGTCTCTTCACCATCATTTTCAGAAAACAGGACAAGAACAGAACAAATTCAACTCCCAACCTCGAATTTCGAGAAACGCATATTGCACAAATCTTAATGGCATCAAACAATATCAATACACGTTAACTCCACAGACACGTGGCGGCATTCTTAACGGATCCGCCACCTAATGGCGCCGTCTCTGGGAACAGTGGAGGTCCAAATACCCAAGTCCCTTCAGCGGGGCTTGAGGGCCATTCACAGTCCCACCCATCAATACCGGATGGAGGTGGATCGACCAACGGTCGAACGGCCGATCCCAGCTACCAGAGCTCTTTTGAAGACACATCACATGGAGCGACCTCCTTGCGACCGACTTCTAGCATCTGTCGGAATGACACCAAACTAGACCGGGACCTGGTCCAGGCAGTGCGGGCAGTTCTTCGGGAAGAACGTAGCAACAAACACAAACCTGAAAGATCCCGAAGGACTCGAAACGAGCAACGATCACAGCAGACCGGCACCCTTTGCCGACAAGATCCAGATCCCCCAAAGAAAGCTGATGGGAGCGGTCCCCAAGACCTGAAAGGTTGATAGTGGGGACCCATGGGATGAAGTTATAAGACAAATGCTACATCACCTAGAGCAATTCGAAAGAAATTCAATCAGACCAGAAACCAAGTTTGATACTGCTTCGGAGGAGGGACCATTTACTAGACGTATTTGGGATAGCCAGATGCCCCGGCCGTTCAATTTACCCCACCCACTAGAGATCTACAGTGGTACGTACGGGAGATCCGGATGCCTTCATCCGAAAGTTCAAACGAGCAATGGAGCTAAAAGGTGCCAATGAAGCAGCCCTATGCAAATGCTTCGAAGTCGCGCTAGGAGGTCCAGCCTCCGCTTGGTACAATTCTCTCCTCCCGGAGTGTATAAGCACATTCGAGGACCTGGCTACCAAATTCTCCACCCACTTCATTGGGTGCAAAAGGTCCGCCAAAAGGGCCATCCAGATGTTCGACATCAAACAGAAACCAAATGAAAGCATTCGGGAATTCGTTGAACGGTTCAACAAGGAGGCGGTATACGCATCGGATTTAACAGACAACATCCGGATTATGGTGTTAACAATCATTTTTTAATTAAGTTCACTAATTTGGGAACTTGTTTAACTAATCTAACTTTGATTCCAACTCAATCAAAAGAAAGGGGGCTGAAATGAATGTTTTGAACATTACACTTGAGAAGATGTCATTTACCCTTTTTTTGGTTGCTTAGCATTCAACCGACCTCCACCTCAACCTTAACCGACCTCCACCTCCGCCTTCTTCGTCTCCTACCTTCACCCAACCTCTTCAAACCCTAGCCTCCAACTCCCTAGCCTCCACCCTAACCCTAGCCTCCCTCACATCTCTATAAATACTCTCCCGGTAGACTTAACCTGGCATAAAAAAAAAGAGACGAAGAAAGTTTGCTTTCTTCCTCACAGCCGCAGCCCTTCTTCCTCCTCCACCACAACTTCTGACCATTCCTCCTCCTGGCCAGACCATCTCCTAACCTTTGGCGCACCCCAAACCGTCCGCTGCAACCTTGTCTTCCGCCGACGCCGCCGCCAGCCCGCATCACAGTGCGATCGCAGCAAGGGGAAGACGAAGCCGACGCCACCTTCCGACCTTCTCTCGTCCACCCTAGCGCTGCCAAGCGCTGCGAGCCATCACCACCGCCGGAGCACCTGTTGCAGCTCGAGTCGTCGTCGCCGGAACCCCTGTTCGCCATGAAACCGCGCAGCGCAGCCGCTAGCGAAGAACTCCGGCGCAACTCGCAACTCGCAGCTTGCAAGGACACGTGTCGCGTGTGTATAAAAATAGAACCCGGTAGAACTCCACCTTGATCCTTGCTTCTTTTTATTTTTGTCAACTAAGTCACTAACTCCCTTTTGTTTTCAAATTTCAGGTTTAACAAGTTTTAAGTTTGATTTTGTTACAAATGGGTCACTGACAGCATTGTATTTCTTTGATTATTTGTTCCTCATGAATTTATTTGGTTCCATAATTGTTACTTTGATTAATTTTATGTCAATTTACATGCTTTTTACATAGTTCTGACCATTATAAAAAAATAAAAATACACAAATCAATTATCATCACTTGTTTATTTTTTTTTCTCTCATTGTGATTATTGTATTAGTTTGTGTTTCCCACCATCATCATTGAACTAATTCTAGAATTTTCATTTTTTTATTCTTTTAGAGTCTGACTCGGTTTTTTTGAACTCCTCTGAAAAGGCAACAAAAAATACCAAGGCATCGAGGCAAGTGGACCGCCGCCAACATCCAAGCAATTCGACCGCTATCTTCAACAACAGATCGAGGCAACTTGACCGTCTCCAACATCCAGGCAATTCGACCGCCGCTTCACCGATTTGACAGGTACGCTTTCTAACCCCGAGTTCTCCCGGTCCAACGGGAGCGAACTACGTGGGCTTTGATCCCGATTCAAACGGTACGTAGGCGGTTTGGAAGACCATAATCCATGCCCAACTCCAATTAACTAAAAATAACCCATTGTTTGAAAATAAAAAAATCATTTTGTATTATTTAATTTATGGGAATCGGCTTTTATTTTGTTTTAAAAATTATTTTCAGACAAATTGGGTGCCTAACACCTTCCCAATTTGTACCCAATCCCCGGACTTAAAATCTTTGGTTTTTGCAGAATTGCCTTTTCTAAATTTCGGAGTCAAAATTGGGTTTTTCCTTAATTTCCCATTTCCTAAAAAATAAAGGTGGCGACTCCCTCGTTTTCCCCAAAATTGGCGGAAAAAGCCCCCGACGAGCGGCCCTCCCGCTCACAGTGGCGACTCCACTGGGGACCATTTTCAAACTTTTTTGAAAATTAGAGGATTGAATGCTGAAAGTAATTTTTAAAGCATTATGAAAACCGATTATGTGTGTAATATTTGTTGATTGCAAAGCATGGTGATTGATAACATGGTGATTGACATATGTGTGCTCTGCATCACAAATATCTTGTTCATTCGTGTGTACATTAACCTAGGTAGTGAGCCCTGGAGACCATGTTGCATAAGAAAGTTGGTCCTCCCAACATGACTATGCACTGGTCCCAACTCCACAGCGCTTGAAGGTCGTAAAGTACCGTTTGACCAATGGGTGCTCCTCGCACCCGAGAGGGAGGTATATGCACACCTAGTTGTTGGAGAACCTTTGACCAACCCATTCTCACCCTCATGTACATAGTGACTTTAGAACTGAACTTTAGGTACCTAATATTCACGGTGTATTGCATATCTCGGTGTTTGCTATATGTTTGCCTCGCACGGTGTATTGACACGCTCACTGCATGACACTCACCCACATGCACCTAAATCAAGACAGTGTACTTGAAAGCTTAAGAGACTTAGACATAGGCTTTAAATTAAGCTCTATAGTCTAATTTCCACCGACCTGTTTAGGCTGCAAGACCTAAAGTGAGTCAACTAAGAGCATCAGAGCTTCAAATCACGAGCATAGTACCGTCATGCACCGTGCACTGAGAGCAACCCTAATCTCGTCAACCTTAGTGTGTCATCTACCTCTACAGGAGGCAACCGCCTTGTTAACCATAGCGTTGCTATAACCCGACTTACTCCTCACCCATGGTCAGCCACCATTCTGTCACTCTAGGTAATCCATGCATCCATGCATTTGTGTACGTCCATGCATACACGTCATGTAACATGCTCATGTTTACATGCATTTGTGTCTCATGCAAACACATAATCATCTGACATGCATTCATATAGGTGTGTCACATGCATGTAAAATCTGTTAGACATAGAAGGATTAATCGAAGGTCATGGGTTCGGTCTGAAAGTTCAAAGTCCATCGAGAAAGAAGCAAGGTCAAGGCGCACTAAATTGAAGACACGATGAAACTAGATGCCCATTCCCACTCTTTGGTGGAACTTATATCGTGTTCATTGCACTTCTATCCTACAATGCCAAATGTCAAAACACCAAAGACGAAGAAAAATGATCAAGTTCCTGACAAGAGTACCATGACCTGATTGAGAAGGCTCTTGATTATCCCACATCAACTTGAAGAAGACCCGTCTCATCCACCCCCTTCTCTCACAAAAATTTCTTGATCTTACATTGATGTACCCTTCTCTGCACTCTTTTGATGTTTAGGATGACTTGAGCTTCTATGTATTTTCTACACTATGATTTTTCTATGATCTAAAGCTAGTGAATATAAAATTGCTTTTAAACTATTCAAGGACGTGTGATTTCAAATTTGATGAACGAACGACAACTGAGCTTTTAAGTCACGAGTGTTTCTATCAAATGCAATGATCCACGCAGGAATGAGTCAAAATGATAGATGGCCGTCTTTCGTAGCCTAAATCGTCTTTAAACCTGAACGACATTTTATCCTTTGAGTACCACTTTGAGCCTCAAACACTTGAGCCTGTTCTTTCTTTAACCCACAATCCTAACCTGGGAAAAGGGTATGCATCTCGCGATTGTTGAGTCTCGAAGACCACTGATCATCGCTGCAACAGTTGGTGAAATGAATTGTGCAAGGAAGTCCAATCAGAGAAACTCACATCGGAGGAAATTCAAGCAATGAAAGCTCAAATCGTCTTCGCCTATCATATGGTTGTCTCGCTTTGTATTGTCGAGTTGTTTTGAGAAAAAGAAGAAAAAGAAAATAAAAAAGTAGAAAGAAAGAAAGTTTGATGTGGAAATGCAATCTAGCCTTGAAGCTGAAAAGGAAGCCTCGCTAGGTCGAAAACCCGTAAGGGCAGCTTAAAAAAAAAAGAAGGAAAAGTTGTCATTGTTGCGCCTTAACTTCTCTGCGCTTCAAAAGCATATCACAAAGTCCTCAAGAAGTAACCAGATTTTCAAGGAGTATCAAACATTCATCAAGAGAATCGGACCCATCGGAGGTTGACAGGCTTTGCATTTCGCGAGAAGCATATCCTGGGGGCATCAATTGGGTATTTGAGCCTATATATCATTTCTTTCTTCGAACCTTAACCGAGGCCACATTACAACCTCACTGAAAGTCCATACTGTTGACTCATTCTTATGTGGATCGTTCATGTCGATAGAGGCATTGGTCACTTGATTGTTTTTAGTTGCGTTTGGTCAAAACACATTTCTTCCATGGTTCATTAGCAACTATGCTTTAGGTTTTGGAAATCGTATAGTGCAGAGATGCTTAAAAGTTCTCTTTATCCCGAGCACAAATGAGATCACTTCACATAAATCAAATCCTTCAGTATCACATTCATTTCTTTCCTCACCATAAGTCCATCAAAATAAAACTCCCTCGAAGAGCATGTCCAGACTATTGATGAGAAGCCTTTTCTCAAAACTCTGTGATTTCACCTCAAGCCTTCCAAAGGCAGAGCAAGCAAGCCATATTGACTCCGAGTTGACATATTCATAAGCCGAGAGAAGCAGGGGGCATGAATCCTCTCAAGCCATCATGTAGGCGAAGAAGTGCACTCACCTAGCATAACTACCGAAATGCCATCAGACACATACATGGGGGCATCTCTCCCTCCGAAGTTGAACATATGCAAAGGTCTTTCAGTTTGGGCCCATGACTTTCAAAATGAAGAAAAGAGTCTTAGAGTCAACCTAATAACTCATTGCATCTGACTATAGTCTTAGGAGGCATATCATGCATCATGACGCCCTGCCGAGCACAAGCCCTACCAGATAGGCAACCTTCATCAAGCCCTACCAGATAGGCAACCTTTAGTCAAACCCTACCGAATAGGCACCCATCTCAAGCCTTACCAGATAGGCGACCCTTCATCAAGCCCTACCAGATAGGCACCCATCTCAAGCCCTACCAGATAGGCGACCCTTCATCAAGCCCTACCAGATAGGCCACCATTAAGCAATTAGGCAAAGATGACCGCCTCCCAATAGGACGACCCTGACCGTTCCTCTCCCGATAGGATGAACCCGATCGTTCCTTTAGGTGGATAGACAACCTTGGCACTTTGGCCCTTCTTTTCAATAACAATGACAATCTGGCCTCATTTCAAACAACTTTGGCATTTAGGCCCCACCTTTGGATGATCTTGGCTCTTTAGCCCTATTTAAAAAAAAAACTCTTTCAACCTTGGCACTTTGGCCCCCGTATTTCGACAATCTTGGCACTTCGACCCCTGCATCTCGTTGAACTTGACACTTATGCCTCCATACTTTGACAATCTGGACACATAAGTCCCACATTAGGCGATTAGACTGCCTGGGTATTTAGACCCCCACATTAGGCGATTAGACTGCCTGGGTATTTAGACCCCCACATTAGGCGATTAGACTGCCTGAGTATTTAGACCCCACATTAGGCGATTAGGCGCTGGGTATTTAGACCCCACTTTAGGCGATCAGACTGCCTGGGTATTTAGACCCCCACATTAGGCGATTAGACTGTCTGGGTATTTAGACCCTCACATTAGGCGATTAGACTGCCTGGGTATTTAGACCCCTACATTAGGCGATTAGACTGCCTGGGTATTTAGACCCTCACATTAGGCAATTAGACTGCCTGGGTATTTAGACCTCCCACTTTAGGCGATTAGACTGCCTGGGTAATTATAGGCCCCGATTTAGGCGATTAGACTGCCTGGACGATTAGGTCCCCACTTTAGGCGATTAGACTGCCTGGACGATTAGGTCCCCACATTAGGCGATTAGACTGCCTGGGCGTTCAGGCCCACTGACACTCGGACATCAGCTAACTTTTCCTTAAGTAAAAGGAAGCTGATGGGGGGCAAATTGTTAACAATCATTTTTTAATTAAGTTCACTAATTTGGGAACTTGTTTAACTAATCTAACTTTGATTCCAACTCAATCAAAAGAAAGGGGGCTGAAATGAATGTTTTGAACATTACACTTGAGAAGATGTCATTTACCCTTTTTTTGGTTGCTTAGCATTCAGCCGACCTCCACCTCAACCTTAACCGACCTCCACCTCCGCCTTCTTCGTCTCCTACCTTCACCCAACCTCTTCAAACCCTAGCCTCCAACTGCACCCTAACCCTAGCCTCCACCCTAACCCTAGCCTCCCTCACATCTCTATAAATACTCTCCCGGTAGACTTAACCTGGCATAAAAAAAAAGAGACGAAGAAAGTTTGCTTTCTTCCTCACAGCCGCAGCCCTTCTTCCTCCTCCACCACAACTTCTGACCATTCCTCCTCCTGACCAGACCATCTCCTAACCTTTGGCGGACCCCAAACCGTCCGCTGCAACCTTGTCTTCCGCCAGACGTCGCCACCAGCCCCGCATCACAGCTGCGACTGCAGCACGGGGTAGACGAAGCTGACGCCACCTTCCGACCTTCTTTCGTCCACCCTAGCGCTGCCAAGCCGCGAGCCATCACCACCGTCGGAGCACCTGCTACAGCTCGAGTCGTCGTCGCCGGAACCCCCGTTCACCGTGAAACCGCGCAGCGCAGCTGCTAGCGAAGAACTCCGGCGCAACTCGCAACTCGCAGCTTGCAAGGACACGTGTCGCGTGTGTGTAAAAATAAAACCCGGTAGAACTCCCCCTTGATCCTTGCTTCTTTTTATTTTTGTCAACTAAGTCACTAACTCCCTTTTGTTTTCGAATTTCAGGTTTAACAGGTTTTAAGTTTGATTTTGTTACAAATGGGTCACTGACAGCATTGTATTTCTTTGATTATTTGTTCCTCATGAATTTATTTGGTTCCATAATTGTTACTTTGATTAATTTTATGTCAATTAACATGCTTTTTACATAGTTCTGACCATTATAAAAAAATAAAAATACACAAATCAATTATCATCACTTGTTTATTTTTTTTTTCTCTCATTGTGATTATTGTATTAGTTTGTGTTTCCCACCATCATCATTGAACTAATTCTAGAATTTTCTTTTTTTTATTCTTTCAGAGTCAGACTCAGTTTTTTTGAACTCCTCGGAAAAGGCAACAAAAAATACCAAGGCATCGAGGCAAGTGGACCGCCGCCAACATCCAAGCAATTCGACCGCTATCTTCAATAACAGATCGAGGCAACTTGACCGTCTCAAACATCCAGGCAATTCGACCGCCGCTTCACCGATTTGACAGGTACGCTTTCTAACCCCGAGTTCTCCCGGTCCAACGGGAGCGAACTACGTGGGCTTTGATCCCGATTCAAACGGTACGTAGGCAGTTTGGAAGCCCATAATCCAGGCCCAAGTCCAATTAACTAAAATTAACCCATTGTTTGAAAATAAAAAATAATCATTTTGCATTATTTAATTTATGGGAATCGGCTTTTATTTTGTTTTAAAAATTATTTTCAGACAAATTGGGTGCCTAACACCTTCCCAATTTGTACCCAATCCCCGGACTTAAAATCTTTGGTTTTTGCAGAATTACCTTTTCTAAATTTCGGAGTCAAAATTGGGTTTTTCCTTAATTTCCCATTTTCTAAAAAAATAAAGGTGGCGACTCCCTCGTTTTCCCCAAAATTGACGGAAAAAGGCCCCGACGAGAGGCCCTCCCGCTCACATGGCGTTTATGAAGGCGTTGATCCCGAACTCCCGATTGGCATACGAATTGTCCCGGAAGAACCTCTTCAACGTTAAGGAAATGTACGCCATCACCGAGGAGCACATGATCGTTCATGAGATGCTGTCCCAAAGAGATGAGAAGCATGAAAACCGGGACAATAGAGAACATAATAGAGATAACTCGAAGCCTACAAGCGTTAGGCAACAAGGAAGCTGGGGGGACAGAGAAAGCCTTTCGAAAGGAGCCCGAATTTCACGCCGCTCAACTCTACCTGAAATAACATCCTTGCTGCCCTACAAAGGCAAGGGAGCCGAACCATCAGTTGGCCGAGGGCCATGCCTGAGGAAGCTAAATGAAATACTTCCAAGTACTGCCAATTTCACAGGGATACCGGACACGATACGGAGTAGTGTTACCAATTAAAGAGATACATTGAGTCCCTCATCAAGAAGGGTTCCCTGGGATAGTACTTGAAGATGCCTTCCGAAGAGGGAACTTCCCTAGGGAAGGGGAAGATTCAAGGGGACACATCTGGTCCAGATGAGAACAAAGTGAGGAAGTCACCTCCTCAGGCGACCGGAGTCTTAAACACCATAACCGCTACCCTCGGGTCCAATGCAAGAAAGAGGAAGACTAGAAAAATAGCATCAATGAGCTACGGGGATCCAACCTCCAGGATAAAACGAGCATATGGGACGGAGGTACGCTTCCCGCATTATGACCCACTCATCATCACCCTTAGGATAGGAACTATTGATGTAAGAAAGGTAACTCCAGTTAGAACTGCCACATATGGAGTTGGCCCGGACGAGCTGCCAGTGCTCGGGTGCATCGAGCTCCCTGCCATGTTCATAGGAACCGGGCCCAAAGGGCAATCCCGGTATACTACTATTATGGTCAAATGACTGGTTGTGGACGTCCCTTCGGCTTACAATGCAATCATCGGGAGAGAAACTCAGGGGGCTATTCACATGAGAAGTGACGTAAAGTACCTCACTATCATTTTTGAGACTGATGAAGGCGATGCTTCAATCTATGTAAGCCAGAAGGAGGCCAAGGACGTCATGGCTTTGGCCCAGAAGGGTCCGGGGCCGAAGTGCTCCAAGGAGGAGGATGAAGAGACAACAACAACAACAACCGAAGTAGTCCTTGAAGGAGAGCGAGCCACCAGAATTTCCAAAGACATGCCCGAGGGTAGTAAGCCAAAACTTGTAAATCTCCTTCAAATGAATAAAGATCTTTTCGCCTACTCTCCAAGTGATATGCACGGGATCGACCCAAAAGTAATCCAACATAGTCTGCACGTCGACCCGAACGCCAAGCCCGTAAGGCAAAAGAAGAGGAACAATGCACCCTTCAAAAGAATTGTCATTAAAGAGTAAATCCCGAAGCTACTCGATGCGGGAGTGATAAGAGAAGTGTCTTATCCCGAATGGTTGAGTAATCCCGTAGTAGCATCTCGGGAAGATAGCGACAAACTACGTATGTGCATACCGGAAGGTTACAAAGGTTCGTCTGCCGTCCATCAGTTCTACCGACTTCACCGTCGAGTTGTCGACGTTGCTGCTGTCAGCCCGTCCTTTAACCTTCTTCCAGCGAGTCGTCCTTGTCTCCTCCGGCCATTTACCCGAGGTACATGAGAATGACTCCTACTTTTCCCACCCCTTCTACTGTTCGTCCCTCAGGTTGCCTTTTAGAAACCAAGGGCGATGCTCCCGAAAGTTGGTGGTCCGAAATAGAGAACTACCGGAGCAAGGCAACTCCGGAGTTAATAAAAGAGTGGCAGTCCACTTTCTTTGTCCCGATGACAGTTCGTACTCGGGTTCCTTCCCTAGAATGCCGGGCGTACGAGCCTGGGAAAGGCTGGTTGGTGATCTTTAAGGATCAGCTGCTGTGCGGGTTTCGTTTCCCGCCGCACCCATTCGTCCGACAACTGGCGGATTCCCACGGGCTAGCGGTCAACCAATTCAGCCCGAATACCTACTGCCATATTAACGCCTATCTCATTCTTTGTGCTCTGTTCTAGACAGAGCCAACCATATCCACTTTCCTCCAGTACTATAAGGTCAATGTGATCCTGAGGAATTGTTTCTACTTCTTCAATGCCCGGGGTCCTCCTACTGTGAAATTCAGTTTCACTTGGAACCTCCCAACGAGCCGCAAGGAATGGCATCGAGAATTTTTCTTCATGGAGCCTGATGCGTCATGGGGCCTGCAAACTGCGCAGAAGGTAGGAGGGCTGCCGGACGTGCAGAATCCTCGGCGATTGCTGAAGGAGGCTTTTGCCAAGGAGAATTTTGACCGATTCAACAATAAAATCCGGACTATTGCTCCTTGGTGCGGGGATGGACCGAAGGAAGTCGTTCCCTTTCCTTTGTACTGGAGGCTGATTACCCAAGGGGTCCTTTCCCACTTGGGTATCATTCGGGGGGACTTGGGGGAGTTGGGCATCCGGGCGTCCCCCCCTTCGACCCGAGACTTGACCTTGGTGCATCGTCTTCGGGGCGAAATGTCCTTCGAGGACTTCAACAAAGGTTTATACCATTCTTTTGTTTATCGATGTATTCGTCTGATATTAACTAATTCTTCCCCTTTTTGCAGAGATGGAGCCCGAGTTCGATCTCAGCGCTATCTATCGGGACATGCGGAAGGACAAACATGGCTCCAAAGCTGGAGGTTCGAAACCCGCAGCAGCTGAGAAAAAATGCAAGAGGGTTGATGCGGTCGATGCTGAGGCTGGAGGGAGGTTCCATCTCCGGTTCACGTTGAAGGTCACCCTACTCGGGATGACGTTTATGAGATGCTGCAGACTTTCCCCGAACAAATCAGAAGGACTAGGGGGAAGTTTACGGCTTCGAGGGTGACTGAACAAAGCTCCCCGGAGGTCCCACCGATCGAGTTTCAGCTAGGTAACCAATTTTTGAAGTTACATAATCTCTGCTTTTGGAACTTATTCGAGAATCTTTCCCGAATGTTCGGTGAAGACCTGCTGCATGACGTGGTTTAATCTCATTTTTGTACGTTAGGTCCGGACCAGAAAGAGTCCCAGGAAGAGAGGAGGCGGTTGCGGGACGATAAGCTCTCGCGATTCGAGAATAATCTCATCCCCCGAGAGCCTGGGTGGCTGATTCATGAGGATCAGAACATCCTGGACGACGAAGATGCGAAGGATATGGCTCCCGAGCTATGAGAAGGGACCACCACCGCTCGAACTCTTGAATGTTTAGAACATTTCTACCCTGACTTGGATGTCGCCTCCTCAAAAATGATCGTCCTTGGGTACCAGGTTAGTATTTGGTTAATCAATTTTTATCTGGAGTTTCGGGGTGATACCACGGGAATTTGATCCTTTGAGGGCGTGCAGATGGCCACGATGGGCTGGTGGGTTTCCCGAATCATCCGAGCGTCAAGTCGGATCTGGACCGAAGCTAAGCAGCGGGCGACAAAAGTCATAGCTGTGGTGGCCAAGCTAATTCAGCGAGTCCACCACTATGAGCAGCTGCTGCGGCATTCCCGTACTTCATCCGTACTCGAGCTCCCCGAGGGCAGTCATATTCGGGAAAACCTCAGCCTGACCGAAGCTGACGACTTCGCCCTGGCTGAGGTTGCTTTCCTAAGTGCGGTCAAAGAGCATCGCTATTCTGATGAAGCTCTGCGGGAAGAAGTTCGGAAGCTCGAGGCCGAAAAGGAAAAATTTCAGGTTGACTTCGCCAATCTGAAAGACCATCACGAGCACGAACTACGGGACAAGGATGAAGAGATTCGCAAGCTTCGGAGGAGCAAGATTTGAAGGCCAAGGATGAGGAAATCCAGAGACTTCGGGATAAGCTAGCCAAGGCTCAGGAAAGTATCCTGAAGTATCGGCAAGCGCTGAGGGATTTCGTAGGGATGGCGATTGAAAAATTTACCTTCGGGTTCTGTCTGGGCAGGAAGCAAATTGTTGAACGCAACCCTCATGCTGACCTATCCGGGCTTAACGGGAATGACGAGCCCGAAGAAGATCCTAGCTGGTACGGCGAGGAGTTTCTGCAGCCGCCCGAGCCAGTCACTGTGGACGACTTTGCGGATCCTCACTGATGTACTTCTCTTTACTTACCATTTTTGTAATCCCAGCCTCGGGCTTTGTTAATGAAAGTACTCAGGGATTGGTTCAACACTTGTTTCCAGTCAATTGCACTTTATTATCCTTCGGTCATACAAAGTATTTCTTTAGTGCCTCGGAATGGTAAGAGTTTGCTAATTCCCTTCCTTCGGGATCCAATAAATGGTAAACTCCTTTTCTTTCTTCGGCAACGACCTCGAATGGGCCTTCCCAGTTCGGGGTGAACGCGCCCCCTTTTGGCCTTCGGGATCCCAGCTTAGTCTGCCGTAGGACCAAGTCACCCACTTTGATATTCTTTGCCTTCACTTTGGAATTTGTCTTAGATGCGGTCCTTTGTTGGAACGCTTTCCTTCGAAGGTCTGCTTCATCTCTCCTTCCTTCGAGCAAGTCCAAATTCGTCCGCAAGCCTTGTTCGTTCGCCTTTTCTTCGAACACTTCGGCTCGGAGAGAAGAATTCGTTACTTCAATGAGAATGAGTGCTTCGGTTCCGTATGCCAAAGAGAACGGGGTTTCTCCGGTCGACCTTCGGGGCGTGGTCCGGTAACTCCATAAAACATGAGGGAGTTCTCCGGGTCATTTCTCCTTTGCTTTCCCGAGTCTCGTTTTTAACCCATCTTTCAACGTTCGGTTAGATACTTCAACTTGGCCATTGCTCTGCGGGTGGGCGACCGGAGCAAAATGAATTTGATTCCGAATTCCTCGGCGAAATCTTGGAATCCACCGTCAGTGAACTGAGTACCGTTATCAGCAACAAGAACCTTCGGGCATCCGAACCTACAGATGATATTCTTCCAGACGAACTTTCGGATGTTTTCAGCCGTAATTTTTGCCAGTGATTCGGCTTCTATCCACTTGGTAAAATAGTCTACGGTGACTACACAATACTTCAGTCCTCCGGGGGCGGCAGACAAGGCCCCAATCAGATCGATTCCCCATACGGCAAATGGTATGGGGTAGTCCGAAGACGACACGTACTCCGAGAGAATTCTCTGTATTCGAGCGTGTTCCTGGCACTTCTTGCATTTTTAACGCATATCCGGGAGTAGTCGACACAAGGTTCACTTCTTACTTCATCGTAAGAAGCCGACTTCGAAAGCTGATCGGCCTCTGAATTGAGCGACCGCGGGATCTTTTCGATACATAACTTCTCAAAATCCGCGGCTAGTCTTCTAGCCACCTCGGCGTATTTTTTGAGACTCGGTTCCTTGATCTCGTACTCCCCATTCATCTGCTGAACGAGGAGGTTCGAGTCGCTGCATGCTTTTAGTGACTGGATTCCCGCTTTCTTGGCCAGTTCTAAACTAGCAATCAGGGCTTCATACTCGACCGCGTTGTTCGTTACTAGGAAAGTGAACTTGATTGACTTTGTTGCCCTCATTCCTTCTGGGCCTTCGAGGACTAACCCGGCCCCTTGTTTGTCCGATCCTGAAGCTCCATCTACATGCAGGGTCCAGACCGGGCTGTCGCCGTTCAACGAATCTTCACTCTCGGATTCTTGGGGCAATTCGGTGATGAAATCTGCCAACGCCTGTGCCTTGATCGCTCGCTGTGGTTCGTATTTAATCTCATACTCGCTTAGTTCTACACACCACTTTGACAGTCTTCCGGAGTGGTCTACTCGCTTTAGGATGTCCTTGATAGGGACATTGCTCCGAACAATAATGGAAAATCCTAGGAAGTACGGCTTTAGTATTCTGGCTGAGAGGACTAGAGAGTAAACTGCTTTCTGGATCATCGGGTAATTAAGTTCGGCTCCGTGCAATGATTTGCTCACGTAATATACCGGCCACTATTTTCCTTGATCGTCTTCTTGAACAAGTACTGAACTTACAGCCTTCTCTCCTACCGCCAAGTATACAATGAGGGGTCTGTCCTCGGTTGGTTGCCGAAGCGTAGGCATTTCCAAGAGGTAAGCTCTGATCTCCTCCCAAGCCTTCTGACATTCGGGATTCCAACTGAATCTTGCTCGGTCCCTTGCATTCTCTTCCTTAGACTTCTTTTCTCCTTTGCTCACCCCAATTCTGCCGGGCTCCGCACCTTCCTTGATCAAGAGTTTGAAGAAAGGGCGGCACTTGTCTCCATAACGAGATATGAAGCGGCTTAGGGCCGTAATTTTCCCGAGAAGTCTCTGCACGTCCTTTATTGATGAAGGTGTCCTCACGTTTAGGAGAGCTTCGATCTTTGCTGGATTTGCATCGATGCCGCGCTCGGACACCATAAATCTGAGAAATTTCCCGGATGTCACTCCGAAAACACACTTGTCCGGATTCAACCGGAGTCCATACTTTCGGATCTGCCCGAACACCTCTTTAATATAGCGGACGAGGTCCACTTCCTCCTTGCTCTTGATGATGATATCATCAACGTAAACTTCAAGAATTCTTCCTATCTGTCCGGAGAATACCTTGTCCATCAATCTTTGATAAGTTGCTCCGGCGTTCTTAAGTCCGAAGGGCATTCTGGTATAACAGTGTGTCCCGGCGTCGCTTATGAAGGACGTCTTTTCTTCATCTGCTGGGTTCATCCTGATCTGATGATAACCACTGTAAGCATCGAGGAAGGAGAGCCTTGCATGTCCGGCCGTAGAATCCACAAGCCTGTCGATCGGTGGAGTAGGGTATGAATCCTTCGGGCAAGCATCGTTTACGTTCGTAAAATCGATGCACATGCGCAACTTGTCGCTGTCTTCTCGGGTTGCTACTACGGGATTGCTTAACCACTCGGGATACGATACTTCTCTTATGACCCCAGCATCGAGAAGCTTCGAGATTTGCTCTTTGATGAAGGCCCTTTTGAAGGGGGCGTTGTTTCTTTTCTTCTGCCTTATCGGTCTAGAATTCGGGTTGATGTGCAGGCTGTGTTGGATTACCTTCGGGTCGATCCCGGGCATATCACTTGGAGAGTAGGCGAACAAGTCTTTATTCATTTGAAGCAAGTTTACAAGATTTTCCTTACTGCCCTCGGGCATGTCTTTCGCAATTCTTGTTGTCCTATCTCCTTCCAAGATGACGTCTTCGGTATCCGCTTTCCCCTTGTCCTCCTTCGAGCAGCTCGGAGTAGAATCCTTCTGAGCTATTGCCATGACGTCCTTGGCCTCTCTTTGGCTCACGTAGATCGAGGCGTCGCCCTCATCTGTAGCGAAGGTGACGGTTAGGTATTTCACGTCAGTTCTCATGTGAATAGCCACCTGGGTTTCTCTCCCGATGATAGCATTGTACGCAGAGGGGACATCGATGACAAGCCATTTGACCATCAATGTCGTGTACCGGGATTGACCTTCGGGACCGACTCCCAGGAACATCGTCGGGAGCTCGATAGAGCCGAGCACTGGTAGTTCATCCGGGCCTACGCCATAGGTTGTTGTCTTGACAGGGTTCAGTCGGCTTGACTTAAGCTTGAGGCCTTCATATGCCTTTCCGAATAACACATCTGCGTTTGAGCCATCGTCGCAGAGAACCCTCTTGACATCTATGGTTCCAATTCGGAGGGTGATGATGAGGGGGTCGTAATGCGGGAGACGCACTTCGGATCCGTCCGCCCGTTTTACTCTTGAAGATGGATCCCCGTAGCTCAGTGAGGCTATCTCCCTCGCTTTCCTCTTTCTTGCATTTGAGCCCAGGGTGGTCGTTATTGTGTTCAGTACCCCGGTTGGTTGGGGTGGAGATTTCCTCTCTTTGCCTTTCTTGTTCGGTCCCGATGTGTCTTCTTCAGCTTTCCCCTTGCCTCGGGAAATTTCTTCGTTCCGAGGCATCTTCAAGTATTCTCCCAGAGAGCCTCTCTTGATAAGATGTTCGATGTACCTCTTCAACTGATGGCACTGCTCAGTTTCATGCCCGGTGTCTCTATGGAACTGGCAGTACTTGGACGAATCGCGCTTCGCTCCCTCCGGCATGGCTCTGGGCCAGTTAATGTTCCCGGTACCTTGTCTCTGGAGGGCTGCAAGGATGCTAGCCCGAGTTGTATTAAGGGGGGTGAAATTCGGATTTCTCTCGAAAGTTCTCTTCTGTCCTCCCCAGTTCCCCGGCTGTTTGACCAGCGGACTCCTCGTGTTCTCCTTCCTCGGCTCACGATTATCTCTGTTGTCCTGCTTCCCTTCGCGTTGGGACAACATTTCTTGCGCGATCATATGCTCTTGCGTGACTGCGTACATTTCCTCGACATTGGTGAAGTTCTTTCGGGATAATTCATAAGCCAGGCGCGAATTGGGGAGGAGCGCCTTTGTGAATGCCATGATCCGAATGTTGTCCGTCAGATCAGATGCGTGTACGGCTTCTCTGTTGAACCTCTCAACGAACTCTCGGATTCCTTCGTTCGGTCTCTGTTTGATGTCGAACATTTGTATGGCCCTTTTTGCCGACCTCTTACACCCGATGAAGTGTGTCGTGAATTTGGTGGCCAGGTCTCCGAACGATGATACCGAGTTCGGGAGGAGAGAGTTATACCAAGCTGAGGCCGGACCTCCTAGAGCTACCTCAAAACACTTACACAGGGCTGCCTCGTTGGCCCCTTTCAACTCCATCGCCCTCTTGTACTTCCGGACAAAGGCATCGGGGTCTCCTGAACCTTGGTATATTTCCAATGGGTGCGGTAAGTTAAATACTCGGGGCATCTGGCTGTCTCGAATTCTACTGGTGAATGGTCCATCATCAGGGATAACTTCGCACTTGGGTTCGGGAATGCCCGAGTTTCTCTCGACTTGTTCCAGACGATGCAACATTTGCCTGATCACATCGTCCCGCGGATCACCACGTACCAGTCTCTCTGGTCTTGGGGATCGGTCTCTTTTGTGCTCCCTCGGGGATCTTGACCGCTGTCGGCTTTGACGGTCCGGAGAAGCAGCTTGCTGCGAAGCTGCCCGCTGGCTACCATGGTCTGACCACTTCTGCCGCGGTAACTGCCTGTCCCGAGGTTTACAGGATTGACCAGTCTGGTCGTCCTGGTTTCTTCGCTCTTCCTGAAGAACCATCCGAACTGCTTGGACAAGATCAGGGTCCAAGTGTCGAATGTCGCTTCGACGGAAGCTGGAAGTAGGCCGTAGGGAGGTTGCTCCATGGGACGTTTCCTCTGAGGAACTCTTGTAGCTGGGATCGGCCGTGCGGCCGTCGGTGGAGCCTTCTCCCTCCGGTCTGGATGATCGGGAACGGGAATGGCCCCCACGTTCAATCTGATTTTGGGGACCACCGCCTTTCCCACAGACGGCGCCATTTGGTGGCGGATCTGTGCGTGTAACCGCCACGTTCCGGTTTGACTTCCGTGTTCTGATATTGATTGAATTCATTAGGTCGACTTTGCGTATTTGGACACGATTGTCGAGAAATAGAGAGGTCCTCTGAGGTGGTGTTTTGACGAGTCGCGTCGAGTAGTAGTTAAACGTTACCCCTTTAGGTATGAATAGTGAATGTATTTATAGTTCCAGGTCTGAGTGGTATTATCGTAATATCTCAATATAAGGTGATCATGTTTTTAGGTCGTATAAGTACTTCGGGAAGTATGGTTTGGGAACGTCCTTAAGCTTTATTCGGGTTACTCATTTACTAGGTTTTTAATGGGGCCCTTATTTTGGGCTTATGTGTGGGCCTTTTGTTAGGCCTTTTGTGCGTATTGGGCCATGCAGATCGGCGGCCATAAAAACATGGAGCCGAACTCAATTACCCGATAATCCAGAAGTTAGTATATACCTTGGTCCTCTTAGCCCGGAGGTTAAAATCCTACTTCCTCGGGTTCTCAATTGTGGTCCGAAGTAACGTCCCAATAAAGGATATCCTGAAGCGAGTGGATCTTTCGGGGAGATTCTCGAAGTGGTGTATCGAGCTCAGGGAATACGAAATATGGTACGAACCAAGAAGAGCAATCAAGGTGCAGGCTCTGACAGATTTCATTACCGAGTTACCTCAGAGACCCGAAGGCAATCTCACAGAAGACGAAGATAGTCCTGTATGGACACTTTATGTAGACGGCGCTTCAAGAGTGGAAAGACAAGGAGCATGATTAGTGCTTGAAGGATCGAAAGGTATGAAAGCTACCCGATCAATCAAAATTACCTTTCCAGTTATGAATAACGCGGCCGAATATGAAGCCTTGGTTGCTGGATTGGAATTAGCTCAGAAAGCAGGAATCCGATCTCTACGAGCGTGCAGTAACTCGAATCTCCTCGTTCAGCAAACAAACAAAGAATACGAAGTCAAAGAGCCCAGCCTCAAGAAGTACGCTGACATTGTCAAGAAGTTAGCCGTACAATTCGAAAGACTGACTATCAAGAAGATTCCACGAGCTTTTAATTCTGAAGCTGACTTGCTCTCCAAGTCTGCATCTTATGACGAAGAAAGGGTGAACCCATGCATCAATTACCTCCGGGTATTCAGTATTACTTCGGGATGAAGAGCACCATACTGGAAATTTATCATCGAAGGAATTCTCCCGGAAGACCCGGTCGCGGCGAAACACGTAAGAAGGGAATCCGGCAAGTTCGTGATAGTAGGGAATCATTTGTACCGAAAGGGTTTTTCTTCGCCCCTCCAGAAGTGCATAGATGAGGAAGAAACATAAGAAGTCTTTAGGGAAGTCCATGAAGGTACCTGCGGGTCCCATATCAAGTCAGATGTGCTAGCAGCGGTTATACTCCGACAAGGCTATTTCTGGCCGAACCTAAAAGACGATGCAAAGAAGTTGGTCAATAAGTGAAAAAAGTGATAGGAACATGCCCGAATACAGGGAGTTCCATCGGAGTATGTGACGTCTTCGGACTACCCAATACCCTTCGCCGTTTGGAGAATCGACTTGATCGGAGCTTTACCAAAAGCACCCGGAGGAGTGAAATACTGCGTAGTCGCCATAGATTACTTCACCAAGTGGATAGAAGCCGAACCATTGGCCTCAATAACAGTGGACAACATACGGGAATTCGTTTGGAAGAACATCATATGTAGGTTCGGATGCCCGAAAGTGCTTGTCGCCGACAACGGGACACGGTTTACGGATGAGGGATTCCAAGATTTTACCGAAGAGTTCGACATCAAGATTCATTTTGCTCCGGTAGACCAAACTGGGTTCCCGAAGGCCAAAAGGAGGTTCATTCGCCCCGAACTGGGAAGGTCCGTTTAGAGTAATCGCCGAAGAAAGAAAGGGAGTTTACAAATTATCAGATTCTGAAAGAAGAGAAATTTCAAACTCATTTCATTCGGAAGCGCTTCAAAAGTACTATGTGTAGCCCGAAGTTAGTTATATATAAATACATTCAGGAAGAGGACTTAGTTGTTCAAAAAATCCCAGAGATTTCATTAATAAATCTCGAAGAATGCATTACAATTCCCGGAGTACTCTCTAGGGGAACAAAAAATACATACTAAGAAAAGCTAAATTCATTTGGATGAACTGGCTCCGGAGCTTTCGGCAATTCCTCCCCGAACCAAGATGAAACCACCGGGTGCTCATCCTGACTGTTTAACCCGAAGAGATCAGCGTGCGGGTTCCGCTCCACAATTTGTCTCCGGGCAAGGTAAAAGCCTTGGTCGAATTTCTCGACAGCCATCTGAACCGCATCCTTCACATATTCCTCTCAGGCTTCCTTTTCCTCCCGGACCGTTGTGGTTTCTTCCTTGGCAGCATTGATCTCTTCCCGGAGATCCTTGAGGTCTTGCTCCGTGTGATTCTTGAGGTTTTCCAGATTGACCTCAAGGTCCCTCTTCTCCTTCTCAAGAGCTTCCACCCTTTTCCGGAGCCCTTCTTCGGAATCCCTCTAAGCAGCTACAGTGCTCAGGAAAGAAGCCTCGACATGGGCGAGCTGCGATGCGGTAGAAGGGTCGGGAAGATCACCTTCGACATCGTCCGGGAGAGCCAAGGCTGAAGAGCTTGACGTTCGGGAAACCCGGAGCAACTGTTCGTAGAGGGAAACTCTTTGAATGAGTTTCGTGACTACGGCTATGGCTTTAGTGGCCATTTGTTCAGCGTTACTCTGGGCATCATCCATCTTCTGGACAACTTGGGAAACCCAGCCAGAAAGGCACATCATCTGCACAAATTATTAGACGTTAGGAGCAGAAATTTTATTTTGAAAGGGATCGGTAAAGGGAAACTATACCTGAGAGCCAAGGACATTCATCCTAAAGGTGGCCACACCCAGGTCCGGGAATTGAATTTCAAGGCAGTCCATAGTCCGGGCAATAGAGACCCATTTCCATATCTCCGGGGCCATCTCCTTGACATCTTCATCATCCACGAGGTTTTGGTCCTCATGGATGAGCCACTTCGGCTCCCTGGGGATCTGATCTGATCCATATCGGGCCAGCTTGACATCCCGCTCTTGCCGTGCCTTCTCCTGGGCCTCTTTCCAACCTAGACCTATACAGCAGAAATGCGTCTGTTTGACTTCGTGAATAGGGTCATCTCCGAATATTCGGGAAAGGTTCCCGAAGATGTTCCAGAAACACTTATTCTCTAAGGATAAGTGTTGATTACCTAGATCAAAATCTGTGGGCAAGACTCCCAGAGCTTGCACTTCAACAACCGGCGTGGCCTTGTATTTCTCACGAAGATGTATCCTCTTGTCCGGATAAGGACCAACCCAATCATAGGCGTCCAGAAGGCCTTCAAAAGTTGTGTCCGTCTCTTCCAGACGAACTGGTGAGCAAACTTTGAAAGGGCCGGACTCTGTGACCTCCGGGGCATCCACAATGTCCCTCTTCCTTTTTTTCAGTTCCGCAGCCGGAGGCTGGGAAGGACCAGCCTTTGAGGACTCCTTGGCTGGCTTGGCCTTAAAGCCCTTGAACAAGCCCTAAAGGTCGATCTTTGAAGCCATTTCTGCAAAGAAAGAACAATTACTTAATACAAAAAAGGAATGCAAACTAGTCTAGGAAAGAGTATGAACCTTCCACAAAGGCCACATGCGGGATTTCGCCCCGCAGACGCCGAACCAAAGCCAAATCTTGGGGGGGAAGGGGAGCTTTCCCTGATTCCAAGTGCCCGCAGGTCATCTTGAATGATCCCCAAGTGAGATAAAACTCCTTGGGTGATGAGGATCCAGTTGATCGGGACAGGGAATGGTTCGGGATGGTCATCCCCGAACAAGTCGACCAATTGCGGCAACTTGCCCCGGAAGGCTTCGTAGTTCTCCCGAGCACCTTCTGGACAGTTTGAATGCCCCACGATGCTTCGGGCTTCAGGAAAAAGAACTCCCCATGCCACCCTTTCCTACTCGAAGGCAAATCCCATATGTGGTTAAATTTTTTGTGGGGTTCCCCTAGCCCCGAAGTAATAAAAACAGTTCCTTGGATTCAGGACGATTTTGTAAAACTGCAGGAAGGTGGAAGTTTTGGGATCCACCCCGAACACCATACACAACACGAGAAACGCGTTGATGTGGCAGAAGGTGTTCGGACTTAACTGATTGATGGCCAGGCCATGGGATTCGGCTAATTCCTGGATAAAAGGGTGCGGGGAAACTGAAGCCCGCACTCCAATTGGCTCCTAAAAATAACTAAGCTACCAATGCCCGGTTTGTGTACACGACACTCAGGCGTTGGAACTCTAATGGCTGCGGTACGGGGAAGGAAGAAGTCACGTTGCCAGCGCTTTACATGTTCGGGAGTGGCTGTGCTCCGGAAATGGTCAACTTCTGATCACCATCTTTCGGGTACGGGTTCACTCGTTTCTAAGAGATTACCTGAAGGACGAACAGAGGAAGGAATTGGAAAAGGAGGGGCCATTTTTAAATACATTGAGAAACTGGACAGAGAAAGCTGCGACGAATGGGCGACCTAAGGTTTACCGGCGAAACGCTCGCACCTGCGTCGACGACGGAGTGATATCGACAGTGGAACTTCTCTACGGCAGAAGCTCCCTCTTGGCTGCCAGAGGTAACTGTCTCTTGGCTGAGAAACAACGCTAGGTATTCCTCTGGGAAAACTTTCTCAACACTTCTCTACTTCTGGAAAAAGCTGATCGCCTCCTTGAGCGATGGGTTGTCCACCGTGAAAAAGGGGAATAGCTAGAGAGAGATCAAGAGCAAAGGAATCAAGGAAACAAGGAAGCAAGAATGAGGTGTGTGTAGCAACTCAAGAACTATTCCTTATTTAAGAATGTCCGGGAAGGCAAACCGTCACAAAACGATGCATATCCACCGTTGATAAAAAAACCAGCAGTTAATACAATAACCGCAATGGAATTGTTTGCTCACAAGTCATTTCAAAAGCCCGGACCATTACGGTCTGAGGATTTCAAAGGGAGGATAAAATCTTCGTTTCAAATGCCCGGACCATTACGGTCCGTGGATTTCAAAAGGAGGATGAAATCTTCATTTCAAAAGCCCGGACCATTACGGTCCGAGGATTTCAAAGGGAGGATAAAATCCTCGTTTCAAATGCTCGGACCATTACGGTCTGAGAATTTCAAAGGGAGGATGAAATCCTCATTTCAAAAGCCCGAACCATTATGGTCCGAGGATTTCAAAGGGAGGATAAAATCCTCGTTTCAAATGCCCGGACCATTACGGTCCGAGGATTTCCAAAGGGATGATGAAATCCTTATTTCAAAAGCCCGGACCATTACGGTCCAAGGATTTCAAAGGGAGGATAAATCCTCGTTTCAAATGCCCGGACCATTACAGTCCGAGGATTTCAAAGGGAGGATAAAATCCTCATTTCAAATGTCTGGACCATTACCACCTTGGACCATGACAATCTGTGCAAGTACACTGACATATTCGGACTCCTTGCAGTTGGCCCAATGGCAAGGGAAGGACTTGATGGCCACTAGGCCCAATCACCCAGAAAGACCTAACAAAAGGCCCAGTCCAATCACCCAGAAAGGCCTAACAAAAGGCCCAGTCAGCAGCCCAATAGAAGGACCCCATTAAAAACCCAAGTATTGATAGCTAAAACCTAGCCGTGACATTCTCGAACTTAATAAAAACTCACCAGAATATAGTACGACATATTCCCGGGGAAATACTCCGAGATATACAAAACACGTGTCCATTAACGTTATATTGTCATATTACAATTTTGCCACCATTTATAGTCTATATAAGACATTTATAGCAAAAGTCAAAGGGACGTTTCTTCACCATCATTTTCAGAAAACAGGACAAGAACAGAACAAATTCAACTCCCAACCTCGAATTCCGAGAAACGCATATTGCACAAATCCCAATGACATCAAACAATGTCAATACACGTCAATTCCACAGACACGTGGCGGCATCCTTAACAGATCCGCCACCAACTACCTTGTTAGATCGACATACATACTTGATTGATCAGTATAAAATGGTGATCAGTATGATGAGTTGTTTAGATCGACATGACTGTCTAGTTAGATCGACATCACTACCTTGTTAGATCGACAGACATACT
This sequence comes from Stellera chamaejasme, assembly GCA_024586325.1. NCBI lineage: Eukaryota > Viridiplantae > Streptophyta > Magnoliopsida > Malvales > Thymelaeaceae > Stellera > Stellera chamaejasme. The sequence goes on along the minus strand of CM044981.1, from coordinate 53,052,942 downwards.
TGATTGATCAACATAAAATGGGGGAAAATGCCATGAAAAGTCCTAAAACTTGCTACATTTTACCAACTCAGTCCTAAAACTCCTAAAACTCATAAACTCAGTCCTAAACGTTTGAAGATACGCATCCGTTCGACCTAAAAGTTAAATTTCTAAAATTGAGATAAACGGTGTCCGAGGTGGACACCAAACAGAGTGAAATTGGAAAAGCAGCCTCCACTTCACCATCTCATTCACTCCATTCTTCAGAAAGCAAAGCAGAGCACATGAAGAAAGAGAATGCGACGATTCGAATCGCTCCCCCTGGTCTGGTCCTACACCGAAGAAGACAGGAGTGAGAATTAAAGGCGTTAATCGAAGCTTCTGTCGCTGCCCTGGTCTTAAAGGTACGCAATTTTTTGTATTGTTTATGTTTTGGTGTGTTAGGGTTTATGGGTTAAAGGGGCTTTTACGAAAAAAAAATAATAGTGAAGTGGATGGAAGATGATTAATGTCAGTTGTTTAATGTTGTGAGATAATCTTTTTGTTGGATTCAATATTTCGGCAGTAAATCTTGTTGCCATTTTGGTCCCTGCCCTAGTTCCGTTTTGGTCCGTCATTTGTAATTTTGTCATATTTCATTGACTGATACTTGTCGCCTAATAAAGAACCCTTTGCTGCCATTCTTGCAGGATGCTTGATACCTGGATTAATTTCATTTATGATGGTAGTCTTAAAAGAGATCCACACATGGAATATGTTGGGGGAACATCAAAGAAGTTTGAATTTGATGTTGATTATCTGTGTAATCAAGATTGGGATGACATGGTCGGTAGCTTGACAGATAAGGAGATTAGCATGTTGTGGGTTGAGGATCCTTTGCAGTTTGGTGATGATATATATTAATAGATAGAGGTAGTGACAACTCTATACATGGGCTTATAGATATGATGAGGAGGTATGGTGGTCTTCAAATATTTGTAGAACATCCTGAAAATATTAGTGCTGAGATGGGTGAGGGTGCTGAGATAAGTGAGGGAGAGAATGTAGTGAATGAAGCTGAGACAGTTGATACTGCAATGAATGGTGATATGAATGTAAATGGTGATGTTGAGGCAAATGATGGTCAGGGTAGTGAGAACGTGGACAAAGTTGCTGCTGAAGTTGGTAGGGTTGTTTATGGTGATGGTAATGAGCAGGATGGTTTAGAATCAGCGTCAGATGATAAAGAACAGAATGTGGTTGATTTGGACAGTGTCATGATAGATGATTCTAAACTTGTAAGGCAAGTTTTTGGAAACTGGGATGAGAAACATGAGGATGACATAGAAAACTTTGAGTCTCGGTATTTAAGTGATGATGATGATGAGGAATTGAATGAAATAAGGGACAAAATTAAAGTCTTCAATATGAAATGGGCAGATTTGAAAGTGAAGGTTTTTGTAGTTGTTGGTGGAGCTAATTTGTGGAGGAAATCCAAAATGGTTAGGCAGCCCAATTGTGAGACAAATGCCCCTACTGGGTTCCCAAAATATGACCCCAAATGTAAACAAGTAGAATTCTTTGTGACCCAAATTTTTGATAGTCCATAGCAGTTTAAAGATGCCATTGACAAGTATAGTATTGCTGAACAAAGGCCTGTGAGGGTGCACAAAAATTGCACATAATGGGTTAGGGCTAGGTGTCAATCTGATGGGTGCCCGTGGTTTATTTCACTGGGGTTTGACAAAAAAATTAGGGCTTATCATGTCAAGACATTAGTGAATGAGCACACATGTGGCATATCATTCAAAAATAGAAGAGCTGATTCATCATGGTTGGCTGAAAAATTTTTGGTTGAGATTAGGAACATGCCAAATATCACACTTCATGGGCTGCAGAACATAGTGAAGGAGAAACTTGGTGTTGACATCAGTACTTCAACATGTAGGAGAACCAAGTTAAGGGTATTTCAGAAAGTTCTTGGGTCATACAAGGAGGAATATGGCTTATTGTGTGAGTATGCTGCAGAGTTGAAGAGGAGAAATCCCGGAAGCACTTGTGAAGTAAGGTTGGATCCTCCCCCAAAAGGTTCAGTCAATCCAGTGTTTAATGCAGTTTATGTTTGCTTCGATGCACTAACGAAGGGGTTCAAAGTTGGTTGTAGAAGGATTATTGGAGTTGATGGTTGTTGGGTAAAAGGCGTTTGTAAGGGTGAACTGTTAAGTGCTATTGGAAGAGATGGAAATGACCAAATGTTTCCAATTGCGTGGGTTGTGGTTAAGATTGAGAACACTGATACTTGGACTTGGTTTCTTGAGAAATTGATTGAAGATCTCGAAATTGGTTGTGGATTGGGATGGACAATAGTGAGTGACAAACAAAAGGTAACTTGAGAACACTAATACTTGGACTTGGTTTCTTTTTCAGTACATTTATGATTTTAGTGGCAGATTGTTCTGAATGTTATCTGATTATACATGGACTTAAGAAGGCTATTAGCAATTTGCTACCTAATGTTGAGCACAGGACATGTGTAAGGCATTTATATGCCAATTGGGGAGCAAAATAAAAAGGACCAAAGATGGAGAAATTGTTCTGGAGTGCTGCTAGATCAACAAATGTGTTTGAGTTCAATAAAGTGGTTGCAAAAATCAAGAGTATCACTCCAGCAGATTGTGTAAAATTGCTGGAAACCAGTCCACAACAATGGTGTAAGACATTTTTTAATCCTATGATTAAGTGTGATATTGTGCATAACAACTTATGTGAAGGATTTAATGGATGGATATTAGATGATAGATGCAAACCTGTTTACAGTATGCTAAAGGGTATAAGGGTGAAGTGTATGGAAAGGTTGCATAAACAAGCAGATGCATGTGCAAAGTGGCCTGGGGAGTATGGTGGTAATATCAAGAAGTTAGAGAAAAATCAAAGATACAGCAGATCATGCACCTGTGTATGGGGTGGTAGGAGCAAGTTTGAGATTGAAGAGGATGGTATGAAGTATGTGGTTGACTTCGATGAGAGAAGCTGTTTGTGTGGGGGCTGGCAAGTAACAGGCATACCATGTAGAAATACCTGCTGTGCCATTAGGTTCAAAGTTCTTGAGGCTTCGGAATTCTTGGATGAATGCTACTCTAGAGAAACAGTACTCAAGATATATGAACACAGAATCCAACCAATGTCCACTAGACAGTTTTGGGAAAGAGAGGAAAATGCAACTGAGCCTAGTGCACCTCCTGCAAAAATAGCTAAGGGTAGACGTGCGAAGAAGAGGAGACTTGAAGCACTTGAGAAAATTAAGGGTCATAGGATGGGTAGGTCAGGGGTCACAGTGACATGTAGCAACTGTCATCAAATTGGACATAATAAGAAGGGATGCAAAAAGGTATGTTTTTTGGTATTACCCTGTTCTAACTTCAGTGAATGATGGTCACTCCAATTATTCTTCTATGTAGAGCACTTCAACCGTGAATGAAGGTACAACTTCAGCAAGTCAGAGACAAACTCAGACAGTTCCAACCACTCCAGCGTCAACCATTACAGTTGAAACAAAGAGGCAGAAATTTACTATCAAATGGCCATGCATAAAGTCCTCTAAGAAGAAAGGGAAAAAGGTTAGGGTTAAGAATCCTAAGCAACCTAAGTCATCCACCATGCAAGGACCAATTATACTAAATGTGAGGTTTGATAATCTCAATGTGTTCAATTTTATCTACTGATATATACTCCCACCGTCCCTGAATAATTATACACTTTGTTTTTGCTGTTTTACAGTATTTAATCTGTGATTTTTTTTCATGAATTTTTAGACTTTAAAGTTAATAACTTATATGCATGTCATAATTTGAAGTATAAACTTTCTAAATATATTTTTTCTGAATTTTTTAAAACTTGCTATCTTTGTTAAAATTTGAGTCAAACATTGAATCTTGAAACAGCAAAAACAAAGTGTATAATTATTCAGGGACGGAGGGAGTACTAAACATGTTTTCAATTCCTTTACTGTGTTGATCCAAACTGCAGCACGGTCGCCAAGGAGAAACCATTGTTGGGATGTATCCAAGCGGAATTGAAGAGAATGTCACCATCGCCCAACTTCAAGCAAAAGAATCAAAGGAAAGGAAAAACAATTGAACTCAAGGGTGGAACAAGTTTTTTGAAGTCATGAAGAACATATGACTTAGTCTAGGATATTTTGTACATGAACAGGTTTAGGCAATTGAAGCTGATAATCAATTTTTTGTTAGAATGCATCACCATACTGCTTTTGTGAATGGTTACTGCCTTGTTAAGTCAAGTGTTGATGAAATCCACTAATGGCTTCAAGAATTAGTATGGTGAAGCATTCTAAGCTGGTAGTTACTGACTTTAGGACTGCTTAAGGTGTCGATGAATATGTACTTTGGATGATGTTATGGATATGTACTTTGGCAGATGTTATGGATTAATACTCTAGATGATGATTCTATACAATAGGTGGACAAACAACTTTTTGGACTACTATGAACGAATGCAAGTTTTAGGACTGAAATTAAACGGAAATATACACATTCGTGACAAGCTTTAGGACTTCAATGACCAAATCAATATACATCAAGGACTACAATGCACCAAACAGATAACATCTTCATTTCTCCTAAGCATTTCAACAAACACCCTACATGCACAGGAATTCATCTCTAAGTCATCCCACAAAACGTACAAATCAAACCCACAACCATCCAACCCCCTTCAACCCTACCCCATTCTACAAACGAACACATACAGAACTACACCCAACATTACAAATAACAAGAACTTTTGCCTAATCTTCATGTGACTCACATCTCCTTCCAATCCAACCATCCTCTGTTCAAAGCTTTGTTTCTCACCATTGTCCTCCTCTGCCTCCACGATCTGTCCACTGTAACTTTCATACCCAAGATTATTCTTCATCTTCTTGTACTCCAGTACATTTTTACAATACACTCCGGGATTGGTTCATCAATCCACTCACAAAACCCACAAAACTCTGGCCTGCCGAATCGAGGACAACCATAGAATCGCCGCCCAACATTCAAATCTGTCCACGCTATCCTCACAACAGCTCGGATTCCACAACGACAAAACTTTGCACCTGCTGGATGACTCCTGTAAAAAGAGGAAGCCGAAGACGCCATTGCTTACCTTTAAGACCAGGGCAGGGACAGAACCTTCAATTCACGCCTTTACGAACAGCTCAGATTCCACTCACTATTCGAATGGAGTGCTCTACTTCAACTCTCTTTCTTCATGTGCTCTGCTTCGCTTTCTGAAGAATAGAGTGAATGGGATGGTGAAGTGGAGGCTGCTTTTCCTATTTCACTCCGTTTGGTGTCCACTTCGGACATCGTTTATCTCAATTTTAGAAATTTAACTTTTAGGTCGAACGGATGCGAATCTTCAACGTTTAGGACTGAGTTTATGAGTTTTAGGAGTTTTAGGACTGAGTTGGCAAAACGTAGCAAGTTTTAGGACTTTTCGTGGCGTTTTCCCCATAAAATGGTAATCAACATGATGAGTTGTTTAGATCGACATCACTACCTTGTTAGATCAACATACTTGATTGATCAGCATAAAATGGTGATCAACATGATGAGTTGTTTAGATCGACATCACTACCGTGTTAGATTGACATCACTACTTTGTTAGATTGACATCACTACTTGATAAGTTCATTTTATATATAGCTTTGTTTGCAAAACTTAGCTTTTGTGGAGATCACGATTTCACCGATTAACCAAATATTGGTTAAATTGCCTAGCACCCATTAACATTAAGAAACTTAAACATAAATGGCCAAAACCTTTTAGACTACTCAAATTCGTACATACCTGCACTGGCCTGCTGGTTGCTACCTTCACCCAATCACCACCATGCCCAGCCACCTCCCTCTCGCATCGTCTTCCCCAGACACGTCAATTTCTTCATCCCCTTCATCTACCTTTGTCACACCGCCTACCCATTCCTCTTCCCTTGCTTGACCTACGAACCCGAACCCACCCACCCTCCTGAATTGACCACCCACTCCACCCTTTATCACCCACATTCTTGCTACTCGCCTTCACCGCACATCCCTGCACTACCTTGCTGCTTCTAAGTCGCCGAGAAGCAGATCTAGTGGGCAGATCTCGTAGCATCAAATCTGGGTTCTACATTGATCTCGAGATTCTCGACAGTGGGCATGAGAGGGGCTGGAGGCAGCGGGCTAGGGTAGAGGAAGGCAGCACCTTGGGGTAGGGGGAGGCGGCAGTTGGGCATGGTGGTGGGTCAGAAGGATGAAATTGTATGATATAAGAATGAGAGTGGCTTTAATGTTAAATCGCTTAAGGTTAGACTCTGATGTAGAGTTACACCATTTTCTAAATTGCTGAGTGATATCATGGTTTGAACAAAACTTAGGTTTTGCGAACACACCCTATATGGCTCGATAGCTCGATAACCTATCGAACCGAACTCAGTTCCGCTCGAACTCGGCTCGATAAAATTATCGAGCCCTGAACTCGACTCGAACTCGAAGCTTGATAAGACAATGTTCAATAACACACGAGTCGAGTTCGAGTTCGAGTAAGTTCGATAAGAGCTCGACTCATTTACAGCCCTACTCCAGTTTGTTACCCAACTAAAAAAAGCAGGATCTCGTATGGGTAGAGGCGGCCCAGGATGTATTTCTTATAGGAGCAAAATTATATGTATTCATGTTACAAAATTTAAATGATGAAATTTTATCTAAATCACACACACCTTAATATATAAAGTAAATCTTTCTTCAACGTGTGTTACTATAATAATTTGTCCATCCAATCAGACCAATAATCCATTATTCAACATTTGTTAAAAAATTTCATGAGTTTTTGGGTCTATTTGGTTGGATGATTTTAGGTAAACGGGTAATGTTTTTTTGAAAATTGATGTGATATGTGTAAGAAAAATATGGTTATTTGATAAAAAGTTGAAGAAATTTTTTTTTTTAAAAAAAAGAAATTATTCTATTGCTTTATTCTATACATGTATTACATGTAACTCACAAGAAATCATAAATTAATTTTTAACACGAGTTAACATTTTACAAAAAATTTCAAAAGAAAAATACATAAATAAAATAGTTAAATTGATTGCAGTAAAATGTGTTAGTGATAAATAGTAGAAGAAAGTTATAGAAAGAATTGAAAAATGGTAAGTTCATTTTTTTATACTTAGCCACTTACCCCACCCCACGTGTTGGCACAATCATGATATGAGTTGTCCAAGTTTAGCGCGAAACTGTAAATTTTGGATCAAGTGGTTAAACTAATTTGTTTGTAAGGTAGATTTATAGTACTTGTAGGTATAATTTAAGGATGGAGATGTAATAAGACTTCAGTAGTAAATCAGATGGGGTAAAATATAGAGACAGACTCAAATTTCTAGAAATTATACACACATACCCTATACTTTCTAAAGGATCAGTGGTGGCATCTGCCCCGTTGATCCGCCCCTGCGTATGGGGTAGCCCTAGCAATAGGGTAGGCAGCAAAAATACATAAAAATACATAAAAAGTGAAACCTTCATGTCAACTCACATTTGTAATATTCAAATTGTATAATTACTTTAAAAGTATAATTTACAATACATGAACTTTCTTAGCTAAGTATTTCTGGATTTACAAAAGACAACTAGTTAATAAGTAAATTAATTACCAACAATTTTTTGTCAATGACATGGAAGCAATCCTCCAAAAGTCTTTTATCAACCAGCAAAATCTCATCAACAACGAATCCACAAAATATACTCACCAAAACAGAAAATCACAAATGAATTTAGGCATCAAGGGCGTGTTCGGAAGGAAGAAGGAAAAAACCATTAATCAATTATTTTCTTCATTTTTTTTGTCTCACGAACATTTCACATCAATTTTAAAAGCACCCAATTTCTTTCCCACAACTTTTTTTCCCTTCCTACTCCAAACGGCAAATGGAAGTCCACATACATATGTTTCATTTGCTGAATAATAAGCAAAATCAATTTTTTTGGGTAGTAAGTTCTAATTTATACCGTGAGACTATGTTTAAGAACAAAGTCATAAACAAACTATTAATACTTATATTTCGATCCTATCATGTTTTAACCGAATTATATTGATTTTTTTTTTAATTTCCAACCGAACCGATCAAACAAACCGATCCAAATTGTTAAATATTAATTTAGTTATTCGATTTTTAACAAATAGTGAAAACCCTACGGTCTCTCAACTCTAAAGTAGGAGAAAAAATGCATCGAATATACCTAGTCTTTAATTTCCTTTTCATTTACATCCACAACTCCAAAACATTCTATTCACACCACCACCCTCTATTGCAGTCTGCAACTTGTCAATCCCTCCCACACCAATGCCAAAATGGACATCTCTATGCTCTAACCAGGAAGTGCAGGGCTAGATCAGTAGATCAATAATAGCCAAACTGACAAATAATTTGCCTCAGTTTGATGAAATTGAGTCATAAGCAAAGTCTGGGTCTTCGAAAAAGTTGTTAAAGTGACTTAAATACAGATTATTGAAATCAAAGTTTTGGGTGAAACTGATCAATGTGGCCACAGGTGTTCCAGTAGCAAATTCAATCTTTATTTATATTCATCTAATGATGAATCATCACTGGAGAGATTTCTACATTCTCCAAGCTGATAAAACCACAACAGTACCGTGACATCCAAGTATCGGAGCCTTTTGAATTGATGGCTTTCTACTCACTCCGACGAACTCAGCCTCTGTACGTCCACCAACTGGTAAAGATCACCTCTCCGTTGCTTCGCCAGGGGAAGACCAGCCCTATGGTTCACATATGCATATAAAATTAGACACGAAATTACGTACCATGAAAGAAACACTTTTACAACTGTCTCACCTTCGTTGCTCGATAATTGAATAATCAATCTCTGCTATGATAATGTCCTCCTCATGTTCAGTTGTGGCTAGGACTTCCCCAAACTGCATCATTCAAATATTCAGCTTTCATGTTCATTTGCTCACACAATTAACAGAAAAGAAGCATCCTTGCATTTAATTTAAGAGCCATTTGAGAACAACGCTAGTGTTTAGCGTTAGAGTTTGAAAACGATGTCCAATGGTAGCTTCTAGCATTAGAGGTTCCGAAAAACCATCACAATCGTTCAAAAATTCTCTCAACCTCTAGCGCTAATCTTAAACACTCTTCCAAAACGAAACCTTAGAAGGTATCAAGAGAACTTCGATTAAAGTTTTTTGCTACTCGTGATTAGTCCTTTTCTTCTACAGTATATCTACTTACAGGTCCTACAAGAGTGGAGTGTCCCCAAGCTACATATCCAGCACTGACATCACGAGCAGGAGCACAGGTTGCCACGTATAGCTGTCATTTAGAATTCAAAGACAAATACAAACTTGTGATTCATATGATAAAGATCATTTCCAACCAATCAAATCTAATCTTATCTTACTAGCATGTTCTCAAACAAAAGGTAAAGCGCAGTTTTTGTTCAATTCCTCTGGTAATGCAGCGTTGTTAACTTTAGTGTGTAAGCCCTCGCACACACATTCATGGGCCCATCTCAGCGGAGAGACAAGAGTTTGAAACTTTATAAGAACACAAATTAATACCTGATTATCCACAGCCCTGCATATGGAAACACCAGCATTACAATCATGCATGTCAAGAAACAATAAATATGACACTGTCCTATGGTAAAACATGAATGGAGGACTTCTACGTTGAAATAGCAAGGTGCATCACAATGAGAAGTGAAGTGTTTCTAGCAATAAATGTATAGAAACCCAGGATGGTGCCATCTTACTGTTAAACTATATGTACTCCATAGGTAGCCAAAAGAATGTAGCATTTCTTGGGGCATGAAGATTAAGGTAAAAGTAGAAAGTGAGGTAATAAAATAAGGAGAAGAGAGTATAAGAATGTAAGGGGCAGTTAGGGTATTAAGGTAAAAATAAGTACTGAAAATTTCTTTAACGAGGAAATGTGACATTCTTGCAAAGACAGAGCATATGCATATCCATATAATGGCTGTTCCACTCATATAATGGCTGTTCCACACATGAGGAACCAAGTATAGCACATCAAACGAGAGTTCTAACAATTACACAGAGTATAGACCAGCAGAGTGCTCTTTTGCAAATTTCCTTTACTGTAGAAGAGATAAAAGGGCCTAGAACATGCAAAAGCTACAAAGCCTAACAAGCATCATTTGAGCTTTAACGAAAACTACTTTGGGATGCTACATGCAGCAGAATTTTAATACTGCAACATAGCTAACTTGTTAGAATGCACAGAATCATTGTTAATATCTGTTAATATCCTTTTTTATTCTGTATATCTTCACTTTAGGCATGTAAAGATTAGGATCCCTAGAAATCAGAGATTACCCCTACAAATCAGGGATTAGATCTTAGGAAATATTTTTTTTCCTTTTTGCTGATTCCCAGCAGATGTATTTAAACGCTGAGAAGCGTTGAAGTTAAATATGAAAGCATCATTTCTCACATGGTATCAGAGCTTTAGGTCAGATCAAAACCTAAACCTCATCTTTTCTTTCAGCCTTCATTGCAAAACCTCTTTCTCTAGCCTTCATCGCAGAGTTGTTTCCAGGCCTTCATTGCCATTTCTACAGGACATCAGCTGAAACCCTAGTGTTTTTTTTCTGGCCTTTATCGCCAAACTTCCCAAACATTTTGTCACAGAAAATGTCTCACATACCAAAAAATTCTGAAAAATCTTTCTCTGGCCTTCATTGCCAAACATTTCAGTGGCTGTTTTTCTCCACAACATGTTGTTTCTAACCGGTGATGAATCCAGAATTTATAAGGGGAAGGTTAAAAGTGCAGCAGCCAAACAGAATACTGTATCCACAACTCACCAAGATGACTCTGGAAAGGAGGCACACAAGCGAGATGAAGTAGAGAAGCTAACGAAGTTCCCAGATTCTCTCAGGGAAGTTCCTTTGCCTCTCTTGCCCTCTCAGGTATCACTCCTCCCTTAGGATTTCATGTCTCACCTAGTGTGCTCCCTTGGATACTAGATTCAGGTGCCACAGACCATATGACACCCTCATCCTCCTATTTTATTTCCTACCATCCTAGCCCAGGCAACAAGAAAATTGTGGTTGCTGATGGTTCATCCATCACTGTTGCAGGATATGGAGATGTCCAAATAAACCCAAAAATTCTTCTAGAAAATGTTCTGCATGTGCCCAAGTTGTCTACCAGTCTTGTGTCCATTCATAAACTCACCCTTGACTTAAATTGTCAAATTGTTTTTTTCCCTAGTCACTGTATATTTCAAGACCAGATTTCAGGGAAGAAAATTGGAACTGCTAAAGAAAGGGATGGCCTTTACTACCTTGAGGAAGCTAGGGTTGATTCTCCTAACACTATGCATGTCAAGGGTGAGACTTTCCAATCCATAAAAAATAAGATTTGGATGTACCAGTTTCGTCTAGGACATCCAGCCTTTTCTGTTTTAAAAGTCATGTTTCCAACTCTCTTCAAAGATTTCAATGAAGTTTTCCACTGTGATGTTTGTGAATTAGCCAAACATAAAAGGGCTCCTCATCCAAGGAGTGATAAAAGATGCCAAATACCCTTTGATTTGATTCAATCAGATATATGGGGACCCTCTAAAATCCCTAATATAACTGGGGCAAAATGGTTTGCTACTTTTATTGATGATTGCACTAGAGTCACATGGGTTTTCTGCTAAAAAATAAGTCGGATATGAGCACTGTTCTTCCTAGATTTCAGAAAATGATTGAAACCCAATTTGAAGTAAAAATCAAAAGGTTTAGGACTGACAATGCCACTGATTATTTTAATCAAACACTGTCCAATTTCTTCCAAAAACAGGGCATTGTGCATGAGTCATCTTGTGTTTATACTCCCCAACAAAATGGGATAGCTGAAAGGAAAATTGGTCATCTTTTGCAAACTACTCGTGCTCTTCTTTTTCAAAATAAAGTCCCAAAACACTATTAGGGAGAGGCTGTTCTTACTGCAATTTACAGTATTAATAGGCTGCTTACCAAGGTTTTAAATAACCAAGCACCCATGGAGGTCCTATCCCAATTTTTTCCCCAAGTCAGAACCTTAAATAATCTGGAATTAAGAGTATTTGGGTGTTCTGCCTTTGTTCACACATATAATAAAGGGAAATTGGAACCTAGGGTGACTAAATGTATTTTTCTTGGATATTCTTCAACACAAAAAGGTTACAAATGTTATCATCCAAGAACAAGAAAAAATTTCATCTCCCTGGATGTAATTTTTCAAGAAGAGCTATCCTTCTTCGCCTCTTCAAATAGGCAAGAATCATTGAACCAAATGGCAGAAACTGATCCATATTTTTTTGTGTTTGAACTTCCATCCTTAGAAATAGGAATAAAAGATTTTCAAAACACTCCAAAACATCCTAATCTTGAACCAGAGCCAAATCCCACTAATGAGATGCATAGTGAAGGTAGATTTGGTCAGGTTTACTCAAGGAGAAAAGACCCACCCCCTGGACCTATGCAAGACCAAAACTCTGCTCCTGAAAGTACTGAGGTATGCCGTGAAATAGACTCTTCTCCTTCTGCTGATGAATATTACCTCCCTATTGCCCTTAGAAAAGGACGGAGGGAATGCACTAAAAACCCTTTATATCCCCTGGCCAATTCAGGTTCTTTTCACTGAATGTCTAAATCCTACAAAGCATTCCAAGCCAACCTTCATAGTATCCAAATCCCAAACACTTTACCTGAGGCAGTGTCTAAAAAGATTGGAGAGATGCAATGAGAATGGAAATGGAAGCCTTGGAACAGAATGAAACCTGGGAAATCACTGAACTGCCGAAAGGAAAGAAGGTGGTGGGATGCAAGTGTGTGTTTTCTGTGAAATATAAACCTGATGGGTCTTTGGAGAGGTATACACAGACCTATGGACTTGATTACCAAGGAACATTTGCACCGGTAGCAAAGATGAACATAGTGAGAATTTTGTTATCACTTGCTGCTAACTTTAACTGGGATATGCAGCAATATGTTGTCAAAAATGCTTTCCTCCATGGAGAGTTAGAGGAGATATAAATGGTTGTTCCCCAGGTTTTTCAGAAGGCATTAAAGGGAATCAGGTATGTAAGCTCAAGAAAGCCCTTTATGGGTTGAAACAGTCTCCGAGAGCTTGGTTCGGAAGGTTCACAGGTGACTTGCGGAAATTAGGTTATAAACAATGTCAGGGTGATCACACATTGTTTATAAAACATACTGATTCAGGGGGAGTCACAGCTTTACTTGTGTATGTAGATGACATAATTGTAACGGGGGATGATGAGCAACACTTGGCCAAGGAATTTCAGATAAAAGAGCTGGGAAGGCTCAAATACTTCTTTGGAATAGAGGTGGCACACTCAAAACAGGGTATTTTTATTTCCCAGAAATATGTGATTGACTTGCTAAAGGAGACAGGAAAAATGGCCTGCCGACCTGTATCTACCCCTGTGGATCCAAATCACAAGCTAGGAGAAGCCAAAGATACTCCAAGTGTTGACAAAGAGAGGTATGAAAGGCTGGTTGGCAGACTAATCTACTTAGCTCACACGCGGCCAAACATTGCTTATGCTGTAAGTTTAGTAAGCCAATTCATGCATGATCCCAAGGAGCTGCACCTACAGGCTGTAAACAGAATCCTTCACTACCTTAAAGGTTATCCAGGTAAAGGAATTCTATTTAAAAGAGATGGAGGCATGCAGCTAGAGGCATACACAGATGCGGACTATGCTAGTTCAGTAGTGGACAGGAGGTCTACATCTGGCTATTGTACCTTCTTAGGAGGAAATTTAGTCACATGGAGAAGCAAGAAACAACATGTAGTGGCAAGGTCAAGCTCTGAGAGGCAGAGTTCAGGGCCCTAGCACAAGGAGTTTGTGAGTTACTTTGGATTAAAATTTTCCTAGAGGATCTGAAAGTTAAAACTACTGGACCTATGAAGTTGTATTGCGACAACAAGTCAGCAATACAAATTGGACATAATCTTGTGCAACATGAGAGGACCAAACATATTGAAATAGACAAGAACTTCATCAAGGAAAAGCTGGACAGAAAAATCATCTGCACTCCTTTTGTTCCGTCTCATCAACAATTGGCAGATGTCCTTACCAAAGGACTTCCAGGACCAGCCTTCCAGAAGCTCGTTTGCAAGCTGGGAATGGAGGATATCCACTCACCAGCTTGAGGGGGTGTTAGAATGCACAGAATCATTGTTAATATCTGTTAATATCCTTTTTTATTATGTATATCTTCACTTTAGGCATGTAAAGATTAGGATCCCTAGAAATCAGGGATTACCCCTACAAATCAGGGATTAGATCTTAGGAAATATTTTTTTTCCTTTTTGCTGATTCCCAGCAGATGTATTTAAACGCTGAGAAGCGTTGAAGTTAAATATGAAAGCATCATTTCTCACATAACTGTTTACGAAGGGTAACATTTCAGTACAACGTCACCCACTGTGATGCTCAAGTAAAAGAAAGAATAAGAATGCTCAGATTGCTCGCCAGTCACTGTGCCAATAAAATTGCACAGTTGAATGACACTCATGGGCAACACTTTAATTTTATTTAAGTGGACAGATCAAGCACAAAGCAGCTGCATATCGTAGTACCTTGCTCTTTGCAATAATTCCCAGTGCAATGGTCCAGTTGTCATATTGAATGCTCCAGGGTAGCATAACAAATGGGCACCTTTTTGAAACAAGATGACACATGGTTCAGAACAAAAAAAGCAAGTGCTGGAAACTGAACTGTATCCTATATGAAAAATCGATGATGGTAAAATCATAGTTGAAGTAATATCATAGAATTCCTGACTTCCTAGGTATTAGACCTATTTCCATCTTTACATTGCCTTCCAGAGAAGCTTGTTACGGATAGAGCGGAATTGAGACACAAGATTCATGTAGCCGACCCCAGCTAGTTGAGATTAACACTCAGTTGATTGATCATTTATCTTTACAATGCCCATATTCAAACAATATCAATTCTAAAAACGGTCATGTTTCTGAAAACTGAAGTTCTAAAATACTTGAGGCATACAAGACAAAGTTGATGAGTGAAAGTCTTTAAGCTGACCTGTTCTTGAATTACACATGCTATTTCATAATTTTCCTACTATAGAAGTCAGCTCCAGAGAAAGTGATAGGAACATTTGTTAAAGTAATCAATCAATGCTCCATGTTGAAGGCAAACGATGACTATAATGATAAAGCATATACCGTATGGTTTAGGCTAGAGAATTCATACCTCTTGCTGCATAAATCATGGCCAATTCTTGAAATCTTATGTCATAGCATATACCAATACCAATACGCCCAACATCTGTAATGTTTATTCATTAGTTTCCTAACAGACAGAAGTTCTCAGATAAAATCAGCAAAAGTAGACTATATCCACTTTTTTCTTTCTTTATTTTCCTTTTCCTTTCCTTTTCTTTTTGTTTTTGTTTTGGACAATACTAAACGATTTATATCCACCTTTTTCTATAGATGTTAATAAGAACTGCAAATAAAAAATTAAACCAGAAGCAGCAGTAATATGAAACAAAGATCCTCTCTGTCACCCCAACCAAAACAAAGTGACAGCTAATAGAAGTATCAGATAGTCCAAAATGGATGCCTAAAATAGATTCTAACTCTAACAGCCCACAAGTCACAGCATGCATTGCAACAATGGGCTCCACACAAGATACTCCAATGATGTAGACAGGTGCAATGATGCAAACAATGAAGGATTTCATCTTAGAATTTGACCTATGTGACATATGCCACTGACACCGATTTAAAATGAAATAACATCATAACTTAGTACAAGGAACTATCATTTGCACACAAGTTTTTCTATGGGGTTGCATCCTCTGATGCTTTATGACTAATCCAATATATCATTTTTTCTTTTAAAAAACATGAAGGCGAGGAACCCAGGAAACAACAAGACCTGGAATGATCCAAAATCTCAACCTAGCTACCAATGAAGGTAATCCAAGCCCTTCTGAGACTAGGCTGTCCTTAGTTTCCATTCACACAAAGAAGAGTGTCAAGAAAGGCTTCACATCACTAGTTGAGATGCTGCTATGTTCAATATGACAAAGTTTAGCTGCAATATGTGCAAAAAAAAAACTAATAATCCAACAAAACTATAGTAATACATATATGCCTTGACACGTCAAATTCCAAGGGATCCTCAAACCTGTCTCAACAATGGTCGGAGTCTCCCCAGCAGTGAGGGTCTTTGATTCCATGAAAGTAATTTTCCCAGGAATATCGATATCAAATAGATGAATCTGTATTTGGTTACAGGATATCAGGAACATCTATCCTGTAAAACAGGTCATATCTGCAGTAGGTAATACATAGGGGATCTACCTTCCGATGCTTGCCTATCAGCTTTCCATCTGTACCAAAAACACAACATGTATTGTATAACTTAGCCCCAGAACGTTCAGGTATGGAGCCACCAACTATTGTGATTTTCAAACGATGGGAAGCTTCAGAGAGCATAGCTGTTGAAGGTGATTTATCACCGCCCGCATCAATGTCTTCAGCATAAACAGGAAAGCTATCATTTGAATAGGGACTGTTCCATATTTCCTAAGACAACCAAAATTGACACTTTTGTTTCATCAATATTTGGTCATCATCTGAAACATAAAGAATAGAGAAGGACATCCAAACTTATTGAGAATTCTGTATTTTCTGTAGTTATAATTTTCTGTATCCATGATGGACATGTTGATTTTTCAAATATCAACCTTGTAACGGGACATGACTAGAGCAATTATCTCAACCCATCGCCGTCTCATGATATTCTCCATGAAAGTGGAAAAACCTATAATGATACGGTTTGAAATTTCATCTCATTATTCCTTCGAAAGAAGGTTCTGATAGGAAGGGTATCCAACGTAAAACTTTGCCACTATACTTCTGTATGAATTTATAGTGTCAACAAATTTTTGACAATTAAGTGCCACTATAAATTTCATGTCACCAATCGCAAAGTAGTCCGGATTAAGGTGTTGTTGATGATGATCAAATGTTCGAAGAAAGTAAGCTACTGGACGCTGGAACTATCTATTCCATTCAAGAAGCTTCTATATATCACTGAACCATTGCATTTGCAAACTACAACAAGCAAAAGTACAGAAAGTGGCTTTCTGGCTTTTGAAAGATAAAAAAAACCCTCTTAGAGGCTATTTGCTTAAGCCAAACAAATAGATAAATACTCCATATGTTTAAAAGTAATAAATACAAAGAAAATCTTCATATATGTGCAAAAAAAATTAACATAAATTGAACTTAGCTAATGGCTTAAGCCAACCAAATGGGACCTTAATTCAAAGATCACCAAAATCAACACATGCAAAATCCAATAACCAAATCCAACTCACAGGCAGAAGAACCAGCTGGGCACCCTTTTGAGCAGCTTCCTCAATAGCTTGGCGGGCATGGGCAATGTTTCTCTCCTTGTCTGGAGTCACGGACAACTGACACAACCCAATCTTGAACTACAAAAACAGAAAACAACCCAGCAAATGGTTCACCAAAAAACCGACCAAACAAACACAAAGGCGAATCAGAATAAGCAAAGTAAGAGACTTTTTACCTTGGTCAGAGAAGGAGAGGGCAAAGGAAGAGCCGGGGGTTGCCGGGCCTGCTCGGGCTTGAAAGAAGATGCCATGACTGAGGAGGGTCTGGAACTGAAGCGTAGCTTTTGGGTAGGATTGTTGTTGATTTTGTCTGCGAGTGGGATGAAAGAAGTTCTGTAGGAAGTGGGTCTTGACTTGGGTAGAGAAAGGGAACGAGTGAGAGGGGAGTGGCTCAGATGCTTGGAGTTCAGTATCGATGAAAACGCTGCCTTCATTTCAATTTCGACAAATCAAAGTAAGGAACTTTGGCTGCTTGATTCGCTTTTTCAACCTGTATGAGCAAATACTGGTAAGTGGTAACTCGTTGGCGTCGTGTAAAAGAATTTTGATCCATTTAACAAATGAAAACAGTTTTCAATTTTATTTATTGTATCAGTTTTTATTTTTATTTTTAATGTATAATTTTTTAAAATAATTTTTGGAAACTCGTTTATTACAACACATTGAAAACAGTATTTTGAAAAGAGTAAAGTGCAACGATAACGCTATACTTCCACCAACTACAAGACCACCGTCGGGCCGCCGCCGGACCACCACCGGACCGTTGACGGACCAAAGCCGAACCGTCACCGGATCACCATCGGACCATCATCGGACCAACGTCGGGCTGTTGCCGAACAACAGTCGGACTGTCTCCGGACCAATGGCGGAGGGCGGCGATGCTCCGGCGGTGGTCCGAAGACGGTCGGACGGCGGTCCGATGACGGTCTAGCGGTGGTCTGGTGGCGGTCCGATGAGGTTGGTCTAGAAGCCTGCAAAGATCACAGTTGGAATAAGAAATTGTGATCAGTTCCGTGTTTTTAAAAGAAAACATCAAAAAGTTTTTCTCAAAATCATTTACAAAAGTGTTTTCATTTTTATATGAAAATGACTAACTAACAAAATTTTATTTTATTTCTTATTTTTTGAAAGTTTTCACAAAGTTTACAAAAAATTCTAACAACTAAATGGGTCTTATGGTTGGGATAATTTAGTTGCAGTAATACATTCAAAAAAAACAAAGAAATTTAAATTGAGTTTTTATTTTCTATTTCTATATCCTTAATTTTTTTTTTAAAAAAAACTTCTACCTTTCAAAAATTAAGATTCATTTTCAAATTAGTTTTAAAAATAACATTGGTGGCGGATCTGTGTGGGCAGTCGCTACTATCCTCCGGTGCTGTCGCATTCTGACGTTACTGGACACCATAGGAATCTGTGTAAAGTACGCCGGACTCGGAAATCGAGTAGGGGAAATAGAGGGGGTCCTCAATTTGTATTTAGTGAATATTGGGAAAGTGAGACGACAGCTCCAAGAGAATTCAATAAATAGTTACCTTAAAAGGGGTGTATGATTGGTGTTTTTATAGTCCACAGTAATATAGTGGCAATATCGTAATATCCCAATATAGAATGATGACTTGTTAGTGGACACGTGTCCTTAACATGTTCGGGTATATGTGATCCAGGAGATCCAGGACTGTTCTAAATTATGTTAGGGTAAGTTCTTATTATATCCGGTAATGTCCTTGTCTTGTTTGGGTTATGAGTTATTTAAATTTTTAATGAGACCCTTATTTTTAGACTACTGATTTGGCCTTTGCTAGGCCTTTCTGAGCCTTTTGGTAGGTCTTTTTTGGCTTTTTAAGTAGATTGAGTCTAGCAGCCATCAAGTCCCCTAGTAATTTGGCCGACTACAAGGAGATCAAATTTTTTCTAAGTAGATCTTGATTTCCGAATGACTATGTTCGATTTTTTGAACCTTCTCCCGAATGATAATGTTCAAGTTTTTGAACCTTCTACCGGATGATAATGTTCGAGCTTTTGAGAAGTGGGAATTTGTTCCCTTTTGATTTTCTCGGACTATCATGGTCCGAGATTTTTTACCATTAGAGATATTTTTATCCTTCTTTTGATTTTCTCGGACCATGATGGTTCGAGATTTTTGACCATTAGGGATATTTTTATCCTTCTTTTGATTTATCGAACCATTATGGTTCGAGACTTTTGACCGTTATAGATATTCTTATACCTCTTTTGTCTGAGACTTTTGACCGTCAGGAATATTTTTATCCCTCTTTTGATTTTCTCGGATCATCATGGTCCGAGACTTTTGACCGTTAGGGATAGTTTTTTCCCTCTTTTGATTTTCTCGGACCATCATGACCTGAGACTTTTGACCGTTAGGGATATTTGTATCCCTATTTTGATTTTCTCGGACCAATCTTCGACAAATAGGGATATTTTTATCCCTCTTTTGATTTCTCGGACCATCATGGTCCGAGACTTTTGACCGTTAGGGATAGTTTTTTCCCTCTTTTGATTTTCTCGGACCATGATGGTCCGAGACTTTTGATCATTAGGGATATTTTTATCCCTATTTTGATTTTCTCGGACCAATCTTTGACCGGTAGGAATATTTTTATCCCTGTTTTGATTTCTCGGACCATCGTGGTCCGAGATTTGAGGCGGTTTCCATAGAGGCGGTTACTTGACCTTTCATCTTCGATTGTGTATTAACTGCTCCTTTTGATGAACGATGGAGATTTAGTGTTTGGTGAAGGTTTGTATTTCCGGACATCCTTAAATAAGGAATAGTACTTGACTTGCTTCTATCCTCATTCTTGCCTTCTTGCTTCTCATTCTTGCCTTCTTGCTCGTCCTCCGGGAGACCTTTTAGAAACTAACGGGCCTATCCTCTCGAAGGATGGTGGTCTGAAGTTGAGCACTTCCGGAGCAGGGCCACTCCGGAAATAATAAGGAGCTAGCAACGTGACTTCTTCCTTCCCCGAACCGTAGCCATCAGGGTGCAGACACTCGAATGCCGTGTCTACGAGTCGGGTGTCGGTTCTCTTGTAGTCTTTAGGTGTCAACTGGAGTGCGGACTCAGATTTCCCCCGCACCCTTTTGTCCAGGAGTTGGTTGAATCCAATGGCCTTGCAGTCAACCAGCTGAGTCCGAACACCTACTGCCACATAAATGCATTCCTTGTGTTGTGTCAGGTGTTCGGGGTGGAGCCGAAGATATCAACATTTTTGCAGTTTTACAAAATTGAAGAACTGTTTCTACTACTTCGGGGCTAGAGGGAATCCTTCCAAAAGGTTCAACCTCATTTGGAATATACCTTCGAGTAGGAAAGGGTGGCAGGATAAATTTTTCTTCATGAAGCCTGAAGCGTCCTAGAATCTCCAGACCATTCAGAAAGTTGGCGAGCTGCTGGACGTTAAAGATCCTTCTCGTTTGTTGCAATTGGAGGGAGCTTGGGAAAACCACAAAGTTTTTTGGAATAAACTGCGACAGTCTGTTAATTGTTTCGGGGATGAACGTTCGAACCATTTCCCGTACCAATAAACTGGACCTTGATTACCCAAGGAGTCCTATCTCATTTTCGGAATTATTCAGGTTGACTTGGGGGTACTTGGAATCAAAGAGAGTCCCCCAACCACGCAGGATCAAGCCCTAATTCAACATCTGCGGGCCGAAATCCCGCACGCGACCTTTGTTCAAGGTTCATATCTTTTCTTTGATTCCTTTGCATTCCTTTTGTATTAACTAAATGTATTGTCTCTTCTGCAGAAATGGCTCCGAAGGTCAACCTCCAAGATTTATTCAAAGGCGCCCAGAAAAAAGGCAAGCCTTCCAAGGCAGGCCCCTCCCAGCCTCCGGCAACTGAGCCGAAGAGGATGAAGAGGATGTCCCGACAGCTAGTCCCTCCGAAGTTCGCTCTCCGGTTAGTTTGGAGGGTTGAACACAACTTTTGAGGATCTGTTCGTTCCCTATGATCGAGCAGGTCCTTATCCTGACAAGAAGCGTCGCCTTTGGATTAAGTACAAGGCAACCTCGATCGCCGCAGAACAAGCTCCGAGAGTCTTGCCCGTGGACTTTGACATAGGTAATCGAAAAATATCTCTAGATAATAAGTTTTTTTGGAATATCTTTGGGAATCTCTCCCGGATGTTTGGAGACGATCCGTTTCATGACATCGCCTGGACACACTTCTGCTGTATAGGTCCAGGCTGGAAGGAGGCTCAAGAGAAGACTCGTCGAGAGCACGATACCGAGCTTGTTCGGTACGGGACTGACTTGATCCCTCAGGAGCCGAGGTGGTTGATCCATGAGGACCAAAACCTCATGGATGATGATGACGCTAAGGAGGTGTCTCCTGAGCAATGGAAAGGGATCTCTACTACCCGGACCATGGATTGCCTTGAGCATCAATTCCCGGACATGGATGTGGCCACCTCCAGGATGCATGTCCTCGGCTCCTAGGTACATTCTCTTTTCTTTGGTTTCTTTTAAGAAAATATTACCCTTTCCTTTGACAACTTCGTAGATGATGTGCCTCTCCGGCTGGGTCTCCCAAGTAGTCCAGAGAATGGATGTTGCATGAAATTATGATGAGCAAACGGCTACCAAGGCTCTAGCCGTGGTGGCAAAACTCATTCAAACAGTTTTCCACTACGAGCAACTGCTCCGGGCATCCCGGACTTCAAGCTCTCTTGCCTTAACTCTTCCGGATGACGGTGTTCAAGGTGATCTCTCGGATCCTGCTGTTGCGGCTCAGCTTGCCTAGGCTGATGAGGCTACCTTCCTGAGCACAGTCGCAGCTTAGAGGGACTCTATTGCCCGAACCATGGATTGTCTTAAGCATCAATTCCTGGACTTGGATGCGACCACCTCCAGGATGTATGTCCTCGTCTCCTAGGTACATTCTCTTTTTTTCTTTGGTTTATTTTAAGAAAATATTACCCTTTCCTTTGACAATTTCGTAGATGATGTGCCTCTCTGGCTGGGTCTCCCAAGTAGTCCAGAAAATGCATGATGCCCGGAACCAGGTTGAGAAAATGGCTACCAAGGCTTTAGCCGTGGTGGAAAAACTCATTCAAAGAGTTTTCCACTACGAGCAACTACTCCAGGCATCCCAGACTTCAAGCTCTCCTGCCTTAACTCTTCCGGAGGACGGTGTTCAAGGTGATCTCCCGGACCCTGTTGTTGCGGCTCAGCTTGCCCAGGCTGACGCTGCCTTCCTGAGCACAGTCGCAGCTCAGAGGGACTCTGATGATGACCTTCGAAAGATGGTTGAAATCCTTGAGAAGGAGAAGAAGGACATTGAGGTCAATCTTCTTCAGTCCGTCTTTCAACGTTCGGTTTGATACTTCGACTTGTCCATTGCTTTGCGGATGGGCGATCAGAATGAAATGGAGTTTGATCCTGAATTCGTCAGTGGAGTCTTGGAATCTTTTGTCCGTGAGTTGTGTCCCGTTGTCTGCTACGAGTACTTTCGGGCATCCGAACTTGCATGATATTTTTCCAAACAAACTTTCGGATGTTGCCAGCCGTTATAGACGCCAATGGTTCGGCTTCTATCAACTTCTAAAGTAGTCTACGGCCACTACACAGTACTTCAATCCTCTGGGAGCCATTGGTAGTGCTCCAATTAAGTCAATACCCCAGACGGCAAAGGGTATTGGATAATCTGAAGATGTTACATACTCTGAGGGGACTCTCTGTATTCAGATATGCTCTTGGCACTTCTTACATTTGTTGACCAACTTTCTGGCCTCTTCCATCAGGTTCGGCCAGAAATATTATTGCATGAGTATGACTGCAGCTAATGCATCCAATTTGATAATGACCTGCATGTGCCTTCGTGAACTTCTGTTAAAATATCTCTGGTTTCTTCTTTCCTGATGCACTTTTGCATAGGTGAAGAAAAACCATTTCAATATAGATTATCGCCTATGATGATGAACTTGCTTGATTTTCTTCTCACTTTGGTTGCTATAGCTGGATCCTTCGGAAGTAGTCCTTCGGTGAGATATTTCCAAAAAGGCGCTCTCCATCCCAAAGTAATATTGAATACATAGAGATAGTTGATACATGGATTCTTTCTTTCTTCATCATAGGAGGCGGACTTTGAGAGCTGATCAGCTTCGGAGTTGAGTGCCCACAGGATCTTCTCAATGTGCAATCTTTCAAATTGTATCGTTAATTTCTTGGCAACTTCGACGTACTTTTTAAGACTTGGTTCATTGACCTCATATTCCTCATTCATCTGTTGAACCAAGAGGTTGGAGTCACTGCACGTCTTTAGGGACCGAATATCTACCTTCTTGCTAACTTTAATCCGGCAATTAAAGCTTCATATACGGCGGCGTTATTTGTCACCGGGAAAGTAAACTTGATGGATTTGGTGGCCTCCATTCCTTCAGGGCCTTCGAGAACTAATCTCGTTCCCTATCTATCTGATCCCGAAGCTCCGTCCACGTAAAGTGTCCATATGGGATTGTCCCCGATCTTCAAATGCTCGTCTTCGGATCCTTGGGGTAATTCGGTAATGACATCAACCATAGCCCGCGTCTTGATTGCTCTCCTTGATTCATATTTAACTTCGTATTCGGTCAACTTAATACATCATTTTGATAATCTTTCGGAGTGATCTACCTGCTTTAGTATCTTTGATAGGTACGTTACTCCGAACTATTATGGAGAACCCGAGAAAATATGGCTTCAACCTTCGGGTTGATAGGACCAAGGCTTACACTACTTTCTGAAGCATCGGGTAGTTAAGTTCAGCATCATGTAATGACTTGCTCACATAGTAAACTGGCCACTGCTTCTTTTGATCGTCTTCTTGTACGAGGACCGGACTTACGGCCTTCTCCCCTGCCTCTAGGTATACTATCAGAGGTCTATCCTCGGTTGGTTGCCAAAGGGTAGACATCTCCAAGAGGTATGCCTTAATCTCCTCCCAATCTTTCTGACATTCGGGATTCCATACGAATTTCGCCCGTTCAGTTGCATTCTCTTCCTTTGATTTCTTCTCTCATTTCTTTACTCCAATTCTTCTGGGTTCTGCACATTCCTTAATCAAGAGTTTGAAGAATGGGCGACACTTATCCCTATACCGCGATACGAAACGACTTAGGACTGTTATTCTCCCGAGCAACCTCTACACATCTTTGAACGAAAAATGTGTCTTTGATTTTAACAAAGCTTTGATTTTTACCGGATTTATGTCTATGCCACTTTCAGATACCATGAATCTGAGGAATTTCCCCGCAGTTACTCCGAAAACACATTTGTCCAGATTCAACCGAAGTTTGTACTTTCGGATTTGGCCGAACACTTCTTCGAGATCCCGGATAAGATCACCTTCTTCTTTGCTTTTGACAATGATGTCGTCAACGTATACCTCGAGAATCCTCCATATCTTTTTAGAGAATACTTTATCCATTAATCTTTGGTAAGTTGCTCCGGCCTTCTTGAGCCTGAAGGTCATCCTGATGCGTACTGGAATCACTTATGAAGGTGTGTGCAGCTGAGTGTAAGGGAGTGACGCGAGGGTGCATGTTGACACCCGATTTTGTCCGGAGTATTGATTTAGGTTTTTGTTTTTTTGTTTTTTTGGTATTTTTTCGTATTTTTATTTCAGGTGATTTTTGTCGACATTTTATGTACTTTTCGTCATTTTCGTTATTTTATGTAACTTTTACCATTTTTGTTATTTTACGTAGTTTTTATCATTTTTCACGTGTTAGTGTCATTTTCATTATTTTATGAACTTTTGTCGTATGTTTTTGTTATTTTATGAAACTTTTGTTGTCTTCATTATTTTTTCGTTTTTTTATAATTTTCAGATGCTTTTGTTATTTTTCTTATTTTTGGTGCTTCTATTATTTCCATCATTTTATGTACTTTTTATCATTTTCACGCACGTTTTTTATTATTATTTCATGTCTTTTATTACTTCGTGTGCTTTTGTTATTTTCATGATTTTTATGTGTTTTTATCATTTTATTTTGATTTAATCTAGAATTGGGATGTGCTTATTTTATTTTATTAATTAAAAAACAGAAAAAAAAGAAAAGAATGACTTACAGGAGCACGAGCTACTCCTCCTTCTCCGCCGAGCGACCTGCAAGCTCTGCCTCCCCTCATCCATCCATCCATCAAGCTCAATTCAATTCAGACTCCATCATCATTGTTCTTAGCTCCTGTCAATCCATCTTTGGGCTATAAATAGAGCCAAAAATTGAAGAAAACGGAGGAACCAAAAAAGAAACGAGCTCCACCGGCCAAGTTCATCCTCCACCCTCCATTTTGCATTCCGGCCACCCTCACCGCCAACCACCACTCTCATCCTCACCGTCAAGCCTCCAGCAACCCGAAGGTACCCCCGTCCTGGCCCAAAACCACCGAAAAGCGAAGAAATCTGCTCAAAACCGAAACCGACCTCCACCTCCCACTTCCCTCTACAGCCCTTTTCGCCTCCAAAACCCACTACCATTACCTCCCCCATGACGATACGAAGCTAGCCCACCATCTCGCGTCGCCGGAGCTGCACCGGAGAAGGAGAAATCGGACAAAAACCGCCGCACGTTTCGACGTTTAACTGCTTCGGTCCGTCATTCCATCCGCATTCGGCCGCTCCCACCACCACCGTTGGAACCATCGGCCTGTTCTCCACCATCTGGACCCAAGTCCGCCGCCGGAAGTCGAGCTCCGCCGCGGGCCGCCGCCCCCTCCGCCGCGAAACCCAGATTCCGGCGAGCCCATCGAAGAAGAAGACCAGAACGTGTTTCAGCTGTTTTTTGGGAAAATTACAATGTTGATCCCTGTCCCTTAACTTTCCCCTTGTTTCCACTTAAACCCCCTTATTTATCCATAGTTTCATTTACGCCACTCCTTCAAGTTTAAAACTCGACACTTTGGGCACTATGCCTAAATCTTTTGGGTTAGTTGATATTTTTCTTATTATGTCAATCTAAATTGTTTTAATTTTATTTTCAAGACATTTCGAGTTTTATTAATTATGTAAACTCGTATAAAAAAATCATTTTGTTTTATTATTTTTAGTGTTATTATTTGTCTTTCTCTTTTTTCTTAAAATCAAGCAAATTTATAAAAATACCAGTGGTACCAATTTTTGGGCGTACGAAAATTAACCATTTCTGTACGTAACTGACAAACGAATCCAGATCTCTCGTAGACCATTTTCAGGTTTCCAATTGACCTAGGAAAAAGATTGGTGGCGACTCCATGTCAAAAACCACGTCGCTACAGTGTAGGTAAGATTACAAGAGTGAGGTGACAGGTTTGCCGGTGTAAGCCATTGCTACCATAAATTTCAAATGTTTTATGTTATTTTTGAAAGAAAAAACAAACAAATAATAACCATTCAAATTTACATATCCCCAAAAACTCTTCTCCTCACAACTTTCCCTCCATTTTTAAAATTTTGTCATATTTTTTGTCAGAAGTTTCACGCAGAACACAAATTAGCCAAAAACAAAAGAAAATGCCAAGTTCAATGATTTTTTCATTAACAGGAATCAGCAATCTATTACACGGAAGTCATGTAATAAGTCATGTGCATAGAAACGAAATTTAGTACCTAGGCTCTAGTAACTATGTTGTGGTTACAAGAAATGTAACAGCAGGAAATTGACAAGTTGTTCACAAAGCAGGCCACAGAAACTCCCAAAACGTGGTAACACAAACTCACCAAGTTCACATTCACTTGCATCTTCACAGGCTCTCTCTCAGTTCAGAGGTCTAAATGGCAATCTTTCCTCAGTTGTTGCCTGAAGTTTCTTCGTAGTTGTCGGTGAAGGAAGACTTTGCATGAGAGTGTTCTCTTGAACAGAATCAAGACATTTACTGTCTTCAGTTTTTGAAGCAAAAGCACAAGCATCATTACCAAGTGATTTCGTCATTCTTGCCAACATTCCAGCCATTTGTGAATCTTGACTAGATAACTCATTCATCTTGCAATCTAGGGTCTCCATCAAGCAGTACAAGTTTTCTTTTTCGGCACACATATTTGTAATAGTTGCCTGCAGGTTCAGTTTCTCTCTTTGAAGCTCGGTAATTGTCCTTTCAAGCTCATGGCATGAACTAACTGCAGTATGCTCTTTGGTGTTCAGTTCCTTTTCCAGTGAGCAAAGCTGTTCTTCAAGGTTATTGATTCTACTGTCCTTCTGTTGTAACATATGGAAAAGATTTTCCCTTTCTTGCTTGATTGCCTCCCCATCCTCCACCTGTTGCAAAAGAGACTCTTCGATATCTTTTCGCACTTCATTGCTTCTTTCAAGATCAGAATTCAAGCGTTCAGCAATGGATCTCCATATCCATAGCTCGAATTCGATTTCATTTGCACGACAGGTTCTGTCCAGCATTTCGGAATCTGCCTTGTCCAAAGCCTCACGAGCTTCTCTCAGTTTTCTCTTCGAATCAGTTGAAATCTTTGAAATTTGTGCCTCCAGCTGAAGTTGATGCCTGGATGATGTTTCAATAGTTTCCTTGTAACTCTCAACTTCTTTCTGCATCATAAGCCAGTGCTCTTCATTGTGTTCCATGGATTCCAGTCTCTTTGCTAAAGCTAATGATTTCGCTCGCTCTTCAGCTAATTCAGAAACTGCTGACTCAACTTCTTTCTGCATCACAAGCCACTGCTCTTCATTGTGTTCCGTGGATTCCAGTCTCTTTGCTAAAGCTAATGATTTCGCACGCTCTTCAGCCAATTCAGAAACTGCTGACTCAACTTCTTTCTGCATCATAAGCCACTGCTCTTCATTGTGTTCCATGGATTCCAGTCTCTTCGCTAAAGCTAATGATTTCGCTCGCTCTTCAGCTAATTCAGAAACTGCTGACTCAATTTCTTTCTGCATCATAAGCCACTGCTCTTCATTGTGTTCCGTGGATTCCAGTCTCTTTGCTAAAGCTAATGATTTCGCATGCTCTTCAGCCAATTCAGAAACTGCTGACTCTAAAGCATCACATACTTCTTTCTGTGTCAGAAGCCATTGTTTTTCATTGTGCTCCAGTGACTCGACCTTCTTCGCTAAAGCAGCAGCTCTCTCACGTGCTTCAGCCAATTCGGAAACTGCTGCTTGTAATGCGTCACTAACTTCTCCAAGTTTCTTCTTGGATTCATTTTCCATCAGAAGGGCTTGCTTTCCCAAGTCAGAATGGCTTTTAGTCATATCACCAAGCATTTCCTTGTATCGTACTAGCTCTTTCTCCATCTGTTGCCACTGCTTTTCAGCAGCATCTACCGACTCAATTCTTAGCAATAAAGATGCCACCTTTTCTCGTTCCTCCGCCAGTTCAAGATGTGCACGGTCTAAATCATCACAAATCTCTTTGATCTTCTGTTGCAAGCAACTCTCTACTTGGGTAACCTGCTCTTTCAACTTGACTTGATGCGTACATGATTCCTTGAGCATTTCTTTGCACCTGTCAAGTTCCTTCTGCATCACATGTTTCTGCTCCTCAACCAGCTGCAGTGATTCAATTCTTCCTGATAAAAGTTTCATTGCCTCACATTCAGCTGCTAAATCTCTCTTGGCTTTTGCTAGTACCGCATCTTTCATCTCCAGCTGCTGCGTCAGAAAAGAAGCATTGTTGTCCACTTGTTTGTCACAGGTACCAATTTGAGCCTGAAGCTTGTCAGCATGATGAGCCTCAGAGAAAGCAGTGGTTAAAACCAGAAGCATCACAGAAATCTCCTCATTTTGCAATCTCAACTGAACTGCTGAGGAAAGGCAGCTCTCCAATTCTATCTCAAGTTTCTCTATAGCGCTATCTTTGCCACCAAGTTGAGACCTGCAGTCATTTAAAGCTTCTGCCATTTCCCCCAATCTAGAGTTCCATTCAACTTCTTTAGCCCTATGATCAGCCAAACAATCTTTATGTAGCTTCTCAACACTTTTGAGCTTAAGTCTTAGCTTTGAGAGAGAAGACGAAGATCCAGCTTCATGAATCTTGGCCTCCCGGAAATCTTTCAGGGACATCTTCAAGTCATCATTCTCTTGCTCCAGCATTCTGTTTTGATACTCCAATTCTTTGTAAAATGTCTCTCTGGTTCCCAATGAGTTTCTGAGAGATGCAATTTCTTTATCCCTTTGAGCACTCACACACTCAAGCTGTGACTTCACTTCCTCGCACGCAGAGAAGACATCATCATAACGTGATCTGAACTCAGAAACTTCAACTTCCAAGTGCTTCCTCCGGCTCTCTTCACGGGCAAGGGCTTGGTTACAGATATCCAACCGGATCTGAAGATCTTTGGAGATTCTCAACTGAGAATCTAAGTTAGTCTGCAATGAACAGATCTCCTCTATCAAGCTAGATCTTTCCTGCTCCCATTCTTTCTTGTCTATTCTGAACTCCTTCTGCAGCTTTTCATATGCTTCTTTTAGATGCTCAAACTGTTCCTTCTTCCACTTCAGCTGATCCTCAACCTTCCTCTTCTCTTCTTCAAACCTGATCAGCATATTATCCATTTCCCTCAACTCATTAGAATTCCTGGCCTTCTTCTCCACCTCCAAAGACTTCTTTTCAGATGCTGATAGACACGCTTGAACTCCTTCAAGCTCAGCCCTCAACGCATTAATCCTTTGCTCTAGCTCAAACTTCTGTTCATTTGACTCATTAAGAGAATATGTCAATTTTCTATTCTCCTCTTCCCATGTCCTACTCCTCTCATCAGCCTCAGCTCTTAGCCTATCATTAGCCACACTAAGAGACCTCACAACTGCATCTTTGTCCGCCAACTTGCATTTAACATCTTCACACTCTTGCCTTAGAAGACACACTTGTTCTTCCTTGTCAAGCAGCTGTTTCTCCTTGTGGTCGATTTTTGAACACGTTTCTTGCAATCTTTGACGCTGCTCGTTGTTTGCTCTCTTCAAGTTCTCCAATAAATCTGTTTTGCTCTTGAAGTCAGCCCTAAGCTTCCCATTTTCAGCCTTCAACTTATCTAGTTCTTCACACACCTCCTCCATTCTTGACATGTTTTTCAAAACCTCACCTGTTCTTGAGCAAAGTACTAGTTAAAATCCACGCAAACTTAAACAAAGCAGTTATTAATCAGTCAGGTTAAGGTTTTAGGTCACAAAGAAGCCGGAAAGAGAATTGAGGAACACAGACTAATATATTCTAGGGATTGAAACTCAACTTTTCCCCAAGTCAGAAAAACTTGATTGAGATCCATTGAAACCAACGTATTGAACAGTACAAAAATCACGAAATTAGGTCACTACCGAACAGTTCCGTTCTGAATTCTCGCAATGTCTCAGTAATCAAGCAGAAACGAGAAAGAAAACTAAGGCTCAGGAAGAAACAAACTGATGACATAACTGAGATCCACTGAAACGAAGAAGCAAATTAAACAGTACAAAGATTTTTGAAATTAAGCCACTACCGAACAGTTCCATTCTGAATTTTGGCAATTTCTCAGTAATCAAGCATGAAACGAGAAAGAAACCTAAGGCTCGGGAAGGAACAAACTGATGAACTATCACATAACTGAGATCCATTGAATAAAGAAGCAAATTAAACAGTACAAAGATTTTTGAAACTAGATCAGTACCAAACAGTTCCACTCTGAATTCTCGCAACCTCTCAGTAATCAAGCATGAAACGAGAAAGAAACCTAAAAATCAGGAAGAAACAAACTGAGGAACGATAAGGAAACCTGATTTCGGAGTCACTTCCTCGCCATGAAGATGGTTTCTCATGATTTTGATCTTGCTGGTTTCTGATTCATTTTCGAAGTGAGAGAGGGAAAAAGAGAGAATCCAGAAAGGGAAAAAAAACCGCAGAATGAGAAACAGAGAAAAGAAATGGTAGTGGTTAAGAGCCGTTGGAGTGTGTGGGATTTGAAATTTGACGGGAATTTGACGGCGGGGTGCTATGAGCACGTAACGACGTTAGTTCGTTAGTCCGTGATTTTGTATATGTTTATTTTAAATTTGACATTACTGTTAGTGTGGGTCTTTGTTTTGGGCCTGTTTTGAGTGGAAGTCATTTGGGCCTATTTAGTTGGATATAAGCTAATGTTTAAGTTATTGGTTTATTTCATCAAATATATATATATATATATATATATATATATATATATATATATCATTGTCAATATTTTCAATATTTCAGTATCAATATTTTCTTCTTATAAACCTCATATTAATTTTTGAAAGCACAAATTTTTATCCCCAAATCCCCTTAAAATTATATGATAAAATTAACAATTAAGGAGGGTAACTGTAGATTTCGATATACATCAGAGGGGTTGTGTGGTTTTTGAAAATCGAGGGTGGTGGCTGGTGGTTAGAGTAAATCTCGGGATAAAGGTAAGTTCACCTTTTATAAATGAATTATACTCCATATTACATAACACTTTCTTCAATTCAAAAATGTCGATATATGATATATTTTTACCATGAATCATTAATCATTGGAAATTATTTAACCAAGAAGTAATGACATGATGACTTTGATTAAGTTCATATTGATGATTAGTGTGGAGATTACTTACTTGTTAGATGAAATGATATGGGCATGACAAGTCACTCCAAAGTATGGGCACCTATCTTGCATTGATGAACCTCTTCACATTTTTCCAAGTATGACCATACTTGAAATCTACAAATAGGCTTGTTCATCTCCATTCCAAAAACACCCTAGGCTAGAATGACAAATATTTTAGTTTTTCTAGAACTAGAGAGTACTTTTAATTTTAATTAAATAAAATAGTGTATCATTGGCAAAAATCACAGGAAAACAACACTGAATTATTCAACTTATCACGAAACAGCCACTAACTTTTTATTCGCCTAAATAAAATGCTGAATTTTTGAAGTTGTGCCGATTTATAACCACTCTATCTGATTTTCGTTGATGTGGCAAATGAAAGAACGACATGATTTGAGCGAAAAGTTAAATATATACCTCTAAGTGTTCGTTAAAAAAACACGTAAGAGAAAATATCACGTCCTTTTTCCCTCACTCTAATCATGTTTTGACTTTTCCATTGATATTTTCTTAACTTGTGTTTTTAATCAAGTTGTTAGAGTCACTTTGAGTTTAGCTTCAAGCTCAATTAGGGATAGTAATGGGTCGGATGATAACCGGTAATCACGGATATAAACCGTAACTTTTGTAGCGGTTTTATCCGCGGTTATTGACTAATAGATGAAAATTAATAACCGTGACTCTAACGGGTGCGGTTATGGATATTAGCTAACTGTAACCACGGATACCCGTTAACCATTACTCAGCCCCCTTTTTTTAATACCCAGTTCTCGGCCCATGTGTAATACCCAGCCTATTTCTAATACCCAGCCCATGTATAAAACCCAACCCAACCCATGTTTAATATACCCACTGGACCGACCCAGCACAAACTGATCTTGCCTCTTGCTGTATTTCCAGTTTTGCATTTAGTTATGACCTACTTATTACCAAATTTTTTTTTAGTTCAAAGCTTGAAAAACATTTTTTGACGGGTAACAGATATCCAGATATAGGTGCCCGATACTAACCGTTATAAGTTATAACGGATACCTACTAACCGTGGATAGTAAAATATCCGCGGTTGGTGGATACGATTATACCCTATCCGCGGAGTAACCAGCCCACTGTCTTCCATATGCTCAATTCATGAGTAATTTGCACCAACTATACCTAAAGTATTCATCTCGTTGCAAATCTATACCTCAACAAAAAAATGTTGCATATCTACGACTAAAGTATTATTTCGTTGCATAAATGGCCCTCCGTTACTCTGGTAGCGACGGACGTCAACGGAAATGCTGAGAAGGATTTAACGTCGTCTCTCTCCATCTGACCTGGCATTATGAACGTTTTGAACGGGGCAGAGGAAGAGTTTGCAAGGCTTCTGTTGTACGCTGTCTCCATCGCTCCCAGAGAAGAAAACCTAAAGCTCAAGAGTAATGGCGTTCTGAGGCGTTCCGGCTACTGGATTGAACGGAATTTTAGGTAGAATCAACACATAAAGGAAATGGCGACAAGCTGGGTAGTACGATCGGAGGAGAGGAAGGAGTTTCCACCGAAGTACGGTGAGTTTAATCATCAATTGCAGTTCCTCTCTTGATTAGGGTTTGGTTTGATGCATTTCTATCAAACCTTTTTGGTATTTCCATTTTGGTTTAGTCTGATTGTTTAGAATCGGCTAGGGTGCAAGAAGGTTGCAAAGTTGAACACAACCATATCAGTCAACAAAGTTCCACTAAGCTTGACTCTTACCGGTAATGATTTTGATGAGTGTGATGGTCTCTGTGAACTTGGAACCTAGTTAAAGAAGTCGTTTTCTTCTTATTCTTTTTTCATATCATAAGATGAATGGTTCTGTTCTTATGTGTTGTGTAATGTGAGCATAAAAACTTATACTGCTATATTACTTGTACTTCAATCAACCACCATTTAAGTGTGTAATGTCTTATAAACTCTATTACAGGGGCTGGGGATGATTGTTTCACCTTAAAGGTTCATTATGGTGGGAGACTATATATTCCACAGGGAAGGGAAACTGAAGCTGTTTATCATCCAGATCAGGTAATATATGTTGATTGGGTTGATGGTGACAAGCTCTCTATGATTGAAATACAGAACATGCTCGGTGATGCCAACATTCAAATAGAGCTCTTTGAGGTTAGGTATTTACGGAGAGAGGAGGAAAGCTTAGGAAAGGGGTTGGTACCTCTAGTATGCGATGATAATGTAGTGGGGATGGCTGCAAAAGTTCCTCAGAGTAAGGTTATAGAGTTGTACGTTGAAGAAAGTGTTGTGCTTGGGCCAAGGTTATATGATGATATTGATAGCGAGAGTGACAATGATTCTGAAGATATTGCAGAATACATGCAGAACATCCATAAATATAGTAAGATTGATAGGATGTGGATGTGTGAGGAATTCTTAGCTGATCTTACTGATAAAGATCCTTTTCCTAATTTAGGGGATAAGTTGTTGAAACGGGGGAAACAAAAGCAGTATGTAGGGTGTGATACAAGCAATGAAAAGGATGTGAAGAGCAAAAACAATGTGAATGAGGATAACATTGAAAGGGATTTGACCAACAAAGAAACTGTGGATGAAAGGATGAAGAAATCAGAAAAGGAAGAAGTTGTTGTTGAGAGGAGGAAAAAAACAAAAAGTCCGGAGCAATTGTCAAGAGGAGGAGAAAATCAGAAGTTGAAAATGAGGCTGCGGGGGAAGAGGATTCAGATGAGAGATCTGAAAGTGAAGAATCAGAATTCAAAGATGAGGAATATGACTTTTTTGATGATGATGAATTGGATGATGGATTATATGATCTCACAGTGGACTTTGAGGCTGAACGTGGTTTTAGATTACATAAGAAGAGTGAGAAGGATGCAAGTAAGAATCATGACAAGCATCATGGAGGCCAAACCAGTTCTGTAGTTAGTTATAGTGATGATGAGGAGAATAGTCAGGATACTAATTATGAGGATTCAGATACTTTAAGGAGCTATTCAGATTCAGATGAAGAGCAGGCCATGTGTGTTAAGCCTCCTAGAGCTCCTGAGTTTAATGTTTCTGTGGATATGAATGACCCTAAATTCAAGATTGGCATGAAATTTGCTTCAAAGGAAGAGTTTAATAAAGCTGTGAAGGTTTGGTGCATCAAGAATAGGTTTGATAAGTTGAGACAAGCCAGGAATTCACGCGATAAAATGAGATGGATTTGTAAAGCAGATAATTGTCCATTTTTTATCCATGCTGGGTTGCTTCGAAATGAGAGTGGAACATGGCAGATCAAGACTATGAATCTGGACCATAAATGTGGGAGAGGTTTCAGTAATTGTCAAGCAGATTACAAGTTTCTAGGTGAAAAATATACTGAGCAACTTAGAGATGATCCAAACTGGAGTTTACAGGGTGTATTAGGGTCGGTCAGGAGGGAACTTGGTCTTGAAATCAGTAGACACAAGGCATGGAGACTAAGGAAACATGCCCGGAAGTTCATGGTGATGAAGAAGCACAGTTCAGATTTTTTAGAAGGTATGGACTAGAGGTGATGAAACAAAGTCCTGGATCTACTGTCTGTATGAAGTGTGAGGACCAGATTTTCCAAAGACTTTATATTTGTCTTGAACCATTGAAGAAAGGGTTCATTGCCGGGTGTAGGAGAATCATAAGTTTAGACGGTTGTTTTTTGAAAGGGAGGTATGGTGGGCAGCTATTGACTGCAGTTGGGATAGATGCAAATGATTGCATCTATCCAGTTGCATGGGCAATTGTCGAATCTGAAAACAGAAGTTCATGGGAATGGTTCCTCACATTCCTAGCTGAAGATTTAAGAATTGAGAATTCCTACCATTGGACATTCATGACTGATAAGCAAAAGGTGGATATTAAACCTTAAGGTAAGAATTTATGTACTGACATATTAATTAACGAATTTATTTTTTCGATGCAGGGATTGGTTCCAGTGATCAATGAGTTGTTCCCAGGGTCTGAACACAGGTTTTGTGTTCGACACATGTACAACAACTTCAAAGCAGCTGGACACACAGGTAAGAGGTTAAAAGATCTTCTCTGGAATGCTGCTAGAGCATCTTATGTTCCTGATTTTGAAAAATGGATGGAGGTTATAAAAAATGAGTCATTGGAGGCCTATGAATGGTTAAATGAGAGACCTCCCCAAAACTGGTCTAGATCACACTTTACAAATGATATAAAGTGTGATATGTTGTTGAACAATCTTTGTGAGTGCTTTAATAAGTTCATACTTGCTGCAAGGGAGAAGCCTTTTATATCATGTTTAGAGATGATTAGGATTCAACTGATGAGGAGGATTCAACTTAAAAGAGATGCTATGAAAAAACATCATGGAACTATATGTCCTAAAATTGAGAAAAAGATTGAACAGTTGAAGGATGACTCAATGTATTACACTGCTGCATGGTCGGGAGGAGCCAAATTTCAAGTTGAGGGAAGAAATCATCAGTATGTAGTGGATCTAGATGCTAGGACATGTGCTTGTAGGAGGTGGGATTTGAAAGGATTACCATGTTCACATTCCATAGCATGTATTAGATATATTGAGGGGACCGTGGAGGACTATGTTGATGATTGTTACAAGGTTGATACTTACCTCAATATTTATGAGAATATTCTTAGTCCCATCAATGGAAAGGACTTGTGGCCTACCGAGAGTGCTCCTCACATTCTCCCCCCTCCATTACCTACTATTACCCGCGGCAGGCCAAGAAAAGCCAGGAAGAAGACAATGGATGAGATTAAGGAGAAAAAACAGAAAAAGAAGGATAAATCAGGGGGAAAATCAGGGGAAAAATGGACCAAGAAGGGTGCTGTCATGCATTGTTCCATATGCAAATCAGCAGGTCATAATGCAAGAACTCATCACAAGAATACAGGAAACTCTACTCCTATATTAGAGGTAGTGTTGATTTTACAAATTCCCTCTAATTGTTTATTTAATCTGGTTAATTTAATCCTATTTACTTATGTAGGTTCCTTCAGCTGTTATGAATGATCGCCAGCAGCAAGCAAACGCCAAAGAAGGGAGAAATACAAACCTATAAGGAACATTGAACATGCAGCAACTGTACATGGAACAGAGCATCAAAATGTAAGTGCACCTATGTTTAAGCAACATGTAACTACCATCAAAATGCAAGTTGCAAGTCTGGAATAACAGGTTGTCCTCTTTTCACAGTTGTCCATAGGAAAAAACTCTTTATCCCAACCAACTACTACTGGTGGCCATGCAGAACATATCCTTGGAAGCCCATTAACACAACCACCAGCAAATGAACCAAAGCATAAGAGGAGTAAACAGATGCCATGGAAGCCCTGATCGATGGAATCTATTTTTGTTATCCTGGAATCTATTTTTGTGATTTGGAATGAGTAGTTGAAACTCTTTTTGTGGTTCTGTAAAGCCTTACATTTTGTGAAGTGGATTAGGGAGATGTGGTAAAAATCAGTGGCTTAGTTCTTCCAGGAACTCTATTGACATAGAGTGAAGAGTTCTAGTGGGAACTTGCATATATATATATATATTTGATGCACTTAATACAATGACTTTTGATCTTTTACATTGCAACTCGCACTCATGCTGCTGCGCTGTGCACACTGTGCACACAGCTGTGCGCACATGTGCGCTGCGCACAAGCTGTGCACAACTGTGCACAATGCTGCATGTGGCTATGTCTGTGCGCTGCAAACTGCTGCACAACCTGTGCACACACATGCCATCAGGCTGTGCGCTGCGCACAAGCCTGTGCACAACCTGTGCACAATCCCACCAACCTAGCAGAACCATCCTAAACACTACCTCTAAACCTAAATACATAACATACAAACGTCATCCCAAAAACAGCAACCACACCGCCAGTTATCCCTAACAGCACCTTCAGCCTTGCTTCCTTTCTCTCTGCCAATTGTGTTTTCTTCAACAACCCATTTATCACTCTCTTGTCTTGTTCTAAGCTTCATCATCAAACCACCTCCAAAATCGGCAGCCATCCCTTGCCTACAATTCCATTAAAAAACAAGAAAAATAAGAGATAAAACAAGATACATCTACACCAACAACCTCTTAAACCCATGAACTTACCCCAAACCTACGACACCTACAGAAGCGCCGACCGGGATTGTTCCATTTCCAGCAAGTCAGAAGTTGCACCCTCTCGTTGCAAAAGCATAAGGGAACCTCCTCTCCATTCCAGGCATGCCTACTACTGGTAATCGACATCTTGTCTGCTTCTCTTACTCTTCTGCAAATCAACTAAAAAACAGAGCTCCCTCTTCTTTTATTCAGGTCCTTCCCGCCAAGACCACATCCCCTTCCCGCCTCAATGATTCCAAAGGTGACTTGCACCGCCACATCATCCAAATTTGATGAGTTTGGCGAGAGTTTAACACATCGCATTTCCGTTGACGTCCGTCGCTACCAGAGTAACGGAGGGCCATTTATGCAACGAAATAATACTTTAGTCGTAGATATGCAACATTTTTTTGTTGAGGTATAGATTTGCAACGAGATGAATACTTTAGGTATAGTTGGTGCAAATTACTCCTCAATTCATAGTATTGTTTCTTCTTATCATAAAAAATTAGACAAAGTATCCAAAGTTGTAGAATTTCAAAAGTTCAATAGTTTGTTACGTAAAAAGTACAATGGCCGGGTTCGTGACGAGTAGAAACGTTTAGTGATTATTCGTTGTTTTTTACCGTATATTCATATACTGATTAAATTGCACTTGAAAGAGAAGACGCTGGTATTGCAGAGACGAACTTGGCAGGGTCTGGAGAAAAGACTGGAGAGTATGGAGATGACGATGGATGATTGGTTTCATCAAGTTGAATTTTTGTTTTCTGGGTTCTCTCCTGTATCGATGATTATATGTTCTGGGAATTTACCTGTCATTTCCTAGAAAAGTTCCTTTCTCTTGGTCGGCGAAGCTTTCTCCGGTGCTCTGATCTCTATGGGGGGTTTGACCATTCCGGCGTCGGAGAGTTCTTAGTTCTACTCCGACCTTTGATCTCGCAATTTTTGTTCAGAACGGGGAATATGACCAGTTGAGCCAAAAAAATTGGGCTTGAGTAATATATTCCTTCGATTCGTTTTGAAAACCCTGCCTTGTGTTGGTGAAGTCATGAATTTCCAGGATTTCTGGGCTTTCTATATATGGGACTTTCTTTGGATTATTGTGATAAGGAGGTTCATACACTACACGGGTCACTTTAGAGTGCTGTTTTAGTAATGGATGTTTGACTGGATTGTCGTCTTCTGTTCATTTTCTGAAGAAATCTAGAAACCCTTTTGCTTGATTTGTTGGATTCAGTTAATTGTTTCCAAGTTTTGATGACGTTCGATCCAAATGACTTGATCATGTCGTCATCGTGGTGACAATTGCAGCAAGCAAAACCATTTTGGGGTCCCATAAATCTCTCTTTTTGTTTCTTCCCTGTAATATAGTTTAGTGACCCAGCAACTCTGGAAACCCTGAAATGGCAGTTTCTTTGAGTCGTTTCTCATGGTGGTTATGGAGTGGTAGCAGAGAGAAGGCTCCTGTGTCCAATGGGTCATCTGTAAGCTCTTTGAAGTCTTCATTTGATAAGGATTTTGGCCTCAGAGAATCTGATACTGTTAAATTCCCCAGTAAAATATCCTCTTCAAAAAGAAATGTGAAGGGGAAGGGGAAAATGCTGAGTGTTGAAGAAGGGATGATTGATACAGGATGGGATATTGTGATGGAAGAATCAGATTTAAGTCTTTCTGGGTATGAATCTGATGGTCCAGAGTGGTCCATTGGATGGGAAGAACCACATGGAAATGGTTTTCAAGTTGATCATGAGACTGTTAATGGGTTTGCAGTTCTTGTTCCTTGCTATAAACCTAGTTGCAAGGAATTAGTGGAGGGATCAAACAACCATCTCTTGACTGCTCTCAGGGACATCCCAAATGCATTTTCTTCTGGTAAGAGTTGCTTATGAAATTTGCAAAAAAAAAATTTAACACCTGATTCATTGGATCTATTGGTGCTTCGCTGCTTCATGATTCTAATTTTTCGGGTTGCAATGACAAGATGCTGTTTAGTAGTAAAGCATTATACAGAGTATAATACTACTATCTGTCATTCTTAAGCATTGTTCCTCTCTTGGAGTGCCTACATACCAATGTAACTTAAGAACCAAATTCTTTTGCATAGAGCCACTCCTGACATTCTTTCCATTCCTGCATCCTAGACTCTTAAACTGTTCAAGCTATCTAGTTAAAGCACTTACCTAATTACTTAGCTAGGGCATGTCTGTATAAATTGTATTTGGAGTTGTATGATGGAGTACCCATATTTGCTCGTTTTTCATTTTATTTATTTTTTTGTTTTGGTTCTTAGTTGAAGGTAATTTATTTGGTTAATGGAATGAGAACTAGGGTAACTATTCGTGCACTTCTATACAGCCCCGAGAATCACCCAAATGAGAGATTTGGAATTCCTTAAACCCCTCGTTTAGTTTTTCTTTTTTTGTAGCTTGCCACTTTTATGTTTTAATATATGATATTCTTTCGTTTCTTTGGTTTCATTTGCTCAATGAAAGTGGCTTCTCATTGGTGATGATGTTATCTGCAAGTATTTTCTTTGATTTTAATTGGTCTAGCTGTCATCCAGAGTAGTAATGTTTGGATAAGTTGTAGGAACCGTAATAACTCTGTATGCATAAAGCAGCTTGATTGCTTACCCCCTTCACGTGTGAGTATGGTGTGTAGTGTAATACGAA
The DNA here is from genome assembly GCA_024586325.1 of Stellera chamaejasme. NCBI lineage: Eukaryota > Viridiplantae > Streptophyta > Magnoliopsida > Malvales > Thymelaeaceae > Stellera > Stellera chamaejasme. The sequence goes on along the minus strand of CM044981.1, from coordinate 53,012,213 downwards.
ACAGCAGTGTTTTACATCGGGTTGGCAGGTTGTTTTCTATAGCAGTCTGCAAATGGTTCTAGTTTACCATCTTTAGGTGTTAAGCTTGGTTTTCGGACACCTCTCGAAGTGTATCGCTATTCCTAGCTTAGGTGATGCAGCGATGCACTTCGTACTAAACTTTCAGAGTGTCTTAAAGGAAAGAGTCTTGTAGTGTTTGCGCTGCACTGTGTTCGGCTTCTGAGAACTGATAGCTGTTCTACCATTTCATTGCAATGTCTGATTGCATGTTTCGGAATTACTCAAAAAGTGAATTATGATTGCAGAAAAGCATCCTTCTTAGCATCCTTCTTCTCATAAGATCTTTGAACTTGCCAATATTCCCATTTCACACTTGTCGTTTTTCGTATTGCAGACGGAAGCAACTCTATGCAGCAATGGTTGTTCTCTATCCAGAATTGCTGAAAACCAAGAATCCAGTAATTGAACAGATACAGGCCCCTTAGTACTGCAGTTCAGTATAACAAAAAATACATGCCCTAGCTTTCTCGCGACCAAACTGTTAACGTTTCTGCAGATTTATACATGATCTAGCAGTGAAGAGCAGAGCAACTGCCATGGCGTTAAGCTGAGATGAATCATGGGAGGTTTTTTTTTTTTTTTTGCATACAGCTCTGAAGATATGTACAACCATCCACCTTGTCTTTCCTATCCTTGAACCTTTCTTTTTGTTATCTGTAAAAGAACATGTAATATGAGTAAAATGAATAGTACTCCCTCCGTCCCTGAATAATTGAAGGGTTTGTTTTGCTGTTTTCAGTGTATTTAATCTATGATTTATTTTCATGAATATTTTGACATTTAAAATTGAATAATTCACATGTATATCATAATTTGAAATATAAATATTTGAAATATATTTTTTTAATTTTTTTTCACTATTTATCTTGGGAAAAAAATGAGTCAAACTGTGCTATACAAAACATGAAAGTCAAACCCTTCAATTATTCAGGGACGGAGGGAGTATAATATTACTGTAAAAGAAAATACTTTGAAAAAAAATGAAAAGGAAAAAGAATGAACAGAACATAAATTCAAGTAAAACTAAACATATAACTTCAGAAATATTCCTAGAAGCAACGGCTATTGTGGAATTTAGTCTTTGTTTGGGTGGTCCAGGGGAAAAGTTCCTCACTTTTTCTCACGTAACATGGGGCCTTTTAAATGATGAGAACATGAATTCCTTGTGCTGCAAGGCATCTCTTAATTAGACTGATGAATACGAAAATGGAAAAGGGAGGTTATCAAAGTAATGATTTTTTTGTGGATGTCTATTTACCACAGTTAAAAAACACACGTCCTGAAAATGTTAAGTTTATCTTCTTAATAAATCTCTACGAATGGTGTTTTAGTCTTCTATTATTATATATGATAGCCAAAGGATAATCTCGACCGTCGAGGGTGATCCGGTGGCGGTGACACGATGATTCCGGTGCACTGGAAAAGCAAGACACGGGACACTTTCAGTGCGAAAAAGAGGGGAAGTGTGGGTGCGTAGTAATCACCTTATTTGAGGCATACACCACCCTATATATAGGGTGGTGCTAGGTCCCGTTATGGGGCCTTGAATCTTTGGGAATTTCCATAAATGTGTCCATCATTGAGATGGCGGCGTATTAATGGTGTAATAACAGCGGAGTTATTGTGGAGTTATTCCCCTCCTCTGGTTTAATGTCATAATGAGTGTAACGTCGCCTTCAAGGAGGCGGCAGACGTTTACGGCTAACGGTATTATACGAGGTGCCCTTATTGGAAAAGGGGGTCTTCGTAAATGGGAAGCCCGTTGTGGCGGGACGCGGCCCATATGGCGTTTGCATTTGACAATACCGCCGTATGGGCTGGCCCATATATATCAAGATGCCCTCCCACGCGGAGGATGGGTGGGCCCCCGTGCTCCGTTCGGGATGAAGTATTTTTATAGACAGTGAGCCCATATGGCATTTGTGCTTTGGAGCCTGGTTTAGGGAGGCGTAGGAGCTGGCCCAATGTTGGCCCATAGGTTTGGCCCAATCTGGTGTGGCGGTTGCAAAAGCGCTTTTCAAAATTTGCGCTTTTGCGCCGTTCGTAATTATGGGGAAGTCGCTTCACTTCCCATCGCGCTCTTCTCATACGCCAACCAAGTCAGTTTCCCAAATTCTTGCTTTTCTTGCCTTTTCGCTTTAGCTTCCTTTGCAATCTAGTTTCCATTTTCGGCGACTAGCGAAGAACTTCCCGGCGAGATTCGAAGAACCCAGCCGTTGAATCCTCCGCTTTCATCTCCGGCGTACGAATCAGTAAGTTGTTTTCTTTCGAATTTTCGATTTCTCGTCGCGACGATTGTCGCGAGTAAGGCGTCGCCGCGCCACTGCCTGGGTTCTTGGGTCTAGGGTTTAGTTTTTGAATTTTTCGGTTTACTTTTGTAGATGGCTCCCAAGAATCCAAGCAAGCCCGGCGTCGGCCCTGATGTCGAGGAAATGTGGCCTCGAACAAGTCTGTCGAGAGAAGAAAATGGCAGATATCTGCGAACCACCATGTGTATACGGGGGTGGTTTGTGGGCTTTCACCGTGGATGTCTTTGAGGAAAGCGAGGATGTCGCTGAGTGACGAGGCCATGAGGGAGAATACCATGGTGGTCTACGAAGCCCAATGAAAGCCGGGTTGAGGCTCCCCTTTGTTCCTGCTGCTGCACTGTGTGAAGGATGGGGTGTTTGCCTGGGCAAGCGGCCCCGAATGTGTTTACCACCGTAAACGCATTTGTGGTGGCCTGCCATTTGGCGAAGACGGCGGTGCTACCGGAGACCTTCTTACAGTTCTATACGCTGAAGAGGCTGTCGGACACCCCTTCTATCAAGCCGACCCCGAGGAGGTGAAAGTGGGAACAAAATGGTGAAGATCGGAGTCTTGGCTGAAACCACCAGCTCGTGGGGAGTTGGAAGGGCAATTTCTTCTTCATCCTGAAGGAAGACAGTTGGGGTTTCCTGCATTCTTCATAAAGGAGAAGAATGCAAGGGTGTCGGTGAAGCCCTACGTGTGGGCGGGTAGCGAGGAAAGAAAGCCCTCGACGCCCTTTGTGAATGGATCCGGAGTGTGGAAAGGCTCGAGGGTGTAAGGGTGCGTTTCCCTTCACTCTATCCAGCACTGGGACGAGGTGGTCTGCGGAGAGTAGGGGTTAGCGGGGCCCACCGTCTTCCGAGCCACGTGGACACCCTTAAAAATTGGGTGGAAGGATTGGACGGGGACCTCGTAGAGCGGTTCGAAGGCGCTTTCAGCAACCCCCACTGTCTGTTCTGCCTTTCTTTTCATTCCTGTGTTTTTGTGTTTGCACATTTGAAATGCTATTATAACCCGGCCTTGTGTTTTACTACAGCCAAGATGTTGCACCCCAGCACCCTTTTTGCCAAGAAGCAGGATTTGCTGGAGGCTCTAAAGGCAAAGATGGAGGAGGAGGTCCCCGCAGAGCACGCCCAAAAGGCTGTCGAGGGGTCAGCTGCGATTGCGGGGACCTCGAAAGGCGGAGAGGCCCGAGGTGCGGAGGCCTTGGTGACGGTAGCTCAACCGATCAACGTGGCTGGCCCCGTCATCGTCGAGGAGTTGTCCGAGGACTCCGAGGAGGACATCATTCGTCGGAAGCGCCCTCGACTTGCGGGTAGCATTCTTGCTTCCCTTGATTCTTTGGCTAACTTTTCTTTTCACCGTGTTCGATTCCCCTTTTAACCTTGTGACAGCAGAGGACTTGGTTGTGTCCTCGGACAGCAGTCCCAGTCCTGCTAAAGATAAAGGGAAAAGACCAGCCGTCGAGGAGTCTCCCCGTAGCCCCGTTCGGGGCGTTGGGAAACCCGTCGGCCTATTGGCAGATGCTCGGAGGGCTGTTGTGGCCCCTCGAGTGTATACAAGAAGGCCTTCGAGGATCCCTAAGACCCTGAAGGGCATAGATCCCGTCTTCGAGCCTCAACTACTCGAGGACTACCGGCGGGAGGCTGCGGGAGAAATCCTTCAAACGCAAGGGTCCGGCCCTTGTGCAGGCACAGGACCTGTCATGAGGGTGACTCGTGACGAGTCAATCCTCCTCGGGAAGGGACGTGAGACTAAAGGTTGCGAAGGTCTCGCGCTTCCCGAGACAGGCACTTTTGAAGTACACCTCCTCGGGGCCCTAGATATGGCGAAGGACATCCGCGGGGCCTCACTCGGGTAAGTGACGAATCTGGATTCCCCTTTGTTACTTAACTTTTTTGTTGGGATGCTTTGTTTATATGGTCTGCGTTTGTAATTTGCAGAAAACTGTATTGGCCCAAGGGCTGGTGTCAAAGATCGAGGACCTTGAGTCCCTCGTGAAGAGCCTTGAGGCCAAGGCAAAGGAATCCGAGGAGGTGGAGAGCCTAAAAAAGGCCTTAGCTGACAGGGATGCCAAGCTGGCTGAGAAAGAGGCCGAGCTGGGGTCCTCGAGGAATGAGGAGGCTAACCTCCTTAGAGCCACAGGTGTCATGGGCAAGCGGCTGAAAGCATCCATGGCCGATGGGAAGAAGCATGAAGCCTGTTCCTCGCCGAGCACCATGCGAAGAAACAGCTCGAAGCTGAAATGGAGCAAGTGCTCGGGGAGTATCAAAGAATGGAGACCCAAGCTGAGGCGAAGGACAAACTCATCGAGGAGTTGTCCTTGAGGACCGCCCATGCCGAGGATCTGGCGTCAAAGGCTGCAGTCCAAATTGAAGACAACACCAAGACCCTTAGTGAGGTGACGGGCTCTGTGGTGGCTGATCATTTAGCCTTCGCACAACTAGAAAACCAAATTGGTTTTAAGTTGTACGATGGTGAAAGTGTTCAGCCCCCCGTTTTTGTAAAGCCCATTCTGAAAGGGCTGGTCGAGTGCGCGCAGGTGTCGAGGTGCCGATCGAGAAGATCGCGACGCACAATCCATGGCGGGTGCCTGTTATGCTGAGGGCTTCCTACGATGCCGCCACCAAGTGGAAGGCATCGTTGAGAAGTCAGATTTGGAACCCCTCAACGCCATGAAGGTCGAAGACCCTCCTCAGGCGACTTTGTTCGAGTGGGGTAGGGCAGGGAAAAAATTAGGAGCAGAATATCCTTACGATATTCTGCCCGGGCATGTAGAGGATGCCCCTGCTGTACCCCCAAACGATGATGTCCCCCAGTAGTTTGTGGAGTTGTAATTATATTTTTGCTTATTTTTGATAAAATACAGAACATTTCCATACGAGTATTACAACGCGTAGTGTTTGTACTTGTGCTGGGCAAAATTGTTGAGATGAATTGTTGTAATTCGTCGTAAAGTGACTTTATTCGATGCGCGCTGGTCAAGCAGTGACCTTGCAATTAATTTTTGAACTTACCCACCGAAGTGGGGAACACTCCTAGCATAGTAACTTAAACGTAATAAGGCCTCAAGTCGTTGACGTGGTAGTCGTGTTTGAGTTTTTTGCCTTGATAATCTTTTAACTTGTAGACGCCTCCTCTTTCCTTGCTATGTACCACATATGGTCCTGCCCATCTGGAACGAAGTGTGCCATGGCCAGGATTACGACCCGACAACTCCGCCTTGAGCAAGACCATTCCGCCCACGTGGATCTGCTTTGCCCGAACTTTGGCGTTGTGATCGAGGTTTGCCCTTTGTCGTAAGGCCATAAGCCTAAGTCTAGCACCCTCGCGGAGTTCCTCGACGAGGTCCAAACGCGCTCGAAGACCGCTCTCATTGTGAGGGCGTCGTAATATAGCGTTCGGATTGTAGGGACCGAGACTTCGATTGGTAATAAGGCATCGACGCCATAAACCAAGGAGAAAGGAGTTTCTCCCGTGGGTCCCCGTGTAGTTGTTCGATAATCCAGAGAACGCTGGGTAGGGCCTCGACCCACTTCTCTTTTTTGTCCTCGAGGCACTTTTTTAAGCCCTCTTTGATCGTGCGATTTGTTACTTCTACCTGGCCATTTGATTGTGGATGTGCCACGGGAGCGTAGAGCATTTGTATGTTCATCCTAGTGGCCCAATCCTTAAGCTTTTTGCTCGCGAATTGAGTACCATTATCTGTGATTATGGCTCTTGGTGCCCCGTACCGCGCCACGAGGTCGTGCCAGAGGAAGTGTATGACCTTGGCGGTTGTTATGTTCTCGAGTGGCTGGACCTCTACCCACTTAGTGAAGTAATCGACAGCCACTATACAGAATTTGAATTGGCCCTTGGCCGTAGGCATTGGGCCGATTAAATCGAGGCCCCACAGCGCGAAGGGTATAGGGTATGTCTCCGTAACCACTTCGTTTGCGGTTGTCGTTGGATGCGAGAGTTAAGCTGGCATTTATGGCACGCTCGTACCAAATCATGCGCGTCTTTCCTCAAAGTTGGCCAATAATAACCGAGGCGCAAGCATTTGTGTGCTAGCGCGCCGGAGCCAATGTGTGCTCCGCAAACTCCCGAGTGGACCTCGTTCATGATGAGTTTGGAATCGTCGGGCCAATACATCGCTGCAAAGGAGTAGAATATCCTTTACGCCATAACGTGCCATCTATGATGACATGGCGGGCTGGCTGCGTCCTTATTTTCTTTTGCAACGCTGGTGGGCCCTCGATTGCACCAGTTTGGAGGTATTGAAGGATTGGGTCCCTCCAATCAGGCGCTGCGTTGGCGTCAATTGCATGAATTGTATTTATAGAGGGTTGTGCTAAGGTTTCGAGGGATGCATCCGCCCGCCCCTTAGACAGCCTGTCAGCCACAGTGTTTTGATCCCTTGGGATCTTATTAATATTTAACCGCTCGAACTGCCCTTGCAAGCTTTTTACCAAGCGCAAGTACCTCGAGAGTAAGGGATCATAGCAGTCGTTGGTCAACTTAAGCTGGCTAACGACGAGCTGCTAGTCACTGTGAACAGTTAAACGTCGCAAACAAGCTTACAGAGAAGTCTTGAGACCCGCTACGAGGGCCTCGTATTCTGCCACGTTGTTCGTAATCGGAATTGGAAAGCCACTCGTAAGCTGGCCTCCATGCCGTGAGGACCTTTGATATGAACGCCCCCCCCTGGGTTATCAGCACTGGATGAACCATCCACGAACATGTCCCATTCGGGAGGTTCCAACTCCTCTGGAGGGTTCCTCGAGGGGCCGTGTTCGAGGGGATAGATGGAAAGCTCGGCCATGAAATCCGCCAAAGCTTGTGCCTTTATCGCTCGTCGAGGTTCAAACTTGATGTCATACTCCCCGAGTTCGATGCACCAACGGGCTAAACGACCGCTATGTTCCGGTCTGTTCAGGATATCCCGGATTGGTAGGTCCGTTCTGACAATGATTGTGTGGGCTTGGAAAAATGCTCGTAATATCCGAGCAGCCACGATCAAAGCGTAGAAAGAATTCGGCACGGGAGGGTAGTTCATCTCAGCTCCTCGTAATGTGTGACTGGTGTAATAGACGGGCCACTGTTGCGGGCCCTCCTCCTTAACGAGCACGGACGAGACAGTGCTGTTTGAAGTGGAGAGGTAAATGATGAGTTCATCCCCGGGTTGCGGGCATTTCAGCGTTGGCAAATCAGAGAGGTGTTTCTTGATTTGTTCGAAGGCCTCTTGGCACTCCGGTGTCCAAGTGAATGCCTTTTTCATGCGAAGCTGTTCAAAAACGGCTTGCACTTATCTCCCACTTGAAATGAACCGTCCCAAGGCGACAATTCTTCCTGTGAGTTGCTGGATTTCCTTAATGTCCTTTGGTGGCGCCATATCCGTGATGGCTGAAATTTTCTTTAAGTTGGCGTCGATTCCCCGTTCGGAGATCATGTAGCCTAGGAATTTTCCGGCTCCCACGAAAAAGGAACACTTGGCTGGATTGAGCCTCATGTTATATCGTCGGAATGACTGAAAAGTCTCAGCCAAATCTTGAAGGTGGTCTTCGAATGTCATGCTTTTCACAATAACATCGTCAACGTACGCCTCCAGGTTGCGGCCCATTTGGCGGGCAAAGACCTTGTTCATGAGACGCTGGTATGTGGCTCCAGCGTTTTAAGCCCAAAAGGCATTCGAACGTAGTAGTACACATCGTCACCCGTTGTGAACGCTGTTTTGAAAGCGTCGTCGGGGTCCATGTAGATTTGGTGGTAACCACTCTTAGCGTCCATGAGCAGCGGTACTTGTATTTGGAGGTGGCGTCGACGAGCTGGTCGATAACCGGTAACGGATAAGGGTCCTTCGGACAATGTCTATTGAGGCCCGTGAAATCGACGCACATACGAAGGTCTCCATTAGTTTTGTCAGCTAAAACTATGTTAGCGAGCCACTCGGAGTACTGAATTTCTTTTATTATTCCGGCGTCGAGGAGCTTGGAAACTTCCTCTTTTACAAATTGTTTTTTTAAGGGGGCCATACCCCTTTTCTTCTGCTTAACCGGCTTGGAATCCGGGAATACATTAAGCTTGTGTGCAATAATATTGGGATCGACACCCGGTAAATCCTTCATGCTCCAGTAAAACGCGTCGAGGTTTGCCTCGAGGAGGTGGATTAGTGCCATCTTCTCCTTTTGTTGAAGGTTTTTGCCGATCTTGAATTTCTTGCCCGGGGTGACCTCGATTTCTTGATGGCGTCATCGAGGCGTGGCTGTCGTCGGGCTCCGCAGTTCCTCGATCTGTTTGAGGCCCGTGAGTCAACCGTTGAGCTCAACGAGGCCACGTAGTTCGTCCTCGCCGCTCGCTGGTCAATGTAGATGCTCGCATCCCCACGAGGCGTCGCAAATGTGACCGTGAGAGAACGGATGTCACACCTCATGTGGAATTCGACCTGGCTGGGTCGACCAACGATGGCGTTGTATGTAGAGGGGACTTCGAGGACCAAGAATTCCGTCATGACGGAATGGCGATCAACCGTGCCAAATTGTGTGTCCCCAATCAGCATGAGGGCGGGTTGGCGACCCCACCGTTGGCACAATGTCCCCGCCAATGCCAAAGGTAGGGCGAGCTCCTTCGCACGCGGACATGTGTATCCCGAGTTTATCGAGCATGTCCCTGAAAATGACACCGGTGTTTGCACCGGTGTCGATGTATACCTGCCTGGTGTCGTAACCCGCGATCCTTGCTTTGTGATAAGCGGTGGGTCGGAGTGCGGAACGACAACCTTTGTTCCATTGGGCGGTAGATGACGTTCTCCTCGAGGTGATCGATCTGCAAGATTTCTCTTGCATACCGCTTCTGGAGGAGGCGCCCTCGATTTCGTGAGCATGTGAATGACGCCCGCGGGTGGTGGTGGTGGCAAGTTACGGCCTCGAGGGCTGTTGTGTCGACGACGCGTTTTTCGCGGTCGTCGCTGTCGTCATCCCGCTTGCGTCCTCTGGGGAATTCCTTGCAGGAGGAGGAGGAGTCGGAGAGGAATTCCTTGAGCTTCCCCTGCTCAAGCATCTCCGAAATGAGATTCCGGAGCTGAAAGCACGCCTCCGTGTCGTGGCCACGGTCCTTGTGGTAAAGGCAGTACTTGTCAAACCCCCTCGTAATCTTATGTTGGATCGGCTGGGGCCACTTGGGGACCTTGTTTTGCTTCTCCAACATGAGAAGAATGTTCGTACGGTTGTCACGAAGGGCGGGGTGTTGATCGGGGGTCCTCAGACCAGTATTCGAGGACTGGTACCTCGATGGAACAGACCCCTTGTCAAACTTCTTGCTGCGGTCGTTTGCGGGGGGCCTGTTGTAAGGCCTATTCATCTCTTCGGAATTCATGAACCGGGTTGCCCGATCGATGAACTCACCCATCGTTGTGACAGGGTTTTCATTAATATTATACGCGAGTCTGGACTCGCGTTGAAGGCCTTGAGTGACGGCCAGGAGCTGCATGTCCGAGGAGAGACCCTGGACTTGGACGGCTTCTGCCTGAAACCGCCGGATGTAATCACGGAGTGGTTCCTCCCTTTGCTGCTTCACTCTTAACAAGTGTTGGACAGTCTTGGGGGGAGGTCGAGCTCCCATGAAGTGGCGGAGGAACGACGAGGCGAGGTCCTTAAAGCATTTGAAATGCTGGCCTCGTAACGTTCCGAACCATGTTGAAGCAGCCCCTTTTAAGGTGGAGCTGAAAGCTTTGCAGAGTATGGGGTCGGAGGCGCGAGCCATCTCCATTTGGGAGATGTAACGTCGCAGATGGTCAACGGGGTCCGTCGTCGCGTCGTAGCTTTCGATGACTGGCATTCGAAAGCTGGCAGGGGCCTTGACGGCAATAACGTCCTCTGTGAAGGGTTGAGTGAGGAGAACCTCGATGTCGTCGAGGACCAGGTTTGGCGTCTTAACCTGTTCCTCGACCACGTTGATTCTTCGAAGAAGATCGTCGACATCCAGGTTCGCAGCGGACTGGTTTTGGTTCTGGGATTGTTCATCCCGGTCGTTAGGAGGCGGGAGGCGAACAGCCTGCATTTCCGCCTTGATGGTTTGCACCATAAAAGCCTTCATTTCATTGAGCATGCTCGACTGGAGCAATGCCATCTGACCGGGGTCTACGATGACCTGCTGTGGGGTCTTCGATGTTCCAGCGAGGTACGTCAAAGTAGCTGCTTGCGGTTGTGGGGGCTGTTGCACCACTGGGGTGTCAGCAGCAGGGAGTGGCGGGATTGCCACCAACTGGGAGTTGTGGGGCTGCTGAGTCCCCATTGCATCACCAGCAGGGCGTGGAGGCACATCGGAGGAACTGGAAGCAGCGTCCTCAACGTGCACACTGTTGTGCGTTCTCCTTGTTGTCGCCATGAAAATGGTAAGGAGAGGAAAGTAAGTTGCTTAGGAAAGAAAAAACGACTGTTTTTCGTTTCCCACAGACGGCGCCAAATTGATAGCCAAAGGATAATCTCTGACCGTCAAGGGTGATCCGGTGGCGGTGACACGATGATTCCGGTACCTGGAAAAGCAAGACACGGGACACTTTCAGGTGCAGAAAAAGAGGGGAAGTGTGGGTGCGTAGTAGTTACCTTATTTGAGGCAGGCACCACCCAATATATAGGGTGGTGCTAGGTCCCGTTATGGGGCCTTGAATGCTGGGGAATTTCCATAAATGTGTCCATCATTGAGATGGCGGCGTATTAATGGTGTAATAACAGCGGAGTTATTGTGGAGTTATTCCCCTCCTCCGGTTTAATGCCATAATGAGTGTAACGGTCGCCTTCAAGGAGGCGGCAGACGCTTTACGGCTAACGGTATTATACGAGGTGCCCTTATTGGAAAAGGGGGTCTTCGTAAATGGGAAGCCCGTTGTGGCGGGACGCGCCCATATGGCGTTTGCATTTGACAATACCGCCGTATGGGCTGGCCCATATATATCAATATACTAATGCGAGAGTCTTGTCACAATAGGCATAAAAAAATGAACGAAGCGATTTCGTGAGGACACCTAGGATCCACGTAGGTGCCAAATAGACTAAGAGTTTTTTTTTTGCGCCATGTTGGCATTAATCAGCCTACCATTTTTTAGGGAATTGGTTTCCTATTTCAACTCTCAAATTAATTAGATTGATTCTCTTTATATTAAATTCATTAATTAGATTGATTCTCTAAAAAATATTCAATTTATTAATTGGTAGTATTAATTTCCTCTCCATTATAATCAATCACATTCAATTGCAAATAATATATTTATGGGAAATATTAAAAATTAATTCATAGCTTAATTTACTTATACTATTATATAATACTCCCTCCGTTCCTAAAAGGATGATGCACATTCCTTTTATGGTTGTCCCTAAAAGAATGGTGCATTTCCTTTATTGGAAACTTTAGGTGAGCAACTTTACTTAAATGCCTTTAACTTTCCTTCCCAAATTCCACCACTCAACCAAAATAGGGGTAATTTTGACTAAATGTAACTTTTTCTACTCTTTTCTTAATCTTTGTGCTAAAAGAAATGCACCATCCTTTCGGGGACGGAGGGAGTATCAAGGAAGCCTTATCACAATAGCAAAAAAAATGGAAATATTATTGTTGAAATATTTTTCACCCGTATTTGTTAACTTACATTTTTCACGTATCACTCAACAAAATGGAAAGTCTTCCACTAGTTAACTTACATTTTCACCCGCATTTGTTAAATGTTGATTGAAATATTTTTGGAAATGTCAATTAACCTCCCATTTAATTTAATGTTAACAAATGCAGACTTTAATTACAATCAAATTTCCTCATGGTTATCTTTCCTCTCTACCTCTCTCAATTACATGTAGAAACATTAAAAACAGTAGGTTCCTTCAAATATGGTATTTATGATCATGATATCTGAAATTTTGTATCTTGATTTTGTTTAGCAATATTCAGCAACTGATTGTTGTTATATTGTTTGTGTTTGAAGAAATAAGTTCTAATACTGGGAGATAACTGCACATTCATGAAGCTCCATGTAATAGTTGATTCTTACTTCCCATGTATGCAATATATTGTTGTTCCATTTCATTTCTACAGCTATGGGTAATTGGCTTCCTTTCTTTTAATCAATTTTTTTTCACTAGCATTTCTTATTTCTTTCCCTATCTTGATTAGTTCAGATTTGTTTGCATTAGCTAATTTAGTTTAGCGTCATTTGATTCTAATAATAGTTTTAAACGAATTTCTCTTAAGTCTAAAATATATATTATAGTTCTCATAAAATTTTTGATTCCAAAGCTCTTTTGGATGTAGTTTCTAGGAAAGCTTTAATAGCAACCCCTTTATGCTCAAGGAAAGACAGGGGTTAAAAAGGATTTAAACCAACCTAAGAAATATAGAAGGGTTCCTATTTGGTTGGAAAGACAAGGAACAACTGAATCATTATCTGAGCCATTAATAATGCAACTGAAAAATGACTGTTAATTGTAGCATATTCATTTTAGTGTGAGTTAGTTTTTTTCTTCCATTCATGCCTCTGAAGTCGGATCTTACATTACATGTTCTTACAAACATTTTGATTCCAAAGCTCCTTTGGATGTTGTAGTTTCTAGCAAAACTGTAATAGCAACCGCAGGTAATCCTTCCCTCGCATAGCTATGTCCTATAGCATGTAGTTCCTTTTTTTTGATAGAATAGCATGTAGTTCATAATGTGGAGATAGATAGGTCACACTTTTCTGCTAAATCACAACTAAGCCACATGTTTTCTTTTCATCATAACTATCATAACTGTTGATGCTAATATGTGGGAGGTAACCTTTAGTCTCAATTTTATCAGGAGCTACGTCACAGCTACTATACCTTGAGCAATCATTTGATTTCATTAAAACAATTTAACTTTGTAGATTTTTTATATTGCAAATAGTGTTTCATTTCAGTGGTTTCCTGGGATTTATAAAAATTATTTCTAAAATTTCAATCACATTTTATTATTTTTCATACATTAACATTTACAAGTTAGAATAGTTGTTCAACTTAAAAAATGACACAAAATGACAACAGAATCTTCCCTCGGATGTCAAAGAATCAGAAAATGAGGATATCTTTCACAAGGTTTAAGAAACAATCAATTAGCTATCCAATTTTTTTAGTCTATGTTTGATTTTGAATTTTAGTTTTTTGATTTTAATTAGTTCTTAAGTGGTATAGATAGCTAAAATCTATACATTCTTTAAGTGTGATGTGTTGCAATTATGTTTCTTAGTAACATGCTCTTCTCAAGGACGATGGAGGGGGGCCTAGGGAGTAAGGAGCCTTCTTTATAGTTGAAGGATCATTATGGTTCCACAATCTGTTCATTCTTGTGTCCCATTTTGTTTTCACTATTTATTTTTGTACTGAAATTTGTGGATGGTTCATGCCAGAGTATAACCATTTTTGTTTATGAAACTTAAGTATTTCACTCACGTTTATCATAATAATTTTCAACACTAATTCCTTTTTGGTTTTCTTATTTCCATTTATCAAGTTAAAGATATTTTTACCAATTGATTTCTCAGTGTTTTCTTTTCTTATTTGCAGTACATGATTTTGAGGTAATCAACCCGTCACTCCGAAATTTCAAAGCTTCAGAAAGTAATGGAAGATGAGGTTCGCCTAAAAAAGAATGAAGAAATGATAGTGCGAGAAGCCAGTTGTTGCAACTAACATTTGAAATTGACTAGGTATGATAAATGCAGTTGTTAAAAATGGGTGTCTTGTATTTCTTAGATGATTGATACCTTGTATTGCTTAGATGATTATTGGGCTAACTTGAAGTCTTTAAGCTGGTCCTTTTTAGTTGTTATTATAGGCATGTCACATGGTAGTTATTCTGAACATCATTGTTTTTTTTCCCATTTCTGTCCATTGTTTGGGTGGATGATTACAAGAGCAGTAACATTATTGTAGTTGATGATGGACTGATCACACGATCCAGATCGAAGAGTGGATGAAGCTAAAGAAGAAGATGAAAACCTACGAATTTTGCTTAGTTGATGAGGTGGAGTGTTTCAAGTGCTTAGAACATCTACAACAATGCTAGCTATCACACTTATAAATCAAATTTAACTAGTAAAAATAGAAAAAAAATTACAAATCTTTGATCAAACAATACTAGCTATCATAATAGTCATAATAGTTTTTGTTATTTGGCTCTCCAAATTTAGGATTGAAGAGAGAAGTTGTTACAAGTAAAAATATAAATTTGGTTGATTTCAACATAATATAAATATGACTACCTATAATAGCTAGCATTAATGTGATGACAATGTTAAATTCACTAGTAAAAATAATTTTTTTATCATCTTAGCTACAATTTAACTTAAAATTAGCTTGTATTGTTATAGATGCTCTTAGAGTTATATTTTTTTTAGCTTAATAAGTAGGAGTTATTGAGAGTTTAGAGCTACTTCTTCTCCTTTTTATGTAAACGTTTTCTCCCTTTTTTTATCTGTGGTTAATTAATCTTTTTTGTTAGGCTGTTAATAGTTTTTTTATTAGGCTGTTGGTTGATTATAATTGTCGAACTTTTTCCTCTGCTGCAGAGAGAGCGGAGCTGTTGATTCACAGAGGATGCACTCAAATGGAGAATATGGTGACGAAACTTTTCATTCACAAGGTTGTTGCTGGTGGAGGTAGAGTGAGACCGCAAGGGAGAAGATATTGAGGGTGACATAGAGGGTGTAGTTGCTGGCAGGGGAGAGGAGGGAGACTTGGGCATAGTCACTATTCCAATAATAAATTTAACCCAATTTTTTTTTAAAGTGAATTAATTTTTCATAAATTTATGATAGTGAATAAATTGTTATTTGATACATTAAGAACTTTGATGATTATTAATTTAGTGGACCCGTGACGAAGTCGGGTATTAGAACTAGTTTAATTTATTAGATTAGTTAATTGAGTTAATTAATTATTAATATATTTAGGTAGTTTTTTTAAATATGTGATAAATAATAGGGACTCTAGTTTGTTCTTTGCTATGTTCGCTTCTCATGCTCTTGCCTTTTGTCTCTGTGACCCCGCATGAGGGTTTCAATTTCCATCAATGATGCCCACTATTATTTCACTTATTTTATTGTTAGTCTAAAAGTCAATTTGGTCCTCTAATGTCACATTTAGGGTGTGAAACGATTTGAGCTGAACCGAGCTAGGCTCAAGCTTTAACGAGCCTCACGAGTCTCGAGCTCGAGCCGGTTTTGAGGCTCGAATAATAAACGAGCCGAGCTCGAGCTCGAAACTTTCTGCTCGTAAGGGTTTGCGAGCCTTAAGGAGCTCGTCTAAAATTACGATACTACCCTTCACGAACCATCGAGCCAAGCTCGAGCTCATTTACTCAGTGTTGGAGTTGAATCGAGCCTAACCGAGCTCGCGAGCCTAACGAGCTCGAGCTTCACGAACCATCGAGCCGAGCTCGAGCTCGAATTATCGGGCTCGATCGAGTTCGAGCCGAGCCCGAATTTCACGAGCCCGAGCTCGAACCTGCTAGGCTCGGACTCGGCTCGGCTCGAACTCATCCCTAGTCACATTGAAAGGGTAATTGTCCCGTTTTTCCAAATTCAACCATATTCATGTAATTGCATAAATGGTAATGATAAAGTTGAGAAAAAGCGTAAATCAATAGAAACCACCACCATTTTTGTGCATCTTACTCATGACACATTTTAATTATGTGGTACAAGTCATTCACATTTAAACCACACATCCGCCTAAATTTCTTACAGATCAGAAACTTCACTCCATTTGAACCAATTTATGTTTGGCTCCTGATTTCTGTTTAGTGATTTTAGTTCCATCATGCATGCGTGGAGCCAGGATTTGTATGGAGTGGGGTATAAACAACTAACTAGTAGCAACTTTTATGAGTGGCGAGATAATAAAAATTTCAGTGGACTGCAGTGCAAATTTTATAAGATAGTGTATTTCACCCAAATTTGAGTGGTGATAATTGCCACCACTCACATAAATGTAGCGCCGCCCCTGCTTAGGGGTGTCAAAAGCTGACCCGACCTTATTAACCCGTCCGAACCCGACCTGACTTGACAAAAAAAGTCAACGACCCTAAACCTGACTTGATCTGAACCTGAACCCAACCTGATCCGTAAACAGCTCCGTCCGAATGAACCCGTAACCCGAATAACCTGAACCCGAACCTAACCTGAAACCAGCTCAACCCGAAATGACCCGAAACCCGAATGACCTGAACCCGATGAACCCGTGACCCGAACCCGACTTGACCCGAATCTCAAACATGATTAACCTGAATCCGAACCCGACTTGACTCGAATCCCGAACCCGATTGACCCGAATCCGAACCCTAAGGAACTCGAAATAAATTTTCATCATAACAAAACATAATCATCTAATGCATTATAGAGTTACTATCATCATAACAAAATAAACTACTATCATTCATTGTCTAAACTCTAAAGCAAGAAAATGGTAGTAAATAACGTCAATTGTGCACTAATGATCAACAACAATTGTAACATCCAAAATGTAATCATCCAACGCATCAAATACACAATTATAAAATATAATCATCCATGCATCAAATACAAAACCAAAATAATGATGATGCAATTCTTCAAGTAATCTGCAAATTTGGCCTCCATCCATGCAGCAGATTGTCAAGTACAGTAAGATCTCTGTTTCACAAAGATAGAACCAAAGAGACTCAAATAAGTGTAATTAATGATACAAATGAAATACACTCCATTACACCACTAAAACCAAACGTACCTTTAGATGCCATGAGAACTATAAGCTACTAGAATTGGTAATATACTTCAAAGGAACTTCTAAACCATTCAGATGAAGTAACTCATACTCCCCAACTTCATTAAGAAAAAAACTAATTAGTAATAATTGTTAACAAATTACTAGTGATAAACTAATAATAATCAAAGTACACTCACTCGTACAAATGTACATCATAAAGAACAATACTTAAACTCGTACCTTCATACCCATATAGCCAACTGTAAGATGTGACTAGAGCTTGAACATTTGATGGAAGAAGGCGATTCCTATACTTGTTAAGAATCTTACCGCCCATACTAAAAGTTGATTCAGACGCAACACTTGTTATAGGAATGCTCAAAATATCTCTAGCCATTCGTGCAAGAACCGGGTACCGAGCTTCTTTATCCTTCCAATAATTGAGAACGTCTAGCTTTAACTGAATTGATTGTCTACTCTCCATCAAATAAATATCAAGTTCAAATTTTTCAATGTGTCTCACTTATTGATCTTGATCAAAATCCTACATCCATTATTAGATATTCAACAAATATATCAATATCAAGGATTTAAGCGAGATGAATAACAAAAATCAAACTACTTTAACATCATATTAACAACAAATGAAACTTACAATAAGATATGAATTTAGTTCTCGATGATCTCGTTCACCAACACCTCCAACATCATGTAAATGAGATGAAGTGTCACTACTACAAGCCTCATACTCTCCAAAAAGAGAATACAACTGATCTCGAACTTTCAAATATTTAGAAGCAGAATGTATACCCAACTTATCATAGCAATACTTAACAAAGTCCAACTTATAGCGATGATCAAGTATAACAGCGAAAGTGAGAACCATAGAAAAATCTTCCCAGTACTTGTCAAACTTCTCGCTCATTTGTTGTGTCATTTCTCTTATCTCTGTGTCTGGGTCTTTTGTTGTCTCTTTTATAAAAATATGCATTACTCTCCGTCCCAATTAATTCTACCATAGAATTAATTGCTGGCGTTTGTTGCCATCATGTTAATCATTATGCTTTATTATGTTTATGGGGAAAAGGTGTTTCTCATGTAAATGGAGATAAACTAAACTAAAGCTAGACCCTGGTTCGCTAGATACAACGAGTAAAAAATCTGGAAGAAAAAATGTAGACAAACTAACCTAAACCTAAGCCTTTTAACATTGAGGGGTGGGGTGGAATTCAATAGTATAATACTCAATCATTAGAGTGAAAACACAATTGAGCTTTTGGTCCCCATTTCAAATTGCGAGAGATTCATACAATTACAACAATGATTGTTTGAAAAGCTTTCTTATAATTAAATGATTAAATCACCTTTAGTACAAGTTTCTTTTATTAATCAAGCGGAATTGGGATAAAATTTACTATACGTTATCATCAATTTTAGCAAACCCCAACCAGTTGATTGATTGATACTAATCATCAATTTTCACACCAATTAAATTTATAACTTTTCAATTATACTCCATGTTTAAAAGGATATGAAAAGTTATAAACTTTTTGGGATTGATAGACTTAAACTTCATTTTCGCAAGATGGTAAATTTTGCTTTTGAGTGAAATGTGAAATTTGATTGAAAAAAAAAGAAAAAGAAAAAAAGAGGAAGCAATTCTAAATTCTTAAGAGGGGGTCTGATCTTTAAGGTCTAAGATTTCCAATAAACAAATTTGCAGATTGATAAAAGGTCTGATCTTTTAATGATCAGTTTGCCCTTTAACCACCTGGATTAGTTGTTGTGAGTCTAATTTAAACACTGCTTCATTTATGCATTCCTCAGCTTCCTCTTGTCATTGGCAATCTTAGACCTTTTAAGCATCCACTTCCAAAGCTGATTTGATACTTGATATACCATGATGGTTTTCCTCATGCTTCCAAATATCAAAGTCTTGCAAGATGGTAAGTATATAAGGTTCTTGATTTCTAATACTCAATTGTCCATGACAATTGATATGTTTGATAATATAACGCAAAGATTAAGATATATAGAAGATTTGAGGTAATAAAGTAAAATAGACATGTAAAAGTATACATACTAATTTTTGTTTTTTATGAGAAGAGGGAGTTCTAAATTTGTGAATATGATAAAAAGGTAAGAAGTTACAATGTAACATTAGTACTTCTAATGATATGTATACTCCCTTCGTCTCAAGTGTATTGTCACAACATCAAAATATTTTTATCTCAAATGAAATGACACTTTTCCACTTTTGTTTTATTTTAACAAACTTTTATCCTTGCAATGCACTCATTCAAAGAGTATAGAGAGTGAGCTGAGAGGGATTATAATGAGTTTGGAAGGGATAATGATGAAAGTTTATGTAAAAATAGTTAATTACCAAAGACAATCTTATCTACAAAAAAAACCTAAAAGTGACAATCCATTTGGGACGGATGAAGAGTATTATACAAAAGCAGGTGGCAAGATTAACAGAAATGAAAAGTAAGGGTAAGTACGACAGGTCCAAACTAACCTCGGTGGCAAAACTAATCATTAACGCGTTTTTGCCTTGATCAGATAGTTGTTGCATTTCTGGTTTTAACAAGAAGAGAGACATGAGCAATTCATTCAAGCGAAGAAAGCTCTCTTCCATGATCCTTAACAACGCATTTCTCTTGTCATCAGAAAACTTTTCCTTTCCTTTTCTATTATTTTTCTCAATACAAAAGGATTTTTTTTGCCTTTTTGGGTTTTTTTTGCCTTTTTGGATTTTTTTTCTCTCTTCCCTTTTCCTTTCTTCTCCCTCTTCCACCCCTGTTGCAGCCATGGCTTGAACTTTCCCATTCTAAGATAGAGAGATTAGAGGGAGAGAGTGGAAGAAGAAGAAGAAGGTGGTGGTGGTTGTAAGAATAAGAATAAGAACAAGAAAAAGAAAAAGAAAAAGAAAAAGAAAAAAGAAAAGAAAGAAAAAATGCTGCAGAGAGCAGCAAACAATGCTTATTCATGGTGGTGGGTTAGTCACATCAGAACAAAGCAGTCAAAATGGCTGGAACAGAACCTGGAAGGTTGGTTTCCATTTTCTTTCATTTTGTTTTTTCTTATTCAGACCAGAAATTTATCTGGGTTCTTTGATTTGTTACCATTTTTCATTGTTCAATCCTGGCTTCTGGTTCTGCAATTTCTCTCTGAATTAGGTTTTACCAATTACTGCTCAAAATGGTTAAAAGATGAGATTTTTCACCTCCCCTTCCACTAACATTCACGTCAATTCAAGGAAAACGAGATGAATTTGTGCAATTTCTGGAATCTTTATTGACTTAAATTGATGAAATGCTCAATGTGGGTGGTTTCAGATATGGAGGACAAGGTAGGTGCTGTGCTCAAACTCATCGAAGAAGATGGCGATTCGTTCCGAAAGAGAGCCGAGATGTACTACAAGAAGAGGCCTGAACTGATCAGCTTCGTGGAAGAATCTTACCGAGCCTACCGTGCACTGGCTGAGCGGTATGATCACTTATCCAAAGACCTGCAAAATGCCAACCACACCATTGCAACAGTTTTCCCAGACCCGGTTCATTTCGGTGGTGTCGAGTATGATGATGATGAAGCCTTCAGCACTCCTGGGGGGTTGCGTAAGAGGCCTCTCGAAGTGTTCAGACCCGAGAGCCCGAGAGATCTGAAGCTACCTGCTTCAGATCTCAGGGGGCTGGTGAGAGCAACCACTAAGAAGTTTGAGGGTAAGAGTTTGAGCAATGTTGCAGCAGCAGCTGGTAGTGGTGGTGCTGGTAGAGTGGCTGCTGCTAGTTCTGGTTTGAGCAAGCAAGAGGGGATGCAGGAGATTGACAGGCTTCAGAGAAGGATTCTGAGTCTTCAGACCGAGAAGGAGTATGTGACGAATATGTATGAGACGAGTCTGTCAAAGTACTGGGAGCTTGAGAAGGAGATGGAGGAGTTGCAGGAGAGAGTTTCAGGTTTGCAGGATGAGTTCGGGGCTGGAACTGTTATTGAGGATGATGAGGCAAGGAAGTTGATGGCAGAAACCGCTTTAAGATCATGCCGAGAAACATTGAGTGAGTTGCAGGAGAAACAAGATAAGTCGGCCATGGAAGCGAAATTGGGGAGCAGAAGGATTGAGGATGCGCGAGGGAAGTTGGATTCATTTAAAGATGAGTTGGTACCAAATGAAGCTGTGAGAACCGAAGAAGAATCGAATGTCTCAGTGCATGAAGCGGTTAGTGCTGCTGAAGCAAGAAATTTGGAGTCTCTAAAAGCGAAGATCAAAGAACACTTTGAGGTTGAGTTTGGCGGATCTCTCAGTGTCTCGCAAATGGCAGATAAGATTGATGAGCTGGTAAGCAAGGTGATGAGTTTAGAAACTGCTGTTTCGTCGCAGACTGTACAGATACAGAGTTTGCAAACCGAAACCGATGATCTTCATTCACAAATCCGGGCGTTGGAGGACAAGGCGACATTACTTGATAACAAGAATGAATTGAGAGAGCAGCTCGAAAAAATGGAGGGGAAATGGTGTGAGTTGCAGAGCCTGAACCGAAGCATTGAAGAGGAAAACTACAATCTGCAGACCCATCTAACTGAAGCAAAATGCAATCTTGAACATCTTTCTGAAAAATTGCATATTGTGCAGCCAGATGAGGAACCTGAAGGCAAAGGTAAATTGGAGAAAAGCTCTGTATTTGAAACTAACCCTAATGTTGTCCTTAACAATTTGAAGAGTATGAAACCAGATGAAAAGCATGAAGAGGCTAGCCTTGAACAACAAGGAATTGATGATAAGCTTGCTTCAGTACAGACTGCGGAAGAATCCGATGATAAGCATGATTCAGTAGAAACTGCAAAAGCAACCGCTGATAAGCATGCTTCAGTGCAGACTGCAGAGTCTGCAGAAGAACGTAGCCTTGAACAACAAGAAATTAATAATAAGCTTGCTTCAGAACAAGCTGCAGAAGAATACGCTGATAAGCATGCTTCAGTGCAGACTGTAAAAGAAACTGATGATAAGCAAGCATCAGAGCAGACCGCAGAAGAAACTAGCCTTGAACAACAAGAAATTGATGATAAGCTTGCTTCAATACAAACTGCAGAAGAAATTTCTGATGAGCATGCTTCAGTGCGGACCGCAGAAGAAACCTCTGATAAGAGAGCATCGGGACAGGCTGCAGAACAAACCTCTGATATGCATGCTTTACTAGAGACAGTAGATAGTCTTCACAAAGTGGAAGAACATAAAGATGCACCTGTAGAGACTTCTAGAAATGAAAATGAAACTATTGATTACCGACAACAGATCGATGATAAGCAAGTTTCATCAAGTACTGAAGATGAGTATCCCAAGTTCAACCAAGAAGAATCAGTGGCTTTAAGACGAGACAATGGAGATGAGATGGGCTGCACTTCTAATGAAACTGTAGGTAGCCTTGAACAGCAACTAGCCACTGAGAAGCTTGCATCAACTGAGACAGATGACAATGTTCCCCATGCCGGACTTCAGGAATCAGCAGTAGGGCGCGAGGATGGACCTGACTGGAGGCAATTGTTCTTGAATGGTATGAACGACAGAGAGAAGATTTTACTGTCGGAATACGCAGCTGTTCTTCGGGACTATAATGAGACAAAGAAGATGCTTTCAGAGCTGGAGGCTAGGTACCAAACCAGTCTCTTAGAGATAACAGTGCATCTAAATGATGCAAAGAAAGATAATTCCTTGAAAGAGGAAGAAATACTACGTTTACGCCGCAAACTGAAACTTCTTGAGGAAGAACTTAGCCAAAGGAGCCGTTGTATTTGCCAGAACTTGATAAATAAGCAGCCTTCTGAATCTACAGAGGCGTGCATTGCAACAAAGGCGATGGAAGATGAGGAAGAAATGGTGATACCTTTTGTTCGACCTCAGACCAGCTCACCATTGGAAGAGAAGTTTCGAACGAGCATTGACAAATTGCTTGAAGAGAACTTGAATTTCTGGTTAAAATTCAGCACCTCATTCTCCCTCATACAGAAATTCGAGACAGAAGTGACCGACTTGCGCGGTGAAGTGTCAAACCTCAAGGCAAGACATAACCAAGAGGGAAGCAGCCGCTCAAAGTACTCTCTTAAAACCGATGTGCGACCAACCTACAGACATCTGAGTGAAGTACAGACTGAACTAGCTCTGTGGCTGGAAAAGAATGTGCTACTGAAAGATGAACTCAGGCAGAGGTCAGCATCCTTGCGTAACATGCAAGACGAAATCATGAAAGCTTTGAAGCAAAGTGCAGAAGATGATGAATTCACCTTCACAAGCTACCAAGTGGCAAAGTTCCAAGGTGAGATCTTGAACATGAAACAGGAGAACAAGAGAGTTGCAGAAGAGCTTCAAGCTGGTTTAGATCATGTGAAGGCACTCCTGATCGAAGTCGAGAGGAATCTAGCGAAAATGGGCGAGGAATTCGGGCTTTCTGGATCAAGGGGGAGTAGCCGTTTCCAGGATGGGGTGACTCGATCTAGGATTCCTCTCAGAACATTCCTTTTTGGAGCCAAAGAGAAGAAGAGGTCAGTTTTCTCCTTTGTGCACCCTGCCTTGTACAGGAAGAATACTACTCGGAGATGGTGACATGTTTCTGCGTTTTTGTTTATGTTTTGTTCTTTGGTTTGTGCTGCTTCTGATGCGTTTGAGGGGAAGTAAAGTTTGTTTGTTTCTCCATGTAATACTTGGACAGAGAATCATACACTGTACTTTCTGTTTGTAGAATATTGTTCTGTTGATTGATGGTCTGTAAATTGTAATTATCAAACCATGGGGGATTTTTTTTTATAACTTTTTTTATACAAGATACGATTCTTTATTATCATTTCCTAGGTTTTTTTAAAAAAATTCATTTTGGACAAATAATCAAGTAAATAAATTTGATATTTCCTAGGTTCATATAAGCCCGCACTTCATTGTGGGTTTAAACATTTATTTCTAAATATTATGATTTCTATAGATAAAATTACAAAAATAGTGATTGAAATGGACATTTCTTAAAAATGAATGTTTTAAATGTAAATGTAAATGTAAAGTAAATTAATATCTTAGACTGAAATTTGACAATTCTTGATCCATTCTTTTACCAAATGGCAGCAAACATTATGTTGTAGAATTAAAAAAGGGAAAATGTCTGATTTTATCAATGAGGTTTGTCTAAAGGTCACATTTTACCACCATTTTTAGAAAAGGTCTTTCGTTGCATCATTAAAGTTGCCAATGTGGTGCTGATGACACTTATTTGGCTTAGGATGAACAAAAACCCTAAAGTTTTGAAAAATCTACAAATTTTCCCAACTCTTTGACCACTCTTCATCTTCATCCTTGCCTAATTTTATCCCTCATCGGCCCTGCTCAGTTCACCAATGCCTCTACCCACCAAACCTCGATCTCTAGGCTCTAGCCCATATGTGGGGTTGGTGTGGTGCCATCGTTAGCTCTTATGAGGCAGCGAGTTTGGTTGGTGTTGCTGGGCTCACTGGTGACCTTATTGGTGGCGGATTTTCGTTGGCCATTATCACCAAAAACTTGGCCTTTATCGCTCATTAATTTGTGTTCTTTGTTTCACTTCGTTCCCCTTTCCCTGGCTCTAGGTCCAAATCATTGTTCTTCCACATGCAAGAATCACATTGCAATATATGTGGGAGTGTAAAAGTGTAATTGAAAATAGAGGTGATCCTCTGTATTGGCTTGCTTTGAAAACAGAGCTGATTTGGAGTGAGAAAGAGATTCTCCTTCTCGATCAGCTTGTGGATTTCCAGGTCGACTATGTCGAAGGAGATATTTCCCCACACGTTAACAAGATCCATTAAATGGAAGAGAGGACGAGGGGAGAGTGGAGGAAGAAGAAAGAAATAGAGTGATGAGCTCCGTTAGAGAGAGGTGAAGGGTGGAGAGACTAAGCTAAATAGAGGCAGACAAATGGATGTGCCAAGCAGATTTGGGACGTGAATGGATTAGATTGTAACTTTTAAAAAATTAGGGATAATTTATTCATTTTTTAAAGTTTGAGGTCAAAATGATTATTTAAATAGTAACATGGATGCCATGCGAAAGCCCGTTACGAAATATTCCAAGAATATTCACGTCTTTAACAGAGTCAGTGGTAAAATATGGCCCAAAATAATGTTTGGTGGTAAAACTTATCCCGAGAGGAAATTTTGATGGCAAAGAAAGAGCTTTTTCTAAAATAGTGGTAAAAATTGACCTTGAAGCAAAGATTAGTACCAAAATCGGACCTTTTCCCAGCAAACAAATCATTGAGAAAGGGAAACAACACTTGTTAAAGCTCAAGAGTCAACTTTTGAATGATGTGCATGCCATGTGTTTATCTACCCTACAAGTAGCAAAAGCTGCTTTAATCTTGTGCTAGTATAATTAGTGGATGAAATTGGCTAAGATCGCTTTGGTAGTGGTAGCGTTTTTAGGAGTACTCACAAAGGTTATATTGCAAAGTTATAAAGTACACATATAGCCCAATTGTATGAGATTGTTAAAATTGTTATATGCATATGTGATACTCTTTCCATCCCTAGAAGATTGGTGCATTTATTTTTCGATGTTGTGCTAGAATCAAATTATTACTAGGAAGAGTTCATTAAAAAATTTGGAAAAAATATATTGAGAAACTATAAACATTAATCTATAATTTACATTTAAATTATTTGACTTTATATATTGAAATGTTGAAGAAATAAAATTATAGATTATATGTTGAAAAAGAAACACATCAATCTTTTAGGAACGAATGTAGTATAACATATGCATTATATTTGCTATCATAGGTTTGACCTAATTAAAAGTGATCTAATATAGTTTGGGTTTTGGGCCATCAACATCTTATAAAGGTGTGGACAATTTTAATGTGTAGAGGTAAACGTGTAACTTTTTATTTTTATGATGGACGGAAATAAAATATATACAAAACTGACATGGTTAGACTATATAAAGAGGGTATTTTTCCCAAATCATACGTGCAAGGGTTTCTCATTCAGATTTCTATCCCCTTTGTGTGCTAGTTTGAACGCCTGGATCATGCCAAGAAGAGAAGGTGAAGAAAAGACTGTCGGAACCGATCGGAGGACTTTTTCAGAGTCCATCCCCGCCTTTATTGAGAAGGAAGAGATATAAAGGTTGGACATCCATCGCTGCCGTGATAACGCAGTTGAGTGTTCATTCGATCCACCACCCGAGGCCAGGCCGATCAAACCTCACGCCAGTCAAGTCAGCAAAGAAGCTTCAGTCATAAGTCTACCCGATTGAAGTGAAGGAAAAAGAGTCTTACTTGGACGAGTCTAAAGTTTGATACCCTTCTTAGCCTACGTACTGAAATTATACACATTGCCCCTTTCAAGACTAATCCGCTAATCTACGACCACAATTTACTATCCTATTCAATCTTCAAGTAGTTCGCACGCAACGCCCGTCTTTCAAATCAAAAGAGAAAAGGGCTCATTGGGAAGAAACATGGAGTGCGGCGAGTCCATGGAGAGCTGCTCGGTAAATTGGTTATGCTGGGAGTGACTACGCATTGGCTTTAGCCAATCTCGCATCCCCTGCCCAAAGCCTCGGTTCATCCGCCTTCTTGACTGCATCTCCATTCAAAATTGTTCAACGCTCCGCAAATCAATTCCAAGATCAACCTCCAAGTTGTCCTCTCATCGCTTCTCATCCTAAGAGAAGCGTCGTTGTTATGGGTGAGATCTGGGTTGCTTCTTCGTCGACAGAGATCAGGGTTGGGGTCGATTTCGGTCGCTTGGATCAAACAGACACTTCTGCATTGAGAACACGAAAGTCGTCATCATCATCATCATCATCCTCTCTAGCGCCGATGACCACTTCTACGCCGGGATTGAGCTCGATGAATCCAACATATGTGCCTCCAATTTCATCCGAAAATCGTGTCTAACCATCGCTCTTACCGAAATTGATCCTCCCCATCTAGTTCGCTACTAACTGAATCAATGAATTCTCTCGTTGCCTGGTGTGGCTTAAGAAATATAGCTTATGAAGAAGCAAAGTCTCTTGAATCAGAATGAGAGGAGCATATAAGAGTGAGTTTGAAGATGAGGGCATTTTTGGAAATTCACTCATAATTAGCACAACTCTTGCTATGTGTGCAAGTCAAAATGTGGTTATTTTAATGGAACATATGGAGTATTTAGAAACCAAACACATTAAACTATAACATACATATAAATTATCTGACTTTATATATCAAAATACTATTGCTTTGTATATAAATAGGTTGGCTTTGTTTTATCTAGGTTACATTGATGAGCCGCACATGGGTTGTTGTTTTAGGTGGAGTTGTGTGCGTGTTGATGAGATGAGCCTAGCCAATTGCGTGTAGATTTGGTTAGTGAGCAGCAAAGTGTTTTGTGTGCAAATTGTTGAAGTGGGTTAGTTGTTTGAGAGAGAGACGCAAGTGTTGCTTGCAAAGTTGTGTGTTGAGCGTCAGGGTTCGTGAGTTGCGATTGTTGCAACCAAGTCTGTGTTCTTGTGAGAAAGAATTGGTGCATATAATTGTTGGTTTGAGATTGATAGTGAAGAAAGCCGTGGAATCATCACGGTGAAAAAAATATTTTGTTGTTGTTTGCCCACGATACTAAAAACCCAACATTATGGTAGGAATAGCCTCTTCTTTGACCGCCGCTGGGGGAGCGAGGATCTTCAAAGACGAGGAAGACGACGGTGCAGATTCGGTAAGGGCATGTTTGGCAGATGACGATTGTTGTTTGTTCAACTGCAGATCTCGGTAACAAATTGAATCAGAACCAAATCGAAGCATATTTCTAGAGGTGGATCTGAAATTTTACCTGTGCAAATCGGAAAAAACAGACGATGGGTCTGAAAGTTAAAGCTTTTCCCAAATCGAGATAAAGAAGGGATGAATTCGTGAAGGAGAGGAAAAGCAAGCAATTTCTATTTTCAAGTACCCCTCTCTTCTGAAGTACTTGAAGTACACCATTGTACTTTTTGAAGTTGGACATTTTAGCACCTAAAGTTTATTTTTTGTCAGTTTTTTTGTGTATTTCTCTTATGTTGAGGCTAAAAAATGGGTGTATTCATGCAAAGGAGCAATGTTTCCCATTGTTATAGCGTATTAAAGAATCTGTATAGAAAGAAATCATGGTTGGTGGTTTTTTTTCGATTTTCGTCGTGGAACCATAAGAACGTAATTTTAATGTTGTTGCAGGCTTGACAAAACCCCGTTTGTTAAATGGCCAAAGCCGTTTGCCTAGTGTTGTAACCCTGTTCATTTAATCAGAGAAATATTGGTCAGCGGCCCTAACGAGGCACCTAAAGTTAGTCATTCTAGAACCGCCAAAATTCCCAGCGTAGCGTGACGAGGCACCTAAAGTTAGTCATTACGGAACATTCTAGATGAAAGTGTAGTGTAAGAGTTACCGAATAGCGTTGGAGTCGTTACAATTAACGTTGTAGTTTAATTCAATAATGTTTCTTGAGCGCGATTGTATAATTTTAGAACTTTTTGTATTTTTATTTGATATTTAAGTATAATGTACGTTTTAGATCTTAGTCTTGAGCAGAATATAGTGTATTTAAGTGTTTTGTATGGGAAATGATTTTTATGATTCCTCTTAGGTTAACTCTTGTTGAAGTAAGTGTTTGAGACAATACCTAAAGTCATCACCCGTAATCTAGATTCCGTGGTTGTTTTATTTAGATATGTATGGACTTTAAGCACTGCTCATTATGATGCGAATTCTGACTCTTAAGATGTTTGATATGAATGCTTGTTTTCCAGTCCATTACAAAACAGTGCTAAAATATTGTACATGTTGTTAGTAGTTGGCGTACAACCTTCATCAACTTCAATTTCACCAGAACAGTGGAAATGAGTAAGCAAAAACACATTTAAGATGTTCTAATATGGTCAAAGCCCCAGCTTGCGTGAAACGTTGTTCGTTGTAGGGACCGACGTTGTAAGTTATTTCAAACGCGATCCGTTAGTCCACGGAACGCTATTTCTGTACTGGGCCACTGTGTCATTTTAGGGGGCCATAAGACGGCCACTGTATCATTTTAGGGGGCACAGTATTTTAGGGGGCACAGTATTTCTTAGTAGTTGGCGTACAACCTTCACCAATTTCAATTTCACCAGAACTGTGCAAATGAGTAAGAAAAGCACATTTTCGATGTTCTGATATGGTCGAAGCCCCAGCTTGCGTGAAACGTTGTTCGTTATGCGTCGGCGTTGTAAGTTAGTTCAAACGCGATCGTTATTTCACGGAACGCTATTCCTATCTTGAGCCTTTGTGTCATTTTAGGGGGCCGAGGCGGCTGATGTGTCATCTTTGGGGCCACGCAGATTGCACGCCATGCAAGGCGACGCTCGAAGTCATAGTATAGCTCTGTATTCTGAATACTCCAACCAACTTCACGGGCTTGATCGACGATTCCCCCTTATCACAGGCATTCGGGGTTAATACTGAACTTGTATTTCCATCATCCGACTACCCACCCTCGGAGCCATCTAGCGGATGAGTAACAATAGAAACCCCCAAGAAAGAGGAAACAAGAAACCGCAACCTCAGTGCCCGCCACACTGTTGAGAAGAACTGGGCAACAAACCGGGTCCCTCAAGTCGACGGCCGGAGTCGGGAGTCCGATGCCGTTGTCTACCGTCGCCGGCCATCGATCTACGCGTCTGCTCTCCGAAAGATCGCATCCATGACCTTCGCAAGTGCCGGAACTCGTACTGGCTGAGGAGGAGGACAAAGCTGTTTCGCACTTAACGGTTACCGGTAACCGTTAAGTGTGACGTAATGTCGATGGCGATCCTTAGGTGCCTAAAGATGTACTGCATCAGCGTTTAGGGTCCATAACTGTCTCATTGGGGCGCCTTAGACCCCTCAAATGATACATGGCTCATTTGTGGTGCCCTCTTGAGGTCCCCTGGCCCAGTTGACTTCTGATGAGAGTTAAATGACTCATTGATGGCCTATTCGGTTATTTTACCCGACACACTTTAGGGATCCAGAAAGGACCACAGTTCCTTCGAATCGTCACCGTAGCCTTTTCGGTCCCTACTTAAGGGTTCGTGGCAACGTTTTGGTGCCTCCACAGGTTCAATGTGTCACATTAGGACCATAACGAACGTCAGGGTATCACTTAAGGACCTCTAAAGTATACGATGTAAAATATTTGGGGCCTCGATTCCCTCGCTGACTACAACAAACGACTCGTATTTAAATTTAACGTAGCCCTTTTAGACCTTCTCAGAACGCTATATGTCACGCCTAACGCTAATTCCATTTACATTAAACCCTATTGTGCCAACATAACATCCAGAATATTCACATGAACTTTCAACCGGATACACCAAAATGTTTTTCCCACCAACTCAACTGTCAGTCGAACTATAGGGCCTCTGGTATGTCACCGTCCGCTTTGGAGGCTAGAAGGGGGTCTAGAAATCAACATACCTTCGCGCCAAGACGTCTTCTTCTTCCCCACCCTTCCTTTTACTCTTGCTTCTGGTTGACCCACTCATGGTTGAAGAAGAACTTCGAATCCTGCGTCACAAACTAAAGAACCCTAAAACTTGGAAGCTACTCGCAACCGGATCACACGTATAACTTTCGAACACGAAAAAACTTGAGCGCGTGCCGACTTATCTCAAATGCTACTTAGATGCTTGTTGCGACGACGGTGGAAGACGTTCACTGCTTCGCTGGCGCAACAGAAGGAGGAGTGGAAGTTACGTACCTGGGCTCCTGGTCCGATCGTGGAGAAGAACGTGGAAACGGCAACCGTGAAGTAACGGTCGCCTCCAAAACGACGTCGTTTTGGTATTTCAGGTGAGAAAAAAAATTGGTACTTCAAGTACTTGAAACTTCAAGTACTTGAAAATAGAAAAGCCTCGAAAAGCAGAAGGCCGAGGAAGCCAATTCTAAGATTCCTTGGCAGAGCATTGAAGAAGATGACTGATTTGGGTAAGAAATGTTTTTTTTAATACGAATATGCCTCAACTTTTAAAAAGTGACAATCTAGTCACTCCATCCACTTAAAATGTATCACCGGTTTTTAAACGTTCAAATTAAACAGAAAAGAGTTACTAACTAACGGCATGTTACACCATGTGCCGAGTTGGCCGATTCCAGGTCCTTATTTGCTCCGAAATAATAGTTTGGGCCCTTCCTTGTCCAACTTTTTTTCCAGGCCTTTGTTTACCCCTCTAGTCATAGTTCAGGATACTAAACAACAATTTAGCCTAGATAATTAGTTTTTATTTTACAAACAACTACTATAGGAATCAATTGAGGAAACTGTAAGAAATTCTACATTTCCACTCGGCGATTGTAGGTATCGATACCTAAAAGCTTAAAAAAATACTTCATTATTCGTCCTCAAAAGATATTTACATTTAACTTTCATGTTCTAAGGTTCATCGTTTGACTAAGATATTTATAAATATAAATAGTGAGAAAAATTCATAAAAAATATATTTAAAAAATTTATACTCAAATTATTATATGGATAAAAAATAGTTAACTTAAAATGCTTAATCACCCGTGAAAAAAATCATAGATTAAATATTATGAAATAACAAAAACAAATTTATCTATTTTTTGAAAATGGAGGAAGTGAAAAACAAATATTTTATTTGCAGAAAAAGAGTTTTATGAAGTATTTGTTGAAGTTTTGTAAGCTTTTTCTAGTTAAATTTGGATTAAAAACGGTGTAATTAAGTTTTTTATACATTGATAAAATTTGTGATTGGTAAACTGCCAGTTAGAATCTACAAATGCAAGTTTTGCAGATAAGCTAAAAAATCTTAATTACTTCATTTTTTAACAATATTTTTTAATTGATACCGTTAAAATAAATTTAAACGTAATAAATTAACGTCCATCAAACTTTTTAACAAAAGAAAATATTAAAGCTTATTATAAAACAATTAGGCAGTGTTTCTAAAATCGAATCGGACCATCCGGTCGAGCCAGTAAGACCGTGAACAGATGACCCAAATGACCCAGCGTTATGTTTTTATATTAGGGGGCTTCAAACATAGGAAGTGAACAAAAAGTTATTAGGTGAAAAACTGAGTGAATTGGAGGTGAGTGAGAAAAGTGAAAATAGGAGGGTTAAGTTTGAGGCACCCGTGAACTAGAAGTTAAAAACACGTGAATTCACCACATGTGGCGTTTCCCGCCTCAACTTCCTTCCTTTTTGCGCCTCTCCTGTGTTGCGTTTGCAACCGAAATGAGTTCCCCCTTCATCCAAACTTACTTCTCTTCATACCTAAGCTGTTCTTGGGTCATCTTGAAACCGAAATCAGTCTTGGAGGTCATCTTCTCTGGACAGAACTGAGCTTGGAGGTCGCGCATCTGAGGAAGTACGAGAGAAACAGAGACTCGTGAAGAAATGCGCCTTACGTTTGGGAGAGAAATGCGCACATGTGAATGGGTATGTTCAACAACCCACTGTTATGATGTAACGCTGCCTTCCCATCTGTTTCCGCGTCTCGGCTCCGTCCGTTGTCTTGGTTGTTAAGATCTTTGTGCGCAGAGGTAGGGTCATGTGTGCGCTATTATGTGCGCGCATCTGTGCGCCGCGCACAAGTCGTTTTTCGTGTGCGTAGAGACTGTGCGCGGTGCTGTGCTACGCGCACAGATGGTTTTCACGTGTCCTGACGTTGTGCGCTAGGTTGTGCGGCGTACTGTGCGCCGCGCACAGTACGTCGTTCCAGTATTTAAGACCAACTCATGCTGTGTTTTTCTATGAAATGCAGGAAGTGATGAACATGTTGCCTTCCTCTTCGTGAAGTGAAAGCGGCGATGCCGAAAATATCCGATCGTCGACTCGTTCTATCCGTTCTTGAGCAACAAATGGCAATCGCTATTGGAATTGATGAGGATGACGATAAGTTTGAGGAGCTATACGATGCCTATGTTCTAATCAGCAACTCACGCTACCTTAACACTCGCGTTAGGTCGCCACGGTCCACGGAGTTCTTGCTGAATTGTGCGCTCAACCTAAATGCAGCCGAATTCAAACAGAACTTCCGGTGCGATTTGGAGTCGTTCCTCCGATTAGTTGAGCTTTTGGAACCGTGTCCGATTTTCCACAACCGGAGCAAGTGTGCACAGACTGCAGTCACATGGCAAGTGTGTGTTGCTCTATGGCGTCTCGGACACAATGGGTACGGTGCAGCCACCGCAATGCGATCAATGCTATTTGGCTTTGGTGTTGGAACCATGGTTACATTTACGGGCGGTGGTGGTGGCAGCCTTTGTTGCAAATTGGCACCAAGTATGTTTGTGGCCTACCAAAGAAAGAAGAGTGGAGATTGGACAGGTCATGGAGGTGGAGGGTTTCCCGGGCTGTGTTGGTTTTGTAGATGGAACCACCATTCCTCTAGCGGAGAAGCCAGCTGTCGATGGGGAATGTTACTGGGACCGCAAACATAGGTATTCCATAAATATGCAAATTGTCTGCGACAGTGATAGACGTATCATTGGGTTTTCATGCGGATGGCCTGGCTCTATGCACGATGCTGGAGTTTGGAGGAAGTCGTTACAGTCCAAGACCCCCAGCCACTACAGATACCCAACTTCTCTATGGCATTCTATGGCATTCTACGCATGATAGTACAACAGATGCGACTCCCCAAAGGTTACTGCACAGTTGTGCGCAACCATGTGCGCACCATGTGCGCACCAACTGTGTTTCGCGCACATTACTGTGCGCCACAATGTGCGGCATGCTGTGCGCAGCGCACACTAATGTGCGCACCTCTGTGCGCACAGATGTGCGCTGCTCACATCTATGTGCGCACCTCTGCGCACAGCTGTGCGCTGCGCACATTGTCGTCTTTGCGGCATGAGATGCGGCTCATATTCACACCGAGATCTGATTCAAATTCACACCGGGAGTGCAGCGAGCTCTACCGACCCGACACTGAACTCAAGCAAGACGAACCGGCCTAACCCATCGACAATTTCAACTACGAAAGTACATACCTCAAGCAAGACGAAAGTACAGCGGCGGCAGGACGATGACGACGACGAGAGCGGCAAAGTGAAGAGAGGTGAACAAGGGGTGAAGAGTGGTGAACAAGGGCGTTCACTTTCGCGCAAATAGGCAGAGGTACGCGCGGACTGAGGAGAATTCACCTCAGCTCTTCACGTGGATAAGAAGAGAGTGAACAAGCGGTTGTTCACGCGTTGTTTCTTATGTTTGAAGCCCCCTATTGCTTGGTCAACAACCGAACAAAACGAGAAGAACTGGTGAATTAGAAAACCGCTGTTTCACTTTTCTAGTTTACATTTTTTAAAAGATATTTGCACTAAACTTCCAATTTTTTATTACTAATTTTAGTTTATTCCGCATTTCTTTATAAATTCATTTTTAACACGTTAACTTTTTTATTATATATATTTTCATAATATTTTTTTAAAAAGTTTATAAACCATAATATAAAAAAGCATTTTTCAGTTATTTTAAATAATTATATTCACTTACATAGTTAATTAAGATATAGAAATTGAGTAAAGTATACGTATAGTACCTGATGGCCGATAGGCCCAATCACCTAAACAGGCCTACCAAAAGGCCCAAATCAATAGCCCATCATAAGGACCCCATTAAAAACTCAATTGACAACAAGGACCCAAGTGATATCCCCGGACTTAACAAAACGTTTACCCGGACAAAGCATTGAATATTCCCGGAGAAGCGTTACCCGAACAATACAGATCACGTGCAAATCACGGTATATTGATATATTACGATATTGCCACCATTAAAACCTGCTATATAACAAACATTGATGGCATAAGTCAAGGCTCTCGCGCTTTCAGTCACTTTATTGACAAGACAAACAACTAACGCACTATCAGCAAACCCCCATTCCTCGAATTCCGAGAATCGCGTAACGCACACGCACCAATGGCATCAAGTAACGTCAACACGCGTCAATCGCGTAGACACGTGGCGGCAACTGCCCAAACAGATCCGTCATCTGTTTTGGTTTTTTTATGAATTTGTCTCATATTAATCCCTTAGCTTTCATTTCGTTCTAAATAGGTCTTTTTGTTACATTTTCTGTTAAAAACACTATTTAATTAAGGGCATTTTCGTAAATGTATATAATTAACATTCAATTTAACCTTAATTATTTTAATAATCTATAAACTGGCCTCAACTATTTTAAAATTTTTCAAAACCACCCGAACTTTCAAAAATTTCAAAACCACCAAAGTTTCCAGCTTTAACAAAATCCATGGATCATAATTATCTCTTCACCACTGATCTTCCTCTCGTGCTTCGCATCCCCAACACCGTTCCTGTATCCCCCATCATTACCTCTATTCCTTGGTTGATAAGAATTGCCATTTCTAAAACCACCCTTGTAACCATTGTTGTTTCTTTCGCTGTACCCGTTATTGTTCCTCTGGTTGATAAGTGGGATTGTATTGTTGTGTGGCATGAGCTTTGGGAGCACCAGCCTTTGCTTCAAATCCACAACGTCCCCAACAACTCAAGTGGATGACCTAGCAACTCCAGTGGACGATGAAGAAAAAGGGAGTCGTGACAGGACATTCTCTGTCACGGCGTGCACGAGGTCTGATGGCGTTGAAAGCGGAGGGGATCGGCGACGCGGAGGTCGGCAAGGCTGATGGAGGTGGCGGCACGACGAACTGAGGCTCTGTTGGAGAGAAAGATGTGGGTCAGGTCGCGGGTCTGTAAACGGGTTGGTGGATATTTCTCCCTCTTCCGGCGCGTCTAGACGAGATGAAGGCATCGGCGGGTTCCCCGGTGATCACGTTCTGACGGTGACATGTTTGAAGAGCATCGATCATCCTATTGTACTCTGGTGGAGCTAGACACTAATCGATCTCGCCGCCCTTGCAGAATCGATGTTGCCGAAATTGATCTCAATGGCCTTTGCGTCGCACCGCCGTTGGGGAATCAATCTTACCGGCTTCAGGGCTACCATAGTTGAGGTTCGATTTCAGCAATGGAGGCACAATGCATCAGCCAGGTTTTGAATCTGATTCCCAAATTTCAAGTCCTTTTTTTGTTCTTGAACCTTACCTCTGCTTCATTTATCAGTTGGTGATGAACCCAATTGTGCTTCATAAGAGAAACCATGGCAGAGGAAGATTGCAGAGAGAAACCATGGGTTAGGAAGATGATGAGGTTGGAGAAGAAGAATTAGGGAGGAAATAATGAAGTAGGGCTAAATTGTAAGATTAAAAAACTAGAAGGGTTAAATGAAAAAATGGATAGGGCATTTAAGTAAACTCATGGTGATAACAGAAAACTTAACGAAAACTGTGAGAAAATGACCAATTTGAGACAAAATGGAAATTAAGGGACTAATATGAGATGAATTCCTAAAAAAGAACCAAAATAGGACAAGTATAAAAGCTAATGCACTTTACATGTCCTTTACCCTATAGAAATTGTTTTCTATCTTATAAAGAGATTGATTCATATTTTAAATTACTATTTTAGTATAAAATTTATGCATTATTATGTTATATTTAGATTAATTCATCATAGTTTCATATAGTGAATGATAATAATAAATTTTAAGAAAATAACTGATTGGAATGGTGGCTGGTGGCTGAAACATCTAAACCTTGTTGAACCATGAAACAAGTATCTGAACAGGTTTGGGTGGTGCTGGGTTAGCGGCAACGGTGGGGTTGGACAAGACTTTTGTAGACTTTGGGCGGGGTGGGGGGTAAATTTGTAAAGTGAAAAATATTTTTGGTAAGATTGTTATGGTTAAAATTTGTAGAGCTAAATTAAGGTATTATTCAAAAAAAATAACGGTCAATACACTAAGTTAATGGTCAAAGAAATATCTTTATATTTTCAGAAATCACAAGGGAAGTTTTTGAGAATTCTGAAAATGCAAAGGAAAGTGGAGATTATACATAACCTCAGCGGGGTAAATGATAATTTCCATATATGAAAAATTAGCATGCACCAAACGCATCGTAAAGGTGATGATTCTATATATCTATAGAGTAAATTCCGCGTACAGTCCCATTTTAAGTTTCGGTGACCTATTTTAGTCCCGTTTTAAGTATTTGAGTCAATCGAATCCCATTTTTTGAATTCGTGATCTAATGAGGTCCTTTCCGTCCACCCCTTCCGTTTTCTTGGACGGAAAGCTGTGAAATGTCGAATTTGCCCTTAGTGTGTCTGAGTTGTCAGCTGAGGTGGATATAAAATCCGAAAAATCCGAAAAAATAGGAATAAAATCCGAAAATAGGAATAAAATCCGAAAAATCCAGAAAAAATCCAAAATAAAATCCAAAAAATCCAAAAAAATAGGAATTAAATCATATAAATAGGAATCATATAATTATATAAATATCATATAATTATATATCCGAAAAATCAGATAATAATTAAATAATCCGAAAAATCCAAAATAAAATCATATAATTATATAATTATCATATAATTATATAATTATCATATAATTATATATCCGAAAAATCCGATAATAATTAAATAATCCAAAAAATCCAAAATAAAATCATATAATTATATAATTATCATATAATTATATATCCGAAAAATCCGATAATAATTAAATAATCTGAAAAATCCAAAATAAAATCATATAATTATATAATTATCATATAATTATATATCCGAAAAATCCGATAATAATTTAATAATCTGAAAAATCCAAAATAAAATCATATAATTATATAATTATATGTAGAAAGTCTGTTTTGGTGATTATCACCCAAGTCGTGTTTCCTCCATAAGACCCAGTGAGAGGCAGTAAAAAGGAGTAAAAGGTTCGTTGACAGATAACATTAAAACTTTGAAATTAAAATTGTTCTTCAATGGCCGGAATATTTAAGAATTTGGCAAAATCTACTTCTAAAAGGTTTGAAGAAGGAGATTCTAAAGGAAAAGGGAAAGTGAAAAATGCTCAAGGCTTAATCATTCGAGAAATTGAAAAAAGTTTGGGAAATTGTGATCTCAAGAATTAGCAAGTTTGAAATTTACCGAAAAAGAACCTTTGAATCTAGAAATTCATATACCTTAAAACAATAGAATCATAAGTTTGAACTATTATTCAAATACACGATAGAAGATCATTTGGAAAATCATTATAACTATCTGCATGTTGGATTAGTTCAAATTGCTTTAAAACCTCTAACTAGGAATGGATTAAATACCTCTGTTGTTATTGCTTTGAGAGATCAAAGACATAACAAGTTTACTGATTCCTTATTAGGTATGGTAGAATCTAGTCTTTCTGATGGATCCATATACTTCAACTGTCATCCTAATTTTACGGTGTCCTTAAAAGATCCACATATCATGAAAGTCTTAACTGCAAATATCCTCACTTCAGGATTTGATATGTTAGAAGGATCTCAAAATTTAGCCCTTGTATATAGAATTTATTACAAGGTGATGACAACTCAGATAGAGCCAAAACCTCTAGAATTTGATACAAATGGTGAAACCCTTTTAATTCAAGCAAATGCTGAGAAAACTAATGTTGTTCTTCCAAAGCCTATAAGATGGATTGATATCCGTCTACCTGAAAGATGAGTAATGCATAATGAAAAACCTGTTAAACCACTAAGAACAACAGAAGTAGAAAGGATAATAGAATTTGAAAATGGAGAAGTTGAGATAAAATTTGGAAAAGATAGAATAACTAGAATGATTAACTTCTCAGAAAATCCTCCTAGGATTCCAATAAGGGCAACATGTTCACATGTGCTAGAACGGAATATGAAAAATCTATTGATGAGTAAGGCAATCGGTAGAACAGGTTTCCCACCCAGTATATAAAATGGATTTTATTAAAATAGAAGAGGAAAAGTCATCCAAATCAGTTGAGGATGATAGAATTAGTTTTTCAGATTTTGAAATAAATATGTTAAGAGAACCATTTAGAATAGACTATGAAGGTCTAAGAAATGATTTTGGATCAGAAGAGAATCCAATAAAAGGAAGATGGCTAGCTGACAATTATACCAAAGAACAGAGAGGAAAAATACAAGAATTGTGGTATAAAAGAATTAGGTAAGCTAAAACCAACTTAAAGTTTTTTGAGTGGTTTGTTCCAGTACTAGTTAAGAGTAATAAAACAACTCTAGTTGTGCTAGAAGATACGTGGAATACTTACAAGGTTAAGGAGGGAGAGGAGATAAAAGAAAGTAACTACGGTACACCCTTCATCTAAGACAATTGTCTTAGGAGAACAAGCAACTGCTTCACCTTTTAAGACTACTAATAAAGAAACTAGTTCGAAGCAAGTAGAAACAAAAGATCTTCAATCTTTGATTGAACCAAATAATTACACAAATCTTTACCTACAATCGTTAGAAAAGCAAATGTGTAGAAATGAAAATATTAAAAAGGCAAAACAAAAGTTTACTACTTCGAAGCCTCCTATTCATCTTCTTTCTAAAATTCCAACTTTCAGATTAGGAAGAATAAATGATGAGGTTTCTGAACGAGTAAAGGAATTAACTGAACAAGTAGGAAAACTTACTATCAGGGATAGTAAGCAGAAAAATCCCCAAATTAATGTTATTAAAGAAGAAACCCCAAGAAAACAAGACCATTTCTCTTTAGAAACTCCTCAAATTAATAAAATTAAAATAGAAAGAGGAGATTCCTCAAGGGTATGGAATGTCTCACATCCATATACCAATAAATGATATAAGGCAAAATAATTTTTGGCCGCCTGATTCGTTTGTTGCCTATGGAGATGAAATAAGAGAATAGAATATTGATGGTCTTTCAGAATATCAAATATCCCAAATCATTCATCATATGATAATGTATGAGATAGCAGTTAAAAGTATGTCCACTAACACTTCAGATGAACAAGTCGCAGAAATGATAATCTCTAGATTTTCAGGGCATTTAAGAAATTGGTGGGATAAGTGCGTGTCAGAACAAGCAAAACATGAAATAAGAATTGCTAAAAAAGAAATAACAATGATACAAGGTATTGAGACCTTAGTATCATCAGAATCTAATGTTGTTAATACCTTAATATTAACAATCTACTTGCATTTTATAGGAACAAGAGAATCTAAACAAAAGTTAAACGAAGAACTCATGCTTAATCTAAAATGTAAGTCATTATTAGACTTAGAGTGGTATAAGAATGTTTTCCTTTCAAGAGTCTATGAGAGAGAAGACTGTAATTCCACTATTTGGAAAGAAAAAATTATTCAAGGGTTGCCAAAACATTTTGGTTAATTAGTTATTGATTATTCCGCTGGCAGTCCCGTAAAAATAATTATTGTCCTGTTTTGGTCCTATTTTAAAAACTTATCATGTTTTGGTCCTATCTAAGGGTTCACTGTCCTATTTTGGTCCTTTCCGTCATTAGTGCCGTTAGTTGACGGATCTACATGAAAGTAGCATTTTGCCTCCTGAATTCTGACGTGCGCTGCGTGGACCAACATTTAATGACATGGCCAAAAATACGTTGCCAACGTGCGTGTACGAATATGGGCTCCACCTTTCTCCTCAACACCTGCTGCCCCTCATCCCCAAACTTGCGCCTCATCACCACCGATGATGGCAGCGACGGCGGCGGTGACCACCGCAGATGATGGCAGCAGGAAGATGATGAGGGAGACGACTGCGGGAAGCTCGGAGGATCCGAAACCCCCAAATGTAGGAGAAGAAGAGCAGAGCAAAGGCGGATTCTTTGCCTGCTATCTTCTGATCTCGCTCAACCCTCACCGTGGCCTCAAAGGCCGTACCTACATCGAGTAATTCCTCTTCTTTGACATCATTTCTATTCGTTTCTTCTGGGTTTGTGTTCGTCTCGCCGATCGTGAACCTGTCTTGCAGATTTACAGTGAATCCACGGAGGCGGATCCGGCAGCACAATGGCGAGATTCAAAACGCTGCTTCACGGACCAAGAATGGCCGACCTTAGGAGATGGTTCTGTGTATTTACGGTTTCCCCAACAACATCGCTGCCCTTCAGGTAATTTCTTTTTTTCCTTTTTTTGTTGATGTTCTCGTTCTTCACTGTTGAATGAGCTTGTGTGAGTAGAAATTATTGATTGTTGATGATCTGCAGTTTGAGTGGGCATGGCAAAATCCATTAGAATCCACCACGGTGCGTGAATCTGCCTTAACTTTTAAATCCATGAAAGAATTTACAAGCAAAACAGTAGCCAACAAGAATTTACAAGAAAAACAATCGATGGCGGCAAGGATCAAACATATTTTTACCTTTTGATGAAGAAATGGAGATCCAGTTCTGAGCGAATAGAGAGAGAGAGTAAAAAGTGTTGGGTTGAGGATGGTAAAAATGTGAAAGTTTAATTTGTGAGATATTTTTGAAAGATTTTGTAAAAAATGAGGGGATAAGTTGAAATTATTTTTGGCAACATATTCGTACACGCACGTTGGCAACGTATTTTTGGCCATGTCATTAAA
This sequence comes from Stellera chamaejasme, assembly GCA_024586325.1. Lineage (NCBI taxonomy): Eukaryota > Viridiplantae > Streptophyta > Magnoliopsida > Malvales > Thymelaeaceae > Stellera > Stellera chamaejasme. Next base: position 52,970,681 of record CM044981.1, on the reverse strand, counting down.
TGTTGGTCCACGTGCAAAGCCAAGTCAGGTAACTAGGAGGGCAAAATGGTACTTTCACAGAGATCCATCAAGACTAACGGCACCAATGGGTGGAAATGACCAAAAAAGGACAGTGAACCCTTAGATAGGACCAAAACAGGACAAGTTTTTAAAATAGGTCCAAAACAGGACAATAATTATTTTTCACTACGTGGGTGAAGCATTACTTACCGCGGCACATGCGCAAGAGGCCGCGTAAGCGCGCGCGTTGGTCGCCGATTGCAGCGCGCGCTGCCAAACTTGATGTGCATCGCGGTAAGTTGTGTACTGCGGCGCGTCCGCGGTGAAGGCCGCGTAACGCCGCGTTGTTTACGAGGTCCTTTGACCGGTCCGTTACCGCGCCATTTACCGCGGCCGTGGCCGGGTAAAACTCCTATATAAACGCTCGGGTTCACATTTTCGCCGAACACTTACATTTTCTTCCTCCAACTATTCTCCTTTCAATTTCTTGTTAATTGAAGAAAATATATAGCATCTCATTATTTCGATTGGAGATCTACCAAAGAAATTTATTATTGTGTCTCTTTCAGGTAATAAATATTATAATTTAGATTTGTTTATAGAAATTGTTATCATTTTTTTAATTTTTTATATGTATTTCATGAGTTGCCTAATTATGTAGTTAAATTAATTAAAGTAGTTCATGAGTCATAGTACCTGTCTATGAAAACTTGTAGTACAGGTTATTTCAGAGTATTGAAATGACGGTGTAAAATTATATATTCTACAAGGTTTTCATGGATTGTCCCATTGGACAGTTTATAAAAGTATACTATCGGTTAATTCATCTTTTATGATTGTGTATGGAGAAATGATAAGAGTTACGTAAATTTCGGATGCAATATTTCGTCTTGTTCCTCTTTGTACCCGTTCTAGGCGTTACGCCGGAGAAATGGTACAACGAGGAACTAAGACAAAATGTTGCCGAAATTTACGTAATAATATCAGTTTCTCCATACACAGGATAAAAGTTTGATTAACTAATAGTACTTTTATGAATAGGTTAGGACCCATGCACCTTGAATTAGGACATAAACCGGTAGTGTAAATTGTGGAATTAATTAAGTTACATCATCTTGAATATATATATTTTATAATTGTCATGTTTTTTATTTATCATATTGTTTTATTGACACAAATGTTATAGGAACTATATAATGGCCGAAGATCGTGATTGGATGTATCAGCGTTTTGAGGAGGGGACTCGCGATATTAATCAGAGATTTTGGAACGGGCTTGTGGAATTTCTGAATTTTGCGTTTCGTGTTGCTCGGGAAAAGGGAGAACAATTTGTCAAATGTCCTTGTAGAAAATGTAAAAATAGATATTACCGTGATCGAGAAACTATTGGCAAGCATTTACTGTTAGATGGATTTCAACTAAATTATCATGTGTGGGATTGTCATGGTGAGCGACGTCAAATAAATCCATGTGTTTATCGAGGTTACCAATTTGATGTGGCATCGTCGTCATCATCATCATCGAATATTGCAAGTACGAATAATTTGTTTGAGGGTAATGTAGGAAGGAGTGATTACCGTGAAATGGTTCGCGAGGCTTTTGGGATTCGTGATAATGGAAATAATTTTGAGGGTGATGATATGGAGCATATGGATGAGGATGACGTCACACCCGAAATGCCAAATGCAAGGACTCAAAAGTTTTTTGATTTATTACGCGATGCGTCGCAGCCTTTATATGAGGGATGTACTGATAAGCACACCAAGTTGGCTGTTATTTCTAAGTTCTTGAGCATGAAAAGTCAGCATAACGTATCGGTTTCTCGGAGTTGATTGAATTTATCAACGAAATACTGCCCGGAGAAGAGGCAACCTTGCCTACGAGCATGTGTAGTGCAAAGCGATGATGAAAGAGTTGGGGTTACCGTCTGAAAGATTCATGCATGCGAGAACAACTACATGTTGTTTGATGGTAGATATGAAAAGTTAAATAATTGTAGGGTATGTGGTGCGGGCAGCCGAAGAACGTGAGGCGAATCAAAACCCAAAGCTAAAAAGATTTTACGTTATCTACCAATTCGGCGGCTCCAACGGCTTTACCAGTCCGCGAGAACCGCTAAATTTATGACGTATCATCTTAGAGCTAGTGAGAATTGATGGGTATTATTGGACATCCATCCCAAGCCGAGGCATGGAAACATGTTGATAAGTGTTATCCTGATTTTGCATGTGAGTATAGAAATGTTCGATTGGGGTTATGTACAGATGGTTTCAACCCGTTGTCGACTCGGGACAATCATATTCTATGTGGCTGTATTCATCATGGTTTATAACCCGCCTCCCGATTTATGCATGAAGGAGGCGTACACTTTCATGCCGTTGCTAATCCTCGCCCAAAGTCACCGGGCCGTAACATTGATGTGTTTTTACGTCCACGCTTGACGAGTTGAAACATCTATGGAATACGGGCGTGAAACACAGGATGCACATCGTAATCGAACTTTAACATGCGGGCTTGTCTGCTGTGGACAATTAGTGATTTCAGCGTACGGAATGTTATCAGGGTGGAGCACGCATGGAAGACTTGCATGCCCGTACTGTATGGAGGATGTTCATAGTTTTCAGCTGACTAACGGGAAGAAAACGAGTTGGTTTGGTTGTCATAGAAGATTTTTACCGCAACGACATGTGCTCCGTAACAACAAGCAATCATGGAAACATACAGATCGAAGGCCAAGATGTGAGTTCAAATCAGGTCACCAGATATTAAGCGAGGTCGAAAACATCGTGTTTCCACCATTCGGGACACCGTGGGATCACATGAGGGCAGACATGTTTGGGAAGCAACATAATTGGATTAAGAAATCGATTTTATGGGAATTGCGATATTGGGAGGATCTGAAAGTTAGACATTGTCTCGATGTGATGCATATCGAAAAAATTGTTTCGACAATGTTTTCTACACGGTTGTCAATCGAAAGGAAAACTAAGGACAACGCAAATTCGAGACGTGATCTAGAAGATTTAGGACTTCGCCCGAATTGCATTTGGTGATTGATCCTCATAGGAGAGAACCGTTCAAACCAAAGGCGACGTATACTTTAAATGCGGATCAGATTGCAGTATTTGCTATTGGTTGAAGCATACCGTCAAACTTCCAGGACGGTTATGCTTCTAACATTGGGAGGTGTGTTAATACGTGCACGTACGATGAAAACCCATGATTGTCATGTCTTCATGCGAAGTTACTCCCAATCGCTTTGCGGGCTATCTCGATGACGGTATTTGGACTACAATATCTGAATTCAGTAAATTCTTCCGACTAATTTGTTCAAAGGATATTCCATTGGACGATGTCGAAAAGTTAGATGAATTTATCGTCGTTACACTTTGCAAAGCGGAGAAAATATTCCCTCCATCGTTCTTTGACTCGATGGAACATCTCACGATGTATCTCCCTTGGCATCTTGAACGTGTGGAGTCTGTGTCATATTGGTGGATGTATAGTTTCGAAAGGAACATGAAAAGATTGAAAGCAAAAGCTGTGAACAAAAGATTCTTGGAGGTCTCCATCATTGAAAAGTTTCTTATCCAGGAGGTTGCTATATTCTGCGAGCATTACATGGAAGATAATTATGGAACACGTGTGAACCCCAACATACGTAACGAAATTGTTCCGTTACTGTCAATCCCAGCGGACTATCAATATTTGATCATCCATCTAAACCAATGGGCAGAGCACACTTTCGGGAGTTGACGGTTGCGAAAGGGAACATGTACAAACTTATATTCGCAAAATTGTCGGAAGTTGACCCACTTATAGATCGATTCAACGAGTTGGCCCGACGGAATTTTCCAGACTTGGATGACGCTGGTATTGACAATCTCGGACTTGCACAATTCCCTAAATGGTTCAAGAACATGGTTAGTCGTGCACTTGATTGTTTATGGTTTTAAAGATAACCCCAATATGTATGTTGATTTTAAAGCGACATTTTTAATGTGCAGGCCTCTGCAAATGAGACAACTCTACCGCCAAAGATTGTACGCCTTGGCTGCGGACCAAAAGTGCGAGCTAAATCATTTCTGGTCTCGTATGTGAACGGGTACAAGTTTCACACAAAACAATACGGCCAGCACAAGATGTCGCTAATTGGGGCATCTGCGTACTCGGAGATACAAATGCGAGAAGACTATATGGATTTCTACGGTTGGATTGACGAAATCATTGTCCTTGATGCAGGAGTAACCTGAGTATTACAGTCTTCAAGGGTACGTGGTTCTGTACGAATAAAGGCGTCCGTTATGATAAACTTTCGGGGATCATCGATGTTGACTGCACATCCAGACTGTATCCAGAAGATCCATTCATTCTTGCCAGCCAAGCAGAACAAGTGGTTTATCTCGAATACCCTTCGAAGAGGCAAAATCTGAAAAACTGGTGGACAGTTTTCAAAACTAAACCGAGACGCTTTAAGGAAGATTTGATGCAAGAGCCGGAGATAGGTACGGCGAATCCATTGCAAGAGTCGACGACAGTTGGTGAAAGTATACGTCCAGGACCAGATGTGACCCCAATATTATTGGATCGTCAAGCACATCCCGAGCACATAGATCATTTGGACAACCAATCGGACGAAGATGACGATGACGATGATCCGGTCGGAATATAGTAAAATGTATGACGTAATTCGACAATTTTAGATAAATGTATCTTTTGACGAACAACAATTTTAAATTTTGAATCATTCGAATTACAATTTGAGGATGAAATTGCAAGTTTTCAAAACATTTGGATCAAATTATATATTTTTACCGCGCACCGGACCGCATTTAAATGGGCCCGGCCCACGAAATCTATGCACGTTTGAATTAAGGGAGGAAATTAAAAATGTTCGAATTGGCATTTTACGGCGTGCGAGGCCGTGCCGCGGCCAGGGACGCGGCAAGCCAGTGGGCCTGGGCCTTACCGAGGCCTAGGACGCGGTAAGGCCGCGGTTGGCCGCGGCCATGACCGCGGTACGCCTTTTTAAACCGGCTGAAACCCTTCTTCTTCCTCTTCCTCATCCGTTTCTTCGGCCTCCCTCTCCTCTCCAAACTCCCCGGCGACCACCGCTCTCCCCTCCCTTCCACCGGCGTTTCCGGCCGATTTAGAGCCTCTTTGGGCCGTCGTACCGTCAAGATACATCAGGTATGTGTTTGATGTGATCACGGGGGGGGTAAGTGATCACGACTCGGATCTAGCTCGAAGGAGGCGGTTTCCAGCAAGAATGGAAACGAAACAGAGGAAGAACACGAAGGAAACAAAGTCGGCCAAGGGAACCTCCTCACTACGAGGTGAGGCAATGCCCTTGAAAATGCAGGAAAGGAAAATGGGACCTAGAACCTTTTGACTACGAGATCAAACAATGCTAGGTATTATATTGGATCCTCTTGCAATGGATCACTAATGGATTGGTGGAGCAAGATTTGAGACCCACGAAGAACAATATGCGTACTTCCGCAAATATGTGTTCTTACAAAATGAGTTCTGCATAATACTTAGATTACAGCTTCCTTTTATAGAAGGAGAAAGAAAGAAGTAAATGATAAAGAATATCTTGACAAGGGAACAGCCTTCTGGATCTATGGTAGGCGAAATGAGAGGTGGCAGCTGATGTGACATTGTAGGCTACACCTTTGCGGCTCCCATTTCCCCATGAATTGCTTTCGGCGGGAAAAGGGAAGAAGAGGGCCTCTGCACAAGTTGAAGGGTTCGCGACTTGTGTATGGAGGCCTCTTACGCTTGGCGAACACCAGGCTTCGCTTGTTTCTGGAAATGAGGCACAGGGTCTTTGCCAACGACCATGGGGGGGTCGCAAGGAGCCATGGCTTCGCAAATGGCCTTGAGTTCGCCCGGAAGGACCATGGGTTCGCCAGGGTCAATGGGCTCGCCAATAGCCACGGGTTCGCCGTTGAGGCTTGGCCTCGCCAAAGGCCAAGGGTTGGCCAATGGGGCATGGGTTCGCCAAGACCCTTGCAAGTGCGCCTCTACCTTGGGGCTTCGCCGGTGCCTAGAATGCCACTTCTTCTCCGCCTGTACCTTCGCCAAGGGCCCGTTAGACCCTCTGGAGGAATGGTTCCCCTTTATCACAAAAATGGGGCTGATGTCCACATCATACCCTCCCTCTTCAGAAGAATCCGTCCTCGGATTCATAAGGAAATTGTTCCTACAAATCTTAAGACACCACAACAAACTTGAAGAGGCATTAGGGGTTAGTGGACTAAATCCAAGTGGATGTGCCCATATCAAAAATGGGATTGTAAAGATTCTAATATGTATTATGTTCAACGACAAAAGTCTAAATGAATTTATGATACACTTCCAATCATTTAGACAAAGGGGCAAAATGTGGGGGTGTCCTCGGCTTACTACATACATGGCTAGGTGATGCGCATTCTTATACTCAAAACATAGGGTACCTAGCTCATGGGTAGCAAACAAGGAAGCACCAAGTTGGGACAAGATGAACAATCCGTTCTTTCTTGCTCCCGTGCCAGGAAAGCACACAAGGGCCTTATGTCCAAAGTCTTCTTTATGGCCGAAAATAAATTTAACAAAATAGCATGCAATTTCAACATGATTTTCAAAACTAGAATTCATGGCATGCTCATTTCCAAACAAATTATTTTTACATGTGCCGGGGTCATGTATGAACCTTACCCTAGCAAGTTTGCCTATCATTCGCAACATGCACAACCCATCCATTTTCATTGTATAGGCTCGGGTGGGTTCATCCAATTTAGCGCACGTTATGATCATGGTTCCATCAATATTCACATCAAAAATGCATGAGTGCTTCCTAGCTAAAGTAGGCATGCACATAACAGTTCTAGCACAAATCATTTCATGATCACAAAGTTGTAAAGTTCCATCACTAAGATGAAACGAGATGTTACCTCTCCCCAAGTTAGGGGAGGCATGCTCCTGCTCTGAAACCGGGAAATCTTCTTCCTCTTGCAAACAACCCAAAGTTTCTTTGTCATCGATTCCTGGCATAATCAAAGAAGAACAACAATCATTAGAAGACTTAAGCGTTAGCCCTTCATTGATCTTGGTTGAAAGCTTGGGTGTTTCACTCTCCTCACTCTTTTGGCTTGGAAGAGATCTTTTCTTTCTTTTCTCTCTTCTTCTCTGTTTCTCACTCTCACACCATTCTTTTATAAGACCTTCTACTTGTGAGACTTCATTTCTTATCTCCTTTAATTCTTTTCCCATCGCCTCGAAATCTGCTCTAATTTCTTGAGTGAGATTTCTCAAAGGGATTGGTTCACAAGGAGGATTCGGGTACGCTTTTGGAGAAGGGGGTGAGTAGGCTCTTGAAGGTGTGGCAGTCCCTTCGGGTGTTATAGTGGGGTAGGATGTGGGATACCGAAATGAGCTATGAGTGGTGGGGGGTCGCGATCTGTGGGTAGGGGTTGGGGCCAAGTGGGTGATGGGGGTTTGGGTGCCATACCGCCGCCTCATCACGCTTTTCAAGCGGTCCCAAGAGGGTATGAACTCTAACCCTCGATCACTTCTCTTTGTGGCGTATTCACACCACCAATACCAGGCTTCGCCTCTTAGCAGCTCGAGGGCTATGTCAAGCTTTTCAAGTTCGTGAACACCTCTCTTAGCAAAGAATGCCTCAAGATGGTGTTCCCATGATTCAAGCCCGAAAAGGTCATCATCCCCTCGAAACTTAAGGGTTCGCGCCATTGTATACCTACACACTTAGACAATAATGTCAGTACCACTCATTTCCTCACATGTTTGGTTGGCCTCTCATTTGTGTTTAGAGATACTCTCAGTACCACTCCTCTCTCGTGTCTAGAACACAATGGTTCTCACAAGTCTCAAAACTTACCACCAATCTCGATTAAGATCAAATGCGAACATGCAAAGAATATCCAATGAAATCTTAGCAATATCCGAAATAAATATAGCGCAAAGTCCTAGTTACTTGAAACTAGCTTTGGAATGATTTGAGGGGGGGTTGGTGGTTGAAAGAAGTTAGGAGTGATATAGAAAAGGCTCTTCACCAATATAGACACTAGAAGTCCAGGCTTTCGAAATTATTTTTTGATCTATGAGTACTGTTCACTTGAGTTTCGTGATGAACTCTTCAAGAACACTTAGAACTTTTTCCCAGAAATTATGAACTGGTCTGAAATTTTCTTTTCTGCAACTCTCGTTCTTTTGCACACAGGGAAACTCTTTTCTTTTAAAGATCCGAAATAACTCACAGATTTATAAACCTTTAAGAACTTCAAACAAGGATAACAAATATTTGGTTTCTCTCAAGAGATCATTAACCGAAATTTTTCTTCAAGTTTTCGAAAGAACAGCAAAGGTTTTAACTTGAAGAAAGTAAACAACTGATACGATATGATACCTCCGACAAGCGCTTTGGCTCTGATACCACTTGATGTGATCACGGGGGGGGGGGGGTAAGTGATCACGACTCGGATCAAGCTCGAAGGAGGCGGTTTCCAGCAAGAATGGAAACGAAACAGAGGAAGAACACGAAGGAAACAAAGTCGGCCAAGGGAACCTCCTCACTACGAGGTGAGGCAATGCCCTTGAAAATGCCTGGGAAAGGAAAATGGGACCTAGAACCTTTTGACTACGAGATCAAACAATGCTAGGTATTATATTGGATCCTCTTGCAATGGATCACTAATGGATTGGTGGAGCAAGATTTGAGACCCACGAAGAACAATATGCGTATTTCCGCAAATATGTGTTCTTACAAAATGAGTTCTGCCTAATACTTAGATTACAGCTTCCTTTTATAGAAGGAGAAAGAAAGAAGTAAATAATAAAGAATATCTTGACAAGGGAACAGCCTCCTGGATCTATGGTAGGCGAAATGAGAGGTGGCAGTTGATGTGACATTGTAGGCTACCTGCATGCGGCTCCCATTTCCCATGAATTGCTTTTGGCGGGAAAAGGGAAGAAGAGGGCCTCTGCACAAGTTGAAGGGTTCGCTTGACTTGTGTATGGAGGCCTCTTCTGCTTGGCGAACACCTGGGCTTCGCTTGTTTCTGGAAATGAGGCACAGGGTCTTTGCCAACGACCATGGGGGGGTCGCAAGGAGCCATGGCTTCGCAAATAGCCTTGAGTTCGCCCGGAAGGACCATGGGTTCGCCAGGGTCAATGGGCTCGCCAATAGCCACGGGTTCGCCGTTGAGGCTTGGCCTCGCCAAAGGCCAAGGGTTGGCCAATGGGGCATGGGTTCGCCAAGACCCTTGCAAGTGCGCCTCTACCTTGGGGCTTCGCCGGTGCCTAGAATGCCGCTTCTTCTCCGCCTGTGCCTTCGCCAAGGGCCCGTTAGACCCTCTGGAGGAATGGTTCCCCTTTATCACAAAAATGGGGCTGATGTCCACATCAGTGTTTATCTCAAGTTGTTTTTGATTTTTTCGGCCCCCCTCTCGTTTTGTCAATTTTTTTTCTCTAACTTTCGGTTTTTTCGTTTTGCAGGTGCTCCACCATCCTCATTTGCATCTCCAACTCCATCCTCATCACCAAAACAGGAGGTAACTAATTTTCTCAATTTTTCCTATTTTTTTCGGATTTTTCTTTTTTCGGATTTGATTAAGTAATAGCATTTAATTTATTTAGTTTTTATTTGTTGGGTTGCATTTAGGTTGTTATTAGTTTTTCGGATTTGATTATGTAATTTAGGTTTTTATTAGTTTAAAAATGTTGTTATTAGTTTAAAAATACAATTTTACAAAATTAGTTTAAAAATGTAATTAGTTTAAAAATACAATTTTACAAAATTAGTTTAAAAATGTTGTTAGTTTAAAAATACAATTTTACAAAATTAGTTTAAAAAAGTTAATTTTACAAAATTAGTTTAAAAATGTTGTTAGTCTAAAAATACAATTTTACAAAATTAGTTTAAAAATGTAATTAGTTTAAAAATACAATTTTATAAAATTAGTTTAAAAATTTTGTTAGTTTAAAAATACAATTTTAAACTATTAGTTTAAAAATGTTGTTAGTTTAAAAATACAATTTTACAAAATTAGTTTAAAAATGTTGTTAGTTTAAAAATACAATTTTACAAAATATAGTTTAAAAATGTAATTAGTTTAAAAATACAATTTTACAAAATTAGTTTAAAAATGTAATTAGTTTAAAAATACAATTTTACATAATTAGTTTAAAAATGTTGTTAGTTTAAAAATACATTTTACAAAATTAGTTTAAAAATGTTGTTAGTTTACAAATACAATTTTACAAAATTAGTTTAAAAATGTATTTAGTTTAAAAATACAATTTTACAAAATTAGTTTAAAAATGTTGTTAGTTTACAAATACAATTTTACAAAATTAGTTTAAAAATACAATTTTACAAAATTAGTTTAAAAATGTTGTTAGTTTACAAATACAATTTTACAAAATTAGTTTAAAAATGTAATTAGTTTAAAAATACAATTTTACAAAATTAGTTTAAAAATGTAATTAGTTTAAAAATACAATTTTACAAAATTAGTTTAAAAATGTTGTTAGTTTAAAAATACAATTTTACAAAATTAGTTTAAAAATGTTGTTAGTTTAAAAATACAATTTTACAAAATTAGTTTAAAAATGTAATTAGTTTAAAAATACAATTTTACAAAATTAGTTTAAAAATGTTGTTAGTTTAAAAATACAATTTTACAAAATTAGTTTAAAAATGTAATTAGTTTAAAAATACAATTTTACAAAATTAGTTTAAAAATGTTGTTAGTTTAAAAATACAATTTTACAAAATTAGTTTAAAAAAGTTGTTAGTTTAAAAATACAATTTTACAAAATTAGTTTAAAAATGTTGTTAGTTTAAAAATACAATTTTACAAAATTAGTTTAAAAATGTAATTAGTTTAAAAATACAATTTTATAAAATTAGTTTAAAAATTTTGTTAGTTTAAAAATACAATTTTAAACTATTAGTTTAAAAATGTTGTTAGTTTAAAAATACAATTTTACAAAATTAGTTTAAAAATGTTGTTAGTTTAAAAATACAATTTTACAAAATTAGTTTAAAAATGTAATTAGTTTAAAAATACAATTTTACAAAATTAGTTTAAAAATGTAATTAGTTTAAAAATACAATTTTACAAAATTAGTTTAAAAATGTTGTTAGTTTAAAAATACATTTTTACAAAATTAGTTTAAAAATGTTGTTAGTTTAAAAATACAATTTTACAAAATTAGTTTAAAAATGTAATTAGTTTAAAAATACAATTTTACAAAATTAGTTTAAAAATGTTGTTAGTTTAAAAATACAATTTTACAAAATTAGTTTAAAAATGTAATTAGTTTGAAAATACAATTTTACCAAATTAGTTTAAAAATGTTGTTAGTTTACAATTTTAGAAAATTATTTTAAAAATGTAATTAGTTAAAAATACAATTTTACAAAATTAGTTTAAAAATGTTGTTAGTTTAAAAATACAATTTTACAAAATTAGTTTAAATAATTTACAAAATTAGTTTAAAAATACAATTTTACAAAATTAGTTTAAAAATGTAATTAGTTTAAAAATACAATTTTACAAAATTAGTTTAAAAATGTTGTTAGTTTAAAAATACAATTTTACAAAATTAGTTTAAAAATGTTGTTAGTTTAAAAATACAATTTTACAAAATTAGTTTAAAAATGTAATTAGTTTAAAAATACAATTTTACAAAATTAGTTTAAAAATGTTGTTAGTTTAAAAATACAATTTTACAAAATTAGTTTAAAAATGTAATTAGTTTAAAAATACAATTTTACAAAATTAGTTTAAAAATGTTGTTAGTTTAAAAATACAATTTTACAAAATTAGTTTAAAAATGTTGTTAGTTTAAAAATACAATTTTACAAAATTAGTTTAAAAATGTTGTTAGTTTAAAAATACATTTTTACAAAATTAGTTTAAAAATGTTGTTGTTAGTTTAAAAATACAATTTTACAAAATTAGTTTAAAAATGTTGTTAGTTTAAAAATACAATTTTACAAAATTAGTTTAAAAATGTAATTAGTTTAAAAATACAATTTTACAAAATTAGTTTAAAAATGTTGTTAGTTTAAAAATACAATTTTACAAAAGTTTAAAAATGTTGTTAGTTTAAAAATACAATTTTACAAAATTAGTTTAAAAATGTTGTTAGTTTAAAAATACAATTTTACAAAATTAGTTTAAAAATGTTGTTAGTTTAAAAATACAATTTTACAAAATTAGTTTAAAAATGTAATTAGTTCAAAAGTACAATTTTACAAAATTAGTTTAAAAATGTTGTTAGTTTAAAAATGTAATTAGTTTAAAAATACAATTTTACAAAATTAGTTTAAAAATGTTGTTAGTTTAAAAATACATTTTTACAAAATTAGTTTAACAATGTTGTTAGTTTAAAAATACAATTTTACAAAATTAGTTTAAAAATGTAATTAGTTTAAAAATACAATTTTACAAAATTAGTTTAAAAATGTTGTTAGTTTAAAAATACAATTTTACAAAATTAGTTTAAAAATGTAATTAGTTTCAAAATACAATTTTACAAAATTAGTTTAAAAATGTTGTTAGTTTAAAAATACAATTTTACAAAATTAGTTTAAAAATGTTGTTAGTTTAAAAATACAATTTTACAAAATTAGTTTAAAAATGTTGTTAGTTTAAAAATACAATTTTACAAAATTAGTTTAAAAATGTTGTTAGTTTAAAAATACAATTTTACAAAATTAGTTTAAAAATGTAATTAGTTTAAAAATACAATTTTACAAAATTAGTTTAAAAATACAATTTTACAAAATTAGTTTAAAAATGTTGTTAGTTTAAAAATACAATTTTACAAAATTAGTTTAAAAATGTTGTTAGTTTAAAAATACATTTTACAAAATTAGTTTAAAAATGTTGTTAGTTTAAAAATACAATTTTACAAAATTAGTTTAAAAATACAATTTTACAAAATTAGTTTAAAAATGTAATTAGTTTAAAAATACAATTTTACAAAATTAGTTTAAAAATGTTGTTAGTTTAAAAATACATTTTTACAAAATTAGTTTAAAAATGTTGTTAGTTTAAAAATACAATTTTACAAAATTAGTTTAAAAATGTAATTAGTTTAAAAATACAATTTTACAAAATTAGTTTAAAAATGTTGTTAGTTTAAAAATACAATTTTACAAAATTAGTTTAAAAATGTAATTAGTTTCAAAATACAATTTTACAAAATTAGTTTAAAAATGTTGTTAGTTTAAAAATACAATTTTACAAAATTAGTTTAAAAATGTTGTTAGTTTAAAAATACAATTTTACAAAATTAGTTTAAAAATGTTGTTAGTTTAAAAATACATTTTTACAAAATTAGTTTAAAAATGTTGTTAGTTTAAAAATACAATTTTACAAAATTAGTTTAAAAATACAATTTTACAAAATTAGTTTAAAAATGTTGTTAGTTTAAAAATACAATTTTACAAAATTAGTTTAAAAATGTTGTTAGTTTAAAAATACAATTTTACAAAATTAGTTTAAAAATGTAATTAGTTTAAAAATACAATTTTACCAAATTAGTTTAAAAATGTTGTTAGTTTAAAAATACAATTTTACAAAATTAGTTTAAAAATGTAATTAGTTTGAAAATACAATTTTACCAAATTAGTTTAAAAATGTTGTTAGTTTAAAAATACAATTTTAGAAAATTATTTTAAAAATGTAATTAGTTAAAAATACAATTTTACAAAATTAGTTTAAAAATACAATTTTACAAAATTAGTTTAAAAATGTAATTAGTTTAAAAATACAATTTTACAAAATTAGTTTAAAAATGTTGTTATTTTAAAATACATTTTTACAAAATTAGTTTAACAATGTTGTTAGTTTAAAAATACAATTTTACAAAATTAGTTTAAAAATGTAATTAGTTTAAAAATACAATTTTACAAAATTAGTTTAAAAATGTTGTTAGTTTAAAAATACAATTTTAAAAAATTAGTTTAAAAATGTAATTAAAAATACAATTTTACAAAATTAGTTTAAAAATGTTGTTAGTTTAAAAATACAATTTTACAAAATTAGTTTAAAAATGTTGTTAGTTTAAAAATACATTTTTACAAAATTAGTTTAAAAATGTTGTTAGTTTAAAAATACATTTTTACAAAATTAGTTTAACAATGTTGTTAGTTTAAAAATACAATTTTACAAAATTAGTTTAAAAATGTAATTAGTTTAAAAATACAATTTTACAAAATTAGTTTAAAAATACAATTTTACAAAATTAGTTTAAAAATGTAATTAGTTTAAAAATACAATTTTACAAAATTAGTTTAAAAATGTTGTTAGTTTAAAAATACATTTTTACAAAATTAGTTTAAAAATGTTGTTAGTTTAAAAATACAATTTTACAAAATTAGTTTAAAAATGTAATTAGTTTAAAAATACAATTTTACAAAATTAGTTTAAAAATGTTGTTAGTTTAAAAATACAATTTTACAAAATTAGTTTAAAAATGTAATTAGTTTCAAAATACAATTTTACAAAAGTAGTTTAAAAATGTTGTTAGTTTAAAAATACAATTTTACAAAATTAGTTTAAAAATGTTGTTAGTTTAAAAATACAATTTTACAAAATTAGTTTAAAAATGTTGTTAGTTTAAAAATACATTTTTACAAAATTAGTTTAAAAATGTTGTTAGTTTAAAAATACAATTTTACAAAATTAGTTTAAAAATACATTTTTACAAAATTAGTTTAAAAATGTTGTTAGTTTAAAAATACATTTTTACAAAATTAGTTTAAAAATGTTGTTAGTTTAAAAATACAATTTTACAAAATTAGTTTAAAAATGTAATTAGTTTAAAAATACAATTTTACAAAATTAGTTTAAAAATGTTGTTAGTTTAAAAACTACATTGTACATTTTTAAACTCTTTCGGGTCAAATTGTAACTTCTGCAAAAGTTTGGGGGTTAACATATAATTTTACAAAATGAAACTTATGTTCGTTTTTAAATGTGTTTTGAGATATGGCGTCCACTCCCGATGGTTCAGGCCGGGATGAGTCGGGGTCAGGTTCCCGGGGCCGGACATTCGACCGTAGTTCCCGTGGTCGATCATCGAGGTTATCCCGACCACGTACGACGGACTCTCCTGGGGGGTCCGGCGATTCGGTGCATCAGGATGCACCGAACGATGACGCTACACCTCCACTGCATGATGACGTTGCACCTCCACCGCAGCGGCCACGGATATTGTCGCAGCCCCCGCCACCACTACCTCCGCCGGTCGCAGGCCCTGACGGACGCCTTATAGTCCGCATCGCACAGTAAGTCTCTAACATAGAAGATTTTGCTATATCTTTTATTTACATGTTTCATTACTGATCACGGTTTCTGTTAATGTGCAGTTTGCATTCGGAGCAGATCACGCGCGCGCTTTCGAATGTCGTCGCGAACCACTTCTCCGGATTCCCTCCCAAATACTACCAGCAGACGGCGGACGAGCTTGCCGCTTGGGCAAATAAGTTCGCGGTACTTTAACAATTATTAATATTTCATATATTACATTAATTAATACTAATACTTGTTATAAATTACTTAAGATAATGACGTTGTATTTTAAATTTCTTACAGGAACAACATGTGTGGGATGAGCCGGGCTTTCTGGAGAAGTTGCACTCCCGGTTTGCGGAGTTCTACCAGAACACGCAGAACAACATTCGGAAGAAGTGCAAGCGATTGCATCCGCTGGATCTGGACAATCGACTACTGGATTGGCTACCGCTCATCCCAACTCGCCTCAACCTGACAAGTGGAGGATGCCGCCGAGTACTACAACAAAGAACGACTTCAAGGAAGAATCCCTAAGAACAAAAGGAATGCGAGTAGCACTGAATCGTCCGAAGATTAAGTCGTTTGGCAACAAGTCCAAACAGAGAGTTTATGAGGACTTGGTAATATTCTTTACCCAGTTCATTATTTAAACATCTAATTTTAATTTATTTAATTTATGAAAAAATTAATTACTTTATAAATACTGTTGGACAGAGCAAACAAGTGGGCACCGGCCACGGCAGGAGGAGTTCGGGAGGCATGGCTTGGGAAGGAATCGGCCGTTCTGGTATTATTCATTCGTTTTCCTCAATTCAAATTATCGTCTCTTTTAATATTATTTAACGTAAGTTTATTTTTGTTATTACTTAGGAGGAGTATAAGACGCGTCTCATTACCAAGTATGGGCCAAATGGACCGTTCCCAGCGATCGATGACGAGATCTACAAATCTGTTGTGGGTGGGCCCACTCGAGGACGATGGATCGGTGTCCCGCCACAAATTGCCCATCCGGAGCAGTTCGAGGAACCTCTGCGATCTCAGGTAATTAAATTGTCGTTTAATTAATTTCTATAATTTGAGTTATTTTTTTATGTAGTAGATTTTAATTTTTTAAAACACGTTAACTTTCAGCGCGAGAATGAGCTTGAGGACCGTCATCGGCGGGATACGGATGCGATGCGTGACTTCGCCAGCCAGCTTGCCGCGCTGAATGTGAGGGTTGGTGATCTTGAGGCTTGGAAGACAGACGCATTGCGATCCTTTGATTCAGCCGTCAGCAACATCTGGTCGGCTATGCGTTCTGGGGGGTATATCCCGCCTAACGTGATGCCGCCAGATCCCTTATCAGCTGGATCTTCCTCTGGGCCTCCGCCCTTCCAGCAGCAGCAGCCGCCTCAGCACTTCCAGCACCCGTCGGCTCAATACTACCAGCATCCGCCGCAATTCCAGCAGCAGCCGCCGTCGCACCACTTCCAGCAGCCGCCGCAGCACCACATCCAGCGGCCGTCCCAGCAGCCCTTCCAGCAGCCCTTCCAGCAGTCGCAGCCTAATGTCAGCCTGGGCCTGGGCTTCACACACCCCCACGGGGATTATCGGCCGGAGATGCCAGATATACAACAAATCCCACACCAACAGCAGCAGCAGCAGCAGCGGCGGCCATTCATGGACATTGGGGACGACGACTTTGTTGATTACTTCAACCCTACTGACCCAAACGCGGACCAGACCGACGGTTTTTAGGGTTTCTGTAAATAATAATTAGATTTTGCTGTAATAAACTATTTACTATATATATAATTATATTTTTGCATTGTTATTAAATTTTAAATACATTTTACTATATATATGAACTATTTACCATATATATAAACTATTTACTATATATATAAACAATTTACTATATATATAATTATATATATAAACAATATACCCGAAAAAACGCTTACCGCGACCTTGTGCGCATCCAGGCCGCGGTAGACGATGTCGCCGCCGTCAAAGTCGTACCGCGGCCTGCGAGCGTGGCAAGGCCGCGGCGTGCACTGCGGCCTCGGCCGCGGCCACAGAAGCAACCGGGGACGATTTTACCGCGGCGAATACCGTGGCCTTTCCCGCGGTGCGTACCGCGGCGTTACCGCGTATTTGGCCGCGGTAAACGTTGTTTTAACGACGTAGTGTTTATAGGACTGCCAACGGAATTTAATCGTTATTGATCATATGAGGGAAAAGAATCAAGGAACTCTAAATCTAGAATATTATACTTATGGTTAGATATTTTCATAAATAAAAGAAGTAGGTCTAAAAATGTGCCATGAGTTAAAATGGAGAAAACAAGTCAAAAGAGGAAGACTTGAAGGAAGAAAAGAAATGAGAAGTTTTTGTGGCTAGTATGGATACAGTCTAGAGAATAATTCAAATGACAAAAAAATAGAAAAAATATACCTTATAGAAGGTATAAAGAAAGAAGGTTTGAAAAAGGGGAAGAAATGCCCAAAAGGAATAATAGGTTTAGAGAAAGAATAGGGAAACTAAACCTAAATATTTTAGAAAGAATGAATCTAAACAACCAATTTGTTGGAAATGTGGAAAAAATAGGACATTTCCAAAATAAATGCAAGACTAAATAAAAAATAAACTCTCTTGAAATCGATGAAGGTTTAAAACAGTCTTTTGCAAATAATGCTGAATAGTGATTCGGGAGAGGATCTATTCGAAAAGGATTCGGAAAACTCAGAAAGTTCAAACGAATTTAATGAAATAGACTCAAGTAGTGAACATAGTCAAGAATCTGATAACAACTGTGATTCTAAATGCCAATGTGATTCATGTGATATCCAGAAGGCTTTTGAAAAGTTAGAATTAAATATAATTCAAACAAATGCTATAACAGAAGAGGATGAGAGAATTTTGGAAATAGCAAGAGATATAGAAGATCCGGATACAAGAAAATAGATTCTCTTAAAGTATCTAGAAAAAATAAACAGTCAAGAACAAGATGCCCCAAAATGACAAAAGAAGAAGACAGACTGGAAGGAAATGAATAAACCTCGGATTTATAGCTTTAATGAGATATTAAATAGAATTGGCCAAGCACAGATAAATTATAGAGAACCTACGGTCAAAGAATCAAAAATTGAGCTTTATCAAGTAAAAGATCTTATGAGAAGAATTGAGATTTTAGAATTAAAAGGGATAGAAAATTATTCCCAAGAAGATGAAAATGTCATTGAAAATTTAAATAAATTTGAGGATCAAAAGAAAAAGGGGATAATGCTTGAAGAAGAAGCAGCTATTGAATTACCCCTTCAGAATAAACCATTTCAGATAAATGAGATTGAATATGTATCCAATCAAAGATACACTAGTTTAATCACCTTAAGGGTTAGAAACAATTTGAAATCACAACTATCATATTAATTGATTCAGGGGCCGATAGAAATGTGATTAAGGAAGGATTAATTCCTTATAAATATCTAGAAAAAACTTTTAGTTCATAACGGCAGCTAACAAGCAAATAATTCCGATGAGATTTAAATTGACTCTTGTTGATGTTTGCAATGAGAAAATTTGTATCTCACAACATTTTACAGTGCAAATATTCTCAATGCATTTTGGGAAAGGAAAAAACATATTGTTAAGCTACCTTATGAGGTAGAATTTGAAGAGAGAAATATATCCATTAGATCACGGGCTATTCAAATGAATGAAGAACTAAGAGTCCATTGTAAAAAGGAAATACAAGACCTTCTTGATAAAGGACTAATAAAAAAAAGTTATTCACCATGGAGTTGCTCAACTTTTTATGTCAATAAGAATGCAGAAATAGAAAGAGGAGTTACAAGGTTGGTAATCAAATTACAAACCTCTTAACAAAGTGTTAAAATGGATTAGGTATCCAATACCTAATAAGAAAGACCTATTGTCAAGATTATACAGTTCCACTGTATTCTCAAAATTTGACATGAAATCTGGGAATTGACAAATCCAGATTGCAGAAAATGATAAATATAAAACAGGATTTAATGTTCCGTTTTGGCATTATGAATGAAATGTAATGTCATTCTGTTTAAAAAATGCACCTTCAAAATTTCAGAAAATTATTAATGAAATCTTTAATCCTTATAGCTCTTTCACTATTGTTTACATTGATGATGTGTTAGTGTTTTCACAATCAGTTGATCAACATTGGAAACATTTACATAAATTTATGAAAATAGTTGAAGAAACAGGATTAGTGGTATCGGCAAAGAAAATTGAACTTTTTCAGAAGAATGTTCGATTTCTCGGACATATGATATATAGAAGTACTATAAAACCTATTGACAGATCAATAAGTTTTATGGAAAAATTTCCTGATGAAATCAAGGAAAAGAAACAATTACAGAGGTTCTTGGGAAGCTTGAATTATGTTTCAGAATTCTATAAAGATATGGTAAAAGATTGCAAACCACTGTTTGATAGGTTAAAGAATAATCCTCCAGAATGGGGGAAAGAACAAACACAAGCAGTTAAACTTGTGAAAAGAAAAGTTAAGGAAATCCCATGTGTCACTCTTCATATTCCCGAAGTTTTCAAAATTGTTGAAACAGATGCTAGTGAAATAGGATATGGAGGAATCCTGAAACAAAGAATGGATGGGAAAGAAAAATTAGTGAGATTCACATCAGGAGTTTGGAATCAAGCCCAACATAACTATGCTACAATAAAGAAAGAAATATTGGCAATAGTTCTTTGTGTCACAAAATTTGAAGAAGACTTCTTAAATCAGAGGTTTCTGATTAGAACTGATTGTAAAGCGGCAAAAAGTGTTCTACTTAAGGATGTTAAAAATCTCGCGTCTAAACAAATATTTGCTTGATGACAATCAATTCTGGCCGTGTTCGATTTTGATATTGAACATATTGATGGTTCAAAGAATTTTTGCCTGATTTTTTGACCCGAGAATTTTTGCAGGGAGGACATGGAGAAATCCAAGAATGAGATCAAAAGAACAATAGAAGAAGATCTCCTTGAAACTTTGTTTCATGAGAGTGATCCTATGGATCTAGAAATCCAACCTTCTCAAGAAAAAAGTCAGTATGCTCCCCATCTTCAAATAGGAGCCCATGATCCAATTCCGGAGGAACTTTATGAATTACCCACTGGATAGGAAATAAGAATTGAAAGAGGAGAATCCTCTCAGAGCAGCAAGAGGGTAAAGGAACATGCTCCAATAACACCTCTTTCTTCTAGAGAATTGAAAAGAGGAAGAGCATTCCCTTACCCTTTTCCTCATGCATATTGCAAGGATAATAAATATTTTGAAGGAACCCTAGTCCCTAAAATTACAGCAAAATCCCAAAAAATTTCCCTTTTCCTCTAGGAATTCAACCAGAGAAGAGAAATAGAAAGAGAGTCTCTTTCTCCTGTAGAAGACAAGGATCTCAAAACATTGACTCCTTCAGAAATGGCGAGATTAGAAATTACCAAATCTTCCGAAGGTAGGTATTTCATCCCATCAGAAAATATGAATATTTTGAATTAATTCTCCAGGAAACTGGTTCTGCGGAGATAGAACACAGAAACAGAAATACCAAATCTTCCGAAGGTAGGTATTTCAAAGAAATAGGAATTTCAAAACTAGGTGTCCTGAAAGTATGGACTCCAGAAGAATGGAGAGTTCCTCATTCTAGAAGAAGATTCTTATTTGGGGGATACAACAACCATGCTTATACCTATTGGGATTATATCCAAGCATGAGAAGAAGTTTTTAACATCCAGAATTCAGAACATTGGCATTCATCGCTAATCATTTCCAAAACAGAACAAATAAGATTTTCAAATTGGTTTCACCACTAGTTTGAAAAGAGAGGATTAATCTCAGAACAACTTCCAGATGCTGTCAGAGAATCTTTTGACAAATTTGTTGAATTCAACAAACAGAAATCCCAAAAGAATATAATCCCTTATTTTGAATTTCACTTCTTGGTCATTTATCGAATCTCATGGATCGTTAAATGACACTATGAAATAAACCAAGAAAGATATGTTCCCATCTTAGAAAGAGTCTGGATTTCTCATTGGTGGGACAAATGTGTAATTAATCCTCTCTCATAGAAAATATCACACTCAAGAGGATCGGTCTATCTGAACTCTTGGAGGAAGAAAACATTGATGCAGTACTTTGAAAACTTTACTCTGGATCATCATTAGAAGAGATGAAAGATAAGCTAATGGAACTAGCTTTCAAATATGTCAAAGAACAACTAGCAAAGAGAGGGCCCAACCAAGGATCATCATTTGGCCAACCCTAGGGCCACTATGTGGAAATTATTGGCCTAGCAGACAAGGCCATGAGAAGAAAAGCATTTGTGGGCCAGATATCATTTGTCCACTTCTGAAAAGAAAGACCACCCAGCTGTTAGAAAGAAGAGGACCACCCTCAAAGGAATTTACCTATATAAGGAGACTTCAGGTTACGAAGAAGGAATCCATCAATTTGCATTACATCTTTCTCTTTGCCTTCCTAGTTCATGTGATGAACATCCTTCTATTACTATATTCCTTTAAGTTTCAAGTTTGGCTTGTACGTGTGTAGCTGTTGTTGGAAGCTTGGTGTGCTTTGTGTGTTTATCCAACGACCATTGTTTGCTGTAATCATCTGGTACTCACCAGAATCTGTAAGTTCATGTTTAATATTCAAATATAAGTTGTGTGCTTCATTTCATATTTACTTCCGCAATATATGGTATCAGAGCCAGGTTCAGCTTAGAACGAAAGGTTTCAAGAGCATAGTTCCTTAAATGAACTTTACTGAAAACTTTGATGGCTAAAAATACTGCACGAAAAGTTATAGGATTTCTTCATTAGATTCCCTCCAGATTTAGGACTTGTGAAATTTCAAAGCTTTAGGACTTCTTTGTTAAAAATCACAAAAATATAGGACTAATTATGCCTTTACCCCGGGGCAGCGCAATTGTATTCCACATAAACTCGTAATTCACGTCAACGATGAACAACCTTTTAATCTTATACTCCTATTTGATAAAATTAAACTCAACGCAAATGCTTAAACATTTAATTACAGAAAATAATAAGTCAATATATAAGGCTGGATACATAAAGGTGGAACTGATTAAAGAACAAATCAATTTTAATCATATTCATCACCTTAGAAAAATCCAGAATAAAACCGAAATAAAAATGAATTTAATAAAGCACATAATAAATTCGAAACGCGCAGACAAATTTACCGCTTTTACCATCTTAGGAAAGAGTCACTTTCGGGTGCGCCTAAGTGCTCAAGAATTAACATTATTTACAAACTAGCTAGTACCCCCTCTTACGGGACGGGGTAAAAAGAATTAACGTCTATGTCTTGATACTATTGATGTATTCATATAAATTCTTGAAAAGATAACCCATATGCTATTTTATTTAAGGGTCGACAACCAAAAGAGTAAAACATTCAAGTTTACTGTTTCATGTGTATGTTACTATTTCAAATTAATAAAACTCACACATTGGTCTTATTTGTCCAATTTATTGTACTTCTTTTATCTCTGATGTTTTTTTATTATTTTTGCTTTTATCGGGGCCAAAAGTAAAAATGTTTTAGTTTTTCTTTTTTACTTTTTAAAGTACTTCTAATTTGTTTTATTAAAATATTGAATATTTAATCGATCACCGGCTGCGAAGCGCGGGGACCCAATACCTCTTATATATACATATATAGTAAATTAACTATTTTCTATGAAACAAAATTACATTATGAATATATCACTCATATTATAAAATAAGAAATAATCCACAAACAAAACGTACACCATCGAACTATAAATTTGAAGAATTTGATGTTAGAAATATTACGAAATTATAGTGCTTACATATTTTCAGAAAATTTACTTAAACAATTGTTAAAAACATATGAATAAAATATTTTATATCATACTTACGTAAAATCATATATAAAATAATTTAATTATTTATAATAATTATTACAAGATTTTATTATAAATTTAAGTTAATTTATCGTATTTAAAAAATGTATAATTATTACAATTAATAATACTCACAAATATAGTTCTAAAATAAATTACTTTTACATACAAACCTGAAAATCCCACAAATTTCGGGTTGGGCTTACCCAGCCCAAATTTTTAGCCCAACCTATAACCCAACCCAAACCCAAACCCATCTACCATCATATAAATAACCCGGTGTCCAACACTCTCACGTTTCTAACCCTACGAGCCGCATCTCTCTCACTCACTCTCTTTCTCTCTCGCTGTAGAAGTTCAACCGTATTCATACCGAATTCTTATTGTTCATCCTGAGAAACCATCAAAACCGCCTCGTAGATGCATTTCCGTCAAGTGTCCGCCATGAAAAAATGTTTTCCAGCAGCCTCCGATGGCGGCGAACATGCTTAACATTTTTTCTATCATGATTTCACTACGTAGTTGCATTTTATGTCGTAATGCACGGAGTAGCGCCCTAGGCGTTACTGTGAGGCCGAAAATCGTCGTAGTGCCCAAGGCATTACTAAGGGCGCTACCGGTCAGGGCCTGTCAGATTTAGTAGCGCCCTAGTAATGCCTTTGTGCGTTACTGTGGCGCCGAAAATCGTCGTAGCGCCCAAGGCGTTACTGTGGGGCGCTACCGTCACCTTTTCGATTCCCGGGCATTAATCTGGTTCAAATTAAAGCTGAGTAAAGTAATGCCTAAGTAACGCCCTAGGGCATTACCAGCTACCTAAAATTAAAAACGCGTATTCTCTTTCAGAACGCGAACCCGAGCCTCTCTCTCTCAACCTCCTCTCTCTCAGCCTCGCACCGCCGTCCGCATCCGTCACGCCGGCGCCTTCCTCCCTCCATTTCGACGCCGAAATCAACGCCGGCTCGAGGTAAGCTCCTTCCCTCCTTTTTTTTTTCATTTTCGGTTTCCATTTCAAGAGAAATGACGGGTTCTTCGGTTTTCCTTTCCGGAGTCGCTCACCACCGCGCCGGCCGCCGTACACCCTCCATTTCACGGAGCCTCTTGTTGAAGGTAATGAATTAAGCGATTATTAGATAATTTCAGTGATTATTAGATAATTTCAGTGATTATTAGATAATTTCAGTGATTATTTTATAATTTCAGTGATTATTTTATGGAATGAAGTATGTATGAAATTTTTATAATTTCAGTGATTAATTAAAATATTTCAGTGATTATTTTTTAATTACAGTGATTATAATTTCAGTGATTATTTAAATGAAGTATGTATGAAATTTTTATGAAATTTCTAATAAATTAGGTGTATGAGAAATTTTATGAAATTTCTAATAATTTAGGTGTATGAGAAATTTTGTACGAATTGTTATGATTTTACTAATTTTGTTGTTATGAAATTTATTTTGTTATGAAATATGTACTAAATTTTTATGTAATTTTTATGCTGTATATCTGAAATTGTTATGAAATTTTGATGAATGCAGCTGAAATTTTTATTACTACGAGCCTCTGATGCAACCGCCGCAGCCGACATACCAATACAATTTGGAGACAAACACATACTTGAGAAAGAGTATCGAGCATTTCGACCCGTTAAACAATGGGTTTAACCAGGAACAACCGAATCCGTCAGAGCAACGACCGTCGGAGAGTCAGAATCCCCCGCGGGACAATTGGAATTTCCCGCCTCCGTAGGATCGTGATTGTATTACTACTCTTTTTTGGATGTTTTTGAATGTTTTAATTGTGTTTCAAACATTTAAATAAAATATGTTTATATTCAATTATCTTTTGTTCCAAAATATCAATATAAATATTAATTAATGATTATTTTTATTTATTTTATAATAAACATTTAAGATTTAATAGATTAAATGTTAAAACAGAAAAAAAGGATATGAGATAGTAACGCCAAGTAGGGGGGTGGGGCGCTACCAGGCCTGTCAGCTTGGCAGACCTGCTGTCAGGCCTGGTAACGCACGGCCGTAAAGTCACGGCTCAAATCGTACCGCCCTAATAACGCCCTCGTGCGTTACCGTTCGTAATGGGCTGGTAACGCATTTGGCGTTACCAGACCCCTTCCAGATACGTAGTGTTTTCACTTTCTCTTTGTAAAAAATTGTTCAAAGATTTATATTTCCACTTAGATCAAACATTTTTTCCTATCTTCTCCCTCAAACGTACCGATAGAACTTCAACCGTGTTCTTACCAATTTATTGAGGTTTTTCATGAGAAACCACCAAAACCGCCTCGTTGATGCATTTTTGTCGATTGTCCGCCGTGAAAAAATGTTTTCCGGCGACCGCCGATGGCGGCGAACATGCATGATTCCTCTTTCTCTTTGTAAAAAATTGTTCAAACATTTATATTTCCACTTAGATAAAACATTATTTACTATCATGGTATTAGCGTGTAATAAAAAATGAATATGATTTATTTGATAAAATATATAGTACGAAATCATCAAATAGCACCATACATTTGCCTGAATTTTTCGATCTGCAAGTGGAGGTCATTTAAATCCCGTTGAAAGCAATCTAATGTGGTCTGCAGCTAGTGTTGCGTGCGAGACATCATGCTTGGCAAAAATGATTAGCGGGTTGTTTTGAATTTGGTTGACTAATATGTCTGATTGAATTCTTTGTAAATAAGTTCTGTATTTATAATGTGGAATGTCTAGGATGTAGGCTTGAGATCGAGTTTGACACCTGATTTTATGGATTGTTTCGAATTTTTATGAAATTTAGATATAGTCTGTTGTAGATTCAATCTTTTTGGATATTATTTATTGATTAAATTCATCATGTGATTTTAATAAATATTAAAAATTATTTTACACGTGACATGTCCTTCTTCAATATGTTCTTGTTTATATATTAATAGTAGATATGACATTTTACCTAACTCATCCGACCAGATCCTGATGCAAAAACTCCAGCCTCGCTTTGTCCGTTGCTTCACCGATGAAGTAGCCAACATGCGATTGTCTAGCAAGTGTGAAAGAAGACACATGCGATGGATTAGTTATTCTTTGCATTAACCCCAATCTCAACTGCATCAACCTCTTGATCGGCCAATGGGTTTGTGTTGAAAGCAACCAAGCCTAATTAATTAAGTAATTGTCCATGGATTCATAGAGAACCCATGGTTGTTCACATATATAAACTTTTAGAGTTTTTATTTGAGTGCATTGCATTTTGTTCTTTTGTTTTTGTGATGGATCAATTTGGTTTATGTATGTTCAGTTTCTTTGGAGAATTGATGATCTGTAGTTGATATATATGGGCCAGCCCATACGGCTGTATTGTCAAATACAAACGCCATATGGGCCGCGCCCACCACAGCCGGCCTCGTAATTACGGAGAGCCCCTCTTACCAGTAAGGGCGCCCCGTATAGATCCGTTAGCCATGAAACGTCTGCTGCCTCCCTCAAAACAACCGTTACACTAATTATGGCATTAAGCCAAAGGAGATGGAGTAACTCCACAATAACTCCACCGTTATTACACCATTAATACGCCGTCATCCCAATTATGGACACATTTATGGAGATTCTCCAGCGTTTAAGGCCCCGCAACGGGACCTAGCACCACCCTATATATTGGGTGGTGCCCGCCTCAAATAAGGTGATTACTACACACCCACACCTCTCTTCTTTGTCTGCACCTGAAAGTGTTCCTTGTATTACTCTTCTCAGGTACCGGAGTTGCCCTACGTCAGTCGTTAGAGATCACTTGACAACCGGAGATCAGACCTTGGCTATCAATTTGGCGCCGTCTGTGGGAAACGAAAAACAAGCAGTTTTTCCTTTTCTACTCAACTTTTTCTCCCCTAACCGTTTTCATGGCGAAAACAAGAAGAACTCACAATAGTGTGCATGATGATGATGCTGCTTCCAGCTCCTCCGATGTGCCTCCACCACTCCCTGCTGGTGGTGCAACGGGGACGCAACAGCCCCACAACTCCCAGTTGGTGGTAACCCCGCCACTCCCTGTTACTGACACGCCAGGGGTGCAGCAGCCCCCACAACCGCAAGCAGCTACTCTGACATACCTCGCTGGGACCTCGACGACCCCCCAGCAGGTCATCGTCGATCCCGCTCAGATAGCACTGCTCCAGGCGAGCATGCTCAATGAAATGAAAGCCTTCATGGTGCAAACCATCAAGGCGGAAATGCAGGCTGCTCGCCTCCTGCCTCACAATGACCGGGATGAACAATCCCAGAATCAAAGCCAGTCTACTGGGAACCTTGATGTCGACGACCTCCTCCGACGAATCAACGTGGTCGAGGAGCAGGTTAAGACGCCAAACCTGGTCCTCGACGACATCGAGGTTCTACTCACCCAACCCTTCACAGAGGACGTCATCGCCGTCCAGGCCTCGGCCAGCTTTCGAATGCCAGTCATTGAAAGCTACGATGCGACGATAGACCCCGTCGACCATCTACGACGTTACATCTCCCAAATGGAGATGGCTCGCGCCTCTGACCCCATACTCTGCAAAGCTTTCAGCTCCACCCTGAAAGGGGCTGCTTCAACGTGGTTTGGAACGCTACGAGGCCAGCATTTTAAATGCTTTAAGGATCTCGCCTCATCGTTCCTGCGCCACTTCATGGGAGCTCGACCTCCCCCCAAGACTGTCCAACACTTGCTAAGAGTGAAACAAGCAAAGGGAGGAACCACTCCGTGATTACATCCGACGGTTTCAGGCAGAAGCCGTCTAAGTCCAGGGTCTCTCCTCGGACATGCAGCTCCTGGCCGTAACTCAAGGCCTTCAACGCGAGTCAAGGCTCGCGTACAACATTAATGAAAACCCTGTCACAACGATGGGTGAGTTCATCGATCGGACTACTCGATTCATGAACTCCGAGGAGATGAATAAGCCTTACAACAGGCCCCCCACAAGCGACCGCAACAAGAAATTCGACAAGGGGTCTTCTTCGAGGTACCAGCCCTCGAACGTTGGTCCGAGGACCTCCGACCACCACCCCGCACTTCGTGACACCCGCACGAACATTCTTCTAATGCTGGAGAAGCAGAATAAGGTCCCCAAGTGGCCTCAGCCTATCCAAAGCATAAGAACACGAGGGTTTGACAAGTCTTGCCTCTACCACAAGGACCGTGGCCACGACACGGAGGCGTGCTTCCAGCTCGAAATCTCATCTCTCGAGATGATTGAGCAGGTAAGCTCAAAGAATTCCTGTCCGATTCCTCTTCCCCGCAAGGAATTCCCAAAGGCCGCAAGAGGGACGACGACAGCGACGACCGCGAAAAGACGCGTCGTCGACACAACAGCCCTCGGAGGCAAAACTTGCCGCCACCACCACCAGCGGGCATCATTCACATGCTCACCAAGTCCGAAGGCGCCTCTTCCAGAAAACGATATGCAAGGGAAATCTTGCAGATCGATCACCTCGAGGAGAACGTCATCTATCGCCCCAACGGGACAAAGGTTGTCGTTCCACACTCCGATCCGCTGCTTATCACAGCAAGGATTGCGGGTTACGACACCAACAGGGTGTACATCGACACTGGTGCAAACACTAGTGTCATTTTCAAGGACATGCTCGATAAACTCGGGGTGCACATGTCCGCTATAAGAAGAAGCTCCGGCCCCACCTTCGACATCGGCAGGGACATTGTCCTAACAATAGGGGTCGTCAACCTGCCCCTCATGTTAATTGGGGACACACAATTTGGCACGGTTGATTGTCACTCCATTATGACGGAGTTTTTGGTGCTCGAAGTCCCTTCCACGTACAACGCCATTGTTGGTCGACCAAGTCAGGTCGAATTCCACATGAGGTGCGACATCCGCTCTCTCACGGTCACATTCGCAACACCTCGTGGGGACGCAAACATCTACATTGACCAGCGAACGGCAAGGACAAACTATGTGGCCTCTTTGAGTTCTACGGTTGATCCACGAGCCTCGAGGGAGATCGAGGAACCCGCGGAACCCGTCGACAGGCCACGCCTCGATGACGTCACAGAAGAGATCGACGTCGTTCCAGGCAAGAAGTTTAAGGTTGGCAAAAACCTTAAACAAAAGGAGAAGATGGCACTCATCCACCTCTTCGAGGCAAACCTTGACGTCTTCGCACGGAGTTTGAAGGACTGCCGGGCGTCGATCCTAGCGTCATCACCCACAAACTTAATGTATTCCCGGATTCAAAGCCGGTTAAGCGAGAAAAAAAAGGGGTATGGCCCCTCGAAAAGAAGTTTGTAAAGAGGAGGTTTCTAAACTCCTCGACGCTGGAATAATAAAAGAAATTCAGTACTCCGAGTGGCTCGCTAACATAGTTTTAGCTGACAAAACTAATGGTGAACTTCATATGTGCGTCGATTTCACGGGCGTCAATAGGCATTGTCCAAAGGACCCCTACCCGTTACCTGTCATCGACCAACTCGTGGACGCCACTTCCAAATACAAATACTTGTCTTTCATGGACGCTAAGAGTGGTTACCACCAAATCTACATGGATCCTGAGGACGCTTTCAAAACGGCGTTCACAACGGGCGTGACGTATATTACTACGTTCGAATGCCTTTTGGGCTCAAAAACGCTGGAGCCACCTACCAGCGTCTAATGAACAAGGTCTTTGCCCACCAAATGGGCCGTAACCTTGAAGCGTACGTCGACGATGTCATTGTGAAAAGCATGACATTCGAAGACCACCTTCAAGACCTGGCCGAAACTTTCAAGTCGTTCCGACGATATAACATGAGGCTCAATCCAGCTAAGTGCTCTTTCTTCGTTGGAGCCGGGAAATTCCTGGGGTACATGATCTCCGAAAGGGGAATCGACGCCAACCTTAAGAAAATATCAGCCATCACGGATATGGCGCCACCAAGGAACATTAAGGAAATCCAGCAACTTACAGGAAGAATTGTTGCCTTGGGACGATTCATTTCCAAATTGGGAGACAAGTGTAAGCCGTTCTTCGAACAGCTTCGCATGAAAAAGGCGTTCGCTTGGACACCGGAATGCCAAGAAGCCTTCGAGCAAATCAAGAAGCACCTCTCTGATTTGCCAACACTGAAATGCCCGCAACCAGGGGACGAACTCGTCATCTACCTCTCCACTTCAAATAGCACTGTCTCTACAAAGGCTCGTTAAAGAGGAAGGCCCGTAATGCTGGCTCGTCTATTACACAAGCCACACGCTACGAGGGCCGAGGTTAACTACCCTCCCCTTCAAAAAAATGATCTACGCTTTGATCGTGGCTGCCAGGAAATTACGAGCATATTTCCAAGCCCACACGATCATTGTCAGAACGGACCTACCAATCCGGGACATCCTAAACAGACCAGAACATAGTGGTCGTTTAGCCCGTTGGTGCATCGAGCTCGGGGAATATGACATCAAGTTTGAACCTCGACGAGCCATAAAGGCACAAGCTTTGGCGGATTTCATGGCCGAGCTTTCCATTTATCCCCTCGAACATGGTCCTTCGAGGGAACCACCAGCAGAGTTGGAGCCTCCCGAGTGGGACATGTTCGTGGATGGTTCATCCAGTGCTGATCGCCCAGGAGGGGGCGTTCATATCAAGGGCCCACACGGCATGGAGGCCAGCTTACGAGTAGCTTTCCAGTTCCCCGTCACAAACAATGTGGCAGAATACGAGGCACTCGTAGCGGGTCTCAAGATCGCCCGAAAGCTGGTTTGCGACGTCTAAGCGACACGGTGACTCACGGCTCGTCGTAAGCCGAGGTTACGGAGACCAATGATTGCAAGGATCCAAGTACTCTCGAGGTACTTGCGCCTCGTCAATAGCTTACAAGTGCAATTCGATCAAATGAATATTAATAAGATCCCACGGGATCAAAACACTGTGGCTGACAGGTTGTCTAAGGGACGGACGGATGCAATCCTCGAAACCTTAGCACAACCTTCGATAAATACAATTCATGCAATCGATGCCAACGTAGCAGCTGATTGGAGGCACCCAATCCTCCAGTATCTCCAAACTGGCGCAATCGAGGGCCCACCAGCGTTACAAAAGAAAATAAGGACGCAGTCAACCCGCCATGTCATCATAGATGGTACGTTATGGCGTAAAGGATATTCTGCTCCTTTGCAATGGTGTATTGGCCCCGATGATTCCAAACTCATCTGAGCGAAGTCCACTCGGGGAGTTTGCGGAGCACACATTGGATCCTAAGCGCTAGCACACAAATGCCTGCTCCTCGCTGATTAATGGCCAACTAACATTACAGACGCGCATGATTTGGTGCGAACGTGCCATAAATGCCAACTCAACTCTCGCATCCAACGGCAGCCTGCAAACGAAGCGGTTACGGAGACGTACCCTATACCCTTCGCGTTGTGGGGCCTTGATCTAATCGGGCCAATGCTTAAAGCCAAAGGGCAGTTCAAATTCTGTATAGTGGCTGTCGACTACTTCACCAAGTGGGTCGAGGTCCGGCCACTCAAGAAAATAACAACGACCAAAGTCATACGCTTCCTCTGGCACGACCTCGCAGCACGATACGGCGCACCGAAAGCCATAATCACAGATAATGGGACACAATTCACGAGCAAAACGCTCAAGGATTGGGCCATCAAGATGAATATACAAATGTTCTACGCCCCTGTAGCACACCCACAGTCAAATGGCCAAGTAGAGGTCACAAATCGCACAATCAAAGAGGGCCTGAAAAAGCGCCTCGATGACAATAAAGGGAAATGGGTCGAGGCGCTACCCAGCGTCCTCTGGGATTATCGAACAACTGCGCGAGGACCTACGGGGGAGACTCCTTTCTCTTTGGTCTACGGCGTCGATGCCTTGCTCCCAATCGAAGTCTCTATACCAACAATCCGAACACTATATTACGACGCCCTCATAATGAGAGCGGGCTTGAGCTCGTGCGGGACCTCGTCGAAGAGCTCCGCGAAGGTGCCAGACTCGGGCTTATGGCCTTGCGGCAAAGAGCAAACCTCGACCACAATGCTAAAGTTCGAGCAAAACAGATCTACGTGGGCGGTATGGTCTTGCTAAAGGCAGAGCTGTCAGGTCGTAACCCTGGCCATGGCGCCCTTCGTTCCAGATGGGCAGGACCCTACGTCGTGCACAGTAAGGAAAGAGGAGGCGTCTACAAATTAAAGGACCACCAAGGCAAAAGGCTAAAAAACGACTATCACGTCGACGACTTGAGGCCTTATTACGTCTGAGTCGTGTATTCTCCTTGCGCTGTACAGTCAATATTGAATAAAAGGCGATGAATGTTACAAAATAATCTTCAAAGTCTTAGCATTATGTAAGCAATATTGACACACAGTTGACTCTACGAACAATATCCATTGCTTCATTAAGTAATGACAAAAATCAATTACAGAATAAAACCTCGAAAAATTGAACGTTTAAAGTTCTTCGAGACTTTAGTATTCGAGCAACACGCATCGAATAAAAGACAGTTAATGCTACGTAGAGTTGCACGCTTACTCTTTAAAAAAAAATTCTGCTTTGACGCAATGCATACAAAAAAAAGACGACCACGCGTTGTGCAAGCAGTATTCATACGACAAATAAAAAAGCAATGAAGGCTACAGAAATTGTCCACTACTTTATAAAGTGTGCAAAAATTTAGTTACAACTCAAATCCTAAAATCACTTGGGGGCCTCATTGTTTGGGGGTACAACAGGGGCATCTTCTACATACCCTGGCAGAATATCATAAGGATACCCCGCCCCTAATTTTTTCCCCGTCCTACCCCACTCGAACAGTGCTGCTTGGCCTGGCTCCTCAACCTGGGTCGCTTCGAGGGGATCTAGCTGTGCATTCCCAAGCATGGCTTCCACTTGGTGGCGGCAGCGAAGGAACCCTTCAGCGTAACGGACCCCCTCCATGGCCTGGGCTTCGACCAAATTATTGGTCAACACCTCGAAGGCCCTGCCCATTCGAGCAGACCTCTCAGCGATGGATTTTACAAAAACAGGTGGCTGAACACTTTCACCACCATACAACTTTAGACCAATTTGGTCTTCTAGTTGTACGAAGGCTATATGGTCAGCCACACTGGAGCCCACCACCTCATTACGGGTTTTGGTGCAGTCTTCGATCTAGACTGCAGCCTTCGAGGCCAGATCCTCGGCCTTGCCAGCCCTTAAGGACGGCTCCTCGATGAGCTTATCCTTCACCTCAACCTGGGCCTCCATCCTCTGGCACTCCCCGACCACTTACTCCATTTCAGTTTCGAGCTCTTTCTTCGCGTGGTGCTCGGCGAGGAAGAGGGCATCGTGATTCTTCCCATCTGTCATGGCAGCCTTTAGCTGTCGGCCAAGGACACCCATAGCCTTCAGGAGGTTGGCCTCCTCTTTCTTCGAGGAAGCCAGCGAGGCCTCCTTCTCAACCAGGGCCTTCTTTAGGCTCTCCACTTCCTCGGAGTCCTTTGCCTTGGCCTCGAGGCTCTTCACCTGGGATTCCAGGTCCTCAATTTTGGCCACCAGGCCTTGAGCCAGTACAGTCTCCTACAAATTGAAAGTCTAGAGCGTGTAAATAAAAGTACGCTGACAAAAAATAAAAGAATCGAGGACAGTAGCTTACTCGAGTAAGGCCCTGGCAGATATCCTTCGTAATATCCACGGGCCCCGAGGACGTATACTTCAAAAAATGTCGGTCACGGGGAAGCGGGAGCCCTTCCGCAACTTTCAACCTCACCTCCCTCTCCCCGAGGAGCACTGACTCGTCGCGAGTCACCCTCATCACGGGGTCCTAGGCCTCCACCAGGCCAGGCCCTTGCGTTTAAAGGATTTTTCCGCAGCTCCCGCCGATAATCCTCGAGCGGTTGGGGCTCAGCAGGATCTATGCCCTGGAGGGTCTTCGGGATCCTCGAAGGCCTCTTCGCAGACACTCGAGGGGCCACAACAGCCCTTCGGGCATCTGCCAAGAGCCCCACAGGCTCCTTGGCGCTTTGTACGGGGCTGCTGGGAGGCTCCTCGAGGGCCGGTCCCTTCCCTTTGTCTTTAGCGGCGCTCGGGCTGCTGTCCGAAGACACTTCCAAGCCCTCTACCGCTGCAAAGTCAAAAGGGAATCAGAATACAAAATAAAAGAAAAGTTCACCAAACACCGAGGGAGACAAGTGTGATACTGCGATTCGGGCGTTTCCTCCGAAGGTTCTCCTCCTCGGAATCCTCGGAGAGGTCCTCGATGATTACGGGACCAGCCACACTGACTGGCTGAGCCACCGTCACCAAGGCCTTTTCACCTTGGGCCTCTCCACTCTTCGAGGACCCAGCAACCGGCCCTTCGATAGCCTTCTGAACGGGCTCCGCGCGCACCTCCTCGTCCATTTTTATTTTGAGGGCTTCCCTAAACTCTTGCTTCTTGGCAAAGAGGACGCTGGGATGAGACATCTTGGCTGAAACAAAACACAAGGTCAGGTTCTAATAGCATTCAAAATGTGCAAACACAGACACAAAAAACCAAAAAGTGCAAGCAGACAATGGGGGTTGCTGAAAGCGCCTTCGAAGCGCTCGATGAGGTCTCCGTCCAGGCCCTCCATCCAGTTCTTTAGGGCATCGGCGTGGCTCGGAAGACGATGGGCCCTGCTGATCCCTACCCTCCGCAGGACCACTTCGTCCAGGCTAGATAGAGTAAAGGGAAACCCACCCTTACACTCCTCCAACCTCTCCACATCGCGGACCCACTCGCACAGGGCGTCGAGGGCTTTCTTCCCCTCGCTACCCGCCCACAAAGAGGGCTTCACCGACACCCTTGCGTCCTTCTCCTTGATGAAGTACGCAGGGAACCCCCAGCTGTCCTCCTTGAGGATGAAAAAGAAGTTGTTCTTCCAGCTCCCCCACGAGCTGGTAGTTTCGGCGAAGACCCCGATCTTCACCATTTTGTTGCCCACCTTCACCTCTTCGGGGTCAATCGATAGAAGGGGTGCCCGACCGGCCTCTTCGTGGTGTAGAATTGCGGGGAAGGTCTCCGGCAACACCACCGTCTTCGCCAAGTGGCAGGCCACCACAAAGCGCGTTTACGGTGGTAAACACGTTCGGGGCCAGTTGCCCAGGGCAAACACCCCATCCCTCGCATAGTTGCAGCAGCAGGGAACAAAGGGGGAGCCTCAATCCGGCTTTAAGTTGGGCTTCGAAGACGACCATGGTCTGTTCCCTCATGGCCTCGTCGCTCAAACCCAACCCCGCCTTTCTCAACACATCGGCCGGAGAAAGCCCACAGACCACCCGTGTATAAACATGGTGGTTCTGGCAAATATCTGCCATCTTCTTCTCCGACAGTGCAGTTCGGGGCCAAACCTCCCCGACATCAGGGCCAACGCCGGGCTTGCTTGGATTCTTGGGAGCCATCTACAGAAATAAATCACAAATTTAAAAAATTAAACCCTAGACCCAAGAACCCAGGCAGTGGCGCGGCGACGCCTCACTCGCGACACTGTCGCGATGAAAGCAGAAATTAGAAGGGATACCACTTACCGATTAATACGCGGAGACGAAACGAAAGTTTCAGCGGTTGGGTTCTTCGAATCTCGCGGAAATTCTTCGGTAATCGCCGAAAATGGAAACTAGAAGTGAAAAGGAAAGCTCAAGCGCAAGAGCAAGGAAAACAAGAATTGGAACTGACACCCCACATGGGTTGACGTATAAATAGAGGCCGATGGGAGGTGAAACGACTTCCCCCATAATTACAAACGGCGCAAAAAGCGCAACTTTTGAAAAGTGCTTTGCAAACCGCCACAAATGGTATTGGGCCAATATTGGGGACGGCTCCTGGGCTCTCCCCCAGTTAGCCTCCAAAACGGCACAATACCGCTAGGGCCCAACATCTATCGTGATACTTCCTTCCAAAACGGAGCACAGGGGCCCAACCCATCCTCCGCTGTGGGAGGAGGACATCTTGATATATATGGGCCACCCATGCGGTGTATTGTCAAATGCAAACGCCATATGGGCCGCGCCCACCACAGCCGGCCTCGTAATTACGGAGAGCCCCTCCTACCAGTAAGGGCGCCCCGTATAGATCCGTTAGCCATGAAACGTCTGCTGCCTCCCTCAAAACAACCGTTACACTAATTATGGCATTAAGCCAAAGGAGAGGGAGTAACTCCGCAATAACTCCACCGTTATTACACCATTAATACGCCGTCATCCCAATTATGGACACATTTATGGAGATTCTCCAGCGTTTAAGGCCCCGTAACGGGACCTAGCACCACCCTATATATTGGGTGGTGCCCGCCTCAAATAAGGTGATTACTACACACCCACACCTCTCTTCTTTGTCTGCACCTGAAAGTGTTCCTTGTATTACTCTTCTCAGGTACCGGAGTTGCCCTACGTCAGTCGTTAGAGATCACTTGACAGCCGGAGATCAGACCTTGGCTATCAGTAGTAGTGGAGGAGTCAGTGATCCGATGATAGGAGAGTTAGTGATCCGATGATAGAAGAGTCAGTGATCATGTAGTAGGATAGTCGTGATCCGTAGTAGAAGAATTGGAGAGTATTGATGCATCGTAGAAAATTCATGATACAGTGGTATGAGTGGTGTGATGTATTGTAGAAAATTAATGATACGGTATTGAATACACTGATGCACTAGTGAAAAGTCAGTGATGAAGTGTAAGAAATTAATGACGTAATGAAAAAAATGATACTTTTACTTAATGATGCTCGTAGTGAAGAAAATGATACTCGGTAACGGACTCAGAAAAAATCATCAAAACATATGAGTCTCTTTCTCTTCGGTTTTTTTCTTTCCACTCAACTAATTATTTGTACATTTTTATTATAGAAAAAAATATACATTTTTTTAAAGAATTGAGAAAAGAAAATGACACAATTGTAATTAAACTAAAAAGTATTGCGCTTACATTGCACATTTTACAAAATGCGCATTCTAACTTCGCCACTTAGGAAAAGCATAAAAATACTCAATTTGACACTACTATTTCATCAGCCTACATTAGGGGGCTT
Organism: Stellera chamaejasme; assembly: GCA_024586325.1. Lineage (NCBI taxonomy): Eukaryota > Viridiplantae > Streptophyta > Magnoliopsida > Malvales > Thymelaeaceae > Stellera > Stellera chamaejasme. The sequence goes on along the minus strand of CM044981.1, from coordinate 52,933,454 downwards.
CAAACTTAAGAATTTAAAGGTGAATTTTTATCAAATTCACCTATCATTTTTGGTGAATCACCCAAATTTTTTCGGACCTCACCGTTTTTGGGAGGTCCGAATATGAAAATGAGGGGTGAATCACGTCTAACTCTGCTGCCCAACTCTGCTGCCTCGCCACGTGTCCTCACCTGTTTGGTGGCCCCCCTCTGCCACCCCAGCCTGTCTTTTGCTCTTCCAATCACCCTACTACTCGCTTGGAGATGGGCCCCTTTGGAGTGAGTTTTAAATATTTTGTTACTTTAAAGTTTGAGAATCTAAAAAATTGGGGGTGAATTTTTAGTGGGTGAATGATGTTAAATTTGGTGAAAAATCCCCCCCCCCCAATGTTTGAAGCCCCTATTAGGGGGTTTCAAACATCACCATCTTCAAGTGAAAAACAGACTAAATTCACTCATGTAATTCACTAGTGAATAAGTCTGTTTTTCACTCATCTAATTCGGACTTCCCCTAATTCACGAAAAAGTGATTTTGAGTTTTTCACGGTGAAAATAAGCGTGAATGCACTTTGCTGATATTTGACTCGTCGGAACAAAAATGAACAGAGTTCATGCTCACGGTGAAACTGGCGGCAAAGGGCGGCATAATTGAGCGAGGCTTGCCGGATTCAACTTGCTGGAGGTCGGGGAACAACATGGCGGCTCGACTTTCTTCGATTTGCATTGACGTGGGAACCACTGGCGATTCAGTTCTGGAAAACGAGGATTCGATCATCACGCCGCTAGAACTCTCCGCTTCCATCGACTTGACATGCACCACCGCTCAGCTCCGATAAACCGTTATGGTAAGTCAGACATTAGATCTGCCACCATTTTGGTAAGTCCGACATCAGATCCAATGAGCGCGGCGGTGATTGCGAGCCGGCTAGTGTTAGAGGCGTAGATCTTGAAATCTCAGCCAGACGAATCACCACCAGCTCCTACGTTTTTCACGGATCTTCAAATATGAAATTTCATTTTTCAGAGTGAATTGAAAAAATAATTCACTTGTGAATCACCAACAAATTCAGTGAGTTACTCAGTTGAAAAAATTGATGTTTGAACCCCCTATTATACCCTAAAACGCGAGTAGTTTTAGTATGTTCTACGCATATTTTTCCATCAAAATTTTATCAAAAATCATGAAATAAATTAATTCTCTATAATTTTGCCACTCACCAACATCACATCAATTTTAAATACTTCACTAAATTCTCAAAAAATTTCATCAAAAGAACACACCCTTAGAGTGGCTATTGTATCTACTTTTTAAAGTCTTAAATTAATTTTTAAAATAATTTTAAACTATCATGTTTAATTTAGCCTTTCTATTTATTTGAATCTTTATATGGTTTCAATTTTGTCTACTCCATCCATTTAGATTGGTTGTCATTATGAAAGGTAAGGTTTACATGTTTCAACATAATGTGGAAGAGTTGTACTTTTGTCTAAAGTATGGGGTTTTCTTTGTAAATTACCTAAAGTTGGCAGCTGGTGTTTACTGTATTCGTTTCCAGTTTCCAAAAGCTTCTTTCTCCCTCTGTGAGACTGTGTCCCTTGTTCAATCCTCTGCGACCAAACGATCGATCAATTAGTTAGGCGAAATTCAAACTCTGCTTGAGCTATGTGTTATGGACACCAGAGATCCGTCTCGCCGGAGAACCGTCTTCCGTCGCGTCACCGGCGGCACGATGACAACGCACGGTCGCTGGACAATCTGCGAGAACGGCTCGCGGCGACGGAGGCGCGGCTGGAGCGAGCAAGGGCGAGGGAGGCGGATCTGAGCAGGCGGCTCGAGGAGATGAAGCGGTTCGTGTCGGTTATGGAGATCCTGGAGTCGTTTCTCAAGCGGCGGTTTCGCGAGCAACAAGAGCAAGTGTTGCGGCTCCTCTCTGCTTTACACCCCAAATAGGAGTAAATCGGACGGTTAATTCAACTGATACACGTCTGTATAGCTTTTCTCTTTAATTTTTGTTAACCCGTTCCTCTTTTTGCTACGTTGCCACAAATGGATCGTGTTCTGATGTTGTGTGTTTGGTGTTTGATTAAATTTGTGAAATTAATGATTATGATATGGAGATGTGATATGGAGATGCATAAATTTGGAAGAGGTTTCTGTTTGAATCTTCTCTCGGGGTTTCTGTAAATGAAGTTAATTGTAGGAAATGATAACTGGGAACCTTGTTGATGATCTTTCAATTTACTGCCAGTTTTTTTTTATCATTTAGATTTTAGATTGTGTGGTATCTGTTGCTGGATGGTGGTAGGATTCTTTTACTCCTACTTTGTCTTGGTTATGTTTTGCTGGTTGGTAGTATTTGATTTTGTAGTTGCTCCTGAGATTTGGCTTGAGGAGGAAGGAGATAGGTTATAGGCTGAGGAGAGAGATTGAGATTGAAGTTATAAGAAACTAAGAAAGGATGTGAAACTATCATATGCCCTTTTTTTGATGCACACTAATGTTCATTTTTTATCAGGATGGTACATAGGAGTTAGATTACCTGATAGAACAACAGTTCTGCCAAATGTTGTGAAGATCTCATTTGTCCTCTTACAACTCCTTTTCCAATTTTACTAGAGCTTGGTGACAGCAGTTTCCTAGTTTCTTTCAGCTCCTGCTCCCTGTTGCTTGGGCTTAATGTTGCTAAAGTTTTGAAGAACAAATTTGCAAGCATTTTCTACCTTTTGCTTCCTTGAAGATTCAAGGAACGGTGATATCATACTCAAAGCAGGTTAATATGGGTGCTTAAAACCTAGTTTATAACCTTTCGTAGTACCTGAGCTAGCCTTAGCATCATTTTTTGCAAACAGATCTACTTTCATTTGGTTATATTACTTGCAGAGACTTGCTACATGTTTCTATTGTACTGGTACTATTTATGAGAAATTGCATATTACAGGTTATGTCAATCAAGTAAGCAGTGAGCTGGTCTTCCCTTAATGATTCTGATCTTTGGCAGCTCATGTAAACCTTAGATCTTGCAAAAACATCCAAAGTTTTGGCCTAGTGGTTGAGGCTTGTGGTCATGACAGTGAGGTTTGAGGTTCAATTCCTTATTCCCTTTGGCCTTTCTCATCATGTAACCAACAAAAGAAAAGAGATAAAAGTGAGTTTACAAAGATCTCATAGCTACACCCTCAAGGGTCCAGCCAGCTCAGTTTGCAAGCTCTTGTCGCGGCGTTTGAACTCGACCGGGATGTGGTACAGTGAATATTTGCAGTTGCAGGGTTCCAGGTAACGCCGTGAATGCTGGATCTGAATTTCTGGTAGCTAACCTAGTTGCTGGATTCAGTTGAGGCTGCTTTCACGTTAGTGCACTTCTTGCTGCTTGCCGTCAGTCTAACGAGTTGATTTAAAGGTATTTCAGCTGATTTCTGAGGATAACTTAGCATCAAAGATGCACATGAAATGTCTGATGGCTCATACTGATGTCACTGGCTGCTACTGATGGCTGATGGCTCATACTGATGTTCTCAATTTCAATGATCCACAATATATTTAAATGCACACAATAATAAAAATTGAGAACAATGAAAATCGTAGAACATTTTTTTATCATAAAAGTGGAAGAGATTGAGTTTTGGTGACCGGTGAGGGGAGGAAAAGAAATGCAGCTAAGTAAAATAATTAAGTAAATGACACATGGTAATTTTTTTGTTAGCGGACGAGAACAAATGTAGAATATTTTTACTACTATAAAAATGTAGGATTATTCAAAATGGGGAACCTGTTGAAGTTAAGGTAAAAATAATTTTGAGAATATGAGTTTTGCTCCATATTTTAGAGAAAATTTTGGGGAAGTTGTTAGAGATGTTTTTATCTAGCAACCAGAGAGTCTACAATTGAATTAATACATATTCTCCCACCTTAATGAATCTTTAAGGTGAAACACTTAAATGGTGGTAAATTGAAGTACAAGTAACATATCACTATAAGTTTTTATGCTCACATTACACACCACATAAGAACAGAACCATTCCATTTCTGATATGAAACAGAATAGGAAGAAAAACACTTCCTTAACTAGGTATCATGTTTACTGAGAGCATATGAGAGCGTGTAATAGAAGCTTTTCAAACTCTTCCTCTACCCCCTTCAAAACGTAGATAATGCTAGGTCAGTTGGAGATAAACGACGTTGAAGCCTTATTAGCAAAATTCATAGATATGTAAAGTTGAATGACTAATATGAATCTCATAATTTGGAATATAAATTTTCTAAATATATTTTTTTCTGAATTTTTTTCGCTATTTATTTTAGTAAAATTTTGAGTCAAACATTACTACTTGAAACATTAAAGTCAAACACTGCAATCTTTATGAGACGGATGGAGTAATAATTATTAATGAAATGCCCTTTAAGCTGCAAGAAATAAAGAGTTGTTTGCTGAAAGGTTTTAATTAATTATGTAACTGCAGAAATAATGATTAATAGTCAGTTACAACTAAGTTAATGCTATTTATTTACAGCTTTAATGTTAGACAATTAAGACCAGATTATTGTGTATTTATATTCAGTTATTCCTTCAGAAAATAAACACAGAGACTTAGCCCTTTCATCTCTTGCTCTCTTAGAATAATCTTTCTACACCTACAGTTTGGTATCGAGCTAAATTGTTCTTATGGGACCTGAAAATAAAACACAACCCTACCCCAACAAATCAAGCCACTACCATGGAATACAAAACATCTTTCAATGTCCTTGCACCACCTATGTTTGAGGGTGCAAACTATCAAACATGGTGTATAAAGATGCAGGCCTATTTTGAAGCAAATGACCTATGGGAGGCCATTGAACAAGACGATTATGTTCTTGTTTTGCCAGAAGACCCAACTGCAGATCAGATAAAAATCCAGAAGAAAAAGAGGAAGAAGTTTTCAAAGGCTAAAGCTGCCTTATTCTCTGTATGTCGTTTTCAATCTTCAACGAATAATGACACTTCAGTCCGGCAAGGAAATGGGATTTTCTAAAGCAGGAGTATGAAGGAAGTGAAAGAATCAAGGGGATGCAAGCACTCAACTTACTGCGTGAGTTTGAAATGCAAAAATGCAAGAATCGAGAATCACAATGAGTATTTTGACAGATTATTGAATATAGCAAACGAGGTGAGATTATTGGGTTCAAAATTGGAGGATGCTAGAATTGTGCAGAAAATTCTGGTCACTCTTCCAGAAAGATTTGAAGCCACGTTGTCCTCTTTGGAGAACTCCAAGGATCTCACAATCATAACCCTGACCGAGCTCTTAAATGCTCTGCAAGCACAAGAGCAACGGAGGCTCATGAGACAAGAAGGATCTACAGCTGGTGCTCTTGTTGCAAAAACTGAAATCAAATCAGGAAAGAAGAGGGTCTTCTCACCCAAGGCAAAAGGCAGCAAACAAGGAGCTGTTTTACAGACCAAATATCTTGCATGTATATATTGTAAGAAGACTAATCACAAGCCCGAGACTTGTTGGTGGAAACCTGATAGAAAATGCTCTAAATGTGGACAGCTAGGGCATATTGAGAAAATTTGTATGGGTAGGCAGCAAGGGGTGCAAGCAAAGCAAGCTGAGGTTCTTTCTGAATAAGAGGAAGTGCAAATGTTTACTGCATCTTCAATCAACTATTCTTCATCGGAGAATTGGTTAATTGATAGTGGTTGCACAAACCATATGTCTTATGACCGAGAGCTATTCAAAAGGCTTGACACATCACAAAGGTCCAAGGTTAAGATTGGAAATGGTGAGTTCTTGGAAGCTGAAGGAAAAGGTACAATAGCTATCACCGGAAAGTCAGGTGTGAAAGTGATACATGATGTGCTATTTGTACCTAGCATAAGTCAGAATTTGCTTAGTGTGGGGCAGCTTCTAGAGAAGGGTTATAAGGTGCTATTTGAAGATAAAAGTTGCATCATAAAGGGGCCTTCTGATGAAGAATTGTTCAAGATAAAGATGGTGAACAAGAGTTTTTCCTTGGACATGTTTTCGGAAAATCAAGCTTGTGTTGCAAAAGTGGAGGCTGAAAGTGTTCTATGGCATAAAAGGCTCGATCACTTCCATTAACGGGGGCTGTTGGACATGAGCAGGCTCGGTTTGGTAGAAGGCTTGCCAAACTTATCAGGAGAATTTCCACCTTGCGCAGCTTGTCAACACGGAAAGCAAAACAAATTGCCTTTTCCACAAAAGGCACAGTGGCGAGCTTCAAGCAAGCTTGAGCTGGTACATTCAGATGTTGGAGGACCATTTAAACCAGAATCTCTAAATGGCAGCAAGTATTATTTGCTATTTATTGATGATTATTCTCGGATGAGTTGGATTTATTTTATGAAAGAGAAGTCTGAAGTTGCTAAGCATTTTTGGGAGTTTAAGACTTGGGTTGAAACCCAAAGTTCATGTGATTTGTTGACAATAAGGACAGATAACGGAGGGGGGTTTACATCTGCCCAGTTCAATCAATTTTGCTTAGAAGCAGGAGTCCACCACCACTTACCCCATATACGCCCAACAAAATGGGGTTGTGGAGAGGAAAACAGAAACTTATGGAGATGGCTAGGTGTTTAATGCATGAAAAAGGGGTGCCTAAAAATTCAGGCGAGAGGCTGCCAACACTGTTGTATATTTTCTCAACGAGCTTCCAACCAAGGCCTTAAACCGAGAAAACTCCTTTTGAAGCCTGGTTTTGTTTGAGACCAAAAATCCAGCGTCTAAAGACCTTTGGATGTGTTGTGTTTACTTACATTCCTCAAGTACACGAAGCAAATTGGACCAGAAGGCTGAAGAAGGAATTTTTGTTGGTTATAGTTCCGTAACCAAGGGTTACAGGGTTTATCTTCCACACAAAAACAAAATTACTGTGAGCAGACATGTGCAGTTTTTTGAGAAAGACAGGTCGGATTGGGAGCTGAAAAAGCCTGAAGCAAGGAGGATTTTAGAAAAGGAGGTTGATGAAATTAACGAGGAAGACATTGATGATGTTCCTGTGAGAGGAACCATACCTTTATCGGAGGTTTAGAGCAGGTGCAATGTTGCTATAATGGAACCGACAGACTTTCAGAATGCAGTACATGATGGAAAGTGGTTGGCTGCTATGAAGGAGGAGTTGAACATGATAGAAAAGAATCAGACCTGGATTTTGGTAGATAGACCAGTTCACAAGAAGCCTATCGGTGTCAAGTGGGTGTTCAAAACGAAATTCAATCATGATGGCAGCATCAACAAATACAAGGCCAGGTTAGTTGTTAAGGGTTATGCTCAAATATATGAAGTAGATTTTTCAGAGACTTTTGCTCCTGTGGCGCGGCTTGACACGGTGAGGCTGCTTCTAGCTTTGGCAGCCCAAAAGGCTGGTTGATACATCGATGGATGTCAAATCAGCTTTTCTTAATGGACAGCTTAAGGAGGAGATTTTTGTGGAACAACCAGAAGGGTTCTTGGTTCCCGGACAGGAGGAGAAGGTGTATTTACTCAAGAAGGCATTATATGGTCTTAAACAGGCACCCCGAGCTTGGCATAGCAGATTGACTCCCACTGCCGTAGCTTGGTTTTCAGAAAAGCTTGAGCGAACACACTTTATATGTTAGAGCTACTGATCAGGATGTTCTTATTATATCTTTGTATGTGGATGATCTTCTTGTGACAGGAAGCTCGGATGACCTGATTATGTGGTTCAAGGAAAGGATGACAGAAGTATTTGAAATGACAGATTTAGGCGAGATGGCCTACTTCCTAGGCATGGAAGTAAAACAGAAAAGAGGTCAGATTTTTATTTTTCAGCATAAGTATGCGTTGGAGATCCTTAAGAAGTTCAAGATGTTGGAGTGCAAGCCAACAACAACTCCAATGCATGAAAAAGAAAAACTCAGGAAAGATGACGGCTGTGAGAAGGCAGATGAAGCTGTTTATAGAAGTTTAATTGGCTGCCTCATGTACTTGATCACAACAAGACCAGATATTTCACATGCTGTAAGTATACTCTCTAGGTACTTACATTGTGCTAGTGTGACGCATTTTCAAGCTGCAAAAAGGGTGGTTAGGTACATTAAAGGCACAACCAATTATGGGGTGATGTTTGGACATGTTGATGTCTGGACATTAAAGGGTTATTCTGATAGCGATTGGGCTGGGTGCTTAGATGACATGAAAAGCACCTCAGGCACTTGTTTTTTGCTGGGAACAGGAGTTATTACTTGGAGTTCCAGGAAGCAGGAGCTAGTGGCTCAATCTACAGCTGAAGCTGAGTTTGTAGCAGCAAATGCAGCAGTGAAGCAAGCCTTATGGCTTAGAAAAATCTTGGTGGATGTTGCTGAAGAGCAGAAGGAGGGGACAACTCTGTTTGTAAACAATCAAGCAGTAATCTCCATTGCTAATGACCCGGTTTTTCCTAATGACCCGGTTTTTCATGGAAGAACAAAGCATTTTAATATTAAATTGTACTTTGTGAGAGAGGTTCAGCAAGAAGGAGATGTGAAGCTTGAGTTCTGTCCAACTCAAGAGCAGTGGGCTGATATTCTCACCAAGGCTCTACCTAAGGGCAGGTTTGAATATTTGAGGAAGAAGATAGGAGTGTGCAGCTTCAAGGACAAGGAGGAGTATTAATGAAATGCCCTTTAAGCTGCAAGAAATAAAGAGTTGTTTGCTGAAAGGTTTTAATTAATTATGTAACTGCAGAAATAATGATTAATAGTCAGTTACAACTAAGTTAAATGCTATTTATTTACAGCTTTAATGTTAGACAATTAAGACCAGATTATTGTGTATTTATATTCAGTTATTCCTTCAGAAAATAAACACAGAGACTTAGGCCTTTCATCTCTTGCTCTCTTAGAATAATCTTTCTACACCTACAATAATTACCAAATGAAACAACTTTAGATAGCATAATTAGACACTGAAGCTTAACTTTTTAAAGCACTAACACTTTAGCTGGAAAAGGTCCAAAAGGGAACATGGCAGAATGATTCTAAAGCCTGAGCTAGCCTAAACATGCATGAAAATTAAATTGCCTAAACAAAAGCTGAGAAGAATAGTCACTTTGGAAGATTTTGATTGGAGAATACGATGAAATTGTTAGCATTTTCAAAAAAAATTAAAATAAAAATAAAAAGAAGCAACTCTAATTTAAGATGAGGGCGACTTAGGCACGACCGACGAAATAAATTGTTTTAGGGGTTCGAAGCAGTCAGGTTTTTTTTCAAGAATTTATTAAGAGAAAAGAGGATAATTTACAAACAGATCAGATAAATGAGCAGACTTATCGAAGCTGGCCACAAGATGTGGCCGGCCAAGAGGACAGCCCCTAAACACACCTAGCTTAACAGTCCAAACCCCTCAGCTCACCTGGAAAAGAACAACCAGAAGAAGGCATAACACATGAAAAAACAGAAGAGAAATCACATCCGAAAAAACGCCATGATGCAAGTTAACCGACACCTTCTGACGCCCTTAGCAGCGGCGCCAAGAGCCAGTCCGACCAAGAGACATTGAACTTCTTCTAACAACTGTTGATCCAAGTAAAGGACATGACCTGAATTTCACCAAAAATACTAGAGGCTCGCCATGCAGTGGATTGCATCATCCACTTGTTCCTTGCTTTCCACAGGGACCACGCCATGATGTAAGAGATTGCCTGCCAAACCTGAGCAATTGTGGAGTGAACTTGGGATATGAAGTCCCCACCCAGAATATCAACACAGTCAAGGAAACTTGTCACATCCGTGCCACACCATGATGCTACCGCTCACCATATCTCAAGAGCAAAAGGGTAACACACAAGAGGCCTTTGAGAGGGAGGACGGAAGGTGACTTTCAGCAGTTGCTAACTCTTCTGCAAGGATTTTCTCCAAGTCAAAACAAACCGGACACCTGGAGCTGGAGTTATGCAACGGATGGCCCGTTCACAGTCCGTCAACTTTCGCAGATGATTACGGAGAAACTTTCAGCACCACATGATATCCTAACAAGTTGGTGTAGTCGGATCCCAAAAAAGGTCAACTTATTCATTTGTAGAGCGGCTCACCGTTATTTCCCATTTTGTGATCAGTTGAGACAAAGAGGCCTCCAGATAGACTGTTCCCTCTGTCCGTTATGCTCAGGTGCAGTAAGGGTTTAAAGTACTGCCGTCTCATGTTTGTTGCTACCGCTATCAAGGATCGGCCCTCTACCGGTCACGTGGAAGCCTTGGCTTGCTCAGGCTCTTCGGCGGCTCTGCCCCCTCGCCAGATTAGGAGGCCAACCTTACTCCCTCGTCAAGATCCGTCACATCTTCTTACCTAAGTCCTACGCGGGTTGCGCTCTCTGGCTGGGGATTTGGTTCCGCCGTCCCTACCTCATCGTTCTTATGCCGCCGCTAGTCCCTCCAAGGTATTGGGTTGACGTGCTGCCATCTCACGCTATTTCTCAGCGGTTCGATTGTGCCCATGAGCGGTTGGATGTCGGACCTGGGAGCTGCGTGTAGATTTTAAAGGTTTGAGTGGAGATAGCTTGTCTACCTTTGGTTTGCTGGTAGTTTGGCTTGAGGGTTGCGAAAGGGGTTTGTTTCTTGGCTATTGGCGGGTTTGGTTGGCATGAGGGTGTGTTGGGGCCCGCGGTTACCTTCCTAGGGTGGGACCGGATCCTCCTCGGTGGTGGTTCTGCGGTTGGCTAATCACAGTGATCTGTGGTGGCCTCCCAGGCCTACCACTAGTTGTGGATTTTGTTGGATTAAGGAGGCACATGGCGAATTTGGTGCTGATTTTGAAACAACAATGGAGTCTTTGGCGTCATCCATGGGGAGGGTTTGTGGTTGTGGTTGTGGTTTTGGTTTTGGATTCTTTTGTGGTGTCAAGAGGTTTATGCAGATGGGTGGTTGGATTCATGGTGGATGGTGTTGTGCTTGGGAAGGGTGTCATTTCTCTGTTAACTGTAGGACTCAGCGGTGGGCCGGTGGCTCGTCCTGCTTGGAGGCATGATTTACCAGACTAAGGACAATCCAGGTGGTGGGTCTCCTTAGACGGTTCTGGTGTTACAGAAATTGACCCCTTGGTGTTGTCAAGGATATGGACCTTTCAGGACAACTCGAGCCCGTTCGACGGGACATGAATTGGTCCCAATGACCTTATCTACTGTTGGAGTATTGTGCCTCAAATTATTATATTTGTAAGTAGAGGACTTATGTTGTTATATTGGTGATAGAATTTGTTTTGGTTTAGGAAGTCAAGTTTGACTAGGAGTCTTTAGTTAATAGGCTCATTTCTCTATTTGTTTTATGCAATTGGTTGTTTTTGTGTGCGAGGTGTGCTTGTGTGAGTAGCCAGTGGTGGTGGCTAATCTGTTGGAATTCCCTGGCGCACCAAGAACTTTTGAGCTAATACTCCAGCTCAGAGGAGCTGGGAGTAACTTGACGGAGAAGAAATGATTAGAGCACAATTTATCAAAGTAGGAGTATTTTGGTAAATAACACTAATGAGCTTAAAGGAGCTCAAATATGTGAAATGAAAATGATTGGAATTACTTTGTGTAATTCGGATCTCATTTATCAATCATAACCACCTCTAAAGCCACTTATCAAAGTAAGGGTATTTTGATAATTTTGGTGTAAGGTGTATGCACCTTGAACCATGGAATAACTCCATCTTTGCCAATTTATGAGGTTGGCAATGTAGTTGGAAATTTATGAGGTTGACAATGTAGTTGGAAATTTATGCGGTTTGCAATGTGGTTGCCACATTGATGAGGTAGGCAATGTGGTTGACACATTTAAGGGAGAGCTTTCTGGTAGCTCTCATCCTTCTATAAATAGATGGGAGGAAGTGCCTCATTCTCCATCCCTCATTCCATTATCTTCTTCTCCTTCTCAATCTCTGTCAAAGTGCCGAATTCTTGAGGTAAGTTTTGGAGCATTAATGGTGGAATTATTTGTGTCATTCCACACAAGAACTTCAAGGTGCTTCACATCTCATCCGTCATCTTCCCTTCTCCTCTTGGTGCAAAGCGGAATTATCATCATCTCTGGAAGCCAAGAGCTGCCATTGGAGTAAGCTTGTAAGCGTAAGGAAGGAGTATACGTCGGATTGGAGCAAGGATTAAAATAATCCTTAAGCGGTTTTTCCTTTGGTGCAATGTATGTTTACGCCTCTTAGTATTATGTTTAGTTCTTCGTCTTCATACTCTATTGATGCTGGATTCATTGGTTTCATGACATGATTTGATGAGATAATATCATGCTTGTAAAGAAGAAGCCATTAATACATGTTATGTGAAGTAGAGCATTACATGTGTATGAGAATGATTCACATGAGAGCATGTTTGAGGGACCTCTAAAATCAACAAATGGTATCAGAGCATGAGGTTAATGATCTCTCATATGTATGCTTGAAAAAAAAATTTTGGTTTGAAAATGCATGGGAAATCGGCATAAAACTAAAAAGTGTGATAAACATGTTGTCTTGGTGACCTGTATGCTTTTTGAATGCTATGGATACATGAAAGCTGTATGAAAATCATGTGTTGATGTATGGATTCTGTGAGGATCATTGAATGACCGAAAGTTGGTAAACATTTACTTGTAATGTAAATGACTTGAGTGTTGTGTAAATGTGCACTAGTTTTGACCGAATCGTGTAAGCATGAACTTGCAATGTTTTTTCTTGTTTAAAATGCTTATAATGTATGATTTAATATGTTTAAATCAATAGTATATGGATATATAAATGAGATTTATACATGTTCTCAAATGGTTACATGTACGTGTTACATGTAAGTGTCATGCTTGTAATTTAAGCTACAAGTCCGTACTCTAAAGTCTAATAATGGAGATTCTATCTAAGGAGGTGGATTTTAAGTGAGACCATTGTGACTCCTCCATGTTTCCCGGGAATCATCTTTATGGTGACTAAGGGGTTGAAGGACTATAGTTTAAAGTTATGGTACAATGGTACATGCATTTGTTGCATGACCAAGTGTACAAGTATGGCAAGTGAATAGAACCATCTTGAGGCTCATTGGAGAACATGTGTATGAAGCCATAAAAAAATGTCTTTATATTTCCAATTGAGTGCTATATGCACTTCTTTTGCTATGTATGAACATGTTTGAAGTGATTTTGTGCAATGTGTTGCTTGCATGAGTCTTGCTGTGTTGATTGAACATTAAAAACATGTGATTGCATCATTGTAGATGGCATGTAAGAATATCATTGCTGAGTTGAACAAGGACCTGAAATTAGATGGTGAAAACTATTCAATTTGGCAACAAAAGGTTAAGTTCATATTGATTGAGCAAGACACGCTTGATGTGTTGAGCAATGAGGTTACATCTCCTGAAGATGGTGGAAATGGTGATGCCTATGTGGCATACCAGAAAAAGAACAGCTTGTGTCGAGTCACCCTTCTCTCTACTATGGTGGATGAGATAATGGTGGAATTCTCGACAATTGAAAGTGCCAAGGGCATTTGTGACGATGTCAAAGCTAAGTTTAGTGATGTTTCTATTGAGAAACAAAGGTCCATGATCTTGAAGTTTTAGAACTATGTCATGAGACCGGATCACACCATGAGCTCCCACTTGCGTGAGATGTCACGCATTATCCACCAATTGAAGGAAGCAGGATATGACCTCACTGATGAGCAAGAAGTGCAGGCTATCATTAGTTCCTTGTCTGATGAGGAGTGGTAGTTGATGAAGGTCAACTTACGTCACAACCCTCAAATTAAGTCATTTGATGACATTGCCCGCCATTTGTTACTTGAAGCGTAAGTAATGGCTCTTAAGAATCATTCCAAGGTATATGTTGCCTCCACCTCTTCCTCCAATAAGAAATGGAGTAGGAAAGGAAAATGGTTTGGTAAGGGCAGCAATGGGAATGGCAGGGGTAAGGCAAGGGTCAATGGAAACAGCGGTGGAAATGGACTAAACTTGATGGAATAACTCCATCTTTGCCAATTTATGAGGTTGCCAATGTAGTTGGCAATTTATGAGGTTGACAATGTGGTTGCCACATTGATGAGGTAGGCAATGTGGTTGACACATTTAAGAGAGAGCTTTTTGGTAGCTCTTATCCTTCTATAAATAGATAGGAAGAAGTGCCTCATTCTCCATCCCTCATTCCATTATCTTCTTCTCCTTCTCAATCTCTCTCAAAGTGTCGAATTGTTTAGGCAAGTTTTGGAGCATTAAGGGTGAAATTATTTGTGTCATTCCACACAAGAACTTCAAGGTGCTTCACAGCTCATCTGTCATCTTCCCTTCTCCTCTTGGTGCAAGGCGGGATTATCATCATCTCTGGAAGCCAAGAGCTGCCATTGGAGCAAGCTTGAAAGCGTAAGGAAGATGCATACGTCGGATTAGAGCAAGGATTAAAATAATCCTTAAGCGGTTTTTCCTTTGGTGCAAGGTATGTTTACGCCTCTTAGTATCATGTTTAGTTCTTCATCTTCATACTCTATTGATGTTGGATTCATTGGTTTCATGGCATGATTTGATGAGATAATATCATGCTTGTAAAGAAGAAGCCATTAATATATGTTATGTGAAGAAGAGCATTACATGTGTATGAGAAAGATCCACATGAGAGCATGTTTGAGGGACCTCTAAAATCAACATAATCTAAGTGGAGTGTTTTGAGAGAGTTGAGAGAATTAGTGATTGTAATTGTCAGTTTTATATTGATTGTGGGTAAAGCCGTAAAAACGTTACAATGAAAAATATTTTGTTGTTGTTTGCCCACGGTATGAAACCCAACAAATTGTATCAGAGCTATGGTTAGAGGAGAAGATATAGGTGATGGCAGGGTAGGTTCAATGAGTAGATTGAACACATCGAATTATTCAATTTGGAAGCCAATGATGGAGTATCTACTTTACTGCATTGATTTGTATGACCCTATTGATGGTGATGCGGTCAAGCCGAAAGACATTTAAGATGATAAGTGGTTAAAGTTGAATCGCAAGACGGTTGCCACAATTAGAAGATTTGTGGATATCCGTGTTTTCCACCATGTTTCTGTAGAGACAGATGCTGAGAGTCTGTGGAAGAAATTAGAAAGGTTATTTGAGAGGAAGTCCACTCAGAATAAAGCTTTCACAATTCATAAGCTTGTGAATTTGAAGCTCAAGGATGAAGAATCAGTTTCTGCGCACCTGAATGAGTTCCAAAGTCTTGTAAATCAGTTTACTACTATGAAACTAACGCTTGATGAAGAGTTGCAAGCTTTAATGCTTTTGAGTTCATTACCCGAGAGCTGGGAAACATTGGTGATTACTATTAGTAATTCAACTCCAGATGGCAAACACACGTTGAGTTTGGTGAAAGCCAACATGTTTAATGAGGAGAAACGAAGAAATGAGACGGGGTTTGATGGTTTAGAGGCTCTGGTCACTAAGGAGAGAGGTAGAAGTGATTCAAAAGGAAGATCGAGAGGAAGATCAAGTTCGAAGCCATGTAAAGACTAGAGCGAAATCGAATGCTTTTATTTGGTATTGTGAAGAGATGGGGCACATCAAAGCTTATTGCCCAAAATTGAAAGAAGACATCAAAGATTTCTTGAAGACGAAGGAGAAAAAGAAAGAGAAGAAAGAAGAAGAAAAGGATTTGTTAATGTAGCAGAGGATGATAAGTGTGATGATGAAACAGTGAAACTAATGGTGCAAGAGGTCAAGAAGAAAAATTCTTAAGATGTGTGGGTGTTTGATTCGGCTTGTTTGGAGCATGATTGTTCCAAGAGATAATGCTTTACATAATTTGAACCATGTGATAGGCAGATTTATTTGGCTAATGGTGAAGAAGAAAGAATTGAAGGGATTGAGAATGTGGAGGTCAAGTTACATGATGGAAGTACCAAGATACTTGGCGATGTGAGGTATGTTCCAAAACTCAAGAGAAATTTAATTTCGCATGGTAGATTGGATAATTTGGGATATGAATTTTCTACTTGAGGTGGAGGTTTGAGGGTTTCAAAGAATTCATTGATTGTGATAAAAGGAGTAAAGAACTCACAAAATTTGTATGAGTTAGTTAAAAGTAACATTGTAAGAGGAGAGCTCAAGAGTAAGTCCCTGAATGTGAAAGTTCCTACAAGCAAGAAGGTCAAGTTTGTGAATTTGGTGAAACTGTGGAGTTGAAGAAATAATTTGAGTCAAAGTTGAGATTTTTGGAGTATTGTGCCTCAAATTATTAGATTTGTAAGTAGATGACTTATGTTGTTATATTGGTGATAGAATTTGTTTTGGTTTAGGAAGTCAAGTTTGACTAAGAGTCTTTTGTTAATAGGCCCGGTTGTCTATTTGTTTTATGCAAGAAAAATGTCATCAATCACTAAAAATGACATTCAATTTTCTCCCTATTGATGTGACAAATGATGTGTTTATAGGTGATTGGATGATAATTAGAGAAATCAGGAAAGTAAGGATGTTATGACAATGTAGGGAGACTTTTAGGGAGAATAAGGATGTACCTATAACAAAACTCTGCATGCAATTGGTTGTTTTAGTTCGACTAGGTTTTGGTATCCATAGTTGTATCAGGTTTAGGAGTGATTTGTTAGTATATGTAGAAGAGTTCTACGAAGGCATTGGACATAGAGAGAGTTTTTGTTTGCGAGGTGTGTTTGTGTGATTAGCCAGTGGTTGCTAATCTAGGTGGAGTGTTTTGAGAGAGTTGAGAGAATCGGTGATTGTAATTGTCAGTTTGATATTGATAGTGGAGAAAACTGTGGAATAGTCACGGTGAAAATTATTTTGTTGTTATTTGCCTGCGCTATCAAACCCAACATCTACTAGCCAGAAAGTCTTCAATTGAATTAATACAAACCAAATGAGATGACTTTATATTCTCGTGTCATACTCCATCCATTTCAAAAGTAATACAATAATTGACTTTTGATGTCAATTTGACTTCAATTTATCTATATTATTTCTTAATGGAAAAAATATCAAAAAAATTATTTATAATGTTAAGAGATAAAAATTTTAGTTGTATATAAAAGTTACAAATTTAAATTTTGAATTGATATAGAAATAACATCATAGATTAAATGTTGAAAAATAAATATTGGTTGGAGGGAGTATAACATAACGAGGTGAAATAATAACCGCAGGTGGATGCTATTGTTGGGTTTATTCCCATATAACTTAGATTTTGATGATAACAAAACTTTAGGATCTTTGTGTAAAGTTTAGAAAAGTGTGGTATGTACTTAATGTATTTTACCTATTAATTTTATTGGACTTTTGGGCTTCGTTTTATTACATTAGTTGGGCCTTGGTTTAAAGTTTAATGTAAGCCCATCTCGTGTAAACCTGTTTACAGCTGTCTGTTAAGAAGTTGAGTTTGGTTAGGACTCTTTTATCTCTATCTCTCTTCTAACGTTCCAGCAGCTCGTTCAGCAACTTCCTTGAAGAAAAATCAGGATCTACAACAATAGAGACGTTGGAGAAGACGCTCCAGACGCTCCTCCCTTTATTCTTTAAATAGAGACTCAAGTCTTCGAAGAATTCAATTCTCCACAAGCAATCAGACTTATATCATTAGCAAACAAGTTGTTTCAAAGCTCTCCAGTGTTGATCTTCTGAAGAACAAAGTTTCATCTTCGTCCTAGCTTTTTTGGAATATTTTGGGGAGAGAAAAATTGTGTTTCAAATTTGTTTTTGAAGGTTTTCATTAAAACCTCAACAGGTTTAGATTTTCGTAAAAATCAAAGTGTTTCAGGTTTTGTTTTGGTGAGTCTCGGGAAAACCAAACAGGGATTTTGTTAGGTTAGTAGTGAGCCTTGGGAAAACTATTTTGGTGAGTGTTAGGTTTTTTGGTGAGCATTTGGGAAAACCAAAGTTAGGTTTTTAGTGAGCCTTGGGAAAACTAAAATAGGTTTTTTGGTGAGCCTTGGGAAAACCATTTGTTAGGTTTTTTAGTCAGCCTTGGGAAAACTAAAATAGGTTTCTAGTGAGCCTCGAGGAAAACTAGTGGAGAGGCTTTTTTGTGTAAAAGCTTTCTTGTGGTTGGTGTAACTATTTTGAAGAATAGTGAAAGGAACTCTCAAGTGGTGAACTTGAGGAGAGGACGTAGGTCTCAGACCGAACCTCTATAAATTCTGGTGTCATTCTTGTTTTTGCTGGAAGTCGTATTTCTAAACGGGTTGACATCAAGTCAGTACCTTCGGTTTTGTTAAAGGAAAAAGTTTTTGAGGCCAACCAATTCACCCCCCTCTTGGTAGCCTACTTGGGACAACATCTATCATATTGTTTACATTTACAGAAGACACAAATTAACTATTAAAGAACAAATGATTGAAGTTGGACTACTGTGCGCTCAAAGTGTGCTCGATCTCCTGAAGCTGAGTACTCATGTGAGACACTTGGGGACTTGTAAGCACAGTTGTGCACGAGTTGTGTGCATAGATTTGCGCGATCCCCTGAAGCTGAGTACCCCAGGGAGTCTTTTAACAAGTTGTTGATAAGGCCATTTTATGTTCTAATTTTGAGGAAGTATTTAATGGATTAAATTGAAAATTGAATTGTTCTCCTCATAAAATTATTGATTTTGGCACTTCAGGATATTTTGGGGCAAGATGTAACAAAAGAAGAAACAAGAGGATCAAAACAAGGGAAATTTCGTGTTCTGGTGATCACCTGATGATCACCTAAAAGGCAGGAGCTCTCAGTCCATCGCCTGGTGATCACCTGATGATCACCTAAAAGGCAGGAGCTCTCAGTCCATCGCCTGGTGATCACCTGATGATCACCTAAAAGGCAGGAGCTCTCAGTCCATCGCCTGGTGATCACCTGGTGATCACCTAAATTGCAGAGAGTCTCAAGCTGAAGCGAGTTGATCACCCGGTGATCACCTAAAATCCAGAGATGAATGAGTTGATCACCCGGTGATCACCTAAAATGCAGGGAGCATCAAGTTGCAGAGTACTGAAGTTGGTGATCACCTGGTGATCATCACGCCAGGTGATCACCAGGTGATCACCTGGCTTCGGGAATCAATCTTGACCGTTGATTTCTTTAGTGAATCAATCCTAGCCCTTGGTTTGCAACTTGCCCTACTTTAAAAGAGAGCTTCATTTCAGCTGAAAGGGGGCACGAACAGATCATTTTTGGCAGCAGCCAACATTTCTGCTCAAGAACAAAACGCACCAAGAAGCAAATTGAAGAGCACCACCATCCAAGTTCATTTCTTCATCTCTTTTAGATTAGAGCTAGGGTTTTCATCATTTTTCTGAGTAGAATCCAATTCTTAGCTCAGATTTAGTTGATTTCTTTTGCTTCATCTTCATTTGAGCTTTGTTCATCTCACACTCATTTCCACTCTAGAGCATGGGTTTCTTTCATTATTCTCCATTTATGCTCTTCATTATAATGGGTAACTAATTTCCTTTTATCTCTTAGGAATTTGTAAAGCTTGGATTATGGGTATATAATATTTTTGATGAATGGATATTGTTTGATAATTTATGTTTGTGTTCTCTGAATTTATTGAGTAAATACCTTGAGAGAGGATTAATCTTGGCAAAATTAGACTTAGACATAAGCTAATTTTGCTAGATCGTAGAGAAATGCTTGTTAGGTTAATTATTGAATGAGAGTTCATAATTAACCTAGGAGGAAAATTGATTAATTCACAATAAATTAGGATGCAAGACATTGTGGCTAATTTATCTCTAAATACTCTTGAGAGAGGGGTTTAGACCCAATACATTTTCCTACATAAACTCAAACATTATCCATGAATGTCTTTGAACCAAATTCTTATCCACGTATCCATGAACCAAGTGGAACAAAATTCCTATGAGGTAATTTAATTTCATTCCATGTTTTAATCACCAAAGTTCTAGTTTTAGTTTAATTGCTCCAGTTGTTTAATCAATTCATTTATCATTCTTGCATGTTAGTTTAATCTTCACCAACCATCCAATCAATTTCTTAGCTTAGTTTCCTCGTAATTCACACACTAAACACACAAAAATACAAGTCCCTGTGGTTCGACCCGGTACTCCCGGATTTATTACTTGCGACCACCGTACACTTGCGGTGAGTCACTGTCAAGTTTTTGGCGCCGTTGCCGGGGACTTGTTCTTTTTGTGTTTTTGTGTTTGATTTACATTGTACATATCTACATAATTTTCGTTTTTTTTTCAGGAATTTTTTTAAAAAAGAAATGACAAGTCTCAAAGATATGTCATGGATTGAAGAGGAGTGCATCCAGAATTTCATTCCAGAGGATCAATTACAACAAGACCAATTCTCAGAATTATCCTCTCAGATGTCACACCTCTTTGAAATGGTAAAGGCATATGTGGAAAATGTGGAGCTTCGTCAGAAGTTAGCGGCCATTGATGCTAGAAGTGACGAGCCAAATCATGCAAACCTTGGAGGTTGGGAATGACTAGTGCATCTTACTACGAGGAGTACCCAAATATGGAACAAGAGTACTATGAGAATCAAGATTTCTATGGGTACTCACATTTCCCCGGAGATCACTATGGGAACCAAGATGATTATGGCGATACACAATATTCCTATAGTGGCCAACACAACCTTCAAGACAGTCCACCATTTATAGCTCAAGAGCAGATCAAGAAGGAATGAGAGAAAATCGAGCAACAACTTACTCAAGCTTTGATAGACATGGTGAATCAAAACAAGAAAAAGCCATACGTCAAAGGATTGAATAATTGGAATATCTTTAGTATCTTGACGCAATGGATTTGATAGTAGTGTCATGCATGAATTTTAATACGCAAATCGGTCTACACTTGGAACTTCAAGGAGAAAGCTCCAAATGTGGTAACATTTCCTCTTCTCATTCTCTATCTAATTTTAAACCTCAACATGATGATTTGCCTAACATTCCCTTGCATGAGCATATGGAAATTGTTGATGAGCATGCTAGCATAATAAATTCCATGATTTTAGAACCTAGCATGCATGAGAATGATGATGAGTTCAGCACTGATGATGAACATGATTTTGTCCCAAATGAAGAGAATGAAAACATGAGCTTTAATGCTATATACGATCATTGTGCAAACTTGGATGATATGCATGCATGTTGGAATCCATTATTTGAGCTTGAACACATGGAAAATGATGCAAATGAAATTAACTACATTGATGTCCATGCATTCACAAATCATATGAAAATTGAAACGCACATGATCATAATTGTGTTTCCATGCTTGATGAAAAATTTATTGATGACAAGAATGATAAGATTGGTCTTGAGTTTGTTGAAATGGATGTGAAGTTTGATAAAAACTTGAATGTAAAGCATGCTTTTAAGGAGGCAATATTGAGAAATGTTGTGAAAGACAATGCTTCTTTGAAATTCTGCTCAAACATGAACTTGATGTGGGGTAGAACTGAAAAGCTTATTGTGATGGATATGGTTGTTCTCCCTTTATCCATGATTTTTGGTTTCAAAGAGCCATATTATGATTGCATGGTTTCAAGGGACATGCATTTGTTTGATGGGTTGACACTAGCATGTAATGAGTTTGAGTCAATTTTTGCAAAATTTGGGACGCATGCTAGTGTGGATTATGGTGAAGAGATGTTGAATCTAGAGGAGTTGAAGCATGTTGTTCCTCACTCACTTTATGAGCCTTGCTATGAAAAATTCTCTTTTGGTAGTGGTGATAAGTTGTGGGAATATGTTATGGTTCACTCATACTCTAAATTTAAGGGTTGGTTGCTTGAGAGATGCACTCTTCCCAAGTGCTTGCATATTTCAAGCACTAACCATTTTCTCGGTTAAAACTGCTAATCTTGCCATGAAAAGGGCGTTCATTATTTTGTAGGTTTGAGGACTATTTGTTTGAAAACCTACATCATGGAAGGAAGGTTCATTTGGGACACTTCTTTCCTCTTAAGCCGGATTGAGTGCACAAGTTGGATGTCAAGCTAGCGACATAAAAACAAGCATATTTAACAGCAGTATATGTAAATAAGTTTGAATTTTGCACACTTGATACATTGGGGGCAATGTATGGAGTAAGTGTGGGGGAGGAGTAAGGATAAGTAGGAGTATTATTATTCTGGATATTACTGACTCTCGAATGTTTTGTTTTAGTGAATGTTGTGTATGTTTGGGCATGGTTGTTTTTGTAGGGAAATGGTGCAACAAGGGACAAAGAAAGACCCCAACCTGGAGAATAGGGTGAACTTGAAATCAGGGTGGTACTTTAGTTCTCTACACTTTATCTTGAGCATGAAGTAATATTTTCAGTTTTTGTGTATGTTTGAGACTAAGTGTGGGGGAATTCGAACCTTTGAACTTCCTGATTTGCATGTCCTCTTTTGTATTAGGTAGATTCACGTTTTATTTCATTGTTTTTCATTTTCTTTTAGGACTTAGGTTGCATTTAGGACCCGATGCTCCAATGAATTGAGTTATGGCAAAGAACTTGTATTGATTAATATGCATTTGATCTTATAGGTGGTGAAAATTTATTTTCATGTTTTAAACATAGATTTTTACCATGTGAGGTTTTGTGCCTAAATTTTTCCGATGCATGAAATATGTGTGAACTGTTATTTCTTGAGGGTATCTTGCTAAGTGTTCGAGATAGAACTTGCTTGTCAGGAACCGTTGCGAGCCTACATTTGTTGTATGTTAAGTCGGGACGATGATGGCAATTTTAGGATGAGCCTACTTTCCAAAATAGCCAACCTAAGCATTAATACCATTAGATAAACCCTGTTGAGCCTGAAGACTGAATTCTTTCATCACCCACATCATGAGCCATTCCTTTCTCTATATTATCTTCTTGTCCATGGAACATTTTGAGCATGTTATTTTGGGCATAGGTATAAAAAAAATGTGGTTGGTTCAATGTTGAATTTGCGAAATTTTAATTGTTGTGCTATGTTAGGAAATCAGGCGGTGGGATTACATCCTGGAAAAGTTTTTTTCCTTTCTATGAAAAGAAAAGAAAAGTTTATGAAAGAAAGAAAAAGGCATTTGTATTTATGGTTTATACCAGGAATTGTCTTTTTGTTGTTAAAGGAGTTCGGGTGTCAAAAGTGGTGTGTCGCTAAAAAGAAAGGGGGTAGAGTAATTTTGGGTATTGTTGTACGTTTCATGTATTAGTTGCCCCGGTGTTTGTAAGCTCAGAATGTTTCATATAAGCTCCACCAATGATAACCTCCAACCGAAATCCATTCTCACCGAGCCAGGCCTCATTACAACCTTAATGAAAGACCATCTGACTGGTAAGACATACAACCTTCCTTCGGGGAGTCGAGTAGAGGAGTCTTGGTTCACTTGCAAGCTTATGGATAGAAGACATTTGGCGAGATCACTTTGCACACATGCACACCCTCTTTCGAGCCAGAGAGAAACACTGAGGGAGAGACCCTCTATTTTTGGGATTGAGAATAAATTTTTAAGAACCTGCTAGATCGTTTGCATATTTATTAATGATTGTTACTAAGCTAAAACTCAATTCCAGCGGATATTGGTACACATGCATGTAGATAAGATTTGCTTGAGGACAAGCAATTGCTTAAGTGTGGGGTTATTTGATAAGGCCATTTTATGTTCTAATTTTGAGGAAGTATTTAATGGATTAAATTGAAAATTGAATTGTTCTCCTCATAAAATTATTGATTTTGGCACTTCAGGATATTTTGGGGCAAGATGTAACAAAAGAAGAAACAAGAGGATCAAAACAAGGGAAATTTCGTGTTCTGGTGATCACCTGATGATCACCTAAAAGGCAGGAGCTCTCAGTCCATCGCCTGATGATCACCTGATGATCACCTAAAAGGCAGGAGCTCTCAGTCCATCGCCTGGTGATCACCTGATGATCACCTAAAAGGCAGGAGCTCTCAGTCCATCGCCTGGTGATCACCTGGTGATCACCTAAATTGCAGAGAGTCTCAAGCTGAAGCGAGGTGATCACCCGGTGATCACCTAAAATCCAGAGATGAATGAGTTGATCACCCGGTGATCACCTAAAATGCAGGAGCATCAAGTTGCGAGTCTGAAGTTGGTGATCACCGGTGGTGATCATCACGCCAGTGATCACCGGTGATCACCTGGCTTCGGGAATCAATCTTGACCGTTGATTTCTTTAGTGAATCAATCCTAGCCCTTGGTTTGCAACTTGCCCTACTTTAAAAGAGAGCTTCATTTCAGCTGAAAGGGGGCACGAACAGATCATTTTTGGCAGCAGCCAACATTTCTGCTCAAGAACAAAACGCACCAAGAAGCAAATTGAAGAGCACCACCATCCAAGTTCATTTCTTCATCTCTTTTAGATTAGAGCTAGGGTTTTCATCATTTTTCTGAGTAGAATCCAATTCTTAGCTCAGATTTAGTTGATTTCTTTTGCTTCATCTTCATTTGAGCTTTGTTCATCTCACACTCATTTCCACTCTAGAGCATGGGTTTCTTTCATTATTCTCCATTTATGCTCTTCATTATAATGGGTAACTAATTTCCTTTTATCTCTTAGGAATTTGTAAAGCTTGGATTATGGGTATATAATATTTTTGATGAATGGATATTGTTTGATAATTTATGTTTGTGTTCTCTGAATTTATTGAGTAAATACCTTGAGAGAGGATTAATCTTGGCAAAATTAGACTTAGACATAAGCTAATTTTGCTAGATCGTAGAGAAATGCTTGTTAGGTTAATTATTGAATGAGAGTTCATAATTAACCTAGGAGGAAAATTGATTAATTCACAATAAATTAGGATGCAAGACATTGTGGCTAATTTATCTCTAAATACTCTTGAGAGAGGGTTTAGACCCAATACATTTTCCTACATAAACTCAAACATTATCCATGAATGTCTTTGAACCAAATTCTTATCCACGTATCCATGAACCAAGTGGAACAAAATTCCTATGAGGTAATTTAATTTCATTCCATGTTTTAATCACCAAAGTTCTAGTTTTAGTTTAATTGCTCCAGTTGTTTAATCAATTCATTTATCATTCTTGCATGTTAGTTTAATCTTCACCAACCATCCAATCAATTTCTTAGCTTAGTTTCCTCGTAATTCACACACTAAACACACAAAAATACAAGTCCCTGTGGTTCGACCCGGTACTCCCGGATTTATTACTTGCGACCACCGTACACTTGCGGTGAGTCACTGTCATGTTTTGGCGCCGTTGCCGGGGACTTGTTCTTTTTGTGTTTTTGTGTTTGATTTACATTGTACATATCTACATAATTTTCGTTTTTTTTTCAGAATTTTTTTTTTAAAAAAAGAAATGACAAGTCTCAAAGATATGTCATGGATTGAAGAGGAGTGCATCCAGAATTTCATTCCAGAGGATCAATTACAACAAGACCAATTCTCAGAATTATCCTCTCAGATGTCACACCTCTTTGAAATGGTAAAGGCATATGTGGAAAATGTGGAGCTTCGTCAGAAGTTAGCGGCCATTGATGCTAGAAGTGACGAGCCAAATCATGCAAACCTTGGAGGTTGGGAATGACTAGTGCATCTTACTACGAGGAGTACCCAAATATGGAACAAGAGTACTATGAGAATCAAGATTTCTATGGGTACTCACATTTCCCCGGAGATCACTATGGGAACCAAGATGATTATGGCGATACACAATATTCCTATAGTGGCCAACACAACCTTCAAGACAGTCCACCATTTATAGCTCAAGAGCAGATCAAGAAGGAACGAGAGAAAATCGAGCAACAACTTACTCAAGCTTTGATAGACATGGTGAATCAAAACAAGAAAAAAGCCATACGTCAAAGGATTGAAGAATTGGAATATCTTGAGTATCTTGACGCAATGGATTGGATAGAAGTGTCATGCATGAATTTTAATACGCCAATCGGTCTACACTTGGAACTTCAAGGAGAAAGCTCCAAATGTGGTAACATTTCCTCTTCTCATTCTCTATCTAATTTTAAACCTCAACATGATGATTTGCCTAACATTCCCTTGCATGAGCATATGGAAATTGTTGATGAGCATGCTAGCATAATAAATTCCATGATTTTAGAACCTAGCATGCATGAGAATGATGATGAGTTCAGCGATGATGAACATGATTTTGTCCCAAATGAAGAGAATGAAAACATGAGCTTTAATGCTATATACGATCATTGTGCAAACTTGGATGATATGCATGCATGTTGGAATCCATTATTTGAGCTTGAACACATGGAAAATGATGCAAATGAAATTAACTACATTGATGTCCATGCATTCACAAATCATATGAAAATTGAAACGCACATGATCATAATTGTGTTTCCATGCTTGATGAAAAATTTATTGATGACAAGAATGATAAGATTGGTCTTGAGTTTGTTGAAATGGATGTGAAGTTTGATAAAAACTTGAATGTAAAGCATGCTTTTAAGGAGGCAATATTGAGAAATGTTGTGAAAGACAATGCTTCTTTGAAATTCTGCTCAAACATGAACTTGATGTGGGGTAGAACTGAAAAGCTTATTGTGATGGATATGGTTGTTCTCCCTTTATCCATGATTTTTGGTTTCAAAGAGCCATATTATGATTGCATGGTTTCAAGGGACATGCATTTGTTTGATGGGTTGACACTAGCATGTAATGAGTTTGAGTCAATTTTTGCAAAATTTGGGACGCATGCTAGTGTGGATTATGGTGAAGAGATGTTGAATCTAGAGGAGTTGAAGCATGTTGTTCCTCACTCACTTTATGAGCCTTGCTATGAAAAATTCTCTTTTGGTAGTGGTGATAAGTTGTGGGAATATGTTATGGTTCACTCATACTCTAAATTTAAGGGTTGGTTGCTTGAGAGATGCACTCTTCCCAAGTGCTTGCATATTTCAAGCACTAACCATTTTCTGGTTAAAACTGCTAATCTTGCCATGAAAAAGGGGCGTTCATTATTTTGTAGGTTTGAGGACTATTTGTTTGAAAACCTACATCATGGAAGGAAGGTTCATTTGGGACACTTCTTTCCTCTTAAGCCGGATTGAGTGCACAAGTTGGATGTCAAGCTAGCGACATAAAAACAAGCATATTTAACAGCAGTATATGTAAATAAGTTTGAATTTTGCACACTTGATACATTGGGGGCAATGTATGGAGTAAGTGTGGGGAGGAGTAAGGATAAGTAGGAGTATTATTATTCTGGATATTACTGACTCTCGAATGTTTTGTTTTAGTGAATGTTGTGTATGTTTGGGCATGGTTGTTTTTGTAGGGAAATGGTGCAACAAGGGACAAAGAAAGACCCCAACCTGGAGAATAGGGTGAACTTGAAATCAGGGCGGTACTTTAGTTCTCTACACTTTATCTTGAGCATGAAGTAATATTTTCAGTTTTTGTGTATGTTTGAGACTAAGTGTGGGGGAATTCGAACCTTTGAACTTCCTTATTTGCATGCCCTCTTTTGCATTAGGTAGATTCACGTTTTATTTCATTGTTTTTCATTTTCTTTTAGGACTTAGGTTGCATTTAGGACCCGATGCTCCAATGAATTGAGTTATGGCAAAGAACTTGTATTGATTAATATGCATTTGATCTTATAGGTGGTGAAAATTTATTTTCATGTTTCAAACATAGATTTTTACCATGTGAGGTTTTGTGCCTAAATTTTTCCGATGCATGAAATATGTGTGAACTGTTATTTCTTGAGGGTATCTTGCTAAGTGTTCGAGCTAGAACTTGCTTGTCAGGAACCGTTGCGAGCCTACATTTGTTGTATGTTAAGTCGGGACGATGATGGCAATTTTAGGATGAGCCTACTTTCCAAAATAGCCAACCTAAGCATTAATACCATTAGATAAACCCCTGTTGAGCCTGAAGACTGAATTCTTTCATCACCCACATCATGAGCCATTCCTTTCTCTATATTATCTTCTTGTCCATAAAACATTTTGAGCATGTTATTTTGGGCATAGGTATAAAAAAAATGTGGTTGGTTCAATGTTGAATTTGGGAAATATTAATTGTTGTGCTATGTTGAAAGTGAGCAAATAGTGAGAGAGGATCCTGGAAAAGTTTTGTGCCTTTACTATTAAAAAAAAAGAAGAGAAAAGCAAAGAGAAGTTTATGAAAGCAAGAAAAAGGCATTTGTATTTATGGTTTATACCAGGACTTGTCTTTTTGTTGTTAAAGGAGTTCGGGTGTCAAAAGTGGTGTGTCGCTAAAAAGAAAGGGGGCAGAGTAATTTTGGGTATTGTTGTACATTTCATGCATTAGTTGCCCCGGTGTTTGTAAGCTCAGAATGTTTCATATAAGCTCCACCAATGATAACCTCCAACCGAAA
Organism: Stellera chamaejasme; assembly: GCA_024586325.1. Lineage (NCBI taxonomy): Eukaryota > Viridiplantae > Streptophyta > Magnoliopsida > Malvales > Thymelaeaceae > Stellera > Stellera chamaejasme. The sequence goes on along the minus strand of CM044981.1, from coordinate 52,905,237 downwards.
TCCATTCTTACCAAGCCAGGCCTCATTACAACCTCAATGAAAGACCATCTGACTGATAAGGCATACAACCTCCCTTCAGGGATTCGAGTAGAGGAGTTTTGGTTCACTTGCAAGCTTATGGATAGAAAACACTTGGCAAGATCAATATACACACATGCACGCCCACTTTCGAACCAGAGTGAAACACTGAGGGAGAGACCCTCTATTTTTAGGATTGAGAATAAATTTTTGAGAACCTGCTAGATCGTTTGCATATTTATTAATGATTGTTACTAAGCTAAAACTCAATTCCAGCGGATATTGGTACACATGCATGTAGATAAGATTTGCTTGAGGACAAGCAATTGCTTAAGTGTGGGGTTATTTGATAAGGCCATTTTATGTTCTAATTTTGAGGAAGTATTTAATGGATTAAATTGAAAATTGAATTGTTCTCCTCATAAAATTATTGATTTTGGCACTTCAGGATATTTTGGGGCAAGATGTAACAAAAGAAGAAACAAGAGGATCAAAACAAGGGAAATTTCGTGTTCTGGTGATCACCTGGTGATCACCTAAAAGGCAGGAGCTCTCAGTCCATCGCCTGGTGATCACCTGATGATCACCTAAAAGGCAGGAGCTCTCAGTCCATCGCCTGGTGATCACCTGATGATCACCTAAAAGGCAGGAGCTCTCAGTCCATCGCCTGGTGATCACCTGATGATCACCTAAAAGGTAGGAGCTCTCAGTCCATCGCCTGGTGATCACCTGGTGATCACCTAAAATGCAGGGAGCAACAAGTTGCAGAGTACTGAAGTTGGTGATCACCAGGTGATCATCACGCCAGGTGATCACCAGGTGATCACCTGGCTTCGGGAATCAATCTTGACCGTTGATTTCTTTAATGAATCAATCCTAGCCCTTGGTTGCCAACATGCCCTGCTTAAAAGAGAAGCCCCATTTCAGCAGAGGGCATCGATCATTTTGCAGCAGCCAACATTTCTGCTCAAGAACAAAACGCACCAAGAAGCAAATTGAAGAGCACCACCATCCAAGTTCATTTCTTCATCTCTTTTAGATTAGAGCTAGGGTTTTCATCATTTTTCTGAGTAGAATCCAATTCTTAGCTCAGATTTAGTTGATTTCTTTTGCTTCACCTTCATTTGAGCTTTGTTCATCTCACACTCATTTTCACTCTAGAGCATGGGTTTCTTTCATTACTCTCCATTTATGGTCTTCATTAGCATGGGTAACTAATTTCCTATTATCTCTTAGGAATTTGTAAAGCTTGGATTATGGGTATATAATATTTTCGATGAATGGATATTGTTTGATAATTTATGTTTGTGTTCTCTGAATTTATTGACTAAATACCTTGAGAGAGGATTAATCTTGGTAAAATTAGACTTAGACATAAGCTAATTTTGTTAGATCGTAGAGAAATGCATGTTAGGTTAATTATTGAATGAGAGTTCATAATTAACCTAGGAGGAAAATTGATTAATTCACAATAAATTAGGATGCAAGACATTGTGGCTAATTTATCTCTAAATACTCTTGAGAGAGGGGTTTAGACCCAATATATTTTCCTACATAAACTCAAACATTATCCATGAATGTCTTTGAACCAAATTCTTATCCACGTACCCATGAACCAAGTGGAACAAAATTCCTATGAGGTAATTTAATTTCATTCCATGTTTTAATCACCAAAGTTCTAGTTTTAGTTTAATTGCTCCAGTTGTTTAATCAATTCATTTATCATTCTTGCATGTTAGTTTAATCTTCACCAACCATCCAATCAATTTCTTAGCTTAGTTTCCTCGTAATTCACACACAAAACACACAAAAATACAAGTCCCTGTGGTTCGACCCGGTACTCCCGGATTTATTACTTGCGACCACCGTACACTTGCGGTGAGTCACTGTCAAGTTTTTGGCGCCGTTGCCGGGGACTTGTTCTTTTTGTGCTTTTGTGTTTGATTTACATTGTACATATCTACATAATTTTTGTTTTTTTTCAGAATTTTTTTAAAAAAGAAATGACAAGTCTCAAAGATATGTCATGGATTGAAGAGGAGTGCATCAAGATTTCATTCCAGAGGATCAATTACAACAAGACCAATTCTCAGAATTATCCTCTCAGATGTCACACCTCTTTGAAATGGTAAAGGCATATGTGGAAAATGTGGAGCTTCGTCAGAAGTTAGCGGCCATTGATGCTAGAAGTGACGAGCCAAATCATGCAAACCTTGGAGGTTGGGGAATGACTAGTGCATCTTACTACGAGGAGTACCCAAATATGGAACAAGAGTACTATGAGAATCAAGATTTCTATGGGTACTCACATTTCCCCGGAGATCACTATGGGAACCAAGATGATTATGGCGATACACAATATTCTTATAGTGGCCAACACAACCTTCAAGACAGTCCACCATTTATAGCTCAAGAGCAGATCAAGAAGGAACGAGAGAAAATCGAGCAACAACTTACTCAAGCTTTGATAGACATGGTGAATCAAAACAAGAAAAAGCCATACGTCAAAGGATTGAAGAATTGGAATATCTTGAGTATCTTGACGCAATGGATTGGATAGAAGTGTCATGCATGAATTTTAATACGCTAATCGGTCTACACTTGGAACTTCAAGGAGAAAGCTCCAAATGTGGTAACATTTCCTCTTCTCATTCTCTATCTAATTTTAAACCTCAACATGATGATTTGCCTAACATTCCCTTGCATGAGCATATGGAAATTGTTGATGAGCATGCTAGCATAATAAATTCCATGATTTTAGAACCTAGCATGCATGAGAATGATGATGAGTTCAGACGATGATGAACATGATTTTGTCCCAAATGAAGAGAATGAAAACATGAGCTTTAATGCTATATACGATCATTGTGCAAACTTGGATGATATGCATGCATGTTGGAATCCATTATTTGAGCTTGAACACATGGAAAATGATGCAAATGAAATTAACTACATTGATGTCCATGCATTCACAAATCATATGAAAATTGAAACTGCACATGATCATAATTGTGTTTCCATGCTTGATGAAAAATTTATTGATGACAAGAATGATAAGATTGGTCTTGAGTTTGTTGAAATGGATGTGAAGTTTGATAAAAACTTGAATGTAAAGCATGCTTTTAAGGAGGCAATATTGAGAAATGTTGTGAAAGACAATGCTTCTTTGAAATTCTGCTCAAACATGAACTTGATGTGGGGTAGAACTGAAAAGCTTATTGTGATGGATATGGTTGTTCGTCCCTCATCCATGATTTTTGGTTTCAAAGAGCCATATTATGATTGCATGGTTTCAAGGGACATGCATTTGTTTGATGGGTTGACACTAGCATGTAATGAGTTTGAGTCAATTTTTGCAAAATTTGGGACGCATGCTAGTGTGGATTATGGTGAAGAGATGTTGAATCTAGAGGAGTTGAAGCATGTTGTTCCTCACTCACTTTATGAGCCTTGCTATGAAAAATTCTCTTTTGGTAGTGGTGATAAGTTGTGGGAATATGTTATGGTTCACTCATACTCTAAATTTAAGGGTTGGTTGCTTGAGAGATGCACTCTTCCCAAGTGCTTGCATATTTCAAGCACTAACCATTTTCTCGGTTAAAAGCGCTAATCTTGCCATGAAAAGGGGCGTTCATTATTTTGTAGGTTTGAGGACTATTTGTTTGAAAACCTACATCATGGAAGGAAGGTTCATTTGGGACACTTCTTTCCTCTTAAGCCGGATTGAGTGCACAAGTTGGATGTCAAGCTAGCGACATAAAAACAAGCATATTTAACAGATATGTAAATAAGTTTGAATTTTGCACACTTGATACATTGGGGGCAATGTATGGAGTAAGTGTGGGGAGGAGTAAGGATAAGTAGGAGTATTATTATTCTGGATATTACTGACTCTCGAATGTTTTGTTTTAGTGAATGTTGTGTATGTTTGGGCATGGTTGTTTTTGTAGGGAAATGGTGCAACAAGGGACAAAGAAAGACCCCAACCTGGAGAATAGGGTGAACTTGAAATCAGGGTGGTACTTTAGTTCTCTACACTTTATCTTGAGCATGAAGTAATATTTTCAGTTTTGTGTATGTTTGAGACTAAGTGGGGGAATTCGAACCTTTGAACTTCCTGATTTGCATGTCCTCTTTTGTATTAGGTAGATTCACGTTTTATTTCATTGTTTTTCATTTTCTTTTAGGACTTAGGTTGCATTTAGGACCCGATGCTCCAATGAATTGAGTTATGGCAAAGAACTTGTATTGATTAATATGCATTTGATCTTATAGGTGGTGAAAATTTATTTTCATGTTTTAAACATAGATTTTTACCATGTGAGGTTTTGTGCCTAAATTTTTCCGATGCATGAAATATGTGTGAACTGTTATTTCTTGAGGGTATCTTGCTAAGTGTTCGAGATAGAACTTGCTTGTCAGGAACCGTTGCGAGCCTACATTTGTTGTATGTTAAGTCGGGACGATGATGGCAATTTTAGGATGAGCCTACTTTCCAAAATAGCCAACCTAAGCATTAATACCATTAGATAAACCCCTGTTGAGCCTGAAGACTGAATTCTTTCATCACCCACATCATGAGCCATTCCTTTCTCTATATTATCTTCTTGTCCATGGAACATTTTGAGCATGTTATTTTGGGCATAGGTATAAAAAAAATGTGGTTGGTTCAATGTTGAATTTGAGAAATTTTAATTGTTGTGCTATGTTAGGAAATCAGGCGGTGGGATTACATCCTGGAAAAGTTTTTTTCCTTTCTATGAAAAGAAAAGAAAAGTTTATGAAAGAAAGAAAAAGGCATTTGTATTTATGGTTTATACCAGGAATTGTCTTTTTGTTGTTAAAGGAGTTCGGGTGTCAAAAGTGGTGTGTCGCTAAAAGAAAGGGGGCGAGTAATTTTGGGTATTGTTGTACGTTTCATGTATTAGTTGCCCCGGTGTTTGTAAGCTCGAATGTTTCATATAAGCTCCACCAATGATAACCTCCAACCGAAATCCATTCTCACCGAGCCAGCCTCATTACAACCTTAATGAAAGACCATCCTGGTAAGACATACAACCTTCCTTCGGGAGTCGAGTAGAGGAGTCTTGGTTCACTTGCAAGCTTATGGATAGAAGACATTTGGCGAGATCACTTTGCACACATGCACACCCTCTTTCGAGCCGAGAGAAACACCGAGGAGAGACCCTCTATTTTTGGGATTGAGAATAAATTTTTAAGAACATGCTAGATCGTTTGCATATTTATTAATGATTGTTACTAAGCTAAAACTCAATTCCAGCGGATATTGGTACACATGCATGTAGATAAGATTTGCTTGAGGACAAGCAATTGCTTAAGTGTGGGGGTATTTGATAAGGTCATTTTATGTTTTAATTTTGAGGAAGTATTTAATGGATTAAATTGAAAATTGAATTGTTCTCCTCATAAAATTATTGATTTTGGCACTTCAGGATATTTTGGGGCAAGATGTAACAAAAGAAGAAACAAGAGGATCAAAACAAGGGAAATTTCGTGTTCTGGTGATCACCTGATGATCACCTAAAAGGCAGGAGCTCTCAGTCCATCGCCTGGTGATCACCTGATGATCACCTAAAAGGCAGGAGCTCTCGAGTCCATCGCCCGGTGATCACCGATGATCACCTAAAAGGCAGGAGCTCTCGATCCATCGGTGATCACCTGGTTATCACCTAATTTGCAGAGAGTCTCAAGCTGAAGCGAGTTGATCACCCGGTGATCACCTAAAATCCAGAGATGAATGAGTTGATCACCCGGTGATCACCTAAAATGCAGGGAGCATCAAGTTGCAGAGTACTGAAGTTGGTGATCACCAGCTGGTGATCATCACGCCAGGTGATCACCAGGTGATCACCTGGCTTCGGGAATCAATCTTGACCGTTGATTTCTTTAGTGAATCAATCCTAGCCCTTGGTTTGCAACTTGCCCTACTTTAAAAGAGAGCTTCATTTCAGCTGAAAGGGGGCACGAACAGATCATTTTTGGCAGCAGCCAACATTTCGCTCAAGAACAAAACGCACCAAGAAGCAAATTGAAGAGCACCACCATCCAAGTTCATTTCTTCATCTCTTTTAGATTAGAGCTAGGGTTTTCATCATTTTTCCGAGTAGAATCCAATTCTTAGCTCGATTTAGTTGATTTCTTTTGCTTCATCTTCATTTGAGCTTTGTTCATCTCACACTCATTTCCACTCTAGAGCATGGGTTTCTTTCATTATTCTCCATTTATGCTCTTCATTATAATGGGTAACTAATTTCCTTTTATCTCTTAGGAATTTGTAAAGCTTGGATTATGGGTATATAATATTTTTGATGAATGGATATTGTTTGATAATTTATGTTTGTGTTCTCTGAATTTATTGAGTAAATACCTTGAGAGAGGATTAATCTTGGCAAAATTAGACTTAGACATAAGCTAATTTTGCTAGATCGTAGAGAAATGCTTGTTAGGTTAATTATTGAATGAGAGTTCATAATTAACCTAGGAGGAAAATTGATTAATTCACAATAAATTAGGATGCAAGACATTGTGGCTAATTTATCTCTAAATACTCTTGAGAGAGGGTTTAGACCCAATACATTTTCCTACATAAACTCAAACATTATCCATGAACGTCTTTGAACCAAATTCTTATCCACGTATCCATGAACCAAGTGGAACAAAATTCCTATGAGGTAATTTAATTTCATTCCATGTTTTAATCACCAAAGTTCTAGTTTTAGTTTAATTGCTCCAGTTGTTTAATCAATTCATTTATCATTCTTGCATGTTAGTTTAATCTTCACCAACCATCCAATCAATTTCTTAGCTTAGTTTCCTCGTAATTCACACACTAAACACACAAAAATACAAGTCCCTGTGGTTCGACCCGGTACTCCCGGATTTATTACTTGCGACCACCGTACACTTGCGGTGAGTCACTGTCAGTTGTGCGCGAACTTGTTCACGATGTCCTGTTGTTGTGCGTGATGTCAACAGATTTGTGGGGGTGGGGGGGCGGACCATTATGGAACCAACCGATTTCAGCAGTTTTGTACTGCTATTTTGGGACATTTGTTCCCTTATTTAGCTACCCTATGATGCCCAAAATACCTAGGGGCATTCTAGAGAGTTAGAACTACTACACATAAACATTTAGACTATGTTTTTATGGTATGCATGATTCTACTCGGGATTTGTAGAAGCCAAGTTCATTTCCAGCTTTCTACTAGGGTTTTGAGCCCTTTTCCATGCTTAGGCTGAGGAATTCCTTAAAGATTTGCTTAGAAGCTTTCAACATAGAGTTTCCTTTCATCCCTTTCTCTCTCTTTTATGATGTTTATCTCTTTCTCTGTGTTGATTTCGCTTTACAGCATGTTGATGAGTGAGTAGTTCCATTTTCTCTTGGGGTTTGTTTGCCTAGGCTACGTGATTTCTAGCATGTTTAGTGTTAGATATTGATTCTTGATCACGAAGTTATGTTTTGTATGTTGTTTGCTGGCCACTTTCACATACTCTCACCTACGTGTTTGATCAAATGTCTGAAAGAAGTTTGATATAAAATAGACTCGTGGAATCGATTGAGTAGTTTGCTAAGGTTAGAGATAATCTCTAGGAGTTAGTTGGTGGGGTTAGCGGCTGTAATGCCTCAAAAAGCTAGGGTTAGTCTACGAAAATGGCTAAACCACCTTTGTTCAGAGATTGGCTTGCCTTCTAGAGATACGGTTTAGTTTATGTAACTCACCTCTTTGTCGTTGCTAGATCGTGTAGTGTACCCCCGTGCATGTAGGAAAACTCCGGCATAGTTTTTATCATCTTGAATCAAAACCATTTTTGTACATTTTTGTGTGTTTCTTGAGATAAGTTAGGCCAATCATTTCTTGTCTTAGATGTAATTTTAGATTTAATTGCACCTTTTTTCATCACAATTTAACAAACATACTATTCACTCTTATTTCTCACACACCACATTAGAACCACTTATCTTATTTCACCGATGAACATACTATATATTCCTTTGGGTTTGACACCCTTGCTTACACGCTATATTCTATAAGTGATCCTTACATTTGGGGGCTAAAAAGGTTTATAAATATTAAACCTTGTGCTAAAAAAGAGTATCACCCTTTACGCATCAAATTTTTTGGTGCCTCTGCCAGGGAAGAATTTATGTTTGTTGGTTGTGTGTTTTGTGTGTGCTATTTTTTCTTTGCATTTTTAGCATGTCACTTACACATCTTGGTTCTGTGTTTGCTGCTGTAGGTACTCATATGCACGACATGGAGCTCTCTTAATCCTATTATTCCTCATGATCCGGAGATAAACAAGAATTTGAGGCATTTGAGTTTAAGAGACAATACTTCTTTTTCACTATTTTCTTAATTTTCATGCCTAAGGAAATGCAGCATCCTCTCAAAAATGAAGGGAGTACTAATTAAGAAAACATTGCAAACTGATGAGCGCAAATAATGTTATATATTATGCCCCTAAGTTTATCCTTTGATTGAGGTAAAGTGCTATGTTCTTATTATTTGTGCAAGAATTTTGTAGGAATATGTTGGTAGACATTTGAGCAAAAAAGAGAGAAAAATGATCAAATTGCAGTGAGGAATAAGTGTGAGGGCCAAATTTCACAAAGCATTGAACTTGAAGGAAAAAGAATTCAAAGAAAATATTTTCTATTAAAAAAAATAAGAACTAGAAAAAAAAAGGTAAGCAAAAGATAGATGGGGAGAATGATGAATGTGTATTTTATTCATCTCTCAAGCCATTATTCAGACCTTTTAATAAAAATGCATGGGCAGACAGTATCATTTTTGTATCATTCTTTTAACAAATATTCATTTAGGCGATTATAACACATACGCCCTGATTGCTTTAATCCATACAAGAATTTGTTCAATTTAATCGAATAATGTTCTCAAAAACTTGGATTACATGCTTCAGGCAATGTAAATCCTTTAGGGAGCTTCATGTAAATATCATTGTCAAATGTGTCAAACAAATACGCTGTAACCACATCCATAAGATGCAAATCAAGTCCTTCTTTTATTGCCAAACTAATAAGATAACGAAAAGTAGTTGCATTCACCACTAATGAATATGTTTCTTCATAATCAATTCCAGGTCTTTGTGAAAATCCTTGTGCAACTAATTGTGCTTTATACCTCACAACTTACCCTTTCTTATTTCATTTTCGCGCAGAGACCCATTTACATCCCATTGGTTTTACACCATCAGGCGTATGGACTACAGGTCCAAAAAATTCTCGTTTTGTAAGAGATTTTAATTCAGCCTCAATTGCGTCTTTCCATTTTTTCCAATCATTTCTACGTTTGCCTTCCTCAAAAAACTTTGGTTCACGATCCTCAATATCATCCATAATGTCTAGCACTACATTGAATGCAAAATTATCATCGACGTCGATTTTGTCTTGATTCCATAGTTTTCCATACATGACATAACCCGTAGAGATCTCTTCATTTTTACTAATTTTAGGTACCTAAGTTTCTTTTGGAACTATAATATTAGTCATGTCTAAGTTCTCTACTGGAGTAATTGTTTCCTCGATTTGGCCATTCTGATTCTTCGCTCCTTTTCTTTTTCAAGGTTTTTTATCTTTGGAACCGATTGGTCTACCACGCTTAACGCGTGTCGTAGACTCATTAGCAACAAACGGTTGTCCTTCTTGGACATCAATCTTAGTTGGAGCATTAGCAGCTAGTACATGTGACTTAGTCACTCTTTTCAGGTCAGTAAATGTGTCTGGCAATTTATTTGCTAAACTTTGCAAATGAATTATGCTTTAAACTTCCAGTTCACATTCTATTGTGCGGGGATCAAAATGAGATAATGATAGTTCATTCAAACTTATCTTATTTTTCACCTGCTTATTTTCTCCCCCTAAATGTTGGGAACATTGATTCATCAAAATGACAATAAGAAAATCGAGTCGTAAACAAATCTCCCGTTGATGGCTCAAGATATTTAGTTATTGATGGGGATTCAAACCCAATATATATTCCCAACCTCCTCCAAGGTCCCATCTTTGTGCAATGTGGTGGAGCAATTAGAACATAAAACACACATCCAAAAATTCTTAGATGAAAAATATTTGGTTCCTGACAAAAAACCAATACCAAGGGAGAGGATGTATGATAACTTGTAGGCCTGATGCGAATTAGTGATATTTCATGCAAAATTGCATGTCCCGAAGTTGAAACTGAGAGTTTTGATTTCATTAGTAATGGTCTAGCGATTAGTTGAAGACGTTTGATAAGTGATTCTGCTAGACCAATTTGTGTATGAACATGAGCTACAGGATGTTCAACACTTATCCCAACAGATGTACAATAATCAATAAAAGTTTGGTATGTAAATTCACTAGCATTATCAAGGCGAATTGTTTTGATCGGATAGTCTGAAAAATGTGCTCACAATCTTATTAGCTGAGCAAGTAATCACGCAAATGCCAGGTTGCAACTTGATAATAAGAAAAAATGTGACCATCTAGTTGATGCATCAACATGTCCTACACATAGTCTCAATATGATATCCATTTCGGCAAATATCTTTAAAACTTAATAAATTTCTTTGAGATTAGGAGAATATAGTGCATCATCAATATGGAACTTTGTTCCTTTTGGTAGCAATATATTAGCTCATCTGGAGCCTTGAATTAATTTTGCACTACCAGATATAGTACTCACATTTGCTTCATTTATCACCATATGAGAAAAATATTTATTATCGTTCAGTACGGTGTGTGTGCTTGCACTGTCTACGAGACACATATCTTCGCCATTTAATCGAGTTGATGAAGCATCATTTTTTTATAAAACACATGTTGTTATGAACATTAATAAAATGCCATATATGTAGAGGAAATAAATCAAACATCTATACAAATTTTAATTTTATGGAAATAAATTACACTCAAAATATGTTATTCTTGATTTTATCTATTGATCAATCACTTTTCAATAAGGAAATTAACAACATCCAAATGAGTTGTTTCAATACGAACATTATAGACACAAAAAATTAGAAATGTCAAAATGACCATCAACTTTGTCATGTTCGCATGCAAAAAACATTTCTCTTTTTTTAATGGATCTTTGATAAACATCAACAGGATGTTTAGGCGTACGATAGGTACGCATCAAATGGTTTTTGCCTCCCCAACGATAACATGTATTTTCCATGACCCCTTTATCATTTCCATCGTGTTCATTGTCATATTGTCCTCATTTCTCTTGTCACTTCTGGTGGCTAATTGTGTTCTTAAAATGAATATCATGATAATTGTTTCTTCCATGTCCTCAAACAACGATGATAATTTCCTCGACCTTATCCACGTCAACCACCCCTCTGATACTTATTATATGACGTCAAATTTGCTTCAGGGAATGGAGCGGAATTTGTTGGACGAGTTTCATGGTATTTCATAAAAGCTCATTCGGTCACAAGTAAACATGAAATAATTAATTTATCTAAAATTTGAGACATTGCTTCTGTACGAGCAAATTTGAGACATGAAAAGTGGAAAATATTTTCTCTAAAATTTTCTCATCAGTAATTTTCTTTCCACATAATATCAATTAAGAGTAATTCTAAACATGGCCTAGTTATATTCACATCTAGATGTATTTCAGCATCTAACACCAATGTTAAATATTTTGACATGGTGTACTATAATATATAACAAGTTAGTTGATACATAAATGCAGAGGATATACATCAACATAAACGGAGAGGAGCTCTCATCGGCTTTAGTTTTTCTATGTTCACATATTTCTCTTCTTTTAATTATGTGGAGTAGCTAGGTTAATTTATCTTTTATGGTTTATTGTGAAACTTGAATCTAGGGTTTGATACTTTAGTTCTATGAATTATTATTCCATAATTTTTATTTATTTACTCTGAATGTTGATGCATTATTCTTTTGGCCATGAAATATTTGTGGTATGCTTCGCTTAGGAAAAATGGAGTAATACTAGACCACATGGTAAATTAGGCTAGACTTAGTTCTAAGACGGAAGTTCAAAACGTTTTAGGAAGGAGATAGATTGCTTGAACAATTAGGGTGACACGAAAGAGTATTCTAATTACCTAAGTTCACTTCGGAAGAAGGCTCTTAGAATTGATAAATCTTCTTACAAGATAAGAATAATAATTATAGGTAATTCTAGATTGTCAAACCTGAAGTTTAAGTGGAGCAATAATCCTAGGAGATATAATTAGTTATTTAATTGTTATCACTTGCAATAATATTTAGTTAATTAATTCACTCATTCATAAATCAACTTCTTCTCTTTTATTTTAGTAATTCATACACAAATTGCTAGAATCACAAGTCCAAGTCCCTGTGAACTTGACACTCAACGGTTTACTACTTGTTTGACAACCGTACACTTGCGGTGTCCCGACCACAAACATTTAGGGACTTTCCTAAAAATAAAGTGTTGCAACAATAAAGGGATCGAAGGAGTTTAAAATACCGGCTCAACTTCAAGTGCAAGGCTTACAATTGTAGATCAGCCTTTTATAGGAGCTCAAGGTTGACCCTGATTACATAATTAACCCTTCGATTAGGTCAAATGAGGGGTAAAATAGGAAATAAGAAAAGTACATAAAATAAAATAAATCTCCTAAGATAGTCATAACTTGGAGCCTAAGTATCCTTATTGGGCCTGACACCTGGGCCTGGTCGTTTGGCCTAGAAGTTCAGCCAGGAAGAAGTGTCGGGCCCTTCGGTGTCAATGACGAACAATGAGAAGCACGAGAGTTAAGCATCTTCAGATATGAGAGGAACATGGAGTTCGGCCAAGTGCAGAAGTTTGGCTCTTCGCTCTCAATGTTCTGCTAAGTTGGCATGTGCTCTTACGATGGACTATAGGGCTTCCTTGGCCTTCTTGGCTCTTACGCGAGTCATTGGTCCTCCAAGTCCTTTAAGAGGATGTTCAGCCTTGGAGTGTGGCAGGAGTATGTTCGGCCAGGACAGGACCATGTTCAGCCAGAACAGAGTCATATTCGGCCAAGCCATGCTCGGGCAGGACATGGCCATATCCGGCTAGGCCATGTTCGGCTAGTACATGGCCATGATCGGCCAACCCTTGCATGCTTCTATCTTGGGCCCTTACATGTTCGGCCACGGAGTAGGTGGGAGAAGTTCCATGTTCAGCCACGCTGCTGAAGTACTTGTCTTATGTGGTTGATATCCATGTTAGGCAGGGAGGGAGTTGCCATGTTCGGCCAGAAGGAGGAGGCCATGTTCGGCCTGGAGTGGTGCATGTTCGACGAGACGGAAGATGTCATGTTCGGTCGGACTGAGGAGTCCATGTTTCACTCGAGAGTGTTGGGACAAACCACTCAAAAAATTTTAAGTTGATTTTGGTTTTTCTAATCTTTTTATACCATACTTTTTGTATTTCATTTCTCTCATCTTTGGTATAATTGTCAGCTAGCCATGTTCTTTTTATCGTATTTTCTTCTGATTCAAATTCGTATCTTAGACTATCATAGTCTATTCTAAACGGTTCTCTCAAAGTATTTAATTCGAAATCTGAAAAATTAATTCTATCATCTTCAACAGGTCTAGATGATTTGGATGACCGTTCTTCTTCTACTTTGATTGGATCAATCTTACAAATAGGATGAGAAACTTGTTCCGTTGATTGTCTTATTCCACCAATATATTTTTCATAAACTGTTTCTGACACATGTGAACATGATGTCCTTGGTGGTATTTTGGGGGGGCCTATCTGAGAAGTTAATCATTCTAGTTATTCTATCTTTACCAAACTTAATTTCAACTTCTCCATTCTCAAATTATATTATTCTTTCTACTTCTGTCGTTCTAAGTGGTTTTACCGGCTTTTCATTTTGTATTATCCATCTTTCAGGTAGACGGAATCACTTCATTTTATTGGTTTTAGAAGTACCACATTGGTTTTCTCAGCATTTGCTTTTATTAAAAGGGTTTCACTTTTTGTATCAAATTCTAGAGCTTTTGGCTCTATTTGAGTTTTCATAACCTTGTAGTAAATTCTGTATACAAGAGCTAAATTTTGAGATTCTTGTAGCATATCAAATCCTGAAGTGAAGATATTTGCAGTTAAGACTTTCATGATATGTGGATCTTTTAAGGACACTGTAAAATTGAGATGACAGTTGAAATATATGGGTCAATCACAAAGACTAGATTTTACTATTCCTAACAGGGAATCGGTAAACTTGTTATGTCATTGATCTCTCAAGGCTATAACAACAGAGGTGTTTAACCCATTCTTAGTTATTGGCTTTAAAGCAATCTGAACTAATCCAACATACAGATAGTTATAATTTTTTTCTAGATGATCTTCTATCATGTATTTGGATAGTAGTTCAAATTTATGATTTTCTTCCATTATTGGAACAGTTCTTTCTACCGTTTTAATGACATATGAAGTTCTAAGCTCGAAAGTTCCCTTTTGATAAACTTCGGATTTGTTAATTCTTGGAATATTCCAATTTCTCAACCTCTTTTCTATGTTCCTTATGATTATAGCTTGAGCATTTTTTACTTTTCCTCTTCCCTTAAATTCTTCTTCTTCTTCTTCTTCTTCATATCTTTTAGAAATAGATCTTGCCAAGCTTTTGAAAATTTCAGCCATTGTGAAAACAAAATTTATTTCAAGGTTTTAGGAATTATCTGTCAATGAATCTTTTACACCTTCTTATAGCTTTTTGACAACAGGTCTTACTGAGGAAACACGACTTGAGTGATAATCAACAAAACCTTTGAAAGAAATTTCGGAAACCTATAGGCTTGAATACTCTGAAAGATTGAATAAGATTAGGAATGTTATCTTCTGAAATATAGGATGAAAGTGGCAAAAATTAACAAGTTTGGGGAATAGCAAAAGTGTTATATGTAGGTACACATATGTGCACCATATACTTCACCAAATATAGAGCATTTGACTTTACATGAAGATTAAGAAAAGTAGTTGACTATAGAGTAATAAGGTAAAATAGATATATAAGACAAAAATGACTTTTTGGAGAGAGAAGAGAAATGAAGGATAATAAAATAAAGTTGATGTAGAAAAATTTCATTTTTAGAAAATGTTGAAATTTTTTTGGAACTATCCAAAAAAAGTATGTTGGATATATGATGGGCTACAAGATTGCAGAAGAAATAATGACGCCAATCCGTATATGTTTCTCCTTCCAACCGTTGCAGGGGCGTTTCAGTAATTTCCAGCTCTAGCTGAGAACTTGTGTAAGTACTGTGATGGCAACTCGAGCGGCAATGTCAACTACAGAGAGAAGCTAGAGAGACACACACAGTCTCTCACTCGCCATTGTTTTTCTTTGCGTAGCCTCTACACTTCGAGTTTCTCTCTCACATTCATTGCCTTTCAATTGTTAGTTTGTTGCTTCATCCACCCGCTTCTTTCTTTTCTCTTTCCCCTCAGTCACACTATTCTACTTTTTTCCTTCACTTTCTCGGGCAAAAGATCTGTACCCTTTTGAGGAAGGATGGTAATGGAAGGTAGGTCGGGCTCAGATTTTCCGGAAGTGCGCGAGAGTCGTCGAAGACAGAAGAGCAGACTTGGTTCCATTTTGCCAAAAATCGAGCCTTTCAAGGATAGGAGAGATCACAACCCGAGAGACCTGAGATCCTGGGCTAAAAGAACAGGTTTTGTCTCTACTTTCTCTGGAGAAACTAGCTCAAGGCAGCATTTTGATGTGAGCAGAGATGGTGGAAGCCAGAGGGGAAATAGGTTGTCTCAAAACGTAGAAATTGACCCCATTCTGGGTCGCACTAGGCCGAATGGAGGGGCAGAGATTGAGCCAGACTCGGTGTTTGGGGCAGGGACTGGTTTTAGGGTGAACGAGGGTCCTAATGGGGGTTTGAGGAATCAAAGAAGGAGGGATAGGGATAGGGATGAGGAAGTTTTGGGGAGCAATGGGTTGAATAGGAATGTGAATGGGAGTGTAAATGAGGTTTCAGATAGAAATGGCAATGTGAATGTAGGAAGGAATGAATTGCCAGCAGCTATGCCACCTGTTGAACAGAAGACTGATGATGACAAGTTTGAGAGGGATGTAGAATATGGGACGCATCCTGAAGATGGTGAAGAACCTCCTTTTGAAGGGTGGAATGGGCAATCAGAGATGAAAATTGGGTTGACAGATAATCCAGGCTATGGTTAGTGGCTTCATCTTTTTCTGTACCTTTGTTGGCTATGCTCTTTTTTTTTCCCTTCAACTTTGTGGATTGCTATTCTGCTGTTTAGTGTAGTATTTGGTTCTGCTAACCTAGCATTTAAAGAACAGCAGACTTTAGTTCCATGTTGTAGATGTGTGGAGACATCCGAAATTTCCGCTCTAATCAAGTATTGGGTGCTTCTGAATTGTATTATCCATAAAGTCCTCAGGAATCCAACTGGTTCACTTTAGATACATGGCATAGCACATTGTAAAGATATTTCACTTGTGCCTGCAGAGTGGCTGCATTGTCACTTGAACCTATTTCTTTTATACCATTTTACTTTATTATCATCAAGTCTTCAAAACTCTCTAATCTTTGTGCCTAATAAACTGTTTCAACATTTTGGGATGGAGAGAGTAAAAGACAAATGCCCGGGCACCTGATGACTGTCTCTTAGTTTGGAGCATTGAAGAAATTCTTGGGCTTTTTAAATATATTCACTTCGTTGGCCAGAAATGGATATCTTAACTGTGTATCATGATCAGAAACCTACAAATAGTAAAGGTATATTTCTCACTACTAACCTTATATACAAATAAATGACATCAATCCTACGGACACACTTTGCAGAGGCTGGTTATCTTTCTAGCAATAGAATGATAAGAACTTTCTAGATAATGATATCAAGTAACTTAATGGAAATTTGTGCAATTTCTTAGTTCTTACTCTGTTCTAAATTCATTGCAGCACCTCTCATATATTACGGCCTGCAGCATTTTCTATCATTGGCTGGTTCACTTGTATTCATTCCATTGATAATGGTGCCGGCCATGGGTGGGACAGATGTAAGCTATCATACATAGACTGTATCTTCTACAAAATTTGAGGAAGTTTATGGTCTTATACTCATCCTTGACTTTTAGTTTCATTTGATTGATACAGAAAGAGACTGCCACAATAATTTCAACTATGCTACTACTCTCTGGAATCACTACAATACTTCAATCATACCTTGGTACTCGACTTCCTTTAGTACAGGGTAGCTCATTTGTGTATTTGGCTCCAGCACTGGTTATAATGAATGCTCAGAATTATCGCAACCTAACTGAACATGTAAGCTCATTGAAAGAAACTGCACATCGCCAAATTCTTCTTCTCCACTTAATTTCAGTTCTGTGCTCAAGTGTCATTCATTCAATTGATGCATCTTGTAACATACTGATAAGCCACTGAGTTAAGTTTGGTTTGTATAAGAACATGCCAATCTTTCGCCCTTTCTGTATAACATTTTCTTGTTCTGTAACACACTGTCCTTTCCTTATAGTTTGATATACTTCATCCCAAAAGGATTCAATCGTATTCTTTTTTAGGCTGTCTCAAAAAGATTTGTTCGTTTCCTTTTAAGGAATCCTTTTAACATCACTTTTACCTTTTAACCCTCTACTTACTTCACCCAAAAAGTTACTTTTGTCTTATATGACAGTTTTACCTTATTACCCTTAAGTCTTCAATACTCCTTAATCTTTGTGTCCAGTTAAACATTCAAATCATTTTGGGACGGAGGGAGTATTAAGTTTATGACTGGTTCTTGTTTGCTACAGAAATTTAGGCACATAATGAGAGAGCTGCAAGGGGCTATCATTGTTGCTTCAGTATTCCAATGCATCTTGGGATTTAGCGGGTTGATGTCTTTGTTGCTAAGGTATTCCTAAAAAGTAGCTTCTTAAAAATTTATCATCATTTGCATGGCTCCATGGTTAAATATACTAAACTCTAATACCAAATTGCATAATATTCGCCTCACAGTTGTTTGCCCCGAGTAATCTAGTACCAACTTAATGTCAAATGCACTTTCTTTGTTCGAGGCTGTATATGATTTTATGTGACCTGGACAAACAAGAGAAATAGCATGGTGATTTATACTGAGTATTATTTTTCACGAAGCAGTTTTTCAAGGTTTTCTTATTATTTACATACATTTGCTTCTTCATTTTTCTTGGGGTTTGCCCCTAATGGAGAATGATTTCATTTTGTGAACCTACTTTTTCATACATTTCACAACTATAAACGGGCATCCTGGTGCAGAAATCTCCTGCTATGTATGGGGTCCCTGTACAGTTTTCCCAATCTTCAATCTAGCAGGAGGCTGTTAACAAGACTTCAACTCATGACAAGTCTTATGTATGTAAAAATTAGTGAATGTGAAAGCTAAGATCTTTATTGTCTCTTTGAAATCCTGATTTGCAGATTGATCAATCCAGTAGTGGTTGCGCCTACCATTGCTGCTGTAGGATTAGCATTCTTCAGCTATGGCTTCCCACAAGCTGGAAGTTGTGTGGAAATTAGTGTTCCTCTAATATTGTTGGTTCTTATGTTTACCCTTGTAAGTACTTACCTTATCCATTCAGAAAATGCTGAATTTAAGAATATTACTAGTGTGATAATTTATTTACAATTCTCTTCTTGGACTTCTCCATCCATCAGTATCTAAGAGGAATATCAATTTTCGGCCAGCGCTTGTTCCGAGTATATGCGGTAATGTTCCTTGAGCTTTTAATATTTTATTCTGTGTTGTATCAGTTGATTCAACTATATTCTGGACCTGGTCTGTTATTCTAGGCTATAGAAGTGATATATGATTTCCTCAAAGAGCTGGAGTCCCACCAAAGTGGATTTCAAGACTTCCGGATTTGATTTTCAGCATTATATGTATTCATTTTTGACAAAGATATTTTTCTATTCTCTAACACTAATCAATGTCCCTAATCACCTTATGGAATCTAGATCTAATATACTTAGGCATCGAAGGGAAGAATCTTGCCCAACATTGTTCAAGATCTTACTTAAAATATGTCTTCCATATAAGTACTTTATACTCCGAAGTGTCCTCAATATTGCACTACATGAAAATAAGTGGTGGAACAATAGTTTCCATCATGTGATAGATTTTTTTTATCCCTCACATTGTCAATCTAAAGCTCACATCTTAAACATTCAGAATACTCTTATCAGAATTTTCTGCTCAATGTTTTGACGAAGTTTTAAGAAATTTTGAATTTCTCTCCATATTCTTCTCTCTACTTTTCCCTTCTACTTTTGAAAAGTCAAGAACTATTTCAAAAAATTGTTCTCAAAAGAACAGTCCCAAGGCAGAGTTCGGGAAGAACAGTCCCAAGGCAGAGTTCGGGACAAAATATCCAATTAAATATCTCACCTTGGTTTTTTCTGTAATCTCACATTCTGATCTAATTTCCTTTTGACCAACATTCTGTACCATTGAAACTGTAACAAGTATAAACAAATTAGTTAGCTATGCCTCAATAACATTTTCTTCAAAAGCACATTTTATTTTTGTCAAATTTTCGTGTTGAAATTTCTTAAGGCATGTAAGAATTTTTATGCTTCTGTTACCCAATTCTAGTCATAAACCCCGGTTCTTCCCCTGGTGAAGTTGTAGTGAACCGCGTCAGACAATTAAATCCGGAGTATATTCATATGAACACTTTCCAAATACCTGCAGGTTCCCCTGAGTGTTATAATTACATGGACTTATGCTTTCTTTCTGACTGCTGGTGGGGCATATGATTACAAAGGTTGCAGCCCTGATATTCCAAGTTCAAACATTTTAATTGATGAATGTAGAAGACATGCATATACCATGAAGCACTGCAGGACTGATGTCTCCGATGCATGGAGAACGGCTGCATGGGTTAGAATCCCCTTCCCGCTACAATGGGGTATCCCAATCTTCCATTTCCGAACCTCCTTGATAATGACAGTTGTGTCGCTAGTTGCATCAGTTGACTCGGTTAGTACTTTATCGTGCTGCATCTGAAGATCAATTCAAGTTACAAACTTATTCGAGGATCTGAATAAATCAGTGTTAGTGCCTTGTTAACTTGCAGATTGGGACATATCACTCTGCATCATTGCTCATCGGTTCAAAGCCACCAACTCCCGGTATAGTCAGCAGGGGAATTGCATTGGAAGGTCTTTGTTGTATGTTGGCTGGTCTTTGGGGCTCTGGCACTGGTTCAACCACCTTGACGGAAAACGTGCACACTATAAGGATAACGAAGGTCGCATGTCGAAGGGTTGTTGTGATTGGAGGTGTATTCATGATTCTCTTCTCTTTCATAGGTAAAGCAACATGGAAATGGTGATAGGGGTGCTTTTCTGATCTCCTTTTTAAACACACTGCATAAATTGATCTTTTTTTTCTTATATTCTCCAGGAAAAGTTGGTGCAATCCTTGCTTCAATTCCACTGGCGTTGGCTGCTTCCATTCTATGTTTCATCTGGGCCTTGATCGTAGCTTTGGGTTTGTCATCGCTTCAGTATACTCAAACATCGAGTTCAAGGAACACAATCATCGTTGGTGTCTCGTTGTTCTTAGGTTTATCTATTCCCAGCTATGTTCAGCAATACCAACCTCTTTCCAGTTTAATGCTGCCAAGCTATTTCGTCCCTTACGCAGCTGCATCAGATGGACCGATACACACGGGTGGTGAACAAGTAAGGCAGTATTCTGTTCTGCTTTCCTTTTCAGTTCGACTGAAGTCCAACCTAATCAAACACTCCGTATATGATATTTCCTTTGCAATTTACCATTAAACTAGATAAATACACATATAAAAACAGTAAATTTTGGGACAATGACTTAAATCCAACCAAATGCCCTGTGAATAATGATAGAATAGCTCCCAAGTTAATGAAATACTGGGTTCCTGTATCTTGGCAGTTGGATTTTGCTGTGAATGCTCTCATGTCTATGAACATGGTGGTGACATTTTTCGTGGCGTTGGTGCTGGATAACACAGTTCCTGGAAGCAAGCAAGAACGAGGAGTATACGTATGGTCTCGGGCTGAGGACCTACACATCGATCCATCTTTTAACGCGGATTATTCTCTGCCAAGAAAAGTTGCTGGGGTTTTCTGTTGGGCTAAATGTCTTGGTGCATCCTAGTCTTTTCCAGAGATTGGTATCAGCACTCTGAAATCCAGAGAACCATTGGCTCAATACACATAGTCATTCTTTTACAGAACAAGATTTGATGAGTAACGAGTTAGAGTTTATTAAAGTACAAGCCATTTTGTATGTGAAAGTAGGGATGTTCATTTTGTAGTAACTTTGCACATGAAATATTGTTTTAACACTGACATATACTACTTCACAGCTCTCTGAAGTAGTAATATATTTTGCATTTCCTTTGCTCTTGACTTTTAATGGTCCAACAATGTAAATGACAGAAGTACACAGGCCAAAGAGCTTAAGATAGGCAATTGTTAAACTAGAACTTGTTGGGGCTTTCAGGAAGAAAGCACCCTCAAAACATTGGTGGATGTCGCTTTAAGCAGTGAGCACACGGTATTCTTTAGTAAAAGGCGAAAGTGCTCCGTGCTCCCTGCACATTGCTCTTTAAATTTGTTACAAGTCTGCAGAAAATTTTAACGAGGAACAAGGTTCTCAGCTTAGATGCATGCGGCGTTAACATGAAGTAGAAGTAAGATTTCACTCAAATTTTCACTAGAAGGATTTCACTACCTCTATCCTAGAAAGAATAAGTTTGGCTTTTAAATTTGGAGTAAACTCTGTCCGTGATCTCTTAAGTTGTCGGTGTATTTTTAGTAGAGATTTTTATTTATAATTTGCGTATAAATTATTGAATTCTATGGGGGAAAAAAAGACATATTTTACCACTAAAATAAAAACTACCCTTTTTTTTACCATCAATGTTTACTCTTTGGATATTTTTTTACATCATCGTTTACTCTTTGGACATAATTTATCACTGATTCCATTAACTGAGAGAATATTCTGTAATAGTTTGACACGTACCATTCATGTAACTATTATAACAATCGATTGAACCCTAGACTTTTCAAAACGAATAAATTAATGTTAAATTTATAAAAACTACAATCTAACCCCTCCCCAACTCAAGCCTCAAATATGCACTTTCTGATCACCATGCTTGTCGGCGCTGCCCCACCCCACCCTACCTCGCTGACTCCGCCTAACATCCCACCACATTGCAACTCGTCGGCCCTTCCAAAACCGCTAGAACTGTGTTGGTGTTTTTGTGAAGATATGAAAAGAATAAAAGAGGAGAAAGGGGAAACATATATGAAAGAGAGCATTGTAGAAATCTTGTATCTACATTGTGTGAACTTATTCAAGGAGCATGTACTTCTTATTCAAACCTTCAATCATATTTATACATGAAAATAACTCTTTAAATTCACTAGCATAAAAACCTATTAATTTAGTAATAAACTCACTCATTAATATAACCATTATCTACCATTAATCTAACCCATTAACCTTTGTCATAAGCCTTCTAACTCCTTAGGCAAACCAATAGTTTTATTTTATTTAGTTTCTTATTATTATTTTATTTATTTTTTGGCTATTCAACTTCTAAGAACATAATTTCAACAAATTGGACTAGTGGTGTGGGATTGCAATGGATCGATGGTGGCGGAGGATGGCAGACTGGTTAAATTCATACGAATTTTGAATTATTATTTTATTTCATAAAATAAGTGTATACCAGTCAATAAGCTATTATTGCCACTATTATAATAGTGGCTGCGTCGCTATCATATTCTTGCTAGAGCTAGTAATTGCAGCGCGTCCGCTATTATAATAGCGACTGTAATAGCGGATTCACCGCTAATACAGCCTCTTCAAGTACGCAGTGACTCTTATGATATATTTCCGGAGAATATGGAAAATATTCTAAACTTGTACAAGGCCTAAACTTTCCAACTTGTTAATTTCCAACTTGTTAATTTTTTCCATAAATTACATAGAAAATGAGACAATATTTTCGCAGCTCTTTTCCTTGTACGTGTTTATGTTTTGCTAGGTCTTTTAATTTGGTTTCTATACTTGGATTTTTGACGATACATACCCTTGCTAGGTTTTCTTCTCCTGTTTCTCTTTTAATTGATTTTATGTAATTCTTTGCTTCGATCATATGATTCAGTCGGGCCCGGTTTTAATACTGCTTATCTACTTCTTAGTAAAATGGTTGAAACATAATTTGGAACCGCTTTCATTTTTGAATTTTTCCCAGTTTTCTTTTTTCAAAAACTTTGAAAATGTTTGATTGTATATATAACGTAAACTTTGTTTTCTCGACTGCTACTTTGTGAGTTTACAGTCACTTTTATGTTCTCTTTTTTTTATGAAACTTTTCTCTTCTAAAAGCTGCATAACGTTCGTTAATCGATATTTCAAAATCGGGCAACAGGAGAATTGACGAGAACACATTAATTAGATATTCAGGAGAAAATATTCCAGATTCTACAACATTACTCATAAATTAACTTTGTTGTTAGAATTATAAATTATTAGAACCATAAGATTATTGAATGATATAACATTCTATACATATGTGGATTTAACTTTGTTGTTTCAAGATTCAATGTTTGACTCAAATTTTTAATAAAGATAAACGGTGAAAAATTCAGGGAAAAAATATATTTAGAAAAGTAGATTGCAAATTTTAATACATATGTGAATTATTTAATTTCCGATGTCTAAACATTTATGAAAAAAAATTACTTTAAATACTTTGAAACTGTCGAAATAAATGAAACAATCTTTTACGAACGCATGAAGTATTAAACACCCAAAGGGAGAAATTACAAAACCAAATAAGCAACATACTAAAACGACCGACAGGCCAACTAAAACCCCATGCAGGAGGTAAGAAAATCATAAAACTACTCAGTAGAGTATCCAGGGTAAATCATTTAGGTGGGCGGAAAAACAATCGATCAATATTTAATAATAGGTAAAGTTTTTGATAAATTAAAACACAATTTTTGCATAAAATTTATCAAAAAATTAATCAAAAGTGACACTTATAAGAATTGTAAATCAAAATACCAAAAATAGTTTTAGGTTAAACTCCGCAAATATAAGTTTTGGGCTAAGATTAGAAGGGAACCACACACATGGTTGTGAACAAAGACCCAACCACTAACAAGAGACCAAATGGAACACAACTAGTCCTCCAAGGAATTTTAAAATGACACTGATCCGCATCATACTCAAGATAACCAAAAGCATTTAACCTACTTCCATATAGCTTCACAGAAGCCAAACTCTGCCTGCAATGGTATCTTATAAAGCATTTGTACCTAAAAAACTCCAGAAGTAGAGGAAAAAATTCCACAGCCCAAAACTCCAAATCCACAACATGAACACACCACCCCTGGATCAATTTTGAGCTCGCCTAGAGGGCAGGGGCAGCTAGGGGAGATCCAAAACCCCGACCACCCCATAGAAAGCACCTCATTTAGGCAAGTAGGTGAGTCATGGTTCAACCTTGCCATGACACCATCATCTTCCAACTCTCACTCCTTTTCGGTCAACTACACATGTTTATGCATCCTACCAACTCTCTCCCCACTCGCCGGTTTACCATTCGATCCCCCCACCATAGAACTATGCGGTGGTGATGTAGCGATGTTGAGAGGAAGAAATCCAAGACACTAAGAGTGGAGCCATAGCCTACCAACCGGCATGGAAAATAGTGAAGAACTAGGTGAAGTTGGAATCAATTAGAACTTGCTCATGGGCCGACCAAATGTGAGGATGAGAAGCCCCATAATGCCGTCACCATTAAACAATGAATAGATGTCACAATTATCCTCGCAAGAAACCGTGATTGATGGTGGAGGTCGCAACTACAAGTGGCAGTATGTTGGGAGGATGGTTGACAAAAGGACCAAAGTCGCTGGTACGTCGGAAAGTCGGACATGTCCCCCCTACGTAGCGTCGACCACATGCTCGCATAACAAAGTTCTGATTACGGTGCGCATCCCAAGTTTCCACTCCTGTATTCCATAAAACTTGTAACTCCTCAATAAGTGGACGTAGAAACACATCAATGTTACGGCCATGTAAGCGAGGACATGGAATTACTAGAGGCATGAAAGTGTACGACTCCTTCATGCATAAATCAGGTGGCAGGTTATAAACAATAATGAATACCGGTCACATCGAATAAGATTGTCCCGAATTGGACAACGGGTTAAAGCCATAAGTACTTAACCTCAATCGTACGTTTCTCAACTCCTGTGCGAAATCAAGATAACGCTCGTCGACGTGTTTCCATACCTCGCTTTGAGATGGATGTCCAACAGTGTCAGTCACATTTCCACTTGCTCTAATATGATATGTCATGAATTATGTGGTTTTAGACGACTGGTAAAGCCGTTGTACCCGCTCGGTCATTGGTAAATATCGTAAAACTTTTTTAGGTTTCGGTTTCTTACCTGGATCACACTCTTTATACTTATCCGATCCACACATTCTACAATTGAATAACTTGCTGAAGCTACCGTAGAACAACATATAATTGTTCTCGCAAGCGTGAATTTTTCTATACGGTAACCCCAACTCCTTCAACATACCTTTCGTACTACACATGCTCGTTGGCAACGAGTTTCCTCCGGGTAATATTTCATTGATATATTCGATCATCTAAGAGAAAAAGGCATCCGATATGTTGTGTTGACTTTTCATACTAAAAAACTTGGATAACACCGATAATTTGGTGTACTTATCAGCATAACCATCATATAAAGGTTTTGACGCATCACGCAACAGTTGGAAAAACTTTTGTGCCATTTTGTTTGGCACTTCGGGCGCTGCAACGTCCTCATCGTCATTATTCTTATCATCTTCAAAATTATTATACTGCTCATGAAACCCAAAAGCATCACGAAACATTTCTTCATAAGCCGCCCGTTTTTGGTTACCCTCAGAAGAATTAAGTGCAGTACTCGTACTTGCATGATTCGATGATGTTGACGTTAGTTCATCAAATCGATAACCTCGATAAACACGTGGATTGATCTCAGGTCGTTCACCATGACAATCTCACACATGATAATTGGGTTTACATCCGTCTAATAGTAAATGATTGTCAATTGTTATTTGATCATAATAGTATCTATTTTTACACTTAATACACGAATATTTCACCAATTCTTCTCCATTTGATTTAGCAACAAAAAAGCATAATCTAGAAATTCCTGAAGCCCAGTCCAAAATCTTTCACTTATATAACGAGTCTCATCCTTAAAGCGCTGATACATCCAATCACGTCCTTTAGCCATTTATGGCCTTTCCTATTCATTCATCAATAAAAACAATAACAAACTTGACAATTAATAATACTCCTCCGTCCCGTAAAGATTAGTAGATTTGTTTGGACACGGAAATTAAGGTGAATGTAAGATGTTTGTATATGTTTACTTAATTGTTCCTTAGTTGAGAGTGCACAAAAAACGATGTAGAAAAAGTAAAGATAAAGTGAAGATAGTTTAGTAACTTTGAAAGTGAGAAGTTTCCTTTTAATGAAAGTGATCAAACGACGGCCCAAAAAGGAAATGTGTACAATTTTTGACGGAGGAGTATATTACAAAACAAAAACACAATAGCTCTTAATTATTGCACACATTCATATATAAATATTTATATCATTTTTTTCCTAATCTAGGGTACATGGGTCATATCCTATTCATAAAAGTACTATTAGTATAAGAAACTTTTATGGTTGTGTAAAACTATAATTACATAAATTTCAGCAACATTTCCTCTTAGTTCCACACTATACCATTATTCTGGAATATAACTCCCAGAACAGGTATAACGTGGAACAAGACTAAGAAATGCTACCGAAATTTATGTAATTCGATCAATTTTACATACACAACCATAAAAGTTTCTTATACTAAGAGTAAACTTTAACAAACTGTCCATATTGGACAATCCATGAAAACTCTGTACAATATATTATTTTACAACGTTATTCCAAAACTTTGAAATAAAGTGTAAAAATATATATTTTTATGGGTTTTCATAGACAGGAATTATGACTCAACTAATTTAATTAAATTATACCGAATATTTCACAAATGAATTAAATGTGAACAAAAAACACTAACTCATGTCATGTTTGTCAGCAGCCATTTGCGGTACAAAGGCTGATTTCTGGCAGCAGCCAACGTGGATTGTTAGAAGCGCCTGTACGCGGTACTGATGCGCTACACTGTAGCGCAATGAAGCACATCATGCATAAAAAACACCTCTGGTAGAAACGGCTCTATCAGCGACTGGTTGCGTTTCTATACCAGCGCTTATGAAGCGCATTTAGCGTTGCAAATGGTCTTTTAAATACGTAATGAGCCCATCTCAATGATTTCACCTCATTTCTATTTATTTTAAAAAATAGACCAATGCCGTTAATATAATTTTATTTCTAAATGACCCATTAAATACTAGCCCATCTCAATGATTTCTGTGACCGTTTTGAGAGATAAGAATTAAGAAGGAATGAAAGAGAAATTAATTATACCAAACTAGACGTATTCTAAAATGCCTCTTTTCATGTGTTTTTTTTCTCCCTCTAATTGAGTATACATATCAGCACAAAGTAGAGGTATAATTGTGTCATATGCAGTATCAAAAAATATAATGGTATCGCAAGTCCTCGAAGGATCGGAGTCCTTTAAATTAGAAAGGCTTTTAAACCGAGGCCGAAAAAACCCTTAAAACTTAAGATATTTTAGAATTTTAAAAAGATTTTTCCAACTAATTTTTGTACTGTAGTTCAAGTGAATATCTTGAATTCCGTTTCCAACTAATTTTGTACTGTAGTTCAAGCCTTCTCCGGTTGGAATGAAGCACGTTACGGCTGGCTATCTTCAACGACACGGAAGGAAACGACAGCCACGACGGGTGGCTGTTCGACGGTCAAAATGGGCGTGGGAGGTTCGAAGGTGGCCGAAAGAAGGTTCTGTGACGGTGGGAGTGGCTGAAGGAGTCTCAGATGATCAAATTGTTGCGCACAGGTCGGGAGGCGGGACGACAGTTCTAGCACGTTTTCTCCGTTTTCCGGTAACCTCTGGCGGAGCGGAGGATACCAGAGGGTTGCTGGTGATTCCACGGTGCTATTAGAATCTTCAGTTGGAGGCAAACGGCAGCCGGAGACAATGAAGCCAAGTGGAGGAGTCCGTTTATTTACTACATATGTGGAAAAACACATATTTAAATGTACTACTAATTAACTAACTCAACTAACTAATTAATTAAACTAAAAGACTAAAACACCCTTTGTAGAGATTTATTAAGAGGGTAAATTTGACATTTTCATGATATGTGTTTTTTCACATATGTGGTAAATAGACACCCACCAAGTAGAGGTTCGGCATCGGGTGAGTTACGTGAAAAGAAGAAAAGTGTGTTTTTTTGTGAATCCTTTTTTTCCCCCTCTGGCTGCACAATTTTGTGCTCTATTTATAGGGAATGGTAGGATTAGGGTTAGAGGTGAATTAGAGGAGTTTGGGTTGAAATTAGAGTCCAATTTTGGGTGGAATTCCTCCACCAATTTTCATCTGATGAAGACTCTTCTAACTTGGAGATTAAGAAATAATTGGATAAATAACCACCTCTCACCCCAAAATAAAAATTATTATAAGATCGATTGAGCCCTTAAACAAATCGTCCCTTTTTTATTTTTCTCTTTTTTTTCTTTCCATTTTTTGTATTATTATGACCTACAATTATCCTGATGTTATACTACGTGGAGAAGACCGCCTTACTGCGGTCTCCGCCGCAGTAAATGACGCAGTAAATGACGTTTACTGCGAAATGACGTTAACATTGAAGTCTAGGGGAGATTTCGTCCGTTTATGAGTTTTCTGGTCAGATTTCGTGAGTTCATCTATTTCGTGAGCTGAAGATACTTGTAGGGGAACTAATAACCAAAACGGTGCGTCTGGCTTATTGGGTTGGCATGCGTCAAACAGTCATGTCCAGAATAAGTAGGCAG
The DNA here is from genome assembly GCA_024586325.1 of Stellera chamaejasme. Lineage (NCBI taxonomy): Eukaryota > Viridiplantae > Streptophyta > Magnoliopsida > Malvales > Thymelaeaceae > Stellera > Stellera chamaejasme. Next base: position 52,876,164 of record CM044981.1, on the reverse strand, counting down.
TTAACGGCTATAAACTGAAGTGGGCTTGTAATTATATGGTCTTGGGCATAGTCTTCAATCGTATCAATACCAAGTTAAGACCAACTACCAAGAACGATCTGACAAAGGGGTATAATTACTGCTGTGAACACAAGCAAAATGTGTGGAGTGAGTTCGACTATGGAGCAAGATGCTTAAATCAAGATGATAAGAGAGAGGATGAGGTACTAGCTCCTAAGATGCACACGAAGAAGTTAGCCCCAAACACTCTAGGGCACCCATGACAAGAGCCCGGGCTAGAAAGGTAAGGGAGGACTTTTTGGTGTTCATGAAGATTTGAGCCGAAAGTGAGGAGCATGACGTGAAGCATTAGGGCTTGGTTGGAAGGATTGAAGACTTGGGCTTGAAGAAGGAGGAGGATCAAGGAGAAAGTTTAAGATGCAAGGGCATGCAACTAAGTGTAGTGCACCGAGTGCAAGACATTGGTGCGGATCAGTGCACACCAAAGATATAAGGGAAGAATGTAAATTAGAGTCAAATGTGAATTAGGAATCCTTCAAGCTTGGGAGGCCCGTGGGAGTTCCGTTCGTATCACAACTTGTGCATTTTCGCATTTTCTTGAAATTAAAACAATATGTCTCATATAGATGGAAAAACACACACAAGAAAGAAAAAAACCAAATTAACGTTTTCAATTTTGGGCCAAACAACTATATATATATATATATATATATATATATATATATATATATATATATATATATATATATATATATATATAACAAGGTTTTGATTACCAGCACTTCGTAGCGGGTATAAATGGTAAAATTTATAAAAATTTGATATGGTTGTAATATTGAGTAAAAAATAATAAATAATGGTATAATTTCATGAAATAAATAAGAATGTAAACAACAATGTCATATAAATAAGAATATTAGGCCTAAAACTTTTCACATTTTACCTATTAGCTTTAAACCTTCAGGGGTCAATGTGCAAAATGGTAAGAAATAAAAGCCAACGAAGAGAGTTCGTCCTACGTAGAAAACAAACATTTTACCGCGACCCTTACTGGGGCGAACGCAACGGTAAAGCTTGGAGCGCGGTAAAGGTCGCTTCCACCTCGTTTCCATGGTTTACCGCGACCTTTTGCTCGATAAGGCCGCGGTAAGAATTTTTTTAGTCATTATTTTCATCTCCCTCCATCTTTATCATTTTCCTTCATCTACTTATTCTCCCGTTTTCTTTCTCTCCATCTTCCTTTATCTTCATCTTCTTCTTCTTCTTCTTCTTCTTCTTCTTAATTCCAGTTCCATCTTTCTTCATCTTCATCTTCTTTCTTTCTTTCTTTTTCTTCTCATTTTCTTTCTCTTTTCCTTCTCTCTTCTTCTTCTTAATTCTTCTTCTTCTTCATCATCATCATCATCATCATCATCTTCTTCTTCTTCTTCTTCACGTCGTCATTGTTGCCTCACTCCAGCCCGCTGGCCACAGCCTAGTTCTCGAAAATCACCGGATCTGCCTGTCTTTCCAGGTTTGGATTCTGTTATGCTTTTGTTTGGTTGCCCTTGCTTGTTATTTTTTCAGATCTGGGCGCTACACTAGGCATGATGATTGTGTGTGTTGTTGATTAGGTGATCTCTGTTGTAAACTTCCTCAGTCACTTTCTTGATATATGATATGCTGCTCTGCAGGAAAAAAATGGATATGAAGTTGATGGTGCAAATCAGAAGTGGTAATGGGCAATGTGCTGATGGGGTGGGGTGTTATGAGTGGAGTGTTAATTGTAAGGAGAGGAGCATCACCATTTGGTATTGGAAAAAATGATGAACATAAACGTTTTCTGGGTTTAATGGATGAATCTGGATGAATTTCGACCGGATTCATCCATTTTTTAAAAAAAATTAAAAATGTTTACTGCGGTCAATGGCGTAATAAGGCCACGGTAATACTGCGGCCTCGTGCGTGGTAAGCTCTTTACTGCGGCTATTACTGCGGACTCTCCCACAGCATTTACTGCAGCTTTTCCATGGGAGAGGCCGCGGTAATCCATGTTTTTTCAACAGTGCCATAACACTTCTTCGTAGAATATATAAATAAAACTTCATAAAATTAGGAAGTGGTGACTGATCCTCTGTTGGGAGATTACTATTCTCACACAACAATTTTTCACAATTATATAAAGTTATAACTAATCCATATATAAAGTAAAGCAAACAAAAAAGGGAAAAAGAGAAAATGCAACTATTCATCTACAATACATTTGGTATAAATATATAGAAGTACAATGGTACGAATAAACTAATTAATATCCAACTATAAATTCCGTATCAATTAATTTATCACCAATAAGTTGTTTCACTTTTTGTGACACTAATTTTAATTATGTACATGATGAAATTCAAAAATTATTTCTATCTTTTCAATTTATCCAAATTATATTCTATATTTCTACTTCCTCCATTACCATTATCTTCTTCAAGTCTTAATTAAGAAAAAATGAGGTAGTATTCTACCCGTGCTTTGCTACGGTTGCCTAACTATCTTTCATTGATTGGAAATCAATTTGATTCTAACACAAAAAAGAAAGAATATAAAAATTATTAGTCCAAAAAATATTCTATTTCATCACATAACATATAAAAAGAACCTAATCATATCGAATCTTGTTTCATTTATTAGTAGTATTATTTACCATTTTCATCATTGCCATTCAAATAGCAAATTAAAATTAATTGTTTATAATCTATATATATATATATATATATATATATATAACGCCTCGGATCAGCAGCAGGCGGCGGGCAGCGCCCAGCCGGCTACGGATCGCGGCAGACTCGTCTGGCAGCCAGTAGCCGTCGGCAGCGGTATCGCGGCCGGCGCGGCTGGTGCCGATGGCTGCGTCAGCGGCCGCTTCATTAATATCCAACTATAAATTCCGTATCAATTAATTTATCACCAATAAGTTGTTTCACTTTTTGTGACACTAATTTTAATTATGTACATGATGAAATTCAAAAATTATTTCTATCTTTTCAATTTATCCAAATTATATTCTATATTTCTACTTCCTCCATTACCATTATCTTCTTCAAGTCTTAATTAAGAAAAAATGAGGTATTATTCTACCCGTGCTTTGCTACGGTTGCCTAACTATCTTTCATTGATTGGAAATCAATTTGATTCTAACACAAAAAAGAAAGAATATAAAAATTATTAGTCCAAAAAATATTCTATTTCATCACATAACATATATAAAAGAACCTAATCATATCGAATCTTGTTTCATTTATTAGTAGTATTATTTACCATTTTCATCATTGTCATTCAAATAGCAAATTAAAATTAATTGTTTATAATCTATATATATATATATATATTATACATAATTGTTATGTATAAATATATTATGAATGTTATATATATGCAATATGGAGTAACAAACAATAAAAGACTTATATTCCTATAAATAACAAACAATTTTTTAAAGAAAAAGAATAAAAAAGATGAGATAACATTTTTAACCAAATCTCAAGACGCCGTACAAATCACTCAATTAACTATTCGTCAAGTTTCTAATTGTTATATATATATATATATATATATATATGTTAAAACGTATATAATATAATGTGTATATATTTAGGAAAAACCAAAAATATCATATATTATTATGTATAGATAGTTATAATTAACAAATAAAAAATAAAGAAAAACAAAAGAAAGACTAAAATAATATATATATATATATATATATATATATATATATATATATATATATATATATATATATATATATATATATATATATATATATATATATATATATATATATATATATATATATATATATATATATATATATATATCGGGTCCAATTTGTCAAGCCCCCTGCTCAAGGCCCAACCAACACCAGCCCAACACACTCGACGCAATAATTTCACCAAGGCACGGACAACCGTGAAGGGGTGTCACCAGCGAAGACACCCCCTCGCCTCAGCTCACCGCGAGGAGGTCCTGCCCCCTCCCTTTCAGCTCATATCCTCGATTGAAACATGATTGTCTTAATCCGCGAAGAAGGGCCTTCGCCCGCTACTGCTTGTTGCGCGAGGCCTCCACACTTAGTAAACTGGAACATAACTAGAACTCGCCTCGAGCATCCTGCACACGATCCCGCCAGATCAGTGACAATTCTAGAGAGTGTCTCCCACCTCCCATAACTGCTCTCACGATCTCAGGTATCGTCCTCCACCTTCCACAAACGTGCGCACGATCACAACCTACGATCACAGCGCACTAGAGGTAACAACCCTCCTCCACCTCCTATAAAAAGGAGATTTGGAAAAGGTATACCCCATCTACATGCCTCCACTCCTCTTTATGCTCCTGACTATTCCATTTCTCTCTTGCAGATCACGTCAACCACACCAAATTACTCCACCAAGCATCTGAGAGCTCAGACCGCATAAGAACGAGACTATCAGATTGGCGCCGTCTGTGGGAACCTTCTATCATCTCCCACGATCTTCACTCCAACTGCACTTATGTCCAAAACTAGGAATAACAACCGCTGCAATGACCAGAGGTAGATTGGTGGTGACAATCGCAACCACTTCCACGAGAATGAGGCGTCCGTCCACTCTACCGACACCGAGCCTCAGAATCCTCTCCCTGTCGATGAACCCCTTGCTCCTAACCCTATGGTTTGGTTGGACATGGAGTAGGTGCTCCCACCACCGTTAAACCTCTGGATCCCGCCTTCCTCAAGGCCATCACTGACGCGGTGGCCCAGAATATCAGGGACTCCCTTGCTGATCAACTGAGGGGCATCCTCCAGGCGGCTGGCGTTGTCCCCATCCCTACCCACCCACGAACGGTGATTCCTCCTGTCCCTCAACCTCAAACGGTGGACTCGTACACTGTCCCTCAAACGTTGTTGTCCACATATACCACCTACGCACCTGAACTTGATGATCTGATAATTAGAATCGCCCAAGTGAAAAAGCGCAATCGCGAGATCCAGGTGGGTGGATCCAACACCCGGAGCCATAACATCGACCACTTGCGAACCCAGCCCTTCACCGCAAGGATCCCGATGCCACCACTCCCTGAACAGTTCGCCAACCCAACATGGACTCTTATGATGGGATCATTGACCCTGATGTCCATCTCCAACGTTACATCTCTACTATGGCCCTTACCAGGGTAGGGCAGATGACAACACCATGTATCGCGCCTTTAGTTCCACTCTGATGGGTGCTACCGCTATATGGTTCAGGAACCTTTGTGGGAAGTAGTTCGATTCGTTTGAAGTGCTCTCCCTCACCTTCTCCACCAATTATGTGGGCTCCAAGCCAGCCCCCAAAATGGCAGGCCACCTTCTGAACATCTGCCAGCATAAGGATAAGCTCCTTCGTGATTTTGCGGAATGCTTCCAATCAGAGGCAGTCCTCATCCCTAGTCTCAGTAAGGACACGAAGCTCTTGGTGACCATGCAGGGCCTCTAATGAGACTCTCGTTTCTTCATGGAAATCAACACCAATCCTCATGCCACCATGGAGCAGTTCCTCACATGCGCGACCAGATTCATGCACGCCGAGGAGATGTCACGCCCCCACCAGTGAGGTTCCCTTCCTGACTCCAAGGGGCAAGGGTCTCGTGGACAAGACTCGCACGGGTCCTCCTCTAAACACCTGAGACCCACTTCTCATGGATCTTAGGGAAGGTCTTACCCCACAATCCCTCCACTCCGGGATTCTCGCATCAACATTCTCGCGCGGCTCCACTTCTGATGGATCAAGGGGAAGGTCTAACCCCACGATCTGGGGGAAGGTCTTATCCACGGTCCCTCGCTGGCCTCGGCCAATGGTTAAAAGCGTCACCAGGACTCCAAGCACTTCTGTAACTACCACCGTGACAAAGGCCATGACACCGAAGACTGTCTCAAGCTATGACGCCAACTCGCAGACATGGCTGTAGCGGGGAAGCCCACTGAAGTTCTAGGCACGCGAGCGCTCACCTCGTTAGGAGGCTAACAAGGGTCGCAAACGCGACGATGGGACCGTCGCTATGACAGGGAAGACCAGCAGCCCCATCAAGCCCACCCCTTGTTGGGCACATACACATGATCACCCAATGTGAGGGTGTTGTAGTGTAGAGGCACTATATGAGGGAAATCTACCAGATTGACCACTCCCACAGCAAGCTCCTCACACGATTTGATGGCTCGGCTGTTATAGTCCCTCACGCGGATCAGCTCCTTATCACGGCACAAATCGCAGGGTGGGACATTGCTAGGGTCTACATTGACACGAGAGCCAATGCCAACGTCGTCTTCAGGAACACCCTGCTGGAGTGCAGGTCCCCCTCTCCCGCATCCAACTAGTGAAGGGCTCCATTTTTGGGATCGGGGGCGAGGAGATCCCTACTCTCAATATGATTACTCTCCCTCTTCTTTTGGCAAATACCACGGCTCGTAAAGTTGTCGTCTGCCACTCCAGCTTCGTGGATTTTATCATCCTCGACATGCCATCGCCCTACAATGACACTCCAGCTTCGTGGATTCCTTGAAGCACCAAGAACTTTTGAGCTATTGCTCCGGCTCAGGGGAGCTGGAAGTAACCTGATGGAGAAGAAACAATTAGAGCACCTTTTATCAAAGTAGTGATATTTTGGTAAATGTGCACTAATGAGCTTAAAGGAGCTCGAATATGTAAAAAGAAAAGATCAACATGAAAGCATGTTTGAGGGACCTCTAAAAAACTGATAAAAATGGTACAATCATCACCTTACCATCGCGACCCTCCAGCGCGAGTGGCTCTATGGTGAGCACTAGGGTAGCTGGCATCTCAGTAGAGGGGCCCTCTAGCCTGATTGTCCCCCAATCCACCACAAGGATCGAGGGCGAAGAAACCAAAATCTCCCAGTCCGCGCTACCCACCTCCCTCACAGGCGATGGGTCCACAGTAGGTGGGGAAGGCTTACTGCCCGCCCCTTCTTCGGGCACCACCACGATAGCGCCTGCCCTTGCAGTTTGAACAACCTCTGGCTCGCGCTCCACCGACGATAGTACAAGCACCTCCGCCACAAAGAACTTTTCCACGGCTGGCGATGCCTCATCACCCGAGCGGGGTGGGGTGAAAATTTGCTAAGCCCAGCGTAGGCCCTCCTAGCTGCAAGTAACCTCGCCCTTGCAGACATCTTTGGACTATGGCTCACTCCAGAGCCGACATTATTAGATGCGCTTGAGCCCTAACCAACGCGGCCCGCAGCCGCATCAATAGTTATCAGAGCCTTCGCTCCTTCTCCACCAGCGACAGTAGTTGCACTGGGAACTGGAGACTTAGCAGGACCCGCGGCCTCACTGTTAGTCCCAGCCTCCCGCTACCGCGGCTTCTTGTCCTCTAGCCTCTATAGTTTGCCCAGCGGGGATAGGGCGCTAGAAACATCCGACACCGCTAGCTTCGCCCTCTTCTCCATCGCCACCTCCCTAACAGCACCTACCAAGTCCACTTTCGCCACCTTCACTGCTTGGGAGCTACCCTCCGTAGGAGTCGCCTTCCTCTTCCTTACCTGGGGCACCTCCCCCTCTCGCGACCCGCCATCGCCACCCACCTCTGCACGCTGGGGAACAAACTCCGCAAGGACTTTCTTTAGGGCTTCATCAGGGCCCTTCCCCTCGCACAACAGCTGATGGGCATTGATTGCGGTAAGAGAATTCACCCGCTTCTTATCCACGGTCCCGCGAGGATCCTTATCTGCACTAGTTTGTGCTAAGTTTTCTTGTTAGGTTATGTTGCACTAGTTTGCTAAGAAGCAAAGGGCTAGGTTGCATTAACCAAAAAATGAAAACTAATAGGAACCATAACTATTGTTTAGATATTTCAGTTTTAGCTGAAATCGAATTAGCCAAATTATTCAGTTTTTGATTATCTACTCTTAATAGAGGATGCCTCTTATCTTTGGAAGACCATTCCTAGCAACCGGGAGAGCATTAATTGACGCGGAGAATGGAGTACTCACCTTGAGAGTAGCGGGTAAGGAATTCAAATTCAACCTTAATGAAGCGATGAGAGGGTCACAAGCTCAGTTATTGGACTGATTTGGGATAGAGGCTTATGAAAAGAGGCTTATAAAAGAGAAGCAAATAGAGGGATCGATCACCAAATGGAAAGATGAGGATGACAAAGGGAGTGCAACTATAGTTGGTGATGTGATTCCGGGAGAGTATCCTGGAACACGAGGAGCGGATCTAGCCAACAAAGGAGCAACACGGGGTAGGTATGATTGATGAGGCGAAAATGTCAACAGGTTGCCAGATCCGGAATGCACAAAAGCAAAACGATGCGGAAGCTTGAGAAACGAACTGATATGGCCGCCAACTCCTCCTGGATCCTTGCCCAGGCAAAGATGGTGTTATGCCTTTGGCGACTCCTCCTTCTTGATACCAAAAACGGTCCAAGACAAAGAAAGCCTTTGTTGCCAAAATTGTGGGGGAATGTAGATGGGGCCAACACCTCCTTCTTCCAATGAGAAGGCAATATTGGTCTTAGTAGACTTGTAAAGAAAACTTAACAAGAATTGAGTGGAAAATATAGATAGGTTGAAAAGAGAATCACTCTCAATTTCAAGGAAAGAGGTATAACACCTAGATCTCCTTTTATAGGACAAGGAAGTTGGAATTCTAAATTCATTGACAAATCCCTTCATCTCCATTCTTAATGATGGAAATTAAAGGAGATGTAAATATGAGAATTTAAAATAATTATTTCTAAAAATTATTCTAGGCTAGCTAATGGGTAGACCTAGCCAAAACAACTCAAAACCGAAATAAAATGATAAAAATTCGAGCTAGAAGATGAGTGATGAGTTTTGGCCAAATAAATGAGAAGTAAATGACCCTAATTTAAGTGCTCTTGATGGAGGGCTTGAGGCTTGTAACTCCTTCTTCACCAATGGTTTCTGGATGATTTTGGATGACTCTTGAGTCCTCAAATTTCTTGAAGTTCGTCTTGATGAGAAGTGAACGGTTGGAAGCCTTTGGGAAGTGCATTGAATGCGCATTTGAAACTCAACAGGTTGAGAAATTCGTGAACCATGCACTTGGGTCAAATTGTCATTTGGTTGAGCCTAAACCGAAATGTTGAAAATTGTTTGCACAATTTGAGAATTGGGTTGGCCCAAATTGAGGAGTTTTTGCACTTGTCCTTCATCTATGATGATATCTTCACTTTGCTCTTCACACTTTGCAAAATTGTGCATCAACAGGTTGAAGGTTGAGAGCCTCCTTAACCTTCTTGGTCCGACTCCTTGTCATAGGTTCATTGAAGGTGGAAGTGTCATAAAAGCCAATGACCTCTTCTTTTGACATGTGGGCTCTTGGATCCATAAGGTTGCACATGGGTGAGTCTAGATCACTTATCCGTTTCATGTCAGTTGGAGTAGACATGGGACATACTCCTACCGCAGAGAAAACGATCTTAGAGCATCAATACTAAATTAACCGACCTAAACTTAAATATGAATACCGAACTCGTTACAATTATTACCCTAAATAATCAAATTGTTTTCCACATTATTGTCTGATAATGCTATATAAGTGAAGTTTCAAGCGAACATCAAGTCATCAACCTGTAGATCCCAATATACAGCAACAAGCAACACATGAACCTAAGCATGATAGGTCTTCAAATTAAAGTCTCTTGCATCCAAAAATATATCATCCAAAAATAACTAGCATAATAACTCTTAAACCACTGTTTAACCATTGGTTAACATCAAATTTTCAACACTAGATAGTGTAGTTGCAAGCAGCAACCAAAAAGGAGCTTCACTAGCTAATTAATTAATTAAAGAATCTGATAACAAAATACTGAAAAGAGAAGTTAGAGAAACATGATCCAAAATATAGTAATTACAAATTTAATTAAATAAAGAATGTGATAAGGAATTAGAGGACTCTATTGCTGGAGCATCAATGGCCGGCAATGGGAACCGACAGAGAGGACACACATGACTTGTGTTCAGCCACTGAACAATACAATCCCCATGAAAAAGGTGTTCACAAGGCATCGCTTTAGCCACCGTTCCCATCTCCTCCATGCAAATAACGCACAGCTCCTCCGTCGCCTCCGCTCCGACCCCCACGCTTTTCAAACCCTCCACCGCATCCTTCGCCGCCGGCACCGTCCTCCGAACACTCAACGACTCAAGAATCGCTCTGTTCTCCAAATCTTCCAGTTGCACAAGTACATGGACGCAGAACACGAATGGTATCACGCGCCGGTCATCCTCCGCCAGCGCGTGGACGACGGCGACGAAATCCGACGTGCCTTGCCTGAGTACGGGACTTATTCCTGGATCTTGGCTGCTGCGGAGCAAGCGGCGGCTATAGAAGGCTGACCGCCGCTGCCTATGGTATGTGTCTACAACCCTGTCACCCGCGACGAGCGTCAGTTGCAGCACGAACACAAATTTAATGGACGGCTCGGCGACCTTGGAGTCGTCATCTTCTGAGAGTAATCCATCTTCTTCCCAGAAGTGACAGAATTCTTGGTTCTGCGCCATTGTTAATTGATTGAGATTTTCTGAAGAATGCGAATTTGATATAGTCTCTATTTATATAAGAGAAGGAAAATTAAAGTCATCTTTGGAATCTGAAAGACCGAATCCTATATCGCCAAGGATATATAAATGGAGGTCTCTTGTCTTGTGGCCTTTTGGAGTAGAATTGTTCGGGTCACAAAATTCAACCTACCTATTACTACCTCCATTTGACTTCATATTTGTTTTTTAATCAATTCTTAACTAAGAAGGATTGTTTTAAATTTTTTTTAAAAAATATATTTAGGCACTAGATACATTGAAATAACATATACGTATAAATTATTTAACTTTATATGTTAATGTGTTAAAAAAATTAATTATAGATTAAATGCTGAAAACTAAATAGAACAATCTTTACATGATGCAGAGAGTACTTTCTTCATCCCTAAAAATACACTACAATTTTTTTTAAATGTAATATTGTCTATTACATGAGTTTATACTGTTTAATTAGTTATTTTACACATTTTTATAGTGACTATTAGAAAGTGATATAATGTCTCAATAAATATTGGAAACTATTTATTTATTTATTTTGCACATTTTAGGTGATAGCGAAACTGTTTATTACTTATAAACGATTAAACGCATAGAAAAAAATGAAGACGAAGAAAAAGAGATCAATGTCATATATTTGATATTTTTTCGGAGTTCGATTAGGTTTCAATGGCAAAAAAAGAGACAGAAATCAATGGCAAAAAAAGTTCAAATTTTGAAAATGGGGTAAAATGGGTCCATCGAGCAAACCTCAGTGGCAAAAACGGTCTTTTTCCCAATTTGCCCGCTTCTTGAAATCAAAGGTAATAATTGTTTAAAATTTCAGATTGGAGCTAAAAGTTGTAATTACGGCTTTATATGGTAGTTTGCACATAGGACAAATATGGGGGTGTGGCTCATATGGTAGAGCGCTCGCTTCGCATGCGAGAGGCACGGGGTTCGATTCCTCGCAACTCCATATCTTGTTGATAATTTGGACAATTTAAATTCATCCTCTCATTGAAAAATTGATGCGTATTTTTTAATATTATTGGAGATTCAAATTAATTACCAAAAGGACTTATTAAAAAATAAAAAAAAAATATTTAAAAACTGAAAATACTCCCTCCGTATCTCATGATCCATTTTTTTTTGTTTCACAGTATTTAATATATAATTTTATTTAGGAATATCTAGACATATAAAGTTAAATAATTTACATACGTATCATAATTTGAAATACAAAGTTTCTAAATATATTTTGTTTAATTTTTTTTCACTATTTATCTTTATGAAAATTTGAGTCGAACATTGAACATTGAAACATCAAAAACAAATGGATCAATTAATGCGGTACGGAGGGAGTATTAATCTATAATTTGCACCTAAATTATTTGACCTTATATATCAAAATATTGAAGAATTAAAATCATAAATTAAATGTTGAAAAAGAAACACACCATTTTTTTGTGATGGATGTCGTATTTTTATTTTTCAAAATTTAATTTATGATTTTAATTCTTCAATATTGTGATATATAAAGTCAAGTAATGTTAAGGTCACCTACGAATTTAAGGTATTTATATATTTATAAGTTTAATATTATACTTAGAAGTTCTTATATATGTCAAATAAGGATAAGTTAAGCTTGCGCCACTTTGAAGTTAATTGAATCGATTTGAGTAAAGATTAGTGCAATGGGCTTTTTGGTCGTTTGACCAAAATGCCTAAGAATTACCAAACATGATTTTAAGAGGTAGAAACACATGTTATGAAGAAATATGAAAAAATTTAGAACCAAAAACTAGTTGTAGTTTGGGAGAAAGAGTCATTTTAGTGCTTAGTGACCTATTTCTCAATTTGCAAAGTTTTAGGACTTAATCTTAATAGAGCAACTAGTCAAAGTTGACCATTGGGTTGTGAAGAATGAGCATGCCACATTTGGGCTTGTTGGACATGAGAAGGGATGAGTTTTAGAAGTGTTAAGTCCATTGTAGTTGGGTTGGTCTTATGAAAGGACAATTGAATCTTTTAATTGGTCAATAATTGACCACAAACTTATCTTCCTCATTAGTTCCAATTCTAGGAGAAAAATTAGAAAGTTCTTGGTCTCTTTCACATACAGACCAGCTCCCATTCATCCCTAGCCAAAATTTGTATCAATCCAAAAGGGAAAAGTTGCATCATGAGTAATTTAGCAACCTAAAACTTAATATTCCTTTAGATTGAGGTAAGAAGCTCTATTACTATAAGTTTTAATCAAGGGTATGGAAGCCACATTTTTATCTGTTTATGGGTGATTTGGAGCTCATTCTTTGGCAATTTTGATGCTAAATGAGCTTAAGTAAGTTGTTAGGACCCTAAGGGAGGCTAATTGAGCTTTATGGAGCTTACAGCTTCAGTTCTGATTTTTGGGATGAAAAAGTTATTGTTCATCCGATTTTCATTACTCAAATCATGATCCTAAGTGTTAGTTGAATGCCTTTATGTTTGGTTTAGGCATTTAAGTTCAACTAAACACATACAAGCTAAGACACGGTGGTACATAGGCATAAGTCTAAAATCTCTTAGTTATTAATGTGTTTGAGATGTTGTGAATCCATTAGAGTTGAAATATTAAGCTTTGGTTGAAGTTATTGCATGTTTGGTACAAGATTACACAGAGCTAGATAAATCTGGCTATGTTCAGTTTAAGTTAAAACCTGTACCAAATAGCTTGCTGTAAAATCTTAATTTTTAGTCTGAGACATTCTATATAGAATGAGGAAGAAGTAGAACTTTACGATTATAGATTTGGAGCTGTAATGAGGAAGTTATGGTCATTTGAAGTTAGAGTACCAAAACAGGACATAGTTGCGGGTTACACTCCAAAGACCTTCAAATTGCACCCAAGTTCTTATGTTTTGATCCGCACCCTTCTAGTACTTCAAAGTTTAATATTCAAGAGCTTGAATGCTAAGTTTGGACTAGGAAAGAGATTCCTAGTTGAGGACTATAACTAAGGTGGCAAGTGAGTCAATTCGGACTAAAAGTTTAAGAAGATTAACCAGTTATGTCATGGATGAGTTAACAGCTCCAAGGAGCTTAAGATCAACCAAATATTTTAATATCTCCGTTACGAAGTAACTAAGGTAAGGGTGAAGCACATCTTATTAAGGTAAGATGAAGTATAAGAATTCAAGAAGGGGAGGATGATGTGGTTCCACCCAAGGACCACATTGCATATATTCATGAAGTGGAGAACCTGGATGGAATTTCCACCAAAAGTGAAGAACATGGCCAATTTCCATCCAAGAAAAGACCCAAAGAGAGATTTGGGCCCAAGGCCCAAACATATGCTGCACAACAGAAGTTTAAGGCTAAGTGGCCCAGATCAAAACATAAGCCCAAGCCCAATAGCCCAAATCGAAGAAGGCTAATAGGCCCACTGGCTCACATCTCGGCTCAGTCTAAGGCCCAGTACCATTCAATCAGACCACCAGAACAAGAGGTCATCCTTGGCCCAAATCAGACCAGGTCTGGCTCAAGTCAAAGATTCAGTGTTGACCCGACTCATCAAGCCTACACATTTTATCAAGTCTTCAACATACTTATGAAAACCATTTCAAAGAGAAGTTGGGTCAACTGCTTGAAGGCCCGGTTCCAAGGTTTCAACAAGTTTAAAAATAAAAGGAGCAAAATGACTTGGTTGTGACTTGAACTTGGCATCTCATTCTTCCAAATTGTCACCTCAACCACTACTCCAAGGCATTTTCTTGTCATGAAAAGATTCAATGAGTATCATAATGAGCGGCATTAGTGGAGACGTCAGATTGGAGTTATATTCGTAGAAAATTCATAACTCAAGCTACAGATATCAGAATTGCATGATTCTTGTTGCATTTGAAAGCTAACATCTGGATCTACATTTCATATGAAGAGGTCAGAATACGATTTGGACGATAACAAGGCCGAATTAAGCTTCCAAGTGACACCTTGCTGCAGTTTCTGATTTGAAGCTAAGTGAGTTTTGTAACTCCTTTTTGAACCTCATTTTGTTATCAATTTTGGCGAAATTGATCAGCATCTAGAGGCTTCCTTCTCATGAGTTACAAGAAATAAAATGGAGGAGCTATTAGCCTTTAGTATCAAATTTAATTAGGAGTTATTTGGAGTAATTCTAGTATTAATGTTATGGGTTATTACTAGTGTTAATTCTAGGAGTTAATTGTAATAATTATATAGGTTTCTTTTGTAACCTAAGGCTGGCTCCTAGTAGTATAAATAGGAGTCTTGCCTCACTTGTTCTACATCAAGAGTCACATCAAGAAATACATCAAGAATTATTCTCCAAGTTTTATCTTTCTAGCTACTTTCCTATATTTCTTTCTACCTTAAATTTCTTAGTGAGATTAGCTCCTAATTTAGTCTTCTTCTTACCATCTTCAACTCCATACTTGAGGCTCAAGTGTGCTTCAAATTCATCATTTCCATCTTGTTCAAATCCATCAAAGAAGAGAGAAGTTGGATCCACCACCACCGGGCGCCATACTTGTGATTGCCAAGTCCTTTGGGAGCTTGGAGGTTTCAAGTGCTCAAATTCTACCACCATCATCAACTTTCACCAAGAACAAGGAGGAAAAGATCATCCTTGGTTTCGGGTCACCATCCATCCATGAAAAAACCAGCCTTCCTCTAAACTTGCAGCTCTGATACCAGATGATATGGACCTCCTATGGTGATGAGAAGGTCCAACAAACCCGGATCTAGAGAGGAAGAATGGATGGTGGTAGAAGTGGCACAATCCCTAGCTTGTTGAGCTCATTGGGGTTGCTGTTGTTGCCATGGTTGAATATTATGGACCTAGCACCTTCCCACTCGGATGGAGGGACAATGCAGGTGTAGTTCTTGAGCCAAGTCACATGAACTCAAGGGCTGGATTGATGGAAGATAGCAAGGAGAACCTAGGAGAGCAAAGGAGGCTACTTGGCACTTCAATTTTGCATCATTTTGGTTCTAAGTGTTCAAGGAAGATGGCGGCTCAACATATACCCTAGGAGCCTCCCAACAATCAGAATTACAACCTTGAAATGTGAAAAGTCTAAGTTGTCCTAGGGTTTGGTGGTTAATCCACCTTCTGGAAGAAGTTTAAGCCCTAAACTAGCTAGTTAGGCTAAACTAGTCTAGGTTAACTTACAAACCCATGTGATAATGAACTAAATCAGCAAATAAAGTTTAAACCCTTCAAAATGAGGTCTGATATAGCCCCAAAGAGGAAGGATTCGTTGGTGGGGGTCCTTGCCATGTGTGAGGATGAGAGCTTGCAAGTTTCTTGGGGGGACCACTGTTGACAGTTTTCCCATCTTCAATTTGAGCTACAAGCTTCAATTCTTCTCCAAATGCTTTGAAACCACCACCATTGTTTCCCTCCCTTCAAGAAATTTCCAATGAATACTCATTTGCCATGGTTTGGAGGACTTTGGGTTGGTGCCTCCAAAGAATCCCCAAAATGGCTAAGTGTGGGGAAGGAGGTTGGTGCACTGATCTTGTAACGGCTTCCCAAGGAGCCACAGACCTCCCAATTGACTGAAACCAGTGGAATTTGATCCCTCTCTTCCTGGTCTACACTTTAGCCTTTTGAAGTGACCCATTTGGACTCCATATGAGAAAGTTACATCCGTTGGAGTGTGAGGCTCTTATTGGCACCTTTGCTTCCTAGCTTCTTCTTCCTTGTCCTTCAAGTATTCCATGTAGGCTTCTTTGGTGGGGGTAGTGTGGGCAACTGCCCCCACTGAAACATTATAAATGATAGGGTATTTATGTATGTATGTAAAAACTTGGGATCTTGTTCTCATATTTGCCCCTGAACATTTAATACTAAAAAAATATTTACATACCATATCACTAGATTTTCAGTCAAATAACTTATGCCTCGAACATTTGAAAGTTTACACTTATACCTTCCCAACTCCATCTCTATTTAATGTATTACTCCTATAATTTTTGCCCCCACATCAATCTATTCCTATGTCTGCCCCTGTGTATGAAGCTATATGGTTAGGTGGTGGAAGACTTGTTTTGAAGCTCTTCGTGTAACCAAACAAGCACTTTATTTGTGTTAACTAGTCATAATACCCGACTTCGTCACGGGTTCAATTTTTTCAATAAAAAATTAACTATGTTAATATAAACTAATTTTTTTTGTTTGGTGTTACTTACTTTATTATTCAAAACATCTAAATGTAATATAGAGTAACTGAAGAAAGTACATGCAATAGTAAAGAATCACCTCCCTCTAACTATGTGGTTAGCGATATTTCATTTAATCTCTAAGATCTACAATTGAATGGTTTGAATTTGTAGTCCTATCAAAAAATTAAATTCAAATGTTTTAATAGAACAAAACAATGAGACCATAAGCAGTAACAAATGAAATAAAAAAATTTAAAAATTGAATTTACTAAAAAATAATTAAAAAAGAGTACTACATGACATCTGATTGCATGTTTGCTGGTGTCAACCCAATGGCCGATCCAACTCACAAGGACACCACTTAAAAAATGTAAAAGACAACCTAGCTATGAGAAATTTTTTTATGGACACCACTAGGGGTGTGAAACGAACTCGGCTCGAACTCAAGCTTTAACGAGCGCAACGAGCCGAGCTTCACAAGCCTCAAGCTCGAGTTCGAGCCAGTTTTGACGCCTGAATAATAAACGAGCTCACCTGAAATT
Organism: Stellera chamaejasme; assembly: GCA_024586325.1. Taxonomy (NCBI): domain Eukaryota; kingdom Viridiplantae; phylum Streptophyta; class Magnoliopsida; order Malvales; family Thymelaeaceae; genus Stellera; species Stellera chamaejasme. The sequence continues at coordinate 52,858,891 of CM044981.1, read as the reverse complement.
ACGATACTACCCTTCAAATCGAGCCTAATCGAGCTCACGAGCCTAACGAGCCTGCTTATCGAATCGAGCCTAACCTTGCTCACGAGCCTAACGAGCTTGCGAGCTCGTTTACTCAGTGTTGAAGCCGAATCGAGCCTAACCGAGCACTTTAGTCCATTGATTCGGTAACTCGCTCAACGGAACCCTAACATGTTAGTTTTTTGACAGAAGATTGACCCATTTATAAGAATTTAAAGTATTGAGTAACAAATACTTAAGGTCCAAACTTCAAGGGGCTGTAATGGCCCCTCTTTAGCTCTTCCCTTGAATTTTGTTTTACAAAAATATGTTGGGATCAAGATATGTTAAATAAAGTGAAATGTTAGGGCCCGAAATCGTATATAAATGTTGGATCAAGATAGGTTGAATAAAGTATCATAGATTCAACATATATGAGATCCTCTAAGAAGAAAATGTGTATTGTGCGAGATGATATTTTTGTTAAATCTAATAAGTTTAGAGTCTTTGAGCATAGATTAGAAAAATATAAGATCATAATAGGCATAAATTAATTAAATGCATTTTCGACATTTTACTTACATAACAGTCAACTTAACAATCAGATTGGTACACTACCCAAGCAAAACAGAATCATCATAGGGGTGAAGGGGTCACCCTTCGCCAGAACTAGGCCTTTGCCAGTTACTCACCTTCACCAGTATCTAACCCTTGTGAACGAAGATATTCGAGAACCGGTTTGGGGCACCGCCTTGGATCACACCAGATTAGCCATAATCCCAGGGAGCGTTTCGACCTCCCTTAACTGCTCCCGAGATCTCACGGATAATCCTCTTCTGCTCCTGAGTATTCTGCTCATCTTTAGCAGATTGCTCCAGACCAGAGTCGTCATTCACAGCATCAAGACAAACAAACACTTGAGAGCTCGGATCCACCGGAAATGAGGTTATCAAATTGGCACCGTCTGTGGGAAACTGTAAATCCTACCACATCACGAAATCACGATGCCCACCACCAGGAGTGCGAACAGGCAAACTCGTCGTGGGAGGGGAAACCCGTTCGGTCCAACGATCAACGATCAGCCCTGTGCCGGGGCACAGCCCGTTGTTCCTCCACCAGGAACTGGCGGACTATCAGTCCACTTCACAGAAGAAAGCTCCTCCTATGGCAATTAGGGCATCCCACCCCTAGCCGGAGAAGCTATCCAGGTAACGGATGCAGGTGTCGCGGGTGGTACCGGCAATGTCGCACTCTCGGCCAATCACCTACAGATCTCCACTCTGACGGGGACCCCTCGCCCAGGCGCTCCTCAAGGCGCTCCACTGGCCGGCCTCGACCCTGCTGTCCTAGCAGCAATAACGGAAGCAGTCGCCCATAACTTACGCGACACCTTGGCAAGCACCCTCCGAGGTGTACTGGATGCTGCTAGAGCGGTTCCGACCAACTGCCAGCCACGGGGGCAAGCAGAGCCTTTGCCTCCTCCCCCACCGGAGAATCTACCCAATCCGGCTCACTCCGCTGCGTTCGCCACCCTTACCAGACGTCTAGAGAAAGTGGAAAAGAGGGAAGAAAGGGCTAACGCCCCTTATTCATCAAGGATGGGTCTTGATCACCTCTAGACCCAACCCTTCACGTAGAGAATTCTGGAGGCTCCGCTCCCGGAACAGTTTCGCCAGCCTAAGCTAGATGCCTATGATGGGACTTCGGATCCTGACATTCACCTACAACCTTACATCTCCGCGATGACGATTGCTCGAGCAGACGATGACACTCTCTGTAAGGCCTTTAGCTCCACCCTAACAGGGGCATCCACTAACTGGTACACTACCTTGCACGGAAAACAATTTGACTCCTTTACGGAGCTTTCCCGCACCTTCTCCAACAACTTCGTCGTTTGAAAACCTCCACCCAAGACTGCGGTTCACCTCCTCAAGGTGCGTCAGAGGAAGGATGAGTCGCTGAGGGATTACATCCGATGCTTCCAGGCGGAATCCATCCAGGTTCCTAACCTGGGTGCAGAAACCTGCCTTGTTGCAGCTGTACAAGGTCTTCAGTGGGACACCTTGTTCTTTGTTGATGCCCATACCAACCCTCCTGCCAACATGGAGCAATTCTTGGATAGGGCCACCAGGTTTATGCACACAGAAGAGGTAGCTAGGCCCTTCGCAAAGAGTAACACGGCGGAAGCATAGGGGCAGTCCACACAGCTTCCTGATTCCAAGAACCAAGGATCGCGGGGACTGCACCCACCATCATACAGCAGGGAGAGGGCATATCCGGCTCTTTCCCTCCTAAGAGACTTCAGGACTAACATCCTCCACACTCTGGAGCAAAGGAGGGAAGTACCTAAGTGGCCCCGTCCCCTTCCAAAGGGGGTCTCACGGGAAAGCGCTACCATCACGACAGGGGGCACGACAGGAAGGATTGCATCGAGCTCAAACGAATGTTGGGTGAGATGATTGCTCAAGGAAAGCTGAAGGAATTTTTGGCTAACAGGGCCATCCCTAGATCCAATTCTCCTAGGGGCCACAAGTGCGGAATTTATGGCGACGACCAACCCCGGAACTATCTGCGTGCCGACAGGGATCGCGAAGCGAGTCAGGTCCCCCCAGCTAGGGGCCACATCAATGTCATCACCCAGTGCGAGGGTTTGGCATCGAGACGCTGCTATATGAGGCAAATTTCCAAAATAGACCACGCGGGGAGCCGTCTCATTCACCGCGATGACGGGACCTCGGTGGTGGTCCCACACACTGATCCGTTGGTCAATACAGCTCGTATTGCCGGTTGGGACACGGACCGAGTCTACATAGACACGGGGGCGAACACCAATGTGATCTACAAGCAGACTCTCGTTGAAGCGAAGGTTCCCTTGTCCAGCATTCAACCGGTGAAGGGAGCAACTTTCAGAATCGGCAGGGAGGAGGTCCAGACTTTGGGAGCTATTACACTCCCGTTCATGATGATTGGCGCGACTAGAGAAAAGAGACAGGTGTGCCAGTCGGCTTATGTGGACTTCATCGTCCTCGACCTCCCCTCTCCGTACAACACTATCATTGGGCGACATACCCAGACAGAGTTCCATGTTCGGTGCGATGTGCGCACCCTCACGTTGGTATTCCATACCGAAGCCGGTGATGCATATATCTATGTCAACCAGAACGTGGCAAGGGGAAACTATGTATCTCCTCTTGCAGGACCCTTGCGACTACCTCTCTGCACCGAGCCAAAGAGGAAGCAGCCGGTGGGAGATCGAGATCGCGCCAGGAAATCGGTTTCGTGTAGGGACGGACCTCCGAGAGGATGAAAAGGAAGCATTGATCCACCTCCTCCATGCCAACATGGATGCCTTCGCCTGGGATGCAGCAGAGCTCCCGGGCGTGGATTCGTCAATCATTTCCCACAAGTTAAGTATTCTCCCTGGCTTTAGACCAATTAGGCAGAAAACCAGGGATATGCCCCGTGATCGCAGAGACTTTGTGAAGATTTAAAGTTCTTCAAGACTTCGATCATGTTACATGCCTTTAGATATAGTGATTCAAAAATAACAACGCATGATGTGTTTTATTCATAATCATGCCGTTTTTCACCATTCATCATCGTAAGAAGAAGGGGAAGAACGAAGAAGAAGAATGATGGAGAAGCATACCTTGTGTTCGAAGGAATGTGTTGATGATGAAGTAGCACAGATTCGATCTTCCGCAATCTTCAGTTTCATCAACTGTTCTATGATGATGAATTGAGGATGCATGCAGCAAGGGGCGAATTGTGTTGATGGAGACACAATGTTGTTCCACCCGAAAAACTCTAAGGATTATTGGCCATGTTATCAAGGCAAGAAGCTTGATCTGCATGGTTACTCTGATGCTGATTGGGGTGGAGATCGTGACTCTAGCATATCTACATCTGGTCATGTATTACTATTTAATGGTGGGGCTACTACATCGTGTAGTAAGAAACAAACTTGTACAACATCGTCAACCATGGAGGCTGAGTTTATCTCATGTGCCTCGGCTGTACAAGAAGCCCTTTAGATTGGCTTCTTTCTAAAAAACTTGGAATCTTGGATCATGGTGGAAAGGCCTGTTACTATTTACAGTGATAGTATGGCGGCCATGGCTTACACCAAAGATCCCAAGTATCATGGAAAGACCAAGCACATAAGCATAAAATACCATTTCGTGAGGGATGCAATTGAAGAGGGTGAAGTTAAAATTTAGTACATATCTACAGACCTAATGGTGGCAGATCCTCTAATTAAGCCATTGCCACCACTTGTATTTTCTAGACATGTCAAAGCAATGGGTCTTCGTAGATTGTAACTAAGTTGGATGTACTTCACCACTTTTGTGTCACACATGTACTATATGATGAATGATTAATAAAGTTGTTTGTTTGTGATCTTCTAATTTGTTCAATCTTCATGTTTTCATAACAAAAATTAGAACATGTCAAACATAGGCATTAGAAAGGGTTTTCTCACACGAACCTTTCACCCTTAATCTTGTGTAGACTTAAGGATGAGACTAGCTAAGGACTCAATGTATGTTGTTTCTTAAATGAAATATGTTACTTGATAAAGTAATACTTGAGTGGGAGTCATGACCCAACACATGACACCTTAGCCTCTTGTCACCTTGATTATGGAAATCAAGATGAGATGACTAAGTTTCATCGAATTTGTATGACCACCATACATCCTAATCTATGATTGGTGTAAGCATTGGCTTACTTGATAACATTTCATGGATTCTGACATATGCACGGATTTCCAACTCCACAGCGCTTGAAGGTCGTAAAGTACCTTTTGACCAATGGGTGCTCCTCGCACCCAGAGGGAGGTATATGCACACCTAGTTGTTGGAGAATCTTTGCCCAACCCATTTGACCCTCATGTACATAGTGACTTTAGAACCACACCTTAGGTACCTAATATTCATGGTATATTGCATATCCTGGCGTTTGTTATATGTTTGCCTCACGTGGTGTATTGACACGCTCACTGCATGACACTCCCCTACCTGCACCTAAACAAGACAATGCGTTTAAAAGCTTAAATGACTTAGACATAAGGCTTTATGTTAAGCACTATAGTCTAGCTACCACCAACTTGTTTAGGCTGCGAAACCTAGTGTGTCAACCAGAGCATCAAAGCTTCAACGTTGTAACTCGTGTATAGGCAACCCTTGACAACAGTACCATCACAAACCATACACCGGGGGCAACCTTGATCTACTCGACCCTAGTGTACCATCTACCTTTGTAGGAGTCAACCACTGTGTTCCTCTGCACCCATGATCAGTGACCAATCTATCATGCTAGCTAATCCATACATCCACGCATATGTACATACCCATGCATACACGTTTTCTGACATGCTCATGCATACATGCATTTGTGTCTCATGCATACACATAATTATCTAACATACATTCATAAAGGTGCGCCGCATGCATATAAAAGTTTTTAGACTTAGGAGAATAAATCGGAAGTCATGGTCTCAATCAGAAAGGCTTGTTCATGACAGGAATGGATCCCGAACTGTCTAAGATGTTGAAGCAATTGCTCAAGAATCAAGAGGCTCAAGAGCGAAGGATTGATGAACTGGCTCATCAGATGAAGTACTCAATACCACTGCTAGTTCATCCCAGAAGAACCTGCTCTTTGATAATGCTCTGTTTGAAACACCAGTCTAGAACACTCGGGCAGACCAGGAAACCCAGGACTTTGAGTCCGCCTCAACCCTATTCAATAAGGGGACTTCAACCATATTCAATCAGGAGACTTCAACCATGTTTGATCAAGGGAGCCCAACCATATTCAATCAGGGGAGCGAGAAAAATAATCCTTTCATTGAGAACACTCCCATCATGCAAGTGGAGCAGAAAATGAAGGCCCTTGAAGGCATTGTCTAAAAGATGAGGATAGAAGATGTGTTGCTAGATCCTGACACTCTTTCATTATTCCCACAAGCGCGCATCCCCAAAAATTTCAAGATGCCAGAACTAGACAAGTTTGATGGCAATGGCTGCCCGAAGACTCATCTCAAGATGTATGCAAGGGCCATGACCCCGCTTGGTGCCAATGCTGTTCTTATGGCACAAATGTTCCAACAATCTCTCACTGGCTTAGCCCTCAGATGGTTCCTGAATCTTGAGCAGTCCTGGTCGAACACATGGGAAGGTATCTGTATTGAACTCCAGAAGCACTATCAATACAATTTAGAGATTGGCGTCACCCGCATAGATCTGGAGACCACCAAACAATCACCGAGGGAAACGTTCTATGTTTTCATCTCTCGATGGAGAATGAAGGCCTCTGAAATGATGAATAGACCCACAGAGGAAGAGCAGGTTGCAATAGTTGTGAAGAACCTCTTACCGGTATATCATCAGCATCTATTCACTCAATATCTCCCCAGCTTCAAAGCCTTGGTCACTGCGGGAACACAGATTGAGGATGCGATCAACAATGGCTTAATCAAGGTAGATGACCCGAAGTTCAGAAGGACAGAAGTAGTCAAGTGGTCAGGAGTTAACACAATCTCTGCTCAAACCGCAAGACACCCATACCATCAGTTCACTGAGCTATATGCACCATTGAGTAAGGTACTAGAAAAGTTTGAAATGAAGGGATTGCTGAAGCCACTTCCTCGACGCCCTTTACCAGAGCCTCTCCCCGAATATTTTCGTCACAATGAGTATTGTGCATTTCACCAAGGACCTGGACACCCTACCAACAACTGCAAGGCCCTTCGCCATGCCATTCAAGACCTCATTGATAATGGGACGATTGCTCCTCCAACCAGGTAAAATTTAGTTGACAACCCTTTGCCCATTCACAAGTAGGCATGGAGTAAAATGGACTTTTCTACACCACCTTGAAGAGTTTCTGCTGCTATTTCTTTATATGAGTGTAATTTTTACCCTTTTGACACTTTGGATGATTTGATCTTTTTATGCATTATCAGTATCATTTTTTCCATGATCTAAGGCTAGTAAACATCAAATTGCTTTCGAGCTATTCAAGAATGTGAGATTTCAAAATTGGCGAATGAACGACAATTGAGTTTTTAAGTCACGAGTGTTTCTATCAAATGAAATGATCCACACAGGAATGAGTCAAAATGGTAGATGGCCATCTTTCGTAGCCTAAATCGTCTTTACACCCGAATGACATCTTATCCTTTGATTGCCACTTTGGGCCTCAAACACATTATAGCCTGTTCTTTCTTGAACCCACAATCCTAACCTGGAAAAGGGTATGCATCTCGTGAATGTTGAGTCACGAATACCACCGATCAATGTTGTAGCAATTGGTGAACCGAATCGTACAAAGATGTCCAGTCGGGGAATTTCGCATCAGAGGAAATTGAAGCGATGAGAGATCACAAGATAAAATCATCTTCGCCTAGCATGTAGTCTTCTTATTATGAATTTAAAAAAAGAAAGAAGAAAAGAGAGTTTGATATGGAATCAATCCAATCTCGAAGCAGAAAAAGAAGCCTCGCTAGGTCGAAAACCCATAAGGGCGGCTTAGGCAAAAGTGGAGGTAAACACAAAAAAAAGAAGAAGAAAAATTGCCATTGTCGAGCTTAACTCTTGAACGAGCTTCTCTACGCCAAAAGCATATCACAAGTCCTCGAGGAGCACACACTTTTGTAAGAAGTATCAAACATTCAAGGGAATCGAACCCATCAGAGATTAACAGACTTTACATCTTGTGAGAAGCATATCCTGGGGGCATATCCTAGGGGCATCATTTGAGTATTTGAGCCTATATATCTCTTCTTTCTTCGAACCTTAACCAAGGCCACATTACAACTTTACTGAAAGTCTATACTATCGACTCATTTTTATGTGGATCGATCATATTGAGAGAGGCGTTTGTCACTTGACTGTTTTCAGCTGCATTTGGTCGCAACACATTTCTTCCATGGTTTATTAGCAACTGTGCTTTAGGTTTTGGAAATTTCATAGTGCTGAAATGCTTAAAAGTTCTCTTTGTCCCGAGCACAAATGAGATCACCTAACTCAGACACTTTTACCTAAATCATTTCCGCCCACATCACATGCATCATTTTCCTCACCATAAAGTCCATTGAAATAGGGCTCCATCAACGAGAAGCCTTTCTTCAAAACTATTTGATTTCACCTCAAGCCTTCCAGAGGCAGAGCAAACAAGCCACCATGACTCTGAGTCGACATGTTCATAAGCTGAGAGAAGTAGGGGGCATGAATCCTCTCAAGTCATCATGCAATCAAAGAAGTGCACTCACCTTGCATAACTGCAAAGAGCCATCAGACAAATACATGGGGGCATCTCTACCTCCAGAGTTGAACATACGCAAAGGCCTTTCAGTTTGGGCCCATGACTTTCATAAAGAAGAAAAGAGTATCAGAGTCAGCCTGATAACTTATTGCATTCAAGCATAGCCTTAGAATCCATATCATGCATTATGATACCATATTGAGCATAAGCCCTACCCTGTAGGCACTCTCCGAAGGGGCACCCTGAATTGTCCCGTAGGCACTTTCCGAAGGAACGTCCCGAGTCGTTCCCATAAGCCCTACCCTATAGGCACTCTCCGAAGGGGCACCCTGAATTATCCCCGTAGGAACTTTCCGAAGGAACATCCCGAGTCGTTCCCATAGGGACTTCCGAGGGGATGCACAAAGCCATCCCTGTAGGCACTCTCCGAAGGGACACCCCGAGTTGTCCCCGTAGGCACTTTCCGAAGGAACACCCTGAGTCGTTCCCGTAGGCACTTTCCAAAGGAACGTCCCGAGTCGTTCCCATAGGCACTTCCGAGGGGATGCATAAAGCCATCCCTATAGGCACTCTCCAAAGGGACACCCCGAGTTGTCCCCATAGGCACTTTTCGAAGGAACACCCTGAGTCATTCCCGTAGGCACTTTCTGAAGGAACACCCCGAGTCGTTCCCATAGGCACTCTCCGAAGGGACACCCCGAGTTGTCCCCTAGACACTTTCCGAAGGAACGCCCCGAGTCATTCTCATAGGCACTCTTCGAAGGGACACCCCGAGTTGTCCCCGTAGGCACTTTCCGAAGGAACGCCTCGAGTCGTTCCCATGGGCACTTCCGAGGGGACACCCCGAGTTGTCCCTGTAGGCTCTTTCCGAAGGAACGCCTCGAGCCGTTCCTGTAGGCACACCATAAGGACACTCGACCATCCACTTTAAACTTTTCGACCATGTATTTTGACAACCTTGGCACTTTGGCCTCACACCTCGATTGGTTGGCATTTTGGCCCTCACACTATGACAATTTCGGCACTTTGGCCCCGCACCTCGACAAACTTGGCATCTTAGCCACCCTATTTGAACAATCTCGACACTCTGACCTTCGTTCTTAGACGATCATGGGTATTTAGACCCCACATTAGGGCGACTAGACTGGCTGGGTAACAATAGGCCCAATTTAGGCAATTAGACAGCCTGGGTAATGATAGGTCCCGATATAGGCGAATAGACAGCCTGGGTAGTGATAGACTCCGATTTAGACGAATAGACAGCCTGGGTAATAATAGGCCCCGATTAAGGTAAATAGATAGCCTGGGTATTTAGACCCCTGATGTAGGCGATTAGACTGCCTGGGTGCATAAAGGCCCCGATTTAGGCGATCAGACTGCCTAGGTAATCATATGTCCAAATTTTGGCGATTAGACTGCCTCGGTGTTTAGGCCATTAACCGCCGCACATCAGCTAACCATTATTCAAATAAAAGTAAGCTGATGGGGGCAAACTGTTAACAATCATTTTATTTCATTTCATTTTATTTTATTTTATTTGTTTTGTTGTGATTGACTAAACTAATCTTTAGGGATTCATTTGATTCATTCAACTCTGATTAAAATAAAAGAGGGCCAAATTAAACAATTTTTACCTTTAACATGGTGAGGAGGTCATTTGTCCACATTCTTCCTTGGCATGCAAGTAACTAACCCTAGCTCACCCTCTCTTTCCCTAGCGCCTCCTAACCCTAATCCCTCACTAAACCCTTGCCTCCCTCTCTCTCTCCTGGCCGCCCCTAACCCTAATCCTTCTCCACCTTCACCAAGCCCTAACCTCACTCAACCTCCTCTCATTCAACCCTAACCCTAGCCTCCCTCAATACTTATAAATAGGACCTTTAACAATGAAAACAAAGAGAGAAAAAAAGCACAAAACAAGAGCTCTCTCTCTCTCTCTTGCGCGCGTTCTCTCTCTCCCTCACCCTCAAACTCTCAGCCACTCCTCTCCCCAACCAGACTGCACCCAAACCCCCTAGTACAGGAGGTTGCCTCATCATCCCGTGGCAAATTCCCCTACTTCCACCCGAGCTCGCCATCAACGAAAGCCCCGTCATCGCAACTGACATGACAAACCGACTCGGCGGCAACTCCAGCTTTCTTTCGACCTCGTTCAGCCACCAAGCCACAACAGACGCGCTCCCCGGTCACCAGCGCACCGCCCCAGGCCGCCTCTATCACCGGAGAGGAGCCTAGCCGCAACAGAAGCCCCGGCCTCCCTTTTGCTGCGGCAGCCTAGCCGCAACAGAAGCCTCGGCCTCCCTTTTGCTGCTGCCGCGTTCCTCCAAGAAGCCAAGCTCCCCTCGCCGCTGCAAGCCGCGCCCTGACCGTCGGTGACGCCACCAGCCACCCCTCGCCGCCTCACAACCGCAGGAGCACCAAGCCGCACCTACCCAGGCCGGTCGATCACAAACCAGCAGCAGTTCGCAAGCCGGGCGACGTGTTCGTCTAATGATCCATACGAACCAGGTAAAACCCTCTCCTTATCCCTCATCTTTTCTATTCATTTTCACTTAAGGCACTAACGTTTTCATGTTTTCGTTTTTCAGGGTTAACAGGTTTTTAACTTTGTTTTGTTACACATAGGTCACCAACAACATTCTTTTTATTTTCTTTCTCCTTTATTGCTAATATCTTTCATGCTAACAAATCTTAATTTATGCAGGTTTATTTACAGATTTATGTTTATTTATCCACATTTATTTTGTTTTTCTTTATATTTATTATTCTTATATTTGCTTTTCTCATCATTAATTATTCTCATCATAATTCTCATTAGTTTTCTTTTATCGATACTTTATATAAAAAAACATCACCAAAAATATTCTCTTTTTATTTTCCTTAATTACCCTTAGCTTTAACTTCTTTCTTTTATACTATCATCACTATTATTGTTATTCCTTTTTTTCATCTTATCTTATTTATTATTATTATCACCACCATCATCAATCTAATTTGAGACCTATCTTCAATTTTTGCAGAGTTTACTCAGGTTTTTAGAACCTCCGAAAAAAGGGCTACTTGACCGCCACATCAAACCAGCATCATCCAAGGCAATTTGACCGTCGCTTCACCAACTTGACAGGTATGTTCTCTAACCCTAAAATTGACTCTCTCGGTCCAACGGGAGCGAACTACGTGGGTTTTGATCCCAATTCAAATGGGTACGTAGGCAGTTGGGAAGCCCGCAATCCAGACCCAAATCCAATTAACTAAAATTAACCTCTTTTGTTTCAAATAAAAAAAGAAATAAAAATTAACCATTTTGCATTAATTAAATTTACGAGAATCGTCTTTTATTTTGTTTTGAAAATTATTTTTAGACAAATTGGGTACCTAACACCTTCCCAATTTGTACCCAATCCCCGGACTTAAAATTTCTGGTTTTCGCGAAAATTGCCTTTTCTAAAATTCGGAGTCAAAATTGGGTTTTTCCTTAAATTTCCCTTTTCTAAAAAATTAAGGTGGCGACTCCTTCAACTTTTCCAAACTTGGCGGAAAAGCCCCCGACAACGATGAGCGGCCCTCCCGCTCACAGCACCTTGCAGATCAATAACACTTCAAAGCGTCTGCTACCCAAGCATCTCGCCTCTACGAACCTCGCGGATAAATAGCACGAGGGCTAACCAAGGACATCGCCCTACGAGCCTTGCTGGACGACATCGCACACTACCCAAGGGTATCGCCATGGGAACCCGGTACTTCACAGAATTGCATGAACAGCAAAACGTCAAAGCCTTCTACATGCAATTACTTCTACAGAGCCGAGCCACAGTGCGAAATTTATACCTCGCTACAAGCTACTGCTGCTGCTAAACGTACATAGAGAAATAACGTCAGACTTATCATAGAAAAAATACTAACAGATCACAGAAGGGATCTAACGAGAATTCCCCCAAACAGAAATATACCTCAGACAAAACAGAAATGCAGAACGAGCACCGCGGAAAATCTACTCCGCAGGTCGTTTGCCCGGATCCCCTGAAAATGTTATATATGTGGGGGTGAGTTCTCGTAAGAACCCGTAAGGGGGTAGGTACGAAACGGTCAAAAACTTTGAAAAACATTTTTGCCTGCATAAAAGGATTAGCGTGCAATGATCTAGCAGATAACACAATCCTAAATATATAAATATGATATGTAATGTCATGATGCTCAGAAGTCCCGTCGGACTGTGTTAACGACCATGGTTGGCATACCAGAATCACTGGCGTTCCCATCAGTCAATAACAGGTGGTACATAACCCATACGGGTGGTCCCCGACCACTGACAGCACCCTACAGCGGCTTATTAGGCTCACGCCGATTATCGGGTCAGAACGCATGGTACCAGCGAAGGGGTGTACATCCCCTAACTGTCACAGAAGCGGCATAAGCCGGTAAAGAATATATAACGGGTCTGTTGTCGACCCCCAATATGCAGATCTGATATAGCAGAGGTCCAGAAAGCATAATAGAAATGGGTCCGTCATCGACCCCCGATAGATAATAAGTCCAGAAATAAAAACCCTGCAAACCGCTACGTACCTTGTGACTAGCCCCGGAAGTCACTGGGCCCCACCCTCGGCCCAATTACTAGCCCTCAACTAACCTAATACACATAAATTCGCATTAAGAAAGTTAAACCCCTTACCTCGACAGAAAATGGATATCTACTGTGGCCCCCTGTAGCGCACAAGCAGTATCCTCGGAACGCAGATTTAATCTGCCAGAATCAGAAACACACTTAACTTTAGTTATTTCACTAAAGTTCCTTATGTTGGGAATTTATCCTTAATTACAACTTAAGTCCCTCAATTTTTTAGAATTTTACAAAGTAGCCCAAACTTCACAGAAATGACACTTTATACTTAAAGTGTTCGTAATCATCCCAAAACTTAAAGTGACTCACTTTTCCTTTAATTTTTTCCAAAGTTACACTTTTCACCTAATCTTTTCCATAAAGTGCATTTTAGTACTAAACCTTTACTAAGTTACAAAATATTCAATTTTGTTAACTTTTTCACACAAAATAACTTTTTGTCCAAATAGCCCAATAATGCGGACCAAGCCCACTAACTTTCGGTCAACATCCAATTTGGCCCTAAACTTTCCAAACTTGCATCTTTACCACTTTAATCATTCTTTTCTTCACCAAAACATGGTTTAATCCTTCTTTCAACACTTTAACAACACCACAACATAAAATCAGCAACTAATACATTCGGTTCTTCATCAAAACTTTTCCAAATAATTTCCAATTTTCCCCACAACTTCAAAACATGTCAAACACACTTAAACATGCTTTTATCCAACTTTCTTCAACACAAAATCACCCAAATAATAGTTCAATAATTCGGCCTCACCAACAAAATTTCAACAACATGTTTTCTCACAACGTTTCAAGAACAAAACATGTTCATCAAGCATCAACATACTTGAAGATCAACACCAACCAACAACCAAAACTTTCATAAAACTTAACAAGGGTTCCTCACCTTGCTGAACTTCACCCAAAAATTTGTTGGTGTTGCTGTTGCAAGAAAATCACCTCCAAACTCCTTGAACTTGTCCAAGAAAACAAGAACATGGATGAGTTCCTTACTATGGTTATTTCAAACACAAGAAGATCAAACCATAACCACTAAACCTCACCTTGAAAACAGAAGATTTGGAAGGTGGAAGAAGTGATAGACTTGCTTGTTGAAGCTCCAAGACTCAAAACTTCAAGTTGGAGTTTTCAGCACAAACATCACAGCAGACCCGTTTTCGTCCAGCTCAGATGTGGAGGTCTTCCCGACATTTTTGGACCTTGGTTACTTATTGAAAGTTGAATCCAAGACACAAATGAATATTTTCTATAACTACCACAAGAGCCAATTCGAAACACAGAAGTGCATAATTTTCTGGGAAGGAGGCGGATGTTTCCTGGACAGCAAGGGAAGCAAGGAGAGCTTCTCTCTTTAATTTTTGCTAACTGTTGGGTCCAAAAATGAATGAGCTGAAATGATACAAATGAAATACATATCTGAAGTTTAGAGAGGGGGGCCAATTTTGGATGGAAGTTTTATGGATTTTTGGTTTAATTTTAATAAAAGAAGAAATGGTGGAAGAAGATGAATGGTGAAGGGTAGCATGGTGTAAGGGTATGGGTTGCCATACCCTTGACCAAGCCATAAAAATCTGCCCTATCTCCAATAATTCTGCTGAAAATGATTAAGGGAGATAATCCCTTGTGATTATCTCCTAATCTTTCCCGTCGGTGACCGTTTTGCCCCCCGAAACCGATTAAGGAAGTTCCGCCTTTGAACCTTAATCCCAACGTTCTCACAGCACTGACGGAGGCGGTGGCCCACAACTTACGCGACACCCTGGCAAGCACGCTTCGGGGTCTTTCACAGGGCCACACTGACTGCCCACCATCACCTCCGTCCCAGCAGGTGGGGCGTCCAGATCCAACCCACTCGGACACCTTGGCCACCCTCACCAGGCGCCTGGAGCAAATCGAGAAGAGGGAGGAAAGGGCTAGTGCCCCCTATTCCTCGAGGATGGGTCTCGATCACCTCTGGACACAATCTTTCACCCAGAGGATTCTGGGCACTCCGCTCCCGGTGTAGTTCCGCCAACCCAAACTGGATGCCTATGATGGGACCACGGATCCAGACATACATCTGCAGCGTTACATCTCAGCGATGGCAATCACCCGCGCGGATGACGCTACCCTTTGCAGGGCCTTCAGCTCCACTCTGACAGGAGCCGCTGCCAACTGGTATACGACCCTGCGTGGGAAGCAATTCGATTCTTTCGAAGAGCTCTCCCGCGCCTTCTCCAACAATTTCCTCGTCTCCAAGCCGCCACCCAAGACTGCGGTATACCTCCTCAAGGTTCGTCAACGGAAGGACGAGCCGCTGAGGGACTATATTCAACGCTTCCAGGCGGAGTCTATCCAGGTGCCCAACTTGGGTGATGAGACCCGTCTCCTGGCGGCGGTACAGGGCCTTCAGTGGGACACTCTATTCTTTGTAGATGTCCACACCAATCCGCCAGCAAACATGGAACAATTCCTGGACAGGGCCACCTGTTTCATGCACACGAAAGAGGTTGGTAAACCTTTCTCCAAGGGAAGCGCGGGCGGAGTCGCGAGGAAAGCCTCCGCGCCTACCAAACTCCAGGAACCAGGGGTCGCGAAGACAACATCCCCACCCGTACGATAGGGAGCGGGACTATCGGGGTTTGCCCCTCCTAAGGGATTCCAGAACTAATATCCTCCACACCCTGGAACAGAGGAGGGAGGTTCCCAAATGGCCTCGCCCCTTCCAAAGGGGGCGCCCGGGACAACGACAAATACTGCCGCTACCATCGGGATCGGGGACATGACATGGAGGATTGCATCGAGCTTAAGAGGATGCTTGGCGAGATTATTGCCCAGGGAAAGCTCAGAGAGTTCTTGGCCGGAGAGGCCGCATACAGATCGGGATGTCCCAGGGGCCGCAAGTGTTGCAATGACGGAGATGAGCATTGAAACCATCAACGCACTGGTCGGGACCACGATGACGGCCAAGTTCCACCAGCCAGGGGGCACATCAATGTAATCACTCAGTGCGAGGGCGCTGCGGCAAGGCGCCGCTATATGAGGCAAATATACCAGATCGACCACGCCGGGAGCCGTCTAATACAGCGCGCGATGGGACTTCAGTGGTGGTGCCACATTCGGATCCACTAGTCGTTACGGCCCGCATCGCCGGATGGGACAGAGATTGGGTATATATCGACACTGGCGCAAACACCAACGTAGTCTATAAACAGACGCTTGTGGAGGCGAAGGTTCCCTAGGCCAACATTCAGCCAGCGACGGGAGCTACCTATGGCATCGGCAGGGAGGAAGTACAGACCCTGGGAGCCATTACACTCCCATTTATGATGATCGGCACGACCAAAGAGAAGAAACGGGTGTGCCACTCCGCTTTCGTGGATTTCATAGTCCTCGATCTCCCCTCCCCGTATAACGCTATCATCGGGCGGCATACTCAGACCGAGTTCCATATCCGCTGTGACGTGCGTACCCTTACAATGGTTTTCCATACTACAGCTGGTGACGCATATATATACGTCAAACAGAATGTCGCCAGGGGAAACTATGTGTCCGCACTCGTAGGGCCGTCACGGTCACTCCCTTCCGGTGAACCAAATAGAAAGCAGCCGGTGGAGCGGCCTGACGAGGCAGGGGGTTTAGCGCCGGATCTATCAGGTGCTTTCGAGGAGGTTGAGATCGCTTCGGGGAAGCGAATTCGTTCTGAAATAGAGGCGGAAGAAGGAAATAGGCTGAGTACATTAACGTCTGGATGAATCCCTTGGGGACCTAGCAAACTTACCAGACATTGGACTATCGACCAATTTCCTATAATAATCATTTGGGCTCTAGGAGCACTGAGGTGCAGCAATTGTATAATCTTATTCTAATAAAGTTGGTCTAAATTCGGCGATGGCCACTGATACAACTCTCGCGATGACCAAATTTCCTCACAAATTGGTGTATCAAATTCGACGACTTCAAATTATCAGACAAGGAACCCCGTTATGGCACAATTACGGAGCCACCACAGCCCTGAAGCAGGGCTCACCCTAACGAAAGCTATGCGCTGATACGACTTCACCCACCAGAGGCATCTGTTTCAAAGAACCTCTAGGTACGCGGATTACCTCTTCCCCTCTAACTCTATTTATAGCAATGATACAGGGTATGCTACACCCACCTTCACCACAATGACCGGGTAACACGCTCCACTACGCCTTCCGCGCCCGACCGGCAGGAACGGCTAAAAGCCTGACCTATTAAGGTCACGGCCTTCGATCTCCGTCGACCGATCCAGCACTCATTTCGCCATGTCGCGCCCTCTGCTACGCCTTCCGCTCCCGATCAGCAGGAACGGCTAAAAGCCTGACCTATTAAGGTCACGGCCTTCGATCTCCGTCGACCGCTCCAGCACTCACTTCGCCATGACGCGTTCTCCGCTACGCCTTCTGCGCCAGACTGGCAAGAACGGCTAAAATCCCGACCTATTAAGGTCGTGGTCACCGGTCTCAGCAGATCCAACTCACATGCCTCGTTGATCATCACATAGGCATCGCGTACACTACCCAAGGGCGTCGCATCGGCATGCCTGGGGTCGCGGCCACCGATCCCAACAGATCCGCCGCGCATGCTCCTTTGCTCATCGCATAAGCATCGCATACACTATCCAAGGGCATCGCGCCAGCATGCAATGCCTTCACCAGAGCCATCGCCTCTGCCAACCCATAGCGCCACAAGCACTATCATCTTGGCACATCATAAGCACAAGCGTGGGTACTAGCAAGCCTATCGCGGACATTCAGGAACAATTGGATAAGATGATTCTCTGCATTTACAGAAACTTGGATGTGTTCTTTATAGAAAGGTTACAGGGGCTCCCAGACCGACCTACTCATCTATCATGGCGTGCCACGCTATACCCATCTTCTTGCCCTTATTGCCCCAATCAAGCAGGGCCGCGACCTCGGGATCGCTGGTCTTGGCGGCGTCGAGGCCAGAAAGGTCCAGGCCAGGGTAGAGTTCCTCCACTTGATACCGGCACCTCAGCCAGCCCTCCTCGTAGGCGCTCGCACTGGCCTCTCCCTGTGCCCTCGCATCAGCAAGGTTCTCTATCAGCCTTGGCATTCTTTCTGGAATGGAAATCTGAATGGTCAATGGGGAACTGGTCTCGCCAGGGAAGGGTGAGAGACCCAGAATTTTCTCCATCTCCGAAACTGCAGATACAGCGCCACGGAATCGTTCGGCGAAGGCTAAGTGATCATTCACGGCCTTCTGCGCAGCACCCTTGGCCAGCTGGGCTCGCGCTCTGCCACCTCGCAACGCGAAATGCCCTCGCGCACTGTGGCCTCAGCCGCAGTCTTCACGGCCTCTAGCTCCCGCGTTAACTCCTGCTAGTCGCGCAACTTACGTTCAAGGGCATCGATGAGGGCGCTCTGCTCCTGCTTTTCCTTGCTCAGAGCATCACAACGAGACTCCAGCTGCTCCACCCTTTTAGTGTGCGCGGCACTCATCACTTGGAAGGGTTCCAGCTCTCGTTGAAGCCTGGAGATTTCCTCAACCTGAGCACGGTCCCTGCCTGTGGCATACCGCTGGAAGTCACGCCACTGGGCCACACCTGCGTAAGTTTGAACCGCCACCTGCACCACAGAAAGGGGTCAGGAATTCAAAATGGGGAGATGTGGTAGAACAAGGCTAGAATGACATACTTGCAGGCAACGCGTCGCCGCCCTCTCCATGAAATCGTCCGGAGGGTCAAGGCTGCGTTCCATCATCTCCCGATCAAATGGGGTGCGGAGCCCTTCCAAGCAGGATTTTAGGGGTCCGTCGCCTCCCATCAAAAGCGAAGACTGGTTGGTCAGCATAAAGACGGGATCCCATGCGTCCTCCAGTGGTCTACCCATCTGCTCGAACGCCTTCGTCCTCATCTCTGCCCTCGCATATTTCAGGCGATCAGATTCCTTGGACCATTTCACGGCTTTATTAGCAGTCCGGAGTTTTTGCTCCAGAAAACGGGCCCATACACTATCTTCCTCTAAAAGGGCCGGTTGACCAGCTCCGTTTCAGGGGTGGCCTAGGCGGTAGACATTTCCCCCCTAATTTTGCAAACCGTTGCGGACCATCCTCAACGGGTGAAGGCAGGGAACACCCTCTCCCCTTGGTACGCTCTACAGCGGGGGCTAAGGAACTGGTTGCCGACCTTTTCCTCTTCTTTTCTTCGATCATCCCTAGCGCTTTCTCTGCGGCTGGGTACTCGCATTTTCTGTGGGCACATGACAGGTGCACGCGCAAGGCGGCAAGCATCGTGTCCCTCTTGCCTCTCCCAGGAATCCCAACCGTGCGAGTATCTGTTCAAAAGAGGTTCAGTATACATAAACGATTAATGTGCAGAAAACAGGCCCTCAGGTGCATGCCTCATGGGGTGGCGAGGGCAGCGCGAAGCGAATCCACCACCTCACCTTGGTCCATCGGGGCCCAGCCTTCGTAAGGAGGGGGCACTGAGTTATCCGAAAGGTGCGCCGTGCTGACACCAGCCCACCTCAATGTCGCCTCCTCGAGTTGCACGAGCGAGAAAGGAAGGGGTCCCTTGGGCAAAGGGTAGGGGTCCCTTGGGCAGGCTCTATTGACTCCCTTATAGTCTACGCACAAACGCCAGTCCCCACTTTCCTTGTCCGCGAGAACAATATTGACGAGCCATTCCGAGTAGTGAACCTCTTTGATTATATTGGCATTCAATAACTTTTGCACCTCGGCGCATACAAAGTCTTTGCGATCTGGGGTCATGCCCCTTGTTTTCTGCCTAACTGGGCTAAAGCCAGGAAGGATGCTTAATTTGTGGGAGATGATGGAAGGGTCAATGCCTGGGAGGTCAGTAGGCTCCCAAGCGAAGACATCCATATTGGAGCGGAGGAGGTGGATTAATGCTTGCTTGTCTTGCTCCTGGAGGTCCTGCTCCACACGAAACCTCTTATCAGGGGCAACTTCCACCTCTTCAAAAGTGCCAGAATTGTTACACCCGTCCCGACGTTTTGTAATTTTCTGGCGAATGTCGGCCGGAATTGTGAATTCTGTAAATTATCGGAATAATGTTGGAATATGATAAATTATTGGAATTCAATGTTTGGAAGTGAATTTGGTGATATTTATAAGTGTTTTACGTGTTGGACGATAATTTTTTAGTTCCGGGACATTTTGCGGAAAATCGGTTTTGGAGGGCAAAATGGTCACCGACGGGAAAAATTAGGAGATAATCCATCACAAGGATTATCTCCCTTGTTAATTTCGGCAGCAAGTAAATGATTGAAGGAGATATTTTCGTGAGCATGGGCAAGGTATGGAAACCCATGCCTACACATGTCACACATTTATTTTTCCACCATTTTCTTTCTTTTCTTTTCTCCATAAATACTAATTGAAAAAAAAATCAATTATTTTTCTCTCTCACCATTATAACCAGCCTCTCTCTCAGTTTCACAGCCATTTTCGTTTCATTTGGTAGCCTTTCGAACACTTAGAAAAAATAAAGCTTTAGAACTCTCTCTCCTTTGTGCTGGCCAGAACACTTCTCCTTTGTTCTTGGCTGATTCTGCTCGTCTGGAGTTCGAATTGGCTCTTGTGGTAGTTATATGAAATCTTCCTTTATTGCTTGGCTACAACTTTTCTGAAGATACCAAGAGCCAAAAATGAAGGGAAGACCTCAAAATCTGAGCTGCACGAAAACGAGTCTGCTGTGATGTTTGTGCCAAAAACTCCAACTTGAAGTTTTGGGTCTTCAACAAGCAAGTCTACCACTTCTTCCAACTTCCAAATCTTCTGTTTTCAAGGTGAGGTTGAGTGGTTATGGTTTGATCTTCTTGTGTTTGGAATAACCATAGAAAGGAACTCACCTTTGTTCTTGTTTTCTTGGACAAGTTCAAGGAGTTTGGAGGTGATTTTGTTCCAACAGCAGCACCATCTAAGGGTTGAGTGAATTTCAGCAAGGTGAGGAACCCCTTGTTAAGTTTGATGAAATTTTGGTTGTTGGTTGGTGTTGATCTTCATGTAAATTGGTGTTTGATACATGTTAAGCATGTTTTGTTCTTGGAAAATCATGAAAACGCAAGTGTTGGAAAAAATCAGCAAGGGGTCGAAAATTTGAGATGGTGTTTGATGATGTTTTCTTGGTTGAACATGGAAAAGAAGCATGTATTTAGCATGTTTGACATGTTTTAAAGTTAGGGTAAAAAGTTGAAATTATTTGGTGAAGATTGGTATTAAGGCCGAAATGTTTGATGAATTTTTGGTGGATGATTTGTTGAAGAAAGTTGGAAAGAAACATGTTTTAAGTGTTTTCAACATGTTTGGAAGTTGTAGGAAAAAGTTGTAATTTATTTGGGTGATTTTTGACAAAGGGCCGAAAGTTTGAGGTGTTAATTGGGAAGTTTGGAAAAGTTTAAGGATGAAGGATGTAATTAAAATATGTTTTGGTAAAAGAAAGTATGTTTAAAGTGGTAAGAATGCAAGTTGGTAAAGTTTGGTAAAAAAATGAAAGTTTGGGCCGAATTTGGCCTTGGGCCGAATTTTGGTGAAGTTTTAGACATAAGTTGACTTTTTGGCAAAGTTGACCAAATCGGGTAAATTTGACAACTTTGTGAAAGTTGGAGGACCAAAATGCAAAATATGGAAAAGTTTGGGTAAAAGTGCAAACTTGGTAACAATTGAAGGATTTCGCTAAGAATTGTGGAAATAAAGTTTTCTACAAAATTTTGAATCAATATGACACTTGGTAAAATTTTGGGGCAAGATTGTCAGTTCTTAAGAAGTTAAGGACTAAAGGTGTAATTGTTTGAAAGTTAAGGAAAGGTGAACCATACTAAGTGTAAAGTTGGTTATTGAACACTTTTTGGGATATAGTGCCACTTTGTGAAGTTTGGGTACTTTTGCATATTTCTGGAAAGTTGAGAGACTTAAGTTGTAATTAAAGATAAATTCCCAACATAAGGAACTTTAGTGAAATAACTGAAGTTATGTCTGTGTTTCTGATTCTGGCAGATCAAATCTGTGTTCCGGGGATACTGCTTGTGCGCTACAGGGGGCCACAATAGATATCCATTTCCTGTCGAGGTAAGGGGTTTAACTTCCTTAATGCGCATTTATGTGTATTAGGTTGGTTAAGGGCTAGTACTCAGGTCGAGGGTGGGGCCCAGTGACTCTCGGGGCTAGTCACAAGGTACGTAGCGGTTTACAGGGTTTTCCGTGTCTGGACTTGTTACCTATCGGGGGTCGATGACGGACCCATTTCTATTATGCATTCTAGACCTCTGCTATATCGGATCTGCATATCGGGGGTCGACAGCGGACCCGTTCTATGTTCTGTGCCGGCTTAGGCCGCTTCTGTGACAGTTAGGGGATGTACACCCCTTCGCTGGTACCATGCGCTCTGACCCGATAATCGGCGTGAGCTTAATAAGCCGCTATAGGGTGCTATCAGTGGTCGGGGACCACCTGTATGGGTTGTACCACTGTTATCGACTGATGGGAACGCCAGTGATTCTGGTATGCCAACCATGGTCGTTAACACAGTCCGACGGGACTTCTGAGCATCATGACTTTGTATATCATAATATTTATTAGGATTGTGGTATCTGCTAGATCATTGCACGCTAACCCTTTGTGCAGGCAAAAATGTTTTCAAAGTCGTTTTTTTGACCGTTTCGTACCTACCCCCTTACGGGTTCTTTCGAGAACTCACCCCCCACATATATAACATTTTCAGGGGATCTGGGCAAACGACCTGCGGAGTAGACCTCCCGCGGTGTTCGTTCTGCATTCTGTATCTGTAGAGGTATATTTTCTGATTATGTCTGGGGGTAGTCTCGTTAGATCCCTGCTGTGATCTGCGTTTGGATTATCTGTTCTGTCTGACGTTATTTCTCCTTTGTACGTTTAGCAGCAGTAGTTTTTGTTTAAGCGAGGTATAATTCCGTTGTTTGGCTCGGCTCTATAGGCGTAGAATGCATACTAGACTCATTTAGCACTGCTGGTCTGTATATTATTCATGGGGAGTTTCCGACCCTACGAAGAGGGCGGAACTCCTTCATGTATTTACTCTTCTGTTTATGGTTCCGCGCGCGCGATATTCTGTAAAACCACTAACGTGTTTTTGTGTGCAGGTTTAGGACTAGAAAAGATGTCTTAAAAATCTGCATCACGTCTTAACCTTAAAACTGAAAGGAAATGTTTTAAGGGACGGGTTTCGGGTCCACAACCCTATCTAAGAGAAATTTCGTATTCACCCGCCGCCGGTACCTCCAACCTCCGCAACTATGACGCTTCCGCCAATTCTGGGGCGGTGGGGTGACAAGAGAGGTCTGGCACTGCACCCTCAGAGTCCTCTGCCGTCTTCTTCCTCTTTGGTTCCATGTTGCGAGGGAGTTGAGGAGGGTCGGCGACTCGATCCTCCGTTATGGCCACATCCACTCCGATGGCATGAACGACCTCCCTTGGCTGGGTGGTGTTCTGTTCCCCATGAGACGAGCTTTCCTCCGTGGAATGGACAGAGACTCCGCCGCAACTCAAAGGAACATTGTTTGGAGGAGCAGCGTCGTTGTTGATGGGAGCAGTGGGATTTCATTTGCGACGGCGACTCAGCCCACTCGCACTTCTTGTCACTGGCATGGTGGTGGCGTGGTTTCCGATGGACCTTGTTCGGTTTCCCACAGACGGGGCCAAATTGATAGTCTCGTTCCTTGAAGGTCCGAGCTATCAAGTCTTTGTCGGGGTTGGTGTTGAGAACGACTCTGATCCGGAGTGATCTGCAAGAGATTAATAGAATACTTAGAAGTAGAAGAGGAGTGGAGGTGTGTAGATAGGGTGTACCTTTCTCGAGTGGCCCTCTTTATAGGGGCGTTGAGGTGGTGGTTGTCCCTTGAATCATGGTAATAGGGTGTTCCCCACACGACCTGGATAGTGGAGACGTGGCCGGTCGGTGGGGAACGTGATCTGGTCGGAGAGATAACCGCCTTCAACCGTCGAGAACGTGGGCAGGTCGTGGGAGCTGTTGCCTCCGTTCTGTCTCCATCCATCGCTTAAGTGTCAAGTTTGCGAGGGCCCTGCCTGGCGAAAACTATAGATGCGAAGCCAGTAGCGGCGAGGGCCCTCCCTAGCAAGGCCCCTGGAACGGGGTTCGCAGGAGAGTGTGTTCGCGAGTTGCGATGCCATAGCTGCCTTAGCGCTGATACGCTCTCGAGTCATGTAGAGAGGCGTTCTCTTGGGTAGTGTTTCAGAAATCAAGATGAGCTGACTGAGTTTCATCGAGTTTGTATGACCACCATACATCCTAGTCTATGATTGGTGTAAGCGTTGGCTTACTTGATAACATTTCATGAATTGTGACCTGTCCTCCTTTTATTTGATAAGGGGAGTACACTTTTGGTGTTTTAGGAGGGAGAGAAATGACACACCTCTCATTCTTTAAGTGGACATCATTCCAAGTGGGAGTGGTGTAAGTAAAACATCAAATAGTGTTCATTTGGAACTCAAGTGTTCTATAACCATGAAATGTGACCAAAGAAGAATTTAAGTAAGTTGTCTTTGTTCTTACTTAGTGTGAGGTTCTTTGGTTCAGACTCTTAGTGACTTTAACTTGCTATTAGGAAATTGCATCAATAAAACTACTTTGATTGGTTTTTGAAGTCTTAGAAGAATAAGACTGGAATATCCTCTATTTGGGTAGTTGAGTTGGTACAATGACCTAAGTAGTTTAAGTTAACATGAAAGACACTGTTTTGATGATACACATGCTCTAAATTTAATCTTGGGCCCACATACTATGAGTAGTATGATTTAGATTGAATTATGAGCACTTGTGAATGAGATCTCAGCTTCTTAATACAATCATGGATTTCAAATAGTTCAAATTCAAGAAAAAGACTGATTGTGATTAAGTGAAGTGTATCATTGTGTCTGGGGTCTGTAAAGGCACCACTTGATGAGTTCAAGTGAAGCTTGATGAAATTCAAGTGAAGCTTGATGAAGTTCAAGTGAGCTTGAAGAAGTTCAAGCACGTTTGAGAAGGTCAAACGACACACCATTGCTTGGTGAGTTCAAGCATGTTGTTTTAAAGAGGACAAGCTTCCATTGTGAGTCTAACAACCACAGTGAAAGTGATTTTGTGTGTATGCCTTAGGGTCGCACCTTTAACTCTACTTGTGTGAATGTGCTTATTTGTTTTGGCATATATGTGTTAGAGAGATTTCATTTGAGTTGGAGTTGACACTCAAAAAGATAACTTACTGCGAGTGGAAGTTTGTTGAAATTCCTAGCGCAGCAAGTTCTTTTGAGGATGAACTTCAGCTCATGGTAGCTAGAAGTAGTCAACTTAAACTCAAATGAGCTAATTTTGATGGAGAAGTGATTTTTAGCTCAAGGTGAGCTGAAATGAGTTCGATGGAACTCAACTATGAATTGTGGCTATATGGAACATTTGTGATGTTTCATAAGTGTTAACTACTAATTAACATCCTTTTATACAAAAGGGTAAACTCTAACTTTACTCCCTTAGCTTTCCGATTTGACCTATTCAGGTCCCATTTTAGGAATTTGTGTCATCCAAGTGCCGTAGCTTTGGTTAATGTATCATTTAAGGTCCTTCCGTTACAATCAACGTTCGAATGGCCGTTAGAACGTGAGATGTCATTAAGTGAACAATACATTGACTATAATACCCATAACGGTCATGTACAGTCAGCAGCCTTGTTTATAAGAGCCGTAAACCTATAGGGTGAGGTCCTATCACAACTAAGAGTCTTAATTAACCAACCCTGTTTTCCAGGGATCTCATACTACCTATAAAAAGCACAGAACTAAAACAACACCAGAAAAAAAAACATGTAAAATAGCTACCTAGATATAACCGGTGCCAGTAGATATACAGATAACTCTTAAACACAGTGCCAACAATAGGCTTACCATTATGAGGTAATCACCATTTTGGGAAAAAAACACCAGCCGCTTACAATTAATATCACTCTACTGTTTCTTAAAGAGAAAAAATGAACGAACATCTTTTTTCCTAAATTGGCCAATGAGCAAGAGATGATAGACTGCAAAAGATGACAAATGTAAATACTTGAAACAAGTTTTTTGAGAAACCTGAGAAATGTAAATAATTGAAACAAGTTTTTTGAGAAACCAAATTCACTTCCCTGGTTCCTTTGCCTCCTTCATATTTACGAAACAAAAGTCAGTGGAATTTAAAGACAACTGTACATGTAGAAGCAAGCAGGAGAAGCCTCACTCATGGTCAATTATACTTGCATGACGCAATTATTGTCAAACAAGTACCCAATCCCCTCTCTGCAAGCAAAGACTTCAATTGGCTTTCATATGGTACAATTTAAAAGTTGAGAATGTTGTGTTCTTTTTTAAAAAATAATTTTAATTTTTTAAAAGCAAAGGAATATTTTAACATTTGTGCGGATTTTTATTTTAAAATTTGCCTTCAAACTAAGCACTGCTGATCAAAACCAACTCCACCCTATGAGTGCGTTTAATAAAATCAATGCCATTACTGTTTCTTTCCCAGATCTGTCGGCCTTGTCACGTTGCATCTGTTTAATAACATCAAAACCAACCTCACAATGGATCATACACACACACACATAGCATAACAAGTGAATAGGAATATCACGACTGACACAACAAAGACAGTGACAACGAAATAAAAAAGCTTCATCAGATTACTTGGCACACATCCATCATAACATCAACAATTCAGCTACAGTCAGTTTGCATCACACATTTTGTTAATAGGACAGCACATGAAACAACAACATATAGCTGATTTATACTATACTAAAACGCTTCTTATTCAACTTTCTCATTTCTATCATTGGTAAGCTTAACTAAGTAAAAGACTCCACATTAACAAGTATTCAACCTTTATGTAACAATATGTCAATATCATCATTCAAGTCTATTTCTAAATGTATACTTTGTGTCCTCCGTCTGCAAGCGGGGTATTCATGGGTTTGGAATTGGTTAAATTAAACCTTTCCAGGATCTTATCTATATAAGGTTCCTGGGGGAGGCCTAACAAGCGTTCCTTTCTATTCCGGTGTATCATCATCATCATCATCATCAACAGCACCTTAACCCCAACTATGTCGGGGTCGGTGGCATGAAATTTATAGTGGCAATTAATTGTCAAAAATTAGTTGGCACTATAAATTCATGCAGAAACGTAATGGCAAAGTTTTACACCGGATGCCCTTCCTGTCGCAACCTTCTTTTGAAGGAATAATGAGATGAAATTTCAAAACCGTATCATCATAAGTTTTTCCACTTTGATGGAAAATATCATGAGACGGAGATGAATTGAGATAATTGCTCATGTATACTGACAAAATTTCAACCGTTAGTTGGTTATTTTTCCGGTGAAGGCAAACCTGTTTGAATTCATTAACACAGATACCCTTAGCCTTCATGTAGTTCATTTTTGGAAGCGTCCCACTTTTAAGCGCTCCAATTGAGTATTTTAGTATAGTAGTACTAAAATTAAAATACTGAATTATCATAAAATAAAGATTTAGCGCTGAAAGTCTATTAGCAACTATACTGCTACGAATCTTTTCACAGTTCTGCTGAATCATCAATGAACCGCCTCAAGTTCTATGCTTAATTCCCTTTAAATTTAAACAAACAGGCTACTAATTTTTCTATTTCCTTATGAAGTGATAAGACTTTTTCTCCATGAACTAAATTATCCAAACCATTTACAGTTTGTTCTTACCAGCTAAATCAACAAGTTCATTTGCATGGTAAGCTTCAACATTGTAACAATTCACAATCAGAATGAAAGAAGTTAACATACATTTACTACTCTATGCAGAAACTCAAAAGACTTGCAGATAGCTTCTCACAAATGTTTTAAATACCTGAGCTGTTGGAAGTAGCAAATGGAACAAAAAAGGACCATGACTCTAAACCAAGAATCATGTTCATCAACAGGGTCCTTAAGAAGTTGAGAGGAACAGAACGTACCTCTTTTCTGATAAGCAACACTCCTAGAAATTCTTCAGCATCACCAAGCATGGGGAGTATGTAAGCATGCCAAATGTAGCAATAGACATGAAACTCTGTCCACTCATACGATATAGAACTTGCACTTTCTTATCTCTTGGACGGTAACGGACCATAACATTAGCGTTCATAAAAAACAGGTCATCGGAATTGGGATCACATGCTTGTGGATTGAACCTGGTAGCATTACTCAACTGGGCTCCACATTTCGTCAAAGGGCTGTCAATCAAATCCATCAGACAAATCTTGTGCTTCAATGTCCACCTAACAGCTTTCTCATGGCCATACTCAAATGACCATACAAAACATGTTGAATCGTCAATATACGAGTAACAAAGAGACCCTCTTGATACTCCAAGAAATCCTCGAGCTGTTGCAAGATCTCTATCAGGTCGTTCAAAAAGCTGAACTTTGTAGTTGTGAAGGTCTATACGCATCAAGTGCTTCTTGATGGGGCGAGGACCCATATAACACAAGCGATACAATGCATCATCATTGTAGACAGTACGCTCAAACACAGTATAATAACCCTCCAGAGTCTTCAAGGGGAAGCTGAAGGCAACCCACTTCCCTGTTTCCGATGAGAAAACATCAACTTCCAGCTCCTCAGAGATAATACACAAGTTGACAACTTTATAATGTTGTGATCTAAGGGGATTGAAAGCCAAAGCAGCACGTTGGAAGTCGTTGCGCAGAACATGTCGAGGGATCTTAATGCACTGTTTAGTAGTGGGGTTCAATACATAGAACTGAGGAACGGAAGAATCCACAAACAGAACCAAGCCATTACAGCAGTCACAAAGTTCTCTAATACCATAATTAAATGGCAAAAGTTCGGAATACGGGCGTTTAATGGTTGCCGGATTAGGGCTTGCTGGAATCTTATAGGGAAGAAACTGAACAGAGGGACCACGTTCATGGTCACCTGAGAACAGGGTACGGTAGAGGAATCCAAGAACAGAGGTTGAAGAAGACACCTTTGGGACACAGATGTCGGTGATGACTCGGCAACAAACCTTACATAGAATTTTGCATCGAATCAAACACTTTAACGGTAAGCGGCAAAGGATTTCAGCCATAAGATCATCGGTTAATTCACAAAACCCGCACCTGACGATGCCGACTTCTACAATAGAATTCAAATAAATATCTGGACTTTCCTCCCCCTGCTTCACTTTCAAACACATCGCTGCTCTCCTTCTCCAATTACCAAACCGAATAATTTGTATGATATACCAAAGACAGAAAGATTCAGCCCAGCCCGGAAAAAACAGAATTGGATTTTGCATTCAGATAGTAAAAGTTTAAACCTTTGACGAGCAAACAACGATGGACGGGCAGGGCAGGGATTAAATAGCCAATCTACAACGGATAGAAGAATCAACAAACCTCAATTGCTTGAAAGGCGAAGAGTTTCAAGACCTGGTAGGTTTCAAATTCGGAACTTTACTTATTCCCGTTTTGCCCAAATCTGGTTCTGCGTTCTTCTCTCTAACTGTCGGCTATTTGCTTGCAGATAGCGGGGAACGAAGGGCCAATTGTGACTCTAAACTCTCTCCTCTTGCTCCGATTCGGACGGCAGGGGATGTTGCAACGAGCCTACGATGGCAGCAAGCCTGCTATTAAAGCAGATGGGAGGCTGATGGCGGCCAAGATAATATGCTAAAACTCCATTCCTCTATCTCCTTGAACCATATCGAGTTGTGCAATTCAATTCCAAACATATATCTTCTGTTACTTTTGACTTATTACAACCTACATATCTGTCTACCCACCAACCAATCGTCCACGCTTAACAGCCTCACTCCCATTCTCCCATGTGTGAAGCGACCTCATTGCCTCACTCCATATCTGGTTCATGCCACCTGTATCCTATTTATTGACAACCTAACTTTAGTCATGCGGGAGAAGATATCAACATTCACACCGTGAGTAAGGGTCGACTAGCGCAACACAAAAATCAGTGCATGAATGTATCAGGGTGGGATTTAGAGGGTAGTGAAATCAAATCGCAAGATCTTAAGGGAGAGAGGAAGTGGGTAACCGAGTGTTGACATATGGAGGGTGACTTAGTTGGCACACAACAAAAACTGTAAGGGGAGCGAGGCTGAGAGTGGGATGGGGAGGGAGGTGGTGAGGAGGGTAGCACCAGATCTAGGGAGGGATAAGAAGAAAGAGAAATACAAATGTAGGGCTGATTTTGTCTAGGTTTCAAGACATTGGACACATTAAAAAAATTCTACCCAAATAAACCTAACTGCAATTTTAAAGAATTGTGAAACTTGACGTGTAAATGCTACTATGGTTGCAAGCATGCAATTAAAGCAGATGGGAGGATGATGGCAGCCAAGATAAAAATGTTAAAGCATCATTCCTCTTACTTCCTCAACCATAGTATCTTGTGCAATTGAATCCCTAAAATGTATATTCTTTTAGTTTGACCCATAAACCCTATGGTTAACAACAACACTTTTAAATCTGACAAATCTACCTTAACAATTTCATTCCTTATACTCAGAACCCACATGACTCGCTACCCCACTATCCAAACGCCAATAGAAAAGGAAGTGGAGCGGATTATTTGTGGTGAGTGGTGTTTTAAAAATCAAACCAGGAGCAAAACCGTTCAGGTATTGGTTTACTGTTTAATTAGTTTAATCGATTAAGCTACCGATTCAACATATCTAAAGTAGTAGTAATAGTTGTAAGTACACATCATATAGAGTTATCATAAAAAACTCAAATACTATATGATAATTCAGCTAAAGTTCATTTTTAGTCCCCCAGCTTTGATGTGTGTCATATTTTAATCATGTTTTATGAATTTAACCTCTTTTAATCCCTTAACTTTAATTTTTTTGTCCAATCTTTGCCATTCCGTTAGTTTCCGTTAAGTAAATTATTTTTACGTAATTACCCTTATATATTAACCTAATTACATATTTAATTAAAATATGAACATTGGTACGTCAGGGCTCGTGAGGGCCCTCCAGCCTTAGGGCTCGAGGCCCCTCACATGGGCCCAACTTCGAAAGAGGGTCGAACATCGACCCCTGACGTAGATGGTGGGTCAACCCCGAGGATTACTCCAACGGGGTTGACTTCGAACCATATCTCAAGCCCAATGCCCTGGAAGCACTTTCCTAACAGCTTCGACCTCAATGCCGATATCTTCGATCAAAATCCCCTCCACCTATCGAAGAATCAGATCTAGGTGGATGACATCAATGAGTCTTCCACCAACTCAATTCCTCCGCCTCCATCGCCAAGGTCGGATTTATAGAACGACGCGGCCAACGACATTAGGACACAGAACCATATCTCGCTTCTCCTAACGAACGTGCTAGGGCCTCAAGGCCAACCCCTAGGCCTCGACCCTGCGGCCCTCGAGCTCATTATCCATATCATGGCCCAGACGGTCGATGACTTCGTAGGCACGACAGACCTCAGTAGTAGTGCAAGTTCCCCCTTAAGCAGCACCCAAGCCGATCGCTCAGATCTAGTTCACGGATGACCACTCCACCAAGCACACTGAATCGAAGCACTCCACAGACTCTACATACACTCCTCTTCTCGAGAACCTCACCAAACTAGAAAGCATAACTGATATGAATCTCCAAAGATTAACAATATGAAGGATTTAGCTTGTTGAAAAACTAGTAATGTGGGGCCTGCCTTCAACACCTCCGAGCTATTTTTGGCTTAGCAATGGAGAAGATAATGCTCGAGTGTAAATAGTTCTAGCACATTTCTACTCTAAGATAGAACAACGCTAGAAATAAGGTTAGAAACCACTTTAATGGAATCAAGGGGAGGGCGGAATTAATAGCAATCAAGGAGAATAAAAGCTTTGGGCAAGAAAAGCTCACAAATGCTTCAAATTGTGTTCTGAGTTGGAAATGAAACAACAATGTTACCGACATCCGGTACATATTTCAATTAATTACGTAATTTAGCCTTAATTACTTGGATTAGTGGATTTTAGGTCTCGGGACTTATAATTAAGTATGTGAATCAGGATTTGTGTGATATGTGAAGTTCCGAGGGTGTGTTTCAGGTTTCTTTTCTGTTATCGCCACCCGGGGTGAATTTTAGCTAATTACGCGATTTAGCGTAAATCCCGGAATTAAGGATTTTTGTGTGGCTCGGGACTCATAATTGGTCATATGAAATATGCTTTGTGTGTGATATGGGGTCCCGAGAATGTGGCCCACATTTCATTCTATTCGGAGTTACGGTTTGGAAGTTGCAATTTTCAGGTTGGACTAAATTGCAAATTTTGAAAGTTTTGAGGCCAAAATGTGAAAAGAAAAATTTTGCACAATAATTAGAAAAGGACAAGGGGGTGAGGCGGCAAAGTGGTTCTAGAATGTCCCTTTCTTATAAAAGAAAGGAAGAAAGAAAAAAAAAAAGTATAAAAAGGTGAAGAAAATGAAAAAAATAATTTTCTTCACATCTTCTTCTTCTTTCTTGCTTCCAGCCGAAACACCTCCATGGAAACGTATCCATGCTCCAACAACTGATTTCTTCCGTTTCATGAAAATGCTTCGAGGTAAGCATGTTAAATCGATCCTTGTGATGCGTAGATAAGTAATCTATTGTCGGATTTTGTAAATTCAGCTCAGTTTGTGAACCGTGAGATACTGAAATTTTGATGTGGATATGACGCCACCTCCTTTGCTTTATTTCTTGGTTCCTAAACGTTCTTTGTGCTTCCTAGTGTGTGTTTCGTAACAGGAGCGTAAGCCGAAACCTCCCAAAAATGCTGCCGAAATCCGATCTGATTTTCTGCCCGAAAACTCAACCTCATTTTCAGTGAAAGGTTAGGGTATATTTGTGATTAGGGTGAAGAGATGTATTTGTTGGGCTATTCGGTTTTTCCAGAGAAAACTGTATGTAAAAGCCGTTTCTTCCTGCCCGAGCCCTAATTTTGGCGCCACTATTGTGGGATGTTTCTGTGAATTCTGAACATATATTTTGTATCTATGGATCATTTGTAAATAGGGGTGGTCGAAAATCCAGCAAAAACTCTGCCAAAATCCGTATCGGGACCGCTAATCGAAAATTTCTATTCGGACTTCAGTGAGAGGTAAGGGTTCAGTGTACCTTCTGGCATTGCATTATTCAGCGTGCATGTTAGATAGTATATTGAGGCTAGGTTTGGTCCGAGTGGTGGCCCCGGTGACGCCAAACCTAGTCCCATGGTATAAGTATCGGTATGTAGGTTCTAGGATCCACATTCAGGAGGAATGTTGCACCTATAAGGTGTTCTGCGCGAAGACTCGGTTTACACCTAAATGGTGTAATTCTGTGTGTTGCACCTATATGGTGTTCTGTTGCACCGATATGGTGTTCTGTTCTGTTCTGTTCTGATATGACGTTGGGGATCGCGTCCCCGAGCTGGCCATGCTCTTCTGTTTTGTTCTGATATCTGTTTTGTGCCCCGGCTGAGGCCGGGAAGACCGTCATTCTGTCTAACTGCATTATAACTCATTATTTGACTTGCATTGCATTTGGCTGAAACTGCATTTTTTGAGTATGTGTATGCATTATATTTGTATATTCTGCATTTTCTTTTGAATGCAGGTTTCTTGTGCTACAAGACCTACCATGCTTATACCTACACCCTTACTAAGTTTTTTAGAGGACTTACTCCTTATTTTCCCATTTCAGAAAGAAGTGCTAACAAGTAACCCGCCGAGTAGAATCCGGGGGTTAGCTATTGTGTTGTGATATTTCAGGTATTACTTGTGAACTTCTTATCAGTATGCTTATATATAAGTGTGTATTGGATAAGGGGTAAGATCCGTAGTATGTGTGATTCTGTATGGTCAGTTTTCTGTTGGTTATGTGAATATATTCGGTCCCGGGATTTCGGTTAGTGTGTAGTGTGTGTGCGAGTTTTCTGTTGGGAATTCTGCAGTGTTGGTATATTTGGTGGATAATTCAGTGTGTTCAGATTTCCGTTATCTGGGTTCAGTCTGGGATTGTGTGCGAGTGTGTTCAGCTCGAAATTTTAGTTATGTAAATTAGCGCTTCGGTATTCTCACGGTTAAACTTTCTTTTGTGTAACAGCAGCAGCGCCGAGTACGTTGAGGATCGTGGTTGGACCCTGAGAAGCCACCACCTCGCACGTCTTTGTATGTATTCCAATCGGACTTTCTTTGGCTCTGTATAATGTAAATAGCATGCATACTTGTATTAGTATCATATCTGAGGTTTTGAGCTGGACATTCTGTGTATATATGTCCTGAATTTCCGTTATGGAATGCGAAGATGTATAGTGATGGGTTTGTGCAGGAAACTACAAGGTTTTTGAATATGTGTGCTTGGTTTAGGTGTGAGAATGTGAATGCGCTGGAATATGGTAGGTATTTGTGATGATAAGTGATGAAATTATGATGGTGTGAATGAAATAGGTGCAACGTAAGATTATGTGCAGGAAATGTGAAATGGGGCGAAAATGCACCTTCTTGTAGTTTTGTGATCGTTATGCGCATAGGAGTGATCCTGGGGTAGTTTGAGTTATAGTTCATGCGGAATCATTAATATGTTTGGAAATTTTTAAAGTGGCCTGGGTTGTGGTAGATCACCTGTTAATGCAATGTGTGTGCGCTGTTACCCCGGGAACGTGTGATTCGGGTGATTAGCAAAATGTTAATCATCCGTACGCTTCCGCGATAAGGGGGGTAACAAATGAGGCCCTATTTATAGGTATAGCGGGCGACTAGGGTTGCAAGAAAAAACCTAGAAGAAAGAAATCTAAGAGATTACAATTCTATTTGTGAAAATGGAGTAGATTCCAAGAAATTCCACAACTTGCTCTCCATGCATTCCTTAACTTGCTCTCCAAGCTAAAAGTCTCACCTCCTGAAGTCTTATAGTAGCTTCTTGGCTTGTTTTGCAAGCATATGGGGCGTTCTAGAATGGGCTTGAGCTTATTTAGCTCAAAACTCTTGCTCTTGGTCCTGACTTGGAGAAAAGTGCTAAAACTCCAAGCCCTGTCCTCCATGTTTTGCTCATTGTCCAAATAAACTCCCAAAGTTTGAATTTATCTTTTGTAACTTGAAAATCCTCTTCTTGTTTTAATGTTGATGCCATTGCTCCCATGAGGACTCTCGAAGCTTCTTTTGTCTCCTTTTCCCTTGCTCTTGTCATAGGTCCTCAAATGTGGTTTAAAGGGCTCGGAATTGACCTTATGGGCTTGGGCCTTCTCTCTTCACCTTGACTCTTTGTGTTGGGAATTGGATTCATATTATCCCTTCCCTCTTAAAATGATTTATCATTGAATATAAAGGGTGTAATCCCTACAACTCAAAGACATTCACAACAAACTTGAAAGCACATTAGGGGTTAGTGAACCAAAACTCAACAATCTTGAAGGACTAGGTGAGCAAGCAACCAAATGTATATTTGTGTCAAAAGATCTTAAACATGTAAGCATAACTACACCAATATGCATAATGAGAAGAAACATAAGCTTATAGAGATTCATGACATACTTCCATGAGAATTCAACACAATCACAAATAAGCTTATACTCATAGAAGAAATGGTGGCAATCAAGCTCGGGATCTTGTTCTTCTGTGAGGGAAAGCATAAGGGGAGTGTCATTATAAAGCAAACAGCCCCAAGTTATCAATAGATGAACTAAGCTAGTCATTGTTAACACATCAAGGCATGTCACAACTAGAATAGTGTTGACACCCGATTTTTGCCCAAAATATTACTAACAACTAACTTAGGGCTAATTTGAGTAATTAGAAAAATAAAAGACTTAATTGAATGTTTAATGATTTAGGGGAGAAATCTAAAGAAAAATAAAAAATAAAAAGGAAGAGAAAATGAAAAAATGAAAAAATATAATTATCATAAAATAATAATATAATAATCCGAAAATAATAAAATAATTCAAAAATAATACTCCCTCCGTCCCCGAAAGATTGGTAGATTTGTTTGGACACGGAGATTAAGGTGAATGTAAGATGTTTGTATATGTTTACTTAATTGCCCCTTAGTTGAGAGTGCACACAAAACGAGGTAGAAAATGTAAAGATAAAGTGAGGATAGTTTAGTAACTTTGAGAGTGAGAAGTTTCCTTTTAAGGAAAGTGATCAATTTTTCTGGGACAGCCCAAAAAGGAAATGTGTACAATTTTTCAGGGACGGAGGGAGTATAATAATAAGATGACAATGATAATAATAATGATAATTTGAGTTAATCTACACCTCTTAAAATGAGGAATTGTAATTTAATCACAACTCTCTAACTCTAACACTATTACATTCTCTATAAATAGACCTCTAACTAAACCCTAAAGAGGAAGAATTTTAACAAGACAGACAGAAGAAAAATTAGAGAGAAATTTGATCAAAAAAAGAAGCAAAAATTCATTAAATTTTGTTCTTCACGTCTAAAGCTACTGCCCAAGCCTTTTCTGCCTCAATCCATCTTCTTAGCTACAAAAACTTAGTTCATTAGATTTGTGTCACCGTCAGGAGTCCAAATCTACCTTCGGTTACGCCGGAAAGTGCCTGACGAAGGAGAATTTTGCCTCGAACCGAAGTCCAACCCGCTGCAAACCCCGAATCAATCCAGCGATATGGGCTATCTTTCGACTGCCCACCGCCGTAGCGAGCCTTGTTGGACTCCGGTGACCAGATCCCGAACACTGGCGTGTCCCACCGACGCCTCCGTAGTGCGACCCAGCCGACCCGGATCGCGATCCGACTCCTCCCCCTCCTCCCGCAAGTCGAGACAATAGGTGAGCTTCTTTTCACTATATATTTTTTTATTAATTTATTTGACCACTTTATTATTTATTCTAACTCATTCAGGTCCTTAAGGTTTTAAAAGTATTCTTTTTAATTTCTAATGTCAATTCACCCATAATAACTCTTAACAAGTTAAAAAAAATAACACTTTGGGCACTATGCCTAAAGTTTTGATCTTTTTTCATCCATGTTCTTAATTCTTTTATTTAACTGTGTTAATTAATTTATTCTTTTTCTTTTTACTGTCGTTGGTTCTAATTTCACTAAGATTAATTTTTTTATGTTTTAATTAAAAATCAATAAAAATGATAAATAATAAACAAAAATCAAGTAAAACATGAAATAAACCTGTGATACCAATTTTGAGCAAACGAATTTTTTTTTTGTTTGTAATTGACTAACTGACCTAGACTCTCGTGGACCAAGTTTCAGGTTTCCAATCGACCTAGGTAAAAAGATTGATAGCGACTCAAGTTAAAAATCTCGTCGCTACAGCTGGTGACTCTGCTGTGGACCTAGTCAGGCCAAAAGGGTTTTTTTATTTTATTTTATTTTTTTATTTTATTTTATTTGTATTTTAAATTCTTATTTGGATATAATTATTATGGGTTGTAATTTGTTCTTATAATCATTATGTGTTGTAATTTATTCTGGTATCATGCATTTTCAAGCTCTCCACCAGATCTTTTCGTTGCCATATTTTTGTGAATACCTGGGATATGCTAGTTGTGTGTGCCAATAGCCACCACACTTTCTCTAAACCGTAGTAGTTAATAGTGTTACCCGGGTGTGATGATAGTCATCCCAATGGGACGCGAAAGATATGACCCGAATTAATCCTTCCTTACATAACCCTAATGGGTAAGAAATTAGGCCTTTTCTAGTCTGATAGAACTTAGTAAAAGGGATTCGTGAACCGACCCTGGTCGCTTCATTCTAAAACCAACAAATGCATGTAATGGACGTAGATCCTACCATTAGGTTTGACCCAAAATGGACACTTGATGTTGCTTTATTTATGGTGATTTTTGGGTGTGTCAGTAGTCCCATTTGTTTTCACCCCCTATCCATTTTCACATACTTGTTATATGTATGAGGAATAGTTTGTCTTTGGCATGGACTATATTTTTGCTGATCAGATATGAGCACTAGAAGCATCAAAGTTTTGGAGATGTCAAATTCCTGAGGAACAAATGCGAGACCTTACACGAGCAACAGACGAGCAAGCTCAGATGAGATGGGCTAACCGCATATGATGAGCTAGCAACCAAGGCACCTAAGCGATTGCAACAAGGCCAATGACATTGGTAGAGTGACATGAAATTGATCAGGAGCTTTTGAAATGGACGATTTTTTTTAATTGTCAATTTAAATCATTTGTTCTTTTGTACTATTCATTTTTGTGTATATAATTCTTACAAATTGATCTTGTTTTTCTTTTGACTTTTTGTGTCATTTGCATGCATTTTGTATATACAACTTGTTCGGTTTGATCTTCATTATCATCTTCATGACATTTGCATTATTCTTTTTGACTGTCAATGACATCAATCTAAAACTTTGCATCAGCCATGCATCTAATCTCTTGTTTCGTGCGATACATCATGACATATTTTCATTATAAAAGCCGTTGCAAAAAAAGGTGGACATTAAGGAGCTTCAGAATAATTTTATGATGTGAAAAAGTCTGATGACCCCGAATCGTGACATGAAAAGATAATTTCTCGCAAGTAGTCTTTAAGCTAGTCTAACACGTTGATCTATACCAATTAGTGAGTCATTGGGGAAGTCTTTGAATTTACTATTATCATTGAGAGCTTGCCAAGATAACTTGAAAGTTGAATTTTCTAGGTTGAATCTGGAATTTGGCATATTGTCTTTTTTGCAACGGATAGCTGTTATTCTTTTCCTCAAAATGAGAAGAGGTAAAATGTGCATATTGGCATCCTTTAGTAAACTTCACATTACAGAATCCACATTCTCTCATTCCTCCATTTCATGATTCTTTCACCAAGCCGCAACATAAAAGTGTCAACGATGAGTTAAATGAACACTTGATAGTGATTATCCCGAATACATTGCTAAATCTAATAAGTGCGATTTTGGTGTGACCCTTAAATTTTCATGAGATGTTTTGCAGAAATATTACTTCAATCAATACACTCATCTCAAAGATTCGTCCTGACAAAGAAACCTCATTCATAGAAAAATGGGGGAGCGTGAGAATTAAAGTATATTTTGGATCACTGCTACACTATCGAAGTTGAAATCAAGTCAAGTTCACTAAATTCATCAATTCCCATGTTTGATCGAAGGTCAAGATATCTTCAACGCATCAATCCCCATGGCTCACAAAAAAAGGAATAAAAGTAAAAAGTGGTCAAAGTAAATTATATTCCGCTGTCTTTAGCTTGAAAAGGCTGAAGTTACAAATAGCGCTAGTTGCTATTTTTCTCTGCATTTTAGTCAGAAGTAATCGGGCATAGGTAGCAACAAATATTTACGCTCGCATGAAAATGACTAAAAATCGTAAGTCAAACAAGGTTTGGCCCGAACAAAAAAGAAAGAAGAATCAAAGAAAGAAAGAAGTGAGTCATGGAGTCTAAACTGAAAACCTGCAAAGGCGGTTTAGAATGAAGAACCAATTGTTAGCATCTCAATGATGCAAGGATGACATTTCAAGTTTCTGAAGAGCAATTCCACACATCATGAGAATCGGGGGGCAACATTTTAAGGTCGTTCTCATTAGATAAGGTGGTGAATTTGTGATTGGCACTATCAAGTTTTTCAAATCAAGTCACTAATTGGGGATGTTATAAGGCCTTTCGCCTGAATAACCCTACTTTTCACCAGTCCATATCAGTGGATGCCATTTACCTTAAAAAAACCATTCAAATGATATTCTTTCTTCACCTCGACCTCCCCACAAGACAATCCTTCATACTAAGAAGCCCATTTGCTATCGCCGCACATTCTACTTCTTCAACTGGAAAAGGGAAAGAATAATAGGTTTTAATGATTACACAAGGGCCATCATATATTTTGTCAAGCTCTGCAAATCGATAAGAATTTTCTTTGAAGATCAACCATTAAACATTAATGAGTATGGGTCAGATGCAAGAATATGGTTTAAAGACTCTTGTGGAGGATATGCAGTTTTATGGTCATGATTGGGGGGCAAATGGATTAGTCAGTCATATAATTGTTCTCAAGGTCAAGGAAATCAAGGACTAAAAAAATATTTTGAAGGTATGGTAAGCTCAAATGGAAGAGATTTATGAGATAAGTTGGGTAACAGTTCCACCATGCATCATTGGCTTTAATTGAAGATCATTCTCATTTTTCAAAGGTATTGTAAACAACTTCAGGCATCAAGCATTTTCACAGCCATGCATCATGACCATCATGTATCACGCACGTTGTCATCATTCATTTTCAAAGATAGGTTTTCAACAGGCACATCAAGCAAGGATTTGAATGTGCACAATTCAAGTACCTCTTTTGGGATCAACAATATCAGCCGACACTTAGTTCATCAAGAAAGATAAGGAAGTTTCCTTAACCCCTTTCAAGAAAGAAGGATGTCTCTCACAAAAGGACCAAACAGTCACTCCCAAGATCAACCATGATTTTCATCAAAACAGGTAAGGACAGCTTTTTAGCTTCATCAAAAGTTAGGTAAGAGTTAATTACTATTCCATCACATTTCATAAGCCAAGTTTAAGATTTCAGCAAGAAAAGGTAAGGAAAGTTCCTTAAGCCATTCAAAAGAGAAAGGTTTCTCCTACAATATTCAGAGTTTAGTTATTGCGTCAAACTTCACCATTTTAAGAAATCTACTCATTTTGTGGGATTTCTGATGCAAGCAAAGGGTGTCACTTTTTAGCACAAGTTTTATATTTATAACTACTCTTTTTAAGCCCTCAAGCGTAAGGATCGCAACAATATAGGGATTAGTGAGAAAGAGTGTCGAACCTAAGGGAAAAGAGCATTAATTGGCTTAATTGACTAAGTGGAACAAAATTGCTTAATGAAAAGGAATTTTGGCTGTAAATTAAGCATGACAAGTGTGACAAAATATGTTGTGAGAGAAACTTAAACTAACTTCAAACACAAGACACTAATGCTAGGAACAACTTAGAATGCAAGCGACAAACAAATAACGGTTTTTAAGGCTAATCAAGACAAGTATCTCTCGGGGTTTGCTTCGATACAAGAGGGTTCCTACAAATTCCAGCAATGATTTAGAGGTGAGTTACTACAACTAACTTGTTTCTATCTCTTGCAAACAAGTCAATCTCTTAAACATGTTAGCCTAGTCATTCTGATAATCTAGCACCAACACCTAAGGCATTACAGCCCCTAACCCAACCACCAACCAACTCCTAAAGGTCATCTCTAACCAAATGCAAGTCAATCAATTGATTCCTACAAGTCATGGTTCATCCAAACCCCTCTAAGGCATTTCAACAAACACTTGGTGGTGTATGTGTGAATGTGGCCACAAACAAACATACCAATGATAAATAATGATCAAGAATCAATATCTAAACCATAAGATGCTAGGAAATTCGTAGGTACATCCCTAAGCAAGCAAACCCCAAGAGAAAAGAGTGTTACTCACTCAAACACATGCTGAAAATAAAAGACAACAAGTAAAGAACAACAAATGATGAATAAGGAGAGGGAGAAGAATGAAATAAACTCTATTGAATATGGCCTTCAATGAATACTCATTAATGTCATCAACCCCAGCAAGTAAAATAGCACAAAACCCTAGGAGAAAGTGATAAAGCCTGCTGCAAAAGAGAGAATAATATGCAATCCCGAAATTGATGTTTGTCTTACCTAAAACTTATCCTATTTGAGTCATTCCACACATGTTAAATGTCAAAAGAGCCCCTAGACCTATGAGAGATCATAACATGGTAAAATAAGGGTAAACATGTCCAAAAAAAGGTACAAAATGGATGGAATCAAAGCTG
This sequence comes from Stellera chamaejasme, assembly GCA_024586325.1. NCBI lineage: Eukaryota > Viridiplantae > Streptophyta > Magnoliopsida > Malvales > Thymelaeaceae > Stellera > Stellera chamaejasme. The sequence continues at coordinate 52,817,216 of CM044981.1, read as the reverse complement.
ATTCGAGCTAGTCTCATTAAATGACGTGGACAAAGGGGGATGGTCTGGGTTGCTCTGGGGTTGTGTTGGGGGATGGTCTGGTACTGTTCACGTAAGCAAAAATTCTCCAGGGGATGCTCTGGGGGATGCTCTAGTACTGTTCACAGAAGCCAAAACTTGGTGGGTGGATCTCTTCACATGCTCCACTTTGATAGGTCCTTTCGCGAGGTTCTCCAAGCCTCATATCCACTCCCCGAGTTTGTGCCTACAAACAATTAGCCACAGCGAATAAAACGCACACATGATAAAGAAATAGGCTCAAATAAATGATGAATTTGACTTAGAACACCATGGAGTTGTGGTATGTGTGTGCCACAAATCACACCCAAACTCAAAATGTTACTAGTCTCTAGCAACACAAGCATCTAGGAAAGTAATGACTGAAGGACTCCTACTCTAGCCACCTACATAGTTAGAAAAACATTTGGTGTAGGCAAGAAATGGAATCAATGGTAGTCATGCACCTAAGCAGAAACTGTGCCAAAATTAGTTTCTGGAAATCTGCGCGGGAGCCCGGCTCGAGAATTTTGGTGTATAAGGTAAGGGTTCAGTTTTCCTTGACTCCATTCTGGAATGCTTATATATGCGTGTCAGGGTAAACTGGGGATGGGTTTGAGTTGAGGGTGGAGCCCGGTTATACCGAGCTCAGTTTATGGCATAGGCTAGGGTATGCTTGTGGACGCTCCCACACAACTTGTCCGACAAGTTACCTCCTGTTATCATTTTGGGTAACTTTTTCAGCAAATTTCCTTCTGCATTCCTACATCTGGATATGCATTCCCGCATTTGGATCTGTTCGGCGCAGGGTAACCTATCTGACAGCGGGGATTCTGGACCCTGGATTGGTACCACGCCTCTGTTATTTCTTGAAACCACTTTCGAAAGGCTAAAAGCGTCAGAGGTCTGCCGATTCTATCTGACAACTAACATTTCTGACACCGTATTTATTATTATCTGTATATTTGGTTCCGTTTGTATCTGTGTTTTTCTGTGCAGGTATATCAGTTGAGAGTATTCTGGATTTCTGGGATACTCTATCCTATGCCTGACCCTTACTGAGTTCTTAACGAGGACTCACCCTTATATATTTACACCTTTTCAGGCTCGTTTGATAAGAAGCCCGAGGAGTAGACTCTCCCGGTGGTTTTCTGGTGTTTGATTTTCAGGTATTTTTAATTTCAAGCTTGACTTCAGATTTGGAAAAAAGGTAGTCCCGTTTGAGTCTTTCTGCTATTCTGCAAGATGCAATTCTGATTTGAGCACATTCTGAGGTTACTGACGGTTGTCTTGTTTTCTCTGTTTAGCAGCAGCGGTGACCTACATGGAGTTACGTTCTGAGGATCTTGGTATACCAGATCCCTCCACACATGTAGGTATTCTGGGTAGTAGGTTCGGGCTCTGTATATCTAAACGCATGCATGCAAATTTATGTCACATCACATATGTATCTGTATGGGCATTTCTGTAGTTTGCTGCATTCTCGAATTGCAAGGCAATGCAGGTCAGAATTTGAATATATGTATGTACATATGTGTGTTTGTGTTAAGACGATCCTCATTACTTGCATTACAAGTTAATAGCATGATTAAAGTAAAAGAAATTTTTTAATCGGGTTGGTTCTGGGCCATCACACTAAGGGAACTTTGTTTACTGTTACCTCAATTCCGGTTCCCGCTGACACCGTCGGGCATTCAACATTTGATTGAATTTGCATTTGTTGAGCATGTGTATGTATGTATATTCTTGTGTGTCTGCTTTTAGCTTTGGTTGCAGGTTTCTTGTACATCAAGATAACCAATGTTTATACCTCAGCTCTTACTAAGTTCTCATCGAGTACTTACCCCTTATATTATCATTTTCATAAGTACCTGATAATTAGCCCGCAGAATAGAGTTTGGGGGTTGCGTTTTGTGTTTTGACATTTCAGGTACATTTATGTGTGTTCTGATCTGTTGTGGTATGATGTGTGTGGATTAAGGGGTGATGTCCGTTGTGTGTGATTAATTGTGATTGGGATGTCCGTTGTGTGTTTCCAACTGTGACCGAGCATTCTGATATGTGTGTGGTATTCAGTTATGAGTTTCCGCTATAATTGAGAACAATGGTCTTCTCACGGCTAAACGTTTTTATGTGTGTAGCAGCAGCAATATCTGTATGTCGAGGACATTGGTTGGACCTTGGAGTGTCACCACCTCGCACAATCTATATGTATTCCAATAGACATTTTTGTGGCTCTGTATATTGTAGATCGCATGCATACATGTAGTAGTATCATATTCAGGATTTCTGCTGGAAAACACATGTATTGTGTGGTTGTGGATGTATGTACGTGTTTGTGGTATCAAATATGTGCCGGATTTCAGTTATAAGTATGTGGATGTGTTTGTAAAGTGTTTTTCTACAGGATGTGTGAAAATGTGCATGTGTGCATTACTTATGCACTATGTAAGATTTGTGTTCGATTATGTGTGCAGTATGTGTGTGAAATTAAAGTGTGGACTTGTGTGAAATTTCTTTGAAACGAAAATTTTTAAAATGGTCCTGGAAATTAAAGTGACCTAACTAATGGATGTGTGGTGTATGTGTGTGTGGTTTGTTACCTCAAGTGAGTAGGGTTACGGGGTTGCAAAACGTCATAACGAACCGTGCGCTTCCGCCGAGGGTTGACAACGGTCTTTACGAATGTCTTTCTGTGGTTCTACTGCCTTGATCTACAAACGGATGGGTTTGTTTGCTTCCATGTGACCCTACATTACATCGGTATCAATCAGATGGTGTCATTCTTCCCGTTGCCAAAATCTTACCATATTGTCACAAGAGGTTCTTTTTTGTGCCTATGGATGCGTCGTGGAAGTTCCCCTCCGAGAGGACCACCATGCCTGCTCACAAGATGGCTGCGAGGCCAGCGCTGAGCATGGAAAGGAGGAGGCACAAGGCCTATATGGGCCTGATCAGGTGGTTTGTTGAGGTGTACAGCCGCTCCGACTATGATGAGTTGTTCCCTTTCAAGCTCGAGAATCTTGAGGTGTCGGTGCTTCGCTGGTCCAGCCTCAGCACGGGGTACCTGGTGGATAAGGAGGTTCTTCCACACTTCTAGAGGTGGACCTGTGACGTTTGTGGGCCTGTTGTGGAGACCTTGGAGAGGGCGTTAGTGCAGCCGCAAGGTACATGTTTTGTATTTTGTGCTTATTTGAATGTATAGTTGCTCAGATTGGTGCGTTTGTGAAGATAAGTAGCCTTGTATTTTCGCTGAGAAGAAGCAGGCGAATACCCTTACCACCATTCATGCTCATAAGATGCTGAGCGAGGGTAAGGACCTTATGGAGGCATTAAAGAAGGTGTTTGGGGAAATCATTTCCCGGTGCGCTAAAGTGGTCGGCGCATGAGTTGATGAGGATGGCAAGAGTTCCTTGGTCAGGAACAGAAAGGTTGCCCCAGCGGAGTGTTCTTCCCCAGTAGCGATGGTGGTGAGGGAGGCTGTTGGTTTAGGTACTGCCGAGGCCATGATGGAGAAGGGGGCGAAGCCTGGTGGCTCTCCAGTCTTGGGCGCCCTTGTTCCGGTTGAGGAGGTTAGAGAGGGAGCGAATAATCCGATAGCTTTAGTCGGGGGTGCCGTGACTGAGAGGCTAAGCGTGACCAAGAGCAGTGGTTCTTGGGTAGGTCACCGTCCCAAAGTTTCCGCGGGGGTGAGGTTACTTTCCCGAGTGTGGCGTCTCGTGCCGTGGAAAGGGTCGCGATGCTGTCAGAGACCGCAATACTGGTGCTGCTGGAGTGTGAACCACATGCTGCCCCGACCACGGAGGCGGGAGCCACAATAGTGGCATTGGAAGAGGAGGCGGGCTGCGAGTCTGTTTCAGTCGGTGACGCGCCAACATTTGCAAAGGAGGTGGCAAGCGATGACTAGGAGGTTCAGATCCCTTCATCTTCAGCCACAACCCCTGAGGCCACTGCAGAGCCCCTCGCACTAGAGGGTCATGAGAGTAAGTTGTCATACTTTTTTGTTTCGATTTTTACACTGATATTGCCGACTTAAAAGTGTCTTCTTTGTTGTTGCAGCGTCTTCCTCAGGTGCTCAGGAGCCAGGGCCTAAAGGGACCTTCGAGCTAGAGAAGCTGGGACCATGGCCTCCCTTTATCGAGCAAAAGTGGCTCAAGGCGCAGGGTCCTAAGCTCCCCGGGGGCATGCTGAAGGTGTATGATCCCAGTGTCGTGAAGGCTGCCGGCGAGAGCATGAGGGCTAGGGCGTTTGCCCAGGACGGGGAGGATCTCGCGGATGCATGGGATCCTATTTTCCTGTTGACAAACAGGGAGTCCCTGCTCGAGGGAAGCGACGCTACGCTGATGTTTTGTCTGAAGGGTCTGCAGACCCCATACGTTAGAGACATTTGCTGGAAGAACTTGGAGTCTCCCGTGAGCACCATGATAGAGAGCGCTATGTTGCACCTTCGTGCAAGTGTGATGCTCTTATCATAAGGATTGTATTGCGCACCTCTTCTTATTTTTGTGTCTTCTGTTTGGGCAGGGTGCTAGGAAGTCCTGGCCAGGATTGCAGGTTTGGAGAAATTTCATGGATTTCGCGGTAAAGCGAGATCGCATTGCAAAGGAGGAATTAGACGCTCTGAGGAAGGAGCTGCAGGACTCGCGAGTGGAGGGATAAAATCCTTGAGACTCGGATTGTGCAGCTCGAGGGTTGGTGCGATACTGTGAATGAAGAGAAGCATGCCCTGGAGCTGGAGTGATTGCAGAGGGATAAAATCCTTGGTGCTCAGTTGCAAAGGCTGGAGGAGAAGGACGTTTTTCTGGAGCCTAAGTTTCAAACCATAGAGGATGCCAAGCTACTGCTCCAAGCAACGAAGCTTCAGGTCAAGAAAGAAGCAAGAGGTGCGGGGATCGCCATTCTTGAGGCTAAGAACGTCTTGGCCTAGGCCAAGAGAGAGCTCGAGGCGGCTCAAAAGAAGGCTGGTGACATAGAGGCTGCTCTTGAGGGTCCCAAGAAGCGGGCCACGGAGGCAGAGGCCACTGCTTCGGAACTGGTGCAGGAAGCTGTTGCGAGAGTGGAGGAACTGATGGTGGCGGTGGCCACATTTTGGGCCGTTGAGGTGTAGCTTGGCCTCCCTCCCTTCGATGGCGAGATGTGCAATCGACCGTCGAGCATTAAGATGAATCCACCGGCCCGCCTCGCCCGCATGAAGGCAAGGATCGAGGAGCTACGAGGAAAAGTGGACGCTAGGGTGCATGCTTCAGAGGAGGGATGGTTGTGATACCGCTGGCAAGCGGAGAGACTCTACCCTGACCATGACTACTCGTCCCTGGAAGAGACACAGTGCGAAGATCCGGGGGTGGACGCGCTGCTCGAATGGGATGAGGCCCATAGGAAGATGGGGGAGGCCTGGCACCTGGCCTTAGAAGAAAGGGGTGGAGTCTTCGGCGTTTTGAATGACCATCTCCCCAATTAGGTTGTAATTATTTGGGTTGTGAATGAAGTTTGCCTTTGGTTGTCCATTGTCTTTTATTGAGTTATTTTGCTTGTCCGAGTTCATTAAGCGAGTATTTTTAGGGTCCCATGAAGGGCTAGGGCCGTATGTGTTCTTTCGTGTCCGAGAGGGGAAAATGTGAAGCTGTTGGCGTTCGCTGGACCGCATTACATCCGAGACTGCAATGGGAAGGGGTTGCACGCGTGAAGGAAGTGGCGCCATCTTGGGCCATCGCTGGGTGTGGAGCCACGAAGGGCCCATTCCTGAACCTTTATAGAGATTAGGTTCTGTGTCACCCCACCGCCCCGGAAATTGGTGGAAGCGTCTTACTTTCAGAGGTTGGAGGTATCGGCGGCGGGTGAATACGGAATTTCCTCTTAAAAGTGTGTGGACCCGAAACCCGTCCCTTAAAATATTTTCTTTCAGTTTCAAGGTTATTACGTGTTTGCAGATTTTAAGACCACTTACTAGTCCTAAACTTGCACCCGAGACACGTTAGTTGTATGACAGGATATCGCTCGTGCAGAAAATATAGCAGAATATGAATAATACAGGCAGAAGGAGTTTCGTCCTCTACATAGGGTCGGAAACTCCCCACAAATAAAATATACATACCGGAAGTAGCAAAATGCTAAAAGTATCTACATGCAGACTACACCTACAGAGTCGAGCCACAATGCGGAATTTATACCTCACTAATAGCTGCTGCTGCTAAACATACACAGACAAATAACGTCAGATTTATCAGATAATTACCGACAAATCACAGAAGGGATCTAACGAGAATACCCCCAGACAGAACTATACCTCAAAAAATACAGAAAAGCAGAACGAGCACCGCGGGAGGTCTACTCCGCAGGTCGTTTGCCCGGATCCCCTGAAAATATTTAATATGTGGGGGGTGAGTTCTCGAAAGAACCTAGTAAGGGGGTAGGTACGCTAACGGGAAAACGTTTTAAAAACATTTTTACCTGCATAAAAGGGTTAGCGTGCAATGACCTAGCAGATAATACAATCCTAAATAAATAAGTAGGAATATAATATGCAATGTCATGATGCTCAGAAGTCCCATCATATTGGTGGTGTTAATGACCATGGTTGGTATACCAGTCCAACTGGCGTCCCCATCAGTCGATAACAGGTGGTACTTAACCCATACAGGTGGTCCCCGACCACTGACAGCACCCTACCGCGGCTTGTTAGGCTCACGCCGATTATCGGGATCAGAACGCATGGTACCAGCGAAGGGGCGTACGTCCCCTAACTGTCAAACAGAAGCGGCATAAAGCCGGCACAGAACATAAAACGGGTCCATTGTCGACCCCCGATAAGCAGATCCGATATAGCATATGTCCCAAAAAGCATAGCAGAAAGAGGGTCCGTCATCGACCCCCGATATGTACAAAGTTCAGAACTAAAAACCCTGCAACCCGATATGTACCTTGTGACTAGCCCCGGGAGTCACTGGGCCCCACCCTCGACCCGAGTACTAGCCCTTAACTAACCTAATACACATGCAGTGCGTATTAAGAAAGTTAAACCCCTTACCTGACAGAAATGGATATCTACTGTGGGCCCCTGTAGCGCACCAGCAGTATCCCCGAAACGCAGATTCAATCTGCCAGAATCAGAAATACAGAATAACTTTAGTTATTTTACTAAAGTTCCTCATGTTGGGAATTTATCCAAATTTATCACTTAAATCCCTCAACTTTTCAGAAATTTGCAAAAATCCCCAAACTTCACAGATTGTAGAAATGACAACTTTATACTTAAAGTATCCAAAGTTACTTCCAAAACTTAATGTTGCTGACTTTCCTTTATCTTTCCATAATTACACTTTTAGTCGTTAAAATTTTTAAGAAGTGTCAACTTAGCCCCAAATTTTCACAAAGTGTCAGAATTGTCCGAAAATTCATGAAATTTTACTTTTTCACTTTTCTTAGTAATTTCCTTAAATTTTCCCAATTTGCACCTTTTTACCCTAACTTTTCCATACTTTGCATTTTAGTCCTTAACTTTCACAAAGTTACAAAATATCCAATTTTGTCAACTTTTCAACACAAATATCTTTGCACCCACAACTTAAACTTTCGGCCAAAGGCTCAATTTTCGGCCCAACATTCAATTTCACTCTAAACTTTCCAAAGTTGTATTTTTTCAACTTTAATCATACTTTCTTACCAAAATACCAATTAAACACCTTTTTCAACACTCTAACTTCACAATTCCTTCACAAATTCATCCTCATATTTTCGGCCTTCACCCAAAAATCATCAAACAATTTCCAACTTTTTACCAACAACTCAAAACATGTTAAACATACATAAAACATGTTTTAACAACAAACTTCTTCAACAAAAATAAACCCAAAATTCATCAAACTTTCGGCCTCCTTAAGAATTTTCCAGCAACACATTTTTTTTCATGATATCCCAAGCACAAAACTTGTTCATTATGCAACCAACTTCAACATAGTTGAAGATCAGAATTATCCAACAACCAAACTTCATAAAATTATCAAGGATGTTCATCACCTTGCTGAAACTTGTTCCACAAGCTTGGATGAGCTGCTGGTGAGACAATATTCTCCACCAAAAATCATGAATAAATCGGCCATAACAACAACAAAGATGGATGAGTTTTCTCTCCATGTTTATACTTCAAGAACATGAAGATTTATCCAAAATAACTCAACCATTACCTTGAATATTACTGATTTGGGAGGTGTGAGAAGTGTTAGAGCCTGCTTGTTGAAGATCCAAACTCAAAACTTCAAGAAAGGAAGTTGGAGCCCAGAAATCACAGCAGAACCCGAAAGATTGCACCAGATTTATGAGGACGTTCCTCTCTTTTTTGGCTCTTTGTTCCTTCAGAAAAGGTGTAGCCAAGACGTAGATGAAGGCTTTCTCTGAAGACACCAAAAGCTGATTCGGTCTCTAACTAGAGAAGATTTGCTAGGAAAGAGGAAGAAAGTTGCTGGCAGCAACAAAGGAGAGAGGTGTTCTAAGACTTGGCTTTTCTCTAAGTGTTAGAAGAGTTAGAAAATGAAGTAAATGACTATGAAATGGTGATGAGGCCGGTTATTTGGGCACGGGAAAGGAATGGTAATTGGTCAAAGTTTAGTGGAAGTGTGTGAGATACTTGGCTAGGAATGAGACACTTACTTGGCTAAGATTGAAGCCCTCCACTAACCACAAAATATCATCTCCCACTCACACACACAAAGGGCCGGCCTTCTAGAAGACCAACAAGGTGCGTTTTGCCAATTTTTTCCCGTCGGTGACCATTTTGTCCTCCGAAACCAATTTTCCCCAAAAGTTCACGGAACTCAAAAACTATCATCCAACACATAAAACACTTAAAATTAACTCCAAATTCACTCCCAAACATTGAATTCCAAGAATTAATCATATTCCAATAACATTCCGATAATTACAGAATTCAAATTTCTGACCGAAACCTATCAGAAAATTACAAAATGTCGGGGTGGGTGTAACATTCTGGGACCTTAATAGGCTTGACACCTAGATCTTGGGTAAAGGTTAGAGTAAGAAATCACTCTTGCCGGTCTAGTGCGGAGGGTTCAGACTGACTCGAGGCGGGTAGACTTTGAGGCGGCGAGAATTTTGGGAGAGAAGGCGGACATTTCATTGATAATATGATCAGAACATAGTTACACGTAGTATGGATGCAGATCGTCTGCATGATAGTGTGTAGGGAGTACCTTTCATGTGTGACGTTTGAGGGCGAAGACCCCTGGTCTAATGTATTCATGGATAATGTACGGGTTGGCTCAGTTAGGGCGGAGGACTCCTTTGCCTTCATTTCACCCGGTGAGGGCAGAGCACAAGAGGGCGAGGCCCCTTGGCTTGAGTTTCTTTTGGCGAACCTTGGCGTCATGGGCCAGGTTGGAGCGCTGCTTGAAATTCATGAGGCGAAGGCGTGAACCTTCACGAAGCTCTTTTAAGAGGTCTAGCCAAGCGCGGAGGCCCTTGGCGATGTCTTCATTATTGAAATGGAGTGTTTGGATTGTGGAGACGTCCGTTTCAATAGGGAGCAGAGCATCTGTACCCTAGACAAGGGAGAAAGGGACTCCCCGGTGGTTGTGCGAGGTGTGGTGCGATAGTCCTAGAGAACTCTTGGGAGCTGATCCACCCAGCCTTTCTTAGCACCCTCGAGCCGCTTCTTGAGGAAATCTTTGAAGGTGTGGTTGGTGACTTCGACCTGCCCCGTTAGATTGTGGATAGGGGATAGGTGCATATAGCATCTGTACGTTGTTTTTGGTGATGATGGAGAGAGGATAGCTGTATCTGCATATGATAATCCGCTAGAGGAAAGTGTGGATGCGTTCGGCTAAAATGGTGGGCACTTGTTCTAATTCTATCAAGAGTATCCCTTTGCCCATCTTTTCAACATCCCAGACTTGTGTAAGTTTGCGCAGGAAGCTCTGTGTCTCCTCTGGTACTTATGCTCTATGCACACCATCAGGATAATCTTCAATGTGCCACTGCTCTACCAGGTCCTCACCAACAACAAAAATTTTCCGCAATCACAACACTACCACAAGTCTGAAATCTACACTTTCCTTGCCTGGTTCGATCCGATCTGCTTTGGGATAAAGAAGCTACTAGGCTGCTATGACGAGGCTCACCCGTGCATTTCAAAACATCGAATCCATTTGACTCTTTCCACCGTTACCCTGTAGACTGCAAACATTGTGCCCAGGGGTGTGCATGCTATCTATTTCTTCAACCGCCCGATCTTTGTTAGTAAAAATTACAAAACAGGCCAGCCGATTACAACCTGGTGCGCATGGCCTTCGCTAAACATGAGGAGTATAGGGCGTTCCTCCATACAGTTTTTCGTCTCAATCACGCTACAATGCACATGGACGTATGGCCGCACACTACTATGAGCTGGCCAACCTATCCAATTGATTACCATGAAATTTTGGAAGAAGCAGGCCTTGCATACCAGAAGGAAGCTCGCTTGGCCCGCGAAGCCAAGCAGAGAATGAGGATGTCAATCCTACAAACGCTTCGCATTCTGGGATGACTCAAACAGACAGACAACGGGCCATAACAGAGCTTCAACAGTTGGAGCAAGAAGGGCTAATTGAACCCACACTATCTTCTTGGGCTTGCCAAGCATTCTATGTTAATAAGGGATCTGAGCAAGTTTGCGGGAATCCCATTGTCAGTTTCCTAAAGTTTGTGGATCTAAAGACATAAACTCTTTTGGAGCAGGCCGAAAATTTGAGATGGTGTTTGATGATGTTTTCTTGGATGAACATGAAAAAGAAGCATGTACTTAGCATGTTTGGCATGTTTTTAAGTTAGGGTAAAAAGTTGGAATTATTTGATGAAGTTTGGTGTTGAGGCCGAATTGGTTGATGAATTTTTGGTGGATGATTTGTTGAAGAAAGATTGGAAAGGAACATGTTTTAAGTATTTTCAACATGTTTGGAAGTTATAAGAAAAAGTTGGAATTTATTTGGGTGATTTTGTCAAAAGGCCGAAAGTTTGGGTTGTTGTTTGGTGATGTTTGGAAAAATTAAGGTGTTGAAGAAAGTATTAAATCATGATTTGGTAAAAGAAAGTATGTTTAAAGTGGTAAAAATGCAAGTTGGTAAAGTTTGGGAAAAAATGAAAGTTGGGCCGAAATATTTGGCTTGGGCCGAAATTTTGGGTAAATTGGTTAAAAGTTGGTTAAGTTAACTTTTTGGCAAAGTTGACTAAATCGGGTAAATTTGACAACTTTGTGAAAGTTGGAGGACCAAAATGCAAAATATGGAAAATTGTGGGTAAAGGTGCAAACTTGGTTAAATTTGAAGTTTTTCACTAAAAGTTGTGAGAATTAGGGTTTCTACAAGTTGTTGGAAAATTTGGCACTTTGTGAAGTTCTAGGGTTAAATTGACAGTTCTTAAAAATTTGAGGGACTTAAGTGTAATTTTGGATAATTTCCCAACATAGGAACTCTAGTGAAATAACTAAGGTTATTTCTGTGTTTCTGATTCTGGCAGATTGAATCTGCGTTCCGGGGATACTGCTTGTGCGCTATAGGGGGCCACAGTAGATATCCGTTTTCTGTCGAGGTAAGGGGTTTAACTTTCTTAATGCGCATTTATGTGTATTAGGTTAGTTAAGGGCTAGTACTCAGGTCGAGGGTGGGGCCCAGTGACTCCCGAGGCTAGTCACAAGGTACGTAGCGGTTTGCAGGGTTTTATATTTCTGGACTTATTGCTTATCGGGGGTCGATGACGGACCCATTATATGCTATGATCTCTGGACTTCTGTTATATCGGATTTGCCTATCGGGGGTCGACAACGGACCCGTTTTATATTATGTACCGGCTTATGCCGCTTCTGTGACAGTTAGGAGATGTACACCCCTTCGCTGGTACCATGCGCTCTGACCCGATAATCGGCGTGAGCCTAATAAGCCGCTGTAGGGTGCTGTCAGTGGTCGGGGACCACCTGTATGGGTTATGTACCACCTGTTATCGACTGATGGGAACGCCAGTGATTCTGGTATGCCAACCATGGTCGTTAACACAATCCGACGGGACTTCTGAGCATCATGACATTGCATATCATAATTACTTATTTAGGACTGTGTTATATGCTAGATCATTGCACGCTAACCCTATTGTGCTGGCAAAAATGTTTTCGAAGTTTTTGACCGTTTCGTACCTACCCCCTTACGGGTTCTTACGAGAACTCACCCCCCACATACTTAATATTTTCAGGGGATCCGGGCAAACGACCTGCGGTGTAGATCTTCCGTGTGCTCGTTCTGCATTTCTGTTTTGTCTGAGGTATAATTCTGTTTGGGGGAAATTCTCGTTAGATCCCTTCTGTGATCTTTCGGTATTTATCTGATCTAAGTCTGACGTAATTTCTCTGTGTATGTTTAGCAGCAGCAGCAGCAGCTTGTAGCGAGGTATAATTCCACACTGTGGCTCGGCTCTGTAGGAGTAGTTGCATGTAGACACTTTAGTATTTTGGTATTTCTGGTATGTATATCATTATTGTGGGAGTTTTCGACCCTACGTAGAGGGCGGAACTCCTTCTGCCTGTATTATTCTTTTTCTGCTTTAAATTTCTGCATGCGCGATATCCTGTAAAACCACTAAAGTGTCTCGGATGGAGGTTTAGGACTAGCAAGACGTCTTAAAATCTGCAAACACGTAATAACCTTAAAACTGAAAGAAATCGTTTTAAGGGACGGGTTTCGGGTCCACAACCCTTTTAAAGAGAAAATTCCGCGATCACCCGCCACCGGTACCTCCAACCTTTCCAAGAAAGACGCTTCCGCCAGTTCCGGGGAAATGGGGGGACACGCAGTGGTGATCCCCTCAACCCCAGCAGACTCCTCTACGAAGGAGAGTGCTTGGGAAGTTCGCCAACCGCCCCCCGCAGATGCCGACGATGGTTGGGGGAAGGCACTCGCCAAGCTATCCAACGGCGATGGGGTTCCAGCCGCGGAGCTGGGTCGATCACATGGTACGTTGCTCCTGTTTAAGCTATTCCTTTGTTGTTCCCATTTTCCTTGTTTTTCCTAACATTTCTGGGTAATGCAGGGCAAGAACTTTCTGATCGCCAGGCGAACCCCTACCAAATCACCGTGGACTTAGGCCTAGCGGCGTCGGTCCTTGAGAAGTCCGGAGTTTGTTCGCACTTCACTTAGCGAAAGCGCCTTGCCACTCAGAAGGCCGTGAAGTGGTCCGAGAACCTTGCCATCTTGAAGTCTGTAAGGACGGAGCGCAGGGCGAAGGTGTTCCAAGAGCAGGAGAGATCGGTGGAGGAGGCATGTGATCCGGTCTTCCTCCTCACCAACAAGTCTTCGTTGTTAATGGGAGGGGATTGACCTTTGATGGCCTGCTTAGAGGGACTCCGCACCCACTTTGACAGGGAGGTGATGGATCGTAGCCTGGATTCCCCGATGGAATTCATGGAGGCAGCGGCGAAGCACAATCTATAGGTGAGGTGTATTACCATTTATTTTGTTGTATTGTCAGTGGAGCGAGGTTCTGCAGTACGCGAACGGCAGTGACAGCATGCAGATTGAGGAGATCTCCTGTCTCCGCAAGGAGTAGAGCGCCTCCCAACCAGAAGGCGATGGGTACGCCAAGAGGGTGGAGGAGTTGGAGACATGGTGCGGTGTTCTTACCCAAGATAGGCAGGCCGCCAGACTAAGGGAGATGGAGAAGCTCGCCCTTCTCGCCACGTTCCTCTATCAGCAGGAATCAGTGCAGGCGAAGGATCTGGAGATCGCCATTCAGAATCAGGCGCTCGCCTCAGTGGGGGCTGAAGCGCAGGCAGCGTGTGCCAAGGCGCAGGCGGAATCAGAAGCCGCGAAGGCTGCAGCTGAGGAGGCAGTGCGCGAGGCCACATCGCGCGCTGAGGCGGCAGAGCACCAAGTCCAAGAGGCCAAGGGTGCTACGGAGGACATCGTGAACGAGCATCTTTCCGTTGTCGAGGGCTTCCTGAGCGCGGTTTCGGCTGTGTGGGAGATGCAGAAGGCACTGGACCTCCCTCTCTTTCCTGGCGATTCCAGCCGCTCCTCCAAAATCAAGGTGTCCATTCCAGAGAGGATGCCGCAATTGTTGGAGAAACTTTGAGAGACGAAAGTACAAGGCGAAGCCGGGGCGAGCGCCTATGAGGAGGGCTGGTTGAAGTGTCGCTTCCATGTGGAGAAACTATACCCGAATTTGGACCTCAACAGCCTTTACGCGTCAGACACCAACAATCCCGAAGTTGCTACCTTGCTGGACTGGGGCGAACGGGGAAAAAGGATGGACGCAGCATGGGATGCCATGCTAGATTAGGGTGGAGGCTCCGGATATGTAGATGACCCCCCCTGTTAGGCTAGTCTTAGAAGTTTTTCATAGACTCTGTAGAATCCTGTAAAACATGTACATTTTATACAATATCAATAAAAGATGAATTTCAGTTTACCTCTTATCTCTTCATTGTTTCAACCGTGCGGTAGACTTGTAGGCAACGTTAGCTAGTATTTAACTTTATATTATTGTCTACGAAGGCGAGGTCCGCAACGTCTCGTTCGCTGACTTTTTAAGGGGCGAAGCTCCCCACTTCAATGCTTTGGTCTATGCGAAGGACAGGTTCTCGAAGACTTGTGTTTCTTAAAGGACGTAGAGGCGACGCCTTAGTGATTCGCAAGGTTCGCAGAGGCGATGCCCTTGGGTAGTGTAGGCGATGGCAGAGTTTTGTACAGCCGCGCATGCACAAGGGACCTGACAAGGTCTGTAGCCGTGACCTTAATAGGCCAGGCGATTAGCCGTTCTGACCGGTCGGGTGCAGAAGGTTAATTAAAGTGTCGTTGAGTCACAAAGAAATGTCGTGTGAGCAAGGAGACGAATATTCATTGAAATGTTATGAGTTACATGTAGTATGGGCGCAAGTCATCTGTGTGAAAATTGCGAGGGAGTGGGATCCCATCTTTCCTTTGTAGCTCATAGACTCGTGGCCTGACCTGCTTGTGCACCACGTACGGGCCTTCCCAGTTGGCTCTCAGAACGCCCAGTTTGGAGTCGTGAACTGTTAGGGCAGACTTGAGTAGTGCGAGGCAGCCTGGTTTGATTTCCTTAGGTTTGACTTTGGCGTCGTGCTGGAGTTTGAGGCGCTGTTTGAGGGCAAACAAGCATAGGCGTGCTCCTTCGCGCAGTTCCTCGAGTAAGTCCAGTTTGGCGCGAAGCCCTTGACAGTTGGCTATATCCATAAACTTCAGCATCCTGATGGTTGGGAAGTCTACCTCGATTGGCAGGAGTGCGTCAGTGCCGTATACGAGGGACAACGGGGTCTCTCCTGTAGGCGTTCACGTAGTTGTCCTGCAGTCCTAGAGGACGATGGGTAGCTCATCAACCAATCGCCCTTTAGCACCCGTCAGGCGCTTCTTGAGTCCCTCCTTGATGGTTCTGTTGGTGACTTCGACATGTCCGTTAGATTGAGGATGTGCCACAGGGGCGTATAGCATACGGATCTTGTTGTCCTCCGCCCAATGTTAGACGCTGTGGCTGGCGAATTGGCTCCCATTGTCTGTGATGATGGCGCAAGGGCTCCCATATCGACAGACGTTGTTTTTCCACAAGAATTTGATGACGGTTACGGATGTTATCGTCACCATTGGTTCCACTTCGATCCACTTTGTGAAATAGTCCACTGCAACAACACAAAACTAGTATTGTCCCGTTGCCCTGGGCATTGGTCCGATGAGGTCCAGTCCCTACAGGGCGAATGGCACAGGGTATGTGAGCGATGGCGATTCCACAGATGGAAGTCTCTGAATCTGAGAGTTGATCTGACATTGATGGCACTTCTTGACGAGTGCGGCTGCGTCTTTCTTTAAGGTGCGCCAGTAATATCCCGGTCTTAGCGCTTTGTGAACTAGTGCCTCCGCGACGATATGGGCACCACAGTTCCCTTGGTGGATAGTGTCCAAGACGCATTACGCCTCTTTGGTGCTAAGGCAGCGCTGGAGTGGTGAAGAGAATCCTCAATGCCACAGCAGTCCATTGAGGAGCACAAACCGAGTTGCGCGTACTCGGTTACGGTGATATGTAGTTGTTCCTTTGACGGCGTTGATGATGGGCGTTCACTAATCGTTGTGGTCTTACCCTACTTCGATTGTCCCAATGTACAGCTTTCCATCGATCGATGGCCTAGCCAAAGTCTCTGATGCTGAAGGCGTTCTTCCCATTGAAAGCATATCCGCCATAGTGTTCTCTGACCGTGGTATGTGAACAAAAATTGCTTCCTGAAAGTGAGGACACAGGGAATTCACCAGCTTTAGGTATTTGGACAGGGTTGCGTCCCTGCATTCTGAGCACCCCTGAACTTGCTGTATAACAAGCTGAGAGTCGTTGTGGATGACTATCCGGTGAATGCCAATGCGAATGGCTAGTTTGAGCCCCGCAATGAGGGCTTCATACTCTGCAACATTGTTAGTAACCTGGAATTGGAAAGAAACACGCAATGTTGTTTCCACACCTAGTGGTCCTTGCAAGTAGACGTCACCCGCAAGTGACGTTGCTTTGGATGCACCATCGACATACATGTTCCACTCCGGGGAGCAGGTTCAGGAGGTGCATCTTGTTCTTCATCTGCGACAATGTTGGCGTCTGAGAACTCTGCCAAGAAATCTGTCAATGCCTCGCCCTTGATAGCCCTTTGCGGCTCATAGTTGATGTTGTATCCACTCAATTTGATGCACCATTTAGCGAGGCGACCTGAGTGTTCCGGTCGTTGGAGGATTTCTTGTATCGGTAAGTTTGTGCGCACCGTAATCGTGTGTCCCTAGAAGTAGGGTTTGAGCTTTCTTGCTGCGTGGACTAAGGAGAGGACTGCCTTCTGTAAAAGAGGATACCTTGTCATCCTCCTCTTTGAGAAGGACAGAGGCAACACTGTTGCTTGTCGTGAAGAGATAGATGACTAGGTCATCGCCCGGTCTAGGGCACTTAAGAGTGAGCAACTCCTGTAAGTGCTGTTTGATGGCAGCATATGCTGCCTGACATTCCTCCATCCATTTGTAGGCAATCTTTTTACGGATCTGGTTAAAGAATGGCTTGCAGCGGTCACCAAGCTTTGAAATAAAGCGTCCCAGGGCCACAAGTCTTCCCGTCAGCTGTTGCACATCCTTGAGACCCCTTGGTTCGCGGACGTTGGTAATTGCTTCGATCTTCTTGGGATTGGCATGAATCCCTCCCTTCGAGATCTGATAATCTAGGAACTTGCCTTCGCCAAAGATGCACTTCTTTGGGTTGAGGCGTATGTTGTATTTCCGGAAGTTTGCGAAGGTCTCCGCCAAGTCCTCCAGGTGTGCGGCGACGACTTTACTCTTTACTACTATGTCATCGACATAGGCCTCTAAGTTCCTCCCGATCTGATATGCGAAGACTCTATTTATGAGCCTTTGGAAAGTTGCTCCCGCGTTTTTCAACCCGAAAGGCATGCGGATGTAGTGGTACACTGCTTCACCAATTGTGAAGGCAGTCTTTATGGCATCATCCGGATGCATAATGATTTGGTGGTAACTGCTGTATGTGTCCACGAAAGCGAAAACTGGAAAGTGTACAGTGGAATCTACAAGTTGGTCGATAGAGGGCAAAGGGTAGGGATCCCTTGGGCAGGCTCTATTGACCCCATTGTAGTCTATACACAAACGCCAATCTCCGTTTTCCTTGTCCGCGAGTACAATGTTGGCGAGCCATTCCGAGTAGTGAACCTCTTTGATTATATTAGCATTCAATAATTTTTGCACCCCAGTGCGTACAAAGTCTTTGCGATCGGGGGCCATGCCCCTCGTTTTCTGCCTAACAGGCCTAAGGCCAGGGAGGATACTTAGCTTGTGCAACATAACTGAAGGATCTACGCCGGGGAGGTCAGCAGGTTCCCAGGCGAAGACATCCATGTTGGCCTGAAGGAGGTGGATGAGCGCCTTCTTGTCTTGTTCCTGGAGGTCTTTCCAGAGGTGAAACCTTTTATCTGGGGTAACCTCAATTTCTTCAAAAGCGCCGGACAGATCGGCTGCCGCATCTGCAATTTTTTCAAATTCCTCCGCCGCTTTTTTCCTCTTTGGTTCTATACAGGGAGGGAGCTGAGTAGGGCCAGCGAGCACAGAGACATAGTTTCCTCTGGCCACATTCTGGCTGAAATAAATGTAGGCATCGCCACCCTCGCTGTGGAATACCAAGGTGAGGCTCCGCACATCGCACCGGATGAGGAACTCAGTTTGGGTGTGGCGCCCAATGATGGCGTTGCATGGCGAGGGGAGGTCAAGGATCAGACCTGTCTCTTGTCTCTGGTCGTGCCAATCATCATGAATGGGAGTGTGATGGCTCCCAAGGTTGGGATTTCATCTCTCCCAATCCCAAAAGTTGCTCCCTTCGCCGACAGTATGTTAGACAGTGGAACCATCGTCTCAACAAGCGTGTGTTTGTAGATGACATTGGTGGTGGCCCTCGTGTCTATGTAGACCCGATCGGTGTCCCACCCTGCGACGCGGGTTGTGATGACTAGTGGGTCTGAATGACGGATCATCAGGGAAGTCCCGTCTCCCCGGTGTATTAAGTGGCTGGCAGTATGATCAATCTGGTAGATTTGTCTCATGTAACGGTGTTGACATCCGATTTTGTCCGGAGTAGTGAATTAGGTTTTTGTTTTTTGTTTTTTTCGGTATTTTTCCGTATTTTTATTTCATGTGATTTTTGTCGACATTTTATGTATTTTTCGTCATTTTCGTTATTTTTCCGTATTTTTATTTCATGTGATTTTTGTCGACATTTTATGTACTTTTCGTCATTTTTCGTTATTTTATGTAACTTTTTCCATTTTTCGTTATTTTACGTAGTTTTTATCGTTTTTCACGTGTTAGTGTCATTTTCATTATTTTATTAACTTTTGTCGTATGTTTTTTTTTTATTTTATGAAACTTTTGTTATTTTTTTGTTTTTTTATAATTTTCAGATACTTAGGTTATTTTTCTTATTTTGGTACTTTTCGTTATTTCCATCATTTTATGTACTTTTTTCATTTTTCATGAACGTTTTTTTTATTATTACATGTCTTTTATTACTTCGTGTGCTTTTGTTATTTTCATGATTTTTTTATGTGTTTTTATCATTTTTATTTGGTTTAATCTAGTTTTAAAATGTGTTTATTTTATTTTATTTTTTTAATTAATTAAAATTACAAAAAAACAAGAAAAGAAAAAAAGAGAAGAAACTTACAGCAGGAGCTCGTGTTCTTCCGCTTCCTCCGCCGACCCATCTCCACGCTTCTGCCTTTCATCCATCCATCATCAAAATTCAATTCAGACTCCACCATGATTACTTCTAGCTCATGTCAATCAACATTTCCGCCTATAAATTGAGCTTTTTCGCAAAGAAAATGAGGAGGATCGAAGAAAAACGGGCCAAAAAAACGAATTCGTCCTTCACCCTCCATTTTGCGTTCCGGTCACCGTCGGCGCCAACGACCACTCCCATTAGGTCCGTCTCATCTCCAAGATCCCGAATCTACCTTTCTTTTCATCCAAATATCGCCGGAAACGGGCAAATCCGGTGAAAACCGCCGCGCGTTTTTGACGTTTAACCGCTTCGATCCGTCTTTCCATCAATATTCGGCCGCTCCCACCACCACCATTGGAACCAGCGTCCGACGTTCCACCATTGGAAATCCACCGGACGCGGGCGGCTGCAAGACGCCGCCGCCAAGCCCAGAATCCGGCGAACTGCAAGGAAGAAGAAGCTGACTTTTGTTTTTTTGGGAAAATTACAATGTTAGTCCCTGTCCCTTTACTCCTCCCCTGATTTCACTTAAACCCCCTTATTTATCCTCGGTTTCATTTACATCACTATTTCAAGTTTAAATACTCAACATTTTGGGCACTAAGCACAAACTTTTCTTTTATTGTCTTATTTTTTAAAATATTTTTTTTTATTTATTAAATTAAGGGTTGTTGTTAATCATTTATCATTTTTTTTCATTTTTATCCATGTTTTCTTTTCAAACATTATTCCCTTTATAAAAAAAAGATTAAAAAAAATCAAGCAAAACTATAAAAACACCCGTGGTACCAATTTTGGGCGTACGAAAATTAACTTTTTTTGTACGTAACTGACAAACGAATCCAGATCTCTCGTAGACCATTTTCAGGTTCCCAATCGACCTAGGAAAAAGATTGGTGGCGACTCTGTACAAACAATCATCAGGATATTACCGATAGGTATTTCCCACGTCGCTACAAACGGCATCTCACAGCTTCGCCTTCACACTGTGTGATGTGTGATCACGTTGATGTAGCCTCTTACAGGCGGAATCTGATTCGCCCCACCGCGTTCCTTGTTCTGCCTGGGAAAATCCCGCCCACAATCATCCCGTTCGCCTTTCGCGCTTGCGTCCCTTAGGGGAGCCTGCCCTAGAGGAGGTTTCGTGAACAACGAACTCCTTCAGTTTGCCCTGAGCAATCATCTCAGCTAGCATACGTTTGAGCTCGAAGCAGTCTTCAGTGTCATGTCCCTTGTCACGATTATAACGGCAATACTTGTCGCTCTGATTCGCCGCTCCCTTAGGAAGGGGGCAAGGCCACTTAGGGACCTCCCTCTTTTGTTCCAAGGCATGAAAGATGTTGGTTCGGGAGTCCCTGAGTTGTGGAAGATGGGGATACGCCCTATCTCTGTTATTCTGCGGAGGA
This sequence comes from Stellera chamaejasme, assembly GCA_024586325.1. Lineage (NCBI taxonomy): Eukaryota > Viridiplantae > Streptophyta > Magnoliopsida > Malvales > Thymelaeaceae > Stellera > Stellera chamaejasme. The sequence goes on along the minus strand of CM044981.1, from coordinate 52,796,484 downwards.
AACTGCCTCCGCTGTCCCTGGGGCGTGGGATCTTTCCCCCGTGCTGACTGTCCCTTCGCATCAGTCGTGGATCTGCCATAGGGTCTGGAAACCGCCTCAGTGTACATGAATCTGGTGGCCCTGTCGAGGAACTGCTCCATATTGTGCGTGGGATTGGTGTGGACATCAATAAAGAAAATGGAGTCCCACCGGAGACCCTGCATGGCAATTAGGAGGCGGGCTTCCTCACCCAGGTTGCGGACCTGGATTGATTCAGCTTGGTACCGCTGAATGTAGTCTCGCAGAGACTCGTCTTTCCATTGTCACACCTTTAAAAGGTGCCTGCATTCTTGGGAGGAGGCTTGGAGACAACGAAATGATTAGAGAAAGCACGAGACAGTTCCTCAAATGATTCGAGTTGCATACCGCGAAGGGTGGTGTACCAATTAGCTGCGGCCCCCGTGAGTGTAGAGCTGAAGGCCCTACATAAAGTGCTGTCATCCGCCCTGGCGATTGCCATCGCGGAGATGTAGGGTTGTATGTGGATGCCTGGGTCGGAGAGTCCGTCGTATGCGTCCAGCTTTGGTTGGCGGAATTGTTCTGAAATCAGCACCTCCAAGATCCGCTGGGTGAATGGTTGGGTCCAGAGATGGTCCAGGCCTAACCTGGTTGAGTAAGGCGCATTGGCCCTTTCTTCCCGTTTCTCCATTTGCTCGAGACGTCGAGCGAGGGCCACGAGAGCAGCCGAGTGAGCAGGATCTGGGTGGTTTTCCTATGGTGATGGAGGCGGAGGGAGCTCTGGTTGGTTAACTTGAACCTCTCCAGCAGCATCCAACACACCTCTCAAAGTATCCGCGAGTGTTTCACGTAGGTTCCTGGCCACCGTATCAGTGATCGCCGTGAGGATTGTGGGGTCAAGGCCGGCCAATAGGGCGTATTGAGGACCGGCATTGTGATGGGTCCCCACTGTCTCGGCTGATTGGCAGTGGTTTGCAGAGAGAGCGACACGACCTGCTCTTATAGCCACGTCCACTCTCGTCATATGAACGACCTCCCTTGGCTGGGGGGCGTAGTGCTCCCCGTGGGACGAGCTTTCTTCAGCGGAATGAACCGAAAGCCCGCCGTGTCCTGTCGGAATATTGTTGGGAGGAGCGGCATCGTTGTTGACGGCAACAATGGGATTTCGCCTTCCACGGTGGCTCTGTCCACTTGCGCCTCTTGTGACAAGCATGGTGATTGTGTGGTCTCCGAAGGATATTTCATTTCCCACAGACGGCGCCAATCTGATAGTCTCATTCTTTGACGGTCCGGATTCTCAAATGTTTCTCAAGCTTTTTTGGTGTGACGAAATGATGATCTTCTGGTTCAGGGTAGTCTGCAAAAGATGAACAAAATACTCAGGAGCAGAAAGAGGAGTGGAGGTGTGTAGATAGGGTGTACCTTTCCCAAGTGGCCCTTTATAAGGGGGCGTTGAGGTGGCGGTTCTCCCTTTGACCAGGGTAGTGGGGTGTTCCCCCCACGTCCTGGATAGTGGAAGTCCAGATGGGTGATGGAGGACGTGGGACAGTTATGGAGGTAACTGTCTCCAACTGTGAAGAACGTGGGTAAGTTGTGGGAGTTACCGTTTCCATTTCATTGTCCTCCAATGTGTTGAAGTGTTTGAGGAGCGAGGGCCCTCCTTGGCAAAGGCTATAGGTGCGAAGCCAGTAATGGCGAGGACCCCGTTTGGCGAAGGCCCCTGATGTGGGGTTTGCTGGAGAGTGCCTCCGTGGGAGGCGATGTCGCTGCTGTCCTTAGCGTTTTATGGCTTCGAGTTATGGCGAGAGACATTCGTTTGGGTTGTAAAATTAATTGTTCGATGTGTTGACACAACTTCCAATGTTTGATGCATGTCCATCAAGAAGTTTTAGCATGCTCTTCAACCATTTGCAAACATTTTCAATTTGATCTTCACTCAAAGTATAAATTGTCTTAGCTTGACATGGTCTTCCATCACGCCCGGGGAACAAATGCAGCTCATGTCGGATGTTCAATTTCTGGAGATCACGTCTCGAGTTTGCATTGTCCTTACTCTTACCTTTTTGATTCATAACCGTGTAGAAGACATTGTCAAAACAATTTTTCTCAATACGCATCACATCGAGGTTGTCTTATAAGCAAATGTCCCCAGTACGGTCCCAAAAGATTGATTTCGTAGTCCAATTATGAGTCACACCAAAGCCATCAGGTCGATGTCTGTCCTAGTCCGAACCAAAAGGTGGGAATTCAATCTGCTCAATCTCCCTAATTATTTTGACGCCAGGCTTATATTCAAAAGGCTATGTCCACTCTCGATGACCCCAAGCTCATTTTCTTCATCATCATTAACCGTCCATTCAACATTATTAACATGAATTCTCAAACCTTCATGAACCATTTGTTGGACATTCCAACCTTCATAGTCAGTAGTCATCAAGTCCCTTTGCGTACTTGCACGTGGATTACTAGATGATGATCTGTCGACGAATCGATCATGACCTCCAACAATAGTGTATTGCCTCATCATGACAATCCCACACATAATAATATGGTTTAAAACCATACCCGCATAAATGATTTCCAATAGTAACATTTTCATAATAGAATCTATTTCTACACTTTTTACACAGACATTTCACTATCGACACCCCAATTCGATTCAGTAATCAAAAAAGCAAAGTCTAGAAAATACTCTAGTCCCTCAAAGAATCTTCGACTGATAGAACGAGCTCCCTTCTCTAACCACTGATACATCCAATCACGTTCACCAGCCATATTTTTACTCCTACATATCAATGTTTATAACAAAACATAAAAATTAAAAACAAACTTACATATTTCATATATACATAAAACTCTTATATGTTATTTTCCCTTAATCATAAAAGGTGATTGGACCTATCCTATTAAGTAAAAATACAATCGGTATACAACTTTTATGGTTGTACATATATAACTCGTACAACTTACATAAATTTCAGTAGCATTTCATCTCATTTCTTCATTATACCATATTTTTTGTTTTAATTTCCAAATCAGGTATAACAAGGGATAAGACTAGAAATGCAACGAAATTTACGTAACTGTAGTAGTTATACATATACAATCATAAAACTTTAATATACCAGTTACACTTTTATAAATTGTCCAACCTCGACAATCCATGAATATTGAATTAAATATTACGAGTATATTTTACAACATTATTTCCAATATTAAAAATAATATTATGCATATAATATTCTATGTAATATTCACCTACAGGAACTATGCTTGAAATTTACAACATCAAATTTGACTAATTTTAACTACACAAAATGAAAACAAGAAACTCCATATAAACAAAAAAAATGCAAACACTATATTAATTCATACCTAACTAAATCCACAAGATCTGATTTGTTGCTTGAGCATAACTAACACGGAAGAATCACCGAGAATGGTTAAAGCAGCCAACTTTGTTCAAAAAGCTAAAACCACAGAACTATGAAATAGGAGAAACGTAGAACTTCATTCGAGAAAATAATCAACAACTACTGTTTAAAGAAAAAACGGATATGAAATTCAAGTCAGGAGCAATTTTTCCGTTGTTCCCGAATCTGTGATGAAGAGATGCAGAGAGGAAAGAGGAAGAAGATGTAATCAATTTAAAGGGCATATAAACCGCTTATTCACATTACAATGGCGCCACTACTGCACAAAGAAATATGGTGTCAGCGGTAATCTTATTGAATCGCCCATATGCGCTTCACAACTGCTCTATGAAGCTCCTTGTAGCACCAAGTAATTGGTGGAGGTCCTGTAACGCCTTTTGGCGCTTCGTAAGGTGCTACAAGGCTCCTTTTAAGTACGTAGTGTAACATTTATGAGCTCATTTAGATAAATATTTTTTGTTTAAATAATTCAAATAAAAAGTGTAAAACATGAGATAAAGTATTTTCACTATTCCAAATAGAATGAGACATCTAAAATCAAAATAATGAATCACGGAATTCCTATAAAAATTTAATGTTGTTGATTTTCTTATCGGGGAGTGTTTGACAAGTAGATTAAAATTAAGAATAATATGTTTTGAGTGGAGTTGTTTTATTTAAGTTTACAGTTTTCATTCAAGTGTGTGATTTATTTTCATAATAAAATTTTTCATAAGTATGTGATTTATTTCCGCCATTTACATTGTGATTTATTTCCTCTGTTTACATAAAATTTTATTAATGCTTATAATAATACATTGTTGACATCCAAATTTGTCCGGACTAATGACATAGGTTATAATAATATCTTATTCGTAATTGTGATTTTCATATTTTTATTTTTATGTGATCTTGTGTGTTCTTTGTCATTTTGATTATTTCACGTGCCTTTTTTATATTTTTATTAATTCATGTGTTTTTGTCATTTTCATTTTTATTATTTCATGTGCTATTGTCATTTTAATTGTTTTATGAACTTTTGTCCTTTTGATGTGCTTTTTTATTTTTCACTTTATTTATGTCTTTTTACTCTTTTCTAGTCATTTTATCTTTCACTTGTTCAATATAGTATTTTAATGTGTGCTAATTAATATTAATAAAAAAAGGTGGATCAAGGTGAGTCCGTTTATTTATCACATATGTAGAAAAACACCTACATATATATACTATTAATTAACTAACTCAACTAACTAATCTAATAAATTGAAAGACTAAAACATCATTCGTAGACATTTATTAAGAGGGTAAACGTAACTTTTCTATAGTATGTGTTTTTTCACATATGTGGTAAATAGAGATCCACGGATCAAGGTGGATAAAAAAAAAGAGTAACTAAACGGTGCGCCTACCGTAAGCGCCTATACAGAAGAAGAAGAAGAAGAAGAAGAAGAAGAAGAAGAAGAAGAAGAAGAATAAAGCGAAGGAGAGAACATAAAAGGAGATTTTACTGCGACCTTACAGCGCAACCTACAACCAATGGCCCCAAGCTCAAACCCACTACCCGCCTAACTTAGCCCAATCAACACGCGGCCTGCTCACCATTCTGCAGGCAAACAAAATCGAGCCCGTTTATTTACCACCTTGGTGGGAATCCACCTACCTAACCTATTCCTAATCAACTAACTAAACTAACTAACATAAAAAATTAAAAGAAAAAAATACCCTTCCTAATAGAAAGACTTTCTAACTATCCACCACCACCTTCGCTGTAGTCGTCTCTAGCGTCGGAACCGTCGCCGCCACCGCCATCGCCCCTGCCACCGCCACCAGATTCACCATTGCTACCGCTACAGGCGGCACCACCTTCAGTGCCACAATTGTCACCGCCGCCGTTGCAATTTGTCAAACAAGATTTTTTAGAATTAATTTTCATATTTTTTTCATTAATTTGTAATTAATTGTATAGTGTCTAAAGTGACATGTCATACTATCTATTACAATAAATTGTACTGTTTAAATAGTTATTTTACACAATTTTATAGCGTATATTCGAAAACGATATAATGTCTGAAAAAATATTACAAGCTGTCTAACTAACCAAATTTGAGTATATGTCTAATGGAAACTGTTATAATATCTAAATATATATTGGAAAATGTCTGAATGAATTTCTAAACTGTCAGAATTAAATTGTAGAAGTGTTACTACTAGTCTTATCTCAAATCATCTTCCTCCACCTAGAGATCGTAGGAGATCGCCGGAATCGTTGATTCTCCAGCTGATTTGGACATTGGATGTCGATCGGAGACGGAAGCGTCGATTCTTCGTCAAATCTAGATATTGGACATCGATCGGAGCCATATCTGGACATTCAACGTCGATCGAAGCCGGATTTGGACATTTGACGTCGATCAGAGCCGAAAGAGTCGATTCTTCACCGGATCTGGACATTTGACGTCGATCGGAGTCTCCACCTGCTCTGGCTGTCACGATTCATCGGTGATAGTGAAGGAAAATGCCGCATATGTTCTGCTCCGGCTTTCGCAATTCTTCAGTGACAGCGAAGAGAACACCGGATGAGCCTTGACGCAAGGTCTGTCGATGAAAAGCATCGATCGTCCTCCAATTTCATGATCGTGGTGTGATAACCTCAGTCCGGAACGGTCCGGGCTCTCAGATGATTGAACGGAGTGGTGATATGTTGAGCGTCCTTTTGCTGGTTCGGAGTAACCTGTGAGAGATAAAGAGGATACTCAGGAGCAGCAAAAGGGCGTGGGGGGGTGTGTAGTTTCTTACCAAGTTTTGGGTTGCCATCGCCCTATTTATAGAGCGATGCCAGGAGCCTCCCCCGGTTGAGCCTATGTCAGAGGGGAAGGCGTGTGCCAGGCAGTAGTTCAGTTTGTCCTTCTGTCGGAATAGCCTTTGGCATGTGAATCGGTCATAGTAGCCCATGCTCACAGACGGTAGCCCACAGACAAAGCATGTGGTTAGTCAGGTGAGCTCATGTCTTTCCCATCTGCTATGGGAAGTGTTTATAGGAAACCCCCTCTGCAGGGTTTGCCAACTCTTGTATTTGCTAAGTGTCGAGAGCCCAGGAGCGAAGGCTCTGGGCGCGAGGCCAGTGAGTGCTAGAGCTCCGCCGGGCGAAGCTAGCAGATGTGGACTTGCTCGGGCATACTGGGCCATGAGGGCATCACTAGGGGTGATGGTGCAGGCATCACGAGGGGCGATGGTGAAGGCATCGCGAGAGGCGATGGCGATTTGCTTGGGTAGTGTACCAAGGTGCCTCCTCCTGAAGGCGGAGTAGGGGTAGGGACTTGTGGTCCGCGTTTTGCTTTTGAAGTTGACCGTTGGGTCCCGGTTTAACATTTAGCAGCTGAAACGTTTCCGTCCGTTGCCTGGTGTGGACACGTGGCGCCTCAGGGACATATGTCCGTTATAGGCGTCGTTTCGTTTTCCTCAGGGTAGGGCTATAAATTCCTTTAAACGCCGAAGTGTTGTACTTTTGGCTCTTTCATGCTTTCTTCTTGCTTCTTGCTTCCCAAGTGCTTCTGAGACTTTCCTCATGATTTTCCTCCTGTATCTGTTTGGTCGCTCGATATTTGTGTGCTCTCCTTTCCTCTGTTTCCCTCTTTAGACCGATCTTTCTAGCCTGTTGGACTTAGGTGAGGTTCTGGTCTTTCACACAGTAGGTGTTTGTTGAAATGATCAGACTGTTCATCTTCCGTTTTTTTTATGGAATCTTCGCAGTGATGGCTGCCAGGGATGTGACTCGCCCCGTTTTTTCGGTCGTCGATAAGAGTGCTATGAAGCCTAAGAGGTTTCAACAGGACCTTCTTTCCTCTAAGGAAGGTGGAGGTGTATACGACCAGGAAGGGGGCTTGCCAAGCTCTGAAGTTGCCGGTAACGGATGAGAACGAGGGCGCGGTGTTGTGTTTGTACACAGCACAAATGTTGTCGTGCCTTCGGTTTCCGTTGCCATCCTTGGTCCAGGAGCTCTGCGCTCAATGGGGCCTCCCTCCTTCACAACTAGGACCGAATACGTTTATTCAAATAGCCGCGTTCAACGTGGCTTGTCGGTTGGCGGGGGTGGAGCCCTTCGCAGATGTCTTCCGGAGGTTTTACCGCCTGGATCTGCAAGCGTCGGGGAAGTTCTTCCGTATTACCCCAATTTGGGTTGGGGGGAACAATTTTGTTACCTTTGGTGTTTCGCTGAAGTCATACCATGACTGACACAACAATTTTTTCCTTGTTTGTAGGGATGAGTCATGGCCGTTCCCGGTGGCGAGGACAGCGGAGGCAGTGCAAGATACGGCTGCGCGGCCAGTCTTGCGCATGGGTGGCAAAACGTGGAGGGCATACGTGCAGCTACTGGGATGGCTGGATGACGTTTTGGTGAGGAGGGCCTGTGATGATTTGTTCCCGTTCTCTCTTGAGCAGTTGGATGAGACAACCCTGAGGTGGGCTGGTATCAACACAGGGTATGTGCTGGATGGGGAGGTGCCTCCTCCTTATGATGGTTGGGCCCCTGCCCATCGCGGGGATTTGGTGGACGCCCTTCGTGCTGCCTTGGTGGGGCCTAGAGGTACGTAATGCTTGCTCATCATGCTTGGGTGCCCCTAGTGTGTTTGTACTGATTTTTGGTGTGGTGCAGATATCCCCAGCCTTGCTGATGATGATAAGGGTAAGAGGTTACCATGTGCCTCGCCCTGCGGACGCATCTGGCCTGTGCTTATAGGGAGAATGCCCCTACTGCCGCGGTGCGAGTGTTGGGTGTTATTGAGCCCTCGCGACATAAGAGGGGGACCACCAGCCAGAATGCCCCAGGCCCGAAGAAGCGAAAGGTGGAGGCGGGGGCCTCGCAAGGAGGGTGAGTGCAAGCCCCTGATCGTCAAGGAGACGCTTCTCCTGTGGGGGATGTGCGCGGGGCGGTGATGGTTGCTGCACCTATTGCTGAGGAGATGCCTGTCCCAGCATCGCCAGAAGGGCCCAAGAATTTGGACGCCTTTGTTGCTGGACTGATGGCGAGCCCCCCCAAGGCAGTTGGCAAGGATGCTTCTGGGCCTATCACTGCGGCGAGTATAGTACTCCAGGGTGCCACCCCCTCTTCAAGAGGGAGGATGTTAGCAGGTGCCCTTCTGCTTTCCATGAGGAGTAGAGGCAGGCTGGCTGCGAGGAGAGTGAGCAGCCTTGGTGGTGAGGAGATTGCCGTAGCTCCTTCAAGGAGCGAAGCGCTTGTGGCAGCAACTCAGGAGGTGCCCAGCGTTCTGGTAGCGGTTTCTACCAGTAGCAAGGTCTCTGAGGGGGAAGAGGCTTCTAGGGGTATGCCCCCAGCCAGCGAGGTTCCAGCCGCAATGGTCAAGGCCCCTGGCAACGATGCTCCTGCTGTAACGGAATTGGCTGAGGTTATCGTCCCAGGGGAGCGGGTCCTTGGGATGCGGTTTGCCCTCCCACCAGGTCATCTAGGGGCGAGGGTTGGTCGAGGTCACAGGTTCCAACTTGTGATGATATCGCTGTTCGGGCGGGAAGCTCTTCGCGGGGTAAGCTTCCTCTTCACAGATCTTATTTGTTTAACATTTTCTTTGGCCCCATAACAAATGTTATTTGATCACAGGAGGGGGGGGTACCTGGCCAGCATAGTAGTTTTCGCGATGTCACGGTGGAGCTTGACGAAGCATCATCCACTCTGGAGGAGACCGGGGTCTGGTCTCATTTTATCGAGCAGAAACGTCGTGCTGCTCTGAAAGTGCCTAAGTGGTCTGACAATCCCGCTCCACTGAAGGCCCTGAGAGAGGAGATCAAAGCGAAAGTATATCAAGAGGAGTTGCCTCTGGCGGAAGCATGGGACCCGGCCTTCTTGCTCAACAACAAATCTTCCTTGTTGTTGGCTGGGGAGAGTGCTATGCTCTCTTGCCTGGAAGGGCTTCACACCCCCTTTGATAGGGAGCTGATAGGCCGCAGCTTGGACACGCCAGTCGAGTATATGAAGGAGGCCGCCAAGCAAAACCTAAAGGTGAGGTAGTGGTTGGGGTTTTCCTTACATCTCTTGGTACCCCTTTTCGCCTTTCTGACTCCGTGTTTGCAGGCTGCGGTGAACGAATATGTGGGCCTGAGCCAATGGCATGAGTTTATGAAGTACGCCGATGGCAGGGATAGTGCTCAGGTAGCTGAGATCGCTCATCTCAAGGAGGAGCTGGGTATCGCCCAGCAAGTAAGCGAAGCGAAGGCGAAGAGGGTGGAGTAGCTGGAACGATGGTGCGATGTCGTCGTTCAGGAGAGGCTAGCTGCCAGATTTTCTGACATGGAGAGGAGGGCGCTTCTTAGCCGGTTTGTGCGTATCATGCTCCAGCAGAGCGAGTCCCTCTTGTCCAAGGATATTGACATCGCCACCCTAAAAGGAACCCTTGTCTCTCTGAGGTAAAGTGCGGAGGCTACCTGCGCGAGGATGCAGGTGGAGCTTGGGAATGCGAAGGCGGCTGCTGAGGCGGCAGAGCGCGCAGGGGCCAAGCGTCTCAAGCGGTTTGAAGGAGAGGCCCAAGATGCGAAGCTCGCAGCAGACGAGCTTTCGGAGGTGCACCTTGCGACCACTGCAGATTTGATGGCTGCTGTTGCGGCTTTATGGGAGATGGAGAAGGCCTTGGATCTCCCCCTCTTCCCTGATGAGGCTTATGAGCATCCTTCAAGTGTAAAGGTATCCATACCTGCAAGGATGCCGCGGCTTGAGGCGAAGCTTGGGGAGCTCGGGGCCCAAGGTGAAGCCAGGGCACAAGCGTATGAGGAAGGCTGGTTGCGATGCCGCTTCCAGATGGAGCGGTTGTTCCCAGAGCTTAACTTCAACGCTTTGGATGCTGCAGATACCAATAACCCCGAGGTGGACGCCTTGCTAGGCTGGGGTGAGCAAGGGAGGAAAATGGGCGCCCCATGGTATGCTGCCTTAGGTTAAGGTGAGGCTCTAACGTGGATGGCCCCCCTTTAGGTAGGCTGGCGTGTAAGCCGTTGTAAACAAGTAGAGGCCTGCATGTATATTTTTTGCATAATATGAATGAAGTATAAATTTGGTTTACCTTGAGTTTCGGTGCTTCGCTTTTTGTTCGCAATAGCATTGTGAGGAGTGTTAGCTAGACATCCGAGCAACTGCCTCATCTGTTTGGGGTTCACAGAGGCGAGGCCCTCGCAGAGTAATGCTAGGCTAAGCTCTTGGAGGGATTTGCGAGCCCCTTGGGTAGTGTACGAACCATTCTGGCCAATCAGGCGCAGAAGGGTATGGAGATGCCGTGGCCTGAAGAGGCGAGGCGTTTTAGGCTGTTCCGGATGATCTGGCGCGAAAGGTTGTGGTGATGTCGTGGCCTTAATAGGCCAAGCGTGGAGCCGATCCGGACTTTTAGGCGCGGAGGGCTTTGGCGATGCCGTGGACTTAATATGCTAGGTGAGGAGCCGGTCCGGCCGTTCAGGCGCGGAGGGCTTTGGCGATGCTGTGGACATAATATGCCAGACGTGTAGCCGGTCCAGCCGTTTAGGCTCAGAGGGCTTTGGCGATGCCGTGGACTTAATATGCCAGGCGCGGAGCCGGTCTGGCCGTTTAGGCTCGGAGGACTTTGGCGATGCCGTGGACTTAATATGCCAGGCGCGGAGGGCTTTGGCGATGTCGTGGACTTAATATGCCAGACGTGGAGCCGGTCCGACCGTTTAGGCTCGGAGGGCTTTGGCGATGTCGTGGACTTAATATGCCAGGCGCGGAGCCGGTCCGGCCGTTCAGGCGCGGAGGGCTTTGGCGATGCCGTGGACTTAATATGCCAGGCGTGGAGCCGGTCCGGCCATTTAGGCTCGGAGGGCTTTAGCGATGCCGTGGACTTAATATGCAGGCGTGGAGTCGGTCCGGCCGTTTAGGCTCGGAGGGCTTTGGCGATGCCGTGGACTTAATATGCCAGGCGTGGAGCCGGTCCGGCCGTTTAGGCGCGGAGGACTTTGGCAATGCCGTGGACTTAATATGCCAGGCGTGGAGCCGGTCCGGCCGTTTAGGCTCGGAGGGCTTTGGCGATGCCGTGGACTTAATATGCCAGGCGTGGAGCCGGTCCGGCCGTTTAGGCTCAGAGGGCTTCGGCGATGCCACTAATGAGTTGCAATTATGACACTGATGAAAGAAAGTGAAGAGAGAATGTTCTATTGAATTAAGAGTTTGAGTTTCAGAGTTTTACACGTAGTAAGGGCTTAGGTCATCTGCATGAAAGTTGCGAGGGAGCTGGTACCCATCTTGGTCCTGTCACTCGTAAACCCCTGGCCGGACTTGTTTGTGGATAACGTAGGGTCCCTCCCAGTTGGGTCGCAAGACACCCTGCTTGGGATCTCGTGCGGTGAGGGCTGATTTGAGTAAGGCTAGCCCTCCTGGTTGCAGCGGTTTGGGTCTGACCTTAGCATTGTGATGCAGGTTAAGCCGTTGCTTGAGTGAAAACATGCGAAGGCGAGCCCCTTCGCGGAGCTCTTCGATTAAGTCCAGTTTGGCCCGGAGTCCTTGGGTGTTGGCTTCCTCCGTGAAGTTGATGATGCGGATCGTGGGGAAGTCTGCCTCGATGGGTAGGACTGCATCGGCCCCATACACGAGGGAGAATGGTGTTTCCCCTGTTGGGGTCCTTGCAGTAGTTCTGTAATCCCATAGGACGCTTGGTAACTCATCGACCCATCGTCCTTTTGCGCCTGCGAGGCGCTTCTTCAGGCCTTCCTTCAATGTTCTGTTGGTGACCTCAACTTGTCCATTGGACTGGGGGTGCGCTACTGGGGCGAAGAGTGGGGATATTGTTTTCCTCAGCCCACAGTTGCACGCTATGGCTGGCGAATTGGGTGCCATTGTCTGTGATGATGGCGCGAGGGCTACCGTATCTGCAGACAATGTTTTTCCAGAGGAAAGTGATGATTCTTGCGGATGTGATCGTCACAAGGGGTTCTACTTCATTCCATTTGGTGAAGTAGTCCACCGCAACAACACAGAAGCGGTATTGACCTGTCGCCGTTGGCATTGGACCGATGAGGTCGATGCCCCAAAGGGCGAAGGGTACTGGGTTTATGAGTGCCGGCAATTCCGTGGATGGGAGCCGCTGGATTCGGGAGTTGATCTGGCATTGGTGACATGTCTTGACGAGGGAGGCGGCGTCCTTCTTCAGGGTCGGCCAATAACAGCCTTGGCGAAGAGCCATGTGTGCTAGTGCTTCTGATGCGATGTGGGCACCACAGTTGCCCTGGTGGATGGTTTCTAGGACCATTCGTCCCTCGCTAGTGCTGAGGCAGCGTTGGAGGGGTGAAGAGAAACCGCGATGCCATAACAATCCGTCGATAAAGACGAATCTTGTTGCGCGAGTGTGAGTCTTCTTGTTAGAGGAGGCCTCTTCAAGCTGGGCGATGATGTGGCTTCGCCAGTCACTGGCCTTGTCGCCCGTTTCGAGGGAGCCGATATCCAATGTTTCCTCAATCGAGGGTTTGGCTAGAGTCTCTAATGCAGAAGGTGTCCTTCCTTTAGACAACATGTCCGCGATGGTGTTTTCTGAGCGAGGAATGTGTATAAAGACTGCTTCCTCAAATGCCAAGCGAAGGGCATTTACCAGCTTGAGGTATTTGATCAGGGTGACATCCTTGCATTCTGAGGATCCTTGCACTTGGTGTATCACTAGCTGGGAGTCGCTATAGATGTGGATTCGGCGAATACCCACTCTGGTGGCTAGTTTGAGCCCGGCGATGAGGGCTTCGTATTCTGCGACATTGTTAGTGACGGAAAATTGGAAAGAGACTCGGAGGGCAGATTCCATACCTAGTGGTCCGCGCAGGTAGATGCCACCGGCTGGTGATCCTTCTTTGGAGGACCCGTCGACATACATGTCCCACTCAGGGGGAGGCGTCGCGGGCGTTGGGCTTGGTTCCTCGGTTGTGATCCCATCAGCTAGAATTCTGCAAGGAAATCTGCGAGCACTTGACCCTTAATAGCTTTTCGAGGCTCGTATTTGATGTTGTATCCACTCAATTCGATACACCACTTGGCGAGGCGGCCCGAGTGTTCTGGTCGTTGGAGAATCTCCTTGACGAGTAAGTCCGTCCGTACTGTGATTCAATGTCCTTGGAAGTAGGGCTTGAGTTTCCTAGCTGCGTAGATCAAGGACAGGATTGCTTTCTGTAATGGAGGATACCTGGTTTCTACGGGCTGTAGAGTGTGACTGGTGTAGTAGACCGGCCACTGCTTGTCTGCTTCTTCCTTGATGAGGACCGAGGCAACACTATTATGGGTCGTAGCTAGGTAGAGGACCAGGTTGTCGCCAGGTCCTGGGCACTTAAGGGTAGGCAAGTCTTGTAAGTGTTGTCGGATGCTCTCGTATGCTGCTTGGCAGTCCTCCGTCCATTTGCAGGCCTTCTTATTGCGGATTTGGTTGAAGAAGGGCTTGCAACGGTCGTTGAGCTTTGCTATGAAGCGTCCCAGGGCTACCAGTCTTCCTGTTAGCTGTTGGACGTCCTTGAGGCCCTTGGGGGTGCGGAGGTTAGCGATGGCGCCAATCTTTTTAGGATTGGCGTGAATTCCTCTCTTTGAGATTTGGTAGCCCAGGAGCTTCCCTTCGCCGACACCAAAGACGCACTTTGTCTGGTTGAGTCGCATGTTATACTTGCGGAAGTTGGCGAAGGTCTCCTCCAGGTCTGCAAGGTGTTTGGCGACCACCTTGCTTTTCACTACTATGTCATCGACATATGCCTCGAGATTTCTCCCAATTTGTTCTGAAAAAACTTTATTTACTAACCTTTGGAAAGTGGCTCCAGCGTTCCTCAAGCCAAAGGGCATGCGAGGTAATGATAGACCGCTTTGCCGGTTGTGAAAGCGGTCTTTATGGAGTCTTCAGGATCCATGAAGACTTGGTGGTAGCCACTATATGCGTCATGGAAAGAGAGGATTGGGTAGCGCACTGTTGAGTCCACGAGCTGGTCAATAGAAGGCAAGGGGTATGGGTCCCTAGGATAGGCTCTATTGACCCCTTTGTAATCCACGCATAGTCGCCACTCTCCACTCTCCTTGTCAACATGTACAATGTTAGCGACCCATTCGGAGTAGTGAACTTCCTTAATTATATTGGCGTCCAGCAACTTCTGCATTTCCGTGCATACAAACTCTTTACGATCGGGGGCCATGCCCCTTGTTTTCTGCCTAACTGGGCTCAAGCCAGGGAGTACATTTAGCTTGTGCGAGATAACCGAAGGGCTTACACCTGGAAAGTCTGCTGGGCTCCAGGCGAAGACGTCCATGTTAGCTTGGAGGAGGTGGATCAGTGCTTGTTTATCTTTTACTTGAAGATCCTTCCCGATCCTGAACTTCTTGCCTGGGGAGATCTCGACCTCTTCAAAGTCACCGGACAAGTCTGGGGCGTCCTCGTTCATGGGCTCTAGTTCCTCGGCTGCCTTCTTCCGCTTGGGTTCCATGCAACGGATGTGGAATTCGGTTTGGGTTCCATGCAACGATGAAGTTGACGAAGCTGTAGTGGCAAACCTGTTCGCCATCCTTGGTGCTGCCGATCATCATGAATGAGAGGGTGATGGCCCCCAAAGTTGGATTTCCTCTCTTCCCACCCCGAAGGTCGCTCCCTTTGCCGGCTGGATTTGCGATAGGGGTACCTTCGCCTCTATGAGCGTGTGCTTGTAGACGACGTTGGCGTTCACCCCTGTATCCATGTAGACACGGTCGGTGTCCCATCCCGCGATGCGGGCAGTGATGACAAGGGGGTCTGAGTGGGGAACCACCACCGAGGTTCCATTGCGGCGATGGATGAGATGGCTGGAAGTGTGATCAATCTAGTATATTTGTCTCATGTGGCGGCGCCTCGCGGCTGCCCCTTCGCACTGGGTGATCATGCTAATGTGGCCCTTGGCTGGTGGGACCTGACCCCTGGTACCTCTATTTCCATTTTGGTGGGGGAGTTCCTGTCGGTGATCCTCTCGTTCACCGTCACGCTTGAGTCCCCTGGGGGAACCCCTCCGCTGGGGGACTTATGGACCAGAAATTCAGTGAGTTTGCATTGGGCAATCATTTCCGCTATCATTCGTTTGAGCTCAACGCAGCTTTCCATGTCATGGCCCTTGTCGCGGTGGTATCAACAGAACTTGTTGCCTGGCCTCGCGGTCCCCGGAGGAAGGGGGCGAGGCCATTTGGGAACCTCTCTCTTTTGCTCCGGGGCGTGGAGGATGTTGGTACGGGAGTCCCTCAGTGGGGGCAGGGTTGGGTATGGCCTGTCCCTATGGTGTGGTGGGGGGAGCTGCCTTCGCTGCCACTGGCTTCTGGAGTCTGGCATGTGTGCCGGCTGTCTCTTGGCGTCGGCCGTGCTGCCCTTAAAGTGGGGCCGAGTGACTTCCTCGGTGTGCATGAATCTGGTGGCTCTGTTAAGGAACTATTCCATGCTGTGAGGAGGGTTGGTGTGGACATCAATGAAGAACAGGGAGTCCCACTGGAGGACCTGTACTGCTGTTAAGAGACGAGTCTCCTCTCCCAAGTTTGGGACCTGGATGGACTCCGTCTGGAATCGCTGAACATAATCTCTAAGCGACTCATCTTTCCTCTGACGTATCTTCAGTAGGTGCCCTGCTATCTTGGGTGGAGGCTTTGAGACGACGAAATGATTAGAGAAGGCACGAGAAAGCTTCTCGAAGGAGCCAAATTTCTTACCGCGAAGCGTGGTGTACCAATTGGCAGCAGCCCCCGCAACCGTGGAACTGAAAGCCTTGCAGAGGGTGTTGTCGTCTGCTCTCGCGATCGCCATCGAGGAGACGTAACGTTGAAGGTGGATGTCTGGATCGGACAGGCCATCATAAGCATCCAGTCTGGGTTGGCGGAACTGCTCCGGAAGTGGGGCCTCCAGGATCCCCTGGGTGAAGGGTTGGGCCCAGAGGTGATCCAGACCTGGTCTGGCGGAGTACGGCGCACGGGTGACTTCTTCCCTTCGTTCCATATGTTCTAGACGCCAGGCGAGGGCTGCCAGTGCAACTGCGTGAGCGGGATCAACAAAAATCTTGTTGTACCGGCATTTTTTAATCAACAAAAATTTTAAAGCTTTTTGTACCAATTTTTGATTAAGCGTTGTTACCTATTGGCATAAAAAATCTTCAGCATTATACGTTTTATTTGTCACTAATCTTTCCTAGAGTTCTATATTTTCCATTGGTCTCCATTTTCGAGCTAGAATGCTATCTAAGTTTTGAAATTGCGTAAAAAATGTCAATGTTGTTAAAAGCCGTTAAAAAATCTGTTAACTCTTTGGTTTAATTACAAAGATTAGTACTTAAAGTTTTTAACTCTTTAAAATTTGATCCTTCTTGCTTAATCCCTTTACAATTTGATCCTTCTTACAGTTTAATTACAAAAATGTCACTATCATAATCGTTATTAATTACGGCAGTCCTTCTTGCTTAATCCCTTTCTCTGCAGCCCAGATTTTGAAGATCTTGTATGTATGCCTCTACAGCGCTAACGGAATCCTTTTCCGCATCCGGTTTCACTTCATCACTTGTACGGGCTTTTTTCAGCGGATTTGAATTGTCCCAATTGTGCGGGTGCATGGTAGCATGCATCCATCCATCCGATCAGGTTGTTCATTTCATCAATCTGTGCACCAGGTAGATTTATACGATACCAAATAGCCAGACTTTACAATTTAAGGTAACATAACACTTTTTATGCTCAAACTTAAATTTGCCCTGAGCATGAAAATCGTGTTCGTGATCTGCAGTTTGACACTGTCAATAGAATTAATACGAGTCCGCAACTTGGAAGATTTCATCCTCCAACGCTTACCTTTGGTGAATATCTCATAAATCCGTTTCGCAGAGATGATCAAAATCTCTTATCTCTAACTCGCTCATTTCACCTTTCTCTGCCATGATTTGTTTCGCAGAGATGATCAAAGTCTAATATCGATTTATTTGCCGTATATTGCCCAATGCGTTAGAAACGTTTAATTATCGGCTCTTCTATTTACCAACTAGTGGGTAAAACCACTAGCTGATTATAATATTATCTAACTAATTTAACTAACTAACTAACAATTTTAAAGACTAAAATACCATTCTAGTTAGGTATTTACACACATAACACAGCTAGTGGTTCTTCCAGCTAGTTGGTAAATAACATCATCCTTTAATTATAACATTTTCTCGGGTTGTGTATATATTGAAGAAAAGAAAAATCGGACGTGGCGCACTAGAATGTGTTCCCGCCTGTAGAGAGGCTCTGGTAATCAGATATTAGATTAGATTAGATTTATAAGGAGGGTAATATGGTCATTCCACTAATAGGCGGGCGTAGGGCTGAGTTCGAGCCGAGCCGAGCCCGAACCTAGCAGGTTCGTGCTCGGGCTCGGCTCGAGCTCGATCGAGCCCGAAAATTCGTGCTCGAGCGCGGCTCGAGACAGGCTCGAGCTCGGTTAGGCTCGATTTGACCGCAACACTGAGTAAACGAGCTCGCGAGCTCGGTTAGGCTCGATTCGGTAAGCAGGCTCGTTAGGCTCGTGAGCTCGGTTAGGCTCGATCTGAAGGGTAGTATTGTAATTTTAGAAGAGCTCGTTAAAGTTCGCGAACCCTTACGAGCCGAACATTTCGAACTCAAGCTCGGCTCGTTTATTATTCGAACCTCAAAACCACTTTCAACTGGAGCCCGAGGCTTCTGAGGCTCGGCTCTTTGTGCTCGATCCCTTTCATTTCGGGCCTCCTAGCTTGCTGTAGCTCGGCCTGGTTCTCCTCCTTAGTGCGCCTTGTCCAAACAAGGGAAGTCGGGACCATCTGGGATATCCGCTCAACCTGCCTCCAACCAAAACCGCCTCGACGGGGAACACTATGTCGAATCGAACCAACGTCTTCTCCGCTCTACGTCTCCGGATTTCCCGGTCTCCTATCTTCCCCTCAGTCCTGCTGTCGAGTCGGTGACCCACAGACCGAGGCGGAGAGTTGAGCAGCGGTAGCAGCCGCAGCATTCCTCCAAGACTCCAATAGGCCATCTTCCTCTGATCCGACCGCCAAGGCTCCGACTCTTGGTCTGCGCCGGAACTTTTGAAAAATGGTCAGCGATCTTCATCTTCCTGAATATTTTGTGTTTTCGGCCTCAGGGTAGAAGATCATTTGTCCATTTGTGCAGATCTCGTTCTCTTCTCGTGGAGTTCGAATCATGATTCGTTTCAGGACTTCGTTTTCATTAAGTTTAATTGAATTCAGATCCATCTCGTTTTGTCAGATTGAAAGAACTTGTTCGTTGATTATTCCTGATCTGAGTTGTTGTCGGCATTGAAACTCTTGTCCGCTATTGACAAAATTTTTCAAGCAGATATACGTTTCTCTGAGTTTTATAGTGTTTTTGATTTGTTTTCTATTTTGCGTTTAAGTTTATGGTGCTTCTTGCGGTTTGGAGTTATGGAATATCTTGATCTGAGATTGGACGGAGGTGGACAGCAATATAAATGATAAGCTGTATTTCATTATTGTTTTTCTTCCCAAATCGGGGCTGTAGGAGTCATGCCCGACAGTTTGGAATATCCTTCTTCTTGATTCTGAAGGGAAGCGTGTGGCTGTCAAGTACTATTCAGATTATTGGCCTACCAATAGTGCTAAGGAAGCCTTTGAGAAGTCAGTATTTACGAAGATGCAGAAGACAAATGCTGGAACTGAAGGTAAACCTGATGAAGTTTGTATTTTATTAGGATCACTTTGCTGCTTTCTATTAGCTCTCCCCGTTTCTTTTAGATGCAGTTGTGAGTAGGAGGGGAAGGAAATTAGTGGCAAGTGTGTTTTCCCTTTGAGTTGGAGTTGTGAAAAATTAAAAATACTGCCATAGGGAATGAGAGTTAAGTGATTATGATGATCCTGTTCACCTATTTCTTCATAACATAGGAATTACACCAAGTCTCCTGCCAAACAAACTGTTAACTTGTACTATGCTGGTAGATTGTTTTCCTATGAATCATGTCAGTGCAATTGATTATGAGACTGACTCAGTGTGATTGCTA
This sequence comes from Stellera chamaejasme, assembly GCA_024586325.1. Lineage (NCBI taxonomy): Eukaryota > Viridiplantae > Streptophyta > Magnoliopsida > Malvales > Thymelaeaceae > Stellera > Stellera chamaejasme. Next base: position 52,777,070 of record CM044981.1, on the reverse strand, counting down.
TATTCATAATCTGTTTACTGTCAACTGTGTTTTTTATGATGCATAACGTATGTGCAAATTATGTAGCAATGGCTACTAGGTTAGTATAAGACATCAGCTGAATTGATCTTTAAAACATTCTCTATCCAGTGAGTCCTATCCATTGCCGTCTGCGCATGTTACGGATGGCCTTAACCTTTTACTGATACCTGTATTAGCTAAGACAAGAAAAGATGCTGGCGATTGATTACCTTTAATTTATTTTACTTACGTACTAATTTGGTTGTAGCTTTTCCATCCTCAGCAGAGATAGCAATGTTCGAGAACAGCATTGTTGTATACAAGTTTGTCCAGGACCTGCATTTCTTTGTTACTGGGGGTGAAAATGAGCGTATCTTAGCCAGAGTTCTTCAGGGCTTTTTTGATGCTGTTGGACTGCTACTTAGGTCATTTTAAAATTCAAGTGAACAATTATTTGGTTTCTGTATGCATTGTATGAACTAGCCAAAATCTGACTTGTTTTTTTTTTTTGGTTTCAGAGGTACTGTTGACAAGAAGGCGGCTCTGGAGAATTTGAATCTTATATTGCTATGCATGGATGAGATTGTTGATGGCGGGTATGCAGCTATTTATGATACAATAAGCATAATTCTCGTATTTTTTATAATAATGTTTTTTCTTTGGATCCACATTTACCTAAATTTCATTTAGCTGCAAGTTTTTATTTTTTTCCAACTCATGGTACGAAAATGTTTTTTTGCTCATTCACAGTTTTCATGTAAACTAGCCTTGTTGTGTAATGCTTGTCTGTGCAGTGGCTTGATATTGCAGTTCAGCACTGTTATATTTAAACTTGTTTTTAAAGCAATAACTGTCCTAGTTACTTAAGTTGATAAGGTCTTCATTTTTTTGCTCAATTTCATGAGGAATATTATGACATTTGAGTTCTTGACTTACCATTCTTTTGCAATCCCCTCTGTCGTGCAGCATCATCCGTGAAACAGATGCAAATACGATCGCTGGGAAAGTTGCCAGTAATAGCATTGATGTTGGAGCTCCTTTGTCTGAGCAGGTATATTTCTTTGGTCTAGACCCAAAATGCATATGAGCAAGTTACTGATATACTCCCTCCGTCCCAGCAAAGATTATACATATTCCTTTTTGGAACGTCCCAACAAAATTGATACGTTTACTAAAAAGGAAACCTTTTTACACCAATTTTACCTCATTACCCCTCATTTCCCTTCCCACTCAAAAAAGTTACTTTTGTTTTATATGCTTACTTTACATTTTTACCCTTTAGTCAACAACATTTATTAATCTCCGTGCCCAGTTAAATACACAATCTTTGCTGGGACGGAGGGAGTACATGTTTTGTTGTTTTTATTATGGTTTGCTTTGTTTGTCCATAGGAGGATACGGTGGGCTCAACAGAAAGTCTCAAGGAAGAGATTGCTGATTTGATAGATGCTGTAGAACCAGGTAACTAAAGTATTTTTTTTTGGAAAATAATGATTTGTTTATTTTCGGTTTGGTTATTTAAATTTAAATTTGACTTTTGAATTTGATGTCATAGATATGCTTGGACCTGTTTTTAAGTCGCTTTTCGAGAATGCTGAGCCCATTGGTGAGAGTAAATTAATTTATTTTTTGATTGGGTTCTAGGGCCTTTTGTTAATTATTTTACTTCTTGATAGGTTCTGGAGGATATGCCGTGGTTTTCAGAGCCACCTCTAAAGTTGATGGACTTGACTATGCGATCAAGTTTATTCCATTCCAGAGAGGTGCTGAACTTGGTGTTTTGAGGTAAAACATTTAATCAAATAAATGTAATTTAAAGATAGTCTTTAATTGAATTGAATTTCAATTTTTTATTTCAATTTTGTAGGGAGGTCAATGCATTAGAATGTCTCAGACATTCTAATATCGTATGGTATCATAGGGTTCGTCTGTTATTTACTCTGGTTTTTTAATATTCGTGGTTTATGAAATCATCTTTTCTCACTTTTTTTTCCTTTTCCACTCTTGTGTTTGGAAATCTTTTAGCACTGGATCGAGCATGTGACAGGACACGACGATAGATTGTCAGACTGATCTGTATGCGAGGTAAGCTGCCCAACGAAATTATCTAGAATGTCGGTGATAGTAGTTGATATTTCTACAGATTTTTCTGCCAAGTTTACTGAGATCTAGCTGATTGGTTTAATACGCGATAGTAAAAAAATGGCTTGAGGCTAATGAGGCTTGATTGAAGCTCGAGCCGAGCTCGAACAAATTTTTCTAGAATGTCGGTCATAGTAGTTGATATTTCTACAGATTTTTCTGCCAAGTTTACTGAGATCTAGCTGATTGGTTTAATACACGTAAAAAATGGCTTGAGTCTAATGAGGCTTGATTGAAGCTTGAGCCAAGCTCGAACAGCTCGATTCGTTTCTTGGCCCTAGCTAGTGCTCTTCCTAGAAATATCTAGGATCCAGCTTGTTCTGTCCACCTCTTTCTAGATTCTTCTACTGAAGTGAAGTCGGTGATGCCCATTTCCCAACAAAAAATGTAAAAATCGGGACTAAGTTGAAGGGAAAAAATAGTTAAACTATGAGGACTGAAGTGTAGACAAGAACAACCACAGGTCCACAACTAAGCAATAAGTTCTGTATTGTGTGTATTTCTTGTGTTTTGTGCTTTGTATATTTGTTGTGTGACATGTGTAAATCTGGAAGTTAGCAAGTACTAGTGAAGTTAATTCGAAGTGTTGTTTTTGCAGAAGTCTTGGAGATAGATTGTTAGATCCGGTGACAGTAGGAGAGAGAACCAAGTTTATTGGCCAACTGCTTGAGGCAATTCATCACATTCACGAGAAAAGATATATCCATAATGATATTAATGGAAATAATATATTGTTGGATATAAATGGAAATATAAAAGTGTCAGACTTTGGACTGTGAAGAAGAAGTGGTCTTAAAATCCTCCGAACAAGGACAAGTGTTGTACACGCCCCCTGAATGAAGGCGTGAACATATAGGTTCAAAAGCCGGTGACATATTCAGTTTGGGTATTCTGTTTTTTGAGTGCTTATATTCTTTCAATTCTGGAAGTGAGCGGGCTCAAAAAATACAAACTTTGAGGGATTATGGATCATTGCCCGATGATTGGGTTGAGCTTGAGGAGGGACTGCATACTGATTTCATTCTTCCAATGGTCTCGCATATTCCTCAGGAAAGACCATCCATTGTCGATCTTCTCGACCAATGTAAGTATTGAAGATATCCAATTCAATTATATTATGGTCTTTCATTTTCATAACTTGTTTTCATATTCATTTCATTTACAATTTGGCTCTTCATTTCGGTTTCCGAGGTCTGATCAAGAACGCAATCACTGTCAAGAGAGCTCGAGAGTTCGTTCAGAGAAAAAATGTAATTTCTATTCCAGACTTGTTTGTTTCTTAGGGCCTGATTACTTTTAAAAAAAAACATCCAGAATTTTCAGAAAACTGGAAAGTGAAGAAAACTTGTTTATGTACAGATTTTCAATTTTGGGAAAACAGTGTTCCATTTCATTACACCTAACAGGAATAATGTTCACCTTTTCCAAGAAAACTAAAAAACAAAATTGTTTTCCAAATGGTAATGAAATGGAAAACTGTTTTCCCAAAATTGAAAATCTGTACATAAACAAGTTTTCTTCACTTTCGATTTTGAAATTCGGATGTTTTTTTTAAAGTAATCAGGAAACAAACAATGCGAATAGAAATTACATTTTTTCTGAGCGAACTCTCGGCTCTCTTGGATGATTGCCTTCTTGATCGAAACAGCCAAATTGTAAATGAAATGAATATGAAAACAAGTTATGAAAATGAAAGACCAAAATGTAATTGAATTGGATATCTTCGATAGATTACATTACATTGGTCGAGAAGATCGACAATGGATGGTCTTTCCGAGGAATATGCGAGATCGTGGAAGAATGAAATCGTATGCGTCCTCCTCAAGCTCAACCCAATCATCGGCAATGATCCATAATCCTCAAAGTTTGTATTTTTGAGCCCGCTCACTTCGACTGAAAGAATATAAGCACTCAAAAAAATACCCTGGAATATGTCCCGATGATTAGGTTGAGCTTGAGGAGGGATCGCATCGATTTCATTCTTCCAATGGTCTCGCATATTCCTCAGGAAAGACCATCCATTGTCGATCTTCTTGACCAATGTAAGTATTGAAGATATCCAATTCAATTACATTTTGGTCTTTCATTTTCATAACTTGTTTTCATATTCATTTCATTTACAATTTGGCTCTTCATTTCAGTTTCCGAGGTCTGATCAAGAAGGCAATCACTGTCAAGAGAGCTCGAGAGTTCGTTCAGAGAAAAAATGTAATTTCTATTCCAGACTTGTTTGTTTCTTAGGGCCTGATTACTTTTAAAAAAAAAAAACATCCAGAATTTTCGGAAAACTGGAAAGTGAAGAAAACTTGTTTATGTACAGATTTTCAATTTTGGTAAAACAGTTTTCCATTTCATTACCATTTGGCAAACAACTTTGTTTTTTAGTTTTCTTGGAAAAGGTGAACATTATTCCTGTTAGGTGTAATGAAATGGAAAACTGTTTTCCCAAAATTGAAAATCTGTACATAAACAAGTTTTCTTCACTTTCCAGTTTTCTGAAAATTCTGGATGTTTTTTTTTAAAAGTAATCAGGCCCTAAGAAACAAACAAGTCTGGAATAGAAATTACATTTTTCTGCGAACGAACTCTCGAGCTCTCTCGACGTGATTGCCTTCTTGATCAGACCTCGGAAACTGAAATGAAGAGCCAAATTGTAAATGAAATGAATATGAAAACAAGTTATGAAAATGAAAGACCAAAATGTAATTGAATTGGATATCTTCAAAACTTACATTGGTCGAGAAGATTGACAATGGATCGGGCAATGATCCATAATCCCTCAAAGTTTGTATTTTTTGAGCCCGCTCACTTCCAGAATTGAAAGAATATAAGCACTCAAAAAACAGAATACCCAAACTGAATATGTCCCGATGATTGGGTTGAGCTTGAGGAGGGACTGCATACTGATTTCATTCTTCCAATGGTCTCGCATATTCCTCAGGAAAGACCATCCATTGTCGATCTTCTCGACCAATGTAAGTATTGAAGATATCCAATTCAATTACATTTTGGTCTTTCATTTTCATAACTTGTTTTCATATTCATTTCATTTACAATTTGGCTCTTCATTTCAGTTTCCGAGGTCTGATCAAGAAGGCAATCACTGTCAAGAGAGCTCGAGAGTTCGTTCAGAGAAAAAATGTAATTTCTATTCCAGACTTGTTTGTTTCTTAGGGCCTGATTACTTTTAAAAAAAAACATCCAGAATTTTCAGAAAACTGGAAAGTGAAGAAAACTTGTTTATGTACAGATTTTCAATTTTGGGAAAACAGTTTTCCATTTCATTACCATTTGGAAAACAACTTTGTTTTTTAGTTTTCTTGGAAAAGGTGAACATTATTCCTGTTAGGTGGGAATCACAAAATGAGATTTTCTAAAGGGTTTATGGGATCATATTAAAAACTGTGCTTTGACTGGAAAAGCATGATTTGCAGGGTCAGTCGCATATGTTTAGGGATTAAGGTTGAGTTAGTCATTTATAGGTTGAAGACCAGCAATGGGATTTTTGCATTGAGTGCAACACTAGAGCATGATTTATGTTAGTTTAGCTGTTATGAACAGCAAGTTATAACCATGTTCTGAATGTAAAATTTTCACTGTTTTTTAATTTTGTGTTCAAAAGTTTATATAGCCTTGACCTATGATTAAAATTTCTTTCAAATCTGCCATTTTATTCGTACGTGTGACTGAGATTTCAAGGATTTGAAACGTGCAAGCCTAGACTTGATTTTAAGTTTCAGTCTTGATCGAAATTTGCTAGTAAGTTGTCCATTACTAGGCAAGTACTGTATAATTGATCATGAGGGAGGGCTCTCCTGCTTTGCTACTACATGTACAGTTCTGTGTTTAATTTCCACTAGCTTGAGTACAAACTACTTTCTTTCCTTCTGGATAATACTTATAGAGTGCAAGTTTTTACTGTTCTGGTGCATTGTTACTAAAGAGATAATATGATTTACAAACATATTCTCAGATCAGGTGATTCATCTCTTGTGATTATTTTTGTGCAACCCTGTTAAAATTTTTGTGGGTTAAAGCTTCTGTGATTTATGTGATTATGATAACATATATACTGGTGAAGTAGAGTTGCAGCTTCTGTTTTCATGCATGTCAGTCTCACCTAATCCCTCAAATGCATTTGCTTCCATCTGCTGTGTGGCAGGCTTGCAGAACTTATATTTGTAATTTCATGATATAAGGTGTTCTCTTTTTCTTTAGGGGGCTGCTTCATTGAATGTGATTCTTGAAGAAATGCTTTTCGCTGGAAAGAATGCATTGGTCCTTGGGAGGAGAGACCTGGACACGGGGGTGATGTTTGGTACTTGATTTCCTTGAGTTTCTTCAAGTAGGTCTCGTAAATTTTGTGATGAATTTTCTTAAGTTCTTTGAGGGACATGTAAAGTGCATTTGATGGGAGTAACTTAGGCATATAATGAACCAATTTTCTTTCCGCAGTTAACAGAGGATCTCAATGCTTTGCCAATATGAGTGTTCACTAATGGTACTTGCATAATGTTGATTGATAGTTTGAACTTGCTCCTCCAGTTTTTGTTCCCAATTAGTTTTTTTTTTCATTCTCTTAATAAAATCTGGCAGTAATCAGCCATAACGATCAAGTTGACATGTATGCTCATCGAATTGCATATTAAATAGTAGCAACATAAGTTTATTTGTTATGATGTCAATAGGAAATACTATAAGAGTATTTTCTAGTTTACTAGTAACCATAGATACTGCCATATATTCTGTCATATATTTTTTGATCATATTGTATAGCTCGAGATCCATAACGTTGCGGCCACTAAGTCGTTCGAGCCTCATCATTCAATGCCCCCATTGTCATAGAGATTGTCTACAAGATAGCTCAATGGGTTGTTTTTCAGACTAAACTATTTAAGCCAGATTCTCAGGAGATATTGATACCATACTTATTAGTATCAAGTCATCCAATTTAAGTAAGCTTCATATTCAGTGGATCATCTTCGTATCAAGTCATCCAATTTAAGTAAGCTTCAAAAAAAAATGTATTCAGTGCATCATCGTTAATCTACTCCTATTGTGGAGAACATTTCCATTTCTTTACTCCGTTTCGTATCTTTTAATACCATTATGTGAAGTTTTTGGAGTCCGGATATCTACCTCCTAGGTGTTGTTACACATACCGGCCCAAAACTCCCATAAAGCCCAGCCCGAAAATCCTACTTTCCTAATTACCCAAACTACCCCTAACAGAGTCCCTCCCTCACACACGAGATCTGGAAACCGTCGACGAGAATAACTCGGAGCTTTCTCTCTCTAAAACAAAGACAAGTCGAAAACCCTCAACTCACAAATCGGAAACTGTCGAAATTGATCCTACTTAATTTCTGAGAAAAAATCGCATCAAAAGAAGCGAAAATCGATGGAAAAGTCGAAATCAACCAAGCATTCAAAATACGAAGAGCAGAAAGATGAAGAAACTGAAAAAATGAACAGTTAACTATAATGTCGCACTTGTTTTACCTTGTATAGTGTCACGATTCAGGTCCTATTGAGTCTTCTGCGTCATTATTAAGTTAATCGTACTGAATCCCAGGAAGAATTGAAACAGTTAGCATGCTAGTGTTCTATGATCTAAGTAGAGGTTTTCGAAGTAGTTAAGGAGATAAACTGTAAATCTGACCTTTGAACCTCTTATTGAAGTAGCGATGTAGTCATCTTCATCTTTTTGAAGCTACTGGTGCTAGTAGTTTCGTCAACCGTGGTCAGAGCTTTTCAAACTAACGAATAAAGCTTTTATATTCTTAGAGATGAAGATGATGATGTAGTCATTGATTTTAAAGTAATGTGCAAGGACCAATAAATAAAAACATACAGTATAACACTTGCTCACTATGCCGACATTATCTATAGATATGGTAAACAGTATTGGTACTCTTACCGGACAACAATTTCTTCTTAAACAGACAGTATAAAATTTGTCTATCTCTGATGTTATTCTTGTTTACTACATTCCAATATCTCATAATTAGACAAGAAGGAGGACCTGAAGGTATTGAAAAGAGCGCTGACTATGCACAAAAAGAAACAAGGTAATTAACCAGTCATTTGTTTGGGATGACATTATTAATTAGTATGGTAGACACTATATACTTTTTACACAAACAGTATAAACCATCTGACATTTCTCTTGTTTACCACAATCCACTATCTCAGCCTTGAAGCGGAAAGAGGAGCGGAAGCGCAGACAGAGTCAAGGTAATTCAGCAGTCCTTTGTTTATGATGAAATTATTAATTAGTGTAGTACACAACATATCGTCATTCAATTGGTGATTCCATGACTTGTCAATTCAGATTACCCCCACACAGCACATTGTCTACAACACACAACCTTACTGAAGCGCAAATCAACAACATTATTCAAAGGTAACAATTTATTTAAATCCTTTAATGAGTTTAAATATTATTCAATGAGTGATCAATATTTCATCTTCAAATATTGACAGGTTTGTTTTAAGTAAAATAACCGAAGGTGCGCCATCTGAGAGAAGTAAAGAACGTAGTACAAAGACTATTCCAGATACACAGAATGAACCAAGGTACACCATACAGTATCAGTCTGGTCTGTTGACGTTATGTAGTATTGCTATAGACAGTATATACAAACATTAAGTAACACTATAGTGGTCAATATATCAATACTGAATATCTGCACATACATTGTAATATTGTATCTATTCGAAACTGAAAATCTGCACACTGAAATTGCCCTTTGAAAATTTTTAGAACTCCACAAAAGTTCATTGTGTCGCTGGAGGTAGAAACAGGAGGAGATCCAATACTACCAAGCTTGGAAAAAAGCAACCAGAAAAGGCTCCTCGTAAGATAAGAATGAAAATGTAAGAATACTTTCTTCTTCTTTTTTTTAAGGAAATCCAACTTTTCCAGGACGACAAACATTAATGTCTATTAACTCTAGGACGGAAAATAAAACGTGCCGAAAGAGACAAAGCCCTCGATTACAAGCAATTCACGAGAAGGAAGTTGCACCTGCTAATGATGATTCAACAACTGTTGGTCTTCCAAAAAAGATAACAAAAAGGAAAAAAGATGAGAAGGAGGAGCTAATAATCGTTGAGGATCATCATCAAAAGAAGAAGGAAAAGAAACAGGCTGAAGAGCTTGCGAAACCACAGCTGAAACAAGAGGAGACAAAATAGGGCAAGAGGAAAATGAAAGAAGAGGAGAAGGAAGTTCCCAAAAAAATAAAAAGAGAAAGGCTAGATAGTCAAGAAAAAGAAGCAGAAGATCCAGAATCATGGTAAGAAGTAGACATTGTTCTGTATCCATTAGACAATATATAAATATTGGTTAGACGGTAAGGTAACTTACTTGATTCCATTTCTAATAATGATTCAACAGGGGACAATTGACGACCAACTGCAGTCCTGAAGCTATAAAGATGATGATGGCTAGAATGGAAGAAAGTTCAGATCACATGAAAGCAATTGAAGATTTAGGATTCAAATCATTAGGGAGAATTTCTTGCATGAGACTTAACATGAATTTGATCACATGGATGGTTAATGCTTTCGATCCAGCAGACACCTCTTTGCATTTTGGTAATGGAAAAAGGTTAGAGATAATTGCAGAGGATGTTCACATCACACTTGGAATACCCATGGGTCCGGTTTTTGTGGAGGAGGAATTTGGCTACAGAAATACACATACAAGAGCTCAGCTACCAGTCGATCTTGTGGTGGTTGTCTGTACTTTCTACAGGTTAGTTTTACATACTGTCTAAATCAATTAATATAATGGTTCATAGTAAATATAATATCGTCCACTAAACTCAACTATAGCGTCAAACATCTACAGTCTCTAACAAGTAATACACGTTTTGAATGTAGATGTTTTATCTGGATAGATTCATGTATAAGGGAGTTTTGAATCAAGGGCCAAGGATATTCCCTACTAGTTACCATTGGACCCAAAAGGAAGCAACAACTAGGTTAAATTTGGAGTTAACAGAAGGAGGTTTTGGAAGGGGGCTGGAATTACCAAGAATCTCATTGCCAGAAACAAGTAGAGCAACAAAATCAAAAAAGAATGATCATCCAAGAGAAGGAAAGGATGGAGTGGCTGGAAAAGATCATCCAAGAGAAGAAATAAACAAGGATGTAGTGCCTGCACCAGTTGGACAACAACAAGCTACAGAAAAGGATGCAGGAGTTGAAGGTTCTGAAAATCGTAAGTATCAAATTAAGCTACTTATCTACTGTCAACAAGGATAGGAAGACTGTCTAAACTAAAACATGATAGTGTCTGAAACATATAATATAGCGTTTCTTTATATATTTATGGGTATTTGCATAATCAAAAGAGGAAAAAACATTCTTGCAAAAGATTCAATTTGTTCACAAAAACTTGCAAGAAGCAGCTGAAGCAAACCACATAACATAACTTGCAATTGCTGATCTTTGCAAAGATTATCCAGAAACCACATGTCAGCTTTAGGAAGTCCTTAAAAAGTTGAAAATGAATATTGAGCAAGGAAATGTAGCTGCAGGAGATACGGATGATGATTTCTTCATACGTGTTGCCGAAGTCATTCAGGGAATGGAATTGGCTACAGCTAACCAACTTAGAAGGTTGAGGGACAGGAATATGCTAAATCTGGATAAAGAGGATGTTGACAAAGAAGTCATTGCACAGCTTGAAGAGTTGCCTCCCTTTAAGATTGAACTCCCCAATGAATTAGGTGTGGAGCCAAAGTCTGTGAAAATGACGCAAGTTGAAGTTCCATCTTCCAACTTAGGACTGAGCCAAGAAGAGATAAAACAAGGAAAGAAGAATAAGGTAGTAACAATGAGGTCCCCATATCTGCAGCCAATGCACAGAAGCCTTGCCAGACTTTTAACAGCAGAACAATGCATAATGCTTGATTATGCATGGAGAAGCAGATTCCCTCCAACGTAAGTAATAATTTCTATACAATCTGCTGAATAAATAATTATGTCCATACAGTATCTTATACTATTGATTTAACACATTATTCTTCTTGACATAGGGAACCATTGAGCAAGTTCGGGGAACTGATCGTAAACAATCGACAAGAATTCTTGACTTTAAGGGCAGGATCTCAAGTTTATGATACCATTGTCAGTGCTTATGCTTACACATTGAACTATTCAGAGCAACAAATGGGCTGTCTGAATAGATTCTTCTTCTCAACTGACGTATCGGTAAATAGACGTACTACCTTGTCTAATCTTAAAGAGCATTACAATTCATTCTTATAAATTTGATTATAAAAAATGCAGCAAACAATGGGATGTTATGCTAAAGCTATTGCGCTGAAGCAAACAAAACAAAACATAACAGAGGAGGAGACCAATCAGGCTGCAAGAATAATAGCTTCAATGTTTGAGTGGATTAATGCATGGTTCAAACTGAACAGCATAAATCCGGAACAACTCAAACAATATAAAATGGTAAGAAAAAAACATCTATTCTAATAGTGTCTGCATCATAAATCATACTGTCTAATGACATGCGGTATACTGTCTGTTTGAAGTTTTGTGGACTCATACCGAGATTATTTTTGAGCAGCTTTTCTTCCCTATTCTGTCGGAGTCACACTTCTTCGTATACTGCATCAACACAAATTCAAAAATCATTGAAGTAATGGACAACAAAAGTGAAGATATTATGAAATACGATAACTTCACACATATCTTCGTAAGTAAAGTGTTACCTTTTATAATGATTCTCATTTTCAATTTTTTTTTTACTAATAGAATGTATAACATGACAGAAGGAGCTAGTTGTAGTGTACTTGAATGCCATTGACCATCCTTTTTGTTCTGAGTTCGCATCATACAAATTTGAGTTTGTTAAACTCAAATGGAAGGACGAGTGCCCCAACTACATGGAAAATACAATAGACTGCGGTGTCTTTGCAATGAAGCATATGGAGATATATGATGGAGGATTAAAATTCCCCAAATCTGATCTCAGCACGGTAAATAGTTTAGTTTATAGATTCACAGACTTTAACAGATTAACCGAACATAATCTAAATAAATCTAGTTCTCTTGCAGTATGGAAAAATGAAGAATCATAGGGCGCAGATTGCAGGAATGCTCCTTTCGCATTCAATGAACAAAGAGAGAGAGCAAGTGTTGGCCAATGCACTCAAATATCAAGACCCTTAGTTTTCAGAATAACATATTTCTAATGTAACTGAACAATATGTAGTAGATGTTTTTGAGACATATTCTTGCAATTTGGTATGCAATATGTTATCAACAATGATAGTTGAAGTTAACTTCTGTACAAATGGTGCAAAACAATGAAGTTTATTTAGTGGAACAAAGAGTTCAAACTCCGCTCTTGTTTGTATTTGCTACTGGGATCAAGCAATAAGAAACTGTCTACTATACATACCATAGTGTCAACTAGAATGGACATATAATGTCTGTTTTTTTATTAGGAGAATAACATATAATGTCAATATCTCAGAAAAGGGTAAAAGTGAATTTATAAATCTGTCAAGAATGACAGTTGATTAAGTTTATTTAATGGAACAAAGAGTTCGAAGCCTTCTGTCGTTTTGTTTAATGATTGGGACAAAGAAATAAGATACTGTCTACTAGATATACCACAGTGTCAACCCTAATGACATATAATGTCAACCTCACAAAAAAGACCTAAAAATGAATATGTGTATATTAAATCCCAAATTCCAAAAGTCTGTACATCAAAACCAAAATCAAAATTGTACAGAAAATTATATAAATCGATATAAACTGTCCATCCATAGACTCAGCAGGTTTTTAGCCCTAACTATGCATTTTGACTATTTCCACAGCTGCGTCCAACACCACCTCCACTTTTTCCAGCACCATGAGTATCCTTTCCACGCTTTGAACGATAAATGTTTGAAGAAACAAACTGTGGATTAGCCACCTGGATATCTTACGCATCACTTGAACTAGCAATGCTTGTTGAAGAATTCCCAGCATCAATATCAACAGATCTCAAATCCTTCTCCAAAAATGACAGTGACTTCTCAACAATAAACCTGCGTTTTTCATCTTTTTGACAGCTAAGAACAACATTCAAATACCGATTCATAATAGAATACCGCCAAGCTCAAGATGAAAAAAACATCTTCACAAATATATTTTCCATCCTTATCATACACAAGTCGAGCTTCTTTTGTCCATCGATGAAGAATAGAATCACAGGGAAGCTTTTCCACATTCATAACATTCAATATCTGGAGAGCATGACAACAGAGGAAACCTCTTTCTTCAAAAAACAGACAAGAACAGGATATAGAGCCAGATAATAATGCATACCTCACCAAAAATTTGTGACGCTTACTCAACCCAACAGACACTTCATAACTCACATAATCAGGATTCGCTTCAAGCACTTCATACTGTCCAAAAACACCTCTAACTAATTCTTACTCAAACTCCTCAAGTATGGCTCTAGTATATATTCTGGAAACATCAATTAAAACTTGTGAGCACTTAACTTTAATATTAACAACACCAACATTCATAAAATCTTCTCCAATCCTTTTGCTCCTCCACTCATTAACCATCTTCTCCACAGCTGTAAACACAACATACAACCTCATTTGACTATTAGCCAATGACGTCAAAACACTATTTGTGCTTTCACTTCGTTGAGAAGATCTTATCCCTAAAAATGGGAAAATAGAGTTTAAAATGCCAAAACCGTCTAAATAAAATAACAAAACATCAACTCCAAGATAGTAAACTGTCATGATAGAAACCCTTACCTGCAGAAAAGATATGTTTGCACAAAACAGGGCACCACTTGTATCTCAAGCTGTATAGATTACTCAACCAGGTATTGCTTCCCTGGCCAAATGAGGAGATCATTTTCTGCCACTGTAATTCAAACTCCTCTGCTGTCATACAATAGTACAAACACTTGTAAAACAGCTTCAAGAAACCGTCTACATGCATTAAACCTTTTAAATTTTTCTTCGCATTTTCACAAATGTGCCATAGACACAAACGATGTTGCACTCCCACAAAAACACGATCAACAGCATGTGCAATTGCTAGATCCTGATCCGTCATGATAGTTTGAGGCATCTTCCCATTCATGGCACGTAAAAAACACTCAAAACACCATGCAAAATCTTCTTTCCTCTGCCCAACCAAAAATGCAATAGCAAACACCAAATTATGCTTATGGTTATCTATACCAATAAAGGGAGCACAAAACATATTGTACTTGTTGGTGCGAAAAGTAGAGTAAAAAACTACTACATCACCAAAAACAACATAATCCGACCTCATTACCTCATCATACCAAAGAAAGCTGCTCATCCGACTTTCCTCATCAACTAACATCTCAAAAAAGAAATCAAGCTCTTTCTGAACTCTCTCCCTAAAAGTTTGTAATAAAAGCATCGCGTCTCCACAACCCAAAGTGGCCACTTTCTCAGCAATAGCATGATTATAAACCATCCTTCTAGTAAGACTGAGTGCTTCAATACCGCCAACATTATTACCTAATATCCTCATTGCCTCACAAGGTCTGACTCCAGAACGCATCAAATCGAATATGGCTTCAAATAGATCCTTATTAACATATTTCCCGCTACGCAAGAGAAATCTTTGTTCAGGAACAACAAACTGATGTGAATGATCACGTTTATGAGTAACAACAGTCCAACAATTTTTTGAAACTAATTTACAACAGATCATTGCTTGACAGTTTGTCTTCTTATCAACACGTCGTCGTTCCCTCACTTCATTAGGACCAGAAAAATCATTTTCGCTACTGCATCCAACTTTCCGTCTACTAACACCAGCATAAGAACACTTAAACTCCTTATAGTATAATGCATCATCGACTTTGCTCTTCATGCTTCTATTACAAAAAATCTTATATCCTCTTGATAAAGAATAATCCCTGAAGAATTGCTCAGCAGTCTGAAGAGATTCAAATGTCGCTCCAACCCAACAGACATCATCACAATCACCAGTATTATACTGTCTACCCTCTACAGTCACAATGTCAACCTAGAGTCACCATAACGTCCTCTCCAAATATAAAGCCAAGAAACTTGAAACTTCAGAAACCCAAATCATTGGAAAAGAATATTAACCTGGAAAGACAGCTGAAAGATCTTGCACAGATACATAAGTAGATGATACTGCAGGATGATCATCAAGACATGTAGCAGTAGATGGAACTGTCAAGAACAAAAGTGTCATTGTCTGATAGGCAACGCAATATCGTCAACAACAAAAGAACAGTAAAACAATACTAACTTGAAACGGATGATGCTGTAGCATGATTTTCATTAAATGAGTCAATAGAAGGTATTGTCAAGTACAAAAGTTTTAGTGTACAGAAAACAATACGATACCGTCAACATAAGAAAGAAAAAACAGAAATAACACTAAGATAATCAAGTAACCTGAAACGAAGGTAGAAATATCTTCATCACATCTCTGGTCAAAAGAACCTGTCAAGGAATTGCAAACATATTGTCTGTTAGACAACACGATAACGTCAACAACAAGCAATTGGAAGTCTCAAATATGAAAACACCTGAAACAATTGGAGAATGCTGAACATCCAATCGATCAGCAGAAACATCAAAATCATGAGGAAAAGTTACAAAGAAATTGGATCCATCATCTCGAGTGCCAACAAGAACAACATGATCGGAAGAAGATGGAGAAGAATTCAAATCCAAAGTCATTGCGAGAGCTGCAAGGATGACAAGAAATGCATCATATCGAAACAACGAAATAGGGAAAACACACTGATTTCAAGAGCATAAACAGATGAAGAGAAAAGGAGCAGATCAATCGCAAAACAGATCGACAATTGCGAACACAATGATGAAATCTACGAACCGAAAAGATGAAGGAGTCTACCTCAGATTGCAACTGCGAACGCAATAACGAATAGATCGGCGACTATCGGAAGACGAATTGTAGCAAAAAAAGAACAGATCAGATTCATCGGAAAGAAGGCACTGCTCGAGGAGAGAGAAAGAGAAAGAAAGGCGACGCTGCTCGAGAAGAGTAACTGCCAAGAGCTGATGGAAAACAGGTATTTAAGTAAGGGTATTTATGACTTTTTACAAGTAGGTGTAATTACACATAGGAGGTAATTAACCGTGGTCAGTTTTTGTTATCCACGTGCAGTGTAATGGGCCGGTATGTGTTTCTTGCTGTGGATGTTAGAAATGGTCATCACCGATTTCGGTAGATGATTCTAGAAAGTTAAGGAGTGGCTTGCTCACTAGATGCAAGTTACTACTCTGCTTTAATCCAGAACAAGTTCTAGTTACGCGCTCTACGTGAGAACGGGTAGTACTACATTAATTAAATTTTTTGAATAAATTTTTTATGATTTTACAGTAATGTTCATAGAATTATAATTATAAATTTTAAAACAATTAAGAAAAATACATTTAGAAACTTAAAATCTTAAATTACTATATGCATGAAATTTATCAAACTTATGAAAAAATATATTTAAAAACTTAAAGTAAGGTACAATATTTATGTCAAAAATTTTATCGAACTTATGAAAAAATAAAGGATAAAATAACTAAATGTTGAAAAGCAAGAGAAATATATTAAGAAACTTAAAAGTCATTCTAAAATGCTCCCGGCGCAATGCACCATTTGCCCTCTTCCGTCAAGCGCTGTTACGTGTACCGATTTTTTTTAAAAATCTTTTTTTAGTTTTTAAATTAAAATTGAAGTGAGATCTCCATTAACTCCACTTTTCTATTTTTTAGCTACTTGTTGTTACATGATTTTTTCTCTCTTCGAGCAATTATCAATTCCTTGTTTATAGCACCAATGCTAATTCTCTTTGTGTGTGATTGTTCTCTTATATCCATTTTTTTTGCTTTTATTATCTTTATAAATAGTTTTTTCTTTTATATTATCTAAATATTGCTTTATTTATTATATTATTTTGCCTCATATATAATTTATAATTATAAGCATTGGAGAAATAAGTTGAATAAAATTAGTGGTATGAAAGTATCATTTATGATTTTCGAATCAATTTTTATTTTGCAAATTTGGTTTTTTTTGTTTGGATATTCACATTTTTGCTCATGTGTGTAACTGAGTGAAAATTGTATGAAGTTAATGTATACTTCATACTTTTATGCAATAATATTAATCATGTACATATACAAAATACGAATGTTGCAAATGTATGCATTAGTTAATGTAAGTGAAAATTGTATGGA
Source organism: Stellera chamaejasme (assembly GCA_024586325.1). Classification (NCBI taxonomy): domain Eukaryota; kingdom Viridiplantae; phylum Streptophyta; class Magnoliopsida; order Malvales; family Thymelaeaceae; genus Stellera; species Stellera chamaejasme. The sequence goes on along the minus strand of CM044981.1, from coordinate 52,759,665 downwards.
GTAGATATTTAATTGTACGCAGCTGTAGTAGTAATGTATATTGTATACAAATGAAAGATGAACATGTAAAAATAAAACTTTAATACAAGTTGATAGAGGTTCGTACATAATACTTTCAATAACATACCAAGTACATTCAATTATATACAAAACAATGGAAAAAAAAGAAAACTAATTATTTCAAACTACATCCATAATACATATATATCAAGATCTGAGCTCCGATACCACTTGATGTAGCCCTTGATCTGTTGGACTACTTTTAGGAGCGTGTTGATCGATCTTGAAGGGATGAACAGGTTTTCGGCCACTTGAACCTCTAATCTTTGTGGTTAGTGTTCCAAGTGATAATGCCAGGAATGTATGATGGATCCAAAGTCACACGTCAAGCGAGATGGCTTCCTTGCATATATCAGACTTGAATCACTCAAATAGTACTCAAGAATTGGAGATGGAAATCGAATGAGAACCCGAGTTGAAGAATACCTCTCAAAAGTGTATTATCAATATCATATGAGTTATGAGAATAAAGTGAGGAGCCTTGAGCCTTTTATAGGGGATCGAGGTTGGCCCTGATTACAAAACTAACCCTCCGATTAGGTCAAACGAGGGGTAAAGTAGGAAATAAGAAAAGGAAAGAAATCTCCTAAGATATTCATAACTTGGAGCCTAAGTATCCTTGTTGGGCCTGGCGCATGGGTCTGGGGGTTTGGCCTAGATGTCCGGCCAGGAAGAGGTGTCGGGGCCTTCAGTGTCGATGATGAACAATGAGAAGCATGGGAGTCCCGTAGGAGCATCTTCGAATATGGGAGGAACATCGAATTTGGCCAAGTGCAGAAGTTCAACTCTTCGTTCTCCATGTTCTGCTAAGCTGGCATGTACTCGTATGGTGGACGCCAAAGCTTCCTTGGCCTTCTTGGTTGTCGCACGAGTCATTGGTCCTCCAAGTCCTTCAAGAGGATGTTTCTTCCGAGGAGCATGTTCAGCCTTGAAGTGTTGCGGGAGTAGGCCATGTTCGGAAGAGAGGGGGCCATGTTCGGCCAGGACAGGGCCATGTTCGGTTAGACCTTGTTTGGCCAGGTCATAGCCATGTTCGGCTGGTACATGGCCATGTTCAGGACACCCTTACTTGGTGTTGTCTTGGGCCCTTGCATGTTTGGTCACGGAGTAGGTAGGAGACGTGCCATGTTCGGCCATGCTGCTGAAGTCCTTGTCTTGCGTGTTGGATGTCCATGTTCCGTCATGAGGGAGTTGGCATGTTTGGCCAGAGGAAGGAGGCCATGTTCGGCCTTAAGCCTCCCCCGGAGTCATGGGAGTTGTATTCGCAAGGTTGCCTTCATTAGCAGGAGTCCATGTTCGGATATTTGCAAAAGTCCATTTTCCGTGACCAGCTTTGAGTTTATGTTATAAGCCAAACCTTTCTGATCCTAGTGCATAGTAGGGCAAAGAGTCCTATGCCCACTATTTTGATGATATCTTTTTTAGTAGCAAAAGCTTACGCCCGGCCCGAGAGTGGTAAGCCCCGCCTATCAAATATCATCAAACATTAGGTTGGGAGTGGCTTGACTGATTGACCGGATATGCACCCGATCTTAGTAGCCGTCGAAAGAAGAGTTCTATGCTACTTTCCCTTTAGTCGATCATGGACAGCGGGATCTTCCCATCATGATCGACTAAAGGGAATCCAAGTGGGGTTCAGCTGCCTTTCCGTTCGTTCCCCTCATTGCCTTAGTTGGTTTCCGAAGGGAAGGCATGCCTTCATCACATACCAAGTACATCGAGTTACACATGACAAATAAAAACAACAATTAACTATTTATAGTTATATTCATAATACATACTAAATCCCGATAAGTACGTATTGCACCCAATTACATATCAAATATATCCAGTTACATTTGACATCTATTAGATTAAAAAATCAGTCAATTACCCCAAATCTTGGCGTATGTGAAATTATATCCATAATATATACTGCATCTTGATTAGTACATAATGTACATAATTACATACCAAATATATCTTGTTTCATAACAACATATATTAGATTCAAAACTCAATCCATTACACCAGATCTTCACGTCCATGAAATTATATTCATAATACATACTGCATTTTGATAAGTACATAATACACTCAATTACATACCAATTTAAAACTCAATCCATTACACAAGATTTTGGCGTCCATGAAGCCCAATTACATACCAATTTAAAAGACTTAAATCCTCTGCTCCGCCAGAAAGATGAGCCTATTTTTGTCGCTTGCTCCTCCGCAGCTCGCTCTTGTTTTAAAAAAATTGACTGTAACAAAAACAAGAAAGTAAGCAAAAAAATTTAATAAAAAAAATCCCCTTCACCTACTTGCGACCGGTCGCCTTGAACAAAATGAACCAGACTCTTTTGTCAGGCTTTGAAGAGTAAAAGAAAAAGAGAAGCAACCAAGAGGAATTGAGGGAAGAAAGTCGCACCACGGAATTCACTGCCGGAAATGAGAAAAAAGTCGCACCACGGAATTGGCCTTCACCACCAGAGAAGGAATGTCGCTGTCGCCGAAATGAGGTGATGAGCGTCGCAAAGCCAGTCTTCTTCCCTCAATCCCTACTTGATGCCTGCGCTCTAGCTTGTGATATTGGACTATTATGTAGAATTGTGTATTCTGCTTTCAAAAACGTAGTTTTGATTGAAAATTGTACGTGATGGCTAAAATTGAAATTGCTCCGAATGTGCGATGAAATAGGGTTTATGCTCCCAGTTTTATGTTTTTGTGATCTTGTTCAACCCATGTGCAACCTTGAGGATCCAAGAGCTCACATGCCAAAAGAAGAGGTCATTGGATTTTATGACACTTCCAACTTTAATGGACCTATGACAATGAGCCGGACCAAGAAGACTAAGGAAGCACTCAACCTGTTAATGCATACGTTTGCAAAGTGTGAAGAGCAAAGTGAAGACATAATCAGAGATGAAGGACAAGTGCAAGCACTCCTCAATTTGGGCAAACCCAAATCTCAAATTGTTCAAGCCATTTTCAAGAATTCGGTTTGGGCTCAACCAAATGTCAATTTGGCCCAAGTGTATTTTTCGAGCCATGATCGGGCCCACATCATCAGTTCTTGGACTAAAGCTCATCCCCAATGCTATGGTTCAAGACTCACAAGCCTAGATCCAATTAGTCATACCCGAAGCCAAGGAAAACCATGGTCCACGAAATACTCAACCTGTTGAGTATCCAGCTGGCGCATTTAATGCACTTCAGGAGTTTGCAATCATTCACTCATCATCAATGACGAACTTCAGCATCCTTGGGGACTCTATAGTCAACCACAATCATCTAGGAACCATTGGTGAAGGAGGAGTTACAAGCCTTGAAGTCTCCCCATCAAAGTATTAAATGAGGAACACTTATTTCTCATTTATTTGGCCGAAACTCATCAAAATCCTTCCAACTTGAATTTTCATCAGTTTATTTCAGTTTCCAGAGATATTTTCACTAGTTCTATCCCTTAGCTAGCCTAGAATAAGTTTTAGCATTAATTGTTTTAAATTCCAAAATTTGCATTTCCTTTTAATTTCCATCATTAATAGTGGAGATCAATGGACTTGTAAACTGATTTAGACTTCTTGCTTCCTTGTCTTATAAAAGGATGTCTAGGTCGAATTTGTGAGACATAATTCAATCATCAAAATATATTATATATTTTCCTTGAAATTGAGAGTGATTCTCTTTTCAACCTATCTATAGTTTTCGTTCAATTATTGTTAGGTTTTTCTTGACAAGTCTACTAAGATCAATATTGCCTTCTCATTGGAAGAAGGAGGTGTTGGCCCCATCATCATTCCCCAACAATTTTGGCGATGAAGGCTTTCATTGTCTTAGACCGTTTTGGTATCAAGAAGAAGGAGTCGCCAAAGGCAGAACACCATATTTGACTGGGCAAAGATCCAAGAGGAGTTGGCGGCTATGTCAGTTTATTTCCCAAGCTTCCGCATCATTATATTTTAGTGCATTCCGGATTTGTCAACCTATTGACATTTTCGCCACATCATTCATACCTACCCCGTTTTGCTCATTTGTTGGCCAGATCTGCTCTTAGTGTTCTGGGATACCTTTCCGTATTTACATCAATTGGTATTAGAGCAATCTAACAACTACATTAATTGGTATCAGAGCCAATTGCTCAACAAGGATCCAATTGCTCAACAAAGAGCTAATTGCTCAACAAGGATAAGTTTTTCTACCATTTTCTTTCTATTTCGCAACATATATCATTTTTGTTATCATTGTGTTTTTCTCAGGTGTTCTTGCAATTTGCAATTTCTTGTCCCACTATTCTGCTATCTGCATTAAAAAATTGCATCTTATTTGCATTGAAAAAAAGAAAAAAAATTGATACTGATTCAACTTGTTGACTTATTGCAGAAAAGCCAATTCAAAGAATTCTTGGAACAATTTCAAACAAAGCGCAAGAAAAAGAACACCTCAGAGTCTTTTCAAACCTGTTCTTTCAAAAGTTGTGAAATATTCTTTTCCAAAACCTACAAAAGAACCGTTTTGGAAAAAGTAACAACACTTCCTTCGACCTATTGAGGTCTGTTGATGTTTTGTTTTATTGTCTTTTGAGTCTTGTTTTGAATCACTTTTCAAGGATTTTGAGCCAGAAAGAGTTGCTAGGTTTATAAAGAGAATCTGTGAGTTTTTGAGTGAAAAATAGGCTGACGAAGCATTGTTAGCACAATTAAAACAAAGTTGCAGGAACAAGTTGCTCCAATAAATGAAAGGCTTGCTCGATTCGAGAATGATCAAAAAGCAGAAAAGCCTCAAGGTCGAGGATGTCTGAAATGCCTTCAAGCCATTGTCCAAGGAGCTAAATGTGTTGAAGACTACCATAAAGAGATGGAGGTAACCTTTCTTAAGGCAAGTATGATTGAGAAAGGTGAAGTGAAAATGTTTAGGTTTATCCAAGGACTTAGACCTGAGATTGTGGAGATTTTGCAATTATGTGAATACATTAGTTTTCTTGAGTTGTTGTAAAAAGCCATCAGGATTGAAAGAAAACTTAAGAGAGATGGAACTTCTACTAAGGCTCAACGATATAACCTTTTACCAAAAGTTTCACAAAGATCCCCACCACACCAGCAAAAGGAATGACCATGAGAAATGAAGAGACCAAAAGTACTCAACCTGTTGAAGATGAATGTGCACAACATGTTGTAGAGGACTATGTCTTTCCAATTGAAGGTACTTTGATGGTGACAAGTGAAGTTCTACATGTGCAATCAAACCCTCCAGCTTGTCAAAGAAAAAGTCTCTTTCATTCAAGAGCATGTGTTGATGGTGTGACCAACCAATGCACGATTCAACCCGTTGACCGTAAGATCATTATGGTATCCTTAACTCCTCAACAAGATCATGTCGATCAAGTACTGAGACAGAGTGTATGGAAGGTGAATTCCAAGGTAAGATTGAAAATAAAAAAAATCTCAAGTGGATTTGCAAGAGTCAAGTCTCTTTCAGGATGGTGAGATAATAACTAGGGAAAAGAAAAATGAGGGTCTAAGAGAAAATAGTGAGCAAAAGACTCAGGTAGTCTCATTAAAAGAAAGAGTTGATTGTTTCGAGTGGAAAAATAATAAGTTGAGAGAAAATAAGAGCGACATCCACTTGCTCAACGTGTTGAAGCAGAGAGCACCTTGCCTCCAACAGTCCCAACTAATCTACTAACATCTAATGAATTGCAAGTTTTTCCTTCTTTCATGTTTGTGAATGAGAATGATGATGTTCAAGAAGGCAAGAACATCAACTTTGAGGAAGAGCAAGAAGTTGTGGTTGAAGTACCACTTATGCCACCTATGGAAATTGTGTCTACAATTGTCCAAAATATTGAAAATCAAGGTAAAACCTGTTGGCTTGAAACATTATCTATGAAGGAAGAAGAACCAGATCAAGAGGAAACATCAATTTTGAGGGACGGTAAATTTACTCTTTATTCAAATGATTTATTTGTTAAAAATAATTCTTTAAGTATTGAATTACTTGATGTTGAAAAATCTGGAACTATTCATGAATTTATTCCATTGAATGATTTATGTTCTAGTTTAAGATTTGTTTAGTCTTTCATTCATCATGTTGAATATGTTGATCCATATGCTTCATTGTCATTGTCTTATGTGAATTGGAGAAATAATGTCAAATATGCTTTATTTTCACCTTCTATTCTTGCTAAAGTAGAAAGCGAATTCACAATTAATTCATGGAAAATAGTTTCTCAACATGTTGACAGTGATTTGAATTGTGTACAACTCATTGGGTCAGGTGCATATAAAGATACTAAACATGTTAAACATGATGAATTTTATGAAAGGAAATTTGTCAATCCTAAATTCATTGTTAAATTTAAATTTGGCCATGAATTCTTTTTATGTTTTAAAATTGATGTCACATGCTTGATGAAGTTGAATGAAATGATTGAAAGGAAAATATTTGTGTTTGACACGGGAGTATATTTGCCCATTCAACTTGTCGAAAAAGTGTAAGGGTGTGTCTTTCCAACTCCTTTTCTTAACAATGGTGATTGTTTATCCACTACCATGTCTCGATTGTTTGAAAATGGTGAAGATCAACATTGTACTTGTTTTGAATTAAATTCACCATGTGATGATATGATGTTGAATGATTATCATGCTACCATTAACTTTTCCAAGCAATTACATATCTTGTTCTAATATATTTTATGTGTTGCTAGTTTTGCCCATAAACTTTCTAATCTAGTCAAAGAGAAAGGGCTACATTTCTTTTGCAAGTTTAAAGGTTTCATATTTGAAGTCATGAAACTATTCCATAAAGAAGCTAACACTGGAGAGAAATTACTTCAAAAATTTTCAAGACAAGCCCATTGAAAATTTCAAGAGGACTACCAAAGGAAGTAATTTGTTTCTCAACTTCTTTATGTATTGGATGTTTATATTTGGAATTTCTTCATCTAACCTCCAATATTTTTTTGTTACAAAACAATATGATTCAAGGTCGAATCATTTTCAAGGGGGAGGGAATGACGCGAAACCAAAAAGTGATCTAGTTCAACCCATGTGCAACTTTGAGCTTCCAAGAGCTCACATGCCAAAAGAAGAGGTCATTGGATTTTATAACACTTCCACTTAAATGGACCTATGACAAGGAGCTAGACCAAGAAGACTAAGGAAGCGGTCAACCTGTTGATGCATACATTTGCAAAGTGTGAGGAGCAAAGTGAAGACATGATTAGAGAAGAAGAACAAGTGCAAGCACTACTCAATTTGGGCCAACCCAAATCTTAAATTGTTCAAACCATTTTCAAGAATTCGGTTTAGGCTCAACCAAATGAGAATTTGGCCTAAGTGCAATTTTCGACCCATGATCGGGCCCACATCATCAATTCTTAGAATAAAGCTCATCCTAATGCTATGGTTCGAGTCTCACAAGCCCAGATCTAGTTGGTCATATCTGAAGCTAAGGAAAACCATGGTCCACGAAATACTCAACCTGTTGAGTATCCGGCTGGCGCATTTAATGCACTTCAAGAGTTTCCAAGCATTCACTCATCATCAATGACGAACTTCAGCATCCTTGAGGACTCTAGAGTCAACCACAATCATCCAGGAATCATTGGTGAAGGAGTAGTTACAAGCCTTGAAGTCTCCCCATCAAAGCATTAAATGGGGAGCACTTATTCCTCATTTATTTGGCCGAAACTCATCAAAATCCTTCCAGCTTGAATTTTCATCAGTTTATTTCAGTTTTCAGAGATATTTTGGCTAGTTCTACCCCTTAGCTAGCGTAGAATAAGTTTTAGAATTAATTGTTTTAAATTCCTAAATTTGCATTTCCTTTTAATTTCCATCATTAAGAGTGGAGATCAAGGGACAGTCGAATTTGTGAGACATAATTCAATCATCAAAATTTATTATACATTTTCCTTGAAATTGAGAGTGATTATCTTTTCAACCTATTTACATTTTCCACTCAATTCTTGTTAAGTTTTTTTTGACAAGTCTACTATAAGACTAATGTTGCATTCTCATTGGAGCAAGGAGGTGTTGGCCCCACCATCATTCCCCCACAATTTTGGCATTGAAGGCTTTCTTTGTCTTGGACCATTTTGGTATCAAGAAGGATGAGTTGCCAAAGGAAGAACACTATCTTTGCATGGGCAAGGATCCAGGAGGAGTTGGTGGCCATATCAATTTATTTTACAAGCTTCTTCATCATTTTATTTTAATGCATTCCGGATTTGTCAACCTATTGACATTTTCACCTCATCATTCATACCTATCCCGTTTTGCTTGTTTGTTGGCTAGATCTGCTCTTAGTGTTCTAGGATACCCTCCCGGATTCATAGCAATTGGTATAAGAGCAGGACGTCCTATTTTCCGTTCCTGTACAATAAATCAAAACTCCATTTTTTGGATAGAAAGAGTATTTGTCCTTCCAAACTTGTATTTGACCTAAATTATTGATAAGAGAAAACGTAAAAACAAAATTCAAGAAAAATATATTTAGAAGCTGTATAGATCATGAACTTTAAATCCTCATAAATTTGTTTTGGTGAGTGCTTCAGATGGGTTTACAGTTTGTTTGCCACATGTTTTTTTTAATATTGTAGAAATAGTTTAGGTCAAATACAAATTAGAAAATTAAACCTTTCTAACGCAAGAAAATTTTGCGAGTTCATTTAGAGAAAATTAGAGTTAAAATTGCAGTCTTTTGGGAAATAAGAATGACCGAATTGAAGCTTTTAGAATATTATCGGGTTAGGATAAACTACCGATGTTGTGTTTTTGAAGTTAAGGACTTGATGGCTTTTCATAAAATAAGGTGATGATGAAGTGTAATTTTACCTAAACTATACTAAAATGCACATGTGGCAAACAAAGTGCAGAGCCACATGGACTGACCACAACAGACTGTATGTCTTTTTCCTTAGTTTTCAATTTTAGTAAAATAAAAGTTGAGTAGACCGTTTGTGGAGATCATTCTTGAAAATGGATGAAGATGTTAAGAGTGTTCTAGTAACTTTAGTTATTAATATTTCCTTTCTAAGGAAATGAGACATTTTTCATAGATAACACAACATAAATGAAACATCTATTTATGGATAGAGTGAGTAGATATTTACTTTAGAGTTTAGTAAAATTTATTAATTCATAATCATGAGTTGTAAATAGAAGTATGTAAATAGTAAGGTGTTTTTGCAAAAGAAGAAAAATAAAAAATAAAAAATGAAAATTGTAGTTGTAGTTATTATTCTTAACCAAGGGATTAAGTCACATCATATTACAAAATTAAGGAACTAATTTTTAAAATTAAGGAACTTATTTATGTTTAATTTAAGTTAAAGGACCAACTCATGCAAGTTGAAAAGTATAGAGACTGAAGATGTAATTAGATAAAAAGTAATGACATGTGTCCAAATTAAAATATTGGGTGGACTCATTATAGCAATATGATGAGACTTTATAGTCTTCTATATATTTGACTATTTTTATGAAGGAGACAAAAGGAACCGGATAAGTGACTTGTTTCTCATAAAACTTGTTTCAATTATTTACATTTGTCATCTGTTGCAGAATATATCATCTCTTGCTCATTGGCCAAATAAGATAAAAAGATGTTAATATATATTTTCTCTTTAAGAAACAGAAGGAGAGATATTAATTGTAACAGGCTGGTTTTTCCAATTTGGTGATTACCTCATAATGGTAAACCTAGTGTTAGCTCTGCGTTTGCAGCCATGGTTTAAGAATTATCTGTATATGCTATTGGAACCGTTTAAAGCTAGGTAGCTATGTTACATGTTTTCCTGTGGTGGTGTTTTAGTTACTGTGCTTTTTATCGGTAGTACGAGATCTATCACTCTTGTGCTAGACAACAGGTTTGGTTAATCAAGACCATTGGTTCTTATATGTATAAACTTCATCCGTCAATAATTGAATGATTTAATTTTACTCTTTAAGAATATTTAATCTATATATTTTTTCATGAATTTTTAAATATTTTAAGTTAAATAATTTATATGTATATCATAATTTGTAACATTCTTTTTCTAAATATATTTTTGTGATTTTTAAAAAAATATTTATCTATGTTAAAATTTGAGTTAAATATTAAATTTTGAAACATGAAAGTCAAACGGTTCAATTACTGACGAACATATGGAGTAAATATTTGGTTTTTATGCTAAACTAGCTAGCACCCCCTCCTTCGGAACGGATTAAAGGTCAAATGATGCAACCATAACGTTTACTTTACAAATACGCGAATACAATTTTTTTAACAACTTTCAAAACACAATAGGTTAAGTTTAGTATTATTATCAAACTACTCTAATCAAAATAGCACATGCATTAATACAAAAAACATTATTTTATATTTTGCTACATTCTCATGTTCTAATGTAAAATATTAAAATCAAGCAATCACTCTTCAGTGGTTTGACCATTGCTGCTCGTTACACTCTGGATTGGATGTTGATATATGAAGCTCAACCTAATAAAATATAATTGTAACAGACTGTGTACAGTGCCAAAATATTGTCCGCTTTGGGCCTCGGCCCGCACGGATTTGCTTCTACCTGAGTCCATAGGTAAAACGTATCTTGTGGGGTTCAGGAGTAACCACCCTTATAAGGCATGCATCACTCCCTTAGCCCCTTCATGTGGGATGAACAACATCATCCACCCCCTCTCTAAGGGAGTCCAGCGTCCCCGCTGGTACATGGACACTGTACAACCAGGCTCTGATACCATCTGTAAAAGACCGTGTACAGTGCCAAGATATTGTCCGTTGTGGGCCTCAGCCCGAACGAATTTGCTTCTACCTGAGTCCATAGGCAAAACACGTCTTGTGGGATTAAGGAGAAACCACCTTCATAAGGCATGCATTACTCACTTAGCCCCTCCATGTGGGATGAACAACATAACTGGACAAAATGTTTTCTGGACAAAATGTTTTCTCCAGGATAGGCGGCAGGTTAGGGCAGCTATAAGGACATAACACCCAATGACTGAACCGACGTGTTTGGTGCTGAAAAAATGACCTTACATGGCCCAAAAATGTTTTAAGGTGATAGGCGGCAGGTTTGGGCAGCTATAAGTACATAAGACTTTATGACTGACACGACGTGTCTTGTGCAAAAAAAAAAATGACCTTACACGACCCATCATTAGTTAAGACATGAGAGGTATCGTGGATTTGGCCCTACGTGACTTAACTAAGCTGTAATTTTTAAACGAGTGGTTCAGAACGGATAATTCGAACCCAACCATGGTATTTGGAGATATGCATGTGCTCTGCCTCCTGGATTGGTTGGCATTCACAAGAGGCCATGTCTCGGCGTAGACATCCCATTGGGCTCTGGCCTGGCAGCATCTCTAGTGGCTATGTTTAAGGGGCATTCTTGAGAGTGTGGTGAGGTACACACCCACCACATTAGGTTCATGCATGTGCTCTTCCTCCTGGATTGGTTGGCATTCACGAGAGGCTCTGTCTCGGCGTAGACACCTCATTGGGCTCTGGCCTGGCGACATCCCTAGTGGCTCTACTTAAGGGGAATTCTTGAGAGTGCGGTAATGTACATACCCACCACCCTAGGTTCATCCGACGGCATGTTTTAAAAATGGTTTCAAAAATGTTTTATGACGTACGATGATCGAGCTAAAGAGCATTCTTGCATTTAGACCTTGGCATAAATCAAGTTGTGTGGTTGTTTATTAATTTCATGTTGAGCTATTTATTTATATGTCATTATCTATTATGCTTAGAATCATTAGCTCATAATTTGTTTATTTGAGAAAGTATTACGACCATTATGATGGGCCTGTAATCTTTCCTCCTTACTGGGCAAATGGACGTTCACCCCATTAAGTACAGGTGAGTATTACGACGAGGCAAACCTGGAGAGTCATCCCTTGTTGCCAGAGACGTCCAAATGGAGGACAATCGAGCAAAAAAACATTACAGTTGTTTTCCTGTTCAACCGCAAAATTTGGCTGGCACAACAACTTTCAGCTGATCCCACTACCACCATTCGCCGAAGTATGCGTCGGCGCATTGAAACGGCCAAGGTCAGCCGTGAAAAGTCACCGGCCGCCGCTCCCTCTGCCGCAAAACCCAGTTTCCGACTAGAAACATTGAAGAAGAGGTCTGCTTCAATTCCTGGTAAATGACAACTTAGGTCCTTTCTTGTTTCCTTATACTGCTTAGAAAACTTAGTTTCGTAGGTTTTCAGTTAAGCCACTAAACAACTTTAAAAGTTAACATTTTAGGCACTCTTACCAAAAACATTTATTTTGTTTTGTTATAATTATTATTAGTACATCATATTAAATTGTTTTAATTTCATGATTACCTTGTTCTAAGTTTAATTTACTTTGTAAATTACTAACTTTATTTTATTGCACTTTCTTATAAGATAATTTCTAAAATTTAGAAAATTCATATCTTTCCCATTTTTAATCTTTTGTTTGTAAAACTTTGTAGATACACTTAAATACTTATACTTTGCATGTGGAACTTTGCAAAGAATATTTTTATAGAATAAAAATATATTTGATGTTAGTAATTAATTTCCTCTTTATTATTTTTATAAAAAATTAAAAATTAAATTAATAAAGGTTGGAAAAGTTATATATTTTGTACATAAATCCTATAATTGTGTTTCATTACTTTTATAATCCTTATTTTAAGATTTTAAATTTTTGAAGGTATAAAAAAAAACTATTTTTCCTTGCTTAGAAATATTTTCTTGTGCTTAAAATTTTGTTTTTGTGCCTAGATGCCCTCCGAAAATTCCCAAACCTCCCGTTTAGACCCAAACTCTACCTAAATCTATTGTAGACCATTAGAAAGCTGTAAAAGCCTCCATTCTTTCCTGTAAATCTTACCGGCCGGTAACGGTGCGCTTTAACTTGCGGAATCTCATAGAATTTTCAAATAAATTCTTATCGCTAGGTTCTCGAATCCAAGCACCAACTCCAACAGCCACTTCCGGACATCCTCGATTTATTAGCTGACGCATAATCCCGGCTACTTCCAAGTAAGGGGGATAAGATGAGGTTTTTCCTTTGAGTCATTTTATCTGCTCCGTAAACAAACTCTCGAATAATGAACTCTAATTTAAATAATTGGGTTTAATGAAATATTGAACGGGCAACCTAGGTAGCGTGTTTAGTTATTCTTGATACTTTATACTTTCGCACTTAGGAATTGTTACCACTTGGGTTGTTTGACTGATTGATTGACATACATGCATGATATGTACGCTGGATGTTGTATGTAATGCTAGTATCTTACAAAGACCGTTGCACTCGCTAGTGACATGTTAGACTCGTTAAACGAACTTCGTTAGTTTCATGTTAGGGCCGGAAAGCTAATAAGATATTAGTGTCATGTGATAAGGCCATTTTATGTTCTAATTTTGAGGAAGTATTTAATGGATTAAATTGAAAATTGAATTGTTCTCCTCATAAAATTATTGATTTTGGCACTTCAGGATATTTTGGGGCAAGATGTAACAAAAGAAGAAACAAGAGGATCAAAACAAGGAAAATTTCGTGTTCTGGTGATCACCTAAAAGGCAGGAGCTCTCAGTCCATCGCCTGGTGATCACCTAAAAGGCAGGAGCTCTCAGTCCATCGCCTGGTGATCACCTGATGATCACCTAAAAGGCAGGAGCTCTCAGTCCATCGCCTGGTGATCACCTGATGATCACCTAAAAGGCAGGAGCTCTCAGTCCATCGCCTGGTGATCACCTGGTGATCACCTAAAATGCAGGGAGCAACAAGTTGCAGAGTACTGAAGTTGGTGATCACCTGGTGATCATCACGCCAGGTGATCACCAGGTGATCACCTGGCTTCGGGAATCAATCTTGACCGTTGATTTCTTTAATGAATCAATCCTAGCCCTTGGTTGCCAACATGCCCTACTTAAAAGAGAAGCCCCATTTCAGCAGAGGGCATCGATCATTTTGCAGCAGCCAACGTTTTCCTTGGAGCAACAACACGCATGAAGCAAGATTGAGCACCATTTGAGGCTTGATTTCTTCACCTCTTTTATATTAGAGCTAGGGTTTTCTTCCATTTTCTGAGTAGAATCCATTTCTTAGCTCAGATTTAGTTGATTTCTCTTGCTTCACCCTCATTTGAGAGTTGTTCATCTCACACTCATTTTCACTCTAGAGCATGGGTTTCTTCCATTACTCTCCATTTATGCTCTTCATTAGCATGGGTAACTAATTTCCTATTATCTCTTAGGAATTTGTAAAGCTTGGATTATGGGTATATAATATTTTTGATGAATGGATATTGTTTGATAATTTATGTTTGTGTTCTCTGAAATTATTGATTAAATACCTTGAGAGAGGATTAATCTTGGTAAAATTAGACTTAGACATAAGCTAATTTTATTAGATCGTAGAGAAATGCATGTTAGGTTAATTATTGAATGAGAGTTCATAATTAACCTAGGAGGAAAATTGATTAATTCATAATAAATTAGGATGCAAGACATTGTGGCTAATTTATCTCTAAACACTCTTGAGAGAGGGGTTTAGACCAAATGTATTTTCCTACATAAATCCGAATAATATCCATGAATGTTTATGAGCCAAGATATAATCCATATACCCATGATCCAAGTGGAGCAAAATTCCTAGGAGATAATTTCATTAATCGGTTAATTAAATCCATCCGTCTCCATTTAGTCTAATTTAATCAATTTAGTCCCTTTTATTTAAGATAAGCTAGTATTTGGAACACATAGAATTAAAAGTCCCTGTGGATCGACCCGGTACTTCCGGATTTATTACTTGCGACCACCGTACACTTGCGGTGAGTCACTATCAAGTTTTTGGCGCCATTGCCGGGGACTTGTCTTTTCTTTGTGTTTCTTAGTTATCTAGTTGACTCACTTGTTTGTTAGAAATTTTCTTCATTCTCAGGTACTTTGACTCCTGTGTATGCCCCGAACACAACGAGGGTCTGAATTTCTCTACCACTTGGACATCACAAGAGTGGAAAGAAGTTTTCGAAAACAAAGACAAATGGCCGAGGAAGCAAGACAAGAACTTTTGAGACTTCAAAGAGAAAATGCTGAATTTCGTGAAAGGCTGGATGCCGTTGAAAACAATGCCAACAACAACAATGACAACGAAGAGCCGCCAGTCGACATGCCAATTCGGGATCACTTTCAACCGATAATTGCTGAAAATTATCATGGCATTGCTCGTCCAAATGTACAAGCCCGGAACTTCACCATTTCACCCGGCTTAATCAATCTAGTGCAAAACAATCAGTATAGTGGACTACCGAGTGAAGATCCGAATCACCATCTTGTGAGTTTTCAAGAATTGTGTGATACAATCAAGATAGAAGGAATCACTCAGGATGCTATTAGACTCACACTCTTCAGTTTTTCGTTGAGAGACAAAGCTAAAGCGTGGTTGCTTTCCACTAATTCCGAGATGATGACTACATGGAGTGAGGTTGCCCAACGGTTTCTAGTTAAGTTCTTTCCACCCGGGAAAGCCTCCAAGCTTCGGTCTGAAATTAGCAACTTCCACCAAAACGACTTTGAGTCTCTATATGAAGCATGAGAGAGGTACAAGGAACTCCTTGAAAATGCCCACATCATGGTTTTCAAGATTGGGTTCAAGTGGAAATGTTCTACAACGGTCTAACGGCACAAACTCGAACCATAGTGGATGCTACAGCCGGTGGAACGTTGATGAAGAAAACTGCTCAAGATGCAAGAAGTCTATTAGATGATATGGCTTCTAATAGTTCTCAATGGCCATCGGAGAGAGCCGGGGGACGAAGAGGTACTATTGAAGTGGATCAATTGACTCAGTTGCAAGCTCAAATGTCTGCTATGGCTAACATGATGTCCAAGATAGTTCCAAATCAAAGGCAAGATGCTCATGTGGCAAATGTTGAGTATTATGAACATGAACCGGAACCGACTCAAGTTCACTACGTGGCTCAAGGCAATGTTGGATATCGTCAACCACAACAAGGTGGTCAATATCGACCAAATGTGCAAGGAAATTATCAAGGAAATTATTCCTCTCAAGGTAATTACCCGAGGAATTACAACAATCAAGGGAACTATCAAGGTAATTACCAACCTCAAGGTAACTTTCATGCTCAAGATAACGCGGGTGCACCAAGAGCTCAACCATACAAACCACCTTTTGAGAGGCGGAATCAATATGATGAAGGTCAAGCATCTACGGATCGAGTGACAAGAGTTGAAAGGGATAATGAGCAATTGAAGAGGGATAATGAGGAAATGAAGAGACAACTCGCACAACTCACCGCTCAAATGGCTCAAATGACCAAGCGAGAGTTTCCAAGCAACACGGAAGTAAATCCCAAGGATCATTGCAAGGCAATCCATTTGAGGAGTGGAAAAGAGCTCCGGAAAGGAAAGGAAGTGAAGAAGTAGTGGTTGAAGAACCAATTGTCATTGAGGAAGTGAGTGAGAAAGTGGTTCAAGACAAAGGAAAAGAGAAGATGGAAAGCATCCCGGAGGAGGACGAGCTTCAACCCAAAGTGGTGGTTCCAACACAACAACCACCACTTCCAAATATTGTATCCTCCCTCCCGTATCCTCAAAAATTTCAAAAGAAAAAGGTTAATGAGCAATTTTCTAAATTCTTAGATATGCTTAAGAAGTTAGAAATCAATATTCCTTTGCTTGATGCTATTGACCAAGTGCCTAATTATGCAAAGTTTTTCAAAGATGTTTTGTCAAAGAAGAATAAATTTGGGGATTTTGAAACCGTGTACTTATTGGAAAAATGTAGTGTTGAATTGCAAAGCAAATTACCACGAAAGTTAGCGGATCCGGGTAGCTTCACAATTCCTTGCATTATTGGAAATTCATGCTTTGACAAAGTGCTATGTGATTTAGGTGCTAGCATAAACTTGATGCCATTGTCCATATTTAATCGGTTAGGAATTGGGGAGGTTAAGCCATCCACTATTTGTTTGCAATTAGCGAGATAGGTCCATCACCTACTCTAAGGGGATTGTTGAGGATGTGCTTGTCAAAGTGGACAAATTTGTTTTCCCGGTGGATTTTGTTGTCTTAGATATGGAAGAAGATCGGGAAGTCCCAATCATACTCGGAAGACCATTTCTTGCAACCGGAGGCGCAGTCATCAATGTTAAGGATGGTGAAGTTGCATTGACCGTAGGAAATGAAAAGGTGGTTTTCAATATTGTGAAGACAATGAAGCAATAAGATGATTTACCCACTTGCCACCGGGTAGACATTGTGGATTCATGTGTGGTAGAATTTCTTTCCTCTATTCTTCCACCAAATGATTACTCATCATGTCTAGATTTGCATGAATTGAATGATTTCGAATCTTCTTGTGTCGTGAATGTTGATGGATATGACTCGGTTGAATTTCTTGATGAGGATGTTGATTTAGATGTGGAGAATGATGATGCATCTCAAGTTAGCTTTTCAAATGATTCATGTGGTGAAATTCAATGTGAAAATGACTTGAAAAATTTGGATGATAGTTCACATGTTGAAGTTGATGTTTTGGATGTGAATTTGATAGATGAAATTGCACAATCTGTGCCTAAGATAGAATTGAAACCTTTACCGGACCATTTGAAGTATGCTTTCCTAGGTGAAAATTCTGAATTTCCGGTAATTGTGTCATCCTCTTTGAGTGAATTATAGGAAAATAAATTGCTTGATGTGTTAAGGAAACATAAATCGGCATTGGGGTGGACCATTTCGGATATTAAGGGTATTAGTCCCTCAATTGTGACCCACAAGATTTTGATGGAAGAGTCTTATACTCCATCCGTCCAACCCCAACGTAGATTGAACCCGGCCATGAAAGAGGTTGTAGAAAACGAAATAAAAAAATGGTTAAAGGCGGGTATCATCTATCCGATTTCAGATAGTTCTTGGGTTAGTCCGACCCAAGTTGTTCCCAAGTTGGGGGGAATGACCGTTGTGACGGGTGATAATTTTGAGATCATTGCCACAAGAACCGTCACGGGATGGAGGGTATGCATTGATTACCGAAAGGTAAACAAAGCAACCCGAAAAGATCATTTTCCCTTACCCTTTATTGATCAAATGCTAGATAGAATTGCGGGACATGAATTCTATTGTTTTTTAGATGGGTATTCGGGATATCACCAAATTTCAATTGCACCGGAGGACCAAGAGAAAACCACCTTCACTAGTCATTGTGGTACTTATGCATTTAGGAGAATGCCTTTTGGTTTGTGCAATGCTCCTGCAACTTTTCAACGATGCATGTTTGCTATTTTTTCTGATATGATTGAAAAGTTCATGGAAGTGTTTATGGATGATTTCTCGATTTTTTGTGATTCATATGATATTTGTTTGCACAATCTCTCCCTTGTTTTACAAAGATGTCAGGAAACTAATCTCGTCCTAAATTGGGAAAAGTGTCACTTCATGGTAAAGGAGGGAATTGTGTTGGGGCACAAGATTTCAAGAAAGGGTATTGAGGTGGATCGAGCAAAGACCGCTGCGATTGAGAAACTTCCACCTCCAGCTAATGTCAAAGGAATCCGGAGTTTTCTGGGGCATGCCGGTTTTTACCGGAGATTTATCAAGGATTTCTCTAAGGTTAGCAAACCTCTTTGCAACCTTTTGGAGAAAGAAGCGCCTTTCAAGTTTGATGAAGAATGTATGAAGGCCTTTGAGATATTGAAAGAGAAGTTGGTCACAGCTCCTGTTGTTGTAGCTCCCGATTGGTCACAACCATTTGAAATCATGTGTGACGCCAGTGACTATGCCGTCGGGGCGCGTTGGGTCAACGAAGGGATAAAATTTTCAACATCATTTACTATGCAAGCAAGACACTTGACACGGCTCAACGGAATTACACAACCACGGAGAAAGAGATGCTAGCTCTAGTGTTTTCATTGGACAAGTTCAGGTCCTACATCATTGGGACCAAGGTGACTGTTTTCACAGATCACGCTGCCATTCGCTACTTATTTGCTAAAAAGGATGCAAAACCACGCCTTATTCGGTGGATTCTTCTGCTGCAAGAGTTTGACCTTGAGATTAAAGATAAGAAAGGTAGCGAGAATGTGGTAGCGGACCACCTATCGAGGTTAGAGTTAGAAGACGCAACAGTGGGTGAACCCATCCAAGAAGCCTTTCCGGATGAGAAGTTGTTTAATGTTGAAGGCAAATTGCCATGGTTTGCCGACTTGGTGAATTTTCTTGTTACAGGCTTATTACCGCCGGACTTCTTACCTGGCCAAAAGAAAAAGTTTTTAAGTGAGGTCAAACATTACCATTATGATGAACCGTTATTGTTCCGACGGTGCGCCGATCAAGTCATTCGAAGATGTGTTCCGGATGAGGAATTTACCAGTATTCTGGAGCATTGTCATTCTATGCCCGCCGGAGGACATTTTGGACCATCTAAAACTGCCGCGAAGGTGCTCCAAAGTGGATTTTATTGGCCATCATTGTTTAAGGATGCGTACACCTATGTGAAGACTTGTGGTAGATGCCAACAATTGGGGAATATATCAAAAAGACAAGAAGGACCACTCCAAAATATTTTTGAAGTGGAGTTGTTTGATGTTTGGGGAATGGATTTCATGGGACCGTTCCCGACTTCGTTTGGAAAGTCCTATATTTTGGTTGCAGTGGACTATGTCTCGAAATGGGTAGAAGCGGTGGCAACCTTTGGAGTCCCCGTGCCATAGTATGGTGTTCAATAAGCACAAAATTATGGTGTTCGGCACAAAATTACACTTGCATACCATCCTCAAGCAAATGGGCAAGCGGAAGTATCAAACCGGGAAATCAAGAATATCTTGGAGAAAACGGTAAATCCAACCCGGAAAGATTGGGCAATGAAGCTAGATGATGCATTATGGGCTTATCGAACCGCTTTCAAAACGCCCATTGGGATGTCTCCATTTAGGTTGGTGTACGGAAAAGCGTGCCATTTACCGGTTGAGTTGGAACATCGAGCTTTTTGGGCCATCAAGAAGTTGAACTTAAATTGGGAAGATTCGGCCGCTTATCGGAGCCTTCAACTTAATGAGCTTGATGAGTTTCGTACGGAAGCATATGAGAACTCCCGGATTTACAAGGAGAAAACGAAAAGATGGCATGACACTCGTATTGAGAAGAAAGAAATCCGACCGGGTCAACAAGTGTTATTGTTTAACTCCCGCTTGAAGCTCTTTCCAGGGAAGTTGAAATCAAGGTGGTCCGGACCTTGTACGGTGTCAAATGTTTTTCCATGGGGTGCCATTGAATTGAGAGGTGTTAGTGGTGAACCATTCAAAGTCAACATTCAAAGAGTAAAACCTTATTTTGGTGAAGAAATCCGAAAATTGGCCAACATCTCTTTGGCGATCCCAACCCATGACAAAGTCCGAGCTCAAGAACGTCGAGCTAGCGACGATTAAACCAAGCTATCTCGTATCCTTTATTAACCTTAAAGTAAATAAGATACTTCGGTAAAGTAAATTTTGACATTAATGCATTTAGGATGATATTGGATGGAAATGTTTTGGAAAAGTGTTTTGGAGAAATATATTGTTGCAGGTGGAAGAAAGTGGAAAAATGGAGATTGTTGAATGGAAGGATTAGGCGTACTAGGTTCAAAGTGATTTGAGTTGATCACAAGGTGATCGCCAGATTTTCAGCCCAATAGAGCTTTTGCCCCTGGCTTTTGGATGATCACCCGGTGATCACCTCAACTCAGGATTTTGAAAAAGGAGGCTTGAGTCCCTGTATTTTAGGTGATCACCTGGTGATCACCAGAGGTAAGTGTTCCAAGGGGTTTGAGGTGATCACCCAGTGATCACCAGATTTTTGGTCCACTACTGCTTCAGCCCCTGTATTTTCGATGATCACCTGGTGATCACCAGATTCGTAATCAAAAAGGGCAGCGAGAGTGGATGAAGCAGCAGTTTGATGCCCTCATCTCGACGAGGATGTTTAGCAGGAGACCTCGCCCGTCGGCTGCAGCTACTACTTCAGCACCACATCCCGCTTCGCCTCCACCCCAGGATCCGGATTCATAGACAGTCTCTCTTTCTCTCCATTTTTCAGACTTCATAGACAGTTGCTTACTTTTGCTCCTCCCAACATTGAGGCAATGTTTAGCCTAAGTGTGGGGGGGTTAGTACGGTTAGTACATTTACTTGATGAACTCGTATTTTGGTATTACTCTAACCTAGTTTATCTTTTGCTGTCATGTGTGTTTATCTTCTTTAGTTGGTGCGCAAAAAGGAGCGAAGCCTCCTCATTTCTCTATCTCCTCTATTTCTCTCTCACTCAAAAAAGGGCGGTATCACTTTTCTTATCTCTTTCATTAGTTGAATGTTTAATTCAGTATTTTGCCATGAGTGATTGAGGATGAATGATTGAATGATAGCATGAACGATATGAACATATGAATGATTGATTTTGTGACGCATGAGACTTGATGCGAAGATTGTTTGAATGTACCACATTTCCAGGGAGAACGAGCTGATTGTATATGATGTTGTTGCATGGAAATGGGACAGCAAAGGACAAAGAAAGCCCACAACTTGGAGATTAGAGTGAACTCGAATAAAGGGCGGTACTTTAGTTTCAATACTTTGTCTTGAGCATGACGTAATATTTTGGCCTCTTAAGTGTGTTTGAGACTAAGTGTGGGGGAATTCGAACTCTTGAACTTCCTTATTCGCATGTCCTCTTTTGAATTAGGTAGATTCACGTTTTATTTCATTGTTTTTTCACTTTCTTTTAGGACTTAGGTTGCATTTAGGACCCGATGCCCCCAATGAATTGAGTTATGGCTAAGAACCTGTATTGATTAATATGCATATGATCTTTTGGGGTAAAGAACTTTATTCTCATGCTTCAAATAGAAATTTTAACCATGTGAGATTTTGTGCCAAAATGTTTCCAATGCATGATATTTGAGTGAATTGATCGTTCTTGAGAGCATCTTGCTAAGTGTTCGAGCTAGAACTTGCTTGTTTGGAACCATTGCAAACCTACAATTGTTGTATGTTAAGTCGGGACGATGATGGCAATTTAGGATGAGCCTATTTTCCCAAATAGCCAACCTAAGCATTATTACCATTAGATAAACCTTTTTGAGCCTAAAGTCTGGATTCTTTGATCACCCACATCATGAGCCTTTCCTTTCTCTATATTACCTTCTTGTCCATGAAACATTTTGAGCATTTTATTTTGGGCATAGGTATAAAGAAAGTGTGTCGGGGCCGTGGTGTTCAAATTATGAGTTTGGGGGAAATTAATTGTTGTGCTATGTTGAAAGTGAGCAAATAGTGAGAGAGGATCCTGGAAAAGTTTTGTGCCTTTACTATAAAAAAAAAAGAAGAGAAAAGCAAAGAGGAGTTTACGAAAGCAAGAAAAAAGGCATTTGTATTTATGGTTTATACCAGGACTTGTCTTTTTGTTGTTAAAGGAGTTCGGGTGTCAAAAGTGGTGTGTCGCTAAAAAGAAATGGGGCAGAGTAATTTTGGGTATTGTTGTACATTTCATGCATTAGTTGCCCCGGTGTTTGTAAGCTCAGAATGTTTCATATAAGCTCCACCAATGATAACCTCCAACCGAAATCCATTCTCACCGAGCCAGGCCTCATTACAACCTTAATGAAAGACCATCTGACCATCTGACTGGTAAGACATACAACCTTCCTTCGGGGAGTCGAGTAGAGGAGTTTTGGTTCACTTGCAAGCTTATGGATAGAAGACATCTGGTGAGATCACTTTGCACACATGCACACCCTCTTTCGTGCAAGAGAGAAACACCGAGGGGAGAGACCCTCTATTTTTGGGATTGAGAATAAATTTTTAAGAACTGCTAGATCGTTTGCATATTTATTAATGATTGTTACTAAGCTAAAACTCAATTCCAGCGGATATTGGTACACATGCATGTAGATAA
Source organism: Stellera chamaejasme (assembly GCA_024586325.1). NCBI lineage: Eukaryota > Viridiplantae > Streptophyta > Magnoliopsida > Malvales > Thymelaeaceae > Stellera > Stellera chamaejasme. The sequence goes on along the minus strand of CM044981.1, from coordinate 52,736,684 downwards.
GATTTGCTTGAGGACAAGCAATTGCTTAAGTGTGGGGGTATTTGATAAGGCCATTTTATGTTCTAATTTTGAGGAAGTATTTAATGGATTAAATTGAAAATTGAATTGTTCTCCTCATAAAATTATTGATTTTGGCACTTCAGGATATTTTGGGGCAAGATGTAACAAAAGAAGAAACAAGAGGATCAAAACAAGGGAAATTTCGTGTTCTGGTGATCACCTGGTGATCACCTGGTGATCACCTAAAAGGCAGGAGCTCTCAGTCCATCGCCTGGTGATCACCTGATGATCACCTAAAAGGCAGGAGCTCTCAGTCCATCGCCTGGTGATCACCTGATGATCACCTAAAAGGCAGGAGCTCTCAGTCCATCGCTAGGTGATCACCTGGTGATCACCTAAAGGCAAGAGCTCTCGAGTCCATCGCCCGGTGATCACCTAAAATGCAGGAGCATCAAGTTGCAGCGAAGTTGGTGAGTGATCATGAAGTTGGTGATCACCAGGTGATCACACGCCAGTGATCACCAGGCTTCGGGAATCAATCTTGACCGTTGATTTCTTTAATGAATCAATCCTAGCCCTTGGTTGCCAACATGCCCTACTTAAAAGAGAAGCCCCATTTCAGCAGAGGGCATCGTTCATTTGGCAGCAGCCAACGTTTTCCTTGGAGCAACAACACGCATGAAACAAGATTTGGAGGAGCTCCACCATTTGAGGCTTGATTTCTTCACTTCTTTTAGATTAGAGCTAGGGTTTTCTTCCATTTTTTGAGTAGAATCCATTTCTTAGCTCAGATTTAGTCTCTCCATTTAAGCAAAATTCCTTGGAGATAACTTCATTAATCGGTTAATTAAATCCATCCGTCTCCATTAGTTTAATTTAATTAATTTAGTCCCTTTAATTTAGAATTAGCTAGTATTTAGAACACATAGAATTAAAAGTCCCTGTGGATCGACCTGGTACTTCCGGATTTATTACTTGCGACCACCGTACACTTGCTGTGAGTCACTGTCAACATTACGCAAGTAACAAGATTACAAGGTAAAAGTAGTAAAGAGTTGGACATGGCATCACACCTGATGTGGTTCCGGGAAGGTATCCTGGAATACGAAGAGCAGATCTAGCCAACGAAGGAGCAACACGGGGTATGTATGATTGTTGAGGCGAAAATGTCAACAGGTTGGCAAATCTGGAATGCACAAAAACAAAACGATGCGGAAGCTTGTGAAACGAACTGATATGGCCGCCAACTCCTCCTGGATCCTTGTCCAGGTAAAGATGGTGTTATGCCTTTGGCGACTCCTCCTTCTTGATACCAAAAACGGTCCAAGACAAAGAAAGCCTTCGTTGCCATAAATTGTGGGGGAATGTAAATGGGGCCAACACCTCCTCCTTCCAATGAGAAGGTAATATTGGTCTTAGTAGACTTGCCAAGAAAACTTAACAAGAATTGAGTGGAAAATGCAGATAGGTTGAAAAGAGAATCACTCTCAATTTCAAGGAAAAATGTGTAATATATTTGATGATTGAATTGTTGCAAATAACACCTAGACCTCCATTTATAGGAAAAGGAAGCTGGAAATCTAAATCAATTGACAAGTCCTTTCATCTCCACTCTTAATGATGGAAATTAAAAGGAGATGTAAATATGAGAATTTAAAACAATTATTTCTAAAACTTATTCTAGGCTAGCTAATAGGTAGAACTAGCCAAAATAACTCTGAAATTGAAATAAAATGATAAAAATTCGAGCTAGAAGATGAGAGATGAGTTTTGGCCAAATAAATGAGGAATAAGTGATCATCATTTAATGCTTTGATGGAGAGACTTCAAGGCTTGTAACTCCTTTCTTCACTAATGGTTTCTGGATGATTTTGAATGACTCTTGAGTGCTGGAGACTGCTGAAGTTCGCCATTGATGAGGAGTGAATGGTTGGAAACCTTTGAAGTGCATTGAATGCACCAGTTGGAATCTCAACAGGTTGAGAATTTCGTAAATCATGGTTTTTCTTGGCTTCAGATATGATGAACTGGTTCTGGGCTTGTGACTCTTGAACCATAGCATTAGGATGGGCCTTAGCACAAGAATTGATGGTGTGAGCCCGATCATGGTCCGAAAAATTTACTTGGGCCAAATTGTCATTTGGTTCAACCCAAACCGAAATGTTGAAAATTGTTTGCACAATTTGAGAATTGGGTTGGCCCAAATTGAGGAGTGTTTCACTTGTCTTTCATCTCTGATGATGTCTTCACTTTGCTCCCCACACTTTGCAAAACTGCGCATCAACAGGTTGAGTGCTTCCTTAGCCTTCTAGGTCCGGCTTCTTGTCATAGGTCCATTGAGGGTGGAAGTGTCATAAAAACCAATGACCTCTTCCTTTGGCATGCGAACTCTTGGATCCTCAAGGTTGCACATGGGTGCATCTAGATCACTTGGCGGATTCGTGTCAACACCTAAAGGCTTATTAATTAAACGGACAAGTGACCATGCATCACAATTGGATATAACATATTGTTTGATTTACTGCATCATATGATTGCATTCGAAACTGGACAGAATGAATTTTCTTGACAAAATGTTTTCTCCGGGATAGGCAACATGTTAGGGCAGCTATAAGGACATAAGACCTAATGACTGACCCAACGTGTTTGGTGCCGAAAATGACCTTACATGGCCCGAAAATGTTTTAAGGGGATAGGCGGCAGGTTTGGGCAGTTATAAGTACATAAGACTCTATGACTGACCCGACGTGTCTGTTGTCGAAAAAAATGAACATACACGACCCATCATTAGTTAAGACATGAGAGGTGTCGTGGATTCGGCCATACGTGACTTAACTAAGCCGTAATTTTTAGACAAGTGGTTCGGAACGAATTATTCAAACCCAACTATGGTATTTGGAGATATGCATGTGCTCTGCCTTCTGGTTTGGTTGGCATTCACGAGAGACTCTGTCTCGACGTAGACATCCTGTTCGGCTCTGGCCTGGCGGCATCCCTAGTGGCTTTGCTTAAGGGGCATTCCTGAGAGTGTGGTGATGTACACACCCACCACATTAGGTTCATGCATGGGCTCTGCCTCCTGGATTGGTTAGCATTCAAGAGAGACTCTGTCTCAACGTAGACATCCCATTGGGGTCTTGCCTAGCGGCATCCCTAGTGGTTCTGCTTAAGGGGCATTCCTGAGAGTGTGGTGATGTACACACCCACCAAATTAGGTTCATGCATGTGCTCTGCCTCCAAGATTGGTTTGAAGATTTAAAGTTCTCCAGGACTTCAATCATGTTACATGTCGTTCGATGTAGTGATTCTAATTAATAGCGCATGATGTGTTTTATTCATAATCATGTCGTTCTTCACCGTTCATCATCGTCAGAAGAAAGGGAAGAAGAAGAAGAAGAAGAAGAAGAATGGAGAAGCATACCTCGTGCTCGAAGGAATGTGTTGAAGATGAAGTGTGGATTCTATCTTCTGCAATCTTTAGTTTCATCAACTGCTCGATAAGGACGAACTGAGGATGCATCCAAGGGGCGAAATTGTGTTGAGATAAACACAATATTAATCCGCCTGAAAACTCTAATAAATATGCTTGTAATTTCGGCCAAGGAAAAATGAGAGTGAGGAGAAGTTTCGGATTTTTGTGTATGTGTAATGTGGTGCCTCTCCCTTTATTTATAGATAAGGGAGAGGTGCCAAGAGGTGGTTGGGACACCCCTTTGGCCGAAAATACATGTACTTTCGGCCAAGAGTGATAACCAACACCTCTTGATCACAAAAGGAGGGAAGGTTCATGGTAACCTCCCTCCAACTTCCATTTTGGCGAATGGGTGGCTCCTTAGAGGCACCTCTTCGCCTAAATCAGCCTTTCTAGGTGTAGCTACTCACATGTAACCACCTAGGAAGTTTTCCCATGTAGTAAGGTACATACACCATGCACCTAGGATGCTTTTTTTACCAAAATACCCTTTATTTTGTCCAAAAGGTGCAAATGAAAGTAATCACTTGTGAATCAATATGAAACATCCCAAAGATGTTCCAAATGATCATATCACACACATTTGAGCTCCCACGAGCTCCTTTTAGTTCGTCGTGAGGTAAAAGTTACTTCTCCATCAAGACTAGCTCACTAGAGCTGAAGTTAGCTACCTTTAGCTAACTTGAGCTAGAGTTAGTTACCTGTGAACTAACTTGAGCTAGTACTAGCTACCTTTAGCTAGTGTGAGCTAATGTTAGCTACTTCTAGCTAACATGAGCTGGTGTTAGCTACTTCTAGTTAACTTGAACTGGAGTTGAGCTGCCACAGCTACTTCTAGTTGGGGTGAGCTCACTTTGAGCTGGGTTTAGCTACCTAGAGCTAAGGTGAGCTCAAGTTGAGCTGTATTGAGCTACTTCTAGCTACAATGAGCTACCTTGAGCTGACTTGAGCTATGTCCAGCTGCCGTGAGCTGGAGATAAGCTGAGTTGAGCTGGAGTTAGCTACATATAGCTAATTCGGAGCTCACACTTAGCATCATGAGCTTAAGTGTCATGTCAAATGATCTTGGTGCGCCAAATATACTAACATGATTGACATTCACGAGAGGGTTTGTCTCGGCGTAGACATCTCATTGGGCTTTGGCTTGGTGGCATCTCTAGTGGCTCTGCTGAAGGGGCATTCCTGAGAGTGCGGTAATGTACATACCCACCACCCTAGGTTCATCTGACAGCATGTTTTAAAAATGGTTTCAAAAGTTTTCTATTACGTACGGTGATCGAGCTAAAGAGTATTCTTACATTTAGACCTTGGCATAAATCAAGTTGTGTGGTTGTTTATTAATTTCATGTTGAGCTATTTATTTATATGTCATAATCTATTATGCATAGAATCATTATCTCAGAATTTATTTATTTGAGGAAGTATTACAACCCTTATGATGGGCCTGTAATCTTTCTTCATTACTGGGCAAATGGACGTTCACCCCCATTAATTACATGTGAGTATTACAGGGAGGATTACTATGCCGACCCCGTTGACTCGGAGTACGGGCAGACGTACTTCGTGAAGGAGCAGGTATCCAGTGGAGACGCGCTGTCAATTCTCGACATGGCTCCCTTAGTGGATTTGAGAAATAAAATGAACCTTGTTATTTTCCGCTGCAATTATCTATATGTATTATCTAGTTAGGTGTGACTGAGTAGCACCCAAATTTATCATTTGTGAACTTATTTTACGTGGATGTTCCAAAATATTTTATCAATCATTTTGTTTTCGAAAAGTTTCAAATTTTCCCTAAAATTTCTTGGTGGGTAAATGAGGGTGTTACAATTACAGTACTTTATTAAATGTGCGAGTAGAATAATGCACCTTATTCGTTTACCGGTTCACTAAAAATTACATCGGTGGAAAGAACTATGAATAGAACCCCAAATGTCATCAATCAGAAAACAAACATATAGAAAGTCATATAAAAACATATATAACTAAAGTCGTGTGATGAAAAACACAACTAAGGTACTTGTTTAGTAACCAAGCTAATGTAAAATGTAATTGTAACATCAATGATACATTGAAATCAATTGGACATCAAAAGTCATATGTTAAAGATTTTAGGGGATAGTGCATATAGAACCTGGGCATATTGTGCCTAATGTATTTAGAGACATCTTCCGTCTCTTCCAATATTAGTTTTCTATATATCATAAATCCAGCATTTAATCTATTCGAGAATCATCTAAAAATTTCTGATTTTTCTCACTTCGAATTGCGCCAGGTCCCACTACTAAAATCCTCCTTTTTGAATAAAATAAAATTGTAGTAGTTTACTCTCAATTGAAAACATCAGATATTCCTATGAGGCCCCTCCTTCCTAAACAAATCGTAGCCTCCTCTTGCCCAACAACAGCTGCCGCCTACTGGTGACACAATCCTCACCGGCGACCAGGCCCATCCCGTCCAACCGCCTACTAGTGACCAGACAATCGGCTACCAGTGACGACACTGCCCAGTTTACGATGTCATACAATTGGTTTCTCGGCGCCAACAATCAATCCTCTGATTCCTTGTGGCAGAGGCGTTGTCCGTGTCGACGTCGCCCTTTCCGGTGATGTCGAGGCTGTTGCGTTTCACCGTCTTCCTTCCGGCGACAGAGGTAAGAAGTACTCTAAGGATTTTCTTTTTTAATTTCTTAAAATTTTGAAATACCACAAATTGCCTAATAGTTATTTCTACATTGTTCTATTTTTTGTTTGTTTCTTCATTGCTCTATATTGGCCAAATAAAAAATATCTATACAATTTGTCTGATATTTTTGATTGTTTTGTCTGACTCAAAAAGAAATATTGAGATACCACCGATTACTAGCGACAAAGTTAAGTTTCTTTTTTTTTAATTCCTTAATGCTCTGAAATGCCACAAATTGCCTGATTTTTTGTTTCTATGCTGGTTTATATTGGCTAAATAAAGCATACAATGTGTCTGATTTCCAACTGACTTAAGATTAGAGGTTTGGAAGTGGTGATTTTTTTGTTTGACAAATAAATGGAGTAGTTTATTTTTATTCCGTTATTGCTGGTAATCTGTAAATGATGTCTTATGTTTTGGACTGCACTTGGAACATCGTTCTCCGACGTCCTAGGCATGATTTGTCTGAATTTTTTTATTGTGAATGTAGTGTACTTTTTAGTTGATTCAAGTACATGAAATTGACTTAAAATTTTGAGAAATTGTCTGAAATAATTAGAACAATTTGTCTGACTTAAAATGTCGTGACTTATTGATATTACATTAACTGTGTTGTCTGATGATATTATATTGGAAGTCTGATTATTATGTGCATTAGTCCGATGGAATCATGGGAGCCAGTTCCCCACATTTTGTGTACATGTGATGTAACTTTCTGATGATTTCAATAAATACGTCTGGTGGATATCTTAATTTGTCTGATTAGTTATGAATTGTTAATTGTTTGCTTGTATGAGAATTGGTATGATGATGATCATCTATGAGATAATTTGGGTAATTTGTCTGTTGTTATATAATTTCACAACATAATTATGTGATTTTATAAAATGCCTTGATAATACCATAGCAGATTGTCTGATATTTGCATCACCAATCAAAGAGAATTTGCATCACCACTCAAAACTATTCTTGATCAACTCCTCGCGATAACCCTATAAATAAATTTTGATCAAACACTGCAGATTTCAGGACCCTGGGCTTCATTGCTGAAAATCATGTATGTATCATAAGGGCGGATTACAAAAGCATATAAAGAAAGTATTGTACCTATTAAAGTAAGAATGTCAGACAAATTTCATCATACATCAGAAGATAAAAGTCAACGTTCAGACAAAAATAGTTACTAGTCACCAATTTACTAAGTTCATCTTTCGACATATCCTTGACACTCTTGAGGAATTTACGCATGTCTGGACGAATGAATGGGTGATTGTGGTTACGTACATGTTATGTACATTTCCATTTCCCATCCAAATCTTGTTTCTTGAAACGAACAATGGTTCACCAAACAACCACACCTGTAAAACTATAAATGATATCTTTAAGAAATGTCAATGGAATACAACTAAATACGTACAACGTAACAAAATTGGCATGTAACAACCAGTTGACCTGAATGTTATCTTGGGGTGAGAACTCCGTTGTGTCGTAGTAGACTTGCGACCTTGTCGATTACAACTAAATTCAAGGGTGGAAACAAAATGCTCTACATTCCTTCGTCCTCTAAGCTTGCAAGCTTTGAAACCTCTTTCTACGGCATAACTCCGGTAAAATGACTCCACTTGTTTCATACTATCAAGGCATAAATTTAGTAAACTCAGATCTTCGATTCCGTTAGGACCTACCATGGCATTGTACTCAATAATCGCATCTACGTGTATGCAACTTACAATAAGCGGTTGCAATAAACAACATGTGATACTATTTATAAACACAATTGGACAAACCCGGGATTATCACGTTCTATCCTATCATCCTCCAACTCTTCAGCATCCACGACTTCAACATCCTTAACGTGATTGCCTTCATTGATAACGAATATCATACGCTACATACTAAGAATAAGACAGTTTACATCAAAACAACATATGAAAAATAATACTCCCTCCGTCCCTTTATTATTGAAATATATTGACTGGACACGCTGTTTTCGGTGGAGCTGATTTTGAGTTGACTTGGTAAATGGAAGAGAGGGATGAAGGATAAGTAAATTCATGTACAAAAGTTTACTAAAAAAGGAAAGTGTTTCAATAAGGGATAACCCAATAAGGAAAGTGTTTCAATAATTTTGGGACAGAGGGAGTACTAAATGAAGTATTACCAAGATCATCATGTTCTGACTCTTTGGATCCATCATCATAACTGCCTACATTACATGCTACCGGAAAACATCTAATTAGCTAAAACTAAACCAAACAAATAATACCCTATACGTTAGACAACATAACCATAACCGTCAGACATTTACATTATTTTCAGTACTAACCTTTATCCAATCCAACTTGTGTCACATCTCCTCCATTTTGATCTTGTAGTGTAACTCCTTCTAAATAAATAAGTCAAAATATAACGTATAAAATCCGGGTACTTTTAAGACATAGTGGGATTACACTTTTAGACATTAGCTATGAATTCGTTTATAACCTGTCATTAATTCATCTACTACGCACTGTGCATCACATGATACTTTTTGGTGTGTCTGTCATTGTTGTGTATCATCACAAAATCTTGGTTAAGTTGAGACTGTAATGGTCCATTAAGGTCAATACCTTCATCTCCAACTCCAACCGACTCAGACTCGTCTATGGATGGAATTACATTCAAATCGAACAACATATTGTGCTATGACAAAACAAACACAGATTGATTGAAAAAATTTGAAAGAATACGAATAAAAAGAATAATACGAAGAATAAGAAGTAAATAAAGAGAAGGACGAAAACAACTATATACGTTATTAGAAGAAAAAAAAAGGCTGATAAATAGAATTGGGATCACGTTGCTTTTGGTGCTTGAATCGAAAGAAGTAGCTTTAAAAAGGGAAGAAAAGCAACGAGACTAAATGAAAGAGGAAGAAACGAATTTAGCAGGGAATGAAACGTGATACGTTACATGTGGGTTGCGTGGAAGTGAATCAGTTACGAATGTTGATTGAGAGATTTTAAGGGGATGGTATGATTTAGGGAGTTATAATAGGAATAATGTAGATATTTAATTAGAATTAATTGATCTTAAAATAATGTAAATAAAATAATTAAAAAAAAAAGCTAACACCGTTAATAATTCCGTTAAAGGTACACTATACCTGGACATTTTTTTGGAATTCTTCAGATTTTTGGATGGAAGAATTAAACATTCATAATTAATAAATTAGTAACGTCCAAATAATAATAGATTAATGTGTAGTAACTTTTTATTTATATGCATCTAACTACATTAACCTCTGTTAAAAAAAATACATTAACCTAATCCCTAAAAATTCATTAACCTAATTCATTACAAACCACGAATGGGAACTGAAGTCATCATCAAAGGCAATTAGTTTTAAATCCGAAAAAGATGTTACATTTGGCTATTTCTATCTGTTCTATTTATTGAACTATGATGGGATATCTATGAACGGCTGCAATTGCAATTGGTTTACTACCAATTATATGGTGCACATATGTGTAGGTACACATAGCAATATATAGAGAAAGTATGTAGGGATAATTTAGACATTTAGTATTTTTTAGTAGATTTGGGCTGAAACTGTTTTGTAAATTAGACATCTAATCTACTATGTGTACCTACACATATGTGTATCATATCAAGACTCTTGGTTTACCCCCAACGAATAAAACGACAACGTTTTCATGCGATCCCTCTGTATATTTTTAATGGCTAAATGCTGATTTAAGTCCTTGACGTTTATAAATATTTTATACTTATATTCCTGTAGTTTAGTTGGGTTTATTGCGGTCCTACTTTGTTCTTATGCGACCGGTAACTTATATGTATTTATCTATTCGTATATTACTCAATTGACATTTAGTATAATGTTGAATGGTGCATGAAGTTTTCACAACTTTTCTTAATTATAAAAAAGATACTCTACATTCTTTCTTCAATTTTTTTGAGAAGGAATGAATACATTCAATTTCAAGCAACTAGTGCCGATAACAATCTAAGAAAGGACAAAGCCCTTGAGGAGAAATAAGCTCTTAACCTATAATGAGCATAAGCAATCCTAAGGACCAAATAACTTAGGGGTGTTTGGTTCAAGGATTCTAACAATATGGATTTTCAAAACCCTACAAATCCATAGAATCTTGTGTTTGGTTCGTTTTGCAAAATGATTCTCCATCATTCTCAAAATCCTAGGATTCTTCATCCTTCACAAATTCTTGGATTCAAAATACCATCAATAATCATGGTATTCTTAGAATCCATAGAATTATTATGTTTCAAAAATTTCAATAAAGCTCTTAAACTTTATACATTTACAAATTTAGTCATTGAATTTTAAAAAATTTACAAAATGGTCCCTATTAAATTACACATTTAGTCCCTAAACTTAAATTTTACAAAATGGTCCTTTTAAAATTACACATTTAGTCCCTGAACTTTTTTAAATTTTACAAAATTGTCCCGATAAAATTACATGATTAGTCCATAAACTTTTGTAAAAAGTTACAAAATGGTCCTTGTAAAATTGATATTCCTAGAATCCTTGAACCAAACACAAGATTATGAGAACAATTATTTATATTTTCCATCATTGATACTTTCTATATTTTCACAATCCACGGATTTTTAGAATCCGCGAACCAAACGCCTCCTCAGGTGATATTAAAGCTATAATGGACCATAGAACCAAACTACTAGACCAACAACTAATAAATTCAAAAGATAACCAGAATGATATTAAAGAACTAAAAGATAGCAGGACAATCAGAATGATAGAGACACAAAGTCGACAAAGGATAAAAATCCTCAGGTGAAGTTGATCTTCGTGGTTGTTCTCAAACTGCCATAATGCTTGATTCAAGGATCCATCCGCAGCATCTATATTAGAGATCGAGGCTACCGTCCCCCTCAACTGAAGCAACGCAAAGCGTGCCCGAAAGAGCCTGTTCCCTGCAAGGTTTTCTGGAAAGCACCAAAAAATATCAAGTCAGACCTGCATAAACCATATCCAAGACCAACTAAATGGCACTATCCATTGAATATCCCAAATCCCAAACAAACTACAGATGGTTAGGCCGGACTTTGCATCCCAACCATCCGAAACCAACATCCTCATAGAGCTAGGCAGGGAGCGGTACTGTCGCTCTCTGCCAGTTCCTGCGTCTCTTCCTTTAGAACACAAAACAATAAAACTGCCAGCAATCGGAAAATCTCTTGTCCAGCTACCTCATCATACCAGTAAATCAACCAAATTAGACGTAGCAGGCCAAACAACTCATAACGCGCCAATCGTCCGGCCTGTATGAATGTGGTGAGGTTTCTCACCGGAAGAGCAGTAGGGTGGGAATCGATTGTGACCAAAGCCATCTGCCCTTCAATTTTTGAAATCGACATCACCACCGTTGATATCGCAACAAACCGGAAACAATAAAAAGAAGAGACCATGGAGAAAGGAAAACATAGACAGGGAAGAAAAAGGAGGAGGAGAAACGATGAGGGGCCGAAAGAGAAACCGAGAGGGAGAGATGAATTGTGTGGAAGAAGAAGGAAGGTAAGAAAGAAAGAAAAAATTGCAGCCGCCGCCAATGGTGCTCTACCAAAATTCCATGCTTGCAAGCATGGAGAGAAAAAAGCCTAAGATACTCTATATTCTTAATCAGCGTCGGACTCGATTGATCCATGACTCCATGTTCCCAAGTTGGCTTCTCTAGCCAAAATGATGGGAAATTGTTTCTTGCTATCTTATCTATCACCACTCATTGCTGGTGTGGATTCAAAAGGGACTGCGTGCACACCGCAACTTGGTAGCCAAATTCATGTGGAGATGCCGTGGGCGAGTTGGAGTGGAGCGTATAAAGAGGAGATCGATGGCTGAGATCGGTATGACAAATCGATGAATCTGGTGGCGTAGCAGCAGGGAACCACACCCGCTTTGACACCGCCACGGACAACAAATCAGATTGTGAGGCTGCCGTAAGCAAGCTAAGTCCCCTCAATTTTCAATAATTTTATGATTCTACTGCTCTCTTTAGCATTTTCTTTATGTTATCAGCCTTCACACATGAAGACAATTCCCTAAAAATTTTATCATGTTTGGTAAGGGCTGGATGCTGAGCCCATGAGCCGGATGAGCGGGTCAGCTATGATGCCGACCCGCAGTTTCCAACTGCTGGGTACTGTAGCTCGGGACGTGTGGAGGACACCTGTCCCCCGGCCCATACCGTTGCCCATACCCTCTCTAAGGCCTATAAATACATCCTTCCGCGCCTCGTCAAAGGATCCTTTTTTTGGCTAGAAAAACACATACCATTTACTCTCAACTTATTGTCCTTCGGTCGGTTTTAGTGAGTGAATACTGACTTGAGCGTCGGAGAGTTGTACCAGGAGTTCGTCTGACGTTAGAAGCGACGCGTCACAGGAGCCGAGGCGTCGTGAGCAAGGCATCGTCGGAACAGCGCATTCCAGAAGCCCTTTGGCGAAGGACGAAGCCGAAGCATCCTCTACCTCGTCATGGAAAGACTTTTCCCTTTTGGAAGGCCCATCTTCTCGGATTCAACGCCAGGTACCTCTTCCTAAGTCCGACCCTATTGTGATTCTTAATGTTAATTCTTAGGTATTAACATTTGGCGCCGTCTGTGGGAAACATCTCAGATCCAAAGGTTACTCTACCATCTGATTCCAATCTGCCCACGGACACGGAGGCGAGTCCCACGGTCAGCTCGGACCTCATCGTCGGGAGCTTCACTCCGTCCATATCCGTGGCGGTCACCCCGACAGGGGAGCCTCTCGGCACAGCGACGGTGACGGGTGTAGGGGTCGCTCCCCGAAACCTGCTCACCGACTTCGCACAAACAGCCTTCGGGCCAATACAATCGTAAGTGCCCACGGGCAAACGCAATCGCTAGTTATGTGGGCTACGGCCCCGAGCTATGCCTAACGAAACGCATTCTAACATGAATGCCCACTCCATGTAGGAACATCCCTGCATCAGGCTCAACGCCCCCAGTGATTACCACCCCAATTTTTGGTACTCCGACAACCGCCCTGACGTCCGCTCTGTGAGCACCACTCGGCCCCAATGCCTTCATGGGGCCCCAAGTTGGACTCGATCCGGCCATTCTGGCGTCTTTGGGCGCGACGGCCCAGGCCACCCCCTCTTTGGAGTGGTATCTAAAGGCACAACAGGAGCAGTGCCGTCAACTTCAAGCCCAAGTGGCCCTGCTGCAAGCGTAGCAAGCCACTACGGTGGCTCAGCAGCAGTATAGCAGGGCCTTGATGCCCCAGCCGACCCAGCCCATGAATCTTCCGGACTTCGGTCAATATGATGGTACAACCGACCCAGAGGACCATGCCCAAATATTTGAAGACAAGATGAGGTGGGTCGGCTATGACGATGCGGCCCTGGCACAAGCTTTTCCCCAAAGTTTGAAGGGGGTGACCCGGTCATGGTACTCTATGATCACCCCAGGGACTGCAACAACCTGGGGAGTGCTAAAGAAAATGTTCATCAGCCAATACCTGGGAAAAAAGAGGATGAGGAAAAACCCGCTCGGCCTGAGAGACGTGGCTCAGGAAAAACAGGAGCCACTACGAGGCTATGTTAACCGGTTCAATAACCGCCTGGTCGAAATGACGAATGTGTCAGACGAGGTCGCCACCTACGCGGCCTCGGCGGGTGCCAATCCTATGACGCCCTTCGGGAGAGAAATCGCCGCGCGAGCCCCCCGGACACTGTCGAAATTCTATGAAAGGGCCGAGCCCTTCATAAACTTGGAAGATAGCTTGTAGGCCAGGAAGGCCGACAACCAAACGCAGGTGGACAAGCGATCGAAACGACAACGGACTGAGTCCGGCCGAGGGGGAAATCAAAGAGACCACCCGGCACCTGGCCGAGGAGGTCATCGAGGACCGAGCCCCTTTAACCCGCGCTACTCAGCGCCGGACATGTTCACTCCCTTGAACGCGTCCAGAGACCAGATTCTCACCGTCATCGAGAGGCAGCCCGGCTTTGAGAGGCCTCGCCCTATGAGATCCTCGCCGGATCAAAGGAATCGGAGGCTGTACTGCAAGTATCATCGTGACCACGGGCATTCAACGGAAAACTGTCATGAGCTCTGCAAGCTCATCGAAGAAATGATCCAACAGGGCAAACTCCCTCAGTTTGTTAAGGCCACGCCACTACAGATCACTCCGAAGAAGGAAGAGCCAGAGGTTTCACGCCCGAAGGACACTCAGAGGAGAGAAGACAAGCGGCCCATCATCCACATGATACTTGATCACCCGGATGAGAGGGTCCGGACTGAGCAGTTGAACAATCTCTTGCTGTCTCCTGAGTGCGCCCCGATAACTTTCGACAACGACTCAGAGGTCGAGGCACTTCGCCCGCATAAGAACCCTCTCACCATTGAGGCCGAGATAGCCGGGTACCGGGTCCGGAGAATACTGGTTGATACCGGTGCGCAGCCCGACATACTTTTTTGTCATGCGTTCCGCAAAATGGGCCAGGAAATCCAGGGCACCCTCAGCAAGTGTACAATGCCGGTTTATGGGCCGAACAATAGTCCCATACCTGTTCTGGGCATGGTCTCACTGCCGGTCTGTATCAACCAAGATCTTGTTGAAATTCTTGAGCACCAAGATGACCTGGGCTAGCTAAAAGTAGCTAAGCACTGCTCAACTCAGCTCAATCTTAGTGTATGAGCTGGAGAGAAGTGTATCTGCTCCTAGTGAGCTGATATGTGCTCAACGGAGCTCATTGGATGGTTTAATATGTCTTGAACTAGCTCTATGTGAGCTTAGTACAAATGTGTCTAGGCACCTTTTGGTGAAGAAACACGTCTCTTGGCCAAAAGGTGTGAACTTTGTGAAAAGGTGTAAGTGCATATACTCTTTGACCCAAAACATAAGTGTTGTGAGTCCAGGAGCTAGTTGAATGCACTAAGTCCTTGAGAAGGGCCAAAAGGGAATGGGACTAGGGTACACATGGACCTGGGGTGCACCGTACACCCAAGGTAGACAAGTGGCCGCCAAAGTGGTGCATCCCTTGGGCCTTTGGGCCAAGGAGGCACCATGTCCTTTGGCCTAGGGCCTTGGGGCGGCACATCCCTTGGCCCATAGCCTAAGTGCCGAAAAGGCACAAGGGTGCCATGCCCCTTGGCCTCAAGGCCGAAAGGGTGCACCCCATGCCCCTTGGGGCATGGCGGCATCCCCCTTGGCCTTAAGGCCGAAAGGGGATGTAGAGGCATACGTTAAAAAATGCGATAAGTGCCAGCGCTTTGCCAATACTCCCCGGAAACCGTCCGAGCCGCTCACCCCCATCGTGGCCCCCTGGCCATTCACGAAGTGGGGGCTAGACATCTTAGGGGCGTTTCCTATGGCCCCTCGACGCCGGCGGTTCGTCCTGGTAGCCGTTGAGTATTTCACGAAGTGAGTTGAAGCAAGAGCCCTGTCAAGTATCAGGCAGGACGACGTGATTGGCATGCTTTTCGACGATATAATCTGCTGTTTCGGTGTGCCTCGGGAGGTAGTAACCGATCAAGGAAAGCAGTTCACTGGCCGGCGTATAGAGGCCTTTTTAGCAGGCTTGAACATCAAGCACTGCAATGCGTCCGTAGCGCATCCCCAAAGTAATGGGTTATTAGAGGCGGCCAACAAAGCCATTAAAAATGCGATCAAAAAAATGTTGGAAGAGGCATGAGGTCTTTTGGGCCATGAGGACGACGCCCCGAGAGTCGACGGGCAACTCGCCTTTTACTCTGACGTACGGCATGGACGCTGTGACGCCCGTAGAAATAGCGATCCCGTCCCTCCGAGTCGGCCTGTTCTCAGAGGAGAACAACGATGATGAAATATGCACTAGCCTGACTCAGTTAGACGACACTCGTGAGGAAGCCGAGCTACATAGCCGGGCCTACCAACAAAGGATCAAAAGGTACTATGATGCCAGGGTTAAGCCGAGACGCTTCCAAACGGGAGACCTTGTGCTCCGAAGTACTGCCACTACTCAACAAGATCACGTACAAGGAAAATGTACCCCGAAATGGGAGGGACTCTATTTGGTCCTCGACGAATTGGGGAGCAGCGCATACAGGTTGGGAAATCCGGACGGGACGATGCTTGACCACGCTTGGAATGCGGAGTGCTTACAAAGATACTATGCTTAATTGCTCGATACAAGTATAAGTGTATGAGTCTGCCTTCGGCAAAGTGCTATGAATTAAAGGAAAGGTTTGCATATTAATTATCGCCGGGCCCCATTAGGAAGGCCTTAATAGAACCAACTTCATCCTTAAAGACGAGTCTCGAGGGCTCTGCCAAATAACTAAGAACCAAAAAATAATAATAATAATAATAATAATAATAATAATAATAATAATAATAATAATAATAATAATAGAGCCCCGAGGCTCAACGACGAAATAATCAGAGTAAACGAAAAGCCTCGTGGCTCGACGAAACGCGTAGAGCAAGCAACAACAAGATACAGAGTAAAAATAGTAGATGACTAAAGTAAATGCACTCTTCCAAATTACGGGCCCGATCGGCTCGGATAGTCTTACAAAGAAAGAAATAACAATAACTTAAGTGTGCGAGGTGTCCTCCAGGTCCTGAGGGGCCTCGTCCTCCGCATCCTCGCCCGACTCATAGTCATAATCACCGTTGTAGAGCGGCGAGTCCTTGGGAATACGGTGGGCGGCCCGGCTCGTCGTTGCCTTCTCTTTGTTCGGGAGGGATTGAAGAGGAGCAAGGTCCAGCCCGGGGTAAACTTCCCCAAGTACGTCGATGACGTCAGAAATGGCCGGTACTTAGCCGCCGTGTCCTTGGCCCTCATCTCCCGAAACTGGTTGCTTTCCAGGAAAGCGGCCTTAGCCTCATCAATTTGGCCGGGGATGCCCCTCTCCAGCTCCTTCAAGGACGCCTCGGCCGCATCTTTGAGCTTCCTCTCTTCGTCGAGGGACTTGGAAAGTCCAAGGGATTGGGAGTCGCTCTCCTCCTTCAGGCGCAGCGCCTCGTCCCTCTCCTCCTTCAAGAGCTCGACCTCCTCCTTCGCCTTCTCAGCCTCGAGCTGGCTTTCCCGGAACGCTTCGTTGTCTCGCCCCAGTTCCTCGGCACAAACCGAGACCTACACGACAAACACGACGGATTATTAGATGGAACTGAAAGCTGTAAAGGCTGTAAATATGAGATATTAGTCAAAGGCAGCTTACCCAGTAAAGGCTCTTCCGTAGAGCATGGCCGAGCTCAGAGCGCCGGGGCTCGCAGGCTCGTAACACCTCGACGTCCCTCGTCGAGGTCATTGCCTCCCAATGAAGGCGCAGGGACTCGGGGTTAGAGAGGGTCTAGCCCAATTCGCTCGCGCCATGCTCGAGCAATTTCTCGGCCACACTAAGGGACAAGTCCCGAAGCTTGGGATCGATCCAGCGGGCCCGAGGAGAAGAATGTTGACCGCCCAAGGGGCCGCTCGGCGCTCCACGCGGGGCCCCGGCCAGATTTTGGCCCTTGGAAGATTGGGGACCTTTCACCCCGGACCCAGTCCCCTTCCGGGCCGATGGAGGTCTTTTCGCGAGCCGGCCCTCGCTCTCCGTCTCGCTATCACCCGAGGCCGGGCAGTGTGCGTCAGAGACAGGGACGGGGCCGTAAATCTCCCGGAGCTTGCTAGGACTCTTCCCAGCGGTCGAGGGGTGCGAAGAGGTCGTAGCGATGGTCTTGGGCTTACCGCCTCGTCCCCTTTTCGCCCGAGGAAGGATGGGAGTCGCCATGTTAGCCTCGACTGCAGCCTGCTCAAAGGCATCCATGTCTGAACCTGAGGAGTCAGAAACAAGCAGGACATCAAAAGGATTAGTTATAAGGATGCGACGGAGCACGACTTCTGGAGAAGCCGAAGGAAAAATTAGAGGCGCATCGTCCGAGCCACTCTCGTCCGATATGTTAACGAAGCAGGGGGTCGCTCCGGACGATTCACCCACCGAGGGGGGACTACCTTGGCCTTGGCCCGCAGCGAGATGATGCGCTTCTTCCAAATTGGGAAACTGAGCTTCCTCTGGGAGGTCGGCCCAGCCAGCCTCGAGGACAGCCTCGACCGGGAAGAGCCGGCCGAGACCCTCGGCCTGTAACTCAGCAAGAGCCCGAGCCTCTTGCCCAAAAAGGACACTCTCGCTGATGGAGTTCATGTCTTGCTCGGGCTCGACAGTCCTCCACGAGGTCCTGAATCCGGCCGAGCGAGGAGTCTCGACGAAGAAAAACTTTTTCTTCCACCCGTGGTTCGACGTTGGACCAGGAGTTAAAAGCTGTGTGCGGTGGGCCAGGTGATACCAATGTCCCCCACCACTCCCACTGACTGAGATTTTATAGACGTGGCGAAACAGCTGGGAGGTGGGCTGATAGCCCATGGACCGGGCGAAGAGCTTGAAGCCTATGATATGCCTCCAAGAATTGGGCACTAGCTGCCTCGGCGCGAGGTCGTAGAGCCGAAGCACTGACGTCTCGAACTCCCCCAGCGGTAGGCGCAGCCCCATCTCAAAGTAGACGGGGTACACGCAGAACTCGTTCTCCCGAGGCCTGTTAGCCCTATCTGAGGAATCTGGGACTCGCCAATCCATCTCCTCGGGGAAGCTGAATTTCAAAGCTAGCCGACGCACAATCCTTCCCGTCATTCTCGACTCGACCTCGTCGGGCGACTCGGGTAGAGCTTTTCCTGCCTTCGGCCGTTTTGACGAGGGGCCACAATCCCGGGCGATCTCTTTACCGGGACGCTTTGACATACTTAGGACTTGGGGAGAGCCAAGGAAGCGGGCCGAGGCGAATCCCCCATCAGTGGAATCGTCCAACCGTCTCTCTGAGAAAGAACCAACAGAAGAACGAAACGAATTAGAAAAAGAGACCATACCTGGATGAAGACGAGGCTGGAGGACGGATGAGACGGATGAGCTGGTTGAAAAGCAGAGGAAAGTTAGAAACGGCAGAGGCGCGAGAAATCGGAGAATGCGTAAAATGAACAAAGAGGGGTTAGCTCGCTATTTATAGGGGGCTTAAGAATTCGAACCGTCGCGAGATGACGAACACAACATCGACACGTGGCGAAGCGGTAGTCGCCTTGACCCAACAAAGGCGCCTCGTCCTACCCCAACGGACAAGACGCCTCGGGGGCTAATGGTAAGGGCTGGATGCTGAGCCCATGGGCCGGATGAGCGGGTCGGCTATGATGCCGGCCCGCAGTTTCCAACTGTTGGGTACTGTAGCTCGGGACGTGTGGAGGACACCTGTCCCCCGGCCCATACTGTTGCTCATACCGTTGCCCATACCCTCTCTGAGGCCTATAAATACATCCTTCCGCGCCTCGTCAAAGGATCCTTTTTTGGCTAGAAAAACACATACCATTTACTCTCAACTTATTGTCCTTCGGTCGGTTTTAGTGAGTGAATACTGACTTGAGCGTCGGAGAATTGTACCAGGAGTCCGTCCGACGTTGGAAGCGACGCGTCACAGGAGTCGAGGCGTCGTGAGCAAGGCATCGTCGGAACAGCGCATTCCAGGAGCCCTTCGGCGAAGGACGAAGCCGAAGCATCCTCTACCTCGTCATGGAAAGACTTTTCCCTTTTGGAAGGCCCATCTTCTCGGATTCAACGCCAGGTACCTCTTCCTAAGTCCGACCCTATTGTGATTCTTAATGTTAATTCTTAGGTATTAACAATGTTCTACCCAAAATTTGGAAACTAAATTTATTAGACTGGTTTATTAGCAGTGAAAGATTGCTCGAAGTGAGAGTAGAGTGGGTATACTGATTTCTTTCTTGCTGCTGTAATTTCATACTCTACGTGTTTGTTGAAATGTCTCAAAGAAACTGATTTATTGTTTTCTCTCTACGATAATCTTTTATTGTTACTTTAAACACTAAATTTATTGTTTTAAATATTTTCATCTTTTTAAGAATGTGATTTGGAAGTGCATTTATCTTCTAAACACTTGGTAGTTCGTACAGTGTCCAGGTGGGCACCTTGATGTAAGTTTTCTGGTGATGCTTGCTTTATTTAAGGTATGTGAGTATTGGGTTGAGTAACAAAGCTTGAGATAAAAGGTTATTATCTGGCTGCAATCCTCTTTGAGATCGGTAAACAGTCATTTGAAATAGTTCTTGAAGCAAACTAAATAAGGAATACGGTTCAATTTAGTTTTATAAAAAGACAGTAAACAGTCAGCTCGATGGTAATAAGAGAAAGTATCATAAAGATGGTTAAGTAAAGAGGTTAATGGAAATTTTAGCGTGAAACTGACCGTGAAATTTGAGTTAGTCATCCTCTATGTTATTTTAAGTAATAATAATATGCAATTGATCAGGTGTAGCTTGACGTTTTCATGGCTCAATTCAGTAGTGGCTTAAAGATGTTCATAGACCATTTGACGACTGTTGTTTCAATTAAATTAAGCATCAGTGTTAAATCTGATGAGGCTGGTTCTAATTGGTATGCTTCTTCTTCATTCTTTATTGCTTTATTTGTATCTAGCTTTTAATTTTTTGGACTGATGTTTTGAATAGTATCCGTAGATCAATTTTCGAGCTTAGAAGTGAATTTGCTAGCTTTGTCTACTAAATCAGTTTATGAACTGGGTTTGAGGGCTGATGGCCGTTAGGCCCAATCACCCAAACAGGCCTACCAAAAGGCCCAAATCAATAACCCACCATAAAGGCCCCATTAAAAACTCAAGTGATTACAAAAACCTAAGTGATATTCCCGGACTTCATAAAACGTTTTACCCGGACAAGGCATGAGAGATTCCCGGAAAACCATTTCCCGAACAATACAGGACACTTGTGTAAATAACGGAATACTGACATATTACGGTATTGCCACCATTAATACCTGCTATATAACAAATTGACAGCATAAGTCAAGTTGGGGGGCGTTCTCTCGCACTTTCAGTCACTTCATCGACTAGACAAACAGAGGACCATTCCTCTATTTCTCCCATTCCTCGAATTCCGAGAATCGCGTAATACACACGCACCAATGGCATCAAGCAACGTCAACACGCGTCAATTGCGTAGACACGTGGCGGCAGCCTGCGTCGCGCCGCCATCAAATGGCGCCGTCTGTGGGAACCGTGGAGGTTCAAAAAGACCGGTCCTTTCAGTAGGACCGACAGACCATTCACAGTCCCACCCATCAATACCGGAAGGAGGTGGCTCTACTGACGGTTGGACTGCTGACCCCAGTTATCAAAGCTCTTCTGAAGAGACATCCTACGGAGCGCGACCAACTTCCCTCACGACAATCATTTAAACCCAGACTTAGTCCAAAGCGGTGCGGGCAAGATTGGGAAGAACGCACTGATGGCCGCCATGCCCAAATACGAATAATAGGCCTAACAAAAGGCCCACGCATAAGCCCGAAATAAGGGCCCCATTAAAAACCCGAATAAAGATTGAGGACGTTCCCGAACTATACTTCCCGAAGTGCTTATAGGACCTAAAATGTATAATCACCTTACATTGAGATATTACAATAATGCCACTAAGACATGGGACTATAAATACATTCACTATTCATACCTAAAGGGGTAACGTTTTGACAACTACTCAACGCGGTCAAAGAACCTCGAGGCAGCACGGCCGATCCCAGCTATAGAGGTTCCCCGGAGGAATCGTCCGATGGAGCAACCTCCTACGCCCTACTTCCGGCTACCGCCGGCGACATCCGCACTTGGACCCCGATCTTGTTCAAGCATGCGGGTGGTCCTTTAGGAAGAGCGAAGAAACCGAACAACCAGATCGGGTCAATCTGTCAACCTCCTGACAGGCAGTTATCACGGCATAATCGATCGGGCTATAGTAGCCAGCATGCAGGATCGCAACAAGTTCCATCTCCGGACCGTCAAAGCCGGCAGCGCTCGAGGTCCCCGAGGGAGTACAAGAGAGACCGATCCCCAAGGCCGGAGAGACTGGTTCGTGGCGATCCACGGGACGATGTGATCAGGCAACTGCTGCATCGCCTGAGCGAGTCGAGAGAAACTCGGGCATTCCCAGAGCCCAAATGCGAGGACATCCCCGATGAAGGACCATTCACCAGCGAATTCGGGACGCCTTGATGCCCCGGATATTCAACTTACCGCATCCGTTGAAGTCTACCAAGGTTCAGGAGACCACGACGCCTTTGTCCGCAAGTATAAGAGAGCAATGGAGCTGAAGGAGCCAACGAGGTCGAGTCGAGACAAGGTGCCGCAAGTATAAGAGAAGTTCGAGCTTCACCCCCTTAATACGCCCCGGGCTAGTATCTTCGCGGCTCTCCGCAGACAAGGTGCCGGAAGTATTAATCGCCCAGGCCATGCCGGAAGGCGAAGCGTGATTCGTCCAAGTATTGCCCCCCACAGACACCGGGCATGAAACTGAGCAGTGCCATCAGCTGAAGAGGTACATAGAGCACCTCATCAAGAAAGGCTCTCTGGGAGAGTATTTGAAGATGCCTGGAGCGAAGAAGTTTCCCGAGGCAAAGGGAAGGCTGAAGAAGATTCATCGGGACCGAACAAGAAGGGCAAGGAGAAGATGGTTCCGCCTCAACCCACCGGGATCCCGAACACCATAACGACCACGCTAGGGTCGAACGCGAGGAAGAGGAAAGCGAGGAGATAGCCTCACTAAGCTACGAAGATCCGTCCTCGAGAGTCAAACGAGCGGACGGGTCCGGTCACGCCTCCCGCATTATGACCCACTCATCATCACCCTCCGAATTGGAACCATAGACGCCAAGAGGGTTCGTGCGATGACGGCTCAAATGCGGATGTGTTGTTCAGAAAAGCATATGAAGGCCTCAAGCTTAAGTCAAGCCGGCTGAACCCCGTCAAGACAGCAACCTACGGCGTGGGCCCGGACGAGATACCAGTTTTAGGCTCCATCGAGCTTCCTGCGATGTTCATCGGGGTCGGCCCTGA
The DNA here is from genome assembly GCA_024586325.1 of Stellera chamaejasme. Classification (NCBI taxonomy): domain Eukaryota; kingdom Viridiplantae; phylum Streptophyta; class Magnoliopsida; order Malvales; family Thymelaeaceae; genus Stellera; species Stellera chamaejasme. The sequence goes on along the minus strand of CM044981.1, from coordinate 52,713,595 downwards.
AGGCCAACCTCGGTACACAACGTTGATGGTCAAATGGCTCGTCCTCGATGTCCCTTCGGCATACAATGCTATCATTGGGAGAGAAACCCAGGTGGCGATTCACATGAGGATCGACGTGAAATACCTGACCATCACGTTCGCACATGATGAGGGAGACGCCTCGATCTACATAAGCCAAAGAGAGGCCAAGGATGTCATGGCAATAGCTCAGAAGGACCCCACTCCGGGTTGCTCGAAGGAGGACGATGGGAAAGCGGAAACAGAAGACGTTGTCCTGGAAGGAGATAGGACAACGAGAATTGCGAAAGACTTGCCCGAGGCAGTAAGGAAAATCTTGTAAACTTGCTTCAATGAATAAAGACTTGTTCGCTTACTCTCCGAGTGACATGCCCGGATCGTCCCAAGGTAATACAACACAGCCTGCACATCAATCCGAATTCAAGACCCATAAGGCGTAAGAAAAGAAATAACGCCTGCTCAAAAGAGCCTTCATCAAATAGCAAATTTCAAGCTTCGACGCGGGGTGATAAGGGAAGTATCGTATCCCGAATGGCTGAGCAATCCCGTTGTGGCAACCCGAGAGGATAGCGACAAGTTGCGCATGTGCATCGATTTCACCAACGTAAATGATGCTTGCCCGAAGGATTCATATCCAACCCTCCGATCGATAGGCTTGTAGATTCCACGGCCGGACACGCGAGGCTCTCTTTCCTTGATGCTTACAAGTGGTTATCATCGATAAGGATGAACCCGGCAGATGAAGAAAAGACGTCTTTCATAAGCGACTCCGAACGCATTGTTATACAAGAATGCCCTTCGATCAAGAATGCCGGAGCAACCTACCAAAGATTGATGGATAAGGTATTCTCCGGGCAGATAGGAAGAATTCTCGAAGTTTATGTTGACGATATCATCATCAAAAGCAAGGAGGAAGAGAACCTCATCCGCGATATTGAGGAAGTGTTCGGGCAAATCCAAGGTATGGAATACGGTTGAATCCGGATAAGAGCGTTTTCCGAGTAACATCCGTGAAAAACCTCGGATTTATGGTGTTCGAGCGCGGCATCGATGCGAATCCCGCAAAGATCGAAGCACTCTTAAACGTGAGAACACCTTCATCGATAAAGGACGTGCAGAGACTTCTCGGGAAGATTACAGCCCTCAGTCGCTTCATATCTCGATATGGAGACAAGTGCCGTCCGTTCTTCAAACTCTTGATCAAAGAAGGTGCGGAGCCCGGCCGAATAGGGGTACGAAAAGGTGAGAAGAAATCCAAGGAAGAGAATGCAAGGGAAAGAGCTAGGTTCAGTTGGAATCCCGAATGTCAGAAAGCCTGGGAGGAAATCAGAGCCTACCTCCTGGAGATGCCTACGCTTCGACAACCAACCGAAGACAGACCCCTCATTGTATACTTGGCCGTAGGTGAAAAGGCTGTAAGTTCGGTACTTGTTCAAGAAGACGACCAAGGAAAGCAAAGTGGCGGTCTATTACGTAAGCAAATCCGCACGGAGCCGAACTCAACTACCCGATGATCCAGAAAGCGGTGTACTCTCTAGTCTTATCAGCCAGAAGGTTGAAGCCATACTTCCTCGGGTTTTCCATCATTGTTCGAAGTAATGTCCCTATCAAGGACATCTTAAAACGGGTAGACCACTCCGGAAGATCAAAATGGTGCGTCGAGCTAAGCGAGTACGAGATCAAGTATGAACCCCGAAGAGCGATCAAAGCACAGGCATTAGCAGATTTTATCGCGGAATTACCCAAGGAGTCCGACAGTGAGGATTCTTTGAACGAGGATAGTCCGGTCCGTGGATGGAGCTTCGGGATCGGACAAACAAGGTGCCGGACTAGTTCTCGAAGGCCCAGAAGGAATGAAGGCTACTAAGTCAATTAAGTTCAATTTCCCGGTAACGAACAACGCAGCCGAATATGAAGCCCTCATTGCTGGTCTGGAGTTAGCCAAAAAGGCGGGAATCCGATCACTGAAAGCATGCAGCGACTCAAACCTCCTCGTTCAGCAGATGAATGGGGAGTACGAGGTCAAAGAACCAAGTCTTAAGAAATACGCCGAGGTAGCTAGAAGGTTGGCCGCGGATTTCGAAAAGTTGTGTATCGAGAAGATCCCGAGATCGCTCAATTCGGAGGCCGACCAACTTTCGAAGTCAGCTTCTTACGACGAAGTAAGAAGTGAACCTTGCGTCGACTACTCCGGATATGCTGCGTTACCTCGGGATGGAGGGCACCCTACTGGAAGTACCTCGATGAAGGAGTGCTCCCGGACAATCCAACCGAAGCCGCCAACATCAGAAGAAAGGCCAGCAAGTTCGTCATAATCGGGGATAATATGTACCGTAAAGGATTCTCTTCCCGCTGCATAAATGCGTCGGAGAAGGAGACACCGAGGACATTCTGCGAGAAACCCATGAAGGCACCTGCGGGTCGCACATTAAAGCGGACGCGTTAGCTGCGGTCATACTAAGACAAGGGTTCTTTTGGCCTACCCTGAAGGAAGACGCAAGGAGACTCGTGAACAAATGCAAGAAGTGCCAAGAACACGCTCGGATACAAAGGGTCCCCTCGGAGTACGTGACGTCCTCGGATTACCCTATACCGTTCGCCGTATGGGGAATCGACCTGATCGGGGCCTTACCTACCGCTCCCGGAGGATTGAAGTATTGCGTAGTCGCCGTAGACTACTTCACCAAGTGGATAGAAGCCGAACCACTGGCTACAATTACGGCTGAAAACATCCGAAGGTTTGTCTGGAAGAACATCATATGCAGGTTCGGGTGCCCGAAGGTCCTGGTTGCCGATAACGGAGCTCAGTTCACCGACGGTGGATTCCAGGATTTCGCCGAGGAATTCGGAATCAAGATTCATTTCGCCCCGGTCGCCCACCCGCAGAGCAATGGCCAAGTGGAGGTATCCAATCGAACGTTGAAGGACGGTTTAAAAACAAGACTCGGGAAAGCAAAGGGGAAATGGCCCGGAGAACTCCCCCATGTTTTATGGAGTTACCGGACAACGCCCCGAAGGTCAACCGGAGAAACTCCGTTCTCTTTGACATACGGGACCGAGGCACTGATCCCGATTGAAGTAGCGAATTCCTCCCTCAGAACCGAAGTGTTCGAGGAAGTATCGAACGAGCAAGGCTTACGAGCAAATTTAGACTTACTCGAGGGAAGAAGAGATGAAGCTGAGTTGCGAAGGAAAGCTTTCCAACAAAGAACCGCATCTGCAACAAATTCAAAAGTGAAGGTAAAAAATATCAAAGTGGGTGATTTGGTCCTTCGACAAACCAAGCTGGGATCCCGAAGACCAAAAGGAGGCGCGTTTGCCCCGAACTGGGAAGGCCCATTCGAGGTCATCGCCGAAGAAAGGAAAGGAGTGTTCAAGTTATCGGATCCCGAAGGAAGAGAATTGGCTAACTCTTTCCATTCCGAAGCATTGAAGAAGTATATTGTATGACCGGGAATAATAAAAGCACTACTGAGTTCAGAAACAAGTATTGATCCAATCCTTGAATATATTTTCATTAAAAACGCCCGAGGACGGGATTACAAAAAATGGGTGCAGAAATGAAAAGAGTACATCACTGAGGATCCGCAAAATCATCAACAGTTACTGGTTCGGGTGGATGCATAAATTCATCCCCGTACCAACTGGGATCCTCTTCGGGCTCCTCATTCCCGTCGAGCCCGGACAGTCAACATGAGGATTGCGCTCGACGATGTGCTTCCTGGCCAAACAAAACCCGAAGGTATATTTGTCAACGGCCATATCCACAGAATCCGTCAGCGCCTTCTGATACTTCGGGATCTTGGCCTGAACCGCGGCAAGCTCATCCCGAAGTCTCTGAATCTCCTCATCTTTGGCCCGAAGCTCGTGCTCGTGGTGCTCTTTCTGATTGACGAAGTCCACTTGGAACTTTTCTTTTCACTCTTGAGCGACCGAACTTCTTCTCGAAGAGCTTCCTCTCGAATGGCGGTGCTCTTTCACCGCACTTAGGAAAGCAACCTCAGCCAAAGCAAAATCATCAGCCTTCGGCCGGGCCGAGGTTCTCCCGGATATGTGAGCCTTCGGGAAGCTCGAGCATGGAGGTGGTACGGGAATGCCGCAAAGAATCGCTCGTAGTGATGGACTCGCTGGATCAGCTTAGCCACCACAGCTATGGCTTTAGTCGCCCGTTGCTCGGCCTCGGACCGGATCCGGTTGGATGCTCGGGTGATTCGGGAAATCCACCCGCCCATTGTGGCCACCTACACATCATCAAGACAGATTATTTTCCCGCGGCACGAGCACGAAAAGCCCAGACTTAAGAAATAAACAAACAGATACTAACCTGGTACCCGAGGACGGCCACCTTTGAAGCGGCGACGTCCAAGTCAGGGTAGAAGTGCTCCAGGCACTCCATTGTTCGGGCGGTTGTGGTCCGTCGAAAAGCTCGGGAGCCATGTCTTTGACGTCTTCATCGCTGAAGACATTTTGATCCTCATGAATCAACCACCTGTGCTCCCGGGAATAAGATTATTCCCGAACCGAGCCAGCTTTTCATCCCGCAGCCGCCGCCTCTCTTCCCGGGCCTCCTCCAGTCCGGACCTAATGTACAAAAATGAGATCGAACCACGCCATGTAGCGGGTCTTCACCAAACATTCGGGAAAGATTCCCGAATAGGTTCCAAAAGCAAAGATTGCGTAACTTCACAAGTTGATTACCTAACTAAAACTCGATAGGTTCGACCTCGGGGGCACTTTGCCCGGTAACCCTGGAAGCCGTGAACTTCCCCCTTGTCCTTCCGATTTGTTCGGGAGTTCGCAAAGATGTCATAGACGTCATCCCGAGTAGGATGACCTTCCATATGAACCGGGATGGAACTTCCCGGCCGATTTCTCGCCAGGCTGGACCGCAGCCTCAAGCATCAACCGAAGCAGCCCTCTTCCGCTTCTTCTCGCTGCCGCGGGCTTAGAGCCTCCGGCTTTAGAGCCCGGTTTCTTCTCCTTCGCGCCCCGAAAGATAGCGCCGAGGTCAAACTCGTGCTCCATTTCTGCAAAAAGGAAGAGAATTAGTTAATATCAAACGAATGCACAAGTAAACAAGAACGATATAAACCTTTCTTGAAGTCCTCGAAGGACGTTTCGCCCAAGGCGGTGCACCAAGGCCATATCTCGGTCGAAGGGGAGAAGTCCGGATGCCCAACTCGCCCAAGTCCCCCGGATAATACCCAAGTGAGAAAGGAGCCCTTGAGTAATCAGCTTCAAAGACAAAGGAAAAGGAGGATTTCCTTCTGCCCATCCCCGCACCAAGGAGCAATGGTTCGGATTTTACTATCGAACCGTTCATAATTCTCCTTGGCGGCAGCCCCCTTCAGTAATCGCCGAGGATTCTGTACGTCCGGGAGTCCTCCTACCTTCTGCGCGGTTTGCAGGCCCCATGACGCATCAGGCTTCATGAAGAAAAATTCCCGATGCCATCCCTTGCGGCTGGATGGCAAGTTCCAAACGAAATTGAACTTCACAAGAGGAGGACCCCGGCATCAAGAAGTAAAAACAGTTCCTCGGGATCACGTTGACCTTATAGTATCAAGGAAGGTGGATATGGTTGGCTCTGTCTCAACAGAGCACAAAGAATGAGATAGGCGTTTATATGGCAGAAGTAGTTCGGGCTGAATTGGTTAACAGCTAGCCAGTGGGATTCCGCCATCTTCCGGACGAATGGGTGCGGGGGAAATCGCAGCCCGCACAGCAGCTGATCCTTGAAGATCACCAACCACCCTATCCTGTGCTCATACGCCCGCACTGGGGAAGGGACCCGAGTATGAACGGTCATCGGGAAAATGAGTGGACTGCCACTCCTTTATTAACTCCGGAGTTGCCTTGCTCCGGTAGTTCTCTATCTCGACCACCAACCTCGGGAACCTCGCCCTTGGTTTCTAAAAGGCAACCGGAAGGACGAGCAGAGAAGGGGTGGGAAAAGTAGGAGCCATTCTCATGTACCTCGGGTAAATGGCCGGAGGAGACAAGGACGACTCGCCTGGAAGAAGAGTAAAAGGCGGGGTGACGGGCGGCGTCAACTACTCGACAGTGGAGCCGGTAGAATTGATGGACGGCGGACGAACCTCAGAACCGTCCGGTACGGTGGTTTCTCCGAGGAAAGGGGGGAAGAAGTCTTCTGGATTAGATTCTTCAACACTCCTCCACCTCTTGAAGATACTAACAGCCTCCTGGAGCGTGGGATTGTCCGTCGTGATTTTATTGAGGAGAGAAGAGCTTGAGAGATGCAAATGAAAGTGAGGCTCAACTCACATTTATAGAAAAGATCGGGCAGATGAATCGCCAAACGACATGTGATCTCCACCGTCGATTCAAAAATAACCGTTGGGAATACCAACCGTGCCAGATCCCGAATGAGTAAATCTCAGAAACGATTCAGAAGCCCGAACATTGTTCGAGACAAAAGGAGGACTCAACATCCTCAGTTTCCCGAACACAATAGTACGGGAAACGATTCAGAAGCCCGAACATTGTTCGAGACAAAAGGAGGACTCAACATCCTCAGTTTCCCGAACACAATAGTACGGGAAACGATTCAGAAGCCCGAACATTGTTCGAGACAAAAGGAGGAATTAACATCCTCAGTTTCCCGAACACAATAGTACGGGAAACGATTCAGAAGCCCGAACATTGTTCGAGACAAAAAGAGGAATTAACATCCTCAGTTTCCCGAACACAATAGTACGGGAAACGATTCAGAAGCTCGAACATGGTTCGAGACAAAAGGAGGAAACATCCTCAGTTTCCCGAACACAATAGTACGGGAAACGATTCAAAAGCCCGAACATTGTTCGAGGAAGTGAGGAATCCACATCCTCATTTTCCCGAATACAATGATAGGGGAGACTACTCGGAAGCCCGAACCATGTCTGAGAAAAGGGGAATCCACATCTTTAGTCTCCCGAACACACTAGTACGGGAAACGACTTAGTTACCCGAACACAAGAGGAGCCACATGCCCGAACGATGTTTCCAAAATGCAGACTCAGTTACCCGAACAGAAGAGGAACCAGATACCCGAACAAAGAAAGTATCCCGAACCAAGCAGTTCCCGAACATGACTCACAGACTTTCTAAAATGGATCTTCAAGAAAAGAATTTTGGACTCCTTTTAGTCGGCCAAAAGGGCTGGGGGGGACTTGATGGCCGCCAGGCCCAAATACGCATAAAAGGCCTAGCAAAAGGCCCACGCATAAGCCCGAAATAAGGGCCCCATTAAAAAACTAGTATATAACCCGAATAAAGACTAAGGACGTTCCCGAACTATACTTCCCGAAGTGCATATAGGACATAAAACGTATAATCACCTTACATTGAGATATTACAATAATGCCACTAAGACACAGGACTATAAATACAATCACTATTCATACCTAAAGGGGTAACGTTTTCACAACTACTCAACGCGACTCACAAATCGTAACCTCAGAGGATCTCTCTATTCCTCGACAATCATGCTCCAGTACGCAAAGTCGACCTAATGGCTTCCGTCAATGTCGTGACACGCAAGTCAAACCGGAACGTGGCGATCACGCGCACTGATTTCCCACAGCAGCAACAGACACAAGTCTGGGAAGTCTCGGAGAACTCAGAACGATCTACGAAAAACTCACGTAACAGACCGGCGAGGCCGGCAGAGGTCCCGGTCTCCCCAATGCAACCAAAGAGTGCGGTCCCCGAGGCCCGAAAGACTGGCCATCGGGGATCCACGGGATGAAGTTATCAGGCAAATGCTACTTCGTCTGGAACAAGTCGAGAGGAATTCGAGCAGGCCCGAACCCAAGTACGAAGCGACTCCCGATGATGGACCATTTACCAGTAGAATCCGGGACAGTCAGATGCCCCGGATGTTCAACTTGCCCCACCCATTGGAAATATACAATGGTTCGGGAGACCCTGATGCTTTCATCCGGAAGTACAATAGGGCAATGGAGCTGAAGGAGGCCAATGAATCGGCCCTGTGCAAATGTTTCGAGGTAGCTCTAGGAGGTCCGGCCTCAGCTTGGTATAATTCTCTTCTCCCGGACTCCGTGTCTTCATTCGGGGACCTGGCCACCAAATTCACCACTCACTTCATCGGGTGCAAAAGATCGACAAAAAGGGCCATACAAATGTTCGACATCAAACAGAGACCGAACGAAGGCGTTCGGGAATTCGTTGAAAGGTTCAACAGGGAAGCGGTACATGCGTCAGATCTGACGGATGACATCCGGATCATGGCGTTCACAAAGGCGCTCCTCCCGAACTCCCGATTAGCTTATGAGTTATCCCGGAAGAACTTCACTGATGTCGAGGAAATGTACGCTGTTACCCAGGAACACATGATCGCACAGGAACTGCAGTCCCAGGAGGAGGGATGAACTATCCCTATTCCAAAATTCCCGGACCTTGTTGGTCCGGGAAAAATTCAAAAGAGGGATAAAAATTCCCTATTCCAAAATTCCCGGACCTTGTTGGTCCGGGAAAAATTCAAAAGAAGGGATGAAAAATCCCTTAGTTCAAAAGAAGGGATGAAAAATCCCTTAGTTCAAAAGAAGGGATGAAAAATCCCTTAGTTCAAAAGAAGGGATGAAAAATCCCTTAGTTCAAAATTCCCGGACCTTGTTGGTCCGGGAAAAATTCAAAAGAAGGGATGAAAAATCCCTTAGTTCAAAATTCCCGGACCTTGGTGGTCCGGGAAAAATTCAAAAGAAGGGATGAAAAATCCCTTAGCTCAAAATTCCCGGACCTTGTTGTCCGGGAAAAATTCAAAAGAAGGGATTAAAAATCCCTTAGTTCAAAATTCCCGGACCTTGGTGGTCCAGGAAAAATTTAAAAGAAGGGATGGAAAATCCCTTAGTTCAAAATTCCCGTCAAAAGAAGGGATGAAAAATCCCTTAGCTCAAAATTCCCGGACCTTGTTGTCCGGGAAAAATTCAAAAGAAGGGATTAAAAATCCCTTAGCTCAAAATTCCCGGACCTTGTTGTCCGGGAAAAATTCAAAAGAAGGGATGAAAAATCCCTTAGCTCAAAATTCCCGGACCTTGTTGTCCGGGAAAAATTCAAAAGAAGGGATGAAAAATCCCTTAGTTCAAAATTCCCGGACCTTGGTGGTCCGGGAAAAATTCGAAAGGGATGAAAGATCCCTATTCCAAAAATTCTCGGACCTTGGTGGTCCGGGAAAAATTCAAAAGGGATGAAAATTCCCTATTCCAAAATTCCCGGACCTTATTGGTTCGGGAAAAATTCAAAGTAAACAAAACCCGAATACATGTCTTCGGGCAATGCACATTCGGTTGCTCGAATACATACATGTTCGGGAAAAGCATTCATATCAGGGAAATGCATGTTCGGCTCACATCTCCCTTATACCATGCATGCATTCGGGCAAGAGGTGGCAGTTGACAATGATACATGTGCATATGAAATCACAAGCACACGTTCGGGCTTTCTAGCTATCCGGGCGAATGAATGCATGGGTGCCAAAAATGAAAACTATGCATTAATACATATGCATGGTGAACATGCATGGTGAACATAAACATGCGTGTGTGAATGAATGCATTGCCCGAAATGCTGCTTGAATACATTTGCCCGGTTGTGTAATTGCCAAAATTGCACGTGTTGTTGCCCGGATTACATGTATAAACATACATTTTCCCGAACAACATACACTTTCCCGAACAACATGCATTTTCCCGAACAACATGCATTTATGAATGCATGGGTGCCAAATATGTTAACTATGCATTAATACATATGCATGGTGAGCATGCATGGTGGACATGATGCATTGGCACACACATGCATGGTGGGCATGATGCATTGCCATAAGTCCAATGACTTCTCGAACATGCATATGTATGAACCAATTTTTCCCGAACCATGCATAAGTAGCCAACCTACACATGTGCTTGCCATGTAGCCGAACACATGTATACATGTGTATGAACATGCAAACGTTTCCCGAACACATATAGCCGAACAACAAATGCCCGAACACATGCATTGATCGATGTGCATGTGTGAGCCATGTATACACGAAGCCGAACAGTAAAACCATATATGTATCCGGACACGTATATTCGGTCAAATTCCCGGACATTGTTGGTCCAGACCAAATTCAAGAGGATAAATAAATATCCCCATTCAAAAATTCCCGGACCTTGTTGGTCCGGGAAAAATTCAAAGGGAGGATAAAATCCTCAGTTCAAAATCCCGAACCAGGTTGGTTCGAGGAGTTCAAAGGGAGGATAAAATCCTCAGTTCAAAATCCCGAACCAGGTTGGTTCGAAAAATTCAAAGGGAGGATAAAACCCTCAGTTCAAAATCTCGAACCAGGTTGGTTCGAGGAGTTCAAAGGGAGGATAGAATCCTCAGTTCAAAATCCCGAACCAGGTTGGTTCGAGGAGTTCAAAGGGAGGATAAAATCCTCAGTTCAAAATCCCGAACCAGGTTGGTTCGAGGAGTTCAAAGGGAGGATAAAATCCTTAGTTCAAAATCCCGAACCAGGTTGGTTCGAGGAAAATCAAAGGATGATGCAAATCCCGAACCAGGTTGGTTCGAGGAGTTCAAAGGGAGGATAAAATCCTCAGTTCAAAATCCCAAACCAGGTTGGTTCGAGGAAAATCAAAGGAGGATGCAAATCCCGAACCTTACTAGTTCGGAAAAGTCAACTGAAGACAAAAACCCGAACATTACTTGTTCGGGAAAACTCCAAAGGACAAATAGTCGGACTCCTTGCAGTCGGCCGCATGACAAAAGGGGGGACTTGATGGCCGTTAGGCCCAATCACCCAAACAGGCCTACCAAAAGGCCCAAATCAATAGCCCACCATAAAGGCCCCATTAAAAACTCAAGTGATTACAAAAACCTAAGTGATATTCCCGGACTTCATAAAACGTTTTACCCGGACAAGGCATGAGAGATTCCCGGAAAACCATTTCCCGAACAATACAGGACACTTGTGTAAATAACGGAATCTCGACATATTACGTTATTGCCACCATTAATACCTGCTATATAACAAATTGACAGCATAAGTCAAGTTGGGGGGCGTTCTCTCGCACTTTCAGTCACTTCATCGACTAGACAAACAGAGGACCATTCCTCTATTTCTCCCATTCCTCGAATTCCGAGAATCGCGTAATACACACGCACCAATGGCATCAAGCAACGTCAACATGCGTCAATTGCGTAGACACGTGGCGGCAGCTGCCACGTCAGCGCCGCCATCAAGGGCTAATTTGGTAGGTTAATTATACAATACACAAGCAAAATAGTATCAGGGATTGAGTACCTTAACCCAAAGTTAGTTCATATAGAGTAACATCTTAAGCCAAAAAGTAGCCAAAGGAACACTTGAGGGCTTGGGCGAAAATTTGGCAACTCTGTAGGAAGCCAACATGTGAACATTAGGTGCAAGTTTATGTTAAAAAGTTGAAGTTTGAACCTGCTCTTAATCATGTAGGTGATTTTTAAGATCCTCAATATAATAGTTTATATAGCTAGCTTTCATGTTGTAATACACTAATATTCCATTCCCTAATTCCTTGGAATTTTTTTTTGGTGTTCAAGAATTTCTGATTAGTCTTCAACCGGCTGAATGCTAACTTGCTCTGGTCTGATGTTTGCGGAAACAAATTAGTTCATGATTGAAAGACGGTGTTGCACTGAAGTTGAAAGACATCCCAGATCACAATTAGAAAAGGTAGAAAGAAATTCTTCTCATCCTTAATTATCTCAGGTAGTGTGATTCATGATTGATGGTGATAGTTCCTGATCATAACTCTGGATAGGAACTATATTATAGTTTTATGTTTATATCCATATATATCTTTCTAAAATTATTCTTTTCTTTTTTCATTTTCTGCATGTTTTCAATTAACTTGGTGCTTCTAGCAAAGAGCTAGCTGTTGGTATTGTACTGTTTCAAGGATCAGGTGAGAAATCATAAATATTTGTTCATCGTTTACCGAGTTAATCAATATACCAATTCTAATTAATTGCTTCTGTGTAGGTGAAGAAACTTAAGCATCAAAGAAACAAAAATCTCAAAGAATTGGGGAAAAAAACAAAAACATATTGACTCATTGGTAATAATGTAGTAGTAATAATTTGTGATCTGGTTACACTATTGAACAATTTAATTTAAGCTTATTATATGTTCTGAATGCGGGGTACAACTTTTGACTTTTCTGGTCGAATGCAGTTAATATGAAGTATGGTTGTGTTCTTTTGCCACACAAAAAACAGCAACAAATTAAATTTTGGAGGGAAAAATGTAAGAGTAAAAGTTTTTGGGATTGATGAAAATTTAAATTGTTGTTGGTTTGTTGTTATTTTTTTGTGTTAAAGAACACAACTAACACAATTCGTTTGGTATTGAAATGAGTTGACTTATAATAATTCACTGCTGACCTTTTTTTAGTATAATTAATTATAGGTTAAGCTGTAGAAACAGGTTTTATGCTACTAGAAAATGTTTCTCTTTATGGTTGATTGTTCGTCATTTTGGTAGGTAGGATACACTTTTATGTGATATTTGGTGATTTTATAATTAATACTCGTATATGTTATTGGGTAACATTGCATATAAAACATGCATTCTTTAGTATAATTTTGCAGTCGCAGATGTTTCCATCAACTCAATGTAAGGTAATCAGTGGAGTATTCTGTAAGCTCTCATGTATTTCGATAATTACACTACTCACCTCTGCGTAATGATTAACTAGTCTTAATTATATAAACATGTTTTACTAAATCCTCGTTATCATCTAAAGCTTGAAAGTAAGGATCTAAATACATTGCATCTTTTAGGGTGATTATTAAAAACCTCATGAGTTTGCACTAATATATTTACCATCTTTGATTTTGGGAAACCGTCAAAAACTCTATGTTGAGTGCAAATAATATTATATATTATGCTACTAAATATATGTTTTAATTGAGATAAATTATTATATTCTCATTATTTGTGCAATGAATTGTGTAGGAATGTGTTCGTGAGATATTTGAACGAGAAGGATACAAAAAGAACTAAATTGGAGTAAGGATGAGGAGATAAGGACTAAATTGGCACAAAAATAAGAGTTAACAAGATATGAAAGGTTGAGGACAAAATCAAAATTGCCAACTTTATCATGTTGCACGTCAACATCATAGATATTAGTGAGTTACGGATATCAAGTTCAATTGGGATTTCTACTTCAGTGGCTTAATAAAAAAGGGCAGAGAAAAAAGGGCAGAGGATACGGTGCACCCCTTCTTAAGGTGAGTCTCTGTGCGCCCTTCCTCCTTCATCGACAACCGCATCCACGAGTGCAACGTCACCGACGACTGCAACAAGGCCAGCCGCCACAAGCCTCCCCCTGCCATCGACGACAACCGTTCCATGTCCACCATCGTCACCGATGACAGCGCTTCTATGTTAACGGCGGACAAGCTTTTGGAGGTTAAAAGCGTTGGCACTACGAAATCCGACCATGCCGAAGTAGCCAATCACTTCCTGAGGCGTCGTCGATCAATTCCCAACAATTTCCTCAGCTGAATGATGTGATTCATATCTCATGATTCAGAGATCCAACCTGCTGCACATTATGTTATTATGATGCTCCCACGTCTCTTTAATGATGTGCATGCGACTCATTATAATGCTCCTACGTACCTTAATGATGTCTAAGCATATCATTATGGAGAGCATTATTTTTGTAAATGGAGAGCATTATTTTTGTAAATGGAGAGCATCATTTTTGTAAATGGAGAGCATTATAATGCAACAGAAGAGCATCACAGTGGTCACCAAAAAGCATCATTTTGGGAGTTGAAGAATGTGAGTGCTTCATTAAGTCATCAGGACGAGTGCATCATGTTTGTTACGGGAGAGCATCATTATGCATCGTGAATGCATCACTACGAGTGTAACATATGTCATAAGAGCGAGTGCATCATTTTTGTAAATGGAGAGCATTATAATGCAACAGAAGAGCATCACAGTGGTCACCAGAAAGCATCATTTTGGGAGTTGAAGAAGGTGAGTGCTTCATTAAGTCATCGGGACGAGTGCATCATGTTTGTTACAGGAGAGCATCATTATGCATCGCGAATGCATCATTTTGGTAATAAAGTGCATTACCGTGGACTGTAGAACAAAATGCTCTGATTTTTATTATGGAGGCACATCATTATGCATCGCGGGATACATCATTATGCATCACGGGATACATCATTTTGATGTTTAAGCATATCATTTTGATGTTTAAGCGCCCATGTTCTCCTTCTTCTTCTTTTATATAGGCGCACCGTATAGCTACTCATAAAAAAGCCACCTATTTGCACAATAGAGGGCTCGCACGATCGGCAGAGACGCAGCAGAGGAGCTTTGACCTCTCTAGTTTTTCTATCTTCTCAAATTTTCTTTTCATTTAATTATGTTTAGTAGTTAGATTATTTTATCTTCTAAGATTTATTGTGAAACTTAAACCTAAGATTTGACGATTTAGTTCTATATATTATTATTCCATGATTCTAGTTTAATTATTCGGATAGTTCATGCAATATTCTTTTGGTCAGAGAATATTTGTGGTATGATTCACTTAGATATAAGGAAATATATATTACTAGAGCACATGGTAATTAGACTAGATTTGGTTGTGAAGTGATGACTTGCAACGGATTTAAGAAGAAGATAGATCACTTGAACTATTAAAGTGAAGCGACGACTTGCTTTAATCACCTAAGAGAAACCTCGACAGAAGACATTAAGAATTGATACATCGATTTACGAGTTGAGAATAATAATTTTGGATAAATCTAAACTATCAAACCTGAAGTTTAAGTGGATCAATAATCCTAAAAGGTAGTGTTAGTTATTTAATTATTAATCACTGGTTATAATATTTAAGTTAATTAATTATCTCATTCATAAACCAATTTCTTCTCTTTTATTTTAGTAATTCATCAAACTTTGCTTGAATCACAAGTCCATTTGGATTCGACCCGGTACTCGCCGGATTTACTACTTGTCTGACAAACGTACACTTGTGGTGTCAAGATCACTCACCGTGAGGTTTCACATAATATACTCCTACTCCCCCTCTACCATAACTTATGTATATTATTAAATTATCGGTCTTGTTAACGGGTGCTCCCGAAGCACTTCTTAAGGGTACTTTTATTTTATTTTTATGAATCAAATCTACTATTTTATTTCCTTATTTTGCATCATTACAATTATTATACATGTAAAGAAATATAAGAAAAGGAAATAAACTCACATTTAAGAAGTGCCCCCAGGTAGGGATGTCAATCGGGCGGGTTAGGTCGGGTTCAGGTCGGGTTATTCAGTTTCGGGTTGAGATCTGGTTTATCTGTTTTCGGGTTAGGATGGGTTCAGGTCGGGTCATTCGGGTTCGGGTTGAGATCGATTTTTCTTATTTTCGGGTTCAGGTTGGGTTGGGTCAGGTCCTTTCGGGTTTGGGTTGAGATCAGATTGAAAAAATTTCATTTTCGGGTTACTGCGGGTTGAAAACGGGTCAAATTTCAGGTTGGGTTATAAATTCCTTATCGAGCATATATATGATTTTTAAAATAATTAAACTTTTGAATTCTAGAAAAATATCATTAAATGAATTTGAAATAATTTCTTTATGCTAAATTTTACTTTATATTCCTATTCCATAAATAAAATATATTTTGAAATTTTTATGTCCACAATTAGTTTCTCAAATAAGTGAATCTTAAAAGAAAATTGGTTGATTCAAAACTAATCAACATTAAAAAAATGAAACCATAAGTAATTAAACCAAGTATTATCTATATCGTAAAATTTATTCAATATTAAAATGAAATTGGAGTACAACATTGTTACAACAAAATTAAATATTGGACACATCTCCAACAAAATATGAATTGGTCATTACTCTAAAAAATTTGAAAATTGACATTACTCTAACAAAATAGGAATTGATCATTACTCCAATTGAAAATTAGACATTACTACAATAAAATTAGAAATTGGACATTTCACCAAAAAAATTGAAATTAGATATTGCTCCAATATAATTGGAATTGATCATTACTACGATAAAATTGAAAATTGGACATTACTCTGACAAATTTAGAATTGGACACAAGTCAACTTTAACAAATTTGAAATTAGACATAACTCCAAAAAAACTAGGAAATGGTTGTTATTCCAAAAAATTGAAAATTAAGATTACTCTAACAAAATTGAAAATGAACTAATAGTGTTTGCTTTGAAAATTGAAAGTTACACTCTCCAGAGTTGTCTTTTTTTGTTTCAGCAAATGATGTAAGGATTTACAAATGAACAATATTTGTTTGAGATTCTGAACTTCAAACAACCTTTGCGATCTTTACGATATGAGATGAAATGTTTTTTTAAGATCTATGCATTTGTTGTTTTAGGGTTTAATGTTTATGAATTAAGAATTCTATGTCTATAATTCAATTTTAAGAAAACTTAGATAAGGGAAAAGACATATATGTCAAATGAAAATTTTGATACTTGTAATTTGGATATAGATCCTCAATATATTAGTGTGTTCGGGTCACCTTGGGTCCTCTCGGGTCCCTTCAGGTTTGGGTTACTCGGGTTCAGGTTCTTTCGGGTTTGGGTTATCTCGAGTTTCAACTTACACAGGTCGGGTTCTGATCAGGTCGGGTTCGGTTGGTTGAATTTCCAGGTCAACTCGGGTTGGGTCGGTTTGGGTTCGGGCGGGTTGCTCGGGTCGGGTCTGTTACAGCCGCCATGCGCCAGACAACTTCCGAGGTAATTTCTGTACGATTAACTATCTATTTTCTGATTTATGTGAATGCCGAGACTTTAATTTAAACATTTTAAACATGTTTTCCGTGTGTTATGAAGTCTTGGAGTTGGTGTCAGAATTTCAGTTCCGTAGGTGTTCCCGTTTGAAAAATATGCAAGTTGCGGTTGGACTAAATTGCAACTTTGCAAAGTTTTGGGCCTAAATGGAAATTTGAAAAAGTTGAACAAATAATTTGAGAATGGGAGAAGGGGAGGGCGGCTGATTGCCCCATTTATGGGAAAAAATTATTTAATTAAAAAGAAAAAAGGAAGGGAAGAGAAAAAATAAGATGGAAAATGACATTTTGTCACTTTCTTATCTCTTCATCTTCATCTTCATCTTCATCTTCTTCCTCTCTCTCTCTCTCACGTTTTCCTCCATGAAAGCTCAACTTTGAGCTTCAAGTGATCTTCACAAATATTGGCCCGAGGTTCGAGGTAATTATACTAAACTGGTCCTCGAGAGAAATTAGGAACATCCTACGATCAGATTTTTCTGAAACGGTTTCGTTTGAAAGCCGTAAATTCTGAATTTTCTGAGATTTTTGTGGCGCCACATATGGGGTATTTCTTGGTTTCTAAACGTTGTTTACCTATTTCTGGATCTGTTCTGAAAAGGAGTTCGAGTTGAAACGTATCTGGAGTACTGCTGAAATCAATTTCTGATTTTCTGCACGGTACTCAAAGTTCAGATTTGTGAAGAGGTACTCATATATGTTATTCACGGTGAAGAGTTGTGTACATTCTGCGGATCAGATTTTGTAAATAAGCTTCTATGTGAGAAACCGTTAACGTCTGAATTTCTGGTGTGTGGTGGAGCCACTCGGATCTATGATTTTATGGTTTCTGAACGTGTATTTTGTGATCTTTTGATGTTTTGTCAACAGGGAGTTGGGCAGAAATTTAGCCGAAACTCTGCCGAAATCAGTTCCCAGGAATCTGCACAGAAGCTCGGTTCGGGATTTTCGGTGTGTACGGTAAGGGTTCAGATTTCTTTGACTCTGCATTCTGGGATGCTTATAATATGCGTGTCGGGGTAAATTGGGGCTAAGTTCGTGTGAAGGGTGGGGCCCAGTGATACCGAACTTAGCTTATGACATAGGCTCTGCGGGTGGATTCTGCTATCTGCTTCAGGATGACTTGTCCGGCAAGTTACCTTCCATTATTGCTCTGTGTAACTTGTTCGACAAGTTACCTTATGGGAGTTCTACTATCTGCTTCAGGACAGCTTGTCCGGCAAGTTTGCTTCTGAGAGAGCTTCCGGATAACTTGTCCGGAAAGTTTCCTTCTGTATTCTGCTATCTGGATCTGTTTTGTCAGCAGACAGGATTCCGGACCCCGGGCTGGTACCATGCCTCTGATATTTCTGAAAAATCTCTTCTGTAAGGCTAAAAGCCTTAGAGTTCTGTCGATTTTGTCTGATTACTAACATTTCCGATATTGTTATTATTATTATTATCTGTATATCTGTTGTCCGTTTGTATCTGTATTTTTTTTCATGTATATTGGTTCGGCATACCCCGGACCTTTGAAACCCTATCCTATGTCTGACCCTTACTGAGTTCTCAATGATGACTCACCCTTATATATGTTTAGTTTTTCAAGCTCGTCTGATAAGAAGCCCTATGAGTAAAGTCTCTCGGTGTTTTTTGGTGTTTGATTTCAGGTACCGTTAATTCCGAGCCTATCTTATGGTGCCACTACTATGGGCTATTTCTGTGAATTATGGTGCCACTACTATGGGCTATTTCTGTGAATTCTGAGTTGTATTCTGTATCTGTGGATCATTTGTGAACAGGGGGTAATCGGAAACACAGCCAAAACTCTGCCGAAATCCGTACCGGGACAGCTGAGCGGGAATTTTGCTTCGGACTTCTGTGAAAGGTAAGGGTTCATTGTGTCTTTTGGTACTGCATTATTCAACATGCGTAGCAGAATATATATTGAAGCTAGGTTTAGTCCGAGGGGTGGCCCGGTGACGCTAAACCTAGTCACGTGGTATAAGCATTGGTATGCATGTTCTGGGATTCGGATACACCTAAAACGGTGTTATATGCGAGTGGATGTTCAACCCCATCTAAATGGTGCAATGTGTGTCATACACCTTAATTGTGTTTGTGATATAACGATTGGGCTCGCGACCCCGAGCTGGCCATGCTCTTGTGTGTTTGATTATGTGTGTGCCTCGACTAAGGCCGGAAAGACCGTCATTTTTCCTAACTTTATTCTAAATCGTTGTTTGAACTGCATTGCCCTTGGTTGAAATTGCATTGTTTGAGCATGTGTTTGCATGTATATTCTTGTATATCTGCGTTTTGCTTTGGATGCATGTTTCTTGTGCAACAAGTTACACCATCCTTATACTCGCACCCTTACTAAGTTCTTTCGAGGACTTATCCCTTATTTTCCCATTTCAGGAAAAAGTGCTGACAAGCAACCCGTCGAGTAGAATCTGGGGGTTAGCTTTTGTGTTGTGCTATTTCAGGTACTAATTGTGAAGTCCTATTAGTGTGCTTATTTATGTGTGTGCGGGATAAGCGGTAAGATCAGTAGTATGTGTGATTCCATATGTTCAGCTTTCCGTTGTGAATGTGTGTATATTTGATCCTCGGGATTTCGGCTAATGTATGTAATGTGGGTAATTCCCCATGTTCAGTTGTCAGGTATGTGTCTGTGCGTTAGGTTCTGGAATTTCGACTCAATTTGTGTTTTGTGTGTGAATCAACATGATAGGGGTATTTTGGTAATTTGGCTCGGGTGTGCATTATGTGTGATTCTGCGTGATCAGAGTTTTCAAATATGGGTGTGATAAGTGTGCTCGGGTTTTGCTGATGTGTATATTCAGTTTCAGCTTTTTCGGTATGTGTGTATTCAGTTTCTGGTATTTTTGTGGAAATGTCCGTAGGGTGTGCTCAGTTCTGGAATTTCGGTTGTGCATGTAAGTTGTGTGTGACTAGTGGTGTTCTGAGTTTTCTGTTGTGTAAGTCTGTTGTGTGTAAATCAGTATGATCAGTGTGATTGGGTTTTCCGAGGTGCATAGTTAGTTTTGGGGATTTGATATATGTGCGTATGCAGCTCTGAGATTTCGGCTGTGTCAGTCGGTTCTATGTAATTCAATGTGGTCAGAATGTTGTTATGTGTGTTCAATTCCAGGATTTCTTTACATGTACGTTCTGTCCTGGAAATTCTGAAAAGTGTGATTCAGTTCTGAGTTTCTGTTGTAATTGAGCACCTTGGGTTACTCACGGTTAAGATTTCTTATATGTGTAGCCGCAGCATCCGTCAGGTCGAGGATTGTGGTTGGACATTGGAGCTTCACCCCCTCGCACGTCCTGTATCTATTCCAATTGGATACTTCTTGCTCTGTATATCGTAAATGACATGCATACTTGTGGTAGTATCATATTTGGGTTGTGCTGGAAATTCTGTGAATATATGTGCTGAATTCTTGAGTAGTATGAAAGTTGTGCTGGAAATCAGTTATGAATCAGTATTCGTTCTGTGATGCATGTTATGCAGGAGATTTGTGGTATTTGAGAAACATGTTTGCTGAAATTTCCGTGTGTGTGTATGTAAGGTTTGGTGTAGGAACTGTGAACCTGTAAAGGTTTGTGAAGTATTTGACGCAGGATTTTTGAGATTGTGATCTTGTGTTCAGTTAGGCACAGAATTGTGATCATGGGTATGATTGATAATGATTATCTGCTTGATCATTGTTATGATCGAAATTTTAAAATTGCATGGGGTTAATGCGGCTCACTTGTGATTGTGTTCCATGTGCGCTATTACTCCGAGTGAGTATGTTTAGGGTGATTAACGTAATCTTAATCACCCGTACGCTTCCGCGATAAGGGGGGTAACAAAAGGTGGTATCAGAGCATGGTTTATGTTCAGTGTTGATTTTCTATTCCGCTGAAATCTGGTATGGAATCTGATTTAGTATCTAGAATTGGTATTCTGTTTGGTATCTAGGTTCGGTATATATGTGATCAGTGGTCTAGATTTCTTTTCTGGAAATGGACGCTATTACATGTGCATTGCATTTACATATACAGAGCCAATTAGAATACTGATGATGCTGCTAGTTTTTGGGTGTTTAACCATTATGTGTGTGCTCTTAGTTATGTTCTGAATTTCTTTGGACGGTGAAGTGACAGGTGTGATCTGTGGTTGAGATATGGCTAGGAGAGATACTCCCAGGTATTCTGTGATCAACTATTGAGAATGTGATTCGGGATTTCCGGCAGATAGATTCCGTCTGATAACTTTCCACAAGATAATATAAATGTGATTGATTGTAAAAGTGTGTTTGATCGGCTGGCTCATCGTGTTCTGCGGTGTTATAATGTGAATGTGCTAAAGGTAGGAAGGTCATGTGTGGGTGTAGTCCTGATAATAGGAGGTGTTGCAGCCAATGTGTACCGATGTGATCCGTACAGAGTCGAAGGAAGTGTGAGAGGTGTTGGGCCGTGAAGACCACCGCAGCATGCTAGTAAAAATTTCGAGGATTAGTAATCATGTGATTGCAGAGGGTGTGATGCCATTTGACACCTATTTGAGTATGAGATACTCCACCCCGGAATACCTTGATGTGAAAAGATTGGTAAGTGTCTAGGATGCGGATTGGTGAATCACTTGATTCTATTTACAAATTCAGAGAAGAGATTTCAGTAAGTGGCTTTAAGTGCAACATGACACACTTGTGGGATGTGAACCGCCGTAGGGTGAGGCGACAATAATAACCACCCTCATCTCTTCGGCAATAGCCATAATGATTTGATTAAGTGTTCTGGATTGTGGAAAATAACAATTTTTTGTGCAAAGAGTAATGGAAGGAAGAACTTGTCTGACAAGTTTATTTCTGCATTCTGGCATCTGGATATGCATTCCAGTTTTTGGATCTGTTTGGCGCATGATAACTTTTCCGGAAAGTTACCTCCTGTTATCAACCGGGATAACTTGTCAGGCAAGTTACCTCCTGCATTCTGGCATTAGGAGTTGTTCTGCGCAGATTAACTTATCCAACAAGTTACTTTCCATCATCACTCGGGATAACTTGTCCGACAAGTTTCCTTCTTAGAGTGCTTTCAGGATAACTTGTTCGGCAAGTATCCCTCTATATTCCGCTATCTAGATTTGTTCTGTTCTGATTAGCAACGAGGAGTACGACCCGACATTCGGATGGCATTGATCACTGAGTATTACTACTTACCATGAGGCGACACAGAAGGCCCAGTTGGTAGAGCAGGAGGAGACAGAGAACATATATGTGTCATACCGACCCTAGGACAGTGAAAGAGATTCTGATACAAGTGGATTTCCCCGGAACACTGGGAAGGCTCCTCAAGTTAGCACGAGTGTGAAGGGGAAAAGAGTAGTGTCTCCACCTGATGTGTGTTTGACTTATGGGACAGTTCATCTGGGTAGGTCGTGCTACCAAGAGACGGGCAAATGTTTGAAGTGCAAATCGACTAACTACTGGATCAGAGATTGCCACCGATAGTACCGAGGAGGGATTTCGGAAAATTTTCGAGATTTTCGTACGAGTCATCAATAGGACGAGAAGCACCACAGGGTGGTGATATACAGTAGCCACCGCAACCTCCGCCACAACAACCGAGGGTTGGCCGAGTGTTTCGGATCAAGAGGGGCGAGCGCGTATAGTGTGAGCGGGAGGGCCGCTCGTCGGGGGGCTTTTTCGCCAACTTTGGGAAAAACGAGGGAGTCGCCACCTTTATTTTTTAGAAAATGGGAAATTAAGGAAAAACCCAATTTTTGACTCCGAATTTTAGAAAAGGCAATTCTGCGAAAATCAGAGATTTTAAGTCCGGGGATTGGGTACAAATTGGGAAGGTGTTAGGCACCCAATTTGTCTGAAAATAATTTTTAAAACAAAATAAAAGCCGATTCCCATAAATTAAATAATGCGAAATGATTACTTTTTTTTATTTTCAAACAATGGGTTAATTTTAGTTAATTGGACTTGGGGTTAGAATGCGTACCTGTCAAATCGGTGAAGCGGCGGTCGAATTGCCTGGATGTTGGAGACGGTCAAGTTGCCTCGATTTGTTGTTGAAGATAGCGGTCGAATTGCTTGGAGTTGAGGACGGTCCACTTGCCTCGATGCTTCGGTATTTTTTGTTGCCTTTTCTGATGGGTTCAAAAAACCCAAGTTGAACTCTCATGGAGAAGTCATTCATAAAATACCTAAAAAAGGAAGTGAAAGAAAAAAGAAAAGAAAACAAAAGAAAAGAGATAATAATGATAACCAAGAATAATAATTAATGAGAAGAAGAAAACATGAGAAAAGAAAGAAAGAAGGAAAAAATGAATAATCCAAAATAAAACAAAAATTGTTAGTGTGAAAATTATTAGCAATATATACATACAAATAAAATAAAGGAAACAAAAAAGAACTCTGTTAGTGGCATGTTTGTAACAAAATAAAACTTTAAAACTTGTTAACCTGAAACAAGACAAAACAGAAACGTTAGTGACTAAAACAGAAAAAACAAATAAGATGAAGGACGGAAGAGGAGTTGTACCGGGTTTGTATTAAACCAGGAGAGGCCACGTCGCCCTCTTCCCTGGTTCGCGAATCCGGGATTTCGGCGAGGGCAGTTCCGTCGGCCGGGGTTGGTTTCACGGGAAAGCGGTGGCGGGATGCGGTGGTCCAGGCCGGAAGGGCTCGCCGGAGATCGGAGAAGTGAGCGGAGAAGCGTGTGGCGGCCTCGGTGCGGCTGGAGGGAGGAGCTCGCAAATGGCCGACGAAACTCGAGCGGCGCTGCAGACTTCGAACCAGCCCGTTTCGGCGGCGTTTCGCGGCTGTAACGGTCGGAAGAGGTGCTCCGGCGAACGGAGAAGCGAGCGGCGGCCTCGGCGCCGCTGGAGGGGGTGTTGGGCAAACTCCCAGTATCGCCGGAGTCTTCGAGCTGGGCGTTTTTGTTGGCTTCTCGCGGCGGAAACGGGGCAGGGGAGCTCGCCTGAGGAATAAGAGGCAGCTGGCGGCAGTAGGATGGCTCATTTGTGACTTGTTGAAGAGAAAACGTAGCAGGCTTGGTTGAACGTCGTTCGCCGGGCCGACGGCGATCTAAGAAATTTCTGGCGGCTTCTAGTGGTGCAGGGGCTTCAATCAGGTTGAGGGAGGCTTGGCGAAGGCCATGGTGTGAGATCTAAGAGGTGACGGCTAGAGGTTTGAGAGGGAGGAGTTTGCCGAGAATCCCACGGCGTGATCGAAGAACATGAAGGAGATATATAGAAGCTGGAGCTTTCTTTTCTTTTCTTTTTTCTCTTAGGTTAAGTCTACCGGGAGTATTTATAGAGATGTGAAGGAGGCTAGGGTTAGGGTGGATGCTAGGGTTAGGGTGGAGGTGGAGGTGGAGGCTAGGGTTTGAAGAGGTTGGGTGAAGGTGGGAGGCGAAGAAGGTGGAGGTAGATCCGTGAAGAAATTCAGCAGGAAGAGTTCTTGGAGAAGAAGCAAAGTAGAAAAGGGTAAAATGACACCCCACCATCCTAAGTTCCCATAAAGTCTAATTTAGTCCCTATAATTTGTAAATTAACCAAAACAAGCTCCTAGGTTAGTTAGTTTAACAAGAGTAGGTTAAGATGATTGTTAACAGTTTGCCCCCCATCAGCTTACTTTAATTTGCAGAAAAGTTAGCTGATGTCCGAGTGTCAGTGGGTCTGAACGCCCAGGCAGTCTAATCGCCTAAAGTGGGGCCTATAATCGCCAGCGGTCTAATCGGCCTAAAGTGGGGCTTATAATCGCCGGGCAGTCTAATCGCCTAAATCGGGCCTATAATTACCCAGGCAGTCTAATCGCCTAAATCGGGGCCTATAATTTCCCAGGCAGTCTAATCGCCTAAATCGGGGCCTATAATTGCCCAGGCAGTCTAATCGCCTAAATCGGGGCCTATAATCACCCAGGCAGTCTAATCGCCTAAATCGGGGCCTATAATTACCCAGGCAGTCTAATCGCCTAAAGTGGGGACCTAATCGTCCAGGCAGTCTAATCGCCTAATGTGGGGGTCTAAATACCCAGGCTGTCTAATCGCCTAAAGTGGGGACCTTATCGTCCAGGCAGTCTAATCGCCTAATGCGGGGGTCTAAATACCCAGGCAGTCTAATTGCCTAATGTGGGGACCTAATCGTCCAGATTGTCATAGTACGGAGGCAT
Source organism: Stellera chamaejasme (assembly GCA_024586325.1). Lineage (NCBI taxonomy): Eukaryota > Viridiplantae > Streptophyta > Magnoliopsida > Malvales > Thymelaeaceae > Stellera > Stellera chamaejasme. The sequence continues at coordinate 52,688,561 of CM044981.1, read as the reverse complement.
AAGTGCCAAGATTGTCGAAATACGGGGGCCAAAGTGCCAAGGTTGAAAGGAAGGGCCTAAATGCCAGAGTTTTTCTAAAACAGGGCCAAAGAGCCAAAATCATCCAAAGGTGGGGCCTAAATGCTAAAGTTGTTTGAAATGGGGCCAGATTGCCATTGTTATTGAAAAGAAGGGCCAAAGTGCCAAGGTTGTCTATCCACCTAAAGGAACGATCGGGTTCATCCTATCGGGAGAGGAACGGTCAGGGTCGTCCTATTGGGAGGCGGTCATCTTTGCATAATTGCTTAATGGTGGCCTATCTAGCAGGGCTTGAGATGGGTGCCTATCTAGTAGGGCTTAACTAAAGGTTACCTACTTGGTAGGGCTTGATGAAGGGTCGCCTATCTGATAGGGCTTGATGAAGGGTCGCCTATCTGGTAGGGCTTGAGATGGGTGCCTATCTGGTAGGGCTTGATGAAGGGTCGCCTATCTGGTAGGGCTTGACTAAAGGCTGCCTATCTGGTAGGGCTTGTGCTCGGCAGGGCGTCATGATGCATGATATGCCTCCTAAGACTATAGTCAGATGCAATGAGTTATTAGGTCAACTCTAAGACTCTTTTCTTCATTTTGAAAGTCATGGGCCCAAACTGAAAGACCTTTGCATATGTTCAACTTTGGAGGGAGAGATGCCCCCATGTATGTGTCTGATGGCGTCTTGGTAGTTACGCGAGGTGAGCGCACTTCTTTGATTACATGATGACTTGAGAGGATTCATGCCCCCTGCTTCTCTCGGCTTATGAATATGTCGTCTCGGAGTCAATATGGCTTGCTTGCTCTGTCTCTGGAACGCTTGGGGTGAAATCACAGAGTTTTGAGAAAAGGCTTCTCATTAATAGTCTGGACATGCTTTTTGAGGGAGCTTTATTTCAATAGACTTATGGTGAGGAAAGAAATGAATGTGATACTGAAGGATTTGATTTGAGTGAAGTGATCTCATTTGTGCTCGGGATAAAGAGAACTTTTAAGCATCTCTGCACTATAAGATTTCCAAAACCTAAAGCATAGTTGCTAATGAACCATGGAAGAAATGTGTTGTGACCGATTACAACTGAAAACAATCAAGTGACCAATGCCTCTCTCGACATGAACGATCCACATAAAAATGAGTCGACAGTATGGACTTTCAGTAAGGTTGTAATGTGGCCTTGGTTAAGGTTCGAAGAAAGAGATGATATATAGGCTCAAATACCCAAATGATGCCCCCAGGATATGCTTCTCGCGAAATGCAAAGCCTGTCAACCTCCGATGGGTCCGATTCTCTTGATGAATGTTTGATACTTCTTGAAAATCTGCTTACTTCTTGAGGACTTTGTGATTTGCTTTTGAAGCGCAATAATGACAACTTTTCCCCTTTTTTACCTCCACTTTTGCCTAAGCCGCCCTTACGGGTTTTCGACCTAGCGAGGCTTCCTTTTCAGTTTCAAGGCTAGATTGAATTTCCACATCAAACTTTCTTTCTTTCTACTTTTTTTTTATTTTCTTTTTCTTCTTTTTCTCAAAACAACTCGACAATACAAAGCGAGACCGCCATATGATGGGCGAAGACGATTTGAGCTTTCATCGCTTGAATTTCCTCCAATGCGAGTTTCTCTTATTGGACTTCCTTGCACAATTCATTTCACCAACTGTTGCAGCGATGATCAGTGGTCTTCGAGACTCAACACTCGCGAAATGCATACCCTTTTCCCAGGTTAGGATTGCGGGTTAAAGAAAGAACAGGCTCAAGTGTTTGAGGCTCAAAATGGCTATCAAAGGATAAGATGTCATTCAGGTGTAAAGACGATTTAGGCTACGAAAGATGGCCATCTATCATTTTGACTCATTCCTGCGTGGATCATTGCATTTGATAGAAACACCTGTGACTTAAAAGCTCAGTTGTCGTTCGTTCGTCAAATTTGAAATCACACATTCTTGAATAGTTCGAAAGCAATTTTATATTCACTAGCTTTAGATCATAGAAAAAATATAGTGCCAAAAATACATAGAAGCTCAAATCATCCTAAACATCAAAAGAGTGGAAAGAATGGTACATCGATGTAAGGACATGAAACTTTTACGAGAGAAGGGGAGGGATGAGACGGATCTTCTTCAAGTTGATGTGGGAATCAGGGGCCTTCTCAATCAAGTGATGGTGCTCCTCGTTAGAAGTCTGGTCACTTGTCTTTGTCTTCGAGGCGTGTTGTATGAATCTCAAGTTTCGACATTTGGACTTTTGTCTTCTACAACAACATGGTGCAACAACCACGAGACTAGTCACATCGGGAAGTGAGTAAAGATATCTAACTCCACGACGTCTTCAATTTAGAGCACCTTCACCTTGCTTCTTTCTCAATGGACTTTGAACTTTCAGACTGAACCCATGACCTTCGATTAATCCTCCTATGTCTAATAGCTTTTACATGCATGTGACGCACCTATATGAATGCATGTTAGATAATTATGTGTATGCATGAGACACAAATGCATGTATGCATGAGCATGTTACATGACGTGTATGCATGGACGTACACAAATGCATGGATGCATGGATTATCTAGAGTGACAGAATGGTGGATGACCACGGGTGAGGAGTAAGTCGGGTTATAGCAATGCTATAGTTAACATGGTTAACTCCTACAAGGGTGGATGACACACTAGGGTCGAGGAGATCAAGGTTGCCCCCGGCGTATGTTCTGTGATGGTGCTATGTTCGAGGTTCGCCTAGACACGGGTTGCAACATTTGAGTTCTTATGCCCTTGGTAACACACCTTAGGTCTTGCAGCCTAAACAGGTTGGTGGTAGCTAGACTATAGAGCTTAATTAAAGCCTACGTCTAGGTCTTTTAAACTTTCAAACACATTGTCTTGTTTAGGTGCAAGTGGGTGAGTGTCATGCAGTGAGCGTGTCAATACACCGTGCGAGGCAAACATATAGCAAACACCGAGATATGCAATACACCGTGAATATTAGGTACCTAAAGTTCAGTTCTAAAGTCACTATGTACATGAGGGTGAGAATGGGTTGGTCAAAGGTTCTCCAACAACTAGGTGTGCATATACCTCCCTCTGGATGCGAGGAGCACCCATTGGTCAAACGGTACTTTACGACCTTCAAGCGCTGTGGAGTTGGGACCAGTGCATAGTCATGTTGGGAGGACCAACTTTCTTATGCAACATGGTCTCCGAGGCTCACTGCCTAGGTTAATGCACACACAAATGAACAAGATATCTGTGATGCAGAGCACACATATGTCAATCACCATGTTATCAATCACCATGCTTTGCAATCAACAAATATTACACACATAATCGGCTTTCATAATGTTTAAATAAATATTTTCAGCATTCAATCCTCTTATTTTCAAAAAAGTTTGAAAACGGTCCCCAGTGGAGTCGCCACTGTGAGCGGGAGGGCCGCTCGTCGGGGGGCTTTTCCGCCAACTTTGGGAAAAACGAGGGAGTCGCCACCTTTATTTTTTGGAAAATGGGAAATTAAGGAAAAACCCAATTTTTGACTCAGAATTTTAGAAAAGGCAATTCTGCGAAAATCAGAGATTTTAAGTCCGAGGATTGGGTACAAATTGGGAAGGTGTTAGGCACCCAATTTGTCTGAAAATAATTTTTAAAACAAAATAAAAGCCGATTCCCATAAATTAAATAATGCGAAATGATTAATTTTTTTTATTTTCAAACAATGGGTTAATTTTAGTTAATTGGACTTGGGGTTAGAATGCGTACCTGTCAAATCGGTGAAGCGGCGGTCGAATTGCCTGGATGTTGGAGACGGTCAAGTTGCCTCGTTTTGTTGTTGAAGATAGCGGTCGAATTGCTTGGAGTTGAGGACGGTCCACTTGCCTCGATGCTTCGGTATTTTTTGTTGCCTTTTCTGATGGGTTCAAAAAACCCAAGTTGAACTCTCATGGAGAAGTCATTCATAAAATACCTAAAAAAGGAAGTGAAAGAAAAAAGAAAAGAAAACAAAAGAAAAGAGATAATAATGATAACCAAGAATAATAATTAATGAGAAGAAGAAAACATGAGAAAAGAAAGAAAGAAGGAAAAAATGAATAATCCAAAATAAAACAAAAATTGTTAGTGTGAAAATTATTAGTAATATATACATACAAATAAAATAAAGGAAACAAAAAAGAACTCTGTTAGTGGCATGTTTGTAACAAAATAAAACTTTAAAACTTGTTAACCTGAAACAAGACAAAACAGAAACGTTAGTGACTAAAACAGAAAAAAACAAATAAGATGAAGGACGGAAGAGGAGTTGTACCGGGTTTGTATTAAACCAGGAGAGGCCACGTCGCCCTCTTCCCTGGTTCGCGAATCCGGGATTTCGGCGAGGGCAGGTCCGGCGGCCAGGGGGTCGGTTTCACGGGAAACGGTGGCGGGATGCGGTGGTCCAGGCCGGAAGGGCTCGCCGGAGATCGGAGAAGTGAGCGGAGAAGCGTGCGGCGGCCTCGGTGCGGCTGGAGGGAGGGAGCTCGCAAATGGCCGACGAAACTCGAGCGGCGCTGCAGACTTCGAACCAGCCCGTTTCGGCGGCGTTTCGCGGCTGTAACGGTCGGAAGAGGTGGTCCGGCGAACGGAGAAGCGAGCGGCGGCCTCGGCGCCGCTGGAGGGGGTGTCGGCAAACTCCCAGTATCGCCGGAGTCTTCGAGCTGGGCCGTTTTGTTGGCTTCTCGCGGCGGAAACGGGGCAGGGGAGCTCGCCTGAGGAATAAGAGGCAGCTGGCGGCAGCAGGATGGCTCATTTGTGACTTGTTGAAGAGGAAATGTAGCAGGCTTGGTTGAACGCCGTTCGCCGGGCCGACGACGATCTAAGAAATTTCTGGTGGCTTCCAATGGTGCAGGGGCTTCAATCAGGTTGAGGGAGGCTTGGCGAAGGCCATGGTGTGAGATCTAAGGGGTGACGGCTAGAGGTTTGAGAGGGAGGAGTTTGCCGAGAATCCCACGGCGTGATCGAAGAACATGAAGGAGATATATAGAAGCTGGAGCTTTCTTTTCTTTTCTTTTTTCTCTTAGGTTAAGTCTACCGGGAGTATTTATAGAGATGTGAAGGAGGCTAGGGTTAGGGTGGATGCTAGGGTTAGGGTGGAGGTGGAGGTGGAGGCTAGGGTTTGAAGAGGTTGGGTGAAGGTGGGAGGCGAAGAAGGTGGAGGTAGATCCGTGAAGAAATTCAGCAGGAAGAGTTCTTAGAGAAGAAGCAAAGTAGAAAAGGGTAAAATGACACCCCACCATCCTAAGTTCCCATAAAGTCTAATTTAGTCCCTATAATTTGTAAATTAACCAAAACAAGCTCCTAGGTTAGTTAGTTTAACAAGAGTAGGTTAAGATGATTGTTAACATATAGCAGAGTGTGTTGGGAGGTACAATATTTCTGAATGACATGCCTCTGACCGTTCTATTTGATAGAAGTGCTTCTGTATCTATTATTGCACAAAAGTATGTTGTGTCTTGACATTTGTCTGATTGCTCCGCGTCTCATATTATGTTGATCAAAACCGCTGGGGATCTGTGTTTGCTTTCAAATTTGATAGTCAGGGACTGTGTGGTTACTATGGAGAAGTATCAGATTTCCATTGATCTGCTTGTGCTTGTGATTGATATTTTGGAAATATGATATGGTTTTGGGAATAGATTGGTTATCTCTGAACTGTGTGCAGATTGACTGTGCAAAGCGGGAGGTTGTACTATCCTCTGGGGAGATACTTCCTTTATCTGCATCTTCTGGATGTGTATCTGAGATGTGCAGTCTGGAATTGAAAATTTTGGATGACATATGTGTGGTTGATGAATATGAGTATTTCGGTCTGAAATCAGCTGATATCAGAAATGAATTGGATCAGATATCTGTTATGTGAGATTTTTCACAGGTATTTCCCGAGGATTTTTCGGGTATGCTGCTAGAGTGCGAAATTGTGTTGAATATTCTGTATCAGCCGGGATCTGTTCCGATATCTGTTCCCCCTACCGTATGCTGATTTCAGAGATGAGTAAGCTCAAGAAACAGTTTCATGAGTTGGTTGCGAAAGGGCTCATTCGACCGAGCACTTCTCAGTGGTGTGCCCCAGTAGTATTTGTAAAGAAGGATGGGCCGTGAAATTGTGTATGGATTGTCGGAAGTGGAATGTGATAATTGTGAAAACAACTACGAATAAAGGAAGGAGATACACCGAAGATAGCTTTCAGAATCAGGTGTGAATACTATGAATATATCATTATGCCATTCGGTTGGGCTAATGCTCCAGCAGCGTTCGTGGATGTGATGAATCATATTTTCCGACCATATCTGGATTCGTCTGTGGTTATGTTTGTCGGCGACATTTTGGTATGTTCAAAGGATGAGAGTGAGCATCAAGATCATCTACGGATTGTTTTGCAGACATTGTGAGATCATCAGTTGTATGTTAAGTTCTTCAAATATCAGTTCTAGATTCGGAAGGTGCCATTTCTTGGGCACACTATTTGTGAGAGTGACATTTCAACGAATCCTGAGAAGATTAAGGCTGTGCGGGACTGGAAGCCATCGATGAATGTAAGAAGATCAGAAGCTTTCCCGGATCAACAGGTTATTATCGGAGCTCTGTTTCGAGAATTTCTGCGTTAGCTTTATTCATTACTCAGTTGACTCGGAAGGGACAAGGATTTGCCTGACCCGAGGATGATGAGCACAGTTTCAAGAATTTAAGACTAGGCTGGCTAGCGTACCTATTTTGATACTACCATACCCAAGTGTGCCATATGTGATTTACACAGTTGTTTCTAGATTTGAGCATGGGTGTGTGCTTATGCAGGGCATAAATGTGATTGGTTATAAATTGCGACAGCTTCGATCACAAGAGCAAAATCATTCGACCCACGACTTTGAATTAGCAGCGGAGGATGTGAATATGAGACAGCACAGACGGTTAGAGTATATGAAAGACTATGGCCGTATCATTGAGTACACCACAGACAAGTGTGATTTTGTGACGGATCACCAAGTCAAGAAGTGATTTGATGCGCCTGTGGCACAAGTGGGAGCATGCGCAGCTGGATATCATAACTATTCTATCAGAATGGCTACATAAAGTGCGGGATTTGCAGAAATGTGACTCAGAGTTGAAGAAGGTATTTGGAAAAGCAAAAGGATCGTAGCATCCATCTTTCGAGTATAAGCAATGTTTGTGGTATTCATAAATCGACTGGATGTGCCGAACATCTCGACACTTCGAGATGAGATTCTTGAGGAGGCTCGCGTGAGCAGACCAAGTGTGCACCCAGGATGTGTCGTACATGTGAAGGGACATGGTTAACTATGTCTCTAGATGTGCCCTGTGCCAGAGAGTGAAGACTGAGTATCAGAGATTAGTGGGGACGTTAACGACATTGCATATTCTGATCAAAAGTGAAGTAACAACACGATGGACTTTCTGATAGGATGGCCGATGACACGATCATATCATGGGATTATCTAGGTCATTGGGGATCGGCTGACGAAGTGTGAAGGTAAGTGTGCTTACCTTCTGTCTATAAGGATTTCAGATTCTGTGGAGAAGGTAGTTCAATATATGTATGAGTATCCGTGAGATAGTACGATTACATGGAATTCTGGACTCCATTGTATCCGATCGACATCAACGATTATGGCGCGATTCTGGAATGTTGTCACAGGGCTTTAGGGTACACAACTCTATTTAAAAATGAGAGACAAAGTCTGTTGTGTGTGAGATTTGGTGTGATCGGTTATACCGATACATATATGTTTGTGCGATCAGTTGTGTTTGGTATTTCTGCTACGAAAATATCCATTGTGTGTGAAATGATGTGGTCAGTGTACAAGGAGTTTCTGATGTATATACTGAGTTCCGGGGTTACTAATATTTGTGTGTATGGTCAGTTTTGAATTTCAGCTATATGTCAACAGTGCACAATGTGTTCCATGTGAATTTGTTGAAGAGTGCATCCTGGATCCGATTCAGACGATAGCAGTGGAGGATGTGCAACTAGAGCCGTATCTATCATACCGTGAGTTACCAGTCACCATTTTGGGACAGGATGTGACGGATCAGTACCTCGACGAATATCAGAGACTTAAGACGGCCTTGGAGGACCAAGTGTCTTAAGGGGGGGAGAAATGTTACCGACACCCGGTAAGTGATTACGCTAATTACGCAATTAAACATCAATATTGGGATTAGTGAATTTTATGTGTCTCGGGACTGGTAATTAAGTATATGAAGCATGATTTGTTGTGAACCCAGTTTCCCGAGCTCATAACTCCCAAGATCTTTCTTTTTAAAAATAAGTTTTAGCTTTAAAAGAAGTAAAGGATTAGGATTTTAAAATACCAAATCAGAAAAATCCAAAGTCCTTTTAGTACAATTACCCAAGGTTATTAATGTAAATGTGTATATTAAAGAATTTATTAAGAAAATAATAAATCATTAAACCTATAGTGTAACCTAGTAGCGTCTAAGTTGCCTTCAAGTCTCTTTCCAGCTGCATCTTCTAGACTTTGAGCCTTCCTTCTTGATCTTCCCTCCAGTTGTGGTGAAAACCAGATTCCCTTCAAGTTATATTAAGGGACATGAGTATTTATAAACACAGCTAAATTGCATAAACAAAAATAACTTGTGAGGGAATAAAAGGATGAAAGGGTAAAGAGTACTTACGAGGGGTGGGCTGCACCCCGGGTAAGGAAAGAGGCCTTTCTACCCAGAGGCCTTTTAAGGTTCCCTCTGTCAAGTGTATTGACCCTTCCATACCTCTGCTCACTAGAAACCACCAATCTACACTCAATGACAACCACGGTTAGTAGTAAAGAGTCAGTTATCCTAGGGCTGGGTTGTTATGTGTTCTTTTACTATGTTCATTTTAGTTAACTTGGCACACAAGTTAGGGTGGAAGCATGTCGGGGTTAAAGCAAAACAAAAATCAGATCAAAGAATTACGATGAGTGAGCCACGGAAAGATAGTGCATATTTCATATTGCGATCACCAAAGAAAGGAAGGGAAGTGTAGCTAGTATTTAACAAGTTAGGACAAAGAGTGGTATTTTGAAATACCAAAGTACTCCTAACTTGTATAATGTTTTAGATTAGAAAGATTTAATTAATAACCACTAATTTCAAGAGTGCGCCCAAGCAAAACAGAGAAGTTGGTCAACTCATGCCATTGCAAAGCATCAGGCGAGTCATGAGGGAAATAAAGTACTTAACACAAAGTTAAAACATTAATAATAATAACTAAAGCATTTTAGCCATTAACTAGTAGAAGCTAAACTTCAGGATTGAATTAGCATTAGAGGTAACATGCTTAAATGGAGATAGTGCTATAACTAGCAACTCAAATAAAAATAAACAAGGTTATAAATTATGTCTGAACTATCAAAGTGAAAGTAAAGTACCAAGTTCAAGGTCAAGTGAAAACAAACAGCCGAGAGCCCTAGTATAAATTCTAACTAATAACTAACAACTAAACGTAGCAGGTGCTAGCTACCTCTAAAACATGCTAAATATGTTAAAGACAAAAAAGAGCAGTAAGAAGAATTAACAAGCACAAGGTCAGTTAATTGGTCTAAGATTTCACATAACAAATTAAAATAGCGTAAGTGCCACGTGATACAAATCAGTAATTAGTCAATTGTTTATTCTATAAACAACCCATTCTACTAACTAAAACTAATGACCAACTAGTTATCAAGTACCAATCAGCTAACACAAGTTACTTAAATCACTAATCAAACTTACAACAACCATTTGATACAGTCAACATGCATGATCAGACAAGGATATAATCCATCAAGCAACGTTTAGAATTTAACTCACCAAAGAGGTGCATCCGAAGCAAATGAGCAATAACTAAGAATTTCTATGAAATTCCAAGATGCCCAGGTTAGACAAATCAACCAAACCAATTATCCAATAGAATCTCATCATCAATAAATCACATGTATTCAATTATCTAAGTTACCAACTAATAAACAGCGATTAAGGAAGGATTGATACAACCTGCTATGAGTTGCCCGATTCACAGCGTCTCCCTTTCCTTGAGCACAAATCGTGTGCATAATTTCATCTCTTCCCAATTGAGTCTGTCTCCCGATGGTGTAAATTGAGTAAAAGGATCCCAGAAATCATCCCTTGCTGCTCCAGAATCATGTTGCCCAGCCTTCTTCCCTCTTGTTCTTTCTTGAAGATGAAACTGAAATTGAGTCCAGCAGCGAAGATCGAATGAAGATCGTCCCTCCTTCCATCTCCTCTGCTTCTCAGTCGATTGATCCTAGCCAGGACCAATTCCTTCCCCGAATTCCTTCTCTCAGTTCGCTATATATCCTCCACCAGCAACCCCTCTCGTCCCCAATTTCTCTCTCTCTCTCTCTCTCTCTCTCTCTCTCACTCCGTCGAATTCTGCCCTTTCCTTCCAAAACCCTCTCCCCTTAAGCTACCCCGTCCGTGTCTGTCGTCGTGTCCAGAGTAGGAGCTCATTAGTGTCTTAAACTTTAGGTAAAACTACACTTAGGTCCTTAGGTTAATTTAAATCTTACAACTAACCCCATTTTAACCTATCAGTTTCAGTTTAGCCCTTTTCTAGCTTATTTAAATTCCTATCTTTTCAAATTTTATCCTAAACTTTCTAATTCTTTCAATTAAGTCTAGTTCCTATCGATTCTATCCTTTTTTTTCTATTTATTTCCAATTCAGTACTCAATTCCTGTATTTCTAACAATTCCTTCTAGTTATGACACGTCCGGGAGGACAGGTCATAACATGATTTGTGTGTAATATGAAGTCCCGAAGATGTGTTTTGGATTCCGTTCCTGTTATCGCCAACCGGTGTGAATTTCAGCTAATTGTGCGACTAAGCGTAAATACCGGGATTAGCGATTTTTGTGAGGCTCGGGACTCATAATTAATCATGTGAAGCGTATTTTGTGTGTGATATGAGGTCCCGAGAATGTGTCTCAAATTTCATTCCGTTCGGATAAGCGGTTTGGAAGTTGCAATTTTCAGGTTGGACTAAATTGTAACTTTTGAAAATTTTAGGGCCAAAGTGTAAAAAGGCAAAATTTCAGCAATAATTAGGACAAAAATGACAAGCTTGGGGCGGCTATATGGGCTGAAATGGGACAAATGTCCTATTTGTCAAAACTTAAAAACAAAAGAAAAGAAAAGAAGTATAATTCGAAAAAAAAAGTAAAAAGTCATAATTTCTTCTTCTTTTTCCTTCCTGCCGCCTCTTCCACCATTGATGCGCCTCATGAAGCTCCAAAACTGACCTCCTCAAATACTTGAAGAAGCTTCGAGGTAAGTATACCAAACTGATCCTTGTGATACGTAAGGAAGTAATCTAGTGTCGGAATTTGCAAATTCAGCTCCGTTTAAAAACCGTAAACTTCTGAAAATTGCTCCATATTTATGAAACTTGAAATATGGTTGATTTTATGGTTCCTAAACCTTCCCTGCATCTTTTATTACGTATTTTGTGACAGGAGTGTGAGCTGAATCTTTCCAGAAGTACTGCCAAAATTGTGCTAAAATTTTGAATAGAAACTCAACTTCAGGCCGGATTTGATGGAAGGTAAGGGTATATTATTGATCAGAGCGAAGAGTTATACATTTTATACGGTTCAGATTTCGTTGAAAAAGCCGTATGTGAAAGCCGTTTTTTCCTGCCCGAGCCCTAATTATGGCGCTACTGTTATGAGCTATTCTGTGAATTCTGAGTGTGTACTCTGCATCTGTGGATCATTTGTGAACAAGGGGTAATCGGAAACGCAGCCGGAACTCTGCCGAAATCCGTACCGGGACAGTTGAGCGGGAATTTCGCTTCGGACTTCTGTGAAAGGTAAGAATTCAGTGTGTCTTCTGGTACTGCATTATTCAGCATGCGTAGCAGAATATATATTGAAGCTAGATTTAGTCCGAGGGGTGGCCCGGTGATGCTAAACCTAGTCTCGTGGTATAAGCATTGCTATGAAGGTTCTGAGATTCGGATACACCTAAAACGGTGTTATATGCGAGTGGATGTGCAACCGCACCTAAATGGTGCAATGTGTGTGATACACCTTAATGGTGTTTGTGATATAACGGTGGGGCTCGCGACCGCGAGCTGGTCATGCTCTTGTGTGTGTGATTATGTGTGTGACACGGCTAAGGCCGGGAAGACCGTCATTGTGCCTAACTTCATTCTAAATCATTGTTTGAACTGCATTGCACTTGGTTGAAATTACATTGTTTGAGCATGTGTTTGCATGTATATTCTTGTATATCTGCATTTTGCTTTGGATGCAGGTTTCTTGTGCAACAAGTTACACCATGCTTATACTTGCACCCTTACTAAGTTCTTTCTAGGACTTACCCCTTTATTTTCTCATTTCAGGAAAAAGTGCGGACAAGCAACCCGCCGAGTAGAATCCGGGGGTTAGCTTTTGTGTTGTGATATTTCATGTACTAATTGTGAATTCCGATTAGTGTGCTTATTTATGTGTGTGCGGGATAAGGGTTAAGATCCGTAGTATGTGTGATTTCGTATGTTCAGCTTTCCGTTGTGAATGTGTATATTTGGTCCCCGGGATTTCGGCTAGTGTATGTAATGTGGATAATTCCGCATGTTCAGTTGTCAGTTATGTGTCTGTGCATTGTGTTCTGGATTTCAGCTCAGTTTGTGTTTTATGTGTGAATCAACATGATAGGGGTATTTTGGTAATTTGGCTCGGGTGTGCATTATGTGTGATTATGCGTGATCAGATTTTTCCAATATTAGTGTGATAAGTGTGCTTGGGATTTTCTGATGTGTATGTTCAGTTTCGGCTTTTTCGGTATGTGTGTGTATTCAGTTTCTGGGATTTTTGTGGAAATGTCTGTTGGGTGTGCTCAGTTCTGGAATTTCGATTGTGCATGTCAGTTGTGTGTGACTAGTGGTGTTCTAAGATTTCTGTTGTGTAAGTCTATTATGTGTAAATCAGTATGATCAGAGTGATTAGGTTTTCTGAGGTGTATAGTCAGTTTTGGGGATTTGATATATGTGCGTATGCAGCTCTGGGATTTCGGTTGTGTTAGTCGGTTCTATGTAATTCAATGTGGTAAGAATGTTGTTATGTGTGTTCAATTCCAAGATTTCTTTGCATGTGCGTTCTGTCCTAGAAATTCTGAAAAGTGTGATTCAGTTCTGAGTTTCAGTTGTAATTGAGCAACTTGGGTTACTCACGGTTAAGCTTTCTTACATGTGTAGCAGCAGCATCCGCTAGGTCGAGGATTGTGGTTGGACCTTGGAGCGTCACCCCCTCGCACGTTCTGTATCTATTCCAATTGGATACTTCTAACTCTGTATATCGTAAATGACATGCATACTTGTAGTAGTATCATATTTGGGTTGTGCTGGAAATTCTATGAATATATTTGCTGAATTCTTGAGTAGTATGAAAGTTGTGCTGGAAATCAGTTATGAATCAGTATTCGTGTTGTGATGCATGTTATAAAGGAAATTTGTGGTATTTGAGAAACATGTGTGCTAAAATTTCCGTGTGTGTGTATGTAAGGTTTGGTGTAGGAACTGTGAACCTGTAAAGGTTTGTGAAGTATTTGACGCAGGATTTGTGAGATTGTGATCTTGTGTTCAGTTAGGCACAGAATTGTGATCCTGGGTATGATTGATAATGATTATTTGCTTGATCATTGTTATGATCGAAATTTTAAAATGGTCTGAGGTTAATGCGGCTCACTTGTGATTGTGTTCCGTGTGCGCTGTTACTCTGAGTGAGTGTGTTTAGGGTGATTAACGTAATCTTAATCACCCGTACGCTTCCGCGGTAAGGGGGTAACATATAGTCATATAAAATATACATATTTGCACCCACTAAAGTTTTTTATTTGCCATCACTCATAATTGTTTTACTAATTATCCCTACTGGATAAAACTTTTGGCTTCGTCCCTGCCAGCACCACCACATCGCTCCCAGTACGCACTTAGATTTAAAAATATGTAGAATACAATTAGAGTAAATATAATCATATAATTTAAAGGTCTTGTTAATGGGTGCGCTCAGGGCACTTTTTAAAGGTCCTTTTATTTCCCTTTCTTTCATGTATCAAATTTATTATTTTATTTCCTTATTTTACATCATTACAATTATTACACATGTAGAGAAGTACTTCCTCCGTCCCCAATTAATAGATACATTTGACTTTACTGTTTCAAAGTTCAACGTTTGACTCAAATAACTACTAAGAAAAATAGTGAAAAAAATTCAAAAAAAATATATTAAGAAAATTTATACTTCAAATTATGATATGGATAAGAATTATTAAACTTAAAATGACCAAACACTCATGAAAAAAAATGATAGATTAAATACTGTGAAACAGTGAAAACAAATGTATCTATTTTTTGGGGACGGAGGGAGTATAAGAAAAGGAAATAAACCCACCCTTAAGAAGTGTCTCATTGCACCCGTTAACATTTCCCTTTTTATAATTATTTTATCTTTCAAGATATACTTAAAGAGCGAAGTTAGGATGCACTTTCCTAAGTGCTCTAGTTTTGCTCTTAATTACTTGTTTGTCATTTTCATTTTATCATTCCTTTAAAAATACATATATTTTTTTTCTATAATAAAAAAATACAAATAATTAGTCGAGTGGAAAGAAAAAAGAAGACCAAGAGAACAAGACTCATATATCATATGTTTTGATGATTTTTCGGAGTCAGTTACCGAGTATCATTTTTTTCACTACGAGCATCATCATCAAGTACAAGTATCATTTTACCGTATCATTAATTTCCTAGAGTGCATCATTACTTTTCACTAGTGCATCAGTGCATCATTAATTTCCTACAGTGCATCACTGACTTTTGTACAACTATCATTTTTTTTCCAATACTGTATCATTAATTTCCTTCAATGCATCACATCACTAAGACTACTGTATGATGAATTTGCTACGATGCATCATTACTCTCCTATTAAAGAATCATGAATCTGTGGTGCTTCATCACAGTTGTTTAACATCATCAACATGTCACGAACCCCATCGTCGCGCCACCCTCAGTCACCAAAACGCCTCCTCCAAACACGACTGTAAATGGACGTCCCACCACCACCCTCCTCGAATGGCGACTCGAGCCACCATCCTCCGCCCTCTCTCCGCCACGTCCACCACCAGACTCGTCGGAGCCGGAGCACCACGATCTTGCCTGAAGCCTTGTCGGAGTGAGATCCCGCAAGTTGGAAGGAGGTTTAACGAGAGAAGTGATGGGAACACTTACGGTCATGTAGGTTCTATGGAGGGAGGTCGACCAATGAAGGGCCTGGAAGTATCCAAATTTTCTTACAAACTTACACGAATGTTGTTAGCACTTAGAATTATGGATTTTGGGAGTGTGAAGGGTAAGGATTACTTACATATAGACTAGGGACTTGGATTGGGTTGGGTTGGGTTGGGTTTGGTTGGGAGTAATGGGTTAATAGGAGTATTGGTAATAGTAATGAGCTTATGGGTCAGGTTATAACATATACTCCCTCCGTCCCTAAATAATCTTACACATTTCCTTTTTAGGTTGTCCTTGAAAAATTATAATCTTTCCTTAAATGGAAATTTCTCTTCAATAAAGTTGTCAAACTATCCCTATTTTATCTTTACTTTTTCTATCTTGTTTTTTATGCAACCTCTACTCAAGGGCAATTATATCAAACTATACAAAATCTTACATTCACCTTAATCTTCAAGCTCAAACAATGTGTTGACTTAATTAGGGACGGAGGGAGTAAATAGAATATGGGCTGACTGTTGGCAGATGGTGGGTTTCCGCAAACCGCAGATTGTGGTTAGCCATGGTGCGGATACCCGCTATTTGTTATCCACAACCGCAAGGCTAACATGAGAAAAATAAAATCCACAATTACCAATCCGCGGATAAACACTGCCAATACTAGCCGGTTATGCGCGGTTGACGGCTTCTATCTACCCTACAGCCAAGCCTATACCCACTAGTAATTTCGAATCCCACCCATATGATGTCACACATAATGGACAATATTTTTTCTTTGATACATGTGACATCATGTGTAGGGATGTCAAAAACTGACCCGAACCAAGAAACTCGCCTGATCCCGACCTGCCCGAACCCGAATTGACCAAAAAAGTCAACGGCCAGAACCCGAACTGACCCGAATTAAGCTCAACCCGATGGCAACCCGTACCTGAAATGGTCCGAACCCGAGCAACCCGACTCTGAAGAGACTCGATCCCCGAAATGACCCAGAACCCGAAAAACCTGAAACCCGAACCCGATTAAGCAGAACTTGAACCCGATTAACCCAAATTCAAACCTGAAGAAATCCGAAATACCCGTAATGACTCGAATAATAATCCCATTACTTGTTACTTGTACTTTGTTAGCATTTTCTCAATTCTCATTGAGAAATGCACATGCTACATGTCAATTTCCAATTGGATTTGAGCAATTTGGATGGCAGCATCGTTCAATTTCCAATTTCTAAAATTGTTATGACAAATCAACAATGTCCGATTTCTAGAACAATGCCCAATTGTTAGAATAATGTATGTCCACGACAAGACAAGGATCACACTCCTATATTGCGTGACATCACCTATAGAAGGAATAACTGTAATTTCTAATTTTGTCCAGTCTTCAATTTTATTGAATCAATGTCTATATATATATATATGTGTGTGTGTATTCCAATTTAAAACTTTTATTTTCCTTTACTACCTCCATTTTCTGAGTATATCATTTTGGTATATATGAATATAAAATACACAGTATTATATTTATAATGAAAAAACGTATATGTATAAAGATTAAAGAAGAATATAGATACAAAGAATAGAAATTTAATTTGAATATATCATATAAACAAACTTGCATTTGGGAAAACTCAAATTTGGACTAGAAGAAACTCAAATTTGGACCCGAAGAAACCCGACCCGGACTCGGTCTGAACCCGAAACCAGAATGACCTGAACCCGAACCCAACCTGACTCGAAATAAGCTCGGCCCGAAGCAACCCGAAACCCGAATAGTCCGAACCTGACCTGACCCGAAATCAGGTCAACCCGAAAGTCACCCGAAAGCCGAATGAGCCGAACCCGAACTGACCTCAAAAAGCTCAACCCGCAGCAACCTGAAACCCGATAGACCCAACCTGAACCCGACCAGACCCGCCCGATTGACATCCCTAATCATGTGGATGAGAATCACATAACTCTTTAGGGACAAGGAGGAGCAGTTGCCCCTACGAAAACTTTAAGGGGTATAAGGTATATATGAAAATATTTCAAGTATTTTTATAATAATTTACCGTAGTCCCTTCTACCCAACTCAAAATAAAATCTAAATCCAATTTTACTAAAAATCCAACCTAATTCCTCTCTACTATACACGATATTACCTTTCTCAAGTCTCATGCCTAACATTACATACACAATCCTATAACAAAAATAAATGGACAAATTAGGTTGTGTTTATGAAGTTTATTTTGAGAAGAAAAATATGAGTTATTGAAATTTTGAAAAGAAAAGTTGTAGATTTTAGAATAAAAGAATACAAGCAGTTTATTTTTCTTAAGTGTTCTCACTTCATGGGTTAGTCAACTATTGCCTTTGATACACATGTTAATAAAACTAGTTTGATTGTTGCTAGTCAATAAATTAGCTCAATAGCTACAACTAGAAAAACAATATTTTTTTGTCCAAAACAATGATGCGTTTCTTTTTTAGCATTTAATTTATTATTTTATTTCTTCAATATTTTGATATATAAAGTCAAATAATTTAAATTTAAATTATAGATTAAGTTGTGTAGTTTTTAAATACAATTTTTCCGAATATTTTTAATGAGTTATTTCTAATAAAAATTTAAATCTCTCACAACATCGAAGAAGAAACGCGCCAATTTGTCATGGATGGGAGGAGTAATTGTTAATTTGGTTAATTGACTAATTGTTAATTTGATTAATTGACTAAGCACATCTTTATCGTAAATTATGGATGTGATATTTCTATGGATTAACCAACTTGCTCTAATTTAACTGTTTAGTTGTTTTTTGGTTGACAATTTTGTTTTCTTCAAGACTGATAACGTAAGCGATCTTCTTCTCATTTTCTTCTAGGGTATGTTTAACCACTTGTCTCTGACAAAAAGTTAATGTTTTAATTTTTGTAATGGAGATTTGTAAGTAAAAAAAGTGGAGAAAAGTTCAATTTTGAAATATTTGTGATAAGAAGTTTATGAAATGGGTGGAATTAAACATAGTTTTACCCTAGTGTATTGTAAAAGTATTATTTTTATGTAACTTGGGGTTTACTTTGTACTGATTTTACCCGATTCTAAAAGTAATTTTGAATTAAATTGTTTGATGATTTAATATTACATTATCTTCTGTCAACATCTAGATTAATTCAGACGCCTAAATCAGGTCATTTGAATTGTATTATTGGTTTTATGTTTATTAAACTCCCCGTCCAGAGTGGTAGATGCAGAGCATTACCAGTGGTGTCTGTGGACACCAATCAAAATTTGTAAAACCCTACCTAATAATGAGTAATATTTTTATGGATACCACTAAAAAATATTATCTGAATACCACTAGTATTATTGAGTTCTTTATGATCAATTAATCAATTAAAATTTTTCTATCATCATTTATCTTACCCAAATCCAATATAAATAAAAGGTGATTTAAAAAACTCCCTAAACTTCTAGCATTACCTACAATTTGGCCCCCGATTATTTTATACCCTAATATTTATACCCTATAACTTCCCAATTGTACATATTAGCCCCTAAACATCTCTACTCCACCCTTAACCCCATCTCCACTAAACTACCCCCAGCGACACCTCCACCTTCTTGAACGTCCCTCCATGAAGCACACAACCAACCTTGACCCACCCTCCTCGATCCCCCACCCCAAGGACCATCAACCCACCACCAAGCCCTAAAAGTTTCGTATCAGATGCTCCGCTCCAAGCTCAGTTACCACGTTGCGGCCACAACTTCGTCAAAATCGAAAGGGTGGAGAGCGGGGTAGAGGTTGGTTGAGTCGAGGCCTCAATTTAGAGGCCGCCACATGTTGAACGATGGGTTGGTGATTAGCTAAGCGCAACATGCCGGGCTGGTCGTTGAGGCTCTAGGTGCGATGGAGCGGCCAGGCTTTTCAAGATGGGAGAACAACTTTTGACATATTGTTCAGTAATTTATATCGAAAAAAATGTATTTAATTGTACGCAATAATGATGTAATTTTAATTCAGGATACGAAAACTCATTGTAACAACTGTAACACATTTATTTTATTAAATTAATGAATCACTTGAACACCACTCAATAAAATTTCTAGATCCGTCATTGTCCATCTACCGTCCCGTCCCAAATTTCTGGTTCCATCACTTGGTGAGATTGAAACTTACGAGTGCGGTGAGACAATGGACGGAAACCATATACCACCGTGTGTCACTGGTTGGATCTTTTGCCTTCTTTTGCATACTCTGTTCGACTTGTATGATGTACAAGTTTTTCTTTTCAATTCTTTTCCGTCTATTGTAGTTTGCGGTAAATCAGATTTAAGGAATAAAAATATATTGCTATAAATAAAATTAAAACATCAAAATGTTGTCATGATCGAAGCACTAAAATTTCGAATTAACCCTCTATCCCATTTGTATATAACATGGTTTATAAAACCGAACCGGACACAGAACCGTTCAAGCTACCGGTTCACGGTCTGACCAGTTTGACCGATTGAGCCACCGGTTCAACCGGTATTAGTTAAATACGCGAGATATCTAACATTTATCATTCATCTTAAAGTAAATAAGTAATTTATAATAAACTCAAGAACATATATCCATCAAAACTCAAAATAGTTAGCACATATATGATTTAAAATTACAATGAACATTAAAAATGTAAAATAAAAATTTTTAGTTTTTTTTTAAACTTTTTTCCTTTAAAACCGGCGGTTTCCGGTTCAACGGGTTCGCCGGTTTTGTCCGGTTCCACCGGTTTCCACCGGTTTCTAAGTAGCTGCCTCAAAACCGAAAACCGGACCGGACGGACCACCGGTTCGCGGTCCAACCGGTCCGACCGGCCGGTCCGATTTTCTCAACCATGGTATATAAGAAAAACACTATAATTTCCATACCAATTTAAGTGTTATTTTGTCTTAATAGGTAATTAGCGAGAGTAGAAGATTTATAGAACCTCCGATTTCGCCTTTCAAAAAGTATAATTAACAACAAGAAATTTGATATATATATATATACACACACACATATAAGCTAAAAAAAAATTAAGCGTATTTTAAAATATATTATATCAACGATGTTTCTGTTAGAATTTTATATGAGCTTATATGTGATATAAACTATGCATTATATTTGCTATCATAAGGTTTGGCCCAATTAAAGGTTATCTAATAAAGTTTGTGATATATATGGGCCAGCCCATACTGTATTGTCAAATGCAAAAGCCATATGGGCGCGTCCACCACGGATCTCGTCATTACGGAGACCCCTCTTACCAAGAAGGACGCCTCGTACAAAGCCGTTAGGCACAAAGCGCTTACTGCCTCCCTCAAGCTAACCGTTACATTATTTCTGGCATTAAGTCAAAGGAGAGGGAGTAATTCCCTAATAACTCCGTTATTATTACACCATTAATACGCCACCATTCCAATTATGGGCACATTTATGGAGATTCTCCAAAGATTTAAGGCCCGTAACGGGACCTAGCACCACCCTATATATTGGGTGGTGCCCGCCTCAAATAAGGTAATTACTACACACCCACAC
This sequence comes from Stellera chamaejasme, assembly GCA_024586325.1. Taxonomy (NCBI): domain Eukaryota; kingdom Viridiplantae; phylum Streptophyta; class Magnoliopsida; order Malvales; family Thymelaeaceae; genus Stellera; species Stellera chamaejasme. The sequence goes on along the minus strand of CM044981.1, from coordinate 52,667,735 downwards.
TTTCCTCCTTTGTCTGCACCTGAAAGTGTCTCTTGTCTTGTCCTTCAGGTACCGGAGCCACATGACCAGTCATCGGAAGATCCTTGATCGCCGGAGTTTACCCTTTGGCTATCAATTTGGCGCCGTCTGTGGGAAAGAAAAGCAAGTCATTTTTTCTTTTCTACTTAACGTTTTTCCTCCTCTGACCATTCTCATGGCGAAGACAAGAAGAACTCACAACAATGTGCATGTCGAGATGCTTCCGGCTCCTCCGATGTACCTCCACCACTCCCTACCGATGGGGCGGCGGGGACTCGGCAGCCCCACAACTCCCGATTGGTGGCAATCCCGCCACTCCTGCTGCCGACACCCGGTGCGGCAGCTCCCACAACCGCAAGCGGCTACTTTGACGTACCCTGGAACATCGAGGACCCCCCAGGTCATCGTCGATCCCGGTCAGATGGCATTGCTCCAGGCGAGCATGCTCAATGAAATGAAGGCTTTCATGGTGCAAACCATCAAGGCGGAAATGCAGGCTGTTCGCCTCCCGCCTCCCAACGACCGGGATGAACAATCCCAGAACCAAAACCAGTCCGCTGCGAACCTGGATGTCGACGATCTTCTTCGAAGAATCAACGTGGTCGAGGAACAGGTTAAGACGCCAAACCTGGTCCTCGACGACATCGAGGTTCTCCTCACTCAACCCTTCACAGAGGACGTTATTGCCGTCAAGGCCCCTGCCAGCTTTCGAATGCCAGTCATCGAAAGCTACGACGCGACGACGGACCCCGTTGACCATCTGCGACGTTACATCTCCCAAATGGAGATGGCTCGCGCCTCCGACCCCATACTCTGCAAAGCTTTCAGCTCCACCTTGAAAGGTGCCGCTTCAACATGGTTCGGAACGTTACGAGGCCAGCATTTCAAATGCTTTAAGGACCTCGCCTCGTCGTTCCTCCGCCACTTCATGGGAGCTCGACCTCCCCCCAAGACTGTCCAACACTTGTTAAGAGTGAAGCAGCAAAGGGAGGAACCGCTCCGTGATTACATCCGGCGGTTTCAGGCGAGGCCGTCCAAGTCCGTGGTCTCTCCTCGGACATGCGGCTCTGGCCGTCACTCGAGGCCTTCAACGCGAGTCCAGGTTCGCGTACAATATTAATGAAAACCCTGTCACAACGATGGGTGAGTTCATCGATCGGGCAACCCGGTTCATGAACTCCGAAGAGATGAATAGGCCTTACAACAGGCCCCCCGCAAACGACCGCAGCAAGAAGTTTGACAAGGGGTCTGTTCCATCGAGGTACCAGTCCTCGAACACTGGTCTGAGGACCCCCGATCACCACCCCGCCCTTCGTGACACCCGCACGAACATTCTTCTCATGTTGGAGAAGCAAAACAAGGTCCCCAAGTGGCCCCAGCCGATCCAACATAAGACTACGAGGGGTTTTGACAAGTACTGCCTCTACCACAAGGACCGTGGCCACGACACGGAGGCGTGCTTTCAGCTCCGAAATCTCATTTCGGAGATGCTTGAGCAGGGGAAGCTCAAGGAATTCCTCTCCGACTCCTCTTCCTCCTGCAAGGAATTCCCCAAAGGACGCAGGAGGGATGACGACAGCGACGACCGCGAAAAAACGCGTCGTCGGCACAACAGCCCTCGAGGCCAGAACTTGCCACCACCACCACCCGCGGGCGTCATTCACATGCTCACGAAATCGGAGGGCGCCTCCTCCAGGAAGCGGTATGCAAGGGAAATCTTGCAGATCGATCACCTCGAGGAGAACGTCATCTATCGGCCCAATGGAACAAAGGTTGTCGTTCCGCACTCCGACCCACTGCTTATCACAGCGAGGATCGCGGGTTACGACACCAGCAGGGTCTACATCGACACTGGTGCAAACACCAGTGTCATTTTCAGGGACATGCTCGATAAACTCGGGATACACATGTCCGCTGTGCGAAGGAGCTCCGGCCCTACCTTTGGCATTGGCAGGGACATTGTGCCAACGATAGGGGTCGTCAACCTGCCCCTCATGCTGATTGGGGACACACAATTTGGCACGGTTGACTGCCATTCCGTCATGACGGAATTCTTGGTCCTCGAAGTCCCCTCCACATACAACGCCATCGTTGGTCGACCCAGCCAGGTCGAATTCCACATGAGGTGTGACATCCGTTCTCTCACGGTCACATTTGCGACGCCTCGTGGGGATGCAAGCATCTACATTGACCAGCGAACGGCGAGGACGAACTACGTGGCCTCTTTGAGTTCTGCGGTTGGTCCACAAGCCTCGAAGCACAACGAGGCACCTGCGGAACCTGACGACAGACCACGCCTCGATGCCGTGACAGAGGAGATTGACGTCGTTCCAGGCAAGAAGTTCAAGGTTGGCAAAAACCTTGAGCAAAAGGAGAAGATGGCGCTCATCCACCTCCTCGAAGCAAACCTTGACGTCTTCGCCTGGAGCTTGAATGATTTGCCGGGTGTCGACCCTGGCGTCATCACCCACAAATTGAATGTATTCCCGGACTCAAAACCGGTTAAGCAAAAGAAAAGGGGTATGGCCCCTTCTAAGAAGAAATTTGTAAAAGAGGAGGTTTCTAAACTCCTCGAAGCTGGAATAATAAAAGAAATTCAGTACTCTGAGTGGCTCGCTAACGTAGTTTTAGCTGACAAAACAAATGGCGAACTTCGTATGTGCGTTGATTTCACGGGCGTCAATAGGCATTGTCCAAAGGACCCTTACCGTTACCTGTCATCGACCAGCTCGTGGACGCAACTTCCAAATACAAATACTTGTCGTTCATGGATGCCAAGAGTGGCTACCACCAAATTTACATGGATCCCGAGGACGCCTTCAAAACGGCGTTCACGACTGGTGATGACGTCTATTACTACGTCCGAATGCCTTTTGGGCTCAAAACGCCGGAGCCACCTACCGCGTCTAATGAACAAGGTCTTTGCCCACCGGATGGGCCGTAACCTTGAAGCGTACGTCGGCGATGTCATTGTCAAAAGCATGACATTCGAAGATCACCTTCGAGACCTGGCCGAGACTTTCGAATCGTTCCGGCGGTATAACATGAGGCTCAACCCAGCCAAGTGTTCCTTCTTTGTTGGAGCCGGAAATTCCTGGGCTATATGATCTCCGAAAGGGGGATCGACGCCAATCTTAAGAAAATTTCAGCCATCGCGGAAATGGCTCCACCAAGGAACATTAAGGAAATCCAGCAACTCACAGGAAGAATTGTTGCCTTGGGGCGATTCATTTCCAAGTTGGGAGACAAGTGTAAGCCGTTCTTCGAACAGCTTCGTATGAAGAAGGCGTTCACTTGGACACCGGAATGCCAAGAAGCATTCGAGCAAATCAAGAAACACCTCTCCGATTTGCCAACACTGAAATGTCCGCAACCGGGGGATGAACTCGTCATCTACCTTTCCACTTCAAACACAGACCTTGTATCCGCGGTGCTCGTTAAGGAGGAAGGCCCGCAGTGGACCGTCTATTACATAAGCCACACGTTACGAGGGGCTGAGGTTAATTACCCACCCCTCCAAAAAACGATCTACGCTTTGATCGTGGCTGCCAGGAAGTTGCGAGCATACTTCCAAGCCCACACAATCATTGTCCGAACGGACTTACCAATCCGAGACATTCTAAACAGACCGGAGCATAGTGGTCGTTTGGCTCGTTGGTGCATCGAACTAGGGGAGTATGACATCAAGTTTGAGCCTCGACGAGCAATAAAGGCACAAGCTTTGGCGGATTTCATGGCCGAGCTTTCCATTTACCCCCTCGAGCATGGTCCTTCGAGGGATCCACCACTGGAGTCGGAGCCTCCCGAGTGGGACATGTTCGTGGATGGTTCATCCAGTGCCGATCGCCCAGGAGGAGGCGTTCATATCAGGGGCCCACACGGCATGGAGGCTAGCTTACGAGTAGCTTTCCAGTTTCCCGTCACGAACAATGTGGCCGAATACGAGGCGCTCGTAGCAGGTCTCAAGACTGCCCTGAAAGCTGGTTTGCGACGTCTAACTGTGCACAGTGACTCACAGCTCGTCGTAAGCCAGGTTACGGGGACCAATGAATGCAAGGACCCAGTACTCTCGAGGTACTTGCGCCTTGTCAAACACTTACAAGGGCAGTTCGAGCAGCTAAGTATTAATAAGATCCCAAGGGATCAAAACACATGTGGTGACAGTGTCTAAGGCGGGCGGATGCATCCTCGAAACCTTAGCACAACCCTTCATAAATATAATTCATGCAATCGACGCCAACGCAGCACTGATTGGAGAGACCCAATCCTTCAGTACCTCCAAACTGGTGCAATCGAGGGCCCACCAGCGTTGCAAAAGAAAATAAGGACGCAGTCAGCCCGTCATGTCATCATAGATGGCACGTTATGGCGTAAAGGATATTCTACTCCTTTGCAGCGATGTGTTGGTCCTGACGATTCCAAACTCATCACGAACGAAGTCCACTCGGGAGTTTGCGGAGCACACATTGGCTCCGATGCGCTAGCACACAAATTCTTGCGCCTCGGTTATTATTGGCCAACTTTGAGGAAAGACGCGCATGATTTGGTACGAACGTGCCATAAATGCCAGCTCAACTCTCGCATCCAACGACAGCCGGCAAACGAAGTGGTTACGGAGACATACCCAATACCCTTCGCGCTGTGGGGCCTCGATTTAATCGGCCCAATGCCTACGGCCAAGGGCCAGTTCAAATTTTGTATAGTGGCTGTCGATTACTTCACTAAGTGGGTCGAGGTCCAACCACTCGAGAACATAACAACCGCCAAGGTCATACACTTCCTCTGGCACGACCTCGTGGCGCGGTACGGGGCACCAAGAGCCATAATCACAGATAATGGGACTCAATTCGTGAGCACAAAGCTTAAGGATTGGGCCACTAAGATGAACATACAAATGCTCTACGCTCCCGTGTCACATCCACAGTCAAATGGCCAGTTAGAAGTAACAAATGGCACGATCAAAGAAGTCTTAAAAAAGTGCCTCGAGGTCTAAAAAGAGAAGTGGGTCGAGGCCCTACCCAGCGTCCTCTGGGACTATCGAACAACTACACGGGGACCCACGGGAGAAACTCCTTTCTCCTTGGTTTACGGCGTCGATGCCTTACTACCAATCGAAGCCTCAATACCCACAATCCGAACGCTGTATTACGACGCCCCTCACAATGAGAGCGGTCTTGAGCGCGTTTGGACCTTGTCAAGGAACTTCGCGAGGGTGCTAGGCTTAGGCTTATGGCCTTGCGACAAAGGACAAACCTCGATCACAACGCCAAAGTTCGGGCAAAACAGATCCATGTGGGTGGTATGGTCTTGCTAAAGGCGGAGTTGTCAGGTCGTAATCCTGGCCATGGCACACTTCGTTCCAGATGGGCAGGGCCTTATGTGGTACACAGTAAAGAAAGAGAGGGTGTATACAAGTTAAAGGACCATCAAGGCAAAAAGCTCAAAAACGACTACCACGTCAACGACTTGAGGCCTTATTACGTTTAAGTTGTACGCTTTTCAACTCTTTGCATTGCACAAAATACTGCTCATACATCGAAGGAAAGGCAATATTCCAACTCTTTGCGTTGTGCAAACTATGTTCACATAAAATCGCTCTACTAGGAGTGTTCCCCCACTTTAGTGGGTAAGTTTCAAAATTGATTGCAAGGTCACTGCTCGACCAGCACATCGAATAAAATCACTTCACGAAGAATTACAACAATTCATTTCCACAATTTTACCCAAAGATTTAGTACAAACACTTCGCATTGTGCAAATAATACTCGTATGGCAATTACAAAGGCAACAAATGCTGAAATGTTCTGTATTTTATCAAAAATGAGCAAAAATTTAATTACAAGCCCCAAAACTAATTGGGGGCATCATCGTTTGGGGGTACAACAGGGGCATCCTCTACATGCCCGGGCAGGATATCATAAGGATATCCTACTCCTAATTTCTTCCCTGCCCTACCCCACTCGAACAAAGCTGCCTGGGAGGGCTCCTCGACCTTCATCGCATCAAGGGGATCCAGCTGTGATTCTTCAACCATAGCCTCCACTTGATGGCGGCATCGTAGGAACCCCTCAGCATAACGGACCCCCTCCATTGCTTGGGCCTCAACCAATTTCTCGGTCAGCGCCTCGAAGAAGTTGCCCACTCGACCAGTCCTCTCTGCGATGGGCTTGATAAACACGCGTGGCTCAAGACTTTCGCCCTCGAACAACTTGAGGCCAAGTTGTTTTTCAAGTTGCCCGAAGGCTGAAAGTCCAGCCAAGCTGTTGCTCAGCACACTGTTGAGATTTCTGGCCAGCTCTTCAACTTGGGCTGCCAAAATCGAGGCCTTCTCCTCTGCCTGAGCAGCCCTCACAGACAGCTCCTCCGCGAGCTTCTCCTTCTCCTCGGCCTTGGCAGCCCTCAAGGACAGCTCCTCGATGAGCTTGTCCTTCTCTCCGGCCTGGGCCTCCATCCGTTGGCACTCCCCGAGCACTTGCTCCATCTCGACCGTTAGGTCGTTCTTCGCGTTTTGCTCGGCAAGGAATAGGGCCTCGAGTTCCTTCCCCTTAGCCGTGGCAGCCTTGATTCTTGGCCAACGAGGCCCATAGCCCTCGAGAATGTTGGCCTCTTCCCTCTTCGAGGCAGCCAACTCGGCCTCTTTCTCGGCCAAGGCTTTCTTGAGCTCTCCACTTCCTCGGAGTCCTTTGCCTTGGCCTCAAGCCTCTTCACGAGGGCTTCAAGCTCCTCGATTTTGGCCACTAGGCCTTGAGCCAGCACAGTCTTCTACAAGTTACGAACACAAAGCGTATAAGTAAAAATGTCCTACAAAAACGCAAATCAGTGGCGCAAGGGGACTTGAGAATTCCGACTTACCTGAACAAGGTCCTGGCAGATGTCCTTCGCGATATCCAAGGGTCCCAGGGCTGTGTGCTTCAGATAGTGCCGGTCACGGGGCATTGAGAGCCCCTCGGCAACTTTTAGTCTCACCTCTTTGTCCCCCAGGAGCACCGACTCGTCGCGAGTCACCCTCATCACGGGGTCCCAGGCCTCCACCAGGGCTGTGCCCTTGCGCCCAAAGGTCTTCCCCCGTAACTCCCGCCGGTAGTCCTCGAGCAGCTGGGGCTCGAAGACCGGGTCAATCCCCTTAAGGGTCTTCGGGATCCTCGAAGGCCTCCTCCCAGATGTTCGGGGAACCGCGGCAACCCTTCGAGCGTCAGCCAAGAGCCCCACAGGCTCCTCTGCGCCTCGAATGGAGCTGGGGGACTGCTCCTCGAGGGCAGGCCCTTTCCCTTTGTCTTTCGCAGGGCTTGGGGCGCTATCCGAGGACACTTCTACATCCTCTGCCTCTGCAAAGTTCAAAAGAAGATAAATATAAAAGAACGGTTTACCAAAACTACAAGGCAAGACAGGGGTGTTACCTGTAATACGAAGACGTTTTTTCCGAAGATTCTGCTCATCAGAGTCCTCGGAAAGCTCTTCGATGGCCACGGGGCCTGCCACACTGACTGGTTGAGCCTCCGTCACCAGCGCCTTCTCACCAACGGGCTCCACGTCTTTCGAAGGCCCAGCTGGAGGCTCCTCGACACCTTTCTTGGTGGGCTCGGAGGGTCGTACCTCCTCCGCCAACTTCTTGAGGGCTTCCCTCAACTCCTGCTTCTTCGCAAAGAGAGTGCTGGGGTGCGACATCTTGACTGTAACAATACACGAATACAAGTTAAGACAGAAACTGGAAGACGTAAATCACAAAAACGACAGTAAACACAAAGCAGACCGTTGGGGTTCCTAAAAGCGCCCTCGAAGCGCTCAATAAGGTCGCCATCCAACCCTTCCACCCAATTCTTCAGGGTGTCTACATGGCCCGGCATACGATGGGCCCTGCTAACCCCCACTCTTCGCAGGACCACTTCGTCCAGACTAGCTAGGGTGAAGGGGAACCTACCCTTACACTCCTCGAGCCTCTCCGCATCGCGGACCCATTCACAAAGGGCGTCGAGGGCTTTCTTCCCCTCGCTACCCGCCCACACAGAGGGCTTCACCGACACCTTTGCGTTCTTCTCCTTTATGAAGAACGCAGGGAAACCCCAACTATCCTTCTTCAAAATGAAGAAGAAGTTGCTCTTCCAACTCCCCCACGAGCTGGTGGTTTCAGCGAAGACTCCGATCTTCACCATTTTGTTCCCCACCTTCACCTCCTCGGGGGTCAGTTGATAGAAGGGTGTCCGACCGGCCTCTTCAGCGTATAGAAGCGTAAGAAGGTTTCGGTAGCACCGTCGTCTTCGCCAAGTGGCAGGCCACCACAAATGCGTTTACGGTGGTAAACACATTTGGGGCTAATTGCCCAGGGCAAACACCCCATCCCTCACACAGTTGCAACAGCAGGGAACAAAGAGGGAGCCTCAATCCGGCTTTGAGTTGGGCTTCGTAGACCACCATGGTCTGTTCCCTCATGGCCTCGTCGTTCAACTCCAAACCTGCTTTCCTCAACACGTCCCCTGGGGAAAGTCCACAAACCACCCCGGTATACACGTGATGGTTCTGGCAGATGTCCGCCATTTTCTTCCCCGACAGACTTGTTCGGGGCCACACCTTCTCGACATCGGGGCCGACGCCGGGCTTGCTTGGATTCTTGGGAGCCATCTACAAAAATAAACCGCAAATTTCAAAAACTAAACCCTAGACCCAAGAACCCAGGCAGTGGCGCGGCGACGCCTCACTCGCGACACTGTCGCGACGAGAAAAATAAAATTAAATACAACTTACTGATTAAATGCGGTGGAGACGAACGAAAGATTCAACGGCTGGGTTCTTCGAATCTCGCCGAAATTCTTCGCTAGTTGCCGAAAATGGAAACTAGATTGCAAAGGAAGCTAAAGCGCAAAAGCAAGGAAAGCAAGATTTCGAAACTGACTTGGTTGGCGTATAAGAAGAGCGCGATGGGAAGTGAAACGACTTCCCCATAATTACGAACGGCGCAAAAGCACAAATTTTGAAAAGCGCTTTTTGCCAACCGCCACAATTAGTATTGGGCCAAACTTTTGGGCCTACATTGGGGACAGCTCTTGGGCCTCCCTATTAAAGCTCCAAAACGCCACAATACAACGTGGGCTCAATATCTATTGGCATACTTCTTTTCAAATCGGAGCACGGGGACCCAACCCATCCTCCGTGTGGGGAGGGCATCTTGATATATATGGGCCAGCCCATACGGCTGTATTGTCAAATGCAAAAGCCATATGGGCCGCGTCCACCACAGCGGATCTCGTCATTACGGAGACCCCCTCTTACCAGTAAGGACGCCTCGTACAAAGCCGTTAGGCACGAAGCGCTTACTGCCTCCCTCAAGCTAACCGTTACATTATTTCTGGCATTAAGTCAAAGGAGAGGGAGTAATTCCCTAATAACTCCGCTATTATTACACCATTAATACGCCACCATTCCAATTATGGGCACATTTATGGAGATTCTCCAGCATTTAAGGCCCGTAACGGGACCTAGCACCACCCTATATATTGGGTGGTGCCCGCCTCAAATAAGGTAATTACTACACACCCACACTTTCCTCCTTTGTCTGCACCTGAAAGTGTCTCTTGTCTTGTCCTTCAGGTACCGGAGCCACCTGACCAGTCATCGGAAGATCCTTGATCGCCGGAGATTATCTTTTGGCTATCGGTTTGTATTTTGGGTCATGGACATCTCATTAAAGGTGTGGAATATTCTAATGTGTAGAGTCCAAAGTGTAACTTTTATTTTAATGATTGGCTTAAATAAAAGATACACAACTATATAAATAGGATATGGTCCCAAATCATACGTGCTAGGGTATTCTCATCCTGTCTATGCCTCCTCTGAGTCCCGTCATTAGAGACCGCAAAAGAGGAACTCACGTATATTGATTTGGAAGATCATTGAGCCGCAATCTTCTTGCCTGATTTTTTCACTATGAATCCATGTATGTTTCTGGCTTTGCTATGGAACACATGGCCATTCGGCCTCTAAGGACCCAACTTTTGTGATATTGAATACCTTGCTATGTTATATGAGTTTCTTAATTGAAACATTAGTTAGCTTTTGTCTTGCTTTGGGAAACCAATCAAGTGATACCACCATGCTTCTTGAGAAACTTTTGGATGCACATGTATTTTACGTATGTGTGTTTTTTAATCCGGTTGAATACTTGTATATGCTCGGCCAATTAAGCTGGTGTGTCGTTTGTTTGCTTCTGTATTGGAATGTTTGGTTGAGGTTATATGGTTTCTTTTCTCGTTCCGGTGCAATTATATGTTTTATTGCTGAAAATTAAGGTACAAGTCTCTTTGGATTAGAAATTACAACAAATAAGTAAAATTGTTATGGTGAATTAAATTTCATGATTGGTATATTTAAGGATATCTTATATTTTCGGTTGATTAACTAAAACAGCATGTTGCCAAAGCAACCTCTCTTGTGTAGATTAATTAATCTGAGATATTAAGATGGTTTGGGTGTTTGAGTTTCATCAAATAATCATCAGTCCAAAGGAATGTCATTGTTTGGGTGGAATTTAAACATGTTTGTGGTAATAAATATGTGACATTTATTAGGTTCTTTTATATAAATAGTAAGTCGGTTCAAAGAAATGCTTTTTATTTGACATAATCTGAATTGTTAATATTTGATTACTACACCAAGAGGACCACTTACAAGTTAATATTTTTGTCCAAAGACTAAATATTAATGTTTGTGCTAGGTCTCATGTGATGGGGTTATATATATGTCAATTTTGAATTTAATAAAGTTATTGAGTATGATGTGGAATTTATGTGAGCTTGATTAGTTTTTTATTTCTTTATTCATTGTTCAGTTGCAAGTTCTGCTACAAATATTTCTGCTAGCATCAATTCTATTCCTATACTAAATGGCACAAATTTCAAGTCATGGCAAGAGAACGTTATGATAGTTCTCGGAGTCATAGATTTGGACCTTGCGTTAAGGGTTGAGCAACCCACCGGCTTTATAGATAAGAGTACCTCTGACGATAAGAGGGAGATGGAAAGGTGGGAACGCTCAAATCGCATGAGTCTAATGATCATGAAACGTGCCATTCCGAAAGCATTAATGGACACTATGTCCGAAAAGGCTACAACTACCAAAAAGTTCCTTCAGGAAATTGAGAAAAGATTTGCTAAGAATGAAAGAAACTAGTACACTCTTAGCAAAACTTATCTCAATGAGGTATAAAGGTAATGGGAACATAAGGGAGTACATTATGAAAATGTCTCATCTTGCTTCAAAATTAAAGGCACTCAAGTTAGAGTTGTCTGATGACTTGCTAGTCCATTTGGTTTTGATTTCTCTGCTCACACAGTTCAGTCAATTTAAGGTGAGCAATAATTGCCAGAAAGAGACTTTGTCTCTTAATGAGCTCATATCCCACTGTGTGCAAGAGGATGATAGATTGAAGCAAGATAAGGCAGAATATGCTCATTTGGCTATAACCTCTAAGGGCAAAAAAGAAAGACAATAAGAGACAAAAGGATAAGGAAATTGCAATTCAGGCATCACAAAAGAAACAAGCAGTTGAGGAAAAGAAAGAAAATGGTTGTTTCTTTTGTGGTGTGGATAGGCATATAAAAAAGAACTGTACCAGATATCATGCATGGCGTGTTAAGAAAGATACACTTTTTAATTTGGTTTGTTCTGAGGTTAATTTAACTTCGGTTCCTAGACACACTTGGTGGATATATTCCGGTGCAACAACTCACATCAGTGTCTATGTAAGGTTGCCTGAGTTGCCGAAAGTCAAGTGATGGTGAAAGATACATCTATGTGGGCGATGGAAAATCGGTGCAAGTTGAAGCAATTGGGACATTTAGATTATTGGTAAAGATCGGATTTTATTTGGAGTTGGAAGAGACTTTTGTGGTACAGTCATTTGGACGGAATTTGATTTCTATTTCTGTTTTAGACAAATTCGGATATTCTTGTTCATTTGGAAATAGAAAATGTAGTCTTTTTCAAGATTCAAAATTGCTTGGTAGTGGTTCTTTATCGTTTGGTGATAATCTACATGTGTTAGATACTATTGCTTCATTTAATGAAACCTTGCAAATGAGTACCCGAGATGTAAAGCGAAAATTAACCGATGAGAATCGAGAGACTTGTGTTAGATGGAATTCATGATCCCCTAAGTTTACAGATCTTGATATTGCCATTAATTCTATAAAGGGGAAACAGACAAATAGTAAAAGATTAGGTGCCAACAAGACTTCATACGTCTTAGAGATAATACATACGAACATCTGTGCACCATTTCCAACAGCATCTCGGAATGGTCAACAGTACTTTATTACGTTCATAGATGATTTCTCGCGATATGGCTACCGATATCTTATTCATGAAAAGACCCAGTCACTGGATGTGTTCAAAAATTGTAAGGTTGAAGTTGAGAACCAACTCAACAAAAGGATTAAAGCTATTAGGTCTAACCGTGGTGGAGAATACTATGGTAGATATGATGGCTCGGGTGAACAATTTCCATGACCTTTTGCTAAATTCCTAGAGGAATGCAGTATCGTCCCACAGTACACCAATGCCGGGATCTCCTAGCATGAACGGTGTAGTTGAAAGACGAAATAGAACGCTTAAGGACATGTTAAGGAGTATGATTAGTCATTCTACCTTACCAGAATCACTTTGGGGGAGGCTTTAAAGACTGCAGCTTATATTCTCAATAGAGTTCCAACAAAATCAACTGTCAAAACCCCATATAAGCTTTGGACAGGCAGGAAGCCTAGTTTAAACCATCTCTATATTTGGGGTTGTCCAGCTGAAGCTAGGCCTTATAAGTCAAATGAAAAGAAACTGGACTCTAGGGCGATCAGTTGTTACTTTACTGGATACTCTGAGAGATCCAGGGGTTACAAGTTTTATGATCCCACTTCTAAAGTAATTTTTGATACGGGTAATGCCCATTTCTTTGAGGATGTTAAGTTTGAGGGGGAAAATATGGTTAGAGACCTTGTCTTTGAAGAGGAATGTGTCACCACCTCCCCCGTCGGACACCTTCGGACCCGGCGGGAAGCGGTCGCCGGCCGGTGGGGTGGTGGTGAGCAAGGTGGGACCCCAGAGTCGCGCAGCTAATGTGAGACTATTTCGCGGGCCTTTCACTAACCCATTAGGTCCCTTTCTAACATCAGATCAAACATAACAACACATGCACAGAAACAGATCATAACAGCAGAAACAATGGGCTCTACCCATAATCAGAATATCAGAAGGAAGTCTGTTCTTTCACTACCGAACAGAGGCTTCCGCACAGATAACCAAACTTATACAATCAGTCCAACGCAGAACACATATACATATCCATAAACATATTCAGATAAACAGACAAATCTATGATGACATGCTATCTCGAACTACATGCCAGCAGTATCATGCTACAGAGCTGTCTACAGGCGAAAGGCATAACCGTACATAATCGGGTGTCGGAGAAAGTAACCGACAAGGAACACGATCTCTAAGAGCTGCTGCTACTAAACCCCCAAAATAGCAAATCAGATAGCCCTGCGGATATCCTACTCCGCTGGCCCAGAATCCTTATCTCCTGGAAAAAATGTTAAGAAAGGGAGGGTGAGTTTTTCTTAAAGAAAAACCCAGTAAGAGCTTAAGTAGTAATAATGATGTTTCTTCCAACAAACCTGGAAGACAAATCAGAACAGACATATGCATATAACAATTATTCAGATCGGAACATAAACAGAATATACGATGTGCGCGCAACATCCAAATCAGAACATGCGAACCATAGGCCGTACGGTCCTCAAGGGATTGGAACCCTATCTTGGACTGGTCCCCTATGCGAACGCCGAATCATATCATATATGCGAACCATAGGCCGTACGGTCCTCAAGGGAGTGCAACCCTATACCTTGGACTGGTCCCCTATGCGAACGCCGAAACCTCTGTATGAAATGGACCAATTCGTTGGTCCATAACGAGACAGGTTATGCGACTCTAGTCCATAACGAGACAGGTTATGCGACTAGACATACTGAGTTGTGTCGTAATCCCAATTAGTTCGGGTCACGCAGACACGCGAACCACGGCACCTGAGCAAAGCTGAACATACCGAACCTCTATATGAAACGGACCAAGACGAGACATGTCATGCTTCCGTTGGTCCATAACGAGACAGGTTATGCGACCCTAGTCCATAACGAGACAGGTTATGCGACTAGACATACTGAGTTGTGCCGCAATCCCAATTAGTTCGGGTCACATAGACATGCGAACCATGGCACCTGAGCAAGCAATACTTGTGCACCGTTATCACTACCATGGGACTAGCCTTGGGGCTCCACTATCCCGATCTAAGACCGAAGTCAGAGACCGACGCCCAAGACTTGCCTCAACCATCCTACATTATGCCGGAGTCGTATAGGAAGGTTGAACCCTTACCTCGAATCAAAAGCAGAAACAAACGTGGAGGGTAGCAGCAATCATCAAAGCACAAAATCTCCTTCCTTATCCAACTTTAATCCTTGCTTCACTTATCACCTAAACATATCACACACTTTCCACATTACACTTTCATTCAACACATCAATATCCATTGACAATTGAACCTCACTCCAAGACTTAAAGTTGCTCAAATTCAATGTCTAAACATGCCTGAAACCTTAAACCACACAAAACACATGCTTCCCCGTTCCAACATATAACCCGGATGAACATTGTCTTACGTATATAATCGAAGCATAATTGGACAATGTTCCAGTTATCAACATTGCTCTAAACATACCCAATAACAACAATTTGGCTACAAATCAACAAATTAACACACTTCATTTCTCCACCAAAAACCTATGAGTTTTCTCTTAGCTCATAGATTAAACCATTGTTGGACCTTTTACCAAGTATTAATGTTGTTCCAAAACTACCCAACAACACTAATTTGAGGTCAATTTAACATTCCCCCAAAATTCGTTCATCCCTAGGTGATGAACCCTAACTTCCAAATTCTTCGATTCAAGCTTAATTCGTGTTGTAAAGTGTGTTTCTAACTCTAATCCAACTTAGAAACACTACTACTAACTCAAATGAACCAAGGAATCACGAATTAACCAACCTCACAACTTGGGCAATCTCTGGAATTCACACACGAAGCGTTGTTGGAACGAAAACCTTGTTGAATCGATGTTCTTGTAGTGATTCCCGCACGAATCCTTCGTTTCCACGCACTAAGGAGCCCAAAATCACTTAGATTGGTGCAAAAACGAGTTGGGAGCGAGTTGGGAGAGAGTTGGGACCGAAAATGGCGAAAATGAGTTGAATCCGAAAAAATTCGACTTAAATAGCTGGGTCAGGCGACGATCAGGTGACCCGATTCCCTCAACCAGGTGATCGCCTGACCCCAGAGGAAATCCAGGACAGGTGTACGGCGAGAGCCAGGCGACCCGATTCACAAATCAGGCGATCGCCTGGTCCAGCAAAACTCCAACTGGACAGGCACCCAGGCAAGATCCAGGCGAACCATTCCCTCGTTCGGGCGATCGCCCGGACCCAGAACTCACAAAACTCAAGCTTGAAATGAACTTAACCAATTTCAAAACCAAATCAAATCAACTCCACTCTCAACAACAACAACAACATTAAACTAACAAACTCCACAAATTAAAGATTAAACATACCTTCAAAACTCTTTCTAGCGGAGATTGTTGCCGGAAAAGATGGGGTGTAACATCCTCCCCCCCTTAAGACTCTTGGTCCTCCAAGAGTTCCTTAAGCCGTTCGTATTCTTGAGGGTAGCGATCAATCATATCTTTCTCTGTTTCCCAGGTTGCCTCTTTGTCGGAATGGTGCGACCATTGCACCTTCACCATGGGTATTAACTTACTTCTCAATTTGCGGGTATCCCTTGCTAACAGAGCAATTAGCACTTCTTTGTAAGACAAGTGAGGTTCCAATTGCACTTCTTCTACCGGAATCATTTGCATCGGATCCATGATACACTTTTTAAGCATGCTTACGTGAAGCACATTATGCACAGCTGACAAGCTCTCCGGTAGTGCCAAACGATAAGCCACCTTTCCAATCCTTTCTAAAATATCGAATGGACCAATGTACCTCGGAGCTAATTTCCCTTTCCGACCAAATCTCATTAGTGCCACCTTTAACCATACTTTGTCGCCGACCTCAAACTCCAAGTCGCGACGCCTTCTGTTCACATAGGCCGTGGTTCTATCATTTGCCGCTTTCAATCTTGCTTGAATTATTTTAATATTTTCTGTGGTTTCTTCAATCAACTACGGACCAAGTTCAATTTTATCATACTGTTCAGACCAACAATGAGGTGTCATACACCTCCGTCCATAAAGAGCCTCGTAAGGTGCCATCTTGATTGTACTCTGGTAACTATTGTTATACGAGAACTCTATGAGCGGTAGATGTTGATCCCAATCGCTTCCGAAATCAATCGCACAGCTCCTCAGCATATCCTCAAGCACCTGTATCACCCTCTCGGATTGCCTATCAGTTTGTGGGTGATACGTTGTACTAAGGTGTAACCGGGTACCAAAAGCTCGATGGAAAGCATTCCAGAAACGGGCTGTAAACCTTGGATCCCGATATGAAACTATAGAATCCGGTACACCGTGCAACCGCACGATCTCTTTGATGTAGAGTCGCGCTAACTTGTCCAACGGATCGGTGATTTAAATGGACAAGAAATGTGCACACTTAGTCAAACGATCCACAATCACCCAAACGGCATCGTGATGTGCTCTCGTAGTGGGTAATCAGGTAAGAAAATCCATAGTCACGTTTCCCCACTTACGTACAGGGATGGGTAACGTCTGAAGTGTACCCGCGGGCTTCTGATGTTCAACCTTTACCTGTTGGCAAGTGGTGCACTTTGCCACACACTCAGCAATATGTTTCCTCATACTTGGCCACCAAAAGTGTGACCTCAAGTCATGATACATCTTTTCACCGCCCGGATGAAAACTTAAACTGTTATTGTGAGCTTGATCCAAAATCTCACCTCTAAGAGCAACGTCTTTCGGCACATACAAACGTCCTTTGAAGTATAGCAATCCTTGCCAATACTCAAAGAATGGACGCAACGCTTCTTTAGTTTCTCCAGAAACCTGTTTCAGACTCGGATCTCTCATCTGAAATTCTCGGATCCTCCTGTCGATCCAAGAAGACTGAACTCTCAACACAAGTACCTGCTCCTGCTCCTGTAGCTGCCAACGGTGCCACAAGGCAGTCAGGTCCGTATGCTCTGTTCGGTTTCCAGGTTCTCCGCATCTACCTATTTCGGTGTATGCCCTGCTCAAGGCATCTGCCAACGTATTCCCTTTGCCTGAGGTGTACTCGATACTGCAGTCATAGTCTTTCATGTACTCGAGCCACCTTCTTTGGCGCATATTCAGATCTTTCTGCGTGAACAAATACCTTAAACTCTTGTGATCAGTAAAGATTTGAAATTTGTTGCCCAACAAATAGTGTCGCCACTGCTTGAGTGCATACATAACCGCAGCAAGCTCCAAATCATGAGTGGGATAGTTTTCCTCATGTGGTCGCAACTGTCGCGACCCATAAGAAATTACCTGCTGGTTTTGCATAAGCACACACCCCAAACCTGTTCGTGAGGCATCAGTATAAATGACATAAGGCTGAGACGGATCAGGTAGAACCAGAATCGGTGCTTGTGTCAATCTACACTTGAGCTCTTGAAAGCTCTTCTCACATTCATCCGACCATTCAAACACCTTACCCTTCTTTGTCAGTTGTGTGAGTGGAGAGGCAAGAACCGAGAAGGCTGGTACAAACTTACGATAGTAACCAGCTAACCCGAGAAAACTACGGATATCCTTTACTGATCGGGGTTGCCTCCACTCTTGTACAGACTTGACCTTCTCCGGGTCAACAGAAATTCCATTCTCATTGATGATATGCCCGAGAAATGCAACCTCGCGCAACCAGAAATCACACTTCGAAAACTTTGCATACAGTTGGTTGTTAGACAAAGTTTCCAAGGCAATTCTCAAATGCTCTTGGTATGTATCCTCATCCAGAGAATAGATGAGTATATCATCAATGAAAACAACAACGAAATTGTCCAAATAGGGACGGAAAACTTCATTCATCAAATTCATGAAAGCTGCCGGGGCATTTGTCAGCCCAAAAGGCATGACAGTGTACTCATAGTGACCATACCGCGTGCAAAATATAGTTTTCGGAATGTCCTCTTCCTTCACACGCATTTGGAAATAACCCGATCGGAGATCAATCTTTGAGAACACTTTAGCTCCTCGGAGCTGGTCGAACAGATCGTCAATCCATGGAAATGGATATTTGTTCTTAACTGTCACCGCATTTAACCTTCTGTAATCAATACAGAGTCTGAGCGGTCCATCCTTCTTCTTAACAAATAACACCGGGGCTCCCCACGGTGATCTGCTCGGTCGGATAAACCCCTTTTCCAACAACTCATCCAACTGCTTCTTCAATTCCTTCATCTCAACTATCGGCATGCGATACGAAGGAATGGAGATAGGTGTAGCTCTAGTCTGTAGGACTATCTCAAAAATCACCTCCCGCTCGGGTGGCATACCTGGCAATTCTTCAGGAAACACCTGCAGAAAGTATCTAACAATCGGAATTTTATCAAGTTCCATCCGCGTACCTGCATCATTGAGTACAAAGTACTCGCCTTCATCAATCACAGGTAATTTCTCCATATGGAATGCTTCAAGAGCCAATCCATACCCAGAATCACATCATAATGTGTTGTATCCAACACCAACAAATCAGAAGAAATCTGTCGCTCACCAATAGTTAACATGCAACCCTTGATGAGCTCATTCGAACAGAGCATCGACTCTGGCGGTTCGTACCAGAATACTTGAGACAGATGAGTCACGGGGAAGTTGCAAAGACTTTGCACACCTCGTGACACTATAGAAATCGAAGCACCTGTGTCAAAAAGAGCACGAACAGAAATACCATTCAGAAACACCATACCTGCTAGCGCTCCTCTCTGAGCTGCGCCACCACGCTCAATCTGAAACACTCGTCCCTGTCTTGCCTGCTGATGCGCTGGCGGCGGGGCCTGCTGTAGTGGTGGCCGCATCTGCGGTGCCCGGGGTCGTGGTCCAAACTGGGGGACACCACACCCATGAGGAGCATAAGTCAGAAATCCTTGTGGCCATGAAGCTCCTTGAGTTGCCATCAGAGGACAATCCCTAATCAGGTGGTCAGTAGACCCACATCGGTAACACATACCCATCTCTTTATAACATACCGGACCGGTGTGATTCCGGTCGCATGTCTGACAATACCAGGCCTCTACTACCTTCGCCTTCCCTTTGCCCTTATCTTTCGCTCCAGATCCACCAAAGTTAACGCCGGTCCTGAGGTGTCGTGGAGGTCCAGAACGTCCGGATCCTCTAACTCCACCAATAACAATCCCCGTCGGTCTCGGTGGCTGAGTCACCGAAGCTGTATCCATGTCCTCATTCTCAATCTTCGGTGCTTTCTGCACAGCCTCATGGTACCTGTCAATGTTCAACGGTGCCAAGTACTTCCTGATGTCATGCTTCAACCCTCTCATGAATCTTTTTGCCTTGGCTTCCTCATTGGTGTTGTAGTGAGGCACATAACGCACTAAGCGTTCAAACTCGTACCCATACTCCGCCACAGTCTTATCTCCCTAAGTCAAGACATCAAACTCCAGTTGCCACCTATCTGTCGTGGCATAACCAACCCACTTCTCGTGAAACAAGTGGGAGAATACATCCCATGACATGCCTGGGTCTTGCAATCTTTTGCGCGCGAAGTCGGCCTTCCGAGTGGCCATAGTGGTCTCCCACCAATCATACGCCCAGTCACGCAAATAAAAGGTAGCCAGAGACACCATCTCATTTACCGGAAAACCAAGTCTCCCTAGCAACTTGTCCATATCTTTGTACCATGTTTCCGCTGAATCCATTCCACCCTTTCCCGTGAAACGGGGTGGTTTGAAGCGCTCGAACCGCTCCATCAATGAAAGCTTATCAGAATCCGCCGTACTCTCAGATTTGAGCCTCTGGGCTCTTGGCACCTCAACAACAGAATCGGGTCTAGCCCGCACTCTCCTCTGTCGGGGCTGTAGGTCAACCCCCGCACTTAGATCCAAATTCCCCTCTTCTGTGTCAACATGCTCTTCAAATTGCGCATTATCCGCATTCACATCCTCCTCATGAGCCTGATAGCTAGGATCAGTCGATCCTGTAGCAGTAGGCTGAGAACTCATAACATGTGTACTTTCTTGTTCTTCAACTCTTGTTCCTGCCCACATGTTATTGAGCAGTATAGTCATTTGCCCCAACACTTCGGCCATCTATTCCGAATCAGGTCTCAATTGCGGCTGAACTGGTGCCGCTCTTCGTTGAGGTCTCCCTCGACCTCTACCTCTTCCTTTATTCACATCCTGAGCAGGATTTTCTCCTCCTGCTTCCTCATTCAACGCTCGAGTCCGTCGAGTGTTGACCATTTTCTGAAATTCCAGAACATAAGGGGTTCACTTAACCGTTAACATTACCTACAACGATAATCCTATCAGCTCTGTAGCATGAATGCAATGCATGATGCAAATCAGAATTACCTATACAAAACAATTCCTTAAAACCCGTGGTATTGCTTAGGACTAACACACTTCTCACTTAGCATCCACCGTCTGTTTTTTAACAAGAGAGGTAATTTAAATTACCATCATGCACCTTACGGTATCTCATCCCCCAGGCACATCTTGTTGCTACCAGTACCAATGAAATCATCCCTTGGTTGCTTTCAGGTGTGCTTAGACAAACCGCCTATTATTCCACTTACCATTCCAATATGGTTCTTGTGATGAGGTGGCCAGTCTCATTACAAAACCATCCTGGAATCAATCAGTCGACCAGGGCTGTCCGTCCTAACGCACCCTTGACCCAACCAATTAACCGGTGCTCTGATACCAAACTGTCACCACCTCCCCCGTCGGACACCTTCCAGACCCGGCGGGAAGCGGTCGCCGGCCGGTGGGGCGGCGGTGAGCAAGGTGGGACCCCAGAGTCGCGCAGCTAATGTGAGACTATTTCGCGGGCCTTTCACTAACCCATTAGGTCCCTTTCTAACATCAGATCAAACATAACAACACATGCATAGAAACAGATCATAACAGCAGAAACAATGGGCTCCGTCCATAATCAGAATATCATAATCAGAAAATCAGAAGGAAGTCTGTTCTTTCACTACCGAACAGAGGCTTCCGCACAGATAACCAAACTTATACAATCAGTCCAACGCAGAACACATATACATATCCATAAACATATTCAGATAAACAGACAAATCTATGATGACATGCTATCTCAGAACTACATGCCAACAGAGTATCATGCTACAGGGCTGTCTACAGGCGAAAGGCATAACCGTACATAATCGGGTGTCGGAGAAAGTAACCGACAAGGAACCCGATCTCTAAGAGCTGCTGCTGCTAAACCCCCAAAATAGCAAATCAGATAGCCCTGCGGATATCCTACTCCGCTGACCCAGAATCCTTATCTCCAGAAAAAAATGTTAAGTAAGGGAGGGTGAGTGTTTTTTAAAGAAAAACCCAGTAAGAACTTAAGCAGTAACAATGATGTTTCTTCCGACAAACCTGCGAAGACAAATCAGAACAGACATATGCATATAACAATTATTCAGATCGGAACATAAACAGAATATACGATGTGCGCGCAATATCCAAATCAGAACATGCGAACCATAGGCCGTACGGTCCTCAAGAGATTGGAACCCTATCTTGGACTGGTCCCCTATGCGAACGCCGAATCATATCATATATGTGAACCATAGGCTGTACGGTCCTCAAGGGAGTGCAACCCTATACCTTGGACTGGTCCCCTATGCGAACGCCGAAACCTCTGTATGAAACGGACCAAGACGAGACAGGTCATGCATTCGTTGGTCCATAACGAGACAGGTTATGCGACTCTAGTCCATAACGAGACGGGTTATGCGACTAGACATACTGAGTTGTGCCGCAATCCCAATTAGTTCGGGTCTCGCAGACACGCGAACCACAGCACCTGAGCAAAGCTGAACATACCGAACCTCTGTATGAAACGGACCAAGACGAGACAGGTCATGCATCCGTTGGTCCATAACGAGACAAGTTATGCGACCCTAGTCCATAACGAGACAGGTTATGCGACCCTAGTCCATAACGAGACAGGTTATGTGACTAGACATACTGAGTTGTGCCGAAATCCCAATTAGTTCGGGTCACACAGACACTCGAACCATGGCACCTGAGCAAGCAATACTTGTGCACTGTTATCACTACCATGGGACTAGCCTTGGGGCTCCACTATCCCGATCTAAGACCGAAGTCAGAGACCGACGCCCAAGACTTGCCTCAACCATCCTACATTATGCCGGAGTCGTATAGGAAGGTTGAACCCTTACCTCGAATCAAAAGCAGAAACAAACGTGGAGGGTAGCAGCAAGCATCAAAGCACAGAATCTCCTTCCTTATCCAACTTTAATCCTTGCTTCACTTATCACCTAAACATATCACACACTTTCCACATTACACTTTCATTCAACACATCAATATCCATTGACAATTGAACCTCACTCCAAGACTTAAAGTTGCTCAAATTCAATGTCTAAACATGCCTGAAACCTTAAACCACACAAAACACATGCTTCCCCGTTCCAACATATAACCCGGATGAACATTGTCTTACGTATATAATCGAAGCATAATTGGACAATGTTCCAGTTATCAACATTGCTCTAAACATACCCAATAACAACAATTTGGCTTCAAATCAACAAATTAACACACTTCATTTCTCCACCAAAAACCTATGAGTTTTCTCTTAGCTCATAGATTAAACCATTGTTGGACCTTTTACCAAGTATTAATGTTGTTCCAAAACTACCCAACAACACTAATTTGAGGTCAATTTAACATTCCCCCAAAATTCATTCATCCCTAGGTGATGAACCCTAACTTCCAAATTCTTCGATTCAAGCTTAATTCGTGTTGTAAAGTGTGTTTCTAACTCTAATCCAACTTAGAAACACTACTACTAACTCAAATGAACCAAGGAATCACGAATTAACCAACCTCACAACTTGGGCAATCTCTGGAATTCACACACGAAGCGTTGTTGGGCGAAAACCTTGTTGAATCGATGTTCTTGTAGTGATTCCCGCACGAATCCTTCCTTTCCACGCACTAAGGAGCCATTGATGGCCGATAGGCCCAGTCACCCAAACAGGCCTACCAAAAGGCCCAAAACAATAGCCCACCATAAAGGCCCCATTAAAAACTCAGGGATTACGAAAACCTAAGTGATATTTCCGGACTTAATAAAACTTGTTACCCGGACAAGGCATGGGAGATTCCCGGATAACCATTTCCCGGACAACACAGGACACTTGTGTAAATAACGGAATATTGACTTATTACGATAATGCCATTGACTTATTACAATAACGCCACCATTAAAACCTGCTATATAACAAACGTCGGCAACATAAGTCAGGTCTCTCGCTTCTTGAAATAACTTCATTAACCAGAAAAACAGGGAACACATCACCAAGAACCCCCATTCCTCGAATCCCGAGAAACGCGTTACGTTCACGCACCAATGGCATCAAGCAACGTCAACACACGTCAACTACGTAAACACGTGGCGGCATCTGTCCAATCTGCGCCGCCATCAAATGGCGCCGTCTGTGGGAAACGTGGAGGTTCAAAAATACCGGTTCTTTCCGAAGGACCAACGGACCATTCACAGTCCCACCCATCGATACCGGAAGGAGGAGGCTCTACGGACGGCCGAACTGCTGATTACAGCTACCGGAGCTCTCCGGAAGAGTCGTCCTACGGAGCCACTTCCTTGCGACCAACTTCCAGTTTACGCCGGGACGACAGCCAGTTAGACCCAGACCTAGTACAGACGATACGCGCAGTACTACGGGAAGAACGCAGCCAAAGGCACAAATCTGGGAACTCCCGGAGAACTCGCGTAACAGACCGACGAGGCCGTCAGAGGTCCCGGTCTCCCCAGAATAGTCAAAGAGTGCGCTCCCCGAGACCTGAAAGACTCACAATCGGGGATCCACGGGACGAGGTTATCCGGCAAATGCTGCACCGCCTGGAACAAGTAGAAAGAAGTACTACCAGGCCCGACGCCAAGTACGAATTAGCTACGGATGACGGTCCGTTCACGGCCCGAATCCGGGAAAGTCCGATGCCACGTTCGTTTAACTTACCACATCCCTTGGAAATCTACAGTGGTGTGGGAGACCCGGATGCCTTCATCCGAAAATACAAACGGGCGATGGAACTAAAGGGCGCCAACGAAGCAGCCCTGTGCAAGTGCTTCGAGGTGGCCCTTGGAGGTCCGGCGTCAGCATGGTACAACTCCCTTCTCCCGGAGTGTGTAAACACTTTCGGGGATTTGGCTACCAAATTCTCCACTCACTTCATAGGATGCAAAAGGTCTACAAAGAGGGCCATCCAAATGTTCGACATCAAGCGAAGCGAGAATGAAGGCATTCGGGAATTCGTCGAGCGTTTCAATAGGAAGCCGTACGCTTGCACTGACGGATAATATCCGGATCATGGCCTTCATAAAAGCCACGATCCCGAATTCTAGGTTGGCTTACGAGCTATCCCGAAAGAACATCACCGACGTAGAGGAGATGTATGCGATAAGCGAGGAGCATATGATCGCACATGAAATGTTGTCCCGAGAGAGAAGGAAGCTTGATAACCGGGACAACCGGGAACAAAGAAGGGACAACTCCAAACCGGCGCTGTTAGGGAACAAGGAGGATGGGGAGGCGAAGAAACCCTTCGAGAGAAATCCGAATTTCACCCCCCTCAACTCCACCCGAACAAATATTCTTGCGGCCTTGCAAAGGCAAGGCACCCGAACCATAAGTTGGCCAAGAGCCATGCCGGAAGAATCAAAACGCAATACAGCCAAGTACTGCCAGTTCCACCGGGACGTCGGACACGACACCGAACAATGCTACCAGTTGAAAAGGTACATTGAATCTCTCATCAAGAAAGGCTCCCTGAGAGAATACCTGAAGATGCCTCCGGAGGAAGGGCTCTCCCGGGGAAAAGCAAAGGTCCAGGAGGACGCATCAGGGCAGGAGAAGAACAAAGGGAGGAAATCTCCACCTCCGGCAACCGGGACCCTGCAAACCATAACCACGACCCTTGGGTCAAATGCCCGAAAGAGGAAAGCAAGGGAGATAGCCTCGCTGAACTACGGGGACCCAACCTCCAAAATCAAACGGGCGAATGGAACAGAGGTACGGTTCCCGCACTATGACCCGCTCATCATCACCACGAGAATAGGTACTGTAGATGTGAGGAGAGTGCTTTGCGACGACGGCTCAAACGCCGATGTCTTGTTCGCTGAAGCATACCGAGGTCTGAAGCTGAAAGCAAGTAGGCTGATCCCGGTCAGAACCGCAACATATGGAGTCGGTCCGGACGAGCTGCCGGTACTCGGCTGTATCGAGCTCCCGGCAATGTTCTTCGGAACTGGGCCCGAAGGACAGGTCCGGTATACCACCATCATGATAAAATGGCTAGTGGTGGATGTTCCTTCGGCCTACAACGCCATCATCGGAAGAGAGACTCAGAGTGCGATCCACATGAGAGGCGACGTCAAGTACCTCACGATCATCTTCGAGACCGATGAAGGCGACGCCTCCATCTATATAAATCAGAAAGAAGCCAAGAGTGTTATGGCCTTGGCCGGAAGGTCCCGGGACCGAAGTTCTCGATGGAAGAAGACGAAGAGACAATGGCGACTGAAGAAGTGGCCCTAGAAGGAGAACGAACCACGAGAATAGCAAGAGATATGCCCGAATGTAGTAAGGCTAAACTTGTAAATCTCCTTCAGTCAAATAAAGATCTTTTCGCCTACTCGCCAAGTGATATGCCCGGGATCGACCCAAAAGTGATTCAACATACCTTACAAGTCGACCCGAACGTCAGACCCGTAAGGCAAAAAAAGAGAAACAATGCACCCTTCAAGAGAACCTTCATCCGAGAACAGATTTCAAAACTGCTCAATGCGGGAGTAATAAGAGAAGTATCTTACCCCGAATGGCTCAGTAATCCCGTAGTGAAGATAGCGACAAGTTGCGCATGTGCATTGACTTCACCAATGTAAACGATGCCTGTCCGAAGGATTCATATCCTACACCTCCGATCGATAGATTAGTGGATTCTACGGCAGGGCACGCCCGACTAAGTTTTCTTGATGCCTACAGTGGGTATCATCAGATCCGGATGAACCCAGCTGATGAGGAAAAAACTTCCTTCATAAGTGACTCCGGCACACATTGCTACATCAGGATGCCTTTTGGCCTCAAAAACGCGGGAGCCACTTACCAGAGGCTGATGGACAAAATATTCTCCGGCCAGATCGGCAGGATCCTCGAAGTATACGTCGATGACATCATCATAAAGAGCAAAGAGGAGGATGATCTTATTCGGGATATCAAAGAAGTCTTCGGTCAGATTCGGAACTACGGGCTACGATTAAACCCGGACAAATGCGTGTTCGGGGTAACCGCGGGAAAGTTTCTGGGGTTCATGGTGTCCGAACGTGGAATTGATGCAAATCCGGCCAAGATCAAAGCCTTGCTCAATTCTAGGACGCCCGCTTCAATCAAAGATGTACAGAGGTTGCTCGGTAAAATCACATCCCTTAGCCGTTTCATATCTCGGTACGGGGATAAGTGTCGCCCGTTCTTCAAGCTTCTAATCAAAGAGGGTGCGGAACCCGGACGTATAGGAGCAAAGGGGGACAAGAAGTCAAAGGCAGAAAACGCGGCTGACCGAGCACGATTCGAGTGGAACCTCGATTGCCAAAAGGCATGGGAAGAGATTAAGTCCTATCTCTTGGAAATGCCAACTCTACGGCATCCAACCGAAGATAGACCCCTGATCGTATATCTTGCAGTAGGAGAGAAGGCCGTTAGTTCGGTTCTCGTGCAGGAGGACGACCAGGGAAAACAGTGGCCAGTCTACTACGTCAGCAAATCCTTGCACGGAGCCGAACTCAATTACCCGGTGATCCAAAAGTTGGTCTACGCTTTGGTCCTCTCCGCTCGGAGATTAAAACCATACTTCCTCGGTTTTTCTATCATAGTCCGGAGCAACGTCCCAGTCAAAGATATCTTAAAAAGGGTAGACCATTCGGGAAGACTATCTAAGTGGTGTATCGAACTCAGCGAATATGAGATACGGTGCAGAACCGAGGAAATCAATCAAAGCTCAGGCCCTGGCAGATTTTATTGCCGAATTACCCCAGGAGTCCGAAGACGACTTTACAGAGGTTGAGAGTAACCCCGTATGGACTCTGCACGTAGACGGAGCGTCGGGAGCAGAAAAACAAGGGGCAGGACTGGTGCTCACAGGCCCCGAAGGTATGAAAGCAACCCGGTCCATCAAATTCACCTTCCCAGTGACGAATAATGCGGCAGAATACGAAGCTCTGATCGCCGGACTAGAACTAGCTCAGAAGGCCGGAATTCGGTCTCTCCGGACATGCAGTGACTCGAACCTTCTTGTCCAGCAAACAAACGAGGAATACGAGGTCAAGGAACCAAGCCTCAAAAAATATGCTGACATTGTCAAAAAATTAGCAACGCAGTTCGAAAAACTGTCTATTGAGAAGGTTCCTCGGGCTCTTAATTCCGAAGCAGACTTACTCTCCAAATCATCATCATACGACGAAGAAAGAGACAGTCCAAGCATCTGTTATCTCCGAATATTGAGCATCACTTCGGGATGGAGAGCGCCATATTGGAAGTTTATCTCCGAAGGAGAGCTCCCGGAGGATCTTGTCCTAGCAAGACAGGTGAAGAGAAAATCAGCCAAGTTCATCATTGTGGGAAGTCATCTCTACCGCAAAGGTTTTTCTTCACCACTCCAGAAGTGCATTGGCGAAGAAGAAACGGAGGAAGTCCTGCGGGAAGTTCATGAGGGAACTTGCGGATCCCACATCAAATCGGACGCTCTTGCAGCAGTAATACTCCGGCAAGGCTATTTCTGGCCGAACCTTAAAGAAGACGCGAAACAGTTGGTCAACAGGTGCAAAAAATGCCAGGAACACGCCCGGATACAAAGGGTTCCCTCGGAGTACGTGTCATCTTCGGATTATCCAATTCCCTTTGCCATTTGGGGAGTAGACTTGATCGGCGCCTTACCAAAAGCCCCGGGAGGAGTAAAATACTGCATTGTTGCCGTAGATTATTTTACCAAGTGGATCGAAGCCGAACCACTGGCTTCAATCACAGCAAAAAATATTCAGGAGTTCATCTGGAAGAACGTAATATGCAGGTTCGGGTGCCCGAAGGTACTCGTCGTAGACAACGGGACTCAATTTACGGACGGAGGTTTCCAAGACTTCGCCGAGGAGTTCGGCATCAAGCTTCATTTTGCTCCAGTCGCACACCCCCAAAGCAACGGACAAGTCGAAGTGTCAAACCGAACAATAAAAGACGGTCTGAAGAAAAGACTTGGGAGTACTAAGGGCAAATGGCCCGGGGAACTCCCACACGTATTATGGAGTTACCGGACAACTCCCCGCAAATCGACAGGAGAAACCCCTTTTTCCTTGGCTTACGGAACTGAAGCCCTTATCCCAATTGAAGTTACAAACCCTTCACTCAGACTCTGATTTTGAAGAAAATACCAACGAGGAAGGACTCCGGGCAAACTTAGATTTTCTCGAAGGCAAAAGAGAAGAAGCTGAAATCAGGAGGAAGGCCTTCCAGCAAAGGACCGCAACCACAGCTAATTCAAAAGTCAAGATCAAAGGTATCAAGGTTGGAGACCTAGTTCTACGGCAAACGAAGCTGGGCTCTCGAAGACCACAAGGTGGTTCCTTCGCCCCGAACTGGGAAGGTCCCTTCCGGGTAACTGCCGAAGAAAGAAAAGGAGTTTACAAGTTATCAGATTCTGAAGGAAGAGAATTTTCTAACTCTTTTCATTCGGAAGCATTGCGAAAATACTTTGTGTAAATTCTAAGTTATATGCATGAACAAGAAGCAGGTCGGCCAAAAAACTTGAACAAAACACTTGGCAGTTTCATTCACAGAAATATTTACATACATTCCCCGGAGTAATTATCCTAAGGGACAACAAAAGAAAAACA
Organism: Stellera chamaejasme; assembly: GCA_024586325.1. Taxonomy (NCBI): domain Eukaryota; kingdom Viridiplantae; phylum Streptophyta; class Magnoliopsida; order Malvales; family Thymelaeaceae; genus Stellera; species Stellera chamaejasme. The sequence continues at coordinate 52,638,516 of CM044981.1, read as the reverse complement.
GAAAGGCTAAGGATAAGAGAACTGGTCCGGGTGAACAGGCTCCGGGGCTTTCAGAAATTCATCCCCGTACCAGGAAGGATCCTCCTCACGTTCCTCGGCACAGTCCAACGCAGATAGATCAGCGTGAGGGTTCCTGTCCAGGACTTGTCTGCGGGCAAGGCAGAAACCAAGCTTGTACTTGTCCCTGGCCATCTGGACTGCCTCCTCAATAGCATTCTCCCAAGCTTCCTTCTCCTCCTGGGCATTAGCAGCCCTCTGTTCTGACGCCTGAAGCTTCTCCCGGAGGTTTCTGAGATCTTGTTCGGTGTGACTCTTAAGATTCTTAAGGTCAACAGCCAGATCACTTTCCCTCTTCCGGAGAGCTTCATTCTCCCTCCGAAGTTCTTCCTCTGAATCTCTCTGAGCAGCTACAGTGCTCAGGAAAGAGGCCTCAACTGCAGCCAGTTGGGATGCGGTGGAAGGATCAGGGAGGTCACTCTGGGCGACGTCCGGGAGAGCAAGGGCACTGGAGCTAGTGGTCCGGGACGCCCGCAGAAGCTGCTCATAGTGGGAAACTCTTTGAATGAGCTTCGCCACAACAGAGACAGCCTTCGTAGCCCGCTGTTCAGCACTACTCCGGGCTTCGTCCATCTTCTGGACAACTTGGGAGGCCCAACCAGTCAGGCAAGCAGTCTGCAGCATAAAAAACGTCAGTAATAGTCGTAATGACTTAGCAACAAATGAGCACAGGCCAGAAGGTTACCTGAGTGGCCATAACATGTGACCGGGCCAGTGTCACGGCCAGGTCCGGGAACTGGTGTTCCAGGCAGTCCATGGTCCGGGCAGTGGAGATGCCTTTCCAGATCTCCGGGGCCATTTCCTTGGCATCCTCTTCATCCATGAGGTTCTGGTCCTCATGGATGAGCCATTTTGGCTCCCTGGGGATCAGGTCAGCTCCATATCGAGCAAGTTCGGCATCTCTTTCCTGCCTTGCCTTCTCCTGAGCCTCCTTCCAGCCTGGACCTGTACAGCAGAAATGCGCCCGAGTAACTTCGTGAATTGGGTCATCTCCAAACATCCGGGATAGATTCCCGAAGATATTCCAGAAATATTCGTTTTTTAAACTTAACCGCTGATTACCTAAGTTGAAGTCCATAGGCAATACTCCCGGAACTCTCTCCTCCGCAACCGGAATGACCTTGTATTTTCCCCGAAGACGCCTCTTCTTGTCTGGGGAAGGGCCAGCTCGATCATAAGCCTCAAACAGCTCCTCAAACGTTGTCTCCGTGTCCTCCAGGTGGACCGGAGAAGGAACTTCGGAGTGCTCAGGGATGGAGACTTCCGGGACTTTGGCAGCGTCCCTCTTTCTCTTCTTCGGCTCGGCAGCCGAAGGTTGCGAAGGACCCGCCTTGGAAGACTCTTTGGGTTTGGGCTTCAAACCGCTCTTGAAGAGTGACTGAAGATCGATCTTCGGGGCCATTTCTGCAAAGAAAGGGAGTTAGCAATGAACAAATATGGAAAAGAAACACAAGGAAAAAGTATAAACCTTCTACAAAAACACTGTGCGGGATCTCGCCCCGAAGACGCCGGATCAGAGCCAAGTCTTGAGGGGAGGGGGAACTTTCCCGGATCCCAAGTTCCTTGAGGTTACCCTGAACTATCCCCAACTGGGATAAAACCCCTTGGGTAATGAGAACCCAGTTGATCGGAACCGGGAATGGTTCGGGAACCTCATTCCCGAACCAATCCACCACATGCCCCAGCTTGCTACAAAAAGCCTCGTAGTTCTCCCGAGCGCCCTCCAACTCCAACAGACGGGAGGGGTCCTTCACATCCACAGTTTCCCCTACCTTCTGGACGGTCTGAAGGCCCCATGACGCTTCGGGAGTCAAAAAGAAAAATTCCCCATGCCACCCCTTTCTGCTCGAAGGCAAGCCCCAGATAAAATTGAACTTGACGTTCTTTGTAGGGTTCCTGGCCCCGAAGTAGTAAAAGCAGTTCCTCGGGCTCGGGATGATTTTGTAAAACTGCAAAAAGGTGGATGTTTTGGGTTCTATCCCGAACACAGCACACAACACGAGAAACGCGTTTAAGTGGCAGAAGGTGTTCGGGCTTAACTGATTGACGGCCAAACCATGTGATTCGGCCAGCTCCTGAATAAAAGGGTGCGGGGGAAATCTAAGCCCGCACTCCAGTTGACACCTAAAAATGGCAAGACTGCCAACACCCGGTTCATAAACATGGCACTCCGGGGACGGAACCCTAACAACTACATTTTTTGGAAGAAAGAAATGGCGTCGCCAGCGCTTTACTAGCTCAGGAGTGGCTTTGCTACGAAAACGGTCAACATCGGACCACCATCCTTCGGGAACAGGCTCGCTAGTCTCTAAAAGACTCCCCGAAGGACGAACAGAAGGAAACGAAAAAGAAGAGGCCATTTATAAGTACCTCGAGAAACAGGACGAATAAAGGAGCGACGGTTTGATGACCCAAGTTCTACGGGAGAGACTCTCGCAGCTACGTCAACAACTGAACGGTACCGGCGGTAGAACTTCTCAACGGCAGAAGCTCCTTCTAGGCTGCTTGACGCGACTGACTCTTGGTTGAGGAAAGGCGCAAGGTATTCCTCTGGGGCTACTTGTTCAACACTCCTCCACCGTTGAAAGAAACTGATCGCCTCTTTGAGCGATGGGTTGTCCGTCGTGAAAAGAGAGAGAAGCTAGAGAGGGAAAGCAAGTAAGCTATTGAGAGCAAGAATGAGATGTGGAGTGCCACGCTGAAACAACTCCTTATGTAAGGTATTCGGGAAGGTGAACCGTCAACACGCTCCAATTCAAACAACTGTTCAAAAAGTAACCGTTAAATCCTATTTCAAAGAAATCCCGGACTTCAGTTGTCCGGGATATTTCAAAAGAGGATTCAGATCCTATTTCAAAGAAATCCCGGACTTCAGTTGTCCGGGATATTTCAAAAGAGGATGCAAATCCTATTTCAAAGAAATCCCGGACTTCAGTTGTCCGGGATATTTCAAAAGAGGATTCAGATCCTATTTCAAAGAAATCCCGGACTTCAGTTGTCCGGGATATTTCAAAAGAGGATGCAAATCCTATTTCAAAGAAATCCCGGACTTCAGTTGTCCGGGATATTTCAGGAGGATGCAAATCCTATTTCAAAGAAATCCCGGACTTCAGTTGTCCGGGATTTTTCAAGGATGCAAATCCTATTTCAAAGAAATCCCGGACTTCAGTTGTCCGGGATATTTCAAGAGGATGCAAATCCTATTTCAAAGAAATCTCGGACTTCAGTTGTCCGGGAAATTTCAAGAGGATGCAAATCCTATTTCAAAGAAATCCCGGACTTTAGTTGTCCGGGATATTTCAAAAGAGGATGCAAATCCTATTTCAAAGAAATCCCGGACTTCAGTTGTCCGGGATATTTCAAGAGGATGCAAATCCTATTTCAAAGAAATCCCGGACTTCAGTTGTCCGGGATATTTCAAAAGAGGATTCAAATCCTATTTCAAAGAAATCCCGGACTTCAGTTGTCCGGGATATTTCAAAAGAGGATGCAAATCCCGGACCATAGTTGTTCGGGAAAACAGTTGGAGTTCTTTCAACACTACTCAGAAAGCAGCCGAAAGATATGCGGACTCCTTCCAATCGGCCGCATGACAAAGGGGGGACTTGATGGCCGATAGGCCCAGTCACCCAAACAGGCCTACCAAAAGGCCCAAAACAATAGCCCACCATAAAGGCCCCATTAAAAACTCAGGGATTACGAAAACCTAAGTGATATTTCCGGACTTAATAAAACTGGTTACCCGGACAAGGCATGGGAGATTCCCGGATAACCATTTCCCGGACAACACAGGACACTTGTGTAAATAACGGAACATTGACTTATTACGATAATGCCATTGACTTATTACAATAACGCCACCATTAAAACCTGCTATATAACAGACGTCGACAGCATAAGTCAAGCCTCTCGCTTCTTGAAATAACTTCATTAACCAGAAAAACAGGGAACACATCACCAAGAACCCCCATTCCTCGAATCCCGAGAAACGCGTTACGTTCACGCACCAATGGCATCAAGCAACGTCAACACACGTCAACTACGTAAACACGTGGCGGCATCTGTCCAATCTGCGCCGCCATCAATTTAAAACCAAACGGAATTCAAAGGGAAATGTAGAGAGGTATAAGACTCATCTTGTCACGAAGGGCTTTACACAGAGAGAAGACATCGATTATAAAGAGACTTTCTCTCCGGTTTCATCGAAAGACTCTTTCAAGATTATAATGGCATTAGTGGCACATTTTGACCTTGAGTTACATCATATGGATATTAAGACTGCGTTTCTCAATGGTGACATTGATGAGACAATTTATATGGTGCAACCTGAAAATTTTGTATCAGGAGATACAAAACATATGGTTTGCAAATTAAAGAAATTCATCTATGGTCTCAAGCAAGTTTCCCGTCAATGGTATCATTAACTTCATCAAGTTGTCATTTCATTTGATTTTGAGATGAATCTTGTTGATGATTGTGTATATCACAAGTTTAGTGGGAATAAGCATATTTTCCTGGTTTTATATGTCGATGACATACTGTTTGCCAGCAATGATATAGGTTTACTATAGGACACGAAGAGATTTCTATCAAAAAAATTTGAGATGAAAGATCTTGGTGATACTTCTTTTGTGTTAGGAATACAAATGCACCGAGATTGCTCTCGAGGTACTCTAGGCCTATCACAAAAGAGCTATATTGAGAAAGTGCTTAAAAGGTTTGGCATGCAGGATTGTAAACCAGGGGACACCCTTGTGGCTAAAGGAAATAAGTTTCGTCTCAATCAGTGCCCAAAGAATGATTATAAGGCTAAAGAACTGCAAAACATTCCTTATGCCTCGGCTATAGGAAGTTTGATGTATGCTCAGGTTTGTACGCGACCAAGTATCGGGTACATTGTTGGGATGCTAGGTAGATATTTAGGTAATCTTGGACTGGATCACTGAAAAGCAGGCAAACGGGTGTTGCGGTACTTGCAAAGAACAAAGGATTACATGCTCACATACAGGAGATCGGATGAGATAGAGGTTGTTATTTATTCTGATTCCGACTTTGCTGGATGCCAAGACAATCGAAAGTCCACATCAGGCTATATCTGTAACACCCCTATTTACCCACTAGGAAATTTTAGGGTAAATTAAATTTTTTTGAAAAACAATTTATTTAATAGGAAATTTGGAACTCACGTTATAAAAATTTCACAACAGTAAAAGAAGGTGTTACTCAAACACACGTCCAGATATTACAAACCAGATTGTGCAGCGGAAATTAACAATTACGAAAGTCCATTTCTTAAACCCAAAAACACTCAGAAGCCATGCCAAGAAGTTACAGCGCGTCTCCACCCGGTCGCTGCTCCTCCTCGAAGTACGCCTGTTCGTACTCCGAGTCGACGGGAGTGGATAGCATTGAAAGACCACTTAAGTTATTTTGTGACAATAATTCGACAGTTCAATATGCAAATAACAACTCGAGTTCGTCAAAGTCAAAGCATATAGATATCAAGTTTCGAGTTGTCAAAGAAAGAATTCAGAGTGGTCAGTTGTCTATTCAGCACATTGGGACAAACTCCATGATTGCGGATCCGCTTACTAAGGGATTGCCACCCAAGGTCTTTCATGAGCATGTTGCTCATATGGGTGTGATATCTCTTCAAGATATTCAGTTTTAGTGGGAGTTTGTACTTTTGGATGTTCGAACTTTTGGACACTTTTGTGGTTATGGATTATTATGGTTAAATTTCATAGAAATAAAGCTTATGGTTATATTCGCTTTGAATTTTGATGAGATTATTCTCACTAAAGTTGGACCAGTTAAAAATAGACATGTTGAGATAACATTACATGTAATTTCCATGCTACACATCCACACTTAATTCATGTCATCTGATTATATTGATACATGTGACCATTGATAGGTTTAGCTATGCTACAAGTAGCGAAAGCCGCTTTGATCCTGTGTTGGTATAATTAGTGGACAGAATTGGCTAAGATGATTTGGTGGTGATAGCTTTGCAGGAGTACTCATAAGGTTATAATACAAAGTTGAAAGGTACACATATAGCCCAAGTGGGAGATTGTTAGAATTTTATATGGGCTTATATGTGATATAAACTATGCATTATATTAGTAATCATAAGGTTTGGCCCAATTAAAAGTGATCTAACAAAGTTTGTATTTTAGGCCATGGACATCTTATTAAAGGTGTGGAATATTTTAATGTATAGAGGCCAAAGTGTAACTTTTATTTTAATGATAGGCTGAAATAAAAGATACACAACTATATAAATAGGCTATGGTCCCCAAATCCTACGTGCTAGGGTTTTTCTCATCCAGTCTCTACCACCTCTGAGTCTCATCATTAGAGAGTGCAAAAGAGGAACTCACGCATATTAGTTTGGAAGATCATTGAGTCGCAATCTTCTTGCTTGATTCTTCCACTATGGATCCAAGTATTTTGCTGGCTTTCGCTTTAGAATTTAATCTTGATGATTTGACATGAATGATCTTGGGTTTTATGGATTAATTGATTAATAAATTAATCCTAACAGTTTCAGCCAATTTATTAAACATTTTCACATCCTCTTATGACTAACTACTAAATTTAGCAGTCTTCGGTAAGTTTCTGTGTGGGGAAAAAACATATTGATGTTATTAGAAAAACGTGAAATCTCTTGCGCATTAATCATATTACTACGGTATTAAAAAAATTGATCATGTAAAAATAGAAAAACACTCAAACATCAATCATACTATTATGTTTGTGAGAAGGTCTCATTTTACCACCCACGTTTGGGTTTTAGACCCAAATTGCCACTTCTTTCAAAAAAGTCCCAAAGTACCCTTACCGCTAAGAACGTTGGTCCCATATTACCCTCGCCTATATTTGCCGTCAGTTTTGTCCAACGTGGTGCATGTGTCTGCTTACTGATGATGACTTGTCATCTGACTGTGGCAAATGGCTCGACGTGTATAAGTGGTCCGTTTTTTTCAAAATGAAGTTTTCAGCATATGGGTTTTCAGCAGACCTGTGTTCACTTGATAATCTCTTCACGATCAGTGAAGGTCTTCAAATTTGGCATCGATTCTTGTTCATCTCAACTCTTTGGCGTCATTCATTCCCAATCATGCCACTGAAGCTGGATATAAGGCGAAACCCAGTTCGCAGGTTAGTTTTTGTTTGTCGCATGACAAGGTTTTTTGCATAGAACTCTACAATTTGTGTTCGTTGGAGTAAAATTCTTCTGGATTTAAGGTGAATGATAATTTTTGGCGACTATTGTATGTTTATGGTTTCATTTTGTTCCCTGTCAAAGTTTTCTGTTGCGGGTTTAGGGGTGGAAGTGAGAAATTGGAGTGGGTGCAAAGTTTGGGTGTTCATTGTGTTTTTGGAGTGTATATGTACTGTTAGCTTCCCTCACTCTATTTGTTCTGTATGATATAACCTGTTATGTTCTGTTAATAATGTTGCATTAGAGTTTGAAGTGTTACTTGTGGTTACTTATGCTATAATATGTTTTGTTCTATTATGTTTCTTATGTGCATAGGTTGCGGGGTTCAGATTTCACTTACACTATATATTTTGGGGGCAGTTTGCTTGACGATCCATATAGATATGAAGGTGGTAGTAGTATTGTTCATACAGGGAAGGAATATTTTAGTGATTGGGCCACTTTTGTTGACTTCATTAGGGGTAGGAACATTCCTAACATCTCACGGATTCACTATAAGATAGGGACGGGGAGTAACTTAAGCAGTACTGATGATGTTAGGTTAATATGGGATGAGTCAAATGCACATGGTGAAATGCTCTGTTTATTTGAAAGCAGTTGTATTTCTTTATTTTGTGAGGCTGGAGAAGGACCCTCTATCTATAATGCAGGGCAGATGAAGTTAAAAAAGACAAGGGGAAAGCTATTCTTGTAGAAGATGAAGTGAGAGAGATGGTTAGTGATAACTTGTGTGGCAGATCAAAACTGTTCAGGAGGAGCATACTTGTGTGAAAAGATACAAGCTAAGGCTTGCCACAGCCATATGGCTTGTTGAAAGGTACTTTACTGACTTGAGAGACAATCCACACATGAAGAGGGTCGACTTAAGAGAGAAGGCTAAGAAAGGGTCTAGAGTGCCAAGTTGGTTAAGAGGGTTTTCAGAACAGAATCCAAGGGCACTAGTCCTTATGAATATGGACTACTTAAAGATTATGTTGCTGAACTAAAGAGAACCAATGTTGGTAGTATAGTGGAGTTGGAGGTCTACCCTACAGGAGATGGGGATACAGAGATATTTAAGAGAATCTTTATCTATTTTGATGCTTGCAAGAGGGGTTTCAAGGAAGGTTGCAGGAGAATTATAGGGATGGATGGTGCATTTACTAAAACAATGACCAAAGGTCAAATGTTAACTGCAATTGCAAGGGATGCAAATGATCAAATGTATCATGTTACATGGGCAATTGTTAAGGTTGAAAACAAGGACAGTTGGTTGTGGTTTTTAACTCTCTTGAAGGATGACCTTGAGATTGACAATGGCAAGCCATTGGTCATTCAATCCTATTTTTATTTTCAAACTGTTTTTAAGAAGCTTTCATAATTAATTCTGTCACTTAATTATTTCTTCCAATCTGTGTTACTAGGGGTTAATTCCTGCTTTAGCAAGTCTCCTTCCCAATGTTGAACACAGGTTGTGTGCGAGGCATATTCTTACAAATTGGCAGAAGAAGTACCGGGGTGACACTATGAAATTCATGTTCTGGAAATGGGCAGTTGCATACAGCAAGAGGGTGTTCATTGATGAACTTGACAAGATTGGGGCCCACAAAGATGCAAAGGAGGACTTGCTAAAAACTGATCCACATAGTTGGTCAAAGGAATTATTCATAAGAGATGTGAAGTGTGACGGCAATTAGAACAATATTGTTGAAGCCTTCAATGGTGTGGATGTAGTTCTAAAGGCAAGAGAGAAGCCCATTTACAACATGTTCGGAAATAGTAGGAGATATATGATGATGAAGTTTCACAGGAAGAGGCTCTTTGGCGAGAGTTGGAAAAAGGAGATAGGATGGCTTGTTCAGAAGAAGCTAGATGAGGCAGTGAAAGATTATGAAGTTTGGAGGGTGTCCAATGGAACAACAGGCTATGAAGTCTTATTGAATGATGTGCAACACACCATTAACTTGGAAAAAAGAATGTGCAGTTGTGGTGAATGAGACCTCATAGGAATACCTTGTAAACATGCAGCGTCTCTTTGAATGCCTCACCCCTGTTCACATGCAGCTTGCTACATTGTGAACAGGGGTGAGGCACTCAAAGACTATGTTGATGATTGCTTCAAGAAACCTACATTCATGGCAGCTTACAAGTACTCATTTGAACCTATCAATAGGTCTAATGTGTGGCCAAGGTCTGAAGAAGATGCTCTCAAAGTTGCTGAACCAGAGTATAGAATGATGCCTGGTAGACCTAAGCTGAAAAGAATCAGAGATGTAAATGAGCCAAGAGCGTCACAAGGGTTAAGTGCACAAGATACACTTGAATTACGTACACTGCAGTTGTGTGGGAACTACAAGAAACCTGGGCACAATAAGAGAAGCTGCAAAAACCATGTATGTTATAACATACTCTTTTTATTCTTGAATATTAATCACACATAATGTCTTATTAATGTTTCAGCTTAGCTAATCATAGTGTATAGTACATGCAGCAAGTGGCTCAGGCTCAAGTCCATCAACACATGAGAGCTGTGTCATTGATCAAACAAAAGTACATCACCATACCACCCTAATACATCACAGAGACATCACTAAGCAGGACACTTGAAGTGCCATAACATGAGAGCAAAGACCATCGCAATGGTATCCACCCCAATCATCAGTTGGTGCCACTTGAGACGCTTCTTCAATGCCTCGTTCTGAGCTGCAACAAGCCTCAACTGAATCTCCTGCTTCACATCAGAGTCTGATAGATAATCACAAACACCTTTTGTAGCGACGTGATTTTTTACAAGGAGACGCCACCAATCTTTTTCTTAGGTCGATTTGAAATCTGAAAATGGCCTACGAGAGATCTATGTTCGATGGTCAGTTACGTGCAAAATTTATAAATTTTCGAGCGTCCAAAATTGGTACCACGGGTTCATTTTATAAATTTGCTTGATTCTTGTTTTTAGAAGGAGGGATGAGATTGGAAAACCACAAATAAAATAAGAAATAAGAAACGAAAGAGAACAAAATTAAAGGAGCCAAGGTAAAGCAAAAATAATTATGAAAAAAAAGTGGAAAAAAAAAAAGATAAGATAAATAAAGGAAGTGAAAGGTGGAATAAATAATAACAAAAAAAGAAATTTACAACAACTTAGCAAAAATAAGTAAGAGATTCAACGATGAACAAGCACATTTAGTTTGGAGAATTAATAAACATTTTTAGATGAAAGCAACACAAAGTTTAGGCCTACTGCTCAAAATGTTAACTTTCAAACTTTTTAAGTAGCTGACATGAGAGATTTGAAATGTCGGTAACCTAAGTAAACCCAGGAATAAGGAAAAGGGGCTAAGTTGGAGTTTACCCAAAAAATTAAAAGAGGTGCTTCCTCTTCTTCAACGTGACAAAAGGAACCCAACGGCGGAGGCAACGGCGGCCGGCGGTGAAACTGAACTTCTGGAGGAGGTTCAGGATCCCACAGATGCGTCGGAGGCTGGAGATGGCAGTGCAGGCAACAAACGGAGCTCCGGTTGGAGAGGAAACGGGTTCCGAGTCGGCAAATGTTTATTTGGTGATTTCTCCTCCGTTTTGGCACCTCCGATGACGTGAGAAAGTGGGTTGGCTTACTCTCGTCGTGGAGGAGCTGAAAGGATGCAAATCGGAGGGGATGAATGGGAGGGCGGGCGAGCGTTTGTTCGATCGTTTTTTGTTGCAGCCTCCGCTTTTCTTCAAGAAATATTTATAGCCAGATGATGGATTCACAGGGCTTGGGGACTGCTCTTCAATGATAGAAGAGTCTGACGATAGCTTTGATGGATGGAAGAGGAGATGACATAGGCGTGAAGATGGTGCCGGCCGAGCATACGGAGCACGCCTCTGTTCTCCGTCATTTTTCTTCATTTTTTTTAAATATTTAAAACTACTTTTCTCCCTTTTTAATTAATAAAACAAAACAAGATTTCTTTTCACCCGCACTTTGCAGCAGGAGTATATTACAAAATTTATAAGAATTTAATAAGTTTATAACTTTGAGCAAAATTTGATTATCGATAACAGTATAAATTCATGAAATAAATAGTAATGTAAATAATGATGACATGTAAAAAACAACATTGAGTCTAAAAAGTTTATCATTTAATCAATAGTTTTAAAATTTCAGGGATCAATGTGTAAAATAGTGAGAAATAAAAGTTAAATGGGAGAATTAGTTCTTTCTACAATTCAAATAAGGAAAACATTTGTAACAAATTAGTATGAATTCGCTTAATTGATGAATACTTTTTACCCAACATGATTTCCAGTAATTGTGTAATATAATTGGTCATAAATGATTAGGGCTGCTCAATCGGTTATTTCGGTTATAACCGAAACCGAATTTGTTGATGTATTTGGTTTTCTATTTTCTATTTTTTATTATTAGTAACCGAATTAACCAAATAAAGTCGGAAACCGTAAAAACCGAAAACCAAATTCGGTTCGGTTATTTCGGTTATTACCCAAAATAAACGAAATTTATTGCTTCTTCTTAACTCAAAAGCTATGTAACTACGTCGTCGGTGAGCATGTATAGATGAAGATGAAGTGAGTGGAGTGGATAGTTGATGGAATGGAAATTGGAATTGAAGGTATTCTTCTTTCTTTCTGTCGTGTGTGTGAGGCTTTGAGCCTTTGAAGATGATGAGTGTGCTTCTGAGAGGTCTGCCTGCGTGTGAGTGTGTTTATTAGGGTTTTAGAGTTATTGGATATAGTGTATAAAGATGGGTTGGGTACATGGACGGGTGGGTATTAGTATATGGGTTAAAGGTGGACTGGGCTAGTATTAGTATATGGGTTTAGGCATATTATTATATCGGTTAATTTGGTTAACCGAATTATTTAAACGTTAACCAATAACCATACCGAAAACCGTATAAAAATTTTGGTTAAACCGAACCAAACACCGAATTATCCAAACCAAATTGGCCAAATCCGGAAAAAAAATTCGGTTACTTCGGTTTAACCGTAAAGTTGATCAGCCCTATAAATGATGGTGCGATGTCATGAAATATATGAGAAAGTAAAAATTAATTAGGAAAAAAAATTAGACCTAAGACTTTTCACATTTTAACGTATTAACTCTAATGTGATTTTAATCATTAAAATTAAAATGTGGAGTTAGTTATTTCAATACAATTCAAAAGAAGAAATTTTTTATTCCAAATTCGGATGAGTTCGCCTAATCGATAAATACTTTTTAGACGTGGTTTTCAGTAATTGTGTAAAGTTATAATTGGTTATAAATTATTGTGTCATTTCATGAAATATATGAGAAAATAAAAATTAATTAGGTAAAAAAATCGGCCTAAGACTTTTCACATTTTACCGTATTAGCTCTAATGTGATTTTTAATCATTAAATGTTAAATGTGAGAGTTAGTTATTTCAAAAATTCAAATAAGAAAAACATTTGTAACAAATTAGGATGAGTTCGCTTAATTGATGAATACTTTTTAACTAACATGATTTTCAATAATTGTTTAAAGTTATAATTGGTCATAAATGATGATCAAATTTCATGAAATATTTGTAGAAAATAAAAATTAATTAGGTAAAAAAATTAGGCCTAAGACTTTTCACATTTTGACGTATTAGCTCTAATGTGATTTTTAATCATTAATCCATGCATATAATTTATTTCTATTCACACCATGGATACAAATAGAAGAATAAAAGACAAAATCATATGAGTAAGAAATTTCGTGAGCCTATACAAAAAAGGAAAACATGAAACTAAATAAGGAAATTAGACTACTGAATAAACAAAGCAGAAAAAAATAAAGAACGAAATGACTGCAAGTGAAGATGGGTATGTAAAAGGAAAATAGATAGACTGATTTTTAGAATTATTCCTTGTCAAATTATCAATATTCATATGTCATTCATTTTCGTTTAAATCACAAACATTCGAAAAAATTACTAAAGTTTCCCATTAAAAAAATATGGTTTTCCATAATTGCATTATAGTTAGTCCTCATTACTATTCGCATATTGTAGTGAAAGAAAATTTTAATTTCCTTAAAACTAAATGGAAATAAGAAATGAAATATAAAAAATTTAAAAATATTCTAAATTTGAAACTAAAATATATGAGATTTTCTTAGAGGGAGATGGAGAGAGAAATGCAAGAGAAAATTTAATTAATCATAGTCTTATATTTCTCTTTATTCGGACTATCCATGCATGCTAAAAAGAAAAAAGAAAAGATGATAAAGCTATATAAGCTGGGAACTTTAGGGGTATATATATATAATATGGAAGAAGTAAAAAATTGAAGCAAAATTAGAGAGTTAGACCTTTAAACAAACTGGTAAAAAAGTGTAAGAAATAACAAAGTGACATCAATTACAATGAGGTGGCACAACCCATTAATGTAACAATATTTATCTATAGCAACAACTTCCATGAATGTATAAATAAAATACCACCCTACACCAAAAAAATAAAATAGGATAATATCATATAAATGAAAATCTATAGGGGTCAATATGTAAGAAGAAGAAAAGTTGAACTTAAAACATATTTATACCATTTAATAAATCAAAAGCAAAAAAAAAAAGATGAAGGTTAGGCACTATTCATCTACAGTAATTTTTGGTAAATATATAGAAGTATATATAATAATCACTAATTTTAGATTAACCACAATAGAACAACTAAAATAAGGATAAAAGCACATAAAATCATGAAAATAACAAAAGCACAGGCAATAATAAAAATGACAAAAAAATTATGAAAATAACGAAAATGACAAAAGTCATGAAAATGATAAAAACTACGTAAAATAATGGAAATGATGAAAATCACATAAAATACACAAGAGTGACAAAAATTACATAAAATAACAACAAAAATCACATGAAATAAAAATACGGAAAAATACCGAAACAACCTAAATTATTAATCCGGATAAACTTGGATGTCAACACCTTTAGTCTCAGCAAGCTCAACCCTCAATTGCTCAAATTCAGTCTTCAGAGCCTCGAGCTCAGTTTGAGTGTTGATTGTCCAATCCCACACCAAATTAGAGTGCTACAACATACAACCAAACTTGAGCTACACAAAAAACACTAAACCGCAAACTCACAGGCAACCTCAGAGTTCCTCATCAGATAACGTTTCGGTTTAGAGTTACTAAACACCATACCTTTCACGACGGTGACGGCTTCCCATAGATCTCTTGGTAGTACTCATCTTCTCGTTCCCTGCGATTGGACTCATCGGAGTCGCTGCTCGGTAAACTGACCATTTCAAACTTGAAAATGTTCAATCGACATTGCGCCTAACGTCTGAACCTAACCTCCAATCGCCGGAATTACAAGAATGTGGATAAAAGATATGCAATTCCAAACTCGAACCCTAGCCCCAAATGAAAAAGCGTTTGATTTAAGCGCCAAAACCCTATCCCCATCTCCATTTTAACCCGGTCTCCACATTAACGGCAAAGAGTGACCGTCAACTAGGGTGAGGGTATTTAGGGACCAACAAACAAGTTTCGTGACAAATAGGGACCAACAAACATTGAATGCTGCTAGTTTGGGACCCTTTTTTAAAGAAGTGACAATTTTGATCCAAAACCCAAACGTGAGTGGCAAAATGGGACCTTCTCCCACCATGTTTCAATGGAAAAGTTGTTTTTTTTCGACATGAACCCTTTCAAACTTCTTGCGCAAGCAACCTAAATTGCCCATCCAACAAGCCACCCATGATCCAATTCAAAACCATCACAAGTCAAACTAATTACAAAATTTTGCTTCATAGGAACGCATAGAATTGTTAAAACCAGAAAACTCATTAAACCGAATTAGCAGGAATAATGGTGACGCAACAGGTAGAACTCAGCTGGATGCACAACTGCTATAGCTGATGATGGAGAGGTCGCAGCCTGATAATGGCGGTCGGAGTGCTGATGATAATAAGCACCGGCTGCTTCAAAGGGTACACAGCAAGGGAGGACAGTTACAGGCTGAGGGGTCAGAAAACTTGCACCTGCAATATTGTTGGATCCAACATATTCACACGGTTGATCATGATTCAGCTCCATGATCGGCTTTCCCTCAGATTCAGGAGAAAGCTTCAGGCGTTTTCCGGTTCCTACAACGGGGATAGTGCTCTTAACAATTGCATCGACATTGTAGCGACTCATTTCGAAGTTGGTCACAGCATTCACGCCCCGGAACTTTATGGCTGCAATGTCATATGCCTCTGCTGCCTCCTCTTCAGTAGCTGTTGAAAACCCCAGAAACAAGAAAGATAAGAATATATTCATGTCGCGGAAAGTACTGTTCGCTTTGACCATAAAAGGCCTCACTGTTTTATCCTTAAAAGACACCTCTCTTGTGGAGGGAGATGCGACTTGTGCTATTAAATAGTGATTAAGCCCTTCATTCCCATCTCTTGTGAGAGACATAGGATAGCCAGTGTGCCACCAATTCATAAATACATTAGAAAAAGTTGATATTGCATACCAAAAGTTCCCAAATATAGGTCTTTGTTTCCAGCAACACGACCTATTCTCGCTTGCCATCGTCCCTGTTGATGGTGCCTGAGACATTCATAGCAAAGTTTAGGGTGTATTTGGTGGGTGATAAACCAATAGCTTAATCACATATATGAAGATTTTTTTACCACTATATACAATTTCACCCTAAAACTTGATAAATACTAATAAATTTACTCAACTCTAAAATGATTGCAGAACTTTAGTCACATAAGATGCCCTAATCCAATGGATTAATCCGCTCCAACTTTCTTCAACATAATCCAGTATAATAAATTAAATTAATACATTTATGTGAATAAAAATTGCAATTCAATCTCAAATTGAGTAAATTAATTGTTCTTAACCGTAGATTTATCAATTTTTTATCAAATTGTAAATAATGCTTTTATATATGTGATGTGGCCAACAAAATGAACTGAATCAATTGGTGAAACGTTTGGTATATACCTTGTGACACCCCTGTAAGCGGAGGCTCCCCTCGAAAATCCACTACTCTTCCTTCAAGAACAAGAAAATTAACTACAAGTTATGCATATATCGCATCTTTTTGGTTTCTGGAAATTGCTTGGAATACAAGATTATAATGATGTACCTCCTCAAAGATGCAATAAACTCTTGCTTGGTCATATGCTTCATCTCCTCTAGTTCTTCAGTGTAATTCGACATCTAAGTTTAAACAAGCTCTTGGTTACAGTGAATAAAGGAAATGGAAAGCCAAACATGTGGCTATTATGTTCTTATACACTCATAATATCACTTTTTCTCTCTTCTAATTCCTTTCCATCTTTTCAACTTTTCTCTGTCTAAAGATCAAATATTCAGTTCAAAAGAACGCAATTATATGTATGTAGTACCGCGAAATTGGTAGTTGCAGTTAAACCCCAGTACTTTAAGGCAACTAGATCATAAGCTCTCGCTGCCTTTTCTTCCTTGTCATATCCACCTGTGAAGAAACCAAAAATAATCAATCATCGGTTCCATTTTCGCAGTTCATACAGTGAAAACCCAAGAACTGATGAATCAACAATTCTTACCTAAGTACACTGTTATGCATAATCATCCAGATCAAAGCAGCATTACATGTGAAAGAAACGCAAAGTGTTAGATCTCCCTCAGCCTCAGTTTATGCCTGAAATTATTTCTCTACTCAATATGTACAATGCAAATGGAAAAATACAGGCTGTTTAACAAAGATAACCAATAAGGTTTCGATAGTTCCAACTGTAAGGTTGTGTTCTTTGTCCAAAAAAGCAGCAAAAAACTAACAACAATTTAAAATTTTCACAATTCCTAAGTTATTAACTGTCCTTAACAAAGACTATAGTTAAACAAAATACTTGAGCATAACCAACTTCAAAAACTTTTAGCCCTAATGAAACATTTGAGCCCTTTTCTGTATTATGTAAATAAGTTTAAGCCCTCAGAACAACACTTTTTTGCAGGCCAGATTGGTGCATCAGTCAAAAGTATCAAACCTAGACACCCAATTCTGTGCCTCAATCCCCTCAAAGTAAAGCTAAAGCCAATTCATTGAAAAGGTGAAAGATCTGGATAAGGCTCCATGTAAAGTTTCATATGCTAATAATCAAGTAAATCATTAATAGTAGTATAAATCACAACTTCACAATTTTACATTTATACTCAAAGCTTTTACTATAATTTGATAATAGTTATGCATAACATTGTTTAATTAATCTTAGCTATAAAAAAAAAAGTCATATTTTCTTGTAAAAATCAAAGCTTT
Organism: Stellera chamaejasme; assembly: GCA_024586325.1. Classification (NCBI taxonomy): domain Eukaryota; kingdom Viridiplantae; phylum Streptophyta; class Magnoliopsida; order Malvales; family Thymelaeaceae; genus Stellera; species Stellera chamaejasme. The sequence goes on along the minus strand of CM044981.1, from coordinate 52,620,979 downwards.
CTCCAACATCCAGAACTTGTAAAGTGAGAAAAAGGAGAACCTTGACGTCCTCTCCTAGCCTGACCCTCCCTTCTGCAGCTGTTATCCCACAAATGTGCTTCAAATCTCCCTGTCCATCTGTGCCTGTTCCATCAATCAACCATTAAACACCTTTTTTACAGCTTTTATTTCCAGAAAAGAACATAACTTTACAACCAAAACCCAATTTATAAAAAAAAAAAAAAACAAATATGACCAAAATGATCTTTCAGAAGAACTGGGTTTATTACTTGGTGACTCCTCTGTAAATGGAAGTTCGCTGACCAAAAGAATCAGCTGTCTTCTTCGAGCTACCATTACAACGATCCTCACTCCCATTACTAACCGCAAGTCCCAACTCGGTCGACTGACTCAACGCCTCGCCGCCGCCGCCGCCGCCGCGAGTCCGACCCATAGAGGCCGAGTCATCCACCTCCGACCCACCAAACGACTTACCATCTTTCTCCTCTCCGACGCCCACGGAAGCGTTGTTGTCGTCGGTCTGAGTCAGGGAAGAGTCCGGCGAGTCACCGCCGGCGAGGAAATCCTCCAGCTTGGCCGGTGCTTGGTCCATGAAAAACTGACTCTGTTTCGCCTCTGTTTTTTCGTCGTCTGCCTCGGGAAACAGAGCATGGGCCTTGGTGCAGCTGGACCACCACCCTGAAACTGAAAAACTAAAACTTTCTTTTCCCTGATTTCGCTGGCAACAAAACAAATGCCGGTACGAGACAAAGGAACTGAAAAAGGGAGAAAGATTACCATGGTGGACATAGAAGTTATCGAATGAGAAATGGGTCGAGGCGGTGGAAGGAGGAACGGATGACCTCGGCACTTCCATTGGAGACAGTGAAAATGACATCAAATTCGGCATTTTGTAAACTATTTATTTATAGCTCATGTATTAATTGATAAACTTCAATCGACGTCTCTTTTACATTTTCCGTATAAGTTCAAATCCCTGTTCAACAATTTCTGCTGCATTATGGTTTGTTCTTCTTTATACAAATTGCAAAAAAAAAATGGATTGATGTTTTGTTGTTAAAATTTGTACAGAAGAACAAGTGAGGAAAATCAATCAAAAAAAAAAGAAGTGAGGAAGACTTGAACAAGTTTTTTAAGTTTTTTTATTTTATACACAAAAGAAGGTTGGTGATTGGGTTATGATATAGATTTGAACACAAGACCTCCCCTCATATTTCTTAGGAGTTTAATCACCAGACCACATGCTCAAGATGAAGAATACTAAGAACCCGTTTAGTTGATTAATGAAAACAGTTTTCATTTTCATTTATTGTATTAGTTTTCAATTTTAATGTATAATTTTTTAAAATAGTTTTTGAAAACGCGTTTTATTACAGCATGTTGAAAACAGTGTTTTGAAAAGAGTAAAGTGCACCAGTGGCTCATACACTTCCACCAACCGTCGGTACGTCGTCGGACGGCCGCCGGACCAGGGCCGGCGGCCGGCGACAGTCCGGCAATGGTCAGAAGACGGTCAGACAGCGGTCCGACAAGGGACTGGCGGTGGTCCGGCGGCAGTTCGACGGTGGTCCGGTGTGACGGTCTGGCGGTGATCCAGTGACGATTCGGCGATGGTCAGTTCCGTGTTTTCAAAAGAAAACATCAAAAAGTTGTTTTCAAAATCCTTTACAAAAGTGTTTTAATTTTCATATGAAAATGAAAATGACGAACTAAACACATTTTCATTCTATTTCTTATTTTCTCGAAATTTTCAAAAAATTCTACCAACTAAACGGGCCATAAGTTTTTAAAACCATTTCCACCTTTTTTTTAATCTATGGTTATGTTTTTTTATGACAATTTTGAAGAATTTGATAAAATATTTGAAATTTATGTGATATATATATTATATTATATTTTATATATTACATTTATGAACATTATATTATATATTACATTATATTATATATATTACATTATATTATATATATTACATTTACAAACATTATATATCTACTATTAATATATAAATAGGAACATATTAAAAGAGGACATGCCACATGTAAAATATTTTTTAATATTTATTAAAATCACATGATGAATTTAATCAAGAGATAACATCCAAACAGATTGAATCTGCACCAGACTATATCTAAACTTCCTAAAAATTTGAAATAATCCGTAAAATCAGGTGTCAAACTTGATCCCAAGCATACATCCTAAACATTGCACATTATAAATATAGATCTTATTTACAAAGAATTCAACCATACATATTAGTCAACTAGATTCAAAACAGCCCGCAAATCATTTTCGTCAAGCATGATGTCTCGCATGCAACACGAGCTGCAGACCACGTTATATCGTTTTCAACAGGATTTAAATGACCTCCACCTGAAGATCGAGAAAATTCAGGAAAATGTATGGTGCTATTTGCTGATTTCGTACTATATATTTTATCAAATAAATCATATTCATTTTTTATTACACGTTAACACCATGATAGTAACTGGAAATATAAATGTTTGAACATTTTTTTACAAAGAGAGAGGAAATCATGATGAAAGAAAAAAAAATTAAGCATGTTCTAGAGAGAGAGATGCAACTTGTAGGGTTAGAAACGTGAGAGTGTTGAACACTGGTTTATTTATATGAGGGTATATGGGTTATGGTATATATGGGTTGGGTAATTACGGGTTGAGCTAAAAATTTGGATTTAGTTGTTTAAGGGTTGAGAGTTTAGACAATACTAAGTGTTAAAACAAAATTGGTCTAGGTAAGCCCAATTCGCAATTTGTTGGATTTTCGGGTTACAATTTATATTCAAATCTTTTTTATATGTAAAAGTAACTTTATTTTATAACTATATTTGTGAGTATTATTAATTGTAATAATTATATTTTTTTAAATATGATAAATTACCTTAAATTTATAATAAAGTCTTGTAATAATTAGTATAAATAATTGAATTATTTTATATATGATTTTACGTAATGTTTTTAAATTTTATTTAAGTAAATTTTCTGAAATTATGTAAACACTATAATTTTGTAATATTCCTAACATAAATTCTTCAAATTTATATTTCGATAAATTTGTATTTTGATGGTGTACGTTTGGTTTGTGGATTATTTTCCTATTTTATAATATGAGTGATATATTTATGATGTAATTTTTTTCATAGAAAATTGTTAATTTACTATATATCTATATATAAGAGGTATTAAGTCCATGCGCTTCGCAACGGGTGATCGATTAAATATTCAATGTTTTAATAAAACAAATTAGAAGTACTTTAAAAAGTAAAAAAGAAAAACTAAAATATTTTTACTTTTGGCCCTAATAAAAGCAAAAAAAACATCAGTGATAAAAAGAAGTACACTAAATTGGACAAATAAAACCAATGTATGAGTTTTATTAATTTGAAATAGTAACACACATGAAACAATAAGCTTGAATGTTTTACTCTTTTGGTTATCGATCCTCAAATAAAATAGCATATGAGTTATCTTTTCAGGATTTTATATGAATACATCGATAGTATCAAGGCATAGACGTTAATTCTTTTTGCCTCGTCCCGTAAGAAGGGGTACCAACTAGTTATATTATATAGTGATGGACAGTTAAATAGTTAAATGATGTTAGGATTGGGTGTGGTTGGTTGCACCACTTTTATAATATAAATAGATTACAACTTAACCAAAGCTCTGTAACCGGTTGCGGAACATGGATTCTAAAGCACCTCGTTAGTGAAATGAGAAATTGTAGGAAAATGGTTGATTGATAGTTTATTGATGGAATTATGTAGTTTTATTTTGATAAAGAATACACAAAATATCACTAAATCCATCAACTTTATTAAATTACTTTTTTTCTTGAATTTCTCTATGTTTCACATTCATTCCATCAAAGAAAAATTCTAAAATGCCAAAAGCCCACACAAGCAAACTGAGAAGATTTTTATTAGGTCTAAATTTTTCGAAAAAAATTCAAAAAAATATATTATTAACTCTGGTTTTGATTTGATAAAGGTTCATAGGCTGGAGGTCATTAGGTGGGCAAGGCACGAGAAGAGAGAAAATAGGAATAAAAGAGAAAAAAGAAATTGGGTAAATTTAATAAAGTTTAAAACATCAAGGATAAATTGTTATGAATTAAAAAAAACTTAGGTTTCAATTTTGTAATTAAAATTAAAATATAACGAAAACATTAACGGAGGTTAGTCCTAGGGAGTTTTATAGATTTTCCCAAACTTCATGGGATAAAATAATGAATTCCAAAAATACGGAGATAAAATGAAGATTATGACAAATCTTAGGGGGGTAAATGATAATTTCCCACAAGAATATGATCGCATTTTTTTTTTAGGGAGGGAGTACCAAAGATAATAGGTGGCGGAACACACTAAATCCCAACCCTAGTTCCCTACCTGACTCGACGGCGATGAACAAAGTGCAGCAAGCGAACCTTCCTGCAAGACCTCTTCGACGAAACTTACACTTGCTCCACGTCCGTTTCCACCCGTCCACTGAAGTCCGACATTGCACCGCATCAAGCCACTCCCCGCCGGCGTCCTTCACTGCCCTGATGCTCAATCCTCCTCTCGCCGCCGCTGCCCTCTGCAGCTCCGCTGGGCGCTCCCCAGCATCCATTGTAGACCAAGTGACTCTGCATGACCATAACAAACGACAACTTAAGGTAAATAACACTTTCCACTTAAATTCTTTTTAAGTTAAATAACATTTAGTGACTTGAATCTACTATCTACTATTATATATTAATACAGGATAACTGCATTAATCGCCAAAAAAAAATGAAACTCACTTCCTGGTTGCCACATGTGCTCCACCTCAGCTCCACATCAGATTTGGAGTTTTTTCCTGATCCCATAAGGTAACAACTGAATATGGTAACTTCCAAAATTTTCAATTGTAGTTAAGGCAAACATCTAATCACTCCCCTTTGTTTTCTCATATGTAATTAAAATAATTAAAACACCTCCAATCAAAAAATAATTAAAACACTTTTACAACATTGATTACTCCGCTATCTCTCATCTTCATCCGTTTAGTTCGTAATCGCATTTCCTTTTCTCTTTTCTATTTCAAAGCTCGCCGCCCAACGACCATCCTCGACAAGCTTTCTCGCCGAAAGCCAGCCAGCTCCGCCTCCACCTTCGTATTACTCTCTGTCATTTGATGCATCATATTACCGTCATTCTTTACGAACCACCACCACCTGAGCTACCCAATCACCGCCGATCTGATAGAGAACAACCTCATTGGCTAAAATAGATGGGCCAGAATTCTCCCCAACTGACGCTCCAATCGTCCGCCATAGCACCGCAAAGCTTCTTCATTTCCACTGCTGCACTCTCCTTTGCCTGAAAGCGCTGCCGCTAACCACTAATTGAGCTTGACCTGCCATCTAACCTACAGACTCAACCTGCCATTACCGAAAATGAAGAAACTCTTCATCCTGAGTCCTCCATAATGTTAAGCGCTCGATTTGAGTATCGGTGCGGACTCGATAGTGGGAGGCGGGCGAATCGATGGTGTGACAATGACGCTTGGCGGGAGGGGACGAATCGATGCCAAAGATCATTGTTTATTCCAGATCTGAAACGTCTTAGGTTGCGAGGGGACTGCTTGTCGGGCTTAGTGGCGGGATGAATTATGACTTCACACTAGGGGTGTTCAAAAAACCCGCAAAACCGAGAAACCGAACCGAACCGCATGATCCGAAACCGAAATAATCCGTGAACCAAAGAAACCGATAACCCGCGGGTTCTAATTTTAGAAACCCGCGGATACCCGAACCGATCCGCATATGCCTATTTACAAATAAATTATCTAAAGTTGCTTACTTCATCTCAATTTTCCTTTAAGTTTCTTTTATATTATGTGTGAAAACCCATTTCATACAACAATAATATATGTACATTTATGATATGTACATTTATACTCTAGATATGTATTATTGTTCTATTTATGCAAACTACTTTTCTTCATTTTAATGCTCTAGATATGTACATTTATGATGCAGAATTTTAGAATATCTCCAAGTAAATTGAAAATTTTTATAGAATAATTATACTTCAGAATACCCGCGGATACCCGCGATCCGAACCGCAAAAAACCGTGAAAATCGGGTTCCCGCATTTAGGGTACCCGCACTCGGTGAGGCATATACTATTTTTCTCCCTATCCGCCCCGCCCCGCCCCGTGCACACCCCTACTTCACACTTCCAGATCTGATAGTGAATTTATGTTAGCAGACACTTCCTCTTCGTCCTTTTTATTTTTTTTATTTTCAATTAAAATTTTGGATTATTGTGTTCTGAGTGATTAACAAATTTCTCTCCACTTAAATGCTGAGCAGAATAAAGATCAACCAAACACGAAAGGTAATTCTAACAGATTCTTATTCATTATCTGTTCTCACCTCTTCCTTCAGTGTCTTATAGTCATCAAAAGAATTGGTGAGTTTTTTGTGATATATACTAAATTGATTTCATCTAAATTGCAGTTTTGTGATATATACTAAATTGCATTTTTAAATATATTTCAATAGAATTTAGACTTAGATGTCAATAGACTTCTCAAATTTGCTAGTGGGTACAATCGGAATACTTAATTCAAACTCATTATTAGCTGTAAATTTGAAATACCATGTTAGATACAAATAAGGCTAGCTATATTGTTGATATGGTTTCGATTGGATGGAAGGTTACCCGAAATCAATGATGATCTTTTCCTTATTCTGTTTGGCGAAATGATGGTGGTAGTGGAATTTTGGACACTCGAAACCCCCAAGCTCCGAAAGGACTTGACAATCACAAGTATGACACCCGGTGGTCATGGATCCAACTTTTTCCTTCCTGGGGAAATTGAGTAAGTTAGAGTTGATGAATATGTTACTTAAGCCTCAAGTATGGAGTTGAAGTGGCTAAGAGAAGACTAAACTATGAGCTATTCTCACTAGAAAATTATGCTAAAGAAAGATAACTAAAGAAGATAAAATATAGAAGAGAATTCTTTGTAGTTTCCTTGATGTATTTCTTGATGAAAAACAAGTGAAACAGGTCTCCTATTTTCACTAGTAGGAGGCAGCCTTAGGTTACAAAAAATCCTAGAGAATTAACACTAGAAATAACTTCTAGAAGTAATACTAGAGTTATTCCAAATAACTTATAATAAAACTTGATACTAAAGGCTATTGGCTCCTACATTTTATTGCTTGTAACTCATAAGAAAGAAGCCTCTAGATCCTTGAAAAATTCACTGAAAATGGTTACAAAATGAGGTTAAAAGTGAAGTTACAAAACTCACTTAACTTCAAACCAGAAATTGCAACAAGGGATCACTTGGAAGCTTAATTTGGCATTGTTAACGTCCAAACTGGATTCTTCCCTCTGTATATTAAATGTAGAGCCGGATGTTAGCTTTCCAATGAGATAAGAATCATATAATTCCGATATCTATAGCATGAGTTATGAATTTTATACAAAAAGAACTCCAATATGACATCTTCATCAATGCTCATCATTATGATACCCATTGAAGCTCTTCATGATAAGAATATGACTTGGAGTAGCGGATGAGGTAACACTTTAAAAGAATGGGGTGCCAAGTTCAAGTCACGTTCATGTCATTTTGCTCCTTTTATTTTAACTTTTTTCAAACCTTGTAATTTGGCCTTGACATAGTGGACTCAACTTCTATTAGAAATGGTCTTTACAAACATGTCGAAAACATGATAAAATGTGTAGGCTTGATGGGTCATGCCAACACTAGGTCTTTGACCTGGGGCAAACTTGGTCCGATTTGGGCCAAGGATGGTTGTTTGCTCTGTTGGTCTGATTGTATGGCATTAGGCCTTAGATTGGGTCGATAAGTGAGGCCATGGGCCTATTAGGCTTCTTGAGTCTAGCCTATTGGGCTTGGACCTATGTCTGGATCCGGGCCACTTAGCCTTAAGCTTCTATCATGCGGCATATGTTTGGGCCTTGGGCCCAAATCTCTTCTTGGGTCTTTTCTTGGATGGAGATTGACCCAGTTCTTCAGTTTTGGTGGAAATTCTATCCAGGACCTCGACTTCTTGAATACATGATGTGGTCCTTGGGTGGAACCACATCAATTGTGCTTAATTTCAGCACAAGAAATTCATTGTAAGAAATGATTATTGTCGGAGTAAATTCCGCGTACAGTCCCATTTTAAGTTTCGGTGACCTATTTTAGTCCCGTTTTAAGTATTTGAGTCAATCGAATCCCATTTTTTGAATTCGTGACCTAATGAGGTCCTTTCCGTCCACCCCTTCCGTTTTCTTGGACGGAAAGCTGTGAAATGTCGAATTTGCCCTTAGTGTGTCTGAGTTGTCAGCTGAGGTGAATACAAAATCCGAAAAATCCGAAAAATAGGAATAAAATCCGAAAAATCCGAAAAAAATCCGAAAAATCCAAAATAAAATCCAAAAATCCGAAAAATAGGAATTAAATCAAATAAATAGGAATCATATAATTATATAATTATATAATTATCATATAATTATATAATTATCATATAATTATATATCCGAAAAATCCGATAATAATTAAATAATCCGAAAAATCCAAAATAAAATCATATAATTATATAATTATCATATAATAACATCCTATTTATATGATTTAATAACATCCTATTTATATGATAATTATATAATTATATGATTTTATTTTGGATTTTTCGGATTATTTAATTATTTTTGGATTTTTCGGATATATAATTATATGATAATTATATGATTCCTATTTATATGATTTAATTCCTATTTTTTTGGATTTTATTTTGGATTTTTCGGATTTTTTTCGGATTTTATTCCCATTTTTCGGATTTTATTTCTATATTTTCGGATTTTTCGGATTTTATATCCACCTCAGCTGACAACTCAGACACACTAAGGGCAAATTCGACATTTCACAGCTTTCCGTCCAAGTAAACGGAAGGGGTGGACGAAAAGGACCTCATTAGGTCACGAATTCAAAAAATGGGATTCGATTGACTCAAATACTTAAAACGGGACTAAAATAGGTCACCGAAACTTAAAATGGGACTGTACGTGGAATTTACTCGATTGTTGTCGTGTTAGATTGATGATATCAGAGACTTGAAGAAATATTATGTTAGATTTTGACAACGTTTTGATATGTATTTATGATTTTAATCTTGATTTGAAGTGCTTTAGATGTAGTTATTTTGTTTAAATTCAGTGGCGTAATTAAACTGCTTCAATTAGATAACATGAATGGGGATGAGATTTGAATCACTTCCACCACCCTCGACAATATTTCTAGGCTTCATCATTACTATGTTTTAGATCATTCTAGCTTTTAATGAGTTTAAGGTTTAGGGTTTAGCCTTACCCTTCGTAACTGTTTTCTTGTTCCATCTTCTCAAGGTTTTTAAGTGGAAAGTACACTAAAGCGTTAAGGGGTTCAAAGCGCAAAGCGCGAAGCGAAGCGAAAGGGCGGGCTTTAGTGCTATGTCTAATGTGATATTTTATTTTAAAGCCTATTTGGCTTGTGCAAAGCCTTTGGCTTAATGCCTTGGTAGAAAAAGTTGCTCTCTATTTTCCCAAAAAACCCATCACACTTTCAATAAATTAGAAAAGGAAACTTGTATACTATTGCGGGTAAATTGTGTAATTTTGATTAACTTTTGGCCTATTTATTAAAGGATAAAAGGTTTTACCTGGCTTCACAACTGCCAAATTGGCTATTTTTTTTGAACTTGGAAGACCTATTTTATTAATGATAACTCATTAAGAAATAAGTCGTAAACGACGAACTATAGTATCTAGAATAGGTACAAATAAACATGTCTACTAAAAGGGAAATCTCCACATAAATAGAGTAACTTGGAAAAACAAAACCACTACGGTAAGACTCACCTGTTCTGGCCTCCAAAGACTAAGCAAATCATGACGATGGACATGACCAATATGGGGATGAAACATAGCACATCCTCAAGTTATATTATTCTATTAGTTTTACTCCCTAGACTATGAATCATTACAATCCAATCACTCAACTTGTCGACTAACACTTTAGTTAAGGGACTGGAGTCTGGACTGCACTATTAAATAGTATAGGGTATCACATAAATTTTATGTAAAACTAAGAGGATGCAACTGTTATTTTAACTTTACCTAAGCCAATTTTACCAAATTTCACCGATGCATCGAACGCAGCCGCCCTTTGCCGATGCTGTCGATAGATAGATAAGAATCCGAGATAGATGAGAGAAAAGAGACTAGCGACGGCGGCTCCGCTTGACGCTGACAAGAAGCTGGGTTAATCGGCCACTAGAGAAGAACGGAGCGAGTGACCGGTGAAATTCTCACCGGCGCGGCGGTTCCATCCCAGCCACCGCCGCCAGATCCAGCCTCCACTGGCGCCGTGAGCCATTTTTTTCTTTTAAAAAAAGACGTTTTGGTTTCTGGCTTGAAGCCCACGCTTCTGCCCCTCAGGGAGTCGCAGCGCTTCAGCGCCTCCACCGCGCTTCCGGCAGGGGGCGTCGCCTCCGAGGCAAAAAGCGGTGAAAGCCTGAGGCTCAGCGCTTCGCGCCTTAGGCTAGGGACTAGTCGAAGTGGTTAATTTTTGTGAGAGGTAATATCTGATAGCACCAGAGCCTTAAAGCCATCTTGCGTTTAAGAAGAGTGGATATTTGAACTCTTTGGGACGAAGAAAAGAGATTGATTCCATGGTGAAGCAATTTTCTACAAAACGAGGTAAGCTTCGTTCTTTCTTTATTCAAGTGAGAATGTCTGGCTGCTACCATTTTCTGGTTTCTATGTCCGTGTCTTGTTTCTGTTTATTTTTTTTACTGCTTCACGTCATTGTTAATCTTTACTTATGTTGTTAAAAAAAACATCTTATGTGTTTGGAACGTATTTTTAAGTGGGGATAGAACTATCTGTGCACAGAGTGTCTGTGTCTGTGTTTGTGATGTTGATGCTATAAGTTCTCATCTTGCTATGTTCTTTATACTTGGATGCTACAAGTGAACCTCAATTATCTTTAAGCTCCTTTTGAGTTTTTCCATGGGCTCGTATTCTAAAGCTCTTCCACTGATTTCAACTATAGTGCTTATTGTTATTTTTAACAGTAAGAACATTTTATTTTATGTCTGAAGGATTGAAGAGGCACAGGAAGTCTGATAACTCTGAGTCCAATGGGCGTGCTGAAAAGCAGAAGATTGTTGTCAAAGAGGTTTCTCCTGAGAGGTTTCCAGGCACGTTTCTCATCTATTGTTGCGCTTATAGTGAATTCTAGTTTTTAAAGTTAGCTTGACTAGGTTTTGGAGCTATCAGTTACTTTCTTTTGATAGTTAATGCCTGGTTATCATTTTTTTTATTCATCATCACATTTGATTTTTGGAAAGTTTTGTATACTGGTTTGCTGTATTATTAAGGAAATTATCAATAAGTTTCTGTAAAAATGTTGGGATAGATTACTGCTGCAACTTATACATGTTATGCGCATCTAGAGCCAGATCTTCAAAGTTTAGGCTTCTGCCTTTTGTCTTCATACAATTTCTAAATGTTCTAAAACAGTGTTTTTTTCATTAACTTGTGCTGAGATCAATATTTTTTTTTTTTTCGCTTTTTAACTGTCGAGTCAGATGGTAGTGATTCTGATGGCGCTGCTGATGAAGAAATAAATTATGACAAGTCTACAACAAATGGAAAATCAATATCAAGGTTGACAGAAAAATCTTCTCTTGATGTGTCACACAAAAGGTAAGGATCATAGCCAGAAATTCGTTGCAGAAGTAGGGATATGAATTCCTTTCAGGATTGAAGTGTTGCATGGACATGGAATTGCTTTTACTAGAAATTACTACCTATCTGAAAAATAGTTATTGGAGACCACTTGCACATAAAATTCTTTACATGCATCATCAAATATTGTTTTGGTTTTTGGTCAGCAGGCTCTCACTGCTGTTTGATGTATATTACTCCCTTTATCCCTAATTTTATGAAGCACTAGAGTCTGCACGTGTCTTAAGGAAAACAAGTTGCTTCATCTGTCTTTCCAATTTTACCTGTTTGTGGGATAGGTAAGAGTATGTGGGGTAGATGGGAGAGAACACAATGGGTAATGAAGTAAACTGACTTCAAGTTACTAATAAGGAAATTGTAAAAATAAATTGGCACAACCAGAAACACAAACTACTGTATAGAACCTTTTCAAATAGTTTCTTATTTATTCGAAATCTTCTTCTCCGATAAGCCCTTACTCGGTCAACATTTAATAGTTATTTTTGTAAGCTGAAATATGCTTCTGTAGTTTTGCAGCCTCTTTGTTTGTGTTTATTTAAATCAATTCGTATCTTGGAACTGTTCATTTAATTTAGCTCTGGAAGCTTTATTTGTTGCTCTATTTACATAAATGCAACTAGTATGGTGCAAGGTTTAGTTTGATGTTTCTTTTTATTTATTATAACTTCTTAATTTTTGTCTTTAATGTATGCTACCTTTTAATTGTTGCCTGCATGTTCGTACTTTATTTTCGTTAAATCGAAAAGCATTTGCAAGAAAAAACTGAAATGTAATACTTTAAACATGCAATTTTGTTGTAGGAAAAGACGAGAAAGCAAAAATGATGCTAATGAAGATACTGATGGCTCAGAGTCAGCTGGTCAGTCAGATAAAGAGGAAGTTGATGAAGGTAATCTCATTTGTGATAGTTGCCATCTCTAGTAACTATCATTGGGTTAACTAAGCAAGTAACTAAGCTAGGGTGGTAAAGTCCTCGAATACTAGTTTTGTGCTACTAGGAAATATGCTTGCACATTGCCAAGAGGAACAATGTTTTTAAGCTGATCAGACATAAATAATCTTGAGTTATCAGAAGCCATATCATTTTTGTGATCCCAGTTTGGTTGTAAGACTTGTTTTGTCAAACGAGTTGCTTTCAAAAACTTGTAGGAAAATTTAATTGATATAACATGTTTTAGGAAACTGAGATTTTATAACTCAATTATTGCACATCCGGGTCTTAAGGATGTGATTGTTCCACTTCGTTCTTTTCTCTTTTTGTCTCAGATTTGGTCTCATTATAAACATCATGTTACCATGTAACCTGTAAAAAGAAGTTTATGTAGTCATCTACAAGCTTCATCTTTAGTGACATGTATCGTTTAATGGTGAATGTATAAACCAATCATTCTGTAAAGTATTTTACTAATTTCCCGAAGCCGATTGGAAGACACAATTTTATTAATTTTAAGCTAGTGTTGTTGTTGGTGCTCTAAGGGATGAGATATAAGGATCACAGGGTACAGATGCCTTATTGGCTAGGTAAAGTATTTTGCTTAAGGTGCAATCTGGGCAACTGCCACACCATTATGCCTGCAATCAGTTTACCTAGGCTCACTGTGTTTAGGTGCATGTGCACCTTCGCTCAAGTTGGGTACACATGAGCAAAGAAGCCTATGGCCTATAAAATATTTCTGCCCTATAATGGGATGGAGAAAATAATATGTATATGCATACTTGTTTGCGTTATTTTTACTTTCTAGACAAAGTTTTACAGCATTTTTTGGTCTATGGCTTTTCTCTGCCCACGATGTTTCATAATTGGCTGTTCACCCAATTGGTGCTTAGTGATGTACCTTTGTCTCTGTTGCAATAACTCGTGAAGTATTTGGAAGTCTGTTCCATATGGCTTTTCTCTGCCCACGATGTTTCATAATTGGCTGTTCACCCAATTGGTGCTTAGTGATGTACCTTTGTCTCTGTTGCAATAACTCGTGAAGTATTTGGAAATCTGTTCCCATCTTCTTTTTGGAGCATACATTTGTATTTTGTCTACAGGCCCTTCTACAGTACATGGGCTGTGTACCTTAAACACTAATGTCTCAAGCTTCTTACACATTTGATCATCAAACCACCCACAAGCCCCTAGTTTTTATTTTTTTTTTGTTTCTGCATTTGTGGATGCTGTTCTGTTTTTGGTATTGAGTTTCAACTTTTTTCCTATACTTATTGAAAATTGTATTATACAAACCCAAATAATATATTCTTCATTTGTTCTGAAGTGTTTTATATCTTCCTGCCATGAAATGTTTGTAGGTGATGATGGGGAGAGTGTTAATGATTCCTTGGCCTTTGACTCAGATGAAGAAGATGAATTAGCTGTCCCTAGCCACTCAATTAACACCAGGTTTTTTCTTCTCGTATTGGTGGTAGAATGAAAAAAAGGCCTGACATTAAAATGTCATACTGACAGGCTGAGTGGCTGACTCCACATTAACCATTTTGACTAATTTGTTGTTGTATCTTAAGTTTGATTAATAATTTTAAAGGAATCAATGCTGTGAGCTGTATGTGCATGCTCAAGGGTCTGGATAGTACCACTCAGCCTTTTGCAGCTAATTCAGAGAAAAGAAGTAAAATGATATCTAGAAAAATAAAATAATATATGAGGTGAAGGTTTTACAGTTCAATATGTCCAAAGATTCTGGGAATAGAAGTGGGAACAACAAAATTTATTATGTTGGATATTTAGTGTGATAAAAGGGGATTTTTTGGTGTTTACATTTTAATTTATTTTTGAGTTGGGATGAAGGCTCTGTTGTTGTATAAGTTTGCAGTTCATGCTGCACTTCTTCACACTCACACACCTTCACTTCCTTATCAGCCTCATGCTTCTGCAATATATTTAGGACACTGTCCACAAAATGGTTTGTAGCTGTTTTAGGTGCTCGTGTTTGGTAATTATTTTTCCTGCTCACTACCAAATAGATTAAATTGCTTTCCTCTCCTTTAAGTTCAATTTGAAGTACATTTGCTATCCGAGCCAATTCATTTGGTGATGTTCTGAAGCAAAATTTGCCTCACTTTGGCCTACATTTTTATTTCTTATAGCTAATTACCCAGGTCTGTAAAACTTTGGCTCTTTTTATGCAGTTCTTTCAGTAAACATGTTTGTCATGAGTTATCTAAAGAAGAAGCTGAAAGTCTGACACAGAAGAAAAGGAAATATGTATGGGAAGTTCCTGCTATTGACATGTCGAATTGCAAATGGGTAGGAACAGGAGAGTGTTTTATGGAGGTATGCCTGCCATTTCATTTGTAGATGCCTTTGGTGAACTTTGGCTGTTTATTTTTCTTTCTGTATTATGTTATATAGTATCACTGTTTTATCACCTGGCATTTACAGAGTGCTAAAATTTCTGATCGTCCAGCTGTAAAAACGGAAAAAATATAATCTGTTCTGTTACAAGCAGATCTGAATTGTGGGTTTCTACTTCTGGTGGCGAAGTGAGTTGGTTTAGATTAGACTCTAGTGTGAATATGTGATAAAGTTTTAAAGTTTAACCATCATAACACTTCATGGTTTTTTTTAATAATGTGTTTTCTTATTCTTTTTTTTTTCCATTTTACATGTAGTCCATTTAGTCAACATGCTTGTAATTATTAGGAGTAATAAAACAAGGGGTAACTTACGAATAGCAGAGATGTCAGCCCTCGATCTCTTATGCTAAAAGTTGTCTCTGATAACACTGATCACTGACAATAGTGCCGCAGGTGAATGTACCCTCTCAAACATTCATCTCCATTTTGGATTATATTTCAGACTAAAGATCTGGTGTTACTTAAAGAAGTCTCTGTTGTGTGATTGAACTTCTTTGGCAGTGTGGAAATGCACTGTGTACAAATTGAAGGGATTTATTTTCTGGTTATAGAGGAAATAAAAATCTGTGAAATCTGAACAATCTCCAAATTGTTTCTGTTCCTTCTGAAATGAGTGTCCCGAACAACATGTCCAGCGGAAATGGAAAAATAGTCACTGACCTTAGCATTCTGATTAAAAGCAAAAGAAAAAACTTCTGGGGTCAAGTGCTGTAAGGGTGTCCTTCCACTCCAAACAGATTTACAGAAGTCCTGAAAAAGATAGTGGTGACATGCCCAAATGAAAAAACTGAGACAAGGCATCTCAAGCATTACGAATTTGCCTCCAGACACCCTCAGTGTAAGGTGACCGTGACTGTTTGGTGCATCTACCATTCTGCAAAACCCATACTCCTGAAACCAGAAAGGCAGTAGTCAAAGCTCTCTCACAAGCCAGCATTTTGAATTTATTGTTTTTTATATAACGAAATGGCCAATTCCATTTGTTAGGTTCCAAAGACAAAAAGCCCCTTAGCGCCCAGACACATCGCACTTCCGCTCGGGTCGAGGCTGCCACTCGGTCCTAAGACGGATCAAAGAAGAGTGGGGAATCCTATATCCAGTCATATCATTCCGTTGACAATTTTTCAAAAAAAAGGGCAAGTAGTCTACGACTATCCTTGCTTTGTTTCGGCCACTAAGACATTCTGGCACAGAGTATTTTCATCCTCCATGAAACACCAAAGCCACTTGGATAGGAGAGCCTTGTTCATAGTAGCAAGTAATTTCAGACCAAGACCACCAACTTTAAGAGGTTGCTGAACCATCTTCCAGTTTAACAGATGAAGCTTTCAGTCGCTGAACTGCACGATAAAAATCTAGCTCACCTTCCAAGTATTTAGCAATTTGCGGAGGTGTTTGAAACAATGACATGTAATTAATGGGCAGATCTGTAGAGTGCTCGTAATAAGCATCAATCTTCCGCCTTTAGATAATGATTCCTGCTTCCATCCAGCAAAAATGGCTATCAAAACAGAGACATGAAATTAATGGGCAGATCTGTAGAGTGCTCTTATTAAGCATCAATCTGCCACGCACTCGGCTACCTGAAATTGCATCAGATAACAACTTTGCAACTTCCCTGGTCGAAAGTCTGAATTATGAACTTAACTACAGTCATTAGCTTCTTACCAATAAAGTCATACTCTGTAATTGTTACCTTGGACATCTGTTTGGTTCATTTGGGTTTCCAAATTCATTCTAAATCTGTTAGAAACCTGATTTTTAAGTATTAAGATCACAGTGTCTAAGGGCTAATCAGAATAACTACCTTGGACATCTGTTTGGTTCATTTGGGTTTCCAAATTCATTCTCTATCTGTTAGAAACCTGATTTCAAGAATTAAGATCATAGTGTCAGTGCTAGCTTTTTAGCCCACGCTCTTAGGTTTGCTTGACTAACTTCTTCTGTGAATTATAGTTAAGTTGCTGAAACTCGTAAATTCGTAATGCTTCATCTATGAGAACACTGAACAGAATCCTGAAGTAATGTATTGGAATTCCTACATTAAGGAAATGACTTAATAAGCTTCGAGATGATATTAAAGAAGTATTCGTATCCAAGTACTTTAGAATTCTTTGTATTATGCCCTTTAGTGTATTAAAAGTGGAAATGAAAGTG
The DNA here is from genome assembly GCA_024586325.1 of Stellera chamaejasme. NCBI lineage: Eukaryota > Viridiplantae > Streptophyta > Magnoliopsida > Malvales > Thymelaeaceae > Stellera > Stellera chamaejasme. The sequence goes on along the minus strand of CM044981.1, from coordinate 52,603,659 downwards.
ACAGTCTCATTGTATTGAGCTAGCCGTTTGATCCCATTTTCTAGCTTTATTGAGGTGTTCAATAGAATATTATATCAGTTTTCTTGCTTATCTGTTGATATTGTCATTATAAGTGCCATTTTGTGTACCATTTGAATCTATCCAGTAGGTTCTCAGTATTTTGAATAATTGAATCTGCAGAACGACTTGAACTCTGTTAACACTCTAAAGAAAAAGTTGTGTAGCCATTGGATGGATATCTACAAAAGATCTGGAAAGGATTTTCATTCTAGTAGACAAAGATGGTACTTCTCTCTTTGTAAGTGCTCAAAGCCTTCTCATCATATATTGATGGATTCTTTAGCAGGTTTTCTATAATTTCCTTTTCATACCATCATATGGTTTGTCTGAAATTTGATCTCAGTTCCTGGCACCTTTTTCTGCATGTCTCATGTTGCTACAAATATTACTTCCTCCGTTCTAAAAAACCATCCACTTTACTTTTCAGCATTTAATCTATGATGCTTTTTCAACATTTTGACATAAGAAGTCAAATAGTCTATATCCAAATGGCAAATGAACATTTGTAATTTTCAATTTATATAGATATGTATCAATATTTTTTACAAATTTTTCTAGCACTAATTTGAGTCAAATGCTACATTATTTGAGGATGGAGGTAGTCTGTCATTATGATTTCAAACAACGTATGTCCTGTATTATTTTTCACTCAACTTTTTAACTAAGTTTCACACACACACAAATACACATGTATTACACTTAAATGTACGAATTTCCACACGCTAATAATAGATTAAATCTTGTATGTTGGAAATATTAACAACTGTTATGAGAAAAACTGTGTCAAGCTCTTTGAAAAGTTGAAAGAAAAAATGACGAACATCATGTCTGGAGGTGGGAGTTAACTAGTGCATATCTACTGAAGTTGCTTTTTAGATTAGCTTGTAGCGTAGTTAGTTATAGACACATGTCCTATATGTGAGCCTGAGTTCTATATAAAAGTTTTACCATTGATTACAGTTAGCATACCTCTTTAGCTGGTGGTTAAAGCAGATCTTTTTGTTTCCCTCTTTGTTCGGCTTTTTGGTAGTTGACAGCTATTGGGATATACTGCACTGCAATAAAAGACCTTTCTACCTCAAAGGAAAAGAAGAAGATTCAAACATCATGGACGCATACCTTATGCATTCTGTGCGTATAATGTCCCTGTTACTGTTTGGTGATATCCTTTCCAATTTTGAGATGATATATGTAGGTCATGTTACTAAGCAATTTGCCTTGCAGCTCAATCACATCTTTAAAACTAGAGATTGTGTGAAGAAGAATGACTCAAAGTTAAACAAGCATCAGGAAAAGGAGGACCCACTTCCTGGTGATGGTTTTTTGGATCAAGGCTTTACCCGACCTAAGGTATTGCCGTTTGCTTTCATGTAATTGTTGGGTGATCCTACTTGATAAGGACTTGTGTCTTATGTGTGTCTAAATTTATTAGTTCAAAAGTAGGGTACTGGTATGTGTGTAGCGCCTTGGGCTGTAGGTGTTCATAACAATAACGAACAACTAAAATTTAGTCTGATTTCATCTGTTCAAACTGGTGATTTGGTCCCACTCTTACGTACTCCCTCCGTAGTCTGTCCCAAAATAATTGTTACATTTGACTTTTTTATGTTATGTTTGACTCAAATTATTGCTAGAAAGAATTTGTTAAAAAATTCTTAAAAAATATATTTAGAAACTACAAACATTGATTTATCTTTTGCATATAAATTATTTTACTTTATCTATCAAAATGTTGAAGAAACAAATTCATAGATTAAATTTTGAAAACGAAACAGGTCAGTTATTATGGGACATAGGGAGTAGTGCTTGCTTCGTCTCTGAAAGGATTGTGCATTTTTTTGGGCATGAAGATGAAGACTTAAGTAGAATGAAATGCTCTTTCCAAAATTACCCCTAATACTAATTGTAAATAAAGCACTATACTTATATTAAAAGGGAGGGCAAGTTTGGGGTAGTATGGTAAAAGAGGATCATAAAAGTTTCTTAAAAAGGAAATGCACCAATCTTTTAGGGACACCCTTAAAAGGAATATGCATCATCCTTTCAGGAACGGAGGGAGTATATTTTTATTTGTTAAACTCTCGAAGGATTGCATTTTTCTCGAGAGACAGAAACAGCCAATGCTTGATCAGTGATGTTTCCCTATGTGCTTCAGGTTTTGATGTTACTGCCCTACAGAAGCATTGCGCTTCGTGTTATTAAGCGGTTGATACAACTAACACCGGAAACATCAAAGGTACTATCAGTCTTTCTTTTCCTTTTTGAGAAAATACCTTCTGTTGGTCATTCTTAACCATGTTTCTGATAAATATAGAAGTGATTCATTTGACAGTCTTGGTATTTGATGTTACTGTGTTGACCACATTTTTTTGAGAGACATTGCTTTGCTTCTCCTGACTTGGCTGTGCAGTGGCTTGCTCTTGGAAACATATTCTGATATTGTTACTCTTCTAGACAAAATACGTTTAACTCTGGTGTAGGGTGGTATTATAATATCATGATTCATGTAGTTCATACTTTGTGTGTTCAGCACAATTTTGTACGCAGCATTATTTGTTTTTTGCATTTCAATGTCATTTTGTGTATTTTGTTCTACTGTTTGATTTTTCATGATATCATATATACTAGTTCCACTGTTTTATTCTTCATGATTCATAAGCATTTCCCTTTGTTTCCTTTTCCTGTTCAGCCATGTAGATCTAAGCAAATAATAGGATACATGAGAAAGAGAATGAACTATTGGGTTTTAACACATGCATAAATTTTCGATTTCAGCCTCGTTCATGTTGGAATTTTATTCCTGTAGTAGTTTATTTGGTTACTTCATGCTAGTAATTCCTAGCATACGGCATCACATTTTCTTTGGTCAGCATGTTAAGGTGTTTATATACTTTATTTCTCTCATATTTCAGCACTGAGCATCCAAGTATTATAGGTGCAAAGCTTCTGGCTTAATGATTAACTTGGAATATGAAGATGTCATTCCCTGATTTCAATGCTTCAAGAAGCTGCTTTTCTGAAAATATGTTTTCAACTGTTTTTCTCATATGAAGGTAAATGTGGAGCATATTGATCGTTTTTACAAGGAGTTTGGATCTGAGGAAGATGAAAATAGCGAGGATAATGAGGAATCTCAAATTGTCACATCAAAGTCTTCCAAACCTTCTGATCATCAAGCACTTTTCAGTGGCAATTCAAGAGATGACTTCATGATAGGAGTCAAGTTTACCAGGTAATTGCAGTATTTCCTTCAGTCACTTTCTGCTGTCTAAGAACACTGTAAATTCCTGTGATCCTTCAAGTGGATCTTGTTTACTTGTCTGAAGAAGTAAAACTCCTTCAATGGTCACGGGGCATTGACTGCAGTTAATGAAATATCGCAACCCGTTACTGAGTATCAGCATATCGGATGTTGCTGCTTGCACTTGCAGGATTCTAATATTTAACATTTTTGAATCTGAAATTAGTTAGTTTCTTTCGCTAGTATGATATTGTTTTTTTGTATTAAGCATGCATCTGAATTACTTAAGACTACATTGCCCTTAAATTGTTTTGGTTTTTTTCTCTACAAACTTGCAGGAAGAGCATTAGGTTGTACGGTGACTTCTATTCCTCTGATATCATTGTTGCTTCTCCTCTGGAACTGATAACAGTAAGCATTTTTTCCCTTTTACTTTGGTGGTTTATCATTCATTTGGAGATAAAGTGCATGCCGACATTAAGCATTAGTCATAGACAAACTCACACGGTCAAGCTTCAGCAAGATGAAGTCTCTACTGTCGATTTGCATGTTTGGGTGGTTGGGGTTAGGTGTATTTATTTTGCTGTATTTCGAACAAGAGTAAACTTCGCTGGTGGTCCTGTAAGTTTGTGGGTTGTCCTATTTGGGTCCCGTTTTAAGAATTCGGCTCACTTTAGTCCTGTAAGTTTCAATCGTGTGCACCGTTCGTCCTGCCGTCCGTTAAAATCACCGTTAAATTGGTAAAATTACTAAAATGTCCTAGATCTAATATTCAATTGAACACTAATCTCTTAAAACAACTACAAATAAACCCTAACTATTTTAAATGTACAACCACACCATCTCTTCCAATCCAATATATTCATCTCCGGTGGAAAGCAGATTTGCGTGGACCTTTTGACTGGCCACCGCGACGGAGCAGCTGCTGGCAGTGAATTCGGCCGGAGTAGGGTCGCCGGAGGTGGGGAGAATATCTGCGGCGCTGGCGGGGCTGATCGGAGCTCCTCTTGGCAGAATCGAGGTGGCCGGATTTCGGTCCTCCTTGGCGAGTCGCGGCGATTGTCATCGTTTCGGCGGCGGGATCGACCGTGGGATGCTCTACGGCGAAAGGGGAGGAGTTTTGCGGCCTGGGGGCGGCTAACTGATTTGGGGCATGGCCGGATTGGAGAAGCCGATGGACTGTCGAGTTGAGTCCTCGAGTTTTCCGGCAGGCTGCTGCGATTCGGCGATCCTGGCGGCTTCTGTAGGTGGAGATGATCGAGACCAAGACCAGAGGTCGAGGAGCTCGTCGAGGGTGCTAGGGAGACCGGTTGAGGCGGTGAGAGGGCAGAATCGGTCTCGGAATGGCTTCTAGCTGCTGCGATTCAAGAGCTGACGGTGGCGTTTTGAGGTAGGGCGGTGCTGCAGAGGCTCCGGCTGACGTCTACGGCTCAGTTGTTGAAGTTAAAGTTTCTCAGAGGCGGAGCGGAGGATTGGAAGAGATGGTGTGGTTGTACATTTAAAATAGTTAGGGTTTATTTGTAGTTGTTTAAAGAGATTAGTGTTAAATTGAATATTAGATCTAGGACATTTTGGTAATTTTACCAATTTAACGGTGATTTTAACGGGAAAAGTGATGGCAGGACGAACGGTGCACACGATTGAAACTTACAGGACTAAAGTGAGCCAAATTCTTAAAACGGGACCCAAATAAGACAACCCACAAACTTACAGGACCACCAACGAAGTTTACTCTTTCGATCAAACATCGAATACACATACTACTTAGATGCAATCCATGGTTGGTAGCTTATATGGTTATACGTTTAGGTTTAATTTGTGTTGTCATGTTGAACTTGTCTTCTTTAAGATACAAGACTCAATGTTTTGTAGGAACATGATTACCAATAATTAATTCAGTCCCCTAAATGTCTGGATGGAAGCAAAAAAAAAAACCCCTGTGATAATAATTTTTGGGATTTCATCTATTATTGCCTTAAAATAGCATTGGGTTAGGAAACAAAGCTACTATAATACTCTCTCTGCCCCAGAAAAAATGTTATGTTTCCTTTTAGGGTTGTCCAAAATAGAATGTGCATGTTGATTTTACAATATCATTCTTGTATCGAGACATGACTATACCAATTATCTCAACTGATCGTTGTCTCATATTATGTTTCTATGCAAATGGAAAAAATCTATGATGATACGGTTTGAAATTTGATCTCATTATTCCCTCATAAGAAGGTTCTGTTAGGAAGGGCATCCAGCATAAAATTTCCACTATGCTTTTGTATGAATTTATAGTGTTAACTATTTTTTACAATTAATTGACACCATAAACTTCATGCCACTGACCTCAGCATAGTTGGGATGTGTTGTTTGATGATGTTGTTATCCCCGAAAGATTGTTACGGATTTCTATTAGGATTGTCCCTGTAAAAATTTTAAGTTTTCTTCTTAGGAAACGTTTCCATACTTTATCTTTCCTATACCTTTTAACGCCCTACTATACATATCTTATTTTCTTATTAGCATATTCATTTACTTTATTGCCCCCGCTTTATACTTTTACCTTAATCTCCGTGCTTAGGGAAGTGCCTCATTCTTTTGGGTTGAAGGGAGTACCTTGTTACTGTGTTGGTTTATTGCTGTTACAAATTGCTGATACAGCCTAATGTAATTGACATTAAGAGTGCAGTATGATGATGATCATAATTGTTATGCTGATGATGTTGATGACACTGATGAGTACCCTGATGAAAGCTTTTTTTTTACAAGCGATTCACTCTTTTTGGTACATGCCACCTAATTTTTTAATGAGTTTGCATCCCTTTGGCGATCCTCTATATATATCACCCCCAGCCAGCCCTCCCCAGGCCCCCAAACAGAGAGTTAATCAGTATAGCTTTGAGCTTCTATAGGATTTTACAGTCATCCCAACAAAAGAAAAGTTGGAAAATTTTGCCTCGGTAGATTAAGGAGCATGGCCTTCTTGCATCTGCTATACTTGTTAAATTTATTGCGTGCGGTCTTTCATCGTCATTGTTTTCATCGTTTCTTCATTTAATTTAAGTTCTGAAGCTTGCATGTGTTTTGATATTGGTTTTTAGCATTTCAATTGACAATCTGGCATTCTTGCTAGAAAATTGATAAGGCTGGAGAAAACAAGGAACTGGATGTAGATTATCTCTCTTCAATTGAGGTAAAACATTCACACTTCCCTCTACCTTTTGGTGGCAACCATTCATAAGTTTCTGTATAGTTTTCTTTTTGTTCACTTGCTTTTTCTTCTATATACTGGAGTGAGGATTTGATTTAGTTAATGTTTGTGTATGTTTTCGATTCAAACAGGTTCTAATTATTGATCATGCGGATGTAATAACAATGCAGGTAAGGCTTCCCTATTATCTTCAGTTTACGTTTTATGTTCCTCTACTGGCAGTTTATAGTGTGGGAGTAGGGTCAATCTTTTTTTTTCTTTTTGCATGATACAGAATTGGGAGTTTCTGAGACGTGTTGTTGAGCAATTAAACAGAATACCTTCTAAACAGCATGGGACAAATGTCATGCGTATCAGACAATGGTACTTATCTAGAACTTAAAAAGATTTTTTCAAGGGTAATTTCTACTGTTGGTCTCTTAGTTTTAATTAATGTCCTAAACGGGTTCTTCTAAAAGAATTTGTACATTTTTATCTTAATGAGGTCCTTCCGTTGGTTTTCTGTTAACATCATTGATATTTGGGGACATTCAGGTAAATGTCCATATCTAATACTCCTCCTGTCCTGATTTAATCATTACATTTAATATTCGATCTTATGTATGACTTAAATTTTTACTAGGAAGAATCTGTTAAAACTTTGAATAAAATATTCTTAGAAGCTATAAACACTGTTACGTAATGCATATAAGTTATTTGATATTGTATATCAAAATGTTGAAGAAATCAATTCATAGATTACATGTAGGAAAAGAAATGTAACGATTAAAAAGGGTTGGAGGGAGTATTTATTTTTACCCTAGCTCTTTTAAGAATCTATATATTAACCTCATAATTTTGAAAAACTACAAACCCAACTATCTTCCTTTCCCACTGTACCACATCTCCACCTCCACCACCCCAGCCTTGCCAGCCTCACTCTGCCCCAACTCAGCCCGGCTCCTCTCCCGCCCCACTAGTCGTGCCCTAGCTTTGCAAGAGGAGCTCCAGATCTGATGGTGCGAGGACGCAGCTGGGAGCTCTCCGCACGCCTACATGCTCCAGATATGTTGCTAGCAGAGTTGGGCTGGCCAAGCAGGGTTTGGCCGGAGCAGGGCTGGCCGGGCAGATCTGGGCATTGGGTAGGGGAGAGGGTAAAGAGGATTTATTTGTACAATTTTGAAAATTTAGGGTTAATTGGTAGGTTTTATAAGATATGGATCAAGTTGAATACTGTATTAGATTGTCATTTACATAAAATGTTCCTACTCTAGGGGCAATTTTAATGGAAAATCCAAAGGATCTTGTTAGGACAAAAATGTAAGTTAAGTGACTTGAATAGGATGAATTCATAAAGAAAAGACCGTTTAGGACATTAATTAAAGTTAAGAGACCACCAGCGGAGTTTACCCAGTCCTTCACCTTTGTATATATATTTTTTTTCTGCTGACTGTAAGGTCAATGAATAAACTGCCTACTTATGAAATTTCTAATATTTTAGGTACCTGGATGAACAGGCAAAAATTTTCAGGCAAACAATTATCTTGGGCAATTATTTAAATCCAGGTTTGTTCTTATGTTCTGAAGGGATTCATTTTCCCAAATCATTTCATAATGTTTTTCCTACACAATTCTAAATATACATCTGAAAATGAAAACATGCTCATAGCAATTATGAACTTCTATGCATGTAATGTGGATATGATCTTACAAGTTCACAGGGTTAAGCATCTTAAATATATCTAATCTGTCTTCTGCATGCATGTATTCCAGATATTAATGCCTTATTCAATCACCACTGTCTTAATTATGAAGGAAAGGTACGTTCAAGCACCTTTTTTTTTGGTTTCTGAATGGCTTATACTTTTGTGATTGATTTAGGTGGTACTAATTATTTCTGCTGTGTTGAAAAGTTCAAATTCCTCTAATTGAGATGACACGAGGATAAGGCTCGTAAATTTATGAGAGAAAGCCTTCGATAATGTATTATTGTTTGAGCAAATAGAATAGAAGAGTACATGAAATGAGGAAATAGAAGAAATAAGCAACCCCTCAAGCTGATTGGCATTGTATGAAGGGCCTTACCGCTTATAAAGCACGATTCAAGCCCTTCTAACGAACAACTTGGGTAAACACCACAATAACATCCCCCTAATGTGTGCAGCCTGGTGAGATGGCTGGAAATGGGCCTTATCAAGACCAACTGGTCTTGGGCTGGTTGCAACCATATGCTAGTAGAGCCCAAGGTGGTTACGTGTAGCACTGATCGTGACTTAACAATGTCGAATAAAACCACTTTTAACAAATTCTATGGACTGATTCAAATGGCACACTTTTTTTTCTATGGACAATCTTGTGCTAAACAATGATGTGATCAAGCTTGCCTTGATCTTATTAATGATTCTTTTCTTTGGGTTTGGTTTGTAATGTCTTTGAATGAGCTCTGAAAAAGCACTAACTGAGCCAAGCTTGAGTCTCAATTCACTCATGCACTTCTCAGTGTGGTGCCTAGGTGTCTCTTAGGGTATTAGACGGGGGTATCTTCTGTAAGACAAAGAAAGGAGAAACAAGTAAATATGGGGTTTAGCCAGTATCCTCCTAGCAAAAACTGAAGCCACAACAGATGAAAGTGGAAATAATAAAAATGAGATTAATTAAACTCTTTTCTTAAATGTTTGTTGGGTTTGCAAGTAATTTATGCCATCGGGTGTTAGGTTGCGTCAGTCCCATTTAAACATACCTGAAGACATAACTCTTTTCAAGAAAGTAAATGCCTTGCCTTTGTGCTTTGTGCTTTGCTCCTCACGACCATTTGCTTTTCGGTGCAACTTGTGCTTTTAAAAATTTGGGCGCTTATTTCATTTAAGCTTTCATTGCCTTGTTTACTTACTGTTTGTTCATTTGATAGTGCTTATTGTTTGCATTTCGCAGCACGCTCCTATTCCATAAGTTTTATTCGTTTGAGGCAGAGAAGTGATCATAGATAAATGAGCCTTTTTTTGTTTTCATTTGTGCAGGTTAAGTTAGTTTGCCAATATAAAGGTGTTCTTCCAAAAATTATGATTCAGGCACGACAGGTGTGCATGTATTCCTCCTTATCTTTATTTCAAGTATCCAACATTCTGTTCTTTTTTACATATATGACCGGTTTTAATTTCCCCAAGTGTCCTTAACCAATAACAAAACAGCAAATATCATATTGCAACTTCTTATTTCTATATTTAGAACCTTAGATTACAAAAGTTGCCACTTATTAAACTGGGAGCTGTGAAAGAATCAGTGTCATGATAGAGCTTCCAACTTTTCTGCACCCTTCTATTCCTTGCTTTTGTCATTTGCCTCCAGATAAAATGAGAAAATAATTCCTGAAAGAACTTTATGTACCTTCCTGCTGGATATTTGGGGTTCTTATACTCTTTTGCCCCTAAGTTTTAACTTAACTTCTTTCTAAAAGTTCGAACTAGTAGTTACCTGATTATGACTGCTAACTTGGAGAGACATTTCAAATTTGGTCTAATATTGAACTTTGGCAGATCTATGAACGATTTGAAGCAGGCTCAGTAGTAGAAGTTGATAATTCCCGTCTAGAGTATTTCACTAAGAAGGTTTGTTGTGATTATTATCTTTATCTCTATTGTTATCACCGTTCGTTCCAGTCATGGTTACTGTTGCTGTTAAGACTATACTATGGTCATTGTAATCATCATTGTTGTTGCTGCTGCTGCTGCTTGCTTGTATTGTTATTGCTATCACTGGAATCCTTAACTTTTTGTTCATCATTTCCAATTTGTCTACTGTGTACATTCAAGTGTTGTTATCCAACACTTTTACGTCAAGCTTTGTTAATGGTGTTGAGGCGTTTTCAACGACTGCCAGTAGTTTTGTGTTGGATGCTTTATCACGGCAATGTAGTTCAAGATTTCTTGTTCATGGTCCATGTTATATGCTATTGACAATGATATTTTCATTGGCATTGTAAGTTTTTGGTATATTAGAAGTCGTGAACCACCTCATAATTGCATTGAGGTCATATTTTGATTTATTTATTTATTTATTTTATTTGGTATCTTATCTTGTGCAGGTGTATCCGAAGATAAAGGACTCCGTACAGGCATGTTTGACCTTTGGCCGACTTTGTCTTTTGATCCTGAAGCTACAATTTGGCTCTACATTTTCTTATCATTTTTTTAAATTGTAGGGAGGGATCATGTTGTTTGTCAGTTCCTACTTCGAATTCGTTCGACTTCGGAATTTTTTGAAGTCACAGAAAGCATCATTTTGTCTGCTTGGAGAGTAAGTGGACTTTTTCCTCCCTGTGTCTTTATGGATTTAGTTTAGGACTTATTGGGGTGGTCTTAAGTGTGACATTGTGCTATTTATTGGTCCAAATTTTAATTTCCCCCATTTTCTCCCATTATATAGTTACACAAGCAATCGAGACATATCGCGTGCAAGGACTGAGTTCTTTGAAAAGAAGAAACAGATCATGTTGTACACAGAAAGGCTCCATTTCTATCGCAGATTCAAGGTGTGTTGAACCATTTGTTGGGCTCATGGCTCATGCTGGTGTATTCCTGCCCAATATGTTTAATGCTATGTTATGATATGATTTTATTTCTATACATGTTTGCTAATTAGGGATGTCAATGGGCGGGTCGGGTTTAGGTTAAGATCAGGTTGAGCTGATTTCAGGTTAGGCCGTGTCATTCGAGTTTCGAACTGTTTCACTTCGCCCTTATTTTGGATCGGGACCGTCGGGTTTAGGTTTCAAGTTACTTTGGGTCGAGTTGCTTTCACAGGTTGAGCTTGGGTTGTGCCTTTTTCGGTCTCGGGTTAGAATCGAGTTGGGTCATTTCTGTTTCGGGTTTCACCTCAATCGGGTTCAGGTCTGATCAGGTTCCTGGTTGTTGACTTCCTGGTTGACCTGGGGTCAGGTCAGCTTTTGACATCCCTGCTAACGGTCATGCATTGCACCTAATTGCATATAGTGGTTAGTTAACTTAACATAGCTACACTTTGATTTTGTTGTTTTTGTAATGTTTAAATTTGGCTATCACAGATACGTGGGATTCGGAATCTAATTATGTATTCTCTTCCCGAGAGAAAGGAGTTTTATCCTGAGGTGAGGAAGTTGTTAGCAAACTCTCATGCTGAAGTTGCCAAACCATGTGTTGAATGAAAATTTTTGCTTCTCTTTGTTTCAGGTGGTTAATATGCTTGAAGGATCTGATGATCTGGCTTGCACTGTGCTTTTCTCTCAGTTCGATCTGCTTCGGGTAATACTTTTCCGGAAAATGCTATGGACATTCTCTTGGACACTTACTTTGGACACTCTCCCACTCAACATTTGCCATGTCTTCATTTTGGTGGATCCAAAACTAAGTAGACCCACAAAAATGATTACATGGCATTTGTTGAATGAGAGAGTGTCCAAAGTGAGTGTCCAAGAGAGTGTCCCTAGCATTTCCCTACTTTTCCCCTTGACTGGATAATATTGTCATGCTGTGCAATTTTGGGTTGATTTGCATGTGATTCATTTTCTAAATCATCTTGATTCGCATGTGTGTACATTCTTTTTTCAATATGAATTTATGTTATAGTAACATGTCATTTGGGAAAACGAGTATTATAGCAGAAAAATTCTTGTTAGAACTCTCCAAAATAACAGTGGTTTTGAATCAAAGCATCAAATTCATATTGAATTTCTTTTCCTCTTGTTTCTAATCTTTATTTCTGTTGTACGTTTGTTTGAATGGCAGCTTGAGAGGATTGTTGGATCAACAGCTGCACGAAAAATGATCAAATCAGAGAAAAACATGTTTGTGTTCTGCTGAAAAGCTCCAACAGGGCCTCTGGCATGGCAGATCTTGTTGTTGTAAGTGGGAAATGTAGCTGCATATACGTTTTCAAGGTGTTGTGCTGCAAAATTAGATTTCCCAATGATCGCTTGTCGGCGAAGCAATTTTGTTAGGTATTCTAGAATCTCATGTATGCCTTCTGGCTTTTCAAAACCAACTTTCTTTCTGGGCAAGCTTCAGCAGCCCTAACTGTTTTTTTTCCCCATATTCTTGGGACACTATACCATAACTTCCTCACACACCATGTACAAGTACGAAGCCGACAATCGCCCAATCAATGAAGCTGAAAGAGAAGCAAGAACCTAAAACAGAATTCACTCCATGATGAGTTGCTTATGTCGATTGAGGTCACTAAGATATCTACTATTTGTGTAATCCTGTAGGTCACCGGCTTCCAATAACATTGTTCTACCCCAATGTGACCTCTGGAAATCCATTGACCCTGTCTCACCCTTCAACAGCTGCACAACCTGTATATCAAAAACATCCAGCTTTTGTTAAACCTTGCGGAACAAGAAACACCGCATGAATGGGGCTGAGACTGTAGATGATCGTTAGGGTTCACCTGATCCATGCTCGGACGATCATGAGCTAGGTGATGAATGCAAATGGAAGCTGTCAACATTGCCCGCTTCGCTTGAGTTGCATCATAAGCTTCTTCAAGACGAGGATCGATGAAGTCCGACATAAGATTAGCTTCAAGAAATGGTTTTGCCTACCAAACAAGGACAAGATCAGAAGACATGGATATTTTCATGTACTCTGGAACTAATAGGACTAGGTGAGTTTCTTTAGAAGTTGGTAGAGGCTCACCCAGATGACTAAACTTTGCTGCGACGAATCAACTGCGCGTCGACCCGTGATTATCTCCAGTAACAGAACACCATAAGAAAACACGTCGGTCTTCTCGTCAACGATACCGTGCATGAAATACTCTGGTGCTAAGTATCTGCACATGATTACCATGTAAACTAAGCAGTACAAAGAATGAAGTTGAAATGAACGAAGCAATTCTGTCAACAATTTGCCCTACCCAAATGTACCCTCAACCGGATGCACAACATGATGAGACCAATTCTCTGGGAGCCATTTCGCGAGTCCATAGTCGGATATCTGCAATCGAAGAAATACAGAGTACCATAAACACATTGTACATTCCAAATTTCGGCATCTAATTCATGGAAACAACCTGAGCTTCATTGTCCTCGGTGAGTAAAATGTTAGAGGCCTTAATGTCCCTATGGATTATCCTTTTCGGGCAACCGTTATGCAGATACTGCAAACCTTCTGCTATCCCCAAGCACACCTTGTACCTTGTTTTCCAATCCAAACATTCTTTTAAACCTACACACAGATCAATTGCTCGATTAATTCAACAACATTCTCAAAAACACCCAAGATGTGTTAAAGGGACAAAACACTTCACCAAAGAGGGCATTGGAGAGGCTGCCATGTGTGGAGAACTTGAGGACAAGGAGCAAGGCAACGTCAATGCAGAAGCCTATGAGTTGAGCTGTGTTAGGGTGGTTCAGATGAGCAATAATCCCCAGCTCTTGCAAGAAACTCGCGATTCCTTCTTCTTCTTCTTCCTTCTTATCATTTACCGGTCTCTTCACCGCTACAACTCGGCCATCAGCCAAACATCCTTTGTAAACCTCTGCATGACCTCCTTTACCAACCAAGTTCTCTGTTCAAACTTCAAATAAGGTTACTTAGTATGTCATCAACAGCCACACATACTTGACATATGCAATTACAAGTTGCCATTTTGGCTGAAATTGAAGCACAACATTAATAAAATAAATAAATACTCTCTCCATCCCAGAAAACTGATACACGGAGTATTTTCCTTTTTGGGTTGTCCTAGTAAAACTGATACTATACGTTTCCTAAAAAGAAAAAAAATTTCACACCAACTTTACTTTATTACCCTCTATTTCCCTTCCCACCGAAAAAATTACTTTTGTATTATATGTCTACTTTATCTTATTACCCTTCAGTTAACAATATTCATTGATTTTCGTGTCAAGTCAAACGTATCAGTTTTGCTGGGACGTAACGACAGACTTAGAAGGCCCTATTATTAGTCTATGATAGTTTGGGACATTTGGGTCAAATTGGAGTAAACAAACTGCAAAAGGCAACATAAAAACAAGCATGTGAAACGAAATGGAGAGGTTTGGGGAGAAGGTGGGGTAGGTGAGGGACCTAGATGTCACTTTGTAAACTACAGGGATTAAGCATGAGAAACTTTCCCATCACTAGCTTTCAACTTTATATTATAGACTACAAATGTGGACTTCTAATTTATTTGTCTTTCAACTGTGGGCAGCTTTGACCACTTGTGTTCAGGACAGAATTTTGATCAAGTCATGCGTTCAAAATGCCACAAAAGCCTTCCTTCTGCTCTTAAAAGAATTAAGGAGCAAATCACAATCAGTTTACCTAAAACTGTTAGATAAACTGCAGAATAATGACATATTTAATTTGCAGTTTTATAAGGGAAAAAAAATCAGACGGCAAATATTTATACAATAGGGAAATATTTTTCTAATAACGTTCCAGGGATTAAAGTTGTCGAAAAAAACCAATCAAGATTTGTTAATACTCCATTTCTTTTCCGCATATAATATAGGATTTATTTCTTCAATACGTCGATTTAGAAAGGTAAATAGTTTTTATGCAAATGATAAATTAAAATTTTTTGTTTCTAAATAGTTTTTTTTTGAATTTTTTAAACAAATTCAATCTACTAATAATTTGATTCAGACACAACATTAAAAATGAAGTTGACAAAATTTTGCGGGACAGAAGGAGTAACATTTGAGATTAGTGTTTTAACTACTATGCTTTAACATAAAATGCTATCAACGTTTATAAAATTCAAGATTACTGCCACACCCTACCTTTATAGTGACAGTGTAAATAAAGCGTATACACAAGTTAAGAGATTGTCTGTGTTTGTGAACGACTTTACCAAGTAGTTACGTTTTTAAAAAGTTATTAATTGTAGTTTTTTTAGTTTAGTTGTTAGTTATTTAATCTCAATTGTTAAAAAATTATTCAAAATACTATAATTAATTGAAATAATTACTCATCAGAGCCATTGTGTTTACAAGTTAAGTAAATCAGAAAAGAACTCCTCAATATTTGTAAAAGGACATATGCTTCTTATAACTAAGAGCATGTTATTTTGTAAGAAAATAAGAAAAACATTATGAGTTCTTATACAACAAGTTTATGTGTGGAAAAGATTGATTTGATTGCTGAAATTTTTTTCCTTTCTTACTAATGAAATTTGTATAACCTTGAAAACTATTGGTTTTACTTTTACGCCTTTAACTTATAGTCTTTTCATCCCTTTTTTATTTTAAAACTAAGAGAATAGTTCCTAAATATTTACAAAGTTTTTTTATTTAATAAATTTTATCAAGTAAAATTATAAATTTATTCTTTTCAGCTATCCATTATTTTTATTTATTTATTATATGATTTAACACCACTAACCATAGCCACTTCGTACGCTTAACATTTATCTTGTATTTTATTATATGATTTGACACTTTTAACTTAAATAACTTTAACTCTATTTTTTTGTGGTAATTTTGTCAAATTTTCATTTTTTTCTATTCACCGTAATCTTTGTGTCATATTAAAATGTTACAAAATTACGGGATAGAGGAAATATAATTCTTTACTTTAATATTAAAATGAATTTAAATAATTTATATTTAAATGATATTGCATATTTTTTGTTTACGTAAAGTTTATTTACTAAGTTCGTTTTAGAACTAGTTTGAGTGAGTATACAAATTTAAAAGTTACTAAAATCTAGTTAAAATTTAGTATGACGCTGAAAGAAAATAGAGGGGAAAAAAAAAAGAAAGGCTCACCGGGGCTGAAATTGTTGGTGGCGGCGGAGAGCTCAGAGTAATCAAAACTCTGCCACGAAGCTCTACGTTCATGGTCGTCATCATCATCATCACAGCCCTGCTGCTCAACTTTCGCCACCACCGGACGGCGGCTCAAGCTCTTGGACGAGAGCTCGCATGAGGATCCCAGAGCAGAGAAATACCTTCTCAAAGACTTCTTCTTTATGCTATTCATCACCGTCTTCTTCCATTGAAGCCCTGCAACTTCTCTGCCACTGCTTCTCTGATCTTGTCCCTTCGGAGACAACTCCGACCTGCAACTGCTGCTGCCGCTGCTGCTTCCGGTGTTGTCCCACTCCATTACTCCTCTCGGAGAATCTTCCTCTCCCTTTCCGGTTTCCTTCCTGGTATCCATACGTAGCTTTTCGGAGTTGGGTAAAAAAACAGAGGCTTTGGGGGGACTAGAAAATTTCTGATGAAAATTGAAACGATTTGGGTTTGATTTATGATAATGGGAATTAAGCTGAAGTTATGGAGTTGGTGTTCTTGGAATCTTTTTTTTTTTTTTGAGATTTGGAATGTTTTCTGTAATTATATATGAGCGAGACAGAGAGTGAGAAGAGAGATGATTGCTCTGTTTTAAGATGAAAACTGATGTTGAGCCGTTAGATTGAATCGTAGCCGTCAATAATTTGCCGCTATTGAGTTTTGCCGCAACTGGCGCTTCTTTGTAAAGGGGTCGGCGATCCACGAGGAACATTCCATTAACGTTTCTAGCATATTTTAGTATGTAAAATACTTTCTTCTCCGGCACACGTGTCATACTATTATTGATTGAAGCCACCACTATTAATTACGGATTATCATTCCCCATAATAAATAGTAATGTACGAACCAATACTGATATGTCACGTATGCCGGAAATAAGACTTTCCTACTCCCTAGATTGGAGCAAAATTTCGTTATTTTAGTATTGACAAAATGTCTTAAGTCACTAAAAATGTACACATTTTTTTTATTTTTCTCCTTTATAATGAGGCAAATGACGTAGTGAAATATGAATGGATAATAATTAAGTGAGAAATAGATAAATCAAGGAATTAAAGATGATATGCCAATAAAGAAAGAATTTATGAGTACACGTAACATGACTCTTTAATCTTTTATGAGTTTTTATCTTCAAAACATGGTTCAGATTATTTATAGTTTATGTCATAGGAGGAGGGTATAGTTGGGTTTACTTATATAGTTATATGGAGTATTAAGCTTGTGTCCGCGGTTTAAAGAATTTGTATAACTTCAAGAACCTTTCAAATTAATTTACAAGACAGTTTGTACAATTTTGTAGAGATGAAGAATTTTCTACTGTACAAATTTACATATTTATCCTTAACTTATAAAACCTTGCCTTCCCCTTGATGTTACTTTTTTTGACGGAAAGCGGATCAATATTATTCTTAAAAAAAATAGTATAAGCCAGAGTTTGAAAGACCATAACAAAATAAACACCTAGACAAATAGCACCTAATATAAAATGAAAGAAGCAACACGAACATCCCTACGATAAGAATATAAACACTAGAATGAAATCTAAAGACTTGACTCATAAGAGAGACCACCCGCTGACGCGTCGACTTCCCGAAAAGGCTACCATGTAGCCGTAAAAGAGCACATAAAGCCATGGCAAAGTAGTATAGATCCTCAATCTCGACCATGGCACAACAAAAGAGCTCCCATGAAGCCCAATGCCATCTTGCTATGATCGTGCGAGCAGAAGCTGATCTTCCAGAACAAGAGACAACACCAAGTAAAGACAACAATAATTGGCCAACATGAAACAATAATAGAGAAAGTCTAACAATGAAAAAAACATCCTACTAGAGGACCAATATAACGAGACTGGAGAGAAGTGAGTTGGTCCACTACTCAACTCCGTCCAGTACCGATCTTTCTTGGCGTTAGGTGAGGCGGGGGAAACCCCAACCTCACCAGACCTTGTTCCACTCCCAAACCAAAAGCCGCAGTCAACAGTTGTCCCCTAAGTCACATTCCTTCCCACCATGTCCATAAACCAGTGGCATAATGGGACCCCAATCCATCGGCAAGAACGACCAAATCATTGACAATAACAAACCATCCACGGAGCCTGACACAAACCACCCGGCCACACGAGGAATGGTTCTCAGATGAGCCGGTTCACCGGGCCAACCACTCCAACCCGGGAGCGGACGAGATAGCCCTAGAGTCGGAGGGGCCGACCACGTGGCCCGAAGAAGCCAAACCAGATGCCAGCTACGGTGATATACCAAGTCATAGCAGCCGGCCCTCTCACCCAATCGGCAAGGATAGCTGTCAGGAATGACCTGTCGAAACCGTCGCATCTGAGGGGCCATACCCTTAGCCTAAAGAAGCCCGAACCACCAAGACCAGCAACATCTGGAAGCACGCATCAAAACCGTCAAATCTGAGCAACGAGATCGAAAACTTAAGGCATAGTACGGGATCGAAGTGGGCATGGTCATCTAATTCGAGGAAAAATCAGAGACGGCACCGCGGGTTGCAGTTCTGAGCCGTTGAAGGAGAGGCCAGCAGTTGCTCGGAAACGGCGACGATGGCCTTACAGGAGCAGCGACGATGGAGAAAGGGATTTGAAACCCTAATTCAACCGAGAAAAGTAGTGCATTCTCACCGCACTAGCTATCAATTGTTTATAATCTATGTATAAGCAGTTTCAACTACGCTGTCATCCCCTTGATGCTACTTAAGTGCTTAGGATTCTGTAAAGTTGAATCACTTATATTGGTATTTTGAAGTTTTAAATTTTGGAATATGCTTTTTTGAATTTTTTTACAATTTTCTTTCTTGGCAGCAATTTGATGCATTGTTTGGTTGAGAGATAATAAGATTGTGGATTGTGGGGATTTTAGAAATCCTTGAAATCCCATGTTTGGTTGGGAAAGAAAGAGAATTCTACTTATTTCGAGAATCCCTCAACTATCTTCACTATACATTATAGAATATTCAACAATCCCTTGATTAGACAGAGTATTCATAGAATGCATAAAATTAATATAGATGGAAAATTACAAAAAGTCTATATATTTCATTTATTTACAATTGGTCCCTATTCTTTTTAAAAAATTTACAAATAGTCCATTAAAATTACATATTTAATCCCAAACTTTTCAAAAAATTACAAAATGGTCCCTATAGAACTACAAGTTTGGTGTAAAATTAATTTGCAAAATGGCTCCAATGGAGTATTAGCATCTCCAGCCAAACATGAGTTTGTTAGAATTATCGTTCTTAACATGAGATGAACCATACAAGAGATTCTTAGGATTTTCAATTTATGAATTTTTATTTTTATTTTATCATTTATACTTTCTATATTTTCACATTCCGTGGATTCTTAGAATATCTCAACCAAACCAAACACTACCTGAGTAAAATATTAGTTCAAAAGTCAAACACTTCAATAACTATTTAGGGACACATGTATTGTTTAGTGTATTCTAGATATATGTTGAGGTTCAAATCTAGAGTAGGAAAAGAGGAGATGCACCAATATAATGTTCTTTTGGAAATGCCCCTGCTTTATTTATCAAGTCAAACTCAGTTAAAATGTTCTTTTGGAAATTGAAGCAATTGCCAGCAATTTCATGACAATGCCCAAAGCAGGCAGACATGGAGTAGGAAAAGAGGAGATGCACCAATATAATGAATGACAGGAGAAGAAATTAGCTCCCACCACTTTTTAGCAAGATTTGGCTAGAATTTTTCATATTTGTGAGCCCAAGACCTAGTTTGGTATAGATTTTGTTTAGGTTTCACCTAAATCTTTTGGGGTTCTCATCTCTACAATTTAGAGGCTAGCTAATCTCCATTGTTCATCTTTCATCTACATCCCAAAATATGAGTTTCCTCTATCACACTCTCTCTATGCACTTTATAAAATACTTTGAGTAGCTAATTTTCATATTTGATATTTTTTAGATATTTTAGATTTAATCTATAATTAGTATTAATGATTTTGAAAGATTATTTAAAATAATATACACGTAGTTAAGAGTTCGACTAAAAAAATGAAATTATAAAGCTATAGGGGTATCCAACACATTTCAAAAACCTTAAAGGTCAAAATTTGCAACTAGTATAGTTTATTAAGTGTATATGGTGCAAATTTACTTGTTATATATATAGAAAATTTGAATTTCAAATTATGATAAGCATATGAATCATTTAACTTTACATGTCCAAAAGTTCATAAAAATAAATCATAGATTAAATATCATGAAACAACAAAAACAAAAATTGTAATATTTTTGGGACGGCGAGTAAAAGTTTTGTTATTCATTGTACAAGGTACAGAGTACATGGTGTAAAATGTGAGCAGTTTAACAGATAAGTGTTAAAATTAATGAAGAAGTAGTAAAATTGCACTAATTGTTTAAATTGAGTGGCGAATATAGGTTGTTCAAAAAAAGAGTGGTAAAATTGCACTTTTAGATGTAGTTGAGTGGGTATTTTGGAATAAATCCTGAAATTATTGATGGATTGTCAACATGGTGAAAATTACTCTTTTTTCACAAACCGAACAAATCACTTTATCACTTTTTTATTTTTGATGAATTATATTAACTATCTACAGAATTTACATTCTCCAAATCTCCCCACCAACTATAAATTTTAAAAGAAAATAGGCGGAAACAAATGAAAAAGATGGAAATTGTAAGTGGAGAGGGTCAAAGAGTTAATTGAAGTAGGTGAACTAAACCCGTTATGGCGACATGACATGTTTTTTTGTTTTAACGGTCAACCCAATATCCCATCCTAACCAACACAAGTGAAGTCACTCACCAACTTCACCGCTCACTCCGGTTTTCAGTTAGTTGTGGTTTAACTAGTTCTCATTTCTGTCTCCAAAGTGCACTTTACTCCATCTATACTTTTAATAGGGGGTTTCAAAGCTACCCATTTAGAAGTGATTTTTGGAGTTTTTCCTCACCTTTTTTTCATCAGTGAGATACTTAATTTCTCACTAAAACAAATTCGGACCTTCGATGAAAACGTGAGGAGTGAAACATGCTTTTTCACCGTGAGTTCAGTTGAAACTCACGCCTTGCCCAAGCAAGCTTAGATCTGTTCCTTTCTTTGGAACAGACAAGATCGTGAAGGCAGAGGAGATCGGCGCAAGAACCTCCGGCTATTGGGTCGCCTCGTTTGGATTCAGACTTCCACTCTTCCTCTCTTCACCCCTCAGTCGTATCTTGCTTGACTGAGGCGTCCCCCACCATCGCTGCACATCGCCGACGCCCCTGAAGTCCAGCTCCGCTTTCAACGACACAGGTTTTGCATCATCATCAGTATCATCATCAGCATCATCATAGGTCCGAAAATTTAAGGTTCTATCAATTTTTTATACGCTTTCCAAAATTAGAATGTAATTTCAGAGCTGGGTTCCTCTTTCTAGGTGTAATTGATACGAGATTCAGGGGATTCAGGGTCTAGTTGCTGATTTCGTGACATATGGAAGGCTAGAACTTATGGTTATATGAAGTTGTAAGTACTTTAATCAGTGGGTAGATATAGCTAAGGTTGGAAATTTATTTGGATCTTCTGCCTGCTCATTTTCGTATGATGATGTGATTAGATAGTGGAAGTGAATGTAAGAAGAAACATGAAGCACTAAACATGAGCTTATAGGTGTGAGTGAGTCTACAAATTTATGAGTGTTTTTGATTTGCTAACTCACAAAGAAGAGAGTACATAAAAAATATAAATGAAAGAAGTGAGTGCTTGCTTTGCTTGCACTATCAGGTATCAAGTTTATGCCATATGGACAAACCAGTGTGTGAGATACTAGAGTTAGAAGAAGAGCTGAGAGAGATAAATGTTAATCAGAATAATATTAATTTGTTTCACATAATACTGTTATTCACAACAACATGGGGGATATGGGGGGCTCGAAATAAATTTGTTATGGAGAACCGTCCATAGAGTTTACCAGATATAGTTTCCGAAATTCAGGTCATAAGTCCTCTTTGGTTATCAAATAGGGACCCAAAGCTGGCTGTATCATGGTCTCAATGGCTGATATCTCCTCTGGCAGCATAGCAGCTTCATTTAGGAGTGTGGAAAAATAGGAGTTTAGCCATTGTTATGTCTTCTGCTTAATGTTTTAAGGAGATATGGCATGTTAAAAAAAGTATATATCTGATTTATGTACGAGTAAGATATAGGCTAATTTGCATATACTCAGCATTTGTGTAGATCTCTCAAACTCCTTTTACTGTTAGAATGAGTATTAGTACTTTCAAGTTTTTATTTTTCTAAATGGATAAATGAAGGAAATAGTTTTATAATAATATCTTTACATGTTTATCTCAATTATAATTTACTCACAACCTTGTGAGCTTTAACTGCAGAGTTGGGGTTACTAACGTTATATCTGAATTGTAATATCTTTAATTGCAGAGTTAACAAATATCAGGTTGGTTGCTGTTTCTGTTTTGACTGAGTTGAAAGTTCAATGAATATAACACTCTTACTTGTTATTGAAGAACATGATGACAGAAGTTATTAAAAATAATTAAATAGCAATGATTAAATTAGTGATTCGGGAATGATTAGCTTCAAGAAACAGGCTTACTAATGTCTAAAATTAAATCATCATAGTAATGGGAGCATGCCGTGTAGCATTTAAAAGAGTAAGCATGTTCAAGAAACAGGTGTACTAACATGGAAATATCATCATCCTCAGCTTCAGGTATGTTGAATGTTAAAGTGAAAACTGAAAATAGTTTTGGTGCATGACTTGCTGACATGATGCATTTGTATTGATTGATGATTTCACTTTAGTGTATTGATCACGAGACCTTTTTTAGCTTCTTATATGTCATTTTGATACTCTCTGAATAATTTCATGCTGTCCATAAGGCTTTCAGATGTAATTTACTTGCTGTTTTTTTTATATAAGTAGCATAAGTGCTATCCATTGTATAATTTTCATGCTGTCCATAAGGCTTTTAGATACTGTCACCTGGGCATTGATATGAAGTAATTATAGTTTCTTGAACTTTCAGCTTTAATCTTGTTTGGTTGCGTGATATATTGCCAATATGCTGCTGCTTTTTTTTTGTCACTTTTTTCCATAGATTTTGATAATCTGTTCTAATCCTCTTATCCAACTAGGTTCAGTTCAGAAGAGGCTACAAACAATCTTGATGACGATCTTTTGCTTGCGATTGTTGATAGTTCGGGGACTCATGATAGTATAACAAATGCAAATGATGTTGGAGAGGCTCCTACACCGACCGTTGTGGTCAGCAATGAAGAGGTCATCTTTAGCCCACCATCTGAGCACAACCAGGCAATGCCAGGGCCTGAACCTGAGGATGATGATATTTCCCCTAATGAGTTAGACACATCTCCAATGCTAGCTGTTGGCACTAAACGCCATGGTATGTTGGACAACAATGATCCGAAGAAGGCAAAGAGGGATCGTAGGAAGGAACTGCCGAGCCTTTCGGGAACAAAAAATCCAATGCATGCACGCAACCACTTGGCACAAACAATTCAAGATTGTGCATCCGCCAAGGTTGCTGCTCTTGTTGCCATTGAGCGAGAAGAAAGGGAAGTTAGGCGCAGGGAAGATTTAGAGGAAATTGAGCGTAGGCGATAAGAAGAGAAGGAGGAAATTGAGCGTAGGCGAGGAGAAGAGAAGGAGGATGCGAGAGTTAGACGTGCTGAAGACAAGGCAGAGAAGTGTAGGGAGAGGAGGTTTGCATTACTGCAAACCATGATTGCAGATGGAAAGACCCCAGATGAAATCAAGGAAATTTTATCCATACTTCTGTAAAATTACTCTATTAAATGTAGTAGTACTAGCTCTAGTTTGTGTTTGGTGAAATACAATTTAATGTACCTTACTGCTGTTTCATATCAGACCATCTTGTAAGCTATGCAAGATTTGAATGAATCATTGTTACTAAGAAGTACTTGAGAGTATAACTGATGACGGGCAGCCAAGACAAATGGGGCCTAATGGCCAAAACTGTAAAACACAAAGAAAGAAGAAAGAAGTTTTGGGATGCACTCCAACAGATTGTGCACCAGATTTTCTCATATATTTATATATCTCCTCAAAGTCCTAAGTAGAGTTGAAGTAGTAATCCTAATTGAACTAAAACAGAGAAAGTAATAAACAACCTAGATAAAGTTTAACTACTGATTTCGATACTAACAAGAATCCTAAATATAGTAGAAGTAGAAACAACTCAAGAATCACCCAGCTGACTTGTAGTTCTGACTTAAGCTGGGAGGATACGCTGGGGTGTGCTGGCTGCTCCAGGACTTGGGCTGGTACACGCTGGGAGGATACGCCAGGGTGTTCTGGTGATGGACGTCTCACAAAAACTGAAAGGGGAAATTAAAACACAAGCAAGCAGCAAACATAACTTTCTAATCTTGCATCCAATGGTAAAAAGGTGAAGAGAAGAAAGCATGGGCAGAGAAAATCGTATAAAGAGGGTGAGAAAAATCTCTAAAATCATAAGCTTAGTATATTATAGTAGTACTTACTTTTAGCTTTAATCTTTATTTTCTGCTAAACATATACCAAAACAAAAAAATATGATAAAAGAAGGGAAATTTCATGGTTTTAAAACAAATGAATACAAAATAGAAGAATTATACATAGGTTCAGTTTGTTGTACAAAGCATTCTAACCTATAGATAGAACCTTATCAAAACTGAATTGGTGGCAGAGGTGCATGAGAGTCTCTCCAAACAGTTTTCTCAAAATGACAGAACAGCCAAAGCATCCTTCTCTGTTCACATCCGCAATCCCTGCATGCATTTCATCAAGCAAGCTATTGTCTAAGCCGAATAAAGTTTAAATTTAAAAGCAACAAGCAACCAATACGTTGTTAGAATCTTAGAAACATAATTGACGTCACAAAACAGCTGTACAATTACCTAGACATATGGTTGGATGACAGATTTTTTCAATGAATGCTTCAGCCACATGAAGCAATCCACCAGTTTGCATGAACAAGAGAGAGAAGGTGGCACAAATCAATACTGGGAAAAAGAACGCAAAGGGCAGAGTTGAACATAAAAGAGCATAAGGTATTAATTAGAATTATAAGTACTTAAAATTATAAAAATAGGCCACCAAATATTATAAGTAACAAAATGGTCCATCATCATTATAAGAATCTATCTTTTAACAAAAGATATACAAGTTTTCGACTACCCCCTTACTTCTCTAACCTGACCTTTCTCTAGCTAGGCACATTTACAAAATAATGATATACAGGAATTAGCAACAAGAAGTACTCAAGTACTAACAAATGTTCCTGCCCACAAGAGAAGACAACCCCATCAAGATGCTAGGAGGTCAACCAATAATTCTAACAACTAACTCTACTATTAATAATTAAAGTCATGCTTCTATAATAAAAGCATCCTCACAATTTTAATAACCAATGACTAAAAGAGTATAAACTCAGCACCAACACTTGACTAATTTGATGAAGACCATGAGGTTCAATTAAATACACACAAGCATTACACGTTCCAAAAAACTACAGTACCAATGAACTAATAGCAACGAATTCAACTTTTACAATGCACACACATGGACAAACATGCTTGCACCCTGAACAATAAAAATGTCAAACTTGCTCCATTTGATTGACACTATAGATTCAAAAAAATTTACTTGATAAACACATGCAACCTATCTAAGTACTTTAATAGAGGATACATACATAAAAGATGGCTCTGGTAATGAGAGTGACACATTAGAGTGCAAAGTCAGTCAATTTGCACCCTTACTGTCAGCTTACTATGCTCTGTTAATGGTGATGTCCAAATAAAAACGAGGGCTCTATCACAAAATTTAAAGCATGTTACGATATCCTTTTTTTTTTTACAAATAAATCAATGTGAATTCACATGCCAAATATCACATTTATGTTGACATCTCTATCTTACAGTAGTAGTATAAACCTAGGTAAAGGGCTCGTGAAAGAGAAAATGTCTTTCAAGAAACGTGCACATTCATCCATCACAGTGCCAACAAATTTTAGATTCAAATAGTTAAAATTTTAAATCTAAAAATTAGAAGTTGCAATTTCTTTGTTCTAAAGTGACACATGAAGGTTGGAGAGGAAAACAAGGGCTCTAATTTACTAAATTGCTAAAGTACCATATTCATGACCATAACAGCTAGAGAATCAATTCAACACAAGCTTTATGAATATATCTACCATTTTATCAAAAACAAGCCAACAAAAAGGTGTTTGGTTGATTGGTTTTGCCCTACATGATACTCCTTTACTGCCATTAAGGTGAAGCTTAAAATACTCCTTTACTACCATTGAGGTGAAGCTCTGAAGGAACTGACATGTCAATCTGGACTGCTCAAAGCCAGCCACCACGGGTGGGAAACCTTCCTCCAGACCAAGAGAATAAAAGAGGGAGAATAAGCGCAGACACAAACCTCATGAAAGCTTGAAACATTTCGATATCAAGACAGCACGCCGGATTCACGATACCATTTCGCCACCGTCAACAGCATTAGCAACCACCATAATCTCCACTGTACAAAAATGGCTACTGATTCCCCTTTGCTGTCCGAAACCAAACTCAACTTCTACAGAAACCCACCATACATCGTCAGATCACTCTACGTTTCATGAAATCAAACACAACTTCAAATCGTCACTGAAAGCGAGCAAAGAACGGAAACTAAAAGGAGAAGGAAGGTAAAATCGGGGCTACCTCCGAAGCAAAATGTCCGTCAAACGCCAGTGGGATCGCCGGAAGACATTGGCCAGAGACCCAGTCTGCATTGAAACTCCAAACCGTCAGTGCACGAGCATCCCCTGGAACGAACTTGGACAGAGACCCAGACCTGCTGAGTTTTGTTGTTTTCCCCGTTCTTTTACGCGGGAGATGGTGAGACACGGAGGAAATTCACGTCAATAGCCAGCGAAATTCCACGGACCGTCAAACCCAGCCCCCCCATTTTTCAGTTTTCGGACATTTAGTAATTCACTTCTCAAACCTTTACATATGAGGTGAATTTTAAATCCCTCATTTCTCAACTTTGAAGCCCCCTAATTACTCTATTTCCTCCATCATAATAATTTTTCATCCGTTTCGAATGACTTGTCACTTTTAGATTTTTGCATAGATTAAAATTGTTTTTGATTATTATAGGACATTTGGTTCGCGGATTCTCATAATCTGTGGAATGTGAAAATATATAAAATATCAATGATGGAAAATAGAAATAAATATTCACTCAATCTTGTGTTTGGTTCAAGGATTATAGAAATATAGATTTTACAGTGATCATTTTGTAACTTTTACTAAAGTTTGTGGACTAATCATGTCATTTTATAAGAACCATTTTGTAAAATTTACAAAACTTCAAGGACTAAATGTGTAATTTTTTGGACCATTTTGTTATTTTTACAAAAGGTTCAAGGACTAAATATGTAAATATATAACGTTTGAGGTCTTTGTTGTAATTTTAAAAACATAGTATTTCTATGGATTCTAAAACTACATTGATAGGTGATATTTTGAATCCAAGAATTTGTGAATGACGAGAAATCCTAGGATTTTAAGAATGATATAGAATTATTTTCCAAAATGAACCAAACACGGGATTCCATGGATCTGTGGGATTTTGAAAATTCATATTCCTAGAATTCTTGAACATAACACCCCAGTTTTACATAAAAATTTATCATTAGGGGGTTTCAAACTTAAAAATTGTTCAATCCGTAATTCACCGAAAATAAATCTAATTTCATGGTAAATCCGTGTTGTCGGAGAAGCTACTAACTTTGAACCCAAACTTAAAGCATTTCTCATACCTAAACGCTACTTCCGATGATGCACCAGCATTACTTGCTTCAATTCAGGCATGTATTCTGATTGCTTGTTGATTTGGAGTATGGACCGATCGCCGTGCGAGATCGGTCATCATTGATGGCAGCGGAATTGCGGAGCCAACTCTCATTGATCGGTGACCAAGAAAGAAGAGGCCGAAAGAAGGAAGCTCTCAGGCGAGCTGTGACTGAACAGTAGCCAACGGTGCAAGATCGGTGACTGGGCGGGCCTCCGATTGAGAGATTGGAAGCCGCCTCATCAAATCGCGACAACAGCTTGACGACGTCAGCGGGGATACAACGTAGACAGAGACCGACGAGTCGAAGAGGAGGAGCAAGAGCGATGTGAGATGACCGATTGTTGAAGATGAAATAGATGGCGAGGGTGAGAAGAGGAGAAATTCACAGTGAATTATTGAAATTCACACATCAAAATCACCTTAGGTCCTAATTAGATGAGGTGAATTTTAGGGACTAATTCACTAGTGAATTATAGGAGGTGAATTATCCACTAAATCATTTAAAAAGTTCTAAGTTTGAAACCCCCTATTACCTCCTTCAAAACTCATTCTCACCCATCTCAACCCACCCGTTAGACTCTGGGTGAGTACGTTTATAAGGGTAAAAGTGGACTAAAATTTTTAAAACAAAAAGTGGAAAAAAGTAATTTCATTTGGGACAAAAATGTTTTGATGTTGTGACAATATACTTGGACAGAGGGAGTAATAATAATAGTATTTGACTGGACACAACAATTAAGTTGAATAGTCAAAACTATATACTCCCCTCGTCCCATCAAAATTGTGGTGTTTGACTTTAATGTTTCAAATTGCAGTGTTTGACCCAAAAAATTACTAGGATAAACAGTAAAAAAAATTAAAAAAATATATCTAGAAAATATATATTGCAAATTATGAAAAACATATGAATCATTTAACTTTATATATCTAAAAATGATAAAAATTAAATCATATATTAAATATTGTAAAATTGGTATAAAAAAAAGCTTTAATTTTTATGGAACAAATGAAGTATTTTGATATTTTTAATTTCACTTAAAAAAGAAAGGGAGAGAAATTCTAGTGGAATCATTAAGTCAAAATAAATTAAGTTTAAAAATAAAATGTATCAATTTTTAACGTAGTTGGACAAGAGACATGAGGTGGAGATCATGCTCTTGAGGACATGAGATGAAGGTCTTGTGTTCAACTCAAGTTTCCACCATCCTCATCTCCTATGTCCAAATGTATCAAGTTTCCACCATCCTCATCTCCTATGTCCAAATGTATCAA
The DNA here is from genome assembly GCA_024586325.1 of Stellera chamaejasme. Classification (NCBI taxonomy): domain Eukaryota; kingdom Viridiplantae; phylum Streptophyta; class Magnoliopsida; order Malvales; family Thymelaeaceae; genus Stellera; species Stellera chamaejasme. The sequence goes on along the minus strand of CM044981.1, from coordinate 52,574,243 downwards.
AAAAAAGTTGAGACAAAGAGATCTTTAGTTTGTGTTCATGAACTTTTAATTGCGAAGAAACTTTGTGAATAAGAAAATAAGATATTTAAGAGACGAAGAATTGAAAGGAAATGTGTTACTTTGTTTTTATAGAAAAAATATCTATAATAGAAAAATTGTGAGAAATGGAGTTTGTGAAAAAGAGGTTACACTAGTCAGAGTCAGGGACGAAGGTGTGTGTGGGCATGGGATGACAGTGGCCATCCTGAGAATTTTTAGGAGGTAGGGGTATATAGTATACAATTAGAATAATTTAGGGATGTTACTTTGTATTTTTTATTTTATTCATTAATCTCAACCCAATAAGCTCACTATCAAGTCCATAAATTATCACTTATGCTTATTCAATTCGGCCAATTTGTCAAACCTAATAGTCTTCTTTTATATATTGAAAAATATATTGCAGAAACCTTCAATATAGAATAGTTGATTGATGATATCAGAGATTTTAAGAAATATCGTGTTAGAATATGAGTACTCCATACATGTACTTTTATCATATGTTAGGATTTTTAGTACTTTTGATATGTATTACTTTCAGTTAACTCAAATTACTTACATTAAATTACTTTGATCACATTCCCTCCGTCCCAAAAGCATTACAACACTGTCATCTTTTGGACATCCTAAAAAGTAATGCAATACTTTCTTTTCTGGTAACTTTTTACATACTAATTTACAAAATCATTCGTACCTCTAAACTTTAAGAAATAAAACACCAAAATAATATAATTGTTTAATTTTTATTCTTGAAATATTTATCGTTATAATTTAATTTTGTTTTACTGTTCTTCCAATATAAAGAAAAGTGTAAAATGATAAATTCAACACCAAAATTTTCTCACTCTAATCTATGTATCAAGTCAAATTGTATTATATTTGTAACGGAAACAAAATTACTTTATCTATGACAATATTTGAAGAATTTTCGCCACCCTGAAATTTTTTTCCCGGCTTCGCCATTAACACTAGTACTAATATACCATCACATGAGAGTTTTTTTTTTCTCTTTTCATATAAAACACTCCCAAGTAGACATAAAAAGGAAAACATTGCCGGCAACTTTAGGCAAGCTTCATTAGTTATTAATCTTTTTGACTTTGGATTTGGCTTCATAAATAGCTTCGAATTCAAAGTGGGACACCGATTTTAAACACAGATTAATTAATTAGGCAGAACAGAAACGCTTTAACGAATCTCTTGTTCCACTTGATCCCTCCATAACAGCATACTTGATAGCAATGGGTCTTGTTGTCTTTTGCTTTCTAGATTCATTTTAGAAAAGGTCCCTTAGGTATTGTGTTTTGGACCTTTTGGTCCTCATGATTCACCTTTTAAGTAACTGAGTATCAAACAAGCCATGAGTTTTTCCCTCTAATATTTAGTTACCTCCAATTTTAGGAAATCGTCTAAAATCTCCCCTCAGGTTTTACCTAATACTCTCTTCATCTCATAATTCAAAATGACATAAAATTAAAATCATAAATGAAATGCTGAAAAATCAACCTTACAAAACTTTTAGAACAGAATGACTTTCTTATCAGTGTATTTACCTAATTGTACCCACGGTATTTAACCTTACAACTTTACCATAAAATCTTATCATTGAGCATTGTTACCACCTCCATTGTTATCATCTCCTTAATTTTTATTCTTCAAATTATTCCCATTGAAAAAAGATAAATCAAACTGCATGAATATATAAAGTTAAAAAATAGGGGGAGTGAATTGTACTGTCATAGGGCTACATACAAATTGCGAGGGAGATTATCAACTAAAGCGCCTGTAGCTCAGTGGATAGAGCGTCTGTTTCCTAAGCAGAAGGTCGTAGGTTCGACCCCTACCTGGCGCGGTTTGGTCAAACATTTTGAGCTTTGAATAAGCTGAATTATTGTTTACACTCTTTTTCGATAAAAGAGTAAATTGCATCAAATATACCTATTATAATTTCATTTTTAGTCAATATTTTTTTATCACATGTTTTATTTTTCATATATTCCTTCCAAATCATTAACATTAATTATATTGAGTCATTATTTTTTATCACATGTGTATTTTTTTTTCATATATCCCTACCAAATCATTAACATGAATTATAGATTGATTCTAAAATATCAAAAGAAAGTCATCAAAAATGAAACAAAAGTATAAAATAGGTAATAGTTCTACTTAAATTTAATTTTTATACAATAAAACTAATTATCAGAATATAATTTAAGAATTAATATTGATTTCAAAAATATCTCCCATAGCTATATTAAATTATTTAGGTAATGTAAAAGATCTTCAACAATGACATTAAATTTATTTGAAATTATGCATTTTGTTTAGCATCTAGTTTATGAATTTTTTCTTAAACATTTTCATATAAATTAATTTCATGTAATTTACATGCATAAGTTAATTAATGTTTGAAGTTTCTAAAAATGTCCAAAATTCCATAACATAATATTCTTAAAACTAATTTAAGTTAAGCAAATGTTTGGAAGTTGAGATAGAGAAAGTACTAAAACACAATATACAAATGAGCAGGATGACAACAGGGCAGAAAAACATTGATCGGCATGTTACTTACGTAAAATTACACATCATTAGTCATAATAAATTTGATTTATTTCTTGCGTATGCTGTGTTTTGAACCGTATCAAACGAAGAGAACGTATAATTTTAAAATAAATGTATAATTAAATTTGGAAAAATTCTAAAAAAATACTACAAATTTGGAAATAAAAGGGAAAAATGGAAATTAATATTTTTAAAATTATAAATAACAAAATACGAAAATATGTCGATTTGAAAATTTTCAGTTTAATTGGTAAGATGTTAATATATATTCATATTTAAAGTTGTATTGGTTCGGTGCTTTAATATACTTATTTGAAGATTTCGTACATTATCTAAATATTTTAATATAAATGTTGGAGATTTTAGAAAGTTATTATTCATTCTTGCATTTTATTTTGATAATTACTATTTTTTGTAATAAAAGGTAAATTTTTGTACAAAGAGTATTATTGATATTATTTTAAAACATTTTTTTTCATATTTGATAAATTTTTTGGATATTTTAGACTTAACTTAAATTAATATGAATAATTTGGGAAGATTATTTGAAAAAAAAAACACAAGTGATAAAGAATAATGACTCAAAAATGAAATTATAAAGTTAGAGGGGTGTTTAACATATTTTAGAAACTATAGGAGTTAATTTGAGTATTGTTACCGCAAATTCCGTTAAATTTTAACGGATATTAAGTCGTGGGTATAGATTTGCAACATACTCATACTTTAGAACCACTTTTGCAATAAACTTTTGTTCAGGTATAGATTTGCAACGAATGATATAATTCAGGTATATCTGGTGCAATTTACTTCCCCAAAAAATGTTCCACTTTCATTTTACTATTTATAGTATTTAATTTATGATTTTTTTCATGAAATGCTAGACATTTAAAACCAAAGAATTCATATGCATACAATAATTTGAAATCTAAATTTTTTAAATGGGTAAAGTACACGTATAGCCCTTTAGCTTTTATGCGTGTCCTACTTTTGTCATGTTTTAGGAATTCGTCTCAGATTCATCTCCTAGCTTGCATTTTTGTCCTAAATAGGTCTTTCCGATACATTTTCTATTAAATTCATTGTTTAAATAAGGGTATTTATGTAAATGTCTATAATTAACAATCAATTTAACCTTAATTTTTTAAAAAGTGCAAATTGACCCCAATTATTTTCAAAAGTTACAAAATAAATCCCTCTCTCAGTCCCTCAACAAAATCAATGGCTACCCCATTGACATTTCTTCCAACTTTCCATGTCAGATCCATCACTCAATCATCAAAATGTCTGATCCCATCCCTGTTCCCATCCCAAATTTCTTCCAAATCAATGTGCTCATATTTCTTCTCAGCCATGACAAACATATTTTGGGGGGAACATCTTCTATTTCTTCTTAGCCACACATTCCTTCCCATGCTCACCCTCAGTCGCACACTTGATGAGCATCATTGGGCCCTGTTGTACTCCGTTGGTGCTGGATGTGAATCTTGCCGGAATCATTGGGCTCTATTGTACTCAGAGTTGCGCCGCCCTTGTAGAATCGTTCTCGCTGGAATTGATCTCACCGGCCTCAGGGTTGCGTCGTCATTGCAGAGGTTCGATTTTAGAAGCAATTGAGGCACAAGCTGCAGCAGAGCTTCTGGAATTTTTTATGGTGATTCTGGCACACGAGGCCGTCGAACTGGGAACGACGGAAGCAATTTTATGAATTGAAAGGGGCTGAACTTGGTTCTTTTAAGTTCTGATCATGAGAGAGAGGAATGAGTGGGAAGAGGTCCGATTTGGGTGGGAGACAACAACCACTGGCGAAGGTTAGACTCAAAAAACATCAGGGGAAGGCGAGGACTCGTCGAATTTGGTTCCATATGCAGATTTTTAGGAGGAAGTAAATCGATCTCAGATTTGTGCTCTTGCTCCTGCTGGTTTCGATCATCATGGACCGGCGGTGGCGGCGACCTACTCCTGCTGGTTTCGCTGAACAAGGTGAGGCTGGAGGTGGAGACAGCGGTGGCCATGGAGGAACTGGCGAGGAAGGCCAGGACATGTGCAGTAGGAGCTTTAAAAGTGAGGAGGGAGTTAAATGTGAGGGTTTAAAGTGAACATTTATTAAAAGTTCAATGATCAGATTTCAATTAAAAATGTAAATAGGCTAATATAGAAGGGGTAATTACGTAAAATAGCGTAGATAACGGAAAGTCTAACGGAAGGACCGGTTTGGGACAAATATTAAAGCTAAGGGACGAATCTGAGACAAATTCATAAAACAGGACGAAAATAGGACACGCATAAAAGCTAAGAGACTATACGTGTACTTTACCCTATTTAAAATATATTTTTATGATTTTGTTTGCAATTTGTTTTTGTAAAATATTGAGTATACTTTCAGCTAAAATTTAGAGATATGTGTTTAACAAGATTTTAGTCATTTTATAAGGATAAATTACATAAACAGTGTTCAAATTTATGAAAAATATACATATATACCTTACATTTTATAAATGTACGGGGATAGTTGACACCACTGCCCCACACTAGGACTGTGTACTGAATCGGGCTGAGCCGAGCTTCATGAGCCTCGAGCTTGAGCTCGAGCCGAGTTATAAGCTCGAATAATTAACGAGCAGGGTTCGAGCTCGTGACATTCGGCTCGATGGGGTCGCGAGCTTTTTTCGAGCCCGCCTGAAATTACAAACCAGAGGCAGAGCCTCTACCTTCCTCCTCCAACCCTCCACCTTCCTTCATATCTAACTTCCACCAGTCCGCCTCCTTCCCTCCATTTGCTCCAGACTCCACATATGGCTCAGCTCCAGGCTCAGCGGCAAGAGCACCACACCGATCCGCCTCCACCATCGATCAGCCTCCACCGTCGATCTGCTGCACCAGGGCCTCGATTTCGCCAAGGGGAGCTCCGACCAGCTGCACCAGGGTCGATGAAGCCCTCCCCAAGCTCCAACGATCTTGTCCTAGCCCTCTCCGCCGTAAACAAGAGCTGATCTGGCGAGAACTCGGCGACCCGCAAGCGTCACGGATCCTGAAATCGAGCCTGGCCGAACTTCCTTGTCGAGCTTTATGAACCTTCGAATCGAGCTCGAGCCCGATAATTCGGGCTCGGTAGAGTTTGAGCCGAGCCCAAATTTCACGAGCCCGAGCTCGAATCTGCCAGGCTCGGGCACCGTTCGATTTCACCCCTATCCCACACTAGGTCCACTCTAGTGGTAGCAATTAATACTGTTGAAATTTGAGTAAAATAGGGGTATATATAATATCTTATAAAATATACATTGTAATTCCCATTGAATATTTTTTATTATGTCTCCACTTTAAAAAAAAAATTCCACATTTTATATTTTAACACACGAGTGTTCCTTATAATTTTGTGAAAAAAAAACCGATAATTAGGGTGGGATGAATGGAGTATAACAGTCTATTTACTTGGTGATAATCCGCTTAATTTTGTGGTAATTCATTTATGTAACTAAATTTTCAATTATTCATTATCAAATGGAGATTGCCTTTAAACATATTTAATCTATGATCTTTTCCTCTAACATTTTGACCTATGATAATAAGCATATTATTTCTAAGTAATCTTATTCATGGTCTTAATTTCAAAAAATATTTTGTATTCTTTTTTAAAAATTACTCCCTCCGTCCTTTAAAGATTGTTGTGTTTGACTTTGATATTTTAAGTTGTAGTGTTTGACTAAAATATTTACTAAAAAATAAATAGTGAAAAAAATTCAAAAAAACTTATCTTGAAAATTTAGATTTCAAATTATGAGAATCATGTGAATAATTTAACTTTATATGCCTGTGAATTAATAAAAATAACTCAAAATAATTACTGCAAAAACAACAACAAAAAAACTGAAATCTTTATGGGACTGAGGGAGTATTTTAATAATAATTTAAATAAAATGCTACAATATTCAAGAATGGAATAGCATTTATCTTATTCTACGGTGAACTCAAAATAAGTGTTCATATAAACGAGTGGTCACTTTGTATCGGGAAAAAACAAGTTGTTCACTTTATATCACCCACTATACAATAGTATAATAAAGCAACGCGGCCATACCGACAATAGCGCCTGTAGCTCAGTGGATAGAGCGTCTGTTTCCTAAGCAGAAGGCCGTAGGTTCGACCCCTACCTGGCGCGTTTTGATTTTCCCATGCTGCTTTTGGGGCCTTGGTACAGCCGACTGCCAGCCCAGTGGGCTTGCGCATTGTTATTCGGGTGGCTCACCACATACTGGTGAAAAGTCCTTAATACCCCTCATCTTGTCTTCCTCAAATTTTCAAGTTTTCATCATTTTTGTCCCAAAATTTTAGATTTTGATCTTCAACTCGAAGAAGTTAGTTTTTGCTCATTCTCTTCAACTTTCTTGCTTTTGAAGTTTCAAAATTACTTTCAATGATTTTAGTGACTATTACCAAAGTTGCGTTTCCCCAGTAAGACCCAAGGTGTGACAGCAAGAAGGAGTAAAATACCTCGTTGACCGATAGCATTAAAATTTTGAAATTAAGATTATTCTTCAATGGCTGGGATTTTTAAGAATTTGACAAAATCTACTTCTAAAAGGTTTGAAGAAGGAGATTCTAAACAAAAAGGAAAAGTGAAGAATGCTCAAGGCTTAATCATTAGAGATATTGAGAAAAGTTTGGAAAACTGGGATATCTCAAAGATAAACAAGTTCGAAGTTTACCGAAAGAGAACTTTTGAACTCAGAATTTCTTATGCTATTAAAACGGTAGAAAGAACCATTCCTATAATGGAAGAAGATCATAAGTTTGAACTACTGTCCAAATACATGATAGAAGATCATTTAGAAAATCATTATAACTATCTGCATGTTGGATTAGTTCAAATTGCTTTAAAACCTCTAACAAGGAATGGTTTAAACACTTCTGTTGTTATTCTTTGAGGGATCAAAGACATAACAAGTTTACTGATTTCTTGTTAGGCATGGTAGAATCGAGTCTTTGTGATGGACCCATATATTTTAATTGTCATCCTAATGTTACGGTGTCCTTAAAGGATCCACATATCATGAAGGTTTTATATGCTAATATACTCATTTCAGGTTTTGATATGTTAGAAGGATCTCAGAATCTAGCCCTTGTATACAGAATTTATTACAAGGTAATGACAACACAGATTGAGCCAAAGGTTCTAGAATTTGATACAAAGGGTGAAACCCTTTTAATACAAAGCACATCTTGAGAAAACTAATGTTGTTCTTCCGAAGCCGATAAAATGGAGTGATATCCGTCTACCTGAAAGATGGGTAATGCATAATGAAAAACCGGTTAAACCTTTAAGAATAACGGAAGTAGAAAGAATAGTAGAATTTGAGAATGAAGAAGTCGAGATAAAATTTGATAAAGATAGAATAACCAGAATGATTAATTTCTCAAAAAAACCTCATAGAATTCCTAATAGAGCATCATGTTCACATGTGTCAGAATCAGAATATGAGAAAGTAATTGGAGGAGTAAGACAATCAGTAGAACAAGTTTCTCACCCAGTTTATAAAATGGATTCTGTTAAAATAGATGAGGAAAAATTATCCAAATTAGTTGAGGTGATAGAATTAGTTTTTCAGACTTTTAGATAAATATGTTGAAAGAACCTCTCAGAATAGATTATGAAGCTCTGAGAAAAGATTTTGGATCGGAAGAAAATACGATCAAGAGAAAATGGTTTGGTGATGAATACAACAGAGAACAAAGAAAAATAATAGAAGGACATTGGTTTAAAAGAATTAGACAAACTAAAACCAATCTGAAGTTCTTTGAATGGTTTGTTCCACTATTCCTCAAAAGTAAAGATGGAACAACATTGGCTGTGTTAGAAGAAACCTGGAATACTTACAGAGTCAAAGAAGGGGAGGAGGTAAAAGAAGCAACTACCATACCTCCTCATTCTAAGACAATTGTTTTAGGAGAACAGGCAATGGCCTCACCTTTTAAAATCACTGGCAAAGAAGCTAGTTCTAAGCCAGCAGAATAAAAGGATATTCAATCTCTGATTGAACAGAATAATTACACAAATCTTTACCTACAATCGTTAGGAAAGCAAATGTGTAGAATTGAAGATAGTAAGAAGTTAGAACAAAAGATTACTACTTCAAAATCTCCTATTCATCTTCCTTCTAAAGGTCCAACTTTCAGATTAGGAAGAAGAAATGATGAGGTTTCTGAAAGAGTAAAAGAATTATCAGAACAAGTTAGTAAACTTACTATCAGGGATAGTAAGCAGAAAGGTCCTCGGATTAATGTTAAGAAGAAGTTTCTAAAAAAAGACCAACTATCTGTTGAGACTCTTCAGGTTAATAAAATCAAAATGGAAAGAGGAGGTCCTTCAAGGGTATGAAATGTTTCACATCTATACACCAGTAAACCATCTCCAGTTGATATCAGGCAAAATAATTTATGGTCGTCTGATCCATTTGTTTCTTATAGAGGAGATGATTTAAGAGAATGAAATATAGATGGTCTCTCAGAATATCAAATATCCCAGATTATTCATCATATGATAATGTATGAGATAGCTGTCAGAAGTACATCCACAAACCCATCTGCTATGTAAGTTGCAGATATGATAATTTCTGGATTTTCAGGGCAACTGAGAAATTGGTGAGATAAATGTATGTCAGAACAAGTTAAATATGAGATCAAAAATGCTAAGAAAGAAATAACAATGGTACAAGGGAATGAAACCTTGGTATCATCAGAATCTGATGTTGTTAACACTCTGATATTGACTATTTACTTACATTTTATAGGATCAGGAGAGTCTAAGTAAAGGTTAAATGGAGAACTCCTGCTTAATTTAAAATGTAAGACTATGTCAGATTTAAAATGGTATAAAGATGTTTTTCTTTCAAGAGTCTATGAAAGAGAGGATTGCAATTCCACTATTTGGAAAGAAAAATTTATTCAGGGTTTACCAAGACATTTTGATCAATTGGTTATTGATCACTTAAAGGAAAAGAACAGAGGAACCTTGAATATAGAATATTATACTTATGGTCAAATATTCTCTGAAATAAAAGAAGTCGGTCTTAAGATGTGCCATGATTTAAAGTGGAGAAAGCAAGTCAAGAAGGGAAAACTTGAAGGTAGAAAAGAAATGGGGAGTTTCTGTGTTCAATACAATTACAGTCTTGATGATAACCATGGTAAGAAGCATAGAAAATATATACTCCCTCCGTCCCCGAAAGATTGGTAGATTTGTTTGGACACGGAGATTAAGGTGAATGTAAGATGTTTGTATATGTTTACTTAATTGCCCCTTAGTTGAGAGTGCACACAAAACAAGGTAGAAAAAGTAAAGATAAAGTGAGGATAGTTTAGTAACTTTGAGAGTGAGAAGTTTCATTTTAAGGAAAGTGATCAATTTTTCTGGGACAGCCGAAAAAGGAAATGTGTACAATTTTTCAGACGGAGGGAGTACCTTATAAAAGGTATAAAGAAAGAAGGTTCGAAAGAAGAGAAGAAAGACCTAAGAAATACAATAGGTTCAGAGAAAGGAAATTCAAGAAGAATAAACCTGAATTTTTTAGAAATAATAATTCTAACCAACCAGTCTGTTGGAAGTGTGGAAAAGTAAGACATTTCTAAATAAATGTAGGGTTAAACAGAAGATAAACTCTCTTGAAATGATGAAGGTTTAAAGCATAGTCTTATGCAGATTCTGTTAAATAGTGATTCAAGAGAAGAATTAATGGAAAAAAATTCAGATAGCTCAGAAGGTCTTAATGAGTTTAATGAAATAGACTCAAGTAGTGAGCAGAGTCAAGAATCTGATACTAGCTGTGATTCAAAATGCTAATGTGATTCTTGTGATATTCAGAAGGCATTTGAAAAACTAGAATTAAATATGATTCAAATAAATGCTATTACAAAAGGAGATGAAAGGATTCTGGAAATATCAAGAAATATAGAAGATCCAGATATTAGAAAAGAAGTTCTTTTAAAGTATCTAGAAAAAAATTAGTAATTAAGAACAAGAAGCTCCAAAATGGCAAAAGATAAAGCCAGATTGGAAAGAATTGAATAAACCTCAGATCTATAGCTTTAATGAGATATTAAACAGAGTTGGACAGACTCAGATTAGCTATAGAGAACCTACGGTTAAAGAATTAAAATCTGAACTTCATCAAGTTAAGAATGAAGTAAAAGATCTTAGTGCTATCAGATGTAATTCTTGGAACACCGTTTCTTAATGCTATCAGACCCTATAAGGTTGATAGAAATTGTTTGACAGCCAAGAAGTTTGGAAGAAGAATAGTTTTTAAGTTTGCTGAACCACCTAGGACTAGCTTACTAGTAGAACTTACTGCCAATCTTAATAATAGGAAATAAACATTAATGAGTCTTCAAGAAGATATTAGACACAAGAGTGTCAAAGAAAAAATTAAGACTCGAGAAGTTCACAAACAAATTCATACTTTTAGAGAAGTTCTGAATAGAAAACTTTGTGCTGATATTCCCAATGCTTTTTGGGAAAGAAAAAAGCATATTGTTAATCTTTTTTATGAAACAAAATTTGAAGAAAGAAACATATCCACTAGATCATGGGCCATTCAAATGAATGAAGAATTAACGGCCCACTATAAGAAGGAAATACAAGATCTTCTTGATAAAGGCTTAATAAGAAAGAGTTCTTCACCATGGAGTTGCTCAGCTTTTTATGTCAATAAAAATGCAGAAATAGAAAGAGGAGTTCCAATGTTAGTTATCAATTATAAGCCTTTTAACAAAGTTTTGAAATGGATTAGGTACCCAATACCTAATAAAAAAGACCTCTTGTCAAGATTATACAGTTTCACTGTATTCTCAAAATTTGACATGAAATCTGGGTATTGGCAAATCCAGATTGCAGAACATGATAAATATAAAACAAGATTTAATGTTCCTTTCGGACATTATGAATGGAATGTGATGCCATTTGGTCTAAAGAATGCACCATCAAAATTTCAAAGAATCATGAATGAGATCTTTAATCCTTATAGTTCTTTTACTATTGTTTACATTGATGACGTGTTGTTGTTTTCACAGTCCATTGATCAGCATTGGAAACACTTACATAAATTTATGAAAATAGTGGAAGAAGCAGGATTAGTGGTTTCTGCTAAGAAAATGGAACTGTTTCAGACTAATGTCCGATTTCTCGGACATATGATATATAGGAGTACAATAAAACCTATTGATAGATCAATAAGTTTTACAGAATTTTTTTTCGAAATGAGATAAAAAAAGTAGCAACTATAGAGGTTTTTAGGTAGCCTGAATTATGTCTCAGAATTCTATAAAGATATGGCTAAAGATTGCAAATCTCTATTTGATAAATTAAAGAAAAATCCTCCAGAATGGGGGAAAGAACAAACGCAAGCAGTCAGACTTGTGAAGAGAAAAGTCAAAGAAATCTCTTGTGTCACTCTTCTTATTCCAGAAGCTTTTAAGATTATTGAAACTGATGCTAGCGAAATAGGATATGGAGAAATCTTAAAACAGAAAATGGATGGGAAAGAAAAATTAGTAAGATTCATATCAGGAGTCTGGAATCAAGCCCAGCAGAATTATGCTACAATAAAGAAAGAGATTTTTGCAATAGTTCTTTGTGTCACAAAGTTTGAAGAAAATTTACTAAATCAAAGATTTCTGATCAGAATTGATTGTAAAGTAGCAAAGAGTGTTCTGCTTAAGGATGTAAAAAATCTTGCGTCTAAACAAATATTTGCTAGGTGGCAATCAGTACTAACTGTTTTTGACTTTGATATTGAACATATTAATGGATCAAAAAATTGTTTTTTTCACGACTTTCTGACCCGATAATTTTTGCAGGGAGGACATGAGAAAATCCAAGAATGAGGTAAGAAGAAACATAGAAGAAGATCTTCTAGAAACATTGTTTCATGGGAGTAATCCCATGGACATAGAATATCAATCTTCTTAGGAAGATAGCCAGTTAGCTCATTATCTCCAAATAGGAGCTCAGAATCCAATTTCAGATGAACTTTATGAGTTATCTTCTGGACAAAATTTTGAGGATTAAGAGAGGAGAATCCTCCCAGAGAATTGAAATAGAGGAACCCTCTCAGAAAAAAAACAAAGGAGAATGTGTCTTTAACACCTACTTCTCCTAATGAATTAAAGAGAGGAAGGGCTTTCCCTTACCCCTATCCTCATGCTCATTACAAGAATAATAGATATTTTGAAGGAATACTGGTTCCTAGAATTAGTGCAAAATCTCAGGATATTACTTTACTTTCTCTAGGAATTCTTCCAGAGAAAAGAGAAATGAAAAGAGAGTCTCTCTCCAATAGAAGATAAGGATATTAAGGCTTTGACTCCTTCAGAACTAGCAAAGAAGTACTGACATAAAGATAGACATCCAGTATGAGAGTTTCATCCCATCAGAAAAAATGAATTCTTTGAATTAATTCTCCTAGAAACAGGATCTGCGGAGATAGAACACAAGAACAGAAATACCAAATCCCCTGAAGGAAGGTATTTCAAGGAAATAAGAATTTCTAAGCTAGGTGTCCTAAAAGTATGGACTCCAGAAGAATGGGGAGCTCCCCACTCCAGAAAAAGATTCTTATATGGAGGTTTTAGTAACCATGCTTACACTTATTGGGACTACATTCAAGCATGGGAAGAAGTCTTTAATTTCCAGAATTCAGAATTAAGACATTCTTGGTTAATAATTTTTAAAACTGACCAGATAAGATTTCCAAACTGGTTTCATCACTGGTTTGAAAAAAGAGGTTTGGTCTCAGAACAACTTCCAGAGGCTGTCAAAGAGTCTTATGAAAAATTTGTTGAGTTCAACAAACAGAAAGCTAGAAAGATGGTGATCCCCTTTTTTGAATTTTATTTCTTGGTCATTTATCGAATCTCATGGATTGTTAAATGACACTATGAAATAAATCAAGAAAAATATGTTCTCTTCTTAGAAAGAGTTTGGGTTTCCCACTGGTGGGATAAATGCGTTATTAATTCTTATCTCATATAAAATATCACTCTTAAGAAAATTGGTCTGTCTGAACTCTTGGAGGAAGAAAACATTGATGCAGTTCTTGAGAAGTTTTACTCCGGATCAGAGTTAGCGGACATCCCATTAGAAGAGATGAAGGATAAGCTAATGAAATTAGCTTTCAAATTTGTCAAAGAGCAGCTGGTAAAAGGTGGGCCTAGCTAGGGGTCATCATCTGGTGGACCAGCTTAATGGCAGACAGAACCATGTGAAGAAGAAGATAATTGCATTAGTGGGACAATTATCTTTTGTCTACTTCTGTAAAAAAGACGCATTCAACAATAATGCATAATGACTGTAGCATTAGTGCATTACAGCTGTAAAAGAAGTTGATGGTCTCCCTCACAAAAATCTACCTATATAAGGAGACTTCAGCAAACGAAGAAGGCATTCATCACTTAGTATTACATCTTTCTCTTTGCCTTCCTTGTTCATGTGTTGAACATTCTTCTACTACTGTTAATATTTTCATAGTTTCAAGTTTGGTTTGTACTTGTGTTGCTGTTATTGGAAGCTTGGTGTGCTATTGTGTTTATCCAACAACCACTGTGTGTTGTAATCATCTGGTATTCACCAGATTCTGTAAGTTCATGTTTAATATTTGAATATCAGCTGTGTGATTTCATATACATCTGTCTCTCTGTTTAATATCAGTTTATTATCTGGGCGTGAATGGTATCAGAGCCAGGTTATGTACAAAATTAACTGAAAGTACTGATTTGAACACTGATAAAAAGAATCAGGAGTAGGAAGTAATACTTTTGAGTGAACCCCACCAGTATGTGTAAAAACACATAGGTGGTAAATAGAATGACTCATTCAGGTGTATCTGTTTTGTTTCTGATAGCCAAAGGGTGATCTCCGGCTGTCAAGGATTCTCCGAGGACTCCGATAGGGCAGCTCCGGTATCTGAGAAGAGTAAGACAAAGGACACTTTCAGGTGCAGACAGAGAACAGAGGTGTGGGTGTGTAGTAATCACCTTATTTGAGGCAGACACCACCCATTATATAGGGTGGTGCCAGGTCCCGTTACGGGGCCTTGAATGCTGGAGAATATCCATAAATGTGTCCATAATTGGGACGGCTGTGCATTAATGGTGTAATAACAGTGGAGTTATTGTGGAGTTACTCCCTCTCCTTTGGCTTAATGTCATAATTAGTGAAACGGCTGTTTTGAGGGAGGCAGCAAGCGTTTTACGGCTAACGGATTTATACGGGGCGCCCTTATTGGTAAGAGGGGCTCTCCGTAAATACGAGGCCAGCTGTGGTGGGCGTGGCCCGTGTGGTGTTTGCATTTGGCAATACCGCCGTATGGGCTGGCCCATATATATCAGTATGTCCTCCCCCCACAGCGGAGGATGGGTTGGGCCCCTGTGCTCCACTTTAGAAGGAAGTACCGGTAGATGTTGGGCCCATGTGGTATTGTGCCGTTTTGGAGCTTAATTGGAGAAGAGCCCAGGAGTTGCCCCAATGTTGGCCCAATTGTTGGCCCAATACCATTTGTGGCGGTTGTAAATCACTTTTTCAAAATTTGCGCTTTTTGCGCCGTTTGTAATTATGGGAGAAGTCGTTTCACCTCCCATCGGCCTCTACTTATACGCCAACCCATGTGAGGAGTCAGGTTTCCCGAATTCTCGCTTTCCTTGCTTATTCGCTTCAGTTTCCTCTTCACTCTAGTTTCCATTTTCGGCGATTACGGAAGAATTTCCCGGCGAGTTTTGAAGAACCCAATCGTTGAATCTTTCGTTTTCATCTCCGGCGTATCAATCAGTAAGTATCATCGTGTTATTTCATCTTTTTCCGTCGCGACCGTGTCGCGATCGTGTTTTTATCGCGCCGCTGCCTGGGTTCTTGGGTCTTAGGGTTTAAGTTTTTGAATTTGTGGTTTATTTCTGTAGATGGCTCCCAAGAATCCAAGCAAACCTGGCGTCGGTCCTGATATCGGGGAGCTGTGGCCCCGAACAGCTCTGTCGGAGAAGAAAATGTCCGACATATGCCGAAGCCACCATGTGTATACACGGGTGGCCTGTGGGCTTTCTCCGGCAGACGTACTGAGGAAAACGGGGATGGAATTGAACGACGAGGCCATGAGGGAGCAAACGATGGTGGTGTACGAAACCCAGTTGAAAGCCGGACTGAGGCTCCCCCTCTGCTCCCTGTTGCTGCAACTATGCGAAGGGTGGGGGGTTTGCCCTGGGCAACTGGCCCCGAACGTGTTTACCACCGTAAACGCGTTCATCGTGGCCTGTCATCTAGCGAAAACAGCAATGCTGCCGGAGACCTTCCTGCAGTTTTACACACTGAAGAGGCCGGTCGGGCACCCCTTCCACTGCGTATATAATGGGAGCGTGGTAGGGGGCAATCCGCCACCAATCCCGCTACCATGGTGGCGGGATAGCCCGCTACCGAAACCGCTTCCATTTTGCCCGCTTCCTCGACTTCGGACGCTACCGAGCCCGCTACCGTTAGTAGGGGTCATGGTAGCGGGCAGGGCGCTACCCTGGCGCCACGTTGGCGCTGCCAACTGACACAGCTGGTAGCGCCATACCCCCTACCAAACCCGCTACCATCATTTATTTTTTTAAAAATAATTTCTTTATTTTCATCATTTAATAAATCATTCAATAATAATAATATTTATTAGGTTTTATAGATTACAATTAAAAACATAAATAAATTTAATTATAAAGTAACCAAATGTACCAATTACAATAAAAAAAATACGAAACGGAATAGTTTTTACAAAAGTGTCCTACGGGGAGGCTGTTGCATCTCCTCGGATCGCCGCCGCATCTACGTACGATTAGCATGTTGCATCTCCTCAGACAGACGTCGCTCATTCTGAAGAGTACGGTTCATATGAACCTCGTACTCAGCCTGGCGCTCCCTCAGTGTACGCAACTCATCCTCCATCCTTAGGCGATCCTCCTCCGCCTTGCGGCGCGCCTCTTCAGCGGCAAGCTCGTGCTGGAAGGATGTGAATGAAAATAATTTAGAAAATTTTTAAATATGTAAAGTATATACTAAAATTACACAAAATACTAACAAATTCATAAATAATACCTAAAATAATTCCTAAAATACTAAAATAATTCCTAAAATACTAAAATTCACAAAATATTCTTATTTTCCTAAAATATGTAAAGTACATACTAAAATTACACAAAATACTAACAAATTCATAAATAATACCTAAAATACCTAAAATAATTCCTAAAATACTAAAATAATTCCTAAAATACTAAAATAAACAAAATATTCTTATTTTCCTAAAATATGTAAAGTATATACTAAAATTACACAAAATACTAACAAATTCTTAAATAATACCTAAAATAATTCCTAAAATACTAAAATAATTCCTAAAATACTAAAATTCATAAAATATTCTTATTTCCCTAAAATATGTAAAATATATACTAAAATTACACAAAATACTAACAAATTCATAAACAATACCTAATATACCTAAATTCCTAATTAAAATACTAAAATTCATAAAATACAACAACAAATACCTGTAGATGGTGGTGGAGATGGCCAGTGACGGAAAATTGATGGTGGTCGGCGGCGGTGCTGCAAAAAAAAAACAAAATGCTCCAATACACCCTTCCAACCATAAAAATACCGAAAAAAGTGAAGAGAAAAGAAACCTTACCTTGCTAATGTAGATCCGCCGAAAAAGGAAGTGAAACGGCGCCGGCAATGGGGAGAAAGGCGGTGGCCGGCGGCGATTTTTGGAGGAAGGTATCGGATGCGTCGGGGAGAAATGGAAGAGAGGAAGGAGGCGAGCAGATTTAAATGGCTCGGTAGCGGGTAGCCCGCTTCCAAGCCCGCTACCGAGGCGCGTTTGAATTTCAAAACGCCCGCCTGAACATTAATTTCATGGTAGCGGGCTTCCCCCTACCACGCCCCCTACCAAATTTATTACGGTAGCGCCCACGGTAGCGGGCTGCCCGCTCGGGCTGCCTTGGCGAGGGTGGTAGCGGGCCGCCACCTACCAGGCCCGCTACCGAACCCCAACCAACTACGTAGTGTTCTACCAGCTAACTCCCGAGGAGGTGAAGGTGGGGAACAGGATGGTGAAGATCGGGGTCTTCGCTGAGACCACCAGCTCGTGGGGAAGCTGAAAGAACAACTTCTTCTTTATCCTGAAGGAGGATAGCTGGGGGTTCCCTGCATACTTCATCAAGGAGAAGGACGCAAGGGTGTCGGTGAAGCCCTCTTTGTGGGCGGGTAGCGAGGGGAAGAAGGCCCTCGACGCCCTGTGTGAGTGGGTCCGTGATGTGGAGAGGCTCGAGGAGTGTAAGGGTGAGTTTCCCTTGACTCTCTCCAGCCTGGACGAAGTGGTCATGCGAAGAGTAGAGATTAGCAGGGCCCATCGCCTTTCGAGCCACGTAGACACCCTAAAGAACTGGGTGGTGGGCCTGGACGGGGACCTTATCGAGCGCTTCGAAGGCGCTTTCAGCAACCCCAATTGTCTATTTTTTGCTCCTTTTCGTTCTTGTGTTTCTGTGTTTGGCCATTTTGAATGCTATTGTGACCTGATTTTTATTTTGTTACAGCTAAGATGTCGCACCCCGGCACCCTTTTTGCCAAAAAGCAAGACTTGAGGGAGGCCCTCAAGAAGAAAATGGAGGAGGAAGTCCCTCCCAAACCCGTTCAAGGGGTCATCGAGGGGCCAATTGCTGGGACCTCGAAGGGTGGAGAGGCCCGAGGTGAAGAGGCCTTGGTGACGGAAGCTCAACCAGTCAGTGTGGCTGATCCCGTAGTCATCGAGGAGATCTCCGAGGACTCCGAGGAGCATAATCTCCGTAGGAAAAGGCCCCGAATAGAATGTACTACTCTTGCCTCCTCTGGGTGTTTGGTTAACCTCCTTTATTTTGTATTCTCATCCCCTTTTTAACTTTGCAGCGACAGAGAGCTTGGAAGTGTCCTCGGACAGCAGTCCTAGCCCCGTGAAAGACAAAGGGAAGGGACCGGCCCTCGAGGAGCCGTCCACCAGCCCCGTACGAGGCGCAAGGGAGCCTGTGGGGCTCTTGGCAGATGCCCGAAGGGCTGTTGTGGCCCCTCGAGCGGCTGTCAAGAGGCCCTCGAGGATTCCGAAGAGCCTTAAGGGAATAGATCCCGTTTTCGAGCCCCAGCTGCTCGAGGATTATCGGCGGGAGCTGCGGGGGAAGTCCTTTGAGCGCAAGGGCCTAGCCCTGGTGGAGGCCTGGGACCCCGTGATGAGGGTGACTCGTGACGAGTCAGTGCTCCTCGGGGACAAGGAGGTGAGATTGAAAATTGCTGAGGGGCTCTCACTTCCCCGTGACCGGCATTTTTTGAAGCATACATCATCGGGGCCCCTGGACATTGCGAAGGACATCTGTCAGGACCTTACTCGAGTAAGTCACAATCCTCGACTCCCTTTGTGTTATTTATTGTTCTTGTCAGCGTACTTTTGTTTATACGCTTTGCATTTTTAACTTGCAGGAGATCAGATCGGCTCAAGGCACGGTGGCCAAAATTGAGGACCTCGAAGCCCAGGTGAAGAGCCTCGAGGCCAAGGCCAAGGACTCTGAGGCAGTGGAGTGCCTGAAGAAGGCCTTGGCTGAGAAGGAGGCCGAGGCGTCGTCTCTGAAGGCCGAGGTGTCTTCCTTGAAGGAGGAAGAGGTTGGCCTCCACAGGGCTATGGGTATCCTTGGCCAAAGGCTGAAGGCTGCCCTTACTGATGGAAAGAAGTTCGAGGGCCTCTTCCTCTCCGAGCACCATGCAAACCAAAGCCTCTCAGTCGAGATGGAGCAGGTGCTCGAGGCGCACCGGCAGATGGAGGACCAAGTGGGGGAGAAGGACAAGCTCGTCGAGGAGCTGTCCTTGAGGGCGGTAAAGGCCGAAGAGCAGGCCTCGATGGCGACGGCCCAAGTCGAAGAATGCGCCAGAACCCTCAATGAGGTGATGTGCTCCAGATTGGCTGACCTTACAGCCTTCATAGAGCTTGAAGGCCAAATTGGTCTTAAGTTGTACGGGGGTGAAAGTATTTAGCCTCGCGTTTTTGTGAAGTCCATCGCTGAGAGGGCTGCTCGAGTGGGCAAGGCCTTCGAGCTTCTGACCGAAAATCTGGTCGATGCGCAAACCATGGAGGGGGTCCGCTACGCTGAGGGGTTCCTACGATGCCGCCACCAAGTGGAGACCATGCTTGAGAAGGCTTAACTGGATGTCCTCGATGCGACCAAGGTTCAGGAGCCAACCGAGGCGGCATTATTCGAGTGGGGTAGGGCATGGAAGAGGTTAGGGGTGGAATATCCTTATGATATTCTGCCAGGGCATATGCAAGATGCCCCAGCTGTTCCCCCAAACGATGATGCCCCCAAGTAATTTTGGGGCTTTGAGTTGTAATTAAATTTTTGTACGTACTTTATAAAGCAATGAACTACTTTGTAGCAGTTATTGCGTTTTTAGTTGTCGTATGAATACTGTTTGCACAACGCGTGGACTTCTTTTTTGTTTGTATTGCTTTAAGGCAAATTTCATTAAGACAAAGCGTGCAACTCTTTGTAGAATTGACTGTCTTATATTCGATGTGTATTACTCGAATGTCGAAGTCCTGAAGAGCTTTACATGTTCAAATTTTTGGGGTTGGACCTTGTAATTAATTTTTGTCCTTACTTTACAAAGCAGTGGACATTCCTCGTAGAGTTGACTGTATGTCAATATTGCTTGCATAATACGAAGACTTTGAAGATTGCTTTGTAACATTCATCGCTTTTTATTCGATGTACCAATACTGATTGTACAACGCAAAGAGCTTGAATAGCTTTGCCAATTTATTTAAAGGAAAATACATGACCTAGACGTAATAAGGCCTCAAGTCGTCGACGTGATAGTCGTTTTTTAGCCTTTTGCCTTGGTGATCCTTTAATTTGTAGACGCCGCCTCTTTCTTTACTGTGCACGACGTAAGGTCCTGCCCATCTGAAGTGAAGGGCGCCATGGCCAGGATTACGACCTGACAACTCGCCTTAGCAAGACCATACCACCCACGTAGATCTGTTTTGCCCGAATTTTAGCGTTGTGGTCGAGGTTTGCTCTTTGCCGTAAGGCCATAAGCCTAAGTCTGGCACCATCGCGGAGTTCTTCGACGAGGTCCAGACGTGCCCGAAGCCCACTCTCATTATGAGGGGCGTCGTAATATAGTGTTCAGATTGTTGGTATAGAAACTTCGATTGAGAGCAAGGCGTCGACGCCGTAGACCAGGGAGAAAGGAGTTTCTCCTGTAGGTCCTCACGTAGTTGTTCGGTAGTCCCAGAGGACGCTGGGTAGCGCCTCAACCCATTTCCCTTTGTTGTCATCGAGGCACTTTTTCAGGCCTTCTTTGATTGTGCGATTTGTGACTTCTACCTGGCCATTTGACTGCGGGTGAGCCACAGGGGCGTAGAGCATTTGTATATTCATCCTAATGGCCCAATCCTTAAGCTTTTTGCTCGCAAATTGAGTCTCATTATGCTGTGATTATGGCCTTTGGTGCGCCGTATCGCGCCACGAGGTCGTGCCAGAGGAAGTGTATGACCTTGGCAGTCGTTATTTTCTTGAGTGGCCGGACCTCGACCCACTTGGTGAAGTAGTCGACAGCCACTATACAGAATTTGAACTGCCCCTTGGCCTTAGGCATTGGCCCGATTAGATCGAGGCCCCACAACGCGAAGGGTATAGGATACGTCTCCGTAACCGCTTCGTTTGCAGGCTGTCGCTGGATGCGGGAGTTGAGCTGGCATTTATGGCACGTTCGCACCAAATCATGCGCGTCTTTCCTCAATGTTGACCAATAATAACCGAGGCATTTGTACGCCAACGCACCGGAGCCAATGTGTGCTCCGCAAACTCCTGAGTGGACTTCGTTCAGGATGAGTTTGGAGTCATCGGGACCGATACACCGTTGTAAAGGAGCAGAATACCCTTTACGCCATAGTGTACCATCTATGATGACATGACGGGATGACTGCGTCCTTATTTTCTTTTGTAACGCTGGTGGGCCCTCGATTGCGCCAGTTTGGAGATACTGAAGGATTGGGTGCCTCCAGTCAGTTGCTACATTGGCATCGATCGCATGAATTGTATTTATCGAAGGTTGCGCTAAGGTTTTGAGGATTGCACCCATCCGTCCCTTAGACAACTTGTCAGCCATAGTGTTTTGATCCCTTGGGATCTTATTAATATTCAGCTGTTCGAATTGCCCTTGTAGGCTTTTGACGAGCCGCAAGTACCTCGAGAGAACGGGGTCCTTGCACTCATTAGTCCCCGTGACCTGGCTTTCGACGAGCTGTGAGTCACTGTGCACGATGCACGCCGCAAGCCAGCCTTTCGGCGCTTTGAGACCCGATACGAGGGCCTCGTATTCTGCCACGTTGTTTGTGACGGGAAACTAGAAAGCCACTCGTAAGCTGGCCTCCATGCCGTGTGGGCCCTTGATATGAACGCCCCTTCCTGGGCGATCAGCACTGGATGAACCATCCACGAACATGTCCCACTCGGGAGGCTCCAACTCTGCTGGTGGCTCCCTCGAAGGACCATGTTCGAGGGGATAGATGGAGAGCTCGGCCATGAAATCCGCCAAAGCTTGTGCCTTTATGGCTCGTCGAGGCTCGAACTTGATGTCGTATTCCCCGAGCTCGATGCACTAACGGGCTAAACGACCACTATGTTCAGTGCATTTAGGATGTCCCTGATTGGTAGGTCCGTTCTGACGATGATCGTGTGGGCTTGGAAATATGCTCGTAATTTCCTGGCAGCCACGATCAAAGCGTAGATCGTTTTTTGAAGAAGAGGGTAGTTAACCTCGGCCCCTCGTAGCGTGTGACTTGTATAATAGACGGGCCACTGTTGCGTGCCCTCCTCCTTAACGAGCACTGAAGAGACAGTGCTGTTCGAAGTGGAGAGGTAGATGACGAGTTCGTCCTTCGGCTGCGGGCATTTCAGTGTTGGAAAATCAGAGAGGTGCTTCTTGATTTGGTCGAAGGCTTCTTGGCACTCCGGTGTCCAGGTGAATGCCTTTTTCATGCGAAGCTGTTCAAAGAACGGCCTGCATTTGTCTCCCAGTTTGGAAATGAATCGCCCCAAGGCAACAATTCTTCCTGTGAGTTTTTGGATTTCCTTAATGTTTCTTGACGGCGCCATATCCGTGATGGCTGATATTTTCTTAAGGTTGGCGTCGATTCCCCTTTCGGAGATCATGTAGCCCAGGAATTTCCCAGCTCCAACGAAGAAAGAACACTTGGCTGGATTAAGCCTCATGTTGTATCGTCGGAACGACTTGAAAGTTTTGTCCAGATCCTGAAGGTGGTCTTCGAATGTCATGCTCTTCACAATGACATCGTCGACGTATGCCTCCAGGTTACGACCCATTTGGTGGGTAAAGACCTTGTTCATTAAATCTTTGGTAGGTGGCTCCAAAGCATTTTTGAGCCCGAATGGCATTCGAATGTAGTAGTATACGTCATCGCCCGTTGTGAATGCCGTTTTGAAGGCGTCTTCGGGATCCATGTAAATTTGGTGGTAACCACTCTTAGCGTCCATGAACGATAGGTATTTGTACTTAGAAGTGGCATCCACGAGTTGGTCGATGACCGGTAACGGATAGGGGTCCTTTGGACAATGCCTATTGACGCCCGTGAAATCGACGCACATACGAAGGTCACCATTAGTTTTGTCAGCTAAAACTATGTTAGCGAGCCATTCGGAGTACTGAATTTCTTTTATCATTCCGACATCGAGGAGTTTAGAAACTTCCTCTTTTACAAATTGCTTTTTTGAGGGGACCATACCCCTTTTCTTTTGTTTAACCGGCTTTGAATCCGGGAATACATTAAGCTTGTGGGTGATGACGCTAGGATCGACGCCCGGCAGATCCTTCAAGCTCCTGTGCGAAGACGCCGAGGTTTGCCTCGAGGAGGTGGATGAAGGCCATCTTCTACTTTTGTTTAAGGTTTTTGCAAACCTTAAACTTCATGCACTGGACTAC
Organism: Stellera chamaejasme; assembly: GCA_024586325.1. NCBI lineage: Eukaryota > Viridiplantae > Streptophyta > Magnoliopsida > Malvales > Thymelaeaceae > Stellera > Stellera chamaejasme. The sequence continues at coordinate 52,550,599 of CM044981.1, read as the reverse complement.
GTCGATTTCTTCCGTCACGTCATCGAGGCGCGGCCTGTCGTCGCGCTCTACGGGATCCTCGATCTCCTTCGAGGTTTGTGGATCAACCGTTGAGCTCAAAGAGGCCACGTAAATTGTCCTTGCCGTTCGCTGGTCGATGTAGATGTTTGCGTCCCCACGAGGTGTTGCGAATGTGACCGTGAGAGAGCGGATGTCGCACCTCATGTGGAATTCGACCTGGCTTGGTCGACCAATGATGGCGTTGTACGTGGAAGGGACTTCGAGCACCTGGAACTCCGTCATAATGGAGTGGCAATCAACCGTGCCGAATTGTGTGTCCCCAATTAACATGAGGCGGGTTGACGACCCTATTGTTGGCACAATGTCCTGCCGATGCCGAAAGTAGGGCGAAGCTTCTTTTATAGCGGACATGTGTACCCCAAGTTTATCGAGCATGTCCTTGAAAATGACACTGTGCAAACACCGGTGTCGATGTACACCTGTTGGTGTCATAACCCGTGATCCTTGCTGTGATAAGCAGTGGGTCGGAGTGTGGAACGATAACATTTGTCCCGTTGGGGCGATAGATGACGTTCTCCTCGAGGTGGTCGATCTGCAAGATTTCCCTTGCATATCGCTTTCTGGAGGAGGGGCCTTCCGACTTAGTGAGCACGTGAATGATGCCCGCTGGTGGTGGTGGCAAGTTTTGCCTCCGAGGGCTGTTGTGTCGACGACGTGTTTTGTCGCGGTCGTCGCTGTCGTCGTCCCTCTTGTGGCCTTTGGGGAAATCCTTGCAGGGGGATGTGGAGTCGGACAAGAATTCCTTGAGCTTGCCCTGCTCGATCATCTCAGAGATGAGATTTCTGAGTTGGAAGCACGCCTCCGTGTCGTGCCCACGATCCTTGTGGTAGAGGCAGTATTTGTCAAACCCCCTCGTATTCTTATGCTGGATGGGCTGAGGCCACTTGGGGACCTTGTTCTGCTTCTCCAGCATTAGCAAGATGTTCGTGCGGGTGTCACGAAGTGCGGGGTGATGATCAGAGGGCCTCAAACCGACGTTTGAGGGCTGGTACCTCGATGAGACAAACCCCTTGTCGAACTTTTTGTTGCGGTCGCTTGTGGGGGGCCTGTTGTAGGGCTTGTTCATCTCCTCGGAGTTCATGAATCGAGTGGCCCGATCGATGAACTCACCCATCGTTGTGACGGAGTTTTTATTGATGTTGTATGCGAGCCTTGACTCACGCTGAAGGCCTTGAGTTGCGGCCAGGAGCTGCATATCCGAGGATAGACCCTGGACTTGGACGGCTTCCGCCTGAAACCGTCGGATGTAGTCACGGAGAGGTTCCTCCCTTTGTTGTTTCACTCTTAACAAGTGTTGGACAGTCTTGGGGGGAGGTCGAGCTCCCATGAAGTGGCACAGGAACGATGAGGCGAGGTCCTTAAAGCATTTGAAATGCTGGCCTCGTAGCGTTCCAAACCACGTTGAAGCAGCCCCTTTGAGAGTGGAGCTGAAAGCTTTGCAGAGTATGGGGTCGGAGGCGCGAGCCATCTCCATTTGGGAGATGTAACGTCGAAGATGGTCGACGGGGTCTGTTGTTGCATCGTAGCTTTCAATGACTGGCATTCGAAAGCTGGCCGGCGCCTAGACGGCGATTATGTCCTCTGTGAAGGGCTGCGTCAGGAGGACCTCGATGTCGTCGAGGACCAGGTTTGGTGTTTTGACCTGTTCCTCGACCACGTTGATTCGTCGGAGGAGGTCGTCAATGTCAAGGTTCCCAGTAGGTGGGTTTTGATTCTGGGACTGTTCGTCCCGGTCGTTGTGAGGCGGAAGGCGGGCCGCCTGTATTTTCGCCTTGATGGTTTGCACCATGAAGGCTTTCATTTCATTAAGCATGCTTGTTTGAAGGAGCGCCATCTGAGCGGGGTCGACGATGACCTGCTGGGGGGTCGTGGAGGGCCCAGCGAGGTATGTTAGGGTGACAGCTTGTGGCTGCGGGGGCTGCTGCGCCCAGTGTGTCATTAACGAGTGAGCGGCGGGCTGCCACCAACCTGGGAGTTGTGGGCATTGTGTCCCCGTTGCACCGCCAGCAGGTGGTGGAGGCACATCGAGGAGCTGAAGCAGACATCTCGACATGCACATTGTGAGTTCTCCTTGTTTTCGCCATGAAAACGGTTAGGGGAGAAAAAGTTGATTAGGAAAGAAAAAACGGCTGTTTTTCGTTTCCCACAGACGACGCCAAATTGATAGCCAAAGGGTGATCTCCGGCTGTCAAGGATTCTCCGCTTTATATATAGAAAGGTTGGTACACTTCTAAAGAATGTACGTTCTTAATTATACATTCTCTCATTTTTATTCCTTGTTCCTGAATCCTCCTCTATTCTCTCATTTCAAGTGGTATTTGGATTTTCCAGCTGATGCTTGAATCTATTCCGAACAAAGGTTATAAATTTGAAATTTTGACTCTTGAACACTCTTTTTTTTCCCCTAATACCTTTGACCATTCCAAATGTTTTTTTAAATGTACTCAAACATTTTTCGGGTGTGCATCATTGATGAAATGGAGGCGTAAGTAAGTGCGTAACAAACACAAAACGACGCCATTTTTATTTTCAACGGCAAAAAAGGCCTTGCTGGTCCTGCTGCAAATATGGTTCTCTCCATACTAGTCGACTTTGGTGGCTAACTCCACAAGTTTGGGATGAATTAACAACAATAATTGTAAATATCATTCGCAAGCTTAATTTTTCCCTCTATAATAACATTATGTTATGAAGGAAATTCAATCATAAAAAAGAAAAAGTTACGAAAGAAACTGCTATGTTATTCTAGAAGCCTGTAGCAGCTTCATTTTTGTTTCCCCCAGAGAAAAAAACAGAAACATATTCAAACATTTTTTGGCAGCTTATTGTGAGTTTTCAAATATTCCAGAAAATCTGTGACGTATTTGTCCCGTCTCTTAGGATCAGTCACGATCTTCCTCATCTCCTTCGCCTTCTCTCTGTAAATCATTCCCTTCTCCTCCGCCATAACCAGCCTGATCGTCTCCGCCACCGACTCCGCCGTGAACGACCCATCCTCGCCGTCCCTCGGAATCTCGACGCCGACCTGCTTCTCCTCGAACAGCCTCGCGTTCAGCCCTTGGTCCAGCACGAACGGAAACATCACCAACGGCCGGCCGAAATGGAGGCCCTCGATGATAGAGCCCCATCCGCAGTGGGTCAAGAACCCGCCCACGGATCCGTGGCCCAGAATCCGGAACTGCGGGGCCCAATTGGTCCAGATCAGGCCTCGATCAGCAATGCGGGCAGCGAATCCGTTTGGTAATTGGGCCGAAGGCCCACGAAGAGCCCATACAAACGGGGCTCCGGATTTTTCTAACCCGACAGCGAATTTTGAGAGCTCTTCTCGGGTCAGGGTCGCCTCCGACCCGAATGCGACGTACAGAACGGACTCTGTTTTCTTGCAGTCCAACCAGTCTCTGATCTCTTTCCATTTCTCGTCTGATGATTCCTCTTCGATTTCCGGCGCCAGAAGCCCCACCGGGATCACCGTTTTCCGGTGGTGCTCGCCGAGAAGTTTCAGCCATTCACCTTCGATTTCTTCACAGCTTCTCACGGCGATCACGTCGCATCCTGCGATGGTTGCGCCGCTCCGGTACAAGTCGGCAACGCCGGAGACATCCGCCGTGAGGTGGGAGAAGAACTTCCGCGCTTCGAACGGACGGAAGGCTACTTTGGTCGGGAAGTTGACCCACTTGGGTGGTACAGTTAAATCCTCCGGCGCCTTCCGGGGATCAACTCCGGCCATGGCTTCTTCCGCAGAAGGGCTGAAAATACAATTGGAGCAAGCATTGAATATGCAACACATGCAACAGGAAACACCCAAATCGGCGGCTAACGGCGGCAGCCAGTGTGGAGCGAAGTCGTAGATGATCCAGTCCGGCGAGGAGGATTGAAGGAAGGAAGCGACGTCGTCTTGGAGGCGGTCGAAGGCCTTCTTGAGATAAGGTGCTTGGTGGAAGCTAGAGAGGTCGGAGGTGGCCTCCGCCGCCGGTGGGAGGTTGGGTTCCGTCGGAAAAGGAAGCTTGACGAAATCGATGAGGGGCGAGAGAGATTTTGGGATTTGGGGAAGACGGTCGCCGTTTCTTGGGGTGGAGATGAAGGAGATTCTGTGACCCTTTCGGGCGAGGAGCTTGGAGAGCTCGAGGAAAGGGATCATGTGACCGAAGGCCAGCCATGGGAACACAGCAATGTGAAGCTTGCTTTCGGCCATGGCTGAGGATTTTTAGTGTGATCTCGATTATCTTTGGTTGATTCTCATATATAGTTGAAACTGTAATTCCACTTTTGTATCTATTGGTGGCATGGTTGCAAAAGCTTCGATACGCAATCCTGTTCATGATGAAGAAGAATGGACAAGTCTTGGTTGCATGAAAACCAATTGGCGAATTAGCAAAGTCGTCTATGCATGGAAACCAAGTGGCAAAATGTTGAGTGTATAGATTTAAGAAATCTCTCTTTTTCATAGTATGGATGACACACTAGCACACCTTAAGGATATAAATGAAAGGAAGAAACAATAATGGAAGCTTCGTCGGGATAAAATCGTGATTGTCGGGCGAAACGAAATCCGAGCAATCGTAGTATGGATCACACTGCCGATAAAATCGTGATTGATCGATAAAATCGTGATTGATCTGCCGACAAAATCCGAGCGAAAAGAAATCCGAGCAATCGTTTTACTTTCTTTGCGACGACACTGTATTGCACCAAGTCTGACCGGCCTAGGCGCATTATCAGCACGAGTTTTTATGATGTGCTATGGTGGCATTATGATGCCTGTACGCCGCCTAGTGATGCTCCTTCATGTTGGACTCATGCAACAAAACCTTTTGTAAAAATTGTTTCACAATGAACTGTAAACTTAGTATGATGCTTGAAAGATGCAGTATAATGCATCTTCATTCATCACGTCGGTTCCCAAAATCGGCAACAATCTGTAGATCCTTTTTCTTCCAGTGATAGAAATTCTGACACTAGCACATTATTTTTCATGAGTAATTATGATGCCCTTGGCTAACTTAATGATGCACATTCGACGAATTATGATGCACCATCGACAAATTATGATGCGCCATTATACAAAATTGATGTAACAAATCTGAAGAAAAATGAAATGTTCAAAGTTGTTCAACCCAATTATGCCGTGCCCACAAGACACACTACGTCCATGCTGAAACTTTTGTGGCGCCTCTTGTACTAGCAGAGGGCGCCACAATGTGGTAGGCGTTACAATAAGTCACAACTGGAATCACTAATTTTGGGGGAAGCCAACTGTAATGAGTTTGTGATGGCCTTTGTGGCGGAATCAGCCGTTACAACAATCTCTAAATCCCCAGCATTCCCGAATCTTCCTCATTCGCAACACTTATGAAAAAAATCCTCTTCCTCTTCCTCTCCAACTCCTCTCCTTCCCCTCCAATCCTCTTCCTCTCCCTCTCCCTCTCCTGCAGTGAAATTTGCCGCCCGCCATCAAAAAAGTGGTGATCTCCTTCCTTTCGGCAGAGATCTTGTCGAAAAGGTATCTCTCTCTCTCTCTTGTTTTTTTATTTTTCTCTCAGATCCAACCTCATATTTTTTTTCTTCTCCGATAATCTCCGATGTCACTGCAACATTTTCGTCGTCCTCTTGCCATCGTCGACAATCTCCGGCCACCACCAAGGTTTAAGGAGTTGAAGAGCGTTGATGTGGGGTAGTTTGGCAGAATGCATGAACAAGATTATATACACTCCTCCTAATAAGTAGGATTCTATTGTAATTGATTGAATTTTAGATAATTTTGATGTAAATTTACATTTAGTTGTTATGTTTGTTTCTCTTCCTCATTATAATGAACTCTTTACTTTAAAAAAGAGAGTTTAAATTTGGGTTTGAGTATAAAGAAGAATGTGGAAGATGAATGTGAGTTTAAAAAAGAGAGTTTAAATTTGGGTTTTTGATAATTTTCAGATGAATTTTGGTTTATTTTTTTATTTCATAAAAAACATTTGTGACGGATTTGTGGTGACCTTAGCCGCCACTATTGTGACGGCCTGTGGCGGAATAAATGGGAGTGATGCCAAAATAGTGGCGGATTTTGTATCGACCCGCGACGTTACTATTGTAGCAGATTTAATACATTTTCGTGACGGATTGGTTGCCCTAATACTCTCAGAAAATATGCACAGTATGATGCACCAATTTTAATAAAGATGATGCATCATTATGATTTAAACCAAAGAGCACACATTATTACGATCAAAGATGAACAATTATGATGCTTCCTCAAGACAGTATGATGCACCGTTACAATGAAGATGATGCACCATTATGATCTAACACAAACACTCCACATTATTATTTTCAAAGAACAAATTCTATGCACCCACAAGACCGTATGATGCACCGTTATAATAAAGATGATGCACCATTTTGATTTAAACCAAATTATTCCACATTATTACGAATAAAAATAGACAATTATGATGTGTCTACGAGAAAATATGATGCACCGGTTATGACAGTTCATCATTATCATTTAAACCAAGTACTCCCGACAATCGAGATGGCGACGGTGAAGGCGCACAGAAGTTGTGGTGCTGACCGGTGATTGTGGACGGTTCTGGAGTTGTGGCGCTGTTGTCAAAACCGGATTGTCGGGAGTGCACACCGCTTACCTTAAGAGGTGCACACTGTATCCTCAACCAAAAAAAGTGATTGCATTCCCTTGTGTTCTTTGCTTATAAATTTTGACAAATTTTTTTTAGTATTTGAGAAATGGAATGAAAGTTTGTTTGAGGAAATAGTTGATGGAATTCAATTTTGAAATTTTTGGGATATTACTTCCAACAAATAATGCTATATAAGCGGGTACTTATTTTCAGTTGTAAGTGGATCGACTCAATGGTATATGCATGCTTTTTTTTTCCAAGTTTCATCCACATTAGGGTGTTTCTGTTACGGTCACCCCGAGCGGGTTGTGACCCGGGTGACCCGGGGCTCCGGTTTTGGCCTGCGGGTCACGGTTTTGGGCGGTCAGACGGCTCCCGAGACTTATCTGAGCATTATTTTTGGGAATCCTTCGGGTTTTGAGGTCGTGTGGGTCCCCCGGACGTTTTCGTCGGAAATATTTTTCGGGGCCGAGGGGGTTGTCTCGGGACGTACAGCGGGCTCGGTAGCGCTCCCGGGACCTCGGAATGAGAAACCGTTTGCATATTTGGAATCATGGGAATGTCCCGGATCTTTTTACGGAGTATAATTTATGGGTGGGGACGTTCGGTCCCGGGCGACTCCTGGGGCTCGGGACGGGAATCCCGAGGCTCGGGATGAAAATTTGCCGACGGCCTTGGCGTAAAGTATGTTATATTTTAAGACAGATTTTATGGTATTATTTGTGGTTTTTTGGCATAGCGGGTTTTGGTCTGGGTTAGCACGTCGAGATTTTCTCGGGTTCAGCGGGCCCGGTAGGACACTCTGGATGGGTAATTGGACATGTGAAAAATGACTTGTTTATGATATGGGATTCCGAGGGTTGTGTTCAGTTTTCGTTCCATTTGGAGGTTGGAAACTGCGGTTGGGCTAAAATTGCAACTTTTGGGAAAATTTAAGGACTAAGTTGCAATTAACCCAAAAGTTAACAATTATTTTGGTAAAGGGGAAGACTGAAGTCGGCTGGATAAGAGGTGATAAGGGACATGTGGCCATTTTTGGTAAAGGGAAGTAAAATGGAATTTTCTTCATTTCTTCTTCTTCTTCCTTCTCTAGTGCCGCCATGGCCATCTCTCTCAAGCTCTCCATGGTGTTTTTCATTTTTGGCAAGTAATCAACAAGGTTTTGGGTGCAAATCAAAGGTAAGCTTCTTCTCTTCTTCTCTTTGTAAGTTGGAAGCCTAGGTTTTGGTTGAAAATGGGTTTAGAGAGGATTTTGTGTTTGTTCTTGGCTATGTGTTTGGATGATCCTCTTACTTCCAAATTTAAGTATGTTGTTCTTGGCATGGAGAGGAGTAAGAATCTATGGTTAGATTTTGGAAAAACATCATGGAGGATAGAAACATATTTTGGCAAAAATTAGGGTTGTTTCTAAAGTTGATCATTTGTTGTGTTCTTGAATCATGCTTTGGATATGTTGTTCCTAGCATGATTCTAAGGCTTTCTATGGTTTCAATTTGATGGGAAACAGGTTGTGCAGAAAAGCCCCAAATTGAGTGAATAGTGTAATTAGGGTTCATACTTGATTTGGGTGATTAAGGTGAAATTGGTTAGCATTCTTGCTTAGGAAGTGTAATTGGTGGTTAAAGTATGCAATTGGAACCTTAATTGGATTGAATTGGAAGTTTGGTGGAAAAGTGGTAAAGGGCCGAAATTGAAAATGGAAACTTTATCTATGTTTGGGTTGTGTTATAGATGAATTGGATGGTAAATTGGTATCGGGGTTGGATTTAGGTGCGGTATGGTATTTGAAACGTCATTTTCGGGTAATGTATGGAAAAGTTACCTTTATGCGGGATTAAGGGTAAAAGTGTCTGGAATGTGGATTTAAAGGTTGGAAAATGTTTGTGGGTGTGTGAATAACAATGTTCTAGCTCGGTTCGGGAAACCGAGCATTCTGTGGATTTTTGCGGGAAAGTGCGGGATTGTGCGGGTTTGGTTTCTGGGGGTTTGTTTTGGTGAGTTCTAACTTGATTGTGGTTGTTCAGCTTGTTTCTGCATTGGTGGAGTTGTGTGGGACCTTAAAAGGCAAGTTGCTACATTTCGGGCCGGGAGCCGGGATTTCCCGGGGTTTGTGCTGCGGAGCGGTATTTCTGAGGTAAGGGTTCAACTTCTCTCGTTATGCATTCTGGAATGGGACATTATGTATACCGGGTTTAGTTGAGGCGGGTTCCGGGTTGAGGACGGTGGTTCGGTGATCCCGGGACCAGTCACATGGTAGGATACTGTTTGTAGCTTGTTCTGCTTCAAGGCCCGGGTGGTCTTAGAGGCCACGAGTTTATATTCTGTTCTATATATCCGCGCTAGGCGCCGATACTTATACTTATACGTTTTTAATATATTCTGTTCTGTTTTGCATATGCATTATTATATGTTCTGTTCTGTGACGAGACCCGGATGGTCTTGGAGGCCATGGGTGCTCCTTGGTTCTGTTCTGTTGTGTCCGCACTGAGGGTGCCGACATTTTGTTTGTATCCGCACCGGGAGTGCTGATATTCTGTTCTGTGTGTCCGCACTGGAGGGTGCCGACACTTTACATATACACGCACCGGGAGTGCGGGTATACTTCGTGACCTACGACAGTTTGGGGATCGCGACCCCGCCGATATCGTGCTTCGCTCGCTCGCTGCATTCAGTATATTCTCGACCTCTTAGAGAGGGCTGTCGTTTTGGGTCATTCTGGCGGTTGGACCGCGTATGATGGGTTCCGGCTCACCTCTGACTTTGCATACATGCATACGTATATATATATATATATATATATATATATATATATATATATATATATATATATATATATATATATATATGTGTGTGTGTGTGTGTGTGTGTGTGTGTTGTGTTTGTTACATTTTGCGAGTTCGGTTCAAGAAGACATCTGCAAACTGTATCTCACCTCAGCCCTTACTGGGTCCTCCCGAGGACTCACCCCTTTCTGTTTACCACCTTTCAGGTTTACCTGACAAGCAGCCTGCGGACTGGGGATCCGCGGTGCTTTTGGTTGTTTTGGTTTTCAGCAGCAGCATTACTACGTGCAGGAATCTTCTGAGCGAGAGGTTTTTCTAATTCCGCACCTAGGTATTTTAGGGTGTACTCTGGTGGCTCTGTAGGTGTAGTTGCATGCATGTTAGTACTCAGATCATGTTATGGTTTCTGTATACTCTGGGATATATTCTGATTCTGTATCTGTCTTCTGAGTCGAGGGCGGAGCCCCGACTTGCACATACTGGATATGTTATAGTATGGATTCTGTGTTCTGTTTGGTTCGAGTAATGAATGGGATTTCCATGAACTGCATGTTTGATTGTTAAGTTGTTTTGTATACTTGCCATGTATGTGTTCTGTAGGTTGCAGGTCGTCGTACGACCATTCTGTTATTGCGGGCCGGGTCATGGGACCACTGCACGCAGCGGGTTTCGGTAGTACCGATTCCGCGCTTTCTGCCGTAGCTTCCGCTTCCGAACGTCGCGGTCGGCTCCGCCTCCGCAAACGGTTGGGGCGGTCGTGACAGTTTCAAAGTTACGTATTTTTACGTGGTTTCTTTTTTTTTTCACCGTGTAATTTTCACGGTCAACTTACCCACTTTCTCACTTTCGATTTTTCGGACCTAACGTGAAAGAGCGAGAGGTGAACAGAGCATATCACGGTGAATTTTCTAGAAAGTCACCACCATTTCGAAAGCGAAAGACTGAAGTGTCTGGGGAATGAAATCGGCGACGGTGGAAGACGAATCGACGGCGAGTGCAGTTCATCGGCGGTGAAGGGAGAGGAAGTTGCGGGGCAGTAGCAGATAGATCTCTCATCGACGAAGATCACGCCTTCCCAAACTCAGAGCTCTCTCACCTCTTCTCTCACCTCTTGCATCTTCGAGCCGCTCCTCCACCATCTCCGCACATCAACGTCTCTGAAGATCAGCCACGTTTTCAACGGTACTGATTTGAACACTCATCTTCATAACCTTCTGTATTGAATTTGAAATCCCTAGATATAGTTTGTTTGTTTCAGTTTTGTGCTAGTTAATACAAGGTTTCATAAGCTTCTGTATTGAATGCATAATCCCTAGATATAGTTTGTTTGTTTCTGCATAACAACTTAATTAAACTGTATAACAACTTGAGCCAGGCTCTAGGATCGAAGCAGAAGTACCCTAGCTAACAGAATTAAAAACTGAAGTTGTTATACAGTTAGTCTGTTGCTCTTTTGTATGCTTAATTGCTTATGTGATGTAAATGGTCAGCCTAAATGAGTATGGGTATGACAACTGATTGGTACTGCTATGATCAATTTAAAATTTGTATGAATGATTTTAAGTTTCATTTTTTTCCAATGGCAACTAAGATTTTATTAAAATTTGTATGAATGAGTTTGAGTTTCAATTTAGTTTCTAAATTGTGGACATAGAAGTTACTTAATCATGGATTTATTGCTCATAGAAATCGTAGAGCTGTTTGAAGATGCAGTTAGATCATCTGCTTTCTGTTGTTAGAAATCATAGCTTGTCGAACGACTATGACTTTGAAAATAATGGAGCATTATATGTCCCCAAAAGCATTTAGGCCACTTGATTAGGCAGCTGTGTGCTTCTTGAGATGGCGAGAAGAGAACATGTTATTCTTGTTTCACAAAACTTATCTGTAAAGATATAACTGTGGTCTACAAGGACCTTGTCCGTTACTGTAACAGAGCTGAGGCACAACCTTTTTATGGACTGCAGTACTACTAGTTGACCATCTGCCGAAAAATAAGGAAAAAACTCAATTTTTTCCTTGTTATCCACTGGCATTCATTTTGACAGATTTGTTCTTTCATTCCTCTTTATCATACCAAAATGAACCTCAGTAACCTATTAAATTCACATATGCTAATTCTAAGCTTTCTTTCCCAACAATACTACTCAGAAGTCTAATATAAGCCAGGTTTTGATCTTCAGCAATGGCTCAAAACTCCAGCCAGCAAAACTCCAAATTCAACAGTGAGCAGTATGCAATGATTCTAAACTTTCTAGAGGATCCGCAAAATAAAGCTAAGGTATGGGGTGTTCCTGGGAAGACAGAGGTTGGAGTGGCTCCTCCTCGCAAAATTGAAGCTTGGAAGGAATTGGCCACCATCATTAACACTAGATTCAAAGGTAAGTACAGCTTAGACCACAAATCAATTGTCGACCGTTGGCGTACATACATGAAGAAGTATGTAACTGCCCGTGAGAAAAGCAGTTCAACTGGATTTGGCGTAACTGATGTAGACAAAAAGCGGAATATCCACACAATCCAGGCAAAGCTGGACTGGTTGTGCCCCCATTATGACCGAATGCATGCTCTAGTTGGGGAACGACCCAACGTTAGTCCTGCTGCAACGTTTGATAGCGGCAGCATTACTTCAGAAGTTGACCTCAATGAAGTCCTAAGGTCTGTTGAATGTTAAAGTTAAAACTCCCATATGTTTTGTAAATGCCAATGAACTTTTGATGCATCTGTATTGCTTATTTGATTGATTGCTTATTTATGATTTTCCATCACAACTAAGGTATGTTTCTTGATCTTATTTGCTTAGATTTCTAGTAAACAAAGATAAATAGGGAGTATTTGTTCTTTAGGTACTATCACACCCACCTTGATAATCGGTTAAGTATCTCCCCTATCACCTTTCATGTAATGAATATTAATTACTCATTGATTAACATTTTGTTTACGTGTGTAATAAAGTGGTGGTGACTCTAAAAGCTGCTGCATTTTCCATTTTCATAAGATTACTAGTCTCGGCCTTCTCCTTATAACTTGGTAGATTTCCATTTTCATGTTATTAATTTAATTAATAGCGAAAGATACGTTTTACCATTTTACTTGATGTATACGAAGGATTCTCATTGGAAGGGATCTTTATAATCTTAACAATCCACTACCAAAGCATGTTTCTCTTATTTTTTCTCCCTTTATGGAGTCTGTTGAATAGAAGTAAGGCACGACTGAGTTTAAATAAATTAATGTCTGTATTTGTTGGGTCTGAGACCCCTTCTGGCTGGCTGTCTTGAGGTTATGAACACCTCAGCCACATCTCTGCCTGTCTTTGCCATATTGTTTTGCAGGTGTCATGTCTGCTCTATCTCGGCCGTAGGCATTCATTCACAATCAGCCATGGTTCATTTACCATTTATTAAAAAATATCTGGTTTGTTTAAAGTTTCTTGTTGTTTGATAATCAGCATTGGTCATCTAATCCTCATGTCTCACTAGGTTCAATGAAGTAGAGGTTCCAGACTTTGTCGATGAGGAGACACCAACTCCAACTGAAGATAGTTCGTGGCTTTATGGTTTTGCTCCAAATGTGAATGAAACAACAATCAATCCCGACACCTTACTGTCCAGCAATGAAGAGAAGGAGGACCGCCCACCGTCTCCGCGCAACCAGGCAAAAACAGGCCTTGAACCTGAGGATGATGACGTTTTCACTGCTAACTTAGAGACATCCCCAATCTTGAATACCAGTGGTAAGCGTCAGGCTAAAGTTGACACTAGTGATGCGAAGAAGTCAAAAAAGGATCGCAGGAAGGATATTCCTAGCATTTCAGGAACAAAAAATCCAACTCAGGCACGCAACCTCTTGGCACAAACAATTCAAGAAAGTGCAACCGCCAAAGCTGCTGCACTTTTAGCCATTGAGGAAAAAAGGATCCAATTCGAGCAAATGAAGTGGAATGCAGAGCGGGAAGAAAGGGAAGTCATACGGAAAGAAGAGAAGGAAGAGAAGTGCAAGGAGAGGAGGTTCGCATTGACGCAAACCATGCTTGCAGATGGAAAGTCGGCAGAAGAAATCAAGGATATTTTATCCATCCTATTGTAAAAACACAGCAATTAAATATTAGATGTGTAGCACAAACTTGCTTAGTATTGGTGCTAGTGTGTTCTCCTCTTCAGTAGTTTCTGTCGATGGTTGATGTTGTATTGATGTTTGATTTCAGGTATTGATGTTTGCAGGCTAGACGTGTTTGTATTGATGTTTGAACCCTTCATGTAGGTGGCACCATTTATTTTATGGGATGCTTGCAGGTTATGTATTAACAGAGGAGATATGTGTTCCTCACCATTTCTTTTATGGGATGCTTACAGGTTACTGATCTACGATGCTTGTAGGTTTTACCATTTTTGTAAACCTATGACAGAACACTTGAAGTTACAGTAGCATGAATAACAGGTGGTGCATCAGTATAGCACTTAAATATAAACGTATATATTACACACTTTGAATAATACTTTGTACAACAGCTAACTTAAAGATGCTAACTTCATACAACATGACCCACCTGCTAACATCAATATAGCAGCTTAAATATAGCAGCTAACTAAAAATAGCAGCTAACTTCATGTTAAATCAGAATCTTCTTCTTTTTCAGATGATACATAAATGCATCAAAATGACATTCGTAAATTCATCTTCTTCATGAGATGCTACCTTCATGAAAATCACAAATCAGATTCTTGTTCTCTTTGAACATGTACCTGCAAAAAAATCTTCCCTTTCTATTAATCAAAATATGAAGGCCGATACTAAGTACGCATGTGCAAGCCGCCATGCATCATCAGTCAATCGCTTGAAACATATTAGACAAATCATCCAGCCCACAAAAGAATATAGCCCCATCGAAATCAGGTCCAATGTTGTGCTCATTCCTCACTCTTGCTTTGGCAAGGACATAATTGAATTCTTTGTTCACCTGGATGTCTGCAGCAGGTGACTTGAATGCAGGAACAATGTATTTTGACACAACATAGGCCGAATCCCCAATTATGTATTCCCCCTTGCTGAAGAACTGGTTTGGGTTCTTGGCTTGTTCTGACTTTCTCCATACTCCTGCATCATGCATAGAACCAGGCCAGCCACAGGAAAAGCCAATGATACGTCTATCAATGTCGCAAAGAATTTGCATATTGATGAAATATCGATGTTTGCGGTCCCAATAACATTCTCTATCAATGCCTGGCTTCTCAGATAGAGGAATTGTGGTGCCGTCAACAAAATCAACACATCCTGGAAAGCCCTCTGCCTCCATGACTTGTCTAATCTCTGTTCTTCTTTCTTTAGTAGGCCATGAAATGTACCTACCTCCAACCTGCAATAACGCAGTGATCACCCTTCCAGTAAACAGAACAATGGTTCCAACTCCAAAACCAAAAAGCATGGACTGCATTGCGGTAGCTGCCCCATTCCCATTATACCCAAGACGCCAGAGGGTAATACAGACCTGCCATGTTACATCAGTTTGAGGACACCTGCTCTGATTGTGAAAGACAGGACAAGGTCTTAATAGCTCTACTAAACGATGGAATGACTCAATGTCGCACCGAAAGTTTTGCTGGAATTCTGTAGCGTTTAGGTTGAGCGCACAATTCAATAAGAACGTTGTGGACCGCGGTGATCTAACTCGATTGTAAAGGTAACGTGAATTATTTATTAACACATAAGCTTCACATAAGTCCTCCAACATATCGTCATCTTCGTCAATGGCAATAGAATGAGACGCCGGTCTGATCTTTTCGGCATCTGTTGCGTGATAAAGTTTAAGGAGATCAAAATCAATCTTGATTCTTCTATCCCAAGTAACCTTCCCTGCCAGTCTGCTGTTCTTGCGTGATAGAGTGTATCATTTAACAAACAAGGGAACTTTCTGCATTTTGCATAACTGTCCACATGACTTTTCAAACTTCAAGAATTCAATGGAAACTAAAATCTTCTTTCATCACACTGAAATGAGAAAGAACACGGAATTGTTAAAGGAAGAAAGAAAATGAAGAGGACATGATCCATTTAATCACATACAGTAACTAATTCCTTTTCCCCTTCATTTATTTATCATTTTCCTTATATATATATCACACGCATGTTCCTCTTCTTACATGACAGGAAGCCCATTTGTCACACAAGATGAATTGATTTAATTTAGTAATGCAGCTTGATCTTGAATGGCTGTAACTATTTGTTCTGTTGAGGCCCGACCACCTTCTTCACAGGCAGACCACTAGTCTGGGATCATCAAGAAGTAGGTAGTTTCTGAATTTGCACAGGTCATGCAATCTTGGCTAGTTTTTTATGAGTTTCTTAAAAACCAATTAGAAATTAGTACTACATACTTTCTCTAACTAAAACATACTTAAAACGATAGCAGCTAACTCGCATACATTTGCTTAATTTGTTGAGATGAAATCCCATTACCACTATAACTCTAATTGAGATGAATTTGCTTAATTTGTTGAAATAGAGGAACTCGCATAAAACAGAGGACCCGTACAAGTAGGCAAAAAGCGCATAAAAAACCTTAAACTATTTAAAGTGTCTCCTTTTGGCCACTGAACTCCTAAGTGGGCCGATAAACCCCTTTAACCCTCCATCTCAGCCCACATTAGCCATTAAGGCGAAAATCTGCTTACTTGGCAGACGGAGCGCCAACGTGGGCTTGGGCTGGCGTTAAAATGAAACGGGTGGAGGGTTGTGCAAAAAAGGGCGCGCTGTTTATGGCATATGGCGGGACGGGACGCGATGGCGGTTCGTGAAAGCTGATGCAGGGAAGGGTGGAGTTTCTCACATTCTCAGAAGGTGCGTCAGTCTTGCGGAGGAGGGATTGTCCTTCAGTTAACATGGAAAGGTACTTAAATGAAGACAAACAGGTTTGCGTCTCTGTTGCATGTAGCCATTTTGGTGGGGTAGAATTTTGAATATTGAATGGTGGGGTACTTGAATGAAAACGAACAGGGAAAGAGCATACAATCTCTGTTGCATGTAGCCATTCTTTGTTTCTTCATTAAATCTCGTTTTTTCATTTATGGTTCTTTGTGTAACTTTACAGTCCAAATGAAGTGGGGCTAGGAGCATACAGTGAGGAAAATTGTTATAAAATTTGTGTCCATCATGGTGGTCAATTTATTGAGAAGCCATTTAAGTATGAAGGTGGCAATATTAAGACTATTAATGAGACAGACTATTGGCTGGATTATGTGCAGTTTATGGCATTTCTGAAGAGTTGGGGATTCAGTAATATTGGGAAGGTGTATTATAAAGTTAGTACAGAAGCAATGAAAAGTGTGGATGACTTTAGAGTAGTATGGGATGACCAATCCTCACATGATCTACTTGAGTTGTTGTGTGACAATTCATCTATTGACTTGTATATAGAAGGTGAGGATGAAGAAGTAAGTGGAGGTAGAGGGGTTGTTAAGGAATTAAATAGAAGTGGAGTAATTGAAAAGCACCTCGGCAGCAAAAGAGTAAAGGGGAAAGGTAAATTGTGTAGTCTTAGTGAACGTGGTGAGAGAGAGCAAGGAAGCCGAGCTACCAAAAAAAGAACAGAAGAAAGGAATGTTTGGGTTAACTGACTGAACAGGGACAGAAACTGAAGATGAAGTCTTTGATGATGAAGCTTATTTGTCGGATTATGATGATGAAGTGAGGGAAAGTCGCCTAAACTTGAAGCTGTATAGATCAAAAAAGAATGGAGAAGAGGAGTAGCAACTGAGATACCAGATGTGGATGTGGATTTAGAAGATGAAAGAGATGATGAAGCTGAAGGTGATGAAGGGGATGAAGAAGATGGTGCCGATGAGGAGGGAGCTGCAGAGGGACAAGATGGTGTGATTTCCCCTATTGAGCATGGGAAAGAACTAGTTGCAGCAAGTGGGAAGTCGAAGCATTGTGCTTCAAGTTCGGAGGATGAGGGAGTTGGTAGTGATGAAACAAACTATCTGAACTCTGATGATCCAGGAAGCTGTGATGAAGATGATGTTCCCACTGTGGGTGATGGTGAGCCGAATATTAGGTTTAAAAAAGGTCAGTTCCCTCAGTACAATCCTAATACAAAAATTCCAGAATTTGAACTTGGAATGATGTTTGTGGATGCAGAACAAGTGAGAGATGCATTTGCCAAATATGCAGCAGAAACTCATAGGAATGTTAGGTTTGAGAAGAATGAGAGGCATAGACTTCAAGTGAAGTGTCGTAAGAACTGTCCATTCAAGTGTTGGATTTCAGTAAGTGAAAGACACAGATGTTTGCAAATCAAGTCATTGAAGATGAAACATAAATGTAGGCACCAAACTAGGTTGACCATGATGAGCACACGTATGATTGCTCATAGGTACTGTGATATTATTAGAGATGAGCCGTATCTATCTTTGAGACAGTTAAGGTCGATCATTAAAAGTGAGATGAGGGTGCATGTTTCAGTTAGTATGGTAAAAAGGGCAAAGGAGATGGTGAAACAGAAAATAGAAGGTAACTATAAGGATGAGTATAAGATGTTATGGGCATACAAGCAGGAGTTGTTATGTAGTAACCCTGGGAGCACAATTGAGTTAGATGTGCTACCAACTGAAGATGGCGATGCTGTTGTTTTTAATGGGATTTATATATGCTTTGCTGCTTGTAGAAATGGATTCTTGAAAGGGTGTAGACCGATATTTGGTGTGGATGGTTGTTTTCTAAAGGGATTTGTGAAAGGGGAAATACTCACAGCCGTGGGTAGAGATGGGAATGATCAAATGTTTCCCATTGCCTGGGCAGTGGTACAAAAGGAGAACAAGGAATCATGGTCATGGTTTCTTAATCTACTGGTATTGGATTTACACATTCAGGATCCTTCGAAATGGACAATTATTTCTGACCAACAAAAGGTTAATATACTGCTAGGACTTCATAATTCTGTTTTATTGTTTGTGTTTACTGTTTTTTTGAAGTATGTTTCTTAATTAATTGACAGGGATTGCTGCCAGCGATTGCAGAGATACTACCAGGAGTGGAGCATCGAAGGTGTGCAAGGCATATATGTGCCAATTTTGGTAAGAAATTTTCTGGGGATACGATGAAGGGGTTGTTTTGCATCAAAATGTACATCCAAGAGGCAGTTTTTAGACACATTGCATGAAATTGATCAATGGGAAGGGGCTAAATCTGCACTTTTAAAGATTGACCCTAAGTTTTGGTGCAAAGCTTACTTTAGAACATACTCGCAATGTGATGTGAACCATAACAACCTATGTGAAGCATTTAATGGGGTGAGAGCAGTCCTAGGTGCAAGAAATAAGCCAATCTTTTCTTGTCTGGAGGATATTAGGATGTATGTGATGAGAAGGTTTGCTGAGAAGAAATTGTTTGCAAGTAGATGGCATGGAAATCATGGAAAAATCATACTAAATAAGTTGTCTGACCAAGCCAATGATTGCACTCAATGGGAGGTGATCTTTAATGGTGACTCGGGTTATGAGGTTAGACATGGCAGTCGTGCATTTGCTGTTGACATAGCTCGTAGGACATGCACTTGCTGTTACTGGAATATTTCTGGAATTCCATGTAAACATGCAGTTGCTGTGATTGAGGAGATTGGAGATGAAGTGGAGAACTATCTTAGTCTTTGGTACCACAAGTCGATGTACTTGACTGCTTATAAGGAGTCTATACAACCTGTTAGTGGTCCTAACACGTGGATTTACCCAGAAATGCATGAAATTACACCTCCAGCAGCTCAAAAGATGGCAGGTAGGCCGAAAGTGCAGAGAAGGCGTGAAAAGAATGAACCTGGTAAGAAAAACAAGAATCGACTAAGTAAGGCAGGTGTGATTATGACATGCTCCATATGTAAAAGTGAAAGTCACAATAGGACTACTTGTCCACATAAACGGTCCCATTTCTTGGTGATCCAAAGGTAAAGCTGTTTACTTATACTTACTCTTTAAGTATTCAGACATTCTAGCTTACTTTTGTAAATATTCATGGTCTTTTTATAGGTTGCTGCAAGTAATCAGCCTAAAAAACCTCGTGGTAGGCCTAAAAAGATGCAAGGTGAGGCGAGCCAACCTAGTAAAAAACCATTTGTTGGTTATGGAGTTTATACAAACATCAACACAGGTTTCTCTGTTAGCAATGTATGTCCTTTTGGCCACTGATAAGATGACTTTTATTTCGCCTAATTTTATAGTGGTAGTTATCGTGCTTCTTTTACTACTTGCAGCCTGGGACCATAACATCCCAAATCTTAAACACAAACACCAGACCAACATCCCAGCCAGTTGTTGGACAGAAGCCAGTTGTTGGACAGCAGCCAGTTAGTGGACAACGGCCTAAAAAACCTCGTGGACAACAACCTCCTCATACTTTTGCTCCTGGTTAACTCCTAATCTGATTTTAGTTCCTGATATGATTTTAGTTGCAGCTACTTAGTGTTTGGATTTCATTTGCAGCTGAGGAACTCGTATTCAAGTCTTGTCCTACTAAGCTGCAGCATGGATCAACATCAAGATGGTTAAATGAAGGGGCAACATTCAGGCAGAAGTTAGCAGTTAGAAGGCCTATGTACTCGACACCTCAAGGAGATTTCGAGTTGCAGGACATGGATTGAGTTAGAAGTTAGCAGCATACCATATTTTGTCGAAGGGAAGTTAGCAGTTAGAAGTTAGCAGTTATAAGTTAGCAGCATACCATATTTTGTCAACCACAAGTTAGCAGTTAGAAGTTAGCAGCATACCATATTTTGACGCACAACAGAAGTTAGAAGTTAGAAGTTAGAAGTCAGCTGCATGAAATGTTTAGGGTTGATAGCTGCATACCATATGCACTCTGTTGTTTTGTGAGACAGTAAGATACAATTAAGCGAGTTCTATTGATCAATCTCCTTACATTGTCAATCATTGTCATACCTAATATTACATTGTCAATCTCCTACGTACATACATTGTCAAACATAACCAGTTTGAACACAGCAGCATACCCATATCAAACCAACTGCCAAAATACCTACTGCTACCCAATTCCAAAACATTGAAAACCTACAACCTCTACTTGCACTTGCACTTGCACTTGCACATACACATTTGCCATCTAGAATTGAGCTTGCTTCCTGCTCCACATAGGTATCCCGAATTCCATCATCTGCTGCAATGTAATGCTTACCCAATGCTTGCTTCAAACACGCATTCTCCTTCTTCAAAAAAAAATTCTCAGAACGCATCTTCTTGATTTCCAATTCCTTTTCTTCAGCAGACTGCTCCGGATCAATCCACTTAAAGAAGTTACAACTATTCCTCCCCTGTTCATCATCATACAACACAATCAATAAACCCCATTCGAAAGCCAACAACACCAGAATGAAGGACAACAAATATTCGGGCAACAGGATTAAGAAGGAATTAATCGTGCAAAGCCTACTTACACAGTTGACAAAGCGACGGTTCGGATTCCTCCATGTCCAGGCAGTCCGAGTTGCAGCTCGTCTTTTACACAAGCAGAGCACGCCAAAACCAGAACTTGATATGTCCTTGCTCCCTAACCCCAAGCTCGACTCACTACTTGCAGCCATTGAGGCTCCTCTCACCATACTCGATTTGCTAAGAACGATTTGCCCTCCAAATTTGAACAAATCCCAACGTTTATGCCTTCGCAACGCTTCTGCCTTCGCCAATCTACTCCAGCTACTCTCAATCGCCCTCCAAATCTGAAATTCGCCACCTCCAGCTACAAACGAATCGCTCTCCAATTTCCCCAATCTGAAACGAACCCTAAAACCCAAATCAGAAGGCCTCAATCGCAACTTTTAAAAGGGTCCTCTTCAACCAAGTAACCAGCCACGTTTGCAAACCTGAAAGGCATCTCAGAAGAATATTCCGTTAAGGTAACGGAATGGGTGATAAATGGACAATTTTAATACTTGAAGGGGTTTATCGGCCCACTTAGGGGTTCAGTGGCCAAAAGGAGACACTTTAAATAGTTTAAGGTTTTTTATGCGCTTTTTGCCCGTACAAGTATAAATCCTCTGTTGAAATCTCACTGTTGAGATGAACTGAAACTGTTGAAATCTATTGAAAACTGTTTTATGCTTCAATAATCACTGTTGAAATCTGTTGAGATGAAATCTTCATACTTCAATCCTCTGTTGAGATGGAACTCGCATACATGTATAAAAATCGGCCACCCACACTTGGAATCGCACTCCTGAACCGTCTGTTGAGCTCCTCTGCAGCTATCTCGTGTTCAGCTCCTGTTACGTTTTGGAAATTCTGGCGCATGTTGAGCTCCCTCCGTTTTTTTAATTGAGTGTTTGAAATTTTTCACCCTCAACCCTTACAGTTTTTCATGGAGAGTCAAACATACCCTCCAGTTTTTCATGGTGAGTTAAAAAAAATTCACTTTACTTTTATCACTCATCACGTGGATTTTCTTTCCCTCTTTTTTTCCATGTCTGAACCACCCTATAATTTTGATTCCGATCAGTTCAACAAAAGAAGTGACATGGCAGGTGGAATGGACTACAAAGTCATGACAGTTGGAAAAGGAGGTAGGGTGGAAGGTGGGGTCATATTTGGTTTGGGTAGTAGAGATAACTTATTTGTAAACTTTAAAAATATTAGTTAATTTGTCAATTTTTAAAAATTTGGGCATTAATTAATCGATTATTATAATATAGCACCACATGAACGCTACATGTGCATTAGTGCATAGACAAGCATTGTATTCCATTTGTTATGGAATATGTTAGGATATTCGATCTGTTAATAGAACAAGTGATAAAGTCAACCCAAAAAATTTTTTGGTTTAAATAATCCCCCTTTTCTATTCTTTATTAGGAAAATCTAACTCAAAATTAATGAGATGATAAAATATGTCTACCCCTTAATATTAATTGCAAAATCAAACTTTTCACATAAAAATTTAATATATATATATATATATAACTTTTTTGTTTTAAAACTTGGATATAGAGTTACATAATTTATATACAAATGATATAAATAAATGTTTGTAAGTTTCTAATTACATTTTCTATGAATTTTCAACAGGTGCTTGTTAATACTCCCTACATTCCAAAATAATACAATACTTTCATCTTTAGAACGTTCCAAAAATAATGCAACACTTCTCACACTTTCCTTTATGGAAACTTATTACATACTAATTTACCAAATCATCATTACTACTAAAGCACAAAAAATAAAAAAGGCTTAAATATCCCGTACTACCCTGAATACATTGAACTCGGCGAATTAGGGTATGAACAATAAAATGGGTAGATTGGTACCCTCAGTTATGCAAATGGTGCAGAAAAAGCCTCGACTCAGTTAACTCGGCACGTGATGTCATGTACCGTTACAGTCATTAGGGAAATGGACTGTCTATGAAGGAAGTTAACTGTTGGAGGTTAAATTTTCAATTTTTAAAACTAAACCCAAGCTCCAATTTCCTAAAAGTTCTTCTGCCCTCCGGCTTCTCGAACGCCATTGTTTCACGCCTCTCCGCCTGTAAACCGGTTGTACTTTAGCATATCACCGATATTCTTCTTGACCTCCACTTCCACGAACAACGACGTCACTGAGTTAATCCACTGAGCATAAACAGGTTGAGAAACATGTTTGAATATTGTTAACGTAATTCAATGTGCAACCCACTGTTCTCCATTACCAAATTATAAATCCATTAAATTATCGACTATACATGTCAATTATGCAACCAGATTCAAAAATTGGACAAGGAAATTCAAAAATAAACCAGAAACCGGCAGATCGAAGAAGGTGTGGTGGGATGCAATTATGTGAGCTCAATGTGCAGAAGAAGAGATTGGCGGCATCGGTGTGGTTCTAGTGGTTGGTGATGAAGGAATCGGTGAGAATTCGACACAAAAGTTTCGGAGTCAGAGCTCCGATTTGGCTCGCGAACTCATCAGTTCGGCCAACTGCCGACTGCAACCAGCTTCCATCGATTCAGCCGTCCCCCAGCCTCAATGCTCACGAAGTCACCTCTCCTTGCTCGCTCGAGCTTTCTGGACTAAAATCCCTAAATCCTTCTTCGTTTCAGCTATGTAAATCAAACCAGGGATTGATCGATTGACGCATGTGTTTAGCAGCAGGGATAGGAGAGAAGAAATTTTAGTAAATTGGGGTTGGGCTTTTAAAAATCGACAATTTAACCCCATTTAACTGACAAACCCACATCCCTATACCTATAGTGCACTTTCCTATACATTTTATCTTTTTCCCACAATTACAGTTTTATTAGTATTATAAGCAAATGTCAATAGGTACATAATTCTATAGATTCTTTAATAAAAATACATAAATTAATTTAAATTAAATTATAATTAGAAACCAAGGTATTTACATAATTTAACTTATTCCAAAATTTTAAATAAAAAATAATTTATTATTATCAATCAAAGATGTAGAATATTTTTATTTCTGTAATAAATGCATGATTCTTCAAAATGGGAAAGGTGTTGGAGCTGATGTAAAAATAATTTGGAGAATATGACTTTTGTTTTCCCATTTTAGAGGAATTTTTTGGGAAACTGTTAGAGATGCTTTTAGTGACTTAAATGAAAGGCAAGGAAAAGAAAAGGGGTGGTGGTGAGATTTTACAAAGCCTGAACTGAAAATCTGAAATCAGGCGAGTCTTGATAAGATCGGCGTCCTCCGGCAGTCCTTTTAATTACCAACTAGTTGGAAAAACCTATAGTGGATCCTAACACTATCTAACTAAACTAACTAATTAACTAACAATTCTAAAGACTAAAATACCCTTCCAAGCCAAAACCACCATTCACCCTCACCACCACCTTTACCGCCGCCGCCGCCGCCGCTGCCGCCGCCACCACCGCCACCACCGCCACCACCGCCGCCGCCACCGCCGCCACCACCGCCACCGCCGCCACCACTGTCGCCACCACCGCCGCCACCGCGCCACCGCCGCCGCCGCTGCCGCCGCCACCGTCACCGTCACCACACCCGTCGTTGCTACAATTTGTGGAACAAGTTTTTAGAAATTTATTTCCACAATTTTTTGTTAATTTACAATTAATTAAAAAGTGTCTAAAGATATATGCAATACTGTCTACTAGAAAGTGACATAATGTCTAAATAAATATTGGAAACTATTTATTTATTTATTTTGCACATTTCAGGTGACAGTGAAACTATCTACTTTATAAACAATTATTTGCATAGAAAATTGTAACTTATTTTGAAATGTATAAAAGAGTTATAACATAATATAAAAAAAATTCTTTCATTTATAATTAATTGCATAGTGTCTAAAGTGTCATGCAATACTGTCAACTACAAGAATCTATATTGTTTAGTTATTTATGTTAGACATTTCAATGATATTGAAAAGCGTCTAATAAATTATAAAAAACTATCCGTAATAAAATGTAACCGTGTCTATCATTTAAAAAAATAAAAATGAACCAATTCATAACCAAATAAAAATATATGTATCATAGTTTATAGTGTCTATTAGAAATAGTTATAACGTCTGAATGAATATTGCAAACTGTCTGATTTCTCTCATCTACGGATCCTGCTGCTGCACATTTGTCTTGCTCCGTTCATATCTGGAAGTCTCCTCCGTCATCATCTCCGACGACTACAAGAAGGTCTGTGCCGGCGACCGGTTAGATCTGTGGCGACCGGTTAGATATGTGGCGGAATTGGCCAGTGAGATCTCCTCCATCATCATCTCCGACGACTACAAGAAGGTCTCCTCCTTCATGGAGGCTCACGGCGACGGTGGAGGTCTCCTCCTTCATGGAGGCGCACAACGGCGGTGGAGCTTCGCAATAGAAGCGAAGCTTCGTGTTCATGAGGTCCCTTACTCGGCCGCCGTTTGTTGCGATGAAGAGCAGCCGGACCTGGCTCCGTTGTCCGATCGTGGTGCTGCTGCAATCGTGGTGGTGCTGCTGCAAGTGATAAACTTATTGTGGTGGGCATTTTAGTCTTAAACCAACTAGTTGGTTTACCAACTAGTTGGTAATTAGTCCCGCTAGTCCTCTGGAGGCGGAACACGTCAGGAATAACGGGGAGGCGGAACAGGTCAGGAATACTGCTAGGACTGTACTTTCATAAAATTGTGAGATATTACTCTCTAAGTCCTTACCATTTTGTGAAACTTTACTTAATCATCTATCTTTCATAAATCATAACCTAGCATCCAATCTCCATCATCGTCTGAAGTGATGAAGAATCATTAGGAACTATTGGGTTCTTACTTCTTATGTGCCCCTATCTAGCGTTCAAATCATTACTACCTCAAGAACAATAAATATTTGGATCATTCAATAAAAAAAAGGATCGTATGCCCAATTCATTGAACTAGTAGCACTAAATTATTTTTGACATAACAAAACTATAGCCTTCTGTTATACATACACCGTCGAAGTATACACCACAAAAAGCACATCTCTACTCACGTAAAAGGCCACAAATCCTCAAAATAAAATGCAAACCTGTGAATAACACATAACAAGAATTCACTAATATTGAATTGAATCGTTACAAAATTACTTGCATAAAATACCTCCTAATAAAAAAAAACTTTTCCTACAACTACGGTAGGATCTCTTATGCTTTGGAAAGAAGTAAACCATAAATTCATTTTCATGATAAACAAATGTTCAATTAGCCTAGCTCTCTGACTAAAATTTAGTGAGACACTGTATTTTTTCACCACGGGAACTTGGACTTAATCTTTCCATGGAGCGTGATTTTGGCGTCATCTAGCCTGTGAATCCCCAAATAGTAGTTGTTCCCATAGCTGCCTCTCTAGGATCGGGCCTAGATCTTCGATCATCGCCATCCCTAAATTTTAATTCTCGGGCTGACGTCGTCTCCAAATCTCGGGTCGTCATCATCCCCGGATCTCGATCTGTCACCGTTGTCGGATCTCAATCCGTCCGTTGCGGGATCTCGATCAATCACCGTTGCCGGATCTCGATTAGTCACCGTTGCCGTATCTCGATCAGTCACCGTCCCCAAATCCCACGCTTTTCTGCTCCGATATGGAAGATGATGAGCCCAGATGCCTTCAAGAAGATTTGTTGCCTGAGGATGGCCGTGGAACAGCAGACGATGGGACGTGGCTCTCGTCGCAGGGAACCGAACTAGGCGCACAAACGTCAATGACGACTAGTCCAAGGATAGCGGCGACGATGGACCACAGATGATGGATGAGAGGAAATGTGTGGATGCCAGATTAATAGGGGAACATTTTGAAGGCGATGAAATCATGAAAGGCGAGCAAGATTTTCAAATTTGGAGGTGAATAAACTTGGACATTTAGATAGGAAAACTTTGCAACGTTTAGAAATATTAGGAACTGAAATGGTTATATCACTACTAAAAAATGGTGTAAAACCAACGGCCAGTACCAACGGGTAAATTAACCCGTTGGTAATTTCCAACGGTGAACTCGTTGGAATATTGACTGGTGACTACTTAGTAACTGCCGGTCTAACAATACCAATGAGCCAACCGTTGGTACAACCGAAATGAATAAATTACCAACGGTCTGCGCGTTGGTATAATGAAAAATTAAATAAATTTCCTTGAAAATAAAAAAGGAAAAAATGTAACAATTTAAAAGAATTATAACTTTGTCTTATCAATTGTGGTTGTCAAAGTGCGATTAATAATTTATAATCAATAAGCAATGGAAATAAAATTATTTTTCCAACGGGTTGGCCGTTGGTATTGTCAATTTTCCAACGGGTAAACCGTTGGAAACTTTGAGTTCACCAACGTGTTGCACGTTGGAATTCTTAAAGTGACCTTAGAGCTGACCCTTGGTACTATCGTAATTAAATAGTTATAGTAATTAAATAGTTATAGTAATTAAATTGTGGTTGTCAATGTGCGATTAATAATTTATAATCAATAAGCAATGGAAAATAAAATTATTTTTCCAACGGATTGGCCGTTGGTATTGTCAATTTTCCAACGGGTAAGACGTTGGAACCTTTGAGTTCACCAACGTGTTGCACGTTGGAATTCTTAAAGTGACCAACGAGCTGACCCTTGGTACTATCGTAACTTTGAGCTGCAGGTGGGTTTTAGGGAATTGGGCTGTAGGGATAATTTTTTCGGGCTTCGGGTTAATCCTCGGATTTTCGGGTTCGTGCAACCCGAACCCGTGAAACACATAAAAATTCGGGTTCGGGTCGGGTTCGGGGCACCCAAGGCACTTTTCTCCATTGATCCGACCCTAACCCGATATTTCGGGTCGGGCTTCGGGTTCGGTTTTTTCTTCCACCCCTACTGGTGGATGTCGCCTGAGGAACGATTTCCAACGCGTTGACCGTTGGTGCCGCCCCAAATATCTGCTCCCCTCCCTCCAAACTCGTAAGATTGCTCGAAAATATCTGTCAAGTTAAAAACCTCACTTTCGGACACTAGGCTTCAACATTTTTGTGTTTTTGTTAATAGTTTTGGTATCATGTCAATCTAAATTATTTTAAATTTTATTTTTAAGATGTTTTGAGTTTTATTAGCCATGTACATTACTAAGAATCCTTTTATTTTATTTTTTTTAGTGTGGTTATTTGTTTTTTTCTTTATGTCTTAAAATCAAACAAATTTATGAAAACACCCGTGGTACCAGTTTTGGGCGTACGAAAATTAACCATTTTTGTACGTAACTGACAAACGAATCCAGATCTCTCGTAGGCCATTTTCAGGTTTCCAATCGACATAGGAAAAAGATTAGTGGCGATTCCGTGTCAAAAACCACGTCGCTACACAAGGTATTCATGTTGATCTAACAAGGAATTCATATCGATCTAATAATGTATTGATGTCGATCTAACAAGGTATTCATGTTGATCTAACAAGGTATTCATGCTGATCTAACAAGGTATTGATGTTGATCTAATAAGGTATTCATGCTGATCTAACAAGGAATTCATGCCGATCTAACAATGTATTCATGCAGATCTAACAAGGTATTGATGCTGATCTAATAAGGTATTCATGCAGATCTAATAAGGTATTGATGCTGATCTAACAAGGTATTGATGTTGATCCAACAAGGTATTGATGCTGATCTAACAAGGTATTGACGCTGATCTAACAAGGTATTTATGCTGATCTAACAAGGTATTTATGCTGATCTAACAAGGTATTGATGCTGATCTAATAAGGTATTTATGCTGATCTAACAAGGTATTGATGCTAATCTAACAAGGAATTCATGCTGATCTAACAATGTATTGATATCGATCTAACAAGGTATTGATGATGATCAACATAATTCTATAAAATTAACATAATTCATAAAATACTCATATTTTCCTAAAATACGTAAAGTATATACTAAAATTCCATAAAATATCAAACAATTCATAAATAATACCTAAAATACCTAAATAAATTCCAAAATACTAAAATAATTCATAAAATACTAAAATAATTCACAAAATACGAAAATTCATAAAATATTCTTATTTTCCTAAAATACCTAAAGTATGTACTAAAATTCCACAAAATACCAACAAATTCATAAATAATACCTAAATAAATTCCAAAAATAGTGAAATAATTCCTAAAATACCAAAGAAATTCCTAAAACACTAAAATAATTCAATATATACAAAAATAATTCCTAAAATACTAAAATTCATAAAATACAAAAAAAAATACCTGTAGAAGGCGGTGGAGACGGTCGGCGATGGAAATTCGGTGGTGGTTGGCGGCGGTGTTCTAACTTCAAAAAAAATTGTCAAATACACTCTTTCTAACCATAAAAAACCGAAAAAAAAGAAGAGATGAAGATACCTGAACTTGCTGATGTAGTTCCACCTAAAAAGCAAGTGAAACGGCGCCGGAAATGGGGAAAGAGGCGGTGGTCGGTGGAGGTTTTTGGAAGAGAACGAGAGATGCGTCGGGGAAGAAATGGGGGAGAGAGGAAGCTGAAACGGATTTAATAGGCTCGGTAGTGGGTAGCCCGCCGCCAATCCCACTATCGTCTGCTTTTTACGGTTTCGAGGAGTGTTTTGAATTTCAAAACGCCCGCCCAGCCAATTAATGGCATGGTAGCGGGCTACCGCTACCACGCTCGCTACCGAATTGCGCCATCAGTAGCGGGCAACCCGCCCCAGCCTGTCAAAGGCTTTTTGGGGAGCTCAGTAGTGGGCCGCCAACTAACAGGCCCGCTACCGAGCTCCCTTCAATTACGTAGCGACCTCAATAGAACAATAAACAAAGTTAAGGGACTAACCGAAAAACCTTAAACTATATGCTTTGTCATTTTTTGGCCATTGAACTAATTAATAGGCCAAATAAACCATTAAGCTTTTAAATGCGTCCAAATTTGACCATTCAAAGGTTTTTTTTAGCTTGGTAGAATTCACAAAACATCCCTAACTTTAGTGTTATTGTTTTAATTGGACATT
Organism: Stellera chamaejasme; assembly: GCA_024586325.1. Lineage (NCBI taxonomy): Eukaryota > Viridiplantae > Streptophyta > Magnoliopsida > Malvales > Thymelaeaceae > Stellera > Stellera chamaejasme. The sequence continues at coordinate 52,520,690 of CM044981.1, read as the reverse complement.
TTAAAAATTTAACACTAACATTTTTACTCCAACTTTTATCTCTTTACATCTTAGCCCCTAAACCTCCCCTACATGCCCCCATCTTCTCTTCCCCAACCTTTTTGCTCACCCCCACCACTACCAATGACGGCCCCGACGAGGACTGTTGTGGACGAGACAATGACTACTAGCCTTGGTGGCGTTGATAACCATCGGCCCACTCATTGGCGTCGAAGATCAGGCCGCTCTCTGCAACTTGTATGTGTCAAAGATCTGGCCAAAAGTCCCAAAAGTTACATTCATCCAATGACACCCGCTGAAGCTGTAAATCATATAAAGATTCTTGTATATCGGGCCCATCCCGACATTTGGACCTCCCCACCAAAGCCCAACATGCTCAGTCCGTTGCACTAAATGTCCAACGAATTCACCAAGGCGCAGCCAACCGTGAGGGGGTCATCCGCGATGCCTCTCCCCTCGCCACAACAAGACTAGTCATGCTGAAGGCACACCTGGCAGTGAGGGGGTCCTCCCCCCTCCCTTTCACCTCCTCTTGATCATGATCAGCTTTAAAACATGATTCTTTTAACCTCCAGGGCCTCCGCCTATGACCCCCTGCCCTCCGCATAAGGCCTCTCAACACTTGACAACTTTAACAAATTAGGAAGGCTTGCCACACAAGGAAACCACGATCACCTATGATCTCACTAGTTGACCCACGATCTCAGGGAGCGTCTCCCACTTACCTTAACCGCACCCATGATCTACGGGAGCATCTCCATATTTTATAAATGTGCCCCACGATCAAGGCACAAAATGAGGAAATTGACTGCCTCCAACTTCTATATAAGGAAGCTAAAAAAAATACACACTACCTACACACACCCTCTCCTCTTTCTGCACCCGAGAGATCTTCATTTCTCCTCTTACAGGTCACCCCTCCACAAAGAATCCTCCATCAAGCATCTGTGAGCTCGACCCACCTTGGAACGAGACTATCGCATATCATCCTCTCCCCGGAAGAATCCTCCATCAAGCATCTGAGAGCTCTACGTAGAAGTTGTGCCGAAAAGCCAATATATGTGTGAATTGGTAGTTTTGGACACAGGACATGTAAATATTATTCATCAAATGCATTGTTCAAGTTATATTGTTGTTTGTATTTGTGCATTAGAAACTCTCTTTCTTGCATGACTTTCTTGCATTACTTGAGACTTGTGTTGTAAACCATCATTGATTTGATGAGTAGATTAAGTAAGAGAATCCAGATTTCCATATCTCAAAGGATTTGGTGTAGTTTGGGATGTGTGGATGATTCTTTGTCATGTGTCTTAGATCCCATTCCTATTAGATCAGAGGCTCGATTAAGGAGAGTTAGAGATGACCTCCACGAATTGGGCTGTGAGTTAGAGATGGCCACGTTTAGGACATAACTTTAGCACACACATGTTCATTAGAACTCACTAAAACCCTTAGAGAGCGCATGATTGTGTATCCATGTTTGCTGCCTTCTTCCCCTCCATTGTTCTCTTTTAAGTTCCTTGCTTGCATCTTCGATTTATATTCCTTGCTGCCATCCTTGCATCTCAAGATAGAACAACACAAATGACACATTGATTCTCCAAACGCTCTGATTCTCTTTGATTCGATCTCTCATTTTGAGCCACTATACTATGATAAGACATTGCTAAGTTCAAATGAGGTGTTTATAAATGTATTTGTGTAACTTAGTGCTATAACTTGTGCTTTGATTTCACCACACACCAAAAGCCTAGCTATCACCTGCCCTCCTCACGGCCATCACGGAGGCGGCCGCCAAAAACATTTGGGGTGTTCTCTCGGAGCAACTGAGAGGCATCCTCCAGGCAATGGGCACCATCGCCATTCCAGCCCAGCAGCGGGCCGCAGACCCATTAGCTCCACCTCCCCACACAATATAAGACACAAATATAAGACACAATCTTGTTATCCTCCATAAATGGGATCGGGACTCATCAGATAAAACAAGAAGTGAGTGGCCAGGTGAGTTTTGGCAGCTTCAGCATCTAAGTGCTCTCTTCACCCTATAAGGCAACTTAACCTCTCCCAACCTAATTACCATTAAAAGTCCAACAAAAAAATATAGCAGACACCATAGCTGCTCCTATTCCCAACTGGGTACAGATCTGTGAGTAAACCATAGGCTAGGATCTCGATTTAGCATCTTAAAGCAGCCAGAAGAATGATTGACAATCATATAAAAACGCCAATTATAAAACAAAATCCAACAATCATAAACCCTCTCAAAGAGCCGAGTCATATTTATTGAAGCAACATCTTGCATCGTCGGAGTGCAGATGATTGATGCAAAGCAACATAACAAATTTTATTCATTGAAATTCGAAAAGAGACGAGCCAAACAAGAAATGCCAGCCACAGATCCACGCAATACCTGATGCTCCGGTAGTTGCGTCGCGTCCGATTTACGCCTCCGACTCCTATCCCTCGTTGCCAGCGCTAGGGCCGTCGTCGGCAGGAGCATTGAGCTTGTGCTCGATGTCAGAGCAATCCTGCAGCACAAGATTCTTCTCATCGTTGTGCATAGATTCTGGAATCGCCGCCAAACTCAAGCGTAGAGCATTGAGGGGATCAAACAGCTGCAGCGGAATTGAATGGGAGATGGGAACTCGAAGTTCAACGTGTTGGCAAACAGTAAGTGAACGGTGAAGTTTTTGCCTTTGCTGTTTTTTTTTTAAAAATTTTTGTTTTTACTTGTACAATAACTCCACATGTTTCCCTATACTTTTATAGCTTTTGCACATTGGTCCCTGAGTTTTTTTAATTGAATAGAATGAGTTATCCTCATACTTTTTCAAACCTTTACAAAAAAAGAATTTTTTGTATATTTTTCATAAGTACAACTTTGCAACCAACAATTTTTTAAAAGTTTTTTTTAAATGTATACTTTAGTTTTATGGTTTTTCACTTCTCCTCCAACTTTTTATTTTTATGGTTTGTGCATTTTAACCTCATAGGTTTTAAATTGAATATAATGAGCAGTCATTCTACTTCTTTAAACATTAAAAAAAACTCTCCTAAATGTTTATGTGCATCTTCGTGTGTACAGGTTGTCCAAAATACCACTAATTTTGTTAAAATTTTCAAACATACGAAGTGTGCCCCCATTTCTATTTCTATTGATTATGTAAGAGTCATTTTTATTTATAATATTCACATATAAACCCCAAATATTTAATATGAGAATACTTAGGTTCAATTTGCTTTTTCGATCTCAGACATCTAAATAAACGTAAAAAGGTTGTTTAAGCCGAAGCAGTGAAACTTGAGAATTCTAGTTAGTTATCATAAAATGGGTCCTGTTGCAAAAGTCAGAATGTCTAATTAATATTTATGGTCTTCTTATGTTAATTTGCTCTTGTCCACTTTTCCAATGTTTGTCCAATGTTGATCTCTATTCTTTGCCATGTTGATGATTCTTTTTAGCATGTTGAGCTCTATTTTCGTCATGTCAATAATTCTTTTTATATAGCATGTTGATCTCTCTCATTGTCACGCTGATCTTTTTGTTTAGCATGTTGATCTTTCTTGATAGCCTCGTTCCTTGACGGCACGAGCTTCCAAATGCTTGAAGGGTCGATGTGATGCTGAGAACGACGATTTGTGGCTCCGGAGTAATCTGCAAGAGGTAAAATGGAATACTCATGAGCAGAAAGAGGAGTGGGGGTGTGTAGATAGGGTGTACCTTTCCCAAGCCGTCCTTTTATAGGAGGCGTTGAGGTGGCGGTTGTCCCATGATCCAGAGTAGTGGAGTGCTCCCCCACGTTCCGGAGTAGTGGAAGACCGGAGGTATCATGGAGAACGTGGGTGGGTCGTGGAGATAACCGCTCCCAGCTTCCTTTCCTCGGTCTCTTGACTTGTTGCTAAGTGTTGGATGGCGAAGGCCAGGAGATGCGAACCCGCGGGGTCCTGGCGAAGCCAGTAGGTGCGAAGCTCTCCTGATAGTGTCTTCGCGAGATGCGATGGCATCGCGGTTCGTGTCCTTGGTCGTTGGTGATGATATCGCGAGGGGCGATGACACGATGGGAGTTTGCTTGGGTAGTGTGCCAAGGTGCCTCCTCCTAGAGGCGAAGTATGGGCAGGGTCATGTACTCCACGTTTTGGCTTGAAGTCGATCGTTGAGCAACAATCGTATTGACGGTAGGCTAAACGTTTCCTACCGTTACTGATTCTTAACACGCGGATCGTTGGGGTTGGTCCTCCGTTCGAGGCGACATTACCCGTTCGTAGTTTTCATTCTTCGCAATCTCTCGTTCGAATTTCATCTCGCCGCTTTCGTATTTTTGTTGCTTGTTATGCGCTCATTCTTGAACCTGATACTCTTGTTGTTTTTTCGTATTCGTGCCTTCCCATCGTTTCGGTTGTTCCTGTATTTGTTCGTCTTTGTCTTCTTAATCTCAGGTGAGGGTTCATTCTCCAGTCCCTTGCACGTAAGGTGTTCGATGAAGTTCCTAGTTGACTGCTCGTCTTCTGACCGCTTATTTTCTTTCTTCTCGTCGCAGTAATGGCTGGTAGAGGAGTTGCTCGTCCTGTTGTCCCCGCCGTGGACAAGTGTGCCATGAAGGCCGAGAAGCTTCACCAAGAACTTCTCAAGGCCTCCTTTCCTGTCGAGAAAGTGGAGGCGTACACAGCGCGTAAAGGGGCCTGTAGGGCGCTCAAGCTTCCGAAAACACCGGAAAACTTAGAAAGCGCCGCACTGTGCCTCTACACGGCCCAGATGTCCTCTGGGCTTAGGTTCCCCCTACCTCCCCTTGTCCAAGAACTGTGTACTTTGTGGTTTCTCCCACCGTCGCAGCTTGGATCCAACGCCTTCATCCACATCGTCGGGTTCATTGTGGTGTGTCGGATGGCTGGGGTGGAGCCGCTTGCGGATGTTTTCCTGCGGTTCTACCGGATGGACTTGCGAACAAGGGGGCAGTTCTTTCATGTTACCCCCTTAGTGTTGGGGGGAACAATTCTATTTCTTTCGGCATTCCACTGAAGTCTCATCATATTGGCATGGCGGTTTCTTCTTTGTGTGCAGGGATGAGTCCTGGAGGTTCCCGGTGGCGAGGACCACAGAGGCTATGCAGAGCGTGGCTCCAAAGCCAGTTCTGCACATGGATGGGCGGAGGTGGCGCGGGTACATTCATCTCTTGGGATGGTTGGATGATGTGCTGGCGAGGAGGGCCTGCGATGACCTGTTTCCTTTCTCCCTCTCGCAGCTTGACGAGGTGACCCTTAGGTGGGCTGGCGTTAGCACAGGTCACTTGTTGGATCCGCGAGTGCCTCCTCCTTATGAAGGTTGGGCACCTGCGCATCGTGGAGAGGTGGTGGATGCCCTTCGCGCTGCTCTCACTAGGCCAAGAGGTATGTGTTGATTAGCTGTTTTCTTATTTTCCATGCAAACATGTATTGAACCTTTGTGGTATGCAGATGCCCCGGGCTGTCCTGATGAGGAGAAGGGAAAAAGGGGGTCTATGCGCACCGCACTGCATATTCATCTTGCCTGCGCGTACAGGCAAAACGCTCCTCCTGTGGTGGAGAAGGTATTGGGTGTCGTCGAGCCCCTGCGAAGGAAGAGGCCAACCTCTGGCCCTGGTGTGCCACTCTTAGGCGAGGCGAAGAGGAAGAAAGTGGCAAATGCCGCTGCGAAGCCCCGTGAGGAGAGGACTCCTTGTGAGTCAGGCCAAGCGAAGGCGCGAGGGCCTGTTCAGGGAGAAGTTCCCAGTGCGAAGGATGTGACCAAAGGGGGGACTTCTGGAGACACCCCTGGAGAAGAGATGGCTCACGAGACTCCTGTAATGGAGACCACTGGCCCTTCTCCTGTAGATACGGCGATGGTGGTGGCTGCAGACACCAGGTGCCTGGATGACTTTGTGTCTGAGCTGCTGGCGAGCCCCCCAGGGCGAGTGGTGAAAGTGCCATTGAGCAGGCTGTTGCAGCTGAGGCTCCTCCCCAGGCGGTCGTTTTGCCACCAAAGGGAGTAACATCAGCAGGCGATCTCCTGCTGTCCATGAGGAAGAAGGCTAAGCTGGCTGCGAGAGCCAACAATTCTGTGGGAGAAAAGGAGATAGTGGCCCCTGCAGAGGGTGTAGCGTTCGTCCTGGTTGATGCACAGCCAGGGGTGACAATCGAGGTAGAGGAGGCTCCCCCAACAAGCAGCCAGGTATCCCAAGGGGAAGGGGCTCAAGAGGGGGTACCCCCAAGTATCCCGGTTGCCATCGTCAACAATGCCTTGGTGGCGAAGGAGGTTCCAGAGAAGGCAAGTGCCTGGGATGTGGTTCGCCCTTCTTGCGAACCACCTGTGAGTGGTAGCTGGGCGAAGCCACAATCCCAGCCGTCGACTGGTGAGACCACCCTTGCCTTGGGCCAGGGACCTTCACAGGGTAAGTGCTCTCCTTGTGTGCGTTTGTGTTTTTCTCGGTTGTGCTAATAAGTTGCTTGATGCAGGGAAGGAGTCTCCTGACTTGCGTGGAAGCATTCGCCAGAGCATGGTAGACTTGGGCGCAGCAACGACCGTGCTTGAGGAGACTGGGGTTTGGTCTCATTTTTTTGAGAGGAAACGCGTCGATGCCCAGAAGGTCCCCAAGTGGTTTGAGGATCCTGCTGCATTGAGGTCCCAAAGAGAGGAGCTTAGGGCGAAGGTGTACCAAGAAGAGGGCATGCCCCTGGAGGGGGCGTGAGACCCTGTTTTCCTGTTGAACAACAAGTCTTCCTTGTTGATGGGATGGGAGCATACGTTGATATGTCGAGGGATTTTTTGAGGTTCGCATGGGCAAAGCCGTCAAAGACCTCTATCAAGGAGCTGATTTCCAGCTTGGAGATCTGTTGGGATTCACATCGCGGGATCCCAAAGATCTGTTCCGCAAGGTTCGCATTGGCGATGCCCTTGGGTAGTGTATGCATGTTCGCGTGTATGGGTGACCTGACAAGGTCGGATGCCGTGACCTTAATAGGTCAGGCGTTTAGCCGTTCTGACCGGTCGGGTGCAGAAGGCGTTGGGCGATTGTCGAAGAGATTGCTCTGCAATAGTGTTGAGAAGTGGATAAGTATTTCATTGATTTGAGCCATGAGAGTACTATGATTTAAACATAGTATGGGCGAAGGTCGTCTGTATGGAAGTTGTGGGGGAGTGGTTTCTCATCTTGGTCCTGCAACTCATAGACGCCCGGCCGGACTTGCTTGTGGATGATATAGGGGCCTTCCCAGTTGGGCCGCAAGACGCCCTGTTTGGGGTAGCGACCAGTGAGGACTCCTGACTTGAGTGCCTTCGGCTTGACCTTGGCGTCATGTTGTAAATTGAGACGCTGTTAGAGGGTGAACAAGCGAAGGTGTGCCCCTTCACGCAGTTCCTCGAGGAGGTCCAGTTTGGCGCGAAGTCACTGAGTGTTGGCTTCATCACTGAAATTAATCATCCCGATTGTTGGGACGTCTGCCTCGATGGGAAGGAGTGCGTTAGTGCCATAGACCAGAGAGAACGGTGTCTCTCCTGTTGGCGTTCTCGTTGTTGTTCTATAGTCCCATAGGACGCTTGGGAGCTCATCAACCCATCGTCCCTTTGCGCCAGTCAGGTGCTTCTTGAGTCCCTCCTTGATTGTGTGGTTGGTGACCTCAACTTGGCCGTTGGATTGGGGGTGTGCCACTGGGGCATACAACATGCGGATTCTGTTGTCCTCAGCCCATTGCTGGACGCTGTGGCCAGCGAACTGGCTGTCGTTGTCTATGATGATGGCACGAGGGCTGCCATATCGACAAACGATGTTTTCCACAGGAATCTGATGATCTTGGAGGATGTCATCTTCACCAAGGGCTCGACTTCAATCCACTTTGTGAAATAGTCTACGGCAACAACACAGAACCGGTACTGACCTGTCGCCTTTGGCATTGGTCCGATGAGGTCGAGACCCCAAAGAGTGAAGGGCACAGGGTTTGTGAGTGCGGGAGATTCCATGGATGGGAGTCGTTGGACGTGCGAGTTGACCTGGCATTGATGGCACGTCTTTCTTTAAGGTAAGCCAATAGTACCCCTGGCGAAGGCTTTGTGTGCCAATGCCTCCGCAGCTATGTGAGCACCACAGCTGCCCTGGTGGATGGTCTCCAATACAGTGAGTCCCTCCTTGGTGGTAAGGCAACGTTGGAGGGGTGAAGAGAATCCACGATGCCACAGCAGCCCGTTTATGATGAAGAATCTCGTCACTTGAATGCGGGTCCGCGGATCTATGGGGATCCCCTTGAGTTGGGTGATGATTGGGACTCGCCAGTCATCCGAATCTTCTTCTGCTCCAAGTGAGCCAGTGTCCAGTGTTCCGTCGATCGACGGTCGAGCAAGAGTCTCCAATGCGGAAGGTGTCTTTCCCTTGGAGAGCATATCTGCTACAGTGTTCTCAGAATGAGGGATATTAATGAAGACTGCCTCCTCGAAGTTCATCCGCAAGGAGTTGACAAGCTTGAGGTACTTGATCAAAGTGACATCCTTGCACTCTGAGCACCCCTGTACTTGGTGTATCACCAGTTGGGAATCGCTGTGAATGTGTATTCGGCAAATACCCACTCTGATGGCCAGTTTGAGACCCGCGATGAGGGCTTCATACTCTGCAACATTATTAGTTAATGGGAACTGAGAAGACACACGAAGGGTAGTTTCCATACCTAGTGGTCCATGCAAGTAAACACCCCCTGCTGGAGTTACCGCTTTTGATGTGCCATCAGCGTACATCTCCCATTCTGAAGGTGGAGGCTCAGGCACTGGGACTTGTTCCTGAGGCATGCAACATTCAGCTACCGAGAATTCTGCCAGGAAATCTGTGAGGGCCTGGCCCTTTATTGCTTTGCGAGGTCCATAGTTGATGTCGTATCCGCTCAGTTCAATGCACCACTTTGCGAGGCACCTGAGTGCTCCGATCTTTGAAGGATCTCCTTGATTGGCAGATCTGTTCGCACTGTGATCGTGTGCCCTTGGAAGTAGGGCTTGAGCTTCCTGGTTGCGTAGACTAGTAATAGGATAGCTTTTTGCAGAGGAGGGTACCTTGTTTCTGCGGATTGCAAGGTGTGGCTGGTGTAGTAGACCGGCCACTGCTTGTCAGCTTCCTCCTTGATGAGGACTAAGGCCACACTGTTGCTTGTTGTGGAGAAATATAGGACAAGGTCATCGCCAGGTCTGGGGCACTTGAGGGTGGGCAGCTCCTGTAGGTGCTTCTTGATGGTGTCGTAGGCCGCTTGGCAATCCTCCGTCCACTTGCAAGCTTTCTTCTTCCGGATTTGGTTGAAGAAAGGCTTGCAACAGTCGCTGAGCTTTGATATGAATCGCCCCAGGGATACTAACCTTCCTGTCAGTTGTTGGACATCCTTTAGGCCTCTGGGAATACGGAGGTTGGCAAAGGCCTCGATCTTCTTGGGATTGGCACGAATCCCTCCTTTTGAGACTTGGTAACCGAGAAACTTACCTTCGCTAACGCCAAAGATGCACTTCTTTGGATTCAGGCGCATGTTGTATGCGCGGAAGTTGGTGAAGGTCTCTTCTAGATCCGCCAGGTGCTTTGTGGTGGCCTTGCTCTTCACCACTATGTCGTCAACATAGGCCTCAAGATTTCTTCCTATCTGATCCGCGAAGACCCTGTTCACCAACCTTTGAAAGGTCGCCTCTGCATTCCTCAAGCCAAAAGGCATGTGAATGTAGTGGTACACTGCTTCGCCGATTGTGAAGGCGGTTTTCATGGCATCTTCAGGATCCATGAAGATTTAATGGTAACCAATGTACGCATTTTAGGAAGGAAAGGACTGGGTATCGCACGGTTGAGTCCACCAACTAGTCTATGGGGGGTAAGGGGTATGGATCTCTAGGGCAGGCCCCCTTATAGTCCACACATAGGCGCCATTCTCCATTTTCTTTGTCCGCAAGCACAATATTAGCAACCCACTCAGATTGTAGTGAACTTTCTTAATTATATTAGCATCCAGCAACTTCTGCACCTCAGTGCGTACAAACTCTTTTCGGTTTGTGGCCATGCCCCTTGTTTTCTGCCTAACTGGCCTAAAGCCAGGGAGTACATTGACTTTGTGGGAGATAACAGAAGGATCTACGCCTAGGAGGTCAGCTGGACTCTATGCGAAGACGTCTATGTTGGCATGGAGGAGGTGAATGAGGGCTTCATTGTCCTTTTCTGGGAGGTCCTTCCCAATGCGAAATTTCTTGCCTAGAGATATTTCGACCTCTCAAAGTCACCAGATAGGTCTAGGGCCACCTCGCTCTCTAGCACAGGCTCCTCAGCTGGTTTCTTCCTCTTTGGCTCCATGCATTGAGGCAGCTGAGAGGGGCCAGTGAGCGCATTGACATAGTTGCCCCTAGCCACGTTCTGGTTGACGTAGATGTAGGCATCGCCGGCGGATGGGCAGAACACCAGTGTTAAGGTGCGCACGTCACAGCGAATGTGGAATTCAGTCTGTGTGGCGCGCCCAACAATGACATTGTAGGGCGAGAGGAGGTCGAGGATGATGAAGTCCACAAAACTGGAGTGGCAGACCTGCCTATTGTTCTTGGTGAGGCCGACCATCATAAACGGGAGTGTGATGGCCCCCAAGGTTGGGAACTCTTCCCTTCCGATCCCAAAGGTTGCTCCCTTCGCCGGCTTGATTTGAGACAGGGGTACCTTCGCCTCAACAAGTGTGTGCTTGTAAATGACGTTAGCATTAGCCCCTGTATCTATGTAGATCCAGCCAATATCCCACCCGGCGATGCGAGCTCTGATGATCAGTGGATCTAAGTGGGGGATCGCCACAGAGGTCCCATCGCGGCGGTGGATGAGGTGGCTAGCTGTGTGATCAAGTTGATAGATCTGTCTCATATAACGGTGCCTCGCAGCTGCGCCTTCACACTGAGTGATCACACTGATGTGGCCCCTGGCAGGTGGGATCTGATCAGATCCCCCATAGGCCCTGTTCTGTCTGTGGTGATCCCGTCCGCGATCCTCCCGATCGCCTTCGCGCTTGTATCCCCTGGGAGAACCTCTTTGTGGGGAGGGGTTGCGAACAAGGAACTCCGTGAGCTTCCCTTGAGCAATCATTTCCGCCAGCATGCGCTTGAGTTCCACGCACTCTTCGGTGTCATGGCCCTTATCGCGATGGTAGCGACAGTACTTGTTGTTTGGCCTCACAGCTCCTTTGGGAACTGGCCGAGGCCATTTGGTGATCTCCCTTCTCTGCTCCAGGGCATGGAAGATGTTGGTGCGGGAGTCTCTGAGCGGGGGAAGGGCTGGATATTGATGATTTTATGTTCATCACAACTTCAATCATGTTACATGCCTTTTGACATAGTAATTCTAACTAACAGCGCATGATGTGTTTTATTCATAATCATTCCGTTCTTCACCATTCATCATCGTAAGAAGAAGGGGAAGAACGAAGAAGAAGAAGAAGAAGAAGAAGAAGAAGAAGGAAGAGTACCTTGTGCTTGAAGGAATGAGTGGAAGATGGAGCGGTCGAGATCTTCAAGTTCTCCAATTCTTGTAGTAGGACGGATTGAATGTTCATCCAATGAAGCCGAATTGTGTTGATAGAGACACAATATGAATTCACCCCAAATCTCTAAAAGAATGGCTTAGGTATTTCGGCCAAGAGTGAGGAAGAAAATGGAGAAGAAATTCGGATTTAAGTGTGTGTTAATTGTGAAACCTCTCCCTTTATTTATAGGCAAGTGAGAGGTGCCAAGGGGTGGTTGGAACACCATTTGGCCGAAAATACATGTATTTTCGGCCAAGGGTGTAACCATCCCCTCTTGGTCACAAAAGGAGGGAAGGTTCATGGTAACCTCCCTCCAACTCCCATTTTGGCGAATGGGTGCCTCCCTAGAGGTACCTCTTCACCTCTTCTAGCCTTCCTAGGGGTAGTTACACATATGTAACCTCCTACGAAGTATTCCCATGTAGTAAGGTGCATACACCATGCACCTAGGATGTCCCTTTTACCAAAATACCCTTTTATTTTGTCCAAAAGGTGCAAATGGAAATTACCACTTGTGAATCAATATGAAACATCCCAAAGATGTTCCAAATGACCATATCACACACATTTGAGCTCCCATGAGATTCTTTTAGTTCGCCTCGAGCTAAAAGTTACTTCTCCATCAAGACTAGCTCACTTGAGCTAAAGTTAGCTTCTTCTAGCCAACTTGAGCTAGAGTTAGTTACTTGTGAACTAACTTGAGCTAGTACTAGCTACCTTTAGCTAGTGTGGGCTAATGTTAGCTACTTCTAGCTAACATGAGCTAGTGTTAGCTGCTTCTAGCTAACTTGAGTTGGAGTTGAGCTGCCACAACTACTTCTAGCTGGGGTGAGCTCACTTGAAGCTGGGTTTAGCTACCTAGAGCTAAAGTGAGCTCAAGTTGAGCTGCATTGAGCTACTTCTAGCTACAATGAGCTTACTTGAGCTAACTTGAGCTGTGTCCAGCTGCTATGAGCTGGAGATGAGCTGAGAGAAGCTACTTTTAGCTGCTCTGAAGCTAATGTGAGCTTAGTCAAGCTACCTTGAGCTTGCCTAAGCTGTTGTGAGCTAAGTGCAACTACATTTAGCTGAGGTGAGCTGGAGTTAGCTACATATAGCTAACTTGGAGCTCCCACTTAGCATTCTGAGTTCAAGTATCATGTCAAATGATCTTGGTGCGCCAAGTATACTTACAAACTCCCACTCGCACCAACGACACATTTGTGAATCAACTCCCACTCAAAAGATATAATCTCAAAACCAAGAATAAGCCAAAAAATACAAAGCACATTCACACAAGTAGAGTTAAGGGTGCGACCCCAAGGCATACACACTCAATCACCTCCATTGTGGTTGTTAGACTTACAATGAAAGTTTATCCTCTATAGAACAACATGCTAGAACTCATATAGCAACGGAGTCTTTGTTTGAACTTCTTCAAACTCGCTTGAACTCATCAAGCTCATCCGATCACATCAAATGAAGCCTTACGGACCCAAGACACACGATACACGTTGCTTAATCACAACTAGTCTCTTTTCTGAATTTCAACTCTTTGAAACTCATGGTTGTATTAAGCCATTGAGTACTCATTTGGAAATTCTCAGAATTCAATCAAAATCATACTACACAGCATGTGGGTCCATGATTGAATCAAGAGTAGGTGTATCAAGCAACCGTGTCTTTCCTATTGGTTTAAACTACTTAGCATATTACACAAACTCAACTACCCAAAAGGAAGATTCCAGTCTTTCCCAAGACCTTCAAATCCAATCAAAGTAGCGTTGCAAGTGCAAAGTGGTAATAGAAAACCAAAGTCACTAAAAGTCTGAACCAAAAAACCTCACACTAAACAAGAACAAAGACAACTTGTTTAAGTTCTTTGTATGGTCGAATTTCATGGATATGGAACTCGTAAGTTCTCAAAAAACAACACTAGTGGGTGTTTTACCTACACCACTCCCACTCGGAATGATGTCCACTCAATGGATTGGGAGTGTGTCATTTCTCCCTCTTAAAACGCCATAGTGTTCTCCATTTATCAAATAAAAGGAGGACATGTCAAAGCCATGAAATTCTTAACAAGTAAGTAAATACTTACTACCAAAATATAGGCTAGGATGTATTGAGGACATACAAACTCGATGAACTAGTTCATCTTACCCTGATTTTTAAACCAAGACGACAAGTAGTTAAGGTGACAGGTGTTGGACATGTCTCCCACTTAGAAATATGACAACTAGTCACAAAATCTGTTGAAAAAACTACATATTCTAAGTCCTTAACTTGTCTCATCCTCTAATCTACTCAAGATAGGGAGCGAGAGACTCGTGTGAGAAAGCTCTCTTTAATGCCTATTTTTTGACATGTTCTAATTTTCGTTGTGAACACAAGTAGATTGAACAACAAGAAATGAAGGAAATAATTTACATTATTAAACAATCATCCATATTACAAGAGTGACATCAAAGATGGTGAAGTACATCCAACAAACTACAATCTACGAAGACCCATTATGTCACGACCACCCCGTCCGGTTACAGAGGCGGGGCCGCCCGCGACGACGGAAGCGGAAGCTACGGCGGAAAGCGCAGAAACGGTACTACTGAAACCCGCTGCGTGTAGTGGTCCCATGACCCGGCCCGCAAAGTCTTGTTCTCGAAGGCCCGACGCCTGAGAACACTTTGTTCACTGAACAGATTGGTCATACTACGACCCGCAACCTACAAAACTCAAACACGGCAAGTATACAAAATAACTTAACTATCCATGGTGAGCCCCGCCCTACTGAAATAGGTGAGCACCCGACCATCACCAAACATGCAGTTCATGGAATACTATTCATTGATCATAACAAGCTAAACACAGAAACCATTCCATATACATATCCAATATACGCAATTCTCGGGCTCCACCCTCGACTCAGAAGGAAGTACAGAATCAGAATATATTCTAGAATATACACCATATACCACATGATCTGTTCTAACATGCATGCAACTACATCTACAGAGCCGCCAAAACAAGAACCCTAGAATACCTAGGTGCGGAAACTGGAAAACTTCTCACTCAGAAGATTCTCGCACGTAGTACTACTGTTGCTGCTAAAACACAACCAAAAGAGAGAAAAGAGCCAGTTAACTGCATACCAACCGAACAGAAATCTGATACACCAACCAAAACCTCTACCGAGACCACCCCTTAAAATCGAACAGAACAGAACATAGGTTCCACAATGGAACTGTCGATACCTAAAATCCAAAAACAACATAAAGCACCGCGGATCTCTAGTCCGATGGCTGCTTGTCAGGTCAACCTGAAAGGTGGTAAACAGAAAGGGGTGAGTCCTCGGGAGGACTCAGTAAGGGCTGAGGTAAGATACAGTTTGCACAAGTGCTACTGAGCCGAACCTGCAAAACAGAACAAACACAAGCAAATATATATATGCATGTATGCAGAGTCAGAGGTGAGCCGGAACCCATCATACGCGGTCCAACCGCCAGAATGACCCTTAAAATAACAGAACGACAGCCCTCTCTAAGAGGTCGAATATACATAACAGAAGCATGGTACCTGCAGGGGTCGCGATCCCCAAACTGTCGTAGGGTCACAGAAGTATACCTGCACTCCCGGTGCGGATATACATAAAGTGTCGGCACCCTCCAGTGCGGACACACAGAACAGAAGTATCGGCACTCCCGGTGCGGATACGCAGAACAGAATGTCGGCACCCTCAGTGCGGACACAACCAAACCAAACCAAGGAGCACCCGTGGTCTCTAAGACCATCCCGGGTCTCGTCACAGAACAGAAACATATCATAATGCATATGCAAAACAGAACAGAATATACCAAAAGGTATAAGCAGAATATCGGCACCTAGTGCGGATATACAGAACAGATAAGTAACCCGTGGCCTCCAAGACCAACCGGGCCTTGATAGTGCGGATATACATAACAAATAAGTAACCCGTGGCCTCCAAGACCAACCGGGCCTTGAAGCAGAACAAACCACAAACAGTATCTTACCATATGACAAGTCTCGGGATCATCGGACCACCGCCCTCAACCCAGAACCCGCCTCAACTAAACCCGATATACATAAAGTCCCTTTCCAGAATGCATAATGAGAGAAGTTGAGCCCTTACCTCACAAAAGCCATTCCGCAGCAAAATCCTGGGAAAATCCCGGCTCCCGGTCTGAAACGTGGTAGTGTGCCTTTTGAGGTCCCGCACTACTCCACCACCGTAGAAACAAGCTGAACAACCACACACAAGTCAGAACTCACCAAACAGACCCCCAGAAACCAAACCCGCAAAATCCATAAACACAACCAAACCATCAAATCACACCTTCTTTCCAAATCGTTCACAGAAGTCCGAATCCAAATTCCCGTTCAGTCGTCCCGGTACAAATTTCGACAGAGTTTCAGCTGCGTTTCTGACTACCCCCTGTTCACACATGATCCACAGATACAGAATATATGTTCAGAATTCACAGAATCAGCCAATATCATTGGCGCCAAAATCGAGGCTCGGGCCGGAAAAAACGGCTCACCCCGAGCCCGTTCTAACAAAACCAATTACGCCATCAGAATCAGAACTTCGCTCTGATCACAACTATATCCTTACCTTTCGCTGAATCCACCGTTGGATTTTACACCAAAATTTTCAGACGCACTTGGCACCACCTTCGCGCGTTTCTTCCTACGCTCCTGTTATCAAACATGCACAAGAAGGTGCCGGGAACGTTTAGAAACCAATAAATCAAACAAACCTTGTGATTCCATAATCACTTCCAACCTTCAGCAGCTCACGGTTTCCAAACCGAGCTGAATCTTCACAAACCGACCTCAGATTATTCACTTACACAACACAAGGATCGTTTTAGCATGCTTACCTCGAAGCTTCTTCAAGAAATCTCCAACTTCAAGCTTGGAGCTTCATGAGGCGTTTCATGGCTGTTATCACGGTAGAAGAAGAAGAGAAGGAAGAAGAAGAAGATTTAATAACCGCCTCTTCCCTTGTCCAATTCCAGCAATTGTGCAATTGTTTTTCTTTTTACACTTTACCCCCAAACTATCCAAAAGTTGCAATTTAGCCCTAACCGAAAATTGCAACTTCCAAACCGTAACTCCAAACGGAACGAAATCTGAGATACATTCTAGAGACCTCATAACACACACAAATCATGCTTCACAAGTTTAATTATAACTCCAGAGTGTCTACCGTGCCCGCTGAACCCGAGCAAATCCCGACGTGCGCGCGTACTAACCCGAACCAATAATCACACCGTGCATAATTCCTCGGTTATCACCATAATATATGTCTCGAGCCATAACATACGTCACACCAAAGCCGTCGCAAAATTTTCATCGCGAGCCCCGGGTTTCCCGTCCCGAGCCCCGGGAGTCGCCCGAGACCGAACGTCCCATCCCAAAAAACATACTCCGTAAAAAGATGCGGAACGTTCCCACGATTCCAAATATGCAAACGGTTTCCTTTTCCGAGGTCCCGAGAGCTCTACCGAGCCCGCTAAACGTCCCGAGACAAGTCGCGGCCCCGGAAAAATATTTTCGGCGGAAATGTCCGGGGGACCCGTGTGACCTCAAATCCCAAAGGATTCCCAAAAATAATACCCAGATAAGACTCGGGAGCTGTCTGACCGACCGAAAACATGACCCGCAAGCCAAAACCGGGGCCCCGGGTCACCAAAGTCACAACCTGCTCGGTGTAACCGTAACACATTGCCTTAACATGACGGGCAAATACAATAGGTGGAAGTGGCTTAGTTAGAGGATTAGCCACCATCAGGTTTGTAGAAATGTACTCGATCTTAACTTCACCCTCTTCAATTGCATCCCGGACGAAATGGTACTTCATGCTTATATGTTTGGTTTTCCCGTGCTACTTGGGATCCTTGGTGTAAGCCATGGCCGCCATGCTACCACTGTAGATAGTAATAGGCATGTCCTTCGTTAAGCATGAAAACATAACCAGAAGTAGATTTGCATGAATCTCAGTCACCACCCTAATCAGCATCAGAATAGCCATGCAAATCAAGATTCTTTCCTTGATAGCATAGCCAATAATCCTTAGTACTTTTAGGATACCGGAGAACCCTCTTGACACTCTTCCAATGCTGAATTCCTGGGTTTAAAGAGTACCATGCTAACAAGCCAACTGCTTGGCTAATATTAGACCTGGTACACAACATTGCGTACATAAGGGAACCAATTGCACTTAAGTATTGGATGTGAGCCATCTCTTCCTTTTCTTTTGGAGTTGTGGGACACATTTCCCCTCCAATCTTGCATCCATAGGCAAGTGGTGTATTCATGGGTTTTGAGTTGGTTAGGTTAAACCTATCCTGAATCTTATCTACGTGAGGTTCTTGAGATAAGCCTAACAAGCGTTCCTTCCTATTCCGGTGGATTTTTACACCTAGAATAAAGGAAGCTTCCCTCATGTCTTTTATGTCGAAAGTGGAGGATAACCATTCTTTGATGGTTGTCATCAAAACAACTTCATTGATGGCAATCAAAATGTCATCAACATAAAGAGTCATTATGGCATAATCGGATCCAGCTGAGTACAAGTACACACAATGGTGTTCGTGCATCATCACAAATCCATAGCTTGTGTCTGCATGGTGAAACTTCAAGTACCACTGTCTTGAAGTCTACTTTAAGACCATAGATAGATTTCTTGAGTCTACACACTTTGTCCTCAAGATCTTCTTGGACAAACCCTTCAGGTTGTCGCATATAGATCTCTTCATTCAAATCACCATTAAGGAAGGCTGTCTTGACGTCCATCTGATGGAGTTCAAGATCCAGATGCGCCACAATGGCCAACAGTAACCTGATGGAATTGAACTTCACCACTAGAGAGAATGTATCCTTAAAATCAATTCCCTCCTTTTGTGTGAAGCCCTTGGCCACTAAACGGGCCTTGTACCTTTTGATACTTCCATAAGCATTTTTCTTGATTTTTAAAACTCATTTATTACCAATGGCCTTACGGCCAGCAGGAAGATCAGAAAGCTCCCACACACCATTTACTGCCATTGAATGCAACTCTTCATTCATGGCATTCATCCATTCCTCATTTTGTGCACTATTTAGAGCTTCTTTGATGTTATTTGGTTCATCTATTTCAGATGATACCAAATAAGTTTCACCCTCTGAGAGACCCCCCCACCTTTTGGGTTGTCTCGATTCCCTAGTTGATCTTCTCAACTTAAGCGGAGGTGGTTCCAGCTCTTGTTGATTCTCAACTCCCTCTTGAACAGATCCTCCTTCTTTAGGATCTTGTTCCATGGGTTCCTCCAACTCATTGGATTCACTTTGAGGAGTAACTACTCCCTCGTGTTGAGGTACTCCTCTGGAGCAGTGCATCTTGTGCAACTGGTACTTCTGTAATACCCAGTTGATCCTTTTCTAGGATTGGAACCAAAGAGTGTAAATCATCACATTGACGAACTTTTGGAAATTCATTCTCCAAGAAGTTGGCGTTTCTTGCATCAAATACAAGACCATTTTTGTGACTAAGATCCAAGAACACATAACCCCTAGATTCAGAGTAGTAACCAAGAAATGCACATTTCTTGCCTCGGGGACCTAACTTTCTCAAAGGATGGTCCGTTACATGCACATAAGCTAAGCAACCCCAAGGATGCATATAACTCAAATTAGGAGTTTTCTTCTTCCATAACTCATATGGAGAAGAATCAATGTTCTTGGTTGGGATTCTATTAAGAATGTGAACCGCACAAAGCAGTGCATCACTCCAATAGATAGTGTCCAAATTGGCCTTAGCCATCATGGACCTAACCATGTCCATAAGAGTTCTATTCTTCCTTTCGGACACTCCATTCTATTGAGGTGTCCAAGGAAGAGTGAACTCTCTGGCAATCCCCTTCATGTCACAAAATGCCTTAAAGGCATTTGAACTATACTCTCCACCACGGTCCGTTCTCAAGGACTTGATTTTCTTACCCACTTGGTTCTCAACCAAATGCACATACTTTTGAAAGTAAGTGAAAGCCTCTGCTTTGTTCCGGAGTAAGAAAACGTGAGTGACTTGAGTATAATCATTTGTAAATGTGATGAAGTATCTGAATCCATTTCTGGATTCAACTCTCAATGGTCCACACAAGTCGGAATGAACCAATTCTAACGCTTCTTCCCTTCTAGCTCCACGCCCGAAGGGCTTTCTCGTCATTTTACCTTCAAGGCATGCTTGACAACTTGGTAGAACAACTTTGGTCAAGGATCCAAGTAGACCTTTCTTGGCTAACTTATTCAACCGATCCTGACCCACATGTCCTAACCTTTCATGCCAAGTCATTTCATTAGTGACCTCGGTCACATGACAGCTAGAAGATGCATTAGAATTACAATTGGGCCTAAGTTCAAACAAACCATTATTAACGAAGCATTCATGAACAAATAGGTCATTTTTATAAATAGTAACACTACTATTAGTAAAAGTTAAGCTATATCGAAACTTCAACAAACTACTAATAGAAATCAAATTTCTACTAGTATTAGGTACATATAAAGTGTCAATTAGATACAAATATCCATTACACATTGGGACTTTACAAGTCCCTATCCCTAATACTTCTATTACATCATTGTTCCCAACTGCAACACACTTTGCGCCCTTGGGAAGTTTCCTGTATGCCACTAACCATGACTTATCACGGACTATGTGGTCCTTTACCCCTAAGTCTACAATCCACAAAGAATTGCTCTCAGTTAGCATAGTACAAGATGTAACAAGTATATCAGAAATAGAAGTAGGAAAATGTACCTTGGGAGGGTTCTTGCAATCTTTAGCAAAATGCCCTTTAGTCCCACACTTGAAGCATTTGAGTTTGGAAACGTCCCTCTTCTTCTTGAATTTCTTCAAGTTAGGACCGCTACCAACACTCTTTCCCTTGCCAATTCCGCCACCCTTCTTACCTCCTTTGTTGAACCACTTACCCTTCTTTTTATTTCCTCCCTTTTTGGAGGAAGAGGTTGATGCAACATATGCACGGGAGTGGTTCTTGAGTGCCAACACCTCGGCCTCAAGTATTAGGTGACGGACAATATCATCAAAAGTCTTGATTTGAGGATTGTGACGCAAGTTGACCTTCATCAACTGTCAATCCTCATCCGGCAAGGATCTGATAATAGCTTGGACCTGTTGTTCGTCCGTGAGCTCATGTCCAGCCCTCCTTAACTGGTAGATCATTCGAGACATCTCCCTTAGGTGAGCACTCATGGTATGGTCAGCACGCTTCTGATAGTCCTCAAACTTCAGAATCATGGCTCTCTATTTTTCAACCGAGACATCACCATACTTTGCCTTGACTCGGTCCCAAATCTCTTTGGCACTATCAAGGGTCGAGAACTCAACCATGATTTCATCTACCATAGTTGACAAGAGAGTCACCCGACAATGACCATTCTTCCTTACGAATGCCACATAGGCAGTTTGGTCTTGGTCAGCCGGTGGTTGGACAATCTCAGTAGTCACGACATCTAATGTCTCCTGCTTCGTCAAGATGAACTTGACTTTCTGTTCCCAAATAAGATAGTTCTCACCATCCAATTTCAGGTCTTTGTTAAGTTCAGTAACAATACTTTTACATGTCATCTACATGATGCAAATCACATGTATCAAGATTCAATCATTCACAACAAGACTCAAACAAGCTACAAACACATGAAACTACACAAACATGTCCATATGTGCAAAAGGAGTGCATATAGCATCCAATCAGAAACATATGAACAAGTTTCTATAGTATCACATACATGTCCCTTTTGAGCCTCCAAGAAGGTTCAAAATGGCTTACTTTGAACTTCATGCATCTATTCATGAAATTTTGAAATCTGATAAACCATGAGCACTTCACCTAAGCCTTAGTTTCATCACCCATAAGTCTCCTCGACACAATACCCAGGAAAGATGACGGAGTCACAGACGGTCTCGCTTAAGTGCCACCTCCTAGACAGTATTTATGCCAACTTGACAGGGTCCCTAGAAACCCTAACTTATTGAAGTGACTCATCCATTAAACCAAGTCTCAACTCCCTTAGATTCACCATAGTAATGTCAAACATTAGTACTTGAACCATCATAGGGTAGAGTATCTTTATTTAACGAATGTCATGTTCCTTCTTAAACTAAGTTTCAATTCCCTCAAGTCCATCATAGTGGTAACAAATACCAGTATTAAGACCATCAAGGGGATGAAATTCTTAGTCTAAGTAAAGGATTAATGTCACATGTATGCTACCAAAGCATACTAAGTAAGTACATGTTTTATAGATTAAACATCATTTACATGTTCAAAGATTCAATCAAGGATCATACAAGCAATTCAACATGCTATTCATCCATATACAACATGATTCAAATCTTATATAACTATCATGCTCTCTTTGTCATTCAAAACATTATAACCCCTTAGAATATAGAGATCTGAGTGGGGGATCGCCACAGAGGTCCCATCGTGGCGGTGGATGAGGTGGCTAGCTGTGTGATCAAGTTGATAGATCTATCTCATATAACGGTGCCTCGCAGCTGCGCCTTCACACTGAGTGATCACACTGATGTGGCCCCTAGCAGGTGGGATCTGATCAGAACCCCCATGGGCCCTGTTCTGTCTGTGGTGATCCCGTCCGCGATCCTCCCGATCGCCTTCGCGCTTGTATCCCCTGGGAGAACCTCTTTGTGGGGAGGGGTTGCGAACAAGGAACTCCGTGAGCTTCCCTTGAGCAATCATTTCCGCCAGCATGCGCTTGAGTTCCACGCACTCTTCGGTGTCATGGCCCTTATCGCAATGGTAGCGACAATACTTGTTGTTTGGCCTCGCAGCTCCTTTGGGAACTGGCCGAGGCCATTTGGTGATCTCCCTTCTCTGCTGTAGGGCATGGAAGATGTTGGTTCGGGAGTATCTGAGTGGGGGAAGGGCTGGATATTGATGATTTTATGTTCATCACAACTTCAATCATGTTACATGCCTTTTGAAATAGTGATTCTAACTAACAGCGCATGATGTGTTTTATTCATAATCATGTCGTTCTTCACCATTCATCATCATAATTATACCACTTGTGAATCAATATGAAACATCCCAAAGATATTCCAAATGATCATATCACACACATTTGAGCTCCCATGAGCTCCTTTTAGTTCGCCTCGAGCTAAAAGTTACTTCTCCATCAATACTAGCTCACTTGAGCTAAAGTTAGCTTCTACTAACCAACTTGAGCTAGAGTTAGTTACTTGTGAACTAACTTGAGCTAGTACTAGCTACCTTTAGCTAGTGTGGGCTAATGTTAGCTACTTCTAGCTAACATGAGCTAGTGTTAGCTGCTTCTAGCTAACGTGAGTTGGAGTTGAGTGCCACAGCTACTTCTAGCTGGGGTGAGCTCACTTTGAGCTGGGTTTAGCTACCTAGAGCTAAAGTGAGCTCAAGTTGAGCTACATTGAGCTACTTCTAGCTACAATGAACTTACTTGAGCTAACTTGAGCTGTGTCCAGCTGCTGTGAGCTGGAGATGAGCTGAGAGAAGCTACTTTTAGCTGCTCTGAAGCTAATGTGAGCTTAGTCAAGCTACCTTGAGCTTGCCTAAGCTGTTGTGAGCTAAGTGCAGCTACTTTTAGTTAAGGTGAGCTAGAGTTAGCTACATATAGCTAACTTGGAGCTCCCACTTAGCATCCTGAGCTCAAGTATCATGTTAAATGATCTTGGTGCGCCAAGTATACTAACAGATATGCCCTGTCCCTGTTGCCTCCGCTGTCCATGGCCCCTGGAATCTGGCATGCGCGAAGCTTGCCCCCTCGCGTCAGTTGTTGAGCCCCTGAGATAGGGCCTGGTGACCTCCTCAGTGTGCATGAACCTAGTTGCTCTGTCGAGGAACTGCTCCATGTTGCGAGGAGGGTTGGTCTGCGCGTCGATGAAGAACATGGAATCCCACTGAAGACCCTGTATGGCTGTTAGGAGACGAGTCACCTCCCCCAGGTTTGGAACCTGGATAGATTCCCCCTGGAACCGTTGGATGTAGTCCCTCAAGGACTCATCCTTCCTCTGACACACCTTAAGCAGGTGCCCTTTAGTTTTTGGCGAAGGCTTGGAGACAACAAAGTGGTTAGAGAAAACACGAGAGAGTTCCTCAAAGGAGTCGAATTACTTACCGCGAAGGGTGGTGTACCAATTGGCGACGGCTCCAGTGAGGGTAGAGCTGAAAGCCCTACAGAGGGTGCTGTCATCAGCCCTTGCGATCGCCATCGCAGAGATGTAGCGTTGGAGGTGGATGTTCGGGTCTGAGAGACCGTCATAGGAGTCCAGCTTGGGCTGACGGAACTGCTCCGGAAGAGGAGCTTCCAAGATCCTCTGAGTAAAAGGATGGGTCCAGAAGTGGTCCAGACCCAGACTGGCGGTGTAGGGTGCGTTTACCATTACTTCCCTCTTCTCCATTTGCTCCAAGCGTCGGGCGAGGGCGGCGAGCGCGACAGAGTGGGCTAGATCAGGGTAGGTTTCCTGTTGTGGTGGAGGAAGAGAAAGCTACTAGTGATTTTGTGGCTGCTGGATTGTTTGGAAGCCTCCTACGGCCAAAGTGCCACGCAGATTCTGAGCGACCGCATCAATGATCGCCGCGAGGATTGCGGGGTCGAGGCCGGCCACCGCAGAGTTCTGAACGATGACGTTATGTGGCGCCTCCACCACACTAGCTGATCGGTTGTGATTCGTCGAAAGGGCAACACGCCCAGATCTCACGGCGACGTCTACCGCTGTCGTGTGGATGACTTCCCTCGAGGGAGGGCCATTACGGTCACCATGGGAGGAGCTTTCCCCCGTCTAGTGGACTGACGCTCCACGGTTTGCAGCGGCGGAGGGTGGATTTCTCCTTCCACGGCCGTTCTGCCGGCTTGCACTCCTTGTCGTAGGCATGGCTTTTGTTCTTAGTGGTTTTCTTCGTGGGATTGTCGATGCTTCCCACAGACGGCGCCAATCTTTGGTACACTACCCAAGCAAACGCCCCTCACGTCATCGCCCCTCGCGGCATCATCACCAACGACCAAGGACACGGACCGCGATGTCATCACATCTCGCGAATACACTATCAGGAGAGCTTCCCACCTACTCGCTTCGCCAGGACCCCACGGGTTCGCATCTCCTGGCCTTCGCCATCCAACATTTAGCAACAAGTCAAGAGACCGAGGAAAGGAAGCTGAGAGCGGTTATCTCCACGACCTACCCACGTTCTCCATGATACCTCAGGTCTTCCACTACTCCGGAACGTGGGAGAGCACTCCGCTACTCCGGATCATGGGACAACCGCCACCTCAACGCCTCCTATAAAAGGACGGTTTGGGAAAGGTACACCCCATCTACACACCCCCACTCCTCTTTCTGCTCCTGAGTATTCCGTTTTACCTCTTGCAGATTACTCCGGAGCCACAAATCGTCGTTCTCAGCATCACATCGACCCTCCAAGCATCTGGAAGCCCGTGCCATCAAGGAACGAGGCTATCATTTCTTTACCGTGTTAATCTTTTTTTGTCATGTTGACCTTTCTTTTCAGAATGTTGATCTCTCCTCTTATTATGTTGCTCTTTCTTTTTAGCAGCATGTTGATCTCTCTACTTACCAGTTGATCATTCTTTTTAGCATGTTGATTTCTCTTACTTTTATGCTAATCTTTTTTCTTATCATGTTGATCGCTCTTCTTACCATGTTGATCTATCTTTTATGTTATGTTGATCTTTTATTTTAGCATATTTATCTCTGTTATAATTGTCATGTTGATCAGTAGAGTTATTATGTTGATTAGTAGTTTTGTTATGTTAATCTGTCGATGTTGTTCACAGAAGGAAACGTTGTTGATCAAATAATCATGCTGATCAAACACAACCATCATGCTGATCAAATTTAACGAATGACAAACGTGTAAATACATAAATCGATTATGCGTACGCATGCGCAGTTCACATTTTAACGCGCGCCATAAAAAACCCGTAACAACATTTATATATCAACACTTTTCTCACCCTAATCAAGAGGGAAAATATGTTCTCAATTCCATAAATTTTCATTCGTTACTTTGATTTTTGTTAGGTAATAAATGTCATCACAAAGAAAGTTTGTCATTGACAAACTTGCCAATTGATAATGCTCAATAAAAGACAACTCCATAGTCTCCACTTCACTAGTCCATCCACTAAAGACCAGCAGTCACCAGAATCATCGTCATCCCACACGCACTAAAATCGTCCATGGCCAAACCAGAGCGCAAGCTTCACATCGCAGTGTTCCCATGGCTGGCCTTCGGCCACATGACCCCTTTTCTCGAGCTCTCCAAGCTCATCGCCCAAAAGGGTCACAGAATCTCCTTCATTTCCACACCCAGAAACATCGACCGCCTTCCCCATATCCCAAACTTTCTCTCCGCCCTCATCGATTTAGTTAAGCTCCCTCTTCCGGCGGACAACCTCCCGCCGGGGGCTGAGGCCACCTCCGACATCCCCTTCCACCAAGCCCCCCACCTCAAAAAAGCCCACGACCGCCTGGAAGACGGCCTCGCTTCGTTCCTCAAGTCAGCGGCGCCGGACTGGATCATCTACGACTTTGCCCCACACTGGCTGCCGCCGATGGCCGCTGCTTTGGGCATTTCCCGTGCCGTCTTCTTTATCTTCAACGCGAGTTCGATTTGTACTTTCGGACCCTCTGCGGAAGAAGCCATGGCCGGAATCGATCCGCGGAAGTCGCCGGAGGAGTTCACTATCCCTCCCAAGTGGGTCAACTTCCCGACCAAAGTCGCCTTCCGATTGTTCGAGGCACGGCGGTTCTTCTTCCACATGACAGCGAATGTCTCCGACGTTTCCGATATGTACAGGACCGGCGCGACGATTGCAGGTTGCGACGTGATCGTCATAAAAAGCTGCAGCGAAATCGAAGGCCAGTGGCTGAGCCTTCTCAGCGACCTTCACCGGAAACCGGTGATCCCGGTCGGCTTACTTCCGCCGTCAAGTAAAGAAACAGAGCAAGAGACTAATGACCAGAAATGGGAAGAAATCAGAGAATGGCTGGACAGTGAAAAACCAGAGTCCGTTCTGTACGTCGCTTTCGGGACGGAGGCGATGCTGTCCCCAGTAGAGCTGAAGGAATTCGCGGTCGGATTAGAAAACTCCGGCGCTCCATTCTTCTGGGTACTCAGAGGCGAGAACGAATTACCAGACGGATTCGAGAATCGAGTCACGGATCGAGGCCGGATCTGGAAGGACTGGGCACCGCAGTTCCGAGTTCTGGGGCACGAATCGGTGGGCGGATTCTTGACCCACTGCGGATGGGGCTCGATCGTCGAAGGGCTCTACTTCGGGCGGCCATTGGTGATGCTCCCGTTCGTCCTGGACCAAGGGCTGAACGCGAGGCTGTTTGACGAGAAGCAGGTCGGCGTTGAGATCCCGAGAAACGACGAGGACGGGTCGTTCACGGCGGAGTCGGTGGCGGAGTCGATCAGGGCGGTTATGGCGGAGGAGAAGGGAGGGATTTACAGAGAGAAGGCGAAGGAGATGAAGAAGATCGTGAGTGATCCAGAGAGACGGGACAAATACGTGACATATTTTCTGCAATGCTTGGAAACTCACAGGCCGGCGAAAAAAATTTGAAAAAAAATAGGGGGCGTGCTACCGCTACGATTCCTTGATCACGGTCTGTTGCTTTCTTCGAATAATAATGTCTGTTCTTGGTGTATATTCATATTATATTGTATGTTTTTGGTTGTTTTCATTTTTCTTTGAAGTACTAAATTTAAATTTTCCTCCATATCCCATATCCATTTTTCAAAATCACAAATGTTTCTTTTATTTTCGGGTAATTATCAAACACACTCTTGATGTTTTTTATAATATTCAGTTTATCCCCATATTTTGAGAAATCATCGAAAACCCTCGATGTTCCCCCATCAATCCCAACTCTTGTTAATTCCTCCGTTAAATTTTAGGATTATTTATTATAATTGTACTCTAAATTTTCTAAACCTAACATTTTAACCCCCAAAGTATTTACACCTAAGCATTTTTACCCCTCCCACCCGAGGCCTAACTCACGACTCCCTCACGCAAACTCTATCTCCAGACCCCAACCCATCCCGTCGACCGTAAGTCTCAGAAGCCTCACCTTGTCGCCCACTCTACCCAGCCTCGTATTCCTGGAGATTAAAACTCTTATCGAGATAGTAGAATCAAAGAAAGCAAACAACAGATATTTGATTCAAGCGAATTTGGGTCCATCCATCCTTACACAGTGTTAATGCCATAGGATTAACATTAAGTAGAAATAAGATTGGGATTAGAGTGTCATACCTGAGAGGTTGTCCGAGAAGGTGGGCCTCCCGAAAGGGAAGAATCCGGACATGTTGGGATGGAACGGGGCTCGGCTTGATCGCTTCGTCCGTGTTGCTCCTCCTATGATCTGCTGCTTCCAAGTCCGGATGAGCTCCTGGTACAATTCTCCGACGCTCAAGTCAGTACTTACTTCGCAAAGTAGCCGAGGCACAGAAAGTTGAGAGTAAGGTAGGGGGTTCTGTCTAAGTTTTCGTGTATAAGACGGGACGAGAATGGGAGTATTTATAGGGCTTGAGGCGGTATGGGCAGCAGTATGGGCAACGGTATGGGCCGGGGGACAGGTGTCACCCGCACATCGTGAAGGGGTACTGTAACTCCAAGCCAAGAATAGTGGCTCGGCCTAAAGCCCCGGGCTGTGTCCCTGTGTTACGTGGGCGCGTCGCTGGGGCCGGCCCGTGGCAGGCCGCCGGGCCCAAGCCCTTGGCCCTCATTATTAGCCCCGAGGAGCCTTGTCCAGAGGACAGTGACGAGGCGCCTTGACACGCTGGGAAGGTAGCCGTTACGCCACGTGTCGCTCCGCGTTGGTACTGTCGCGACGATTCGCACTTTTCGGATGTCTATAAATAGCGAGCTAACGCCTTCAAATTCACTTTCCACACTCTTTGCTTTCTCGCGCTCGGCTTCTTTCGATTTTCTTACATTTCTCCGTTTTCCACCGGCTCGACCATCTCGCTCGTCTCCAACTTCACATATTTTCCGGTATGATTTCTTTTTCTAATTCGATTCGTTCTTCCGTTGGTTCCTCCTCGGGGAGATGGCCGGACGATTCCACCGATGGGGATTCGTCTCGGCTCGCTTCCTTGGCTCTCCCTGTGTTCTCGGCATGTCAAAGCGCCCCGAAAAGAGGTTTGTAGGGAAGCGGCCCGTCGCCCAAGAGGCCGAGGGACGAAAAAGCACTACCTGAGTCCCCCGACGACATTGAGTCCAAGATGACGGGGAAGGTTACGCGCCGGCTGGCGCTAAAGTTCAGCTTTCCCGAAGAAATGGACTGGCGAGTCCCAGGCTTGTCCGACAGGGCCAACAGGCCGAAGGAGGATGAGTTCAGCATATATTCCGTCTACTTCGAGATGGGCATGCGTCTGCTTCTCGGAAAATTCGAGACCTCGGTGCTTCGGCTGTACGACCTAGCGCCGAGCCAGTTGGTGCCCAACTCATGGAGGCACATCATCGGCTTTAAAGCTGTTCGCCTCACAATGGGCTTCCAGCCTACGTCCCAGCTATTCCGCCACGCCTACAAGATCTCGATCAGTGGGAGCGGCGGGACACTGGTACCATCTTGCCCACCGCTCGCAGTTGCTAACCTGTGTCCGACGTCGAACCACGGATGGAAGAAGAAGTTCCTCTTCGTCCGCACCCCGCTCGGCTGGGTTTAGGACCTCCTGGAGGACGGTCGAGCCCGAGCAGGACATGAACTCGATCGCTGATAGCTCCCTCTTTGGACAAGAGGCTCAAGCTCTGGTCGAGCTGCAGAAGGAGGGGCTCGCCCGGCCCTGTCCAGTTGAGGCCGTTCTTGAAGCCGGCTGGGCTGAACTCCCTGAGGGGGAGGTTCCTGAACTGGACGAAGCGCATCGGCTTGTTTCGAGCCGAGGTAGTCCATCATCAGTGGGTGCATCGTCCAGAGCGACCCTAACTTTGTTAAAATGTCCGACGAGAGTGGCTCGGACGATACGCCTCTATTTACTTCAATTCCTGTAAATATTGTACTCTGTTTGGTCGAGTTCATTAACATCTTTTAACATTCTACTTATTTCTGCCTCAGGTTCAAACATGGACGCCTTTGAGAAGGCCGGGCGGCGGCCATGATGTCGCCCCCGTCCCTCCTAGGCCTAAGAGGGGCGAGGTGGAAAACCACCGCCACCCGAGTCGCGGCCTCCTCTCACCCCGATCGGGTGGCAAGAGCCCCAGCAGGATGAGGAGGTCCATGGCCCGGGCCCCGCCTCGTACGCCACGGCCCCGGCTCGAGGCAGCGGCGAGACGGAGAGCGAAGGGCGTCCCGCCAAAAGGCCCTCGCTTGCGGGGAGGAGAGATTACGGAGGCCGGGGCCTCCGGCTTCTAAGGCGTCGAGAGCCCATTGATGTGCCGAGCGAGCCGAGTCTCATCACGGCTCGCCCCTGTGGCTCGTCGGGTCGACCTCAAGTCGCGCGACCTAACGCTTACGGTGGCCGAGAGCCTACTTGAGCAAGCCCAGACAACCAAGGCTCGACTCTTTCCAATCCCGAGTCGCTACGCCTCCATTGGGAGTCAATGGTCTCGACGAGGGATGTCGAGGCGTTGCGTGCCTGCAAGCCCCGGCGGTCTGAGTTAAGTCATACTCTCCGGAGGAGCCTCTACTGGGTAAGCTTTCTTAGTCCCGCTCGCCGTTAATTGCCCCTATTCACTAAGAAGCTCTTCGCTAAATTATTTTTGTGGAAAATGCGTAGGCATCAATTTGTGCCAAGGAGATGGGGCGGGATGAGGAGGTGCTGCGGGAAGTTCAGGCCGAGGTTGAGAAGGCCCGGAGGAGGCCGAGCTCCTCGAAAAGAAAGAGACGAGGCTCTACGCCGGGCCGAGGGGAGTGAGTCTAGGGCTCTCGGCCTATCCAAGACCCTTGCCCAAGAGAGGATCTTAAGAAAGCGGCCGAGGAATCGTTGGCCGAGGCCAAGAGGAGCATCCCGGCCAAATAGATGAGGCCAAAGCTGCCTTCTGAGAGCAACCAAGACAAACAGATGAGGGCCAAGGACACGGGGCGAAGTACCGGCTCGCCATCACCGACGTTGTTGAAGTGTTCGGGAAGTTTACCTCGGGCTGGATCTTACTCCCATCCAGTCTCTTCCGAACAAGGAGAAGGCGGTGGAGAGCCGAGCCGCTTGTCGTGTCCCCAAGACTCGCCTCTATAATGCTATCTACGACTATAACTCCGAGGAGGAAGAGGAAAGGGACGAGGCTCCAGAGGATCCTCGGGCGCAAATACCTCTCGTACTTAGCGTAGTTTCATCCGAGCCGCTTGGGCTCGTGACTCGAACAAAGTTTTGTAATAATATTTTTGTCATTTACTATTGCCTCCCCTCCTGTTTACATTTAATCTTCACAAGTTTCATTTTACTCTTAGTTCCTTGGGCCGAGCCATATAGCTCGGCTTTATTATTCGCGCAACGCTTTGAGCGTTTGGAGCAACTCTTCTTATAGTGCCGAGCTACAATGGCTCGGCACTCTATATACACGTTTTTTCAAATAACGGTTCGTACACCTTTCATTTTTAAACTAAGCATAATATCTTTGAAGGCACTCCGCATTCCAGTAGCGGTTGACCATTGTCCCATCAGGTTTTCCCAGTCTATATGGCCCTTTCCCCAATTCATCGATAATCAAATAGGGGCACTTTGGGATACATTTACCCTCGGCATGATCTTGTTGAGTTGTGGCCGTGCTTGAAGCACAAGGTCCCTGTTTGGAATCGCCTCGGCCTGGTTTTAGCGTCATAGCATCTCTTTATTCTCTGTTGATAGGCCCGGCTATGTAGCTCGGCCTTATCATGGGCTTCGTCCAACACGGTCAAGCTGGTGCAAACCTCTTCGTTGTTTTCTCCTTCAGAGAACTGACTGACCCGGAGGGAGGGGACTGCCAACTCAACGGGCGTCACAGCGTCCATTCCATATGTAAGGGCGAAATGGGTGTTACCCGTTGACTCACGGGGCGTAGTCCTCATGGCCCACAAAACCTCAGGCAAGAGGTTGGCCCACGCACCTTTCGCCTCTTCCAGTTTCTTGTTGATGGCGTGTTTAATGGTTTTGTTGGCCGCCTCCACCAACCCATTACTCTGAGGATGTGCCACGGCCGCATTGCAATGCTTGATTCCCAAGCCCGCTAAAAAGGCTTCTATTCGACGACCCGTAAATTGCTTTCCTTGGTCAGTCACTATCTCCCGGGGCACCCAAAAGCGACAAATTATGTCATCGAAGATCATATCGATCACGTCGTCTTGCACGATACTTGATGATCGGTCACTTTGGTGATCGAGGCACTTCGAAGTCTTCTTGAGCTGTCTGCAACCAACCATTGATATTTTTCCATCTTTGGTTCTTTGGTCGCGTCTGATTCGGCAGATTGGCCCACTACGAGTTCGAATCAGTATAGATTTCTAAAGCGAGTGCCCGGCTATTTTGGCCAATCGCGGGGCCATCAAGACGGCCTCATATTCCGCCTTTGGTTGTTGGTAGCTGGGAACATCAATCGCCCGATGGACGCTTCGATACTTTCCGAGGCCTCGGAGTATCACACCAACACCTGCCCCGGCCTTGTTAGAGGAACCATCCACAAAGGCAACCCATCTTTGCGCTTCCGTCAAAGCTCTCGTCTTTTCTTTGCTCCGCCCGTAGCCGCGCACACAAAATTGGCCAAAGTTCGCGACTTAATGGCTTTTGGGGCGTGAAGTCAATGTAGAACTCTGTGAGCTCCATACTCCATTTACTCATTCGCCCAAAGAGATCGGGCTTGGCAAGGCACGCTCGGAGAGGCGTGCTAGACATCACCTTAATGGGATGGGCCTGGAAGTACGGGCACAGCCTTCTGGCGCTCACAATCACGGCGAGAGCCTCCTTCTCCACATTGGAGTAGTGGGGCTCTCCCCCTTACAGGACCCTGCTGACAAAGTAGACGGGGAGTTGCTCTCTACCGACTTCTCGGACTAGCACTGCGGCTAAGCTATCATCGGAGTACGAAGTGTAGAGCGGCGAGGTTTCCCGGTTGGGGCGGATGTAGCGTGGGTAGTTGGACTAAGTTCTCCTTAATTTTGGCGAACGCCTCGTCACATTCTGCCGTCCACTCGTATTGTTTGTTTCTAAGTAACCGAAACAGGGGGAGGCACCTCTTCGACGAATTGGAGAGGAACCGGCCGAGGGACGCCATGCACCCCAACAACTGTTGAAGTTCTTTGATCCGAGTGGGAACTTCCATGGCCCGGATAGCTTCAACCTTATCGGGATTAGCTTCAATCCCCCTTTCGGTTATCAGGAAGCCGAGGAACTTGCCTGATTCAACCCCAAACACACACTTTTTAGGGTTGAGACGCATTTTGTACTCCCGAAGAACGGTGAAGGTCTCACGGAGGTCATCGACGTGATCCTGCTTCGTTTTGCTCTTAACTAGCATATCGTCCACATACACCTCTACATTCCTCCCAATCTGCTTCTCAAACATTCGGTTGACGAGGCGCTGATATGTTGCCCCGGTGGTTTTTAGGCCGAAGGGCATCATTTTGTACCCAAAAATGCCTTAAATCGGTTATAAAAGCGGTTTTCTCTACGCTCGGCTCCATAAAGATTTGATTATAACCGCTATATGCATCCATGAAAGATAATAATTCATGCCTAGAAGTGGCGTCCACCAACGTATCAATACGAGGGAGAGGGAAAGGGTCCTTCGGACATACTTTGTTCAGTGCTGTGAAGACTATACACATTCTCCACGTCCCATCGTTTTCTTTACAAGAACAACATTGGCGAGCCACAAAGGGTAATAAACTTCAACGATGAAGCCCGCCGCTGAGCCTCTCCACCTCTGCTGGATGGCCGCCCTTCTTTCCATATTGACGCCTCGTCTTCTTTGGATGACCGGCTTGGCGTCGGCCGGAACGCTCAACTTGTGAGTAATGACCTTGGGGTCTACCCCCGGCATATCAGCCGTGCTCCATGCAAAAATGTCTTTGAACTCCCTCAACAAGCTCCTCAATTTCTCCTCTTCCTCGGGTGGCAACTTAGTGCCAATCCTGGTGACCTGCTCCGGCAAGTCTGTGATCATCACTTCCTTCAGCTCCTCGGCTGCCGAGCCCCTCGGCCTCTTCTCCTCATCCACGAGATCAAGTTGTCCGTGGACAGGTCAATCAAATCCAACGGAGTTAGATAGTCATAAAATCATTCTAGAGTTTTTACCAAGGGGGCCGGGAAGGCTGAGTCACTCGGAGGACGAGTGTGAATGATGATTGGCCCTCGTGAAGTTGGAAGACGTACTTCCATGGTCTTCGGCCTCAAATGCAGGTCGAACAGAGATTGGGTGTGTATCCCAAAGATAACATTGTAGGGGCTCGGTGACTTGACCACCTTAAAGCATACTTCAGCCACGGCTGAGGGGGCACCCTCTTTATCTAAGTCTGGATCGATGCAAGCTGGCAGATTGAGTGCCTGCAGGTATGGGGTTGTTGTTCGGTCCAGATCGGCATGGTGCACGCCGAGGTGCCCTGAATTTCCTGACTCATCATGCGAAATGCATGGCAAAACAGTATGTCGGGCTGAGCTCCCGTATCAATTAGGATCCTCTTTACCCTGTACCCCGCTATCTCAGCCTCGATGGTGAGGGGGTTCTTATGTGGGAGGAGCGCCCCGGCCTCAGGGCCATTATCAAAAGTTATTGGGAGCAATCGGGGGCCACAAGGAGGTTATTCACCTGCTCCGGCCGGGCCTTCTCATCCGGATGATCAAGTATCATGTGGATTATGGGCCGCTTGTCCTCCCTCCTTTGAACGTCCTTCGGCCGTGAGCCCTCTGGCTCCTCTTTTTTCGGGGCGATTTGCAGGGGCGCGGCCTTGACAAACTGAGGGAGTTTGCCTTGTTGGATCATTTCTTCAATGAGCCTGCAAAGCTCATGGCAGTTTTCCGTTACATGTCCATGGTCACGGTGGTACTTGCAGTATAACTTTTTGTTCCTCTGCTCTGGGGGGGACCTCATGGCACGGGGCCTTTCAAAGCCCTGCTGCCGCTCGAGGACAGCGAGGATTTGCTCTCTGGGAGCGTTAAGGGGAGTAAACATGTCGGGCGCTGGGAAGCGCGAATTAAATGAGCCCCCGCCCCTCTGACCTCCTCGGCCGGGTCCTGAGTGACCTCCTCGGCCGGAATCCGTCCGCTGACGCTTCGACCGATCATCGGCTTGCGCCTGATTATGCGCGCCTTTCGGCTGTAAGGTATCGTCCAAATTGATGAAGGGTTCTGCTCGCTAGTAGAATTCGGAGAGTCACGGGTGCTCGTCTTTGCGGCGTCTCTCCCGAAGGGTGTCACGGATTGGCGCCGCTTTGAGGCTGCGTAGGTGGCCACCTCATCGGACACATTAGTCATCTCAACGAGGCGGTCGTTGAAACGGTTGATGTAGCCCCGAGTGGCTCATGTTTATCCTGTGCCACGCCCCTAAGTCCGAGGGGTTCC
The DNA here is from genome assembly GCA_024586325.1 of Stellera chamaejasme. Taxonomy (NCBI): domain Eukaryota; kingdom Viridiplantae; phylum Streptophyta; class Magnoliopsida; order Malvales; family Thymelaeaceae; genus Stellera; species Stellera chamaejasme. Next base: position 52,485,618 of record CM044981.1, on the reverse strand, counting down.
TCCTCATCCTCTTTTACCAAGGTCTTGGTGATGAACATCTTCTTGACACTTCCCAGTCGTCGCAGTCCACAGGGTGATCATAGAGTACCATGGCCGAGCCACCCCTTCAAACTTAAGGGGAAGGCCGGGCCATGGCCATATCGTCATAGCCCACCCACCTCATCTTGTCTTTGAAGATCTGGGCGTGGTCTTCGGGTCGATCGTCCCATCATGAGGCGAAGTCCGAAAGATTCATAAATTTGGACAGTGGGGCATCAAGGCCTGTTGTCTTGTTGTTGTGCAGCCTTGCCACGGCCTCTTGGGCTTGCAACAAAGCCACACAGGCTTGGAGTGGCGGCCTTTATTCTGCTTGTGCACTGGAAGTACCACTCCAAAGAGGGTGAGTGCTGTGGTGGTGTGCCCAAGGCGGCCAAACGGCCGGGTCGACCCCCATCCAGGGCGTCTGGAAAGGGTTGGGGCCAAAACCCGGAGCCTCGAAAGGAGGTCATTGGCGGCATTCTGTGCTCGAGGCCAAATGACTGGGGTCCCAGAAGGCGTTGGGGCCGAGGGTCGTCGTCGGGAATCGGCGTTGGAGTAGATACCGGAGTAGTAAAAACCGGGGTGGTGTGCGCCGTAGCGTGAGCGGTAACCACGGAGGCGTGGCACTTGGTGCGGGGATGTTCTGCAAGGATGGGGCATTCGAATTAGAATGCGTTTGTGCATAGTTTGGGGTCGTGGCCCGCATAACTAGCGTTTGTCTTGGCCCGTAGGCACTTACGTTTGCATTTGCCGGAGGCGGTTTGGCGAAGTCGGTGATAATTGTGCATTATGGATATGTATTTTGCCCTCATACACATGTTTTATCGAGTTTTTGCTAGTACTTAGTGTGGATGCGAGCATTTTTATAGGATTATCCATGCCGGGTGAGAAACGGGCGTAAAACAATACAATTTCGGGCAAAGCGGCGGCGCAGAACAAAGTTGGGGGCAAGCTGTGCACAACTGAGAAGTTCAAGGGCAACCAAGGACGGATGAGGGAGCGACCGGAGCGACCCCTCATTTATGGGGTGCGGTCGCTCCCCCTAGCCTAGGAGACAACCCAAGCTAACAGAATAGGGGGCGACCCGGGAGCGGCCCTTCACCTCAAGGGTGCGTTCGCTCCCTCGCACTTTTCAGAATTAGTCCCCTCCTCTTTTCTCCCATCCAAGAGGCACAAGTGACGAATGTTCTGCATTGTTTTGGCTTTTCTCTCCCTCTTGAAGCTCCTTCATTGGCTCTACTTCCTCTAGAACTCCAAAAGCATCAAAAAGTTACCTTCTCTCATTAATTGATTTTGGATTCTAGGGCTAGCAACATTGCTTTTGAGCAAATTTTTGGAGAATTTTGTAAGTAACTCATACATTATACACTTGTTCTAGTTCTTGCTAGGGTTTTGAAAACCCTTCTCTCCTTCCTCATTCTCTAGCACGAAATTGACTTGATTTATGCAAGATTGAAGATTTATACATCATTTCTAAGCTTCCTTTCATCTTTACTACTTTTATTTTGCATTTATGTTCATGAATTGTATGAATTTCGTGAGTAGCATGTGTAGTGAGTAGTTCTTAATTTCCTAGGGTTGATTAGCATGTTGTAGAGTTGTTGGATGGTTCATGAAGATTGGATGTTGATTCTTCAATACTTGTAACCTTTTCTTGAGCTTAAAGAAAGTGTATGTGGAGGAGGAGGCCTACTTCTCTACAACACCTACCAAGTGTTTGATGGAATGCTTGAGAGAGCATTTCATTAAATTTACAAAGGGAAATGGTTAGGGGCTCTAGGATTGCTTGAGCAAGGTAATCTAGAGTGTTAGGAGATCACAATTGGCAAATCCTAGTGCCTCCATGAATAATACAAGTGAAGAGATTTTATTTGATTATTCATGGAGAGAATAGCTCTAGCCTAGCAAGTTAGAGTTTGATATTTCTCCAACTCCTCAAGTATTGATAGTTTCACACGCAATCTTTCCATCTAACAAACCTCAACACTAATCAACCCAAGGAAGCCTCCACCTATTGAATTTCAAATCACACCATTCATTGCATTTTAGCTTAGTTTGATCTTGATTTTATCTTAGTGACTTGGTATCATTTAGAGTAACTTAGCTTAAAATTGTTCTTGGATTATCCCATTTCACCTACAAATTGAATCCTTCCATTTAAATCAAAAATACCAAAAATATTGCATCTAGCTAGACTCCATCAATTGCACTACAATCTCTAGGGTTCGACCCCACTCACCCTACTACAAATCGCACACCTTGCACTTGGGGATGAATGGGTTTTATCACTTGAATTGAGCATGTTTTGAATACATATAAAACACCGTCGGTCGGCGGCGAGTTTCGAGGCGACCCTTCACTGCCGCCGTCGCTATGTTGCGCGACCCCCTGCCAGGCGGTCGTCTCGGATCAAGACGGAGTGGGGCTCTAGTGATGGGGCTGAGGCGCCGTGAGGATCGCTTCGTGCCCGTAGGCAAGCCGGTGTCGGATGGTAGACTAACCCTTGGATCGAGAAGGGGCCCCACGGTGGGCGCCAAATGTTAATGCCAAAGGATTAAGATTAAGTAGAAATAAGATTGGGATTAAAGTGTCATACCTGAGAGGTTGTCCGAGAAGGTGGGCCTCCCGAAAGGGAAGAATCCAGACATGTTGGGATGGAACGGGGCTCGGCTTGATCGCTTCGTCCGTGCTGCTCCTCCTATGATCTGCTGCTTCCAAGTCCGGATGAGCCCCTGGTACAATTCTCCGACGCTCAAGTCAGTACTTATTTCGCAAAGTAGCCGAGGCACAGAAAGTTGAGAGTAAGGTAGGGGGGTTCTGTCTAAGTTTTTGTGTATAAGACGGGGCGAGAATGGGAGTATTTATAGGGCTTGGGGCGGTATGGGCAGCAGTATGGGCAACGGTATGGGCCGGGGGACAGGTGTCACCCGCACATCGTGATGGGGTACTGTAACTCCAAGCCAAGGATAGTGGCTCGGCCTAAAGCCCTGGCTGTGTCCCCAGGTTCTGTGGGCCGCGTCGCCTGGGGCCGGCCCGTGGCTTGGGCCGTCGGGCCCAAGCCCTTGGCCCTCACCACACAGATATGTAGATTCAGGGGTTGCGGTTGTCGCTTGGACTCGCACGGAGATGCCAAACTATTTCGTCGTAGTGGAGGTGTGTTGAATTGCAACGGAAGACAGAGGTGATTCACGATGTGTCGGAATTGCGATGAATCGCAGTGGAGCTCACCCAGGGCTTGCGGCTTGAGGAGACACCAACCTGTGTGATGTTGGATGACGGATGATGGGCGACCACAGCGGATTTGACAACCGGTAGCGGGCCAGCGACGATGCTTCAAGTGAACTCGCTCGAAGCTGCTCCTCTCCATTACACTCACAACAAGCTTCATGAGAGACGGGAGATGTTTAGCTTTAAGGGTATGTTTAGCTTACAAATATTTTCTTAATCTTTCAAATCAATCTTTCTCTTTCATAATGTTCAACAAAAACTTTTAAAAAATATATCAATTTTAAAAAAAAATAATAATTTTTTTATTTAAAAAAACCTAACAATTTTCATATCGTGATATTTAGAATGATCCCGTTGCGAAGCACGGATAAAAAGATCTTGTTTAATCTTATTTTGCAAGCGGGAATCAGAAACTGGATCACTCACTAAGAATGAGATGAGATATGCCCAATAAAGGAACAAAAACCTGCACTGGTTAATTACTTGCAGAGATACAAGCAAGCAGCAATGGAAGCACATGCAGACAAAAACTAAAAATTTGCTTCTCTACTCCTGATTTTCTTGTCTTCTCATTTAGGCCTAGAAAACATGGGGGCTAGCTTCTTCTCCAAATCCAGTAAACTGTAAAGTTCAATGTGGCAGACTTTAAACAGAAGGGAACTAGTCATTTAAGAATGGAGATGAGTAGTGTCATGTCATTAACTTACATCTCATATCTGCGCAATGCCTCTTTTCGTTTAGATGCATAGAGATCACTATCTTTGGGTATGTTGCTCAGAGAATCACCTGAAACGACGACAGGGAAAAAGTTTAGACCAAATGATCACTGCAAATACAACAATCACGATGACAAAAACTGCAAATGTAACTTTCCTATCGCCGGGACATGGTAGAAGTAATAAACAAGATGTACTGCTAACTTGTGTTGGCCAGGAAAAGGGATGTAGAGACACAAGAAAATCTATCATTTCTCTCATCCACAAGTACTTGAGACTGTAAATTCTGGATTAGTTTCGGAGCAGGGGCTCAATTTTTCTGCTGTGTTTATATGAGTTACTATTTTCATGGTAACGTGTACAAGTGGAAGCGCAATACGTATGGAGCATCCATGCACGACAGACAAAATAAGAAAATAACAGAAGCTGCACCCAGAACAAGTGGTGGCAGAACGCAGAAGCAATACCCTGGTACAGAACCAATTGTTTTGTCGCAGCATCCTTCTGAGCTTTCAAGGCAGTTTCAGATGGCTGCACACCACTCTGTTCAGTAAAAAGCAGAAAAACTTCATTAGGCAAAAGAAGAAGGAAAAACTATGAATCACCCACAATCATTTAACTGAAGCTTATTTTTAAAGACTACCACAGAAGAAGGAAAAGGAATAAAGAAAACTTATATATTCAAGTTGCAGGGGAATGTGTAAACCAGTATGGACATGCTCAGTCACAGATTCAGTATAAAAGCGCACAATCAGAGCAACATGCCTTGAAGAGTAAAAGGCTTAAAGCACAAAATGCAACCAGCATTTTACAGATTCTAATGACTGTTGAGCACCAACCCCTGGTTAGAAGATCGGAGGGAAGAAGAAACTATCATTATATACCTGCTTATCCTTCCTCTTTATTATCTTAAGATGACATTTTTTGATGTAGTGCATCAGATGATATCGAGAATGTTTGGCACACAGCTCCTCTCTCGTTTCCGGATTTGCTGTAAGCCAATCAGTTATATCTTTAGACTTCACAACCTCATCAGTGTTCAGAGATTCCAACCATTTATAGACAGGAATCCACTGACCAGTGCGTTGGAAACGCGCTGATGGGATATTGGTGTCATTAGATAGATTTCCCTGCCCAAAAGAGAGGCCATACCACCCATGGAACTGATGAGTTGCCGGCTTATATGAAAAATAGTAAGCGCACAGAATGTGTGCACCATTAATAAATCCTCAGAAGACTCGAGCAGAACAAGAAAGAACTGCAAACCACAACTATAGGCCTATAGCAGAAAAAACTGAGATGAAATCCCTCTTTGTTATTCACTCTCAACACGATTGACCTAATTCCAGAGGCCACTTGACACAAATTAAATCTATTAAAAAACAGAATAGTTCAAAAATAACTTATTGAAATCACAAGCAAATTGAGTTCTATACAAATAGACAACAAAGTGCAAACAGATCCGTGGTTCAAACTTCACAAAATTGCCCCTTACATGCATTTTTCTGATACACAGCACCGCCGTGAGCAGAAGTCAGACTATGGGGGACTTGTAAACCCTAGAAAGAAAAACAATCGCATGGAGACAGCAATTTAAAATTCAATTAAAGTACTGAGACACCCATCTAAAACTAGCTGTCATATAAAAGATTAAATGTCAGAATCCTGTAGTAGATTATAAATAAATGGGGAAAAATATCTTAGCCCAATTAAGAAGGACCAATCATAAATGTCAACAAATATTAGGCAAGCAAACATCAACAATCAGCGCCAATTCAAGAGTCTTTGGAATTCAAATTGCAGAACCTGATCAGACTGAGTGGGCAATCTCATATAGCTCTTGATGGACAAGAGACGCTCGATGAGCTCCGGCCGGGCCATGGATTTGAGGCCTGGTGGGAGAGAGGCGTGATTGGTCTCGATCCAGGTTTCAACCTCCGGCACCGATACGGCCATCGCCTCCGGGAAAGCGCTGAGCCAAGCTCGAGCCATCGTCTCCCACTCTTCCGCCTGCTGCTGCGTAGTGTTTTGATCGGTGGGTTTTCGGGCTTCTTCTAGGGCTTGCTCACTGGAGTTCGCCATGTTCATGTTCAGGTGCCGCCAATTCCAAACAGCTACTTCTAGGCGGAGGAGGCGGCAGCCTGAGCTAACGACGAGGCCGCATTGAGATTCAGAGGCCGCGCGAATCAATTTGGGAAATTTTGAAAAGAGGAAACTTTCTTACGAAAATGATACACCAAATTTTCTAAAACAGAAATTTTCTATCACTATTTTTACATTTTATCCTCTTAATTTATATCATGGATCAACAAGATTTTCTCTTTCCTCTCACTCAACTTAAAATTGAGTTCCATAAAATTTTCTCCTTCTTTCTTTTTTATCAGAGTAATTTTGTCAACATATTATTATTCTCCCACTTTCCTTAATATATGTGCCCAAACTTTTTTTTTGCCTCCCATTTTTTTTATTTTTTTATTTTAAAAATGGGTGAGAGTCACTAATTTTTCAAACTACATTTCAATTATCCAAATTTATTTTGGTAGGACTCTTCCCACATCCTCTTTTATCCAACATATTTTCGAGTAGCCTTTGTGAATGGAAAAATTGAGAGAAGGTCAATTTAAATTATTTTAAATTACTGATCATTTTGTTAAGAATATATTAATTTGGGAAGCTATATGGGGCGTATATGCGCTTATTAAGAGCATAAGGAAAGAAAGGAGAAGAAAGGTCTAGAGACCTTCCTCTGTCCTTGGTGACAAAATCGGACGTTGAGATTCGCGGCGCATCCTTCGCTGTTGCAACATCGCACTGAAATCGACATCAATGACAACCGAAAAATCATCTAAAATTCAAATCAATACCTTCCTCCCTTGTCTACCGTTTATCGATCGTGTTTTCTTGAATTCGATTCACCATCCAACCACTGTTCATTAACGGCACTTAACACAAAATGATGCTCACATTTAAAATACAAATGCGTTGTCTTAGGAAGTGATGTTCACGAAAAATGTTCCTTCTATGATGATTACTGTAATACACAAAATAATGTGCGTATGGTAGTAAGAATGATTCCTAAAACAACAAGTACTGCACATATCTCATACAACGTGAGGAATAAAACGATGATCACAATAATACACGTACCTCATATATTGATGATCATTATAAGACAAAATGATATGCATATGGTAGTAAGAATGATTCTTAAAATAGCAAGTAATGCATGTATCTCATACAACGTCTGGAATAAAATAACGATGATCACAATAATGCACGTACCTCATATATTGATGATCATTATACGACAAAATGATGTGCGTATGGTAGTAAGAATGATTCCTAAAACAGTAAGCAATGCAAGTATCTCATACAACATGTTGAATAAAATAACGACGGTCACAGTTATGCACGTATCTCATATATTAATGATCATTATAAAACAAAATGATGTGCGTATGGTAGTAAGAATGAAATATTGATATATGAGGCTTGAGAATATTTTTCTTTTTTTAATGTTCAGTTACTTATAATGGATTCTTTGTTGGCTTTAAGTGATGCGTATATATTTATCAGTATTGGTTGATTGATGCATCTGCTTTAAAAATAAGGTAATTTATTTATGATCACTTCTGCAGTACTGATGTTTAGTTGTTTGTAAGTGATGATCACGCTATAAATAATGATGCACTCACTTCCAACATTGATAATCATCATCACCTCGATCAAACGCATTACCTACACTTTGAAAATATGATGATCATACTCCAAATAAATGATGCTTTCGCTTCAAATATTGATGATCATCATTCTTTTATTAAACACATTAGGTCAACTTTGTAAAAAAAGTGATCACACAGTAAATAAGAATGTTTTCACTTCCAACATACATACATCTTGTTTTGTTCAGTTTTTTTCCCTCATTCGATTTTGCTATTTATTACTATCATTGGATTGTACAATAAAAAGATATGCATTTTTTAATGAAAGAAGTAAAAAAAAGGAAAAAGGAAGAAAAAAAAAGATAAACGCACCAGTTGAAGCGGCAACAGTCCTGTAAATATGCGCAGTTTTGCCCATCTTAAGTGATGCGTAGCGTATCCACAACATATTAATTTTTATTTAAAGTGTAAAATACATTTTTATTGAATATTTAAATATTTTTAAAACTTGGTATGACATTATTAATAAAACACGGAAGTACAAATGAGTGAAGTGCATTCATTGTCTCATAACTTTAATTTGTGTATTATCGTAGTCATGTTTTAAGATTTTGTACCATTAAAGCCTCATTTTAAAGTTTTTTTTGGATTCATGGTCCTTATTGACATTTTTACCCTTTTCAACAATTTAGGAAATATAAAAATCATCCTAAGATTTAGTAAAACTTTTAATTTTACCCTCAATTTTTATAAACCCTAAAATTCTACCTAGACTTTTATAAATCCTTACAGTTCTAACCTAAATATTTTCTCTCCACCTTTATCTCACCACCATCATATCCACCACCATTGAAACATTTCTGTGTCACCCCACCGCCCCGGAACTGGCGGAAGCGTCGTAGTTGCGGAGGTTGGAGGTAATGGCGGCGGGTGATCGCGGAATTTTCTCTTAAAAGGGTGTGGACCCGAAACCCTTCCCTTAAAACATTTTTCTTCCAGTTTTAAGGTTGTTACGTGTTTGCAGATTTTAAGTCGTCTTACTAGTCCTAATCCTGCACCCGAGACACGTTAGTGGTTTTTATGGGATATCGCGCGTAAAAATAATGAAGCAGAAAAAAATAAAGATACAGGCCGAGGAAGTTCCGCCCTCTGCGTAGGGTCGGAAACTCCCACAAAATATACAGACCGATAGTATGAAAATACTAGAGTGTCTACATGCACTACTTCTACAGAGCCGAGCCAACAGTGCGGAATTATACCTCGCTACTAGATGCTGCTGCTGCTAAACATACACAGAGAAGAACGTCAGACTTAACAGAAATAGACCAACATCGAAGGGATTTTAACGAGAATTTCCCCAAACACAAATATACCTCAAAATAACGAAGTGCGAGAGCGAGCACCGCGGAAATCTAGTCCGCAGTCGTTTGCCCGGATCCCCGAAAATATTGTAAGCATGGGGGTGAGTTCTCGAAAGAACCCGTAAGGGGGTAGGTACGAATTGGTCAAACCAAAACTTTTAAAACATTTTAGCTTTGCACAAAAGGGTTAGCGTGCAATGTTCTAACAGATAACGCAACCCTAAATATCATGATGTGATATGCGAGATGCATGTATACTGAGAATCCCATCGATCGAGGGCACAGCCATGGATAGATCTTCCCGGCCCGCCGGCATCTCCATGCGCCGTGAGCAGATAACGAAGGCACGACCATGGGTAGTTCTTCCCGGCCCGGCCGGCATCCCCATGCGTCGTTAACGAAGCGAGAATGGGTCCGTCTTCGACCCCGATAAACATACAAGTCCGAAACCATAAAACCCTGCGAACCACTACGTATGGGTAACTAGCCCCGATAGTCACTGGGCCCCACCCTCGTCACTGGGCCCCACCCTCGACCTGAGTACTAGCCCTTAACTAACCTAATACACATTTAATGCGCATTAAGGAAGTTAAACCCCTTACCTCAACAGAAATCGGATATCTACTGTGGCCTCCTGACGCACAAGCAGTATCCCAGAATTGCAGATTTAATCTGCCAGAATCAGAGACACAGAAATAGCTTAAGTTTCTTTACTAAAGTTCCAATGTTGGGAATTTATCCTTAATTACAACCTAAGTCCCTCAACTTTTCAGAACTTGCAAAAGTGCCCCAAAACTTACCAAGTGTCCAATTTTATCCAGAACTTGATAGAAACCCTTGTTTCCACAATTCTTAGTGACATCCTTCCATATTTACCAAGTTTACACTTTTACCCAAACTTTTCCATATTTCACAATTTAGTCATTTTACTTTTAATCCTTCATGTTAAACCATTTTTAACATGTTTTAATCAACTATTCATCACCAAAAACACTATTCACAGCAACACTAATTTCTTCCAAGAGCATGATTTTCGGGTTTTCTTCCAAATTTCACCCAAACTTCAAATCTTAACACTTTCATGCATAAACCTTTAAGTACTTCCATTTTTCAACACTTTAACACTTAAATCTTCAACAAAACTTCATCAAACATTCAATCAAGAATTCGGCCAAGACTCCAACTTTTCAGCAACATGTTGTTTCATGATTCTTCAAGAACAAAGCATGCTTAAAATGCTACCAACTTCAACATAGTTGAAGATCAGAACTTAACTAACATCCAAAGTTCACAAATCTTAACATAAAGGTTCCTCACCTTGAAGAACTTCTCTCAACTCCTTGATGAAGCTGCTGTAGGAACAATAGTCACCCCAAAACACCATGCACTTGTCCAAGAAAAAGATGAACAAAGTGAGCTTCTTTCCATGTTTTTCCATACACATGAAAATTAAACTTTAACTACACAATCTCACCTTGAAGACACCAGATTTGGAAGGTAGAAGAAGTGGTAGGATGGCTTGTTGAAGGTTCAAGGCCCGAAACTTCAGATTTGAAATTTCAGCACCAACATCACAGCAGACCCGTTTTCTTGCAACCCAGATTTGGAGGTCTTCCCTTCACTTTTGGCCCTTGGTCTCTTCAGAAAAGTTGAAGCCAAGAGGTTAAGGAAGATATCTTCTAACTACCACTAGAGCTAATTCGGACTGTAGAAGAGCAGAATCGACCAAGAACAGAGGTGCAACTTTGCTGGCAGCAAAGGGAGAGAGGTTTGCAAAAGACTTTGTTTTTCTTTAAGTGTGGAGAGGTTATGAATCTGAAGTAAATGGCTGGAAGCTGGAGATAAGGCTGGTTAATAGAGGTCAAAAGGGGGGGGGGACAAGTTCTCTTATCAATGCAAGCATTGGGTAGAGATATTGTAAGAAATGGTAAGTTTTTGTCTCCAAATATCTACCATCCGTATCTCTAACATTATGTCATGTAATTAACCAAAAATAACAAAATAACATCCCTTCCAACCAGCCAATTTCGCAGCCACACTAATTATCCAACAAATATCTTTTTCCAAATTTTTTTCCCATCGGTGACCATTTTGCCCTCCGAAACCAATTTTCCGCAAAATGTCCCGGAACTTAGAAATTGTTATCCAATACATAAAACACTAATAATTATCACCAAATACACTCCCAAACATTGAATTCCAATAATTAATCATACTTCAAGAAATTACAGAATTCACATTTCCAGCCGACATTCGCCGGAAGATTACAAAACGTCAGGGTGGGTGTAACAATCTCCCCCCTAGGACTCTTGGTCCTCCAAGAGTGGTATCAACAGCTCAAACTCGCTCGGGTACCTACTCCTCATATCCTGCTCCACCTCCCAAGTCGCCTCCCGATCAGAATGATGTGACCACTGCACCTTAATCATCGGAATCGACTTGTTGCGGAGCCTCCGAATATCCCTGGCCAGAAAAGCTATCGGTACCTCTCGGTAGGATAGATCCGGCTCTAACTCAATCTCCTCAGTCGGAATGATCATTGTCATTCAGTATGCACTTCTTAAGCATGCTGACATGAAAATCATTGTGCACCGCAGACATGCTTGGAGGTAAGGCCAATCTGTATGCGACTCTGCCTATACGCTCCAAAATCTCGTAAGGACCAACATATCTTGGGGCTAACTTACCCCTTCTGCCAAAACGGATGGTCCCACTAGTCAGTGCAACCTTCAGCCAAACTCTGTCTCCCACCTCAAACTCCAGATCCCGTCATCTCTTGTTGACATATGAGGTGGTTCTGTCATTTGCGACCTTCATCCGCATCTGAATCAGACGGATCTTCTCCGTCGTCTCCTCCAACAACTCGGGGCCAATAATCATCACATGCGAGGCATCTGTCCAACAATGCGGTGTCATGCATCTCCGACCATACGGTGCCTCAAAAGGTGCCATGCCGATAGTAGTCGATAAGCTGTTGTTGTAAGAGAATTCTACTAGCGGCGGTGTCGATCCCACTGTCCCCGAAAATCTAGAACACAACTCCTGAGCATATCCTCGACAATCTGAATAACTCTCTCGGACTGCCCGTCTGTCTGAGGATGGTACGCCGTGCTCAGGTGAAGTCGCGTGCCCAGAGCCTTATGGAAGGCAACCCAAAACTTCGCGGTGAATCGTGGATCCCTGTCAGACACAATGGAGTCTGGTACTCCATGTAGTCGCACGATCTCCCGAATGTACAACTGGGCAAGCTTCTCCAGCGAGTCCGTCACTCGCATCGGCAGAAAATGTGCACACTTTGTCAGCCGATCAACTATAACCCAGATGGCGTCATTCTGAACTCTAGTCGGAGGAAGACCAGTCAGGAAATCCATTGTGATATTACCCCACTTCCTGACCGGAATAGGTAGAGTCTGCAGTGTACCAGCTGGCTTCTGATGCTCTACCTTAACACGCTGACAAGTCACACATCTCGAAACAAAAGTAGTTATGTGCCTCCGCATCCCTGGCCACCAGAAATGAGATCGAAGATCATGGTACATCTTCTCACCTCCGGGGTGGATGCTCAAACTGCTCGAGTGCGCCTCACCCAAAAGTCGATCCCGAATCGACGAGTCATCCGGTACATAGAGACGACTCCTGAAGTACAGCAATCCTTGCTTGTACTCGAAGAATGGTCGCAAAGCCCCTTTGTCCTCACCCGAGAGCTTCTTCAGTCCCGGGTCTCTGGTTTGTGCCTCTCGAATCTCGGTCAACCACTCAGACTGGATGGTCAAAGTGTTAACTTGGGCTTGCTCCCATTGCTCCCACTGATGCCACAGCAACATCAGATCTGATCCATCAGACTTGTTCCCAGCATCTCCACCATTAACCACACCTGTGTACCTCCTGCTCAAAGCATCTGCTACTGAATTCCCCTTGCCGGCGGTGTACTCGATAGTGCAGTCATAGTCCTTCATGTACTCGAGCCACCGTCGCTGCCTCATATTCAGATCCTTTTGTGTAAATAGATACTTCAAACATTTGTGATCGGTGAAAATCTGGAACCTCTTTGCCGAGTAAGTAATGTCTCCACTGTTTGAGAGCATAAATGACCGCAGCCAACTCCAGGTCATGCGTAGGGTAATTCTGTTCGTGTGGTCGCATTTGTCTTGACCCGTACGCAACGACGTGGTGCCCTTGCATCAACACACATCCTACTCCCGTCCTTGACGCATCTGTGTAGATTACGTAAGGTAGTGCAGGGTCCGGTTGACTCAGAATCGGAGCGTGTGTCAGTAACCGCTTAAGTTCCCGAAAGCTGTCCTCGCAGGCTGAGGACCAGACAAACGGTTGACCCTTCTTGGTCAAGCGAGTTAGTGGTGATGCAAGTATGGAGAATCTGAGTACGAATCTGCGGTAATATCCTGCCAACCCCAGAAGCTCCGTATCTCCTTAACGATTCGTGGCTGCCTCCACTCCTCAACCGCCTTGGTCTTCTCTGGATCCACAGATATACCATGCTCCCCAACAATGTGACCCGGAAAAGCTACCTCCCGTAACCAAAAGTCGCATTTGGAGAACTTAGCGTACAAGCTGGTTATTCGCAAGTGTCTCCAAAACAGTCCTCAAATGTCACGATGTGATTCCTCATCGGGAGAATAGACAAGAATGTCATCGATGAAGACTATCACAAAGGAATCTAGATACGGGCGGAATACTCGGTGCATCATGTCCATAAATGCAGCTGGTGCATTCGTCAAACCAAATGGCATTACGGTACACTCGTAATGCCCATACCGAGTACAAAATGCTGTCTTAGGAATGTCTTCCTCCCTAATACGAAGCTGAAAGTAACCCGACCGCAGATCGATCTTCGAGAAAACCTTAGCTCCCCTGAGTTGGTCAAACAGATCATCGATCCTCGGTATAGGATACTTGTTCTTGACGGTGATGGCATTCAACCGCCGATAATCGATACAAAGTCGGAGAGTCCCATCCTTCTTCTTAACAAACAGGCTGGGGCTCCCCAAGGTGAAGTGCTCTGGCGAATAAATCCCTTCTCCAGAAGCTCCTCGAGCTGTTTCTTCAGTTCAGCTAACTCCACGATCGGCATCCGGTAGGGAGGGATGGAGATCGGAGTTGATCCCGGCTGTAACTGAATCTCAAAAGTAATCTCCTGCTCCGGAGGCATCCCTGGTAACTCCTCCGAAAAAACATGAGGAAAGTAACGAACTACAGGTATCTTGTCTAACTCAGTGCGCGTACCTGTAGCATTAAGGCCGAAGTACTCTTCCTCATCAACCACTGGAATCTGCTCCAGAACGCACAACTCCATACTCTGCTCCACTGGCTTCGGTGGATACTCGATCGGTACGACCTCTCCGGAAATCTGAATCTGTCGCTTCGCACAGTCAATCCTCACATCGTGTCGCGACAGCCAATCCATCCCAGAATAATATCGTACTTGGGCGTATCCAAGATCAGCAACTCGGACTCAATCGATGACGCCCGATAGTCAACATGCATTCCCGAGCAATCTCATTCGAATACAATCGCGTCCCTCCAGCGGTGCGTACCATAACTACGCTCGCCGTGTAGGCGATAGGCGAACTCGAGATGTCGCACATCTCGCGAAATAGCGAAATAGATGCGCCGGTATCAAAAGTGCATTAACAGTACATTATTTAAAAGATGATACCGCCAATGCTCCTATTTGAGATGTACCACCTGCTCAATCTGAAACACCCGTCTTTGGTTGGGGGTCCTCTGAACCGGTGGTCTTTGGAAGTGGTGGTCTCGTGGTGGAGCTCTCAAGCCCCCCGAGCAATACCTCGGCCCTGGATGGCCACTGAACTGACCATCTTTGTGGTCTCCCGGCTGCAAACGAACACCACTGTGCCCGAGTCGGTGGGCAATCATTCATCCAATGATCTGCCGCTCCACATCGCGAGCAGCGGCCTGCAGCCACAAACAGTACGTCCCCCGTGGCGTCGGCCACACTCCTGGCAGACTGGAAACTCCGACATGGGGGCCTTACCTCTATCGAACCCGCTCGGTCTACTCTGTCCTGGTCTGCTTGGTCCCGGCTGCTGTCTTCGGCCCTGCTGGCCTGAAGGTCTCCCGCCACTCTGGGGTCGGGAAGATGTGGCTACCGTTCCAGCCATCTCTGTCTCCAATAGTAGGGCCCTCTGGATGGCCTCGTGATGGTCAGAGATGCTGAGTGCAATCAAATGTCCCCTGATCTGTGGGCGCAAGCCCCTGATAAATCTCTGGTCTTCTCCCGCTCCGAGGAGTCGAACAATGAGGAATAACGGATAAGCCGGCTAAACTCCACCTCGTACTCGGTCACAGTCCGGCTACCACAGGTAAGTGTATCAAACTCAATCGACGGCGCTCCTGGATGGCGTACCCCAGCCATCGCTCATGGAACAAACGGGAGAACTCCTCCCAAGGCATCCCCGGATCAACACGTCTCAGCCCTGCATACTGCATCGCTCTGCCTCTGGCTACTCCCTGCCACCAGTTATACGCCGCATCTCTCAGATAGAAAGTAGCCAGAGAAACCATCTCCTCGGATGGTAAGTGAAGTCGGTGCAGAAGACGCCCAATATCGGTCAGCCAAGTCTCGGCTGCATCAGGTCCAGATCTGCCCGAAAACCTGGGCGGGTTGAAACGCTGCAGGCGCTCCATCATCCTAACCTCATCAAAACCTACACTGCTCTCGGTCGTGGCCTCGGGATCTCTCGATGTCCCCGGAATCGGAATCGAGTGTCGTCTCTAGGTCGGCGACGACCGATCAATGAACGCTCTACCCGAGCACAGGCGGGTATCCGGTCTAGGGCGGCGGGGCTGACCGCTGCCCTAGTCCTCCTGGTGTGGGGTCTACCACAAACAAAGACTGAATGTCCTCCGAAATGGGAGTACGACGGTAGCGTCGGGAAAAGGTATAAGTGTTCTCCTTGTAGGGGGGTTTAGCAGTCGGCGTCGAAAAAACTACATCGCTCTCATGGTAGGATGCAATATCATGCGAGCAAACACACGTTCGAAGGGTGCGAATCGACCCAGTGTGTCCACAAGGTTGACGCGCTCTGGCGAGCGATCGAGATCGGGGCTGTGGTGGAGGTCGTGATACAGTGTCGAAGATGGTGAACCCTCCTCTCCGGACCACTATCAGGAGAGGGGTCGGAAATGTCGGTACGAGTAATGCGATCGTGCCTCGTACGTACCATCTGAAATTCCCAACAAATAGACAGAAAAGATCGTTAATCTCTATGTTAGCAAACAGCAGACTCTTAATGGCTCTGTAGTGTAGATGATATGCATGCTTATAATAAAATTTCTGCAGCAATTCCTTTGCTTGCCTACTTTGAGATAAAATATAAATACATATCCTTCATGAATTGTCAAAGCGCGATATCTGTTTTAACCACTTATTTGAGTTTTGATTTATGCTAGGTTTCTGGTGTTAACTAACCAACCATAAACATACCTAAAGTTCAAGAATAATTTTAGTAAAAGTTAGCTACGCTTTTATTTAAATTACCCCAGAACTAGTAGTGTTGTTTAGGTAGGGTAGTCTTAACCATTCCTAACTCTAACCTTAGGCTCTGATACCAAATTGTCACCCCACCGCCCCGGAAATATGCGGAAGCGTGCGGGTTGGAGGTTTGGCGGCGGGTGATCGCGGAATTTTCTCTTAAAAGGGTGTGGACCCGAAACCCTTCCCTTAAAACATTTTTCTTCCAGTTTTAAGGTTGTTACGTGTTTGCAGATTTTAAGGCGTCTTACTAGTCCTAAACCCGCACCCGAGACACGTTAGTGGTTTTTCTGAGGATATCGCGCGTAAAAATAATGAAGCGAAAAAAAATAAAATACGAGGCCGAGGAAGTTCCGCCCTCTGCGTAGGGTCGGAAACTCCCACAAAATATACAGACCGATAGTATGAAAATACTAGAGTGTCTACATGCACTACTTCTACAGAGCCGAGCCAACAGTGCGGAATTATACCTCGCTACTAGATGCTGCTGCTGCTAAACATACACAGAGAAGAACGTCAGACTTAACATAAAGATACCAACATAGAAAGGATTTTAACGAGAATTTCCCCCAAACACAAATATACCTCAAAATAACGAAGTGCGAGCGAGCACCGCGGAAATCTAGTCCGCAGTCGTTTGCCCGGATCCCCTGAAAATATTGTAAGCATGGGGGTGAGTTCTCGAAAGAACCCGTAAGGGGGTAGGTACGAATTGGTCAAACCAAAACTTTTAAAACATTTTAGCTTTGCACAAAAGGGTTAGCGTGCAATGTTCTAACAGATAACGCAACCCTAAATATCATGATGTGATATGCGAGATGCATGTATACTGAGAATCCCATCGATCGAGGGCACAACCATGGATAGATCTTCCCGGCCCGCCGGCATCTCCATGCGCCGTGAGCAGATAACGAAGGCACGACCATGGGTAGTTCTTCCCGGCCCGGCCGGCATCCCCATGCGTCGTTAACGAAGCGAGAATGGGTCCGTCTTCGACCCCGATAAGATCCGATATAGCGAAGTCCGAAAAATACCATAAAACCGTCGCGAACCACTACGTACCGCAAAACTAGCCCCGGAGTCACTGGGCCCCACCCTCGACCAGTACTAGCCCTTAACTAACCTAATACACATTTAATGCGCATTAAGGAAGTTAAACCCCTTACCTCAACAGAAATCGGATATCTACTGTGGCC
The DNA here is from genome assembly GCA_024586325.1 of Stellera chamaejasme. Classification (NCBI taxonomy): domain Eukaryota; kingdom Viridiplantae; phylum Streptophyta; class Magnoliopsida; order Malvales; family Thymelaeaceae; genus Stellera; species Stellera chamaejasme. The sequence continues at coordinate 52,467,921 of CM044981.1, read as the reverse complement.
TCCTGACGCACAAGCAGTATCCCAGAATTGCAGATTTAATCTGCCAGAATCAGAGACACAGAAATAGCTTAAGTTTCTTTACTAAAGTTCCAATGTTGGGAATTTATCCTTAATTACAACCTAAGTCCCTCAACTTTTCAGAACTTGCAAAAGTGCCCCAAAACTTACCAAGTGTCCAATTTTATCCAGAACTTGATAGAAACCCTTGTTTCCACAATTCTTAGTGACATCCTTCCATATTTACCAAGTTTACACTTTTACCCAAACTTTTCCATATTTCACAATTTAGTCATTTTACTTTTAATCCTTCATGTTAAACCATTTTTAACATGTTTTAATCAACTATTCATCACCAAAAACACTATTCACAGCAACACTAATTTCTTCCAAGGGCATGATTTCAAATCTTAACACTTTCATGCATAAACCTTTAAGTACTTCCATTTTTCAACACTTTAACACTTAAATCTTCAACAAAACTTCATCAAACATTCAATCAAGAATTCGGCCAAGACTCCAACTTTTCAGCAACATGTTGTTTCATGATTCTTCAAGAACAAAGCATGCTTAAAATGCTACCAACTTCAACATAGTTGAAGATCAGAACTTAACTAACATCCAAAGTTCACAAATCTTAACATAAAGGTTCCTCACCTTGAAGAACTTCTCTCAACTCCTTGATGAAGCTGCTGTAGGAACAATAGTCACCCCAAAACACCATGCACTTGTCCAAGAAAAAGATGAACAAAGTGAGCTTCTTTCCATGTTTTTTCCATACACATGAAAATTAAACTTTAACTACACAATCTCACCTTGAAGACACCAGATTTGGAAGGTAGAAGAAGTGGTAGGATGGCTTGTTGAAGGTTCAAGGCCCGAAACTTCAGATTTGAAATTTCAGCACCAACATCACAGCAGACCCGTTTTCTTGCAACCCAGATTTGGAGGTCTTCCCTTCACTTTTGGCCCTTGGTCTCTTCAGAAAAGTTGAAGCCAAGAGGTTAAGGAAGATATCTTCTAACTACCACTAGAGCTAATTCGGACTGTAGAAGAGCAGAATCGACCAAGAACAGAGGTGCAACTTTGCTGGCAGCAAAGGGAGAGAGGTTTGCAAAAGACTTTGTTTTTCTTTAAGTGTGGAGAGGTTATGAATCTGAAGTAAATGGCTGGAAGCTGGAGATAAGGCTGGTTAATAGAGGTCAAAAGGGGAGGGGACAAGTTCTCTTATCAAAGCAAGCATTGGGTAGAGATATTGTAAGAAATGGTAAGCTTTTGTCTCCAAATATCTACCATCATTAACTCTAACATTATCTCATGTAATTAACCAAAAATAACAAAATAAAATCCCTTCCAACCAGCCAATTTCGCAGCCACACTAATTTTCCAACAAATATCTTTTTCCAAATTTTTTTCCCATCGGTGACCATTTTGCCCTCCGAAACCAATTTTCCGCAAAATGTCCCGGAACTTAGAAATTGTTATCCAATACATAAAACACTAATAATTATCACCAAATACACTCCCAAACATTGAATTCCAATAATTAATCATACTCCGAAAAATTACAGAATTCACATTTCCAGGTGGGTGTAACAATTCAATGCCCGACATTCGCATTCGGAAGATTACAAAACGTCGGGGTGGGTGTAACATATACCTACATGTGTGTAGGGATCTGGAACACCAAGATCCACAAGCAAACTCCACGTAGGTTACCGCTGCTGCTGAAGCACAGTACAGAAGACAACTATCAACATCTCACAATGTGTCCAGAATCAGAATCAGATCCTACAGATATCACAACCACTGAATCGGAAAATAGACTCAGAATTCATTAGTACCTTAAACACAAACACCAGAAAGCACCGAGAGCCTTTACTCCTCGGGCTTCTTATCAGATGAGCCTGAAATATGAACAGAATAAGGGTGAGTCCTCTACGAGAACTCAGTAAGGGTTGGCATAGAGTAGAGTATCCCAGAAATACAGAGTATTCGGAACTGAAACACCTGCACAGAAAATACAGATACAAACAGACAATAATAATAATATTAAACATTCATTAGTCAGACCGATTCGGCAGACCTCTGAGGCTCTTAGCCTTACGGAAGAGGGTTTGAGAATTTTGAGTATCACAATATCAGAATTTATCAGAATTTATCGAGGCATGGTACCAGCCCGAGATCCGAATCCGCCGCCAATGATCAGATTCAGACAATTAACACAGAAGATAACTTGTCAACCAAGTTATTCTGAAACAGATAACAGAATTCATACACATGTACCTAACCTATGCCATAGGTTAAGTTTAGCATGGCGAGGGCTAGAGAGGAGTGCTGAGGGTCGCATCGCGATACTGAAATACGGGGTAGAGAACCCATTTACAAAGGCGAAGCCTCTTTGGCGAAGGCAGAATTGCGGTGCGAAGGCGAAGGCTCCTTGGCGAAGGCAGACCTTCAGTGCGAGGGCGAAGGCCCCTTGGCGAAGGCAGACCTTCAGTGCGAGGGCGAAGGCCCCTTGGCGAAGGCAGACCTTCAGTGCGAAGGTGAAGGCCCCTTGGCGAAGGAAGACCTTCAGTGCGGAGCCGAAGGCCCCTTGGCGAAGGCAGACCTTCAGTACGAAGGCGAAGGCTTATCTCAGACTCATGTGAAGCCTTTCGCAGACTCATGCGAAGCCTTTCCCAGATTCATGCGAAGCCTTTCCCAGATTCATGCGAAGCCTCATCCCCAGAACGACGATGACCCTCAGACTCACACCCCTTGCCAAACTTAACCAGTTCATCCCAATTTCAGGTTATACGAAACCCAGAAATCATAGAATCACACTGAACCCTTACCTCAAACACTGAAGATTTCCACGCAGCCGAATCGTCCCATGCACGGAGAACGCAATTCACGAAACCGCGGCGGAGAGGAGCGTGCGCGATGCCACTCTTTCCGTAATTTGAGACTCTTTCTTCCCTCACAACCGATCACGAACATGCAAATTCAAATTCTGATCCATGGAAAACATATAATTCCTCACTGTAAACAACATACCTCCTTACCACAGAAATCGGACTAGTTTTGAAGAAGACCACCTTGAGCTCAAATCTTGAGAGTTCACAGAGAAGTCGCTTGTGAGAGTAACAGAAATGAAGAAATGAAACTCTCTCCCCTTCTATACCATTTAACCGACTTCCTTACCTTGTAGGAGAGGAAACCTCTCCAAACTTTCCACATTTACAAGTTGGTCCTCAAACTTTGCAAAGTTGCGATTTCGTCCAACCACAACTTGCATATCTTCTAAACGGAATTTCCTACGGAATCAAAATTCTGACACTAACTCCGAGACTCCATGATGTACGGAAAACATGTCCAACATGTATAATCAAAGTTCCCGATTCCACAGAAATCAGAAAATAGATCGGAAATCTTACAGAGCTATCCCGGAAGTCGTCCGGCTCACGGCGACTGTAACATCCCGTGTGGTAGAGTGCATACACCATGCACCTCCAATGGTGTCTTTTACCAAAATGTCCCCATTTAGTCCAAAAGGTTTAACTGGTAGTTATTACTCATGAAATATCACAAAGATATGTCATTTGGCCATATCAAATCTAATAGAGGTCTTATGAGCTCCTTTTAGCTCACATTGAGCTAAAAAACACTTCTCGTTCAAGACTAGCTCATATGAGCTCAAGTTGACTACTTCAAGTCAACATGAGCTGAAGTCAACTTGAGCTGAGGTTAGCTGTCTTGAGCTGAGAGTTGCTACTTTTAGCTACCATGAACTAAAGTTGACTACTTCTAGTCTACTTGAGCTGGCGTTAGCTACTTCTAGCTAATTCGAGCTAGAGTTGAGTTGTATAGAACTACTTCTAGTTTGAGTGAGCTCACTTTGAACCGAGTCTAGCTACATCTAGCTAGTGTTAGCGCAAGTTGAACTCCTTGAGCTGACTTGAGCTGTATCTAGCTATTTCTAGCTAGGGATAAGCTTAGTTTAGCTACTTCTAGCTACATTGAGCTAAGACAAGCTACTTTTAGCTTCCTTTTGAGCTCACACTTAGCCTCACGAGCTCAAGTACCACCTCAAAAGAACTTGGTACGCCAGAAATTCCAACAAGGGTTTCATTATCAATTGTCTAGATCTAGTTACAATCGACTCAAGAAGGGAATTACAATCGATAAAATGAGGTCTATGTCCGAATTACAATCGCGACAATGAATCAATAGATCCAACACTGAGGAAGCGGATGGATGGCTACGTACCAGATTTGCCCTTCTGCACTTGGAAGTGACATATAGATTAGGAATTTCTCCAAGAGCAAGATTTCAAAGAGAGATTTGAGAGGGAGGGAAGAAGACGCTTACTCAACAATTCTAGTCTGACCAGAGCCGTTGCAAAGGTGACCGCTTTAAGGTCTGACTCACGAACAAAATGGTGTCGCTCTTTCGTAAACGAAACGGTGCGTATGGAATAAGAAAGAAACATGCCTAACACGTGCCAAATAGAGCATACCACCCACGAGCCAGAGCTTCTATCCACCTGATTACCCAGTAGCTATAACAAGTCCCCCTCCGTTAGAATGTGCTTGTCCCCAAGCACATTAATGCTAAAAATTTGGAAAGCGGTCGTGGAAGGACACGAGTTCCTCCCATGTAGCACCTTCAGGGCCAAAATCTATCCATTGCACCAGGACTTTGGTGACAACACTTGGGTTGGAATACATTAGGATCATAAACAACGCAAGACCTTAAAAGGACCATAGTAACTTGTGTTGGGTTTCAGGATCAAGAACAATGCAGCGGAATTAACTTAAACCCAATAGGATCCATGTGAAACGGAGTAATCCAGAGAATTAAAATTTGTACCTGATGATCAAGAGACTTTGTCGTTTCTTTAGTGATAAATTACCCACTCTCTATTGGTATCTACGTGAGAAACTGCAATAGAAACCTCCAATCTTGATTGTGTTAGCAACGGAAAAACTCTCCAGAGATGAAGGCTGGAGGCACCACACACAGAGAGGAAGGAGGATACTTTTCTGACTTCTTAACCTAGGTCTTCTGAAACTGAATGGCTATTTATAGACTTCTAATCCTTAACAATTCAGGATTAGTACTCCAACTTTCCTTTAGTTATCCTAAAGCCCCTAAGGTTTACAATGGCGCATCCACTTTTTGTTCTACTTCTCTATTGCGTGCGACTCTATAGGTTCCCATTACGTTGGCCGTATTATAAACCTCATTTATAATTACAAGCAGTGAGCGGTACCTAGCAACACACCACTGCTACCAAGTAATGTAGAAGTCGACGAAACGACGAAACCTCTTTGTCAATCACATACAACTAACCATTAGTACTGTTCTATCCCTTTGTCAATATTCTCAAGAAGAACCGAGGTACGGATAAAGATACCTCGTCTCTATTCTTCTTTTGGCCATGAGAACAATCTCCTGTAACTTAGGAGCGACAAATCCTTTCTTGGTCCATATCAGTCAAACCCCGATGATATTGCAACACGCCTAAAACCAGGTCTTTCCTACTTTCACGTAAGGCTAGACAAAGAATCAAAGCGAGTCACTCACATCCGTGTGGATCTGTATGACCTCAAGTCAAAGGACTACAGACACATGATTGACCATGGGAATAACTTATGATCACTTTCGTTACTTATTCACATAGTGTTCTCATAACGTGGTCAGTCCACCTATAAGTAAGCATTTACATCACATCATGTAAATCTTCCCTTATACTAGTCTTGACCATGTTTATGGCAACCCATGTTCTCCATAACACTTGACTAGGGACATTTATGAATCTTTGCTATTCCAAGGTTATCATATTATGTTTGTTTATTATTAACGCATAAATATAAACAAACATAATAATTTGAACAATGCCTTTGATGAATATTGTTTATATGTTCTGTGTCCAAAACCAACTCTCACATAGATTGGTTTTTGGGCACAACTCCTAAACCTTGCAGCAAGCTTATGGTCTACTCCTCCACGCACAGTAGCTTGCCTATACTTGTGTAATTTCAGATACACCCAGTCCCCTTCTGCAAATACCCTCTCGAAGCCAAGCACCATATCACAATTCCCCAATTTCATGACCAATAAATCATCCTCAAAATTCAGATCACAGATTGACCATTTGAACCCTCTGACGATGCCATGAGGGTACTAGCTGGCCATCGGCCAAGGTGATCCCCAACGAAGTTAGTGGTTTCACATCAAATCCATGTCTCTCTGCCCACATACCATCCATAAAGTTATGTGTACTTCCAGTGTCCTTGAGTATCTTCACCTTGCTCTAGCCAACCGCTCCCCTACGATCACTAATTTATGGCTTGGAATTCTTGTCAATGCTTGCAAGGATATTCTAGGTCGTTCCTCATCTGTTGATTCCTTATCACTAGACTCTTCAAATTCCAGCACCAATTCTATTCTTCGAAACTGTCCCTTTTAACACTTGTGTCCAGGCTGCCATGGTTCATCACAATGAAAACACTCCCTCTTAGCCTTCTTCTCTTCCAGCTCCTTGTCAGTTAACCATCTAAACATTGTTTCTAGCTCTGCCCTCACAGGATTAGGCTTTTGAGCCTCCCTTTCCCTAGCATGGGTCACTGGTGATCCCAAAATTCCTTTTCCCTTGGTGTATTGTTGTGCACAGAACAACGAGGGAGGATTTTGAGAAATGTCATCCTGCAGCTTAGAAAAATGTTGAGCCGCATGCAAAGTTATAGGCCTCATGGCTCTCACTTTAGTCCTCAGATCAGAAAATAAGCCGCCACAAAACATTTCGATCATAACATCCTTAGTCAGAGGTCCAACCTTATTTAACAGAGCATCAAAAGCGTCGATATAATCACTTAAAGATCCTGTTTGCCTCAGATTCTTGAGTTCCTCTGAAGGAGCCTCATAGCTCTCCGCGAACCTTTCTTGCAGATGAGTGCAGTACTCCTCCCACGTCACTCGATCTCTCCTGTGTTTATCCCCCATTAAGCATTTGTTCCTATGCAGGGCGGCATCTTCTAAGTGGACCACCGTTGTCTGGATCTTCAGATTCGCAGGCACACTGTCCAACTCGAACAGTTGGTTACAACGGAACACCCAACCGTCCACATAACGACATGAGAAATGAGGAAAAAATCGATTCGGGTCACCTTAGTATTGTTCATCACAGCAGTAGCCCTGTTCTCTCGGTGAACCACCGCCGGCGTCCGATTCTCTTGTTCAGCTCCCTCAATTCGAGCTTGATTCTCCCCGCCTGGTTCAATTTGAACTTGTTACAGGCCAGCTTTGCCTTTAGAGCTCTTATATCAGAGCCAAACTTCTCCAACCCTCCGCCATCGCTGGTTCCGAGGATAGACTTGCTCTGATACCAAATTTAGGGTCTGATTCAGGAAGGGAATTACAATAGATAAAATGAGGTCATGTCCGAATTAAGATTGTAGTGACGTGATTATGGACAGAAGTCGCCACCAATATTTTTAGCCGGGTTAATTAGAAACCTGAAACTTGATCTACAAGACTCGTCAGTCAATTACGCACAAAAATACAGATTTTTCGAGCGCTCAAAATTGGTACCACGGATTTATTTCATTTTTTGCTTGATTTTTAGAATTAATAAATAAGTGTAAAAATAAAACACCTAAAATGAATAACTTGACTAATTAATTTAAAGAGGAGTTTTTTTATAAAAAAAAAGGGTTCAAAATAAAATGAAATATTCGAATTTATATTTACGTAGCTAAACTAGAAATGAAATGGTGCTAATAATCAATAAAAAGGGTAAAATAAAAAAAACTCAAAACTATTTTGGAAAAGTAAATTAGCGCAACTTAAATCACAATTTTAACAAAGATATATAAAGAGATCAAAATAGTTTAAGCAAAGTGCAAAACACTGTCAGTTTTTAAACTTAAGGAGGGGCTCACCTGATAAACTCAAGAAGCTAGTGGCCTAAGTATTACAACTTAAAAGATGTAGGGACTATATGAGAGTTGTACCTGAATTTTCAACCTGTTATACAACAGGTTCGTACCTGCAACTGCGAGCTCGACTGCAATGCACCGCTCGATGATAGGAAGGCTTGGAAACGTTTAGGTGACTTCCAAAGAGCCTTTTATGGTGGACTACGGCGAGTTGTTTGCTGAATACTTTCTCCGAGGAACAACGAGACGGCGGAGACTGTTGAAGGACTCGATCTTTGGAGCTGTGAACGGATGGAGTAGGACGCTGGGTGGCCTATGAACCTGCTGAGACCAGTTTGCTACGTGAAATGGCCTTGAACAGAGTTATAACACCGACGTCGATGACGAGTAATTAAATGTCTGTCGAGTAAATTCTGAGAGTATGTAAAACTTCTCCGGTTTTTCTCCTCTTTTGTGAGGAGTGGGAGTGTTTTTTTACAGTGGAGTGTTTGAGTCTGAAGTAGATGAGAAAACGCGTAACAATTAAGAGAGGAGATGATGAGAGCTATATATGGAGGTCTGCTCGTGGCTCACATTTTCAGATGAGTAGAGCTTGTTGCAGTAGTAGGGGAGGGACTATGCACGGCTAGTATCACGTCGGCGGCGGCGGCGGCAGCACCGCAACAGCCCTTTGTGTCCCTTTTATTTACTCCTCCGTAACATTATTTTATATAAGAGACAATAAGGTATCTTATTTAGTATCATGTACTTTTCTGTTTACTCATCTCGTGGTTGATAAATCGAAACGAATGAAGACACTCTTTTCTTTCTATGAGAAAGATGTTGATGATCAAGCACATACATCTAAAATGCCCAATTGTTTGCTTCTAAATGAAATTGAACTTCCACCTAAAGCGAAGGTGGATAACTCTCCAATTGTTGCTGATCCGGATTTTAGTTGGAGCTGATTTTGAGTTGACTTGGTAGATGGAAGAGAGTGATGATGGATAATTGAGTAAATTCATGTACAAAAGTTTACTAAAAAGGAAAGTGTTTCAATAATTTAAGGAGCAAATGGCAATCAATAAGGAAAGTGTTTGATTTGTTGATAATTTTGGGACAGAGGAGTATCATTTATTCATTATTCCTTCATGATTTGTCCTTATGCGTATTATGTTCATTGCTTTGCACATCGATCACAATTAGCGTTGAATTCTTTTAAGCTCCAATGATTCAAACCTCCTTCTAACAAAGTTTTTCATGTATGTTTCTTTAGTATAGAACTATTTATTTTTTCAATTCAAGAAGTTTGATATGGACAAGATTTGCAAACTTGCGTAAAAGTTCTATCTGAAGACTTTGATACATTTGAGGTAAGAGCTTTAAGGTTACAATTAGAGCATTACAAGTGTCAAGTAGTTTCGATAAGGATTTTTTTTTCTTAATTAGTAAAATCACACTTCCGCCAAATCCTATTATTCTTCTTTTTTAATGATTCAAACCTCCTTCTTTTTCATGTATTTTTCTTTAGTTTTTTTTATTTTTTTTCTTAATTAGTAAAATTACACTTAAATCCTACATTAAAGACAAAAGAGACACATAGAATAATAAAAATGATAAAAAAATATGAAAATGACAAAAAGTGCGTCAAATAATTGGAAATGGCAAAAATCACATAAAATGACGAAAAATAATACAAATGACAAAAATCACACGAAAATACGGAAAATATCAAAAATCACAATTACGAACTAGATTTTATTAGTACGGATAAAAATTGGTTGTCGACAAAGATCGCAACAATGAATCAACAGATCCAACAACGAGGAAGTGGATGGATGGCTACTTACTAGAGAAGCACTTCTGCACCTAGTAAGTGACGTAGAGATTAGGAATTGCCCCAAGAGCACGATTTCAGAGAGAGAGAGAGAGAGAGAGAGAGGGAAGAAAAAGCTTACAACAAAATAGCGTCGCTCTTCCGTAAACGGAACGTATGGAATAAGAGAGAAACACACGCCCAACATGTGCCAAATAGAGCATACCACCCACAAGCCAGAGCTGTTATCCACCTGATTACCCAGCAGTAGGGCTGTAAATGAGCCGAGTCATTATCGAACTTACTGCTATTATCCACCTGATTACCCAACAGTAGGGCTGTAAATGAGCCGAGCCATTATCGAACTTACTCAAACTCGGCTCGTGTGTTATTGAGCAATGTATTATCGAGCTTCGAGTTCGAGTTCGAGCACAGTTCAAGGCTTGATAATTTTATCGAACCGAGTTCAAGCCGAGCTGAGTTCTATTCAATTGTTTATCAAGCTATCGAGCAATACATACTAAAAAGAACCTAGAATAGTTCATATGTGAATAATTAACGTAGTATGACCTAATTTACTATAATTATAAAGTATAAGGAGTAATTTGAAAGTAGTACGATCTAGTTGACTAGAATTATAACGAGTCAAGACTAAAATTACAAAGTATTAGATTTCGAGCAGCTATTGAGCCGAACTCGAGCGTTGTTTGAATGATTCTCGACACATTTTCGAGCAGCTCGCGAGCTATCGAGCCGAACTCGAGCAATCCATCGATCCGAGTTCGGGCCTGCATCATGAAGGCTCGTTGAGCTATCGAGCTGAACTCAAGCTTGATCATAACCTTTTGAGCCGAGTTCGAGCCGAGTTCGAGCCGAGCACAGTTCAAGCTCCGCTTGGCTCATTTACAGCCCTACCCAGCAGCTGTAATACAGGGCCGCAAATCGCTGGTCCAGGGCGGTGGATCTACGGCCTAAGGCCGCGAATCGCCGGCCAAAGTGGATAGGTCGCCGGAGGCTGGATGGCTAGGGAAGGAAGAGGAAGGGTGGGGAGTTTGTAAGTTTTTTTAAAACTTAGGGTTTGATTAGAGTGATATGAAAAATGCAAACTATAAATGTTATTGTACCATTTGTTCAAAAAGATAAATTTGTCAAAAATTCAGAAAAAAGACCATGGATGAAGAAAAAAAACTTAAAAATGAGATCTTAATGGTACAAAATCTTAAAACAAGACTACGATAGTACGTAAATTAAAGTTATGGGACCATGAGTGCACTTTACTCGAAGTACAAATAATTTGCTATTAAATAAATTCAAATAATTTGCTATTGAAAAAGAAATGTCACATTACTTTTGAGAAATCAATATATAATTACGACTATTTTAATTATTTTGGGATGAATCTGGAAAGAGTTTAAAATTAGGTCATTAAATATGTAATTTCCTTTTAATTTTTAATGTTAATAAACAAACAGAAGTTTGGTCAAATCCCTTATCTACTCCGAATTGAATTGTTCAGGGTATGAGTTTGGCCGAGTTTTAGTTTAGATCCTTATTTTACCCAAATCACTATAGTAGTAGTAGATATTTTAGCCTTTGAATTCTAGAGTTAATTACTTTAAATATATTCTTCTAACATTTCCAAACTTGAGTGAAAGATAAAACTATGACTTGTACGGGGTGTACGACATGTATAGAGTCCAAATCTCTTATTCCATTTTCCCTTATACCCCACTATAAATATATTAATACCGTTAATAAATCTTTTAAGTTAAACAGAATAGCGGTATTAATAAATATACCGGAAAACGGGGAAAGCAAATTTTCTCAAATCTACCAAGTGCCTTTACGTTCAAATACACGGTCTTAAGTTCAATTCAAACATCACAAAATTTCCAAACAAAATCATACCTTAAAAAAATGTACCTGCTTTTCATAAAATTGGTTTATACTAGTATTTATATACTACAAGAATGCAAATAAAGCTACGACGGAAAAACATATTGACAAACTTTTCTCAAGACCCCAAAATGGCCTACCTAGTCTTCTGAGCTTTGGCCAACTTCTTCTTCCTTTTCTTCACAGCTTTCGGCACCTTCGTCTTCCGTGCTTCCCTCTTTTCCTCTTTAACCTTCTTTTTGTTTTCCTTTCGAGCAGCTTTCTTCTCTCCTGGAGCCTCTGCCACATTTCCTTTCCTCGGGTCACCTCCTTCGCTGTCGCTTGAGTTATCATCTTCTTCCCCATCCGTTTCAGACTCCGATTCGGAGAATGAATGACCGGGTGAATTGATGGAGTTCTCTGCAACAGGTTGTAGCTGCTCCTCTCTCCGAGGAAGCGCTCTAGGAAGAGCCTCCTTAAGCCCTGTGATAGTCTTGTAGTATAAGTCTTCAGTGTCAAGGCCACTTGTTATCCGTATTACATCCTCCTCAGCATTCTTTACATGATCAAGTGTTTTCGGAATGTATGCCTGAAATTAAATCAGTTTTGAGTAACCAGATTCAAATATGCCCAAACAAAATTGATCTAGTAGTACTAGCAAAGCCGAAGTAGTAACCTCCTTTAAAAACTTAGTGTTCCTCTGGGAGAAATGTTTAAATAAAAAAGTTTACAGTTTTTAAAAAATAAAGTGAAAATTTGTGGGAGGACAAATTTACCAAGCCAGAAGTGTAACCTTAGTGTGTATCACCATATTGTGTTGGTTTAAGATTGACTGTTTTGATAAGTTGTAGCATTTAAAAAAGCTATGTATGGGTAGCTTAAAACATTTAGTTGTAGCTGTTTAATCTCAACCATTAACAAAATTTATTCAAAACACTACGGTTAATCGAAACAGCTGGTCTAAAAAGGGCTATCATCACAATGCACCATAATCCTGACCTATGGTGACATGAAGTTTATAGTACCAATTGAGTATCTTAATTAGTTAGCACTATAAGTTTATAATGCCAATTAATAGTGCATCACCGATATCAAATCAGGTTGGTGCCACTGAATTAAAAACCCATTTCTCTTGCAAACTCTAAAACTCAAGACTAAATTTAAAATTGCCAGCTCACGAATCCTACCAATATGTAAGACAACCCTTTACCACACCAGATTTTTTTTTTTAAAGAGTAATGTAAGATTTATTGATGCACCATTTTTTACCATGTACCACCATACATAAAGCAAGAAAGAGTTCCTTATGAACAGTTAATCAATTGGTAAGAAAAGCAACAATGAGCACCAGCCATCAAGCTCTGCTAACCTGCACAAATACCGAGTCTGCAATTTCATCCTCCACAGAAAGATCCCCTCTCTCTAGAATTTTCTTCTGAACCTGCAAAACCACATATGAAAAGTAAACAAACGTCACATTCATAGAATTTACCCAGCCATCTGATCATAGTTCATGACCATCACAAACTGCTGAAGCAACTCATCTTGTGTTGTCAGCAGACCGTGATCATCACCAACTGTGACCAAGACATATCCCTTAAATTACACCAGAATTAAAGGATCAAACCTCATCCAAGTAACCATCCACTGATTCATCTGAAATCGTAGGATCAACTATGAAGTCAAATAGTTCTCGAATACTCATAACACCCACACCATGTTTCTTGAAGAAATCCTAAATGGAATCAAATAAACATAAAATTAGAGGATCAATAAGAATACCATTGCTGATTCAACATTAACATTTAAGAACCTATTGAACTTTTCTTTGATGATGTAGGTGTGTGATGGAAATAAAAAGTGGAAGACAACATACAGACACGTGAACACAATCTTCACGTAAGAAATCCAGAGCATGTGGATGGTCAAGATCAACAGATTGTGAAACATCAATTATGTATAAATGGCCCTGTCAAGCAGAGGGGGTGATTAGCAAGATAACACAAATATATAATACAGTAAGACGAACAGCAAGGTATTCAGTTTGATCAATGAGTCATCACCTCATAATAAAGTATGTTGTATTCACTGAGGTCTCCATGCACTAATTTGCACTTCTGATAAAAAGTACGCATAGCAAGTATCATCTGATATCACACAAAAAGAAAGTGGGAAGGAAGTGTGAGATACAAAGTGCAAACCGTAAAGATTACAATCCCATTAGAATAACTGAGACCTCTATATTTTCTTAAGTGGGAGTGCACCTCTAGATAACATTCACGCAACTTATCCAGAGATAGTGCAGCATCCTTAAGACGCGGTGCAGCCCAACCTGCTCTTCCTGTAATAAATGTGTATTACAAATATGAGGAAAGAGCATAGTTAGGAAAGCTATTTCAAGTACAACATTGCTTCATTGTTTTTGCATAAATTTACAGCATCACTTGACCTTAATTAAATTGACATTATGGGACTCTTTTAAATGAATTTACAACAAGAATTTACAACAATGCCTCTTTTTGCATTTTTTTATTTACAGCATTAATCATGTAAATTACCTATTATTAATGAAACTTGATAAATTAAGAAACCCAATAATTATGTTTTATTTTGTATTGGTTAAATAAGTAAAAGAATTCTTAGAAAATTGAGTACTTTATAGAATGTACTTTTAACTTATTATTACTGATTTACATCTATAAAGTATTAGCTTTCAAATCATACGAAATTCAAATTAAAAAATGTTAAAACAGCTCTTTAACTATTTATTATTTTCCATTCCTCTTTATAACTCTAAACACATCACATAATCAAAACATCCACAAAAATGAATATTTTCCTCCTTCTAAATGGCAATGTCCCCCTAAGTTACATATGACATCCCAAGAGAAGTCTCTTTTAAACTTTTTCCTAAAAGAAATGAACAATCAATAGAAAGAATTAATGCCTGCATAAACAGATGACTACTGTAATACCTATGAATTCCATAACCAAAACATGAAGTCTCAACAGTACCGGAGTTGGGCATCTTATTCCAGCTGCTTTGAGCCTACAAATTAAAGATGACAGAATATACAGTAACATACTCCACTGATTAACAGGCAAACAGGAGCAAAAAGCCATGGAGGGAAGATTTTTCCGTTGGGAAGTAGAAGTTGGCTGTACCTCATAAGATTCCTCATTTCCTTTTCAGCCCACGTCTTCACCATTTTCCTAGGGTTATGCTTGCAGTATCCATATCTAAAACGATAATCACCTTGCACATACCGGTCTCGGTCCCTGAAGTTGTCATCAGTAAAAGGAAGGAAATGAGTTGTACACATGTGCAGAACAAAAATTTACTATATATATATATATTGTTGCTTGATAAACTACTGTTTAGGTTAGCAGGAAAATCTTGATGTCAACTTACTTAAAAACCAAAACTGAAGTTTTGTAGACTTTAATTGCTAGCTCCTGGCCATCAGATTTTGTTGCATGATACACATTCGCCTGTAGGATAAGCAAAACTAAATTTATCATTTTACACATGGGTCATGCGTACACCAACTAAAAATAGAATATGCATGACCACTTCTCCTGGGATGCAGAACTCACTTCTTTTCCAGTAGAAATGCACCCGTTGATATCATTAAAGACACCACGATTAAGCATTTTAAACAGAACCATCCGAGTTCTGGGATCAATGGCCTGAGGAAACGGTCATGAGTTAGAGATAGAATGCGAAATGGGCATCAGAAGAAAAGCAACCACCATGTTTCAAAGACAAAATGAAATTGGCAATCTACACCTGTTCAACCGTGGCTCGATCTGCTTTCTCAGTAGTCTTAATCTTCCCAATGGCCATGTCCCGCACGCTTCCACGGATTGCCGTGGTTACAGAATTAGACATGCCAACATTCATCCTTCCTTCCCACTCCTGCACCATCAATCTCCCATGTAAATATTTAAAAGCATATGACAACATAAGGACCCATAAACTAAAAGAAACAAAGACATCAACCAGCAACAAACTCCTGTAATGAAATCACATGAACAGTCAACGATTTGGTACCTCAAGAGGGGAGGCTCGAATGTGATGGGAGAACTTCTGGTTGCGGTTGGAGAGAGGTTGAAGGGGGGAAGAGTTGGGTCGCGAGTGAATGCCGCCATGAGCGTTGGGTCGCCTGGATTTCAAGGAAAAGGCGGTGTCGATTACCTCGTCGTCGTCCTTAGAGTCCAGAAAATCTAATGCTTCGCCAATTTCAGAGTCTGACGACCACGACAGATCTTCGTCCTCAGACGCCTGTGCTTCTCCGAGCTGTTTTGTCTCTGAATCGGCCATGGCTGCTGGGTATAGAGTTAGTTTTCAGGTGGAAATGCTTTCCTAGCGTTGAACGCTGAACTCGGTTGTCTGTTTTAGGCTTCGGGATCGTGCTCGGCGCCGGCGGACTAATGCGTAGCCGAGAGCGTCACCGTCGACGTCGAGCTGAGCTTCGAGTTCAGGGGCGGCTGAGTGCGGGCTCCGGGCTGGTCGACGGTTGCAGCGCGGTGGCGGGAAGTCGCAGACTCGCAGTTGCCGTCGTGCGCGCTGAGTGAGGAGCAAGGAGGAGCGTCTGTGTAGTGAGACTTAGGTTAGCATGTGGGTTGGGTTCGGGAAATGGGCCGAGTATTTGGGCTGGGGTGGGTAAATTGCCTCGCATACACTTAATATTTGTTATTTGTTGCATATATATATATATATATATATATATATATATATATATATATATATATATATATATATATATATATATATATATATATATATATATATATATATATAGATCCAGTATTCGGGATCGATAGTTTTAAATTATTATTAGAAAGAACTCATTAAAAAAATTTAAAATATAAATATTTAGAAACTACATACATTAATTTATAATTTATATATAAATTATTTAATTTTATATATCAATATAATGAAAAATTAAAATTATAAATTAAATGTAAAAAAAACACCATTTGTTTTGGGAATGGAGATAGTACAAAGCCATACCAGGATGAAAAGACAACAATTACCAAAGACACTTAGCTGGTGAATAGGCAATGTATATGTGTGTGTAAAGTAAGCGAAGAAAAAAAAGTATTATAAATTGAGTTAAATCTTTATTGCAATTTTAATGAACCGATACAAATGATAATAAAAATTTTAAATAAAATTTTACAATAATATAAAATTTTAAATGGGACTTATGGTCGGTATGTATCTTAATGGGAGATACGTTGAGTACATCCCTAAAAGGCTTTTTATAAGCTTTTGAACAAACAAGAAAATAAATAAAATATAGAATTTTAAATGGGACTTATGGTGTATGTCCATCTACACATAGTGCATTATTGTGGGACTCCTCCACATCTTGGTGAAGGTAATAGGAGATATTATTTACCAATTAGTTGGAAAAATCACTATTTGTGTTATATGTGTAAATACCTAGTTAGAGTTAGTTAGTGGTTTTCCAACTATGGTTGGTAAATAACATCACTCAAGGTAATATATTATCTTTTTCATTTTTTTTCTTTTCCCTTTTTTCTTCTTCTTTTCTTTCATTTTTCTTTTCACTTTCTTCTTTTTTTTATTGCAATAGAGGGAAAATGTTGTTGCAATCATCTCCATTGGGTTCTGCGAAATCTTCAAATTCATTTTCGGATGTCGATGAATTTCTTCTTTCTGCTCAGCCAATTCTTTTATCAACGCCATATATTCTTCTTGAGTCTTGGCTTTTGCAAGTTTAGTACTGACTTCTGCTTTCTACTTTAAGAACTTAGCATGTTGAGTAGTACTGACTGGATTTTTACTTGCCCAGATTAACGGAATAAGCAGTTGATTTTTCTTTATCCATTCCAAAACGGCTGATGGATGGACCTTCTCAGTTGATCGAAATTCTTGCCATCATTTGACGTGGAATTTCCAAATTATTCTTAGTGTTCTTGTCTCATGGTATTCTATCATCTTGTAACTCCAACTGCACATCCATACCAGGGTGAACTTGACGAAAAATATAAACAATGGAGGAAATGATATTTCTTTTTACGAAAGTTTATAATTTTGCTTGAAAGTCTTTTAACATTCCAAGAAATCTTGCAATAGTATTTGTTCTTCTGCTCCAAATCTATTCCACCATTGGATAAACCATTGGGCAATATTGTTGTAGCATTCCTGGTCATTTCAGTTCCATAGAAATGTGTGTCAGTCTGAAGCTGATTCATCAATTTGATTAATTCATGCCAAATGGATCCTTACACACCCGTGTGTACAAACAAAGCACCTTACTTTAACAATTTATTACCAAAAGACCATTTGCTCATATCTCCTGGCTGACTTTACAATGCAGCCTAATTATGAGGTTTCAAACTTAGAAATTAAGGGTTGAGTTTTTCACCTAATAACTAGGGTTTGAGAGGTGAGTGAGAAAATTGAGTAATGGAGGCCTAAGTTTGAGGAGCCCGTGAAATTGAAGGGGGCTGGGGTGTGAATTCGGCGCACCCAGCATTGATAATAGATCAACATACATACTTGATAGGTCAGCATTGATAATAGATCAGCATGATAAGTTGTTTAGATCGACATCGTCAGATCCACATGACTACCTTGTTAGATCGACATACATACTTGATTGATCAACATAAAATGGTGATCAACATGATGAGTTGTTTAGATCGACATCACTACCTTGTTAGATCGACATACATACTTGATTGATCAGCATAAAATGGTGATCAGCATGATGAGTTGTTTAGATCGACATCACTATCTTGTT
Organism: Stellera chamaejasme; assembly: GCA_024586325.1. Classification (NCBI taxonomy): domain Eukaryota; kingdom Viridiplantae; phylum Streptophyta; class Magnoliopsida; order Malvales; family Thymelaeaceae; genus Stellera; species Stellera chamaejasme. The sequence goes on along the minus strand of CM044981.1, from coordinate 52,449,547 downwards.
AGATCGACATGACTACCTAGTTAGATCGACATCACTACCTTGTCAGATCCACATGACTACCTTGTTAGATCGACATAACTAATTGATAGGTCAGCATTGATAATAGATCAGCATGATAAGTTGTTTAGATCATCATCGTCAGATCCACATGACTACCTTGTTAGATCGACATAACTACTTGATAGGTCAGCATTGATAATAGATCAGCATGATAAGTTGTTTAGATCGACATCGTCAGATCCACATGACTACCTTGTTAGATCGACATACATACTTGATTGATCAGCATAAAATGGTGATCAACATGATGAGTTGTTTAGATCGACATCACTATCTTGTTAGATCGACATGACTACCTAGTTAGATCGACATCACTACCTTGTCAGATCCACATGACTACCTTGTTAGATCCACATGACTACCTTGTTAGATCATCATCGTCTTTAAGGCTAGGGTTAGATATGGAAGTGTGTCAATTATATTGTGCACTTATTTGTGCACAGATCTGTGTTCCGCGTACAACTTTATACGAAACTATGTGTGGACTGTTGTGCGCAGTGCACATATTTATGATCCACCAGCGTTCAAACTAAAATTCAGGTCAGCACAAATTAAGCAAACCCAAGTAAAATTAAGCAACCCTGCCCTAATCCAGGAAGAATTTGTACCGTCCAAAGCTGGGAAGAGATGATTGAGGGAGATCAAACGCTAAATTGATGGAGAATGAAGTATAGGAAGTTTGAGAGCGCCGATGAATAACGAGGGTCTACTCACGTGAACAACTAAGTTCACTTTGGTCCTATTCGCTTGAGGTCCGCGTAGAAAATGGTGAATCACGAGCTCTAATTCACATGAAAAAGGAGGAGCGAATAACTCAGTTTTTCACCTCCAAAAGCTTAAGTTTGAAGCCCCATATTTTGTCATTTCAACATGACACATACCATGTGACTTCAGCTAAGGTTGCTTAATCAAAGCGCTTAATTCGTGCCAAATGGGCTCTAAGGAGTATACCATTCCTAGAAATATATAGGCTAACATGATAGAGAGTTCTGGGATAATATCTTGTACTCTCCTTGTCTCAAAAGTAATGCAACAATTTTCTCTTTAGAACATCCCAAAAGTAATGCAACATTTCACTTTATAGTAACTTTTTACATACTAATTTTTCAAATCATCCTTACCTTTAAAGCTTAAGAAATAAAAAACAAAAATTAGTCAGTATGGATATCTTTTTTCTCCAAATAAAATTTTCTATTCAATCGTATAATTATTTAATTTTTATTTTTAGTATATTTTGTTGGGTTCCGGGATCATAAACAATGTAGCGGAATTAATTGAAACCCAATAGGATCCATGTGAAACGGAGTAAGCTAGGAAATTAAAATTTGTACATGATGATCAAGAGACTCTGTCATTTCCTTGGTGAGAAATTACCCACTGTATTGGTATCCACGCGAGAAACAACAGAAACCTCTAATCCCGACGTTGAGCTAGCAACGGAAGAACTCTCCATGAGCAGAGGCTGGAGCCGCCACACACGGGGAGGGAGGAAGACACTTTTCTGACTTCTAACCTAGGTCTTCTGAAACTGAAGGCCTATTTAAAGATTTCTAATCTTAAACAATTCAGGATTAACACTCCAACTTTCCTTTAGTTGTCACTAAAGCTCCCAAGGTTTATTACGACGCATCCACTTTCTGTTCTACTTCTTTTGCGTGTGATAGCCAAAGAGGGATCTCCGGCTGTCAATGGTTCTCTGACGGCTGAGATAGGGCAGCTCCGGTACCTGAGAAGAGTAAGACAAAGGACACTTTTAGGTGCAGACAGAGAAGAGAGGTGTGGGTGTGTAGTAATCACCTTATTTGAGGTAGGCACCACCCATTATATAGGGTGGTGCCAGGTCCCGTTACGGGGCCTTGAATGCTGGAGAATCTCCATAAATGTGTCCATAATTGGGACGACTGTGTATTAATGGTGTAATAACAATGGAGTTATTGTGGAGTTACTCCCTCTTCCTTGGCTTGATGCCATAATTAGTGTAACGGCTGTTTTGATGGAGGCAACAAGCCTTTTGCGGCTAACGGATTTATACGGGGCGTCCTTATTGGTAGGAGGGGCTCTCCGTAAATACGAGGCTGGCTGTGGTGGGCGTGGCCCGTGCGGCGTTTGCATTTAGCAATACAGCCGTATGGGCTGGCCCATATATACCAGTATGTCCTCCCCCCACAGCGGAGGATGGGTTGGGCCCCTGTGCTCCGCGTTGGAAGGAAGTATCGTGGTAGATGTTGAGCCCATGAGGTATTGTGCCGTTTTTGGAGCCTAATTGGGGAAGAGCCCAAGAGTTGTCCCAATGTTGGCCCAATTGTTGGCCCAATACCATTTGTGGCGGTTTGTACTTTTTCAAAATTTGCGCTTTTTGCGCCGTTTGTAATTATGGGGGAAGTCGTTTCACCTCCCATCGGCCTCTACTTATACGTCAACCCATGTGAGGGGTCAGTTTTCCCGAATTCTCGCTTTCCTTGCTTTTTCGCTTCAGTTTCCTCTTCACTCTAGTTTCCATTTTCGGCGATTACCGAAGAATTTCCCGGCGAGATTCGAAGAACCCAACCGTTGAATCTTTCGTTTTCGTCTCCGGCGTATCAATCAGTAAGTATCACCGTGTTATTTCATCTTTTTCCGTCGCGACTGTGTCGCGAGCGTGTTTTTGCCGCGCCGGTGCCTGGGTTCTTGGGTTTTAGGGTTCAAATTTTTGAATTTGTGGTTTATTTCTGTAGATGGCTCCCAAGAATCCAAGCAAGCCCGGCGTCGGCCCAGACAGACATTGGGGACTCGTGGCCCCGGTCGTCTCTTTCGGAGAATAAAATGGTTGACATTTGTCGAAACCACCATGTATACTCCTGGGCAGTTTGCGGGCTTTCCCCGGCGGACGTATTGAGAAGGGCGAGGATGGAATCAAGCAACGAGGCTTTGAGAGAACAGACCATGGTGGTCTTCGAGGCCCAACTTAAAGCTGGATTGAGGCTTCCCCTTTGCTCCCTGCTGCTGCAATTATGCGAGGGATGGGGTGTGTGCCCAGGGCAACTGGCCCCGAACGTGTTTACCACCGTAAACGCGTTCGTCGTGGCCTGTCACCTGGCGAAAGCAGCAGTGCTGCCGGAGACCTTCCTGCAGTTTTACACACTGAAGAGGCCGGTCGGGCACCCATTCTACCAGCTAACCCCCGAGGAGGTGAAGGTGGGGAACAGGATGGTGAAGATCGGGGTCTTCGCTGAGACCACCAGCTCGTGGGGAAGCTGGAAGAACAACTTCTTCTTTATCCTGAAGGAGGATAGCTGGGGGTTCCCTGCGTACTTCATCAAGGAGAAGGACGCAAGGGTGTCGGTGAAGCCCTCTTTGTGGGCGGGTAGCGAGGGGAAGAAGGCCCTCAACGCCCTGTGTGAGTGGGTCCGTGATGTGGAAAGGCTCGAGAAGTGTAAGGGTGGGTTTCCCTTTACTCTCTCCAGCCTGGACGAAGTGGTCCTGCGTAGAGTAGGGATTAGCAGGGCCCATCGCCTTCCGAGCCACGTAGACACCCTAAAGAACTGGGTTGAGGGCCTGGACGGGGACCTTATCGAGCGCTTCGAGGCAACCCCAACCCTCTGCTTTTTTGCTCCTTTTCGTTCTTGTGTTTCGTGTTTGGCCATTTTGAATGCTATTGTGACCTTGATTTTTAATTTGTTACAGACTAAGATGTCGCATCCCAAAGACCCTCTTTGCCAAGAAGCAGGACTTGAGGGAAGCCCTCAAGATGAAGATGGACGAGGAGGTCCCTGCAGAGCCCGTTCAAGGGGCTATCGAGGGGCCAATCACTGGGACCTCGAAGGGTGGAGAGGCCCGAGGTGAAGAGGCCTTGGTGACGAAGGCCCAACCAGTCAGTGTGGCTGGTCCCGTAGTCATCGAGGAGCTCTCCGAGGACTCCGAGGAGCAGAATCTTCGGAGGAAACGCCCCCGAATCGCAGGTATTACTCTTGTCTCCTCTGGGTGTTTGGTTAACCCCTCTTTTATTTTGTATTCTGATCCCCTTTTTAACTTTGCAGCGGCAGAGGGCTTGGAAGTGTCCTCGGACAGCAGTCCTAGCCCCGCGAAAGACAAAGGGAAGGGACCGGCCCTCGAGGAGCCGTCCACCAGCCCCGTACGAGGCGCAAGGGAGCCTGTGGGGCTCTTGGCAGATGCTCGAAGGGCTGTTGTGGCCCCTCGAGCGACTGCGAAGAGGCCTTCGAGGATTCCGAAGAGCCTTAAGGGAATAGATCCCGTTTTCGAGCCCCAGCTGCTCGAGGATTATCGGCGGGAGCTGCGGGGGAAGTCCTTTAAACGCCAGGGCCTTGCCCTGGTGGAGGCCTGGGACCCCGTGATGAGGGTGACTCGTGACGAGTCAGTGCTCCTCGGGGACAGGGAAGTGAGATTAAAAGTTGCTGAGGGGCTCTCACTTCCCCGTGACCGGCACTTTTTGAAGTATACGTCCTCGGGGCCCCTGGATATTTCGAAAGACATCTGCCAGGGCCTTACTCGAGTAAGTTACAATCATCGATTCTGTTTGTATTATTTATTTTTTGTGAACGTACTTTTGTTTATACGTTTTGCACTTTCAATTTGTAGGAGACTGTACTGGCTCACGACCTGGTGGCCAAAATTGAAGACCTCGAATCCCAGGTGAGGAGCCTCGAGGCCAAGGCCAAAGACTCCGAGGGAGTAGAGAGTGGAGAGCCTGGCCGAGAAGAAGGCCGAGGTGTCGAAAAGGAGCCGAGCTGTCTTCCTCGAAGAAGGAGGAGGCTGGCCTCTCAAGGCTATGGGTATCCTTGGTCGAGGTCAAGGCTGCCATGGCTGATGGGAAGAAGTTCGAGGCCCTCTTCCTCACCGAGCACCATGCGAACAACGACCTCACAGCTGAGATGGAGCAAGTGCTCGGGGAGTGCCAAAGGATGGAGGCCCAGGCTGAGGTTAAGGACAAACTCATCGAGGAGCTAACCCTAAGGGCTGCCAAGGCAGAGGAGCAGGCCTCGAAGGCGGCGGGCCAAGTCGAAGAATTGGCCGTAACCCTCAATGAGGTGATGGGCTCCAGATTGGCTGACCTTACAACCTTCGTAGAGCTTGAAGGCCAAATTGGTCTTAAGTTGTACGGAGGTGAAAGTATTCAGCCTCGTGTTTTTGTGAAGTCCATCGCTGAGAGGACTGCTCGAATGGGCAGGGCCTTCGAGGTGTTGACCGACAAATTAGTCGATGCTCAGGCCATGGAGGGGGTCCGCTACGCTGAGGGGTTCCTTCGCTGCCGCCACCAAGTGGAAGCCATGCTCGGGAATGCACAGCTAGACCTCCTCGATGCGACCAAGGTTGAGGAGCCAACCCAGGCGGCACTGTTCGAGTGGGGTAGGTCGGGGAAGAAATTAGGGGTGTAGTATCCTTATGATATTCTGCCAGGGCATGTAGAAGATGCCCTATTGTACCCCCAACGATGAGACCCCAAGTAATTTTGGGGTTTTGACTTGTAACTAAATTTTTGCACTTACTTTATAAAGCGGTGAACAATTTTGTAGCCTTTATTGCTTTTTTAGTTGTCGTATGAATCTTTGTTTGCACAACGCGTGGACTTCGTATTTTGTTTGTATTGCTTCAAGGCAAACTTCTTTAAGACAAAGCGTGCAACTCTTCGCAGATTTTGTCGGGGTTATACCTTGTAATTGACTTTTGTCCTTACCTTATAAAGCAGGGGACACTGTTCGTAGAGTTGACTATGTGTCAATATTGCTTGCATAATGCGAAGACTTTGAAGATTGCTTTGTAACATTCATCGCTTTTTATTCGATGTACCAATACTGATTGTACAACGCAAAGAGCTTGAATATATCTGGCAATTTATTTAAAGGAAAATACATAACTTAGACGTAATAAGGCCTCAAGTCGTCTACGTGATAGTCATTTTTGAGTTTTTTGCCTTGGTGGTCCTTTAATTTGTAGACGCCGCCTCTTTCTTTACTGTGCACGACGTAAGGTCCTGCCCATCTGGAACGAAGGGCGCCATGGCCAGGATTACGACCTGACAACTCTGCCCTTAGCAAGACCATACCACCCACGCAAATTTGTTTTGCCCGAATTTTAGCGTTGTGGTCGAGATTTGCTCTTTGCCGTAAGGCCATAAGCCTAAGTCTGGCACCCTCGCGGAGTTCTTCGACGAGGTCCAGACGTGCCCGAAGCCCGCTCTCATTATGAGGGGCGTCGTAATATAGTGTTCGGATTGTTGGTATAGAGACTTCGATTGGGAGCAAGGCGTCGACGCCGTAAACCGGGGAGAAAGGAGTTTCCCTGTAGGTCCTCGCGTAGTTGTTCGGTAGTCCCAGAGGACGCCGGGTAGCGCCTCGACCCATTTCCCTTTGTTGTCATCGAGGCGCCTTTTCAGGCCTTCTTTGATTGTGCGATTTGTGACTTCTACCTGGCCATTTGATCTATGGGTGTGCCACGGGCGTAGAGCATTTGTATATTCATCTTAATGGCCCAATCCTTAAGCTTTTTGCTCGCGAATTGAGTCCCATTGTCTGTGATTATGGCCTTTGGTGCGCCGTATCGCGCCACGAGGTCGTGCCAGAGGAAGTGTATGACCTTGGCAGTCGTTATTTTCTTGAGTGGCCGGACCTCGACCCACTTAGTGAAGTAGTCGACAGCCACTATACAGAATTTGAACTGCCCCTTGGCCTTAGGCATTGGCCCGATTAGATCGAGGCCCCACAACGCGAAGGGTATAGGATACGTCTCCGTAACCGCTTCGTTTGCAGTGCCGCTGGATGCGGGAGTTGAGCTGGCATTTATGGCACGTTCGCACCAAATCATGCGCGTCTCTTCTCAACGTTGGCCAATAATAACCGAGGCGCAAGCATTTATGCGCCAGCGCATCGGAGCCAATGTGTGCTCTGCAAACTCCTAAGTGGACTTCGTTGAGGATGAGTTTGGAGTCCTCGGGACCGATACACCGTTGTAAAGGAGCAGAATACCCTTTACGCCATAATGTACCATCTATGATGACATGGCGGGATGACTGCGTCCTTACTTTCTTTTGTAACGCTGGTGGGCCCTCGATTGCGCCAGTTTGGAGATACTGAAGGATTGGGTGCCTCCAGTCAGCTGCTACATTGGCATCGATCGCATGAATTGTATTTATCGAAGGTTGCGCTAAGGTTTCGAGGATTGCATCCGTCCGTCCCTTAGACAACTTGTCAGCCATAGTGTTTTGATCCCTTGGGATCTTATTAATAGTCAGCTGTTCGAATTGCCCTTGTAGGCTTTTAACGAGCCGCAAGTACCTCGAGAGAGTGGGGTCCTTGCATTCATTAGTCCCCGTGACCTGGCTTACGACAAGCTGAGTCACTGTGCACAGTCAGACACCGCAAGCCAGCTTTCAGGGCAGTTTTGAGACCCGATACGAGGGCCTCGTACTCTGCCACGTTGTTTGTGATGGGGAATTGGAACGCCACTCATAAGTTGGACTCCATGCCGTGTGGGCCCCTGATGTGAACGCCCCCTCCTGGGCGATCAGCACTGGATGAACCATCCACGAACATGTCCCACTCGGGAGGCTCCAATTCCACTGGTGGCACCGTCGAAGGACCATGTTCGAGGGGGTAGATGGAGAGCTCGGCCATGAAGTCCGCCAAAGCTTGTGCCTTTATGGCTCGTCGAGGCTCGAACTTGATGTCGTATTCCCCGAGCTCGATGCACCAACGGGCTAAACGACCACTATGTTCTGGTCTGTTTAGGATGTCCCTGATTGGTAGATCCGTTCTGACGATGATCGTGTGGGCTTGGAAATATGCTCGTAATTTCCTGGCAGCCACGATCAAAGCGTAGATCGTTTTTTGAAGGGGAGGGTAGTTAACCTCGGCCCCTCGTAGCGTGTGACTCGTGTAATAGACGGGCCACTGTTGCGGACCCTCCTCCTTAACGAGCACTGAAGAGACAGTGCTGTTCGAAGTGGAGAGGTAGATGACGAGTTCGTCCCCTGGTTGCGGGCACTTCAGTGTTGGCAAATCAGAGAGGTGTTTCTTGATTTGCTCGAAGGCTTCTTGGCATTCTGGTGTCCAAGTGAATGCCTTTTTCATGCGAAGCTGTTCAAAGAACGGCTTGCACTTGTCTCCCAGTTTGGAAATGAATCGCCCCAAGGCAACAATTCTTCCTGTGAGTTGTTGGATTTCCTTAATGTTCCTTGGTGGCGCCATATCCGTGATGGCTGATATTTTCTTAAGGTTGGCGTCGATTCTCCTTTCGGAGATCATGTAGCCCAGAATTTCCGGCCCAACGAAGAAAGAACACTTGGCTGGATTGAGCCTCATGTTGTATCGTCGGAACGACTTGAAAGTTTTGTCCAGATCCTGAAGGTGGTCTTCGAATGTCATGCTCTTCACAATGACATCGTCGACGTATGCCTCCAGGTTACGACCCATTTGGTGGGTAAAGACCTTGTTCATTAAATGCTGGTAGGTGGCTCCAGCATTTTTGAGCCCGAATGGCATTCGAATGTAGTAGTATACGTCATCGCCCGTTGTGAATGCCGTTTTGAAGGCGTCTTCGGGATCCATGTAAATTTGGTGGTAACCACTCTTAGCGTCCATGAATGACAAGTATTTGTATTTGGAAGTGGCGTCCACGAGTTGGTCGATGACCGGTAACGGATAGGGGTCCTTTGGACAATGCCTATTGACGCCCGTGAAATCGACGCACATACGAAGGTCACCATTAGTTTTGTCAGCTAAAACTATGTTAGCGAGCCACTCGGAGTACTGAATTTCTTTTATTATTCGGCGTCGAGGAGTTTAGAAACTTCCTCTTTTACAAACTGTTTTTTCGAGGGCCATACCCCTTTTCTTTTGTTTAACCGGTTTTGAATCCGGGAATACATTAAGCTTGTGGGTGATGACGCTAGGATCGACGCCCGGCAGGTCCTTCAAGCTCCAGGCGAAGACGTCGAGGTTTGCCTCGAGGAGGTGGATGAGGGCCATCTTCTCCTTTTGTTTAAGGTTTTTGCCAACCTTAAACTTCTTGCCTGGGACGACGTCGATTTCTTCTGTTACGTCATCGAGGCGCGGCCTGTCGTCAGGGTCCACGGGATCCTCGATCTCCTTCGGGGCTTGTGGATCAACCGTTGAGCTCAAGGAGGCCACGTAGTTTGTCCTTGCCGTTCGCTGGTCGATGTAGATGTTTGCGTCCCCACGAGGTGTTGCGAATGTGACCGTGAGAGAGCGGATGTCACACCTCATGTGGAACTCAACTTGGCTCGGTCGACCAACGATGGCGTTGTATGTGGATGGGACCTCGAGCACCAGAAACTCCGTCATAATGGAGTGGCAGTCAACCGTGCCGAATTGTGTATCCCCGATTAGCATGAGGGGCAGGTTGACGACCCCTATTGTTGGCACAATGTCCCTGCCGATGCCAAAGGTAGGGCCGGAGCTTCTTCTTATAGCGGACATGTGTACCCCGAGTTTATCGAGCATGTCCTTGAAAATGACACTGGTGTTTGCACCAGTGTCGATGTAGACCCTGTTGGTGTCGTAACCCGCGATCCTTGCTGTGATAAGCAGTGGGTCGGAGTGTGGAACGACAACCTTTGTCCCGTTGGGTCGGTAGATGACGTTCTCCTCGAGATGGTCGATCTGCAAGATTTCTCTTGAATAGCGCTGTCTGGAGGAGCGCGCTCGATTTAGTGAGCATGTGAATGATGCCCGGTGGTGGTGGTGACGGCAAGTTTTGCCTCCGAGGGCTGTTGTGTCGACGACGCGTTTTTCGCGGTCGTCGTTGTGGTCATCCCTCTTGCGGCCTTTGGGGAATTCATTGCAGGGGAAGAGGAGTCGGATAGGAATTCCTTGAGCTTACCCTGCTCAATCATCTCAGAGATGAGATTTCTGAGTTGGAAGCACGCCTCCGTGTCGTGGCCACGGTCCTTGTGGTAGAGGCAGTACTTGTCAAAACCTCTCGTGTTCTTATGCTAGATGGGTTGAGGCCACTTGGGGACCTTGTTCTGCTTCTCCAGCATTAGAAGAATGTTCGTGCGGGTGTCACGAAGTGCGGGGTGGTGGTCGGAGGTCCTCGAACCAATGTTCGAGGGCTGGTACCTCGATGAAGCAGACCCCTTGTCGAACTTCTTGTTGCGGTCGCTTGTGGGGGGCCTGTTGTAGGGCTTGTTCATCTCCTCGGAGTTCATGAATCGAGTGGCCCGATCGATGAACTCACCCATCGTTGTGACGGGGTTTTCATTGATGTTGTACGCGAGCCTTGACTCGCACTGAAGGCCTTAAGTTACGGCCAGGAGCTGCATGTCCGAGGAGAGACCCTGGACTTGGACGGCTTCCGCCTGAAACCGTCGGATGTAGTCACGGAGCGGTTCCTCCCTTTGCTGTTTCACTCTTAGCAAGTGTTGGACAGTCTTGGGGGGAGGTCGAGCTCCCATGAAGTGGCGCAGGAACGATGAGGCGAGGTCCTTAAAGCATTTGAAATGCTGGCCTCGTAGCGTTCCAAACCACGTTGAAGCAGCCCCTTTTAGGGTGGAGCTGAAAGCCTTGCAGAGTATGGGGTCGGAAGCGCGAGCCATCTCCATTTGGGAGATGTAGCGTCGTAGATGGTCGACGGGGTCCGTTGTAGCATCGTAGCTTTCGATGACTGGCATTCGAAAGCTGGCCGGCGCCTGGACGGCGATGACGTCCTCTGTGAAGGGCTGCGTCAGGAGGACCTCGATGTCGTCGAGGACCAGGTTTGGTGTCTTAACCTGCTCCTCGACCACGTTGATTCGTCGGAGGAGGTCGTCGACATCAAGGTTCCCGGCAGATGGGTTTTGATTTTGGGATTGCTCGTCCCGATCGTTGTGAGGCGGAAGGCGGGCCGCCTGCATTTCTGCCTTGATGGTTTGCACCATGAAGGCTTTCATTTCATTAAGCATGCTTGTTTGGAGGAGCGCCATCTGAGCGGGGTCGACGATGACCTGCTGGGGGGTCGTGGAGGGCCCAGCGAGGTATGTCAGAGTGGCCGCTTGCGGCTGCGGGGGCTGCTGCGCCCCTGGTGTGTCAGTAACAGGGAGTGGCGGGATTGCCACCAACTGGGTGTTGTGGGGCTGTTGTGTCCCCGTTGGACCACCAGCAGGGGGTGGTAGAGGCACATCGGAGGAGCTGGAAGCAGCATCCTCGACATGCACACTGTTGTTCGTTTTCCTTGTTTTCGCCATGAAAACGGTTAGTGGAGAAAAAAGTTTATTAGGAAAGAAAAAACGGTTGTTTTTCGTTTCCCACAGACGGCGCCAAATTGATAGCCAAAGAGTGATCTCCGGCTGTCAAGGGTTCTCTGACGACTGAGATAGGGCAGCTCCGGTACCTGAGAAGAGTAAGACAAAGGACATTTTCAGTGCGACAGAAAGGAGAGGTGTGGGTGTGTAGTAATCACCTTATTTGAGGCAGGCACCACCCATTATATAGGGTGGTGCCAGGTCCCGTTACGGGGCCTTGAATGCTGGAGAATCTCCATAAATGTGTCCATAATTGGGACGGCTGTGTATTAATGGTGTAATAACAGTGGAGTTATTGCGGAGTTACTCCCTCTCCTTTGGCTTGATGCCATAATTAGTGTAACGGCTGTTTTGGGGGAGGCAGCAAGCGTTTTACGGCTAACGGATTTATACGGGGCGCCCTTATTGGTAGGAGGGGCTCTCCGTAAATACGAGGCTGGCTGTGGTGGGCGTGGCCCGTGCGGCGTTTGCATTTGGCAATACAGCCGTATGGGCTGGCCCATATATACCAGCGTGCGACCCTATAAGTTCCCATTACGTTGGCCATAATTATAAATCTCATTTGTAATTACAAGCAGTGACCGGTATCTAGCAACACATCGCAGCTACCCAAGTAATGTAGAAGTCGACGAAACGACGAAACCTCTTTGTCAATCACATACAACTAATCATTAGTACCATTCTGTCTCTTTGTCAATATTCTCAAGAAGAACCGAGATACGAATAAAGATGTCTCATCTATATTATTCTTTTGACCATGAGAACAATATCCCATAACTTAGGAGCGAAAAATCCTTTCTTGGTCCATACCAGTCCAACCCCGATGATATTGCAACACGTCAAAAACCAGGTCTTTCCCACTGTCACGCAAGGCTAGACAAGGAATCAAAGCCAGTTACTCACATGCGTGCAGATCTGTATGACCTCAAGTCAAAGGACTACAGACACATGATTGACCATGAGAACAACTTATGATCATATTCGTTACTTATCTACATAGAGTTCTCATAATGTGGTCGGTCCACCTATAAGTAAGCATTTACATCACATCATATAAATCTTCCATAATACTAGTCTTGACCATGTTTATGGCAACTCATGTTCACCATAACACTCGACTAGGGACATTTAGGAATTTTTGTTATTCCAGGGTTATCATATTATGTTCATTTATTATTAACGCACAAATATAAACAAACATAATTACTTGAACAATACATTTGATGAATATTGTTTACATGTTCTGTGTCCAAAACCAACTCACATATAGATTGACTTTTGGCACAACTCCTACATATTTATCGTTACAATTTGATTTTTTTACTGCTCTTTTACGATTTCTGTGTTTGATTACATCTTCCAATATAAAATAGGTAAAACAGGAAAGTCAATACTAATATTTTCTCATCTTAATTTCTGTGATAAGTTAAAATATTGCAATATCTTTGGGACAGGGTGGAATAGACACGTGGGGAGTAGAAAAATAATTCAAATCAATGTTTCCCAAAAAAATCCTAGTTATTTGCCACCGCCAAACGCCTCTTCGATTACCGCTCTGCCGATCCGTGCCGTCACGCCGCCTCAAGTCCTCGATTTCGCCATTGCCGAAGCAGAGAACGTCACTGCCGGAGGAACTCGCGACATCGTCTTCTTTTTCTTCTTCTCTAATTCGTGACTTGCTGACACAGGCACACGATAGGGAGACCTAAGCCACTGCCGTTGTCGCTACCATTGATTTCGCTGCTGTTGCTACCGCTACCGTCTTCCTCCAGGGCCGTCGAATTGTCGGCGTTCCCTCCTCGTTAATCCGTTGCTGCCAATTGGTGCTGGTGTGCAGCCTCTTTTCTTTTCCATCATGGCGTTGGCTGCAAGTGGGTTCATCAATATGAGTTGCATGAGTCTCAATTTTCAGGGGACTCCTTCAGCTACTGTGAGCCCGATCTCCCTTGGATTTCCAGTCTTTGCTGAACCAATCTTCGATCTCTACCGATAAAGGCTTGATTAGGGTCTGCACATGTTTGCTATTTGGGGGCTAATTGCCCGAGGAGTGGTACACTACCCAATTAAATGCCCTCGCGCACGCCCTCGCGTCATCATCAAGAATAACCAAGGATACGCACCGCGATGCCACGTTGTCTCGCAAAGGCTTTATCAGAGAGCTTCGCACTGCTGGCTCCACCAGACCTCGCGGATTCGCATCACCCGGCTTTGCTGTGCAAGGCCTTCGCATCTCCCGGCATTCGTCATCCAACACTTAGCAACATTGCCATGCATCGAGGAAAGGAAGTCAGAATGATTATCTCCACGACCTACCCACGTTCTCTATCACACCTCCGATCTTCCACTACTCCGGAACGTGGGGGAGCACTCCACTACTCGGATCATGGGACAACCACCACCTCAATGCCTCCTATAAAAGGATGGCTTGGGAAATGTACACCCTATCTACAAAACCCCACTCCTCTTTCTGCTCCTGAGTATTCCGTTTCACATCTTGCAGATTACTTTGGAGCTTCAGATCGCTTCTCACTATCTCCTCAACCGCTCGAGTATCCAAAGCCACTCTCGTTAAGGAACAAGGCTATCAGATTGGCGCCGTCTGTGGGAACCACAAACAATCTCACGAAGAAAACCACTTAATAATGTAAGCCATGCCTACGACAAGGAGCGCAAGCCGGCCAGAACGGCCGTGGAGGAGAAATCCACCCGCCGCCGCCGCAAACCGTGTGGCGTCAGTCCACTGACGAGGGAAAGCTCTTCCCATGGTGACCGCAATGGCCTTCCTCGAGGGAAGTCATCCACACGACGGGGTAAACGCCGCCGTGAGATCCTGGGTGTGTTGCCCTCTCGATTTAATCACAACCGATCAGCCGGGCGGTGGGGCGCCACCCAACGCCATCGCTCGTAACTTTGCGGTGGCCGATCTTGACCCCGCAATCCTCGCAGCGATCACCGTGACGGTCGCCAAAATCTGCGCGGCACTCGGCCGCAGTGAGGCTTCCAAATGATCCAGCAGCCGCAAAATCACCAGAGCCTCCTCTTCTTCCACCACACAGAAGCCTATCCCGATCTAGCCCACTGCCGCACTCGCCGCCCTTGCCGACGCCCGGAGCAAATTGAGAAGAGGGAAGTAAGGGCAAACACGCCCTACTCCACTGCACTGGGTCCTGACCATATCCTGACCCACCTTTCACTCAGAGGATCTTGGAAGCTCCACTTCCGAGTAGTTCGCCAACCCAAGCTGGACTTCTATGACAGACTCTTAGACCCAAACATCCACCTCCAGCGCTACATCTCTCGCGATGACAATCGCAAGGACTGATGACAACACCCTCTCGTAGGCTTTCAGCTCTACCCTTCGGAGCCGCCGCCAATTGGTACACCACCATTCGCGGTAAGCAATTCGACTTCTTTGAGGAACTCTCCCGTGTTTTCTCTAACCACTTTGTCGCCTTCAAGCCTCTCGCCCAAAACTGCAGTGGCACCTACTTATGGTGCGACAGAGGAAGGATGAGTCCTCGAGGGATTACATCCAACGATTCCAAGAGGAATATATCTAGGTCCCAAACCCGAGGGAGGAGACTCTTCTCCTAACAGCCATACAGGTCTCCAAAGTGGGATTCCCTGCTCTTCATCGACGTGCACACCAACCTCCTCGCAACATGGAGCAGCCTCGAAAGGGCAACTAGGTTCATGCATACCGAGGAAGTCACCAGGCCCTATCTCAAGGGCTCAACAATCGACGCCAGGGGCAACCCCGTGCATGCTGACCTGTGGGCCATGGATGTGGAGGCAACAGCCTCCACAGGCAACAGGACAGTGGCATATCCAACCCTTCCCGCACTCGAGACTCCCGCACCAACATCCTCCATGCCCGGAGTAGAGAAGAGAGATCACCAAATGGCCCCGCCCACTTCCCAAAGGCGCCGTGAGGCCAAACAACAAATATTGCCACTACCATCGTGACAAGGGCCATGACATTGAGGAGTGCGTGAAACTCAAGCTCATGTTGGCGGAAATGATAGCTCGGGGAAGCTCACAGAGTTCCTTGTTCGCAATCCCTCC
Source organism: Stellera chamaejasme (assembly GCA_024586325.1). Classification (NCBI taxonomy): domain Eukaryota; kingdom Viridiplantae; phylum Streptophyta; class Magnoliopsida; order Malvales; family Thymelaeaceae; genus Stellera; species Stellera chamaejasme. Next base: position 52,434,189 of record CM044981.1, on the reverse strand, counting down.
CCGCGAAGAGGTTCTCCCAGGGGATACAAGCGCGAAGGCGATCAGGAGGATCGCGGATGGGACCACCACGCATGCAACAGGCCCATGGGGAGCTGATCGATCCCACCTTCTAGGGGCCACATCGTGTGATCACCTAGTGTGAAGGTGCAGCTGCGAGGCGCCGGTATATGAGATAGATCTATCAACTTGATCACACAGCTAGCCACCTCATCCACCGCCGTGATGGGACCTCTGTGGCGTTCCCCCACTCAGATCCACTCATCATCACAGCACGCATCGCCGGGTGGGACATTAGCCGGATCTACATGGATACATGGGCTAATGCCAACGTTATTTACAAGCACACACTTGTTGAGGCAAAGGTAACCCTGTCTCAAATTAAGCTGGCGAAGGGAGCAACCTTTGGGATCGGAAGGGAAGAGATCCCAACCTTGAGGGCCATCACACTCCCGTTTATGATGGTCGGCGCCACCAAGGACAATAGGCAGGTGTCCGCCACTCCAGCCTTCATAGACTTCATCGCCTCGACCTCCTCGCCCTACAATGCCATTGTTGGACGCGCCACACGATTGAATTCCACATTCGCCGTGACGTGCGCACCTTAACACCGGTATTCCGCACCTTCGCTAGCGATGCCTACATCTACGCCAACCGTAACGTGGCGAGGGACAACTATGTCAACGCGCTTACTAGCCCCTCACAGCCTACCTCAATGCATGGAGCCAAAGAGGAAAAACCAGCTAAGGAGCCTATGTCGAGAGCGAAGTGGCCCTGCACTTATCTCGGTGACTTTGAGGAGGTCGAGATATCTCCAGGGAAGAAGTTCAGCATTGGGAAGGACCTCCCATAAAAGGACAAGGAAGCTCTAATCCACATCCTTCGTGACAACATGGACGTCTTCGCATGGAGCCCAGCTAACCTCCCAGCGTAGATCCTTCGTTATCTCCCACAAACTCAATGTACTCCCGGCTTTAAGCCAATTAGGCAAAAACAAGGGGCATGACCCTAGACCGAAAAGATTTTGTACGCACTAAGGTGCAGAAGTTTCTGGATGCTAATATAATTAAGGAATTCACTACTGTGAGTGGGTCGCTAATATTTTGCTTGCGGACAAAGAAAATGGAGAATGACGCCTGTGTGTGGACTATAAGGGGGTCAACATGGCCTGCCATAGAGATCCATACCCATTACCTCCCATAGACCAACCGGTGGACTCAACCGTGCGATACTCACCCTGCCTTTACTTGATGCGTACGGTGGCTACCATCAAATCTTCATGGATCCTCGAAGATGCCATGAAGACTGCCTTCACAATCGGTGAAGCTGTCTACCACTACATTCGCATGTCTTTTGGCTTGAGGAATGCAGAGGTGACTTTTCAAAGGTTGGTGAACAGTGGTCTTCGCATATCGATTGGGAGGAATCTCGAGGCCTATGTTGACGACATAGTTGTGAAGAGCAAGGCCACCACTAAGCACTGGAGGATCTAGAAGAAACCTTCGCCAACTTCACAAGATACAACATGCGCCCGAATCCAAAGAAGTGCATCTTTGGCGTTGGCGCAGGAAGTTTCTCGGTTACCAAGTCTCAAAAGGAGGGATTCGCGCCAATCCCAAAAAGATCGAGGCCATTGCCTACCCCCGCATCCCCAAAGTCCTAAAAGACGCCCAACAACCGACAGAGAGGTTAGTAGCCACGGGGTGATTCATATCTAAGCTCGGTGATCGTTGCAAGCCTTTCTTCAACCAAATCCGAAGAAGAAAGCTTGCAAATGGACGGAGGATTGCCAAGCGGCCTACGACACCATCAAGCAAAGACCTGCTGGAGCTGTCCGCCCTCAAGTGCCCTGTGCCCGGCGATGACCTTGTCTTGTATCTCTCCACAACGAGCAACATGTGGCCTCGGTTCTCATCAAGGAGGAAGTTGACAAGCAATGGCCGGTCTACTACACCACCACACCATACAATCCGCAGTAAACAAGGTACCCTTATATACAAAAAGCTATCCTATCACTAGTCTATGCAAATGAGGAAGCTCAAGCCCTACTTCCAAGGGCACGCTATCACAAAGGCGAACGGACTCGCCAATCAAGGAAATCCTTCAAAGACTGGAGCACTCGTGGCGCCTCGTAAAATGGTGCATTGAATCGAGCGGATACGACATCAACTATGAACCCCGCAAAGCAATAAAGGGTCAAGCACCCATGGATTTCCGGTAGAATTCTCGGTAGGCGAGTGTTGCACACCTCAAGAACAAGTCTCGCGCCCAACCCCGCCTCCGTAATGAGAAATTACGTTGATGGCGCATCCAAAGCGGCATATCCAGCAGGGGGCAACTACCTACGCGGACCACTAGGTATGGAAACCACTCTCCGTGTATCTTTTCAGTTCCCAGTAACGAATAACGTTGCAAAATATGAAGCCCTCATCGCGGGCCTCAAATCGCCATCGAGTGGGTATTCACCAAATACACATTCTGTTACGGCCACCCCGAGCGGTTGCGACCGGGTGACCCGGCTCGGTTTTGGCCCGCGGTCACGTTTTTCGGCTCGTGCAGCTCCCGAGCCTTATCCGAGTATCATTTTGGCGAACCCTTTCGTATTAGAGGTCGTGTGGGTCCCCCGGACGTTTCCGCCGAAAATATTTTTCCGGCGCCGGGGGGGTTGTCGGGGTCGTCTCGGGACGTACAGCGGGCTCGGTAGCGCTCTCGAGATCTCAGTTTGGGAAGCCGTTTGTAGTTTTGGAGTCGTGGGAACGTCCCGGAGGTTTTTATGGAGAATAATATTTGGGGCGGGACGTTCGGTTCCGGGCGACTCCCGGGGCTCGGGACGGGAATCCCGGGGCTCGGGATGGAAATTTTCTGACGGCTTTGGGGTAAGTCATATCATAATTTAAGATGGAATTTATGGGTATTTTTGTAAAATTTTGGAGTGACGGGATTTTGGTTCAAGTTGTGACGCTCGCACGTCGGGATTTGTTCGGGTTCAGCGAGCTCGGTAGGACACTCCGGAATGGTAAATGAACTTTTGAAATATGTTTTAAGAATGTTATAATATTCTGAGGGTTGTGTCCAAATTTCATTTAATTTGGAGTTCGGTAATTATTTTTGGGCCAAAAATTGGAACTTTTGGAAAAGTTTGAGGTTAACTTTTAATTGGCCACAAAATAAATAAAAATGGGTATGGGCAGCAGCTGGGATTTTCGGCAGCACTTGGGAGACTTAATAGGACACTTGTCCTATTTTAATTTAAGATGAGAGGGATGGGTTAAAAGTGAAGGAAATATATATATAGACTTATTATTTCATAAAATGAGTTTTATCTCATTTCACTTGCTTTTCTTCTTCTTCTTCTTCCTCTTTCTACTGCCGACGCCATTGAAGACCACCTCAAGCTTGAAGTTCTTCTCCTTGGATGAAATCAAAGAGGAATTGGGTGCTTTATGTGGTAAGCATCCTTCCTTCTTCTCTTTACTTGTTGGATTTAGGGTTTAGTGAAGAAAAGTGTGGATTTTGGAGAATGATGAGTTTGTTCTTAGCTATAAGCTAGGATGATTCTCTTCCTCCCATCTTTTAGTATGATGTTCTTGGGTAGTAGGGAGTGTTAATCAAGTGTTGGATTTTGGAAAACACACCTTGGGTAAAAATTCCTATTTGGCCGAATTCTTGGAAAAATTCTAAGTTGATGTGTGTTTGTTTTCTTGATTCATGCTTCAAGTATGTTAATCCTAGCATGATTCTAAGCTTATGTATGGATTCAATTTGATGGAAAGTAAGTTGGGTTAGAAACCCCATTTGGCCGAACATATAGGTTGATGTTCATTGTTGAATTTTGTTGTTTTGGATGCAATTGGATAGCATTCTTGGTTTAGAAGTGAAATTGGTGATTAGAATGGTTGTTTGGTAGCTTGAATGGATTGAATTGGATGTTGGGTGAAATATTGGTTAAGAACCGAATTGGTTAAGTGGAACATACTCTATAGTGGAGTTTCATTTTGGTTGAATTGGATGTTAAAATGGTGTTGGGATTGAATTTAGGAGTGGTTTGAAGTTTGAAACGTTGAATTCGGATAAGAAATGGAAAAGTTGCAATTATGCGGGTTTATCGGAAAATGTCGGGTAATGAAGGGTTTTAAGGTTGGATTTGATCGGTTCTGCTTGTTGGATTATGTTTGTCAATGTATAACCTTGCATTGTCTAAGTTGGTTCTGAATTCTGACGTTTCTGTGAAAATCTGGAATTTTATCGAAATTCTGCCGGATTTTCGGTTTTGGGGTCGGGGGTGTAGTTTGGTAGTGTGGTTGGTAAGGTTGCTAATTCAACTTGAATTGACAGATTCTGAGGTTCGGAGGTGAGAAAAAGAGGGGTTTCTGAGTTTCGGGTCGTGGTGTGGAAGTTGTCCAGAAGCGGTCTAATACTCTGGATTTGTGAGGTAAGGGTTTGGTTCTGTTATTTTGGTAAGATAGGTATATGTTTTGGTGTTATTTTCTGTTCTGCTAGTATTTCGGAATTATATGCCTTAGGGCATATTCTGTAGTCTGTAGGAGTATGCCTTATGGCAAACTCTGTCTGTTAACCTTACGACAGTTGTGGGTTCGCTACCCACCGGTGCACCATGCTTCAGTATTAGCTTCGCTTCGACTCTTAGAGGGAGGCAGTTGCTCCGATTTGTTATAAGGGTTATTGCGATTTAGAATCGCACATCCTTCGGGATTCTGATCTGTTTCCTGTACATGCATGATATTCTGTATTCTGTTGCGTATATTGCTATCTTTCTGTTTTGTAGGGTTACATATACTTACCTTACCCCAAATCCCTTACGGGTCCTTTTAGGACTCACCCTTTTGGGTTCTGTTTTGGGTTTCTGTAGAGACTGATAAGCGGCCTGCATGGAGTAGGTTCCGTGAGGTTTCTACCTTGGTTGTGTTTTGCAAAGCACTGCACTCATGGGCCGGGATTTTATCTACTTGGTCGGAATCCCGCGCGAGGTATTTGATGTTTAGGCCTAGGGTTGGCTCTGTAGTTGCATGTGCATATTTTCTGATTTGTTGTGATGATTGTATATTTGTATATATGTAAATATTCTGTCTCACAGACGCCTGAGCGCTTGGCGCTTGCTAGACACCCTAGGTTCTGGAATTTCTATATGTTTCTATGTTGTGTACGTAAGTACTGGCCCACTGAGGGTGGGGCTTACTCTGCTGCTAATGCATGAATTGTATGTTTGGATTTTATTTTAGTTATATGTATGTAAATGTTCGGTTGCTTCCACACCGCTTGCTGGTCGCTACGCTGGGCAGTCTCGATGGACTCGCCATTCTCAGATCATTCCGGCTTCCGCTGACGCCCCGGCGCCCCGCCTCCGCAACCGGGCTCGGGTGGCGACGGTGACACATTCACAGCGATTCCCAACTGGTGATACACCAAGCACAGGGGTGCTCGAGTGCAAGGATGCCACTTTGATCAAGTACCTCAAGCTTGTCAACTCCTCGCGGACGAACTTCGAGGAGGCGTCTTCATTCATATCCCTCGTTCTTAGAACACCATAGCGGATATGCTCTTCAAGGAAAAGACACCTTCCGCATTGGAGACTCGCTCGACCGCCGATCGACGGAGCTATGGACATTGGCTCACTCAAGCGGAAAAGATCTGGATGATCGACGAACTCGCATCATCGCCACCAAGGGGATCCCTACAGATCCGCGCACCCGCACTCGAGTGATGAGTTTCATCCTCATAAACGGGCTATTGTGGCATTGTGGATTCTCTTCATCCCTCCAACGTTGCCTCATCGCCAAGGAGGAACTCACTGTACTGGAGACCATTCTCCAAGGCAGGTGTGGTGCTTACATTGCCACGGAGGCACTGGCGTACAAAGCCCTTCGCCAGGGATATTACTGGCCTACCTTGAAGAAGGACGCAACCTTACTTGTCAAAACGTGCCATCAATGCCAGATCAACTCGCATCCACGGAATCTCCCGCACTCACAAACCCCGCCCTTCGCCTTCGGGGTCTCGACCTCATCGGACCAATGCCAAAGGCGATAGGTCGCACTGCCCTCGTGTTGTCACCGCGACTATTTCACAAGGTGGATTGAAGTCGAGCCCTTGGTAAAGATAACATCTTCCAAGATCATCAAATTCTGTGGAAAAACATCGCTTGTCGATATGGCAGCCCCGCGCCATCATCATGCATAACGGCAGCCGCTTCGCTAGCCACTGGCCCAACAATGGGCTGAGGACAACAGGATCCGCATGCTGTATGCCCCAGTGGCACACCCCAAATCCAACGGCCAAGTTGAGGTCACCAACCGCACAATCAAAGAGAGACTCAAGAAGTGCCTGACTGGCGCAAAGGGGCGATGGGTTGATGAGCTCCCAAGCGTCCAATGGGATTATAGAACAACAACAAGAATGCCAACAAGAGAGACACTGTTCTCCCTTGTCTATGGCAATGACGCACTCCTTCCCATCGAGGCAGACTTCCCAACAATCAGGATGACCAATTTCAGTGATGAAGCCAACAATCAGGGACTTCGCGCAGATCGACTCGCCGAGGAATCGCGCGAGGGGCACGCCGCCTGTTCACCTCAAACAAAGATCTCAACTTGCATCACGACGCCAAAGTCAAGCCCAACGCACTCAAACCTTGAGGCCTCGCACTACTCGTGTCTGTCCTCACCGCCGCGACTCCTAAACAGGTGTCTCGCGCCCAACTGGGAAGGCCCCTATATCATCCACAAACAAGTCCGCTGGGCGTCTATGAGTTGCAGGACCAAGACGGGAAACCACTCCCTCGCAACTTCCACACAGATGACCTCCACCCATACAATGTATAAATCATGGTAATCCCATGGCTCGAATCAATGAAATATTTCTCCACCTCTTAACACTATTGCAGAGCAATCTTGTCGACAATCGGCCAAAGCCTTTTGCACCCGACCGGTCGATCGGCTAAACGCCTGACCTATTAAGGTCACGGCATCAGACCTTGTCAGGTCACCCATACACGCTAACATGCATACACTACCCAAGGGCATCGCCAGTGCAAACCTTGCGGTACAGATCTTTAGGACCCCACGAAGCGAATCCCAACAGATCCCTAAGCTTGAAAACAACTTCTTTGCAGAGGTCTTTGACGGCTTCGCCCATGCGAACCGCAAACAATCCCTCAAGATCTTTGGGACCCCGCGATGTGAATCCCAACAGATCCCCAAGCTTGAAACAGCTTCTTTGCAGAGGTCTTTGATTGTTTCGCCAATGCGAACCACGAACAACCCCCGATCGATCTTTGGGGCCACGCGATGCGAAGCCCAATAGATCCCCACGCTAGGAACCAGCTTGGACATTGAGGTCTTTGATGGCTTTGCCCTCGCGAATCGAAGCAATCCTCTCGATCTTTGGGACCTCGCAAGCGAATCCCAAAAGATACACAAACGACTTAGTCTAGCAATTTGCTAACGTTCCTACAAAGCTATCGCAGAATGAAGGAAAACATGGACGATCGAGGTAAACTGATTTGTTCATTTATACCGTTAGAACTGTATTCTTTACAGGTGTACAAAATTACAACAACTCAAGGGCCAGCCTAATCGAGGGGGTCAAACACATGACCTAAGACCCATTCCTAATCTAGCATGGCGTGCCACCCAAAGACCCATCTTTTTACCTTGCTCGCCCAATCAAGCGGGGCACTCACCTCAGAACATTGGTCTTTGAGGCATCCAGAGCATCCAAGTTCAACCCGGGTGCAGCTTTTCCACCAAGCGTCATCGCTGCCAGCCTTCCTTGTACCCTTGCGCTCAAACTTCGCTCCGGGTCTTGAACTCATCAATTCTCTCGCCTCGTGCGAGGCTACCTCTCATGGATTTTTACGTGTAGGTTGATTCATGTTCGGGTCCTCTTCAGGAACAGCTTCTAACCCAAGGTCCTCGCTGAAGCCGGAAGATCTCCCCAGCGCACACATGAGGTCCGTGACCAGATTGATGTGCTCGCTTGCAATCTCCACTCCACCGAGCTCGCGCCCAAGAGTTTATCTCCAGCATCCCCATGCGGGTCTTTTCCTCGACTTCGTGAGAAGAAAGTGCCGCCGCCAAGACAAGAACCTCAACTTCCTTCTCCATGAGCTCATCCTCCCTCTTCGCCAGCTCCTCCTTGGCGGGACACCAAACTATGAGCTTCTCTAGAAGAGCGTCCCGCTTCAAGTGCTCCAGGCGGGACTCCGCCTTCTCCTTGGTGAGAACAACACACCAAGACTCCAGCTCAGCTACTCTTCTGGTCGCCCTCTCAGCCTCAGCCTTGGCAGCTTGGGCAGCCTCTGCCTCTTTCTTCAGGCGGGCAATTTCAGTGATTTGGGCGCTGTCCCTCGCATTCGCGTAGCTCAGGAACTTGTGCCACTGGCTGATACCAACATACTCGTTGATGACAGCCTGCATCAAAAGGAGTTAGTACAGGAATCAGATAACAGAGAATAGGGGAGATGTTTCACCTGAAGGTTGTGCTTGGTAGCCTCCTTCACGAACTCGATCGAGAGTTCAGCCGGGTCCATCAACTCCCTATCAAAGGGGGTGTGAAGCCCTCCAGCAGATAGCAACAGATGCTTCCTCCTAACAACAAGGAGGACTTGTTGTTCAATAGGAAGACAGGGTCCTGTGACCCTCCAGGACATGCCCTCCTCCTTGTACAACTTAGCCTCGAGCTCCTCCCTCGTGGATTTCAGCGCAGCAGGTCCTCGACCATTTGGGGGTCTTCTGGCAGCAACACGCTTCCTCAAGGAAGTGCGACCAAACCCCGGTCTCCTCCAAAGACGGTTGCCGCTGCGCCCAAGTCCACCACACTGCGAATGCTACCGTGGAGGTCAAGACTCGTCCCTCGCATCAAGCGACTTATTAGCACAACAAGGAAAGTTTGAACACAAAGGCACACGAGGAAAGCACTTACAGCGAAGGGCCCCGATCCAGTGGCAAGTATGGTCTCACGGTCGGCCGGCTGGCACTATGGCTTCGCCTGCACACCACTCCCGAGATGGTTCAAGGAAGGGCAAACCGCATCGCAGCACTCGCCTTCTCTGGGACCTCCTTCGCCACCAAAGCATCGTTGGCAGCAGAGATGGGATGCTTGGGGTACCCTCTCGAGCCACTTCCCTTGGGAAGCCTGGCTACTTGTCGGGAAGCGCCCAACATCACTTCGCCTATGGCTGGGTGTTAGCCAACATGGGCGCTCCACTGCAGGGGCGGCTGGCGTTTTCTCTCCAACAAAGCTAGTCTTCGCGGCCAGCTTGGCCTTCCTTCTCATTGACTGCAGGAGATCACCTGCTGAGGTTATCCCCTTTGGTGGCGGGACAGCCACCTGGGGAGGAACCTCCACCTGGGGAGAAGCTTCTGCAGCAACATTCTCAGGGGCACTTTCTCCTCCTGCCCTGGAAGGGCTCGCCAACAGCCTGTAAACAAAGGCATCCAGACAAGTGGTCTCGCAGCCGCCGCCATCGCCGCTACCACGGAGAAGGCCCCGGTCTCCACTACTAGAGTCTCGCGAACTGCCTCTTCTCTAGGGGTGTCTCTAGAAGTCCCATCCTTAGTTATTTCCTTCACACTGGGAAGCTCTCCTGGACAGCCCTCGCGCCTTCGCCTCGGTTTGACTCACGGGAGCCTTCTACACGGCTGCGCCGCATCGCTAGCCACCATCTTCTTCTTTGTGTCACCTTGAAGTGGCGTTAGTGGCTGGCCTTTTCCTTCGCGAGGGCTCGATGGCACCCAAGACCTTCTCTGCGGCAGGGCAAGCATTCTGCCTATACGTGCAGGCCAGATGAATCTGCACTTCGGCGCGCATAGATCCCCTTTTTCCTTTCTCCTCATTAGGACGAACAACAGCATCTGGACATCACAAGGGTCAATACATGTTTGCATAAGAAATAAGAAGACAGCTAATCAGCGTATACCTCTTGGCCCTGCGACGGCAGCGCGAAGTGCATCCATTACTTCTCCGCGATGCGCGGGTGCCCAACCTTCATAAGGTGGAGGCACTTTGGAATCCAGCAGGTGACCCGTGCTAAAGCCAGCCCACCTTAGGATCACCTCGCCTAACCGCGTGAGGCGAATGGAAACAGGTCATCGCAGACCTCTCGCCAAAGACATCGTAGCTATCCTTAAGATGAACGTAGTCACGCCACCTTCGCCCGCCCATGTACGTAATCGGCTTTGGGGCCACGCCTCGCACAACCCTCAAGTCCTCGCCACCGGGAACCTCCGTGACTCGTCCTCGCAACAAAGAAGAAACCACCATGCCAATCATGATGAGACACAAAGGAATACCAGAAGACACAGAGTTGTTCCCCCAAACACTAAACGGGGTGACATGGAAAAACTGCCCCCATGTCCGTAGATCCAACAGATAGAACCGCAAGAAGACATCCACGAACGGCTCCACCCCTTCCATCCGACACGCCACGATGAACCCGGCGATGTGGATAAAGGTGTCGGGCCCAAGCTGTGACGGTGGGAGACCCCACAAAGTACACAGGTCTTGGACAAGGGGAGCCAGGGGAAACCTCAGCCCAGAAGACATCTGGGCAGTGTAGAGGCACAGGGCAGCGCTCTCCAGGTTCTCCGGCGTCTGCGGAAGCTTGAGCGCCTTACAGGCCCCTCGCCGCGCCGTGAACACCGCCACTTCTTCGACAGGGAAGAAGGCCTTGATGAGTTCCTGGTGAAGCTTCTCAACCTTCACGGCGCTCTTGTCCACGGCGAGAACAACAGGTGAGCAATTCCTTTAACAGCCATTCATGCGATGTAAAGAAGAATTAAAATGACTGTGAGAAGACGAATAGTCGATCAGCAATTTCCTCAAACACCTTACATGCAAGGACAGAAGAACGAACCCTCACCTGAGATTACAAAGACAAAAATGAGCCAATGCAGAAGCAACAGAAGCGATAGAGGCACGAACATGAAGACACAACAAGTGTCAGATTCAAGCAAAAGAGCAAAGGAAGCAACAGAATATGAAGCGGCAAAATAAAATTCGAACAAAGAGCGAGAATGCGAAGAGTGGAAAGATGCGATCGAGCCAGGTATTTATACGCCTAACCCTAACGAAGCCGAAACGCCGCCTCAAATGGAGGACCACCCCAACGAGCCGCGTGTCGATTTAGTAATGAGGGAAACGCTTGGCCTACCGTTAAAGTGACTGTTGCCCAACGGTCAACTTCGAGCCAAACGCGAGTACATGACCCTCGCCCATACTCCGCCTCTAGGAGGAGGCATGTCACGACCACCCCGCCCGGTTGCGGAGGCGGAGCCGCCGCAACGCTCGGAAGCGAAGTTACGGCGAAAGCGCGTAACGGTACTACCGAAACTCGCTACGTGCAAAGTGGTCCCATAACCCGCCCACAAACAAAATGGTCGTACTCACGACCCGCAACCTACAAAACTCACATACATGGCAAGTATACAAGATAACTCAACAAATAACAAACACGCAGCTTCATGGAGTAGCTTACACCAAACTTAGCAATGTAACTCGAAACACCGAATCCATTTCATTACTTATGATAACCAGATCACCGTAACCATTTTATATATATAACCAATATAAGCAAGTGGGGCTCCGCCTCGACTCGTAAGACAGACATGTAATCATCACATATCCTGCAATATGCACCATATACAAAATCATGATCTCGATCTACATGCATGCAACTACACCTACAGAGCCACCAAAGTAAACCCTAGAATACCTAAGTGCGGAATCTGGAAAACCTCTCACCCGTAAGATTCCCGCACGAGGTACTCGCCGCCGCTGATACTAAAACCAAAAGCACCGCGGATCTCCGCATCACGCCGCTTGTCGACCGACTCAAAACTCGCTCGCAAAGACAAACCCCGAAAATCCCGACTCGGCCCGAAATGTGCCAACTTACTTAATATGGTCCCGCACAACTCCACCACCGCAAACAAGCTGAACAACCACAAACCAATCGAACTCACCAAAACAAACCCCCAGAACCAAACCCGCACAATCCCGCACTTTTCCGTAAAAATCCACAGAAAGCTTGATTTTACGAATCGAGCTAAAACCTTGTTATTCCAACACCCACAAACACATTCCAACCTTTAAACCCACATTCCAGACACTTTTCCCGGAAAACCCGCATAAACCTAACTTTTCCATTTATTATCCGAAACTAACGTTTCAAGCACCATAACGCACCTAAATCCAACCCCGATACCAATTTAGCATCCAATTTAACCAAAACATAACACCAACAAAGAGAAAGATTCATCCAACAATTCGGCTCCTTTACCAAATTTTACCCAACTTCCATTTCAATCCAAACAAGGTTCCATTTGCACTCTTTAACCACCAATTACATAACTTAAGCAAGATTACTAACCAATTTCACCTTTAACACCCAAAATCAACCATGAACCCTAATCCACTATTCACTCAATTTGGGGCTTTTCTACACAACCAATTTCCCACCAAATTGAAACCATAGAAAGCCTTAGAATCATGCTAGGAACCACATATCAAGAGCATGATTCAAGAACACAACAAAACACCAAGTTTAGAATTCACCAAAATTCGGCATAATTAGGGTTCCATCATTCAAGAAGTTTTTCCAAAATCTAACCATAGATTCTTACTCATCTCCTTCCCAAGAACAACATACTTAAATTTGGAAGCAAGAGAATCATCACAACTAGTAGGTAAGAGTAAACCCTAATTTGGTTTTATCTCTCTTTTTCCACCATAATCAAGCTTTCTACTTGCAAATCCATGGAGAGGAGGAACTTACCAATTTATGGAGCCCAAATCCTTGATGTTTCCAACCAAGAAATGAAGAACAAGAAGCTTGGGTGAATAGTGTCCATGGTGGATGGAAGAGGGAAGGAAGAAGAAGAAGAAGCGTGAAGAAGAAAATGAAGAAAAAAGGTATTTCTTTCTCTTTTATATTTTCTTCCTTTTTCTTTTCTTTTTATCCATCCTTTATGAAAATGGGACACTTGTCCCTTTAATCTCATGCTGCCGCCTCACTCCTTTGTCCTTTCCCAAAAATTGCTAATTTGTGGACTAATTGCAATTTAGTCCTCCAACTCTCCAAATCTTTGCAATTTAACCCCAAACACAAATTCCTAACCCAAATTGAAACCAAAACTGAACACAACCCTCAGAATATCATAACATTCATAAAACATGTTTCCAAAGTCCATTTGGAAATCCAGAGTGTCCTACCGGGCCCGCTGAACCCGAACAAATCCCGACGTGCACGCGTGTTAACCCAAATCCAAATCCCGCCATGCCAAAATTCCACAAATATCACCATAAAATCCGTCTTAAAATCTAACATACTTTACACCCAAGCCGTCAGAAAATTTCCATTCCGAGCCCCGGGATTTCGTCCAGAGCCCCGGGAGTCGCCCGAGACCGAACGCCCCCACCCAAAAATATATTCCGTAAAAGGATTCGAGACGTTCCCCCGATTCCAAATATGCAAACGGTTTCTCATTCCGAGGTCCCGGGAGCGCTACCGAGCTCGCTATACGCCCCGAGACAAGTCCCGCCTTTAAAAATATTTTCGCAAAAACGTCCGGGGACCCACACGACCTCAAATCCAGAAGGATTCCCAAAAATAATGTCCAGATAAGTCCCGGGAGTCGTCTGATCGTCCAGAAACATGACCCGCAGAGCAAAACCGGAGCCCCGAGTCACCTGGGTCACAACCCGCTCGGGGTGGCCGTAACATTCTCCCTCTTAAGACTCTTGGTCCTCCAAGAGTCACCTACACCATATAGGTGTCGCTACCAACCATAATATATATACCTTCCTTTACTCAAGCATAATCGAACCACCGTATCGGTGCGGCGGGAGTGGTAGTTTAAACTACTATCCTGAGCCTCTCAACAGTGTCCCAACCCTCAGGCTGCATCTTGTTGCGCCCCGAGTTAGTTGCCGTATTTCTACCTGACAACCCTAGATAGTACCGAATCTATACCTAACTGACCTTCAACAGGCCATCCTGGAAGACATCGTATGTTACAGACATACTCGGGGGGTAAAGCCAACTTGCCTACTCGCTCCAGAATCTCATAAGGTCCGATATACCTTGGGCCCACTACGCTTGCACCGCGCACTCGATCCTTCTCTCGGTGGCATCCCGCCAAATCCTCCGGAAATATCTGCGGAACATTCGAATCCTCTCCAGCCTCCAACCGAGCATCCGCCGTGTTCAGCCATAGTCTCCAAGTCCACGATCGAACACGCTGTAACATGTCGCTCGCTCCTACCGTCTCCAACCCATCAGAACTCATGAGAGGTAACACCTCCCAGAAACCGTAAGGCTACGACTAGCACAACCCATGGGCACAGAATTCTTCAACAGCCAGCCCATCCCAACACCTATACCAAATTGGGAGGGCGTCCCTGGGCTGCGGAAACCTCGGGGGTGGTGAGTGTGGTCGTTCAGACCCTGGGTTACGCTGAACCCAACTCCTGAACCTCGGAGGTGTGGGATCCCGATCCCGACCCTCCGGTACCCAATCACGCTGTTTGCGTATAGTGACCATGCCTGAAACCAATCCAACTAAATACCAACTTAACCCATAACCAAAAAGTCCAAGCAGATTCTAAGGCTCAGAGTGTAATGCAATGCATGATGCAGAAATTCATCTCAGAATCTCAAAACCAAACTCCAACACCTTAAACACAGAAGCAGATCATGTTCATAGCACAGAATCACATCACAACCAACCAATAATCATAAAAGTACCCGGTTTATGTCAGAAGTCTGCACTCGAGCTTTGCGCTTCACTACGCGCTCCAAAGTCCAAAATTTCCAAAATCTTGCCGAAGTACTCCAAACCTTCTAAGATGCTTCAAGGTACTGCCCGCTGTTCCACACCCATTCCAAAGTGGTTCAAATAAGGAGGTGGCCAGACTCCGTACCGAACCGCCCCAGAATAGAACACAGAACAGCAGCCCGCATTTCGAAGTCATCTCCCGCAAAAACTCCTCCATGAACTGGCATGACTGATTCCAAAAGTCCACTTCTGGACTAGTATACTTGCCTCCCAAAATCCATACTGAAACTAATCATACCTTGTCTCTCGGGTCACACTGACCCGACCTGCTCAGATACCAACTTGTCACGACCACCCCGCCCGGTTGTGAAGGCGGAGCCGGCCGCAACGTCGGAAGCGGAAGCTACGGCGGAAAGCGCGGTAACGGTACTACCGAAACCCGCTACATGCAAAGTGGTCCCATGACCCGCCCAGTAAATGTAATGGAATGCTCGACCCGAGACCTACAAAACTCACATACATGGCAAGTATACAAGATAACTCAACAAATAACAAACACGCATTCATGGAGTAGCTTACACCAAACTTAGCAAATGTAACTCAAACACCGAATCCATTTCATTACTTATGATAACCAGATCACCGGAACCATTTTATATATATAACCAATATAAGCAAGTCGGCTCCGCCTCGACTTAAAACAGACAAAATCATCACATATCCTGAATATGCACCATATACAAAATCATGATCTGATCTACATGCATGCAACTACACCTACAGAGCCACCAAAGTAAACCCTAGAATACCTAAGTGCGGAATCTAGAAAACCTCTCACCCAGAAGATTCCCGCACGAGGTACTGCTGCTGCTGAAACCAAAACCAAAAGCACCGCGGATCTCTGCATCACGGCCGCTTGTCGACCGACTCAAAACTCGCTTCGCAACACAAACCCCGGAAATCCCGACTCGGCCCGAAATGTGCCAACTTACTTAATATGGTCCCGCACAACCCACCACCGCAGAAACAAGCTGAACAACCACAAACCAATCGTAACTCACCAAAACAACCCCGAAAACCAAACCCGCACAAACCCGCACTTCCCGCAAAATCCACGAAAGCTTGATTTTACGAATCGAGCTAAAACCTTGTTATTCCAACACCCACAAACACAATCCAACCTTTAAACCCACATTCCACACTTTTCCTAAAACCCGCATAAACCTAACTTTTCCATTTATTATCCGAAACTAACGTTTCAAGCACCATAACGCACCTAAATCCAACCCCGATACCAATTTAGCATCCAATTTAACCAAAACATAACACCAACAAAGAGAAAGATTCATCCAACAATTCGGCTCCTTTACCAAATTTTACCCAACTTCCATTTCAATCCAAACAAGGTTCCATTTGCACTCTTTAACCACCAATTACATAACTTAAGCAAGATTACTAACCAATTTCACCTTTAACACCCAAAATCAACCATGAACCCTAATCCACTATTCACTCAATTTGGGGCTTTTCTACACAACCAATTTCCCACCAAATTGAAACCATAGAAAGCCTTAGAATCATGCTAGGAACCACATATCAAGAGCATGATTCAAGAACACAACAAAACACCAAGTTTAGAATTCACAAAAAATTCGGCATAATTAGGGTTCCATCATTCAAGAAGTTTTTCCAAAATCTAACCATAGATTCTTACTCATCTCCTTCCCAAGAACAACATACTTAAATTTGGAAGCAAGAGAATCATCACAACTAGTAGATAAGAGTAAACCCTAATTTGGTTTTATCTCTCTTTTTCCACCATAATCAAGCTTTCTACTTGCAAATCCATGGAGAGGAGGAACTTACCAATTTATGGAGCCCAAATCCTTGATGTTTCCAACCAAGAAATGAAGAACAAGAAGCTTGGGTGAATAGTGTCCTTTCCCAAAATTGCTAATTTGTGGACTAATTGCAATTTAGTCCTCTAACTCTCCAAATCTTTGCAATTTAAACCCAAACGCAACTTACTAACCCAAATTGAAACCAAAACTGAACACAACCATCAGAATATCATAACATTCATAAAACATGTTTCCAAAGTTCATTTGGAAATCCAGAGTGTCCTACCGGGCCCGCCAACCCGAACAAATCCCGACGCGCACGCGTGTTAACCCAAATCCAAATCCCGCCATGCCAAAATTCCACAAATATCACCATAAAATCCGTCTTAAAATCTAACATACTTTACACCCAAGCCGTCAGAAAATTTCCATTCCGAGCCCCGGGATTTCGTCCAGAGCCCCGGGAGTCGCCCGAGACCGAACGTCCCCACCCAAACAATATACTCCGTAAAAGGATCCGGGACGTTCCCACGATTCCAAATATGCAAACGGTTTCCCATTCCGACGTCCCGGGAGCGCTACTGAGCTCGCTATACGCCCCGAGACAAGTCCCGCCGGAAAAAATATTTTCGCAAAAACGTCCGGGGACCCACACGACCTCAAATCAAGAAGGATTCCCAAAATAATCTCCGGATAAGTCCCGGAGTCGCCTGATCGTCGTAAACATGACCCGCAGAGCAAAACCGAGTCCCGGTCACCCGGGTCACAACCCGCTCGGGGTGACCGTAACATTCTCCACCCCTTAAGACTCTTGGTCCTCCAAGAGTCACCTGCACAATATAGGTGTCGCTACCAACCAGAATATATATACTTTCCCTTTACTCAGCATAATCGAATCACCGTTACTGGTGCGGCGGGAGTGGTAGTTTAAACTACCATCCTAAGCCTCTCAGCGGCGTCCCACCCTCCGGGTGCATCTTGTTGCGCCCCGAGTCAGTTGCCGGTATTTCTACCTGACAACCCCAGCCAGTATCGAATCTATACCTAACCTTCAACAGACCATCCTGGAAGGCATCGTATGTTACCGACATACTCAGGGGGGGTAAAGCCATCTTGCCTACTCGCCTAATCTCTCAAGACCGATATACCTGGGCCCACTACGCTTGCACCGCGCACTCGATCCTTCTCTGGTGGCATCTCGCCAAATCCTCCGGAAATACTCGCGGAACATTCCGAACCACCGGAATCCTCTCCGCCTCCAACCGAGCATCCGCCGTGTTCGTGTCATAGTACTCCTCCAAGTCCACGATCGAACACGTTCTAACTGGCAGCTCCATGCTGCTCCTTACCGTCTCCAACCCATCAGAACTCATGAGAGGTAACACCTCCCAGAAACCGTAAGGCTACGACTAGCACAACCCATGGGCACAGAATTCTTCAACAGCCAGCCCATCCCAACACCTATACCAAATTGGGAGGGCGTCCCTGGGCTGCGGAAACCTCGGGGGTGGTGAGTGTGGTCGCTGCACTCGGGTTACGCCGAACCCAACTCCCGAACCTCGGAGGTGTGGGATCCCGATCCCGACCCTCCGGTACTCCAATCACGCTGTTTGCGTGTGGTGACCATTCCCGAAACCAATCCAACTAAATACCAACTTAACCCATAACCAAAAAGTCCAAGCAGATTCTAAGGCTCTGTAGTGTAATGCAATGCATGATGCAGAAATTCATCTCAGAATCTCAAAACCAAACTCCAACACCTTAAACACAGAAGCAGATCATGTTCATAGCACAGAATCACATCACAACCAACCAATAATCATAAAAGTACCCGGTTTATGTCAGAAGTCTGCACTCGAGCCATGCGCTTCACTACGCGCTCCAAAGTCCAAAATTTCCAAAATCTTGCCAAGTACTCCAAACCTTCTAAGATGCTTCAAGGTACCGCCTACTGCTCCACACCCATTCCAAAGTGGTTCAAATAAGGAGCTGGCCAGACTTGCACTCGAACCGCCCTGCACAGAACATGCATGCAAAGAGCCCGCATTTCGAAGTCATCTCCCGCAAAAACTCCTCCATGAACTGGCATGACTGATTCCAAAAGTCCATTCCTGGACTAGTATACTTGCCTCCAGAAACCCATACTGAAACTAATCATACCTTGTCTCTTGGGTCACACCGACTTGACCTGCTCTGATACCAACTTGTCACAGCCACCCCGCCCGGTTGCGGAGGCGGAGCCGGCCGCGACGTTCGGAAGCGGAAGCTACGGCGAAAGCGCGTAACGGTACTACCGAAACCCGCTACGCAAAGTGGTCTCATGACCCGCCCACAAACAGTAATGGTCGTACACGACCCGCAACCTACAAAACTCACATACATGGCAAGTATACAAGATAACTCAACAAATAACAAACACGCAGTTCATGGAGTAGCTTACACCAAACTTAGCAACAGAACTCAGAAACACCGAATCCATTTCATTACTTATGATAACCAGATCACCGAACCATTTTATATATATAACCAATATAAGCAAGTCGGGCTCCGCCTCGACTCGTAAGACAGACATGTAATCATCACATATCCTGCAATATGCACCATATACAAAATCATGATCTCGATCTACATGCATGCAACTACACCTACAGAGCCACCAAAGTAAACCCTAGAATACCTAAGTGCGGAATCTGGAAAACCTCTCACCCGTAAGATTCCCGCACGAGGTACTCGCCGCCGCCGATACTAAAACCAATAGCACCGCGGATCTCCGCATCACGGCCGCTTGTCGACCGACTCAAAACTCGCTTCGCAACACAAACCCCGAAATCCCGACTCTGGCCCGAAATGTGCCAACTTACTTAATATGGTCCCGCACAACTCCACCACCGCAAACAAGCTGAACAACCACAAACCAATCGTAACTCACCAAAACAACCCCGAAAACCAAACCCGCACAAACCCGCACTTCCCGCAAAATCCACGTAAAGTTTGATTTTACGAACCGAGCCAGAACCTTGTTATTCCAACACCCACAAACACATTCCAACCTTTAAACCCACATTCCAGACACTTTTCCTAAAACCCGCATAAACCTAACTTTTCCATTTATTATCCGAAACTAACGCTTTCAAGCACCATACCGCACCTAAATCCAACCCCGATACCAATTTAGCATCCAATTTAACCAAAACATAACACCAACATAGAGAAAGATTCATCCAACAATTCGGCTCCTTTACCAAATTTTACCCAACTTCCATTTCAATCCAAACAAGGTTCCATTTGCACTCTTTAACCACCAATTACATAACTTAAGCAAGATTACTAACCAATTTCACCTTTAACACCCAAAATCAACCATGAACCCTAATCCACTATTCACTCAATTTGGGGCTTTTCTACACAACCAATTTCCCACCAAATTGAAACCATAGAAAGCCTTAGAATCATGCTAGGAACCACATATCAAGAGCATGATTCAAGAACACAACAAAACACCAAGTTTAGAATTCACAAAAAATTCGGCATAATTAGGGTTCCATCATTCAAGAAGTTTTTCCAAAATCTAACCATAGATTCTTACTCATCTCCTTCCCAAGAACAACATACTTAAATTTGGAAGCAAGAGAATCATCACAACTAGTAGGTAAGAGTAAACCCTAATTTGGTTTTATTCCTCTTTTTCCACCATAATCAAGCTTTCTACTTGCAAATCCATGGAGAGGAGGAACTTACCAATTTATGGAGCCCAAATCCTTGATGTTTCCAACCAAGAAATGAAGAACAAGAAGCTTGGGTGAATAGTGTCCATGGTGGATGGAAGAGGGAAGGAAGAAGAAGAAGAAGCGTGAAGAAGAAAATGAAGAAAAAAGGTATTTCTTTCTCTTTTTATATTTTCTTCCTTTTTCTTTTCTTTTTATCCATCCTTTATGAAAATGGGACACTTGTCCCTTTAATCTCATGCTGCCGCCTCACTCCTTTGTCCTTTCCCAAAAATTGCTAATTTGTGGACTAATTGCAATTTAGTCCTCCAACTCTCCAAATCTTTGCAATTTAACCCCAAACACAAATTCCTAACCCAAATTGAAACCAAAACTGAACACAACCCTCAGAATATCATAACATTCATAAAACATGTTTCCAAAGTCCATTTGGAAATCCAGAGTGTCCTACCGGGCCCGCTGAACCCGAACAAATCCCGACGTGCACGCGTGTTAACCCAAATCCAAATCCCGCCATGCCAAAATTCCACAATTATCACCATAAAATCTGTCTCAAAATATACCATACTTTACACCCAAGCCGTCGCAAAATTTCCATCCCGAGCCCCCCGGGATTCTCGTCCCGAGCCCCGGGAGTCGCCCGAGACCGAACGTCCCCACCCAAACAATATACTCCGTAAAAGGATCCGGGACGTTCCCACGATTCCAAATATGCAAACGGTTTCCCATTCCGACGTCCCGGGAGCGCTACTGAGCCCGCTGTACGTCCCGAGACAAGTCCCGGCCCCGGAAAAAATATTTTCGGCAAAAACGTCCGGGGGACCCACACGACCTCAAATCCAGAAGGATTCCCAAAAATAATGTCCAGATAAGTCCTGGGAGCCGTCTGATCTTCCAGAAACATGACCCGCAGGGCAAAACCGGAGTCCCGGGTCACCTGGGTCACAACCCGCTCGGGGTGACCGTAATAAGGCACCTTGGTATACTACCCAAGCAAATGCCCTCGCATCATCATCAGCAGCAACCAAGGATACGCACCGCGATGCCACAGCGTCTCGCGAATGCTTTATCAGAGAGCTTCAGACCTACTAGCTCGCGGGACCTCGCGGATTCGCATCTCCTGGATTCGCTAGGCAGGGCCTTCGCATCTCCTGTCATTCGCCATCCAACACTTAGCAACAATGCCACAGACCGAGGAAAGGAAGCTGGGAACGGTTATCTCCACGACCTACCCACGTTCTCCATCACACCTCCGGTCTTCCACTACTCCGGAACGTGGGGGAGCACTCCACTACTCTGGATCATGGGACAACCGCCACCTCAACGCCTCCTATAAAAGGATGGCTTGAGAAAGGTACACCCTATCTACACACTCACTCTTCTTTCGCTCCCGAGTATTCCGTTTCACATCTTGCAGATTACTTTGGAGCTTCAGATCGTCATTCTCACTATCTCCTCAACTGCTTCGAGTATCCGGAAGCCAGTCCCGCCAAGGAACAAGGCTACCAAGGAGGACCAAGTATAGGGTAATGCAATTTGTTGGTTATTTTGGTTAATGGAATTGGTGTTGGCACTACATGTTTCTTGAAGAATTTTTGTTCAACTAGTGCAAATTAGGATTGAGGATGGTGCTTGTAAAGGTTGGGAGATTGGAGGTGTTAGGCGATGCGCTGATGAATGTTGGGCTTCTATTGTGTATGAAGGTTGGGCTTCTATTGGTACGGAAGGACTGAGCGAGGTCTCGTCATGCCTAGTGCAATGATTTTTTTACCGGGGGAACTGGCTGGGTAAAGGATCGGGTTGGCGGTTCTCGATTTGCTTACGACTCATAGTATCATTTAGCTTATGGGTGGGTAGTCTATTTATATGTGGTTGTTTAGTTAACTTTTCTTTCGATGCATCTTATTTACTGTCGATTTGTTGGCATAGGCTTCACAATATTGCTAATTTTGTTTACGAGGCTTGTTGTTGGTACTTCTAACTAATGCACTGCTATGATGCGCCGGTATCATTTTTCTCAATGAGCATATTAGGGGTACTGGGAGCTAGATTTAGATGTGTTATCCATTACAGCATTTCTAGTGCTTGGGAGCCTTCTGAGGCACGGTAAGAACTACCAATGGTTATGTCTTGCTGTTATAAACAATTGTAATGTTAAGTTCAGTGTTTTTATGTCTAGGTTGACAAGGGGTGAATGAACGTTCCTATGACTTATTTTGTAATATTCCAATGTTAATAAAATACTCCTCCGTCCCCGAAAGATTGGTAGATTTGTTTGAACACGGAGATTAAGGTGAATGTAAGATGTTTGTATATGTTTACTTAATTGCCCATTCGTTGAGAGTGCACAAAAAACGAGGTAGAAAAAGTAAAGATAAAGTGAGGATAGTTTAGTAATTTTGAGAGTGAGAAGTTTCCTTTTAAGGAAAGTGATCAATTTTTCTGGGACAGCCCAAAAAGGAAATGTGTACAATTTTTCATGGACGGAGGGAGTAAGTCATTTTCTTAATATATATATATATATATATACTAGTAAAAATGTACGTGCGTTGCACGTGGACGTAAATGTGGTTATAAGGGACTTAAAGTAAAAAGTACTAACAATATTTAGGAATTTTTAATTAAGAAGTAAATAAATGTAAAGAAACTAAAGTGAATTGTTCAAAAAAGGAAACTAAAATGGAAAACGTATCTAATTTCCCAAAAGTAAATTATGCTGACTTTTTTGTCTTTTTCTAAGCATATTGATGATTGGTGCATCATCATCGACATCATCTTTGTCATCTCTCTTCTTCCCTTCTGTCGCATGTTGTTTGAAGTATTTCTTCTTTTTTATTTCCCTTGATTTCTTTGCTTTGTCAAGGTAGATCCTGCTTGAAACTTGAAAGCTCTTGTTGCAATTATTCTCCTTCTTTCATGTTCGGTCTTTACAAAGTAGTTATCATCAATGTTGAAAAAAATTCAAACTCCTCATTCTCGGACAATGTCAAAGTTGTTGTAGAAGTAATCAAGATTGCACGGTTCCTGTTAATTGTTGAAAAGAACATTTATGATACATGGTAAGGATATCTTAAAATAATATAAATTAGTTGAAGTGAAAATTTACCGTTAAAGATTCAATGTATGTCGAGATTGGACAATGTGTGATACAACTTGTTGCCTCAAAGAGAGTAACCATTCCTGTTTCTTCACCATCATTCACCTCTAGCATTAGCAAGTACCTAAAATAATGCATTAGTTAGTGTTTTGATATAAAGCCGAAAAATTTCCAGTAAAAAGTTTTAATGGAATAATAAATGCATAACTAAATAGTTAAAAAAATATCTATATATCTATATCTATATAGTTTAAAATATGTAAATGTTATTTTACCTTTCTTGATAACCAGGATCTTGAGGCTTGCATTTGTGACATTATTTTTTCCCACTATCATCGGGAATGACCTTTTTTGAGCATTTGTTGCATGCTAGGTACCATGGTTTTTCCTTATTTAAAATTTTGGTAATAGTTGCATTGAACTTGTAAATGATACCCTATAAAAGATAAACATGTATTTAATAAGTAGGGTATTAGTTAAATAACACATGTATTTATAGTAAAAATCCATGGAGTTAAGAAACGGGCCTTTTGAAATGATGTTAAACTTGTTGATGGGTGGATAATGTCTTTCAATGAAATTTGAGTTGCCTCACCAAGTACGTCTTTTTCTCCAACATGCATAATATCTTGAATGTTATCCTTTTCCTTTGAATCCTACAAAGCAAAGTAATCATAGTTTAAATTATATATTACAACAATGTTAGAAATATAAATTTTTTTATTGAAAATAGTACCACTTGGTCAATTGCTTTGTCTTCTTCGTTGGTGGATCAACTAAAATCGATGTTGTTGTCATTGTATTTAATTGGAGAACACCTGTAGATTAAAAATAAATAGTTGTGTTATATTAGTTTATAGTGTTTGATAAAGTAGTTGGAATAGTAGATTCATATTAAAAAAAAGAATGTATACCTTGATATTTTTGTGGCTTGACATTTAATAAAACTATGATGGGATATTCATTGTTTTGATATTTATCATAGAGTTCTTGACCTTCAATTTCAGCTAGGCTTCCCCAAAGCACTACTTGCATAGGTTTTGACATATATAATAAGATATAGTAGAATAAATAAAATATTTGAAACATGTGACATAATAAAAAAAAATTAAAATAACTCTAACTTGTCATCTGATATATATGGGCCAGCCCATACATTAAATTAGAAATTATTTTAGAATTTGGTATTGTCAAATGCAAAAGCCATATGGGCCGCAGGCCCACCACAAAGCAGATCTCGTCATTACGGAGACCCCTCTTACAGCCAAGGGCGCCTCGTATAAAGCCGTTAGGCACGAAGCGCCATCGCCTCCTCAAAGCAACTGTTACACTATTTGCCGGCATTAAACCAAAGGAGAGGGAGTAATTCCTAATAACTCCGCTATCATTACACCATTAATACGCCACCATTCCAATTATGGGCACATTTATGGAGATTCTCCAAAGACTTAAGGTCCGTAACGGGACCTAGCACCACCCTATATATTGGGTGGTGCCCGCCTCAAATAAGGTGATTACTACACACCCACACTTTCCTCCTTTGTCTCGCACTGAAAGTGTCTTTTGTCTTGTCCTTCGTATCGGAGCCACTGTCTTGGCCGTCGGAAGATCTTTCTCACCGGAGATCGTACTTTGGCTATCAATTTGGCGCCGTCTGTGGGAAAGAAAAGCAAGTCATTTTTTCTTTTCTACTTACGTTTTTCTCCTCCGACCATTCTCATGGCGAAGACAAGAAGAACTCACAACAGTGTGCATGTCGAGGATGCCGCTTCCAGCTCCTCCGACGTACCTCCACCACTCCCTACTGATGGGGCAGCGGGGACTCAGCAGCCCCACAACTCCCAGTTGGTGGCAATCCCGCCACTCCCTGCTGCTGACACCCCAGTGGTGCAACAGCCCCCACAACCGCAAGCAGCTACTTTGACGTACCTCGCTGGAACATCAAAGACCCCCCAGCAGGTCATCGTCGATCCCGGTCAGATGGCATTGCTCCAGGCGAGCATGCTCAATGAAATGAAGGCTTTTATGGTGCAAACCATCAAGGCGGAAATGCAGGCTGTTCGCCCCCCGCCTCCTAACGACCGGGATGAACAATCCCAGAACCAAAACCAGTCCGCGCGAACTCGGATGTCGACGATCTTCTTCAAGAATCAACGTGGTCGAGGAACAGTTAAGACGCTAAACCTGGTCCTCGACGACATCGAGGTTCTCCTCACTCAACCCTTCACAGAGGACGTTATTGCCGTCAAGGCCCCCGCCACTTTCGAATGCCGCCATCGAAAGCTACGACGCGACGACGGACCCCGTTGACCATCTGCGACGTTACATCTCCCAAATGGAGATGGCTCGCGCCTCCGACCCCATACTCTGCAAAGCTTTCAGCTCCACCTTGAAAGGGGCTGCTTCAACATGGTTCGGAACGTTACGAGGCCAGCATTTCAAATGCTTTAAGGACCTCGCCTCGTCGTTCCTCCGCCACTTCATGGGAGCTCGACCTCCCCCCAAGACTGTCCAACACTTGTTAAGAGTGAAGAAGAAAGGGAGGAACCGCTCCGTGATTACATCCGGCGGTTTCAGTGCGAAGCCGCCCAAGTCTGTGGTCTCTCCTCGGACATGCAGCTCCCGGCCGCCACTCAAGGCCTTCAACGCGAGTCCGTGCTCGCGTACAATATTAATGAAAACCTGTCACAACGATGGGTGAGTTCATCGATCGGGCAACCCGGTTCATGAATTCAAGAGATGAATAGGCCTTACAACAGGCCCCCCGCAAACGACCGCAGCAAGAAGTTTGACAAGGGGTCTGTTCCATCGAGGTACCAGTCCTCGAATACTGGTCTGAGGACCCCCGATCACCACCCCGCCCTTCGTGACACCCGCACGAACATTCTTCTCATGTTGGAGAAGCAAAACAAGGTCCCCAAGTGGCCCCACCGATCCAACATAAGACTACGAGGGGTTTGACAAGTACCGCCTTTACCACAAGGACCGTGGCCACGACACGGAGGCGTGCTTTCAGCTCCGGAATCTCATTTCGGAGATGCTTGAGCAGGGAAGCTCAAGGAATTCCTCTCCGACTCCTCCTCCTCCCGCAAGGAATTCCCGCAGGACGCAAGCGGATGACGACGCGACGACCGCGAAAAACGCGCGTCGCCGACACAACAGCCCTCGAGGCCGTAACTTGCCACCACCACCACCCGCGGGCGTCATTCACATGCTCACGAAATCGAGGGCGCCTCCTCCAGGAAGCGGTATGCAAGAGAAATCTTGCAGATCGATCACCTCGAGGAGAACGTCATCTACCAGCCCAATGGAACAAAGGTTGTCGTTCCGCACTCCGACCCACTGCTTATCACAGCAAGGATCGCGGGTTACGACACCAGCAGGGTATACATCGACACCGGTGCAAACACGGTGTCATTTTCAGGACATGCTCGATAAACTCGGGATACACATGTCCGCTGTGCGAAGGAGCTCCGGCCCTACCTTTGGCATTGGCGGGGACATTGTGCCAACGGTAGGGTCGCCAACCCGCCCTCATGCTGATTGGGGACACACAATTTGGCACGGTTGACTGCCATTCCGTCATGACGGAATTCTTGGTCCTCGAAGTCCCCTCTACATACAACGCCATCGTTGGTCGACCCAGCCAGGTCGAATTCCACATGAGGTGTGACATCCGTTCTCTCACGGTCACATTTGCGACGCCTCGTGGGGATGCTAGCATCTACATTGACCAGCGAACGGCGAGGACGAACTACGTGGCCTCTTTGAGTTCTCGCGGTTGGTCCACAAGCCTCAAGCACAACGAGGCACTGCGAACTCCGACGATGCACCACGCCTCGATGCCGTGACAGAGGAAATCGACGCTGCTCCAGTGCAAGAAGTTCAAGGTTGGCAAAAACCTTGAGCAAAAGGAGAAGATGGCTCTCATCCACCTCCTCGAAGCAAACCTTGACGCCTTCGCCGGAGCTTGAATGATCTGCCGGGTGTCGACCCTGACGTCATCACCCACAAACTGAATGTATTCCCGGACTCAAAACCGGTTAAGCAAAAGAAAAGGGGTATGGCCCCTTCTAAGAAGAAATTTGTAAAAGAGGAGGTTTCTAAACTCCTCGAAGCTGGAATAATAAAAGAAATTCAGTACTCTGAGTGGCTCGCTAACGTGGTTTTAGCTGACAAAACGAATGGCGAACTTCGTATGTGCGTTGATTTCACGGGCGTCAATAGGCATTGTCCAAAGGACCCTTACCTGCTACTGTCATCGACCAGCTCGTGGACGCAACTTCCAAATACAAATACTTGTCGCTCATGGATGCCAAGAGTGGCTACCACCAAATTTACATGGATCCCGAGGACGCCTTCAAAACGGGCGTTCACGACTGGTGATGACGTCTATTACTATGTCCGAATGCCTTTTGGGCTCAAAACGCTGGAGCCACCTACCAGCGTCTAATGAACAAGGTCTTTGCCCGCCAGATGGGCCGTAACCTTGAAGCGTACGTCGACGATGTCATTGTCAAAAGCATGACATTCAAGATCACCTTCAAGACCTGGCCGAGACTTTCGAATCGTTCCGGCGGTATAACATGAGGCTCAATCCAGCCAAGTGTTCCTTCTTTGTTGGAGCCGGGAAATTCCTGGGCTATATGATCTCCGAAAGGGGGATCGACGCCAACCTTAAGAAAATTTCAGCCATCGCGGAAATGGCGCCACCACGGAGCATTAAGGAAATCCAAAGAACTTACAGAAGAATTGTTGCCTTGGGGCGATTCATTTCCAAGTTGGGGGACAAGTGTAAGCCATTCTTGAACAGCTTCGTATGAAGAAGGCGTTCACTTGGACAAAGGAATGCCAAGAAGCATTCGAGCAAATCAAGAAACACCTCTCCGATTTGCCAACACTGAAATGTCCGCAACCAGGGGATGAACTCGTCATCTACCTCTCCACTTCGAACAAGACCGTATCCGCAGGTGCTCGCATGAGGAAGGCCCACAACAAAGTGGCCCGTCTATTACATAAGCCACACGCTACGAGGGGCTGAGGTTAATTACCCACCCCTCCAAAAAACGATCTACGCTTTGATCGTGGCTGCCAGGAAGTTGCGAGCATACTTCCAAGCCCACACAATCATTGTCCGAACGGACTTACCCATCCGAGACATTCTAAACAGACCGGAGCATAGTGGTCGCTTAGCTCGTTGGTGCATCGAACTTGGAGAGTATGACATCAAGTTTGAGCCTCGCGAGCAATAAAGGCACAAGCTTTGGCGGATTTCATGGCCGAGCTTTCCATTTACCCCCTCGAGCATGGTCCTTCGAGGGAACCACCACAGGGTCGGAGCCTCCCGAGTGGGACATGTTCGTGGATGGTTCATCCAAAGGCCGATCGCCTGTGAGGAGGCGTTCACATCAGGGGCCCACACGGCATGGAGGCTAGCTTACGAGTAGCTTTCAGCTTCCCGTCACGAACAATGTGGCCGAATACGAGGCACTCGTAGCAGTCTCAAGACCGCCCGAAAGCTGGTTTGCGACGCCTAATCTGCACACGTGACTCACACTCGTCGTAAGCCGTGTTACGGGGACCAATGACTGCAAGGACCCAAGATTCTCGAGGTACTTGCGCCTTGTCAAAACTTACAAGGGCAGTTCGAGCAGCTAAATATTAATAAGATCCCAAGGGATCAAAACACTGTGGCTGACAGGCTGTCTAAGGGGCGGGCGGATGCGTCCCTCGAAACCTTAGCACAACCCTCCATAAATACAATTCATGCAATTGACGCTAATGCAAAGACCTGATTGGAGAGACCCAATCCTTCAGTACCTCCAAACTGGTGCAATCGAGGGCCCACCAGCGTTGCAAAAGAAAATAAGGACGCAGTCAGCCCGCCATGTCATCATAGATGGCACGTTATGGCGTAAAGGATACTCTACCCCTTTACAACGATGTATTGGCCCTGACGATTCCAAACTCATCCTGAACGAAGTCCACTCAGGAGTTTGCGGAGCACACATTGGCTCCGATGCGCTAGCACACAAATGTTTGCGCCTCGGTTATTATTGGCCAACTTTGAGGAAAGACGCGCATGATTTGGTACGAACGTGCCATAAATGCCAGCTCAACTCTCGCATCCAACGACAGCCGGCAAACGAAGTGGTTACGGAGACATACCCTATACCCTTCGCGCTGTGGGGCCTCGATTTAATCGGCCCAATGCCTACGGCCAAGGGCCAGTTTAAATTTTGTATAGTGGCCATCGATTACTTCACTAAGTGGGTCGAGGTCCAGCCACTTGAGAACATAACAACCGCCAAGGTCATACACTTCCTCTGGCACGACCTCGTGGCGCGGTACGGGGCACCAAGAGCCATAATCACAGATAATGGGACTCAATTCGCGAGCAAAAGCTTAAGGATTGGGCCACTAAGATGAACATACAAATGCTCTACGCTCCCGTGGCACACCCGCAGTCGAATGGCCAGGTAGAAGTAACAAATCGCACGATCAAAGAAGGCCTAAAAAAGCGCCTCGAGGACAAAAAAGAGAAGTGGGTCGAGGCCCTACCTGGGCCCTCTCTGGGACTATCGAACAACTACACGGGACCCACGGGAGAAACTCCTTTCTCCTTGGTTTACGGCGTCGATGCCTTACTACCAATCGAAGTCTCAATACCCACAATCCGAACGCTGTATTACGACGCCCTCACAATGAGAGCGGCCTTCGAGCGCGTTTGGACCTCGCCGAGGAACTCCGCGAGGGTGCTCGACTTAGGCTTATGGCCTTGCGACAAAGGACAAACCTCGATCACAATGCCAAAGTTCGGGCAAAGCAGATCCACGTGGGTGGTATGGTCTTGCTAAAGGCGGAGTTGTCGTCGTAATCTCGCCATGGCACACTTCGCTCCAGATGGGCGGGGCCTTATGTGGTACACAGAAAGAAAGAGAGGGTGTATACAAGTTAAAGGACCATCAAGGCAAAAACTCAAAACGACTACCACGTCAACGACTTGAGGCCTTATTACGTTTAAGTTGTACGCTTTCAAACTCTTTGCATTGCACAAAATACGCTCATACATCAAAGGAAAGGCAATATTCCAAGTCTTTACGTGTACTATGTTTACATAAAATCGCTCTACTAGGAGTATTCCCACACTTCAGTGGGTAAGTTCAAAAATTAATTGCAAGGTCACTGCTTGACCAGCGCGCATCGAATAAAGTCACTTTACGAAGAATTACAACAATTCATCTCAACAATTTTGCCCAGCACAAGTACAAACACTACGCGTTGTGCAAATAATACTCGTATGGAAATTACAAAGGCAACAAATGCTGAAATGTTCTGTATTTTATCAAAAATGAGCAAAAATATAATTACAAGTCCACAAACTACTGGGGGACATCATCGTTTGGGGGTACAGCAGGGGCATCCTCTACATGCCCGGCGTAATATCGTAAGGATATTCTACTCCCAATTTCTTCCCCGCCCTACCCCACTCGAACAAAGTCGCCGAGGAGGGTCTTCGACCTTCATGGCGTTGAGGGTTCCAAATCTGACTTCTCAACGATGCCTTCCACTTGGTGGCGGCATCGTAGGAAGCCCTCAAAGATAACAGCACCCGCCATGGCTTGTGCGTCGCCAGCCTTCTCGATCAAGACCTCGACACCTGCGCACTCGACCAGCCCTTTCAAAGAATGGGCTTTACAAAAACGGGGGCTGAACACTTTCACCATCGTACAACTTAAAACCAATTTGGTTTTCTAGTTGTGCGAAGGCTAAATGATCAGCCACCACAGAGCCCGTCACCTCACTAAGGGTCTTGGTGCTGTCTTCAACTGACTGCAGCCTTTGACGCCAGATCCTCGGCAAGGCGGTCCTCAAGGACAACTCCTCGATGAGTTTGTCCTTCGCCTCACTGGGTCTCCATTCTTTGATACTCCCGAGCACTTGCTCCATTTCAGCTTCGAGCTGTTTCTTCGCATGGTGCTCGGCGAGGAACAGGCTTCATGCTTCTTCCCATCGGCCATGGAAGCTTTCACCGCTTGCCCATGACACCTGTGGCTCTAAGGAGGTTAGCCTCCTCATTCCTCGAGGACCCCAGCTCGGCCTCTTTTTCAGCCAACTTGGCATCCCTGTCAGCCAAGGCCTTTTTTAGGCTCTCCACCTCCTCGGATTCCTTTGCCTTGGCCTCAAGGCTCTTCACGAGGGACTCAAGGTCCTCGATCTTTGACACCAGCCCTTGGGCCAACACAGTTTTCTGCAAATTACAAACGCAGACCATATAAACAAAGCATCCCAACAAAAAAGTTAAGTAACAAAGGGGGAATCCAGATTCGTCACTTACCCGAGTGAGGCCCTGGCAGATGTCCTTCGCCATGTCTAGGGCCCCCGAGGAGGTGTACTTCAAAAAGTGCCTGTCTCGGGGAAGTGCGAGACCTTCTGCAACCTTTAGTCTCACGTCCCGTTCCCCGAGGAGGATTGACTCGTCACGAGTCACCCTCATGACAGGTCCTGTGCCTCCACAAGGGCCAGACCCTTGCGTTTAAAGGATTTCTCCCGCAGCCTCCCGCCGGTAGTCCTCGAGTAGTTGAGGCTCAAAACGGGATCTATGCCCTTCGTGGTCTTAGGGATCCTCGAAGGCCTTCTCGTATACACTCGAGGGGCCACAACAGCCCTCCGAGCATCCGCCAATAGGCCGACGGGTTTCCCAACGCCCGAACGGGCTACGGGAGTCTCTCGACGGCTGGTCTCTTCCCTTTATCTTTGGCGTGGCTGGGACTGCTGTCCGAGGACACAACCAAGTCCTCTCTGTCACAAGGTTAAAATGGGAATCGAACACGGTGAAAAGAAAAGTTAGCCAAAGAATAAAGGGAAGCAAGAATGGTACTGCAAGTCGAGGGCGCTTCCGTCGAAGGATGTCCTCCTCGGAGTCCTCGGACAACTCCTCGACGGTGACGGGACCAGCCACGTTGACCGGTTGAGCTACCGTCACCAAGGCCTCCGCACCTCGGGCCTCTCCGCCTTTCGAGGTCCCCGCAATCGCAATCGACCCTCGACAGCCTTTTGGGCAGTGCTCTGGGGACCTCCTCCTCCATCTTTGCTTTAAGAGCCTCCAAAGAAATCCCGCTTCTTGGCAAAAAGGGTGCTGGGTGCAACATCTTGGCTGTAGTAAAACACAAGGTCGGGTTATAATAGCATTTCAAATGTGCAAACACAAAAACACAGAACGAAAAGAAAGGCGTAATGCATGGGGGTTGCTGAAAGCGCCTCGAACCGCTCTACGAGGTCCCCGTCCAATCCTTCCACCCAATTTTTAAGGGTGTCCACGTGGCTCGGAAGACGGTGGGCCTCGCTAACCCCTACTCTCCGCAGACCACCTCGCCCAGTGCTGGATAGAGTGAAGGGAAACGCACTTACACCCTCGAGCCTTTCCACAACCCGGATCCATTCACAAAGGGCGCGAGGGCTTTCTTTCCTCGCTACCCGCCCACACAGAGGGCTTCATCGACACCCTTGCATTCTTCTCCTTTATGAAGAATGCAGGAAACCCCAACTGTCTTCCTTCGTAATGAAGAAGAAATTGCCCTTCCAACTCCCCACGAGCTGGTGGTTTCAGCGAAGACTCCGATCTTCACCATTTTGTTCCCCACCTTCACCTCCTGGGGTCAGCTTGATAGAAGGGGTGTCCGACAGTGCCTCTTCAGCGTATAGAACCGTAAGAAGGTCTCCGGTAGCACCGCCGTCTTCGCCAAGTGGCAGTTACCACAAATGCGTTTACGGTGGTAAACACATTCGGGGCCGCTTGCCCAGTGGCAAACACCCCACCTCGCACACTGCAGCAGCAGGAACAAAGGGGAAGCCTCAACCCGGCTTTCGGTTGGGCTTCGTAGACCACCATGGTATTCTCCTCATGGCCTCGTCGCTCAACTCCATCCCCGCTTCTCAAAGACATCCGCCGGTGAAAGCCCACAAACCACCCCCGTATACACATGGTGGTTCCGCAGATATCCGCCATTTTCTTCTCTCGACAGACTTGTTCGAGGCCACAGTTCCTCGACATCGTGGCCGACGCCGGGCTTGCTTGGATTCTTGGGAGCCATCTACAAAAGTAAACCGAAAATTCAAAACTAAACCCTAGACCCAAGAACCTGTGCGGTGGCGCGGCGACGCCTCACTCGCGACAATCGCCGCGACGAGAAATCGAAAATTCAAAAGAAAACAACTTATCGATTCGTACGCCGGAGGCGAAAACGGAGGATTCAACGGCTGGGTTCTTCGAATCTCGCCGGGAAATTCTTCGCTAGTCGCCGAAAATGGAAACTAGATTGCAAAGGAAGCTAAAGCGCAAAGGCAAGGAAAGCAAGAATTCGGGAAACTGACTTGGTTGGCGTATGAGAAGAGCGCGATGGGAAGTGAAGCGACTTCCCCCATAATTACGAACGGCGCAAAAAGCGCAAATTTTGAAAAGCGCTTTTTGCCAACCGCCACAATTACTATTGGGCCAAATTTTTGGGCCTACATTGGGGACAGCTCTTGGGCCTCCCCTAATAAGGCTCCAAAACATCACAATACAACGTGGGCTCAATGTCTGTTGGCATACTTCCTTCCAAATCGGAGCACAGGGACCCAACCCATCCTCCGCTGTGGGGGGAGGGCATACTGATATATATGGGCCAGCCCATACGGCTGTATTGTCAAATGCAAAAGCCATATGGGCTACGGAGACCCCCTCTTACCAGTAAGGACGCCTCGTATAAAGCCGTTAGGCACGAAGCGCCATCGCCTCCTCAAAGCAACTGCTACACTATTTGCTGGCATTAAACCAAAGGAGAGGGAGTAATTCCCTAATAACTCCGCTATCATTACACCATTAATACGCCACCATTCCAATTATGGGCACATTTATGGAGATTCTCCAGCACTTAAGGTCCGTAACGGGACCTAGCACCACCCTATATATTGGGTGGTGCCCGCCTCAAATAAGGTGATTACTACACACCCACACTTTCCTCCTTTGTCCGCACTGAAAGTGTCTTTTGTCTTGTCCTTCGTATCGGAGCCACTGTCTTGGCCGTCGGAAGATCTTTCTCACCGGAGATCGTACTTTGGCTATCACAACATTGTCTCCATCATCCTGCAATGTAAATGGCAACTTTGTCATGACCTTTGTAGATGTATTTATAAATGTACTTCACCGCTGTCACTATAGAGCAAATTTCTACATTAATGTGACAGTTATATCTCACGAGAAGATAAGAATTATATGGAACCACCCATCTATTGTCAAATGTTTTTCTTCCCACTTGTACAATCATACCATCATTCCTTCTTCTATATACTGGATATCCATCTTTTCCTTGAGTGGATTCTCCACAGAATTGTCTAGGATAATGGTATCTACATTCACCATTCACTATGCATGATTTTGTCTTCCCATAATTTCCACAAGGACCATGCATCATATGTTTGACAACCAAATCATGCAGTTCAGAGTACTTCACTTTATGAGGAATTTCTGCAGAAACAAAATGATCAAATTTTTCCGAAGAGGTAATTTTGTACTCCTGTTGTAGTATGATTAAAATATGGGCATGAGGCAAACCTCTCTTTTGGAATTCAATAACATAAACACGAGCTGCAACTTCTCCAAATATCTTCTTTTTAAAAAGTTGATCTTTCAAATCTTGCAATTTAGCACGAAATACTCTAACTGTAAGATCAGGTCTATCCTGAGCCACCTGTCCAACTTTTAACTCATTGGTTATTTCCTTCCAATCTGGATTGCATGTCATTGTGATAAATAGATCAGGCTTCCCATACTTTTCTACCAGACTCATGGCATCTAAGTAACGTCTTCGCATGTCTCGAGGACCACCAATAAATGATCTTTGGAAGGATTAATCTTTTCCAATTTCACTTCCTCTTGTTTCTCCAGCTATCACACTATCAACAATTCCTTGTCTTATTTCAAATTGGAACCCTTTCGATTAAATCAAGAAATCAAGTCTTTTCGTTTCCAACTTAATATATTGATCAACTACAAATTGTTGAAGTAATCTTGAGCATAAAGTAATATGCATTTTCTGCTATCTCTAATTTGCAACTTGTAACAATAATATTCTCTACATGAAACTTTGTCTCTTCTTTGTGTAGCTGCAGCTGGAATTAGTAAAAACAAATAATGTCGACTTCATATTCAACACGGCTATAAAGTAA
The DNA here is from genome assembly GCA_024586325.1 of Stellera chamaejasme. NCBI lineage: Eukaryota > Viridiplantae > Streptophyta > Magnoliopsida > Malvales > Thymelaeaceae > Stellera > Stellera chamaejasme. The sequence goes on along the minus strand of CM044981.1, from coordinate 52,398,524 downwards.
ATATATTTAACAATTAGTTACATTGACTATAAATATACTTTATTCATTCTATATATATATATATATATGTTAGCTTTATTGACTACTTTTTTAAATAAGTAAACATCATAAATGTCATATTGCAAAACCTTTTTTTATAGAGGGATAAAAACTGCAATGATGGAAATAGTATAAGGCTGAAATAGTTAATTCACACAAAGTTAAAATACTGCTCACACATCTTTAGTTAATACACACACACCCATTATCCCAATAATATTAGTATACATACATACATATGCGCAATGTGCATGTGATGTAGCTAGTTAGAGATGATAGCCAGAGAAGCTTCATCTGTGTATGAAGTAAATACATCCATACGTATGGATGAGTCAACTCATGAAGTAGAAAATAATCTTTTACAAAGGTAGTTATCTACGTGTTAACAAAAAATTGTGTTAATTAAAAACTTATTTTTTTGCCACTTTTAATATAAACTATATATAAAAAATTTAATACTAACCTCTAATAGTTTCTGCTTCAATAATATCTTCAACATTGTTGTGCATGTATAAATTCTCTACTCCTCTTCTGTTGCACTTTGCTTTGGACTGACTTTGTCAATATAAGGATGCCATCCAACTTCACCATTTGGAAACAACATGGGGTACTGTAAAGGATCATAACATCCATAATAGTGATAAATTTTGTATGTTTTTCCTGAATGAGCGTGAACTATAATTTGTCTTTCAGATGGTGTATTTTGATTATTTCCTTCAACCCACACAGCAGCAACCTGATCAGCAGATGGTAAGTTATAAACTCTTTGATCAGTATTCACATCTGCAAGAATCCGAATCTTAAAGTTATCGTGAATAGTCTCATGCTTTAAACTTCGGAAAAATTGAGCGTACGGATTGCGTTCAAGGATGCCTTTTATTTTTACGACCACTGAAAAATGAAAACATAAATATCAATATGAATACATGAAAATTATATTCTTCAATAAGGTGTTCAAAAAACATCGACAATAAACTATTTAATAGTATGTATACGGTATACCTGCTTCAGATAAATTTGCATCTTCTAATACGTGCATCCTGTTTTGAATTTCATTGTCTGTGTCATAGAAATACATTTGGAAATAGCATGGCTGACCTCCTTCTTGAGTTAGACCTGGGAGCATATGGTATACTTGTCCTAATGCTCGAAAGGTAAAGACACCATCTCTTGAGCTTGCAAGATTTTTATCTAATTTAACACCAAATGATGTGAAAGCGTAGATACTATTGTAAGCTCGAAGGTCTTTTTGGAAAGCCATTGCTTCGTTGTTTCAGATGTATAAAGATCATAGAACTCATCGAAATGTGGGCTGAAACTAATTTTACTCTTCCATTTTGACAACAAAATGTTGGTGCCTCATGTTCATACTTTTGCAATTACAATGCTTGCAAATGGTCATATTTTGTAGCTCATGTTTTATTGAGATTGCTGGAAATACTTCCATGCTGCCTATGTATTAGAAGGAAAAGAAACAAAAAACGCAAATGGTTAGTTTGTATGTATCTGAATTTGTCTAAAAAATTTGACCAAAAATTATAATCGATTACTAACCTTCTACCACGTATTTTGTTGAAATTGCTTCAAGCAGCCCCCTTTTAGATCTTTTTCCCGACTATTACATTCTTGATTTTCTTCATGATTAATTCCATTACAACCTTCAATGAATGCAGTATATTTTCTTACCCTACGATAGGATCGTCGAGTCCTTTCTTCTAAAGAAAAGAACAGAAAAGTAAATAGTGAGTAAGCTAGATTGATATGAACACAACCTTTACAATTCATGAAATAATGTAAGGTATTGTACTCACCCATGTGTTATTGATGTTGTGCAGATGGAGAAAGGCGAAAATATGACAACAAAAAACGAAGGGAGAATAATGAAAACATATATATGTCTGTTCTCTGTGTAACAGTTGCTTTTGGATGTCTAATTATAATAGTTTTAGGTTTTGTTTTTTGTTTTGTATGGGTAAAGTGTGAACCTGCCGAATGTAAGTTAATTATAATAGTTTTAGGGTTTTTTTTTTTGTTTTGTATGGATTGAGTTTCTCTATTTCTGAATGTCTACTTGTAGTAGTTTTAGGTTTTATTTGTTTGTTCTGTTTGGATAACGTGTGATTTAATTTGAGACAGGTAATACAAAATTACATTTTTAGGTCTCATTTAAAGGATTAATGAAGGGTAAAATAGTCATTCAACAATTATCAAAAGTTCATTCGTGCTTTTTATTATATAAAGATAAAGATATATATATATATATATATATATATATATATATATATATATATATATATATATATATATATATATATATATATATTTGGGACCGTCGGAGTATATTTTAGTTAGGCAACCACGGACCTAGAGAAGTATAAATAGGTGAAAAAGAGAGTGAAGCAGCAAGTGCAAGTGTGCAAGTGGCAAGTGAGTGGAGTGCAAGCAAGAGTGAAGAAAACACAAGTACTTGCTGCAAGTGAGTAGAGAGAAAATAAAAAGATTGAATGTGTAAGTGCTTGCATACAAATTAGTGTGTGTGATATATTAGGCCCAAAATAAATATAAAATGAGCATGTGTAATATATTGGGGACAAAATAAATAAAAGGAGCATTTTTTCAAGGCTTGATCCCTAATAGACACTACTACATATTCAAAGATATCTAAGCTCAAAATCTACCACAAGAGTTTCTTTTCCCTCCCATAAGTACCTGCTCAAAAAGGTGGGTCACATTCTACAAAATGTAAACTTTACAAAAACCTAATTCCCTGAAGTGAAGTTACTAACTCTTTCTTAGTTGTAAACTCCTATACCATCCACTAGCCTTCCAACTGAACCTAAACAAAAGCAATTAGTTGATCTTAGAAGTAGTAAGATTAGTAATAATATCTGATCTACTGGCTCCCATGGATGACGCTGAAGCATATCTTGTTCAGTCTCATTCACTTCATTTTTTGCACCTGACATTTTATCATAGAACTGAAACTATTAGTTTGGAGCTATATATTTTGTGGGCACTTCAATGTAGGTGTGTGTCACTTTATGTTTTGTTTGTAAAATGCAGCAGTACTAACTTACCTCTCTAAGATGGGCCAGATTATACACCCATCTTCTCCATAAACAGAATCAGCTGCACTTCCGTCCACCAAGTTTTCCGAAGCTGCGCTTTTCATGATACCAACTTTCTTCCTACTTGAGAGAGGGAAACAAAGCAAACTTTTACAACCTCAGGTTCCCATTTAAGAGAATAAAAGGTGACTTTGAGATGAGTTGCTTCAGCAAAACAGTGGTAAGCAAAACAATGGGGCTCTCAAATCATTCGATATATGCAATCAGAAACTTCTCAATGATTTGCAACGTGTTGAAGACATGGAAACATGTTGCACCCTAAATCTTTACCCGCACAAAGTACTCTTAAATTTTTACAATCATGCTTGAATAGTTAGTCACAAGATGCCCTACTTTGGCAGGCAATTCCAACTGTCAGGAGAATATGCCTCAATCTCCTAAAAGTGCCTATGTTCCACATTGTCACAAGATGCTAGTTATTTATAAAATGGAATACTACATGCTCACTTTGTCCTGTCATGTTTTGTCACTTCTCCAAATTTTGTTCCATAATTGGTATGTTTTAAGAAACAGCATATAACATCCATCCACTAACTGTTAGACCCTTAGAGTAGGATAGACTCCTACATTCGGCTTAGGAGACCCACACCACATCCAATAGTAAGAAATTTTTTTTGCAATTCTGAAAGTGTGAAATTTTTTGCAGTTCGGAAAGTGTGAGGAGCACTGGTCAGCTAGAAAAGTTCGGAAACCTATGTCACGGACTGATTTTCTCGCTATGCCCGTGCGGCACTTAGTCACGCACCCTCGTGGCTAAGTCAGCCTAACTCGCCCCAATGTGCCTAAGTCTTGCTTGAGAATGCTTGAGAAGAGAGCAACGAAAGTTAGAAGGAGAGAATGAAAGCTATACAACTCTTTTGTATTGCTCAAGTGTTGGCTACACAACTCTGGATTTGGCTTGCTTGGAGTTGGTTACAAATGAATGCCTAAGGTCTCTATTTATAGGCAAGCCACCTCCTCAATGGACGGTGGAGATCTACTTGATCCAAGGGCTAGCATTACTCTTCTAGAACCTTCTAGGCTAGCCTGGATCTCTCTACAACTATCTACACATGTCTAGCACCTACTAGACTTCTCCATATAGTTCTAGCTCAGCCTAGAACTCTCTAGACCAAGCTAGAGACTCCTGCAGTGCTCGGAGGGTTCCACGAGCTTCCGTAACCTTCCAACACCTCCTAGCACTCTCTACACCTTCCGGAACCTTCTAGCGTGCCCTAGGGCCTTCTAGCACTCTCTAGTCCACCCTAGGCTCTTCTGGTCCCTTCTAGACTCATCCGACATCTTCCGGTCCAGTCTAGACAAGCCTAGAACACCCTGGAGCATTCTAGAATATTCTAGAGCTAGAATGTCCTCCATGGTTCTAGAGTCTTCCCAAGGTGTCTCCATCACCTTGGCTCCTCTTAAATCCGCCTTGCACACTCTTAAGTGTGTTGTCCCGCATCCCGGATCCTTAGCCCTGTGCCGTCCGCGTGCCTTAAATGCTGCACCGCGCGCCCCAACACATGCCTCGCGCACTCCGTCACAAGCGGGTCGTGACATCCTCCCCCACCCATTCGAGCAACGCCCTCGTTGCTTGGGTTGGGCGGTCTTCACCTGATGGACTCCTCCATCATGTTTTCCCCTAGCCACTTTAGGGGTGTTGAGCTGCTTCTCCTCTGCACGGCTCAACAGTCTCATGGTTGAGAGCCTAGCTCTGTCCGTCGAGCTATCTTTCTCCAACCGCACGCAGAAAATGCTTGGCTCACCCATCAAGCACATGCTGTTGGCGAAGGGAAGTACCATGGCCTTCGCCTTGTCCAAGAACTCCATCCCGAGTACCATTGGACAATCATCCATCGACACCACCGAGAAATCAACAAGGCCTCGCCACTTTCCTATGTGCACCTCTACATTGCGTGCCACGCCTAGGATCGGCCTTTTTGGGGAGTTCATGGCCTTTAGCCATCCTTCCTCCCCGAGGTATGATATGCCCAACCTTTTCGCTTCCTCCACCCTAAGGAAGTTGTTGGTTGCACCTGTGTCCACTAATGCTTGCACCTCCTTGCCACACACCTTGGCCCGTGCAAACAAAAGTCTCTTGGGCTTAGCCTCCACCTTCTCGGTCCTGATGGTATTCAAAAGCTGGAGTGAACCCATGTGACACTCCTTGGGTTCCTCCCCGCATGCTCCTTGCTCGCGAGCATGGAAGATAGAGAGTTCTTCAACGGACACTCTCTATAGAAGTGCTCACCCTTGCACAAGTAGCACTCCAATCGCCGCTTCCCCTTATCCCTTTCAGTTGGCCTTCTCCTCGGGCTGGGTGATCTCTTGGGTGCCTCCACCTTCCTCGGAGTCTCCAAGACTTCCTCACGTACTTGGTCTCTCCCTCTCCCACCATGCTCCTTACCCTCCATAGACCTAGGCCTCTCCGCCTAGCGAACTCTATGAGGGACTCGGCCACCTGCATGGCTGTCGTAAGGTCTTCCGCACCTCTCCTCTTCACCTCCAGCCTTGCCCAATTTTGGAGGCCATACAAGAAGTCATAGTATGCCTCCTTGGCCGGATAATCAGGGATCTCTAGCAGCAACTCATTAAACTCCTTGATGTAATCTCGAATGCTCCCCCGGTGACTTAGGTTCCTCAACCTATGTCGGGCCTCCTCCTCGGCATTCCCCGGGTAGAACCGACGCTTGAGTTCCTTCTTGAACTCAGCCCATGTGCGGATCGAGCAAGTCCCCTTCTCGATCTCAGCATGCTTACGCCTCCACCACACCATCGCAGTGTCCTCCAAGTAGAGCGTAGCATGGTTGACCTTCAGCGCATCCTCCACAATGCCTGAAGCGCCAAAGTATTGCTCCAAGCTCCAGAAATTATCCACCTCTTTGGCATTGCGAGCACCCTATACGGCTTGGGTCTCGGCACATCCAACCTGAGTGGAGTAGGGGTAGAAGAAGAAGTGGAAGGGCCAAATGACTCACCTCGTGTCACTGCCATCTTCAACAACGCCACTTCTTCATCCAATCGTGCCAACGTCCCGACAAGCTCTACTCTAAGAGCTTGGTTCTCCTTCTCAAGGGCAAGGATTCTAACGGTGAGAGCATCATTCGCCTCCTTGCGACGAGCCTCCTCCTCCGCGGCCACTTTGTTGACGGCACCCAAAGAAACCATCCTCGATCGCATCCACCCTTGCATCGAGCTCTTCTTGCTGCGCCTCAACCTTCGTGAGCCTGTCCTACAGGTCTCCAAGTGTTCTCTTGACGCACCCTGGACTTGCCCCTCTTTGAGCTCTCCTCCGGCTCAAAGACTCGCTCCTCTTCGTGCACCACCTTGGCTGCCATTCTTGCACCACCGATGGTTCTCCCACGCACGACCTTGGCTCTGATACCAACTGTCACGGACTGATTTTCTCGCTATGCCCGTGCGGCACTTAGTCACGCACCCTCGTGGCTAAGTCAGCCTAACTCGCCCCAATGTGCCTAAGTCTTGCTTGAGAATGCTTGAGAAGAGAGCAACGAAAGTTAGAAGGAGAGAATGAAAGCTATACAACTCTTTTGTATTGCTCAAGTGTTGGCTACACAACTCTGGATTTGGCTTGCTTGGAGTTGGTTACAAATGAATGCCTAAGGTCTCTATTTATAGGCAAGCCACCTCCTCAATGGACGGTGGAGATCTACTTGATCCAAGGGCTAGCATTACTCTTCTAGAACCTTCTAGGCTAGCCTGGATCTCTCTACAACTATCTACACATGTCTAGCACCTACTAGACTTCTCCATATAGTTCTAGCTCAGCCTAGAACTCTCTAGACCAAGCTAGAGACTCCCAGAGTGCTCTGGAGGGTTCCACGAGCTTCCAGAACCTTCCAGCACCTCCTAGCACTCTCTACACCTTCCGGAACCTTCTAGCGTGCCCTAGGGCCTTCTAGCACTCTCTAGTCCACCCTAGGCTCTTCTGGTCCCTTCTAGACTCATCCGACATCTTCCGGTCCAGTCTAGACAAGCCTAGAACACCCTGGAGCATTCTAGAATATTCTAGAGCTAGAATGTCCTCCATGGTTCTAGAGTCTTCCCAAGGTGTCTCCATCACCTTGGCTCCTCTTAAATCCGCCTTGCACACTCTTAAGTGTGTTGTCCCGCATCCCGGATCCTTAGCCCCGTGCCGTCCGCGTGCCTTAAATGCCGCACCGCGCGCCCAACACATGCCTCGCGCACTCCGTCACAAGCGGGTCGTGACACCGGGGCCCGGGATGAAATTCTTCCGACGGCTTCAGTGTAAGTTATGTTATATTTTAAGGTGGATTTTATGGTAATCTTTGTGGAATTTTAGCATGACGGGATTTCGGTTCAGGTCATTATGCGCGCACGTCGGGATTTGCTCGGGTTCAGCGAGCACGGTAGGACACTCTAGATTTGTAATTAAACATCTGAAACATGTTTTGTAAATATTATGATATCCCGAGGGTTGGGTCCAGTTTTCATTCCAATTGGAGTCCGAAAGTTACGGTTGGGCTAAAATTGCAACTTTTGGGAGAGTTTGGGGACTAAATTATAATTTGGCCTTAAGACAGCAATAATAGGAAAAGAAGAAGAGCTGAAGTCGGTTAAGTGGAAGTGATAAGGGATACTTGTCCTAATTTCAATTAAAGATGAGAAAAAGAAAAGAAAAGAAGGAAAGTATAAAAGGGATAAGTTTTATGATAATTAGACATTTATTCATTTCTACTTCTTCTTCTTCCTCCAAGTGCCGCCACCATTGAAGCTCTTCTTCAAGCTTCTTGTTCTTCACTTCTTGGTTGGAAACATCAAGGATTTGGGTTCCATAAGTGGTAAGCTTCCTCCCTTCATCTCTTTTCAAGATTGGAAGCATGATTTCTTTGGAAAAAGAGGAAGAAAATGGAACTAGGGTTTGTTCTTGGCTATGGGTTTTAATGATTCTCTTGCTTCCATCTTTTAGTATGTTCTTCTTGGGTTGGAGAGGAGTTAGAATCATGGTTTGGATTTTGGAAAAACTCCATGGATGGGAAAAACCTAAAGTGCCGAAATTAAGGGTGAAATTCCAAAATATTGTATAGTTGTGTTCTTGGATCATGCTTTGGATATGTTGTTCCTATCATGATTCTAAGGCTATTTATGGTTTCAATTTGATGGAAAACATGTTGGATGGAAAACCCCTCTTTGGCCGAATTCAATAGTTAGGGTTTGTGAATGGTTTTGGTTGATTAAGGTGGAATTGGTTAGTAATCTTGCTTGAGATATGAAATTGGTGGTTAAAGTGTGTAAATGGAACTTTGAATGATTTGAATTGAAGGTTTGCTGAAAAATATAAGTGAATCTTTATCTATGTTTGGGTTATGTTTTAGTTGATTTGGATAGTAATTTGTTATCGTGGATGGAAGTAGGTTCGTAATGGTGTTTGAAACGTCGTTTTCGGGTGTTAGGAGCGAAAGTTACCTTTAAGCTTGGTTGTGGGTAAAGTGTCGGGAATGAAGGGTTTAAAGGTTGGAATATAATTGTGGGTGTATGAATAACAATGTTCTAGCTCGGTTCGTGAAACCGAGCTTTCTGCGGGTTTTTGCAGAAAAGTACCGGTTTGTGCGGGTTTGGTTTATGGGGGTTTGTTTTGGTGAGTTCTGATTGGTTTGTGGTTGTTCAGCTTGTTTCTGCAGTGGTGGAGTTGTGCGGGACCATAAAAAGTAAGTTGGCACATTTCGGGCCGGGAGCCGGGATTTCCCGGGGTTTATGCTGTGGGGCAGCTATTCTGAGGTAAGGGCTCAACTTCTCTCGTTATGCATTCTGGGAGTATTTGCATGTATATCGGGTTTAGTTGAGGCGGGTTCCGGGTGAGGGCGGTGGTTCGGTGATCCCGAGATCCGTCATATGGTAAGGTACATGTTTGTTCTGTTCAAGACCCGGATGGTCTTGGAGGCCACGGGTTTATGTTCTACTCTGTATATCCGCACTAGGTGCCGGTATTCTGTGTATACTTTTTGGTATACTTCTGTTTATATTCTGTTCTGTTTTGCATATGCATTATGACATGTTCTGTTCTGTGACGAGACCCGGATGCATGGCGATGCCGATGCATGGCGATACCGGTTGGACCGGGGAAGATCTAGCCATGGTCGGGGAAGATCTAGCCATGGTCTGTGGCCACGGGTGCTCCTTGGTTCGCTTCGTATCCACACCGAGTGCCGATTGTTTCGCATTACGTGTCCGCCTTTGAGGGTGCCGACATTCTGTGTATATTCGCACTGAGGGTGCCGATATACTTCTGTGACCCTACGACAGTTTGGGGATCGCGACCCCAGCCGGTACCGTGCTTTTGTTCTGTATATTCTGACCTATTAGAGAGGGCTGTCGTTTTGGGTCAGCGGTTGGACCGCATGTGATGGGTTCCGGCTTACCTCTGACTTAGCATACATGCATTTATGTATATGTATATGTGCTTGTGTTTTGTTCTGTTTTGCAGGTTCGACTCAGCAGCACTTAGGCAAACTGTATCTTACCTCAGCCCTTACTAGGTCATCCCGAGGACTCACCCCTTATATGTTTACCACCTTTCAGGTCGGTCTGACAAGCAGCCGGCGGACTAGCGATCCGCGGTGCTTTCTGTTTTGGTTTCGGGTATCGACTGTTCCATTGTGGAACTTCCGTTCTGATCTGTTTTGTTTTGTTCGGATTTAAGGGGTAGTCTCGGTAGAGGGTTCTGATTGGGGTATCTGATTTCAGTTCTGTTGGATTTACGGTTAACTAACTCTCCTCTCTTTGGTTGTGCTTTAGCAGCAGCAGTACCACGTGCGGGAATCTTCTGAGTGAGAGGTTTCCAGATTCCGCACCTAGGTATTCTAGGGTTTACTTTGGTGGCTCTGTAGGTGTAGTTGCATGCATGTATTTCGGATCATGAGTTTGTATATGACGTATATTCTGGAATTAAGTGTTGGTTCTGTATCTGATTCTGAGTCGAGGGCGGAGCCCCGACTTGCCTATATTGGTTATGTATATGAATGAGTTTTGTGTTCTGGATATCTGTTGTTTCTGCTTTGTCTTCTGAGTCGTGGGCGGAGCCCTGACTTGCCTATTCTGGATATGCTTTAAATGGATTCGGTGTTTCTGAGTTCTGTTGCTATGTTTGGTGTATGCTACTCCATGAACTGCGTGTTTTTTATTCGTTGAGTTATCATGTATACTTGCCATGTATGTGAGTTGTGTAGGTTGCGGGTCGTAGTACGTCCAATCTGTTGTAGGCCAGGTCATGGGACCACTGCACGTTGCGGGTTTCGGTAGTACCGATTCCGCGCTTTCCGCTGTAGCTTCCGCTTCCGAACATCGCGGTCGGCCCCGCCTCCGCAACCGGGCGGGGTGGTCGTGACAACTATTAACCTAACAAAATCCCTGTTTGGTTTTCCCGAGGCTCACCAAAACAAAACCTGAAACACTTTGATTTTTACGAAAATCTAAACCTGTTGAGGTTTTAACGAAAACTTTCAAAAACAAATTTGAAACACAATTTTTTTCTCCCCAAAATATTCCAGAAAAGCTAGGACGAAGATGAAACTTGTTCTTCAAAAGATCAACACTGGAGATCATTGAAGCAACTTGCTTGCTTGTGATATGAGACTTTTTCCTTGTCAAGAGAGTGTTCTTTTCGAAAGCTCTGGGTCTCAATTTAAATGGAGATGGAGGAGCGTCTTCAGCAACGTCTTTCTTGTTGCAGATTCTGATTTTCGAATTGAAGATTGCAGAGAGAGAGCTCCTGAACGTTAGGGAAGAAAGATAATACAGGAGTTATAATCAAACTCAAACTCATAACAACCCTTAGCTGTAAACAGGTTTACACAAAATGGGCCTTACTCATTTTAGAATCTGCCAGACCAATTACTGATAATACAAATAGGTAAAATATATTAAGTACACACCACACTTTTCTAAACTATACAAAAAGACCCCAAAGTTTTGTTATCATCAAAATCTAAGTTATATGGGAATAAACCCAACAATCTCCCCTTTTTTGATGATGACAAAACCTCTTGAGAAAGAACTCAAGTTTTCAAAACTTTCTCCCCCTTTGTAAAATATCTCCTTCACATAATTATTCATCCCCCTTAATCTCACCTTTCTTTTCTTCCCCCTTTCGAAATATTTTTTACTTTCTCAAAACCATCTTTTTCTCTCCCTTTTTGTCATAATCAAAAAGGTTAATGAAATAGGGCAGTAGATGATGTAAACTAGATTGTAGAATAGTGAAGGAATAAACCTGACAATGCGACATGTGTTGGAATTCTTGCGCACCAAGATGACCTGGGCTAGCTAAAGTAGCTAAGCACAGCTCAACTCAGCTCAATCTGAGTGTTTGAGCTAGAGAGATGTGTATCTGCTCTTAGTGAGCTGATATGAGCTCAAGGAGCTCAATGGATGATTTAATATATCTTGGACTAGCTCTATGTGAGCTTGGTACAAATGTGTCTAGGCATCTTTTGGCGAAGAGACGTGTCTCTTGGCGGAAAGGTGCGTAAATTGGTGAAAAGGTGTCGGAGAGGGCCAAGCACACCTTCGGCTTAGGCCGAAGGGTGCGTAGCACCCTTGGGTGCCGAAAGGGCACCCTAAGGTGGCCTTACACCCATTCGGCCATGGGCCTAGGGGTGTGAGTGCCCCTTCGCCCTAGGTGCCTCTAGGCAAGGGGGTGCACCCATGCCTTGCACCATTCGGCCAAAGGGACATGTCTCATGTCCCATGGCCGAATGGGCAAGGGGCATGGGTCACCTCCCTTACCTCTTCACCATATTTGGATAATTAATTAATTAGTTAATTAATTTCCTATTAGACACAATTATTTATTTATTCCTTTTCTAATTAATTACTTAATTGAAAAGGCAAAAGGCATGAGACATGTCTCATGGACCAAGGGGCATTGGTTGCAGCCCTTGGTCCTAGGGACATGTTATTTCGCAAATGAAAGGGCATTGTGCCCTCTCATTGGCAGCCCATCCTCCTCTATAAATAGAGGGAGGATGCGCCATTTCTATCCATCCCACAACCAGCATTGGTTCTCTCTTCTCTCTTCATACTTCCTCTTGCGAAACTAGAAGGCATTCTAGGAGCATTGTGAGTGGAACTCACCTTGGAGACAAATCATCTTCAAGCCGCCCTTAAGGTGTTCCCCAGGCCAAGTCTTCTACATCAACAAGGAGCAAGAATCTCTAAGATTCTTAAGCTGCTCCGTAAGAAAGGTACATACTCTTAATCCCTTCTTCGGTATTGATGAATGCGAACATGAGAAGCATGTTAAAGACGATCCTAAAATTAACAAATGGTATCAGAGCGTGCTCCTTTGGTTTCTCTTTGTGATACATGCTTACTTGTTCGACATGTTTATATGAAGTATGATACATGTTAGTTGAATTCGAAATAACATGTATGAATGTATGATTGTATGTAATCGGACTGAACATGAATACATGTAAAATTCGGCTGAAACATGCAAAGTTTAAATGAAACATTGAATGTACCTTGAGTAAGCATGAATGTTATATGTGTTTTGAATCATGCTTGAAGGTTGTATGATGAAAATGGTTGTATAACATGTTGACTTGCCTATTTGTTCCATGAATGATTAAATGAACCTAAAGAAAATGTGTGCCAAAGTTCTATATCACATTATACCTTGAGGTAATTGCCGGAATGTGCTCTGTCTAGGAGGTGGGTTTTAAGTGGGACCGTCTGTGACCCTCCATCTTTCCCCGGGAGCGCTCTTCTCGTGGTTCCTAAGGTCCATGTGTGACATAGACTTGGCATGCATGTGACATTTATTCTTTACCTAATTTAAGAATTTCAGCCCCTTGATAGTCTTAATACTGGTTTTGTACCACTATGATGGACTTGAGGGAATTGAAGCTTAAATTAAGTGAGGGAACATACGTCTATTGAAACAAGAGATTCTACCTTAAGATAGTTCAAGTACTTGTACGGTGAACTTGAAGGACTTGAAACTTGATTCAATTGATGAGACACTTCATTAAACTAAGGTCTCTAGGGACCCTGTCAAGCTAATATAATGATGTCTAAGGAAGTGGTACTTAAGTGAGACCGTTTGTGACTCCACCAACGACCTGGGCATTGTATTAAGGAGACTTATGGGTGATGAGACTAAGGTTTAAGTGAAGTGCTATGGTTGTTACGATCACGCATGAGTGCGTGATTCAGCCTTCTTGGAAGGTCAAGTGAGGTTATAAACTGATGTATGCTTGGTTGCCCTTGATTGATTTAATGTATAGGCTTGTTAAGGGTATGTTCATAAAATGGCAAAGTTGTGCTTAGGCGTTTCTGATCGGATGCTATATGCATACCTTTTGCTACGTCTGGGTATAAACTAAGTTATTTCATGAACATATTGCTTGAATAAGTCTAATTGTGTGAATTGGAATCTAAAACATGTGAATTGCATATTTGTAGATGGCTACTAAGAACATAGTAGCAGAGTTGAACCGTGACCTCAAATTGGATGGTGAAAACTATCTAATTTGGCAGCAGAAGGTCAAGTTCATCTTAACTGAGCAAGAGACACTTGAGGTGCTCGATGCTGAGGTCAACCCCCCGGAGGAAGGGGGAAGTAGGGTGGCTTATGAAGCCTACCTTAAAAAGAACTCTATGTGTAGAGTCACACTCTTGTCCACAATGGTGGATGAGATCATGGTGGAGTTCTCCATGCTACCCTCGGCCAAAGGCATCTGGGATGCTGTGAAGGCCAAGTATGGAGATGTTTCCATGGAGAAACAACGCTCAATGATACTAAGGTTTGAGAACTATGGTAAACGAGCAGATCACACCATGAGTGCCCACCTTCGTGAGATGTCACGAATGATTCATCAGCTTAAACAAGCTGGGCACGACCTCACCGACGAGCAGCAGTGCAAGCAATAATAAGGTCCTTACGATGAGGAGTGGCAGTTGATGAAGGTCAACTTACGCCACAACCCTCAGATTAAGACCTTTGATGACATCGCCGTCACCTTTTACTTGAGGCTGAAGTAATGGCTCTCAAGGACCACTCCAAGGCATATGTTGCCAATACCTCCGATAACAACGGGGGTAAAAAGAAGAAGTGGTTCAAGGGTGGGAAAAAGGGCGGCTTCAAAGGCAAGGGTAAGGGAAAGGGCAAAGGAAACGGGCCCGGAAAGAAGAAAAGGGACGTTTCGAAGCTCAAGTGCTTCAATTTGTGGCAAGAAAGGACACTTTGCAAAAGATTGCAAAAGTGCACCTAAGGTACATTTTGAACCTTCTACTTCAATAGCACATGTGACGTCATGTACTATGCTAATCGAAAGCAATTCTTTGTGGATTGTAGACTCGGGAGCAACAGACCACATAGCTCGGGACAAGTCCTGGTTTGTGGCGCATCGCAAGCTCCCAAGAGGTGTGAAGCACGTCTCGGTGGGGAATGATGCAAAATTAGAAGTAGTAGGAATAGGAACCTGTAAGGTTCCCTTGTGTAATAGATATTTGTATCTTGTGGACACATTATATGTACCCGATATTTGTAGAAATTTAATTTCTATTTCTGCCATGTTGAAATACAATTATTGCTTTCAATTCCTTAATGATAGTGTAACTATATTAAAGGATAATCAAGTTCTCACAAAATGCTTCGTTAATAATGGATTGTATGAGTTAAGGCCCGATGGCCATTCTGTTGCAACTCCTAGTTGCCACGTGACTAAAGTCATAGATCAAAATCGTGGCATGAACGGTTGGGACATATAGGACAAGATAGGATGAATAAGTTAGCCAAAAGTGGCTTGCTTGAATCCTTGACCAAGGTTGTCCTGCCACCTTGTCAACCTTGCTTAGACGGCAAGGCAACGAGACAGCCCTTTGGGAGGGCAACTAGGAAAACCGAGGCACTAAGTTTAGTCCATTCGATCTTTGTGGACCTATGAGAATTGAATCCAGAAATGGGTTCAAGTACTTCATCACTTTTACTGATGACTGTATACCACGATTCACCCACGTCTTCCTACTCAAAACCAAGGCAGAGGCCTTAGCATATTTTCAGAAATATGTACACTTGGTTGAGAACCAAGTAGATAAGAAGGTGAAGTCCTTAAGGACTGACAGAGGTGGTGAGTACAGTTCACTTGCATTCAAGGCCTTTTGTGAGTCAAAAGGCATTGCTAGAGAGTTCACCCTTTCTTGGACACCCCAGCAAAATGGTGTGTCCGAAAGAAAGAACCGAACTTTGATGGACATGGTACGTTCCATGATGGCTAAAGCCAACCTGGATGTGACCTATTGGAGTGATGCGCTGCTATGTGCGGTGCACATTCTCAATAGGGTACCTACCAAGGACATCGACTCCTCTCCATATGAGTTATGGATGAAGAGGACCCCGAACTTAAGCTACTTGCGGCCTTGGGGTTGCTTAGCTTACGTACATGTTCCCGACCATCCGTTGGGAAAATTGGGACCAAGAGGAAAGAAGTGTGCTTTTCTCGGATATTGTACGGAATCCAAGGGCTATGTGTTCTTGGATCTCTGTTTAAAGATGGGTTTGGTGTTTTATGCAAGTAACGCCTAGTTTGTGTAAACGGAGTTTCCAAAAGTTGGCTAAAGTGATGATTTAGCCTCAATAGGCCCGATCCTAGAAGAAGGTCAACCGGGCACTTCACAAGTGCGGTTACAAGGACTGTACCTACCTGCAGGGGAGTACCTCAACCGGAACAAGCCGAGGCTTTCCGAATGAGCCCATAAACATGGACTCAAATGAACAGGATCCCAAACCGAGGGATCTGTTCAAGAGGGAGTTGAGGTACTTCAAGAGCCAACACCTCCACCTCAGTTGAGAAGATCAACTCGTGAGTTTAAAGCACCTAAAAGGTGGGGACTATCGGAAGGTGAGACATACTTGGTCTCGTGCGAGATCGATGAGCCAAGTAATGTCAAAGAAGCTCTTGAAGGGGCACAGAAAGAAGAGTGGCTAAAGGCAATGAATGATGAGTTGCATTCAATGCATGAAAATGAGGTATGGGAATTGTCTCGATCTTCCTCGTGGCTAAAAGCGATCGACAATAAGTGGGTTCTTAAAATAAAGAAGAACTCGATGGGAGTATCGAAAGGTACAAGGCCGGTTGGTGGCCAAAGGCTTTACACAGAAGTAAGGTGTTGATTTCAAAGACCCTTTCTCTCCAGTGGTTAAGTTTAATTCCAAAAGATTGCTACTTGCGATAGTGGCAAACTTGGACCTTGAGTTTCATCAGATGGATGTGACCACAGCCTTCCTCAACGGTGAGTTGAGTGAAGAGATCTACATGAAACAACCCGAAGGGTTTGTACAAGTAGGTCAAGAAGACAAGGTATGTAGACTAAAGAAGTCTATATATGGTCTCAAACAAGCTTCAAGACAAGGGTACTTGAAGTTTCATCATGCAGTCACAAGCTATGGTTTTGTGATGATGCATGAAGACCATTGTGTGTACTTGTTCTTCAAAGAGTCCAGTTTTGCCATTATGACATTATATGTCGATGACATTTTAATTGCAAGTAGTAGCTTGGAGTTGTTGCTCGCCATCAAAGGATGGTTGTCCTCCACCTTCAAAATGAAGGACCTGGGGGAAGCTTCTTATATCCTAGGTGTTAAGATACATCGGGACAGAAAGAAGCATATGTTAGGACTTTCACAAGAGCTTTATATAGATAAAGTTCTTGAGAGGTTTAACTTGACCAACTCTAAGCCAATGAACACCCCACTTGCATATGGTTGCAAAATTGAGAGGACTTATGTCCTAAGACTCCAAAAGACAAGGAAGAAATGACTAAGATACCTTACCTTAGTGCCATTGGTAGCCTTATGTACGCCATGATTTGTACACGGCCAAACATAAGTCAAGCGGTCGGTTTACTTGCTAGATATTCTTCAAACCTGGCATGGAGCATTGGAAGAATGTCAAGAGGATCCTTAGATACCTTAAAGGTACTAAGGATTATTGGCTATGTTATCAAGGAAAAACCCTTGGTTTACACGGCTACTCCGATGCCGATTGGGGAGGAGATAGAGATTCTAGCAAATCTACAAGTGGTTATATTTTCTTGCTAAATGGGGGCGCCACTACTTGGTGTAGTAAGAAACAAACCTGTACAGCCTTATCAACCATGGAGGCAAAATTCGTTTCTTGTGCCTCGACTGTCCAAGAAGCCCCGTGGCTTGGTTATTTTCTAAAAAACTTGGAATCAAGGGTCAAAATAAGTAAGCCCATTACTATCTACAGTGATAGTATGGTAGCTATGGCCTACACTAAAGACCCCAAGTATCATGGAAAAACCAAACACATTAGCATGAAATATAATTTCGTTCGAGATGCAGTTGAAGAAGGTGAAGTCAGAATTGAATACATCTCAGCAGACCTTATGGTGGCAGATCCTCTCACTAAGCCATTGCCACCCATTGTGTTTGCTCGTCATGTCCGAGCAATGGGTCTTAGGAGATTGTAAATATACTAATTGTTGTATGACTTTCACCACTTTGGTGTCACACATGTATATATGTATAATGATGATCAATAAAGACGTTATTTGATGTCATTTACTTGGTTCCATTAATAACACACAATGAACAAAATGAACATGTCCACTATAGGCATTGAGAATGACTTTCTCACACCAAGTCATTCGCCCTTGATCTTAAGTAGACCAAGGATGAGACTACCAAAGGCTCAATAGTGTGTTGTTTCTTCAAGAAACATATGACATGCAAAGTTACTCTATTGAGTGGGAGTCATGTTACAACACATGACACTTTGGTATACTTTTATGTCGCCTTGATTTGAATAATCAATGTCACAGCCACCCGCCCGGTTGCCGAGGCGGAGCCGGCCGCGACGCCGAGAACCGGAACCTACGGCGGAAAGCGCGGCAACGGAGCATCGAGCCCAAATAATAAACAGCCAAGTGGCAGCTAGCAACCTAGATACTCAATCAAGGCAAGCATACTAGTAAATCCATCTTCTACCAAACATGCAGTTCATGGTGTCAAACATCAAACATCGTCACAGCACAGAAACACCAAACCCATAATATAACAACAACTCCAATATAAGCAAGTCGGGGCTCTGCCCTCGACTCAGAAGACAACCAAAGGCAGAATATGTCTCAGATTATACGTCTTATATAAATACATGATCTAAACTACATGCATGCAGCTACAGACTCTGAGCCATTAACCCAAAACCTATATATATACCTATTGTGCGGAATCGGAAACTTTCTCACTCAGAGATTTTCCGCCCGTGGTACTATCTGCTTGAAACCCAAGAAATCCGAAAGCATCATGGATCTCTATTCCGCCATTGCTCTTCGTAACACTGAAAGGTGTAAACAAATGAAAGGGTGAGTCCTCGAAAGGACCCAAGAAGGGCTAATGGTAAAACGCAGCTTGCTCAAGTGGCAACCACGAACTCGCAAAACGAGAATATCACAAACACATATACATATACATATGAATATAAAGCATAAGGTAAACCGAATCCATCAAAATGCGGTCCAACCGCCGAACGACTGTAACGACCCTCAACAGAGGTCAATCAGAATATACGATCGTAATGTAATGTATAGCACGGCATCGGCCGGGTCGCGATCCCCAAACTGCCGTAGGTCACGAAGTATACCGGCACCCCAAGTGCGGATATACGCATAATGTCGGCACCTCCAAAGGCGCATACGTAATGTATATCAGCACTCCCGGTGCGGATACGTAATGTAACCAAGGAGCACCCGTGGTCTCTCCAACCGCATGTGCCTCATCACGTAATCAATATATAATAAAATATACAAATACAATGAAGTATCATACCGATAACATATACGTAATGTAATAAGAACCCGGACCTCTAAGGTTTTCCGGCCTTGAAACGGAACAAACATACATTTTACCAATTAAGCCCTTACCTCGCCGACACCGCTCCGTTGCACAATTCCCGGAAATCCCGGCTCCCGGCCCGAAAAGTCGCAACTTGCCTATCCCGGTCCCACGCTACTCCACCAACGCAGTAAACAAGCTGAACAACTATAATTATGTCGAACACATCCAACAAACCTTAGAAACCAATTCCCCGCACAAACCCGCACTTTCCCGCAAAATTCCACGTAAAGCTCGGTTTTTACGAACCGAGCTAGAACCTTGTTATTCCAACACCCACAACCACATTCCAACCTTAAAACCCACATTCCAGACATTTTCCCAGTAAACCCGCATAAAACAAACTTTCTCATTTCTAACCCGAAAATGACATTTCAAACGCCATATCGCACCGACTTTCATCCACATTACCAATTTAGCATCCAATTCAATCAACACACAACATCCACATGGAAAAAGAATCACTTGAACAATTCAACCCTTAACCAATTTTTCCCCACACTTCCAAATCAAACCATTCAAGCTTCCAATCAATCATACCAATCACCAATTACACTTTCTAACCAACATTACTAACCAATTGCACCAAAATCACAAAACCCCAACTTTGAATATTTCGACCAATTTGGGGATTTCTCTCCCAACTTGTTTTCCACCAAATTGAAACCATAGATTGTCTTAGAATCATGCAAGGAACAACATATCTCAAGCATGATTCAAGAACACAAACATACACAATTTTAGAATTTTAAGCTTAATTTCGGCACCCCTAGGTTTTCTTCTTCCATGGAGTTTTTCCAAAATCTAACCATAGATTCTTACTCCTCTCAAGCCCTAGAACAACATACTAAAAGATGGGAGGGAGAGGATCACTCTAACACATAGCCAAGAACAAACCAATTTTTCGGTTTTCCTTCTCTTTCTCTACCCAACTTTGATTTCAACTTGAAAAGAGAAGAAAGGAGGAAGCTTACCAATCTTTGGAGCCTTAAACCTTGAAGTTTCAGCAAGAATTGAAGGTCTTGGAGCTGCTGTGAACAGTACTCATGGCTGAAGTTTACGGGAAGAAGAAGAGAAGGAAGAAGAAGAAAGAAAAGAAATGAAATTAATTGAATTTTTAGATGATTTTAGGCTTTTATAATTCTTTTCTTTTCCATCTTAAATGAAAATTGGACAAGTGTCCACCCAAAATGGCTGCTGCCGCCTCAAGCCCAAGTCTGGCCCAAAACATTTAATACTTTTGGGTTAATTGCAACTTAACCCCCAATTCTCCAAATCTTTGCAATTAAAGCCCAAATATAGGTAACGAACTCCAAATGAACCCAAAACTGACCAGAATCCTCAGAATATCATAACATTCAATAAACATTTTTCAAATATTTATTTACCATTCAGAAGGCCCTACCGAGCTCGCTGATCCCGAACAAATCCGCGCGCCGCACAACAATCGAACCACAACCTATCACAAAGAAAATTCAACAAAAATAACCCTATAATCCACCTTAAAATATAACATGTCTTGCCCTGGTGCCGACGGAAAAATTCCATCCCGAGACCCGGGATTCCGCCCTGAGCCCCGAGAGTCGCCGGGACCGCACGCCACGTCCCGAAAAACATGCTCGTAAAAACCTCCGGTCGCTCCCACGATTCCAAATCCGCAAACGGTTTCTCAATCTGAGGTCTTGGGAGCGCTACCGAGCCTGGGCCAGACGCCCCGAGCCAACTCGACAACCCCGGCCGGAAAAATATTTTCGGCGGAAATGTCCGGGGACCCACACGACCTCAATTATGAAAGCATTCGCTAGAATGATGCTCGGATAAGGCTTGGGAGCCGTCGAACGCCCAAAATCGTGACTCCGCAGCCAAAACAGAGCTCGGTCACCCGGTCACAACCCGCTCGGGGTGACCGTAACATTCTCCCCTTAGAACTCTTGGTCCTCCAAGAGTAACTGCTAGATCAGTAGTTGCAGAAATCCCGACACTCGTCCTCGCACGATTTCTTACCTTTCTTCCCTATCATACTCGGACCACCGTACTGGTGCGACGAGAGTGGTAGTTTAGACTACCATCCTGAGCCTCTCAGCGGCGTCTCATCCCTCAGGGTGCATCTCTTTGCGCCCCGAGTCAGTTGCCGGTATTTCTACCTGGCAACCCCAGACAGTACCGAAACTATACCTAACTGACCCTTTACAGGTCATCCTAGAAGACGTCACGTGTAATGTATATAGTCGTGGGGTAAAGCTAACCTATCAACCCACTCTAGAATCTCATGAGAACCGATATACCTGGGGTAATTCGCCGCCTACCAAATCTGACCGTCCCTCGATCAATGCAATTCGTCACCAAACCTAAATCCCAAGTCCTTGCGACAATTACCTACGTGCAAGGTGATGCGGTCAATCGCGTTGCCATCCGTGCTCGGATCATCTCGACCGAGCTGTGTTTCCTCAACAATCAATCATCCGCTCCAATTTCCCATCGGGTTGCGAGTGATAAATCGTACTCGATGGAATAGTGTGCTCCAAGCCTTATGAAAAGTATTCCAGAGTCGTGCAAGAAAAAGCAGATCACAATCAGGCTCCATGGAGTCCGCACTCCATGTAACCGCCCAATCTTATCTAGAGGGTCTCACACCAGACAAGAAAAAGCGAGCTCACTTAGACACCTAAGTGGTGATATATCCCCGCATATATGGCCACCAAAAACAATTATGTAAATCCTGGAACATCCTCTCCCAACCGAGGTGTATACCTAACAAGATCAAATTTGCCTCCTCCAGAGTATTATTCCGTATTGACTGATACTCTGGTACATACAATCAAGTCCCAAAGTATAACGATTCCCGCCTATATTGAGATGTCGGTAGTAGTGCTCCTCCGTCCTCTCCACCACTTTTCCAAATCCGGATCCTTCTTTTGTGTGCCTCACGCACCCTATCGAGCCTCTTTGAATGCTCTTAAAACTCCCACTCGTGCCAAAGGCACTTCAACCATCTTCCTGGGTCCGATCCTCAGCACTACATTAAGTTCAGTTCCTTATCCCGCATACTGAGATTGGCTGTCTCCAATCCTATACAACCTTAATTCTCTCGGATTCCGCTGATAACCCACGTTCTCCGATGATGTGTCCCAGAAAGGCAACCTCTCGAATCCAAAGATCACACCTCGAAACCTTAGTGTAAACCCATCGTTCCTCAAAATGTCTGTAGAATAACCCTTAGATACTCTTGGTGCGAACCTTCATCCCGAGAGTAAATCAGAATATCCTCTTTCTTTATCCAAAGCTAAAAGTATCCTGATTGCAGATCAATCCCGGAAAGAATCCTCGTACCTCCCAACTGCTCAAAAAGGTTAACAGTCCCGAGTAGTGGGTACTTATTCCTAATAGTGTTGGCATTCATCCTCCTATAGTCAAGACACAACCGAGCAACCCATCTTTTCCCCGACATCCAGTGACCGAGTACTTCACGGCGAAGTGCTCGGTGAATGCAATCCTTCTAAAATTCCTTCAACTGCTTTCTTCCAGCTCAACCATCTCCACTATCGGTCTCCGATAAGGAGGAACAGAAATTAGAGTGAAATCCGATCGCGGACGTATTTTAAACACAATTCCTGCTGTTGGCATCCCTGTAAATTCTCTAGAAATACCTGCGGAAATACCGAACAGCTGGAATCCTATCCAAAGACTAACCGAGTATCTCGCCATGGGCAGATCGTAGTACTTCTCCAAATCCACCGTCGGAACTCGATCCAAAACCCGCATCGCCATGCTGCCCTTACTATTTCCATCCCATCGTAATTCATGAGAGGTAACACCTCTCCGTAAACCGTAATACTACAATTAGCACACAATGTGCATGAGATTCCCGAATGTACCAACCACCCTAACAATAACGTCATACATCGGTGTGTCCAACCCAACAGATCCGGCGTAATCCTGCCGCCCATAAATAGTACGCTATCCTGTGCCGTCTCACAAGGAAAGCAAAACCGGCTCTTAGCCATTTGTACTGTAATCATTTGGCAGCTCACTACCGGTCAAATGCAGAAATTCGGCACACTTCTGTGCCCAAAACCGAAACAGACTCTCCAAGATTTAAGTATATCCCGAATGTAAATGTGTCACTCGAAATGTAATACCTTGCAATGCCCCATGCTGCAAAATGCCTCCTCGCTCAACTGGAGAACACGCCCACTGGTTACCGTGGCGAGGGGGTGGCTGATACGAAGGTCACCGCGGTGGTCTCGTAACGCCTTCCCCATGAACCACACCCTTGGGGTGTGTTGGGCTGGAACCAAGATCATGGATATAAAACACTGCTGATCCCTATCTCACCATCAAGGTAATCCCGAACCGGTGGTTATCTGTCCCCACATTGCAAGCACCGCCGGCTGTCAAGCATGGCCGGCCGGGTGCTGCCACAACTCAAACAAAATCGAACTATCACGGCCATCCAGCTGCCCCCGCCACTCGCCGATCCCGCCTGCCTTACCCATAAACCTCGACGATCCCAAATGCAGTAACCTCTTCCTCAATCTTGGGGTCGGTGGGGACGATCGACTCTCAATCTCCTCCCGCTCCATACCGTGGTTCTTTGGTATGTAGCAACACAGCTACCAAACTCTCTCACTCATACTCTTTGACAGTCATGGTCCCTTGCTCCATATCACCAAACTGCACCTATCGGAGGTCCCTGGCTCCATCCCCGGTGCACTGCTAGTGGAAATTGTAACCTCGCCAGGAGTTTGTCAATTCCTGCAAACCAAGTCTCTACTACCTCCGGCCCTCCTCGGCCGTTGAACCTCGGGGGGGGGGGTCAAATGCTGAAACCTTTCCGTAAGTCTCGACCTTGTCGATCGGTACCTCCGACCTTCCCGTCATTGGTGGAACCGATGAGAGGTCCTCAGTATCCATGTGATCGTCCACCTCGGAGTCATTCTCCGGCTGGTCCTGAACACTAAGGTGGCTGCTGCCCACCTCCTGGTCAGAAAGTCGTTGCTGTGGCCTAAGTCTCCTTATCACCTCCTGATCCGAATGCCTTTACCGAGGCATAAACAGATTTTCCCTTGCCTACTGCCGTCCCTGAACCTGCTGTGCTGGCAGTAAAGTACCCAGCACAGCTGTACCTGGCCCAACACAAATACCAAACAGAAAGGGTCCCTGTGACTGCTAAAACCCCGGGGTGGTGTTTGTGGTTGTTCAGACCCTGGGTTACGCTAAACCCGTATCCCATTCTTCGGAGGTGTGGGATCCCAGTCCCGCCCCTCCGATGCCAAAACACGTTATTCGCGCATAGTAAATATTTCCTTAAACCAAGTCCAACCAAAAACCAACTTATCCCATATCCAAAAGTCCAAATCAAATAACTCCTCCCTATCTATCCAAAAGCCAGCAGCAGTATTCTAAGGCTCTGTAGTGTAATGCAATGCATGATGCAGAAATTCATTTTAGAATCACACAACCAAATATCAAATCCTCAAACACAGAATCAGTTCATGTTCATATCACAGAATCACACCATATACCCAACAACGAATTAAAGTACCCGGATCATACCAGAAGTCCAACATCCAAACCTTCCAGAATGCTTCAAAGAACCGCCCGCTGCTCCACACCCATTCCAAAGTGGTTCAAATAAGGAGGTGGCCAGTCTCCGTACAGAACCGCCCCAGAATGAAACGTAGAACCAGTGGCTCGCACTTCGAAGTCATCTTCCGCAGGTACTTAACCATGAACAAACTTAACTTACTCCAAAAGTCCACCCTCGGACTTGTATACTTGCCTTCCACATTTCATATCAAAATCAAACATACTTTACCTTTTGGGTCAATCCGACCCGACCTGCTCTGATACCAACTTGTCACAGCCACCCGCCCGGTTGCTGAGGCGGAGCCGGCTGCGACGTCAAGAACCGGAACCTACGGCGGAAAGCGCGGCAACGGAGCATCGAGCCCAAATAATAAACAGCCAAGTGGCAGCTAGCAACCTAGATACTCAATCAAGGCAAGCATACTAGTAAATCCATCTTCTACCAAACATGCAGTTCATGGTGTCAAACATCAAACATCGTCACAGAAACACCAAACCCATAATATAACAACAACTCCAATATAAGCAAGTCGGGGCTCGCCTCGACTTAAGACAACCAAAGGCGAATATGTCTCAGATTATACTTCTTATACAAATACATGATCTAAACTACATGAATGCAGCTACATCTACATAGCCATTAAACCAAAAACTATATACCTATAGTGTCGAATCGGAAACTTTCTCACCCAGGAGATTTTACGCCCATGGAACTACTTATGCTGCTGAAACCCAAGAAATCCGAAAGCACTGCGGATCTCTATTCCGCCAGTTGCTCTTCAGATCAGCCTGAAAGGTGTAAACAAATGAAAGGGTGAGTCCTCGAAAGGACCCAGTAAGGGCTAATGGTAAAATGCAGTTGCTCGAGTGGCAACCCGCTGAACCTGCAAAACAGAATATCACAAACACATACACATATACATATGAATGCAAAGCATAAGGTAAACCAGAATCCATCAAAATGCGGTCCAACCGCCGGAACGACCCGTAACGACAGCCCTCAACAGAGGTCAGAATCAGAATATACAGATCGTAATGCAATGTATAGCACGGTACGGGGGGTCGCGATCCCCAAACTATCGTAGGGTCACAGAAGTATACCGGCACCCCAAGTGCGGATATACGCATAATGTCGGCACCCTCCAGTGCAGACACAGAACAGAAGTATCAGAACTCCCGGTGCGGATACACAGAACAGAACCAAGGAGCACCCGTCGTCTCTCCAACCGTGCGGGCCTCATCACAGAATCAGAATATATAATAAAATATACAAATACAACAGAAGTATCATACCTGATAACATATACAGAACAGAATAAGAACCCGGACCTCTAAGGTTTTCCGGGCCTTGAAACGGAACAAACATACATTTTACCAATTAAGCCCTTACCTCAGCGACACCGCTCCGTTGCACAATTCCCGGTCCCACGCTACTCCACCAACGCAGAAACAAGCTGAACAACTATAATTATGTCAGAACACATCCAACAAACCTTAGAAACCAATTCCCGCACAAACCCGCACTTTCCCGCAAAATTCCACAGAAAGCTCGGTTTACGAACCGAGCTAGAACCTTGTTATTCCAACACCCATAACCACATTCCAACCTTAAAACCCGCATTCCAGACATTTTCCCCGGTAAACCCGCATAAAACAAACTTTCTCATTTCTAACCCGAAAATGACATTTCAAACGCCATATCGCACCTACTTTCATCCACATTACCAATTTAGCATCCAATTCAATCAACACACAACATCCACATGGAAAAAGAATCACTTGAACAATTCAACCCTTAACCAATTTTTCCCACACTTCCAAATCAAACCATTCAAGCTTCCAATCAATCATACCAATCACCAATTACACTTTCTAACCAACATTACTAACCAATTGCACCAAAATCACAAAACCCCAACTTTGAATATTTCGGCCAATTTGGGGATTTCTCTCCCAACTTGTTTTCCACCAAATTGAAACCATAGATTGTCTTAGAATCATGCAAGGAACAACATATCTCAAGCATGATTCAAGAACACAAACATACACAATTTTAGAATTTTAAGCTTAATTTCGGCACACTCTAGGTTTTCTTCTTCCATGGAATTTTTCCAAAATCTAACCATAGATTCTTACTCCTCTCAAGCCCTAGAACAACATACTAAAAGATGGGAGGGAGAGGATCACTCTAACACATAGCCAAGAACAAACCAATTTTTCGGTTTTCCTTCTCTTTTCTCTACCCAACTTTGATTTCAACTTGAAAAGAGAAGAAAGAAGGAAGCTTACCAATCTTTGGAGCCTTAAACCTTGAAGTTTCAACAAGAATTGAAGGTCTTGGAGCTGCTGTGAACAGTACTCATGGCTGAAGTTTACGGGAAGAAGAAGAGAAGGAAGAAGAAGAAAGAAAAGAAATGAAATTAATTGAATTTTTAGATGATTTTAGGCTTTTATAATTCTTTTCTTTTCCATCTTAAATGAAAATTGGACAAGTGTCCACCCAAAATGGCTGCTGCCGCCTCAAGCCCAAGTCTGGCCCAAAATACTTATAACTTTAGGGTTAATAACAACTTAACCCCCAATTCTCCAAATCTTTGCAATTAAAGCCAAATATAGGTAACGAACTCCAAATGAACCCAAAACTGACCACAACCCTTAGAATATCATAACATTCATAAAACATTTTTCAAATATTTATTTACCATTCCGTAGTGTCCTACCGAACTCGCTGATCCCGAACAAATCCGGCGCCGCACAACAATCGAACCACAACCCATCACAGCAAAATTCCACAAAATAACCATAAAATCCACCTTAAAATATAACATACCTTCCACTGAAGCCGTCGGAAAAATTTCATCCCGAGCCCCGGGATTCCGCCAGAGCCCCGGAGTCGCCCGACCGCACGTCACGCCTCGAAAAACATGCTCCGTAAAAACATCCGGGTCGCTCCCACGATTCCAAATCCGCAAACGGTTTCTCAATCTGAGGTCTTGGGAGCGCTACCGAGCCCGCTGTACGCCCCGAGCCAACTCGACAACCCCGTGCCGGAAAAATATTTTCGGCGGAAATGTCCGGGGACCCACACGACCTCAATTATGAAAGCATTCGCTAGAATGATGCTCGGATAAGGCTTGGGAGCCGTCTCAACGCCCAAAATCGTGACCCGCAGCCAAAACAGAGCCCCGGTCACCCGGTCACAACCCGCTCGGGGTGACCGTAATAATCAAGATGAGGTGCTCGCACCGATTTTGTATGACACTCGATACATTCTAGCCTATGTGTGAGTGTAAGCTCGGGCTTGCACAGACATTTCATGGCTTGTGACATGTCCTCCTTTTATATGTTAGAAGGAGCACACTCGAGGTGTTTTAAGAGGGAGAAATGACACACCCTCATTCTAAGTGATATCACTCCAAGTGGGAGTGGTGTTTGTAAAACACCCTAAGAAGTGTTAATAGAATCTTTGTAAGTATGTTGCAAAGATCCTATGACCATGAAATTCGACCAAAAGAAGAATTTAAGCAAGTTGTCTCTAACCTTGCGTAGTGTGAGAATTCTTCGATTGGACCCTTAATCACTTTAACTCACTGTTAATGATTCACATTGACAAAGTTACTTTGATTGGTTGTCGAAGGTCGCAGATGAATGCGGCTGGAGTATCCTCCTTTGGGTAACTAAATCTATATGGATCATTAAGCGGTAGAGTGTAAAGGAAAGACAAGTGAAACTTGGTACGTGAGTCCTAAATTCAACCTTTGAGCTCACATGTTGCATTGGTACAACATGATAAGGTTTGAATTGGGGATAATACGAATTAAAGAGTACTCGACACTTAACACAGTCATCATTAAAATGAAAGAGACTGATCTGTGGTTAAGAATACGTGCCATAAGTCTTGGGGTTCTAAAGGCACTACTTGAAGTAGTTCAAGGAAAGCTTGAAGATGTTCAAGCATGTCTTGTTAAGTTCAAGAAAATTTGAATAACACACAAACACTTGAAGTGTTCAAGTGAGTTTGAGAGGACAATCTTCCATTTGAGAGTCTAACAACCCCAATGGAAGAGGTACGGTGTGGATGCCTTAAGGTCGCACTCACAACTCCTTTTATATAGTTTGCCAAAGTGTTTGGTTTAGTATGAGGAAGTGTTTTATTCGAGTGGGAGCTTGTGCTCAAAGATCATCATTGGTGCGAATGGGAGTTTGTTGGAATTCTTGCGCACCAAGATGACTGGGCTAGCTAAAGTAGCTAAGCACTCAACTCACTCAACTGAGTGTTTGAGCTAGAGAGATGTGTATCTGCTCTTAGTGAGCTGATATAAGCTCAAGGAGCTCAATGGATGATTTAATATGTCTTGGACTAGCTCTATGTGAGCTTGGTACAAATGTGTCTAGGCACCTTTTGGCGAAGAGACGTGTCTCTTGGCGGAAAGGTGCGTAAATTGGTGAAAAAGGTGTCGGAGAGGGCCAAGCACACCTTCGGCTTAGGCCGAAGGGTGCGTAGCACCCTTGGGTGCCGAAAGGGCACCCTAAGGTGGCCTTACACCCATTCGGCCATGGGCCTAGGGGTGTGAGTGCCCCTTCGCCCTAGGTGCCTCTAGGCAGGGTGCACCCATGCCTTGCACCATTCGGCCAAAGGGACATGTCTCATGTCCCATGGCCGAATGGGCAAGGGGCATGGGTCACCTCCCTTACCTCTTCACCATATTTGGATAATTAATTAATTAGTTAATTAATTTCCTATTAGACACAATTATTTATTTATTCCTTTTCTAATTAATTACTTAATTGAAAAGGCAAAAGGCATGAGACATGTCTCATGGACCAAGGGGCATTGGTTGCAGCCCTTGGTCCTAGGGACATGTTATTTCGCAAATGAAAGGGCATTGTGCCCTCTCATTGGCAGCCCATCCTCCTCTATAAATAGAGGGAGGATGCGCCATTTCTATCCATCCCACAACCAGCATTGGTTCTCTCTTCTCTCTTCATACTTCCTCTTGCGAAACTAGAAGGCATTCTAGGAGCATTGTGAGTGGAACTCACCTTGGAGACAAATCATCTTCAAGCCGCCCTTAAGGTGTTCCCCAGGCCGAGTCTTCTACATCAACGAGGAGCAAGAATCTCTAAGATTCTTAAGCTGCGTCCAGAAGAAAGGTACATACTCTTAATCCCTTCTTCGGTATTGATGAATGCGAACATGAGAAGCATGTTAAAGACGATCCTAAAATTAACAACATGTTTGTGCAATCTAGAGTTTTTACCAGAAAACATGTTTGTAAAATCCACTTGATGAAAATTCATTCTTTTAATGTGGTGAAATCCACACACGTAAAGTGTGTAAAAATGATATCTATCATGTCTGGAAAACATTCAAAAGGAAATATGAAGGTAGGGATTTAAAACTAAAATTAAAACTTTTAAAAAAATACGATTGTTTCAACAGGTTGACAAAGCAAATCTCCAGATTGTTTTGCACTGATTTCTCTATGAAATTCAAACCATATGTGCATGAAATCAATTTTCATGACAAATAATTCCTCTTCATTTACTCAGATCAACATAAGATTAAAGATTACCTCATTTAACCTCGAATTTGCTCTTTCCCAATTCTTTTGATGTAGTGAATCTCTCTTCCATAAGCCTTGAAAAAATGGTCAGTTATACATACAAATATTTTAGCTTTTCTGATGGATTCATAGCAGCAACATCTTGCAATCTTGATATTTCAGAATCTGTTCTTTTGAATTTCCAGAATTTGTTCAATGTGTTGAATGGTCCTCTGTTCTTTTGCTTGTGTAACCAATAATGCTTCAGTTGGTCTCTTGTTTCTTTGACTTTCTCATATGAAGCTGTGAGACTCTCAAGAGCATCCTTTTTTTCCTCATCATGCTCATTTCAGATATTGCATTAACTTAAGCCGAATTCTTGCACAAAGATGGATTAGTAGCCCCAAAAAAATATTCACACTATATAGATAAATTATTGAACAACTGAGATTTTATTTTTCAAAGACAGCCTGAATAATATAATAAATGATAGTATTAATGAGAATAAAAATAATCATAAATATCAACAATACCTTTTGTGAACAATGTCTCCTTATGCGAAACCTAAACAGGTTGAGTATTTCGTCTGACTTTTGGTACCCATATTCTTTTGGGTCCAGAATGGTTAGCAACATTTTTAACAATCCAGATTTGCTTAACACCATAAATAAAATGCCTATTTCTGAATAGACATTCATTTTCATTATGTCCTTTTTGTTTGCAAATTTTACAAGTCATATAAGTGATATTAGCAAACCTTGTTTGAAAACTAAGTTTCTTTTGTTCAGATCCTAACCCAGTTTTATCATAATAACACTTCTGACTCCCAAAAAAACTGTTCAAATTCTTTTCACCATTGACAAACCCAAATAAGGTCTTTTCCAATTTTTCATTCTTAACTCTTAATTTTGTCACATCATTTAATAAAGCAATATTCTCACTTTTAAGCTTTTTAATGAGTGCATCATAGTTTTGAAAAACTTCTGCAAATTCTTTAAACATCAGTTCTCTATCATTAATGTATGAACTGGAAGAATTAGAAGATTCAGCAATACTCATTATCTCAGATTCTGCTGTAGTCATCAGGCATTTCTCAACAGGTTGACAATTCTGGAATGTGCAGTCAATAGGTTGACAACTCTGGAACGTGCAACTTTGTTCATCCATTTTTTCCTCATCAATGAGGCATATGTGTGCCTCTTCTTCTCCATTTGAGGATGAATTTTCTATAGTTGAGCAGCTGTCACTTCATGCTGCCATTCCCTTCAATCCGGGCTTTCTTCTTCTCTTGAAAATCTTCTTCTTTTCGAAACTTCCTTTTTGTTTCTTTGAACAGCTTTCATTTATTGGACAATCATATCTCAAATGTCCCTTTTTGTTGCAGTTGTAACAAACAGGTTGTTTGATGTAGCTTTCCTTCTCCTTTTCCTTGCTACTTTTGCCCTTAAGCAACCTTTTGATCCTTCTTGCAAGTATGGATGCCTCATCTTCTGTTTCTTCTTCATTTGAAGAACTTTCTTCTTCATTTGAAGAACATTCTTCCATCTCTTTTGCTCTTAAAGCAATAGATCTGTTTTTCTTGCTAGCATTTTCATCTTCTCTATCCTTCATTTCATATGTCATCAATTTTCTAAATAATTCATCAACACTAATAGTTTTGATATTACCTCCTTCACTAATTGCTTCAACGGTGCTTCTCCAGCTTGATGGTAGACTCCATAGGATTTTCCTAACCAGTTCTTCATTTGTATAAATCTTACCATATTGTCGAAGAGGTGTGATTATTTCATTGAATCTCCTGTGCATGTCAGCTATTGTTTCTTTTGAATCCATAGCAAACATCTCATAAGCTTTGACCAACATAAATATTTTGGTGTCTTTGACTTGATCTGTTCCTTCATAGGTCACTAGTAGCTTATTCCAAATTTCATGTGCACTATCACAAGCAGAAACAATGTTAAAAACATCAGGAGTTAAAGCACAAAGAATTACATTTACCGCTTTCGCATTCATGGTGCATAGTTTATCATCCTCTGTTGTGTAGTCTTTCAAAGGTTTTGGTATAACGCTTCCATCATCTGTTCTGATAGTTGGAATTTGTGGTCCTGCTTTGATAATCCTCCAAAGATGATGATCTTGCGCCTGAATACGATTCTGCATCCTTGTCTTCCACCAATTGAAGTTTGCAGCATCAAACAACGGTGGCCTAAACGGGTTGTATCCTTCAAAAAGAATGTTTGTCATCTGATCTTTAGACTTGAAACCGCGAGATTTTAATCACAAATCACCTGCTCTGATACCAATTGTTGTCCCAAGTAGGCAGCCAAGAGGGGGGGTGAATTGGTTGGCCTCAAAAACTTTTTCCTTTAACAAAACCGAAGGTACTGAACTGATCTCAACCCGTTGAGAAACGTTTCAGGCATAAAACAACAAAAACGAAGAAGGACAAAAATAAACAGAAGAATAACACCAGAGAATTATAGAGGTTCGGTCAATAAGATCTACGTCCTCTCCTCAAGTTCACCACTTGAGAGTTCCTTTCACTATTCTTCAAAATAGTTACACCAATCACAAGAAAGCTTTTACACAAAAAAACCTCTCCACTAGTTTCCTCGAGGCTCACTAGAAACCTATTTTAGTTTTCCCAAGGCTGACTAAAAACCTAACAAATGGTTTTCCCAAGGCTCACCAAAAAACCTATTTTAGTTTTCCCAAGGCTCACTAAAAACCTAACTTTGGTTTTCCCAAAGGCTCACCAAAAACCTAACACTCACCAAAATAATTTTCCCAAGACTTACTATTAACCTAACAAAATCCCTGTTTGGTTTTCCCGAGGCTCACCAAAACAAAACCTGAAACACTTTGATTTTTATGAAAATCTAAACCTGTTGAGGTTTTAACGAAAACCTTCAAAAACAAATTTGAAACACAATTTCTCTCCCCAAAATATTCCAGAGAAGCTAGGACGAAGATGAAACTTGTTCTTCAGAAGATCAACACTGGAGAACGTTGAAGCAACTTGCTTGCTTGTAATATGAGACTTTTTGCTTGTCAAGAGAGTGTTCTTTTCGAAAGCTCTTGGTCTCAATTTAAATGGAGATGGGAAGCGTCTTCAACAACATCTTTCTTGTTGCAGATTCTGATTTTCAAATTGAAGATTGCAGAGAGAGAGCTCCTGAACGTTAGGGAAGAAAGATAATACAAGAGTTCTAATCAAACTCAAACTTTTAACAACCCTTAGCTGTAAACAGGTTTACACGAAATGGGCCTTACTCATTTTAGAATCTGCCAGCCCAATTACTGATAATACAAATAGGTAAAATATATTAAGTACACACCACACTTTTCTAAACTATACAAAAAGCCTCCAAAGTTTTATTATCATCAAAATCTAAGTTATATGAGAATAAACCCAACAGTTTTCACCCTTTTATTTCAAATGACAACTGCTGTAAACCCAGCTCTCAGATTCTCCATTACGGCTACCATTTGCGTTGTCCATCTCATAAGCCTGCAATGGAAAATAACCATGAAATTCAGTTATGGACTAAAACAATTCATTTACTAAACCACAAGGGTAAGGAAAACCAATGTCTAGGACAAAGTCCGCAACCTTCATTAAGTCTACAAGACATAATTTTGAACAACTACAATCTAAATAGAGTACCATTTCATCAGTTCCTATAACGTTCTCCTGCTTATCGCAAGTAAGAGATAATAGATCCAGTTGAGATGAGATAACATCATTTGCACTTCCACGAAACACTCTATGTGGCAGGAGATCCAGTAATGATTTTTTAGGTTTGGAGCTTCCATCAGAAGTGATTTGTTTCACTGTGCTGGCTATTGTGAATATGCTTCCAGTAGTCTGAGACTAAAGCCACAAAATATCAGAAAATGGTGGGTGAATAGAATCAATTCTGAAAAAAGAAAAAAAGAACCAAGGAGAACGAGAGATTCATATTCTGCTGAAAGGACATGTTTATGTAATCCATTACTTGGGACATTGTAGCTTCACTTTCATTGCCACGAAGAAGTCTTGTCAGTTGGTGTTCTCCAGGGCCAGGAAGTTGCCTTCCTCTTTCGTGAGCGGCATTACTTTTCATCTCATTTTGCTCATCAACGGAGAAGAGACGGTTTCTGAGCCAAGCAGTTACTTGAAAGATAGCATTCTGAACATTTTGATATTCACCAGTAATCTGTGCAAATAGAATAAGAGAATTAGATAAGAACAACAGCTACTTTCAAAGGGCAGACGAGGCATGAAAAAGGTTCACTAAAAGCAATGTGGCTATCATCATCATCATCATCATCATCATCATCATCATCATCCTATTGCCCCTTAATCACAACTATTTTCAGGTCCGCGACACAAAGTTTATACTGTCAATTGAATGTTTATGGTTAGTGATGGTTAGTTCATGCAAAAATTATAGTGATGAATTTTACACCAAATGTCATTCCTTGATTTCACCCACTTGCTA
Organism: Stellera chamaejasme; assembly: GCA_024586325.1. NCBI lineage: Eukaryota > Viridiplantae > Streptophyta > Magnoliopsida > Malvales > Thymelaeaceae > Stellera > Stellera chamaejasme. The sequence goes on along the minus strand of CM044981.1, from coordinate 52,363,858 downwards.
AGGGACGGTGAGATATTTGAGACCATCATCATAGGTTTCTCAGAAGATGATCAGAAGATTAAGATTGTAAGAGCAACATGCATATCATGGAACTTAAAACAACCTAAGCTCTCATGGAAGAACTAATTCAAATTCTTTTAAAACTCAATCAAAGATCACACAAAATGGCATCAAGATTGACCACAATAATTATTCTACCTGTACAACATTAGCTTGAAACCAATCAGACATGGTACCATCTTCCAGAATTTGTATATCAGTGCCAGTATCTTCCATCATCTCGGATAGAACTCTTCCTCCATTTTCTGTCAAGCGACTAACTTCATCTACATTGACTAGGAGCCTAATACTTGCAACGAAATCCTTGATCCAGCAAGAACCATGCCCTTTTTCAATTTCGGTCTCAATTGATCTTGCAAAAACAAGACCAACAGCATTTTGTGAAGGAGAATGCAAGGATTTATGATCCTGATATACAAAAAAGTTAAGGATTAGATTGACATGAAAGCGACTTCACACATTATTTCAATTTCTTGTCAGTACCAAAATTTCCTAAGATAATTTAAATTACAATACTAAACCAAATAAAACTAGTCCCTCCGTCCCCAATTAATTCTACACATTTCTTTTTGGGCTGTCCCTAAAAATTCTACACTTTCCTTAAATGGAAACTTCTCTCCTCTAAAGTTACCAAACCATCCCTACTTTATCTTAACTTTTTCTATCTCGTTTTTTATGCAACCTCTACTCAAGGGTAATTATGTCAAACTACATAAAATCTTAAATTCACCTTAATCTCCACGCACAGAAAGTATAGAATTAATTGGGGGCAGAGGGAGTATTTACTTAACCAAAACTTGCACAATGAGATAACTAACAAACCTCCAATGAAGAAATGGTAACAACACGCTCCCCAGACTCAGTGAGAGAAGGTTCAAACATGATAGATGCACGAGCTTCATTCTCAAGTGCTCTTACTACAGTACCCCTCTTCCCTATTATGCCTCCAGCAATATTATGGGAAAACAGCAACCTGAACACAACTTCTCTCTGCTTGTCATTTGCCTCCTGGGTGAAATCTCCATCGGCATTGGCTACTGACAGTCGGGCATTTGAGCCTTTACCAGCAGAATGAGAAGGCATCGGTGGCAAAAAGGAATATAACTGTGGAAAGGATCCTGCATGAGGATTATGCTCTGCGCATCCAGGAGCCCTCCCTCTCACCACAGGTCCGTTCATACGTACTGCAACATTACCTCTATCTGTAGGTGGGCAATCTTGAAGCAAACCTGAGATGTCTATCAACGCTCTCAGAACAGCCAAACTATTACCAGTAATCTGTGAAAGACAATGAAATAAATTAATTATCCTGATTTTTGTTTGAACGACAATTATAATTTTATATTCATTAAATAGAGGAAGGCCTCGATCTGAGGTACATGGTATCTCAAAAAAGAAAACACCAAAGCAAACAAGATTAAAATCTGCACCAAGAACAACGCCAAAAATGAGCAACACCAATGGAACTGCGTGACATCAATTATCCTGGTATTGATGTTGTGTTCCATCCAGGAGGCAAATGAGAGGCAGATAGAAATTGCATTCAAATTGCTATTTTTATAGGTTCTGTGTTTGATGAACTTGCATAAACATGAAAGAAGAAATCGTCGTAAATATGTAACTTTCACCTGAATCAACTCGTCGTCTCTTCTAGCACACGGAGGAGGCGGCAAAATGATAACACTCGCTCCGCTCTTTTCCCTAATGCTGGTAATAGTCTTGCCATTATTTCCGACAATGGCACCAATCTGAGTCGTATGAGCCAGCAAGCCACAAAAGGCCTCTTCTCCTTGGCTGCCAGTGCCAAGATTTGTCTCCTCCTCCACCTCCCAAATCCTCTCGAAAACCCTAAGCATCGCCTCCTGTGCGCACGAAAGATCACGTACTTCGCTCTCGCTCAGCCATATCTTCCGATTGAGCGAACTGGAGCCGAGAATCAGTATAACCCGGTGCTGAGCACCGGAAGCCTGCTCCTGGCAGTGGATTCGGCACGACGTCTGACTTCGAAGCTTCTGGACGATCCTCCCAGCGCGGCCGACCACACCTCCGACGACAGAGATGTGACAAACGATCCGGAACATTACCTCTCCCGCTAATGCCGTCGGAGTCCGCCTCGGGGGTCCTCCGTTGCGGTGGTGCTTGAAAAGCTTCTCTTGGGGTTTGTTTTCGTTCATCGGAAAACGCCAGAGAGAGAAAAAGAGCTTCAAGATGTTTTGGAAATTTCGTTTGATAGCCAAAGATGGAAGAGGGAAGAGTGGCAGACTGAAAGCGCCAGGCGTGCTGCAGAGTGGAAAAGATATGGACAGACAAGTGCGAATTTTTGAATTGTTTTGCAAATTGCTTTCACTCAACTTGCTACTTGCTAGAGAAGTTTCCAAGCTACGCCAAAATGCATGCATTTACATATTACACCGTTTTGGTTTGTAATGTTGACACAAAACAACAATATAAACATGTAATTTTATAAGAACTATTTTGTAAAATTTACAAAACTTTGGGGACCAAATGTGTAACTTTTAGTGACCATTTTGTACTTTTTTCAAAAGTCAGGGACTACATGTAAATATATAAAAGTGTTAGTTGTAATTTTTCAAACATAATAATTCAAATGATTCTAAAAATACATTGTTTATAGATGGTATTTGAATCCAAAAATTTATGAAAAATGAGAAATCCTAAGATTTTGATAATGATGGATAATTATTTTCCAAAATGAATCAAATGGAATTGATTTTCTTGAATGCTAGAATTAATCCTATACTTCAAATAGTGTACTATAATAAAACTTCAAATAGTACTTTTATTATATCTCAGAGAATAATAAATAGTGCACTGTAATAGATTAACAGGTTAGTGGAACATAATTCTTAAAGTTTGAATATATTAAAATAACATATTTATGTATTTATACTTCTACATTTTATAACATCATTCTAATGTTTAAAAAACATTTATAACATATATGAATACTTTCAAGAATTCAACATTATGTTCATTAACGGAAAGAACTAATTTTTTTAAATTAACCTATCCTCATAATTTTCATTCATAAATTCTCTCTAATTCTCATATATATTTTTCTAAAAAATTCACTAATAGAACACAATAGTTAAATTTCCTATTATGACTTATATTGGATTATTTTGAAGAATCAAAATAGTTTAGGGGAATTTTGTTATTAAACAAAGATTGTAAAGTTTCTAAGTTATTTAATTTTATTATTTCTGCTCTAAACTAATAAGAATTACAGTTTGGTCACAAAACCATTAGAAATCTAACGTTGTCAAACGAGTTACTGAGTGAAAACTCTTATCTAAACTACTTTGCATAGTTAGGGTATTAGATCAAGGCGAGTCATAATTCAAACCCTCTGTAATAACCATAGATTTTCGAGTATAGAATAATTCGAGAATTAATCTAAGAATAAATTACATTTTTTCCCTCAATGGTATTTTCGTAATTTTACCCATTTTTGGAATCTTCTTGAGAAATGAAAACCAATGGATTTCGTTTATTCATGTGTTACTACCGTGGGTATTTTAGTCACTTTACCCCTTAACTAGAACCTTCTTGAGAAATGGAAACTAACAAGCTTTGTTTTATTGGATTCCGAGCTCATTTGCTTATCTTTCAAGCATAAGGGTAGTTGCGTCATTTCCCCTTACCTCAACACTGAAATCTCGAGTCATCGTTAGACCCGTCTTGAAGAATCGAGACAAAAACTTAATCTGTTCGGAGTCCGTTTGCTCATTTTTCGGTAATAGGGGTATTCTCGTGTTTTTCTATGCCTCGAATCTCGAACATGAGCCATTGGAATCATCTCCATAAATCGGGATAAACGCACTTTATCTCGCTTGATTCTGAGTTCGTTTGGCCACTTTGCTATATTCCAGAACTTAGGGGTATTTTCATAATTTCCTAACATGCCATTGACGGAGGAAGTTGGAAATTTGGAAGCTTTAGAAATTTTGGAACCATTTTGATATTGATAAAAACTTTTAGGGCTATTTTCTTTTGAGAGAAGAAAAATAATATAATTAATAAAATAAATAAATGAATGAAGAATGAAAATAGAAATGAAAAGAGTGTCACTTATAGATTTATTCTAGCTTTAAAAATAAAAAGGAAAAAGAAAATAATAAAACCAAGTAATTAGATAAATAGTTAAATCTTAAAAAGCTTTAAAGTTTGGATTTTGGGAGTTCTTAAGGTGTCCACATCAATAGCTGTGTTTTAAAGCTATCTATATGTTATTATATGATTGCTCAATTCTATGTTCCATTATATTGTTATATTTTAAATTTACCATTATAAAACTTACTCCCTTCTTCCAAAAAAAGAATGCACAATTTGACTTTTGTTATTATGTTTGACTTAAATTATTGCTATGAAGAATTCTTTAAAACAATTTAGAAAAAATGTATTTACAAATTTCAAACATTCATTTTTGATTTTCATATAATTGTTTTCAGTCTCAATAACAAAAAGTTAAAGAAAAAAAATTCATAGATTAAGTATTAAAAAATAAGTGAAACATTCTTTTTGGAACGGATTAAGTACTTTACTAGGTTCCATCTATGTCATCATTAACCTACTATAGTTACCTACTTTAGTTTATATTATATTATATATATATATATAAAAGATGGGGAAATGTAAAAAGTTTTTTAAAGGTAATTATGATTTATGTGAGTAAAATTTAATCTAAAATCTACCTTTACATCTTTTAAATTTCTTTTTTAAAAAATTATATGATGAATTACATTCTTGTGTGTTTTTTTATTTGGTGAAAATTTTGGGGGAATTGAAAAGTTTTTTTAAAATTTATGTGAATTATGAATTGTGTCTAATTGATTACCTCTACCTAACACCCTATCAACCAATATTTCTATTTTATTTTTATCATCATAATTACCTCTACCAAGAACTCTATTAACCCTATTAACCAATATTTGTATTTCTTTTATCATCATGACATTTACCTACATCTCTACTAACCAATGTACATTTTTTATTTCCATTTAAAAAAAATGTTATGTTACCTTTTTAAAATCATGAAAGCCTACTCTAATATCTACATTTATATCTTTTTGTTCTCATTTTCAATTTTACCTAATTGAACGACTCTTTTTGCATTCTATTACTATATTTTATTTTATATCTTTTGAACTATAGTACTATAGTGCGTTGTCGCTATTGACTAAATCACAAAGTAGGTCGAGGTCGAGGCCGAGCCCCTCCCAAAAATAACAACAGACCGAATCACCAAATTCCTCTGGAAAAACATCATTTGTCGATATGGTTGGCCCCGCGTCATCATCACGGACAATGAAAGCCAATTTACCAGCACACAGTTTCGAGCACGAGCTGCAGATAACAACATCCAGATGCGGTATGCACTGGTAGCGGACCCGCAATCTAACAACATCCAAATGCCAAAGGGAAATAGGTCGCCGAGCTTCCTAGCGTCTTGTGGGACTACAGAACAACTCCGCGAATGCCTACAAGGGAAACACCGTTAGCACTCGTCCACGGAACCAATAACTTACTCCCCATCGAGACCGATCCCTATCATCCGCACACTTCATATCAATGACGACAACGACAATGAGATAGTCATGCGCGTAGACCTCGATTTCCTCGAGGAAGTCCGCAAAGACGCACGCCTACGAATGGCTACCCTCAAACAGTGGACCAATATGACACACACAGCAAAGGTCCGACCAAAACAACTTCAGGAAGGCGGCTTTGTCCTGCTCAAATCTGAGCTAACTAGTAGAAACCCAGTAGAGGGGGTACTGCGTCCAAATTGGGTGGGTCCTTCAGCAAGGCCGAGTGTCTTCGAGCTTAAAACATCATCAGGTGACATATTCCCCCGCAACTAACACTCAGACGACCTACGTTGCTACTATGTGTAATTTTGCATTCTTTGAAACAAATGGACATGTGCAACATTCAACCACTTCTATGCTTTACTACATGCTTCTCAACTGATAGTACCCACCCAACGGGGTACGAATGAATTACTGCACATGCACGACTCAACCCTCGAAGGGCACAAACGTGGCCTTCTACACCCAAGGTTGGAATAGCCACTTAGACGACTTGCACCCATACTATGTGTAATTTTGAATTATTTGAAATAAGTGGACATGTGCAACATTCGACCACTTTTATGCTTTACAACATGTTTTTCAACTGATAGTACCCACCCAACGGGGTCGAGGAATATGAATCAATTACAACACACGCACGACTCAACCCTCGAAGGGCACAAACGCAGCCTTCCACACCCAAGGTTGGAACGACCAGCGCCCAAGGACCTATTAAGATCTCCGGACCCCACCTATTAAGGTGCGGGAATAAACATGTTAAGGTTTCGAGCCCGCTCCCATTAGGGACGAGGTTGGTCCCTTACTGCCTATGTTCGATCACCTGAAAGGTTAGAGCGACGTGGGCATAAGAATTACCTATTCGACCTTGATATGGTCACCAAAGAGTAATCACCTACCCTTAACATTGAGGTTCGGGTGCAACCAATGTTCAACTTCAACAGTTATCAAACATACATAATAACGCAACACCACTACATTTGACAACAAAACCTCTTCATTATAACAAAAACTCTATTATAAACTACTGGGGTAATCCACAGTGGGCACGACCCTTCACCCCCTTCTACACCATCGATGCTTGCATGTCATGCCGCTCTCATCTTCTTGCCAATCGCGCCCTAAGCTGCCAAGACCTCGGTGGTGGGTTCTTCGCACTTGCTCGTGTCGAGATCGCTAAAGTCCTAGAGGGGCTTCATCTTCTCTACATGCCAACGGCAGTGAAGCCAACCCTCCTCGAAGTCTTGAAGGCCATCCCCGGCAGCAGTCAATGCTTGCAACGCTAGGATAACACCCTTTGTGTGGGGTACCCTATCCAGCAATGACACCTCGATGGTGGAAGGCTCTCTACTGACCTCACCCTTTAATAGGGGCAGGTTTATATCCTCCTTTATGGCCCAAAAGCCTTCACACAATCAAGGACTTCCCGAGACTGCTCTAGTGTGGCCTCAGCTTAGTGTCGAGCTGTGGCATTCCCAGCTTCATTCCTCGCAACCTCGGCTTGCTTCTGGCCAACGTCGCTCTTTTTGGGTATGAAGCCGAGCGTCCTCAACCCCCTTCATCATCGCCTCGAGGCGCACAGAGAGCTCGCTCATGAGGTTGTATTTATTTTTCACAATGGCTTCCATATCTTGGACATATCTATCCAAGTCCTTCACCTAGGCGTCTTGTCATCCTTGGCCTTCTAAACATCCTTGAGTAGATCAGCCTGGATGTCGCCCCACTTCCACCTCTTCTCCAACTGGTCCCTTAGGCTAGCAGCCTCGTTTGAGCATCCTCGATGCACTGCTTCCTTGTCGACTCCAGCAGCTCGAGCTTAAAGAGGCAAGCGGAGCAGAGATACAATTCCTCCCGGGCCTTTCCAACCTCACCCTCCGCTTCGAGGGAGCACTACCAGGTAACACCCAAATCTATTTTAAGGCCCCCAACTACCTCCCTTAAGCGTCCGATCTCTTAACTTTTGGTAGAGTCGCGGCCTTCAACGAAGGTCAGGAAGTTGGCCCATTGCTCCATCACCCCATGGCAGGAAACGACCCCCTCTGCAATAGACCAGACAAGTTAGTAAACTCAACTATAACAAACTCGACAACAGTATCAATACTTATGCGAAGGTTATAGCGCGCAACCTCGCCAAGGTACTCTAAAGGTGAGTTGAGGCTGCTCGCCATTTGATTCTCATCAAACGGCATCCTCAGGCCCTCCAGGCACACCCTCATGGTGGCCTTCCCACCCATCAGCAAGGACTGGTGGTTGATTAGTTGAAAGACAGGATTCCATGCATCATTGAGGTCGAGGCCCTCAGCCTTGAAGTGCACACCCTTCACCTTCTTTCCCCTCGAGTAATGCGCTTCTCCTCGAAGAATTGTGCCCACAAGCCATTCATAGGGAAGCCCACGCCACCAATCTCAAGCCTCGGTCGCTTTCTTGGAGGCCTCATGTCCACATCAGAAGGGCCCTCCTCACCAACTGGGGTCAACCCTACAAAAGGCTACAATTAGCAACAGACTATATACAATAGACAAGCGTAAAAGAATATAACATACCTTCAAGCATTTCTAGGGGTCGCTTAATCTACCCTTTGCGAGGCAGTAGACTACCTCTCAGCGACCTCAGCTTGGGGTCTGACTTCGACAGCAGTAGCCAGCCCCGTCACCGCAATAATGGCCTCTATTGGCCTCGCAGTCTCCCCTGATGGGACCTCCATCGATCGAGCAACCTCATCAGTTGGAACTGGAGTCGCCTTAGTAGGTGAGATGACCTTCTTAATGGCACTAAGGGCCCCCCTTGCCCAGAAGGTCCTTATTGCTGCAGATTGCCTCGGGTCCTTGGCAACTAGTCTCTCTATGGTGAGAGCAGGCACGTTGACTGGGTCGGTACCACCTCCACAGCAACGGTAACCACATTAACTAGGTCACCAAGATAGGGGCCGCCAGCACACTAGAGGGCTCTACCCTCGCAACCCTAGCATTCTCCACCTCCGACCTTGCCTTTGAAGGCTCAGCATTGGCTTCTTTTCCAAGCCCCCCTGTTATGAACCATTTTTCATAGTCTATAACTCCCAGGATCTTCATCTTTTAAAACAAGTTTAGTTTATAAAAACTAAAGGAAAATTTTAACTAAAATCAAAATCAAGAATCCAAAGGTTTATGGTAAGTGCATGTGAAATAGAGAAGAAGGAAATTTAAACCATAAAATAAACAAAAATCTAGAAGTGCCCGGCCAATCTTCAAGCTTCTATTTGCAGCTTCCGTCCTCTGTTCCTTCACCTACCAGTCCTCTGCTCAAGGGTGTGGAGTGCACCCCCGCCAGAAAAAGCAAGTGCTTTTTCTCTCTGACTCAGCTGAGTGCCTAACTTTGACCTTTGACTCCATTTCCTAGTAGTTCAGTTATCAGTCATGGTTTACTTGTATTCTTTCAGTTATCTTTTATCCGTTCTCTCCTCAATTCAAGCTCTTGGTTGCAAGTTGTTTTGGTAGCAATCTTTCCATCATCAATATCCCTTTTAAAAATTCCAACCATGAAAGAATAAGATAAATAAGTATCTAAGAAAATTAAAGCTTCTAATCGATAACCAAAGTGCCTAAAGAATGCAATTTCTATACTACAATGCAACTTCTAAAAGCTGCAACGTCTCCTTTAAGAAACTGACCAAGAAGGCTTGGACACCACTTGAAATAAGCAATAGGTAGGAACTTTGGCACAAGAGATTCTCGGCCAAACTCTATCTAATGAATGCTTACAAACAACAAGTACTTTTACAAACAACTTAAGCAGCAATTCAAGAACTCTAATTAAACACCAATGAAGAATTTCAGCGATAAACCTTCGGTTCTACTATTCTAATTAAGTGCATATTTTTTTATTATCAAGTATGATGTGCAATCTAGTTCCAATACACACACCGCAATAGCTTGCTCTCTTGCTTTTACTCTCATTATCTTTGGATCTTCACTTTGGGATCTCCACTTTGGGGAGATTTCTCTTGTTCTCTCTCTTTTACTCTCATTATCTGTGCCTAAGCTTGCTGTCATCTCTTGTTACAACAATTTTAGGAGTGAGTTTAGATCTACGTCTTAGCATCTAGCTTGCTTGGGGTTGATTACTCGTTTCTATGCATGATGATGATCTATGATGTTGATTCCTTAGAACTCTGGCATGTTTAGGTGAGTAGTTTGCTGATCACAAACTACCCACCTCTAGGTGCTCGATTGAATGCTCGAGAGAGCATTTAATTGAACATTGACCCGACGAGTCGACTGACTTGCACACTACGAGTTAGAGATAACAGTAGGAACAAGTTGGTGGTATAGGTTCAGCACCGATTAATGACTATGGAGTGTCATTGGAGACCTCGAAAGAAGGCTCCAGCCGCTTTGTGAGAAATGGAAAGGTTGCTAGATCGAGATGGCAGGAGCCCGATGTTAGAAACTCACCTCTAGACATCGCATAGAACTTGCAGTTCAACCCTTGCTGTTTTGATGTAGTATCATGAGAAGGAGTAGGTAGAGGTCGCCTTCTCATAGGGAGGGGGCACCGAGAGGTTTCAGCTAACCTTAGCATGCATGAACACCTTAGGGAGCCCTATGATTGAGAGTCCACGAGTCTGAAATCATGCTCATATATGCATATCATACATTCATCCGCCTCATGTAGTTGCATTTTACTTGCACGCACTTGACACACCAATTTAGGGACGCTTCGATTCCCTTGGGTTCGAAGCCTTACTCAATGCCCTGCACTACAATTGACAAGTACAAGGGTTGTAAGGTGTTTTATAAATGTATTTGATCCAATGCAAAACATTAGATGCGTTGCAAAGGAGGTGAAAACACCCTTGATCAAGGATCAAATACTTTTACAAAACACGTGAAACTTGCATATAATTGTATGAGCAGCAAACTATATGCGGTTTACGACGTTCGAATTTGCAAACACGAAGATCACATTTGCATGTTGGCATGGTGATGGACAGAAGAATTAGTTAATTCAGTTTTGGAATCACAGTTACTAAGTTTATCCTACAAATCGATGCTAGCTGCCTATATTCACGTGAAACTTGCATATAATTGTATTGCTATCCATTACCTATTTAATGAATGTTGATCCTTGAACTCAAGGATGCCTTTATTTGTCCTTGGAAGCCATGCAAATTTTCTATTAAAAAGCCTTACAGCGTCAAGCTTGGGGTACTTAACAGAACATGAATCTTCTTGTATTTTGCTAGCTGTCATTTTGGTGGATTGTCCAAGTAGTAATTAAAATGAATCTTAAAGATTAGAGTTAGGGTGGGAGTACTCTAGTAATCTTAATTACCACTCCTTGTCCTAAACTTGCAAGATACTAACTACACCTAGAAACTCCATTAGAATTTTGAACCTTCATTCTTCTTCTTGAAGCCATAAGATTTAACAAGTGAATGTAGCTTACCCATTCCCTCACACTTTTATTGCCCCCATCTCTTTATTTGGCACATTGGTCATTTTTGTTCTTTTTTTTTATTTTGATTCTTTTATGGGGCTAGGTGGCTTCCTAAGTACTTGAGTTATGATTTCAAGTGAGGAACACAAGATCACTAACCCTGGTATAGCAAGTGTTATGTGTATCTCTTAACCTCAACCAACTCAAGATGTGATTGAACATTATATATTTGTACTTCCAACTTTCATACGAAGGATAGGCAAGAGGCCACAAAAACGGGTCTTCGTTCCCATGTTTAAAGCATCACTTTGTATGTCCTCAAGTTCAAAGTGCAAACATTAGGCTACCATCAAGGTGTGGAGATGGTGTCCTGGACATAAAGGATGGATAATTGAGAGAGGGGCAAGAGGCCATGCAAACGGTGTCTCCGCTCACATGTCTAAAGTATCATCCCAACTATAGCCACCTAAAGTGCACCCATGCATATTTGTACGTAAAGTTTAACCTTAAATTGAGCATGCAAGAACGAGGATGGTTTTTGACACCCAAGCTCCTAGGTACCTTCACTTTAAGACTAAACTCAAAGTACAAATACCAGGAAACCACCTAGCAATTCTCATTCACAAACTAGCTAAATCATGTTTCTACAAATTCCATTAACCTAGGTTTCCAGTTCTCCTAAGCAAGACCCATGTGCTCATAAAACCAACTATAATCCAAGATGACCATGCAACTCTCACCGTAGAATTTCACACAAGGTTAAATGAGACATTCCTACAAGTAAGATCCGTCTATAGACTCGGGGCATATAATTAAACATGTGAAGCATGATTTGGGTGTGATATGATGTTCCGAGGGTTGTGTTTAAATTTCGTTTTGATCGGAGAAACTGTGTGAAAGTTGCAATTTTTGGGTTTGACTAAATTGGAACTTTTGAAACTTTGGGTGCTAAATTGAAAAAGAGAAAATTTGATACCAATAATTGGAAGAGAGAGATAAGCATGCGATGAAAGGGGACATGTGTCCCATTTGTTTTTATGAGAAATGAAATAGGATAAGTAAAAGGAAAAAAATATATATAAAGGAGAGATAATGCCAAAATTTTCATTATCACTCATTTTCTTCTCTTTCATCAAGCTCCTGCCGAAACATGGCAGCCATGGTTGCGCCATTTTGTGTCCAAAATTGATCTTCTCCGATTCTTGAAGAAGCTTCGAGGTAAGCATATCAAACGGTTCCTTGTGATGAGTAATCAACTCTCTAAGGATCAGTTTTTGCTGATTCATCTCCGTTTGGAAAGCGAGAGCTTTTGAAAATTGCTCCATATTTATGGAACTTCTCCTATGGTTGTCTATGGTTCCTAAGCATTCCTTGCACCTTCTATTACGTCTTTTGTGTCAGGAGTGTGAGCTGAATCTTTGCAGAAGTGTTGCCGAAATTGTTCTGAAATTTTGAATTGAAACTCAACTTCAGGCGTGATTTGTATTTGCATTGCATTGCATTTGGATGAACTTGCATTTCTTTGAGCATGTGTATGCATATATATATATATATATATATATATATGTATGTATGTATGTATGTATTCTTGTATCTGGTTCAGCTTTGTTGCAGGTTTCTTGTGCTCCAAGAAAATCTCTGCTTATACCTCAGCCCTTATTAAGTTCTTTCGAGGACTTACCCCTTATTTCATCATTTCGGGAGGATCTGACCTGCAACCCGCTGAGTAGAGTCGGGGTTGCTTTTGTGTGTGATATTTCAGGTACCATTCTGTGTGTTCCGATCTGTTGTGATTCGTATTGAGGAAATAAGGGGTAATGTCTGATGTGTGTGTATATCGTTCCGGGATTTTTGATATCTGTGTGATCGAGCTTTCCGGGATGTGTTGGGTGGTATTCAGTTCTGGAGTTCAGATTATGTTATTGAGCACTGTGGTTTTCTAACGGTTAAACTTTCTTATGTGTGTAGCAGCAACAGTATTTTGCACGTCGAGTACGTTGGTTGGACCCCGAAGTGTCACCACCTCGTACGTTCTGTATGTATTCCAGTAACATTTTTGTGGCTCTGTATATTGTAGATGACATGTATGCATGTAGAATTAGTAAAATCCGGGTTTTCGTCAAAAGTCAGATTTGTGTTGGATTTTCTGCTGGGAAGCATTTGGACAGATTATGTGCATGTTTGTGATTCTGAGTGTGGAATGCATGTTTTTATTAGTTTTGGGACTTGTACGTCCGAAAAGGTGTAAACCGCCCCGTAGGGCCTACGCCCCGGGTTTCGGGATTTTTTTGTCAGAAATCACCTGTATGTGTATATGTGTAAGCATATGTGCGTGATACATGATTTGTGTGGAAGAATTCTGAGCAAAAAGCTTAAAATGAGTTGTGGGGCCCACATGGCCCACTTATCAAATTTGTTTTGTGTGTGATCTGTTACCCCAACTGAGTGTGGCTACGGTGTTAATAAACATCGTAATCGCTTGTGTGCTTCCGTCGTGGGGTGACATCTATTGTCCACTATGCAATAAACACACATGGCCTCCCCCAAACCCAAACCCAAATCAAAACATATCATGCAAAAGGGGGGAAGACAATAAAGAGTGAGACAGGAAGATAATACCCCGGGAGCCAAAGTAGGCTCCCGGAATGCCTTATGGAGTTGGGGCAAGGCTAAGGCTTGCCCCGGAGCTCTTGAATTTGGAATGGTTTGGTGGTCACCAAGGTTCCATCAGCATTGCACCTACAAAAGAAAAGAAGCAAGTAATACCGGTGCAAGAGTCTAAAAGCATATCACAAGCAATCATAAGACTCACAAGGAAAGTATGCACTTGTATAAAATGGATATGCATCTCAAATCATACATACAAGTGACATACATGCACTACTTACTAAACCAAACATGCTTTTATGTGTATGAGAAGTAATGACATAGCAAACGATGCAAGCCAAAAGTGGAATACATATGAATCATGACAAAAAGATGTCATACTTCCCATTTCTATGAAATTTAAGCTCAAAATGAATAATTGGAAATGTGATCAAGGGTGTTTTCACCTCCTTTGCAACGCACCTAGTGCTTTGCATTGGATCAAATACATTTATAAAACACCTTACAACCCTTGTACTTGTCAATTGTAGTGCAAGGTGTTGAGTAAGGGATCGAACCCAAGGGAATCGGAGCACCCCTAGATTGGTGTGCCAAGTGTGTGCAAGTAAAATGCAACTACATATTTTATGTGAGCATGATTTCAGACTCGTGGACTCTCAATCATAGGGCTCCCTAAGGTGTTCATGCATGCTAAGGTTAGGTAAAACCTCTCGGTGCCCCCTCAACAACACTAATCCCTATGAGAAGGCGACCTCTACCTACTCCTACTCATGATACTACATCAAAACAGCGAGGGTGTTGTAAGTTCTAAGCGATGTATAGAGGTGAGTTTCTAACATCGGGTTGCTGCCATCTCGAACTAGCAGCCTTTCCATCTCTCACAAAGAGGACAGAGCCTTCTTTCGAGGTCTCCAATCACACTTTGGAGTCATTAATCGGTGCTGAACCTGTACCACCAACTTGCTCATACGGTTATCTCTAACTCGGAGTGTGCAAATCAATTGACTCCTCGGGTCAATGTTCAATCAAATGCTCTCTCGGGCATTCAATCGAACACCTAGAGGTGGGTAGTTTGTGATCAACAAACTACTAACCTAGACACGCTAAAGTTCTAAAGAATCAACATCATAGATCATCATCATGCATAGAAACAAGTAATCAACCCTAAGCAAGCTAGATACTAAGATATAGATCTAAACTCACTCCTAAACATGCTCTAACTAGAATTAACAGCAAGCAAAGGCACAGATAATGAGAGTAAAAGAGAGGAAGGAGGAGAAATATCCCTAGAGTCATGATCCACAAGAGCCTCCTTCAATCCCTCATGCTCTAGGAATTGAAGGGGTTAAAAGCCCCATGAATTGATGAAAAACCAGAGCCAACAACTATTGTATTGCTCTGAAACTCGTAGTTCTAAAATATCCTCCTTACAAAGTTGTCAAAACCTAGGTATTATTGTCTGTTTATACTAGAAAGATGTCCCCAAAGTGCCCCTAATAGATTTGGCTACTTGGACTACTAAATTAAGGCTAAAAGGGTCCTAGAAAAGTATTGGATGTGAACTGGAACGTTTAAGTTTGGAGAGTTCCTCAGAAACTACAGAAATGTTAACCAATAATAACCAAAAGAGCATCTATAATCACAAAATAAGCTCAAATGATGAGTAATTATGCCTTAAACACAACATAAATTTATGTGTGTTTGCACACACAACAGTACACCATACTTGCTCTGTAGGTTCCTCTTGAAATGGCCACACGGCTATTGCGAATGGTTGGTGACTTGAAGATGGCTCTCTTTGATGCAAGGACTGATGCAACAATCAAAATTAGGATGCTTAAAGGTATCATGAGTTGCAAGATCGATGACCATGTCGCATCGTCATCCATACCAAAAACTGTGGCAACTTCTTCTGCTCCATCATCTACAAATGATGCTGAAAAAGATACCAACTAGGAAGATGATGGGTATCATTCCATTAATAGGGATGAGGTTGCCATGGATGAAGAAGCAGTTGTAGTTGTGGCAAGAGAAGCCGTTGAAGGTGTACTAGGAGATGACCATGGAGGTGTGTAGGCAGCGGTTGTTGAATCATCTGACATTATAGATTTATTCAACCAAATCAACCCATATCCAAGCATTCAAGGTTCAAATCAAGGTACTGCAGGTAGTTGTGAGGATGAAAACTCAGCTATGGCTGAGGAAAATTTTCAAACAGGTGAAGGCAAGGAGATGGCGTATGAAGATGCTGAGATGGTTGTGGTTGCTGTTCTTAAACAACTCCATAAGGATATTGATGCTGATGTGAAAGCAACTAGGAAGGAGGAAGTTGCTCAAGGTGACGGTGGATCTAGCAAGGAGGAAAATGCTCAACAAGTTCAATCACATAAAAGAACTTCGCCCCGAGTTGAGACAAGAGCTTATAAAAGGATGAAGAAAGCATAGAAAGTTTGTTCGTGTTAGTGTATGAAGGGTTGTAGGTTGATGCTTTGTTCTGTTTCAGTTGGTATGGATTTAGTATCTAAAATAACTTTAGTAGTGTACCCAAATCACTTTAGGATTTAACAACGACATCCGCTGTTTGTGACAATCACAGTGGTTAACGTTGGAGTTAAACTTGTGACATGTGAGGCCCCTAAAATGACACACTGGCCAATTCAATGGACGTGAAATAATAATAGCGTTACTCTGTAAAACAAATCACTTTAA
Source organism: Stellera chamaejasme (assembly GCA_024586325.1). Classification (NCBI taxonomy): domain Eukaryota; kingdom Viridiplantae; phylum Streptophyta; class Magnoliopsida; order Malvales; family Thymelaeaceae; genus Stellera; species Stellera chamaejasme. The sequence continues at coordinate 52,347,452 of CM044981.1, read as the reverse complement.
GACTAACAAACATGGTTCATTTTCTAAACAAATATCGTTACTTCCCATCAGACCCATAAATATCCCACTGTCGAATACTTGGAGCACCTCTACCATAAATAGCGTTATCGTTGAAACTAGGGATGATAGTGGGTCGGATGATATCTGCCAACCGCGGATAACCGAGGCCTTTTAGCTGTTATATCCTCGATTATTATCCAAGGTTATTGACTAATAGATGGATTTTGGTAACCGTGAGATAAATGGTTATGGTTACGGATATCAGCTATCTGAACCGCGGATATCTGTAACCGTTAACTAAGTGATTTTTATATACTTAGTTACTATTACTTCATTAAGCTTGAACTGCTACTTTTATATATGAAACTAGAGGTTAAGCCTTGGCAAAGTTGTACATTTGTAATGCAAGTGACAAGAATATGTTTGTTGTATTGTTTTATGTTTGTTGTTGACACTTAACAACTTCCTCTTGCTATATGCTTTCCCAGTAACTTTTGTTGCTATATTACTTCATTAAGTTTGTGTTTGCTGCGCATGAAAGGATGGAGGATCATAAAATGGAATTCTTTTGTTTGATGCAAAAAAAACCTTGTTGAACTTTGTTAAACTTTTTTGAATTTTGTTGAACTCTGTTGAACATTTGTTGGATGTTGTTTTGTATTGTAATCATATTTTTCATGTAGTGTCCGCGGATTAACCGCAAGTGACAGATATCCGCAGATATTCATTAATAGATGCTTGAGTATAACTGCATTGGTGGATATCTGTTAACCGTAGATAGTTATATGTTTGCGGTAGCGATTATGGTTTAGGTATATCCGCGGATAATCCGCTCTGTTGCCAACCCTAATTGAAACCAAATCACTTTATCATTGACAAATAGGGTTAGCTATACAACTATTGGATTATTTGGATAAGCAATGCAAACATGTCTAATTAACTAAACAACAGACGAAATACATTGGAATATGAAATACATTGGAATATGTCATAGAATCCTTAGTCAAACACTCATTTGAGTAGCTTGATACATGCTGTGACCACAACAAACAACAACACGACAACAATCATAATTGTTATCACCACATGATGACGCCACAAAATTTCAAAGAAAGTCTTTGTTTTCGTCCATCTGTCAACCAAAGGCGTTACATATATTACAAACAATGATACATGCGTTGATAACAACGCTATACATGAAATTATTCTTTATATATGCATAAATGAATCTTGGAACAATGAACCATAAATACGCATCTCTTACCCTCGGATATATAGTAGAACCATACACCATGAACAACATCACCAAACAACCTTAACACCAAGCAACCCCATAAAGAGCAACATAAGAAGAAGCCTGAAGACAGCAACCCAACCCCACAAGAGTAGACAAATGGGATGGATGAAAGTTCCAAATTCCTTCACAGGTGCATAATTACATTTCATTAAATACCCACACCCGCCACTAAAGGTAGTTAATTCCATCCTAATCCGTATGTTTATTAGTAAAATAACATTAATGTGGTTAGTTGATCAACCGTTCAGAACCATGATGCTTTTTAAGAAAAGCCCAAAGTCATTTACGGGCTCCAGATCGCTACTGTTATCGTCTGGTGGAAACACCATAGCTACCCTAAAAACGCCCACCGATGCCTCTCTATGTAGCTAGAAGCCATCCTAAGACACACTCAAGACCACCAAAAAGCGCTACTGTATTATTAAACAACGTTACTACTATCACAAATAACTTCATTAGCCGGCCTAAATGATACAAACCATATAATGGGCTTAATTAATGGTTCTAATCAATAAAATGTACACCTAAGTTTAAAATCTAGACAAAATTATTAGTAAGGAATAACAAGTAATCTAAAATAGAAGTTCCACTCAACCTAAATTAAGAATGATGAGAAGTTCAACTACAACATATTGTTACCTTATGGTCTCAATCAAGTACTTCAACATGAATCACCGCTAAAAAGTATCATGGAAAGCATTTCGTGTCCAAAATGCCTAAATACAGTATATGTTGCCATGAACAACATCACCAAACAACCTTAACACCAAGCAACCCCATAAAGAGCAACAGAAGAAAAAGCCTGAAGACAGCAACCCAACCCTACAAGAGTAGACAAATGGGATGGATGAACGTTCCAAGTTCCTTCACAGGTGCATAATTACATTTCATTAAATACCCACACCCACCACTAAAGGTAGTTAATTCCATCCCAATCCGTACGTTTATTAGTAAAATAACATTAATGTGGTTAGTTGATCAACCGTTCAGAACCATGACGCTTTTTAAGAAAAGCCCAAAGTCATTTACGGGCTCCAGATCGCTACTGTTATCATCTGGTGGACACACCGTAGCTACCCTAAAAACGCCCACCGACGCCTCTCTATGTATCTAGAAGCCATCCTAAGACACACTCAAGACCACCAAAAAGCGCTACTGTACTATTAAACAACGTTACTACTATCACAAAAAACTTTACTAGCCGGCCTAAATGATACAAACCATATAATGGGCTTAATTACTAGTTCTAATCAATAAAATGTACACCTAAGCTTAAAATCTAGACAAGATTATTAGTAAGGAATAACAAGTCATCTAATATAGAAGTTCCACTCAACCTAAATTAAGAATGATGAGAAGTTCAACTACAACATATTGTTACCTTATGGTCTCAATCAAGTACTTCAACATGAATCACCGCTAAAAAGTATCATGGAAAGCATTTCGTGTCCAAAACGCCTAAATACAATATATGTTGCTAAGTATTTCTATCTAAAACATACATTATTGTTAAATATCAAATATAATTATACTTATAGTATTAATACCATACAACCGCTTTACCGAAACGCTATTTGACTATTCACCAACCCTTATTTTCAGTACTCTAATGTGATTAGACAAATTCTAAAACAAACCTTTCATCTAGAATGTTATAAAATGACCAATTTTAGGGGCCTCATTAAGACCGCTGACCAATATTATGCTAATTTAAGGGGTGACGATAAACAACTTTTAGAATATTATGTAAACAACTGTAGTGATTTACCAAATGGGGTTCCGTCGAAGCTACAATAACATTAAAATCACTTGTTTTCGCTCCAATTCCAAAATCAAATTTTAAACCACAAACCATGATTTCTTTCAATACAAAGTTTTTAATACACTCTAATGACGAGAAAGCTTGCTCCTTTGCACGAATACAACTGTTTTTTAGCATCAAAATAAGAATAATACAAAAACACTGACAAAAATTAAACTCTAAGGACTAAAACGTATAAATTTACATTATTGAAGAGTGTACTTCAAATATTTCATATTAGGTAATAGTTAGGAATTGAAGTTGCTACAACCTAAACCAGCATGATACATCTGCTTCTCTGTCAGCTTGATTCATGCTAATGAATTGTAAGAGCAAGTACCCCTTCTTTATTATACCAACCCTTCTTGTGAGTGGGACAGCGCGTGGCTCACCCTCTGGGTGGTTTACCCTCCATCAATTTAACGGGTTGGAAACGGACTGAAGTTTGTTGTTATTGGACGAAAGTAACGTGAGTTCAATGTTTCAATTCAGTCCGACACCTGCATTAAATCGATGCAGCAGGTAGTCAACAAGCACCAACAGTACGTTTATTTAGGACGCATTTCTTTTTTTTGATGGGTGATGTATTTCTTTATTAATGGTGTTGTAAATTTAAATCTTTACTGTAAAGAATTTTTCATTTTTTGTTTGAAAAAATTATATTTGTAGACAAGAAACATTGAACATACTTTATTTATAAATTACTCCTGTTATGTAATCGGTTTATTAACATTTTTAGTTAAAATGTAGATGTATATTATCTTTGAAAAATACATGCTATATTGTTAAGCGAATGATGCAGTATTTTTATATCAGGGTGTGACGTATAAGTGTCAAATTTATTGATGATAAAGATTGATTATCATATGACTATTATAAAATAATTGCATGTGGTGCATGTGTAAGGTTTATTTAAATAATTTTCCACAATCACGTTTTATATGTGTTTCAGAAAAATCATACTACCTTCGTTATAAAAAAATGATACGTTTCTTTCTCAACATTTAAGTTATGATGTTATTACTTTAATATTATGATTTTAAGTTAAATGCGGATTATAGATTAATGTGGGCAGTTTCTAAATATATTTGCTTCGAATCTTTTTTAATGAGTTCCCTCAATTGATAATTTAAATTTCCTACAATGTCAAAAAAGAAACAAATGAATTTTAGGGACAGAGGGAGTATGTTATCTTCTTGTTATGCTCACATAAAAGCATGAGTATGTTAATTTTAAGACCTTACTATTCGTTGTAAGCATGAGTAGCCTCTTATTTGTTTGACGTCGTGTTAACGGCCCATAGGAAACAACAATATGACGGAGTGAGCGGGGTGCGAGTTAATTTATCATAAAGTTGTTGTGTATTTGTAAGTGTGGGTAAACATTTATGAGGAGGCAGAATAGACTTAAACTGCAGTGTTGTAATGCGGCATTTAATAATTCGGACAACATAAATGGCAGAATTAAAGTTAATTTGGTACGTATTAATATTGAATTTATTAGCGTTAAGATAAATTGATTTATAAAACAGCAGGACAATAAACGTTTTATCGGTTTGCTGATGTGGGGAGTATAGGTAAAGTAATACTCCCTCTGTCCCAAGATTATTGAAACACTATTTTATTAGGTTGTCCCAAAATTGTTGTAACACTTTCCCCTTTTAGTGAACCTTTGTACTTGAATTTACTCAATTATCCCTCATATGTCTACTCCATTTACTAAGTCAACACAAAATCAATTCCATCTAAAACAACGTGGCTAGTCGAAACGTTTCGATAATAATGGGATGGATTGAGTACATAGTATGTATTGAGTGGGGTCAAAAGTTTAGAAATGTATATACTTTTTTTTAGGAATGTTAATTAGTAAAGACGTTATGATTACTGTAAAACTTGAAATTTGGTTGGTCTTCTGAGGTTTTGTTATGTTTAAAAATCAGCGAAGTTTCTGCAATATGACATTGATTTTCGATTGGGTAATCGTGGTATGGAGCAGGGAAGCTAGCGGTTATCTCTTGAAAGTGGATAAGTTTTGTTGAATATAGTAGAGCTATGGTTAGGTACGAGAATGAATTATCGTATGAGAAAATTAGAGGCGTAAACACGTTCAGATTGTTGATTGTTGAATTTTTGTAGACAATAATACGTTTATTTTTATAGAAGTAGGCTAAGTTATGTGATCAAAATTAGATTTCCATGTTCATTATATAGTGTTGTATCCCTGAATTGAGACATCCCAACATCACAGATCAGTTAAAATTTATGAAATTCAGAAAAGTAGACCGTTGCCCAAATTATAGTGAAACATGAAAATTGTCTGTGATGTCCTTGGTAGTCTGTTACAGTACCAACATACTGCGATAACATACTGCCATACGGTTCGCAAAAGCACTCGTAAGTTGAAGTTTCACCTCTAAGTCCTCATGATTGTTACCCTTACCGGCAGTACTGGAGTCTCCCATCTCAGGACCGTAAACTCACATACATCACCAAGTTTGAGAAAATTTTCTTCAGCGAATGTGTGCCACCCGCCGTAGAGGTATGGTTGCGCAGCGTTCGTGGAGATCTTGACATGCCATGTACAACCGCTAATACCATCTACGGAGAGATTCCATATTTGTACATGGTGGAGTCTGTATGCATTATTGGTAATGAACTCCACCGGTAGTGCCTGCATATATCGAAAGGAATGGATACATAAATTCTTAAATAAGCAATGCATTTGTGTAAATGATAAGTTGTAGTAGGACACCAAAGTAGTCGTCATACAAATTTATGCCAAGTATTATGCGTTGGATGAATAGTTTTCATGAAGCTGAACCCATCTTGTTCTGCAAAAGAAGTCAGCAGATTAAAGTATTTCCATTTAAATATCTATCCAATGGAAGGCACATATATACGGTATCCATCTCAGTAGTTGATACCTGGTCCCGCAAAAATCTGCACCTTCAGCGTAAGGTCCTCGAGAAGCTCAAATGATAAGATATGACCAGTCATGATGTGGTTTTGTTTGAAAAAATTGAACCAGCAATTGCCCATTAATTTACAGAATGGAGATTTTTTCCGAGCACAAGTGAAAATGTAATCAACGGTCCAATACTTTTTTTCTTGTACGAGCAGTAGGTCGACAAACCCTTCACCTTTATTCAGATATCTTTCAGCGAAAGTGAGGGGAAGTTCCTGGCGCTCGAAAACATTTATAAAGCATCAATCGAGATAGAGTGGTGGGTTGCATTTTTTTGGAATCCCATAATAATTTCGTAGAGTGTGGGTAACTTACCAATTCAGTTTCGTACGCATCTTCGAAGACCACTTCAAACTTTGTACTAGAAGTTGGCCCTTCGTATGCAGTATGGGTTGCAGTAGTACAAAAAGGTGTGCTTGCATGCGCTAAATGTAATAATAAAGTGAGAAACACGAGAAACTTACCTATAACTGCTGTGGGCAGAGTTGCAGTAGATGTTATTTGCGAGTGAGGTTGAGAACACTCTCCGACCTCTGGAATACTTGAGAAACCCTGATCAGTCAGAATATGGTAGTTTACTTTGATGGAGTCCTGGAAGACCATCAGAGTGTATTTAAATTGGCTCTCGTAAGTGATGATAATTGTATGGGCGTTTGTTAGGCTGAGGACAGCCAGTAATTTCTCCCACCCTCTGAGAAGCATGTAGTTGTCATCAACCTTTTGTAGTTGAACAACCCAAGTCCCAAGATTGGCCACTTGAATCGAAACTTTTGCGCATACTTTCCGGCCATTCAAGGTCTGAGAGCGGAATCACCTAGTGGAAGATATGGTTCGAGGGATTATATTGGTGGAATTAGTGTGGCTAGCATAAGGAGAATGAATATATTAGGTATTTTGGAAAACATACAAGTTTTTCTTCTGTGATGCTGTGAGTTGTGAGTCTCGTCAGGAATATGTTTTCTTCAATACACGTCCTCCATGTGATTTTCATGGTTCTGGGGGTCTGCAAGAAAGGAGAAATATTTTTAGTTCCGAGATGGACAACCGTGGCCACTGAACATGTACTCCTATAGTTCATGATAAACACTTTAAAAACTTTCCCTCCCTTGACACTTTTGTAGCTAGTTAGAACTTGAAATGCAAGAATAAATGGAAGGATCCTATGTGAGTTTTTTTTAAGTGTCAACTGATTCTTTTAACAATGTCGTTAATTATTTCTCACTAACTTCTTGTCAAAGAGTGTTGACGTTTAAGGGACCAGCACAGTAGTATAATATTCAACTGAATTAAATAATTTTTTCTCACAATATTATTAAAGTTAAAGGATCATTTAAATAAGTTATTAAGCTTAATTGTCAAATTGATTCGTGTGTACTTTTCACATTAGAGTGGTTGCCTTTAGACATCTGTTTAATTTCACTATAAAAATAATGATGTTGCAGAAAAAGTATTATTAGATTGAACAGAACAGTTAGGTGATATACCATGGCATCGAGCGAATAACAAATCATTAATTGAATTGAACATGAAGCTGCCTTACTGAAAACTGTTTTAAATCTTACAGGTGAACGTGGTGGTTTCGTTTCATGGCGGAAGGCGGAGATAGGGAGTTCAACTATGCAAAAGTAAAGTAGCAGAGAACTAAGAAACTGTACCTGATTGCTTCGGACGTACTACGGAAAGCGCCTGAGGCAGCTACTCGTTGTTGGTGTGACCGCAGGTCCTACTTTGCGTGGTGGTGAGTTCGGCAAGAAGGCCGACTGCAGTGTGGGTTGGTCCTGAATCCGATACGATGGTGCTCTCCGTTGTTGCTGCTTTCGTCGCCTACTCGATTGTCATCGGTCAACCACAAGGCATCCTCTGTAGGGATGGTTGTGAAGGAATAGGGTTAGGGTTTGGTATCACATAGAACTGGTGGCTTGGGTTACAAATGGGCCTCTAGTTTGTTAGGGGCAAGTGACTTATTTTAGGATATGTTAAAAGGCTATCGTATCCAGTCCGAAATGAAAGTGATTTAGGTTGATCAGTAGGCATGGTACAATGGTTTGTGGCCCGAGAACCTCTAAATTGGGGCCCTGAATTGGTACTGAATATTGCCACCCAAAGAGTATCAAAATTTAAACAACATTATGGTATTCATTGCATCAGTATCTAGACTCTCACATACGCTTAGAGGGAAGGCCTGTACTCTCCTTTATTGACATATTTAGGCACTGTGGAACGAAGCATACATTCAAATGGCCTTCATGTTTCTAGAAACAATACGCAAGAAGCAGACATACATGGTTAAGTCCGATAACGGATGCATAGCAGCATGACAATATCGTAAGAAAGTCGGAACCATAGAGTACAATATAAGAGGCTCTACATATCGCTAATGACATTGTCTGAAGGTGCATGACGTGTCCGGGACCCTTTCTAGCGTAACACAGTTTTGTGTCCGTCATCAGTCAAGCACCCTGCTCGTAATAATTATGTTGATATGTTAGAGTCTGAAGGTGCACGACATGTCCGAGATCTATTACTCTCTGAATTTTAATGTATTACTTGAAATATAATGTACCTTCTAGTAAAGTGTGGAGTTTCATTGGTTCAAATTCAACCAGTGCTGGAAGCACCTAGAGGACCATTGCGTCTGGCCGTTGGTCCCATATGCATCTGCGGAACATATATATGGTATTATACATAATTTGCACTAGCTTCAGAGCATTGTAACTGTTTGAAATAAGTGTTTATTTGAAACAACTGTAATATTAAGTCAAGTTAGAGCAAACCTGTATCATGACATGGATGGAATTGGGAAAGGATGGCCTCTTCGTAATGGTGATCATGTTCCGACGCCACATAATCCACATCCCCGGAAAACCATTTCGACCATCAACTATGAATTGGGCAGAGTAACCAGTGGATTCAGCTATACCCATAACATCCCCTCTGTCAAGCCATGTCTCAGTTACAAGTACAATATGTGGGTTATCATGAATTATGAGACAACGCGGAACACCCAGAAGGGTTGGCGTAGCAGCTAGAAGTGAATTCCATATGATCCAAGTTACATCCAACCCGAAAGTGGTGTGGGAGTCCGACAAACATGTGATGGGGCAGTCGGTGGGCTGTAACTTTGTTGTATTTATAATCTGGCTCCACATCCGACCATTTCTGTGGTAGTGAGGCAAAAATGTAACTGTGTAGTTACATGAAGTCGAGCCAACAGTTGCTTGACATAGTAACAGGGAAGTCATGACAGTGTTCTTCAGTATGAAAACATGTGTCATACGAATCTGTCCAGAAGATAGTCAACAGTACCTCATGTGTCGGACTATGCAATATGTCCCTATACCTTTCTAATGGATCTGGAAATGTGGGTGTATCTATTGGAATGGGGTGATCCAGCAGGTTTACGTATCGTGGATCTAGAGGTGTGTGGGAGCATTTTTCAGAAACCGGAATTGTATTCAGTAATGGCGAATAATCTTCCGGCTGTTGTTGATGTGGAATGAGTATTGTGTTTGGCCAACACTGTGCTATCTCATCTTTATCAATCGGCCATTGTATCTGGCGTACACCAGATATGATGTGGAATATGAGGTCGTCGATACTCATAAATCCATTTTCAAATTGGAAGTACAAGGTTCCTTGGCGGAATCTACGTTTGTAAACGTCACAGACAGAGTCAACAATTTCATGCAACTTACCGGAAGAACGGTCCATGGTTTCATTTGTATGCAGATCTGTATGCGAAGTCCTATCCCTGCAGTTTGAATGACAAAATCATGATGAAGCAAAGCATCGACATGTCACTATATGGGTGTCTGCACACCAGGATACAGATGACCGAAAAAATAACTTTCTGAGTTCAATACCTGGAGATTCAGTAAGTCAACATAGGCAGTGTAGATTTAATTACGTAGACATGAGACAGAAAGCTACAAGTCATGATGGAGGCATAAGTTAGATCCAATTTGATGTAGCTAATTAACTTATATTAGTGAGAACTCTGGGTTGTTCGTACAGATTGCAGAGGTTGGTAAACTTTAGTTTTCCAGAATTCATTGAAACATTGAAGGGATAGTTAAAACTAAGCTCAGAGAAGGAAACAATACCATGCAATATCGGGTTGGTTGAGCGGCGCTGCCAAACCAAAGAAGATAGATGCTACTATGGAACTTAGCCGGAGATTCGGCGGAGGATTGAGGCAATGATTCTGTATGTGGCATGCGGCAATGCAACGATCAGGTTAGGCTGAGGGTTGCTGGTTTAGGTAATTAAAGGTTATTGTGGAGGTTCATTGGTTTAGTATGGGTGACGGTTGGGCCGCAAGGAATACAGTTCTCCTTGGTGTGGGTAGAGAAGGAGGCCATATAGAGCCCAAAATCTTGAATGAAATGAACATGATTTCGTTTGTGCTTTCAGTTCTACGTAAACCTAAACCTATCCCTACAGTTTTACGATTTGTTCACAGCGGTCCCTGAGTCTGTTATTTTAACAGAAAAATAACATCATTTTCCATGTTTCTGGGCGTTAACCTATGCACTACTTTTCTTCCGACCATCTATTTTTATGATATGATCATAGTGACCTCCGCATACTGTAGCTTACTATAAGAAGGGGCTCTTTTACTTTAGAACTGTATGATTGGAATTTGAGTTTGAGGCATACATTAAATATAAGCAACTGTAAAAAAATTGTTTTCACCAATGAAAATGTGAACAAACTAATATGTGTGCAACCAAATATAAATGAGATTATATAAATTGGGTGAATTATGGTTAGTGGAATACTTTCATAAGGCGCTACTATTTAGTCTTACAACATTTCTAAAACTGTAATCTAGTGAAAATAAGTCATCCCAATTTCCTGCCTACTGGGCTACCGGAAGTACAAAAGGTTTACCCGAGTCCGGACATTAGTAAATTATTATTGTCCTGGCTGTTAAGTACTACAAATCCAAAAGTGTAGCAAAAGGGTTTCCCACTGAGGGTTGGTGAACACCTATCCTTTGCAACGCACAAGAGACAGTATCTTTGTCATCTTCTTGACCTTAGTACCCATGCGTCTAACCTTCACTTCAGGAACCTGGGTTTAGGAAGCATATGTAGTTGTCCTTTGTTTAGATCACCTTCATTATAAAAATGAAGAGGTAGTAAGAAATGTTATATAGAAAAAATACCTGAATGCGGAGGTGCTTACTGTTGGCATATGAAGGTAGCTCCTGAACGTGTAGTACATTAGGGTTCCACATGACCAGAAATACATTAAACTCACCCTCCTTCACACTTTGAACTATCACCTTCCCGTAACCGGCCGCCTTTGCTATGCTTTTGGCATCATGACGTTGCACAGTGGTCCCGGTTATGATAAGCAAAATAGGTTTTTCATGCCGTTTAAGGAGAACGATGTGCGAGGCAAAATGCGCCTTTAAGGATCCTTTCACGACGTCGTTCCAGACGAGTGCTATGATATCCACTTCCTTCTTCTTACGTGCTTGACGAGACTTACAGATTTTAGAATTATCACAGGGAGTCGTAGTCCAGCTTTCGGCGCCCCTCCTGTGCAACACCTTCGCATTCAAATGACAGTGTGGAAACCATGTCAAATTGTATCTTGTGCGCCCATTCATACCTTGGTTCTTGCGACAAAGAGAGTTGTGACATGGGCTTCCTTCAACACCTGATATCTCTTGACATAAGGTTCAGATGATATGAACCACGATGCGTCAAAACTTGACAGACGAACTTCTGACTTTGGAGCAAGCTGTTGCCCTGTGAACGGGTCCACGTTTAGAGTGCGCGTTTGAGGAACTTGTCGGCCGACGACCTTCATGAGCGTATTGAATACGAATATTGGATGAAGTATAACCTCATCGGTACTGCCAGCAGAAATAGGTGGCGGCAACGCGAACTCCATAGCTACCCCTTCAACGTTATCATGAATGACATAGAGGGAATGCAATACACGTGATATTTGAACTCTATCAAGAGGCCAACTCACCTGATCAATGCATGGGATAATGGTGAAGAGGAAGTTGACTAGTGACATGCATTGATGGCCGAACCGCAAATGCAGATTACGACCATTTTGGTAGTAAAGCTCTAGGATTAAGTATATTATGATGCCTGTTGTATATTCATCATGGATATGAGACATGAGTACCCAGTGTAAACGGTTGGTTGTTGATGAAAATAAGAGAGGTTGTTTGATATTTTTTTGGAAGCTCGCCGAAGATGGAGTTAAGGAGTCAGGTGGTGGATCAGTATTTAGAGGGGAAGAAGTTGTGAGGAGTAAATGGTAGCTTCAGCATCACTATTACTGAAGAGGGTTCTTGCAATTGATGAGAGCAATTCTCAACCACCTCACACGGTAACCTGAGGCGGATGTGTGCGCACTCAAATAGCTGCAGTGTACGTTCGATTGTGTAGTCCTCTTATTTTCTCCTCCTATCACATCATATATCAACTCCTACATCAGCCGGATATAGGCACACGAGGTGTTACAGTCTAGTGTATTGTAAGCTAATGCCCTGATATGTTGGGTATGCACAACACCTATCCCCATCGATAATAAATTTTTGAAGTACAACCAATTAAAATTACAAATAAGATACAACTTTGCTAATAGTTTTTTGTTAACAGTGCTGTAACAAAAACGAAATGGCATTAGTCGGAGCTATACATTCATTAGAACTTAATATACGTTAATATATTCTTCCTACTAATACGATCACGTTCATTAATTATCTAAATTACTGTATCGCACAGTTAGAATACAGTCGATATTATTTTTGTGTTAGAGTATTATGAGCAACTCCCTCCATTCGTTTTTTACAGTTAAGTTTGCTTTTCATGCTTTTGTAATCTGGTTGATAGTTTCAAGTACCATGTTGTATTCAATTTTAGTAACCTTATTTTTAAAACAAACATTGCCACTAACGAAAATTAGCATGTCTAAGAAATGAACATAATTCCATGTTGGGCCTGTAATGTGCATGCTGCACTGAAACATCATCTATGGTAGGTTACTTTAGAATTTCATAACACTGGTGTTCGTTTTCGACAGCTTGGCTGCTATACCATACAAGTGTTACTAACATGTTGCACCCCCTTGTTTTCCATGACGTGTTTGCGACCTTAACATATTGTAGCTGTTACCGACTATAACTTCATTTTACATAAAAAGCAACGTGGTGGTCGGAGTACATTGGGTAATAACCATGCATTACGCGCTCATCTACTGATGATGACACATTGCGAAAATACACAACAAAGATTACTGCTAATATTAGGTCCCAACTTATTTAGGTTACCAAAAGACGTAAATACTATTGTGGACTATCAGAGACCGCATTCCAGCATCAAAGCGATTCGATCTCCACAACATCATCATCATCTTCATCCTTCTCCTCATTGTCCGCTGCATGCAGATCCAGTGCCCCAGTTGGGGATTGACCATCGTTGGCGGTAGGTTCTTTCTTGAACAAATGTGGTGAAAACCTAAGGGCTTTGCTTGCAGCAACAGACCCTGGATCAGCTGAACGCTTCTTCGCTGCAGCTGTAGACTGTGGACTGACGTATTTCTTCGTGGTAAGCTTCCTTCTTGGCGCCCGCACTGGACTATCGAGGACATCTTCGAGCATTTCATTTAGTGCGTGAAGAGGTGGAAACTCAAGGAGTGTCACTTTAACCTGTGTTATATCACCACATTCCCTGCAGCAGTCGAACAGGGTCCTGATTTCTGCCTTTAAAGTGCAGTGGTTACCTTTCAAGACGTCAAAGAGGGACTGTATTGTCTTCGGGTCTACCACAACTGGAAATGTTAAAAACACAACTCAGAAAAATAACTCGGTGCCGGGAACCTTATGCTTACGCATTTCAAGCTTAGTTTCGTTACCTGGGCTCCTGCGCACAGGGAAAGGAGTAGTTTTTCCCGACATTTTCTAGAGCTGCCAATGCTTGCGAAGCGTTTTCTTGGTGCTGAGTATGGAAACATAATGAGTGGAGGAGTTCATTTATAGGGCTTTCAAATGCCATGTATGAAATTACCAAATCACCCGTGTAGTTGAGTAGTTAATGAACCCATACAGGTCGGTAACGTGTCCTCAATGTTTTTGTAGTCTCCGAGTAACCCATATTTGTATGACGCATGGTAAGGGAGGGGAGGATTGGGTACGCAATATATATTTGTCTATTTTCGCCCATTTGATTTCTCAAGACCCAGTGATTAGCTATCGGCGCTATTTATACCTAGCTTACCTATACCCAAGCTTCTAAAAGTCAACCGCTTAAGATTAAACATGCTTCTATTAAGAGAATGCAACTAAGATAACTTAAACATGCTTTAATAAATGCATTCAGCCAATGCATGTTGAAAAGGTACATCAAACAACACAAATGCTTAGTCGAATAAAAAGAGTGCCAGCACATTCCTTTACATTAAGAGGAAACAACAAGGTAACTAAGACAAGTGAGTATCATATTACTTTTCCTGAGCTCAAAGGGTAAACTCCAAGTTTAGTCCCTTAACTTTCAACTTTGTAGCCTCTAGTGTTTCGTAACATTATTTTAAGATTTTGTCCTATTTTAATCACGTAGCTTTAAAAATTGTCTCAATTGGGTCCTTCTGTTAGAGTCAACGTTATTTTGACCGTTAGTTTGAGTCAATATCTTAAAGTGTACAGTAAAATTACCGTCATACCCTTAAATGGTGTACAGTAAAAGTGTGATCCTCACCGTCGATCTCAATCAGCTCCACCTCTCCATCCCAACCACTCATCTTCAGCTTCAAAATACCAAATCGCGCCGCCGCCTACAAGGCCGCCGGAAGAATCGCGGAGTCCGTCGCCGATTGCAACAAAACCCTCGCTCTCGACCCGTCCTGTATCGAAGCTCTCGAGACCAGAGCCGCCCTTCTGGAAACAATTCGATGCTGGCCCGATTGCTTGCACGATCTCGAGCACCTCAAGCTTCTCTACAATTCAATCTTCTCTACAAACAGATGTGGACACGATCCGCGACCGAGCAAAGATGTCGGCTTTGATGCTTTACAGATTACTTCAGAAGGGCTATTCCAGCCTGATGGCAGCCATTATCGACGAGGAGGCGGCGGAGAGGCAGAGAAAGAGGGCGGTGAGATTGGCGGTGATCCAAGCTCAAGAATTGCAGTGTTTCAACTCGAAACTGGAGACAGAGCACCAACTATCTGACAAACTTAGCTCTAGCAGCATCGTCAATGGCGGTGAGCTTCAAGGGAGGACGATGATGAACAACACAAACATGTTTACAGGTCATGTGTTCTGTCGGGATCTTGCCGCGGTTGGGGATTTGTTATCCCCAGTTGGATTTAATCACCAAATCCCAATGAAGTATGAAGGTTTAAGCTGCTGATCATGAATTTGAGATGGGAAATTACAGTACAAGTTGGGAAAAGGGAAAGGGTTCTACTACTGTGAGCTGTAAAAAACGTTGTGATAACAGGTGTGGTTTGCTTGTAGATCCTGCAGGAAATTGGTATCTTGACCAGCACTCGGCTGGGGCAGCTTAAACGCGGCGACGACGATGATAAGGCTCCTCCGACGGGAGCTACCACAGCGTGGCGGAGCAAACGGCGGAGAAGTTGGAGCGAGTTGAATCCGGTGGGGGAGGGGAAGCAGAGCCTGGAAGGACATGAGAGAGGGACTCAAACTGAACACTTTTACTGTACACCATTTAAGGGTATGACGGTAATTTTACTGTACACTTTAAGATATTGACTCAAACTAACGGTCAAAATAACGTTGACTCTAACAGAAGGACCCAATTGAGACAATTTTTAAAGTTACGTGATTAAAATAGGACAAAATCTTAAAATAGGACGAAAATATGACAAAGTTGAAAGTTAAGGGACTAAACTTGGAGTTTACCCAAGATTAATATCCTAATTTGTTTCCATTTTTGTAATTCACAGCTAATTAAATTCGGGTAAATAAATGAAATTAAATAAGTAATTCGAAAACTCACTCTTCATGAAGCTGTTGACCTCCCTCTAAAAATGTAAGAGTTTTTAATGTGGTTGTCAAAATACTCTGATACCAATTGATGTGATTCCAGGGTACGGCCGCCAACTCCTCTTGGATCCTTGGCCAGACGAAGATGGTGTTATGCCTTTTCCAACTCCTCCTTGTTGATACCAAAAAAAGGTCAGTCTTATATTTCAACGCCAGACTTATATTTCAAGGGCAGGCAAAGATGGTGTTATCTCCCTTAATATTTCAACGCCAGACTTATAGTCCTCCATGCTTTGTTCGCGCTTGATAACCCCGGGCTCGACTGCCATTCCAATAAGATTGTCGATTGTATACAAATCTTCTGTGACACCCCCACCAACAAGGTTCACGCCCATACGTTAATTAGAAACTGTACACATCAGCAACACAATACGTTAATATTTCAGTGATATACTTAATCATTTTCGAGAATACGGCATCAGATATATTACGCTGGCTTTTCCGCCTCAAAACCTTTGTCAATACCGATAGCTTCTTGTGTTCTGTAAGGCCTCCATTATAAAGGGGTTGTGATGCAGCCTGCACAAAGCAAAAAACTTTTGCGCCTCTTCATTTGGAGTTTCCGTCCTCATCATTAATGGTCCGTCCAACATTATTACGATGAACTCCCAAACCTTCATAAGCCGTTTGCCGTACATTGCAATCTTCATACCCAGAATTCACCGAGTCCGTTTGCGTACTTCCACGTGGATTACTAGTCAACGATCCATTGATGAATCTATCATGACCTCTGACTACAGTGGGATCAATCAGTATTGTCTCACCATGACAATCCCACACATAATAATTTGGTTTAAAACCATACTCGCATAAATGATTCCCAATACTAACTTTTTCATGATAGAATCTATTGCTGCACTTTTTACACGGACATTTCACAGTAGACATCCCATTCGATGTGCGGAGAGGAAGATGAAGGAGATGCAGCAATCGAAAAAGCAAAGTCCAGAAAAAGCGAAGCCATTTTTTAGTCGCTCCCGAAGCTCCTGAATCTCTGTTGTTCAAGATGTGCGAAGAGGAAGATGAAGGAGATGCAGCTGACGTATTTAAATCGTCTTTGTAACGCTTCTATGCGCTACTACGGCATATGACGGCTTGAATACAGATGTTGCCAGCTGTCAGTGTTCGGATGGGGCTTGGGATTTTCAGGTTGAACCCAACCCAAACCCGACTTTGGGCTAAAAGTCGGGTTCGGGCCACCGAAGGTCGTTTTCACCGTTCACCCGACCCTAGCCCGACACATTCGGGTCGAGTTCAGGTCTGGCTTCAAGTCCCGGGATAAACTTACACCCCTAGAAGTGTCACAAAAGCCAATGACCTCTTATTTTGGCATCTGAGTTCTTCGATCCTCAAAGTTGCACATGGGTGCAGCTAGATCACTTGTCGGTTTCGCATCAGTTTTATAACCTACAACACATCAGAAATTACAAAAAATCCACTATTATGCAGTATAAATATCAAGACAAATAGAGTTTCACCCTCTGGGTGGTTTACCCTCCATCAATTTAATGGGTTGGAAACGGACTGACGTTTGTTGTTGTTGGATGGAGGTAACGTGAGTTCTTGTGGACACAATTTCAATTCAGCCGAACACCTGCATTGAATCGATGCAGCAGGTAGTCAACAAACAGCAACAGTACATTTATTTATGACGTATACTGTGTGAGGTCAGGTTAAACGTGTAGGACTGTAGGAGGGTATTCATCGACATGTTGTAGAGTATAGAGGTAGAAGCTGTGAGTGATGGACACCTCCCAACACCCTGAAAGTTTTGTGGAGTCATTGTTTGATGATACGGGCTTATTCAGGTCTGAAGAACCAACTGTTTTTTCAAGTGAACAACTCATACACCAATGAGTAATGGGGAGGATGCTGCAGCAGTAGCAGACGAAATGGGATTTCAGAATACTCAAGTAGCTTCGTCAAGTAAGGGTAACAACGGTGAAGCTACATCAGATGGTGGTGAAGTGTGGATTCCAATGGCAAGGTTCGTTGTTAAGCATATTATCGAAGGGTTTGTTTTGTATTCTAATTATGCTAGGTGAATGGGCTTCCAGATTCAGTTCAGGAGCTCAGAGACCTCTTCAAAGGCAGACAATGTTTCAGGTGTTGGTGAGAGGAGAAAGAGGATGAAGAGGGGGCTTAGTCAAAATTGGTTTTATTCATATTACAGCAATTGCTCGCGTGCATGCCTACAATGTGTGAAGGGGGAGGTCCCTAGACCCAATCGGAGAGATCCTAGCAGACCTGTGAGATCGCAGTCATGTAAATGTCTGGCCAGTGTATCTATGGTTAATATTGGGGATGGAATGTGGGTGTTCAAAACAGTTAGAGTGGAGCACAATCATGTTTTAGATGTAGCTATGACAAGGTTTATGAAGAATTATAGGATGGTTACAGCAGGTGAGGAGTTGCATATTGTGGTAAGTGATAGGGCAGGGGTGACACAGTCGCGTATATTCACGTCCCTAGCTGTCGGATATGGCGGAGTTGAACGAGTTCCTTTCGATGCTGATGATTGTCGAGGAGTTGTTAGGAATGCCCGGAATAAAGGAATGGAAAATGGTGATTTTAATGCTATGCAAAAGTTGTTTAATGAATTGATAGCTTCGTCGCCGGATTTTTTCTACCTGTACGACACAGATGAGGACGGTCGTGTGAGGAATGTTTTTTTATGCAAATGGACGTAGTAGGGGTGCGTGTAAAGATTTTGGCGATGTGGTGTGTTTTGATACGACACATCTTAAAAATCAGTATAAAATGCCTTTAGTGCCATTTGTCGGTGTGAACCATCATGGTCAGTCAGTTCTGCTTGGTTTGGCACTAGTTTCAAATGAGAGAACGGAATCATTCTGTTGGGTTTTCGAGGCGTGGTTGAAGTGCACGGGAAACAAGCATCCGAAATGCATAATGACGGATCAATGTCAAGCAATTGGTAATTTCAATGGCTACTTAAGTTAGTTATGTTTTAAGTTTGGGATAGTAAGTACAAGTAGGTCAATGCATGACTACATTAGGTAGTAGTTAACATGTTTTGTATGCAGTTAAATATTAATTTTAATCTTCGATGATTGAGTTATTTTGTTTCTTTAGGAAATGCGATCGGTGTTGTGTTCCCATAATCGACTCATAGATGGTGTGTGTGGCATGTGATGAGAAACGCAGAACATCTGAAACGTAAAAGTGAGTGGGATGAGATACAGAAAGCATTAAAAGAAGCAGTGCATGATGCATGTAATGTTGAAGCGTTTGAAGGTATGTGGTACGATATGATTATGAAGTTTAAGTTGGTTGATAATGATTGGATTTGTAGAATGTATGATTGTCATGCAAGGTGGGTTCCAGTTTACTTCAATATTGAGTTTTGGGCGGGCATGCAAAGTACACAAAGAAGTGAAGGGATGAATAATTTCTTCCGAAGTTATTTTAATGTTAATACAACGTTACGTCACTTTGCAGAACAATACTGTCTTTTTGTAGGGAAACTAATTGATGATGAGGAGCGTGAAAATTGGAGGTCGTTAAATAAGCCTGTGCTATGTGCCACTAGATTTCCATGTGAGCGAGTGTTGCAGGAAATTTATACATGTAGAAAATTCTTGGAGATTCAAAGGGAGACTAAAGGTGTTGTGTACACAAACCTTGACTTCATTACCGCTGTTGATGGTATTAGTAGCTACATGGTAACAGATCGGGGAGTGGAGAAAGTATATGGTGGTGTTTGTACACGGAGGTTTTCTGTTGAGTATAACTCTTCAACACATGAGACGTTGTGTGATTGTAACAGATTTACCTTTAGAGGTATTATATGTCATCATATGATTGCAGTTTGGCAGGTTGTGGAATTGAGGTTGGTACCGCATAAGTACATTTTGGATAGATGGAGGAAGGATAAATACAGGGAGTACAGCATTCTTAAGATTCCTAATTATTCTGTGGCATTTGACAAGACTCTGGAGTGCCGGAAGGTTGAGGAATTGCAGAGCGTAATGCGATACATCGATAATTTAGCTTTGGGATGTGATGATTTATATAGAGCGTTAATGCCAGGGCTAGATATTTTGAGGAATAAACGTGATGAGTTTATTGGTAGTTATGATGATGTTCGAGTGGATCTGTAGGTCGTTTCTATAGGCTGCATGAAGATGGCCCGGATGGCAGTAACCCTCCAGACCTAACAGTGCAGTTTGTGCTCGATCCACCCGATCAGAGAGGTAGAGGTCGGGTGCCGATGCATCGTAAAGGTTATAGGAAAGAGAAGCGGAAGCGGGCGGCTGCTGCGGTTGAACCATCTATGACTCATGCATTTTTTGCATGAGGGATTTGTTGAAGCGATTTACAAGATATGGTTGTGTTTGTGATCAGTCATGTGTCCAGCGGATGCAGTATGTTCTTAATCACGAATATGTTTGTTTTATATTTTTTGTCGAACATCATGAAGCTATGTCTATTCGGCATTGTGGCAGTTGTTCTCTGTCAAAATACATTGGTTCTTCCATGCATTATTGACTGGGTGGTTAAAACGTTTTTTGGAGAGGCGGCTGTTGGAGCCGTTTGTACCTTGGTACAGAGAGATGGTGCAATATTAGCCCAATGTTTAAAGTTTATGTTACATAGCCATCCATACGTTTCTTCAGAAGATTGTTATAGTCCACTATAGGAGAAAGTAGCAACGACACACATAGTGCCAGATTAGGGGGAACTTAAAATTGAAATTACATCATTGAAGTGAAATCTGGTCAATGAAAATGATGCTCAAGGCTCTGAACCCTGGTAGTAACTTCTGAAATAGCTTGACGTAAGTCATCTAGTATCTCTGGCGGTCTAAAATCTTTATCATCAAGCCTTCTTTGTAGTCAGTTTTTGCGAACCTCGTGCATTAACAGTTGGGGTAAAACATAATTGTCAATTGTTGCGTCTGAAGGTGGGAGACCATTTGTTCTCACCGTAACCTGGGTTGAAAAGACAGATACAGTGGAAAAGGATATGTACGAGGAAGAAATAAGCAGTTTTAGGAACAGTTGAATTGACTTACCATGTTACTTTCTAGTCCTCCCTGCTCACGCATAAGTTTTATGAAAACACTGACCCGTTCGTCAGTCCAGTGGCGTAATGACGTTGTCGCCATAAGGCGTTCCTCATACCTGGTCCAGGACACTGGAGATATGCAATTCAGATATAGCATTTACAGAAACAACATCTGAAGTCAGCTAAGGTATGAGCTATAGATTCATGCAGATAAAGTATATGAATTAAGATGCACCATGTGGTAGATAACGTTCTGTATGCATTGGCTTAGTTACTAACCTGAAGGTAACTTTTTGCACCTCGTAACTGAAATGCTAGGATAGCATCAAGCAACCCATCTAACATGAACTTTGCCCAATTAAACCGAGCCAAGCAGTTCATGTGCTTAACTAGTGGAAGGTACTCTTTGTAGTGTAGTTGGACATTTGTTGTAGGGCATATCAGCGTGGCAAGAACGAACAGTAAAAAGTTAGCTTTGAAGACTTCGTCAAAACTGTGCGCGTTTTGAAGGTAAGAGGACAGGGTGTACATTGAAATTTTTATGTTCCATCTAAGTTGTATTTAGAGCATATTGCAATTTATTCCTCCTTCAGAAGTTCGTCATTGAGACTGTCGATATCACCAGAACATTGGAAACCAATAATTTTTGTGACGGAAGCGTAAGTGAGAGGTATGTCTGAACGGTGTACTTTCAGTGTACCCTTGTCGACATCAACTCGTCGTGCTAAATCAACGCAGAGGCCCCGCTGCAGTCTAGTTAAGCGAAACTCCAGAAGGAATTCTAAACCTAGTTCGTAAAGTAGATAACGGAACTGCCCATATTCTCTAAGCCTATGAATCAACTTGAAAATAACTTTAGGATTTCACCTGGTCTGGAGGACTATCTGGTTCAAAAATCAAACTTACCAATTTTTAATATAACGGATGGCAGGAAAATTTTGGTAACAACTCAAGAATAAGGTTTTTGCTTGAAATTTAAATAACCGAAGATGTTAAAGATTTTGAAGTAACTCTTACAACTCTAACCTTAGCACGCTTGCACTGGGTCTCTGACTCCACGATACCTTCTACACCCCTCTTCTTACACTCATACCAGTTGTTAAGCATTCAGGATAAGTGGGAGGGTTTGAGTTTCTGTGGTAATCATAGTTGGTGAAACAATGAATTCGAAATATACAATATGAGCTTACCTGACTTTGGGTGTCATTTTGTGCCGAATCCATGGGGCTTCCGTCCCAGTAAGATCTCTGCTCTTGTCGTATGATGTTTTGGAATAAGGATTAGGGTTGTGGTGAGATTCTCGCTGTGCGGGTAGAATGTGTTCGCAGGTCGTTCATATAGCATGGACCGTGTAGTCGAATTGGGCTTCAGGTTCCTTCAGCTGGTGCGAAACCGTGGGCCAGTCAGGTCGAAATTACTTTGGCGACGGTCAGCCTCTAGGAGACCCGTTTCTGAAGTCCACTATCAGTATTGGTAGCATAGCAAGTACTCATTTTAATACAGTTCCCGTGAACCTCAATTCAGCCATTGTAATTGTGTTGCAACTATTATATGTTTTTAACAAAAATATTTCAAATATTTAAAATATGTTAGGTGAAGAAAATAGTATAATATGACACCTCCAGAATCGCTTAACACATTGAAATTAATGTTATCTTCTTTTCTAAACTGCGGGTGCAGTTTCTTTGGTACATTTGATTTATTATTTGATATATTTAAAATTTTAACATCTGACTTCAAATATTTTAAATTTGAATTGCACATTAATCTGTGTAGTTCATAAGTATATATTTTTTTTCTAGTTTCTTTAATAATTTTTAATAATAATTTCAATCTTTATAAATGATACGCCATTTTTGGACGTACTTTACAAAATGGGACTATCGTATAGCATGAATAAAGTAAAACGATACGGAATAGTAAATGTATCAAGTTTTTTTAATCAATGGGAGTATTGTATAACATGAATAAAGTATAATGATACTCTATATAATGTGAACTCGGATTAGATGTATGTACGATTAAACAATGCAGCGCGTTGTCATGTAACAAGGAGAATGCATGCATGAAACTTTATATAATTATATATATTATAAATGGGAAATTGGGTAACAAGCTTTGGTGAAGCTTACCAGCAACCCCACTTAGTCTTAATCCAAGGTTAACATAGCGTCACATAGTACCAGTACCTAAGAATACAGACTTCCTAAGATGATATAATAAATTAGGTTGCTCTGATCAGACACCATGACGAAATCGCTACTATGGCAAATACTATCGCTGATATGAGAGTGTGGTGGTTCAAGCAAACAAGTAGGCTATGTTTGTCATTGCAAGCATATTGCAGTTCCTTCTCCTGTTCGTCATTCATCAAAGAAAGGTACTCCCCGAAACCCTTAGCTTCCCTTAAATCTGCTTTCACCTTATCAAGCTCTGTGCATTTGTCGGCCAATGAGCTATGTAGCTCGTCCCTAAGATTGTGTAAGCTGGTTCTTGTTTGAAGCAGTTCCCATATGAAATTCTTGGCTTGCTCTGGGAATGGTGGATCGATCCACTCAAAGTAACCGCAATTGATGTCCTGCGTGTCCATCACATATCGTTACAATTCCCGACAGTTCCAAAATTAATCTGTATCATATTACACATTGCCATGGCAGATAAAATTAGGGGGTCGAACAATTGCAATGGTCGGATATAAGGTGTTTGAAGCCTTTAACATTGTTATCTCTATAACACACACATATACATATATACACACAGACAATATAAATTCAGTTTTATAGCTTTCAGAGTAAGTCTACTAACCTTGAACTTTGGACAAGTTACGAATCGTCTACCTGGGTTGTTGCGAGTCAAGGCTGTCTGAATCTTTACGTTTTGTGTGCAGTGGCAGCTTCTACCAAGTGGATAAAGACCATCACTGCAGTCGGGTCTACGACGATCAGCCGAACCCGACGACGCTTGGTACGACCCCTCTGATCGCGAGGATGAAGACGTTCCCAGACTAACCATTTCTCAGCTATTCTCTGTTGCAAAAATAACTGGATGAAGAAAAGGGTTGATGCTGGGAAATATGAAGGGTGTGGACAGCAGTGGCATTCTCAATTCATTTCATAAACAGGATTGCAAGAATGGAAACTGGTGATATTTGCACCTAACTGTAGTTACTGTGGTGCCCCCCAACCACGGTTAAGTTGGACACGGTAGTCGAGGTCTACAAACCGCGTGGAGCGTTGTAGGGGTTGGACAAGACGCCCTGGAGGGCTCCTTATTCATTTTGGACTTCTGCAAATGTATACAGAGCCGGCCAATAAATACCCCAGATGTCTACCTTAGCCTACTTTCTAAAGACTGAAAGCCTTTTGAATTGTTCAAATAGGGGTTGAATGATTCTTGAATTTAGGGTAAGAGTAATTTATAATAAAATTGAAGGTGGAATTTATTTTGTACGTAACTATTGAACGTAATTTTGTATCTAAATATTGTAAAGTTGTGCAATGTTATTACATTTACTAAATTAATAGTTTCTGTGAAAAATTAGTACATGCGAAAATAATATACTCCCTCCGTCCCTCAATAATTGAAGGGTTTGTTTTGCTATTTTCAGTGTATTTAATGTACGATTTATTTTCATGAATGTTTTGACATTTAAAGTTGAATAGTTCACATGTATATCATAATTTGAAGTATAAATATTTGAATTTTTTTTAATTTTTTTTCACTATACATATATACATATATACTCACAGCTTCTACCTCTCTACTCTACAACATGTCGATGAATACCCTCCTACAGTCCTACGCATTTGACCTGACCTCACACAGTATACGTCATAAATAAACGTACAGTTGCTGCTTGTTGACTACCTGCTGCATCGATTCAATGCAGGTGTTCGGCTGAATTGAAATTGTGTCCACGTGAACTCACGTTACCTTCGTCCAACAACAACAAACGTCAGTCCGTTTCCAACCCGTTAAATTGATGGAGGGTAAACCACCCAGAAGGTGAAACTCTATTTGTCCTGATATTTATACTGCATAATAGTGGATTTTTTGTAATTTCTGATGTGTTGTAGGTTATAAAACTGACGCGAAACCGACAAGTGATCTAGCTGCACCCATGTGCAACCTTGAGGATCGAAGAACTCAGATGCCAAAATAAGAGGTCATTGGCTTTTGTGACACTTCTAAGGGTGTAAGTTTATCTCGGGACTCGAAGCCAGACCTGAACCCGACCCGAAAGTGTCGGGCTAGGGTCGGGTGAAGGGTGAAAACGACCTTCGGTGGCCCGAACCCGACCCGAACACGACTTTTAGCCCAAAGTCGGGTTTGGGTTGGGTTCAACCTGAAAATCCCGAGCCCCATCCGAACACTGACAGCTGGCAACATCTGTATTCAAGCCGTCATATGCCGTAGTAGCGCATAGAAGCGTTACAAAGACGATTTAAATACGTCAGCTGCATCTCCTTCATCTTCCTCTTCGCACATCTTGAACAACAGAGATTCGGGAGCTTCGGGAGCGACGAAAAAATGGCTTCGCTTTTTCTGGACTTTGCTTTTTCGATTACTGCATCTCCTTCATCTTCCTCTCCGCACATCTTCCTCTCCGCACATCAAATGAGATGTCTACTGCGAAATGTCCGTGTAAAAAGTGCAGCAATAGATTCTATCACGAAAAAGTTAGTATTAGGATTCATTTATGCGAGTATGGTTTTAAACAAAATTATTATGTGTGCATGGGATTGTCATGATAGATTCATCGATGGATCGTCGACTAGTAATCCACGTGGAAGTATGCAAACGGACTCGGTGAATCTTGGGTATGAAGATTGCAATGTTCGGCAAACGGCTTATGAAGGTTTGGGAGTTCATCGTAATAATGTTGGACAGACAATTAATGATGAGGACGGAAACTCCAAATGAAGAGACGCAAAAGTTTTTTTGCTTTGTTGCAGGCTGCATCACAACCTCTTTATAATGGAGGCCGTACAGAACACAAGAAGCTATCGGTATTGACAAAGTTTTTGAGGCGGAAAAGCCAGCGTAATATATCCGATGCCGTCTTCTCGAAAATGATTAAGTATATCACTAAAATATTAACGTATTGTATGGCTTTGATGCTCTCTTTAGATGAGAATGTGGTAAGTTGACTTATTTGTTAATTTCCACTTTGAGCTCAGGAAAAGTTTAGGATCATGATACTCGCTTGGTTGTGTCTTCATATTGACCAATGCTGTCTACTCATCCTTCTTGTTGACCAAGAGCCTTCTCTGGTCTAATATGTTGAAATCTTCACGCTCCCCTCTCTCTTAGTTACCTTGTTGTTTCCTCTTAATGTAAAGGAATGCGTTGGCACTCTTTTTATTCGACTAAGCATTTGTGTTGTTTGATGTATGGGATAGAAACCAAGCTGTCGAAAACGAACACCAGTGTTATGAAATTTTGAAGTAATCTACCATAGATGATGTTTCAATGCAACATGCACATTACAGGCCCAACACGGAATTATGTTACATTTCTTAGACAGGCTAATTTCCGTTAGTGGCAATGTTTGTTTTAAAAACAAGGTTACTAAAATTGAATACAACATGGTACTTGAAACTGTCAACCAGATTACATAAGCATGAAAAGCAATCTTAACTGTAAAAAACGAACGGAGGGAGTTGCTCATAATACTCTAACACAAAAATAATATCGACGGTATTCTAACTGTGCGATACCATAATTTAGATAATTAATGAACGTGATCGTATTAGTAGGAAGAATATATTAACGTATATTAAGTTCTAATGGATGTATAGCTCCGACTAATGCCATTTCATTTTTGTTACAACACTGTTAACAAAACACTATTTAGCAAAGCTGTATCTTATTTGTAATTTTAATTGGTTGTACTGCGAAAACTTATCATCGATGGGGATGAGTGTTGTGCATACCCATTATATCAGGGCATTAGCTTACAGTACACTAGACTGTAACACCTCGTGTGCCTATATCCGGCTGATGCAGGAGTTGATATATGATGTGATACGAGGAGAAAATAAGGGGGCTACACAATCGAACGTACACTACAGCTACTTGAGTGCGCACACATCCGCCTCAGGTTACCGTGTGAAGTTCGTCTGTCAAGTTTTGACGCATCGTGGTTCATATCATCTGAACCTTATGTCAAGAGATATCAGGTGTTGAAGGAAGCCCATGTCACAACTCTCTTTGTCGCGAGAACCAAGGTGTGGAATGGGCGTACAAGATACAATTTGACATGGTTTCCACACTGTAATTTGAATGCGAAGGTGTTGCACAGGAGGGGCGCCGAGAGCTGGACTACGACTCCCTGTGATAATTCTAAAATCTGTAAGTCACGTCAAGCACTCGTCTGGAACGACGTCGTGAAAGGATCCTTGAAGGCGCATTTTGCCGCGCACATCGTTCTCCTTAAACGGCATGAAAAACCTATTTTGGTTATCATAACCGGGACCACTGTGCAACGTCATGATGCCAAAAGCATAGCAAAAGCGGCCGGTTACGGGAAGGTGATAGTTCAAAGTGTGAAGGAGGGTGAGTTTAATGTATTTCTGGTCATGTGGAACCCTAATGTACTACACGTTCGGGAGCTACCTTCATATGCCAACAGAAGCACCTCCGCATTCGGTATTTTTTCTATATAACATTTCTTACTACCTCTTCATTTTTATAATGAAGGTGATCTAAACAAAGGACAACTACATATGCTTCCTAAACCCGGGTTCACGAAGTGAAGGTTAGACGCATGGGTACTAAGGTCAAGAAGATGACAAAGATCATCTCTTGTGTGTTGCAAAGGATAGGTGTTCACCAACACTCAGTGGGAAACCCTTTTGCTACACTTTTGGATTTGTAGTACTTAACAGCCAGGACAGTAATAATTTACTAATGTCCGGACTCGGGTAAACCTTTTGTACTTCCGGTAGCCCAGTAGACAGGAAATTGGGACGACTTATTTTCACCAGATTACAGTTTTAGAAATGCTGTAAGACTAAATAGTAGCGCCTTATGAAAGTATTCCACTAACCATAATTCACCCGGTTTATATAATCTCATTTATATTTGGTTGCACACATATTAGTTTGTTCACATTTTCATTGGTGAAAACAATTTTTTACAGTTGCTTATATTTAATGTATGCCTCAAACTCAAATTCAAATCATACAGTTCTAAAGTAAAAGAGCCCCTTCTTATAGTAAGCTATAGTATGCGGAGGTCACTATGATCATATCATAAAAATAGATGGTCTGAAGAAAAGTAGTGCATAGGTTAACGCCCATAAACATGGAAAGTGATGTTATTTTTCTGTTAAAATAACAGACTGAGGGACCGCTGTGAACAAAATCGTAAAACTGTAGGGATATGATGAGGCCATTTTATGTTCTAATTTTGAGGAAGTATTTAATGGATTAAATTGAAAATGTAATTATTTTCCTAATAAAATTATTGATTTTGGCACTTCAGGTCATTTTGGGGCAAGATGTAACAAAAGAAGAAACAAGAGGATCAAAACAGGGGAAATTTCGTGTTCTGGTGATCACCTGGTGATCACCTAAAAGGCAGGAGCTCTCAGTCCATGTTCTGGTGATCACCTGGTGATCACCTAAAAGGCAGGAGCCCTCAGTCCATCGCCTGGTGATCACCTGGTGATCACCTAAAATCCACAGATGAATGTGGTGATCACCAGGTGATCACCTAAAATCCTTGAGATGAATGTGGTGATCACCAGGTGATCACCTAAAATACGAGGAGCATGAAGTTGCGAGTAATGGAGTTGGTGATCACCTGGTGATCATCACGCCAGGTGATCTGGTGATCACCTAGTGTCGAGAATAAATCCTGACCATTGATCACTTTAATGAATCAATCCTAGCCCTTGGTTGCCAACATGCCCTACTTAAAAGAGAAGCCCCATTTCAGCTGAGGAGGGAGATTCGTGAGGAGCAAAGCGGAGTTTTGGGGGTGAGGAGAGCAGCAGCCATGCGACTCCATCATCATCTTCTTCAACCAAGAGAGCTCTTAGGCTCCATTTCTCCATAGATTTTAGATTAAACTTAGGATTCTTCTCAGATTTCTTAGTAGATTTCGATTTTAGCCTCAGAATTTGTCTATTCTCTCATTTTCATCTCCTCCTAGGGTTTGGAGGATTTCAAGTGCATCTCCACCATGGATATGGGTTTCCTCTACTCCACTCTATTTATGCTTTTTATTATGTTGAGTAGCTAAATTCCTATTATCTCTTAGGAATTAGTGAAGCTTGGATTATGGGTATGTGATTTTCTTGATGAATGGATATTGTTTGATAATTTATGTTTGTGTTTCTCTGAATTTATTGATTAAATACCTTGAGAGAGGATTAATCTTGGCAAAATTAGACTTAGACATAAGTTAATTTTGCTAGATCGTAGAGAAATGCATGTTAGGTTAATTATTGAATGAGAGTTCATAATTAACCTAGGAGGAAAATTGATTAATTCACAATAAATTAGGATGCAAGACATTGTGGCTAATTTATCTCTAAATACTCTTGAGAGAGGGGTTTAGACCCAATATATTTTCCTACATAAACTCAAACATTATCCATGAATGTCTATGAACCAAATTCTTATCCACGTACCCATGAACCAAGTGGAACAAAATTCCTATGAGGTAATTTAATTTCATTCCATGTTTTAATCACCAAAGTTCTAGTTTTAGTTTAATTGCTCCAGTTGTTTAATCAATTCATTTATCATTCTTGCATGTTAGTTTAATTCTCACCATCACACAATCAATTCCTTAGTGTAGTTTTATTGTAATTCACACACAAAACACACAAAAATACAAGTCCCTGTGGTTCGACTCGGTACTCCCGGATTTATTACTTGCGACCACCGTACACTTGCGGTGAGTCACTGTCAGGATAGGTTTAGGTTTACGTAGAACTGAAAGCACAAACGAAATCATTTTCATTTCATTCAAGATTTTGGGCCCTGTATGGCCTCCTTGTCTACCCACACCAAGGAGAACCGTATTCCTTACGGCCCAACCGTCACCCATACAAACCAATGAACCTCCACAATAACCTCTAATTACCTAAACCGGCAACCCTCAGCCTAACCTGATCGCTGCATCGCCGCACGCCACATACAGAATCATTGCCTCAATCCTCTGCCGAATCTACGGCTAAGTTCCATAGCAGCATCTATCTTCTTTGGTTTGGCAGCGCCGCTCAACCAACCCGATATTGCATGGTATTGTTTCCTTCTCTGAGCTTAGTTTTAACCATCCCTTCAATGTTTCAATGAATTCTGGAAAACTAAAGTTTACCAACCTCTGCAATCTGTACGAACAACCCAGAGTTCTCACTAATATAAGTTAATTAGCTACATCAAACTGGATCTAACTTATGCCTCCATTATGACTTGTAGTTTTCTGTCTCATGTCTATGTAATTAAATCTACACTGCCTATGTTGACTTACTGAATCTCCAGGTATTGAACTCATAAAGTTATTTTTTTGGCCATCTGTATCCTGGTGTGCAGACACCCATATAGTGACATGCCGATGCTTTGCTTCATCATGATTTTGTCATTCAAACTGCAGGGCTAGGACTTCACATACAGACCTGCATACAAATGAAACCATGGACCGTTCGTTCGACGAGCTGCATGAAATTGTTGACTTTGTCTGTGACGTTTACAAACGTAGATTCCGCCAAGGAACCTTGTACTTCCGATTTGAAAATGGATTTATGAGTATCGACGACCTCATATTCCACATCATATCTGGTGTACGCCAGATACAATGGCCGATTGACAAAGATGAGATAGCACAGTGCTGGCCAAACACAATACTCATTCCACATCAACATCAACCGGAAGATTATTCGCCATTACTGAATACAATTCCGGTTTCTGAAAAATGCTCCCACACACCTCTAGATCCATGATACGTAAACCTGCTGGATCACCCCATTCCAATAGATACACCCACATTTCCAGATCCATTGGAAAGGTATAGGGACATATTGCACAGTCCGACACATGAGGTACTGTTGACTACCTTCTGGACAGATTGGTACTGGAATACAAATTCGTACATGACACGTGTTTTCATACTGAAGAACACTGTCATGACTTCCCTGTTACTATGTCAAGCAACTGTTGGCTCGACTTCATGTAACTACACAGTTACATTTTTGCCTCACTACCACAGAAATGGTCGGATGTGGAGCCAGATTAGAAATACAACAAAGTTACAGCCCACCGACTGCCCCATCACATATTTGCCGGACTCCCACACCACTTCCGGGTTGGATGTAACTTGCATCATATGGAATTCACTTCTAGCTGCTACGCCAACCCTTCTGGGTGTTCCGCGTTGTCTCATAATTCATGATAACCCACATATTGTACTTGTAACTGAGACATGGCTTGACAGAGGGGATGTTATGGGTATAGCTGAATCCACTGGTTACTCTTCCCAATTCATAGTTGATGGTCGAAATGGTTTTCCGGGGATGTGGATTATGTGGCGCCAGAACATGATCACCGTTACGAAGAGGCCATCCTTTCCCAGTTCCATCCATGTCATGATATAGGTTTGCTCTGAATTGACTTAATATTACAGTTGTTTCAAATAAACACTTATTTCAAACAATTACAATGCTCTGAAGCTAGTGCAAATTATGTATAATACCATATATATGTTCCGCAGATGGATAAGGGACCAACGGCCAGACGAAATGGTCCTCTAGGTGCTTCCAGCACCAGTTGAATTTGAACCAGTGAACCTCCACACTTTACTAGATGGTACATTATATTTCAAGTAATACATTACAATTCAGAGAGTAAGAGATCCCGGACACGTAGTGCACCTTCAGACTCTAACATATCAACATAATTACTGCAAGCAGGGTGCTTGACTGATGACAGACACAAAACTGTGTTACGTGAGAAAGGGTCACTGGACACAGGACAACCACTACAACTATTTTGTTTCCGCTATGTAGACAATGTCATTGGCGATATGTAGAGCCTCTTATATTGTACTCTATAGTTCCAACTTTCTTACGATATTGTCATGCTGCTATGCATCTGTTATCAGACTTAACCGCGTATGCCTGCTTCTTGCGTATTGTTTCTGGAAACATGAAGGCCATTTGAATGTATGCTTCATTCCATAGTGCCCAAATACGTCAATAAAGGAGAGTATAGGCCTTCCCTTTAAGCGTATGTGAGAGTCCAGATACTGATGCAATGAATACCATAATGTTGTTTAAAATTTGATACTCTTTGGGTGGCAATATTCAGTACCAATTCAGGGGCCCAATTTAGATGTTCTCGGGCCACAAACCATTGTACCATGCCTACTGATCAACCTAAATCACTTTCATTTGGGACTGGATATGGTAGCCTTTTAACATATCCTAAAATAAGTCACTTGCCCCTAACAAACTAGAGGCCCATTTGTAACCCAGGCCACCAGTTCTACGTGATACCAAACCCTAACCCTATTCCTTCACAGCCATCCCTGCTGAGGATGCCCTGTGGTTGACCGATGACAATCGAGTAGGCGACGAAAGCAGCAACGACGGAGAGCACCATCGTATCGGATTCAGGACCAACCCACGCTGCAGTCGGCCTTCTTGCCGAACTCACCACCACGCTAAGTAGGACCTGCGGTTACACCAACAACGAGTAACCGCCCCAGGCACTTTCCGTAGTACGTCCAAAGAAATTAGGTACAGTTTCTTAGTTCTCTGCTACTTTACTTTTGCATAGTTGAACTCCCTATCTCCACCTTCCGCCATGAAATGAAACCACCACGTTCACCTGTAAGATTTAAAACAATTTTCAGTAAGCCATTGGCCAGCTTCATGTTCAATTAATGATTTGTTATTCGCTCGATGCCATGGTATATCACCTAA
The DNA here is from genome assembly GCA_024586325.1 of Stellera chamaejasme. Lineage (NCBI taxonomy): Eukaryota > Viridiplantae > Streptophyta > Magnoliopsida > Malvales > Thymelaeaceae > Stellera > Stellera chamaejasme. The sequence continues at coordinate 52,314,388 of CM044981.1, read as the reverse complement.
GCATTACATTCAATCTAATAATTTCTCCTTTCTTGCAGACCCCCAGAACCATGAAAAGCACATGGAGGAAGTGTATGGAAGAGAACAAGTTCCTGACGAGACTCACATTTCGCGGCCTTCGTGAAGAGAAACTTGTACGTTGTCCGAAATACCTAACTCTATGCATTTGGCTTCTGCTAGCCACACCAATTCCACCAACATAATCCGTGCAACCATATCTGTCACTAGGTGATTCCACCGGAGCTTGGCTCACAGACGTTGACTGGCCGGAAAAGAAGCGCAAAAGTTTCTATTGAGGTGGCCAATCTTGGGAGTTGGGTAGTTCAACTTCGGAAGGTCGATGACATCTACATGCTTCTCGGAGGGTGGGAGAAACTAGTCGCTGTTCTCAGCTTAACGAACGCTCATACAATTATCGTCAGCTACGAGAGCCAATTTAAGTACAGTTTAATGGTCTTCAAGGACTCCGTGAAAGTGGACTACCAGAATCTGACTGCTGATGGTTTCGCGAGTATTGCAGAGGTCGGAGAGTGTTCTCAACCGCAGTCGCAAATAGCATCTACTGCAAGTCTGCCGCCAGCAGTTACAGGTAACTTCCTCATGTTTCACACTGTATGATTACATTGAGCGCATGCAAGCACAGCTTTCTGCACTGTTCAGACTAACCGTTGCCCAAAATTTGCATGTACGCGCAACCCGACACTGAAACCCATACTGAAGACGAAGGGGCAACTTCTAGTAAGAAGTTTGAAGTGGTCTTCGATGATGCGTCCGAAACTGAATTGGTAAGTTACCCGCACTCTGAATTTATTTTGGGAGTCAGACAGAATGCAGGCCACCAATGTAGCTTGTCTGATGCTTTGTAAATGTTATCGGGTGACAGGAAGTTCCCCTCAGTTTTGCGGAAAGATATCTGAGTAAAGGTGAGGGCTATGTCGACCTACTGCTCGTGGAAGCGCACAAGTGGTGGACCGTCGATTACATTTTCAGTAGTGGTCGTAAGAAATCCCCATTCTGTAAAATCAGGGGCCTATGCTGGTTCCATTTTGTGGAACAGAACGACCTCAGGGCTGGTCATATCTTGTCATTTGAGCTTCTCGAGGACCGCACGTTGACGGTGCAGATTTCTGCGGGACCAGGTATGACCTACTGAGATGGATACCGTACGTATGTGCCTTCCATGGGGTAGATATTGAATTTGACGTAGTTTAATCTGCTGACATCTTTTGCAGAAGAAGATGGGTTCAGGTTCATGAAAAGTATTCATTCAACGCACATTGTGTGGCATAAATTTGTATGACGAGTACTTTGGTGCCCTACTGGAGCTTCTCACTTACGCCAATGCATTGGTTATTTAAGAACTTATGTGTCCATTCTTTTCGATATATGCAGGCACTACCAGTGGACTTCATTACCAGTAATGCACACCGGCTCCGGCATGTGCGCATCTGGAACCTCACCGTAGATGGTAGCATTGGTCGTTCATGGGATGTGAAGATGTCGACGACTGCTGTGCAACCATACCTGTACGGCGGGTGGCACAGGTTCGCTGAAGAAAATTTACTCGTACTTGGTGATGTCTGTGAGTTTGCGGTCCTGAGATGGGAGACTCCCGTATTGCCGGTGAGGGTAACCATCATGAGGACGTAGAGGTGAAACTTCAATTTCATAAATTTTAAGCGATCTGTGATGTTGGGATGTCTCAATGATAAAAGCGTTCTTGTCCTGCTCTTTTATAAATCAATTTATCTTAACGCTAATAAATTCAATATTAATACGTACCAAATTAACTTTAATTCTGCCATTTATGTTGTCCGAATTATTAAACGCCGCATTACAACGCTGCAGTTTAAGTCTATTCTGCCTCCTCATAAATGTTTACCCACGCTTACAAATACACAACAACTCTATAATAAATTAACTCGCACCCCGCTCACTCCGTCATATTGTTGTTTCTTATGGGCCGTTAACACGACGTCAAACAAATAAGAGGCTACTCATGCTTACAACGAACAGTAAGGTCTTAAAATTAACATACTCATGCTTTTATGTGAGCATAACAAGAAGATAACATACTCCCTCCGTCCCTGAAAAATTCATTCGTTTCTTTTTTGACATTGTAGGAGATTTAAATTATCAATTGAGGGAACTCATTAAAAAAGATTCGAAACAAATATATTTAGAAACTGCCCACATTAATCTATAATCCGCATTTAACTTAAAATCATAATATTAAAGTAATAACATCATAACTTAAATGTTGAGAAAGAAACGTATCATTTTTTTATAACGAAGGTAGTATGATTTTTCTGATACACATATAAAACGTGATGGTGGAAAATTATTTAAATAAACCTTACACATGCACCACATGTAATTATTTTATATTAGTCATATGATAATCAATCTTTATCATCAATAAATTTGACACTTACACGTCACACCCTGATATAAAAATACTGCATCATTCGCTTAACAATAAAGCATGTATTTTTCAAAGATAATATACATCTACATTTTAACTAAAAAGGTTAATAAACCGATTACATTACAAGAGTAATTTATATATAAAGTATGTTCAATGTTTCTTGTCTACAAATATACTTTTTTTCAAACAAAATATGAAAAATTATTTACAGTAAAGATTTAAATTTACAACAGCATTAATAAACAAATACATCACCCATCAAAAAAAAGAAATGCGTCCTAAATAAACGTACTATTGCTACTTGTTGACTACCTGCTGCATCGATTTAATGCAGGTGTTAGACTGAATTGAAACATTGAACTCACGTTACTTCCGTCCAACAACAACAAACGTCACTCCGTTTCCAACCCGTTAAATGATTCCCAATACTAACTTTTTCATGATAGAATCTACTGCTGCACTTTTTACACGGACATTTCGTAGTAGACATCTCATTCGATGCAGCAATCGAAAAAGCAAAGTCCAGAAAAAGCGAAGCCATTTTTTTGTCGCTCCTGAAGCTCCCGAATCTCTGTTGTTCAAGATGTGCGAAGAGGAAGATGAAGGAGATGCAGCTGACGTATTTAAATCATCTTTGTAACGCTTCTATGCGCTACTACGGCATATGACGGCTCGAATACAGATGTTGCCAACTGTCAGTGTTCGGATGGGGCTCGGGATTTTCGGGTTGAACCCAACCCAAACCCGACTTTGGGCTAAAAGTCGGGTTCGGGTCGGGTTCAGGCCACCGAAGGTCGTTTTCACCTTTCACCCGACCCTAGCCCGACACTTTCGGGTCGGGTCTGGCTTCGAGTCCCAGGATAAACTTACACCCCTAGAAGTGTCACAAAAGCCAATGACCTCTTATTTTGGCATCTGAGTTCTTCGATCCTCAATGTTGCACATGGGTGTAGCTAGATCACTTGTCGGTTTCGCTTCAGTTTTATAACCTACAACACATCAGAAATTACAAAAAATCCACTATTATGCAGTATAAATATCATTAAACCTAAAATGATAACAAATTTGATAAAAACACTCTACAGTGCTCAGTACTTTAGACTCAAAGTATAGAAACGTCTCCATACATGTAGAAAAAGTGAGAACAAACAAATATTAACGAAAAAACTCAGAAATTCGGCATTTTTTTCCTCAAAAGAATTTAGAATAAAACCACTTAACAAATCATTAATTATAGAAGAATCAAATGGGCCGACAACTTAACAAATCTTTTATCAATATTAATGTCATTTATTACAAATTATATTATTTCTATAAATTCATGGACGAATATTTCATCATATACTCCCTCCGTCCCAGAATAATTGAAGAGTTTGACTTTCATGTTTTTTGTAGCACAATTTGACTATATTTTTTCCAAGATAAAGATAAATAGTGAAAAAAATAAAAAATATATATATTTCAAATATTTATACTTCAAATTATGATATACATGTGAACTATTCAACTTTAAATGTCAAAACATTCATGAAAATAAATCGTAGATTAAATACACTGAAAACAGCAAAACAAACCCTTCAATTATTCAGGGACGGAGGCAGTATATTATTTTCGCATGTACTAATTTTTCACAGAAACTATTAATTTTGTAAATGTAATAACATTGCACAACTTTACAATATTTAGATACAAAATTACGTTCAGTAATTACATAGAAAATAAATTCCACCTTCAATTTTATTATAAATTACTCTTACCCTAAATTCAAGAATCATTCAACCCCTATTTGAACAATTCAGAAGGCTTTCAGTCTTTAGAAAGTAGGCTAAGGTAGACATCTGGGGTATTCATTGGCCGGCTCTGTATACATTTGCAGAAGTCCAAAATGAATAAGGAGCCCTACAGGGCGTCTTGTCCAACCCCTACAACGCCCCACGCGGTTTGTAGACCTCGACTACTGTGTCCAACTTAACCGTGGTTGGGGCGCACCATAGTAACTACAGTTAGGTGCAAATATCACCAGAGGTTCCATTCTTGCAATCCTGTTTATGAAATGAATTGAGAATGCCACTATTGTCCACACCCTTCATATTTCCCAGCATTAACCCTTTTCTTCATCCAGTTCCTTTTGCAACAGAGAATAGCTGAGAAATGGTTAGCCTGGGAACGTCTTCATCCTCGCGATCAGAGGGGCCGTACCATGGGTCGTCAGGTTCGGCTGACCGTCGTAGACTCGACTGCGGTGATGGTCTATATCCACTTGGTAGAAGCCGCCACTGCACACAGAACGTAAAGATTCAGACAACCTTGACTTGCAACAACCCAGGTAGACGATTCGTAACTTGTCAAAAGTTCAAGGTTAGTAGACTTACTGTGAAAGCTATAAAACTGAATTTATACTGTCTGTGTGTATATATGTATATGTGTGCGTGTTATAGAGATAACCATGTTAAAGGCTTCAAACACCTTATAACCGACCATTGCAATTGTTCGACCCCCAAACTTTATCTGCCATGGCAATGTGTAATATGATACAGATTAATTTTGGATCTGTCGGGAATTGTAACGATATGTGATGGACACGCAGGACACCAATTGCGGTTACTTTGAGTGGATCGATCCACCATTCCTAAAGCAAGCCAAGAATTTCATATGGGAACTGCTTCAAACCAGAACCAGCTTGCACAATCTTAGGGACGAGCTACATAGCTCATTGGCTGACAAATGCGCAGAGCTTGATAAGGTGAAAGCATATTTAAGGGAAGCTAAGGGTTTCGCGAAGTACCTTTCTCTGATGAATGACGAACAGTAGAAGGAACTGCAATATGCTTGCAATGACAAACATAGGCTACTTGTTTGCTTGAAGCACCACACTCTCATATCAGCGATGGTGGTTGCCATAGTAGCGATTTAGTCATGGTGTCTGATCAGGGCAACCTAATTTATTATATCATCTTAGGAAGTCTGTATTCTTAGGTACTGGTACTATGTGACGCTATGTTAACTTTGGATTAAGACTAAGTGGGTTGCTGGTAAGCTTCACCAAAGCTTGTTACCCAATTTCCCATTTATAATATATATAATTATATAAAGTTTCATCCATGCATTCTCCTTGTTACATGACAACGCACTGCATTGTCTAATCGTACATACATCTAATCCGAATTCACGTTATATAGAGTATCATTATAATTTATTCATGCTATACGATACTCCCTTTGATTCAAAAAATTTAATACATTTACTATTCCGTATCGTTTTACTTTATTCATGCTATACGATAGTCCCATTTTGTAAAGTACGTCCAAACTGGCGTATCATTTATACAGATTGAAATTATTATTAAAAATTATTAAAGAAACTGGACAAAAATATATACTTATGAACTACACAGATTAATGTGCAATTCAAATTTAAAATATTTGAAGTCAGATGTTAAAATTTTAAATATATCAAATAATAAATCAAATGTACCAAAGAAATTGGACCCGCAGTTTAGAAAAGAAGATAACATTAATTTCAATGGGTTAAGCGATTCTGGAGGTGTTGTCATATTATACTATTTTCTTCACCTAACATATTTGAAATATTTGAAATATTTTTGTTAAACACATATAATAGTTGCAACTAAATTACAATGGCTGAATTGAGGTTCACGGGAACTGTATTAAAATGAGTACTTTCTATGCTACCAATACTGATAGTGGACTTCAGAAACGGGTCTCCTAGAGGCTGACCATCGCCAAAGTAATTTCGACCCGACTGGCCCACGGTTTCGCACCAGCTGAAGGAACCTGAAGCCCAATTCGACTACACGGTCCATGCTATATGAACGGCATGTGAACACATTATACCCGCACAGCGAGAATCTCACCACAACCCTAAGCCTTATTCCAAAACATCATACGACAAGAGCAGAGATCTTCCTGGGACAGGAGCCCCATGGATTCGACATAAAATGACACCCAAAGTCAGGTAAGCTCATATTGTATATTTCGAATTCATTGTTTCACCAACTGTGATTACCACAAAAACTCAAACCCTGCCACTTATCCTGAATGCTTAACAACTGGTAGGAGTGTAAGAAGAGGGGTGTAGAAGGTATCGTGGAGTCAGAGACCCAGTGCAAGCGTGCTAAGATTAGAGTTGTAAGAGTTACTTCAAAATCTTTAACATCTTCGGTTATTTAAATTTCAAGCAAAAACCTTATTCATGAGTTGTTGCCAAACTTTTCCTGCCATCCGTTATATTAAAAATTGGTAAGTTTGATTTTTGAACCAGATAGTCCTCCAGACCAGGTGCAATCCTAAGGTTATTTTCAAGTTGAATCATAGGCTTAGAGAATATGGGCAGTTCCGTTATCTACTTTACGAACTAGGTTTAGAATTCCTTCTGGAGTTTCACTTAACTAGACTGCAGCGGGGCCTCTACGCTGATTTAGCACGATGAGTTGATGTCGACAAGGGTACACTGAAAGTACACCATTCGGACATACCTCTCACTTACGCTTCCTTCACAAAAATTATGGGTTTCCAATGTTCTGGTGATATCGACAGTATCAATGACGAACTTTCTGAAGGAGGAACAAATTGCAATATGCTCTAAATACAACTTAGATGGAGCATAAAAATTTCAATGTACACCCTATCCTCTTACCTTCAAAACGCGCACAGTTTTGACGAAGTCTTGAAAGCTAACTTTTTACTGTTCGTTCTTGCCACGCTGATACGCCCTACAACAAATGTCCAACTACACTACAAAGAGTACCTTCCACTGGTTAAGCACATGAACTGCTTGGCTCAGTTTAATTGGGCAAAGTTCATGTTAGATGGGTTGCTTGATGTTGTCCTAGCATTTCAGTTACGAGGTGCAAAACGTTTGGGGGGTTGTGTTCTTTACCTTCAGGTCAGTAACTAAGCCAATGCATATAGAACGTTATCTACCACATGGTGCATCTTAATTCATATACTTTATCTGCATGAATCTATTTAGCTCATACCTTAGTTGACTTCGGATGTTGTTTCTACAGTTGCTATATCTGAATTGCATATCTCCAGTGTCCTAGACCAGGTATGACGAACGCCTTCTGGCAACACCGTCATTACGCCACTGGACTGATGAACGGGTCAGTGTTATCATAAAACTTATGCGTGAACAGGGAGGACTAGAAAGTAACATCGTAAGTCAATTCAACTGTTCCTAAAACTGCTTATTTCTTCCTCGTACATATCCTTATCCACTGTATCTCTCTTTTCAACCCAGGTTACGGTCAGAACAAACGGTCTCCCACCTTCAGACGCAACAATTGACAATTATGTTTTACCCCATCTGTTAATGCACGAGGTTCGCATAAACCGACTACAAAGAAGGCTTGATGATAAAGATTTTAGACCGCCAGAGATACTAGATTACTTGCGTCAAGCTATTCCAGAAGTTACTACCAGGGTTCAGAGCCTTGAGCATCGTTTTCATTGACCAGATTTCACTTCAATGATGTAATTTCAATTTTAAGTTCCCCCTAATCTGGCACTATGTGTGTCGTTGCTACTTTCTCCTATAGTGGACTATAACAATCTTCTGAAGAAACGTATAGATGGCTATGTAACATAAACTTTAAACATTGTGCTAATATTGCACCATCTCCCTGTACCAAGGTATAAACGGCTCCAACAGCCGCCTCTCCAAAAAACTTTTTAACCGCCCAGTCAATAATGCATGGAAGAACGATGTTCGACAAAAAATATAAAACATACAGATTCGTGATTAAGAACATACTGCATCTGTTGGACACCAAGTTACACCCCATTCCAACCCAACCCTGGCCACATGACTGATCACAAAGACAACTATATCTCGTAAATCGCTTCAACAAATCCCTCATGCAAAAAATGCATGAGTCATAGATGGTTCAACCGCAGCAGCCGCCCGCTTCCGCTTCCGCTTCTCTTTCCTATAACCTTTACGATGCATCGGCACCCGACCTCTACCTCTCTGATCAGGTGGATCGAGCACAAACTGCACCGTTAGGTCTGGAGGGTTGCTGCCATCCGGGCCATCTTCATGCAGCCTATAGAAACGACCTACAAAATCCACTCGAACATCATCATAACTACCAATAAACTCATCACATTTATTCCTCAAAATATCTAGCCCTGGCATTAACGCTCTATATAAATCATCACATCCCAAAGCTAAATTACCGATGTATCGCATTACGCTCTACAATTCCTCAACCTTCTGGCACTCCACAGTCTTGTCAAATGCCACAGAATAATTAGGAATCTTAAGAATGTTGTACTCCCTGTATTTATCCTTCCTCCATCTATCCAAAATGTACTTATGCGGTACCAACCTCAATTCCACAACCTGCCAAACTGCAATCATATGACAACATATAATACCTCTAAAGGTAAATCTGTTACAATCACACAACGTCTCATGTGTTGAAGAGTTATACTCAACAGAAAACCTCCGTGTACAAACACCACCATATACTTTCTCCACTCCCCGATCTGTTTCCATGTAGCTAGTAATACCATCAACAATAATGAAGTCAAGGTTTGTGTACACAACACCTTTAGCCTCCCTTTGAATCTCCAAGAATTTTCTACATGTATAAATTTCCTGCAACACTCGCTCACATGGAAATCTAGTGGCACATAGCACAGGCTTATTTAACGACCTCCAATTTTCACGCTCCTCATCATCAACTAGTTTCCCTACAAAAAGACAGTATTGTTCTGCAAACTGACGTAGCATTGTATTAACATTAACATAACTTCGGAAGAAATTATTCATCCCTTCACTTCTTTGTGTACTTTGCATGCCCGAACAAAACTCATTATTGAAGTAAACTGGAACCCACCTTGCACGACAATCATGCATTCTACGAATCCAATCATTATCAACCAACTTATATTCATAATCATATCGTACCACATACCTTCAAACGCTTCAACATTACATGCATCATGCACTGCTTCTTTTAATGCTTTCCGTATCTCATCCCACTCACTTTTACGTTTCAGATGTTGTTCTGCGTTTCTCATCACATGCCACACACACCATTTATGACTCGACTGTGGGAACACAACACCGATCGCATTTCCTAAAGAAACAAAATAACTCAATCATCGAAGATTAAAATTAATATTTAACTGCATACAAAACATGTTAACTACTACCTAATGAAATTACCAATTGAAATTAAGTAACTAACTTAAGTAGCCATTGAAATTACCAATTGCTTGACATTGATCTGTCATTATGCATTTCGGATGCTTGTTTCCCATGCACTTCAACCACGCCTCGAAAACCCAACAGAATGATTTCGTTCTCTCATTTGAAACTAGTGCCAAACCAAGCAGAACTGACTGACCGTGATGGTTCACACCGACAAACGGCGCTAAAGGCATCTTATACCGATTTTTAAGATGTGTCGTATCAAAACACACCACATCGCCAAAATCTTTACACGCACCCCTACTACGTCCATCTGCCCAAAAAACATTTCTCACACGATCGTCCTCATCCGTGTCGTACAAGTAGAAAAAATCCGGCGACGATGCGATCAATTCATTAAACAACTTCTGCATAGCATTAAAATCACCATTTTCCATTCCTTTATTCCGGGCATTCCTAACAACTCCTCGACAATCATCAGCAGTGAAAGGAACTCGTTCAACTCCGCCATATCCGACAGCTAGGGACGTGAATATACGCGACTGTGTCACCCCTGTCCTATCACTTACCACAATATGCAACTCCTCACCTACTGTAACCATCTTATAATTCTTCATAAACCTTGTCATAGCTACATCTAAAACATGATTGTGCTCCACTCTAACTATTTTGAACACCCACATTCCATCCCCAGTATTAACCATAGATACATCGGCCAGATATTTACATGACTGCGATCTCACAGGTCTGCTAGGATCCCTCCGATTGGGTCTAGGGACCTCCCCCTTCACACATTGTAGGCATACACGTGAGCAATTGCTATAATCTAAATAAAACCAATTTCGACTAAGCCCCCTCTTCATCCTCTTTCTCCTCTCACCAACACCTGAAACATTGTCTGCCTTCGAAGAGGTCTCTGAGCTCTTGAACCGAATCTGGAAGCCCATTCGCCTAGCATAATTAGAATACAAAACAAACCCTTCGATAATATGCTTAACAACGAACCTTGCCGTTGGAATCCACTCTTCACCACCATCTGATGTAGCTTCACCGTTGTTACCCTTACTTGACGAAGCTACTTGAGTATTCTGAAATCTCATTTCGTGCACTCTATGGCAAAGATACTCTCCATTACTCATGGGTGTATGAGTTTGTTCACTTGAAAAAACAGTTGGTTCTTCAGACCTGAATAAGCCCGTATCATCAAACAATGACTCCACAAAACTTTCAGGGTGTTGGGAGGTGTCCATCACTCACAGCTTCTACCTCTCTACTCTACAACATGTCGATGAATACCCTCCTACAGTCCTACGCGTTTAACCTGACCTCACACAGTATACGTCATAAATAAATGTATTGTTGCTACTTGTTGACTACCTGCTGCATCGATTCAATGCAGGTGTTCGGCTGAATTGAAATTGTATCCACGTGAACTCACGTTACCTCCGTCCAACAACAACAAACGTCAGTCCGTTTCCAACCCGTTAAATTGATGGAGGGTAAACCACCCAAGGGTGAAACTCTATTTGTCCTTGTGGGTGCAAACATTCATACAATTGGACGCATTCATGCGGAGCATCTATTATGGTATTTTGATTTATAATTTTATGTCCTTTGATTGAATTTTTGATGAATATTGTGTAGGAAATGTATTTTGACTTTGTTAAAAATTTTAATTGAACGTATTTTCCGTTCTAATTTTTAGACACGGGATCGGCCACTGTCATGAAACCGAAGCTGCTCCATGGGAGCACTGTGTCGGAGGCTTCGCATTCATACTCCTCGCTTTTCCGTCAGTGTAGGGACTTGAAGTTCCCCCAGCTCATCAAATCAGTCCAAGCCCAGATAGTCACATCTGGTTTTCCTCTCTTCAGTATAGGGGCTAAGCTTATTGATGCCTATCTGAAGTGCGGTCGACCATCATATGCTCTTAAACTGTTCGATGGAATGCCTCAGAGACATATAGTCACTTGGAATTCTATCATTGCGTCGCATGTTGGGAACAAGAGCAGTAAAGAGGCGATTCGAGTCTTTGAGAGGATGGTGTTGGAGGGTGTTTTTCCTGATGATTTCACGTTTTCCAGTATTTTTAAGGCATTCTCCGAACTGGGTCTTGAACTAGCTGGGAGGCGAGCTCATGGGTTGTTAATGGTTCTGGGTGTGGATTCCTGCAATGCCTTTGTCGGTAGTTCTCTTGTTGATATGTATTCTAAGTTGGGTAGGATGAGGGAGGCTCGGATGGTGTTGGACAGAGTCGTGGAGAGGGATGTTGTGCTATACACAGCTTTGATTGTGGGCTACTCTCAGCGGTGTAAAAATGATAAGGCTATAGAGCTGTTTAGGAGTATGATCAACGAAGGAGTTAAAGCCAATGATCATACATTTGCAAGCGTCTTGATTGCTTGTGGGAACTCTGGTGACTTAGGAAATGGTGGGTTAATTCACAACCTCGTGATTAAAATGGGGTTTGAAATGGCCATTGCTTCCCAAACTTCACTTCTTACCATGTACTCAAAGTGTGGACTGATTGATGAATCTTTGAAGATCTTTAAACAGATGTCTAACCCTAACCAAGTAACCTGGACGTCTCTCATTTCAGGTCTTGTCCAGAATGATAGAGAAGAAATGGCTTTGTCTATTTTTAGGGAAATGATCCAAGAATCAGTACCCCTGAATTCTTTTACATTGTCTAGTTCTCTTCGAGCATGCTCAAGCCTTGCCATGCTGGGCACAGGGCAACAAGTCCATGCCATTGTTGTGAAATTCGGATTAGACACTGGTAAATATGTTGGTTCTGGACTTATTGACATGTATGGAAAATGTGGTAGTGTAGAGATGGCAAGGTTGATTTTTGAATCTTTAGTTATGGTTGATCTAGTATCCATAAACTCTTTAATATATGGTTATGCTCAAAATGGACTTGGAGCTGAGGCACTTCAATTATTTAACAGGCTGAAGGAAATGAATTTTCAACCCAACGAATTAACATACTTAAGCGTTCTCTTGGCATGTAGCAATTCAGGGTTGGTGGAAGATGGCCTCCAAATCTTTGCTTTTATGAAGAACTGCTCTAATATAGAAATATCAAAAGATCACTATGCTTGCATGGTTGATCTCCTGGGACGTTCTGGAAGACTTGAGGAAGCAGAAAAGTTGGTGCAGCAGGTTAGAAATCCAGATATAGTTTTATGGAGAACACTTCTCCGTGCTTGTGGTATTCATGGAGAGGTCGATATGGCTGAGAAAATTATGAATCAGGTTCTTGAGCTTGCTCCAGTTGATGAGGGTACTCATATTCTGCTGTCAAACCTCTATGCTTCAACAAGGAAATGGAGTCAGGTCATTGAAATGAAAAGCAAAATGAGACAAGTTGGGTTTAGAAAGAATCCTGCAATGACTTGGGTAGAAGTTGATAGAGAAGTCCATACTTTTATGGCGGGAGATTTAAGCCACCCAAGCTCGAGAGAGATACTTGAAACACTTGAAGATCTGATTCTGAAGGTCAAGGTCATGGGCTATGTTCCTGATAAAAGATTTGTCTTGCAGGACATGGATGACGAGAAAAAGGAGAAGTCTCTTTACTATCACAGTGAAAAACTTGCCATTTGTTTTGTATTATGGAAAACCAGCAACAAGAATAGTAGCATCAGGGTCCTGAAGAACCTTAGAGTTTGTGGTGACTGTCATGCATGGATAAAATTCGTCTCCAAGGCTGTTAAAAGAGAAATTATTGCCAGAGATGGAAAGAGGTTTCACCATTTCAAAGATGGATTCTGTTCATGTGGAGATTATTGGTGAATTATCTGCCTGATTTGGTACTTTCTTTAACCCAAATCTGAGTTTCATTACAGCGACGAGGTACTATCAGATAATGCAACAGAGAAAACAGCCACATCAAAGAGGTAACTATTAGACTGTACTTTGATTACAAAAATTGCATAAGCATCAACACTATTCAGGAAAGGTCTGTTCATCGTTTAATTATAGCAGAACTATCTGTATTTTCTAAATAATAAATCTAAGGTATCTCAGAAAAATATAGAAATGAACTTGTAAATTAAAACCCGTACCTGGATAATTCATTTTGATACTCTCAATAATTGAGGTAATTGAGAGTATGATTAGTTAAGAAAAGATTTTCCTAGAACTTATGCATCCATGAAACTGAAAAGTTATGCATTATCAGTCCAAGTTTCTGTTGCATTGTTTTGTATCCATGCTTCTTTGATATCCTAAGGCTAGATTCTCTTAAATTCTGAAGGTAAGAACAATAATCAAGTGTACCTATACTGTCATGGAATGACAAAATGTTTTTTTCTTGATCTCTTACAAGCACAGCGGTTGGTTGATGGTATATATGTTTGGAATAGCTGGCCTGCAAAAGTTCTTTATTTGCTGCACTCATGTCAAGCATTTGGGTTATAACTATGCTGGTTGATTAAATTACTGTAGGACCACAACCTAGCATAGCTACTTGCTGTTAGTTAGTTACACGTTGATTTAATGCACCAAATAGGCATGTAAGACAAAAAAACCTTAAGGGTTTGTTTGGTTGCAGGGACAAGTAGGGATGAGATAATTTTTATCCCATTTCCATCATTTATCTCTTGTTTGGTGCGTGCATGGATGAAATAAAATCATCCCTTTTAACATTTTTAACCATAAAAAACGGGAGTAAATTATCCTTCACTCTCCGCGTCATAAGGAGGGATAGGGTAAGAAACCCACTTGCTAGTCTCTGTTGCGTTGTTCTCCTTGTTCCTCACCCAGCGCGAACTTCTCCTGCTCCGACCTCACACCGGAATCTGCTTCCTCTGTGTCGAGACTGTCACCGGTAACGGATACTGGTAAGCTCGTGCCTCTTTCCATCTCTCTCTTTTTCAGTAGATTATGGCTAAGTTTCATCTAATTTGATCTGGCACTGTACGCTTCTTTGTGTGGTTCCGCTTTCTCAGGTTCTCATCAGACTAACCAGGCATTTTTTTTAAACGAAGAATGCAACCTGTTACATGTTTGTCTTTTTCTTCTTAGTTTTTGGTTTTAGTTTGATGCAAGCAAAGCCATTTCATATAAAGGTGTTTGTTTTCCTGTACAGAAGGTAACAATCAACCTTTTACACAATGCCTATACCCACGATCGAAGGAAATTTGCCCCATTCAAAGCATCAAATACATATTGCTGCTGATTTTTCTCCTATATATTTGCTTATTTTCTTTAATCCACAGCATTAAAATGTGTTCTCGTGTGTAACAAATCTGGGTTGCCTTTATGGGGCGATTAGCTAGTAATGCTCCCTTTTAGAGCAAAATGCTTATCTGCTTTTATCAATAATTTTTTTGATGTGTCTAGATGTGAAATGTTCTGGTCCCAGTTTGCATAGTTTAGATGTGGAAGGTGCAGAGAATTGAATTGACTTGTGTACTAACTAGAAACTTGTTATTCATGGTTGGATTCAAGAACAGGTACTTGGTGGTGGTATTCTTGGACCCAAATAGGGAAAGCCTATTATAATAACCAGTTTAACATTTCAAAAGCAATTAAGGACATCATTCTTATTAACTTTGGAGAGTGTGGTTTGGCTTCTTCTCTTGGTTCCTTTTCATATCGACATCAGTACCTTGTTAAATCGACATACATACTTGATTGATCAGCATAAAATGGTGATCAGCATGATGAGTTGTTTAGATCAACATCACTATCTAGTTAGATCGACATCACTATTTTGTTAGATCGACATACTTGATTGATCAACATAAAATGGTAATCAGCATGATGAGTTGTTTAGATCGACATCACTACCTAGTTAGATCGACATCACTACCTTATTAGATCGACATATATACTTGATTGATCAGCATTTTTAGTGATCAGCATGAAGAGTTGTTTAGATTGACATCACTATCTTGTTGGATCGACATGACTACTTAGTTAGATCGACACCACTGTCTTGTTAGATCAGTATAAAATGGAAGTGTGTCAATTATATTGTGCACTTATTTGTGCGCACATCTGTGTGTTGCGTACAACTTTGTGCGAAACTATATGTGGACTGTCGTGCGCAGTGCACAACTTCAGGTGAATAACGAGGGGCTACTCAAGTGAAAAACTAAATTCACTTTATTCCTATTCACTTGAGGTACGCGTAGAAAACGGTGAATCACGCTGTCATACTTACGTTAAGGAGGAGCGAAAAACTTAGTTATTCACTCTCAAAATGTTGAGTTTGAAACCCCCTATTAAATTTGATGGGGCTAATGGGTTCACTTATAAACAAGTTCTAATATCTGAATAAGAACTATCTGAATTCATCATGGATTCACTTTTTTCAATAAAAAAAATCAACCATATTATTATAAACTAAAAACATTGATAATTGATACATACTTTGTTTACTATACAAAACATCTCAATATAAAGTACATGCAACCGTAAAGAATTATCTCTTTCTAACTGATAGCCTTGTTCCTTTACGGCTCGGGCTCTCAGATGCTTGAAGGGATGATGCGGTGTTGAGAACGACGATCTGTTGCTCCGGAGTAATCTGCAAAGGGTAAAACAGAATACTCATAAGCAGAAAGAGGAATGGGTTTGTGTAGATAGTGTAAATTCAGAGATTCTGACAGCATGATGTGTTTCATCATAATCATGTCTTTCCACTTTCACAAAGAAGAAAGAGGAGATGGAGGAGGAAGAAGGAAGGAAGAGGCGTACCTTACACCTTGGAAAAACAGCAAAATGAATTTATTCCTTGCTCCTTAAAAACGTATGCTCCAAGTTTGTGGCGGATTGCTCTTCAATTAAAACTTCAAGCCTTCGAGTTGTTGTATGAGAACCGATTGCATGTGAGATGGTAGTGGCGATTTTGTGTTGAATGGATACAAAAGAAGTTCACCCAAAATGCTCTATATGTTACAGTCACCTCAAGCGGGTGGTGACTTCTGTGTATCCCGGGGACTCGTTCCCAACATGCGGAGCATGTTTTCTGTTGGTTAGACGGCTTCCGGATCTTTTCTAAGTAACATTTTTGGGAATGCTTTATATTTGAGGTCGCACGAGTCCCCCGCACCTTTCCGCGGAAAATATTTTTCGGGGTCGGGACGTTCATTCTCGGGCGACGCTCGGGGCTCGGGATGAAACGCTTGGGGCTCGGAATGGAAAACAATTGCGGCGCCAATGGTGTTGGGTGTGTTATGACTCGGGATGATTAATGTGGTGATAAGCAAGTACACATGACGGTATTATTTGGTCGGGAAAGCAAGCACACACGTCGGGATTTGCTCGGTTAAGTTGGCGCGGGATGATACTTCGACACTTAGGAAATTTCGGATTTGGCTTGGTATGGTGACTAAGGAGGTGTGTGTGTGTGTGTGTATGTGTGTGTGCTTGGCAAGTGACTAAGGAGGTGTGTGTTTGCTTGGTATGGTGACTAAGGAGGTGTGTGTGTGTGCTTGACAAATGACTAAGGAGGTGTGTGTGTGTGTGTGTGTGTGCTACGTGTGTGTGTGTGTGTGTGTGTGCTTGTAAGGTGTATGTGTGTCATAAGGATAAGAAGTATATAAGGTGCAAAATGAGTGAAAGTCTCATTTTGGTCACATAAACTCTCACAAAACGTCACCCTCTCTACCTCTCATGTGTTCTTCATCTTTCAAGGTTTAAGGAAGGATTAATCTTGGTGTAAGCTTGAAGTAAGCTTGTCTTCTTCATGAGTTTGGTGGGTTTGAAGCATAATTTGTGGTTGATTTACATGATTGAATCCGAATTCATGTTAAGCCTTAACTAGATGATTTGTTCATCTTCTTGCTTCAAGCTTTGGGTATGTTGTTCTTGGTATGATTTGGTATATGAATCAAGGTTTGGATTATGGAAGAACACCTTGGGTTAAGAAACCCTCACTTGGCCGAATTGTTGGTTGAATTCTAAGTATGTTGAATTGATGTCATCTTGGATCATACTTTGGATATGTTGTTTTTAGCATGATTAGGAGTTGATATTAGGGTTCAATTTAAAGGTGAGCATGTTGGATGAAAAATATCCAAATAGGCCGAATTGATTATGTGAAGGTTGGTATGATTTTGGGTGATTATAATGAAGTATGCTAGTAAACATGCTTAGAATGTTTAATTGTTGAATTAAGCATGAGAATGAAACCCTAATTGGATTGAAAAGGATTTTGGTATAAGAAGTAGGTTAAGGACGAAAATAAGGAAGAGTATGTTTATGGTTGTGGTGTGTTTCGGGGATGTATTGATAATGAAATGGTATCGGGAAATGAAGTAGGTAACAAACGATGTTCGAAACATCGTTTTCTGAAATTGTGAATGTACCAACCTACTTGCTTGCTTGCGTAGATTTGAGAAAGTATGATTTGGATTCTTAGTTGTGCGTGTAAGTATAAATAACAATGTTCTAGCTCGGTTTGAGAATCCGAGTTTTCTGTGGAATTTTGCAGGAATGTGCGGGAATGTGCGGGATTAGTTCCCGGGGGTCTGGATTGGTGATTTCTGATTTGTATGTGGTTGTTCAGCTTGAATCAGCAGTTGTGGAGTAGTGCGGGACTTCGGAAGTCACACTACCGCGTTTCGGGCCGAGCGTCGGGATTTTCCCGGGATTCTTCTGTGGATCGGTAATAGTAAGGTAAGGGTTCAACTTCTCTCGTTATACATTCTGGGAGGGATATCATGTATATCGGGGTTAGTTGAAGCGGGTTCCGGGTTGAGGACAGTGGTCCGATGATCCCGGGACCAGTTATATAGTAAGGTAAAGATATGCAGGTTCAAGGCCCGGAATATTTTGTATATACCTTGCAGTATATTCTGTTTTGCTTCAAGGCCCGGGATGGTCTTGGAGACCTCGGGTTCCTTATCGGTACTATATATCTGCACTGGGTGCTGATATTCTGTCTATATCCTGCGGTATATTCTGGGACCCACGACAGTTATGGGGATCGCGACCCCGGCTGGTACCATACCTCTTGGAGAGGGCTGTCGTTCTGTTGATTTTTGTTTTTATGGGTCTTCTGGCGGTCTGCACTGCATCCTTTGGTACTCTGTCTAACCCCGTCTTTCGGGATTCCATCTAACTCTAACTCTGTTTATTATTTATATCTATTTGTATATATGTGTTTTTTGTGTTTTCTTTGTTTTGCAGGTAACCGCGCACTTAGCTTGCTTATTGCAACCTGTATCTTACATCAGCCCTTACTGGGTCCTCCCGAGGACTCACCCCTTCTGTTTACCACCTTTCAGGTGTATCTGACAAGCAACCATCGGACTAGAGTTCCGTGGTGCTTTATGGTCTGTGATCAGGTATCTGCAGTTCCGACACGGAACTTCTGTTAAGTTATAGGGGTAGTCTCGGTAGAGGTTTCAGTCTGCTTTCTGATTTCAGGATTATGGGTTTTCTCACAGTTAACTTACTTCTCTCTTCTGTTGATGTATTAGCAGCAGCAACGGTACTTGCGGGGATCTTCTAATATATGAGTTTCTCTTAGATCCCGCATGTAGGTATTCTGAGGTCTTTCTCGATTGGCTCTGTAGATGTATATGCATGCATGTCATCTGTCTGATCATGCTATGTATCCTAGATACATTCTATTTCTGTAATATGTTCTAGATACTTTGTAGGACCGGTGACTCAACCATGGCAGTGGACGGCGGGACCCGGGATGTGATCATATTCTGATGTGTTAGCCACATTCTGTATCTGTGTGTTTCTGAGAAGCTATATATGATGTTATCCATGAACTGTATGTTTGGTGATGGTTGAGTGCTCGCCAATTTCAGTGGGGTGGGGCTCGCCATGGACATTTAGGGTTTATACTGTATACTTGCCATGTTTGGGAATTGTAGGTTGCGGGTCGAAACATGACCGAAGGTTATAAGTGCATAACTCTGTCTGCATACTCCGTGAGCAAAGTGCTCTCAGGCACCGGGCCTTCGAGAACAAGCCTTTGCAAGTCGGGTCATGGGACCACTAAACGCAGCGGGTCTCGGTTAAACCGCTTCCGTTTACGCAGCTTCTACTTCCGCCGTGACGGGAAAGCCCCGCCTCCGCAACCCGGCGCAGGCACACCCGTGACACTATAGAATGCTTGAAAAATTCGGCCAAAGCAAGAGAGAAAGAGATAAGAAGTTTCGGATTTTAAGTATCATTGAATTGTGGCAGATTATCATCTATTTATAGATGATGTAGGAAGTTACAAGGGAGAAAGTAACCTCCTCTTGGCTGAAAATACACATACTTTCGGCCTTGAGATAGGATATACCTTTCCCAAGTCGTCCTTTTATAAGAGGCGTTGAGATGGCGGTTATCCCATGATCCAGAGTAGTGGGGTGTTTCCCCCACGTTCTGGGTAGTGGAGGACCGAAGGCAGGTTGAAGAACGTGGGTAGGTCGTGGAGGTAATCGTTCCCAGCTTCCTCTCCTCGGTCTCTGACTTGTTGCTAAGTGCTGGGTGGCGAAGGCCAGGAGATGCGAAGGCCCTGCCTGGCGAAGCCAGTAGGTGCGAGGTTCTCCTGAGAGTGCCTTCTTGAGTTGCGATGGCATCGCGTCCGTATCCTTAGACGCTTACAGTTTTGGCTGATGGCGAGGGGCGTTTGCTTGGGTAGTGTACCAAGGTGCATCCTCCTAGAGGCGGAGTATGGGCAGGGTCCTGTACACGTTTTGGCTCGAAGTCGACCGTTGGGACCCTTCGTAGTAACGGTAGGGCAAATGTTTTTTACCGTTACCCATTTCTGACACGTGGCTTCTTGGGGCTAGGCCTCCGTTTGAGGCGACGTTTCGGCTAGTTTGGGTTGGGCGTATAAATACCCCATTTGTTCACAATCTTTCATTCTTCTCTTTTCATCTTGTCGTTCCTTCGCAATCTTGCTGTTCCTTTGTGCTCGTGTGTTTGATTTATGATACTTTTCTCTTCCCGATCCTTGGACGCTCTCTTCCGTTGTTCTGGTTGTTTTCACACCGTTCGTCCTTGCATTCTCGACCTCAGGTGAGGGTCTAATCTTTGGTCCTCTGCACGTAAGGTGTTCGATGAAATGCCTGGCCGGACTGTTCATCTCTTGACCATGCGTTTCTCTTGTTCTCGTTGCAGTAATGGCCGGTAAAGGAGCTGCTCGTCCTCTTGTCCCAGCCGTTGACAGAAGCTCTGTGAAGGCCGAGAGGCTTCATCAGGACCTTGTCAAGGCCTTCTTCCCCGTGGAGAAGGTGGAGGTGTACACGGCGAGGAAGGGGGTCTGCGCGGCTCTCAAGCTTCCGCAGAGGCTGGAAAACATGGAAGGCGCGGCGCTGTGTCTTTATACGGCCCAAATGTCTTCTGGGTTGAGGTTCCCTTTGCCTCCCCTTGTCCAAGACCTGTGTACCCTGTGGGGTCTCCCACCGTCGCAGCTTGGTCCGAACGCATTCATCCACATCGCCGGGTTTTGCGTGGCGTGCCGGATGGCGGGGGTGCAGCCTTTCGCGGATGTGTTCCTGAGATTCTACCGACTGGACTTTAGGATTGGGGTCCAGTTTTTCCATGTTACCCTTATCAGTGTTAGGGGGAATAATTCCATCTCTTTTGGTATTCCGTTGAAATCTCACCATGATTGGCATAGTGGCTTCTTCTTTGTTTGCAGGGATGAGTCATGGCAATTCCCAGTGGCGAGGACTACGGAGGCGGTGCAGAGCGTGGCTCCGAGGCCGGTTCTGTACGCTGATGGGCGAAGGTGGCAGGCGTATATCCATCTTCTGGGATTGCTGGATGATGTGCTGTCGAGGAAGGCTTGTGATGACCTGTTTCCCTTCTCCCTTTCGCAGCTTGATGAGGTGACTCTCAGGTGGGCTGGCCTCAGCACAGGTTATTTGTTAGATCCGCAAGTGCCTTCGCCTTATGAAGTTTGGGCACCTGCGTATCGCGGAGACGTCGTGGACGCCCATCGCGCTGCTCTTGTGGGGCCTAGAGGTATGTGCCGAATGGCTTCCTTCTTTATTCCCCATGTGTACATTTGCTAATTCTTTGTGGTATATAGATGCGCCCGCTCGTTCTGATGAGGAAAAGGGGAAGAGGGGGTCTATGCTCCTCGCCCTGCGGATCCACTTGGCTTGTGCATACAGGGAGAATGCCCTTTCTTCCGTAGAAAAGGCGTTAGACCCCATTGAGCCTTTGCGGAGGAAGAGGGCTGCCACTAGCCAGTTGGTGCCACTCCAAGGTGAGGCGAAGAGGAAGAAAGTGGGCAGTGATTGGGCGTGGTCCCGTGTGGAGAAGTCTTCTCATGAACCGGGTCAAGCGGAGGCGCAAGGGCCTGTTCGGGGAGACATCTCCCTTGCGAAGGATGCGAACGAGGTGGAGACTACTGAGGTCTCCTCTGGAGAGGGGGTGGTTCGCGAGATTCCTGGAGTGGGGGCTACCTGCTCTACTCCTGGGGACACGGCGACAGTGGTATCAGCTGAAGATACCAGGTGTCTGGATGCCTTCATTTTTGGATTGTTGGCGAGTCCCCCAAGGGCGGACGGCGAAAGCGCCCTTGGGAGTGCTTCTGCGGTGGGGACCTCTCCCCAGATGGCCGTCATGCCATCCAAGGGTATAATGTCAGCAGGTGACCTCCTACTGTCCTTGAGAAGAAGAGCTAAGCTGGCCGCGAGGAGAGCCAGCAGTTCTGTTGGAAAGGAGGCGACAATGGCCCCCCCAGAGAGTGGAGTACCCACACTGGTTGATATTCAACCAGAGGCGACGGGTGCAGTTGAAGGTGCCTCCCCAACAAGTAGCCTGGCTCCCCAAGTGGGAGGGGCTCCAGAGGGGGCACACCTAATCAGCCATGTTCCCATCTCTAGCGATGCCTTGGCGACGGAGAGAGTCCCAGAGAAGGTGAGTGCCTGGGATGTGATTCGCCCCTCCGAGGAACCATCTGGGGGTGGCAGCTGGGTGAAGCCACAGTCCCAGTCGTCGATCGGTGGGGTCGCCATTGCCCTGGACCAGGGCCCATCGCAGGGTATGTGTTTTCCTCGTAGAGGGTTGTGTTCAAGTCTTTCTCAGTTGTATTAATAAGCTGTTTGATGCAGGGAAGGAATCCTCTGATCAGCGTGAAGCATTCGCTAGAGTTCGGTGGATTTGGGCGTAACGGCGACTGTGCTTGAGGAAACTGGGGTTTGGTCGCACTTCATCGAGGGGAAGCGTGTAGCTTCCCAGAAGACCCTCAAGTGGTCTGATGACCCCGTTGCATTGAAGTCCCTGAGGGAGGATCTCAGGGCGAGGGTATACCTGGAGGAGAGCATGCCCCTGGAAGGAGCGTGGGATCCAGTATTCCTGTTGAATAACAAGTCCTCCATGTTGATGGGTGGGGAGCACACACTGCTATCTTATTTGGAGGGGCTTCGCACTCCCTTTGATAAGGAGCTGATGGACCGCAGCCTGGATCCCCCAATCGAGTTCATGAAGGAGGCAGCCAAGCACAATTTGCAGGTGAGGCATCTCCCTCACTTTCTGTGCCATTTCTCTTTGACTTCTGTGCTAACTTATTTTGATGCAGGCTGCCATCAACGAATATGCCGGCATTAGCCAATGGCATAAGTTTCTGAGCTACGCAAACGCGAGGGATAGTGCCCAGGTGGATGAAATCGCCCGCCTTAAGAAGGAGGCAGAGGCCACCCTTGCCGCTGAAGCTGAGGCAGAGAAGGCGAAGCGGCGTGTTGCTGAACTGGAGTCCTGGTGCGCTGTCCTAACCCAGGAGAAGGCGGAGGCCCGCTTGGAGCACTTGCAAAGGGATGTTCTCCTGAAGAAGCTCCAAGTCTGGTATCCCCAACACAAGGAAGAGCTATCAAGGAAGGAGGATGAACTGAAGAAGAAAGAGTTCGAAGTTGCTGCCCTGACGGGGGCACTTTCCTCCTTAAAGTCAGAGGCAGATGCCGCTTGTTCTGCAGCGAAGGCGGAGATTCAGGCTCTGAAGAATGCTGCTGCTGAGGCAGAGAAAATGGCAGCCACCCGCCTCAATGCTACTGAGGATAAGGCCATGGATGCAGAGCTCGCCGCGAAGGAGTTGGCAAAGGGGCACCTTGAGTTGTGCATGTTCTTCATGCTTGCAGTAGAGGCTATCTTTAGCCTTGAAAAAGAGTTTGGGCTGGAGGCGTTCCCTGGCAAATCTTTTAAGTCCCCATCATCCATCAAGGTAGCAATTCCTCAAAGGATGCTCCGGTTGAAGCAGAAGATCGAGGAGTGGAAGACCCAGGGCAAGGTCGGGCCACAAGCGTATGAGGAAGGCTGGTTGCGATGCCGCTTCCAGGAGGAGAAACTGTTCCCAGGGCAGAATTTTGATGCCTTAGATGCCACAAAGACCAGCGATCCTGAGGTGGGCGCCCTGCTAGACTGGGGCGAGCAGGGGAAGAAAATGGGAGCGGCGTGGCACGCCATGTTAGAGTAGGGTGGGGGTTCAAGTCATGTGTATGACCCCCCTAAGTAGGCCGGCCTCAGGGCTGTTGTGATTTTGTAGGTACCTGCAAAGAATGTACAGTGCGAATAGTATTAATGTACAAATTTCAGTTTACCTCGACTGTTGTTGCTTTCTTCTATCCTTGCGATAGCTTTGTAGGGAACGTTAGCAAACTGCTTTGTTTGTTCCACGAGTCTCCCAAAGACTCCCACTGCTATGCTAAGTTATTTAGAGGATCTGTTGGGGTTCGCAGGTGCGGGGACCTCAAAGATCTCAGTCGAGGGTCTGTTGTGGCTCGCAGAGGCGAAGCCATCAAAGAGTTGCAAGGCTGATTTCCAGCTTGGGGATCTGTTGGGGTTCGCAGATGCGGGGCCTCAAAGATCTGTTGGGGTTCGCAGATGCGGGGCCCTCAAAGATCTTAACCCGGGCGATGTCTGTGCTCCACAAGGTTCGCATAGGCGATGCCCTTGGGTAGTGTACGCATAGCCGCGTATGCATGGGTGACCTGACAAGGTCTGATGCCGTGGCCTTAATAGGCCAGGCGTTTAGCCGTTCTGACCGGTCGGGTGCAGAAGGCGTTGGCGAGCGTCGACGAGGTTTAACTCGGTTTTGCGATAGTGATGAGAAGTAGAGAAATATTCCTTTGATTTGAGCCATGAGAGTTTCATGATTTACACATAATATGGGCGCAGGTCATCTGCATGGAAGTTGCGAGGGAGTGGATTTCCATCTTGGTCCTGCAACTCATAGACACCCGGCCGGACTTGCTTGTGAATGACGTAAGGGCCTTCCCAGTTGGGTCGCAGGACACCCTGTTTGGGGTCGCGAGCAGTGAGGACAGACCTGAGTAATGCGAGGCCTCCTGGCTTGAGTGCCTTGGGTTTGACTTTGGCGTCATGCTGCACGTTCAGACGTTGCTTGAGAGCGAACAGGCGAAGGCGAGCCCCTTCGCGCAGTTCCTCGAGCAAGTCAAGTTTGGCGCGAAGTCCTCGAGTATTGGCTTCATCTGTGAAGTTGATCATTCTGATTGTTGGGAAGTCTGCCTCGATGGGCAGGAGTGCATCAGTGCCGTAAACTAGGGAGAACGGTGTCTCACCTGTTGGTGTTCTTGTTGTTGTTCTGTAGTCCCATAGGACGCTTGGGAGCTCATCGACCCATCGTCCCTTCGCGCCTGCCAGGCGCTTCTTGAGTCCCTCCTTGATTGTTCTGTTGGTGACCTCAACTTGGCCATTGGACTGGGGGTGTGCCACTGGGGCGTAGAGCATGCGGATTCTATTGTCCTCGGCCCATTGCTGGACGTTGTGGCTGGCGAACTGGCTGCCGTTGTCTGTGATGATGGCGCGAGGACTGCCATATCGGCATACGATGTTCTTCCACAGGAATTTGATGATTCTGGCGGATGTTATTTTCACAAGGGGTTCTACTTCAATCCACTTGGTGAAATAGTCCACAGCGACAACACAGAACCGGTATTGACCTGTCGCCCTTGGCATTGGTCCGATGAGATCGAGACCCCACAGGGCGAAGGGCACAGGGTTTGTGAGTGCGGGAGACTCTGTAGATGGGAGCCGCTGGACGCGAGAATTGATCTGACATTGATGGCATGTCTTGACGAGCGAGGCCACGTCCTTCTTCAAGGTAGGCCAATAGTATCCCTGGCGAAGGGCTTTGTGTGCCAGTGCCTCTGCAGCTATGTGGGCACCGCAATTGCCCTGGTGGATGGTGTCTAGGACAGTGTGTCCCTCCTTGGTGGTGAGGCAGCGTTGGAGAGGTGAAGAGAATCCCCGATGCCACAGCAGCCCATTTATGAGGACGAATCTTGTCACTCGAGTGCGGGTGCGCGGATCTGTGGGGGTCCCCTTGAGTTGGGCGATGATAGGGATTCGCCAGTCATCCGGATCTTCCTCTGTTTCGAGTGAGCCAATGTCTAGTGTTTCATCGATCGATGGTCGAGCCAGAGTCTCCAATGCGGAGGGTGTTTTTCCCTTGGATAGCATATCTGCTATAGTGTTCTCAGAACGAGGGATGTGAATGAAGACTGCTTCCTCAAAGTTTGAATGCAGGGAGTTTACAAGCTTGAGATACTTGATTAAAGTGGAGTCCTTGCACTCTGAGGACCCCTGAACTTGATGTATAACCAGCTGGGAATCGCTATGAATGTGTATTCGGCGAATGCCCACTCTGATGGCCAGTTTGAGCCCCGCGATGAGGGCTTCATACTCTGCAACATTGTTAGTGACTGGGAATTGGAAAGACACACGGAGGGTAGTTTCCATACCTAGTGGTCCGCGTAGGTAGACGCCACCAGCTGGCGACGCCGCTTTGGATGCACCGTCGACGTACATTTCCCATTCTGGGGGCGGAGGCTCGGGCGCTGGGACTTGTTCCTGAGGTGTGGAACAATCAGCTACTGAGAACTCTGCCAGGAAATCTGCGAGGGCTTGACCCTTTATTGCTTTCCGAGGCTCGTAGTTGATATCATATCCGCTTAGTTCAATGCACCACTTTGCGAGGCGGCCTGAGTGTTCCGGTCATTGAAGGATCTCCTTGACTGGCAGGTCTGTTCGCACTGTGATTGTGTGCCCTTGGAAGTAGGGCTTGAGCTTTTTGGCCGCATAGACCAACGATAGGATCGCCTTCTGTAACGGAGGATATCTTGTCTCCGCGGATTGTAGGGTATGGCTGGTGTAGTAGACCGGCCACTGTTTGTCAGTCTCTTCCTTGATAAGAACTGAGGCGACACTGTTGCTAGTTGTGGAGAGATAGAGGACAAGGTCATCGCCAGGCCTAGGACACTTAAGGGTGGGCAACTCCTGTAAGTGCTGCTTGATGGTGTCGTACGCTGCTTGGCAGTCCTCCGTCCACTTGCAGGCTTTCTTCTTCCGGATCTGGTTGAAGAACGGCTTGCAGCGGTCACTGAGCTTTGAAATGAATCGTCCCAGGGCCACCAGCCTCCCTGTCAGTTGTTGGACGTCTTTTAGTCCCCTGGGTGTGCGGAGGTTGGCGATGGCCTCGATCTTCTTGGGATTGGCACGAATTCCTCCTTTTGAGATCTGGTAGCCGAGGAACTTCCCTTCGCCAACGCCAAAGATGCACTTCGTTGGGTTCAAGCGCATGTTGTATTTGCGGAAGTTGGCGAAGGTCTCTTCCAGATCCTCCAGATGTTTGGTGGTGGCTTTACTCTTCACCACTATGTCGTCGACATAGGCTTCAAGGTTCCTCCCTATTTGAGCCGCGAAGACTCTGTTTACCAACCTTTGGAAGGTGGCCCCTGCATTCCTCAAGCCAAAAGGCATGCGAATGTAGTGGTAGACCGCTTCGCCTGTTGTGAAGGCGGTCTTTATAGCATCTTCGGGATCCATGAAGATTTGATGGTAGCCGCTGTATGCATCAAGGAAAGAGAGGACTGGGTATCGCACAGTCGAGTCCACCAGTTGGTCTATGGGGGGTAAGGGGTATGGATCCCTAGGGCAGGCTCTGTTGACCCCTTTGTAATCCACACATAGGCGCCAGTCCCCGTTTTCCTTGTCCGCAAGTACGATATTAGCGACCCACTCAGAGTAGTGAACTTCCTTGATTATATTAGCATCCAGCAACTTCTGCACCTCAGCGCGTACAAACTCTTTGCGCTCGGGGGCCATGCCCCTTGTTTTCTGTCTAACTGGCTTAAAGCCAGGGAGTACATTAAGTTTGTGAGAGATAACCGAAGGATCTACGCCTGGGAGGTCAGCTGGGCTCCATGCGAAGACATCCAAGTTGGCCTGGAGGAGGTGGATGAGCGCTTGTTTGTCCTTCTCTTGGAGGTCCTTTCCGATGCGGAACTTCTTGCCCGGGGAGATCTCAACTTCTTCAAAGGCACCAGACAGGTCAGGGGCTGCCTCGCTCACTGGCTCAGGCTCCTCAGCTGGCTTTTTCCTCTTGGGCTCCATGCATTGAGGCAGCTGAGAGGGGCCAGCGAGTGCGGAGACATAGTTACCCCTGGCCACGTTCTGGTTGACATAGATGTAGGCATCACCGGCGGTGCTGCGGAACACCAGTGTCAAGGTTCGCACGTCGCAGCGAATGTGGAATTCAGTTTGTGTGGCGCGCCCGATGATGGCATTGTACGGCGAGGGGAGGTCGAGTACAATGAAGTCAACAAAACTAGAGTGGCAGACCTGCCTCTTGTCCTTGGCGGCGCCGACCATCATAAACGGGAGTGTGATGGCCCCTAAGGTTGGGATCTCTTCTCTTCCGATCCCAAAAGTTGCTCCCTTCGCCGGTTTAATTTGCGACAGGGGGACCTTCACCTCAACAAGTGTGTGCTTGTAGATGACGTTGGCATTAGCCCCTGTATCCATGTAGATCCGGTCGATGTCCCATCCGGCGATGCGAGCTGTGATGATCAGTGGGTCTGAGTGAGGGATTACCACAGAGGTTCCATCGCGGCGATGGATGAGGTGGCTGGCTGTGTGATCGAGCTGGTAGATCTGCCTCATATGGCGGCGCCTCGCAGCTGCGCCTTCACATTGGGTGATCACGCTGATGTGGCCCCTGGCCGGTGGGATCTGATCTGCACCTCCATGGGCTCTGTTCTGTCGGGGGTGATCCCGTCTGCGGTCCTCCCGGTCGCCTTCGCGCTTGTGTCCCCTAGGGGAACCTCTTCGCGGGGAGGGATTGCGGACTAGGAATTCTGTGAGCTTGCCTTGGGCAATCATCTCCGCCAGCATGCGCTTGAGCTCAACGCAGTCTTCAGTGTCATGGCCCTTGTCGCGATGGTAGCGACAATATTTGTTGGTTGGCCTCGCAACCCCTTTGGGAAGGGGGCGAGGCCATTTAGGGACCTCCCTTCTCTGTTCCAGGGCATGGAAGATGTTGGTGCGGGAGTCCCTGAGCGGAGGAAGGATTGGATATGCCCTGTCCCTATTGTTCTGTGGGGGTTGCTGCCTCCGCTACCCCTAGGCCCTGGAGTCCGGCATGCGCGAGGGCTGCCCCCTCGCATCAGCTGTGGTGCCCTTGACATAGGGCCTGGTAACCTCCTCGGTGTGCATGAATCTGGTGGCTCTGTCGAGGAATTGTTCCATGTTGCGAGGAGGATTGGTGTGTACATCAATGAAGAATAGGGAGTCCCACTGGAGACCCTGTATAGCGGTTAGGAGACGAGTCTCCTCACCCAGGTTTGGGACCTGGATAGATTCTCCCTGGAATCGTTGGATGTAGTCCCTTAAGGACTCATCCTTTCTCTGACGCACCTTAAGCAGGTGCCCTGCGGTTTTGGGGGGAGGCTTGGAAACAACAAAGTGATTAGAGAAAGCACGGGAGAGTTCCCCAAAGGAGTCGAACTGCTTACCGCGAAGGGTGGTATACCAATTGGCAGCGGCCCCGGTAAGGGTAGAGCTGAAGGCCCTGCAGAGAGTGCTATCATCCGCCCTTGCAATCGCCATCGCGGAGATGTAACGCTGAAGGTGGATATCTGGATCCGAGAGACCATCATAGGCATCCAGTTTGGGCTGGCGAAATTGCTCTGGAAGTGGAGCTTCCAGGATCCTTTGGGTGAAAGGCTGGGTCCAGAGGTGGTCTAGACCCATACTGGAGGAGTAAGGTGCGTTGGCTCTTACTTCTCTCTTCTCCATTTGCTCTAGGCGCCGGGCGAGGGCTGCGAGCGCAGCCGAGTGATCGGGATTAGGACGGTTTTCCTACTGTGGTGGAGCAAGGGGAAACTCTTGGTGGTTCTGTGATTGCTGGTTCACTCGAACAACTTCTGCGGTATCCAGGACTCCCCTGAAAGTGCCTGCCAGAGTGTCGCGTAGATTTTGGGCGACCGCCTCTGTAATTGCTGTGAGGATTGCGGGGTCAAGACCGGCCAGTGGGGGGTTCTGAGTGGCGGTGTTGTGTGGAGCCCCCACTACACCAGCCGGTTGGTCGTGATTTGTTGAGAGGGCGATGCGCCCAGTTCGTATGGCGACGTCTACCCCTGTCGTATGGATGACTTCCCTTGAGGGAGGGCCATTGTGGTCACCGTGGGAGGAGCTTTCTCCTGTCGAGTGGACTGATAACCCACAATGTCCTGGCGGGACGCTGGTGGCGGGAACGTTGTTGGCGGTGGTAGTGGGCGGATTCCTCCTACCACGGCCGTTCTGCCGGCTTGCACTTCTCGTTGTAGGCATGGCTGATTCTCGTGGTTTCTTCATGGAATTGATGTGGTTTCCCACAGACGGCGCCAATCTGATAGCCTCGTTCCTTTACGGTTCGGGCTCTCAGATGCTTGAAGGGATGATGCGGTGTTGAGAACGACGATCTGTTGCTCCGGAGTAATCTGCAAAGGGTGAAACGGAATACTCAGGAGCAGAAAGAGGAGTGGGTGTGTGTAGATAGGGTGTACCTTTCCCAAGTCGTCCTTTTATAGGAGGCGTTGAGATGGCGGTTGTCCCATGATCCAGAGTAGTGGGGTGTTTCCCCCACGTTCTGGGTAGTGGAAGACCGGAGGGATGTTGGAGAACGTGGGTAGGTCGTGGAGGTAACCGTTCCCAGCTTCCTCTCCTCGGTCTGTGACTTGTTGCTAAGTGCTGGGTGGCGAAGGCCAGGAGATGCGAAGGCCCTGCCTGGCGAAGCCAGTAGGTGCGAGATTCTCTTGAGAGTGCCTTCGCGAGATGCGATGGCATCGCGGTCCGTATCCTTAGGCGCTTACGGCTTTGGCTGATGGCGAGGGGCGTTTGCTTGGGTAGTGTACCAATATTTGGTGGGACGGAAGGGGTAAATTTTTTTTGGTTAAATTGATTATTAGAAAAGTGACATGGATACCATGTACTTCTCTGTTACAGAATATTCGGCAATAACCCGTCTTTTAATGAACGCGGTGACAATTTGTCATCCGAAGTAAAATTCGGTAGTAAATTTTATCCCATATAGAAAAGTTAGTGGTAAAAAATGACTATTTTTTTAGCAAAACCTATCTTTAGACCAAACATGAATATGAATAAAATAGCATATTTACATTATCATGTAGTAATTGTTATTTGGACAAAATGATTTATCTTATTAAAGGTATGTTCATTTAGCAAGACTGAAAAGAACTTGGAATGAAATTTGGAAGATTTTGAAATAGGTATGAAGTTTGTGAGAGCAAAATATAAGATAAATGATTGATATGAAATTTCAAAAAAACCTTTTAGGGATAAAAAATGGGTAAAGTGTACACATAGTCCCACAACTTTAATTATTATCTCACCAAGGTCTCATTTTAAAAATTTGAACCATTATGGTACCGTTTAAATTTTTTTTTCATTCGTAGTCTTTTTCCGTTAATGATCCGTTAAGTTTAACGGATCTTTGGGAAAATGATAATTATAGTCACTGAAATTTACTTAAAAAAACTATCGCCGGACCAGTGGTGGTTGGCAAAGGTCGGACGGCAGTCCGGCGACGATCCGGTGACGGTCCGGCAGTGGTTCGCGTTCCGACGGTGATCAGTTCCATGTTTTCAAAAGAAAATATCAAAAAGTTTTTTTTCAAAATCCTTTACAAACTTGTTTTTATTTTTATATGAAAATGAAAATGACTAAATAAACACATTTTCATTTTATTTCTTATTTTCTGAAAATTTTCACAAAATTCTACCAACTAAATGGGCCGTAAATATTTGACTTAAAACTATAAGGTATAAGCACATTGCACAAAAGATGAAATTATATGGAATAATAAAGAAATCTCTCAAAAATGACGAAACATATGATTAACGATATTACACGTAAAATCCACAAAGATGATCTGAAATAGCAGTCATGTCATAAAATATATTTAGATGTTTTAGGCTATTTTACATTGTACTCCCCTAAAATATAAAATGTCTTGTTATTAATATAAGTCTTATTCAGCTGTTAAAAAAATAGATAGTAATTTATTTATCAATGTGTTTTATTGTTGAATGTTTAATATTATACCTTTTTTTTTGTTGTACACGGCATATCAAAGGGGAACTTACGATAACATGTGTATTGCTTCAGTAAAAAGCTATCTTGGTATTTTGAGCTCAATAAACTTTATCATCACCACATTTGGACAAAATTTTCAATCACTATTTTTCTTAAATAAAAACATATTTTTAATTAGTGTCTAAGAAAAAGAGTTATCATCCCATCCTTACGAGCATTCAAACACGGTATGAGATAAGTTTTCATTTATCCGGTGTACAACCAAACAAAGAATGACATATATACTACATTATCCCATGTTGCATCATCTTATCCAGATCATCATATCTCATCTCTGCATATCCTTAGGACTAAAAGGCCCTTAGAGTATCTACAACAATACTAACTATTAGACTCTTAAATAATTAGCACAAATTGGAAAAATAGACAAATTTTTGATCCAGCAACACTAGCTATCACGTTAACCATAATAGTTTTAGCTATTTAGCTCTCTAAATTTGGGAGTGAGGAGAAATATTTTATTGTTAGCTATATCATATTAATATGGTTGATTTCAAATCAATAATAAATGTCACTAGCTAGCATCTAATCTAATCTAATATACTACACTAATAGGAAATCTTTCCAAAAGTGGTAAAAAAAGTGAACGGAGCCTTCTCGTGAAGCCACATAGGATCCATGGATCCATGTAGGTGTCATCTAGGATCCATGTTTTTTAAGCATTGAATGTCACAATTAATTAAAACAATTTTTAGCAGACTAATTACTTAATTACAAGGATTACAACCCTAATCCGGATTCTACCAGCCAATTAACTTAATTACAGCAATTAAATTATTCTTTCTCTCTCTCTGTTTCGGTTATGTAAAGGGTTTGAAAAATGGTCAAACACAAATCAAACCAACTGAATGCTAATAAATACGTTCCATACAATCTCTATTAGCATCTCATTTTTTCTTTTCTTAATCCGTTTTAATGATTTTTTTTTCTTGCAGGTGATGTTTTTGCTATTCTTCCAAGGATGATTCTGTGAGTCTCCTCCTCTTCTTATCTTTTCTCTGATTCTGAATTTGCACTCGCATGTTTATTGTTTTTGGTGATGAATTGTTGGTTTGTCTTCCTCATCATCTCTCAAGAAGAGGGTTTAGAAGTAGATGGTTCTGGTTACTAGAAGCCTACTGGCAAAGTGAGGCCAATTTTTCCTTACTACTTATTTTTGTATCATCTCATGTAAGAGAGCCCAAGCTGACCTTATCAATTGGGTGCATCCAAGAATAAATTTCTGGAAGAAAAAAAATTCTTTCTTTCCTTGAAAGAGAGACGGTAGATTTTTTAATATTCTGAGATAAAAAAAAGTTGGAGAGATTGAATCTCTTTTTTAATCAAATTTTGATTATTGATTTCTATGATATAGCAGATGCGCAAGAAGCCAATGCCAGTAGAGATAGTTGGTGATGAAACTTTCAGTGTCATGGAGTAGAAGAGCACAATGGTTAATACCTGACATAGCCTTCTTCACAAAGTTCAAGTGGAATCTCTTTTGATTATGAGTTTGATTATGGGCAAACCACTTGCATTACCTCACTCTTCAAATGATTGTATTAGGCAAAGTAGTGAAAGTCCTGTGCAGCTGTCTACAAATAGAGACACAAAAAAGCCCATGCTCCAATTGGGAAAACATTACGAATTTTAATTACTAATTTTAGAGTTAAATATCTTAAAACTTAAATTGTTCAATAATTAATTTATATTTAGATCCAAAATAATAGTCATATGAGACGTTTTAGGCTCAATAAGTTTGTAACTTCTTGCTAAATACTCCACATCGTATTAACAAATGAGATTATGGTAATGATAAAAATTATGATAGTGCTTCAACGTCCTAAAATGTGGTGTATGTATATGATGTTTATGAGAATCAAAATGGAGTACACCTAATTATTTTACTTTACTCTATGAGAACTATTTGATAGGATTGTGACACAAGAAAGATGAAAGATTGAGCTGTGCAGTTACCAAACAGCTTGCCCAAAGATTAGAAACTCTGCATATGGTACAAGTTATTTACATGGATTTGAACCATAAAGCTATCTCTTATGTAGCAATCATGACTCTCAAATGAAGATAATTAATGACCTCTAGATTAAGTTTGGTTTGTTTGGTCCTATAAATTGTGTTTCGGCCAAAGTTCTTTCATACTCCCTCAATTTCATAAGTTTTACAAAGTTTGACTTCTAATATCAATTTTTTTTTTGACGGCGCGGTGGTTAGATACTCCTTCCTCGGAGAAACCCGGTGTCACGAGTTCGAGCCCCCTTCGGTTTAAACTCATCCGAGGGCAGAGCCGCAGGGGTGGTTAGATTATGCTCTAGTCGTGACGTGGTAAAACTCCCATGTCTTGGCATCCCCGGGATTCGAAGCCGAGACCTCGAACCCGAACCCCACCTCTGCAGCACACGGTGTGCCGCTTGGGCTAGGGATGCTAGACACTTCTAATATCAATTTGACATTAATTTATCCATATCGTTCTTTGGTAGAAAAAATTATAAAAAAATATCTTCACAAAATATAAATATCAAAATTTGATCTCCATATATAATTTATAACATGATAGTTTAAAATGCCATAAAAATAAAATCATAGATTAAATGATGAAAAATAAATGTTGCAAGCTTTAGAAGCAATCTTGTATTTATTTTTTGGGTAAAGTGCACCCATGGTCCTGTAACTTTAATTATTGTACCACTACGGTCCTGTTTTAACTTTTTGTACTATTAAAGTCCTATTTTCAAGTTTTTTCTTCATCCATGGTCATTTTTACAATTATTTTACTATTTTACCCTTTCACAGAAATGGTACAATAACGAACATAAACTGAATTTTTCTTATTATATCATTTACACCCTCAAATTTTAAAATTCTACAAATAAACCCTCTAATCTACCTTAAACTTTTGAACTCACCAATTTCAACCACCATCCGACCTACCACCGCTGGAAAGCGACGGGCCGCCGTCGGGACGCCGCCGGAAAACCTTCAGCCGCCGATCGCCGCCCTAAGCATGCGATCCGCGGCCTTGGGCGCGCGATCCGCGGCCCTGGGCGTGCGTTTCGCCGCCCTAGGCTTGCGATCCGCGGCCCTGGGAGTGCGTTTTGCAGCCCTGGGCTCGCGATCTGTGGCCTTGGGCGCGCGTTTCACCGCCTTGGGCTCGCGATCCGCGGCCGTGGGCGCGCGATTCGCGGCCCTGGGCTCGCGATCCGCGGCCTTGGGCGCGCGTTTCGCCGCCCTGGGCTCGCGACCGCCGCTCTTGGCCGGCGATTCTGGCGTCCGACGAGATTTCCGGTGGTGGTGGGTAGGAGGGTGGTGAGATAAAGTGGAGAGAAAATTTTTAGGGTAGAATTGTATGTATTTGTAAAAGTTATGGTAGAATTTTAGGGTTTATAAAAATTGAGGGTAAAATTGAAAGTTTCGTTAAACGTTAGGGTGATTTTTATATTTTACAACTGTTTAAAAGGGCAATATTTTAAAAGTTAAGGGCAAAAATGTCAAATAGGACCATGGATGAAGAAAAAACTTGAAAACATGATTTTAATAGTACAAAAAGTTAAAACAGGACCGTAGTTGTACAATAATTAAAGTCACAGGACTATGGGTGCATTTTACTTTTTTTTATCGGGGTACTTACTAATTCATTTCTTTAGATGCAATCTTGTAGTATATCTTTTGTTTGAGATTACATCACAAAAATACTTTTTACTTAAATTTGATATCCTGTTACAAAATACAGATGAATGAAATAGGGTCTGCAGAGTGCCCATCGTATCTGCACTGGCCGACGTGGAGGAGATGTGGAATCCACGTCAACTGAGTGGATTATAAAAATAAAGGATTAATAACAGTTGAAGTCCTTTAATAAATCTTGGACAGTTAGTGCGTGTTCAGTTTCAAGTCTCATTTCCCAAAATCAAATACGGCTCCAAGGCGGCAAACATTTCATTTGGCGCTCTTTTCCTCATCTTTTGTTTTCTGTTTTTTGACTGTACATGGATAGAGTTCCCTCAACTCCCATCCTTTCAGATACTTGCAGGGATGGATAAGCTCAGATAGATAATCTACCAAAATGAGTTTGTAGCAGTGGATTTTATAAAATTCAAGATATCAAGTGTCACAATTGGAAAAGAACAGATTTTTATCTGGTTATCTTAGCTTACCTTTACCTAGATTACACACTAGAGTAGTACAGTTTCAATCCCGAGGAGTAAGTACTATACAAGACCATGCACTCAGAAAGTTTTCACCACTCAATGCTTGCTCTGATCTGCATTCTAATTCTCCGGGCTTCAACAGAATCATAATTTGATCCATCAAATCATTGCAACACGTCTCAACATCGCTTCCAACTGTTTGAGAGTACATATCAAGGGATTTGCATGAATTTCATAGTGAGAGGAAGCAGTAGTTGAGGAATCTACTGTCCCTGGCATTGCGGTAGAAGTCTGCAGGTTGGGCGTACCATTTACCCTTGAATCTAGTCTACGGTGCCCAACAAGGATGAGGGAAGTGATGGAGATGGTGAAGGGAGTGAACCTTTCAAACCAAGCTGGAACATATACATCATTCACAGGAAAAAGGGTGTGGTTCCGAATTAAAAGTTACAATTTGACATTGCAGATTATATAGAGACCTTACCTAACATACCTTGTTCAGATCAAGGCTAGCTAGCCATGCCGAGCAGAGTCCGTTTCTCTTCCTCTTAAAAGGAGTGGTCCATGATACAACACTCACCGTCAAATGAACCTGATTTAAAAGCAGAAAGGGAAGAGGAAATAGAGAAAGCCCTTGGTCAACTCAAATGGCAATTGCACAGATAGGAAATCTTCCAGCACCTATATCACAAAGAAAGATTAATTAGTTATATGCAGTGACCTGTTGAACAGGTCAGGTATTAAGCTTGGGGAATGAATGGAGAAAAAATATGCTAGACCTTACTTACAAAACCGTTCTTCTCTCCTTTTGGTTGTATTGGTAAAGATCATCTCTTCCTTCGATGATGCAAAATACTCAAGCCTTTCCTTCTCATGTTGTCTTTGTTGCAAAAAAGCTCATAACCCGAAAAGGTAGTATGGGGACGAATCAAACAAAAATATTATTTTCATCAGAACAAATTATTATGATTTGTACATTGAGGATAACAGCACTCTATACATCAAACTCTATTACAGATACACACAAAAATCAAGACAAAGAAGCAACACATCTACCTAATACTCCACTTCTAAAACTAGTTTGTAATACGAAACTTGAGTATTCTTTGTATTAACAACGTTGTGCTTGATGCAACAAATATTGCTCCAAGAAAATGATAGCAAATTCACAAATTGTATATGTAGTCTATCCATAATCTACTCTTTTGCAATGAAATCACTTATACTTTCAGAAAATATCACGGATTAATTACCTTCTTAGCATAGACTTTCTCAAAACAAAGAAAGCTTACTAACAAAAAACATACTGTGATAGTCTCCTCATATGTTTCCTGCTCAGTATGCACTTTGCTTGTAAAGAAGAAAGCGAGCTGATTAACAATCAGCGGTCCTCAATGTTTTACTGGTCAAGTATACGTTTCTTCCCGATTCAAATACGCTAATTTTTTTCTTAAAATCTTTGTTAAATTTTTTGTGTGATATAATTACTGACAGAGTTGAGAAATGAAGCCACGTCAATAGAATCGGATACAATCACATGCCAAAAGAGGAGGCTTTGAAGGTGCTAGTCACCGATTCGCTACATGCCTTCGGCCTCCACACATTGGTCTTAGGATCTAATCACAATTCCTGCTTCTCACGCTTGACTGCTTTCAAGAGAGACCGGAATACTACTCTTTGCCCCTTGGACAGCTACCGAACTTACTTAGGAACGTAAAAAAAAAAAATTAACCTGACCAGAAACGAGAAAAATAGTCAACTAAATAACACTATAATGTCTAAGAATACCTGCCTCGAAGAAATAACACCTAGGAGAAGCAGATGCAACATCCATAGTCAATTGAACAAAAGTTCTCAATTTGATGGCCACTTCATGTGATATCATATGGCCATTGATCTGATGTTCTGTTACCCTGCGATGAACCTGGGGAAAAACATTAATAAAATGAGATTTGTACTTACTAATTCATTTCTTTAGATGCAATCTTGTAGTATATCTTTTGTTTGAGATTACATCACAAAAATACTTTTTACTTAAATTTGATATCCTGTTACAAAATACAGATGAATGAAATAGATTATAGTGTGCACGGTTAAGTGCATATTGTGTGGTATTTGATTTTTATTAGAATTTATCTATCTGTACTTCATTGCAGGTTTTAGATCTAACATGTTAAAAATATCTCATGTTCATGATGTTCATGTTATGACAAGACTGTTAATTCATACCATCCGATTGTTCAATTTAGGGATCAGTGTAATGTTGTTAAAGATAATTAGATTATGAATGGAGTGAGACCGTTCTTTACTGTTGTATGTATTTTCCTCAGTTACAGTACTTTACATTTAAAGGTTTTGGATAATAAACGAAGTATGTATCAATTATCAATGTTTTTCATTTATATTTAAAATGGTTGATTTTTTATTGAAAAAAAAAATGAACCCTTGACAAAGTCAGATATTCAGACTATTTGCTGTAATAACAATATCAAACTCATAATATAACTTTTTTTTGTTATTTTGGCTACAATTTAACTTAAAATTAGTTAGTATTGTTGTAGCAATATGTGGGAAAAGATTTATCCCATTTTGATGGCTTATCCCGGTTTCGGTTGATAATAAAAGGATGGGATGAGACAAATCCTTCGTACCATTTAATCCCATGAAAGTGGGAAAATTGAATCCCTTGGTGAGGGATTAAAAACAAAGGAAAAGGATAAGTGCTCATCTTCACCAATATCTACTGCTACAATCGCCGCCGATCTGTTCCACGGTCGGGTAAGTCCGTTGATCCTCGCACGCACGTCAAGCAACCCTTGCGCTCTTCGCAGTCATGTCCGGCGAGCCTCGTGCTTAAATTAGGCCTAAGTCCAACAACTTGCAGCAAAGAGGCATTCAAAATTAGGGTTTTCATGCTCAGAGGAGGCTGGCTTGGTGTGGTTAAGGCCGCTGATTCAACGCTGCGCTTTACGATGGAGGAGGAGGAGGATGTAAGGTCACGGTGGGAGCTGGGAAGAATGGTTGAAATCTTTTTCTTTTTTGTTGCCGAACAAGGGATAGAATTTATTTAATTCAAGCAATCTGAAACTCAATTCAAGATACAAGTACTTGCATATGTGACCAATGTGGTACTGGGTACATATATATAATGACACCATTTAGCTCACAAGACTTTTTCTCACAGTTAGAATCAGCATCTCTTCCTTTTTACAAAATACTACTACTATACTTCTGGTTAAGGCCAAGAGCAACAGCTAGCTAGGGTCATTGTTAAGCACCCTAATCCTTGTAAACTGTTACTTCAAATGTCAGCTTCGATGGACTTACCAGTTCAAACACGCAAACATCGCCAACTTGAAGATGGTTGTCCATTGCAAACTCAAGCCAGCCATTGCAGAAAGCTGCTCCAAAGGTTATCCCTCTCAAGCGATGGTATTTGACGCGCCATCTTCTCCCACTTGCAAGCCTCAGATATGCATACTCATCCTTGATTTTGGAAAGTGTCCGCGCAAAATGTACTGGAATACCCTGAGTAAGAAGAGGTAGATGCAACAAATAAATAGCCAGTTCAAAGTTCAAACCCTGATTGGAATAAGAAAATAAACCCCAAATCACACCTTAAAGGGAAAACTTTTCCTTCCTTTGTTATCTCATGACTAGCTAGCTTACCATGTAATTTTTCTTGGGGGAAATGTATGAAGGATAGATGAGAATTTTGAAAAATGGCCTGGTGGAGTTAAAGCCATCTGCTTTTGCAAGAGCATTAGCTTTCTGTTTAAGTGTAAAATGCCTCATTTGGTGCTTACGGCCTGCAA
This sequence comes from Stellera chamaejasme, assembly GCA_024586325.1. Taxonomy (NCBI): domain Eukaryota; kingdom Viridiplantae; phylum Streptophyta; class Magnoliopsida; order Malvales; family Thymelaeaceae; genus Stellera; species Stellera chamaejasme. Next base: position 52,274,450 of record CM044981.1, on the reverse strand, counting down.
AGAAAAACCCTGTTGAGATTGCTAAACTTAGATGATAACTTTTGTTGTTTAAGACTAACACAAATGATTCTTAAGCAGAATGAAACACCACAGAAAGTTCAAATGTGAAGGCTGCATAACTGCACAAGGTCTCAGTTTCATGACCGGCATGGTCATCAGAAGATGTTAGATCAATGATTTGAACTGAGACATCCTCCTCCTCCTCCTCCTCACCACCACCACCACCACCACCATCGGTTCTACGACAGCCACCAGCATTGTTGAGACAGGGATAATCCATCTCTGTGCAACTTTGATCAAACAACAAAACCTGGAAGCGGCAACAACCAGCATATCGGAAAACCAGAAAAGTCCCGTAGCTTAGACAGTAGTGCTGAGCAAATTCTTGCCACCCATTTTGTAACCAGATCCTGCCATCAGATCTTGATAGACCCATTTGCCATTCTGCACCATCTGGAAGTCTGAGCAACACTGTGCTCGAGTTTAACAAATCTCTCCCATGCTTGCGAACGTATCTTTTGGGGATTTCCTGTCAATAAATCCAGACACAACAGCTTGGCTTAACACATAATCCCCTATTCAATTTCTTCACAGAGCACACAACACCATTCAAGAGAAAGCAGAAACCAATGAGATCTTCATTTAGAGTAGATTCTTTACAAATCCTCTCTAACAGAAGTTGGTTCCTTTCGGACCAATGTGCTCCTCTGTTCACAAGACACGATTTTGAAAACCTAAATACAGGACGAACTCAGAAAGGCTCCAAATTTCGGCTCTAAACTATTTTAAAGATACATGGACGACAAAATTTCAGATTCTCTGACCAGACCCTATTTCGACAGCAGCAAGAACTCATGAAAAAAAAAAAGAAAAAAAAAAGAACAGAGGAGGTAACAGATGCTTACAAGCTTGCCATGGCCGAGGGTATCCTGGAGGATTATCTTGAAAAAGTGAGGAAATTGTGGGTTAATAGCACCAGCGCTCTTCATTTCTGCTCAAAAGTTCGATCTTTTGGAAGAAAGAAGAAGACAAGGAAGAGGGTTTGTTTATGAGCCCCGATGGAAAACCCAACTGCTGTAAATCTTTCGCTCAGATGTAGAATCTCGATTAATGAGTGATGGATGGATGATCTGACACAACCAACGGGTTTCTTGCTTGTCAAACTTTGTCAATCCAACCAGTACAATCTTTGTCTTTTTGGACATGTCGCTACAGTTTTCACCATCACGTTCCTAAAATACCATACTCCTTGCAACGATCTTAGAAAATATATTTGGAGAGATGTATTTATCAAATTATCATTATAGTTTAAAATGATAAATAAATTAAGTTATAAATTAATGTTACAAAATGAATGTTAACTTACAATGAAATGAAACAAGAGACGTGGACTTATAATTCTTATACTCCCTACTTCCCATTTTAATTGTTAAGTTTGACTTTAGATCTATCGTTGATTTAAAGTAAAATGTGTGAATTTACGTGGTGGAAGGTTTTTGTCATTCAATTTTTTTCGGGTGTAAATTTACTATTAACATTACCTAATAGGTGGGCATTTACCACCTGACGTTACAAATTTTGTAATAAATATAAATTCTACCCCAAATATTATAATTTAACAAACACACCGAACTTCCTCATTCGTTTTGTTTCTGCAAGTTACACCTGCAATTAGCCATGAGTTTTGATCTTACCTGCTTTCATCTTCTCAAAGGCTTCAACCAGAGCCCTATGTGCTTCTATGTGAACACCTGAATAATTATAAACGTTCCATTATGGAGTACACAATTTAAAGAAAATTTTTGTTTTTATTTTCTAACAAAACATGAGACAAGCTGAAGAAACGGAATTGAGGATAGAATAATGTAACGCATAGAGGACCAAAAACACCCATAAAAGAGTTCAATTAACCAGCTTGAATACCAAAAACGCGAATCTATCCTTAAACAAATATCGTTTTGGAGCATGTTGATAATTTTATCCAATAGAATGGAGATGATGATGATGATGATGATGATGATACAGACACTGGCTATCGCCCACGTGAGTATATGGTCAAGCTTCTGGTAGCCGTCAAAACTCTCTGACGTAGCCATCGCCGTGTCTCCGACCAAAGAAAGACCCATAACGTAGATCCAAAGCAAGAAAGAAACCATATTTTAGCTCTCAATTTCAGGATCCCAACTCCTCTCTCAACCGCCAAATGGCAAAAGGAGGAAGAGCAAGCGGCGGGGCCTAAAAATTGAAAAATTGAGCATCATTTTATATATTAGATTGATCTAAACTTTTGTTGAAAGGTGAAGGGGGTTGGAGACAAATCTGGGTACATAGATAGCCAACTTCTAATTTTGAAAAAAATTAAGAGTTAATTTGTTAGTTTTTAAAAATTTGGGATCAAATTGATTATTAGAATAATGTTTTTTAATGAAATATGACGGAGTATAACAAAATATTCCATCTATTAACGAAGCGAGTGGTAAGATCACCCAAAACAAATTTTAGTGGTAAATGATGTCCCACTTACAAACATTAATGACAAATTTACGCCAGAAAAAAAGTTTTAGTGAAAAAACTCTCCACCACACAAACATTAATGACAAATTTGTACCTCTTGCTGATGATTTATTTTTTTATATTGATACTTTTTTAATAATTTTAAATGAATATATTTAGAAAAACAATTGACATTAGTTTATCTTCTCATGTGCATAAGTTATTTGACTTTGTATATAAAATACTAAAAAATAATAGATTAAATAGAAAAGAAACATAACAATTAAAAGGACACTGAGGAATATAGTTTTCTCGCTAACATATAGGTTGTGTCACTAAATATATTTTGACGAAAAGTTCGATTTTACTATTAGTGGCAAATTGTCCAGCTGACATATTTTACCATCCAAATATTTTCAAGCTCGATTTTGTCACTAAATTTTGTCAGTGAGACATCATTTGCCACTAAAGTTTGTTTTAGGTGTGATTTTACTACTGGCTCTGTTAACGAGTGCAATATTCCGTCATTTGTCACTATGTTATAATAATTAATTTAATCTCAAACTTTTAAAAACTAACGAATTGATTATAACATTTTTAAAGTTTACAAATTGGCTAGCTCTCTACCCATATCTCTCCAACACCCTCCATCGAGTGCCACGTCTTCACCATTCAGTTGAATTACGTCATAATTTTTATTGAGACACTTCAACACGTAGTGTAATAACCGTAAAAATCTCGGTCCGAACTAACAATATAGGTCGCGATAGATTTTATTTCGTGTTTATGCTTGTTTGCTTATTTTTCTTCTTTTTATATTTCATATGTACATTATCATTTCATGCACTTTTAATATTTCATCATTTGAGGAAATTTTATCATTTTATGTACTTTAACATTTTTTTCATTATTTTATATACTTTAATTATCTATATATACTTTAACATTTTCATTATTATTTTATGTAATTTCATCATTTTATGAACCCTTGTCATTTCTATGCAACTTATAATTTTGACTATTTTATTTGCTTTTTTATTTTCATTATTTTATGCTTTTGACTTTTTATTATTACATGTTCCTTCATTATTTTCACCATTTCATGTATTTTTACCATATCATTATTTTATTTACTTAATCTTTGTTCTAGTCTTTTCTTTTATGTTGATAACTTAGAATTTGAGTGGATTTTCTTTTTAAGTAGTTAATAGTAATTAGTTAATAAAATAATTAAATAAGTAGAATTTAACTAAATTAGTAATTAATTAAAAAAAACAGAAAACCGGTGAGAAAACAGTCTCCTCCACGCCAACTAGGGGTGTAATTGGTCAACCCGACGAATTTGGTCGGGTTGGCCCAACCGAAATTTTGAACTACCTATAGACAGAACCGAACCCACCCATATACATGTTCGGGTCGGGTCAACCCGAACCCGAAATTCTCGGGTTCGGGTCGGGTTGACCCATGTAACCCGAACTCCTTTTCCAAAATTAAAAAAATAAAAGAAATTTATTCAGGTCAACCCGAACCCAAAATTCTTATACCCTTGCATGCTGGACCAAATCGACCCAAACTTTTTTTTTCGGATCAGGTCAGATTTAAGGTGGCAATCCAACCTTCATGGTTCCAGTTTTTGTCTTCGGAGAAAATGACTTAGATTCATGGTTTTAAAATTTTGATTGTAATTCCTATCATTATAGAGAGGAAACTTGAGTTAAGGCTTAGTAAATGACCAATGTGGGACAAATAGTTAAAGCCTTAAGAATACCTCTTGGATAGAGAACTTTATTCAAAGAAGTGTGGAGCCTCTTTATCTAGCATCAAACATCAATGTGGGACATTGTGTGGTTCACTCTTTCTTATCTTGCTATCAGTTTTCATCCCACATTGTTGGTGAAAAGATAGACCTAAGGCTTGTCTTTATATATTTCTAAGGTTCCAGGCTTCCATATAATTTGTCTTTCTTTCTAGGCCATGCCTTATATGCTCTCACCCTACATTGTTAGTTGATGAGAGAAATGCAAAGGTTGAGTCTTTTAATGGGTTAATACTCCCATGGTCCATACAAACTTCAAAGCTTGAAGTATTTAAAAAGTATGCATTGTAATTTTAATCTTTATCCCACATTGATGGTAGATAAAAGAGGAGCAAGAGTTGAGTCTTTAATTTGCTCCTTTCATCCCACATTGGATGTCTACAAAGGCTTCATGCCCCTCATGTATGTATAAAAACATGCATTATGAGTCTCTACTTTAGTTAGCTAAAGATATTATAGCAAGTAAAGAGTTAAAATGTCTTTATTTGCAAAGTATAAATAATTATTTAATGGAAATTCTGCCACTTCCTTCAACCATCCATCAAATTGAGAAGCGGACTCCACCGTCATCACCAAGCCTCTTTCAATCACTTTCCTTGCATTTAAACAGAACTGATTGGAGGAGATGAAGGAAGAAATCAATGAAAGGAGAAGAAGAACCCAGAGAATCGGATCCACCCTCATCCTTGACGTCTAGCGTTTTTCGGTGCCACCACCACCATCTCCGGCGTGTCCAGGCGAAGCCAACCGTCCAATTTCTCCACCAAAGTCACCGTAACCACGGAGAAATCGGTAAAAAATCGCCACCACGATTTCAAGTTTAACCGCCTCGATCCGTCGCTCCGGTCTTCGCCGCCGCCGCCAAGTTACAGGAAATTGGTCACTGGTCGACGACGCACCGTCCTGACCCATGTACGCCGCCGGAAACTCCATCGACGCCGCGTTCGCCGCCGCCTGCAACCAGACCGGCGCGCCTGACGAAGAAGACGCCTCTGGTTGATGTTTTGGGGTAAAATGACAGTGTTGATCCTTTTCCCTTGCTCTTCCACTTGTGTTACTTAGACCCTTCTAGTTATTTTAGTTTCATTTAGGCCACTCCTAAAGTTTTAAAACTTACTTTTAGGCCTTTAAGCTTAGTTTGTTAATTATAAAAAATTATCATTTTTATCCAAAGAATTTCATTCATCTACTTCTGCCACCACCAAGCCCACTGCCAATCAACGCCACACTTAACCTCCGCCCTGACCTCCGGACTCGCCCAGAACCCCAGCTCAGTACCAAAATAGTATCCACCAAGAAGCGCTTCAAATCCGCCACCCGGTCATCCACCGCCACCTCCTCCCCTTCCGCCGCTGCCGTCACCCGTCACGCACTCCTCCTCCCACTCGCCCCGCCCACGGGAGGATCCGAATCCGGCGCTATCGTGGGCTCCGGTTCGGGAGTGGGTCGGCCTTCTCGCCCCATTCATCAATGACGCGGCGATGGAATCGAATCGAGTTCGGTCCTGACCGGGTTGGGATTGAGAGGCACGAACAGATTCATACCTGCTGTGCGACGGGGGAAGGAGGAAGAAGAGGCGAGGTCGGCGGTGCAAGGGTGGTCGGCGAGACGACGTGCGATGGCGGAGTTGGGGAGTTGGGCAGATCGATGCGATCGGCGGCAGCAGCGAAGAAGAGGTCATGCGTGTGTGTGAGTTTTGTCCAAATTTCATAAAATCAGGGGTAAGTTGAAAATTAAGAAAAAGGCTATTTTCGTCATTTCATTTAACTAACGGTCAACTTAACAGTCTAACTAACGAAAGGACCACAAATGATACAATAACCAAAGCTAGGGGACTTGGATGACACAAATTCTTAAAATGGGACCTGAGTGGGACAAACCGGAAAGCTAAGGGACTAAAAGTAGACTTTACCCGTTTGTTAATTGTTTTCTTTTCTTTTAAAATGTTATCTTTTATTTTGTAAAACCACTCTAATAAACTCTAAAATTCATATCACCTCATTAATTTCATATACAAACTTTTATTTTATTTTTATAATTATAGTTATAAAAGTTATAATTTTCCAACTTTAAACTTTTGTTTGTTTATATTTTAATAGAAGTTATTAGAGTTACGAAAAATACTATCCTTTGTATTTTAAAAAACTTAAGTTGTAAATCTTAGGTGTATATATATATATATATATATATATATATATATATATATATATATGTGTGTGTGTGTGTGTGTGTATGTATGTGTGTGTTTTATTTTCTAACTTGTGTATTTTTGTATGTTTCCTTATAAATTCTACGGTTGAGAAGAAAAATACTACTTTTGGTATATAAATTTTATATTAGTATTCTATAATTTTCTAACTTGTGTATTTTTGTATGTTTCCTTATAAATTTCTAAGGTTGAGAAGAAAAATACTACATTTTGTATATAAATTTTATATTAGTATTTTATAACTTATATAAATTTTATTTCAAACTTTTAAATTGTTTAGAATATTAAATAATTATTTCCCCCCTTCTTAAAACTAGTTTTATATTCACAAAATTTGTAATTGTGCTTGTAAGCACTCCAAAAATTCCCGGACTTTACTTTTTGGTCCAAATTTTACCTCAAGCTATCATAACCCATTAAAAACCGTAGAAGTCTCACTTTCTTTTTCCATAAATCTTATCGGCCGGTATTGGCGAATTTTAACTTGCGGAATCGCATAAAATTTCTCATTAAATCCTTACTATCGCTAGGGTCACAACTTCAAGCACCAACTTGGACCGACGTTTCAGTCATCCCTGATTCGTAGCCGACACTACTCCCGGTTACATCCAAGTAAGGGGTAATATACAGGTTTTTCATTATAGTTCTTTTCTGTCACCATAAATAAGTTACTAAATAATGAACTCTGAGATAAACACTTGGCTAAATACACAAAGTAACGAACGGACAACCCGAGTGGTGTAATATATTAATTTCTTGATGCCTTGAGTTATTATTTAAGTTATGGGCTATGAGTTACAACTTTGACTATAATTGATGTTTGATCATTGTACGGTGATTGATGTATACAAATGCTAGTATCATGCTAGGGCCATTATCTTAAAGAAAACTCGTTAGTATCATGATAGGACCGATAATTGAAGTTCGCTAGTACCATGATATGACCGGAGAGTCAAAATGAATTTAGTACCATGTATAGGTCCAAGGGACACTAGTACCATGCTTAGGCCCAAAAATTTATAGTGACATCTTTAGGGTTTTTATGCATAGAACCATGAAATGTGTATAAAGCCACAAGTAAATACTTAGGTGTGAGATTAACAGACAAAAGGGGTTTTATTAAACAACCCACAAGATTGAGAGACGACGTAAACTAATTACAATTAATGAATAGTTAATTGTCATGACATCATGTAAGTAACAAGATATAAAGCTTAAAAGTAGAATGCCTAGGTCATAACATCACATTAAAGAACTAATAGAAGTTTAGAAAACATGCATCACGAATGGTTGACGCATTGGATATTGGTTGACACTTGTATGAGCATCACTTTACCCATTTTTTTTATTGATGCATGAGATGTATGTAAGTAGGAAAAATTGAAGAAAATATTATTTTATAGAGAATTGATGGTGAATTGATAGATTTAAGGTTGTTTATGTATTGAGAATTGAAAAAAACGAAAAATTTCACACTATTTTCTGCTGAACCGAGCCATAAAATATACTAGTATAAATCAACTGAAATCCAAATTAACTTTAAAATTTATAATATATGTTCCAAAAGTAATGCAATATTTGACTTTAATGTTAATTTGACTTCATATTAGCTACATTATTCTATAGTATAATTTTTTTTTAAAATATGTTTGTAAAGTATATGTTGCATTGTGTACGCAAAATTTTAAAATTATCATTTGTACGCAAAATTTTAAATTTGTATTCCATGATAATTGAATAAAATCGTTGATTAAATTCTAAAAAATAAAATTTTCGTTACTTTTGGTACAAAATAATATGTTGCATTGTGTTTTGGGGGTATGTTTTATACACATTTTTCATCAAAATTTTATAGCAAACTATCAATTCAACCTTTTCCCCATTATCCTCTCATAAACATCACATCAATCTCAAATACTTCACTATATTATCCAAAATTTTCATCAAAAGAACACACCATTTAATAAAGGAAGTATCATTTCTCATCATATAGGTTTTCCAAAAAGGCAATTATATAAAAATAAAAATCATTTTATAAAAATTTTATGTCGAATCAATTGTTCTTTGGTGATATTTTTGTGAAAAGAAAATGAGAAGTTTTTGAATTTTGGTTTGATATGTGTGAGAGGAGGATGTGATAGCGATTTTGATAGAAAAGTATAGAAAGTTGATGAAGTTTTAACATAAAGAATGCACACTTGTTATTACCGAAATTTTGTACCTTTTGAGTATAACTTCTAATGCTGCATTAAAAGTCATTTTAATTAATCAAAGAAGGTGATTTCAAAATGAATTAAATTCAAAAGAGATTTAATCCAAAAAATGTGATTTTTGGCCGATCGAGATTCTAACCTAAATAAGAAAAAAAATCTTATTCAATCATCATATAGTTGATTTAATGATATTTCATTTTCCCTAATTAGTTTTCAATAATCCCTTTTCAGACCATGGAGCTTTTTCCAAAGGTTTATAACGGTAAAGTTTATACGCAACGCCCAACGGTCGACGAATTCAAATTGAGCCCCCTCTCAAAACCCTAACCCGAAACCCAAAGAAATTCCCAAATTCACGTAATCTCGCTCTCATCTTGCTCGAACAAGATTCTTTGTTAAGAAGATATCTCTCTTTCTGCGAATTAACCAGAAATTTTCATCAAATTCTCAATGGAAAATGTTCCATTTTCCTCCGATTTTTTCAGAGACCCAGAAACAATATGCCCTAGTTCTTCGGTATCTGGAGGTTTCGACTGGGAAAGGAGCTATGTCGGGAAACAAGATTGCTCCGATTCGGTCATGGAAGAAGGAGAACCAGATTCTCCTGCTGATTTAATGCTCTGCGACTCCAATTCAAAGCTCGTCATGTCTGGATATTCCAGATCTGTACGCGCAGGTCAGTTGAGTTGTCTCTTCGACTTCATAGCTTTCCATGATTTTCTCTCACGGCTGTAGCTCTCAAGGGCTAGGCCAGGTATTGATGAATTATGCGGAAGTGGAATTTTGTGTGAAATATTTGATTTTGTGCCACAGATGAAATCTTGATGTTCGTAAATGCTGGGGGCGGAGAGGATGAATTGGATTCTGGTGTAAAATTTCTGGCCGACGCTTACTTTGAAGGAGGGACTGTGCTTCGGACGGCCGAGCAAATAAGTGAAGCTGGAGATTATCCGTCTATATACAAGTCTGCAAGAGTGGGGAACTTCTGTTACAAGCTAAATTCTTTGCCTCCTGGAGATTATTTCGTTGATCTCCATTTCTCAGAGATTGTAAATATTCACGGACCGAAGGGGATGAGGGAATTTAACGTATATGTGCAGGAAGAAAAGGCAAGTGATTTGTTTCTGAAGCATTTTAATCTCATGTTTGCCCTGATTTGAGTTCATTCTTTCTGTTCTAGTTGCACAGAAAGTCCTTAATTTTGAGTACTTTGGCAATCGATATGACAGGTTCTGTCGAATTTAGATATCTTCTCGGTTGTTGGAGCCAATAAACCGTTACAGGTTGTTGACTTGAGGGTTTCAGTGAAAGAAGATGGGCTAGTTTTGAGATTTGAAGAAGTTCATGGAAGTCCTATACTTTCTGGGATTTGTGTAAGGAAAGCTCCAAAAACATCAGGTAATTCTATATATGTACTTATCTTTCTGCATCATTGCAACATAAACTACTGACAATTGAGCTACTTTCATGTTCGAAAACAGCTCATCGCCTATCGCATGAATTTCTTAGATGTAAGAACTGCGAGACTGTGATAGAAGTTTCTTCAGCCCAGGTTTGACTTTGTATTCAGGGCCAACTGCTTAATAACTTGATCATCCAGGTTTTGCCTGTATATTTACACTTCTACTGGGACTTGCAGAAGAAACTTATGCGGACAAAAGCTACAGATAAGTATGAGAAAAAAATTCATGAGCTCAGTTCTCAATGCCAGCTCAAAGCAAATGAGTGTCATGAAGCGTGGATGTCATTGGCAGCTGCAAATGAGGAACTGGCGAAGGTCAGAATGGAACTGGACAACAATATATTCCAGACCCGCTCACTAGGTAAAATTTAAGAGTTCATGTCAAGAATAATTACACTGAAGGTGAAGGGTATTTTCCACTTAGTGCTATAACTATCCTGGAACAGATATTATGGTCCTTTTTGACATCATTTGGATTTGATATGACAGCCGCCATATTGTTGTAGATCATATTCGAGACTAAAGGCATTATATAACCCTTTGTGGAGTTGCAAAAAGACTCATATTTATATGCTTCCTCTGCCAATAGGGAAACATTTGGTATGGTGATGAATTATTATTATGGTTGACTCAATAGTTTGAACTTCAAAATTTTATAGGTGGAGTACATGGATTTGCCTCATTGAATAATAATTTCCACATATACATACGGATGGTGAACCTTGATAGTTCTTCAGATGTTTAATGAAAGAGAAAACAGTACTGTGGTTTGTGTGTCCGTGTGTAGTGTGTGTGTGTGTGTGTGTGTGTGTGTGTGTGTATGTTTATTCAAGCTAGTTTTCTAATCCAACAACATGGTGTAGATGAAACTGTGGGGAAACAAGCAGAGAGTCTGAGGGATATAAGTACCGACTATGAGAAAGATAAGAAGAAATGGAGGGAGGCAATTGATCATTTACATGAGAAGATCAAGGTTTGTGACTTCATTTTCCTAAAAGCAGTAATTACAGAACTCGTACTTGAGCATTTGATATGTGTTGGTTGATCATACCAGATAATGCAAAATGAACATTCTCTGCTATCCCACGAGGCACATGCATGTGCAGATTCAATACCTGATTTGAGTAAAATGGTAGCTGGAGTTCAAGCCTTGGGTAGGTTCTTAATATACTTGATCTATTTATTATTATTTATCTGTGTTCTAACTGATTACTCATGCAGTTGCACAGTGTGAGGACCTCAAATTAAAATATAGTGAAGAGCAAGCAAAGCGGAAGGAACTTTATAATCAACTACAAGAAAGTAAAGGCAAGTTAACTTTGCCTGCCCAAGTGATTTATTGTTAGCATCATAGGCTTAATAAAGAACATCCCTTATGGTAGTACTTTTCAAATGCCAGGCAACATTAGGGTCTTTTGTCGATGCCGTCCACTAAGCAAGGAAGAGATATCAGCTGGCTGTTCGACGGTAGCAGACTTTGATGCTGCAAAAGATGGAGAACTAGGAATTTTAACAGGTAGCACCACCAAAAAGACGTTTAGGTTTGAACGGGTCTATACACCCAAAGATAACCAAGGTACTCAAAGGAATTCAAACTATTCCACATTTGGAAAATGCAAAATGTCAAATAAATTAACTGTTTCTTTGGTCAAACAGTTGATGTGTTTGCGGATGCTTCACCATTGGTGACCTCAGTGCTAGATGGCTACAATGTTTGTATATTTGCCTACGGGCAAACTGGGACAGGGAAAACATTTACAATGGAGGGGACTGATCAGAACAGAGGAGTGAACTTTAGAACTTTAGATCAGTTGTTCCAGGTTGCAAGGGAAAGAAAGGACAGTTTTAGGTATAGAATATCTGTTAGTGTTCTTGAAGTCTACAATGAACAGATAAGAGATTTGCTAGCTACATCACCAGGATCAAAGAGGTAATTTTTGCATTTGTTAATACAATTGGCCAAAAAGAAGTCTGCAATTATTTTCTTATTTACTCTTGTTTTCTTTATGTTGCTTATCGTCTGCCTCTTTGCTGGGTCATTAGGTTGGAGATAAAGCAGTCTGCTGAAGGCTCTCATCTGCCTGGGATTGTGGAGGCTGAAGTCAAAGAGACTAAGCATGTTTGGGATGTATTACAGGCTGGAAGCAACGCAAGAGCTGTAGGATCAAATAATGTGAATGAGCATAGCAGCCGATCCCACTGGTAGAACATTTTCTCTCCCTATCAAGACGTTTTAGTTTTTCTGAAAAACATCTGGCTTAAGAAAATCTATCATGACTATTGTTTCCCTTTCCCTTCCAATTTATGCAACAGCATGCTCTGCGTGACTGTAAAAGCAGAGAATTTGATGAATGGTGATAGTACTAGGAGCAAGCTTTGGCTTGTTGATTTGGCAGGCAGTGAGAGACTTGCAAAAACTGATGCACAAGGGGAGAGGCTCAAGGAGGCTCAAAATATCAATAAATCCCTTTCAGCTTTGGGCGATGTCATATATGCTTTAGCAACAAAGAGTAGTCACATTCCATACAGGTATCTGTGTGTTTGTCTCTGTTGGTTACTATTATTTAACATACTGAAGGTGTGCGAGCTTTAATATATGACATCTGTTGGCAGGAATTCGAAATTGACCCATCTTCTTCAGGATTCATTAGGTAAATCAAACTATCTTGCAAACTAGTGTTCACAATCCCAGCTAACATCTTCATGTTAGTTGCTTAAATGCTTTTAACAGCTTTGTTGGCCTCTCAGGTTAAGAGGACCTTTTCTTGTAGCCTAATTTCTTTAATGCACTTCTGTAGGAGGTGATGCCAAAACCCTTATGTTCGTGCAAATAAGCCCTTCGGATAAAGACTTGAGTGAAACCTTAAGTTCATTAAATTTCGCAACTAGAGTTCGAGGAGTGGAGTTGGGTCCTGCAAAGAGGCAGATTGATACAAGTGAGCTTCAGAAGTTGAAGGCAATGGTATGTCTCCCAAACGGGATAAATATTCAGTTCTGAAATGCTTTCAGAATATTTTGATTTAATTCTGATAACTGTCAACTGTTTTACATCTAAAAAAAGCTTGACAAAGCTAAACAGGACAGCAGAGCCAAGGATGAAACTGTGAAGAAATTGGAAGACAACTTACTGAGTCTCGAGAGTAAGGCGAAAGGCAAAGATCAAGTGTGTCGTTCGCAGCAAGAAAAGATCAAAGAACTTGAAGGCCAGCTAGAGCTGAAGAGTTCCATGCAAAGCCAACTTTCGGATCGACTGAAGGGGAAGGAAGATCTTTGCACCAGTCTTCAAACCAAGGTTTCTTCTTAACACTTTTAGATGCATCTATTTGCTATAGTAGGATGAGATAAATGAGTTGGGCATTCTTATATGTTAATCGAGGTTCAATGTTTGCTGAAGGTCAAAGAATTGGAAACCAAGCTTAGAGAGAAACAGCAGTTGGATGTATCAATCTATCGACAAAAGGTAGCTTAAAAATGCATCCTCTAGCCATTTAATTTGCAGAACAGTGTGGTTCTAAAAGCAGATATTTGAATTGTTTGGCGCTTTCTTTTCAAGCAGGTGGAAGAACTGGAAAAGAAGCTACAAGAGCAAGTGCATGAATCTGAATCTCATTCAATTGCCCTTCAAGTTAAGGTTTGTATATTTAACTCACTAATATTTATATATCTAATACTTCTCCAAAAAAGACTATCATGTTAGATTATTGGGCTTTTGTTTCAAGATCAAGGACCTGGAGTCAAAGCTAAAGGAGCAGGACCAAGATACAGAAACCCTCTTGCTCCATCAAGAGGTAATAATGCTAGCACACTGTGTACATATTTTAAGTTTTGATTATTCCAATTTCTTTTAGACTATATTAGCTGAGAAAGAAACATTAAAGACATCTTCATTTCTGTTATTTCAGATTAAAGAGCTGAAAGATAGGCTGAGGGAACAAGAAAAACAGTTGCAAAGTGCGCTTCCTAGTAAGTTTACAGATGAGGTGAGGGCAACACCTAAAGAAGTAAAATCCTATGCAAAAGCTGACGAGGTAATGGCTGAGGTTGATCCTTTTATCCTGAGATCATCAAGCTCTGTTAACATTCCTTCCAACCGAGGCACGACAAAGCCAATAGTTAGTGATCATCTCCTGGAAATCAGAAAGAAAAGATACTCGAGGGACACAGAGAACAATGCAGGCCTACCTTCTTCTCTTAATGATAAAAGGGCTCGGAAGTCGGACCCCCCAAAAGCTGGTAGAGTTACAACAGTGCCAAAGCCAGGTGCAGCCACTCAAGGGTCCTTGGCTCCCAGGAGAATCACCAGAGATCAGTCCCAAAGAGTAAATGTGCTTCAGGATGCTAAGAAAAAGATTTGGTCAAGATGACAGAAAGCTAGAAACATCATCTGTTACTAACTATAGGTTTAACTTCTGTATGCGCTGGATTTATGTTCAAAGAGAGATTGTGTAGCATATTCATACTGTTTGTCTCTACGGCCACGGTGCATGAAGAACAATTGGCCATGAATCCAAAATTCGTTGCATTTGTGAAGGACTGACACTATATAAAGTTGTGCATTTCCTAGGTTACATGAACTCTGTGAGCTATATAAAGTTGTGCATTCTAGACGAATGACAGTTACCCCCTCTATTCTAAAAAATCTGCAATTATCCTGCTAAGTCTTAGTGAAATATTCAGTTACTCCCCTTGACCGTTTGTGTTATTAATTGATGACCGTTACGAATTTTAGGGTTAACAGCTATTATTGTCATCAATATTTCTTACCTTAACGCTTCAACCTAAACTTTGTTTCTATCCTTTCTCCCTCCCAAACCGCCCACTCTACCTAGCCGTTGTTGTCTGCTCGCTGTCACGATGCGGCGAGCTCATGCCGCATAAACGCAGACGAGCCCATGTTGCGACATAGGTGAGCACGGGCCTGCCCCTTAACTGTTTTAAAGTATAGTTAGTGTAATAAGTCCTTAAAAGTCAACTAGCAACATATACGGTCAAAGGGTAGCTGAAGATTTCACTAAACCCCAGGGGGTAATTGCTGATTTTTAAAAATAAAGGGGGCAAACTGAAGATTTCACCAAACTTCAAGAGAATTTTTTTAATTTACCCTTAAATATATGATGGTTAGTGGTATGATGTAACTTTTAGTCCCCCGTCTGTAAAAAATACACTATTTATTTTGACAGTTTCACGGTATTTAATCTATGATTTTCTCACGAATGTTTAGACACTGAAAATCAAATAGTTCATATGCGTATCATAATTTAAAATCTAAGTTTCTAAATATATTTTTTATGAATTTTTTTAAACTATTTATATTTATTAAAATTTGAGCTAAACATTGAAACTTGAAACACTAAAAGTCAAATGACTGAAATTTTTATGAACTGAGAGAGTACGAAAGTAATCGGCTGAGGAGATAGGAATTCAAAAAATTGTAAATATAAAGATGACATGGTAAATATATAAGATATAAAGTTTAGGACTGAATAAATATCTTACTAAAGGTCAACCCAAACAAGTCTACCAAATCTCTCAATTTCGTCGTGTTTTATTTGTTGTGAATACACCCTAGGTTCCTTTTTTTGATTCAAAGGGAGTAAGAGGTTGGGGATACCGAAGGCTCGAACTCGACCATGACCACTAGGTCAAATACTCGGGACTACTCCCTAAGTTCCTAAAAAGGAGTTACTATTCATTTAATTTATGGTTTTTTCTTTTAACGTTTTAATATTATATATATATATAAAGTGTAGTAATTTATATGCAAATGATTAATGAACATCTATACTTTTTAAATATATACTTCTTCTATCCCACAAAAATTGCAGCTTTTGTTTTTGTGTTTGTTTACGGTATTTAATCTATGATTTTTTAGACATGTAAAGTTAAATGATTCATATGCTTCTCATCATAATTTGAAATCTAAAATTTTCAAATATATATTTTTTTGAATTTTTTGAATTGTTTATTTTAGTAAAATTTTGAGTCAAAAACTCCAACTTGAAACATTAAAGTCAAACACAATAATCATTGTGGGACGGAGGAAGTATTTTTCAAAAAAGTAAATAAATATTCTAGGTGAAAGTTTGAATGAGAGTAAAATCCGCCGGCGATCCCACGTTTTATGTTTTTGACCTATTTTGGTATCATTTTAAGTTTTTGACCTATATTGGTCCTAAATTTATAAATCGTGACCTATTTGCGCCATTTCCGTTTATTTCCTCTGTTAAAATGGTGGTGACCCATGAAATGTCAATTTTACCCTTAATGAATTGTTAAAATACACCCTCAAGACTTTTAAACTGAACAAATCTACCCTAAAGATTTTTAAAATTGGCATTCTTACAACCATCTCCGACCCATCCCTCTCCTGCAGCCACCGACCCATCCCTATTCTGTGTCTGATTGCCAAAAAATGCCAAAATAAGGTCGTTTCTGAAGGTCGAAGGGCTTGGTGGAGGTGCTAGCTGAACAGGAGTGGCGGATAAGGCATGTAGTGGAAGGGGTAAGGACGGTCGGAGGAGGATACGACGAGGAGCGAGTAAGGAACGGTGACACCTGTGTGAAGGATTGAGCAAGGAATGAAGGAGAGGTTGCTAGATTGTCGCCGCCCGCGGGATAGAGGCTTGGCGGCCGGAAAAGCTCGTTGATGTCGAAGCCTCCTCCTTGCTGTGGCGGATTTGACGCCATCATAATGGAGCTGAAGATATCTACGTGTTAGCAGAAGAAGAACGACAGACTTTGATTAGGGTTTTTGAGAGATCACCGACGATCAACACCGGAACGGAGACGAAGCGGAAGAGCACCAGGAAAAGCGTGCAACAGATGAAGAAGCTCGCGCTTCTCAGAGTGGGTGGGTGGAGGGGCGGTGGGCCTAGGAAGGGAGGTTGGTGACTGCAGGAGAGGGATGGGTCGGAGATGGTGGTAAGAATGTCAATTTTAAAAATCTTTTGGGTAGATTTGTTCAGTTTAGAAGTCTTGATGGTGTATTTTAGCAATTCAATGAGGTAGGTTACCATCCATCTTAATAGAGAAAATAGACGGAAATGACACAAATAGGTCACGATTTATAAATTTAGGTCAAAAACTTAAAATGAGACCGAAATAGGTCAAAAACTTAAAATGTAGGACCGCCGACGGATTTTACTCGTTTGAATGATCAAATACAAGTTCGAAAGTGAACTGTAACTTCTTTTTAGAGATGGAAGAAGTACTTCCTGAGAAGTTGAAAGTAAAAATAAGTATTATTCACATCAATTTATACTCCTTTCGTTCTACAAAAATGATATGCCTTGAGGATTATTTATCATTTACTCCCCCGTACTATTTTGAATCATTCACTTTGGTCCATGGACTCTAACTCAGAACTACTCAGAGCTCCAACTATTTAAAGTCAGGCAGTTCGGTCCAAACGTTAGCCATACCGTCAGATTGACCATGTGTTAACAGTTTGACTAAACGTTCAATCTGTTAGTCACCATACCATTATAAACCAGCCCCAATTATTGATTTGTTATACTCGACCTCACCTGCCGTCCTAAAACCTTAGGCTTGATTCATTCAATTCACTCTGTTTAAGAACAATTTTCCATTCTTTCTTTCAATTTCCAAAGTGTTATCCCCCGAATCTTCGTATTTCAGTGGATTTGATGTGAGCTTCGACAGAGACAAGGAAGACTTCAACTTCAAGTATGTTGGAAATCCAATTTGTAGATGCGGAACCAGAACGTTCATGGAGGAGGCTGATGTGACACGGAGAACTATGGACGACAATTCTTCCGGTACAGAAACTATAAAGTATGAGGCTTTATAGTTGTGGTGCTATCCTGTTTTGAAGTCTGGTGTTGAATTCTGGCTCTAGTATGGTTATTTGCATAAGAAACTGATGTGCTATTTCCAGTGGATTGATGAGCCTTTTACTTTACGCTCCCATGAGGTGATCAAACGTTTGATTGGGAAGGAGAAGAATGTGGAGTTGGAGTCTGCGAAGAAGGCTACATTGACGAATGAAGAGCTGATGGCAGGGGGCTAAAATGGTGGCTCTTTTGCACTTAATTAGGAGTTTAGTTATTTTTATGATTGACATTGTTGTTATCGAGAAAATATGGTTCTGTAGCAAGTGTTGGAAGTGAGGGTGGTAGGTTACCTAGGAGTCAAGAATGCTATCAAAGTTTGTAATTGTTGGATTGGATATGTTTATGAATTTGAGCATGTTTTCTCCTAATGCAATGCATTCCATGTTTTCTCCTAATGCAATGCATTCCATGTTTTCTCCTAATGTAATGTTATCAAGGTTTGTGATTGTTATGATTAGCAAATGATTGTTTTCTATTCCCTTACACCACCAGCTTCAAGAGGTAACCGAGCCTTCCTAGATCTGGATCTAAAAAACTCTAACTGTATTTATTCCCTCATTTAGTTCCTCATCAAGGTTTTTTGTTTTCCAAGTGCCATTGAATGCTATGCTTAACAAACAAGTCCAACTCCCCCCCCTTTTGTAGCTAGACCATACATCTTCATTAGATCAATGTGGTCATATAAAGCTCCAAGGTTTTCAGCTTCCATAGGTTTCAGAGGAGACTTGCAATACACACATATAACATTAGCGGAACTATACCCCAAATTCCTATGAGCACTACTAGGTGAATAATACTCCCTCCGTCCCACAATGGTTGTAGACTTTGACTTTAATGTTTTGTGTTTGACTCAACTTAAATCTAAGATATATAATGAAAAAAATTCTAAAACAAATATTTAGAAAATTCATGTTACAAATTATGTTATTAATATAAATTATTCAACTCTATATCAAAACATTCATAAACAAATCATAGATTAAATACATGAGAAACATGAAAACAAAGTTGACAGCCTTTGTGTGACGGAGGGAGTATGTCATAAGATCCTTGTACATCTTATGCACCCTAAGCTGAGATTCGACATAAAGCAGAGATGGCTTTGTGACAAATCTCCCACCATAGTGGAAGTTAAAAACATGAGTACTAGACATCTGTAAAGGAAAACAACACACAATAAGTTACTATTTTAATCTCAACCCTAATCCCAAGAAAACATAGCAACACTATTTTAATCAACTACTCAGTCTACTCAATGCTCATTTTGACCCCATCTTCAGTAAAAGCAATCACTCATTGTCCCTATTGTCCCTTGAAAGCAAGATTCGAAAATTTTGAAAACAAAAAACCACATTACCTTTAAAGCAGATCGACGAAGCCCAAATAGATTTAGTTCGGTCCCTCCTGACCGAATCAAGACACTTTCAAGTGGGGACGACAATCCACGCGAGAATCTTGACTTGACCTCCACCTCGAAACCTAGATATCCCAGCCCTCACGTATTGGGGTATCAAACTCCTCACAACTCTTCTCTCATTCCCGTTTTCCTTCTCGCTAATAAACTAATGATCATCACAGACGTTGGCAACACGTGATTCACTGGGTTGGGGGACTAAACTACATGACTTTAAATAGCTGGAGGACTGAGTACTTTCGAGTTAGAGTCCAGGGACCAAAGTGAACGATTAAAAATTGTACGGGGGAATAAATTATAAATAAGCCTTTTCGGATGTCATAAAGATTGATACTCTCTCCATCCCATGAAGATTAAGTTTAGATTGCAAATTATGAAAAGAATATGGATCATTTAAATTTACATGTTTATGAATTCATAAAAAAAAATTGTAGATTAAATAATATGAAAACAGTAAAAAAAATGTGTAATTTTCGTAAGACGAAGGGAGTCATTTCTTTGTTAAAGTATTAAAATACAATATTATCTTCTTCCTACCACTATCTCCACCCCAATAGTAATGAAACATTTAACTTTTTATTTTGAGTTATCTTCAATATAGTTACATTATTCTAAAATACTCCCTCCATTCCTTTATTATTGTATCACTTTAATTCCTTTTTGAGATGTTTCTAAATGTTTACAATGTTTATTTATTTGGTAAACTTTTTCAAATAAAGTTACCAATTTACCTTTTCAACTATTTTTCTTTTAATTTTTTTATTCTCTCATTTGACATAACTGAGTTCGGTCATCATCCACTAAACTCTTATCTTTATTTAATATTTTATTACTCCTTCTGTCCTCAATTAATTCTACACCTTGTGTCGGCGTGGAGATTAAGGTGAATGTAAGATTTTATATAGTCTGACATAATTACATTGCGTAGAGGTTGCACAAAAAATGAGATATAAAAAGTTAAAATAAAGTAGGGATAATTTGGTAACTTTAGAGTAGAGAAGTTTGCATTTAAAGAAATTTTTAGGGACAAGCCAAAAGGAAATGTGTAGAATTAATTGGGGACGGAGTGAGTATAATATGATTTGACACCACTAATTCCATTCATTTTATCACGAAACTATCTCTTTCTTAAGGGTATTCTTGTCAAACTTTTATAATTTCTATTCATTTTAATTTCCGTGTCCAAACAAAATGTTGCAAAAATAAGGGGCGGAGGGAGTAGAATTTTTTTAAAAGAAAATAAAATTAAATATTGAAAATCAAATGCTACATTATTTTTGGAGGGAGAGAGTAGTACTACTAAATAGGTAAATAGGTAGCTAGAGAGTTAGATGTCACGGCCCGTTAAGCCCAGCAGAGATTTAAGCTTAAATTGGGCTCATGCATCAAGCCCAAGGTACGTCAAGTCTTCTGGGTCAAGCCCCAAGGCCCAATTCGAATATGAGAGCTAAGGCCCATTTAGGAAGACTCTCTCACTCTCCAAGACTTTCTAGAGACTTCTAGGAAAGTCTAGGATGTGGTAGACTTGTGTAGATATTTGTAGAGATGTATAGTGAAGTGTAGAGAAGTGTAGAGAATTCTAGACACTTGATCTCCACCGTTGGATCAAATTGATCCTGACCGTCCATGGAGGAGGTGGAGACTTATATATACCCCCACTTGGGGTTCAGTTGGAAGCATCCAAACATTTCTAAGCAATCAATACAAGTTCTCCTTCAAAAGCTCACTAGCTCTCTCAAAGTTTCCCTTAAGCTTTCTCAAAGTCTTCAAGGCGTCCAAGGGTTGGGTCGAGGTTGACTTAGCACAAGGAGGCGTGTTTAAGTGCCGCACGGAGTAGCTGAAGAATCAGTCTGTGACATAGAGCATGGAGGTAAATGTTTGACATTTTTTTTTTGTCATTTTGAGATTAGTCTAGCAAGTGTTAGAAGTTAAATGACTTCAAAAGTACTCCATCATCCCATATCGTCACATTTTCTTTAACGGCAATTAATCTATAATTTTTTTTCTTGTAGCATTTTGACATAAAATTTTACTCCTTCTATCCCATAAAAAATTGCAATGTTTGATTTAGATTTTTACTAGTAGTGAAACATTTCAAAATATATATATTTAAAAAATTTAGACTTCAAATTATGAAAAATATTTGTGACTTATTTAACTGTATATGTTTGAACATTCATGAAAATAATCTTAGATCAAATAGTGTAAAACAGTAAAAATAAAATGAAGTATAATTTATATGCAAATGAAAATTCATTATTAACAAATTGAGTTAAGCATAACCATAAAAATAAAAGCGAGCGGATGAAGTAGTTTTTTTTTTCGGACTAATCAGCTGAGAGTAAAGACCTAAAATACCCTCCCTCAATTGTTCATGTTAACGATTTCAAATTCAGGAACTTTCCTAATCGAATTGAACTAGTTCAAGATGATAACATAACAATTTTCTTTTAAAAACATTGGTTCCAAATAGAAAGTATCATCTCAACAGCACTGAAAAATGATCTGTTCAACAACTTAATAACTAGAGCAGTCTTAGAAAACTTCTAAGCTTCAACATAACATCATCATCATCTCCATCTCCATCTCCATCCATCCCAAAATTCAATCAATACATCTCTAGCTTTCTTCTAATCAGTCCGCTTCATGGTGTTGCCAACGTCGATCACGAATCGATACTTCACATCCGCCTTCGCAAGACGTTCCATGGCGGTGTTCACATACTCCACTGGTATGACTTCAATATCTGGCTTTATGTTGCATTTTGCTGCCATATCAATCATCTCCTGTGTCTCCTTCATCCCTCCAATGCAACTGCCTCCAACAATCCTCCTACCTGAAAACAACCAACCCTTGGTTAGTTATACATATGACACGCTTTTCTTATCTCTTTCCAGATCACTGGGCATACAACCAAATGCAAAGACATACCCATTATCAGAGAAAAGGCTGGAAGTTCAAGAGGCTTCTCCGGGGCACCGACAAGAACAAGCTTTCCATGAGATTTCAGCAAACCAATCAATGGCATGAGAGGGTGGTGCGCCGAGACTGTGTCGATGATCCCATCCAATGTGCCTATAGCAGCCTATGCAAAAACAAACACATGATCCTCATAAACATCAAGGCACCCACCAACTTAGGGTCCAGCTGGTTGGACATAAGACAATGACTCGAGTCCAACTTTTTTTTTCCTGATACATAGGGGATAGGGGATGGTGGAGACTTGACCTCCACCTCATGTCCATAGGAATTCAGCCAATAGGCTATATGCTCAAGGCAACTTAAGTCCAATTTAATCGAGAATGAAACATAAATTTAAATCACATAAATGACTTAATCCAATAAATTATTCTGCTTAAGTCATTTTCAACTTAATCTAATGGATTGAGTCATATATGTGATTAAACTTCTAAAATTTATTCTCAAATTAAGGTTGTGTACTTTTGAACAAAAAAAAAACAAAAAACTATCAAATCAATCTTTACCTCTCACAAACTTCACATCAATTTAAAAAAACTTAAAGCTTTTCTTCCCACATTTTTCCAAAAAAAAACACCAATAAATTTATTGTTTTAATTGAACATATTTTTATCGAGTTTTAGGATATATTGAAAAAGTATCATACACGATTCTTAACAGGATCAGTTAAAATGACTCTTACCTGCAGTTCAGCCTGCTCACGGCTGATTAGAAATGCATCAGCACCAAGATTCTCCAAAGCTTCCTTCTTCTTATTCGGCGAGGTACTAATCACTGTGACCTTAACTCCCATAGCCTTGGCAAACTTAACAGCAACATGACCTAGACCCCCCAAACCCACCACACCAATATGCATTCCAGGTTTATCAAGCCCATAGTATCTCAAGGGACTGTACACAGTGATCCCAGCACAGAGGAGAGGTGCTGCAGCATCAAGTGGGAGGTTGTCCGGAATCCTAACAATGAAGTGCTCGTCAGAAACCATCGAATCGGAGTAGCCTCCATATGTTATGGTTCCGTCACAGTTCTTGGCCGAGTAAGTGAGCACCATCTTAGGGCAGTAGTTCTCGAGGTCATTCTTGCAGTTGTCGCAGGAACGACATGAGTTCACCATGCACCCAACTCCAACTTTGTCCCCGACTTTGAATTTCGTCACTTTAGACCCTACCTCTGTTACTTCACCAACAATCTCATGCCTGCATACCAGATACCATTTTAGTTTCACTAGTATTGGTACATAGTAGTAAAAGGGACTCAGGTAAATAAAAACATCCTCTTCACAAACAAAGTATGGCCAAAACTTCAGGTTAGCATTGAGTGCATTAGCCAACTGATGTAAATTGATGCATCCAAATTCATAATAATAAGACCAAACTATGACAAGTCTGGGAATGAAACATTCATATTGAATAACCAACAAGTCCTCCAGAATTTAGTGAAAAGAAAGTAACCAAATGAAGTGGCTTCCAAGTTCCAGCCATCAAATGAAAGCTGCATCTTTTGATGTACTTTTCCCTTCAATAAGTTTGTCAAATTTTGTTTGTCTAAACCAAGATGTGGCAAGATGTCAGCCACACCACACGTTTCTCTGCACAAACCCACAGGACAGCCAACCAGAAAAGTAATCTGATATGTCACTTCCTTCTCCACTCAACAAAGTGGTCCTACTTTTGTCAAAAAGTTCTCATTTTGAAGCTTGCTCAAAATTACCAATTTATCCCACACACAACCCAACCACAATAAAGTACAATAAATTCTCTCTTGTATTGGTTACCCCTTCTCCTTCACAGAATGTTTAAGTTTAAGTAGTGTTTAAGTAGTGGGACAATCTTAAATTGGACCAGAGAGAGTAAATGACAGTTTCACTACAAAATAATTTACCAAGATGAATATTATTTACAATACGTGTACTCATCAAATGTTGAATCCAGTAGAAGTTTATAAGAATAAACAATTCCAAAGACTAGTGATAGAACAAGACGAAACAAGTTAGAATAGTACTCTCTTAAAATTATTGAAACATTTTTTTTATCGGACTGTTTCTAAATTATTGAAACACTCTCCCTTTCTAGTAAATTTTTGTACATGAATTTACTCAATTATCCTCTATCTCTTTCTTCCATTTATCAAGTCAATTTAAAATCAATTCAACATAAAATAATAGCGTGTTCAATTAATATGTTTTAATAATAAAATGACGACTAATAATAAAGTGAATGAGAGACTATTATGATTCATGCTTCACGCATGAGCCTGACCTCAATTTTAGCACTCCAAACAAAACAACTAATTAAAAATGAGCTTCCACCAACCAAAAAAAACAACATATATTAATTTGAAACAAACGGCTAACCGATTAGTGGGGTATATAAGATGAGTAAATTACACTTACTTTTTCTCTTTGCAATCAAGACAACATTTTTAATTAATAAAAGATACAAAAAATAACTAATCAATTACTCCCTCCGAACCTCATTAATTGATCTATTTGTTTTTGCTGTTTCAAGATTAAATGTTTGATTCAAATTTTCATAAAGATAAATAGTGAAATTTTTTTTAAAAGAAATCTATTTAGAAACTTTGTATTTCAAATTATGATAAGTATATAAATTATTTAACTTTAAATGTCTAGATATTCCTAAATAAAATCATAGATTAAATACTGTGAAACGGCCAAAATAAATTGATTAATTAATGGGTATGGACGGAGTACTATTAAGTACTGGAGAAGAGCAAGAAAATTAATATAAAAAAGAAATACTAACCCAGGAATGATGGGGTAGACTGTTTGTCCCCATTCGTTCTTGATCATGTGGAGATCAGAATGGCATATACCACAGTAAAGCACTTTGAATCTCACATCCTTCTCTCCTGTAGCTCTGCACAAAATACTTGATAGATTAATCAAACAGAAAAATCTCTACTGATATCCCAACTAGTATGTTGGATATCAGCACAAGGATTGCAGTGTGAATCAATCAAGTTGAGTAGTTTTACAAGAGAAGAAAGTTCCAAATTACTTTCACGCTTGTAAAGATGATGATAGATTCAACATGCAAATTATGGAAGATTTGGGACAAGTTTTGTTTAGGGAAATTGAGAGAGTATTACAATAACTCGGCTTAAATTCAACCAAATAGACCCTAAAAAAATGGGATTTGATCCGGAAACGTAGAAAGAGTACCTCCGGGAGAAGTTGAACGGAGAGAGGTGGCCGGAGGTGTCTCTGGCGGCCCAGCCAAAGGCCGGTACAGGGTGCTCTTGTTCTGCTGGCTTCGCCATTTTTGGGTTCGATTTAGTGAGAACTGAGACGAAGAAGACGAAGAAGGAAGATGATTTTGGTTGGTGGAGCAATGAATGTGGAAGCTACGTACAGGTTTTGGCTGAGAAAGTAAGTAAAAGTAGTGGTGGTGTCTATAAATAGTTGAACGTTACGGAAGTTGCTGGGCCTCAGGCAGGCCCTTCCCTTCGCCTGACGTAAAGGGTGACACAGCCGGTCGATTGGAATTTCGAGGTCTCTAGTCTCTCTACACGGTTCTACTCGGTTTTTAAACAAAATAAAATAAAATAAAATAATTATTATTACTATCAAAGTCACTAAATATCCTAATTTATAATAAGTTTTTGGGAAATTATAAAAAAAACATTTATGAGGTTTGTCATATTCTCCATTTCACCTTCTGTATTTTTCGGAATTCTCGAAAAACCCCTCCAAGATTTTTGGAAATATACAAAAATCCCGGGAGATTAATCTCCAATAAATTTTATGTTAGATTTTAGGTTTAATTACAAAAATTAGATGCTAAAATTCTAATTCTAACAATTTTATCATAATATTTTACTCCATCCGTCCAAAAAAGATTCAATCATATTCATTTTCTGGTTGTTCCAAAAAGATTTGATCATTTCCTTTTAAGAAAATTTTTTCACATCATTTTTATCACTCAAGTTTCTCTCTCCATCCAAAAAGTTACTTTTATCTTATATATCAATTTTATTTTATACCCTCAAATCTTTGATAAGATAAATTGATGGACTTAATGTAAAGAGACACGGAGAATAATAAGATAAATAAATACATAAAAAAAATTCTTAAAATGAATGTACTCTTTTTCTGTAATTTCATATAACCTACTTTAGTCCTTTTTCTTCACTAACATTTCACTTAATGAGAAATATTTTACATTCAAGAATATCAACGTAACGGTGTTCTTTTTGCAAATAAAAAACAATTTGTGAAACAAATTAAAATATCAAAGAAAGATGTAAAATTTGAGAAAGACAAAGTGAAGAAAAATATGGATTTAATATATTCTCTTTAATTTCCTTTTAATGAAAAGAACAAAGTCATCGGATCAGAGTCATCACTAACCTTTTATGCCACGTTCCTTTTGAGGATGTGTGAATGGGCATGGTCTTTCTTTCTAGCACACACCCGAAAAGCACTGTTCATACCAATTCTACCACCCATTTTTGGACGGAGGCTGTTGGAACAACGTAAGGGCTTACATCAAAACAAGATCCTGCGTACTTGTCTTTTGGATGGCCACATAACATTTTGAACAAACAACAAAAATAAAGGAAATACTAACTCCGTATGTTGTTACAATATTAAAATATTTTTATTTTAAATAAAATAATATTTTTTTACTTGTGTTTTAATTTAGTTCACTTTGGAATGAGCTAAAGATGAACATATTAAATGAGTTAATGACCAAAGATAATCTTAATCTACACAAAAAAATTAAAAGTGACAACACATTTGGGACATTTGGGACGGAGGGAGTACGATAAATTTTCTATACTTGGTCCATGAAAGTGTTTTGTTCCACCATTACTTTAAATTGAAATAATTATGTGGGCTTCATCCTATTAATAATATTTTTATACTCTCTTCGTCCATTTTTTATTGCAACACTTTCCTTTTTAGGACGTCCCTAAATATTTGTAACGTTTCAATTTTTAGTAAACTTTTACAAATAAATTTATCAATTTAACCTTTCAACTATCTTTCTTTTTACTTCTTTATTATCTGATTTGACACCACTAATTTCACCCACTCCACTCACTCATCTCTTCATTTATTTTTTTTATTATATGATTTGATACTACTAACTCCATTTATACCACCCACTCAACTCTTTTTCCTCTAAAGGGTAATTTTGTCAAAATTCTACTTCTTTTTACTCACCTTAATCCTCATGTCAAATACATATGTTACAAAAATTAAGGGACGGAAGAAGTAATAAATATGTGGGTCATTCTATCCATAAAAAAATGATGGTGGAAAAAAAACACTTTCATCCCCAGAGCATAGAAAATTTAACCAAAACGTCTTCGACTTTCAAGTGGTGGGAGATTCCTAAAAAATGCTTCCGTCCGTTGACTGGGCTGTAGAATCTTCAATTTCCTCCACCAATAATGCCAAAAATTGAGGATTGTGACAACGATGACCAGGCTGCGATTTCTCGTCAATAATTGAAACAAAGTCCTTTGGCTTTGCGTTGCTGCATTTCTGCAGCAGTGAGGCGTTGGATTGGTAGTGATTTTGAGGGCCGCGGGGTTGTGGAAGTAGCTAGAGGGCGTTGGGGTGGGGATGGTAAGGCTAAGGGTTGGATGGCGGGTGGTCTGAGGTAAATAGGAAAACAATAAGCAAGGTTGTTTCTTTGAGTTTTGCTTCAACTTAGCTAGCCCAAGAGCGTGTGCAATGATGTCTGTGGGTCGAAGGTGGCTTAGAATAAACTGCAATTGAAACAGATAAAATAAACTGCTAACCTTGTGGGATAAGTGGGATAATTAATAAAAGTAGTATTGAGTCCAGCTGTACTTATTATTATTATTATTATTATTATCATATAGTTGTGCTTCTTAATTTGACGGTTGGGCCTTATTCTGCCAGCTTATTCTGCCAGCTTGTGCATTGGGCTCCATAATATGTTATAGCGACATAGCCGCTATTATGTGGCTATTAGAAAGTTGGTGGGTGGTGTTGCGTGGTTGGTTGGTAGTAGGGATGTCAAAAGTTGACCCGACCGAATAATCCGTCCGAACCCGACTGACCCGACCCGATCTGACCGACTGACTGACCAAAAAGTCAACGACCCTAAACTCCGACTCCGACCCAAACATGACCCGAATGAACCCGTAACCCGAATTACCCGAACCCGACTGACCAAACCACCTTCAACCCGAAACCCGAATGACCCGAACACGATGAACCCGTGACCTGAACCCGACCTGACCCGAATCCCAAACCCGATTAATCCGAATCTAAACCCGATTAATCCGAATCTAAACCCGACCTAACCTGAATCCCAAACCCGATTAACCCGAATCCGAACCCTAAGGAACCCGAAATAAACTATCATCATAACAAAACATAATCATCTAATGCATTGTAGAGTTACTATCATCATAACAAAATAAACCACTATCATTCATTGTCTAAACTCTAAAATAAGAAAATGGTAGTAAATAACGTCAATTGTGCATAAATGACCAATAACAATAGTAACATCCAAAATGTGACTAGAGCTAGAACATTGGAAGGAAGAACGCTCTTCCTGTACTTGTTATGAATCTTAATGCCCATACTCTCAGTTGATTCAGACGCAACACTTGTTATAGGAATGCTCAAAATATCTCTAGCCATTCGTGCAAGAACTGGGTACCGAGGTTCTTCATCTTTCCAAAAACTAAGAACATCTAGCTTTAACACTATTGGTTGTCTACTCTCCATCAAATAAATATCAAGTTCAGATTTTTCATTGTGTCTCATTGATTGATCTTGAGCAATAATTATCTGTTGTCGGCGACGACAACAGCACGATATTCTGTCTGTCAGATTCAGAGCTGTCGATTTTGTACTTTTTTTAGTAAAGTGAATCCCAATTAATTCTAAATTTTATGTGGGCGCGGAGATAGTAGGGATAATTTAGTAATTTTAGAAGAGAAGTTTTTATTTAAGGAAAGTGTAGAATTTTTTAGAGATAACGCAAAACGAAAATGTGTATGATTAATTAGGGACGGAGGGAGTAATTTGTTTGTGATATTTTAAACGTATCAGGAATGAAAATAGAAGAAAACGTGTTTTCCTTTTCATTTTCTATTTTTTTTGTAAATACAAAGGAAAATGGAAAAAAAATTAACACCTAAAAGCACCCTAAAAATCTATAATGAAAATAGAATAAAAAATCAAATGTAACCCAAAAAATGTAACATTAAACGCACCCTAATATTTCATACAAGTTTAACATCTAATCTTTTGGAACAATGTACAATCTTCAATTTTGATGGAACAATGTCCAATTTTGTTAGAGGAACTAATCTACAATTTTTTCCGAGGAATATCCAATTTTCAAAATTATTTGAGAAATATTTAATTTTCAATTTTGTTTGAATAATGTCTAATTTCTCTTCAATTTTGTTAGAATGGTGGTAGTGGCTGCGCAAACAAGTGGCGGATCTAGGATTATTGGCGTGTGGGGCACAAATTCTTCTTAATTGTTGAGATTGTTTTTGAGAAAAAAATCTAAAAATTTTAATTAAAATTTCACATTATAGTAGATAGTTCCCATAATTTTGATACGGAAAGAATATATGTAATAACAAGAAAAAGATATAAAAAGAAGTGTGTGAGGAAGGTTATCAAAGTTTTGCACTAGATAATATTAATTAAATAGATTATTTAATTTCAAAAAGTCATAATTTATTTAAAAGTTGAAAGCGTAATAATTCTTGAGCAATTTGAAATAAATAATGAAATATTTTAACTATTTTTATTCATTCAAAACATCATAATAGGATATTCCAATTTCATAAAATACTAATTACTCTTATTTTTAGATGAAATCTATTTTATTTGATAATATTTAACCACATTATTTGTGTAAGACAACTTGTGATTCTAACAATTTGTACGTGGATCCGCCCGTGCGCAAATGTACGGTGGTCGACAACTTGTGATTCTAACAATTTGTGTAAGAATTAAGAAAATAAAAGTATGCACTTATCAAACGGCTCATGAAATATATTTATTTGAAAATCCTAGTTCCATCACTGTTGTATACTTGTATTGTATATATGCACATAAAATATGTAGTATTGTTTATAAAGAAAATAAATATAAAGAATAAAAGTTTAATTTGAAAATTTTAGCTACTCGAACTTAGATCAACGAAACTCGAACTTGAACTCATAGAAACCCGAACTTGGACTTGAAGAAACTTGCACTTTGGACCTGAACAAACCCGAAATTTGACCCGAACAAACCCGACCTGAACCCGAGATTGAAACAACCCGAAACCCGAATGACCTGAACCCGAACCCGACCCGAAGTAAACTCAACCCGATGATGACCTGAACCCCAATGACCCGAACCCGACCTGACCCGAAATCAACTCAACCCGAAATGACCAAACCCGAAAGACCCGAACCCGAACCGACCCGAAACCGACCAACCCGAAACAACCTAAACCCGAATGACCCGACTGAACCCGACCTGACCCGCCAATTGACATCCCTGGTTGGTAGGGGTGTGTAACATGTGGATAATTTTTTTAATGTAATGACAACGATAGTAGCTCATGGACCGCTATTAAGGGTATTAGCGTAAAAATCTCAAATCTTGAAAAGTAATAGCGTCAATAATAATGGGTAATAGCGGGACAAAATAATAGCGACATTTCCACTATTTTTGACGCTATTTAAAGCATCAAAAGGACGTAGTGTAATGAGATCGACCACCTTCATCATCCTTGTCTGACATCTTTCAACCACCATCAAAATTAAACTAAGCAAAATATTTGAGGTAGAAAAGTAAAATACTCCTTCTGTCCGAGCAAAACACATACGTATACCTTATTATCATTGTTTTCCTTTCAAACTGAAAAAAGTTTTTATTTTATTTTATGGAGACACGGAAAAACAAAGTTGCATTTTTCTTACTATTTTATTTTATTACTCTCCAGTTAATAATATTCTTTAATCTCCGTACCTAGTCAAAAATATCAATTTTGGTGGGATAGAGCGAGTAACATATAAGATATGAATAACTTTTTGAATTAAAGAGAAAAATGAAGGTAATAATGTAAAATAGGTAGGTAAAGCTTCATCTGGAAAGAAGTTGTATAAATCTTTATATGATATTCCAAAAAGAATGAATATCAATGTGACGATAATATATGGTTGACATAAATTAAGAGAGGAACTTGTTAAACAAAACAAATATGAGGGTAGAGGTCGGAAAAGAATTGAACCAAATTCTTCAAATTCAAAATTGTCATATGAGCTCAAATGATTAGAATGGTACTGCCGGGTTCTGAGGACCGCCTGGCATGTACCCCCTGTTGGTCTCTGCTTCCTTTATTTTTTTATTTTCTCTACTTTTGTTTGTGTGTCGTTTAATTTGTTGTGTTGTTTCTGAACTAGAGTTTCTAAAGGTGTTACAAGTCGTGGAACTGCCTCATACTGTGTGCTCTGTTCGGGACATAGCCGACCATAACCACCTTCCTCTAGTACTATAAGGTCAAAGTCAGCCCGAAGAATTGCTTTTATTACTTCAGCGCCCGAGGTCCTCCTACCCTGAGATCTAACTTCATTTGGAACTGCCCTACGAGTCGTAAAAGGTGGCATCGAGAGTTCTACTTTATGGAGCCCGATAATTCATGGGGTTTGCAGACTGCCCAAAAGTAGGAGGATCACCGGACGTTCAGAACCCTTTGCCCTTGCTAAAGAAAGTTGACGTCAAGGAAAATTTTGATAGATTCCACAATAAACTCCGGGGTCTCGTTCCTTGGTTCGGGGATGAACCCAAAGAAGTTTCCCCCTTTCCTTTGTACTGGAGGTTGATAACCCAAGGTATCTTCTCCCACTTGGGTATCGTTCGGGGTGATTTAGGGGAGTTGGGCATCCGGAAATCTCCCAATTCGTCCCAAGACTTAGCCTTGGTTCAACGTTTTCAGGGTGACATATCTCTCGAGGAGTTTAATAAAGGCTTATATCATTCTTTTATTTTGTCATGTATTCTTTTGATATTAACTCTAATTCGCTTTTTCCTTCGTAGAGATGGAGTCCGAGTATGACCTCAGCGCCATTTATAAGGATATGAAGAAGTCCACCAAGGCTGCGGGCTCCACCAAGTCTGGGAGTTCGAAGGCAGCTGCCCCGGAGCCGAAGAAGCGGAAGAGGGCTGCTTCAATTGATGTTGAGGCCACAATTCCTCCCCCTGTCCAGACATCCGGGGAAGTCGCTTCTTCGGTGCATGTCGAGGGTAATCCCACTCGGGATGACGTGTACGAGATGTTGGAGAATTTCCCCGAATGAATCAAAAAGATTCGAGTGAAGTTCAAAGCTGTTACGGTGACCGGGCAATAAGCCCCCGAGGTCATGCCCATTGAATTCCACCTAGGTAACAATAAGTTTGTAAAGTTAGAAAATCTTTGTTTTTGAAATATATTCGGGAATCTTTCCCGGATGTTCGACGAAGACCCTCTACATGACATGGAGAGGAGCCCAGGAAGAAGAGCGTCGCCAACGAGATGAAAAACTCTCGCACCTCGGGCCCGAATTCATTCCCCGGGAGCCTGGTTGGCTGATCCATGAGGATCAAAACATCTTGGATGAAGAGGACGCTAAGGAGATGGATCTCGAGTTGTGGAATGGTACAACCATAGCCTGAACTATGGAGTGCCTCGAGCACTTCTACCCGGATCTGGATGTCGCGTCGTCTAGGTTGTCCCTCCTTGGTTCTCAGGTAAGCTTTGTCAATGTCCATTTTCTTATTTTGCAATTCGGGGATTTAAAGTTAGATCTGTTGATACGCAGGTTCACACCCTGAGTGGCTGGATTACCCGGACGGTCCGGTCCATGGACAGGATCCCGACCGAACCTGAGCAACGGGCGACGAAGGCCATTGCCTTAGTGGCGAAACTCATCCAACGAGTTCATCACTATGAGCAACTACTCCGACATTCTCGCAGCTCACCTGCCCTGGTCCTTCCCGAGAGAAATGTCTAGGACTACCTCAGCTAGATTGAAGCTGAGGATTTCGCCAAGGCTGAGGCATCATTCCTCAGTGCGGTCAAGGACTGCCGGGACTCTAAGGATGCTCTCCGGGAGCATATTCGGGAGCGCGAGGCTTAGAAGGAGCAATCTCTGGTTGACTTCACCATTCTGAAGAGCCACTACGAGTAGGATCTGAAGGGTAAGGACGAAGAAATTCAGAAGCTTCGGGAAGAGCTTGTCAAAGCCAATGAATGCGTCTCGAAGTTTCGTCAGGCGCTGAAGGATTCTGTGGCGCTCGCAATCCATAAGTTCAACTTCGGGTTTTTCTTGGCCAGAAAGCAAATAATAGAGCGCAATCCTCATGTCGATCTCTCCGGGATTGACGGCGACGAAGAGCCCGAAGAAGACCCTTCCTGGTTCGGTGAAGAGTTCTTGCAGCCTCCCGAACCAGTGGCCGTGGACTTCTTCGCAGATCCTCAGTAGCATAGTGGTTTATTTTTGTATCCATTTTTGTAATCATTGCCTCAGGATTTATTATTGAAAATCATTGGGTTTTGTTCAACACGCTCGTCTTTATAGAGGTTCGGTCGCTAGGCCTACATCCTCTTTCCCGAATGTCCCATACTTCATTGAATCTTCGACCATCATACAAAATATTTTCTAAGTGTTTTAGATTGGTATGAATTGGCTAATTCCCTTCCTTCGGGGTCTAATAATTTGTAAACTCCCTTCCTTTATTCAGCAATAACTTTAAATGGGCATTCCCAGTTCGGGGTGAAGGTGCCCCCTTTTAGTCTCCGGGAGCCTAACTTTGTTTGTCTTAGAACCAAAT
Organism: Stellera chamaejasme; assembly: GCA_024586325.1. NCBI lineage: Eukaryota > Viridiplantae > Streptophyta > Magnoliopsida > Malvales > Thymelaeaceae > Stellera > Stellera chamaejasme. The sequence continues at coordinate 52,240,175 of CM044981.1, read as the reverse complement.
CTCCAACCTTGATATTTTCTGTCTTAACTTTCGAATTGGCCGAGGACGCAGTCTTTTGTTGAAAGGTTTTTCTTCGAAGTTCGGCTTCTTCTCTTTTTCATTCGAGAAAATCTAAATTTGTCCTTAGGCCTTGTTCGTTTGCACTTTCTTCGAAAACTTTAGCCCGGAGAGATGTGTTGGTTATCTCTGTGGATAAGTGCTTCGGTGCCATAGGCTAAAGAAAATGGGGTTTCTCCGGTTGACCTCAGTTGGCTGCCGAAGGCTAGGCATCTCCAAAAGGTAAGCCTTAATTTCCTCTCAAGCCTTTTGGGATTCCATTCGAATTTTGCTCTATCAGCTGCGTTTTCTTCCTTTGATTTTTTCTCTCATTTCTTCACACCAATCCTTCCGGGTTTCGCACATTCCTTAATTAGGAGTTTGAAGAATGGGCGACACTAGTTCCCGTACCGTGATATGAAGCGACTTAGGGCTGTTATTCTCCCGAGAAGCCTCTACATGTCTTTGACCAAAGAAGGTGTCTTCGAGTTTAACAAAGCTCTGATTTTTTCCAGATTTGCGTCAGTGTCAAGTTCAGATACCACAAATCCGAGGAATTTCCCTGCAGTTACTCCGAAAACACACTTTTCCGGGTTTAACCGAAGTCCATACTTCCGGATCTGACCGAACACTTCTTCGATACCCCGGATAAGATCAGTTGCTTCCTCTTTGCTTTTGATATTGATGTCGTCAACATATATTTCAAGAATCCTTCCTATGTGTTCGAAGAACACTTTATCTATTAATCTTTGGTAAGTTGTTCCAGCATTCTTGAGCCCGAATGACATCCTAATGTAGCAATGTGTGCCGGAGTCACTTATGAAAGATGTCTTCTCTTCGTCAGCTGGGTTCATCCGGATTTGATGGTATCTGTAAGGACCCTCAAAAACGTTAAGGGTAATGGTTGAGGTTAGTATTCATAATTTAATTATGTTTTAAATGCATATTGTGTGTCATTTGAAAGTAACCTAGACTTGTGTGCAAATAGAGGTTATTTTGGACCAAACCGGTTTAATAATGACATCAAGGGTATTTTGGTCATTTGAAAAAAATATAGTTGGGAAGTATCAAATTGTAATTTGAGAGGTTTAAAATCATGTTATAAAATAACATGACAAGTTTTAGAACCAAACTATGTATAGTTTGGGAGAACGAGCAATGTTAGTGCTTAGTGATCTAGTTGTAACATTGAGAAGTTTAAGGTCCTTATTGGCTTAGCATTATTGCTCAAAGTTGACCATTAAAAGAGGAGATTGGGTATGGGTTATGGGCTGATTTTGGATGGGTTCGGACTAGATATAAATAGGGCATATATAAGAGTGTTGGGCTAAGTAGCCCAACTTCTCGTGTGGGACCCACGCACAACAAAATTAGCTAATCTTCCTCTTCTCCTCTACGTGTTCTGCTCATGAAGGAGAGCAATTTCATTACCAGCAACCCTCTTCTACAAAAACTCATAGCCAAAACCCTTCTCAAGCCAAATCTCATAAATTTCTTCAAGAAAAATGGTGGTTTATGAGCAATCAACTATGGTGAAGCTTAATCTCACCTTTGATTGAGGTAATTGGCTCTTCTTTTTGTGTTTGAGTTTAGAGAGGATGAACCTACTGCCCTAACTGATTTTCTTCGAATTTATGGCTATTTGAGTGTATTTTTGGTGCTAAATGATGTTATGGAACATCATAGGGCCATAAGAGAGCATGGGTTAGCTTATATGTGTTTGGGTGAACTTTTAGATTTTTGCTAGGGTGTAAATCCGAATTTGTAAGTTTCCCAAGGTTAAATGATTGTTTAATCTTGATGCTAGATTGCTTAATTATGTGCCTTGATGATCATTTAGGCACAAGGAAGTAAGGTTGCACACAAGCTAGGAGTGTTGATCTATAGTTGTGCTTTTGCAAGGTTTTGCACCAAAGTAAGGGGTTTCTAACTTGATGTACTCAATTTATCTATGCCTTATGTGTGTATTGAGATGTTGAGGATGAGATTTGAATGAGTTGTTAAGCTTTGGTTGAGAAAAATAAAAGTTTGGTGTAGGGATGATCTGGGTCATTTGGCTTGCTTAAAAATTTAATTTTTGGTCTGAGGTATTTTAGAGAATATGAGGAACAAGTAGAATTTTACGGTTTGTGATTTGGAGTTGAATTGTGGAAGTTATGGTTACTCAAAGTTGGGACTCCAAATCAGGCCGAAGCTGTGAGGGGGAAAAATCTTGGAGCCAGCGATCGCCAGCGATCGCTGGGAAGGAGCTGATGCTCCCTGTTGGGTCCAGGCGATCTCCAGCAATTGCTAGTGATCTCCGGCGATCGCCAACGATCTCCAGCGATCTCCAGCGATTGCTGGGAAGCTAGGAAAGAAGATCTAATTAGAAGTAAACTTAAACTCGAGTGGAACCAAATCAGGCCTTTAATGAGATAACTTACTTGAGAATGTTTATATAACCATGGCAGCCCTAATGAGTTGAGGTCAACTAAAGTAGTTTAACAATTGCACAAAAAGAGTAAAAGGTGAGATAAGACTTGCTAAAGCAAGGAGCAACGACCAATGGTTGTTGAGACAAGGAAAGTAATCCTTGATGATAGTAGGACAATCATTGAATGATATCGGTATAACGGTCCCCAATTAAGGGCCGACGTGTATGAGTAGCTCAAGACACGAGTTAGCATATGATTAATTACCGGGATAGCGGTCACTATTAAGGGCCGACGTGTATGAGTGATCAAGGGTGTTTTTGCTCAATGCAAAACACGGGTGCAATGATTCAAATACATTTATAAACACCTTAACTCACCCTTGTATTTGTCAAAAATAGTGTAGGGCAAAGAGTAAGGGATCGAACCCAAGAGAATCGAGCGTTTAAAGACTAAATGTGCAATATGTGAAACTAACCTAGGATGAAATGCAAGGGGCAGAAAAGACTTGATAGGTTGGTTGATGGAGCGCGCAACTAATCTAAATGTAACATAATGCAATGGAGTCAAGAGTGAAAAAACAAGTAAGAGCAACGAAAATCGGAACTTGTGGGCTTTCAAGTATAGAGTTCTCTTAGGGAGTTCATGCATATTAGAAGTTGTTTGTACATCTTAACTCTTGATTTAGAGATGGATTACTAAGGCTAACATGCTTCTATCTCTAGATAGCATGTTAATCTCTTGTCAATCACTAACCTAACCAACTCTCATTGTGTTAGCATTAGGAGACAAGGCATGAAAAGCTCCTAATCTATTCATTATTTGACTCCTCGAGGTTATCTCTAACACTCAACAAGCCAATCAACCAATTCATATGGGTCACGTTCATCAAAACCTCCCTCGAGCATTTCTTCGAACACCTAGAAGACTAAACTAGAATATGCATCTTCTAGCACAAGTCATGCATTCAATGATCATGGAATTGGTATCTAAACTCATTCAAGTCGAGAATATCACAATCAAACCTCTAATAAGACCAAACCTCAAGAAGAGATGAAATCTACCCACTCCTACTCATGATACTACTCAAAATCAGCATGAATTAAACACCAAAGATGAAAAGTAAAAGAGAAGAATATGATAGAAATCACCCTATAAATGATCATCGACAAGAGCCTCAATCAACCTCTCATATTTGTGAGGTTGAAGGGGCTCAAAAGCCCTAGGAGAAAGAGGAAGAACAGCTCCAAAACTGAAGTTTTCTCTAAAATTCGCCCAAATGGTGAGTTGTGTCTAAAACTCATCCTAAAAGTCTATATATACTATATCTAATAGTCCAAAAGTCCCTAGACAATATGAGACATCATAACATGGTAAAATAAGGGTAAACATGTCCAAAAACTATGTCCAAATCGGATGGAATCGAGGCTAACTCGAGTTGGCCTCATTAAATGACGTGGACAAAAGGAGGATGCTCTGGGTTGCGCTGGGCGGATGCTCTGGTTACTGTTCATGCAAGCTACCATGCTCCAAGGGATGCTCTGGGATGCGCCGGGATGCTCGAGGGTGTCTTGGTACTATTCACAGCAGCAAAAACTTGGTGGAAGACTTTCTTTCGTGCTTCGCCATGTCGGGTCCTTTCGCGAGGTTCTCCACACTTCATCTCCACTCCTCAAGTGTGCGCCTGCAAACAAATAGTCACATCGAATAAAACGCACACATAATGAAGAAATATGCTCAAATAAGTGATGAATTTGACTTAGAACACTATGGAAATGTGATATGTGTGTGCCACACATCAATAAGAAGCTTAGTACACGAGACAACATGTGATAAAATATCAATGCTGAGAAAAGTCCTACATGCATAGTAACTTTGCATATGTATTTGCAATTGCATCATTATCATTCTCATCATATTCATGCTTGATATTATTGCTTTATATTGTGGTGAGATCCATTTTGCAGGTTTAACCTCTTACTGAATTTTTTCGTATACTCACCCCTTTAGTCTATTTTTTGTGCAGATATTAAGGGTAAGGGACCTTCTCGTGATGAAAGGTAGCGGGTAGTGTCGGCACGGAGTTACTAGGATCATCTCAACTCCATCCGTAGGTTGGTTGTTTGAGAAGTATTGGAACAAGACCCTATGTATATAGTCTAGTTGCCTCTAGCAGATACGATTTAGTTGAATATGTAAATATTCTAAGCTATGCAAATTGTCGACTAGTTATGGTTGCTTTTGGATGTGCCAAAGCTAGGTCGGGCACATAGGCGTACTTGGAGGTAAATAAATAAATGTGGCTTTCTTGGCTAAGGAAATGTTAAGAAATTTTATATGGCATGCCAAGTTTTAAATGTTTAAGAAGAAAACTTAATAGTTTCCTTATGCCAATTATACATACATTGCATTGCTAAGTTAAATACTAGAGAGCACAAATGTTTTAAATGTATTACAAGTATTGTACCCACTTGCAACCGACGCTTGAATACAATTTTTTGAGCGAGTGATCTGACACGTGTATCATTAAGATTAAATGAGAGGATTATACGGTCTAATGACCGAGATTAAGATAGCGTCCGCGCCAAGTATCCACCGTAGGCATTGAGGAAGCAGAGCCTCGCATGTTCATTTGTAGAATCCACGAGCCTATCAACCGGTGGTGTAGGATACGAATCCTTCGGACAAACATCATTCACATTTGTAAAATCTATGCACATACGTAGTTTGTCGCTGTCTTCACAGGTCACCATAACGGGATTACTTAACCATTCGGGATAGGATACTTCATGTATGACTCCTACAGCGAGTAGCTTCGAGATTTGTTCTTTTATGAAGGCTCTTTTGGAAGGTGCGTTGTTCCTCTTCTTCTGTCTTATGGGTCTTGCATTCGGGTCAATGTGCAGACTATGTTGGATTACTTTCGGGTCGATCCCGGGCATGTCACTTGAAGAGTAAGCGAATAGATCTTTATTCATTTGAAGGAAATTTACAAGTTTTGCTTTACTGCTCTCGGGCATATGTTCAGCGATCCTGGTGGTTCGGTCCCCCTCCAAGGTGACTTCTTCAATCTCAGTTGCTTCCTTCGCATCATCTTTTGTGCTGCCTTGCCTCGGGCCCTTCTGAGCCAATGTCATGACGTCCTTCGCCTCCCTCTGGCTAACATAAATCGAGGCACCTCCTTCGTCGGTTTCGAAGGTGATGGTGAGATACTTCACGTCACTTCACATGTGGATAGCCCCTTGTGTTTCTCTCCCGATGATCGCATTATAGGCCGAAGGGACGTCGATGACCAGCCATTTGACCATCAGTGTTGTATACCGGGACTGCCCTTCGGGCCCGATTCCTATGAACATGGTTGAGAGCTCTATGCATCTGAGGGCTAGCAGATAGTCCGGTCCCAATTCTGAGGGTGATGATAAGTAGGTCATAATACGGGAAATGTACTTCAGTTCCATTCACTCGTTTGATTCTCGAGGCTGGGTTTCTGAAGCTTAGAGAAACTATCTCCCTTGCCTTCTTCTTCCTCGCATTTGACCCCAGGGTGGCGGTGATGGTGTTCAGTACTCCGGTAGCTTGGGGCGGGGACTTCTTTCCCTTATTCTTTTTGTCTGGACCAGCAACGTCTCCTTCGACCTTCCCCTTCCCTCGGGAAGTTCCTTCGTCTAAAGGCATCTTCAAGTACTCCCTCAGGGAGCCCTTCTTGATGAGGTGCTCGATGTACCTCTTCAACCGGTAGAATTGTTTGGTATCGTGTCTAGAGTCCCTGTGGAATTGGCAGTACTTGGAAGAATTGCATTTTGCTTCTTCCGGCATGGCTCGTGGCCAACTGATGCTTCAGCTTCCTTACCTTTGTAGTGCTGTGAGGATGTTGGTGTGGGTGGTGTTGAGTGGTGTGAAATTGGTGCTCATCTCGAAGGGTTTCTTCTGGCCTCCGCAGCTCCCTGAGTGCCTGATGACTATAGGCTTCGGGGTATCTCTCCTTTGTTCCCTGTTGTCTTTGTTGTCCTGCTTCTCTTCCCTCTGGGACAACAGCTCTTGTGCGATCATGTGCTCATGCGTGACTGCGTACATTTCCTCAACGTCGGTGATGTTCTTCTGGGATAGTTCGTACACCAACCTGGAGTTCAGGAGGATAGGGCTGATCAACTTTACGGTTAAACCAAAATAACCAAAAAAATTTGGATTTGGTCAATTTGGTTTGGATAATTCGGTGTTTGGTTTGGTTTTCGGTTTAACCGAAATTTTTATACGGTTTTCGGTTTGGTTATTGGTTAACGTTTTAAAGAATTCGGTTAACCGAATTAACCGAATTAATAATACCCACCAGCCCACTTTTAACCCAGCCCACAGCCAGCCCATGTACCCAGCCCATGTACCCAGCCCAGGCCTACTTTACCTAATAACTCTAAGTCTAACTCTCTAAGACTAAAACCCTAACAAACACACACACACAGCGGCAGTCTCATGAGGTTGATGTTAGTATCATGAGGTTGATGTTCAAGCATCAGTAATTGCATAGCCTTTGAGTTAATAAGAAGAGAAAAATTTCGGTTATTTTGGGTAATAACCGAAATAACCGAACCGAATTCGGTTTTCGGTTTTTATGGTTTCCGACTTTATTTATTTATTTCGGTTACTAGTAATGAAAACCGAAAACCAAATTCATCGACCAATTCGGTTTGGTTATAACCGAAATGACCAAATGAGCAGCCCTAGTTCAGGAGGAGTGCCTTTGTGAAGGCTATGATTCGGATGTTGTCAGTCAGGTCCGATGCTTGGACCGCTTCTTTGTTGAATCTCTCAACAAATTCCCGAATGCACTCATTCGGTCTCTGTTTGATGCCAAACATCTGGATGGCTATCTTGGCTGATCTCTTGCACCCGATGAAGTGGGTCGTGAACTTGGTTGCCAGGTCCCCGAACAAAGCGATGAAGTCTGGGAGAAGGGAATTGTACCACACTGACGTCGGACCTCCCAGTGCGACTTCGAAGCACTTGCAGATAGCCGCTTCGTTTGCGCCCTTCAGCTCCATCGGCCTCTTGTACATTCGGATGAAGGCGTCCGGATCTCCCGTACCGTTGTAGATCTCGGGCAGGTGAGGCAGGTTGAACATGCGAGGCATCTGGCTGTCCCGGATTCGACAGGCGAAAGGTCCGTCTTTAGAAGTCACCTCATACTTGACCTCAGGCCTGCTCGAGTTTCTTTCCACCTGTTCCAAGCGATGTAACATCTGTCGGATAACTTCGTCTCGAGGGTCTCCAATTATCAATCTCTCTGGCCTTGGGGACCGCTCTCTTCGGTGTTCCCTTGGGAACTTGGACCTTTGTCGGCTCTGACGGTCCAGGGAGAGACCCCACTGTGACGCTTGTCGTTTGACTTCTTGATAGGGCGATTTTTGTTGTAAACGTCGATCGCCCTGTGGTCTGTGAGACCGATCAGGCCGCTGGTGTTGGTTGCTCCGTTTTTCCCAGAGTACGATTCGTACTGCTTGGACTAGATTTGGATCCAGGTGTCGAATATCGCTCCGGCGGAGACTGGAGGTTGGCCGCAAGGAGGTTGCCCCGTGCGTAGTGTCCTCAGAAGAATTCTGGTAGCTGGGGTCGGTCGTGAGGCCGTCAGTTGAGCCTCCTCCTTCCGGCCTAGACATGCGGGAACGAGAGTGACCCCCACGCTTCGTTGGTGGAGCATGATCTTGGTGGCCGTCGCCGTTCCCACAGACGGCGCCATTTGGTGGCGGATCTGTGTGGGCAGCCGCCACGGTCCTCCTGTGCTGTCTGATTTTAACGTTGCTGGACGCCATAGGGATCCGTTTAACGTACGAAGAACTCGGAATTCGAGTAAATGAAATATAGGGGGCCCTCTGTTTGTATTTAGTGAATATTGGGAAAGTGAGATGACAGTAACAAGAGAATAGAGTGAATAGTTACCCTGAAAGTTGTGAGTGATTAGTGCTTTTATAGTACATAGTTATAGAGTGACAATATTGTAATATCCCAATATAGAATGACGGCGTGTCAGAGGACATGAGTCCTTAATATGTTCGGGTGTGTATTGTCCGAGAATGTCCTTAATATGTTTGGGGGAGTTCTTATCATGTCAGGTAATGTCCTTAATGTCCTCGGTATGCTTGGGTTATGAGTTATTTAAGTTTTTAATGAGGCCCTTATTTTGGGCTAGAGATTTGGTCTTTTATTATGTTTTTTTGAGCCTTTTAAGTAGATTGGGCCTGACTGTCATCAATACTGTTCTCTGTTTTACCCACCCTTCATATATACTCCTCAATAAATTTGCTACAGTACTAATGATTTTCTTCAAAAAGAAGCCACCTGCAACGAACTCGCGTACACGTCGAAGTCACACAGATCTTGAAAAACAAGAGGTAATTGTTTTTTATCTATTAAAAACTGATATTGTTATATATATATTATGCCATTCAACGCCTCTGTTGTTGTTGGAAACAGTAAAAAAAAAATTGTTACAATTTTGTTAATTAGTGGAGAGACTAATTAAATCAGGGTTTTGATTACGATCTTGCTAGAATTGGAGTGATCGATCGGAAAATTATACTCCGTAAACCTTAACTCTATGAACTAGCTTAAATACCCGCCGATGGCACGGGATAATACTTTTAAATTTTAAGTTATTAAGAAATGAAACGAAATATCGTATGAACACCGACCTACGGCACGTGACAGCGATAATAGAAAAAGGTAATTTGTTACAGCTGTAATAATATATCGAACACGGTGGTAAAAGGTTTCAAATACATTTATCAGTGCATAATGACCTAATGTCTGAAAATGGATTATATACTTCCGTTCGTCGATTACTGCTGAAGCTCCGAAATCGGGTGTTGCTTAATAACAACACTGTTCAAAATGTTATAAAATGTAGTTGTCGTTAGAATAAAGCATATTAATTAATAAGCATGGACCATGTTCAACTTATACAATTCAAATACCTGTCATGTTGTTCATCTTCGTTTTCAGGGTGTCCAGTCTCACAGATGTTCGCCGATAATATCTCCGATGAATCACATTGTGATTGGCTGCAAGTGTTAATAGGAGAAACGATATTTGATCAATTTGATCAATTTAATATAGCTACGGTGCATAATGAGACTAATTCTTCGTAATACATACCGTTTCGCTGAGGGTCCACTTGAATCATTATCAAGTGGTACTTTTCTTTACCAACTACCCCAACCGGTGTTCCGTACATCGCAACTAAGTTTATTAAAATATCAACAAAAAAACATTACACCACTATAATAATAAAACAACAAACAAACACTATGTAGTAATAGTAAGAAGTTAGAAGCCATCCTCGCACTTTGTCTAATTGAACGTAGTATCCATTTACTTTCGACGCAAAATCTATTTGATAAACTTTTTCACAAAGTGAACCACGAGTACTTGTTCCCGAAATTATATTCGGTAATCTGGATGTCCCACATAAGACGTAACCCCACAATCCTGTTAACTGTGCGATTAACTTGAACCTACATGAGCACAATACCAATTGTATAGATATACTTACAGTCTATAAATTGCATATGACATATGTGTATACTTAAACATATATATATATAAATATATATATATATATATATATATATATATATATATATATATATATAAACACACGCACACGTTCAATAATCAAGATGATCGATCATACATTTGACTAGGTCCCGGATAATGTGAGCGCGTCACACTTTAAAAGTTCAGATTCTTTGCCTTATCGAACAACACCGGTGTGCCATCGCCGGTATTATCATGAACTTTAATCTCAAGTTTGTACCTATAAAAAATCATAGACAAATACGACTTGATTAAGTATACACATGTGTTAATGGTGGAACTGCATTCTGGGTAATACAGTTTGAGAAACCGGTATTCTGGATACCTGGTTGTTGGGGCATGGATATCAGTCTTACAACTTCCATAGTGGTATTGGGACCCCATCGCAACCACTTTGCGCATACATATATGACAGGCTAAATACCATATTGGGTACTGCGTGTTCACACCAAGTATGATAGCGCAGATCCTAAAATTCCTTTCCTACACAAACACATGAAAACGTCGGTATAAATCAATAAAGACATAATGTTTAAAGTAATCCCATTATACCTCGTTGATTTTGTGTGACGTATATCCTCTAGCATGGCCAATGTGATCTGTCTTGTATACCTCATCACCGCCGGTGTGGTTGCTAACGATTGAACACTACTAATGCCGCTTGATTTGAACTATTTAATTGATTAAAGTACCGATTAGAAATTGATATACTTACGTTGAACATGAGGATACACAACATATTTACGTGTATTTCATATGACAGACAAACCTGCTTCCTAGCATAGTTGCCTTTGGCATATCAGGATTCAAATATAACTTCGTCGCGCATGTTGATGAAAGACTTTATGTAGCTGTTGAAACGACATACAATAAAAAATACATTTCTACACCTAATAGTCCAAAAGCAGTGAAATAAGTTATATTAAAAGAACAAACGTACCTTGGAAGCGTTTAACATACGTGCTAGTGCAAACCACGATCTGTGAGGCATTCTGATCCAATCAGAGTATTCTTGACCATATCAACCTTATCTCCCCACATAGAAATCTCAAGTCGAGAACCACTACATAGAAACGATTTAAAAGATGGTCAGCACTTAAACATTTGAAATCATTTTAACGAACATCGTTTATATTCCTAACCTTTCATTTATAAGCCAAAGTGATTGAACCTTCGTCATCCCGCCTTTCTTAAGCGACTGATCTCTGGGTGGACCAATTTGATATAACCGACCAATCACATCTATGACACATTCATATAACATAATCGGTGCACGTACGCTGTCCGACAATATTCACACGCAGTAAAAATGACAACGACTAACCTATGCAAATGACATTATGAGGGAAACGTGCACCAACCTCACCAAAATTGACTAACTCAAACTTATGTCTTGGTATATTTGCAGAATCATTAAGCAATGCTACCTTCGTGTGGCCAGTGAAGAAAATCTTAAAGGCAGACGTAATGTGATCTTCGACGACGATGCACCTCCAACAACGAAGTTACTAATGTTATATACTGACCCTTCATCCAGTATTGGTCGAAATTTGTCACATAACACAGGTCTAATCCGAGCTGATATGTGGTCGTTCTGGAAAACATGCATCAAAGTATATGTAACGTTGAACAACAACTACATCTATACTTACATAATATATTGAACATATTAAATTTGGAACAAACAATTATTAAAATGGTGATCATTTACCGACATTTGCATCGAGCAGACCATCTCTAAACCGATGAAACATCCGGTTGTTGTGTTGACCGCTTCCCACAAACGGGTGACACGGACATGGATCGACCCGATTGTAACCGATTCGTGTAAGACCAGATATCGTTTGAGTTGTACCCTTTGCATTGCTCATCTATCGAACACAAAAATATCAATGTACATGAGCAATAATACTGGTAATGACCAAATATCAACTCCGAATTAATTCACTAATGCATGTAGACATCACAAAATCAGGAAAAATATAACTACCTGAACAATCGGTCAAATATCTCAGTGTATACAACATTTTTAGTGAATCCCTTTTTAGACGGATCATCAGATTCAATGATAACTTTTAAACCTTCAGGTGATGTTACGCGTGATGCAGCGACGTACAATTGATCGTGACTAAAAACAGGCTAATGCAAATACAATCCAACCCGGTTAAATGTCTGACCTTGGCTCTTGTTAATGGTCATTGCAAAACAAACTTTTAATTGGGAACTAATGACGAGGAAGTTTAAACGGTAACTTCGTAGCAGAAGGGAGCATCTCAACACGAGGTATCAAGCATCGTCGCCCAACAAAACTACCAGAAAGAATCTCTGCTTCGATAACCCTTTGCGACAACTTAGTGACAACCAGTCGAGTCCCATTGCACAGACCATTAGCATGGTTCATATTCCTCATCAATATAATCGGTACACCAACCTTCAATATCAGCTCATGATTGGGTAATCCGGAAAACTTCAATGTGTTCAGATACTCAACGGGTGATGGCCGCCAGACCCAATCTACATAAAAGGTCCAAAAAGGCCTAGCAAAAGGGCCAAACAATAGCCCAAGATAAGGGCCCCATTAAAAATTCATAAAACTCTGCACAAGGACATCGCCGGACATAATGGACCCGAACATACTAAGGAAATTTCCGGATGATTCTCCCGAACGTAGTAAGGACACATGCTCTTCGACACACTATCGCACTTTATTTGGATTTACAATAATGTCACTCGGCCCCAGGGCTATAAAGGCATTCATTATCCTCACCTAAGAAAAGGAGGTTTTAACAAAAACTCTCCACGGTTGCCGGAATCTCCCGATACTCACAATACAAACAGAGGACCCTTCCTCTATTTCCCCTCTCGAATTCCGAATTAATCTAATGACGTCCAATAACGTCAGGACACGTCAGCATAACTGACACGTGGCGGCTACCCAAACCGATCCGCCATCAAATGGCGCCGTCTGTGGGAACGACACAAGGCCCCAAGAGGTTCACTCGTTCCGAATATCATCTCCGGTCAATAGGATTTCCAACTGGCAGCCTCTAGTAGCTTCGTTCAGCACAACCCCAAACAGAGGAGGATAATACCCCATATTCAAAATTCCCGGACCTTGTTGGTCCGAGAAGTTCAAAGGGGGATAAGTAAATATCCCTAATTCAAAATTCCCGGACCATGTTGGTCCGAGAAGTTCAAAGGGGGATAAATAAATATCCCCAATTCAAAAATTTCCGGACTGGTTGGTCCGAGAAAGTCGAAGGGGATAAATAAATATCCCCAATTCAAACATTCCCGAACTGGTTGGTCCGAGAAACTCAAGGGGGATAAGTAAAAATCCCAAATTCAAAAATTTCAAAAATTCCGGAACTTGATGATCCGAGAAGTTCGAAAGGGGGATAAATAAATATCCCCAGTTCGAAAATTCCCGGACCTTGTTGGTCCGAGAAAGTCGAAGGGGGGATAAGTAAAAATCCCCACTTCAAAAATTTCAAAAATTCCCGGACCTTGATGTTCCGAGAAGATCGAAAGGTGGATAAATAAATATCCCCAATTCAAAAATTTCCGGACTGGTTGGTCCGAGAAAGTCGAAGGGGGGATAAATAAATATCCCCAATTCAAAACTTCTCAGGACTGGTTGGTCCGAGAAAGTCGAAGGGGGATAAGTAAAAATCCCAAATTCAAAAATTTCAAAAATTCCCGGACCTTGATGGTCCGAGAAGTTCGAAAGGGGGATAAATAAATATCCCCAGTTCAAAATTCCCGGACCTTGTTGGTCCGGAAAGTCGAAGGGGGGATAAGTAAAAATCCCCAATTCAAAAATTTCAAAAATTCCCGGACCTTAATGGTCCGAGAAGTTTGAAAGGGGGATAAATAAATATCCCCAATTCAAAAATTCCAGGACTGGTTGGTCCGAGAAAGTCGAAGGGGGATAAGTAAAAATCCCCAATTCAAAATTTCAAAAATTCCGGAGCTTGATGGTCCGAGAAGTTCGAAAGGGGATAAATAAATATCCCCAATTCAAAAATTTCAAAATTCCCGGACCTTGATGGTCCGAGAAAGTCGAAGGGGGATAAATAAATATCCCCAATTCAAAATTTCCGGACTGGTTGGTCCGAGAAAGTCGAAGGGGGATAAGTAAAAATCCCCAATTCAAAATTTCAAAATTCCCGGACCTTGATGGTCCGAGAAGTTCGAAAGGTGGATAAATAAATATCCCCAATTCAAAAATTTCCGGACTGGTTGGTCCGAGAAAGTCGAAGGGGGATAAATAAATATCCCCAGATCAAAATTCCCGGACCTTGTTGGTCCGGAAAGTCGAAGGGGGGATAAGTAAAAATCCCCAATTCAAAAATTTCAAAAATTCCCGGACCTTAATGGTCCGAAAAATTCAAAGGGGGGATAAATAAATATCCCAAATTCAAAATTCCCGGACCTTGTTGGACCGGGAAAGTCGAAGGGGGATAAGTAAAAATCCCCAATTCAAAAATTTCAAAAATTCCCAGACCTTGATGGTCCGAGAAGTTCGAAAGGGGGATAAATAAATATCCTCAATTCAAAAATTCTCGGACCTTGTTGGTCCGAGAAAGTCGAAGGGGGGATAAGTAAAAATCCCCAATTCAAAAATTTCAAAAATTCCCGGACCTTGATGGTCCGAGAAGTTCGAAAGGGGGATAAATAAATATCCCCAATTCAAAAATTCTCGGACCTTGATGTTCCGAGAAGTTCGAAAGGGGGATAAATAAATATCCCCAGTTCAAAAATTCCCGGACCTTGTTGGTCCGAGAAAGTCGAAGGGGGGATAAGTAAAAATCCCCAATTCAAAAATTTCAAAAATTCCCGGACCTTGATGGTCCGAGAAGTTCGAAAGGGGGATAAATAAATATCCCCAGTTCGAAAATTCCCGGACCTTGTTGGTCCGAGAAAGTCGAAGGGGGGATAAGTAAAAATCCCCAATTCAAAAATTTCAAAAATTCCCGGACCTTGATGGTCCGAGAAGTTCGAAGGGGGATAAATAAATATTCCCAATTCAAAATTCCCGGACTGGTTGGTCCGAGAAAGTCGAAGGGGGATAAGTAAAAATCCCAAATTCAAAAATTTCAAAAATTCACGGACCTTGATGGTCCGAGAAGTTCGAAAGGGGATAAATAAATATCCTCAATTCAAAATTCCCGGATCTGGTTGGTCCGAAAAAGTCGAAGGGGATAAATAAATATCCCCAATTCAAAAATTCTCGGACCAAAGGTGTGATGAGCGGATCGTCGCGGCGACCACATCACCACGACTTCCACGTGGTATTTTTAAAAATCGAAAAGGGGATAAATAAATATCCTCAATTCAAAAATTCCCGGATCTGGTTGGTCCGAAAAAGTCGAAGGGGATAAATAAATATCCCCAATTCAAAAATTCTCGGACCAAATGTGTGATGAACAGATCGTCGCAGCGACCACATCACCACGACTTCCACGTGGTATGACCGGAAGAATCTGTCTAAAATCACCACCAAGGACAATAGTCTTACCACAAAAAATGGGAGCATCTGATCCAGAGACGTCCGTACGCATCAGATCACGGAGCGAGCGATCCAATGCTTCAAATGTATATCGATGAGCCATGGGCGCCTCATCCCATATAATCAACGACGCTTTACATATGAGATCAGCAATTGGAGTTGATTTGCTAACATTCAATAACGAATCTTTGTTGATCTCAATCGGTATCTTAAATCGAGAATGCGTTGTTTTACCACCGGGTAAGAGCAGAGCAGCTATACCAGATGTTGCAACAGCAAGTGCAATTTTCCCTTCATATCTAATACGTGCTAGTATAGTACACCATACATATGTCTTTCCGGTCCCACCACCGCCATATACAAAAAAGAATCCACTGTTACCACTTAGTGCCGAGTCAACTATAGAGTTATATACATTGTTCGCTCGCATTTAACCCATTGTATAGAGTATGATGTTCGTCTCTCAATGGAGCTCTATCGTAATTTAGCTCCTCAAAAAACTATGAGTTATTCTCAAGAAGAACTTAACTAAGATCGGGAAAGGGCATACCTTCATAATCCTTTAGGGATCGTCCCAGCCTATTCAACGCCTTCTCAATCTCATATAGTCCGTAATTGAAAATATCAACATCAGTTAACACCAGCTCGGGATTGCCCCTACGGATCCTCTGATTATATAAAACATCGTCACACAACATATCTCTATTCTTCATCCACAGCTCAATCGGATCAGATACTTGGCATAAGGTAATTATTGTGACGAAAAGCTCACGTATGCTACCAGGCATCGCCCACTGTGATGCCTCGTGTATTGCCTGGTGCCACTCACTATCACCTTCCAGCAATCCTAACGCCATGCACGCGTCTCTGTACGTAGGTACAACTCCCCATTGATAGTTCGAATGTCTTGAAGCATGTCGGTCCACGCACCACATTAAGTAATAGCCTGAGATAGTAACGCTCACCGGCTATTGGGGCACAAACATAAGGCGTCCAACACTTAAATCTTTTTTACGTAATGACCACTTTTTTCCCAGCCTGTTCCAAACATATCTACTTGGGAACTGCGCATATGTTAGTTGGCGTGCTTCCTGATCGGTACGGTTACACTCCATCCAAGCGAGGAATTTCGTGACACTCTCGGTATGTCGTTGGACAACATCATTAAGGTCTGATGATGCTTGAAAAACAATGCTCTGTTCGTTCGGGAGATGGAACGTCAATCTGTCTACTGGAGGATCATGCTTGTGTATAAAGTAGCCAAATATTCGCCAACATGCCTCAGAAGCAGATATATATCTACAATCAAGATATTGCTTTAACTCGTCAACTTTCTTTGTGTTGTTGTCTATTTGATCGTGATGCGGTAGTATCGATTCAATTATAACCGTTGACCGGTCAGACCCTTTGTGCATGTATTTGCATAGATACTTGACGCACATATCACATCACGGTTTGTCTTTTCCACACAAACATGACAATCGTGCTTAACAACCAGATCAATGTTATGTTGAACTACCCATCCATTGTCAAGGATTGTTCCATTTCTAACCACAGTATGGGCAGTCGGTCGTCGACGGTAAATAGGATACCCATCCTCACCAACCAATGTCTCAATTTGTAGTTTTCGTGGATAACGCTTTGAACATTTAACTCCTGCAAATTTGTAGTTTTCGTGGATAACGCAGTTCATCACGGATATTTAACTCCTGCAAATCGCGTCTCGACTGTGCATTATCCTTCGTTTTCCCTTTCATGTTCAAAAGCGTAGAAGATGTTATCAAAACAATTTTTTCAATGTGCATTACATCCAGACGGTGGCATACTTTCAAGTCTGCCCAATACGGCAACTCCTTAAAATTGATTTCTTCACCCAATTGTGCTCATCACCAAACTTGTCAGCCCTCATTTTGTCCCACGGTGTTCGAATGCTGGGAATATAATCCTATTAAGATCTCTTAAGATCTCATGACCTGACTTATACAAACACGGATGCCTACGGTCAGTTTCTCCCCAAGATTCGCTATTGTTATGGAGAGCATGCCGGTGTGGTAAAAATCTCGTATGACAACCTCACCAACTGGTTTTCCGTCCATGCTTCAACTGAAAGCTATTAACATCACTCATGCAGTATGGGCATGCAAGTCTTCCATGCGTACTCCAGCCCGATAGCATTCCGTACGCCGGAAAATCACTTATCGTCCAAAGCAAACATGCTCGCATAACAAAGTTCTGATTACGGTGCGTGTCCCAAGTTTCCACTCCCGTATTCCATAAAACTTGTAGCTCCTCAATCAATGGACGTAGAAACACGTCAATGTTACGGCCGTGAGATCGAGGACCTGGAATCAGCAGAGGCATGAAAGTGTACAGCTCCTTCATGCATAAATCAGCGGCAGATTGTAAACAACGATGAATACCGCCACATCGAATACGATTGTCCTGTTTCGACAACGGGTTAAAGCCATCAGTACTTAACCCCAATCGCACGCTTCGGTACTCTGTGCAAAATCCGGATACATTTCGTCGACGTGTTTCCATGCCTCACCTTGAGATGGATGTCCAACGATGTCGATACATTTCCACTTGCTCTAATATGATATGTCATGAACTCTGCGGTTTTAGACGACTGGTAAAGCCGTTGTAGCCGCTCAATGATTGGTAAATATCGTAAAACCTTTTTCGGTTTCTTACCCGGGTCACACACTTCATACCTATCCGCTCCACACACCCTACAATTCAATAACTTGCTGAAGCTACCATAGAACAACATACAATTATTCTCGCAATCATGAATTATTCTATACGGTAACCCCAGCTCCTTCAACATAGCTTTCGTACTAAACATGCTCGTTGGCAACGAGTTTCCTCCGGGTAATATTTCATTGATATATCCGATCATCTCGAGAAAAAGGCATCGATACGTTGTGTTGACTTTTCATACTCAACAACTTCGATACAATCGATAATTTGGTGTACTTATCACCACAACCTTCATATAAAGGTTTTGATGCATCACATAACAGATTGAAAAAGCTGTTGCGTCCTTTCGTTTGGCACTTGGGAGCTGAAACGTCCTCATCGTCATTACTCGATCATTTTCAAAATTATTAGAGTGCTCATGAAACCCAAAAGCATCATGAACCATTTCTTCATAAGCCGGCCGTTCTTGGCTACCTTGAAGAATTAAGTATTGCAGTACTTTTACTTGCGCGATTTGATGATGTCGAAGCTAGTTCGTCAAAGCGATAACCTCGATAAACACATGGATTGATCTCAGTCGCTCACCATGACAATCCCACACATGATAATTGGAAGTAAATCCGTCTAACAAGAAATGATTGCCAAGCGTAATTTGATCATAATAGTATCTATTTTTACATATTGTACACGAGCATTTCACCAGTTCTTCTCCATTCGATTTAGCAACAAAAAGCGTAATCCAAGAATTCCTGAAGCCCGGTCCAAAATCTTTCACTTATATAGCGAGTGCCTTCCTCAAAGCGCCGATACATCCAATCACGGCCTTCGCCTATTTACGGTCTTTCCTATGATCATTCATTCATCAATAAAAACAATAAACATGCACAATTAATTATATTACTATAACCAAACACAAGTAGTTAATTAATATTGCACGTACATTCATATATAAATATTCACATATCATTTTCGCCTAATCCAGATCCAAGGTGCATGGGTCATATCCTGTTCATAAAAATACTATTAGTGAAGAAACTTTTATCGTTGCGTACGTAAAGCGTAATTACATAAATTTGGTAGCATTTCGCCTTAGTTCCACACTATACCATTTCTCTAGAATATTACTCTCCCGAGCAATGTATAACATGGAACAAGACTAAAATGCGATCAAACTTATGTAATCCGCTCGCTTTTACATACACAACCATAAAAGTTTAATACACCGATAGTAAACTTTTACAAACCGTCCAACTCGGACAATCCATGAAAACTCGTACAATATATTATTTCATACCGTTATTCCAACGTATTGAAATAAAGTGTAAAAAAAATATATTCTTACAAGTTTTCATAGACAGGAACTACGGCTCAGCTAATTTAATTAAATTACTTAAAAAAAATAAAATTACCAATACATAACTTAAATTGAATTAAATGAAAAACTATATAACTATAAATAAATACATAAAATATTTATTATCTCAGTAATACACCTAAAATCGAAGGTACCGCAGCTTCCACCTGAAGTTGAAGTTTAGAGAGGAGAGATTTTGCGAAGTGCGGAATGAGTTGAATTTCACCAGTAGATAGGAAATACATGAGCAAATAAGAATCATTGTTACGTTTTTCAGCATATAGGAGTTCTTACAACCATAATTGATTAAGGAAATATAAGAACAGAACATATAAAGGCAGAGAGCATAAAGATGATACAAGAAGCAAGAAAAGGTAAGCTTTGTCAAGGTAGATCCTGTTTGAAACTTGAAAGCTCTTGTTGCAATTATTCTCCTTCTTTCATGTTCGGTCTTTACAAAGTAGTTATCATCAATGTTGAAAAAAAATTCAAACTCCTCATTCTCGGACAATGTCAGGTTGTTGTAGAAGTAATCAAGATTGCACGGTTCCTGTTAATTGTTGAAAAGAACATTTATGATACATGGTAAGGATATCTTAAAATAATATAAATTAGTTGAAGTGAAAATTTACCGTTAAAGATTCAATGTATGTCGAGATTGGACAATGTGTGATACAACTTGTTGCCTCAAAGAGAGTAACCATTCCTGTTTCTTCACCATCATTCACCTCTAGCATTAGCAAGTACCTAAAATAATGCATTAGTTAGTGTTTTGATATAAAGCCGAAAAATTTCCTGTAAAAAGTTTTAATGGAATAATAAATGCAGAACTAAATAGTTAAAAAAATATCTATATATCTATATCTATATAGTTTAAAATATGTAAATGTTATTTTACCTTTCTTGATAACCAGGATCTTGAGGCTTGCATTTGAGACAATATTTATTCCCACTATCATCGGGAATGACCTTTTTTGAGCATTTGTTGCATGCTAGGTACCATGGTTTTTCCTTATTTAAAATTTTGGTAATAGTTGCATTGAACTTGTAAATGATACCCTATAAAAGATAAACATGTATTTAATAAGTAGGGTATTAGTTAAATAACACATGTATTTATAGTAAAAATCCATGGAGTTAAGAAACGGGCCTTTTGAAATGATGTTAAACTTGTTGATGGGTGGATAATGTCTTTCAATGAAATTTGAGTTGCCTCACCAAGTACGTCTTTTTCTCCAACATGCATAATATCTTGAATGTTATCCTTTTTCCTTTGAATCCTACAAAGCAAAGTAATCATAGTTTAAATTATATATTACAACAATGTTAGAAATATAAATTTTTTTATTGAAAATAGTACCACTTGGTCAATTGCTTTGTCTTCTTCGTTGGTGGATCAACTAAAATCGATGTTGTTGTCATTGTATTTAATTGGAGAACACCTGTAGATTAAAAATAAATAGTTGTGTTATATTAGTTTATAGTGTTTGATAAAGTAGTTGGAATAGTAGATTCATATTAAAAAAAAGAATGTATACCTTGATATTTTTGTGGCTTGACATTTAATAAAACTATGATGGGATATTCATTGTTTTGATATTTATCGTAGAGTTCTTGACCTTCAATTTCAGCTAGGCTTCCCAAAGCACTACTTGCATAGGTTTTGACCTATATAATAAGATATAGTAGAATAAATAAAATATTTGAAACATGTGACATAATAAAAAAAATTAAAATAACTCTAACTTGTCATCAATAATGGTAATCTCTCTTCTAATTTTTGCCGGGTTGTAATAATGGTCTACTCTTGTAACAATACCAAATGTATCTGCAATGGAGGACAATAATACATTAACTATACATTATCCATATATTATACACCGTTAACAATTGATAGAATATTATTTGAAAAGATGAAGACAATGAGAAGTGTACCTATTATTTCACCTTCACATAATTTCCGCACTTCATCTAGAGAAACATAGTTGAGCGAAACTTGTCAAAATTGACAGGGTATTGACTTCTTCAACCATGGTGCTTAAATTAAGGATCAACTCAATCTCTTTATGCACATTAGAATATTGTTTGTTTATGTTTTTATAATAGCGTTTGAGATGATATAACTTTATTTTTAGAAAATAGAAAGAAATTAGAATACGTTGTAAAACAATGTATAAACATTCCTTCATACTTTTAAAGTTTATACTAAAATAATTCTACATTAAATTAGAAATTATTTTAGAATTTGGAAACATGAGTTGCTAAATATATCGAAGAATTTTAAATGTGAAAAAAGTAAAAGAATTGAGTATTGTACCTCCCAAGAAATAATCTATGCTTTGTAGTGTCCTTGAGATGATGATAGAATTGCATTGTCCAGGTTCTCTTATATAATCTTCAGACATCGGTTCAAAGAAATCATTCCACAGGTTTCTCACATCTTTTGGCTGACAATGACATAATACAATAGCAAAAAGCTTTCGAAGTGCTGATGGCATTTGATATGAGACAGCTTCTTTTAAGCACTCAACAATGTTGTCATCAGATTCAAGAAACCCTCTTTTCTCTGCAGCTTCTTTAAAAGAAAGATATTGGATACCATTTACGGTTAGCAAATCCTCATATGATCTTGGTCCTTTAACATGATTCAATAAGAGTCTTAGATAATATCTTTCACCTTCTCTAGGATTTGCTCCATTTACTCGACCAATCACTTGTCTTTTTATCCTCTTTTTCCACGTTCGAGATTGTCCATTCCAAACATAATATTCAGGGAATTCCTTGTATAAGTACTTTGGTGCATTTGTATTGTTTGCATAAAAACTGAAATATTCAGTAAGCATTGTTTTCTTGGATGTTTCCTCTTCCAACAGACTATCCAGTTCTGTTCCTCCTTGTAGTAGACAATTTGTTGGTTTGGAAGATGCACCGGTAGGTTTATCATTGGAGGAGACATCTCACTTAAATCAAATTCATAAATTCTCCAAAAAGCTTCATGAGGACATACCCATCTTGCATCTTGAAACTGTTTAATCTCATCAACAACATTGTCTCCATCATCCTGTGCAATGTAAATGGCAACTTTGTCATGACCTTTGTAGATGTATTTATAAATGTACTTCACTGCTGTCACTGTAGAGCAAATTTCTACATTAATGTGACAGTTATATCTGCTGAGAAGATAAGAATTATATGGAACCACCCATCTATTGTCAAATGTTTTTCTTCCCACTTGTACAATCATACCATCATTCCTTCTTCTATATACTGGATATCCATCTTTTCCTTGAGTGGATTCTCCACAGAATTGTCTAGGATAATGGTATCTACATTCACCATTCACTATGCATGATTTTGTCTTCCCATAATTTCCACAAGGACCATGCATCATATGTTTGACAACCAAATCATGCAGTTCAGAGTACTTCACTTTATGAGGAATTTCTGCAGAAACAAAATGATCAAATTTTTCCGAAGAGGTAATTTTGTACTCCTGTTGTAGTATGATTAAAATATGGGCATGAGGCAAACCTCTCTTTTGGAATTCAATAACATAAACACGAGCTGCAACTTCTCCAAATATCTTCTTTTTAAAAGTTGATCTTTCAAATCTTGCAATTTAGCACGAAATACTCTAAGCGTAAGATCAGTCTATCACTGAGCCACCTGTCTAAGTTGACCTCTTACCTTAAAAAGGAAAAAACCTCACCCACCTACCCTCTTCCAATGAATTCTAAGAATGCACCGTCCGCTTTCAAAGTTTCTTCGGCAGACCGCCATCGATGACCGATCGATCGATCGAGAGCTCAGACTGTAGGTGGTTCGGTTATTTCCTTCCAATCGTTTAGTGAGAATTGCATGTCATTGTGGAAAGGCTCGGCTTAAATAGATCAAGCTTCCCATACTTTTCTACCAGACTCATGGCATCTAAGTAACGTCTTCGCATGTCTCGAGGACCACCAATGCAAATGGTCTATGGAAGGATTAATCTTTTCCAATTTCACTCGGAACTTTTGTTTAAAAAGATAAGGATCTGCCGCTTCGCAGCGTCTTTCAAACAGAAATGGTATCACATCACTACATTAAGTATTCACTAGCGGATGATCTTTTCGCAGCAAGCTAGAAGAAAAAGTAGTTGAAGCCAAAGGTGACAACGAGGCCCCCCAAGCCCAAGGCAAGGGGGGGGAAAGAAGAGTGGGTATGCGGGCTTCTTTCGCTTTACTTTTTTTGAGATCGTTATGACCTAAAAAAAGTGAAAGAAAAAGGATAGGATGTGCTCCGAAGGTGATAGCCAGAGGTCGCAGAGTCGGGTAGTTCCGCTCATTTATTTCCGTTCTATCCACTGAGCAAGCTAGCTAAGTATAAGGCTGAAATAGTTAATTCACACAAAGTTAAAATCTGCTCACACATCTTTAGTTAATACACACACCCATTATCCCAATAATATTAGTATACATACATACATATGCGCAATGTGCATGTGATGTAGCTAGTTAGAGATGATAGCCAGAGAAGCTTCATCTGTGTATGAAGTAAATACATCCATACGTATGGACAGTAGTCAACTCATGAAGTAGAAAATAATCTTTTACAGTGTAGTTATCTACGTGTTAACTTAACAAAAAATTGTGTTAATTAAAAACTTATTTTTTTGCCACTTTTAATATAAACTATATATAAAAAATTTAATACTAACCTCTAATAGTTTCTGCTTCAATAATATCTTCAACATTGTTGTGCATGTATAAATTCTCTACTCCTCTTTCTGTTGCACTTTGCTTTGGACTGACTTTGTCAATATAAGGATGCCATCCAACTTCACCATTTGGAAACAACATGGGGTACTGTAAAGGATCATAACATCCATAATAGTGATAAATTTTGTATGTTTTTCCTGAATGAGCGTGAACTATAATTTGTCTTTCAGATGGTGTATTTTGATTATTTCCTTCAACCCACACAAAGAACTGATCACAGATGGTAAGTTATAAACTCTTTGATCGGTATTCACATCTGCAAGAATCCAAATCTTAAAGTTATCGTGAATAGTCTCATGCTTTAAACTTCGGAAAAATTGAGCGTACGGATTGCGTTCAAGGATGCCTTTTATTTTTACGACCACTGAAAAATGAAAACATAAATATCAATATGAATACATGAAAATTATATTCTTCAATAAGGTGTTAAAAACATCGACAATAAACTATTTAATAGTATGTATACGGTATACCTGCGTCAGATAAATTTGCATCTTCTAATACGTGCATCCTGTTTTGAATTTCATTGTCTGTGTCATAGAAATACATTTGGAAATAGCATGGCTGACCTCCTTCTTGAGTTAGACCTGGGAGCATATGGTATACTTGTCCTAATGCTCGAAAGGTAAAGACACCATCTCTTGAGCTTGCAAGATTTTTATCTAATTTAACACCAAATGATGTGAAAGCGTAGATACTATTGTAAGCTCGAAGGTCTTTTTGGAAAGCCATTGCTTCTGTTGTTTCAGATGTATAAAGATCATAGAACTCATCAGAAATGTGGGCTGAAACTAATTTTACTCTTCCATTTTGACAACAAAATGTTGGTGCCTCATGTTCATACTTTTTGCAATTACAATGCTTGCAAATGGTCATATTTTGTAGCTCATGTTTTATTGAGATTGCTGGAAATACTTCCATGCTGCCTATGTATTAGAAGGAAAAGAAACAAAAAAAACGCAAATGGTTAGTTTGTATGTATCTGAATTTGTCTAAAAAAATTTGACCAAAAATTATAATCAATTACTAACCTTCTACCACGTATTTTGTTGAAATTGCTTCAAGCAGCCCCCCCTTTTTAGATCTTTTTCCCGACTATTACATTCTTGACTTTCTTCATGATTAATTCCATTACAACCTTCAATGAATGCAGATATTTTCTTACCCTACGATAGGATCGTCGAGTCCTTTCTTCTAAAGAAAAGAACAGAAAAGTAAATAGTGAGTAAGCTAGATTGATATGAACACAACCTTTACAATTCATGAAATAATGTAAGGTATTGTACTCACCCATGTGTTATTGATGTTGTGCAGATGGAGAAAGGCGAAAATATGACAACAAAAAACGAAGGGAGAATAATGAAAACATATATATGTCTGTTCTCTGTGTAACAATTGCTTTTGGATGTCTAATTATAATAGTTTTAGGTTTTGTTTTTTGTTTTGTATGGGTAAAGTGTGAACCTGCCGAATGTAAGTTAATTATAATAGTTTTAGGTTTTTTTTTTGTTTTGTATGGATAAAATGTGAAACTGCCGAATTTGAGTTTCTCTATTTATGAATGTCTACTTGTAGTAGTTTTAGGTTTTATTTGTTTGTTCTGTTTGGATAACGTGTAAGAGATGTGGCTATTGATTTAATTTGAGACAGGTAATACAAAATTACATTTTTAGGTCTCATTAAAAGGATTAATGAAGGGTAAAATAGTCATTCAACATTTATCAAAAGTTCATTCGTGCTTTTTATTATATAAAGATATAGCTCTTCTTTGAAAGAATGTCCTTTAGTCATAATCTCTCGGTCGATATGTTTTGATTATTGGATAATTATTGGGTAATTACATTGTTCATTTAGATGGATAATTTGGGAAAAGATAAACAACTTGCTATACTTTGGTGGATGCAAATTCGTCAATATGGAATGGCTGCTATAATCATGATGCTAGCTTATTGGCACAAATGTGTAACTGCTAGAAAAATTGTTCTTCATCGTCGACGTGTAAGAAATAATGATGAGAGTTCTGATCTCACTATTGATGATACCATGAAATCTTCTTCAATTCAAACTTGGAAAAATAAGAGGGCTAGAGTCACTACTAGAAAATGGTACAAAATTAACTGTCAGTACCAACAGATCAACACGTTGGAAAACGTCAAAACCAACTGACTTACCCGTTGGAAACGACTCATTGGTATTTGCATCGTTGGTATAATTTTAACTAACTGGCCAACTCGTTGATTAATTTTATCTACCAACTGGCTTACTCGTTGGTGTCAAAATCCGGTGACCGGAATTGACAAACCAACGTGCGAGCACGTTGGTACAACTCTACCAACTAGTCAACGCGTTGGTACTACTACCAACAGGTTTACGCGTTGGTATGGTTACCAACTGGTAAGCTAGTTGGTATACCTACCAACGGGTTAACCAGTTGGTAAGCTTGTTGGCAAGCTTACCAACGAGGTAGCCATTGGATGTGTAAATACCAACCGGTAAGCTAGTTGGTATTGTGAATACCAACTGGGTAGCTGTTGGTATAGTGATTAAATAACAGTTCGAACGTATACCAACGTGTTGACTGTTGGTAACTCATTTTTAAAAATAAATATTTTTTATTTATATACAATACTCAAACTTGTATTTATTAAATTAAAATTCATTCAACACCAGAAGTATTGCTGAAATATAATTAAAAACGTAGAACGTAGCATCCAATAACTACATAACATATCCTACATAAAAGTTGATAGAATACTCTTCAAACCTAATTAAAGAATTCTAAAATGACTTAACAAGTTTTTTGAAAATCGAAAACCTAACCGAATCTTAGCTGTACGACCTCTCTCGAATCAATCATTGTTGATGGTGTTTGAAGAGGCTCGAATCCGTAATGTCCAGCCATATCAGGATCGAACTCATCAGTAGGTATCCCTCGAGAACTTGTACCCGGACCACTTAACTTTGATCTCCTCATTAATGCTTTCAGCACCCTGTTCTGCATTTTTCTGATTTGGCTGATTTCCTCTTTTGTCTTCTTTAATTTCTCTTTGTTTTTTTGCCTTTTGCCGTTCCATCTTCTCCATTATTTTTTTTTCATATCCTCCTCATATGGATCACTTGCGAAGACTCCTCGAGTAGGAATATAGCTGAAAGATTGACGTCCGATAATCATTACAGCCATAGATCCAAATCCTGACAGTCTTCCACAATTTTTCTTTCCAACCGTCAAGAAAACTAATTTAAATTTATCATACCGAGTTAATGCTATGTCAGAAACTGAATGACGGTCCTTCTTGTAAATCGGAGCATCCGGAGCAGCTTGCTTTCGTATATTTTGCATTTTTCGTCGTTGAGCTTCAAACTGCTCAATTACCCAGAACTCAAATAATTTTCGGTAAGATTCATCACCAAGCCAACTTGCCTAGCTCCGACGCTTCTCTTCAGTAGGTTGTTGCTTTAATGTATTGTACATGCTATTCAAATGATTTATGCCGAGCTTGTTGAAAATACAATAATTTATTGCAAAAGAACACATATTTAAAATACAATAAAGGCAACATAATAATTACAGTATGTGTAAACATGAATCATATCATCAATATTAATTTAAAAAAAAACATGATACAATTACCTCAAAGTGTTGGTAAATCTCTTCAATTCAACAAGTGAAAGAAGCCTACATAAATAAAGAAATATTCATTAAAAACGTTAACTTAAATACACTTAGCTAAGAACATTTAATTAACTAAAAAAATACACTAAACTCCGGAACAAATTAAAGAATATTACTTAGTTAATCAAAAGAACCCATGTTATTCAAAAGAATATTACTTAGTTATGGACATTTAATTAACTAAAAAA
The DNA here is from genome assembly GCA_024586325.1 of Stellera chamaejasme. Taxonomy (NCBI): domain Eukaryota; kingdom Viridiplantae; phylum Streptophyta; class Magnoliopsida; order Malvales; family Thymelaeaceae; genus Stellera; species Stellera chamaejasme. The sequence goes on along the minus strand of CM044981.1, from coordinate 52,211,954 downwards.
ATACACTAAACTCTGGAACAAATTAAAGAATATTACTTGGTTTAGAACAATTAGCAAACAATTTTTAGATTAAAAAATTAGAAAATTCGAACAAATTAAAAACAAATGGTTACAAACAAATGCTCACAAATAACCCATAGTTACAAAAAATGCTCAAATTCAACAACCCATGTGTTATCTAGGTTTAGAATTAGTAACAAACTATTTATTAATTAAAAAACACTAAAATTCGGATTATACTAAATAAAAAATTCAAAATTATGAAACAATTATGAAAAAAATGAAAAATCTTACTCTCCTTACATGGAACTACTTAAACCTAAACCAAACAACCAAAGATTTGTCAAATAAGTCAAGAAAATTCACACAAATTAAAAAAATTGAACTTCCACAAAACTGAGAAAATCATCAAAACTAACATATAATAATGAGAAAAAATAAAGATCTCGAATCCCCTTTGAAATAGGAGTAAAATGGGACAAATTTCACACGAAACCATCAAAAAATGAAGAACAAATGAAGAAAAACGCGTACCTGGTGAAAAGAACTCGTATCCTCCGTGAAATACGAACTGCAGCTTTTGTCAAGTTGGGAGGGATGAGCCAGATATTTATTTGGATCTTATTTAACTAGTTAATCATATTCTATTTACATTTGTGTCTATCTTCAATATCATTTTCTTAATTAATATTAATGTTTCATTATATAATTTGGTTTTGAAATAAAAACTCTAAGCACAACAAATTTTCATCATTTTCAAATTCTAAAAAAAAGAATGTTTTAAAGCATGCATGTAATTACCTTTTATTTTTAGAATACATTTTCATCATTAAATTTTCAATTCTAAAGTAAAATTTAAATTTGGAAATAGAAGAGGTTCCAACGTGCAACTCGTTGGTACGCTAAGTGTTCCAACGGTTCGCACGTTGGAAGGATGACTAATCTTAAAAAAAACCCATCCCCCACCGAGACTCGAACCCCATTGTTACCCCCTTACCGCAGAAGCGTACGGGTGATTAGGGTTATCGCTAATCATCCCGATCACACACTTTACTCTGGGGCAACAGTGCACACACAACACATTCACAGGTGGGCCACAATAACCCCAGGCCACTTTAAGATTTTTGATCATACCAATGATTTATGATTACAATTCAAAACTGACCCAGGATCACGATACTATAATCAACATACACAAGGTCACAATAAGGTGCATACTCGCACCATTTCACATTTCCTGCACACAACCACACATTTCACACATTGCATTCACACAACATAATTCCAACGCAGATCAATCAGAAACTCCTGCCCAACACAGTTTTTGCAAACATTTACACACAAAATTTCCAAAGATAAACCTCGATATGATACTACTACAACTATGCATGCCATTTACAATATACGAGCCAGAAATATTCAATTGGAATACATACGTGACGTGCGAGGGGGCGATGCTCTAAGATCCAACGACAATCCTCGACGTAACGAATGTTGCCGCTATACCGAAATAGCACAACACAAAAGCTAACCCCGAATTTTTACTCGGCAGGTTTCTTTTCAAAGACTTTTTCTGAAATAGGAAAATAAGGGGGTAAGTTCTCGAAAGAACTTAGTAAGGGTGCAAGTATAAGTATAGTATCACTATCACAACACTGAACCTGCATCCAAAGAAAAACACAAATATACATATATATATATATATATATATATATATATATATATATATATATATATATGTGTGTGTGTGTGTGTATATATATATATTTGCAGATATATAATGCAACCACATGCTCAACCAATGCAATTTCAATACAAATGCAATGCAATTCAATCAATAATGCAGGATGAAGTTAGACACTTGACGGTCTTCCCGGCATTTGTTCGGGGCACACACTTATCACACACTAGAGAATGGCCAGATCGGGGTTGCGAGCCCCACCGTCATATCACACTTACACCATTTAGGTGTATATAACACTTACACAACGAAGTTGTAGATCACACTTACACCACGAAGGTGTAGATCACACTTACACCACGAAGGTGTATCACACACTTAGCACTATTAAGTGCGATAAAAGCTCCCACTAACAGATAACACCATCGTAGGTGTATCGAAATCCCACTACCCGCACAAACCGATGCTTATACTGGGACTAGGTTTGGCGTCACCGCCACCCCTCGGACCAAACCTAGCCTCAATACAAATTCTAGCAAGCATGCTGAATAATGCTACGCTAGAACATACACTGAACCCTTACCTCACACTAGCGTCCGAACCAGAATTCCCGATCGACGTTCCCGGTAGAAATTTTGGCGAGTTTCAGCTGAATTTTTGATTACTTCATATTCACAAACAATCTACAGACATCTGAGAATATATTTTCAGAATTCACAGAATCAACCAATATCATTGGCGCTAAAACCGAGGCTCGGGCCGGGAAAACGGCTTTCACACCGAGCCTTTTCTGACAAAACCAAATAGCATATCAGACTCATCTCTTCACTCTGATCACAAATATATCATTACCTTTCACTGAAAGCAAAGTTGATTTTTCGCACCAAATCTCAGAACGGATTTCAGCAACACTTCTGGCGTGTTTCTGCTCACACTCCTGTTATCAAACATACACAAGAAGGTGCTGGGAACGTTTAGAAACCAATAAATCAAGCAGAGAAGGTGGTTCCATAATTACTTCCAAACTTCAGCAGCTCACGGTTTACAAACCGGGCTGAATCTTCACAAACCGACCTCAGATTATTCACTTACACAACACAAGGATCGTTTTGGTAACCTTACCTCGAAGTTTCTTCAAGTTTCCTCCAAGTTCACCTTTTGGACCAACAATGGTGTTTTCATGAGTTTGCTCACGGTTTCAAGAGGAAGAAGAAGAAAAATGAAGAAAATTTTCATTTTCTTCCTTTATATATTTTTTCTCATTTCTTTTCTTCATTTCTTTTTCTTCATTTCTTCCATCTTTAACCAAGAAGGGACAAGTGTCCCTTCTCTCTCTCTCCGGCCGACTTCCTCCTTTCTTTCTTTTCCAAATATTGCTGAATTTGTCCATTTTTACACTTTAGCCCCCAAATTTTCCAAAATTGCAATTTAGTCCAACCCGAAATTGCAACTTTCAAACCAATTCTCCGAAGCGGAACGAAATCGAGCCACATCCTCGGGACTTCACTGAAATATCCCCTCAACTGAATACAAACCCCGAGACCTCAATTACTCAAAAGAACACCAGATAGAAATACCGACCTTCATTATATGTTGTTAAACCCGATTTAATAATTTATCAGATAAAATCATATAAACTGCAGGGTGATCTGTAACACCAGCCTTCCGACGCGAAACCGACAAGTGATCTAGATGCACCCATGTGCAACCTTGAGGATCCAAGAGCTCACATGCCACAAGAAGAGGTCATTGGCTTTTATGACACTTCCACCTTTAATTGACCTATGACAAGGAGTCAAACCAAGAAGGCTAAGGAAACTCTCAACTTTGTTGATGCAGTTTACAAAGTGTGAGGAGCAAAGTGAAGATATCCACAAAGATGAAGGAAACGTGCAAGCACTCCTCAATTTGGGCTAACCCAATTCTCAAATTGTGCAAACAATTTTCAACATTTCAGTTTAGGCTCAATCAAATGACAATTTGGCCCAAGTGCATGGTTCACGAATGTCTCAACTGTTGAGACACCACCGCGTATTCAATGCATTTCCATAGCTTCCAACCGTTCACTTCTCTTCAAGGACGAACTTCAGCAGCCTTGAGGACTCAAGAGTCATCCAAAATCATCCAGAAACCATTGGTGAAGAAGGAGTTACAAGCCTTGAAGCCCCTCCATCAAGAGCACTTAAATGAGGATCATTTACTCCTCATTTATTGGCCAAAACTCATCCCTCATCTTCCAACTTGAATTTCTATCAATTTATTTCAGTTTTTAGATATATTTTGGCTAGTTCTATCCCTTAGCTAGCCTATAATAAATTTAGAAATAATTGTTTTAAATTCTCACATTTACATTTCATTTTAATTTCCATCATTAAGAGTGGAGATGAAGGGACTTGTAAATTGATTTGGATGCCTAGCTTCTTTGTCCTATAAAAGGAGGTCTAGGTTAGTTTGCAAGACAATTCGAACATCCAATATATTTCACCTTTTTCCTTGAAATTGAGAGTGATTCTCTTTTCAACCTATCTACCTTTTTCCACTCAATTCTTGTTAAGTTTTCTTTACAAGTCTACTAAGACCAATATTGCCTTCTCATTGGAAGAAGGAGGTGTTGGCCCCATCATCATTCCCCCTCAATTTTGGCAACAAAGGCTTTCTTTGTCTTGGACCTTTTTTTCGGTATCAAGAAGGAGGAGTCGCCAAAGGCATCACACCATCTTTGCCTGGGGATGGATCCAGGAGGAGTTGGGGGCCTTATCCGTTCGTTTCACAAGCTTCCTCTTCATTTTGCTTTGTGCATTTCGGATCTCACAACCTATTCACATTTCCGCCTCATCAATCATACCTACCCCATGTTGCTCCTTTGTTGGCTAGATCTGCTCCTCGTGTTCCAGGATACCCTCCGGAATCACGTCACCTTCTCTGAGGCAAACACACATCACAACCACTAGACCGCTAGGCCCATCACTATTATCAAGGGAAGCAAAATTCTATTTGTAACGTGCTTGACATTTTGAGTGGCTTTCAACGTGTAACACGTTGAAATTTGTCCGTTTCCAACGATTCACACATTGGAACATTGATCTTACCAACGTGCAACCCATTGGAAATAAAATTTCCTAACCACTACTTACTACTTATAAATTCTTGATCAATTGAAATCTTAAATAATTGCCCTTTTTGTTTGAATATTTCTTTATTTCTTAATTACACTTTCTAGATCACAATTAACAACTTAAATTGCTCCATCTAATACTAGCCATGAGTGATGCCTATTTTGTTAAACAACTATTTATTGTCATACCAAATTTGAAATAAAAAATTAAACGGTGAATTAGTATAAAAAATATGTTATTAATTAACTAGTAAAAATATGTTATTAATTAACTAGTTAGTTCTATTCTATTTTCACTTGTGTTTATCTTCATTACTATGTTCTTAATTATTATTAATGTTTCATTATAAAAAATATTTTTTAAAGAAAACTCTAATCACATAAAATGATTAATCATTTTCGTATTAAAAAAAACAATGTTTTAAAACATCCATAATCCTTAGAACCTATAAATTGTCAATCTAAGAAGTTACTAACAGGTTGATTGTTGGTAAAGCTAATACTTCCAATGCGTCGACTGTTGGATGCTTTCATATACCAACGTGCAACCTGTTGGTAAGAGAGATTTTCCTTTTTTTCAAGTAAAATCATTTAGTTTTTTATTATACCAACGGGCAATCCGTTGGTGATTTATTTTTTCCGGCTATACCAACGGTTTGCGCGTTGGTGTAGTTAAATCGGTGGTTAGTGAATAGTCACCGGTGAATATTCCAACGTGTTGACCGTTGGAAGTTACCAACGGGCTTGTTTGCCCGTTGGTACTGACCGTTGGTTTTGTACCATTTTCTAGTAGTGAGTTGTGAAGAATGATGATGATGATGATGATGATGGTGATGCTACCATGATAAAAATGATGGAGTCTATGGTGCAAGTAATGGAACATGGAAATCGTGTGCCTGAGAAGGTTATGCAACGACTTCCTATTCCGGAAGAAGAAGTATGGCCGCTTTTGGAGAAATTAGGTCTTGAGGAGAACTTGATATTCAATGTTTATTATCATTTGATTTCCAATCCAGAGAAATTACGAGCGGTTCTTGGATGTCCCAAGGGAAAGCGCAAAGAATTTGTGAAGCATGTTGTGTTCAATCATTCCGACCCCAAGAGCTGTTAGATCACATCTTTTAGAATTTAGTAAGTTGTAATTTCATTCGCAGCAACATTTTTAATTTTTTTGTGGTCATCACCTTGCCGTAGAACTTCAATTCCCAGATAGAATCACATCTTTCAAATCACTCATATCAGACTCTCTCATTATCAGTAGAGGGTTTCAAATTTAGAATTTTTTAAGTGATTTAGTGGATAATTCACCTCTTATAATTCATTAGTGAATTAGGGACTGGGGTGATTTTGAGGAAGCGTGAATTTCAATAATTCACCGTGAAGTTCTTCTCTTCTCACCCTCGCCATCTCTTTCCTCTTCAACAATCAATCATCTCGCATCCCTACTACTTCTCCGACAACACAGATTTCAGGGAAGAAGAAATGCTAATTGCACCATCAATTCTTACCATTTTTCATGAGTGCCTCAAACATTACACAATGTGAATTATAAATCTAATTCACTAGTGAATTGCATTCATTTTTAGTGAATTACGGATTTAAATTTTTTAAGTTTTGAGCATCTCTTTATCATTACTTTTTGTTGATTAGGTTATCAACATAGATGCTCACTATGATAATCATCCTTTGTTTAATTTTTGTGTACAATGTTTGTTCGCTCTCACACCTTATAAACATTCTTGAATGAAATTGCTCACTTGTCTAGTGTCTCGTATTCGTAACTATCATCACTCTGCGGAGAGAATGATGAGGCGGTCAAATGTGGATGAGAGGTTAAATTTGTTGCAAAAGGAAATCCAGGGGCTAACTTATTCACTTAGCTTAAATTTAGAATCACATTTCAAGTTTGAGAGGGTAAATTTGTACATATATTAAAAGTAGATGATTGAGTTAATAGTTTGAACTTCAATTGGTCAAAAACTATAAATCAAATTATACTTCTCCGTATCTGATTTAGGCAATGTACAAAAATACAGAAAGTTAAATAAATTTAGAATTCAAGTAGTATATTCAAATTTTCATTTCACAATCACTTTTTTTGTTTTTTAGTTAAATTATATGTTGAACAATGATGACTCAAGTTATGTAAGACCTAAATTATAAGTCGGCTTGACTCAGTATCCCAACTATCAAGGTTTTAAGAGTTAGAGCATGGTGTCCGACGTCTCATGCGTGGTGTGTCTCATCGCTCAACCTCAGATACAATAGCCTCTCTGACGAGCTCCACCTCGCCTTACCTCACAGCCTTGTCATCCCTCCGCGGTCTCTTCCTGCAAGGGAACTCCTTTTTAACTGCGAAGAGACTCGTCTGTGCTTCTGCTTGACCCTCTCATTGAATAGGGTTTTTGATTCTTCTGTTTTGACTTCAATCCTCTCCACCTTCCAGAGCCTGAAACTGCTCAACATGTACGCTAATAAGCAAATCAGGAAGCTCACCATCCGTCGATTCCCTTGCGAGTATGGGGATAGCTAGGAGGCGTCAAAGAATGGTAGGAGTATAAACTTTGCTTCTTTTCCCCTGTATTGTTCATTGATGCATGCATAAGTTACTAGAATCTTATATGAACTAGCAGTACGTAGTTGGTGGAGGTTCTGTAGGCCTAGAACAAAAAAAAGGTATTTTAGCTTTGAAGTGGCTGTGACCGCTACATGGCCGTTACAAAACATTAAATTCGATTAAAGTTCGCCTTCTCAAGTCCTGATCTGATTTAAATTTCAAGTCCTGATCTGATTTAAATTTCTTTCTTTCTTTTGAACTCCATCTTCCATTTCAATTTTCTCTCTCTCTCTCTCACCATTAAAGTCCTTCCCGCAACAACCTTTTCTCCGCCGCACCCTTCTCTCTGTCATGCGTTCGTCTTCCGTTTAAGCATCTACACACGATGAGGACCTGGAGGCTGCAGCGGTGGAGGACGTGGAGGTTGACGTGACCGCGAATGATTTAGATATGAGTTTAGATAACAATTTTAGTTTGGTGATGAATAAAATTGTTGAAGATATGGATTTGGATGAATTTGTGTTTGTGTTTCTGGGTTTTATGCGTTGAATGTTGAATTTGCAAACCCAGATTTGAAATTCATTTTCAGAGTTGGATATTTTTTTAATTCATAAAATATGTTGTAGCGGCTTAACCGCTACAATTGAAACGGCTTGAAGCAGCATCATAAAAAAAACGAAGTTTGTAGAAGCGGTAAAAATAACAGCCTTTACCGCTACGATTGTAGCAGCGATGTAACAGATTGGCCGCTCCAAGCAACCAATCATATACGTAGTGTGAGTATAGGTTTCTAGATGAAATCAAAACTGCATGACGAAAGAAGCTTAAAGTATATAACAAAAGGAATTACGAAGACATGATGAATGTAAGTCATGCCAAGAGTTTTTAGTTTGCGTAATAACTCGAAATGAATAACTAAAAAGGACCATGTCAATTGGTGGAGAACATAAATTAGTTTTTTTTGAAAGGAGAGAACATAACTTAGTTATATACTTGCAACAATATGCGTTCATTGCTCTCATTTGTGAGATTCAGCATGGAAATGGCGTCATGATTGTTTGACCATAAACAGAGGATTACAACTTACTGTGTTTGGAATGAATTGTGAATGAAGCAGGACGAGAGCATTCACACGACGAGAGCTGAATAATACCAATCTAATAATTCACCAAACACACACAATAACCTGTAAATGTAGAAGTAGATAACTAGAGCAAGAAAATAAACGCTATCAAAATTTAATTCGGAAAACCCTCCGGTGTTTTAGAGGGAAAAACCACGGACAAACCGACAACGAGCTTCACAATCGAAAATAGTACAGAGTACAAAGATTCAAGCGTTTACCCTAACTTAAATCTATCTCAATGATTTAGGAATAAAATCACCGTCTACGGGTTCTTACAACAAGCTTTCGACAAAGAGAACCACAACTCCAACAAAGCTTCAACAAAACCAGTAGATTTAATCACAGAAGTCAGAACAATAAATGTTAGAAAGTGTCTGTTTGTCCAGTTTTATATAGTTTTTATACTGTTTGTATTTATTCACAAACTATGGGGCTGGTATGTACATATCTTGATAGTTAAGGGGTTTAGTAAGGTTGAATCCTTTTAGGACTAGGATTACTTTCCCAGTAAGGTATCCCTGTATATCCCTGTATATATACATACGCTTTACAGCGTACAAGATTATTGAAAAAGTTCAGTTTCTCTCATGGCATCGAGCCCTAGATCTCTGAATTTTCGCTCCAGCTTTTTTTTCACCGGAGTTCAGTTTTTCTGCGCTTCACCTCGGCCTTCATTGCCGAAATCTTTGGCCTTCATTGCCAAACCCTAATCTGGCCTTCATCGCCGATTCTTCCCTAAACACAAACCCTAACCCTACCAATGTCTTGGATGATCTTGCTTCGACCACTATCGCTCGAGCAAGTTTCCTTCGAGCTCTGTTGACCTTCATAACATACAACCAACATATAAGTTGAATGGACAGAACTACCTCAAGTGGTCCCAATGGGTTCGAGAGGTACCTTAGAGGGAGAGAAAAGCTCGACCACCTCTTAAAGGAAGGACCAAAACCCGAAGACCCGGGATTTACTGACTTGGGAGACACAAGATGCCCTAATCACTTCTTGGCTTTGGAGTTCTATGAATCCTGAGATAAGTGACACTTGTATGTTCCTCCCTACTGCTAAAGATGTTTGGGAGGCCATTCAACAAACCTACTCTAAATCTAAGGATGCTGCCAGATGTATGAAGTGAAGATCAAGGTTGGAACAACAAAACTAGGATCTAGGAGTGTCACGGAGTTTGCCAATCACTTGCAATACCTATGGGACGAATACGATCACTACAAAGCTTTGGAGATAATCAGCAAAGAGGAGGCAATTTGGTATAAGAAGCTTATTGGGAAGGACAGGGTGTATGACTTCCTAGCTGGCCTTAACCCCGAATATGATCAGTTAGGGTTGGAAAGATGAGGTTCCCGCTTGAATGAAGTGATAGGCATTGTGAGGCGGAGGAGAACAGGAGAGGAATCATGTTGGAGCCCAAGGGCTTGGAAAGTTCAGCCATGGCAGCAAAGAATGAAGGTTCCATGGGTCAAAAAGTTGGAGACTCCAAGGATTCTCTTTGGTGTACCTATTATAAAAACCTAGGCACACCAGAGAATATTGCTGAAATCGAATGGGAAGCCATCTACTTCCAGCAAAGAATGGAGTGGAAAAGGGAAAGGAGTTTCTAAAGCCAAAACTGCCTTGGTTTCGGCTGTAGATGCAAAACTACAGACAACGAACAAACAAGAGATATTGAGCAAGGCTGAGTTGGAGAAGTTCAAGAAATTCTGGACTCCTTAAAGTCCGAAGATTCCTTAACCTCCCTTGCCCTTTCAGGTATCAATTCTCCTTTTGCTTTACATGTATCTGCTAGTGTTTATCCCTGGATACTAGACTCGGGAGCCACGGACCACATGACCCCAACCGCTTCTCAATTCGTCACATACCAACCCAGTCCAAGCAATAAAAATTTCCCTAGCTGATGGGTCTTTAACTACAGCAGCAGGTATGGAGATATTCAAATAAAACCTGAAATCCTCCTAAAATGTCTTGCATGTTCCAAAGCTCTCTACCAGCCTAGTGTCCATTCAAAACTTACCGGTGATTTAAAGCGCAATGTTATTTTCTCTCCTACTCACCGTGTATTTGGGACTGAATTCGGGGAAGAGGATTGGGCGCTAAGCAAAGGGAAGGACTCTACTATCTAGAGGAAACTAGTTCTAGATCTCCAAATATTATGCATGTTAGGGGTGAGGGTAACCCAACCAATAAATCTGCAATTTGGATGCAACATTTCAGATTAGGGCATCCAACTTTTTCAGTTTTACAAATTATGTTTCTGATCTTTTCAAAGACATCAATAAAGATGATTTTCAGTGTGATATTTGTGAATTAGCAAAACACAAGAGAGCTTCTCACCCAAGAAGTGACTCTAGGTGCAAAAAACCTTTTGATTTAATTCACTCGGATATATGGGGACCTTCAAGAATACCAAATATAACCGGAGCAAAATGGTTTGCAACTTTTATCGATGATTGTACGAGAGTCACATGGGTATTTCTATTAAAAAACAAATCAGACATGAGTATCATTCTTCCTAATTTCCAAAAAATGATTACAACTCAATTTGGGGAACAAATCAAAAGATTTCAGCAGATAATGCCATTGATTATTTTAATCATACCTTATCAAAAATTTTCAACGAAAATGGCATTATTCATGAATCTTCATGTGTTTATACCCCCAAATGAGAATGAGATAGATGAGAGGAAGAATGGTCACATTTTTCAAAGTACAAGGGCACTTCTCTTTCAAAATAAGGTTCCAAAATAGTATTGGGGAAGCTGTTCTTCCTTGTTCACAGTATAAACAGACTACCCACCAAAGTTTTAAGTGATCAGGCTCCAATTGAGGTTCTTTCCCAAATTTTCCCTCAAGTCGAACCTCAAATAATCTCCAAACGAGGATAAAGGGAAGTTGGACCTTAGGGTAGTTAAGTGTGTTTTTGGGTTACTCACCAACCCAAAAGGTTACAAATGTTACCACCCACGAAGCGTAAAATACCGTGTCCAATGATGTAACATTTCAAGAGAATTTGTCCTTTTTGACTCCCAAACCAACATGATTTAGAAAATCAAATGGCCCCAAATGATTCTGATTTTTCACTTTTGAGCCTCTGCTCTTGATATCAAAGAAAATTCTTTGCAAAAGGGAGCTGAAATTGAGTTTCGGAAATCCAAAGAATCGTAAATTCGAACTGAGCCTAATATTCCTCATGAAATGCATAATAAGAGGAGATTTGGTGTGGTATACTCTAGGAGGACAGAGTCGACCCTAGTTCTCAACATAATCAAGAACCAGGACCTTAATTTAGGCTCGAAATATGTCCGAGAAAAGACCTGCCCTTCTTAGTTTTACGAACTGCACAATCTGAACTTGACCTACCTATTGCCCTCGTAAAAGGTACGAGAGAATGCACCAAAAGGCCCTTATACCCCTAGCCAATTCTGTGTTCTATCATAGGTTATCCAAACCTTATGAAGCCTACTTAGCCAATCTTCACGGTATTCAGATTCCTCAAACACTAGCTGATGCGGTATTTAAAAAGGAATGGAGAGATGCAATGAGAGTGGAAATGGAGGCATTGGAAAAGAACAGGACACAGGAACTTGCTGATCTTCCTAAAGGTAAGAAGGTGGTTGGCTGTAAATGGGTATTCTCTGTCAAGTACTGGGGCAGATGGTTCTCTGGAAAGGTATAAAGCCAGATTGGTAGCTAAAGGGAAAAGGGGAATAAGGTGTGTAGGCTACGCAAGGCTCTTTATGGCCTCAAACAATCTCCTAGAGCATTGTTTGGATGGTTCACCTGTCATGGTGAAATCTGGGTACCACCGGTGCGGGGAGATCACACATTGTTCATCAAACATTTGGATTCAAGGGGGTCACTACACTACTTGTCTATGTGGATGATATAATAGTCACTGGAAATGATGAGGTGGAAAAGACAGCCCTTAAACAATGTTTGGCTAGAGAATTCGAGGTTAAAGATCTTGGAAGACTCAAGTACTTTCTCGGGATAGAAGTTGCTCACTCCAAGCAAGGTATTTTTATTTCCCAACAAAAATATGTCATTGATTTGTTAAAGGATACAGGGAAGACAGCATGTCGCCCTCCTCTACACCTATAGATCCTAACCACAAGCTTGGGGTGGCCCAGGATACTCCTAGTGTTGATAAGGAGGGGTACCAAAGGCTGGTAGGTCGGCTAATCTACTTAGCTCACACCGGACGACATTGCTTATCTCGTAAGTGTTGTTAGCCAATTTATGCATGAGCCTAGAGAGGTTCACTTGCAAGCAGCTAACAAGATCCTTCAATACCTTAAAGGGTGTCCTGGTAAAGGTATAATTTTTAAGAGAGGTGGAGGTCTGCGGTTGGAGGCATACACCGATGCAAATTATGCTAGATCTGTGGTGGATAGGAGGTCTACCTCTGGTTATTGTACATTCTGGCGGAAACTTAGTTACTTGGAGAAGTAAGAAACAAAATGTTGTGGCCAGGTCAAGTGCAGAGGCTGAGTATAGAGCAATGGCCCATGGTGTGTGCGAACTACTTTGGCTTAGAATTGTTCTTCGAGGATCTAAAGCTCACTCCTACTGACCACTATGAGGTTATATTGTGACAAAAAGTCTGCTATTCAGATTGCTCATAATCCGGTCCAACATGACAGACTAAACATATTGAAATAGATAAGAATTTCATCAAAGTAAGATTGACAAGAAGCTACTTTGCACTCCTTATGTGGGTTCCCAACAGCAGTTAGCTGATGTCCTTACCAAGGGCCTTCCAGACCAGCCTTTCATTCTTTAGTGTCCAAGCTGGGAATGGAAGATCTCCACTCACCACTTGAGGGGGTTATGTTAGAAAGTGACTGTTTGTCCAGTTTTATATAGTTTTTATACCTGTTTGTATTTATTCACAAACTATGGGGCTGGTCTGTACATATCTTGATAGTTTAGGGGTTTAGTAAGGTTGAATCCTTTTAGGACTAGGATTACTTTCCTAGTAATGTATCCTGTATATCCTCTGTATATATACATACGCTTTACAGCGTACAAGATTATTGAAAAGTTCAGTTTCTCTCAATAAAGCTCTAGATTGAGAGCATAAACTTGTCCGTAGACAAAGATGAAAGTGGACAACGAAACCGTGAAGCTCTGCTCGCAAAACCAGCGCTCGAACCCTTGCTGATGGTCACCGTTTCTCCGTCTCTCTCGTCGCACACCGAAGCTTCAAGAAGACTCCCTTCTTCTTTTCACGATTCAGATATGAGAATGGACCAAGTTGTTGGCGACTTAAAATGGTGATAAGTGGGCCAACTCCACCTTGCCACCAAAGTTTCTTCAACCTTTTCACTTAAGCCATTAATGCTTGGGATTGGACAAATGTGGCCCTCTTGCCACAACAATCTCCTCCAATCCCATAAAAGAAGTAGATATCACCACCGTGCACTACACGGAATACATGTCGGCCGCAAGGCCACATACTTGAAGCTTCTCATTGTATTTAACCTTTGTCAACATGTCATTTGCATTGTCATATATGTGAATTTTCTCAAGCTTCATAAGCCTGTTTTCGGTTACCGACCGCAACTAATGGTACCTCACCTCAATGTGTTTTGTGCGGGCATGATACATTGAATTTTTACTCAAGTCAATAACACTGCTATCACAATGTATCACATACTCATCCCGCTTCAAACCAAGGTCATGAATGAATCGTTTCATCCAAAGCATCTTTTTACTGGTTCATTGGCTGTTATATACTCCGCCTCCGTCGCGGATAAAACAACACACTTTTGCAACTTAGACTCACTACGTGGTGGAGATAGGAGTTACTACGGTTTACGCCGTTCGCAGAGGTACTTGCGGCAAGGCCGTGGTAATTCCCGTAGTAAATGTTTATAAAAATACTAGTCATTGTTCGGAGGATCACTGTTGTTTGGACAAACACTGTCAAAAAATATATCAAGATCATCTCGATCCAGTCCTGTTAAGTCCATAAAATTGAATGGTGGCACTGTGGGCTACGGGGGCTGCTGCTTCAAAGTCACCGGCGGATCTGGCTGATAATCATCATCAGAGTGGATGCTAGTGTCGAGGTTGAGGTTGGGCCGTGGAGAAGACTACATCGGGGGATGCTAGTAACTTGGAGTGATCAGAGGGGTGGTAGGCTGGGATGATGTTCCAGCGACCAAGTCAGCTGGCATGTCGAAAAGTCAGACATGTCCCTCATACGTAACGCCGACCACATGCTGCTGATAGTCGTGTCCATGGAACGAGCGACCTCGCTCCTCCATGCTTCCATTCGGGCTTCCACATGGGCTTCAAGCTCAGCATGCCCACGAGCATCCTTGTCCTCGAGCGCAACAACCCTGCATTTGAGGTCATGGATCTCATGTGTCCCTCCTATGCTGTTCCACCAGCTCGATCTCACGTTGAAATTAAAATTTATTTAGAAAAGGTTAAACTTCAATTGCCAAAGTTCAGTAAAGGTTTGGAATTAATAAAATTACAATTTTATTATTACCTGAGATGACCAAGGTGGCTCGAACAGCTCGGGCTGGGAACCTGCGGCAGGACACCAGCCCATTGTCCTCGTGTGGGCTGGCTCATCACCTCTCTGTAGATGTCGTCATCGATCTCAGGGAATGACCCTTCCGCCAATACTTCTCAATTAAAAGCTTCTTGTACTCCTAATTAAGATGGGGTAAAGTCCACGTATAGTCCCTTAGCTTTGATGCGTGTCCTATTTTGGTCCTTTTTTTAGGAATTCGTCTCAAATTTGTCCTTTACCTTTTATTTCGTCTCAAATTGGTCCTTTCGTTACATTTTCTGTTAAGTTTTCCGTTAATTTCGTAAATTTACGTAAATGTCCATAAACTTCTATTTAATCAACCTTGATCTCTAAAAAACTTTACAATTTAATCCCATAATTAAAAACTCCCCCATACCCCCACCCCTGTGGCCCTTCACCTTCACCACCTGGGCAATAGTCGATCTGTCTATACTCCTCCAGCAGAAGAGGCATTCTTCATCTTCTCAGATCCCCTTCCACCGTAGTCTCTGATCTGCTTCCACCTAGTCCACCGTCGCACTCATCTTTTCAACCACAAATTCCTTCTAATGCCCATTAATCAGCCCTATTGTACTCCGCTGGAACTAGATGCGAATCGATCTTGCCGCCCTTGCCGAATGGATCTCGCCGGAATCAATCTCACAGCCCTCTGACTGCACCTCCGTTGCGGAATCGATCTGACCGGCCTCAGGGCTACCATTGTAGAGGTTTGATTTCAGCTGCAATGGAGGCACAAGGTAGAGGGGAGCTTCTGGGAATTTTTTTAAAGAACTGAAGGAATCAGTTGCAATTGATTCATAGAATTAATCAATTCTCTCAGCCATGCAATCCATTCAGTCTCAGCCTTCCGCCGCCGCTAGCAACAACCGAAACATCCCTCCACGCCGCCGCCCTGACCTCACGCTTCTCTCCCTCAGTGCAAACCAATCCTAGCCATTCCTCTCCCACTTCCAACTCTCAAGTGCAGAGCAGCTCTTTTCCCGTTCAGCAGATCAACCTCTCAGAGCTCGAATGGATCAATCAGATCGGGAGCGGAGTTGGTGGGACCGTGTACAAGGTGTTTCATGGATAGCGGATCTCTCGAAGGGACGTATATCGCTAAATAGCTCCACCTATCAGATCTGGCACGTCAAATCTTGAGTGGTATCAATTACATCCATCGCTGCCGCATCGTCCGCCGCGACATCAAGTCTTCGAACCTTCTCATTAACTCGGGCCACAAGGTCAAGATTGCTGAGTTCGGGGTTAGCCGGATTCTTGCGTAGACCATGGACCCTTGCAACTCCTCCATCGGTACCATCGCTTACATGAGCCCGGAGAGGATTAACACCGACTTGAATCAGGGACAGTACGACGGCTACGCCACAAGCTGTAAACTTTGGTGGATTGAGGGAGAATGGGAAAGAGGAGGATTTTGGTTGGTTTTGTAACTTCTGAAAATAGTTGGGTCAATTTGGAGATTATTAAAACAATTCAAGTTAAATTGAATATTAGTTATAGACATTATATAAATGCCCTTAATTAAACAATGACTTTAACAGAAAATGTAACGAAAGGACCAATTTGAGATGAAATGAAAGGTAAGGGACAAATTTGAGACGAATTACTAAAAAAGGACCAAAATATGACACACATCAAAGCTAAGGGACTATACGTGGACTTTACCCAATTAAGATGAAGAAATTTAGGTTAAAAAAAAATAAATGTAATAATTTAAATTAAATATAGGAAACTAGTCAAACTTACTAGGGCCACATTTTCGCTATCCCCTGCCTTTTTGCACTATCCATTAAAATGTGTTAGTTATTCATAAATACTACTCCCTCCGTCCCCAAAGAATTGATAGGTTTGATCGGGCACAGAGATTAAGTTGAATGTAAGATTTTATGTAGTTTGACATAATTACCTTTGAGTGGAAGTTGCACAAAAAACGAGATAAAAAATAAAATAAAGTGGAGACAGTTTAGTAATTTTTGAGGAGAAAAGTCTCCTTTTAAGGAAAGTGTGAAAATTTTCAAGGATAATCCGAAGAAAATGTGTTCAATTATTCAGGGACGGAGGGAGTATATACTAACAACATAATTGAACATACTCCATTCGTCCCCAAATAATTCTACACTTTCACTTTGTTGTTTCAAAGTTTAATGTTTGACTCAAATTTTAATAAAGATAAAGTTTTTTAATAAATTCAGAAAAAATATATATTTAGAAAGTTTATAATTCAAATTATGATATGCATATAAATATTAACTTTAAATGTCTAAAAATTCATTAAAAAAATCATAGTTTAAATACCTTAAAATAGCAAAAATAAATCCCTTAAAAAACAAAAATAAAGTGTAGAATTATTTGAAAACGAATGGAGTATATACTTTAAAAAAATTACCATCTCTTTATAAATAGTTGTCTTTGATTTGACTTGTTGCCATTCAACTTGATTTTAGGGTCTTTGTCACTCCTGACATTCTTCTTATTCTGAACTGAGTGCTCCTTGAACACTGGACTGCAGAAATACTTAAGCAGCTGCTTCCACAAGGCAGGGTTGATTTTTTGAGGAGGCATGTCGAGCCAATCCATGTTCTTCGGATTCTCGCGATCCAATGGAAGTCTTCTCTAAGCCCAGTCCTGAATGTTATCCTGCGTGTTCCTGTCGCATAACCGCGAATGGAGCTTCTCTAAAAAATTGTGGTCCATCCATGAATAATCCTTCTGTTACAAAAAATGTAACTCGTATAATGTTAACAACTATACAATTATATAAAAAATCTATATAAAAGTTGTGAAATAGGTATATATTACCACGAATGTATTCGCCCAGTCTGCTTGCTCGGATGCTGGCAGGTGGGTGTATGTAAGCGGGAAGCCTTTGAATTTGTCTGAACAGATGACCCGAATTGTTTTTGGCAATCCCAATGTTGCTTGCTTCAATCTTCATAAAATTGAAATGTTAGTATATAATCACATACACCAATAAAATATCAAGATTAATTAGTCAAAACACTTTCTCGCCAATGCGAGCGATTAGTCTACCATCTGGACCCCTCTCCGGTGGCGGAAGTGGAGGTGGGGGTGGTGCTACTGTACGTTGGCGCTGGGAAGCCGGTGGGGCGTCATCAAGCTGCTCTTGGCATACTAACTCGCTAGTCTACGGTGTCTCAGGTTCATGATGTCGGGTGTTCCGAGATCCGCTACCACGCCCACCGCGAGAGAATTTCCTCCTGCGTGAACTAGAGGTCAACTGATCCTGACTAGAACCATCTCCTGATGATATGCCTGCCATACCTCGACACATTAAAAAGTGATTGTTAAGTACTGAACTTTACTCAAAAGTCATTTGTATCCAATATATTTTAAGAATTTGCATTTGAACCCCAAAGTTATTTAAAATTGCCATTTTAACCCAAAATTAATTTATAAAATTTACAATTTTAACTGAAAACCATTTTAAAAATTTGTATTTTAACATATATGTTTTTGAAAATTGCCATTTGAATACAAAATTTAATAAAATTTGCAATTCAACCCCAAAATGTCCCAAATTCTGAACTTTAACCCAAATCATTTTAAGAATTTTCATCTGAACCCAAAAGTTTTTGAAAATTGCCATTTTAACAGAAACGTTTAATGTAATTTGCAATTCAACCCTAAAGTTTCCCAATTTTTGAAATTTAACCCAAAATATTTTAAGGATTTTAGTTTTAACCCGAATGTTTTTGAAAATAACCCAATAAGTTAATAAAATTTGCAGTTCAATCTCAATGTTTCCCAATTTTTTAAATTTAACCCAAAATATTTTAAGAATTTGCATTGGAACCCTGAAGTTTTTGAAATTGCCATTTTAACCCAAATGTTTAATCGAATTTGCAATTCGACCCCAAAGTTTCCCTATTTTGAAATTTAATAAAAAATATTTTAAGAATATGCATTTGAACCTGAATTTTTTTGAAAATTACCATTTTAACCCAAAAGTTTAATAGGATTTGTAGTTCAACCCCAAAGTTTCCCAATTTTTGAAATGTACACGAAATATTTGAAGAATTTGCATTTGAACCCGAAAGTGTTTTAGAATTGCCATTTTCACTCAAAAGTTTAATAGAATTTGCAATTCAACCACAAGGTTTCCCAAATTTTGAAATTTAACCCAAGATATTTTATGGATTTTCATTTGAACCATAAAGTTTTTGAAGATAGCCTGTTTAACCAAAAGTTTAATCGAATTTCATATCAACCCCAAAGATTTCCAATTGTTGAAATTAACCCAAAATATTTTAAGAATTTTCATTTGAAACCGAAAGTTTTGGAAAATTGCCATTTTAACCCAAAATTTTATTAGAATTTTCAATTCAACCCCGAAGTTTCCCAATTTTTGAAATTCAACCCAAAATATTTTAGCAATTTGCATTTGAACCCGAAAGTTTTTTAAAATTATCATCTTAACCCAAAAGTTTAATAGAATTTGCAATTCAACCCCAAACCTTCCCAATTTTTGAAATTTAACATAAAAGATTTTTAGAATTTGCATTTGAACGTGAAATTTATTGAGAATTACAATTTTAACCCAAAATTTTAATATAATTTGGAATTAAACCGCAAAGTTTCCCAATGTTTAAAATTTAACCCAAAATATTTTAATAATTTTAATTTTAACCGGAATTTTTTTTTGAAAATTATCATTTTAACCCAAATGTTTAATAGAATTTTTAATTCAACCCTAAAGGTTTCCATGAGAACTCTAGCCCGATAACAAACCGTATGCCAAGAAATCACTGATCGTCCAAAGCAAACATGTTCGTATAACAAATTTCTTATTACGGTGCGCATCCCAAGATTCCACTCCTGTAATCCATAGAACTTTTAACTGATCAATCAGTGAACATAGAAACATATCAATGTTACGACCCGGTGATCAAGGACCTGAAATTAGCAACGACATGAAAGTGTACAGCTCCTTCATGCATAAATCAGGTGGTTGGTTATAAACAACGATGAATACCGACCACATTAGATATGACTATCTGAATCGGACAACAGTGAAAATGTTGTGTGACAAATACATACAGTTTATTATGGTGTTTAGAGTTAAATAATACATCTCTTTGTGTGTTATTTGAGTGATTATGATGCACTTTACTTGGAAATGCTAAATCTTTTGTAGGTGCACAAATGCGGGAAAATGGAGCTCAATGCGCGTAAATCGAGGCTTTTGGATGTGGAACTAGCATGGAGAAAGTTTGCACCAACACTCAGATCAAAAGAAGGAAAAATTTCTAAGAAAAGCAGCTAGAGGCTTTGCCGCAAGTCTTGTGCTCTAACTTTGCGGACAAGCTGCCTTGCATATTGTTGGGCAGAAATCAGCATCAAAATCGAATGGCAATATCTCCCTTGTCTGACCTCCACATTGGACTCTTCAAAATTCTAAATTAAAGTTTAGGAAAATAGCTTTCCAACAAGACTAATTTCAACTCATTTGGAGATCTAAGGTCTGTAGCTTTCAAGTTAGGTAGCCAAGTGATGGCCGAAGTCATGTGGACTTTGTCGAACTTTGTGCTTAAGGCCAAATTTGTGGAAACTGCAAGGCATATTTTGTACACTATGTGTGCGCTACCTTCTATGCTCTGCCCAAAAGTTGTGTGTTGACCATTAAAACTCATAAAATCGATGATTTCTTCAAACCCTTCACTTCCTGCTTGGTTCCAACACATTTTTAAGACATTTCTACCCTTATTTAACTACCCATAGTTGCCCAATATGTCTAGGGGCACCTTAGGATCCTTAGTTTAGTATAAATAGACTACTTAGGGTAAGATCTTTACACACTTATCATGACTTACGAATTTTCAGCAACTCTTGGTGCTTGAAGCTAATTCTCTCCTTCCTACCTAGAGTTTTCAGCCCCTTCAACCTCAAATTCATGAGAGGTTTAAGGGGCAACTTCTGGATAATCAAATCAAGGGTGATTTCTTTCCTCTCTTCCCATTTTGCTCTTCATTTCTTGTGTTATTGTTTATTGTCTTCTCTAATTCAAACAACTTTAAGAGTGAGTAAAGTTCTATGCCTTAGACTTTACTTGCTTAGGGTTCAAGTTACATAATTCCATGCTTATTGATGATTTGGGTATCAATTTCTTTGTGGTTTTGAATGCTTAGATGTGTTGTTTGCTGGCCACTCACGTACATATCACATAGGTGTATGATCGAATATCCGAGAGGGATTCGATCTAGTGTAGACCACAATAGATTGGTTGACTTGCTTGCTACATGTTTGAGATGGTCGTAGGGTCTTGTCGGTGGCAAAGTTCTGCGTTGTAAACACTCAAAAGTGTGCTCAGTAGACTTCAAGAGAAGCTAGGTCAGCTTAATTTGAGATGGTGGTCGCTTTTCTGAGAGGAAAGAGACCCAATGATAGAAACTCACCCCTAGACATCGCATGGAACTTTTAAAGGAACTCCTAGCTGATTTGATGTTGTAGAATGAGTAGGAGTAGGTAGATTTCGCTTTCTCTTAAGGCCACCCTTAGAGAACCCTTTGTTTAAGACTCCACAAGTACTGATTTCGTTGCTTTCACTTGCATTTCATTATTGCATCCATTTTCCATCATTCATTCACTTCCGCCCTTTTGCATTTCATACCAGATTTGTGGCAAAGATGAATAATGAAAATGACCTTCAAGAAATGCTCAAGAGAGACACTCCCACCCTTCACCTCTATTCATGGAGCCTCAAATAGAAGAAAGTCCATCTCTTAGTGAGTTCATAGAGAATTGGGCTAAGGCGATAAGAGAAAGCAACAGAAATTTAAAGAGCATTGCAACACTTTGATAAACAATATGGCAGATGCAAGAGAAGATGTAAGGGCATCATTGAAGAACATTGAAGCCTTATGTGAACAAATGACATTGGTTTTAAAAGAACAATATCTAGAGATGAGACGTTAAGTGCAAGATGATGCCATGAGTGTGGGCCATGATCAACCATTGGAAGATATGAGCTTTGAAGAGGAAAATGAGCACTTGGAGAAAACCATGTGGGGTACTTATGAAGAAGAATCTAAGTGGGATGAGTGGACAATTGAAAATGTGAAGCTAGTTCTAGGAGCACCATCCGATCCTTACCTTCGGAGCTCTAAGATGTGTATGTGGTGATCTTGGAGTTGGACAAGTGTTGTGAAGGGTGGAGAACAAGATTGAGATGCATGCCATGGAGACCTCCGAAAAGGCAACTTAGTGGATCTTGGAAGGAATCTTCCTTAGGATCTCTATGTTGTGGATGACAAAAGACCGAAGGCTGTCACATGACACTCCTTAACATTCAGGCCTAGCCAAAGGCTTTAAAAGTGGCACTTGTGGGAGGCATCCCAACATTTGAGTGATTTTGGTTCTTTCCTTTTTGTATTTATTCATCCTTTTTAAATAAGTTTAAAACATGTTGCTTTGAGCTATCGTGGTGTGAATTTCAGGCTTAGGCACTTAGAGGAAGATTTTGGGGTGTGAGCATTAGTGAGAAGACGGTTGGAAGGAAGCATGGTGGACAAAGTAAAAATGGAGTTGGCACAAAAGGAGGCTATGCGCCGACATGTGTGCTTACTGGTTCTAAAAGTACAAGAGCCAACTTTAGACGATTTGTGCGCTATCTTGTGCGGGGTTCTGTCGGCAACTTCGCGCATACACAAAGAAACTCAAGAAGAGTGATGTGAATCCGGGGTATCTTAGAACACGAAGAGTTGATATAGCCAACAAAGGAGTAACACGGGTAAATATGATTGATGAGGTGAAAATATCAACAAAGTTGAAAAATCTGGAATGAACTAAAACAAAACGATGCAAAAGCTTGTGAAATGAACTGATTTGGCCGCCAACTCCTCGTGGATCCTTGCCCGCATAAAGATGGTGATATGCCTTTGGCAACTGGTCCTCCTTGATACCAAAAATGGTCCAAGACAAAGAAAGCCGTTGTTGCCAAATTTTTCAATATCAAGTAATTCAATACTCAAAGAATTATTTTTAACAATTAAATAATTTAAATAAATAGAAAATTTACCATTCCTCAAAATTGATGTTTTCTCTTGATGTGGTTCTTCTTCCTTCATGGATAATGTTTCAAACCAACAGTTTTCACCTAGATTTTCAATATTTTGGACAATTGTAGACACAATTTCCAAAGGTGGCACAATTGGTACTTCAACCACAATATCTTTCTCTTCCTTAATGTTGATGTTCTTGCCTTCTTGAACATCATCATTCTCCGCACAAACATCAAACAATAACAAACTTGCAATTCGTTAATTGTTAGTAAATCATTTGGGACTTTTTAGGCAAGATACTCTTTGGTTCAACACATTGAGCTAGTGGAGGTCTCTCTTGTTTTCTCTCAAACTCAATTTTACCACTCTTTGCTCTAATTATTCTCTTACTATCTCGAAAGACACATGACTCTTGCAAATCCACTTGGGATTTCTTTTTATTTTCGATGTTTCCCATGTGTTTACCCACCTTACCTCGTCCTAATTTTGAAGGTGAGCTTGGTTAGCATGAGCTTGTTCGAGGGCTCTGAAACCGAAGTGATCTTTCTGTTAACAAATTGAGTGGAGTATTAGTTGGTCATTTCATCAACAAGTGCTCTTGAATGACAAAGATTCTCGGTTTGACAATATCCAGGAATTGGTTGCACTTTTAGCACTTCACTTGTAACCATCAAAGGACCTTTAACCGGAAAGGCATATTCCTCTTCAACAAAATGTGCACATTCAGTTCAACGGGTTGAGAACTTTTGGTCTCTTCATTTCTCATGGTCATTACTTTGAAATTTAATCTCATGAAGGGTTTTCGCACCTCTTGGTCTTCGCCATCCACCACTTGGCAACAACACAGTCGGGAAAGAAAGGGAAACGGTCGTCCCCACGACCTACCCACGTTCTCCATCAACGCCCTCAGTCTGCCGCAACTCTGGAACGTGGGGGAGCACTCCACCACTCTAAACACGGGACAACCGCCACCTCAAGGCCTCCTATAAAAGGACGGCTTGGGAAAGGTACACCCTATCTACACACCTCCACTCCTCTTTCTGCTCCTGAGTATTCCGTTTTACACCTTGCAGATTACTCCGGAGCTCAAGATCGTCGTTCCGATCATTCCACCACAGTTCAAGTATCTGGAAGCCCAGTCTCGTAAAGGAACCAGGCTATCAGATTGGCGCCGTCTGTGGGAACATAAACAATCCCACGAAGAAAACCACTAAGAACAGAAGCCATGCCTACCACGAGGAGCGCAAGTCGTCAGAACGGCCGTGGGAGGAGAAATCCCCCCGCTGCCGCCGCAAACCGTGGAGTGTCAGTCCACTCTACCGGGGAAAGCTCATCCCATGGTGAGCGTAATGCCCCTCCTTCCAGGGAAATCGTTCAACCAGCGGGAGCAGGTGCCGCCGCAAGGTCAGGGCACGTTGCTCTCTCGACGAATCATAACCAGCACAATGTCATCGTTCAGAACTCAGTGGTGGCCGGTGTTGATCCCATGATCCTCGCGGCGATTACTGAGGCCGTTGTGCAGAACCTACGCGGCGTTCTGGCTACAGGAGGTTTCCAAACAATCCAACAGCCGCTAAATCATCAAGAACCTCCCCTTCCTCCGCCGCAGCAGGAAGTCCACCCTGATCCGGCTCACTCCGCCGCACTAGCCGCCATCGCCAGGCACCTGGAACAAATAGAGAAGAGGGAAGCAAGGGCGAACACACCCTACTCCACCAGCTTGGGGCTGGATCACCTCTGGACCCAGCCTTTCACTCAGAGAATCCTAGAGGCTCCGCTGCCGAACACTTCCGCCAGCCCAAGCCGGACGCCTATGACGGTCTGCCGGATCCCGACATTCATCTTCGCGCTACATCTCTGCGATGGCGATCGCAAGGGCTAATGACAGCACTCTCTGTAGAGCCTTTAGCTCTACCCTCACTGGAGCTGCCGCAAATTGGTACACCACCCTTCGCGGTAAGCAGTTTGACTCCTTTGAGGAACTCTCACGTGTTTTCTCCAACCACTTTGTCATCTCCAAACCTCCGCCAAAAACTGCGGGGCACCTGCTGAAGGTGCGGCAAAGGAAGAATGAATCCTTGAGGGACTACATCCAACGTTTCCAGGGAGAATCCATCTAGGTCCCAAACCTGGGTGAAGAAACTCGTCTCTTGACGGCTATACAGGGTCTCCAGTGGGGGTCCCTGTTCTTCACGGATGTGCACACCAACCCTCCCCACAACATGGAGCAGTTCCTAGATAGGGCGACTAGGTTCATGCATACTGAAGAGATTACCAGACCCTACCTCAAGGGCTCAGGGACTGATGCGAGGGGACAACCCTCACACGTCCAGGACTCACGAGGCCAGGGTTCATGAGGCAGCCCTCCACAGGGCAACAGAGACAGGGCTTATCCAACCCTACCCCCACTCAGGGACTCCCGTACAAACATCTTCCATGCCCTGGAGCAGAGAAGGGAGGTTCCCAAATGGCCTGGCCCACTACCTAAGGGCGTCGCGAGGCCAAACAACAAGTACTGCCGATACCATCGCGACAAGGGCCACGACACTGAGGAATGCGTGGAACTTAAGCCCAAGGAAAGCTCACTGAGTTCCTTGTTCGCAACCCCTCCCCGCGAAGGGGTTCCCCCAGGGGGTACAAGCGCGAAGGTGACCGGGAGGATCGGAGGATCGCGGTCGAGATCACCACAGGCAAAACAGAGCCCCTGGGGGCGCTGACCAGATCCCACCTGCCAGGGGTCACATCAATGTGATTACACAATGCGAAGGCGCAGCTGCGAGGCGCCGCTACATGAGGCAAATCTATCAGCTGGACCACACGGCCAGCCATCTCATTCATCGCCGCGATGGGACTTCCGTGGCGATCCCACCCTCAGATCCACTCATCATCACGGCTCGCATGCTAGATGGGACATCGGCCGGATCTACATGGATACAGGGGCCAACGCC
The DNA here is from genome assembly GCA_024586325.1 of Stellera chamaejasme. Taxonomy (NCBI): domain Eukaryota; kingdom Viridiplantae; phylum Streptophyta; class Magnoliopsida; order Malvales; family Thymelaeaceae; genus Stellera; species Stellera chamaejasme. Next base: position 52,185,950 of record CM044981.1, on the reverse strand, counting down.
AACGCGTTTACAAGCACACACTTGTTGAGGCAAAGGTTCCCCTGTCCCAAATCAAACCGGCGAAGGGGGTCACTTTTGGGTTTGGGAGGGACGAGATCCTAACCTTGGGGGCCATCACGCTCCCGTTCATGATGGTGGGTACCACCAAGGACAACAGCAAGTCTTTCACACAAGCTTCGTGCACTTCATCGTCCTCGATCTCCCTTCGCCTAACAATGCCATTGTTTGGCGCGCCACACGTATCGAATTCCATATCCGTTGTGATGTGCGCACCACGACATTGGTGTTTCACACCTCAGCCGACGACGCCTACATCTATGTCAACCGAGAATGTGGCGAGGGGCACCACGTCAACGCGCCCGTCCCTCTCACCGCCTCAATACATGGAGCCAAAGAGGAAGAAACCAACCGAGGAGCCTGTGCTAGAGGATGAAGTAGCTCTGGACCTATCTGGTGACTTTGAGGAGGTCGAAATATCGCCAGGGAAAAAGTTCCGCATAGGGAAAAAGTTCCGCAATGGAATCTCCCGCGCTCACAAACCCTGTACCCTTCGCCCTTTGGGGCCTTGACCTTATCGGGCCAATGCCAAAGGCGCCAGGCCAGTACCAGTTCTGTGTTGTCGCCGTGGACTACTTCACCAAGTGGATTGAGGTCGAACCATTTGTGAAGATCACGTCCTCCAAAATCATCAGCTTCTTGTGGAAGAACATCGTCTGCAGATATGGCAGCCCTCGCACCATCATCACAGCACAATGGAAGCGATTCGCCAGCCATAGCGCCCAACAATGGTCTGAAGATAACAAGATCCGCATGCTCTACACCCCGAGCGCATCCCGGTCCAATGGTCAGGTTGAGGTGACCAACCGCACAATCAAGGAAGGGCTCAAGAAACGCTGGCGGCGCAAAGGGAGATGGGTCGATGAACTTCCAAGCGCCCTATGGGATTACAGGACGACAAAGAGAACGCCAACAGGGGAGACACCTTTCTCCCTGGTTTATGGCACTGATGCACTCCTCCCCATAGAGGCGGACTTCCCAACGATAAGGATGATCAACTTCAGCGATGAGGCATACACTCGAGGACTCCGCGCGAAACTAGACCTGCTTGAGGAGCTGCATGAAGGAGCACGCCTTCGCCATTTCACCCTCAAACAGCGTCTCAATTTGTAACACGACGCCAAGGTCAGACCAAAGGCACTCAATCCAGGAGGCCTCGTGCTACTTAGATCGGTCATCACCGCCCGCGACCCCAAACAAGGCGTCCTGCGACCCAACTGGGATGGTCCTTACATCATCCACAAACAAGTACGGCTGGGCGTCTATGAGTTATAGGACCAAGATGGAAGACACCTCCCTCGCAACTTCCATGCGGATGACCTCCGCCCATACTACGTGTAAATCATGATAACTCCATGGCTTGAATGAATGAAATGTTGCTCCACTTCTTACCACCACTGCAGAATAATATCACCAACGAACGCCCAAACACCTTCTGCACCCGACCGGTCAGAACGGCTAAAAGCCTAACCTATTAAGGTAACGGCATCAGACCTTGTCAGGTCGCCCATACACGCAAACATGCGTACACTACCCAAGGGCATCGCCAACGCGAACCTTGCGAGAAATCTTTGGGACCCCGCGATGCGAATCCCAACAGATCCCCAAGCTCAAAAGCTTCTTTGCAGAGGTCTTTGATGGCTTCGCCCACGCGAACCTCAAACAATCCCTCGAAAGATCTTTGGGTCCCCGCGACGCGAACCCCAACAGACCCCAAAAGCTTGAAATGGCTTCGCCCATGCGAACCTTCCCTGCTTTGGGAGAGGTCTCTGATGGCTTCGCCCATGCGAACCTCAGACAATCCCTCGAAAGATCTTTGGGACCCCGCGATGCGAATCCCAAAAGATCCTCAATGACTTAGCCTAACAGTTTGCTAACGTCCCCTACAAAGCTATCGCGGAAATAAAAGAACGACAAGGTAACTGAAAATCTCTTCATTTCAATGTTAAAACTATACATCGTTTACAGGCACAAAATTGCGATGGCTCAGGGGCCAGCCTAACTAAAAGGGGGGTCGAACACATGACCCAAAGCCCCTTCCTAATCTAGCGAGGCATACCAGCCGGCTCCCATTTTCTTCCCTTCCTCGCCCCAGTCAAGCAAGACACTCGCCTCAGGATCATCAGTCTTGGAGGCATCTAGGGCATCCAAGTCCAACCCAGGATGTAGCTGCTCCAATTGAAAGCGGCACCGCAACCAACCTTCCTCATACCCTTGCGCCGCGACTTCGCTCTGGGTCCTGAGCTCTTCAACCTTTTGCCTCAACCGCGGCCACCTCTCATGAATCTTCTTTGTGTAAGATGATTCATGTTCAGGGTCCTCCCCAGGGTAAAGCTCCAGCCCAAGGTCTTGCTCAAGGTCCCACACCTCCCTCATCGCGCCCATGAGGTCTGTCAGCAGGTCAACATGCTGGTGCGCGATGTCCAGCCTATCAAGCTCCGCATCTTCAAGCTTATCTGCAGTCTCCTTCAGGCGGATCTCCGTTTCTGACTTTAGAGAAGAAAGCGCCGTCTTCAAAATAGCGACTTCGGCCTTCTTCTCTTCTTTCTTCGGTGAGAGCTTCTCCAGAGTGTGTCCCTCTGCAGATGCCCCATGTGAGACTCCTCCTTCTCAGCAGCGCACTGTGTCTCCATCTCAGCCACCCTCTTGTTGGCCCTCTCCGCCTCAGCCTTAGCAACCTGGGACAGTTTCCACCTCCTTCTTCGTGCAAGCGATCTCGCTAACTGGGCATGGTACTTAGCATTCGCGTAGCTCGAAACTGGTGCCACCGGCCGAGACCAGCGTATTCGTTAATGGCAGCCTGCGATGAGATGGGTCAGACAAACCGGAAGACAAGAAACAAAAGGCACAAGGAGAAGACTTACCTGAAGGTTGCGCTTGGCGTCCTCATACAAGAACTCGACTGGGGAGTCCAGGCTTCGATCAATCAACTCCTATCGAAGGAGTGCGAAGCCCTCCAAGCGGGACAACAAAGACGCGTTCTCCCCCCAACATCAAGGAAGAATTGTTGTTCAGGAGGAAAACAGGATCCCAAGCTCTTTCCAGGGACATACCTTCCTCCTTATATACTTGCGCCCTGAGGTCCTCCCTCAAGGCTTTCAAGGCAGCAGGATCCTCAGTCTACTTGGGGATCTCCTTGGCGATCACACGCTTCCTCTCGAGGCAGTGCGACCCCCCAGGCCTCCTCCAAAGACGGTCGCCGCCGCGCCCATGTCCACCACACTGTTGCGAATACTGCATGGCGGGCGAGAAGGCTCCGCCTCTGCAACAAGGAACTTGTTAGCATAACGAAGGAAACATGAAAAACAAGGAAACGAAGAATGGAACTCACCTTGCGAGGGGCCTTGATCCAAGGCAGGAATGGCTTCACCGGAAGACGGCCCGCACTGCAGTTTCACCCAAGCACTGCTCCCAGAGGGTTCGTAGGGATGGCGAACCACATCCCAAGCACTCGTTTCAGAGGGGACCTCATTTAACACCATAGCCCAATCGACAGCGTCACTGGGAAGGTCTGAGGGTGCTTCCTCTGGAGACCCTTCCCTCGGAGAAGCCTGGCTACTTGTTGGAAAAGCGCCCCCATCATCTCTCCCTACTCCCAGCTGAGCATCACCAGGCACGAGAGCGCCACTCTCTGCGGGGCTGCGGACGTCTTGACCCCAGTAGAGCTGCCAGCTTTCACAGTAGACTTGGATTTCCTTCTCATGGCCAGCAGAAGACTGCCGGCCGAGGTTATCTTCTTTGAGGGTCCCACACCTGGGGAGAAGCCTCAACTTGAGAGGAAGCCTCCGCATGAGAAGGGAGAGGCAAAACAACACTCTCAGGAGGATTTTCATGACTCGTCCTGGGAGGGCTCGCCAACAACCCAGAAACAAAGGCGTCCATCCCAGCGTCTTCAGCCGGTGCCACCGTTTTCAACTGGGAGCCAGGGGCCTCCATCACCGGAGTCTCGCGAACCCCTTTCTCCCCAGGAACACCTTCATGAGCCCCCTCCTTCGCCACTTCATCCACACTGGGAGTTTCTCCCTGACAGGCCCTCGCGGAGTGGCTTGGTCTGCTACGCAAGGGGTTTTCTCCCCAAGGCGCTGCGCCGCGTCGCGGGACACTTTCTTCCTCTTGGCCTCTCCTACGATCGGCACACCTACGCCTGAGGCTGGCCTTTTCTTTCGCGGGGGCTCAATAGCACCCAAAACCTTCTCTGCAGCAGGGGAAGCGTTCTGCCTATACGCGTAGGTGAGGTGAATTTGGACTGCAGCGCGCATAGATCTCCTCTTTACTCTCTCCCCGTCGTATCGAGCAGGAGCGTCTGGAAATGCGAAAGTCAGTACACAGAAGAGAAACGAAGGAAAGACTACAAAAGCGCATACCTCTGGGACCCGCGAGGGTAGCACGAAGCGTATCCACCACTTCGCCGCGATGCGAAGGGGCCCATCCTTTGTAAGGCGGAGGCACCTTGGGATCCATGAGGTAACCAGTGCTGACGTCGGCCCACCTGAGGGTAACCTCATCCAGCTGCGCGAGAGAAAAGGGGAAGAAGTCATCGCACGACTTCCTGACCAACACGTCGTCCAGCCACCCCAAAAGGCGGACGTACTCGCGCCATCGCCGCCCATCCGCATGCAAAACAGCCTTGGGGGCCACGCTGTGCACCGCTTCTGAGGTCCTCGCCACAGGGAACCCCCAAGACTCATCCCTGCAAACAAAGAAAAAACTACCATGCCAGTCATGATGGGATTTCAGAGGAATACCAAAAGACACAGAATTGTTCCCCCCAACACTGAGGGGGGTAACATGAAAAAACTGTCCCCCAGTCCGCAGGTCTAGCCGGTAGAACCGCAAGAAGACGTCCGCAAATGGCTCCACCCCGGCCAACCGGCATGCCACGAGAAAGCTGGCGATGTGAATGAAGGTGTTGGGCCCATGTTGTGATGGTGGGAGAGCCCACAGAGTACACAACTCTTGAACCAAGGGGGGCAGAGGAAACCTCAACCCAGAGGACATCTGGGCAGTATAGAGGCAGAGAGCGGCGCTCTCCAAGTTCTCCGGCGTCTGTGGAAGCTTCAACGCCTTGAAGGGCCCAGTCCGCGCAGTGTACACCGGCACGGCCTCGATGGGAAAGAAAGCCTTCTCAAGGTCCTGGTGAAGCCTCTCAGGCCTCACGGTGGTCTTGTCCACGACAGGAACAACTGGGCGAGCAACTCCCTTGGCGGCCATGACAACAACAGGAGTAAAAAAGGCTGAGAAGGCGAAAACACTGTCAGATTGGTTGTTAGCAATTTTATCAAACACCTGGCGTGCCAGGGACAAGAGAGCGGTTTCTCACCTAAAATTTCGATGGCAAAGGCAAGCCAAGACAAGAGCAGCAGAAAGACGACAGAAAATCGAACACAAAACCACGAGTATCAGATTCAGACAAAGAAACGAAAGAGACAACGAAATGCGAAACAAGGAAGATTCAAGCAGGAGAAACGAGAATGCGAAAGGGTGAAACTCGCGAGCAAAACCGGCTATTTATAGGCACAATGCTAACGAAGCTGAAACGTCGCCCCAAGCGGAGAACTAATCCCAACAAGCCACGTGTCAGAATTCGGTAATGGTAAGAAACGTTTGGCCTACCGCGTTGGTGACTGTTCCCAACGGTAACTTTAAGGCAAAACGCGGAGTACAGGATCCTGCCCATACTCCGCCTCTAGGAGGAGGCACCTTTGTACACAACCCAAGAAAATGCCCTCGCATCTCGCCCCTCGCATTATCGTCAGCAGCAACCAAGGAAACACATGTTGATGCCACCACATCGTGCGAAGGCGCTACCAGGGGGCTTCGCACCTGCTGGCTTCGCTAGGTCCTCGCAGATTCGCATCTCCTGGCCCCGCCAGACAAGGTCTTCGCACCTCCTGGTCTTCGCCATCCACCACTTGGCAACGTCACAGGCTGGGGAAGGAAACGGGAAACGGTCATCCCCACGACCTACCCACGTTCTCCATCAACATCCCCAATCTGCCGCAACTCTGGAACGTGGGGGAGCACTCCACTACTCCAAACACGGGACAACCGCCACCTCAAGGCCTCCTATAAAAGGACGGCTTGGGAAAGGTACACCCTATCTACACACCTCCACTCCTCTTTCTGCCCCTGAGTATTCCATTTTATGTCTTGCAGATTACTCCGAGCTATCAATTATACTCACATAATTTCAAGATCTCCACATCTCTAGCTATTTTCACTAAAAGGTCTAAGTCTTTGAATGAACGTAGACATTTTGGCTTCTCCTTTCTCAACCATACTTGCCTTGAGAAGGGCTGCCTCCATATCTTTGTGATTTTCCTCAATACGCTTAGTGCCTTGGGCCGTGGTTTGAGGGCTTTGGAAACATTCTTTCTCATGAGGCTTTTTGCTTTTTGAACTTTCTCGAATCGGGTAGGCCTTTCATTTATTGGAGAAATTTGTTCTTGCAACGGTCTTTGTAATTGTGCCAACAACCTCTCGTTAGCTATTTTCACTAAAAGCTCACAAGATTCTCTTTATAAACTTAGCTAGAACCTTTTATGGCTCAAAATTCAAAATTCTTTATAAACCTCTACAGACATCAAAAGGTTGGACGAAGTGTTGTTACTTTTTTAAAAACGGTTCTTTTGTGGGTTTTGAAAAAGGATATTCCGCAACTTTTGAAAGAACAGTTTGAAAAGGTTCCATATCTTGGCTTCTCCTTTCTCAACCGTACTTGCCTTAAAAAGGGCTGCCTCCATATCTTTGTGATATTCCTCAATACGTTTAGTGCATTGGGCTAGAGTTTGAAGGCTTTGGAAACATTCTCTCTTATGAGGCTTTTCGCTTTTTGAACATTCTCAAATCGGGTAGGCCTTTCATTTATTGGAGCCATTTGTTCTTGCAACGGTCTTTGTAATTGCGCCAACAACCTTTCATTAGCTATCTCGGTGGAAAGCTTGGGTGTTTCTCTCTCGGGTTTTGAAGAGCCTTTTCTTTCTTTTCTCTTTCTCTCTTTTTCTCTCACTCTCACACCATTCCTTCATAAGGTCTCCCACTTGTGAGACTTCCTTTCTTATCTCCTTTAAATCTTTTTCCATCTCCTTGAAATCTGCTCTAATTTCTTGAGTGAGATTTTCCAAAAGGGTTAGTGCACAAGGAGGGTTCGGGTTCATTCTTGGAGAAGGGGTGGAGTGGGCTGATGGTGTGGCTCTTCTTTCGGTGGTTATAGGGGAGTAGTGTGGGGGACTCGGAGATGAGCTATGTGAGGTGCAGGGTCTCGACCGATGGGTAGAGGTTGGGGTCAAATGTGCGATGGGGGTTTGGGTGCCATACCGCTGCCTCATCACACTTTTCAAACGATCCCAAGACGGTATGAACTCTAACCCTCGATCACTTCTCTTTGTGGCGTATTCGCACCACCAATACCAAGCTTCACCTCTTAGCATCTCAATGGCTATGTCAAGCTTCTCGAGTCCATGAGCACCATTTTTGGCAAAGAATGCCTCAAGATGGTGTTCCCATGACTCGAACCCGAAAGGGTCATCATCCCTCGAAACTTAAGGGTTCGCGCCATTTGTATCCCTACACACTTAAACAATAATGTCAGGACCACTCATTTCCTCACGTGTATGGTTGGCCTCTCGTTTGTGTTTAGGGACACACTCGCACCACTTCTCTCTCGCGTTTAGAACGCACGGTTCTTTCAAGCCTCAAAACTTACCACCAATCTCGATTAAGATCAAATGCGAACATGCAAAGAATATCCAATGAAATCTTAGCAATATCCGAAACAAGTAAAGCACAAAGTTCTAGTTACTTGAAACTAACTTTGAGAGTTTAGGGTGATATGGGGGTTGAAAGAAGTAAGGTATGTATGAGAGAAGGCTCTTTTATCCACACAAACACTTTTGTTCAAGTTCCTCAAATATTTTTGGAGCAAATCACTGTTCGGATGTGTTTTGATATGAACACTCAAGAACACTCAAGAACACTCAAACTTTTTCTTTCTTCAAAGGTTCTTTTTGTGCACAACCACAACAGCTTTTCTTTTCTTTTCAACTTCCAATCCGAAAATGTTTTCTTTCTTTACTCAACTTCAATAAACAACATCCAAATATGAGCTTTGCTCGAATCACATGAACCACGCACAAATATTTTCGGTTTCTTCAATAACAACAAAACGTTTTTCTTCAAGTGTAAGAAAGAAGGCAATGGCTCAAAATTCAAAATTCTTTATAAACCTCTAGCTCAAGGAGGCGGTTTCAGCAAGAATGGAAACGAAACAGGGGAAGGACACAAAGGAAACAAAGTCGGCCAAGGGAACCTCCGCACTACGAGGTGAGGCAATGCCCTTGAAAATTGCCTGGGAAGGAAAATGGGACCTAGAACCTTTTGACTACGAGATCAAACAATGCTAGGTATTATATTGGATCCTCTTGCAATGGATCACTAATGGATTGGTGGAGCAAGATTTGAGACCCACGAAGAACAATATGCGTACTTCCGCAAATATGTGTTCTTACAAAATGAGTTCTGCCTAATACTTAGGTTACAGCCTCCTTTTATAGAAGGAGAAAGAAAGAAGTAAATAATAAAGAATGCCTTGACAAGGGAACAGCTTCCTGGATCTATGGTAGGCGAAATGAGAGGTGGCAGCGGATGTGACATTGTAGGCTACCTGCTTTTGCGGCTCCCATTTCCCCATGAATTTGCTTTCGGCGGGAAAAGGGAAGAGAGGGCCTCTGCACGATTTGAAGGGTTCGCCTGACTTGTATATGGACGCCTCTTCTGTTTGGCGAACACCTGGGCTTCGCTTGTTTCTGGAAATGAGGCGCAGGGTCTTCGCCATCGACCATGGGGGTCGCAAAGAGCCATGGCCTCGCAAATGGCCTTGACTTCGCCAGAGGCCAAGGGTTCGCCAATAGAGCACACAGCTTACAACTTTCATCGTACTGTGCTCTCCAAAGAGCAACTCTTCTCAAAATCTCAAAAACCTTGTTACAGTTTGATGTAAATCGGGAAGGTATCTTGGATCATGAAGAGCAGATCTAGCCAACAAAGGAGCAACATGAGATAGATATGATTGATGAGGCAAAATATCAACAAAGTTGACAAATCCAGAATTAATAAAAACAATACGATGCGAAAGCTTGTGAAATGAACTGATATGACCGCCAACTCCTCCTGGATCCTTTCCGGGTAAAGTGTTGATTTTCGGATCGTCTTTAACATGTTTGTCATGCTTAAATATTACATGGATACTACATTTAAGTAATAGCACAATGTGTTTCTTTCATAATCATGCCATATATCCATTAGCATTATTCAGAGAACCTAGCATGATACTAATGGCAAAGAACTGGCATGATACTAAAGAAAGGATTAAGAGTGTGTACCTTTCTTCAGGACTTTAATGGAGAATGGACTTGGAAGTGCGCAGTGCGCCAAGGAAGCGGACAAGAAGTGAAAAGCTTCTTATGAAGTTCCACCCACAAACTCTAAGTAGAATGCCTACGAAGGCTTATTGAGAGAGAAGAGATGAGAGGCAATGCTGCCAAAGGGATGATGATAATGGCGCCATCCTCCCTCTATTTATAGAAGAGGATGGGCTGCCAATGAGGGGGCACAATGCCTCCTCATTTGCGAAGTAACATGTCTCTAGGGCCAAGGGTTGCATGCAACCAATGCCCCTTGGTCCATGAGACATGTCTCATGCCTTTACCTTTTCAATTAAGTAATTAACTAGAAAAGGATTAAATGAATAATTGTATCTAATAGGAAATTAATTAACTATTAATTATTCAAATAATATGGTGAAGAGGCAAGGGAGGTGACCCATGCCCCTTGCCCATGCCATGGGACATGAGACATGTCCCTTTGGCCGAATAGTGCAAGGCATGGGGTGCATCCCTGGAGGCACCAAGGGCGAAGGGGCACTCACACCCCTAGGCCTATGGCCGAATGGGTGCAAGGCCCCCTTAGGGTGCCCTTTCAGCACCCAGGGATGCTACGCACCCTTAGGCCATGGCCGAAGGTGTGCTTGGCCCTTTGGGTGCCTCTTCGGCACCTTTTCACCCATTACGCACCTTTTCGCTAAGAGACACGTCTCTTCACCAAAAGGTTCCTAGACACATTTGTACTAAGCTCACATGGAGCTAGTCCAAGACATATTAAATCATTCATTGAGCACCTTTGAGCTCATATCAGCTCACTAAGAGCAGATACACATCTCTCTAGCTCAAACACTCAGATTGAAATGAGTTGAGTTGTGCTTCGCTACTTTTAGCTAGCCCAGTCATCTTGGTGCGCAAGAATTCCAACACAAAGATGGTGTTATGCCTTTGGAGACTCCTCATTCTTGATACCAAAATTATCCAAGACAAAGAAAGCCTTTGTTGCCAAAATTGTGGGGAATGATGATGGGGCCAACATGTTACAGCCACCCCGAGCGGGTTGCGGCCGGGTGACCCGGGCGCCGGTTTTGGCTGCGGGTCACGTTTTTGGCGTTCAGACGGCTCCCGAGCCCTATCCGAGTATCATTTTGGCGAACCCTTCCGTATTTGAGGTCGTGTGGGTCCCCCGGACGTGGCGCCGGGGGGGTTGTCGGGGTCGCCTCGGGACGTATAGCGGGCTCGGTAGCACTCTCGAGATCTCAGTTTGGGAAGCCGTTTGTAGTTTTGGAGTCGTGGTGACGTTCCGGAGGTGGTTGTGGAGTTTAATATTTGGGGTGGGCGTTCGGTTCCGGGCGACTCCCGGGGCTCGGGACGGGAATCCCGGGGCTCGGGATGGAAATTTTCTGTCGGCTTTGGGGTAAGTTGTGTTTGAATTTAAGATGGAATTTATGGGTATTTTTATAGAATTTTGGAGTGACGGAATTTCGGTTAAGGTTGACACGCTCGCACGTCGGGTTTTGGTTCGGGTTCAGCGAGCTCGGTAGGACACTCCGGAAAGGCAAATGAACTTTTGAAAAATGTTCTGTGAATGTTATATTATTCTGAAGATTGTGTCCGAGTTTCATTAATTTTGGAATCCGGTAATTATTTTTGGGCAAAAAGAATTGGAACTTTCGGAGAAATTGGGAGCTAATTAGTAATTGGCTACAAAAATCAAAATAATTCAGCATGGGCAGCAGCCTACTTTCGGCTGAATGGAGGAAAGATAAGGGACACTTGTCCCTTAATGATTTAAGAGAAAAAGAAAGGATATATATAAGGGTTATTATTATTATTACATGAAAAAGAATCTATTTCATTTCTTTCTTCTTCTCTTCTTCTTCCTTTCTTCTTCCGCCATGAACTTCAAGCTCCAAGCTCCATGATCTTCTTCATTTCTGGGCTGTTCCTTCAAGGAGTTGGATCCTAAGTGTGGTAAGTATCCTTCTCATCTCTCTTTCCAAGCTAAAAACAAGATTTGATGAGAAAAGAGAGGGATTTGTGGAATTTGAGTTTGTTCTTGACTACCACCTAGGATGATTCTCTTGCTTCCATCTTTTAGTATGTTGATCTTGGGCTTGAGAGGAGTAAGAATCTATGGTTGGATTTTGGAAAAACTCCTTAGTTTGAAGAAACCCTAAATGCCGAATTATTGATGTAGTCGCGAGCTGATGCTTCTAGTGCGGCGCACGAAATATGTGTGCGGCGCTTGGCTTGCGCCGCAGGTTGTTGTGCGACCTTGTGCGCGGCGCAAGCTTGCGCACAGGTTGTGCGCAGCCTTGTCTTGCGCAGCAGCCTTGCGCGCAGCTGTTGTTGCGCAGCCTTGTGCGCGCTTGTGACCTTGCGCATGAGTTGTGCAGGCTTGTGCAGACACGAGCTTGCGCACGAGTTGTGCACATGCCAAAACCCACCCCGAAGAACTTAGATATGAAGAGAAGTAAGTTTCGATGAAGGGAAAGTGCGGGTTTGCGCGGAAATTGTTTTCTCGGGGTTGTTTGGATGTGTTCGATCCAACTATGGTTGTGAGTTTGATTCTGCGTTGGTGGAGTAGCGCGGACCCGTAGGAGCCAAGTTGTGCATTTCGGATCGGGAGTCGGGATCTTCCGAGTGTTGGGCTGCGGGCAGCATTTACGAGGTAAGGGCTTAATTTGGTAAAATGTACGTTTGTTCTGTTTCAAGGCCGGATGACCTTAGAGGCCCGGGTTCCTATTCATTACGTATGTGGTTATCGGGTAATGTTACTTCGTTTATGTTTATGCATTTTTGTTATTATTATATGTTCTGCTACGTGTCCGCACTGAAGGGGTGCCGACATTCTGCGTATCCGCACCAGGAGTGCCGATACTTCTGTTCTGTGTCCGCACTGAAGGGGTGCCGACATTCTGCGTATCCGCACCAGGAGTGCCGATACTTCTGTTCTGTGTCCGCACTGAAGGGGTGCCGACATTCTGCGTATCCGCATCAGGAGTGCCGATACTTCTGTTCTGTGACCCTACGACAGTTTGGGGCTCTCGACCCCACCGGTACCGTGCATCGCATTACGATCTGTATATTGACCTCCGTTGAGGGTGCCGTACATTGGTCGCTCGGCGGTTGGACCGCATATGTTGGTTTCGATTTTCGTTATACTTTATGTTTATATGTACATGCATATGTTGTGATATTCTGTTTTGCGAGTTCGATTGTTGCCTGTGGCAAACCGCACTTTTACCTTAAGCCCTTATCGGGTCCTTTCGAGGACTCACCCTTTTATGTGTTTACCATCTTTCAGTGATCGACAAGCAACCAGCGGAATAGAGATCCGCGGTGCTTCCGGACATTCTGGGTTTCAGAGCAAGAGTACCACGTGCGGGAATTCTTGAGCGAGAGGCTTCGATTCCGCACTTAGGTATATATTTACATATAGGATTTTGTTTAATGGCTCAGAGTCTGAATCGCATGCATATAGATCAGATCATGGTTTTGTATATGTGTCTATATCTGGAATATCTCTGCTTTATCTGTCTTACGTGTCGCGGGCGAGTCCCGACTTGCTTACGTCGGAATTGCTATATTATGGATTTGGTTCTTGTGTTGTGGCGATGATTGAAATGGGATATACCATGAACTGCTTGTGTGGCGAAAGTTGGATTATTCGTATACTTGCCTTGCATGAGTATTTAGGTTGCTAGTTGTTATTTGACGGTTTTGTTTGGAGCTCGATGCTCATTGCCGCTTTCCGCCGTAATTCCTGTTTCCGACGTCGCGGCCGGCTCCGCCTCCGCAACCGGGCGGGGTGGCTGTGACAAGTTGGTATCAGAGCAGGTCGGGTCGGAATGACCCAAAAGGTAAAGTATGTTGGTTTTGGGTATGGAATGTGGAAGGCAAGTATACAAGTCCGAGGGTGGACTTTTGGAGTAAGTTAAGTCTGTTCATGGGTAAGTAAGCGTGGAAGTGACTTCGAGGTACAAGCCACCGTTCTACGTTTCATTCTGGGGCGGTTCTGTACGGAGACTGGCCACCTCCTTATTTGAACCGTTTCGGAATGGATGTGGAGCAGCGGGCGGTTCTTTGGAGCACTTTGGAAAATTTGAGGTACTCTGATGAATCTTGGGTGATTTGTGTGGTGTTTCTGTGTTATGAGCATGGTTTGGTTTTGTGGTTTAAAGTTGAATATTTGGTTGTGAGATTCTGAAAAGAATCTCGCATCATGCATTGCATTACACTACGAGCCTTAGAAAAGCCGCTAGCTTCGTAGAGATTAGGAGTGACCGAGTTGTGCGGATTACATTTGGTCCGGAATGTCTCAGTTGAATTCACACGCGTGGCGGTGTGTTTTGTGACCGGAGGAGGGGACTGTAATCCCATGCCTCCGAGAGATAGGGTTTGAACTGTTGGTTATGGGTTGAGTTGGTATATGGTTTGGAAATTTGGTTTGGGATAAGTTGTTTTTCTGGTTGGACTTGGTTTGAGGAATTGTGTATTACACGCGAATAGCGTGATTTGGTACCGGAGGCGGGACCGAGATCCCACACCTCCGTGGAATAGGATACGGGTTCAGCGTAACCTGTGGTCTGAACAACCACACTCACCGCCCGAGGTTTAGCGGTCGTACGGACCCTCTCTCGATTTGGTATTCTTGCCGGCCCTAGGCTGGTTCGGGCGGCAGAGGCGGGGAAAATCTGTTTATGCCACGGTAAGGGCATTTTGATCGGTGGTGATAGCGAGACTATAGCCACTACTCGCTGACTTTGGAGTTGGTAAGTGAGTGACTCAGGAGCGTGGTCACTACGACACCTAGACTTCCCGTCGGTCCTATCAACGACGGGAGATCCGAGACACCAACTGACGAGGTTGGACTTTTGGAGAGGTTTTAGAGTTTGGATACACCCCGAGGGACAGAGTCCGAGTAGGGCCGGAGGTATTATAGACTTGGTTTGCAAGATTTGACAAAATCCTGGAGGGAGGCTATTCTCGAGCGGTTGGCCGGGAACGGCTACTCCGGCCGATTGCTTCAGATTCTGAACCGGAGTTCGGATTGACCCGATATCTGATTTCCGTGTCTGGCGAGTGTATAGGACATTTCGCGGAAAATATTTTTCGGGCCGGGGTTGCCGTCGGACGATTTTCGGGGTTTCTGGGGGGAGAAACGGCTCCTGGAGTGACCCGGGACTCGATTAGCGATTTTGAGGAAGATCTGGAGTCGGGGATATAATTTACATTTTTCGTGAAGAAAAATGTTGGTCGAAATTACGGTTTCGGGCGGTTTTCGGGCTCGGGCGAGCCAAGGCGTGACACTTGGCGAACTGTGATTAGTGGAAAGTATTGGACTTGGTCTCTTGTTATTTCTAGTGATTATGATTCACTATGATGTCAAAAAGGATGTCATGTGCAAAGCACATGACTTATTATTACAAGACTTAAGTTTTGGCAGTCTTCAGCGTCCATAGTCTTGGGACGCAACCCAACGCGCCGCGCGGCGTGGGTTTCAGCAGGTGGCCCGAGACCTCAATAGCGGCAGAGCTTCAGCCACCCCCTCCACCATAGCAGCTCAGAGCAGGACAAGTTTTTCGTAGTGAGGGGGGAGGCCCTAGTTATCAGGGAGGACCTAGTCAGCGGTCAGGTACCAGCCAGCAGGGAGGCTCGAGTCAGCAGGGAGTTCTGCAGGGTACTTTATTTCTGAATAAGGTGTCGGTTCATGTATTACTTGATACAGGAGCATCTGTTTCCATTGTAACATAGAAAAGTGTTACATTTCTGCATCTGTCTGTTAGTACCTTGCCTCAAACGCATTTAGTAAAAGCTGGGAGTCGGTTCTGTTTTCCAATGAGATGGATCGGGTGTACGATATACGTAGGCGGACATTTGTGATGATCGGATTTGTTGGTTTTAGACACGCCGAACTATGATTTTATTCTTGGGATGGACTGGTTATCCAAGTGCATGCACATTGATTGTGCAACCCGTACCATTATGGTTTACGGAGAGGTACTACCTCTCACGACTCGGCTTGGTTTGACTATCGCGCGACGCGATGCAGTGTTGCAGATTTCGGATCATCGTCGATAGTTGGTGTTGGGGAAGTTATGGTCTGAATGAGGCTGGTACTAGGTTGAAGTTAGATAGTATGCCTTGGTTCGAGATTTTCCGCAGGTATTTCCGGAGGAGTTGGCCGGATTACCATAAGAGCGGGGAATTGTGTTTGACATCCACCTGCAGTCGGGTACTGCTCCGATATCTATTCCTCCTTATCGGATGTCTATTTCTGAGATGCAGGAGTAGAAGAAGCAACTGGAGGAATTACAGCAAAAGAGTTTCGTTCGACCGAGCACTTCAGCGTGGGGTGCTCTGGTTACTGTTTGTTAAGAAGAATGATGGGACACTCGACTTTGTATTGATTACAGACGGTTGAATGCTTTTATTGGGAAGAATAAGTATCCGTTACGAGGATTAACGATCTTTTGATCAACTTTGGGGATTGAGGGTTTTCTCAAAGATTGATCTCTCGATCCGGTATTTTCAGCTTAGAGTGAAGGAAGAGGATATACCTAAGGCGCTTTCCGCACCCGATTTGGACACTTAGAGATTACGGTCATGCCATTTGGGCTGACCAATGCTCGATAGCATTCTTGGATCTGATGCATCGAGTGTTCGACCGTACTTGGACTCATTTCGGTGGTTTTATTGATGATATTCGATATATTCTCGGGGTGAGGATTCGCATCTGGAGCATCTAAGGGTAGATCTCAGACACTTTGGGAACATCAGCTTTATGCTAAATTCTCAAAGTGTGAGTTCTGATTCGGGAAGTCACTTTTAAGGACACATTATTTCGAGCATGGTCTGTGGACCCGAGAGAAGGTGAGGCGATTCGGGATTGGAAACAACCTACCACGATGCACGGAGTTCGGGAGCTTCACGGGGTTAGCAGGATTTTATCGGAGGTTTTGTACCAGGTGTTCTATCCTAGCATCTCGCTTACGCATTGACCAAGAAGGGTCAACCGTATTTCTGGTCTGATAGGTGTGAGCGGAATTTTCAGGAGTTGAAACGGCAGTTGACTAACGCTCCGATTCTGACTCTTCCAGATCCGAACTTACCGTATGTGATTTATTCGGATGCTTCCACATCCAGTTTGGGGTGTGTTGGCGCGAGGCGTTTTGTGGTAGCTTATGGGTCGGGCATTTGCGACCGCATGAGCTGAACCGATCGATACATGATCTGGAGTTGGCTGCAGTGATTTATGCGTTGAATCATTGGAGGCAATATCTGTTTGGTAATAAATTTCAGATTCTTACCGACCATAAGTCTGAAATATCTGTTTAAACAGAAGGAGCTTAATTTGAGGCATTGCAGATGGCTCGAATACATTAAGGACTATGGTTGTTGTATCGAGTACATCTGGCACGGGCAACACGGTTGCCGATGCTCTGCGCAGGAAGTATACCGGCTTAATTAAGAGAGAAAATGTTGGTGACCGATCTGAGGAGAGTGATCTGACGAGCCTTTGGCACAGGTGGCAGCTCTGGGAGCGTGCTCAGGTTATTACACTTATTATACATTCTGAGTGGCTTGATAGGATGCGCGAAGCGCAAGGTAGAGATTTGGTATTGAAGAAGTTATCTGGGGAAAATAAGGGTTTATGGATTTCCGACGTTTCAGTATAGGCAAAGATTGCTATACTTCCGAGATTGCCTTTATGTACCTGAGGATCAGGAGTTCTGGAATGAGATTTTAGAGGAGGCACATTCGAGCAGATTGAGCATTCACCCCGGGAGTGAGAAGATGTATCATGATCTGCGTACTCACTTCTGGTGGCCTGGGATGAGGAGGCACATTGCCACACATGTGTCTAGGTGTGCCGTTTGTCAGCAGGTGAAGATTGAGCACCAGAAACCGGCAGGGACACTGCAGACTTTGCCATTCCAGTTCGGGAGTGGGGCAATGTTATGATGGACTTTCTGACTGCACTGCCCTGACACGGTTTCATCATGATGCTATCTGGGTTTTTGTGGATCGGCTGACAAAGTGCGTACACTTTCTGCCTATTCGGGTCACAGACCCTCTGGAGAAGCTTGCCGGCTTTACATCGGGAAGATTATGCGTTTGCATGGAGTACCAGACTCCATTGAATCGACCGTGATCCGCGTTTTACAGCACGGTTCGATTACTTTTCATGAAGCGCTGGCACGCGACTCCATCTGAATACTGACTTATCACCCATGCAGACGGACGGACGGTCGGAGCGGGTGATTCGATATTGGAGGATATGTTGCGAATCTGTACTTTGGATTTTGGAGGAGTTTGGGGCTAGCGATTGCGTTGATAGGGATCTCGTACAACAATTGCTTTGACTACGTTTGACGTGGCACCCATGAGGTGTTGTACGGGAGGTGTATGACACCATACAGTTGGACAGATGCGTCTGATCGGGTTAAGAACGGACCCAAGCTTTTTGAGGAGTCTACGGCAAAGATCAGATTGTTATAGGCGCGGATTAAAACCGCGAATGACTACACCACTGTTTGTACGAACCGTCGCCGTAGGGCTCTGGAATCTGAGTTTGGTAATAGAATTTGACTGGAGGTAGCACCGTTCAGAGGAACAGTAAGATTTGATAGGCGGGGCAAGTTACCCCGAGTTATATCGGTTATCATGAGTTTCCAGAGTAAGTTGTTAGGTTGGCCTTACCCCCCAACTATTTACATTTTTATGTGGTACCTTCCGGGATAGCCTGTTGTGGATCGGTTAGATTTAGGTTCGCATCGTCTGGGGTTGTCTGGTAGAAATACCGGCAACTGTCTCGGGGTGCAATAAGATGCACCCGGAGGGTGGGACGCCGTGAGGCTCTGTATGGTAGTCTAAACTACCACTCCCGCCGCACCAGTACGGTGGTCCGATTGTTCTGGGTTAGAGTAGAGGAATGTTTATATTTTCTGGTTAGTAGCGACACCTGTCTGGTTGGTTCAGGCTACTCTTGGAGGACCAAGAGTTCTAAGGGGGGGAGAATGTTACGGTCACCCCGAGCGGGTTGCGACCGAGTGACCCGGGCGCGGTTTTGGCTGCGGGTCACGTTTTCGGCGTTGACGGCTCCCGAGCCCTATCCGAGTATCATTTTGGCGAACCCTTCCGTATTTGAGGTCGTGTGGGTCCCGGACGTTTCCGCCGAAAATATTTTTCTGCGCCAGGGGTTGTCGGGTCGCCTCGGGACGTACAGCGGGCTCGGTAGCACTCTCGAGATCTCAGTTTGGGAAGCCGTTTGTAGTTTTGGAGTCGTGGTGACGTCCCGGAGGTGTTTGTGGAGTTTAATATTTGGGGAGGGACGTTCGGTTCCGGGCGACTCCCGGGGCTCGGGACGGGAATCCCGGGGCTCGGGATGGAAATTTTCTGTCGGCTTTGGGGTAAGTTGTGTTTGAATTTAAGATGGAATTTATGGGTATTTTTATAGAATTTTGGAGTGACGGAATTTCGGTTAAGGTTGACACGCTCGCACGTCGGGTTTTGGTTCGGGTTCAGCGAGCTCGGTAGGACACTCCGGAAAGGCAAATGAACTTTTGAAAAATGTTCTGTGAATGTTATATTATTCTGAAGATTGTGTCCGAGTTTCATTAATTTTGGAATCCGGTAATTATTTTTGGGCAAAAAGAATTGGAACTTTCGGAGAAATTGGGAGCTAATTAGTAATTGGCTACAAAAATCAAAATAATTCAGCATGGGCAGCAGCCTACTTTCGGCTGAATGGAGGAAAGATAAGGGACACTTGTCCCTTAATGATTTAAGAGAAAAAGAAAGGATATATATAAGGGTTATTATTATTATTACATGAAAAAAAAAATCTATTTCATTTCTTTCTTCTTCTCTTCTTCTTCCTTTCTTATTATTCCGCCATGAACTTCAAGCTCCAAGCTCCATGGTCTTCTTCATTTCTGGGCTGTTCCTTCAAGGAGTTGGATCCTAAGTGTGGTAAGTATCCTTCTCATCTCTCTTTCCAAGCTAAAAACAAGATTTGATGAGAAAAGAGAGGGATTTGTGGAATTTGAGTTTGTTCTTGACTACCACCTAGGATGATTCTCTTGCTTCCATCTTTTAGTATGTTGATCTTGGGCTTGAGAGGAGTAAGAATCTATGGTTGGATTTTGGAAAAACTCCTTAGTTTGAAGAAACCCTAAATGCCGAATTATTGATGTGTAAATTCGAGCTCTGCTTCTGGTGCAGCACGAAATATGTGCGCAGCGCACAGGCTTGCGCACAGGTTGTGCACAGCCTTGTGCGCAGCGCACAGCCTTGCGCACAGGTTGTGCGCAGCCTTGTGCGCAGCGCACAGCCTTGCGCACAGGTTGTGCGTGACCTTGTGCACGCCTTTGCGCAGTGTTGTGCACAGGCTTGTGCACAGCGCACACAGCTTGCGCACGGTTGTGCACATGCCAAAACCCACCCCGAAGAACTTAGATATGAAGAGAAGTAAGTTTCGATGAAGGGAAAGTGCGGGTTTGCGCGGAAATTGTTTTCTGGGGTTGTTTGGATGTGTTACGATCCAACTATGGTTGTGCAGTTTGATTACTGCGTTGGTGGAGTAGCGCGTACCCGTAGGAGCCAAGTTGTGCATTTCGGATCGGGAGTCGGGATCTTCCGAGTGTTGGGCTGCGTGGCAGCATTTATGAGGTAAGGGCTTAATTTGGTAAAATGTACGTTTGTTCTGCTTTCAAGGCCGGATGACCTTAGAGGCCCGGGTTCCTATTACATTACGTATGTGGTTATCGGGTAATGTTACTTCTGTTTATGTTTATGCATTTTTGTTATTATTATATGTTACATTACGTGTCCGCCGAAGGGGTGCCGACATTCTGCGTATCCGCACTGGAGTGCCGATACATTACGTGTCCGCACCGAAGGGGTGCCGACATTCTGCGTATCCGCACGTGGAGTGCCGACATTGCCTACGTGTCCGCACCGAAGGGGTGCCGACATTCTGCGTATCCGCATCGAGTGCCGATACTTCGTTGCAGTGACCTACGACGGTTTGGGGCTCGCGACCCCGGCCGGTACCGTGCTTCGCATTACATTACGATCTGTATATTCGACCTCTGAGGGTGTCGTTACATGGTCGTTCGCGGTTGGACCGCATATGTTGGTTTCGATTTTCGTTATACTTTATGTTTATATGTACATGCATATGTTGTGATATTCATTTTGCGAGTTGATTGTTGCCACGTGGCAAACCGCACTTTACCTTAAGCCCTCATCGGGTCCTTTCGAGGACTCACCCTTTTATGTGTTTACCATCTTTCAGCGGTCGACAAGCAACCAGCGGAATAGAGATCCGCGGTGCTTCCGGACATTCAGGTTACTCAGTAGCGAAGCGGTACCACGTGCGGGAATTCTTGAGCGAGAGGCTTCGATTCCGCACTTAGGTATATATTTACATATAGGATTTTGTTTAATGGCTCTGTAGTCAGAATCGCATGCATATAGATCAGATCATGGTTTTGTATATGTGTCTATATCTGGAATATCTCCTGCTTTATCTGTCTTCTGTGTCGCGGGCGGAGTCCTGACTTGCTTACGTCGGAATTGCTATATTATGGATTTGGTTCTTGTGTTGTGGCGATGATTGAAATGGGATATACCATGAACTGCTTGTGTGGCGAAAGTTGGATTATTCGTATACTTGCCTTGCATGAGTATTTAGGTTGCTAGTTGTTACTTGACGGTTTTGTTTGGAGCTCGATGCTCCGCTGCCGCGTTTCAGCCTTAATTCATGTTTCCGACGACGCGGCCGGCTCCGCCTCCGCAACCGGGCGGGGTGGGTGTGACACAACACCTCCTTCCAATGAGAAGAAAATATTGGTCTTAGTAGACTTGTCAAGAAAACTTAACAAGAATTGAGTGGAAAAAAGGTAGATAGGTTGAAAAGAGAATCACTCTCAATTTAAAGGAAAAAAGTGTAATATATTTTGATGATTGAATGTCTTGCGAATTTGGCCTAGACATCCTTTTATAGGATGATGAAGCTAAAAATCTAAATCAATTTAAAAGTCCCTTCATCTCCACTCTTCATGATGGAAATTAAAAGGAGATGTAAATATGTGAATTTAAAACAATTATTGCTAAACTTATTCTAGGCTAGCTAAGGGGTAGAACTAGCCAAAATGTTTCTGGAAACTAAATGATGAAAATTCGAGCGGGAAGGTGGTGAATGAGTTTTGGCCAAATAAATGAGGAATACGTGATTGTCATTTAATGGTTTGATGGAGAGACTTCAAGGCTTGTAACTCCTCCTTCACCAATGGTTCTGGATGATTGTGGATGACTCTTGAGTCCTCAAGGCTGCTGAAGTTCGTCATTGATGAATATTGAATGCTTGGAAACCCTTGAAGTGTATTGAATGCGCTAGCAAGAAACTCAACAGGTTGTGTATTTCATGGACTGTGGCTTTCCTTGGCTTTGGCATGATCAAATGGATCTGGGCTTGTGAATCTTGAACCATAGCATTGAGATAAACTTTAGTCCAAGAACCGATGGTGTGGTCCCGATCATAGGTCGGAAAATGCATTTGGGCCAAATTGTGATTCGGTTGAGCCGAACCCAAATTGTTGAAAATTGTTTGAGCAATTTGAGAATTTTCTCCATATCAATTGGTTTATTGAAGGTGGAAGTTTCATCAAAACCAAGGACCTCTTCTTTTGGCATGTGGGCTCTTGGATCCTCAAGGTTGCAAATGGGTGCAACTAGATCACTTGTTAGTTTCATGTCAAAGAGAGCCTTCTCCACCACTTGTGCAGACTATTGTGCGCACATTGTGCGGTGATGTGTGCACTTACTAGAGACATGGGGTAGGAGAGACCCCAACACAGAGTACTTTATGCATTGTACTGTGCGCTGACCCGTAGCACATAACACCACAGCCAACACACATGTCTTCATTTGAAACCCAGCCTTCCTCCACCCTCTAGTAACACTGAAATCACTCTCAAACACGCTCATACATCATATTATCGGCACAAGATAACCAATGTAAGAGTCTCTAAACTTTTTTTATCAATCAAACGTGAAAAATTCATGTTCTCGAGTTGAAATGTAAAATTGGATATTCATGCTTAAATGACCATGTCTTGTGACTTGTGTGCATTTAAGGATTGTAGATTGATGTTGAGGTGTTTGGAAGCATGTTTTGATGATTCAATACTGCCTATGAGTTTTTGAGCTTGACTTTGAAAATTGAGAAACATGAACACGTTGAGTCATGACTTTCATAGACCATGTTATCATGAATTTCTGTTATGGAGTTTATTATGCATGACACATATGTTGCATTGTATATCATAAAGTGTCTTTGTTCCGATTAATGTTAGATTTACAACACTCCATGCCATGCTCTAGACATGTAAATGAAACATGTGTCTTCACTTGTGTTGAGTCGACTGCCATGTTCATTGCTTCTCTCTGATTCAAAAATATGTTTGATTTATGGTGTAGTGCCTGTATGCAACCTGTACACACATTATTTGTGCTTTAGTTTAGACATAGGTTGCATACCCCTCTCTATTAGAGTCATTTGCACTTACATGCTATATCTATTTTGAGACTCTTGTACCCGTACTAATTGCAAATCTTCTAGGTACATTCATATGATTTGAGTTGTCGAGGATGAACATTCCTTCCATATTTACAGAGCTCCGAGCCAAACCTTAGCCTTGCCTCAGCCTTTAAAGGCTAACGGGCCTACTTATCCCTCCAGGTATGATTCTCTGTACTCTCCTTTATATTCCCCCTTCATAAATGAGAACATGCTTGATTTTGAGTTTGGGTGGATTTACACTTGTAAAGCATGTGGGAGATAGTGACTAAGGCAGCATGTGTATTATATTTGTGTGCAACATGAGATCTATGCTTCAGTGAGTTAATTGACTTTGGTGGCAAGAGCCTGGAAAGACTTGGTGCCAGGTTCCTTCCTCCTTGTCTCCTCGTTGGACAAGTTATCTTTGACCAAACTCAATGTGAGCTTGCCATCTGCGGTCGAGTTACTAGGAGTAACCACTAAAGTCTCCTAGCTATCCGATAAGGAACTCAACTGAAATAAAGCCCGCAACTCATCATCAAGCACTAACTGCATAGTAGTCAACAGATAAATTAAACTCTGGAAATCTTTCAGATGCTCAGATAAATTTACAAGTTTCTAGATTGTGAATGCTTTGTTCTGTGTGGTCTTCCTCTCAAATAAACCTTCTAACTTCTCCCACAAGGCTTTAGCATCTGTCTCCACAGAAACATGGTGGAACACACTAATATCCACTTATCTTCTATTGGTGCTTTGTGTCTTGCGCTTCACTCTAACCCATTTTTTAGTTGATATGTTTTCAGTCTTGCCAAAATCACCTGTAATAAGATGATACAAATCGAGACAATACAGTAGATCCTCCATCATTGATTTCCAAATTGAATAATTCAATGAAGTCAACTTAATTATCGAACAAACACCACTGTTATCCATATCTTATCCTCTAACCACAGCTTGGATAGCACTTTTTGTGTGAAAATGCGGAAGTAGGAGGAGGACTGAATAATGAGATAGTCAAACAATCCATCTAATAATTCACCAAGCACAAACAAGAACCTATGGATGCAGCAAAAATGGCAGCAGCAGACAACCACTACAAGAAAATAAACGACACCGATATTTAACGTGGAAAACCCTTCAGTGTAAAGGAAAAATCATGAGTAAACTGATAATGAGCTCCAATATAAGAAAAAAGTACAGCGTACAAAGATTCAAGCGTTCACCCTATATTAAATCTATCTTAGTGATTTGGAAACAAATCACCCTCTACGAGTTCCTATAACAAGCTTTCAATGAAGAGCACCACAACTACAACAATGCTTTAATAAACCTAGTAAAGCTCTAGATTGAGAGCATAAACCTGTTTGTAGACAAAGATGAAGGTGGAGAACGAAATCGTGAAGTTCTGCTCACAAAAATGATGCTCAAACCCTTGGCGATGGAAACTGTCGCCTTTCTCATCTCACACTGAAGCTTCAAGAAGACTCCCTACTTCTTTTCACAATTCAAATACGATAATAGACCAAGTTTTTGGCCAAAAATGGTGATAAGTTTTAATGCTCTCGATGCAACCGCCTACTCTTTGTGTCGACCACCAACTCACATCCACATTTGGAGAGCCGCTACATCCTCTCAGCCTCCGATCTGGGTCCTTGGAAGAGGCCGAAAACTCCTTGGAAGAGGGCTGACTTGGGCGGCCACCACGGGGCTTGGAAGAGGCTAGAAAGTCTCTTCAAGACTGCACCTACAATGCTCTAAAGAATAGCCAACTATTTCGGCTAGAGAGGGAGAGAAGAGAGAGAGGGCAATGCTGCCAAAGGATGGAGAAAGTGGCTGACCCCTTTCCTCTATTTATAGAAGACGAAAGAGGATGAGAGGCACCCATTCAAGTGCCGAAAGTGTGCCAACCTTTGGTCTCACAACCATTCGGCCCTTGAGGCCTCTCACAATGCCAAAACCATGTGCCCCTTCTTGCACCATTTCATCTCTTAAAGCCGAACCACCACCTCCCTTGGTCAATGGTCATGTGCCTTGGCCAAGGGTTGTAGCCTTTAGGTGAAGGGATGCACCTCTACACAAGCAATGTGTCATTTGGCTCAAAAGTCACAACTTTTGGCCAAAATGTGCCACACACATATTTCAGTTAGGAACTCTATGAGCTAGTACAAAACTAACTCAACTTTCCATTCATCCATATTGAGTTTCAATGAGCTCAAATTCAGCTCACAATGAGCTAAATGTTACTCCTCTACTCATTTAGCTCCAATGAGCTGCAGTTAGCTATATCTAGCTAACATGAGCTAAAGTCCAACTGAGTACAACTACTTCTAGCTGGAGTGAGCTCAAGTTGAGCTGGGTTCAGCTACTTTTATCTGTACTGAGCTAAAGTCTAGCCGCACCCAGCTACCATGAGCTGGAGTGAGCTGATTTTAGCTGCCTCCAACTGCTCCCGACTGCTGTTGAGCTAAGGTGAGCTACTTCTAGTTGACCTTGAGCTGAGGTGAGCTAAGTTCAGCTACTTCTAGCTGAGGTGAGCTGGGGTGAGCTACATCTAGCCACTTTAAGCCCGACTTAGCTCAATGAGCTGAAGTAACACCTTAAAAGGCCTTGGTACGCCAGGAATTCCAACAGGGATGAGTCACGACTCTCCCTGCCCAGGGACATGAGTTGTTGGTGGGAAGCAGTATTTGGTCTTGGATTTCCCCAAGCCACATGTTCAGGCTTGCAGGGTAGAAATTGGATCTAGGCTAGTGATTCTGGATGGAGAAACAATTGTGCGCAGCTTTTTGTTGTCGCTTCGCTCTTTCAGGCGGGTTTTAGAGAATGACCTATGGGATACCATTGCAGGGACCAAGCATACATTATATTTAGTAGGCTGTATAGAGAGGGTCGGCTGCTTTTGGAAACCTTGAGCATGTCTGGATAGATATTCCCTTCAAACCCTAGAGTGGCATAGCATTTATTTGTCATGGCTTAAGCCGTTGTTGGGTTTGTGACTGTGTTGTGTGTCGCTCTCCAAATCTCTCAAAACCTCGCCAAAACGCAAAGGAACGATCTCGCCGGAAAACAGAGGTCAAGAGGAGCAACAAGGTTCGGGAACTGATTTCGCCCACGTGGGTTTGCATTCAAATATACAGGAGGTGAAAACTCTCACTTCCCCATAATTACAAACGGTAAAAACTATAACACCCATTTACTGCACCTCCAGATCATTAAAGGCGTTAGTTACTCCCCCTCATAAACCGCCACAACGCTGAAATGGGTCAGATTATGGACCCCACCCAAAGAAGCCCAATTCGGAGCATAGGGGCCCATCCCATGGTCCGTTATGGAGGGAGGACATACTGATATATATATATATATGCCCAAAGAAATCGTTACAAACGCTAACGTCATCACTACGCGGATCCCCTCTCGACTATACGACGAGTGGCCTCTTAGGATCCTGCCAACGGATCTCCCACGCCCTCATTAATCTCAAAGAGGTCAACCCCCACAAACCGCAATGATAATTACAAGTCCAACAAGGATTCTCATATGGAAAATCACCATCACCACAATCATGCACGCAGCTTATGGTGCAATCCCAACAATCAATGCCCTCCTCAACGGGCACCGTCACCACCCTATATATTGGGTGGTGCCTTCTTCGAATAAGGTACTTACTACACTCTCACCTCCTTTGCTCTTCTCTGCGCCTGAAGAATCTTCGTGTCTCTCATTTGCAGGTCATCAAGGTCATCTTCCTATCTTTCTCCAAAGATTCTGCGGGTCCCCTAGTCACCGTCACCAGCCATCTCCCCACCGTCGATTGGTATAATACTATCAAGAATTTAAGGTGATTTTTACTTCTAGCCTGTAAACGTTATTTCAATGAGTTTTAACAATGTAAGTGCCATTTTGATAAAAATAAAGGATGATGACCAAGAACGGAAGTATGTTAGGATGTTAAAAAATGGGGAGTTGTTGCCATTTTATTAGTTGGAGCGGTATAGGGTATATAGAATTCCCTCCATCCCTTTTTAAATACAACATTTTGACTGATACGTAAATTAAGAAAGTGTGTTGACTTGAGAGTGAAGAGTAAAATATGTATATAAGACAAAATCAGCTTTTTAAGTGGAAAGATAAAGTAAGGGTAACAAAGTAAAGCTGGTGCAAAAAAACTAATAACAGAAATGTAGTGAGTTTTTTTGGACAAACCTAAAAGAATTGGAGCAAATTCTAAGAATTAGAGGGAGTATATATTATTAGAATTGAATTAATGTAATGACATAACCATTAGCCCTCTACCCAACCCAAAATAAGTTAAGCCCAATCAAAATTGAAACCCAGCCCAATTCTATACTCCTATATTATTAATTACCCTACCCATAACCCAAACCAAATACACTTGTTTAATGGAATTGGTATCTAACGAGGGTCGATTAGGGGCTTTGATCGGAAGGCGGCAGCGGTGGCAGATTCGGCGTCGAGATTTGGTCGGTGTCTTCCGGTGGTTCTCTTCCACCAATTGTCACCCTTGACGCCACTAGTTCATCCACTTGGCTCTAATTTCGCTTTCCACCGGCGAGATTGTTCGATTTTGGGTTGCGGAGGGTCTTTTAGATTTGTTTCTCTCATGGTTTTGCTCTTGGGTGCGTGATTGGAGTTGGTAGAAATGGGGTTGGTGCTCGTTTGAGTCTAGCAGAGGATGAGGGCTTTTTGGCACGACAGGGTTGAGCGAGGCTCGCCCCGCTTGGAACAATGAGGCTTAGGGATATGGTTCCAATAAGATGGATGGTAACCCAGAACCAAAGATGATCTTTTCCTCCTTGTGCTTGGTAAAAGTTGATGATGGTGGTAGAATTTGAGCACTTGAAACCTCCAAGCTCTAAAAGGACTTGGCAATCACAAGTATGACGTCCGGTGGTGGATCCAACTTCTCTCTTCTTTGGTGGATTTGAGCAAGATGGAAATGATGAATTTGAAGCACACTTGAGCCTCAAGTATGAAGTTGAAGATGGTAAGAAGAAGACTAAATTAGGAGCTAATCTCACTAAGAAATTTAAGCTAGAAAGAAATGTAGGAAACTAACTAGAAATATAAAACTTAGAGAATAATTCTTGATGTATTTTTTCATATCAGCCAAGTCTCCTATTTATAGTGTAGGAGTAGGCAAAGGTTACAAGAATAAACTAGGAATATTCCCTCCTAATAAATCTAGGATAATTAATCTAAAAATAAGTTACAAAGAGAAAAAATGCAACATAAGCTAGAAATGTGTCTAGGTGCATTCTTGGTTTAAATCTCCAAATTAATTCATATAATAAATCTCTAAGGCTTCTCCTTTTATTATGTACCCAGGAAAATAAGCCTAATGTCTTGTAATTTTCGAAATGATGTTTGAAATTTGAAGCAAAAAGGAGTTACAAATTTCACTTAGCTTCAAACATGAATCTCCAGCAATACCTAACTTTAGAGCTGCTTTCAGATCCCTTAACATACGAATTCGGTTTTTCATAAGAAGTTGAAATGTAGCCCCAGATGTTAGTTTTCCAATGCAATAAGAATCAAATCATTCTAACATGTGTAGCTTGAGATATGAATTTTCTACCGAAATAAAACCAACCAGTCTTTAATGACACTCTCATCAATGCTCATCTTTTTAACTCCAAATAAGTGCTTCACAATAGATGTGTGACTTGGGTGTAACGGTTCTAGGTACATCCTCACAAGGAGAAGGGCCTGGGTTTGAGTTGCACCTCTCCCTTTTTATTTTTAAAGCATTTATAGATTGGAATTGGGCTTTGATGGTATCCAATATGTATGCTTGATGGGTCATTTTAGTTACGGGCCATTGACTTGGGCTATGCCAGGATGAATTGATTCCAAGGCTTGGCTCTTGTTTTGGTGGTCCGGCCGGATGGTATTCAGCCTCATATTGGGCCAAAAAGTGAGACCGCGACCCTGTTGGGCATGTTGTTCCAAGGCCGTTGGGTTTGGGCCTACATGTGCATTTGGGCCCATTGGGTTGGAGATTCTGTCATGCCTGCAATAGTTGGGCCTTGGGCCCAAAACACTTCTTTGGCCTTTTCTTGGATGGAGGTTGGCTTGGTTCTTCATGTTTGGTAAAACTTGGGTAGGTTTTCCACTTCCTTATTTTTGCAATGTGGGCCTGGGTGGAACCACATTCATTCTCAAATCTTCTTTTAGGCCTACACAATGGAAGTTAGAAATATAAGGTGTAGTACTTAAGAACTTTTTCCTGGGAAAATGCCACTACGTTTTGCCAACTTAGTCCTAAAACTCCTAAAACTCATAAACTCGGTCCTAAACGTTTGAAGATTCGCATCCGTTCGACCTAAAAGTTAAATTTCTAAAATTGAAAGAAACGGTGTCCGAGGTGGACACCAAACAGAGTTAAATGGGAAAAGCAGCCTCCACTTCACCATCCCATTCACTCCATTCTTCAGAAAGCGAAGTAGAGCACACGAAGCAAAGCACATGAAGAGAGCGACGATTCGAATCGTGAGTGGAATCTGAGCTGTTCTTAAAGGCTTGAATTGAAGCTTCTGTCCCTAACATGGTCTTAAAGCTAAGCAATGGCGTCTTCAGCGTCCTCTTCCTCTTTTTGCAGGAGTCATCCGGCAGGTGCGAAGTATTGCCGCTGTGGAATCCGAGCTATTGTGAGGATAGCGTGGACAGATCTGAATGTTGGGTGGCGATTTTATGGTTGTCCTAGATTCGGCAGGCCAGGGTTTTGTGGGTTTCATGAGTGGATTGATGAACCAATCCCGGAGCATATTGTAAAAATGCTACTGGAGTACAAGAAGATGAAGAATAATCTTGGGTATGAAAGTTACAGTGGGCAAATCGTGGAGGCAGAGGAGGACAGTGGTGAGAAACAAAGCTTTGAACAGAGGATGCTTGGATTGGAAGGAGATGTGAGTCACATGAAGATTAGGCATAAGTTCTTGTTCTTTGTAATGTTGGGTTTAGTTCGTATGTGTTCGTTTGTAGAATGTGGTAGGGTTGAAGGGGTTGGATAGTTGTGGGTTTGATTTGTACGTTTTGTGGAATGGCTTAGAGATGAATTCTCCTGCATGCGGGGTGTTTGTTGAAATGCTTAGGAGAAATGAAGATGTTATCTGTTTGGTGCATTGTAGTCCTTGATGTATATTGATTTGGTCATTAAAGTCCTAAAACTTATCACGAATGTGTATATTTCCATTTAATTTCAGTCCTAAAACTTGCATTCGTTCATAGTAGTCCTTTAGTTTGTCAAGTCCAAGTATCGGTGTTCTCAAGTTACCTTTTGTTTGTCACTCACTATTGTCCATCCCAATCCACAACCAATTTTGAGATCTTTAATCAATTTCTCAAGAAACCAAGTCCAAGTATCGTGTTCTCAATCTTAACCACAACCCACGCAATTGGAAACATTTGGTCATTTCCATCTCTTCCAATAGCACTTAACAGTTCACCCTTACAAACACCTTTTAGCCAACAACCATCAACTCCAATAATCCTTCTACAACTAGCTTTGAACCCCTTCTTTAGTGCATCGAAGCAAACATAAACTGCATTAAACACTAGATTGATGAACCTTTTGGGGAGGATCCAACCTTACTTCACAAGTGCTTCCAGGATTTCTCCTCTTCAACTCTACACATACGCACACAATAAGCCATATTCCTCCTTGTATGATCCAAGAACTTTCTGAAATACCCTTAACTTGGTTCTCCTACATGTTGAAGTACTGATGTCAACACCAAGTTTCTCCTTCACTATGTTCTGCAGCTCATGAAGTGTGATATTTGGCATGTTCCTAATCTCAACCAAAAATAATCAGCCAAACATTATTAATCAGCTCTATTTTTTTTGAATTATATGTCACATGTGTGCTCATTATCTAAAGTCTTGACATGATAATCCCTAGTTTTTTTTGTAAAACCCCAATGAAATAAATCACGAGCACCCACCTAATTGACACCTAGCCCTAACCCATTATGTGCAATTTTTGTGCACCCTCACAGGCCTTTGTTCAGCAATACTATACTTGTCAATGGCATCTTTAAACTGCTATGGACTGTCAAAAATTTGGGTCACAAAGAATTTTACTTATTTACAGGTGGTCATATTTTGGGAACCCGGTAGGGGCATTTGTCTCACAACCGGGCTGCCTAACCATTTTGGATTTCCTCAACAAATTAGCTCCACCAACAACTACGAAACCTTCACTTTCAAATCTGCCCATTTCATATTGAAGACTTTAATTTTGTCCCTTATTTCATTCAATTCCTCATCATCACTTAAATACTTAGACTCAAAGTTTTCTATGTTATCCGCATGTTTCTCATCCCGGTTTCCAAAAACTTGTCTTACAAGTTTAGAATCATCTATCATGGCACTGGCCAAATCAACCACATTTTGTTCTTCATCATTTGACGTTGATTCTAAACCATCCTGCTCATTACCATCACCATAAACAACCCTACCAACTTCAGCAGCAACCTTGTTCACGTTCTCACTACCGTGACCATCATTTGCCTCAACATCACCATTTACATTCATATCACCATTCATTGCGGTATCAACTATGTCAGCTTCATTCACAACATTCTCTCCCTCACCTATCTTAGCACCCTCACCCATCTCAAGCACTAATATTTTCAGGATGTTCTACAAATATTTGAAGACCACCATACCTCCTCATCATATCTATAAGCCCATGTATAGAGTTGTAACTACCTCTATCTATTAATATATACTTATCATCACCAAACCGCAAAGGATCGTTAACCCACAACATGCTAATCTCCTTATCTGTCAAGCTACCAACCATGTCATCCCAATCTTGATTACAGAGATAATCAACATCAAATTCAAACTTCTTTGATGTTCCCCAACATATTCCTTGTGTGGATCTCTTTTAAGACTACCATCATAAATGAAATTAATGTATCAAGCATCCCAAGAATGGCAGCATAGGGTTCTTTCTTAGGCGACAAGTAGTCAATGAAATATGACAAAATTACAAATGACGAACCAAAAGGAACTAGGCGGGGACCAAAATGGCAACAAGTGTTACTGCCGAAATATTGAACCCAACAAAAAGATTATCTCGAACATTAAACAACTAACATTAATCATCTTCCATCCACTTCACTATTATTTTTTTGTAAAAGCCTCTTTAACCCATAAAACCTAACCCGCCAAAACATAAACAATACAAAAATTGCTTACCTTTAAGACTAGGCAGGGACGAAGCTTCGATTAACACCTTTAATTCTCACTCCTGTCTTCTTGATGTAGGACCAGACCGGGGGAGCGATTCGAATCATCGCATTCTCTTTGCTTCGTGTGCTCTACTTCGCTTTCTGAAGAATGGAGTGAATGGGATGGTGAAGTGGAGGCTGCTTTTCCCATTTAACTCTGTTTGGTGTCCACCTCGGACACCGTTTCTTTCAATTTTTGAAATTTAACTTTTAGGTCGAACTGATACGAATCTTTCAACGTTTAGGATTTAGTTTATAAGTTTTAGGAGTTTTAGGATTGAGTTGGCAAAACATTGCAAGTTTTATGACTTTTAGTGGCGTTTTCCCTTTTTCCCTTGTGAAGAAATCTTATTTAAGTTAAGAAAAGAAAAACTCCCCTGAACAACCCACTTGAGCTTTAACCAAGGAAATGGTATGGGTTCAAGGGGTGATTTTTCATGCTTGTTTTGACATATCTTTTCTCTTCCTTCTTTACAATTTCCATGTTGAACGAGTTTTTCAAATTTGAAACCTTTGTACCTGGAAAAGTTAAATGACCCTTTCTCATTGGCCGAATTAGCAATTTTAGGCATAAAAGAATTGAAATTTGGACCATGCCAACATAAGTCAAATTTCCATACTTCAAATCTTGAATAAAATATGAACATGATAAATTCTTTAATAAATGAATGTTTTCTAAAACAATTTCTCAACAAATAATCACAAGCACCTGGATCAAATAACAATCTCGGCCGCTCCATAATTTTATCTAATCTCACATGATCAAAATCAAGCATCTCAATGCCTAAGAAATGGTTATGGCTAAAGATTGGTACATCAATAGAATTGATCATGTAATTTGTGCATGCAAGTTTCCCATCATAGGTAGGTAAGTGCAACAAATCATCATAAACTGAAACAGATGTACTACAAGTCGAAGCATGATGAATCATTTTGTCACAAGTTAACAAGTATGGGGAAAACATAGCCAACCTTAACATATTCCTTTCACTCAAGATAGGTAAAGTCAAATAAGCATAAGGGTCGACATATGCATGATGAACATAGGATGATTCAACCAATTTAAAAGATGCATTTGCATGTAATTCTTCATTCGGAAGTAAGGGGACATGCATGGTTTTGGTTTCTTCACCAAATGTATCATGAGAAAGATATTCAAGATGTTCATTAATCTCAATATCTAAAGGTTGATATAAGGGATTAATGTGGCTTGAAAAATTACCATCCTTAAAGGGATCCTTTGAGGTTGGTTGTTCTTTCTCAACTTGAAATGTTTCTCCATGCTCCATTCCATCCTCATCAAACAATGGGTTGGAGTATTCCATTAAAAACACCATTGGTACTTGTGTTTGCCAATTGTAGAGCACCTCCTCATCGTCATCTGTATCTTCCTCTTCACGGACCTGTATAGACAACAAAGAAGAACACTATTGCGCAACATTGAAAGTTAGAAATTCATGAGCTATTGTTGAAGGCAAGGTGTTTTCATTTTCACTCATTTGGAATGGTGAAGTTTCCTCTTGGTTTCTCTCACTTTCTTTTTCTTTTCTCTCAAAACTCTCAACTCTTTATTTTGTAATGACCACTTGAGTCAATTTCTCATTTTTTCCACTCATATCCTCCTCTTGCAATTTCTCACCATTCTCATCCTTACCAAATTGTTCATCCATGAGTATCTACATTTTGTAGGATTCTAAGAGGATATCCACTTCTCTTATCCTCTTGTTCAATTTATCGCATTCTTTCCTTTGGGCTTCTTCCTTTGAAGATTGGTTGATCCGAACCAAGTACTCATCTTGGTAGCAATGGCTCGTTTGCTGATGTTGTGATGGTTGTGTTTGCGCCCTTCTCTGATCTACATAGTACTTTTTACTCTCCCATGGTTGGTGGACAAAGTACTCTCGTTGTTGGTAACCATCATATTTTTGTCGAAATGAGACATGTTGGTATGAGCCATGTTGTCCATGCCCTTGGATGTGCATCTGGTCTTGGTCTAAACCTTGGGTCATATCCTTGCGCTCTTGGTAGGCTATACACTCCATATGGGTCATATGGTTGTTGGGCTTGCAAAGTGGGTCTAAGAGCATACCTCTTTCTCATGAGTGATTTGAAATCCTCTCATGTGTAAATGTATACTCCTTATCTTTTCATTTGAGGGATGACCACTTTATGGTACCAATGCTCAGCTTCTCCTCTCAATTTTGCCATGACTTTAGGAACATCTATTTGGTAGTAGTAGCTTTATGTTGACACTCAATTTTGTCCGAACTAGTAATTTAGGTTTTTCAATATTTTCCAATATTTTTCTTTCATGTGATTTTTGTCAATTATTTTATGTGATTTTTGTCACTTGTGTGTTTTAGGTGATTTTGTCGTTTTCATTATTTTACGTAAGTTTGTATCATTTTATGTGCTTTTGTCATTTTCGTAATATTCATGAACTTTTTATTATTATTTCGTGTGCTTTTATTAATTTCGTTATCTTTGAACTTTTTATCACTAATTCATGTACATTTTATCTTTTTATTTCAGATCTATTTGTAATTTTTAATGTTTAAAATAATATATTAATAATACTAATAATTTAAAAACTATAAATGAATGGGGACGAGAAATGTTATACCAAAGAAGGCAACGCCCCTCCCTCCCCTACTCCTGCAGCAAGCCTCGTCGTTCTGAAAATGTGAGCTACGAGCAAACATCCGTTAAGCTCTCGTCGTATCCTCTCTTAATTACTACGCGTTTTCTCATCTATTTCTCAAAACTTCACTATAAAAGCCCACTCCCACTCCTACTACTCCTCTCGGACAACAAGAACAGAGCTCACACTCCTCTCCTGCTCTCATCCAAAAAATTGACTCCTTCCATCCTCTCCCTCTAGTCACCATCTGCCAACACATTGCATCACCAACAACCGCCCCTATCGGAATTGTAGCACCACCAGAACACGCCGGTGCCCCTAGCTCCGCCCCGAAATCGCCGAAAAATGGAGGAAAGCGCCGCCAACCCGCCGGACCGTTTCCTTTAACCCTCCGATTTGCACCCTTTCGTCACTCGCACCTCAGCTCCGCCACCGAGACGAAGCCAACCCACCCTTTCATGCCGAGAGATGGCTTGAGTGAAGAGAAAACAACCACAATCCGATCCGACGCCGGAAGCCCACCACCGCCCGACCAGCCCCTGTTCATCGCTTCCGACACCTCCAACCACCACCGGTCTCGCCGGCCTCCACCCGGTCGATCCGCACCACCGTCGATACCGTCCGGTGGCATCTCTACCGGAGCCAAGTTTGAGCTCCTGCACTTTCGCGAGTTGCGAGATAGGGATGAGTTCGAGCCGAGCCAAGCTCGAGCCTAGCAGGTTCGAGCTCGGGCTCGTGAAATTCGGGCTCGGCTTGAACTCGATCAAGCCCGATAATTCGAGCCTGAGCTCGGCTCGATGGTTCGTGAAGCTCGAGTTCGTTAGGCTCGCGAGCTCGGTTAGGCTCGATTCGGCCCCAACACTGAGTAAACGAGCTCGAGCTCGTTAGGCTCGTGAGCTTGGTTAGGCTCGATTCGGCCCCAACACCGAGTAAACGAGTTCGAGCTCGTTAAAGCTCGAGCTCGAGCTCGGCTCGATGGTTCGTGAAAGATAGTATCGTAATTTTAGACGAGTTCGTCAAGGCTAGCGAACTCTTACGAGCCGAACGCTTTGAGCTCGAGCTTGGCTCGTTTATTATTCGAGCCTCAAAACCGGCTCGAGCTTGAGCTCGAGGCTCGTGAGGCTCGGCTCGTTGGGCTCGTTAAAGCTCGAGCTCAAGCCGAGCTCGGCTCGGCTCGGCTCGAATCGTTTCACACCCCTAGTTGCAGACCAAGGAAGAAGAAGTCTTTTTCTTCTATTTTTTGGGTAAATTCCTATTTCTATCCTTTCTTTGTTCTTCATATTACTTAGTAACTTATGTAATCACATTTTCAGAAGTTTTAATCCAGTCATCAAACAAGTTTCAAAACTAACAGTTTGGGCACTAGGCCTAAACCTTTTTGTGTTTTAGTTAATATTTTTGTTATTATGTCAATCTAAATTATTTTAATTTTATTTTCAAGATATTTTGAATTTTTACTAATTATTTAAATTACTAAAAATATTTTCCCTTTCAGTTTCATTATTTATCTTTTTTATTATGTCTTAAAATCAAGCAAAAATCTAAAAACATCCGTGGTATCAATTTTGGCACTCGGAAATTTATGATTTTTTGAGCGTAACTGACAAACTATTCCAGATCTCTCGTAGAACTTTTTTAAATTTCCAATCAACCTAGGTAAAAAGATTGGTGGCGACTCCATGTCAAAAATCACGTCGCTATAGATGGTGACTCCGCTGGGGAATTTTTCGGCCACAAAAGGGGTTTGTTTTTATTGTGTTTCCATTGTACATATTGTAATTCACACTTTCACACATACACACAAAACATACATGTTACATTCATATCATTTAGCTTCCTACCCGAGCTCTAAACAAAACAAGTTATTTCTAAGCAGAATACAATGTCGTTGTACTTGTGAGATGTTATTCTCCAAGCCTTCATTGTTTCCTAGTAGGGAAGTAGTGCTAGCCTCGTGGGATTAATATTCCCACATGGACTCATGAAAACCTACAACTCGGGTTAATCCATTCCCTACATGTCCCTCGTGAGTAAGGATTGGGCCATCATTATTCAATGATGGGACTCGGGAACCACCCTGAGCCTTTTGCTTAGCCCTATCCACACATATAGTTCACTCGTGCCTAACACTTAGAACTGACCTTAGGTTTCCCTACCCATTATTTTGTTTTCACCTCTAGGTATGATTCATGTCTCACATTCTAGTCATATTGTACAATCTACCTTGGATATGTTTCGTCTTTGGTTTGGATTAATTTTTCAGCATCAAAAGTGAGCAGTGGAAACAACAAATCAATTATCGGCGAGCAAGGTTGCGACCGGGTGACCCGGGGCTCCGGTTTTGGCCTGCGGGTCACGATTCTGGGCGGTTAATCGGCTCCCGGGACTTGTCTGAGCTTTATTTCTGGAAATCCTTCTGGATTTGAGGTTGTGTGGGTCCCCCGGACGTTTTCGCCGAAAATATTTTTCGGGGCCGGGGGGTTGTCTCGGGACGTACAGCGGGCTCGGTAGCGCTCCCAGGACCTCAGATTGGGAAACCGTTCGCATATTTGGGATCGTGGGAACGTCCTGCATCCTTTCACGGAGTATATTTTCTAGAGCGGGACGTCCGGTCCCGGGTGACTCCCGGGGCTCTGGACGGAATCCCGGGGCTCGGGATGGATTTTTCCAGACGGCTTCGGTGTGAGGTATGTTATATTTTAAGACGGAATTTATGGTAATATTTGTGAATTTTTTGTTGTAGTGTGATTTTTGGTTCGGGTTAATACATGCGCGTCGGGATTTACTCGGGTTCAGCGGACCCGGTAGGACACTCTGATTTTCCAAATGGACTTTGGAAAGAAGATTTGGGTATTTTATGTTATTATGAGGGTTGTGGTCAGTTTTGGTTCCATTTGGAGTTTGTTGCTTGTGTTTGGGGTTTAACTACAAAGATTTGGAGAATTGGG
This sequence comes from Stellera chamaejasme, assembly GCA_024586325.1. NCBI lineage: Eukaryota > Viridiplantae > Streptophyta > Magnoliopsida > Malvales > Thymelaeaceae > Stellera > Stellera chamaejasme. The sequence continues at coordinate 52,148,091 of CM044981.1, read as the reverse complement.
GGGTTAAATTGTTATTAACCCAAAAGTCACTAATATGTTGGGCCTGAATTGGGCTTGAGTCGGCTGCAGCAGCCTTTAGGGAGGACACTTGTCCTTTTGTTATTAAGTATGAAAAAGGGAAGAGATATATAAGGCAAATATTACATGATAATTCATTTAAATTCTTTTCTTCTTCTTCTTCTTCTTCTTCTTCCTTCTTCTCATCCGCCACTTCTTCTCTTCTTCAAGCTTCTTGGTGTTCATCAACTTTGGCTGAAATTCAACAAGGATTTGGCTCCAACCCTTGGTAAGCTTCCTTCCCTCTTCTCTTTTCAAGTTGAAAACAAGATTTGGGGAAGAAAAGAGGGGTAAAACCGAATTCATGGTTTGTTCTTGTCAACTTGTTTGAGTGATCCTCTCCCTCCCATCTTTTAGTATGTTGTTCTTGGGCTTGAGGGGAGTAGGAATCTAGGGTTGGATGATGGAAAAACTCCATGGAAGGAGGAACCCTAGGTTGCCGAAATTAAGGGGTGATTTTCCAAAATTGTGTGTGTTTGTGTTCTTGGATCATGCTTCAAGTATGTTGTTCCTAGCATGATTCTAAGACAATCTATGGTTTCAATTTGATGGAAAACATGTTGGGTAGAAAACCCCTCTTTGGCCGAATTGTTCATGTTAGGGTTCTTGGTTGATTTTGGTTGTTTAGGTGAAATTGGTTAGTAATCTTGCTTAAGAATTGTAATTGGTGATTTAAGAGTGCAAATGGAACTTTGTTTGGATTGAAATGGAAGTTGGGTGAAAATTGGGTGAAGAACCGAAACTAGAAATGATTCTTTTTCCATGTTGGGGTTTGTTTTTGGTTGGATTGGATGCTAAATTGGTATTGTGGATGGAAGTAGGTTCGTAATGGTGTTTGAAACATCATTTTCGGACAATGGTAGGAAAAGTTAGGTTTATGCGGGTTTTCCGGGAAAAATGTCTGGAATGTGGGTTTAAAGGTTGGAATGGGTTTGGTGGTGTATGAATAACAATGTTCAGGCACGGTTCGTAAAACCGAGCTTTCTGTGGATTTTTGCGGAAAATGTGGGATTGTGCGGGAGTTGGTTCTGGGGTTTGTTTGGATGTGTTCTGACTCAATTATGGTTGTACAGCTTGATTCTGCGTGGTTGGAGTAGCGTGGGACCGTAAGAGCCAAGTTTTACGTTTCGGGCCGGGAATCGGGATTTCCCGAGTTTTGTGCTGCAGGGCAGCGTTTCTGAGGTAAGGGCTCAACTTCTCTCGTTATACATTCTGGGGTTATTTGATGTGTATCGGGTTTAGTTGAGGCGGGTTCCGGGTGAGGGCGGTGGTTCGGTGATCCCGAGACCCGTCATATGGTAAAACGTATGTTTGTTCTGTCTCAAGGCCCGGATGGCCTTGGAGGCCCGGGTTCTTATTCTGTTCCATATATGTATATCAGGTGATGATACTTCTGTTTATACTTATGCGTTATTATTATTGTATGGTTCTGTTCTGTGACGATTCCCGGATGGTCTTAGAGGCCACGGGTACTCCTTGGATCTGTTCTGTGGTGTCTGCACTGGAGGGTGCCGACATTCTGTGTATATCCGCACTTGGGGTGCCGATGTACTTCTGTGACCCTACGACAGTTTGGGGATCGCGACCCCAGCCGGTACCGTGCTATCTGTTCTGTTCTATTCTGTATATTTCTGACCTCCGTGAGAGGGCTGTCGTTATGGGTCGTTCTGGCGGTTGGATCGCATATGATTGGGATTCCGGTTTACCTTATGTTATATGTTCATTGGTTATGTATATACTTGTGATATTCTGTTTTGCGAGTTCACTTGTTGCCACTTGAGCAAGCTGCGTTTTACCATTAGCCTCATCGGGTCCTTTCGAGGACTCACCCTTTTATTTGTTTACCACTTTCAGGCCGTCCTGACAAGCAACCGGCGGAGTAGAGATCCGCGGTGCTTCTCACGATTTTGGGGTTTTGGTTGCAGCAGCAGTACCACGTGCGGAGATCCTCGAGTGGGAGGCTTCTGATTCCGCGCTAGGTATTTATAGGATTTTGTTTATTGGCTCTGTAGCTGTAGCTGCATGCATGTAGATCAGATCATGGTTTTGTATATGTTGTATAGTCTGAGATATATTCTGCTTTGTTTGTCTTCTGAGTCGTGGGCGGAGCCCCGACTTGCCTATATTGGAATTGTCATATTTCAGGCTTGGTGTTCGGTGTTGGTAGTGATGAATGGCGGTTGACACACCATGAACTGCATGATTAGTAGAAATCGGATCGTTATGCATGCTTGCCTTGTATATGTATTAGTAGGTTGCTAGTCGTTACTCGACCATTGTGTTATTTGAGCTCGATGCTCCGCTGCCGCGTTTTCCACCGTAATTCCTGTTTCCGACGTCGCGGCCGACTCCGCCTCCGCAACCGGGCGGGGTGGCTGTGACAAGCCTTACGCAATAGCTCGATGGCTAAAATTACCTTGAGAGCACTTTCTATGTAACAAAAGATCAGTCATCTCAAAGATTCTTTCCAAAGAAGAAAACCTCATTCATCAAAAATAGATGCATGAGAATGAAAGAACATTTTAGATCATTTTCTACATTACGAATGTCGTGATCAAGTCAAGCCTTCTTCAATTCATCAGTCTACATGGTTTGATCAGAAGTCAAGAGGCCTTTAACACATCAATACCCATGACTCTGAAAAATGAAGAGAAAAGAAAAGAAAATGGGTCTAAAATATTCTACTCCGCTGTCTTTAGTTCGAAAAATCTAAAGTTATGAGTAGTGCTAGTAACCATTTATCTTTGCATTTTAGTCAGAAGTAATCGGGCATAGGTAGCAACCACTATTTATGCTCGTATGAAAATGACTTAAAAAAAGCAAGTCAAACAAGGTCCAGCCCATAAAAAAGAATGAAAGAATGGAAAAGTGAGTCATGAAGTCTAAACTGAAAACCTTCAAAGGCGGTTTAGAGTAAAGGCATAATTTAGAGACAGATTCACCATCTCAATGATCCGGGGAGCAACAAACTTTACAAGGAGAATCAATCACTTTTCAAATTTTTGAGGAGTAGTTCACACATCATGTGAGTTGGGGGGGCAACATTTTGAAGTCGTTCTCATTGGATAAGGCAATCATTTTGAGATTGACACTATCAAGTTCTCGCAAAGAAGTCAATTTGCTCATCAGTGACATTACCAGGCCTTTTGCCTAAACTACTCTACTTTTCACAGTCCATATCAAATGATGTCATTTACCTTAGAGAACCATTCAAATGATATTCATTCTTCACCTTGACCTCTACATGAGTCAATCATTCATGCTAAAAAGAAAGTTTTCTACTCTCACACATTTTACTTCTTCAAGTTGAAAAGGGAAAGAATAACAAAAGGGAAAGAATAACTGAGTCATAATAATAACACAAGGACCATCATATATTTTGTCAAGCTCTACAAATTGATAAGATTTTCTTTAAACAATTTTTTCGACGATGAGATCCAAACATCAAGCATTCTCAAAATCATACATCATTGACATCATGTATCATGTATCATACACAATATCATCATTCATTCTCAGAGACAGGTTTCCAAGGAACCATCAATACAGGTTTTGAAATCTAGGCATGAGGATTCTGATGAGAAGCTCTCTAAGATGACAATGAATCATGTTCACTTCAGCTTGAAAGCTTTCACAGGTTTCACTTAAGCTTCTTACATTACCATGATACGGTAACACATTATCTTTCACTTGCTTCATCTTGTACATACGGGGCACATTGAAAATTGCGCATAGTCAAAGACTACGACTCTCGCAAATTCGCTCATTTTGCGCGATTTCACATTTCTGAAGTTTACTCATTTCGTCAAACTTCGCCATTTTCCAAACTCGCTCATTTTGTGTGATTTCACATTTTTAGGAAGTTTAGTCATTTTTTTCAAACTTCATATCAATCTCATTCACTTAGATTTTTCATTAAAGGCGAGGAAGGTTCTTTAGCCTTAACCCATGAAAAAAAGGTTTCTCTCCCTGAATGGTAAGAAAGTTCTTCCATTCTCTTCATCCCAAGTCACCGAAGCATCACTCAAAGATGACATCAGTGCCGTAGCTTCTCCTCAAGCTAATTTCAGACAAAAAGGCTAGTCTCAACAGGATCTCTAGTTGCCAAGTATTCATCTCTGATCATTTTCAGCTCTTGTCCGAGCGTTAATAACCTCCTTGTCGTCATCCAGTTCCCTCCATGTCCTCATAACTTTCATTGGCGAAATTCTCCTACAAAACGCTTCCAAGTTGCCAGAAACATCTTTTTCGGAGCCTAGAGATCTTTTCCCACCATCTAGCAACATTTTCTAGTCATCTTCATCGTGCTCCGGTGAAACCAGCACCGCCTGTGTCGAGTCTCTCATGAGGAAGAAAAAAGCTCGTCTCTTCTTCTAATATTTCAGAACTTCACTTGTTTTTTGGATGCCTCAACTTAGAAGTGTAGTCATTTCGTCACACTTCTCACTGAATCACTCAGCTTTTCACCAAAGGCATGGAAAGTTCCTTTGCCAAAGCCCGAAGAGAAAGGTTTCTCTCCCCATATGGTAAGAAAGTTCTTACCATTCTTCCATTTCATGATAATTTCTTTTCACCAAAAGTGAGGAAAGTTCCTTAACCTTAATCGTGAAAGAAAAGTTTCTCTCAGAATGGTAAGAAGGTTCTCACCATTCATCTCAAGATATCAAGTCTTCCAACAAAGAAGCAAAGAAAATTATTTCGCTTCATAAGGGAAGGAAAGGTTTCTTCCCTTCACGAAAAACAAGAAAGTTCTTGTTATTTGATCACAATTATCAATAATCATTCATCAACTTTTGTTGAGTATTGAGACAGTTCTCAATCTCGAATGGATGAGGTAAGGAAGGTTCTTTAACCTCGAAAAGTTTCTTCCCTCCCCGATTTCAACAAACTCCCCTCCTTTTTCAAAAATTTCGCTTATTTGGCGCGATTCATAATCTCGAAAGTTTAGTCATTTCGTCAAACTTTCCATCAATCTTAATCACTCAGATTTTCACCAAATGTAAGGAAGATTCCTTAACCTTAATTTGAAGAGAAAGGTTTTTCTTCGTTAATGGTAAGAAGGTTTTTACCATTCTTCTCATTTCATGGCCTCAACCAAGAATCTATTACACCAAAAGGTGAGGATAATTCCTCCACCTTTACACATGAGAGAAAGGTTTCTCTCCCTAAATGGTAAGAAAGTTCTTCCATTTTTATCATTTCAAAGTCAATTAAGATTTTTTCGCTAAAGGTAAGGAAGGTTCCTTTACCTTGGCTAGAAAAGAAAGGTGTCTCTTCCAAAATGGAATGAGAATTCCTGCCATTCCTCTCATTTCATGATCTCAACCAATGATCCTTTTCGCCAAAAGTGAGGAAAGTTCCTTAATCCTAATTGTGAAAGAACACTCTCTCGCTGAATGGTAAGAAGGTTCTCACCATTCATCTCAATGTTTCAATCAAGTCTTTCGGCGAAGAAGCAAGGAAGTTTATTTCGCTTCAAAAGGGAATGAAAGGTTTCTTCCATTCACAAACAACAAGAAGGTTCTTGTTGTTCATCAACAGTCAATCAGTCATTCATCTCACTTTCGCCGAACATTGGGAAGGTTCTCAATCTCGAACTATCGGAGCAAGGAAGGTTCCTTCGCTTAAAAAATAATGAGAAAATTCTTATTATTCGATTTCAATTTTCAACAGTCAGTCAGCCATCTATTTTTCTCAGGTATTGGGAAGGTTCTCAATCTCGAACTTTTGGAGTAAGGAAGGTCTCTTCGCTTCACGAATAATGAGAAGGTTCTTGTTATTCGAACTCAACTTTCAAAGGTCAGTCAACCATCTATTTTTCTCGGGTATTGGGAAGGTTCTCAATCTCGAACTTTTGGAGTAAGGAAGGTCCCTCCACTTCACGAATAATGAGAAGGTTCTTGTTATTCGAACTCCACTTTCAACAGTCACTCAGCCATCAATATTCATCGAGCATTGGGAAGGTTCTCAATCTCGAATCATTGGAGCAAGGAAGGTTCCTTTGCTTCACAAATAATGAGAAGGTTCTTGTTATTCCATCATGACTTTCAAAAATCCATCAGTCAGTCTGTCACTCATCTATTCTCACTGAGCATTGAGAAAGTTCTCAATCTCTAACTATCGAAGTAAGGAAGGTTCCTTCGCTCATGAATAACTAGAAGGTTCTTGTTGTTCAACTTTCAACAATTCAACAATCAGTCAGTCAGTCATCTACTTTCTCCGAGCATTGGGAAGGTTCTGAATCTTGAACTATTGAAGCAAGGAAGGATTTTTCGCTTCACGAATAATGAAAAGGTTCTTATTATTCGATTTCAACTTTTAACAATCAATCAGTTAGTCAGTCACCTATTTTCACCGAGCATTGGGAAGTTTCTTAATCTCGAATCTTCAGAGTATGGGATGTAAAGACCCTTAGATGAATTAACGGTAAATGGTTGAGGTTAGTATTCATAATTTAATTATTATATTTAAATGCATATTGTATGTCATTTGAAAGTAACCTAGACTTTTGTGCAAATAGAGGTTATTTTGGACCAAACCGGTTTAAGAATGACATCAATGGTATTTTGGTCATTTGAACAAAATATAGTTAGGAAGTCTCAAATTGTTATTTGAGAGGTTTAAAATCATGTTATAAATGAAAATTTTTAGAACCAAACTATGTATAGTTTGGGAGAAAGAGCCATTTTAGTGTTTAGTGACCTAGTTGTAACTTTGAAAAGTTTAAGCACATTATTGGCTTAGCATTAATGGTCAAAATTGACCATTAGGAAGAGAATTTTGGGCTAGATTAAGGCTGTAGGAATTAAGGTGGGCTTAAGGATGAAGGAAATGAGATTAAGGTAGGTATTGGGCTAGGTAGCCCAATTGTGTTGTGGGACCCACATACAAATGTATAAAATCTCAATTCTTCTCCATCTTCACGGACATTCCTGCAAATCTCACAAATTTCTTCAAGGAAAAAGGTGGTTTATGAGTAATCAACTATGGTGAAGTTTAATCTCACATTTGATTGAGATAATTAGTTCTTCTTTTGTGATTAAGTTTATAGAAGATAAACCTACTGTCCTAACTGATTTTCTAAGGCTTTTTGGAAGTAATTGTGGTGCTAAATGATGTTATGGAACATCATAAGGCCATAAGGGAGTATGAGTTAGCTTATTTGAGCTTTTATGAACTTTTAGGTTTTGGGCAAGGCATAAATCCGAATTTGAAAGTTTCCCAAGGTTAAATTTTTGTTTAATCTTGATGCTAGATTGCTTAATTATGTGCCTTGATGATCATTTAGGCACAAGGAAGTAAGGTTGCACACAAGTTAGGAGTGTTGAGCTATAGTTGTGTTTTTGCAAGGTTTTGCTCCAAGGTAAGGGGTTTCTAACCTAATGCACTCAATTCCTATATGCCTTACATGTGTATTGAGATGTTGAGGATGAGATATGAATGAGTTGTTAAGCTTTGGTTGAGTAAAATGAAAGTTTGGTGAAGGTATACACCAAATAAGCACAATCTGTGCATGTCAGATTGTAGAGGTAATCTGAGTCATTTGTCTTGCCTAAAAAATCTTAATATTTGATTTGAGCTATGTTAGAGAAGATGAGGAATAAGTAGAACTTTATGGTTTGTGATTTGGAGTTGTATTGAGTGAGTTATGGTCATCCAAAGTTGGTACTCCGAATCAAGCCAAGGCTGCGAGAGGGAGGAACTGGAGTCAGGCGACTACCTGACCAAAAACATCGGGTCGCCTGATCATCACCCGGCTCGCTGTACCTTTAAAACTTGAGGCAGGCGACCGCCTGACCAAAAGCGTCGGGTCGCCTGACCTCCGCCCGGCTCCCTGCCCATTTGAAACCCCTAGTCAGGCGACCGCCTAACTATCTGAGTTGGATCGCCCGGGCTCCGCCCGAGTCCTTCAAATGCACAATTATCGGTCGATTCGATGGAGTTTCAGTCATCACCTACTGATTGCTAAGTGATTATTGAGTGACATTTAATACTCTATAAAGTTTAGTTTGGAACTCAGTTTATGGACTTATGGTGCTATAAGTTGAAGTAAAGTTAGAATTGAGTGGAGCTAAAGTAGAACTTTAATTAAATATCTTACTTGAGAATGTTTATATAATCGTTGTAGCCAAAATGAGTTGAGATCAACCAAAGTAGTTTAACAACTCCTGCACAAAAACAAGAGTAAAAGGCGAGATAAGACTTGCTAAAGCAAGGAGCAACAACCAATGGTTGTTGAGACAAGGAAAGTAATCATTGATGATAGTAGGACAATCATTGAATGATACTGGTATAGCGGTCACTATTAAGGGCCGACGTGTATGAGGAGCTTAGTACACGAGGCAACATGTGATAAATTATCAATGCTGAGAAAAGTCCTACAGGCATGCTAACTTTTCATATGCACTTGCATTGGCATCATTATCATTTTCATCACATTCATATTTGGTATTATTGTTATATCTTGTGGTGAGATTGTTTTGCAGGTTCAACCTCTTACTGAGTATTTTCGAATACCCACCCCTTTAATCTGTTATTGTGCAGATATAAAGGGTAAAGGACCTTCTTGAGATTAAAGGTGGCGGGTAGTGTTGGCACGGAGGTATTGGAATATGATCCTATGTTTATAGTCTGTTTATAGTCTAGTTGCCTCTAGCAGATACGATTTTCATTGAATATGTAAATATTCTAAGCTATGCGAATTGTCGATTAGTTATGGTTGCTTTTGGAAGTCCCAAAGCTGGGTCGGACACATAGGCAATATTTGGAGGCAAGTGAATAAATGTTTTATTGGCTAAGGAAATTTTAAGAAATTTTGCAGGGCATGCCAAGTGTAAAATGTTTAAGAAGAAAACTTAATATTTTCCTTATGCCAATCATATATACATTGCATTGTTAAGTTAATTACTAGAGAGCATGAATGTTTTAATGTATTACAAATATTGTACCCACTTGCAACCGACGCTTGAATATGATTTTCGAGCGAGTGATCCTGGCACGTGTCTCATTAAGATTAAATGAGAGGATTAGACGGTCTAATGACCGAGTTTAAGATAGCGTCCGCGACAAGGGAAGTTCCTTAACTTTTAATAGCGGAAAGGTTTCCGCTATTCAATTCAATAGGAAAGTTCCTGTTGAATGAAGCAAGGAAGGTTCATTCGCTTCGGAAAGGTAAGAAAAGTTTCTTCCTTTCATGAATGATGAGAAAGTTCTAGTTATTCGCCGGACAAAATTTGGGGTCATCGTACTTTACGCGTTCCATTTCTCATGAAACACGCAAAGGGGGGCAATTGTTGACACTCAATTTTGTTCGGACTAGTAAATTTAGGTTTTTCAGTAATTTCCAATATTTTTCTTTCATGTGATTTTTGTCAATTATTTTATGTGATTTTTGCCATTTGTGTATTTTATATGATTTTTTTTGTTTTCATTATTTTACGTAAGTTTGTATCATTTTTATGTGTTTTTGTCATTTTCGTAATTTTCATGAACATTTTTATTATTATTTCATGTGCTTTTGTTAATTTCATTATTTTGAATATTTTATCACTAATTCATGTACATTTTATCTTTTTTATTTCAAATCTATTTGTAATTTTTAATGTTTGAAATAATATATTAATAATACTAATAATTAAAAAAACTCTAAATGAAAGGGGACAGAAAAGCCATACCAGCAGTGCAGCGCCCCTCCCCTACTCCTGTAGCAAGCCTTGTCGTTCTGAAAATGTGAGCTACGAGCAAACCTCCCTTAAGCTCTCGTCATATCCTCTCTTAATTACCATCTACTTCTCAAAACATCACTATAAAATCCCACTCCCTCCTCCTACTTTGAGCTCGTGCACTTTCTCGAGTTACAAACCAAGGAAGAAGTCTTTTTCTTCTATTTTTGGGTAAATTCCTATTTCTGTCCTTTCTTACTAAGAAATTTAAGTTAGAAAGAAATGTAGGAAACTAGCTAGAAAGATAAACTTAGAGAATAATTCTTGATGTATTTCTTCATGTCAAATGTGTAGCAAAGTCTCCTATTTATAGTGTAGGAGTACGCAAAGGTTACAAGAATAAACTAGGAATATTCCCTCCTAGTCACGAGCAAGTCAGGAGTCTCGTCTGCTAGGGTTTTCGAAACTCGCCGCAGCTCTGTCCGAGGCAAACTCGCCGGTCGGTTTGTACGTTCTTTCTCACGGTGACTACGTCTTTCTTCTCGGTTTCCCCAACACTCGGTTGGGTGCTCATCAGGAACCAGATCCATGGACGAATTAACAGAAGCCTGGGATAAATTCGGACTCATAGAGGCCGAAAAAGTTATTATATCTGATGAAGAGGAGTCCAACGCAACGGATGAACGAAACCGATACTTCTTGGTAGGAACATTATGGACAAATCGCCCCTTCAATAATTCTGCTTTGCTCAATATGATGAAGACACTATGGAGACCGGTAGAAGGGATGAATATTGAAACAGTAGATGACAATAAGTTCCTTTTCACGCTCTTTTGCCGGCCAGACATCGACAAAGTTCTAGAGGGGCGACCATGGACTTTCGATAATTATGTTCTGTTGCTCAGGGAGGTCTCAGGGGCAGAACAACCAAGACGAATCGAATTAAACTCAACAGTCTTCTGGATTCGGTTGTACGACATACCAGTAGGTGCCTTAAGAGAAAACGTGGTGAACAAGCTAGGGAGCCAGGTGGGGAAGGTCACACAGGCGGATAACCAGGGTGGAAAGGACTTGGGGGGGAGATATGCTCGCCTGCAGGTGGAAATTGACGTTCGAACACCACTGACTAGAGGCGTTATGCTCCGCATGAAGGACGGTCCGATACCAATCCAAATCAAATATGAACGATTACCATTCTTCTGTTTCACTTGCGGGCGCCTTGGGCACACACATCGATATTGTGAGAAGTCAGTACCTGGAAACGGATCATTCCCGTATGGGAATTTCATGATGGCGTCTCCAAACAACAAAAGCACGAAACGCTACTCTGCCGAGAAAGAAGGGGCATGGCGAACACGCTCAGCTAGAACGAAGGATCATGACACGAATAGCTCGACAGGAAGTTCAGCTGGAACGAACCAGAAAACAAACAGGGAAGGGGTGATACGCAAACTTATGCTGGTTGGGGACAAGTCTGTGGATGACAGACCCAATAACAATGGAATGAAACCTGGGGCAGACAGACTTCACATTCCTAGTAATTCAGGGGATAATTGGAGCCAAGACCAAGACCAGGAAGTGGAAGGACAACCGACTTTGAATGAACAGCAGGTCAGCTCAAATGAACAGGTTCTTATACCGAGACATCAAAACATTACAACCAAGATGACACAGGCGAAACACCTTATGTCAAGGCAATCAAAGAACTGGACTCACGAACTGACAGGAAACACTACCCCTGGTACTAATCCGGCGAACAAGGAAACTGACCTTAGTCACCATGTCGAAAAGGCTGAGGGGGCCAGCAAAGAATTGGGTAGCACAGGAGACAATCTTGCTACAGACGAGAACAAGAATGGTGTTAACCAATCCGAATCAAACTCCTCCACAAGAATTGGGAGACCAAGACGTAAATGGCAGCGGAAAGAAAGGGCCACATCAACAGTGGGAAAAAAGACAGATCCTAACAAAAGACTTAGGAAAAGAACAGAGACGACAGACATGGAGATTGAGTGGACTGAGAAAAAGACAAGGCTAACGGAAGCATCAAGGGAAGTGGTGAGTGGTTGTCACATAGCGGCGGCTCCTGGAGAACAGGACCGCCGAGCTCAATGATTTGTCTATTCCAGAACTGCTGTGGTTTGAGGGCACCACAGGCAGTTCGGAACTTGAAGTCCCTCGCCCAACAGACTAAACCACAGGTGATGTTTCTGAGTGAAACACACCTCTCTGTTCGGGATATGGAGTGGATCAAACAGAAACTTGGCTTTAAACATATGTTCGTTGTTCCAAGTGTGGGGGAGGCTGGTCTTTCAGGGGGGCTAGCCTTTCTTTGGAAGGAGGAGGTTTCGGCACATTTGGGGAGCTTCTCCACGTATCACATCGACATGTCAATATGCTGGTCTGGTATGGAAGAGTACTTTAGAATCACGGGGTTCTACGGCGAACCAGTAGCTAGTCAGAGACATCGCAGCTGGGAGATGCTTAAGAATCTCAAATCCCGATCTACCCTCCCTTGGGTTTGTGCAGGTGATTTCAACGAAATACTCCACGCGGATGAGAAGTGGGGGGGAATAGAAAGAAGTGAGCAACAAATGGAGGGCTTCCGCGAAGCCCTTGACTATTGTGAGTTGGAGGACTTGGGCTCCCACGGTCCACGTTTCACTTGGGCTGGTACGCGTGCAGGTGGTGTCAAAGTGCGGTGCAGACTAGATCGAGTGGTGGCTAATGAGAACTGGCAACGTTTATTCCCGCAAGCAATTATCCAAGCAAAAAATGGTCCTTTGTCCGATCATTGTGCTCTTATCATCACCTGTAAACGCGAGTCCATCAATGAAAGAGGTACAAAACCTTTCCGGTTTGAACCAATGTGGCTACGCCACCCAGGTTTGATTGAAGAAGTGACCCGGCTATGGACAGACACTAACCGAGCCACTAATGGTTCGATGGTCCAAAAAATCCAGAATGTACAGACCGGTCTGCGAAAATGGAACATAGAGGTCTTTGGACACATTGATAAACAACGGAAGAAGCTACATAGCAGGCTGCAGTACGTTTCAAGAGCTAGGGCGTCTGAAGCAAGGTATGAAGAGATGCGGGAAATTAACGCTAATTTAAACGAACTGGAAAACCGCAAAGAGATTATGTGGAAGCAAAGATCTCGTCTGGACTGGCTAAAAGAGGGAGACAACAATACACGGTTCTTCCATTCTTATGCTACCACCCGACGACGGACTAATCGTCTATCCAAACTCAAAAAGGAAAATGGAGAGTGGACCGATGAGGAGGAAGAGATTGCAACGATGGTTAATGATTATTTCGGTACTCTCTTCTCTTCATCTAACCCCCCTGTTGATGATGATGTCTCTAGTCTGATCAGCGCCAAAGTAACAATAGACATGCGACGTTGGCTGGAGAGAAGGTATACCGCTGAGGAAATTAGCGCAGCCTTGAAAGACATGCATCCAACCAAAGCGCCTGGCCCCGACGGCTTATCAGCCCAATTCTATCAGAAGTGTTGGAACGAGGTAAGGAATGATGTGACTAATTATTGCCTGAAGATTCTTAACGATGGTAATAGTGTGCAGGAAATAAACTTCACACATATTGCTCTCATCCCGAAGATCACACAACCAGAGAACATGAAACACTTCCGTCCGATTAGCTTATGCAATGTGCTTTATAAATTGGTGGCCAAGACCATAACGAATCGCCTGAAGAGAGTTATGCCAGAGATAATTTCCGACGAGCAAAGCGCCTTTGTGAGTGGTAGACTGATTACGGACAATGCGCTCATAGCCTATGAGCTGCTTCACTCTCTAAAAAACAAACGAACTGGTCAAGAAGGTCAATGTGCCATTAAACTGGATATGTCAAAAGCCTACGATCGGATTGAATGGTGCTTTGTCCGGAAAATGCTTCATCGACTGGGCTTCCCTGGAAAGCTTATTCACACAATCATTGACTGCATCTCAACCGTCAGATATGCTCCTCTGATCAATGGTGTCCCCTCGGGAGATATTACTCCACATCGTGGTCTTCGACAAGGTGACCCGTTATCTCCCTATCTGTTTATTATATGTGCTGAAGGGCTGACCACCATGCTAAATAGTGCGGTCCAGACAAGGAGAATCTCTGGAGCTCAAGCTAGTCATGGTGGGCCCCGCATTTCACACCTCCTTTTTGCAGATGATTCCCTCTTATTTTGCACAGCAGATGAAGATGAACCAGTTCATGTGCTAGAGACTCTACATAAGTATGAAACAGCCTCCGGACAGTGTGTTAATCTGGACAAGACCGGGTTGTTTTTTTCGCCAAACACAACACCCCACCAGAAGAGGAGTACCCTAGCAAAATTCGGAGTGACTGAAGCGAAAAATATGGAGAAATATCTGGGTCTACCAGCCATCGTCGGCAGAAGCAGAAGAAAGGCCTTTGGATACCTTGTGAATAAAGTTGAAAAGGCCATTGCGGGGTGGAACTATAAACTCCTCTCTAAAGCCGGAAAAGAAGTGCTTCTCAAGGCTGTGGCGCAGGCAATTCCAACTTACACTATGTCACTGTTCCTAATCACTCCGGAATTATGCGACCAGATAGAAAAAAAGATGAATAGGTACTGGTGGTCTCATAATAAGGCAAGGACAGGTATATTCTGGACTAAGTGGGGAGAATTATGCAAACACAAAGAGGAAGGTGGCCTTGGTTTTCGCCGACTGCATGACTTTAACAAGGCTCTTTTGGCAAAACAAGGTTGGAGAATTATAACGAAGCCAAACTCTCTATGTGCAAGGGTCCTTAAACACAAGTACTTCCGACGCTCTGATTTCTTCCATGCCAAGAAAGGGAGTAATCCGTCCTTGACTTGGCGCAGCATTATAGAGGGTCGGACTGTTCTTAACCATGGAGTCCGATGGAGAGTGGGGAATGGGAAATCAATCCAAGCTTGGATGGATCCCTGGCTACCCGGCACGGCTCCATTGCGACCAACAGGACCAATGCATTCCTCCGGCACATCTTTAAAGGTTTCCGACCTGTTTGACAGTGGAACGGGTGAGTGGAAGCTGGAACTCTTACATCAGACTTTCATCCCGGCTGACATTGACCGCATCCTTACAGTCCGGCCCGGATACCCGCATGATGAGGATGTCTTGATGTGGCAATTCGAGTCTTTAGGCGAGTACACAGTTCGAAGCGGATACCATCTTCTCCAAACCCTCAATAACGCTGAAGTTTCCGATTCTGAAAAGAAAATGTGGAAAACGATTTGGGGTGCGCAAGTGCTGAAGAAAACCAAGATCTTTGTGTGGCGTTTATTTCGGAGATGTCTACCCGTAAAGGCTGAGCTTGCAAGGAGACACATCGAAGACGATCCGCTCTGCCCTTTGTGTGGTGAAGGAAATGAAACTGAGACTCATATTTTCTTCCACTGTTCGAAGGTTACGGAGGTATGGAGGAAGAGAGGCTTGCATGATATCCCAACTGCAACACCCCACCAGTTAGAAGAGTGTTTCAACTTCATTGACAATCTCAAACCCCCGGGAGGATGGGAACACATCTTCATCATCGCATGGACGATTTGGTACCATAGAAACCGAAAGGTTCATGAGAATATCGATTTTCATACTAACAATGTCGTTTGGCAGGTTGAACGTGCGATGATCGACGCAAAGGTGGCAAAGTCAGCGGAAATGCCACGTATGGGAGCTCAATGGACTGCACCGCCGCTTGGTTGGTCAAAAATGAATTCAGATGCGGCTGTCAATGGAGAAGGAAGAGTCGGCCTGGGGGCTGTCCTGAGGAATAGCGATGGCCAAGTCCAAGCGGCTATCGCTCTTCCAAGCCGGTGCCATGCCGACGTTTTCCATGCCGAAAGCTTAGCTATTTGCGAAGGGCTCAAAAGACTTGGAAGATTCAGTTCACCCAAGATAATTGTGGAAACGGATGCGAGTCAGGTGGTGGGTGCTATCCTCTCCAATAACTCTTTCCGATCAGAAGCTTGGCACAGTATTGCCACGACTAGGACTACTCTCTCAAGATTCGAGACTTGGCAAATCCTCCATTGCTTTCGTGAAGGCAACCAGGCTGCTCACGAACTGGCCAAATTTGCTTTGTCAAGTAACCAGGCGACAGTGTGGATTGGGCGTTGCCCACCTGTGATCCTCGATTATTTATGATTTGACGGGTTTTGTACTTGGACAAGTCTCTCTCGATTCTTAACCTCCCTCTGTTAATTCTCTCTCTCTCCCCCCCTTGCCCCCACTGGGCCCTCGGAGTTTCTACCTGGTATCTTCTCCGTTGTTCTTGTAGGAAAGTAGCGAATCCAGGCCTAGGTTAGAATCTTCTTTCTTCTTCAGGTCCAAAAATGAGAGCAGACTGTCCCTTTGGGATCCCATCTTGCGGATCCCTTTTCCTATCAAAAAAAAAAAAAAAAGAGAAGAAATGCAAAATAAGCTAGAAATGTGTCTAGATGCATTCTTAGTTTAAAACTCCAAATTAATTCATATAATAAATCTTCAAGGCTCCTCCTTTTATTGTGTTATAACTCCAGGAAAATAAGCCTCTAAATGTCTTGTAATTTTCGAAATGATGTTTGAAATTTGAAGCAAAAAGGAGTTACAAAACTCACTTAGCTTCAAACATGAATCTCCAGCAATACCTAACTTTAGAGCTGCTTTCAGATCCCTTAACATACGAATTCGGTGTTTCATAAGAAGTTGAAATGTAGCCCCAGATGTTAGTTTTCCAATGCAATAAGAATCAAATCATTCTAACTTCGTAGCTTGAGATATGTATTTTCTAACGAAATAAAACCAACTAGTCTTTAATGACACTCTCATCAATGCTCATCTTTTTAACTCCAAATAAGTGCTTCACAATAGATGTGTGACTTGGGTGTAACGGTTCTAGGTACATCCTCACAAGGAGAAGGGCCTGGGTTTGAGTTGCACCTCTCCCTTTTTATTTTTAAAGCATTTATAGATTGGAATTGGGCTTTGATGGTATCCAATATGTATGCTTGATGGGTCATTTTAGTTACGGGCCATTGACTTGGGCTATGCCAGGATGAATTGATTCCAAGGCTTGGCTCTTGTTCTGGTTGTCTGGCCGGATGGTATTCAGCCTCATATTGGGCCAAAAAGTGAGACCGCGACCTTGTTGGGCATGTTGTTCCAAGGCCGTTGGGTTTGGGCCTACATGTGCATTTCGGCCGATTGGGTTGGAGATTCTGTCGTGCCTGCAATAGTTGGGCCTTGGGCCCAAAACACTTCTTTGGCCATTTCTTGGGTGGAGGTTGGTTTGGTTCTTCATGTTTGGTAAAACTTCTGGCTAGGTCTTCCACTTCCTTATTTTGTGCAATGTGGTCTCTGGGTGGAACCACATCACTTAGGCTCTTGGACTGTCTAGGTCGTGTGCTACCTTGCTCCATTTATGGTTGCTTAGGAGCCAAGAGCGATGATCACAGCCGCTTGTTTGTGGGTGATCGGGCCACACAAATTATGCTTCTTTTGTTTACTTTAACTTGAACTCTATTTCTTTTTATTGTTTAGTTAGTTTTGTTTTGCTTATATTTTGTTGCTTGGAACTTGTCATTTGCAGGTTTATTTCGTAGCTCCCCCATCACTGCATTGCCTTAATGCGTCAACACCATTTTACTCAGGTGGAGCATATCAAGGGTGTTGAGAGCTCGCATACCTTATCTTTCAATCCGTCATGACGATAATGGTGGTAGGGTTAGGGTTAGGGTTAGGGCAAGTGAAATTTCTTTGTAACTTTGATTCTAGTAGGCTGTTATGTAGCCTATATTAAGCTATTTGCTCAGAAACGAAACGTCTGTGCCAAAACTTGGTGCTTTTACTTTTCATTTTCAGCTTATTTTATATGGACTTAGTTATTTTTTATCAGAAAAAGGCTCATTTTATTAACACAAGGTAAGATAGAACAAGCCAACCGGAAAGATTTGCAAACAGAACTAACAACAGCCCCAAAATGGCCAAGACATAAACTGAAAAAGTCTAATAAGAAAGTAGAGTTGGTTTTAGCACAGCATGACAACAGTGCAGCATGAAGAACACCCAAACACGCCAAACCACTGGCCATCCAGCACAATGACGCCATGACAGATTTATATTGATTCTCGATCTCACCCTCGACACCCCAGATAGCTCTAACGGAGCAAAATAGTGTCGATACGTCATGACAGTGCCAATTAGGAGAGCTCACAAGCTCAGTTGGAGACAAAACTGAAAGAAAAGATCTAAACTGCAAGCAAAAATGCAGAAACACAAGAGCAGACAAATGCACAGAGAATAAAACAACCGAAAGAGGGGATGGCAAAAAAGCTTTAGGAGATGAAGTATGGATTTGCCTCTCACCCATACCACCTCCAAGCGACGAGTCTAAGTCTCGCCACTGGGCGGGATGTCCCCCAACCCCAGAAGGTTGCGCTCCACAACTGCCACAACTGCATCTGAGATTTGCGGTTTCTTCCTTGCACGTTCCATACCCAATCCAGGTGTTTTCCCTTTCCCACGGCCAGCAGAACGTTCATTTCCACTAGTACGGACATGCATAGAAATTGAGGATAATCCACCAACATCCCCTATGGACCCATCTTGAGGCTTCTCTCGGTTAGCGGCCGTTAAGAGAGGAACATCAACTAGAGTCAATTGGTTAAAACCACCAGCAGATCCAGACCTCGCCGATCCCATTTCCTGCACAGTGTCACTCATAACCTTATCTTTATCCAACGCATTCTCATAAACATTTACAATAGGAGCCAGAGTCGAGCTTCCCATGTTTATTGGAGGATGCGAGTCCCAACTACCCGACATGTCCACACATATCTCATGGAACCTAGGAATGCTGACAATCCGAGAGTTAGGTCCCTTGTAATGTAGGCAATCATATATGGATTTAATTCTAATAAAATAAATCAATAATTTTTTTTTAAAAAAAAATACTCCCCCTGTCCTTATTTTTTTGAAACATTTCGTTTCTGCACGCATATTAAGGACAATATCACATTCCCCTTGCGCCCTTATCCCTACCCCACATATTAAGGACAATATCACATTCCCCTTACGCCCTTATCCCTGCCCAACTCACCACGTTGGACCCTTCAGGTTTCTTCTCTCACAGAACAACTGAATCTAAATCTTTTTTTTTCATCCCTCTAAATGGATTGTTCACCAAAAGAAAAAAAGTAATTAACTTAATGAAAATAAAAAATGAAAGTGAATAGAACAAAATCCATTTGTCCCATATTCAGTTGCTCCCATGGATGAAACATCTGCCACTCGTACTGTTCTGGCAACATCGATCAAAATCCTTCGACCACAACTCGAGCTGTTTCACGCCACCCTTAATCGGCCTCATCATCAGCTCATTGCTTCTTCATTTGGATTCTACCCGCTCTCGCTTTCATCATGTTTTTTGGTTTAATTTTGTTTTGTTTTCTTAAGTGGAGAAAGTGGGTGGGGAGTTTGAAATGCAGTGAGGGAGTGGGAGTGTATGGCTATGTGGTAATTTAATGTGTGAAAAGTTATTGAAACGTTTTAAAAATTGAGGGATAATCCAAAAAAGAAAGTGTTTCAAAAAAATTTTGAGACGGATGAAGTATATATTTAAAAGTTCAAATTTTGATTTATCGTTTGTATGAAAAAATATTTAACTTTGTATTATAAAATATTGAAAATCATAAATTTTACGAGGAAAACAAAATGGAAATATTTTATTCATTCGTCTTTGAAAAATTGAACAGATTTTTTTTACTGTTCTAGAAAAATTGATCATTTTCATTAAAATGAAACTTCTCTCTTAAATTTATTAAATTATCTCCACTTTATCTTTATCTTTATTTTTTATATCTTTAATTAATTATTTAATTAAATAAATTTATTAAAAATCTTATATTCACTTTAATTTTAACATCTAACCAATTTTTTTAATTTATTTTGAGTCAGAGAAAGTATTATTTTAGAAAGCACCGAGTAATAATTATCCGGCCACTTGGTGAATTAAAAATGTCAGAATTTGGGTACATGATTTCTTTTCCAGATCCAACAGAGTAGCGCAGGCCCCCATGTTTCCCAAACATTTTTTAATTATTTGGAGAGACACGTGGTCCGTGGATAAGAAAAGATAAAACATAAATTATTTCGGAAGCTTCCACGTTTTATTGAAATTAATATCTGGCGATGGCTTTGTCAAAAAAAGACAGCTGAGTATTATCAAAAAGAAAACGAAAATAAAAAGGAAAAAAAACCATCTTACTATTGCTAGTCAAACTTGTCACCCATCAAAACACTATACTATCTTGAACTATAGTGATTGATTCAGACAATTAAGGATCTGTATACGATTCATCCCTGAATTATGAAAAACTACCAAGCCATTTGCCACTGTCAAAATTCACTAGTAGGAGTGTAGAAAGACAGAAATGACTAGATCTGGTAACATGGGTGGAAAATGATTTAAAATAAAAATAAGGGTATTATTGTAATTTGAATAGGGCAGCCACGCAGCTGGAATGTTAATGGCTTCTCATGTTCCAAATGGACTCTATGACACTTTCCTTTAACGATTTTGTGGATAGGGGCCTAAGTTGTAAGGATTCGTAGTTCAATCCCTTAAATGTCCAAGTTACTATACTTTAGTATAGTAAAGTATATTTGTCCATTAGAAAATTCAACGCAGCCCACCGCGCACGCCGGTGCTTCCTCATCGAATCTTTGACTATAAAATCCCACGCTCGGATCATCATTTTCACAAAATCACCTCCTCAGCTATTTGAAGCCCTTTTCAGACCCGAAACAATCGCAGGAAGATCGATTTGAGGAAGAAGATGACGAACCCAGAGGAAGTATTTCCGGTTAAGGCTTTTGGCTGGGCTGCTAGAGACGCATCTGGCCACTTATCGCCGTTTAAATTCTCCAGAAGGTAATGCGATCTGCTTTTTGATCTCGATTCCGGTGAGAATCGAGGGAGTTTTTTGCGAGTATTGATGAATGATGATTGTGTATGTGTGTGATGCAGGGCGACTGGAGATGGGGACGTGAGGTTCAAGATTCTGTACTGTGGGATTTGCCACACCGATCTGTTCTTCCTCAAGAACGATTGGGGTTTCACTCAGTACCCGGTGGTTCCCGGGCATGAAATCGTAGGGGAAGTTACAGAAGTCGGGAGCAAAGTTTCCAAAGTGAAAGTTGGAGACAAAGTCGGAATTGGATGCATATATGAAGCTTGTGAATCCTGCACCGATTGCAAAAACAGCTTGGAAAATTACTGCCCCAAATTCGTGATGACCTACGGCTTCCCTACCAGCGACGGAACCGTCGGTTACGGCGGCTACTCCGACTCCATGGTGGCCAAGGAGCGGTACATCGTGAAGATCCCCGAGGGGATGCCGCTGGACAAGGCGGCGCCGCTCCTCTGCGCCGGAATCACCGTCTACAGTCCGCTTAAGTACTTTGATTTGGCCGGTCCCGGGAAACATGTTGGTGTTGTTGGACTCGGTGGTCTTGGTCATGTGGCTGTTAAGTTTGCCAAGGCTTTGGGTGCTAAGGTCACTGTCATTAGCACTTCTCCTGGTAAGAAGGAAGAGGCTTTGGAGCGTCTTGGGGCTGATTTCTTTTTGGTCAGCAAGGATCAGGAACAATTACAGGTACCTAATTCTTGTCATATGGATTATGCTTTAAAAAAGTTATAATAGTACATATGCAGGGTAGATAACATAATTAGTTTCATGATTTCCCTTCAATTTGATCTACAGCTCATGTCATGGTTTAAGAATTTTATAACTTGTTTAAGCTCTCAAGAAGCTAGATTTGTTAAGCTTATGTATATGGGTGGTTTTGGAATCAACAGGCAGCTGCAGGGACATTGGATGGTATTATAGATACAGTATCTGCTGCTCATCCACTTCTGCCATTGATGGGTCTTCTCAAGACTCATGGAAAGATTGTTCTAGTTGGAGTTCCAGACAAGCCACTTGAGCTCCATGTTTTCCCTATGATTGCAGGTCTGTCACAATAACTTCTGTCCTTGGAACCCTCTCCCTTTTCCTTGTTGTAATTGGAATTGCTTCATAAGCAATCAGTAACTTGTTGTTGTTCTGGGTTTACACTAACAAGCTGCAACATGGGTTTGTTGATACAGGAAGGAAGGGGGTGCACGGTAGTGCCACCGGAGGAATGAAAGAGACCCAAGAGATGATCGATTTCGCGGCCAAGCACAATGTGACGGCAGAAATTGAGGTTATTCCCATCGACTATGTCAACAAGGCGATTGAGCGTCTGGAGAAGAACGATGTTCGTTACCGATTCGTCATTGACATCGGCAACTCCTTGGAGAAGACCAAAGCATGAAACTGCTAGTCACATGCTACTGAGTATACCTCATGTCCACTCCTTGATTTTGTGTTTGCTGCTTGTCAGTTCAGTTGCTGTGTTTATCTGTTTCAATCCGGGATATGCTATTGTATGCCTATGTAATGAGATTTCAAGAGAATGGTGGGCAGTGATGTGTACTATATGACTTGTAGTTGGGTGGGGACCACCAAATGCTAGTATTAATAAAGTTTTTTAATTTACATTCATCCTTTTAAATTACTTTTTCAAAAAAATATACTCCTTCCGTCCCTGAATAATTGTACACTTTGTTTTTACTGTTTTACAGTATTAAATCTATGAAATTCAGAATTTAAAGTTAATAATTTATATGTATGTCATAATTTGAAGTATAAATTTTCTAAATATATTTTTTCTGAATTTTTTAAAACTTGTTATCTTTGTTAAAATTTGAGTCAAACAAAACATTGAACCTTGAAACAACATAGTCAAGTGTATAATCTTTCAGGGACGGAGATAGTATATTATATACGAGAAGTTTTTAACTTTTCGTTGTAACTGTTCAATTTTAACTATTAAAATAGTTTTTAGTTTAGTTATTTGATTGTAACTATTAAAAATATAAGCTAAAATGTTATAAATTGAAACAATTACAAAACAATAATTACATATAAAGAGTCGGTATGTATTATGCAATAATTCAGGAAAAGTTGGTTAGTTAAGATTACTAATATCATAACGTAACACTATACTTAGCCTATGCTTTGGTCTTGTGCCACCCAACCAATCACCTTTTTTTTTATTTAGGCTTAATATTCTTTGAAGTGTAACATAGAAGTATATAAATGTTAATTATAATCTCCCAATATCCTTCTTAATATTTACAGAAAATTACTGTTGATTAATAGTATTTTACCCATTACACAATGCCACATCATCCCTTGACTCACTGCTTAATCTCTTTTAGTACTAGCGGAAACAACGTCGTATAACCAGTGCAATATACCAACTCTCTTTTTCTTTTTTTGGAAAAGGTTTTTTTTTTTGCTATCAACGTTTGGTAAAAAGACCTTTTTACAATTATTTTAAAAAATGATTTGTGTTTGCAATTATCTTTAGTTTACCGGTTCAAAGTTGCCACTGGAATTGTTTCTTGGACCCATTTTGCCATTATTTTGACTGACGGCGAGAATATTCGTGGAATATTTTCTCACGGACTATTACGTGTAATGTGTGTGCAAATGTGGCATACAGGTGGAGGGGGAAATGGTCGCTTTTTACCATCAACGTTTGGCAAAATGATCCCTTAAGACGTTGACGTGGAAGAGCCAACTTCGCTCTGCCATTTCTGCGCTCCTCCGCATTATCCCCAAACTCCAGCATCGTCTCCTCCGTGCCATTGACGTTGAAACCGATCCAAATGACTGAAAATGAAGCCCCAACAACAAATTTATGGTTTCTTTCTCCGAATTGGAGAAAAATAATAACCCAAACACAAGAGCCATCTCTCCCTCCACCATTCCTTTACCTGATCGCCATGATCTTCAAATCTCCGTCAGCGTACAACATCTATGTTCATCATGGATTCTGTTTATTTGTGGGTGAAGCTCCGTTTTTATTTTGAAGTTTCAATGTTTTGGGATATAGGGATTTAAGATTGAAATTTTCTGATTGAATACCAAAGATGAACTTCCCTTAGGCGATTAAAAAAAGTATACAGAGGTCTCCGACTGTTCGCAAGGCGGTAGCGGTAACACGAACTTTCGGCAAACGGAGGGCTGGTGGTCGGCTTAAAAGGAGATTGTGAATGTGAATGATGTTATAGGTGTCTTGAACGATGATGAGCAGAGTAATACTAGTAACTACCACTGGAGCTGGGAGGATACATAGGCTGAGACGATGGAGGAGGCGGAGATGCGGGGAAAAAAGGGATATTGTCATATCATCAAGTACAACGAAACCATTTTTTAAAATAATTGTGAAAATGGACCTTTTGTCAAACGTTAATGGTAAAAATGGATCTTTTCTTTGCCACGTATGATTGCCATGTGGAATAAGTTGCCACGTTGGAAATTATGACGGTCAATGGCAAACAGGATCCCAAGACATTAACGTAATGCCAAATGAGAACCAGAAAAAAAAATACAAAAAAAATCTTTTACCAAACATTAATGGTAAAAATGGACTTTTTCCCTTTTTTTTACTTTTCATTTTGTCATCGCTTGCACTTTGTTCCTTGGTACGTAAAGAAAAGCTCTGGTCTTATCATGTAGGTGTTCCCCTGCAATTGTAAATATTAGGGGGTTTCAAACCTACATTTTTTGAGGTGAATTTTTGCAAATTCACCTCGTTTTTTTCACGTAATGATTTTTGGAAATTCGGACCTCAGTTTTTCACGTCCGAAGTGAAAAACGTTTTTTCACGTGAAATTTTTTGGTCCGATTCCGATCTCCGCTCCGGGCTCTTTCGCCGCCACCAACCACCACGGTTAGCTTCCCCATGACAACACGAAGCTAACCCACCCTCCCACGTTTCCGGAACTGCTCCAACGAAGGAGAAATTCGGCATTAACCGCCACCACAAATTCGCGTTCAACCGCTTCGATCCGCCGTTATACCCATCGTCGGCCACCATGACCACCACCGTTGGAACCACCGGTCGACGGCGCACCTTCCAGACCCAGGTCCGCCGCCGTAAGTCGCATCTCCGCTGCCTCCGCCGCTGCCTCCGCCGCTGCCGGAAGCAGTGACCGCCACTTTGTGTGGCTGTTTAAGGAGGCTGCAGGGAGGAGAGGAGTGGGGTGGCATTTCGGCTGGTGGAGATCTGGAAACGGAGGGGGTTGAAGGGGTGAATTAGGTTGGGGTGGTTTGAGGGGGTAAATGGGTGTGGTGAAATTTAGTGATGATTTTATGGGGAAATGAGGTGAATTTTTTTTTCACCATTGAAGGTTTGAAACCCCCTATTGACTCTTCTTGTGCACATTAATTTATCATGTTCACATGATCTCAATCATCTTTTTATGAATTCAACCCAATTAATAATACTTTCTTTGTCCCAATTTTTTTCCGACATTTGACTCGCTACAAAGATTAAGAAGTATTGAAGACTTGAGAGTAATATAGTAAAACTTTTATATGAGACAAAAACAACATTTTGGGTGGAGAATGAAACTTGAGGGTTAAAAGGTAAAAATGAAGTAAA
The DNA here is from genome assembly GCA_024586325.1 of Stellera chamaejasme. Taxonomy (NCBI): domain Eukaryota; kingdom Viridiplantae; phylum Streptophyta; class Magnoliopsida; order Malvales; family Thymelaeaceae; genus Stellera; species Stellera chamaejasme. Next base: position 52,122,824 of record CM044981.1, on the reverse strand, counting down.
AAAGTTTCCTTAAAAGGAAATGATTAAATCTTTTTGTGATAACCCAAAAAAGAATATGATTGAATCTTTTTGGAAGGAAGGGAGTAAGTTTTAATTTATCTTCCTTTTTTTCTACGACATCTTTTTAACACTTCCCACCTAATTTAAAATTTTTAGGCCAAAATACGGATTACTACCCCAAACTATACTAACTCAGTGGGGTAAGGGCCTTAACTATAAATCGTTGAGACTCGTACCCTGACCTATGTGAATCGGTGCAATTAAGGGCCTGGACCTCGGCATGTGATGGCACGTGATTAGACGACCATTTGTGAATTAAATGTGTCGGGTGTAGTGATGTTACGGAAACAAGTTTCCGTTAACGGAGTGGAAAACTCTCGCACGTGATGGCACCTGAATGGGAAAAATTGGAACTTCAGACCATATTCGGTCAATACCTGACTCGAGCACGAGAAAGAAGTAACGGGGGAGACAGAGGGGGACCTCCATTGGAAGTGCGATTCACTCTTTGATAGCGATTCACAGAGCTAAAGAGAGAAGATTCACAGACCCACCACTTCTTCGCTTTCACGTACGTCCTTAAAGCCTGTGAAATCAAAACGATTCGCAGACCTTCAAGACTCCATGTGCGACAGGAACTGAGGAAGTGGAGTTTTGGCGCTAGCGGCTGTTTCAGCATGGTAAAGGTAAAAAGAATTCTATTTTATTGTAGTTGATTAATTTAGTATTGCTCTGTAGGCCACCAGCATCAATTAGTTTAACACTATAAGTTAGTGGGTTATATTTAGGGTTTCTGATTTACTGATATTTAGGGGTTATTTTATTTGTGTTTAATGTGTGTTCTTTTTCGTTTCATTATGCTACAGATGAGTCAATCATTTGTGATTTATAATCTACACTATGGACGTGTATTGCATAAACACCCTTTTGTGCACTGCAATGATTTCAAACGACATAACACAAAGATGCCAACTTCTCAGCTATGCAAGTATTCTATTGTTAACGAATTGAGAAACTTAGGAATAACTGGGGATGATGATGTAAAATCTATACACTATAAAGCTAGTTTTGGTTCACTTGCAAGAACACTAAAGGAGTTGAAGATCGATGGTGATTTGATGGAGTTGTTCTCCTATGCACAGATTCAGGGGTCAGTTGAGATTTATATTGAACATAGTGAGATGTGGTTGCAGAGAAACAATAAGTTGGGGCTGACCAACAAAGGAGTGAGCTCCACTAGTGAAAATGCAACACATGTGGACGGTGGGGTTGGTGATAAAGTAAATGTTGAGTTGTTGGCTAGTGGAACAAATAAACAAAAGTTGGTCTCTTCTCCTACTCTATACAACCTTCAAGAACCTTCACCAAGTCTGCCCCACCTTCAAGAAGCTGAGCCCATTTTGTCCAACCTTCAAGAAACTGAAGATTCAAGTTCGATGATGGTGAAGACTTTGAAGATGAGTGTGAGTTTGAATTAGATGGTATAGATGAAACACTACCTCCAAATGCAGATGACGAGATCAGGGAAGGAATTGAATCTGTGAAAGAGTTTTATGATTGCAGCTTTAAAAAGAAGGGGCAGAATGAGAGTGAAGATTATGTTGGAGATAGTGGAGCTGGAATAAATGCAGATCATGATGTTGGAGTTGATGAAAGCAATGGGACAAAGGATGATGGTGCTGAAGCTGGAATAGATAACTCAGATGTGGGAAGTTTTGATGAAGAGGTTGAAGAAGATGGTTGTGTTGAGCTAAGAAGAAGACCGGACAAATTTGAGCGATATAATGAGAAATCAAAAGAGGTGAATTTTAGTATTGGTCTCGTTTTTACTGATCACTTGTAGTTTAAGAGAGCCCTTCTTAGATACGTTGTTATGGAAAAAAGGATTTTAAGTATTTGAAGAATGCGAGACATCGTGTGCGAGTCAAGTGTATTGATAGTAAATGAAATTGGCTAGTTTATGCTGCGATTGAGAGAAATAATGGGAAAGAGTATTTCATGGTGAAGACATTGAGGCATAGGCATAGGCATAGTTGCTCTCTTGTTTTCAAGGTTCAGGGTGTAACAGATAGATGGATATCAGAACAATATGAAAGCTACATCTATTCTCACGTAGGTATTAAACCAAGTTACCTTGCAGATCACATAAAAGCACAGTTGCAAAGTTAGAACTGTTGGGGTTTGGAAGTGTGGGCAAAACAACACAAAATATTTTTCACCATGACGATTCCACGACCTTTCTTCACTATCAATCAATCAACAATTACCCAACCAATCTTTATCACACTAGACTAGCACCAATGGCTAATCACACAAACAGAAGCTCTCTGCCTCATAACATAAACTTGCTCAACACACACACCTCAACTCATGCATGCGGCTGTATCTCTCTCAAACTAAAGTCAATTAACACACCTATTTATATAAAACAATATAAACCTAAACCTAATAGCACACGCACACTTGCACATTACTAATCATGGATTCTTCAAATCCAAACTAAATCGGGCCCGACAAGGTATAGTCCACTAGACATAACTAATTGGACTAATCATAATATTAGTCCTCTAACTTTCAACTCTTTATAATTTGAGTCAATTCCAACAGGAACACATCGGACCTGGCATCCCTCTTTATTTTAAGCGTATGTATGTATGCTTCGATTGTGTTAGAAGAGGATTCCTAGAAGGGTGTAGGAGATTTATAGGCTTTGATGGTTGTTTTCTTAAGGGGGTGGTAAAGGGGCGACTTCTTACCGCTGTTGGAAAAGATGCCAACAACCAGATGTACCCTATAGCTTGGTCAATGGTGGAAGTGGAAACAACATACTCATGGACTTGGTTTTGTCAAAACTTGAGAACGGACATCCAAATAGATGATGGAGAAGGCTATAGCTTCATGTCAGACCAGTCAAAGGTAATCAGATTAATATATTTGTCCTTTATGTAGATGCATTTTGTACTTAATTTATTTATCTCATTAAATGCTGATTACAGGGGTTACAAAATGTTGTAACATGTATCTTTCCAAAGGCTAAGCATCGTCTTTGTGCGAGTCACATTTAGACCAACTGGTAAGTTGATTTTTGAGGTGAGCAATTGAAGATTGCCTTTTATGCAGTTGCAAAATCACCAAATGAGTCACGGTTGTCAAAAGAATGGATGAAATTGAGAAAATGGCTGATGGGGCAAAGGCTACTTTAGAGAGAACATATATGAGAGAATGGTGTAGGGCATATTACAGAAGTGGTATTAAATGTGGCTCTGTTGAAAACAATAGTACATAAGCATTTAACTTTGTTCTAATTAAAGCAAGGAGTTTGCCTGTGATTAGCATGTTTGAAGCTATACGAGAGTATGCAATGGAACGGAGGGTGCAAAGGAATTAGTTTGTGAGGAAGTGGAGGTCGGGCTCTGGTCCAAACATGCGAGCCATACTTAATGAGAACACTGCAGAAAGTTTTAGATGGAAGCACTAATGATGCGTACCAAGTGCATATTGGATCTACCAACATGTGGTTAACATTGGTAACAAGAGCTGCACTTGCAAGGGATGGGAATTGTCCGGAATTCCATGCACTCATGCAATTGTAGCTATTAATTCAAGAAAGGAAGACCCTATCTCATATTTAAGTGATTGGTATAGCAAGGACATGTTGACAGCAGCTTACAGATATGCTATACAACCGATTCCTAGTGAAGAGTTTTGGGAGGCTACTAGAAATGGCACTGTATTGCCACCAAAGGATAGGGTCATGCCTGGGAGACCTAGAAAAGCTATATTAAAGAGGAGAAATGAGCCACAAAAATAGAAAAAACAAGTTTTCAATGCATGGAAGAATCATGCACTGCTCTCTTTGCCACTCAGAGGCACATAATGTTAGAAAATGTCCACTATCTCAGGTAATTTTCTTGGTATATTATGGATTGGTTGTAAACTTAAGTGACATATTCTATCATGTATATTTTATGTTGGTATATTCAAAGCAGTTCATTTTTTGTTTTGAGATGTTCAATTTGCTACCATTGTCATCTTTCACAAACTAATGAAGGGTAAAATACCTAAAATACCTAAAATGCCCTAGAATATCCTTAGAATAAAGCATATTACAAGGGTAAAATTGGGAAAACATAAACCCAACTTGCCCTCCAAGAATTGAAGTAAGCTTCCTTGAAGGTGCGGATGGTGATGTGGCTTGATGACGTGGCTTGATGACGAGGATGATGACGAGGATGATGACTCTTCCTTGAGAACACTTGGAAGGATGGAGTATGGAAACAAGCCTTGAAAACGCCTAAGGCACGTGGGAAGATGGGATCTACCGCCGGCCAAATAGGCCTTGGAGTGAGGCGGTAGGGTGTATGCCGCCACACCTTTGGGCCTAAGGCCTTGGGTATGTCGGCACACCCCTTGCCGCCACTCTATGGCCCTTGGGGCTCAGCGGTAGGGTGTATACTGCCGGCCCTTGGAGTCCTTAGGCTTGGCGGTAGGGCCATTACCGCCTGCCTTGAGGCATTTAGCTAGGCGGCAGGTCCTCTACCGCCGCCCTTGGGGCCCTTTGGGCGCGGTGGTAGGGGTATACCGCCAGCCCTAGGGCCCCTGGACTCGACGGTAGGGGGTATATTGCCGGCCCTGGGGTGTCCTGGTGTTTGCGGTAGGCCTTCGACCGTCAATCCTTGGGTGGCCTGGCCTTGATCTAGCCCTACCGCCTGCCTTGAGGCCTTGGGCTAGGTGGTAGGCCCTCTACCGCCGCCCTTGGGGCCCTTTGGGCTCGATGGTAGGGGTATACTGCCAGCCCTAGGGCCCCTGGACTCGACGGTAGGGAGTATATCGTAGGCCCTGGGGTGTCCTGGGGTTGGCGGCCTCCTACCGTCAGTCCTTGGGTGCCCTGGCCTTGATCCTCTCTCATTTGCCTTTGAACCAAGCTGCAACTCCAAGCTTTCTCAATTGTCTTTTGCTCTTCAATCTCTACTTGAAGTCCAAGAGCTTGAATCCTTTTTGAAAGACTTTGAGACTCCACTTCTTGCTCTCCCTCCTCGGCCTTGTTCTCTTGAGAAGTCTCATTGCTTCTTTGGCCTTCTTAGCCCTAGCTCTTGTTATGGGTCCTCCAATATTGTTGAAGGGGCTAGGAGATGCTTTGATGGGAGTAAGAGCTTGAGCATCTTCATCCCTTGGAGTCCTTGTGTTGGGGCTTGAGGTATGGATCATATCATCTTCAGATCCTTAAACATTTTTTTCCATCTCTCGCATATTCTCATGGTCGTCTCCAAATCTCGCTAACCTTTTTTCTTCTCTCTCTTCAAATCTGGATATATGTTAGAAGCGAAGATGTACAATGGTTGGGGCGAAGATTAGCATGGCGTGACGGCAACGAAGTCTTATTGGCAATGATGGAGGTACCTTCGACATTGGATCTGGTTGAGGATGTAGTTGCTTGCAGCAGGGCAAGATATAAACATGAGTTGGATTTTTTTATTCTTTCTCATATATGTGTTGAAATTTCTTCTAATACGTTAAGCTTAGATCTGAGTATTTTTTGTATTTTTGAGACAAAGATGAATAAAAAACTATTTATATTTGGGTTTGTATAAAGATATAATAAAAGAGTTGAAGATTTGAGTTGGATAAAGATGTTTTTTATTTACTATAGTGGCGGATTTAGTACATTTTTGTGACGGATTGGACGACACAAACATTTCAATAAGTACGTAGTGATAGTATTTTACAAATTACATAATGCCCCATCATCCCTTGGACTTACTGCTTCATCTCTTTTAGTACTAGTGGAAACGACGTCGTCTGACCAGTGCAACATACCAACTCTCTTTTTCGTTTTCTTTTTTCTTTTCATTTTCTCATCGCTTGTAGGGGTGTCAATTGGGAGGGTCAGGTCGGGTTCAGGTCAGGTCATTCGGGTTGTTTCGGGTTGGACTGTTTTCGGGTCAGGTCGGGTTTGAGTTCGAGTCATTCAGGTTAAGCTAATTTTAGGTCAGGTTGGGTTCGGGTTATTCGGGTTCAGATCGCCATCGGGATGAGTTTACTTCGGGTCAATTCGGGTTCATTGTCATTCGGGTTTCGGGTTGTTTCAGTCCCGAGTTCAGGCCGGGTCCAGGTCGGGTTTCTTCGAGTCCAAGTTCAGGTTTCTGCTAGTCCAAGTTCGGGTTTCTACGGGTTCAAGTTCGAGTTTCGTCGATCCAAGTTCGAACAGCTGAATTTTCAATCTAAACTTTTATTCTTTATATTTATATTTTTTATAAATAATACTACGTATTTTATATTCATATATATATACAACAATGATATACTGAGAAATTTATTCACACATTTTCCTCTCCCCTTTTCCTTGAAGTTTAAAATAAATATATTTCGCGGAGTTGTTCTAACAAAATTGAAGAGAAATTAGACATTATTCCAACAAAATTGAAAATTAAATATTTCTCCAATAATTTGTTAGATCAGCATCAATACCTTGTTAGATCGACATCAATACCTTGTTAGATCAGCATCAATACCTTGTTATATCAGCATCAATACCTTGTTAGATCGACATCAATACATTGTTAGATCAGCATCAATACCTTGATTTTAGATCAGCATCAATACCTTGTTAGATCGACATCAATACCTTGTTAGATTAGCATCAATACCTTGTTAGAACGACATCAATACCTTGTTAGATCCGCATCAATACCTTGTTAGATCGACATCAATACCTTGTTAGATCAGCATCAATACCTTGTTAGATCGACATCAATACCTTGTTAGATCAGCATCAATACCTTGTTAGATCGACATCAATACCTTGTTAGATCGACATCAATACCTTGTTAGATCAGCATCAATACCTTGTTAGATCGACATCAATACCTTGTTAGATCGACATCAATACCTTGTTAGATAAGCATCAATACCTTGTTAGATCAACATTAATACATTGTTAGATCAGCATCAATACCTTGTTAGATCGACATCACTACCTTGTTAGATCAGCATCAATAACTTGTTAGATCAGCATCAATACCTTGTTAGATCAGCATCAATACCTTGTTAGATCAGCATCAATACCTTGTTAGATCAGCATGGATGATTATATTTTAGAATTGTGTAATTTATGCGTTGGATGATTACATTTTGGATGTTACAAGTGTTGTTGGTCATTAATGCACAATTGGCGTTATTTACTACCATTTTCTTGCTTTAGAGTTTAGACAATGAATGATAGTAGTTTAGTTTTTTATGATGATAGTAACTCTATAACGCATTAGATGATTATGTTTTGTTATGATGAAAGTTTATTTCGAGTTCCTTAGGATTCAGATTCGGGTTAATCGGGTTCGCGATTCGGGTCAGGTCGGGTCTGGATTCGGGTTAACCGTGTTTGATATTCGGGTCAGGTCGTGTTCGGGTCACGGGTTAATCGGGTTTGGGTCATTCGGGTTTCGGGTCATTTCGGGTTGAGCTGGTTTCAGGTCAGGTCAGGTTCGAATTCGGATCATTCGGGTTACGGGTTCATTCGGGCCGAGCTGTTTTCGAGTCAGATTGGGTTCAGGTTCAGGTTCAGGTCAGGTCAGGTTTAGGGTCGTTGACCTTTTTGGTCAGCTCAGGTCAGGTCAGGTCGGGTTCGGGCGGGTTAATCAGGTCGGGTCAGCCCTTAATCGCTTGCACTTTGTTCCTTCGTACGTAAAGCAAAGATCTGCTCTTACCTTGTAGGTGTTCCCCTGCAATTGTAAATATTTACTTTTCTTTTGCACATTAATTTATCATGTTCACATGATCTCAATCATCTTTTTATGAATTCAACCCAACTAATAATAAGTTTTGATTTATCTTCCTTTTTTTAACGACATATTATAACACTTCCCACCTAATTTAAAACTTTTAATGAGATTTTAAAAGGCATAAACGTGATAATATAAACAAAAATTTCCTAAATAATAGACGCAGAAAACATATTTATTAACTTCATATTTAACAATATCATTTTCTCATGCACATCAATCCGCGGCGAAGCGCGGCTACAATTACTAGTTGTTAGAAATAAATGATATGTTTAACTTTTGATAATTGTATTTGATTCAAATTGTTATTAGAAATAAATAATTTTTTTTAGAAATGGTACATTACCCAAGCAACATCACCCCGCCACTGCCATTGAGCAGACAAGATCACAAGGCATGCAGACCGTGAGACCACACCTTCTCGCGATGTCCAAGCCTTCGCGACGAGCACCTCCTGGCAAGGCCCAAGCCTTCGCGACGAGCACCTCCTCGCAAGGTCCAACACTTCGCGCAGTGCCCCGCCGGGCCTCACAGGACGCGGGGCCACGCCCTCGTAAGGAAAACTCGTAACGCGAGGTCGTCCGCATTACCTCCTCACAAGGCCCAAGCCCTCGCACATGATGCGCAATACTTAGCCTCAATTAAGGAAGGGCAACTAATGACGGTTAATGGCTATGATGCGCATAAACCTCTCACGTTCGCCACTACTCCACCATCCCCACTAGTCGGAAACATGGGTAACCAAGCCACTACCTCGGGTCATGGGACATCCACGACCTCAACACCTCCTATAAAAGGAAGACTTAGGAAAGGTACACCCTATCTACACACCCCCACTCCTCTCTCTGCTCCTGAGTATTCTGTTTCACCCTTTGCAAATCAGTCTGTTGCAGTCGATCGTCATTTCTAGCATCAAGTCACTCCATCCAGCATCTGAGAGTCCGGACCGTAAAGGAACGTGACTATCAAATTGGCGCCGTCTGTGGGAACGAAAAAACCACGAAGATCTACCAGATATGCAAACATGACTCGAACCAAAACCACCGCTCGGCGGAATGGTAACTCAGAAGGAAACGCCAGCACCGGCCACCACCTCCATCGGGATGATGTTTCTGTTCACTCTACCAATGAAAGCACTTCCCACCGCGGAAATGTCGCTCCCTCTGGAGGAGCACACGTCATTCCCCCTGTTGGAACGGGTGGGATGAGGCAGAATGTCGTCCTCCAACAAGCTGCCATCTCCGCCTTGGACCTGACGACCCTCACCACCATCACAGAAGTTGTTACGCAGAATCTGCGCAACACCATAGCAGATACCCTGAAGGGAATCCTGGACGCGGCAAAAGTCATCCTGACTTCCCGGCACATGCAAAGCTTACCTCCTCAGCCACCTCGCTTGGAGCTTCAGCAGGAGAACCATCCTGATCCCGCACATACCGCCGCTCTCGCTGCCCTCGCTTGTCGTATCGAGCAGATGGAGAAGCGCGAAGAAAAGGCAAATACACCTTACTCCGCTCGATTGGGCCTGGACCACCTCTGGACCCAACCATTCACCCAACGGATATTAACAGCCTTGCTTCCCGAGCAATTCCGTCAGCCAAAGATGGACGCCTACAACGGCCTCTCAGATCATGTTATCCACCTCCAGCGCTACATCTTAGTGATGGCCATAGCCAGGGCAGAAGACAGTGCCCTTTTCCGCGCTTTCAGTTCCACACTCACTAGAGCTACAACCACTTGGTACAACACCTTGCGCGATAAGCAGTTCGACTCCTTCGAAGAGCTCTACTGCACATTTTCTAATCACTTCATTGCCTCCAAGCCACCACCCAAGACTGCAAGGCACCTTCTGAAGGTTCGGCAGAGAAAGGAGGAATCCCTTCGGGACAATATACACCGCTTCCAGATAGAAGCAATCCAAGTCCCTAATCTCGGCGAGGAAACTAGACTCCTCACCTCGATACAAGGCCTCTAGTGGGATTCTCGTTTCTTCATAGATGTTACCACCAGCCCACCTCGCAACATGAAACACTTTCTGGAAAGGGCAACCAGATTCATGAATGCAGAAGAAATCACTAAGCCCCTCGGACGAGGCCCGGCCAATGATGCGAAGAGACAACCTCCTCGCGGCCAGGATAAATGAAGGCAATGGCCAGGGTCTTCGCTTAAACCTTGACCTTCTGGAAGCACTCCACGAAGTTGCACGCCTCAATGCTCGCCCTTAAACAACGCCTCAACACCAAACCCGACGCCAAGGTCAAACCCAAGCCACTACACGAAGGCGGCCTCGCTCTACTTCGCTCAACTCTGACTGGTCACGGACGAACGGAAGGAGACTGCGCCCTAACTGGGACAACCCATACACAGCGCCAAATATAGCCGGGCGTGTTCGAGTTGCGGGGGCATAACGGGAAACCACTCCCTCGCAACTATCACACAAACGACCTTCGTCCATACTATGTTTAATTTGTCTCCCATTTAATGAAAAACTTTCCCTCAAGTCTCAAATGTTGTCAGCTGTACCACCAACCATCTATGAAGCACGCAACCACCTCTACACCCGTCATGTTTGGTTGCGACCGAGGCCTGCCGTCTCCCGCAAACCCCCTGGGTCCTCTGCGAGCCCCCTGGGTCCTCCTCGGCGTCCCCCTTGGGTCATACTCCGCGACGCCCCACAGGTCCTCCTCGACCCTCGAGGTCCTGCTCCGTTAACCCCTTGGGTCCTCCAGTAACAAATCGAGAGGCCTCCAGACGAGACCAAGAGGCCTATCCTCTTCCGCGACCTCCCTGGGTTCTCCAGCGACACCACAAGAGGGCAGCCCTCTCCAACGACCCCCCTACGTTCTGAAATAAAGCGAAAGGCCCTCCTCTAGTGACCGCCACAGCCCGCAGTTCAGCTACCTATCCTGCACACCAAATCGCCTTTCGAGGCCCTTGGATCTTAACAATGTGGTACCCCGACGCTTACTTATTACCAAATATGCAACTACAATGACAATTATCAGCTGTATCTTAATTATATGTTGTACATACCATATCCTCATTACCATGACACGTTATAAATCGTCACACATACTGCATGACTTGTTCAACACACAACTATAAATTATTCCTCCATGGTGCATGGTCATTTTATCACATGAACACACTGTAAGTTATGTCCATCTTATATGACACTCGATACTTGTGTGCAAACTGAGCATACATGAATCACATGTTCGTTGTGGTCGGGCCCTATAACGCTCGCATCTCTCATTTTATCAAGGTCGAGTCGAACAACGATCGCACCTCTCATCTGTTCGACGTAGAGGCCAACAACAATTGTACCTTTCGGGATCACCTACAGCAACCACCTCGCTGGTCTGCTATCTTCTGTAGCCCCCCCACACGGGTCCGCAATCTAACGTGATCTCCAAGGATCCGCGTCGTCCTCCACTTCCCCCGATACGGATCTGTCACCTATAGCGACCCCTCGCGGGTCCGCTATCTCCTGCAACTCCCCCACACAGGTCCGTCACCTATAGCAACCCCCCCGCGGGTCCGCTATCTCCTGCAACTCTCACACACGGATCCGCCACCTGCAGCGACCCCCTCGCGGGTCCGCTATCTCCTGCAACTCCCGCACACGGGTCCGTCATCTAATGTGATCTCCGAGGATCAGTGTCGACCCCCACGACCCCCGCTACGGGACCGTCCCCTACAGCGACCCCCTCGTGGGTCCGCTATCTCCTGCAACTCTCGCACACGAGTCCACCATCTTACGTGATGTCAAAAGATCCGCGTCGTCCTCCACAACCGCGGCTGCATGTTCTCCATCTACAACGACCCCATCAAAGGTCCGTTATCTTCTACAACGCTTTGTGTGGGATCTACATCTTCTTCGACTCCTCGTGGTACAACTTGCCTTCGCAAGACACTTCGACCTCTCAGGGTCCGGTTAACCATACTTGACAGATGACTCATACACTTTACCTCCAAAGGACCTCTCTCCACACGCACACGCCCTTTCGCCTACCAAGCCCAATGGTAACAAAGCAAGTAGGCAAAACGCGGAGTATAGGGGCCCAACCCATACTCCGCCTGCGGGAGGAGGCACCTTGGTACACTATCCAAGCAACATCACCCCCGCCTCCGCCATTGAGCAGACAAGATCACAAGGCATGCATACCACGAGACCACACCTTCTCGCGAGGTCCAAGCCTTCGCGATGAGCACCTTCTCGCAAGGCCCAAGCCTTCGCGACGAGCACCTCCTTGCAAGGTCCAAGCCTTCTTGTAGTGCCCCTCTAGGCCTCACAAGATGCGGGGCCACGCCATTGTAAGGAAAACTCATAACGACAGGCGAGGCAACACCCTTGCCTGGCGATGTCGTCCGCATTACCTCCTCGCTAGGCCCAAGCCCTCGTGCATGATGCACAATACTTAGCCTTAATTAAGGAATGGCAACTGGTGACGGTTAACAGCTATGATGCGCATAAACCTCTCACGTTCGCCACTACTCCACCTTCCCCACTAGTCGGAAACATGGGTAACCGCCCCACTACCTCAGGTCATGGGACATCCACGACCTCAACACCTCTTATAAGAAAGACTTGGGAAAGGTACACCATATCTACACACCCCCACTCCTCTCTCTGCTCCTGAGTATTCTGTTTCACCCTTTGCAGATCACTTTGTAGCAGTCGATCGTCGTTTCCAGCATCAAGTCACTCTATCCAGCATCTGACAGTCCGGACCGTAATATTTTTGTCATTTTCATCAAAATGTCTCCTGGACATATTCTTGCAAAACTCTTGCACAAATAATAAGAACATAGAAAATTATATCAATTAATGCATACAATTAGTGGCAAAAATATCTATCATTATTTGCACTCATCATTGAGGAAGGTTCATGCCCCAGCGGCGGTGCCTTGATCTTGAAACTTACTTGAACGATTTGGAGCTTGAAACGCCAACGAGACATGCTCAAGAGGAGGAGCTTGAAACAATCTGGGCTTGGACAATTTGGAAAGAAGTTGGGATGTGTTTTCCGACAAGGACTCCGACTATCTTGAAGAAGCTGGGAAAAGTGAACTTGGGGTTGGGACCAATAGACAGATTTAAAAGGGGTTTTGGGAAGAGAAAATCGGGAGAAGCAAGGGTTAGAAAGTCCATTCATTTACAATAAAAAGTAACATTTTTGTGGTAAATTAGTCAATTTTATAAGAGTTCAATGAAGATAGATGATGAAGATACAGAGTATGAACACGTGATTATGATAAAGAGATGGAGAGTGAAGAGAGAAAAACAATTAGTGACTTCTTTGTATATCTATTAAAAGTTTAATGATTATAGTTTTATTTAATGTGTAATTAGGCTATGATTGTATGCGTATTTATGAAAAGTTAACTCACTTAATGGTCAATTTAACGGATAAATTAATGACAACATCACAATATGACAGAAAACCAAAACTTTAGTATCAGAATAGGACGAATTCTTATAGTGCGACTAAGATAGGACATGTGTTAAAGGAAAGAGACTAAAAATGTACTTCACCATATAAGGAAGGTATTCTAAGAATTATTATGTCTATAATTACAACAAAGTCGTCAAACTTTTATACATTTACATATTTAGTCCCTAGACTTTCAAAAAAATTACACAATGGTCCCTAAAAAGTACACATCCGGTCCCTAAACTTTTACAAATTTTACAAAATGGTCCTAGTAGAATAACAAAATCCAAATTAAACATAAGATTGTGAGAAGATCCAATCTCAGTATTTCTACTTTCCATCATTCATAATTTTCACTTTTTTACATTTCATGGATTCTAAGAATTTGCGAACTAAACGCAAGATTTTCAATATTTGTATTTCTTTTCTTGAGCAAGAAAGACCTATTTTATTAATGATAAATCATTACAAAATAAGTTGTAGACGACAAACTAAGGCACCCAGAGTGGGTACAAATAAACATGCATGTAAATGGGGAAATCTCAACATAAATGGAATTCCTTAAGAAGATCAAAACCAATACGATTAGGCTCTCCTTGTCTCGCCTCAAGAGGCTAAGTAAGTCATGACGATGGTCATGACCACTGTGGTAGATAAAAAGATCTTGAATCCGGCTCCCGGTAACCCTGCACGCCTAAAGGATAAATAGTACTGGCGCACCATAGTAGGGTAACGAGAGAACTAATTGTATAAGTACTGACATCCAAGGTAATCCACTTACATGATAGTAAGCAAAACAAAACAAAAATAACTGAAGTCTAACCGAAAGCAAAAAACATAAGAGGGTCCAGAAAAATAAACCAGAAAAAGAAACTAGCAAGGTCTGATGAAATGGAGAAAATAAGAAGGCCCTCACAGTGGTTCCTAACCACTCACAGACTGACCGGGGGAACCCACTGCCCAGCCAGCTCGGAAGCTGGGGCTTCATTGCACCAGGCAGGGTGAGCTCGCGCTCGACCCTGTCGTGCCAAAGAACTCCATACACAGATCCCTTGCCATGTAAACTCCCAGCGAGACTACCTTGGATAGGGACCAACAACTCAAACTGCCAACACAAGCAACCATCACCAGAGCAACACCCCTGTCACAGATTAGGGGTACCGTGCCTCCTCCACCTGGCGGTACAGCGGAGAGACACAGTGGATCAATAGGGGGTTTCAAACATTACAATTTTGAGGTGAATTTTTGACAAATTCACCTCCCATATCAAGTGAATCACCTTAAAATTTTCGGACCTCACCGTGAAAACGGGAGGTCCGAATATGAAAACTGATGCGTGAATCATGTCTCCCCCTCCCTGGCCCACCACCACCCCCCCACGTGTTCCTTCAGACACTCACATCTCCCACCCCTCACTGGCCCACCCTCTACGTGTCCCTCTTACAAACTCTGCCCCAACTCAAGCTGCCCCCCTCCCACATCTCCATCCAATTTAAGTTTGAAAGACCAAAAAAATGGTGATGAATTTTTGATAAATCATGAGTGCAAATTAGGTGAAAAATTTTCCCACTCTCATGCAAGTTTGAAGCCCCTAATATTTGTGTTTCTACTTTCCATCATTCATACTTTTCACATTTTTACATTCCATGGATTCTAAGAATCCACAAACGAAACGCCTTGGTAGAGTGTTGTTTAGCACATTTTAGAAAATAGATAGTTAAATTTTAGCATTTTCCTAACATTTTTGGTCATCAGTTAACAAATATTTTAATGGATGTATAGATTTGCAACAAGACCATACTTTAAAACCTTTTTTGCAACAAATTTTTGTTCGTGTATAGTTTTGCAAAGAGTAAAATAGGTCAAGTATATCTAGTGCAATTTACCCATTTTTTCATATCTTTTTACTTTATTACCCTTCATCAAAAATTTATTGATCTTCCACCTTTTCTCCCCCGCTCCTCTTTCTCAAACACAACTCCACAAAATTCACGCCATCCGCCATTGCTCTGTTTCCCAATCCGCCTTTGGGGTTGACTTGAAGAGGAAATCCATGAGGGAGCCATTGCTAACAGAACAACCAATGCCGTTTTTAGAAATGTCCCATTCCCATTGAATATTTACCCCTTTGAAGACTGAACCATTAGCGTGAGTATAAACTCATGGAAGAAATTAGTTGTATTCTTGAGCATGATTCAACATAGTTTAGGGCAATATCCTGTAATTTGAACTTTTTTTAGTGGCCATGGAGGATATCTAGTTATCGGATGCAGAATCATTAAGAAATACTTGAAAAATAGTAATCCAAAATTGTATTAAAAACCTCCAAAGTAAGCATAACATAACATCGAAAGTGAAATAAATAATACAAATCTAAACATGGGATTAGGGGTGAGTTCGAGCCGAGCCGAGCTCGAGCCTAGCAAGTTTGAGCTTGGGCTCATGAAATTCGGGCTCGGCTCGAACTCGATCGAGCCCGATAATACGAGCTCGAGCTCGGCTCGAGACAGGCTCGAGCTCCGCTCGATGGTTCGTGAAGCTCGAGCTCGTTAGGCTCACGAGCTCGGTTAGGATAGATTCGGCCCCAACACTGAGTAAACGAGCTCGCGAGCTTGTTAGGCTCGTGAGCTCGGTTATGCTCAGTTAGGGTAGTATCGTAATTTTAGACGAGCTCGTTAAGGCTCGCGAACCCTTACGAGCCGAACGTTTCGAGCTCGAATCAGCTCGTTTATTATTTGAGCCTCTAAACCGGCTCATGCTCGAGCTCGAGGCTCGTGAGGCTCGACTCGTTGGGCTCGTTAAAACTCGAGCTCGAGCCGATCTCGGCTCGGCTCGAATCGTTTCACACCCCTACATGGGATAACAAGTATATGAAGAAATTGAGTATACAGCGAGTATTAACCATGACTCCTGAAATTCAAAGATACCAAGAACACATACAAGACGGTAAGTATCTAACAGAAGCTAGCAGCGGTATTTCTATAGGCTCTGTAATGTAAGTATCTATCGAAGCTAGCAGCGTCAGTCTTTCCTGAGATCCCGATCTGATTCGGTTTAGTACGTCTCGAAGAACCGACCCCTGCTCTGACACCTCTTCCAAAAATGTTCAAGTAAGGGGGTGGCCAGACCCCTTACCGAACATCCTTGAAATCAGGTAGCAGCACAATGGCTCGCCCTATCAAGCCCGTACATAGAACATAAGTCCACCTCTGGACTATACCAAACTCAGAACACAACCTTACCTGATCCAAAAATATCTCTCTCACTCGCATTGGGCACTTGTAGCTGCTGCTATAAGAGTTAAATTGTCACCCCCTTCCGCGGAAGCTTACGTAATACAGAACGCCCGGTGACGTAAGCGGGAACCATAATCGGGGAAACAGTAAACGGAGTTCCCTTGGTGTAGTGATCCAAACTCACCCGATTAAAATTTTACTTTACTCATGCCATTAACTTGTAGTACAAGTAACGAGAATCATTTGAGCTCAAACATACATATGCACACACATACAGATACATATGTGATGCAACATAACTTTACATACATGCGTTTACATATACAGAGGCATAACCTAATATCCAGAAACCTACACGTGTGGAGAGATCTGGTGCACCAAGATCCCCATAAAGCAACTCTACGTAGGTCACCGCTGCTTCTAAACAGAGAACAGAAGACAACCGTCAGTTCTCTCAGAATGTGCTCAAATCAGAATCGAATCTTGCAGAATAGCAGAAAATCTCAAACATGACTACCATTGTTTTTAGACTCAGAAGACAGGCTCGGATATAATAGTACCTGAAATCAAACACCATAAAGCACCGAGAGACTCTACTTCTCGGGCTTCTTATCAGACGAGCCTGAAAAAGTGAACATAAATAAGGGTGAGTCCTCGATGAGAACTCAGTAAGGGCCAGACATAGGATAGGGTTTATGAGGTATGGAGTATACCGAACCAACATACCTGCACAGAAAATGTCACGGGGCGCTCGCGCCAGGTTGCGGAGGTGGGGCCGCCCCGCGACGTCGGAAACGGAAGCTGCGTAAACTATGGAAACGGAAGCGGTCGGTCCAACCAAGACCCGCTGAGTGTGGTGGTCCCGCCACCCGGCCCGTAAAGTCCCGTTCTCAAAGGCCCGGTGCCTGAAAACACTTTGCTCTCGGAGTATGCAGACAGAGTTATGCGCTTAATTTCTTCGATCGTGTTTCGACCCGCAACCTACAATTCTCAAACATGGCAAGTATACAATATAAATCCTAACTATCCATGGCTAGCACCGCCCACTGAAATAGGCGAGCACTCTACCATCACCAAACATGCAGTTCATGGATAATATCATACATAAGCTCAGCAGAATAAAACCAATACAGAACATGTCTGATCCATCACAATATGATCACATCACGGGTCCCGCCCTCCACTGACATGGGCAGGTCCCCGGTCATACAGAATATCCAAAAAATATATACAGAATCAGAATGTATCCAAGATACATAGCATGATCCAATAAATGACATGCATGCACCTACATCTACAGAAGAAACTCCGAGATCAGAAGATTCCCGCATGTATCGCTACATGCTACTGCTAACACAAACATAAGAGAGAGATAAGTTAACTGTGAGATAACCCATATGCTATACGTAGCCTCAATATAGAAATCAGAAAGCAGACTATAACCTCTACCGAGACTACCCCTATAACTTAACAGAAGTTCCATGTCGGAACTGCAGATACCTGATCACAGAATAGAAAGCACCACAGAACTCTAGTCCGCTGGCTGCTTGTCAGGTAAACCTGAAAGATGGT
Organism: Stellera chamaejasme; assembly: GCA_024586325.1. Lineage (NCBI taxonomy): Eukaryota > Viridiplantae > Streptophyta > Magnoliopsida > Malvales > Thymelaeaceae > Stellera > Stellera chamaejasme. The sequence continues at coordinate 52,104,800 of CM044981.1, read as the reverse complement.
AAACAGAAGGGGTGAGTTCTCGGGAGGACCCAGTAAGGGCTGAGGTAAGGTACAATTGCATAAAGTAAGCTAAGTGCGCGAGTACTGCAAAACAAATAAAACACAAAACACAAGTATATATATATATAAACAGATATAAATACATATAATAAACAGAGTCCCGAAGGACACAGCTAAAACCGCCAGAGACCCATAAGCGCATATAAACAGAACGACAGCCCTCTCCAAGAGGTCAGAAGCCGAAGCTAACAGAGGCATGGTACCAGTCGGGGTCACGATCCCCTAACTATCGTAGGGTCATAAACAGAGTATACCGCAGGATATACAACAGACAGAATATACCGCAAGATATATACAGAATATCAGCACCCAGTACAGATATTGATATGATCACACAATGAAGATGGTGATCAAGTTGCTTGAAGGACCTAGCTTGAAGGAGATGAACACCAACAATGAGTGATATGATCACAAAATAAAGATGATGATCAAGCTTCTTAAAGGATCTTGCTTGAAGGAGATGAACACATTCAAACAACAACAAATTTGGCCAAGTGAACCTCCTCACTACTTGATGAGGCAATGCACTTGAAATGCCTTGGGAATGAGATGGGATCTAGCACCTCTTGATTACAAGATCAAGCAATACTAGATATTATGATTGAATCCTCTTACATGGATCACAAAGGAGATGGAATTGCAAGAAATGAGAACACAAAAGCCTTCCTCTTGAGAGAGAATTTCGGCTCCTTCTTTGATTCTTCAAAATATGTTCTAACTTCAAAATGTGTTACAAGCATTCCATAAATGGGTGAGATGGTGAGGGAAAGGTAAGGGACTTGACAAGGGACAAAGACCCTAAAATTATGGTGGGTGAGGTGAGAGGTGGAAGAGGATGGATGGGAAGGGTTAGACTCCTACCCCTTTCTTTTCCATAAATCATATAATTCATATTTATGATTTATATGATTTATGGAAACTAAAGACATTACAAAATATTACATAAAATGCAAGTGTTGGAAAAGTCAAAAATGGTGGCTGGGAGTTCAAATGGTGGAGGGAAAAGTCTGAAATGAATGCGGGCGACCGCCTAATTTGAGATTCGGGTCACCTGACTGGTAGCCCAGCTTGTTGTACCTCTTTGACGAAAGGCTCGGGCGACCGCCTGGTTTAAGAGCTGGGTCGCCTGGTTCTTTCGCCTGGCCGGGCGACCATATGAGCTGGGTAATGGGTCGCCTGACTAGTTATTCTGGTCACCCCGAGCGGGTTGCGGCCGGGTGACCGGGGCTCGGTTTTGGCTGCGGGTCACGTTTTCGGCGTTCAGGCGGCTCCCGAGCCCTATCCGAGTATCATTTTGGCGAACCCTTCCGTATTTGAGGTCGTGTGGGTCCCCGGACGTTTCCGCCGAAAATATTTTTGGCGCCGGGGTTGTCGGGGTCGTCTCGGGGACGTACAGCGGGTTCGGTAGCGTTCTCGAGACCTCGGTTTGGAAAACCGTTTGCGGTTTTGGAATCGTGGGAACGTCCGGAGCTTTTTACGCTATAAAATATTTTTGGGGCGGGACGTTCGCTGTGAAGGCATGTGCCCTCTCCCGTAGAAGGCATGTGCCCTCTCCCGTAGAATGCAGGTGCCATCTTCCGTAGAAGGCATAGGCCTCTTCCGTAGAAGGCATAGGCCCTCTTCCGTAGAAGGCATAGGCCCTCTTCCGTAGAAGGCATAGGCCCTCTTCCGTAGAAGGCATAGGCCCTCTTCCGTAGAAGGCATAGGCCCTCTTCCGTAGAAGGCAGGAGGCCCTCTTCCGTAGAAGGCAGGAGGCCCTCTTCCGTAGAAGGCAGGAGGCCCTCTCCCGTAGAAGGCAGGAGGCCCTCTTCCGTAGAAGGCATAGGCCCTCTTCCGTAGAAGGCAGGAGGCCCTCTCCCGTAGAAGGCGGGAGGCCCTCTCCGTAGAAGGCATGGGCCTTCTCCCGAAGAAGGCATGACTTAGCCAATTTCAGATTTACGGTGGATAAGGTTGACTCTTAAGTGTTGACCAAAGGGGAAATTAAAGATGGAAAGGAAAGAGGACACTTGTCATGCCCATATTAGAGATGGAAAGGAAGAAGTTTTAAAAGGATTGTGGAAAGCGTACAGGAGCTATTTTCATTTCATTTCTCCTTCTGCTTCGTTCATTTCTCCGACTCGTTGCCGCCATAGCCTCCATTTTCTTCAAGCTTTGGATTCTTTATTTTCTTGGCTGAAATTCACCATGGGTGGACTCCAAAAGTGGTAAGCTTCCTCCCTTGCTCTCTTTTCTTGTTGGAAACAAGAATCGGATGGAAAAAGAGAAGGATTTGTGAATTATGGGTTTGTTCTTAGCTATGAGCTAGGATGATTCTCTTCCTCCCATCTTTTAGTATGTTGTTCTTGGGTTGTAGGGGAGTGATAATCAAGTGTTGGATTTTGGAAAACACACCTTGGATGAAAACCCCCAAATTGCCGAATTTCTTGGAAAATTCTAAAATGTTGTGTGTTTGTTATCTTGATTCATGCTTCAAGTATGTTAATCCTAGCATGATTCTAAGCTTAAGTATGGATTCAATTTGATGGAAAATATGTTGGGTTGGAAACCCCCATTTGGCAGAATTTATGAGATGATGTTCATTGTTGGATTTTGTTGTTTTGGATGCAATTGGATAGCATTCTTGGTTTATAAGTGAAATTGGTGATTAGTATGATTAATTGGAAGTTTGAATGGATTGATTTGGAAGTTGGATAAAAATTGGCAAAGAAGCCGAATTTTGGATAATTCTTTTTCCATGTTGGGATTTGATTTTGGTTGGATTGGATGCTAAGATGGTATTGGGGTTGAATTTAGGAGTGGTTTGAAGTTTGAAACGTTGAATTCGGATAAGAAATGGAAAGGTTACTATTAAGCGGGATTATCGGAAAATGGCGGGTAATGAAGGGTTTAAGGTTGGTTTGATCAGTTCTGCTTGTTGAATTGTGTTTGTCAATGTATAATCTTGCATTGTCTAGATTGATTCTGAATTCTGAAGTTTCTGTGGAAATCTGGAATTTTATGGAAATTCTGCCGGATTTTCGGTTTTGGGGTCGGGGTGTAGTTTGGTAGTGTGGTTGGTAAGGTTGCTAATTTAGCTTGAATTGACAGATTCTGAGGTCCGGAAGTTAGAAAAAGAGAGGTTTTCGGGTTTCGGGTCGTGGTTTGGAAATCGTCCAGAACCGGTCAAATACTCTGGAATTGTGAGGTAAGGGTTTGGTTCTGCTATTTTTGGTAAGATAGGTGTATGTTCAGTTTCATTTTCTGTTCTGCAGGTATTTCAGTATTATATGCCTAGAGCATATTACGTAGTCTGTAGGTGTATGTATTGTAGCATACATTTTGCGGGTATTTGGAAATTTACGCTTTAAGGTACGTTCGTGATCTGTAGGTGTATGCCTTGTAGCATACCACATGCAGTAACCCTACGTTTGTAGGTGTATGCCTTATGGCATACTTTGTGCAGTAACCTACGGCAGGTTGTGGGTTCGCTACCCAGTGGTGCACCATGCTTCCGTAATAGCTTCGGCTTGACTCCCTTAGAGGAGGCTGTCGTTACGATTGGTTATAAGGGTTTATGGCGATTTAGTATCGCACATCCTTGATATTCGATCTGTTTTTGTTACATGCACGATGTTACGTATTACATTGCATATATTACGTATATTGCTATCTTTACATTTTGCGGGGTTACATATGCTTATCTTACCCCAAATCCCTTACGGGGTCCTTTTAGGACTCACCCTTCTTTGGGTTACTGTTTTTGGGTTTGAGGTAGACTTGGTAAACAACCAGCGGAGTTGGTTTCCGTGAGATTTCTGCCTTGGTTGGGTTGAGAGCAGAAGTACCTTGCGGGCTGGGATTTTGTCTACTTGGTATGAATCCCGCGCGAGGTATTTTGACGTTTAGGCCTAGGGTCGGCTCTGTAGCTGCATGTGCATACTCTCTGTTTTATTGTTATGATGATTGTATGTGTTTATATATATATATTCTGTTCTGTTGCATGTTCTGAGCGCTTGGCGCTTGCTAGATACTTTAGGTTCTGTGAACTCTGTATGCATCTATGTTTTGGTGCGTAAGCACTCGTCCACGGAGGCGGGGCTTACTCTGTTGCTAATGCATGAATTGCATGTTTTGATTTTATTTTAGTTATATGTATGAAAATGTTCAAGTCGCTTCCATGATCATTTCGTTCTTTGGGTCCGCTACGCGCGGCGGGTCTCGGTGGACCTGCCATCTTGTATTTTCCGGCTTCCGCGTCCGACGTCCCGGCGCCCCCGTCTCCGCAACCGGGTTCGGGTGGCGCGCGGTGACAAGTTGGTATCGAGCGAGTAAGTGACCATATTGGTCGTCGGTGGTGACTTGTAGTGACGACTATTGTTGTACATTTTATTTTATTATGGTTTGGTATGGAGATTGGCCACCTCCTTACTTTAACAACTTCAAAATTAATTGTGGATCAAAGTTGATCCTTCAAGTTACCCTGATAGTTTCAGATTTCTGCTCTCGGGTTTTCTGGATTCTGGTTAGATTATTACGATCGTGGGATTGTGGAAAAGGTTCAGTGCGTACAATTGTGTGTTAGGAAAAGATTTGGTGAAATAAGCATGAAGCTGCTTACGTGATTACGTGAAATGCATGATTTTATCATTCGAGAAGTAATTTCGTGTCAAATCTTGCATTGCACTCTGAGCCTTAGAAAAGCTGCTAGCTTCGTAGAGATTAGGAGTGACCGATTTTTGTCCTGGACTCTGTTTGGTCTGAAATTTTTGAGATATGGTTAACACGCGTTGACAACGTGTTTTGATACGGAGGGGTGGGACTGGGATCCCACACCTCCGTGGAATAGGATACGGGTTCAGTGTAACCCAGGGTCTGAACAACCACACTCACCGCCCCGAGGTTTAGTGGTCGTAAGGACCCCTCTCTGAATTGGTATTACCGCCAGCCTAGCTGGTTCAGAGGCGGCAGTAGGCAGGGGAAGATCTGATTATGCCACAGTAGGGGCATTTTGATCAGGTGGTGATAGCGAGACTTTAGCCACTGCTCGCTACTGACTTTGGAATTGGTAAGTGAGTGACTCAGGAGCGTGGTCACTACGACACCTAGACTTCTCGTCGGTCCTATCAACGACGGGGAGATCTCGAGACACCCGGTCACGAGGTTAGACTTACGGAGAGGTTTCGAGTTTGAATCCCCGAGGTTCAATGACCGAGGAGGACCGATGGTAGTAGAGATTTGGGTTGCAGGAGTTGACAAACTCCTGGGGGGAGGCTACATTTTCCACTAGCAGTGCAGCGGGGATGTAGCCAGGGATCTGCGCTAGGCACAGTTCGATGAGCTTCATCAGGGAGACAAGATTGTCGGAAAGTTTGAGTGAGAGTTTGATCGGCTGGTTTACTATGTACCGTAGTATCAAGGTATGGAAGAGGAAAGGACCAAGAGGTTTATTCGTCATTGCGCCCAGTCTTGGTGGGCTTTGAGACCTTTAGACATTACTTTGTATCGGGAGGCGGTTCTCCTCGAGCAAGAGGAGGTTGAGAGTCACCTCACCTCGTAGCGAGGTCGGGGAAGTACGAGGGCTCCACACAGTGGGACCCGGCAGATTTCTGGACGGCCGAGCAGGCTGGGTAGTCTAGTAGAGGCAGAGTGGGAGCACCACCGGCACGATCTTATCCGATTTGCAGTAGGGTTTTGGCAGTCTTCAGCGTCCACAGTCTCGGACACAGCCCAACGCGCCGCGAGGGCGTGGGTTTCAGCAGGGTGGCCCGAGACCTCAGCAGCAACAGCAGCTTCAGCCACCCCCTCCACCACAGCAGCTCAGAGCAGGACAAGTTTTCCATTTTCTGAGGGGAGGCCCTAGTCATCAGGGAGAACCTAGTTAGCATGCAGGCACTAGCCAGCAGGGAGGCTTGAGTCAGCAGGAAGTTCTGTAAGGTACTATATTTCCGAATGAGATACCGGTTCATGCGTTATTTGATACAGGAGCATTTGTTTCCATTGTAACACCGAAATGTGTTACATTTCTGTATCTGTCTGTTAGTACCTTGCCTCAAACGCATTTAGTAAAAACTGCAGGAAGTCAGTGTCTGTTTTCCAATGAGATGGTTCGGGGTTGTACGATATCTGTAGGCGGACATCTGATGGTATCGGATTTGTTGGTTTTAGGCACGCCGAACTATGATATTATACTTGAGATGGACTGGCTATTCAAGAATTCTGTGCACATTGATTGTGCAACTCGTACCATTATGGTTTACGGAGAGGTACTACCTCTCACGGCTTTGGTTTGACTATCGTGCACCGTAAGGAGTTCTGGTCTGGATCATTGTCGATAGTTGGTGTAGGGGAATGCTATGATCTGAATGAGGCTAGTACTATAGTGAAGTTTGATGGTTTATCAGTGGTTCGAGATTTTCCGCAGGTATTTCCGGAGGAGTTGCCGGATTACCACAAGAGGGGGGAAATTGTGTTTGAGATCCACCTGCAGTCGGGTACTGCTCCGATATCTATTCCTCCTTATCGGATGCCTATTTCTGAGATGCAGGAGTAGAAGAAGCAACTGGAGGAATTACAGAAAAAGGGCTTCATCCGACCGAGCACTTCACTGTGGGGTGCTCTGGTTCTGTTTGTTAAGAAGAATGATGGGACACTCTGACTTTGTATTGATTACAGACGGTTGAATGCTCTTATTGGGAAGAATAAGTATCCGTTGCCGAGGATTGATGATCTTTTTGATCAACTTCGGGATTCGAGAGTTTTCTCGAAGATTGATCTACGATCTGGATACTTTCAGCTTAGGGTGAAGGAGGAGGATATACCTAAGACTGCTTTCCGTACCCGATTTGGACACTTAGAGATTACGGTCATGCCATTTGGGCTGACCAATGCTCCAGCGGCATTCATGGATCTGATGCATCGGGTGTTCCGACCGTACTTGGACTCATTTTCTGGTGGTTTTATGGATGATATTCTGATATATTCTCGGGATGAGGATTCGCATCGGGATCATCTGAGGGTAGTTCTGCAGATACCTTGGGAACATCAGCTTTATGCTAAATTCTCAAGGTGTGGGTTCTGGATTCGGGAAGTCACTTTTCGGGACATGTTATTTCGAGCATGGTGCATGCTGTGGATCCAGAGTAGGTGAGGTTAATTTGGGATTGGAAACAACCTACCACGCGATGCGGGAGATCAAGAGCTCCACAGGCTTAGCAGGATTTTATCGGAGGTTTGTCTGGGATTTTCTATTACGGCATTACCGCTCACGCGGTTGACCAAGAAGGGTCAACCGTTTATCCGGTCCCGATAGATGTGAGCAGAATTTTCAGGAGTTGAAGCGGCGGTTGACTAACGCTCCGATTCGACTCCTTGAGATCCGATCTTACCGTATGTGAATTATACGGATGCTTCCACGTCTGGGTTGGGATGCGTGTTGGTGTAGGAGCGTTTTGTGGTAGCTTATGGGTCGAGGCAGCTGCGACCGCATGAGCTGAACTGACTGACACATGATCTGGAGTTGGCTATAGTAATTTATGCGCTGAAACATTGGAAGTAATATCTGTTTGGTAATAAATTTCAGATTCTTACCGACCATAAGAGTCTGAAATATCTGTTTACACAGAAGGAGCTTAGCATGAGGCAGCGCAGATGTCTCGAATACATTAAGGACTATGATTGTAGTATCGGGTACATCTCTGGCAAGGGCAACACGGTTGCCGATGCTCTGAGCAGGAAATATACCGGCTTAATTAAGAGAGGAAATGTTGGTGACTGATCTGAGGAGAGAGATTTGACGTGCCTTTGGCACAGGTGGCAACTCTGGGAACGTGCTCAGGTGTACACACTTACCATACATTCTGAGTGGCTTGATAGGGTGCGCGAGGTGCAGGGTAGAGATCCGGGGTTGAAGAAGTTATCTGGTGAAGATAAGGGTTTATTTGTTACCGACGTTTCGGTATAGCAGGGATTGCTATACTTCCGAGACCGCCTTTATGTACTAGAGGATCGGAAGTTCTGGAATGAGATGTTAGAGGAGGTACACCCGAGCAGTTTGAGCATCAGAAACGGGCAGGGACACTGCAGACTTTTCCCATTCCAGTCTGGAAGTGGGGTAATGTTATGATGGACTTTAATTGCCTTGCCCGACACGGTCTCATCATGATGCTATCTGGGTTTTTGTGGATTGGTGACAAAGTGCGCACACTTTACGCTTATTCGGTCATAGACCCTCTGGAGAAGCTTGCCCGGCTTTACATCGGGGAGATTGTGCGTTTACATGGAGTACCAGATTCCATTGTATCGACCGTGATCTGCGTTTTACAGACGGTCTGGAGTGCTTTTCATGAAGCCTTTGGGCACGCGACTCCATCTGAGTACAACTTATCACCCATAGACGGACGGTGAGTCGGAGCAGTGATTACGATCTTTGGAGGATATCTTTGTGAATCTGTACTTTGGATTTTGGAGGAGTTTGGGACCGTGATTACTTTGATAGAGTTCTCGTACAACAATTGCTTTGAGACTACATTTGACATAGCACCTTATGAGGCGTTATGCGGGAGGAGGTGTATGACACCACACTGTTGGACAGATGCGTCGATAGGGTTGGTGGGACCCGAGCTTTTGAGGAGACTACGGCGAAGATCAGTTATTCTAGGCGCGGATCAAAACCGCGAACGACTACACCACTGCTTATACGAACCGCCGCCGTAAGGCTCTTGAATCTGAGTTTGGTGATAGAATTTGGTGGAGGTAGCACCGTTCGGAGGGACGATAAGATTTGGTAGGCGGGGCAAGTTACCCCGAATCTTATCGGTTCTCATGAGTTTCGAGTAAGTTGTTAGGTTGGTTTCCCCCAATTGTTTTGTTTTATGTGGTATCTTCGGGGTAACTGTTGTGGATCCGTTAGATTTAGGTTCGATCTTATGCAGGGTTGTCTGGTAGAAATACCGGCAAGCTGACTCGGGTGCAATAAGATGCACCGGAGGGTGGGACGCCGTGAGGCTCTGTATGGTAGTCTAAACTACCACTCCCGCCGCCTGCACGGTGGTCCGATTGTTTCAGGTTAGAGGAATGGTTATATTTTTCGGTTGGTAGCGACACTGTCTGGTTGGTTCGAGCTACTCTTGGAGGACCAAGAGTTTTAAGTCTGAAATGAATGCGGCGACCGCCTAATTTGAGATTCGGGTCAAGTGGTGTTGACTTGTTGTACCTCTTTGTGAAAGGCTCGGGCGACCCCTTTGGTTTAGAGTGGGTCGCTGGTTCTTCGCTGGCCGGGTTACAGTCACCCCCGGCGGGTTGCGGCCGGGTGACCGGGGCTCGGTTTTGGCTGCGGGTCACGTTTTTCGGCGTTCAGGCGGCTCCCGAGCCCTATCCGAGTATCATTTTGGCGAACCCTTCCGTATTTGAGGTCGTGTGGGTCCCCCGGACGTTTCCGCCGAAAATATTTTTCTGGCGCCGGGGGGTTGTCGGGGTCGTCTCGGGACGTCCAGCGGGTTGATAGCGTTCTCGAGACCTCGGTTTGGAAAACCGTTTGCGGTTTTGGAATCGTGGGAACGTCCCGGAGCTTTTTACGCTATAAAATATTTTTGGGGCGGGACGTTCGCTGTGAAGGCATGTGCCCTCTCCCGTAGAAGGCATGTGCCCTCTCCCGTAGAATGCAGGTGCCATCTTCCGTAGAAGGCATAGGCCTCTTCCGTAGAAGGCATAGGCCCTCTTCCGTAGAAGGCATAGGCCCTCTTCCGTAGAAGGCATAGGCCCTCTTCCGTAGAAGGCATAGGCCCTCTTCCGTAGAAGGCATAGGCCCTCTTAGTAGAAGGCGGAGGCCCTCTTCCGTAGAAGGCGGAGGCCCTCTTCCGTAGAAGGCGGAGGCCCTCTCCCGAAGAAGGCGGGAGGCCCTCTTCCGTAGAAGGCATAGGCCCTCTTCCGTAGGCGTAGAAGGCGGAGGCCCTCTCCCGAAGAAGGCGGAGGCCCTCTCCCGTAGAAGGCATGGGCCTTCTCCCGAAGAAGGCATGACTTAGCCAATTTCAGATTTACGGTGGATAAGGTTGACTCTTAAGTGTTGACCAAAGGGAAAGGACACTTGTCATGGCCATATTAAAGATGGAAAGGAAAGAGGACACTTGTCATGCCCATATTAGAGATGGAAAGGAAGAAGTTTTAAAAGGATTGTGGAAAGCGTACAGGAGCTATTTTCATTTCATTTCTCCTTCTGCTTCGTTCATTTCTCCGACTCGTTGCCGCCATAGCCTCCATTTTCTTCAAGCTTTGGATTCTTTATTTTCTTGGCTGAAATTCACCATGGGTGGACTCCAAAAGTGGTAAGCTTCCTCCCTTGCTCTCTTTTCTTGTTGGAAACAAGAATCGGATGGAAAAAGAGAAGGATTTGTGAATTATGGGTTTGTTCTTAGCTATGAGCTAGGATGATTCTCTTCCTCCCATCTTTTAGTATGTTGTTCTTGGGTTGTAGGGGAGTGATAATCAAGTGTTGGATTTTGGAAAACACACCTTGGATGAAAACCCCCAAATTGCCGAATTTCTTGGAAAATTCTAAAATGTTGTGTGTTTGTTATCTTGATTCATGCTTCAAGTATGTTAATCCTAGCATGATTCTAAGCTTAAGTATGGATTCAATTTGATGGAAAATATGTTGGGTTGGAAACCCCCATTTGGCCGAATTTATGAGATGATGTTCATTGTTGGATTTTGTTGTTTTGGATGCAATTGGATAGCATTCTTGGTTTATAAGTGAAATTGGTGATTAGTATGATTAATTGGAAGTTTGAATGGATTGATTTGGAAGTTGGATAAAAATTGGCAAAGAAGCCGAATTTTTGGATAATTCTTTTTCCATGTTGGGATTTGATTTTGGTTGGATTGGATGCTAAGATGGTATTGGGGTTGAATTTAGGAGTGGTTTGAAGTTTGAAACGTTGAATTCGGATAAGAAATGGAAAGGTTACTATTAAGCGGGATTATCGGAAAATGGCGGGTAATGAAGGGTTTAAGGTTGGTTTGATCAGTTACGCTTGTTGAATTATGTTTGTCAATGTATAATCTTGCATTGTCTAAGTTGGTTCTGAATTCTGAAGTTTCTGTGGAAATCTGGAATTTTACGGAAATTCTGCCGGATTTTCGGTTTTGGGGTCGGGGGTGTAGTTTGGTAGTGTGGTTGGTAAGGTTGCTAATTTAGCTTGAATTGACAGATTCTGAGGTCCGGAAGTTAGAAAAAGAGATGTTTTCGGGTTTCGGGTCGTGGTTTGGAAATCGTCGTAACCGGTCAAATACTCTGGAATTGTGAGGTAAGGGTTTGGTTACGCTATTTTTGGTAAGATAGGTGTATGTTTAGTTTCATTTTACATTACTGCGGTATTTCGGTATTATATGCCTAGAGCATATTCTGTAGTCTGTAGGTGTATGTATTGTAGCACTTATTTTTTGCAGGTATTTCGGAAATTTCTGCTTTAAGGTACGTTCTGTGATCTGTAGGTGTATGCCTTGTAGCATACCCTGTCTGTTAACCCTACGTTTGTAGGTGTATGCCTTATGGCATACTTTGTCTGTTAACCCTACGACAGTTGTGGGTTCGCTACCCCAGCTGGTGCACCATGCTTCCGTAATAGCTTCGGCTTCTGACTCCCTTAGAGGGAGGCTGTCGTTCTGATTGGTTATAAGGGTTTATGGCGATTTAGTATCGCACATCCTTCGGTATTCTGATCTGTTTTTATTACATGCACGATGTTCTGTATTCTGTTGCATATATTCTGTATATTGCTATCTTTACATTTTGCGAGGGTTACATATGCTTATCTTACCCCAAATCCCTTACGGGGTCCTTTTAGGACTCACCCTTCTTTGGGTTCTGTTTTTGGGTTTCAGGTAGACTTGGTAAACAACCAGCGGAGTTGGTTTCCGTGAGATTTCTGCCTTGGTTGGGTTGAGCAGCAGCAGTACCTTGCGGGCTGGGATTTTGTCTACTTGGTCTGAATCCCGCGCGAGGTATTTTGACGTTTAGGCCTAGGGTCGGCTCTGTAGCTGCATGTGCATACTTTCTGTTTTATTGTTATGATGATTGTATGTGTTTATATATATATATATATTCCGTTACATTGCATGTTACAGCGCTTGGCGCTTGCTATATACTTTAGGTTCTGTGAACTCTGTATGTATCTATGTTTTGGTGCGTAAGCACTCGTCCACGGAGGGCGGGGCTTACTCTGTTGCTAATGCATGAATTGCATGTTTTGATTTTATTTTAGTTATATGTATGAAAATGTTCAAGTCGCTTCCGCAATCGCTTCGTTTTTCTGGGTCCGCTACGCGCGGCGGGTCTCGGTGGACCTGCCATCTTGTATTTTCCGGCTTCCGCTTCCGACGTCCCGGCGCCCCCGTCTCCGCAACCGGGTTCGGGTGGCGTGCGGTGACACTAGTCACCTGACTAGTCGCCCAGCTTGTTGTACCTCCTTGAAGGATGGCTTGGGCGACCGCCTGGTTTAAGGGTTGGGTCGCCTGGCTCCTTCGCCTGGCCGAGCGACCGCCTAATTTAGAGTGCGGGGTCGCCTGGTTCTTCCCCTGCAAGGATGGTGAGGGTGATGCTTTCCATGGTGTTAGGGTGCTTCTCCACTTGAATGCCCATGCCTTGAAGCTTGTTGGCTCGGTCTTGGTCTTCATCCCGCTCCTCTCCTTGTGCCATGACCTTCATGAACGTTTAGAGCTTTTCTTGCATTCGCTTCAATCGAGCCCTAGTCAAGGGTCCGTTGAGACCTTGAAAGGGACTAGGAGGTTCTTGTGGTGGAGTTGGGTCGATGTCCACATCAGATATAGAATACCGAAGAAAAACCCGAGGTCTCCGAGACCATCCCGGGTCTTGAACCTGCACACCTGTACCTTACCATATAGCTGGCCCTGGGATCACCGAACACCCGCCCTCAACCCGGAACCCACTTCAACTAACCCCGATATACATGATATCCCTCCCAGAATATATAACGAGAGAAGTTGAACCCTTACCTTTCACACAAGTCCGAATCGAAATTCTTGTTCAGCCGTCCCGGTACAAGTTTCGGTAGAGTTTCGGCTGCGTTTCTGCCCACTCCCTATACACAATTATTCCATAGATACAGAATACACATTCATAACTCACAGAATTGACCCATAACAATGGCGCCAAAAATGGGGCTCGGATAGGAAAAAACGGCTTTCACACAAAGCTTTTCCAGCAAAACCTGAATAGAAAAACAGATGTCACCCTGATCAATAATATACCCTTACCTTTCATCACAGCTGAAGTTGAGTTTCTGTGCAGGAAATCAGAAAGCATGAGTGATATGATCACAAAATAAAGATGATGATCAAGCTTCTTGAAGGATCTAGCTTGGCGGAGACGGACACGAACATTCAACACAAATTTCGGCCAAGTGAACCTCCTCACTACTTGGTGAGGCAATGCACTTGAAATGCCTAGGGCATGAAATGGGATCTAACACCTTTTGATTACAAGATCAAGCAATACTAAATATTATGTTTGAATCCTCTTGCATGGATCACAAAGGAGATGGAATTGCAAGAAATGAGAACACGAAAACCAAATCTCACTTGGAGAGTTTCAGCCGAAACTTTGATTTCAAAATATGTTCTACCTTACAAATGTGTTGATGACTAGCTTAAATGGTAAGGAAGGGTGTGAATGGATGGGAGATGTGACTAGCCTAAAATTAAGGGATGTGAAGGGGAGAGGGTGAAGAAGAGACATTATAGGCTACCTACTCCCATCTCCCATTTCTTCATAATTTGTATTATGGAGAAATGGTGGGAAACATTCAAATCACATATTTCAAAAGATGTTGAAGAGTCAAATATAGTAGACTTCAATACTTGGCCGGTTTGTGGCTTCGTTGGGGGACCTCTCATGGGGACCTCGCCTGGAAGATTCGAGTGGCCGCTTTCGCCTGCGCCTAGACGTTCGCACAGGGACTTCGCGCTGGAGGCGTCACGTGAACGACTTCGCATGCGCCTCGGAGGCTTCGCACAGGGGCCTCGCGCTGGAGGCGTCGCGTGAATGACTTTGCCTGTGCCTCAGAGTCTTCGCACAGGGGCCTCACTTAGAGGCTCCGCATGTGTGGCTTCATCGAAACATGGCTCGGCGACCGCTTTGGTTTAGGCGGCGACTTTCGGTAACTTTGAAGGCTAGGGAAGGTGACAGGGGATGTAATGTCGGGTGCCTTAATGCCTGGTACCTCAAGGGAAGTGCAACTAAGGCCTTCCAATCTGGGAAGGTAACTCTCCTTTATGCGAATGCCCATATTGAGGAGTTGATTGGCTCGTTCTTGCCTTTGGTCCCGCTCTTCTCCTTGTGCCATAATCCGCATGAATGCTTGGAGATTCCCTTGCATCCTCCTCAACCGCCCTCTTGTCATTGGGCCTCTTAGTCCTTGGAAAGGACTTGGGGCTTCTCTTGGTTCCTCAGGGTGTGCTTGGGGGATGTCCACATCATTCCCTCCCTTTTGAGAAGAATCTGACCTCGGATTCAATTCTTCTAGATCACCTTCATAAGGAAGTAGATCATAAACATTAAATGTTGCATGCACATTATAAGATGCATCACATGGTAAGTCAAGTACATATGCATTATCATTGATTTTCTTTGTGATTCGAAAAGGTCCATCCCCTCTAGGTGACAATTTGTTCTTTCTAGCTTGGGGAAACCTTTCTTTCCTTAGGTGCAACCACACCCAATCACCTTCTTCAAAGGTTCTAAACGTTCTACCCTTATTAACCCTTTTTGCATAAGATTCATTAATTTTCTCAAGTTGCTTGTGAACCTTAGCATGCAAATCTTTCATGTGTTGAGCTTTCTTTTTACCATCTACATCCATTTGTTCAACATGATTCAATGCAACCAAGTCCAATGGAGCTAAAGGATTGAAACCATACACAACCTCAAATGGACTATGAGATGTAGATGAATGATATGCTCGATTATAAGCAAACTCAACATGTGGTAGACATTTCTCCCATTCTTTTAAATTCTTCCTAAGGAGGGTTCTCAAGATAGTGGTTAAGGTTCTATTGGTCACCTCGGTTTGGCCATCGGTTTGAGGATGGCTTGATGTAGAATACATCAAGCTCATTCCCAACCGAGACCAAAGGGTCCTCTAAAAGTGACTTAAGAACCTTGAATCTCTATCACTCACAATTGATCTAGGCAAGCCATGGTATTTCACAATATCCCTAAAGAACAATTCAACCACATATGATGCATCATCGGTTTTATGACATGGGATGAAATGTGCCATCTTTGAGAATCTATCCACTACAACAAATATAGCATCATGACCTCTAGTTGTCCTAGGCAAACCACTTATGAAATCCATGCTTATGTCAACCCAGGGGAGTGAAGGAGTAGGGACAGGAGTGTACTTCCTTTTTGGTTGTAGAGTGGATTTGGCTTGGTGGCATGTCACACATCTTGCACAAACCTTGGTGACATCCTTCTTCATGCCCGGCCAATAAAAGTTGTCCTTCACAATCTCAAGTGTCTTTTGGACACCAAAGTGTCCCATAAGACCTCCACCATGTGCTTCTTTGATGATGACTTCTCTCATTGAGCTCCTTGAAATGCATAACCTTTTATACTTAAACAAAAAGCCATCAAACACATAGTAGCCATTTCAGCCCTCTTTAGCACAAGTAGCATAAATCTCACCAAAGTCCACATCATGCTCATACATGCTTTTTAAACACTCAAATCCAACAAGTTTAGTATCAAGAGTCATGAGTAAAGCATATCTCCTAGAAAGTGCAACGGTAACAACATTCTCTTTGCCCTTTTTATATTTGATCACATAGGAGAAAGACTCAATGAACTCTACCCATCTAACATGCCTCTTACTCAAGTTTCCTTGCCCTTGAAGGTACTTCAAGGACAAGTGATCCGTGTGGATGACAAACTCCCTAGGTAGCAAATAATGACTCCAAACTCTCAATGATCTTACAAGAGCATAAAGCTCTTTGTCATAGGTGGAGTAGTTCAATATTGCTCCACCTAGCTTCTCACTAAAGAATGCAATGGGGCGGCCCTCTTAGTGCAAAACGGCACCAATGCCAATCCCACTTGCATCACACTCCACTTCAAACACCTTATCAAAATTTGGAAGAGCAAGTAAGGGTGCATTTGTTAACCGAGACTTCATTTCATTAAAAGATTCCTCTTGTGATTTACCCCATTAAAAGACTACATTTTTTTTGCCAATTCATGCATAGGGGTGGCAATGGTAGAGAAATCTCTAACAAATCTCCTATAAAAGCTAGCAAGCCCTAAAAAGGATCTTACTTCGGTTAAGGAACTAGGAGTAGGCCAATCTCGGATTGCCCTCACTTTACTCTCATCCACCTTGACACCATCTTTACCAACAACATATCCAAGAAAGTTAACCTCATTTGATGCAAAGATACACTTCTCAAATTTAGCATACAATTTTTCTAACCTAAGTGTATCAAGGACTTGCCTCAAATGCTCAACATGCTCATCATGATTCTTGGAATAAACAAGTATGTCATCAAAGTATACAACCACAAATTTTCCAATCAACTTTCTCAAGACATGATTCATCAAGCGCATGAAAGTGCTAGGTGCGTTAGATAGACCAAAGGGCATGACATTCCATTCATATAATCCAATTTTAGTTTTAAATGTCGTTTTCCATTCATCACCTTTCTTCATCCTAATTTGGTGATATCCACTCCTAAGATCAATCTTAGAAAACACACAAGCACCACTCAATTCATCCAACATGTCATCAAGTCTAGGTATAGGGTGGCGATACTTTACAGTGATGGTGTTGATTGGGCGGCAATCCATGCACATCCGCCATGTGCCATCACTCTTGGGCACAAGTATGACCGGCACTGCACAAGGGGAGAGACTCTCCTTGATGAATCCTTTGTCAAGCAACTCTTGCACTTGAGTTTGGATTTCTTTGGATTCTTGGGGGTTGGTTTGGTATGCGGCCTTGTTGGGAAAAGGCGCACCCGGGAGCAAGTCTATTTGATGCTCAATGCCTCGGTATGGTGGAAGGCTTTGAGGCTCATCAAAGACGTCATCAAACTCTCTCAAGACTTCCTGCACATACAAAGGAAGAGAAGCTACATTTTCAAGAGATAGCATGCAATGATTTTGAACTATGAGAAAACAAGTTTTGTTTCCAAAAAGTGCTCTTTTGAGATGTTTTGCTTTGGCTATGAAAGGGGTTCACTCTTGTTTTCTCTCTTGCTCACTCATAGTGTTTCCCATTAATGCACACTCTTTCTTTTCACTCAAGGTTCCTTAAACCTTCTGACGCGAAACCGACAAGTGATCTAGTTGCACCCATGTGCAACCTTGAGGATCCAAGAGCTCACATGCCAAAAGAAGAGGTTATTGGCTTTAATGACACTTCCACCTTCAATGGACCTATGAGAAGGAGTCAAACCAAGAAGGCTAAGGACGCTCTCAACCTGTTGATGCACAGTTTTGCAAAGTGTGAGGAGCAAAGTGAAGATATCCAAAAAGATGAAGGAAAAGTGCAAACACTCCTCAATTTGGGCCAACCCAATTCTCAAATTGTGCAAACAATTTTCAACATTTCGGTTTGGGCTCAACCAAATGACAATTTGGCCCAAGTGCATGGTTTACGAATGTCTCAACCTGTTGAGACACCAGCTGGCGTATTCAATGCATTTCCAAAGCTTCCAACCGTTCACTTCTCTTCAAGGACGAACTTCAGCAGCCTTGAGGACTCAAGAGTCAGCCAAAATCATCCAGGAACCATTGGTGAGGAAGGAGTTATAAGCCTTGAAGCCCCTCCATCAAGAACACTTAAATGAGGATCATTTACTCCACATTTATTGCACAAAACTCATCCCTCATCTTCCAACTCGAATTTTTATCATTTTATTTCAGTTTTCAGAGTTGTTTTGGCTAGGTCTACCCATTTGCTAGCCTAGAATAATTTTTAGAAATAATTATTTTAAATTCCCATATTTACATCTCCTTTAATTTCCATCATTAAGAATGGAGATGAAGGGACTTGTCAATAGGTTTAGAATTCCAACTTCCTTGTCCTATAAAAGGAGGTCTAGGTTAGTTTGCAAGACACAATTCAATCATCAAATATATTTCACCTTTTTCCTTGAAATTGAGAGTGATTCTCTTTTCAACCTATCTACCTTTTTCCACTCAATTCTTGTTAAGTTTTCTTTACAAGTCTACTAAGACCAATATTGTCTTCTCATTGGAAGAAGGAGGTGTTGGCCCCATTATCATTCCCCCTCAATTTTGGCAACGAAGGCTTTCTTTGTCTTGGACCTTTTCGGTATCAAGAAGGAGGAGTCGCCAAAGGCATAACACCATCTTTGCCTGGGCAAGGATCCAGGAGGAGTTGGCGGCCATATCCGTTCGTTTCACAAGCTTCCGCATCGTTTTGCTTTGTGTATTTCGGATCTGTCAACCTGTTGACATTTCCGCCTCATCAATCATACCTACCCCGTGTTGCTCCTTTGTTGGCTAGATCTGCTCCTCGTGTTCCAGGATACCCTCCCAGAACCACATCAATTGGTATCAGAGCATTCTGACAACCACATCAATTGGTATCTGAGCGTTCTGACAACCACATCAATTGGTATCAGAGCATTCTGACAACCACATCAATTGGTATCAGAGCCACTTGCTCAACAAGGAGAAGTTTTTCTACCCTTTTCTTTTTATTCCGCAACATATATCATTTTTGTTATCATTGTGTTTTTCTCGGTTGTTCTTGCCATTTTTAATTTCTTGTTCCAGTGTTCTGCTATCTGCATTGAAAAAAAATTGAAAAAAATTTGCATCTTGTTTGCATTTAAAAAAAAGAAAAAAACTGCTACTGATTCAACCTGTTTACAGATTGCAGAAAAGGCAATTTGAAGAATTCTTGGAACAATTTCAAACAAAGGGCAAAAAAAAAGAACAACCTCAGAGCCTTTTCAAACCTGTTCTTTCAAAAGTTGCGGAATATCCTTTTCCAAAACCCACAAAGAACCGTTTTGCAAAAAGTAACAACACTTTCTTCAACCTGTTGAGATCTGTTGAGGTTTTATTTTATTGTGTCTTTTGAAACTTGTTTTGAATCACTTTTTCAAGAATTTTGAGCCAGAAAAAGTTGCTAGGTTTATAAAGAGAATCTCGTGAGTTTCTGAGTGAAAATGGCTAACGAAAGATTGCTAGCACAATTCAAAAAAATGTTGCAGGAAGAAGTTGCTCCAATAAATGAAAGGCTTGCCCGATTTGAGAACGGTCAAAAAGCGTGAAAAGCCTCATGGCCAAGGATGTCTCAAACACCTTCAAACCCTAGTCCAAGGCACAAAATGTGTTGAGGAATATCACAAAGATATGGAGGCAGCCCTTCTTAAGGCAGGTATGGTTGAGAAAGGTGAAGTGAAAATGTCTAGGTTCATCCAAGGACTTAGAACTGAAATTGTGGAGATTTTGCAATTATGTGAGTACAATAATTTTCATGAGTTGTTGCAAAAAGCCATCAGAATTGAAAGAAAGCTTGAGAGAGGCAACACTTCCGCCAAGGTTCGACGATGCAACACTTTACCAAAAGCTCCACAAAGATCCCGACCATCACCACCAAAAGGTATCGCTTCCAAACCTTCCATTTCTATCCCTTCCACTTCCCAAGACCATTTCAAAAATCATCCACCTTTTAAATCTCATCATGAGATTGAATTTCTGGAAGTAATGACAATGAGAAATGAAGAGAGCAAAAGTTCTCAACCTGTTGAAGATAAATGTGCACAACATGTTACCGAAGAAGAATTGGCCTTTCCAGTTGAAGGTACTTTGATGGCAACAAGAAAAGTTCTACTTGTTCAAGCAAATCCTCCAGCTTCTCAAGAAGATACTCCTATCCATTCAAGAGCGCGTGTTGTTGGTGTGACCAATCAATACACAGCTCAACCTGTTGATGTAACGTCATTTGTGGTGCCTTTAGCCTAACAACAAACCCATGACAACAAGATCCACCTTCAGAGTGAGTCCAAGGGTAAGATGGGTAAACACATGGGAAACACTGAAGATAAAATGAAATCCCAAGTGGATTTGCAAGAAGAGTCAAGTGTCTTTTGGTATGGTGAGAGAATAACTAGGAAAAAGAGAGATGAGTGCTTGAGAGAAAATGGTGAGCAAAAGACCCAAGTTGTCTTTTCAAAAGAAAGAGTTGAGTGTTTCGAGTGGAAAAATAATGAATTTGAGGGAAAACAAGAGCCACCTCCACTTTCTCAACGTGTTGAACCAGAGCGCACCTTGCCTCCAACAATCCCAAATGATTTACTAACATCTAGTGAATTGCAAGTTTGTTCTTCTTTAATGTTTGTGCAGGAGAATGATGATGTTCAAGAAGGTAAGAACATCAACCTTAAGGAAGAGCAAGAAGTTGTGGTTGAAGTACCACTTGTGCCGCCTTTGGAAATTGTGCCTACAATTGTCCAAAATGTTGAAAATCAAGGTGAAGACTGTTGGTTTGAAATATTATCCATGAAGGAAGAAGAACCACATCAAGAGGAAACATCAGTTTTGAATGATGGTAATATTTCTTCCTACTCGAATGATTTATTTGTTAAGAATAATTCTTTGAGTATTGAATTACTTGGTGATGAAAAATCTGGAACTATTCATGAATTTATTCCATTGAATGATTTATGTTCTAGTTTAAGATTTGTTCAGTCTTTTATTCAACCTGTCGAATATGTTGACTCTTATACTTCATTGTCATTGCCTTCTGTGAATTGGGAAAATATTGTCAAGAATGCTTCATTTTCACCTTCTATTCTTGCTAGAGTAGAAAGCGAATTTGTAATTAATTCCTGGGAAGCAGTTTCTCAACGTGTTGACAGTGATTTGAAAATTGTACAATTCATTGGATCAGGTGCATATAAAGATGCTAAACATGTTGAACATGTCGAACTTTCTGAGAGGAAATTTGTCAATGCTAAATTCATTGTTGAATTCAACTTTGGTCATGAATTCTTTTTATGTGTCAAAATTGATGGCACATGTTTGATGAAGTTGAATGAAATGAATGAAAGAACAATATTTGTGTTTGACCCGGGAGTACGTTTGCATCCATTCAACCTGTTGAGTAAGCATGGGAAAATTTTCTTTCCAAGTCCATTGCTTGAAAGTGATGAAGTTCTACCTACTACCATGTTTCGAATTGAGTTGATTGAAAATGATGATGATTTACAATGTACTTGTTTCCGTTTAAGTTCACCAAATGATGATTTGTGTTGTGATGTTAAGGATGAACTAGGTACCAAATCATGTGAAAATGTCACTTCCAATCACTTGGTTCATCACATTGACTTTTCCAAGCAATTACATATATTGTTCTTATACATTTTATGTGTTGCTATTTTTGCCCATAAAGTTTATAATCTAGCCAAAGAGAAAGGGCTACATTTCTTTTGCAGGTTCAAGGGATTTATCTTTGAAGTCTTGAACTTCCAAAAAGAAGTTCACATTCATGAGAAATTACTCCACAATTTTTCAAGACATAAGCCCCTTGAAAATTTCAAGAGGGCTACCAAGGGAAGTAATTTAGTTCTCAACTTCTTTATGCATTGGATGTACATGTTCGGAATTGCTTCATCTAACCTCCTATATTTTTCTGTTACAAAACATTATGATTCGAGGTCGAATCATTTTCAAGAGGGAGGGAATGACGCGAAACCGACAAGTGATCTAGTTGCACCCATGTGCAACCTTGAGGATCCAAGAGCTCACATGCCAAAAGAAGAGGTCATTGGCTTTTATGACACTTCCACCTTCAATGGACCTATGACAAGGAGTCAAACCAAGAAGGCTAAGGAAGCTCTCAACTTGTTGATGCACAGTTTTGCAAAGTGTGAGGAGCAAAGTGAAGATATCCACAAAGATGAAGGAAAAGTGCAAGCACTCCTCAATTTGGGCCAACCCAATTCTCAAATTGTGCAAACAATTTTCAACATTTCGGTTTGGGCTCAACCAAATGACAATTTGGCCCAAGTGCATGGTTTACGAATGTCTCAACCTGTTGAGACACCAGCTGGCGTATTCAATGCATTTCCAAAGCTTCCAACCGTTCACTTCTCTTCAAGGACGAACTTCAGCAGCCTTGAGGACTCAAGAGTCATCCAAAATCATCCAGGAACCATTGGTGAGGAAGGAGTTACAAGCCTTGAAGCCCCTCCATCAAGAGCACTTAAATGAGGATCATTTACTCCACATTTATTGGCCAAAACTCATCCCTCATCTTCCAACTCGAATTTTTATCATTTTATTTCAGTTTTCGAGTTGTTTTGGCTAGGTCTACCCATTAGCTAGCCTAGAATAATTTTTAGAAATAATTATTTTAAATTCCCATATTTACATCTCCTTTAATTTCCATCATTAAGAATGGAGATGAAGGGACTTGTCAATAGGTTTAGAATTCCAACTTCCTTGTCCTATAAAAGGAGGTCTAGGTTAGTTTGCAAGACACAATTCAATCATCAAATATATTTCACCTTTTTCCTTGAAATTGAGAGTGATTCTCTTTTCAACCTATCTACCTTTTCCACTCAATTCTTGTTAAGTTTTCTTTACAAGTCTACTAAGACCAATATTGCCTTCTCATTGGAAGAAGGAGGTGTTGGCCCCATCATCATTCCCCCTCAATTTTGGCAACGAAGGCTTTCTTTGTCTTGGACCTTTTTCGGTATCAAGAAGGAGGAGTCGCCAAAGGCATAACACCATCTTTGCCTGGGCAAGGATCCAGGAGGAGTTGGCGGCCATATCCGTTCGTTTCACAAGCTTCCGCATCGTTTTGCTTTGTGCATTTCGGATCTGTCAACCTGTTGACATTTCCGCCTCATCAATCATACCTACCCCGTGTTGCTCCTTTGTTGGCTAGATCTGCTCCTCGTGTTCCAGGATACCCTCCCGGAATCACATCAATTGGTATCAGAGCATTCTGACAACCACATCACTCTCTCTTTGGGTACTTTCGGTCACACTTGGAGTGCTTTGCAAAACTCTCTTAGTTACCAAGATCAAGTCTTCAAAAGGAAACTCTCCATCTTCCTCTTCCAACTCTTCATTTTGAGACTCAAGAATAGTCTCTTCTTCATCCTCACTTGAAATGTCCCCATTTGGCTGGATGATCATAACTCTTTTATTGGGACAATCCCTTGCATAATGTCCTTTTCCCAAACACTTGAAACACTCAATGCTCCTTGTTTGGTGAGGGGTGTCATGTGGCTTAGGGTAAGGGTTGGTTCTCGATGGAGGGTGGGATGAGGAGGTTTGGTGAGGTGGAGGCCGCGGGTTTGGGTAGTTTTGGCGAGGAGGGGGTCTTGTGGTGGCGGATTGGTAAGGTTTGGAAGGTGTTGGCTTGGTGAAGGGGGTGGGTTTGTTCCAAGTGCTTCAGTTGGGGGTGTGAGATGAATGGTAGGAACTCCCCTTCCTAAGTTGCTTTTCCACCCTTATAGCTTTGTGTGTAAGATCTTGGTAATCTCTATAATCACAAAGCTCCACCGTTTTGGAGATGTCCTCCCTCAAACCATACAAAAACCGAGCCAACTTGGCCTCATCATTCTCCCGGACATTAGCTCTCATCAAAGCCTTCTCAAGGTCCTTTTGATAGTCCTCCACACTACGGTTTCCTTGAGTGAGATGTTGTAACTTTTGAGCACAATCTCGATCATATTAACTTGGCATAAACCGCCTTCTCATGGCTCTTTTAAGCCCTTCCCAAGTGGAAATAGGATTGTGTCGGTTCATGGCTCTTCTATAATGCTCTTGCTCCCACCAAGTGAGAGCATAATCATGGAACTCAATGACAACTAGCTTCAATGTGGTAGCATCACTATGACCCATCATATCAATAACTCTTTCGGTTTTGGCCACCCAAGCAAGAAACTCTTCCGGATCACTTGTACCATAGAAGGGTGGTATTTGAAGCTTTAAGTTGTTGAGGGCTTGTTGATCTTGAGTTTTCCCTCTTCCTCCAAGGTTTCGGTTGAAACCCCTATGATGTTGCCCTCTTTCGGTTTCTTCTTCTTCCTCAAGATCTCTCTCAAGATAGGCTCTTGCTTGTGCCCTATCTTGAAAGACTTTCCTCCTTGGATGTATCAAAGGTGGCTCTTCATAGTACTCATCCTCATTGCTATCCGGAATATCTTGCACAAGAGGACTCCTTCTTTGTTGATAAGGCTTGCTAAGAGGAGTTTGTTGTGCTTGCTTGTGAGAAGGATCAAAGGTGGTGTGTGTGGTACCACCCAACCCCTTGGATGCTTCGGTTTCCTCTTGAAACCGTGAGGAGGATAGTTGCTTGCCTTGAGCTACTTCAAGTTTGTGAAACCGAATGCCCATGGTAGTTTGTTGTGCATCCACATGATCAATCTTTTGCTCCATGCTTTCCAACCTTTGGTTGATCTTGGCAATAGCATCAAACAAAGCAAGTTGTGAAGGATGAGGAGGAGATGGTGAAGTGTTGGGTGAAGCCATACCTACAAGTAAAGACTTTCTTTCTTTTGTAATTGAAGATAAGAAGTTAGTAATAAAACAACCTCTCCACTCCCTTAGTGTTTACACTCTCACTCGTGTTTCACTCTTGCCTTCTCCACAAAAGGCTTTCACAAGTTCTCTTAACTTGATCACACTCAACTTTAGATAAAAAGCAAACACACAAGTAGAAAAAATAATAATTTCTAGTGAAAACCGAAACTTGTAGTTCAAGAAAATAACTAGTTACTTCAAACTAGCTTTTGAGATTTCAAGGTAAGATGGGGTTGAAAGAAGTATGGTAGTGTTTTAGAAAAGGTTTCTTGCAATCACAAACACTTTTTACTTAAGTTCATCAACTATTTTTGGATTAAAAGCACTATTCATATGAGTTTTGGTATGAACACTCAAAGAACACTTATGAACTTCTCAAGAACACATGAACTTGTTCTTCATCTTCTCTTTCTTCAAACACTTTTCTTTTGCACTTTTTCACAGAAGATAATTCTTTCTTCTTCAAATCCGAATTCAACTTTCTTTTTCATGCAATTTTCAAGAACACCATGAACAAATATTCAATAACAATTCGGTTTCAACAAAGATCATCAACCGAAATATTTCTTCAAGTTTAGAAAGAAATACAAAGGATTTAACTTGAAGAAAATCAAACAAACAATACAATACCTCCAACAAGCACTTTGGCTCTGACACCACTTGATATGATCACACAATGAAGATAGTGATCAAGTTTCTTAAAGGACCTAGCTTGAAGGAGATGAACACCAACAATGAGTGATATGATCACAAAATGAAGATGTTGATCAAGCTTCTTGAAGGATCTAGCTTGAAGGAGATGAACACATTCAAACAACAACAAATTCGGCCAAGAGAACCTCCTCACTACTTGGTGAGATAATGCTCTTGTATTGCCTTGGGAATGAGATGAGATCTAGCACCTCTTGATTACAAGATCAAGCAATACTAGATATTATGATTGAATCCTCTTGCATGGATCACAAAGGAGATAGAATTGGAAGAAATGAGAACACAAAAGCCTTCCTCTTGTGAAAGAATTTCGGCTCCTTCTTTGATTCTTCAAAATATGTTCTAACTTCAAAATGTGTTACAAGCATTCCATAAATGGGTGAGATGGTGAGGGAAAGGTAAGGGACTTGACAAGGGACAAAGACCCTAAAATTATGGTGGGTGAGGTGAGAGGTGGAAGAGGATGGATGGGAAGGGTTAGACTCCTACCCCTTTCTTTTCCATAAATCATATAATTCATATTTATGATTTATATGATTTATGGAAACTAAAGACATTACAAAATATTACATAAAATCCAAGTATTGAAAAA
Source organism: Stellera chamaejasme (assembly GCA_024586325.1). NCBI lineage: Eukaryota > Viridiplantae > Streptophyta > Magnoliopsida > Malvales > Thymelaeaceae > Stellera > Stellera chamaejasme. The sequence continues at coordinate 52,078,866 of CM044981.1, read as the reverse complement.
GTCAACAATGGTGGCTGGGAGTTCAAATGGTGGAGGGAAACGGCTGAAATGAGTCCGGGCGACCGCCTGATTTGAGATTCGGGTCGCCTGATTGGTCGCCCAGCTTGCTGTACCTCTTTGACGGATGGCTCGGGCGACCGCCTGGTTTAAGAGCTGGGTCGCCTGGTTCTTTCGCCTGGCCGGGCGACCATATGAGCTGGGTAATGGGTCACCTGACTAGTCGCCTGACTGGTCGCCCAGCTTGTTGTACCTCCTTGAAGGATGACTTGGGTGACCGCCTGGTTTAAGGGTTGGGTCGCCTGGTTCCTTCGCCTGGCCGGGCGACCGCCTGATTTAGAGTGCGGGGTCGCCTGATTCTTTGCCTGCAAGGATGGTGAGGGTGATGCTTTCCATGGTGTTAGGGTGCTTCTCCACTTGAATGCCCATGTCTTGAAGCTTGTTGGCACGATCTTGGTCCTCATCCCTCTCCTCTCCTTGTGTCATGACCTTCATGAACGCGTTTAGAGCTTTTCTTGCATTCGCTTCAATCGAGCCCTAGTCAAGGGTCCGTTGAGACCTTGAAAGGGACTAGGAGGTTCTTGTGGTGGAGTTGGGTCGATGTCCACATCAGATATAGAATACCGAAGAAGAACCCGAGGTCTCCGAGACCATCCCGAGTCTTGAACCTGCACACCTGTACCTTACCATATAGCTGGCCCTGGGATCACCGAACACCCGTCCTCAACCCGGAATCCACTTCAACTAACCCCGATATACATGATATCCCTCCCAGAATGTATAACGAGAGAAGTTGAACCCTTACCTTTCATATAAGTCCGAATCGAAATTCTCGTTAAGCCGTCCCGGTACAAGTTTCGGCAGAGTTTTGGCTGCGTTTCTGCCCACTCCCTGTACACAATTGATCCACAGATACAGAATACACATTCAGAACTCACAGAATTGACCCACAACAGTGGCGCCAAAAATGGGGCTCGGACAGGAAAAAACGACTTTCACACAAAGCTTTTCCAGCAAAACCTGAATAGAAAAACAGATGTCACCCTGATCAATAATATACCCTTACCTTTCACCACAGTTGAAGTTGAGTTTCTGTGCAGGAAATCAGAAACAGATTTTGGCAGCACTTCTGCAAGGATTCAGCTTACACTCCTTACACAAAAGGCGTAATAGATGACGCAAGGAAGGTTTAGAAACCATAAAATCAACCAAAGAAGAAGTTCCATAAATATGGAGCAATTTTCAGAAGCTCACGGTTTCCAAACGGAGCTGAATTCACAAAATCTGATCCATAATAACTTCATATCTCATCAGAAGGATCAGTTTGGTATGCTTACCTCAAAGCTTCTTCGAGTATTGGAGGAGATCAGTTTTTGAGCTCAACCATAGTGTTTCAATGGAGAAAGTTTCGGCAGAGAGGAGCAAGGAAGAAGATGAGCAAATAATGCCTTTTTGGCATTTTCCCCCTCTTTTATATTTTCTTCTCCCTTTTTTCCCATTTTCCATAAAATTGGGACAAGTGTCCCACTTCTTTCCTTCCACTTTCTTAGCCGCCACTTCCTTGTCCTTTCTTCCAAATTATTGGCTTCATTTTGTTCTTTTTACACTTTGACCCTCAAACTTTCAAAAGTTGCAATTTAGTCCAACCCGAAACTTGCAACTTTCAAACCTCTTCTCCGATCGGAACGAAATCTGAACACAACCCTCGGGACATCATATCACACACAAATCATGCTTCACATGTTTAATTATAAGTCCCGAGCCACACCATTGGTGCCACCACATTGTTCATCCCGAGCCAATTTAACCCCAGCAAATCCCGACGTGTGTGTTTGCTAGCTTAACCAAGTAATCCCGTCATGTATGCTTGGCTCGGTTATCACCACAATAATCATCTCGAGTCATAACATGCCACACACCATTGGCGCCATCAAAAGTTTCATCCCGAGCCCCGAGTGTCGCCCGAGAACGAACGTCCCAACCCCGAAAAATATTTTCCGCGGAAAGGTGCGGGGTACTCGTGCGACCTCGAATATGTAAGCATTCTCGAAAATGTTACCTAGAAAAGATCTATGAGCCATCTGACCAACAGAAAACATACCCTGCATACTTGGAACAGAGCCCCGGGATACACAGAAGTCACCACCCGCTCGGGGTGACTGTAACAGAAAACACAGATACAAACGGATACAAATATACAGATAATAATAATAACAATATCAGAAATGTCAGTAGTCAGACAGAATCGGCAGACCCTTGAGGCTTTTAGCCTTACAGAAGGGGTTTTTCAGAAATATCAGAGGTATGGTACCAGCCCGAGTTCCGGAATCTCCGCTGCCGACAAAACAGATCTAGACAACATAATACATAAGGAAACTTGTCAGACAAGTTATCCCGAAGCAGATCCACCCGCATACCCTAGCCTATGTCATAAGCTAAGTTCGGTATTACAGGGGCTAGAGGGAGCTGAGGACCAAATCGCTAATTCTGAAAAAGTGCAAGGGTGAAGAAACCCCTAGGCGAAGCCCCCCAGGCGAAGGCGAGGCCCCCCAAGCAAAGGCGAAGTCCCTCCAGGTGAAGGCGAAGCCACCGGGCGAAGGCGAAGTCCCTCAAGGCGAAGGCGAAGAGCCCCGGGCGAAGGTAGAGTCCCTCCAGGCGAAGGTGAAGCCCCCCGAGCGAAGTCCCTCCAGGCGAAGGTGAAGTCCCCCAGGGCGAAAGTGAGGCCCTCCAGGCGAAGGCACCCATGCGAATCTGCCATGCGAAGTCTCTCTCCAGATCATGCAAAGGCTCTTTCCTAGATCATGCGAAGGCTCTTTCCCATATTGGGGAAGCCTCTTCCTCAAATCGGCGAAGGCCCTCAGACACACCCCTCAGCCAAACTTAGCCCCAATTTACCCCGACATGCATATTATAAGCATCCCATAATGCAAAATCAAGGAAAAATTGAACCCTTACCTTTTGCACAACTAAACCTTCATCTCCGTGCAACCCATTCGTTTCGTGCGTGAGAAGGCAACGAAGTTCATGAGACCGCGGCGGAGAGGAGCAGTCGTGATACCTGTTTCTGCAGATTAATTAATATGCATTCATGTCAAGAAAAAAATGTGTTCGTACATATGTCGCTAAGTTGGCGATGATGTGGGTGCATCACAATTGAGTATTCAACTTTTTTGCCATGTTTGAATAGTCTCTTGTTTTATATTATAATAATATGTTATAGATGACCATAGAACCATATTATATATAGATTAAATTGATAATGGTGATTATTAATTCACAATCTGTGAGTATAATTGGTTGATATATTAATTTATCTTTATGGTGCTTAAATTAATTCACAATCTGTGAGTATAATTGGTTGATATATTCACTAAAGATTGTCGCATGAATACTATTATATGTGATAAGGTGAAGTGTCTCAAATTGTGAGAGTAGAGACTCTTAGTATCATATGAGTGTTTGTGGTGACGAACATTGTATTGGACCAAATGATGCTCTTACACCATACACTGTCCAGATAAGAGCAAAAGTTATATTTATCCACATACCTAAGAATGTTATATTATATTATGTATGAATTGTGTGATTTTGATATGTCAACCACTGATGTCCAATAAGAGACTATACTTGGATATGTTGGATCACATAATTTATACATAGAGATATGAATAGTCGTTCAATAAGGGATTCACCGCTCCTAAATGTAGGAGAGAATATTTGAAAAGAATCTTATGTGATTTTGGAAATAAAGTCCGATCGGCCAATTTACAAAAAACTAGTTTTATATATAAATGTTATTTTGTTATTAAAAGTATATTGTATAAAATTTTAATAAATATTTTCTAAATTGTTTTGTATCCAAAATAATATGAGATGCACATATAAATTGGGAATTGATAGTGCCATTTAATTGGAGACTGTTGGTCTTAATTCCTATAATTTATATGAATATTAGTTGGTGATTAGTCTGTGATTCTTTTGGATATAGTTGCACGTCCACCATTTATTGGGTTGTCAATGTAATCTTCAGATTAGTTTAGGACTAATCTGATCATTAGTAGGAGATCCCAATGGATTCCACACTACAACCTGAAAACCCTAGCTGTAGTCTATAAATAGAACATGAGTCAGAAGACTCAGTAGAGACTCACAGACATAAACACATGAAAAGTTCATAGTGAGAACAAGCTAGGGTTCCTGAGGTTCTCGTGTGAAGCATTGGAGGTTTTTGCAATTGCGGAAACTCAGCGAGGCTTCCAACATCTGGTATTCTCTAATTCATCCTCGAATTTTCTTCGAGGTAAGTAAAATTTTTCTAAAAAATTCTCCAACAAAGGATGTAAAAGAAACAAAAAGGCACAGTGCATCGATGATGCTCAAAAGATTGGGCTAAATGGTTCACAAAGAAATCACTCCGATCAAACACAAAATTTGCATATTAACAAAATGTTGAAATTCGACAATTGAAACTTGTATCTAATCGGTCTCTTAGATGACGTAGATCGACGGTGTCGTGACCCAGATCAACATTGTTGTGGGCAACTATCAATAGCCGCGATATCAGCCGGAAGGTGTTTTCTCCAACCGCACCTCCATCGCCCCGAGCCGTTCTTGCAGATCTTTTGCAATTAGAGGCGCCAGATCTAGACGTGAAGTAAATCTAGGATGGCTGATGGTGAAGCAGATCTCGTGAACTTGTCAATGAACCCAAATTATCTTAATTTGGATCTCAGGAAGTTGGCGATAAAGCCAAATTGTTGATTATTGTTAAAAGCGTTCTCTGTCCCGACTCGAGGTCGCGATTTGGATCGGCGTGACCATGGCCGTCGGCAATTGTGGGTCAGTGAAGATTGAAGCCTCGATCCGATCATCCTTTTCCCCTTCTGTGTACGCTTCAACTGAAGCAATTTAAAACACATACACCTCAAGATTCATAGTCCTAAATTGACCCTTGAGTTCAAAGTAAGAAAATTGACGTCGGAGTTAGCAAATTGACTCTGTGCAGTCCTTTTAATTACCAACTAGTTGGAAAAACCTATAGTGGATCTTAACACTATCTAATTAAACTAACTAATTAACTAACAATTCCAAAGACTAAAATACCCTTCTAAGCCAAAACCACCATCCACCCTCACCACCACCCTTACCACCGCCGCCACTACCTCCGCTGCCACCGCCACCACCGCCGCCACCACCTGAACCACCGCCACGGTCGTCGGAACCATCGCCGCGGCCGCCAGAACCACCGTCACAGCCACCAGAACATCCTTCACGGCCATCGGAACCACCGCCGACGCCCCCGGAACCTCCACCGCGGCCACCGGAACCACCATTGCGGCAGCCGGAACCACTGTCGTGGCTGCCGGGACCACTTCTGATGTCGCCAGAACCATCGTCGATGTCGCCGGAACCACCGCCGATGTTGCTGGAACCATCGTCGCGGCTGTCACTAGAACCACCGCAAAATCCGCCAACATTTCCACTACTATCGGCACCACAAGAGTTTATACAGTTTAATTAGATATTTACACATTTCTATAGTGTGTTACGAAATGATATAGTGTCTGAATAAATATCGGAAATTGTCATAATAAATTTCTTAACTGTCTGAAATAAATTTAAAACAATTTTCTTTGATTTTTAGTTAACTGCATAATGTCTAAAGTGAAATGTCATACTGTCTATTGCAAGAGTTTATACTGTTTACTTAGATATTTATACATTTCTCTAGCGTCTATTACAAAATGATATAGTGTCTGAATAAATATTAGAAACTGTCAGAATGAATTTCAAAACTGTCAGAATTAACAGAAGTGTTACTGCTAGTCTTACCTCACATCATCTTGCTCCATCCAGATCTGATAGTGGACATCGCAACAACAACAGATCATCTAGAACGCGATAGTGGACATCGCAACAACAGATCATCTTCATCAATTCTATCCAGATCTGGATTCTTCTCTTCGATTGAGGAGAAGAAACATGGCAATGGAGCTTCGGTCTCTCACGAAGATCGAATCGTCCTCAACTTACTCTGAAAACGTGGATCCACGAAGATGAAGCTTCGCCGCCGCCGCTGTCGACAAGTTGGAGGTTGTCCAGATCTGAAAGCCCGACAAGTTGATGATCGATCACGGTGGCTGGACTTCACGGCGGTCCGACAGAAGATAGTTGCGCATCGGAGAATGAGATCGCGGAGATTGCTAGGTCTCTCGCGATCATGTCTGTCCCAAGCCCAGATACTCTGTTTGGAAATCTGATTGCTTCGTACTGAGAAGACAAGAAATCAGGGGGAAAGCTTTATATTGAGGGTATGTTAGTCTTTACACAACTAGTTGGTTTACCAACTAGTTGGTAAATAGTGTTGGCGGACTCTGTGGCTTCCACTACATATATAGTTGGTTTTGAAGGAGGGGAGATAGTAGGATTTAAAACTAGGGATTTAAGTTGAATGTTTTAAAAAAGTTTAATGGCTAGATTTACATTTATTGTGTAAATAGACTTTCGTGATAATGGTATTTATGTCAATATAGTCAAGAAAAAAAATCTAACGGAAACTGTAACAAATGGACCAATTTAAGACGAATTTAAAGAAAATGGACTAATTTGAGACGAATTCATAAAAAAAAGACCAAACTATGACACACATTAAAGTTAAAGGACTGTCGATGAAATTTATCCTTTTTTCATAGGATACAATATCATTTAAGAAATAAAAAATATTTAATCCAAAATTTTATTAAGAACTTCCAAAGTAAGCATAACATAACATCCAAAGTGAAATAAATAATACGAATCCAAACATGGCATAATGAAGAAATAGAGTACCAAATAGGGTATGGTCTGAATTAAGTGGGATGCCAAACAGGTCCGTATGATCAGTTAGGTTTGGTTTCAAGCCTTTGTCTTCTCCAAGGTGTTGCCGATATCAATGACAAATCGGTAACGGACATCATTCTTCTCAAGACGCTCCATAGCTGTGTTGACATAATCAATAGGGATAACTTCAACTTCTGCTGTTACATTGTGTTTTGCTGCAAAATCAATCATCTCTTGTGTCTCTTTCATCCCTCCAGTTGCACTACCATACACTCCTTTTCTTCCTGAAAGTTTTCCAAATTGGAAATTCACCATACAATGTTCAAAACAGTAATATATACTTACAAGATCAAAGAACTAGTTACATTAAATATAGTAATAAACAAACCTGCAATCATTGGGAACACATGTAACTCAAGTGGCTTATCAGGTACTCCAACAAGAACAAGCTTCCCATGGGACTTCAAAAGACCAAGCAATGGCAAAGTTGGATGAGCAGCTGACACTGTGTCTATGATGCCATCTAATGTCCCTGCAGCTGCCTGCTCATATTCACAATTAAATGCATATATTAATTAATATTTCTAAGTAAATAAATTGAAGTCAAACTAATTTGTTGCATGTATTAATATTACATACCTGTAATTGTTCTTGATCCTTGCTGACCAAAAAGTAATCAGCACCAAGACGCTCCAAAGCCTCTTCCTTCTTACTAGGAGAAGTGCTAATGACAGTGACCTTAGCACCCAAAGCCTTAGCGAACTTAACAGCCACATGGCCAAGGCCACCGAGCCCAACAACACCAACATGTTTCCCGGGACCGGCCAAGTCAAAGTACTTGAGGGGACTGTACACGGTGATTCCGGCGCAGAGGAGCGGCGCCGCCTTGTCCAGCGGCATCCCCTCAGGGATCTTCACGATGTACCGCTCCTTGGCCACCATGGAGTCGGAGTAGCCGCCGTGGCCGATGGTTCCGTCGCTGGTGGGGAAACCGTAACTCATCACGAATTTGGGGCAGTAATTTTCCAAATCATTTTTACAGTCGTTGCAGGATTCACATGCTTCGTATATGCATCCAACTCCGACTTTGTCTCCAACTTTCACTCTGGAAACTTTGCTCCCAACTTCTGTGACTTCTCCTACGATTTCATGCCCAGGAACCAGGGGATATGAAGTGAATCCCCAGTCATTCTTGAGGAAAAACAGATCAGTGTGGCAAATCCCACAGAACAGAATCTTGAACCTCACATCCTCTTCTCCAGTTGCCCTGTTCCAACAAATCACATTGTCATAATTAGTATCTGGACTGAACAAAAACATGGGAAAGTGGAAATGAAAGAAAATATAATTACCTTCTGGAAAATTTAAAGGGAGATAAATGGCCAGAGGAATCTCTAGCAGCCCAGCCAAAGGCCTTAACGGGATGAACATCTTCTGGGGACTTGGCCATCGTCTTCTCCTTGATTTGTTGTTCTTGGTTTCTTTTGTTTCTCTTGATTTAGTGTGGAATCAAATGAATTTAAGATAACTGATATTCAATTGTTGCTCAGAGGATTGGTTTATATATAGTACAACGGAAGGAGGGGGTATTTTGCTTGGCCGCGTTTTCCTGAGTTAATTAAACGGGTCAGCGAAGTCCAGCTGAACTTTGTTGACTTGCTTATTTATTCTAGATGTTTTATATGAAAAAATTATGTATATATATATAAAAAAATCAATAATTTGTCAGCGCTTGAGATTCCAGAAATTCTGTAGGTATGAACATTCATGAATCATGACTTGGACCAACGGCAGCTTCCGATTACTCCATTTTTCATTGGATCCGGAGATTCCGGACGAATTGAGAGTAAAAGTTAATAGGGTGTGGTAAATTTTCCGTTTTTAAAGGATTGATGTGATGTTCATTGGAGTAAAAAAGTTAGCTAAAAGCTAGCAAGAGAATATGATTTAGTGAAAGTTTGTGTTTTTTAAGTTTAGTAAAATGTTAGATTTTGCCACTAATGTTTTAAGATTAGTCAAATTTTGCCCTTGCCTGTTGGACCTCTCTTGCAATCAAGGGACGAAGGGGGTTGGGTGGAGCAAGGCTGGTCCAGTGAGGTGCAGGTCATGTCTAGTGAGGTGCGGGGAAGGTTTGGTGAGGTGCAGAGCGTGTCTGACGAGGTGTAGGGCAGATCCAACGAGGTGAACCATAGGTCTAGTGAATTGGAGAGCAGATCTGGCAAGGTGAAGATTTTGGGCTTCGATGGAGAAGGAGGTTAAATCATCGCCGTCGTCATCGCCGTCGTCTTATCATCACCTTAATCCCAACTACGTTGGAGTCGGTGGCATAATATTTGTAATGGCAATTAATTTTTAAAAATTAGTTGATACTATAAATTCATGCAAAAACATAGAGAAAGTTTTACGCTGGATGCCCTTCATGTTTCAACCTTCTTTCAAATGAGATGAAATTTCGAACCGTATCATCGTATGTTTTTCCACTTCTATGGAAAATATCATCAGGAGGTTAGATTGTAACTGACAAATCTAATTTTTATATCAAAATTTGTTGGATAAGGAAAATATTATTCAACATCATTTATGTATCATCATATTAAATGGAAAAATTCAAAAAAAATGTTTTCACTTGTTAAATGATAAACTAACAAATCTAATATTTAAATGGAACAATATCATTTGTAGGAGTACATGTTTTCTCAAAAAAAAAATCTGCCTTACGAAGAAAATAATGTTGGAGGTGTACATGTACCAACAAGTTGCCATTTGGTAATGTCAGTTGTTCCAACGGGCTGCCAATTGGTAGTGTCAGTGGTACCAACAGGCAGCCCGTTGGTAGTGCCAATGATACCAACAGGCAGTCTGTTGGTAGTGTCAATGGTACCAATGGGCAGCTCGTTGGTAATGTCTTACCTTTTTAATTTATTCATTTTATGCATTTAATACAACCATTCTATGCATGCTTTAAAACCTTTTATTTCTAAAATATGAATATGATCAAGCTTTAATGTGGTTAGAGTTTTACTAAAAATATAAGTTTTACGATAAAATAATCATGATTAAGAACATAATATTAATATTGAAGATAAACTCAAGTTAAAAGAGTGACTAATATCGAGATCATAATATTGAGACGAAGTAATTGTTTCAATTTTTATATCAAATTTGGTTAGAAAATAAGAAAAAACCATATAAAAAAGTAAACATCATTTATGTATGACATAATTAATTATTGAAACATTCATGTGTGACATTAAATGGAGCAATTGAAAAAATATATATTTACTTGCTAAATGAGGATTTACAAATCTACTTGCTAAATGGAACAACATCATTTGTTGGAGACATGTTTTTTTGCAAGAAAACTTGGATCATACCAAAGATTGGAAGTCTTCTGGTACCAACGGGCTGCCCGTTGGTAGTGCTAATGGTACCGACGGGCTGCCAGTTAGTAGTGTCAGTGGTACCAACGGGCAGCCCGTTGGTAATGTCTTACCTTTTCAATTTATTCATTTTATGTATTTAAAACAATCATTCTATTCTTGCTTTAAAACATTTTATTTCTAGAATATGAATATGATCAAGCTTTAATGTGGTTAGAGATTTGCTAAAAATATAAGTTTTATGATGAAATAATCATAATTAAGAACATAATATTGAATATTAACTCAAGTTAAAAGAGTGACTAATATTGAGATCATAATATTGAGACGAAGTAATTGTTTCATTTTTTATATTAAAGTTGGTTGGAATATAAGAAAAAACCATCTAATAAAGTAAACATCATTTATGTATGACATAATTCATTTTTGAAACATTCATATGTGACATTAAATGAAGCAATTGAAAAAACATATTTTTACTTGTTAAATGAGGATTGACCGGACCCATTGGTAATGTCTCACTTTTTCAATTTATCCATTCTAAGCATTTAAAACAATCATTCTATGCATGCTTTAAAACCTTTTATTTCTAAAATATGAATATGATCAAACTTTAATGTGGTTAGAGTTGGTATGCAAAAATATAAGTTTTATGATGAAATAATCGTAATTAAGAACATAATATTGAAGATAAACTCAAATTAAAAGAGTGACAGATATTGAGATCATAATATTGAGACAATAATTGTTTCATTTTTCATATCAAAGTTGGTTGGAATATAAGAAAAAACCATCTAACAAAGTAAACATCATTTATGCATGACATAATTAATTTTTGAAACATTCATGGGTGACAATAATTAAATGGAGCAATTGAAAAAAATATATATTTTGCTTGTTAAATGAGGATTAACAAATCTACTTGCTAAATGAAACAACATCATTTATTGGAGACATGTTTTTTTGTAAGAAAACATGGATCATACCAAATGTTTGAAGTGTTCTGGTACTAACGGGCTGCCCCATTGGTAATGTCAGTGGTACCAACGGGAAGCCCGTTGGTAGTGCCAATAGTACCAACGGGTTGCCCGTTGTTAGTGCTAATGGTACCAACGGGCGGACCTGTTGGTAATGTCACACTTTTTCAATTTATTCATTCTAAGTATTTAAAACAATCATTCTATACATGCTTTAAAACCTTTTATTTCTAAACTATGAATATAATCAAGCTTTAATTTGATTAGAGTTGGTATGCAAAAAATATAAGTTTTATGATAAAATAATCGTAACTAAGAACATATTGAAGATAAACTCAAACTAAAAGAGTGACAGATATTGAGATCCTAATATTGAGATGAAGTAATTTTTTCATATCAAAGTTGGTTGGAATATAAGAAAAATCCATCTAACAAAGTCAACATCATTTAATGCATGACATAATTAAATTTTGAAACATTCATGACTATAATTAAATGGAGCAATTGAAAAAAAATAGTTTTACTTGTTAAATGAGGATTGACAAATCTACTTGCTAAATGAAACAACATCATTTGTCGGAGACATGTTTGTTTGCAAGAAAACATGGACCATACCAAAGGTTTAAAGTGTTCGAAACATCAATTGTTGGAGACATGTTTTTTGGAAGAAAAAAACATCTACCATGCCAAAGGTTGGAAGTGTACATGTCTTAAGTTGTCAATTTATCCATTCTATTCAATTAAAACAATCATTGCATGCATTCTATACTTAATTTGAAAGTAATAGGTTGTTTTGGATTAAGTTGATAGAATTTGAACTAAAATGAAAGACTTAGGAAAATTGTTGGGTAAAATTGGAAGAACTGAAAAATTAAAATAAATAGAAGAGAATCTATTTGAAACTTTTAAGTTTAAGACACTTTCACTTTTAGATAGTTTTACTTGAGTTAATTGTTTAGCTTGGCCATGTTCTTGCTAAACAAGTTAACTTGTAGTTAGATTATGGACTTGTCTAAGTTGTAGGTCGATTATGCTATTATCTAGAATTTATGATATTTATATAAGTTGGACTTGGATATTTTGGATCTTGAATTAATGTTTCCTTTACTATAGATGATAATTTAGTTGTATAGCAGGAATCAATTTTTTTTTTACTACAAATGGTTAATTTATTTTGGTGAACGATTTTCTCAAAACAACGACGTTGAAAAAACAAAACCAATCGGCTTGCCGTTGGTATTTTATTTGTATCGTTCAAAACTTGTGAAATCACTTTAGAAAAACTACCAACGAGTCAAAGATGTTTTTTCAACTCGTTGGTACCCTAACCAACTGGTCTACACGTTGGTATAATTACCAAAAAAATGACATACCAACAGGCAACACGTTGGTATATGTTATATTATTTTTTATTCATGAAACCAATGGGCTGATCAGTTGGTATTTATGATACCAATAGGCTGACCAGTTGGTAAACTTACCAACGCGTTAACCTATTGGTATACATACCAACTGGCTGACTTGTTGGTAAGCTTACCAACGGGTTAACTTTGTTGGTACATATACCAACCGACTGACCTGTTTGATAACTATACCAACGTGTGGACCAGTTGGTATAGCTATACCAACATGCTGACTCGTTGGTTTCTCAATTCCGGTCACCAGATTTTTGCACCAACGAGTAAGCCAGTTGGTCGAGAAAAATAAGCAACGAGTTGGCCAGTTGGTTTTGGTTTTTTCCAACGCGTTGGCCTGTTGGTACTAGTTGTTGATTTTACACCATTTTCTAGTAGTGTTTAATACGGATTGTAATATATTTCATCTGTTCTAGAAAAATTGATCTATGATATTTTTTGGAATGTCTTGGAGAATTTAGAGAAAAATGAATAAACATATGGATCAAAGTTAAAGATTGAAATACAGTAATGAAATAGGAAAAAATAGTTTTTTATCAAGGTAAAAATCTATTTATTGTTGCGGATTCCCAATGTTGATAATTGATAAAAAATGAATATCATGATAGAAATTATAATAGACCGCTTCATGGCAAAAATATTTTCTGAAAATAAAAAACAACCAATTTGAAATAGTATAATGAAATTGGAGAAAAAATAGTTCTTTTTTTAGCAAGATAAAAACACAACCCTGAAAGTTGTTGAGAGTTCTTAATGTTGATGATTGATGAAAAAACGTAAAAGAAATTATATTAGTCATTTTGAGTTTTACGTAAACTCTTAAATTGTTTGAATCTCAAACTTGTTGACAAATTTATAGGCAATGAAAAAATTAATTGTGTTTTGTTACAGAATAAAAAGGTAAAAAACAAAGTAATGAAAATCGTAAAATTAAAACAATAAAATTTTTGGTAATGAAAAACTCTTGACTACACATTGTTGTGTGTTTTAAAAATGTGATAGTTGGTGAAACAATTATGAGATAAATATGTAATGTGGACATAAGGAAACAATCTATTGGAATATATGTCTCACAAATCCGATCACACATATAATATTTTTCTATTCTAATCACCAATATACATATATAACATGTTGGACAAATGTGCAAAAAAAAATACTCCATCTGTTTCACAAAGATTGCAGTTTTTTTTTTGTTATTTTCACAGTAATTAATTTACGATTTATTTTTATGAATTCATCGACATTTAAAGTTAAATGATCTATATGTTTATCATAATTTGCAATCTAAACTTTCAAGATATGTATATATATATATATACACACATATATTAATTTTTCACTATTTATCTTAGTAAAATTTTAAATCAACACTGCAACTTGAAACATATAAGTCAAACACATCAATCTTTACGGGACGGTGTTGGGAAGAAATCATCAATGAAAGTCACAAAATATGAAGAACCACCAAGAGACTTTACCTTCAACGGACCACACACATCGGAGTGTACACGATCAAGCTTACTTTGCTCTTGTCGACTCTCTGGAGAATGACACTCGGTGTTGTTTGCCCATCAAGCAATCAATACACTTATCTGTCGGACCATCATGTAGCTCAGGTATACATTCCTTCTTACAAAGATGCTTCAATCCCTTCTCACTCATGTGTCCTAACCGTTGGTGCCAAACCTCAAATGACCTCTCAACTGCATTGATTGTCTTCGAGCTTTGTCTCGAGTCCTGCAACGACAGTCTTTCCTTCCTTTGGCGACCACCAAAGAACCATTCGTCAATTTCCATGTACCATTTCCAAATGTGTTGATGTAGCCCTCATCATCAAGTTGACGATTGATATCAAACTCAATCTTAACTCGGGACATGCCTTACTTCCTTCAAAAGTAAGTGCAACTGTGCCCATCTGTAATCGGATTTCACCTCTTCCAACTACCTTGGCGTGTCTTTGTTACCCATCCGTACTTTACCATAATCACCAGTGTAGGATGAGAAGAACTCCTATGAGGGTAACGTGAAAAGAAGCACCAGAATCGATGACCCACTCACCTTCCCTGAAGGTAGTACTTGTACAAGCACCAACCGTGTCTGAGACTATCATCAGTTCTTCATCAGAAGTAACAATATCTGTCTCTGGTTGTACCTGTTGCTTTTTCGATTTCTGCTTGTTACCTTTCTTCTTCGGCTCCTTACACTCAGCTCTCCAGTGCCCAAACTTACCACAGTTGTGGCATGGCTTGTTCTTCATGTAGTCTCTTGACTTACCCCTGGAATTTCCTCGGTAATTATTCTGCTTCCTGGATTTGGATCTCCCCCTGCCTTCTGTCGTCAATGCTTCAGAATTTGAGGTAGAAGCGGAACTCTGATCGTCCCCTCTACGAATCTCTTCTCCCAGAAGAGCTGCTTGTACTGTCGCCATTGATAACTTTCCGCCTGGTGCGGAATTGCTGAGAGAGATTCGGAGCGTCTCCCAGCTACTTGGCAAAGAACCCAAGACCAGCAAAGCTTGCACTTCATCATCAAATGAAATTTCCATATTCTTCAATTGAATGAATACGCTCTGAAATTCATTGAGATGTGCGGCGACGGACTTCCCATCTGAGAACTTTGAGTTGAATAATTTACCAATAAGACGCACCTTGTTTACTGCATTCTTGTTGGCATATAAAGAATCGAGCTTAGACCATACACTGTAGGCAGTAGTTGCTTCCTCAACGTGATGTATCACGGTGTCGCCAATCCACTGACGGATAAAACCTACTGCTTTTCTGTCCAGCTTCTTCCATTCGGCCTCCTTCTCTTTATAACTCGTTGGCATAGAACCTCCATTCTCTATCGGATCTGCTAAATCATTTACATAGAGTAAGTCTTCCATCTTACCCTTCCATGTCCTGTAGTTTGTCCCGTCGAGCATAATCATCTCTGATTTCCCCATGATCTGGAATTGACCACGGCTCCTGCTGCGAATGCGGATGCCAACTAGCCCAAGGAAATCTTTTCTGATGTGGAAGATCAGATTAAACTGCAACCACAGAGCATACTAAGAATAACCTTGGCTCTGATACCACTTGTTGGGAATTGGTGCGGAAACTCGAAACAATTCCTCTGCCCAATGGGTACGAGAGTGAAGTATTGAACTGTAAAACCACAGTAAGGACAATTCCCAGGAAAGACGGAGGGGTCACAGACGGTCCCACTTAAAACCCGCCTCCTAGACAGAATTTCCTCTATGTAATTTTAGAGCACAATATATCACTACAAAGAATACCCTATCGCACTACTTGGACAATAACAATATAAAGAACGAGAATTAAAGCGTAAAAGAAAAGGAGAGAACACACCGTATTTTACGAGGTTCGGCAATTTGCCTACGTCCTCGGACCCCACCAATATATTTCACTAAGAAGGACAAGTGAAAATATTACAAGAGGAAGAAAGAACAAGTGAAGGAACATTCACTTTTGGGATGATTTAGAAAGAAAGACAATGACCTCTTTATATAGCTAGAAGTCCAAGCCATCTTTCATAAATAAGCAATGTGGGATGAGCTTCCACTTGTTCAAACTATGGGATTGGACCATTTGTGGTACCAACCACAACAGACGGATGGAGTAAAAATTAGGGATAATATGAGAGTTATCCTAAAGAAATAGAAATAGGAAAAACTATAAAAATAAAGGACACTAAACTGGAAAAGAAAAGAAAGAAACCACACAGTAAAAAAACTATAAAAATAAAGGACACTAAATGAGTCATACATTAAATTAAAAAATATAAAAAGAGGAAAAATGCGGATTTGCACTGTGCTAATTGGTAAAAAAAAATGAGACAAATATAATGAGGCATACGAAAATAAGATATTGGAATGATATATGTAATATGTTCGAAAAGTCCAACCACGCATTTAATATTTTTACATTTAAATTATCAGTATACATATAAGAGAAAATGCATAAATCATAATACGTTTAACCGGGGCATACATATAATTAAAGAAACTGAATGGTAGTGGGATCGCATACAACAGAGGTATGAGTGTGTATGCCCGGGCATACATATGCCCAACCTATTTCTATCCATTACCTATACAAGGTTTAATTACCGCACTTCGTAGTGGTGTAAATTATAATATTTTATAAGAATTTAATAAGGATGTAATATTAAGTGAAATAAATATATATTTTTATGAACTAAATGATAAAGTATATAATTATTAAATAATAAAGTATATAATTATTATGGGTGAAAAAATTAGGTCTAAGAATTTTTACATTTTATCATATGAAGTTTAAAACATTAGGGAGCAAACGCAAAATAATAAGAAAGAAAAGTAAAATAGAGATTTAGCTTTTTAAACAATTTGAAATACAAATAAATAAAATCACTAAATTATAATGAGGTGACACAATCTTATTATGTGGATACTATTCATACAAAATTTTATGTTTATGTATAGAGTTCCGTCTCCACCGCTATCTGTAGGTATTTTTTTGGGTATTTTATAAATTTTAGTATTTTAGGAATTATTTTAGTATTTTAGGAATTTATTTAGGTATTTTAGGTATTATTTACGAATTTCTTGGTATTTTATGGAATTTTGTATGGAATTTTAGTATATACTTTACGTATTTTAGGAAAATAAGAATATTTTATGAATTTTAGTATTTTGTGAATTATTTTAGTATTTTAGGAAATATTTCTGTGTATAATGAATTCTTTTAGTATTTTAGTATTTTAGGAATTATTTTAGTATTTTGGAATTTATTTAGGTATTTTAGGTATTATTTAAGAATTTGTTGGTATTTTATGGAATTTTAGTATATATTTTACGTATTTTAGGAAAACATAAATATTATATGTGATGGCCGCTAGGCCCAATCATCCAAACAGGCATACCAAAAGGCCTAAATTAATAGCCCACGATAAGGGTCCCATTAAAAACTCAAGTGATAACAAAGACCTAAGTGATATTCTCGGACTTAATAAAACGTTTACCCGGACAAAGCATGGGATATTCCCGGAGAATCATTACCCGAACAATACAGAACACGTGCAAATAACGGTATATTGACTTATTACGATATTGCCACCATTAATACCTGCTATATAACAAACACTGATGGCATAAGTCAATCTCTCGCGCTTTCAGTCACTTCACTTGACAAGACAAACGACTAACGCGCTATCAACAGACCTCATTCCTCGAATTCCGAGAATCGCGTAACGCACACGCACCAATGGCATCAAGTAACGTCAACACGCGTCAATTGCGTAAACACGTGGCGGCAACTGCCCAAACAGATCCGCCACCAAATGGCGCCGTCTGTGGGAACGACACAAGGTCCCAAGAGGTTCACTCGTTCCGAATACCATCTCCGGTCAATAGGATTTCCAACTATTCAAAAGTCTCGGACCTTGTTGGTCCGAGAAATTCAAAGGGGGGATAAATAAATATCCCCAATTCAAAATTTCCGGACCTTGTTGGTCCGAGAAGTTCAAAGGGGGGATAAATAAATATCCCCAATTCAAAATTCTCGGACCTTGTTGGTCCGAGAAATTCAAAGGGGGATAAATAAATATCCCCAATTCAAAATTTCCGGACCTTGTTGGTCCGAGAAATTCAAAGGGGGGATAAATAAATATCCCCAATTCAAAATTCCCGGACCTTGTTGGTCCGAGAAGTTCAAAGGGGGATAAATAAAATATCCTCAATTCCAAAATTCCCGGACCTTGTTGGTCCGAGAAATTCAAAGGGGGATAAATAAATATCCCCAATTCAAAATTTCCGGACCTTGTTGGTCCGAGAAGTTCAAAGGGGGATAAATATAATATCCCCAACTCAAAAATCCCGGACCTTGAAGGTCCGAAAAGTTCAAAAAGGGGATAAATAAATATCTCCAATTCGATAAATCTCGGACCTTATTGATCCGAGAAAATTCCACTTGGATTGGAATTTGTGGCTCCACTTTGCCCGACCACATGCAAGCTTATTTAACAAAAGAAACATTTGTTTCTTTCCCGAACACACTCATCTTCACACACATACATCCTTGCCCGAACATATGCATGGTTAACATGTTCGGCGCCTTTATTTCCCGAATAAGCATTGGCTGATTGTATACATGTAGCCGAACATGTGCATGTGCATGGTGCCAACATGTTGACCATGTGCATGTCCATACATGCTAACCTCCCTTTCCCGAATACATTTCCCGAATACATGCATGATCATGGTGCCGAACATGTGCATGTGCATGGTGCCAACATGTTGACCATGTACATGTCCATGCACACCTTTTTGCCCGAACATGCACATGTACGGCTGTTTGTACTTTTCACCCGGACCTTGTTGGTCCGAGAAATTCAAATGAGGGATGAAAAATCCTCAATTCAAAATCCCGAACCAGGTCGGTTCGAGGAATTCAAAGGGAGGATAAACTCCTCAATTCAAAATCCCGAACCAGGTCGGTTCGAGGAATTCAAAGGGAGGATAAAATCCTCAATTCAAAATCCCGAACCAGGTCGGTCGAGGAATTCAAATGGAGGATAAAATCCTCAATTCAAAAATCCCGAACCAGGTCAGCTCGAGGAATTCAAAGGGAGGATAAAATCCTCAATTCAAAATCCCGAACCAGGTCGGTTTGAGGAATTCAAAGGGAGGATAAAATCCTCAATTAAAAATCCCGAACCAGGTCGGTCGAGGAATTCAAAGGGAGGATAAAATCCTCAATTCAAAAATCTCGAACCAGGTCGGTTCGAGGAATTCAAAGGGATGAAAAATCCTCAATTCAAAATCCCGAACCAGGTCGGTTCGAGGAATTCAAAGGGAGGATAAAATCCTCAATTCAAAATCCCGAACCAGGTCGGTTCGAGGAATTCAAAGGGAGGATAAATCCTCAATTCAAAAACCCGAACCAGGTCGGTTCGAGGAATTCAAAGGGAGGATAAAATCCTCAATTCAAAATCCCGAACCAGGTTGGTTCGAGGAATTCAAAGGGAGGATAAAATCCTCAATTCAAAATCCCGAACCAGGTTGGTTCGAGAAATTCAAAAGGAGGATGCAAATCCTATTTCAAAGAATCTCGAACATTAGTTGTTCGGGAAAATCAGATGGATGCGAAAATCCTAATTCAAGTCTCGAACAATAGTTGTTCGGGAAATTCAGTTGGGGTCTATAGTCGTTTCAAAATTTCCAAAGACCATCCGCACCTTGAGTCATCTGGGGAGACGCTCAAAGTTATTCGGACTCCTTGCAGTCGGTCGCATGACAAAGGGGGGACTTGATGGCCGCTAGGCCCAATCATCCAAACAGGCCTACCAAAAGGCCCAAATTAATAGCCCACGATAAGGGCCCCATTAAAAACTCAAGTGATTACAAGGACCTAAGTGATATTCCCGGACTTAATAAAACGTTTGCCCGGACAAAGCATGGGATATTCCCAGAGAATCATTACCCGAACAATACAGAACACGTGCAAATAACGGTATATTGACTTATTACGATATTGCCACCATTAATACCTGCTATATAACAAACACTGATGACATAAGTCAATCTCTCGCGCTTTCAGTCACTTCACTTGACAAGACAAACGACTAACGCGCTATCAACAAACCCCATTCCTCGAATTCCGAGAATCGCGTAACGCACACGCACCAATGGCATCAAGTAACGTCAACACGCGTCAATTGCGTAAACACGTGGCGGCAACTGCCCAAACAGATCCGCCACCAATATGAATTTTATGAATTAAGTTAATTTTATAGAATTGTGTAGATCAGCATGAATAACTTTATATCAGCGTCAATATCTTGTTAGATCAACATAAATACCTTGTTAGATAAGCGTCCATATCTTGTTAGATCGACGTCCATACCTTGGTAGATCAGCGTCAATACCTTGTTAGATCGGCGTCCATACCTTGTTAGATCGGCGTCCATATTTTGTTAGATCGACGTCCATACCTTGTTAGATCGGCTCAATACCTTGTTAGATCGGCGTCCATACCTTGTTAGATCGGCGTCCATACCTTGTTAGATCCGCGTCAATACCTTGTTTGATCCGCGTCCATATCTTGTTAGAAACTGCTTTTCAAAGAGAATCTTTTTTCGGCTAGAGGAAATACCCGTTTATTCATCGGCGTCCATATCTTGTTAGATCGGCGTCCATACCTTGTTAGATCGGCGTTCATACCTTGTTAGATCGGCGTCAATACCTTGTTAGATCCGCGTCCATACCTTGTTAGTTCCGCGTTCATACCTTATTAGATCCCCGCGTCCATACCTTGTTAGATCCGCGTCAATACCTTGGTAGATCGGCGTCCATACCTTGTTAGATCGACGTCTTGTTATATCGGCGTCCATACCTTGTTAGATCGGCGTCAATACCTTGTTAGATCGACGTCCATATCTTGTTAGATCGGCGTCAATACCTTGTTAGATCGGCGTACATACCTTGGTAAGTCGGCGTCCATACTGTTAGATCAGTGTTTAGATTTATATTTAATTTTATAATTTTAATTTATGTATACGAACTTTATTGAATTACTTTTGTTTACTTTTAATTTCTGTAGCTTTGGATCGACGTTTCACAATGTCTACACAACACAATTGATTCCATACTAATTTTCAAAATTACTAATTTCAATCCAAATTTCAAAATTATCATTTTTGTCCCTATTAGTAACATAATAAATATAATTAAAAAAATGATAATAAAATTAATTTTAACATTTTTTTAAAAAAAATTAATGAAATAAATAATAAATATAATTAAAAAAATTAATGAAATAAATAATAAATATAATATAAAAATTAAAAAAACAATTTTTTTTCAAAATTACCATTTCCCCCTATTAGTAACATAATAGATATAATTTAAAAAATAAATAATAAACATAATTAAAAAAATGAAAATAAAATTAATTTAAAAATTTAATGAAATAAATAATAAATATAATTTTAAAATTTTAAAAAATTTAATTTTAAAAAATTATGGATGACATGGCACAACCCTATTAGTCGTGCCACTATTCTCCAGCAGTGAACTTTCCGTGAATAGAGTATAGAGTAATATATATATATATATATATATATATATATATACACACACACGCACACCTTTTTTTTACTGAAAATCGAAAATTAATGGTATAGAGGTCTGAAATTGGGAGCAATAAATACAAATGGCTAATATTATGGAGCATTCCAAAATCATCAAACCCAGCCCCAAATCTCATATTCTTCGACCAACCCTTACCAATCAACATCTATTGTCTGCAATTTGGCCCCAAACCTATTCCATTTGAAGATTGAAGACGAACTAGACGCGGAGGAGGTCGGTATCGTGACTGAGGAACAATAGCAACATTTCAGGTACGATTTAGAGTTTTAGACCTGGTAAACTGATTATAGGAAGTGTAAAATTCATCGTTTGGAACAAGGTTCATTCGTGGTGTCATCTTGATCAATTCATCGTCTCCAGTATTGATGATCTCCTAATCGATAGGAACGGTCCAATCAATTCGAGTCTCCAGAACAAAGGTTGGCAAGCTATTCGATACATCGTGATTTGGTCTATTTGGAAGGAGAGAAATGCGGTCATTCATTGCAACTCGAACTCCTCAAGTATTCGAGTCTTTGAGTCCATTCAATTCCTCTCTTTTCTTTGGATCTCTAATAGGAGCAATTCTAAGAATATTTTTTGGTGTGATTGGGTACTCCACCCTCTTGCTGCTATTAGCAACAACAGCTAGTTCCCTTTCACTTTCGTATGTATTCTTAAAGGTCTTCTCTCTACCTTAGAGGGAAAGTCTTTTATTTTATAATTCAGTTGCCTTTATCAAAAAAAGGAAGTGTAAAATTGACCAGATTTCTTCTGCATTTTTTGGTGACAAAGCGAGGAAACGGCGAGTTGATCCTAGCAATCGACGGCGAAACAGATTCGGAGGGAGAGTGGTTCGCAGTGGAGGGCCTCAAATGTTGCGCGGTCGGTCGTCGAATACGGAGGACAATGCCCCGTTTCTGTTCCTAGATGACGGAAGAGAACGTCCTGGTTCATTTCCTCGGTGAACAGACGCATGCTTCAGACGATTGTGTCTTCGGGGAGGACCCAATGGTGTTGGCCGGCCAATGCGATAGTGGGCAATGACAGTTGATCGAGGACGAGCACTAGGTAGTTGCTGGGACCACGGTAGCGGGCCTAGTAACGGGCAGCCCGCTACTGTGGTCCCAAAAAAATCCATCCCATATAGCAATGGGCAGCCCGCAACTATTGGCGTCACCTTTTTAAGAAAGTAGCAGCCATGGTAACGGGCAACGCATTACCAATTTGGTAACGCCGATCCCGCTACTAAACCCCCAACCAAACTGACAACGGCTGCCACGTCTGCCTGCGTGTCAGTGGTACCGGCTTGGTAACGCCATACCCCCTACTCCTCAATAAATATCTATTCTCCATCTTCCTTCTTCCCTTCATTTGTAGACAGTTCAGAAGCAAACGAAGATCTGTGCTCCTGAGTTCATTTCTCACCATTCTTTCGCATTCATCCCCATTTCTAAAATATTTAGTTAATTTGTATATTTCATCAAGCTATTGGTCTCTGATATACGATGATCTTTGTCTGTGGTTCAATTCTTGGCGCGCATCTAGATCTAGTTTCTCCAGTGGATCTCCGGTGTGTCTGATCAAGCAAGAAAGAAAAATATACCGAAGTATCGAGGTATGTATGTATTTTGTGTTTATTTCCATTTTTGTTGTTATAAATGTATATTTGATTTCATTTTTTATAAATCGGGTTATTTAAATATTTGTCAAAAAACGTAGAAATTTTGATGATCTAGATTTGAACCATAGTTCCTGTCTGTGGATATTACGTAGAATATTATATTAATAACATTATATTCCATTTTGGATATATTGTTGTGAAATATAATATTCTATTGAATATTCATGGATTGTCCAGGTTGGACAGTTTGTAAAAGTATAATCGGTATATTGAACTTTTATGATAGTTGTATATGTTTAACTGTAACACCTGCATTAATTTCAACTATTTTCATTCTCGTTCCTTGTTATACCAATTTGGATGTTTGAAACCTGAAAAAAATGGTATAATGAGGAAATGAGGTGAAATGCTGTCAAAATTTGTATATGGTGTATAAGTTAAGAATATACAACCATAAAAGTTTGATATACTAATTGTACTTTTATGAATAGGATAGGACCCATGCACCTTTAGTTGAGGAAAATTATTTTAAAGTACATGAAAATATGTAAGTAGTAATTGAATTTTTTGTTTGTTAACTAATTAATTAAAATTCTGTATGTATTTTATATTCCTATGCACCCGTGAATTGAATCCGCAATTTTGGGAGGGTCTTAAGTTATTTTTGAACGTTGCGTTCACATTTGCATAATCGAAAGGGTGGGACACTGTGAAATGTCCGTGTAAAAAGTGCAAAAATCGATACTTTTATGATAAAGTTACAGTTAAAACTCATTTATTTGAGTATGGATTTAAACCCGATTACTATGTTTGGGATTGTCATGGTGAGACTACATATCAATCTGTTTATCTATGATGGTTCTAATCGAATGAATTTTGAAGCATCATCGTTCAGTAATGCATGTGTGAGTACTGAAATGGAATCGAATAATTACTATCAAGGATGAGAAGTCCAACAAATGGTTCATGAAGGTTTAGGAATGCAATACAACACTTTAGAACTTGAAAATGTGGAAAATCTTGAAAATGATGACAATATTGATGAAAATGATCTTGATAATCGTAACATGCATGACGATGTTCAGGGATTGAGGTTGAAAATGAAATGGAAGTCAAAACTCGTAATGAAGAGGCGCAAAAATTTTATAAATTGATTGAAGCTACCTCACAACCTCTATATGATGGGTGTCGTGTTGAGCATAAGAGGTTAGCCGTGTTGATAAAGTTTTTGAGCATGAAATGTCAGAGCAACATCTCGGATGCGGCGTGGTCCACAATGATGAAAGTTGTGGATGACATATTACTTGGAGAAAATGCATTGTCACAAAGCACCGCTAAGGCGAAGAAGATGATCAGAGACTTAGGGTTATCGTACGTCAAGATTCATGCATGCGAAAACAATTGCATGTTATTTCACGGAAGATACAACCATTTAATGCATTGTGGAGTGTGCGGTGTGGAAAGGTATATTCATGGGGGTTTGGATAGTTGTGGGAATCCGAAACTTAAGCCAAAGAAGGTCCTACGCTATCTTCCAATCACTGAGCGGCTCAAGCGGCTTTACTAGTCATCGAAAACGGCTGAATTTATGAGTTATCATGTAAGGGCGAATGCAAACACAAATAGTATGATTGGACATCCCAGCCAATCGTGGGCATGGAAACATGTTGATAAGCTTTATCCTGATTTCGCCAGAGAGGTTGGAAATGTCCGATTAGGGTTATGCACTGATGGATTTAATCTATTGTCTGATATCGGTAGCACTTATTCGATGTGGCCGGTATTCATCACAATTTATAATCTGCCTCCTGATTTATGCATGAAGTAGTAGTACATTTTTTTAGCACTGCTAATCTTGGGACCTCGATCACCAGGACGTAACATTGATGTCTTCTTGAGACCGTTGATCGATGAGTTAACTTTTCTATGGATGTCCTATTGAAGTCCTATTTTGCTACTAAACGCATCTTGTTTGAAACTTCTTGTCCTTACACACCTCAACAGAATGGGCGGGTAGAACGCAAGCATCGACATCTATTAAATGTTGCTCGCGCCCTACAGTTTCAAGAAAATCATCCTCTTCATTTTTGGGGGGAATGTGTATTGACAGCTTGTTATTTGATTAATAGGACTCCGTCGAAACTTCTTCAAGGTCACACACCGTTTGAACTTCTACATGGATCCAAACTACAATCATATTCGAGTCTTTGGGTGCCTATGTTTTGCCTCTCACATACCACGAGACCGGAATAAATTCGCGCCTGTAGCAGGAAGTGCCTCTTTCTCGGCAATCCACATGCAAAGCCTGGTTGGCGTCTCTATGACCTTGAAACTCATGACATTTTTATCAGTAGAGATGTTCTCCAACGAGCAACATTTTCCCTTTGCCACACCTGAGCCTTCTCCCACGGTCACAGACACTTCTACTGTGACACTTGACACTTCACCTGCGATTTATGATGATCTGCATCCTCCACCCATTGCTCACGATAGGGGGAGTGTTGCTGATGTCGTCCTTCCCAATGATGACGTTGACGTTTTTCCTATCTCTCTTGTCGCACCTCGCCGTAGCACCCGTATTCAGAAGTCATTAGTGCTACTTCAAGATCATATATGCAATACTACACTTGTATTAGACCCCCCTATCGCTTCATCTTCACCTCTCTCTACATCACCGTCCTCAGGTACGCAATATCCTATAGCTGCATTTGTCTCTTGTAATAATTTTTCTACACCCCATTCTCGTTTTCTAGCAGCTGTAACTTCGGGAAACAAACCCTCTACTTACTCTGAAGCCGCTCAACATGCTTGTTGGCTCGAAGCTATGTGCATTGAAATTGATGCTCTTGAACTAATATATACGTGTAGGTGTATGTAGTGCCCAAAAGCCATCCAACCTATATTGGTGTGTATTGGCTTTGGAACGCTGACATGATTATTTAATTAAGAGGCATTGTTCAGATTATTATTGTTGTCTTTTGTTTTTGCATTAGTAAAGAACAATAATAATAATAATAATAATAAAACCTTGGAGCATGAGATGTTCCTAAATGGCCCTAGTCGAGTGTTATAAAGAACAAAGGTTGATATAACACATGCGAGACTAGCATAAGAGTAGATTCACGTGGGACGTGGAATCTAGCTTATGATTACATAAGTAGTTGTAATGGTCCGACCCACTTGGTAGAACTTAAGTAATCGTGACATGATTATTATAAGCTCTACACATAAACCATAGTGCGTGTAGTCTTCTGACTTGAGAGTATGAAGATCTTCTCGTAGTGAGCTGCATACTTTGATTCTATGTGCTATCCCTTCTTGACCGAAGGAGTGTGCTAGTTTTGGGTGTGTAGTGAATTACGGAGTAAGACTATCATACGTCAAGACGAGATTCGTCACTCCCATGTCAGGGGAGTTTATTCTCCACTGGCCAGGTTGAACACGGTTCAATTAGAGAATATGATGAAAAGACATAACATGTGCACTAATGTGGTTTGGTTGATAGGTGATGTTTTCGTTGCGATTTTAAACGGATTCTATATTACTTGGGTAACGGTGATGTGTTGCTAGATACCGCTCCTTTGTCGGTAATTATGAGTGAGACATCATAATTATTGCCAACGTAATAAGAGTCGCACGCTCAGTGAGTTAATTATAGAGTGTTTTCAGCAAGAGATAAAAGTTTGGTGACTTAAGTGTCAACTTTTGGAAAGTTAAACACTTAAGTAATATAGAGGAATGAGGCTAGGGACTAGTTATGTAATTAACCCAAAAAGCTAGGTTAATTATATAACTTGTCGCCGCCCCTGGATGCGCATATGATTTACTGTTTGCTCAGTCTGTGTTTTTGACACAGTTTCACCAAATACTTTTCCTGGTTTGGAACCGGAAAAATTATTAGAAAATACAGAAACGTTCTCTGTAATTTTCTGATTGATCTCGTGTGCTCCGTTCTTCGAGGAACTGTCGCTAGCACGGCAAAAAGGAGGAACGTGGACTCAGTAATTGCTCGCGCGTGGATACCGTAGATGGTCTGTACGTTCAGATCTACCGAGAACGCATTTGAAGTAATTTTCTGGTAATTTCTTCAACCATAATTGTACCGTTTTCGATTGTACATGGATCCTGTCCGGGGTTTTATTTTTTCGCTGCGTTATTTGATGATACGCCCGGCTGGCCCGGTCGGTTCTCTGGCCCGACCCGCCTGGTTCGCCTGAACCAGGGCGAATTGCGCCCCTGCCCCTGGAAGTTTTTAAATTTGTGCAGATTAGCCCAGAATTTTGTTTTAAGCTTCAAATTAATTCCGGGGACCCTATTTTCGCCCGAAATTAATTCTGAAACTTAAGAAAAATTCATAAAAATTTCTGGTAATATTTAAAATAGTCCCGGAGCGCTGTTTTAAAATATTTTACGAGATAAATTTTTAAAATTACAGAAAGGTCCTTAAAAATTTATTTTTTACTCAAATTTGACCCAGAACTTTATGAATGCATTAATTGAATATCAAACTTGTTGAATAGGCGTTTTAGCATGTTTGGATGATTCTTTGATGCATGGTACACGGTTATAGCCCTGAGAATGAATGGATGTATTTTTGGTAAATACGGCTGCGCCGTGCCTCTCCTTATATATTCTCGTTGTATAATTCTCTTCTCATCCACTCCCCTCAATGTAAAAGAGGTTTCTTAAATGTAATTTATATGTAATCACAAACGCTTGGACAAGAAGATTGGATCGAGAAGACTAAGGAAGAAAGGTGCGGACCCAAGAGACGCTAGCAAGGAAGAGACTAGTATAGGTCTTTTTCTTTCTAGGTTTTATGGATCCCTTTGCTCGGGATACATCTAGATTGGGCTATAACCGTGGTACAATCTATTTTCAGTAATAGATGGCATGTTTAGGTTGATTGATGCATGTTTAATCAACCAGAGAAATTTAAAACTGGTGAGACATTAAAATCCCTCAACGCATATTAAGCTCATGGTCTTCCATCGCGAGACACGTCATATAGCTCGATCATCTTGTGGTAGGTTTCGCCATAGCGAGGTGCCACACTTTAATCTTGATTAAAGGCGAGTTCTAGGTGATGGGTCGGGCTTGACCATTCCACCAACACGGTTGGCAGTTTGGAGACCGATTGAGTGGGAGTTAAGTGAGTAGGTTTCGCCATAGCAAGGTGTTGCACTGTAACTCCACTCAATGATACAAGAATTGCACACGGTGCAATTGGCAAGGTAGCCTACCTAAAGTTCTGTTATTGAAGCACTAGCCATAGCAGTTTGAGTTGAACGGTGAACTTATGGATCTTGTCCCGCTAAGAATGTCTATACGCTCTGACATTCCGAGGTGATAGTGAGGGCTATTATCTTGAAGAAAATAGTGGGAGCCCTTTTAATCAAAAGCCCTTATTAAAAGAGGAATTAAATAATTCTGTTCTTACTTCTTATGTATGTTTACTTGTTGTAGATAACCATGACGCAAACTACATACACTTTATCGATACCATCTGCCTCGAGAAGGAGAAGCTCAATGAGACTAACTTTCTTTCTTGGTTTCGTAATCGAGGATTATCTTAATGCGAGAGAAGAAAGGTTATGTGCTCGAGGAGCCTCTGCACGATGAGCCGGCGGCTAATACTCCCGGAGCGGGCGTGATGCTATTCTGAAGCATCATGCTGATTCTGTTGAGGTCTCATGTCTCATGCTTTTGGGCATGGAGCCAACGCTGCAGAAGCAACATGAGGGAATGAGTGCTTATGATATGATTGAGCATCTCAAGACTCTGTTTGGCAAAATGGCAAGGCATGAGAGGTTTGAGATCTCTAGGGCGTTGTTTCGGTGTAAGTTGGCAGAAGGATCTCTGTTATTCCACATGTGCTCAAGATGATTGGGTACATGAGGACTTGAAGTTGGATGTCGGTCTGCCGGTGATCGCTGCGATTTGATCTTGCAGTCTCTCCCGAGAGCTATAATCAGTTTGTTATGAACTTTAACATGCATGATCTTCAGAAGTCTCTACCTGAGTTGCTCAACATGTTGCGAACATCTGAGCACAATCTTCGTAGTGAGAAGGTTGTTATGGTTGTCCAGAACAATGGAAAGAAGAGAGGGTGCAGAAAGAATAGGAAGGGAAAGGGTAAGGCTAGGGTAGCCAAAACCGCTATCCCAACTCTTGCTCAAACACTGAAACCATCTAGGGGAGTTAGCAAGAAGGTGCAGAATTGCTTCCATTGTGGGAGACCAGGACATTGGAAGCGAGACTGCAAGCTCTGGATTGAGGAGACCGAGAAGGGTGCCGCGGGCAACGCTTCAGGTATCCTTGTTATAGAGTTACTTGTTTCTAGTTCTACATCTTGGGTGTTGGACACTGGATGTGGATCTCACATTGTTCAAATGTGCAGGATCTGAGGAAAAGTAGAGCATTGGTAAAGGGAGAAGTGGATCTTCGAGTTGGAAACGGAGCACGGGTTGCTGCTGGAGCTGTCAGATCTTGCTTCATTACTTTACCTCTTGGATTTATTTTAGAACTCGAAAACTGTTATTATGTGCTGTTATTTCCAGTAATTTGATTTATGTTTCTTGTTTGGACAAGAAAGGTTTTCATTCATTATAAAGGACAATGTTTGTTCCGTTTATTTGAATGAGATACTATATGCTAGCGCACATTTGAATAATGGTTTATATGTTCTAGATCTAAATAATCCAATCTATAACATCCAAGCTAAGAAGATCAAAACTAATGATTCAAACGAAACATATCTTTGGCATTGTCGATTAGGCCACATAAACGAGAGATGCATAACCAAACTCCATAAAAGTGGAATGTTGGACTCATTTGATCTCGGATCATATGAGACTTGTGAAGCTTGTTTATGTGGCAAGATGGCAAGGGCGCCATTCACTGGAAACAGTGAAAGGGCCACCGAGGTCTTTGGAGCTTATTCACAGTGATGTGTGTGGGCCGTTGAGCACTCAGGCTAGAGGAGGATTTCGGTACTTCGTTACCTTTACTGATGATTTCAGTAGGTATGGTTATGTGTACCTGATGGCGTAAAAATCTGAGACTTTTGAAAAGTTCAAAGAGTTTCAGAATGAAGTACAGAATCAACTTGGAAAGAGTATCAAGAAACTTCGATCAGATCGAGGTGGTGAGTACTTAACCCAAGAGTTTCTTAACCATCGAGAGATTGTGGCATAGTGTCACAACTCACTCCACCTGGAACACCTCAGTTAAATGGTGTGTCCGAGAGGAGGAATCGGACCTTGATGGACATGGTTCGATCTATGATAGGTCACACTGATCTTCCAACATCCTTCTGGGGCTATGCTCTTGAAACGGCAGCGTTTACACTTAACCGAATTCCATCCAAGACAGTACAAATGACACCATATGAGTTATGGCATGGGAAGAGGCCCAGTTTGTCGTTTATGAGAATCTGGGGCTGCGAGGCTTATATGAAGAAGTTGATCACAGATAAGCTCGAGTCCAGATCTCTTAAGTGTTCTTTTGTTGGGTACCCTAGTAGGACTAAGGGATACTACTTCTATGATCCCGTCAACCAGAAAGTGTTTGTGGCACGTACTGGTGCTTTCCTTGAGAGAAATTTTATTTCCAAAGGAAACAGTGGGAGAGGCATAGAACTCGAAGAAATTCGAGAACAAGAGAATACTTCAACTCTTGAGAGGGAACATGAACAGAAATCACATAATGATGTGGTAGTACAACCTGTTCAAGTAACACAAGACCTATGTAGAAGCGGTAGAGCACGAAATCAGCCAGAGAGATACTACGGTTTCCTCGTGACTAATTCCGGTGATGTGACTGTCATTGATGACGAGCCGACATCCTACCAGGAAGCTATGTCAGGACCAGATTCTGAGAAGTGGCTAGAAGCCATGAGATCTGAGATGAAATCCATGTCACAAAACCAAGTCTGGGACTTGGTCCTTGCACCTGATGGGGCAAAGCCCATAGGTTGCAAGTGAGTCTTTAAAAGGAAGACCGACATGGATGGTAATGTAATTACCTATAAGAGGCGACTCGTTGCAAAGGGTTTCAGGCAAGTTCATGGTATTGACTATGACGAAACCTTTTCGCCTGTTGCCATGCTTAAATCCATACGGATCCGTTTGGCTATAGCCGCATACCATGACTATGAGATTTGGCAGATGGATGTCAAGACCGCTTTCTTGAATGGAAAGCTACTTGAGGATGTGTTTATGACACAACCCGAGGGTTTTGTTGATCCTAAGAATGCTCATAAGGTATGCAAGCTGCAGAGATCCATTTATGGATTAAAGCAGGCTTCTAGAAGCTGGAATCTACATTTTGATGAAGCAATAAAAGAGTTTGGCTTTATCGAGAACGAAGATGAACCTTGTGTGTACAAGAAGGTTAGTGGGAGCGTTATTGCCATTCTAGTGTTGTATGTCGATGACATACTTCTGATCGGAAATGATATCCCTGTACTTCAGTCTGTGAAGACTTGGTTAGGAAAATACTTCTCGATGAAGGACTTAGGTGAAGCATCATATGTGCTCGGTATAAAGATCTATAGAGATAGATCAAACAGGTTGCTTGGACTAAGTCAGAGTACATACCTAGATAAGATTCTGAGGAGGTTTAATATGCATGAGTCCAAGAGGGGATTCTTGCCTATGACCCATGGCACGCCTCTTTCCAAGACGCAGTATCCACAGACACGCTCGGAAAGGAAGCGAATGGATGAGATTTCGTATGCATCAACAATCGGATCTATCATGTATGTCATGTTATGTACTCGACCAGATGTATCGTATGCTTTGAGCATGACGAGTAGATTCCAGTCAGACCCAGGTGAGAAACACTGGGTGGCCGTTAAGAACATTCTTAAGTTCTTGAGAAGGACTAAGGATGTCTTCTTGGTCTAAGGAGGCGAAGAAGAGCTTTGTGTAAAGGGTTACACAGATGCTAGCTTCCAGACTGACGTGGACGATTTCAGATCGCAATCTGGGTATGTGTTTTGCTTAAATGGTGGTGCTGTGAGTTGGAAGAGCTCAAAGCAGCAAACAGTCGCGGACTCTACAACAGAAGCAGAATATATTGCCGCCTCTGACGCTGCAAAGGAGGCTGTTTGGATCATAAAGTTCATTTCAGAACTTGATGTGGTCCCTAGTGCTCAGGATCCGATTCAGCTCTACTATGACAACAATGCTGCGATCGCTCAAGCAAAGGAACCACGATCTCACCAGAGATCCAAACATATCCTTCGGCGTTATCACCTGATTAGAGAAATCTTGGAGCGAGGCGACGTATCCATACAGAGAGTAGACACGGATCGCAATGTGGCGGATCCGCTTACAAAGACTCTAGCGCAACATAAGCATGAGGGCCACTCTAGGTCTATCGGTCTCAAACAGATGTTGGATTGGCTTTAGTGCAAGTGGGAGTCTGTAGGTGTATGTAGTGCCCAAAAGCCATCCAACCTATATTGGTGTGTATTGGCTTTGGAAAGCTGACATGATTATTTAATTAGGAGGCATTCTTCAGATTATTATTGTTGTCTTTTGTTTTGCGTTAATAAAGAACAATAATAATAATAAAACCTTGGAGCATGAGATGTTCCTAAATGGCCCTAGTCGAGTGTTATAAAGAACAAAGGTTGATATAACACATGCGAGACTAGCATAAGGGTAGATTCACGTGGGACGTGGAATCTAGCTTATGATTACATAAGTAGTTGTAATGGTCCGACCCACTTGGTAGAACTTAAGTAATCGTGACATGATTATTATAAGCTCTACACATAAACTATAGTGCGTGTAGTCTTCTGACCTGAGAGTATGAAGATCTTCTCGTAGTGAGCTACATACTTTGATTATATGTGCTATCCCTTCTTGACCGAAGGAGTGTGCTAGTTTTGGGTGTGTAGTGAATTACGGAGTAAGACTATCATACGTCAAGACGAGATTCGTCACTCCCATGTCACGGGAGTTTATTCTCCACTGGCCAGGTTGAACACGGTTCAATTAGAGAATATGATGAAAAGACATAACATGTGCACTAATGAAATTTGGTTGATAGGTGAAGTTTTCGTAGCGTTTTTAAACGGATTCTATATTACTTGGGTAACGGTGATGTGTTGCTAGATACCGCTCACTGTCAGTAATTATGAGTGAGACATCATAATTATTGCCAACGTAATAAGAACCTACAGGGTCGCACGCTCGGTGAGTTAATTATAGAGTGTTTTCAGCAAGAGATAAAAGTTTGGTCAAACACTTAAGTAATATAGAGGAATGAGGCTAGGGACTAGTTATGTAATTAACCCAAAAAGTTAGGTTAATTATATAACTTGTCGCCGCCCCTGGATGCGCATATGATTTGCTGTTTGCTCAGTCTGTGTTTTTGACACAGTTTCACCAAATACTTTTCCTGGTTTGGAACCGAAAAAATTATTAGAAAATACAGAAACGTTCTGTAATTTTCTGATTGATCTCGTGTGCTCCGTTCTTCGAGGAACTGCCGCTAGCACGGCAAAAAGGAGGAACGTGGACTCAGTAATTGCTCGCGCGTGGATACCGTAGATGGTCTGTACGTTCAGATCTACCGGGAACGCATTTGAAGTAATTTTCTGGTAATTTCTTCAACCATAATTGTACCGTTTTCGATTGTACATGGATCCTGTCCGGGGTTTTATTTTTCCGCTGCGTTATTTGATGATACAAAACCCCAACAATACGGGCCCAAGGAAGTCATTCCAAACGCTGACATCATCACTATGAGGACCCCCTTCTCGTTTGTACGAAGAGGGTCCTCGTATAGTAACGGTCAGGCGGCTCCCCTGCACCCTCATAAATCTCAAAGGGGTTAACCCCCACAAACGACAACAATAATCAGGGGGATTCCCATATGGGAAATCACAATCACCACAATCACGCACGCATTAATGATGCGATCCTCACAATCAAGGCCCTCCTCGATGGGTACTGGCACCACTCTATATATTGAGAGGTGCCTCCTTTGAATAAGGTACTTACTACACACCCACCCTCTTTGCTCTTCTCAGCCCCTGAAGAATCTCTTTGTCTCTCATTTCCAGGTTATCAAGGTCACCATTTTACCTTTCACCAGCCGCTCTTTGCCACCGGATTGGTAAAATACTATCAATGTGGCGACGTCTGTGGGAAACGAACAACCGCATCTCTTTTCCCATATACCTTTTTATTCTCTCAATGGCCAAGAC
The DNA here is from genome assembly GCA_024586325.1 of Stellera chamaejasme. Taxonomy (NCBI): domain Eukaryota; kingdom Viridiplantae; phylum Streptophyta; class Magnoliopsida; order Malvales; family Thymelaeaceae; genus Stellera; species Stellera chamaejasme. Next base: position 52,044,315 of record CM044981.1, on the reverse strand, counting down.
AAGGAGGACTTACAATACTGACAACAACGCACTGGTCGAGGACGCTAATTCTAGCTCCCCAGGCACGCCCTCTTTGCTCCCAGTTGGCGGGGCAACAGGGACCCAGCTGCCCACACAACAACCAACGACTAATATAGCCAACCTCCCTGGACCTTCCACGGTCCCAGTCCCATCATCATCGATCCTGCTCAGATGATGTTACTCCAACCCAACATCCTCAATGATATGAAGGCATTGATGGTACAAACCATCAAGGCTGAATTACAGGCCGCGCGCATCCCACATCCCAACGAACGTGAAGAGCAATCCCAGAATCAGAACAACACTTATAGAAATTTATGTGTCGATGACCTCCTCCGACGCATCAACATGGTCGAGGAACAGGTCAAGACACCAAACCAAGTCCTCGACGACATCAAGGTCCTCCCCACACAACCCTTCACGGAGGATATGATTGCCTTCAGGCACCAGCCGGCTTTCGAATGCCAGTCATTGAAAGTTACGACGCAACCACTGATCCCGTCGATCATCTACAGCGTTACATTTCTCAAATGGAGATGGCACGCGCCACGGACCCAATCCTCTACAAGGCTTTTAGCTCCACCCTCAAGGGGGCCGCATCTACATGGTTCGGAACACTACGGGGACAACACTTCAAGTGTTTCAAGGACCTGGCCTCGGCCTTCCTCCACCACTTCATGGGCGCCAGACGACCCCCAAAGACGGTCCAGCACTTGTTGAGGGTGAAGCAACAAAAGGAGGAACCCCTTCGAGATTACATTCGACGGTTTCAGGCAGAAGCCGTCCAAGTCCAGGGGCTCTCTCCAGACATGCAGCTCTTGGCCGTCACTCAAGGCCTCTAACGCGAGTCAAGGCTAGCATACAATATCAACGAGAATCCCGTCACAACGTTGGGTGAGTTCATAGATCACGCAACTCGATTCATGAACTTCGAGGAGAACAACAAACCCTACCACCAATCCTCTTCCAATGATTGGAGCAGAAAATATGACAAGGGGATAATGCATCGAAGTACCCCTCCTCGACAAGCACTTCCAGGACCTCCGATGCCCATCCACCTTTGCGCAACACTCGCATAAACATCCTGCTGCTACTCGAAAAGCAGAACAAGGTCCTTAAGTAGCCTCAGCCCATCCAATACAAGACCACTAAAGGTTTTGACAAGTTATGCCTGTACCACAAGGAGTGCGGGCACGACATTGAGGCCTGCTAGCAACTCAAACATCTCATTAATGAGATGATAGAGCAGGGAAAACATAAGAAGTTCCTCGCCCATTCCAACTTGCCCTGTAAAGACCTCTCGAAGGGTCGCAAAAGGGACGATAACAGTGACGACCACGACAAAATGTGCCGACGTCACACCAGTCCTTGAAGGCAAAATTTGCCACCACCCCCACCGATGGGCCTAATCCACGTGTTCACAAAATCGGAAGGCGACTCCAGTATGAAGCGTTACGCGAGGGAGATCTTTCAGATCGACCACCTGGAGGAGAACGTCATATATCGCCCTGATGGGACTAAGGTCGTTTTTCCGCACTCCGACCAACTACTAATCACGGCACGGATTGCGGGTTAAGACACCAACAAGGTGTACATCGACACGGGTGCAAATACCAGTGTCATCTTCAAGGACATGCTCGACAAACTCGAGGTACACATGTCCGTGATTAGGAAAAGCTCCGGTCTTACATTTGGCATGGGTCAGAATGTCGTCCAAACAATCGGGGTCGTCAACCTCCCTCTCATGCTAATCGGAGAAACACAGTTTAAAACACTTGATTGCCACTCTGTCATGACAGAGTTCTTAGTCCTCAACGTCCGCTTAGCCTACAACGCCATCATCGGCCGGCCCAGCCAGGTCAATTTCCACATGCGATGTGACATCCGTTCCCTCACTATCACCTTCGCAACACCTCAGGGAGACGCTCACATATACGTTGACTAATGGACCTCAAGGACAAATTATGTGGCCATGCTGAGTTATGCTGTCGGTTCACAAACCTTGAATGCAAGGGACGACCCGATGACCAACCACGCCTCAGTGATATCACCGATGAAGTCGGGGTCGTTCCAGGTAAAAAATTCAAAATTGGAAAGGATCTCAAACAAAAAGATAAGATGAGCTACATCCACCTTCTCGAAGCAAACTTGGATGTCTTCGCGTGGTAGATGAAAGACTTGCCAAGAGTAGATCCCAACATCATCACCCACAAGCTGAATGTATTTCCGGATGCAAAGCCGGTCAAACAAAAGAAAAGGGGTATGGCCCCCTCCAAAAAACAATTTGTAAAAGAGGAGGTTTCCAAACTCCTTGATGCGGGAATAATAAAGGAAATTCAGTATTCGGAATGGCTCGCTAACATAGTCTTAGCTGACAAAAATAACGGAGAACTCCGTATGTGTGTTGATTTCACGGGACTCAACAGGCATTGTCCAAAAGACCCATATCCATTACCAGTTATCAATCAACTCGTTGACGCAACTTGCAAGTACAAATACTTGTCTTTCATGGACGCCAAAAGTGGCTACCATCAAATCTACATGGACCCAAACGACGCCATCAAAACGACATTCACCACAGGTGATGACGTATACCACTACGTCCGAATGCCATTTGGACTTAAAATCACTGGAGCCACATACCAACATTTAGTCTTTGCCTATCAAATAAGCTGTAACCTCGAGGCCTACGTTGACAACGTCATAGTCAAAAGTATGAACTTCGACGATCACCTACGAGACCTCGACGAGACGTTCCAATCATTCTGACAATACAACATGAGGCTCAACCCCGTAAAATGCTCCTTTTTTGTCGGAGCAGGAAAATTCCTCGGATACATGATTTCCAAAATGGGTATTGATGCCAACCTCAAAAAAATATCGGCTGTCACCGATATGCCACCACCAAAAAGTATCAAGGAAATTCAACTATTGGCTGGGAGAATTGTCGCCCTCGGACGTTTCATTTCGAAACTGGGCGAAAAATGCAAACTACGTTTTGAACATTTTCGCATGAAGAAGGCATTAGCCTGGACGCTGGAGTGTCAAATAGCCTTCGATCAAATCAAGAAGCACCTCTCCGATTTGCCAACTCTAAAGTGCCCTCGAATGGGTGATGAACTTATCATCTACCTCGCCACGTCCAATGATACGGTATCTTCTATACTCGTTAAGGAAGAAGGTCCACAGCAGTGGCCTGTCTACTATACGAGTCACACTTTACGAGGGGCTGAAATGAATTACCCACCACTCCAGAAGACGGTCTATGCTTTGCTAATCACCGCTCGAAAGCTAAGGACATATTTCCAAGACCACACAATCATTGTCAGAACAGATTTACCAATCAGGGAAATCTTGAACCGACCAGAACATAGCGGTGTATCAAGCTTAGCGAGTACGACATTAAGTTCAAACCGCGACGAGCAATCAAAGCACAGGCCCTTGCGGACTTTATGGCCGAACTCTCCATCTACCCTCTCGAACAAGGACCCTCGAGGTTACCGCCATCAGAATTTGGGCCTCCCGAATGGGACATGTTCGTAGATGGTTTATCAAGCACAGATTGCCCAGGAGGCATCCACATAAGAGGCCAACAAGGCATGGAAGCTAACATACGCATTGCTTTCCAATTTCCTGTCACAAACAATGTAGCAGAATACGAGGCCCTCGTCTCTAGGTTAAAAATGGCCCTCAAATCTGGATTATGACACCTGACAGTACACAGTGACTCCCAGCTATTGGTGGGCCAAGTAACGGGCACGACTGAATGTAAAGATCCCACTTTGTCGAGGTACCTAAGCCTCGTCAAAAGCCTACAACAACAGTTCAAGCAGCTGAATATCAACAAGATCCCAAGGGATCAGAACACTAAGGGTGACAAACTGTCCAAGGGAAGGATGGAATCCATCCTCGAGACATTGGCAAAACCTTCAATAAGCACTATCCATGTCATCAACACTAATACGACAGCCGATTGGAGGCAACCAATCCTCCAATACCTTCAATCAGGCACAATCGAGGGCCCCCCGGCACTCCAAAAGAGGATAAGAACACAATCCTCGCGCCACATCGTCATAGACAAAACGCTATGGCGCAAAGGGTACTCTACCCTTTTACAAAAGTGTATCAGTCTAGAGAACTCCCAAATTGTTCTAAATGAGGTCCACTCCGGGGTGTGCGGGGCACATTGGTTTCGATGCTTTGGGCCAAAAATGATTGCGCCTCGGGTACTACTGGCCAACATTGAAGAAAGATGTACACGGCCTAGTACGAAAATGTCACAAGTGCCAACTTAACTCTCGCATCCAGCGACAGCCTTCCAACGAGGTAGTGACAGAGACCTACCCGATACCGTTCGCATTGTGGGGTCTCGACCTCATAGGGCCAATGCCTAAGGCTTATGGACAGTTTAAATTCTATATAGTAGCGATTGATTACTTCACCAAATGGATCGAGGTCAGACCACTCAAAAACAACTAGCTCTGTCAAAGTTATACACTTCTTATGGCATGACCTCGTATCTCGATACGACACTCCAAAGGCCATAATTACGGATAATGAGACCAGTTTGCAAACACCAAGCTCAAGGACTGGGCCCACAAAATGAATATCTAAATGAAACCCGCAAGGTAGAAATCTCTTCAAATCTCGCCAAAACGCAAAGGAATGATTTCGCCGGAAACACAAAAGCAAAGAGAAGCAACAATATTCAGGTGAAACTGATTTCGCCCACGTGGGATTGCGTTTAAATATGGGGAAGGTAAAAAACCGTCCCACTCCCCCATAATTAGGGGGCTTCAAACTTCATTTTGTGGAGGTGAGCATGAGGAGTGATTCACTTCCAAAATTCATGGTGATTTTGGAAGGTTTTCACTCCTCCAAAAATCACTTGAGGTGTGAAAATCAGTTTTTCACCGTGAAAAAATGAAATTCAACATTTAATCTATGATTTTTTTTCTTCAATATTTTAATAACTAAAGATTAATAATTTATATGCAAATAATAAATGAACATCTAGTTTCTAAATAGTTTCTAAATATTATTATTGTCACCTCACAAGAATTCACGGTGATTCTTCAATTTCTCATCCACCTTCCTAAGTTTGAAACCCTCTAATATATTTTTTTCACCTTACGAGAATCCACGGTGAATTCTTCAATTTCTCACCTCATGAAAATCTCTCCCCCTCATAAGTTTGAAACCCCCTATTACAAATGGTAAAAAGTATAAACACCTTTTACTGCGCTGCAGTGCCATTCAAAGCGTTATTTACGACTTCAACCGCCACAACCCAAAAAGGGTGGGCCAGTTCATGGGCTTCGCCCAAAGAAGCCCAATACGGAGCATAGGGTCCCATCCCATCCTCCGTTGTGGGGGGAGGACATACTGATATATACGGGCCCAAGGAAGCCGTTCCAAACGCTGACATCATCACTACGAGGACCCCCTCCTCGTTTGTACGACGAGGGTCCTCGTATAATAACGGTCAAGCGACTCCCCCGCACCCTCATAAATCTCAAAGGGGTCAACCCCCACAAACGACAACAATAATCAGGGGGATTCCCATATGGGAAATCACCATCACCACAATCACGCACGCATTTATGATGCGATCCCCACAATCAAGGCCCTCCTCGACGGGCACTGACACCACTCTATATATTGAGTGGTGCCTCCTTCGAATAAGGTACTTACTACACACCCACCCCCTTGGCTCTTCTCTGCGCCTGAAGAATCTCTGTGTCTCTCATTTGCAGGTTATCAAGGTCACCATTCTACCTTTCTCCAACCGCTCTTTGCTACTGGATTGGTAAAATACTATCATGAACGGAATGGAACGTGGGTATTTTCTTCTCTGCCTCCTGATAAGAAAGCCATAGGTTACAAGTGGGTTTACAGAATTAATATCGGTCTGATGGGACAATAGAGCGTTATAAGGCTCGTCTCGTTGTACTTGGAAATCGCCAAGTTGAAGGTGTTGATTATAATGAAACATTTGCTCATGTTGCCAAGATGGTCTCGTTTCGTGTTTTTCTCTCTGTTGCTGCTATCAAGGGCTAGGTACTACATCAAATGGATGCCCATAATGCCTTCCTTCATGGCGATTTAGATGAGGAAGTGTACATGACTCCTCCACCTGGTTTTTCTCATGGCACTTCTGGCCAGTTATGTCGACTACAGAAGTCACTTTATGGTCTTCATCAAGCACCTCGAAATTGGTTCTCCAAACTTGCTACCGCTCTCCGCGCATTCGGATTTCGATAGAGTTATGCTGACTATTCATTGTTCTCTCTACATCGTAGCCAGGTATCTCTACACATTCTCATTCCTGTGGATGATATAATTATTTCTGAGAATGATCCATCTGCCATCTCTTATTTCAAGCTATATTTGAGCTCATGTTTTCATATGAAGGATCTTGGTCATTTGAAATATTTTTTTGGGTATAGAGATAGCACGATCTTCAAGTGGGCTGTTTTTAACCCAGGGGAAATACACACTTGATCTCCTCTCTAAATCGGGTCTTCTGGGGGCAAAACCTTGTGATTTTCTCATGGAACAAAATTAGGAGATCGCAACGTCTGATAGCGCTCCTCTGGATTATCCTGATCGATATCGTCGACTTGTTGGACGTCTTATCTACCTGACTATCACCAGGCCGGATATATATTACTTCATTCTCGCCCAGTTCATGCAACACTCGAAGCTCGATCTTTGGCATGCTGCACTTCGCGTGCTTCGGTATCTCAAAGGTCACCCAAGGCAAGGCCTTTTTCTCTTCGCGTATAGTGCTTTACAACTCTCAGCATACTGTGACTCAGATTGGCAGCTTTTCCTCTTACTCGCCGCTCCGTCACAGGATATTTTGTTATTATGGGACAATCTCCAATTTCTTGGAAGACAAAGAAACAACCTATAGTTTCTCGTTCTTCGGCTGAACTGAATACCGATCCATGACAGCTGCTTGCTTTGAGTTAATGTGGCTCAAGTACTTGATGCGCTCGCTTGGCGTTGCTCACACTGCCCCGATGCGTCTTCACTGTGATAGCCAGTCTGCCATGCATATTGCCGCCAATCCTGTCTTTCATGAACGTACAAAGCACATTGAGATTGATTGACATTTCATTCGTGATCAAATAACAGCAGACAACATCTCCACCTCTTACGTTCGGATATCGCTTCAGCATGCTGATCTCTTCACTAAACCTCTTGGTCGTTAACAATTTCAGTTTCTTCTTCGCAAGTTGGGCATTCTTGATCTCCATGCTCCAACTTGAGGGGGAGTATTGAGATATATCCCACATGTACCATGTAATTAGCTTAGTCTAACATGATTAGTATATATATTGCTTTATCCCACATGTACTGTGGAAAACAGCTTAGCCTAGCGTGACTGTTATATATTGTACTAAATGTGTTTGAGAAAGATATGAAAAACATTCCACTAATTCTATCTTTTCTCTATTTTAACACATGCCCATAAAAAATGAATGGATAAAAAAATGGAATATAAACCGACTAAAAGAAAAAAGATGAAAAAAAGAAAGAAAGAAAACACGCGCACACGTACTGCACAAACGACAACTCACGGACGGAAAGGGGGAGTGGCGCAATTGCATGTCTACATTGCGTTCAATGAACAGTACGCTGACTCAACGTAAAATAATATAAATAATAATATCTAGTATAATATATATATATATATATATATATATATATATATATATATATTATATACTTCATCCGTCACCAATTAATTCTACATTTTGTGTCGTCGCGGAGATTAAGGTGAATGTAAGATTTTATGTGGTTTGACATAATTATTCTTGAGTGGAGGTTGCACAAAAAACGAGATAGAAAAAGTTGATAAAGAAGGGATAGTTTTGTAACTTTAGAGGAGATAAGTTTTTATTTAAAAAAGTGTAGAATTTTTTAGGGATAACCCAAAATGGAAATATGTAGAATTTATTGGGGACAGATGGAGTATATAATAATCCCTCATTTCCGATTTAATTGTTACGTTTCTTTTTCAGCTTCCAATCTATGAATTTGTTTCTTCAATATTTTGTTATAAAATGTCAATAATTTATATACAAAAGATACATAAAAGAGTCTAGCTTCTAAAAATATTTTTTTCAACTTTTTAAACAAATTCTTCTTAGTTAAAAATTAAGTCAAACAAAGTATCGAAAGTTAAACGTCTCAATTAAAAAGGGACTGGAGTAGTAACTTTTAAATATTTGACTGTATAAAATTAAATAATTTATAAAAAAAAATGAATGTGTGTAATCTTCAAATAAATAATTATTCTTCCGTATTTTAAAGATTGTACCATTTATTTTACATATTTTAAAGTATTTAATCTATAATTTTTATCTATATTTAAAGTAAAATATTTTTATATTTATTATATTTTCAATATACATTTTATAAATATATTTTTTTTAAAAAAAAATTTATATTATTTTTTTGAAAAATATTTAAATTAAACATTGAATTTTTTTGAAACATGAAAATTAATGTGCAATTAATTATTTGAATTGGGAGGAGTATGGAATAATCAGTAGCTGCTGTGCTGTGTGGAGCCTACACAATTTCTGAATCTCAGTCGCTGAATAATTAATGAAACAATAAATAATAAATTTTATATTATAGATATCTAGAATAAGCTAGTCAAAAAAGTTCAGCCCGACTCCGCTGACTCTTTTACATTTAACTCCCAAAACGTGGCTACCGACGACAAGTCAACTAAAGCCCTTTTCCTTCAGTATATAAACCAACCCTCTAAGCAACAATTGAACATCAATTATCTTAAATTCATTTGATTCCACACAAAATCAAGAGAAACAAAACAAACCAAGAACAACAAATCAAGAAGAAGACGATGGCCAAGTCCCCAGAAGATGTTCATCCCGTTAAGGCCTTTGGCTGGGCTGCTAGAGATTCCTCTGGCCATTTATCTCCCTTTAAATTTTCCAGAAGGTAATTATATTTTCTTTCATTTCCACTTTCCCATGTTTTTGTTCAGTCCAGATACTAATTATGACAATGTGATTTGTTGGAACAGGGCAACTGGAGAAGAGGATGTGAGGTTCAAGATTCTGTTCTGTGGGATTTGCCACACTGATCTGTTTTTCCTCAAGAATGACTGGGGATTCACTTCATATCCCCTGGTTCCTGGGCATGAAATCGTAGGAGAAGTCACAGAAGTTGGGAGCAAAGTTTCCAAAGTGAAAGTTGGAGACAAAGTCGGAGTTGGATGCATATACGAAGCATGTGAATCCTGCAACGACTGTAAAAATGATTTGGAAAATTACTGCCCCAAATTCGTGATGAGTTACGGTTTCCCCACCAGCGACGGAACCATCGGCCACGGCGGCTACTCCGACTCCATGGTGGCCAAGGAGCGGTACATCGTGAAGATCCCTGAGGGGATGCCGCTGGACAAGGCGGCGCCGCTCCTCTGCGCCGGAATCACCGTGTACAGTCCCCTCAAGTACTTTGACTTGGCCGGTCCCGGGAAACATGTTGGTGTTGTTGGGCTCGGTGGCCTTGGCCATGTGGCTGTTAAGTTCGCTAAGGCTTTGGGTGCTAAGGTCACTGTCATTAGCACTTCTCCTAGTAAGAAGGAAGAGGCTTTGGAACGTCTTGGTGCTGATTACTTTTTGGTCAGCAAGGATCAAGAACAATTGCAGGTATGTAATATTAATACATGCATCAAATTAGTCTGACTTCAATTTATTTACTAGAAATATTAATTAATATATGCATTTAATTGTGAATATGAGCAGGCAGCTGCAGGGACATTAGATGGCATCATAGACACAGTGTCAGCTGCTCATCCAACTTTGCCATTGCTTGGTCTTTTGAAGTCCCATGGGAAGCTTGTTCTTGTTGGAGTACCTGATAAGCCACTTGAGTTACATGTGTTCCCAATGATTGCAGGTTTGTTTATTACTATATTTAATGTAACTAGCTAGTTCTTTGATCTTGTAAGTATATATTACTGTTTTGAACATTGTATGGTGAATTTCCAATTTGGAAAACTTAATTTCAGGAAGAAAAGGAGTGTATGGCAGTGCAACAGGAGGGATGAAAGAGACACAAGAGATGATTGATTTTGCAGCAAAACACAATGTAACAGCAGAAGTTGAAGTTATCCCTATTGATTATGTCAACACAGCTATGGAGCGTCTTGAGAAGAACGATGTCCGTTACCGATTTGTCATTGATATCGGCAACACCTTGGAGAAGACAAAGGCTTGAAACCAAACCTAACTGATCATACGGACCTGTTTGGCATCCCACTTAATTCAGACCATACCCTATTTAATACTCTATTTCTTCATTATGCCATGTTTGGATTTGTATTGTTTATTTCACTTTGGATGTTATGTTATGCTTACTTTGGAAGTTCTTAATAAAATTTTGGGTTAAATATTTTTCATTTCTTAAATGATATCGTATCCTATGACAAACATTGCGCTATACACCTTTTATTGCGGTCATTATTGCGCAAATGGCCGCATTACAAAGGTGTCGTTATAGTAGGCAAACTAGTAGTCGCAATAACACCGTATTGCGGCCTAAGCCGCAATAAAATCGCAATAAGGCCGCAATAAGGTTAAATTTAGTTCCTCCTCTCTATAGAGCTATCTCTCTTCATTTTCTTCTCCTTCCATTTCTCTCCTTCCTCTTCTTTCTTCTCATCTAGATTCTTCTTCCTTGCTATTCTGCTTTTGATCTTGATTCTTCTTCGTCTTTCTTGCTCTTCTTCTTCTTCTTCAGCGTTAGTGTTCTGGAGAGCCGGATTCGTCTTCGTCAAGAAAGCCAAATCCGGGTAACCTTGCCATCTTTGCTTCTGCCCCTTCTCTCACATTTGCTCTCATCAAAGCCCTTTCCAACTCTTTGTGATAGTCTTCAACCGACCTTGAACCTTGAATCAAGTGTTGTAATATTTGGCAACATTCCCTATCATAGTAAGGAGGGACAAATCTATCTCTCATCACAAGCTTTAGTTGTTGATGTGGTTGTTAGAATGCTCTGATACCAATTGATGTGATTCCGGGAGGGTATCCTGGAACACGAAGAGCAGATCTAGCCAACAAAGAAGCAACACGGGGTAGGTATGATTGATGAGGCGAAAATGTCAACAGGTTGACAAATCCAGAATGCACAAAAAAACAGAATGATGCGGAAGCTTGTGAAATGAACGGATATGGCCGCCAACTCCTCCTGGATCATTGCCTAGACAAAGATGGTGTTATGCCTTTGCCGACTCCTCCTTCTTGATACCAAAAATAGTCCAAGACAAAGAAAGCCTTCGTTGCCAAAATTGTGGGGGAATGATGATGGGGCCAACACCTCCAATGAGAAGGCAATATTGGTCTTAGTAGACTTGTCAAGAAAACTCAACAAGAATTGAGTGGAAAAGGTAGATAGGTTGAAAAGAGAATCACTCTCAATTTCAAGGAAAAAGTGTAATATATTTTTGATGATTGAATTGTATCTTGCAAATTCACCTAGACCTCCTTTTATAGGATAAGGAAGCTAGACATCTAAATCAGTTTACAAGTCCCTTCATCTCCACTCTTAATGATGAAAATTAAAAGGAGATGTAAATATGAAAATTTAAAACAATTATTGCTAAAACTTATTCTAGGCTAGCTAAGGGGTAGAACTAGCCAAAATATCTTTGAAAACTGAAATAAAATGATGAAAATTTGAGTTGGAAGATGAGGGATGAGTTTTTGGCCACATAAATGAGGAGTAAGTGATCCTCATTTAATGCTTTGATGGGGGGCTTCAAGGCTTGTAACTCCTTCACCAATGGTTTCTTGATGATTTTGGATGACTCTTGAGTCCTCAGGGCTGCTGAAGTTCATTATTGATGAGGAGTGATTGGTTGGAAACCTTTGAAGTGCATTTAATGCGCCAGCTGGAAACTCAACAGGTTGAGAATTTTGTGAACCATGCACTTGGGCCAAATTGTCATTTGGTTGAGTCCAAACCGAAATGTTGAAAATTGTTTGCACAATTTGATAATTGGGTTGGCCCAAATTGAGGAGTGCTTGCGCGCACTTTTCCATCATCTTTGTGGATATCTTCACTTTGCTCCTCACACTTTGCAAAACTGTGCATCAAGAGGTTGAGCATGTTCTTTGCCTTCTTGGTTTGACTCTTTGTCATAGGTCCATTGAAGGTGGAAGTGTCATAAAAGCCAATGACGTCTTCTTTTGGCATGTGAGCTCTTGGATCCTCAAGGTTGCGCATGAGTGCAACTAGATCACATATCGGTTTCGCGTCAGTTGTTCCCATGAATCAATCGGTTGGAGTCTAGCCCTTCTTCTCTCTATGTTCACTTGATCCCACATCATAACCATCTTCAACTTGAGATGGTCCGGATATCCAAGACAATTGAACACCATTTCCACCTTTCTAATCCACTCAAGAAATTCTTCCGGGTCACTCTTTCCATGAAAGGGTGGTACTTGTAGCTTTAGGTTGTTCAAAGCTTGTTGTTCAAGCAACCCTTCTCTCCTTCTTGGCCCTCGGCCTCTACCATATAGAGGGCCTTGATCCCCTTCATATTCATACCACTCAAGCCTCCTAGGGTCTCTTACTCTTGGAGGATCATAGTAAGCACCATCTAGATAAGTCTTCATCTCGGGTCCTTTGGTGCACATCCACCATTTCACCTCCATCATCTCCAAAGATGGTTTCAATGGGTTTAGGTTGGCATGTAAGGGGCCTGGAGTAGTTCATGGCAAAGGGATAGGGTGATTCTTGGTGGGGAGGGTAGTCTTTAAGGGGTGGTGGAGCTCGGGTAGGCAAAGGAGTAGGGTTTGGAGTAAAGGCTTGCACACTAGGAGTCTCTTGTTGAAGGCCATTATTCTTACTCACATTTCCAGCCTCTTCTTTTCCCCATTCCTTCCTCTTCCCTTGAGCCTTAAGCTCTCTCTCAACTCTGGTCATTCTCTCTTCGGTAGCTCCAATTCTTGCATTCATTTCCGCAAGAGTCTTAAGGATGGTGTCAACCTTGCTTTCCAATGTAGATGTCTCCATTCTTGTGTAACCTATCAAGTAAAAATCAATACACACAAGGACCTTACTGACTTCTTTTAAAACGTATTCTCTCGTGTTTAACTCAAGTGTTTGAGGTGGAAAATGCAAGATACTCTCGGCCTATTGACTCTCACAACACTCTAGAAAGCTTTGAAGACTCAAAAATCACCTCTACCCTCTCAAAGTCCTTGGGTAGTGATGTACTTGACTCTCCACTCAAAGCTAACCCTAGTACCAAATGAAATCCATAGGATTAGTTGAAAGAAAACTAGGTATGTTTTGAAAAAGGTTTGAAATCTGGCCACACAAAGATTTTCCAAGTACCAAAACAGGTACAACTCAGATTTGTCAACTTTTGACAACCTTCCAGAAACTTTGGAGCAAGCCCTTTGAGTATGATAAACTTCAATATCTTGGAAACAAACCCTCAAAAGGATCGGAGCAGATTCCCTCAGAAGCACAAGAAAGATTCAAGTTTTCTTCCTGGACTCCAGTGACACGTCCGGTTGGAAAGAATCGAGTTTTTGAAGAAATTTCGATTCGATTTTGAAAAAGTTCTCTTCTACAAAAACGTAGATCACAGATTTTACTAGCAGTTTGAAGCAACCATTCAGCTCAGATATCTCAGAATCAGAACCGAAACCAAACGAAATAAGGATCCAGAAAACTGCCTACTAACCCGTGAAGATAAACAAAGGGTTTTGGGTTAGAAGACCTTTACCTCGAGTTCAATGGAGCTACTAAGCTCTGATACCAGATGATATGGATTTCACTCAATATATTTGAGATCCTAGGTCATTGGATCTTGCCCCTTGAACTCTTAGAGAACAATGGATGGATAGATGCCTCCTATCAACACCTCCAAACACCTTGATTGGTGCCGGCAATGATGATCTTTGTTGGAGAGGTAGAAATGGCTCTAGCACTGTACTCTTACGTTGTGGAGAGGGCACTAGAGATGAACCTTGACGCTTGTATCAAACCCCAAGAGCTGGAGATGGGAGGTAGAAGTTTGAGAGCTCAAGCTTTCCACAAGATATTCTTGAAAAGCATCAAATGAGTTCTAACCTTTGAATGAGGGTGGCTGCTGAATTGTATAGCCTAGGGCTGCCTCTCACACCTCATCCAAGGGCTAGGATTACATCTTAAATGTTCTGAAAAGTTTAGAGTTCAAAAACTAAGCTAATCAAAGTAGAAACCCTAATTAAGGCAAAACAGGCCCTATTAGTGAGTCTTTAGACTAAATTAAGTGAAAACAAGTCTTAAATAGAGTCACATGTCCTTCTTATCTGGAATCGGACTTGGTAGGGACCTTTGGGGATGATTTGGAGCTGGATCAATGCTGGAGTGGTGGCCAAAAGAAGGAGAAAGTGCCAACAAAGCTTGTACCGGCCATGGTGACATCACCCTCTTGGCTTGGAGTGCAGCATCTTCAAACAGTCACCCAGGGCGCTGTGGGTCTCAGATGCACCTGAAACCACCTCCATTCGAAAGCCCTTGAAAAGTACTGCAACTTGGACTCTTGAATGACACAATTTGGAGCTCTGGAGAGGGAGATATGGTCATTGCAAGTTAGCATCGCTGCAGGCCTCGTTGGCAGCTGGAGTTACTATCTTGAAATGCTTCTCGAGGAAGCTTCAGGTCTCCAAATTCCATGAAACCAGTGGCATTATCTTCCTCACATCCAGAGATACAAAATGGTGTATTTATATGTCCAATTTGGATCCCTGGAGAGGGAGCTATAACCCTTGTAAGATGAGCTCGCTATCTGCCCAGTCGACGGTATGGATCGTCAAGGGCTAGGGTTCCACCACCATCCTTCTTTGTTTGGTGCGTGAGGTCCACCCTCTCTTCCTTTCCCTTGAAGAATTCTCCCAGTTTCATCCCACTCATGCTTAAGTCCTCTCCCCCTTCGATGGCAGCTTGCTCCATGTCCATCATCACTTTCTTCAACTCCAAGTTAGGGTTATAGGGTTCTTGTGTGGTTGGCCATGTGGGATCACATTAAAAATAATTTAGAAAATATTTATTAAAATTTTATGCAATATACTTTTAATAACAAAATAACATTTATATATAAAACTGATTTTTTATAAATTGGCCGATCAGACTTTATTTCCAAAATCACATAAGATTCTTTTCAAATATTCTCTCCTACATTTAGGAGCGGTGAATTCTTATTGAACGACTATTCATATCTCTATGTATAAATTATGTGATCCAACATATCCAAGTATAGTCCCTTATGGACATCATTGGTTGACATATCAAAATCACACAATTCATACATAATATAATATAACATTCTTAGGTCTGTGGATAAATATAACTTTTGCTCTTATCTTGACAGTGTATGGTGTAAGAGCATCATTTGGTCCGGTACAATGTTCGTCACCACAAACACTCACATGATACTAAGAGTCTCCACTCTCACAATTTGAGACACTTCACCTTATCACATATAATAATATTCATGCGACAATCTTTAGTGAATATATCAACCAATTATACTCACAGATATTGTGAATTAATTTAAGCACCATAAAGATAAATTAAGTATCAGATTGATAATCACCATCATCAATTTAATCTATATCTAATATGGTTCTATGGTCATCAATAATATATTATTATAATATAAAACAAGAGACTTTTTAAACAGGGCAAAAAAAAGTTGAATACTCAATTCTGATGCCAATTCAGCGGCACATGTACGAACACATTTTTTTCTTGACATGTATGCATATTAATTAGTCTACCATTTTTTAAGGATGCATTTTCTATTTTATATACATTATGGTAAGTTTTAATGAGTAATTGATACAAAATTAATTCAATATAATCTCATAACCTGTACTTCTATTCCCACCCACTAATTTCCTATTCAATCTCCATTAACACAGAACGCGAGCAAAAAGGAAAGTAAAGGTGACGAGAAGAAGGAAGAGAAAGAGGGCCATTTGCAGTGTTGGTCGTCAGAAAGGATGAAGCCATTTGCAGGTTTTCATCTTCCTTTAATCTCCTCAACTTTTTTTTTGGTTTGCATCGGCGGAGTATGCAACAATTGGGAAGGAAGAGGGAGGGAGGGGTGGGCGTGGGTGGATGGGTTTGTGAAAATGTTAAAATTTTAGGGTCTAAACAGAGTGATAAAAAATATATCAAATCATAAAAGTTATTATACCATTTATTTAAAAGGGTAAAATTGTCAATATTTTTGCAAAAAGAACTATGGATGCACTGTTATTTTTAAAACGGAACTTTAAGATGACGAATATTTAAAGGAAACGTTTACCAAATTCTACAACATTTTTTTTGTAGGGTTGGAGTTAGGCTTAAATAGAAAAAAATAAAATATATCTACTGGCTTAATTGGATTAGTTTTAGAATTGATGTTCATTATAAATATTTAACTCTTATAACAGCATCTACAAGTGCCCAACGCGAGTGAGAGAGATATCGGTGGCCGAGGTGACGATAGTATCAGCAATCGTATTTGGACATCACATCATATATAGTGTAAGATATTGTATAGGATATGGATATTGTACTGTTTTCTTAATGGAATGAAACAACATGGTTAGGCTAGGGTTTTGTAAATTTTTGTAATGATTCAACATATGGAGTATTATGGAAAACTTGTAAAGCGCATCCATAGGGCGTAAAAAGAATTATTGGAAAACTTCATCACTATAATAATTATTTTTCATAAAGATCTATTAGAATTCACGGAAATTTTAGACGGAAGGACCGTGAATGAATAACAAGTTTTAAAACGGGACTTTAAGAAGACAAAAACTTAAAATATGACTCAAACATGACAATAATTTAAGTTAAGAGACTATGAATGCACTTTACTCTATGGAAAACACTAATTATGAATATTGTATTATTTTTGTGATGATTCAACATTTATGAAAACACTAATTATAATGATATTTAAAATGATTCCGTGCCATCGGTGGGTATTTAAGCTAGTTATATACAGAGTACTAATAGAGGAGACTTACCAAAAATAACCAAAAAAATGAACGGTGATTTCTCATGAAGCCACCTCATAGATCCGGAATTTTCTCTCTCAACATTTATTAGTCTCATTACTAGTTACCAATTTGTTCCTAATTTCCTACATTATTACCGGTTTTTCTGACACCATAAATACGCATTAATTTGCTATAATCTATAATCTATAATTTATGAGTGTGGATAGGTTGTGCCAATGGCACACTATGTGTGCCTCTAGATATAAGAAAGAAGATGATAAACGCTGCTCAGCCAACGCGTCGTGTTTATCGGCGACAAATCCGGCACCGCGATAAGGTAAGAGGATCACATTCCTTCATCGTGCAAAAACGAAATCCAACAACAAATCAACCGATCGACCTCTTTCTCGCACGAACGCAACAAAAGGACGACAAAACAGAAACAACCCCTTCCTCCGACGACAAAAACCACCAGCCATGGTGCAGTGTTCAACAGCCAAAAACTGATGCTCTACGGGGGCATAAAGTTGTTCTTCCAGTAAATTGTGATGCTCTACATTGATGCTCCTATAATGGATTTTTAATAATCTACTGGCTTAATGGATTTTTAAAAAGGATGCTCTTTAAGGTAGAACGGGTGCTCGTTATCACAAGTCTGATGAGTTTAGTTCCAAAAATAATGCACTACAGTGAAAAGAAAAAATATTGTGCTCTTCGTTCACAATGATGAGCTTCGTGAAAACGTGATGCTCTTTAATCAATGTACAATGCTCATGTTTTAAAAAGTGATGCTCTTGTTACCAAAATGAACCAGACGATAAAACTATATTTTTCAACTTTTTAATGTTATGAATGCTCTTAATGACATATTCGATGCTCGTAGCTTCCATGGTGATGCTCGCGCTTTGAACATAGTGTTACGTCTGTTAACAAAGTATGATATCTTGGTTCAAAATGATGTGCTTGGTGTCACGAATGATGCGCTTCTGTAAAATTATGATGCTCTTCAATAGAGTATGATGCATTCGTTAAATATGATGCTCTTAGTGTCATGGATGATACTCTTTGCTTCAAGTATGATGCTCTACCTAGCAAAAATGATGTACTCGTTTTGATGACTTAACCGTGCACACATTTTCTTCATTCTCTTAAAATGATACCTTTGATGACCATAACGATGCACTTCCGTTGCACTATGATGCTCTCAATTACAAACACAGTGCACATGCTCTAATAACTTAATTATGTACTCGTTTTCTTTAACCTTACAAAATGATGAAGTTCTCAAACTGATGCTCTATGTGGTTAAAATGATGCTCCTTTTATAAGTATGAAGAGCTTAGCATTTAAAATGATGCTCCATCTGGTAAGTATGCCTTTATGGTGCAATGTATGTGATGCTTGTTTCGCTGAAAAATTTGTCTTCTCGCAATTCATCACTAATTGGCGTTATTAAGTTCATTATAATAGATTTGAGCATTATTTATATGCAATTCGTGGTTATATAATTTTTACACAAAAGATCATCATATTTAATCGAGAGCACATCATAATTATATGTAGGAGCATCATAATTTTGCTGTCTGCAGCAGGTTGCAGTTTCAGGACTTGAGACGAATTTTCGTCGTTCAGCTCAGGAAATGGCTGGAAATGAAGCGTCGACGACCGGGGAAGAGATTGACGGCTTTGGCAAGGTCGATTACTGCCTTGGTTGGCGGATTTCGTTGGATCGGATAGCGGATCGTCCGAACGGATCTCCTACAATTGTTGGTCTCCGGTGGTTGTTGATGGAGGATGAGACTATCACTGAGTTGCTAACTGTCGGCTAGTGCTTAAGGGAGGAGCTAACGTTGTCAAAGGCTAGAAGTGAGAGGTGGTGGGTGGTGGTTAAAATCTCTGTGGAAGTCCGACGACGTAAAGAGCAGGAGAAGGGAAGGAATGACATTGTTGCAATTAAACAGACTTTGGCACAAACTGGCATATATTTGAGCGTGACACACTATAGCCTGTGCCTAATTTATAATCTATAATCTATAATTTTTATAATTATATACTAATAGAGGAGATCTACCAAAAATAGCAACAAAAAAAAAAAAGTGAATGATGACTTCTCATGAAGTCACCTCATCTCCACGTGTGCACCATATAGATCCGGAATTTTTTTTCTTAACAGTTATTAGTCTCATTTATAGCTGCCAATTTGTTTCCAATTTCCTACATTATTACCGGTTTTTCTGACACTATCAATACGCATTTATCGGATTTATTTGCTGTAATTCAAATTCAACCGTGTTTAAAAATTACAAAATCGTTACACCCAATCAATCACAATTAACGATGACATTCCTATTTTGGTATTCATATGCATGCCATGTTCCACCTATAATACTCCTATTTATTCCGCTTCTCTCTATGTTATCATATTTCTCTTTCATCACCCCACTCCTCTTCTGATAGCCAAAGGGCGATCTCCGATCAGTTTGGGTGCTCCGGTGATCGTGATGAGACAGCTCCGGTACCTGAGAAGAGTAAGACAAGGGAAACTCTCAGGTGCAGAAAGAGAAGAGAGGTGGGGGTGTGTAGTAGTCACCTTATTTTGGGTTGGCACCACCCACTTATAGGGTGATGCCCAGGCTCTCCCACGTTGGGGTAGAGTGTTTGGTGGGATCTTCCCACACGTGTGAGCCGCTGACTTGTGAGTTCAGGACGGCGGATTGGATAATACTGCTCAACAGTGTTGGCCTGACAGCACTTGAGTGTGCTAAGTACCGCTTTTGTGTCTTGCGTGCTGGCGCAGCTTTTGGGCATTGCGTACTGGGCCAGCTTTTTGGCTGGTGTACTATGTCGGAGTACCAATTGGGCTTGACCCAGAAAGCGTCTGCTAACAAGATCATACGGGCGCCGTTAGAGGCTGCATACGAGGGGCTCGTCGTATTTACGAGGAGCACTCCTCGTGTTGGTGGGCCTGACCCATATGGCGTTTGCGTTTGGCAATACGGCCATACGGACTGGGCCCATATATATCAGTATGTCCTCCCCCCACAGCGGAGGATGGGTTGGGCCCCTGTGCTCCGACTTTGTGTTTTATTAGGGAGAAAAAAGGCCCAAATGCTGGCCCATTCGTTTTATGGCGGTTGCAAGCGCTTTTTGAAATTGCACTTTTTGCGCTGTTTGTAATTATGGGGGAGTCTTTTCATCTCCCATCACACCCCATTTATACGCCAACCCACGAGAGAAGTCAGTTTTCCCGAATTCTCGCTTCCTTTGCTTCTTTCACTTCAGTTCCTTCTTCGCTCTAGTTTCTATTTTCGGCGATTTTCGAAGAATTTCCGGCGAAAGTTGAAGAATCCAGCCGTTGGGTCTTCCGTTTTCCTCACCAACACACAAATCGGTAAGTCACATCCGTTTATTTCCTCTTTTCCGTCGCGACTCTGTGAAAAGTTTGGTCGTTGCGCCGCCGCTTGGGTTCTTGGGTTTAGGGTTTAACCTTTCGATTTGTACTCTATTTCTGTAGATGGCTCCCAAGAATCCAAGTAATCCCGGCGTTGGCCCTGATGTCGGGGAGTTGTGGCCCCGAACAACACTGTCGGAGAAGGAAATGGCCGATATTTACCGAAACCACCATGTGTATACACGGGTGGCCTGTGGGCTTTCTCCGGCAGATGTGTTGAGGAAAACGGGGATGGGGCTGAGCAACGAGGCCCTGAGGGAGCAAACCATGGTGGTGTACGAAGCCCAGTTGAAAGCTGGACTAAGGCTCCCGTTATGCTCCCTGTTGCTGCAGTTATGCGAGGGCTGGGGGGTTTGCCCTGGGCAATTGGCCCCAAATGTCTTCACCACAGTAAATGCCTTTATAGTGGCCTGCTTCTTGGCGAAGACCGTGGTTCTGCCCGAGGTATTCTTGCAGTTTTATACGCTGAAGAGGCCTGTCGGGCACCCATTCTATCAGTTAATCCCCGAGGAGGTGAAGGTGGGTAATAGAATGGTGAAGATCGGAGTGTTCGCCGATACCACCAGCTCGTGGGGGAGCTGGAAGAGTTCCTTCTTCTTCATCCTGAAGGAGGACAGCTGGGGATTCCCTGCGTACTTCGTAAAGGAGAAAGACGCAAGGGTATCTGTGAAGCCCTCTGTATGGGCTGGGAGTGAAGGGAAG
Organism: Stellera chamaejasme; assembly: GCA_024586325.1. NCBI lineage: Eukaryota > Viridiplantae > Streptophyta > Magnoliopsida > Malvales > Thymelaeaceae > Stellera > Stellera chamaejasme. The sequence goes on along the minus strand of CM044981.1, from coordinate 52,023,096 downwards.
AAGGCCCTCGATGCCCTGTGCGAGTGGGTTTGCACAGTGGTGAGGATCGAGGAGTGTGATGGTGGGTTTCCCTTCACTCTTTCCAGCATGGACGAGGTGGTTCTGCGGAGGGTAGAAATTAGCAGGGCCCACCAGCTTGCAGGCCACGTAGACACCCTGAAGAACTGGGTCGAGGGCCTCGACGGGGATCTCATTGAGCGCTTTGAAGGCGCTTTCAGTAACCCTCGACGTCTGTTTTGCATTAGCTTTCCCCTTTGTTTTTCTGTGATTGTGTATTTTGGATATTGTTGTAATCTGATTTTGTGCTTCTTTGCAGTTAAGATGACGCACCTCAGTGCCCTATTTGCAAAGAAGCAAGATCTGAGGGAAGCCCTCAAGAAGAAAATGGAGGAGCAACTCCCCTCAGAGCCCGTTCGAGGGGTTTACGAGGCTCCTCTCGCCGAGCCCTCGAAGGGCGGGGAGGCTCGAGGCCAGGAGGCCTTGGTGACGAAGGTGCAACCCGTCAACGCGATTGCTCCCCTGGTCATCGAGGAGAGCTCTGGGGACTCCGACGAGTCTAGCCTACGTAGGAAGCGCCCCCGAATTGAAGGTACGCCCCTCTTTTTTCTCTGGGCGTTCGTTTGTAGCTTTTGGAGATTACTTCCAATTGTATAATCTCATTTCTTGTTTTTGACTTGTAGTGGGCGAGGGTGTGGATGTGTCCTCGGACAGCTGCTCCACCCCCAGGATGGACAAGGGCAAGGGACTGGCCTTTGCAGAGGAGCCCTCATGCCCTGTCAGAGGCGTTGGGGAGCCTGTGGGGCTCTTGGCAGATGCTCGGAGGGCTGTTGTGGCTCCTCGAGCGGCCGTCAAGATGCCAGCTAAGGTTTCGAAGACCCTCGAGGGATTAGACCCGAGGTTCGAGCCTCAGCTGCACGAAGACTATAGGCGGGAATTGCGAGCCACCGCCTTTAAGCGCAAAGGCCTGGCCTTGAGGGAGGCCTGGGACCCCATCATGGGGCTGACACGTGATGAGTCCATACTTCTCGGCGACGAGGAGGTGAGACTCCGTGTTGCTGAGAGACTCCCCTTTCCCCGAGACCGGCATTTCCTGAAGTACACAACCTCGGGGGCCCTGGATATCGATAAGGATATTTGTCAGAGCGCCACTCGAGTAAGTCTGCATCCTCGACACCTTTATTATTATTGTCTTTGTCCGTGTATTTCTGTTTATACACTTTGCATTTTTGACCTGCAGGAGGTTGTATTGGCACGTGGCCTAATGGAGAAAATCGAGGATCTCCTGGCCCAAGTGAAGAACCTCGAGGCGAAGGCCAAAGACTCCGAGGAAGTGGAGTGCCTGAAGAAGGCTTTGGCCGGGTGGGAGGCCGAGGTATCTTCCCTGAAGACCGAGGTGTCTTCCCTGAGGGAGGCCTCGACGAAGAAGGAGGTTGCCCATTCCGCGGCTATGAATGCCTTGGAGAAAAGGCTGAAGGCTGTCAACACGGATGGGCAGAAATTCAAGGCCCTCTTCCTCTCCGAGCTCCATGCGAACAAAGGCCTCTCAGTCGAGATGGATCAGGTGCTCGACGCGCACCGGGAGATGGAGGTCAGGGTGGAGGAGAAGGACAAGCTCATCGAGGAGTTGTCCTTGAGGGCTACCAAGGCCGAAGAGCGTGCCTCGAGGGCTGCAGCCAAAGTTGGCGAATGCACCACAACCCTCAATGAGGTGGTGAGCTCGGGCGTGGCGGACCTAGTCGCCTTTGCACAACTTGAAGACCAAGTTGGTCTTAAGTTGTACGAAGGCAAAAGTACTCAGCCGCCTGTTTTTGTGAAGCCCATTGCCGAGAGGGCCGCTCGAGTGGGGAAGGCCTTCGAGCTGTTAACGGAGGAAGTCATCGACGCTAAGGCCATGGAGGGCGTTCGTTATGCTAAAGGATTCCTGCGCTGTCACCGCCAAGTGGAGGCCATTTTTGAAACGGCGCAACTGGATCCCCTCGACGTGACGAAGGTGGAGGAGCCCTCCGAGGCGGTATTGTTCGAGTGGGGAAGGGTCGGGAAGAAGCTAGGGGCAGAATATCCTTATGAGATTCTGCCAGGTCATGTAGAGGACCCTTCTGTACCCCTAAACGACGATGCCCCAAAGTAATGGAAAAGAAAATAAGGACGCAGGTGCAGAAATAATGACGATGCCCTAAACTCTCAGGTGCAGAAAGAGAAGAGAGGTGGGGGTGTGTAGTTTGCCTCAGCCCCTCGTAGTGTGTGACTTGTGTAGTAGACGGGCCACTGTTGTGGGCATTCCTCCTTAACGAGCACTGAAGAGACAGTGTTGTTCGAGATGGAGAGGTAGATGACGAGTTCGTCCCCCGGTTGTGGGCATTTCAGGGTTGGCAAATCGGAGAGGTGCTTCTTGATTTGCTCGAAGGGTTCTTGGCATTCCAGTGTCCAGGCGAATGCCCTTTTCATGCGAAGCTGTTCGAAGAACGGCTTGCACTTGTCGCCCAGTTTGGAAATGAATCGTCCCAGGGCAACAATTCTTCCTGTGAGTTGTTGGATTTCCTTAATGTTCCTTGGTGGCTCCATATCCGTGATGACTGATATTTTCTTGAGGTTGGCGTCGATTCCTCTTTCGGAGATCATGTAGCCCAGGAATTTCCGGCTCCAACGAAGAAGGAGCACTTGGCTGGGTTGAGCCTCATGTTGTATCGTCGGAACGACTTGAAAGTTTCGTCAAGATCTTGAAGGTGGTCATCGAATGTCATGCTTTTCACAATGACATCGTTGACCCATTTGGTGGGCAAAGACTTTGTTCATTAAACGCTGATAGGTAATAGCTTCAGCGTTTTTGAGCCCAAATGGCATTCGAACGTAATAATATACGTCGTCGCCCGTTGTGAATGCCGTTTTAAAGGCGTCCTCTGGGTCCATGTAGATTTGGTGGTAGCCACTCTTACCGTCCATGAACGATAAATATTTGTATTTGCAAGTGGCATCTACAAGTTGGTCGATGATAGGTAATGGACACGGGTCCTTGGGACAATTCCTATTGACGTCCGTGAAGTCGACGCACATACGAAGGTCGCCGTTAGTTTTGTCAGCTAAAACTATGTTAGCAAGCCACTCGGAGTACTGAATTTCTTTTATTATTCCAGCGTCGAGGAGTTTAGAAACTTCCTCTTTTACAAACTCTTTTTTAGAGGGGGCCATACCCCTTTTCCTTTGTTTAACCGGTTTGGAATCCGGGAATACATTGAGTTTGTGTGTGATGATGCTGGGGTCGACGCCTGGCAGTAGGGGTGAGTAACGAATCGAGCCGAGCCGAGCTCGGCTCGAGCTCGAGCTTTAACGAGCCCGACGAGCCGAGCCTCACGAGCCTCGAGCTCGAGCTCGAGCCGGTTTCGAAGCTCGAATAATATACGAGCCGAGCTCGAGCCTGAAATGTTCGGCTCGTAAGGCTCGCGACCCTAACGAGCTCACGAGCCTAACGAGCTCGCGAGCTCGTTTGGGGCCGAATCGAGCCTAGCCGAGCTCACGAGCCTAACGAGCTCGCGAGCTCGTTTGGGGTAGAATCGAGCCTAGCCGAGCGCGCGAGCTCGCGAGCCTAACGAGCTCGAGCTCACGAGCTAACGAGCTCGAGCTTCACGAACCTTCGAGCCGAGCTCGAGCTCGCGAGCCTAATGAGCTCGAGCTTCACGAACCTTCGAGCCGAGCTCGAGCTCGAATATTCGGGCTCGTTCGAGCTCGAGCCGAGCCCGAATTTCACGAGCTCGCGCTCGAACCTGCAAGGCTCGGGCTCGGCTCGGCTCGAACTCAGCCCTACCTGGCAGGTCCTTCAAGCTCCAGGCGAAAACGTCGAGGTTTGCCTCGAGGAGGTGCATGAGCCGCACCTTCTCTTTTTGTTTAAGGTTTTTGCCAACCTTAAACTTGTTGTCCGGGACGACCTCGATTTCCTCTGTGACGTCATCGAGGCGTGGCGGGTCCATTGGGTCATCGACCTCCTTCGAGGTTTGTGGATCAACCGTCGAGCTTAGAGAGGCCACATAATTTGTCCTTGCGGTTCGTTGGTCGATGTAGATGTGCGTGTCCCCAGGAGGCGTTACAAATGTGACTGTGAGAGAGCGGATGTCACATCTCATGTGGAAATCGACCTGGCTTGGTCGGCCAACAATGGCATTGTATGTTGAAGGGACTTCGAGCACCAGGAACTCCGTCATGATGGAGTGGCAATCAACCGTGTCGAATTGTGTGTCCCCAATTAACATGAGGGGCAGGTTGACGACCCTATTGTTGGGACAATGTCCCCGCCGATGCCAAATGTAGGGCCGGAGCTCCTTCTTACAGCGGACATGTGTATCCCGAGTTTATCGAGCATGTCCTTGAAAATGACACTGGTGTTTGCACCAGTGTCAATGTAGACCCTGTTGTTGTCGTAACCCGCGATCCTTGCCGTGATAAGCAGTGAATCGGAGTGTGGAACGACGATCTTTGTCCCGTTAGGGCGGTAGATGACGTTTTCCTCAAGGTGGTCGATCTGCAAGATTTCTCTCGCATAACGCTTTCTAGAGGAAGCGCCTTCGACTTTGTGAGCATGTGGATGATGCCCGCCGGTGGTGGTGGTGGCAAGTTTTGCCTTCGAGGGCTGTTGTGGCGGCGACGCGCGTTTTCTCGCGGTCGCCGCTATCGTCGTCCCTCTTGCGGCCATTTGGGAACTCTTTGCAAGAGGAGGTGGAGTCGGACAAGAATTCCTTGAGCTTGCCCCGCTTGATCATCTCGGAGATGAGGTTTCGAGTTGAAAGCACGCCTCCGTGTCGTGTCCGCGATCTTTGTGGTAGAGGCAATACTTATCAAACCCCTTGGTGCTCTTGTCTTTGGATGGGTTGGGGCCACTGGGGACCTTGTTCCCGCTTCTCCAAAGATTAGCGTAATATTCGTGCGGGTGTCACGAAGTGCGGGATGATGATCGAGGGCCTCGGGCGACGCTCGAGGGTTGGTACCTCAACGAGGCGCACCCCTTGTCGAACTTCTTGTTGCGGTTGTTTGTGGGGGGCCTGTCGTAGGGCTTGTTTATCTCCTCGGAGTTCATGAATCGAGTGGTTCGATCGATGAACTCACCCATCGTTGTGACGGGATTTTCATTGATGTTGTATGCGAGCCTTGACTCGCTACCAAGTACTTGAGTTACGGCCGGGAGCTGCATGTCCGAGGAGAGTCCTTGGACTTGGACGGCTTCCGCCTGAAACCGTCGAATGTAGTCACGGAGAGGTTCCTCCCTTTGCTGTTTCACCCTTAGTAGGTGTTGGACAGTCTTGGGAGGAGGTCGAGCCCCATGATGTGGCGTAGGAACGATGAGGCGAGGTCCCTGAAGCATTTGAAATGCTGGTCTCGCAGAGTTCCAAACCACGTCGATGCAGCACCTTGGAGGGTGGAGCTGAAAGCATTGCAGAATATGGTGTCCGTAGCGCGAGCCATCTCCATTTGAGAGATGTAACGTCGTAGATGATCGACGGGGTCTGTTGTGGCATTGTAGCTTTCGATGACTGGCATTCGAAAGCCGGCAGGCGCCTGGACGGCGATGATATCTTCTGTGAATGGCTGCGTCAGGAGGACCTCGATGTCGTCGAGGACCTGGTTTGGCGTCTTGACCTGCTCCTCGACTATGTTGATTCGTCGGAGGAGGTCATCGACACAGAGGTTCCCAGTAGATGGGTTTTGATTTTGGGACTGTTCGTCCCGTTCGTTGGGAGGCGGAAGGCGTGCGGCCTGCAGTCTTGCCTTGATGGTTTGCACCATGAAGGCTTTCATGTAGTTGAGCATGCTCGCCTGTAGAAGCGCCATCCGAGCGGGTCGGCCGATGATGACTGTTGGGGGCCGAAGAGGGTCCGGGGAGATACGTTAAGCGAGCCGCTTGGGGTTGTGGGGGTTGTTGTGCCCCCGTTGTGCCACCAACAGGGAGTGGCGGGGTTGCCACCAATAGGGAGTGGTGGGGCTGCTGTATCCCGGTTGGGCCGCCAACAGGGAGTGGTGGGGGTGCGCCGGAGGAGCTGGAAGCAGCGTCCTCAACATGCACACTGTTGTGAGTTCTCCTTGTTTTGGCCATAAAGATGGGTAAGGAGAGAAAAAAAAGGTTGGTAGGAAAAAAAAACGGCTGTTTTTCGTTTCCCACAGATGGCGCCAAATTGATAGCCAAAGGGCGATCTCCGGTCGGTTTGGGTGCTCCGGTGATCGTGATGAGACAGCTCCGGTACCTGAGAAGAGTAAGACAAGGGAAACTCTCAGGTGCAGAAAGAGAAGAGAGGTGGGGGTGTGTAGTAGTCACCTTATTTTGGGTTGGCACCACCCACTTATAGGGTGATGCCTGTGCTCTCTCACGTTGGGGTAGAGTGTTTGGTGGGATCTTCCCACACGCGTGAGCCGCCGACTTGTGAGTTCAGGACGGCAGATTGGACAATACTCCTCAAAAGTGTTGGCTGACAAAGACTTGAGTGTGCTAAGTACCGCTTTTGTGTCTTGCATCTTTGGCGCAGCTTTTGGGCATTGCGTCCGGGCCGCCTTTTGGCTGGTGTACTATGTTGGAGTACCAATTGGGCTTGGCCCAGAAAGCGTCTGCTAACAAGATCATACGGGGCGCCGGTAGAGGCTGCATACGAGGGGCTCGTTGTATTTACGAGGAGCACTCCTCGTGTTGGTGGGCCTGGCCCATATGGCGTTTATGTTTGGCAATACGGCCATACGGACTGGGCCCATATATATCATCTTCCTTTCGCTTCTCTCTATTTTGTTTTTTAAATTTTCTTGCTTTTTCTTTACTTTCTAACATTTCTTCTCTTGATGTTAAATATCTACAGGTTTGACAAGCTCATATTCCTCATTCATCTCACCATCATTATTCATCTCGCATCGATGCCTACGCTGGTCACCGGAATAATTAAAAGGATGGGAGTTCGACCATGGCTCCTTCTGGACTCCACGGGTCATGCCCAGGTCGTGGAGGCCGACAAGCATGGATCATGCGCTGAACTTGGTTGCCCGATTGAGATCTTGATCTTAGACCTGTTTCTTTAATACCCATCCACTTCTATTGGTGGTGTAGCTTCTATTTGGCACGTGATCTTACCTTCCGAATGCTCTGAAGGAGCTCATCTGTGGAGGGATGTCGAGAGATGAGGTGAGGGGTCGTGGAATGTTACCTGCGACATGATGGCTATGTCGTCCTGATTCCGCCTGGCTACTCTTTGGTGTCTGTGCTGGTCTTGCTCCAGTGATTGATTTCGTCGAACTAAAATCTGTTGCAGCCTAATGGTTGAGTATCACGCTATTGCTTGCCAAGGTGAAAGGTTGTTGGCTTGACTTTGTTGTTTCAAAGACAACTTCTCAGAAGAAAGAGTTAGATTTACTAATAATTTATATATGTTGATGCAAACACACTTTATTAGGCATGTTGTGTCCATCATGATAATACCAAAATACTTTACTCCCCGTAAAAAGATTACTAATATATATCAGCTTATTTTGTTACCTTTTTGTCCAATGTAGAGCTTCAAAGGAGCCATTGATGCTTTCCCTGGCAACATTGTTGGTACAACTAGTGCATACGATTCTTTCATTGGTGCCTTTCTATGCAAGATCGTTGAGGACTCTTCCCTACTTGAGGTCAGTAACAATACCAAGATCCCCAGAAGTACCAGATTTTAAATCAAAGACGGTTCATTTTGTGTTAGAAGAGTGTTTTACAAGCTAATTAATCTGGTTTTAATTAAGATGCCTCTTGATGCAGATAGACATGGTGTTCTCTTGAGGCAGATAGCGCCGTGTACAAATCTGTTTTAGCAGTGCACACAAATCTTTCATCCTTCCCGGTTGATAACAATCTGTTGTCCATCTAGAGGCTTATGTCACGACGTCGTCGATCTGGGTCATCGAAGAAGCCGATGGCGGTGGTTTCTACTTGATCAATGATCAGATTGACGTTGAACGGCAAGACTGAGGGAGTTTGGGTGGAGACGTGAGGGCGAGGAAGAGGATTGGGTGGTTTTGCAACATTTGGAAATAGTTGGGATTAGTTTGCAAATTATTAAAATTTTGAGTTTAATTTGAATCTTAAATACAGACATTTACAAAAATGCCATTAATTAAAGAATGTCTTTAACAGAAAAGGTAACAGAAGGACTTGTTTAGGACAAAAATGTAAGGTAAATGATTATTTTGATACAAATTCCTTAAAAATGATAAAAATAGGAAACGCATTAAACCTAAACGATTATCCATGGACTTTACCCCAAAAAAAGTTCATACCAGTGGGATAGTACCCAAATCTAGGCATGTCAAAAATTGAACTGACCCGATAAATCCGTCTGAACCTGATCTGCTCGAACTCGAACTGACCAAGAAAGTCAACGACCTGAAACCCAAATGACCTGAACCCGACCTAACCCCAAAGCTCAACTCGATGGTAACTCGAACCTGAAATGGCTCGAACTCGACCCACCCGAACCCAAAAGGACCCAAACCCGAAATGGCCCAAACATGATTAACCCAAACCTGATTAACCCGAACTTGAATTCGAATCCAAACCTGAAGGAACCCGAAATAACCAAAATAACCCCAACATAAAAATAATCAAAGAGAATGGATGAAGTTTGAATATTTATTATGATTTTTTAAATTATTTTCTTCTTTTTAGTAAATATGGGTTACTTAGGTCTAATAATTTAACTTATAATTATATTATTTTAATATAGATATACAAATATAAAATGTTCATATTTATTATAATTACATGGTGAAATTACTTAAACTACATAATTTTTCTTAAAACAGAAAACTATGTACATATTGAAATCTCGACTAGTGTTTATTCAACCAAGAGTTTTTTTATTTTTAAGATTAAAAAAACTCAAGAAAACAATGAATTATAGAGTTAGTATCATCATAACAAATTCATTTTATCACCAAGTTCATATTTATCATAACAATGTGCAATCTCAAATTTCCAATTTTATCACCAAGTTCAATTTTCAAGTTTATTATAGGAATATCACTATGTAAATAATGGGCTCTGGGTAGGGGTGATCCACTACTCATCCCGCTACCACAATAGCGAGATAGCCCGCTACCATTAGTAGGGGCCACAGTAGCAGGCAGATTGCTACCCCAGGGCCACGTGGGCGATGCCAGCTGAGAGAGCTGGTACCGCCCCACCCCCTACCAGGCCCGCTACCATCTTTTCTTTTTAAAAAATGATTTCTTTATTTTCATCATTTAATAAATGATTCAATAATAATATTATTTATTGGTATTTTTAGATTACAATAAGAACATAAATAAATTTAATTATAAATTTAATAAGAGAGATCAACATGCTAAACAAGAAGATCAGCATGACAAAGAAGATAGATCAATGTTCTAAAAAGATTGATCGACATGACAAAGAAGATAGATCAACATGGTAATAAGAGAGATCAACATGCTAAACAAGAAGATTAGCATGACAAAGAAGATGGTTCAACGTACGTTCTAAAAAGATTGATGAACGTGACAAAGAAGATAGATCAACATGGTAATAAAAGAGATCAACATGCTAAACAAGAAGATCAGCATGACAAAGAAGATAGATCAACGTTCTAAAAAGATTGATCAACATGACAAAGAAGATAGATCAACATGGTAATAAGAGAGATCAACATGCTAAACAAGAAGATCAGCATGACAAAGAAGATAGATCAACGTTCTAAAAAGATTGATCAACATGAAAAAGAAGATAGATCAACATGGTAATAAGAGAGATCAACATGCTAAACAAGGATCAACATGACAAAGAAGATAGATCAACATGCTAAAAAGATTGATCAACATGACAAAGAAGATAGATCAACATGGTAATAAGAGATATCAACATGCTAAACAAGAAGATCAGCATGACAAAGAAGATAGATCACGTTCTAAAAAAATTGATCGACATGACAAAGAAGATAGATCAACATGCATGGTAATAAGATAGATCAACACGCTAAACAAGAATATCAGCATGACAAAGAAGATAGACAACGTTCTAAAAAGATTGATCAACATGACAAAGAAGATAGATCAATGCTTAAACGATTGATCAACATGACAAAGAAGATAGATCAACATGCTAAAAAGATTGATCAACATGAAAAAGAAGATTAATTATGGGCCAAAATATTATTTGGTTGTGAACAGAGTAATAAAGTATATATTAAAATGACAAAATTCCACAAAACCACAAAATACCTAAAATAGCACAAAATTCATAAATACGTAAAATATAAACTAAAAACCACAAAATACTTAAATATATACTAAAATACCACAAAATACCTAAAATATATACTAAAATACCACAAAAATACTTAAAATAGCACAAAATTTTTAAATAATTTTATTTTCCTAAAATACCTAAAGTATATACTAAAATACCAAAAAAATGCTTAAAATACCACAAAATTCATAAATAATCTTTTTTCCTAAAATACCTAAAGTATATACTAAAAACCACAAAATTCATAAATAATAACTAAAATGACTAAAATAGCACGAAATTCATAAATAATACCTAAAATACCTAAAATAGCACAAAATTCATAAATGCCTAAAATATATACTAAAATACCACAAAATACCTAAAATATATACTAAAATAGCACAAAATACCAAAAATAGCACAAAATCCATAAATAATCTTATTTTCCTAAAATACCTAAAATATATACTAAAAACCACAAAATACAACAAAAACAGAAATGTACCACAAAAATACCTAATATATATATACTAAATTACACAAAAATAATAAAATAACACAAAAAATGAAAAAATAATACAAACATTATATGCATTAATTTTTAAAACTTATCTGTGATGCCGGAAACGAAAATCAGAGGTGGCCGGAGAGCTTCAACAAAGAAACGAAAATGGTTGAAATAATCAATTCTTAACCGACGAAAATGAAAAATAATAAGAGATTCAATGTTACCTTAATGAAATGAAGCAGATCCACACAATTAGGAGAAGAAACGGCGCCGATGATGGAGGTCTCGCTTCGGTCCGATGGCTGCAACAAGGAGGATGAAGAAATGGAAGATGGAGAGGAAATGGGGAAGGAAGCCGATGGTTTTTGTTTTATGGAGCATGGTAGCGAGTCGCCACCTACCAGGCCCGCTACCAGGCAAATGGTAGCGGGCGCCCCTACTCAGCCCCCTACCGAAATTTGAAACTCCTGCCTACACTGTGGTAGGGGGCGACCCACCCCAGCCAACCATAAGCTCTTTTGGGAGCTTGGTAGCGGGTCACCACCTTCCAGGCCCGCTACCGAGCTCATAACAACTACGTAGTGTATCCAATCTCTAATTTTGTTGGAATGATGTCAAATTTTCAATTATTTTTAAACAATGTGCAATCTCCAATTTTTTTGGTGCAATGTTCCATTTCCAATTTCTAATTTTATAACCAAGTCCAACTTCTAATTTTTTTTGAAGGAATGTCTAATTTTCAAAATTGTTGGAGCAATGTTTAATTCCAGTTTTTTGGAACAATGTTCAATTTCCAATTTTTTAGAGAAATGTGCAATCTCCGACTTTGTTGGGGTAATTTCAAAGTTCCAATTTTGTAACCAAATCCAATTTCTAATTTTGTTAGAGGAATATCCAATCTATACTTTTATTGGAGGAATATCCAATTTATTGAGTCTGATTATAAGAAATTATGTGATATTGTTAATGGAATTTTGAATATTCCATCATTCTTACAGGGAATTATATATGAGTGCAGGTCATTGCTAATGCAATTGGGGTGAGGGAGGTCAAATTCAGTCCGAGGGAGATAAATCGCGTAGCAGATCAGCTGTCCAAACATGCTTGTACGTTTGCAGAAGACTTCATTAATTATTTTGACAGGGCGCCTGATTTTCTCAAATCAGCCCTCCGATATGATCTAAGCCATATCTCTAGATTTTATAATTACTCTAGTAAAGAGCGGCCTCTTGCTTATCAGGACAATGGATCCTATGGTATTGAGATTACTCCAACTATTTGTGTCCATAGCAGGTTATTTTGCACTACTAACCCCATTGACAAGGGGAAAAAACATCTTATTGTATTTTTAATAGTAACCCATTTTCACAAAAAAAAAATTGTTGGAGCAATGTCCAATTTTGTTGTAACAACGTTCAATTTTCAATTTATTGGAGGAATATCCAATCTCCGATTTTATTTGAGGAATATCGAATTTAAAAAAATTGTTGGAGCAATGTCTAATTTCCAATTTTATTGTAACAATATCCAATTTTCAATTTTTGGAACAATGTGCAATCTCCAATTTTGTTAGAGAATTTTCAATTTGCAATTTTGTCACCAAGTTCAATATTCAATTTTATTGGAGAAATGTCCAATCTCCGATTTCGGAACAATGTCCAATTTTCATTTTTTTAAAACAATGTGCAATTAATCTCCACTTTTGTTGGAGAAATGTCCATTTAAAAATTTCCAATTTTGTAACCAAGTCCAATTTTAATTTTTTGGTGGACCGTCTAATTTTCAAAATTGTTGGAGCAATGTACAATTCCAAATTTGTCATAACAATGTTCAATTTCCAAATTTTTGGGGCAATGTGCAATCTCTAATTTCTTTGGAGTAATGTCCAATTCATATTTTTGTTGGAGCAACAAATTTCCAATTTTGTAATTGAAGCAATATCCAATTTCCAAATTTCTTACAAAATGTAGTTTTCAATTTTGTTGGAGCAATGTGCAATATCCAATTTTCTTGGATTAATCCAATTCCAATTTTGTTATAGTAATGTTCAATTTCCAAATTTCTTAGATCAATTTTCAATTTCATTTTTACCAAAGACTTACACATTTAAATTTTTTTACTCATACACTCAACTTAAAACTTTCATTGTTTCTTATAAAAAAGTACAAAAAACACACTTTTATTGTCGTACGCAATATTGATCGATCCGAACCCGAATTTGGACTCAAAAAAACCCAACCTGAACTGAACCCGAAACCGAAACAGAAACAACCCAAAACCCGAACCCGAACCCAACCTGACTTGAAATATACTCGGCCCGAAGCAACCCAAAACCCGAATAACTTGAACCCGAACTGACTCGAAATAAGTTGAACCCGAAGCAACTCGAAAATGACCTAACCCAAAAGTAGCTTAACCCGAAGCAACTCGACCCAAATGACCTGACCTGAACCTGAACTGACCTCCCGATTGACATCCCTACCCAAAACTATGTTGAATTGGATTTAGAATGTCCTCAACTATCTTTCCTCTAGATCTCTTGCGGAATTTGTGTTGTGCCACTTAGAGAAAGTTATAAAAGGTAAATTTGAGAATATGAAAGAAGAGATTGGTAGAGATTTTTACATGGAAAACCTGTAAGGGTAAAAAACCACAAACTTGGATAATAATAAAATCCACTATGTGATTTCAAGAGTTACAACCTCTCAAATTTAAGGATAAATAATTATAATAGTCTCTCTTAAATTAAGAGAAAAACTATTAAACTCATTAATTTGAACATTCTCCACCTCCTCCTAAATCGTCCTTGTGGGTCTCAAGGTTACTGAACATTTACCAAGTCTTCATGCCATTCTTTGTATATTTTCCATAAACTTTGACTTATATATTGGTTTACACTTGCACTATCAAGTCGTGTAAACATAGCAAACTTTAAGCTCCCACTATTGATGGGACATTTCGTCGTTCAGAAGACCTGTGAGATTGTCAGGGAGAACTTTCATTGGCCACACCTTAAGAAAGATGTCGCCAAAGTTTGTGAAAGGTGTGTGAAATGCAAGAAGGCAAAGTCCAAGCTCCAACCAAAAGGGAAGTACACTCCTCTCCCTGTTCCTACTCTTCCATGGGTTGATATTAGCATGGATTTCATTAGTGGATTGCCTAGGACATCTCATAGTCATGATGCCATTTTTGTAGTGGTTGATAGGTTTTCTAAGATGGCACAGTTCATCCCTTGACATAAAACTGATGATGCTACTCATGTAGCAGATTTGTTCTTTAAGAATATTGTGAAGTACTATGGCATACCTAGGTCAATTGTGAGTGTTAGAGATTCTAGGTTCTTGAGTCATTTCTGGAAAACACTTTGGTCTAGACTAGGTACTAGTTTGGTTTTCTCTACTTCTAGTCACCCTTAGACTGATGGTCATACCGAAGTAACTAATAGGACTCTCACCACAATACTTAGAACAACTCTTAAAAAGAACTTGAAAGAATGGGAGAAGTGTTTGCCTCATGTGGAGTTTGCATATAACAGGAGCTTTCATACTTCTACTGCACATAGTCCCTTTGAGGTAGTTTATGGTTTCAACCCCCTAACCCCTCTAGATCTGATTGCTTTGCCTCGAGATGATGTTGTTGATATAAGTGGCAGGAAGAAGGCTGATATAATGAAGGAGTTGCATGCTAAGGTACAAAAGCAGTTTGAGAAGGCTAATGAGGCTTATGCTAGGAAGGCAAACAAAGGAAGGTGAATGATGAGCTATGACATTGGAGACTGGGTGTGGTTACACCTTTGAAAAGAAAGATTCCCACAAGCTAGAAAGAATAAGCATGCACCCCGGGGAGATGGACCTTTTCAGATCATTAAAAGATTAGGAGAGAATGCCTATGTTTTGGACTTACCTTCTGATGGTTCTTACAATGTCCATGCTACTTTTAATGTGCGTGATCTTTCTCCGTTTGTAGGTGATATTGAAGATGTGAATCTGAGGTCGGATTCTTTCCAAGAAGGAGGGGATGATATGAATCCAAGCTCCATGACTCAAAAGGAGAAAGAACCCAGGCCCACAAGATCAACCCCTAGCCCTTTACACAACATTGGTGGACCTATGACAAGGGCTAGGGCAAAGAAGACTAGACAAGCATTGTGCCTCTTCTTGGGATCAATGGCAGAAAGAGTGGATCAAGCTGTGGCTGTTCAATTGGCAAAAGATAAAATTGAAGCTTTTGGGCTATATTTGAAAAAGTAACATATGTTTGAGGACAAGGGTTGGAGTTTGAGCACTTTATATCAAGTCCAAGACCAATAACAAGAGCATTGGGACTATTTTGGCCAAGGCCCACTCTCCTCCTTGAAAAGTGGCGCCCTTTTACTTGGAAAACATGTTGAGAAGCTTCTTGGAGATGCTTGGAGAGGAGGAGGCGCCACCTTCTTGCTTGGAGAACAAGTTGAGCTTTCCTTGCAAGTTACTCCTATTTTATTTAAGGAAATTGTAATCTCTTAGATTTCTTTCTTCTAGGCTCATTTTCTAACCCTAGGCCACCCCCTACTCCCATAAAAGGAGCCTCTTGTTCCACTTCTCAACTCAGAACTCAATTGAAGAATTTGTGAGCTTTTCTTCTCCAAAGTTTTTGTTCTCCTTGTTTGCTAGTTTCGCCCTCCCCTTGATTCCATCAAAGTGGTTTCAAACACTATTTCTAGTATTGTTCCGTCTTAAAGTAGAAAGGTATTAGAACCATCTACACCCTAGCATTATCTTCTCCATTGGCAAGCCGAAAATAGCTTGGAGGTGGTGAAGGCCAGCCTTACAATATCACTTTCTCAGCAAGCTAGATCCTCTCAATTGTGAATCTTTGAAGGTTCATATCAAGTGGTATCAGAGCTTGAGGTGCCTTGTTGAGATTTTTAATTTCGTTTTTTCGCAAAAAAAAGAGTTCATCTCTACTTTCAATCGTTTTTGAAACCCCTTGTGTTTTCGTTGAAAGTTGTTGGAAACTTCATCTTCTACCTTTCTCATCTTGAATCTAGTAAGAACACTTGGTTTTTGTTTGCTAGATTCCATCTCGGATTTGTGGTGTACAAGTTTTCACCAATTTACAAAAAAAGGAAAAAAGTTTTTGGTAAAAGCCAAGTCCTTGAAAATTGTTGCAAGTGATCTCAAAGATCAAAAGAAAATCAGAAAAGAGAAGTGTTGGTTATCTGCAAAACTTGGCATCAAAACAAGCAAGTGTTTGTGGAATTTGTAAGGTGCACCACCTATCTTTTGAAGAAGCCCTTCTCAAATCCCCAATCTTTTTATTTCGACCCCCATCCACCTTAAACACTTTTCACCCAAGTCAAAAAGTAACTAGTGTTTTTCTTACTCTAGTTTTGAATTGTACTTGAAATTTTGGTTTGTGCTCACTTTGTTGCCAACCTTTGAGTAGGGAAGTTTGGGTGATTGAAGCATCCTTGGAGAATTTGAGCAAGGAGCTTGAGTGGTAAAAGACAAGAGAGATACATCAAGAAAAAAGCCAATTGAGTGAAACACAAGTGAGATAGAGAGTAAACACTTTGTTACATGAAGTAATGGAGTCATCTGACACTACTCCTCCACATGCTAGCCAATTGCCCTTGTATGAAGCTCTTCAGAAACTCACCAAGGAGATCAGGGAGATGAATCTAACACTAGGAACTACCAATGAGAAGGTAAAGCGGTTGAAAATAGCTCAAGGCAAGTAGCCAGAAGGAAGCAAGACACACACTCCAGAGGTTATCCATCCCACTCCACCTCCTCAAGGTAATCCTACCCAAAACTCTACCACCAACTTTCAACCTTCATCTCAAAACCATTTCAAACAACCTTCTCAAAACAACCTTGGTGGACAACCCCCTTTCACCCCTGTCTTCTATCCAAATCAAGACTACTATGGGGAGCCTCTAGCCCGAGAAAAAAGAAGAAGGTGGCATGAAGAAGAAGAAGAAGAAGAATGGGATGACTTGCCCCAATAGAGAAACAGAATGCCAAGAAGGAGGGTGCCAAACCAAGAACAGCAAGCCCTCAAAAATGTGAAGCTTCAAGTCGCCCCTTTCTTTAGCAGAAGTGACCCAGAAGAGTTCTTGGAATGGGTAAGGAAAACTGACATGATCTTTGATTGTTTGGGTTATACTGATGATCTTAGGCTCAAGCTGGCAGTGATTGAATTTTCTGGTTATGCACTCACATGGTGGGAGCAAACCAATATGGAGAGAGCTCAGTGCAACATGCAGCCCATTGATTCATGGGAGCAACTCAAAGCTGTGATGAGAAACAAATTTGTGCCCCCTTACTATGACAGAGAATGCTGCCAGAAGTTACAACACCTAGTGCAGGGTAACTGATCCGTGGAAGACTACCAGAAGGACATGGAGAGTGCACTAATGAGAGCCAACATACAAGAAGGTGAAGAAGCCAAGATGGCCAGGTTTGTGTATGGCTTGAGAAATGATATTGCAAAGACGGTGGAACTTTGTGATTATAGGAACTACTTGGAGTTGGTCCACAAAGCCATCGAGTAGAGACAAGGCGAAGAAGAGCACATCCTACTCCACTCCCTCACAAACCTCCAACAAAATCCCTTGGTCTCGGCCAAACTCATCCATCAAACCTACTCCTCCTCTACCTACAAGAAACCATCCTTCAAGAAAATTTCCTCCACCAGAAAAATCCAACCCAAGGCCAAACACCAACCAAAGACCTAATCCTCCAACCCAGCACACAAGAACCATAGAATGCTTCAAGTGTGGAGGCAAGGGCCACTATGCCTTTGAGTGTCCCAACAAGAAGGTGATGGTGGTAAGGCCAAATGGAGAGCTATCAAGTGAAGATGAGGAAGAAGCTACCATTATGGACAACATTGAAGAAAGTGAAGAAGGAGAGAGACCCCCAGAAGATCTCATACTTGTCACCAAGAGAGTGCTACAATCTACACCCAAGGTAACAGAAACTTCACAAAGAGAGAACTTGTTTCAATCTAGGGTTGTAGTAAATGGCCAACTTTGCAGCCTCATCATTGATAGTGGGTATTGTGTGAATGCTGCTAGTGAGAGCATGGTAGAGAAGTTAGGTCTCAAGACCACCAAGCATCCAAACCCGTACTCACTCCAGTGGATTGATGACAGAGCCCATGTGAAGGTCTTAAAGAAAGTTGAGGTACCTTTGAAGATTGGCAAATATGAAGATAAGGTCTTGTGTGATGTGGTAAGAATGCAAGCTACTCACATACTTCTTGGGAGGCCATGGAAATTCGATAGAGAAGCAATTCATTATGGTTCCACTAACAAATATGCTCTCACTCACCTAGGCCGAGCCTACACTCTTCTACCCTTGTCCCCAACTCAAGCCCTTCAAGATCAACTACACTTGGCAAGTGAGGCTGAGAGGACAAAGAAAGGTGAGAGTAGTGAGAAGAGAGAAGATACTGAGAAGGTTCAAGGAACCTTAAGAGAAAACCAGAGAGTGAGTGATCCAAGAGAAAAGAGTAAGATTGAGAGAAAACAAGAGAGCTCACCCTCCATGGCCAAAGAAAAAGACATAAAGAAAGCTTTACTTGGCCAAAAGACTTGTTTTCTCCTTGTCCCCCACCATATTTTGTTAACTAACGCTCACATATCTTCTCTTCCTGAATGTGTGTCTTTAGCATTGCAGGAATTCAAGGACATCTTTGAGGAACCCAAAGGGTTGCCTCCCTATCGAGGCATTGAACACCAGATTGACCTAGTCCCGGGAGCACCTCTGCCAAATAGAACCGCCTATAGGACTAATCCAACAGAATTCAAAGAAATTCAAGCACAAGTGGAGGAACTTCTAGCCAAGGGCTACATTCGGGAGAGCTTGTCTCCTTGTGCTGTTCCTATCTTGTTAGTGCCAAAGGCTGATGGAACATGGTGAATGTGTATGGACTGTAGACCCATAAACAAGATCACTATAAAGTATCGCCATCCTATTCCTAGACTTTATGATTTGCTTGATGAACTATCTGGTGCTTGTTTCTTCTCTAAAGTAGATTTAAAATCTGGCTATCATCAAATTAGGATGAAATATGGGGATGAATGGAAAATTGCTTTTAAAACCAAGTTGGGGTTATATGAGTGGTTAGTGATGCCATTTGGGTTGTCTAACGCACCAAGTACTTTCATGAGACTTATGCACCATGTCTTGCGTGATTTGATTGGAAAGTTTGTTGTTGTTTACTTCGATGACATCTTAGTGTATTCACCCACACTTGATGAGCATGTTGAGCACTTAAGAATTTTGTTTGAAACACTTAGACAACAAAACTTGTATGCTAAAATGGAGAAGTGTGTGTTTTGTGCTAAGGAGGTAAACTTTCTGAGATATGTTGTTAGTGGTGCAGGAATAAGGGAGGATGATGCCAAGGTTAAGGCAATCAAGGAGTCGCCAACTCCTAAGAACCTTACTGAAGTGAGATCCTTCCATGGCTTGGCTAGTTTCTATAAGATATTTGTGAAGGATTTCTCCTCCATAGCCGCCCCCTTACATGAGCTCTCTAAAAGGAATGCACACTTTGTGTGGGGAGAGGCCCAACAGAGTGCATTTGATGAGCTTAAGACTAGGCTGATGAGTGCCTCTTTGCTTGCTTTGCCTAATTTTGATAAACTGTTTGAAATTGAGTGTGATGCAAGTGGTGTGGGTATTGGTGTTGTGTTGCATCAAGAGGGGCAGCCCATCGCCTACTTTAGTAAGAAATTGAGTGGTGCTACTTTGAATTACTCTACTTATGATAAGGAATTTTATGCTTTAGTTCGTGCTTTAGAGGTTTGGTCTCATTATTTACTGCCTAAGGAATTTGTTGTTCATACGGATCACCATTCTCTTAAGTATATCCAAGGGCAGAGAAATTTGAATAAAAGGCATGCAAAATGGATTGAGTTCATAGAATCTTTTCCTTATGTGATTAAGTATAAGAGGGAAAAGAGAATGTTGTTGCTGATGCTTTGTCCCGCAGATATGCCTTGTTTGTTTCTCTTGATGCTAAGGTGATTGGTTTTGAATGCATTAGAGAAATGTACAAAGGTGATGTTGACTTTGGTATGATTTATGATGCTTGTGCTCAAGGTGGCCTAGATGGCTACTATGTATTTGATGGATATTTGTTTAAGTCGAAAAGGTTGTGAATACCAAGGTGCTCCAAGAGGGAAGTCATTGTCCAAGAGGCACATAGTGGAGGATTGATGGGACATTTCGGCGTTCAGAAGACCTATGAGATTGTCAGGGAGAACTTTCATTGGCCACACCTCAAGAAAGATGTCGCCAAAGTTTGTGAAAGGTGTGTGAAATGAAAGAAGGCAAAGTCCAAGGTCCAACCAAAAGGGAAGTACACTCCTCTCCCTGTTCCTACTCTTTCATGGGTTGATATTAGCATGGATTTCATTAGTGGATTGCCTAGGACATCTCATAGTCATGATGCCATTTTTGTAGTGGTTGATAGGTTTTCTAAGATGGCACAGTTCATCCCTTGTCATAAAACTAATGATGCTACTCATGTAGCATATTTGTTCTTTAAGAATATTGTGAAGTATCATGGCATACCTAGGTCAATTGTGAGTGATAGAGATTCTAGGTTCTTGAGTCATTTCTGGAAAATACTTTGGTCTAGACTAGGTACTAGTTTGGTTTTCTCTACTTCTAGTCACCCTTAGACTGATGGTCATAGCGAAGTAACTAATAGGACTCTCACCACAATACTTAGAACAATTCTTAAAAAGAACTTGAAAGAATGGGAGAAGTGTTTGCCTCATGTGGAGTTTGCATATAACAGGAGCTTTCATACTTCTACTGCACATAATCCCTTTGAGGCAGTTTATGGTTTCAACCCCCTAACCCCTCTAGATCTGATTGCTTTGCCTCGAGATGATGTTGTTGATATAAGTGGTAGGAAGAAGGCTGATATAATGAAGGAGTTGCATGCTAAGGTACAAAAGCAGCTTGAGAAGGCCAATGAGGCTTATGCTAGGAAGGCAAACAAAGGAAGGTGAATGATGAGCTATGACATTGGAGACTGGGTGTGGTTACACCTTCGAAAAGAAAGATTCCCACAGGCTAGAAAGAATAAGCTTGCATCCCGGGGAGATGGACCTTTTCAGATCATTAACAAAATTGGGGAGAATGCCTATGTTTTGGACTTACCTTCTGATGGTTCTTACAATGTCCATGCTACTTTTAATGTGTGTGATCTTGCTCCGTTTGTAGGTGATATTGAAGATGTGAATCTGAGGTTGGATTCTTTCCAAGAAGGAGGGGATGATATGAATCCAAGCTCCATGAC
Organism: Stellera chamaejasme; assembly: GCA_024586325.1. NCBI lineage: Eukaryota > Viridiplantae > Streptophyta > Magnoliopsida > Malvales > Thymelaeaceae > Stellera > Stellera chamaejasme. Next base: position 52,002,040 of record CM044981.1, on the reverse strand, counting down.
TCAAAAGGAGAAAGAACCCAGGCCCACAAGATCAACCCCTAGCCCTTTACACAACATTGGTGGACCTATGACAAGGGCTAGGGCAAAGAAGACTAGAGAAGCATTGGGCCTCTTCATGGGAGCAATGGCAGAAAGAGTGGATCAAGAAGTGGAAGTTCAAGTTGCAAAAGAAAAAATTGAAGCTTTAGGGCTATATTTGAACAAGGAACAAATGTTGGAGGACAAGGCTTGGAGTTTGAGCACTTTATATCAAGTCCAAGACCAATAACAAGAGCATTGGGACTATTTTGGCCAAGGCCCACTCTCCTCCTTGAAAAGTGGCGCCCCTTTTACTTGGAAAACATGTTGAGAAGCTTCTTGGAGATGCTTGGAGAGGAGGGAGGCGCCACCTTCTTGCTTGGAGAACAAGTTGAGCTTTCCTTGCAAGTTACTCCTATTTTATTTAAGGAAATTGTAATCTCTTAGATTTCTTTCTTCTAGGCTCATTTTCTAACCCTAGGCCACCCCCTACTCCTATAAAAGGAGCCTCTTGTTCCACTTCTCAACTCAGAACTCAATTGAAGCATTTGTGAGCTTTTCTTCTCCAAAGTTTTTGTTCTCCTTGTTTGTTATTTTCGCCATCCCCTTGATTCCATCAAAGTGGTTTCAAAGTCTATTTCTAGTATTGTTCCGTCTTAGAGTAGAAAGATGCTAGAACCATCTACACCCTGACATTATCTTCTCCATTGGCAAGCCGAAAATAGCTTGGAGGTGGTGAAGGCCAGCCTTACAATATCACTTTCTCAGCAAGCTAGATCCTCTTAATTGTGAATCTTTGAAGGTTCATATCAGTAACCAAGAGGGGGATGGGTGAATTGGTTTAGGCCATTAAAATGTTTACAAGAAAATGAAAAACTAAAATAGCTTCAACATGTTGATGGCACAATAACGTTTGGAATTGTTTGCAAAGCTGTAACAAGAGAGCTTCAACACATTGAAGAGAGTAGGGCAAGAGTTAAGTGCATACCAGGAGTTATAGAGGTTCGGTCCACTGACCTATGTCCTCTCGTCAAAAGGATCACAAAATATTGACCTTCTAGAAAGTTCTGGAAGCTTCTTGGCTGAACCGAAAGGTTTTGGTGTTGAACTGTTCTATGCGTCGGAGCATCAACATGTTGAAGGAGTGAATCCCCAAGGGAATTTCTTTCCAGCTAGAGATTTACTTGCAAAAAGGTTCCTTGCTGACTTATTTCTTTCCATAATCATGTAGGAATCGTCAGATATATGGGATTGACATAATCTCTTTAATTTTCTTCCATTTCTTACAAATTGCCAAAGATAACAGATGAATCTAGACATATAAAGAGTAGATCAATTAGTTGATAACAATCAATAATAATATAATTTCAGAAATTAAATCATCATCATACTTTCACATGCTATAGTTAAATAAAGCATCTTGAACTTCTCATTTCTTTGTACAAACGCCTCAAACTTATATTTTTGTTCAAAACCAAAATCTCTTTAATAAAAAACGCCATTTAACTTTTCAAATCTTTTCAAAGAGCCCATTGTTATCATCAAATCAAGACTCAACAACTTTTTGTTCATCCTATTCGATTCTTTATAGGGTCAGTGATGGAATCAGAGCTGCAAATGGATTCGGACCATTTAGTGGTTTAGACTAGCAAGAGGAGGCAATTTGTGAGGGACCAGATAAAAATTAGGGATTTTGAAGTTTCTCTGTGAGAGATACCTTGCGATTTTTGGTTTAAAATGCAAATGAAAATGATTTTGGGGTAAAGTTGTAACTATTAATAACTTCTCATTTCTTTGCACAAACGGCAACATTCCATCTTGAGTGTAGTGTGGAGTGGACCTGTAGGTTGTACCGAGAGCCGATTTGGCGCCCCTTGAGTAAATGGTCGTCTTCGCCAGATGGGAGTGGTTGGTTATGTCCTACGTCTTTATGGATGTTTGTCCGTTATCTGTTTGTTTATTACTTCATTTCGTTTTGCACACGAGGCCTAGCCTTGTGTGCACATAAATTTTTCAAATTTTTCAAATTTTTAGACAAATATTCATACTACAAATTATGATACTCACATAAATTATTTTAATTTTTTTATCAAATATTCATGAATAAAAATAAAAAATTAAATATTATAAAAATATGAAAATAAAGTGAACAATATATATTTGTGTGACCTCGTACAACGGTAGCAAGACGATGACGAAGACAAGATGACCTTCAGCTGCTGCGACAACTTGTGGAGCGGCGAAGTGGTGAAGATTGGTGAATAAGGCGCCTACGCGTGAAAAATAACGTTAAACTTTCGCGCGATTAACAAGTCCGCGCGTGCTGCGAAAGCTCACGTCGATTTTAGCGTGGATAAGTGATGAAAAACTTCGTTTTTCACGTGCGAACTAGTATGTTTGAAACCCCCTAATATATCTCACTTTCTCAAAAAAAAAAAAAAAAAAACAGATTCCGTTGTGCACACAAGGCCTAGCCTTTCCAAAATGACACACTTGCGCGTCTGAACTAGGAAAAGTTATCGTGTTTGGTTATATGGGGAAGCGATTGATAGGCAACATGGAAGAAACGTCAAACATCTCATTTGCGAAGTCCAGTCCAGAATCAAGGACCACGAAAATGTGCAAAATGACAAAAAAAGAAACATCTTCTTCCAGAACCGATGACTTCTAGGCAACTTTATTTTTATTTTATTTTATTTATTTTTGTCAAAATAAAATAAAAAAAAATAAAAATAAAATGTGCAAACAAAATATTTGTCAAAATTCAGGTATGGTGGGCTCATTTGAAAATGAAAAAAGAAAAATTCTGTTCACAAACAACTTTAAGTGCCAGTTGCTGGAAGTATTTTCAACGATATTTTATAGTATAATAACAATTTAATTTCTTAGATCAAACTCACTCGTTCAATGGATTTATGCGGCTAACCTGATTTATGCGGCTAACCTGATTGAATGCGCCATAAAAATGGCGCTTATGATGTATTCCAATTTTCATTTTATTTATATTGTTATCATTTTATGTTTCTACATTCTCTAAAAAATTATATATCTTTTTATTTTATAATTAAAACTTACAAAAAATTAGTCCAACGGAAAGATAAAAAGAAGATAAACAGAATGAGACCAATATGTCATATGTTTTGATAATTTATTGGAGTCCGTTACCGAGTATCATTTTAAAACTAAGAACATCATCAAATACAAGTATCATTTTTTTTGTACCGTGCATCACCGTCTTTTGGTATAAGAATCATTTTTTCTAATACGGTTTCATTTTTTCTAATACGGTATCATTAATTTTCTATAATGCATCACTTTTTATTTACCACAAATCACACCACTCATACTAGTATATCATAAATTTTGTTACTAGATCTACCTATGAACTAAACATAAGAAAATACAACTGGTAATCCCTCTACACAAATGCTGCATGCTTGTGATTCCATTGTACATGTACTTCGTCTTCTTTAATGAAATTGTTTGCTTGTTGTTCAATTTTTTTTTCTTTTTTCTCCCTCTTCTACCTCATATCTATGTTATGGCAGATAAAATGAATTTCTTGAGCAAAGATGTTATCAAAGGTTCAATTCTTCATTCTTCCACCTATAGAAAAATACCCACCAGTAAGAAGGAGATATGCCGTATACGTGATTGATCCCGGCAACATCTTGGTGGATTTGAGGAGTAATACAGATAAATGACATTATTTGTAAATTGTTTGTGTTATTAAGCACTTACGGTGCGCTCAAGCGCACCCAAAAGCTACTCGATTTATGCATTGATTGATTTAACTTACTTCTAACATAATCTAAGTATGTGACTGTATGTTGCATTTATGGCTAGAGAGAGAGTGGAGAGAGAGAGAGGAACCACCATGGTTGGGTGCTCGGGCAACGAAGAGGTAACATGGGTAAGCTTCCTAACAGAGAGTTCATCAGTGTGCTAGACAAGGCGGACATAAGTATATTCTTCACCAATTTTACCGATGATTGGAGGAGAGAAAGTATGTGGAAACATTTTTCGCATTTCGGCAATGTCATTGATATTTTCATCCCCTTCAAGAAATCTAAGGGAGGAGGTTCGGGTTTGTGAAATACAAAGATGTAAAGGATGTCAAGCTTCTGGTACAGAAACTACAAACGGTTGTAGTTGGAGCAGAGTTCTTAACAGTCAATGAAGCGAAGTTCAGGCGTGGTAGGGAAGGAACAACAGTAACAGTGAGTAATGTAAGGCGAAAGGAAGTGGGATCCCAGACTATGCAAGGAGGTCAGGGGCCTTTCACCATGGACGTGAACATATCTTATATAGACGCGATGAGAAGACCGGGGAGTTTCAAGCAAGTGGTAGAGCCGGATGTGGAGAAGACCGTGGATTTGGTGACAACGCTCAAGAAGGAGGACCTAGATTGGCTCAAGAGGTGTGGCGTAGGAGAAGTGAAGCATGTCTCACTTCTAGGAAGACTAACTGAGCTATTGAAAGATGCAGGATTCGAGCAATGCTCGATGAAATACCTTGGTGGTCTGAGGGTTTTGATAGAATGCATCTCTTTAGAAGGTTTGAACAGTTTACTTAAAGAAGGTCCAGAAGCTCTATCGGACTGGTTTAAGGAGATAGTTCCATGGAATTTACCCAAAGAAGAAGAGCGACCAGGGAAAATAATTTGGCTAAACATCTCTGGTATCCCTATCCACGCGTGGCACTCTGAAATATTTCAAACGGTTGCTTCGATATGGGGAAAGTTGATTGAAGTTGAAGATCTAACTTGCGAAAAAACCCAGTTGAATATTGGTAGGGTTTGCATTCATACATACAGATCAGAAGTGATTTGTTCGGTGATTAAGCTATCTGTTGAGGGTAGCTCTTTCATGGTAAGAGTCATGGAAGATCTGAGATTTTGGTCAGAGATATGCAAGTCCATTCAGCTACCCAGAATCAAAGTCTGAAGTGGAGGAAGACGACGGAGATTGCAACTCAAATAGCCTGACGTTGACTCGGTAGCGGACTCAATAGCGGATTCAGTGCCTGACGTTGACTTGCCGTATCAAACTCAAAAAGCCTCCTCGGGAAGTGCTCAGTGAAATCCTGCACAAAAGTTTGATGGAGACAAATCGTTGGCTCTAGTGGAAGACGCTGAAAAGCTTTTGCATAGGGAGGAAAAAAAGTTGGTACGGGAGGAAAAGGAGGGGACAGGTGGGGGTGCAAATGTCAGGCAGGTCAATTCGGAGTCTATAGAGGAAGATAGTGGACATAATTCATTAGGTGGGCCGCTGGGGAAGGGAACAACGAAGGAGCCAACTACTGATGGGCTTGGGCCAAAGTTAGAGAGTTGTGAGTCTTTTGTCCCAGATTCAAACCAGGAATTTAGTAGCAAGCAGATTAATGAGAAGAGTGTAGTGGACCCTACTGAGCGAACTTCAATTCAAGTGCCTATTGAGGAGAGCATCAACTTGGAGGAGAGAGGAGTGAAGGATAGGGCGGTGCAACAGGTCCACGTGTCAGTTTCTCAAGACCAACAACATTTGGAAGACATCTCAAAGTTTTCGACGGCGAGTCAAAGCGCTTCAGTCAAAACGTCAAAGCTGGTCACTATTGAGGAGCGTGGTAGATCAATGCGAAGGCGGAAGGGTCACCGACGAGTCTCAAGATCTGCTCACTGGATCAAGATACAACAAAAAACAGGTGGAGTGGCTGGCAGGGTATCCTTGCGTGAGGTCAAGAAAGCAGCTCAGATGAAGGCTGAACGCACTACAACTAGTGGTAAAGGAAGGTCAAGAAAGCAGCTCGGATGAAGGCTGAAACATTTCTTTCTCAAAAGGTGGGTGAGGTAATTAAGCAAGTATGGGTGCATAGTGAATTAGGTTTTGCTCAGTAGTTGGCAAAAGGAAGGTCAGGGGGACTGATTTTTTTTTGGAACAAAGAAGTGTGGTCTACAGAGGAGATAGTTGTAGGGGCTGGTTACATCGACTTGATTGGTCATTGGAAAGATAAGCAGTCTAAATGCTTTCTTCTCAATGTGTATGGTCCTCAATCATCAAGTCAGAAGAGAGCGCTTTGGGAAGATATCAGAATGGTGTTGACAGAGTTTAGTGAAGTAGTTTGTGTGATGGGTGATTTTAATGTCGTAATAAGGGCAAATGAGAGAAGAGGTTGTAGATTCAAACCAGGAAGAGCAGCTGATTTCAACTACTTTATTTAGGAAAATGAGTTACAAGAGGTGAAGCAAGGAGGGCGCAGGTTCACATGGGTTAGCAGTGACGGCTTAATGATGAGTAAGTTGGATAGATTCTTGGTGAATAGATCCTTCCTGGAGGATTGGCCAGATGTTGCAGCTATAGTCTTGGAGAGGACCTTCTCGGACCACTGTCTTCTTCTGCTGAAGGCAAGGGCATTAGACTTTGGCCCAGCCCCGTTCAGAGTCTTTAATCAGTGGCAATCAGTGGAGGGCTTTGAAGACTTGGTAAAGACAACTTGGGTGAAGGCTACGGTAACAGGGAAGAAAATTTCGTTCTCAAGGAAAAATTAAAGGCACTCAAAATTAGCATCAAAGATTGGAGGAGGAATGATGGTTCAGGGATGAGGAAAGATTGAGTCTTTGAAAGGCGAATTCCTTACTCTGGATAAGAAGGCAAAAGAGCACGATCTCTGTTATGAAGAGTGGACCAAGTGGCAGGAAGCAAAGGTGCGGTTATTTAAGGAACAAAGAAATCTGTCAAAAGAGCTGAAGCAAAAAGCGAGAATGAGATGGGCGATCGAGGGTGATGAAAACAATAAATTTGTTCACGCTGTGGTTAAAGGGAGAAGGTCCAGGAATTCAATGCAGGGGCTGCTACTTAATGGAACTTGGATAGAGGATCCAAAAGTAATCAAAGGAGCGGTCCTAGATTATTTCAAGTACCAGTTCAAAGAGCCAAAAGTAGAAAGACCAGATTTCGTGAGTAAGAGATTTTGAAAACTAAATGAAGTTTAGAATAAATGGTTAGAAGCTCCGTTCTCGGAAGAGGAAATCAAGAAAACAGTGTGGCTCTGCGGGGTGGATAAAGCCCCTGGTCCGGATGGCTTTAACTTTAATTTCATTAAAGCCAATTGGAAGGTAATAAAAGTGTAGCGGTTCTCAAGTTTGAAGCCTTAGGGAAGTTTAGTACAAGATGTAATTCTTCGTTCATCACTTTGATCCCTAAGGTTAAAGATCCTCTGCTCATATCAGATTTTCGCCCTATTAGCCTCATCGGGTGCCTATACAAAATTGTGGCAAAGCTTCTAGCAGAAAAATTGAAGAGGGTTTTGGCGGGATTGGTCGGGGAAGCGCAGTCAGCCTTCATTGAAGGGAGACAGATAACGGATGAGATTTTAATGAGGTGGTCTCCTGGATCAAAAGAGAAAAGCGTCAGATGTTACTCCTCAAGGTTGACTTTGCAAAGGCGTATGACAGCATAAGTTGGAAATTCTTGGATTCAGTGTTGCAACAAATGAATTTTGGGGTAAAATAGAGGAATTGGATAACTGGTTGTCTAAGCTCAGCAAGGGTGTCAGTTCTTATCAATGGAAGTCCTACGGCGGAATGTAGTATGGAAAGGGGCCTTCGTCAGGGGGATCCGCTTTCCCATTCCTCTTCATCTTGATTGTTGAAGCTCTGAATCTGATGATGGAGGAGGCAGTGAGCCAACATGTGTTCCAACCGGTAAAGATAGGAGGACGCAGAGTCACTCTATCCCACCTGCAGTTCACCGACGATGCGGTTTTCTGTGATGAGTGTTCTCTTGAGAACGCAAAATCTCTCATGAGCTTGCTGAATTGCTTCGAAATGGCATCGGGTCTTAAAATCAGTATGGAGAAGACATGAATCTTTGGTATTGGAGTGGACATGGAGACGGTCTCGATAGTGGCTCATCATTAGGTTTCACAGCGGCGGCCCTGCCATTCTTTTTTTTGGGCTTGCCGGTGGGTCTGAACATGAGCGGGAAGAGAGTTGGGATCCAGTGGTGGGAAAAGTGGAGAAGAGGCTCTCGAAGTGGAAGTGTAATGCTTTATCAATTGGCGGTCGGTTAACTCTGATCAACTTAGTAATTGGAAGCTTACCCTTGTATCACCTGTCTGTGTTCCGTGCCCCAGCCGGAGTGGTTAAGAAAATTGAAATACTGAGAAATAAATTTTTCTGGGGGATTTCTAAGGGGGGGAGTTAATCTGGGCTAGGATTGAAAGGTTGGTGAGAGTGAAGTAGGGGGTTGAGTGTGGGTAGTCTACGGGCAAAAAGATTGCCGTTGTTAGAAAAGTGGAGGTGAAGGTGGTTGAAAGAAGCGGACAACTGTTGGGTGAGGTAGTGGCGAGTTTAAATGAGGGGGAGTCAGGGTTGTTACAGATGGGAGTCAAAGTAGGGAGCTTGAGCGTTTGGAAGGATATTAGGAAGGCAACGAAGGAGGTAGAGAGCTTTGGTAATGGGTTTAAAAACCTCTTTAGGAGAGTAGTGGGAATGGGAAACAATACTAGATTCTGGGAGGATGAGTGGGTGGGGGCGGCTCTTTGAAGTGCAGATTCAGAAGGTTGTATGAGTTGGAGGTAAATCGAGAGTGTAGGGTGGTAGAGAAGATTAGGTGGGTTGATGGGAAGTGGAGTTGAGATTGGAGTTGGAGGAGGCAATTGAGGGCAAGGACGGAAGGTGAATTCCAACATCTTCTTCATGTGTTACAAGTCTTCACTCCGAAGCAGGACATCAAGGATACCTGGTGGTGGGAGCCGACAACCAACAGAGTCTTTACAGTCTGTCAACTATCCCTGATAATTGGCGCTAATTTAGCAGCAATCTAGGACTCCTCGACGCAGTGGTGCAACAAAGTTCCAAAGAAGGTGAACGTGTTTATTTGGCGAGCCGTTCGTAGTCTTATTCCAGTTCGGGACCAGCTGTGGAGGCGAGGAGTGGATGTGGACTCGGTCTCTTGTCCGCTTTGCTCAAATTTAGTAGAGACTGATGATCATGTTCTATTGCGATGCCCTTTCTCGCAAGAAATATGGAAAGCAGTAGCGGGATGGTGCAACACACGGGTGAATGGTCTCTTAGATGTCGTCGACGTTTTGGGGGGAGATTTCATTGCCCAAGTCCCCTTAAAAGTTTCTCAGGTGTGGCAAGGTGTTGTATATGTCACCGCGTAGTCCTTGTGGAAAGCTCGCAATGGTTTGGTCATGCAGGATCTACCCTGGAGCGCTTCGAGAATTTTTGTGAAAATTCAGGTGATGTCTTTCCTCTGGATTACCTGCAGATTCCGTAAGTTAAGTCTCTCCTGGGCGGATTGGCTTCTTGCCCTGCTGTTAAAGGCGGTTGATGGGGTGGGATAAGCTTTTTAAGGGTTGATTGGTATTTAGTTTTGCACTCGACTCTCTGTCATCTGCAGGGTCGAGTTCCTCATTTTTTCAGGGGTGAGATTAGTTTTGTTGTGTTGTTGTTCGTTGCTTTCCTAATTTTTGGTTGATCCACCATCTCGTGGGTATACAGTCAAACCTATAATCTCTGTGTCTGTAGTCCCTCCCCCTTTTGTTTTTTTCTTCTTTTCCTTTTTAATGAATTTATTAGCCGTTTTATATTAACATCTTTATTAGAAAATATATTTGCTATTTTATTCATTTTTACACAGATATTTTTACCTCAACAAAATTAATTTCAATCTAAAAACTTTATATATATATAATATAGTATATGTCTATAATTTATTTTAAAGTAAAAGAAAAAATTCAGTTAATTTGATCAGAATAAATTAAATATTTCTATTTATGTAAATGATTTATTTTCTCTAAGACGCAATAATATTTTATTTTATTAACAAAATCACATAGATGACTTAATGTAGAGGAAATGAGTTAAAATAGAATAATTCATTGAAATTGAATTAAGTCATATATGTAATAAAACTGTAGAATTCTCAATGTCAATTGAATAAATTTATTCTTATTCAAAAAATCTCCCAAAGTATTTAGAGTAAAAAAATATCAATCTTTTTTAAATTGCACTTAAATAAATATTTTAAATCCAATTAAATAGGACAATATTTGTCATCATATATTCCCTTCGTCATCAACAAATAGATCTATTTATATTTTTATTATTTTACAGTATTTAATCTATAATTTATTTTTTTATATGTTTAGAAATTCAAAATTAAATAATTTATATACATATCATAATTTGAAGTATAAATTTTTTAAATATATTTTTTATGAATTTTTTCATTATTTATCCTCGTAAATATTAGAATCAAATATTAAATTTTAAAATATAAAACTTAAATGTATACATTTTTTTGAATACTCGAGGGAGTATAATTGACTGATGAAAGGATAACATCCATCGTCAGTTCCTCTAGTATGTCACTATCCATCAATTTCTCAATGAGTTAAATTAGAATAATTCATTGAATTAAGTCATATATGTAATAAAACTGTAGAATTCTCAATGTCAATTGAATAAATTCATTCTTATTAAAAAAAACTCCCAAAGTTTTTAGAGTAAAAAAATATCAATTTTTTTTTGAATACTGGAGGGACTATATATAATTGACTGATGAAAGGATAATATCAGTCGTCAATGCCTCTAGTATGTCACTATCCATCAATTTTCCAAATATATTTCTACAAAAAACATTTTTTTCTTCTAGAAAAAAACAAGTTTTATAAAGTTTATGTGGACTGCCTCCATGTTCGTCAAAACAATACAGCTGACTTTTCAATTAACTACGCGGCCATAATATCTAAAAAATGAATAAACTAAATCGGCGTTGCCCACAAACCACGCAATCCTTTGTTCCCCCAATTCCTTCACTATAAAAAGACGCTGGGATTAACACATTGCTCCATCACCTTCATTCGATTTACAGCAATTTATTCAGACAAAGAAACCCAGAAACTCAAAGAAGATAAGATGGCCGGCAAATCCCCAGAAAAAGCTCATCCAGTGAAGGCCTTTGGTTGGGCTGCTAGAGACCCATCCGGTCATTTGTCCCCTTTCCATTTCTCTAGAAGGTAGTGAATGATAATCACTTTTTTATTTTCTATATTTGCCTTTTCCCCCATTTTTCAGCTTTAATTTCTTCTTTAGCAGCATTTATTATATACAAAAAAAGAAACTTATTATGTGTGCAATTGGGGTGGAATGAGCAGGGCAACTGGAGCAGAGGATGTGAGATTGAAGGTTCTGTACTGTGGAATTTGTCATACCGATCTGTTTTTCCTCAAGAACTCTTGGGGTTTTACTTCATATCCGGTCGTTCCAGGGTAATTAAGCTGTAGCTAAGCTATAAAATTGTTCTGTTTTTTTTTTTGTTTTTTTTTCTTTCAAAGAAGTTGCATTAAGGGAATTCTTTAATTCTAATTCCATATCATATGTGCAGACATGAATTTGTAGGGGAGGTGACAGAAGTGGGGAGCAAGGTTAGAAAAGTGAAAGTGGGAGATAAGGTCGGTGTCGGGAACATATACGAGTCATGTGAATCCTGCGATCAATGCAACAACAGTCTCGAAAACTACTGCCCCAAATTTGTCATGACTTACGGCTTCCCGACCAGCGACGGAACCGTCGGTTACGGCGGCTACTCCGACTCCATGGTGGCCAAGGAGCGGTACATCGTGAAGATCCCTGACGGGCTGCCACTGGAGAAAGCGGCACCGCTCCTCTGCGCCGGCATCACCGTGTACAGCCCGCTCAAGTACTATGACATCGCCGGTCCCGGGAAACATGTCGGAGTTGTGGGACTCGGCGGTCTCGGTCACGTGGCCGTCAAGTTCGCCAAGGCTTTGGGTTCCAAGGTCACCGTGATAAGCACTTCTGTTAGCAAGAAGGAAGAGGCTTTGAAGCGCCTCGGAGCGGATGAGTTCTTGGTGAGCAAGGATGAGGCAGCATTGGCGGCGGCAGCAGGGACAATGGACGGCATCATAGACACAGTGTCCGCCGCACATCCAATCGTATCATTGGTTGGTTTGTTGAAGTCTCATGGGAAGCTTGTTCTGGTCGGAGTGCCTGAAAAACCACTTGAGTTGCATGTGTTTCCGATGATTGCAGGTTTGTCCAAATATTTTAGATATATAACCTTCTTCATCTATTATACTATTTGACTTTCGAATTTGTATTTGATTTACTATAACCAATCGAAATAAATGGATTGATGGATACACAGGGAGAAAGGGGGTTTGCGGTAGTGCCACCGGAGGAATGAAAGAAACTCAAGAAATGATGGATTTCGCCGCCAAACATAACGTGACGGCGGAAGTTGAGGTTATTCCGATGGACTACATCAACACTGCAATTGAGCGTCTCGAGAAGAACGATGTCCGGTACCGATTCGTTATTGACATCGGTAACACTTTGACCAGCACCAAGCCCTGAATTTACCTGACCACCAACCCCTAAATTTACCTCTGAAGCTAAAAGTGTATTCTCGGCATCAAGTCCTTGCTTTAGTTATATTATTTCACATTTGTACTTTTTTCTTTATTTCAGTTTTGATGCTTTTACAATATACTTACTGGTTTTTGAGGTTTGTGAGATTTTCTATATATATATTTTAAATGGTATTATGTTGTACTATGACCTTGCTTTGTGGTCTGTCGAATAAAATTTTACTTTTAAAACATATGCTTTCCCGATGTATCTTGGACAATTTATTTTGTTGAATACTTAATTATCAATTAGCTATCAATCTAGATGGCTATGGTTATAATTCCTCGAAAACCAGATGTTGGCAACAAAAGTTTTAGAGTAGGAACATTTTCCTAATTGCGTTATGCAACAAGAGTAAGACATGTATTTTGTCAAATAAACTAATAGCACTATTAATTTTGTTGTGAACCTTAACTCTCAAGATCTTTCAATAATCAACTTGAAAGATTTGTAAACAAAATGGTTTATTTTAATAAAAAGTATTTTTAAAAGAATAGTTCAAAAAACCTTAATGCACCAATGTGTATATTTACAAATACAGAGAAAGGAAAGAACATAATTTAAATCTCAAAATCTAAAGTACAAGTTAGTAGTGATGCCTTAGTCTTCTCTTGACCTTCAAGTGACTCCTCCTCTTTTAGCTCCTCCTCTAGTGTTGAATTATTCCAGGTTCCCTCCAAACACGAGAAAAAAAAAGTAACAAGTAATACAAATATAAATAAATACACGAGCAACAATTAAAAAGAAAAAGAGAATGGCTCAAAAACACTTATAGGGGTGGAGCTACGCCCTCGCTAGGAAAAACAATTGCTTCTTCTCTCTGACTCGGCAAATGCAATTTTCAGTTGTGTCAATTCCTTTATGAAATCCATGTGAAACTTCATGCTTTGCTGTAAAAATTTCTATGGAAGGTGGAGGTCGAAAATATCAGGGGCCACAAGTTCCTTGCTTGAATCGATGGAATCAGTGAAGAGGCAGAGAGGATGAAAATCCTTTCTTCCTACGCTTTTGTTTGACGCGCAAAGAAGAAGAAGAAGAAAAGAAACTGACCTCCTCTCCCTGCTTTCCTTCTCTTTTAGTTATGGAAATCTGAAATAATTATCCAACCCATTAGAATTTCGTTCTTCTTACAAAAAGACCCCACATCAACCTTCTAATTTCACTCTAATCACTTGTACACAAATGACACTCTTTATTTGCAAAATAAATAGCCTTTAACTATTTTATCTCTTCTAAAAAAAGTCAATCTTCCCATTAGTGGTTTTTAACAAATCACCAATTATCTTCTAATTTCAGTTTTACTCATTTAACCACTTTTCTTATTTTCTAAGAAAATCCTAGTTTTTTTTAGTCATCAAATCTTAAAAGTAACTACAGTTTTTAACTTAAATTTTCTTACAAATTGCAACTCAGACCTTTTTATTTTAATTTCCTTCAATTGTGGCACGGGTGAAAGTAATGGGTCACAAAATTTTTCTAACTTATCTTCTAAACTTTAATGTCAAATGCTAACGTTATTCCCAAATGGAGTGTCCTATATGAATTTGACAAGAAAATAAAATATTGATAGCTAGAAACTAATACTTCCCAATCCTGTTGAAGTTGCACACTTGTAGATGGTTGAAATATTAAGTAAAAGTAAACTTGGAGGCTTCTTTTCCTCTTTTAAGTTTCTTCTTCGCCTCTTCGTCAGTTGTAGTCTCTCTTAAATTATTTGAATATTTTAATTATGTGTCCCATGTAACTAATGGACTACTAATTCTATTTGGATTGGACCTAATATGATGGCTATTGGATTATGAAATAGAGTTAGAATGGGATTAGATTTCCCTACCCTCTCCCTTATAAATAGTGTCACCATCACAGAATGCACGATAGGGGAAAAGAGAAGAGAGGGTAGATGCCACGTTTAGGGTTCACGTTCTCATAAATTCAAAAAAAAAACATGAAGCCGCTAGTGGCTTTCTTCTCACCCACGCTTTTCGCTTGTGTGATCTCTCACCGCAGCGATCCTACCGGTGCGGCCTGCTCCGTGATCTCCTTTGGCCTTCTCGCTTCACGTTGATCATCGCTTCGGATGTAGTCCATCCACACTCAGCTTTCGCAGCTTGCATTCTCCCGTGAGGAAGAGGAGGTCGCGGTTGCTCTCCCTGGGGCGATTATCTGGCGATGTGGCGGTATTCTTGCGAGAAGGGTGTTCTCTGCTAGGTTGGTGCATTTGGACACTATAGTTGTAGCCTTTAGGAATGCTTGGCAAGGCATTGAATACTCGGTGAAGCTGGCGGCTTCACACTCACACTCCAATGTTTTTCTGTTTGACTTTGAATCTATTGAGGAAGCAAAATGCATCCTGGGGCAGGGCTCGTGGTCTTTTAATGGCCATGTCGTGGTGATGGTGCTTCTAAAACAAGGTGCTTCTCCCTCCTCTCTTGATAATTGGTTGGACTTTTGGGTGCACATCGTTGATGCGTCGTTTAACTGGTATACGCCGACTATGGCACGATCTCTTGAAATGCTTATTGGTCTGGTTATGGCTGTTGATGTGAACGGCCCGTCTCTCAGGGTCTGGTTTCTGTGGATGTCACCAAACCGCTCAGAAGGCTAATAGAATTTGATGTGGAAGGTACTACTAGTTCCCTTTTCTTACAGTATGAGCGTCTGACGGAGTGTTTGGCACATTGGGATAGTGCTACTGCAATGAACCAATTTGGAGATTGGTTAAGGCACATGTGATCTCGTCGGTGAGAGACAAAGTTCCCAGCTTTAGAGGGAAGAAGGTTGGAGGAGGTGGCTTTGGTTGAACCACCAACTGCAGTGTCTCTTGCCATCCCGATAAAGGAGCTGTCGGACGCTGCTACCCCGGTAGGTCTGGTGCTGGTTCCGACCGAATCTCCTGCATCTCTAACCGTTATCAACAATTAACTTGCTCAAATGGAGATACTTGTGGGACAATCAGTGACCTTTACTACCCACTTCCATGGAAGGAAGAAAAGGTCAGGCAAGGGACAGGGAAAGATAGTTGCTCTAGGAGTCGGGTGACCAATGAAGAAGCCAAGAATTTCGGATGTTGTGGTTGAAGCAATTAGTCGTTCATTGGTGGGGCAGGGAAACTTCCTGTCCCACCCAGCGCCATGAAAGATAGGTGCTGGAGTAGATTAAGTAGTGTTCAGATTTTTTTCTACTCCATTTTGGCACTATCGGGCTACTCTTAGGCTATTTCTAGCTATGGTTTTGGTGTGGTTTTCTGTTGGATTGACAAATCCGCTTCTGTCTGCACGTGCATAGTGAGATGCATTGGGTTCCATAGGATCCTTTTTCATGTGTCATGAGCGAGATTGAGGATGAATGCAACTTAACTATGGCATTATGTGCTTTGTTACAGCATATGTGTAGCCTTTTATGGAGGTCGATGCGTCATCTGAAGACTCCTCTGCTGAACTTAGCTTTTAGTTCTCCCACTAGTTTAGGTGTTCTACTTGCATTAGCACTTTTTGGTTTTTTTCGTTTTCCTCTCTTAGAGTCTTATTGTTTAGGCTTTGTTTTAGCTATTAACTGTGGCTTGTATTATTTCTTTTGATTTAATACTAGGCTGCTTTCCGTCAAAAGAACACAATTGATTAAAATACGAAAATAACCTGAGAATTAAAATTAAATGAGCAAATGGAGTGAAAAGAGACCTATTTACCACATTTTCGTACAGTCAACTTCTTCGTGTTTTCATTTGACATGATTCGGTGGTCAAAATTCACGGGAAATTAGATGGTTTGCTACAACAGAGGTAGGTGGTGGTGGTGAATCAGGATGAGATGAGCTGATAGCCTGGAACGACGACCATAGGTTGAGGTGACTAGAATTTTTAGGACAATGAGAGATTAAGATTTGGATTTGGACTTACCATCACAATTACTTTAATGATTGGTCAAAATAGTACTACCTCCATCACTAAATAAATGGTACGTTTGTTTCTACCTCCACCAACTTCCCTACAACTTTCCTGCCCCTTCTTCTCTTTCATCTTTTCCTTTTCTTCCTTCACCACTCCACATCTTTTTATCTTTATTTGAGGATCTATATTATGTATTTGCTATGGATTTCATGAAGATTAAGGATTGCATTTTTCTTCTCCATCTCATTCTCTTTTTGATTTCCTTTTATTTGTTTTACTTTATTTGTGTTATTATGTTGTGTGAGTAGCTCCCTGTACTCTTTTGGGATACTAGCATACTGATGAATTGCTAGAGATTCCCAGTAGCAAGGGGAAGATTGTGCATAAGTTAGTTGTTAGATTTAGAACTTTGAGCGGGTGAGATAGGAGTAGGAGTACTACTACATATGTTAGATATGTGACTTAATTTATCAAATTAGAAGTTGGAGGACTAAAGATATAATTATTCCAATTTGAAGAGGTTTAGTTGGAGTTGGAATTTGATGTTTCGGACATGGGCCTAGGAATAGGATTCTTTAGTGGAGCATGGTGGATCCGTATGATTTAGTTTTTCCTAGTCATAATAGGTTTAGGTTTTAATTGGTAGTGCTATATATATAGCTAGTTGTTTGGTAAGTTTGGTGTGAGTGAGAGAGAGCCGCATGGTTTTGTGGCTAGTGTTATTACATAGCTGAAGTGTGGTAGCTTGTTAGTGCAGCCGGTGTGTTGCAATTGAAGGCGTGAGAGCATGAGATTTGTTTTGAGTGCCGCAAGAGTGTTTCTTGTGTGCAAAGTGTGTTTGTGTGATTAGTCGTTGCTAATCTCGGTGGAGTGTCCCGCGCCCGGTTGAGGAGGCGGGGCCGCCCGCGACGTTGGAAGCGGAAGCTACGGCGGAGAGCGCAGAAACGGTACTACCGAAATCCGCTGCGTGTAGTGGTCCCATGACCCGGCCCGCAAAGTCTCGTTCTCGAAGGCCAGGTGCCTGAGAACACTTTGCTCACATATAAGTATTGGTCGCACTACGACCCGCAACCTATAAAACTCAAACACGGCAAGTATACAATATATTCTTAACTATCCATGGTGAGCCCCGCCCCACTGAAATAGGCGAGCACCCGACCATCACCAAACATGCAGTTCATGGAAATATCATTCATCGATCACAACAACCAGAATACAGAATCCATCCGATATATATAACCAATATGAACATAGCTCGGGTCCCGCCCTCAACTGAAATGGGCGAGCCCTCTAGTCAGACAGAAGTACAGAATCAGAATGTATCCCAAAATACATAACATACAACATGATCTGATCTAAACATGCATGCAAGTACATCTACAGAGCCGCCAAAGTAAAACCCTAGAATACCTAGGTGCGGAATCTGGAAAACTTCCCGATCAGAAGATTCCCGCACGTAGTACTGTTGCTGCTGCTAAAACACAAACAGAAGAGATAACATCAGATTACCCAAACAGATCACAAAAGGGATCTAACGAGAATACCCCCAATCATAAACAGACCAATACCTCAAACAAATAGAAATGCAGAACGAGCACCGTGGGAGATCTACTCCGCAGGTCGTTTGCCCGGATCCCCTGAAAATGTTTAATATTTGGGGGTGAGTTCTCGAAAGAACCCAGTAAGGGGGTAGGTACGATAACGGACGGAAACTTTAGAAACGTTTTTACCTGCATGAAAGGGTTAGCGTGCAATGATCTAACAGATAATACAATCCTAAATATATAAACAGAAATATGATATGCAAGGTCATGATACTCAGAAGTCCCGTCGGACTGGTGATGTTATCGACCATGGTTGGCATACCAGTCCAACTGGCGTCCCCATCAGCCGATAAACAGATCCAATAACTTAGCGACCATGGTTGGCATACCAGTCCAACTGGCGTCCCCATCAGCCGATAAACAAATCCAATATATAAGTTAACGACCATGGTTGGCATACCAGTCCAACTGGCGTCCCCAGCAGCCGATAAACAAATCTAATATATAAGTTAACGACCATGGTTGGCATACCAGACTCACTGGCATTCCCATTAGTCGATAACAGGTGGTACATAACCCATACAGGTGGTCCCCGACCACTGACAGCTCCCTACGGCGGCTTGTTAGGCTCACGCCGATTATTGGGATCAGAGCGCATGGTACCAGCAAAGGAATATCGCCACTAATTGTCGGATATAAAGCGGCACAATGCCGGAACATAACACCGTGAGTTAACGACCACGGTTGGCATACCGGCTTAGGTCCCGACGTTCCCATCAGCCATAACTCACGGACTTCTCACGTACATAACATAAATATGGGTCCGTTGTCGACCCCCGATAAGCAAGTTTGATATGACAGAAGTCCAGAAAGCATAGCAGATAATGGGTCCGTCATCGACCCCCGATACATAATAGGTCCAGAAACATAAAACCCTACAAACCACTACGTACCTTGTGACTAGCCCCGGGAGTCACTAGCCCTTAACTAACCTAATACACATAAATGCGCATTAAGAAAGTTAAACCCCTTAACTCACTAAAACTGATCCGCAGCAAAATCCTGGGAAAACCCCGGCGTCCGGCCCGAAACGCGGTAGTGTGACTTCCAAAGTCCCGCACTACTCCACCACTGCTGATTCAAGCTGAACAACCACACACAAGTCATAAATCACCAATCTAGACCCCTGGTACCAGAGCGCATGGTACCAGCAAAGGGATATCGCCCCTAACTGTCGGATATAAAGCAGCACAATGCCGACACATAACATCGTGAGTTAACGACCACGGTTGGCATACCGGCTTAGGTCCCGGCGTTCCCGTCAGCCGTAACTCACGGACTTCTCAAGTACAGAACATAAATATGGGTCCGTCGTCGACCCCTGATAAGCATAATCGATATAGCAGATGTCCAGAAAGCACAACAGATAATGGGTCCGTCATCGACCCCCGATATGTAATAAGTCCAGAAACATAAAACCCTGCAAACCGCTACGTACCTTGTGACTAGCCCCGGGAGTCACTAGGCCCCACCCTCGACCCGAGTACTAGCCCTTAACTAACCTAATACACATAAAATGTGCATTAAGAAAGTTAAACCCCTTACCTCACTAAAACCGATCCGCAGCCAAAATCCCGGAAAAATCCCGGCGCTCGGCTTGAAACACGGTAGTGTGACTTCCAAAGTCCCGCACTACTCCACCACTGCTGATTCAAGCTGAACAACCACACACAAGTCATAAATCACCAATCTAGACCCCTGGGAACTAATCCCCAATCCCGCACTTTCTGCAAAATTCCACAGAAAGCTCGGTTTCTCAAACCGAGCTAGAACATTGTTATATACACTTAAACAAGCACAACCAAGCATTCAAATCATACCTTCTTCCCAAATTGTTCACACAAGTCCGAATCGAAATCCTCGTTCATCTGTCCCGATACAAGTTTCGGCAGAGTTTCAGCTGCGTTTCTGACTACCCCTGTTCATATATGATCCATAAATACATAATATATGTTCAGAATTCACAGAATCAGCCAATATCATTGGCGCCAAAACCGAGGCTCGGGCCGGGAAAAACGGCTTTCACACCGAGCCTTTTCTGACAAAACCAAATAGCACAACAGACTCATCTCTTCACTCTGATCACAAATATATCCTTACCTTTCACTGAAAGCAAAGTTGATTTTTCGCACCAAATCTTTGAACGGATTTTTGCAACGCTTCCGGCGCGTTTCCGCTCACACTCCTGTTATCAAACATACACAAGAAGGTGCCGGGAACGTTTAGAAACCAATAAATCAAGCAGAGAAGGTGGTTCCATAATTACTCCCAAATTTCAGCAGCTCACGGTTTACAAACCGGGCTGAATCTTCACAAACCGACCTCAGATTATTCACTTACACAACACAAGGATCGTTTTGGTAACCTTACCTCGAAGCTTCGTCGAGAAACCTCCAACTTCAAGCTTGGAGCTCATGGTGGCGTTTCTATGGCTGAAGTGTTACGGGAAGGAGAAGAGAAGGAAGAAGAAGAAAATGGCCTTTTGGCCATTTTTCACCTTTTATATATATTTTCTTTTTCTTCCCTTTCTCTTTTTCTTTTCATCTTTAATAAAAAAGGGACAAGTGTCCCTTCTTTCTCTTCCCCTAGCCGACTTCACCTTCTCATCCTTTCCAAAAATTGCTGATTTTTGGGCCAATTGCAATTTGGCCCCCCAACTTATCAAAAGTTGCAATTTAGCCCAACCCGAAAATTGCAACTTTCAAACAGTGACTCCGAACGGAACGAAATCTGAGACACATTCTCGGAACCTCATATCACACACAAATCATGCTTCACATGTTTAATTATAAGTCCCGAGTGTCATACCGCGCCAGCTTAACCCGAGCAAATCCCGACGTGTGCGCTTGCTAGCTTAACCGAGTAATCCCGTCATGCGTACTTGTTCGGCTATCTCCATATTATCCGTCCCGAGCCATAACACCTCTCACACCAAAACCGTCACAAAACCTCATCCCGAGCCCCGATTTTCTCATCCCGAGCCCCGGGTGTCGCCCGGAAACGAACATCCCGTCCCAAAAATTATACTCCGTAAAAAGATGCGGAATGTTCATACGATCCCAAATATGCTGACGGTTTCCTTTTCCGAGGTCCCGGTAGAGCTACCGAGCCTGCTGAACGTCCCGAAACAAGTCCCGCTCCCGAAAAAATATTTTCCGCGGAAATGTCCGGGGAACCCGTGCGACCTCAAATATGAAAGGATTCCCGAAGATGAAACCCAGAAAAGACTCGGGAGCTGTCTGACCACCCGAAGACATGACCCGCAAGCCTGAAACGGAGCCGCGAGTCACCAAAGTCACAACCCGCTCGGTTCTCTGACTCGGCATACTCGGACAACCAGACTCGTACCAAAATCTCGCAGGGACCGACCGATCTCGGGCCCACCACGCTTCCCCTGCGCACTCTGATCCTCCTCTGCCAATGAACCTCCAACTGCTTCTTCGGTTCAACCATCTCCACCATTGGCTGAAACAAAGAGAGATAGTACCTCCCCAGAAACTGTAATGTTACGGTCAGCACAAACCAATGTGCACAGAATTCTTCGACAGCCAACCCATCCCAACACCTATACCAAATTGGGAGGGGGTCCCTGTGGCTGCTGAAGATTCGGGGTGGTGATTGTGGTTGTTCAGACACTGGATTCTACTGAATCCGTCTCCTAACACTCGGAGGCGTGGGATCCCGGTCCCTACCCTCCGGAAACTGATCACGCTGTCTGCGTGCGGTAACCATTTCCTTAAACCAATCCAACCAATAAAACCAAATATCCAGAACAGTTAACTCTCTCTACAGAAGCTAGCAGCAGTATTCTAAGGCTCTGTAGTGTAATGCAATGCATGATGCAGAGATTCTTTCCAGAATCACAAAACCAAATATGCCTTATACTTAATCACAGAATTACATCATGATCATATCACAGAATCACATCATAAGATCAACAACCAAACATAAAGGTACCCGGTTTATGTCGGAAGCCCGCACTCGAGTTACATCTGTCCCCCGCAGTAACGCGCCCTCTAACGTCCAAAATTCCAAAACCTGCACGGAGTACCCCGAACCTCCCAGAAGTGCTACCCCAGCACCGGAGTTCAGTCTTAACAGAATGCTTTGAAGAACCACCCGTTGCTCCACACACATTCCAAAGTGGTTCAAATAAGGAGTTGATCAGGCTCCGTACAGAACCGCCCCAGAATAGAACGCAGATCAGTAGCTTGCACTTCAAATTCATCTCCCGCAGAAGTTCATCCATGAACTGGCATCATTGCCTCAAAAGTCCACTCCTGGACTGGTATACTTGCCTCAGAAGTCCACACCGAGACTGATCATATACCGTCCTCTCGGGTGACCAATATGGTCAAACCCGACCTGCTCTGATACCAACTTGTCACGGGCACCCGCGCCCGGTTGCGGAGGCGGGGCCGCACGCGAAGTCAGAAGAGGAAGCTGTGACGGAAACTGCGGAAACGGTACTATCGAAATCCGCTATGTGCAGTGGTCCCATGACCCGGCCCGCAAAGTCTCGTTCTCGAAGGCCCGGTGCCTCAGAACACTTTGCTCACTTAACAACTTGGTCGTGTTATGACCCGCAACCAACAAAACCCAAACAAGGCAAGTATACAACAAGTTCTTAACTATCCATGGTGAGCCCCGTCCCACTGAAATAGGCGAGCACCCGACCATCACCAAACATGCAGTTCATGGAAATATCATTCATCGATCACAACAACCAGAATACAGAATCCATCTGATATATATAACCAATATGAACATAGCTCTTGTCTCGCCCTCAACTGAAATGGGCGAGCCCTCCAGTCAGACAGAAGTACAGAATCAGAATGTATCCCAAAATACATAACAAACAACATGATCTGACCTAAGCATGCATGCAAGTACATCTACAGAGCTGCCAAAGTAAAACGCTAGAATACCTAGGTGCAAAATCTGGAAAACTTCCCGAACAGAAGATTCATGCACGTAGTACTGCTGCTGCTGCTAAACCATAGAAGAGAGAGGAGTCAGATTACCCAAACAAATCACAAAAGGGATCTAATGAGAATACCCCCAATCATAAACAGACCAATACCTCAACCAAACAGAAATGCATAACAAGCACCGCGGGAGATCTACTCCGCAGTTCGTTTGCCCGGATCCCCTGAAAATGTTTAATATTTGGGGGTGAGTTCTCGAAAGAACCCAGTAAGGGGGTAGGTACGATAACGAACGGAAACTTTAGAAACGTTTTTACCTACATGAAAGGGTTAGCATGCAATGATCTAGCAGATAATACAATCCTAAATATATAAACAAAAATATGATATGCAAGGTCATGATACTCAGAAGTCCCGTCGGACTGGTGATGTTATCGACCATAGTTGGCATACCAGTCCAACTAGCGTCCCCATCAGCCGATAAACAGATCCAATAACTTAGCGACTATGGTTGGCATACCAGTCCAACTGGCGTCCCCATCAGCCGATAAACATATCCAATAACTTAGCGACCATGGTTGGCATACCAGTCCAATTGGCGTCCCCATCAGCCTGTAAGCATATCCGATATATATGTTAACGACCATGGTTGGCATACCAGACTCACTGGCATTCCCATCAGTCGATAACAGGTTGTACAACCCATACAAGTGGTCCCCGACCACTGACAGCACCCTACGGCGGCTTGTTAGGCTCACGCCGATTATCGGGATCAGAGCGAATGGTACCAGCGAAGGGATATCACCCCTAACTGTTGGACATAAAGCGGCACATAACATCGTGAGTTAACGACCACGGTTGGCATACCGGCTTAGGTCCCGGCGTTCCCGTCAGCCGTAACTCAAGGACTTCTCATGTACAGAACATAAATATGGGTCCGTCGTCGACCCAGATGTCCAGAAAGCACAACAGATAATGGGTCCGTCATCGACCCCCGATATGTAATAAGTCCAGAAACATAAAACCCTGCAAACCGCTACGAACCTTGTGACTAGCCCCTGGAGTCACTGGGCCCCACCCTCGACCCGAGTACTAGCCCTTAACTAACCTAATACACATAAAATGCGCATTAAGAAAGTTAAACTCCTTACCTCACTAAAACCGATCCGCAGCCAAAATCCCGGCGCTCGGCCTGAAACACGGTAGTGTGACTTCCAAAGTCCCGCACTACTCCACCACTACTGATTCAAGCTGAACAACCACACACAAGTCAGAAATCACCAATCTAGACTCCTGGGAACTAATCCCACAAATTCCCGCACTTTCCCGCAAAATTCCACAGAAAGCTCGGTTTCTCAAACCGCGCTAGAGCATAGTTATTTACACTTAAACATGCACAACCAAGCATTCAAATCATACCTTCTTCCCAAATCGTTCACACAAGTCCGAATCAAAATTCTCGTTCAGCTGTCCTAGTACAAGTTTCGGCAGAGTTTCAGCTGCGTTTCTGACTACCCCCCCTGTTCATAAATGATCCATGGATACAGAATATATGTTCAGAATTCACAGAATCAGCCAATATCATTGGCACCAAAACCGAGGCTCGGGCCGGGAAAAACGGCTTTCACACCGAGCCTTTTCTGACAAAACCAAATAGCACAACAGACTTATCTCTTCACTTTGATCACAAATATATCCTTACCTTTCAATGAAAGCAAAGTTGATTTTTCGCACCAAATCTTTGAACGGCTTTTTGCAACGCTTCCAGCGCATTTATGCTCACACTCCTGTTATCAAACATACACAAGAAGGTGCCGGGAACGTTTAGAAACCAATAAATCAAGCAGAGAAGGTGGTTCCATAATTACTCCCAAATTTCAGCAGCTCACGGTTTACAAACCGGGCTGAATCTTCACAAACCGACCTCAGATTATTCACTTACACAACACAAGGATCGTTTTGGTAACCTTACCTCGAAGCTTCTTCGAGTAACCTCCAACTTTAAGCTTGGAGCTCAAGCTTGCGGCAGAGAAGGAGAAGGAAGAAGAAAAATGGCCTTTTGGCCACTTTCCCATACTTTTATATTTTCATTTTCTCCCTTTTCTTTTTCCTTTCTCATCTTCAAATTAAGAAGGGACAACAAGTGTCCCTTCTCTCTTTTTCCCAAGCCGACTTACCATCCATCTTTCCAAAAATTGCTGACTTTATGCTAATTACAATTTGGCCCCCAAACTTATCAAAAGTTGCAATTTAGCCCAACCCGAAAATTGCAACTTTCAAACCGTGACTCCGAACGGAACAAAATCTGAGACACATTCTCGGGACCTCATATCACACACAAATCATGCTTCACATGTTTAATTATAAGTCCCGAGTGTCATACCGCGCCAGCTTAACCCGATCAAACCCCGACGTGTGCACTTGCTAGCTTAACCAAGTAATCCCGTCATGTGTGCTTGCTCGGTTATCACCATATTACCCGTCCCGAGCCACAACACATCTCACCCCAATGTCGTCACAAAACTCTCATCCCAAGCCCCGGGTTTTCCATCCCGAGCCCCGGGTGTCGCCCGGAAATGAACATCCTGTCCCAAAAATTATACTCCATAAAAAGGTGCGAAATGTTCATACAATCCCAAATATGCTGACGGTTTCCTTTTCCAAGGTCCCGGTAGAGCTACCGAGCCTGCTGAACGTCCCGAAACAAGTCCCGCTCCCGAAAAAAATATTTTCCGCGGAAATGTCTGGGGAACCCGTGCGACCTCAAATATGAAAGGATTCCCAAAGATGAACCCCAGAAAAGATCCGGGAGTTGCATGACCACCCGAAGACATGACCCGCATGCCTGAAACGGAACCCCAGAACACCAAAGTCACCACCCGCTCGGGGTGACTGTAACGGCGGCCAAGCTGAAAGACATTGGAGATGAGAAGTGGTCAAAGTTGAATCGTAAAACGGTTGGCACAATTAGAAGATTTGTGGATATCAGTGTTTTCCACCATGTTTCTGCAGAGACAGATTGATGTGATTCCGGGAGGATTTCCTGGAACACGAAGAGCAGATCTAGCCAACAAAGGAGCAACACGGGATAGGTATGATTAATGAGGTGAAAATGTCAACAGGTTGACAAATCCGGAATGCACAAAAAAAACAAAATGATGCGGAAGCTTGTGAAATGAACGGATATGGTCGCCAACTCCTCCTGGATCCTTGCCCAGGCAAAGATGGTGTTATGCCTTTGGCGACTCCTCCTTCTTGATACCAAAAAACGGTCGAAGACAAAGAAAGCTTCGTTGTCAAAATTGTGGGGGAATGATGATGGGGCCAACACCTCCTTCTTCCAATGAGAAGGCAATATTGATCTTAGTAGACTTGTCAAGGAAATTCAACAAGAATTGAGTGGAAAAGGTAGATAGGTTGAAAAGAGAATAACTCTCAATTTCAAGAAAAAAGTGTAATATATTTTTGATGATTCAAATTTTATTTGCAAACTCACTTAGACCTCCTTTTATAGGACAAGGAAACTGGAAATCTAAATCAATTGACAAATCCCTTCATCTCCACTCTAAATGATGGAAATTAAAAGGAGATGTAAATATGAGAATTTAAAACAATTATTTCTAAAACTTATTCTAGGCTAGATAAAGGGGTAGAACTAGCCAAAATATCTCTGAAACTGAAATAAAATGATGGAAATTCGAGTTGGAAGATGAGGGATGAGTTTTGGCCAAATAAATGAGTAAGTGATCCTCATTTAATGTTTTGATGGAAGGGCTTCAAGGCTTGTAACTACTTCTTCACCAACGGTTTCTGGATGATTTTTGATCACTCTTGAGTCTTCAAGGCTGCTAAAGTTCGTCATTGATGGGGAGTGAACGGTTGGAAACCTTTGAAGTGCATTGAATGCTCCAGCTGGAAACTCAACAGGTTGAGAATTTCGTGAACTATGGCTTTCCTTAGCATTTGATATAGCCAACTGGATATGGGCTTCTGAATCTTGAACCATAGTATTGGGATGAGCTTTAGTCCAAGAATTGAGTGTATGAATATTTCCTTCATCTCCAAGAATATGTTTATTTTGCTCCTCAAGCTTTCAAAACTGTCCCTCATCAGGTTGAGCATGTTCTTTGCCTTCTTGGTTTGACTCCTTGTCATAAGTCCATTGAAGGTGGAAGTGTCATGAAAGCCAATGATGTCTTCTTTTGGCATGTGAGCTCTTGAATCCATAGGGTTGCACATGAGTGCATCTAGATCACTTGTCCGTTTCATGTCATTCCCTCCCTCTTGAAAATGATTTGACCTCGAATCATAATCTTCTGTAACAGAAAAATAGAGGAGGTTTGATGAAGCAATTCCGAACATGAACATCCAATACATAAAGAAGTTGTGAAACAAATTACTTCCCTTGGTAGTCCTTTTGAAATTTTCAAGGGACTTGTATCTTGAAAAATTATGAAGTAATTTTTCGTGGATGTGAACAACTTCATGCCTAAGGTTCGAATCATCTAAGATGAAACCTTTGTACCTATAAAAAGTGAGTAGGCCTTTCTCGAGGACTAAATTAGAAATTTTAAAGATTGAAATCACAAATTTTAATACGATTGCAAAGATGGTCCAAAGTTGTCTTATTAAACAATAGCACATATAAGCATCTTTAAAGTATGCAAATAATTTAATCACCATGAATTTTTCACTCAATGACATGTCAATAGTAGCATGGTAATCATTCAACATCAAATCATCACATCGCGAATTTAATTTGAAAAAAGTACATTGTAGATCATCACTATTTTCAATCAACTCAATTCGAAACATGGTAGTAGGTAAAACTTCGCCACTTTCAAGCAATGGACTTTGAAAGAAATTTTTCTCATGCTTACTCAACAGGTTGAATGGATGCAAACATACTCCCAGATCAAACACGAATACGGGTCTTTCATTCATTTCATTCAACAACAAAATGTATGTATCATCCATCTTAACACATAAGAACAATTCCTGACTAAAGTTGATTTCAACACTAATTCTAGAATTGTCCAATTTATTTCCGGAATATTCAACATGTTTAACATCTGCATGTGACCAATTGAATGGTGCAATTTTCAAATCACAATCAACACGTTGAGAATTTGTTAGACAAGAATTAACAACAAATTTGCTTTCAGCAATAGTAAGAATAGATGGTGAAAACAACGCATGCTTAAGAATAATTTTCCAATCAATCTTAGGCAATGACAATGAAGCATACGAGTCAATATATTCAACACGTTGAGAAGACAGAACCAATCCTAAATTAGAGCACAAATCATTCAATGGAATAATTTCATGCACAGTTTCAGATTTTCCAACATCAAGCAAATTAATACTCAAAGAACCATTTTTAACAAATAATTTATTTGAGTAAAGAGAGAAGTTACCATCCCTCAAAACTGATGTTTCCTCTTGATGCGGTTCTTCTTCATTTCTGGATGATGCTTCAGACAACAAGTTTTCACTTTGATTCTCAACATGTTGGACAATTGTAGAAACAATTTCCAAAGGTGGCACAAGTGGTACTTCAACCACATCTTTTTGCTCTTCCTTAAGGTTGATGTTCTTGCCTTCTTGAACATTATCATTCTTCTGCACAAACATCAAAGAAGAAAAAACTTGCAATTCATTAGACGATAGTAAATCATTTGGGATTGTTGGAGGCAAGGTGCTCTCTGGGTCAACACGTTGAGAAAGTGGAGGTGACCCTTGTTTTCTCTCAAACTCATTATTTTTCCACTCGAAACACTCAACTCTTTCTTTTGATAAGACCACTTGGGTCTTTTGCTCACCATTTTCTCAGACCATCATCTTTCTTTTCCCTAGTTATTCTCTCACCATCCCGAAAAACACTTGACTCTTGCAAATCCACTTGGGATTTCGTTTTATTTTCAATCTTACCGTGGAATTTACCTTCCTTACACTCTGCCTCACTTTCAAGGTGTACTTGATCAACATGAGCTTTTTGAGGAGTTAAAGGTACCACAATGATCTTTCGGTCAACAGGTCGAACTGTGCATTGATTGGTCACACTATCAAC
Source organism: Stellera chamaejasme (assembly GCA_024586325.1). Taxonomy (NCBI): domain Eukaryota; kingdom Viridiplantae; phylum Streptophyta; class Magnoliopsida; order Malvales; family Thymelaeaceae; genus Stellera; species Stellera chamaejasme. The sequence goes on along the minus strand of CM044981.1, from coordinate 51,973,113 downwards.
ACATGCTCTTGAATGAAAGAGACCTTTTTTTTGACAAGTTGGAGGGTTTGAATGCATATGTAACACTTCACTTGCAGCCATCAAAGTACCTTCAACTGGAAAGGCATACTCATTTACAACATGCTGTACACATCCGTCTTCAACAGATTGAGAACTTGTGCTCTCTACATTTCTCATGGTGATTACTTCCATAAATTCAATCTCACGATGAGATTTAAAAGGTGGACAATTTTTGAATTGGTCTTGGGAAGTGGAAGGGATAGAAATGGAAGGTTTAGAAGAGGTACCTTTTGGTGGTGATTGTGGGGATTGTTGTGCAGGTTTTGGCCATGGTTTGGATCTCTGAACCTTCGTGGAAGAGTTATCTCTCTCAAGTTTTCTTTCAATCCTGTTGGCTTTTTGTAACAACTCATGAAAACTGTTATACTCACATAATTTCAAGATCCCGCAATCTCGGGTCTAAGTCCTTGAATGAATCTAGACATTTTCACTTCATCTTTCTCAATCACACTTGCCTCAAAAAGGGCTGCCTTCATCTCTTTATGGTAGTTTTCAACACATTTAGTGCATTGGACAATGGTTTGAAGGCGTTTGAGACATCCTCGGCCATGAGGCTTTTCTGCTTTTTGACCATTCTCGAATCGGGCAAGCCTTTCATTATTGGAGCAACTTGTTCCTGCAACATTCTTTTGAACTATGCTAACAATCTTTCGTTAGCCATTTCACTCACAAACTCAAAAGATTCTCTTTATAGACTTAGCAAATTTTTCTGGCTCAAAGTTCTTGAAAAGTGATTTAAAACAAGACACAAAAGACACAATAAAACAAAACCTCAACAGACTTCAACAGGTTGAAGGAAGTGTTGTTACTTTTTACAAAACGGTTCTTTTGTGGGTTTTGGAAAAGGATATTCCACAACTTTTGAAAGAACAGGTTTGAAAAGGCTCTGAGGTTGTTATTTTTCTTGCCCTTTGTTTGAAATTGTTCCAAGAATTCTTCAAATTGGCTTTTATGCAATCTGTCAACAGGTTGAGTCATTGTCAGATTTTTTTACTTTTTTTTCAATGCAAATAAGATGCAATTTTTTTGTTTTTTTTTCTATGCAGATTACACAACACTGGAACAAGAAATTAAAAATGGCAAGAACAACTGAGAAAAACACAATGATAACAAAAATGATATATGTTGTGGAATAGAAAGAAAAAGGTAGCAAAACTTCTCCTTGTTGAGCAATTGGCTCCGATACCAATTGATGTGGTTGTCAGATTGCTCTGATACCAATTGATGTGATTCTGGGAGGATATCCTGGAACACGAAGAGAAGATCTTGCCAACAAAGGAGCAACACGAGATAGGTATGATTGATGAGACGGAAATGTCAATAAGTTGACAAATCCAGAATGCACAAAAAAAATAAAATGATGCGGAAGCTTGTGAAATGAACAGATATGACCGCCAACTCCTCCTGGATCCTTGCCTAGGCAAAGATGGTGTTATGCCTTTGGCGACTCCTCCTTCTTGATAACAAAAAATAGTCCAAGACAAAGAAAGCCTTCGTTGCCAAAATTGTGGGGGAATGATGATGGGGCCAACACCTCCTTCTTCCAATGAGAAGACAATATTGGTCTTAGTAGACTTGTCAAGAAAACTCAACAAGAATTGAGTGGAAAAGGTAGATAGGTTGAAAAGAGAATCACTCTCAATTTCAAGGAAAAAATGTAATATATTTTTGATGATTCAAATTTTATTTGCAAACTCACCTAGACCTCCTTTTATAGGACAAGGAAGCTGGAAATCTAAATCAATTGACAAGTCCCTTAATCTCCACTCTAAATGATGGAAATTAAAAGGAGATGTAAATATGAGAATTTAAAACATTTATTTCTAAAACTTATTCTAGGCTAGATAAAGGGGTAGAAATAGCGAAAATTTCTCTGAAACTGAAATAAAATGATGGAAATTCGAGTTGGAAGATGAGAGATGAGTTTTGGCCAAATAAATGAGTAAGTGATCCTCATTTAATGCTTTGATGGAAGGGCTTCAAGGCTTGTAACTACTTCTTCACCAACGGTTTCTGGATGATTTTGGATCACTCTTGAGTCTTCAAGGCTGCTAAAGTTCATCATTGATGGGGAGTGAACGGTTGGAAACCTTTGAAGTGCATTGAATGCTCCAGCTGGAAACTCAACAGGTTGAGAATTTCGTGAACTATGGCATTCCTTAGCATTTGATATAGCCAACTGGATATGGGCTTCTGAATCTTGAACCATAGTATTGGGATGGGCTTTAGTCCAAGAATTGAGTGTATGGATATTTCCTTCATTTACAAGAATATGTTTATTTTGCTCCTCAAGCTTTCAAAACTGTCCCTCATCAGGTTGAGCATGTTCTTTACCTTCTTGGTTTGAGTCCTTGTCATAAGTCCATTGAAGGTGGAAGTGTCATAAAAGCCAATGATCTCTTCCTTTGGCATGTGAGCTCTTGAATCCATAAGGTTGCACATGGGTGCATCTAGATCACTTGTCTATTCCATGTCACAGATGCTGAGAGTTATTTGAGAAGGAAGACTGCCCAGAATAAAGCTTTCACAATTTGGAAGCTTGTGAATTTGAAGCTTAAGGATGGACAATCAGTTTCCGCGCACTTGAATGAATTTCAAAGTCTGGTAAATCAATTGACTACTATGAAGTTGACACTTGATGAAGAGTTGCAAGCTTTAATACTTTTGAGTTCTTTGCCCGAGAGCTGGGAGACGTTGGTGATTACTATTAGTAATTTAACTCCAAATGGCAAACTCACGTTGAGTTTGGTGAAAGACAGCTTGTTCAATGAGGAGACGCGAAAAAAGGAGACAGGTTTTGATGGTTCAGAGGGTCTTGTCACCAAGGATAAAGGTAGAAATGATGCAAGTGGAAGATCAAGATAAAGATCGAGTTCGAGGCCACGGAAAGACGAGCGAAATCGAATGTTGGTATTGTGAAGAGAAGCCCAAAATTGAAAGAAGACATGGGAGATTTCTTGAAGATGGAAGAGAAAAAGAAAGAGAAGAAAGAAAAAGTAAATGGATTTGTTAATGTAGTGGAGGATGATAAGTGTGATGATGAAGCGGTGACACTAATGGTGCAAGAGGCTAAGAAGAAAGATTCTGAAGATGTGTGGGTGTTTGATTCGGTTTGTTCAGAGCATGTTTGTTCCAAGAGATAATGGTTCACAAAATTTGAACTATGTGATAGGCCAATTTATTTGGCTAATGGTGAAGAAGAAAGAATTGAAGGCATTGGCAATGTGAAGATCAAGTTGCATGATGGAAGTACCAAGATACTTGGCGATGTGAGGTATGTTCCAAAATTCAAGAGGAATTTAATTTCGCTTGGTAGATTGGATAATTTGGGATATGGATTTTCTGGTCAAGGTGGAGGTTTAAGGATTTCAAAGAATGCCTTGATTGTGATGAAAGGAGTGAAAAACTCACAAAATTTGTATAAGTTAGTTGGAAGCACCATTGTAAAAGGAGAGTTCAAGAGCGAGCCCCTGGATGTGAAGGTTCCTATAAGCAAGAAGGTCAGGTTTGTAGATTTGATGAAAAGGGGGAGTTTAAGAGATAATTTGAGTCAATGTGGAGATTGTTAGATATGTGACTCAAATTATCTAATTAGAAGTTGGAGGACTAAAAATAAAATTATTCAAACTTGAAGAGGTTTAGTTGGAGTTAGAATTTGATGTTTCGGACATGGGCCTAGGAATAGGATTCTTTAGAGCATGGTGGATCCGTATGATTTAGTTTTTCCTAGTCATAGGAATAGGATTCTTTAGAGCTGGTGGATCCGTATGATTTAGTTTTTCCTAGTCATAATAGGTTTAGGTTTTAATTGGTAGCGCTATATATATAGCTAGTTGTTTGGTAAGTTTGGTGTGAGTGAGAGAGAGCGGCATGGTTTTGTGGCTAGTGTTATTACATAGCTAAAGTGTGGCAGCTTGTTAGTGCAGCCGGTGTGTTGCAATTGAAGGCGTAAGAGCATGAGATTTGTCTTGAGTGCCGCAAGAGTGTTTCTTGTGTGCAAAGTGTGTTTGTGTGATTAGCCGGTGGTTGCTAATCTAGGTGGAGTGTTTGTGACAGTTGAGAGAATTGGTGATTGTAATTGTTGAATTGATATTGATAGTGGACAAAAGGCGTTGTATCGTTACGGTGAAAAATTATTTTGTTGTTTGCCCGCGATACCAAAAACCCAACAACATATCCTCATCCTTTGCATGCCTCGATAGACCGCCATGGTAGACATGGATCTCACATGATACATGCGGGGCTAGCCTAAGAGGGAGTCCGGGGTATTGGGGAAACCCATTGGTTGTGCTTCGAGAAGGCAAGTCCGAAAGGGAAGTTTGGACATTTGTGCCTTCGAGACGGGCCTTGGCTGGACTTAAAGCCATTAGGCACATGTAAGTGGGACCTTTACATATCAGAGAGGACCCAGCAGAACTGCCGATTTTTAGTGAGAATGGCTTTAGGCTGAAAGATCACTATTCGAAATTTATCCAAGCCCCCTAACTTGCTATTTTTCGAGTTGCACTTCCTCTAGTTTTTCATCGTCTGTTGGTAATCTTCCCGGTAGACATTTATTTATCTATTTTCTTTTATACTTACTTTTAGTATTTACTTCATGCAATTTGATTTCTAGTACTTTACTTTACAAGTGTGTTATGAGAAACCATACTTTCCACAAAAAAAAGCCCCAAAACAATAGCCGTTAGCTGGATAACTGCAGACTACCGATCTTTGTGGTTCGACCCCACTCACTTTATCTACAAATGCACAACTTACGCTTGGCTTGGGGGATCGAGCGGGAAAATTTATTACTTAACTCCGATTTGATATTTTTATTGTCAATCCCGCACGAGTCGGGGACCTCAATCGGATAATAGGCAAAGTTGAGGACTAAAATTTAACTTTACCTAATACTCTAGTTAGCAATGGGCATTATATATATGGGGCCGATGATCGATTTTTTCTTTCTTTCTTCTTGAAACAAAAATTCAAACGCTTTATATATAAAAATCAGAACTAGAATTAGCTAAGCCATAGGATGGACTAGTAAAGAAGAAGCCACACAAAAGCCAATAGGGCGGCATAGCGCCAAAAGCAAGCCAAGGAACCAAAAACAACTAGGAAAGTTCAAAAGCATAAACCAAAAAACAAAGAACAATAAATCTAAAACCACTCAATCAAACAAGGAAATACCAATAAGTATTAGCAAATCTGCACCAGCCTGATCATCTCGACAATGCCAAATGGGCAAGAAATTACGAATCACAGCAAGATAGCCATATAGATCCTCGAGTTCGTGTTAAGCACACACACAGCTGCCAAAGAGCTAAAAAGTGCCCTCTACCCGCTGACATGTTTGAAACAAGAATAGAGCTCTCTAGATCCAGATGCCACAAAAACTAGTAAAACTAGGGCAAGAAAAGCAAATAGGTAGTAATAAAAAAACACAAGTCCAAAAAATGAGAACAAAGAGAAAGCATGGGGGAAAAGGGTAAAAAATATACCAATAGGAATCATCTAGGTGGACTTACAATCTAGATGACCCGATATTGTGGCGGTGGAGCACCGGTTCACAACGGAGAAAAACTGAGACACTGAAAACAACCGGAAGTGCTCTACCAACAAGCTCGGTAGCAACAACACCCAATGTCACCCCATGGCAGAAGTGCACGGGTGATTACGATGTTTATTAACACCGTAACCATACTCAATTGGGGTAACAGATTACACACACTTCATATTTGCCAGGTGGGCCCCACGGACCAATTGCGACCACATGGGCCCCACAGGCCATCTTAAAATTTTTGTCCACTGAAACCCCATACATAACGCATACATAACGCACAATTCCATTTTTCACACTGTTGCACACAGAGTCGGACACCAATCCCACAAAATGCACAAATAATGCACACATACGCATTTTCACACATCCCGCACAAAGCACTTCACAACACATTCATATGCTCATAACTAAAATCCATCACATCCCCAACCACCGAACACATATGGATTCCAGCAGAAATCCAGAATATAATACTACTACATGTATACATGCCATCTACACTATACAGAGCCATAAAAATATCTATTTTGGAATACATACAGAACGTGCGAGGGGGTGATGCTCCTAGGTCCAACCACAATCCTCGACGTGATAGATGCTGCTGCTGCTACATTCATAAGAAAGTTTAACCATGAGAAAACCGTAATGCTCATATATAGCTGAAATTAAGAACTGACTGCACTCGCACATATCGGGACAACTCGGAACTAAACATATTCATCAGAAAACCCCTTTCACACTGATCACACAATTTCACACACATTGGACCTTACCCCTTAGCCACACACACAGAGAACATAATCAGAACTGATCGGAACACACAAATATACCTGAAATAGCACAACACAAAAGTCAACCCCCGAACTCAATTCAGCGGGTTGCTTGTCAAATCCTCCTGAAATAATAAAATAAGGAGTAAGTTGATATGATCATGGATTGATCAACTTCTTGAAGGATCTAGCTTGGAAGATGAGCACAACAACACTTGGAACTTTCGGCTTCAACAAAGCACCTCTTCACTACTTGATGAAACAATACTTTGAATGCCAAGGTTAGAGATGGATCTAGCACCTCTCAACTACTTGATTGAGCAATACTAGATATAAATCTTAAACCAAAATCATGGAACAAGGGAATGGATTGAAGAAGTGAGAACTCAAAACCAAAATGCTCTCTAAGGAGGCACAAATTCGGCCAAATGAAGTCTAAGGCCGAAATGGCCATGTTCCTAGCTTAAAAGAGTGAGAAATGGTAGTGGAGGTCATTGCCCAAGCTGTTGTAGAAACTTTTGGCAACTTCCTTTCAAATTCACTTACCATTCTAATGTTTAAAGTAGAAGACATGATGATACTACCCAATGTGGGAAATGTGGATGGAAATATTCCACTTGTTTTGGTAAGTGAGGGTAAGAACCACCCACTCACCATATCTAACGAATAAAGACCTCCACTTACATGTTTTCCCTCCCATTTCCTCAAATACCTAAACTAAGTTCAAAATTCAAGTCAACATGCCAAAATATCTGATTTAGGAGGCAAATGACCGAATTGGACATGGTGGAGCGTGTGCTACACGCGCGGGAGAGTGGCGACGTGTGGAAGGCACAGGCGGCGCGTGCTTCCCACTCATCGGCTTCTCTAGGGCTTGGGGATTTGTGGCAGCCCTCCAAGGGTGATGGCGCAGCTTCCGGGAGGAGGTGGAGGCGCGTGGCCGCACGTGAGTAACTCCTTCTCGCCTTCCTCCGCAAGGATGCTCACTTGGACGTCTTCAAGGGTGCTAAAGGGTTCGTCCTCCACTTGAATGCCGAGTTGGTGAAGTTGGAATGCATTGAGACTTTCTTGAGCCTTCTTGAACCGGGACCTTGTCATTGGTCCTTCTATGCCTTGGAGTGGATTTGGGCCTTTGAAACTTAGGGTTGATCTTCAACTCTGGTTGGCGTGCTCTTAGAAGTGATGTCCTCATCATAATTCCTCGCAGAGAACTTAGTAAGGGTTGAAGTATAAGCATGGTTTTCTTGATGTACATGAACCCTGCAACCAAAGAAAACCGCAGATATAAAAGAGTATATATATTTATATAAATGCATGCACATGCTCAACCAATGCAGATTCAACCAAATGCAATTCAAGTCAAACAACGAATTATGATGGAGTTAGACACAATGACGGTCTTTCCGGCCTTAACCGAGGCACACACATAATCACACACAAGAGCATGGTCAGCTCGGGGTCATGATTCCCACCGTCATATCACAAACACCTTAAAGGTGTATCACACAGACTTACACCATTTAGGTGTAGATACACATCTTGAACGCTGCTCCCAAATTCTGCACACCAATGCTTACACCATTTAGGTGTAGATACACATCCTGAACGTTGCTCCCAAAGCTCACGGTTTCCAAACGGAGCTGAATTTACAAAATCTGATCCATAGTAACTTCCTAACTCTTCACAAAGATCAATTTGGTATGCTTACCTCGAAGCTTCTTCAAGTATTTGGAGATATCAATTTTGAGCTCAACTTACACAAAAATGGTGGCCAAGTTTCGGCTGAAACAAGAGCAGGGAAGAAGAAGGAAGAAATAATGTCATTTTGGCATTTTCTCCGTTATATATATATATATATATATATATATATATATATATATATATATATATTCTTTCTATATTTATAAATATGGGACACTTGTCCCATTCTTTCCCACTATAGCCGCCTCATCCCTGTCCTCTTCCCCTATCATTGTACAATTTTTTTTCCTTTTTACATTTCGGCCCCCAAACTTTCAAAAATTGCAATTTAGTCCAACCCGAAAATTGCAACTTTCAAACCCCTTCTCCGATCGAAACGAAATCTGAACACAACCCTCGGGACATCATATCACACACAAATCATGCTTCACATGTTTAATTATAAGCACCGGGCCACACAAAATTCACTAATCCCGATATTAGTGCTTAATCGCGTGATTAACTTAAGCACTCACCGGGTGTCGGTAACAATTCTCCCCCCTTAAGACCCTTGGTCCTCCAAGGCCGTCTTAAGTCTCTGATATTCATCTGGGTAGCGCTCCATCACATCCTGCTCAACCTCCCAGGTCGCCTCATGCTTAGAATGATGGGACCACTGAACTCGGATCATCGGGATAAGCTTCCTCCGAAACTTCCGCACATCCTATCCCAGAATAGCTACAGGTACCTCTCGGTACGACAAATCCGACTCCAGCTGCACATCCTCTACTGCAATCGTCTGAATCAGATCTATAATACACTTTTTCAACATACTCACATGAAACACAATGTGCACTGCTGACATACTCGGTGGCAAAGCTAGCCTATAGGCTACCTTGCCCACTCGCTCTAGAATCTCATACGGACCCACATATCGCGAAGCTAACTTCTCTCTCTTCCCGAATCTGATAGTTCCTCTGGTTGGTGCTACCTTTAACCACACCTTATCTCCAACCTCGAACTCTAGATCCCGTCTCCGCTTATTCACATAAGAAGTCGTCCTATCATTGGCGGTCTTCATGCGTTCCTGAATCTTCTTGATCTTATTTGTCGTTTCCTCGATTAATTCAGGACCCAGCTCAACTCTATCGGAAGCCTCTGCCCAACAATGGGGCGTCACACAACGTCGGCCATATAAAGCCTCGTAAGGTGCCATGCCGATAGTACTCTGGTAACTGTTATTATAAGAAAACTCTACCAGAGGTAAATGCTGATCCCACTCACCGCCGAAATCCAGTGCACAACTGCGTAGCATATCCTCGAGAATCTGGATCACTCGCTCTGACTGCCCATCGGTCTGAGGATGATATGTTGTACTCAAATGGAGTCGTGTGCCCAAAGCCCTGTGAAAAGCACTCCAGAATCGTGCCGTGAATCGCGGATCTCGATCAGATACAATGGAGTCTGGAACTCCATGTAACCGCACTATCTCACGAATATACAACTGAGCTAGCTTCTCCAGGGAATCTGTAATCCTCATAGGTAGAAAATGAGCACACTTCGTCAAACGATCCACGATAACCCAGATGGTGTCGTGATGTAACCGTGTCAGAGGCAACCCTGTCAGAAAGTCCATCGTGATGTTACCCCACTTCCTGACCGTAATAGGCAATGTCTTTAATGTCCCCGCTGGTCTCTGATGCTCGGCCTTCATTCTCTGACATATGGTACACTTAGAGACATTGGTAGCAATGTCCCTTCGCATGCCCGGCTACTAGAAATGAGATCTCAGATCGTGATACATCTTCTCACTTTCTGGGTGCACACTTTTTAATAACCCTAGAATTCTCGTTCTGAACTAGCGATTTAGGTTGCGGTAAATTTTATTTCATGTTTACATTTGCTTCTTACTTTCCTTATATTTATATTTCATGTGGACATCATCATTTCATGTACGTTTACTATTTCATCATTTGAGGGAATTTCATTTTTTATGAACTTTAATTTATATATATATATATACTTTAGCTTTTCTCTTTGGTCTATATAGTTACATTTTCATTATTTTATATACTCATCATTTTCAGTATTTTATGAACTTTGTAAAATTGTTATTTGGTGAACTTATTTTTCTTTTCTCCATTTATAAAATTTTATCATTTCATTATTTTAAGGACATGTTGTTAGTATTTCATGTGTTTTGTTTTTATCATTTAATAAAAAATACTACATTCTATCTTTTATGAACTTATTACTTTTTATCACTCAATTTAATTTTATTATTTAAGGTATTTCTTAATTTTTCTAAAATCCATATTGTTGTTAAATCAGCCTCTTGCACAAAATATTGATTTTATCATTTCATCTTTACCCTTGTTAATTGTTTTCCTTCTTATGTGTTAGTATTTTATTATCTTTTCAAATTTTATTGTATGTATTGTATTTTAGGTCATTTGTTTTTTGTTTTGTAGTTTAGAAATTAAAGAGGGGAATTTTATTAATTTTAGTATTTTTTGAGTTATTTAAATGAATTAAAATCGTTTAAAAAAAAAAAAAAGGACGGACCGAGTCTTCCGCCGACTTCTGATTTTGCTTCTCCTGTCAATCCATTGGAAAATCTGGCCTCACTCCATCATCATCACGTTTAGCTCCTGTCAATCGTTCTTTTTGGCTAGAAAAAGGAGCCATTTCTTTGAAGGAAAGAGGAAGAAAAGCGAAGAAAGAAGAAATTCGGCCATTTATTTCTTTCTCCCTCCTCAGCCATTTTCGATGCCACAAACCACTTGCCATTATCTTCGTCTAGTACTTGGGAACGTTTCCCTCAAATTTCGTAGCCTGAGGTGATCTGTAGAAGGAGTTTTGCTCAAAAACCGAAGCGTATATTTTCGGGTTCGACGGCCAAATTCGACCGCCAAGTTCACTTTCGGCCGGAACCACTACCACCATTCGAGCGGGAGTAGCGAGACAAACCGAACGACCCAAGTCCGCCGCGACTTCTTGGCGTCCGCCGTATCGCGCCGTGGAGCCAGGTTTCGCGAGCTTCTTGCCGGAGAAGAAGAAGTTTGCAACTTCTTTGGTAAAACCCGAGTTTAGTCCCTAACCTCTCTTCCTTGTTCGGTCTTACCCTATCGTTTGTTTCAGATTACACTGAGGCCACTGGAACACTTTGAAAAGTGACATTTTGGCCATTGCACCTATTTATTTCTGAAATGTTTTAATTGTTTTAAAAATACTTCTTTATGTTGTAAAATCATGAAATGTTAACAGAATACCTTAAATACCTAATATTTGATTTTCCAACTTTATTTCTTTGATTCTGGGTTGTTTTTATATTTTTAAAAATATTATTTCTTAATATTAGAAATTAAGCTTAATTTTATTTTACTTTAAGTTGTTGGAGCTAGGAAATTGGAGAAACTTGTTTATATACTATAGAACTAAGTAATTAGCATAATTCAGAACTTCTGCAAGTAACAAATGTGTTTATAATTTATTTTATATTAATTTTGACTAGTTGTTATAAAAGTATATATACTAGTATATTCCTAATTTGAAAGAGAAATACTTCCTTGTTATAATTTCACATTGAGATTTTTAGAGCCTCTGTCCTTTTGTGTTTCCAACATATTTTGAGAGTTGTAACTTTTAAATTTTCAAAAAATGATTTTTTAAGTTATGGTCTAGAAATTAGAAAATTGATATCCTTATTATTTTTGTTCTTTCATTTATGAAACTTTGAAAGGATTTTTGGTTAATTATATATTCTGTATGGAAAATTTCAGGAGTCACTTTTGTTCTGTAAATATTATTTATTTATTTATTTATTAATTAGTTTCCTCTTTGCTTATTTGATTAAAAATAGTTAAGAGTTGAGAAAAATTACATTGTGGATCTAAATTTTTTGAAAATTTACAGGGAAACTTAAATGATTTTACTTGCTGTACAGATTTTGACAAAAAATTATTTTGTTGTATAAATTGTACTTTCTTTTATTAATTAGTTTTTCCCTTGTATATTTGTTATTAGTTAGTGTGAGTTGAGCAAAATTACCATTCTTGGTCAAAAATCCTATGTTAGTGTTTACAACAGTTTCAAAGTCTTATTTTCAACTTTTAAATTATTTATATTATTAAATAATTATTTTAACCCTTAAAAATGGTTTAAAATTCTTAAAAATTAGTTTTTGTGCGTTTTGGCCACCCAAAAATTTCTGGACTCCACACCTTAGTCCAAACCTTACCTAGAACTATCTTGGACCATTAGGGAATTGTTAGAGCTTCCGTTACACTTCCGTAAATTCTACCAGCCGACACCGGTAAACATTCTGGCGGAGTCTCATGAAATTTTCATTGATTTTCTTGCTATCGCTAGGTTCTATATTTCAAGTTCCAACTCCGAGCGAAGTGCCGACCATTCCTGATCCGTAGCCGACGCTTATTCCCGGTTACATCCAAGTAAGGGGGTTAAGATGAGGTTCTTCCTTTGAGTCGTCTTATTTTGCTTCATAAATAAAATCTCGAATAACGAATTTTAAGTTAACAAATGGACTTAATAAACATTCGATCGGGCAAACTGGGTAGCGTACCATAATTATTCGTGTTACCTTATATGTTCACACTTAAGAATTGTTATCACTTGGGTTGTTGACGATTGATTGACATATATGTATGATATGTACGTTGGATGTTGCATACACTAGTATCTTGCTAGGACCGTTGTACTCGCTAGTGGCATGTTAGGCTCGTTAAACGAACTCCGTTAGTTTTATGCTAGGGCCGGTGAGCTAATAATTTGTTAGTATCATGTGTAGGTACAATATGGGGTAGTAACATGTTTAGAGTTGGAATCAAACGCTAGGATCATGATAGGACCGTAAAAAGTTAACCTAAGCCGCTAGATAACAACTTAGGTACGAAAATGATGATTAAGTAAGGTTGGGTAATAACTCACGAGATAAGAGTGCACACAAGTAAAACAACCAGTAAATTGTAAATGTTTGTCATGATATCACGCAAGTATAACAAGATTACAAGTTAAAAGTAGAAAATATTAGGGCATGACATTTCACCTAAAGGCTTAATGAAGTAAGCTGGATAGCAATCATGCATCACTATTGGATGTGACATGTTGTTGATGTATTGTATCGCATGATTGCATTGGAAAGCTGGACAAAATGAGATTTACGGACAAAATGAATTTTATGGACAAAATGGGTTTTCGGACAAAAGGTTAAGACATGAGAGGTGTCGTGGATTCGGCCCTACGTGACTTAACTAAGCCGTAACTTTAGACGAGCGGTTCGGGCAGGTGATCCGAACCCAAGCGTGATTTGCATGTGCTCTGCCATCCCGAGGCGTGATTGGCATTCACGAGAGGCTCTGTCTCGGCGTAGACATCCCATTGGGCTCTGGCACTGGCGGTATCCCTAGTGGCACTACTTAAGGGGCATTCCCGAGAGTGCGGTGTTGTACACACCCACCACATATAGATTCATGCATGTGCTCTGCCATCCCGAGGCGTGATTGGCATTCACGAGAGGCTCTGTCTCGGCGTAGACATCCCATTGGGCTCGGCCTAGCGGCATCCCTAGTGGCTCTGGTTAAGGGGCATTCCGAGAGTGAGACACTGTACATGCCCACCGGCTAGGCTCATCCGACGGCATCGGTTTTCAAAAATGGTTTCCAAAATATTTTATGGCGTATGATAACCGGACTAGAGATTATTCTTGCATTTAGACTTCGGCATAATTCAGACAATGTTATCTATTTCATGTTGGTCCATATATCTACATGTTGGTTATTGTTTCATGTTGTATGTATATGTTGAATTTATTATGTTTAAGTTCTTTATTTTAGATTTTGTTTTTGAGGAAATATTACGACCCTGAGGAAGGGCCTGTAATCTTTCCTCCTTACTGAGCAATTGGACGCTCACCCTTTTATTTACAGGTGAGTTTTACGGGGATGACTTCTATGCCACCCCGTCGACTCGGAGTACGAACATGCGTACTTCGAGGAGGAGCAACGGCCGGGTGGAGACGCGTTGTAACTTCTCGGCATGGCTTCTGAGTGTTTTTGGGTTTAATAAATGAACTTTCTTAATTGTTAATTTCCGCTGCACAATCTGGTTTGTAATATCTGGACGTGTATTTGAGTAACACCTTCTTTTACTATTGTTAAATTTTTATAACGTGAGTTCCAAATTTCCTATTAAATAAATTGTTTTTCAAAAATTTTAATTTACCCTAAAATTTCCTAGTGGGTAATTGGGGGTGTTACAGAGTGGTATCAGAGCCATGTCGTCGAGGAGGCTGCGGTTCCACTTGGAAAGTTGTTCGTTGGCTGTTAATAACTTATTAATTAACTTGAATAATTGAGCATAATTTTAAGGATAGGATATAGACAAAATATAACAACTTGGAATTTAAAAAAATGTAGTAATACGGAGGGTTATGAAGAAATTAGCTTTCTTATACTTAGTTCCATATATTGTTGTTTGTGTCTATATTTTTGCCGGTAGTTGAACATGTTAGATTCTTTCTCCCTACACCTTAGGTCATGGACAACTATGACCTACCACCCCACCGCCAAGTCGTGGGCGGGACGAGGCCGGGGCGAGGTCGCGAAACTTGGGCTCGGGCGCTCCTGCGGAGGAGTTACCCTACGAGGAGGCACTGCGGAACTTTTCTCCGGTCGGAGCACGGTATGCTTGGTGATGCCGCCATGCGTGAGGCGGTATTGTCCATGGGCCGCGTCCTCGAACATCCGGAGCAACGACCTGCTTTGTACCACCTCCCGAGTGCGGGATAGAGGAGCCTTGCTTCGCGATGTCGGGGAATGGCGGGAACTTTTAGCGGGGAATAGACCCAACTAGTGCTTTGAGGAGTGGGTCCGCTCCGCCGAGAGAGCACTCCGGGTACTACACATACCTGCTGAAGACCATGTGGAGGTTGCCACCAACCTGTCGACACATGAGGCCCTAACTTGGTGGGATGCCACTCACCCGGGGGTTGCACGTGAGGCGGGAGGCTTCATAGATTGGGCGGTTTTTGTGAAGACCTTCTATGGTCGATACTTTTCAGAGACCCGGTGAGCTGCTAAGGAGAAAGAGTTCCTCAATTTGGTCAAGGGGAACCTATCGGTGGATCAATACACTGCCAAGTACACTGCCTTATCCCGATATGCACCGCATATCATAAACTCGGAGGAGAGAAAAATTCAGAGGTATGTTTCCTTATATGATGTGTTTCCCCGTTACGCTAGATGACAACTAATGTGAAGATAACAAGTATATTGATAGACTTCGAGATGATCTCGGTGACAAACTCTTTATGCAAGAAATCCCGACCTTCGAGAAGGTGGTGAGTCTCGCGCAGCGTTGAGAGTCCAGAATAAGGGACCGTCCGTCCCCTGTCAGCACTTTTCGTGGTCGAGTTCCTCCGCGACTGTGCAGGTACCACTTCTCATTCCGCACCAAGACCGATCCACGCCCGGGGCAAGGGCATTTCGGGCACGGTAGGACATTACCTGTTGGGCCTTATCGGTCACCTCCTATTGGCTTTGGGCGCGGACTGTGAGACCCGCCGCACCGGCATCGGCACCAAGAGCGGATGATCCTCGATGCCGGACACTGTCACTACATCCATCCTGTCGGAGGCGTGTGTATCACACTGCTTCTCTTGTCATGAAGTGGGCCATCTTGCTAGGGATTGTCCCGAAGAAGCCACCACTTCCTCCGCCGGCTACGGTGAGTGCTCCGAAGCCCACCCCGCGAAGAGGCCACGCGTAGGCCGGGCGTGTTTACACTATCTCTGCTCGGGAAGGTCAAGAGGCACCCGAGATGGTGCAAGGTGCGTTCCTTTCCCGGTTGTGAAACTTCAATTCCGTTTTGGTGTGCTAAGGCTATAGTATCTAGATTCATGCTTAGGTACTCTTTCCATTTCTCGGGATACTGTTAGAGTACTTATAGATTCGGGGCGTCACACTCCTTCATTTCCACATCCTTCTCCAAGCATTTGAATAAGCCAGTCGAAGAACTCCCGTTCATACTTGTCATCACCACGCCATCCAGTGACAATATGAGCTCAACCAGCATACTTCGATCCTGCCTGGTATTGATTGAAGGGCATATCCTGGACGTCAATCTGGTGGTACTGGATATGACGAATTCGATTGTATACTAGGCATGGATTGGTTGCACAAACATCATGCTAAGGTGGATTGTCGACGAAGCTGGTCACTTTCACCATTCTGAAGGTACCGAGGTACGGTTTGTAGGTGAGTGAAAGAACGCGAGTCCAAACTCATCTCGAGTTTGAAAGCCGAGAAATTCCTCCGCCGAGGCTGTAAGGGTTACCTCGACAGATCCAGGCAAAACCGGACAAGTCGAAGTCGATTGCTGGTATTCCAATCATTGAAGATTTTCCCGATGTGTTCCCCTGAATTACCGGGCTTCCACCTTGTCGAAATTGATTTCACCATCGATGTACTACCCGGTACAACACCAATCTCTCGAGCACCTTATCGGATGGCACTGTCTGAATTAGCGGAATTGAAGACTCAACTTCAAGAAGCGCTTGATAAAGGGGCTGATTCGGCCGAGCACATCCCGTGGGAGCACCCATCTTGTTTGTGAAGAAGAAGGACGGAAGTTTGAGAATGTGCATAGATTATCGGCAATTTGAACAAGGTGACAGTGAAGAACCGGTATCCCTTGCCGAGGATTGACGACCTCTTTGATCAGCTGCGAGGAGCTTCGGTGTTTTCGAAGATTGATCTCGGATCGAGGTATCATCGATTAAGGATCAAGGAGACAGATGTGCCCAGACGGCTTTCCGTACCGCTACGGGCACTACGAATTCCTAGTGATTCCTATTGGATTGACTAATGCTCCTGCCGCCTTTATGCGACTGAAGAACAAAGTATTCCAACCATACTTGGACAAGTTTGTGATCGTTTTTATTGATGACATTCGATCTACTCACCGGATGTGGAGACTCACAAACAACATTTGGAGATTACCTTGCAAACCTTGAAGGAGCACCGGTTATATGCGAAGGCTGGATAAATGTGAGTTTTGGTTAGATCAGGTGGCCTTTCCGGGCCATGTCATCACTAAGGAAGGAATCTCGGTTGATCCAAGTAAGGTTGAAGCGATTACAAATTGGAAGCAACCGGCGGCCGTTACGGAGATCGGGAGTTTCTTGGGATTGGCGGAGTTATTACAGACGGTTTGTGGAAGGTTATTCAAAGTTGGCACGCTCCTAACACAGCTAACTAAGAAAAATCAACCTTTCACGTGGACCGAGAAGTGTGAGGAAGCTTTCAAGAGCTAAAGAAAGCGTTTGGTGACTGCACCGATCCTCACTCTTCCAGGGCGGGAAAAGTCGGTTTGCGGTGTACAACGATGCGTCACACCGAGTGCAGGCTGTGTGTTGATGCGGCCCAGGAAGGTAATCGCGTACGGGTCCAGACAACTCAAACCTCATGAAGTGAACTACCCTACTCATGATTTAGAGTTGGCAGCTGTGATCCATGCGTTGAAGCTTTGGAGACATTACCTGTATGGGGAAGAGTTTGAAGTTTTCACAGATCACAAAAGTTTACAGTACTTATTAACTCAGAAGGACCTTAACAACCGTCAACGTCGATGGGTTGAATATCTTGCAGATTTCAACTGCACCATTCAATACCATCCGGGAAGGTTAACTTGGTCGCAGACGCCTTAAGCGGGAAAGGTGGAGCTACCTTGAACACCCTTACGGTTAGCGAGTGGAAGTTGCTACGGGAGTTCGGTGAGATGCACATTTCAATTCAAGCACACACATCTCATGGCTTCTTAGCAAACCTGCAATTAGAACCCATGTTGATCCGAAAGGTGAGAGAAACTCGGAAGGTAGACCCGAGAATATCAAGAGTGGAGGAGTGCAAAGAAGGAAGGGTTTAGTGTGGTCGATGATGCTCTCGGATTTCGAGGTCGCTGGTGGTTCCCGGGACAGGTGGCGTGAAGAAGGATGTCCTAATCGAAGCTCACGCTTCAAAGTTGTCTATCCACCCGGGAGCTCAAAATGTACGAGAATTTGAGAAAAGGCTTGGTGGAATGGCATGAAAAAGGATATCGCAGACTTTGTATCAAAATGTTTGACTGTCAAAAGGTTAAGATCGAGCATCGAGACACGGAGGACTTTTGCAACCATTGGAGATCCCTCAATGGAAGTGGGATGACATCACCATGGATTTCATAGTCGGACTACCTACTACCCGGCGTCGACATGATGCCATTTGGGTGATTGTTGATCGGCTGACCAAGTCCGCTCATTTCTGCCTATCCGAGAAGACTTGGTCCGTAGATCGGGTGGCGAAGTTTATATCGCGAGAGATAGTTCGATTACATGGAGTACCAAAGAGCATTATCTCCGATAGAGATCCACGATTTACATCACACTTGGAAGGCATTTCAGAAAGAGATGGGAACTTCCACTTTCATGAGTACGGCCTTCCATCCTCGGGTGATGGACAATCTGACGGACTATCCAAACCCTAGAAGACATCCGAAAGCTTTGTGCTGGATCACAAGGAGTCTGGAATCGGATTTACCCCTTGTGGAGTTTGCGTACAACAACAGTTATCATGCCGGTATCCAGATGACTCCTATGAAGCATTGTATGGACGGAGTTGCCGTACCCGGTTTGTTGGGAAGAAGTCGAGGATAGACCCTTGTTAGGCCCCGAATTGGTCCAACAAACCTCGACAAGATCGAGACTAATTCGGAAGAACCTTATGGCAGCTCGAACCGACAAAGAAGCTACGCTGATTGCCGACGTAGACCCTAGAATTTGGCGTGGCGATCACGTGTTCCTTAAGGTGTCACCCACCAAGGGTGTACAACGTTTGAGTCAAGGGAAAGTTAGCACCTCGCTACATTGGCCCTTTCGAGATCCTTGAGTGAGTTGGCGTCTACCTATCGACTTGCCTTGCCACCCACCTTGGTCGCGTTCACAATGTGTTTCATGTTAGTAGCCTTCGGAAGTACCACCCCGACCCCTCTCATGTGATACCATGGGAGCCACTGCAACTGAATGATGATTTGACCTATATCGAGGAACCTATGGCCATTGTCGACACAAAGGAAAAGGTTTTACGCAATAAGGTCGTCAAGTTAGTGAAGGTCATCTGGAATCATCATGGTACAGAAGAAGCGACATGGGAAGTCGAAGAAGACCTAAGAAAGAAGTTCCCACACCTTTGAGGTGATACTCTATACCCTTACCGTTCCAAATTTGGGGACAAATTTTCTTTTAAGGGGGGTAGGATTTAATAACCCTAGAATTCTCGTTCTGAACTAGCGATTTAGGTTGCGGTAAATTTTATTTCATGTTTACATTTGCTTCTTACTTTCCTTATATTTATATTTCATGTGGACATCATCATTTCATGTACGTTTACTATTTCATCATTTGAGGGAATTTCATCTTTTTATGAACTTTAATTTATATATATATATATATATATATATATACTTTAGCTTTTCTCTTTGGTCTATATAGTTACATTTTCATTATTTTATATACTCATCATTTTCAGTATTTTATGAACTTTGTAAAATTGTTATTTGGTGAACTTATTTTTCTTTTCTCCATTTATAAAATTTTATCATTTCATTATTTTAAGGACATGTTGTTAGTATTTCATGTGTTTTTTTATCATTTAATAAAAAATACTGCATTCTATCTTTTATGAACTTATTACTTTTTATCACTCAATTTAATTTTATTATTTAAGGTATTTCTTAATTTTTCTAAAATCCATATTGTTGTTAAATCAGCCTCTTGCACAAAATATTGATTTTATCATTTCATCTTTACCCTTGTTAATTGTTTTCCTTCTTATGTGTTAGTATTTTATTATCTTTTCAAATTTTATTGTATGTATTGTATTTTAGGTCATTTGTTTTTTTGTTTTGTAGTTTAGAAATTAAAGAGGGGAATTTTATTAATTTTAGTAATTTTTGTGTTAATTAAAATGAATTAAAATCGTTTAAAAAAAAGAAAGGACGAATCAGCGAGTCTTCCGCCGACTTCTGATCTTTCTTCTCCTGTCAATCCATTGGAAAATCTGGCCTCACTCCATCATCGTCACGTTTAGCTCCTGTCAATCGTTCTTTTTGGCTAGAAAAAGGAGCCATTTCTTTGAAGGAAAGAGGAAGAAAACGAAGAAAGAAGAAATTCGGCCATTTATTTCTTTCTCCCTCCTCAGCCATTTTCGATGCCACAAACCACTGCCATTATCTTCGTCTAGTACTTGGGAACCTTTCCCTCAAATTTCGTAGCCTTTGAGGTGATCTGTAGAAGGCGTTTTGCTCAAAAACCAAAGCGTATATTTTGGGTTCGACGGCCAAATTCGATTGCCAAGTTCATTTTCGGCCGGAACCACTACCACCATTCGAGCGGGAGTAGACGAGACAAACCGGAACGACCCAAGTCCGCCGCGACTTCTTGACGTCCGCCGTATCGCCGCCGTGGAGCCCAGTTTCCGGCGAGCTTCTTGCCGGAGAAGAAGAAGTCTGCAACTTCGTTGGTAAAACCCGAGTTTAGCCCCTAACCTTTCTTCCTTGTTCGGTCTTACCCTATCGTTTGTTTCAGATTACACTGAGGCCACTGGAACACTTTGAAAAGTGACATTTTGGCCATTGCACCTATTTATTTCTGAAATGTTTTAATTGTTTTAAAAATACTTCTTTATGTTGTAAAATCATGAAATGTTAACAGAATACCTTAAATACCTAATATTTGATTTTCCAACTTTATTTCTTTGATTCTGGGTTGTTTTTATATTTTTAAAAAATATTATTTCTTAATATTAGAAATTAAGCTTAATTTTATTTTACTTTAAGTTGTTGGAGCTAGGAAATTGGAGAAACTTGTTTATATACTATAGAACTAAGTAATTAGCATAATTCGGAACTTCTGCAAGTAACAAATGTGTTTATAATTTATTTTATATTAATTTTGACTAGTTGTTATAAAAGTATATATACTAGTATATTCCTAATTTGAAAGAGAAATACTTCCTTGTTATAATTTCACATTGAGATTTTTAGAGGCTCTGTCCTTTTGTGTTTCTAACATATTTTGAGAGTTGTAACTTTTAAATTTTCAAAAATGATTTTTATTTTACTTTCTTGTAAGTTATGGTCTAGAACTTAGAAAATTGATATCCTTCTTATTTTTGCTCTTTCATTTATGAAACTTTGCAAGGATCTTTGGTTAATTATATATTCTGTGTGGAAAATTTCAGGAGTCACTTTTGTTCTGTAAATATTTTTTATTTATTTATTAATTAGTTTCCTCTTTACTTATTTGATTAAAAATAGTTAAGAGTTGAGAAAAATTACATTGTGGATCTAAATTTTTTGAAAATTTACAAGGAAACTTAAATGATTTTACTTGCTGTACATATTTTGA
This sequence comes from Stellera chamaejasme, assembly GCA_024586325.1. NCBI lineage: Eukaryota > Viridiplantae > Streptophyta > Magnoliopsida > Malvales > Thymelaeaceae > Stellera > Stellera chamaejasme. The sequence continues at coordinate 51,951,593 of CM044981.1, read as the reverse complement.
CAAAAAATTATTTTGTTGTATAAATTGTACTTTCTTTTATTAATTAGTTTTTCCCTTGTATATTTGTTATTAGTTAGTGTGAGTTGAGCAAAATTACCATTCTTGGTCAAAAATCCTATGTTAGTGTTTACAACAGTTTCAAAGTCTTATTTTCAACTTTTAAATTATTTATATTATTAAATAATTATTTTAACCCTTAAAAATGGTTTAAAATTCTTAAAAGATAGTTTTTGTGCATTTTGGCCACCCAAAAATTACTGGACTCCACACCTTAGTCCAAACCTTACCTAGAACTATCTTGGACCATTAGGGAATTGTTAGAGCTTCCGTTACACTTCCGTAAATTCTACCAGCCGACACCGGTAAACATTCTGGCGGAGTCTCATGAAATTTTCATTGATTTTCTTGCTATCGTTAGGTTCTATATTTCAAGTTCCAACTCCGAGCGAAGTGCCGACCATTCCTGATCCGTAGCCGACGCTTATTCCCGGCTACATCCAGGTAAGGGGTTAAGATGAGGTTCTTCCTTAGAGTCGTCTTATTTTTCTTCATAAATAAAATTTCGAATAACGAATTTTGTTAACAAATGGACTTAATAAACATTCGATCGGGCAACCGGGTAGCGTACCATAATTATTCGTGTTACCTTATATGTTCACACTTAAGAATTGTTATCACTTGGGTTGTTGACCGATTGATTGACATATATGTATGATATGTACGTTGGATGTTGCATACACTAGTATCTTGCTAGGACCGTTGTACTCGCTAGTGGCATGTTAGGCTCGTTAAACGAACTCCGTTAGTTTTATGCTAGGGCCGGTGAGCTAATAATTTGTTAGTATCATGTGTAGGTACAATATGGGGTAGTAACATGTTTAGAGTTGGAATCAAACGCTAGGATCATGATAGGACCGTAAAAGTTAACCTAAGCCGCTAGATAACAACTTAGGTACGAAAATGATGATTAAGTAAGGTTGGGTAATAACTCACGAGATAAGAGTGCACACAAGTAAAATAACCAGTAAATTGTAAATGATTTGTCATGATATCACGCAAGTATAACAATATTACAAGTTATAAGTAGAAAATATTAGGGCATGGCTTTTCACCTAAAGGCTTAATGAAGTAACTGGATAGCAATCATGCATCACTATTGGATGTGACATGTTGTTGATGTATTGTATCGCATGATTGCATTGGAAAGCTGGACAAAATGAGATTTCTGGACAAAATGAATTTTATGGACAAAATGGGTTTTCTGGACAAAAGGTTAAGACATGAGAGGTGTCGTGGATTCGGCCCTACGTGACTTAACTAAGCCGTAACTTTAGACGAGCGGTTCGGAGCAGGTGATCCGAACCCAACCGTGATTTGCATGTGCTCTGCCATCCCGAGGCGTGATTGGCATTCACGAGAGGCTCTGTCTCGGCGTAGACATCCCATTGGGCTCACGCCAGGCGGTATCCCTAGTGGCACTACTTAAGGGGCATTCCCGAGAGTGCGGTGTTGTACACACCCACCACATATAGATTCATGCATGTGCTCTGCCATCCCGAGGCGTGATTGGCATTCACGAGAGGCTCTGTCTCGGCGTAGACATCCCATTGGGCTCGGCCTAGCGGCATCCCTAGTGGCTCTGCTTAAGGGGCATTCCCGAGAGTGCGGCACTGTACATGCCCGCCGGCTAGGCACATCCGACGGCATCGGTTTTCAAAAATGGTTTCCAAAATATTTTATGGCGTATGATAACCGGACTAGAGATTATTCTTGCATTTAGACTTCGGCATAATTCAGACAATGTTATCTATTTCATGTTGGTCCATATATCTACATGTTGGTTATTGTTTCATGTTGTATGTATATGTTGAATTTATTATGTTTAAGTTCTTTATTTTAGATTTTGTTTTTGAGGAAATATTACGACCCTGAGGAAGGGCCTGTAATCTTTCCTCCTTACTGAGCAATTGGACGCTCACCCTTTTATTTCAAGGTTATTTTTACGTGGATGACTTCTATGCAACTCCCGTCGACTGGGAGTACGAACATGCGTAATTCTAGGTGGAGCAGCGACCGGGTGGAGACGCGTTGTAACTTCTCGGCATGGCTTCTGAGTGTTTTTGGGTTTAATAAATGAACTTTCGTAATTGTTAATTTCCGCTGCACAATCTGGTTTGTAATATCTGGACGTGTGTTTGAGTAACACCTTCTTTTACTGTTGTGAAATTTTTATAACGTGAGTTCCAAATTTCCTATTAAATAAATTGTTTTTCAAAAATTTTAATTTACCCTAAAATTTCCTAGTGGGTAATTGAGGGTGTTACACACTTAGTCTGCTCGCATGAGCCTCCTCAAGAAGCTCATCACGAAGTGTCGATATGTTTGGCACGTACAACCGATCTCTGAAGTACATCAGACCCTGCTTGTACTCAAAAGATGGGTGTAATGATCCCTTCACCTCTCCAGATACTTTCTTCAATTCTGGGTCACTCCTCTGCACATCCCGTACTCTGTCTAGCCACTCAGACTGGATAGTCAAAGTATACAGTTGCACGTGCTCCCACTGCTCCCACTTGTGCCATAGGCACATCAGATCACTCTCCTCATCTCGGGTATCACTATCTTCATCCTTCACTAAGCCAGTGTACTTTCGACTTAGTGCATCTGCCACAAAATTACCCTTGCCTGCAGTGTACTCAATGCTACAATCATAGTCCTTCATGTACTCCAACCATCTACACTGCCTCATGTTCAAATCTTTCTGAGTAAACAAGTATTTCAGACTTTTATGATCTGTAAATATCTTAAACTTGTTACCCAGCAGATAGTGTCGCCACTGCTTAAGTGCGTGGATCACCGCTGCTAACTCCAAGTCGTGAGTCGGATAGTTTTTCTCATGTGGTCGAATCTGTCTCAATCCATAAGCAATCACATTCCTGCCCTGCATCAGCACACATCCAAGTCCGGAACTGGAAGCATTTGTATCACATATGGCCCACTCGGACCAAACAAATCCTCGCCCCTTCCTAGTCAACTGAGTAAGGGGTGAAGCTAACACAGAGAATCCTGGAACAAACCTCCGATAGTAGCCTACTAATCCGAGGAAGCTCCTGATTTCCCGCACATTTGTTGGTTGCTTCCAATCCTGCACAACCTTAACCTTCTCGGGATCTACTGAAATACCACTATCACTGATGATGTGCCCAAGAAATGGCACCTCCCGAATCCATAACTAACATTTGGAGAACTTAGCATATAATTGATGATCCCACAATGTCTGCAGCACAATCCGTAGGTGATCTCGGTGCTCACACTCATCCTTGGAATATACCAGGATGTCATCAATAAACACAATCACAAACAAATCCAGATATGGTCGGAAGATCCGGTTCATCATATCCATGAACGCTGCTGGAGCATTAGTTAATCCGAATGGCATAACAGTGTACTCATAGTGTCCATACCTGGTTCGGAAAGTTGTCTACGGTATATCCTCCTCCTTCACCCGGAGCTGAAAATATCCCGATCTCATATTTATTTTCGAGAAAATCTTCGCTCCCCTCAACTGATCAAATAGATCATCGATCCTGGGTAAAGGATACTTGTTCTTCATAGTTATTGCATTCAGCTTCCGATAATCAATACACAACCTCAATGTCCCATCCTTCTTCTTCACAAATAATACTGGAGCACCCCACGGAGAAGTGCTCGGTCGAATGAACCCTTTCGCAAGCAACTCATCAAGCTGCTTCTTGAGTTCATTCATCTCTGAAATCGGCATGCGGTAGGGGGAACAGATATAGGAACAGATCCTGGCTGAAGCAGAATCTCAAACACAATCTCACGCTCTGGCGGCATACCTGGCAAATCCTCGGGAAAAACCTGCGGAAAGTCTTGCACGACAGATATCTGATCCAACTCATCCCTGATATCAGCTGAATTCAAACCGAAATACTCATCCTCGTCAATCACAGGTATCTCGTCCAGAATCTCTAATTCCAGACTATGCATCTCGGACACACATCCAGAAGAAGTACATAAAGGAAGTGTCTCACCAGAAGATAACACAATCTCTCTCTTTGCACAATCTATCTGCACACAATTTCGAGATAACCAATCCATACCCAAAACCACATCATACCGCGAAATATCCAACACAAGCAAATCCGTGGGAATCGGATGCTTTCCCAATGTAATCACACAATCTCTGACCATCTCATTTGAAAACAAACACTGACTCCAAGCAGTTTTAATCAATGAGATATGAGGCATAGAACAAGTAGATAAATGTCGAGACATAACATAGTTCTGTGCAATAATAGATATAGAAGCACCCGTATCAAACATAACATTCACAGACATATCATTCAGAAGTAAGGTACCTCTCAGTGCTCCCTGTTGTGCCGGCTTGCCTCTCTCGATCTGGAATACCCTTCCAGCCCTCTGTGGCGGTGGCGGAGGGGGTGGATGTCGTGGCTGCTGCGACTGCTGTCTAACACCACCCTGTGGTGCTCCTCGTCTTGCCGGTGCACTATACTGGGCTCTCGGCCAGTTACCATAATCTCTCCTCGGCACAACCTGTGGACAGTCCCGAATCCAATGATCAGCTGACCCACACTTCAAACACCTGCCCGACTCTCTATAGCACGGCCTGCCCGGATGAGATGTCCCACATGTCGGGCACACAGCAGATGGGGGTGCTACTCCTTTCCCCTTCGCACTCGTACTGCCAGTAGGAGCCTTCCCGGTGTTTCGGGGAAACCTCCGCAGACCTGTGCCTCTCCTGCTCTCCGGAGGTCGGTATGGTGCCTGCCTGCTCTCTGTCTCCTTCTGCTCGATAAGCTGGGCCTTCTGTGTCGCCTCATGGAGAGTAGTAATGCCCAGAGGTCGTAATGCAACTCGAATATCGGGTCGCAGCCCCCATATGAATCTCTTAGCCTTCTGCTCCTCCATCCCGTAGTATTGCGGAACATACCGAACCAGTCGATCAAACTCATGCTCGTACTCCAGCACACTCATGCTGCCCTGTACCAAGTCGTCAAACTGAGTCTGTCGCAGATCTCGGACCGCATCTCCAACATATTGCTCGTGGAACAACCGGCTAAACACATCCCACGTCATATCAGTGTCGGGCTCTCCTCTCGCAGCTAGCTCAGCCCGATGCCTGTTCCTGACACTCTCCCACCAGATGACGGCCCGGCCCTCCAGATTATATGTGGCCAGAGATACCATCGTGATAGGAGGAAACTCCAACCGCTCAAACATGGAATTGATCCGGTTATACCAGATCTCTGCAGCCTCAAGACCACCTCTACCATTAAACCTCGGGGGAGCTAGGCGCTGAAATCTCTCAAGTATCTTACTCGGCCGTTCATCTCCCTCTCTGCGCCTCCTGGATTGGTGCGACTGCTCATCCTCATCCTGGTCCTCATCCCGATGTCGCCTGCGGTGTCGGCCCTGCACACTGTCTCGGGAGTGATTTTAATCACCGTGATCGTGTCGGGCGACATGACCAACCTCATAACGCACCCTCCTAGCTCGAGGGTGTCGCCTCTCCTCGTCCATGCTCACATCCTCATGTCGGGTCTCTTCCCTCACATCTCTACGCACAAGAAAGTTGTCATCTGTCACAGTGTGTGGCTCATTAGGCCTCACACTACTCACATCCACATGTTGTTGTTGCTCAGCTGAACATCCCTGAGCTAATGGCCCTGCCTGTGATGTACAGTAGCAAAGACTGCCAAACTATCCCTGATTTGCTCAAGGACCTGCATCAAAATCGGAGGAACCTGTGCCGGAGGAATCTGTGGTGCTGGACCCGTTACCTGCTACACAATCTGCTGAGGCTCAGGATCTCTGTCCCGCCTCTCCTGATCATGTTCTCTTCCTCTATGTGTATCCACCATATTTCCTGAATATTTCCACAAGAAAACCAAGAGCACATATATAACTGTTAAACACCCAGAACTAGCAAGCAGCAGTATTCCAGATGGCTTTGTATATGTAAATGCAAATGCATCATGTAATAGCGTCCAATCTCAGAAAAGATAATCCAGATCACAGATCACACACACAACTTCCGATGATACTCCAGAACACAGATCACATAAACACCCAGACTACCAGAATTTCAGAACAGATACCAGATCAGATAACCACATGCAGAACACATATTTGGCAACCACTCAACATAACAGAAATGCCGAACTAAACAATAACCATGCTCTGATACCACCTTCTGTCACCCCACGACGGAAGCGCACGGGTGATTACGATGTTTATTAACACCGTAACCATACTCAATTAGGGTAACAGATTACACATACTTCATATCTGCCAGGTGGGCCCCGTGGATCAATTGCGACCACGTGGGCCCCACAGGCCATCTTAAAATTTTCGTCCACAGAAACCCCATACATAACGCACAATTCCATTTTTCACACATGCTGCACACAGAGTCGGACACCAATCCCACAAAATGCACAAATAATGCACACATACGCATTTTCACACATCCCGCACAAAGCGCTTCACAACACATTCACATGCTCATAACTAAAATCCAGCACACATCCGATACCACAAACACATGCACACATCCCCAACCACCGAACACATATAGATTCCAGCAGAAATCCAGAATATAATACTACTACATGTATACATGTCATCTACACTATACAGAGCCACAAAATATCTATTTTGGAATACATACAGAACGTGCGAGGGGGTGATGCTCCTAGGTCCAACCACAATCCTCGACGTGATAGATGCTGCTGCTGCTACATACATAAGAAAGTTTAACCGTGAGAAAACCGTAGTGCTCATATATAGCTGAAATTCAGAACTGACTGCACTCGCACATATCGGAACAACCCGAAACTGAACATATTCATCAGAAAACCCCTTTCACACTGATCACACAATTTCACACACATTGGACATTACCCCTTATCCACACACAGAGAACGTAATCAGAACTGATTGGAACGCACAAATATACCTGAAATAGCACAACACAAAAGTCAACCCCCGAAGTCTATTCAGCGGGTTGCTTGTCAGATCGTCCTAAAATGATAAAATAAGAGATAAGTCCTCGCAGAGAACTCAGTAAGGGCTGAGGAATACGCATGGTTTTCTTGATGCACATGAACCCTGCAACCAAAGAAAAATACAGATATACAAGAATACACATATTTTTATAAATGCATACACATGCTCAACCAAATGCAATGCAAGTCAAACAATGGATTATGATGGAGTTAGCACAATGACGGTCTTCCCGGCCTTAGCCAAGGCAAACACATAATCACACACAAGAGCATGGCCAGCTCGGGGTCGCAATCACAACGTCAAATCACACACAAAACACCTTATAAGTGTATCACATCACATCACATGACCATACCATTTAGGTGTTGTATCACATCCTGAACGCTGCTCCCAAAACGAATACTACGCACACCAAATGCAAATGGTGCCGCAAAATGAATCAGGAAGAAATGGCTTTCGCATAAAGCCTTGCCAACGAAATCTGAACCGTACAAAATGTATAACTCTTAGCCATGATAAATATTATATCCATACCTTCTCTAAAATCTAAAGTTGAGTTTCTGTGCAGGAAATCAGAAATGGATTTCGGCCGCACTTCTACAAAGTTTCTGCTCACACTCCTGACATAAAGTATGCAAGAGAAGATGCAAGGAAGGCTTAGGAATCATAAAATCAACCAAAGGTGGGATTCCATAATTTTGTATAAATTTCAAAAGCTCACGGCTTCCAAACGGAGCCGAATTTACAAAATCTGATCCGTAATAACTTTCTAACTCTTCACAAAGATCAGTTTGGTATGCTTACCTCAAAACTTTTTCAAGTATTTGGAGATATCAATTTTGAGCTCAACTTGGACAAAAATGGTGGCTGAAACAAGAGCAGGGAAGAAGAAGGAAGAAATAATGCCATTTTGGCATTTTCTCCCTTTTATATATATATTTTTTCTTTTTTTATAAAAATGGGACACTTGTCCACATTCTTTCCCACTATAGTCGCCTTATCCCTGTCCTCTTCCCCTATCATTGTGCAATTTTTTTCCTTTTTACATTTCGGCCCCCAAACTTTCAAAAATTGCAATTTAGTCCAATCCGAAAATTGCAACTTTCAAACCGTTTCTCCGATCAGAACGAAATCTGAACACAACCTTCGGGACATCATATCACACACAAATCATGCTTCACATGTTTAATTATAAGTACCGGGCCACACAAAATTCACTAATTCCGATATTAGTGCTTAATCGCGTGATTAACTTAAGCACTCACCGGGTGTTGGTAACACCCAACCTCAAAACTTCTGTCAACATCAAATCTGGGAAAGACCTGAGCCCAAGCGGGATAAGAATGAAGGTTGGCGGAGAGGGATCCTCTTCCCAGAGAAACAAAGGCTGACACCTGTAGCGAATGAAGGAAACCCATCCCAATGTCGATTCACCTTATTCAAAATACTAGAACACCATGTGCAAGCAAGGAAAAATCGGTTTTTGGAAGATCCGAATTGGGAAGGACAAAAGCCAAGAGCAAACCAACAGAGGCTCTAATCGACGAAATCCAAACTCGGTGGGAGAGACATGAAAGCAAGCCAATGAAGGCTACCCACACCGACATTTTTTGAGGAGGCGAGCCCAATCTGACAGGAGACTAAAACGGACAATAGAGCGACAAAGCATATAGGAACCTAGGCCATTGGAGCGGACAGAAGCATGGCCAGAGGAAGCTTGAAGGCAACCAAAAAAAGCACGCGACCAATGAGTGTCGATACCCGAACACTCACAACGACGACAACGGGTGAAAACTAGGGTTTTTCATTTTTAGGCCGATTTCTTTCTTTCTTTTTTTGAGAAAGTCGATTAGTTATATTAATGATCAATAAAAGTAACAACCAAATTCCAAACCAACATAATATCCCAAGAACCAGAAAGTAAAGAAACTAAAGAACAAATTCCTAGAAGCTTTCCTAGGCCAAAGATAAATACAAGATAATGAAGCAGCATTGAAAAGATCATCACTACAGTCAACAAGCACATATCTAGGATCGAAACTAAAGGCAATGTCCCGCAACCAGGAGTAACCATCACCAGAAAAAAGTACAGCAAGTTGTACTAGTCCACTGCGGGAATTGAAAAAGAAGATACCCACAAACAACATCTTCAGGACAAACGCATACATCTAAATGGCTCCAAGCCAAGCGATGTCTCAACCTTGAGAGGTTATCAAGTTCAACACTTAATGGTAATTTTAACCAGCGATCAATATACCACAGATACAACCATAACCAAAGACACAACAACAGGATCAGATCAGTTGGGATCCATTAAACATATGGAGTGGGCAGGGAAGATCTGAAACCCCGCTCACCCGAAGTGAAGCCACTCATCCCAAACGGTAGGGCGAGACGCCGCTCCACCTTGCCGAGGCAACCATAAAACTTAGAACCTTCGAAGTTCCTCTACCGAATAACCACTCCAGTTGTAGCCCTTCACCCATACTTTCAACATCCATTAAATTGGAAAAACCTTCTTGCCACAACACAAACAAGCCACCATCAGCGTTGACGGAATTTTGGAGCCATTGATCAGAAAGAAACCAAAACAAGGCGGATGCCATCCCCAAGATCACCACACACGAGGTTGTGGCCCTGAGTCGCCATCCAGTTGAGGCCTATAACACGAGCCCGCTAGAGTCGGAGGAGTCCTGAGAGCCAGCGCCAGTTAGTGAGGTGGCGGACAGAGCTAGATCGCGTGGCCTTTGGAGAACGTTCGGTGGGCTCCAACGAACAGAGGCATGACCTCGGCCAACCAAAGACGGTTGGAAAAACCCCCCACCAAGCTTGGATCGAAGACTTGACTCGGCCAGATGGAGGATCAATGGACCTACAGAGAGCTGGACGCGAATCAGGAGCAAAGGATCGACATGAAGCCAATGAAAGGCGAGGCCGACGACTGTGGGTAGGGGTGTGCACGGGGCGGGGTGGATAGTGAGTGGTGGCGGATCCATGTGGGCTGCCACCACGACTTTTCTGTACTGACATATTTTGACGTTACTGGACGCCATAGGGATTTGTGCAATGTGCGTTTAATTCGGAATTCGAAAATGAGGATAAGTGTTCTATGTTATTGTTCTTTTCTGTCCGTTTTTCCAGAAGATCCCTTAACTCCTGCCATAAACGCTTATTTAGTCCATTGCTATAGTGACAAGATTGTAATATTTCAATATAGTGTCAGAGGACACGTGTCTTTATTACGGGAGTTTCATCCGGGAATATCCTTTTAGTATGTTCGGGTTAATCCTTATAAAGTTCGGTAATGTCCTTGTCTTGTAGGGGTTGATTGATTATTTGGGTTTTTAATGAGGCCCTTATTTTGGGCTACTGTCTGGGCCTTTTGGTAGGCCTTTTTGGGCATTCTTAGTTGATTGGGCCTAGCTGCCATCAGTGAGAAAAATAGTATCCGTCCTACCGAGTGTGGGTACCCTAAATGCGGGTACCCGATTTTCACGGTTTTTTGCGATTCGGATCGCGGGTATCCGCGAGTATTCCTAAGTATACTTATTCTATAAAATTTTTCAATTTACTTGGAGATATTCTAAAATTTTGTATCATAAATGTACATATCTAGAGCATCAAAATGAAGAAAAGTAGTTTGCATAAATAGAACAACAATATAATATTGCAAATCATGTATTATTGTTGTATGAAATAAGATTTCACGCATAATATAAAAGAAATTTAAAGGAAAATTGAGATGAAGTAAGCAATTTTAGATAATTTATTTGTAAATAGGCATATGCGGATCGGTTCAGGTATCTGCGGGTTTCTAAAATTAGAACCCGCGGGTTATCGGTTTCTTCGGTTCATGGGTTTTTTCGGTTTCGGATCATGCGGTTCGGTTCGGTTTCTCGGTTTTGCGAGTTTTTTGAGCACCCTTAACTGTGGCAGTGATGTCGGCGGCGGCGTTGTCTGCGGTAGGCTACGGTTTCTAGGCAACTTTTTTTTACAAGGAAGATCTATATTATTAATGATAACTCATAACAAAATAAGATGTAAGCGATGAACTATAGTACATAGAATAGGTACAAATAAACCTATCCGCTAAAGAGGAAATCTCCACATAAATAGAATTATTGAGGAAAACCCAAACCACTACAATAAGGTTCACCTGTTCTAGCCTCCAAAGGCTAAGCATATCGTGACGATGGTCATGACCACTATGGTGGATAAAAAGATCTGGAATCCAACTCCAGGTACCTCTACACGCCCAACATAGGCTAAATAGTATCGATGCACCATAGTGGGCTAAGTAGAGCACTAACAATAGCGATAATAGTAAATGCGGCAATCCACCAAAGCAGTAGACAACAAACCTAAACCAATAAAGAAAAAACCAAAACAAAAATACTAAGAAATCCCAATTAAACAAAACTATGAGCCGTAAGCAATCCGAGGATGGCCAGACCGACTCTATGCACAGCCAACCCCGAGGCCAAAAGTTCATGGCTGAGGGTGAGGTTGGATACCCAACCCTGCCTTTGCTACTCCCACAGCCACCGCACCAACCATGAGCCTCCGCCTGCACCATGAAGCTTCGACAATTGCAGAGGTACGTAGCCTCCAAGCGCGAATTCCGTTCTACAGAGGATCACACCCAAGCTGAAGCGAGGAAGCAGAGCTTTGACTAGTGAGGAGAGGTCTAGAGCAGATGCTAAGCAAGGCCATGGAAGCACCGACGGTGCCACCTGTGGAGAATGGACGCCAACGGCGTCAAGGCTACGTGAAAACCCTAACTCGCAGCATTGAATCAGCAAACACAGGTGACCACTCCCCACTACTAGAAAATGGTACAAAACCAACGGTAAGTACCAACGAGCAAGCAAGCCCGTTGGTAATTTCCAACGGTCAAACCGTTGGAATATTCATCGGTGACTATTCACTAACCACCGATTTAACTACACCAACGCGCAAACCGTTGGTACAACCGGAAAAAATATATCTCCAACGGATTGCCCGTTGGTATAATAAAAAACTAAATGATTGTACTTGAAAAAAAGGAAAATCTCTCTTACCAAAAGGTTGCATGTTGGAACTAGTCATGCTAGGGAATTTTATTTCCAACGGGTTGCGCATTGGTAATATCAATGTTCCAACGTGTGAGCCGTTGGAAACAGAAAAATTCCAACGTGTTGTACGTTGGAAGCCTCCCAAAACGTCTACCACATTCCAAATACAATTTTGCTTCCCTGCATAACATTAGTCATCTTTAGGTTTGGTTTGGATATTGATATGTGATCGACAGAGAGATAATAGGGCCATTTGCCTTTTTATGGAAAAATAAAAATGGTCCGTTACCACAAGTGCATAACCTAAAGATGACTAATGTTATTGGGTTGTTTCTCTTTCCCATGCGTGCCCTATCTTTCTCCCTGCATAACAGCGATGGGCCTAGCGGTCTGGTGGTTGTGATGCGTGTTTTCCTCGGAGAAGGCTGGGGTTCGAGTCTTGGTGGGGGATGGGCTTTTTAAAAAAAATTAATCATCGTTCCAACGTGCGAACCGTCAAGCACGTTACAAATACAATTTTGCTTACATGCATGACAACGATGGGCCTAGCGGTCTGGTGGTTGTGATGCGTGTTTTCCAAGGATAAGGCTGGGGTTCGAGTGTTGGTGGGGGATGGGATTTTTTGAAAAAAAATAGTCATCGTTCCAACGTGCGAACCGTTGGAACGCTTACCGTACCAACGAGTTGCACGTTAGAACCTCTTATATTTCCATATTTAAATTTTACTTTATAATTGAAAATTTAATGATGCAAATGTACTCTAAAAATAAAAGGTAATTACATGCATGCTTTAAAACATTCTTTTTTTTAGAGTGTGAAAATGATGAAAATCCGTTGTGCTTAGAGTTTTTATTTTAAAACCAAATTATATAACGAAACATTAATATTAATTAAGAAAATGATATTGAAGATGGACACAAATGTAAACAGAATATGATTAAGTAGTTAAATAAGATAACACTATATAATGTAATTATTGAATTTATTGAATTTTTATATTAAATTTGGTTGGACAACAATTGGTTGTTTAATAAAAGCATGCATCACTTATGCATGACATTAGATGAAGCGACAAGGGTTGTTAACTGTGATCGGAAAGCGAAATTAAGAAATAGTGATCAACAAGAAAATGTAGCAATTTTTAAGAGTTGTAACTTTATCTTATTAAATGCGGTTTGTAAAGGTGTCGTGAAGAATTTATAAGAGATAAGTAGTGGTTCGGGAATTTTATTTCCAAGGGGTTGCGCGTTGGAAAGATCAATATTCCAACGTGTGAGGCGTTAGAAACAGACAGATTCCAACATGTTGCACGTTGGAAGCTTCCCAAAACTTCAAGCACGTTACAAATACAACTTTGCTTCCATGCATGACAGCGATGGGCCTAGCGGTCTTGCGGTTGTGATGCGTGTTTTCCACGGAGAAGGTTGGGCTTCGAGTCTTAGTGGGGGATGGGATTTTTTGAAAAAATTAGTCATTGTTCCAACGTGCGAACCGTTGGAACGCTTAGCGTACCAACGAGTTGGACATTAGAACCTCTTCTATTTTCATATTTAAATTTTACTTTATAATTGAAAATTTAATTTTGCAAATGTACTCTAAAAATAAAAGTTAATTACATGCATGTTTTAAAACATTCTTTTTTTTAGAGTGTGAAAATGATGAAAATCCGTTGCACTTAGAGTTTTTATTTTAAAACCAAATTATATAACGAAACATTAATATTAATTAAGAAAATGATATTGAAGATAGACACAAATGTAAACAAAATAGAATTAACTAGTTAAATAAGATAACACTTTATAATGTAATTATTGAATTTATTGAATTTTTTATATTAAATTTAGTTGGACAACAAGTGGTTGTTTAACAAAAGCATGCATCACTTATGCATGACATTAGATGAAGCGACAAGGGTTGTTAACTGTGATCAGAAAGCGAAATTAAGAAATAGTGATCAACAAGAAAATGTAGCAATTTTTAAGAGTTGTAACTTTATCTTATTAAATGCGGTTTGTAAAGGTGTCGTGAAGAATTTATAAGAGATAAGTAGTGGTTCGGGAATTTTATTTCCAACGGGTTGCGCGTTAGAAAGATCAATGTTCCAACGTGTGAGCTGTTGGAAATAGACAAATTCCAACATGTTGTACGTTGGAAGCCTCCCAAAACTTCAAGCACGTTACAAATACAACTTTGCTTCCATGCATGAAAGCGATGGGCCTAGCGGTCTAGCGGTTGTGATGCGTGTTTTACACGGAGAAGGCTAGGGTTCGAGTCTTGGTGGGGGATGGGATTTTTTGAAAAAATTAGTCATCCTTACAACGTGCAAACCGTTGGAACGCTTAGCGTACCAACGAGTTGGACATTGGAACCTCTTCTATTTCCATATTTAAATTTTACTTTATAATTGAAAATTTAATTATGCAAATGTACTCTAAAAATAAAAGTTAATTACATGCATGTTTTAAAACATTCTTTTTTTTAGAGTGTGAAAATGATGAAAATCCGTTGCGCTTAGAGTTTTTATTTTAAAACCAAATTATATAACGAAACATTAATATTAATTAAGAAAATGATATTGAAGATAGACACAAATGTAAACAGAATAGAATTAACTAGTTAAATAAGATAACACTTTATAATGTAATTATTGAATTTATTGAATTTTTATATTAAATTTGGTTGGACAACAAGTGGTTGTTTAACAAAAGCATGCATCACTTCTGCATGACATTAGATGAAGCGACAAGGGTTGTTAACTGTGATCAGAAATCGAAATTAAGAAATAGTGATCAACAAGAAAATGTAGCAATTTTTAAGAGTTGTAACTTTATCTTATTAAATGCGGTTTGTAAAGGTGTCGTGAAGAATTTATAAGAGATAAGTAGTGGTTCGGGAATTTTATTTCCAAGGGGTTGCGCGTTGGAAAGATCAATGTTCCAACGTGTGAGGCGTTAGAAACAGACAGATTCCAACGTGTTGCACGTTGGAAGCTTCCCAAAACTTCAAGCACGTTACAAATACAACTTTGCTTCCATGCATGAAAGCGATGGGCCTAGCGGTCTGGCGGTTGTGATGCGTGTTTTACACGGAGAAGGCTAGGGTTCGAGTCTTGGTGGGGGATGGGATTTTTTGAAAAAATTAGTCATCCTTACAACGTGCAAACCGTTAGAACGCTTAGCGTACCAACGAGTTGGACGTTGGAACCTCTTCTATTTCCATATTCAAATTTTACTTTATAATTGAAAATTTAATTATGCAAATGTACTCTAAAAATAAAAGGTAATTACATGCATGCTTTAAAACATTCTTTTTTTTAGAGTGTGAAAATGATGAAAATCCGTTGCGCTTAGAGTTTTTATTTTAAAACCAAATTATATAACGAAACATTAATATTAATTAAGAAAATGATATTGAAGATAGACACAAATGTAAACAGAATAGAATTAACTAGTTAAATAAGATAACACTTTATAATGTAATTATTGAATTTATTGAATTTTTATATTAAATTTGGTTGGACAACAAGTGGTTGTTTAACAAAAGCATGCATCACTTATGCATGACATTAGATGAAGCGACATGGGTTGTTAACAGTGATCGGAAAGTGAAATTAAGAAATAGTGATCAACAAGAAAATGTAGCAATTTTTAAGAGTTGTAACTTTATCTTATTAAATACGGTTTGTAAAGGTGTCGTGAAGAATTTATAAGAGATAAGTAGTGGTTCGAGAATTTTATTTCCAAGGGGTTGCGCGTTGGAAAGATCAATGTTCCAACTTGTGAGCTGTTGGAAACAGACAGATTCCAACGTGTTGCACGTTGGAAGCTTCCCAAAACTTCAAGCACGTTACAAATACAACTTTGCTTCCATGCATGACAGCGATGGGTCTAGCGGTCTGGCGGTTCTGATGCGTGTTTTACACGGAGAAGGCTAGGGTTCGAGTCTTGGTGGGGGATGGGATTTTTTGAAAAAATTAGTCATCCTTACAACGTGCAAACCGTTAGAACGCTTAGCGTACCAACGAGTTGGACGTTGGAACCTCTTCTATTTCCATATTCAAATTTTACTTTATAATTGAAAATTTAATTATGCAAATGTACTCTAAAAATAAAAGGTAATTACATGCATGCTTTAAAACATTCTTTTTTTTAGAGTGTGAAAATGATGAAAATCCGTTGTGCTTAGAGTTTTTATCTTAAAACCAAATTATATAACAAAACATTAATATTAATTAAGAAAATGATATTAAAGATAGACACAAATGTAAATGGAATAGGATTAACTAGTTAAATAAGATAACACTTTATAATGTAATTATTGAATTTATTGAATTTTTATATTAAATTTGGTTGGACAACAAGTGGTTGTTTAACAAAAGCATGCATCACTTATGCATGACATTAGATGAAGCGACAAGGGTTGTTAACTGTGATCGGAAAGTGAAATTAAGAAATAGTGATCAACAAGAAAATGTAGCAATTTTTAAGAGTTGTAACTTTATCTTATTAAATACGGTTTGTAAAGGTGTCGTGAAGAATTTATAAGAGATAAGTAGTGGTTCGAGAATTTTATTTCCAAGGGGTTGCGCGTTGGAAAGGTCAATGTTCCAACGTGTGAGCCGTTGGAAACAGACAGATTCCAACGTGTTGCACGTTCAAAGCCTCCCAAAACGTCAGGCATGTTACAAATACAATTTTGCTTCCATGCATGACAGCGATGGGCCTAGCGGTCTGGCGGTTGTGATGCGTGTTTTCCACGGAGAAGGCTGGGGTTCGAGCTTGGTGGGGGATTTGTTTTTTTAAGGTTAGTGTATTTCCAACGAGCTGGCCGTTGGAAGGTGTAGGGTTCCAATGCGTCGCGCGTTGGTACACTGTGGTCTCGCTGATCTTTAGTGAAACACGCGTTAGGGACGTGATTTCAGTTTCCAACGAGTCAACGCGTTTCAGAGGCGCAGTTCGACATTTTCAGAGGCGCGACTCGTTTTTTTTCTCATTATGTGAAATTTGAAACATTAAAATTTGTCCGATGAGGAAATTTCACACAAAAAAGTAAAGATCTCGAATCCCCTTTGAAAGGGGAGTAAAGATCTCGAATCCCCTGTTCGATGAGGAAAACACATTTCTTCAGACGGTTGGAAAGAAAAATCGTGGAAGACTGTCAAGATTAGGATCTATGGCTGTGAGGATTCCCGGACGTCAATCTTTCATCTATATTCCTACTCAGGAGTCTCCGCAAGTGATCCAGATGAGGGAGGATATGAAAAAAATAACGGAGAAGATGGAACGGCAAAAGGCATAAAACAAAGAGAAATTAAAGAAGACAAAAGAGGAAATCAGCCAAATCAGAAAAATGCGTAATGTGGTGCTGAAAGCATTAATGAGGAGCTCAAAGTTCAGTGGTCCGGGTACAAGTTCTCGAGGGATACCTACTGATGAGTTCGATCCTGATATGGCTGGACATTACGGATTCGAGCCTCTTCAAACACCATCAACATCAGATTCAGATTCAGATTCAGATTCAGAGGTGTCGGACAGCTAAGCTTCGGTTAGGTCTTCGATTTTCAAAACACTTGTTAAGTCATTTTATAATTCTATCAACTTTTATGTAGGATATGTTATGTAGTTATTGGATGCTACTTCTACGTTTTTAATTATATTTCAGCAGTACTTCTGGTGTTGAATGAATTTTAATTTAATAAGCACAGGTTTGAGTATTGTATATAAATAAAAAATATTTTTTTAAAAAAATGAGTTACCAACGGTCAACACATTGGTATACGTTGGAACTGTTATTTAATCACTATACCAACAGGCTGACCAGTTGGTATTCACAATACCAACTGACTAGCCAGTTGGTATTCACAGTACCAACTGGCTGACCAGTTTGTATTCACAATACCAACTGGCCCCTCATTGGTAAGCTTACTAAATGGTTAACACGTTGGTGGGTATACCAATTAGCTTACCAGTTGGTAACCATACCAACACGTAAACCTGTTGGTAGTAGTACCAACATGTTGACTCATTGGTAGAGTTGTACCCACGTGCTCGCACGTCGGTTTGTTAATTCCGGTCACCGAATTTTGACACCAACGAGCAAGCCAGTTGGTAGAGAAAACTAATCAACGAGTTGGCCAGTTGGTTAAAATTATACCAATGATGCAAATACCAACACGTAGTTTCCAACGGGTAGGTTAGTTGGTTTTGGCGTTTTCCAACGTGTTGGCCTGTTGATACTAACCGTTGGTTTTGCACCATTTTCTAGTAGTGCCCGAATTTTGAAACGCCACGACGCCCTCCTGGCCAGACCGCAGTAGAAACGCGAGCCACCTGAGATATGGTGGAAGAATCACAACAGCCACAACGGAGGTGACTCCCACTGACACCCAATGTTGATGCCCAACAACCATCCGAATGAAGAAGCAGCGCAGGTAAGAGCCACGGATAGAACACCAAAGGATAACAGAAGTCGATCACCGGCCGCATCAGAGGAAAACCGGCGAGAGATCACACTAGCGAAAAGCGTGGTGATAAGAAAGCCACTAGCGGCGCTGCTAGGGTAAAAATTCAATTATGTGACATTGGTTGAGTTGTTTGTTGTAAATTGTTGAGTTATTTGTTGTAGAAACTGTTGGATTAATTTCTATTCAATCCACCATAAACAAGATCGTTCTAACGAGATTGCTTTGCACGAATAAAATACAATAATTATGACTAATTTCGGTCCATGTGTTTTTTGAATTTCTGAGAACTTGAACCCTAAACATGGCTTCTACCCTCTCTTCCCTTTTCCCATATCGTGCGTTCTGTGATGGTGACATTATTTATAAGGGAGCACAGAGCAAGGTCATAGTACAACATAATACCATTTAAAATATATATAGAAAATCTCACAAACCTCAAAAACCAGTAAGTATATTGCAAAAGCATCAAAACTGAAATAAAGAAAAAAGTACAAATGTGAAATAATATAACTAAAGCAAGGACTTGATGCGGAGAATACACTTTTAGCTTCAGAGGTAAATTTAGGGGTTGGTGGTCAGGTAAATTCAGGGCTTGGTGCTGGCCAAAGTGTTACCGATGTCAATAACGAATCGGTACCGGACATCGTTCTTCTCGAGACGCTCAATTGCAGTGTTGATGTAGTCCATCGGAATAACCTCAACTTCCGCCGTCACGTTATGTTTGGCGGCGAAATCCATCATTTCTTGAGTTTCTTTCATCCCTCCGGTGGCACTACCGCAAACCCCTTTCTCCCTGTGTATCCATCAATCCATTTATTTCGATTGGTTATAGTAAATCAAATACAAATTCGAAAGTCAAATAGTATAATAGATGAAGAAGGTTATATATCTAAAATATTTGGACAAACCTGCAATCATCGGAAACACATGCAACTCAAGTGGTTTTTCAGGCACTCCGACCAGAACAAGCTTCCCATGAGACTTCAACAAACCAACCAATGATACGATTGGATGTGCGGCGGACACTGTGTCTATGATGCCGTCCATTGTCCCTGCTGCCGCCGCCAATGCTGCCTCATCCTTGCTCACCAAGAACTCATCCGCTCCGAGGCGCTTCAAAGCCTCTTCCTTCTTGCTAACAGAAGTGCTTATCACGGTGACCTTGGAACCCAAAGCCTTGGCGAACTTGACGGCCACGTGACCGAGACCGCCGAGTCCCACAACTCCGACATGTTTCCCGGGACCGGCGATGTCATAGTACTTGAGCGGGCTGTACACGGTGATGCCGGCGCAGAGGAGCGGTGCCGCTTTCTCCAGTGGCAGCCCGTCAGGGATCTTCACGATGTACCGCTCCTGGCCACCATGGAGTCGGAGTAGCCGCCGTAACCGACGGTTCCGTCGCTGGTCGGGAAGCCGTAAGTCATGACAAATTTGGGGCAGTAGTTTTCGAGACTGTTGTTGCATTGATCGCAGGATTCACATGACTCGTATATGTTCCCGACACCGACCTTATCTCCCACTTTCACTTTTCTAACCTTGCTCCCCACTTCTGTCACCTCCCCTACAAATTCATGTCTGCACATATGATATGGAATTAGAATGAAAGAATTTCCCTTAATGCAACTTCTTTGAAAGAAAAAAAAAACAGAACAATTTTATAGCTTAACTACAGCTTAATTACCCTGGAACGACCGGATATGAAGTAAAACCCCAAGAGTTCTTGAGGAAAAACAGATCGGTATGACAAATTCCACAGTACAGAACCTTCAATCTCACATCCTCTGCTCCAGTTGCCCTGCTCATTCCACCCCAATTGCACACATAATAAGTTTCTTTTTTCTTATATAATAAATGCTGCTAAAGAAGAAATTAAAGCTGAAAAAGGGGCAAAAAAAAAAGAAGAAAAGAAAACATGATTATCATTCACTACCTTCTAGAGAAATGGAAAGGGGACAAATGACCAGATGGGTCTCTAGCTGCCCAACCAAAGGCCTTAACTGGATGAGCTTTTTCTGGGGATTTGCCGGCCATCTTATCTTCTTTGAGTTTCTGGGTTTCTTTGTCTGAATAAATTGCTGTAAATCGAATGAAGGTGATGGAGCAATGTGTTAATCCCAGCGTCTTTTTATAGTGAAGGAATTGGGGGAACAAAGGATTGCGTGGTTTGTGGGCAACGCCGATTTAGTTTATTCATTTTTTAGATATTATGGCCGCGTAGTTAATTGAAAAGTCAGCTGTATTGTTTTGACGAACATGGAGGCAGTCCACATAAACTTTATAAAACTTGTTTTTTTCTAGAAGAAAAACATGTTTTTTGTAGAAATATATTTGGAAAATTGATGGAAAGTAATTATTAATTGAAATACATATAAATTGAATGTATATTGAATATAATTAACCGGTTACATCCAAAAAACATTTACAGTAATTCTAATTCTAAATGTTCGGAGGATGCTGTTGTAGAAAATCGTCAAAATCCTGATCATCCAGCCTAAGGAAGTTGTTAAAAAAGTTGATCGGGCCGGTCTGCTGCTCCGATGTCCGTGGCGGCTCTGGCTAATAATCATCTCGGGCGGAGTGGAGGGTGAGGTCGGGATTCGGAGAAGGCGGCCTCGGAGGATGCTCGTGACGTGGGGCGTGCGAGGGGGAAGGCCGGGATGGTCCGGCGACAAAAGTCTCTGGCACGTCGGAGAGTCGGACATGTCCCCCCCTGCGTAGCGCCGACCACATGCTGCTGATCGCCGCTTCCGTCGAACGCGTCATCTCGTACGCCCGGGCTTCCACCTGGGCTGCCACCCGGGCTTCCACCTGGGCTGCCACCAGGGCTTCAACCTCTGTCTGCGCACGAGCAGCGTGGTCCTCGAGAGTGGCGACCTTGCATCTCAGGTCGCTGATCTCATCCATGTCCCTCCGATGCTGCTCCTCCAGGTCGATCTTGCGATGAAATCAAAATTACGTTTTGAAAATGTTATACTTATAATGAAATGATGAATTGTCAATGTACTGTAAAGGTATGGAAGTGGTAAAAGTTCAATTCTATTACCTGCGACGGCCGAGGTTGCTCGAACAGCTCGGGCTGAGAAAGCTGGGGCGGGACACCGACCCATCGCCCTCGCGTGGGCGGGCCCAAACATCCGTGTAGATGTCCTCAACAATATCGGGGAACGGCCCGTCCTCCCCATACTTCTCGATCAAGCGCTTCTTGTACGCCTCCTAGTTAAGATGAAGAAATTGTGTTAACGAATAATAAATTGAATAATTTAAACATATAAATGATTAAAAAACTACCTAAACTTACCAAGGCCGCATTTTCCTTGCCCAGCCAGTCCTCCCCTAATTGTTCCACCCGCAGCCGCTGTCCCGCCGTCTTGCACTGCCAGTTAAAATATGTTAGGTATTCAGAAGTTTCACTTATACATACGTAATTATGTATAAATATTTTAAAAAACTTAACATCTCCTCATAAATTGTCGCCTTTAACTTGTTGTCATGCGACTTGAATTGTGGTCATTTGTCGCTCTTGGCATTTATCTTGTTCCTCGCGGAGTTCACCTTGAACTCCGGGCTGCAGTAATACTCGAGAAGCAGCTTCCACTTTGCAGGTTCTATCCTCTGCGGAGCCATGTCCAGCCACTCCATGTAGTTGGGAGCCTCGTGATCCAGAGGACATTTCTTCTGGGCCCAATCCCGGATATTGTCCTGGGTGTTCCGGTAGAATTCCGCGAACCGGGAATGGAGCTTCTCCAGGAATTTGTTATCCGTCCATGAATACTGCTCCTGTTCCAGAAAACATCAAAACGTTGAAATTTATAGAATTAGTTTAAAAAAAGTATATAGAAATATATAGTGCAATAACTAGTATTTGTATTACCGAGAATTTGTTGGCGTAGTCGGCCTGCTCATCCGCTGAGAGGTCGGAGTACGAGGCGGGAAGCCTTTGAACTTCTTTGGCGACGATTGCCCCGATCGCCTTGGGCACGCCCGACGTCTGTTGTTTCAAACTGCATAGGAGTTGAATGTTACATGCATAAATAAAATACTAAAATTAATAAATTTATGAAAACTTAAAATTAAAAACTTACTGGCCGATGTGAGCGACCAACCGCCCATCAAGACCCCTCTCGGGCGGGGGAAGAGGAGGCGTGGGAGGTCTGCAGACGTCGGCCGGGCAGGTCGAGCATCGGACTGAGGAGGAGGGATCGGCTGCTCCACCGATTCGGTGGGCTCTGGTGTCTGAGACGACGGTCCAGGGCGGCTCGATGTGCGAGAGCCGCCACCACGCCTCCCGCGAGAGAATTCAATCCCACGTGAGCCCGAGCCTGACGCATCCTGGCTACGGGATGGTGTGTCCGCCATACCTCGAACCATTCAAAAATTCACTAATTCCACTAATACACTAATTTCAACAAAGTCACTAATTCACTAATGTCAACTAATTCCATTAATTCAATAATTCAATAATTTCAACTAATTCAATAATTTCAACTAATTCAAAAATTTCACTAATCTCAATTAATTTGTCTAATTTAATTAATTTCACTAATTTCAACTAATTCAATAATTCCAACTAATTCAACTAATTCCACAAATTCACTAATTCCAACTAATTCGCAAAATTCACTAATTCCACTAATTAACTAATTCAACTAATTTCACTAATTTCAATTAATTTGTCTAATTTAATTAATTTCACTAATTTAACTAATTTCAACTAATTTCACCTTGAGTGGTTGTCCAACAGTGTCAGATACATTTCCACTTGCTCTAATATGGTATGTCATGAACTCTGCGGTTTTAGACGACTGGTAAAGCCGTTGTAGCCGCTCAGTGATTGGTAAATATCGTAAAACCTTTTTCGGTTTCGGTTTCTTACCCGGGTCACACACTTCATACCTATCCGCTCCACACACCCTACAATTCAATAACTTGCTGAAGCTACCGTAGAACAACATACAATTATTCTCGCAAGCGTGAATTATTCTATACGGTAACCCCAGCTCCTTCAACATAGCTTTCGTACTAAACATGCTTGTTGGCAACGAGTTTCCTCCGAGTAATATTTCATTGATATATCCGATCATCTCAGAGAAAAAGGCATCTGATACGTTGTGTTGACTTTTCATACTCAACAACTTCGATACAACCGATAATTTGGTGTACTCATCACCACAACCTTCATATAAAGGTTTTGATGCATCACACAACAGCTTGAAAAAGCTGTTGCGCCCTTTCGTTTGGCACTTGGGGAGCTGAAACGTCTTCATCGTCATTACTCTGATCATTTTCAAAATTATTAGAGTGCTCATGAAACCCAAAAGCATCACAAACCATTTCTTCGTAAGCCGGCCGTTCTTGGCTACCTTCGGAAGAATTATGTATTGCAGTACTTGTACTTGCGCGATTTGATGATGTCGAAGCTAGTTCGTCAAAGCGATAACCTCGATGAACACATGGATTGATCTCAGGTCGTTCACCATGACAATCCCACAGATGATAATTGGGTGTAAATCCGTCTAACAGTAAATGATTGCCAACTGTAATTCGATCATAATAGTATCTATTTTTACAAATTGTACACGGGCATTTCACCAGTTCTTCTCCATTCGATTTAGCAACAAAAAAAGCGTAATCCAAGAATTCCTGAAGCCCGGTCCAAAATCTTTCACTTATATAGCGAGTCCCTTCCTCAAAGCGCCGATACATCCAATCACGTCCTTCGCCCATTTACGGTCTTTCCTATGATCATTCATTCATCAATAAAAACAATAAACATGCACAATTAATTATATACTACTATAACCAAACACAAAAGTACTTAATTAATATTGCACGTACATTCATATACAAATATTCACATATCATTTTCGTCTAATCCAGATCCAGGGTGCATGGGTACTATCCTGTTCATAAGTACTATTAGTGAAGAAACTTTTATCGTTGCGTACGTAAAACTGTAATTACATAAATTTCGGCAGCATTTCGCCTTAGTTCCACACTATACCATTTCTCTGAATATTACTCCTGCAATGTATAACGTGGAACAAGACTAAAATGCGACCGAAACTTATGTAATCCGCTCGCTTTACATACACAACCATAAAAGTTTAATACACCGATAGTAAACTTTTAAAAAGCTGTCAACTTGGACAATCCATGAAAACTCGTACAATATATTATTTCACACCGTTATTCCAACGTATTGAACTAAAGTGTAAAAATATATTCTTACAAGTTTTCATAGACAGGAACTACGGCTCAGCTAATTTAATTAAATTACTTAAAAAGAAAATAAAATTACCAATACATAACTTAAATTGAATTAAAAACTCTATAAGCATAAATAAATAAATACAATATCTATTATCTCAATAATACACCTGAAGTCGACAGTACCGCAACTTCCACCTGAACTTCAGAGAATTGAGAGAATTGAGAGATGAGAGATTTGTGAACCGCGGTTGAAATGAGTCGGGAAGGAATGGGGAGGAGTATTTATAGACTACCCTACTGGGGCCTAATCCGCAGTAGAGGCCGTAGTAGGGTGGGTGGTAGATAGGGCACGTGGACCATGAGGCACGTACTGCGGACTAACTGCGGTTCTGGCCGCAGTAGAACGAACTACCACAACCGCGCAGTTCGTTCACTGCGGGAAGTAGCTCACTGCGGTCGTAACCGCAGTTAAGGCCGCAGTGAGAACGGGCTTCCCCACGTAGTGTTAAGGAAAGTGTAAAAATTTTTAGGGACAACCGAAAAAGGAAATGTGTAGAATTAATTGGGGATGAAGAGAGTATAATTTTAAATAAATTAAATATCTTTGTGGAAGGTTTTGCACATTACCTAAATATTTTTAGACTCATTATATAATTAGTATTCATGATTTTGAAAGATTATTTGAAATAATATACATACAATTAAGAATAAAGACTCAAAAAGTTAAATTAGATAGCAAGAGGGTGTTCAACACATTTCAGAAACTCTAACGGAGTTAAATCGTTGACGTAGGTATAGATTTGTAACGTACTCATATTTTAGAACCATTTTTGCAACAAAATTTTATTGAGGTATAAATTTGTAACAAAATGCATAATTTAGATATAGATTGTGCGATTTACTACTACAAAATATCATTGAACTTTTTTTCCAACAACTAGCACTTAAAGTTGTTTGTGAACAGTTTTTAAAATTAAATGATTATTATACTACAAAATATCATTGAATATATTTCCAACAAGTAGCATTTAACGTTGTTTGTGAACGGATTTTTTTTTCTCTTTTTTTTCTCTAATGAGCCCACCATACATGAATTTTGACCGATAGTTTCTTTGTCTAGAAAGGAAGTCATCGGTTCTGGAAGAAGATGTTTTCTTCTTTTTTTGTCATTTTGCACATTTTCGGGGTCCTTGATTCTGGACTTCGCACATGAGATGTTTTGACGTTTCTTCCATGGGGATTAGCGACAAACTAGGTCGAAAACGTTGAGGATTTTTGCATACTAGGCCTAAAACTTAAGAGTTTTTGCAAGTAGTTCTAAAACTTTTCAAATTATAGTTTAAGGCCTAAGACTCCTTTTAAGAGAATATTCCCTTCCCAAGATTTGGAACTTTGTTCACTCCGACCTCAGAATTTCCAAAACCTCCAAAAAGAGTCTATCCACTCGCTTTAAAATTTCCAAAGTTTGCAAAGGTAAACTTAATTATTCTTAAGGCTTTCTTATTTATCATCCAAGTCGTGTTTCCTTGGTAAGACCTGGTTTTTAAGGCCATAAGAAGGAGTAAAAATTCATTGACAGATAATTTTAAATTTTGAGATTAATCAAGTTAACCAATGGCTAGAATCTTTAAAAGTCTCACTAGATCTGCTCCCAAAAAACATGAAAAAGAAGAATTTAAAGGAAATGGAAAAGTAATGAATACTCAAGCTATACTCATCCAAGATATAAAAAGGAGTCCGGGAAACTGGAATATCACAAGAATTAACAAGTTTGAAGTCTACCAAAATGAAACTTTTGAACTTAGAACTACATATGCTATTAAAATGGTAGAAAGAAATGTTCCAATAATGGAAGAAAATCATAAATTTGAACTACTATCCAAATACATGATAGAAGATCAGCTAGAAAATCACTAGAATTATCTACATGTTGGATTGGTTCAAATTGCTTTAAAACCATTAACTAGGAATGGATTGAACACTTCTGTTGTTATTGTCTTAAGAGATCACATGCATGACAAGTTTATTGATTCCTTAATAGGAATGGTAGAATTTAGTCTTTGTGATGAACATATATATTTCAACTGTCATCCAAATTTTACAGTGTTCTTAAAATATTCACATATCATGAAAGTCTGAACTGCAAATATCCTTACTTCAGGATTTGATCATGTTACAAGGATCTCAGAATTTAGTCCTTATATACAGAATTTACTACAAGGTAATGATAACTCAAATATAGCCAAAAGCTCTAGAACTTGACACAGGGTGAAACTCTTTTGATACATGTAAATGTTGAGAAAACCAATGTGGTACTTCTAAAGCCAATAAAATGGAGTGATATTCGTCTACCTGAAAGGTGGATAATGCAAAATGAAAAGGTAGAAAAACCACTGAGAACGATATAAGTAGAAAGGATAATAGAATACGAAAACAGAGAAGTTGAGAATAAGTTTGGTAAATATAGAATAACTAGAATGATTAACTTTTATGAAAAATATATTGGTGAAAAATTATATTGGTGAAATAAGGCAAATTATGAAAAATATATTGGTGAAATAAGGCAATCAATAGAACAAGTATCCCACACAGTTTATAAAATAGATCCAATCAAAATGGAAGGATGGCAATTATA
Source organism: Stellera chamaejasme (assembly GCA_024586325.1). Taxonomy (NCBI): domain Eukaryota; kingdom Viridiplantae; phylum Streptophyta; class Magnoliopsida; order Malvales; family Thymelaeaceae; genus Stellera; species Stellera chamaejasme. The sequence goes on along the minus strand of CM044981.1, from coordinate 51,924,178 downwards.
CAAATAAGTGGAGGATGATAAAAGTAGTTTTTCAGATTCCGAATTAAATATGTTAAGAGAATCATTCAAAATAAACTATGATATAAATGAATTTTGGTCAGGATAAAATACAATAAAAAGAAAATGACTATCTGATAATTATACCAAAAATGAAAGGAACGAAATACAAAATTTATGGTATAAAATAATTCGACAAACCCAAACCAATTTAAAGTTCTTTAAATGGTTTGTTATAACACTAGTTTTAGACAAAGAAACAACTTTAACCGCATTAGAAGAGACATGGAATACATACAGAGTGAAAGGGAAGAAGAAATAAAGGACATAACCACTGCACACTCTCCATCTAAGACAATTAACCTGGAAAAAAAAAGACAAGATGGCAATTTTGTCCGAATAAATTGGACATGATATATATATATATATATATATATATATATATATATATATATAGTGGTAAGGGATGTCTTCCTACTGAGGAGAGGCTCTCTATTTATACTAGTTTTGAATCCTTGACGTCATTCCTGACGTATGATGTTTGCTGACGTCACTTCTGACGTGTGGTGCATTAATTCCATGAACAGTGAACTTTTTGTCTTCTTTTGAAATAATTGAGTCTGTGAGTCATCTGGTGGCCGACAGTCTCAAGTCCACCATTTTGTAGTCTTCTGTAGTCCATGTTTATCTTGGGCTAAGCATTTTGAATATTGGGCCAGATCTCCTGATGTCCTACATATCTAATGTAAGGTCTTCGTATGGGTCTTAAGCAAATTGAATTGCCAATAAACTAGCTTCTCCACTGTCAGAGGACATGGGTCTGGCAGATTCCTCCAAATCATCTGTACTAGCGGTTGCTAGTGATTTAATTAATTTTGTCCATTCTTCCGGATTATTACAAGCTGCAAGATCTACTTGGAATTTTGACTTGGTCATTAGAAAGGTAGCTTGATCTTGATTACTTCTTGGTGGGAACTCCTTTTGTATTATTTCTTTGGAACATTGTTCAGGGTTGAACTTTTCCCACATCTTGATTCGGAATTCTCGAGCTAGGTAGGGACTGTCATCCTCTAGAAACATATATGTCCAGGCCATGATCCAAGGAATTTTGTATTTAATAGTGAACTTCATTAGTAAATCATTCTCTTTTGAATCAGGGTAGAGAGCTTGGAAAAAGGAAAATCCTTCCTGACAGACGTCGGGGAGGAACTTCTTCTCAAGACCCCAGAAGAACCAACAATCATTAATAAACCATTTTGGAATATTATCATTAATCAGTTTCTCATGGAAGAAGAACAACCATGAGTGATTAAAGCTGCGTAGGTACCAAATATTGGTCCATGCTTTCATGTAATCATAATAAGTATACTGATTGAATTCTTTTGTAATAATATTGAATTGCCCAGGCCTTGACAAATGTATTCCTCATTCAGATGGAGTCATAACTTTGTCAATCCCGACTTTTGAATAATTGATTAATAAGGAACCTGGGTTTTTTAAATGAGTGACAACCGCAGATTTTGAGTCTGTCAGTATGTACTCATAAAACTCTCGAGTTTTTTTTAATATAACTACTCTGGAATTGAAATCCAGGATAGAACAGTTTTTCTATGATTGAATCATAAGCAGGTTTTGATTTATTAGTAGTGTCAAAAAACCCTTGTTCTGCGTAGAACAAAAATTCATAGGCGTTCAACTTTACGTTGTAAGCCTGTTTTGGTAGAAAATTCGTCACCTTTGAAAAGACTGCCGGTTTTCTATTGGAGGAAGAAGGAGTAGAAATCAATTTTGAATCTCCTAGAACTGTGAACCGTAAAGGAGATACCAACTCAAAGCTGGTTTTTGGAGTAGCAAGAGCCTGCAAAATATTAGTATGAGTAATTGGAGAAGATGAAGAACTTCCCTTTTGCTTATCTCTTGAATCGGATTTAACCACAGAGATTTCTTTTGAGTCGGACTTAACCAATGAGATCCTTTTGCTCATTTTGAATAGTCTTGACCCTGCAAAAATTCTCGAGAAAGAAAATCAGGCAGGCTATTGGATTCTCCTTTAAATAAATTCTATGTCAAAATCAAAATTACTTAGTAGAGCTTGCTATCTGGCAAAGATCTGTTTTGAAACCAAGTTTTTGACATCCTTTTCAATAATATCCTTTGCAGATTTACAATCACTTCTTAATAAGAATTTCTTCATATGAAGATCATCTTGAAATTTATTAATACAAAGTACTACTGAAAGGATTTCCTTTTTAATAGTACTGTAATTAATCTGAGTTTGATTCCAAAATCCTAAAGTAAATCTTACAAAAGATTCATCATTTTGATTAATTAATTTCTGCTTTAGTATGCAACCATAGCCAATATTACTGGCGTCGGTTTCAACTATTAAATTAGCATCCGGATTTGGAATACTTAAACAGGGAAGAGTTTTAATTTTTCTCTTTAATTAATCTGACAGCTTCTGTGTGTTCATTAGTCTAGGGTTTTGGATTCTTTTTTAATCTTTGATATAATGGTTTACATATTATCTTTAAATCTTTAAAGAAATCTGAAACATAATTAAGACAACCTAGAAACCTCTGTAACTGGGTTTTGTCTTTTATTTCATTAGGAAATTTTGTAGTAAATTCAAGACTCATCGCAATAGGATTGATCAAACTATTTTTAATGTCATGACCTAAAAATCTAATTGCTGTTTGAAATAATTTCATTTTGGGAAGGGAAACAACTAACCCATTTTGTTTTATCACATTATAAAATTTCTCCAAATGTGAAAAGTGTTGATTAATAGAATTAGAGTATATTAAAACATCATCAATGTAAACAATGGCAAAATTTTGAATAGGTTGAGTAATATCTAAGATTTAAAGTTGTTTCGAGCGTTTGGCAAGCCGGAAGAGTCTGACAGCGTTGGTAAGCGGCAGAAGGGCGTAAGACCGTGTTCCCGTTGAGGCGTTGGTGTTCCCGATTGAAACAACCAAGAGTCTTAGACTTTAGAGGAAATATTTAGAATTTGACAAGATCGAAATTTAATCTTTAAGATGAATAAAATGACAAAACTCTTTTCTTCTAAGGAAACTGCTTCATTTTCTGGAATTAACACTGATAATAGTGAAGACTTTAACTCTGCTGAAATTAATATTGCAGATATAGAACAAAGACTTCATAATTGGTCTATTCCAAAAGTTGATCCCAAAACGATTTACAAAATAGGAACTTTTGATTTTTCATCTAGTTATTCAATAAAACAAACGGAACAAACTATTCCTTTGAATCATGAAGTTGAAACGATTCGTTTAATAAGTAGTCAAGCTATTAATCATCATAAAAAAGATAAATATAAGTATATGCATATAGGAATGGTTCAAATAGCAATCATACCTCTTTTCCGAATAGGAATAAATATTCCTTTAATAATGATTCTCAGAGATGCTAGACATCTGAATTTTAATAATTCTCTGCTTGTAATGGCAGAATCCTATCTTGCTAATGGTCCAGTATTTTTTAATTGTTACCCAAACTTTACAATCTCTCTCTATGATCCTAATATATTTGATACTTTAGGTTTGACAATAAAAACTAAAAATATGAATTTTGCTTCTAATGCTAAATCAATCTGTGTAATTTATCGAGTTTATTACAAAGTAATAACCACTACTATTGAACCAAAAGCTAGATTCAGTTCATTAAGAGATAAAACTGTAGTATTTGAAGCTAATTCTCAAAATTCCCTAATTCATGTTCCTAAGAAACTTAAATGGAATGAAATTTCAAAATCTAATCAATGGGATTTAGAAAATCTTATTCTTCATCAACCTTTAGAAATAATGAATCAAAAGGCCTTAATCACAGAATCAACGGATGGTTCAGTCAAAATAGAATTTTCAAATTATTTCCCTCAATCTAGGTTCAGCCAATCTGAGGCCTCTAGACCTTCGATTTGCATACCTATTTCTTTTCAAAATCAGATTCTAAGATTACTTTCCTTTGAAAATATTTCTATTCCTACAAAATTAAGAAATGTTGATTTTAACGATGAAATTCCTCAACCGCACCCAAACACACAAAATCAACTATAGTTTTTGTCATTAATGTTGAAAAATTTACTGTAATCCGACTTACCTGATGCTGGCGAGGGCGACGTCGAGGGAGGGAGGGAGAGGGACGCCGAGGGAGGGAGGGAGAGGGCGACATCGAGGGAGGGAGGGAGAGGGACGCCGAGGGAGGGAGGGAGGGAGAGGACGACGCGGAGGGGCAGCGAACGCGACGCCAAGGGCATCGAGGGCGACGGCGAGGGGCGGCGAGCGGCGAAGGGAGGGAGATGGGAAGGAGGGAGGCAGGGAGGGAGGGAGGACAGTCGTCGGATGGAATGGGAGGGAGGGAGGCAGGAGGGAGGGATGGAGGAAATGGGATTTTGGGAAATGGAAGGCTTCGGGAAGCTTCGTTTAGAAGCGCTAGTCGGCGCTTCATAAGCGCTACTACCTTTAGGACATTAAGGACGAAGCGTCCTCTAGTATAAATCCTACTCCCAATGAAATGGAAGTCTTTACTACAAAAGGATTCGTGAATGTTATAATTGAAGAATTTGTTATTGATAAAGAATTTCTAAAAAGGGATTTAAAATCCCCCGAAAATGATGAAAAGGTTACTTGGTATTTCAAAACGTTTTCTAAAGAACAAATTAATAATTTTAAAGAAAAATGGTTTGCTGAGATGGAAAATCTCAGAATGCATATTCATCTTTTTGTTTGGTTTGAATCTTGTGCTCAAAATGAAAAAATTAATTATCTTTTTTCAACTATTACTCTTGTAACTGAAATCACGAAAAATTGGACTACTATTAATAACAAAGAACTGAACTTAGATTCTTAATTAGTATGAATGGCATTTTGAAGCATAAACCTTCATTACAGAAGATCTCACACAGAGATTGTTCTTGAAATTACAGTATTGATATGATCTCCAACAATTTTGACAGTATCTCTATCAATATTTCTTTTTTGAAAATTAATCATAAAGATATAATATCCTTTCAGGAATTCTAGTGATCTAACATTATTATTTATTTTTTTGTTCGTATTCTTGAATTAGTACTTCAAATCTTCTGATCTTCATTCTTAAAGAATTTATTTCATTAATGAAATCCCACTGAATTTCACATAAAATACGACGATAATGTTCATAAGGATGCATGATTAAAATTCAGAAAGATAGACTGGAATAATACTTGTATTAAACAACTTACAAAAGATCTCACAGAGAGATTGTTCTTGAAATTATTCTTTAAATTAAACTGTTTTCTAAGATTGAAAAGATTTTGTTAAATTAATAATTAGACTTATATGAACAAACCACTTATGATAATAGACTTTGGAAACAACATTTAAATAAGAATCTATTTGATCGTTTTTATTAGAGCATTCACCTTCATCTCTTGGCAGATCTTCTGCCTCTTGTAATTCTCTCATTTGTAAAGTTCTTTGGATATTTTGGTTGTGAATTTTTAATTCTTTTATCTCAAATTTTATATTACTAATTTCTTGTTGTAAATCTTGAATGGTAACAGGCTTCTGCTACTTCCCAGGGAGTTAAGGTTCACAACAACATTAATAGTACTATTAGTTTATTTGACAAAATACATGCCTTACCCTTGTTGCATAACGCAATTAGGAAAATGTTCCTACTCTAAAACTTTTGTTGCCGACATCTGGTTTTCGAGGAATTATAACCATAGCCATCTAGATTGATAGCTAATTGACAATTAAGTATTCAACAAAATAAATTGTCCAAGATACACCAGGAAAGCATATGTTTAGAGAGTAAAATTTTATTCGACAGACCACAGAGCAAGGTCATAGTACAACATAATACCATTTAAAATATATATAGAAAATCTCACAAACCTCAAAACCAGCAAGTAGTATATCGCAAAAACATCAAAACTGAAATAAAGAAGAAGTACAAATGTGAAATACTATAACTAAAGCAAGGGCTTGATGCGGAGAATGCACTTTTAGCTTCAGAGGTAAATTGAGGGTTTGGTGGTCAGGTAAATTCAGGGTTTGGTGCTGGCCAAAGTGTTACCGATGTCAATAACGAATCGGTACCGGACATCGTTCTTCTCGAGACGCTCAATTGCAGTGTTGATGTAGTCCATCGGAATAACCTCAACTTCCGCCGTCACGTTATGTTTGGCGGCGAAATCCATCATTTCTTGAGTTTCTTTCATTCCTCCGGTGGCACTACCGCAAACCCCCTTTCTCCCTGTGTATCCATCAATCCATTTATTTCGATTGGTTATAGTAAATCAAATACAAATTCGAAAGTCAAATAGTATAATAGATGAAGAAGGTTATATATCTAAAATATTTGGACAAACCTGCAATCATCGGAAACACATGCAACTCAAGTGGTTTTTCAGGCACTCCGACCAGAACAAGCTTCCCATGAGACTTCAACAAACCAACCAATGATACGATTGGATGTGCGGCGGACACTGTGTCTATGATGCCGTCCATTGTCCCTGCTGCCGCCGCCAATGCTGCCTCATCCTTGCTCACCAAGAACTCATCCGCTCCGAGGCGCTTCAAAGCCTCTTCCTTCTTGCTAACAGAAGTGCTTATCACGGTGACCTTGGAACCCAAAGCCTTGGCGAACTTGACGGCCACGTGACCGAGACCGCCGAGTCCCACAACTCCGACATGTTTCCCGGGACCGGCGATGTCATAGTACTTGAGCGGGCTGTACACGGTGATGCCGGCGCAGAGGAGCGGTGCCGCTTTCTCCAGTGGCAGCCCGTCAGGGATCTTCACGATGTACCGCTCCTTGGCCACCATGGAGTCGGAGTAGCCGCCGTAACCGACGGTTCCGTCGCTGGTCGGGAAGCCGTAAGTCATGACAAATTTGGGGCAGTAGTTTTCGAGACTGTTGTTGCATTGATCGCAGGATTCACATGACTCGTATATGTTCCCGACACCGACCTTATCTCCCACTTTCACTTTTCTAACCTTGCTCCCCACTTCTGTCACCTCCCCTACAAATTCATGTCTGCACATATGATATGGAATTAGAATTAAAGAATTTTCCTTAATGCAACTTCTTTGAAAAAAAAAAAACAGAACAATTTTATAGCTTAGCTACAGCTTAATTACCCTGGAACAACCGGGTATGAAGTAAAACCCCAAGAGTTCTTGAGGAAAAACAGATCGGTATGACAAATTCCACAGTACAGAACCTTCAATCTCACATCCTCTGCTCCAGTTGCCCTGCTCATTCCACCCCAATTGCACACATAATAAGTTTCTTTTTTTGTATATAATAAATGCTGCTAAAGAAGAAATTAAAGCTGAAAAAGGGGCAAAAAAAAAAGAAGAAAAGAAAACATGATTATCATTCACTACCTTCTAGAGAAATGGAAAGGGGACAAATGACCAGATGGGTCTCTAGCAGCCCAACCAAAGGCCTTCACTGGATGAGCTTCTTCTGGGGATTTTCCCGCCATCTTATCTATCCTCTGTAATTACCTCTTTATTATATTAATATGCGTGTCTGGGTTTATTTCTGTGAACAAAATGCTGGAAATCGAATGAAGGTGATGCTCTGATATGTTAATCCCCAGCGTCCTTTTATACCGAAGGGATGGTGTTATGAACGAGCAAAGGATGGCGTGCTGTGCTGGGCGGGCATAAGTTTATTTATTTTTTTGTGTGGATATTTTCCGCCGCGTAATTGATTGTAAAGTCAGTTGTATTAATTTGACTACTGTGAGTCACGTGACGGTGGGACACCTTGAAGAAGGCTTATACGTTCAACTATAGATAAAGAATGTGTTTTTGGCAAAAAGTTTTATTTTTTGAAGAATTTGATAAAATATAAAAAAAAAATTGATATAAAGACTAAAAATAGATTTTACCAAATGACATAGCGATGCGGGTTCCAGTGAAAAAAACCCAATAATTTTGTTATTTGTGTAAAGATCTAACTAAAAAATGTATTTTTATCTTTCAAATTGTTAATTTAGTTAAATTAGTTAAAGGTACGGGATACGGTGCGCCACTTTCACGTTATTTACAAAATTGTCATTTTCATTCAAATTCGTCTAAGTACGTTCGCCAGTAATTATGATGCTCTTGCGTACTTTAAATAATGCGCATTCGACTCCAAATGATGCTCCTACGTACCTTAATGGTGTGTGAGTTGGAAATTGAGAGCATTAATCTTGTCATGAGAGCGAGTGCATCATATTTTGTAATGGAGAGCATCATAATGCAACAGGGAGTGCATCATAGTGGTTATCAAATACATCATTTTGAAAAGTTAATAAAACGAGTGTAACATTTGTTATGAGAGCGAGTGCATCATATTTTGTAATGGAGAGCATCATAATGCAACAGGGAGTGCATCATAGTGGTTATCAAAGACATCATTTTGAAAGGTTAATAAAACGAGTGTAACATTTGTCATGAGAGCGAGTGCATCATATTTTGTAATGGAGAGCATTATAATGTATCGGGAATGCATCATAGTGTTTTACCAAATGCATTATTTTGGGAGGTTGAAGGAAGTGTGTGCTTCATTAAGTTATCAGAACTAGTGCATCATGTTTGTTACGGAAAAACATCATTATGCATCGCAAATGCATCATTGAGTAGAACAAAATGATCATTGTGGGGTTGTAAAACAAAAAGCATCATTAACTCGTCAAAGAGAGTGCATCATATTAATGTTATGGGAGTGCATCATAGTGTATCGGGAATGCATCATTATTCTTCGTATACTTCTTCTCTCTAGGTGCTTAAGGTGCGCCTACAGGCGCACCGTATAGTTACTCTTAGTTAAATAGTACTCCCTCCGTCCCCGATTAATAGATACATTTGTTTTCACTGTTTCACAGTATTTAATCTATCATTTTTTTCATGAGTGTTTGGTCATTTTAAGTTTAATAATTCTTATCCATATCATAATTTGAAGTATAAATTTTCTTAATATATTTTTTTTGAATTTTTTTCCACCATTTTTCTTAGTAATTATTTGAGTCAAACATTAAACTTTGAAACAGGAAAGTCAAATGTATCTATTAATCAGGGACGGAGGGAGTATTAGATCAACAAGTGATTTTATCTACAAGTGGGTAAATAACCGCACCATAGTGATGTTGCTATATATGGGCATGACATTTATGGGGTTGTTGACCGTTCTTTCTTTCTTTCTTTCTTATTCACGTTACCTTGATGATTTGACGATGCTGGTATGGGGATGACATACAGTGGTGACACCACTCAAAAATTGTAGAACCCTACCCGATGTGGATAAATTTTTTATGAATACCACTAAAAATATTATATGGACATCGCTAATATTATTGACTTACATTGAATCAATCAATTAATTAAATATTTACAAATTATAATCATTTATTTCATCCAAATTCAATCTAAAACATAAAACATTATATAATTCATACCCCTGTACATGTACAATAAACCATTATAACCATATAATTCATACCCCTAAACATGTACAATAAACCATTATTTTCCCAGCTGTCTGTTGGGTTATAGGATCATAATCAATGCAGCGGAATTAACTGAAACCCATTAGGATCCATGTGAAACGGAGTAAGCTATGGAATTAAAATTTGTACATGATGATCAAGAGTCTCCACCGTTTCCTTAGTGAGAATCTACTCACTCTCTATTGGTATCCACACGAGAAACAACAACAGAAACCTTCAATCCTAACGTTGTGCTAGCAACGGAAGAACTCTCCAGGAGTAGAGGTTGGAGGCACCAGACACGGGGAGGAAGGAGGAGACTTTTCTAATTTCTGACCTAGGTCTTTTGAAACTGAAGACCTATTTATAGATTTCTAATTCTGAACAATTCAGGATTAGCACTCCAACTTTCCTTTAGTTGTCACTAAAGCCCCCAAGATTTATTACAGCTCATCCACTTTCTATTCTACTTCTCTTTTGTACTTCTCTTTTGTGTGTGACCTTATAGGGTCCCATTACGTTGGACATAATTATAAATATCATTTATAATTATAAGCAGTCAGCGGTATCTAGCAACACATCGATGCTACCCAAGTAATGTAGAAGTCGATGAAACGACGAAACCTCTTTGTCAAACACATACAACTAACCATTAGTATCATTATGTCCCTTTGTCACAATTATCAAGAAGAACTAAGGTACGGATAAAGATACCTCGTCTCTATTCTCCTTTTAGCCATGAGAACAATCTCCCGTAATATAGGAGCGAAAAATCCTTTCTTGGTCGATATCAGTCCAACCCCGACGATATTGCAACAAGCATAAAATCAGGCCTTTCCCACTTTCACGCAAGGCTAGACAAGGAATCAAAGCAAGTTGCCTAAATGCATGTAGATCTGTATGACCTCAAGTCAAAGGACTATAGACACATGATTGACCATAAGAACAACTTATGATCACATTCGTTACTTATTCAAATAGTGTTCTCACAATGTTGTCGGTCCACCTATAAGTAACCATTTACATCACACCATGTAAATCTTCCCTTATACTAGTCTTGACCATGTTTATGGCAACCCACGTTCACCATAATATTCGACTTAGGGACATTTAGAAATTTTTACTATTCCAAAGTTATCATATTATATTCGTTTATTATTAACGCATAAATATAAACAAACTTAATAACTTGAACAATGCCTTTGATGAATATAGTTTAAATGTTTTGTGTCCAAAACCAACTCACACATAGATTGGCTTTTCGACACAACTACACTGTCGCAACCTGGCGGTTAGTATTATAGTAGTATATAGATGCCCTCCTTGCTTTTCATTGTTTACTACGGTTTATTTATTTCCTACACATGTTACATCTGCATAGAGATCAAACCAATGTAATTTCTTTCTCCTACCATTGTAACATATGGTTGTCTATTTATCACATATGTGAAAAAACACATTGGTGACAGATCTGTGTGGGCAGCCGTCACAATCCTCCTGTGCTGTCTGGTTCTGACATTGTTGGATGCCATAAAAATCCGTGTAATGTACGACAAACTCGGAATTTGAGAAACAAAGTCGAGGACACGTGTCCCGGGTATGTATGGTAATTTAGCCTTATCTCGCAAGGATTGCTGAATTTTTTCTAAGTAGATTTTGACTTTCGAATGAAAACGTTCGAGCGTTTTGAACCTCTTCCCGAATGATAATGTTCAGGTTTTTGGACTTTTACCTGAATGATAATGTCTGGGTCTTTGAATTTTCCCGAAAGATATGCTTCGTGCTTTTGAATATTTTCCCGGATTATTATGTCCGGGCTTTTGAATTTTCTCGTATGATACTCTTCGAGCTTTTGAACCTTTTCCCGGATGATTATGTCCAGGCTTTTGAACTTTTTCGAATGATATTCTTCGAGATTTTGAACCTTTTCCCGGATGATTATGTTTAACCTTTTCCTGGATGATTATGTCCGGGCTTTTGAGTTTTATCGAATGATACTCTTCGAGCTTTTGAACCTTTTCCCAGATGATTATGTCCGGGATTTTGAGGATTTGGAATCCTCCTTTGTCTCGAAGAATGTTCAAGCTTTTGAGCTATTTCCCGAATGATAATGTCCGGGAAATTGAGGACTTGACATCCTCCTTTTGTCTCGAACCATGTTCAAGCTTTTGAGCTATTTCCCGGATAATAATGTCTGGGAAATTGAGGAATTGGAAACCTCCTTTTGTCTCGAACAATGTTTGAGCTTTGCTGTCAACATCTTCAAGAAGTGGAGGACCGTCGAAGAGGCCCACCTATAAGACTCTCTCGCCCCCTTTCTCAACTCAGCCACCATACCGGAAGGCTACAGAGGCTCGTCGGCCATCCACCATTTTGATTGGCTTCACCGTAAGGCCGTCAATACCGCCGCCGATGGCTCATCCTTCGATCTTTGCCCAACCGCTCGCACCTCTCTCCTCCGACCAATTACCCGAGGTATATGAGAATGGCTCCTACCTTTCCTACCCCTTCTATTGTTCGTCCTTCGGGTTGTTTATTAGAAACCAAGGGTGACGTCCCGGAGGGTTGGTGGTCCGAGATAGAGAACTACTGAAGTAAGGCTATTCCAGAGTTAATAAGGGAGTGGCAGTCCACATATTTATTCCCCATGACAGCTCACACCAGAGTGCCCTCTCCGGACTGCCGAGCGTACGAGCCCGGACAAGGCTGGTTGGTGATCTTCTAAGATCAGATGTTGTGCGGACTTCGTTTTCCACCGCACCCCTTCGTTAGGCAATGGCAGAGTCCCATGGGCTAGTTGTTAACCAGTTTAGCCCAAACACTTACTGTCATATCAACGCCTACCTCATACTGTGTGCTCTTTTTGGGACAGAGCCGAACATAATCACTTTCCTCCAGTACTACAAGGTCAACGTCAGCCCGAGGAATTGGTTTTACTATTTCAGCACCAGGGATTCTCCTACCCTGAGATCCAACTTCATTTGGAACTGTCCTATGAGTCGTAAATAGTGGCATCAGGAGTTCTTCTTCATGGAGCCCGATGTTTCGTGGGGTTTGCAGATGGTCCAGAAAGTAGGAGGACTTCCAAACTTTCAGAACCCTTTGCGTTTGCTGAAGAAGGCTGACGTCAAGGAAAATTTTGACAGATTCCACAATAAACTCCAGGGTCTTGTTCCTTGGTTCGGGAATGAGCCGAAAGAAGTCTTCCCCTTTCCTCTGTACTGGAGGCTGATAACCTAAGGGATCCTTTCCTACTTGGGTATCATTCGGGGTGATTTGGGGGAGTTGGACATCCAGGAATCTCCCCCTTCGTCCCAAAACTTGGCCTTGGTTCAACATCTTCGGGGTGACATATCTCTCGAGGAGTTCAATAATGGTTTATACCCTTCTTTTATTTTGTCATGTATTCCTATGATATTAACTCTAATTTGCATTTTCCTTCACAGAGATGGAATCTGATTATGACCTCAATGCCATTTACAAGGACATGAAGAAGTCAACCAAAGCTACGGGCTCCTCCAAGTCAGGGAGTTCGAAGGCGGCTGCCCCGGATCCGAAGAAGCGGAAAAGGGATTCTTCGGTCGATGCTAAGGCTGTAGTCCCTCCCCCTATCCACACCTCCAGGGAAGTCCCTTCTCCGGTGCACGTCGAGGGAAATCCCACACGGGACGACGTGTACGAGATGCTGGAGAATTCCCCCAAATGAATTAAGAAGATTCGGGGGAAGTTCAAAACTGCTACGGTGACCGGGCAGCAAGCTTCTGAGGTTATGCCCATCGAGTTCCCTAAGTAACAATAAGTTTGTAAAGTTAGAAAACCTTTATTTTTGGAACATATTTGGAAATCTTTCCCGAATGTTCGACGAAGACCCTCTACATGACGTGGTTCGGTCTCATTTTTGTACACTAGGTCCGGAGTTGAGAGAGGCTTAGGAAGAAAAGTGTCACCGATGAGATGAAAAACTCTCGCATATCGGGGCCGAACTTATTTCCCGGGAGCCAGATTGGCTAATCCATGAGGATCAAAACATCCTGGATGAGGAAGACGTAAAGTAGATGGCACCCGAGCTGTGGAACAGTACAACCGCAGCCCGAACCATGGAGTGCCTCGAGCACTTCTACTCGGACCTGGATGTCCCGTCATCTAGGCTGTCTGTCCTCGGTTCTCAGGTAAGCTTTGTCAATGTCCATTTTGTTGATTTTAGGATCGTCTTTAACATGCTTCTCATGTTCGCATTCCAAGTAAGGATTAAGGATGTGTACCTTTCTTCTCGACGCAGCTTAAGAATCTTAGAGATTCTTGCTCCTTGTTGATGTAGAAGACTCGGCTCGGGAACACCTTAAGGGCGGATTGAGAGGATTTGTCTCCAAAGTGAGTTCCACTCACAATGCTCCTAGAATGCCTTCTAGCTGAGGAGAGAAGAGAGAACCAATGCTGGTTGTGGGATGATGAGAAATGGCGCATCCTCCCTCTATTTATAGAGGAGGATGGGCTGCCAATGAGAGGGCACAATGCCTCCTCATTTGCGAAATAACATGTCCCTAGGACCAAGGACTGCAACCAATGCCCTTGGTCCATGAGACATGTCTCATGCCTTTGCCTTTTCAATTAACTAATTAATTAGAAAAGGAATAAATAAATAATTGTGTCTAATAGGAAATTAATTAACTAATTAATTAATTATCCAAAATATGGTGAAGAGGCAGGAGGTGACCCATGCCCCTTGCCCATTCGGCCCATGGGACATGAGACATGTCCCTTTGGCCGAATGGTGCAAGGCATGGGGTGCACCCCTTGCCTAGAGGCACCTAGGGCGAAGGGGCACTCACACCCTTGCCTATGGCCGAATGGGTGTGAGGCCCCCTTAGGGTGCCCTTTCGGCACCCAGGGTGCTACGCACCCTTCGGCCTAAGCCGAAGGTGTGCTTGCCCTCTCCGACACCTTTCACCAATTTACGCACCTTTTCGCCAAGAGACACGTCTCTTCGCCAAAAGGTGCCTAGACACATTTGTACCGAGCTCACATAGAGCTAGTCCAAGACATATTAAATCATCCATTGAGCTCCTTGAGCTCATATCAGCTCACTAAGAGCAGATACACATCTCTCTAGCTCAAACACTCAGATTGAGCTGAGTTTGTGCTTAGCTACCTTTAGCTAGCCCAGTCATCTTGGTGCGCAAGAATTCCAACAAACTCCCACTCGCACCAATGATGATCTTTGAGCACAAGCTCCCACTCGAATAAAACACTTCCTCATACTAAAACAAACACTTTGGCAAACTATATAAAAGGAGTTATGAGTGCGACCTTAAGGCATCCACACTGCACCTCTTCCATTGAGGTTGTTAGACTCTCAAATGGAAGATTGTCCTCTCAAACTCACTTGAACACTTCAAGTGTTTGTGTGTTATTCAAATTTTCTTGAACTTAACAAGACATGCTTGAACATCTTCAAGCTTTACTTGAACTACTTCAAGTAGTGCCTTTAGAACCCCAAGACATATGGCACGTATTCTTAATTCTCTTTCATTTTTAATGATGACTGTGTTAAGTGTCGAGTACTCTTTAATTCGTATTATCCCCAATTCAGACCTTATCATGTTGTACCAATGCAACATGTGAGCTCAAAGGTTGAATTTAGGACTCACGTACCAAGTTTCACTTGTCTTTCCTTTACACTCTACCCGCTACCCAAAAGGAGGATACTCCAGCCGCATTCATCTGCGACCTTCGACAACCAATCAAGGTAACTTTGTCAATGTGAATCATTAACAGAGTTAAAGTGATTAAGGGTCCAATCGAAGAATTCTCACACTACGCAAGGTTAGAGACAACTTGCTTAAATTCTTCTTTGGTCGAATTTCATGGTCGTAGGATCTTTGCAACATACTTAAAGATTCTATTAACACTTCTTAGGGTGTTTTACAAACACCACTCTCACTTGGAGTGATATCACTTAGAATGAGGGTGTGTCATTTCTCCCTCTTAAAACACCTCGAGTGTGCTCCTTCTAACATATAAAAGGAGGACATGTCACAAGCCATGAAATTTCTGTGCAAGCCCGAGCTTACACTCACACATAGGCTAGAATGTATCGTTGTCATACAAAATCGGTGCAGAGCACCTCATCTTGATTATTCAGATCAAGGCGACATAAAAGTATACCAAAGTGTCATGTGTTGTAACATGACTCCCACTCAATAGAGTAACATTGCATGTCACATGTTTCCTGAAGAAACAACACACTATTTGAGTCTTTGGTAGTCTCATCCTTGGTCTACTTAAGATCAAGGGCGAATGACTTGGTGTGAGAAAGTCATTCTCAATGCCTATGGTGGACATGTTCATTTGTTCATTGTGTGTTATTAATGGAACTAAGTAAATGACATCAAATAATTACTTTATTGATCATCATTATACATATATACATGTGTGACACCAAAGTGGTGAAAGTCATACAACAATTAGCATATTTACAATCTCCTAAGACCCATTGCTCGGACATGACGAGCAAACACAATGGGTGGCAATGGCTTAGTGAGAGGATCTGCCACCATAAGGTCTGTTGAGATGTATTCAATTTTGACTTCACCTCCTTCAATCGCATCTCGAACGAAATTATATTTCATGCTAATGTGTTTGGTTTTTCCATGATACTTGGGGTCCTTGGTGTAGGCCATAGCTGCCATACTATCACGGTAGATAGTAATGGGCTTACTTATTTTGACCATCGACTCCAAGTTTTTAAGAAAATAACCAAGCCACAGGGCTTCCTGGACAGCCGAGGCACAAGAAACGAATTCTGCCTCCATGGTTGATAAGGCTGTACAAGTTTGTTTCTTACTACACCAAGTAGTAGCGCCCCATTTAGCAAGAAAATATAACCACTTGTAGATTTGCTAGAATCTCTATCTCCTCCCCAATCGGCATCGAATAGCCGTGTAAACCAAGGGTTTTTCCTTGATAACATAGCCAATAATCCTTAGTACCTTTAAGGTATCTAAGGATCCTCTTGACATTCTTCCAATGCTCCATGCCAGTGGTTCAAGAATATCTAGCAAGTAAACCGACCGCTTGACTTATGTCTGGCCGGATCATGGCGTACATAAGGCTACCAATGGCACTAAGGTAAGGTATCTTAGTCATTTCTTCCTTGTCTTTTGGAGTCTTAGGACATAAGTCCTCTCCAATTTTGCAACCATATGCAAGTGGGGTGTTCATTGGCTTAGAGTTGGTCAAGTTAAACCTCTCAAGAACTTTATCTATATAAAGCTCTTGTGAAAGTCCTAACATATGCTTCTTTCTGTCCCGATGTATCTTAACACCTAGGATATAAGAAGCTTCCCCCAGGTCCTTCATTTTGAAGGTGGAGGACAACCATCCTTTGATGGCGAGCAACAACTCCAAGCTACTACTTGCAATTAAAATGTCATCGACATATAATGTCATAATGGCAAAACTGGACTCTTTGAAGAACAAGTACACACAATGGTCTTCATGCATCATCACAAAACCATAGCTTGTGACTGCATGATGAAACTTCAAGTACCACTGTCTTGAAGCTTGTTTGAGACCATATATAGACTTCTTTAGTCTACATACCTTGTCTTCTTGACCTACTTGTACAAACCCTTCGGGTTGTTTCATGTAGATCTCTTCACTCAACTCACCGTTGAGGAAGGCAGTGGTTACATCCATCTGATGCAACTCAAGGTCCAAGTTTGCCACTATCGCAAGTAGCAATCTGATGGAATTAAACTTAACCACAGGAGAGAAAGTGTCTTTGAAATCAACACCTTCCTTCGTGTAAAGCCTTTGGCCACTAACCGGCCTTGTACCTTTCGATACTCCCATCGAGTTCTTCTTTATTTTAAGAACCCACTTATTGCCGATCGCTGCCACGAGGAAGATCGACAATTCCCATACCTCATTTTCATGCATTGAATGCAACTCATCATTCATTGCCTTTAGCCACTCTTCTTTCTCGTGCCCCTTCAAGAGCTTCTTTGACATTACTTGGCTCATCGATCTCGCACGAGACCAAGTATGTCTCACCTTCCGATAGTCCCCACCTTTTAGGTGCTTTGGACTCGAGTTGATCTTCTCAATTGGGGTGGAGGTGTTGGCTCTGAAGTACCTCAACTCCCTCTTGAACAGATCCCCGCCTGTGATCCTGCTCATTCGAGTCCATGTTTATGGGCTCATTCTGGAAAGCCTCACTTGTTCCAGGTTGAGGTACTCCTCCGGAGTAGGTATGTCCTTGTAACCGCACTTGTGAAGTGCCCGGTTGACCTTCTTCTAGGATCGGGCCTATTAAGGCTAAATCATCACTTTCGCCAACTTTTGGAAACTCCGTTTCCACAAACTTGGCGTTTCTTGCATCAAACACCAAACCCTTCTTTAAACCGAGATCCAAGAACACATAGCCCTTGGATTCCGTACAATATCCGAGAAAAGCACACTTCTTTCCTCTTGGTCCCAATTTTCCCAACGGATGGTCGGGATTATGTACGTAAGCTAAGCAACCCCAAGGCCGCAAGTAGCTTAAGTTCGGGGTCCTCTTCATCCATAACTCATATGGAGAGGAGTCGATGTCCTTGGTAGGTACCCTATTGAGAATGTGCACCGCACATAGCAGCGCATCACTCCAATAGGTCACATCCAGGTTGGCTTTAGCCATCATGGAACGTACCATGTCCATCAAAGTTCGGTTCTTTCTTTCGGACACACCATTTCTTTGGGTGTCCAAGAAAGGGTGAACTCTCTAGCAATACCTTTTGACTCACAAAAGGTCTTGAATGCAAGTGAACCGTACTCACCACCTGTCAGTCCTTAAGGACTTCACTTTCTTATCTACTTGGTTCTCAACCAAGTGTACATATTTCTGAAAATATGCTAAGGCCTCTGCCTTGGCTTTGAGTAAGAAGACGTGGGTGAATCGTGTACAGTCATCAGTAAAAGTGATGAAGTACTTGAACCCATTTCTGGATTCAATTCTCATAGGTCCACAAAGATCAGAATGGACTAAACTTAGTGCCTCGGTTCTCCTAATTGCCCTCCCAAAGGGCTTTCTCGTTGCCTTGCCTTCTAAGCAAGGTTGACAAGTTGGCAGGACAACCTTGGTCAAGGATTCAAGCAAGCCACTTTTGGCTAACTTATTCATCCTATCTTGTCCTATATGTCCCAACCGTTCATGCCACAGATTTTGATCTATGACTTTAGTCACGTGGCAACTAGGAGTTGCAACAGAATGGCCATCGGGCCTTAACTCATACAGTCCATTATTAACTAAGCATTTTGTGAGAACTTGATTGTCCTTTAATATAGTTACACTATCATTAAAGAATTGAAAGCAATAATTGTACTTCAACATGGCAGAAATAGAAATTAAATTTCTACAAATATTAGGTACATATAATGTGTCCACAAGATACAAATATCTATTACACAAGGGAACCTTACAGGTTCCTATACCAACTACTTCTAATTTTGCATCATTCCCCACCGAGACGTGCTTCACACCTCTTGGGAGCTTGCGGTACGCCACAAACCAGACTTGTCCCGAGCTATGTGGTCTGTTGCTCCAGAGTCTACAATCCACAAAGAATTGCTTTCAGTTAGCATAGTACATGACGTCACATGTGCTATTGAAGTAGAAGGTTCAAAATGTACCTTAGGTGCACTTTTGCAATCTTTTGCAAAGTGTCCTTTCTTGCCACAATTGAAGCACTTGAGCTTCGAAACGTCCCTTTTCTTCTTTCCGGCCCGTTTCCTTTTCCCTTTCCTTACCCTTGCCTTTGAAGCCGCCCTTTTCCCACCCTTGAACCACTTCTTCTTTTTACCCCCGTTGTTATCGGAGGTATTGGCAACATATGCCTTGGAGTGGTCCTTGAGAGCCATTACTTCAGCCTCAAGTAAAAGGTGACGGGCGATGTCATCAAAGGTCTTAATCTGAGGGTTGTGGCGTAAGTTGACCTTCATCAACTGCCACTCCTCATCAGGTAAGGACCTTATTATTGCTTGCACCTGCTGCTCGTCGGTGAGGTCGTGCCCAGCTTGTTTAAGCTGATGAATCATTCGTGACATCTCACGAAGGTGGGCACTCATGGTGTGATCTGCTCGCTTACCATAGTTCTCAAACCTTAGTATCATTGAGCGTTGTTTCTCCACGGAAACATCTCCATACTTGGCCTTCACAAAGATCCCGATGCCTTTGGCCGAGGGTAGCATGGAGAACTCCACCATGATCTCATCCACCATTGTGGACAAG
Organism: Stellera chamaejasme; assembly: GCA_024586325.1. Taxonomy (NCBI): domain Eukaryota; kingdom Viridiplantae; phylum Streptophyta; class Magnoliopsida; order Malvales; family Thymelaeaceae; genus Stellera; species Stellera chamaejasme. The sequence goes on along the minus strand of CM044981.1, from coordinate 51,904,418 downwards.
AGTGTGACTCTACACATAGAGTTCTTTTTAAGGTAGGCTTCATAAGCCACCCTACTTCCCCTTCCCGCTGGGGTTGACCTCAAGCATCGAGCACCTCAAGTGTCTCTTGCTCGCTTAAGATGAACTTGACCTTCTGTTGCCAAATTAGATAGTTTTCACCATCCAATTTGAGGTCACGGTTCAACTCGCTACTATGTTCTTAGTAGCCATCTACAAATATGCAATTCACATGTTTTAGATTCCAATTCACACAATTAGACTTATTCAAGCAATATGTTCATGAAATAACTTAGTTTATACCCAGACGTAGCAAAAGGTATGCATATAGCATCCGATCAGAAACGCCTAATCATAACTTTGCCATTTTACGAACATACCCTTAACAAGCCTATACATTCAATCAATCAAGGGCAACCAAACATACATCAGTTTATAACCTCACTTGACCTTCCAAGAAGGCCTGAATCCGCACTCATGCGTTATCGTAACAACCGCACTTCACTTAAACCTTAGTCTCATCACCCATAAGTCTCCTTAATACAATGCCCTGTGTCGTTGGTGGAGTCACAAACGGTCTCACTTAAGTACCACTTCCTTAGACAAAGGCTTGACAGGTCCCTAGAGACCTTAGTTTAATGAAGTGTCTCATCAATTGAATCAAGTTTCAAGTCCTTCAAGTTCACCGTACAAGTACTTGAACTATCTTAAGGTAGAATCTCTTGTTTCAATAGACGTATGTTCCTCACTTAATTTAAGCTTCAATTCCCTCAAGTCCATGATAGTGGTACAAAACCAGATTAAGACTATCAAGGGGCTGAAATTCTTAAATTAGGTAAAGAATAAATGTCACATGCATGCCAAGTCTACGTCACACATGGACCTTAGGAACCACGAGAGGAGCGCTCCCAGAAAGATGGAGGGTCACAGACGGTCCCACTTAAAACCCACCTCCTAGACAGAGCACATTCCGGCAATTACCTCAAGGTATAATGTGATATAGAACTTTGGCACACATTTTCTTTAGGTTCATTTAATCATTCATGGAACAAATAGGCAAGTCAACATGTTATACAACCATTTTATCATACAACATTCATGCTTCCTTTTCCATTTAAACGAACATGATTTTCTCGAATAACTTCTGGGGTCTGGTCCGGTGTCGGCGAAGCTACCCTCGGTTTAGGGGTTAGGGGTTCGGGAGAAACCTTGCTCGATACCATTTGTTGATTTTAGGATCGTCTTTAACATGCTTCTCATGTTCGCATTCTATAATACTCAAGTAAGGATTAAGGATGTGTACCTTTCTTCTCGGACGCAGCCTTAAGAATCTTAGAGATTCTTGCTCCTTGTTGATGTAGAAGACTCGGCTCGGGAACACCCGATTTGTCTCCAAAGTGAGTTCCACTCACAATGCGCCTAGAATGCCTTCGAGCTTGGAAGAGGAAGTATGAGGAGAGAAGAGAGAACCAATGCTGGTTGTGGGATGATGAGAAATGGCGCATCCTCCCTCTATTTATAGAGGAGGATGGGCTGCCAATGAGAGGGCACATGCCTCCTCATTTGCGAAATAACATGTCCCTAGGACCAAGGGCTGCAACCAATGCCCTTGGTCATGAGACACTTCTTTTGCCTTTTCAATTAACTAATTAATTAGAAAAGGAATAAATAAATAATTGTGTCTAATAGGAAATTAATTAACTAATTAATTAATTATCCAAAATATGGTGAAGAGGCAAGGAGGTGACCCATCCCTTGCCCATTCATCATGAGACATGTCCCTTTGGCCGAATGGTGCAAGGCATGGGGTGCACCCTTGCCTAGAGGCACCTAGGGCGAAGGGGCACTCACACCCCTTGCCTATGGCCGAATGGGTGTGAGGCCCCCCTTAGGGTGCCCTTTCGGCACCCAAGGGTGCTACGCACCCTTCGGCCTAAGCCGAAGGTGTGCTTGGCCCTCTCCGACACCTTTTCACCAATTTACGCACCTTTCCGCCAAGAGACACGTCTCTTCGCCAAAAGGTGCCTAGACACATTTGTAAGCTTTGTCAATGTCCATTTTCTTCTTTTGCTATTTGGGGATGTAACGTTTGTCCAGTTGATATGGAGGTTCACACCATGAGTGGCTAGATTACCCGGATGGTCTGGTCCATGGACAGGATCCGGACCAAAGCTGAGCAACGAGTGACGAAAGCCATTGTTGTAGTGGCGAAACTCATCCAACGGGTTCATCACTACTAGCAACTACTAGCTCATCTGCCCTAGTCCTCCCCGAGGGAAATATCCAGGATGACCTCGACCAGAATGAAGTTGAGGATTTTTGTCAAGGCTGAGGCGTCATTCCTCAGTGCGGTTAAGGACTGCTGAGATTTTGAAGATATTCTCCGGGAGAATATTCAAAAGCTTGAGGTTGAGAATGAGCAATCCCAGGTTGACTTCACCAACCTGAGGAACCACTACGAGCAGGATTTGAAAGCCAATGACGAAGAGATCCAGAAACTTCGGGAAGAGCTTGCCAAAGCCAACGACTGTGTCCCGAAGTTTCATCAGGCGTTGAAGGATTTTGTGGTGCTCGCAATCCACAAGTTCAACCTTGGATTCTGCCTGGCTAGGAAGCAAATTATGGAGCACAATCCTCACGTTGATCTTTCAGAGATTGATGGCGATGAAGAGTCCAAAAAAGACCCTCCTTGGTTCGATGAGGAGTTCCCGCAGCCTCCCGAACCTGTGACCATGGACAACTTCACAGATCCTCAGCAACGTAGTGGTTCTCTTTTTTGTACTCCATTTTTGTAATCCCTACCTCGGGCTTTATTAATGAAAATCATAGGGATTTGTTCAATACTCATTTTTATAGAGATTCGGTCGCTAGATCTACATCCTCTTTCCTAAATGTCTCATACTTCATTGAATCTTCAACCATCATATAAAATATTTCCTAAGTGCTTTAGAATGGTAAGAATTGGATAATTCCCTTCCTTCAGGGTCTAACAGTTTGTAAACTTCATTCCTTTATTCGACAACAACCTTAAATGGCCTTCCCAGTTTGGGGCGAATGCACCCCCTTTTGGTCTTCGGGAATCTAACTTGGTTTGCCTTCGAACTAAGCCTCTAATTTTGATATTTTTTGTCTTAACTTTCGAGTTTGTCGAAGATGCAGTCCTTTGCTGAAAGACTTTTCTTCGAAGTTCGGCTTCTTCTCTTTTTCCTTCGAGCAAGTCTAAATTTGTCCTTAGGCCTCGTTCGTTTGCACTTTCTTCGAAAACTTTATCCCGGAGAGATGGTTTGGTTACCTCGATGGGGATGAGTGCTTCGGTACCATAGGTTAAGGAAAACGGGGTTTCTCCGGTTGACCTTCGTGGTGTAGTCTGGTAGCTCCATAAGACATGTGGAAGCTCTCCTGACCATATTCCCTTCATGTTTCCAAGTCTCTTCTCCATCCCGTCTTTCAACGTCCGGTTTGATACTTCAACTTGTCCATTGCTTTGAGGGTGGGCGACCGGAGCAAAGTGAAGTTTGATTCCGAATTCTTCGACGAAGTCTTGGAATCCTTCGTCCGTGAATTGGGTCTCGTTATCTACTATAAGTACTTTCGGACATCCGAATCTGCAGATGATGTTCTTCCAAATGAACTTCCAGATGTTGTCAGCCGTTATAAATGTCAGTGGTTCGGCTTCTATCCATTTTGTAAAGTAGTCCACGGTAACCACACAGTACTTTAGTCCTTTGGGAGCCATCGGCAGTGCTCCAATTAAGTCAATGCCCCATACGGTAAAGGGTATCAGGTAATCCAAAGATGTCAAATACTCCGAGGGAACTCTCTGTGTTCGGGCGTGTTCTTGGCACTTCTTGCATTTGTTGACCAGCTTCCTGACCTCTTCTTTCAGAGTCGGCCAGAAATATCCCTGCCTGAGTATAACCGCTAATGCATCCGACTTGATATGAGACCCACATGTGCCTTCGTGAACTTCTATTAGAATGTATCTGATTTCTTCTTCTCCGATGCATTTTTGCATAGGAGAAGAAAAATCCTTTCGATACAGATTGCCGTCTATTATGACCATCTTGCTTGATTTTCTTCTCACTTTTGCTGTCATGACGGGGTCCTCAGGGAGTATTCCTTCAGTTAGGTATTTCCAATAGGGAGCTCTCTATCCTGAAGTAATGTTGAATACCCGAGGTAGTTGATACATGGATTCTTCTTCTCTTCATCATAGGAGGCGGACTTCAGAGTTAAGCGCCCGCGGAATCTTCTCGATGCATAATCTTTCAAAATTTGCAGCTAATTTCTTTGCAACCTCGGTATATTTCTTGAGACTTGGTTCCTTGATCTCGTACTCCCCGTTCATCTCTTGTACCAGAAGGTTCGAGTCACTGCATGTCTTTAGGGATCAGATACTTGCCTTCTTTGCTAACTCCAATCCGGCGATTAAGGCTTCATATTCGTCCGCGTTATTTATCACCGGAAACGTAAACTTGATGGATCCATTGGCCCTCATTCCTTCGGGTCCTTCGAGAACTAATCCCGATCCTAGTCTATCTGATCCCGAATCTCCGTCAATGTAAAGTGTCCACATAGGGTTGTCCTCGATCTTCGAATGTTCGTCTTCGGATCCTTGGGGCAACTCGGCGATAAAATCAGCCATAGCCTATGCCTTGATCGCTCTTCTTGGTTCGTAGTTGACTTCATATTTGCTCAATTCGATACACTATTTTGATAATCTTCCCGAGTGATCCACCCGCTTCAAGATTTCTTTGATAGAGACGTTACTCCGGACCACTATAGAGAACCCGAGAAAATATGGCTTCAACCTTCGGGCTGAGAGGACCAAGGCGTACACTACTTTCTGAATCATCGGGTAGTTCAGTTCGGCACCATGTAATGACTTTCTCACGTAGTAGACCGGCCACTGCTTTCCTTGGTCATCTTTCTGAACGATAACCGAACTTACGGCCTTCTCCCCTACCACTATGTATACAATTAGGGGCATATCCTTAATAGATTGCCGAAGGGTAGGAATCTCCAAAACGTAACCCTTAATTTCCTCCCAAACCTTCTGGCAATCGCGATTCCATTCAAATTTTGTTCGTTGAAACCACGTTTTTGTCCTTTGATTTTTTCTCTCCATTCTTCACACCATTTCTTCTGGGTTCCGCACTTTTCTTAATCAGGAGTTTGAAAAATGGGTGGCATTTATCCTCGTATCGAGATATGAAACGACTCAAGGCTGTCATTCTTCCGAGAAGTCTCTACACGTCTTTGACCGATGAAGGTATCTTCGAGTTTAACAGAGCTTTGATTTTTTCCGGATTTGCGTCAATGCCACGTTCGGATACAATGAACTAGAGGAATTTCCCCGCAGTTACTCTGAAAACACATTTGTCCGGGTTCAACCGAAGTTCGTACTTCTGGATCTAACCGAACACTTCTTCTATATCCCAGATAAGATCGATTCCCTCTCTGCTTTTGATAATAATGTCGTCGACGTATACTTCGAGAATCCTCCCTATCTGTTCATAGAAGATTTTATCCTTCAACCTTTGGTAAGTTTCTCAGGCATTCTTGAGATCGAAGGGCATCCTGATGTAACAATGTGTGCCGGAATCGCTTATGAAAGATGTCTTTTCTTCGTCTGCTGGGTTCATCCAGAATTGATGGTATCCACTGTAGGCATCGAGGAAGTAGAACCTCGCATGTCCGGCTGTAGAATCCACGAGCCTATCGACCGACGGTGTGGGGTACGAATTCTTCGGGCAAACATCGTTCATATTTGTAAAATCTATGCACATACGTAGTTTGTCGTTGTCTTCCCGAGTTGTTACTACGGGATTACTTAACCATTCAGGATAAGATACTTCACGTATGACTGGTGCGTACAGGTTCATATATGTTCTTTGATAAAGGCTCTTTTGAATGGTGCGTTGTTTCTTTTCTTATGTTTTATGGATCTTGCGTTCGGGTCGATGTGCAGACTGTGTTGGGTTACTTTCGGGTCGATCTCGGGCATTTCACTTGGATAGTAGGCGAATAAATCTTTATTCATTTGAAAAAGATTTACAAGTTTTACCTTACTGCTTTCGGGCATATGTTCAGCGATCCTGGTTGTTCGGTCCCCCTCTAAGGTGACTTTTTTAGTCTCAGTTGTTTCATCCGCATCCTTCTTCGAGCTGCCTTGCCTCGGACCCTTCTGAGCCAATGTCATGACGACCTTCGCCTCCCTCTCGCATGTGGATACTTCACGTCACTTCGCATGTGGATACTTCACGTAAATCGAGGCATCCCGTTCATCGGTTTGAAGGTGATCGTGAGATACTTCACATCACTTCGCATATGGATAGCCCCTTGGTTTTCTCTCCTGATGATCGCATTATAGGCCAAAGGGACGTCGATGACCAGCCATTTGACAATCAGTGTCGTATACCAGGACTGCCCGTCGGGGTCGGTTCTTATGAACATGGCTGGGAGTTCGATACATTCGAGGACTGACAGCTCGTCTGGTGCTACTCCGTAGGTTGCGGTTCTCACCGAGTTCAACTTACTCGACTTCAAGTTCAGTCCTTTGTAGGCTTCGGTAAACAGCACATCTGCGTTCGAGCCATCGTCACAGAGGACCCTTCTGACATTAATGATCCTGATCCTGAGGGTGATGATGAGTGGGTCATAATGCGAGAATAGTACTTCAGTTCCATCCGCTCATTTGATTCTTGAGGCTGGGTCTCCGAAGCTTAGATAAGCTATCTCCCTTGCCTTCCTCTTCCTCTCATTTGACCCCAGGGTAGCGGTGATGGTGTTCAGTACTCCGGTAGCTTGAGACGAAGATTTCCTTCCCTTGTTCTTCTTGTCCGGACCAGCAGCGTCTCCTTCGACCTTCCCCTTCCCTCAGGAAGTCCATTCGTCTGAAGGCATCTTTAAGTACTCTCTCAGGGAACCCTTCTTGATAAGGTGTTCAATGTACCTCTTCAACTGGTAACATTGTTCGGTATCATGTCCAGTATCCATATAGAGCTGACAGTACTTGGAAGAATTGCGCTTTGCTTCTTCCGGCATGACCCTCTGCCAATTGATGGTTCCGCTTCCTTGCCTCTGTAGCGCTGCGAGGATGCTGGTCCGGGTGGTGTTGAGTGGCGTGAAATTTGTGCTCCTCTCGAAGGGTTTCTTTTCGCCTCCCCAGCTCCCTGTGTGCCTGATGACTGTAGGCTTCGGGGTATCTCTCCTTTGTTCCATGTTGTATTTGTTGTCCTGCTTCCGTTCCCTCCGGGACAGCAGCTCCTGTGCGATTATGTGCTCCTGCGTGACCGCGTACATTTCCTCAACGTTGGTGATGTTCTTCCGGGATAGTTCGTATGCCAACCTGGAGTTCGGGAGGAGCGCCATTGTAAAGGCCATGATTTTGATGTTGTCCGTTAGGTCCGATGCGCGGACCGCTTCCATGTTGAATTTTCAACAAATTCCTGAATGCCCTCATTCGGTCTCTGTTTAATATCAAACATATGGATGACCCTCTTGGCCGATCTTTTTCACCCGATGAAGTGGGTGGTGAATTTAGTTGCCAGATCCCTGAACGAAGTGATAGACTTCGCTAGAAGGGAATTGTACCACGCCGACGCCTAACCTCCCAGTGCAACTTTGAAGCATTTGTAGAGAGTCGTGTTATTTGCTCCCTTCAGTTCCATCGCCCTCTTGTACTTCCATATGAAGTCGTCCGGATCTCCCGTATCGTTGTAGACCTCGACCGAGTGAGGCAAATTGAACATCCGGGCATCTGGCTGTCCAGAATTCGACGAACAAACGGTCCATCTCAGAAGTCGCTTCATACTTGACCTCTGGCCTGCTTGAGTTTCTCTCAACCTGTTCCAAACGGTGTAACATCTGTCGGATAACCTCTTCCCAGGGGTCTCCAATTGTCAATCTCTTAGGTCTTAGGGACCGCTCTCTTCGTTATTCCCTTGGGGACCTGGACCTTTGACGGCTTTTTCGGTTCAGGGAGAAAGCCCGTTGTGATGCTGGTCGTCCGATCGCTTGACCGGGTGATCTCTACCACGGACGTTGCTTGTCTCGTGGCTTGTGAGACCGTTCAGGCCGTTGGTGTAGGTTGCTCCGTTCTTCCCGGAGCACGATTCGCACTGCCTGGACAAGATCCGGATCTAGTTGTCGAATATCGCTCCGACGGAGAGTAGAGGTTGGTCGTAAGGAGGTTTCTCCGTGAGTTGTGTCCTTGGAGGAATTCTGGTAGCTGGGGTCGGCCGTGAGGCCGTCAGCTGAGCCTCCTCTTTCCGGCCTAGATAGGCGGGATCAGAAATGACCCCGACGCTCCGTTGATGGAAACTGATCTTGAGGGCCGCTGCCGTTCCCACAGACGACACCATTAGGTGACGGATTTGTGTGGGCAGCCGCCACAATCCTCCTGTGTTGTCTGGTTATGATGTTGCTGGACGCCATAAAGATCCGTGTAACGTACGGCGGACTCGGAATTTAAGAAAAGGAAATAGAGGGGGGCCCTCTGCTCGTATTTAGTGAATATTGGGAAAGTGAGATGACAACAACAAGAGAATAGAGTTAATCGTTACCCTGAATGGTGTGAATAATTAATGTTTTTATAGTCCATAGTCATAGAGTGGAAATATTGTAATATCCCAATATAGAATGACGGCGTGTCAGAGGACACGTGTCCTTAATAGGTTCGGGTATGTATGATCTGGGAATGTCCTCAACACGTTCGGGTCAATTCTTATCTCGTCCGGCAATGTCATTGTCTTGTTCGGGTTATGAGTTATTTAAATTTTTAATGTTGTCCTTATTTTGGGCTACTGATTTGGCCTTTTGCTAGGTCTTTTTAGATTTTTTTAAATAGATTGGGTCTGGCGGCCATCACGCATACCATGAAAAATGTCAAGTTTTTCATCTTAATAAATCTATACGAAGGGAGTTTTGGTCTTTTAATTTATTAGATTAGTTAGTTGTGTTTGTTAATTAGTATTACATTTAGGTAGATGTTTTTTCACTTATGTTGTAAATAAATGGGCTCTTATAACACGGAGAATCAATTAATTTGTACTTTATCTTTGAGAGACTATTAAGTACCATAGTAATTTCCCTCACATTTATATTATATATTACATATATTATCTTATATTATATATATATATATATTACATTATATTTGTAGAGATCCATAAGACATTTATTTATTAAATTAATATATATATATATATATATATATATATATATATATATATATATATATATATATATATATATATATATATATATATATATATATATATATATATATGCACCACTCAATTAAATTCCTAGATCCCACTAATGACATATATGGGGTCGTTAACTGTTTTTTTTTCTTTCATTCTTTCTTCTTACTCCATTCGTTTTTTTTTATTATTGCAACATTTATTTTTATTAATTTGAGGTAGAAACAATTCTAAAAATATATATTTAGAGACTAGAGATATTAAATTTTGTTGATTGCTAAAATTCGTAAATTTATATTTTAAAATATTAGATAAATAAAATTATAAATTAAAAACTGAAAAACTAAATGTTAAACAAAGCGGAGTTAAAATTTCTTTTATAAGAAGGTAAAATATATGATGTGGGAAATCCAATTTTAATGTCGGAAATCTAGAAGCAAGGACCCCATTAATATGCAACGCTTTTAAAAAGGGACAAATAATCGTCTTCCAGAACCCCAAGACTTCTACCAAATAAAGAAATTTCCAGTCAATTCAATATGCTCCGATGCTACAATTTCTCACACTGACGCTCTCTCGTCGTATATAGTGTTGTGCACCAAACTAAATACACTAGAGACTTAAACTTTACCAATTCGGACGATCTGGTCCTTGGATTATAACTTGGTGAGCAAAATCTCCCAAACTTTGCCAACGATCAAGGCAGAAACTAAGCCAATATCCTATCCACGAAATGAGAATAATTTCTCATCCACACTTTCCACCATACTTGCACATACATATTCCAACAAGATTGTTTTCTTTTTCTTTTTTCGTTTAATTTTAAGAACTTTCTAAAATTCCAATGTCAAATTTTTCTTTTTTTTTCCTTCAAATTTATTTATTTTCTTAGAAATTTTCCAATTTCGTTTGACTTTTTTTTTTAATTTTTTTTAATATTGCATGAATGTTTTAAAATTTTGCTAAATAACTGAGATTGTATAAACGATAGCCATCTAGATTGATGGCAAATATAGAAAATAAAAGACACGATGGCAATTTTGTAAGTATAAATTGGCCGGACATGATTTATATATATATTTATATAAATCAATTGCATCACATGTAAACAGCATAAACACGATATAGTTAATCGGAACTTGATTTGAAAGAGCTCAAAGTGTAACTCCTCTAAAGTTGATCCACATGATCGACGCACTACTCCGACAATTCCGTGTTAGCGGAAGGGAACCGAATTAGAGAGCTAGAGTTTTCTGTAGAGAATTACATGTGTGTTGAATAATGTGTGGAACTACTTCACATATTTATAGGCTGAGTAATTCTAATCCCATTAGAATTTCCATCCTATAAACAATCCTAATCATAGTAGGACTTTTATTATTTCTCAACACTTATCCATTTTGGGCATAAGTATTATCACATAATACTAACAATCTCTCACTTGCCCAAAATCTAGTTAAGCTCTCTCACAAATGTGGATATAATCGACTTTATGTGTGTGATCCCTTAGGTTCACCAAATGCCAGTAGTAGGGCCACAACTCTTGTGGTCTTATTAGGTACTTTAACCCTTGACTATTAAACTCTTCAATTATCCATTAACTAACATTTAGTTGATAATTCTTGAAATTGTTACATTCCAAAAAATCCTACAAATCATAGTTGACGTTTAGCAACATGCCATGAAGACCCGGATTAGGTAAATTACCAGCAAACCTTTCCAATTACAATACCGTGCAATACGATCCTTCCATCAAACAATGTCCCGACTGAGCTTAGGGTATGGATAACCAAAATCCCTAACCGCTCAATAACTATGTATCCATTTCAAAATCATGACTTGATGAACTAGAAAACCCCTTTTCTAAACATCACACCTTGGCCAAGGATTTCCAAGTCATGTTTCAAATGAAAACATAGGACATTCTCGTCTTGTGACAAGTGATGGATCCTTTGTTGATATTCACAAGATTCCATATATGACAAATATTATACTCAATACTTATCCTTTATTTGTGATTCCTTGAAATCAAGATAAAATCAAAATATTATATGTCTAACATAAACCTACTATGATGTCTCAAGTCAAAGGAATATTAAACACAATTGTAGCATGAAAATTCTTTTTCGGTAATTAAATATTTCCATATAAGAATTTTCAGACGGGTTAGTTCAGTGAACTCATTCCTATAATGTGCACCTACATATATGCACTAGTGTCTTCACACCAATGTCCATGAAACGATACATTCTTTCCTCGAAAACATGCATCATATGTACTAGTCTATCCGAGTTACTACTGCTCATTCATAGAACCTCTATGACTTGGAACATTTAAGATCAGGACTCATAAGTAGCATGTTTCACGATCATACTCCATATGCCCTTAATGATCTATGGGCTTTACCAAAATTGAGCTCAATTTTGATAAAGAAAGTGATTGAATACCATGTAACACTTACAATTTCCATAATGATTTATTCTCAATATGTTTTTCATATGCTTTTGTTTGTACCATGTTAACATTGTCATGATACTTCATCATGACTAGATAACAATTATAAGAATCACAGCCAACTTCTGGATGAAATCTATTGGTTACACTTCAACTATTGGATGTATCTATACTATAGTCACTTGTGTTGAACTCTTCCATCACGACTTTTCTTACTTAGCGTTGTGATGTACCCTAATAAGAACTTTAGGTAATCTACATGTGAGTGATAACCTGAGTTTCTATAAGAGTTTCAATTCCACTTATTTCCTTCAAAACCTATAAAATTATCCTTAGTGCTTCTCAAGTACTCATGGATGTTTTTCATAGTCTTCTAATGTATCTTACATGGAATGTGTTGATATCCATTTGTGACACTCACAACACATGATATCAAGCTTTGTACATAGTATTGCATACATTACGCACATCTGAATATATCAACTCTTGAATATTTCTATGTTGAACTTTTTAACAATTTATCTATGTACATAAATAAGGATGAGCCAAACATTTTATTATATCTATCTTTATAGATTACTAATAGAACGTTTCATCCAAATCTTATGTGGAGGAGATAATGGAAAATCATGCTTTAGTTGATTGCTATATGATACATCATTTCCTATGAGAAGTACGTAATCAACATAAAGACGTTGAAAATAACAATGAAATCTAACTAAAGCTCTTGTACACACGTTTTATTCATATTATGAGAAAAAATAAAACAATTTGATTATTACATAAAATAAATGTTCTATTTTTGAGAGCTCTCTTTAATTTTAAAGTATACAGACTTTCTGCTTACTCCCACTAGAAGTGAAAACTTACAATTTCCATAATGATTTCTTCTCAAGATATCAAATAAGGAACATAGTTTTCACATCATATTTTTTATCTCATAGTCATACTATGCGACATCAGTAAGTAATATCCAAATGGAGTTAAGCATAATAATTGATATAAATTTTCCTCAAAGTCAACACTTTTCTTTGAGAATAAATTTAATAATCAATTATGCTTTATAAGTCTCCACTTTCTCACCATTTCCAAGCTTTCGTTTGTAGACTCTTTCACAACATATACGTTTTACACATTCTACTGGGTTTACCAAAGTCCAAACTTTGATAGAATGGGTGAAGTCCCTTTTTGGATTTTATGGATCCCTCAACTACGTAAATCTGTAAATCTGATTTCTTTGACCCATAATAGTTTATTTGCTTAAATATTTTGCTAGATAGGTAAAGTTAGTTATATTTAGGTGTTGTTTATTACACTATGTAGATGTTGGCTATTTCGTAGCGATGTGAAAACGGTCTTAAATCTTTTGCTAGATAGGTAAAGTTAGTTATATTTAGGTGTTGTTTATTACACTATGTAGATGTTGGCTAATTCGTAGCGGCGTGAAAACAGCTGAGGCTGTTTCCAAAATGAGCCCGTTACACACTATTAAGGCTTCCGCTTCAGCCTTTGCTTCGTAGCGGCTTTGTAACTGTAAAAACCGCTTCAACGAGTGAAACATAAACTACCGTTTCAGAGCCACTACGGTACCTACCACCATCGTTTTTGGTGCCCTTGGAGTGGTTCTTAAGCGGCCATTGCCGCTTTCAACTCCTTTTTAAGCATCATCTTCCTTCCTCCTGCATTTTTCATGAAGAACACTCGTTCCCGAACCTCTCCATTTCCAATTTAAGATCTGGTGAAGCCCTCCCTTTCATAGTTCTTTTTTGTTCTCTGTTTCAAAGTTTTCTATCAATAAAGCCTTTCTGCAACAAAATCTGTTGGATCTAGGTATGTATGCAGTAATTTTATTATATTTTTCGTTATAATTCATTTACAGCAGATTTTTTTTCATTACATAGTTAATTTTTAGTGTATGTTGAAAATGATAAATTTGTTGAATAGTTGAGTCATAGTTCATGTTTGTGGATATTTTGTAAAATATTATATGAATAATATTATTTCCAATAATTTATTTTTTGGGAATAATATTTAATATAATGTTCTATTAAATATTCATGGATTGTTCAATTTGGACAGTTTGTAAAAGTGTAACTGGTATGTTAAAGTTTTATGGTTGTGTATGTATAACTGATACAATTGCATAAATTTCAGTACATTTTTAATCTTGTTCCTCATATCTATTTTGGGGAAAATAACTCTTAAAATATGATATAACAAGGAACTGAGATGAAATGTTACCGAAATTTATGTAGATTGTATAGATTATGCATACATAACCATAAAACTTTGATAACAATTGTAGTTTTATGAATAGGATAGGACTCATGCACCATTAGCTAGGTGAATTATGATAATAAAAAAACTTAAACAATTTATACGTATGGAGTAAATTCTGGTTTTGTGGTTTTTACCATGTTGTGTACTAAACATTGCTTTGTAGGAGTAAAACATGGTTGTAGAACGTGATTGGATGTATCAGTGAATAGAGAAGGGGACTCGTACAATAAGTTGAAGATTTTTTGAGGGGTTACAACATTTTCTGAAGTTTGCCTTTTCTAATGCTAAATCAAACGAGCTGTCGACGGTGAAATGCCCATGTAAAAAGTGTAAAAACATATTCTATTATGATAATGTTACTATTGGAAATCATTTATGCGAGTATGGTTTTAAACCAGATTATTATGTATAGGATTGTCACGGGGAGACAATACATATTGATCCTAGTGATGAAAGTATATTTTGTATATTTTTTACCCAACGATTTGTGCTTAATTATGATTTTAAATGTTGGTCTTCAAACATTTTTTGTGCAAAAATCATGTCGGTACTTCAAATGGCAAGTTTGAAGCTAAATATATTTAAATGTGGCAACTTGAGAAGCTTTGGGACTGAGATGACACAAGGAAAAAAGCTAAAGGGCTTAATGTGTAAGAAGACACACAAATACGGTTATTTTGTCAAAACACATCATGCTATGAATCTCTAAATCTACAAATGGTATCAGAGACAGGTTGCTTGAACTCATATACATGTTCCATATAAATATGCATTTCGGGTTGAATGAGTATTGTATGCAATTGTTATCATCGTTCATGAAGAGTATGAACCGTATGCATGCTTGTATGTTTGAAGATGATTAAAATCATGAAAATTACATGTATCTGTGAATTCGGTCAAGATAAAAGTATCTTGTATGAGAACTTTCTATGACGCCTCGCGGTCCTCTGACAAGCGTTCGCTAGTGTCCATGCTTTCCCTGACAGGCGTTCGCCAGTGTCAAAGTTTTCGCCTGACAGGCGTTCGCCAGTGTCCAGGCGTTCGTGGCATGAGAGGTTTGGCAGTGTCAAGGCTTCGCCTAACAGGCGTTCGCCAGTCCGTGTTCACGGGGATTGGGTTCTCCAGTCCCCATTCCGCAAAGGCTGGGATCGCAAGCCATATTCTGTGAGGAGCAGGATTCGCGCTCGCGAGGGGCAAGGTTCACGCATGCAGAGGCATGTGTTCGTCTGGGTCCCTGCCTTCGCCGAATGGCTTCGCGTGAATCTGAATGTAAACTTGAATGTAAACTTGAATGTAAACTTGCTTATGTATATGTGAATCATTGTATGCTTATGTATATATTCATGACTATGATTGAATGAAAGCATGTATGTTGCTTCTTTGTGATTCACATGTATATCTATATGTAAGTTAGAACATGATATAATTGTGATTATGGCATGAAATACACAAGATAAGTTCTTGGTGTAATTCTTCACTTGAGTTATTGGCTTTACCCGGAGATAGTCTTAATTAGATGGTAATTCTGTCTAGGAAGGAACTTAAGCGGTACCATTGTGTCCCTCCTTCCTGGGAATTATCACTATGGTGACTTGAGAGATGAGAGACTTAATTCAAGGAGGACTAAACCAAGATGTGTTCTTTGTGTATTTTCTACTTGTTCTTACTAGTATGCATAAGTTGCATGTATGTGACATTGTCCCTCGACTTAGACTAAGAACCTCAACCCTAAGATGGTCTTAGTACTGGTGATTAGTTCACCACTATGATGGAATTGAGGGAAATGAGACTTGATTTAAGGAGGATATGATATTTCTATAAGCTAAGGTTTCTAGGGACCTTGTCAAATTGATTATAATTTTGTGTAAGAAGGTGACTTTTAAGCGGGACCAATGTGACCCCTCTACCTTTCCTGGGAATTGTATCAAAGAGACTTATGGGTGATGAGACTAAGGTTTGGAGAAATACCATATGTAATGTTACATAAGCTATTCATGTATGTGTACATGAAACCTTAAAGTAAGATATTTGAACCTTCTTGTAGGCTCAATTAGAACATGTATGTGAAACTATGGAAACATGTTTGTGTGTTTCTAATTGGATGCTATATGCACTCCTTTTGCCATATATGAACATGTTTTGAAGTAGTTGCATGTATTTGTTGCTTGGTTGAGTCTTGTTGTGATTGATTGAACTTTGATACATGTGATTTGCATCATGTAGATGGCATGTAAGAATATTGTTGTTGAACTGAACAAAGACCTCAAATTGGATGGTGACAACTATCCAATTTGGCAGCAAAAGGTTAAGTTCATCCTTACTGAGCCGGACACACTTGAGGTTTTATCTGATGGAGGTCAGATTGCCCAACCTAAAGAAAGGCAAGACCAGAGAGCCTATGTGGCTTATCTGAAAAAGAATCGTCTTTGCCGAGTGACACTTCTTTCGACCATGGTGGATGAGATCATGGTTGAGTTCTCAACACTTGATAGTGCCAAAGAAATTTGGGACACTGTCAAGACCAAATATGGTGATGTTTCAATTGAGAAACAAAGATCAATGATTCTGAAGTTTGAGAACTATTAGAAACAAGCTGATCACACCATGAGTTCTCACCTTCGAGAGATGTCTCGGATGATCCACCAATTGAAGCAAGCCAGGCATGGCCTCACATATGAACAACAGGTCCAAGCTATAATCCGATCTTTACCAGATGAGGATTGGCAGTTGATGAAGGTCAACTTGCGCCACAATCCTCAGATCAAAATGTTTGATGACAAGCCTGCCATCTTTTACTTGAGGCCGAAGTAATGGCCTTCAAAAACCATTCCAAAGCATATGTTGCTTCTACTTCCTCCAACAAAAGGGGAGGAAACAAAGGAAAAGGGAAATGGTTTGGTAAAGGTGGAAAGAACAAGGGCGGAAATGGCAAAGGTAAAGGAGGTGGAAACGGTCCCAATTTGAATAAGTTAAAAAAGAAAAGGGATGTTTCTAAGCTCATGCTTCAACTGTGGAAAGAAGGGGCACTTTGCAAAAGATTGCAAAAGTCCTTCTAAGGTACATATACCTACTGCTTCTTCTGATGTATATGTTGCATCTTGTTCTTTGCTAACTGAAAGCAGTTCGTTGTGGATTGTAGACTCAGAAGCAACAGACCACATAGTCCAAGACAAGTCTTGGTTCGTGGCTTACAGGAAACTTCCAAGAGGTGCAAAGTGTGTCTCGGTGGGAATTAATTCTCTAATAGATGTAGTAGGAATAGGGACATGTAAAGTCCCAATATGTAATGGATCTTTATATCTTATTGATACATTATATGTACTAGATATTTGTAGAAATTTGATTTCTATAAGTAGTTTATTGAAGTATAAATATAGCTTGTCTTTTTCGGATGATAGTGTGACTATCTTCAAAGATAATCAAGTTGTGTGTGAATGTTTAGTAAATAATGGCTTGTATGAACTTAGACCGAGTAGCCACACTAAGGCTTCATCTAGTTGCCATGTGACCGAGGTCACAAGTGAAATGACTTGGCATGAAAGGCTTGGACATGTGGGTCAAGATAGGATGAATAAGTTAGCCAAAAATGGCTTGCTTGGATCTTTGACCAAAGTTGTCTTGCCAAGTTGCCAAGCATGCCTTGAAGGAAAGGCAACGAGAAAGCCTTTTGGGCGCGGAACTAGAAGAGAAGAAGCATTAGATTTAGTTCATTCTGACTTGTGTGGACCTATGAGAGTGACATCTAGAAATGGTTATAGATATTTCATTACATTTACTAATGATTATACTCGATTCACACATGTTTTCTTACTCAAGAACAAAGCTGAGGCTTTATCATACTTTGAGAAGTATGTACATTTGGTTGAGAACCAATTGGGTAAGAAAATAAAATCCTTGAGAACGGATAGAGGTGGAGAGTATAATTCAAATGTCTTCAAAGCCTTTTGTGACATGAAAGGAATCTAGAGGGAGTTCACTCTTTCTTGGACACTCCAACAAAATGGAGTGTCTGAATGGAAGAACAGAACTCTAATGGATATGGTAAGGTCCATGATGGCTAAGGCTAACTTGGACATTATCTATTGGAGTGATGCACTGCTTTGTGCAGTTCACATCCTCAATAGAGTACCAACTAAGAACATCGACTCTTCTCCATATGAGTTGTGGAAGAAGAGGTCGTCTAACCTAAGCTACATGCACCCTTGGGGTTGCCTTGCTTATGTGCATGTCTCGGACCATCCTTTGGGAAAATTGTGTCCTCGGGGAAAGAAATGTGCTTTCCTTGGATATTGCATTGATTCGAAAGGTAATGTGTTCTTAGATATCAGTCAAAAAGAAGGATTGGTATTTGATGGCAGAAACGCCAACTTCATGGAAAGTGAGTTTCCTAAGATTGGTGAATGTAATGATCTTAACTCTTTCGGTCCAATCCTTGAAGAGGATCAACCTAGTACTTCAGAAGTACCAGTTGCACAAGGTGCACCTACTCCACAAGGAGTACCTCAACAAGAGGGAGTTGTGACTCCTAATGATGAATCCAATGTGTTGGATCACATGGAACAAGATCCTGTAGAGGATACACTTGTTCAAGAGGGAGTTAAGGACCAACAAGAGCTAGAATCACCTCCGCCTATGTTGAGAAGATCAACTAGGGAATCGAGACAACCTAAAAGGTGGGGTCTCTCGGAGGGTGAAACTTACTTGGTGTCATCTGAAATAGATGAACCAAGTAATATTAAAGAAGCACTTAATAGTGCACAACGAGAAGAATGGCTAAATTCCATAAAAGAAGAACTTCATTCTATGGCTGTGAATGGTGTGTGGAAATTGTCAAATCTTCATATTGGTCGGAAGGCCATTGGTAATAAGTGGCTGTTAAAGATAAAGAAGAATTCTGATGGAAGTATCGAAAGATACAAAGCCCAGTTGGTGGCTAAAGGTTTCACACAAAAGGAAGGTATTGATTTCAAAGATACCTTCTCACCTGTTGTGAAATTCAATTCCATCAGATTACTACTTGCCATTGTGGAATACTTGGATATGGAGTTACATCAAATGGATGTTAAAAAAGCCTTTCTCAATGGTGATTTGAGTGAAGAGATCTATATGAGATAACCAGAAGGGTTTGTCCAAGAAGGTCTTGAGGACAAGGTATGTAGACTTAAAAAGTCTATTTATGGTCTTAAGCAAGCTTCAAGACAATGGTACTTGAAGTTCCATCATGCAATTACAAGCTATGGCTTTGTAATGATGCATGAAGATCATTGTGTATACTTGTACTCGTCTGGATCCGATTATGCTATAATGACCTTGTATGTAGATGTCATACTAATTGCAAGTAGTGGAGTTGAGTTAATGACAACCGTCAAAGGATGGTTATCTTCCATTTTCGACATGAAAGACATGGGAGAAACTTCCTTTATTTTAGGTGTCAAGATACACCAGAATAGAAAGGAACGCTTGTTAGGCCTCTCACAGGAACCTTATATTGATAAGATCCTGGAAAGGTTTAATTTAACCAACTCCAAACCCATGAAAACCCCACTTGCATATGGATGCAAGATTGGAGGGGACATCTGTCCCATGACTCCAGCAGAAAAGGAAGAAATGACAAACATACCATACCCGAGTGCTATAGGTTCCTTAATGTATGCCATGTTGTGTACAAGGCCTGACATTAGCCAAGCAGTTGGCTTATTGGCTCGATATTCTTCAAACCCTGGAATGCAGCATTGGAAGAGTGTCAAGAGGGTTCTACGGTACGTTAAAGGTACTAAAGATTATTGGCTATGCTATCAAAGCAAGAAGCTTGATTTGCATGGTTACTCTGATGCTGATTGGGGTGGAAATCGTGACTCCAGCAAATCTACATCTGGTTATGTATTTATGTTTAATGGTGGGGCTTCTACATGGTGTAGTAAGAAACAAACTTGTACAACATTGTCAATCATGGAGGCTGAGTTTATCTCATGTGGCTCGGCTGTACAAGAAGCCTTTTGGCTTGGCTTCTTTCTTAAAAACTTGGAATCTCGGATCACACTGGAAAGGCCTATTACTATTTACAGTGATAGTCAATCATGGTGTAGTAAGAAACAAACTTGTACAACATTGTCAATCATGGAGGCTGAGTTTATCTCATGTGGCTCGGCTGTACAAGAAGCCTTTTGGCTTGATTTCTTTCTTAAGAACTTGGAATCTCGGATCACACTGGAAAGGCCTATTACTATTTACAGTGATAGTATGGCGGTCATGGCTTACACCAAAGATCCCAAGTACCATGGAAAGACCGAGCACATTAGCATGAAATATAATTTCGTAAGGGATGCAATTGAAGAGGGTTAAGTTAAAATTGAGTACATATCTACAGACCTGATGGTGGCAGATCCTCTTACTAAGCCATTGCCACCACTTGTATTTGCTAGACATGTCAAAGCAATGGGTCTTCGTAGATTGTAATTAAGTTGGATGTACTTCACCACTTTGGTGTCACACATGTATTCTATGATGAATGATTAATAAAGTTGTTTGTTTGTCATCATCTAATTTGTTCAATCTTTATGTTTTCACAACGAAAATTAGAACATGTCAAACATAGACATTAGAAAGGGTTTTCTCACACGAACCTTTCGCCCTTAATCTTGTGTAGACTTAAGGATGAGACTAGCTACGGACTCAATGTATGTTGTTTCTTAAATGAAGCATGTTACTTGGTAAAGTAATACTTGAGTGGGAGTCATGAACCAACACATGACACCGTAGCCTCTTGTCGCCTTGATTATGTAAATCAAGATGAGATGACTAAGTTTCATCGAGTTTGTATGACCACCATATATCCTAGTCTATGATTAGTGTAAGCATTGGCTTACTTGATAACATTTCATGGATTGTGACATGTCCTCCTTTTATTTGATAAGGGGAGTACACTTTTGGTGTTTTAAGAGGGAGAAAAATGACACATCTCCCAACTTAAGTGGACATCATTCCGAGTGGGAGTGGTGTAAGTAAAACATCAAATAGTGTTCATTTAGAACTTCATTGTTCTATAACCATGAAATGCGACCAAAGAAGAATTTAAGTAAGTTGTCTTTGTTCTTACTTAGTGTGAGGTTCTTCGGTTCAGACTCTTAGTGACTTTGACTATTAAGAAATTGTATCGATAAAACTACTTTGATTGGTTGTTGAAGGTCTTAAAAGAAAAGACTGGAATATCCTCCATTTGGGTAGTTGAGTTGGTACAATGACCTAAGTAGTTTAAGTTGATAGGAAAGACACCGTTTTAATGATACACATGCTCTAAATTTAATCTTGGGCCCACATACTATGTGTAGTATGATTTAGATTGAATTATGAGCACTTGTGAATGAGATCTCAGCTTCTTAATACAATCATGGGTTTCAAATGGTTGAAATTCAAGAAAAGGACTGATTGTGATTAAGTGAAGTGTATCATTGTGTCTGGGGTCTGTAAAGGCACCACTTGATGAGTTCAAGTGAGCTTGAAGAAGTTCAAGCATGTTTGATGAGTTCAAACAATACACCGTTGCTTGATTGGTTCAAGCATGTTGTTACTTTGAAGAGGACAAGCTTTCATTGTGAGTCTAACAACCACAATGAAAGTGATTTTATGTGTATGCCTTGGGGTCGCACCCTTAACTCTACTTATGTGAATGTACTTGTTTACTTTGGCCTACATATGTGTTAAAGAGATTTTATTTGAGTGGGAGTTCACAATCAAAAGATAACTTAGTGCGAGTGGGAGTTTGTTGGAATTCTTAGCGCACCAAGTCCTTTTGAGCTCATCTCAAATGGAGAAGTGATTTCAGCTCAAAGTGAGCTGAAATGAGTTCTATGGAATTCAACTATGTGAATTGTGGCTATATGGAACATTTGTGATGTTTCATGAGTAGTAACTACTTACTAGCATCCTTTTATACAAAATAAGGGTATTTTGGTAAAAGGACATGGCTTTGGCAATCGAGGTGCATGGTGTATGCACCCTAGTGCATGTGTGCACATCTCTTGGAAGTTACCAAGAGATTTTCGGCCATGAGAGCCTAAAATTGGCGAAGAGGCACCTCAAGGGAAGACACCCCTTCGCCTAAAAGAGTAGTTACTTAGCATTTGGACAAGGGAGTGTACAAGGAGGGAGTAACCACTCCTTAGGCCGAAAGTATGTGTACTTTCGGCCATGAGGAGTTGTAACCCTTCCTAGTAACTCCCTGCATCATCTATAAATAGATGATTTGGCCACAACACATCACACACTTAAGAATCCGAAACTTCTCTCTTCTCTCTTGTTCTTGGCCGAATTATTCAAGCATTCCTAGAGCATTTCGGGTGGAACTATTTTGTGTCTCTTCAACACAAAACAACCTCATTCCATCACATGCAATCTGCCCTCATCAAGCAATTCGAAGGCTTGAAGATTGAAGAGGAATTCTCCACCAAGGAGGAAGGCTTGGAGCATACGTTTTGGAGCAAGGACAAAGATCCTTTCGCTGTTTCTCAAAGGTGCAAGGTACATATCTATATCTCCCTCTTCTTCCTCCTTCTCCTCTTTCTTCTTTGTGAAAGTGGAGACATCATGAATCTCTAAATCTACCCACACCACACACCACACATTATGGAAAACACATCATGCTATGAATCTCTAAATCTACAAAAAGTTTCAAGGGTGATTTAAAGTGGGTTGAACCCTTCTTCTTCAACTCGCAGATGCGAGCTGTAGCGAGCAGCCCGGACCAGAAGTAGCCGCCAGCCAAGGGCTGGCTCTTGCCAGCCACTCTCCACCGTCACACCTCACCATTTCCGCCAAGCCGCCGCCGCCGAACTAGCTTTGTCCATCCGCTCTAGCTCCCTGCATCAACAAAAGCGGTAGTAACTTGTTTTCGCGAGGAAAACATAGCTGCTGCCCAGCTCACATTAGCAGCGATCCAACTCGCCTCCTAGGCCACCGGAGCTAACCCACTGCACTCCAGACCACCGGAGGACAGCAACACTACGGTTGCTTCTTCTTCTCCGGCTTGCTCCACTCATTTCCAACTATGGTTGTTTTTTTAAACTTTAATTTCAGTTTTATGTTTGTTTAATTTAGTTTTTCTCCACTCATACTATTAAAGTATGTATTAATTTAATTATGTGACCCATATAAATAATGAACTCCTAATTCTATTTGGACTGGACCTAATATGATGGCTATTAGGATTATGAAATAGAATTAGAATGTGATTAGGTTGCCCTACCCTCTCCCTTATAAATAATATGTGGCTACTATTAACCCAATAGCAGAAAAGAATACATTCGGCACCATCACAGAATGAACGTAAGAGAAAAGGAAGAGAGGTTAAAAGTCACGCTTAGGGTTTGAATTCTTCTCAGAAAAATAGAAGAAAACATGGACCGATGTTAGTCATAATTATTGTATTCAATTGTGTAAATCAATCTCGTTAGAATTATCTTATTTTATATTAGATTGAATAGATCATTAATCCAACAATTGGTATCAGAGCATGTGTTAATAATGATTTGATTTGCCGATTATTGTTTCATTGATTCGGTGCAAGAATTTAGATTGTACGAGTTTGCTATTTGAATATGCAAATTACGATGTTGCATGTGTTCAAGTTCTCTTAGAGAGCTAGTGAATGTCCATGTGCAATTGTGCTTCCTGATTATTAATACAACACACATATATACATATCTTTGTTATCGCATGTATGGATTTGTGATATGTATATGGATTTGTGATATGTATTTGTATTGAATATATTATCGCTCTTAATTGTACTTGTATGTTCAATGATCGAAGCTATTGCATGAGAAGTATCATTAACAAAAAAAGGACGGTGTTTCGGTCATGAGTTAATCAAAGCATGATGTTTTTTATTTTATACTGGAGTAATAGTGTTTCCGCTGCTAGATACTTTTATACATTAATGTGTGTGAGAATTAAATCTCACATGAAAAATTAGAATATTGTCAATTAAATGTCTAATTTGTATGAAGGTTGTTAGTCACCAAAGTGACCTACCTTGAAAGGTTAGTTAGACATTTAATTTGTATTTCAAAGATTAAAATCGTGATTTTACTCAATTAAATGTATATTGAATGTAGAGATTGTTAGTTACCCAAGTGACCTATCTCATAAAGTGGTGTAGACAATTAATTATGTAATTTTAATTGCTCATGTTTGTGATGCTAATAAATGACATAAATGTATAGTGGGTAATTGAGATCATTAATTATAATGCTAGGAGGTCACCCAAAGGTGGACCATTGCTTGTAATTAATGACACTAAAAGGATTTATCTGCCTACTTGGTTGATGTATTTGTATATCCAAAGATATCATGCATGTTGATTTGAGTATGATTGATTGTCTGTTAAAGTTTGAACATTAGCATCACTAATTGGATTTGTGTATTAAGTTTTCACCCAAAGGTGAACTTAGATACATGATTAAAGTTATATCTTTGTCTGGATCTATTAAATACTCAAAGCATTAATGTATGAGCTTGTGTTAATGATCATTGTAGTTTCTTATAATGTGTTCGCTATGGGTAGTGGAATGATCAAGTTCAACAGGCTTAATTATGTTGAGTGGTCCGAAAGTTTCAGCTAGAGGTCTTGGATTTAGACTTAGCTATTGTTTCGGACGAAAAGCCCGCAGCCATTACTAAAACTAGCACTGATGATGAACATTCCCATTATGAGGCCTGGGAACGGTCTAATAGGTTGAGTTTGAACTTGATGCGAATGACGATGGCTGAAAATGTTAAGCCATCAATGCCCAAAACAGACAATGCTGCAAGGGAATTTATGATGAAAATTAAAGAATACTCTCAATCGGACATAACTGACAAGTCCATGTGGGGAGCCTAATGAGTGAGCTGACAACCAAGAAATTTGATTGGTCACAGCCCATTCATGGTCATGTAACAGGCATGATGAATCTGACAGCAAAGTTGAAATCGCTGAGTATGGATGTGAGTGAGTCCTTCTTGGTACAGTTCATTATGAACTCACTTCCTCCCGAGTTTGGTCAGTTCCAGGTGAATTATAACACCATTAAGGAAAAACGGAACATTCCGGAAATAAAGGCCATGTTGGTTCAGGAGGAAGGGAGCTTGAAGAACTTGAAGGATCACTCTGTCCATCTCACAGTTCTTGAAGGATCTAGCAGTAAAGCTAAGCCGAGTAAGAAGGGCAAGAAAAGGGACATAGCCCCTTTGAAAGTTGCGGAGGGCGGAACCCATAAAGAAAAGAGATGTCTCTTCTACAGGTCATTTCAAAATTGATTGCCCAAAAAGAAAAGCATGGTTTGAAAAGAAAGCTACATATTATGTTTATGTATGTTTCGAATCAAACCTTATTGAAGTGCCTAATAATACCTGGTGGTTAGATTCTTGTGCAACTACTCATGTCTCACATGTAATGCAGGGACTCCTTACAATCCAGCCCATAAACGGAATTGAAAATTCTTGTTTATGAGAAACATAATGAAGGCGCGAAGAGAGGGCATTGGGACGTACAGACTGATATTGGACACTGGACATTGTCTAGATCTAGAAAAGTGTCTCTATGTACCTGAATGTGCTAGAAACTTAATTTATGTTGGAAAGTTGGATGATCTAAGATTTAATGTTAAGTTTGGAAGTGGTATGTTTTCGTTATTCAAAAAAGAGTATTATTATGGTTATGGTACTTTGTTTGATGGTTTATACCGTTTCAACCTTGATGTTAATTTTGTTGAATCCTTGTTTCATGTTGAGCATAGTATAGACAGTAAACGTAACGCACATAATGAATGCTCTGCTTTCTTGTGGCATAAAAGGTTTGGTCATATATCCAAGGAAAGAATGATGAGGTTGGTGAAAAGTGAAATTGTTACAGTCACCCCTGCAGGTTTATATAATTTTATCTGATAAATTGCTAAACCGGGTTTAACAGCATATTATAAAGGTCAGGATTTCTATCAGTGTTTGTTTCGAGTAATTGAGGTTTCAGGGTTTGTATTCAGTTGCGGGGATATTTCAGTGAAGGCCCGAGATTTTGTTAAAAGGTACGGGACACATTTCCTGTCGATCAGTAAGCTCGAGAAATTTATCGGGACCTTATACAAGTGAATTTTCAACATATTTGAGGTCGCACGAGCATTCCGCACATTTCTGCGGAAAATATTTTTCGGGGTCGGGAAGTTCGTTCTCAGGCGACGCTCGGGGCTCGAAATGAATAGTTTGATGGCGCAAATGGTGTGTGGTGTGATATGACTCGGGATGAGTATTGTAATGATAACCGAGCCAAGCGCACAAGACGAGATTACTTGGTTAAGCTAGCGGGCACCCACGTCAGGATTTGCTCGGGTTAAGCTAGCGCGGTATGACACTCGGGACTTATAATTAAACATGTAAAGCATGATTTGTGTGTGATATGAAGTCCCGAGGATGTGGCTCAGATTTTGTTCCGTTCGGAGAAGCGGTTTGAAAGTTACAATTTTCGGATTGGATTAAATTACAACTTTTGAAAGTTTGGGGGCTAAAGTGTAAAAAGGGAAAGATTGCACAATAATTTGAAAAGGACAAAGGAGTGAGGCGGCTATATGAATGGAAGTGGGACAAATGTCCCATTTTCATGAAATAAAGAAAAAGAAGGAAAAATATAAAGATAAAGATAAAGAAAAGAAAATGCCAAAAGGCATTACTTTCTTGTTCTTCCTCTTCCTTCTCCTTCTCTACCGTAAGTTCTCCATGGATGCGCCTCATGAAGCTCCAAAATTGATCTTCTCCGATTCTTGAAGAAGCTTCGAGGTAAGCATGTCAAACCAATCCTTGTGATGCGTAAGTAATTAATCTGAGGTTGGATTTTGTAAATTCAGCTCGGTTTAGGAACCATGAGCTGCTGAAGTTTGGAAGTGATTATGGAATCACAAGGTTTGTTTGATTTCTTGGGTTCTAAACATTCCTTGCGCCTTCTTGTGCATGTTTTGTAACAGGGATGTAAGTAGAAACCTTTCAGAAACGCTACCGAAATTCGTTTATGATCTCCTGCACGGAAACCCATTTTCAATTTCAGTGAAAGGTAAGAGTATATTTGTGATCAGAGTGAAGAGATGAGTCTTTTGTGCTATTTGGTTTAGTCAGAAAAGGCTCGGTGTGAAAGCCGTTTTTCCCGGCCCGAGCCTCGGTTTTAGCGCCAATGATATTGGCTGATTCTGTGAATTCTGAACATATATTCTGTATCTGTGGATTGTTTGTGAACAGAGAGTAATCAGAAATTCAGCTGAAACTCTGCCGAAATTTCTACCGGCTCCTTCGAACAGGAATTCTGGTTCGGATTCCAGTGTGAGGTAAGGGTTCGGTATTTCTTCTGGTACTGCATTATTCAGCATGCGTAGTAGAATATATATTGAAGCTAGGTTTAGTTCGAGGGGTGGCCCGGTGACACTAAACCTAGTCCCGTGGTATAAGCATTGGTTTGCAGGATTCGGGATCAGCATCGAGGATTTGCTGCTACACCTCAAATGGTGTAGCATTCTGGGATGTGCTGCTACACCCAGATGGGGTAGCATTCTGATACACCTTTAAGGTGTTTCTGTTATGATGGTGGGGATCGCGACCTCGAGCTGGCCATGCTCTTCTGTATCTGATTCTGTATGTGCCTCGGCTAACGCCGGGAAGACCGTCATTCTGCCTAACTTCATTCTGCATTATTGATTGAATTGCATTGCATTTGTATTGAAATTGCATTGGTTGAGCATGTGTTTGCATTATATATCTGCGAATATATATATATGTATATGTGTATATTTGTGTTTTTCTTTGGATGGAGGTTCAGTGTTGTGATAGTGATACCATGCTTATACTTGCGCCCTTACTAAGTTCTTTCGAGGACTTACCCCTTATTTTCCCATTTCAGGAAAAAGTGCTGACAAGCAACCCGCCGAGTAAAATCCGGGGGGTTAGCTTTTGTGTTGTGCTATTTCAAGTACTAATTGTACATTCCGATCAGTGTGTTGTGTGATTGTGTGTGCGGGATAAGGGGTAAGATCCGTATTGTGTGTGATTCCGTATGATCAGATTTCTGTTGTGAATGTGTGTGAATTTGGTCCTAGGATTTCGGCTAGTGTGTGCAGTGTGTGTGATTTCGCATGATCAGTTGCTAGTCATGTGTATGTGATTTGTGTTCTGGGATTTCGGCTAGTGTATGTGTATGTGTGATTCTGTCAGTTCATTCATGTGTATGTCTGTTGTGTATGAATCAACATGATAAGGGTACTTAGGTAATTTGCCTCGGTATGTGTGAATATTCAGTTTTCTGGAATTTCTGTGAGAATGTCCGTTGTGTGTAGTTCAGTGTGATCAGTTTTTCGATATATGTGTGTATGTTCAGTTCTGGAATTTGGGTTGTGTATGTCAGTTACGTGTGATTAGCTGTGTCTTGAGATTTCTGTTGTGTAAGTCTGTTATGTGTGTGAATTGATAAGATCAGTGTGATAGGGGTTTCCTGATACGTGTATTCAGTTCCGGGGTTCCTTGTATGTGTGTTATGTACTGGAAATTCTGAGAAGTATGATTCGGTTCTGAATTCAGTTATATATGAGCACTTTGGGGTTTCTCACGGTTAAACTTTCTTATGTGTGTAGCAGCAGCATCTGTTACGTCGAGGATTGTGGTTGGACCTTGGAGCGTCGCCCCCTCGCACGTCACGTATGTATTCCAATTGAATATTTATGGCTTTGTATATTGTAAATAGCATGCATATTTGTAGCAGTATCATATTTGAGGTTTATGCTGGAAATTCTGTGTGTATATATGTGTTGGAATTTCTGTGAGTGTTGTGCGGAAATATTGTGAGTATATATGTTGATGGCACGAGATGTGTGCTGATCTTCAGTGCTGGAATGTGAGTATGTGCAGTGATGAGTTTGTGCAGGAAGTCATAGTGTTGTGTAAATATGTGCAAAAACTGTATTGTGCAGGAGTTTGTGATTGATCTGCGTTGAAATTCTATTGTGTGAATGAAATGTATGAAGTGTGAGGTTTTTTGCAGGAATTATGAAATGGTGCGAGTATGCACCTTATTGTGACTTTGTGTTTATTGTGCGTAGTAGTGCGATCCTGGGTCAGTTTTGAGTTGTAACAATGCAAATTAATTATTGTGATCAAAATTTTTTAAAGTGACCTGGGGTTAGAGTGGCTCACTCACTGATTGTGTGTTCTGTGTGCGCTGTTACCCCCAGTAAAGTGTGTGATCGGGGTGATTAGCGATAATCCTAATCACCCGCACGCTTCCGCGGTAAGAGGGGGTAACAGAAATCTTACCTAAGCTTGATTTTGCGGATTGGGATGTGTGTATCAATTGCATTAAAGGCAAGCAAACGAAACACACATGTAAGAATCTAGTTGCAAGAAGCAGTCAACTCCTTGAGTTGATAGACACCGATATCTGTGGACCCTTTGATGTTTCATCTTGGGGAGGTGAAAGGTATTTTATCACTTTTATTGATGACTTCTCACGGTATTGTTATATATATTTGCTGCATGAAAAGACTCAATCAGTGAATGCTCTCGAAGTATTCATTGATGAGGTGGAAAGGCAGTCGGATAGAAAAGTGAAAGTAGTGAGGTCAGATAGAGGTGGTGAATATTATGGAAAGTTTGATGAGAACGGGCAGCATAAAGGTCCATTTGCAAAGTTCCTTGAAAGTTAGGGCATTTGTGCACAATATACAATGCCTGGCACACCACAACAAAATGGTGTGGCTGAAAGGCGGAATCGTACTCTTATTGACATGGTTAGGAGCATGATAAATAATAATAGAGTACCCCCTTCATTGTGGATGCATGCATTAAAGACTGCTGCATATCTTCTGAATAGGGTTCTTAGTAAGGCAGTTCCTAAGACACCTTATGAACTGTGGACGGGAAGGAAACCCAGTTTAAAGCACCTTCATGTTTGGGGCTGCCCGGCGAAATCTGATTTATAATCCACACAAAAGGAAGCTTGATGCAAGAACCATTAGTGGTTACTTCATTGGCTATCTGAAAAATCGAAGGGGTACAGATTCTATTGTCCTAACCATAGTACAAGAATTGTTGAGTATGGTAATGCTCGGTTCATTGAGAATGATGAGTTCAGTGGGAGTGGAGAACCACGAAAGGTGGATCTTTAAGAAATTCAGGTAGAAAATAACACACCCGATATTTATTCACAGGTTGTTGTACCTCTTGTTGTATCACGGTCACACAACATGCAGGAACAACAAAATAATGCTCCAAACCCACATGATGAACATGTAGTTAATGAACCAGCTAATAATGAGCAAGTCTTGAATGATCAAGTGGAAGATGAACCACATGAAATGGCATTAAGAATGTCTAAAAGGCAAAGAAGACTAGCCATTTCGAATGACTATGTGGTTTACTCAATTGAACATGAATGTGACTTGAGCATTGGTAATGATCCGGTCTCTATAAAAGAAGCCATGAATTGTGATAATTCTGAAAAGTGGATAAACGCCATGAAAGATGAGTTGAAATCAATGGATGACAACAAAGTTTGGGACCTTGTTGAGTTACCTAAAGGATCGAAACGAGTCAGCTGTAAATGGGTCTTTAAGACCAAGCGGGACTCCAATGGTAACATCGAAAGGTACAAGGCCAGACTTGTCACCAAAGGTTACACTCAGAAGGATGACATTGATTACAAAGAGACCTTTTCTCCAGTTTCAAAAAAGGACTCTTTGAGAATTATTATGGCTTTGGTGGCTCATTATGATCTGGAGCTTCACCAGATGGATGTAAAGACTGTCTTTCTAAATGGTGACTTGGAAGAGGGAGTTCATATGGCCCATCATATGGCCCAATCGGAAGGGTTCTCAATCAAAGGAAAGGAAAATATGGTGTGTAAGCTGAAGAAATCAATATATGGACTAAAACAAGCTTCCTGACAATGGTATCTAAAGTTTAATAATATCATTACATCTTATGGTTTTCTAGAAAACACCGTCGATCGGTGTATCTACATGAGGGTCAGTGGGAGCAAGTTTGTTATTTTAGTCCTATATGTTGATGATATCCTACTTGCTGCTAATGATGTTGGCTTGTTGCATGATGTTAAAATGTTTCTCTGAGAACTTTTAAATGAAAGATGTAGGTGAGGCATCCTATGTGATTGGAATCGAAATATTCTGTGACAGATCACAAGGATTGTTAGGATTGTCTCAGAAAGGCTACATCACCAAAGTATTAGAGAGATTTAGAATGGAAAAGTGCTCTCCTGGGATAGTTCCAATTCAGAAAGGGGACAAGTTCAGTGAAAAGCAATGTCCTAAGAATGATTTGTAACGAAAAGAAGTGGAATCTATTCCCTATGCATCTATGGTTGGGAGCTTGATGTACGCTCAAACCTGTACTCGGCTAGATATCAGCTTCGCTGTTGGAATGTTAGGCTGTTACCAAAGCAACCTTAGATTGGACTACTGGAAAGCTGCAAAGAAAGTCCTTAGGTACTTACAAGGCACCAAGGATCACATGCTCACTTATAGGAGGTCAGATCACCTTAAGGTGATT
Source organism: Stellera chamaejasme (assembly GCA_024586325.1). Taxonomy (NCBI): domain Eukaryota; kingdom Viridiplantae; phylum Streptophyta; class Magnoliopsida; order Malvales; family Thymelaeaceae; genus Stellera; species Stellera chamaejasme. The sequence continues at coordinate 51,872,910 of CM044981.1, read as the reverse complement.
GGATACTCAGATTCAGACTATGTCGGATGTGTGGACTCAAGAAAATTCACTTTTGGTTACATGTTTCTGCTGGCCAGAGGAGTAGTTTCATGGAAGAGTGGAAAGCAGTCCGTCATTGCTACTTCCACTATGGAGGCTGAATTTGTGGCATGTTTCGATGCCACTGTTCATGGATTGTGGTTGCGAAACTTTGTCTCAAGTCTTGGAATTGTCGACAGTATTTCCAGGCCGCTGAGAATTTATTGTGATAATTCTGTAGTTGTATTATTCTCTAAGAATGACAAGTACTCGAAGGGTGCAAAGCACATGGATTTAAAGTACTTGTCAGTCAAAGAAGAACTGCAGAAACAAAGAGTGTTGATTGAGCATATTGGTACTGATCTAATGATAGCAGATCCGTTAACTAAGGGATTATCGCCCAAGACATTTACTGGACATGTTGAAAGGATGGGCATAATAGAAAAGTCCTTGTTAGCATAATGGTTTGATATGTATACATATGACAGTTCTGCTTGAATTGATGACACTCTAGAATTCGTTTAATGTTATGTTTCTGCTTATTTACTTATACATGTATAATTATGGATTGAGGAATATAGCTACCCTCATGTAAAGTAAAGGATTAAAGATCTCCTCGATTATTGTTAAACTTGAGTTGAGTTGATAAGTGATACATGGAAGGAATCATGTCGATTACATGACTTGTGACCGCCATGATTCTATCATTTCAATTCAGTTAAAGATGATGGCTTGAAGGATTAATTGTAAAGTGCGCATTTATGGATTTGAATCATCAAGTCATCCTACGGGCCAAGTGGGAGAATGTTAAATTATTTATTAATTTAATCATGTGGCCCATGTAAATAATGGACTTCTAATTCTATTAACCCAGTAGCAAAAACGAATACGTTCAGCACCATCACAGAACGCACGTAAGAGAAAAGGAAAAGAGGGTAAATGTCACGCTTAGGGTTTGAATTCTTCTCAGAAAAACAGAAGAAAACATGGACCGAGGTTAGTCATAATTATTGTATTCAATTGTGTAAATCAATCTCGTTAGAGTGATCTTATTTTATATTGGATTGAATAGAATTAATCCAACACATATATCTTTAATTAGCGTTGATTGGTGATTAATTTTGTGAATTGTAGAACAACCAGACCGCCTCGAGTTCGGGTCTTGTGTATTGAATTTCAAACTTGCGACATTTGAGAAATTGGTGATTTTAGGTTGTTCAACTGGTTAGTTAATTATGACATTAGCATGATAATCGGTACCACATGCTTGTGTTTATTTGGTGTTCGACGAGTACTCAAGAGATACTCGTTAAAAGTAGGCCACAATTTGAGCACGAGTTTCCCGCTCCGGTCGAGAGATTCGGAGGGGTTACTTAGAAGAATAAGGTTTATTCATAATGGTCTTCATCACGGTGCAAGATAAGAGATTGTTCTTGGTCGAGATAGAAGAACAAGTTTCGTGACTTGAGAAAGCTGAAATCGTCGTTCGAATCTTCTCCTCATATAACTATCATTTCCCATCGTTGTTATTGATGCGTATCTATTGCTAGGTGCTTGTTTCATGCTTAATTCCGTTGTATGTTTCGGTTAGAGATTTCACGTGCATATGCTCACTTAGTGCTCTGGAACAAGCGTGAAAGTGATCCTCCCGAGTTTTGGCCAAAAAGCAAGTTCTTGCTATTTGTCAAGCCATAAAGGAATTTATGGTTCCCACTTAAAGGCCTCTCGTTGGTGCGGGTCGAGAGATTGATCTCGACCATCGTGTAGGTAACCGACTCGAGAGGTTTCGGTAATTCTAAATCCATTTCCTTCCGCAACAAATATAAGTCATGCTTGTAGAAAACATTTGACCCGATCCCCGAGGTGGTTATCTATTTATTTTTATGCATTAGATTAATTTAATTTAGTTTAACGTAGTTGAGAACAATAGTTTAGCTATTGTTGACACTCGATTTTTACCCGGATTTGTAATTAACTTAATCTAATTAACTACTTAACAAATTTAAGCATAACTTGACTAATTCTATAAAAAAGGAAGAAAAAGGAAAGTAAAATGACCTAATTGAATGTTTAGTAATTTTAGGGGAAAAATCTTTAATTAATATTAATAAAATAAAAAGGGGAGATAAAAATGATAATAAAAGATAAAAAATGAAAAATATAATTATCTTAAAATAATAATTAAATATTACGAAAATCCTAAAAAAATCATCTAATACAATTAAACTTAATCTAAACCACTAAAAAATAGGAATACTGACCTAATTGGACTCTATAACCCTAACCCTAATTAATCCCTATAAATAGAACATTAACCTAAACCCTAAAAAGGAGAATTAGCAGCAATCAATTAACAGCAAAAAAAATCATCAAAAAGTCAACAAAAAAGAAAAAACCTTTCGGCAAAAAAAAAAGCTTCGACAGAAGCTTCAAAGCTCTCAAACCTTCGATCTCCAAATCGGCCTTCTCGTCACGGAATCTAGGTATCATCTTGTTTATCTCGACGTAAAGAATCCGAATCTACCCTCAACTTCGCCAACGGAGGTCGAAGGACGAAGAATTTTGTGCCGAACCGCGACCCACCCGTGGCACGACCCGGTTCAATCGGATAGCACAGGCCGCCGTTCGACTCCCCACCACTGCCGTTAGTCTCGCCGTGCGCTGCCTTGCTGATCCGCACCGATTTCCGCCGCCGACGCCGCCTGAAACGCCGAACTCGAGCCTGCTCCTCCTCCTCCTCTTTCTTCGCGACTCGTCTCTGCAACAAGCATGTACGTGTTTTCTTCTTCTTTCTTTTCCTTATTTCTTTTATTCCTTTTATTAATTGAGGACCCCTCATGTGTTTTCCCTTAGTCCACTTAGGTCCCATTATGTCCCCATATTATTTTTTTTAGATCACTAACTTCCAATTCATCCATATTAATTCTTAATAAATTTTAAAAAATTAACATTTTAGTCACTGTTCCTAAGCCTCTTGATCTCCCTTAATAGTTATTGTTAATCCATCCATTAAAACTTTATTTATTCCAATAAAAATCAAATAAAAGAAAAATCAAACAAAAATATGAAATAAACCCCGTGGTACCAATTTTGGGCAATCGAGAATTTTTATTTTTGATTGTAATTGACTAACGGATCTAGAGCTTGTGCAGACCAGTTATTTTTAGGTTTCCAATCGACCTAAGCCAAATAGATTGGTGGTGACTCCTGTCGAAAATCTCGTCGTTACAGATGACGACTTTGCTGGGGATTAGTCTGGCCAAAAGGGGTTTTATTTTTCTTTTTTGCTTGATATTATTACTTTTTATTTTGGACTACCATTTGTTTGTAATTGTTATGTGTTATAATTAATTCTTACATCATGCATCTTCAAGCTCTACACCCGAGCTTTTCATAGCCATATTTTATGAATACCCGGGAAAGGCTAGTTGTGTGTGACAATAGACACCGCACTTTCTCTAGACCGTAGTGGTTAGTAGCGTTGTTCGGGTATGGCGTTAGTCACCCAATGGAACCGCGAAAGCTGCGACCCGAATTAATCATTCCTTACATAACCCTCGTGGGTAAGGAATTGGGCCTTTTCTAGTTCGATAGAACTTAGTAAAAGGGATTCGGGAACCTACCCTTGGCCTTCTTCTTTCAAAAAACCACCAAATGCATGTAATGGCCGTAAACCCATCCTTTAAGAGTCCCGTATGTATATACTTGATTGATTTTCATTGTATTATGTTACAACTGTTACTAACGACGAATAAAGAAAGAGATTGTCGTACTCTCCACGATAGTGGAGGACGCTCTCTTAACATCTCGAAGTTTTCTCAAAATGCGTTGAAGTGAGGCAGTTTCGAAGCTTAATATAACCGAGGAAGGCAAAAGCGCACCAAGCTAGAAGACCAAAGTTGAGTACCTCAAAATTGGTCGGGAACTCTGACGCAAAGGGCATTGTGTCTTTTAGAGATTATCAATTCATGTTGATTGTTCATTTTCATGCATCATAATTGGTATTGACACCTTTAAAAAAAATTCAGTCATGCATACAATCACTTGTTTCTTGTGATACATCATTACATATTTTTCAGAAAAATTTTCAAAAAAAGAAAAAAGAAAAAGTGGACATTAATGAGCTTCAGAATAATTTTATGATGTGAAAAAGTCTGATGATCCCTCGTTTATGGCATAAGAGGACAACTATCTTAAGTGGTCTTTAAGCTGGGTCCAACACATCGATCTATACAAATTAGTGAATAATTGAGGAAGTCTTTGAATTCACTCCAATCTTTGAGAGCTTGCCAAGATAACTTGAAAGTTGAATTACCTAGATTTGGTCCACAATATAGAGTATTGTCTTTGTTGCAATGGACAACTGTTATTCTTTTACTTGAAATGAGAAGGGTTAGAATGCGCACAATGATATCCTTCAGTCAACTTCACATCACAGAGCCCACATTCTCTCTTCCCTCCATTTAAAGATCCTTTTACCAAGCCGCAACATAAAAGACTCGCCAATGAGATATAAGAAGACTTGATAGTAGTTATCTCGAGGACATTGCCAAATTCTGTGAAAGCGATTTCGATGTGGCCCTTCATTTGTGAGATTCTTTTCAAAGAAAATATTGTCTCAATTAGTACGTCGATGACCAAGCATACCTTCAGAGAAATCCTTCTATGCATCAAAGATCATTCAACTCGAAGATTCTTCTTGACAAAGGAACCTCATGCACCAAAAATGGGGGGCATGAGATGGGAAGTATCCTACAAGACACTGCTATATTACCAAGGTTGAGATCAAGTCAAGGTTTTTCAATTTATCAAATTTGGATCAAAGCTCAAAATGCCGTCAACACATCGATACCCATGACTCACAAAAATAGAGAAAACAAAAAAGGGGTTAAAGTAAATCCTATTCCACTGTCTTTGGCTAGAAAGACCAAAGGTATGAATAGTGCTAGTAGCCATTTGCCTCTGCATTTTAGTTAAAAGTAATCGGGCGTAGGTACCAACAACTATTTACGCTCGCATGAAAATGACTAAAAATCGCAAGGCAAACAATTCCGATCCGAACAAAAAAAAGAACAGAAAGAAGGAAAAAGTTGAGTCATGGAGTCTAAACTGAAAACCTGCAAAGGCGGTTTAGAATGAAGGCACAATTTGAAGCAATTATTACCATCTCAATGACCTCCAGGGGAGAACTTACATCTCAAGCAGTATCAACTATTTTTCAAGTTTATGATGAGCAATTCCGCACATCATGAGAGTTGGGGGGCAACATTCTGAGGTCGTTCTCATCGGATAAGGTGATGATTTCGTGATGGACACTATCAGGTTCTTCAAAGAAGTCAAGTCGCTAAGTGGTGACATTACAAGGCCTTTCGCCTGAACCACCCTATTTTTCACCAGCCCCACATCAGTGGACATCATTTACCTTACAAAGTCTTTCAACTGATATTCCTTCTTCACCTCGACGTCCACTCAAAAATATCCTTCATACTAAGAAGCACTTTCACTATCCCCGCACATTCTACTTCTTCAAGTGGAAAAAGGAAAGAGTAACAGATTTTAATGATTACACAAGGACCATCATATATTTTGTCAAGCTCTGCAAATCGGTAAGAGTTTCTTTGAAGACCAACCATTAAGCATTGATAAGTGTGGATTAAACGTAATACATGGTTTAAAGACTCTTGTAGAGAATTCACACTTTTATGATCACATTTGGGGGGCAAACATGATCATTCACTCATATAATTGTTCTCGAGGCTAAAGAAATCAAGAAATAAAAATCTTTTGAAGATAAGATAAGCTTAGATTGAAGGGATTCATGAGGTAAGCTGGGTAAAGGTTCAGCCATGCATCATTGGTTTTAATTGAAGATCATTCTGATTTTTTCGAAGGTTTTGCCAGCAACTCCAAACATCAAGCATTTTCAAAGTCATGCATCATGGAAATCATGTATCATGCACATTGGCGGGTTTTCAAGGGGCACATCGAGCAAGGACTCGAATAAGCACTATTCAAGTACTTTTTTTGTGATCAAGAAGGTCAACTAACACTCAATTCGTCAAGAAAGTCAAGGAAGGTTTCTTAACCCCTTTAAGGAAAGAAACATTTCTCTCATAAAAGGATCAGAAAGTTACTCCCAAGGTTAGCCATTGATTTTCAGACAGGTAAGAACAACTCCTAACCTTTATCACAAGTCAGGTAAAAGGTTCGTACTATCCCATCACATTTCATAAGCCAAGTCTAAGTTTTTAGCAAGGTAAGGAAAGTTCCTTAACCTATTCAAAAAGAGAAAGGTTTCTCTTTCAATGTAGGAAGTTTAGTCATTTTGTCAAACTTCTATCATTTTTTTAGAAATTCACTCATTTCGTGAGATTTCTCTTTTTTGAAGTTTAGTCATTTTGTCGAACTTCAACTCATTTTGTGGGATGCCTCAATTCAGAAGTGCAGTCATTTTGTCACACTTCTCACTCAATCACTCAGATTTTTACCAAAAAGGCAAGGATTGTTCCTTTCCATAAGTCGAGAGAGAAATGTTTCACTCCCCGAATGGTAAGAAAGTTCTTACCATCCTTCTCATTTCAAACAAATCAACAGATATTTGCAGGAAAGACTCCTTTGCCCAAGCCGTGAGAGGAAAGTTTCTCTCATTGAATGGTAAGAAAGTTCTTCCATTCGCCACATTTCAAAGTCAATCCAAAAAGGTGAAGAAGGTTCCTTTACCTCAGCCCGGAGAGAAAGGTTTTTCTCCCAAATGGTAAGAAAGTTCTTATCATTTTTCATACTTCAAAATCAATCGAGCGCTTCCACTCAAAAGATTCCACTCACGGAATGGTACGAAAGTTCTTACCATTCCGCACCTTTCAAAAAAAGGGGGGAATCGATCCTGTTTTCAAACAAAGACTCGCAAGGAAAGTTCCTTAGCCTTACCAGAAGAGAAAGGTTTATCTCTTAAATTAGTAAGAAGGTTCTTACTATTCTCAGCATTCTACGATATCGTCCAAGATATTGTCCAGGTAAGAGAAAGTTCTTTACCAAGTAAATCAAACTCAAGGAAAGAAAGGATAGCTGAGGTGGTAAAAAGGGAAAGTTCCCTACCTCACAACTCTAAGCTTAGGTGGTTAAAAGAGAAGGTTCTCTACCTAACGATATAATTCGAGGTGGCAAAAAAGGGAAGGTTCCCTACCTCACAACGTAAACCTAGGTGGTAAAAAGAGAAGGTTCTCTACCTAGTCAACCAGTCTCAAAGCGAGAAAAGAAGACAGAGGTGGCAAAAAGGGAAGGTTCCCTACCTCGCGACTCAAGCCTAGGTGGCCTAAAAGAGACAGTTCTCTACCTAGCATCGCCTTTGGAGTAAGGAAAGTTCCTTAATTCTAATAGTGGGAAGGTTTCCACTATTCGACCCAATAGGAAAGTTCTTATATGGGCGAAGAAAAGAAAGGTTTCTTTTCTTCACAGATAATGAGAAGGTTCTCGTTATCATATCATTTGGGGCAAAGAAGGTTCTTTAGCCTCGAATAGTAGGAAAGTTCCTTCTATTCAACTCAACGGGAAGGTTTCCGCTGAGCGAAGCAAGGAAGGTTCCTTCGCTTCAGAAAGGTAAGAAAAGTTTCTTCCTTTCCAGAGTAATGAGAAGGTTCTCATTATCATATCATTTGGGGCAAAGAAGGTTCTTTAGCCTCGAATAGTAGGAAAGTTCCTGCTATTCAACTCAACGGGAAGGTTTCTGCTGAGCGAAGCAATGAAGGTTCCTTCGCTTCGGAAAGGTAAGAAAAGTTTCTTCCTTTCCAGAGTAATGAGAAGGTTCTCGTTATTCGCCGGTTAAAAATTTGGTGTCATCTTACTTTGCATGCTCCACGTTCCATGAATCATGCAAAGGGGGGCAACTGTTGACACTCGATTTTTACCCGGATTTGTAATTAACTTAATCTAATTAACTAATTAACAACTTTAAGCATAACTTGACTAATTCTAAAACAAAGGGAAGAAAAAGGAAAATTTAAGCATAAAATGACCTAATTGAATGTTTAGTAATTTTATGGGAAAAATCTTTAATTAATATTAATAAAATAAAAAGGGGAGATAAAAATGATAATAAAAGATAAAAAATGAAAAATATAATTATCTTAAAATAATAACTAAATATTACGAAAATCCTAAAAAAATCATCTAATACAATTAAACTTAATCTAAACCACTAAAAAATAGGAATACTAACCTAATTGGACTCTATAACCCTAACCCTAATTAATCCCTATAAATAGAACATTAACCTAAACCCTAAAAAGGAGAATTAGCAGCAATCAATTAACAGCAAAAAAAAATTCATCAAAAAGTCAAAAAAAAAAAAGAAAAAACCTTTCGGCAAAAAAAAAAGCTTCGACATAAGCTTCAAAGCTCTCAAACCTTCGATCTCCAAATCGGCCTTCTCGTCACGGAATCTAGGTATCATCTTGTTCATCTCGACGTAGGGAATCCGAATCTACCTTCAACTTCGCCAACGGAGGTCGGAGGACGAAGAATTTTGTGCCGAACCGCGACCCACCCGCGGCACGACCCGGTTCAATCGGATAGCACAGGCCGCCGTTCGACTCCCCACCACTGCCGTTAGCCTCGCCGTGCGCCGCCTTGCTGATCCGCATCGCTCTCCGCCGCCGACGTCGTCGTTCCGGCCGAATCCGAGTTGCTCTCCTCCTTCTCCTTCGCGGGCTTGTTGCTGCAACAGGTACGTATCTGCTTCTTTTTTTTGTTTCAATTTATTTATTTTTTTAATCCCTCACATGTCCCCCTTTTATTACTTAAGTCCCTATAACTCTCTAAGATGTCGTTTTGGTCACTAATAATACCATTTTGATCTCCAAAATTCTGTAACAAAAGTTAAAAAAAACTAACAGTTTATGCACTACGCTTAAACTTTTGATCTCTTCTCTCATTCTTTTTCTCCATATTTCTAATTATTGTCATTAGTTCCAGTTTCATTAAGATTAATTATTTTTGTGTATCATTTGAATAAATAAAAAAAGGATAAATAAAAATCAAGCAAAAATATGAAATAAACCCTGTGGTACCAATTTTGGGCAATCGAGAATTTTTATTTCTGATTGTAGTTGACTAACGGATCTAGAGCCTGTGCAGACCAAGTTTTAGGTTTCCAATCGACCTAACCTAAACAGATTGGTGGCGACTCCTGTCGAAAATCCCGTCGCTACAGCTATTTAGCATTTCACACATCTAGTCCCTGTTGATTCGACCTTACTCATCTAGTGCTACACTTGACCCGTACACTTGCGGGTGTGTAAGGTTTTGTTTGACTGACACGCATCACAGCAAAATGACGTCGTTGTCGGGGACTAGTTTTGTGTGAATTCTATTGTTATTTTATCTAGTTTATTTTTTTGCACTTCGATATAGATTCTCGGTTACTACTCTCATTTTTGTTTTGCGGGTACTTTTGCTCGTGCTACTGATGGCACAACATGACATCTATCTAAGGTAGAGAGCTCGGCCAAGGTTGAAACCTAGGTAGTTGTTCATGATAACTAGCTAGGAATGTTGGAGATGTTGTTGCGTATTGAGTTCAGTGCTAAGGCCGACCAGACTTTCCCATTGCATGATTCGGGGCTGATGTCGAAATCTTTGTTTGTGCAAGGAGTTAAAATGGGGGCCTAACTTGGTCCCCTATGCATGATTCCTTATTACTTTATTTATTTCTCTCTCCTATGAGTTGATTATGTCTTATTCTATGTTAGGAGGAGAAATGTGTTTATTTGTATGTTGAGGGTACCGACTTCCTTTCATGTACATCGCTTACTCGATCTACAAGTTGATTTGAGGTTCTTTGTGATAGTTATGGTGATTTTGAGAGGATTGAGGAAGAGCCGCAAGTTGAAGAACATAAGAAGCTAGCAGTTGTGATTAAATTTTTTAGTTTGAAAAGTCAGCACAATATTTTTGATGTCGTCTTCTCTCACTTCATAAAAGCTATCAATGAAATATTGCCAGGTGAAAATACATTGCCGACAAGCACAATGGAGACGAAAAAGATGATCAGAGACTTAGGGTTATCGTACAGTAAAATTGATGCATGTGAGAACAATTGCATGTTGTTCTATGGTACTTTCAGCAATTTGATGCAGTGTAGAGTAGGGGTGCTCGGCTCGAGCTCGAGCTTTAACGAGCCCAACGAGCCGAGCCTCACGAGCCGGTTTTGAGGCTCGAATAATAAACGAGCCGAGCTCGAGCTCGAAACGTTCGGCTCGTAAGGGTTCGCGAGCCTTAACGAGCTCGTCTAAAATTACGATACTACCCTTCACGAACCATCGAGCCGAGCTCGAGCTCGTTTACTCAGTGTTGGGGCCGAATCGAGCCTAACCGAGCTCGCGAGCCTAACGAGCTCGAGCTTCACGAACCATCGAGCCGAGCTCGAGCTCGAATTATCGGGCTCGATCGAGTTCGAGCCGAGCTCAAGCCGAGCCCGAGCTCGAACCTGCTAGGCTCGGGCTCGGCTCGGCTCGAACTCACCCCTAGTATAGAGTATGCGGTGCGGAGAGATACATTGAGGCCGGTACGGATCGGAAATGTATTATTAGGGTTATGCACTGGTGGATTTTGCCCACAGTCTGACATGGGTAACCCATATTCGATATGGCTGGTATTCATCACAGTTTATAATTTACCGCCAAATTTATGCATGAAGCAGTCGTACACTTACATTGCACTCCTAATCCCGGGTCCTCGATCTTCGAGGCGTAATATTGATGTCTTTTTACATCCATTGGTAGACGAGATAATTTTTTTATGGACAAATGGTGTTCAAACTTGGGATGCGCATCGTAGAAAGAACTTTACAATGCGAGCATGTATGCTTTGGACAATAAGTGACTTTCAAGTGTACGGTATGATATCTGGTTGTATTACGCATGGGAGACTCAAGGTTTGCAGTGGTGTACCGAGGAAAGCTGGCTATAATCCAGAATCAATCCAAATCCTGGTACCCTATCGACCCGGTGACCCTCGACCACTCCCACTGGCGGCCACACGCACCTCTTGAGCTCAGTGAGGAGGTTTGGAATAAACTGATCAATTTCTGGAACACCGACCAGTATAAGGAAATTATGAGAAAGACCATCAATGATAAGCCAAAGCGAAAGAAGCATGGGAGAACCTTGAAGCAGGGCATATGGGACCAGATATTACATACTTGCATTTTCTAAATATTTATACATTAATTACTTTGAGTTTGATCATTATTAATTGATTAAATTGTTTTGATGGTTAGAGCGAGGAAGAGGGTTAGCTTACCAACATCCTAGAGTTCCGCAGGAAGTGGGGTGGCAAGGACCTGAAATTTGAGGTACTACCACTTTGGTACTTTAATAATCTTTAAGTTTATGATATTTACAATTTAATTGATTATTTTAAAATCACTTAGGTCAAGTACATGGAGATGATGCGGGAGAAGTATGTGGACCTTAGCGATGATGAGGATATGCCTCTTTTTTAGGCTGATATCTACACGGAGCTGAACGGACCACCCACCAGAGGACGTTTGTAGCGACGTGGTTTTTGACATGGAGTCGCCACCAATCTTTTTCCTAGGTCAATTGGGAACCTGAAAATGGTCTACGAGAGATCTGGAATCGTTTGTCAGTAACGTACAAAAAATGGTTAATTTTCGTACGCCCAAAATTGGTACCACGGGTTCTTTTTTAGATTTTTGCTTGATTTTAAGAAAATAAATAAAAAAAATAATAAAACTAAAAAAAAAGAAAAGGATTTTTAGTAATTCACATAACTAATAAAAATTCAAAAATATCTTGAAAATAAAATTAAAATAATTGAAATTGACATAATAACAAAAATATTAACTAAAACACAGAAAGGGTTTAGGCCTAGTGCCCAAACTGTTAGTTTTGAAACTTGTTGATGACTGGATTGAAACTTCTAAAAATGGGATTACCTAAGTAATATGGAGAAAACAAAGAAAGGACCGAAATAGAATTTTACCCAACAAAGATAGAAGAAACAAACTCCTTCTTCTTCCTTGGTCTGCAATACGCGACAGTGAAGAGCTCAAACTTGGCTCCGGCGGAGATGCCACCGGACGGCTTCGTCGGAGGTGCGGATCGGCCGGGCAGAGGACGGCGAGACTGGTGGTGGCGGGTGAGCACCACACGGAGGCTTGCAGGCGCGGTGCGCGGAGGGAGAAAAGATGGCCGACGATGCGGGAGTGGTTCGGGCACGGCGGAGGAGAGGCTCTCGGACGAGGGAAACAGCATGCGATGAACAGGCGGCGTCCGGAGAGTCTGCTGGTGGCGGTGTGAGCGAGAATGGTGGTCTAGATCTTCGGATTGGAGCGGGTTGGCTCGCCGGACTCGGCGTGCCGCGGTGGTGCTAATGGAGGTCGGAGTTTGGTGCCGAGGGATGGCCGTGAGTGGTGGAGATGGTGAGGCCAGGGACTGGTGATGAGAGGTGGAGGAGGAGGAGCCAACAAATGTTTTTTTTTTAGTCGAGGAGCCCTGGGAGAAGCGTGATATCCTCTGTTCTTGTTGTCTCTCCCTGTCAACATAGCAATGGGTCAACTTAAAGCAAAATTTTGAGTATTGTCCAAGGATTATGAGCTTTGTTCAATGGTGGAAGGAGACCTACAAATCTTGAGCCAAACAAAACTGCTGTCATTTCCCAAGACTTCAAGGGTGCTGCCATTTTCCAAGACTTGCCTCTTTTCTTTCTCTCTCTTTTTTTTCCTTTTTAAAAAAAATGTTTTCTTTCTTTTTTTCGTTTTTTAATTAATAGATAAAATAAATACATTTTAATTCTACATTAAACTGAATAAAATGATAAAAACACGTAAAAATCATGAAAATGACAAAAGCACATGAAATAATAAAAGACACAAGAACTAATAAATAACAATGGAAGTGATAAAAGCACATGAAATAAAAATGACAAAAGATCAAAAATGAAAAAGAGTTCACAAAATAACGAAAATAACAAAAGCACATGAAATAATAAAAAATGACAAAAGTTAACGAAATTAACAAAGGCACACGAAATAATAAAAGACACATGAAATAATAATAAAAATAAAAAAACGTACATGAAAATGATAAAAAAAACTACGTAAAATAATGAAAATTACAAAAATGATGAAAGCGACAAAAATCACAAAAAAATAATGACCAAAATCACGTAAAAAAATGAAAAATATCAAAATAATACCAAAATCAAAATTACGAACTGGATTTTAGTAGTCCGGGAAAAAATCGGGTGTCAACAGCTGCCCCCTTTGCGTGATTCATGGAACATGGAGCATGCAAAGTAGGATGACACCGAATTTTGTCCGACGAAATAACGAGAACCTTCTCATTATTCATGAAAGGAAGAAACTTTTCTTACCTTTCCGAAGCAAAGGAACCTTCCTTGCTTCCCTCAACGGAAACCTTCCCATTGAGTTGAATAGCGGAAACCTTTCCACTATTCGAGGCTAAAGAACATTCTTTACCTCAAAGGTACGAGATTGAGAACCCTCCCAATACTCGAAAAAATGGATGACTGACTGACTGTTGAAAGTTGTGTTTGGATAACAAGAACCTTCTCATTACCCGTGAAGCGAAGGAACCTTCCTTCCTTCAAATAGTTTGAGATTGAGAACTTTCCCAATACTCCTCAAATATAAGTGACTGACTGACTGTTTGAATGAAATCGAATAACAAGAGCCTTCTTATTATTCGTGAAGCGAAGGAACCTTCCTTGCTTCAATAGTTCGAGATTGAGAACCTTCCGAATACCCGACAAAAGTAGGATGAATGACTGATTGACTGATTGATTAAGATCGAATAACAAGAACCTTCTCATTATTCGTGAAGCGAAGGAACCTTCCTTGCTTCAATAATTCGAGATTGAGAACCTTCCCAATGCTCGATGAAAATAGATGGCCGACTGATTAAAAATGAACAACAAGAACCTTCTTGTTGTTTGAGAAGGGAAGAAATATTTCTTCCCCTTCTGAAGCGAAGGAACCTTCCTTGCTTCTTTGTCGAAAGACTTGATTGAAGTATCGAGATGAAGTGAATGGTAAGAACCTTCTTACCATTCGGTGAGAGAGATATTTCTTTCATGTTCAAGATTGAGGAACTTTCCTCACTGTTGGTGAAAAGAGATCATTGGTTAAGACCATGAAATGAGAAGAATGGTAAGAGCTTTCTTACCATATGGGGAGAGAAACCTTTCTCTCTGGACTTTGGCGATGGAACTTTCCATGCCTTTTAGTGGAAAATCATGATTGAGTCTGAAATGATGAGAGTGGAAAAACTTTCTTAGCATTCAAGGAGAGAGAAAGTTTTCTCTCATGGGTCGAGGTTAAAGAACCTTCCTAGCCTTTACTAAATATTTTTGATATCCTGAAATGAGAAGAATGGTAAGAAACTTCTTACAATTATCGAAGAAAAAATTTTCTCTTTGAATTAAGGTTAAGGAACCTTCCTTACTTCTGGTGAAAATATGAGTGATTGAGATTGTTGGGAAGTTTGACGAAATGACTAAACTTCTGAGATTAGAAATCGCGCCAAATGAGCGAATTTTTGAAAATGATGGGAGTTTAATGAAATCGTGGAGGAAAAGAACTTTTTGAGGTTAAGGAACCTTCCTTACCTCAAGTATTCGAGATTGGGAACTTTTTCAACATGACAAAAGTTGATGAATGATTGTTGATAGTTGTGATCGAATAACAAGACCTTTTCTTGTTTTTCGTGAAGGAAGAAACCTTTCTTTCCTTATGAAGCGAAAGAACTTTCTTTGCTTTTTTATGGAAGAATTTGATATCTTGAGATGAATGGTGAGAACCTTCTTACCATTCAGTGAGAGAAGACTTTTCTTTCACGATTAAGGTTGAGGAACTTTCCTCCTGTTGGTGAAAAGAGATTATCATGAAGTGAGAAGAATGATAAGAACTTTCTTACCATATAGGGAATTTCCCTCCGGATTTGGCAAAAGAACTTTCCGTGCCTTTGGTGAAAAGCTGAGTGATTCAGTGAGAAGTGTGACGAAATGGCTACACTTATAAGTTGAGGCATCTCGCAAAACGAGTGAAGTTTTGAAATATTAGATGAAGAGAAGAGCTTTCTCCTTCCTCGTAAGGGACTTGACACATGCGGCGCTGGTTTCACCGGAATGTTGTCGAATGGTGGGATGGGATCTCTAGGCTCCGAAACGATGTTCCCAGCAACTTGGGAGTGTTTTGGATGAGAGTTTCGCCTGTGTGGAGGTAAACAGACGACTCCAAGTTGGTTATTAATGCTCTGGCTAGAGCTGAAAATGGTAAGAGCTGAATGCTGGCAACCAGAGATTCTGTTGAGACTAGTCTTTTGAGTGAAATGAGCTCGAAGGAGATTACGAACCGATGCCCTCTTTGAGTGATGCTCCATTGACTTGGAATGAAGAGAATGGAAGAACTTTCTTACCATTCAGGAGAGAAACCTTTCTCTCATGGGTTAAGGCTAAGGAACCTTCCTTGCCTTTAATGAAAAATCTGAGTAAATGAGCTTGATACGAAGTTTGACAAAATGACTAAACTTCATAAAAATGTGAAATCGTACAAAATGAGAGAATTTCGATAATGGTGAAGTTTGTGAAATGACTAAACTTCAGAAATGTGAAATCGCACACAATGAGCGAATTTTCGAGAGTTGTAGTCTTTGACTATGTGCAATTTCAATGTGCCCCGTATGTACAAGATGAAGCAAGTGAAAGATAATGTGTTACCGTATCATGGTAATGTGGAAAGCTTAAGTGAAACCTTCTCATTAGAATCCTTTCATCTTGATATCAACAACCTGGGTTGATGAGTTCCTTATGCCTGTCTCTGAGAATGAATGATGATATAATGTATGACACATGATGATCATGACTGAAAATGTTTGATGTTTGGATTTGCAATGATGGAGATCTTCAATTAAAACCAATGATGCATGGTAGATGCACAAATATTTACTGAGCTTTCTTTATGAATGTCTTTCATCTTGTCTGATGTGATCTTACCTCATTGTCGAAAAATTGTTTTCCATTCATGGATTCCCTTGACCCTCGAACAATTGTATGAGTGAATGATCTAGTTGCCCCCATTGTGGTCACAAAATTGCATATTCTAAACAAGTCTTTAAACCATACCCTGCAGTAAGATCCATACTCATTAATGTTTAACGGTTGGTCCTTAAAGAAAACTCTTATCAATTTGTAGAGCTTGACAAGATATATGATGATCTTTGTGTTATTATTATAACTTTGTTATTCTTTCCCTTTTCCACTTGAAGAAGTAGAATGTGCATGGATAACGGACGGACTTCTTAGTATGAAGGATTGTTTTGTGTGGACATCGAGGTGAAGAATGAATATCATCCGAATGGTTCTTTAAGGTAAATGACATCCATTGATATGGGCTGATGAAAAGTGGAGTAATTCAGGTGAAAGGTCTGGTAATGTCACTGATGAGCCAACTGACTTCTTTGCAGAACTTGATAGTGTCAATCACGAAATCACTTCCTTATCTGGCAAGAATGACCTCAAATGTTGCCCCCCAACTCTCATGGTGCGTGGAATTACTCTTGAGAAACTTGTGAATTGGTTGATATTGTTTGATACTTCTTTGTTGCCCCCTTGTTCATTAGGGTGGTGAATCGTGTCTTCTTTCTAAACCGCCTTTGCAGGTTTTCAGTTTAGACTCCATGACTCCCTTTATTCATTTTTTGTTTTTTTTTGCGTCGGACCTTGTTTGACTGCGATTTTCAATCATTTTCATGCAAGCGTAAATAGTTGTTGCTACCTACGCCCGATTACTTCTGACTAAAATGCAAAGACAAATGGCTACTAGCACTATTCGTAACTTCAGCCATTTCTAGCTAAAGACAACGGAATAGAATTTACATTGACCCGTTTCCTTTTCCTTTTTCTTTTTGATTTTTGAGAGTCATGGGTATTGATGTGATGAAGACATCCTGACCGTTGATCTGACTTTGAGATTGATGAATTAGATTTTGGGCTAAATCTAGGTAATTTTAACTTTCAATTTATCTTGGCAAGCTCTCAAAGATTTGAGTAAAAATTCAAAGATTTCTCCAATTATTCATCAATTTATATTGATCAACGTATTAGACACAGCTTAAAGACGACTTGTGAGAAATTGTCTTTCCATGTCACAAATGGGGGTCGTCGGATTTTTTTCACATCATACAATTGTTCTATTGCTCCTTGATTTTCTCTTTTTTTGCAAGATGTTTTTATTTGTGTATGAATGAAAATGTACAGTGACATGTGCGGAAAAAGAAATGACCAAATGCATGATCGATGAAAAATTGTGTAATTGATAATTGAAAAAAATGATGCATGTGAATGTTATAAAAAAGAAAAAGAACACCAATTAGTATAAATTGTATACACAAAAGTGTACAAGTATATAAAAAATCAAATGATTGAATTGACAATTAATGAATGGAATAACTCCCTTTGAACAGAAATGTTGATCGATTTCAGATCACTCTACTGGTGTCATCTAGTTCGGTGCAGTCACTTGGGTGCCTTGGTTGCACGTCGGGCTGACTTGTGCGGCTAGCCAATCTCGTGCGATCTTGAGCTTCCTCCTTTGTCACTTACGCAACTTGTGTAAAGTCCCGCACTCGCTCCTTGGAGAATTGACATGTTTGTCCTTTCTTAAACTTTGATGCTTTATAGCGTTCAAGCTTAGCCATATAAAGTATAACATGTAACCAATATGTGAATCAAGAAACATGTGCCTAAGGGTTAAAAATGGGTGGGGGTAGCTTAAGGTTGGTTCTAATGGATGAGATATGGGCCAATTATATGCAGGGAATGGTCTATCAAAGAGGATCAGGGTGGTTCCCGAATCCCATCGTTGAATAACGACGGCCCAATCTTTACCCACGAGGGACATGTAAGGAATGGATTAACCCGGTCGTTGGTTTTCGTGAGTCCATGCGGGAATATTAATCCCACGAGGCTAGCACTACTTCCCTCGGCGTGGTTTTTGACATGGAGTCGCCACCAATCTTTTTCCTAGGTCAATTGGGAACCTGAAAATGGTCTACGAGAGATCTGGAATCGTTTGTCAGTAACGTACAAAAAATGGTTAATTTTCGTACGCCCAAAATTGGTACCACGGGTTCTTTTTTAGATTTTTGCTTGATTTTAAGAAAATAAATAAAAAAAATAATAAAACTAAAAAAAAAGAAAAGGATTTTTAGTAATTCACATAACTAATAAAAATTCAAAAATATCTTGAAAATAAAATTAAAATAATTGAAATTGACATAATAACAAAAATATTAACTAAAACACAGAAAGGGTTTAGGCCTAGTGCCCAAACTGTTAGTTTTGAAACTTGTTGATGACTGGATTGAAACTTCTAAAAATGGGATTACCTAAGTAATATGGAGAAAACAAAGAAAGGACCGAAATAGAGTTTAACCCGACAAAGATAGAAGAAACAAACTCCTTCTTCTTCCTTGGTCTGCAACTCGCGAAAAGTGAAGAGCTCAAACTTGGCTCCGGCAGAGATGCCACCGGACAGCATCGTCGGAGGTGCGGATCGGCCGGGCAGAAACCGGCGAGCCTGGTGGTGGCGGGTGAGCACCACACGGAGGCTTACAGGCGCGGTGCGCGGAGGGAGAAAAGATGGCCGACGATGCGGGAGTGGTTCGGGCACGGCGGAGGAGAGGCTCTCGGACGAGGGAAACAGCATGCGATGAACAGGCGGCGTCCGGAGAGTCTGCTGGTGGCGGTGTGAGCGAGAATGGTGGTCTAGATAGTCGGATTGGAGCGGGTTGGCTCGCCGGACTCGGCGTGCCGCGGTGGTGCTAATGGAGGTCGGAGTTTGGTGCCGAGGGATGGCCGTGAGTGGTGGAGATGGTGAGGCCAGGGACTGGTGATGAGAGGTGGAGGAGGAGGAGCCAACAAATGTTTTTTTTTTAGTCGAGGAGCCCTGGGAGAAGCGTGATATCCTCTGTTCTTGTTGTCTCTCCCTGTCAACATAGCAATGGGTCAACTTAAAGCAAAATTTTGAGTATTGTCCAAGGATTATGAGCTTTGTTCAATGGTGGAAGGAGACCTACAAATCTTGAGCCAAACAAAACTGCTGTCATTTCCCAAGACTTCAAGGGTGCTGCCATTTTCCAAGACTTGCCTCTTTTCTTTCTCTCTTTTTTTCTTTAAAAAAAAACGTTTTCTTTCTTTTTTTCATTTTTTAATTAATTAATAAAATAAATACATTTTAATTCCACATTAAACTGAATAAAATGATAAAAACACGTAAAAATCATGAAAATGACAAAAGTACATGAAATAATAAAAGACACAAGAACTAATAAATAACAATGGAAGTGATAAAAGCACATGAAATAAAAATGACAAAAGATCAAAAATGAAAAAGAGTTCACAAAATAAAGAAAATAACAAAAGCACATGAAATAATAAAAAATGACAAAAGTTAACGAAATTAACAAAGGCACACGAAATAATAAAAGACACATGAAATAAAAAAAATGTACATGAAAATGATAAAAAAACTACGTAAAATAATGAAAAATGACAAAAATGATGAAAGCGACAAAAATCACATAAAATATTGACCAAAATCACGTGAAAATGAAAAATACCAAAATAATACCAAAATCAAAATTACGAACTGGATTCCAGTAGTCCGAGCAAAAATCGGGTGTCAACAACGTTGTCAGGACGCACCCCCGTAGCTGGTCTGCTCGGACCAGTTCCAGCCGACGCAACCATCTGAGGTAATTAATTAGTTTTGGCTCATTTTAACCTTTTAGAAAAATTAAGGTCTAACTATAAGTTTTAATTAACTCTCAACGGGACCTTCAACCGGAGGAGGAGCGCCGAAAGGAGCGGGAGCACGTGGAGATTCAGGAAAAGGAGATCCGTACCCTCCTCATGTCACCCCACGGTGGAAGCACACAAGTGATTAGGACGTGCATCCGACACCCTAATCGTACTCACTCGGGGTAACAGTACACACACAACACATCCTTTAGGTGAGCCGCTTGGACCCCACAGGCCACTTTAATTTTTTTCCTTCACAGAAATGTTCATACATGAAAATCGCTTTCATTACTCACACATGATCACATCCTTGCACATATCTGAACACAAAAGGTTTCAAGTGCACACTTGCACAGTTTCACAGACTCTACACAAAATGCTTCACAAACACATCTACATACTCACAATGGATATTCAACGCATGTCTGGTACCACAAACACATACACACACATTATTTTCAGCAGAAAATCCTAACATGATACTACTACATGTATGCATGTCATCTGCAATTACAGAGCCAAACAATTTCTACTGGAATACATACAGAACATTCAAAGTGGTGACACTCCAAGGTCCAACCAAAGTCCTCGACGTGGCAGATACTATTGCTACTACACACATAATAAAGTTTAACCGTAAGAAAACCATAGTGCTCAATTATAACTGAAGCTCAAAACTGAATACCACACACAACAGAATTCTCGATCACACATAACGGACGTTACCCCTTAATCCATACACACTGAAACATAGCTAACCAAAACTCACACACATGTACCTGAAAGATCACAACACAAAATCTAACCCCTGAACTCTAATCATCGGGTTGCTTGTCAGGTACTCCTGAAAATGATAATAAAAGGGGTAAGTCGTCGATGAAACTTAGTAAGGGCTGATGTATAAAGCAATGGTTTTCTTGATGCACAAGAAACCTGCAATCAAAGATAAAAGCAGATATACAATAACATATATACATACACATGCTCAACCAATGCAAGTTCAATCAAATGCAATGCAAATCAAACAACAGATTATAATAAAGTTAGACAGAACACAATGACGGTCTTCCCGACCATAACCGAGGCACACACACATAATCACACATAAGAGCATGGCCAACTCGGGGTCATGATCCCCACCGTCATATCACAAATACCTTAAAGGTGTATCACAACACAACACTATTTAGGTGTAGTAACACATCCTGAACACTAATCTCAAAACCAGCACACCAATGCTTATACCATTTGACTAAGTTTGGCATCACCGGGGCCACCCCTCAAACCTAAACTAGCCTCAATATATTCCAATATGCATTTCATAACATACTCCAAAATGAAATATCAAGAGACACTGAACCCTTACCTTATACACAAAATCCGAAATTGAGCTTCCGTTCAGATTTCCAGAAACTGATTTCAGTTGAGTTTCAGCTGAGTTTATGCCCCACCACCTGTTCACAACTGATCAACAGAACACATAATACACACTCAGAAACCATAAAATCAAAGGCTCATGTGGTGCCTTTACACATCAGAAAATCAGAAATTAACGGCTTTTCACATGAACCCCTATTTGCAAAATATGATCCGTAGGAAATGTGTAGTTCTTCGCCGTGATCAATATATCATTACCTTTTTACACATCTAAACTTTTGTTTCCTTGTAGGAAATCAGAAACTGATTTCGGCAGTACTCCGGCGGAGTTTCAGCTCACACTTTCTTCACAACTAGTCAACAGAACATACAACACACACTTAGGAGCCATAAAATCGCACATACATGTTGCGTCATCAACATGTCAAAAATCCAGAAATTACGGCTTTCAAACGGAATCATATTTGAAAAATCTAATCTGTAAGATGTTCATAATTTCTCAAAATGATCAATTTAAAATATTTACCTTAAAACTTCCACAAGATTTCTTCAAGAAACCATGAAGCACATCCATGGAGGTCTCTTGCCATGGAGCCCCGTTGAAAGGAAGAAGAAGATGAAATGAGAAACTGATAATCTTTCTTTCTTTTTCTTATTTTTATCCTTTCTTTTTCACCTTTTGTCTTTTTCTTCTTTTTCATCTTATCTTCTTCTTTTTATCCACTTTTCTTTTTCATCTTTATTTTCAGTTCCCTTTTACTTTCACATTTCTTTTAACTTTTCTTGTCTTTTTCCACTTTTTTCTTTCCTTTCTTTTTCCACACTTTTTCTTTTTTTTCACCTTATCTTCTACTTGTCTTTTTCCTATCTTTTTTTTCAATTATGCCGCCACTTCTCTCTCTCTTCATTTGTTTCAATTTTTCTTTTTTTTGACCCCAAACTTTGCAAAGTTACAATTTAATCCAACCGTAACTTGCATATCTTCCAAACCGCTCCACCAACTGAAATGAAATCTGAATACCATCCCCGGAACTTCATAACACACACAAACAAAACATATTTAACTTGTTTAAAATTAAGCCTCGAACTTCACAAAATTTACTAATCCTGACATTAGCACTTAATCACACAAATTAACTCACTTTCTTACCGAGTATTGGTAACACCTCACGAGCTACGCCGAGCAAGAGGTGGTGATCCTATGCCAGGATGAGAGAATACGTCGGCAAGAGGACCAACTTCAGCAGGCGAACGCATCCATTAGTGTCATCTGGGGAGCACTGCAGCGGCGGCGTATCCTATCGCCAGGGGTGTGCCGGCAGGTTTAGTGGCTAGATCATCGAGCCAGGTTCGGACGACGACATTTGTCACCACAACAGCCCAACCCCTACATCGTTGACAACTTTGAGGATGATGTTTACCGGCTGATCCCCCGGTGCAACCGCCGCAGCACACCCTCCAATCATCCACTAGTTACGAGTCATTTTTCTAGTCACGGGAGGAAATGGATGCGTACATTGCATCCCTCTTAGCTCAACAGCCCGCGTCGGTCGGACGAACCTCTTTCAGATTGCTAGGATTTCTTTTTTGGAATATTTTAATGTAAATATAGTATTTTGATGTAATTATGGTATTTATTAATTATATATTTCATTGCTAATTAGATTTTCACTTTTGAATTAAATATGTTTAATATTATAGTATATTATTAATATTAAACTATAAAATAATATATGTATCAACAAAAGGGAATATAATAACAAGAGATTATGTAATTAAAAAAATAGTCATAGAAGCGGCTTCCTCCGCCGCTCTAGAGCGGAGGAAACACGTCAAATTGTGTGCTCCGCTCTGAAGCGGTGATGTCGCTTCACCTGAAGCGGGTATGGTGCTGCAAGGTTTGTTAAAGCGAGCTCACATGTAGCGATGAGTTTAACGGCTTTCTCCACTTCTGTTGTAACGAAAATGAAACGTATTGACCGCGACAAAACTAAGATCAGATACGTAGTGTTAGTAGTAGTACTTATTAGTGTATGTATATGTGTATATCCATGTATGCATGTATATAAAATAACAATCGGTACATTAAATCTGGTACATCTGAGATATCTCCGATACACCGGTATCATTTCGTGCCATTAGAAAAACGGTACGTTATCCGGTATGAGATTTCGCACCTTGCCTATCTCAGGTTGTTATTTTGTTAGTAATTGCATTATTGGTCCTTCTATTCTTCTTAGTTATTTTGCTAACTTTAATCATGGGGTACCACCAACTTCAATTATTAAAATTTTCCCACTTTTTCGTCAAATTATACACAACGTCAAAATATTGTCACCTCCACTTTTTTTTTAAAAAAAAAAACTCCTATATTAGGGGGCTTCAAACATGATGATAAAAAAAAAATTCATTTACCAAAAAATTACAAAATTCACTTTTAAAATTCACTCATTTCTCAACTATCTCTCAAACATATATTTTCTTTTACAAATAGAGGAAGATGTGGGGAAGGGGCTCTGTATTTTGTAACAGAGGGACACGTGAGGGGAGGGGGGCTGCAGAGAGACACGTGGCGGGCTGTGGGTGGGGGGCTGTGGGTGGGGCTGGGGGATGGGGACACTTGGGGGGCTGTGGGGTGGGGAGCTGGTGGGATGAATTACAGTTGTTCGTGAATCACGAATAACTGTGCATATTCGGACCTCCCGTGAATACGATGAGGTCCGAATTTGTACAGTTAATCACCGAATTTGTGGAGGTGAATTCCAAAAAATTCACCTCCACAACCCAAAGTTTGAAACCCCCTATTAACAATTCGGGAGTACTCAGAATCATGTGATGGTGACGAGCAATTGAAGAATTAACAGAGGAAGGATCGTCAATACTGTTGTCTTCTCGGTGACTTGAAGAAATCTCCGGCTTCAATTGCTCCTCCAAAGCAAATATGTTGCTGTGTTTCCGTTTCTCTTCCGTTAGTGACAATTACTCTTCATATATACTACCTTCGTCCATGGAAAAATGGTGGAGTACTATTCTTTTTTAATATTTAATTCATGATTTTATTTCTTTAATATTTTGATATATAAAGTAAATAATTTAGAGGAAAATTATATGTTAATGTGTCTAATTTCTAAATATATTTATTTCAAAAATTTTTAATGAATCTAATACTCCCACCACCCCCAAATAAATGATACATTTCTTTTGACACTAAAATTAAGAAATAATGGAAAAGAAAAAAATTTGGTCAAAAATACCTTCGGTTCTAACTTGGAGGATGCATGTTAAAAATTAGAGGATCAATGTTAAGGGTAATTAAATAAAACAACTAAGCTAAAGTATCTAGAAAGGAAATGCACCAATTTTTTTAGAACATTCCAAAAAGAAATACACACCATTTATTTGAGGAAGTAGAGAGTAATAATTTGAATCTCAGACCATCGAAAATTTACGGACCAATTTTCAAGACAAAGGAAGTATATACATCTTACTTTTGGTTTTTACCATCTATATTGAATAAGCCACTTCACTACGTAGAAAACACAAGTTTTACCGCGGTCCTTACTAGGGCGAGAGCCGCGATAAAGGTCACTATCACCTCGCTTCCACAATTTACCATGGCCCTTTGCACAATAAACCGCGGTAATTTTTTTTCTTTATTTTTTCTCCCGTTTTTCTTTTATCTTTTCCTTCTCTCTTCTTCTTCCCTTCTTTCTTTCTTTCTTTCCTCTTCTCTCGTTTTTTTCTCTTTCCTTCTCTCTTCTTCTAGTTTTCTCCTCTCTTCTTCTTCTCTGTTCTTTCATCTTCATCTTCTTCTTTCTTTCCTTCTTTCTTTCTTTTCCCATTTTTTTCTCTTTTCCTTCTCTCTTCTTCTTCTTCTATCCTTCTTTATTTTTTTTCTTTCTTCTTCTTCTTCTCCCGTTTTTTTCCTCTCTTCTTCTTCTCTATTCCTTCTTCTTCTTCTTCTTCTTCTTCTTCTTCTTCTTCTTCTTCTTCTTCTATCTTTCTCTGTTCTTCTTCTTCTTCTTTGGATGAATTTCTGGGTTTTTCTGGGTTTTTTGGATGAATTCGGATGAATATTCATCCGAATTCATCCACTTTCTTTAAAAAATTATTTAAAATAATTACTGCGACCTGGGGCGCGGTATTGCTGCAGGGCACTGTAAGGCTTCTACCGCGAGCTGTTTTACCACGGGAGTTACTGCGGCCTCTCCCTCGATAATTACCATGGTGCTACCGCGGAGGAGGCCGCGGTAAGCCATAAATGCTCCACGTAGTGCTTGTGAATCTCACTAACACAAATAAGTTGAGCCCTTCGAAATTATCCAATTCAAACTGTAGCGACGTGGTTTTTGACAAGAGTCGCCACCAATCTTTTTCCTAGGTCGATTGGAAACCTGAAAATGATCTACGAGAGATTGGAAACCTGAAAATGGTTAATTTTTGTACGCCCAAAATTGGTACCACGGGTGTTTTCATAAATTTGCTTGATTTTTAAGACATAAAGAAAAGAAAAAAAAAGAGATAAATAACCACACTAAAAATAAAATAAAAGAAAAGGATTTTTAATAATTTACATAGCCAATAAAAATTCAAAATATCTTGAAAGTCAAATTAAAACAATTTAAATGGACATTATAACAAAAAACCTAACTAAAACACAAGAAAGATTTAGGCCTAGTGCCCAAAAGTGAAGTTTTTAACTTGACAGTGTGACTTGAATGCTGCTGTGAACAACTCAAGGGGTTTAAATGACAAAAGAGAGAAAATAGAGGGACAGGGACTTAGGTTGTTATTTTACCAAAAGTTTAAAAAAACTGCAGCAGCAGCTTTCTTCTTCGCGCGTCGTGCGCCGGCGACGGAGATGACGGCGGCCGGCACCAGAGTCGGCTTTTCGGCGGCGGAGCAGACTCAGGTCGTCCCGGCGGCAGCCGGAGAGGATGGTGGCAGCGGCGGCGCGGTGAATGGAGCTCCGGTTGGAGAGAAAACGGGCGGCCGGCGTCGGATCGGATTTTTGACCGTTTTCCCCTCCGTTTGGGCACCTCCGGCAAGGAGAAAGGTTTCTACTGCCTCCTGGAGGTTCTACGGTGTTGATGGAGGCTGCTTTTGGCGACGAAACGCGGCGGAGAGTGGGCTGGTGGACAGTGACGGAACCAGAAATTTGAGGTTGGGGGCAAGATAGGTGTGTAGCTTAATATTAGCTTCGTCCTCTCACTTTTTATTGTAATTTTTTATTTTCCATCTTTCAATAAAATATATTTTATTATTTCTCTAATATTTTTTGATATAAATTTACAAATTTTATAAAATAATAATAATTTAATGTATCTAGTTTCTAAATAATTTAATATAGATAAATTGAATTCAAATGGATATCGAATGTCAAAATGTTGCCCTAATAAAGGGACGGGGAAGTATATAATAAGTCAATCACGAGTGACGGAACCAAAGCAAGTTTTACAAAAAAATTCTCTAAATTTTACACAAATTAATACACGTATAAAATACTCAAAATTCAACATGATATTCTTTGAGATTTCTAAAAGTTTACGTGAATGGAGTATTTAAATAATTGACTTTAAATATCTAAACATTCATGAAAAATATCATAGATTAAATAGGAGTATAAAACAACAAAAACAAAGTGTAGAATTATTTGAGAACGGATGGAGTATTTTTAAAATTCTGTGGGAGTAAAGAATAATTAAATTATTAATTTTAAATTGATTGTTCCCCCTATAAAAAATAATTTAAAATTAATAATTTAATTATTCTTTACTCTCCTACTAGAATTTAAAAAATACTCACTCCGTCCCCAAATAATTTTACACTTTGTTTTTGTTGTTTTACAGTATTTAATCTATGATTTGTTTTCATGAATGCTTAGATGTTTTACAGTAAAAATGAACATTTAAATACATGGTTGTATTTGGACTGAGTTATGGATGAGTTAATAATTTATGGAATTGGATTGAGTTTGGTTGAATTTTAATTTTGATTGAGCTTTAATTTTTTTGGGTTGAGTGGAGGGGGCTAATGGATAAATTATTGCATTAATCTTAATATTATATACTATATACACTATACCCCTCAAATTAATGGGGGTGGCAGCAGCCTCCCCCTGCCATACAATGGCTCCGTCACTGCTGGTGGAGCGTCGGGCCGGCGAACTTGGTTCCTCGGTTTTGGCGTCCGGCGGCTTGGATGGACGGGCTGAGGGCACTGACGGGTTGCTGGAGGCTTGACGGAGAGGATGGGAATGGTGGTTGGTGATGAAATGAAGCGGAGGTGACCAAGAGGGAGAGGATGGGAGGAGAAGAAGGTGGGTTGAGGTTTTTGCTGCAAGTTTTTTTTTGACGTCTGTTCTTCTTCCTCCTGCTGATCTCTCTCTCATTGGTGCAATTTATAGCCCAATTCTTGAGTATTGCCCATAAGATCAAACACTTGTTCAATGGTGAAAGAGATGAAAATTCACTGCATGCTGTTGGTGAGCTTTTGGCGGTGGCACCTCCTGCAGCAGCCTCCCATGCGTGCTGCCGATTTCCAAGAACTTGCTCCTCTCTTTTCTTCTTTTTTTCTTTTAAAAACGTTTTCTTTTTTTTTTATAATTAATTAATAAAATGAAATAAACACATTTTAATTAAACAGAATAAAATGACAAAATCACATGAAATAATAAAAGACAGAAGAACTAATAAATAACAATGAAATAAAAATGACAAAAGATCAAAAATGAAAAAAAAAATTCACAAAATAACGAAAATAACAAAAGCACATGAAATAATAAAAAAAATGACAAAAGTTAACGAAATTACCAAAGGCACACGAAATAAAATAAACGTTTATAAAAAACTAAATAACAAAAACGACAAGAGTACACGAGAATGATACAAACTACGACAAATAATGAAAAATGACGAAAATGATGAAAGCGACGAAAATCACATAAAATAATGACAAAAATCACGTAAAAAATGAAAAATACGAAAACAATACGAAAAATCAAAATTACGAACTAGATTTTAGTAGTCCGGGCAAAAATCGGGTGTCAACAGCTGCCCCCCTTTGCGTGATTCATGGAACATGGAGCATGCAAAGTAGGATGACACCGAATTTTTGCCCGGCGAATAACGAGAACCTTCTCATTATTCATGAAAGGAAGAAACTTTTCTTACCCTTCCGAAGCGAAGGAACCTTCCTTGCTTCATTCAACAGGAACTTTCCTATTGAATTGAATAGCAGAAACCTTTCCGCTATTTAGAGTTAAGGAACTCTCCTTACTCTGAAGTTTCGAGATTGAGAACCTCCTCAATGCTCGGTGAAAATGTGAAAATAGATGACTGTTGTTATTGGATTGAATAACAAGAACCTTCTCGTTACTCATGAAGCGAAGGAACCTTCCTTGCTTCTCTCAATAAGAACCTTCCTATTGAGTTTAATAGCGGAAACCTTCCCACTATTCGAGGTTAAGGAACCTTCCCTACCCCAAAGATGCGAGATTGAGAACCTTCCCAATGCTCGGCAAAAGTAAGATGAATGACTGATTGAATGATTGATTGAAATCGAATAACAAGAACATTCTCATTATTCGCGAAGCGAAGGAACCTTCCTTGCTTCAATAGTTCGAGATTGAGAACCTTCCCAATACCCGATAAAAGTAGGATGAAGGATTGATTGACTGATTGATTGAAATCGAATAACAAGAACCTTCTCATTACTCGTGAAGCGAAGGAACCTTCCTTGCTCCGATAGTTCGAGATTGAGAACCTTCCCAATGCTCGGAAAAGTGAGATGAATGACTGATTGAATGAAAGTTGAGATGGAATAACAAGAACGTTCTTGTTATTCGTGAAGCGAAGAAACCTTCCTTGCTCCGGTAATTCGAGATTGAGAACCTTCCCAATGCTCGGAAAAAGTGAGATGAATGACTGATTGAATGAAAGTTGAGATGGAATAACAAGAACGTTCTTGTTATACGTGAAACGAAGGAACCTTCCTTGCTCCGGTAATTCGAGATTGAGAACCTTACCAATGCTCGGAAAAAGTGAGATGAATGACTGATTGAATGAAAGTTGAGATGGAATAACAAGAACTTTCTCGTTATTCATGAAGCGAAGGAACCTTCCTTGTTCCGATAATTCGAGATTGAGAACCTTCCCAATGCTCGGCAAAAGTAAGATGAATGACTGATTGATTGATTGATTGAAATCGAATAACAAGAACCTTCTCATTATTTGTGAAGCGAAGGAACCTTCCTTGCTCCGGTAATTTGAGATTGAGAACTTTCCCAATGCTCGGTAAAGATAGATGACTGGTTGACAAAAATTGAACAACAAGACTTGTTGTTTGTGAAGGGAAAAAAACCTTTCATTCCCTTCTGAAGCGAAGGAACCTCCTTGCTCCGGTAATTCGAGATTGAGAATATTCTCAATGCTCGGAAAAAGTGTATGATTGATTGTCATTTGGAAGTGGTGATTGAATAACAAGAACCTTCTTGCTACCCGTAGAGGGAAGAAACCTTTCTTTCCCTTAAAAAGCGAATGAACATTTCCTGCTTCTCTGTTGAAAGATTTGATTGAAATATCGAGACGAAGTGAATGGTGAGAACTTTCTTACCATTCAGTGAAAGAAGACTTTTCTTTCACGATTAAGGTTGAGGAACTTTCCTCCCTATTGGTGAAAAGGGATTATCGTGAAGTGAGAAGAATGATAAGAACTTGCTTACCATATGGGGAGAGAAACGTTTCCCTCCGAGCTTGGCAAATGAACTTTCCCTGTCTTTGGTGAAAAGCTGAGTGATTCAGTGAGAAGTGTGATGAAATGACTACACTTCTAAGTTGAGACATCCCACAAAGCGAGTGAAGTTTTGAAATATTAGAAGAAGAGAGGAGTTTTCTTCTTCCCCGCGAGAGACTCGACACAGGCGGCGCTGGTTTCACCGAAGCACAGTGAAGATGACAAGAAAATGTCGTCGAATGGTGGAAAGGGATCTCTAGGCTCCGGAAAGATGTTCCCGGCAACTTGGGAGTGTGATGAATGAGGGGTTCGCCTGTGTGGAGGGAGATAGACGACTCCAAGTGGGTTGTTAATGCTCGGGCAAGAGCTGAAAATGGTGAGAGATGAATGCTTGGCAACTAGAGATTCTGTTGAGACCAGCCTTTTTGAGTGAAATGAGCTCAAAGGGAGGTTACAGAACCGATGCCCCTCTTTGAGTGATGCTCCGCTGACTTGGAATGAAGAGAATGGAAGAACTTTCTTACCATTCAGGGAGAAAAACCTTTCTCTCATGGGTTAAGGCTAAGGAACTTTCCTTACCTTTAATGAAAAATATGGAGTGAATGAGGTTGATATGAAGTTTGACAAAATGACTAAACTTCATAAAAAATGTGAAATCGCACAAAATGAGCGAATTTGGAAAATGGTGAAGTTTGACGAAATGACTAAACTTCAGAAATGTGAAATCGCACACAATGAGTGAATTTCCGAGATTCGTAGTCTTGTGCAATTTGCAATGTGCCCCGTACGTACAAGATGAGGCAAGTGAAAGATAATGTGTTACCGTATCATGGTAATGTGGAAAGCTTAAGTGAAACCTGTGGAAGTTTTCAAGCTGAAGTATACATGAATCATTGTCATTTTGGAGAGCTTCTCATCAGAATCCTCTCATCTTGATATCAAAGCATGTGTTGATGAGTTCTTTGAAAACCTGTATCTGAGAATGAATGATGATATTGTGTATGATACATGATGACAAGAATGTTTGATGTTTGATATCGTCATAAAAAACGAACACATTGTTCTTTGATGAAAACCAATGATGCATGATTGGCGCGAGAACCTTTGCTTAAGCTTTCCACATGGATCTTTTCCATCTTGCTTGATGTGACCTTACCTCATCGTTGAAAAATTATTTTCCATGGCCGGATTCCTTTGCCCCTGAGAATAATTATATGAGTGAATGATCTATTTGCCCCCCAGTTGTGGTCACAAAAATCCATATTCTCAACAAGAGTCTTTAAACCATGTCTGCCGTAAGATCCATACTCATTAATGTTTAACGGTTGGTCCTTAAAGAAAACTCTTATCAATTTGTAGAGCTTGACAAAATATATGATGATTCTTGTGTAAATATTAAAATCTGTTATTCTTTCCCTTTTCCATTTGAAGAAGTAGAATGTGCAGGGATAGCGAAAGGGCTTCTTTGTATGAAGGATCGTCTTGTGTGGACGTCGAGGTGAAGAAAAAAAAATATCAGTTGAAAGGATTTTGTAAGGTAAATGGCATCCACTGATGATAGGCTGATGAAGAGTAGGGTGGTTCAGGCGAAAAGCCTGGTAATGTCACCGATTAGCCACTTAACTTCTTTGCAAGACCTGATAGTGCCAATCTCAAACTCATCGTCTTATCCGATGAGAACGACTTCAAAATGTTGCCCCCTAACTGTCATGATGTGCTTAACTGATCTTGAGAAACTTGAGAATTGGTTGATGCTGCTTGAGATTTCTTTCTTGCCCCCAACTCTCATGATGCGTGGAATGGCTCCTCGGAAACTTGAAAAGTAGTTGATATTGCTTGAGATTTCTTTGTTACCCCGTTGGTTATTGGGCTGGTAATAACCACTTCAAACTATGTCTTCAATCTAAACCGCCTTTGCAGGTTTTCAGTTTAGACTCCATGACTCACTTTCTCATCTTTCTTTTTTTTATTCTTTTTTTTTGTCGGACCTTGTTTGACTTGCGTTTTTAGTCATTTTCATGTGAGCGTAAATAGTTGTTGCTACCTACGCCCGATTACTTCTGACTAAAATGCAAAGACAAATGGCTACTAGCACTATTCATAACTTTGGCCTTTTCAAGCTAAAGACAGCGGAATAGAATTTATATTGACCACTTTTTTCTATTTTCTCCATTTTTGTGAGCCATGGGTATTGATGTGTTGAAGACGCCTTGACCTTTGATCAGACTTGAGAATTGATGAGGATTGGGGGTAAACTTGACTTGATCTCAACCTTGGTGGTGTAGAAATGATCCGAAATGTACTTTCATTCTCATGCCCCTTCTTTTTGATGAATGAGGTTTTCTTCTTTGAGATGGTTGATCTTTTGATGCCAAGAAACAACCTTCGGATGTTCATTCGGCCAGCGGTTGAGGCGACATTTTTTCTGAAATAATCTCACAGTTGAAGGGCCACACTGAAATTGCTCTCACTAGATTCAACAATGTCTTCGAGAAAGCTACTATCAAGTCTTCATTTTAACTTATCGGTGACATTATTTATGATGTGGGTTGGTGAGAGGGTCTTGAAATGGAGAAAAGAATGTTTGAACTGTGATGTGGCATTTTGCTGAAGGATACCAATGTGCACATTTTACACCTTCTCATTTCAAGGAAAAGAATAATGGATGTCCGTTGCAACAAAGACTGTACCCTAGATTTTGGACCAAATCTAGGTAGCTTTAACTTTCAATTTATTTTGGCAAGCTCTCAAAGATTAGAGTGAAATTAAGGTTATCCCAGTTATTCATCAATTTGCATAAATCTATATGTTAGACATAGCTTAAAGACGACTTGTGAGAAATTGCCTTTCCATGCCACCAATGGGGGTCGTCGGATTTGTTTTCACATCATACAATTGTCCTCAAATTCCTTGATTTTCTTTTTTTTGCAAGATGTATGAATGAAAATGTACAGTGACATGTGCGGAAAAAGAAATGACCAAATGCATGATCGATGAAAAATTGTGTAATTGATAATTGAAAAAAAAATGATGCATGTGAATGTTATAAAAAAGAAAAAGAACACCAATTAGTATAAATTGTATACACAAAAGTGTACAAGTATATAAAAAAATCAAATGATTGAATTGACAATTAATGAATGGAATAACTCCCTTTGAATAGAGTTGTTGATTGATTTTAGATCACTCTACTGGTGTCGTCTAGCTCGGTGCAGTCACTTGGGTGCCTTGGTTGCACGTCGGGCTGACTTGTGCGGCTAGCCAATCTCGTGCGATCTTGAGCTTCCTCCTTTGTCACTTACGCAACTTGTGTAAAGTTCCGCACTTGCTCCTTGGAGAATTGACATGTTCGTCTTTTCTTAAACTTTGATGCTTTATAGTGTTCAAGCTTAGTCATATAAAGCATAACATGTGACCAATATGTGAATCAAGAAACACATGCCTAAGGGTGAAAAATGGGTGGGGGTAGCTTAAGGTTGGTTCTAATGGATGAGATATGAGCCAATTATATGCAGGGAATGGTCTATCAAAGAGGATCAGGGTGGTTCCCGAATCCCATCGTTGAATAACGACGGCACAATCCTTACCCACGAGGGACATGTAAGGAATGGATTAACCCGGGTCGTAGGTTTTCGTGAGTCCATGCGGGGAATATCAATCCCACGGGACTAGCACTACTTCCCTACTAGGAAACAATGAAGGCTTGGAGAATAACATCTCACAAGTACAACAACATCGTATTCCGCTTAGAAAGAAATTGTTTTGTTTAGAGCTCGGGTAGGAAGCTCAATGATATGAATGCAACATGTATACTTTGTGTCCGTATGTGTGAGAGTGTGAATTAAAATATGTACAATAGAAACACAATAAAAATAAAAAGGTAAAATCAAGCAAATAAAAAAAAACAAACCCCTTTTGTGGCCGGACAAGTCCCCAGCGGAGTCGCCATCTGTAGCGAGGTGGTTTTTGACAAGAGTCGCCACCAATCTTTTTCCTAGGTCGATTGGAAACCTGAAAATGGTCTACGAGAGATCTGGAATCGTTTGTTAGTTACGTACAAAAATGGTTAATTTTCGTATGCCCAAAATTGGTAGCACGGGTGTTTTCATAAATTTGCTTGATTTTTAAGACATAAAGAAAAGAAAAAAAAGAGATAAATAACCACACTAAAAATAAAATAAAAGAAAAGGATTTTTAGTAATTTACATAGCCAATAAAAATTCAAAATATCTTGAAAGTAAAATTAAAACAATTTAAATGGACATTATAACAAAAATCCTAACTAGGTTGAAATGACAAAAGTGAAGTTTTTAACTTGACAGTGTGACTTGAATGCTGCTGTGAACAACTCAAGGGGTTTAAATGACAAAAGAGAGAAAATAGAGGGACAGGGACTTAGGTTGTTATTTTACCAAAAGTTTAAAAAAACTGCAGCAGCAGCTTTCTTCTTCGCGCGTCGTGCGCCGGCGACGGAGATGACGGCGTCCGGCACCAGAGTCGGCTTTTCGGCGGCGGAGCAGAGGCAGGTCGTCCCTGCGGCAGCCGGAGAGGATGGTGGCAGCGGCGGCACGGTGAATGGAGCTCCGGTTGGAGAGAAAACGGGCGGCCGGCGTCGGATCGGATTTTTGACCGTTTTCCCCTCCGTTTGGGCACCTCCGGCAAGGAGAAAGGTTTCTACTGCCTCCTGGAGGTTCTACGGTGTTGATGGAGGCTGCTTTTGGCGACGAAACGCGGCGGAGAGTGGGCTGGTGGAGCGTCGGGCCGGCGAACTTGGTTCCTCGGTTTTGGCGTCCGGCGGCTTGGATGGACGGGCTGAGGGCACTGACGGGTTGCTGGAGGCTTGACGGAGAGGATGGGAATGGTGGTTGGTGATGAAATGAAGCGGAGGTGACCAAGAGGGAGAGGATGGGAGGAGAAGAAGGTGGGTTGAGGTTTTTGCTGCAAGACGTCGTTGCTGAATGGTGCAATTTATAGCCAATTCTTGAGTATTGCCCATAAGATCAAACACTTGTTCAATGGTGAAAGAGCGCTACCCAGCTCGACAAAGCTTTTGGCGCTGCACACAGTAGCGCAGGCAGTAGCGCCACACCCCCCTACCAGGGCGTTACTATCCCAAATTCCAATAATGCGCAATTTCCTCCGCATCCCACATCAGCGTGGTTCAACCCCGTTCCGGGGTGAGAAAATGGGTAACAAGATCTCTCACCGCACTAATTGTCTATATTGCATGATTCCCAAGTATTGTCTTATAAAAGACGCCATAGTCATTATGGATTGTTCTATATTATTTTATTACTATAATGGGATTCTATATTATTATTATTATCATTATTTTAGATAAACTAGTAAATAATAATGAGAGTAAGTTTTATTTAAAATTATATTTTCTTTATCTTTCCATGGTTAGAAACTAATGAATTTTTCTATCAAATCCGAAAAAGAAAACATGAACATACTTAATCAAAAAAATGATCATTAATTTTAATGGGAATTTCTAAAAGAAATATGAACATACTTAATCAAAAAAAATGATCATTAATTTTATGTGCACCTAATTAATTTATTCAGTTAATATTTATTTTTGTTAATATTGTAATTAATTTGTTAATATTTTGTAATATCATTTTTTTTAATATTTGTAAATTATCTTAATTTGTTAATATTTGTAAATTATCGAAATTTTTAAATATTTGAAAAAATATTTTAGTATTCTGAAATTTATTTTAATATTTTGAAATAGGACGACCGTAACGCACAATAGCATTACCAGGGCGCTACTCTCTCTGACAAGTTCTGACCAGTAGCGCCCTGAGTAATGCCTTGGGCGCTACCAATACTTTCGGCCCCACAGTAACGCCCAAGGGCGTTACCAGGGCGCTACTAGCTCTGACACGCCTCTGACTGGTAGCGCCCTGAGTAACGCCTGGGGCGCTACTGCGCTTTCCGGCCCCATAGTAACGCCTCAGGCGTTACCCCAGGCGTTACTGCATTGTCTCCAAGTACGTAGTGTGCAGCAGCCTCCCATGCGTGCTGCCGATTTCCAAGAACTTGCTCCTCTCTTTTCTTCTTTTTTTTCTTTTAAAAACGTTTTCTTTTTTTTATAATTAATTAATAAAATGAAATAAACACATTTTAATTAAACAGAATAAAATGACAAAATCACATGAAATATTAAAAGACACAAGAACTAATAAATAACAATGAAATAAAAATGACAAAAGATCAAAAATGAAAAAAAAAAGTTCACAAAATAACGAAAATAACAAAAGCACATGAAATAATAAAAAAAATGACAAAAGTTAACGAAATTACCAAAGGCACACGAAATAAAATAAACGTTTATAAAAAACTAAATAACAAAAACGACAAGAGTACACGAGAATGATACAAACTACGACAAATAATGAAAAATGACGAAAATGATGAAAGCGACGAAAATCACATAAAATGATGACAAAAATCACGTAAAAAATGAAAAATACGAAAACAATACGAAAAATCAAAATTACGAACTAGATTTTAGTAGTCCGGGCAAAAATCGGGTGTCAACACAAACTTTACAAGTATATGGAAATTTGAGCGTACCAAGCTTTCGGCTCGAGCTCAAACTTTTCATGACCTGAGCTCAACCCGTTATTTGTTGAACTCGACCGAAACTTAAACCCACTGCGTAGTTGTTTGGATCTCAGTAGCGGGCCTGGTAACGAAGAGCCCGTTACCGTGGACCCCAAAAAGCCCTCTGATGGATGGAAGCGGACTGCCCACTACTAATGGCGTCACCGTTTATTTCGGTAGCGA
This sequence comes from Stellera chamaejasme, assembly GCA_024586325.1. NCBI lineage: Eukaryota > Viridiplantae > Streptophyta > Magnoliopsida > Malvales > Thymelaeaceae > Stellera > Stellera chamaejasme. Next base: position 51,836,142 of record CM044981.1, on the reverse strand, counting down.
GTTAGTAATGGGCTAGATGGTAACGGGGATGGTAGCGGGCAACCTCGCTACCGTGGTAATGGGAAAGGTAGCGGATTGCCCGCTACCCTCATCCCAATTAATACATAGTGACCGAGTCAAATGGACCGAACTCTCAGCTCATCGAAATCCTTACTCATGAAGGCTTTCCTGTTTAAAGCAAGTCATAACTTTTGATCTAGCAAAAGAATACTCTTTAATCATTGATCTCGATAAAAAGAACTAAAGCTATATTCATACTTTAGATGTACATGTGAAATAAATATTGAAAAGCCATATAATGTTCTTCGCTTTAATCATGAGAATCAAGGAAAGCCATGTTCTGCTTCTCGAATAATCGGTGTTTAAAATGTGTTTTTCACCGTGATCTTTCAGACCCCAATATTTCCAAACTAACCATCTCATTTGTGGGAATATAAATTAAGAATAATAGTGAATCAAAGTGCTCGAATTCATGTGATGCATGTGTTGTGTTGAAATCTATTATGTAAATTGACAAAATTTGTAAGTTTAATTGTTGTCAATTTCGGTTTTGATCGAAAAACCAAACTACCACCTCTATTTGACAGTGACTAAACTGGAAAGAGTACTACTCTGGGGACGTAATTAATCATGACCCAATCGCATCTATGAGTACTTGGTTTGCTACTATGAATGGACAGCCTATAATAGCTGATAGAATGCACTGGACATCTTAATCACTACTCCCTCCGTCTAAAAAAGAATGTCACATTTAACATTTTATGTTGTTTGACTTAAATTATTGTTATAAAGAATTCTTTCATAAATATACTTACAAACTACAAACTATCGTTTGCATATAAACTTATCCATTTTCAATATCAAAAGTTTGAAGAAAACAATCATAGATTATAGAAAATGAAGTGTTATTGTTAAGACCACCTAAGTATTTAAGGTATTTATACATTCATAAGTTTAATACTCCCTCCGTCCCTGAATAATTGTACACTTTGTTTTTACTGTTTTACAGTATTTAATCTATGATTTTTTTTCATGAATTTTTAGACTTTAAAGTTAATAATTTATATGCATGTCATAATTTGAAGTATAAACTTTCTAAATATATTTTTTCTGAATTTTTTAAAACTTGCTATCTTTGTTAAAATTTGAGTCAAACATTGAATCTTGAAACAACAAATTCAAAGTGTATAATCTTTCAGGGACGGAGGTAGTAATATATTCAGAGGTGTTAATTTATTTGCTAAATAAGGATAAGTTAAGCTTGTGTACCACTTTGAATTTAATTGGATCGATTTGAGCAAAGTTTAATTCAAAGGACATTTTGGTCATTTTATCGAAATGCCTAAGAATTATCAAACATGGGTTTAAGAGGTAGAAACTCATGTTATGAAGAAGTATGAAAAGTTTTAGAAACAAACTAGATTTAGTTTGAGAAAAAAAGTCATTTTAATGCTTAGTGACCTATTTGTCACTTTGCAAAGTTTAAGAACTTAATTTTAATAGCACAACTGGTCAAAATTGACCATTGGGTTGTGAAGAATGAGCAGACCACACTTGGGCTTGCTGGACATGAGAAGGGATGAGTTTTAGAAGTGTTAAGTCCATTGCAGTTGGGTTGGTCTTATGAGAGGACAATTAAGTCTTTTAATTGGTCAATAATTTGACCACAAGCTTATCTTCCTCATTAGTTCCAATTTCTAGCAGAAAAATTAGAAAGCTCCTGCTCTCTATCACGTACAAACCAGCTCCCATCCATCCCTAGCCAAAACCTCAATAAATTCAAAGGGGAAATGTTGCATCATGAGTGATTTAACAACCTAAAGCTTAATCTTTCTTTGGATTGAGGCATTTAAGCTTAACTAAACACACAAGCTAAGACAAGATGATACATAGGCATAGGGTGGTGAAAGTTGTTATTTGCAGCTAAAAGTAGCGGTTTAAGCTAATGTATTCTCTGAAATCTCTGAGCTATTAATGTGTTTGAGATGTTTTGAATGCATTAGAGTTGAGATATTAAGCTTTGATTGAAGATATTGTAAGTTTGGTAAACGATTACACAAAGCTAGTTAAATTTGGTTATGCTGAGTTCAAGTTAAAACCTGTACCAAATGGCTTGCTGTAAAATCCTAGTTTTTAGTCTGAGACATTCTATACAGAATGAGGAAGAAGTAAAACTTTACGGTTCTAGATTTGGAGCTATAATGAGGAAGTAATGGTTATTTGAAGTTGAGGTACCAAAACAGAACCTCCAAATTGTACCTAAGTTCTTATATTTTGGTTCACTCCCTTCTAGTACTTTAAAGTTTAATATTCAAGAGCTTAAATGTTAAATTTGGACTAGCAAAGAGATTGCTAATTAAGGATCATAACTCAAGTGACAAGTGAACCAAATCAGACTAAAAGTTTAGGAAGGTTAACCATGCATGTCATGAATGAGCTAGCAGCTCTAAGGAGCTGAAGATCAACCAAATATTTTAATATCTCTTGTACAAAGTAACTAAGGTAAGGGTGAACTATATCTTACTAAGGTAAGATGAAGCATATTACTAACGTACGATGAAATATAAGAAAGCAAGTAAGTGACAACTACAAAGTTGTCAAGGCAATGATAATTATCCTTGAAGGAAAGTAGGATAGGGCATGGTCTTGAGAACAAGACCCGAACAACGGCCACTGTTCAAAGTCTCGGTGTATAAGTGAGCTCAGTACACAAGTGCACTTGATGAATATCAATGATTGGAGAATGTTCAACAAGATTACATGCTTCACATGTATTCAACATTTGTGCATTTTCATTCATCATCATTATTGTGCTTTTGTTATTACAATCTTACAGGTCGGAAACTCCTTACTGAGTATCTTTGAATACTCACGCCCTTACGTTAACTTTGTGCAGATAAAGAGGGCGGGGGGTGTATCAACCACTAAGGGTTGATAAGTTAAGTTTTCTAGGAGCGGTAAAAGAAGGACCAGTCCGGATCCAACGATGAGGTTTGGAGCTAAGAAAAGTTTTGATGTACATATTGGTCTAGTACTCTTATGTTCCAATCTAGTATAAACACTACTAGTTCTAAGTATGCTAGGCCTTGTGAAATAGCTATAAGTATGCTAGGCCTTAGAGTACTGTAGGCATTAAGCAATATTTGAAGTGTTTTTTTTTGCTAAAGTTGTATCTAGTATGTTTTAAATGGCTAGCCAAATCAAGTTAAAGTTTTGTAGATTACACAATGCTAATGCCAAGAACTCATGCATGTTACCATTAAGATAATTACTAGATTGCATGAACGCTTTAATTCATTACAAGTATTTGGAGCCAATTACAACCATTGTTTGAGCTAAAATTCAAGTAAGCAATTCTGAAGTAAATTTCTTATGAAATGTAAGAGACAAAAGTGTTAAGCAAGTAGAGCATTTCTTGACAATTATTTTTGGAATGGGGAGAGTATAAAGTTTCATTTAATTTTGGATAAACTTCGTCCATGATCCCTTAAGTTACATCATTGTCATATTTGGCTCATATTTTAAAATTTTACATCACTTTCGTCTCTTAAGTTACATATTTGTCCAATTGACTTCATTATGTTAGATTTTCCATTAGACTCGCCGTTAAAGTATGTGAATTTACGTAAAAATCTCGATTTAAAATTCAATTTAACCCTAACATTTTCGCCACGTAGTGAAAATGGGGCTTACTGCGGTCAAACCCGTAATAGAGCCACAGTAACTACTGCGGGTGATAGCCAAAGGATGGTATCCGGTGGTACTATGGTGGTGGTGACCGGAACGGAACTGCTACTGTAGCGACATGGTTTTTGACAGAAGTCGCCACCAATCTTTTTCCTAGGTCGATTGGGAACCTGAAAATGGTCTATGAGAGATCTGGAATCGTTTGTCAGTTACGTACAAATATGGTTAATTTTCGTACGCCCAAAATTGGTACCACGGGTGTTTTTATAAATTTTTTCTTGATTTTTAAGACAGAAAAAAAAGAGATGAATAACCACACTAAAAATAAAAGAAAAAGATTTTTAGTAATTTACATTGTTAATAAAAATTCAAAATATCTTGAAAGTAAAATTAAAACAATTTAGATGGACATTATAACAAAAATCCTAACTAAAACACAAGAAGGTTTGGGCCTAGTGCCCAAAATGTCAGGTTTAAAACTTGTTAACAGATTACTTGATTTGGAGGGATCTTTAGGGACTCAAACGAAAAAAAAAGACAACAAAAGGAATAAAAGAAATAAAAATGAATTCAGCAAAATAATAAAAACAAAGATGAAGAACGTTACCTGCAAGTTCGACGAACGGGATGAGCAAGAGGCAAACTTGGGCTGCTGTCTCCGGCCGTTTTGGTCGGCGAGACCGGCGGGGAGCGTTGGGGCGGCGGGCGGCGAGGTGACTGGAGGTGGTCGGAGCGCGAATGGAGGTCTGCGGCGGCGGATTGGTCCGGGTCTATCGCGGGTCAAGTAGCGGGTCAAGGCCAAATGCTTCTTCATCCGGAAACTTCAGGCGAAAAGGAAGGTGGATTCGAGCTCCCGGCGGCCTCGCGAATCTGATGGACTGAGTTATTGTCGTTGAGAGGCCGGATGGAGAGATTGAAGTTTTGTGGAAGGAGGCTTCGGACGTGTGAAGAACAGAGGCGGCCGGAGTGCGTTTTTTTTGGTGTTGATCTCCCTCAACTCTCCCTTAGTTGGTGCAATTTATAGTCATGTTCTTGGATTTTATCCATGAGATTAAGTCCTTGTTCAATGGCCAATGCTAATTCATCTCCAACATTTCTGATAGCTCGTGGCAGGGTGGAACAAGACTGAGAGCACCAAAACATGTTGGCGTGCTGTGGCTTCCCCAGGTAAGTTTCTTTCTTTTCTTTTTTTTCCTTTTTTTATTAATTATCAGCATTAGTAAATTATTACAAACATTAAAAAAATACAAATAGATCTGAAATAAAAATGACAAAAATGTACGTGAGATAAACGACAAAAAGTTCAAAAATAACAAAATTAACAAAAGCTCACGAAATAACAAAAAGTCCAAAACTAACAAAAACACGCGAAATAATAAAAGACACATGAAATAATAAAAAAACGTACATGAAAATGATAAAAAGAACTACGTAAAATAATGAAAATGAAAAAAATGATGAAAGCGACAAAAATCATAAAATAATGACAAAAATAACATGAAACGAAAAATACAAGAATAACACCCAAAAATCATAATTACGAACTAGATTTTAGCAGTCCGGGCAAAAATCGGGTGTCAACAGCTGCCCCCCTTTGCGTGATTCATGGAACATGGAGCATGCAAAGTAGGATGACACCGAATTTTTGCCCGGCGAATAACGAGAACCTTCTCATTATTCATGAAAGGAAGAAACTTTTCTTACCCTTCCGAAGCGAAGGAACCTTCCTTGCTTCATTCAACAAGAACTTTCCTATTGAATTTAATAGCGGAAACCTTTCCGCTATTTAGAGTAAAGGAACTCTCCTTACTCTGAAGATTTGAGATTGAGAACCTTCTCAATGCTCGGTGAAAATGTGAAAATAGATGACTGCTGTTATTGGATTGAATAACAAGAACCTTCTCGTTACTCGTGAAGCGAAGGAACCTTCCTTGCTTCTCTCAATAAGAACCTTCCTATTGAGTTGAATAGCGGAAACTTTCCCACTATTCGAGGCTAAAGAACATTTTTTTACCTCAAAGGTACGAGATTGAGAACCCTCCTAATACTCGAAAAATGGATGACTGACTGACTGTTGAAAGTTGTGTTTGGATAACAAGAACCTTCTCATTACCCGTGAAGCAAAGGAACCTTCCTTACTTCTCTCAATAAGAACCTTCCTATTGAGTTGAATAGCGGAAACCTTCCCACTATTCGAGGTTAAAGAATGTTCTTTTCGAGATTGACGTCTTTCCCAATGCTCGATGAAAGTAGCCGACTACTGTAATTGGATCGAATAACAAGAACCTTCTCATTACTCGTGAAGCGAAGGAACCTTCCTTGCTTCTCTCAATAAGAACCTTCCTATTGAGTTGAATAGCGGAAACCTTTCCACTATTCGAGGTTAAGGAACCTTCCCTACCCCAAAGATGCGAGATTGAGAACCTTCCCAATGTTCGGTAAAGTAAGATGAATGACTGATTGAATGAAATTTGAGATGGAATAACAAGAACTTTCTCGTTATTCGTGAAGCGAAGGAATCTTCCTTTCGCTGGTAATTCGAGATTGAGAACCTTCCCAATGCTCGGTAAAGTAAGATGAATGACTGATTGAATGAAAGTTGAGATGGAATAACAAGAACTTTCTCGTTATTCGTGAAGCGAAGGAACCTTCCTTGCTCCGGTAATTCGAGATTGAGAACTATCTCAATGCTCGGCAAAAGTGAGATGAATGACTGATTGACTGATTGATTGAAATCGAATAACAGGAACCTTCTCATTATTCGTGAAGCGAAGGAACCTTCCTTGCTTCGATAGTTCGAGATTGAGAACCTTCCCAATACCCCATAAAAATAGGATGAATGACTGATTGATTGATTGAAATCGAATAACAAGAACCTTCTCATTACTCGTGAAGCGAAGGAACCTTCCTTGCTCCGATAGTTCGAGATTGAGAACCTTCCCAATGCTCGGAAAAAGTGAGATGAATGACTGATTGAATGAAAGTTGAGATGGAATAACAAGAACTTTCTTGTTATTCGTGAAGCGAAGGAACCTTCCTTGCTCCAGTAATTCGAGATTGAGAACCTTCCCAATGCTTGGTAAAGATAGATGACTGATTGATAAAAATTGAACAACAAGACTTGTTGTTTGTGAAGGGAAGAAACCTTTCATTCCCTTCTGAAGCGAAGGAACCTTCCTTGCCTCTTTGTCGAAAGACCTGATTGAAGTATCGAGATGAAGTGAATGGTAAGAACCTTCTTACCATTTGGTGAGAGAGACATTTCTTTCACGTTCAGGATTGAGGAACCTTCCTCACTGTTGGTGAAAAGAGATTATCATGAAGTGAGAAGAATGATAAGAACTTTCTTACCATATGGGGAGAGAAACTTTTCCCTCCGGGCTTGGCAAAGGAACTTTCCGTGCCTTCGGTGAAAAGCTGAGTGATTCAGTGAGAAGTGTGACTAAATGACTACACTTATAAGTTGAGGCATCTCACAAAACGAGTGAAGTTTTGAAATATTAGATGAAGAGAAGAGCTTTCTTCTTCCTCGCAAGAGACTTGACACATGCGGCGCTGGTTTCACCGGAACACGGTGAAGATGACAAGAAAATGTTGTCGAATGGAGGTGATGGAAGTGACGTTGCAGGTTACCTACTCCCATCCTTTCCATTTCTCCATAAATTGCTTTATTGGAAAATGGGAAGGACATACAAAAGGCATGATCGGGGCTTCTCCAAAGTGCCTTCTCCAAAGTGCCTTTGCCAAAGTGCTTTTGCGAAAGTGCCTTCGCCAAAGTGCCTTCGCCAAGGTGCCTTCGCCAAAGTGCCTTCGCCAAAGTGCCTTTGCCAAAGGGCCTTTGCCAAAGTGCCTTCGCCAAAAGTGCCTTCGCCAAAAGTGCCTTGATCGCGGAACTTCTTGTTTCTGAATAACTTGAGCTCTGGAACTCCGATTGAGGTGATTCAAAAGCCATTTTTCTCCTCTTGAAAAGGGCCTCAATATGAAGTACATTGCTCCAGCTCTTGATGAGTACAGATCCGCGTTTTCATCTCCTTTGATCTTCAAGCTTGCATCCGGAGTGATTTGAGGCCCCTCATGATCATATCGGGAAGGGATCTCTAGGCTTCATGAAAAGATGTCCCCGGCAACTTGGGAGTGAGTGTTTTGGATGAGGGTTTCGCCAGTGTAGAGGGAAACAAACTACTCCAAGTGGGTTGTTAATGCTCGGGCAAGAGCTGAAAATGGTCAGAGATGAATGCTTGACAACCATAGATTCTGTTGAGACCAGCCTTTTTGAGTGAAATGAGCTCGAACGGAGGTTACAGAACCGATGCCCTCTTTGAGTGATGCTCCGTTGACTTGGAATGAAGAGAATGGAAGAACTCTCTTACCATTCAGGGAGAGAAACCTTTCTCTCATGGGTTAAGGCTAAGGAACCATCATTGCCTTTAATGAAAAATCTGAGTGAATGAGATTGATATGAAGTTTGACAAAATGACTAAACTTCCTAAAAATGTGAAATCGCACAAAATGAGCGAATTTCTGAAAGTCGTAGTCTTTGACTATGTATAATTTGTAATGTACCCCGTATGTACAAGATGAAGCAAGTGAAAGATAATATGTTACCGTATCATGGTAATGTGAAAAGATTAAGTGAAACCTGTGGAAGCTTTCATGATGAAGTGAACATGAATCGTTGTCATCTTATAGAGCTTCTCATCAGAATCCTCTCGTCTTGATGTCAAAACTTGTGTTGATGAGTTCCTTGAAAACCTGTATCTGATAATGAATGATGATATTGTGCATGATACATGATGCCGATGATGTATCATTTTGAGAATGTTCGATGTTTGATACTGTCATAAAAAAACACAATGTTCTTTGATGAAAACTCATGATGCATGGATCTTTTCCACCTTGCTTGATGTGATCTTACCTCATCGTTGAAAAATCATTTCCATGGCTTGATTCCTTTTCCCCTGAGAATAATTATATGAGTGAATGATCTATTTGCCCCCCAGTTGTGGTCACAAAAATGCATATTCTTAACAACAGTCTTTAAACCATGTCTGCCGTAAGATCCATACTCATTAATGTTTAACGGTTGATCCTTAAAGAAAACTCTTATCAATTTGTAGAGCTTGACAAGATATATGATGATCTTTGTGTTATTATTATAACTCTGTTATTCTTTCCCTTTTCCACTTGAAGAAGTAGAATGTGCATGGATAACGGACGGACTTCTTAGCATGAAGGATTGTTTTATGTGGAGGTTAAGGTGAAGAATGGATATCAACTGAATGGTTCTTTAAGGTAAATGGCATCCATTGATATGGGCTGATGAAAAGTAGAGTAGTTCAGGCGAAAGGCGGCTTGGTAAAGTCACTGATGAGCAAATTGACTTCTTTGCAGAACTTGATAGTGCCAATAACGAAATCACTGCCTTATCCGGCAAGAATGACCTCAAATGTTACCCCCCAACTCTCATGATGTGTGGACTTGCTCTTGAGAAACTTGAGAATTTGTCGATATTGCTTGGGATTTCTTTGTTGCCCCCTTGTTCATTGGGATGGTGAACTGCGCCTTCATTCTAAACCGCCTCTGCAGGTTTTTAGTTTAGACTCCATGACTCCCTTTTTTCATTTTTTTTCTTCGGGTCAGACCTTGTTTGACCTGCGATTTTCAGTCATTTTCATGCGAGCGTAAATAGTGGTTGCTACCTATGCCCGATTACTTCTGACTAAAATGCAAAGACAAACGGCTACTAGCACTACTCGTAACTTCAGCCATTTCTAGCTAAAGACAGCGGAATAGAATTTACATTGACCCTTTTTCTTTTCCTTTTTCTTTTCTTTTTCTTTTTGAGAGTCATGGGTATTGATATGATGAAGACATCATGACCGTTGATCTGACTTTGGGATTGATGATTGTAACTTGACTTGGTCTCAACCGTAGCAATGATCTGAAAGGTTCTTTTGTTCTCATACTTCTTCTTTTTGATGAATGAAGTTTTCTTCTTTTGGAAAGAATCTTTGAGATGGTTGATCTTTTGCTGCATAAACAGAGCTCTCTGATGGTAATTTTAGTCATCGAGCTATTGCGTAAGGCAATATTTTCTCCAAAAAGAATCTCATAGTTGAAGGGTCACACCGAAATCGCTCTTACCAGATTCAGCAATGTCTTCGAGATAGTCACTATCTAGTCCTCTCTTTAGCTCATCAATGACATTGTTTATGTTGTGGCTTAGTGAGTGAGTCTCGAAACGGAAAATGGAATGCTTGAAGTGTGATGTGGTATTTTGCTAATGGATGCCAAAGTGCACATTTACCCCTTCTTATTTCAAGACAAAGAATAACGAAGGTCCATTGCAACAAAGACTGTATTCTAGATTTTGGACTAAATCTAGGTAACTTTAACTTTCAATTTATCTTGGCAAGCTCTCAAAGATTTGAGTAAAAAATCAAAGATTTCTTCAATTATTCATCAATTGGTATTGATCGACGTATTAGACAGAGCTTAAAGACGACTTGTGAGAAATCGTCTTTCCATGTCACAAATGGGGGTCGTCGGATTTTTTCACATCATACAATTGTTCTATTGCTCCTTGATTTTCTTTTTTTTTGCAAGATGAATTTTTTTGTGTATGAATGAAAATGTACAGTGACATGTGCGGAAAAAGAAATGACCAAATGCATGATCGATGAAAAATTGTGTAATTGATAATTGAAAAAAATGATGCATCTGAATGTTATAAAAAAGAAAAAGAACACCAATTAGTACAAATTGTATAAACAAAAGTGTACAAGTATAAAAAATCAAATGATTGAATTGACAATTAATGAATGGAATAACTCCCTTTGAACAGAAATGTTGATCGATTTCAAATCACTCTACTAGTGTCATCTAGCTCGGTGCAGTCACTTGGGTGCCTTGGCTACATGTCGGGCTGACTTGCGTGGCTAGCCAATCTCGTGCGATCTTGAGCTTCCTAACATGTCGCTAGAGTCTCGCACTTGTTCCTCCGATAATTGATTTGTTGTTTCCACTGCTCACTTTTGATGCTGAAAAAATTAATCCAAACCAAAGACGAAACATATCCTAGGTAGATTGTACAATATGACTAGAATGTGAGACATGAATCATACCTAGAGGTGAAAACAAAATAATGGTTAGGGAACCTAAGGTCGGTTCTAAGTGTTAGGCACGAGTGAACTATATGTATGGATAGGGCTAAGCAAAAGGCTGAGGGTGGTTCCCGAGTCCCATCATTGAATAATGATGGCCCAATCCTTACCCACGAGGGACATGTAAGGAATGGATTAACCCGGGTCGTAAGTTTTCGTGAGTCCATGCGGGGAATATTAATCCCACGGGGCTAGCACTACTTCCTTACTAGGAAACAATGAAGGCTTGGAGAATAACATCTCACAAGTACAACGACACCGTATTCCGCTTAGAAAGAACTTGTGTTGTTTAGAGCTCGGGTAGGAAGCTCAATGATATGAATGCAACAAGTATGTTTTGTGTGTGTATGTGTGAGAGTGTAAATTACAATATATACAATGGAAACATAATAAAAAAAAGGTAAAATCAAGCAAGTAAATAAAAAAAAACAAACCCCTTTTGTGGCCGGACAGTTCCCCAGCGGAGTCGCCATCTGTAGCGACGTGGTTTTTGACAGGAGTCGCCACCAATCTTTTTCCTAGGTCGATTGGGAACCTGAAAATGGTCTATGAGAGATCTGGAATCGTTTGTCAGTTACGTACAAAAATGGTTAATTTTCGTACGCCCAAAATTGGTACCACGGGTGTTTTATAAATTTTTGCTTGATTTTTAAGACATAAAGAAAAAAGAGAGATGAATAACCACACTAAAAATAAAATAAAAGAAAAAGATTTTTAGTAATTTACATAGTTAATAAAAATTCAAAATATCTTGAAAGTAAAATTAAAACAATTTAGATGGACATTATAACAAAAATCCTAACTAAAACACAAGAAGGTTTGGGCCTAGTGCCCAAAATGTCAAGTTTAAAACTTGTTAACATATTACTTGATTTGGAGGGATCTTTAGGGACTCAAACGAAAAAAAAAAGACAACAAAAGGAATAAAAGAAATAAAAATGAATTCAGCAAAATAATAAAAACAAAGATGAAGAACGTTACCTGCAAGTTCGACGAACGGGATGAGCAAGAGGCAAACTTGGGCTGCTGTCTCCGGCCGTTTTGGTCGGCGAGACCGGCGGGGAGCGTTGGGGCGGCGAGGTGACTGGAGGTGGTCGGAGCGCGAACGGAGGTCTGCGGCGGCGGATTGGTCCGGGTCTATCGCGGGTCAAGTAGCGGGTCGAGGCCAAATGCTTCTTCGTCGCAACTTCAGGCGAAAAGGAAGGTGGATTCGAGCTCCCGGCGGCCTCGCGAATCTGATGGACTGAGTTATTGTCGTTGAGAGGCCGGATGGAGAGATTGAAGTTTTGTGGAAGGAGGCTTCGGACGTGTGAAGAACAGAGGCGGCTGGAGTGCGTTTTTTTTGGTGTTGATCTCCCTCAGCTCTCCCTTAGTTGGTGCAATTTATAGTCATGTTCTTGGATTTTATCCATGAGATTAAGTCCTTGTTCAATGGCCAATGCTAATTCATCTCCAACATTTCTGATAGCTCGTGGCAGGGTGGAACAAGACTGAGAGAACCAAAACATGTTGGCGTGCTGTGGCTTCCCCAGGTAAGTTTCTTTCTTTTCTTTTTTTTCCTTTTTTTATTAATTATCAGCATTAGTAAATTATTTCAAACATTAAAAAAATACAAATAGATCTGAAATAAAAATGACAAAAATGTACGTGAGATAAACGACAAAAAGTTCAAAAATAACAAAATTAACAAAAATGACAAAAAGTCCAAAACTAACAAAAACACGCGAAATAATAAAAGACACATGAAATAATAAAAAAAACGTACATGAAAATGATAAAAAGAACTACGTAAAATAATGAAAATGACAAAAATGATGAAAGCGACAAAAATCACATAAAATAATGACAAAAATCACATGAAACGAAAAATACAAGAATAACACCCAAAAATCATAATTACGAACTAGATTTTAGCAGTCCGGGCAAAAATTGGGTGTCAACAGCTACCAAGACCTGCGAAAGGCAAAACACAAGAAGCTTTCAGGTGCAGAAAAGAGGAGAGAGTGGGGGTGTGTTGGTCTGACAACATTTGAGTGTGCTGAGTTGGGGTGTTAATTGGGCTTGGCCCATATCTGTCAAAGTCAAACCCATGATAGGATGACATTTCCCGCCAATGCGTTAGTACGGGGCGCACCCACATACCGCATACGAGGAACCTCGTTGTATTTACGAGGAGGGCCCTTCGTAGCGATGACGTCATGTCGTGATGTCAACGTTGCGTTTGGAATGACCATACGACTATCCTTGGGCCCATATATATATATCAGTATGTCCTCCTCCCACAGCGGAGGATGGGTTGGGCCACTGTGCTCCGTTTTTGTCTTTTATTAGGAAAGGCCCAAGAACTGGCCCACTCTTTTTTCGGCTGTGGCGGTTGGGATAGTGTAAGTGGCGTTTTGAATTTGTGCCGTTTGCAATTATGGAGGGGGATTGGTGCAGCTTTTCGCCTTCCCCCTATTTATACGAAAACCCACGTGCGAAGTCAGTTTTCCTGACCTTTCGCTTCTCTCGCTTCACTTTTTTGCTTCCGGCGATTTTCGAAGGATTTTCCGGCGAGATTTGAAGAGTTTCCGTCACGCAACTTTCCATTTTCGCTTCCACCAGTCGAATCGGTAAGAGGCGTCTTCTCATTTCCTGTTTTTCGGCTGCGAATTTGGCGAATACATAGTTTCGTAGTGCCGCCGCTTGGGTTCTTGGTCTTAGGGTTTTGATTTTCCAATTTTTGACTGATTTTGTAGATGGCTCCCAAGAATCCAAGCAACCCCGGCGTAGGTCCCGGCATCGGGGAGTTGTGGCCCCGATCATCACTGTCGGAGAAGAAAATGGCGGACATATGTAGAAACCACCATGTTTATACGATGGTGGTTTGTGGGTTATCTCCGGCCTACGTGTTGATGAAGGCGGGGATGAAGTTGAACAACGGGACATTAAGGGAGCAAACCATGGTGGTGTACGAGGCCCAGTTAAAAGCTAGACTGAGGCTCCCACTTTGCTCCCTGTTGTTGCAACTGTCTGAAGGGTGGGGAGTTTGTCCTGGGCAGCTGGCCCCGAACGTGTTTTCCCCTATAAACGCATTTATAGTGGCCTGCTATTTGGCGAGGACAGTAACACTGCCAGAGGTGTTTCTGCAGTTCTACACGTTGAAGAGGCCCGTCGGCCACCCCTTCTACCAGCTTACCCCCGAGGAGGTTAAAGTGGGTAATAGGATGGTGAAGATCGGGGTTTTTGCCGACACCACCAGTTTGTAGGGAAGCTGGAAGAGCTCATTCTTTTTCATTCTGAAGGAGGATAGTTGGGGGTTCCCTGCATACTTCATTAATGAGAAGGATGCCAGGGTGTCTGCGAAGCCCTCTGTATGGGCGGGGAGTGAAGGGAAAAAGGTCCTCGATACCCTGTGTGAATGGATCTGCGCAGTGATGAGGATCGAGGACTGCGATGGTGCGTTTCCCTTCACTCTGTCGAGCATGGACGAGGTAGTACTGAGGAGGGTACAGATCAGCAGGGCCTACCAGCTTGTGGGCCATGTGGACACATTGGAGAATTGGGTTGAGGGTTTGGATGGAGACCTAATCGAGCGCTTTGAAAGCTCTTTTAGGAACCCTCGACGTCAGTTGCTTTTTTATTTTTCTTGCTTTTCTTTCTTTTGTTAAGTCCACTGTTTGTGATTGTAGTTATAATCTGTTTTTTGGATTTGCTTTGCAGTTCCAATGACGAAGGTGGGCAGTTTGTTTTCGAAGAAGGACCTGAGGGAGGCCATTATTAAGAAAATGGCGGAGAATTACGCCGCAGAGCCCGTTCGAGGGGTCTACGAGGGGTCTTCTGAAGGGCCCTCGAAGGGCGAGGCTCCTCAAACCTCCGAGGCGGTGGTGACAAAGGCGCAACCAGTTAGTGTGGTTGCTCCTCAAGTCACCATAGAGAGCTCTGGCGATTCAGAAGAGCCAGGCCTTCGAAGGAAGCACCCTCGAATTGAAGGTACTGCCCTTTTCTGTTAAGTGTTGTTTACAGTTTTAGGAGATTGTTTCTGATTGTCGAATTACTCCTGCTTTTCATTTTGTAGGGAGTGGCGATTAGGACGTGCCTTCGGACAGCTGTCCTACCCCAGCATTGGACAAGGGGAAGGGTTGGCCCATGTGGGGAAGCCCTCAAGCCCAGCGTGAGGCTTCGGGGAGCCGGTAGGGCTTTTGGCGGACGCTTAGAGGGCTGCTGTAGTGCCTCGAACGGCTGTTAAGATGCCTTCGAGGATTCCCAAGACGCTCGAGGGAATCGACTCGAGGTTCGAGCCGCAAGTGTTTGAGGACTTTCGACGGGAGTCCCGGGCAAATGCCTTCAGCCGCGATGGCAGCAATGTACGAGAGGCCTGGGACCCCGTCATGGGGCTAACTCGCAACGAGTCGATACTCCTCGATGGAGACGAGGTGAGGTTGCGGGTAGCTGAGGGTCTCCTCCTCCCTCGAGATCGGCACTTTGTAAAGTATGCGCGGGAGGGGACCCTGCAGATGGCCAAAGACTTGTGCCATAGCGCTATTCGGGTAAGTGTCTTTCTTCGATGCCTGTGTTTTTATTGATGAGGTCCGCGTATTGTCCTTATGTTTTTCATGATTTTGACTTGCAGGAGGCCGAAGTGGTGCTTGGCCTTATGAAAACGGCCGTCAAAGATGGAAAGGTCATCGAGGACCTTCAGGCTAAGGTAAGGAGCCTCGAGGCCAAGGCCAAGGCCTCTAAAGAAGTGGATAGCCTGAAGGAGGCCTTGGCACAGAAAGTGTCAGAGGTGGCCTCGATGGCAAAGGCCATGGAGGAGAGGGAGGCTGCGCATTCTGCAGCCATGGAGGCCGTTCAGGACAAGGTCAAGTCCCTCGAGGAGAGCGAGAAGGCCTTTAAAGCACGCTTCCTCGAAGAGAAGGCTGTGGGTGAGGGGTACAAGTTGGAGATTGAGCAGATGTCTGGGGTGATCCAGCATCAAGAGGCCCTCATCCGCCAGTTGAAGGATAGCAAGGAGGAGAAGGATAAGCTCATCGAGGAGCTATCCCTTCGAGCAGTGAAGGCTGAGGAGCAATCTTTGATGGCGGTGACCAATTTTGGCACGTGCGTGACGGCCTTCATGGAGGTGGTGGGTTCGAGCCTCGCTGACTTGGTCGCCTTCGCACAACTCAAAAACAAAATTGGTCTTGAGTTGTTCGAGGACGAGAGTTCTCAGCCACCCAACTTTTTGAGGCCAATTGCAGAGAGGGTTGTCCGAGTGGAGAAGGCCTTCGAGGTATTGACCAACGATGTTGTAGAAGCGAAGGTCAATGAAGGCATCCGCTTAGCCGAGGGATTTCTACGTTGTTGACACCAAGTGGAGTCAATGTTTGAGTCTCTGCAACTGAGAGCGCTTGATGCTTTGAAGGTGGAGGAGCCTTCTGAGGAAGCCTTGTTTGAGTCGGGTAGGTCTGGGCAGAGGTTAGGGGCTGAATTTCCTTATGAAATTCTGCCCGGTTATGTAATAGAAAATGTTGTTTTAGCATTAACGCTGTGTGTTTGTTCTAACAAAGTTAGTTGTATAACACAAGGATTTGAATTTTATTGATGTGAAATGTACAACTTATACGTAGTAAGGCTTCAAGTCGTCGACGTGGTAGTCGTTCTTAAGGACTTTGCCTTGGTGATCTTTCAATTTGTAACTGTCATGCCTTTCTTTGTTGTGCACGATGTATGGTCCCGCCCATCTAGAACGGAGAGCTCCATGTCCAGGGTTGCGGCCCGATAATTCTGCCTTTAGAAAGACCATACCCCCCACTTGAATCTGCTTGGCTCGAACCTTAGCATTGTGGTCGAGGTTCGCACGTTGTCGTAGGGCCATTAGCCTGAGCCTAGCACCTTCGCGGAGTTCCTCAACGAGGTCTAAACGTGCTCGAAGGCAACTTTCGTTATGAGGGGCGTCGTAGTAGAGTGTTCTAACTATTGGGACAACCACCTCGATTGGTAATAGGGCTTCAACACCGTAAACCAGTGAGAAGGGTGTTTCCCCTGTTGGTCCTCGAGTGGTGGTTCTGTAATCCAATAGGACACTGGGTAATTCTTCTACCCATTTCCCTTTGGCGTCGTCAAGGCGCTTTTTTAGCCCCTCTTTGATTGTGCGGTTTGTAACCTCCACTTGACCATTTGACTGTGGGTGGGCTACTGGGGCTTAGGGCATTTGTATGTTCATTTTGCTGGCCCAGTCCCTGAGTTTGGTGCTTGCGAACTGTGTCCCGTTATCTGTGATTATGGCTTTTGGAGTCCTGTACGAGATACGAGGTCATGCCACAGGAAGTGGATGACCTTGGAAGAGCTTGTTGTCTTGAGTGGTCGAACTTCGATCCATTTGGTGAAGTACTCAACTGCCACTATACAGAATTTAAACTGTCCCAGGGCTTTAGGCATTGGCCCTATGAGATCGAGGCCCCACAGCACGAAGGGTATGGGATCTGAGAGGTGTTTCTTGATTTGTTCAAAGGCTGCTATGAGATCTGAGAGGTGTTTCTTGATTTGTTCAAAGGCTGCTTGGCACTCCGGTGTCCAAGCAAATGCTTTCTTCATGCGAAGCTGTTCGAAGAATGGTTTGCATTTGTCGCCCAGCTTCGAAATGAAGCATCCTAGGGCGACAATACGCCCCGTCAGCTGTTGGATTTCCTTTATGCTTTTTGGTAGCGCCATGTCGGTGATGGCTGATATCTTCTTTAGGTTGCCATCAATACCTCTTTCGGAAATCATGTATCCGAGGAACTTTCTCACTCCAACAAAAAAGGAGCACTTGGCCGGGTTGAGCCTCATGTTGTATCGTCGGAACGACTGGAATGTATCTTCGAGATCTCGAAGATTGTCGTTGAAGGTCATACTTTTCACTATGACATCGTCAACGTAAGCCTCAAGATTTCGGCCCATTTGATGGTCGAAGACTTTGTTCATTAAACGTTGGTATGTAGCTCCAGCGTTCTTAAGCCCGTATGGCATTTGAACGTAATAATATACGTCGTCGCCTATTGTGAATGCCGTTTTGAGGCCGTCTTTTGGGTCCTTGTAGATTTGATGGTAGCCACTTTTAGCATCCATGAACGACAAATACTTGTATTTGCAAGTGGCATCAACGAGTTGGTCGATGATTGGTAGTGGATACAGGTCTTTGGGACAATGCCTGTTGAGGCCCGTAAAGTCGACGCACATACGGAGTTCCCCATTAATTTTGTCAGCTAATACTATGTTAACGAGGTACTCGGAGTACTGGATTTCTTTTATTATTCCGGCATCGAGGAGTTTGGAAACCTCCTTTTTTCAAACAGTTTTTTGGAAGGGGCCATACCCCTTTTCTTTTGTTTAACCGGTTTGGAATCCGGAAACACATTGAGCTTATGGGTGATGATGTTGGGGTCAACTCCTGGCAAATCCTTCATCTCCCACGCAAAGACGTCCAAGTTAGCCTCGAGGAGGTGGATGAGGCTCACCTTCACCTTTTCTTTGATCTTTGCCGATCTTAAACTTTTTGCCCTGGACGACTTCAACTTCATCGGTAACGTCACTAAGACGTGGTTGGTCTTCTGGATCCATCGGGTCATCAACGGCCTTCGAGGTCTGCGGGTCGATGGTGGAACTTAGAGAGGCCACGTAATTTGTCCTGGAGGTCCATTGGTCGATGTATATGTGCGCGTCCCCTCGAGGTGTTGCAAAAGTGATGGTGAGGGAACGGATGTCGCACCGTATATGGAAATCGACCTGTCTTGGTCGGCCAATGATGGCGTTATAGGTTGAGGGGACCTCGAGGACCAAGAACTCTGTCATGATGGAGTGGCAGTCAAGCGTGTTGAACTGCGTATCCCCTATCAACATGAGAGGCAGATTGATGACCCCTATTTTTGGGACAATGTCCCAGCTAAAATGCCATATGTCGGGCCGGAGCTTTTCTTGACTGCGGACATGTGTACCCCGAGCTTGTCGAGCATGTCCTTGAATATGACACTAGTGTTAGCACCAGTATCAATGTACACCCTGTTGGTGTCGTAACCCGCGATCCATGTAGTGGTCATCAGTGGGTCGGAGTGTGGGAAAATGACTTCGGTCCCGTTGGGACGGTAAATGACGTTCTCCTCCAGGTGGTCGAGTTATAAGATTTCCCTTGCATAACGCTTTCTGGAGGAGGCGCCTTCCGATTTTATGAGCACATGAATTGTGCCCACTGGGGGGTGGTGGTAGGCATTGCCTTCGAGGGCTGTTTTGTTGACGATGCGTCTTGTCGCGGTCGTCGTCCCTCTTGCGGCCCTTTGGGAAATCTTTGCAAGGGGAGGTGGAGTTGGCAAGGAATTTCTTGAGTTTCCCCTGCTCGATCATTTCGGAAATGAGGTGCTTGAGTTGCCAACATGCCTCAGTATCATGCCCGCGATCCTTGTGGTAGATGCAATATTTGTCAAAACCCTTTGTGGACTTGTGTTGGATGGGCCGGGGCCACTTGGGGACCTTGTTCTGCTTTTCAAGTTGCAGCAGAATGTTCGTGCGGGTGTCACGAAGAGCTGGGTGAGGTTCAGAGGGCCTCGAATTGCCGGTCGATGGTTGATACCTTGATGAACCAGACCCTTTGTCAAACTTCTTGTTGCGATCGTTGGCAGAGGGTCGTTGGTAGGGCTTACTGATCTCCTCGGAGTTCATGAAGCGAGTTGCTCGATCGATGAACTCACCCATCGTTGTGACGGGGTTTTCATTAATGTTGTACGCGAGCCTTGACTCGCGTTGGAGGCCTTGAGTGACAACCAAGAGTTGCATGTCCGGAGAGATCTCCTGGACCTGAACGGCTTCCGCCTGAAATCGTCGAATGTAGTCTCGAAGGGGTTCCTCCATTTGCTGTTTCACCCGCACCAAGTGTTGAACAGTCTTCGAGGGTGGTCGGGCGCCCATGAAGTTGCGGAGAAATGACGAGGCTAGGTCTTTGAAACATTTAAAATGTTGTCACCGTAGTGTTCCGAACCACGTCGATGTAGCCCCCTTGAGGGTGGAGCTGAAAGCCTTGCAGAGAATTGGGTCCGTGGCGCGGGCCATCTCCATTTGGGAGATGTAACGTCGCAGATCATCGACAGGGTCGGTGGTAGCGTCGTAGCTTTCGATGACTGGCATGCGAAAGCCGGCGGGCGCCTGGACTGTGATGATGTCTTCGGTGAAGGGCTGTGTCAGGAGAACCTCGATATCATCGAGGACCTGGTTAGGTGTCTTGACCTGCTCCTCAACCATGTTGATTCGTCGGAGGAGGTCGTCGACACAGAGGTTCCCGATGGAGTGGTTTTGGTTCTGGGATTATTCTTCCCGTTCGCTGGGTGGTGGAAGGCGGGCGGCCTGCATTTCCGCCTTAATAGTTTGTACCATCAAGGTCTTCATGTCATTAAGAATGTTAGCGTGGAGAAGCATCATCTGAGCGGGATCAATCATGATGGGTTGGGGGGCCGTGGAAGGTCCGGCGATGTTGGCCAAATTGGCCGGTGGATGTTGTATAAGCAGATGTGTCCCTGTTGCCCTGCCAACTGGGAGCGGTGTGCCTATGGAACTGGAATCGGCCTCCTCAACATGCACACTGTTGTCAGGATTGTGGGTTCTCCTTGTTTTCGCCATTGAGATGGAGAGGGAGAGGAGAAAAAAAAGTATCTGGAGAAAGTAACACGATCTTTCCTACAGACGGCGCCAAATTGATAGCCAAAGGATGGTATCCGGTGGTACTGTGGTGGTGACCGGAACGGAACTGCTACCAAGACCTGCGAAAGGCAAGACACAAGAAGCTTTCAGGTGCAGAAAAGAGGAGAGAGTGGGGGTATGTAGTAATCACCTTATTTTTGGTTGACATCACCCAGTTATAGGGTGATGTCATGACTCTCCCCATGCTGGGGTAGAGTGTTTGGTAGGATTTTCCCCACGCTTGGACTGCTGACACCTAACTCCCAGGATTTTTGGCGATTTGACGTAACTGTCAAACAATGTTGGTTTGACAGCATTTGAGTGTGCTAAGTTGGGGTGTTAATTGGGCTTGGCCCATATCTGTCAGAGTCAAACCTATGATAGGATGGCATTTCCCGCCAATGCGTCAGTACGGGGCGCACCCACATACCGCATACGAGGAACCTCACCGTATTTACGAGGAGGGCCCTTCGTACCAATGACGTTGACGTCAGCGTTGCGTTTGGAACGACCATACGACTATCCTTGGGCCCATATATATCAGCGGGAGAGGCACAACCTCTTCCCATCCGAGTCACAACCTTAGCCAAGCACCCAGGACCCGACGACCAATCCATCCCAACCGAGGCGCCACCCAACATACCTTAGCCCACCTACCCAACTGCGGAGTCTCTATTAGCGTCGAAGATGTGGAATTTAGAGGGTATGAGGCCTCTAAATCTAGCATAGGATCCATGGATCCGGTGACTGGTTACGATGCAATCAGCAGTGATGATAGACAAAGAGTTTGTTTAGGTGGTCTAGGACGTATTCAATGACTCGGTAGCAACAAATCTCAATGGATGGAGGTTTGAAGAGTAGTGGTTGGAGCGGATGAACTGGGGTTGTTGGTGGGTGCTTCGGTTTACGCAACCAGATCTGCTGGATGCATCAGAGTGAACTAACGATGGTCGTGGTGGTCCGGTGAGGTTCAGGGTGGGCAAATGAGGGCTGGTCGGGGAAGAAGGGAGGTTGTCGAGAGTGGGGCTCGTGGCAGTAGATTTGGGTTGGTGTAAGAGATGGTTAAAATGTACTAACATCTCAAACTTTAGGATTAATTTGTTGGTTTTATTTAAATTGAGGTTAAATTGATGCTTTATATGTAGACATTTACATAAATGTTCTTTGACTTAATGGAAAAAGTAACAGTAGGACGTCAATAAGATAAATATGTAACTTAAGGGATGAAAATGATACAAAATCTTAAAACGAGATCCAAATAGGACAACGATTTAACTTAAAGGACACTTCAATTTTGTTCAATTGATTTCACAAGCTACACACATAAACCATAATGTTCCAAGTTAGAACCAACATTTGTTAATTAAGTCCTACAACTTGTGGCTTAGAAGACAATTAATTTCCTAACAATTTTCCAAACAATTCTACCACTTTTACAGTTTCCAAATTGAGATAAAGAAAGAAGCATAACATAATCAGTAGCAGTAAAAGACTTGAATTACGGTAGACACGCCACCAATCAGAATAAGTAACACAAAATAAATTACTCGAGGTTAGTTTGGTCTTTTCCAACGAGTTACCAATGTCGATAACGAACCGGTACCGAACATCATTCTTCTCCAGACGCTTCATAGCCGTGTTGACATATTCCATGGGATAACTTCGATTTCAGCTGTTATGTTGTGTTTTGCTGCGAAATCCATCATCTCTTGTGTTTCCATCATTCCTCCATTGGCACTTCCATAAACTCCCTTTCTTCCTGTATCAAATAATATTTAAACTCTAGCTGGTACTACTAGAAAAATGGTCAAAATAATCGATTTGGGTCGAGGAAAAATTGTCAATTCGACGTCTTCTATCGAAGATAGAGTGACAGTTAAACTGTCAATATCGATAGAAACTGACTATTTAACGGTGAGTTTTGACCATTACTTTTCGCACTTTTTTCTAGTTGTGATGGTAGAATCTGACTTTTAATATTATACTCTTTCTTTACCGTAGAGATTGTTTCATTTATTTTTCAGCATTTATTCTTTAATTTTTTTTCCACATGTTGATATATAAAGTGAAATTAATTTATATACATATATATGTTATTTCAATGTCTAGTCTCTAAATATTGTTTAAAAAAATTAACTAATTATTCATTATTAAAATTTGAGCAAATACAAGTTTGAAAGTTAAACGGAATAATCTTTATGAGATGGAGGTAGTGATTCATTAACCTTGGATTAACGGAAATGCGTGCAGCTGAAGTGGCTTGTCGGGAACTCCAACTAGAATGAGCTTCGCATGAGATTTGAGTAGATCAATTAATGGTAGAGTTGGATGAACAGCAGATACAGTGTCAATAATGCCATCCATAGTCCCTGCAGCTGCCTGATCCAATTTCAACAATTCAATTTGTAACCCCAACTTAAGGACTATTATACAATGGATCATGGTCACTAGAGGTCAAATGATATGGTGGTTTTGGAATTTTTTACTCCTACCATCCCAACAGATTAATACAACATCTCCATCCCTAAAAGGATGTTACAATTTTTTATAAGTATTTAATACATGATTTTTGTTCTTCAATGTTTTAATATATATAAAGTAGAATAATTTATATGCAAATGATAAATAAACATCTCTAGCATCTAAATATAGTATTTTTTAGAAAAAATTTAACGAAATCTTCTTAGTGAGTAAAACACAAATGCAAAAACCAAAATGTGCATGTTTTTAAGGACAAAAGGAGTATAATTTATCATTTTCTTTAGAAACTTTAATGAAGTCTTCTTAGTGGGAATATGTCTTAAATATAAATTCGAAAGTCAAATATATTTGCTTTTCTGAGATTAAGGTGTAATATAATGATGAAAATTATTATATCCAAAGAAATTAGTTTAAATCCAACCTATTGAAGGTAACTAAGCTTTGTTATAATACCTGCATTTGTTCTTGATCCTTACTCACTAAAAAGTGATCAGCTCCCAGATGATCCAACGCCTCAGCCTTCTTATTAGGAGAAGTGCTTATCACAGTGACCCTTGAGCCCAAAGCCTTGGCGAACTTCACGGCTACATGACCGAGTCCGCCAAGTCCCACAATTCCTACATGTTTCCCTGGACCGCCCAAGTTGAAATACTTCAATGGGCTATACACGGTGATCCCCGCGCAAAGGAGTGGTGCCGCTGAGTCTAGCGGCATATTGTCAGGAATTCTGACGATGTACCGCTCCTTTGCCACCATAGAGTCAGAGTAACCACCATAAGTCATTGTCCCGTCGTGGTACGGGAAGCCATATGTCATGATCATTTTAGGGCAATAGTTTTCGAGATTGTCTTTGCAGTTTTCACATGATTCACATGTTCCAATTATGTTTCCAACACCTACATGATCTCCAACTTTCACTTTTGTAACCTTGCTTCCCACTTCTGTCACTTCGCCTACAACTTCATGCCTGTAAATTATGAATAATAAGGATTCCAGAAAGAATTTTATTTTATGTTGCAAATGTTGTCTTGACCTTTTAAAATGATATGGAAGGTATAGCTAGACACATGAGTCTTAAATCTTGTTCGATAAATGCACTCTCTTAATTATCCTAAAATAAATAGTACTTCCTTCATCTCTTTCTAATTGAGTGATTTGACTTTCGATTATGCATTTGACTTAATTTTAACTAATAATTTTTAACTAATAAGAGTTTATTAAAAAAATTGAATTTTTTTCCCATAAATTAGACACTTTGATTACACATTGTATATAAATTATTTGACATAAAAATGGACAGATGGAGTATTATATTTAGTTTTTTAACATATAATTTATCGCTTTTAATTTGTTAACATACTAATATAAAAAGTGAACTAAAATATATACTCCATTGTTTATTTGTTGAAATATATATTGTCTAATTCTAAGAAAATGTTATTTAAAAAAAATCTAAGAAAATGCATTTTAATGATTATTTAAGTAAGTAAATAAAGATTGCGAAAATGTCAAATTTAATATTTATTTTGGAACGAAGCTGGGATTCATATATTACATAGTATACAATAATTAGCCGACTGGATGGTGTTTTCAATTTATCCTTGATCCTAGTATCTTAGTAGAAAATTTTGAAAAAGAGAATATGTTCATAAAGTGGACATATCAAATTAACATTTATATACAAAAAAAATTGAATTTACATTTCATAATAATAATAATATAAAAAATTATAAATTAAATACCAAAAATTGAGTGTGTTAGTAATTTAGGAACAGAGGAAGTAATAAGTAATATCTAGTGAAAGAGTTAGTTCAAGCTTTCCTGTTCAAAAACAAAAAAGTTAGTTCAAGCTTATATTTTTCTGAATACTGATATTACAAGAAATGCTTTATTATCAACAAAAAAAAATAAGTGAATACAGAAAAAGACTCCTCAAGATATGAAATATGGTGGTAGTAAATTTGTAAGATACGTACCCTGGAACAAGGGGGTATGTAGAGAAACCCCATTCATTCTTGATGAAAGCGAGATCGGTATGACAAATCCCACAATACAGAACCTTAAACCTCACGTCACCTTCCCCGGTTGCCCTGTGCCACCAAAGCACACACAATACCTTACACATCAAGGCTCTATCCTTTTTGAGTAATCTAATTAATACTTTATTTCTTTATCACATAAAAATTGAAACTTTTGATTAAATAATTAGCTTATAAGATAAGTGGTTGTGTGTATTCCAAAGAGGAAAAATATTTGATGGACCCCAATTTAAAGATGAGATGAGGTTTATAAGTTGGTAGTAGAAACTTTTCTAGAAAAATGAAGTGGACAATTAATATATACCCAAAATGTCAAAACCCAATCATTATGGCACAGAACGGCCACATTATAGTATCAGATACTTAGTTTAAAATTTATACTAATTCCGTTTCTAAAAATATGGTGTATTTTTTTTTAATATTTAATTGATGATTTTATTTCTTCAACATTTTGATATACAAAGTGAAATAATTTAGATATAAATTATAGATTGATTTGTGCTGTTTCTAAATATATATTTTTCAATTTTTCAATTAATTCTTTCTAGTAATAATTAATTAAATCTCTCACAACATTAAAAAATAAACACACCAATTTTTCAGGGACGAATGAAGTATTTTTCTTTTATTTATTCCAATCTACTAGTTTTGTGCACTTTTTCAAACTCCAATTTTTTCCACAAAATTTACTCTAAAAACACAATAAGAAAAATGAAAATGGAAAGAAAAAAAAAATGAAAATGAAAAATTATCTTCTTACCTTCTCGAGAATTTGAATGGGGACAAATGACCAGAAGTGTCTCTAGCAGCCCATCCAAACGCCTTAACTGGATGAGCTTTTTCTGGGGACTTGACCATTTTCTTCTTTTTCTTTTTTCTTTTTTCGAATTAAAGGAACCAAACAAAGGAGAAATTTCAAAATGCTGTATTGAGTTGAGGGTTAATGACTTAATTCCAGGATATAAATTGGGTGAGGAAGCGAATTGCTGAACAGGTGAGCTATGCCTAATTCTTTACTTGACTTCTCCTTGCAAACATTTCGTGGTAAACACGCAAGCAAGGGATATGTTTTACACAACAACTCATAAAGTATATAATTAAAATTTGAAAAGAAAATAAAGAGATTATTATGTTCATAATCATGACGTACGGAGAGAATTATTCCCCTAGCTAATAACCTTCCAAACCAAGTATAGCATAGAATCTCAACTTAAACCAAAAATTAATCCAAAAGGAAATAACAAAGGGATCAAAGTTTCGTTTGGAAACAGCACTTGGAATTACTGTTATTGAGACAGTTTTTTTTTTTCAAATCTTTAACGCTAAAAGATAATGGTTACTAGTTGTTAGTGGCAAGATTGATTTGGGATTTGTTTGAAAATAACTCTAGCATTTAGGATTAGATATTTGAATTTTTATTCCACATCTACTATCTACTATTATATATTAATACAAGATAACTGCATTAATTGTAAAAAAAACGAAACTCGCTTCCTGCTTGCTCCACATGTGCTCCACCTCAGCTCTATATCAGCTCCATATCAGATTTGGAGTTAACAACTGAATATGATAACTTCCAAAATTTTCAATTGTAGTTAAGGCAAGCATTTAATTACTCTCCTTTGTTTTCTCATATGTAATTAAAATAATTAAAACACCCCCAAACAAAAAATAATTAAAACACACTTTTACAGCATTTGATTACTCCGCTCTCTCTCATTTCCATCCGTTTATTTCCTAATCGCTTTTCCTTTTCTCTATTATGTTTCAAAGCTCGCCGCCCAACGACCATCCTTGACAAGCTTTCTCGCCAAAAGGCAGCCAGCTCCGCCTCCTCCTTTGTATTACTCTCTGTCATTTGATGCATCATCTTACCGTCATTCTTTACGAACCACCACCTGAACAACCCAATTACCGCCGATCCGATAGAGGACCACCTCATTGGCTGGAATCAATCGGCCAGAATTCTCCCCAACTGACGCTCCAATCGTCCACCATAGCACCGCAGAGCTTCTCCATGTCTACTGCTGCACTCTCATTTGCCTGAAAGCGCCGCCGCTAACCACTGATTGAGCTTGACCTGCCATCTAACCTACACACTCGACCTGCCATCACCGAAACATGAAGAAACCCTTCATCCTGAGTCCTCCCAATGCTAAGCGCTCGATTTGAGTATCGGTGCGGACACGGCGGTGGGAGGCGGGCGAATCGATGGCGCGACAATGACGCTCGGCGGGAGGGGATGAATCGATGCCGAAGATCATCATTTATTCCAGATCTGAAACATCTTAGGTCGCGAGGGGACTGCTTGTCGGACTTTGTGGCGGGATGAATTATGCCTTCACACTTCCAGATCCGATAGTGAATTTATGTTAGTAGGCACTTCCTCTTCGTCCTTTTTATTTTTTCTTTTCAATTAAAATTTTAGATTATTGTGTTATGAGTACAAATTTCTCTCCACCCAAATGCTGAGCAGATAATGATCAACCAAACACAAAAGATAATTCTAACAGATTCTTATTCATAATCTGTTCTCAAAATAATTGGTGAATTTTTTCAATCAATATTAACTGTGAAGCACAATTTTTTTTTATCTTGATCAAACATGATGAAGATTTTGCAGCAGCACTGGCAGCGAGCAAGAGAAATAAATTTTGCATACTGACACTGATTGGGTGAGTATACACAATTGTGCATACAGAGAAATTCAGATATCTTTGTTTGCTTGAGGTCTAAGCTTAGAATAGGCTACAGTTGTCCTTTAGGATTCATTTGATGAGTGGGTTTTAGCATATCATTATATTTGTAAATTTTTAAGACAAGTGTGAAAAAATACATTTCTGCAAAGATTTGAATGAAGTTCTTAAAAAGGTTATTCTGAAACGTGCCCTTTCTAACTTAAGTTGTTGTGGAGAGAGCACTCACTATGGACATGTTTGTTGTAACACTTTTAAAAGAAAATGACTAACATTTTTTTATTTGTACGTTTGATTACTCACATTTTCCTTTTCATGTCATTTGTTTGCAATAATTAATTTGATTGAAGGGTAGATACCCAAGTCATTAAAGAAAGAATTGGTAAATATCAAGAAGAAAATGCTGAGCGGATACTGATCAACCAAGCACGGAAGGTAATTCTAAGAGACTCTTATTCATTACCGTTAATCGTGTGGATTTCTCCATCTGGTTTTCGATCTCTTTCATGTTCTTTTAGTCGCCAGTAGGGATAATCATGGTGAGGTGGAGATGTGGCGTGTCGTCGAATCGGGTGGCAAGCGCTTCAAGCAGGGTCATTTACTGTGAACAAAAAGTGTAAGTTATGTCGACTATATGATGCTTGGGCTCGCTGTCGAGAGCTTCCAATATGGCCCCGGATGGTCAAAAGTGGTCCACGGGATAAACACCCGTGACATGATCGAGTTAGGGATGAGTGACAAAACAAATTAAATCATCAGATAGAGAACTGATGGTTGTGTTCGCAAAAACTTGATTTTGCCTATATCAGGTTTTAGGAACCCACAACAAACCTCACATCAGCCCATAAATTAAACAAAACCAACCCTAAACCCCAAAACCTTTATCATTGCTCAATTGCATCCCTATCTCTAACAAACTCAAGCAACTCTTCTCGATTGATCGGTAGCCTAAGTCGTTCCACTGGCCGTGCCACCTCACCCCGACGTTTTGTGTCGGCTCCCCCTCACCTTTGCGTCTTGGAGATCGTCAAGACGGTGGGCGAAGTCACCGAATCTAAGGAGGAGGTAGGCTAGGTGTGGTGGGGACGGAGACGAATTGAAGCAGTAAACAAAGTTTTGGGGCAGAAGATTTATTTTAATTTAGGGGGTGGTGTGAAGTTTGACCATGGTTGCCAGTATCTGATATTGGCAAAACCAAGGTTTTGCGAACAGAGCTGATATCTTTTCTTGGATGAAAGATAGAACTGATATAAATGTCATTATTCAAATAATAAAATTAACCCAAAACTTTTAAAAGTGAACTAATTTTTCATAAATCTAAGCCAAAAGTTTTAAAAAAGAATTAAATTTCTATAAATTTAATACACCGGATATATTGTTATTTAATACATTGAAAATTTTGATAATTATTAATTCAGTGAACTGTCACGAAGTCGGATATTAGAACTAGTTATATTTTAATTTAAAGGTTTGGAGAAATGATTATGATCGTTCAAAAATTTTCTCTGAATTTAAAATCCACCTTAACTAATGGAGAAATCCAACTATCTGTGATAAATAAAACCACAATATGTGCAATTTTGAACTTTTAGTCTAGTAATTAAGTTCCTAACGTGTGTTTATATATATATATATACGTCGTATTTTGTGTGAAATTCATTGGGACTTTATTAATGAAATTAATACATTCCGTGTTAAAATTCGAGAATCTGAAAGGAGAATTGAATCCTATAATCAAGAAGGGAAAGTTAGAGTTCAAAGAAGCTTTAAAGAAATTTGAGGATTTAAAGATCCTTTTATCTGTTGCTTAAATTCAGACTTTGAAACTGCTGTTTTTAGATCGAAAGAATTTGGTTAGATTATTCTTTTTGAAGAAAGAATCTAAGTCTGTTAAGTTCTAAAGTTTTCTAAAGAATGTTAAGATTTGAAGTTGTTTCAAGCGTTGGTAAGCCGGAAGATCCTAGGGCGATGTGTGTGGCAGGAGTGTAAGTCCACGTTTTACCGCGGAAGGAGTTGGTGTTCCCGATTGAAACAATCAGAGTCTTAAACTTTGGAAAAAAATTTAGAATTTAATTGGATAAAGGTTTAATCTTTAGAATGGATAAAATGACTAAACTCTTTTCATCTAAAGAAATAGATTCAATATCTGGATTTAACCAGGATAACTGTGAAGACTTTAATTCTCCACAGAGATTAATATTGCTGATATTGAACAAAAGCTACATAATTGGTCTATTCCTAAAGTTAATCCAAAGACAATCTACAAGATCGGAACGTTTGATTTTTCATCTAGCTATTCCATAAAACAAACAGAACAAACTATTCCTTTAAATCAAGAAATTGAAACAATTCGGTTAATAAGTAGTCAAGATAATCATAAAAAGATAAATATAAGTTTATGCATATTGGGATGGTCCAAATTGCTATTAAACCTATGTTTAGAATAGGAATTGATATTCCTCTTTTAATGATTCTAAGAGATGTCGACATTTGAATTTTAATAATTCTCTGCTAGCAATGGCGAGAATCCAATCTTGCTAATGGTCCAAGATTTTTAATTGTTATCCAAATTTTACAAATTCTCTTTTGATCCTCATATACTTGATACTTTGAGTCGACTATAAAAATTAAGAATATGAATTTTGCTAATAATGCTTATGATGGGAATTCCATATGTGTTTGGAATCTAGATGGGTTAAGAATACCAACTTTTTCCTTAGTTTGTGAAATGGAAATGGCAGCCAATGCCTACATGAATAATGTTAATACTAATCAACAAGCCATGCATCTTCTCGTGAATGGGTTCACGGGACTACTAAGAGGATGGTGGAATAATCTTCTCACTAATGATCAAAAGATTCATATTGATAGAAGTACCAAGAAAATAACTATAGATGGTATAGAACATGATCCTGGTGAAAGTAATGCTGTGGAAGTCCTACTTTGGGCTATTCTAAAATATTTTCAAGGAAATCCTGAGTTACTTGGTCAAAGACAATCCGAAATTTTAATGAATTTAAAATGTCCAAAGCTTCATGATTTTAGATGGTATAAAGATGTTTTCTGACCAAAGTATATACTAGAACCGATTGTGGTAATCTTGTTTGGAAAGAAAAATTCATTCTTTGAATTGCCTAATTTATTCACGAGAAAGTTCGAATGCGAATCAAGACAAAATTTAACGGTATAATTCCGTATGATGAGCTAACTTATGGTGAAATAATAAATTTTATTAATTTAGAAGGTTTGGAATTATGTACTAATATGAAACTCAAAGTAAAATTAAAAATGATAAAAACAAACCAAAGCAGAATTTGGAGATTTGTGTTCCCAATATGGCTATGAAAAGGTCCACGCTCCTTCCTCAAAAAGACGAAAATTCATAAATCAAAAGAAAGAATTACAGTTTTAATAAACCTGAATTTTATAATAATGATTCAAGAGATAAAAGACAGGATCAAAATAATTTTAATAAAAATATTCCAAAAGACCTTTCAAGGGAAAAAGGAAAGGACCTCCTACCTGTTGGAAATGCAGGCAGTGGGTCATTTTGAAAGAGACTGCAAAATGAAAGAAAAAAATTAATGCTTTGGAAATTTCTAATAAAATGAAGGAACAATTAATGAATTTAATGACCTATGTATATATATATATATACCACAATGTGCACAACACAAATTAGGGACCCATGATTACATATGGGCCGGCCAGTCCCGCTCAGATGCATACAACCTAACTCCACAGCCCGATTTAGTAGCCCAATCATCATATTCACAAAAGGCAAATTACAAGGGAGTCATCAGTTTTTCCCGAACCGTCATATACCTCCCCATACTTCATAAACCTACATGTACACCCTCCAACATTTAACTTGGTTACTTTGACTGTCACATTTGTTTTTTTTTTTTTTTTGGGGGCTACATATTTACATCAATTAGTCTCTAAGGTATGTACAAGTTTGAAAGTATGTTATGATATCATGAGGAAATAACTGGCTTTGCCCAACCCTCAAGCAACTCCTTGCTCAAGCAAAGCACCTCCACTTCAGTATATAAATCAGCAACTTATTTAACTCAAACAATTAAGTACCTCTATTTAGTTCCCACTTATAATAAAAGAAAAAGAAAGATGGCCAATAATAAGTCCCCTGAAGAAGTGCATCCAGTTAAGACCTTTGGCTGGGCTGCTAGGGACTCAAATGGCCACTTATCTCCCTTCAATTTCTCCAGGAGGTAAATCAGTTTTTCTTTTTTCTTTTTATTTTTTGTTTTGTTTCACTTCAATTGCCTCCTTTTTTTACCATAAAATTTGAGTTAGACCATTTTCTCTTTTCGTCTTACAAAAATTACCCACTTCAATTTTAGCATTTATATACTTGATGATTTCTTTCTACAATATTTTAATAGATGGAGTTAAATAGATTATAGTTAGATGGTAATTTCATTTTGTATTTTTCGAATACATAATATTTTCATTTTAACCAATTATTTCTGCTAATAATTTGAGTTAAATACAATTTTGAAAGTCGGATACTAACTATTTGACGAATGTAGTACTATTACCATGCAAGAAGAACATTGATTTCCCATGAAAATTTGTAAATTAAAATGACAAAGAAAAATCTGAATAATAAGATTAGTGTGTGCCTAATAAACTCTTACTGTGGGAAAGTTGTCATATCTATGACTATGAACTATACACTAGCACACTTTTGCTTCAGTGTCAATAAAGTTGTACACTTGTACTTGCATCAGTTGCCAATAAAAGATGGCTAAAGTTGTACTTGCACCATAGAGTCTCACAGAAAATAAAATTACTGCCCACACTTTTCAAAGTTTGCTATGATAGCTTTATACAACCATAACTCATTGTTCTCATTAAAGGATATTACAATACATATGTATACATGTATTAATTTGTTGATGGTATGCACAGGGAGACTGGAGACGACGATGTGAGATTAAAGATTTTGTACTGTGGGATGTGCCATACCGACCTTTCTTTCATAAAAAACGAGTGGGGTTTCTCTGCATACCCTCTTGTTCCAGGGCATGAAATTGTAGGAGAAGTAACAGAAATAGGGAGGAACGTTAAGAAAGTGAAAGCGGGAGATAAAGTAGGAGTGGGGAACATAGTCGGGGCATGTGAATCCTGCGAAAATTGTAACAAAAGCCTTGAGAATTACTGCCCTAAAATGGTGATGACCTACAGCTTCCCTTACCACGACGGAACAATAACCTACGGTGGTTATTCCGACTCCATGGTGGCGAAGGAGCGGTACATCGTCAGAATTCCTGACTGCATGCCGTTACATGCGGCTGCACCGCTCCTTTGTGCGGGGATAACCGTGTACAGCCCGCTCAAGTATTTCGACTTGGGCGGGCCAGGGAAACATGTAGGTGTTGTGGGACTTGGTGGGCTAGGTCATGTTGCCGTCAAGTTCGCCAAGGCCTTAGGCTCTACCGTCACTGTTATAAGCACTTCCCCTAATAAGAAGAGGGAGGCTTTGGACAATCTCAAGGCTGACTACTTCTTAGTTAGCAATGGCGATCAACAACAATTGCAGGTACATGATCACTATTAGCTAGTTTTATAAAGGCTCATGGATAAAATTATACGAATGCATTATTAATTAACATTGTGTTTTATTATAATATAGGCCGCTACGAAGACAATGGACGGCATTATAGACACGGTATCTGCTGTTCATCCAATTCTTCCATTAATTGGTCTTCTGAAAAATCATGGAAAACTTGTTCTAGTTGGAGTTCCAAATAAGCCACTTGAGCTTCATGTGTTTCCCATGATAGAAGGTTCGTAATAAAAACCCCCTAATTAATTAATTAATTAAATATTACCTTGATCCTACAAAGTATGGAACATTTGATTTTCATCATTGTGCGTTTAACTCAAATTATTATAAGTGATAACTTGTTAAATGTTTTTAAAAAACTCTAGTAGTTAGAAACCACAAACGATTTATCATTTAAATATAAAGTTTTTAGTTTCCTATCTCTGTGTTTGTGTGTGTGTGTATTAATATATTAATGCTGAATCTAAACTTCTATTTTTTTGATAATTTTTGGACTTATTAAAATAAATTAATGTACTGCAGGAAGAAAGGCAGTGTATGGCAGTGGCATTGGAGGAATGATTGAGACACAGGAGATGATGGATTTTGCCGCTGAACACAATATAACAGCAGATGTTGAGGTTATTTCGATGAACTATGTCAACACAGCAATGAAGAGGCTCGAGAAAAATGATGTTCGATATCGATTTGTTATTGACATTGCCAACACTTTGGCCAAGACAAAGCCTAGGAAATGTTGTGTGTCCACTCCTTCGGTCTGTGTTACTCTGTGAATCTAGCTCCATCTGTTTCCACGAAGGAGGTTGATATGGTTTGACTTTTGAATATATGTTTGATTTATTTTATTAAAAGAATTCTTAAGAAATGAATTGAGAAAATAATTATGTCTAGTTTCTAAATATATTAATGAATTTTTGCTTGTGAAAATTTGATTCTATATTGAATAATTGCTTCTATATTTTTGTGTGTTGTCATCATATTTGTATTGTTCCCCTTTTTTTTAACAGCCATAAGATCACTTTAATAGAAAAAGAGAAAGGTTACAAAAGAGAAGTCACAAATGCCAGCCCATGAGAAAGGAGCAGCAAAGGACAAAAACCATCAAACCACACCAAAAAGAGAACACCCTAGAAAAAAATGGTCAGCACTTCCCCTGAAAAAAGGCCAACCAGACACCCCTGCAAAATCAAGACACCACAAGCAAACCAAAACAGCTGAAGAACAGCGAAAAACACAAACATCAACAACTGGAAAACTCAACACAAGATATCAACTGCCCTTAAAA
This sequence comes from Stellera chamaejasme, assembly GCA_024586325.1. Classification (NCBI taxonomy): domain Eukaryota; kingdom Viridiplantae; phylum Streptophyta; class Magnoliopsida; order Malvales; family Thymelaeaceae; genus Stellera; species Stellera chamaejasme. The sequence continues at coordinate 51,801,532 of CM044981.1, read as the reverse complement.
TCGGGGCCAACAACCAGTCCGTCCAAGAGAGACGGAGTTTCGACGTTCTGCTGCAGATCCAAAGAAAAGACATAACCTGAATGTCCACAAAGATCTGGGAAGTTTGCCAGTTAGAATTTTGCATAACCACCTTGTTGCGGGCTTTCCAGATCATCCATGCGGTAGTGTAGGCAATGCCCTGCCACACTTGTCTACCCTTTGAATGCACCTGAGAGATGAAATTGCCTTCCAGGACCTCAACAAAATCCATAAACTCCTGAACATCCACGTCACACCAAATCGCCACCTTACGCCAAACCTCTAAAGAAACCGTGCACCAGACTAGAATATGATCCACTGTCTCAGCTGTGGCAGAACAGAGAGGGCAAAGCACAGATTCAAGCTCCAACCCTCTCTGAATCAGCTAGGCACGCGCTGGGATGTATCGCCTGGAGGCTCTCCAGATGAACACGTTAACCTTCTTAGGGACTTTATTACACCACCTCATTGGAATATCATGGTTATCTGCTAAACGATCACTTATCATCCGGGATAAGACCTTGACTGTGAACCTGCCATCTGCCGCTGCCTTCCAACGCCAAGCATCCAAGGAGTCCTGCTTAGGAGTGAAATCCTGAAGTAGACGAAGCATCTGACAAAAATCACGATCCGATCTGCCCCTTGGACACATCCTCCAACTCCAAGCCCAACTCCACTCCCCCTCCTCCCACCAAACTGTTTTGATTCAACTCCAACTCATACAACCTCCTAAACTTATCCTTAAGTGGGCACCCTCCCACCCATACATCACCCCAAAAGCTTGTGTTGTTTCCCATTCCTACCTCTTTCTGAACTAAATTAGTGAACTCCGCTCCCAAACTCTCTATCTCACCGCTTGCCTTGCTTATGTCCCTCCAAACCGACCAAACTCCTAGCCCCTCACCTAGTAACAGAGTACCTGGCACCCCTCCGTTAATGCTTGCTACAATCTTTGCCCAAAAACTATCCCCTTCCTTCAGCCACCTCCAACGCCATTTCTCTAACAAAGCTAAATTCAAAGCTCTTAAGCTACCCACTCTCAACCCCCCAACTTCACTATCTCCGAACAGCTTCTCAATCCTAACCCAAATCATTTTTTCCCCTCCCCTGCAGCCCCCCAGAAAAAATTGTTTCTTAAGGTTTCGATCCTCTTAACCACCCCAGCTGGGGCACGGAACACCGAGAGATAGTACAGGGGTAAACTTCCAAGAACCGAGCTTATCAGCGTTAATCGACCACCAATTGAGAGCGAATTGGCCTTCCATGTTGACAGCCTTTTCTCAACTTTGTCCACTATAGGATCCCAACATTTGATTATGCTCATGTTAGATCCCACAGGCAGCCCCAAGTAAATAAAAGGAAGGGTTTCCAGCCGACAACCCACCGCTCGAGCAACAATAGAAACCACATCCATATCAACTCCCACTCCGAACACCCTAGTCTTTTCCAGATTAATTTTGAGACCCGACACCATGTCAAAACAATTGAGAATATCCATAAGAGCTTTGACGTTGTTCACCGACCATTCTCCACAGAAAATCGCATCGTCTGCGAACTGAAGGTGAGATAGCCCGACTTCATCTCTTCCCACCTTAAGAGGGCGGAACACATCTTGGGCCACCGCCTCCTCCATCATAACATTAAGGGCCTCTGCTGCCAAAATAAAGAGGAAAGGGGATAGAGGATCCCCTTGACGCAAGCCCCTTTCCATTTTGCATTCTTTTGTAGGACTGCCATTAACAAGGATAGAGACCCTAGCCGACTGAAGGCAACCAGATATCCATCTCCGCCATTTTGCCCCAAAGTTCATCTGCTGAAGGATGGACTCCAGAAAACTCCAACTGATACTGTCGTACGCCTTGGCAAAATCCACTTTCAAAAGGAGCATTTGGCGCCTTTCCTTCTTAGCCCAGGAGACCGCCTCGTTTACAATCATAATCCCATCTGTTATCTGTCGACCTTGAATAAAAGCTGACTGACAATTCCCAACCAGACCATCCATGACTACCTTTAGTCTTTCAGCAAGGAGCTTGGCCACTACTTTATAGAAGCACCCAATTAGACTAATCGGGCGGAAATCTGAAATTAGGAGGGGGTCTTTCACCTTTGGAATCAGTGCAATAAACGAGGAATTGCAACTAGCCCCAAAGTTTCCAGAGGATTCAAATTTGTGGACTGCTGCTATCACATCTTCCTTGATGATCTCCCAATTGGCTTTAATGAAGTTGAAATTAAAGCCATCGGGTCCAAGCGCTTTCCCTCCTTCACACAACCACACTGCCTTCTTTATCTCCTCTTCCGTGAAAGGCGCTTCAAGGAAGGAGATTTTAGCTTCATCTAACTTTCTGAATCTGTGACTTATGAAATCCGGTCTAACCACTTCTGGTTCTGTAAACCGATTCCTGAAAAACTCCAAGGCTGCCTCTTTAATGACCGTCGGTTCTTCAGTCCAACTTCCATTGACTAAAAGCCCCTGAATCGAATTCCTGCTTCTATTCCCTCTAACAACCGCGTGGAAGAAGTTGTTGTTTTCGTCTCCTTCCACCGCCCATCTCATCCTGGCCTTCTGCTTCAAATCCTTTGCAACATTTCTCTGCTCTTTAACAAGACTAATTTTTAGATCCTGCCATTTCCTGCGGTCTTCTGGGGAGAGATCCTCTATTTCCGCTTGTTGATCCAGCCGGAGGAACTCCTGCTTTACATCTTCCACCTTTCCCCCTACCTCTGAAAGATTATTTCTCCTCCAATCTTTTAACCTGATCTTCAAAGTTCTCAGTTTCTCTTTCAGCACAAAGTCCGCATCTCCAGTAATCGCAGTTTGGTTCCACACATTTTTTACAAGTTCTCCAAAACCTTCCATTGAGAGCCAATGATTGAAGAACCTGAACGGGGAAGGGCCAAAATCCACATTCCTTGTTTTCAACAGGACAGGGCAGTGGTCAGGAAAAACTCTTTCCCCAACAATTGCCGCCAAATTAGGCCAATCTTCCAAGAAATTCCTATTAACAAGGAATCTATCCAGTTTGCCCATCTTCAAACCATCACTACTCACCCACGTGAACCTGCGGCCCCCTTGTTTAACATCCTACAAATTATTTCCCTGAATAAAAGTATTAAAATCTGCCACCCTCAAAGGTTTGAATCTGCATCATCTCCTCTCTTCAGCCTTTCTTACCACGTTAAAGTCCCCCATCAAACAAACTGCATCTCCAAACTCCCTGATTATCCGACTAAGCTCTGCCCACAAATCACGCTTCTGGCTTGTGAGTTGCGGGCCATACACATTAAGCAACAGGTATCTGTTAAGTTTGTTTTTCCATCTCCCTTTTACTCCCAAGAACCCTGTCCCTGAGACTATCTCCTCTGTTGTCCACGAATCGTTATTCCAAAAAAGGATTAAACCCCCCGACCTGCCATCCACCAACTGTTGAGCACAACCCGTATCACTGTGCCCCCAAATCCGCTTAAGCGGATCACCAACCTCCTCACCCAAAAGAGATTCTTGGATAGCTAAAATATCCAATTTTTCTCTTACCACCAACTGTTTCAACTGACTGATCTTGTCCCCACTCCCTAAACCTCTGACATTCAACGAGACCATCTTCATTTACAAATTCCAGAGCCACCAGCATCACAAGCAAGATTAACATCTTTAAAAACGAGCCCCAATTTCTTCCCTATAGTACGAGTTCTACTGTATGAAGAATCTGAAGAAGCTGTTACCTGAACCCATGATCCTTCAAACGTACCCGAGGACTCCACCACCTTCATGCCCCAAGAGGAATCCGAGTATTTTGTCTCCTCAGCTTCTTGAAGTTGGCTGATTTTTCGGAACCCCTTGGAAGTCCGCTCTGCCTTGATTCGAGCCGCCCTTTTCACATCTCCCAGGGACACTTTGGCGCATACCCCTCCTGTCATTTGTTGTGCCTCAATCCAATGGATTGATTTCGAAAAAGCTCATTGTCCCTTTCTCCTTCTTACCGGCCTGCCACGAATCTCCTTGTTGACCGAGTCCGACAGGGGATGAATCTCATTTGCTTCTCTGTTCGTATGCTTTGGGGACTCAGCTTGAATAAGGTGTTTAACATTGCCCTCAACAACATGGGCCACCAATCTTTGATTACCACTCACACCTAAGCCCGAGCCCACAATTGAATTTCCACAATCTGGTCTTCCTGCAGAGAGAATACTAAGCCCTTGGGCTCCCGTCCCAACTAGGCCCAAAGTAGTATTCGGCCCAAACAAAGTTTCCACTTGATCGCTATTCTCTAAACCACCAGGTATCTCCTTCCCTTTGTCCGACGCACAGGTTTCCACGACGAATTCCTCGGTAGATACGACCACGCGGCTCTGGTTAACCTCACCGCGAAGACTACTGGTCGCTGCCCTTGTCAATGCCTTTTCACCTTCTTCCGTATCAGAGGACTTGTCACAATCACCACTTTTTCGTGCGATCTGTTGCCCACCTCCCGAAGAGACCGGTTTGGAGCGGATATCCACCTCACCATCGGAGGTTGAACCTGCCAGAGACTCGCCGCCGTAGTCCGACCGATCGTCCAGTTTCCACTCGCCCTCCTCCTCCTCCATCTCCACTTCTGATTCCGAATCTGGGTAACGAAAAGGGTTTCCATATCTTTGGCCAAAGTCCACCACATCTGAAACATCCTCCACTACTCTAACTTTGAACAAAGAACCATCAACTGTGGGATTAACCACTGAGGCTATGAAATCGTATTGCCAAGTTAGCACACAAACCCTTCCTATGAATGTTGCCGATCTCTGAGCAGTATAGTCCTCCACTTCCACCACTTTGCCCCAAAAAGCAGCTAGCCTTTCGAACGTATCAGCATGCCAAGCGTGAACTGGAACTCCTATGATATTCAGCCACACAACTCTCCCAGGCCTGATGAGCTCCTTCTCGCGACTCCAACTCGAAATATCTGAGAACCAGTCTGATAACAGCTCCCGACCACTCGCAATCAGCTTATTAGACAATCTGTTGGAGTGCACTCAATCAGCACACGAAGGCCACCCATGTACTTCACTTTGCACTGTAAGAACCCTGCTTGTTCCACAATCTCAGACGCCTTCGCAAGGTGAGACACATGTTTTACCTCTCCAATAGCACATCTCTTTAACCACTCTAAATCATCACATCTAGTGCTGACCATCAGATGCAGAGGTTTAAACCCTACCACTTCCTTACTGGTCAAACCAGGTGCTTTGAGAATATCTGCAAAAGATCTAGCATTGACCCCGTTGTAGCTATCCAGATCAATTGCTACTTGCCCAGCTTCAACCCCCAAAGGTCGCCGTTGTCCTGCTCCTTGCACCCCAACTCGAAAACCCCTTCTATATCTGGCCTCATTCACAAATAACGGTTCCCCACCAATCGCAACTGCTTGTATTTGCTTGACTAGAGCATCCACATTCAGGACGTTCTTGAATTTGACGAAACCGAATCTCTTCCCCTGCTTAGACCGTTTAAACAGTATGAAAATATCGATTACAGTACCAAAAGCCAAGAAATGTTTCCACATACTCTCCATTGGCCAATCCTCTGGGAAATTTGTAAAGAACAAACTCGTGCTCTGTCTATCGATCACGCTGATAAACTCGTTAGTAGGAATCCTGCCCCTGTTCTCCTGCCTTTGTCCGTGCAGCCCCCTGAGTTGGTGTCTCTCATCTCGCCGGTTCTCCCTCACTCTCTCTCATCTCACCGCAAACCATAGACCCTAAATCTTTCCAAGCACCAATACCTCAACTTGTTTGGTCAAATCATTTTTAAGATGTTCAACCATTGTATCTTCCCAAATATCATCTACAAAAAAATCGAGGATCCCCCACCTTTACTTCTCCTTTGTAAATATTTGGATGTATAACTAGTGATTAGGTGTATTGTTCCCCTTTTGGAGGTTTAATTTTTTGCTCTAGAATTTGGATGTAAAGAAAACTATATATTGAAATGAGTACTATATATATATATATATATATATATATAAAGAAAACTATATATTGAAATAAGGAACACGAAATATCTAAGGTCATATTTTTTTCATTTCTGATTTTACTTGAATACGCCCATTAATTTCTTTCTCTAATTAAATACTATTATAAGGAAATACTATCATAAGGATTTCAAGCCGATTATTATTAGTTGTGGGTAGTAAATCTCTTCAACCTACTCACCACGACCCAAACTAATTAAGTACAAGTACCAGTCCGTTTATAGGACCATACATACTACAATAAGATAGCAAAGAGTAGCCAAAAAGAGTAAACATATAAACCATACAAACAACACTTTGGTTTATACGAAGGGAAGCATCAACCACCTAAACACTTTCCCATTAAACATTTGTCACATATTTATTTTTATGGACCCAAAATCATGTAAATCCACAAAACTGATTACGTGACAAATTTTAAAAGAAAGAGAGTCCAAATTAAATGACTATTCAAAGCGACCGTCTATAGCATTTCCGTTATCATTGGGATCTTCCGTCGTCGTATATCACTGTTTGGTCTTAGCCAAGGTGTTCCCAACATCGATAACGAAACGGTAACGGACGTCATTCTTTGAGAGACGATCAATAGCAGTGTTGACATAGTCCATTGAAATAACCTCAATATCCGCCGTTATGTTGTGTTTGGCTGCAAAATCCACCATCTCCTGTGTCTCTTTCATCCCTCCAATTCCACTACCATGCACTCCCTTTCTTCCTGTTCAATACCCAAAAACATTTCCATTCAACATTTCTATAAATTGTGCATTGGAATAATAATAATAATAATAAGAAATTCATATTAAAAAGATTACCTTGGATTAAGGGAAACACTACAAGCTCAAGTGGCTTTTCAGGAGCTCCAACTAGAATAACATTTCCATGGTTTTTCAATAGACTAACCAATGGAGTAATTGAGTGATTAGCAGATACTGTATCTATAATGCCATCCATTGTCCCCGCAGCCGCCTGCTCAAACCAAATTAATTTAAAAATAATCAATCCTATAGATTTGGCAATATCAAACCTAGTATAACTTAATTATAACAATGCAATTAATAATCCATAATTAATGGTTCATTAATTATTATTCTTTTGATTCCAGAAAATTTGGTACATCTGTCTAGCTACATAGATTAAAGAGTGTTGAACATTTAAGGGTAATAAAGTAAAATTAAAATATGAGATAAAACTAAATTTTTTGATGAAGAAGACGGATTGAGGGTAATTAAATAAAAATAGTTAAAAAGATTTTCTAAACGAGAAACAAACCAAATTTTCGGAGACGGCTAAAAAAAATCGATACATGTCAGATCTTTTGAGACGGATGGAGTAATTGTTTGGGGATAAATTTTCTATGCATCTTCGATGTAAAGATATTTTTTTATATATACCATCACCTTTTTGGTAATAAATCTATGGATTCTTCACTATTATTAATCAATATTTTTACTATAAAAAAGATGTGAAAAAACTTTACATGGCCAGAGTATAGAATATTAATCCAATGCTTAAATAAGTACGTACCTCCATCTGTTGTTGATCTCGGCTAACTAAAAAGTAGTCAGCTCCATGCTTCTCCAAAGCCTCAGCCTTCTTAGCAGGAGAAGTGCTTATAACAGTGACCTTAGAGCCCATTGCTTTAGCGAACTTAACAGCAACATGGCCCAGCCCACCAAGCCCAACAACCCCTACATGCTTTCCAGGCCCACCCAATTCAAAGTACTTAAGTGGGCTGTAAACAGTGATGCCCGCACACAGAAGTGGCGCCGCCGCATCCAACGGGAGGTTGTCGGGGATCTTGACGATGTAACGCTCCCGAGCGACCATCGTGTCGGAATAACCGCCGTAAGTTATGGTGCCGTCGTGGTACTTACCGCTGTAAGTGAGGATCATTTTGGTGCAGTAATTTTCCAGATTGTTTTCACAGTCATTGCAGGACTCACATGCACCAACCATGCATCCCACACCAACTCTATCTCCCACTTTTACCTTTGTAACCTTGCTCCCTACTTCTGTCACTTCTCCTACAATTTCATGCCTGTCACCAATTAAAATCTTGTCTTGTCAATTATTTTGTTAATTTACCATGAAAAATCTCAAAATCTTTCAAATTTTTGGCGGGTGATAATCTATGGTAAGTGCAATGGATTAAGTACTATTTTGTGTGAAAATGTTTCCTTTTTCATCAAAAAAATAATCACGTAATAGAATAATTAATTAGATTAATTGGATTATCACCAACTAAGTAAACTTTTATTAACTTATTATAAAATATTATTCAATCTATCTTAAAATAATCACCTCACTTCTTTGTTAAAAAATATTTGATTTACATACATAGATAGTAGTAATAGAATTAATTGATGAGATTAATGCAATTTCTTGGTGTAGAATATATGGAAGCAAAGTCAAACATAAGGCGGTGGGTGAGGGTTTTGTAAAGAAATGTACAGCCATCCATCCATACCCAATCATAATAAGCCAGCAATCACCCAATTATAGAATCATTTAGTCTAGAATATTAATTATGCTCTGCCAACAAATAATACTCCTCCATCCGCAAAAGATTCCACCATTTGAATTTGTTGTTTGAGTTGATGTTTATTTCAAATTTTAACAAAGTTAAATAGTTTTAAAAATTCAGAAAAAATATATTCAGAAAATTTAGATTTCAAATTATAATACACATATGAAATATTTAATTTTCGGTGTCTAAACATTCGTAAAAAAATCATAGATTAAATCTTGTGAAGCTATCAAAACAAATGGTGGAGTGCTTTTTGACGGAGGAGTAGTATAAAGGAACGGTCGAACCGTTTTGGTAATAAAATTGTTTCTCTCTTTAGTCCATTTCACCAACAATGTTCAAACTTTCAAAGAAAGTGACATTCAAATTAAAGATAATAAATAAATCTTTATTTTATCATTGTTTAATATATAAAAAATACAGCTATGGTACATACAATTCAACCCTTATTTCATGCAAATTGAACAGTTTTTAATTAATATCCTTTTATTTCTCAGATTTATATATCTTCCTTAAATCTGCCTGATCAGGGTGAGATTTTCATGACAATAATTTCTTAATCTCTAATGAAAGCTCAGAACAAATAAAGATAAACTGTACAGATATTAAGATCCAAATCCAACAGAAACAGTGTAAGTTATGTAACAGTAAATTATGGAACATACCCTGGAACAATGGGGTAAGAAGAGAAGCTCCATTCATTCTTCAACATATGAAGGTCTGAGTGGCAAATTCCACAGAACAAAACCTTAAATCTCACATCTTCTTCTCCAGTTGCTCTGTAATTCCTCAATAGCACCACCATCAATATATTTATATTAAAAAAATCATATTGCAATGATAAAATATATAAATAAAAGAAAGAAAGAAAGAAAAATGTTATATAACCTTCTGGAGAAATTAAAAGGAGACAAATGGCCAGAAGTGTCTCTTGCAGCCCAGCCAAAGGCCTTGATGGGATGCTGTTCTTCTGGGGACTTAGCCATATTCACTATCTGTTTTCTTTTTCTTTTTTCTTTTTGAATTAACTCTGCTTTTTTTTTTTTCCTTCTGAAACTTCCTCTGAATTTGAACTGCAAATATTAAGCAAAGTGTTAATCTGAGTATGGGTTTATATATAGAAGGTGAGGGGCAAGAGGAGTGGATGATGACGTGGTGGATGAGCAAAGCGCAAAATTTAATTCAATTTCGTATTTACTTTAATTTTATAGATATGGTTTCTTTTTCGTATTTGGTTGTAATGACTACTCAACACTACCATTAGTTTCATTTTTCTGTTGTAACGTCCATTTCGTCTAACATTATTCTTTTTTTCATAAAAAGTTGCAGTTTTGTTTCCCTGCACTTGATCTCTTTCTTTTGTTTTCGATATCAATGTTATTTTTCATCAAAAAATAAAAAAAGAAATCAACGTTATTTAGAATATAATTCTTTGATTGACCCCCCCCCCCGATTTTTCTTTTAAAAACGTTGTTTTTGACATCTAGATTAAATGTATAACAAACAAATATATATAAAAAATTCATGAATTATATAGAGTCCGTTTATTTACCACATATGTGGAAAAAACACTTACCTAAATGTACTACTAATTAACTAACTCAACTAACTAATCTAATAAATTAAAATACTAAAACATCATTCGAGAGATTTATTAAGAGCGCAAACTTAACATTTTCATTGTATGCGTTTTTTCACATAGGGACAAAGCTATGAAGGCAAATATTTAGTAGATAGTAATATTAATTTATATATTGACATTATCTTAAGTATATTTTGCCAATTATCAATGTATAATAACTAATTTGACATATATTTATTCATCGGATGTGCATAATTAATTGATTAATCAATAAAATGATGATACTTATTCTTGTAACAGACCTAATCCATTGATATTAACCCACTTTATGTATCTTTCACTAGTTGATAGTCAAGAATAAATTGCATATAGTAAAATGAAAACTGAGTTTACAATGTTAGTTTAGTTTTTATATTAAAAATGAACTTAATGACGCATAACTTAAAATTACATATTGAAAATTAGTTAAAATCGAAAAGATGGAGGAAAATCAAATTCATAAACAAAAACAAAAAGGTTATAGTTATTTTATATTATATCTTTGAGGCATGTACTAATATATTGATGTGCAAATTTATTTACTGCATTTTAAAGTTCTCTTTTCACAAGTTAGTGCACTCAGAACTTAAATCAATGGTACACGTGGGATAATTTCATGTATTTCCCTCATCGTCTCAGAATAATTATTACATTTTTTTAAAAGGAAATTTTCAAATAATCACCATTTTTCTGATCATTTACACATCTATAATCACTCTATCTCCACTTACTAATTTTCCCTTAATTCATGTGTCCAAGAAAACAATGCAATTAATTGGGGAACAAATAAAGTACTTCTTAATGTTCACATTCCAGAAGTCATTGGCCCCCCTAAAACATAAATCATGCCTCCGCCCATGTTTTCATATATGTGGTAAATAGACACCCACGATTATATATCAAATTACGTAACACTGATGGATAGAAAGAGTAAATTCTATTAGAGCATGAAATTTGTAGAACTTGTATTGTTACCGTGTCCTATTCCTATTAGAATTGCCTATTGTGTTTGGATTGCTTATTGCTTTAGATGTTTGAGTTTTACTAGTAATAGGTCTCTTGCTCTAGCATACCCAACTAGGACTCTTAACACACCCCCTCAAGTTGGAGCGTGAGGATTGCGAATGCCCAACTTGGGAAGAAGCGAGTGGAACTGTTTCTTGGACATAGCCTTAGTAAGCAAATCTGCAGGTTGTGCAGTTCCTGCAATGTGACGGGTTTGAAGGTCACCAGATTGAACTTTGTCTTGTACAAAATGACAGTCTATTTCAATGTGTTTTGTTCTCTCATGAAACACGGGATTACTAGCAATATGGATGGCAGCTTTGTTGTCACAGTAAAGAAGCATAGGCCTCAATGAAGGGATGGTGAGATCATGTAATAAGGTGCGACCATTGCACGGTACTCTACTCTGCTTCACCGAGGAGCGTGACACAATTGCTTATTTCTTAGACTTGCAAGACAAGGGAGCAGTTCCAAGTTGAGTGGTAAAACCTGTGGTGGAGCGACGAGTGGTGGGACAACTCGCCCAGTCGGCATCGTAGAAAGCACGCAAAACTAAATCACTGCGAGAAGGAAAGAACACCCCTTAACCTGGAGTGCCTTTGAGGTACTGTAGGAGACGCTTGGCTGCATCAAAGTGATCTTGAATTGGTGCCTTCATAAACTGGCTTAGAAGATTGATCGTGTATGTAATGTCTGGTCTAGTAATGGTCAAGTAAATGAGCTTGCCGACAAGTCTGCGATAGGAGTTAGGATTAGATATAGGAGAAGCCTGCGATGCACCAACGTGATGTTGTTGTTGAATGGGCAATGCAGATGGCTTGCAACCCAACATGTCAGTTTCATGCAAGATGTCAAGCAAATATTTGCGTTGAGAGAGAAAATTTCCTTGCTTTGATCGAGCAGTCTCCAAACCAAGAAAGTACCTTAATTTTCCGAGATCTTTAATGTAGAAAGTGCTGCGAAGAAAGTTCTTCAGGTGATTTATCTGGTGTCCATCATTTGCAGCAATAACGATGTTATCAACATAAACTAAAAGAGCAATATAACTAGAGCTCGTTGTCTTTGTGAATAAAGAATAGTCAGCTTTGGATTGACGGAATCCATATCGCTTCAATGCTGTGGAAAACTTGTGGAACCATTGTTGTGGTGCCTGTTTAAGGCCATATAATGACTTCTTCAACTTGCAAACTCGTTTATCACCTTATTCAAGAAATCCAGAAGGTGGAATCATATAAATGTTTTCAGTCAAATCACCTTGAAGGAAGGCATTCTGAACATCAAGTTGGTGAAGCTCCCAATTTTTTACTGCTGCCACCGCAAGCATACATCGCACTGTAGTCAATTTTATGACAGGAGCAAAAGTTTCAGAATAATCTATCCCCTCAACCTGGTTATATCCCTTGGCAACAAGAAGGGCTTTATAGCGTTCGATACTTCCATCAGCTTTGTACTTAATTTTAAATACCCACTTGGATCCAATTGGTTTCTTGGTTGGTGGCAGAGGAACTAGACTCCAAGTGTTGTTCTTTTGAAGAGCTTGTAACTCATTGCGCATGGCTTGCTGCCATTCAGGATGCTTGCTAGCCTCCAAATAACTTGTTGGTTCTTGTTCTTTGTAGGATAGCGGCTGCAAATGCTTTGTAGCCAGAGTTAAATTGTTCATTAAAAATATATTGTGCAATAGGATAAGGTTTACGTGAGGAGATCGAATTGGCAGCGAGGTATGACGAGTTAACCACCCCAATAGTATCACAAAGGTATTCATTAAGGTAACCCGGGGGCCGCCGAGTACGGGTTGGTCTAATGGGTGCTGAACTTGGGGATGAGGTTGGCTGATCTGATGAGAGCATGGGTTCCTCTTCTTGAGCAGGATCATTGATGATATTAGAAGTCGAAGCACCCGTTTGAGGTTGATCATCTGTAATGACAATATTAGGTTGAAAAAGGGTAGCTACTTGATTTGGAAGCTGACGTGGATGATCTTGGTCACTAATAGACTCTTTGAAAGGGAAGATATCTTCATAAAAAATAATATCTCTAGTGACAAGAACTTGATGAGAGTTTAGATTGTAAACCTTGTAGCCTTTTTGTCCATGTGGATATCCAATAAAAATACAAGGTGTAGACCGAGGCTCAAACTTGTCCTTAATGCGAGTTTTATGATGAACATAACACAAGCAACCAAAAACTTTAAGATGATCATATGTGGCAGGTTTAGAAAACAAAACTTCATATGGACTTTTACCAGACAATTTAGAAGAGGGCATATGATTTATGAGGTATGTAGCTATCAAGACACAATCTCCCCAAAATTTTATAGGTAGATATGCTTGAAAACGGAGAGCCCTTGCTACTTCAAGAATATGGCGATGTTTTCTTTCGGCTATCCCGTTTCTTTGTGGAGTGTCAACGCATGTGGTCTGAAGTAAAATGCCAGTTTGTTGATAAAATTTCGCCATGGAACCAGCAACAAGTTCAAGTGCATTATCACTCCTTACTTGTCGAATGGCTTTACCAAATTGATTTTTCACCATGGAATGAAAGACTAATAAGTACTGATAGGCTTCATATTTTCGTTTCAATAAGTAGATCCAGGTGCATCTACTATGATCATCCACAATGGTCAAAAAATAACAGGCTCCAATAAGGGATGGAGTTTTATAAGGACCCCATATATCAATATGAATAAGATCAAAGCATTCCAGAGATTGACTATTACTTGCGAAAATGAGTTTCTAGTCTGTTTTGCACGATGGCAAGAATCACATAATTTATTTAAGGTTGGAATGCATAAATTATTCAAGTGAGTATATAAATTCAATTTTCTAAAAGGAACATGACCGAGTCGTTGGTGCCAAAGATGGGGCATAGGGACAAAAACCTTACCAGCAAAATTACTAATAGAGTCACCACGATCGGGTGGTGACTTCGGTGTTCTAGGGCTCCGTTTCAAACATGCGGGGCATGTTTTCTGTTGGTCAGACAGCTCTCGGATCTTTTCTGAGTAATATTTTTGGGAATGCTTTTATATTCAAGGTCGCACGAGTCCCCCGCACCTTTCCGCGGAAAATATTTTTTCGGGGGCGAGACATATTTCCTGTCGATCAGTAAGCTCGGGAATTTTATCGGGACCTTATAAAAGTGAATTTTCAACATATTTGAGGTCGTACGAGCATTCCGCATCTTTCCGCGGAAAATATTTTTCGGGATCGGGACGTTCGTTCTCGGGCGACGCTCGGGGCTCGGGATGAAATGCTCGGGGCTCGGGATGAATAATTTGTGACGACAATGGTGTGAGGTGTGATATGACTCGGGATGAGTAATGCGGTGATAACCGAGCAAGCACGCATGACGGGATTATTTGGTCGGGCAAGCAAGCACACACGTCGGGATTTACTCGGGTGAAGTTGGCGCGGGATGACATTTCCACACTTAGGAACTTTTCGGTTTTGGCTTGGTGTGTGATTCACCATGGTGACTAAGGTGTGTGCTAGGTGGCATGGTGACTAAGGTGGTGAGTCATAAGTTGGAAAGTATATAAGGAATGAATTAAGGAAGAAATCCATTTTTTGGCTCATTTTCTTTCTTCCACCATCCGCCAACTTCTTCTTCCTCTCTACCTCTCAAAGTGTTCTTCATCTTGCAAGGATTGATCTTGGTGTTGAGCTTGAGCTTGAGGTAAGCTTGTTCTCTTCATGAGTTAGTATGTTTGGAGCATAATTTGTGGTTGAAAATTCATGTTGAAACCGAATTCATGATAAGCATTGGCTAGATGATTTGTTCATCTTCTTGCTTCAAGCTTTGGGTATGTTGTTCTTGGTATGATTTGGTGTAGGAATCAAGGTTTGGATTATGAAAGAACATCATGGATTGAAAAACCCTAATTTGGCCGAATTCTTGATAAATTCTAAGCATGTTGAATTGATGTCATCTTGGTTCATGCTTTGGATGTGTTGTTCCTTGCATGATTAGGAGTTGATATTAGGATTCAATTTGAAGGTGAACATGTTGGGTAAAAAGTACCCAAATGGCCGAATTCTTTAAGTATAAATTGGTATGATTTTGGGTGATTATGGTGAAGTATGTTAGTAAGCATGCTTAGAATGTTTAAGTGTTGAATTAAGCATGAAAATGGAACCATATTTGGATTGGAAAGAATATTGGTATAAGAATCATATTGAGGCCGAAATTGAAGAAGGGTATGTTTATGGTTGTGGTGTGTTTCAAAGAGGTATTGGTAGTGAAATGGTATCGGGAATGAAAGTAGGTAACAAACGATGTTCGGAACATCGTTTTCTGAAATTGTGAACATAACCGACCTACTTGCTTGTTTGCGTAAATTTGGGGAAAGTAGGATTTAAATGCTTGGTTATGCATGTTGGAGTGTAAATATCGATGTTCTAGCTCGGTTTGAGAATCCGAGCATTTTACAGAATTTTGCGGGAAAGTGCGGGATTAGTTCCTGGGGGTTTGGATTGGTGATTTCTGATTTGTGTGTGGTTGTTCAGCTTGAATCATCAGTTGCGGAGTGGTGCGGGACTTCAAAAGTCACACTACCGTGTTTCGGGACGAGCGTCGGGATTTTCCCAGGATTTCGCTACGGATCGGTTTTAGCACGGTAAGGGTTCAACTTCTCTCGTTATACATTCTGGGAGGGATATCATGTATTTCGGGGGTAGTTGAAGTGGGTTCCGGGTTGAGGGCAGTGGTCCGGTGATCCCGAGACCAGTTATATGGTAAGGAATACGTATGCAGGTTCAAGGCCGGGATGGTCTCTGTGACCTCGAGTTCCATATCGGTACTATATATCTGTATTGAAGGCCGGGTGCTGATATTCTGTATATACCCTGCGATATATTTTGTTTTGCTTCAAGGCCTGGGATGGTCTTGGAGACCTCGGGTTCTTCTTTGGTATGCTATATCTGCACTGGGTGCTGATATTCTGTATATACCCTGCGGTATATTCTGTGACCCACGACAGTTATGGGGTTCGCGACCCCGGCTGGTACCATGCCTCTGTTAGCTTCGGCTTTTGACCTCTTGGAGAGGGCTGTCGTTCTGTTGATTTTTATTTTTATGGGTCTCTGGCGGTCTGCACCGCATCCTTCGGGATTCTGGCTAACCCCGTCCTGCGGGACTCTATTTATATATATGCTTGTGTTTTGTGTCTTCATTGTTTTGCAGGTAACCGCACACTTAGCTTGCTATATGCAACCTGTATCTTACCTCAGCCCTTACTGGGTCCTCCCGAGGACTCACCCCTTATGTTTACCACCTTTCAGGTCGACCTGACAAGCAGCCAGCGGACTAGAGATCCGTGGTGCTTTCTGTTTTGCGATCAGGTATCGACAGTTCCGACACGGAACTTCTGTTAAGTTATAGGGGTAGTCTCGGTAGAGGTTTCAGTCTGCTTTCTGATTTCAGGTTTATGCTAAGTATAGCATATGGGTTTGCTCACAGTTAACTCACTTCTCTCTTATGTTGGTGTGTTAGCAGTAGCAGCGGTACTTGCGGGGATCTTTTGATCTCGGAGTTTCTCCTATATCCCGCACGTAGGTATTCTGAGGTTTCTTTCTTGGTCAGCTCTGTAGGTGTATATGCATGCATGTTATCTGTCTGATCATGCTATGTATCTTAGAAACATTTTGCTTATGTATATATGTTTTAGATACTTTGTAGGACTGGGGACTCACCCATGACAGTGGTTGGCGGGACCCGGGATGGGATCATAATCTGATGTGTTAGACACATTTTGTATCTGAATAATTCTGTGAAGTTATGAATGATGTTATCCATGAACTGTATGTTTGGTGATGGTAGAGTGCTCGCCTATTTCAGTGGGGCGGGGCTCGCCATGGATAGTTAGGGTTTATACTGTATACTTGCCATGTATAAGATTTGCAGGTTGCGGGTCGGAAAACGACCGTAAGGTATAAGCGCATAGCTCTGTCTGCATACTCCGAGAGCAAAGCGTTCTCAGGCACCGGGCCTTCGAGAACGAGACTTTGCGGGCCGGGTCATGGGACCACTACACGCAGCGGGTCTCGGTTGACCGACCGCCGCTTCCGTTCGCCGTAGATTCCACTTCCGCCGTCGCGGGCGCAGACCCGCCTCCTGAAGATCGTTCCATAGTTCTGCAGCAGTATCAACAAATGCAACACTGTCGTGCAGCTCCGGTGCCAATGCGTTGACTATCCATGATATCACCATTGAGTTGCATGTGTCCCAAGCTTGTATCCTTTCCAAACCATTGGTTAGTCTTTTTAGGGTTCCATTGACAAACCCAATTTTCTCTTTGGTAGAGAGGGCGTTTAGCATGGCTCTCCGCCATGTATGGTAGTTTAATTCTCCCTTCAAGGTGTTGCTGACCAGCACTATTCCAAGGATTTCCGACGCATTGAGGTGAAGGGGAGAGGAAGAATGAGTCACCGAGACTGATGAAGATCCCTCCTTCATTTTGATAGGATCATTCTCCATCATCAAGATATTTTGTTGATGAAGAGATTTGCTCTGATACCATGTAAAAATTAGAACCTTTGCGAGAAGTTTTCTCTGTAATTTATTGTATTTCTATGAGGAGTCGACAATATACTTATACTACTTGAGCTAGAGTACAAAGAGATATCCTTATCTACAAGATATTAACTTGATATCTAATCTATGAAACGTAAACATAGTAGAACTAGGACTCTTAACGAATCATACTCACCGAAACCAATTACGATGTCTCCTCACGGATCATCTAGATGCACACGCCTCCACTCGAGACCGCTGATTCATCATATTCTAAGTGCTTTGCAGAAAATCAAAAATCAAAATTGGTTACTCGCCTCAATGTCACATGAATTCATGAAGCGCTACATCCATCTTCGAACAACCCGTGAAATTTGAAGAGCTCGCAACACAAGCCTTTGCCTTTGCACTAGCGTTCGTTCTCCCTCTAACAAGCAGGTTAGTCTCTCTCGTCATACCGTGGTGCAATGGTTGGAATTTTACAAGAATTGGACCATCGCGATAAAGTGAAAATGAAGGACTCGAATGATGTTCTTACGTACAAAGCATCATGTGAGAGATCAAGGGTCCATATCTTGTTGAATGGATTGGATGATGAGTTCGAGCAGGTACGAGGAGAAATTCTTCGTATGGATCCCAGCTGAGATCTAGAACAAACATATGCCTATATCCAATGTGAAGCAAATAGAAAAACCTTACGTACTACTAAGGTATCGTCCACCACAAACTCCTTAGCCACGACTATTCGATGAAATTATTTAGATTCTCGCAACAATAGTGCGGACAGATTGACTACTTCCACACAAACATCTCGAAGATTTGAAGTTGGCAAGAAGGAAGGAGAATTGAGACAATGCACACATTATAGTGGGAAGGGAAAAACTTAAAGTCACTGCGATGAATTAATCGAGTACTCCGAGTGGTGGGATCCTTTTAAGGCACCAAAAAGACCGAACAAAACCAACATTGCGCAGACTTCGCTTTCAGTTTCGGTCACCAAAGAGAACACCAAGCATGCAAAACGTTCAATGACTGTCCTTCATACTACTACCTCCGAACCACCATGTAACAATTTTGTGAGTGTACCTAGGGCTGTAAATGAACCGAGTTTTTATTGAACTTACTCGAACACGAACTCGGCTAGTGTGTTATTTAGCACTATCTTATCGAGCTTCTAGTTGGAACTCGAGTCGAGTTCAGGGCTCGATAATTTGATGGAGTCGAGTTCGAGCGGACCTGAGTTCCACTCGATCGCTTATCGAGCTATCGAGCAAGCTTTATCTATTTTAAAGTCTAACTTGTTCTAAAAACCCCAAATTTATGAAGATTTTAGGATCTTAATAACACATTCTTGTTATCTCAACATAAACATGCCGAGAGCACATTTACATACTATTTGATTATGATCACATACAGAACATAATGCAGCAGTACATACAAACGATTTCATATTCATAGCACGATGTTTCGCTTCAATCAATTCATGCTTCATCCTTTTATCCACAATCAGGGATAGGAATAAGGAGAGACCTTAGACATGATACTAAGATCAAAATGTGTACCTTACTCCTGAAAACAGCAAAAGGATAAAATCTTTGCTCCTTAAACGTTTGCTTCAATCCTTGTTTGTTGATGAAGATGGATGAACACCGAGGATTCTCATAACACCTCATTTTGTAATAACCACCCATCTATTCATTTCATAAATAAATGGCCAATTTATGCCTTTAAATCTCCTCCATAAAACCGGCCAACACATGTAGTCTATATATGGAGTTGTTCCATGGCGCAACGTGTATACACCTTATCCCATAAGTGCACCAAAATTACCAAAATACCCATATTTTGATAAAAATGTGCTAAAGGTGGTTATATCTACCTAATGGGATTGGAATTACATAGAGTAGTTCCAATCAATTCCATTTCACATAATTGAGCTCCTTTAAGCTCATTATTGCACTTTTACCAAAATACCCCTAATTTGATAAAAGATTCCCTAATAATTTCTTCTTCTTCTTCTTCAAGACTAGCTCTAATGAGCCGAGGTTAGTTACCTTTAACTAACTTGAGTTAGTGAGAGTTAACCACAACTACTTTTAGTTGTAGTGAGCTAACTTTGAGCTAACGTCAAGCTACTTCCAGCTCCTCTAAGCTGGAGTACCACCTCAAAAATTCTTGGTGTGCCAAGAAATTCCAACAATTTAATCCAGACTTTCAAGTTTTCGAGCAGATCTTGAGCTATTGAAATGAACTCGAGCATAGTTTGGATGCGATAGACAAGTTTTCGAGCAGTTCACTAGTTATTGACCAGAACTCGAGCATTACATTGAGTCGAGTTCAAGCCTTTAACATGAAGGTTCATCGAGCTATCAAGCCGACTTCGAGCTCAAGCTGAAACATTTGAGCTCAACTCCGCTCATTTACAGCCCTAAGTGTACCTAACACTAGTAAGATATGCAAATGGATTATTGATTCTGGATCAACTGACCATATGTATTTTAACATTGATATACAAAAACTTAAGTACTTACAAACAAAGAAAGTGTGTGCAGTAAATGGCACTGAGGCTGAGATCGTTGGTATAGGTTCATGCTCTTTAAGCCAATTTCACTTGGATTCAGTTCTTTTAGTTCCTTCTCATAAATCCAACATTAATTATCTTTTTCTCTCAAATTACCTCTTCATTAAATTGTGTTGTGGTTTTATGGCCTGAGCATTGTATTTTCAGGGATATCAAGACCCATAAGATGATTGGTTGTGGTACGAGGAAAGGTAAGCTTTATTATCTTGACTTCACCCCAACAAGCTTAAATACAATGGAATTACTAGTGTTGGCTCCAGAGTTAGCTAGTTCTAGTGAGATATGGTTGTGCCATAAATGTCTTGGACATGTTTCATTTGGGTATTTGAAGCATTTATTTCCAAAATTGTTTGAAACCTTACTCCCTCATTATTTAAGTGTGAAAACATGTCAATTAGTAAAAGTCATCTAGTAGCATTTCCAATAAGTTCAATAAGAATACAAAACCATTTATGCTTGTGCACTCTGATGTGTTTGGATATTTCTCGAGAGTGTGGATACGTTGTGTCAAGCACATCTGGTGTGCCTCTAGATAGAATAAGAAAGGAAGAACACGGAAAACTTGCCGAGTTTGTCGGCGGTGATACCAAGATCGCGCGAACTGCCATTATCCGTCCTTCCTTCCGCGCGCACCTATGAAATTAAAGAGGAATTACCGCTTCTACATTAGTTCAACTGCCCAAAGTGATGCTCTCCGATACAATATGATGCATTCCTGAAGCACTATGATGTGCTTATGTAAAATTATGATATGCTCGTTCTGATAACTCTGATGTAAACATTTCATTCTACAGAACGTAGTGATACACTTGTTGACAAAGTATGATGTCTAGGTTCAAAATGATGCGCTTGGTGTCACGAATGATGCGCTTTTGTAAAATTATGATGCTTTTTGCTATTGGGCAAAGTATGATGTATTGGTTAAATATGATGCTCTTTGTTTCAAGTATGATGCTCTACCTCAAAAAAATGATGCACTTATTCTGAGGACTTAATGGTGCACACATTCTCTTCAACCTCCTAAAATGATGCCTTTGGTGACCACAACGATATACTTCGGTTGCAGTAAGAAGCTCTACCATACAAACATGATGCACCCATTATGATAACTTAATTACGCACCCATTTTCTTCAACCTTACAAAATGATGGAGTTCTCAAACTGGCGCTCTTTTGACTTAATACGATGCTCCCTAGGGTAAGTACAATGAGTTTAGCATCTAAAATGATGTTCTTTGATATTCTACAAAGTATGATCTCTCGGTTCCAAATGATGCGTTTAGTGTCATGAATGATCTTCTTGTTTTCAAGTATGATGCGCTATCATACAAAAATGATGCACTCGTTCTGGTGACATAATGATGACTTCGATGCAAAAAGTTCATTCTACGGAACACACTGTTACGCTTGTTAACAAAGTATGATGTCTTGGTTCAAAATGATGTGCTTGGTGTCACGAATGATGCACTTCTGTAAAATTATGATACTCTTCGATATTGGATAATGTATAATGTATTCGTTATATATGATGTTATTGGTGCCATGGATGATGCTCTTTGTTTCAAGTATGATGTTCTACCTCACTAAAATGATGTACTCGTTTTGATGACTTAACGGTGCACACATTTTCTTTAATCTGCTAAAATGATGCATTTGACAACCACAACGATGCACTCCCATTGCACTATAATGCTCTCAATTACAAACATGACGCACCTGTTCTCATGACTTAATTATGCACTCATTTTCTTCAACATTACAAAATGATGGAGTTCTCAAACTAATCCCTATGTGCATACAATGATGCTCTGTTTGGTAAGTATGATGAGCTTAGCACTTAAAATGATGCTCCCTTTGGTAAGTTTACCTTTATGATGCAATGTGATGATTGTTTCGCTAAAATTTTTATCTTCTTGCATCTACTTCAGTTGATATTCTTCCAATTCATCACTAATTGGCATTATTAAGTTCATTTTGATAGATTTGAGCATTATTTGTATGCAATTTGTGGTTACATCATTTTTACAAAAAATCATTATAATTAATTGAGAGCACATCACAATGATAAGTAGGGGCATTATAATTTTGTCATTTGCAGCAGGTTGCAGGTTCAGAGCGTGGCATGAACTTTCATGGTTTAGCTGAGGAAATGGCTGGGAATGAAGTGTCGACGACTGGGGAAGTGGTTGGAGTTTAGATCCAACCCCAACGGAGTCTTTCCTCTTCATTTCTAAAAAAAATGAGTTCCTATTACTTCTCGGTCATTGACAACGATGACAGTGAGAAGCACCGCCACACCAGAGTTAGTCAAATGAATGGGTTTATCTAATGAAAGAATTAAGTAAAGTGTGCACTATATTTAAAAAATTCCACTTGATGATTACAAACCTAGATATGCGAAAATGAAAAAGAAAACATTTAGCAATCAGCGGATGTACGTCAATCAAGATACCAACCCTACCACAATTCGGCTTTAAAACCAAAAGTCATTCATGTCAACTTCATGATTTATGAAAATATGTCTTCAATTTCATGACTGGAAAATCATCATCACTTCCTTAGTGTATACTCTCATTTATAAAATAGGGTAGTGTCATTGTGTGTAGTGATCCATAATCGAACATCCTTACAATAGGCTTGCTCATCGAGCTTGTTGGGTTAAATGGAACCCGAAGGGATCCATGTGAAACAGGGTAAACCAGGGAATTAAAAATTGTATTTGATGATCAAGAGACTATGTCCTTTTCTTAGTGAGTAGATACCCACTCTATTGGTATCCACATAAGAAACAACAACAGAAAACTCCAATTCTAACGTTGTGTTAGCAACGAAAGAACTCTCCAGGGATGGAGGTAGATGGTGCCACACTTAGGAGAAGAATGAGTGTTCTTACTTCTGACCTAGGGTTTCTTTAACTGAAGCCCTATTTATAGATTTCTAATTCTGAACAATTCAGGATTAACACTCCAAATTTCCTTTAGTTGTCACTAAAGCCCGCAAGGTTTATAACGGCCCGTCCAATTTCTGTTCTACTTCTCTTTTGTGTGAAACCCTATAGGTATGCATTACAATGGCCATAATTATAAATCCCATTTATAATTAAAAGAGGTGAGCGGTATCTAACAACACATCATTGCTACCCAAGTAATGTAGAAGTCGACGAAAAAACGAAACCTCTTTGTCAATCACGTACAACTAACCATTAGTACTATTATGTCCTTTTGTCATTATTCTCAAGAAGAACCGAGATACGGATAAAGATACCTCATCTTTATTCTTCTTTTGGCCATTAGAATAATCTCCCAGAACTTAGGAGCGACAAATCCTTTCTTGGTTCATATCAGTCCAACCCCGATGATGTTGCAACACTCCCAAAACTAGGACTTTCCTACTGTCACGTATGGCTAGAAAAAGAATCAAAGTGTGCTACTCACATGCATGTAGATCTATGTGACCTCAAGTCAAAGGACTACAGACAGATGATTGACCATGAGAACAACTTATGATCACTTTTGTTACTTATCCACATATTGTTCTCATACAGTGGTCGGTCCACCTATAAGTAAGCCTTTACATCACTCCATGTAAATCTTCCCTTCTACTAGCCTTAACCGTGTTCATTGCAACTCATGTTCTCTATGACACCTGACTAAGGACATTTAGAAATCTTGCAATTCTAGGGTTATCATATTATATTCGTTTATTATTAACGCACAAATATAAACAAACATATTAACTTGAAAAATGCCTTTGATGAATAATGTTTACATGTCCTGTGTCCAAAACTAATACACACATAGATTGGCTTTTGAGCACAACTCCTACAGACTCTCACTTACACTAAAGCCAAATCCTTCACAAGTTTTATACCAATGGATCTAGAGTGGCCCTCACACTTCTACTGCATTAGGGGCTTTGTAAGCAGATCTACCACATTGCTATCTGTGTATACCTTTTGTATGCTTATGTCACCTTGCTCGATTATCTCATAGATGAGGTGATATCTTCGAAGAATGTTTTTGGGACTGGGGTTCCTTGGGTTGCGCGATCACTCCGTTGTTGTCACAATAGAGTTGGATTGACTTAAAACGTGAACTAGCCCAATTTATGTTAAAAACTTCTTGATCCAAATAGCGAGGAAGCTATGTGCTCACGGCTCTTTGTCATTGGTTGGAGCTCTTCCAACTCCCAACACGCCATTTAAGCAAAACACATATCCAGTTTGCAATCTAAAATATTCAACGTCGATTTGGAAAGTCGCATCTGTGTAGCCCTTTACAACGAGCTCATCATCGCCTCTGTATACCAATAACTTGTCTCAGGTTCATTTCAAATACTTGAGAATGTTCTTTACAGCCACCCGGTGTTGCTCACCCGGGTTAAACTAGTACCGGCTTGCTAAAATCAATGCATATGAGAAATCAAGTCGAGTACATATCATGGCTTACATTATGGAACCAATTGTCGAGGCATATGTATCCTTTTCATCTGTTCTCTCTCCTCATGTGTCTTAGGACGCTGATTCTCGGAGGGATGGATGTCATGAGTCATAGGCAAGTATCCCCTTTTGGATTCCTCCATCTTAAACCTCTTTAAGACCTTGTCTATGTAGGTAATCTGACTAAGGCCAAGCATCCTCATCGATCTATCTATATAGATCTTTATACCTAAAACATATTGTTACCCCCTTCCACGGAAGCTTGCGTAAAACGGAACGCCCGATGGAGTAAGCGGGAACTAGAATCGGGGCAACAGTAAAATAGAGTTCCCTCGGTGTGGTAACCGAGAACAAACCCGATTAAAAGTTTTCCTTTACTCTAGTCATGCTATTAACTTGTAGTGCAAGTAACGAGGATCGTCTGAACTCAAACACACATATGCACACGGATATGAATATGACAATATGAGTTTGGCCCTGCGGGCTCCAGAATGCAACAGAACACGGAAATCCTCATACATGTACATATGTGATGCAATATAACTTTACATGCATGCGTTTACATATACATAGCCAAAACCTAATATCCAGAATACCTATGTGTATGGAGGGACCTGGTACACCAAAATCCTCAGAACGTAACCCCACGTAGGTCACCACTGCTGCTAAACAAAAGACAGAAGACAATCGTCAGTAACCTCAGAATGTGCTCAAATCAGAATTGGATCTTGCAGAATAGTAGAAAATCTCAAACGGGACTACCTTTTTTCTAGACTCAGAAGACAGGCTCGAAATTAACAGTACCTGAAATCAAACACCAGAAAGCACCGAGAGACTCTACTCCTCGGGCTTCTTATCAGACAAGCCTGAAAAAGTGAAAATATATAAAAGGTGAGTCCTCGACGAGAACTCAGTAAGGGTCAGACATAGGATAGGGTTTCTGAGGTTCGGGGTATGCCGAACCAACATACCTGCACAGAAAACACAGATACAAACGGACAATAGATATACAGATAATAATAATAACAATATCGGAAATGTTAGTAGTCAGACAGAATCGGCAGACCTCTGAGGCTTTTAGCCTTACAGAAGAGGTTTTTCAGAAAAATCAGAGGCATGGTATTAGCCCAGGGTCCGGAATCCCCGCTGCCGACAAAATAGATCCAGATAGAAGAATAAAGAAGGAAACTTGCCGGACAAGTTATCCTGAAGCACTCCCAAAAGGAAACTTGCCGGACAAGTTATAGCAGATAGCAGAACTCCTAGAAGGCAAGTTACCCCGAGCAATAATGGAAGGTAACTTGTCGGACAAGTCATCCTGAAGCAGATAGCAGAATCCACCCACATACCCGAGCCTATGTCATAAGCTATGTTCGGTATCACCAGGGTTAGAAGGAGCTGAGGACCGAATCATAAATTCTGAAAAAAAAAGTGCGAGGAAGGGTGAAGAAACAGCCAGGCGAAGGCGAAGCCCTTCCCCAGGTGAAGGAGAAGACCCTCCAGGTGAAGACGAAGTCCCTCAAGGCAAAGGCTCTTCCACAGATCGGCGAAGGCCCCCATGCACACCCCTCCAGCAAAACTTAGCCCAAATTTACCCCAGCATGCATATTATAAGTGTCCCATAATGCAAAGTCAGGAAAAACTGAACCCTTACCTTACACACCAAAATTTTCCGAACCGGGCTTCCGCGCGGATTCTAAGAAACTGATTTCGGTAGAGTTTCGGCTTAGTTTCTGCCCAACTCCTTGTTGACAAATCATCAAACGATCACAGAATACACGTTCAGAAACCATAAAATCACATATCTAAGTGGCTCTGCCACACACCAGAAATTCAGACATTAACGGGTTTTCACAATGAAGCTCATTTACAAAATCTGATCCGTAGGATGTTCCTAACTTCTCTCGAGGATCAGTTTAATATAATTACCTCGAAGTTTCACCCGATTTTCTTTAAAATCACAAAAGCTTAACAATAGTGGCTTCCATGGATGATACGTGAGAAAGGAAGAAGGAGAAGATGAAGAAAAAGAAGAAGACAAATGGTAAGTCTTCTTTTCTTGTTTTATCCTTTATCTCTTCCTTTCTTTTCCCAAATTGGTACTTGTCCCCTTTCTTTTCTTTTTCTTTCTCCTTCTTTTTGGCTGACTTCTTCTCTCTCTCTCTCTCTCTCAATCAATTATTTGTTTCATTTTTCTTCTTTTACACTTTGGCCCCCAAACTCTGCAAAGTTGCATTTTAGTCCAACCGTAACTTGCATATTTTTCAAACAGGATAACCAAATGAAACAAAATTTTGACACCAACTCTAGGACTTCATAGCACATAGAAAAATATTTAACATGTTTAAATTGAAGTCCCGATATTCACAAAAATCAGAAAACAGATTGTCAATCGTACAGAAATTACCTCGGAAGTCATCCGATGCGTGGCGGCTGTAACAACCTCCCCCCTTAGCACTCTTGGTCCTCCAAGAGGGTCCACAGTCTCTGATACTCCTCGGGATATTGATCCATCATATCCTTCTCAGTCTCCTGGGTGTATGCTCAATCGACTTGAATGAGAGTCTGCCATAATCTCATCCCGAAGTGCCTGAATACCGGGCACATATAGCTGATCCTAGTACTACAACAACCCCTGTTTGTACTCAAATGACTGACGCAATGCTCCTTTGCTCTCGCCTGATATCTTCTTCAGCTTTGGATCCTTTCCCTGCGCATCTCGAACACTATCTAACCATCCAGACTTAATAGTCAGGGTACATACCTGTGCGTCCTCCCAATGCCTCCAATCGTGCCATAGGCATACCAGATCATCCACCTTGGCCATGTGATCTATGTCTCCACCCCTGACCAATCTTGTGTACTCCCTGCTCAGAGCATCCCCCACCAAGTTACCTTTGCCCGCGGTGTACTCGATGCTACAATCGTAATCCTTAATACACTCGAGCCACCTACACTATCTAATGTTCAACTCCTTCTGAGTGCACAAATACTTCAGACTCTTATTGTCAGTATAAATCTGAAATTTACTCTCGAGCAAGTAATGTCTCCACTGCTTCAAAGCATATATCACTGCAGCCAGTTACAAATCATGTGTTAGATAGTTTTGCTCATGCGGTCGAAGTTGTCTCGAACCATAAGCAATGACGTTATTCCCCTGCATCAGAACACATCCCGATCCGACTCGTGACGCATCTGTGTAGATAACATATGGAGTACTCAGATTCGGTTATATCAGAATTGGAGCGTTCGACAGCCTCCGCTTAAGCTCCTGGAAACTACACTCGCATTTGTCAGACTATACAAAAGCTCGCCCCTTCTGAGTTAAATGAGTAAGGAGTGAGGCTAGAACGGAAAAGCCCTGAACAAACCTCCGATAGTATCCAGCCAATCCCAGAAAGCTCGTGATCTCATGCACATTCGTGGGTTGCTTCCAATCTCGTACAACTCTAATCTTTTCAGGATCCATAGATTAGCCATGTTCTCCGATAACATGACCCAGAAAAGCAACCTCTCGAATCCATAACTCAGACTTGGAGAACTTGGCATATAGCCGGTGTTCCCACATTGTCTGTAGCACTATCTTTAGATGATCCTGATGTGCATCCCCATCCTTGGAATAAACTTGGATGTCATCAATGAACACCACAACATACGAATCTAGGTAAGGATGGAAGACTCTGTTCATCATATCCATAAACGCTGCAGGAGCATTAGTCAGACCGAACGGTATAACCGTGTAATTGTAGTGTCCATACGGAGTCTGAAGAGCAGTCTTCGGAATGTCTTCCTCTTTAACCAGTAACTGAAAGTATCCAGACCGCAAGTCAATTTTTGAAAAGACCTTTGCTCCTTTTAGCTGATCAAATAGATCATCCATCCTGGTAACGGATACTTGTTCTTCACTGTGATGACATTTATTTTCTGATAATCGATACACAATCTCAGGGTTCCATCCTTCTTCCTTACAAAAAGAACCGGAGCACCTCATGGAGAAGTTCTCGGTCTAATAAACCCTTCCGCAAGAAATTCATCCAGTTGCGTCTTTAACTCATTCATTTCAACTATAGGCATGCGATAAGGAAGGAAAGAAATCGGAGTAGAACCTGGTTGAAGCTGAATCTCAAACGTGATCTCCCGCTCCGGTGGTAGCCCTGGAAGATCCTCCGGAAACACTTGCGGAAAATATCGTATAGTCGGGATCTTCTCCAGCTCCATTCCGGTATCAGCTAGATTCAATCCATAATATTCTTCCCCACTCACCACCGGCACCCGATCCAGAACTTGAAGCTCCATATTGTGTTCCACAACTTCTACATCCGGCACAACAGATAGAAGTATTATCTCTCTAGATACCCTGATCTACCGCTAGGCAAAATCAATTTGAACAGAGTTCTTGGATAGCCAATCCATCCCAAGAATCACATCATATTTCGGAACATCCAGAACTGATAGATTGGACAGAAATTTGTGTCCTCCCACTGTCAAGACACAATCCCGAGCCATCTCATTCGAAAACAAACACTGACTTCCAACAGTTGTAATCAGAAACACATCAGACCGCTGACAAACAGATAATTGCAGAAATTGAGCAAATTCATGTGCTACAATCGATGTGGAAGCACCAGTGTCGAAAAGCACATTAACAGATATATCATTAAAAAGTAATGTACCTTTCAACGCTCCATACTGAGTTGACTCGCCCTGCTCAATATGAAAAAATCTGCCGGCTCGAGGCTGCTGTGCTGGCGGAAGTGGTGGTTGCGTTGGCTATCGCGAACCGCTCTGAAGTGCCTCCCGCCCCCTGCGTGCACTAAGCTGCGGTGGAGTCGATGCCCTAGGAAAACTGCCAGACTCCTGTCTGGGCATTAGAGGACAGTCATGGATCCAGTGCTCCGTGAACCCGCATCTCAGACATCGGCCGGACTGTCGATAACATGGTTGACCGACGTGAAATGTCCCACAACTGCGACAAGGAGGTCCAGATGGTGCTGCTACAATGCCCTTTCCTCTATCACTCGGCCCGGCCCCAGACGTCTGCCCAGTACTCCTGAAAGGTCTTCGTGATCTCTGAAATCCAGAACCTCGTACACTCTCACGAGGTCGATAATGAGACTCCTCCTGCTCCAGAAGCTGAGCCTTCTTAACTACCTCACAGTAAGTAGTGATGCCTAGGGGCCGCAACACCCATTTGATATCGGGACGCAGTCCCCATATAAACCGCTTTGCCCTCTGCTCCTCAAACCCATAGTACTGAGGAATAAAACGGACCAACCAATTGAACTCCTGCTCATAGTCCTGCACGGTCCTATCACTCTACAGCAGACTGTTGAACTGCCTCTCACGGAGATCTCGGTCTGCATCACTGTGCAAGGTCAAGGGGCGGCTTCTGCTGAAAATGCAACTGTTGTCCCAGATCCTGCTCTTCTCAGGCATCTCGCGGAGAGTCGGGATCCCTATCCCGCTCGCCCTAATCTCTTTCTCGCTGACGGCGATTATTAACCATGACTCCTGAAATTCACAGATACCAAGAGCACATACAAGATGGTAAGTGTCTAACAGAAGCTAGCAATGGTATTTATATAGGCTTTGTAGTGTAAATGCAATGCATGATGCAATCACACCAATTTCTCAAAATCACATATGCATATTAGAAGTTCTAACTCTGGACATCAGCCTTTCCTGAGATCCAGATCTGATTCTGTTTAGTACGTCCCGAAGAACCGACCCATGCTCTGACACGCCTTCCAAAATTTTTCAAGTAAGGGGGTGGCCAAACCCCTTACTGAACATCCCTGGAATCAGGTAGCAGAACAGTGGCTTGCCCTATCAAAATCGTACGCGAAACAATAGTCCACCTCTGGACTATACCAAGCTCAGAACCCAACTTCACCTGATCCCGTACTTGACTAAACCTACTCTGGTACCACCTTTACTATTACCCCCTTCTGCGGAGGCTTGCGTAAAATGGAACGTCCGGTAGCGTAAGCGGGAACCAGAATTGGGGCAACAGTAAACAGAGTTCCCTCGGTATGGTGGCCCAGAACAATTCCGATTAAATATTTTCCTTTACTCTACTCATGCTATTAACTTGTAGTGCAAATAACGAGGATCGTCTGAACTCAAACACACATATGCACACTGATACGAATATGACAATATGAGTTTGGCCCCGCGAGCTCCAGAATGTAGCAGAACACGGAAATCCTCATACAGATACATATGTGATGAAATCCTCATACCATCGCCACCACGTCATTTTTCAGTGTTGGCCAACAGTAGCCCAGGCGTTGGAGCCTTGATGTATGTTCTCGAGCACCGCGTGCCCCTCGCGCATGCGAAGGCAGCGTTGGAGCGGAGAAGAGTATCATCGACGCCATAAGAGATCATTGATGAGGACAAATCGTGCTGCGCGAGTGCGGAGCTTGTTAAGTCCGACACCTTCGCCAGACGCCTTTAGTTGGTTGGTGATGGCGGTTCGCCAGTCGTCTGGTTCCTTCGGAGCTAAGGTCATGGTATCGTAGTCCAGTTGTTCGACGATTGAAGGCTTGGCTAGGGTCTCAGAAATCTAGTTGGTTTTTCCTTTTGATAGCAGGTCCCCTTTAACGTTTTTTGAGCATGGGATGTGAATGAAGATGACCTCTTTGAAGCCTGTGCGCAACGAATTGATGAGCTTGAGATATTTGATAAATGTTGGGTCCTTGCATTCTGAGATACCCTGGACTTGGTGGATGACCAGCTGGGAATCACTGTGAATGTTGAGGCCGCGAATGCCAGCTCTTAGTGCCATTTTTAGGCCCACTGCGAGGGGCTCATATTCCGCCAAATTGTTAGTCACTGGGAACTGGAATGTGACTAGTAAAGAAGAATCCATACCCAGGGATCCTTGCAAGTACATCACCCGTTGGTGAGCTAGTTTTTGAGGTGCCATCGACAAACATATTCCATTCTGGTGGTATCGGTTTTGCTGGTACCTG
This sequence comes from Stellera chamaejasme, assembly GCA_024586325.1. Lineage (NCBI taxonomy): Eukaryota > Viridiplantae > Streptophyta > Magnoliopsida > Malvales > Thymelaeaceae > Stellera > Stellera chamaejasme. The sequence continues at coordinate 51,769,845 of CM044981.1, read as the reverse complement.
TTCTTGGGGATTCGGCATGTCCACAATGGCAAATTTAGCGAGGAAACCTGCGAGGGCTTATCCATTTATTTCCTTCCGTGACTCGTAGTTGATGTTGTATTCGCTCATCTCAATGCACCATTTGGTGAGGCGTCCCAAATGTTCTGGACTTTGCATTATTTCCTTTATTGGGAGGTTAGTGAGGACCGTGATTGTGTGGCCCTGGAAGTATGGTTTAAACTTCCGAACAGCGTAGACTAGCGGCAGGACCGCCTTTTGTAAGGGGGGGATCACGTCTCCGTCGACTGCAATGTGTGGTTCGTGTAATAGACGGGTCACTGCTTCCCATCTTCCTCCTTAATGATGACTGAAGAGACGCTGTTGTTGGTTGTGGAGAGGTAGAGGACCAGGTCATCGCCAGGTCTGGGGCACTTGAGTGTTAGGAGGTTTTAGAGATGTTTCTTGATGGCCTCGTAGGCCTCCTGGCAATCCTCTGTTCATTTGCAGGCTTTCTTCTTCTTGATCTGGTTGAAGAAAGGTTTGCATTTGTCGCCGAGTTTGGATATGTATCGCTCCAATGCTACTAACCTGTCGGTGAGTTGCTGGACATCGCGCAACCATTGAGGCTGGTGCAGGCTGGCGATGGCTTCAACCTTCTTTGGGTTTGCGCTTATCCTGCCCCTCGACACTTGATAACCCAAGAACTTGCCCTCACCGACGTCGAAGATGCATTTCGTTGGGTTCAGTCAAATGTTGTATTTGCGAAAGTTGGCAAAGGTTTATTCTAGGTCACGCAGATGGGTGCCCACCGCTTTACTCTTGATCACTATATCGTCGACATAGGCTTCTAAGTTTCTCCCTATCTGGTTATCGAAGACCCTGTTGACCAGCCTTTGGAAAGTCATGCCTGCATTCTTGAGACTGAGTGGCATGCGGATATAGTGATAGACGGCCTCGCCAGTTGTGAATGCTGTCTTTATTGCGTCTTCCGGGTCCAAGAAGACTTAGTGATAACCACTGTAGGCATCCAGGAAGGACAGGACAGGGTATCTAACAGTGAAGTCCACCAGTTGGTCGATAAGAGGTAAGAGGTATGGGTCTTTGGGGCATGCTCTATTAACTCCCTTATAATCCACGCAGAGGCACCATTCACCATTTTCCTTGTCGGCGAGGATAATGTTTGCGACCCATTCCGAGTAATGAACAACCTTAAATATATTAGCTTCAAGCAACTTTTACACCTCAGTGCGTACAAATTCTTTGCGATCGGGGGCCATGCCCCTAGTTTTCTGCCTAACTGGCTTGAAGCCAAGGAGTACACTGAGTTTGTGTGAAATGACCGATGGGTCTACGCCGGGAAAGTCGACTGGGCTCCATGCAAAGACATCCATGTGTGGCGAGGAGAAGGTGTATGAGTGCCTCCTTGTCTTGTTCTGAGATGTCCCATCCCACGTGAAATTTCTTCCTTGGCGCGATCTCCACTTCATCAAAGGCACGAGAGAGATCTGGGGCGGTGTCGTTGCCCTGGTCGAGTTCCGACGGGGGCTGCTTCCGTTTTTGTTCTGACTAAGGGTGTAAATTGGACGGGTCAGGTCGGGTCATTCGGGTTTTAGGTTGTTTCGGATTGGACTCTTTTCGGGTCAGGTCGGGTTTGGGTTTGGATCATTCAGGTTTCGGGTCATTTTGGGTTGAGATGATTTCGGGTCAAGTCGGGTTCAGGTTCGGGTTATTCGGGTTCAGGTCGCCATCGGGTTGAGTTTACTTCGGGTCAAGTCGAGTTTGGGTTCAGGTTATTCGGGTTTCGGGTTAATTCAGTCCTGGGTTCAGGCCGGGTCTAGGTCGGGTTTCGTCAGGCCAAAGTTCGGGTTTCTTCGGGTCCAAGTTCAGGTTTCTTCCAGTCCAAGTTCGGGTTTCTACTGGTTCAAGTTCGAGTTTCGTCGATCCAAGTTCGAGCAAATGAAATTTTCAAACTAAACTTTTATTCTTTATAAATAATACTATGTATTTTATATTCATATATACAACAATGATATCGACGTGGAACAGACCCAACTCAAGCCCAAACATCAAGATCCGCTCGTTGGTCTTGGTGGACCTATGACAAGGAGTCGGACCAAGAAGGCTAAGGAAGCTCTCAACCTGTTGATGCACAGTTTTGCAAAGTGTGAGGAGCAAAGTGAAGATATCCACAAAGATGAAGGAAAAGTGCAAGCACTCCTCAATTTGGGCTAACCCAATTCTCAAATTGTGCAAACAATTTTCAACATTTCGGTTTGGGCTCAACCAAATGACAATTTGGCCCAAGTGCATGGTTCATGAATTTCTCAACCTGTTGAGTTTCCAGCTGGCGCATTCAATGCACTTCAAAGGCTTCCAACCGTTCACTTCTCATCAAGGATGAACTTCAGCAGCCTTGAGGACTCAAGAGTCATCCAAAATCATCCAGAAACCATTGGTGAAGAAGGAGTTACAAGCCTTGAAGCCCCTCCATCAAGAGCACTTAAATGAGGGTCATTTACTTCTCATTTATTTGGCCAAAACTCATCCCTCATCTTCTAGCTCGAATTTTTATCATTTTATTTCAGTTTTCAGAGTTGTTTTGGCTAGGTCTACCCATTAGCTAGCCTAGAATAATTTTTAGAAATAATTATTTTAAATTCCCATATTTACATCTCCTTTAATTTCCATCATTAAGAATGGAGATGAAGGGACTTGTCAATGGATTTAGAATTCCAACTTCCTTGTCCTATAAAAGGAGGTCTAGGTGTTATTTGCAAGACAATTCAATCATCAAATATATTTCACCATTTTCCTTGAAATTGAGAGTGATTCTCTTTTCAACCTATCTACCATTTTCCACTCAATTCTTGTTAAGTTTTCTTTACAAGTCTACTAAGACCAATATTGTCTTCTCATTGGAAGAAGGAGGTGTTGGCCCCATCATCTTTCCTCCACAATTTTGGCAACGAAGATTTTATTTGTCTTGGACCGTTTTTGGTATCAAGAAGGAGGAGTCGCCAAAGGCATAACACCATCTTTGCATGGGCAAGGATCCATGAGGAGTTGGCGGTCATATCCGTTCGTTTCACAAGCTTCCGCATCGTTTTGCTTTTGTGCATTCCGGATCTGTCAACCTGTTGACATTTTCGCCTCATCAATCATACCTACCCCGTGTTGCTCCTTTGTTGGCTAGATCTGCTCCTCGTGTTCCAGGATACCCTCCCGGAATCACATCAATTGGTATCAGAGCATTCTGACAACCACATCAATTGGTATCAGAGCCACTTGCTCAACAAGGAGAAGTTTTTCTACCCTTTTCTTTTTATTCCGCAACATATATCATTTTTGTTATCATTGTGTTTTTCTCGGTTGTTCTTGCCATTTTTAATTTCTTGTTCCAGTGTTGTGCAATCTGCATAGAAAAAAACAAAAACAAATCGCATCTTATTTGCATTAAAAAAACTGACACTTATTCAACCTGTTGACAGATTGCAGAAAAGCCAATTTGAAGAATTCTTGGAACAATTTCAAACAAAGGGCAAGGAAAAGAACAACCTCAGAGCCTTTTCAAACCTGTTCTTTCAAAAGTTGCGGAATATCCTTTTCCAAAACCCACAAAGAACCGTTTTGCAAAAAGTAACAACACTTTCTTCAACCTGTTGAGATCTGTTGAGGTTTTATTTTATTGCGTCTTTTGTATCTTGTTTTGAATCACTTTTTCAAGAATTTTGAGCCAGAAAAAGTTGCTAGGTTTATAAAGAGAATCTGTGAGTTTTTGAGAGGAAAAAATTGGCTAATGAAGCATTGCTAGAACAATTTCAAAGAATGTTGCAGGAACAAATGGCTCCACTAAATGCAAGGCTAGCCCGTCTTGAGGCTGGTCAAAGAGAGGAGGAAGAGCGGGAACTTTGAAATGAGGAAGATGATCGCCAATCAAATATTGATCAAGAAGTTGATGTTCCACCTCACCACAATCAAAGGCAAAGGGATATGGCTCAACAAGTTTACCGAAACTTCAAATTGCAAATTCCACCTTTCTATGGAAAAAGCAACCCGGATGAGTACCTTGATTGGGTAAAGAAATGTGAATTGGTATTTAATTGCTTTGATTATACCACTGACCTCAAGGTTAAATTGGCCGTTGTTGAGTTTCATGGTTATGCCCTCACATGGTGGAATCAAGAAAATCGGCTTGGATTAGGTCCTCAAACTTGGGAAGAATTGAAGATCCAAATGCAAGAGAGATTTGTGCCATCATACTACACTCGAGAATGTTTCCAACGCCTTCAAACCCTTGTCCAAGGCACTAAATGTGTTGCGGACTATCACAAAGAGTTGGAATCCGCCCTTTTGAGAGCCGATGTTATTGAAAGAGGTGAAGCAAAAATGTCTAGGTTCATTCAAGGACTTAGACCTGACATTGTGAAGACCTTGGAATTATGTGAGTACAACAATTTTCAAGAGTTGTTACATAAAGCCATCCGAATTGAAAGACAACTCAAGAAAGGGAGCACTTCCACCATGGCTCCAAGATCAAATCAGTGGCCGAAAGCTCCACAAAGGACACCCCCATCTCCACAAAAAGGTACCCCTTCCAAATCTCCCACTTCTACCCCTTCCACTTCCCAAAATCGTTCCCAAAACCGTCCCCCTTCCAAACCCCTTCATGAAGTTCAATGCTATAAATGCAAAGGTATGGGTCATTATGCTCATCAATGTCCAAATCCGAAAGTTATACTCATGAGAGATGGAGAATGGTACAGTGAGGATGAAGAAAATGATGAGATCGAATCTGCTCAACCTGTTGAGGACGAGTATGCTCAACCTGTTGAGGAAGAGTACGGTCTTCCGGTTGAAGGTCCTCTCCTAGTAGCAAGACGAGTACTACAGGTGCAACCAACCCCTCAATCATGTCAAAGGGAGAATCTCTTCCATTCAAGAGCACTTGTGAATGGTAAAGTATGTTCACTCATTATTGATTCCGGTTCTTGCACTAATGTTGCTAGTTCTCATATGGTGAATAAGTTAGGACTTGCTACTCACAAGCATCCTCGACCCTACCTTCTTCAATGGATGGATGACACCGCTCATGCCAAGGTGAATTGTCAAGTTGAAGTATCCCTCAAAATTGGCAATTATGAAGACAAGGTACTTTGTGATGTTGTACCTAAGATGATTGCTGCCCATATTCTACTTGGGAGGCCCTGGCAGTATGATAAGCAAGCTGTGCATGATGGTGTGACCAATCGATACACCATTCAACACGTTGACCGAAGGATTACCTTGGTGCCTTTAACACCCCAACAAGCCCATGCCGATCAGATCCAACTCCAAAGTGAGTCCGAGGGTAAGGATGGTAAACTTAAGGGTAAAGTTGAAAATAAAAAGAAATCCCAAGTGGATTTGCAAGAGTCAAAAGTCTTTTGGGATGGTGAGGGAATAAATAGCGAAAATAGTGGTAAAAGAGAGAATGAGAGAAGACAAGAGTGTTTCATTTCCATAGCCAAAGAAAAACACATCAAGAAAGCTCTTTTGAGTCAAAAATGTTGTTTTCTCTTTTTACCTAACACTTGTCTTCTAACAATGGATCAAGAGGAAGAAATTCCTTCTTTTCTTTCTTTGTTGTTGCAGGAATATCAAGATCTTTTCGAAGATCCGATTGGTTTACCTCCATACCGAGGTATTGAGCATCAAATCGATCTTGTCCCGGGAGAACCATTACCAAATCGGCCTCATTATCGAACCAATCCCGAGGAAGCCAAAGAGATACAAAGGCAAGTCCAAGAGCTTCTTGCAAAAGGATACATCCGAGAAAGCTTGTCCCCTTGTGCCGCACTCCGTGCTTCTAGTACCTAAAAGTGATGGTTCATGGCGGATGTGCATGGATTGCCGCCCATCAATAAGATCACCATCAAGTACCGACATCCCATTCCACGCCTTGATGACATGCTTGATGAACTTTCAGGTGCAAAGGTATTTTCTAAGGTTGATCTTAAGAGTGGTTATCACCAAATTTGCATGAAAAAGGGTGATGAGTGGAAAACCGCCTTTAAGACCAACATTGGTTTATATGAGTGGCTTGTCATGCCATTTGGATTAACCAATGCCCCTTCTACTTTTATGAGACTCATGAACCATGTTTTAAGGAAATTCATTGGAAAATTCGTTGTGGTTTATTTTGATGACATTTTGATCTATAGTCATACTTTATCTCAACACGTTGAACATCTGCGGTTATTGTTTGAAACGCTTCGAGGAGAAAAGCTTTATGCTAATCTTAAGAAGTGTACTTTTGCTACTAATCAGATTGTGTTTCTTGGATATGTTGTTAGTGAGAAAGGACTAAGTGTTGACGAATCCAAGGTGCAAGCCATCAAGGATTGGCCAACCCCTACTAATGTGACCGAAGTGAGATCTTTTCACGGTCTTGCTAGCTTTTACAGACGTTTTGTGAAGGATTTTTCCACCATAGCCGCCCCACTTAACGAGCTTGTCAAGAAAGGAGTACCATTTGTTTGGAGTGACAAGCAAGAGAAAGCGTTCAACCTGTTGAAAGAAAAGTTGACACAAGCTCCGGTCCTTTCACTACCCGATTTCGGTAAGATCTTTGAAGTTGAGTGTGATGCGAGTGGCATAGGTATTGGTGCAGTTCTCACTCAAGAAGGTAAACCTATTGCATACTTTAGTGAAAAATTGAGTGGCGGTCCTTTGAATTATTCAACATATGACAAAGAATTATATTCTCTTGTGAGAAGTCTTGAGGTATGGTCTCATTATCTCTTGCCTAAGAAATTTGTCATTCATACAGACCATTACTCATTAAAGTATTTGCAAGGTCAAGGTAAACTTTCAAAAAGACATGCAAAATGGATGGAATTTGTTGAATCTTTTCCTTAATTAAGTTTAAGAAAGGTAAAGAAAATGTAGTGGCAGATGCATTGTCTAGAAGGTATGCTTTATTCAGCATGTTGAACAGTAAGGTTTTGGGATTTGAACAGATGAAGAACTTGTATGGTGAAGATATTGACTTCGGATCTGTTTACAAAGCATGTTTGTCTCAACCTGTTGACACTTATTGCATATTTGATGGATATCTCTTTAAAGCTAACAAGCTTTGTGTTCCTAGGGTTCCATCCGAGAGCTACTTGTAAGGGAAGCCCATGGAGGAGGACTTATGGGACATTTTGGTCAGCTCAAGACCTTGGAAGCTCTCAAAGAGCATTTCTTTTGGCCGAACATGAAGAAGGACGTGGACAAATTTTGTACTCAATGTGTTACATGCAAAAAGGCTAAGTCTAAACTTGAGCCTCACGGGTTGTATACTCCACTCCCTACTCCTTCTTTACCTTGGGTTGACATATCAATGGATTTTGTTACTGGTCTTCCTAGGACTCAAAATGGGCATGATGCAATTTTTGTAGTTGTTGACCGTTTTTCTAAAATGGCTCACTTTATTCCTTGCCATAAAACGGATGATGCTACAAATGTTGCAAATTTATTCTTTAAGGAGGTTGTTAAATATCATGGATTGCCTAGGACAATAGTAAGTGATAGGGACACCAAATTCCTAAGTCACTTTTGGAAGACATTATGGGCTAAACTTGGTACTAAGCTATTGTTTTCAACATCTAGTCACCCACAAACTGATGGGCAGACCGAGGTAGTTAATAGAACAATGATACAATTGCTTAGAACACTCCTTAGGAAGAATTTGAAGCAGTGGGAAGAGTTTATTCCACATGTTGAATTTGCTTACAATAGGGCTTTTCATACTTCAACAACTCACAGCCCTTTTGAAATTGTTTACGGTTTCAACCCGTTGACTCCAATGGACTTATTGCCTTTACCTCTTAATGATGCAGCTCATAAAGATGGAGCATTGAAAGCAAAACAAATGAAGGAGTTACATGAGAAGGTGAAAGAAAGGATCTCCAAACAGAATGAAGCATATGCAAGGAGGGCAAATAAAGGTCGGAAACAAGTCACCTTTGACGTTGGTGATTGGGTATGGTTACACTTGAGAAAGGAGAGATTCCCTCAAGAAAGAAAGAACAAACTCACCCCAAGAGGAGATGGTCCCTTCCAAGTGGTTGCAAAAAGGGGAGATAATGCCTACACTCTAGATCTTCCTAGTGGTAAATATGGAGTACATGCAACGTTTAATGTTATGGATCTTTCCCCTTTTGAAGGTACTATGGAAGATGAGATTCCGAGGTCGGAATCTTTTGAAGAAGGGGGGAGTGACGTGGAACAGACCCAACTCAAGCCCAAACATCAAGATCCGCTCGTTGGTCTTGGTGGACCTATGACAAGGAGTCGGACCAAGAAGGCTAAGGAAGCTCTCAACCTGTTGATGCACAGTTTTGCAAAGTGTGAGGAGCAAAGTGAAGATATCCACAAAGATGAAGGAAAAGTGCAAGCACTCCTCAATTTGGGCCAACCCAATTCTCAAATTGTGCAAACAATTTTCAACATTTCGGTTTGGGCTCAACCAAATGACAATTTGGCCCAAGTGCATGGTTCACGAATTTCTCAACCTGTTGAGTTTCCAGCTGGCGCATTCAATGCACTTCAAAGGCTTCCAACCGTTCACTTCTCATCAAGGACGAACTTCAGCAGCCTTGAGGACTCAAGAGTCATCCAAAATCATCCAGAAACCATTGGTGAAGAAGGAGTTACAAGCCTTGAAGCCCCTCCATCAAGAGCACTTAAATGAGGGTCATTTACTTCTCATTTATTTGGCCAAAACTCATCCCTCATCTTCTAGCTCGAATTTTTATCATTTTATTTCAGTTTTCAGAGTTGTTTTGGCTAGGTCTACCCATTAGCTAGCCTAGAATAATTTTTAGAAATAATTATTTTAAATTCCCATATTTACATCTCCTTTAATTTCCATCATTAAGAATGGAGATGAAGGGACTTGTCAATGGATTTAGAATTCCAACTTCCTTGTCCTATAAAAGGAGGTCTAGGTGTTATTTGCAAGACAATTCAATCATCAAATATATTTCACCTTTTTCCTTGAAATTGAGAGTGATTCTCTTTTCAACCTATCTACCTTTTCCACTCAATTCTTGTTGAGTTTTCTTGACAAGTCTACTAAGACCAATATTGCCTTCTCATTGGAAGAAGGAGGTGTTGGCCCCATCATCATTCCCCCACAATTTTGGCAACGAAGGCTTTCTTTGTCTTGGACCTTTTTTGGTATCAAGAAGGAGGAGTCGCCAAAGGCATAACACCATCTTTGCCTGGGCAAGGATCCAGGAGGAGTTGGCGGCCATATCCGTTCGTTTCACAAGCTTCCGCATCGTTTTGTTTTTGTGCATTCCGGATCTGTCAACCTGTTGACATTTTCGCCTCATCAATCATACCTACCCCGTGTTGCTCCTTTGTTGGCTAGATCTGCTCCTCGTGTTCCAGGATACCCTCCCGGAATCACATCAGTCATTAGTGAACAATTGACGTTATTTACTACAATTTTCTTGCTTTAGAGTTTAGACAATGAATGATAGTAGTTTTTTTTGTTATGATGATAGTAACTCTATAATGCATTAAATTATTATGTTTTGTTATGATGAAATTTTATTTCGAGTTCCTTAGAGTTCAGATTTGGGTTAATCGGGTTTGAGATTCGGGTCAAGTCAGGTTTGGATTCGGGTTAATCGGTTTGAGATTCGAGTCAAGTCGGGTTCGGGTCATTCGGGTTTCAGGTCATTTCGGGTTGAGCTAGTTTCAGGTCAGGTTCGGGTTACAGGTTCATTCAGGTCGAGTTATTTTCAAGTCAGGTTTAGGGTCGTTGACTTTTTTGTCAGCTCAGGTCGGGTCGGGCTGGTTAATCAGGTCGGGTCAACTTTTGACACCCCTAGTTCTTACTGGGGAAGCTTAGGAGGACCCGCGAGTGTGGCAACGTAGTTACCCCTAGCCACGTTCTTATTTATGTAGATGTAGGCTTTAATAACCCTAGAATTATCGTTCTGAACTAGCGATTTAGGTTGCGGTAAATTTTATTTCATGTTTACATTTGCTTCTTACTTTCCTTATATTTATATTTCATGTGGACATCATCATTTCATGTACGTTTACTATTTCATCATTTGAGGGGATTTCATCTTTTTATGAACTTTAATTTATATATATATATATATACTTTAACTTTTCTCTTTGGTCTATATAGTTACATTTTCATTATTTTATATCCTCATCATTTCCGGTATTTTATGAACTTTGTGAAATTGTTATTTGGTGAACTTATTTTTCTTTTCTCCATTTATAAAATTTTATCATTTCATTATTTTAAGGACATGTTGTTAGTATTTCATGTGTTTTGTTTTTATCATTTAATAAATACTACATTCTATCTTTTATGAACTTATTACTTTTTAACACTCAATTTAATTTTATTATTTAAGGTATTTCTTAATTTTTCTAAAATCCATATTGTTGTTAAATCAGCCTCTTGCACAAAATAATGATTTTATCATTTCATCTTTACCCTTGTTAATTGTTTTCCTTCTTATGTGTTAGTATTTTATTATCTTTTCAAATTTTATTGTATGTATTGTATTTTAGGTCATTTGCTTTTTTGTTTTGTAGTTTAGAAATTAAAGAGGGGAATTTTATTAATTTTAGTAATTTTTGTGTTAATTAAAATGAATTAAAATCAATTAAAAAAAAGAAAAAAAAAAAGAACCGGCGAGTCTTCCGCCGACTCTTCACGCTTCGATCTTGCTTCTCCTGTCAATCCATTGGAAAATCTGGCCTCACTCCATCATCATCACGTTTAGCTCCTGTCAATCGTTCTTTTTGGCTAGAAAAAGGAGCCATTTGCTGTAGGAAATAGGAAGAAAACGGAGAAAGAAGAAATTCGGCCATTTATTCTTTCTCCCTCCTCAGCCATTTTCGATGCCACAAACCACCGCCATTATCTTCGTCTAGTACTTGGGAACCTTTCCCTCAAATTTCGTAGCCTGAGGTGATCTGTAGAAGGAGTTCGCTCAAAAACCGAAACGCTTTTTTCGGGTTCGACGGCCAAATTCGACCGCCAAGTTCACTTTCGGCCGGAACCACCACCACCATTCGAACGGGCGTGACGAGACGAACCGAACGACCCAAGTCCGCCGCGACTTCTTGACGTCCGCCGGAGCGCCGCCGCGGAGCCCAGTTTCCGGCGAGCTCGCCGGAGAAGAAGAAGTCTGCAACTTCTTTGGTAAAACCCGAGCTTAGCCCCTAAGCTTTCTTCCTTGTTCGGTCTTACCCTGTCTTTTGTTTCAGGTTACACTTAGGCCACTGGAAAACTTTGAAAAGTGACAGTTTGACCATTGCACCTATTTATTTTCTTAAATGTTTTAATTGTTTTAAAAATACTTCTGTATGTTGTAAAATCATGAAATTTTAACAGAATACCTTAAATACCTAATATTTGATTTTCCAACTTTATTTCTTTGATTCTGGGTTGTTTTTATATTTTTAAAAATATTATTTCTTAATATTAGAAATTAAGCTTAATTTTATTTTACTTTAAGTTGTTGGAGCTAGGAAATTGGAGAACTTGTTTATATACTATAGAACTAAGTAATTAGCATAATTCGGAACTTCTGCAAGTAACAAATGTGTTTATAATTTATTTTATATTAATTTTGACTAGTTGTTATAAAAGTATATATACTAGTATATTCCTAATTTGAAAGAGAAATACTTTCTTGTTATAATTTCACATTGAGTTTTTTAGAGCCTCTGTCATTTTGTGTTTCCAACATATTTTGAGAGTTGTAACTTTTAAATTTTCGAAAAATGATTTTTTTATTTTACTTTCTTGTAAGTTATGGTCTAGAACTTAGAAAATTGATATCCTTCTTATTTTTGCTCTTTCATTTATGAAACTTTGCAAGGATTTTTGGTTAATTATATATTCTGTGTGGAAAATTTCAGGAGTCACTTTTGTTCTGTAAATATTTTTTTTATATTTATTAATTAGTTTCCTCTTTACTTATTTGATTAAAAATAGTTAAGAGTTGAGAAAATTACATTGTGGATCTAAAATTTTTGAAAATTTACAGGAAACTTAAATGATTTTACTTGCTGTACAGATTTTGACAAAAAATTATTTTGTTGTATAAATTGTACTTTCTTTTATTAATTAGTTTTTCCCTTGTATATTTGTTATTAATTAGTGTGAGTTGAGCAAAATTACCATTCTTGGTCAAAAATCCTATGTTAGTGTTTACAACAGTTTCAAAGTCTTATTTTCAACTTTTAAATTATTTATATTATTAAATAATTATTTTAACCCTTAAAAATGGTTTAAAATTCTTAAAAATTAGTTTTTGTGCGTTTTGGCCACCCAAAAATTACTGGACTCCACACCTTAGTCCAAACCTTACCTAGAACTATCTTGGACCATTAGGGAATTGTTAGAGCTTCGTTACACTTCCGTAAATTCTACCAGCCGACACCGGTAAACATTCTCAAGTGAGTCTCATGAAATTTTCATTGATTTTCTTGCTATCGCTAGGTTCTACATTTCAAGTTCCAACTCCGAGCGAAGTGCCGACCATTCCTGATCCGTAGCCGACGCTTATTCCCGGTTACATCCAAGTAAGGGGGTTAAGATGAGGTTCTTCCTTTGAGTCGTCTTATTTTGCTTCATAAATAAAATCTCGAATAATGGATTCTAAGTTAACAAATGGACTTAATAAACATTCGATCGGGCAACCGGGTAGCGTACCATAATTATTCGTGTTACCTTATATGTTCACACTTAAGAATTGTTATCACTTGGGTTGTTGACCGATTGATTGACATATATGTATGATATGTACGTTGGATGTTGCATACACTAGTATCTTGCTAGGACCGTTGTACTCGCTAGTGGCATGTTAGGCTCGTTAAACGAACTCCGTTAGTTTTATGCTAGGGCCGGTGAGCTAATAATTTGTTAGTATCATGTGTAGGTACAATATGGGGTAGTAACATGTTTAGAGTTGGAATCAAACGCTAGGATCATGATAGGACCGTAAAAGTTAACCTAAGCCGCTAGATAACAACTTAGGTACGAAAATGATGATTAAGTAAGGTTGGGTAATAACTCACGAGATAAGAGTGCACACAAGTAAAAAAACCATTAAATTGTAAATTATTGTCATGATATCACGAAAGTATAACAATATTACAAGTTAAAAGTAGAAAATATTAGGGCATGACATTTCACCTAAAGGCTTAATGAAGTAACTGGATAGCAATCATTCATCACTATTGGATGTGACATGTTGTTGATGTATTGTATCGCATGATTGCATTGGAAACTGGACAAAATGAATTTTCTGGACAAAATGAATTTTATGGACAAAATGGGTTTTCTGGACAAAAGGTTAAGACATGAGAGGTGTCGTGGATTCGGCCCTACGTGACTTAACTAAGCCGTAACTTTAGACGAGCGGTTCGGAACGGGTGATCCGAACCCAACCGTGATTTGCATGTGCTCGCCATCCCGAGGCGTGATTGGCATTCACGAGAGGCTCTGTCTCGGCGTAGACATCCCATTGGGCTCGCCCGGCGGTATCCCTAGTGGCTCTACTTAAGGGGCATTCCCGAGAGTGCGGTGTTGTACACACCCACCACATATAGATTCATGCATGTGCTCTGCCATCCCGAGGCGTGATTGGCATTCACGAGAGGCTCTGTCTCGGCGTAGACATCCCATTGGGCTCGGCCTCGGCGGCATCCCTAGTGGCTCGCTTAAGGGGCATTCCCGAGAGTGCGGCACCGTACATGCCCACCGGCTAGGCTCATCCGACGGCATCGGTTTTAAAAAATGGTTTCCAAAATATTTTATGGCGTATGATAACCGGACTAGAGATTATTCTTGCATTTAGATTTCGGCATAATTCAGATGTGAAAATGTTATCTATTTCATGTTGGTCCACATATCTACATGTTGGTTATTGTTTCATGTTGAGCTATATTTTGTGTATATATGTTGAATTTATTATGTTTAAGTCTTTATTTTAGATTTTGTTTTTGAGGAAATATTACGACCCTGAGGAAGGGCCTGTAATCTTTCCTCCTTACTGAGCAATTGGACGCTCACCCTTTTATTTACAGGAGAGTTTTACGGGGATGACTTCTATGCCACTCCCGTCGACTCGGAGTACGAACATGCGTACTTCGAGGAGGAGCAGGGACCGCGTGGAGACGCGCTGTAACTTCTCGGCATGGCTTCGAGTGTTTTTGGGTTTAATAAATGAACTTTCGTAATTGTTAATTTCGCTGCACAACTGGTTTGTAATATCTGGACGTGTGTTTGAGTAACACCTTCTTTTACTGTTGTGAATTTTTTATAACGTGAGTTCCAAATTTCCTATTAAATAAATTGTTTTTCAAAAATTTAATTTACCCTAAAATTTCCTAGTGGGTAATTGGGGGTGTTACAAGTTCCCTATCTTGTTGTATGTGACTATATTTTGTCGGTAGTTGACCATGATAGATTCTTTCTCCCTACACCTTAGGTCATGGACAACTATGACCTACCACCCCCACCGCCTGGTCGTGGGCGGGGACGAGGCCGGGGACGAGGTCGCGGAAACTTGGGCCTGGGCGCTGTGGAGGAGTTACCCTACGAGGAGGCACCTGCGGACTTTCCCCCGGTCGGAGCACAGTATGCTGGTGATGCCGCCATGCGTGAGGCGGTATTGTCCATGGGCCGCGTCCTCGAACGTCTGGAGCAACGACCTGCTGCACCACCTCCCAGAGTGCAGGATAGAGGAGCCTTGCTTCGCGATGTCAGGGGAATGGCAGGAACTTTTAGCGGGGGAATAGACCCAACTAGTGCTGAGGAGTGGGTCCGCTCCGCCGAGAGAGCACTCCAGGTACTACACATACCTGCTGAAGACCATGTGGAGGTTGCCACCAACTGTCTGACACATGAGGCCCTAACTTGGTGGGATGCCACTCACCCAGGGGTTCCACGTGAGGCGGGAGGCTTCATAGATTGGGCGGTTTTTGTGAAGACCTTCTATGGTCGATACTTTTCAGAGACCCGGCGAGCTGCTAAGGAGAAAGAGTTCCTCAATTTGGTCCAGGGAACCTATCGGTGGATCAATACACCGCCAAGTACATCGCTTATCCCGATATGCACCGCATATCATAAACTCGGAGGAGAGAAAATTCAGAGGTATATTGATGGACTTCAAGATGATCTCGGTGACAAACTCTTTATGCAAGAAATCCCGACCTTCGAGAAGGTGGTGAGTCTCGCGCAGCGCGGGAGTCTGAATAAGGGACCGTCCGTCCCTGTCGGCACTTTTCGTGGTCGAGTTCCTCCGTGACTCCGTGCAGGTACAACATCTCATCCCGCACCAAGATCGAACCACGCCCCAGGGCAAGAGCATTTCGGGCACGGTAGGACATTACCTGTTGGGCCTTATCGTTCACCTCTTATTGGCTTTGGGCGCGGAGCTGTGAGACCCGCCGCACCGGCATCAGCACCAAGAGCGGATGATCCTCGATGCCAGACCTGTCACTACCTCCATCCTGTCGGAGGCGTGTGTATCACCTGCTTCTACTGTCATGAAGTGGGCCATCTTGCTAGGGATTGTCCCAAGAAGAAGCCACCACTTCCTCCGCCAGCTACGACGAGTGCTCCAGAAGCCCACCCCGCGAAGAGGCCACGCGTAGCTGGGCGTGTTTACACTATCTCTGCTCAGGAAGTGAAGAGGCACCCGAGATGGTGCAAGGTACGTTCCTTTCTCAGTTCTTAAACTTCAATTCCGTTTTGACGTGCTAAGGCTATAGTATCTAGATTCATGCTTAGGTACTCTTTCCATTTCGGGGTACCTGTTAGAGTACTTATAGATTCGGGGGCGTCACACTCCTTCATTTCCACATCCTTCTCCAAGCATTTGAATAAGCCAGTCGAAGAACTCCCGTTCGTACTTGTCATCACCACGCCATCGAGTGACAGTATGAGCTCAACCAGCATACTTCGATCCTTCCCGGTATTGATTGAAGGGCATATCCTGGACGTCAACTGGTGGTACTGGATATGACCGAATTCGATTGTATACTAGGCATGGATTGGTTGCACAAACATCATGCTAAGGTGGATTGTCGACAGAAGCTGGTCACTTTCACCATTCCTGGAGGTACTGAGGTACAGTTTGTATGTGAGAGAAAGAAACGCGAGACCAAACTCATCTAGAGTTTGAAAGCTGAGAAATTCCTCCGCCGAGGCTGTGAGGGTTACCTCGTACAGATCCAGGCAAAACCAGACAAGTCGAAGTCGACTGCTGGTATTCCAATCATTGAAGATTTTCCCGATGTGTTCCCAGCTGAATTACCCGGGCTTCCACCTTGTCGAGAAATTGATTTCACCATCGATGTACTACCCGGTACAGCACCAATCTCTCGAGCACCTTATTGAATGGCACCGTCTGAATTAGCGTAATTGAAGACTCAACTTCAAGAACTACTTGATAAGGGTCTGATTCGGCCGAGCACATCCCCATGGGAGCACCCATCTTGATTGTGAAGAAGAAGGACGGAAGTTTGAGAATGTGCATAGATTATCGACAACAGAACAAGGTGACAGTGAAGAACCGGTATCCCTTGCCGAGGATTGACGACCTCTTTGATCAGCTGCGAGGAGCTTCGGTGTTTTCGAAGATTGATCTCAGATCAGGGTATCATCAGTTAAGGATCAAGGAGACAGATGTGCCTAAGACGGCTTTCCGTGCACTGCTACGGGCACTACGAATTCCTAGTGATGCCTTTTGGCTTGACTAATGCTCCGCCGCCTTTATGGGACTGATGAACAAAGTATTCCAACCATACTTGGACAAGTTTGTGATCGCTTTTATTGATGACATTCTGATCTACTCACCGGATGTGGAGACTCACAAACAACATCCGAGATTACCTGCAAACCTTGAAGGAGCACCGCTTATATGCGGCTGGATAAATGTGAGTTTTGGTTAGATCAGGTGGCCTTTCTGGGCCATGTCATCACTAAGGAAGGAATCTCTGTTGATCCAAGTAAGGTTGAAGCAGTTACAAATTGGAAGCAACCGACGACCGTTACGGAGATCAGGAGTTTCTTGGGATTGGCAGTTATTACAGACGGTTTGTGGAAGGTTATTCAAAGTTGGCACGCTCCCGACACAGCTAACTAAGAAAAATCAACCTTTCACGTGGACCGAGAAGTGTGAGGAAAGCTTTCAAGAGCTAAAGAAACGCTTTGGTGATCGCACCGATCCTCACTCTTCCGTGACGGAAAAGTCGGTTTGCAGTGTACACCGATGCGTCACACCAGTGGTCCGGGCTGTGTGTTGATGCAGTGGGAAGGTAATCGCAGACGGGTCCGCATAACTCAAACCTCATGAAGTGAACTACCCTACTCACGATTTAGAGTTGGCAGTTTGTGATCCATGCGCCAAGCTTTGGAGACATTACCTGTATGGGGAAGAGTTTGAAGTTTTCACAGATCACAAAAGTTTACAAGTACTTATTAACTCGAAGGACCTTAACAACCGTCAACGTCGATGGGTTGAATATCTCATGGATTTCAACTGCACCATTCAATACCATCCAGGGAAGGTTAACTTGGTCGCAGACGCCTTAAGCAGAAAAGGTGGAGCTACCTTGAACACCCATCTGGTTAGCGAGTGGAAGTTGCTACAGGAGTTCAGTGAGATGCACATTTCAATTCAAGCACACACATCTCATGGCTTCTTAGCAAACCTGCAATTAGAACCCATGTTGATCCGAAAGGTGAGAGAAACTCAGAAGGTAGACCCATAATGTCAAGAGTGGAGGAGTGCAAAGAAGGAAGAGTTTAGTGTGGTCGATGATGCTCTCGATTTCGAGGTCGCCCGGTGGTTCCCGTGACAGTGACGTGAAGAAGGATGTCCTAATCGAAGCTCACGCTTCTAAGTTGTCTATCCACCCAGGAGCTCCAAAATGTACCAGAATTTGAGAAAAGGCTTCGGTGGAATGGCATGAAAAAGGATATCGCAGACTTTGTATCAAAATGTTTGACTGTCAAAAGATTAAGATCGAGCATCGAGACACGGAGGACTTTTGCAACCATTGGAGATCCTCAATGGAAGTGGGATGACATCACCATGGATTTCATAGTCGGACTACCTACTACCCGGCCGACATGATGCCATTTGGGTGATTGTTGATCGGCTGACCAAGTCCGCTCATTTCCTGCCTATCCAGAAGACTTGGTCCGTAGATCGGCTGGTAGAAGTTTATATCGCAGAGATAGTTCGATTACATGGAGTACCAAAGAGCATTATCTCCGATAGAGATCCACGATTTACATCACACTTCTGGAAGGCATTTCAGAAAGAGAGGGGAACTTCCACTTTCATGAGTACGGCCTTCCATCCTCAGACTAATGGACAATCTGAACGGACTATCCAAACCCTAGAAGACATGCCGAGAGCTCGTGCTCGATCACAAGGAGTCCTGGAATCGGATTTACCCCTTGTAGAGTTTGCGTACAACAACAGCTTATCATGCCGGTATCCAGATGACTCCTATGAAGCATTGTATGGACGGAGTTGCCGTACCCCGGTTTGTTGGGAAGAAGTCGGGGATAGACCTTTGTTAGGTCCCGAATTGGTCCAACAAACCTCTGACAAGATCAGACTAATTCGGAAGAACCTTATGGCAGCTCAGAACCGACAGAGAAGCTACGCTGATTGCCGACGTAGACCCCTAGAATTTGACGTAGGCGATCACGTGTTCCTTAAGGTGTCACCCACCAAGGGTGTACAACGTTTCGGAGTCAAGGGAAAGTTAGCACCTCGCTACATTGGCCCTTTCGAGATCCTTGAGCGAGTTGGCAGTCTAGCCTATCGACTTGCCTTGCCACCCACCTTGGCCGGCGTTCACAATGTGTTTCATGTTAGTAGCCTTCGGAAGTACCACCCCGACCCCTCTCATGTGATACCATGGGAGCCACTGCAACTGAATGATGATTTGACCTATATCGAGGAACCTATGGCCATTGTCGACACAAAGGAAAAGGTGTTACGCAATAAGGTCGTCAAGTTAGTGAAGGTCATCTGGAATCATCATGGTACAGAAGAAGCGACATGGGAAGTCGAAGAAGACCTAAGAAAGAAGTTCCCACACCTTTGAGGTGATACTCTATACCCTTATCGTTCCAAATTTGGGGACAAATTTTCTTTTAAGGGGGGTAGGATTTAATAACCCTAGAATTCTCGCTCGAACTAGCGATTTAGGTTGCGGTAAATTTTATTTCATGTTTACATTTGCTTCTTACTTTCCTTATATTTATATTTCATGTGGACATCATCATTTCATGTACGTTTACTATTTCATCATTTGAGGGGATTTCATCTTTTTATGAACTTTAATTTATATATATATATATACTTTAACTTTTCTCTTTGGTCTATATAGTTACATTTTCATTATTTTATATCCTCATCATTTCCGGTATTTTATGAACTTTGTGAAATTGTTATTTGGTGAACTTATTTTTCTTTTCTCCATTTATAAAATTTTATCATTTCATTATTTTAAGGACATGTTGTTAGTATTTCATGTGTTTTGTTTTTATCATTTAATAAATACTACATTCTATCTTTTATGAACTTATTACTTTTTAACACTCAATTTAATTTTATTATTTAAGGTATTTCTTAATTTTTCTAAAATCCATATTGTTGTTAAATCAGCCTCTTGCACAAAATAATGATTTTATCATTTCATCTTTACCCTTGTTAATTGTTTTCCTTCTTATGTGTTAGTATTTTATTATCTTTTCAAATTTTATTGTATGTATTGTATTTTAGGTCATTTGCTTTTTTGTTTTGTAGTTTAGAAATTAAAGAGGGGAATTTTATTAATTTTAGTAATTTTTGTGTTAATTAAAATGAATTAAAATCAATTAAAAAAAAACGAACCGGCGAGTCTTCCGCCGACTCTTCACGTTTCTGATCTTGCTTCTCCTGTCAATCCATTGGAAAATCTGGCCTCACTCCATCATCATCACGTTTAGCTCCTGTCAATCGTTCTTTTTGGCTAGAAAAAGGAGCCATTTGCTGTAGGAAATAGGAAGAAAACGGAGAAAGAAGAAATTCGGCCATTTATTCTTTCTCCCTCCTCAGCCATTTTCGATGCCACAAACCACTGCCATTATCTTCGTCTAGTACTTGGGAACCTTTCCCTCAAATTTCGTAGCCTGAGGTGATCTGTAGAAGGAGTTCTGCTCAAAAAACCGAAACGTTTTTTTCGGGTTCGACGGCCAAATTCGACCGCCAAGTTCACTTTCGGCCGGAACCACCACCACCATTCGAACGGGCGTGACGAGACGAACCGGAACGACCCAAGTCCGCCGCGACTTCTTGACGTCCGCCGGAGCGCCGCCGCGGAGCCCAGTTTCCGGCGAGCTCTCGCCGGAGAAGAAGAAGTCTGCAACTTCTTTGGTAAAACCCGAGCTTAGCCCCTAAGCTTTCTTCCTTGTTCGGTCTTACCCTGTCTTTTGTTTCAGGTTACACTTAGGCCACTGGAAAACTTTGAAAAGTGACAGTTTGACCATTGCACCTATTTATTTTCTTAAATGTTTTAATTGTTTTAAAAATACTTATGTATGTTGTAAAATCATGAAATTTTAACAGAATACCTTAAATACCTAATATTTGATTTTCCAACTTTATTTCTTTTATTCTGGGTTGTTTTTATATTTTTTAAAAATATTATTTCTTAATATTAGAAATTAAGCTTAATTTTATTTTACTTTAAGTTGTTGGAGCTAGGAAATTGGAGAACTTGTTTATATACTATAGAACTAAGTAATTAGCATAATTCGGAACTTCTGCAAGTAACAAATGTGTTTATAATTTATTTTATATTAATTTTGACTAGTTGTTATAAAAGTATATATACTAGTATATTCCTAATTTGAAAGAGAAATACTTTCTTGTTATAATTTCACATTGAGTTTTTAGAGCCTCTGTCATTTTGTGTTTCCAACATATTTTGAGAGTTGTAACTTTTAATTTTCGAAAAATGATTTTTTTTTATTTTACTTTCTTGTAAGTTATGGTCTAGAACTTAGAAAATTGATATCCTTCTTATTTTTGCTCTTTCATTTATGAAACTTTGCAAGGATTTTTGGTTAATTATATATTATGTGTGGAAAATTTCAGGAGTCACTTTTGTTCTGTAAATATTTTTTTATATTTATTAATTAGTTTCCTCTTTACTTATTTGATCAAAAATAGTTAAGAGTTGAGAAAAATTACTTTGTGGATCTAAATTTTTGAAAATTTACAGGAAACTTAAATGATTTTACTTGCTGTACAGATTTTGACAAAAAATTATTTTGTTGTATAAATTGTACTTTCTTTTATTAATTAGTTTTTCCCTTGTATATTTGTTATTAATTAGTGTGAGTTGAGCAAAATTACCATTCTTGGTCAAAAATCCTATGTTAGTGTTTACAACAGTTTCAAAGTCTTATTTTCAACTTTTAAATTATTTATATTATTAAATAATTATTTTAACCCTTAAAAATGGTTTAAAATTCTTAAAAATTAGTTTTTGTGCGTTTTGGCCATCCAAAAAATTACTGGACTCCACACCTTAGTCCAAACCTTACCTAGAACTATCTTGGACCATTAGGGAATTGTTAGAGCTTCCGTTACACTTCCGTAAATTCTACCAGCCGACACCGGTAAACATTCTGGCGGAGTCTCATGAAATTTTCATTGATTTTCTTGCTATCGCTAGGTTCTACATTTCAAGTTCCAACTCCGAGCGAAGTGCCGACCATTCCTGATCCGTAGCCGACGCTTATTCCCGGTTACATCCAAGTAAGGGGGTTAAGATGAGGTTCTTCCTTTGAGTCGTCTTATTTTGCTTCATAAATAAAATCTCGAATAATGGATTCTAAGTTAACAAATGGACTTAATAAACATTCGATCGGGCAAACTGGGTAGCGTACCATAATTATTCGTGTTACCTTATATGTTCACACTTAAGAATTGTTATCACTTGGGTTGTTGACCGATTGATTGACATATATGTATGATATGTACGTTGGATGTTGCATACACTAGTATCTTGCTAGGACCGTTGTACTCGCTAGTGGCATGTTAGGCTCGTTAAACGAACTCCGTTAGTTTTATGCTAGGGCCGGTGAGCTAATAATTTGTTAGTATCATGTGTAGGTACAATATGGGGTAGTAACATGTTTAGAGTTGGAATCAAACGCTAGGATCATGATAGGACCGTAAAGTTAACCTAAGCCGCTAGATAACAACTTAGGTACGAAAATGATGATTAAGTAAGGTTGGGTAATAACTCACGAGATAAGAGTGCACACAAGTAAAACAACCAGAAATTGTAAATGATTGTCATGATATCACGCAAGTATAACAATATTACCAATTAAAAGTAGAAAATATTAGGGCATGACATTTCACCTAAAGGCTTAATGAAGTAATCTGGATAGCAATCATGCATCACTATTGGATGTGACATGTTGTTGATGTATTGTATCGCATGATTGCATTGGAAATCGGACAAAATGAGACTTGGACAAAATGAATTTTCGGACAAAATGAATTTTATGGACAAAATGGGTTTTCGGACAAAAGGTTAAGACATGAGAGGTGTCGTGGATTCGGCCCTACGTGACTTAACTAAGCCGTAACTTTAGACGAGCGGTTCGGAGCAGGTGATCCGAACCCAACCGTGATTTGCATGTGCTCTGCCATCCCGAGGCGTGATTGGCATTCACGAGAGGCTCTGTCTCGGCGTAGACATCCC
Organism: Stellera chamaejasme; assembly: GCA_024586325.1. NCBI lineage: Eukaryota > Viridiplantae > Streptophyta > Magnoliopsida > Malvales > Thymelaeaceae > Stellera > Stellera chamaejasme. The sequence continues at coordinate 51,747,060 of CM044981.1, read as the reverse complement.
ATTGGGCTCGCCTCGGCGGAATCCCTAGTGGCTCTACTTAAGGGGCATTCCCGAGAGTGCGGTGTTGTACACACCCACCACATATAGATTCATGCATGTGCTCTGCCATCCCGAGGCGTGATTGGCATTCACGAGAGGCTCTGTCTCGGCGTAGACATCCCATTGGGCTCGGCCTCGGCGGCATCCCTAGTGGCTCGCTTAAGGGGCATTCCCGAGAGTGCGGCACTGTACATGCCCACCGGCTAGGCTCATCCGACGGCATCGGTTTTCAAAAATGGTTTCCAAAATATTTTATGGCGTATGATAACCGGACTAGAGATTATTCTTGCATTTAGATTTCGGCATAATTCAGATTGTGAAAATGTTATCTATTTCATGTTGGTCCACATATCTACATGTTGGTTATTGTTTCATGTTGAGCTATATTTTGTGTATATATGTTGAATTTATTATGTTTAAGTCTTTATTTTAGATTTTGTTTTTGAGGAAATATTACGACCCTGAGGAAGGGCCTGTAATCTTTCCTCCTTACTGAGCAATTGGACGCTCACCCTTTTATTTACAGGAGAGTTTTACGGGGATGACTTCTATGCCACTCCCGTCGACTCGGAGTACGAACATGCGTACTTCGAGGAGGAGCAGGGACCGGGTGGAGACTAGCTGTAACTTCTCGGCATGGCTTCTGAGTGTTTTTGGGTTTAATAAATGAACTTTCGTAATTGTTAATTTCCACTGCACAATCTGGTTTGTAATATCTGGACGTGTGTTTGAGTAACACCTTCTTTTACTGTTGTGAAATTTTTATAACGTGAGTTCCAAATTTCCTATTAAATAAATTGTTTTTCTAGTGGGTAAAATTTTAATTTACCCTAAAATTTCCTAGTGGGTAATTGGGGGTGTTACATTTGTTCATCTTCTTGCTTCAAACTTTGGGTATGTTGTTCTTGGTATGATTTGGTGTAGGAATCAAAGTTTGGATTATGGAAGAACACCTTGGGTTAAGAAACCCTAAATGGCCGAATTATTGCTTAAATTCTAAGTATGTTGAATTGATGTCATCTTGGCTCATGCTTTGGATATGTTGTTTCTAGCATAATTAGGAATTTATATTAGGGTTCAATTTGAAGGTGAGCATGTTGGATGAAAAATACCCAATTAGACCGAATTGGTTATGTGAAGGTTGGTATGATTTTGGGTGATTATGGTGAAGTATGTTAGTAAGCATGCTTAGAATGTTTAATTGTTGAATTAAGCATGAGAATGTGATACGATCACGGGGACGACGGGCGCGATCCCACGAGATCAAAGGAAGCGCAGATCTAGCTTTGAGGAGTCGACGAACAGGGAAGGGATAGATTCGGCCACAGACACCTCCCAACTACGAGGTTGGGCAATATCTGTGATAATGCCTGGGGAGTATGGAAGATCTAGCACCTCTCAACTACGAGATTGAGCAATACTAGATATTAAACTTGATGATAAACAATCAAGGGGGATGGCGGAATATAGCAAGGGGTGAGAACCGAAGCCTAAGGAATTTTCCTTCTTAAGCTTTAAACATGTTCTAACTATTTCTAGGAGTCTGTTGTACCTTTTATAGGGAAGGAGGGAATAGACTTACATATGTGCATGCATGCCAAAAGCATAAAGTGCTTTAACATGCATGCCATCCTAAAAGGTAAAAAGGTAAAAGCTAAAGTAATATAATCTCCCAAGTGTCGGCATGAAAGGAGGGAGTGTTTGGATGGGATGGGAGTGGTTGGGAGTAGTCGGCTGAATTTTTGAGCATAGGCGGCTTCGCTTCAGGGCTTCGCCTGAACTGGAAGACCTCGCACTGAAGGCCTCGCCTTTGCTTGGAAGCTTCGCGGAGATGGCTTCGCCAAAAGGCCTCGCCTTCTCCTGGAGGCTTCGCGAAGAAGGCTTCGCCTTTGCTTGGAGACTTCGCATGAGGGGAGCCCAGTCTTAGCGCCTGAACTGGAAGTCCTCGTGCTGAAGGCTTTGCCTTCGCCGGGAGGCTTCGCAGAGATGGCTTCGCCCAGAGGCTTCGCCTGGAGGTCTTGCCTTCACCTTGAAGACTTCACGTTGGAAATTCTTGCTTGAGGGCTTCACCTTGAGGCTTCTCAGAAATGGCTTCACCTGACGGCTTCGCCATCGCCGAGATGCCTGCGCAATGATGAAGTCCAGCCCTTGCCTTGAGGCTCCGCAGGAATGGCTTCGCCTGGGGCTTCGCCATTGCTCGGATGCCTTCCCTTGAAGAAGCCTTGCCTTCGCCTTGAGGTCTCTTGTGGAGTCCTCGCATTGAGGCGTTGTCTTCTCCTGGTCAGGTGATCACCTGAACCATGGATTAGGCCCCCTGGGCCTCTGAACCTCCTAACCACGGGGTTGCTCCGAGCTTTATTTGCCTTCCTCTTCGCTTTGAGACACTTTGTTGTTGCTTGAGGGTTCCATGATCACATCAGAATGGAACCCTAATTGGATTGAAACGGATTTTGGTACAAAGTGCTTGTGAAGGCCGAAATTGAAGGAAGGGTATGTTTATGGTTGTGGTGTGTTTCGGGGATATTTTGATAATGAAATGGTATCGGGAATTGAAGTAGGTAACAAACGATGTTCGGAACATCGTTTTCTGAAATTGTGAACGTAACCGACCTACTTGCTTGCTTACGTAAATTTGGGAAAATTATGATTTAAATGCTTGGTTATGCATGTTTAAGTGTAAATAACTATGTTCTAGCTCGGTTTGAAAATCCGACCTTTTTGTGGAATTTTGCGGGAAAGTGCAGGAATGTGCGGGATTAGTTCCCGGGGGTCTGGATTGGGGTTTTCTGATTTGTGTGTGGTTGTTCAGCTAGATTCATCAGTTGTGTAGTAGTGCGGGACTTTGGAAGTCACACTACCGCGTTTTGGGCCAGCGTCGGGATTTTGCCAGGATTTTGCTGCGGATCGGTAATAACACAGTAAGGGTTCAACTTCTCTCGTTATACATTCTGGGAGGGATATCATGTGTATCGGAGTTAGTTGAAGCGGGTTCCGGCTTGAGGACGGATGTCCGATGATCCCGGGACCAGTTATATGGTAAGGTACAGGTATGCAGGTTCAAGACCCGGGATGGTCTCGGAGACTCGGGTTCTTATTTGGTATGCTATATCTGCACTAGGTGCTGATATTCTTTATATACCTTGCGGTATATTCTGTTCTATACTCTGCAGTATACTTTGTCTGTTATATACCCTGCGGTATATTCTGTGACCCACGACAGTTATTGGGATCGCAACCCCAGCTGGTACCATGCCTCTGTTAGCTTCGGCTTCTGACCTCTTGGAGAGGGCTGTCGTTCTGTTGATTTTGTTTTTATGGGTCTCTGGCTGTCTGCACCGCGTCCTTGGGGATTCTAGCTAACCATGTCCTTCGGGACTCTGTTTATATCTATATATATATATATATATATATATATATGTTTGTGTTTTGTGTTCTCTTTGTTTTGCAGGTAACCACGCACTTAGCTTATATGCAACTTGTATCTTACCTCAGCCCTTACTGGGCCCTCCCGAGGACTCGCCTCTTCTATTTACCACATTTCAGGTCGACCTGACAAGCAGCCAGCGGACTAGAGATCCGTGGTGCTTTCTGTTTTGCGATCAGGTATCAACAGTTCCGACACGGAACTTCTGTTAAGATATAGGGGTAGTCTCGGTAGAGATTTCAGTCTGCTTTCTGATTTCAGGTTTATGTTAAGTATAGCATATGGGTTCGATTACAGTTAACTCACTTCTCTCTTCTGTTTATGTGTTAGCAGTAGCAGCGGTACTTGCGGGGATCTTCTGATTTTGGAGTTTCTCTTAGATCCCGCACGCAGGTATTCTGAAGTTTCTTTCCCGGTTGGCTCTGTAGGTGTATATGCATGCATGTTATCTGTCTGATCATGTTATGTATCTTAGATACATTTTGCTTCTGTATATATGTTCTGGATACTCTGTAGGACTGGGGACTCGCCCATGACAGTGGAGGGCAGGACCCGGGATGTGATCATATTCTGATGTGTTAGACACATTGTATATCTGTGTTTCTAAGGAGCATATATATATGATGTTATCCATGAACTGCATGTTTGGTGATGGTTGAGTGCTCGCCTATTTCAGTGGGGCGGGGCTAGCCATGGATGGTTAGGATTATTCTGTAAACTTGCCATGTATGAGATTTGCAGGTTGCGGGTCGGAAAACGACCGTAAGGTATAAGCGCATCGCTCTGTCTACATACTCCGAGAGCAAAGTGTTCTCAGGCACCGGGCCTTCGAGAACGAGACTTTGCGGACCGGGTCATGGGGCCACTACACGCAGCGGAGTCTCGGTTGGACCGACCACTTTCATTTCCGCAGCTTCCGCTTCCACCTTGCGGGGGCGTCTTCGCCTCCGCAATTGGGCGCGGGCCCCCGTGACATCATTGGCCATGGCTATGGCCATCGCCGAGATGTAGCGTTGGAGATGAATGTCGGAATCGGAGAGGCCTTCGTAGGCGTCAAGCTTTGGCTGGTGGAATTGCTCGGGGACTAGGGCTGTCAATATCCGCTGGGTGAATGGTTGGGTCCAAAGTTGATCCAGGCCCAGTCGAGCGGTGTAAGGCGTGTTCGCCTTTTCTTCGCGCTTCTCCATCTACTCGATACGATGAGCGAGGGCAGCATTAGCGGCTGTATCCGCGGGGTCAGGATGGTTTTCCTGTTGGAGCTTTAGGAGAGGTGGCTGAGGTAAGCCCTGCATGTGCCAGGGAGCCAGGATGACTCCCGCCGCGTCCAGGATTCCCTTCAAGGTATCCGCTAAGGTGCTGCGCAGATTCTGCGTGACAGCTTCTGTGATGGCGGTGAAGGTTGCTGGGTCCAAGCCGGGGATGGCGGCTTGTTGGAGGACGAGATTCTGCTGCACCCCACCCATTCCTCCATGGGGAATGACATGTGCTCCGCCAGAGGGAGCGACATTTCCACGGTGGGAGGTGCTTTCATTGGTGGAGTGAACCAAAACATCATCCTAATGGAGGTGGTGGCCGGTGCTGGCGTTTCTTGCCGAGTTGACATTCTGTCGAGCGCTACTTCTGGTTCGAGGCATGTTTGCACAGTTGGTAGATCTCTGTGGTCAGTTCCGTTCCCACAGACGGCGCCAATCTGATAGTCCGGTTCCTTTTCGATCTGGACTCTCAGATGCCGGATGGAGTGACTTGATGTTGGGAACGACGATCAGCTGCTACAGAGTGATCTGCGAAGGGTAAAACGGAATGCTTAGGAGCAGAGAGAGGAGTGGGGTTGTGTAGATTGGGTGTACCTTTCCCAAGTCGTCCTTTTATAGGCGGTCTCGAGATTTTGGATGTCCCATGACCTGAGGTAGTGGGGTGGTTGCCCATGTTTCTGACTGATGGGGAAGGTGGAGTAGTGGCGAACGTGGGAGGTTCGTACGCATCGTGGTGGTCAACTTGTCACCAGCTGCCCTGCTTTAATCGAGGCTAAGTCATGTGGGAGATCCTGCTTCGTGGAGGCGAAGGCATGGGTTCACCTGTTGTTGCGAGTCTCCCATGCGAGGGTGTGGCCTCACTTCCTGCGATGTGCCCTGAGGGGGTTGTGATGAAGGCGCTAGGCCCCGTGGAGGGGTATGGCCTTGTAGACGTCGAGGAGGCTTAGGCCTCGCGATGAGGTGTGGTCCCGTAGATGCCGCGGAGACTTAGGGCTCGTGGTGAGGTGTGGTCTCGTAGATGTCGTGGAGGCTTAGGCCTCACGGTGAGGTGTGGTCTCGTAGATGCCGCGAAGGCTTAGGCCTCGCGGAGAGGTGTGGTCCAGTAGACGCGTGCCTTGTTTACTGGTCAGTGGCGGGTGCGAGGGCGATGTTGCTTGAGTAGTGTACCAGCTTGATATTGATTGAGGGATTTTTTTAGATTCAATTTTAGTCTCATTATTCTCCGTTTGGTTAACATGTAATCGCTTAAAACATCAAGTGAAGTTACAGTTGGCCGCTCGCTGTGGCGAAACCTACCACACTTAACTCCCACTTGATCTTTCTACATACTACCAATCATATTGGTGTTATGGTCAAGCCCGACCCATCACCGCCCATCCACCTTCACAAGATTAAAGCGGGTGCTTAAGGAATGCAAGAATGGAAGACTATATAAGCTTGATATTGATTGAGGGATTTTTTTTAGATTTAATTTTAGTCTCATTATTTCTCCGTTTGTGATGGCCGTTAGGCCCAATCATCCAAGCAGGCCTACCAAAAGGCCCAAATTAATAGCCCACCATAAGGGCCCCATTAAAAACTCAAGTGATTACAAGGACCTAAGTAAGATTCTGGACATAATAAAACGCGTTTACCCGGACAAGGCATTGGATATTCCCGGAGAATCATTACCCGAACAATACAGAACACGTGCAAATAACGATATATTGACTTATTACGATATTGTCACCATTAATACCTGCTATATAACAAACACTGATGGCATAAGTCAAGCTCTGGCACTTTCAAGTCACTTCATTGACAAGACAAGCAGTTAACGCACTATCAACAAACCCCCATTCCTCGAATTCCGAGAATCGCGTAACGCACACGCACCAATGGCATCAAGCAACGTCAACACGCGTCAATTACGTAAACACGTGGCGGTATCTGCCCAAACAGCGCCGCCATCAAATGGCGCCGTTTGTGGGAACCGTGAAGGTTCGAAGAGACCAGTCCTTTCAGTAGGACCGAAAGACCATTCACAGTCCCACCCATCAATACCGGAAGGAGGTGGCTCTACTGACGGCCGAACTGCTGATCCCAGTTATCGGAGCTCTTCTGAAGAGACATTCTACGGAGCAACTTCCTTACGACCAACTTCTAGCTCACGCCGGGACGACAGTCATTTAAACCCGGACTTAGTCCAAACGGTGCGAGCAGTACTTCGGGAAGAATGCAGCAACAGACACAAGTCTGGGAGGTCCCGGAGGACTCAGAACGATCTACGACAAACTCACACTACAGACCGGCGAGGCCGGCAGAGGTCCCGGTCTCCTCAATACAGCCAAATAGTGCAGTCCCCGAGGCCTGAAAGATTGGCCATCGGGGATCCGCGGATGATGTTATCAGGCAAATGTTGCATCGCCTGGAACAAGTCGAAAGAAGTACAACCAGGCCCGACGCCAAGTACGAGTCATCAACAGAGAACGGTCCATTCTCTGTCCGAATCCGGGAAAGCCCGATGCCCCGCTCGTTTAACTTACCACACCCATTGGAAATCTACAACGGTGTGGGAGACCCGACGCCTTCATTCGAAAGTACAAACGGGCGATGCAATCAAGGGTGCCAACGAAGCAGCCTTGTGCTAGTGCTTCGAGGTGGCCCTAGGAGGTCCGGCATCTGCTTGGTATAACTCCCACCTCCCGGAGTGTGTAAACACCTTCGGGGATTTGGCCATCAAATTCTCCACTCACTTCATAGGGTGCAAGAGGTCAACGAAGAGGACCATCCAGATGTTTGATATCAAACAGAGGCCGAATGAAGGCATTCGGGAATTCGTTGAACGATTCAATAGGGAAGCCGTACACGCGTCAGATCTGACGGATAATATCCGGATAATGGCCTTCACAAAGGCCCTGCTCCCGAATTCTAGGTTGGCCTACGAGCTGTCCCGAAAGAACATCACTGATGTAGAAGAGATGTACACAATAACTGAGGAGCATATGATCGCCCATGAAATGTTGTCCCAAAGAGAAGGAAAGCTTGATAACCGGGACAACCGGGAACAGAGGAGGGACAACTCCAAACCGACACCTGTTAGGGAACAAGGAGGCTGGGGAGGACAGAAGAAACCCTTTGAAAGGAATCCGAACTTCACCCCTCTCAACTCCACCCGAACAAACATCCTTGCAGCCTTACAGAGGCAAGGAACCCGGACGATCAGTTGGCCAAGGGCCATGCCGGAGGAGTCAAAACGAAATACCTCCAAATACTGCCAATTCCACCGGGACATCGGCCATGATACCGAACAATGCTACCAGTTGATAAGGTACATTGAATCTCTTATCAAGAAAGGTTCTTTGGGAGAATACCTGAAGATGCCTTCAGAAGGGCTCTCCCGAGGGAAGGCAAAAGTCCAGGGGGACACATCAGGGCAAGAGAACAAAGGGAGGAAATCTCCCCCTCAGGCAACCAGAACCTTACAAACCATAACCGCAACCCTCGGGTCAAATGCACGAAAGAGGAAAGCGAGGAGATAGCCTTGTTGAACTACGACCTCCAGAATTAAACGAGCAGATGGGACCGAGGTACGCTTCCCGCACTATGACCCGCTCATCATCACCCTCAGAATAGGGACTATAGATGTGAGGAGAGTGCTCTGCGACGATGGCTCGAACGCCGATGTATTGTTCGTCGAGGCATACCGAGGTTTAAAATTGAAAGCTAGTAGGCTGATCCCGGTCAGGACCGCAACATATGGAGTTGGTCCGGACGAGTTGCCAGTGCTCGGATGTATCGAGCTCCCCGCCATGTTCATCAGAATCGGGCCCGAAGGGCAATCCCGGTATACCACCATCATGGTGAAATGGCTGGTTGTGGACGTTCCTTCGGCTTAAACGCAATCATCGGGAGAGAAACTCAGGGTGCAAATCACATGAGGAGTGACGTCAAATACCTCACTATCACCTTTTAGACCAATGAAGGCGACGCTCTTATCTATGTAAGCCAGAAGGAAGCCAAGGATGTCATGGCGTTGGCCCAGAAGTGTCCGGGACCGAAGTCCTCAACAGAGGAGGACGAAGAAACAACAACAACTGAAGAAGTTGACCTAGAAGGAGAACGAACTACGAGGATAGCAAGAGATATGCCCGAATGTAGTAAGGCAAAACTTGTAAATCTCCTTCAAACGAATAAAGAACTTTTCGCATACTCTCCAATTGATATGCCCGGGATCGAACCAAAGGTAATCCAACATAGCCTACAAGTTGACCCGAACGTCAGACCCGTAAGACAGAAAAAGAGAACCAACGCGTCTTTCAAAAGAACTTTCATCAGGGAACAGATTTCAAAGTTACTCAGAGCGGGAGTAATAAGAGAAGTATCTTATCCCGAATGGCTGAGTAATCCCGTAGTAGCTTCTCGGGAAGATAGCGACAAACTGCGCATGTGCATTGACTTCACTAATGTGAACGACGCCTGCCCGAAGGATTCATATCCTACACCTCCGGTGGATAGGTTGGTAGATTTTACAGCCGGGCACGCATGACTTAGTTTCCTTGATGCTTACAGTGGGTACCATCAGATCCGAATGAATCCGGCCGATGAAGAGAAGACCTCCTTCATAAGTGACTTCGGCACACATTGCTACATAAGGATGTCATTCGAACTCAAAAATGCTGGAGCCACTTACCAGAGGCTAATGGATAAACTCTTCTTCGGCCAGTTCGGTAGGATTCTCGAAGTGTACGTCAATGACATCATCATAAAAAGTAAAGAAGAGGATGATCTTATTCGGAATATCAAAGAAGTCTTCAGTCAGATTCGAAAGTACGGATTACGCCTGAACCCGGATAAGTGTGTGTTCGGGGTAACTGCGGGAAAGTTCCTGGGGTTCATGGTGTCCGAACGTGGAATTGATGCAAATCCAGCCAAGATCAAAGCCTTGCTCGATTCCTTGCTCGATTCTCGGATTCGAAGATGTTCCGAAACATTCATTTCTTAAACTTAACCGCTGGTTACCTAAGTTGAAGTCCGAAGGCAAAACTCCCGGAGCTCTCTCCTCCGCAACCGGAGTGGCCTTGTACTTTCCTCGGAGACGCCTCCTTTTGTCCGGGGAAGGACCAGCCTGGTCGTAGGCATCGAATAGGTCCTCAAAAGTTGTGTCCGTGTCCTCCGGATGGATCGGAGAAGGAACCTCGGAATGCTCGGGCACAGTGACCTCCGGGACTTTGACAGCGTCCCTCTTTCTCTTCTTCGACTCAGTAGTCGGAGGTTGGGAAGGGCCAGCCTTGGAAGACTCCTTGGCAGATTTGGGCTTCTGAGCTCCCTTGAACAATGACTCAAGATCGATCTTCAGGGCCATTTCTGCAAAGAAAGAGAGTTAGCATCCAATAAAAGTGCAAGAAAAACACAAGGAAAGGATATGAACCTTCAACAAAAATATCATGCGGGATCTCGCCCGAAGACTCCGGACCGAGCCAAGTCTTGAGGGCAGGGGAACTTTCCCGAATCCTAAGTTCCTCGAGGTTACCTGAATTATCCCCAAATGGGATAAAACCCCTTGGGTGATAAGAACCCAGTTGATGGGGACAGGGAATGGTTCGGGAAGTTCACTCCCGAACCAGTCCACCAGATGCCCCAACTTGCTACAAAAAGCCTCGTAGTTCTCCCAAGCACTCTCCAACTCCAACAAACAGGAGGGGTCCTTCACATCCACAAGTTCCCCAACCTTCTGGACAGTCTGAAGGTCCCACGAAGCTTCGGGTTTCGAAAGAAAAACTCCCCGTGCCACCCCTTTCGCTCGAAGGCAAGCCCAGATAAAATTGAACTTAAAGTTCTTTGTGGGATTCCCCTAGCCCCGAAGTAGTAGAAGCGATTTCTTGGGTTCGGGACAATTTTATAAAATTGCAGGAAAGTGGAAGTTTTGGTTCTATCCCGAACACAAGACAACACGAGAAACACATTTAGGTGGCAAAAGGTGTTCGGGCTCAATCGATTGACGGCTAACCCATGGGATTCGGCCAGCTCCCGAATGAAAGGGTGTGGGGAAGTCTAAGCCCGGCTACCAACGCCCGGTTCATACACATGACACTCCGGTGTCGGAACCCTAACAGCTACAGTTCGGGGAAGAAATCGCGTTGACAATGCTTTACTAGTTCGGGAGTGGCTTTGCTACGAAAATGGTCAACCTCGGACCACCATCCTTCGGGAACATGCCCACTAGTCTCTAACAGACTCCCCGAAGGACGAACAGAAGAAAGAAGTGAAAAGGAAGAGGCCATTTGTAAGTACCTCGGGAAACAGGACGAAGAAAGGAGCGACGGTTTGACGACCCAAGTTCTACGGGCAAGACTCTCGCAGCTACATCAACAACAGAATGGTACCGGCAGTAGAATTTCTCTACGACAGAAGCTCCCTCCTGGCTGCCTGAAGCAACTGACTCTTGGCTGAGGAAAGGCGCTAGGTATTCCTCTGGAGCTACTTGTTCAACACTTCTCCACCGTTGAAAAAAACTGATCGCCTCTTTGAGCGATGAATTGTTCGTCGTGAAAGGAGAGAGAAGCTAGAGAGAGAGAGTGAAGAGAGCAAGAATGGAATGTGGAAAACTACGTTGGAACTACTCCTTATGTAAGGATATACGGGAAGGTGAACCGTCACGACACGATCCACATCAACCGTCGATCAAAAGTAACCGTTACACATCCAAAATCTCGAACCCTAGTTGTTCGGGATAATTCAAAAGATGATTCAAATCTCGAACCTTAGTTGTTCGGGAAAATCAAAGGAGGATGTAAGTCCTATTTCAAAGAAACCTCGAACCTTAGTTGTTCGGGAAAATCAAAAGGAGATCTCGAACCTTATTTGTTCGGGATAATTCAAAAGATGCTGCAAATCACGAACCTTAGTTGTTCGGGAAATTCGGGAGGAGGATGTAAGTCCTATTTCAAAGAAATCTCGAACCTTAGTTGTTCGGGAAATTCAGAGGAGGATGTAAGTATTATTTCAAAGAAATCTCGAACCTTAGTTGTTCGGGAAATTCAGAGGAGGATGCAAGTCCTATTTCAAATCTCAAACCTTAGTTGTTCGGGAAATTCAATGGAGGATGCAAATTCTATTTCAAGTCTCGAACCTTAGTTGTTCGGGAAATTCAGAGAAGGATGCAAATCCTATTTCAAATCTCGAACCTTAGTTGTTCGGAAAATTCAGAGGAGGATGTAAGTCCTATTTCAAAGAAATCTCGAACCTTAGTTGTTCGGGAAATTCGGAGGAGGATGTAAGTCCTATTTCAAAGAAATATCGAACCTCAGTTGTTCGGGAAATTCAGAGGAGGATGTAAGTCCTATTTCAAAGACATCTCGAACCTTAGTTGTTCGAGAAATTCAGAGGGGGATGTAAGTCCTATTTCAAAGAAATCTCGAACCTTAGTTGTTCGGGAAAATCAAAGGAGGATGTAAGTCCTATTTCAAAGAAATCTCGAACCTTAGTTGTTCGGGAAATTCGAGGGGGATGTAAGTCCTATTTCAAAGAAATCTCGAACCTTAGTTGTTCGGGAAAATCAAAGGAGGATGTAAGTCCTATTTCTCCGTTTGTGATGGCCATTAGGCCCAATCATCCAAGCAGGCCTATCAAAAGGCCCAAATTAATAGCCTACCATAAGGGTCCCATTAAAAACTCAAGTGATTACAAGAACCTAAGTAATATTCCCGGACGTACTGAAAAGTTTACCCGGACAAGACATTGGATATTCCCGGAGAATCATTACCCGAACAATACAGAACACGTGCAAATAACGGTATATTGACTTATTACGATATTGCCACCATTAATACCTGCTATATAACAAACACTGATGGCATAAGTCAAGCTCTCTTGCTTTCAAGACACTTCATTGACAAGACAAGCGATTAACGCACTATCAATAGACCTCCATTCCTCGAATTCCGAGAATCATGCAACGCACACGCACCAATGGCATCGAGTAACGTCAACACGCGTCAACTGCGTAGACACGTGGCGGCATGCTCAAACCGCGCCGCCATCGGTTTGGTTAACATGTAATCTCCATACATTCAACCTACACATGCATACTAGCATCGCTTGTAATTAATCGTACCACGGTTATATCCCATCCTAAATGTCTCAAGCCAATGAGACATACAAATTTTTGAAAGGAAAAAGTCTCCTGAGCTCCTCATTTTGGTCACTCTTTCATGTCCAAATCGTCCTTCTTCTGTTTTTAGGTCCTCCCTTTTATCGCTCGAAACTCCGGCATTTTACAATATAATTACATTATAGAAACCTCTTTTACATGGAGCGGAGTGGATGAGAACAGAATTTTACAACCATAAAATATAGGAAGGAACGACACGCAGGTCGTATTTAAAATTACAACCATTTTTAAAAAAGTACTAAAGGCTACAACCATGTACAATGCATCAAACAACAAACAATAATGTCAAAACACCTTTTAACAATTATTTTTGTCCATTTAATGTCATTAGAAAAAGTCTAGGTCTAATTTGGATGAAAAACAAAAATTCTTAAACCTTTTTTAATATTGAGAAAAACCCTTGACGAAAACTATTCACAACAACAACTCAGGGGCCTCTTTGAATACTAACATAACGTCCCATGACTTTCTTTAAATAACAGCATTAATCTATGACAAAATTAATCATAACAAATTTTCTGTTGGAATTCTTGTTGCACCAAGTTCTTTTTAGGTAGTGCTTGAGCTCGTGAAGCTACGTGTGAGCTCAAAAGAAGCTATAAGTAGTTTGTCTTAGCTCAATGCAGCTAGAAGTAGCTGTACTTAGCTAGAAGTAGCTAAACTAATCTCATCTCTAGCTAGAAGTAGCTAGATACAGCTGTCAGCCCAAGTTAGCTCAACTTGAGCTCACACTAGCTAGATATAGCTAGACTCAGCTCAAAGTGAGCTAACTACAGCTAGAAGTAGCTGTGTACAGCTCAAGTTAGCTAGAAACAGCTAACACTAGCTCAAGTTGACTAGAAGTAGTCAACTTCAGCTCATGGTAGCTAAAAGTAGTAACCCTCAGCTCCAGACAGCTAACCTTAGCTCATGTTGACTAAAAGTAGTCAACTTGAGCTCAAAAAAGCTAGTCTTGATAGATAGGTGATTTTTAGCTCAAAGTGAGCTGAAATGAGTTCTATGAAACTTAATGATGTGTGGCACACATACCACATTTCCATGGTATTCCAAGTCAAATTCATCACTTATTTGAGCTTATTTCTTCATTATGTGTGTGTTTTATTCGCTGCGGCTATTTGTTCGTAGTCGCACACTTGAGGAGCGGAGATGGAGCTTGGAGAACCTCGTCAAAGGATCTAACAATGTAAAGCATGGAAAGAGAGCCACCCACCAAGTTTTGGCTTCTGTGAACAGTACTAGAGCATCCCATGGAGCATTTGGCATCTGTGAACAGTACCCTGAGCATCTTCCCGGCGCATCCCCAGAGCAACCCAGAGCTTCCCATGTTGTCCACGTCATTTAATGAAGCCAACTCGAGTCAACTTTGATTCCATCCGATTTGCACCAATTTTTTGACATATTTACCATTATTTTACCATGTTATGATGTCCCATGTGTTTAGGAACTTTTTCGACTATTAGATATAGTATAAATAGGTTTTAAGATGAGTTTTAGGGACAACTCACCATTTACACAAATTTCACATCAAACTTGAAGTTGGAGCTGTTCTTCCTCTTTCTCCTTGGGCTTTTGAGCCCCTTCAACCTCACAAATATGAGAGGTTGATTGGGGCTCTTGTGGATGATCATTTATAGGGTGATTTCTATCTTATCTCTCTCTTTTACTCTTCATTTTGGTGCTTTGATGATGTTGATTTTGAGTAGTATCATGAGTAGGAGTGGGTAGATTTCATTTCTTCTTGGGGTTTGATGTTATTAGAGGTTTGAATGTGATATTCTTGACTTATATGAGTTTAGATACCAATTCCATAATCATTGAATGCATGACTTGTGCTAGAAGATGCATATTCTAGTATAGTCTTCTAGGTGTTCGAAGAAATGCTCGAGAGAGGTTTTGATGAACTTGACCCGTAGGAATTGATTGATTGGCTTGTTGAGTGTTAGAGATAACCTCTAGGAGTCAATTGATGAATAGATTAGGAGCTTTTCATGCCTTGTCTCCTAATGCTAACACAACGAGAGTTAGTTAGGTTAGTGATTGACAAGAGATTAATATGCTATCTAGAGATGGAAGCATGTCAGCCTTAGTAATCCATCTCTAAACCATGAGTTAAGATGTACAAACAACCTCTAATATGCATGAACTCTCTATGAGAGCTCTATACTTGAAAGTCCGTAAATCCTGATTTCTGTTGCCCTTGTTTTTCACTCTCGATTCCATTGCATTTTGCTACATTTAGATTAGTTGCACGCCCCATCAACCAACCTATCAAGTCTTTGTTGCCCCCTTGCATTTCATCCTAGGTTAGTTTCACATATTGCACATTTAGTTTTTAAACGCTCGATTCTCTTGGGTTCGATCCCTTACTCTTCACCCTACACTATTTTTGACAAATACAAGGGTGAGTTAAGGTGTTTGTAAATGTATTTGAATCATTGCACTCATGTTTTGCATTAAGCAAAAACACCCTTGATCACTTAACTATGTGAATTGTGGCCAAATGAAACATTTGTGATGTTTAATAAGTATTAACTATTTATTAGTATCCTTTTATATAAAATAAGGATATTTTGGTAAAAGTACAAGGCTTTGGTGGTTGAGATGCATGGTGTATGCATCCTAGTGCATAGATGCACATCCCTTGGCGGTTAAGCAAGAGATAATCGGCCATGGGAGCCTCTTTGGCCGAATAGGTGCCATTTAAAGAGGCACCCTTTCGGCTTAAAAGGTGGTTATCAAGCCTATAAGGCTTGTTTATGCCTTAGGGAGGATTAACCACCCTCTAGGCCATGAGGAAGTTATCTCCTCCCATCATAACCACTTACATCTATAAATAATAGAAGAGAATTTCAGCCATGAGACTTGGAATTTTGCAACTAAAATTCTTCTCCATTTCTTCTCTCTTCTTGGCCAAATTATCAAGGCATTTTCCTAGATCAATTTGGGTGGAATTCTTCGGTTTCTTCATGACGCGAAACCGACAAGTGATCTAGATGCACCCATGTGCAACCTTGAGGATCCAAGAGCTCACATGCCAAAAGAAGAGGTCATTGGCTTTTATGACACTTCCACCTTTAATGGACCTATGACAATGAGTCAAACCAAGAAGGCTAAGGAAGCTCTCAACCTGTTGATGCACAGTTTTGCAAAGTGTGAGGAGCAAAGTGAAGATATCCACAAAGATGAAGGAAAAGTGCAAGCACTCCTCAATTTGGGCCAACCCAATTCTCAAATTGTGCAAACAATTTTCAACATTTCGGTTTGGGCTCAACCAAATGACAATTTGCCCCAAGTGCATGGTTCACGAATGTCTCAACCTGTTGAGACACCAGCTGGCGCATTCAATGCACTTCAAAGGCTTCCAACTGTTCACTTCTCATCAAGGACGAACTTTAGCAGCCTTGAGGACTCAAGAGTCATCCAAAATCATCCAGGAACCATTGGTGAAGAAGGAGTTACAAGCCTTGAAGCCCCTCCATCAAGGGCACTTAAATGAGGATCATTTACTCCACATTTATTGGCCAAAACTCATCCCTCATCTTCCAACTCGAATTTCTATCATTTTATTTCAGTTTTAGATATATTTTGGCTAGTTCTACCCCTTAGCTAGCCTAGAATAAATTTAGAAATAATTGTTTTAAATTCTCACATTTACATTTCCTTTTAATTTCCATCATTAAGTGTGGAGATGAAGGAACTTGTAAATTGATTTGGATGCCTAGCTTCCTTGTCCTATAAAAGGAGGTCTAGGTTAGTTTGCAAGAGACAATTTCGATCATCCAATATATTTCACCTTTTTCCTTGAAATTGAGAGTGATTCTCTTTTCAACCTATCTACCTTTTTCCACTCAATTCTTGTTAAGTTTTCTTTACAAGTCTACTAAGACCAATATTGCCTTCTCATTGGAAGAAGGAGGTGTTGGCCCCATCATCATTCCCCCTCAATTTTGGCAACGAAGGCTTTCTTTATCTTGGACCTTTTTTTTGGTATCAAGAAGGAGGGGTCGCCAAAGGCATAACACCATCTTTACCTGGGCAAGGATCCAGGAGGAGTTGGCGGCCATATCCGTTCGTTTCACAAGCTTCCGCATCGTTTTGTTTAGTGCATTCCGGATCTGTCAACCTGTTGACATTTTCACCTCATCAATCATACCTACCCCGTGTTGCTCCTTTGTTGGCTAGATCTGCTCCTCGTGTTCCAAGATACCCCCTGGAATCACATCAATTGGTATCAGAGCATTCTGACAACCACATCAATTTGAAGATTTGAAGTTCTTCTGGACTTCAATCATGTTATATGCACGTTTAGATATAGTGATTCTAAATAACAGCGCATGATGTGTTTTATTCATAATCATGCCGTTCTTCACCATTCATCATCAGAAGAAGAAAGGGAAGAACGAAAAAGAAGAAGAAGAAGAAGGAGGCGAAAGCGTACCTTGTGCTCCAAGGGATATGTTGAAGATGAAGTGTGTGTTCTGTCTTCTGCAATCTTCAATTTCAGCAACTGCTCGATGAGGACGAATTGAGGATGCATCCAAGAGGCGAAATTGTGTTGAAATAAACACAATAATAATCCACCCGAAAACTCTAACAAATGTGCTTAGTAATTTCGGCCAAGAGAATGAGAGGGAGAGCAAGTGTTTCCGTTTTGGTGTGTGTGTTTAATGTGGTGCCTCTCCCTTTATTTATAGACAAGGGAGAGGTGCCAAGTGGTGGTTGGGACACCCCTTTGGCCGAAAATACATGTACTTTCGGCCAAGGGTGATAACCAACACCTCTTGGTCACAAAAGGAGGGAAGGTTCATGGTAACCTCCCTCCAACTTCCATTTTGGCGAATGGGTGCCTCCTTAGAGGCACCTCTTCGCCTAAATCAGCCTTCCTAGGTGTAGCTACTCATATGTAACCACCTAGGAAGTATCCCATGTAGTAAGGTGCATACACCATGCACCTAGGATGCCCCTTTTACCAAAATACCCTTTATTTTGTCCAAAAGGTGCAAATGGAAGTAATTACCTGTGAATCAATATGAAACATCCCAAAGATGTTCCAAATGATCAAACCACACACATTTGAGCTCCCACGAGCTAACATGAACTGGTGTTAGCTACTTCTAGCTAACTTGAGCTGACTTGAGTTATGTCCAGCTACCGTGAGCTAGATATAAGCTAAGTTGAGCTGGAGTTAGCTACATGTAGCTAATTCAGAGCTCCCACTTAGCAACATGAGCTCAAGTGTCATGTCAAATGATCTTGGTGCGTCAAATATACTAACATGGCATGGGTCACCTCCTTGCCTCTTCACCATATTATTTGGTTAATTAATTAATTAGTTAATTAATTTCCTATTAGACACAATTATTTATTTATTCCTTTTCTAATTAATTGCTTAATTGAAAAGGCAAAGGCATGAGACATGTCTCATGGACCAAGGGGCATTGGTTGCAGCCCTTGGCCCTAGAGACATGTTACTTCTCAATTGAGGAGGCATTGTGCCCCTTCATTGGGAGCCCATCCTCTTCTATAATTAGAGGGAGTTTGGATCCATTATGGGGCATCATTTTGGCAATATTGCCTCTCATCTCTTCTCTATCAATAAGCCTTCGTAGGCATTTTACTTAGAGTTTGTGGGTGGAACTTCATAAGAAGCTTTTCACTTCTTGTCCACTTCCTTGGCGCACTTCCAAGTCCATTCTCCATTGAAGTCCTGAAGAAAGGTACACACTCTTAATCCTTTCTTTAGTATCATGCTAGGTTCTTTGCCATTAGTATCATGCTAGGTTCTCTGTATGATGCTAATGGATATATGACATGATTATGGAAGAAACACATCGTGCTATCACTTAAATGTAGTATCCATGTAATATGTAAGCATGACAAACATGTTAAAGACGATCCGAAAATCAATACGTGGTTGGCCCCTATTGATTATCCATGTCATTACTATTGATTATCGAGCCGATAACGGAGTGAACGAAATCTCCAACAGATGTACTTCTTCGGGATTTTCTTCCTTGCAAGTCTTGTAGTATGCCCTCTTTTGTTGGATATAGGTGGTAAGGGTTTCCTTCAAGAGGTTCGCATTTTGGGACTTCCAATCTCTTAAAGTGCTCCTTCTTCTCCCTTGTCATATCGCGTGGATCCTCCATCCTCACCGATGGTACGGAACTGGTTGTGTTGGCAAGCGGCTATAATGCTTGTATGCTGTTACTTCAATTTCTCATATCTACTTGCAAACTCCGGATCATAATCCGGAAAGATTGTCTGCAAGCAAAATCAGGAAACAACCTAAATCTAGCACAAGAATGAAGTACAAACAGATCCAAAGCACAGATCTAAAAGATATTCAAATTTAAGCAAATCAAAAACACGACTCAGATCCAAAACAAGAATAAAAGAAAAGGCAACTAACAATAAAATCTCATCCCTGGCAACGGCGCAAAAAACTTGGTGCGCGGGATTTAGATATAGAAATCGGTTCCAGGTCCAGCTTTAAATTTATACACGTTCATCCCCAATAGGAGGGTTGTCCATTGTAGACAGTGTGATTAGGGTCAAACCACAGAGATCAGCTCAACCGTTGAAAACCTTGCTAAAAGCCTTGTTATTGTGATTGAAAATAGTAGGCATTGGAAAAAGTAGTGGATCTACGAAATGTAAAGTGCATAAATGTAAATGCCAAAATAAACAGTAGAATTAAAAGCCTCTTGTGTTTACCTTGTAGAGCAAGAAAACTAAAGTGAATGTAGTTTGAGAAAATACTAAGGGGTCAAATAAATATCAAGCAAAGGCCTCTAGGCTCAGAGCCATTCTCAACACTACAACTTTGGAAGTTCTTGCCTTACCTGGTCACCTAGTGTGGCATTACGTTCATGCGAGTCCTAGTATGGAAAACCTTTGGCGCAATCCAATGATTACCTCTAATGAACAAGGATGCGCTCTCGCTACATCCTCCAAAACACCTAATGGAGATTCACGATCTATTAGGTAGCGGTCTCTCGATGCATCATTACCAGACACAAGATCGGTATGGGGTCGTAGTAGATCTCCTATGCCCTTTCACCCTCATTAAGCTCATATCTCCCTAACACTTACATAATCTTACCCCTACATCCGGAGATCTCTAGCAACTGCTCATGCTAGGATCCCACTGGAGAGTGAGAACTACCAACAGGTCATAACAAAATAATAGATAAAATATGGATTTAAGAATTCAAAAAGGGAGAGATAAAAGAAGAGAGAGAAACTCTATCTTTATTATCTTCAGGAAATTCATCAATTCATATTACATAACATAAATACACAACAAAAAAGAATTAAACCAAAACATATAAAGAAGAAGTTGAAGGAAAAAGATGGAAGGGAAGAGAAAGGGGTAGAAAAGTGAAGGGGAGAAAAGCTCCCAAATAAAGGGCCTACATGGTGAAAAGAGAGTGCTGAAGAGGTAGGAAATAGTATGGGATGTGTTTGGAAGTGGAAAGGCACTATTTATAGAGGAGGAGAGGAATTTAGTGTTTTCGGGGACGTGGCGATCGCCTCGCAATTTGGGCACGGATCACCCCACCCGGTCGCCTCGTTCCCGCCTTGTTCAAAGTAGAATTTCTCACCTAGGAGCGAGGCGATCGCCTCCCATTTTGGAAGGGGTCGGCTCGTCAGTCGCCTCGCTAGTCGTTTCATTTATATTTTGGCCATACCTTTCTGCTTTGATGTCTGATTGAAACGATTCAAAAGTCCACTTGTAGATAGAATCAAGGGCTATAACTTATCTTTTGGCACCAAGTCCAGAAAACGTTGACAGGGCTTCTGAAATTAGGTTTCAAGACAAACCTTCCTATTTTTGGCTGCAGTGCAGTGCTCTTTTTCCTGCATGTCTTCCTATTTTGCATCCTAGCCCTCGAACTTTGGTTGTGTCCATTTTCTTCATGTCCGAAAATGCCCAAAAGTGTCTATTTCGCCATTTTCGCTCTCACATAGGTTTTCTGTATATAAAAAATTTTGTTCATGCTAAGTACCAGTAAACTATCATTAAAGCACAAGTTTTGGGGTAAGAATATAGCATTTTTTCACGTTCATCATATGCCAACAAAGGAGACATCCTAAGCCAATGCTCACATGGCCAAGGAAAGGAGCAGTACCCCCATGGGCGTAGATCGTTGCGGTGGAGGGCAAAGCGGAAGCCTTGGCAGAGCACAGGCCAATGACGGTGGACATAACCCTAGGGGAGCGCATACCGAAGTGATGATTCCACTTCCTCAATGAGAGTATTTTATTGGTTCATATATTCCGAGTTTAGACTTTTGATTATTTAAAGAGACCCAAAAGAAACGTTACAGGTATGTTCATTCTATAATATTTTAACATATTTTCATCCACAGACCATCAATTCAATCATTTTCCTTAATTTTTTCTCACAAACATCAAATCTATTTTCAAATATTTCACCAAATTCTCTACAATTTTACTTCCCTCATCCCAAAAATAATGTAACACTTATTTTTCAGCATTTAATCTATGATTTTATTTCTATGTCAATTCAAATTATAAATTTGAAAGTTGAAACTTTTATATATAACTAAATATTTGATATCTTAACTATAAATATTTTTTTGATATTTATTTTCATTAAAAAATATTATAAATAAATTTAAATCAAATTAATATATACAATCAACTGGTTGCATTATTTTTAGAACTGAATAAGTAATACAAGGAACACGCCTTATATTATTGGACACGCACAAAGCATCGTTTTGGTAAGCCATACGTAATTGAAAGCTATAAACAATATACAGGCATCACGATCGATAACCGTCAGTCCTGGCTGCTATGTTCATGTACTGTATTTATTTCTTTTTAGTGAACAGTTGAAAAGTAAACGATGAATTGATAATCCACGGCGTGTTATTTTCTAGTGTTCAACACCAAAAAATTTCAATTTTTTTTTTTTGGCACTATAGTGTGCCACCCTCAAATATGTGCCAGCTTTGTGCCAAACTCTATTTAATTACAACAATGATATTCATTCTCTTCTCCTCGCTCTTTAACGCCGACTTCCACGGAACCACCACCCTCCACCTCTCACTTCTAACCTTTGACCACCGTAACTCATCCATTAAGCACTGGCCGACGGTTAGCAACTCGATGATAGTCTCCTCCATCAACAACCACCAGAGACCAACAATTGTAGTAGATCCGTTCGGACGACCCGCTATCCGATCCGACGAAATCCGCCAACCAAGGCGGTAATCGACCTCGCCGGCCGCCAATCTCTTGAGCTGAGCGACGAAAATTCGTCTCAAGTCCTAAAATTGCAACCCGCTGCAGACAACAAAATTATGATGCTCCTACATATAATTATGATGTGCTCTCGATTAATTATGATGCTCTTTTGTGTAAAAATGATATAACCACGAATTGCATACAAATAATGCTTAAATCTATTATAACGCCAATTAGTGATGAATTGCGAGAAGATAAATTTTTCAACGAAACAAGCATCACATACATTGCACCATAAAGGCATACTTACCAGATGAAACATCATTTTAATTGCTAAGCTCATCATATTTATAAAAGGAGTATCATTTTAACCACATAGAGCATCAGTTTGAGAACTTCATCATTTTGTGAGGTTAAAGAAAACGAGTTCATAATTAAGTTATCGAACATGTGCACGATGTTTGTAATTGAGAGCATCATAGTGCAACGGAAGTGCATCGCTATGGTCATCAAAGGCATCATTTTAAGAGAATGAAGAAAATGTGTGCACGATTAAGTCATCAAAACAAGTACATCATTTTTGATAGATAGAGCATCATACTTGAAACAAAGAGCATCATCCATGACACCAAGAGCATCATATTTAACGAATGCATCATATTTTATTGAAGAGCATTATAATTTTACAGAAGCGCATCATTCGTGACACCAAGCACATCATTTTGAACCAAGATATCATATTTTGTTAACAGACGTAACACTATGTTCAAAGCGCGAGCATCACCATGGAATCTAAGAGCATCGTATATGTCATTAAGAGCATTCATAACATTAAAAAGTTGAAAAATATAGTTTTATCGTCTGGTTCATTTTGGTAACAAAAACATCAATTTTTAAAACACGAGCATTGTACATTGATTAAAGAGCATTACGCTTTCACGAAGTTCATCATTGTGAACGAAGAGCACCATGTTTTTTCTTTGCACCCGTTATACCTCAAAAATCATCCATTTATTGACAAACAGGATAAAGTGGAGCATGATGATTTATTGAGAAAGACATCATGATGTTAAATTAGAGCTTCACATTGGTGCAAGAAGCACATCATTTGTGGTAAAAAAATCTAATTAATGTTGGTAATATGCCGAAATGTTGAGCCAGTCTTTAGTAGGGAGCATCATAACTTTGATGTAGAGCATCACTATTAACAGGAAGAACAACTTTACGCGCCTGTAGACTCTGAGTTTTGGCTGTTGAACACTACGGCGTGGCTGGTGGTTTTTGTCGCCGGAGGACGGTGGTTGCTTGTTTTTTGTCGTCCTTTTGCCGCGTTCGTGTGAGAAAGGAGGTCGATTGGTTGATTTGTTGTTGGATTTTGTTTCTGCAAGATGTCACGGACTCCTAGAACTTTGTTGGGTCAGTTTGGGCCGTTACAAAGAGGAAGGAAGGTGATCGACTTACCTTATAGCAGTCCCGAATTTGTCGCCGGTAAACGCGGCGCGTTGGCAGATTCGCATGTATCATCTTTCCTTCTTATATCTAGGGGCACACATAGTGTGCCATTGGCACAACCTATCCACACTCATTTTTTTCCTAACTTTCTTAATTTTAATACATAAAATAATGTTAAATTCATAAATTCTATATTAAATTATATTTTTTTTCAAATTTTTCTGCTACGTACATTTCATCTATCAATCAAAATACATCTCTCAAAATTATTTTCCTACCTCACCTTAACTGAGCCCTAGTGTTTTGGAGGGAAGATTAATTTGAAGTTTATTTTAAGAAAATTTGATTAAAAAAGAGAGGATATTGTATTAATACAAATATAGCTAGCTCCATTTTGAGACAATTGCATTGCTAGAGGGGGTGTTAGGGAGGTGAAAGGCAACAATACGACAACGTTTTCTTTGAATCAAATTCTCAATCATTGGTACAGGAAATGCACAACTTATATTAAAAGGGCGGGGTATTCGGTTGGTTCGGTTAAAACCGAACCGAATTAACCGGTTAATTTGATTTTCAGTTTTGGACCATAATAAATCGAAATCGAACGGTTTCGGTTTGGTTTTTAATCGAATAAATCGAGAATTTGGTAAATTTAAAATTTGATCAAATTGTCCCTATTTTTTCTATCACCTTTCTATTTTTATACTAAAATAGTAATTTAAAATATAAATTAGTCATTTTATAAGAAGGAAAACAATATTCTATATTTTAATTAATTATGTAATTGAAAATAATAATTTAAAATAACTGAAAATTGTTTTTTTATGTTTATATTGTAGTTTACAAATTTTTTAAAAGATATTATGAGAAAACATTAAAAAATTAAGATGTTAAATATAAATGTATAAACATATGTAGAATAAATTAGAATTAGTAATACAAATTTAGGAGTTTTGGACAAATTTATTCAAAAAATCTAAATGAAAAAGTACCAGTTTTCCAGTTCCACTACGTGGGAGGACAAAAGTAAAGATTTGAAGTTCTTCAAGACTTCAATCATGTTACATGCACGTTTAGATATAGTGATTCTAATTAACAGCGCATGATGTGTTATTCATAATCATGTCGTTCTTCACCATTCATCTGTCACCACCACCCCCGTCAAACACCTTCCGGACCCGGCGGGAAGCGGTCGCCGGCCGGTGGGCGGTGGTGAGCAAGGTGGGACCGGATAGCGCAGCTAATGTGAGAGTATTTCGCGGGCCTTTAACTAACCCAGGTGGTCCCTTTCTAAACAACAGATCAAATACAACAACTCATGCACAGAAGCAGATCACAATAACATAATCAATGTGCTACGCCCATGATCAGAATATCAGAAGCAGGATATCAAAATCAGATTATCAAAAAGGAAGTCTGTTCTTTCACTACCGAACAGAGGCTTCCACACAGATCAACATACTCATTCAATCAATTCAGAGCAGAACGCATATATATATATACATAACCATAATCAAACTTAGATGAATAGACAGATCTAATGATAACATGCTATCATAATACTACATGCCAACAGAGTATCATGCTACAGAGCTATCTACAGGCTGAAGATGCAACCGTACAAGAGTCGGGCGTCGGATAAAGAAACCGACGAGGAACCCGAAGTCTAGATCCAAAAGCTGCTAAACCCTCAAAATAGCTAACCGAACAGCCTGGCGGAAATCCTACTCCGCTGGCCCAGAATCCTTATCTCCTGAAAAATATTAAGTAAGGGGTGTGAGTTTTTCTTAAAGAAAAACCCAGTAAGAGCTTAGGCAGTAGTAACGATGTTCTTCCGACAAACCTGCAAAGACAGATCAGAACAGATATACATACAGATAGCAATATACAGAAACAAATAATGTATGATGTGTGCACAACATCCGAATGTAACGGGTCATGGCTAGATCTTCCCCGACCATGGCTAGATCTTCCCCGGACGCACCGGCATTCGCCATGCGTCGGCATTCGCCATGCACCCAGCAAATCCCATATAATACGGACCATGGCTAGATCTTCCCCGACCATGGCTAGATCTTCCCCGGACGCACCGGCATTCGCCATGCGTCGGCATTCGCCATGCATCCAACAAACATCATATAATACGGACCATGGCTAGATCTTCCCCGACCATGGCTAGATCTTCCCCGGACGCACCGGCATTCGCCATGCGTCGGCATTCGCCATGCATCCAACAAACATCATAAATCACGGACCATGGCTAGATCTTCCCGGTCCAACCGGCATTCGCCATGCGTCCACACACACGTAATGTAACCTGCGCACCGATGCTCCTACCTGCGCACCGATACTCCTACCATGGGACTAGCCTTGGGGCTCCACAATCCCGATCTAAGACCGAAGTCAGAGACCGACGCCCAAGACTTGCCTCAACCATCCTACATTACAATAACATAGGTAGGTCGAACCCTTACCTCGAATTGGAAGCAACCGCAACCGTAGAGGGTAGCAGCCAAGCACCACACACCAAACTTCTTCCTTATGCAACCTCAAACCTTGCTTCACATAACACCTAAACAATTCACACACTTTCCACATTACACTTTTATTCAACACATCAATATCCATTGACAATTGGACCTCACTCCAAGACTTAAAGTTGCTCAAATTCATTGCCTAAACATGCTTGAAACCTTAAACCACACAAAACACATGCTTTTACTTTCCACCAAAAATCCGGATGAACTTTGTCTTAGGTATATAATCGGAGCATATTTGGACAATGTTCCAATTATCAATATTGCTCTAAACATACCCAATAGCAACAATTTGGATTGAATTCAACAAAACAACACACTTCAATTCTCCACCATAAAACCTATGAGTTTTCTCTTAGCTCATAGATTAACCCATAATTGGACCTTTTACCAAGTATTAATGTTGTTCCAAAACCACCCAACAACACTAATTTGAGGTCAATTTAACAATCCCCCAAAATTCGTTCATCCTAGCTCAAGAACCCTAATTCGAATTTCCTTCAATTCATGCTCAATTCGTGTTGTAAAATGTGTTTCTACCTCTAATCCAACATAGAAACACTACTACTAACTCAATTGCATCAGAAAATCACGAAAATACAAACCTCACAATTTGGGAAATTCCCAAATTCATCCACCAAGTGTTGTTGGAGCGAATCCTTTGTTAATTCGTTGTTCTTGAAGTGATTCCCGCACGAATCCTTCGTTTCCACGCACCAAAGAGTCCAAAATCACTTAGATAGGAGCAAAACCGAATTGAGAGTGAGTTGGGAGAGTTTTCGGAGCTGAAAACGCGAAAATGAAGTTGAAACCGAGCTGCTCGACTTAAATAGCCGAGCGAGGCGATCGCACAGCCTTGCGCAGAGCTTGTGCGCGCACAGCTTGTGTGCACAGCTTGTGCGCAGCCTTGCGCTGGTGTGCACAGCTTGTGCGCAGCGCGCAGCTTGCGCAGATTGTGCACAAGTTGTGCACTGGCTTGTTCGCAGCGCACAAAGCTTGCGCTTGCAGATTGTGCACAAGTTGTGCACAAGCTTGTGCGCAGCACTTGCGCAGTTGTGCACAAGCCCTCAAAATAGAATTGGCAGAACAAAATAGAATTGAATTGGGAAGGCGAACCGTTTCCTCGTCCGGGCGATCGCCTGGACCCAAAACTCACAAAATTCAGCCTCCAACAAGACTTAACCCAAAACCATTCCACTCCCAACACAACAATCAACAACAACAACAACTAACAAACTCCTCAAATTACAAATTTAAACATACCTCCAGAACTCCAGTCACCGGAGACTGTTGCCGGAAAAGGTGGGGTGTAACATCCTCCCCCCCTTAAGACTCTTGGTCCTCCAAGAGCTCCTTAAGGCGTTGGTACTCCTGAGGGTAGCGTTCGATCATATCTTTCTCCGTCTCCCAGGTTGCCTCCTTGTCAGAATGGTGCGACCATTGCACCTTCACCATGGGAATTAACTTGCTCCTCAATTTGCGAGTATCCCTCGCCAACAAAGCAATTGGCACTTCCTTATAAGACAAGTCAGGTTCCAATTGCACTTCCTCAACTGGAATCGTTTGCGTCGGATCCATGACACACTTTTTCAGCATGCTCACGTGAAACACATTATGCACAGCTGACAAGCTCTCCGGTAGTGCTAAGCGATAAGCCACCTTTCCAATCCTTTCTAAAATATCGAATGGGCCAATATACCTCGGAGCTAACTTCCCTTTCCGACCAAATCTCATTATTCCCTTCATTGGTGCCACCTTCAACCACACTTTGTCGCCAACTTCAAACTCTAAGTCGCGACGCCTTACATTCACATAAGCCGTGGTTCTATCATTTGCCGCTTTCAATCTTGCCTGAATTGTTTTGATCTTTTCGTAGTCTCTTCAATCAATTCCGGACCGAGTTCAACCTTATCGGCGGTTCGGACCAACAGTGAGGTGTCATACACCTCCGTCCATAAAGAGCCTCGTAAGGTGCCATCTTGATTGTACTCTGATAACTATTGTTATACGAGAACTCTATAAGCGGTAGATGTTGATCCCAATCACCTCCGAAATCAATCGCACAGCTCCTCAGCATGTCCTCAAGTACCTGTATCACCCTCTCGGATTGCCCATCAGTTTGCGGGTGATACGCGGTACTAAGGTGCAACCGGGTACCGAAAGCTCGATGGAAAGCATTCCAGAAATGGGCTGTAAATCTTGGATCCCGGTCTGAAACTATAGAATCCGGTACACCGTGCAACCGCACGATCTCTTTGATGTAGAGTCGTGCTAACTTGTCCAACGGGTCGGTGACCTTAATGGGCAAGAAATGCGCACACTTAGTCAACCGGTCCACAATTACCCAAATGGCATCATGACGTGCTCTCGTAGTGGGTAATCCGGTAAGAAAATCCATAGTCACGTTTCCCCACTTACGAACTGGGATAGGTAACGTCTGAAGCGTGCCCGCGGGCTTCTGATGTTCAACCTTTACCTGTTGGCAAGTGGTGCACTTTGCCACACACTCTGCAATATGCCTCCTCATACCTGGCCACCAGAAGTGTGACCTCAAATCGTGATACATCTTTTCACCGCCCGGATGAAAACTTAAACTGTTATTATGAGCTTGATCCAAAATCTCATCTCTAAGAGCCACATCATTCGGCACGTACAAACGCTCTTTGAAGTATAGCAATCCTTGCCTATACTCAAAGAATGGACGCATTGCTCCTTTAGCTTCTCCAGAAACCTGCTTCAAACTCTGATCTCTCATCTGAAATTCTCGGATCTGTCGATCCAAGAAGACTGAACTCTCAACACAAATATCTGCTCCTGCTCTTGTAGCTGCCAACGGTGCCACAAGGCAGTCAGGTCCGTAAGCTCTGTTCGGTTTCCAGGTTCTCCACCTCTAACTATCCCGGTGTATGCCCTACTCAAGGCATCTGCCACCGTATTCCCTTTGCCTGCGGTGTACTCGATACTACAGTCATTATCTTTCATGTACTCGAGCCACCTTCTTTGTCGCATATTCAGATCTTTCTGCGTGTACAAGTACTTCAAGCTCTTATGATCAGTAAAGATTTGAAATTTGTTTCCCAACAAATAATGCCGCCATTGCTTGAGTGCATACATAACCGCATCAAGATCCAAATCATGAGTGGGATAGTTTTCCTCATGTGGTATGGCTGTCGCGACCCATAAGCAATTACTGCTGGTTTTGCATAAGCACACACCCAGCACTGTTCGTGAGGCATCGGTATAAATGACATAAGGCTGAGACGGGTCGGGTAGAACCAGAATCGGTGCTGTGTCGGTCTACACTTGAGCTCTTGAAAGCTCTTCTCACATTCATCCGACCATACAAACGCCTTACCCTTCTTTGTCAGTTGAGTGAGTGGAGAGGCAAGAACCGAGAAGGCTGGTACGAACTTACGGTAGTAACCAGCTAACCCGAGAAAACTACGGATATCCTTTACTGATCGGGGTTGCCTCCACTCTTGAACAGACTTGATCTTCTCCGGGTCGACAGAAATTCCGTTCTCATTGATGATATGCCCGAGAAATGCTATCTCGCGCAACCAGAAATCACACTTCGAAAACTTTGCATACAGCTGGTTGTTAGACAAAGTTTCCAAAGCAATTCTCAAGTGCTCTTGATGTGTGTCCTCATCTAGAGAATAGATGAGTATATCATCAATGAAGACAACAATAAAATCGTCCAAGTAGGGGCGGAAAACCTCATTCATCAAATTCATGAAAGCTGCCGGGGCATTTGTCAGCCCAAAAGGCATGACAGTGTACTCATAGTGACCATAACGCGTGCGAAAAGCAGTTTTCGGAATGTCTTCTTCCTTCACACGCATTTGGAAATAACCTGATCGGAGATCAATCTTTGAGAACACTTTAGCTCCTCGGAGCTGGTCGAACAGATCGTCAATCCGTGGTAACGGATATTTGTTCTTAATGTCACCGCATTCAACCTTACGTAATCAATACGAGTCTAAGTGTTCCATCCTTCTTCTTAACAAATAACACCGGGGCTCCCCACGGTGATCTGCTCGGTCGGATAAACCCCTTATCCAACAACTCATCCAACTGCTTCTTCAATTCCTTCACCTCCACTATCGGCATGCGATACGGAGGAATGGAGATAGGTGTAGCTCCGGTCTGCAACACTATCTCAAAACCACCTCCCGCTCGGGTGGCATACCTGCAACTCTTCAGAAACACTGCGGAAAGTATCTAACAATCGGAATTTTATCAAGTTCCATCCGCGTACTGCATCATTGAGTCCAAAGTACTCGCCTTCATCCGTCACGAGTAACTTCTCCATTACTCGAAGCTCCATGCTATTCTGAACAATCTCTACATCGAGGGGGAACAAGTGGTAATACTTGATCCGACACCACTAACTGTCATTGCGCACAATCTATCCGTATGGAATGCTCCGAGAGCCAATCCATACCAGAATCACATCATAATGTGGCGTATCCAACACCAACAAATCAGAAGGAATCTGCCGCTCACCAACAGTTAACATGCAACCCTTGATAAGCTCATTCTGAACAGAATCGACTCCGGCGGTTCGTACCATCAGAATACTTGAGACAGATGAGTCACGGGAAGTTGCAAAGACTTTGCACACTTCTGTGACACTATAGAAATCGAAGCACCTGTGTCAAAAAGAGCACGAACGGAAATACCATTCAGAAACACCATACCTGCTAGTGCTCCTTTCTGAGCCGCATCACCACGCTCAATCTGGAACACTCGTCCCTGCCTTGCTGGCGTGGCGGCGGGGGCCTGCTGTAGTGGTGGCCGCATCTGCTGTGGTCGGGTCGTGGTCCAAACCGAGGAACACCACGCCCACGAGGAGCATAACTCTGAAACCCTTGTGGCCTTGCAACTCCCGAGTTGCCATCAAAGGACAATCTCTGATCATGTGGTCAGTAGACCCACATCGGTAACACATACCCTTCTCCCTATAACAAACCGGGCCGGTGTGGCTCCGGTCACATGTCTGACAGTACCAAGGCTCTGCTACCTGTGCCTTCCCCTTGCCCTTATCCTTCGATCCAAACCCACCAGAGTTACCGCCGGTTCTGCGGTGTTGTGCATGTCCACCACGTCCAGATCCTCTAACTCCACCAATGACAATCCCCGTCGATCTCGGTGGCTGTGTCACCGAAGCTGTATCCAAGTCCTCATTCTCAATCTTCTGTGCTTTCTGCATGACCTCATGGTACCTATCAATGTTCAACGGTGCCAAGTACTTCCTGATGTCATGCTTCAACCCTCTCATGAATCTCTTTGCCTTGGCCTCCTCACTGGTGTTGTAATGAGGCACATAACGCACCAAGCGTTCAAACTCGTGCCCATACTCCGCAACAGTCTTGCTTCCCTGAGTCAAGGTATCAAACTGCGGCCAAGTGGGAAAATTCATCCCACGTCATGGTCTCTGCCTCGGCCTTCCGAGTAACCATAGTGGTCTCCCTCGACCCCTACCTCTTCCTCTATTCACATCTGGAGCAGGATTTCCTCCTCCTGCTTCATCATCCAACGCTCGAGTCCGTCGAGTGTTGACCATTTACTGAAATTCCAGAACATAAAGGGTTCACTTAACGGTTAGCATTACCTACGTCGGTAATCCTATCAGCTCTGTAGCATGAATGCAATGCATGATGCAAATCAATTCTCAAAATTACTTATACAAAACAATTCCTTATAACCCGTGGTACTGCTTAGGAATAACACACTTCTCACTCGGCATCCACCGTCTGTTTTTAACGAGAGAGGTAATTTAAATTACCATCATGCACCTTACGGCATCTCATTCCCCAGGCACCTCTTATAGCACCCAGAGTCAATTACTGGTATCCTACGCAGTAACCACATACAGTACCAAGTCACAAACTACCGGTACCAAAGAAATCATCTCTTGGTTGTTCTCAAGTGCGCTTAGACAAACCGCCTCTTGTTCCACTTACCATTCCAACATGGTTCTTGTGACGAGGTGGCCAGTCTCACCACACAACCATACTGGAATCGATCGGTCGACCAGGCTGTCAATCCTAACACACCCTCGACGCAACCAATTAACCACGCCCGATACCAAATTGTCACCACCACCCCGTCGGACACCTTCCGGACCCGGCGGGAAGCGGTCGCCGGCCGGTGGGCGGTGGTGAGCAAGGTGGGACCGGATAGCGCAGCTAATGTGAGAGTATTTCGCGGGCCTTTAACTAACCCAAGATGGGTCCCTTTCTAACAACAGATCAAGTATGACAATTCATGCACGTAAGCAGATCACAATAACGAAGCAATGGGCTCCGCCCATGATCGAATATCGAAGCGAGGATATCAAAATCAGATTATCAAAAGGAAGTCTGTTCTTTCACTACCGAGCAGAGGCTTCCACACGATCAACATACTCATTCAATCAATTCAGAGCAGAACGCATATATATATATATATACATAACCATAATCAAACTTAGATGAATAGACAGATCTAATGATAACATGCTATCATAATACTACATGCCAACAGAGTATCATGCTACAGAGCTATCTACAGGCTGAAGATGCAACCGTACAAGAGTCGGGCGTCGGATAAAGAAACCGACGAGGAACCCGAAGTCTAGATCCAAAAGCTGCTAAACCCTCAAAATAGCTAACCGAACAGACAGGCGGAAATCCTACTCCGCTGGCCCAGAATCCTTATCTCCTGAAAAATATTAAGTAAGGGGTGTGAGTTTTTCTTAAAGAAAAACCCAGTAAGAGCTTAGGTAGTAGTAACGATGTTCTTCCGACAAACCTGCAAAGACAGATCAGAACAGATATACATACAGATAGCAATACACAGAAACAAGTAAGGTATGATGTGTGCACAACATCCGAATGTAACGGGTCATGGCTAGATCTTACACGACCATGGCTAGATCTTCCCCGTAAGCACCGGCATTCGCCATGCGTCGGCATTCGCCATGCACCCAGCAAATCCCATATAATACGGACCATGGCTAGATCTTCCCCGACCATGGCTAGATCTTCCCCGGACGCACCGGCATTCGCCATGCGTCGGCATTCGCCATGCATCCAACAAACATCATATAATACGGACCATGGCTAGATCTTCCCCGACCATGGCTAGATCTTCCCCGGACGCACCGGCATTCGCCATGCGTCGGCATTCGCCATGCATCCAACAAACATCATAAATCACGGACCATGGCTAGATCTTCCCGGTCCAACCGGCATTCGCCATGCGTCCACACACACGTAAGTAACCTGCGCACCGATGCTCCTACCGCGCACCGATACTCCTACCATGGGACTAGCCTTGGGGCTCCACAATCCCGATCTAAGACCGAAGTCAGAGACCGACGCCCAAGACTTGCCTCAACCATCCTACATTACAATAACATAGGTAGGTCGAACCCTTACCTCGAATTGGAAGCAACCGCAACCGTAGAGGGTAGCAGCCAAGCACCACACACCAAACTTCTTCCTTATGCAACCTCAAACCTTGCTTCACATAACACCTAAACAATTCACACACTTTCCACATTACACTTTTATTCAACACATCAATATCCATTGACAATTGGACCTCACTCCAAGACTTAAAGTTGCTCAAATTCATTGCCTAAACATGCTTGAAACCTTAAACCACACAAAACACATGCTTTTACTTTCCACCAAAAATCCGGATGAACTTTGTCTTAGGTATATAATCGGAGCATATTTGGACAATGTTCCAATTATCAATATTGCTCTAAACATACCCAATAGCAACAATTTGGATTGAATTCAACAAAACAACACACTTCAATTCTCCACCATAAAACCTATGAGTTTTCTCTTAGCTCATAGATTAACCCATAATTGGACCTTTTACCAAGTATTAATGTTGTTCCAAAACCACCCAACAACACTAATTTGAGGTCAATTTAACAATCCCCCAAAATTCGTTCATCCTAGCTCAAGAACCCTAATTCGAATTTCCTTCAATTCATGCTCAATTCGTGTTGTAAAATGTGTTTCTACCTCTAATCCAACATAGAAACACTACTACTAACTCAATTGCATCAGAAAATCACGAAAATACAAACCTCACAATTTGGGAAATTCCCAAATTCATCCACCAAGTGTTGTTGGAGCGAATCCTTTGTTAATTCGTTGTTCTTGAAGTGATTCCCGCACGAATCCTTCGTTTCCACGCACCAAAGAGTCCAAAATCACTTAGATAGGAGCAAAACCGAATTGAGAGTGAGTTGGGAGAGTTTTCGGAGCTGAAAACGCGAAAATGAAGTTGAAACCGAGCTGCTCGACTTAAATAGCCGAGAGCAGGCGATCGCGATGACCTTGCGCTTGAGCTTGTTGCAGCGCAGCTTGTGCACAGCGCGAGCTTGTGCCTTGCGCGCTGATTGTGGTGTGCAGCTTGTGCGCAGCGCTGAGCTTGCGCATGATTGTGCACAAGTTGTGCAGCTTGAGCTTGTGCGCAGCGCACAGCTTGCGCGCAGATTGTGCACAAGTTGTGCACAGCTTGTGTGCGCACAGCTTGCGTGCAGTTGTGCACAAGCCCTCAAAATAGAATTGGGTTGCAGCGGCGGCAGTCGCTGCACGCAGAACAAGGGAATTGGGAAGGCAATTGGGGAAATTCAGCCTCCAACAAGACTTAACCCAAAACCATTCCACTCCCAACACAACAATCAACAACAACAACAACTAACAAACTCCTCAAATTACAAATTTAAACATACCTCCGAACTCCAGTCACCGGAGTCATCTTGGTGCGCAAGAATTCCAACAGCCTATGTAGTAAGGGAAAAGGTGGGGTGTAACATGGCCGCAGTAAATATTTTTTAGGGTTTAAACTCTCCTTTCTCTTCATCCGTCGCACAATTCTTCTTCTTCTTCTTCTTGTTTTTGTTCTTCTTCTTGTTTTTGTTCTTCTTCTTGTTTTTGTTCTTCTTCCTCTTGTTCTTGTTCTTCTTCTTCTTCTTCTTCTATTTCTTCTTCTTCTTCTTCTTCTTCTTCTTCTTCTTCTTCTTCTTCTTCTTCTTCTTCTTCTGTTTCTTCTTCTTCTTCTTCTTCTTATGTTTCTTCTTCTTCTTCTTCTTCTTCTTCTTCTTCTTCTTCTTCTTCTTCTTCTTCTTCTTCTTATGTTTCTTCTTCTTCTTCTTCTTCTTCTTCTTCTTCTTCTTCTTCTTCTTCTTCTTCTTCTTCTTCTTCTTCTTCTTCTTCTTCTTCTTCTTCTTCTTCTTCTTCTTGTTCTTCTTCTTCTTCTTCTTCGTCTTCTTCTTCTTCTTCTTCTTCTTTCTTTCTCTCGCTTTCTTCTTCTTCTTCTTCTTCTTCTTCTTCTTCTTCTCGCTTCTTTCTTTCTTCTTCTTCTTCGCTTTCTTGTTTCTTCTTCTTCTTCATTTTCTGGGTTTCATTGGACGAATCCGGATGAACATTCATCCGGATTCGTCCACTTTTTTTTAATTATTCAAACCGGTTACTGCGGCCATGGCCGTAGTAAGGCCGCAGTAGCTACTGCGGCCATGACCGTAGTGGAAAACGAACTGCGGAGGATTTTACCACGGCAAGCACTACGGCCTCTCCCGCAGTAACTACTGCGGCTCTACTGCGGGTTTGGCCGCAGTAGATGAAGTTTTCTACGTAGTGTTCATCGGTCCGTCCGGTTCTTTCCGGTTCAGCCTCGCTTCCATAAAAGAGGAATTGTGTTGCTTTTCCCTCGCTTCCATAAAAGTAGAGTTGGGAAAGTACTTAGCCTGTAGCACCCGGGCACATAAAGAAGAATTTTGTGTGCATAATCTCCATCCTTGTTTGGCAAGCATCGCCAAATTAAACGTGGAGAGGTCTCGAATCCCAACCCACCGTCCTCTTTTCTTGGGACTAACCGACTCCACTTCATCCAATTCAAACCCCTACTACTGTTGCCATGGTTCCAGAAGAATTTATTTAGGACTACCTCCATCTCTCCACATAGCTTCTCTGGGATGTGAAAAACCCCCATGACGTAGATCGGAAAAGCTTGTCCCACTGCCTTGATCATTACTTCTTTGCCCGCACGGGAGAGGGATTTAGCGAACCAAGTCTTCGCATGTTGCGCCAACCTCTCTTTGATATACCGAAAAGCACCTTTTTTATTCCTTCCAACATAAGTAGGGAGGCCTAGGTAACGTTCGACATCATTACATTCGCGAACACCAAACACCTCCATGAATTGTCTCCTATCACCAAGCGAAGTATTAGGGCTAAAATATAAACCAGACTTATCAAAATTAATACATTGCCCTGAAATGGATTCATAGTGGTGTAGGACTTCCCTTAATTTCAGAGTTTCTCGCGGTGAGGCTTTGCGTAAAAGAAGACTGTCATCTCGCAAACAAAAGGTGTGTGATGGCCGGCCCACTTTGACTTTCTTTTACTCCTGTTAACCAATTCTGACCATGAGCATTATGAATTTGGGCCGAGAGGCCTTCCGAGCAGATTAAGAAAAGGTATGGTGACAGAGGGTCACCCCGACGAATGCCTCGCTTAGGAATAATGCATCCATGTCGACTCCATTAATTGTTACCGAGTATCATTTGTAGATATAAAGTCCATGATGGAGTTGATCATCTGGCCCGGGAACCTCATCTTCTCCAAAGATAATCACGATGAATTGCCAGCAGACTCTATCATAAGCTTTTGACATATCAAGCTTGAGCACGCTTGCTGCTCGCTCGCCCGACCGCTTGCCACGAAGTTTGTGTAGTAATTGTAGGCAACTATGACATTGTCGAATCAGTCGGCCTTTAATAAAGGCG
Organism: Stellera chamaejasme; assembly: GCA_024586325.1. NCBI lineage: Eukaryota > Viridiplantae > Streptophyta > Magnoliopsida > Malvales > Thymelaeaceae > Stellera > Stellera chamaejasme. The sequence goes on along the minus strand of CM044981.1, from coordinate 51,710,183 downwards.
CTTTGCTCTTCAGAGATCAAATCCTGTAAGACGCTCCGAATCCTTATAGCCATGGTTTTAGAAATTAATTTGTAAATTACATTACACAAGCTTATCGGTCTATACTGCTTCATCATGATAGGCTTCTTCACTTTTGGGATGAGGATAATATTGGTGTTGTTGATATCCTGCACCGACATACCGCCGTTTAGCGCACGTTAAGACAAAGAGAGACAACCTCACCCTTAATATGTGGCCAATAATGCTGGTAGAAGCCGGCAGCCATCCGGTCCAAGAGCTTTGGTTGGGTGCATCTCCGTTAGGGCAATGCCAATTTCTTCCTCAAGATAAATTCTGCTAAGAAAACTCCTAGCATCTTCACAAAGTGCGAGGCTGTAAGCAGATCCACTAATGTCGGAGTTATCTCAAAGGCGGGTCTTGAAAAGAGCGGCAAAGTAATCAATGGCCAGCGCTACCACCACCGCCTCATCTTGATGAATACGCCCACTGTCATCCCGCAGCTTCTCAATCCTATTTACTCGTCGTCTCTCCGAAGCATGCGAGTGAAAAAATTTAGTATTTTTATCGCCTTCAGACAACCAGGCCACTCTCGAGCGCTGCTTCCAAAAGGTCTCCTCTCGGTGCCTCCACTCAATTAGCAACTTTTTGGTCCCCTCAATCCTCTCCTGACTTCTTTCATCCACTGGGAGTTTCGTTAAAAGGCAAAGTTCCTTCTCAAGACGAGCTATGGTGTCTCCAACCTGGCCAAATTCTTCTTTGTTCCATCTAGCAAGTCTACGTTGGACCGTAGCTACTCTGCCCACCCGGTTGCCTTGCTCATGACTAGCTTCATTCCACGCGTTCGCACCACCTCTGCGTAGTGTGAGAATTCTTCGATTGGACCCTTAATCACTTTAACTCGTTGTTAATAATTCACATTGACAAAGTTACTTTGATTGGTTGTCGAAGGTCGCAGATGAATGCGGTGGAGTATCCTCCTTTTGGGTAACTAAGTCTATATGGATCATTAAGCGGTAGAGTGTAAAGGAAAGACAACTGAAACTTGGTATGTGAGTCCTAAGTTCAACCTTTGAGCTCACATGTTGCATTGGTGCAACATGATAAGGTCTGAATTGGGGATAATACGAATTAAAGAGTACTCGACACTTAATACAGTCATCATTAAAATGAAAGAGACTGTGGTTAAGAATACGTACCATATGTCTTGTGGTTCTAAAGGCACTACTTGAAGTAGTTCAAGTAAAGCTTGAAGATGTTCAAGCATGTCTTGTTAAGTTCAAGAAAATTTGAATAACACACAAACACTTGAAGTGTTCAAGTGAGTTTGAGAGGACAATCTTCCATTTGAGAGTCTAACAACCTCAATGGAAGAGGTGCAGTGTGGATGCCTTAAGGTCGCACTCACAACTCCTTTTATATAGTTTGTCAAAGTGTTTGGTTTTGTATTAGGAAGTGTTTTATTCGAGTGGGAGCTTGTGCTCGAAGGTCTTCATTAGTGCGAGTGGGAGTTTGTTGGAATTCTTGCACACCAAGATGACTGGGCTAGCTAAAGTAGCTAAGCACGGCTCAACTCAGCTCAAACCGAGTGTTTGAGCTAGAGAGATCTGTATCTGCTCTTAGTGAGCTGATATGAGCTCAAGGAGCTCAATGGATGATTTAATATGTCTTGGACTAGCTCTATGTGAGCTTGGTACAAATGTGTCTAGGCACCGTTTGGCGAAGAGACGTGTCTCTTGGCGAAAAGGTGCGTAAATTGGTGAAAAGGTGTCGAAGAGGGCCAAGCACACCTTCGGCTTAGGCCGTTGGGTGCGTAGCACCGTTGGGTGCCGAAAGTGCTCCCTAAGGGGGCCTTAAACCCATTCGTCCATTGGCAAGGGGTGTGAGTGCCACTTCGCCCTAGGTGCCTCTTGGCAAGGGGGTGCACCCCATGCCTTGCACCATTCGGCCAAAGGGACATGTCTCATGTCCCATGGCCGAATGAGCAAGGGGCATTGGTCACCTCCCTTGCCTCTTCACCATATTTGGATAATTAATTAATTAGTTAATTAATTTCCTATTAGACACAATTATTTATTTATTCCTTTTCTAATTAATTACTTAATTGAAAAGGCAAAGGCATGAGACATGTCTCATGGACCAAGGGCATTGGTTGCCGCCCTTGGTTCTAGAGACATGTTACTTCGCAAATGCGGAGGCATTGTGTCCTCTCATTGGCAGCCCATCCTCCTCTATAAATAGAGGGAGGGTGGCGCCATTTTAATCATCCCATCAACCAGCATTGGTTCTCTCTTCTCCTTCATACTTCCTCTTCCAAACTAGAAGGCACTCTAGGAGCATTGTGAGTGGAACTCACCTTGGAGACAAATCATCTCCAAGCCGCCTAAAGGTGTTCCCTGCCGAGTCTTCTACATCAGCAAGGAGCAAGAATCTCTAAGATTCTTAAGCTGCGTCCGAAGCAAGGTACACATCCTTGATCCTTTCTTCAAGATATCGAATGCGAACATGAGAAGCATGTTAAAGACGGTCTAAAATTAACAAATGGTATCGAGCTGTGTTCTCTTTGTGATACATGCTTAGATGTTCGTATGACATGTTTTGAATGTATGAATGTATGACATGTTTTGAATGTATGATTGTATGTGATCAGACTAAACATGAATACATGTAAAATTCTGAAACACTGCAAGTCTATATGTAACATTGAATGTACATATGTTTTATTCGAAGGGGATATAGTTGTTTGAATGGAAAAGGAAGCATGAATGTTATATGTGTTTTTGAATCATGCTTGAATGTTGTATGATGAAAATGGATGTATAACATGTTGACTTGCCTATTTGTTCCATAAATGATTAATTGAACATGTCAATGTTGTATACATATGAACCTAAGGAAAATGTGTGCCAAAGTTCTATATCACATTATACCTTGAGGTAATTGCCGGAATGTGCTCTGTCTAGGAGGTGGGTTTTAAGTGGGACCGTCTGTGACCCCTCCATCTTTCCTGGGAGCGCTCCTCTCGTGGTTCCTAAGGACCATGTGTGACATAGACTTGGCATGCATGTGACATTTATTCTTTACCTAATTTAAGAATTTCAGCCCCTTGATAGTCTTAGTACTGGTTTTGTACCACTATAATGGACTTGAGGGAATTGAAGCTTAAATTAAGTGAAGGAAGATACGTCTATTAAAACAAGAGATTCTACCTTAAGATAGTTCAAGTACTTGTACGGTGAACTTGAAGGACTTGAAACTTGATTCAATTGATGAGACACTTCATTAAACTAAGGTCTCTAGGGACCTTGTCAAGCTAATATAATGTTGTCTAAGAAAGTGGTACTTAAGTGAGACCGTTTGTGACTCCACCAATATTCCCGGGCATTGTATTAAGGAGACTTATGGGTGATGAGACTAAGGTTTAATTGAACTGTAATGATTGTCACAATCATGCATAAGTGCGTGATTAGGGCCTTCTTGGAAGGTCAAACCGTATGTATGCTTGGTTGCTTCTTGATTGATTGCTAGGCTTATTAAGGATATGTTCATGAAATGGCAAAGTTATACTTAGATGTTTCTAATCGGATGCTACATGCATACTTTTTTCTACATCTGAATATAATCTAAGTTACTTCATGAACATATTGCTTGAATAAGTCTAATTGTGTGAATTGGAACCTGATACATGTGAATTGCATATTTGTAGATGGCTACTAAGAACATAGTAGCAGAGTTGAACTGTGACCTCAAATTGGATTGTGAAAACTATCTAATTTGGCAGCAGAAGGTCAAGTTCATCTTAAGCGAGGAAGAGACACTTGAGGTGCACGATGCGAGGTCAACCCCGGAGGAAGGGGGAAATAGGGTGGCTTATGAAGGCTATCTTAAAAAGAACTCTATGTGTAGAGTCACACTCTTGTCCACAATGGTGGATGAGATCATGGTGGAGTTCTCCATGCTCCTCGGCCAAAGGCATCCGGGATCTTTGTGAAGGCCAAGTATGGAGATGTTTCCGTGGAGAAACAACGCTCAATGATACTAAGGTTTGAGAACTATGGTAAACGAGCGGATCACACCATGAATGCCCACCTTCGTGAGATGTCACGAATGATTCATCAGCTTAAACAAGCTGGGCACGACCTCACCGACGAGCAGCAGTGCAAGTAATAATAAGGTCCTTACGAAGAGGAGTGGCAGTTGATGTAGGTCAAGTTTCGGGACAACCCTCTGATTAAGACGTTTGATGTAATCACTCGTCACCTTTTACTTGAGGCTGAAGTATTGGCTCTCTAGGACCACTGATAGGCATATGTTGCCTATTCCTCCGATAACAACGGGGTAAAAGGTCCAAGAAGTGGTTTAAGGATGGGAAAAGGGCGGCTTCAAAGGCAAGGGTAAGGGAAAAGGCAAAGGAAACGGGCCCGGGAAGAAGAAAAGGGACGTTTGAAGCTAAAGTGCTTCAATTGTGGCAAGAAAGGACACTTTGCAAAAGATTGCAAAAGTGCACCTAAGGTACATTTTGAACCCTCTACTTCAATAGCACATGTGACGTCATGTACTATGCTAATCTGAAAGCAATTCTTTGTGGATTGTTGATTCGGAGCAACGGACCACATATCTCGGGACAAGTTCGGTTTGTGGTGTACCGCAAGCTCCCAAGAGGTGTGAAGCACGTCTCGGTGGGGAATGATGCAAAATTAGAAGTAGTAGGAATAGGAACATGTAAGGTTCCCTTGTGTAATAGATATTTGTATCTTGTGGACACATTATATGTACCTAATATTTGTAGAAATCTAATTTCTATTTCTGCCATGTTGAAGTACAATTATTGCTTTCAATTCTTTAATGATAGTGTGACTATATTAAAGGATAATCAAGTTCTCACAAAATGCTTAGTTAATAATGGATCAGTATGAGTTAAGGCCCGATGGCCATTCTGTTGCAACTCCTAGTTGTCATGTGACTAAAGTCATAGATCAAAATCTATGGCATGAACGGTTGGGACATATAGGACAAGATAGGATGAATAAGTTAGCCAAAAATGGCTTGCTTGAATCCTTGACCAAGGTTGTCCTACCAACTTGTCAACCTTGCTTAGAAGGCAAAGCAACGAGAAAGCCCTTTGGGAGGGAAACTAGGAGAACCGAGGCACTAAGTTTAGTCCATTCGATCTTTGTGGACCTATGAGAATTGAATCTAGAAATGGGTTCAAGTACTTCATCACTTTTACCGATGACTGTACACGATTCACCCACGTCTTCTTACTCAAAACCAAGGCAGAGGCCTTAGCATATTTTCAGAAATATGTACACTTGGTTGAGAACCAAGTAGATAAGAAGATGAAGTCCTTAAGGACTAACGAGAGGTGGTGAGTACGGTTCGCTTGCATTCAAGGCCTTTTGTGAATTAAAAGGCATTGCTAGAGAGTTCACCCTTTCTTGGACACCCCAAAAAAATGGTGTGTCCGAAAGAAAGAACCAAACTTTGATGGACATGGTACGTTCCATGATGGCTAAAGCCAACTCGGACGTGACCTATTGGAGTGATGCGCTGCTATGTGCGGTGCACATTCTCAATAGGGTACCTACCAAGGACATCGACTCCTCTCCATATGAGTTATGGATGAAGAGGACCCCGAACTTAAGCTACTTGCAGCCTTGGGGTTGCTTAGCTTAGGTACATGTTCCCGACCATCCGTTGGGAAAATTGGGACCAAGAGGAAACAAGTGTGCTTTTCTCGGGTATTGTACGGAATCTAAGGGCTATGTGTTCTTGGATCTCAGTTTAAAGAAAGTGCAGTGTTTGATGCAAGAAATGCCAAGTTTGTGGAAACGGAGTTTCCAAAAGTTGGCGAAAGTGATGATTTAGCCTCAATAGGCCCGATCCTATAAGAAGATCAACCGGGCACTTCACAAGTGCCGGTTACACTGGGCTGCATTTACCTGCTCCGGGGAGTACCTCAACTAGAACAAGCCGAGGCTTCCCAGAATGAGCCCATAAACATGGACTCAAATGAACAGGATCCTAAAACCTGGGGATCTGTTCAAGAGGGAGTTGAGGTACTTCAAGAGCCAACACCTCCACCCCGGTTGAGAAGATCAACTCGGAGTCCAAAGCACCTAAAAGGTGGGGACTATCGGAAGGTGAGACATACTTGGTCTTGTGCGAGATCGATGAGCCAAGTAATGTCAAAGAAGCTCTTGAAGGGGCACCTAAAGAAGAGTGGCTAAAGGCAATGAATGATGAGTTGCATTCAATGCATGAAAATGAGGTATGGGAATTGTCTCGATCTTCCTTGTGGCGAAAAGCGATCGGCAATAAGTGGGTTCTTAAAATAAAGAAGAACTCGATGGAAGTATCGAAAGGTACAAGGCCGGTTGGTGGCCAAAGGCTTTACAGAAGGAAGGAGTTGATTTCAAAGACACTTTCTCTCCTGTTGTAAAGTTTAATTCCATCGATTGCCGCTTGCGATAGTGGCAAACTTGGACCTTGAGTTGCATCGATGGATGTGACCACAGCCTTCCTCAACGGTGAGTTGAGTGAAGAGATCTACATGAAACAACCCGAGGGGTTTGTACAAGTAGGTCAAGAAGACAAGGTATGTACACTAAAGAAGTCTATATATGGTCTCAAACAAGCTTCAAGACAATGGTACTTGAAGTTTCATCATGCGATCACAAGCTATGGTTTTGTGATGATGCATGAGGACCATTGTGTGTACTTGTTCTTCAAAGAGTCCAGCTTTTGCCATTATGACATTATATGTCGATGACATTTTAATTGCAAGTAGTAGCTTGGAGTTGCTGCTCGCCATCAAAGGATGGTTGTCCTCCACCTTCAAAATGAAGGACCTGGGGGAAGCTTCTTATATCCTAGGTGTTAAGATACATCGGGACAGAAAGAAGCATATGTTAGGCCTTTCACAAGAGCTTTATATCGATAAAGTTCTTGAGAGGTTTAACTTGACCAACTCTAAGCCAATGAACACCCCACTTGCATATGGTTGCAAAATTGGAGAGGACTTATGTCCTAAGACTCCAAACGAGAAGGAAGAAATGACTAAGATACCTTACCTTAGTGCCATTGGTAGCCTTATGTACGCCATGATTTGTACACGGCCAGACATAAGTCAAGCGGTCGGTTTACTGGCTAGATATTCTTCGAACCCTGGAATGGAGCATTGGACGAATGACAAAAGTATCCTTAGATACCTTAAAGGTACTAAGGATAATTGGCTATGTTATCAAGGAAAAACCATTGGTTTACACGGCTATTACGATGACGATTGGGTAGGAGATAGAGATTCTAGCAAATCTACAAGTGGTTATATTTTATTGCTAAATGGGGCGCTACTACTTGGTGTAGTAAGAAACAAACTGCATGACCTTATCAACCATGGAGGCATTCGTTTCTTGTGCCTCGGCTGTCCAGAAGCCACGTGGCTTGGTTATTTCCTTAAAAACTTGGAGTCAATGGTCAAAATAAGTAAGCCCATTACTATCTACGTGATAGTATGGAAGCTATGGCCTACACCAAGGACCCCAAGTATCATGGAAAAACCAAACACATTAGCATGAAATATAATTTCATTCGAGATGCAGATGAAGAAGGTGAAGTCAAAATTGAATACATCTCAACAGACCTTATGGTGGCAGATCCTCTCACTAAGCCATTGCCACCCATTGTGTTTGCTCATCATGTCCGAGCAATGGGTCTTCAGAGATTGTAAATATTCTAATGGTTGTATGACTTTCACCACTTTGGTGTCACACATGTATATATGTATAATGATGATCAATAAAGTAATTATTTGATGTCATTTACTTGGTTCCATTAATAACACACAATGAACAAATGAACATGTCCACCATAGGCATTGAGAATGACTTTCTCACACCAAGTCATACCCCCTTGATATTAAGTAGACCAAGGATGAGACTACCAAAGACTCAAATAGTGTGTTGTTTCTTCAGGAAACATGTGACATGCGATGTTACTCTATTGAGTGGGAGTCATGTTACAACACATGACACTTTGGTATACTTTTATGTCGCCTTGATTTGAATGATCAAGATGAAGTGCTCTGCACTGATTTTGTATGACACTGATACATTCTAGCCTATGTGTGAGTGTAAGCTCGGGCTTGCACAAAAATTTCATGGCTTGTGACATGTCCTCCTTTTATATGTTAGAAGGAGCACACTCGAGGTGTTTAAAGAGGGAGAAATGACACACCTCATTTTAAGTGATATCACTCCGAGTGGGAGTGGTGTTTGTAAAACACCCTAAGAAGTGTTAATAGAATTTTTGTAAGTATGTTGCAAAGATCCTATGACCATGAAATTCGACCAAAAGAAGAATTTAAGCAAGTTGTCTCTAACCTTTCGTAGTGTGAGAATTCTTCGATTTGACCCTTTATCACTTTAACTCGCTGTTAATAATTCACATTGACAAAGTTACTTTGATTGGTTGTCGAAGGTCGCAGATTAATGCGGCTGGAGTATCCTCCTTTTGGGTAACTAAGTCTATATGGATCATTAAACAGGTAGAGTGTAAAGGAAAGATAAGTGAAACTTGGTACGTGAGTCCTAAGTTCAACCTTTGAGCTCACATGTTGCATTGGTGCAACATGATAAGGTCTGAATTGGGGATAATACGAATTAAAGAGTACTCGACACTTAATACAGTCATCATTAAAATGAAAGAGACTGACTGTGGTTAAGAATACGTACCATATGTCTTGGGGTTCTAAAGGCACTACTTGAAGTAGTTCAAGGAAAGCTTGAAGATGTTCAAGCATGTCTTGTTAAGTTCAAGAAAATTTGAATAACACACAAACACTTGAAATGTTCAAGTGAGTTTGAGAGGACAATCTTCCATTTGAGAGTCTAACAACCTCAATGGAAGAGGTACGGTGTGGATGCCTTAAGGTCGCACTCACAACTCCTTTTATATAGTTTGTCAAAGTGTTTGGTTTTGTATGAGGAAGTGTTTTATTCGAGTGGGAGCTTGTGCTCGAAGGTCATCATTAGTGCGAGTGGGAGTTTGTTGGAATTCTTGCGCACCAAGATGACTGGGCTAGCTAAAGTAGCTAAGCACGGCTCAACTCGGCTCAAACCGAGTGTTTGAGCTAGAGAGATCTGTATCTGCTCTTAGTGAGCTGATATGAGCTCAAGGAGCTCAATGGATGATTTAATATGTCTTGGACTAGCTCTATGTGAGCTTGGTACAAATGTGTCTAGGCACCTTTTGGCGAAGAGACGCGTCTCTCGGTGGAAAGGTGCGTAAATTGGTGAAAAGGTGTCGAAGAGGGCCAAGCACACCTTCGGCTTAGGTCGAAGGGTGCATAGCACCCCAGGTGTCGAAAGGGCACCCTAAGGGGGCCTTGCACCCATTCGGCCATAGGCCTAGGTGTGTGAGTGCCCCTTCACCCTAGGTGCCTCTAGGCAGGGGTGCACCCCATGCCTTGCAATATTCGGCCAAAGGGACATGTGTCATGTCTCATGTCCCATGGCCGAATGAGCAAGGGGCATGGGTCACCTCCTTGCCTCTTCACCATATTTGGATAATTAATTAATGAGTTAATTAATTTCCTATTAGACTAAATTATTTATTTTTTCCTTTTCTAATTAATTACTTAATTGAAAAGGCAAAAGGCATGAGACATGTCTCATGGACCAAGGGGCATTGGTTGCAGCCCTTGGTCCTAGAGACATGTTACTTCGCAAATGAGGAGGCATTGTGTCCTCTCATTGGCAGCTCATCCTCCTCTATAAATAGGGGGAGGGTGGCGCCATTTAATCATCCCATCAACCAACATTGGTTCTCTCTTCTCCCTTCATACTTCCTCTTCCAAACTAGAAGGCACACTAGGAGCATTGTGAGTGGAACTCACCTTGGAGACAAATCATCTCCAAGCCGCCCTAAAGGTGTTCCCAAGCCGAGTCTTCTATATCAGCAAGGAGCAAGAATCTCTAAGATTCTTAAGCTGCGTCCGAAGCAAGGTAAACATCCTTGATCCTTTCTTGATACGAATGCGAACATGAGAAGCATGTTAAAGACGGTCTAAAATTAACACTTTCCACACCCGGATGTTTCAACCATCACCTATTCGCCACCGCAGACCAATCTTGAGGACTTCTCTACCCTTCATTAGACTCTGCCAAATATAAGAGGAATTGTGTTGCTTTTCCCTCGCTTCCATAAAAGTAGAGTTGGGAAAGTACTTAGCCTGTAGCACCCGGGCACATAAAGAAGAATTTTGTGTGCATAATCTCCATCCTTGTTTGGCAAGCATCACCAAATTAAACGTGGAGAGGTCCCGGAATCCCAACCCACCGTCCTCTTTTCTTGGGACTAACCGACTCCACTTCATCCAATTCAAACCCCTACTACTGTTGCCATGGTTCCAGAAGAATTTATTTATGACTACCTCCATCTCTCCACATAGCTTCTCTGGGATGTGAAAAACCCCATGACATAGATCGGTATAGCTTGTCCCACTGCCTTGATCATTACTTCTTTGCCCGCACGGGAGAGGGATTTAGCGAACCAAGTCTTCGCATGTTGCGCCAACCTCTCTTTGATATACCGAAAAGCACCTTTTTTATTCCTTCCAACATAAGTAGGGAGGCCTAGGTAACGTTCGACATCATTACATTCGCGAACACCAAACACCTCCATGAATTGTCTCCTATCACCAAGCGAAGTATTAGGGCTAAAATATAAACCAGACTTATCAAAATTAATACATTGCCCTGAAATGGATTCATAGTGGTGTAGGACTTCCCTTAATTTCAGAGTTTCTCGCGGTGAGGCTTTGCAGAAAAGAAGATTGTCATCTGCAAACAAAAGGTGTGTGATGGCCGGCCCACTTTGACTTGTTTTTACTCCTGTTAACCAATTCTGACCATGAGCATTATGAATTAGGGCCGAGAGGCCTTCCGAGCAGATTAAGAAAAGGTATGGTGACAGAGGGTCACCCTGATGAATGCCTCGCTTAGGAATGATGCATCCATGTCTGACTCCATTAATTGTTACTGAGTATCTGACTGTAGATATAAAGTCCATGATGGAGTTGATCATCTGGCTCGGGAACGTCATCTTCTCCAGCATAATCCTGATGAATTGCCAGCAGACTCTATCATAAGCTTTTGACATATCAAGCTTCAGAGCACAGTTGCCTGCTCTGCCCGACCGTTTGCCACGAAGTTTGTGTAGTAATTCGTAGGCAACTATGACATTGTCAGTAATCAGTCGGCCTTTAATAAAGGCGCTTTGCTCTTCAGAGATCAAATCCTGTAAGACGCTCCGAATCATTATCGCCATGGTTGTAGAAATTAATTTGTAAATTACATTACACAAGCTTATCGGACTATACTTCTTCATCATGATAGGCTTCTTCACTTTTGGGATGAGGATAATATTGGTGTTGTTGATATCCTGCACCGACATACCGCCGTTTAGCGCACGTTAAGACAAAGAGAGACAACCTCACCCTTAATATGTGGCCAATAATGCTGGTAGAAGCCAGCTGGCAGGCCATCTGGTCCAGGAGCTTTGGTTGGGTGCATCTCCTTTAGGGCAATGCCAATTTCTTCCTCAGTATAAATTCTGCTAAGAAAACTCCTAACATCTTCTGTCAAAGAGCGAGGCTGTAAGCAGTCCACTAATGTCGGAGTTATCTCAGGCGGGTCTTGAAAAAGAGCGGCAAAGTAATCAATGGCCAGCGCTACCACCCCCGCCTCATCTCGATGAATACGCCCACTATCATCCCGCAGCTTCTCAATCCTATTTACTCGTCGTCTCTCCGAAGCATGCGAGTGAAAAAATTTAGTATTTTTATCGCCTTCAGACAACCAGGCCACTCTCGAGCGCTGCTTCCAAAAGGTCTCCTCTCGGTGCCTCCACTCAATTAGCAACTTTTGGTCCCCTCAATCCTCTCCTGACTTCTTTCATCCACTGGGAGTTTCGTTAAAAGGCAAAGTTCCTTCTCAAGACGAGCTATGGTGTCTCCAACCTGGCCAAATTCTTCTTTGTTCCATCTAGCAAGTCTACGTTGGACCGTAGCTACTCTGCCCGCCCAGTTGCCTTGCTCATGACTAGCTTCATTCCACGCGTTCTGCACCACCTCCACACAACCTGCACTTCTCATCCACATGAACTCAAAACGAAATTGGCTCTTCTTCCTATTTACTCTTCTCGGCTCCAGCTTTAGCGCAAGGGCATGGTGGTCCGAAAACGCTGCCGGTTTGTGAAAAACGCTGCCGGTTTGTGATCCAATCAGTAGTGGCACAAACCCGATCTAACCTGCACCAAACTAATCCTCCCCCAGCTCTCTGGCCCGACCAAGTAAAGTCCGAGCCCCGATAATCCAAATCAACCAAACCACGGTAATCTAGACAGTCCCTAAAGTTAACCATAAGACTGTGAGCTCTGCTATCACCACCTTTCTTTTCCGTCGTCCAGAGAATCTCATTGTAATCTCCACCACAAAGCCAAGGTAGATTACACTTGTCTTTGAGTGATTTGAGAAGCTCCCAAAATTTGACTCTCTTGCTCTGTTCAGGTTCACCATACACCCCCGTAAGCCTCCACGGTTTTTCTCCTTCCACTTCCACATCGATATGTCTTCTAGAATAGCTTAGCAGGCGGAGATTAGATTCTGATTTCCATAGAAGCGCTAATCCTCCTGACCCCCCCTCACTGTCCACCACAAACATACTATTGAAACCACACTGTTGCTTTACCTTTTCCATACGGATTCTTGATGATTTCGTTTCACAAAGAAAAGCCACCGTCGCTTCCTCTCTTTGTAGGAGATTTGAGCATGCGAACTTTCCGGGTATCTCCCAATCCCGGCAGTTCAAGAACACAGGATTCATTGTTCTCGGCGGCCCTGCTCTGCAGGGTCCACCGTTGAATTAATATCATTGAAAATCCTCTTGAACACCTCTGTTAATTTTGTACGTTTTTCCACAACATCAATATCCATGTCCACTGTACTCCCTCTTTTCCTTGGGCCCTTATCTGTGAGCTCATCTGTTGCCTTGGTCTTTAGATTATGATTTGCACGTTTTCAAGTCTTCTTCCCCTGATTTTCTCAGTACTAGCCCTTCCACTGCTCTGCTTCCCTATGGGTACCGTAACCTCTGTCCTGTGGCCTGCCACCCATTCAGCATTTATTCCTTCTTCCATTATTTGTGTCTTTTGTTAAGCTACCTTTTTCCCCATTGAAGCATCATCCGTCCGAATTATCAGGCTTGTTGCAATGATGTCTTCAATGGGGGGGATGGAATTCGATTTGGCAGAGCCTCCACTTGTATCTGATCTGTTGCTTTCCGACCTTGGCCCTTACGTCTTCTCTGCAGCTTCCTTCTCACCTATATCTTCCTCTTCCAGGACTAGCCTTCTAACAACTGAGCCACGGTTCAAATTCACAGGTTCATCATTCTTTCCTCCCGTTATGCTTTGTCTATCCCCTTTTACCCAGTTGTTAGCACTTCGGTTTGTATTCTTGGTGAATCCTGACCCAGTTGCTGCGGGCTTGCTGCTCCACCTCGTTCCACTTAGACGGTTAATGCGTTTGGGTGCACGGGATGCACGTAGAAACGCTCCATATTGATTCTCGCAATCTGGGTGTTCACAATCACGCTCAGTATGACCCAACATGCCACACCGGTAGCAAAAGTGTTGGAGATGTTCGTATTTGAATCCAATGATCGTAGGTGCTTGGTTCCCAGCTTTGTATGGCACTCCACGAATCAATGGTTGGGCTACTGGTATCTCGACAAGAGCCCTCGCAAACCGGCCACCCACATCCCCTGTCTCTCCGTCGCAAACCTGTATTACTCGTCCTGCTCTGCTAGCAATTTTCCTGACCACTTCCTCACGCCAAGCAGAAATCGGTAAATCATAAAGTCGAACACAGAATGGGGTTGTGTCCAACGTTTTCTTTCTCGGTTGTATGTCCAACCCCACCTCCTCCAGCAGTAGAACGTGCTTATCAAAAAACCAGGGTTTGCCCTCTATCACTCTGTCTATGTCGCCTCTCCCTTGAAATTTGAACAAAAAACAATTGGTATCGATAATATCAATTTCCATGGTTTTAATCGGTCTCCAAATTGCACGAAGTGTATTAAGCATAGCTGGTTCATTAAAAGATCGGATCGAATTGAGTTTCCCCAGTAGATAGAAGTGGTGCTTATTTCGGTCATCATCGATCACAGTATCATCTTCCACGATTGCTTGTTCCGCCTCTCTTAAGGATAGCTTCTACCATGATTCTTGGAGGTCTTCCATACATATGTGATTTTTAATTACCAGATTTGCATAGAAGTTGGCGGATGGACAAATTAAGAAAATAATTCAGGGAAACATGCACAAGACCAATTATCATGTAATCATGTGTTGCTTCCTCTTAGTTTACACATGTATTCAGAATACTTTTGAGCGGAAAGGAGGAAAATAAATACTCCATCTGGTCCCAAACTCATTTTCACCTTATCCCTAGATTTTTTGAGTGTGTGCATTTGTAAGGGTAAAAATGGTCATTCGTTTCACTACGTGGGGAGGGCAATGTTTATCGCGGCCCTTACTAGGGCTAAGGCCATGGTAAACAGTTGGTCGCGGTATAGGGACGTTGCCATTCAGCGCTTCCACTTTACCGCGGCCCTGTGCGCGGTAAAGCCTCGTGCTCCACGAGGCAACAAACCAACCTATTACTGCGGCCTATTAGTGCGAACTTGGCTACCCACCCTCCCGGATTCACCACAACACTAATCATTTTTTCTTCTCCTTTCAATTTTTATCTTCTGATCTCTCAACTATCGAGGAAATTATCATCGGCGGAATTCAGTTGAAGATCCATCGCGGAAATTGTTGTATCTCTTTGAGGTAATAAAATGTTATTTTTTAAAAGTTTATTTATACTTTTATGAGTTTTCAATCTTTTTTATTTATGTATTTCATTTGCTTATGTAATTAAATTAAATTAGTTCATGAACCATAGTTCCTGTCTATGAAAAAATTGTATTAATATATTATTGGAATAACGTTGTAAATGATATGTTGTTGACACCCGATATTTGCCCGGACTACTAAAATGTAGTTCGTAATTATGATTTTTCGGTATTATTTTCGTATTTTCATTTCAAGTGATTTTTTGTCATTATTTTATGTGATTTTTGTCACTTTCATCATTTTACGTGATTTTCGTCATTTTCATAATTTTTCTTAGCTTGGTATCATTTTCAAGTGCTTTTGTCACTTTCTTTTTTTCATGAATTTTTATTATTATTTCGTGTGCTTTTGTTAATTTCGTTATTCTTAACTTTTTATCATTTATTTAATGTGCATTTTTGTCCTTTTATATCAGATCTATCTGTAATTTTTAATGTTTGAATAATATTAAAATAAAAAATAATAAAAAAGAATTAACTAATAAAAAAGAAAAAGTGAAAGGAGACATCATCATGTTTTGTAGGAATCAAAAATTGGCACAAACGGCCATTTTGTGAAAAGGATGGCAGGCTCTTTCGGCGGAGGGGGTGGGTGTACTATTTACTACGTATGTGGAAAAACACACATCATTGAAAATGCCAAATTTACTCTCTTAATAAATCTCTATGAAGAGTGTTTTAGTCTTTTAATTTATTATATTAATTAGTTGAATTAGTTAATTAATAGTAAATTTAGGTAGGTGTTTTTCAACATATGTGGTAAATAAGAGGGCTCCTCTCAATAAAAAACAAAAAACATTTTTCTCTCTCCCCATTGGCTACTTTGATCCGCGACAAGCTCCTCCTCCTACGCTCTCACACAAAAAGAACAGAGCCCGGCTCCTCTCCATCGGCTTCATTTCATCCTTCCTCCCGGCTCCTTCCATCCTCTCCCTCTTAGTCACCATCTCCTTCTTCCATTCACCTCCAACTTATACCCTCAGAACCGCCACATCTCCAGCAAGCTAGAAGTGCCGTCATATCCGCCCGAAACCGCCGGAAAACGGAGAAATCGCCACCGACCCCGACGCTCCAACGCCACCAACCCCGACGCTCCAACAGCCCACTCGAGCCACCCTAGCACCGCATCGAAGTCGCCTCTGCCACCCTCACTCACCGGAGCACCGTTCCCAACAGAAACAGCCGCCGGAGACGCTGAAACGGTGAAGGTATCAGCCGCAAACCGACTCGCAGTCAACCCGAACGAATCCACCGATCCAGGCCGCCGTTCGTTCTCCGCAGACCACCAGCAGACTCGCCGTTCTCCGCCGGGCCGATCTACTGCAGCTCCGCCGTCGAAACCGCAGCTCTGTCGCGCCAGGAGGGTCCGGCTGCTTGCTCCGCCTTCGGCTCGCTGCAGCTGCTCGCGAAGAAGAGACAGTCATTTATTGTTTTTGGGTAAGATAACAACTTCAGTCCTTTCTTTGTTCCTCATATTACTTAGGTAATCATATTTTCAAAAGTCTTAGTCCAGTCATCAAATAAATTTCAAAACTAACAGTTTGGGCACTAGGTCTAAATCTTTTTGTGTTTTAGCTAATATTTTTTGTTATTATGTTAATCTAAATTATTTTATTTTTATTTTCAAGATATTTTGAGTTTTATTAGCCATGTAAATTACTAAGAATCCTTATCTTTTATTTTTTTAGTGTGTTTATTTGTTTTTTTCTTTATATCTTAAAATCAAGCAAATTTCTAGAGACAGTAATGAAGACTATAACTTAGCAGAGATTAATATAGCAAATATAGAACAAAAATTGCATAATTGGTCTATTCCAAAGGTTGATCCCAAAACCATTTACAAAATAAGAATTTTTTATTTTTCTTCAAGCTATTCATTAAAACAAACTGAGTAAACTATTCCTCTGAATCATGAAATAGAAACAATGGAATGAGATTTCAAATTCTAGTCAATGAGATTTAGAAAAGTTTCCTATCAACCATTAGAAACTATGAATCAAAAGGCCCCCATTTTAGAGTCTACAGATGGATCAATTAAAATTGATTTCTCAAATTATTTTCCTCAAACTCGATTCAATCAATTTAAAAATTCCAGAGCTTCAACAAGTAGTTCTAGGATTAATCATACACCTAGATCTGTTTCGATTGAAAATATTAATTTGCTTACTCAATTAAGAAATATAGATTTTGATAATGAGATTCCTCAACCAATATATGATATTAAAAAGGATGAAGATTCAAACAAAAATGATGAAGCCTCCACTAGTATGAACCCAACTCCGAGTGAGATGGAAGTTTTTACTACAAAAGGTTTCATAAATGTTTTAATTTCAGAATTTGTTATTGATAAAGACTTTCTAAAAAGGGATTTAAAGGCAATTGAAAATAGAGAAAAGGCCGCTTGGTTTTTCAAAACGTTTTCTACTGAAGAAACCACAAGGTTAAAGGCAATATGGTTTAATGAAATGGAAACTCTCAAAATGCATATTCCCTTCTTTGTTTGGTTTGAATCATATGCACAAAAAGAAAAAATTAATTACCCTTTTTCAAATATTACTCCTATTACTGAAGTTACAAACAATTGGACTACTTTGAATAATAAAGAAATAATATATGTTCATCCTCCGCCCAAGTCAGTTTACATCTCTCCTCATCATATTGACGATTACAAATGTGTGGCTCAGCCTTATAAGGCAATTCCACAAAAGGAATTAGAAGATTCTACAAAAGCACCTTTTATTACGATTAATTCTCAGCTAAATTATACTAATCAATCTTTAATAACTATTGGTGAACAATTGGATAGAATAGAACCAATGATAGTTAAAACAGAACCCAAAGCTCTTAGTCTTCCTTCGAGCTCTAGTTCTACCAAGTTTAATATTCCTAGATCAATCCCTCCTTCAAATTCTCCGGCTCTAGCAGGAACTTTTACTCCTATGGGAAAAGATTACAAATTAAAAGCATTCCCTACTTTTAATAATGCAATTACTAATATTGAGTCAGAGATTGATAAGATTAATAAACAATTAGAAAAAAGAAAGATTATTAATGACATTTCAGAGATAGATGAATTAGAAAGTCAATTTAGCCAAATGAATATTGACACACCCTCTCCTGGTGGTATCAATAGAGTTAAAAATCCAAATTATTATAAAACAAAAACCTGGTATGGAAAACCTACCCCTCCAGACACCATGATAGAAGAAATGAATAATAATGCTATTTATGATGGAAGTTCCATAAATGTTTGGAACATAGAAGGTTTTACAGAATACCAAGTTGTTAATGTAGTTTGTGAAATGGAAATGGCTGCTAATGCTTTTATTAGTAATAATAATACAAATCAACAAACTCTTGCTTTAATTGTAAATGGATTTACAGGACAATTAAGAGGTTGGTGGTTTAATTACCTAACAGAAGAAAATCGTAATCAAATTAGAAATAGTACCAAAAGAATAACAAGAGATAATATAGAAATTGATACAGGCGAAAGCAACGCCGTAGAAATTTTACTTTGGGAAATATTAAAACATTTTCAAGGCAATCAAGAATTACTTGGTCAAAAGGATTCTAAAATACTAATGAATCTACGATGTCCAAAATTACATGATTTCAGATGGTATAAAGATGTTTTCTTAACAAAAGTTTTTAATAGAGTTGATTGCGCTAATACTTTCTGGAAAGAAAGGTTTATCGTAGAATTACTAAATTTATTTGCTGAAAAGGTTAGGATGAGAATAAAAGCAAAATTTGATGGATTAATTCTTTATGATAATTTATCTTTTGGAGAAATAATAAATTTTATTAATCTAGAAGGGTTAGAATTATGTACTAATATGAAACTCCAAAGTAAAATCAAAAGCGATAAAAATCAAACTAAAAAGGAATTAAGAGACTTTTGTTCTCAATATGGTTATGAGAAGATCTTCGCTCCTACTAAAAAATTAAAAAGAAATAAACAGATTCATAAAATTAAAAGAACTAATTATGGTTTTAAAAACCCTGAGTATTATAATCATAAGAAACCAAGATATTCAAAAAATAGAATGCATGGTAACCATAATAAAAAATACTTCAATAAATACTTTAAAGGAAAGCAAAGAGGACCTCCGATCTGTTGGAAATGCAGGCAAGTCACTTTGAAAGAGATTGCAAAATAAAAGATAAAATTAATACCTTAGAAATTTCTGATAAAATGAAAGAACAATTAATGAGTTTAATGACTTATGATTCTCCAATTGAATATAGTCAGTCTAATACTTCAGATAATGAAGAGGAAGAAATTCCTTTTATTAATGAAATTCAACCAACGGATAATTCAGAAGAAGAATCTGAAGAGTCTAATAATGAATGTTTTGAAAAATGCAATCACTGCTGTAATATGCTTTCTACTAATATAGATTCTTTACATGAAGCTATAATTCAAATAGATGATTTAGAAAAAAGAAGGGAAGCCTTTTTAGCATTAAAAGGAATTCTTGAAAGAGAAAAGGAAGTTAAAAATCCTCAACCAAAACAATTTATTAATATCTCTGAAATAATAAGAACACATGGAAAACAACAAAAGCCTGTTACCATTCAAGATTTACAACAAGAAATTAGTAATATAAAAATTGAGATCAAAGAGTTAAAACTACATAATCAAAATATTGAAAAAGCTTTATGGTTGAAAGGTTTACAAGAACCAGAGGATATAAATGACGGTGAATGTTCTAATAAAAATGAACCCAAAGACCTGAATAATGAAATGGATTCTTTTCTAAATATTGTATCAAAAGTTTATTACCACAAATGGTTTGTTCATATAAGTCTAATAATCAATAATGAATATCACATAAATACCACAACCCTTGTAGATACGGGAGCTGACCAAAATTGTATTCAAGAAGGTTTAATTCCTACTAAATATTTTGAAAAGACTAAAGAAATTCTTTACGCTGCTAATAGTCAAAATCTGCATATTAATTATAAACTTAGTAATGTAAAAATTTGTAATGAAGGATTATGTTTCAAAATGCCTTTCATATTAATTAAAAATTTAAATACTAATGTGATTTTAGGAACTCCCTTTTTCACAAGCTTATATCCCTTTAAAGTTACCCCAACAGATATAATAACCAATATTATTGGAAAAGAAATAAGATTCAAATTTGCATATCCTATTGAAGAAAAGAGCATCAAAATATTACAAGATTCCTTTATAAAACCTTCAATAAACTTACTTCATTCAAAACAGAAACAATACAATTACTTAGTTCAAGAAATTAAAGAATTAAGAATTGAAGAAGAGATTAATCAATCTGCTACAAAAGATAAAATCCAAAATATTAAAGAAAAATTAGAAAAGAAAATTTGTGCTTCTATTCCAAATACATTCTGGAACAGAAAGAGGCATATTGTTAATCTTCCATATATTAATTCTTTTAATGAAAAAGATAATCCTACAAGATCTAGATCAATCCATATGAATGAAGAACTGGAAAAGGTTTGTAAGAAGAGATTAATGAATTACTAGAAAAGAAATTAATAAGGAGTTCTAAGTCTCCCTGGTCGTGCTCAGCATTCTATGTAATGAATGCAACCGAGTTAGAAAGAGGAGCTCCAAGATTAGTAATAAACTACAAACCACTTAATAAGGTATTGGAATGGATTAGATATCCAATTCCTAATAAAAGAGATTTATTAAAAAAAATTACATAGTGCAAAAATCTTTTCAAAATTTGATATGAAATCTGGATTTTGGCAAATTCAGATTAATGAAAAGGATAAATACAAAACAGGATTTGTTACACCCCACCTTTTCCTAGCAACAATCTCCGGTGAATGGAGTTCAAGGTATGTTTAAATCAGTATTTTGTGGAGTTTGATATTTGTTGTTTTGTTGTTGTTGTTGTTGTGGGAGTGGATTTGTTTGGTATGGTTTTGGTTAAGTTCATTTAAGGCTGAATTTTGTGAGTTAAGGTCCAGCGATCGCCCGAACTAGGAATTGGTTCGCTGCGCCGCTGGACAGCGGCCGAGATTGTGTTTTCCTGGAACCAGTGCGATCGCCGCACCGGGAAGAGGCTCGCTTTGGCTCTCGCTGGATGCCCGGCCGAGGTTGGAGTCTGCTGGACCAGCGATCGCCCGCTGAGGAACCGGGTCGCCTGGTCTCGCCCGGCACTGGACTGGTGTTCTTCGTGGGTCGGTGCGATCGCTGATTGGGAATCGGTCGCCGACCGTCGCCTGGGCCGGCTATTTAAGTCGAGCAACGCGTTTTCAACCTCATTTTCGCGTTTTCAGTTCCGAAAATACGCCAAACTCTCTCCCAATTCGGTTTTGCTCCTATCCAAGTGATTTTGGACTCTTTGGTGCGTGGAAACGGTGGATTCGTGCGGGAATCACTACAAGAACGACGAATCAACAAAGGATTCACTCCAACAACACTTGGTGGATGAATTTGGGAAATTGCCCAAATTGTGAGGAACACACTTTATAACACGAATTGAGCATGAATTGAGGAATTTGGATTTAGGGTTCATGACCTAGGATGAACGAATTTTGGGGTTTGTTAAATTGACCTCAAATTAGTGTTGTTGGGTAGTTTTGGAACAACATTAATACTTGGTGAAAGGTCCAACAATGGTTTAATCTATGAGCTAAGAGAAAACTCATAGGTTTTATGGTGGAGAGTTGAAGTGTGTTGTATTGTTGAATTCAATCCAAATTGTTGTTATTGGGTATGTTTAGAGCAATATTGATAATTGGAACATTGTCCAAATATGCTCCGATTATATACCTAAGGCAATGTTCATCCGGGTTTCGGTGGATTGTGGAAGCATGTGTTTTGTGTGGTTTAAGGTTTCAAGCATGTTTAGACAATGTTTTTGAGCAACTTTAAGTCTTGGAGTGAGGTCCAATTGTCAATGGATATTGTTGTGTTCAATAAAAGTGTAATGTGGAAAGTGTGTGAAATGTTTAGGTGGTTTGTGAAGCAAGGATTGAGGTTGGTGCTTGGCTGCTACCCTCTACGGTTGCGTTGGCTTTCAATTCGAGGTAAGGGTTCGACCTACCTATGTTATTGTAATGTAGGATGGTTGAGGCAAGTTTTGGGCCTCGGTCTCTGACTTCGGTCTTAGATCGGGATAGTGGAGCCCCAAGGCTAGTCCCATGGTAGGAGTAACGGTGCGCAGGTACAGCTTTGCTTCGGTGCCGTGGTTCGTGCGTCTGTGTGACCCGAACTAACTGGGATACGGCACAACGGATGGCGTACGCATAGGGGACCAGTCCGAGATAGGGTTACAATCCCTTGAGGACCGTACGGCCTATGGTTCGCATCATTCCGGTATGTTCTGTTCTGTGAGTGGATGCATGGCGAATGCCGACGCATGGCGAATGCCGGTCGCCGGTTGGGACCGGGGAAGATCTAGCCATGGTCGGGGAAGACCTAGCCATGGTCCGTGACATACGGGGTTTGCTGGATGCATGGCGAATGCCGACGCATGGCGAATGCCGGTCGCCGGTTGGGACCGGGGAAGATCTAGCCATGGTCGGGGAAGATCTAGCCATGATCCGTTACTTTCGGATGTTGTGCACACATCATTTATTTCTGCATATGTTCTGATCTGTATATTTGCTATCTGTATGTATATCTGCTCTGATATGTTTTTGCAGGTTGTCGGAAGAAACATCGTTACTCACGCCTAAGCTCTTACTGGGTTTTTCTTTAAGAAAAACTCACACCCCTTACTTAACAATTTTCAGGAGATAAGGATTCTGGGCCAGCGGAGTAGGATTTCCGCAAGGCTGTCTGGTTTGCTATTTTGAGGGTTTAGCAGCATCTGGACCTAGACTTCGGGCTCCTCGTCGGTTTCTTTATCCGACGCCCGACTTTTGTACGGTTGCACCTTACGCCCGTAGATAGCTCGTAGCATGATATTCTGTTGGCATGTAGCATTACAATGACATGTTATCGTAGGTCTGTCTGTTACCACCGCCCCTCCGGCCGGCGATTCAATGTTCAATGTTCCTTTCAGACATTACGAATGGAATGTTATGCCATTCGGTCTAAAAAATGCTCCATCAGAATTCCAAAATATAATGAATGATATCACTCAGTCAATTCAAAACTTTGCTATTGTTTATATTGATGATGTCCTAATTTACTCTAATTCTGTTAATCAACATTTTTCTCATCTAGAGAAATTTTATAATACAATAAAACAAAATGGAATGGTCGTTTCCCTTCCAAAAATGAAGTTATTTCAAACAGCAATTAGATTCTTAGGTCATGATATTAAAAATGGTTTAATTAATCCAATATCACGAAGCCTTAAATTTACTCCAAAATTTCCCAATGAAATAAGAGACAAAACTCAGTTACAAAGATTTTTAGGTTGCCTTAATTATGTCTCGTACTTCTTTAAGGACCTAAGGATAATTTGTAAACCTTTATACCATAGACTTAAAAAGAATCCAAAACCAAGGACAGAAGAACATACAAAAGTAGTCAAGATTATTAAGGAAAAGATCAAAACTCTTCCTTGTTTAAGTATTCCAAATCGAAATGCTGATTTAATTGTAGAAATTGATGCCAGCAACATTGGTTATGGCGGTATACTAAAACAAAAATTAGAAGGACAGAATTCTGAATCCCCGGTAAGATTCACATCAGGATTCTAGAATCAAGCTCAACTTAATTACAGTACTATAAAAAAGGAGATACTTTCAGTAGTACTTTGTATTAATAAATTTCAAGACGATCTTTATATGAAAAAAATTCTTATTAAGAATAGATTGTAAGTCTGCAAAGGATATAATTGAAAAGGACGTCAAAAATTTAGTTTCAAAACAAATCTTTGCCAGATGGCAAGCCCTTTTAAGTAATTTCGACTTTGAGATAGAATATATCAAAGGAGAAAATAATTGTTTGCCTGACTTCTTATCTCGAGAATTCTTGCAGGGACAAGAGTACTCAAAATGAATAGCAAGAAGATTTCAGTAGATGCAAAATCTATTTGAAAAGAAGAACAAAAGGAAGCTTCTTCTAGCTCTCCTAGTAATTACCTACAAGTTGTTTCAGTTCCAAAACCAAGTTTAGAGTTGGTATCTCCATCTCGATTCACGGTTTTAGGAAATCAAAATTTTGTCGATTTAAAAAATTTATCTGCAAAACTTACTTTTCCAAAACCTAATCTGCCTGCTTCTTCTCAAAATGATATTTCGCCAAATACAAAAGCTGCTACATTTTCAAAATTGCCAGACTTCCTTCCAAAACAAGTTTACCACGTCAAAATGGATTCATATGATTTTCTTTATTATGCTGAAAAGGATTTTTTCAGTACCAAAAATAAATCAAAAGCTGCTTACGATTCTGTAGTAGCAAAACTTTTTTATCCCGGCTTCAATTATGTCAGTGATACGATTCAAAAGACCAGAGAGTTTTATGAGTATATACTTACTGATTCAAAATCAGCTGTCATTACTCACTTCAAAAACTCTGGATCACAAGTGATTAATTATTCAAAAGTTCGGATAGACGGTTTCATCTCTCCATCTGATTGGGGAATGCCTCTGTCGAACCCGAGACGGTTCACCAATATTACAAAAGATTACTATCAATATAATTATCATGATTACCAAACAGCTTGGACAAACAGTTGGTACTTGCGTAGTTTCAATCACTCGTGGTTATTCTTCTTCCACGAAAAGCTGAATCAAAATTCTATACCATTATGGTTTGTTAATAATTGCTGGATTTTTCTGGGATTCCAAAAGAAGTTCCTTCCTGATAAATGTCAAGAAGGATTTCAACTATTTCAACCCTTTTTCCCTGAATCAAAAAAACCCCTATTAGTAATAAAATTCTCTATTAAGTACAAAATCCTTTGGATTATGGCATGGACATTCCAATTCTTGGACGAAGATGTTCCCTGTCTTGCTCGTGAGTTCAGAATCAAAATGTGGGAGAAACGTAATCCCGAAAACGCTTCAAAAGAAAAGATTCAAAAGGATTTTCAAGTCCCTACTAAAAAGGATCAAGATGAGGCCGCCACGTTCCTCACCGCAAAATCAAGAATACAGGCAGAATTAGCCGCCTGTACTAATCCCGAAGACTGGATGAAGATAATTAATTCTCTAGCTAATGCTAGTACTCAAGAAGATTCCAAAAGACCAATGTCTTCTGACAGCGAAGACTCAAGACTAATGAGGATTCAATTTGCTCAAGACCCTTATGAAGATCTTACACTAGACATGTGAGATATTCAGAGGATTCAAAAGAAAAGGCATCAAAACAAATCAAAAGGAGTTTTTCGCATAGCACAAGGTTCAAATTTCGGCACCAAATTCAAAAAGCATCACAGGAACAATAATGAAGATTTGTCGCAAAGCAGTTTGTCGAGAAGCACAAAAGTATCATCACGGATTTCAAAATGGTTCAAATCTGAAAGACGTCATGGATGACATCAGCACTGACTTCAAAATGTTTCATATCCGGAAGACGTCATGGATGACATCAGCACAGACTTCAGAATGTTTCAAATCCGGTTCTCACTTGTATAAATAGATGCATCTCTCAATTGTAGCTTTACTTGAAAGTCCTTTGAACACTTTCTTTTGAACCATTTTCGGATTAAGTTTCTCCCACATTTTGATTCTCAACTCACGAGCAAGACAGGGAACATCTTTGTCCAAGAATTGGAATGTCCATGCCATAATCCAGGGGATTTTGTACTTAATAGAGAATTTTATTAGTAATAGGGGTTCTTTTGATCCAGGGAAAAAGGATTGGAAAAGTTGAAATCCTTCTTGACATTTATCAGGAAGGAACTTCTTTTCGAATCTCCAAAAGGTCCAGCAATTATTAATAAACCATAATGGTATAGAATTTTGATTCAGTTTCTCATGGAAGAAGAATAACCATGAGTGATTGAAGCTACGCAAGTACCAACTATTGGTCCAAGCCGTTTGGTAATCATAATAATTATATTGATGGTAATCTTTGTAATATTGGCGAACCGTCTCTGCCCGGCAGAGGCATTCCTAATCAGATGGAGAGATGAAACCGCCTATCCGAACTTTTGAATAATTAATCACTTGTGATCCGAGTTTTTGAAGTGAGTTATAACAAATGATTTTGAATCAAGTATATACTCATAAAACTCGTCTTTGAATCGTATCACCGACATAATTGAAGCCGAGATAAAAAGTTTTGCTACTACGTAATCGTAAGCACTTTTGATTTATTTTTGGTACTGAAAAAATCCATTTCAGCATAATAAATAAAATCATATGAATCCATTTTGACGTGGTAAACTTGTTTTGGAAGTCTGGCAATTTTGAAAATGTAGAAGCTTTTGTATTTGGAGAAATATAATATTGAGAAGAAGTAGCCAGATTAGGTTTTGGAAAAGTAAGTTTTGAAGATAGATTTTGTAAATCAACAAAATTTTGATTTCTTAAAACCGTGAATCGAAATGGGGTTACCAACTCGGTGCTTAGTTTTGGTACTGAAATAGCTTGTAGGTAATTACTAGGAGAGCTAGAAGAAGCTCCCCTTTGATCCTCTTTTGAAATAGATTTTGCAGCTACCGAAATCTTCTTGCTATTCATTTTGAGTACTCTTGTCCCTGCAAGAATTCTCGAGATAAGAAGTCGGGCAAACAATTATTTTCTCCTTTGATATATTCTATCTCAAAGAAATTACTTAAAAGGGCTTGCCACCTGGCAAAGATTTGTTTTGAAACTAAATTTTTGACGTCTTTTTCAATTATATCTTTTGCAGACTTGCAATCTATTCTTAATAAGAATTTTTCATATAAAGATCATCTTGAAATTTATTAATACAAAGCACTACTGAAAGGATTTCATTTTTTTATAGTACTATAATTAAGCTGAGCTTGATTCCAGAATCCCGATGTGAATCTTACCGGGGATTCAGAATTTTGTCCTTCTAATTTTTGTTTTAGTATACCGCCATAACCAATGTTGCTGGCATCAATTTCTACAATTAAATCAGCATTTCGATTTGGAATACTTAAACAAGGAAGAGTTTTGATTTTTCTTTAATTGTTTTAACAATTTTTGTATGTTCTTCTGTCTAAGGTTTTGGATTCTTTTTAAGTCTTTGATACAAAGGTTTACAAATTATTAAAAAGTCTGAGACATAATTAAGGCAACCTAAAAATCTTTGTAATTGAGTTTTGTCTCTTATTTCATTGGGGAATTTTGTAGTAAATCCAAGACTTCGTGATATTGGATTAATTAAACCATTTTTAATATCATGACCTAAGAATCTAATTGTTGTTTGAAATAACTTCATTTTCGGAAGGGAAACAACCATTCCATTTTGTTTTATTGTATTATAAAATTTTTCTAGATGAGAAAAATGTTGATTAACAGAATTAGAGTAAATTAGGACATCATCAATATAAACAATAGCAAAGTTTTGAATTGACTGAGTGATATCATTCATTATATTTTGGAATTGCTTTATAAGGCTGAGCGACACATTTGTAATCATCAGTATGATGAGGAGAGATGTAAACTGTCTCGGGCGGAGGACATCATCAATATAAACAATAGCAAAGTTGTCCAATTTTTTGTAACTTCAGTAATAGGAGTAATATTTGAAAAGGGGTGATTAATTTTTTCCTTTTGTGCATATGAATCAAACCAAACAAAGAGGGGAATATGCATTTTGAGAGTTTCCATTTCATTAAACCATATTGCCTTTAACCTTGTGGTTTCTTAAGTAGAAAACGTTTTGAAAAACCAAGCGGCCTTTTCTCTATTTTCAATTGCCTTTAAATCCCTTTTTAGAAAGTCTTTATCAAAAACAAATTCTGAAATTAAAACATTTATGAAACCTTTTGTAGTAAAAACTTCCATCTCACTCGGAGTTGGGTTCATACTAGTGGAGGCTTCATCATTTTTGTTTGAATCTTCATCCTTTTTAATATCATATATTGGTTGAGGAATCTCATTATCAAAATCTATATTTCTTAATTGAGTAGGCAAATTAATCTTTTCAATCGAAACAGATCTAGGTATATGATTAATCCTAGAACTACTTGTTGAAGGTCTAGAATTTTCAAATTGATTGAATCGAGTTTGAGGAAAATAATTTGAGAAATCAATTTTAACAGATCCATCTGTAGACTCTAAAATGGAGGCCTTTTGATTCATAGTTTCTAATGGTTGATGGGAAACTTTTCTAAATCCCATTGATTAGATTTTGAAATCTCATTCCATTTTAACTTCTTAGGAACATGAATAAGTGAATTTTGAGAATTAGCTTCAAAGACAGTTTCATCTTTTAATGAGCTAAATCTAGCTTTTGGTTTTATAGTAGTAGTCATTACCTTATAATAAACACAGTAAATTACACAGATTGATTTTGCGAAATCCATGTTTTTAGTTTTGATTGTCAGGCTTAAAGTATCTAAGATATTTGGATCATATAAGGAGATGGTAAAGTTTGGATAACAATTAAAGAAAACTCGACCATTAGCAAGATTTGACTCTGCCATGGCTTATAAGGAATTATTAAAGTTTAAGTGCCTCGCATCTCTTAATATCATTATTAAAGGAATATCTATTCCTATACGGAGCAGAGGCTTTATAGCGATTTGAACCATACCTAGATACATAAACTTATATTTATCTTTTTTATGATGATTAATAGCTTGATTACTTATTAAACGGATTGTTTCTATTTCATGATTCAAATGAATAGTTTGCTCAGTTTTTTTTATTGAATAGCTTGAAGAAAAATCAAAAGTTCCTATTTTGTAAATGGTTTTGGGATCAACCTTTGGAATAGACCAATTATGCAATTTTTGTTCTATATTTGCTATATTAATCTCTGCTGAGTTATAGTCTTCATTACTGTCTATTTGATAATCTTGAAATGAAGCAATTTCTTTACCAGAAAAGAGTTTTGTAATTCTATTTATCTTAAAGATTGAATTTAGATCTGGAAAACTTCTAAGTTTTTCTTCGTGAATCTTAGACTCTTGATTGTTTTAGATCGGGAACACCCTCACCCAAACGGGACCATGGACTTACGCTCTTATGCTACTAACCAACGCTTTCCGGGTGGACATTGGCTTACCAAACGCTCTAAAACAATTAGGATCTTTGAAACCTTTAGAAATCTTTAGAACTTAAACAGATTTTAATTCGTTCTTCAAAAGGAACAAATCTGACAACAATCTTTTAAGTCAAAGATAATGTTTCAATTCAAATATATCAATTAGGCAGCTGATAATATTGATTCTAATTCAAAATAACGTTTTACGTTTTGATCAAAGCGATCTTCAAAAGCTTCGATTAACAAAACTAATTGAGATTTTCGTAAATAAATTTCTTATTTTTCTGAATAGCTTAGATTCATATTGGATTCAAAATTATATAAAGTATTATTTATTCTTCTCAATTCTAGAATATTTAAAACATTTTGCAATCGATCAGCAATTAAATCGCTTCTCATTCTTCTTCTAGTTTCTCTAAACCAGAAAACAGTCATTTTAGAATTTAATCAGTATTCAAGATTGAAGCTAGTCTTTTTCTTTGGTTTTTAAGATTGATTATAGCAATAGTATTTCTTTCTATGCTATATCTTTCTTCTCATGTCATAATTTGATAATATCTAAGATTAAGTGTGAGGTTATGTTCTGACGCACTATTAATCTCATGATTGAATATCTCTATTTGTTGTTCAGATTTTTTAATCTTTTGCCTTAACGAATTAATCTCATTGATATAATCCCACATAATCGTGTTCATTATTCTTCTATAGTATTCGTAAGGGTGCATGATTGAACAAACAGATTTGATTAACAAAGAAGAAATACTTACAACATTTGTGATATTAGTGAGAAGTTTTGGAATGAGCTTCTAGAATTCCTGGATTATGCTTTTCTTGTTACTCGGGAAAAGGGAGAACAATTTGTGAAATGTCCTTGTAGAAAGTGTAAAAACAGATATTATTATGATCGAGAAACAATTGGCCATTTACTGTTAAATGGATTTCAACCGAATTATCGGGTGTGGGATTGTCATGGTGAACGACGTCAGATAAATCTATGTGTTTATCGAGGTTATCGATTTGATGAGGCATCATCATCATCGAATGTTGCAAGTACGAGAATTGCAATTGACAATTTATTTGAGGGTAACGAAGAATGGGGTGATTACCGTGAAATGGTCTGCGAGGCATTTGGTATTCGTGATCATAATAATAATTTTGAGGGTGATGATCATCAGATGGATGAGGACGATACCGCACCCGAAAAGCCAAATCAAAGGGCGCAAAAGTTTTTCGATCTATTACGTGATTCGTCGCAACCTTTATATGAGGGTTGTATTGATAAACACACCAAATTGTCGGTTATTTCCAAGTTCTTGAGTATGAAAAGTCAACATAACGTATCTGACGCTTTTTTCTCGGATTTGATTGAATTTATCAATGAAATACTGCCCGGAAAGAGGTGACCTTACCTACGAGCATGTGTAGTACTAAAGCTATGATGAAAGAGTTGGGATTACCGTACAGAAAGATTCATGGATGCAAGAACAACTGTATGTTGTTTGATGGTAGATATGAAAAGTTAAACAATTGCAGAGTTTGTGGTGTCGAACGGTTTCAAGAACGTGAGACGGATCAGAAACCGAAAGCGAAAATGATTTTACGTTATCTACCAATCACTGAGCGGCTACAACGGCTTTACCAGTCGCCGAAAACCGCTAAATTTATGACATATCATCTTAGAGCTAGTGAAAATCCGATGGGCATTGTTGGACATCCATCCCAAGCCGAGGCATGGAAACACGTCGATAAGTGTTATCCTGATTTTGCATATGAGTATAGAAATGTTTGATTGGGTTTATGTACAGATGGTTTTAACTCGTTGTCAGACTCAGGACAATCATATTCTATGTGGCCTGTATTCATTGTCGTTTACAACTTGCCTCCTGATTTATGCATGAAGGAGGCTTACACTTTCATTCCATTGCTAATACCTGACCCAAAGTCACCGAGCCATAACCTTGATGTGTTTTTGCATCCGTTGATCAACGAGTTGAAATATCTTTGGAGTACAAGCATGGAAACTTAGGATGCGCACCGTAATAAGAACTTTAACATGCGGGCATGTCTGTTTTGGACGATCAGTGATTTCCCGGCCTACGATATGTTATCATGCTGGAGCACGCACGGAAGACTTGCATGCCCATACTGTATGGAGGATGTTCATAGCTTTTAGCTGACTCACGGAAACAAAACAAATTGGTTTGGTTGTCATATAAGGTTTTTACTGCAACGACATGCTCTCCGTAAAAACAAGAAATCATAGAAACATATAGATCATAGGCCAAGATGTGAGATTAAATCAGGCCACCAGATATTAAATGAGGTCCAGAATATTGTGTTCCCACCATTCGGGATATCGTGGAATCACATGAGGGTAGAGACTTTCGGAAAGGAGCATAATTGGATTAAGAAATCGATTTTCTGGGAATTACCTTACTGGGCAGATTTGAAAGTTAGACATATGGATTTCCATGGGATCACAAGAGGACTGCTAATTGGGGCATCTATGTACTCGGGGATACAAATGTAGAAGACTATATGGATTTCTACGGTTGGATTGACGAAATCATTGTCCTTCAGTACAAGAACAATCTGAGTATTATGGTGTTCACAGGTACGTGGTTTTGAATGAATAAAGGTATCCGTTATGATAAACTATCGGGGATCATCTATGTTGACTACATATCCAGACTTTATCCAAAAGATCCATTCATTCTTGCAAGCCAAGTGGAACAAGTGGTTTACCTCGAATACCCTTCAAAGAGACAAAATCTTAAAAAACTAGTGGACAGTTTTCAAAACGAGACCAAGATGCTTTAAGGATGATGGTTGTTATAGGACCGCGGCCAATGTAGAGCCGGAGATAGGTATGACTAATCCATTGCAAAGTCGACGATAATTGGCGAAAGTATACGCCCAATACCTGATGTGACCCCATCATTATTGGATCATCCTACGGATCCCGAGCACGTGGATCATTTGGACAACCTTCTAGAAGAAGATGATGATGACGATGATGATCCGGTGGAAATGTAGTTAAATGCATGGTGAAATTTGACAACAATCTAGAAGTTGAATGTATCTTTGAACAATATGCAATTTTAGGGTTCAAATGCAACTTTTTAAAACCTTTAGTATTCCAATGTCATTTCTGAAAAAACTTTGGATCAAATTATATATTTTGCACGTAAAATAATTTTTATCGCGGAACCGAGCGCATTTGGGCCGCATTAAAGTGGGCCAGTTAGGCCCACAATATCCACACATTTTTCAAAAATGGGGGGAAACGAAAAAATTCAAATTGGCAGCATTTGGGTTTACCGCGCGCATGGCCGCAGTATGTCCATGGGCTTGGGCCTTACCGCGGCGCCAGGCGCGGTAAGGCCACGGTAAGCCCTCATAAAAATTCCTCCGGACTCTTCTTTTCTTCTTCATCAATTTCAACCTCTCATCTCCTCCTCTCCTGCGAACCAAGAGTCCACCTTCAGGTATGTATTTTTTTCCAGTTTTCATCATCGTTTTCCCTTTTTAGTTTTCATTTTCGTGTTCTTTCTGTCCCCTACTTTTCGTTTTTCAGAGCCTTTCACCGCCGCTGCATCGCTGAGCACACCACCACCGTCTTCCTCACTCTCCCAACACCGAACTTCATCATTTGTTGAAGGTAACAACTTTTTTTCTTAATATTTTTTATGTAGATATTAGTTCGAATTATTTAGTTAGATCTAGGATTTTTGGTATTGTGCATTATTGTGTATTGTGCATCTCTGTTGAAATTTGTTTTTCAATTATTTAGATCTAGGATTTTCTCTACTCTATATATGTAGTTTGAGAATTTTTTTTGAGAATTTTCATCAATTATGTGATATTTTTTTACTTTGTATAAATTTATTGTGTGTATATTTTTCTATATTTTGAGTTTGAAAACATTTGTTGTCAACTTGCAATTGGAAATATTTGGGTTAAAATGAAACTTTTAAAAAACTATTAGTCAACTTGCACATTTTGGGGTCAAAATGAAAATTTATAAAACCTTGAGGATCGAATTGCATTTTGAAAACTTTTGGGTCAAAATGAAACTTTTAAAAAACTTTGGGGACAAATTGCTTATTTTGAAAAACTTTTGGATCAAAATGAAACTTTTAAAAAACTTTGGGGTCAAATTGCACATTTTGACCACTTTTGGGTCAAATTGCACATTTTGAAAACATTGGGGTGAAAATGAAAATTTTAAAAAACCTTTAGCGTCAAATATCAAATTTTGAAAACATTTGGGGTTAAAATGAAACTTTCAAAAAACTTTAGGGTCAAATTTAGGGTCAAATGTCAAATTTTATAAACATTAGTACTTATGGCTGCTACTCCTGATCCTCGAGATGGTTCAGACCAGGATGAGTCGGTTTCGGTACCTTGGGGCGGTCATTCTCCCGCAGATCCCGTGGTCGCTCACCGAGTTCATCCTGACCGCGTACGGAGGAGTCTCCTACGAGGTCGAGCGAGTCGGTGCATCAGGATGGCCCTCTTGATGCACCTCGTGATGACACTCCACCGCCACCGCAGCGTCCACGCTTAGTGCCACAGCCCCCGCCCCCACTGTCGCCGCCAGTACCAGGCCCTAATGGACGCCTCTCAGTTCGCATCGCACAGTTTCTAACATAAACAATTTTACTATACATTTTATTTAGATGTTGATGTACTGATTACGATTTGTGTTTATGTGCAGTTTGCATTCAGAGCAGATTACAAGAGCGGTTTCGAGTATCTGCGTGAACCGCTTCTCCGGATTCCCCTCCCCCCAAAATACATCCAGCAAACAGCGGACGAGCTAGCCATCTGGGCAGATAAGTTTGCGGTATTTTTACAATTATGCCTATCTAATATGTTACATTAATTACTTGTTATAAATTTCGATGGATAACAATGTATTTTAAATAATTAACGGGAATGACATACGTGGGATGAGCCGGGTTTCTCAGAGTTTTACCAGAACATGCAGAACAACATCTGGAAGAAGTGCAGACGGCAACATCCTTTGGATCCGAACAATCCTAACTACCTGGATTGGCTACCGTTCGTCCCGAATATAATCAACCCGCATAAGTGGAAGATGATGCTCGAGTATTACAATAGCGACGAGTTCAAGGAGGAATCTAAGAAGAACAAAAAGAATGCAAAGAGCGAGAATCGTCCGAAGATCAAGTCGTTTGGCATCAAGTCCAAACATAAAGTTTATGAAGACCTGTTAATATCTATTAACCACATAAGCGTTTAAATATTTAAGTTTAACTTATTTAATTTATAAAAAATAAATTACTACAAAAATACTATTGATCAGTGCAAATAAGCTGGGCACCGGCTGCGTTAGGAAGAGTTCAGGAAGGTCTAGCTTGGGAAGGAATCGGCCGTCCTTGTATTATTCATTTATTTTCCTAAATTCAAATAATTATTATTTATTTTTAATATTATCTAACATAAGTTTCTTTGTATTATTACTTAGGAGGAGTACAAGACGTGTTTGGTAGAGAAGTATGGGGAAAAGGGGTCGTTCCCGGCGATCGATGATGAGATCTACAGATCGTTATGGGGCTAGCCCACCCGAGGACGTTGGGTCGATGTCCTGCCCCAGATTAGCCATCCGCAGCGCTTCGAGCCACCTCAGCGATCTCAGGTAATTAAATTGTCGTATTATTAATATCAAAAATTTAACTTGTTTTTTTATATTTCAAATGTAACATTTTTTAATTTTAAATTTCAGCGCGAGATTGAGCTTGAGGACCACCATCAGAGGGACATGGATGAGATCTGTGACCTTAGATGCCGGGTTGCGGTACTCGAGGTTAAGGGTGGTCGGGACGTTGCTGCTCTCGAGGCTTGAAAGACGAACACGTTGCGATCCTTCAATGCTGCCGTCAGCAACATTTGGTCGGCGATACGTTCCTGGGGGTACATTTCGCTTAGCGCGACGCCGCTCGCAGGGCTTTTCCGCCAATTTTTGGAACAAACGAGGGAGTAGCTACCTTTATTTTTTATAAAATGAGAAATTAAGGAAAAACCAAATTTTTGACTCCGAAATTTGGAAAAGGAAATCTTGCGAAAACCTAAGATTTTAAGTCCAGAGATTGGGTATAAATTGGGAAGGTGTTAAACACCCAATTTATCTGAAAATAATTTTTAAAACAAAATAAAAGTCGATTCCCGTAAATTAATTAATGCAAAATGGTTAATTTTTTATTTTCAAACAATGGGTTAATTTTAGTTAATTGCACTTGCGCCTGGATTACGGGTTTCCAAGCTGCCTACGTACCCGTTTGAATCGGGATCAAAGCCCACGTAGTTCGCTCCCGTTGGACCGGGAGAACTTAGGGTTAGAATGCGTACCTGTCGAGTCGGCGGGATGGCGATCGAATTGCCTTGGAGTTGATTTGATGCAACGGTTGAATTGCTTAAAGGTTGGGGACGGTCCACTTGCCTCGATGCTTTGATGTTTTGTTGCTTTTTCTGGTGGATTAAAAAATGATTGGAGTCTGCGAATCAAAGAATGCTCTTGGATCAATTTTTAGAATGGTGATAAAAATGCTAAAATGATAATGAAAATAATGATAGAGAAGACTGTGAGAAAAATGATGACAGATGGTGATAATAATGACGACAACAAACTTTAATTGACGCATAATTAGACGAACATGCTTATCATAAGAGGACACGGCGATCATTAGTAAAATAGGCTAAAAAACAGGCTAAAAATAATAAAACACAAGTCTGACAGTGGTCTAAGTGCAACAAAATAAAGCTGTAAACTTTTATAACCTGAAATAAGGCAAAGCAAAAATGTCAGTGACTTAAATGACAAATATAAAAGATAAGGGGGAGCAGGGGGTTAAAGTGATGCTAAATAAATAAATAAATAAATAAATAAGTCTGAAAGAACAGAAGCACGCGTCGTGACTCGCGAGCTTCTCGCCGGCCAGCGGCGGGCCACCGTGACGGAGCGGCTGATGGCAGTGCGTTCTGCCGGAGTAGGGTTTCCGGAGGTAGGGAGAGCATCTGCGGCGCTGGCGGAGCTGATCGGAGCTCCTCTTGGCAGAATCAAGAAGGCTGGATTTCGGTCCTCCTTGGCGAGTCGCGGTGATTGTCATTGTTCCGGCGGCGGGATCGACCGTGGGAGGCTCTCCGGCGAAATGGGAGGAGTTTGACGGCGTAGGGGCGGCTGATTGGGGGCATGGCCGGATTGGAGAAGCCGATGGACTGTCGAGTCGGGTTCTCGCGTTTTCCGGCGGGCTGCTGTGATTCGGCGATGCTGGTGGCTTCTGGAGGTGGAGATGAACGAGACCGGCATACCAGAGGTCGAGGAGCACGTCGAGGGTGCTAGGGAGACCGGTTGAGGCGGTGAGTGGGCAGAATCGGTCTCTGGACGCTGGCATCGGGACGGCTTCTAGCTGCTGCGATTCAGAGCTGACGGCGGCGCTTTGAGGTAGGGCGGTGCTGCAGAGGCTCCGGCCGACATGTACGGCTCAGTTGCTGAAGTTGAAGTTTCTCAGAGGCGGAGCGGAGGACGGAATTTTGGGTTCGGCCAATGCACGCGAGAGAGATGATTTTTTTTCTTTTTTGCACCCTCCTAGTTCAAGTAATGTGAATGGCTGTCCGGCTAGTCTGGCGAAGACATTTGGTCAGTACTCTAGCTCGGCGTGACCAAGTCGCTGCAATGCTCGTTGGATGGCTTTTTCGATTTGCTCTTGAATTGAGCGGTCTCTCTGGGAGGAGGGAGTCTGCTAACCACGGATACGGTTATGGGCGCTTATCCGGCGGTCGGAAGTGGATGATCGTCTCTTTCGGGGCGATCGAGAACGTCTCCGCTGGTTTATGGTTGGGGAGAGCCTGCCTCGCGGGGCTGGAGACTTGCCCCTCCTACGTTCTTCTGCCACGAATTGCCGAATTTGTTCGATCCAGGCGGATGATAACTTGGACTTAGTTCGTTTGGATCTTCCGGCAACAGGGGATTTCTGGGATTGGGATGCCGCTTGTTTAAGGGCCTCCTTGTTTGAGGCTGACCTCCTCTTCTTGTGGGAGACCGAGTGCTCGGATGGGGTAGAGGACGTTCGAGTGTCCTGGGGTTAATCGTGGGAGCGCGACTTCCCTCGTCCAGACGTTGTTTTGGCCAGGATGTCTTTAGGGTCGTCGCCATTCCCACAGACGACGCCATTTGGTGGCCGAACTCCTACGAGATCTGCCACCTAGTTCTTCTTCTGGAGTCTGGTCATATGGTAGACCATTATTGTTGCTAATTGTTCCGCCTGCAAAGAAAGCTGCACCGGAGGGTGCTCCGGTTAACGGGCCTTCGACGCTCAAATGAGTACTCTGTTTGTAGAGTGAGAAAGTAGAGAGAAGGCAGAGCAAAATATATGTGATTAGGTTACCTCTGCGGTTTGCAAAGGAAAGGCTTTTATTGGGGAGCACCGTGATGGCAATCTGGAATTGCCTATTGTCCGAACGTGGTGGCCGACCACCTTTTGCATTTCAGGTGGCGCCTTTTTATGGAGTTTGGTTGGTGCGGGTGAAAGGCTGCTTGTCCCCTTGCAACTTTGTGGCAAGTGTCAAGTGTCAGGTGGCGAGTGGCGTGTTTAGATGACAAAAGGCATGATTTGCATTAAATGTCGTCGTAGTTTTGGTCAGTCCTTCTGCGGAACCCGCATTCGGCGGGATCGTCCTTGTTTTGGGCTGGGCCGATTGGGCCTTGGGAGCCAGGCTGTTTTTTGGGAGGCCTTCTAGGCTTAGTGGGCTTGGAGCTGATTGGGCTCCGTGACCATCAGTGATGAAAATGCTAAAATGATAATGAAAATAATGATAGAGAGGGCCGTGAGAAAAATGATGACAGATGGTGATAATAATGACGACAACAAACTTTAATTGACCAATTATTAGACGAACATGCTTATCATAAGAGGACACGACAATCATTAGTAAAATAGGCTAAAAAACAAGTTAGAAATAATAAAACACAAGTCCTAGCAGCGAGTTCGGCCGGAGTAGGGTTGCCGGAGGTGGGGAGAGCATCTGCGACGCTGGCGGAGCTTATCGGAGCTCCTCTTGGCATAATCGAGGTAGCCGGATTTCGGTCCTCCTTGGCAAGTCACGGCGATT
The DNA here is from genome assembly GCA_024586325.1 of Stellera chamaejasme. Classification (NCBI taxonomy): domain Eukaryota; kingdom Viridiplantae; phylum Streptophyta; class Magnoliopsida; order Malvales; family Thymelaeaceae; genus Stellera; species Stellera chamaejasme. The sequence continues at coordinate 51,672,017 of CM044981.1, read as the reverse complement.
GTCAACGTTCCGGCGATGGGGTCGACCATGGTTGGCTCTCTGGCGAAGGAGTTTGGCGGCCTAGGGGCGGCTGATTGGGGGCATGGCCGGATTGGAGAAGCCGATGGACTGTCGAGTCGGGTCCTCGCGTTTTCCGGCGACCTGCTACGATTCGGCGATCCTAGCGGCTTCAGGAGGTGGAGATGATTGAGACCGGCATACCAGAGGTCGAGGAGCGCGTCGAGAGTGCTAGGAGATCGGTTGAGGTGGTGAGAGGGCAGAATCGGTCTCAGGACGACTTCTAGCTGCTGCAATTCAGAGCTGACTGCGGTGCTTTGAGGTAGGGCGGTATTGTAGAGGCTCCGGTCGACGTCTACGGCTCGGTTGCTGAAGTTGAAGTTTCTCAGAGGCGAAGTGGAGGACGGATTTTTGGGTTCGGCCGATCCACCCGAGAGAGAGATGATTTTGTTTCTTTTTTGCATCCCCCTAGTTTAAGTAATGTGCATTATTTATAGTTCAAAACCAAAACCAATCAGATTTTAGATTGAGTTGAACTCTCTTTTTTGCCTAATCCACCAGCTCACACTCCTCAAAATAGCTGCAGATGAGTTTCTCCAACTTGAGGACCAAGTAAAAAATTAATCAAATCCATCTTTTAGTCTTCTAAAAATCCCTTATTTTCAGTTTAGTCCTAACTTCACCCTCATTTCCATTTGAATCTGAAATTTTCTTCAATTGTTCACACAAGCCCCTACTACTTCTACAAAGAGACACGAATTGACACAACTGCTCTTTGCTCCTAGAATGGTTAAAATGATTATTAACACCATCATCCTAGCCTCAGCTCTTCCAGCAGTGGACGCCTCAGCCCTCCCAGTAGTCAACGCCTCAACCCTTCCAGCAGTCGACGCTGCGATACAAACATCTTCAGACGCAGCCCAATTAATGTCGACTTGGGCCTGGGCTTCACGCATCCCATGGGGATTATCAGTCCGAGATGCCAGTCCAGCAACCGCTCCGGCGGGGATTCATAGATGGGGCTTACGGGGTTTTAAGACGAAGACTTTGTTGATTACTTCAACACCGACCCGAACCTGAATAATGAAAACGACCACTTCATTAGTTGTAAATTGATAATTTATTATATATATATATATAATATATATATTTGCATTTGAAATTAATTTTTTAAATACATTTTTATTTATAATTACATAATTACATTAAAAAATTTATATCTATAAAAAAATACCCTCTACCGCGGCTATTTGCACAGTCAGGCCGCAGTAGAGGCTGGCTGGCACCGTCACAGTCTTACTAGGGCGAGACGCGCGGTAACAGCTGCGGTCTGAGGCGCGGTAAAACCCTCTACCGCGAGTTGTTTTACCGAGGCCATTACCGTGACCTCTCCCTCCGTAATTACCGCGGCGCTACCGAGGGGAAGGCCGCGGTAAACCCTCCCAGCTCCACGTAGTGTTTAGAATATTTTTTTCATTTATTTGATGTTATGATAATACGTTTGGGACAAGTATAAAATGGAAGTTTGTGAATATCGATAAGTAATAGGAGTACTACGTATATAAGAAAACTGTGTTTTTGAAAAATATGAAGGGAAATTTACATTTACCAGTTCCCCCTTCAGGCCTAGGTATCTTGAAAAACTACATTACCTCATTTGATCATTAACACCATTGTTGACCATTGGTAAAACTATTTTAACATCCTACATGTTTTAATGACCATACGTATTTCCCCAAATTTTGATTGTTTTCACATTTTAACCCCTCCACCTCCACATCTCCTTCCCAAAACATGCCCTACCACAAAACTTTCCGGTGACACCGCCCACCACGAGCTGCACTGCCACCTTACCTCACCAGAGCCACCGCCCAACTCTTAAAAGTTAAAATCACGTAGTCCACGTTTGTTTTGAATCTATTATAATCTCAACCGTCATTGCCCGTCATTTGTACAAAAGAAAGAAAACCAGGCCACCCATTGCAGCTAGAGAAATAAATCAGCCACTAGATCACTTTTGCACACGACAGAGAGCAATTTTGACATGTTTATAGATTTTCGATTCTCTTATATGTGATATGTATTTGTCAAAATTTCTCAAATTAACACCACCCTGCAATGCGAACGATGCTTGCATTAACTTTGTACGAGTTTGGCATAACATTAACATTTTAATTTGCAGAGACAGTTCATCAAGAAAAAAAACTAGAAAAAAAAAACATTTCATTGACAGGCAGTTGGTGCTATTATGGAAATAATGCCGGAGCAGTACAGGCACTTGATTGGTGGGGAGTTTTGGAAGAAGAGAGTAAAATGTGAGAATATATAATATTTTGGGGCAAATGTGTATACTTATGATAACAAGTCTGGTGTTAAAGTAATTTAGTTAACGGTTAACTGACAATGTTACACTACGTAGTTTTCCCAACTTCTGTGACGGCCAAATGAGGGCCCAAGCCGTCATACCAAAATTTTATGACGGTTCTATGACTACTTCCGTCATATACTATTTCATAAAATGTTATGACGGCCCTATGACGGATACATAAAGTATTTCCCAAAAATTTATGACGGCTCTATGACGAACGAAGCCATCATAAAATATTTCGTACGATATACGTATTTATGCATATTACGTATGACGGCTTTATAACCGCTTTGCCCGTCATTACATTTTCGGAAAACACATTATGACGGCTTTATAACCGCTATGGCCGTCATAACTTTTTCGAAAAACGCACTCAAGATTTCTTGAGACTTATGACAGACTTATGACCAACACTACGTCGTTAAAACAGCGTGTACCGCTGCCAAATACGCTGTAACGCCGTACGCCATGGATAGGCCGCGGTATTCCCGCGGTAAAATCATCCCCGGTTGCTTCGGTGGCCGCGGCCGAGGCCGCAGTGCACGCCGCGGCCTTGCCGCGCGCGCAGGCCGCGACACGACTATGACGGCGGCGGCATCGTATACCGTGGCCTGGATGCGCACAAGGTCGCGGTAAGCGTTTTTTCGGGTATATTGTTTATATATATAATTATATATATAGTAAATTGTTTATATATATAGTAAATAGTTTATATATATGGTAAATAGTTCATATATATAGTAAAATGTATTTAAAATTTAATAACAATGCAAAAATATAATTATAAATATAGTAAATAGTTTATTACAACAAAATCTAATTATTATTTACAGAAACCCTAAAAACCGTCGGTCTGGTCCGCGTTTGGGTCAGTAGGGTTGAAGTAATCAACAAAGTCGTCGTCCCCAATGTCCATGAATGGCCGCCGCTGCTGCTGCTGCTGCTGCTGGTGTGGGATTTGTTGTGGATCTGGCATCTCCGGCCGATAATCCCCGTCGGGGTGTGTGAAGCCCAGGCCCAGGCTGACATTAGGCTGCGACTGCTGGAAGGGCTGCTGGAAGGGCTGTTGGAAGGGCTGCTGGGACGGCCGCTGGATGTGGTCTTTGCGGCGGCCTTTGGAAGTGGTGCGATGGCGGCTGCTGCTGGAATTGCGGCGGATGCTGGTAGTATTGAGCCGACGGGTGCTGGAAGTGCTGAGGCGGCTGCTGCTGCTGGAAGGGCGGAGGCCCAGAGGAAGATCCAGCTGATAAGGGATCTGGCGGCATCACGTTAGGCGGGATATACCCCCCAGAACGCATAGCCGACCAGATGTTGCTGACGGCTGAATCAAAGGATCGCAATGCATCTGTCTTCCAAGCCTCAAGATCACCAACCCTCACATTCAGCGGCAAGCTGGCTGGCGAAGTCACGCATCGCATCCGTATCCCGCCGATGACGGTCCTCAAGCTCATTCTCGCTGAAAGTTAACGTGTTTTAAAAATTAAAATCTACTACATAAAAAAATAACTCATATTATAGTATTTAATTAAACGACAATTTAATTACCTGAGATCGCAGAGGTTCCTCGAACTGCTCCGGATGGGCAATTTGTGGCGGGACACCGATCCAGCGTCCTCGAGTGGGCCCACCCACAACAGATTTGTAGATCTCGTCATCGATCGCTGGGAACGGTCCATTTGGCCCATACTTGGTAATGAGACGCGTCCTATACTCCTCCTAAGTAATAACAAAAATAAACTTACGTTAAATAATATTAAAAGAGACGGTAATTTGAATTGAGGAAAACGAATGAATAATACCAGAACGGCCGATTCCTTCCCAAGCCATGCCTCCCCGAACTCCTCCTGCCGTAGCCGGTGCCCAGCTTGTTTGGAGTATTTATAAAGTAATTAATTTTTTCATAAATTAAATAAATTAAAATTAGATGTTTAAATGAACTGGGTAAAGAATATTACCAAGTCCTCATAAACTCTGTTTGGACTTGTTGCCAAAGCGACTTAATCTTCGGACGATTCAGGCTACTCGCATTCCTTTTGTTCTTAAGGATTCTTCCTTGAAGTCGTTCTTTGTTGTAGTACTCGAGCGGCATCCTCCACTTATGCAGGTTGAGGCGAGTGGGATGAGCGGTAGCCAATCCAGGTAGTCAGGATTGTCCGGATCCAGCGGATGCAATCGCTTGCACTTCTTTCGAATATTGTTCTGCGTGTTCTGGTAGAACTCCGCAAACCGGGAGTGCAACTTCTCCAGAAAGCCCGGCTCATCCCACACATGTTGTTCCTGTACGAAATTTAAAAGACAACGTCATTATCCTAAGTAATTTATAACAAGTATTAGTATTAATTAATGTAATATATGAAATATTAATAATTGTTAAAGTACCGCGAACTTATTTGCCCAAGCGGCAAGCTCGTCCGCCGTCTGCTGGTAGTATTTGGGAGGGAATCCGGAGAAGTGGTTCGCGACGACATTCGAAAGCGCGCGCGTGATCTGCTCCGAATGCAAACTGCACATTAACAGAAACCGTGATCGGTAATGAAACATGTAAATAAAAGATATAGCAAAATCTTCTATGTTAGAGACTTGCATGCGTGCGGACTATAAGGCGTCCGTCGGGGCCTGCGGCCGCGGAGAGTAGTGGAGGCGGGGGCTGCGACAATATACGTGGCCGCTGCGGTGGAGGTGCAGCGTCATCATGCAGTGGAGGTGTAGCGTCATCGTTCGGTGCATCTGATGCACCGAATCGCCGGACCCCCCAGGAGAGTCCGTCGTACGTGATCGGGATAACCTCGATGATCGACCACGGGAACTACGGTCGAATGTCCGGCCCCGGGAACCTGACCCCGACTCATCCCGGCCTGAACCATCGGGAGTGGACGCCATATCTCAAAAACATTTAAAACGAACATAAGTTTCATTTTGTAAACTTTTGCGAAGTTTTTAAACTAATTTTGTAAAGTTATATTTTAAAACTAATTTTGTAAAATTATATTTCTAAAGTAACAACATTTTTAAACTAATTTTGTAAAATTGTATTTTTAAACTAACAACATTTTAAAACTAATTTTGTAAAATTATATTTCTAAAGTAACAACATTTTTAAACTAATTTTGTAAAATTGTATTTTTAAACTAACAACATTTTAAAACTAATTTTGTAAAATTATATTTCTAAAGTAACAACATTTTTAAACTAATTTTGTAAAATTATATTTTTAAACTAAAATTGTTGTTTATCGAAATATACATTTATCTAAAATTATCGAATTACGTCATACATTTTACTATATTCCGACCGGATCATCGTCATCGTCATCTTCGTCCGATTGGTTGTCCAAATGATCTATGTGCTCGGGATGTGCTTGACGATCCAATAATCGGGTCACATCTCGGTCCTGAAGTATACTTTCACCAACCGCCGACTCTTGCAATTGATTCGCCGTACCTATCTCTCGCTCTTGCATCAAATCTTCCTTAAAGCGTCTCGGTTTAGTTTTGAAAACTGGCCCACCGCTTTTCAGATTTTGCCTCTTCAAGGGTATTCGAGATAAACCACTTGTTCTCGCTTGGTGGCAAGAATGAATGGATCTTCTCGGATACGATCTGGATGTGCGATCAACATCGATGATCCCGAAAATTTATCGTAACGGACGCCTTTATTCGCATGCAACCACGCACTTGAAGACCGTTATACTCAAAGTTACTCTGCATCAAGGACAATGATTTCGTCAATCCAACCGTAGAAATCCATATAGTCTTCTCGCATTTGTATCTCCGAGGACGCAGACGCCCCACCAGCAGACATCTTGTGCTGGCCGTATTGTTTTGTGTGAAACTTGTACCCGTTCACATACGTACCAGAAATGATTTAGCTCGCACTTTCGGTCCGCAGCCAAGGCGTATAATGCTGGCGGTAGAGTTGTCTCATTTGCAAAGGCTCGCACATTAAAAATAATGTCAGTTTAAGATCAACATACATATTGGGGTTATCTTTAAAACCATAAACAATCAAGTGCAAGACTAACCATGTTCTTGAACCATTTAGGGAATTGTGCAAGTCTGAGATTGTCAATACCAGCGTCATCCAAGTCTGGAAAATTCCGTCGGGCCAACTCGTTGAATCGATCTATAAGTGGGTCAACTTCCGGCAGCTTTGCAGAATATAAGTTTGTACATGTTCCCTTTCTGCAACCGTCAACTCCCGAAAATGTGCTCTGCCCATTGGTTTAGATGGATGATCAAATATTGATAGCCCGCTCGGATTGACAGTAACGGGAACAATTTCGTTACGTATGTTGGGGTTCACACGTGTTCCATAATTATCTGCCATGTAATGCTCGCAGAATATAGCAACCTCCTGGATAAGAAACTTTTCAATGATGGAGCCCTCCAAGAATCTTTTGTTCACAGCTTTTGCTTTCAATCTTTTCATGTTCCTTTCAAACTATACATCCACCCGATGACACAGACTCCACACGTTCAAGATGCCAAGGGAGATGCATCGTGAGATGTTCCATCGAGTCAAAGAACGATGGAGGGAATATTTTCTCCAGCTTTGCAAAGTGTAACGACGATAAATTCATCTAACTTTTCGACATCGTCCAATGGAATATCCTTTGAACAAATTAGTCGGAAGAATTTACTGAATTCAGATATTGTAGTCCAAATACCGTCATCGAGATAGCCCCCAAAGCGATTGGGAGTAACTTCGCATGAAGACATGACAATCATGGGTTTTCATCGTAGAACGTGTTACCGGACGTATTAACACACCTCCCAATGTTAGAAGCATAACCGCCTGGAAGTTTGACGGTATGCTTCAACCAATAGCAAATACTGCAATCTGATCTGCATTTAAAGTATACGTCGCCTTTGGTTTGAACGGTTCTCTCCTATGAGGATCGGTCACCAAATGCAATTCAGTGGCGAAGTCCTAAATCTTCTAGATCACGTCTCGAATTTGCGTTGTCCTTACTTTTCCCTTTCGATTGACAAGCGTGTAGAAAACATTGTCGAAACAATTTTTTTCGATATGCATCACATCGAGACAATGTCTAACTTTCAGATCTGCCCAATATGGCAATTCCCAAAAAATCGATTTCTTAATCCAATTATGTTGCTTCCCAAACATGTCTACCCTCATGTGATCCCACGGTGTCCCGAATGGTGGAAACACGATGTTTTCGACCTCGCTTAATATTTGGTGGCCTGATTTGAACTCACATCTTGGCCTTCGATCTGTATGTTTCCATGATTGCTTGTTGTTACGGAGCGCATGTCGTTGCGGTAAAAATCTTCTATGACAACCAAACCAACTCGTTTTCTTCCCGTTAGTCAGCTGAAAACTATGAACATCCTCCATACAGTACGGGCATGCAAGTCTTCCATGCGTGCTCCACCCTGATAACATTCCGTGCTGGGAAATCACTAATTGTCCACAGCAGACAGGCCCGCATGTTAAAGTTCTGATTACGATGTGCATCCCGGTTTCCACGCCCGTATTCCATAGATGTTTCAACTCGTCAAGCGTGGACGTAAAAACACATCAATGTTACGGCCCGGTGACTTTGGACCGAGGATTAGCAACGGCATGAAAGTGTACGCCTCCTTCATGCATAAATCGGGAGGCGAGGTTATAAACCACGATGAATACAGGCCACATAGAATATGATTGTCCCGAGTCGACAACGGGTTGAAACCATCTCGTACATAACCCCAATCGAACATTTCTATACTCACATGCAAAATCAGGATAACACTTATCAACATGTTTCCATGCCTCGGCTTGGGATGGATGTCCAATAATACCCATCGAATTCTCACTAGCTCTAAGATGATACGTCATAAATTTAGCGGTTCTCGCGGACTGGTAAAGTCGTTGGAGCCGCTCAGTAATTGGTAGATAACGTAAAATCTTTTTAGCTTTGGGTTTTTGATTCGCCTCACGTTCTTGAGCGTGCCCGCACCACATACCCTACAATTATTTAATTTTTCATATCTACCATCAAACAACATGCGATTGTTTTCGCATGCATGAATCTTTCTGTACGGTAACCCCAACTCTTTCATCATCGCTTTTGCACTACACATGCTCGTAGGCAAGGTTGCCTCTTCTCCGGGCGTATTTCGTTGATAAATTCAATCAACTCCGAGAAAAACGCGTCCGATACGTTATGCTGACTTTTCATGCTCAAGAACTTAGAAATAACAGCCAACTTGGTGTGCTTATCAGTACATCCCTCATATAGAGGCTGCGACGCATCGCGTAATAAATCAAAAAACTTTTGAGTCCTTGCATTTGGCATTTCGGGTGTGACGTCATCCTCATCCATATGCTCCATATCATCACCCTCAAAATTATTTCCATTATCACGAATCCCAAAAGCCTCGCGAACCATTTCACGGTAATCATCACTCCTTCCTACATTACCCTCAAACAAATTATTCGTACTTACAATATTCGATGATGATGATGACGACGATGCCACATCAAATTGGTAACCTCGATAAACACATGGATTTATTTGACGTCGTTCACCATGACAATCCCACACATGATAATTTAGTTGAAATCCATCTAACAGTAAATGCTTGCCAATAGTTTCTCGATCACGGTAATATCTATTTTTACATTTTCTACAAGGACATTTGACAAATTGTTCTCCCTTTTCCCGAGCAACACGAAACGCAAAATTCAGGAATTCCACAAGCCCGTTCCAAAATCTCGACTAATATCGCGAGTTCCCTCCTCAAAACGCTGATACATCCAATCACGATCTTCGGCCATTATATAGTTCCTATAATATTTGTGTCAATAAAATAATATGATAAATAAAAACATAACAATTATAAAATATATATATTCAGCAGTACAGAACTTAATTAATTCCACAATTTACACTACCGGTTTATGTCCTAATTCAAGGTGCATGGGTCCTAACCTATTCATAAAAGTACTATTAGTTAATCAAACTTTTATCCTGTGTATGGAGAAACTGATATTATTACGTAAATTTCGTGACATTTCGTCTTAGTTCCTCGTTGTACCATTTCTCCGGCGTAACGCCTAGAGCGGGTACAAAGAGGAACAAGACGAAATATTGCATCCGAAATTTACGTAACTCTTATCATTTCTCCATACACAATCATAAAAGATGAATTAACCGATAGTATACTTTTACAAACTGTCCAATGGGACAATCCATGAAAACCTTGTAGAATATATAATTTTACACCGTCATTTCAATACTCTGAAATAACCTGTAAAATAATATATTACTACAAGTTTTCATAGACAGGTACTATGGCTCATGAACTACTTTAATTAATTTAACTACATAATTAGGCAACTCATGAAATACATTATAAAAAATAAAAGAAATGATAACAATTTTTATAAACAAATCTAAAATATAATATTTATTACCTGAAAGAGACACAATAACAGCTGCCGGTAGATCTCCACCTGAAATAACGAGATGCTATATATTTTCTTCAATTAACAAGAAATTGAAAGGAGAATAGTTGGAGGAAGAAAATGTAAGTGTTCGGCGAAAATGTGAACCCGAGTGCTTATATAGGAGTTTTTACCCGGCCACGGCGCGGTAAATGGCGCGTAACGGACCGGTCAAAGGACCTCGTAAACAACGCGGAGTTACGCGGCCTTCACCGCAACGCGGCGCGTACACAACTTACGCGGCCTGCACCGCGCGTTTGGCAGCGGCGCGACGACTAGCGCCGGTGACTGCGCTGCCACTTACCGCGGCCTCGTGCGCGGTGACAGCCATGGTAAGTAATGCTTCACCCACGTAGTGCAACCGGGCCCTCATAATTCAGTTTTAAAAGCCTTCCTCGCCATTTCAAAACGAAAACTTAGAGAGAAGTGTTCTCTGCTCTCAAACTCCATTCTGAGAGAAGAGAGTTGCTCTCGAACCTCACCATCTCCAACCTTGAAGCAGCTCATTTCTCATGATTTCACTCTCATTTTCTTCATCTTGATGCGAGAAGGTTGATTAACAACGAGAAGATATTATTAATGCCAGTACGTACAATTTTTTCTCTTCTAATTAAATTTTATTGGGTATTTAGTTTTTACTAGATCTCTTAGATATTGTAATATGAAGTTATATTTTGTAGATGAACCATAGTTCCTGTCTGTGAATACTCTTTAGAAGATGAATCTATGTTATACAGATTATTTCCAAGCTACACCTGGAAATAGTTGTGTTAAAGATTACTTCTATCGAGTATTCATGGATTGTCCAAATTGGATAGTTCATAAAAACGCAATCGTGATTAGGTTGGCTTTTGGATTTGTATTGTTGTTCACATTAAGTTAATTTTGTTAGCATCTTGTCTTGTTCCTCATTATACAAGATTTGCAGCAGATTAAAAAATGGGTATAATGGGAAGCTGACGAAGTCTTTGAAATTTTGGTAATCGTGAATAAAATACAGATCCAAAAGTTTAGCATTGATTGGGTTTTTATGAATAGGATAGGACCCATGCACCATTTAAGTGATTTAATAAATTTTGTCTTAAGCTAATTATTGGTAGTCTTTAATATTCTTATACGTAGGAGTAACTATGGCTGAAGGGCGTGCTTGGATGTACCGGCGTAAAAGTCGGAAGACTGGTCAACTAAATTTGGCGTTTTGTGAATTCGCCTTTAATGTTGCGCAAGAGATTGGAGAAACCATGGTTAAATGTCCGTGTAAGAAATGTAAAAATATCAAGTTTTTGATAAAAGTACTATTGAGAAGCATTTAGTTGAGATATGGATTTAAAGATGATTATTATGTATGGGATCTTCATGGTGAGGAACCGCGTATCAATCCAATCATTTACCGATGTTACGAGGAATTTAATGAACCTTCATCATCAAACAATGTTTCTTCATATGAAAATGAGCAGACTATTAGTCGCGGTGACAGGGGATGAGATTGCAAGCAAATGGTTCGAGACGGTTTGTTTTCTTCGAATAATTTTGGACATGGAAATAGTGGAAATGATAATGTTAACATGTCAAGCTTTGAAGAGAATGAAGATATCATGAATGTCGACGTTCCAAATGAAAAGGCAGAAGCAGTTTTTCAATTGTTGAAAGATGCGGCCACGACCTTTATATAATGGATGTACCGAACACACGAGAATATCAGCTTTGACCGAGTTATTGAGTATTAAAAATCAACACAACATATCTGATGGAGCTTTTAATAGCATACTGAAGTTTGTGAATCGTGTGTTACCCAATAATGAAGCATTGCCAGCAAACATGGATAAAAGCGAAAAGAACGATCAAAGAGTTAGGTTTACCGTATCATAAGATTCATGCGTGCGAGAACAAGCTGCATGTTGTTTTACGGTAGTGATATCGGCGAAGTGTTTTGCAACATGTGTGGTGCGTGCGGATATACGGAGGAGCATGAATGAAGGTGAGAAACCGAAGGCGAAAAAGATTTTACGGTATCTACCGTAATCGAGTGGCTGACAAATTTTTATGTCATCCAAAACAGCTGAACATATGACATATCATGCGAGTTTAAAAGAGCATTCAAATGGTAGTATTGGACATCCAAGTCAATTAGAGGCATGGAAACATTTTGATAACGTTTTCCAGATTTTGCGAGAAGATGTTAGAAATGTACGGTTGGGGTTATGTACCGATGGATTCAACCCAATGGCGGTCTGAGTAACCCATATTCGATGTGGCCGGTATTTATCACTGTATACAATTTTCCACCCAACATGTGCATGAAGGAGGCATACATTTTCATGGCATTATTAATACCAGGTCCACGATCACCAGGTCGTAACATTGATGTGTTCTTGCGTCCATTGATCGAAGAATTAAAAGTTCTATGGAATACAAGTGTAATAACTTGGGATGCGCGTGAGAAAACTTTATGATGTGGGCTTGTCTACTCGGACTATCGGTGACTTTCCGACTTACGGTATGTTGTCGGTGGAGCACGCAAGGAAATCTCGCATGTCCATATAGTATAGATGGTGTAACTGGTTATCGATTACCCAATGGGCGCAAACCTTGTTGGTGGGGCTGCCACAGACGATTTCTACCCCCTGGTCACCAATTTCGAAATGATCGTAAGACATGGGGTAGTATTCTTGGTCAAGATCGTAGAGGTCATAGTGAACCATTGTCTGGTCATCAAATTTTGATGCAAATTGAGGGGATTCAATTCCCACAATTTGGGATACCATGGGATCATGAAAGAGCTGTTGATTTTGGAACGAAGCATAACTGGATTAAGAAATCAATTTTAAGGAGTTGCCATATTGGGTGGATCTGCAAGTCGGACATAACCTAGATGTGATGCATATTGAGAAAAATTGTTTTGATAATGTTTTTATACGATTATGAACGTGAAAGGTAAGACCAAGGACAATGCAAAGCGAGACTAGATCTTCAACGTATGAATATCCGACCGAATTGCATTTGGTTAGAGGTCCTAATGGCAGACCATATCAACCAATGGCAAGCTATACTTTAAATGCGGAATGATTCAAAATGTTTGCTTTTGGCTAAAGCACACCGTCAAACTCCACGATGGATATGCGTCTAATATTGGAAATTGTGTTAACACAACTAATAATTCCTTTACGGCATGAAGACTCATGATTGTCATGTGTTTATGAAAAAGTTGCTTCCAATAGGTTTACGTGATGCTGTTATGGATCCTATATGGCTTACAGTAGATGAATTTAGCAAATTCTTCAGAATAATTTGTTTAAAGGAATTCAGGTTGTCTGACATAGAGAAATTGGAAGATTATATAGCTGTAACATTGTGTAAGCTTGAAAAGTATTTTCCTCCATCATTCTTTGACTCCATAGAACATTTGACGATTCATTTATCGTTACCGTCCGCCACCCGAGCCCGGTTGCGGAGGCGGGGCACCGGGAGCGGAAGCCGGAAACATACATGATGGCAGTCCATCGAGACCCGATGCGCGTAGCGGACTTAAAGAGAGAAATGAAAGTTGAAGCAACTTAACAAAAATTCCATACATATCACTAAAATAAAATCTAAACATGCACTTCATGCATTAGCGAGTAAGCCCCGCCTCCGTGGACGAGTGCTTACCGATGTGTGGCACATACATTCCACATTTTCATGGTGTTCTAAGTCAAATTCATCACTTATTTGAGCTTATTTTTGTATTATGTGTGCGCTTTATTCGCCGTGTCAATTTGTACATAGGCACACACTTGAGGAGTGGAGATGAAGCGCGGAGAACCTCGTGAAAGGACCCAACATGGTAAAGCATGGGAAGAAGGTCTTCTACCAAGATTTTGTTGCTTTGAACAGTACCAGGCGCTAACACCAAGAGCACCAGGCGAATCCATGCGCATCCCCTGGAGCTATTTGGCCAAAATGGAGAGACCAGGCGCATCCCCAGGCCCACCAGGCGCACCCCGGCGCATCCTCCGGAGAAAAATGACCCTCCGTGAACAGTACAAGCGCATCCCCAGGCCTACCAGGCGCAACCCCAGACAGCCTCGGGCCTCCACGTCATTTAATGAGTCTTTCTCGATTCAAACTCGATTCCACTCGTTTTGGACTCGGTTTTGGACATGTTTACCCTTATTTTACCTTGTTATGATGTCTCATATATCTAGGGACCTTTTAGACTATTAGATATAGTATATATAGACTTTTAGGATGAGTTTTAGACACATCTCACCATTTACACGAATTTCACATCAAACTTGAAGTTGGAGCTGTTCTTCCTCTTTCTCCTAGGGCTTATGAGCCCCTTCAACCTCACAATTATGAGAGGTTGATTGGGGCTCTTGTGGATGATCATTTATAGGGTGATTTCTATCCTATCTCTCTCTTTTACTCTTCATTGTTGGTGTTTTATTGGTGCTGATTTTGAGTAGTATCATGAGTAGGAGTAGGTAGTTTTCATTTCTTCTTGGGGGTTTAATGTTATTAGAGGTTTGATTGTGATATTCTCGACTTGTATGGATTTAGATACCAATTCCATGATCATTGAATGCTTAAGTATGTTAGAGAGTGGCTAACTATAGCATATGCATCTAAGGTGTTTGTTGAAATGCTCGAGAGAGGTTTTAATGAACTTTGCCTAAGGGATTTGGTTGATTGGCTTGCTGATTGTTAGAGATAACATCTAGGAGTTGATTGATTAGTAGATTAGGAGTTGTTCATGCCTTGTCACCTAATGCTAATACAACGAGAGTTGTTTAGGTTAGTGTTTGGCGAGAGATTAATGTGCTATCTAGAGATGGAAGCATGTTAGCTTTAGTAATCAATCTCTAAACCATGAGTTGAGATGCACAAGTAGCCTCTAAGATGCATGAATCCCGAAGAGATCTCTATACTTGAAATTCCACAAGTTCTAATTTTCCTAGCTCTTACTTGTTTCATTTCACTCGTTGCCTCCATTGCATCTAGTTTCATTTAAATTAGTTACACTTTCCACCAACCATCCCATCAAACCATTGCTGCCCCTTGCATTGCATTCTAGCATAGTTATACACATTGCACACTAGCCTAGGAACGCTCGATTCTCTTGGGTTCGACCCCTTACTCTTCGCCCTACACTATTTTTGACAAATACAAGGGTGAGTTAAGGTGTTTATAAATGTATTTGAATCATTGCACCTGTGTTTTGCATTGAGTAAAAACACCCTTGATCAAATTAGGCGCCGTTGCGGGATCGAACCGGGTCACCCGCGTGACAGCGGGAATACTCACCACTATACTACACACATTTCATACACACATTTCACCCTTGATCAAATTGGCGCCGTTGCCGGGGAGTTGAGTGTAAGTTTTTAGACTTTTTGTGTTGTGTGTTGCATGTTGCATATCATGTTTATTTCCTTGCATTGAAGATTTTAGACCATGTTTACTTCCATTTCTTTTCTTGCATTGTAGGTACCATCTTTTGTGCTACTAATGGCACACCACAACATGTGGAGGAACAACCAAGACCACTATCATTGGGAGGACATGGATGCTTATGAAGATACTTGGTCAAATGGACAGCAAGACTCATGGAGAGGAAATGGCTTCTACAATCATCAAACATTCTACACTTGGGAGCCAACATATGAAGATTATGAAGCAAACACTCATGAGTACTACTATGTCACATCTCCACCACCTCTTGTGCAACGGAATGAAGCATTGCTTTCTATGACACAAAAGTTAGATGATCTTGTGAATGAGATGAGGGCAAACAACATTCAAAGAGAGGAGGAAATGACCAAAGTAATGAAGGAACCGTCTCTTGTGCAACAAAATGAAGTGTTGCTTTCCATGAACCAAACATTGGAAGATTTCATAAGTGAACTTGGAGAACAACAAAAGAGAAGAGGAAAGGTTCAAAAGAGAGAACTCCCACCCTTCACCTCTCTTCATGGAGCCCCAATTGAAGAAAAACCTTCTCTTAGTCAATTAATAGAGGATCTAGCTATAGAGATAAGAGAAGGCAGCAAGATGATTGAAGAGGGATGTAACACTTTGACCAACAAAATGGCATATGCGAAAGAAGAAAGAAGGGCATCATTGAAGAACATGAAGCTTTTATGTGCACAAATGGCATGGGATTTACAAGACCAATTCCTAGAGATGAGCCATGGGATGCAAGATAATGCCACAATTGTAGAACATGACCAACCATTGGAAGATATGAACTTCGAAGAGAAAAGTGAGCACTTCGAGAAAAATATAGAGGAAAAGTGTGAAGAAGAATTCAAATGGGGAGAAGCGGAAATTGCAAATCTCAAGATACTTTTAGGAGCAACACCCACTCTTCGCTCTCAAGTGCCCCAAGATGAATATGTGGAAATCTTCAAGTTGGATAAGTGTTGTGAAGGTGGAATGTTTAAAGGGAGATGCATGCCATGGAGACCTCCAAGAAAGATGAGTCTAGTGGATCTTGGAAGGAAATACCCGTTTGATCTTCATGTTGTGGATGACATAAGACCGAAGGGTGTCACGTGAGACTTTCTTCACCATTCATGCCTAGCCAAGGGCTTTAAACATGGCGCTTGTTGGGAGGCAACCCAACGGTTTTGAACTTCATGTTTTAGCTTCTTAAAGTTCAAGTTTAAATAAGAGTAGGAGCATTGACGTGCTTTATTTCCAGGTGGGTGAAGCCAATTGAAGTGGAATTTCAGGAGAAACATGTTCATGGAAATTTTTGTTTGAAAGTGGAGAGGCAAAAACGCAAACAACCCATTTCTCCACCGGTACTGAGGCCGGACCCACCACCTCCACCCACGATTAGGGGGCCTCCTAGGCCCCCCAGGTACGACCTACCGTTCTCTTCCTTTTTCTTTCCCTCTCATGCTATGAGGACATTGCATATTTTGAGTTTGGGGGGGTATACGCATATGTTTCATGTGGGAGATGGTAGAGAGTACCTTGTGTTGTATTTGACTTGAAACACCTTGCAAGCATCTAGTTTTTATTTTTCTTTTAAGGTTATGATTTTCAAAAAAAAATCATATAAATCTTGAAATATTCCAAAAAAAATCAGAAAACTAAAAAAACTTGTAGGCAAGTTGTATTTGGGATATGATAAGTGGTTCATGCATTCGATGATAGAATATGGTGTGTGTGTTCTTAGCTTGAGTACTAATATAGACGGATCTTACTTGTTGAGTGTCTTGTTGAACTTTTGTGAATTGTTACACTTTAGAATTGCATGATTTGATTTTTGGATTAAAGTTGGTCTCGAGCATGAAAATTTTCTTTAAGGAGAACCGGAAACTTTGATTAATGTTATCGTGTGAAACTTGATTTAGCTAGCTTGTGAATGAGAAATGTTAGGTGGTTGCCTAATATTTGCACTCTAAGTTGCAACACGTGGAATGATGCTTTTGTCATGAAGCGGAGCACCCGTAGCATAGCTTAGTGCCTCTCTTCCAGTGCTAGCTTAGAGTGCAAGTATGTGCTCTAGCGCATCTTGATGGGGTTCGATTGGAATGATTCTTTAGACACATGGTTGTAGACGCCAACTGTGTGGCCTCTTGACCCTCTTCCAAACGTCCCCCTTACGAGTTAGGAAACCATCCTCACGCACGAAAAAAAGGAAAAAGAAATAAAAAAGAGAAAAAATATAGAATGAAAGTAAGAAAAAGAGATTAATCAATAAGTTGTGAGCAATAGGCATTCTACATTCACTTGCTAAATCTAGTTTCTTATCGGTATTCATTAATTTTAGAGTCTACATTTTTTTTAAAGGTATTGAATGCTCGAATGACCAACTTACCCCAACTTTTGTCTCTTCCTATTTTTATTGTAACTTCTCACAAATTGTTCACTTGTGCACTACACAAGATGTAGATCTTTCTTTAGGAGCACTCAAGCTTTGTCGAGTAGTGATTCTTAAGTGCATGAATAACTTTGATTTGATTTCTTGCCTACACCAAATGCTTTTGTAATATATAGGTGGCTAGAGTAGGAGTCCTTGAGTCTTTACTTTCCTAGATGCTTGTGTTGCTAGAGACTAGCAACATTTTGAGTTGGGGGTGTGATGTGTGGCACATACATTCCACATTTTCATGGTGTTCTAAGTCAAATTCATCACTTATTTGAGCTTATTTTTGTATTATGTGTGCGCTTTATTCGCCGTGTCAATTTGTACATAGGCACACACTTGAGGAGTGGAGATGAAGCGCGGAGAACCTCGTGAAAGGACCCAACATGGTAAAGCATGGGAAGAAGGTCTTCTACCAAGATTTTGTTGCTGTGAACAGTACCAGGCGCAACCCGCAGGCGCATCCGGGCGCATCCCTGGAGCTAATTGGCCAAAATGGAGAGACCAGGCGCATCCCCAGGCCCACCAGGCGCACCCCGGCGCATCCTCTGGAGAAAAATGGCCCTCTGTGAACAGTACAGGCGCATCCCCAGGCCTACCAGGCGCAACCCCCTTCACAGCCTCGGGCCTCCACGTCATTTAATGAGTCTTTCTCGATTCAAACTCGATTCCACTCGTTTTGGACTCGGTTTTTGGACATGTTTACCCTTATTTTACCTTGTTATGATGTCTCATATATCTAGGGACCTTTTAGACTATTAGATATAGTATATATAGACTTTTAGGATGAGTTTTAGACACATCTCACCATTTACACGAATTTCACATCAAACTTGAAGTTGGAGCTGTTCTTCCTCTTTCTCCTAGGGCTTATGAGCCCTTCAACCTCACAATTATGAGAGGTTGATTGGGGCTCTTGTGGATGATCATTTATAGGGTGATTTCTATCCTATCTCTCTCTTTTACTCTTCATTGTTGGTGTTTTATTGGTGCTGATTTTGAGTAGTATCATGAGTAGGAGTAGGTAGTTTTCATTTCTTCTTGGGGGTTTAATGTTATTAGAGGTTTGATTGTGATATTCTCGACTTGTATGGATTTAGATACCAATTCCATGATCATTGAATGCTTAAGTATGTTAGAGAGTGGCTAACTATAGCATATGCATCTAAGGTGTTTGTTGAAATGCTCGAGAGAGGTTTTAATGAACTTTGCCTAAGGGATTTGGTTGATTGGCTTGCTGATTGTTAGAGATAACATCTAGGAGTTGATTGATTAGTAGATTAGGAGTTGTTCATGCCTTGTCACCTAATGCTAATACAACGAGAGTTGTTTAGGTTAGTGTTTGGCGAGAGATTAATGTGCTATCTAGAGATGGAAGCATGTTAGCTTTAGTAATCAATCTCTAAACCATGAGTTGAGATGCACAAGTAGCCTCTAAGATGCATGAATCCCGAAGAGATCTCTATACTTGAAATTCCACAAGTTCTAATTTTCCTAGCTCTTACTTGTTTCATTTCACTCGTTGCCTCCATTGCATCTAGTTTCATTTAAATTAGTTACACTTTCCACCAACCATCCCATCAAACCATTGCTGCCCCTTGCATTGCATTCTAGCATAGTTATACACATTGCACACTAGCCTAGGAACGCTCGATTCTCTTGGGTTCGACCCCTTACTCTTCGCCTACACTATTTTTGACAAATACAAGGGTGAGTTAAGGTGTTTATAAATGTATTTGAATCATTGCACTGTGTTTTGCATTGAGTAAAAACACCCTTGATCACTTACGCACCAAAACATAGATGCATACAGAGTTCACAGAACCTAAAGTATCTAGCAAGCGCCAAGCGCTCAGAACATGCACAGAACAGAATATATAAGTATATACAAATATACAATCATCACAGCAATAAAACAGAGAGTATGCACGTGCAGCTACAGAGCCGACCCTAGGCCTAAACGTCAAAATACCTCGCGCGGGATTCAGACCAAGTAGACAAAATCCCAGCTCGCAAGGTACTACTGCTGCTCAACACAACCAAGGCAGAAGCCTCGCGAAACCTACCCCGGCTGCTTACTGCACCTACCGAAATCCAAAAACAACCAAAAAGGGTGAGTCCTAAAAGGACCCCGTAAGGGATTTGGGGTAAGATAAGCATATGTAACCCTGCAAAACAGAAAGATAGCAATATACAGAATATATGAAACAGAATACAGAATATCGTGCAGGTAATTAAAACAGATCGGAATCCCGAAGGATGTGCGATACTAAATCGCCACAAACCCTTATAACCAATCAGAACGACAGCCTCCCTCTAAGGGAGTCAGAAGCCGAAGCTATTACAGAAGCATGGTGCACCGGTGTGGGTAGCGAACCCTCAACTGTCGTAGGGTTAGCAGACAGTATGCCATAAGGCATACTCCTACAAATTACTGAACGTACCTTAAAGCGAAATTTCCAAATACCGCAAAATGCAGAAGTGCTACAATACATACACCTACGGACTACGAGAATATGCTCTAGGCATATAATACTGAAATACCTGCAGAACAGAAAATGAAACTAAACATACACCTATCTTACCAAAAATAGCAGAACCAAACCCTTACCTCACAAATCCAGAGTATTTGATCGATTCTGGACGATTTCCAAACCACGACCCGAAACCCGAAAACCTCTCTTTTTCTAACTTCCGAACCTCAGAATCTGTCAATTCAAGCTGAATTAGCAACCTTACCAACCACACTACCAAACTACACCCCCGACCCCAAAACTGAAAATCCGGCAGAATTTCCGTAAAATTCCAGATTTCCACAGAAATGTCAGAATTCAGAACCAACCTAGACAAAGCAAGATTATACATCAACAAACATGATTCAATAAGCAGAACTGATCAAATCCAACCTTAAAC
Organism: Stellera chamaejasme; assembly: GCA_024586325.1. Taxonomy (NCBI): domain Eukaryota; kingdom Viridiplantae; phylum Streptophyta; class Magnoliopsida; order Malvales; family Thymelaeaceae; genus Stellera; species Stellera chamaejasme. The sequence goes on along the minus strand of CM044981.1, from coordinate 51,651,426 downwards.
CCTTCATTATCCGCTATTTTCCGATAATCCCGCTTAATTGCAACTTTTCCATTTCTTAACCGAATTCAACGTTTCAAACTTCAAACCACTCCTAAATTCAACCCCAATACCATTTTAACATCCAAATCAACCAAAACCAAACTCCAACCTAGATAAAGAATCATTCCAAAATTCGGTTCTTAACCAACTTTTTATCCCACTTCCAATTCAATCCATTCAAGCTTCCAATTAATCAATCTAACCACCAATTTCACTTCTAAACCAAGAATGCTATCCAATTGCATCCAAAACAACAAAATCCAACTTTGAACATCAACAAACATAATCGGCCAAAAGGGGGTTTCCAACCCAACTTGTTTTCCATCAAATTGAATCCATACATAAGCTTAGAATCATGCTAGGATTAACATACTTGAAGCATGATTCAAGAAAACAAACACACATCATTTTAGAATAATTCCCAAAATTTCGCCACTTTATGTTTCTAGCATCCAAGGAGTTTTTCCAAAATCTAACACTTGATTATCACTCTCCTACAACCCAAGAACATCATACTAAAAGATGGGAGAAAGAGAATCATCCTAGCTAGTAGCTAAGAACAAACCCATAATTTGCAAAATCTTCTCTTTTCTCACTAAACCTTGATTCCAACAAGTAAAGAGAACTTAGAAAGGAACTTACCACATAAAGGATCCATTTCCTCTTTGATTTGAGCCAATATTTGAAGAACAAGAAGCTTGGAGAAATGCTCTAATGGTGGCGGATGCTAGAGGAGGAAGAAGAAGAAGATGAAAATGAAATAATAAGCTTTTATGAAATATATATGCTATATATATATTTCCTTCTTTTCCCATCACTTCTCATCTTAAATAAGAGTAAGACATGTGTCCCTTATCTCCTCCCCATTCCAGCCGAATTCCACTTGCTGCCCATGCTCCATAATTTTTATTTTGTAACCAAATACGAGTTAACTCCCAACTTTTCCGAAAGTTCCAATATTTTTGGCCCAAAAATAATTACCAAATTCCAAAATTAACGAAACTTGGACACAATCCTCAGAATATTATAACATTAACAGAACATTTTTCAAAAGTTCATTTACCATTCCGGAGTGTCCTACCGAGCTCGCTGAACCCGAACCCAAACCCGACGTGCGAGCGTGTCAACCTGAACCGAAATTCCGTCACTCCAAAATTCTACAAAAATACTCATAAATTCCATCTTAAATTATAACACAACTTACCCCAAAGCCGTCAGAAAATTTTCATCCCGAGCCCCGGGATTCCCGTCCCGAGCCCCGGGAGTCACCCGGAACCGAACGTCCCGCCCCAAGTATTAAACTCCACAACCACCACCGGGACGTTTCCACGACTCCAAAACTGCAAACGGCTTCCCAAACTGAGATCTCGAGAGTGCTACCGAGCCCGCTGTACGTCCCGAGACGACCCCGACAACCCCCCGGCGCCAGAAAAATATTTTCGGCGGAAACGTCCGGGGGACCCACACGACCTCAAATACGGAAGGGTTCGCCAAAATGATACTCGGATAGGGCTCGGGAGCCGCCTGAACGCCGAAAACGTGACCGCAGCCAAAACCGAGCCTCGGGTCACCCGGCCGCAACCCGCTCGGGGTGACCGTAACATTTACCGTGGGAGCTTAGAATGTATGGCCTGTGCAATTCCGATGGATGTATCCATTTGAAAGGCTTATGAAAAAGTTAAAAGCAAAATGTGTCAACAAGAGAATTCGGAGGGATCAATTGTTGAGAAGTATATGATGCAAGAAGTGTCACTATTTTGAGCATTACTTTACCGAAAATCTTGGAACACGGATTAATCCTATCTTGCGGAATGATGTTGGTGGTACAACATCACAGGAGTCGGAATCTCGATCTTCAAGCATCCTATAAGGAACTTTGGGAGGGCAAGAAACCGACAATTGTGAGATGAAGAATTACATCATGTACATACGTATATTCTCTTGAATTGTAGAGAAGTTTAACCATACATAAGGTATTTCATAGTATTTACTTTATTTGATTTTATTTCACTCATACTACGTATTCTTGTGTAGTCAATTCGACGAGATTTCACGCTACAATAACCACAACATCACGGATCAACAGTTGAATGATCATAGGATGGCTAATTTCGATCAATGGTTCGGAGTAGCGGTGCGATTTGGTGAATTTTTGTATTTAAATTTAAAAGATCGGAGACCATTCTATACTAACTTTATATATTATTGTGACTTGTCGTATAGGCTTACTCGGATCCAGGACTTTGGGAATTGACATGTTTCCCGAATCAAAAGCAAAATCATACGACGGGACATTTGTCAATGGCTTCAGATTTCATACATACACATATGGACAAAAAAAAAGGACTTCTAACTGGGCGTCTGTGTCCTCGGTGACGTAAACTCCTAAGACTATGTCGATTTTTACGGATGGATCGATGAAATTCTTGAACTACGTTATTAAGAACATTTCATCACCGTGTTCAAGTGTACATGGTTTAATCCGCGCAGAGGTGTCCGTATGCATGATAAGTCAGGGATTATTGACGTCGACTATAACTCACGACTAGATTATGAAGATCCTTTCATTCTTGCAAGTCAGGCGCAACAGGTAGTTTACATTCCATACCCTGCCGATCGCCGACGCTTGTCTCAGTGGTGGACCATATTTAAAACCAAGCCGCGTAATTTTATCGGACCATACGTTGAAGAAGTTTTAGACATTAATGAACGATCTGCATCTAGTTCTTCATCAACTATCCATATAAATGATCGAGATGCTCTTCAAGAACCAAGCATTACAGAATTAATTAATATACAAGGTTCAGATGATGATGAGATTACAACACTTGTCAACCAAAATGAGGAGCCGCAGATGTTGGATGAAGGACATATTGTGATTTAGGAAGATGAAGATGATATTCCTAATGAAATGTAATTCTTTTATAACTCGTTTCAAAATTGTGTGGACCGGATTGAACGTTTTCAATATATTTGTATTTGCATGTGAGTCATGGACTTAATTGTACATTACGAATGTGTAAGGACTGGAGTGAATGTTATTTCACTGTTTATGACCACGTTCCCCGTCATAACGTTACAAATTCTGACGAAATCTTCAAATTTGTCCGTTGCGTTATGGCGGCGTTGTCCGTCATAAAATCGTCATTATTGGTCACATTAAATACAATATGGCGGCACGGGCGTCATTCCTCCGTCATAACGTTACAAATTCTGACGAAATCTTCAATTTTGTCCCGTTGCATGTTATGACGGCTTCGGCCGTCATAAAGCCGTCATTACTGGTCACATTAAATACTATATGACGGCCTGGGCCGTCATTCCTCTGTCATAACGTTACAAATTCTGACGAAAACCTCAGATTTGTCCGTTGCACGTTATAGCGGCTTTGGTCGTCATGAAGCCGTCATAAATGTCAATATGACGGCCCGGTCATAAAGCTGTCATATCGTTACATGCATTAAATGCGACGTCTGTAAATAGTCTTCCTTCCCCGATACGTTCCCCTTCCCCAACACGTTCATCACCCTTCCTCTTCCCTCTGTAACTCCTCCCTCTGGAACCCCACCCTCCCTCGTAATTCGTCCCCTCCCTCCCTCCCTCCATCGTTCACCGGAACTCGTCCATGACAACATCACGGGTAACTCCCTCCCTCTATTTTGTTTTTTTAACTCTCTTCGTCATCTCACCTTAGGGTTTCGTTTTTTGCATCTGTTGTTACGCCGCCGTCGTTTGCTTCGTTCACTGTGGCGCCGCCGTGCCGTTCGTCCTTCGCCGAGGCAACCGTTGCGACGGGGAAGGTAAAACCTATAAACCCTTGATGATATTTTCATTTTCATTACGGGTTCATGATGCTTGCGTTCATCATGAGAAACAAGCTCTTGGACTAATTTCGTTTAAGTATTGTTTTCAAATATAGTTTTCATTTTTTTAGTTTAAGTAATTTCGTTTTCTATATTTTTGGGAATTTCGTTTCTCTGTTTTCAAATTTTTTTAGTTTAAGTAATTTCGTTTTTCTATATTTTTTGGTAATTTCGTTTCTCTGTTTTCAAATATTGTTTTCAAATATTTTTTTCAAATATTTTTTTTAATTTAAGTAATTTCGTTTTTCTATATTTTTTGGTAATTTCGTTTCTCTGTTTTCAAATATTGTTTTCAAAAATTCTGTTTTCAAATATTGTTTTCAAAAATTTTTTTTAGTTTAAGTAATTTCGTTTTTCTATATTTTTTGGTAATTTCGTTTCTCTGTTTTCAAATATTGTTTTCAAAATTCATTTTCAAATATTGTTTTCAAATATATTTTTATATTAAGTAATTTCGTTTTCTATATTTTTGGTAATTTTGTTTCTCTGTTTTCAAATATTTTTTTAAATATTGTTTTCAAATATTTTTAGTTTAAGTTATTTCGTTTTCTATATTTTTGGTAATTTCGTTTCTCTGTTTTCAAATATTGTTTTCAAAAATTCTGTTTTCAAATATTTTAGTTTAAGTAATTTCGTTTTCTATATTTTTGGTAATTTCGTTTTCTGTTTTCAAATATTGTTTTCAAAAATTCTGTTTTCAAATATTTTTTTAATTTAAGTAATTTCGTTTTTCTATATTTTTGGTAATGTCGTTTCTCTGTTTTCAAATATTTTTTTAATTTAAGTAATTTATTTCAAATTATTGTTTTATGTTATTATTTATATTTTCCATGTAATTTAACTAATTTCCGTTTTAAAGTAATTTTCTGTAATTTAAGTAATATCCGGACTTTGTATTTGAGAGATATGGCTGGACCCGGGGACCATCATGATAGTACTGGTACCGGTCGTAGTGGTCGTAGTGGTCGTAGTGCAGTGCGTCGTCTGCCGGCACCGGTCGTCTGCCGGTATCGGTCGTGGCGGCGACCGGCTTCTTCGCGGCGGTATCCGCGATGCGGGCACGCCTCTATCTCACGCCGTCCGGAGGAGGGCCCACGGGAGGGCCAGGATGACCCATAAGAGGTGTCACTACTGCACGCCCGAGACCCGAGAACTCATATACGTCGGACCGTAAGTTCTAATATACCTTCGCTCATTAAATAACTTAATGCGCCTATATTTTTCAAATATACTAAAGATATTTACGCTTTATATAGTCTTTACTGAAAGAGCACGGGGTCGGCCGAGTTGCTTCGCATCTTGAAGGAGCGGTACGTGGTTGGCCGCCGGCATATAGTATGATGAGCCAGACGAGCATGACGCATATGTCGGTCGGTTCGCTCAGTGTACCGATGGCCCCGATGAGAAAGCGAGCACACCGACATGATCTCGCACTTCCACATGGTGATGGGAAAGAAATACAAGGCGAAGCGATCGAACATCCGCACCACCTTGAAGAGCAAGGCCAAGAACCCATCTTGGGCGGAGCGGCAGTTACGAGGTTCAAGGGCAAGCGTCCCGATACGTATCCCGGAGGACCGGGATAAGCTTCGGCGTATTGGAATAGCGAGGAGTTCGGCAAGTTATCAGCTCGAATACCTTGAGCAGGCGGCGGTAAATTCTAATTACAATATTTTATGGTATCGTAAAATTCTTGTAACTATAAAAACTTATAACTTTAGAAATTGATTTGCGGCAAATCGGGATGAGAGCGGTGAAGCTATAGCACCGTCACGGGGCCGGAAGTCGAAGGCCGATTTTATGATGATTTGGTACGTTTTCTTAATTAATATGCGGTTTATTAATTAGGAAATGACTGATGTTTTTCTTGTTGAACAGACTTGAGGTGGTGCTAACCCTTGAGATATGGGAACATTTTCAAAGAGTGGTCGGCAACAAAAACGCTTGCCCGATGAAACGAGAAGAGCAAGCTGCGGCACGGACGGCTCGTCGGCACACGTATGGGGTATGTTTTTCTACAACTTAAACTAATATAATTTCATCACAATTTATAACTATGTTCTTAATTAAATTGTGAAATTGAAATCAAGAGAGGTACGAGGAATTGATGGATCGGAAATGCGGTCTGATCAAAAGAGACCGTCGCTTCGACATCGACATCTACACGAGAGGTGACGGGGACCTTCACGTGGGCCTTACATTGGCCTACCTCCCCAACCGACGCACCCGAGATGTTCGCGCCTCCGCCGCCGTGTGAGGTAGTTGATTCAAAATTTTAGTACAAATTCATATACTTTTTATTTGTGGTGTTGCATACTATTCATCTATTTAATTTTATTTACTGATGATCTTGAGATGCGGCAACGGCAGGACCAACGACAGGTCATCAGTCGGTTGGAGGCCACGGTCAGCAATATGTGGAATGCTATGGTGGCGAACAGAGTTATTCGCCCAGAGGATGTTCCACGGACGCTCGCCGCCTCTGCATCATCATATGTCCCTCCACAGACATCGCAGCCTTCACCCCAGATTCCGATCCAGCCGATTCCGATCCAGCCGTCTGCTACAGCACAACCTTCATTCCAGGATTACCGCATCCCTGGTTTTGCTCCTTTCTCTCAGTCTCAGCCTCAGTTCCAGACGTTTTTACTCCTATGCCGACTCCGTCTACATCGTATAGACCTCGGCCTCCACTTGATCACGGTCCTCGCATCGGCAAAGCCTTGGGCTCGGACTTGGTCTCGGTCTTGGTTTTGACTACCGGCAGACGGCGGGAATGGCGTTCACCGATCTCCTCAGCCATGACAACTTCTACTCGGCATTGGACCGTCGGCGGAGGAGCGAGCACAACTAATCTGTCAGCCCACGGACCTCCTTCCCGGCCACGCCTATTCGGACCCGTCTGGTCGATGGCTCGACCGCGCGAGCTCCGGTTGATTTGCGGGATGACGAGAGCGACGAGGAGGACGAGGAGGATGTCGGCAGTACATCAACACTCGGGCGGATGAGTAGTTTTATCTTTGTAAAAATGTTATATTCGAAACTTTTAAATTATTAATTATGGATATTAATATATTTTATTATATTTAAATTGGTATTTTATTTAATTATTAATGTTTTTTTAATTTTCGTATTCATTTAATTTATGATAAAACAATACAAAAGAATTAATTTTTTTTCATTATAAAAAACAGTTTATGAAGGCTCAATCCGTCATAAAGTTGTCATAACCAGAATTTGTCCCCACTTACACGTGGACACGTTATGACGGCCACTGTGGTCATAAAGCTGTCATAATTATGAGGGTCCAGGCCGTCATATTACCGTCATAAACAACATTTATTACAGTTACACGCGTACATTTTATGACGGCCGTATCGGTCACAAAGCCGTCACAAATATGACGACTGAGGCCGTCATAACGAAATGTGACGCCCAAAAAAATAACGAAAGAAACAACGGCCTCGCGTCATAATTGTGACGGAGAAATGACGTATACGGCCGTCATAAAAGATAAATCAACTACGCAGTGTTAGTATTCAAGGGGGTAACTGACTTCGGGGGAGGGGGGATTGTAGGTTTCTAGAAATATAGGGAGAAATTGTAGGTTCAACTAACCTCGGGGCGGTAACTGTAAATTTCCCTAAATTTAATAACTTGTCAGAAGATGCCAAAATTAGTCCAAACTTATAGAGAAAACATGGGTCTCATAACCTTCTTCAATTTCTCTCCCTCCTTGAACCTATAGAAGAGTAACTTTATGGTGTGCTCTAGGCGCATCCTAAATGCTTAAGAGATATAAAAATCACAATTATGCCACTGAAAGAAATGTTTTCTCTTCGTGAGATTTCAGTTGTCTTCATCGCCATTATATCACCATTCTTCGTCGTTGATGCTACGACATCCAGTCCAACCTCAGTCGACTCGATCTCGCAATCGTTCCTCCCAACCGTCATTGTTGCTGTCGTGGTTGCTTTTAGGGTCAGTTCTTTAATTTGGATCTAAATTAACCAAGAAAAATTAACAGTGTATAGATCTGAATCGTATATGCCTCCTTCATGGTAACCCTCACCGTGGCCTCCTCCCCCTCTTCATCAATGTCGTCGTCTTCTACCCCCTAACTCCAGCCACTTCGTCGTTTGCTCCGCTTGCCTCATCACCTCCGCCAACATCTCACTTCGCCGCCTTGTTGTTTTGATCTTTACTTTATTCTTCTGATAGATGAAACCATTTGCTTTGGGGACAACTTTGCAGGATGTTCCCCATGTTGGGTAATAGAAACTTCAATTCTTTGAGGTGTTCTGTAGGATTCAAGCCGATGGCTTTGGTCTATTAGAATGCAAGGACCAATGCTTTCTAAGGACAAAGCTTGGCGAACTTGTATTTGTCTTTTACTAATGTGAACTTATGCTTGTCTTTTACTAATGTATGAGACTATTAAGTAGGCTAAAAGACCACTAATCCTTCATCAGTTATTTTATTAAATATATTTTTTGAAGTATTTTCAAGTTTAATAAAATATTTATTAAGTTAATTAAATTTTCATGATCCATTGTAGAGATTTGATGATCCAGTAGTGAAAGTTAGTGATCCATTGTAGGTTATTCATGTTGTAGTGAAAACTAAAAGCATTGATTTATTATAGGAAATTAGTGATCCAATAGTAAAAAGTCGTGATCCGTGTAGAAAATTAATGATTCGGTATTGAAAAATCTTTATCCATAGTAGGAAATTGATCAAGTATTGAAAAGTCCTGATGCATCATACGAAATTTATGATTCGTCGTAAAAAATCATGATTAACCGTACAAAATATATCAGAACCTAAATGGATTTAGAAAAAAAATATCAAAATATACAATATATGAGTTTTTTTCTTCGTTTTCTTGTGTTCTTTCCGTTGCACTAATTATTTATAATTTTTAATTATGAAACAGTAAGATATATATTTTTGTACCAGAAAGAAAAAATGAAAATAACACATTTTTAATTATAATCAAAACCATAGCACTTACACTGCACCGTTTGTAATAGTGCAATGTAACCTTCCCCCTAAATAAAAGTCAACAAACATCTACTCACTCCATTCCATTATTATTATACTTTTATACTGGGTACAATAAGAGTGTGGATAGATTGTGCCGGGCACACCAGGTGTGACTCTGGATAGAATAAGAAATGAAGAACATGGAACACTCATCAAGTTTGTCGGCGGCGATACCAGAATCACGCGAACTGCCATTATCCGTCCTTCCCATCATGCACACCAATGAAACTAAAGAGGAATCAAGCCGATCGACCTTCATTCGTTACAAATTCAACAAAACCAACAAGAAAATCAACTGTCGGCATTCCTCACGTGACAAAAATCACCGCCCCGCATTTGTTCAACCGTCCAAAGTGATGCTCTCCATTAACAATATGATGCATTCCCGAAGCATTATGATGTGCTTATGTAAAATTATGATGTGCTCATTTTCATAAGTCTGACGCAAACATTTCGTTCTACATAACGCAGTAATACACTTGTTGACAAAGTATGATGTCTTGGTTCAAAATGATGCGATCGGTGTCACGATTAATGCGCTTTTGTAAAATTATGATGTTTTTTGCTATTGGACAAAGTATGATGTATTCGTTAAATATGATGCTCTTGGTGTCACGATTGATGCTCTTTGTTTCAAGTATGCTGCTCTACCTCACAAAAATGACGCACTCGTTCTGAGGGCTTAATGGTGCACGCATTTTCTTCAACCTCCTAAAATGATATATTTGGTGACCATAACGATACACTCTAGTTGCACTATGAAGCTCTACCTTACAAACATGATGCATCTGTTATGAGAACTTAATTATGCACTTGTTTTCTTCAACCTTACAAAATGATGGAGTTCTCAAACTGATGCTCTTTGTGCTTAATACAATACTCCCTAGGGTAAGTACGATGAGTTTACCACCTAAAATGATGTTATTCGGTATTCTACAAAGTATGATCTCTCAGTTCCAAATGATGTGTTTAATGTCATGAATGATCATCTTGTTTTCAAGTATGATGCGCTGAAATACAAAAATGATGCACCCGTTCTGGTGACATATTGATGACTCTGATGCAAATATTTCATTCTACGGAACACAGTGTTATGCTTGTTGACAAAGTATGATGTCTTTGTTCAAAATGATGTACTTGGTGTCACGAATGATGCGCTTCTGTAAAATTATGATGTTCTTCGATATTGGACAATGTATAATGTATTCGTTAAATATGATGCTTTTGGTGCCATAGATGATGCTCTTTGTATCAAGTATGATGCTCTACCTCATCAAAATGATCCACTCGTTTTGATGACTTAACGGTGCATGCATTTTCTTCAATCTCATAAATTGATATTTTTTACTACCACAACAATGTACTCCCGTTGCACTATGATGCTCTCAATTACAAACATGATGCACTCGTTCTGATGACTGAATTATGCACTCGTTTTCTTTAGCATTACAAAATGATGGAGTTCTCAAAATGATGTTCTATGTGCTTAAAATGATGCTCAATTTGGTAAGTATGATGAGCCTAGCATTTAAAATGATGCTCCCTTTGGTAAGTATGTCTTTATGGTGCAATGTGATGCTTGTTTTGCTAAAACTTTTATCTTCTTACATCTACTTCAGTTGATATTCTTCCAATTCATCACTAATTGGCATTATTAAGTTCATTCTGATAGATTTGAGTATTATTTGCATGCAGTTCGTGGTTACATCATTTTTAAAAAAATGAGCATCAAAATTAATTGAAAGCGCATCATAATAGTAATGGTGACGGATCTGTGTGGGCTGCCGCCACGTTTTTGCGATGTTGACGTGTTCTGACGTTACTGGATGCCATGGAGCTGATTCGGAATTTGAGAAGGGAAATATAGGGGGCCCTCTGTTTTTTTAGTGAGTATTGAGAAATTCCGGTGACAGTGGCGATAGTTTTTGTTAAACGTTACCCCTTAAGGTGTGAGTAATAAGTGCTTTTATAGTCCATGGTTAGAGAGTGACACTTTTGTAATATCCCAATATAGTATGGTGGCGTGTCAGAGAATCACGTGTCCTTAATACGTTCGAGAGCATAGTCCGGGAATTTCTTTAGTATGTTTGGGTCGATTCTTATTAAGTCCGGTAATGTCTTTGTCTTATACGGGTCTATGGTTTATTCGAGTTTTTAATGTGGCCCTTATTTTGGGCTATTGTTTGGACCTTTTGCTAGACCTTTTTTTGCTTTTTTACGTAGATTGTACCATGCCAATGTCGGACCTCCCAGTGCAACTTCGAAGCAGTTGCAGAGGGCCGCTTCATTCGCCCCCTTCAGTTCCATCGCCCTTTTGTACTTTCGTATAAAAGTGTTCGGGTCTCCCGTACCATTGTAGACCTCGAGCGGGTGAGGCAGACTGAACATCCAGGGCATCTAGCTATCCCGAATTCGATGAGTGAACGGTCCATCCTCAAAAGCTGCTTCATACTTGGCCTCTGGCCTGTTCGAGTTTCTTTCAACTGCTCCAGGCAGTGTAACATCTGCCGGATAACTTCGTCCCGAGGGTCTCCCGTTGTCAATTTCTCTGGTCTAGGGGACCGCTTTCTTCGATTCTCCCTAAGGGACCTGGACCTTTGTCGGCTCTGTCGGTGCGGTGAGTTAGCTGCAATGACGCCTGGTGGTCAGTGCTGTGACCGGGTAATTTCTCTGTTGTGAATGTTGTTCGTCTCGTGGTCTGTGGGATCGTTCAGACCGATTGTGTAGGTTGCTCTGTTCTTCCCGGAGTACGACCCGCACTGCCTGGACTAGGTCCGGGTCTAGTTGTCAGATATCGCTCCGACGGATGCTAGAGGTTGGCCGCAAGGAGGTTGCTCTGTGAGTTGTATCTTCAGAGGAACTCTGGTAACTGGGATCGGCCGTGCGGCCGTCGGTTGAGCCTCCTCCTTCCGGCCTAGATAGGTGGGAATGGGAATGACCCTCACGCTCCGTTGAAGGAACCTAGTTTTGGGGACCCCCACATTTCCCACAGACGGCGCCATTTGGTGGTGGATCTGTGTGGGCTGCAGCCATATTTTTGCGATGTTGACGTGTTCTGATGTTACTGGAGACCATGGAGCCAATTCGGAATTCGAGAAGGGAAATAGAGGGGGTCCTCTGTTTGTATTTAGTATTGGAAAATTCCGGCGACAGTGGCGAGAGTTTTTGTTAAACGTTACCTCTTAAGGTGTGAGTAATAAGTGCTTTTATAGTCCATGGTTAGAGAGTGGCACTATTGTAATATCCCAATATAGTATGGTGGCGTGTCAGAGAATCACGTGTCCTTAATACGTTCGGGAGTATATTCCGGAAATTTCTTTAGTATGTTCGGGTCGATTCTTATTAAGTCTGGTAATGTCCTTGTCTTGTACGAGTCTATGGTTTATTCGGGTTTTTAACGGGCCCTTATTTTGGGCTACTACTTGGCCCTTTTACTAGGCATTTTTTGGCATTTTTACGTAGATTGGGTTTGACGGCCATCAAGTAAATAGGGGCATCATAATTTTGTCATTTGCAACAGGTTGCAGTTTCAGGGCGTTGGAAGAACTTTCGTGGTTTAGCTCAAGAAATGGCTGAGAAAGAAGCGTCAGCGGCTGGGGAAGCGGTTGGAGTTTAGATCCAACCCCGACAGAGTCTTTCCTCTTCATTTCTAAAGAAAATTTGACTTTCTGTTACTTTGCGGTCGATGACAACAACGGCGGTGAAAAGCACCGCCACACCGGAGTTGGGCGAGAACCGCTGCCGCGCCGGAGCTGAGTGATAAGCGTCAATACTAGAGCTGGGCGAGTGGCCGATGACAATCCAGCACATAAAATAGAGCGTCACACTATAGTCTCGGCCAATAAGCTACTGGGCACACTATGTCTAACGGGAAACATCCCGTTTCTCACCGTCCCTCACAGCTTTAATATATAAATATATATATATATAATAATATTTTAATATATAATATATATACTCTAAATCGACTTCTCATTCTCAGCAGGGCTTCACTGCAGCGCCCCAGAATCCATCAAACCAGCCGTTCCGTTGCCGACATCAACGTGTTCCGACATCGCCTCATTTTCCTTTCAGCGCTGCCCAAATCAGACGAAGCAGTCACAGAGCAGATTCCGACGGGAGAAGGAGGTGTGATTTCAGCCGAGGCCGTTGACACTTCCGTGGGGAAAACGTACCAGGCGTTATTCCATACGTTTTATTATTTTTTTAAAAAAAAATTGATAAACAGATTTGTCTAATGTGAGTTTCTTCTTGTCTTGGCTGCCAGTTGAAGCGGCATCTATCGCCGGCATCTGGAGATTTTGGGTTGGGCGTCCTCTTCCGGCACTATTGAAGGTTTGTGTGTGTGTGTTTTTAATTCGAAAGCTGGACCTGTCTGATATATGGGGTCTTTCGTCTGATATTTTGTGAAGCGGTTTTTATCTCCGACGTAAGGAGCTTTAGGCTGCACCTGGATTCGCCGGCGTCTGGGTGCCTCCAATTGGCCAATGTTTGAACTCAAGTTGAAGAGGCTGCCGGTTCTATAAGAAGCATTTCAGCCGTCTGATTTACAGTGTTTTTTTTTTATTCTGGTTGGTTTGTCTGATATTTCCAAAGCTGAATGTCTAATGAATTGGATGTTTTGTTTGAAAACTTTATCATGTAGTGGAATTTCCATAAATGTTTGATGGTAGCAGAACAAATTGTCTGAAATAATTTTAGTTTGTCTGATATACTTGGAAAATTGTTTGATGATTTGTGAATGTTTTTATCGTGAAAATAAATGGCATTTTCTAATAGTAAGGGTGAATACTATCTAGGGATTTTTGTAAGTAATGTCTGGAGATTTGATACAATTGTTTGATGGTAGCAACTAAAATTGTCTGCTATAATTGTATGATGCTATAATTGTATACAATTTTTACTATTTATAGACAAAAAATTAGTGACTGATCCACCATTTGAGGAAGACAATGAATCAAAACACCCAAAAGGAGGAAGAAGACGACTAGATGAAGAATCGTGAGTGAAAGAGTAAATGGGAGAGCGGAGATGTGCGTGAAAGAGGGATGAATAATGAGAAATTGATCAGTGAAATCTGTTACAGGAGGAAGGAAGAATAATTTCGTCTTAATTCTGATTGAGATATTTTAGGAAGTGTGATGTGATATGATATGAGAGGGCGGGTTACGTAGGAAGTGGGTATAATTAAGGATAATTTGATTTTATGAGTAAACAAAAATAATAACTAAAAAAACTGTTAACACCGTTTGCAAAACCGTTAAACGCACATTATGTCTGGGTGTAAATTGTAATTCTCCCGTATACATTTGTCTCCGTTGCTACAGTAATGAATAGTGTAACTTTTGTCAGTTTCTGTTTTCTAAACGGTGACGTATTGTTGTGTTTGTTGCGTTGGACAGCTGGTCAAACGCTATTTGGACCCACTTACGCGTTCGTTCGTTTCCTCCCCAATATCAGCCTACCGGGTTAGCCCGTCAGGTTTTAGCAATTCATGTTTTTCAACGAAATAGTGGTCCAAATTCCAAGTAATATACATTTGTTTTAATTTGTTTTAACTGTTTTATAATTTTTTAATTTATAATTTTTTTCATAAATTTTTAGTCTTTAAACATATAAATAATTCATATACATATCATAATATATCATAATTAAAGGTGTAATTTTTTTAAATATATATTTTTAAATAATTATTTTTTAAATTAGAGATTTTTTACAAGTTACACGTACAAAAATGCACATAAATATTTAGGAGAGTATTTTTTTAACGTTTAAGAAGCAAAATGACTACTCATTATATCCAATTTCAAATACATACCACAAATATAAACAATTGGAGGTGAAGTGAAAAACCATGAAACAAAAGGATAGATTTTAAAAAAAATTGTCGGTCGAACTTTGCATGCATAAAAAACATACAGAAAGTGATTTTTTTTTAATGTTTGAAAAAGTATACGATAACTCATTCTCATAATTATGTAAGAGTCATTTTTATTTATAATATTTGCATATAAACCTCAAATATTTAATATGAAAATATTTAGGTTCAATTTTACTTTTTAGATATCAAACACCTAAATAAACGTGAAAAAGACTATTTCAATCAAGGCAATAAAGATTGAAAATTACAATTAATTCTCATAAAATAAATCGTATTACAAAAGTCAAAATATCTAATTACATTTTATTTATTATTTTTTATTTTACATCAATTATCACATAAAAAACTCGTAACAACATTTATATATCAACATTTTTTCGACCTAACCAGGAGAGAAATTATGTTATCAATTCCATAAATTTTCATTCATCACTTTGATTTTTTGTAATATCTCGGCGAGTGCGGGTTGAAAAGGATACTAGTTCTATTATACATTTGTCATCGTTTTTGAATAGTAACTGTTTGGACATTTAGCGCTTTTTTTGTCGTTTCTGATTGACGAAACGACGTCGTTCTTTCACTTCACTTTCAACATCTGCGGCAGAAGCAGAGGAAACAGAGAAACTTCAAGCCAAAATAAAAAGATAGGATCAACTATATTTGGTGTAGGTGAGATGTAGAACAAGAACGATGACCAATGAAGATGAGCGGTCTGTGAGGTATCACGTGGAAGAGACGGGGAGGAATTTTTTTGACCGGCAGCAGAAGTTTTATTAAAGAAAGAGAATGAAAAAGGAGATCTGACAACGGAATGGCAACGCAAAGCAACCTACCCATGAGGTGGGTGGGCGGCAGCCAACTTAAGAAACCCACCACGCCAGGCAAGACACACCTGGACACAACCAAAAGAAACCTAGCAAGGAGAAGCAAGAAAACCATCAACCCATCCCGTCAGCAGCTTTCAGAATGGGAGCAAATAACCAATCCCCCAGAAAATCTTAGCATCTTAAACTTGTTAGAAATCTGAAGGAAAGACATCACTTGAATATCAATTAAAAATTAGAAGCATTAGGGACATTCTGCTGATGAAAGAATTGCGTGCTTTCCAAAGTGACCACGCGAGGCAGTTCGAGGGTAGTCTCGAGGCGATCGTCTAGGGCCCAGCAGTTAAAGGGCGATTTGAAAATATATTATATACGGTAAAAATAATAATTAATTTTGCGTTAATAACAACTTAACGAATGACATATCGAGGAAAGAGAGAGAATTAGCGTCTTTAATTCTCATGATCTCAAGAACTTTCAACTCATTTTCTCTCAATCTCATTCAATTATTTTGTCTCTTCTAAGTTTGTAGCGCAGTGGCTAAGCTCATGGGACGTAAGGTGGAGTCTTGTGTTGAGTCTCTACCATCCTCAATCCCCTACCTCCGATGTATCAAAAACTTCTTTCCATTTTCCAACTCAACCTATCATTAATATAAATGAAAAATATCAATTTTCCCCAAAAAATTTAATAGTCACTCGCTAATTTTCACACTTTGCCAAATTAGTCAATGTCAGTCATTGAAATTTTTAAGCTAACAAAATCTAAAGATTGTTATCCGAATGTTTTCGTTGCTTATAATTTTTAAGTGTTTATGTGACATCATTTGAAAAAAAAACTTTTCAAAGATAAAGTTGATAAAAACCTATTTGAGGTCATCAATGTCACAAAAAGGTTGAATGGTTTGAAAATATTATCAATTGAGAAAGATTTATTAGAAAGCATTGATGTTGATGATATTATTAATGATTTTGCATCTTGGAATGCTCGTGGAAGCGCTTTTATGATTTAGTTTTGATTTTTTCTTTGAATGTGATAAAAGGTGACCTTACAAGGAATAGATTTTTAGATGATTGATATAATTGATGGAGGTTGAAGAAAAATGTTCTATTTTGTATGAATTTTTATTTGAAAAGATGTTATTGACATAATGTAATGAAACGTACTATTTTTTAATAACATTTCTATTTTTTATATGAATTATATTTTCAAAATTTTATAGGTGGGGTCTCATTTTTTTTATTTTGCCTAGGGCCCATAGAATGTCAGGAACGACACTGCGACCACGCCGTGACAAACACTATAGCTGCCAAATCTGAGCGATACGAGAAGGAACTTGGTAGATGAAAACCGCCCTTGCACATCACGAAACACCGAGAAGACCATCTACCTTCGTGTCACACCAAACCGCAATCGCTTGCCAAATCGACATAGCAAAGGGGCATTGAGCGAGCACGTGGTCAGTGGTCTCAATTGCACCCGCACACAACGGGCACAAAGTAGTCTCCAAGACAAGACCTCTTTCTTTGCAGATTGGTGACGCCTTGCTGGAATGCGGCGGACGCAAAGCTCTCCAAATGAACACATTCACCTTCTTTGGCACTAGATTGCACCAGCGCACAGGATCGTCATCCGTTGAAGCAAGCAGCGCCGTAATCCTCTGGGACAGACCCTGAACTGAGAAAATGCCATCTGATGCCAGCTGCCATCGCCAAGAGTCCTCCAAGTCCCGCTTTGGGGTGAAAACCTGTAAAAGAGACAACATCTGTTGGAACTCGCCTTCTGTTCTCCCCCTCGGCGTCCTCAGATGTCACCACCACCCCGTCAGACACCTTCCGGACCCGGCGGGTTGCGGTCGCCGGCCGGTGGGCGGTGGTGAGCAAGGTGGGACCGGATAGCGCAGCTAATGTGAGAGTATTTCGCGGGCCTTTTACTATCCCAGTAGTTCCCTTTATAACAACAGATCAAGTATGACAATTCATGCACGAAGCAGATCACAATAACGAAGCAATGGGCTCCGCCCATGATCGAATATCGAAGCGAGGATATCAAAATCAGATTATCAAAAGGAAGTCTGTTCTTTCACTACCGAGCAGAGGCTTCCACTGAGATCAACATACTCATTCAATCAATTGAGAGCGCACGCATATATATATACATAACCATAATCAAACTTAGATGAATAGACAGATCTAATGATAACATGCTATCATAATACTACATGCCAACAGAGTATCATGCTACAGAGCTATCTACAGGCTGAAGATGCAACCGTACAAGAGTCGGGCGTCGGATAAAGAAACCGACGAGGAACCCGAAGTCTAGATCCAAAAGCTGCTAAACCCTCAAAATAGCTAACCGAACAGCCTGGCGGAAATCCTACTCCGCTGGCCCAGAATCCTTATCTCCTGAAAAATATTAAGTAAGGGGTGTGAGTTTTCCTTAAAGAAAAACCCAGTAAGAGCTTAGGCGGTAATGCGATGTTCTTTGACAAACTGCAAAGACAGATCGAAGCAGATATACATACGAGATAGCAATATACGAAACAAGTAAGGTATGATGTGTGCACAACATCCGAATGTAACGGGTCATGGCTAGATCTTCCCGACCATGGCTAGATCTTCCCGGACGCACCGGCATTCGCCATGCGTCGGCATTCGCCATGCACCCAGCAAATCCCATATAATACGGACCATGGCTAGATCTTCCCCGACCATGGCTAGATCGTCCCCGGCCGCACCGGCATTCGCCATGCGTCGGCATTCGTCATGCATCCTACTAACTTCATATAATACGGACCATGGCTAGATCTTCCCCGACCATGGCTAGATCTTCACCGGTCCAACCGGCATTCGCCATGCGTCCACACACACGAAACGAGAACCTGCGCACCGATGCTCCTACTGCGCACCGATACTCCTACCATGGGACTAGCCTTGGGGCTCCACAATCCCGATCTAAGACCGAAGTCGAGACCGACGCCCAAGACTTGCCTCAACCATCCTACATTACAATAACATAGGTAGGTCGAACCCTTACCTCGGGTGGAAGCAACCGCAACCGTAGAGGGTAGCGACCAAGCACCACACACCAAACTTCTTCCTTATGCAACCTCAAACCTTGCTTCACATAACACCTAAACAATTCACACACTTTCCACATTACACTTTTATTCAACACATCAATATCCATTGACAATTGGACCTCACTCCAAGACTTAAAGTTGCTCAAATTCATTGCCTAAACATGCTTGAAACCTTAAACCACACAAAACACATGCTTTTACTTTCCACCAAAAATCCGGATGAACTTTGTCTTAGGTATATAATCGGAGCATATTTGGACAATGTTCCAATTATCAATATTGCTCTAAACATACCCAATAGCAACAATTTGGATTGAATTCAACAAAACAACACACTTCAATTCTCCACCATAAAACCTATGAGTTTTCTCTTAGCTCATAGATTAACCCATAATTGGACCTTTTACCAAGTATTAATGTTGTTCCAAAACCACCCAACAACACTAATTTGAGGTCAATTTAACAATCCCCAAAATTCGTTCATCCTAGCTCAAGAACCCTAATTCGAATTTCCTTCAATTCATGCTCAATTCGTGTTGTAGAATGTGTTTCTACCTCTAATCCAACATAGAAACACTACTACTAACTCAATTGCATCAGAAAATCACGAAAATACGAACCTCACAATTTGGGAAATTCCCAAATTCATCCACCAAGTGTTGTTGGAGCGAATCCTTTGTTAATTCGTTGTTCTTGAAGTGATTCCCTTACGAATCCTTCGTTTCCACGCACCAAAGAGTCCAAAATCACTTAGATAGGAGCAAAACCGAATTGAGAGTGAGTTGGGAGAGTTTTCGGAGCTGAAAGCGAAAATGAAGTTGAAACCGAGCTGCTCGACTTAAATAGCCGAGCCAGGCGATCGCGCCTGACCTTGCGCACGAGCTTGTGCACAGCACTGACCTTGCGCCTGGTGTGCACGAGGCTTGTGCGCGGCGCCTGAGCTTGCGCACAGATTGTGCACAAGTTGTGCACGAGCTTGTGCGCAGCGCCTGAGCTTGCGCACAGATTGTGCACAAGTTGTGCACGAGCTTGTCTTGTGGCTTGCAGCTTGCGCACAGTTGTGCACAAGCCCTCAAAATAGAATTGGGTTGGGCAGCGGCAGGCGAGACACGCAGAACAAAATAGAATTGGGAATTGGGAAGGCAATTGGGGAAAAGAAGCTTCCAACAAGACTTAACCCAAAACCATTCCACTCCCAACACAACAATCAACAACAACAACAACTAACAAACTCCTCAAATTACAAATTTAAACATACCTCCAGAACTCCAGTCACCGGAGGCTGTTGCCGGAAAAGGTGGGGTGTAACATCCTCCCCCTTAAGACTCTTGGTCCTCCAAGAGCTCCTTAAGCGTTGGTACTCTGAGGGTAGCGTTCGATCATATCTTTCTCCGTCTCCCGGGTTGCCTCCTTGTCGAATGGTGCGACCATTGCACCTTCACCATGGGAATTAACTTGCTCCTCAATTTGCAGTATCCCTCGCCAACAAAGCAATTGGCACTTCCTTATAAGACAAGTCAGGTTCCAATTGCACTTCCTCAACTGGAATCGTTTGCGTCGGATCCATGACACACTTTTTCAGCATGCTCACGTGAAACACATTATGCACGGTGACAAGCTCTCCGGTAGTGCTAAGCGATAAGCCACCTTTCCAATCCTTTCTAAAATATCGAATGGGCCAATATACCTCGGAGCTAACTTCCCTTTCCGACCAAATCTCATTATTCCCTTCATTGGTGCCACCTTCAACCACACTTTGTCGCCAACTTCAAACTCTAAGTCGCGACGCCTTACATTCACATAAGCCGTGGTTCTATCATTTGCCGCTTTCAATCTTGCCTGAATTGTTTTGATCTTTTCTGTGGTCTCTTCAATCAATTCCGGACCAAGTTCAACCTTATCTGACGGTTCGGACCAACAGTGAGGTGTCATACACCTCCGTCCATAAAGAGCCTCGTAAGGTGCCATCTTGATTGTACTCTGATAACTATTGTTATACGAGAACTCTATAAGCGGTAGATGTTGATCCCAATCACCTCCGAAATCAATCGCACAGCTCCTCAGCATGTCCTCAAGTACCTGTATCACCCTCTCGGATTGCCCATCAGTTTGTGGGTGATACGCGGTACTAAGGTGCAACCGGTACCAGCTCGATGGAAAGCATTCCAGAAATGGGCTGTAAATCTTGGATCCCGATGCGAAACTATAGAATCCGGTACACCGTGCAACCGCACGATCTCTTTGATGTAGAGTCGTGCTAACTTGTCCAACGGGTCGGTGACCTTAATGGGCAAGAAATGCGCACACTTAGTCAACCGGTCCACAATTACCCAAATGGCATCATGACGTGCTCTCGTAGTGGGTAATCCGGTAAGAAAATCCATAGTCACGTTTCCCCACTTACGGCCCTGGGATAGGTAACGTCTGAAACGTGCCCGCGGGCTTCTGATGCTCAACCTTTACCTGTTGGCAAGTGGTGCACTTTGCCACACACTCTGCAATATGCCTCCTCATACCTGGCCACCAGAAGTGTGACCTCAAATCGTGATACATCTTTTCACCGCCCGGATGAAAACTTAAACTGTTATTATGAGCTTGATCCAAAATCTCATCTCTAAGAGCCACATCATTCGGCACGTACAAACGCTCTTTGAAGTATAGCAATCCTTGCCTATACTCAAAGAATGGGCGCATTGCTCCTTTAGCTTCTCCAGAAACCTGCTTCAAACTCTGATCTCTCATCTGAAATTCTCGGATCTGTCGATCCAAGAAGACTGAACTCTCAACACAAATATCTGCTCCTGCTCTTGTAGCTGCCAGCGGTGCCACAAGGCGATCAGTCCGTAAGCTCTGTTCGGTTTCCAGATTCTCCACCTCTAACTATCCCGGTGTATGCCCTACTCAAGGCATCTGCCACCGTATTCCCTTTACTGCGGTGTACTCGATACTACGGTCATAATCTTTCATGTACTCGAGCCACCTTCTTTGGCGCATATTCAGATCTTTCTGCGTGAACAAGTACTTCAAGCTCTTATGATCGGTAAAGATTTGAAATTTGTTTCCCAACAAATAATGCCGCCATTGCTTGAGTGCATACATAACCGCAGCAAGCTCCAAATCATGAGTGGGATAGTTTTCCTCATGTGGTATGGCCTGTCGCGACCCATAAGCAATTACCTGCTGGTTTTGCATAAGCACACACCCAGGACACATTCGTGAGGCATCGGTATAAATGACATAAGGCTGAGGCAGGTCGGGTAGAACCAGAATCGGTGCTGTGTCGGTCTACACTTGAGCTCTTGAAAGCTCTTCTCACATTCATCCGACCATACAAACGCCTTACCCTTCTTTGTCGGTTGAGTGAGTGGAGAGGCAAGAACCGAGAAGGCTGGTGCAGACTTACGGTAGTAACCAGCTAACCGAGAAAACTA
Source organism: Stellera chamaejasme (assembly GCA_024586325.1). Lineage (NCBI taxonomy): Eukaryota > Viridiplantae > Streptophyta > Magnoliopsida > Malvales > Thymelaeaceae > Stellera > Stellera chamaejasme. The sequence continues at coordinate 51,629,257 of CM044981.1, read as the reverse complement.
CGGATATCCTTTACTTGATCGGGGTTGCCTCCACTCTTGAAGCAGACTTGATCTTCTCGGGAATTAGACAGAAATTCCGTTCTCATTGATGATATGCCCGAGAAATGCTATCTCGCGCAACCAGAAATCACACTTGAAAACTTTGCATACAGTGGTTGTTAGACAAAGTTTCCAAAGCAATTCTCAAGTGCTCTTGATGTGTGTCCTCATCCAGAGAATAGATGAGTATATCATCAATGAAGACAACAATAAAATCGTCCAAGTAGGGGCGGAAAACCTCATTCATCAAATTCATGAAAGCTGCCGGGGCATTTGTCAGCCCAAAAGGCATGACGGTGTACTCATAGTGACCATAGCAGCGTGCGCGATTTCGGAATGTCTTCTTCCTTCACACGCATTTGGAAATAACCGATCGGAGATCAATCTTTGAGAACACTTTAGCTCCTCGGAGCTGGTCGAACAGATCGTCAATCCGTGGTAACGGATATTTGTTCTTAAGCGTCACCGCATTCAACCTTACGTAATCAATACGAGTCTAAGTGTTCCATCCTTCTTCTTAACAAATAACACGGGGCTCCCCACGGTGATCTGCTCGGTCGGATAAACCCCTTATCCAACAACTCATCCAAGCTGCTTCTTCAATTCCTTCATCTCCACTATCGGCATGCGATACGGAGGAATGGAGATAGGTGTAGCTCGGTCTGTAACACTATCTCAAAAATCACCTCCCGCTCGGGTGGCATACAGCAACTCTTGAAACACTGCGGAAAGTATCTAACAATCGGAATTTTATCAAGTTCCATCCGGCGTACTGCATCATTGAGTCCAAAGTACTCGCCTTCATCCGTCACGAGGTAACTTCTCCATTACACGAAGCTCCATGCTATTCGAACAATCTCTACATCGAGGGGAACAAGTGGTAATACTTGATCCGACACCACCAACTGCTGCGCACAATCTATCCGTATGGAATGCTCGAGAGCCAATCCATACCAGAATCACATCATAATGTGGCGTATCCAACACCAACAAATCAGAAGGAATCATGCCGCTCACCAACAGTTAACATGCAACCCTTGATAAGCTCATTCTTGAGCAGAATCGACTCCGGCGATTCGTACCGGGAATACTTGAGACAGATGAGTCACGGGAAGTTGCAAAGACTTTGCACATACGTGACACTATAGAAATCGAAGCACTGTGTCAAAAGAGCACGACGGAAATACCATTCAGAAACACCATACCTGCTAGTGCTCCTTTCGAGCCGCATCACCACGCTCAATCTGGAACACTCGTCCTGCCTTGCTGCTTTGGTGCGGCTGGCGGCGGGCCTCTTGTAGTGGTGGCCGCATCTGCGTGGTCGGGGTCGTGGTCCAAGGCGAGGAACACCACGCCCACGAGGAGCATAACTCTGAAATCCTTGTGGCCTTGCAACTCCCTGAGTCGCCATCAAAGGACAATCTCTGATCATGTGGTCAGTAGACCCACATCGGTAACACATACCCTTCTCCCTATAACAAACCGGGCCGGTGTGGCTCCGGTCACATGTCTGACAGTACCAAGGCTCTGCTACCTGTGCCTTCCCCTTGCCCTTATCCTTCGATCCAAACCCACGAGTTACCGCCGGTTCTGCGGTGTTGTGCATGTCCACCACGTCCGGATCCTCTAACTCCACCAATGACAATCCCGTCGATCTCGGTGGTGTGTCACCGAAGGCTGTATCAAGTCCTCATTCTCAATCTTACGTGCTTTACTGCACAGCCTCATAGTACCTATCAATGTTCAACGGTGCCAAGTACTTCCTGATGTCATGCTTCAACCCTCTCATGAATCTCTTTGCCTTGGCCTCCTCACTGGTGTTGTAATGAGGCACATAACGCACCAAGCGTTCAAACTCGTGCCCATACTCCATGCAGTCTTGCTTCCACGAGTCAAGGTATCAAACTCCGATTGCCGCCTATCTGTTGCGGCATAACCAATCCACTTCTCATGGAACAAGTGGGAAAATTCATCCCACGTCATACCGGGTCTCTCAGCGCCTACGCACAAAGTCGGCCTTCCGAGTAGCCATAGTGGTCTCCCACCAATCATATGCCCGATCACGCAAATAAAAGGTAGCCAAAGACACCATCTCATTTGCCGGAAAACCAAGTCTGCCAAGCAACCGATCCATGTCCTTATACCACGTCTCCGCCGAATCCATTCCACCCTTGCCCGAGAAACGGGGTGGTTTGAATCGCTCAAACCGCTCCATCAAAGAAAGTTTATCGAGCTGGTCGCACTATCAGATTTGAGCGGCTGGGCTCTCGGTATCTCAACAACGAATCGGGCCTAGCCCGCACTCTCCCTCGACGGGGCTGTGGGTCGACTTCCGCACCTAGATTCAGATTCCCCTCTTACGTATCCACATGCTCTTGAATTGCACATCATCCGCCTCAGCGTCCTCCTCATGAGCACGATAGCTAGGATCGGTCGATCCTACCGCGATGGCTGAGAACTCATAACATGTGTACTTCCTTGCTCTTCAACTCCTGTCCCTGCCCACATGTTATTGGCGATGCAGGTCATTTGCCCCAACACTTGGGCCATCATTCGGATCGGGTATCACATGCGGCTGAAGCTGGTGCCGCTCTTGGCTGAGGTCTCCTCGACCTCTACCTCTTCCTCTATTCACATTCTGGAGCAGGATTTCCTCCTCCTGCTTCATCATCCAACGCTCGAGTCCGTCGAGTGTTGACCATTCTTGAAATTCCAGAACATAAAGGGTTCACTTAGCAGTTAGCATTACCTACGTTGGTAATCCTATCAGCTCTGTAGCATGAATGCAATGCATGATGCAAATCAATTCTCAAAATTACTTATACAAAACAATCCCTTAAAACCCGTGAGTCTTTGCTTAGGAATAACACACTTCTCACTCGGCATCCACCGTCTGTTTTTAACGAGAGAGGTAATTTAAATTACCATCATGCACCTTACGGCATCTCATTCCCAGGCACCTCTTATAGCACCCGAGTCAATTCTGGTATCCTACGCGGTAACCACGAGACAGTACCAAGTCACAAACTACCGGTACCAAAGAAATCATCTCTTGGTTGTTCTCAAGTGCGCTTAGACAAACCGCCTCTTGTTCCACTTACCATTCCAACATGGTTCTTGTGGCGAGGTGGCGGTCTCACCACACAACCATCTTGGAATCGATCGGTCGACCAGGGCTGTCAATCCTAACACACCCTCGCGCAACCAATTAACCACGCTCACGATACCAAATTGTCACCACCACCCCGTCAGACACCTTCCGGGCCCGGCGGGACGCGGTCGCCGGCCGGTGGGCGGTGGTGAGCAAGGTGGGAACAGGATTGCGCAGCTAATGTGAGAGTATTTCGCGGGCCTTTAACTAACCCGGTAGGTCCCTTTCTAACAACAGATCAAGTATGACAATTCATGCACAGAAACAGATCACAATAACAGAAGCAATGGGCTCCGCCCATGATCAGAATATCAGAAGCAGGATATCAAAATCAGATTATCAAAAGGAAGTCTGTTCTTTCACTACCGAACAGAGGCTTCCACACAGATCAACATACTCATTCAATCAATTCAGAGCAGAACGCATAAATATATACATAACCATAATCAAACTTAGATGAATAGACAGATCTAATGATAACATGCTATCATAATACTACATGCCAACAGAGTATAATGCTACTGAGCTATCTACAGGCTGAAGATGCAACCGTACAAGAGTCGGGCGTCGGATAAAGAAACCGACGAGGAACCCGAAGTCTAGATCCAAAAGCTGCTAAACCCTCAAAATAGCTAACCGAACAGCCTGGCGGAAATCCTACTCCGCTGGCCCAGAATCCTTATCTCCTGAAAAATATTAAGTAAGGGGTGTGAGTTTTCCTTAAAGAAAAACCCAGTAAGAGCTTAGGCAGTAGTAACGATGTTCTTCCGACAAACCTGCAAAGACAGATCAGAGCAGATATACATACGAGATAGCAATATACGAAACAAGTAAGGTATGATGTGTGCACAACATCCGAATGTAACAGGTCATGGCTAGATCTTCCCCGACCATGGCTAGATCTTCCCCGGCCGCACAGGCATTCGCCATGCGTCGGCATTCGCCATGCACCCAGCAAATCCCATATAATACGGACCATGGCTAGATCGTCCCCGACCATGGCTAGATCTTCCCGGGCCCGGCATTCGCCATGCGTCGGCATTCGCCATGCATCCAACAAACATCATAAATCACGGACCATGGCTAGATCTTCCCGGTCCAACCGGCATTCGCCATGCGTCCACACACACGAAGCAGAACCTGCGCACCGATGCTCCTACTGCGCACCGATACTCCTACCATGGGACTAGCCTTGGGGCTCCACAATCCCGATCTAAGACCGAAGTCGAGACCGACGCCCAAGACTTGCCTCAACCATCCTACATTACAATAACATAGGTAGGTCGAACCCTTACCTCGGGTGGAAGCAACCGCAACCGTAGAGGGTAGCGACCAAGCACCACACACCAAACTTCTTCCTTATGCAACCTCAAACCTTGCTTCACATAACACCTAAACAATTCACACACTTTCCACATTACACTTTTATTCAACACATCAATATCCATTGACAATTGGACCTCACTCCAAGACTTAAAGTTGCTCAAATTCATTGCCTAAACATGCTTGAAACCTTAAACCACACAAAACACATGCTTTTACTTTCCACCAAAAATCCGGATGAACTTTGTCTTAGGTATATAATCGGAGCATATTTGGACAATGTTCCAATTATCAATATTGCTCTAAACATACCCAATAGCAACAATTTGGATTGAATTCAACAAAACAACACACTTCAATTCTCCACCATAAAACCTATGAGTTTTCTCTTAGCTCATAGATTAACCCATAATTGGACCTTTTACCAAGTATTAATGTTGTTCCAAAACCACCCAACAACACTAATTTGAGGTCAATTTAACAATCCCCCAAAATTCGTGTTGTAGAATGTGTTTCTACCTCTAATCCAACATAGAAACACTACTACTAACTCAATTGCATCAGAAAATCACGAAAATACGAACCTCACAATTTGGGAAATTACCCAAATTCATACAAAAAGTGTTGTTTGAGAGAAACCTTTGTTAATTCGGTGTTCTTGAAGTGATTCCCGAACGAATCCTTCGTTTCCACGCACCAAAGAGTCCAAAATCACTTAGATAGGAGCAAAACCGAATTGAGAGTGAGTTGGGAGAGTTTTCGGAGCTGAAAACGCGAAAATGAAGTTGAAACCGAGCTGCTCGACTTAAATAGCCGAGCAGGCGATCGCGCTGACCTTGCGCCTGAGCTTGTGCACAGCGCACGACCTTGCGCCTGGTGTGCGAGCTTGTGCGCAGCGCCTGAGCTTGCGCGCAGAATTGTGCACAAGTTGTGCACAGAGCTTGTGCGCAGCGCTTGACTTGCGCACAGATTGTGCACAAGTTGTGCACAGGCTTGTGCGCAGCGCACAGGCTTGCGCACAGATTGTGCACAAGCCCCTCAAAATAGAATTGGGTTGGGCAGCAGCAGGGCAGACACGCAGAACAAAATAGAATTGGGAATTGGGAAGGCAATTGGGGAAAAAGAAGCTTCCAACAAGACTTAACCCAAAACCATTCCACTCCCAACACAACAATCAACAACAACAACAACTAACAAACTCCTCAAATTACAAATTTAAACATACCTCCGAACTCCAGTCACCGGAGGCTGTTGCCGGAAAAGGTGGGGTGTAACACACCGGGGCTCGAAACACGAGAGATGATACAGGGTAAGCTTCCCGAGGACCGAGTTTATCAAAGTTAATCGACCACCAATCGATAGGGAATTGGCCTTCCAGTTCGAGAGCCTATTCTTCACTTTGTCCACCACTGGATCCCAGCTTTTCTGACGGCTCATATTCAACCCCACTGGCATCCCCAAATAGGAAAAAGGCAGCCCTGCCGCCGAGCACCGCAAAGACCGAGCCACACTAACAATCGCCTCTTCGTCAACTCCCACCCCAAACACTCTGCTCTTCTCCAAGTTGATTTTTAGTCCCGAAGCCAATTCGAAACACTGCAGGAGTGCTAACAGAGCTTTAGCATTTTCCATTGACCACTCACCGCATAAGAGGGCATCATCGGCAAACTGAAGATGAGAGAGCCCAACTCTATCCCCCCCACCTTGATAGGTTGGAACAAACCTTGACTGACTGCCTCTTCCATCATAAGGTTCAGAGCCTCTGCTGCTAAGATGAAGAGAAAAGGGGAGAGAGGGTCCCCCTGGCGAAGGCCCCTTTCCATTTTAAACTCTGCTATCGGACTTCCATTGACAAGAACAGACACTCTTGCTGACTCCAGACACCCAGTTATCCAACTCCTCCACTTGGTTCCAAAGTTCATCTCTTTGAAGAATAGAATCCGGGAACTTCTAGGAAATGGAATCATAAGCCTTGAAGTCCACTTTCAGGAGAAGCATTTGCCGTTTTTCTTGCTTAATCCAGGAGACCACCTCATTTATTATCAAGATCCCATCCGTTATCTGCCTCCCTTCGATAAACGCTGATTGTGCTTCCCCCACCAAACCTGCCATCACCCTTTTCAGCCTTTCAGCAAGCAACTTGGCCACTATCTTATAAAAGCACCCAATGAGACTAATAGGTCGAAACTCTGAGATGAGCAGGGGATCTTTGACCTTAGGGATCAGGGCGACAAACGAAGAGTTACAACCAGCTGCAATTTTACCTGTAGCTTCGAACTGTCGAATAGCCGAAGTCATCTCCGCCTTTAAGACATTCCAGTTGGCTTTGATAAAGTTGAAGTTGAAGCCGTCCGGACCTGGAGCTTTCCCACCTCCACATAGCCACACCGCCTTCTTGATTTCATCATCCGAGAAGGGGGCTTCTAGATCTACCACCTGGGCTGGACTCAGTTTCTTAAACCTGCTGCTGGAGAAAGTTGGTCTGTTCATCTCTGGTTCCGAAAACTGGATCCTGAAATAGTTCAACACAGCGTCTTTAATTACCTTCGGCTCTTCTATCCAACTACCATTAATTAACAGGCCCTGCACCGCATTTCTGCTCCTTCTCCCTTTTGCCACTACATGGAAGAACCTACTGTTTTCATCGCCCTCAGCCGCCCACCTCACTCTAGCTCTTTGTTTGAGGTCTTTAGTCAAAATCCTCTGCTCCTTGAAAAAATTGATTTTAGAGTCTTGCCACTTTCTCCAATCTTCTCGGCTTAGGTCTTCATCTTCCGCTTTTTTATCCAGAGCAAGGAAATCCTTTTTAAAGCTATCTATCTTTCCTTCAGTCCCCGAAGTAGATCCTCTCCGCCACTCCTTAAGGCCGTTCTTAAGCGCCTTCAGCTTTTCCTTCAAAATGAACTGAGGATCCCCCCAGGGGCTGCTTGATCCCAGACTGATTTCACCACCTCTCCACATCCATCTAAAGTCAACCAGTGATCAAAGAACCTGAACGGAACCGGACCAAAGTCCATCGCCCCTGCCTTGAGAAGCACCGGGCAGTGGTCCGAGAATGTCCTCTCCTTAACTACCGCCACCACATCCGGCCAATCTTCCAGAAAAGACCTGTTTACCAAGAACCTATCAAGTTTACTCATCATCGCCCCATCCGAACTTACCCGGTGAATTTTCGACCTCCTTGTTTGACCTCTTCCAGCTCATTGTCCCGAATAAAGGCATTAAAATCGGCAGCTCTTATAGGTTTGAACCTGCACCCTTTTCTCTCTTCCTCCCGTCTGACGACATTAAAGTCTCCCATCAAACAAACAGCATGGTTGAATTCTCTTATAACTGAACCAAGGTCTTCCCACAAGGCACGCTTTTGGCTGGTCAATTGCGGCCCGTACACATTCAAAAGCAAATATTTCCTCTGCTTTCCTTTCCATCGGCCAATCAAACCCAGGTAACCGACCCCAGAAATAATCTCCTCTGTCGACCAGACCAACGTATTCCAGAAGAAGATCAGCCCACCAGACCGCCCCACCGCTAATTGCTGCGCAAAACCCAAAACGCCTTGACCCCAAATTTGCTTCAGCTCATCCCCAACTTCTTGCCCCAAGAGAGATTCTTGGATAGCTAGCACATCTAAGTTTTCTTGCGCTATTAATCTCTTTAGTTGTCTTAACTTCTGCCCACTCCCCACTCCTCTGATATTCAAAGTCAAAAGCTTCATTTAATCAACCCAACATCCCCTGAGACAGAGTCTTTCCCTGCGCAAAGACTGAAATCGAATCCTACTGCTTTCCCTATCACCTTTACTCTACTCACAGATTCATCCGAAAAATTTGTTACCTGGAGATCATCTTGTCTCCCTGGCGAGTCCGCAACCTTGAACTGCCACGAGGAATCTGAATCACGGCTCCTATCTGCCGCCAAAGATAATTTGTTCAAGCCTCTTGCCAAGCGGTCTGCTTTAACACGAGCCGCTTTCTTCACTTCTCGCAAGGAGACTCTTCCACAAATGCTGCCGGTCCGCAGCTGCGTTTCTATCCAGTGAGCAGATCTGGAAGTGGCTCGGTGACCCTTTCTTCTCCTACACATCCTGCCTCGCTCTTGAATCTCTACAGGTTCGGAAGTTTTGACCAAGTCTGAAGGTCCTCTAATCAACAAACCGGACCACTGTCTTGATAGCTAACTCCTCCTGAAGCAGGCGAGGACCGAGATATGTTGCTCGTGGTCTCTGTTCTTCCCCTTTGAAGATGCGCACACGAGCTGGGTCACTCATCTCCATGAGAGTAGCCCGCTTACAGCCCAATTGGGCCTGTCCATCTTAGTTGCTCTCTCTAAATCCTCCACTGAATCTGGAACCATCGAGCCAACTGAGCCTACTCCTCGTTCGGGCCTTAGTAAAGGCTCGCTTTTCTCCCAGCCCAGGAGCCCATTAGCGCGCCCAGGCCCATCCACTTCCTCCACAGACTCTGCATTGTTAGCCCCAGAAGAGGCCAGCACGCATGCCTGACAACGCCGCCTTCGGGCTAGGAGCCCTTCCCCTGTTTGTGTCGTCTTTTCAGACCCTCCTCCTAGGTCAGCCTCCCTGTCGCAATCACACATTTTTGCTGAGTATCCTTCTACACCTCCCAAGGAATGGAACCGAGATTGAAAGGGCAGCTCGCCGTCTGACGCCGAGTCAACCGCCGAGTCGCCGCCCTGGACCGAACTTTCCTCCGATTTCCACTCAGCTTCCTCCTCCTCTCCTACATCAGAATCGGAAAAAACCACCCCCTGTGTGTAACGTTGCCCGAAGTCGACCACATCATGGGTGTCTTCTACCACCCTCACCTTGAACGAGCGCCCATCCACGATCAAAGTCGCCACCGAGCAAATGGATTCAGGCCTCCACGAAAGGATACACACCCTTCCTATGTGCAGCTGTTCTTTCTGCGACGTGAGATCCTCCACTTCTAGCACCTTCCCCCAAAAGCTTGCTACTGATTCGAAGGTCTTAGAGTGCCAAGCATGTATAGGTACCCCCGAAATGTTGAGCCACAAGATTCTTCCGGGCCGGACTTCCTCTTTCCCGACAGTCCATGGTGCAAGATCCGAAATCCAGTCTGCAAGCCTTAGGAATCCTCCCCCAAGAGCCTTGTTCATCTCTTCCACACTAGGACACTCAAGCAAGACACGCATCCCACCTAGGTACTTCACCTTGTAGAGTGAGAACCCTTCTTGAGAAATTAGTTCAGAGAGCCTTCCTAGAAGTGATGCGTGTTTCACCTCACCAACCACACACCTCTTAAGCCACTCTGCTTCCTCATTTTTGGTTGCGAACAGAGGTTTCTCTACCTCCATTTGATTCAACGACATGCTTCCGCTGGATCCCTTAACCACATCAAGGTATGATCTGTGGATGTCTCTTATACTACTGCTCTCCTCCTCTGCCATCCTTCTTGTTTCCCCACCTCTAACTTGCTTCCAACGGACAGTCTGCCTGGCTCCTTCCCCGTCGCGTCTGAACCTAGCCTCATTAACTAGCAACGGTTCCGCGCCAACGGCAACAACTTTAATTCTTTTTACCAAGGCATCAACGTCCCTAACATCCTTGAACTGTGAAGCCAAACTTCTTCCCTTGGCTGGACTTCTTGAATGGGATGAAGATGTCAATGACTGAACCGAACAGCAGAAAGTGCCTCCACATACTCTCTCGGGTCCAATTCTCTGGAAAATTCATGAAGAACAAGCTTGTCCCTGCCCTGTCAATCACATCGATGAACTCTCGATTCGGAAACTTACCCCTAAATCCCCTCTGTTGATCGAGCTCCCGGTGAAGTTGAGAACTTTGCAGCTCTCTCCCTCTCCCTCTCTCTCTCTCTCTCTCTCTCTCTCATTGTGATACAAAAATTTATGTACAAAAATTTATTAAAAAAAGTGTTTTATTAATTTTGGAAAACACAATAAGGGTGTGTTCATTTGAAATGAAAAAATAATTTTGGGAATTTTGGTGATGTGTTTTTTATTGATGGATGAGATATATGTAAGTAGAAAAATTTGAGAAAAATATTATTTTATAAAAAAATTGATGGTAAATTGATGGATTTAAGGTTGTTTTGTGTATTGGGAATTGAAAAAAATAGGAAAAACAAATTTCCAACTCTTTGCAATTGAACTTGTTTTAAAATTTTTGGAAGGGTTCTATCTAGGTATGCCAATGGTGCGGATCATTCGCGGTTTTTCTATATCCACGGATTGTAGTTATAATTTTAAATTGAAACCGCAAGCCGCAGATATCCGCATTTCGCAATTTACCCATGATTATTACCACAATGGCACAACCCATTATAAATACTTAAACATTCATAATTTTATCAAAATACACATAATAACATCCAAACAACTAATAAACTTACACTAATTATGGGCTCTATTTATGGGCCGAGTATGTTTTTTTAACATGAGGTCAATTGGTTAGATTAGACACTCCTATCCTCGGAGAAACGCCACATCACGAGTTCAAATCCCTTGGTTTAAACTCATCCGAGGCGAGCCGCGGGGTTAAACTCGAATCGTAATGTGGGTAAAACTCCCGTGTCTTGGCAACCCAGAGACTCGAAGCCAAGACCTCGAGCCCGAACACCCACCTCTGTGGCACACTAAGTGCCACTTGAGCCAAGGCTACTAGACTATAGGCATAGTATGTTAGCGGATGACATATATTCGCAAACCCCGCGGATGGTGGGTATCCGCGGTGCGGATACCGCCTATCTGCTATTCGCATTCACAAAATTAACGGGTGCAAAAAAAAAATCACAATAATAAATTCATAGATAAAAATCGTGGTTAAAACTACCAATAACCGGCGGATATCTGCCATTTACGGTTTTCATCCACTGCCAAGCTTAGTTCTATCCATGGTTGAGAAAACCGGGCCGGACGGTCGGACCGCGAACCAGTACCTGTCCGGCCCGGGTTTCGGCTTTGGCACCCACTACTTGAGAACCGTTGCGAACTGTCGGAACCGGCCAAAACCGGCGAACCGTCGGAATCGGAAAACCGCCGGTTTTAGGAGATTTGGGCTTAAAACATTTGGGTTTAAAGCGTTTGGGCTTAGGGTTCCCGATTCCCCTGCCCAAAACTCGGTTCAATCACGCATCACTGCATCAGACGAGTTCTTCCTTCTCTTCTCTGTCAAGTCGAACAAAAGAGCAGCAGATAGTTCCATCTCATCATCGCTCATCATCGCCGTCATCGTCACCATCGATTCAACATTTGCTCACGATTTCGGCCTACCAACAGCAAAAGGTAACGTTTTCCTCACGATTTCGGCCTCCCAACAATCTACGTTTGAGCGCATACACACCAAAAGAAGGAATCGGTTGGAGCATCAAAGGTTGAATGATTTGGTATATGTTCACTACAATCTACGTTTGAAAAATAGGTATTTATTCATTTCAAGAAACTTATACTTTTTTCTTTAATTATTTATGTATATTTTAGTTTAATGTTCTGTGATTATATTGTTTAGGCTCTACAGCCGCAAGCGAGAATATGATCCTATTGACTATGAATGCATTGACAAAGTTGAATTTTGGGTTGTTGAAGAAGAGGCTCGGCTGAATTTGAATATCTTTGAGTTAGAAGATGCAATTAACACGAGGAAAATGAAGGTTTAATTTTACTCTTAATCATTTTTGTGCTTGGATTTGAAATAGTTGTGTAATAGATTCTTTAGTAAGATAGTTTTATCTTGAAATAATAATTGTGGATATTTTCTTCTAGGTGATGGAACAGCTGATGCAAATAAAGATGTCACCGCAGATGAAGATGAGCTTGATCTTAGAGCATTTGTTGATAATCTATGAGGTGTTACTTTTTAGTGCTCATTGTAATTTTAAAGAATATATGTGCTAACTATTTTGAGCTTTGATGGATCTATGTTCTTGAGTTTATTATAAATTACTTATTTACTTTAAGATGAATGATAAAAGGTAGATATCCGCGTATTTAACTAATACCGGTTGAACCGGTGGCTCAATCGGTCAAACCGGTCAGACCGTGAACCGGTAGCAGGCAGTTACGTGTCCGGTCCGGTTTTATAAACCATGGTTCTATCATAAGAGTGTGAATCACTTTTAAGATGTAAAGTATTGGTTTCAAAGTTGGACTTTTCTTCCGTGTACTCATTATTAGGTTTTCTCCTGTTCCATCCCCCTCCCATTCCCTTAAGTATACTTGGAAAGTAGATATTTATAAAGCAGTTTTCTGAAGTGGAAAGAAAAAAAAACGGTAATAAGGTATAATTGATATAATCTTTTTTTTTCATCTTACGCATCATTTTTACTGGGACAGCATAAAAAGGAAAACTTATCAATTTTGTTGAAATGAAAGGAGTACTACATATATCAAAATAATTACTTATTTCATTCGTCGAATAGATTTAAAGATATGTTTTGTAATAGTAATTTGAGACAAATACTAATTTGATATCCAAACATTACAATTTTTTACAGATGGTTGGAGTGATAAAATAAATTATGGAGAATCAATGCCATTTTTTTGTTTATTATTTAGTAATAATTTGAGTGAAGCACGAATTTAAAAGTTTGATTGTTCAATTTTCTTTAAAGATATATGAAATAATAAAATAAATTCAGTAGACTTTGAGGCATGGTTTTAAAAACCATACTGGAAATAGAACCGTCCGAGCACCGGTTCATGGTCTGATCGGTTCAATCGTTTAGACCACCGGTCCAACCGGTTACTTTTTTAAAGTTAGTTATTATCACTCATTGTTTAGAATTATCATGAAATAATCTAAATATAAAATAATAATGCACATTTTTTATATTAAAATAATAATTTAAAATAAAAATTAGTCATTTTATAAGAAGGAAAACAATATTCTATATTTTAATTAATTATGTCATTGAAAATAATAATTTAAAATAACTGAAAATTATTTTGTATATTTATATTATAGTTTAAAAATTATTTAAAATATATTATGAGAAAATATTAAAAAAATTAATGGGTTAAATATGAATTTGTAAATAAATGTGGAATAAATTAAAATTAGTGATAAAAATTTGGGAGTTTTTGAAAAAAGTTTTCAAAAAAATGCAAATAAAAAAAGGAATCACTGGTTTTCCGGTTCTTTCGGTTCTCATCGATTTAACCGATTTTTTCCGGTTCTTGACCAAATGCTTCAAAACCGAAAATATGATCGGTTGACTAACCAGTTATCAGTTCGACCGGCCGGTCCGGTTTTCAGAACCATTCTTTCAGGTCGTTTTTTCTGTTATTGGGTGGGAGCGGGAAGGGGACACATGGCATGCTAGAAGAAATGGAAGGGTGGTACAACAGGAGAGAAGTCGGATCACTAGCCGCCATGCGTTCCCCCTCTGCTGCAAGTTCTCCGTCACCGCCGTCAATGGGCTCTGCCTCTTCGTTCCTCCGTGGATTCCCTCCCCAGCATCGGGTCTGGTCTTCATCAAATTCTTGCTCTGCAAGGCTCCAGATGACGCTCAACGTAGTGGCTCGCTTTTCTGGTGCGGTCCGGCCAGGAGGACGTCGTGGTGGTTCGAATTTTGGGCTGGGTCGATGATTGCTGCTGTGTTACGGCCGCAATTGGCGAAATTCATAGTGAACATGGGCTGTCGGCTTCGTTCCTTTGTAGGTGCTGTCGCTGATGCTTCATGGAGAAGGAGAAGGCTCATGCTTGGTGCGGTAGTCGGGGATGGTGTTTTCGACAGGCAGGGCTTTTCCTCTATCGACAGGGGCTCTGCCCTGTTTCGTGCGGGTGCTTCTCTTGTGTGGGTTGTGTGGTTTAGCCGTTTGGGTTGTGGGTCCCAATCCAAAGATGACCTGCTGACGGTGTACATGGTAAGGGGATTTGTTCGTGGGTTTTTGTTTTTTTGGCATGGCAGGGTCTGGCGTGTGGTCACACCTTACCTGGTGCAATGAAGCCTCAGTTTCCGGGTTAGTTAGTTTCCGGGTTAGTTAGGCAGTGGGTTCCTCTGGTCAGTCTGTGAGTGATTAGGAACCTTTAGGTTATTAGTAGTTTTTTATTTCGCTACGTCTAGCGTACTTTGCATCAGGACCCTATGTTTAGGTTATTTTGTTTCGTTTCAGTCGCGTTGTGGTTGTTTTTATTTCTTTTTGCTTAGTTTCATTAGTTATCACGTAAGTGAGTTATTGTGGTTACTACTATTACTATGGTCAGTACTCATCTTACCTCACTATGGTGCTCCAGTACCATTTAGCTTTTGAATGTGGTGGGGTACCGGGAGCCGGATTCATGATCTATTTTTACGTCATAGTAGTCATGACTGTCGTCATAATTTGCTTAGCCTTTGGAGGCCTGGATATGTGAGCCTAATCGTAGTGGTTTTGGTTTTCCGTAGTAATTTCATTTATGTGGAGATTACCCCTTTAGTGGATACGTTTATTTGTATCTATTTTAGGTACTTTAGTTTTTCGTCTACGACTTATTTTGTAATAGTTCTCATTAATAAAATGCTCTATCCGTCTCCAAATAATTCTACAATTTGATTTTATTATTTCATGATTCAATGTTGACTCAAATTTTAATAAAGATAACAAGTTTTAAAAAATTCAGGAAAAAAATATTTAGAAGTTTATTGATATGAATATAAATTATTAACTTTAAATTTTTAAATATTTATGAAAAATATCATATATTAAATAATATAAAATAACAAAAATAAAGTTAAAATTATTTAGGGACCAGAAGAGCTTTCTTCTCCAAAAAAAACAGAGAGAAGTCGGATCACTTATTGATATCCACTCACGATTCACGAACCGTGACATATGTCTTGCATGTACTTGTCGTCTTCCACCTTCAAGTTCAACCCACCAATAATAAGGGTACCTTTTTGTGAATTCATTATAGTCCAAATTCGTAGCATTCGGCATTATTAGGGGCTAGTTTGGAAAATTTCTTAATAGTTTTAAAAAATCTGTTGAATAGGATCTGTCAAAAATAACATCTGTGTTTGGCAATAGCTTTTTCAAATGACTGTTTGTATTTTGAAAAAGTTATCAACGGTAGTTTTTTGAGTTTAACTGTTAACTGTTTGATCTCAACTATTAAAGAATTTGACTCAGTGTTTAACATGTTCCTTTTATTTTTGTAAAGTACATTTGACTTCTAGATTTAAGTATTAAAGGTTTTTGCAAGATTATTTGGATAGAATTTGATTTTATATTACTAATCCCTTTTGATTTCCATACTTCTCATGAGTTTTAGTTTTTTATTTTATGTATTTCTCTTCTTTTATTAAATTTTCACTACTATTTTTTTAATAATGAAATTGTGGTATCAATTTACTACGAATGACAAATCATATTTTTTGTAAGTAAATAACTGACGGGTTTTAAAAAAAGTCTTAGGTCAAGTTCAGTTTCCAGTCAACCTAGGTCAAAAATCTCGTCATTGTAGTTGGCGATTCCACTAGGAAACCTTTTTTCTTCAATTACTATGGAGGTTTATAGTTATTCTAATGTGGGTTAAGTAGCCATTTATGGCTTGGCTCCTTTATGACACGTACATTTACCTACTCACCCGCCTCTCCTACCTCAAAGTCCTAGTTTCGTCACCAGTAAAGCGGCCGCTTGGTGGCCCCTCCTACCAGAAACGTTCGTTGATTCGCCTCAATGGTCCAACCCCATGCTTCTGATTCGTTTCTCCCGCTCACTCCAGTAGTTCCTAGGTTCGCTCTCCAAGCCCTTGTACTGTCGTCGCCGCCACCGGGTGGCCTGCGAAACAGCTCTCGAGATGCCTGGATTCGTCTAGCCCTTACCTTGATGTTGTTCGATTTTCCCTTCTAGTTGTTGTTGTTAGGAGGTTCATTGTTAGCCTTAATTATAGCGATGACTCTACGATTGCCTTGTGGAGCGGTCAAAGTTCCTTCTAGTTTGTGACGGGCTTGCCTTTTCTCGGTGGGTGGGGTTGGGGTTTCCCCTGCCCCGCCCATCGGCATGATTTGGTGGGCCCAAGGTCTATTGGGTGTAGGCCCGGTCCAGCATTCATTGTCTTACTTACGGACCTCGGTCTTGGTTTCCTTTCCTTTTTTTGTGGTTTAGTCGTAGTTTGATTTAGTGGACCTTGGTTGATGTCTGTTATTTTTTTAGTAGTTTCGTTTAGTTTTTGTAACGTCTTTAGATTTTGTTGATTGCTAGGGTGGGTTGTTGCGTTTTATATGATTTATGTGCTTTATGCTCCTCTCAGTACATTATGGTGCGCCGGTACTATTTTATCCAGATTAGGCACTTAGGGGTATCGGGTACGAATCAAATTCTTTTTCCGCCATAGTGTTTTTCACGGCCATCGTCATGATATTGCTTTGTTTTTTGATGTTAGTATGATGGATGAGCTCCGGTGGCTAGGTTTTGCGTAGCTTCCCTGCTTGTGCGGTTCTGTACCAGTTAGTGGTCAAGTTGACTTGTGCCTATTTTGGGTACCTAAAATAATATAATGTACATAATATATACATATATATATATATATATATATATATATATATATATAATTAGGAACAAGAAAAGGACGAAAAAAGATTATTGTATGATTGATTACACTGTATCTAAAACCTAAATTACTATTCATAATGTCAAGTCGATAAATGTATGTGTATATATAATATAATATTATATTATAATATTATATAGTACTACTTTTTCATCGTGCACCAACTAAGGGGCAATTAAGTAAACATATACAAACATCTTACATTCACCTTAATCTCCGTGTCCAAACAAATCTACCAATCTTTCGGGGACGGATGAAGTATATTATAATATTATATAGTACTACCATCGTCCCACCAAAAATTGAATACTCCCCCGTCCCAAATGTATTGTCACAACATCAAAATATTTTTGTCCCAAATAAAATGACATTTTCTCACCTGTCTTTTATTCTAGTACACTTCTATCATTGCAAATGCACACATTTAAGGAGTCTATGGAGTGGGTTGGGAATTGGGAGGGGTGAGAATGAGTTTGGAAAGAGGTAATGATAGAAGTTTATGTGAAATGAGTTAATGATCAAAGACAATCTTAATCTACACAAAAAAACTAAAAGTGACAACCCACTTGGGACAGAAGGACTACATTTGACTGAGCACGGAGATTAAGTAATATTATTGACTAGAGGGTAAAAATATAAAGTAATCATATTAGACAAAAGTATATTTTTTGAGTCGAAAAAGAAAAGAAGGATAATAAGATAATGTGTAAAAATGTTAATTTTACCGTGATGGAGGGAATAATATATTATAATATAATATAATATAATTTTCCACACATTCTCTTTCTTTTCATTCTCTCTTTCTTTCCATGATCTTCTCTCCCTATTGGTGTTGAAGATGTCGATGTTAGTAGAGAAACCGAGTAAAGTAAGCAATGAAGATGGTCATTCACGATTTGTTATATTTCCTCACGGTCTCAAGAAAATATCAAATAAATTAATTAAAGAAATAAAAATAATAATAAGTTGACTAAGAAAGTGTAGAAAAACAATTGTGCGCTGAATGGAAAGAGCTAAAAAAAGATGTAAAAAAAGAAAAGAAAAAAAGAATACATGAATTGGATCTAAGAATAAAGATTAATTTCAAAACATCTTAAGTGAAGATATTGAAAAACATTTAAAATGCCAAAACTAACAAAATATCAATAAAAAAAAGGAGAGAATAAATTCATGTCATATGCATAAAACCAAGGATTTATTGTGCAAAATAAAGGATTAATATTTGATATCAAATATTAATTCCAAAATCAATAGTTAAGAAGTTTTTAAGAGACAATTTCAAATTTTGACCCAAAAATGAAAAATATAAGTTACATAAATTGAATCACCATAGTTTAGTGATTTCCGTTTAGGTCATCAGAGAAGAAAAGGCAATCCTAGGGGTGAGTTCGAGCCGAGCCGAGCCCGAGCCTAGCAGGTTTGAGCTCGAGCTCGTGAAATTCGGGCTCGGCTCGAGCTCGGCTCGAGTTCGAACGAGCCCAAAAATTCGAGCTCGAGCTCGGCTCGAAGGTTCGTGAAGCTTGATTCGAATCGGCCCCAAACGAGCTCGCGAGCTCGTTAGGCTCGTGAGCTCGTTTAGGCTCGGCTCGATTCGAATCGGCCCCAAACGAGCTCGTTAGGCTCGCAAGGCTCGATTAGGCTCGGCTCGTTTCTCCATAATTGCATTCACATTCACTCCATGTCTGTATATATAAGTTAGAGTAAGCTAGCTAGCCACTCATCATCTGCATGCAAGTGGTCAAGACAGGGATGTTGAGGCTCCTTCTCCTGCTCCCCAACACTAACAACCCAACACAAACACCACTAAAGCAGGACACAACTGACATCGAAGTCAGCACTCCAACATTCTAATCAAGAACAAGTAGACATCAAAATCTTTACTGCACAAGTTGCAACATAGAACTTGCAACATAAAACTTGCAATGACATCTAATCCGCACCATCAATGACCACTAAAGCAACATAGAACTTGCAATGACCTCTAATCTGCAATGACCTCTAATCTGCAACGACCTCTAATGACCTCTAATGACCACTAAAGCAAATCCATAACCATCTAAAGCAACCATCATAACAACAGCAGCAGCAAAACCTCCTCTTAATCGGCAATTCATAGCAGCAGAAGTTGAATCATGACAGCTTAATGTAATAAATCATAACTTAAAGTCCACAACTTAAAACATCATAACATCATAGGTCCACAACTAACAGTCTTAAACCATAACAAGTTAAAGTCATAAACCATCATAACATGACAAGTCCAGAATTCAGAATTTAAACCATCATAACCTGCAAATTTACAGTACCATAACTTAAAATCTAAAACTACAACAAATGAAAGTCTGAAACCGTCAGGAACATCACAGTCCAACCACATCACGGTAGCTTAAATTTCACGAGCTCCAACAGCTACGAAAATAGATAAATCTTTATTAAAATCAAGGTAGAATTAATTAAAAAAACCTCAAGGTAGAAAGTAGTAACTAGTAACTATATGAAACACAAAATTAGAAAAGACTTACTCGATTTCTCTTCTTGATACCATGGAGATGTCTGAGCCAATCCCCACCACAAATTAATGCTTGCACCGTGTCAATTGAAAGTGATGCATGATACGCATCAATAACTAGTGCCGGCACTAAACGTTGCTTCTGAAGCAACAGTAGTAATAGGGATTGTCAGAATATCACAAGCCATCCTCGACAGAATAGGGTACTTAGCTTGGTTTGCCTTCCACCATTGTAATATGTCAAAAAGCACTGTCCTGGGCTTAAGACCTAATGGTACTTGGAAGTTTCATACTGCTGAAATAATATCGAAAATCCAGATGCTGTAACTTGAATTTGAAGTCCATACCAATTACGAGCAACAGAAAGAAGCACTGATCTATCATGCCATGCAACAAAATGTAGTATACTATATGCGAAAGAGCAAAATCTACTCAGTGCATCATCATCATCATTGCTACCAAGTAGGAGCAACAGAAAGAAGCACTAGCCTATCAAACAGAAAGAGGCTTAATCAATCAGAGAACTGAATACAAGTATACAACAAACCCTATCAAACAGCATAAGCTACAGGACATGTGCCAAAATGAATACAACAAACCACTAGAATAAAAATAATGATAGTACAAAGTTCTAAGCGCTCAAGTTTAGAATTTAGTCATTCTATCTACTTTTATCATTAGCCAAATGCTCGAAGTTATAAATGCAAGCTAACTGTGGTTAACAATACTTAGTTTGATAAAATCAAAGTAATAGTAAAACATGGTTCCAACCACTAGGTTACTAACAAATCACTGTGACTGATATGTGCAGAACAAAAAAAGGCTTACCCTTACACCACCTAGCCGCCCAACTGCAACAAAAAAACAAACACACACAGAGCAGAGCAGTACGCAGCACTAGATCAGATTGTTCATTCAACTAACACACAACATTCTACTTTGTGTGACTGATCTGTTCATTCAACTAACACACAACATTCTAATCTCTGGACAAACAAACATGTAGAGTAGTTTAAAAGCTGAACTAAAAAAAGCTATGAAGCTCGGGACAAAATTGCAACCAACCTGGTATCTCCATTTTTGCGGCTGGGCAGGAGAGAGCTCGACGACGGTGAAGCGTGTAAGTCTGGAAGGCAGAGATGCTTGATGAATCGTGGAAGGTGGAGACGCTTGATGAATCGTGGAAGGCTGGAGACGCCTGATGAATCGTGGAAGGCGGAGAGAAGCTGTTTCAATCAACGATTCATGGCGTAGAGCTTAGAAGTAGAAGCCCATATGTCTGATTAGGGAGAAAATGAGAGAGGAGATGGTGATGATGAGGATTGGGGATGGGTTAGGGTTAATCGAAGCTGGGAACGGGAAGGGAAGCGAGAGTCTGAGAGACTGCTCTGGTGAACCGAAACGAGATTACGGTTTTGGGGGTAGGGGAGCTGTTACGAGTGTATATATAAGAAGGGGTATATATGTAATTTCACACCAGGCTCGATAAGGCTCGTCGAGCCTATCGAGCCAAACCATTCATGTTCGAGCTCGGCTCGTTAATTATACGAGCCAAATAATCGGCTCGAGCTCGAGCTCGAGGCTCGTGAAGCTCGGCTCGTTCGAGCTCGAGGCTCGTGAAGCTCGGCTCGTTTGGGCTCGTCAGAGCTCGAGCTCGAGCCGAGCTCGGCTTCGTTGAACACCCCTAGGCAATCCTGAATGCAAGTGCCACACGGGTAAACATCAGGGGTTGACTGGTAAAAGGCAGGCAACTATCGGGGCTTTTAAGGGTATTTTGAACTTCCGAACACGCGATGTTTTCGTACATTTTAATAGTTTAATTACCTTTGCGGGTTTCGTCCGCAATTTTATCAGAAAGCACAACGTTGTTTCAACAGTTGACTGCAAAAGCGGAAGAAAAAAAATCAAAATTATGTCAAATATGCAGTATTCAAACAAGTCCATCAACTTCCATAATAAATAGAAGAAAGTTAAATTAAATTTGGATGATAAATAATTCTTTCCCCATTCAACTGTAATTTACCAATGAGTTGATTGTTTGGGACGGATGTAACAACATTAACATTTAAAGCCGGATTTAAAATTGAAATTGAAAAAGTCAAATGCCAAATGAAAGGTAGCATAAGGGTCAAACAAAATCTTGGACCTAAAGCTTTTGTCATCTCTAAACTAAACCCATCTTTCCTTTTGTCTTTTGTTTTTTCATGGATTCTGTTCAATTTTCTGTACAAATCCTCTTCGTGGCATAAGGGTCAAATTTTATGTTCAATCTTCTTCTGTACAAACCTTTTGCTTCCTTGCTCAGCACGTTTCTTAAAAGGCTATTGAAATGTGAATAAGTCTTGAGCTCTTTGCTTCTCTGCTGGAAGAAGAAGAGATGGCCGGTAGCTGCATGATGCATCTATGCTTGTACTGTTACTTCTTACATTCAGTGTCCTTCAAGTTCAAACCCCTGTCAATGAAGTTTCAATCCAACCAACCACCATGACTTACAATGATAGTTACTGTGAAACCGATAGCACCTCCACCTCCGCTTGCTCGTCTTTCTAGCACTGATGTCGTCTTCTCCAGCCTTTTCTCAGAGAGGAACTTCTCAGACGAGGTCCGGACTTCTCTCTAGACATGGCATTTGATTAACTACGCACCGGGTCTATCTGATGCACTGGAGGCTCTGAGAGAAATGTAACTTAGAGAGTGAGTGATTTACAAACACAAGTGGTTTCAGCCAAGTATGTGAGGAAGACAGATGATGATTCATTTGTTTGTGTAAGTGAAGTGCTTGCTTCACTGGATAGAGCAAAACTTCCCCATGGATTGCTCTATGCCCTTATCAACTCTGATTCTCGGCCTCATCAGAGTACTAATTACAGTCCTGAAGTTTCTCTCAACTTACCTAGAATTTTTCTTGTGAAATCAAGGAATGGTCAGAAACTACTTACCCTCCTTGGGAAAACGGTCGGGGTTACATTGTATCGCATGACATTGCGAATTTTATCAGCACGAGACACAAGGAAAGGTCGTTTAAGGGTAAGTTCACCGGTTTCTGCTCTGTGTCGTCCTGATGAGATTGTCAAGAGCTGAAACCGCGGTTTATGCAGATGGATTTTTCTGAGATGAATGAGATGGAAGGCTTGCAAGTTACATAAACGAGTCACAGGTGTACAATGAATGGTGCACGACACGAATGGGTACCTTGTTGCACACTATCAGAGCCTCAAAACGGATGCTATGTCTATGGCAAAAGTTGCAAGAAGAGAAGGCACTCAAATGTTGCGCCAATCGACGAGTGAAACGATCAGATCATTAGCTATGATGAGGGAGAAAGACAGGAACACTCTTGTGTGTGAGATTAGAAGCAAAAATGTTGAAGACAACCATCATCAATTTGATTGCTTTATACCTACTAATTAGAGCCATCTACATGAAAATTATTTAGATGAGCTAATAGCAAGCTCTCTTGCTTGAAAATTGTTCAAATATACCCTCCAGGACATCCCCTAATTCACAAAATATTTTCACTATATTACTCATTTGTCCTAGGAAGAATGGCATATTTGTAAATTGAGCCAACCTGGTATGTATTACTTCCACATACATGACATATCTTGCAACAGCTCTAGCATTCCCCAGTTCTGGAGGTCAAACCTACACAAAACATCAGTAGGAGAATAAGTAAGTTGACATTACTTTTCCTCAGACGATGCATTTCATATCGAAAGTTTCTCCACTAGAACGAACTGGTTTATCAGTCATCTTCATCTTTGTCCAACGAAGTTGAAAGGTAGCTTAAGATGAAGTCGTCGAGATCTCCTTCCAGAACAGAATCAGGATCCGATACTTCGTAATTGGTCCGGAGATCCTTCACCATGCGGTAAGGCTGCAGCGAAGATAGTGAGCACGGTTAAATGAGAGATCAGATTGTTTATGATGCGACTTCACTAATCTGCCGATGTATTTAGATAATAAAAGCCTACATGGAGCACGTAAGTACGAATCTGGTTTCCCCAACTTATGTCGGTGAGAGACTTTGTATGCTGAGAATTCATCTGAGTTTGGCGTGCAATCTCGAGTTGATCTAATCTTGATTGCAACACTGCCATTGCTAAGGCTTTATTTTGATGTTGCGATCTGCCCTCGAGAAGAAATGGCAAATAAGAAAAAAAAACTTTAAACTGTCTATGATGCAAAATCAGTAAAAAATAATGAAGGAAATGAATCATGTTCAAACCTCTCATTTGAACAAGTCGCAGTCACTCCGGTGGGAATGTGAACAATTCTCACAGCACTCTCGGTAGTGTTAGCATGCTGACCTCCAGGCCCTCCAGAACGATACCGCTCTATTCGAAGGTCAGATTCATTAATCTGTACGCAGGTGGATCCATCACCCAGGATTGGGATTACTGCAACAGCAGCAAAGGAAGTGTGCCGACGCTTTCCACTGTCAAAGGGCGAGATACGCACTAACCTATGAACTCCTACTTCTGCTTTCGCATATCCAAATGCATATTCCCCATCAACTTTGATTGTTGCGCGCTGAAAAAAGAACACATCAAATCAAACTCAGAAACCCTGAATATTTTCCTATTATTGCAACTGCTCTCATCATGCAGAGGGGTGGTTTCTGCATGCTTTTAGCATTGATGGTATGAAAGATAGAAAGACCTAAGAATGAAGGCAAACCTTGATTCCAGCAATCTCACCAGGCATCTCATCAACTATTGTTACACCAAATCCACGCCGTTCAGCCCAACTTTTATACATTTGCATCACCATTGCAGCCCAATCCATGCTCTCTGTACCCCCAGCTCCAGCTTGTACCTGAATAATACAAGAAATAAGTTTATTTTACATTGGCAGAATGCAAAACAAGAGGAAGAATCATGCTCCCCAGCTAACAAGAGGAAGAATCAGTTAGACTATCAGCTACATTAAGAAGAGGAATAGTAATGCTCCCCAACTATTCATACCAATTAAAGGAAGGTAGTAGGCTTATAATAACCTCAATGTAACAAGAGGAAGAATCATGCTCCCCAGCTAACAATGCCTCAAGCTCTTTTTCTTTCGAATCCCTTCTCATCCCTAAAAGAGCATTTAATGATTCCTGCATAGAATCACCAGAACATACAGGCAAACATTGGGAATTTACTATCAGGATACATGTCAACTACATAGAATCATCTGTGATGACTACGATACCAAGTTTCCGACCAAATTACAAGGTTAATCTTACACATGATAAGATCTACTCCAGTTTACCATAACTGGGGCATTAATTAATTTCTAAGAAGGATATAATGAGTGCCTACTACCTAGTGTCTATCATCAAAACTCCTTATTCCACTAAAGAATTAGTAAGCATAGCAAATGAATCAAAATACAGTTATCAGACATGTACTAGATAGTGGTGTGTGTCATGTTACCTGATTTGTAATTGTACAATAAGCTTTAGCAGAAAACATACAGATAAAGTTTACTTAAATTGGATCATAGCTAAATGATAATATAGTACATGCCTAGTACAAGAAAGGTAAGGGCTCACCGATTCCAATTCTGTGTCATTCTCTTCCCGTGCGAGCTTAATCATGTCTATATGCTCAAGCAATTCTTCTTCAAATGCCTTGACCTCTTTCATTTTACCCATAAGACTCCCGTGCTCACGACTTACCTTCCCCGCATAAACAGGATCATTCCAAAGGTCAGGTTTATTGAGCTCTGCTGACAACAAATTCAACCTCAGCATCAATTTTTGCCACTGCCACCATGAAAACAATGTACTTCACATGTCATGCAAAACTGAAAACTCTTACTGCTTTTACCATGGTCCATTCCTATCAGTAGAAATCAATGACCAGATAATCCATCCCAACTACTCCTGCCATCCTGTAATGACTGATACGTTTGACTTTAGTCCATGTTTCACTTAAATTTTAACCAAGAATACATCAATGAATACTTTCAAAAAAACTAGTATATTCATAACTAATAACTTCATTTACTATTTCTACATAAATTATTTGACATGATATGTTAAAAAAATTTATACGGAGTACAATAAATGTTGCAAGAAATTGCGTCAATTGGTCTAGGGTTGAGTACATTTTATGCAAGCTTGGGCATAACCAGAATTGAAAAATCAGCCATGAGAAGTAAAACATAAATACATAATTTTATGAAACAATTTCTCAGATTGACAAACTACAGTATAACTCAATAAACAGAATTATGATAGTTTTTTTAGAGCTTCTTAATATAACAAGATAAATCCACATTTAAATAGCCAAATTAATTACTTCCACACAGCTATACCATCTCAGCTCAAAATACCCAACTACTATGTCTTCCTTCTAAATGCATTGCGAGCTATAAATCATGTACGTGTTCATCAAGTCAGTATATAGTCACAAATAGACTGTTCTGAGCTGCAAAAAATAAACCAGGGTTTGATTCACTCTGAATTACTAATAACTTACATATGAACATTGCAAGTATTGCTTATAAGCTACCTACACATCAGATTGCAATTCGAAATGCATACCAACAACTACACATTGAGCAGAACATCAAGCACTAAACTTTAACCGGACAAAGAGAAGATAATTGAACCTTCATTTCAGAGGATACATAAAATTAACAAAAAAATAAAATAAAAATCACCATTGAAGGATGAAGAACCTACCTTTAGGCGCTTCTTGATGACCTGAATTGATTGGGCAATTGCGGCAGCGTGACTCTTCCAATCGCTCTCACTCTCATCCAAAATGGCCCACTTGCTAGCAACAATGCCATCCACGGTGAGCCCATCGGCAGTGGCTTGTTCAGCTATAATCTGAGTACTAAACCCTCTCGAAAAGACCTCACCCCCATGATACAAGGATGAAGTTGTCAACCCTAGAACCGAATTTAATACGGACTTAGGTATAGTTCTCTTACAAAAAATTGAGGCTTTAGCATTCAAGCTCCAGAGATTGCTATTCCGTAAGCCCAGAAAGCTTCGGTTGGAAAATGAACAGAAACCAGGTAAGTCTGTCCCCGTTGTTATCAAAATTGAGGAAACAAATGAGTAGAAATCATTGTAAGGATAATGAGAGGAATGCTGAAGATTCTGTGGGGAAAAGGGTGATTTAGGATTGATCTGAGATTTGTTAGGTAGAAAGCAAGATCGGTTGCGCGATTGTCTAACAAAGAAAGCAGACATTTTTATTGGGAAGGGACTTCACAGAAACCAGTTTTAGGGGTGTTCGCGGAACGGGTCGGGATGGATCGTTGAAAAATATAATCCATGTTGCACGGGACGGATACAATGGCGAATCTAGGGTCTAAAAACTAGGTGAGCTGAAAAACAAAACAATAATAGGTCAAATTCATGATAAGTCAAAATACAATTCTTACATAGAATTTATTAAGAATTCAATCAAAAGAAATATAAGAATTGTAAAACAACTTTCTCATAGAAAGAAAAAAGTGTCTTCATTTGTTTCTTGGAATAATGATCAATCATCCTATTCAAACATTAAAATGATAAAACCAATCATTTAGAGCACAAGCAGACTTAAAGTGGTCAAACGAAAACGACACAGGCAGTTAGCAGACAATGCCCAAATCTGATTTCAAAATGCAATTTATGCAATATATGTATATATATATATATGCCAATTGAGTTAAATTAAGATAAATTATAAAGCTTATGGACTTAAGTTAACTGCTTACAGGAATCTGAGTTTTGAAAGCCTGCCCAAGGTAGTGGTGATGTGTCCACTCAAAGCATTCAAATAAAGATCCAAGCTCACCAAGTTTGTCAAATTCCCAAATTCCTCTGGGATAGTCCCACTTTTATTATTACTGTAGAGTTCCCTGTAAAAGAAGCTTGATTAGGGGGTTGAGCAAATGAGAAACATAGTGGATAGTTCAGTAGTAGATGATCTTATGTAAACAGGTATGCTCCTTTACAAACAAAGAAAAAGGAAATCTCAATTTATCAAACAATCTCTGCCTTCACCGTTTTTTTGTCACAAATTCAGCATCAATTTTAAAAACTTCAACTTATTCCCAAAATAAACACAAAAGAACAAATACTCTCCAACTTTCAATCTTTTCCCCATGCCAAATCATCACTTGACCAAAGCTCAACTAGAAGATACTCCTAGAATATTCATAAACAAAAGTCCCAATTGCCAGACCAAACACGACATCAGGAGATTGCCGAATTAGAGCAGCTATTCTTCACTTTTCCTCATTGCTGAGTAGAGATGGGCATTGGGGCGGGTGACCCGCCACGCCGTCTGACGGGTCGATCCATGACCCGTCCCGCTTTTTAAATGGGTACCCACGGGTTAACCCGACCCGCCCTGCTTAAATTTGATAACTTTGTATTTTATTGTAAAAGATCATTCATTTAATAATATGTTTACCCGGATAAATATAAACACTAAATTTGATATCTAAATATTTTTTTTTTAAAATGTACCACTTTTGAAAAACAGTTAATATGCTTGCAGGGCTACAGGAGACATTTTTTAATTATAAGAAACATGCATGAATCCTTAATTTAGAATAAACTAAACTACGAGACTCAAATTACAACTGTTCAGAAGTACTCCGCAGGAGTAGTAATATTTTAGATGTAACTGTAAGAACCTCATCAAGTCATCACCAACAAGATATGAGAAGTTCCTCCTCAACTGGTTGTGCAGGCTGAAAACGATGCTATAGTCTAAGAACTTCAAAGACAATTGGAAGCTGTTGGCAAGTTTATTCAAGCTTCATCTCCTCATGTGATTTACTTCACTAATTATTATGTATATAGTATTGAGAACATCTGAAAGTGCTCCTCAGAGTGCAATATGTGTTTGGCTCGTCACTACTCATACACATACTTCTACACACTTTCCTATTCTTATTACAAGTGGAAAGAGGAATTGAAGAAGAGAGAATGACAGCAGAAGAAACAAAAGCATTAACACCAGTTCTTAACCCTTATGGCTACTTGCTTCATTTTCATCTCTTGACCCATCAATAAAAGAACAATAACGCAAATGCTAGGATACAAGTAACGAGAATAATGCCCACAAACAACATTGCTATTCAGGTTTCAAGCTCAAGATCAACAAATACATAACTTAAATCAGGGGAAATCAGGGGAGAAAACTAACCAAAAATCTATCAATCAGACCACCTTAAAGCTGGCGAGGGATACAGGAAACCACGACAGAAAGAAAGATCTGTCCTCTTCAAATAGTCCGACAACCTTGCTGCAAGTTCCTCCTCGCAAACAACTTCATCAGAAGTTGGAGCAGCTTCGTCGGAGTCGGAACAACTTCATCGAAGGTCGAAACAGCTTCATGGAGGTCAGATTGAAAGCAACGTCACAACTCGCGAGTGAAGGTCTGCCAGCGAAACCGGCAAGGGAGAGCGAGGGGAAGATCTAACAGGCGAGGCCCGAGGACGAAGTCGGTAACTTTTCTGAATCTGACCCGCTTGGACCCACGGGTAACTCTATACCCGCCCCGCTTGGACCCACGGGTAACTCTATACCCGCCCCGCTTGGACCCACGGGTAACTCTATACCCGCCCCGCCTGGACCCTAGCTTTGACGGGTCTTGACCCGCCCCGCCCAAGGATGGAACACTTAACAAACCCGCCCCGTCGCAGGGCCCCGCACGGGTCGGGTCAAAATGCCATTCCAATGCTGAGTAGCGGCCGAATTGGAGAGACGGAGACTGCTGAGCGACTCCGACAGCCTGACGCGATGGAGGTGAGCATCGATCGGCGATCTGGAGAGTGCAAAGTGGAGTGGTGCTGCTACTGTGTAGGCATGGCAACGGAATAATCGCAGTCGTTCTAGTAAAATTGGAATGGATAATACTTAAATAAAACAAAATTAGAAATTAGACATTATTCCTACGAAATTAGAAATTGTATTGTTCTGTGAGGGATAGTACATACATTACCCAGGCACAATGTGCCTGACGTCTATAGAGACGGTCTCTCTGCCAATATCCTAGTTTTTTGTAATTATAAATTCATCAAGTATTTGTTAGACAATTATAAAATAATTCCTGATTTTTCTCACATTCAATTGAATCCGGACCCACTACTAAAACTCTCATTTTTGAATAAAAATATAATTGTAGTAGTTGACTCAATTCAAAACACCAGACATCCCAATCCCCTCTAGTGATCCCCTACTTTCATCACCAAGACGCCGCCACCTTCTACCCAAAGAACAGCTTCTTCTTCACCGATACAAACCTCTTGGCGACGATTCACGTTCCTTCCAACCGCCACTGTGCAACCGGCTCCCAATGACGGCAACGACTAGTTCACGGCGTCGACATCCGGTTTTGGACTGCACCAACAACCAGTCCTCTGATTCCTCGTGGCAGAGGAGCAATTGTGCCGGCGTCCCCCCTTTCCGACGAGATCAAGCTGCTGCGTCTCACCGTCTTATTTCCGACGACAGAGATAAGTAGGGTTTTCTTTCTTAATTCTTAAAATTTGGAAATACCGCAAATTGTCTAAAATTATTTATACATTGTTCTATATTTTTGTTTGTTTCTTCAATCAATCTATATTGGCCGAACAAAAAATATATATACAGTTTGTCTGATATTTTTTTATTATTTTGACTGACTCAAAAACAAATTTATGAGATACCAGTGACCTGTGTCGACAAAGTTTTTTTAAAAAAAATTGTCTGATGTTTTGTTCGTATGCATGCAGGTTGACAAATAAATGGAATAGTCTAATTTTTATTCTGGCATTGGCTGATAATCTGTCCATTAAGTCTGGCATTGGCTGATAATCTGTCCATTAAGTCTTGTGATTTGGACTGCAATTAGAACATCATTCTTAGGCATCCGAAGAATGATTTGTCTAAAGTTTTTATGGTGAATGTAGTGTACTTTTTAGGTGATTCGAGTACATGAGTTTGAGTGAAAATTTTGAGAAAATGTCTGAGATAATTGAAGTAATTTGTTAGACTTAAAGTATTGTGGCATATTGATGTTACATTAAATGCGTTGTCTGATGATATATTATTTTGGGAGTCTAATTATTATGAGCATTAGTCTGATGAAATAATGGGAGCCAGTTCCCCACATTAATCTGATTATAATGAGCATTAGTCTAATGATTAAAATATATATATGCAGTGGGTTTCTTAATTTAAAAAAATAGTTCATGATCTACAAATTGTTTACTTGTATGGGATTTGGTATGATGATGAACATCTATCTGATATTTTGGGTAATTTGTCTGGTGTTATATAATTTCACAACATAATGATACAATTCTATGTAATGCAATTATATGAGTGGATTAGATTGTCTGCTAATTAGTTATGACTGTCTGATATTCAGAAGAATGTTGTCTGATGTTTTGAATAATTTGCTTGAGATTTTAATGGCGTAGTTTGTAGTTTTGAAGTTACAAGATGTTCGAGAAAGAAACAACCACTTTTGGCCTGGTTAACTACGATATAAGGTAAATAACTTTTATTCTTAACTTGAATAATACTTCATGTTGTTCAAAATTATATATATTGTGGAAGTGTGATGTACCCATTTGGTCTAAATTGGATAATGATAGTGATGAATCTGATTGCGATGAGGTCTCACTTACGCAAATCCCGAAAGAGTCAACCGTGACAGACGAGAATAACAATGCGGTGGGTGAAACAAATAACAACACTGATGGTATTGGGGTAGTGCCTGTCGAGTAAGTATTTACATCTTAAAAAAGCTACAAATGATCAAATAGTTAATGGTGAATGTTTGACAAGATTGTTGCTTAATTGTCAGAACTCGAAAAGGAAACAGTCTGGAAAAAGAAGCTATGATAATCGATTCGGAATCTGATGACAACATGTGAGTATTATAAACTAATTTTATGACATGCAGTTTGATGAAAGTTATTTTCTACATGTTAACATGGTTCTTTGATACATGGTAGTACTCTGAGGGAAAGAATGTCTATGTGGGGCATCAGTACTTCTGCAAACAAAAGGAAGGGGGATCATAATACAATGACGTAAGAAGATAGTTTGCTCATGTAAATTATGAATTCGTCTGACGAGTAAGGATTGAAATCTAAATCTTTTTTGTAGGCATCGTGCTATAAATGATAGAGATGGAAAGAAGATGAAGTCCGTGACAATTCAGCTAAACATAAACGTAAAGGAAAGGGAAAGAAAGATAACGTGAATTCTGATCACAATGCATTTCAAGATAATCAGAAAAGAAAGAGAGATAGTGAAGCCATGTAAGTTCAAACACTTAAACAAATATATAGATTTTATAGTTCCTTTTGGGCTGAACAGTTGTGATTGCATGGTATAGTGCAACTAGGAACGTGAAGTCGAAGACGGGTAAGGAAAGCAGACGAAGGAAAAAGATAACTGGTTCTGCTGGTGTTAGAGTAAAGTAAGTAACTTTTGTCCAATGTACTGAATGCGTTCGTAATACTGCATAGTGCTTAATCATGCTGATATGTTTGTTTAAATTGATGTTACAGGAAGTGGTGGTTCAAATGTAGCCCGAGTAAGGCAATAGAAGTGTTCAATGAAATTAAAAAATCCCCGGCAAAAATGCGTGCGGTTGCAGAGATGGGATTTGCAAGACTTATCGGGCTCCACTACAAGAAAATATCAAAAGAGCTCATCACATGGATTGTCAGTCATTTCAACCCACAGAATCTTTCAATACATACTGCACACTCAGTTATTGAGTTGACTGCAGATGATGTGAATCTTGTGATGGGAGTACCACTCGGTGATTTGGTGATGCCGGAAAGTGATGACAGTGGGGTAAGAAGAGCATTTGAGGCTGATTGGCCATTGTGTTTGTCTGAACCTAATAATGGACCTGCGATAACCGCTGTTGAAAGGTCGCTGAAAGAGGACGCCGAAGCAGGTGATAGATTCAAGAGAAACTTCTTGGTCTTCATTGTGTCACGGTTGCTAGCTCCGACGAACCATGCGAACAATGCAACTTGGAGGTTCCTGGACCGGATTCCGAGCCTCGATGTTGTGAGGCAGATAAATTGGGCACAATACACAATTGAACAGTTAGCAATTGCTATTGATAAATGGAAGACCAAGGGAGTCGCATCGGGAATGAATGGGTACACGATATTCCTTCAGGTACTGTTTGGTGATGTCTGAACTTATAAGTGAATTGTATATTTATTTATAATATCTGCACATCCAATTGATTGTTATCTGCAGATGTTGTACCTTGATCGTGTGGTTGTGATGGGCAAAAGACTAGTTCCACGGACACTTCCTAGAATGAGCAACTGGACGCATGATGTTGCTTGGTGGAGGTTAAAGGAAGAAAAGAAGAAAATGTCATTCGGGGTAGGTGGAGTTGCAAAGGCAGTAGACAAATCTGAGGAAGATGCAGCCACTTGATTCCAGTCATCTATTATAGATGATAAATTTGCTGATGAATATGAAGGTATTATAGAAAGTTTTTGAATGTTTCACCTTCACTTGTGTAATGTAAAAAAAGTACAGAATACTGATTTACTATGCATTTTACAGATAGTTCATGGAAGAAAGAGGTCGACTTGCTGCAGGAGTATGAGCGTGTTGCAATACATGGTATTGAGCAATTCCATGCACAATTAGCGAAGGTTGCGACTCTAAATCCATCGTTTGCATGTGAAATTGAGAAAATATATAGACCGCCCGAGGTTGAAACCGACAACATTTCTCAAACACAATCAACCCAATGGTTCTCAACGCAACAGATGGACATAATTCATAGCCTTACACAAGCATGCTGTCGAATTTTGAATAGATCAAAAGGTCGATCATATCATCTGAATTTATACAATTAAATGTGTAAATTTTTGAATTGTAACGTCTAAAATGTGATTGTAGATGCAGCTGACATGAATGCAACCGGTGGTTCAAATGCCAAAGTACAAGTTGATAAAATGGAGAATAATGAATCTTTTCGCACCCCTCCATCGGATATACTTAAGGGAAATGATAAATCATTCATCACACCTACCATGGCAGCTCCGTTAAGACCTGGAAAAGAAAAAAGAGCTACTTGGATGCCGAGGTCACCAATACTACAGAAGATGAATCGTCCACCATCTGTTAATTCTTTACTTTACATTTGTAGGTCTTTGATGTACCACATGAATATATAGCATTTCACTTTTTTTTGCAGTGATACACTCTACACTGATGGTGATATGGTTGTCATACGAGACCTTATTGTCATCGATGCTTGGTGTAAAAGACTTAATCGCATCGAAAAGCCGTACCTCTATATGAACAACAATATATCATCGTCTCGACACGACTTTGATGTATGTATATGATTTTGACTCTCTATATTCACCGTCCCGACCTCTATATTCAGTTTGTCTATATTAACGGCTATGGTTGTCTAACAATGATGTCATATTTGTGTGATATTAGAAATGTAAAAAATTGTCCGATTTTTTGTTCCTATGCTGGTTGACAAATAAATGGAATAGTCTACATTTGATTCCGTCATTGTCTGATAATCTGTACATGATGTCTTATGTCTTGGACTGCACTTGAGACATCGTTTTCCGGCATCCCAGGCGTGATTTGTGTAATAAAATTTATGGTGAATGTCGTTTACTTTTTTAGCTGATTCTTCAAGTACATGAGTATGACTGAACAATTTCAGAAATTGTCTGATGATATTATATTGGGAGTCTGATTATTATGAGCATTAGTCTAATGAAGTCTAGTGAGTGGATGTTGTTTATCATTAACTTTTTTCGCATGTGAAACCTGGGATTTAAGCAACTTTTTCCAAAAGTGAAACTTGGAGAAAGTCTGACAAAGCACGATATAAAGAAAAACAACGAGGTATTTCAGATGTTTAGTGAATCTATTGATGCATGGCTGAGAAGTAACAACATCAGTGGATTATCTATATACCACATGGTATGGTAAACAATAATTTTTTGTTGTTGCATAATACTTTTGCATGTCTTTGCATGATACCAATCTACGCCTTGCAGGTTTTTATACCAGTGCTCAAGGATGATCACTATTTTGTCCTTTGCGCTAATCTCGGAGGGGGGGATGAGGTGTGCGTGCTTGACAATTTAAATGAAGACATGAGCAAGTATGGTACAATGGCAGAGGAATTTGTAAGTGCCAGTCTGTTAAAAAAATAGGTTGCATTTGGCATCAAGAATTGTGTTGATTGACTGAGGATTGAATGATGTATTATCTGTTTAGAAAACATTGTTCAGATCGTACTTGGCTAATAAGAACCACCCCAAGGCGAATACTTTCCTATCCTTCCCCTTGGTTCATGACAGACCACCTTGGAAGAATGAGATGTTGAGGAAGATTGAACCAACTGGCAACGACTGTGGTATTTTTGCGATGCGACACATGGAGTTGTATGACGGTTGTGATTTCATACAACCAAGTTGTGCATATGAGCTTGGCCCGGTGAGTGTTGACTGATTTATATAAATCCACATTTATGCATTGTCATTACCAAAATCAAAAACTTATTTATTGTCAAAGAACAGGGCAATGTTATGGCTCACCATCGACGACAAATTGTTGTTGAACTACTAAAGGATGACACAAATATCTTGCGTGATAAAGTGATGAGTGATGCTACTAACACAATGAAGAGCTACATGCAAGCATGAGGGAAAAGCAATTTGATAACATTTATGGTTGTGATCTGTGTTATGGTTTTTTTGGATATAAACTTGATTCACAAAGAGTAGGGTTTATTTTATTTACACATTAATTGGTTTGTCTGATATCTATTCAGTCGAATGATTGGAGTTTTGGTGAATTAGTCTGAATAGATGGTAGATGAGATGATCTAATGTCGTCTTTAAATGCTTTTATAATTTTCTGGCATTGTTCGCAAACTGACTGGAAAAAAACCCTGGATCGCATTGCATAACCAAATGAGTGCGGTATTTGTCTAATGATATTCTTGGACTGTCTGATGAGATGGTATTATAGTATGTTCAACATAAAAGCTAAGTGCAATGACTGCAAAGTATACATCAACCAACTACAAATGTCAAAATCCTCAATCTATCTTAACCATAAAATGATAGACGTCACGATCTAATTTTATATGGAAACAACAATGGCATAATAAAAAAATGCATTGAAAACCAACATGGATGAATGTCCAACCTAAACAGAGAGCATAAATAATAGTAATCTCACAAACTTACAAAAATATACATGAGCAACAAAGACGTTTACTTCCTCTTACGCAACTTCTTTGAACTCCCTTGTTCTGCTTCCAAACTTATTGGCTGTAACGAACTGCGGGTCATGCAGCACACCGTTAGCCGGCAATTCTGAGATATCCCCACTCTATTCAAACAGTGATTGCTTCAAAGAGTCAAACACTTCACGACAACGTTCCCTGCGTGTTGGGTCATTTACACAACTATCAATCAACAACATCATATCTCGGATCATTGATGACCGCCAAAGAAAATCTTTTGGAACGTTCCTCTGAAACAGGATGAATTGGCCAAGTTGCAAAGTAAGCACGAGCATCCTTGCACCATCTCTTCAAAATATATTGTTCGGGTATTTTATCAAGGCCCTTGGCGTCTAGTACACGGATGGCATGTGCACACAAATACCCTTGCTGACTAAAGAACTTGCAAGAGCAATTGACAGTATGATCATTTGCATCATAAGTAACCATATACTCACGCTTATCCCGGCGACCTAATGAAACGCTGAAAGTCTCATTTGTTCCTTCACAACTCAAAGATCGATGCTTTGCACCCATGGCAAAATCAAACTGCTCTGTGAAATCCTTGAATAGTCGAAATGTATATACCTTTTACGCATGTATAAGAAGATCATTCGGAATATGGACGTCTCTTACCCCATTGTCACCAAAATCATTTTCTGCCTCACGAAAGCGCCACTCCTTCATTCGATACCAAATGATGTGAACAGGTCAAGCACTCCCATTCTCCTATTAGCTAGAGATCCCATAACTGCGTTAATACTCTCTGATCACTGTGTTGCAAGGGTACCTAAAACAAAAGTTCAAATCATACAATTGTGAATATTACAAATCATCATACAAAAATTAAGAATTGTCAGACACTATGGTTATTCTATCACCAAAATACGAATACTAAAAAAATCAGATAACTAAATGTACCTGCAGAAAAAACATCTCGACACATGCTCAAAGCCCATCTACTCCTTATGTTCCATAGACGGATCAATCAACTTTCATTTCCACATGAATATTTCTCAATTAAGGACTTCCAAGTAGACACTAATTGATCTTCCGTGATGCAATCATATAAACACTTCATAAACAACTGTGTTGCAAGGGTACCTAAAACAAAAGTTCAAATCATACAATTGTGAATATTACAAATCATCATACAAAAATTAAGAATTGTCAGACACTATGGTTATTCTATCACCAAAATACGAATACTAAAAAAATCAGATAACTAAATGTACCTGCAGAAAAAACATCTCGACACATGCTCAAAGCCCATCTACTCCTTATGTTCCATAGACGGATCAATCAACTTTCATTTCCACATGAATATTTCTCAATTAAGGACTTCCAAGTAGACACTAATTGATCTTCCGTGATGCAATCATATAAACACTTCATAAACAACTGTCTAAATCCAGCTTGATGGCTTAAATACTTTAGTCTAACAGGTACCTTTTCAGCAATGTGCCATAAACATAACCGATGTTTGGCATTTTTCATGATTTTATCAAACGCAACTACAAACCCATGCTCCTCGTCTGAAAATAATGTCTTCGGCTCAACTCCATCCATACTCTTTAAAAAAGTTTCAAGAAGCCACTCAAATGCCCTTGCTTTCAACTCAACAATGAATGCCATACCAAAAACGACGCTTTGACGGTGATGATTTGCCCCAACTAGAGGTACACAAAACAAGTTATACTTGTTTGTCCTATATGTCGCATCCAACGATACAAAATCACCGAAGATCATATAGTCAGCCTTCATTTGCCCATCTCACCAAAAGAAATTTGTCATCCTTCTCATGAATCCTTCTGGTATGAGTAAAAGAAATCCGGATCATTCTTTGTCTGTCTCTTGAATTCTTTTAAAAGAGAATTTGCATCACCACTCAAAGCTATTCTTGATCTACTCCTCGATAAATAAGTTTTGATAAATAAGTTTTCAGGACCCCACTTCATTGCTTAAAATCCTATATGTATCAACAGGGCGGATTCCACTAGCAAATAAAGAAAGTATTGTACCTAGCAAAGTAAGAATGTCAGTCAAATTTCATCATAAATCTGATGAAAAAAGTCAGTGTTCAGACAATAATAATTATTAGTCCACAATATACGAGTTCATCTTTCGACATATCCTTCACACTCTTGAGGAATTTACGCATGTCTGGACGAATGAATGGGTGATTGTGGTTACGTACATGTTCAGTACATTTCCATTTCCCATCCAAATCTTGTTTCTTGAAACGAACCATAGCCAGACAACCACACCTACAAAACGATAGTCAATATCTTCAAGAAATGTCAATGAAATACAACTAAAGACGTACAACTTAAAAAAATTGGAATGTAACAACCAGATGACCTTAATGTTATCTTGGGACGAGAACTCCGTTGAGTCGTAGTAGACTTGCGACCTTGTCGATTACAACAAAATTCAAGGGTGGACACAAAATGCTCTGCGTTCCTTCGCCCTCTAAGCTCATGAGCTTTGAAACCTCTTTCTACAGTATAACTCCGATAAAATGACTCCACTTGTTCCATACTATCAAGACATAAATTTAGTAAACTCATATCTTTGATTCCGTTAGGACCTTCCACGACATTGTAGTCAATAATCGCATCTACATGTATTTAACGTACAATAAGTGGTAGTAACAAAATACAACAGGGGACACTATTTATAAACACAATTGGACAAACCGGGATTATCACTTTCTATCCTATCATCCTCCAACTCCTCAGCATCAAAGACTTCAGTATCCTTAACATGATTGCCTTCATCGATAACAAATATCATACGTCATATACTAAGAACCAGACAGTTTACATCAAAACATGAACTATTACCAAGATCATCATGTTCGGACTCTTCGGATCCGTCATCATAAATGCCTACATTACATGTTGCCGACAAAATATCAAATTAGCGAAAACTAAACCCGCCAACTAACACCTTATACATCAGACAACTTAATTCGAATAGTCAGACATTTACATTATTATGAGAACTAACCTTTGTCCAATTCATTTTGTTGTGTCACCTCTCCTCCGTTTTGATCTTGTATTGTAACTCCATCTAAATAAATAAGCCAAAATATAATGTATTACATGCCACACAAATCTGGCTTCTGTTCAGACATAGCGGGGTTCCATTTTCAGATGGTAGCTATGAATTTGTTTATAACCTGTCACTAATTCATCTGATACGCACTGAGGATCACATGGTACTTTTTGATGTGTTTGCCATTGTTGTGTATCATCATAAAAATCTTGGGTAAGCTGAGACTGTAATGGTCCATTAAGGTCAATACCTTCATCACCAATCCCAAACGACTCAGAGTCCTCCATGGATGGAATTACATTCAAATCGAACCACATATTGTGCTCTGACAAATCAAATACAGATTGATTTATGATAAATTGAAAGAAAAAGAATAAAAAAGACATATGAGACTAAGAATAAGTAAGGAAAAAGTAAAAGAAGAAAATGACGAAACTGCTATTTTTGTGATTGGAAAAAAAGGCTGACAAAATGAATTGGAACTACCTTGGTGTTTTTTTTATAGGGCCCAGCAGGTGATTTAAGCGATGAAGAAGTAGATGAAGCAACAAATTAGAGAAGAACAGAGGAATGAGATGAAAGAAAAGAACAAAAGCAATGAGACAAAGGAAAGAAAAATGTACTGATTCGGGAGGGATATCATGGGATATGCGAGTTGTTTGGTTGGGTGTGAGTGAATCAGTTACAAATGGAGATTGAGTGATTTTAGGAAGATAATGTGATTTAGGGAGTTATAATAGAAATAATTTAGATATTTAATCAAATTTAACTTATATGAAATAATATAAATAAAATAAAAAAGAAAAAATTAACACCGTTAACAATTCCGTTAAAGGCACATTGTGCCCGGGCATTTTTTGGAATTCCCCGTTCTGTGACAAAAATTGAAATTTGATTCCTCCAATAAAATTGGAATTGAATATTGCTCTAACAAAATTGAAAATTGGACACAAATCCTACAAGTTTGGAATTGGTCAATACTCCATCAAAAATTGAAATTAAACATCCTCCAACAAAATTGGAAATTAGATATTTCTCCAACAAAATTAAAATTGGACATTCCTTCAAATAAATTAGGTTTGGAGATTTCTATGACAAAACTGAAAATTGGATACAACTCCAACAAATTTGGAAAATCAGTGTCTGTAATTTCAATTTTAAAAAATCTGTATAACGGAAAAGATTTATATATCAAAAGTAAAAATGTTAATACATGTAACTTGATTATACTTTCTTAATGTATCTATATGTTAGGGTCTTTTCAGGTGTTTTCAGGTTTCTTCGGTTTCGAGTTCTTTTGGGTTCGACTGATCTCGGGTTTCAACTTGCATGGGTTGGGTTTAGGTCGAGTTGCGTTCAGGGCGGGTTTGGTTGATTGACTTTCTAGGTTAACTCGGGTTGGGTCGGTTTGGGATCAGGCGGGTTTGGGCGGGTTTCTCGGGTAAGCTTTTGATATCCCTATCCGCAACTGAACATATACCTAGTTTCAGAAACCGAACCAAACCGCAGGGTTCCAAAACTGAACCATAAGAGACCGGTTTCTCACGGATCGGTTAGGGGATATCCAGCTTTCCTTTTATCATATTATGTATAACATATCCATCAAAACTGTTTAATAAAAAAAATATTCATTCAAACTCAAATGTTTAGTACTTCATACATCCCAACCAAACAGTAAGAGAGAATAATTAAACGAAAGCAAGCTAAAGTTCAGTGCATTGCAACTAGCAAACTGAAGTTCAGTGTATTGCGACATGTTTGATGCATGTTGCTGCCTTTCATTCAGCATCTGCAACAACAATTAAACAGAACACTAGTATTTTCTAAATAACAAAGGTTTCTAGCAGCAATGTAGTACTAACAAATAGCAACATCTCAGCTTGTAAGAATATTAGTACTCCCTCCGTCCCATTATTTTTGAAACGTTTTGACTAGGTACGCTGTTTTAGGTGGAGCTGATTTTAAGTTGACTTGGTAGATGGAAGAGAGTAATGAGGGATAATTGAGTAAATTCATGTACAAAAGTTTACTAAAAAAAGGAAAGTGTTTCAATAATTTAGGGACAACCCAATAAGGAAAGTGTTTCAATAATTTTGGGACAGAGGGAGTAATTTTTATTCATATCTTGACTTATAAGTAAATAAGCATCTCAAGCATCAATTTGTCAGAATTTTTCTATATGTGAGCTATATTAATTTTCTAATTTTGTTAATCATATTAAGGATTGAATTGGTCAAATAAAACATAAGGAGTGACCCATATAGTAATTGATCTAAATGTGGACCAATAACTCCAATATGATGAAAGATGTGGATTTATAAGTGTGGGTCAATAGAGTTCATGGGTCGTTGATGGGTGGACGCATGAAAATTCTATATAAGGAATGAGCTGGGTCTCTCCCTAAGCTATCACGTCATTAGGGCTAAATTTATGTACGAGAAATTCTCCACCTATTGAGAGCAGTCCTTTTAATTACCCTCTAGTTGAAAAAACCTATAGTGGATCCTAACACTATCTAACTAAACTAACTAATTAACTAACAATTCTAAAAACTAAAATACCCTTCCAAGCCAAAACCACCATTCACCCTCACCACCACCTTTATCGCCGCCGCCGCCACTGGCGCCGCCACCACCGCTACCGCCACCGCCACCACCACCGCCACCACCGCTACCGCTACCACCACCGCCACCACCGTC
Organism: Stellera chamaejasme; assembly: GCA_024586325.1. Classification (NCBI taxonomy): domain Eukaryota; kingdom Viridiplantae; phylum Streptophyta; class Magnoliopsida; order Malvales; family Thymelaeaceae; genus Stellera; species Stellera chamaejasme. The sequence continues at coordinate 51,587,700 of CM044981.1, read as the reverse complement.
GCCACCACCGTCGCCGCCGCAGCTACCGCCGCCACCACCTCCTCCGCCACTGCCGCCGCCGCCACCTCCTCCGCCACCGCCTCCGTCGTCACTTCCACCAGCACCACTACCACAGCCGCCACCACTGCGTCACCGCCGCTGTCGCCGCTAATACCACCGTCATCGCCGATAACACCGCCGTCACCGTCACCACACCCGTCGCTGCTACAATTTGTGGAACAAATTTTTAGAAATTTATTTCCACAATTTTTTGTTAATTTATAATTAATTAAAAAGTGTCTAAAGATATATGCAATACTGTCTAAAGATAATTTATAATTATTTCTATAGTGTCTACTAGAAAGTGACATAATGTCTGAATAAATATTGGAAACTGTTTATTTATTTGTTTTGCACATTTCAGGTGACAGTGAAACTATCTACTTTATAAACAATTATTTGCATAGAAAATCGTAACTTATTTTGAAATGTATAAAAGAGTTATAACATAATATAAAAAAAATTCTTTCATTTATAATTAATTGCATAGTGTCTAAAATGTTATGCAATACTGTCAACTACAAGAATATATATTGTTTAGTTATTTGTGTTAGACATTTCAATGATATTGAAAAACGTCTAATGAATTATAAAAAACTATCCGTAATAAAATGTAACCGTGTCTATCATTTAAAAAAATAAAAATGAACCAATTCATAACCAAATAAAAATATATGTATCATAGTTTATAGTGTTTATTAGAAATAGTTTATAAAAATGAATATTGCAAACCGTCTTGCTCCGTTCAGATCTGGAAGTTTCACCATTAGGTCGTCAGTCATTACAGGTGTCCAGATCTGAAGGTCCGATGGTTATCTCCCTCCGATGGCAAGCCACAACAATCAACCGATGCTCTCCGACGAGTCGGCAATCGTCCAGATTTTGATTCTCCGGAGATCGCGATGGGCGGAGTTGATGGAGACTGCGGCGACCGGTTAGATCTGTGGCCGGGTGGCGGTGAGATCTCCTCCGTCATCATCTCCGACGACTACAAGAAGGTCTCCTCCTTCATGGAGGCTCACGGTGGCGGTGGAGCTTTGCAATAGAAGCGAAGCTTCGTGTCCATGAGGTCCCTTGCTCGGCCGCCGTTTGTTGTGATGAAGAGCAGCCGGACCTGGCTCCGTTGTCCGATCGTGGTGCTGCTGCAATCGTGGTGGTGCTGCTGCAAGTGATAATCTTATTGTGGTGGGCATTTTAGTCTTAAACCAACTAATTGGTTTACCAACTAGTTGGTAAATAGTGTTGGCGTATTGAGAGTGCCGACAATTGGAATTAGGGAGAAAGACCTACGTTTCATTAATCTTGATTCTGCTACGTTTTTTTATGGAACCTAAATCAGATCAGATGTTTTTTATTCTTATTTAATCATGTGTTCTATGCTCTCATATTTGATCTTATAGCTATGTTAAAATTAAATTAACATGTGGCATTAGAGTCCGTTACATAATGATATAATATACTCCCTCCGTCCCACAAAGGTTGTAGGATTTGTTTGGACACATATATTAAGGAAAGTGGGAAAATAGTAGAGTGTTGACAAAATTACCCTCATGAAAAAGAAAGAAGGAGAAAATTTTGTGGACCCCAATTTTAAGTTTAATGGGAGGAAAGAGAAAAACTTGTGGGTCAATGGTGTGAGATAAGAGGATAAAATGGTAAAAATGGTGATAGAAAGTTTCTGTTTTAGGAAAGTTGACAACCTTTGTGGGACGGCCCAATATAGTAATGTTGACAACCTTTGTGGGACGGAGGGAGTATAATATATGTTGGATTTAATCGATTTGATGTTTCCTATTGAAATAATATTTTCTTCCTCGCATATGTGTTCGATCAATTTGGAACCTATGATCAACACTTTTGTGTCCGTTCATGATTATGTTTAGTTAATTGATTGGATAATAATTAATTATTGGGAAGAAAACGAATAAAATTTCCCTGTTCACTTGGAAACAAAATTGATTTTGAGTGGATTGGGATTGATTATTGGTTGAATTAATTGATTTCTTAATTAATAAACAATGGGTGGAAAGCAAAGTTGCTGTAGAATCCCAATCTTGGACAAAGAAGTTCACAGAAAACTTGGTTTCATAATGAACCAATGTTTTGCCTGCTGTCGGACCTTTGTGACCGTTCCTTCTATTGCTGGCATCTAGAGTTTGGCCTCTGCGTGGCTGAAGCCGGTGGTCGTTGCCAGGAGATGAAATCGTGACATTGGACACGGTGGTGTCGAGGCCATTAGGAAGCGCGAGCTGTGGATGAAGCTGCTGGGTATGTACGTCCGGCGGCACTGGGTGATGTGGTCGGCAGCGGCATGTCGACCTGGACTGCCTAGTGGCCAACGGTGTAAAGATCACCATGCACTGAGGCACAGGCAATCAAGTCTTTAGGCTGGAGCTGACCGAGTCTTTTGTTTCTGTTAAGTAGCTAGGATTATGCAAGATTCTCTCCTAGTTTATTGCTTAGTTTGTTTACTGCTGTTTATTCCCGTTGTAAGGCTCAGCCTATTTAAAGTCATTCTTGATCAATAAAGCACTCAGAGATTCATTCCAGCCTTTGCTTTCTTAATTGCTTGACTGAGAATTAATCTCACATTTGGTATCAGAGCCCTAGAAGGGATATGTGTTTTTGAGTGAAGAGAAAGGGAGTGAAAATGGCGACACCATCAGCAGATGGAAATTACGTTCAACCAGCCATTCCTAGGTTTGATGGCCACTATGACCATTAGTCTATGCTCATGGAAAATTTCCTCAGATCCAAGGAGATGTGGTCACTTGTTGAGGAAGGTGTTCCTGTCACACCAACAGTAGTTGAACCAACGACTGCACAGAGGGTTGCAAGCACTCAAACTGAACCAACTGCTGCACAAAAAAAGGCTCATGAAGAATTGAAGTTAAAAGATCTGAAGGTGAAGAACTTCTTATTCCAGGCAATTGACAGAGATATTTTGGAAACCATTCTTGACAAAAGCTCATCAAAGACTATCTGGGACTCAATGAAGAAGAAATATCAAGGAACTACAAAAGTAAAGAGGGCTCAACTGCAAGCCTTAAGAAGGGAGTTTGAGATACTTTCAATGAAGGAAGGGGAGAAAGTTGAAGCCTACTTTGCCAGGACTCTCACTATTGCAAACAAGATGAAAGCCCATGGAGACAGACTTGATCAACAAGGAGTTGTTGAGAAGATTCTGAGATTTATGACTCCCAAGTTTAATTATGTGGTATGCTCCATAGAAGAGTCTAATGATGTGACTACAATAAGCATAGATGAACTGCAGAGTAGCCTCTCAGTTCATGAACAAAGAATGGTAGGGCAAGTTGAAGATGAACAAATCCTGAAGGCTTCAAATGAAGAAAAATTCAGAAGAGAAGGGGTCCCTTTTAGAGGAAGAGGCAGATGGAGAGGTCGTGGAAGAGGTAGATATCCTTTCTCCAGAGAAACTGTCCAGTGCTACAAGTGTTATAAGCTAGGTCACTTTCAAAATGAGTGTCCTAACTGGGAAAAGGAGAATAATTACATGGAGGCTGACAATGTGGAAGGAGAAGAGGATGATGTGCTGCTGATGTTAAATACTGACGAGTTTAAAAAGGGGAAAGCCTGGTTCCTGGACTCAGGATGTAGTAACCATATGTGTGGGACAAGAGACTGGTTCATCAATTTTGATGAGCATTTTAGACAAACAATCAGACTAGGAGACGATTCAAAACTGATAGCTACTGGAAAAGGCAACATCAGGCTTCAAGTTGAAGGTAAAACTCAAACCATTACATCTGTTTATTATGTGCCTGGTTTAAAGAATAACTTGTTAAGCATGGGTCAAATACAAGAGAAAGGCATTGCTGTTGTGATCAAAGATAATATCTGTACTTTAACTCATCCAAAGTATGGAAAGGTGTTAGAATGTAGGATGGCATCAAATAGAATGTTCACTGTGAACGCTACTGTGTTGACAACAAATGGAAAAAGGTGTTTGAGAACTGCAGAAGAGGACAAGACCTACTTGTGGCACTGTAGGTTTGGTCATCTCAGTGTGAAGGGACTAAAATTGCTGCAGCAGAAGGGAATGGTTACAGGCATGTCACCAATCACAGAAACAAAGAAAGTATGCTCAGAATGCCTAGAAGGTAAACCACACCGTCTACAATTTCCTAAAAACAGTTCATGGAGAGGAATGAAGAAGCTACAGCTGATCCACAGTGACATCTGTGGGCCAATAAAGCCTGAATCAAGATCAAACAAGAGGTATATTTTGAATTTTATTGATGATTACAGCAGGAAAACTTGGACTTACCTATTATCTGAAAAGTCTGAGGCTTTTAGTGCTTTTAAGAACTTTAAAAGCATGGTAGAGAAGGAGAGTGGAGAATCAATCTGTTGCTTGAGAACAGACAGGGGAGGAGAATATCTATCTCTTGAATTTAACAGGTTCTGCAAGGAAAATGGAATAGCTCGCCAACTCACAGCAGCTTACACCCCTCAACAGAATGGGGTTTCAGAAAGAAAGAATAGAACAATTATGAATATGGTGAGGTGTTTGCTGGCTGAAAAGCAACTACCAAAGAGTTTCTGGCCAGAAGCAGTTAACTGGGCAGTATATGTCCTTAACAGATGCCCTACTATAGCTGTGAAGAACATGACACCAGAAGAAGCTTGGTCTGGGAAGAAGCCTTATGTTGGACACTTCAGAACCGTCGGTTGCATTGGATATGTTCACACTCCTGAAGCTAACAGATCAAAGCTTGATTCAAGAAGCAATAAGTGCATCTTATTGGAAACCAGTGAAGAGTCAAAAGCCTACAGGTTATACAACCCTACTACTGAGAAAATTATAGTAAGTAGGGATGTAGTCTTTGATGAAGGTGATGTCTGGAACTGGAACTGGAACAGGAGTAAAGAAGATCAACAGAAAGATATTCTACAATGTGAAGAATTGGAAGAAAATCCTGCAATCAATGAAAATCAAGATGAACAACCTGATGATACATTATCAGAATCAGAACCAGAAGCTCAGGATCAAGGGAGGACAGACCTGAGCCATAGAAGAGAAAGAAGAGAACCTGCTTGGAGGAAAGAGTACATATGTGGTGAAGGGCTGTCAGATGAAGAAAATGAAGCACAGAATTTGATGATGATCAGCACTGGTAATGACCCCAGCACATATCAAGAAGCAGAAAAAGAAGAACATTGGCAGGAGGCCATGAAACAAGAAATTAAATCAATTGAGGTCAACAATACCTGGAAGTTAGTGGATCTGCCTCCTGGTGCAAAAACAGTTGGTGTAAAATGGATTTTCAAAACTAAGTTGAACGAGAAAGGGGAAATTGACAAATACAAGGCCAGGCTTGTAGCAAAGGGGTATTCTCAGCAAGAAGGTATTGACTACAAGGAGGTTTTTGCACCTGTAGCCAGGTGGGATACAATCAGGTTAATACTGTCATTAGCAGCTCGGAATGACTGGGATGTGTTTCACCTTGATGTTAAAAGTGCCTTTCTGTATGGGGAATTGGAGGAGGATGTGTTCATTGATCAACCAGAAGGCTTTGTGAAGATAGGAGAAGAGCAGAAAGTCTATAAACTACAGAAGGCTCTATATGGACTTAAACAGGCTCCTAGGGCCTGGTATAGCAGGATTGAAGGACATTTCACCAAGGAAGGCTTTGAGAAATGTCACTCTGAGCACACTCTTTTCATCAAAACAGAAGGTACAAAGTTCCTTGTTGTCAGTTTATATGTTGATGACCTAATCTACACTGGAAACAGTGAAGAAATGTTCAACAGATTCAAGGGGGCTATGATGAATGAGTTCTCTATGACTGATCTTGGAAGAATGAAATTCTTTTTGGGAGTTGAAGTACAACAGAGGAAAGATGGAATTTATATCAGCCAAAGAAAATATGCTGCTGAAGTAATGGATCGTTTTGGCATGACAGAATGTAATGTTGTTAGAAATCCTATTGCACCAGGATTTAAACTCTCAAAAGAAGGGGGTGGGAGAGCTGTGGATTCAACTCATTACAAACAAATGATTGGGAGTTTGATGTACTTAACAGTCACAAGGCCAGACCTCATGTATTCTGTTGGTTTAGTAAGCAGGTACATGGAAAAACCAACAGAGGCTCATTTCCATGCTGTTAAACGCATCCTAAGATATGTGAAGGGAACAACTGATCTTGGGATTGCTTACAAGAAAGGAGAGAAGGGAGATGTGGTTGGATATACTGATTCTGATTATGCAGGGGATTTAGACGACAGAAGAAGTACATCAGGATATGTTTTTATGCATGGGAATGGAGTTATCTCATGGTCATCCAAAAAACAACATGTGGTAACCCTTTCTTCAACTGAAGCAGAGTTTATTGCTGCAGTCCATGGAGCTTGTCAGGCAGTGTGGTTGAGAAGGATTGTTGAGAAACTTGGAAAGAAGCCTGAGAAGAGCACTACAATGTTCTGTGACAACAGCTCAGCAATCAAACTCTCAAAGAATCCAGTGCTGCATGGAAGGAGCAAACACATTGATGTTACGTTCCACTTCTTAAGGGATTTGGTTAAATCTGAAGTTAATGAACTTGTCCACTGCTGCTCACAGGACCAGTTGGCTGACGTTATGACCAAGGCATTAAAAGTGGAACAATTTGAGAAGATTCGAGATGGTTTAAGCATGGTGAATTGTAAACTGGTTTAAGACAAACAAGTTTAAGGGAGGATGTAAAGATCACCATGCACTGAGGCACAGGCAATCAAGTCTTTAGGCTGGAGCTGACCGAGTCTTTTGTTTCTGTTAAGTAGCTAGGATTATGCAAGATTCTCTCCTAGTTTGTTGCTTAGTTTGTTTACTGCTGTTTATTCCCGTTGTAAGGCTCAGCCTATTTAAAGTCATTCTTGATCAATAAAGCACTCAGAGATTCATTCCAGCCTTTGGTTTCTTAATTGCCTGACTGAGAATTAATCTCACAAACGGTGGCCCCGACCGGCTGTCTGGACGCGCCATTGAAGTGCATGTATAGCCCTCCAACCTTTTCCATTCTGACGCTTAGGACCCTAAAGTTTAGTTTGTTTCAGCGACATCAGGTTTTGTTGCTGAAACAATATCATTGGTCCTTAAACTTTTCTGTTTCGTTTGAAAGCAGTCCAATCTTTTCTGTAAAGCCCTAAAGTTGTTGTTTTAACCAGAAAAGCCCCTCTTTTTTATAAAGCCAAATAAAGTTTATTTCATGCAATAAAGTTTAAAATCACTTTAATTAAAGAGACATATATGGTTTTGATATCTATAAGTAAAATTAAAGTATGTGTTACGGTCACCCTGAGCGGGTTGTGACCCGCGTAACCCGGGGCTCCGGTTTTGGCCTGCGGGTCACGGTTTTGGGCGGTCAGACAGCTCTCGGGACTTATCTGAGCAGTATTTCTGGGAATCCTTCGGGTTTTGAGGTCGTTTGGATCCCCCGGACATTTTCGCCGAAAATATTTTTCCGGGGCCGAGACTTGTCTCGGGACGTACAGCGGGCTCGGTAGCGCTCCCGGGACCTCGGAAAAGGAAACCGTTTGCATATTTGGAATCGTGGGAACGTCCCAGATCTTTTTATGGAGTATAATTTTTGGGTGGGACGTTCGGTCCCGGGCGACTCTCGGGGCTCGGGATGGGAATCCCGGGGCTCGGGATGGAAATTCTCCGACGGCTTTGGTGTAAAGTATGTTATATTTTAAGACGGATTTTATGGTATTATTTGTGGATTTTTGGCATGACGGGTTTTGATCTGGGTTAGCACATCGGGATTTGCTCGGGTTCAGCAGGGCCGGTAGGACACTCTGGATGGGTAATTGAACATGTGGAAGATGATTTGTGTATGATATGATATTCCGAGGGTTGTGGCCAGTTTTCGTTCCAATTGGAGTCCGATAGTTGCGGTTGGGCCAAAATTGTAACTTTTGGAAGAGTTTGGGGATTAAGGTTGTAATTTGGCCACAAAACTGCAATAATCAGAAAAGGGGAGAGCTGAAGTCGGTTATGTGAGAGTGACAAGGGACACTTGTCAACTTTTGGTGAAAGATGGAAAAGAAAAGAATTAAAAGAAGGAAATATATAAAGGATGGATAAGTTATTTTTATCACCTTTCTTCTTCTTCTTCTTCCTTCCCTCTCCCATCCACCATTGTCACTATTCACCAAGCTCTTCAAGTGTTCTTCATCATTTGGTCAAGAATCAACAAGGTTTTGGGCTCCATAAATTGGTAAGCTTCTCCTTTCCATGATTCTAGCAAGTTGGAAGCTTGTTTTTGGTTGGAAAATGGGTTTAGAGAGGATTTTGTGTTTGTTCTTTGCTATGGGTTTTGATGATCCTCTTACTTTCATCTTTAAGTATGTTGTTCTTGGGATGGAGAGGAGTAGGAATCTAGGTTTAGATTTTGGAAAAACACCATGGATGGTGAAAACATATTTGGCCGAATTTTTGATGGATTTCTAAAATGGTGTGTAGTTGTGTTCTTGAATCATGCTTCTGGTATGTTGTTCCTAGCATGATTCTAAGGCATTCTATGGTTTCAATTTGGTGGAAAATTGGTTGAGTAGAAAAACCCCAAATTGAGTGAATAGTACCATTAGGGTTTATGTTGTTCTTGGTTGATTTGGGTGAAATTGGTTAGTAATCAAGGTTAGGAAGTGGAATTGGTGGTTAGAATGATTGTTTGGTGGCTTGAATGGATTGAATTGGAAATTGGGTAAAATGTTGGTAAAGGGCCGAATTGTTCCATGGAAACTTTCTTTATGTTGGTGTTGTATTTTGGTTGAATTGGATGGTAAATTGGTATCGGGGTTGGATTTAGGTGCGGTATGGTGTTTGAAACGTCGGTTTCGGATAATAAATGAAAAAGTTACCTTTATGCGGGTTTATCGGTAAAATGTCTGAAATGCGGGATTTAAAGGTTGGAAAACGTTTGTGGGTGTATGATTAAGGATGTTCTGGCTTGGTTCGTGAAACCGAGCTTTCTGTGGATTTTTGCGGGAAAGTGTGGGATTGTGCGGGTTTGGTTTCTGGGGGTGTATTTTGATGTGTTATGATTGGTTTGTGGTTGTTCAGCTTAATTCTGCAGTAGTGGAGCAGTGTGGGACCATCAGAGTTGGGTTTGCACTTTTCAAGCCGGGAGCCGGGATTTCCCGGGATTTGTGCTGCGGGCAGTGTTTTCGAGGTAAGGGCTCAACTTTCCTTGTTATGCATTCTGGTATGGAACATTATGCATACTGGGTTTAGTTGAGGCAGGATTCCGGGTTGAGGACGGTGGTCTGATGATCCCGGGACTTGTCACGTGGTAGGATACGTGTTTGTATCTTGTTCTGCTTCAAGGCCCAGATGGTCTTGGAGGCCACGGGTTATATTTCTGTTATGCTCATCCGCACTAGGTGCCGATGTTCTGGTGACATTTTATTGATATATTCTGTCATTTGCATTTGCATCATAATATATATATTCTGTGTATATCTGTTCTGAGGACGCATGGCGATGCCGACGCATGGCGATGCCGGTTGGACCGGGGAAGATCTAGCTATGGTCGGGGAAGATCTAGCCATGGTCCGTGACTTATGAGGTTTGTGGTGTCCGCACTGAGGGTGCCGACATTCTGCTGGTATCCGCACCTGGAGTGCTGATACTTCTGTTCTGTGTGTCCGCACTGGAGGGTGCCGACACTTTATGTATATCCGCACCGGGAGTGCCGGTATACTTCTGTGACCCTACGACAGTTTGGGGATCGCGACCCCAGCCGGTACCGTGCTTCTGTTCTGTTCTGTTCTGTATATTCTGACCTCTTAGAGAGGGCTGTCATTTTGGGTCGTTCTGGCGGTTGGACCGCGTATGATGGGTTCCGGCTCACCTCTGACTCTGCATACATTCATATATATATATATATATATATATATATATATATATATTTGTGCTTGTATCTGTTCTGTTTTGCAGGTTCGGTTCAGCAGCACATGTACAAACTGTATCTTACCTCAGCCCTTACTGGGTCCTCTCGAGGACTCACCCCTTATTCGTTTACCACCTTTCAGGTTGTTCTGAAAAGCAACCGGCAGAATAGAGATCCGCGGTGCTTTCTGTTATTTGGGGTTTCAGCAGCAGCAGCAGTACCACGTGCGGGAATCTTCTGAGCGAGGGGTTTCCGGATTCCGCACCTAGGTATTCTAGGGTTTACTTTGGTGGCTCTGTAGGTGTAGTTGCATGCATGAATATCAGATCATGAAGTTTGTATATGGTGAATGTTATGGAACATGTTCTGATTCTGTATCTGTCTTCTGAGTCGAGGGCGGAGCCCCGACTTGCTTACATTGGTTATATGTATGAAATGGTTTTGGTGATTTGGTTGTCATGAGTAATGAAAGGTATTCCATGAACTGCATGTTGGTTTGTTAAGTTGTTTTGTATACTTGCCATGTATGTGTTCTGTAGGTTGCAGGTCGTAGTACGACCATTCTGTTATTGCGGGCCGGGTCATGGGACCACTGCACGTAGCGGGTTTCGGTGGTACCGTTACCGCGCTTTCTGCCGTAGCTTCCGCTTCCGAACGTCGCGGCCGGTCCCGCCTCCGCAACCGGGCGGGGTGGTCGTGACAGTATGCATGATAAATAATTATTTCTTTTGGATTGAATTATGCAAAAATTATGGCAACATATGACTTGAGAGAAATTCAAGTGTTTTAATTCTCTCATTTGATAAGTCATGTGATTTTTAAAAGAGCCCCTGGATTGCCGAATTGTGAAGGTAACATAAAGGTGTGTCCCGTTGTGGGAGGGTTTTGTGAGGTTTATTAAATTGTTGCCAACAAAGTGGTCGATTTAATGAATCTAGAAGATTCCGTTCTTGCATGATTAGGGACGTCTCTAGATTTAATTCATGGTTATTCTGCCCAAAGGTGTTGATCATGTATGAAGTTTAGAGATGATACACATATGACATTTGATTGAGGAACGACTTGTATGAGCTCTCTATTCACCCAAAGGTGGTAGAAAAGTGAGTATAAGAAATTCATCGAATCGTCATTATGTGTGAGAATTTAAGATTGCATGTTATGGATTCTACCCAAAGGTGTTTTCATGATGATGTGCTTGAATTCTCTGATAGATACTATTTTTGGCTTTAAGTATCACTATTACCTTACAAATTGTTGACAGTTGCGTTTATTTAATCTTCTTCAGTCATTCTGTTAACAACAATATGGTCACCATTGAGTTGTTAATTGGCTCCAACTTCAAAACGTGGAAGCAAGATGTGGAATTCGCTCTCGAGATGGCGGATGTGAATCTCGCCATGATCGCTGATAAGCCTGCAGATCTCACCGCTACAAGCAGTGATGAAGAGAAGAAGCCTTTTGCTGCTTGTGAGAAATCGAACAACATGTGCTATCTTTCTATAAAGAGGTCCATTCCTGAACACCTGCTTAGTGGTATTTTTTATTCTGTAGTTGCAAAAGATTTCTTTGATTTTGTGTCCCAGAGGTACAAAGTATCCTCAAATGCTGAAATATGTACCCTATTAAGAGAACTTTACTCCATGAGGTATGACAGAGTAAAAGGTGTTAGGGAGTACATCATAAGAATGGTTCACATTCAGTCGAAACTCAAAGTGCTTAATATTGTCCTCCCTGAAGCATGCATTATGCATCAAGCACTTAACACCCTTCCTGTGGAGTATGGGCTTCTTGTCACTACTTATAACTCTCAGGATAAGCCTGAGCGGTCAATGACCTCATTACCAAGTGCCCCTCTGAAGAGGAGAAGCTTAAGAGTGTGAAGTCCCAGACTGTCTTGTTTGTATCAGAAAAACACAACAAGAAGAAGGGTGGTAAGAAGTATATTGCTCCTAAAAATGTTCAAACTCAATCTAATGGTCAAACTGGAGCAGTGAGTGGTCCAAATCCGGTGATTCAAAAGAAAGTAAGGAAATGTTTCTTCTGTAAGAAAAGAGGTCACTTCAAGAATGATTGTCCTAAATTCAAAGCTTGGTCAGCTAAGAATGGACATAAAGGTAATGACTCGTTGACTCTTTTTTTACACGAATCCAATTTGGCTATGGCCCCATCCAGTTCCTGGTGGCAAAATAAGGAAGAGTCAAGGCTCGTTGTTGGCAATAATGAAGAGGTGGAAGTTGAATTCATTGTTTGTCTAAATTTGGATTCTGGATTTAGACTTATCTTGAATAACACATTCTATGTATCGTCTTTTAGACGGAATTTAGTTTCAGTTTCCATGTTGAACAGAGAAGGTTACGCTTTTGAAATTAATAATAGTTTAGTAAAATTATTTTTGAATTCAAAGCATATTGGTACATGTTCTTTGTCCTCGGGGCTATATAGATTGTGTTTAACTCCGAATGACATTTATGCCACCTCATATAATGTTGAGAAAGTTGTTGCCAAAAGACCTCTCATAAAGGAAAAATCTTCCATGTTGTGGCATAAAAGGTTGGACCATATCTATAGGGAAAGAGTAGAAAGGTTGACAAAGGAAAACATCCTACCTACTCTTGATTTTAGTGACCTAGAGACATGTGTTGATTGTTATAGATGCAATTTGACCAAAGTTAAGAAAAGAGGAGCTACATGTAGCTTAGATCTGTTAGAAGTGATCCACACCGATATAAGCGGACCTTACTCACATACTGTTTGTAACTACAAATATTTTATCACATTCATTGATGACTATTCCCAATATGGCTACCTGTACTTGATTAAGGAAAAGTCAGAAGCTCTTGAAAAGTTTAAGATCTTCAAGACTGAAGTCGAGAAACAGTTGGGAAATGTCATCAAGGTTGTGAGATCTGACCGAGGTGGTGAGTATTATGCCAAACATGGGGACAATGAAAAAATTAAGGGTCTGTTTGCCAGATACTTAGAAAGATGTGGAATAGTGGCTCAGCTCACTATGCCAGAGAGTCTTGAACAGAATGGTGTGGCCGAAAGGCGGAATCGCACCTTAAAGGATATGATGAGGAGCATGCAAAGTAGGAAATATTTGCCTGACTTTCTTTAGGGTGAGGCTATCAAGGAAGCCTTGTATATCATCAATCGAGTACCCAGTAACTCAGTTCAAAAGACGTCTTTTGAGTTGTGGACCGGTAGGAAACCCAGCTTGAATCATTTTTGAGTTTGAGGTTGTCCTGTATAAGTGCGATTGTACAATCCCTTTGAAATTGCAATCCCGTTATACTCATTGTTATTTTATTGGATATCCCGAACATTTGAAAGGGTATAGATTCTACCGTATAGATGGAGGTACTAGAATTGTGGAATCATAGACAGCTAAGTTTCTGGAAGACGATGGCTGATAAGTGTGATTAGCCTGAGATAGATAAGGATGTACAAGCAAGTACTATTTGTGTCCCTCTACCCATACATCAAGAGAACGTGGATCCTTTACCTGTGGATATTCGAATGGAGAAGAGCCTTTACAACCATCGGTTGAACAGGTTATCTTAGAACTGGGAGAGGAGGTCAGATATACCTTCTGATTATGTAGTCTATCTTAGAGAGAGTGATTACGATATTGGTCATGTAGTTGATCTGGTGACATTTTTGAAAGTTCTATCTAGTCCTCAGAATGTTGGAATTCTTGCGCACCAAGATGACCTGGGCTAGCTAAAAGTAGCTAAGCACAGCTCAACTCAGCTCAATCTGAGTGTTTGAGCTAGAGAGATGTGTATCTGCTCTTAGTGAGCTGATATGATCTCAAGGAGCTCAATGAATGATTTAATATGTCATGGACTTGCTCTATGTGAGCTTAGTACAAATGTGTCTAGGCACCTTTTGGGGAAGAGACGTGTCTCTTGGCGGAAAGGTGCGTAAATTGGTGAAAAGGTGCCGAAGAGGCACCCAAAGGGCCAAGCACACCTTCGGCTATGGCCGAAGGGTGCGTAGCACCCCTGGGTGCCGAAAGGGCACCCTGAGGGGGCCTTGCACCCATTCGGCCATAGGCCTAGGGGTGTGAGTGCCCCTTCGCCCTAGGTGCCTCTAGGCAAGGGGATGCACCCCATGCCTTGCACCATTCGGCCAAAGGGACATGTCTCATGTCCCATGGCCGAATGGGCAAGGGCATGGGTCACCTCCCTTGCCTCTTCACCATATTATTTGGATAATTAATTAATTAGTTAATTAATTTCCTATTAGACACAATTATTTATTTATTCCTTTTCTAATTAATTACTTAATTGAAAAGGAAAAAGGCATGAGACATGTCTCATGGACCAAGGGCATTGGTTGCAGCCCTTGGCCCTAGAGACATGTTACTTCGCAAATGAGGAGGCATTGTGCCCCCTCATTGGCAGCCCATCCTCTTCTATAAATAGAGGGAGGATGGCGCCATTATCATCATCCCTCTGGCAGCATTACCTCTCATCTCTTTTCTCTAAATAAGCCTTCGTAGGCATTCTACTTAGAGTTTGTGGGTGGAACTTCATAAGAAGCTTTTCACTTCTTATCCGCTTCCTTGGCGCACTTCCAAGTCCATTCTCCATTGAAGTCCTGAAGAAAGGTACACACTCTTAATCTTTTCTTTAGTATCATGCTAGGTTCTTTGCCATTAGTATCATGCTAGGTTCTCTGTATGATGCTAATGGATATATGGCATGATTATGTAAGAAACACATCATGCTATTACTCAAATGTAGTATCCATGTAATATGTAAGCATGACAAACATATTAATGACGATCTGAAAATCAACTAATGGTATCAGAGCTATGGTTACTTTCGGTTATGAATGTTTGAAACATGTTTGTTGAAATGCATGTCACAATTCGGCTAAACCAGGGCGTCCCCGAACCTCTAAACCAGGGCGCTTCGCCCCTGGACCCCAACTCGCTGACCGGGCAGCGAGACCCCCGATTAGGTTATTCGAAGGGGTTATATTTGTGATACATGTTTGTATATTTCGAAATGTATGAACTTGAATCTAGTGTGTGTCTGGTTCTATGTCACATTATACCTTAGTGTTACTCGAGTGCACTCTGTCTAGGAGGTGGGTTTTAAGCGGGACCGTCTGTGACCCCTCCATCTTTCCCCGGGAGTGTTCCTCTTGTGATTCCTAAGGCCCATGTGAGACCTAGACTTGGTATGCATGTGACATTTGTCCTTCACTTATTTCAAGAGTTTTCAGCCCTTTGATAGTCTTATTACCGGTTTTGTACCACTATGATGGACTTGAGGGAATTGAAGCTTGAATTAAGTAAAGGGACATACATCCATTGAAGCAAGAGACTCTACCTTGAGATAGTTCAAGTACTAATGTCTCGGCATTACTACGGTGAACTTGAAGGATTTGAGGCTTGGTTCAATAGATGAGTCACTTCATTAAGCTAAGGTCTCTAGGGACCCTGTCAAGCTAATATAATGTTGTCTAAGGAAGTGGTACTTAAGTGAGACCGTTTGTGACTCCAGCAATATTCCTGGGTATTGTATTAAGAAGACTTATGGGTGATGAGACTAAGGTTTAGATGAAGTGCTATGGTTGTTACGATCACGCATGAATGCGTGATTCAGACCTTCTTGGAAGGTCAAGTAAAGTTATAACTGATGTATGCTTGGTTGCCACTTGATCGATTGCCTGAATAGGCTTATTAAGGATATGTTCATAAAATGGCAAAGTTATGCTTAGGCGTTTCTGATTGGATGCTATATGTTACAGACCGTGTACAGTGCCAAGATATTGTCCGCTTTGGGGTTACGGCCCAGCCATTTCCCCCTCACGGTTTTGTTTCTAACGGAATGGATGGTCTTGGGGTTACGGCCCAGCCTTTTCCCCCTCAATCCAACATCTGTTAAAAAGCCTCTTGAAGGGAAGGAGGGCGATGTACATTATATACACCATAATGCCCCTTTAAACCTTCCATGTGGGATGTAACATCCACCCCCCAGGGAGCCCAGCGTCCTCGCTGGCACATGTGCACTGTACAACCTGGCTCTGATACCAATTGTTACAGACCATGTACAGTGCCAAGATATTGTCCGCTTTGGGGTTACGGCCCAGCCATTTCCCCCTCACGGTTTTGTTTCTAACGGAATGGATGGTCTTGGGGTTACGGCCCAGCCTTTTCCCCCTCAATCCAACATCCGTTAAAAGGCCTCTTGAAGGGAAGGAGGGTGATGTACATTATATACACCATAATCCCCCTTTAAACCTTCCATGTGGGATGTAACATCCACCCCCCAGGGAGCCCAGCGTCCTCGCTGGCACATGTGCACTGTACAACCTGGCTCTGATACCAATTGTTACAGACCGTGTACAGTGCCAAGATATTGTCCGCTTTGGGGTTACGGCCCAGCCATTTCCCCCTCACGGTTTTGTTTCTAACGGAATGGATGGTCTTGGGGTTACGGCCCAGCCTTTTCCCCTCAATCCAACATCCGTTAAAAGGCCTCTTGAAGGGAAGGAGGGTGATGTACATTATATACACCATAATCCCCCTTTAAACCTTCCATGTGGGATGTAACATCCACCCCCCCAGGGAGCCCAGCGTCCTCGCTGGCACATGTGCACTGTACAACCTGGCTCTGATACCAATTGTTACAGACCGTGTACAGTGCCAAGATATTGTCCGCTTTGGGGTTACGGCCCAGCCATTTCCCCCTCACGGTTTTGTTTCTAACGGAATGGATGGTCTTGGGGTTACGGCCCAGCCTTTTCCCCCTCAATCCAACATCCGTTAAAAGGCCTCTTGAAGGGAAGGAGGGTGATGTACATTATATACACCATAATCCCCCTTTAAACCTTCCATGTGGGATGTAACACTATATGAAGGCCAAGTATAGAGATGTTTCCATTGAGAAACAACGCTCGATGATACTAAGGTTTGAGAACTATGGTAAACAAGCAGATCACACCATGAGTGCCCACCTTAGTGAGATGTCACAGATGATTCATCCGCTTAAACAAGCTGGGCACGACCTCACCGACGAGCAGTAGGTTCAAGCAATAATAAGGTCTTTACCTGACGAGGAGTGGCAGTTGATGAAGGTCAACTTACGCCACAACCCTCAGATTAAGACCTTTGATGACATCGCTCGTCACCTTTTACTTGAAGCCGAAGTAATGTCGAAGGCATATGTTGCCAATACCTCCAATAACAACGGGGGTAAAAAGTCCAAGAAGTGGTTTAAGGGTGGGAAAAAGGGCGGCTTCAAAGGCAAGGGTAAGGGAAAAGGCAAAGGAAACGGGCCCGGGAAGAAGAAAAGGGACGTTTCGAAGCTCAAGTGCTTCAATCAGTGGCAAGAAAGGACACTTTGCAAAAGATTGCAAAAGTGCACCTAAGGTACATTTTGAACCCTCTACTTCAATAGCACATGTGACGTCATGTACTATGCTAACTGAAAGCAATTCTTTGTGGATTGTTGATTCAGGAGCAACAGACCACATAGCTCGGGACAAGTCCTGGTTTGTGGCGTACCGCAAGCTCCCAAGAGGTGTGAAGCACGTCTCGGTGGGAAATGATGCAAAGTTGGAAGTAGTTGGAATAGGAATCTGTAAGGTTCCCTTGTGTAATAGATATTTGTATCTTGTGGACACATTATATGTACCTGATATTTGTAGAAATCTAATTTCTATTTCGCCATGTTGAAGTACAATTATTGCTTTCAATTCTTTAATGATAGTGTAACTATATTAAAGGATAATCAAGTTCTCACAAAATGCTTAGTTAATAATGGACTGTATGAGTTAAGGCCCGATGGCCATTCTGTTGCAACTCCTAGTTGCCATGTGACTAAAGTCATAGATCAAAATCTATGGCATGAACGGTTGGGCCATATAGGACAAGATAGGATGAATAAGTTAGCCAAAAGTGGCTTACTTGAATCCTTGACCAAAGTTGTCCTACCAACTTGTCAGCCTTGCTTGGAAGGCAAGGCAACGAGAAAGCCTTTTGGGCGGACAACTAGGAGAACTGAGGCACTAAGTTTAGTTCATTCTGATCTTTGTGGACCTATGAGAATTGAATCCCGAAATGGGTTCAAGTACTTCATCACTTTTACTGATGACTGTACACGATTCACCCATGTCTTCTTGCTCAAAAACAAGGCAGAGACCTTAGCATATTTTGAAAAATATGTACACTTGGTTGAGAACCAAGTAGGCAAGAAGCTGAAGTCCTTAAGGACTGACAGAGGTGGTGAGTACAACTCCCTTGCATTCAAGGCCTTTTGTGAGTCGAAAGGCATTGCAAGAGAGTTCACCCTTTCTTGGACACCCAAGAAAAATGGTGTGTCCGAAAGAAAGAACTGAACTCTGATGGACATTGTTCGGTCCATGATGGCTAAAGCCAACCTGGACGTGACCTATTGGAGTGATGCGTTGCTATGTGCGGTGCACATTCTCAATAGAGTACCTACCAAGAACATCAACTCTTCTCCATATGAGTTATGGATGAAGAGGACCCAAACTTAAGCTACTTGCGGCCTTGGGGCTGCTTAGCTTACGTACATGTTGCCGACCATCCATTGGCAAAATTGGGACCAAGAGGAAAGAAGTGTGCTTTTCTTGGGCATTGTACGGAATCTAAGGGCTATGTGTTCTTGGATCTCAATTTAAAGAAGAGTTTGGTGTTTGATGCAAGAAACGCTAACTTTGTGGAAACAGAGTTTCCAAAAGTTGATGAAAGTGATGATTTAGCCTCAATAGGCCCGATCCTAGAAGAGGGTCGACCGGGCACTTCACAAGTGCCGGGTACATAGACTGTACCTACTCCAGAGGGAGTACCTCAACTGCAAGAAGCTGAGGCTTCCCAGAATGAGCCCATAAACTCGGACTCAAATGAAAGATCCTGATCCTGAGGGATCTGTTCAAGAGGGAGTTGAGGTACTTCAAGAGCCGACACCTCCACCCTAGTTGAGAAGATCAACTCGGGAGTCCAAAGCACCTAAAAGGTGGGGACTATCGGAAGGTGAGACATACTTGGTCTCATGCGAGATCGATGAGCCAAGTAATGTCAAAGAAGCTCTTGAAGGGGCACAGAGAGAAGAGTGGTTAAAGGCAATGAATGATGAGTTACATTCAATGCATGAAAATGAGGTATGGGAATTGTCTGATCTTCCTCGTGACCGAAAAGCGATCGGTAATAAGTAGGTTCTTAAAATAAAGAAGAACTCTGATGGAAGTATTGAAAGGTACAAGGCCCGGTTGGTGGCCAAAGGCTTTACATAGAAGGAAGGTGTTGATTTCAAAGACACTTTCTCTCCTGTTGTAAAGTTTAATTCCATCAGATTGCTACTTGCGATAGTGGCAAACTTGGACCTTGAGTTGCATCAAATGGATGTGACCACCGCCTTCCTCAACGGTGAGTTGAATGAAGAAATCTACATGAAACAACCCGAAGGGTTTGTACAAGTAGGTCAAGAAGACAAGGTATGTAGACTAAAGAAGTCTATATATGGTCTCAAACAAGCTTCAAGACAATGGTACTTGAAGTTTCATCATGCAGTCACAAGCTATGGCTTTATGATGATGCATGAGGACCATTGTGTGTACTTGTTCTTCAAAGAGTCCAGTTTTGCCATTATGACATTATATGTCGATGACATTTTAATTGTAAGTAGTAGCTTGGAGTTGCTGCTCGCCATCAAAGGATGGTTGTCCTCCACCTTCAAAATGAAGGACTTGGGGGAGGCTTCTTATATCCTAGGTGTTAAGATACATCGGGACAGAAAGAAGCATATGTTAGGTCTCTCACAAGAGCTTTATATCGATAAAGTTCTTGAGAGGTTTAACTTGACCAACTCTAAGCCAATGAACACCCCACTTGCATATGGTTGCAAAATTGGAGAGGATTTATGTCCTAAGACTCCAAAAGAGAAGGAAGAAATGACTAAGATACCTTACCTTAGTGCCATTGGTAGCCTTATGTATGCCATGATTTGTACACGGCCGGACATAAGTCAAGCGATCGGTTTACTTGCTAGATATTCTTCGAACCCTGGCATGGAGCATTGGAAGAATGTCAAAAGGATCCTTAGATACCTTAAAGGTACTAAGGATTATTGGCTATGTTATCAAGGAAAAACCCTTGATTTACACGGCTATTCCGATGCCGATTGGGGAAGAGAGAGATTCTAGCAAATCTACAAGTGGTTATATTTTCTTGCTAAATGGGAGCGCTACTACTTGGTGTAGTAAGAAACAAACATGTATAGCCTTATCAACCATGGAGGCAGAATTCGTTTCTTATGCCTCGGCTGTCCAGGAAGCCCTGTGGCTTGGTTATTTTCTAAGAAACTTGGAGTCAATGGTCAAAATAAGTAAGCCCATTACTATCTACAGTGATAGTATGACAGCTATGGCCTACACTAAGGACTCCAAGTATCATGGAAAAACCAAACACATTAACATGAAATATAATTTCGTTCGAGATGCAGTTGAAGATGGTGAAGTCAAAATTGAATACATCTCAACAGACCTTATGGTGGCAGATCCTCTCACTAAGCCATTGCCACCCATTGTGTTTGTTCGTCATGTCCGAGCAATGGGTCTTAGGAGATTGTAAATATGCTAAGTATTGTATGACTTTCACCACTTTGGTGTCACACATGTATAAATGTATAATGATGATCAATAAAGTCATTATTTGATGTCATTTACTTGGTTCCATTAATAACACACAATGAACAAATGAACATGTCCACCATAGGCATTGAGAATGACTTTCTCACACCAAGTCATTCGCCCTTGATCTTAAGTAGACCAAGGATGAGACTACCAAAGGATCAATAGTGTGTTGTTTCTTCAAGAAACATGTGACATGCAATGTTACTCTATTGAGTGGGAGTCATGTTACAACACATGACACTTTGGTATACTTTTATGTCACCTTGATTTGAATAATCAAGATGAGGTGCTCTGCACTAATTTTGTATGACACTGATACATTCTAGCCTATGTGTGAGTGTAAGCTCGGGCTTGCTCAGAAATTTCATGGCTTGTGACACGTCCTCCTTTTATATGTTAGAAGGAGCACACTCTGAGGTGTTTTAAGAGGGAGAAATGACACCCCTCATTTTAAGTGATATCACTTCGAGTGGGAGTGGTGTATGTAAAACACCCTAAGAAGTGTTATTAGAATCTTTGTAAGTATGTTACAAAGATCCTATGTCCATGAAATTCGACCAAACGAAGAATTTAAACAAGTTGTCTCTAACCTTGCGTAAGTATGATTCACATTGACAAAGTTACTTTGATTGGTTGTCGAAGGTCGCAGATGAATGCGGCTGGAGTATCCTCCTTTTGGGTAACTAAGTCTATATGGATCATTAAGCAAGTAGAGTGTAAAGGAAAGACAAGTGAAACTTGGTACGTGAGTCCTAAGTTCAACCTTTGAGCTCACATGTTGCATTGGTGCAACATGATAAGGTGTGAATTGGGAATAATACGAATTAAAGAGTACTCGACACTTAATACAGTCATCATTAAACTGAAAGAGACTGACTATGGTTAAGAATATGTACCATATGTCTTGGGGTTCTAAAGGCACTACTTGAAGTAGTTCAAATAAAGCTTGAAAATGTTCAAGCATGTCTTGATAAGTTCAAGAAAGTTTGAATAAGTTCAAAACAAACATACAAGCACTTGAAATGTTCAAGTGAGACTTACAAGAGAGGATAATCTTTTATTGAGAGTCTAACAACCTCAATAAAAGAGATTTGGTGTGTGTGCCTTGGGGTCGCACTTACAACTCTATTTAAATGTAGATTGTTTTTAGGACTCGAGTGAGAGGATGTGCATAAAGGTCATCATTAGTGCGAGTGGGAGTTTGTTGGAATTCTTGCGCACCAAGATGACCTGGGTTAGCTAAAAGTAGCTAAGCACAGCTCAACTCAGCTCAATCTAAGTGTTTGAGCTAGAGAGATATGTATCTGCTCTTAGTGAGCTGATATGAGCTCAAGGAGCTCAATGAATGATTTAATATGTCTTGGACTTGCTCTATGTGAGCTTAGTACAAATGTGTCTAGGCATCTTTTGGTGAAGAGACGTGTCTCTTGGTGGAAAGGTGCGTAAATTGGTGAAAAGGTGCCGAAGAGGCACCCAAAGGGCCAAGCACACCTTCGGCTATGGCCGAAGGGTGCGTAGCACCCCTGGGTGCCGAAAGGGCACCCTAAGGGGGCCTTGCACCCATTCGGCCATAGGCCTAGGGGTGTGAGTGCTCCTTCGCCCTAGGTGCCTCTAGGCAAGGGGGATGCACCCCATGCCTTGCACCATTCGGCAAAGGGACATGTCTCATGTCCCATGGCCGAATGGGCAAGGGCATGGGCCACCTCCCTGCCTCTTCACCATATTATTTGGATAATTAATTAATTAGTTAATTAATTTCCTATTAGACACAATTATTTATTTATTCCTTTTCTAATTAATTACTTAATTGAAAAAGCAAAAGGCATGAGACATGTCTCATGGACCAAGGGGCATTGGTTGTAGCCCTTGGCCCTAGAGACATGTTACTTCGCAAATGAGGAGGCATTGTGCCCCCTCATTGGCAGCCCATCCTCTTTTATAAATAGAGGGAGGATGGCGCCATTATCATCATCCCTTTGGCAGCATTGCCTCTCATCTCTTCTCTCTCAATAAGCCTTCGTAGGCATTCTACTTAGAGTTTGTGGGTGGAACTTCATAAGAAGCTTTTCACTTCTTATCCGTTTCCTTGGCGCACTTCCAAGTCCATTCTCCATTGAAGTCCTGAAGAAAGGTACACACTCTTAATCCTTTCTTTAGTATCATGCTAGGTTCTTTGCCATTAGTATCATGGTAGGTTCTCTGTATGATGCTAATGGATATATGGCATGATTGTGGAAGAAACACATCGTGCTATTACTTAAATGTAGTATCCGTGTAATATGTAAGCATGAAAAACATGTTAATGACGATCCAAAAATCAACATAGAAGGATTTATGGTGGGCTGCAATGAGGGATGAGATGCAATCTATGCAACACAATAAAGTGTGGGAGCTTGTTGAGCTACCTAAGGGCTGTAAACTTGTTGGTAACAAATGGGTGTACAAGACTAAAAGAGATCCTAATGGAAATATTGAGAGGTTTAAAGCCAGACTGGTTGCCAAAGGGTACACACAGAGGGAAGGAATTGACTATGTTGATTTGTTCTCTCCCGTGTCCTCTAAAGACTCATTTCGAGTCATTATGACACTTGTAGCTCATTATGATCTAGAGTTACACCAGATAAATGTTAAAACCGCATTTCTAAATGGAAACCTGAAAGAAGAAGTCTATATGGAACAACCTGAAGGTTTTAAGGTAGCTGGTAAGGATCATATGGTATGTAGACTTTTAAAGTCTATTTATGGTCTGAAATAAGCTTCTCGTCAATGGTACCTAAAGTTTGATGATGTAATCACATCATTTGGTTTTGTGGAAAACCAAGTCGATAGATGCATATATCACAAGGTCAGTGGGAGAAAAATTATCTTTTTGGTCATTTATGTGGATGATATTTTGCTTGCGACAAATGACCTAGGCATGCTGCATAAAGTTAAGCAGTTTTTGTCAAGGCAATTTGATATGAAGGATCTTGGTGAAGCATCTTCATTCTTGGGATTGAAATCCACAGGGACAGGTCTCGAAACTTGGTGGGTCTCTCTCAAAAGGCATACATTGAGCGTGTATTAAAGAGATTTAATATGCATCATTGTAAACCTTGGAATGTGCCAATTACTAAGGGTGAAAATCTGAGTTTGGCACAATGTCCCAAGAATGACTATGAGAGAGAATCTAAGAGAAATGTGCCTTATGCTAGTGTTGTAAGAAGCCTGATGTATGCACAGGTATGCACTAGACTGGACATCGCATTTGCAGTAGGCCTCCTGGGAAGATATTTGTCAAATCCTCGGCATGACCATTAGGTTGCTGCAAAGAAAGTTTTGAGGTATTTAAAGGGAACAAAGAACTATATGTTGACATTTAAAAGGGTTGACAACCTTGAGCTGGTTGGCTATACAGATTCAGACTATGTCGGCTGCAAGGATGATCGGAAATCCACATCACGATACATTTCCATGTTAGCAGGTGGTGTGGTATCATAGAAAAGTGTCAAGCAGACATTGTGACCTCGTCTACCATGCATGCTTTGGAGCTTCAACGCAAGTCGCATGGTTGAGAAATCTCATTAGAGATGTCAATTATTGATTCCAATGCTAAGCTCATTCGGTTATATTGTGACAATCTTGAAGCTATGTTGTTTTGCAAGAATAATAAGAGCATTTATGAGACTAAGCACTTGGAGATCAAATACTTGATTGTTAAGGAGCAAGTCAGAAAGGGTGAAGTTGAGATAGAACACATTGGGACTGAATATATGGTTGCAGTTCCTCTAACCAAGAGACTTCGCTCTGAACGTTTTACGAGCCATGCTGCTAATATAGGATTAGTAGAGTCTTTTAATGTACTTGGTTAGTGAGAGTCTTGTTGAATTGCTCCATCGTTCTATTTTGATACACTATGTCACAAGCGCCCGCGCCCGGTTGCGGAGGCGGGGCCGCCCGCAACGTCAGAGGTGAAAGCTGCGACAGAAACCGCGGAAACGGTCCAACCGAAATCCGCTACGTGTAGTGGTCCTATGACCCGGCCCGCAAAGTCTTGTTCTCGAAGGCCCGGTCCTGAGAACACTTTGCTCACTTAACAACTTGGTCGTGTTACAACCCGCAACCTACAAAACTCCAACACGGCAAGTATACAATATATTCTTAACTATCCATGGTGAGCCCCGCCCCACTGAAATAGGCGAGCACCCGACCATCACCAAACATGCAGTTCATGGAAATATCATTCATCGATCACAAACAACTAGAATACATAATCCATCTGATATATATAACCAATATGAACATAGCTCGAGTCCCGCCCTCAACTGAAATGGGCGAGCCCTCCAGTCAGACAGAAGTACAGAATCAGAATGTATCCCAAAATACATAACACACAACATGATCTGATCTAAACATGCATGCAAGTACATCTACAAAGCCGCCAAAGTAAAACCCTAGAATACCTAGGTGCGGAATCTGGAAAACTTTGAAGAATGAAAGATTCTCGCACGTAGTACTGCTGCTGCTGCTAGAAAACAAACAGAAGAGACAACGTCAGATTACCCAAACAGATCACAAAAGGGATCTAACGAGAATACCCCCAATCATAAACAGACCAATACCTCAACAAACAGAAATGCAGAACGAGCACCGCGGGAGGTCTACTCCGCAGGTCGTTTGCCCGGATCCCCCGAAAGTGTTTAATATTTGAGGGTGAGTTCTCGAAAGAACCTAGTAAAGGGGTAGGTACGATAACGGACGGAAACTTTAGAAACGTTTTTACCTGCATGAAAGGGTTAGCGTGCAATGATCTAGCAGATAATACAATCCTAAATATATAAACAAGAATATGATATGCAATGTCATGATACTCAGAAGTCCCGTCAGACTGGTGATGTTATCGACCATGGTTGGCATACTAGTCCAACTGGCATCCCCATCAGCCGATAAACAGATCCAATAACTTAGCGACCATGGTTGGCATACCAGTCCAACTGGCGTCCCCATCAGCCGGTAAGCAGATTCGATATATAAGTTAACGACCATGGTTGGCATACCAGACTCACTGGCGTTCCCATCAGTCGATAACAGTTGGTACATAACCCATACAGGTGGTCCCCGACCACTGACAGCACCCTACGGCGGCTTGTTAGGCTCACGCCGATTATCGGGATCAGAGCGCATGGTACCAGTGAAGGGGTGATCATCCCCTAACTGTCACAGAAGTGGCATAAGCCGGCACAGAACAGAATACGGGTCCGTCGTCGACCCCCGATAAGCATAACCGAGATAGCATATGTTCATAAAGCACAGCAGATAATGGGTCCGTCATCGACCCCCGATATGTAATAAGTCCAGAAACATAAAACCCTGCAAACCGCTACGTACCCTGTGACTAGCCCCGGGAGTCACCGGGCCCTACCCTCGACCCGAGTACTAGCCCTTAACTAACCTAATACACATAAATGCGCATTAAGAAAGTTAAACCCCTTACCTCACTAAAACCGATCCGCAGCAAAATCCCGACGTCCGTCCCGAAACGCGGTAGTGTGACTTCCGAAGTCCCGCACTACTCCACCACTGCTGAATCAAGCTGAACAACCACACACAAGTCAGAAATCACCAATCTAGACCCCTAGGAACTAATCCCGCAAAATCCCGCACTTTCCCTCAAAATTCCACATAAAGCTCGGTTTCTCAAACAATGTAATATAGAATATGGAAAATAATTCACTTAATTTTTTAGGGACAGAGGGAGTACAACACAAGAATGACAAGGGCACTCCCACTAACCTTCTTGTAAACACAAGGGTCATCTTTGTTCTTAGAAAAACCAAATTCTTTAATGGTTTCATCAAAACGTAGATTCCAGCTTCTGGAAGCCTGCTTAAGTCCATAAATTGATCTTAACAGTTTGCATACTTTATGAGGAAACCCACCGTGTTCATGTACACTTCCTCGTTTGATTTTTCATTGAGGAAAGTCGTTTTGACATCCATTTGCGAAATCTGATAATTATGGTATGCTGCTATAGCCAGTAAGATTTTGATGAACTTCAGCATGACAACCGATGAGAAGGTTTCATCATAGTCGATACCTTGTATATGTCTATAACCCTTCACAACTAGTATACCTTTATAGGTAATCACATTACCTTCCATATTTGTCTTCTTCTTAAGGACCCACTTGCACCCAATGAGTCTAACCACTTGTGGTGCAGTGACCGGTTCCCAGACTTGGTTTTCTGACATAGAGTCCATTTCATAATTTTGCAGGTGAGGGGGAGAGAGAAGAAGTGGGTAGGGGATTTGGAACCCATGCGAGAGGGTGGGAGTGCATGTGTAGTGTGGTAATTTAATGTGCGACTGAAAAATGAAACATTTCAAAAATTTAAGAACAACCCAAAGAGGAAAGTGTTTCAAAATTTTTGGGAATAAGAGAGTACAAAACTTCTCTTTTTTAGAACTTTACTAAAGCTATTAAAATTGGAGTCATATAGGCACCAGATCAACTAGGCAAAATAAGAAGATTAATGCATCTATGTATGTACTCCCCATTCCATTTATAATACAACAGTTTGATTTGATATGAAGATTAAGATGAGAAAATTTTGATACTGACTTTCCTATTTCACCATTCTTTATATGAGAATATGTAATCAAACACAGAAATCGAGGAGAAACAATAAAAAAAAATAAAAATATAACGATAAATATAAAAAGAATAAAAGTCAAATAATTATATTATTGAATAAGAAATTTTATTAGAAAAATAACGAGACCCATATTGACTATACTTTTATCTTTTATTTCTTAAGCTTTAGATGTATGAATGATTTTGTAAACTTGTATGCGGAGTAAAAAATTACTAAAAATGGAAGTGTTGCGTTACTTTTAGGATGTCCTAAAAAAGAAAGTATTGCAATACTTTTGGGACAGAGAGAGTAATTAACTTTTGATAATAATAATAATAATAATAATAACAATAATAGTAGTAATAATTTCTTTTCTTTCTTTTTTTTTATTCTTAATAATACTACTAATTTCTACAATGAAATTTAATGCTTGTTTAATTTACAGTTTCACGGCCGAGGTCCTTCCAATCGAATATAATCATACATAACCCCAAAGAAGGGACTTCGGCTCATGGATTGAGTAAGATAAATTGTGTTCTTCCCAATTTGCAATCTAGAACTTGGCACATCAATGCTATACAATCTGTACAACCCATGGATCCCATGTCTTGCTATTGCATTATCCGACCCGATTCGACCCGTTGTGAAATGTGGCACTCCACTTGTATCGGGATCGTTATATCGAACCTACAAATTTCAAAATGTTGCCGTTAATTGAAACAGTTAATTCCAAATTAGGTCATTGATATTATGTATTGAGTAAATTAGGGTTTATTAAGACCTGTAATACGGCTTGGTTGGCAGATGCCAAGGCCAAACGGAGAGTGTAATTCCCATTGTCTTCTACATTCGGGAGTTCAAATTTTATCTGCCATGTTGTTGGCTCATAAGTATTGTTACCTAAGTCCCTGTACACATAAATAGATGGATTAATGAACCTCAAAACTTTTAACTTGTTCAGATAAATCACAAAATTTGGTTAGTACCAACGTTAGTCCTAAAACTCTAAGTTAATTGTTCAAGCAATGAGAAGAAACAAAAAGTTACTCTTTTTTAAAGAAGTTTGAAAAAAAATTTATAATTGGGTGAAAACTTTGGATTAAAAAGTTTTGAAACACTTTTTAGGTGATGAGCACAGCACTAGTTAAAGTTTGGCATAAACGGTTTGGAATTTAAATTACTAGGTAAACTGTCTTTCATAAAATTTAAACTGTATGATATTTTGGTAGTTACTAGATTTCTTACATTATCAATTTTCCCTCTTTTTAAATAGTGATGTTTCTGATTGTAACCATCATTTAGTCAACTCATGCCTAATCATAAACATTTTAGCAAATTTTCTAGGATTGAGCTAAAATAATTACAACTTTTGATTGAAGGTAAAGTTTTATAGCTATACTTCCTTTATTCCATAAATATTGTTCAATTAGATTTTCAACATTTAATTTATGATTTATTTTCTTGAACATATTGACATATGAAGTCAAATATATTATTTCAATGTGTTTAGTTTTTAAATATATTTTTTTTAAATTTTTTTTAACAAATTCTTTCATATAAAAATTGAATCGAGCACAAATACGAAAATTAAATGTAACAATCATTGTGAAACGGGAGAGTATGGAATTCACCAATAATTTACCTGGTTACATGCGCATAAAACCAATGTCGACCATAATTGCTTTCATCAACATCGTAGACTAAATCACTATTTCGGTAAATATCGGAATATCGAGCCCATATTCCGTATTGCCTAAACCTGTTTAATCAAAAACCAGACAATAAAATTAAACACTTAAAATTGTATTTTTCACTCAAAAGTTATCTCATATATTTAACACTCTTTATAGTCTCTCTACCAAACGTTTCAATTTTTATGAGATAAAGAGAGTAAATTTTTTAAGGACCACAAATTACCTGTCTCTGGGTAAGTTGACGTATAACGGGTTTAATAATGTCGGGTACGGATCCGGGATGTGAAATTCGGCAGCGGTTCGATCCGGTATGCCGATTTCCCAGAGGGTCGGTCCATTTCTCGGAGGAAAGTATCTAAGCCAACCGAGGTGGATTCTAGACCCTAGGTTAAAATCAAAAGAAAATGGCTTAATTAGAAGATGCAAAACATGGGGGGTTGAAATCGATAAAAAGTAAGGATTCGGGGATGAGATTAAGAAATAAACCTGGGCTAACATCAATAACGCCACTAAATTTGTAGTCTCCTATGACACCGGGGACAAACCCATACAAATTGTAAGTCCCAGATCGGATGTTTCTTATGACAAATCTGCCACTCCGGTCAACTTGTCTCCAAAATTGATATCCCTGAAATAAAATTATAAAGAGAAACAAATAAATATTAAATGGATAATTTTCTTTATAAATTTGAACCCGTTTTGTTTAAATTACTACTACTATCATTATTACTCCTTCCATCCATTAAAAAATTAAAAATTAGTTCATTTGACTTTCATATTTCAAGATTTAATGTTTGATTAAATATTTATAAAGATAAATAATTAAAACAATTCAATTTATATATATATATATACTATGAAAAAATAAATATAATTTTTTTATGGACATAGGGAGTATTATTATCATCATCATTATCATGCTTCATCCGTTACAAAAGTAATGCAACACTTGTTTTTCAGTATTTAATCTATGATTTTATTTTTGTATCAATTCAAATTAGAATTTTGAAACTTTTATATACAGCTAAAATTTTGAAAACTTAGATTTATGACTATATTTTTTGATATTTTTCCATTAAGAAATAATATGGATAAATTGAAGTCAAATTGATATAAAAAATCAACTGTTGCATTACTTTTTGAATTAATGGAGTATATATTATTATTATTATTATTATTATTACTCCCTCCGTCCACCAATAATTGATACATTTGACTTTGATGTTTCAAGATTCAATGTTTGACTCAAATTTTAATAAAGATGAATAGTGAAAAACATTATCGAAAAAATATATTTAGAAAATTTATACTTCTAATTATAATATACATATAAATTATTTAATTTTAAATGTCTAAATATTCATGAAAAAAACTATAGATTAAATACTGTGAAACAGTCAAAACAAATATATCAATTAATGGCGGACGGAGAGAGTATTATTTATTTTCTTTTTCCTAAATTTGAGGATCATGGTTGGCCAGCGAACCACTCTTTTTAGCAATGGACTAGCTATCTACATTAGAAATAATGAGGGAAAGAAAACGCAAATTGTAAAAGATCAAGGATCAAACTTATAGTTTGACAAAATCTCACCTTGGTTTGGAATTGCCATGACCCCTCATCTCCAGGTGCTGCCAACCCAACATAGGCTCCACTTGCCCACAACAATCTCCTGCTTATGCCCCTGAACCCGGCCAAAGCTCAAAATTAATATTTTATTTTATTTATTAAAAAAAAAGAAAAAGATTCTGAACTCTTTTTTTTCGATAAAAAGTATTTGACTTGAAAATACAAATACGTACCAGTCTCCAACCAGCAATCTACCCGACACAGTTCCTCTTTCATCACGCTTAGGGAAATCTTTGGACTCAGGGAAAGTATACGGCCAGTTGTTTACTTCCACACCCATCTAATATTGAAAACAAAAAGACAGGAAAAAAATAGAAGTGTTACAAAAAAACAAAAAACACCTCAAATATTATATGGAAAATATAATCATAATACTATCTCCATTCCCAATTATTAAAGGTTTAACGAGACGCGGAGATTAAATTTTATATATATATATATATATATATATATATATATATATATATATATAAGATTTTGTATAGTTTAATATGATTACCATTACGTTGAAATATTATGAAAACGAGACAATAAAAGAAAAGCTAAAATCATGATATTTTAGTAACTTTCAGATTTTAAAAAAATTCTAAGAAAAATGAATAATTTTTTCAGAGATGCTCTAAAACGGAGATGTATTCAATTTTCAAGAACCGCGAAAATTCTAGTAAGCATGAAGAACCGTTGTAATCTTTACCAAAAGAAAAACATCCACAACTTTCTTTTCATATTTTCTCTACTTTTTTTCTTGAAAAAATTCGAATATCTAAAATTATTTATAGAAAAGAAGGAAAAAAAATATTGTTGAAAGAAAATAAAATGTTTGGTTTATATTACCTGTCTTTTGGCATCTTCCCAAAGGGTTGTAATCGGGTCTTCATCTGGAGAGCCCGAGTTGAGATAGACCAAAGCAGGCCCAAAAACCTTTTTCCAAGTCTCTCCAGCCTGATACGAAGTGTCCAGGTCCAGGCCCGCGTAGTGGGTGCTAACAAACATCTGCCCATCAAACAACATAAAAAAAATGTAAAATGAAATAAATGGGACTAAATTTGATGCAGATTGGAATATTCATGATTCATTTTATGTAATTACCGTGCAGACTAAATTAAAAGTTGAAAATTTAATGTAAAATACTTACATGAAAGTTGATGTTCATCACCTAAAACATTTCTCAAATTAACTTAAACTACTACCTACATTTTTAAAGATTGTACACTTTGTTTTCACGATATTTAATTTATGATTTTTTTTCATGAATTTTTAGACATATATAAATTTTAAAAATTCATATACATATCATAATTTGATGTATAGATTTTCTAAATATATTTTTTTCTGAATTTTTTTCACTATTTATCTTAGAGATAATTTGAGTCCAGCACTGATACTTAAAACATGGAAGTCAAATCCTACAATATTTAAAAACGGATGGAGTATTTCTCAAACATTTTAAAAGATAAAAAAATAATTTGTTTTACAAAATAAAAAAAAAAGTCCATTAGACTTACATTAAGGGTAATGGGCCCAACATGTGAGGTGAGGTCTTGCTTAATTGGGCCAGCAACCCGAAATTCATCACTAGGAGTGATCATCCAAAAGCCCACGGGCCTCGAATCATTGGCGATCCAGCCGTGAACCCTGTTGTCCTTGTCCTCCAACGAGTATTGGTATTTATCATCCACCTACAAACAAACAAGCCAGTTTACGGTCACAAATGTAACCATGGGTCAGAAATGGAAAATCCATAATACTCTAGGGACTAAATGAGTCAATTTTTCATTTAGGTGCATCTATATATACCTGGCCTCTAAGATCAGGGTCTTTTGGATTTGTCAATAGAACAGCTTCTTTATAAGCAAGAATCTCACTTCGATCACTGTCTCTATCCTCCGCAAATGGCATCACCCTTTGCCGGTCATCTGATATCGCCATATAGTGAAATCTGAAAGTACATCCGATCGAAGAATATCAGTATACATAACCTAATACATCTGAAGCTCATTTGAGAGTGACAATTTCAATTAGCTGTATCGTTTTGAAAAAGCTACGAGTAGCTTAAAGAGATTTAAAAATGATTACTTGTTATTTTGAAGCTTGAAGACTATCCTTATTTGATACATATCTGCAGCCGGAAATCCTTCGCCTCGCTCCATTATCGCGTAAAAGTAGAGGCCCGGGCACCCACGCCGCACTATAAACCTACAAGTGGTATGAATGACATGTTGAGAAAGGCTAGTTACTTATATAGGTAAACTTGAGAGTTCATGGACTAAGAATGCATTAAGTAAATAGTACCTTTTGTCTATATTCAAAGGAACAGAGGAATCGGAGGAAGTCCAGGTTTTAGAGAAGGAAATTTCCACTTGCTCTTCGCTAATGGTCACGATTCTGAAATCCGTTGTGGGCACTCTGCAGACAAGTTTGTACTTTATCTTTAAAGCTAATGGTCTTTCAGTATTTTTAATATATTGCACATTACTTCCACAGTCTCAAAAAAAAAATATATATTTCATCCGCCATGAAGATTAATGATTTAGAAAATTTGAGGGTAAATAAGTGCAATTATCATTTAAGATAAAAGTAATTTTTTTTATAGAGAAAATAAATTAAGAGTAGCAAGGTAAAAAAAGTATTAAAGTAAAAGATTTGTATTTAGAAAAATAATTTTAGCAAATCTTTTTGTAGTTTTGAAAATTGGATGTGATGTTTGTGAGTAAGGAAATTTGAGAAAATGTGATTTGATTCAAAATTGATAAATTTAATAATAATTCGTGTATGGGGGGATTTGGAGGAAAAAAAGTTGGTGAGCACACTCTAAAAGGAAAAGGAGAATTTTTATGAAACAAACTAAAAAAATATAGGCCAAATTACCTATTAATCCCCTAAAATGTTGACTTAATCACTTTAGTCCCTGAATTATAATTCGTTTCAACCCAGTCCCTGAACTATGCAACGTTAATCACTTTACCCCTTTAACCATATCAATATTAGTTGACCTTAGAAAAAATATCTATTATAATCCTAAATTTTTCCAATCTATACTTAAACACCCCAAACCTATTAGATCTATAAAAATACTCTGTTTCCAATAACCTTTCTTCCAATGACGGAGCCGTGCTTTGTGAGGAGTCATTGCCCCCTAAAACTTGAAGATGTATAGTATATATAGTGTATATTATTAGGATTAATGAGATAATTTATCCACTAGTCCCCTCTACCTAACTCAAAATAAAATTTAAACCTAATCATAATTAAAATCCAACATAATTTTCTCTCCTCTATCCCACACAATTCAGTTGCAACTTTAAAAAAAAGCAAAATCACTTGATTATTTATAAATCATTTTTGTCCCAATTCTTTGTTTATAATTTTATTTAAGTCATGACATTCGGTGTGATGCGATTAAGGCACTTCTCATGTTAAAAAGCTAATAATTTGGTGATTTGATGGCGGTAGCTAAACTTTTATTTTCTTTTTAATCCTCTTTAGTACATTTGAACGTGTTGATGGTTTTTTCCTTGATTGTTCGGATAAAATTTTTATTTTTATTACCAATCCGTTTTCTTTTCGTATTTGTCATGAGGTTGAATTTTTTTATTTTACGTATTTCTCTTCTCCGGTTAATTTTTACTATTATTTTTATTACCTTTGTAAAATGATTAGTAGAAAATTCTTTTCGTCATAGTTTAATTGAGACTCCATTAAGGAAACCTTCTTCTTCTTTCATTATTATATATGGGTTAAAGCTGACTTTTATGGCTTGCTCCTTTTCGGCTCCTATATTAAGTTACCCATCCGCCCCGACCTCAAATTTACGGTTAAAATCACTGCTTTCTTCGTATCTACCACCCTACTATTTTATTGTTCTCGTAGTCACCACTTCCCCTCCATTTTTTTATATTCTTCTGTTTTCAAAACTTCAAATTGATACAAATATAACCATATACAGTTAAGTAATTGACGATGTTAAGCTCACCACCGAGTTACTAAGTTGAAATACTAAAGTGCTAGGATTTACATAGTTCAGGGATTGAGTGAGAATAAATTTTAGTTGAGGGACTAAAGTGAGCGAGTTAACATAGTTGAATGAGTAATATGTAATTTGGCTAAAAAAATATGTGAATCTTTTCCATTTTTCTTGCTGAAATGTGGGTTTTCCAATAAAGTGAGAGAGAGAGAGAGAGAGAGAGAGAGAGAGAGAGAGAGAGAGAGAGAGAGAGAGAGAAAGAGAAGTAACGGAGTTACCTGTCAAACACGCCGTCGTTCCAGACAACATCCCAATAGCCTCGGTCGTTGTATTTGTTCTCAGTTTCAAGCAGATTTTGGATTCCATTGTACTTAATGCCCGTAACATAACCATCCGGCTTTGAGAAACTCACCTCCACAAGACCATTATCGATAACCACCTATAGATTAATTACAAGATTGATTATTAATCCACTAAATTAATCAAACTGATTTCTTACAATTTATTTTTCTGACAAATATCCAAACTCTTTATATATTAGAAAACTGTGTTAAAAGTTAGCCTACCTGAAAGAGGGAAATGATTTCCTACCGTTTAAGTATAAGTGAACCAATAGAAATGATTAATCCGTTCATATGAATATAAACTTACAGTTTTTTTGAATCGAAAGTTTACTGTCTTGAGACATAAATGTATGCAGTTTTAGAATGACTTTGTAATAATTATTCACTAATTAAACAAAATAGCCTTAAGAGAATTAGAGAGAGAGAGAGAGAGAGAGAGAGAGAGAGAGAGAGAGAGAGAGAGAGAGAGAGAGAGAGAGAATTGTTGCGTATATGATGAGTATTGACTACGGGCCACCAGTCTCAAAATTGTCTAACCGGAAACATCACAACTGCCGCTGTCAGAGATCGACAGTTACAAATAAGTTTTTGGGCAATTATCAAAAACCTCTTAGGTTTCTCAAAATCTCCACTTTTCTCTCCATATTTTCGAAATTCTCAAAAAAATCCCCTGAGGTTTTTAAAAATATACAAAAACCCCATGTCACTAACCACCGTCAACTATTGCATTAGACTTTTAGGCTTAACTATAAAAATTGGACTATAACTTTTATAATTCTAACAATTCTACCCTAGAAATTTTCGGCGGGTGTGGCTGGCGAGTAGAGATTTGCGGCTGGAAGGTCAACGCAAAATGATCAGCGAGCTTCACCGGTGGACAGTGATGAGCAAGCATCGTCGGTGGGTTGTGAAGAAGCTTCGGTTGCAGAGATTCCGACTAGGTGGTGTGGTGGATAATAGAGAAGAGAAGGAAGTGGTGGAAAAAATAATGTGAGAGAAGAAAAGGGTTGAAAGTGTAAAGGTTAAAAAATTAGGATATAATTGTTAAAGCATCTCCAACAGTCTCCTCATTTTTTTGATATACTCACTTTTGGAGAATTTTGAGCATTTTTTTTGTCTAACAGCTTTCCCATCTCACTTTTCAAAATGGAGAATGCGGGGAAAAAATGGAGAGGTTTCCCCAAATTTTGAAGAGCATTCTCCAAATTTTGAAGAGCATCTCCAAATCTTTTTTTTTTAAACATCTCTCTTCTCTCCTCTTTTTGGCTACTTGTGATTGGTTTAAACATGTCTCATGTCTCATCTCTCTTATATCTAAATAATAATTAAATATTATTCAACTATATAGAAAATTTTATTCTCGTAATAAATGCATAATTCTTCAAAATGAGGAAACTGTTGAAAATGGGGGCGCATTTGTTTTGGAGAATATGACTTTTGCATCTCTATTTCGGAAAAACTTTTGGAGAAGTTGTTGGAGATTCTCTTAAGGTTTAAAAATTAGATCTGATTTTTTGTAATTAAACCTAAAAATCTAACATAAATTTTAACGATAGTTAGCCTCAAGGGGTTTTTGTATATTTTTTCAGGGAAAAAGAGATGATTCTGAAAATGCGGGGAGGAAAGTGGAAATTATGTTAAACCTTAAGGAGGTTTTTGATAATTACCCTAAGTTTTTTTTTCCTCTTACAAATAAGTTTTTTCTCTCCCTCTTATAAGTCAATATGATTTTTTATTTATTAAATATTTTCTAATAAAATACAGATATGGAGTAAAAGATAAAAATAGTTATTTATTATATATATAAATATTTAATTGAAAGTTATAAAATTAAAATAATAGAAATTAAAATAATGGAAATACTGTGAAAATTAAGAGTAATTAAGAACTTCATTCATTTCAGAAGTGGTGTAACATTTTGAAAATGATTTTATTAATCTACCATTTTAAACTAGAAATTTAAAAAATTTATATATCATGATAATTTGTAGTTTATTTGTGTACAATTTTTTTACAAGGCAAAATACCTAAGGAGTTGTACAAAAGAAAATTAAAATTTAAACATTACATTATTTATATAGGACAAATGTGTATTTTACTCTGTTTTAGTTTGTTCTTAAGCCTATGTGGCAAGAACGTACGTTACCGACTAAAAGAAAAGGTTGAGAAAACTTTTTCTGTTTTTTTGATGAAGAAGAGATAACATTTTCTATTAGGTCTAGAGGAATATTGGTCAACAAAAAAAAAAGGAAATTGAAATTTCGGTTACGACTTCAGGACCAAAGTATGATGACTTAAAGCTTGAAGACGGGAAACATGACTTAAAGATCTGGGACCAAAAGCTTCCCCAAATTCAAATGCAAAAAATCATATTTGTCACAACTTTTTTTTTAAAATTTTTTTTTGGCTAAGGTGTATTCTTTAGACGGAGGAAAATGATTTTGTAACATTTAGAGAAGTGTGTTGGATTGATGAATGAAATGTATGTGAGAACGGAAATTTTAGAAAAATGTGATTTGATAAAAAAATTTGATGAATTTAACGTTTTTTTTTATATATTTGAATTGGAAAAGTTGAAAAAAAATTGGGGAATTTTTTTTGGTTGAACACTAACTAAACCACCTTCTTCTTCCTTTCTTTTTTTTTTTTACCTCCTTATCCTACATCCCTGCTTTATTGATACTATGCTATGTCTTCTATTGTAAATCCCTAAATAGTTTTCATATTTATTTAAAGAAGCCCTTATCTACCTACCTTATTAACCATATATTATTATTTTTTTAATTAGTTTTTTTCATCGCTTCATTTCAACTTCACTTTCAATGAATTTACTCTTTCCATCAATTTTACACATTTTTAAATTAAAATTTTATCTTTCGAACAGTAAATGAAAAGCTTTCCAAATCCTATTGCATTGATCTCTGTGTCTAATCAACTGTGCTCATATTAATTTTCTTGTTTAGTACTAATTAAATAGCGAGAATAAAGAGAGAACATACTTGCTCTTGTTCGCTCTGTACTTGGACAGCGTACATAGACTGTGGAGTGCTGTAATAAAATACATTTACAACAAAATGTAAGCCACGAAATTAGTAATAGGAAAAAAAACCATATTCCATTTTAGTTAATAATTAACAATCACAGTAAAATTCATGTGAAAAATACTCATAATAATGAAATTTAGTTAACATAATGCATCTATTTAGAATGATGATATTTAGTTAATAATTAACAATCACAATAAAATTCATGTGAAAAATACTCATAATAATGAAATTTTAAATCAGAGATATTCCTCTGTATCAGCCTTGAAGGAATATCATGGTCCATGTATACACACACCTTGCTGAGACAATAATGGAATTGCATGCGCATGCTCATCTCCACTAAAATTAAAATTATTAATGCTATAGTGCGCTCATTTGTTTCATTTTTTTTTCAGTGTTGGAAAAGAATATAAAAAAAATCAAGGTGAAGAAAATGTTGGAGTGGTGACTCAAATTATAAAAGAATTAAAAGGTTGAGGACTAGAGTTGTAATTGTTCCCACTAAATTTGTTTTAGTCTTGGATTCTGAATGCTAATTTGTTTAGGTTTCGTAGGTTAGGTTTTTTACTTATCTATAAATACAAGTCCTAGCTTAAGAGTTAGGTGGTGTTGTTGGTTTGTTAAGAGTGAAGCCGCCCGCAACCTTTGTTGTGTGAGATTGGTACAAGAGAGTTTTTGTGCAAAGTGAGATGTGTGTGCGTTGAGGCAGCCAAGTTGAGTGACATGTATGATATTGAGAGAATTAGTGTGTGTAATTGTTGATTGATATTGATAGTGGAAAAAAACCGTGGAATCGTCACGGTGGAAAATATTATTTGTGTTTGCCCACGCTTCCAAACCCTAACAGAAAAGTCTTGAGAATTCTTACAATAGAAAGATTTTTTATCCTACCAACTCTGAGTTCTCGCTAGATTAGTTTAAGACGTTGGAAAAAGAAAAATTAAACAAATGTGATAATTTATCGAAATCTCTAACATGAAAAGTTATTAATAGATAGAGTTTTTAGGGTGTGTTTGGTAACAGTTTTTTAATGTAGCTTTTACGTTTTGAAAAAACTATTTAGAATAGGTTTTAGTGTTTAGTTGTAGCTGTTTGATTTTGATCATTATTTTTTTTAAAAACAATTCTACAGCTACTTGAAACAGTTATTATCAAACGAACCCTATATAACAATTGTGAAACAACTATCTACGAGAAGCTTATAACGTTTAGTTATATTTGTTTAATTTCTAGTAACGTTATTCCAAACCGAACCCTATGTAACAATTTTGAAACAATTATCTACGAGTAGCTTATAACGTTTAGTTATATCTGTTTAATCTCTAGTAACGTTTTTCCAAACTGAACTCTAAGTAACAATTGTGATATTTTCTCCACACTCGACTACTAAAGTTACTGTTGAATAATGTACTCAAAATCTAATGCTTTACAACAAAAATAATAAAAAGATTTGTGTTAATTAAATTTTGGGGGTAAAAGCGGAAATGGAAGTTCACGGGTGAGACCGATTTTGTTTTGTTGGAGACTAACCTTTTAGCCAAGTATGAAAGGTGTCGTTTGAGGTATCCTTGTGGTAGGTCCATTTCACATAGAGGAACCAAAAAGCCTTAAAAGCATACTACTCAACATTCTTTACTTTTCCCTAAGACGACTACCTAAGTCACCTTTTTCTTCTAGCTCTCTTTTCAACAAAATCCATATATATATATATATATATAACAACGAACTTTATTAATTAATATGGGAGATTCTTTCGAATCAGGGAAGAGAGATTGAAAAAATTGAAATCATTCTTGATAAATGTCTGGAAGGAATTTCTTCTCAGGACCCCAAAAAATCCAGCAATCATTAATCCACCATTTTGGAATATTATTAATATTATTAATCAGGTTTTCATGGAAGAAAAACAACCATGAATGATTAAAACTTCACAAGTACCAAGTATTGGTCCAAGCTTTCATATAATCATGATAATTAAAACTTTTGAATTCATCATTAATCTTATTAAAACGTCTGAGATTGGATAATGGTATGCCCCATTCAGATGGAGTCATAATCCTATCAATCCTGACCTTTGAATAATTAATAATCCCTGAACCAGAGTTTTTGAAATGAGTAATTACTGCAGATTTTGAGTCTGTCATAATATACTTGTAAAACTCTCTGGTCTTATTAATCGATTCACTGTAAAAGTGAAAGTTGGGATATATATAAATATATATATATATATATATATATATATATCAACTTTTATTACTTTATCTGTCTCAGATAATTGTTATTCTTATTTTTATACAAATTAAGATTGTTAACTCATTCTACATAAATTTAATCATTATTTTTTTTAAAACTCATTCTCACACCTTCCAACTCACTTTAGATCCTTTAATGTGTATCATTTGCATGGATAAAATTGAAAAAAATAAAATAAACAGAAGTGAAAAAGAGTATTATATTTCATATAATTTTTTTTAATGTAGTGATAATATGTTTGAGATGAAGGGAGTAATTAATGTTTCCCTTTTGTAATAATAGTACAAAGGTTGTGTAAGTATGACGTTAAGAAGGCTTTTGTATCTATGTTTAGGGTACCCGACTCCAAATGGAAACCTAAGTTAGGGTTTTGGTATAACTACACTAAGGTTTCATTTGTATATACGTAACGTTTTTGTATCTCGCTATATGATAATACTTTTTTCTAACGAAATTGATATTTTACGTTTATATTAATAGATTTTGACATTTGAAGCCAATAGTTACATGAAAATAATAAATAATTTAGTTTTTAAAAGCTTTGTCATTCTTTTTATTTTCAAATGAATTAATAGTTAGTTTTTATGAAAATCTGAATCAAAACAATAATTTAAAGTAAAAAGTACTCTTATCAGTTTTGTTAGGAAGTACAAATAGAGAAAACAAGTGGTATATATATATATATATATATATATATATATGTGTGTGTGTGTGTGTGTGTGTGTGTGTGTGTGTGTGTGTGTGTGTGTGTGTTTCTATATCTTGTATTTAGCTTTTAGTAATAACATTGTGCAAACAATTTATAGAAGCATTTTAAGTGACAATTTTGCTACTTCTCTTGTTATGTTTACTTCTAACTAGTAAGTTGCTTTTGTTTTTGAAGCTAGCATGATGTGACAGTGGATTCATTTAGCCAGAACATCTCTTGCTAATAGAACATGTATACTTAATTAGGAATTATCAAGCATTCTTAAATGTTACTATAGTTCATATAATATTACAATCATGGATCATTAACTGACACATTTTTGTAATAATTGCTGTTTTATGAAACCATTGACTTTTAACTTTTCACACAATTTAAAATAGATAACTTATTTGAATGTTTTGTTTTAATAAAATACAAGTACTAAACAGGCCTTTCTTTACCTTTTTGAGACATGAGATTTTACATTTCGAAACTCTCATAAAAGGAATAAACGCCGATAATATATTTGAGCCGAAAGCGTAGAAATATTCACAGTGTTCTAGCAGCCTTATTATTTATTTAGCTGCCTAATGTTGGTTTAAATTCAATTACCGCCGGAGTACATGAAGTCTTTGAAAAAAGCTGTTTCAGCACCCAGATTAGAAAAGAAGCGCTTTTATCCCCCAACCCGTGTCCCGGCCATATTAGTAAAACAGCGGTAATTTTCGTCCCAAAAAATAATAAAATGTTTAACTTTTGGTTTCATTTAATTTGAATTTATCTATATTATTTTATAATAGAAAAAAATAAAAAAAATATTTTTATAAAATAAACGAATCAAATTTTCATTTATATATACAAAAGTCTTAAATTTATATTTCAAAATAATTAAAAAATAAAATTCTATACTTCTTATTAAACGATGAAAAACAAACATTTCATTATTTGTAGGACAAGAGAGTATGAGAAGAAATTGTGCAATATACTAAAGTAAGGGGGGAAAAAAAGAACCTGGCTGGTGTTGTCCCAGAGAAAACAGAGAGCTGAAGGAAACATAAGTGAATAGCCATAA
Source organism: Stellera chamaejasme (assembly GCA_024586325.1). Taxonomy (NCBI): domain Eukaryota; kingdom Viridiplantae; phylum Streptophyta; class Magnoliopsida; order Malvales; family Thymelaeaceae; genus Stellera; species Stellera chamaejasme. The sequence continues at coordinate 51,545,786 of CM044981.1, read as the reverse complement.
TGACCAACACATGAAGCCACCGCCGTTCACGGCGTCCCCGCCACGCCGCCGCCATTGTCCACCGCCGAATACCGCAACTCATGTCATCAAATCCCCACCTCCAAAATCAAGCAACAGAGCTTCCCCTGTTTCTGAAACCCCAGAACAGAGTAATTCAGAAAAACAGAGCAGGCCCTTGAATGACTAAAAACTGAAGAGAAAGACGAGATCTTTTAAACCCGCGAAGATAACAGAATGTCTGAGCAAATGGGTGGTGGCATCTTGTATTTATATCTACAAAAAACAACTGTTGAGTAACGTCTGGGGAGAAGAAAAGAACGACCTAAGCTGTTTTCAAAGTTATGACTTATGAGTCATTTTGATTTGTTTATTGCAAAAAGATCAGTTTTTTTTTTCTCATTTTTTTTTCTTCTGGGGTGCTGGTGGAGGTTAGTGAAAATGTCAGAGGAAGGATTTGGTTTTCTAAATGTGTTTGGTAATTTGGGTATAGTGGTTCAACTTCATAGCTTGCCAGCCAGGGATTGCTATGTTTTGGTGGTCTTCATTATTTGCCCTTTTTTTGGAAGTAATTTTTATTTATTTATATTTTTACAGAGCTGGTCACGTGTAGAGCATCAAGTTTCTGTTCGGTCACACTTACAGACAAGAAGATTTCCATTCAAAAATAGAGTTCACAAGACTTCTGTTCAAAAGAAAAAAAGAAAAGAAAAGGACATACTACATATTCTCAGCTAATTTAAATCATTTCATGTTTTTTAAGGGAATGACTTTCATTCAAATTAACCGGAAAAAACCCGGAACGGAACAAAAGATGAGAGACGAAGCCCTTAAAGTGGCAACCATGGGCTCTAAACATGAGTGAGCCAACTCTATAAGAACTAAAACTTGAATTAAAGAACTAATGATATGTAGACTAAAATAGCAGAATTAAGAAGGATCCTCTCTACGTTGCATCCAACCAGAACAATACAAGCTTCCACCTTTCTGCCACCTAGCACAATGGCTTCATTTGGACTCCTGTCTGCATCATTGAAGTGAGGTACGTGGGCATTGAAAATTATCACAAGCGTGACAACAAACGCTTGTTTGCTCCCATCCCTTGCTGAGAGCTCCGAGCAAAAAGAGTGAAAACTAAAACCTGCCTACAAAGAATACACTGAAAGACAAAATCCATACCAAACTCCTAGCATATCGGTAGTCGAAGCCACAAAGAGACACTGGATGCATAGTAGTAGCTCCGTAAACCATGCATTCAGACGGTAGACACTCACTTGCTCTAGTCGAGGATGAGTGCTCATCCTGCCTAGTCTTGTTGATCCTCTCTTTTGCCACCATAGTTTGATGGCAACCATAAACCACAACGGATCGGGACACCCACCAAATGAGCCGCATGATAGAAAAACCAATTCGAATGTTGGCACCAACCCACCTCCTCCATAGTCAAGTCTCTAACAAGAGTTAGGCACGGTGAGGAGGAGGCGAGAGAGGAGAGCGATGTACGAGTCGTTAAACCGGTTACAAGGACCATTGGCTACAAAGCGGACATGAGACACTTGAAGGCCACGACTTGAAAAATTCGAGATCGGCGCCGACCGAGAACGATGTTGGCGGCCTCGGAAAACTCTAGTTTGGGTGGAGGGTATCACGGCGTATGGCGGGCCACCGTCGACCGCCCGAGGATAGGCGATAAACCAATTGCGACATCACCTTCAAAAGTTGGACTCCAACCCGCCGAGGAGGCCGAACAATTGGCAAAGAAACAAAAAGAGCCGGACCACCAGAGCGGAACAAAGGGAACCGAGGAAGAGATTGCCGCCGAGGGCTGCGGAAGAGGGAAACCGTTGGCGGCGGCAAGATAGGGAAAAACCCTAGAAGGCATCGACTCTATCCACTCAAAGCATTTCCTCCGAACCATTCGATTTTATTATTTGATCTATATAATTTCTTTTTAAAATTTTCTACACAAATGATATGTTGATATATGTAGTTTATGAACAAATTTACAAAAACATGTGGATAATAATATAGATATACTCATATTACAATTAAATTGCCATAAACGATCAATAATCTCACATATTTAAGGATGAATTAATGAAGTAGCATTAAGTAATAAGCACATCATAAAGAAATACTCTCCATATTTTGGATTTAAAAACATATATATGGCACACCCCACATTTTGTTTTGGAAAATGCTAGTAAAAGTTGCTTTAACGTAAGAGTTCTTTTTATACACTACCTTTAAAATAGAGTAGCTATCGTTGAATCGACACGTTAAGAACCTATAGATACTAAGAAGAAAGGAAGCATACGTTGCTCAATTGGTCGCCATGTTTCTCGGTGGCCGAAACCGAGTCATCAAATCATTACCGACACTCGGTACGTATTTCAGTTAGTTACGCAATTAAGTGTCAAAACCGGGATTAGTGAATTTTGTGTGACTCGGGACTTATAATTAAGTATATGAAGTGTGGTTTGTGTGAAATATGAAGTCCCGAGGATGTGTTTCAGTTTCCGTTCCTGTTATTGACACTCGGTGTGGATTTGAGTAAATTACGCGATTAAGCGTAATTACCAGGATTAGCGATTTTTGTATGACTCGGGACTCATAATTAGTCATATAAAGCATGTTTTGTGTGTGATATGAAGTCCCGAGAATGTGTCTCAGATTTCGTTCCGATCGGAGTTACGGTTTGAAAGTGGCAATTTTTGGGTTGGACTAAATTGCAACTTTTGATAAGTTTGGGGGCCAATTTGTAATTTGCATAAAATCAGAAATTATTGGAAAGGAAGTGATGGTGAAGTCGGCTAGGGATGGAGAGAAGGGACACTTGTCCCTTTTTGATTAAAGATGGAAAAGTAAAGAAAGAAAAGAAATGGAATGGAAAATATAAAAGGGAGGAAATGAAATTTTATTTCATTTCCTTCCCTTCTTCTTCCCTTGGTCGACTGTATCTCCATGGAAGAGAGCTTGAAGCTCTAATGGTGAAATCAAAGGAAACTTGAAGAAGCTTCGAGGTAAGGTTACCAAAACGATCCTTGTGTTGTGTAAGTGAATAATCTGAGGTCGGTTTGTGAAGATTCAGCCCGGTTTGTAAACCGTGAGCTGCTGAAGTTTGGAAGTAATTATGGAACCACCTTCTCTGCTTGATTTATTGGTTTCTAAACGTTCCCGACACCTTCTTGTGTATGTTTGATAACAGGAGTGTGAGCAGAAACGCGCCGGAAGTGTTGCAAAAATCCGTTCTAAGATTTGGTGCGAAAAATCAACTTTGCTTTCAGTGAAAGGTAAGGATATATTTGTGATCAGACTGAAGATATGAGTCTTTTGTGCTATTTGGTTTTGTCAGAAAAGGCTCGGTGTGAAAGCTGTTTTTCCGGCCCGAGCCTCGGTTTTGGCTCCAATGATATTGGCTGATTCTGTGAATTCTGAACATATATTATGTATATGTGGGTTGTTTGTGAACATTGAGTAATCAGAAATTCAGTTGAAACTCTGCCGATATTTCTACCGGGACCGTCAATCGGGAATTCTGGTTCGGACTACAGTGTGAGGTAGGCGTTCAGTGTATGTTCTGGCGTAGCATTATTCAGCATGCTTGCTAGAATGTGTATTGAGGCTAGGTTTGGTCCGAGGGGTGGCCCGGTGACGCCAAACCTAGTCCCATGGTATAAGCATCGGTTTGTGCAAGTAGTGGGATTTCGATACACCTACGATGGTGTTATCAGTGAGTGGGAGCTTTTATCGCATCTAATGGTGCTAAGTGTGTGATACACCTTCGTGGTGTAAGTGATATGACGGTGGGGATCACGACCCCGAGCTGGCCATGCTCTAGTGTATGATAAGTGTGTTCCCCGACGAAATGGCGGGAAGACCGTCAAGTGTCTAACTTCATTCTACATTACTTATTTCCCTATTTCAGAAAGAGATCGATAAGCAACCCGCTGAGTAGATCCGGGGGTTTGCCTTAGTGTTGTACTTTTCAGGTACCTATTGTGCTCTCTATACAGTGTATTTAGTGTGCGTGCGGGGAAAGGGGTAAGGTCCAGTGTGTGGATGATTGTGTATCATCAGTGTTCAGTGTTATGATAGTGTGTGATGTGAGTCCTGGGAAAATCGGTAAATGTGTGAGTGGTATAAGTGAGTGATTATGCAAGTGTAGTGTGCTGTGTGAATCGGATTGCGTTATGGGTGGTTAAGTGTGGATAATGGGTATGTGAATTAGGGTTCTATTCTGAATTTGTATGCCAGTTTTCAGTGTTGAGTTTAGATTATATGGATGAGCATCATTTGTCACTCACGGTTAAACTTTCTTGTGTATGTAGTGACAACAGCACCAAGTACGTCGAGGACTGTGGTCGGATCCTGAGAAGCCACCACCTCGCACGTCATTGTATGTATTCCAATCGGATTTTTTTTGGCTCTGTATAGTGTAAATGACATGCATAATTGTAATAGTATCATATCAGGGTTCAGTGCCGATTTTCTGTTGTGAAGTGCAAGGATACTTTATGTCAGATTGTGCAGGAATTGTGAAAGGTGCAAGTAGGCACCGTATTGTGAATATTAGTATTGTTAAATCATGCACAGTTTAGTGATCCTGGTTCAGTGTTGTGTGTGAAATATATGTTGTGAATGAAATTTTTAGTGCCGTGGTTTTGATAGCCCCCACTTGTATATGTGTGATTGAGTGTAGTGTGTGCGCTGTTACCCCAAGTGTGTGTGTTATTCGGACAATTAGCTTAATCACGATCGTCCGTATGCTTCCGCGGTAAGGGGGTAGCAAAATCTCCACGGATCTGTCATTTGTTCGACACGAAACAACAAAATTATACCGAAGTTCAACCAAATCTCCTTCCTTTCTCGCAAAATGAACAAAATCAGCAACAAATTCCACTTTCCCCGTTTTTCGGCGAAAATAACCTTCGGCCCCGGCGCATTTGTTGACTGCCCAAAATGACGTGCTTCGACATCACAATGATGCATTCTGAATGCACTATGATGCGCTCCCGTAACAACATGATGAACTGGTTTTTATAACTTAATGGTGCATTTTGTTCTAAAGTCCGCAATGATGTGCTTGATTACCAAAATGATGCATTCATGATGCATAAAGATGTTCTTCCGTTACAACATGACGACTTAATGATACACCCGTTTTCTTCAACCTTTCTAAAGGAAGTGCTTGGTGACTAGAATGATGCTTTAGGTTTCAAGTATGATGCGCTACCTTACAAACATGATGCAGTCGTTCTAATGACTTATTGATGCACTCATTTTCATTAACCTTCAAAAATGATGCTTTTGGTGACTACTACGATGCACTCCTGTCGCACTATGATGTTCTCCCTTACAAATATGATGCATTCGTTCTGATGACTTAATGTTGCACTCGTTTTCTTTAATGTTTAAAAATGATCCGCTTGGTGACGAGAATGATGCTTTCCCTTTCCACTATGGCGCTTTCTCTTATAAGCATGATGCGATTAACTTTTTTCCAATAATGATGCAATCCAGCTCACACATGATACACTTCATCTCTGGAATGATGAACTTAGAAGATGCACTCCATCCTCCAAAATGATGACCTCCATGTATCAAATGCTGCTTCTATGTGAAATAATGTTTTTGTGGTGCAATGTAATGCTTCTTTCACTGAAAATTTATCTTCTTCCATCTATTTCAACTGATATTCTTCCAATTCATCATTAATTGACATTTGATATATAGGGGCTCCACTCGACAGGGTCAAAGCCCTCAATCAACGCTGCCAGCAACGATCCAACAGGATTCCCGTACAAGGAATCACTATCTCCTTAATCACGGACACATTAATGGTGCAATCCCAACAATCAAGGCCCTCCATTATGGGCCATGGCATCACCCTATATATTGGGTGGTGCCTACCTCGAATAAGGTACTTATTACACGCCCCTCTCATTTGCTCTCCTCTACGCCTAAAAGATCCTCTTGTCTCCTCTTGCAGGTTCAAGGCTCAATCTTCCTCTCCCCCTTCAGCACTCCCAGGTGGCCGAACATCACTCTTTGTTACCTCCTCGCTGTCAAATTAGTAGTTTACTATCAATTTGGCGCCGTCTGCCGGAACTTGAACCCACGACCACATTTTGTTTTCCGGACACTCCCCCAAATGGCCAAGACAAGAAATAACACCAACGCCACTAATGAGAACCCCTTCCAGGTCAAGGACGCTACTCCAGTTCCTGCGATCGCGGAAAAAAGTACGATGACGTATACTATGACGTCAGGATACCATTTGGTCTAAAAAACACGGGAGCCACATACCAGCGACTAATGAACAAATTGTTTGCCCATCAAATGGGTCACAATCTTGAAGCCTACGTCAACGATGGGATAGTCAAAAGTATGACCTTTTACAACCACCTAGCTGACCTCGATGAGACTTTGCAATCATTTCGTACAATAAAAAGCTTAACCCTGTCAAGTGCTCATTCTTCGTCAGGGAATGAAAGTTCCTTGGCTACTTGATCTCTGAAAGGGGGATTGATGTAAACCTCAAGAAAATCATGACAATCATGGATATGCCACCTCACAAGAGCATTAAAGAGATCCAACAACTGACTGGAAAAAATTGTCGCTCTTGGTTGGTTCATTTCAAAGCTAGGCGACAAGTGTAAGCCATTCTTTGAACAACTACGCATAAATGAAGCCTTCACATGGACTCGGAATGTTAGATAGTCTTCGACCAAATCATAAGCACCTCTAGGAGCTACGAACACTTAAGTGCTCCCAAGTAGGCGATGAGCTGGTCATATACCTGACTACATCCAACGACAAAATGTCCTCCGTCCTCATTAAAGAGGAAGGCGCGAAGCAATGACCAATTTACTACACAAGTCACACCTTACGAGGTGCTGAAATCAATTACCCACACATACAAAAGACTGTCTATGCGTTGATAATCATAGCTCAAAGCTACGACCCTACTTCCAGGCTCACACGATCATCGCCAAGACAGATTTGCCAATCAAAGAAATCCTCAACCAATCAACAAGATCCTAAGTGATCAAAAGACCAAAGCCGACAAATTATTTAAAGGCCGTATGGAGTCAGCCCTCGAAACATTGGCCAAACCTTCGATAAATAACATACATGTCATCGAGGGGATTACAGACGATGATTAGAGGCAACCAATCCTTCAATACCTCAAAACATGAAAGGTCGAGGGAACCCCAATAGAACAAAAAAGGATCCATACAAAGCCTATAGACACGTCATGATTGACGGCACATTATGGAGCAAAGGATACTCAACACCACTACAGAAATGCGTCAACACCGAGGACTCAAATTGAGTTCTACATGAGGTATATTTATGAGTATGTGGCACCCACATTGGCTCGGAAGCCCTAGCACACAAATGTCTCCGAATGGGCTACTATTGGCAAACTTTGAAAAAGGACGCACATGACCTTGTATGCAAATGTCACAACTGTTAGCTCAACTCACGGGTCCAGCGCCTACCCTCGAACGAGGCAGTCACTGAGACATATCCAATACCATTTGCCTTGTGGGGCCTCGACCTGATCGGACCTATGCCTAGAGCCCCTGGGCATTTCAACTTATGCATCGTCGTAGTTGACTACTTCACCAAGTGGATCGAAGTGAAGCCCCTCAAAACCACTAGCTCCGCCAAAATCATTAAATTTCTGTGGCACAACCTGGTGTCACTATATGGGTCTCCAAGGGCCATAATCATGATCATGGACAATAGAACACAATTTACAAGAACTAAAGTTAAGAACTGGACGTAGAAGATGAATATCCAAATGATCTATGTCCCAATGGCTCATCCACATTCAAATGGTCAAGTCAAGGTGACCAATAGAACAATCAAAGAGGGTCTCAAAAAGAGTCTCGATAACACTAAAGGAAATGGGTGAAAGAACTACCAGTGTCCTCTAGGACTAAAGAACAACTACACGAAAACCTACTGGGGAAACACCATTTTCCCTCGTCTATGACATGGATGCCTTACTTCCCATTGAGATCACCGTCCCAACAATCAGGATACTCTACTACAATGCCCCCGCACAATGACAGTGACCTTCAAGCGCGCCTTGACCTATTCGAGGAGCTACGAGAAGGTGCAAGGCTCAAACATATCGCCCTCTGACAATGTTCAAACCTTGACGACAACGCAAAGGTTCGACCCAAACAAATCCATAAGCTCAAAGACAAGGACGGTTGCTCAAAAATTGTTATCACAGAGATGACTTACGACTTTATTATGTATGAGTTGTATGATACAAGCGAATGAATAAAGTCAATTATTCCTATTTTGAATCCATTCCAAGTACTATGGCACCTTACTTTGGCCTTCTCTCATAACATCATCGCGGGACAAAATTCTAATCCATTATCATCAACTTTGTCGAAACAAAAAAAATACATAACAGCAAAAATAATGGCTGCAAAAATAGCATCATTTATATCAAAATGTCATTTCATGTATGAAAGGGGCACCCACAAGCTATTCAGGGCCTCCCTCCTTAGCTTTCTCGTTGGGAGCTTCACTTATCTTGCCCTCCTCGACCACCTCGTTGGGGGCATCACCTAGTTTACCCTCCTGAACTCGAGGATGGGGCAAAATGTCATTGGGAAAGTCTGGGTTTCTTTAAATTCATGTTTCAATAGGAAAATCGGTGCATTGATGTGTGAGCATCATTTTCAGGTGGTTAACAATTTGTAGATCTCAAAATTCATTAGGAAGTAATGGTTTCGGTAAGGGAATGTGAGATATCGGTACTGAGGCCGATCTCACTGTTAGGAAAAAGTAAGGGGCCTAACTTGGTCCCCATGTATGATTCTTAATTCGTTCCTTCTTATTTTTATCTTCTCCCACATTAGGACATTGTGTGATTTGAGTTTGAGGGTGGATAGGCATTGCTGATCATATGGTTAATGTTGGATTGATTTAGTTAGATGATTACCTTTTTAGTTTGGTTTTTTATGCATTAGGTAGCCGACATAATTATTTACATACTTATCTCATTCGGCTAGAGCATGTAGTCCTAGCTTGCATTCAGGATCCCATTGCCCCAATGAGTTTTATTATTGTTTAGAACTTTTGTGGAAAATTTATGCGTGTGATCATTGAGGTGGTAGAATTTTTTTTTCAATGCCTCAAATGGAGAATTCTACCTTGTGAGTTCTTTAGACAATTGTTTTCAATGATATGACTTGTGTGTGATATGATCTTTGTTGAGAGTATATTACAGTGTGTTTGAGTTAGAACTTGTTTTCTTGGAACCTTTTCAAATATGCATTTGTTGTGCGTTGAACTGGGAAGATGATGACAATTTAGGATGAGTGAATCGATAAATAACCAACCTGTACATTAATTCATTAGATAAAGCCGGATTCTTTGATTAATCACATCTTAAGCCATATCCCGTCTCTTATATTACTTTTTTGTCCATGAAACTTCTTGAGCATGTTAATTTTGGGCAATAGGTAAGAAAATCTTTATGATGTGTTAAAGATATGAGTTTGGGGGATCATCCCTTGTTGTGCATCGAGGCGAGAGTAAGTGATGTAATTGCAATTCATATAAAGAGTATGTGCCTATGTCAAAAAAATGAAAAGAAAGAAAAAGGTGAAAAGTAAAAGAAAGGCACTTGAATTTATTGTGCATGTCAGGATTGCATTTTGTGTTGAAAGAGTTCAAAAATTGTGAGAATTGGTGATGCTTGAAAAAGGTTCAAGTGTGGGTATTGATGTTATAACTTTTGTTCTATCTTTCGATGCCCAAATTCTTGTAAGCTTAAGTTGTTTCAGATAAGCTCCACCTACAGAATGCCTTCAACCGAACATCACTTTTACCAAACATGGCCACATTACAACCTGAATGAAAGACCATCCGACTGGTAAGATATGCAACGTCCTTTAGGACATAAGTGGAGGAGTTTTGGTTCATTTGCGAGCTTATGGATTGACAACACAAAGTAAGATCACAATGCACACATACACTTCCCAATCTTAGTGAGTGAAACACTTAAGGAGTGACCCTTTGTTTTTGGCGTTGAGACAAAAACATTGAAATTTTTTTGATCACTTGCATGTTTGTTGATGATTGGTTATGGATCATAGTCTAACTTGAGTGGGCATTGGTGGTTTGTGCGCTAATTGTTTAAAATGCAAACGCTTGCGTTGCTGGAGACAGGCAAAATTTTGAGTTAGGGAGTGTGATGTGTGGCATACACATATCAAATTTTTTGTTGTTCTAAGCCATTTACATCATACGTTTGACCATAGTTGATCATATTTACGCATGTTATTTAGTGAGTTTGTTTGTGTAGATGTGCGTCTGAAAAGTAGAAGGGAAGCTTTGAGAGTGCAAAAGGGGGAATTTGACACATTGAGGAGCGGAAGAAGGGTCTAACCATCAAATCTAAGTGGTAATGAAGTCCTCATGCGCCTTGGAAAGAAAGTTTTTTGGTGAAATGGCTCTAGTGGCGTCACTATAGAGCCAATGTGGTGCCACAAAGAGCATTCTACCATCAACCTGGGGCCTATGGCATCACTGTGTAGCCAAGATAGCACCACAGAGACCATTCTGTCCTCCAGTCAGGCTTCGTGGTGTCAGTGTGGCGCCACCACCTGTAACTTAAATTTTTCGGGGCCACCACGATCTTTCTCGATTCCAATACTTTTGAATCGATTTTGCTGGACTATTTTGCCCCCATTTAGCACTTTAAAGGTGCCCAACATGTCTAGGGTAAGTTTTAGATAGCATATTTGGGACTGACGAATTTTCAGATTTGGAGATATTTTCTTCTAGGGGTTTGGTGCTTGGCTTCTCAACAACATTGAAGCCAACATGCTACTCCTTCGTGATTGAGCATTCAATAGAGTTTATTTCTTCCATCTCTCCCCATTTACTCTCTTTTGTCTGTTTGTTTACTCAATGAATGCTATCTTGTATTTCTAGCATGTTAGGTAGTTAGTAGTGATGATTTTATAGGTCCCATTTACACGCTAACATGTTGATCTTATCTCATACATGAGTAATACCACAAGTTAACCTTTAATCAATTCGGTTTTGTTCAAGATTGCATGATGTGTTTTTCACCAAAATCATGCCATATCACCATTGAATTACACCAAGAAAGGAAGATCAATGAGAGTCCTAAACATGTTACTAAAGGGATATAATATTACCTTGCACCAAGAAAAAACAACTTAAGAAAATTATTCTTTGCTTCTTTAAACATAAGCTCCTCTCATTGATCTTCAAAGGGGCGGATGTGCTCATGTGCTCCAAATGGACTCCAATGTAAGGGCTGACTTCATGGGATGCCAAGGGGTGGAATGTGTAGAATAATCACACTTAGATCCACCCAAAATGCTCCAAATAAAGCCTCCAAGTTTCGACACAAGTGATAGAAGGAGAATGAGAAGTTTGTGAACCAAGTGATGGTTTCTAAGGGGCTAGTCATGACCAAACCTCTCCCCTCTATTTATAGATGAGGAGGGCAGATGAAGGAGGTTCAATAACCACTCCTAGGCCGAAATGATCATCTACAATTCGGCCTAGGGTGCTCCTTGCACCTTCCCCTCATGTAGTCTAGGTGGATGGTAACTTCTAATGCCCACTACTTGGATAACCACCCCAACTACCTCATAAAAGGAAGTGGTGGGTTATTTTCACCAAATAACCCCTCCTACTGTCTGGCCTTATCAATTAACCTCCATAGGAAATATCCCATAGTGCAAGGTGCATACACCTTATACCATAAATGTACAATTTTTACCAAAATACCATTATTTTGCCAAAAGGTGCCAAAAGCGGTTATCTCACCTAAATGAGAATAGATTTATACAAAGTAATTCCAAGTAATTTCCATGACACATAATTGAGCTCAATTTGAACTAATAGTTACTACTCCTTCAAAACTAGCTCACATGAGCTAGAGTTAGTTACTTTTAACTAACTTGAGTTGACGAGAGCTAACCACAACTACCTATAGTTGTATTGAGCGAACTTTAAGCTTCATTTAGCTACTTTTAGCTAAGATGAGCCACCATGAGTTGATTTGAGCTAAGTATAACTACTTCTAGCTAAATTGCACCACTATGCAATTGCCAGCAAATGCATGATACTACATATTTAATGGAGGTATGGTAGTTCTTTTGGTAGCGGAATATCCGGACCCACCACAAACCTTTTTTGGTGTTGGTGATATCTGTAAATATAAAGAGATTTTTATAAATGGTAGCCCATTGGTAGCCTCCTTGCCCCAACCAGCCACCTACTCCTTCAGATAACTCTTTCTCTCCTTCTCTCATTGTCTCTCGCTCTCACAAGTCTCTCATCTCTCTCACACATCTTCAGTCAAGAGAGAGAGAGATGCAAGGAGCTCCTCTCATTCTTCCAGATCTGGTCAAGGAATAAGAGAAGATAGAAGTTTTTAAATTTCTGGATTTTAATCTTCCAGATCTGATTTATGGCTTCTTAAGATCTGGTTTTGATTTTTTTAATTTTGTACTTCAGATGATCTAGTTTATTTTTTGTAATTAGATTTGGTTGTATTCAGATGGTTTATTTTTTATATTCAGATTTGTGTACTTCAAATCTGATTTATTTTTGTACTATTTTAAGATTTTGTCCTATTTCAGTCCCGTAGCTCCATAAATCGTCTCAATTGTAGTCCTTCCGTTAAAGTCCACGTTATGTTGACCGTTAAAGTCTTAAGTGTACAGTAAAATGACCATCAAACCCTTCCTTTTTCGATCCGAACGGAAGCCGCCGGATCGAGCCAGCGCCGGATCGGCAGCCCAGCGCCGGATCGGCAGCCAGCCGCCGAACGAAGCCCAGCGCCGAACGGCAGCCCAGTGCCGCCGGATCGGCAGCCCAGAGCCGAACGGCAGCTAGGCCGCCGGATCGGCAGCAGCGCCGAACGGCAGCCTAGGCCGCCGAAGGCAGCCAGCGCCGAACGCAGCCCAGCCGTTGAAACGGCAGCGTGCCGCCAAAGGCAGCCTGCATCGCTGCCTAGGCTGCCGCCGGCGGCCTGGGCTGCCGCCGGCGCGGGCTGCCGATCCGGCGGCCGCTGGCTGCCGGCGCGGCGCTGGCCGCCGATCCGGCGCTCGGGCTTCCGCCCGGCGGCCGCCGATCCGGCGCTCGGGCCGCTGCCTCGGCGCGGCCTGCTCCAGATCGAAAAAGGAAGGGTTTGATGGTCATTTTACCGTACACTTAAGACTTTAACGGTCAACATAACGTGGACTTTAACGGAAGGACTACAATTGAGACGATTTATGGAGCTACGGGACTGAAATAGGACAAAATCTTAAAATAGGACTCAGATAGGACAAAGTTGAAAGGTAAGGGACTAAACTTGGAGTTTACCCAAAAAATAAATGATATTATATTTCTGGGTTGAGATGTGTTTCTGGGTTTGAAAATGAGTATATGATGTTGAAGATCTGAGTTTTGGTTAAAATTTGGATGAATTTGGGTTTATTTTTTATTTCATAAAATTAATTTGTGGTGGATTGGTAGCTCATCAAAGTAGAAAATAGCTCCATATTTTGTAGCTCTTTGGTAGCTCAAGTTGGAGCTACCATGGTAGCTGATTTAGTAGCCTTTCTTGAGCTACCAAATGGCCATCAGGTGTGATTCCAAAAGAGTTACATTGCTTGCTGGTGTAATTGCCAGCAACAACACAATTTGTAGAATCTTTAACTTAGCTCCATAAGCTCAAACATCACCTCAAATGTTCTTAGTGCGCTAAAAAATTCCAACAAGTAGTTCTATCATTCTCTTGGGGTTTATTTTGTTTGAGGTATATTTATGAATCTCCTAGCATATATGATTCTAGGTATTTATTCATGAGCATTTATCACTCATTTTATGGTTCATTGTGGCCACATTCACATATGCACATTAAGTGTTCGACTAAATGTCCAAGAGGGATTTAATTGATTGTAGGCTTGTGGGAATCAATTGATTGACTTTCTATTTGTTAGAGATGACTTATAGAAGTTGCTTGGTCGTTTTGTTAGGATCTTTAAGGCCTTGATTGTTGATGCTAGTGCATGAGAATGTCTAGGTTAGCAAGTATAAGAGATTGACACATTTACTAGAGATAGAAATGTGTTGGTTTTGGTAATTCACTTCTAGATCATCATTGGAATTCATAAGTATCCTCTTACACCCAAGCAAACTCCGGGAGAATCTTTATCTAGAAAATTTCAAAACCACTGTTCTTGCTTCCTGTTGCTTAAGTCACCATTGCTTTTAGTTTCTTGTGGTAGAATTTACTTTTAGATTAATCACACCATCTCACAATCATTTCCCTTCATTTTAGCATACTAAACACTTCAATTTCATTAAGTTGATTAAAGCTCTAGTTCCTTTGGGTTCAACACCCTTAGCTCATATTCTTAATACTACTCTCGATCCTTACAATTGAGGGCTTAAAGGGTATTTATAAATATAAAACTTGTGCTCAAAAGTGATACCCTTTGCACGCATCAACGGTCATACTTCATGATATTACGACTTACTCGAAAGTAGTCTATTCTACTTGGTTAAAAATGGTCTTTACTAGAATCAGAGCATGCCGCTCACATGAGCAGATCTACACATTCCTTAAGTCAAAGGACTACACATACGACGACCAATGAGATACACATGTGCTTTAAATGATACAATTCACATGGTGATCTCATGTGGGTCAATCCATTACATGAACACCGTATCATCTAATTATGATTCAGAACTCATCTAATGGATTCTTCTCTTATGCTAATCTCATGCACATCATAGCAATCCGTTTGTTCACTATGATCCTCTAATAAGGATCCTTTAAGAATATCTTATACTCCATGGTTAACGTAAATATGTTTGTTTAATTCTTAAAGCACAATAAATAGCAAACATAACTTATAAACAATGGCTTTATATTAATTATTAAATCATGTGTATGTCCTAAACCAATTACAACAGATTGACCTTAGGGCACAACATTTACAGATGGACAAGATGATAATTTAAGTTACAGACCTATGAGTGCACTTTACCCTTATACTCATTTCGTTCTTGAAAAATTGGTGCATTTCTTTTTTGATGTTGTAAGAGATTCAAATCATTACTACACTGAACTCGTTAAAAAATTAAAAAAAATATTTAGAAATTACGTACAATAATCTATAATTTGCATCTAGATTATACTGAAGAAATAAAATCATAAATTAATTATTGAAAAAGAAACGTACCATTTTTTTAAGGACAGATGTAGTATATAATATGATCATGAGGTTTTGCATAAAATAGCAAACTAATTATCCTAATAAATTATCTAAGAGTAAAATCCGTCCCTCGTCCCTCTTTTTATCTTTGCGACCTATTCCGGTCCCATATTAACTTTTTACTTTAAAATGATCCTAAATTTAAGTTACGCGTCCTGTTCCGGACATTTCCGTCCATTTCAGCCGTTAAAATGGACGGTTGAGGTGAAAAGACCTTTTTACCCTTAATTAATTGCTATTATACACCCCAATCTTTTAAACATAATCAATTTCACCCCCAATTATTTTCAAACATCACCTTCGCCATCTTCCACGGCTCCACTGACTCATTTCCAACCACGTTACCTCCCCTCGTCGGAGCCATCGTCGATGCCTCCCTCCTACTCGCCTCCTACATCAACTGCCGCTCCTCTGCCTACATAGCCGACGATGGTGGAATCAAACATTGAAGTTGTTGCAAGTCTAGAGCCGCAGTGAAGCTCGTAGGTCCGGCGGGTCTGTGGTGTTCTGGCAACGAGGAGCGGCGGAATCGGTCGGGGAAGGAGCTATGTCCGCTGGAGAAGATGTCAGCGGTGATTGAGAGGTTCGAGCGCGGTCGGTAGAGTCGAATTTTGGCGGATCTGGCCCACTGCTCCTAGGTGGATTTGCTGGAATCTGTGGTTGGCGGCGATTTCATATTCGGCGGTGGTGCAGGGGTCTTTATAGTGGTGTAGGAGGCGGAAGGACGAGGAAGGTTGGGCAAAGTGAAGTATTATGAAGTGTGGGGGTTAATCTGTAAGATTTAAAAGTATTTTGGGTAGATTTGAGTAAGATTTAAAAAATTGAGGTCTATTGTAATAATTAATGCAGGGTAAAATTGTCTTTTTACACTTCTACATCCATTTTAACTGTTGAAATGGACGAAAAGGACCGGAACAGGACGCGTAACTTAAATTTAGGACCATTTTAAAGCAAAAAGTTAATATGAGACCAAAATAGGTCGCAAACATAAAAAGAGGGACCCGGGGCGGATTTTACTCAATTATCTAATGAAGTCTGTACGTGAAAAGTCAGTGTGTTTCTTTTTCGATTTTGTGGAAGATTCAAATTATTACAAGAAAGAACTCATTAAAAATTCAAAAAAAAATATATTAGAAACTACACGCATTAATCTATAATTTGCATCTAAATTATATCACTTTGTACATCAAAATATTGAATATATAAAATTATAAATTAAAGTTGAAAAAGAAACATATCATTTTTCTAGGTACAGAGATAGTATTTGATAAAAGAATAAATTAATAAATGTGTTCTACAATAAATTCGGGAATCAATATCGGCTAAATGAGGATTAATAATAAGTTCACCACATTTCAATTCCTTACAAAACTTTCATCCAAGGTATAAAATGTTTTTTTAATCCTTTTTTTCCTGCTTGATTGCTTGCGTACATATAGGAAAAAAAAACTTTGGATCTATCCTTCTTTTGTTCTTGATCTTTTTGCAATTACTTTTCAAGGAAATTTTATGAGAAACAAACTAAGGTAGTGTTCACCAAAAACTTTTCCCAATTTTTTTTTCATACTTTTCCAAATAGCTATACACAAAATATCCTTAAATTCATTAATTTTTTCATTAAATTACTTTCTCCTCAAATCGTTCAATCAAATAAATAATATTTTCAATATTTTCTTAAATAATTGAAAATAACAATCACTTGAATCTTCAATTCTTCATAGAATCGTATATACTTATTTGCTAGGTAACTAGGAGCATATTTTAATTTTTTTCCCATCATTCTCTCGTACTCCATCCGTTCCTAAATTTTTGAAGCATTTGATTTTAATTTATTTATATCATTCTTTAGTTGAAAAAGTTTTTAAAAAATATGTTAATAAACTAGACACATCAAATTATCATTTATATACAAAGACTGAATTTATATTATTTGAAAATGATAGAAAAATAAAATAATAAAATAATGAAAATGAAACTTTTCACTTAGCGACAGAGGAAGTATTATCTAAGTTAGAGGGACTAACTCACTACATTTCAGAATCGTTAAGAATTAAATCATACTACTAAGTTTAACTTAGAGGACTAACTCGCACGAGTTACCAAAGTAGAGAGACTATTGTCGCATTTTGGCCAAACGATCGAAGATGCAAATTTTCTTAATTTGCTCTCTTCTTTCCTGTGCCTACAACTTTGACGTTTCGTATGACACAGTTTTAGGTGTTAACCCATTACGAATATATTAATGTGAAAAATCCAAATTTATGTTGTTGAACGGTTCAAGTATTACTCGAGAATTGTAAACGCTTTAATTTTAGTAATTCAAACTGTAGACTAGACTACAGTGAAGAAAAATAAAATCTCAACTTTCTCATCCTTAAAAACAAGAATTTACATTCTACTTCATCTTTCATTTTAAATTATTACGTTTTTTTCCAGCATTTAATCATAATTAGTTTTCTAGTTATGATTTAGAACGTTAAATAACATAAAAATAAAATTGTTAAATAAATATCTTTATTTTCCAAATATACCTATTTTTCAAAGAAAATTAACAAACTCTTTATATTTATAGTACAGACATAACAATTTAGGCAGGGCTTATATCAAACTTATTTTTAGTTTTGTACAGCTCACGAACGTAGAAGCCAATGACATGTTGGGTTTTGAATTCCATCACTCAAAAATAGAGTAAGAGAAATGGTAATAATAGGTGTGTTTGGTAATTACTTACACTCACCCATTTGAATCTTATTAAGTATTTACTTCCTCTCAAATGGATTGTAATTTTTAATATTTTTATATAAATTGAGATTATCTTTTGATCATTATTGCATTCAGAATATAAACAGAAACTATCCTCCCAACATGCAGCAATTCTCCTATTCCTCTGCTCTGCTTTGGTTATATTTTCCTATTCCTCTACTATGCTTTGGTCATTATCATCGGCCTTTGCGTGACAATGATCCTTGGGAGGAGGAAGCAAACGGTGGACAACAAGAATAATCACCATGAGCCCAACAGCTTGACACAGACAAAATGGACAGAGCCCACCTTAAAGAGAATGTTGCAAGATTCAGCAAGTTGGAGTCAAGCAAACAGGTGGGGGGAGAGGGAGAGACTACCCAAGTCACCACTACATGGCCATGGCTTAGAGGCTCTAGAGGTAGGACTTGGCTAGCATAGCCATAACTCATCTCCGAAGTGGCAGCGGCTGATACTCATGAGGGAGAAATGCCAGTACCCAATGTTCAGCGGTCTTATTTTGTACGATCAGACCGGCCGCTTGCTTCATCAGCCATATACCACTGGACATGGGGTACTGGCATTTCTCCCCCATGAGTATCGGCTACTGCCACATAGGAGATATTGAGTTATGGCTAAGCTAGCCAAGTCCTGCCTCTAGAGCCCCTAAGCTATGGCCAAGTAGTGGTGACTTGGGTGGTCTCTCCCTCTCGCCTGACCTGTTTGCTCCACTCCACCTTGCTGAATCCTGCAACATTCTCTTTAAGGTGGTCCGATCACAATTGGGCTCTGCCCATTTTGTCGGTGTCAAGCTGTTGGGCTCATGGTGGTCATTCTTCTTGTCCACCGTTTGCCTCCTCCTCCCATTACGTCGCTGATACTGCTTTTACTGTAGCCATTTTTGCGCAAATGGCCGCATTACAAAGGTGTCGCAACAGGAGGTAAATTAACAGTCGCAATAACACCGTATTGCAGCCTAAACCGCAATAAGGCCGCAATAAGGTTAATTTTAGCTCCTCCTCTCTTCTATTTTCCTTATTTTCATCCGTTCAAAACTCTCTCTACAAATCATCTCTCTTAATTGTCTTCTTCTTCCCTTGCACTCCTTCCTCTTCTTTCTTCTCATCTTGATTCTTCTTCCTTGCTATTCCGCTTCTGATCTTGATTCTTCTTCGCCTTTCTTGCTCTTCTTTCTTCTTCTTCTTCTTCTTCTTCTTCAGCATTAGGGTTCTGGAGAGCCGGGTTCATCGTTGTCAAAGAAACGATGGTGGACAACGGTGGTCGATGACAGAAATGAGAGGAGTGGCGACAAAAAGGAGAAGAAGAAGATCTAGCTATTAGAATTTCAGTTCTGAGATTTTTTAGTGTTGAGCAAAAGTAGATCTAACTTTTTCTTCTTTCGATTTTTTATTTGATTTTAGTTGTACATTAACCATTATGAGTTGTTGTTCAAGAAATTGAAGACATGAAAGAAAAATGTTTGTCTTTGTTCTTTTGAATATGAGTTTTTTGTTCAATTTCTGAGTTTTCATTGAGTTTCTGGGCACAATCTGGGTTGGAGATGATGAATCTAAATTCATCCGGATAAAATTAGTTTTTTATTAAAAATACAGTGTAATGAGGCCTTATCCGCAATAGGCTGCATAAGCCATCCCTTCATGGTTTAGTGAGTGGTATAGTCTAGAGTGCTTGGGGTTTAAAGTCCGCCCCAATCACTCTTATTACACAATGGACTGCGGTGTGTCAGATAATAGAGTTGCTACTGAGCTGGCATCGGATGGTATCAATGCAGGTGTGCTTAGCTATTATCACGTCTTTTCCAGGTTTACATGCAGAGAATATGCTCTCTTTGACCCACTTGGTGGGGCTTTGGTGGAGGAGGTCGGTTGCCTCGAGCTCTCCTAAGAATGTTGTGGACAGAATCATATCTCAAGCCACGTGGAATTTCGGAAGTACTTGCGAACGACGACTTCCCCTGATGGTGTTTATCCTTTGCTGGTCTGGTACCCTTGTCATCCTGATGTTCATACTATCTTTTGTTTTCTTCCCTTTAAGTGGTTTGCTTTAGGTATATCGGAGCCTAACCCGCAAAGCGGGACCCTAATCTTGGCCAAACAACGTGAGACCAATCCACTTGACGCAAAGATTCGACTAAGGCACAAACAACCACGAGAGGGTTTAACCTGAGAGGACACCCCAGCTCACCACGAAGGCCTCTGCACGTGACCTCTAGCAGCGCGAGGCCTCCACAATTGACGAATTGAGTGCGGCCCCGAAGGCACTACATGCGATCCGGTCGGATCAGCCACGAATCTAGGGAGCATCTTCCACCTTCCATAACTGCCCCCATGATCACAGAGAGCGCCCTCCACCTTCCATTCTCGTGCCCCACGATCACGCCCATGATCAGTGGCACCCAGGGAGCAACCACCACCCTCCTCCTCCTCTTATAAAAAGGAGACTTTGGGAAAGGTACACCCTAACTACACACTCTTACTCCTCTTTCTTCTCCTGAATACTCTGTTTCCCTCTCTACAGATCACTCCCCCGAATACATACCACCATCTCCAACTCACGAACCACGTCAACCACACTCGATTACTCCCTCAAGCATCTGAGAACTCGACCCACTTAGGAACGTGAATATCAGATTAGCACCGTTCGTGGGAACCAATTGTTGGAATTCCTGGCGCACCAAGATCTTTTAAGGTGTTACTTGAGCTCATGGAACTAAGTCAGAGCTTAAAGGTAGCTAGATGTAGTTCACTCCAACTCACCTCAGCTAGAAGTAGCTGGACTTAGCTCAACCCAGCTCAAGGTCAGCTAGAAGTAACTCACCTTAGCTTAGCTCCAACTAGGAGCAGTTAGAGGTAGCTCAAGTCAGCTCACTCCAGCTCATGGGAGCTTGGTTCAGCTAGACTTCAGCTCACTCCAGCTAAAAGTAGCGGGACCCAGCTCAACTTGAGCCCACTCCAGCTAGAGTAGCCGGACTCAGCTTAAGTCAGCTCACTCCAGCTAGAAGTAGTTGTAGTCAGCTGGACTTTAGCTCATGTTAGCTAAATGTAGCTAACTCCAGTTCATTGGAGCTAAATGAGTAGATGAGCAACTTTTAGCTCATTGTGAGATGAATTTGAGCTCAATGGAGCTCAATATAGATGAATGACAAGTTGAGTTAGTTTTGTACTAGCTCATAGAGTTCCTAGCTGAAATATGTGTGTGGAACATTTTAGCCAAAAGTTGTGACTTTTGAGCCAAATGACACATCTCTTGTGTAGAGACACATTTCATCACCTAAAGGCTACAACCATTGGCCAAGGCACATGACCATTGACCACGGGAGGTAGTGGTTCGATTTTGAAGCCTAAACGGTGTGGGAAAGGATCACCACATTTCGGCTTGTGAGAGAGCCTTCAATGGCCGAATGTGTGTGACCCATTGGAGGCACATTTTTGGCTTTGAAAAGGGGTCACAACCCTTCTCCTCACCCCCTTTCGCACTCTATAAATAGGGGTGAGGGGCTGGCCATTTCTCTCATCCCTTGGCAGCATTGCCCTCTCTCTCCCTCTCAAGGCCGAATTAGTTGGCTATTCTCTAGATCATTGTGGGTGGCTTTATATTAAGGTTTAGCAACCTTAATCTCGCCCTTAACGAGGCGCCGAAATCAGCCCTCTTCCAAGGAGTTTTCGGCCTAAACTTGGAGCAAGGAGCTTAGTTCCTTAAGCTGTTTCCTAAGGTGAAAGGTATGCTTCTTATCTAGTACTATACTATTATATAGTTAGTACCATGCTAGGATATACACCATTGTGGTGCTTATGTAGCTTAGATAAGTGGCATGATATACCGTGACATTGTGCTAACACTTAGAATAAGAATGTATGCAATATGTTTGGACATGTATGACATGATTTCATGTGATATGCTTGTGATACCTATATGATATGTTAACATGAAAGCATGTTAAATGATTATCCTAAAATCAACACCAATCACCTCCCACGAATCCCTCTCTAGCTACACTCAAGGCCATAACAAGGAACAACAACCGTTACGACAGCCAGAGCCAAACCGTTGGTGACAAACGCAACCAATTCCCTGAGAATGAGGCCTCTGTCCATTCCACTAATGACACCATGCCTCAAGATCATCTCCCTGTCAACGAGTCCCTCGCTCCCCTCCAAACGGTGGGATAGGGAGTGGGTGCTCCCACAACCATTCAATCTTTTGATTTTGCTCTTCTCAAAGCCATCATTGACGCGGTGGTCGAGAACATTGAGGACTCCCTTGCTGATCAACTGAGGGGGGTCCTCCAGGCAGCTGGAGCTGTTTCTATCCTTGCCCGGGCACGAGTGGATGTTTCTCAGCTCCTCAGTCCCAAACGGAGGAGTCACACCCAGCCCTACAAACCGTGTTGTCCACGGACACCACCTACACCCCTGTGCTTGACGATCTGACAAGGAGGATAGCCCAAATGGAGAAGCGCGAGCCCGAGATCCAGGTAGGCAGGCCCTCCACCCGACGCCACAACCTCAATCACATATGTAGCCAGCCCTTCACGGCAAGGATCCTGGCTGCCCTTCTTCCCCAGCATTTTCGCCAGCCCAAGCTAGATTCTTATGATGGACCCTAATGTCCATCTCCAGCGTTACATCTTTGCCATGGCACTTGCCAGGGCAGATGACAACACCATGTTGATTTTCGGATCGTCATTAACATGTTTGTCATGCTTACATATTACATGGATACTACATTTAAGTAATAGCACGATGTGTTTCTTCCATAATCATGCCATATATCCATTAGCATCATACAGAGAACCTAGCATGATACTAATGGCAAAGAACCTAGCATGATACTAAAGAAAGGATTAAGAGTGTGTACCTTTCTTCAGGACTTCAATGGAGAATGGACTTGGAAGTGCGCCAAGGAAGCGGATAAGAAGTGAAAAGCTTCTTATGAAGTTCCACCCACAAACTCTAAGTAGAATGCCTACGAAGGCTTATTGAGAGAGAAGAGATGAGAGGCAATGCTGCCAAAGGGATGATGATAATGGCGCCATCCTCCCTCTATTTATAGAAGAGGATGGGCTGCCAATGAGGGGGCACAATGCCTCCTCATTTGCGAAGTAACATGTCTCTAGGGCCAAGGGCTGCAACCAATGCCCTTGGTCCATGAGACATGTCTCATGCCTTTTGCCTTTTCAATTAAGTAATTAATTAGAAAAGGAATAAATAAATAATTGTGTCTAATAGGAAATTAATTAACTAATTAATTAATTATCCAAATAATATGGTGAAGAGGCAAGGGAGGTGACCCATGCCCTTGCCCATTCGGCCATGGGACATGAGACATGTCCCTTTGGCCGAATGGTGCAAGGCATGGGGTGCATCCCCTTGCCTAGAGGCACCTAGGGCGAAGGGGCACTCACACCCCTAGGCCTATGGCCGAATGGGTGCAAGGCCCCCTTAGGGTGCCCTTTCGGCACCCAGGGGTGCTACGCACCCTTCGGCCATAGCCGAAGGTGTGCTTGGCCCTTTGGGTGCCTCTTCGGCACCTTTTCACCAATTTACGCACCTTTCCGCCAAGAGACACGTCTCTTCACCAAAAGGTGCCTAGACACATTTGTACTAAGCTCACATAGAGCAAGTCCAAGACATATTAAATCATTCATTGAGCTCCTTGAGCTCATATCAGCTCACTAAGAGCAGATACACATCTCTCTAGCTCAAACACTCAGATTGAGCTGAGTTGAGCTGTGCTTAGCTACTTTTAGCTAGCCCAGGTCATCTTGGTGCGCAAGAATTCCAACAAACTCCCACTCGCACTAATGATGACCTTTATGCACATGCTCCCACTCGAGTCATAAAACAATCTACATTTAAATAGAGTTGTGAGTGCGACCCCAAGGCACACACACCAAATCTCTTTTATTGAGGTTGTTAGACTCTCAATAAAAGATTATCCTCTCTTGTAAGTCTCACTTGAACATTTCAAGTGCTTGTATGTTTGTTTGAACTTATTCAAACTTTCTTGAACTTATCAAGACATGCTTGAACATCTTCAAGCTTTACTTGAACTACTTCAAGTAGTGCCTTTAGAACCCCAAGACATATGGTACGTATTCTTAACCACAGTCAGTCTCTTTCAGTTTAATGATGACTGTATTAAGTGTCGAGTACTCTTTAATTCGTATTATTCCCAATTCACACCTTATCATGTTGCACCAATGCAACATGTGAGCTCAAAGGTTGAACTTAGGACTCACGTACCAAGTTTCACTTGTCTTTCCTTTACACTCTACCTGCTTAATGATCCATATAGACTTAGTTACCCAAAAGGAGGATACTCCAGCCGCATTCATCTGCGACCTTCGACAACCAATCAAAGTAACTTTGTCAATGTGAATCATTAACAGCGAGTTAAAGTGATTAAGGGTCCAATCGAAGAATTCTCACACTACGCAAGGTTAGAGACAACTTGCTTAAATTCTTCTTTTGGTCGAATTTCATGGACATAGGATCTTTTTAACATACTTACAAAGATTCTAATAACACTTCTTAGGGTGTTTTACATACACCACTCCCACTCGGAGTGATATCACTTAAAATGAGGGGTGTCATTTCTCCCTCTTAAAACACCTCAGAGTGTGCTCCTTCTAACATATAAAAGGAGGACGTGTCACAAGCCATGAAATTTCTGTGCAAGCCCGAGCTTACACTCACACATAGGCTAGAATGTATCAGTGTCATACAAAATCAGTGCAGAGCACCTCATCTTGATTATTCAAATCAAGGCGACATAAAAGTATACCAAAGTGTCATGTGTTGTAACATGACTCCCACTCAATAGAGTAACATTGCATGTCACATGTTTCTTGAAGAAACAACACACTATTGATCCTTTGGTAGTCTCATCCTTGGTCTACTTAAGATCAAGGGCGAATGACTTGGTGTGAGAAAGTCATTCTCAATGCCTATGGTGGACATGTTCATTTGTTCATTGTGTGTTATTAATGGAACCAAGTAAATGACATCAAATAATGACTTTATTGATCATCATTATACATATATACATGTGTGACACCAAAGTGGTGAAAGTCATACAACACTTAGCATATTTACAATCTCCTAAGACCCATTGCTCGGACATGACGAGCAAACACAATGGGTGGCAATGGCTTAGTGAGAGGATCTGCCACCATAAGGTCTGTTGAGATGTATTCAATTTTGACTTCACCATCTTCAACTGCATCTCGAACGAAATTATATTTCATGCTAATGTGTTTGGTTTTTCCATGATACTTGGGGTCCTTAGTGTAGGCCATAGCTGCCATACTATCACTGTAGATAGTAATGGGCTTACTTATTTTGACCATTGACTCCAAGTTTCTTAGAAAATAACCAAGCCACAGGGCTTCCTGGACAGCCGAGGCACAAGAAACGAATTCTGCCTCCATGGTTGATAAGGCTGTACAGGTTTGTTTCTTACTACACCAAGTAGTAGCGCCCCCATTTAGCAAGAAAATATAACCACTTGTAGATTTGCTAGAATCTCTATCTCCTTCCCAATCGGCATTGGAATAGCCCTGTAAATTAAGGGTTTTTCCTTGATAACATAGCCAATAATCCTTAGTACCTTTAAGGTATCTAAGGATCCTTTTGTCTAGCAAGTAAACCGACCGCTTGACTTATGTCCGGCCGTGTACAAATCATGGCATACATAAGGCTACCAATGGCACTAAGGTAAGGTATCTTAGTCATTTCTTCCTTCTCTTTTGGAGTCTTAGGACATAAATCCTCTCCAATTTTGCAACCATATGCAAGTGGGGTGTTCATTGGCTTAGAGTTGGTCAAGTTAAACCTCTCAAGAACTTTATCGATATAAAGCTCTTGTGAGAGACCTAACATATGCTTCTTTCTGTCCCGATGTATCTTAACACCTAGGATATAAGAAGCCTCCCCCAAGTCCTTCATTTTGAAGGTGGAGGACAGCCATCCTTTGATGGCGAGCAGCAACTCCAAGCTACTACTTGCAATTAAAATGTCATCGACATATAATGTCATAATGGCAAAACTGGACTCTTTGAAGAACAAGTACACACAATGGTCCTCATGCATCATCACAAAGCCATAGCTTGTGACTGCATGATGAAACTTCAAGTACCATTGTCTTGAAGCTTGTTTGAGACCATATATAGACTTCTTTAGTCTACATACCTTGTCTTCTTGACCTACTTGTACAAACCCTTCGGGTTGTTTCATGTAGATTTCTTCACTCAACTCACCGTTGAGGAAGGCGGTGGTCACATCCATCTGATGCAACTCAAGGTCCAAGTTTGCCACTATCGCAAGTAGCAATCTGATGGAATTAAACTTTACAACAGGAGAGAAAGTGTCTTTGAAATCAACACCTTCCTTCTGTGTAAAGCCTTTGGCCACCAACCAGGCCTTGTACCTTTCGATACTTCCATCAGAGTTCTTCTTTATTTTAAGAACCCACTTATTGCCGATCGCTTTTCAGCCACGAGGAAGATCAGACAATTCCCAAACCTCGTTTTCATGCATTTAATGTAACTCATCATTCATTGCCTTTAACCACTCTTCTCTCTGTGTCCCTTCAAGAGCTTCTTTGACATTACTTGGCTCATCGATCTCGCATGAGACCAAGTATGTCTCACCTTCCGATAGTCCCCACCTTTTAGGTGCTTTGGACTCCCGAGTTGATCTTCTCAACTGGGGTGGAGGTGTCGGCTCTTGAAGTACCTCAACTCCCTCTTGAACAGATCCCTCAGGATCAGGATACTGTTCATTTGAGTCCATGTTTATGGGCTCATTCTGGGAAGCCTCAGCTTCTTGCAGTTGAGGTACTCCCTCTGGAGTAGGTACAGTCTGTGTAACCGGCACTTGTGAAGTGCCCGGTCGATCCTCTTCTAGGATCGGGCCTATTGAGGCTAAATCATCACTTTCGCCAACTTTTGGAAACTCTGTTTCCACAAAGTTGGCGTTTCTTGCATCAAACACCAAACCCTTCTTTAAACCGAGATCTAAGAACACATAGCCCTTAGATTCCGTACAATACCCGAGAAAAGCACACTTCTTTCCTCTTGGTCCCAAATTTCCCAACGGATGGTCGGGAACATGTACGTAAGCTAAGCAGCCCCAAGGCCGCAAGTAGCTTAAGTTTGGGTCCTCTTCATCCATAACTCATATGGAGAAGAGTTGATGTTCTTGGTAGGTACTCTATTGAGAATGTGCACCGCACATAGCAACGCATCACTCCAATAGGTCACGTCCAGGTTGGCTTTAGCCATCATGGACCGTACCATGTCCATCAGAGTTCGGTTCTTTCTTTCGGACACACCATTTTGTTGGGGTGTCCAAGAAAGGGTGAACTCTCTTGCAATGCCTTTCGACTCACAAAAGGCCTTGAATGCAAGGGAGCTGTACTCACCACCTCTGTCAGTCCTTAAGGACTTCACCTTCTTGCCTACTTGGTTCTCAACCAAGTGTACATATTTTTCAAAATATGCTAAGGCCTCTGCCTTGTTTTTGAGCAAGAAGACGTGGGTGAATCGTGTACAGTCATTAGTAAAAGTGATGAAGTACTTGAACCCATTTCTGGATTCAATTCTCATAGGTCCACAAAGATCAGAATGGACTAAACTTAGTGCCTCGGTTCTCCTAGTTGTCCGCCCAAAAGGCTTTCTCGTTGCCTTGCCTTCCAAGCAAGGCTGACAAGTTGGTAGGACAACTTTGGTCAAGGATTCAAGTAAGCCACTTTTGGCTAACTTATTCATCCTATCTTGTCCTATATGGCCCAACCGTTCATGCCATAGATTTTGATCTATGACTTTAGTCACATGGCAACTAGGAGTTGCAACAGAATGGCCATCGGGCCTTAACTCATACAGTCCATAATTAACTAAGCATTTTCTGAGAACATGATTATCCTTTAATATAGTTACACTATCATTAAAGAATTGAAAGCAATAATTGTACTTCAACATGGCAGAAATAGAAATTAGATTTCTACAAATATCAGGTACATATAATGTGTCCACAAGATACAAATATCTATTACACAAGGGAACCTTACAGGTTCCTATTCCAACTACTTCCAACTTTGCATCATTTCCCACCGAGACGTGCTTCACACCTCTTGGGAGCTTGCGGTACGCCACAAACCAGACTTGTCCCGAGCTATGTGGTCTGTTGCTCTTGAATCAACAATCCACAAAGAATTGCTTTCAGTTAGCATAGTACATGACGTCACATGTGCTATTGAAGTAGAGGGTTCAAAATGTACCTTAGGTGCACTTTTGCAATCTTTTGCAAAGTGTCCTTTCTTGCCACAGTTGAAGCACTTGAGCTTCGAAACGTCCCTTTTCTTCTTATCGGGCCCGTTTCCTTTGCCTTTTCCCTTACCCTTGCCTTTGAAGCCGTCCCTTTTTCCACCCTTAAACCACTTCCTTAACTTTTTACCCCCGTTGTTATTGGAGGTATTGGCAACATATGCCTTGGAGTGGTCCTTGAGAGCCATTACTTCGGCCTCAAGTAAAAGGTGATGAGCGATGTCATCAAAGGTCTTAATTTTAGGGTTGTGGCGTAAGTTGACCTTCATCAACCGCCACTCCTCGTCCGTAAGGACCTTAATATTGCTTGCACCTGCTGCTCGTCGGTGAGGTCGTGCCCAGCTTGTTTAAGCTGATGAATCATCCGTGACATCTCACGAAGGTGGGCACTCATGGTGTGATCTGCTCGTTTACCATAGTTCTCAAACCTTAGTATCATCGAGCGTTGTTTCTCAACGGAAACATCTCCATACTTGGCCTTCACAGCATCCCAGATGCCTTTGGCCGAGGGGAGCATGGAGAACTCCACCATGATCTCATCCACCATTGTGGATAAGAGTGTGACTCTACACATAGAGTTCTTTTTAAGGTAGGCTTCATAAGCCACCCTATCTTCCCCTTCCACCGGGGGGTTGACCTCAGCATCGAGCACCTCAAGTGTCTCTTGCTCAGTTAAGATGAACTTGACCTTCTGCTGCCAAATTAAATAGTTTTCACCATCTAATTTGAGGTCACGGTTCAACTCTGCTACTATGTTTTTAGTAGCCATCTACAAATATGCAATTCACATGTTTTAGATTCCAATTTACACAATTAGGCTTATTCAAGCAATATGTTCATGAAATAACTTAGTTTATACTCAGACGTAGCAAAAGGTATGCATATAGCATCCAATCAGAAACGCCTAAGCATAACTTTGCCATTTTATGAACATATCCTTAATAAGCCTATTCAAGCAATCAATCAAGAGGCAACCAAGCATACATCAGTTATAACTTTACTTGACCTTCCAAGAAGGCCTGAATCACGCATTCATGCGTGATCGTAACAACCATAGCACTTCATCTAAACCTTAAGTCTCATCACCCATAAGTCTCCTTAATACAATGCCCGGGAATATTGGTGGAGTCACAAACGGTCTCACTTAAGTACCACTTCCTTAGACAACATTATATTAGCTTGACAGGGTATATATGATTCACACAACAAATTGTATGTTCATTCACAATTTTAGCCGAATTGTGACATGCATTTCAACAAACATGTTTCAAACATTCATAACCGAAAGTAACCATAGCTCTGATACCATTTGTTGATTTTCGGATCGTCATTAACATGTTTGTCATGCTTACATATTACATGGATACTACATTTAAGTAATAGCACGATGTGTTTCTTCCATAATCATGCCATATATCCATTAGCATCATACAGAGAACCTAGCATGATACTAATGGCAAAGAACCTAGCATGATACTAAAGAAAGGAATAAAAGTGTGTACCTTTCTTTAGGACTTCAATGGAGAATGGACTTGGAAGTGCGCCAAGGAAGCGGATAAGAAGTGAAAAGCTTCTTATGAAGTTCCACCCACAAACTCTAAGTAGAATGCCTACGAAGGCTTATTGAGAGAGAAGAGATGAGAGGCAATGCTGCCAAAGGGATGATGATAATGGCACCATCCTCCCTCTATTTATAGAAGAGGATGGGCTGCCAATGAGGGGGCACAATGCCTCCTCATTTGCGAAGTAACATGTCTCTAGGGCCAAGGGCTGCAACCAATGCCCCTTGGTCCATGAGACATGTCTCATGCCTTTTGCCTTTTCAATTAAGTAATTAATTAGAAAAGGAATAAATAAATAATTGTGTCTAATAGGAAATTAATTAACTAATTAATTAATTATCCAAATAATATGGTGAAGAGGCAAGGGAGGTGACCCATGCCCCTTGCCCATTCGGCCATGGGACATGAGACATGTCCCTTTGGCCGAATGGTGCAAGGCATGGGGTGCATCCCCTTGCCTAGAGGCACCTAGGGCGAAGGGGCACTCACACCCCTAGGCCTATGGCCGAATGGGTGCAAGGCCCCTTAGGGTGCCCTTTCGGCACCCAGAGGTGCTACGCACCCTTCGGCCATAGCCGAAGGTGTGCTTGGCCCTTTGGGTGCCTCTTCGGCACCTTTTCACCAATTTACGCACCTTTCCGCCAAGAGACACGTCTCTTCACCAAAAGGTGCCTAGACACATTTGTACTAAGCTCACATAGAGCAAGTCCAAGACATATTAAATCATTCATTGAGCTCCTTGAGCTCATATCAGCTCACTAAGAGCAGATACACATCTCTCTAGCTCAAACACTCAGATTGAGCTGAGTTGAGCTGTGCTTAGCTACTTTTAGCTGGCCCAGGTCATCTTGGTGCGCAAGAATTCCAACACCTCATGAGGGAAATCTACAAGATTGACCACTCTTTCAGTTGGCTCCTTACGCGTCCCGATGGCTCCGCCATTATGGTCCTTCACGCAGACCCGCTCCTCATTACAGCACGCATCGCAGAATGGGACGTCGCCAGAGTCAACATTGATACAGGAGCCAGTGCTAACGTTCTCTTCAAGAACACCTTGATGGAGGCGAAGGTTCCAGCTCTTGTATCCAACCAGCGAAGGGCTCCACATTTGGAATCGGACGCGAGGATATACCCACTCTCGGTATGATCACTCTCTTTTTTTGGCATGTACCACGACACGTGAAGTCCTCGTCTGCTACTAAAGCTTTGTGGACTTTATCGTCCTTGACGTGCCTTCGTCGTACAACACCATACTCGGGCAACCCACCCAGATCGTGTTCCATATCCGTTGTGATGTGAGAACCTTGACACTTACCTTTGCAACTTCCTCTAGCGATGCATTTATCTACGTCAACCAGAAACACGTCAGAGACTACTACGCGGGTAGTCTGACGGGTCCGCCACAACTGCCTCGTTGCATGGAGCAGAAGCGCAAAGCCCCCGCAGAGCTCGAGGACTCTGCCATCAAGGATGCTGATGCCCCGCTTGACCTTACTGGCGCTTGTGAGGAAATCAAAGTCACACCAGGTAAGTAGTTTAGAGTTGGCACTGATCTCGGTAAGGATGACAGAGATGCCCTCATCCACCTACTCACCACCAACATAGACATCTTCACCTGGGGACTTGAGGACCTGCCTGGGGTTGACCCTTATATTATATCTCATAAGCTTAATGTACTCCTTGGCTTCGTGCCCGTTAGGCAGAAGACCAGGACCATTACTCTTGACTGAAGGGACTTTGTAATGAAGGATGTCCAGAAATTACTAGATGCTAAAATAATAAAGAAAATTCGCTATACTGAGTGGCTCGCAAAAATAGTACTCGGCGACAAGGAGAATGGTGATTGGAGACTGTGTTGACTACAGGGGGGACAATAGAGCTTGTCCTAAAGACCATTATCCTCTCCCACCAATAGACCAACTGGTGGACTCCACTATCAAGTATCGCATCCTCTCCATCATGGACGCTTACAGTGGCTATCATCAGATATACATGGATCCCATCGATTTCACGAAGACGGCCTTCACCACTGGCGAAGCCATCTATTACTATGTTCGCATGCCCTTCGACCTCAAGAATGCAGGGGCCACTTACCAAAAACTAATGAACCAGGTCTTCGCCGGACAAATTGGATGAAAAATCAAGGCCTACGTTGATGACATCAACATCAAGAGTATGGTCTTCGCTCAGCACCTGGACGACTTGGAAGAAACCTTCAACAACCTTTACCAATACAACATGCAATTGAATCCTGCCAAATGCATTTTTAGAGTAGACGAAGGTAAGTTCTTTGGCTACCACATCTCTGCAAGGGGCATCTACGCAAACCCCAAGAAAATTGCTACAATCGCGAATCTCAAAACACCCGCAGGCCTAAAGGATGTCCATAAACTTACAGGATGCTTGGTGGTCTAAGGTTGTTTTAATTACAAGTTTGGGGACAAGTGCAAGCCTTTCTTCGCCCAAATTCGAATGAAGAAGGCCTGGAAGTGGACACCATACTATGTGGAAGCCTTCAAAGCCATCAAGACCCACTTACAGAGCTCCCTTCCCTGAAGTGCCCTCAACTTGGTGAAATCCTCACACTCCACCTCTCTACGACAGACAATAGCGTCTCCTCAGTCCTCATCAAGGAGATCGATGGCAAGCAATGGCTTGTGTTCTACACAAGCCACACGCTGTAAAGGCAGAGTCGTGATACCCCATTCTGCAGAAGGCGGTCCTCGCCTTGGTCTTTGCCGCTCGTAAACCCAAGCCTTATTTACAGGCACACACTATCGTAGTCTGGACGGATCTTCCCATCAAGGATATCCTATAGCGACCAGAACATTCTGGCCCGCTCGCCAAATGACACATCGAAAAGGGGAAATTCGACATCCATTATGAACCTCGCAAGGCTATCAAGGCACGGTGTCACCACCACCCCCGTCAGAAACCTTCCGGACCCGGCGGGAAGCGGTCGCCGGCCGGTGGGCGGTGGTGAGCAAGGTGGGACCGGATAGCGCAGCTAATGTGAGAGTATTTCGCGGGCCTTTAACTAACCCAAGAGGTCCCTTTCTAACAACAGATCAAGTATGACAATTCATGCACGTAAATGTATCACAATAATAAGCAATGGGCTCCGCCCATGATCGAATATCAAGGTGGATATCAAAATCAGATTATCAAAAGGAAGTCTGTTCTTTCACTACCGAATGCAGGCTTCCACACAGATCAACATACTCATTCAATCAATTCAGAGCAGGACGCATATATATATATACATAACCATAATCAAACTTAGATGAATAGACAGATCTAATGATAACATGCTATCATAATACTACATGCCAACAGAGTATCATGCTACAGAGCTATCTACAGGCTGGAGATGCAACCGTACAAAAGTCGGGCGTCGGATAAAGAAACCGACGAGGAACCCAAGTCTAGATCCAAAAGCTGCTAAACCTCAAAATAGCTAACCGAACAGCCTTGCAGAAATCCTACTCCGCGGCCCGTAATCCTTATCTCTGAAAATATTAAGTAAGGGGTGTGAGTTTTTCTTAAAGAAAACCCAAGAAGAGCTTAGGCAAGAGTAACGATGTTCTTCCGACAAACCTGCAAAGACAGATCGAGCAGTATATACATACGAGATAGCAATATACAGATCAAAGCATATACAGAAATAAATGATGTATGATGTGTGCACAACATCCGAATGTAACGGGTCATGGCTAGATCTTCCCGACCATGGCTAGATCTTCCCGACGCACCGGCATTCGCCATGCGTCGGCATTCGCCATGCACCCAACAAATCCCATATAACACGGACCATGGCTAGATCTTCCCGACCATGGCTAGATCTTCCCGACGCACCGGCATTCGCCATGCGTCGGCATTCGCCATGCATCCAACAAACATCATAAATCACGGACCATGGCTAGATCTTCCCCACCATGGCTAGATCTTCCCGGCCGCAACCGGCATTCGCCATGCGTCGGCATTCGCCATGCGTCCACACACACGTAATGTAACCCGCGCACCGATGCTCCTACCTGCGCACCGATACTCCTACCATGGGACTAGCCTTGGGCTCCACAATCCCGATCTAAGACCGAAGTCAGAGACCGAGGCCCAAGACTTGCCTCAACCACCCTACATTGCAATAACATAGGTAGGTCGAACCCTTACCTCGAATTGGAAGCAACCGCAACCGTAGAGGGTAGCAGCCAAGCACCACACACCAAACTTCTTCCTTATGCAACCTCAAACCTTGCTTCACATAACACCTAAACAATTCACACACTTTCCACATTACACTTTTATTCAACACATCAATATCCATTGACAATTGGACCTCACTCCAAGACTTAAAGTTGCTCAAATTCATTGCCTAAACATGCTTGAAACCTTAAACCACACAAAACACATGCTTTTACTTTCCACCAAAAATCCGGATGAACTTTGTCTTAGGTATATAATCGGAGCATATTTGGACAATGTTCCAATTATCAATATTGCTCTAAACATACCCAATAACAACAATTTGGATTGAATTCAACAAAACAACACACTTCAATTCTCCACCATAAAACCTATGAGTTTTCTCTTAGCTCATAGATTAACCCATAATTGGACCTTTTACCAAGTATTAATGTTGTTCCAAAACCACCCAACAACACTAATTTGAGGTCAATTTAACAATCCCCAAAATTCGCTCATCCTAGCTCAAGAACCCTAATTCGAATTTCCTTCAATTCATGCTCAATTCGTGTTGTAAAATGTGTTTCTACCTCTAATCCAACATAGAAACACTACTACTAACTCAATTGCATCAGAAAATCACGAAAATACAAACCTCACAATTTGGGAAATTCACCAAATTCATCCACCAAGTGTTGTTGGAGCGAATCCTTTGTTAATTCGTTGTTCTTGAAGTGATTCCCGCACGAATCCTTCGTTTCCACGCACCAAGGAGTCCAAAATCACTTGGATAGGAGCAAAACCGAATTGAGAGTGAGTTGGGAGAGTTTTCGGAGCTGAAAACGCGAAAATGAAGTTGAAACCGAGCTGCTCGACTTAAATAGCCGAGCCAGAGATCGCGCACGACCTTGCGCACGCGCAAGCTTGTGCAGCGCAGCGCACTTGTGCGCAGCGCATGCACGTTGTGCACATTGTGCGCAGAGCTTGTGCGCAGCGCAGGTTGCAACAGCTTGCGCACAGATTGCGCACAGCATTGTGCACAGTTGAACACAGGTTGTGCACAAGCCCCTCAACAAGACTTAACCCAAAACCATTCCACTCCCAACACAACAATCAACAACAACAACAACTAACAAACTCCTCAAATTACAAATTTAAACATACCTCCAGAACTCCAGTCACCGGAGACTGTTGCCGGAAAAGGTGGGGTGTAACATCCTCCCCCTTAAGACTCTTGGTCCTCCAAGAGCTCCTTAAGGCGTTGGTACTCCCGAGGGTAGCGTTCGATCATATCTTTCTCCGTCTCCCGTGTTGCCTCCTTGTCGAATGGTGCGACCATTGCACCTTCATCATGGGAATTAACTTGCTCCTCAATTTGCGAGTATCCTCGCCAACAAAGCAATTGGCACTTCCTTATAAGACAAGTCAGGTTCCAATTGCACTTCCTCAACCGGAATCGCTTTGCGTCGGATCCATGACACACTTTTTCAAAGATGCTCACGTGAAACACATTATGCACAGCTGACAAGCTCTCCGGTAGTGCTAAACGATAAGCCACCTTTCCAATCCTTTCTAAAATATCGAATGGGCCAATATACCTCGGAGCTAACTTCCCTTTCCGACCAAATCTCATTATTCCCTTCATTGGTGCCACCTTCAACCATACTTTGTCGCCAACTTCAAACTCTAAGTCGCGACGCCTTTCATTCACATAAGCCGTGGTTCTATCATTTGCCGCTTTCAATCTTGCCTGAATTGTTTTGATCTTTTCGTGGTCTCTTCAATCAATTCCGACCAAGTTCAACCTTATCTCGACGGTTCAGACCAACGGTGAGGTGTCATACACCTCCGTCCATAAAGAGCCTCGTAAGGTGCCATCTTGATTGTACTGATAACTATTGTTATACGAGAACTCTATGAGCGGTAGATGTTGATCCCAATCACCTCCGAAATCAATCGCACAGCTCCTCAAAGATGTCCTCAAGTACCTGTATCACCCTCTCGGATTGCCCATCAGTGTGTGGGTGATACACGGTACTAAGCTGCAACCGGGTACCGAAAGCTCGATGGAAAGAATTCCAGAAATCGGCTTTAAATCTATGATCCCGTACTGAAACTATAGAATCCGGTACACCGTGCAACCGCACGATCTCTTTGATGTAGAGTCGTGCTAACTTGTCCAACGGGTCGGTGACCTTAATGGGCAAGAAATGCGCACACTTAGTCAACCGGTCCACAATTACCCAAATGGCATCATGACGTGCTCTCGTAGTGGGTAATCCGGTAAGAAAATCCATAGTCACGCTTTCCCCACTTACGAATCGGGATAGGTAACGTCAAGCGTGCCCGCGGGCTTCTGATGTTCAACCTTCACCTGTTGGCAAGTGGTACACTTTGCCACACACTCTGCAATATGCCTTCTCATACCTGGCCACCAGAAGTGTGACCTCAAATCGTGATACATCTTTTCACCGCCCGGATGAAAACTTAAACTGTTATTATGAGCTTGATCCAAAATCTCATCTCTAAGAGCCACATCATTCGGCACGTACAAACGCTCTTTGAAGTATAGCAATCCTTGCCTATACTCAAAGAATGGACGCATTGCTCCTTTAGCTTCTCCGTAAACCTCGCTTCAAACTCGATCTCTCATCTGAAATTCTCGGATCCTCGTCGATCCAAGAAGACTGAACTCTCAACACAAATATCTGCTCCGCTCTTGTAGCCGCCAACGGTGCCACAAGGCGATCAGTCCGTAAGCTCTGCTCGGTTTCCGTGTTCTCCACCTCTCACTATCCCGGTGTAAGCCCTACTCAAGGCGTCTGCCACCGTATTCCCTTTGCCTGCGGTGTACTCGATACTACAGTCATAATCTTTCATGTACTCGAGCCACCTTCTTTGGCGCATATTCAGATCTTTCTGCGTGAACAAGTACTTCAAGCTCTTATGATCAAGAAAGATTTGAAATTTGTTTCCCAACAAATAATGCCGCCATTGCTTGAGTGCATACATAACCGCAGCAAGCTCCAAATCATGAGTGGGATAGTTTTCCTCATGTGGTCGCAATCGCCGCGACCCATAAGCAATTACTGCTGGTTTTGCATAAGCACACACCCTGCACTGTTCGTGAGGCATCGTATAAATGACATAAGGCTGAGACGGGTCAGTAGAACCAGAATCGGTGCTGTGTCGGTCTACACTTGAGCTCTTGAAAGCTCTTCTCACATTCATCCGACCATACAAACGCCTTACCCTTCTTTGTCGGTTGAGTGAGTGGAGAGGCAAGAACCGAGAAGGCTGGTACGAACTTACGGTAGTAACCAGCTAACCCGAGAAAACTACGGATATCCTTTACCTGATCGGGGTTGCCTCCACTCTTGAACAGACTTGATCTTCTCCGGTCGACAGTAAATTCCGTTCTCATTGATGATATGCCCGAGAAATGCTATCTCGCGCAACCAGAAATCACACTTCGAAAACTTTGCATACAACTGGTTGTTAGACAAAGTTTCCAAAGCAATTCTCAAGTGCTCTTGATGTGTGTCCTCATCCAGAGAATAGATGAGTATATCATCAATGAAGACAACAATAAAATCGTCCAAGTAGGGGCGGAAAACCTCATTCATCAAATTCATGAAAGCTGCCGGGCATTTGTCAGCCCAAAAGGCATGACAGTTGTACTCATAGTGACCATAACGCTGCGAAAAGCAGCTGGAATGTCTTCTTCCTTCACACGCATTTGGAAATAACCTGATCGGAGATCAATCTTTGAGAACACTTTAGCTCCTGAGCTGGTCGAACAGATCGTCAATCCGTGGTAACGGATATTTGTTCTTAATCGTCACCGCATTCAACCTTCGTAATCAATACAGAGTCTAAGTGTTCCATCCTTCTTCTTAACAAATAACACCGGGCTCCCCACGGTGATCTCGCTCGGTCGGATAAACCCCTTATCCAACAACTCATCCAATCGCTTCTTCAATTCCTTCATCTCCACTATCGGCATGCGATACGGAGGAATGGAGATAGGTGTAGCTCCGGTCTGTAACACTATCTCAAAATCACCTCCCGCTCGGGTGGCATACCTGCAACTCTTCAGAAACACTGCGGAAAGTATCTAACAATCGGAATTTTATCAAGTTCCATCCGCGTACTGCATCATTGAGTCCAAAGTACTCGCCTTCATCCGTCATGTAACTTCTCCATTACTCAAGCTCCATGCTATTCTGCACAATCTCTACATCCGAGGGGGAACAAGTGGTAGTACTTGATCCGACACCACTAACTGCCGCGCAAGACAATCTATCCGTATGGAATGCTCCGAGAGCCAATCCATACCCGT
Organism: Stellera chamaejasme; assembly: GCA_024586325.1. Lineage (NCBI taxonomy): Eukaryota > Viridiplantae > Streptophyta > Magnoliopsida > Malvales > Thymelaeaceae > Stellera > Stellera chamaejasme. Next base: position 51,507,317 of record CM044981.1, on the reverse strand, counting down.
AATCACATCATAATGTGACGTATCCAACACCAACAAATCAGAAGGAATCTGCCGCCACCAACAGTTAACATGCAACCCTTGATAAGCTCATTATCGAACAGACATCGACTCCGGCAGTTCGTACTCAGAATACTTGAGACAGATGAGTCACGGGAAGTTGCAAAGACTTTGCACACTTCGTGACACTATAGAAATCGAAGCACTGTGTCAAAAAGAGCACGAACGGAAATACCATTCAGAAACACCATACCTGCTAGTGCTCCTTTCTGAGCCGCATCACCACGCTCAATCTGGAACACTCGTCCCTGCCTTGCCTGCTGGTGCGCTGGCGGCGGGGCCTGCTGTAGTGGTGGCCGCATCTGCTGTGGTCGGGGTCGTGGTCCAAACTGAGGAACACCACGCCCACGAGGAGCATAACTCTGAAATCCTTGTGGCCTTGCAACTCCCTGAGTCGCCATCAAAGGACAATCTCTGATCATGTGGTCAGTAGACCCACATCGGTAACACATACCCTTCTCCCTATAACAAACCGGGCCGGTGTGACTCGGTCACAAGTCCGACAGTACCAAGGCTCGCTACCTTTGCCTTCCCTTTGCCCTTATCCTTCGATCCAAGCCCACTAGAACTACCGCCGGTCCCGTGGTGTCGTGCAGTCCACCACGTCCGGATCCTCTAACTCCACCAATGACAATCCTCGTCGATCTCGGTGGTGTGTCACCGAAGCTGTATCCAAGTCCTCATTCTCAATCTTCGTGCTTTCGCACAGCCTCATGGTACCTATCAATGTTCAACGGTGCCAAGTACTTCCCGATGTCATGCTTCAACCCTCTCATGAATCTCTTTGCCTTGGCCTCCTCACCGATGTTGTAATGAGGCACATAACGCACTGCCGCTCAAACTCGTGCCCATACTCCGCAATGCCTTGCTTCCCCGAGTCAAGGTATCAAACTCCAGCTTGCCGCCTATCATTGCGGCATAACCAATCCACTTCTCATGAAACAAGTGGGAAAATTCATCCCACGTCATACCCGGGTCTCTCAACTGCCTACGCACAAAGTCGGCCTTCCGAGTAGCCATAGTGGTCTCCCACCAATCATATGCCCAGTCACGCAAATAAAAGGTAGCCAAAGACACCATCTCATTTGCCGGAAAACCAAGTCTGCCAAGCAACCGGTCCATGTCCTTATACCACGTCTCCGCCGAATCCATTCCACCCTTGCCCGAGAAACGGGGTGGTTTGAATCGCTCAAACCGCTCCATCAAAGAAAGTTTATCGAGCTGGTCGCACTATCGATTTGAGCGGCTGGGCTCTCGGTATCTCAACAACAGAACCGGGCCTAGCCCGCACTCTCCTCGACGGGGCTGTGGGTCGACTTCCGCACATAGATTCAGATTCCACTCTTCTGTATCCACATGCTCTTCGAATTGCACATCATCCGCCTCAACGTCCTCCTCATGAGCCTGATAGCTAGGATCGGTCGATCCTACCGCAGAGGGCCGAGAACTCATAACATGTGTACTTCCTTGCTCTTCAACTCCTGTCCTCGCCCACATGTTATTGAGCAAGATAGCCATTTGCCCCAACACTTGGGCCATCTGCTCCGGATCGGGTACCAAATGCGGCTGAGCTGGTGCCGCTCTTCGCCGAGGTCTCCTCGACCTCTTCCTCTTCACCTATCCACATTCTGAGCAGGATTTCCTCATCCTGCTTCATCATCCAACGCTAGAGGTCGTCGAGTGTTGACCATTTACTGAAATTCCAGAACATAAAGGGTTCACTTAACGGTTAGCATTACCTACGTTGGTAATCCTATCAGCTCTGTAGCATGAATGCAATGCATGATGCAAATCAATTCTCAAAATTACTTATACAAAACCATCCCTTATAAGCCGTGGTACGGCTGAGGAATAACACACTTCTCACTCGGCATCCACCGTCTGTTTTTAACGAGAGAGGTAATTTAAATTACCATCATGCACCTTACGGCATCTCATCCCCCAGGCACCTCTTGTAGCGCCCAGAGTCAATTACTGGTGTCCTACGCAGCAACCACAGACAGTACCAAGTCACAAACTACCAAGACTAATGAAATCATCTCTTGGTTGTTCTCAAGTGCGCTTAGACAAACCGCCATCTGCTCCACTTACCATTCCAACATGGTTCTTGTGACGAGGTGGCCGGTCTCACCACACAACCATACCGGAATCGATCACCGACTGTGGCTGTCGATCCTAACACACCCTCGACGCAACCAATTAACCACGCTCGATACCAAATTGTCACCACCACCCTCGCCGACACCTTCCGGACCCGGCGGGAAGCGGTCGCCGGCCGGTGGGCGGTGGTGAGCAAGGTGGGACCAGGATAGCGCAGCTAATGTGAGAGTATTTCGCGGGCCTTTAACTAACCCAGGAGGTCCCTTTCTAACAACAGATCAAGTATGACAATTCATGCACGTAAATGCATCACAATAACGAAGCAATGGGCTCCGCCCATGATCGTAATATCGTAAGGTGGATATCAAAATCAGATTATCAAAAAGGAAGTCTGTTCTTTCACTACCGAATGAGGCTTCCACACGTATCAACATACTCATTCAATCAATTCAGAGCAGAACGCATATATATATATACATAACCATAATCAAACTTAGATGAATAGACAGATCTAATGATAACATGCTATCATAATACTACATGCCAACAGAGTATCATGCTACAGAGCTATCTACAGGCTGGAGATGCAACCGTACAAAAGTCGGGCGTCGGATAAAGAAACCGACGAGGTACCCGAAGTCTAGATCCAAACGCTGCTAATCCCTCTAAATAGCTAACCGAACAGCCTGGCGGTAATCCTACTCCACCGCCCGTAATCCTTATCTCCTGAAAAATATTAAGTAAGGGTGTGAGTTTTTCTTAAAGAAAACCCAAGAAGAGCTTAGGCAGTAGTAACGATGTTCTTCCGACAAACCCGCAAAGACAGATCGAGCAGATATACATACAGATAGCAATATACGAGATCAAAGCATATACGTAAATAAATGATGTATGATGTGTGCACAACATCCGAATGTAACGGGTCATGGCTAGATCTTCCCGACCATGGCTAGATCTTCCCGACGCACCGGCATTCGCCATGCGTCGGCATTCGCCATGCACCCAACAAATCCCATATAACACGGACCATGGCTAGATCTTCCCGACCATGGCTAGATCTTCCCGACGCACCGGCATTCGCCATGCGTCGGCATTCGCCATGCATCCAACAAACATCATAAATCACGGACCATGGCTAGATCTTCCCGACCATGGCTAGATCTTCCCTGCCGCAACCGGCATTCGCCATGCGCCGGCATTCGCCATGCGTCCACACACACGTAATGTAACTCGCGCACCGATGCTCCTACCTGCGCACCGATACTCCTACCATGGGACTAGCCTTGGGCTCCACAATCCCGATCTAAGACCGAAGTCAGAGACCGAGGCCCAAGACTCGCCTCAACCATCCTACATTACAATAACATAGGTAGGTCGAACCCTTACCTCGAATTGGAAGCAACCGCAACCGTAGAGGGTAGCAGCCAAGCACCACACACCAAACTTCTTCCTTATGCAACCTCAAACCTTGCTTCACATAACACCTAAACAATTCACACACTTTCCACATTACACTTTTATTCAACACATCAATATCCATTGACAATTGGACCTCACTCCAAGACTTAAAGTTGCTCAAATTCATTGCCTAAACATGCTTGAAACCTTAAACCACACAAAACACATGCTTTTACTTTCCACCAAAAATCCGGATGAACTTTGTCTTAGGTATATAATCGGAGCATATTTGGACAATGTTCCAATTATCAATATTGCTCTAAACATACCCAATAACAACAATTTGGATTGAATTCAACAAAACAACACACTTCAATTCTCCACCATAAAACCTATGAGTTTTCTCTTAGCTCATAGATTAACCCATAATTGGACCTTTTACCAAGTATTAATGTTGTTCCAAAACCACCCAACAACACTAATTTGAGGTCAATTTAACAATCCCCAAAATTCGCTCATCCTAGCTCAAGAACCCTAATTCGAATTTCCTTCAATTCATGCTCAATTCGTGTTGTAAAATGTGTTTCTACCTCTAATCCAACATAGAAACACTACTACTAACTCAATTGCATCAGAAAATCACGAAAATACAAACCTCACAATTTGGGAAATTCCCCAAATTCATCCACCAAGTGTTGTTGGAGCGAATCCTTTGTTAATTCGTTGTTCTTGAAGTGATTCCCGCACGAATCCTTCGTTTCCACGCACCAAGGAGTCCAAAATCACTTGGATAGGAGCAAAACCGAATTGAGAGTGAGTTGGGAGAGTTTTCGGAGCTGAAAACGCGAAAATGAAGTTGAAACCGAGCTGCTCGACTTAAATAGCCGAGCCAGGCGATCGCGCACAGCCTTGCGCACAGCCTTGCGCACAGACTTGTGCGCAGGCTTGTGCGCAGCGCACAACCTTGCGCACAGATTGTGCACAGGCTTGTGCGCAGCGCACAGCCTTGCGCACAGATTGTGCACAAGCTTGTTGTGCACAAGTTGTGCACAAGCCCCTCAACAAGACTTAACCCAAAACCATTCCACTCCCAACACAACAATCAACAACAACAACAACTAACAAACTCCTCAAATTACAAATTTAAACATACCTCCAGAACTCCAGTCACCGGAGACTGTTGCCGGAAAAGGTGGGGTGTAACACACAGGCCCTCGTGGACTTCATCGCAGAGCTCACGACTTCAAACCCAGAGGGAGTGTCCACAGTTGTCCATCCGTCGGCACCTGCACCACCCGCTTAGGACATGTTCGTCGATGGAGCCTCTGGACCTGACTACCCTTGTGGCGGAGTCTACCTATGCGTCACCGATAGAGACAGACATGCGGGTTGCCTTCCAGTTCCCAGTTGCCAATAATACCACAGAGTATGAAGCCCTGGTCACAGGACTCAAACTCATGCGACGGTCTACAGCGGCTCACAGCTAGTCGTCCACTAAGTCTTAGGCTCATCTGAATATAGAGACCCCGTCCTCGCCAAGTACCTGGCCTTGGTCAAGTTTCTCAAGAGCGAGTTCAAGGAGCTCATTCTAATACAAATCCCCGAGCAGAAAACACTAGAGCAGATGACCTCTCCAAGGGAAAGCGTGAGGCCACTTGCCAAATCCTCACCACCCTCTCAATCCACTACCTCGACGTGCATGTAGGCCCTCTCCCAGATCCAATATTCATTGCAGATTAGCGGTCGCCCATCATGGAGTTCCTAAATGCTACCTTTGAGGGCACCGCCCAAGATTGTTAGCAGGTCTGTTTATTAGCAGCAAACTTTCTTTTGTTGGATGACACCCTTTTAGCGGTCGCCCATCATGGAGTTCCTAAACGCCTTCCTTCAACCGTGTCACCTTCACTTACATTCCCAGTACCCTTCGCACTATGGGGTATGGACTTGATAGGCCTAATGCCGGCATCAAGTAAAACTCACTGCATTGTGGCCATCGACTACTTCACCAAATGGGTGGAAGTGGAACCGGTGCCCACCATCTCGACCGAGCACATCCTCATCTTCCTCTATTAAACCATAGTCTGTAGATATGGATGCCCTCACGCCATCATCATCGACAATGACACTCAGTTCGCCAGCCTCAAGGTTCGCGAATGGGCAACAAAGAACAATATACAGATGAAGTACGCACCAGTCGCACGTCCTCAGTCCAATGGCCAGGTTGAAGTGACTAACCTTACCATCAAAGAAGCGGCTCGAACGGGCTAAGAAAGATTGTGTTGATCAGCTCCCTAGCATTCTTTGAGACTCCCTTCTCCCTCGTCTACGGCACGAATGCTCTGCTCCCTATTGAAGTGGATGTCCTAACAATCCGGACAGTCTACTTCAACAATGATGACAACAACATAGGCCTCTGCACTCGGCCTAGACCTCCTGGAGGAGCTCCGTGAGGGTGCACACCTGCGCTTCACTGCTTTCAAACAATGTACCACCTCGCCGGACGTAGAGAAGGCGAAGGGGTTCTCCGCCCCAATTGGGCAGAGCCCTACATCATCCACGAACACATTAGGTCAGGGGTCTTCACCCTCCAGCGCCACACGAGAAAAATACTACCTAGACACTATAATGCAGACGACTTGCATCCCTTCTATGTGTAATACCATGTATCAGTTATTAATGAAATGTGTACTGTCTCTCTATGACTTCTCTCATTGCATCAAAGTCTACTCACCTTGAGGAAGACTAAACCTACCGTGCCCGATCAGCAGGAGCGGTTTCTTACCCTAACCTTTACCTAAGCTTTAGTTCCTAGGCCTATTACCCAACCCTCACAAAGAGCTTGCCTAAAAAGTGCTAACAGCTTCACACCCGTGACCCCCGCCTCATGCGGCTCTCAAAACACTTAAAGCTCTAACAACTTCACACTCGCAAACACTCACGGGTCACAACAAGCATTCACTGCCAACGCGACTCTTGTCTACGCACATATGAAATGATTAAATCAACAAGATATGAAAAGAAAAATGGCTACTTCATTAAGGTATCGACGAAACTAAACCCTACTAGGGGGTCATCCACAATGTTGGAGACTCCATTCCCTTCATCTAGCGCCTGATACCGGGCCTTTCCCATCTTCTTATCGGACTCTCCCCACTCCAGCAGCGCATCAACCCTAAGATCCTCACATTGTGTGGCATCCATGGCTGAGTAGTCATGATACGGCACCACATCCACCCTTCATCGAAAGCATGAGCTCTCACGTCCTCCTCACCCCGCAGCTCCTCGATCCTTGTCTTGATATGTGCAAGACGGGTAGGCAGCTTCACCTTTATGCTCGAGGACTGAACACACCTTTCCCCTTCGAAAACGAGAAGGCCAAGATCCTCCTCCATGGCCCCAAAGGTGGCCACTACACCTATCAGCTCCTCTGCCCGAGCAATAGTGGACTATGCTAAGTCCTTGTAGGTGGCCTCTGCCTCAGGAGTGTGCTTCTTTGCCGCCTCCAGTACGGCCTCCGTGTCAGCAGCCTTCTTGTTAGAGACCATGGGTGGCATACCAGTCCAACTGGCTTCCCCATGGGTCCCAACTCACGGACTTCTCCTACCCGGTTATGAGTTTTATGTCTTCCCCAGGACTCAAACATGGGACTCCGGGCTCAAGTGGTACTCAGACTCATGTGAAATGGGACAACGCTTCGTTCTCCTCCTTCGCAGTACGCTCTCACTTCATTGCAAACTCAAGGGTCTGGCCCCAGTCATGCACTCTGTTCCAGGAATTGATGGCGCCCTGCGTAAAGAAAAACACTGTCACCACCATGTTTATGACAAACGACCCTAGCATTGAAAACATTGCACTTACTGGAAGATGAAGGAGAGTGTTGCCCATCATGACCCGGATGGGAGATTCCAGGTTTTTCTTCAACAAGTCTCTGTCAACTGGTAACCGCAACCCCTCCAAATAGGACATCAGGGTGGTGTCATCGCCCTCTAGCAGAGAACTTTCATTAGTGACCAGGAATACGACGATGGCACAAGCCTCTGCGGGCTCATCAACCAGCAATCCTTGCTCCACCATCGCTTGACCGGGCGCCTCTGCCACCACCTCAGCAATGGATCCCTCCAGAGCGAGCATAGCTCTACTAACTGATCGGGCTGGTAAAACAATTTGCCTCAACACCACCTGAGCCCTCCGCGTAGCCAGTAGTCTCGCCCCACCTAACACCTTGGGGCGATGGCTCACCCCAGAGCTTTCACTCTTCAGAGCATTGGGCCCCTCACCGACGAGCCCCGCAGTAACAGATGTAGGACTCTTCGCCCCCTCTCCATCATGAACGACTGTTGCACTAGGCACTGGTGACCTTACGGCTCCAGCATTCACAACAACCGTCTCAAGCCCTGCCGCAGCAGCCTTTAGGCCCCTAACTTCCCCAATTCCCTGAGCAGGAATAGAGGCACTTGAAATTGGCATTCCAGTAGGCGTCGCCCCCTTCTCCGACGCCACTGTCGTCGCAGCCCGGGCCACCTTCGCCATTTTCACAGCCTCAAGGGCGCCCGGGCAGCCTTCCATTTCCTAACTAGGGCACTCTCGCCCTCCCCATCTCCTCCTGCGCCGGCAACATCTGCGCGGCGGGGAACTATCTCCCCCAATGCTCCTTATTCGCCCTCTTCTGATCGCCAAAAACCCAGTGCTCCTTATCTGCACAACAAAACGTGACATACAACTTGGAAACCCTGATAAACATAAACCATACACAATTACATAACTCACGACTCAACTAACGCCTTCTCCAGAACATCTACAATCTCCCCATAGAAGTCGCAGGTCCACCCTTCAAATGGCGGCTGGACCTTGTCCACCAAGTGACCAACACTGAAGCTCGCCCACTGGAGCACTGATTCATCCAGGTGCTCCGGCTTGATGGGGAACAGCTCACCACAGGCAGTGCGGCTGTACAATTCCCCAAACCATCCGAGGAGACCCTGATAGGCCTTATGCCTCCTACCATTAGCAGTCAAAATGGGTCTCGCGGCCATCTCATGCACAGACATTGTCATCCTCATAGTCGGGAATTTCAATCCAGCGTCCATCGGCATAAAGAAGAATCTCTTCTGCTAATCGTGATATGACTTCAGAGAGGTGAAGAACGACACCATCTGATTGACCCTGACATAGTGGGGGGTCACGTGGAAGCAGACGGGCCCTCCTTCTACAGATCAAGGTGCTAGAATTGTAGGAACACATCAGCGAACATAGGAACCTTCGCCATCTTACAAGCCATAACGAAGGCTGTGACCTACCTGAAAACATTGGGCCCCAACTACGAGGAAGATACCTTCCACCAGATGCAGAGGTCTTCCATTATTTACGGCAACGCCATCCTCAGTCCCGCCATGACTTGAGCAGGAAACAACACCATCGTATGCTTCTCCATGTTCTCTGGAATCACCGCAATATTCTTAGAGCTTAGCGCCCCCTTCTGTGTCCTTCGAGCATCCACACGGTTCCCAGGCCAGGAGTACTTCGCAACAGGTTTATCGATGACCTTGTCCAAATCTATCATATTCTTCTCCAGGGTTAACAAGGTGGGTCAAACTCTGATCACTTTGGGAGCCATCTGCAACACCAATATGACGAGCCTATTACAATTAGTCTTTAAACTCCCTCTCTCAGGAATTTCAACACGCACCTAAGCTACACAGGTGTTACCTTTCTAGTTGCTAAGAAATATGAACATAAAAATCTCCAGCGCCTCTGTCACACGAACGCAAGCACATACATAGTAGAATCAACGCAAGTAGGAAACTCTGAAAGCACGAAAACAAGGTGCTCACAAATCGCCAACTCCCCCTTTTTATAGAGCGGGAGCGACTCCTCAACTCCTGCAGTTTCAAAAGAGTCGTTACCCTTCATTAAACAGATGTAACGGCTTGGAGCCCAAACAATGCGGCTTTAACAGGCTGGGACTACAAGGCCTTTCCCATATTCCGATTTCTGGAGGGGTTCCTTGGTATATCAGGACCGAACTCGTGAAGCGGCCCCCCAATCCAGGCCACAAAACGTGAGCCCAATGCACTTGACGCAAAGATTCGACCAAGGAATAGACAACCGCGAGGGGGTGTCACCAGCGAGGTCACCCTTTGCCCCTGCTCACCACGAAGGCCTTCGCCCATGACCCCTCGCAGCGTGAGGCCTGCACACTTGACAAATTGAGTGCGACCCTGAAAACTCTACGTGCGATTCCGCCGGATCAGCCAAGATTTCCCCATAATTACAGGGAGCACCCTCCACCTTCCATTCTCGTGCCCCACGATCACGCCCACAATCAGCGGCACCCAGGAGGCAACCACCCTCCTCCTCCTCCTCTTATAAAAAGGAGGCTTGGGAAAGTTACACCCTATCTACACACTTCCACTCCTCTTTCTGCTTCTAAATACTCTATTTCCCTCTCTGTAGATCACTCCCCCAGTTGCAGACCTCCATCTCCAGCTCACGAACCACGTCAACCACACTCGATTACTCCCTCAAGCATCTGAGAACTCAGCCCACTTAGGAACGAGATTATCAGCTCTGTTTCAGACTTCCGCTCTCTTTAGATTTAACTTTTTGGTTAGTTAGATCTACTCACTCTATTTTTAGAGCAAGTTTAGTTCTCGGGCCCCGTCCCTGATTAGTCTGTTTATTCACTCTCAGGGGAAATTGAATAAAAAGTCATTCCTATTCAAATAAAAGAAGTTAATATTTTGTATGTCGAGGGATTCATAAAACAAAATCGATAGACACCTTACCTTAACGTGACGGGCATTCATTAAAATGTACGTAGTGGTTGTCCTTGTTTATCAAGTAATAGGTTGGAGAAGTGTGTTTTAGGTCCTATAAGTTTGTTCATTTTAATGATTAAATCCTACAGCTTTATAAACTAAAAATCAAGTCCTATACGTTATATACCGTGTACACTTTCAGTCTGGTCATCAACTGGTGACAGATAGACGTGTGATCAGGGTCGGCCCTAGCCATACGACAAGCTAAGTTGGTGAGCTTAATTGCAGTTTTAACTCTACCAACTTTATATAGGGAAAAGTTCCAATGGTATGCATTTCTACATACTCACGGTTTCAATCCTTTATAGGCATACCATGTGGAATGAAAGTAGAGCAGGTTAAAGACTTAACTCTTGTTTCTCTCTTATTTTCCAATGAATTTAAATGGAAGAACATTGCCAAGCATTCCATTTTACATGCATTTCTACATAGTCAAGGTTCCTAATGGTATGCATTTCTACATACTAAAGGTTTCAAGCCTTTATAGGCATTCCATGTGGGATGAAAGCAGAGCAAGTTAAAGGTTAACTCTTGCTTCTCTCTAATTTTCCAACGAAGTTCAATGAAGAACAACATAGCTAAGCATGTTTTTTTATATGCTTTAGGCTTGAAGCCTATGTAAATATCCCATGTAAGATGTAAGCATTAGTGAGTTAAAGACTTAACCTTTGCATTTCTATGGGATGGAGAGCATAGTGTGGGAGAAGAACCTTTAGAATTTATAGAACCATACCTTACTTGTCTCTTCTCCACTAATAAAGTGTGATGAAAACTAATGGCAAGTGGAGCTCACATGAGGCTTTAAGGATTTGTCCAACAGTGATTATTTAATTACTAATGCTTAATGCAATATACATCTCTAAAATGAGAGGTTTGTTTGGCAAAATTATCTTGGTCAATGAGGTTTTTACTTTATCCCACATTGGTCATTTATTAAGTCTTAACTCAAGTTTTTTTCTTTAAAATGATAGGAATTACCATTCAATTGAGATGCAATTCGGATTCCCCTATCAAACCCGATAAGAACCTGAAATTTAATGGTTCGGTTTGACTGACCTAAACTTAATTTATGGCCAGTTTTGGGTACCCTGCGAAAGGGTACCGTAGGTGTAATTTCAGGTCGAGTTGACCAGAATTGAGTCCAACCTGACCCGACTTTAAGCCCTAGATTTTAGGACCATCTCGTATGAGGTTTGTTTTTTTTAAAAAAAAATTTAATCAAAATTGATGTGAAATTTATGAGAAAAAAAGAGGATTTGAGATATTCTTATTGTTTTTAATAGAACACACCCATAATAAAATTATTTAGTCAAACAATATTACCTTTTTAGATAAAGTAATTACAATGCTATGTGTCATGGACCGATTTTCTCGCTACACTTGTACGACACTTAGTAATGGCTCTTGGTAGATAAGTGATGTGGACATCGCCCCAAGGACTCACCAAGCGCAAGGTAACGCTCAACCTCAAGCGCGCGCGGCCCCAAATCCACTCCAAGGTCTCGGCGGGCCTATGACAAGGTCCCGGTTCAAACAAGTCCAAGCCCGTCTCAATGCGTTCATGAGACTCATGGCACAGGGAGAAGAACAAGAGGAGGCTCGAGAAAGGATCATACAACTTCGCCAACTCGGCATCGTATTGGAGGAAGAGCACACAAAGCCATTTGGAGCCTCGAACATAAGTACTCAAGGGCAGTGACAACGGCAAAACCCTCACGCAAGACTTCGAGTCGCAGGCGAAGCCCCAAGGTGAAGCCATTCAAGCAACGCCTTCAGGCGAGGCCCCCGCACAAGACTTCTGGTTGCAGAAATCCCGAGAACCCCTTCCCCTTCCTGCGAAGCCCCCAGGTGAGACCCCAGCGCGAGAATCCCACGCGAAGGCGAAGCCCGCAGGCGAAGCCACCCCTGCGAAGGCCCCAGGCGAAGCCGCCCACGAAAACTCTATACTTAACCAACTGGCCGACCAATCCAACCCAAAATGTCCATTCTCTGAAGACACTCGGGAAGACAAATACTCACTTTACATGCAAAAGACACAGGAACAATTTTTAGGCTAGCTTTTGCCTTTTTACCTTTTGGAAGCTTTTCGGATGGCATGCATGCAAAAGCACTTTATGCTTTCTGCATGCATGCACACATGTAAGAGCCGCTTTACCCCTCACATCACTCCTCACCATTTAAGCTAGCTTCACACACATTTGTAAGTAGAACATAATCTTGAATCAAGAATTCAGCCAAAACTCTCCAAGTGAGACCTTGGCTTTTGTGTTCTCTTTTCTTGCATTTCCATCTCCCTAGTGATCCATGCAAGAGGATCCAAACATAATATCTAGTATTGCTTGATCTTGTAGTCAAGAGGTGCTAGATCCCATCTCCTTTCCCAGGCATTTTCAAGTGCATTGCCTCACCTCGTAGTGAGGAGGTTCACTTGGCCGAAATCTGTTCGCTAGTTCGTGTCCGCCTCCGCCAAGCTAGATCCGTGATTGGCTTGATCGTGAGTTCAAGAACCGTGATCACATCAAGTGGTATCAGAGCCAAAGCGCTTGCTGGAGGTATTGTGTTGTTTGTTTGATTTTCTTCAAGTAAAACCCTTTGTTGTTATTCTTACACTTGAAGAACAATTTCGGTTGATGATCTCTTGTTGAGACCAAAGTGTTGTTGTTCTTTATTCGTGATGTTCTTGAGAAGTTTGTAAAAGAGAGTTATTTTCGGATATAAGAAGGAAAGTGTCATCTTGTGTGCAAAGAGCAAAAGCGAAGTGCTTGAAGAAAAAGTGTTGAACAAGTGTTCTTGAAAAGTTCATGAGCGTTCTTGAGTGTTCTTATCAAAACACAAGTGAATAGTGCTTTTAAATCCGAAGATAGTTTCAGAACTCCAACAAAAAGTGTTTGTGGTTGAAAAAGGCCTACTCTAAGACATACCCCTACTTCTTTCGACCCCCAACCAAACCATAAAATCTCAGCAAAACTAGTTTCAAGTAACTAGTCATTTTTCTTGTACTTCAAGTTACGGTTTTACTAGGATTACTGTTTGTGCCTCTTTGTGTGTTTGCCCTTGATCTAAGGTTGACGTTGGTATCAAGTTAAGAGAACTTGTGAAAGTCCTCGAGTGAGAGAAGGCCAAGGTGAAAGTACCCCGAAAGAAACCTTTGAGCGAAACACGAGTGTAAACACTCAGGGAGTAGTGAGGTTCTTCTAACTGTATATTTTCAACTACACTTTGCTTGCAGATGGCTTCTTCAGATTCAACTCCTCCTCATCCATCCCAACTGGGAATGCATGACACGCTTGCCAAAATATTACAAAGGTTGGATGACTTGGGAGCTCAAGTCGCCACTACAAATGAGCGACTAACAAGAGTAGAGATAGCACAAGGAAAGCAACCGGAAAGTTCGCAAGTCCACGATGATGCCCATGCATCGCGGGCTCAAGGCGGGGTCACCCATACTACCCTTAATCCGATATCGGCGAAGCCACAAGCCACCCCTCATAGTCGTCCAACTCCCTCTGTGAAAGTAGACCATGATGTTGATGTTTTGGATAGTGATGATCAGGCGTACTATGCGGAGCCACCACCAAAACAAGCAAAAAGAAGGGTCTTTCCAGATAGAGCTCAAGCAAGAGCTTATCTCGAGAGAGACCTTGAAGAAGAAGAAGAAGAAGAAGAAGTCGAGAGAGGACGTGTCCATCGAGGTTTCAACCGAAACCTTGGAGGAAGAGAACAAGCCCAGGATCAACAAGCCCTCAACAATTTAAAGCTTCAAATACCGCCCTTCTACGGCTCCAGTGATCCGGAAGAATATTTTACTTGGATGGCCAAAACCGAGAGGATCGTTGACATGATGGGATACAATGATACGACCGCATTAAAGCTCGTTGTCATTGAGTTTCACGACTATGCCCTCACCTGGTGGGAGCAAGAACATTACGAGAGAGCAAGGGACCGCGGTCGCCCCATTGCCACTTGGGAAGAACTTAAACGGGCCATGAAAAGTCGATTTGTGCCAAGCTACTACGACAGGGATTGTTCCCAGAAATTGCAACGTCTTATTCAAGGTAACCGCAGTGTATAGGAATATCAAAAGGATCTTGAGAGAGCTTTGATGAGGGCCAATGTCAAGGAGGACGATGAGGCTAAATTGGCAAGATTTTTATATGGTTTAAGAGAGGACATCGCTAAAACAGTTGAGCTGTGTGATTATCGGGATTACCAAGATCTTGTGCACAAGGCGATACGGGTGGAGAAGTAGCTAAAGAAGGGAAACTCCTATCATTCATTACATACGCCTACCCGAGGCTCAGGGAGTAAGTCTACCCCCTTCGCCAAGCCGACTCCAAAACCCTATCAACCAACCCCGACGATACCCCCCTCTCGCCATAATTATCCTAACGCGAGACCCCCATCACACCCTCAACCAAAAACCAGCACCTACCCTAACCCTTATAATGCCCCTCGCCAGACAAGGAGCGTCGAATGTTTCAAGTGTTTGGGCAAGGGACATTATGCGAGGGACTGTCCCAACAGAAGGGTCATGGTCATTCGGCCAAATGGGGAATTATCTAGCGAAGACGAAGAGGAGGTTCCCCTTGAACCCACAACCCAGAGAGTGAAGCGGAATAAGAATTGCCTATGGAAGGCTTGATCTTGGTCACCAAGAGAGTTCTGCAAAGCTCCCCAAGTGTTACTGAAAGCACTCAGCGGGAAAACTTGTTTCAATCCAGAGCCTTGGTCAATGGGACTCTTTGTAGTCTCATAATTGACAGTGGAAGTTGTGTAAACGCGGCAAGCGAAGACATGGTTGCTGAATTGGGTCTTCACACCATCGCGCACCCTAAGCCATACCAACTCCAATGGGTTGATGATAGGACCTTTGTGAAGGTTGTGAAACAAGTTGAAGTACCGATAAAGATTGGAAAATATGAAGATTCTATCACTTGCGAAGTGGTGCGAATGCAAGCTACACACATTCTCTTGGGACGGCCTTGGCAATATGACAAGGAGGCTATACACTATGGCAAGGCCAACGAATACACCCTCAGCCATCTCAGTCGACCCTACACCTTGCTTCCCCTCACGCCAACCCAAGCCCTACAAGACCAAGTTCACCTGGCGAGTAAGGCCGAGAAGAAAAGAAAGAGCGAGGGCAGAGAGAGGAGAGAAAATGGAGAGAGGGTTCAAGGAACCTTGAGTGAAAAGAAAGAGTGTGCATTGATGGGAAACACCATGAGTGAGCAAACGAGAAAGGAAGAGTGCATCCCTCCCATGGCTAAAGATATAGACTTCAAAAGAGCTCTTTTGGGAAACAAAATTTGTTTCCTCATGATTCCAGCTCATTGCATGCTAACTCTTGAAAAGGTAGCTTCTCTTCCGTTCTATGTGCAGGAAGTACTGAAGGAAGTCGCTGGAGTATTCGATGAGCCGCGAACCCTTCCCCTCTATCGCGGCATAGAGCATCAGATAGACTTACTTTTGGGAGCGCCTTTGCCCAACAAGGCCGCATACCGAACCAACCCCCAAGAGTCCAAAGAGATCCAGTCGCAAGTGCAAGAGCTACTTGACAAGGGATTTATCCGCGGAAGCCTCTCGCCCTACGCGGTGCCAGTCATCCTTGTGCCTAAGAGCGATGGCACTTGGCGAATGTGCATGGACTGCCGCCCCATCAACTCTATCACTGTAAAGTATCGCCACCCTATACCTAGACTTGATGACATGTTGGATGAATTGAGTGGTGCTTGTGTGTTTTCGAAAATTGATCTTAGAAGTAGCTATCACCAAATTCGAATGAAGAAAGGTGATGAATGGAAAACTGCATTCAAAACTAAAATTGGTTTATATGAATGGAATGTCATGCCCTTCGGATTATCTAATGCACCTAGTACCTTCATGCGCCTAATGAATCATGTCTTAAGGCGATTAATTGGAAGATTTGTGGTAGTATACTTTGATGATATACTCGTATATTCCAAGAATCATGATGAGCATGCTGAACATTTGAGGCAAGTCCTCGGCACACTTATGTTAGAAAAATTGTATGCTAAATTTGAGAAGTGTGTCTTTGCATCAAATGAGGTTAACTTTCTTGGATATGTAGTTGGTGCGAATGGTGTCAAAGTTGATGAAAATAAAGTAAGTGCCATTCGAGATTGGTCTACTCCTAAGTCATTAACTGAAGTAAGATCCTTTCTAGGACTTGCTAGCTTTTATAGGAGATTTGTTAGGGATTTCTCTTCCATAGCCGCCCCTTTACATGAACTAGCTAAGAAGAATGTAGTATTTGAATGGGGTCAGTTGCAAGAGGAGTCTTTTAATGAATTAAAATCTCGGTTGACGAATGCACCCTTGCTTACTTTGCCAAACTTTGACAAAGTTTTCGAAGTAGAGTGCGATGCGAGTGGGATAGGCATTGGTGTTGTTTTGCACCAAGAAGGCCGCCCCATCGCCTTCTTTAGTGAGAAGCTAGGTGGAGCAACTTTGAATTACTCCACATATGATAAAGAGCTATACGCTCTTGTGAGATCATTGCAAACATGGAGTCATTATTTACTGCCTAGGGAATTTGTCATCCACACGGACCACTTGTCTTTGAAGTACCTTCAAGGACAAGGAAATTTGAGCAAGAGACATGTTAGGTGGGTAGAGTTCATCGAGTCCTTCTCCTATGTCATTAAGTATAAAAAGGGCAAAGAAAATGTTGTTGCTGATGCGCTTTCTAGAAGATATGCTCTACTCGTGACTCTTGACACAAAAATTGTTGGCTTTGATTGTTTGAAAAGCATGTATGAGCATGATGTGGATTTTGGTGAGATATTTGCTAATTGTGCTAAAGGAAGCCAAAATGGCTACTATGTGTTTGATGGCTTCCTGTTTAAGTTCAAAAGGTTGTGCGTTCCAAGGGGATCAATACGAGAAGTCATCATCAAAGAAGCACATGGAGGCGGTCTCATGGGACATTTCGGTGTCCAAAAGACCCTTGAAGCCGCAAAAGAAAACTTCTTTTGGCCAGGCATGAAGAAGGATGTCACCAAGGTCTGCGCAAGATGTGTAACATGCCACCAAGCCAAGTCCACTCTCCAACCAAAAGGGAAGTACACTCCTCTCCCTACACCTTCATTTCCTTGGGTTGATATAAGCATGGATTTCATAAGTGGTTTGCCTAGAACATCACATGGTCATGATGCTATATTTGTTGTAGTGGATAGGTTTTCAAAGATGGCACATTTCATTCCATGTCATAAAACTGATGATGCATCGCATGTGACCGATTTATTCTTTAGAGACATTGTAAAATACCATAGCCTCCCTCGATCTATTGTTAGCGATAGAGATTCTAGGTTTCTAAGTCATTTCTGGCGAACCCTTTGGTCTAGGTTAGGCACATGTTTGATGTACTCGACATCAAGTCACCCTCAAACAGATGGCCAAACTGAAGTGACTAATAGAACTCTAACCACTATCTTGAGAACCCTCCTTAGGAAGAATTTGAAGGAATGAGAAAAGTGCTTACCCCATGTTGAATTTGCTTATAACCGAGCCTACCATTCCTCTACATCTTATAGTCCATTTGAGATCGTATATGGTTTCAACCCTTTAGCTCCTTTGGACTTGGTAGCACTGAATCATACCGAACAGATGGATGTAGATGGGAGAAAGAAAGCCCAACACATGAAGGACTTGCATGCTAAGGTTCACAAGCAACTTGAAAAAGTTAATGAATCTTATGCAAAGAGGGCCAATAAGGGTAGAAAGTTTAGAAGTTTTCAAGTTGGGGATTGGGTGTGGTTGCACTTAAGGAAGGACCGGTTTCCCCAAGCTAGGAAAAATAAACTTGCGCCAAGAGGCGATGGCCCTTTCCAAATCACTAAGAAAATTGGTGAAAATGCATATGTACTTGACTTGCCTTGTGATGGATCTTATAACGTACATGCAACATTTAACGTGTGTGATTTGGCACCTTTTGAAGGTGATGAAGATTATGAGAATCCGCGGACGGATTCTTTTGAAGAGGGAGAGTATGATGTGGACATCGACCCAAGGACTCCCCAAACGTAAGGTAACGCTCAACCTCAAGCACGCGCGGCCCCAAATCCACTTCAAGGTCTCGGCAGACCTATGACAAGGACCCGGTTCAAACAAGTCCAAGCCAGTCTCAATGTGTTCATGAGACTCATGGCGCAGGGAGAAGAACAAGACGAGGCTCGAGAAAGGACCATACAACTTCGCCAACTCGGCATCATATTGGAGGAAGAGCACGCGAAGCCCTTTGGAGCCTGGAACATAAGTACACTCAAGGGCGGTGACGATGGCAAAACCCTCACGTGAGACTTCGAGTCGCAGGAGAAGCCCCAAGGCGAAGCCATTCAAGCAACCTGCGAGGTGAGAAGCGAGAATCGCCCAGCCATCCCACGCGAAGCCGCCCCGTGAAGCCTCCATACTTAACCAACGGGCAGACCCATCAAACCCGAAATGTCCCTTCTCTGAAGACACTCGGGAAGACAAATACTCACTTTACATGCAAAAGACACAAGAACACTTTTTAGGCTAGCTTTTGCCTTTTTACCTTTTTGGAAGCTTTTTGGATAGCATGCATGCAAAAGCACTTTAAGCTTTCTGCATGCATGCACAGATGTAAGAGCCGCTTTGCCCCTCACATCACTCCTCACCATTTAAGCTAGTTTCACACACATTTGTAACTAGAACATAATTTTGAATCAAGAATTCGGCCAAAACTCTCCAAGTGAGACCTTGGCTTTTGTGTTCTCTTTTCTTGCATTTCCATCTCCCTAGTGATCCATGCAAGAGGATCCAAACATAATATCTAGTATTGCTTGATCTTGTAGTCAAGAGGTGCTAGATCCCATCTCCTTTCCCAAGCATTATCAAGTGCATTGCCTCACCCCGTAGTGAGGAGGTTCACTTGGCCGAAATCTGTTCACTAGTTCGTGTTCTTGTCCGCCTCCGCCAAGCTAGATCCGCGATTGGCTAGATCGTGCGTTCAAGAACCGTGATCACATCACTAAGTTAGTGTAAACTTCTACCATTTATGCCTAAGTTGGCTTTAAGAAGAGAGCACACAAAGCTATTGAATTAAAATTGATGTGATATTTATGAGAGGAAAAGAGGATTCGAGATATTCTTATTGTTTTTTAATAGAACACACCCTTAGTATAATTAGAAAGGCAAACAATATTAGTTTTTGGATAAAATAGTCACAATGCTATGTGTCATGGACCAATTTTCTCGCTACACTTGTACGAATCAAAGGTAGTGGAAACAAAGGGAGATAACCTAAAATAATTGGGTGCACTAAAATGTCAACATTTTCTACTGGAGGGTTATACAAGACCGACTTCCTTCATGCTTTCAACTGGCGATCTATAACATTCCTTTGGAGAATGTGTCTCGCTAAAACTGTCCTTGAGATCTCGAAACTTTAGAGCACTCCTTGATTGAATGTCCAGCTGCTGTAAGTCATTTGAAATCTATATATGCATAGTGTGACTTGGGTGACTTCACAGGAGGTACCATCCAGGATGTTCTTACAGCAGGTGCGTCTGATGTGATCACCAAAATGATCAACTCTTGAAAGGATCTAGCTTGGAAGATGAACAACAAGCTCTTGGTAATTTTCGGCTAGCAAAGCACCTTTCAACTACAAGGTTGAACAGTACTTTAGATGCCAAGGGAAGAAGATGTATCTAGCACCTCTTAACTACTTGATTAAGCAATACTAGATATAATTCTTGGTGCTTGGGTACTTTTCCACTTGAATACCCAAGCTTTGGAGTTGGTGAGCTAGGTCTTGATCTTCTTCCCGTTCTTCTCCTTGTGCCATGACCTTCATGAACGCTTGTAGCCTTTCTTGCATTTTTTTCAACTGAGCTCGAGTCAAGGGTCCGTTGAGACCTTTGAAGGGACTAGGAGCCTTTTGGGGTGGAGTTGGGTTGATGTCCACATCATTCCCTCCCTCTTGAGAAGAATCCAACCTCGGATTTAAGTCCTCCATGTCACCTTCAAAAGGAAGCAAATCACAAACATTAAAAGTTGCATGAACATTGTATGAACCATCACATGGCAAGTCAAGAACATATGCATTATCATTGATCTTCTTTGTGATTTGAAAAGGTCCATCTCCTCTAGGTGAAAGTTTGCTCTTCCTAGCTTGTGAAAATCTTTCTTTCCTAAGGTGCAACCAAACCCAATCCCCTACCTCAAAAGTCCGAAACTTCTTGCCCTTATTTACCCTCTTTGCATATGCTTCATTGATCTTGTTAAGTTGTTCATGAACCTTAGAATGCAAGTCTTTCATTTGTTGAGCTTTCTTTTTCCCACTTACATCAATTTGATCATCATGATTTAAAGCAATTAAGTCCAAAGGTGTTAAAGGATTAAAACCATACACAATTTCAAATGGACTAAATGAGGTGGAAGAATGGTATGCACGATTATAAGCAAACTCAACATGTGGCAAACATTTCTCTCATTCTTTCAAATTCTTCCTAAGTATGGTTCTCAAGATAGTGATTAGGGTTCTATTAATAACCTTGGTTTGACCATCGGTTTATGGATGACTAGATGTAGAAAACATTAAGCTAGTCCCTAACCGTGACCACAAGGTCCTCCAAAAATGTCCAAGAAACCTAGAATCCCTATCACTCACAATTGACCTAGGAAGTCCATGATATTTAACAACATGCTTGAAAAACGAATCGGCCACTTTAGATGCATCATCACTCTTATGACATGGAATAAATGTGCCATTTTAGAGAATCTATCAACAACCACAAAAATAGCATCATGTCCAGGTGAGGTTGTAGGCAATCCACTAACAAAATTCATGCTAATGTCAACCCAAGGGAGAGTAGGAGAAGGAAGAGGAGTGTACTTCCCTTTCGGTTGGAGGGTGACTTTTGCCTTGTGACAAGTGATGCATCCTGCACACATCCTTGTGACATCTTTCTTCATGCCCGGCCAACTTCAAAGTCTCTAGTGTCTTTTGGACACCAAAATGGCCCATTAGGCCGCCATCATGTGCTTCCTTGGTGATGACCTCTCTCATGGAACTCCTTGGTATACAAAGCCTCTTAAACTTAAACAAGAAGCCATCAAATATGTAGTAGCCATTCCGGCCACCCTTAGCACAAGAAGCATATATCTCACCAAAATCAAGGTCATGTTCATACATATCCTTCAAACAATCAAACCCCATAATCTTAGCATCAAGAGAAGAAAGAAGTACATATCTCATAGACAAAGCATCGGCTACCACATTTTCTTTCCCCTTCTTGTACTTAATGACATAAGAGAATGATCCAATGAATTCTATCCATCTAACATGCCTTTTATTTAAGTTGCCTTGACCTTGAAGGTACTTCAAGGAGAGGTGATCCGTATGAATCACAAACTCCTTAGGCAACAAGTAATGACTCCACACTTGCAAGGATCTCACAAGAGCATAAAGCTCTTTATCATAGGTGGAGTAGTTCAATGTAGCACCATTCAATTTTTCACTAAAATATGCAATGGGGTGGCCCTCTTGGTGCAAAACGGCACCAATGCCAATCCCACTTGCATCACATTCAATTTCAAAGACCTTCTCAAAATTAGGTAAAGCAAGCAAGGGAGCACTCATCAATTTGGACTTTAGAGCAAGAAAAGACTCCTCTTGGGCTTTACCCCATGCAAACACAATATTCTTTTTAGTTAAATGATGTAAAGGGGCGGCAATAGAGGAAAAGTCCTTGATAAACCTCCGGTAAAAACTAGCAAGACCAAGAAATGATCTCACTTCGGTTATGGACTTAGGAATGGGCCATTCCTTTATTGCTACCACTTTACTTTCATCAACCCTAACACCATGCTTTCCCACAACAAATCCAAGAAAGTTAACTTCACTTGTAGCAAAGACACACTTTTCAAACTTAGCATACAACTTCTCAAGCCTAAGTGTATCTAAAACATGCTTCAAGTGATCAATATGCTCAACATGATTCTTGGAATACACCAATATGTCATCAAAGTAGACAACCACAAACTTTCCAATGAAATGCCTCAAAACATGGTTCATTAATCTCATGAAAGTACTAGGTGCATTGGTTAATCCAAAGGGCATAACATTCCATTCATACAAGCCAATCTTAGTCTTAAACACCGTTTTCCATTCATCACCCTCTTTCATGCGAATTTGATGATATCCACTTTTCAAATCAATTTTAGAGAAAACACATGAACCACTCAATTCATCAAGCATATCATCAAGTCTAGGGATAGGATGTCTATACTTTACAGTGATGGTGTTGATGGGTCGGCAATCCATACACATCCGCCAAGTACCATCACTTTTGGGCACCAAGATGACTGGTACGACACATGGAGAAAGGCTCTCTTTGATGAAGCCTTTTTGGAGCAACTCTTGCACTTGTGCTTGAATCGCCTTGGACTCTTGAGGGTTAGTCCGATAGGCGGCCTTGTTGGGAAGTGGAGCACCCGGAATCAAGTCAATTTG
Organism: Stellera chamaejasme; assembly: GCA_024586325.1. Classification (NCBI taxonomy): domain Eukaryota; kingdom Viridiplantae; phylum Streptophyta; class Magnoliopsida; order Malvales; family Thymelaeaceae; genus Stellera; species Stellera chamaejasme. The sequence goes on along the minus strand of CM044981.1, from coordinate 51,484,442 downwards.
GTGCTCAATCCCCCTATATGGAGGGAGGCTGCAAGGGTCTTCAAAAACATCTCCATAGGCCTTCAAGAGATCCTGCACATCCAAAGAAAGAGAAGATACTTGTTCAAGGGTTAGCATGCATGAAGTTGGAACCATGAGAAAACAAGTTTTGTTTTGCAAAAGTGCTCTTTTGAAATCTCTCTCTTTGGCCAAGTGGGGTATGCACTCTTGTTTTCTCTCTTGCTCTCTTGAGGTGTTTCCCACATATGCATACTCCTTCTTTTCTCTCAAGGATCCTTGATCCTTCTCACTCTTTTCTCTCTTCTCCCTTCCCATTTCCCTCCTTTTGCTTTCGGCTTTGTTAGCCAAATGGATTTGGTCTTGTAAAGCTTGAGTGGGTGTGAGTGGGAGTAGGGTTAGGTTTCGGTTTTGATGGGTGATGATGTATTTGTTGGCATTTCCATGATGAATGGCATCCTTGTCATATTGCCATGGCCTCCCAAGTAAGATGTGAGTGGCTTGCATCCTCACAACATCACAAGTGATGGTGTCTTCATACTTGCCAATTCGGATTGGCACTTCAACTTGTTTCACCACTTTGACAAAGGACCTATCATCCACCCATTGGAGTTGGTAGGGTTTCAGATGCATCTTTGTGGGAAGATGCAACTCTTGGACCATGTCCTCGCTTGCGGCATTCACACAACTCCCGCTATCAACAATGAGACTACATAGTGCGCCATTCACCAAAGCTCTTGTTTGGAAGAGGTTCTCCCTTTGTGTAGTTTCGGTTAACTTGGGAGAGCTTTGGAGAACTCTCTTGGTGACCCGATATGCCCCTCAAGAGGCAATTCTCCCTCCTCTTCTTCGGTTTCTTTATTAGGAAGTTCATGTGGAACTTCCTTCTCATCTTCACTTGAGATGTCACCATTTGGTCTAATCACCATAACCTTCTTATTGGGACATTCTCTTGCATAGTGTCCCTTTAAGGAGGCTTTGAGGTGACGGTTTGGTAGGGTTTGGAGGTGGAGGGCTTGCTTGTGGAGGTTGGTTTACTCCATGAGTTTCGGTTGGAGGTATGGTAGGAAGTGTAGGAACTTCCTCTCTTCAATTGCTTCTCCACTCTTATGGCCTTGTGCACTAGCTCTTGATAACTTCCATAGTCACAAAGCTCCACCGCCCGAGAGATGTCATCTCTCAAGCCATACAAAAACCGAGCCATCTTTGCCTCTTGGTTCTCCTTGACATTAGCTCTCATCAAGGCGCTTTCAAGCTCCTTTTGATAGTCTTCAACACTTCGGTTGCCTTGGGTGAGGTGTTGCAACCTTTGAGCACATTCTCTTTCGTAGTAACATGGGATGAACCGAGCTCTCATGGCATGCTTGAGCTCCTCCCAAGTGTCAATGGGAGCTTGGCGGTTTCTTGCTCTTGCTTGGTGCTCTTGCTCCCACCAAATGATGGCATAGTCATGGAGTTCAATGATAGCTAATTTGAGTTTAGTAGCATCATTGTACCCCATGACATCAAAGACTCTCTCGGTCTTGTTCACCCAAGTGAGGTACTCCTCCGGATCACTTGAGCCATAGAAAGGTGGAACTTGAAGCTTCACATTGTTGAGAGCGTGTTGATCTTGAACTTGGCCTCTCTCACCTAGGTTTCGGTTAAACCCTCGGTGGAAGTGGCCTCTTGCATGCTCCTCTTCTTCATCTAGGTCTCTTTCAAGATAGGCCTTGGCTTGCACCCTATCTTGAAAGATCCTTCTTCTAGGGTTTCGTTGAGGAGGTGGTGCTTCATGTGGCTCTTCATCACTACTCTCCGAAACCTCCTCAACCATTCGGCCCCTCCTTGGTGGAACAAGAGGCCGAATGCTAGGAGCATTTTGTGGTGTCTTTTGGGGCGGTTCCCTCCTTGTGGCTTCGGTTATGCCTTGAGCATGGGAGCTCTCCGGTAGCTTGCCTTGTGCAATCTCAAGCCTTGTCACCTTGTCATTAGTGGTGACTATTTGAAACTTGATCTCCTTAAGCTCTTGCACAAGAGTGGCAAGAGTTTCTTCCAACTTCAACTTAGGAGGAGGAGGAGGAGTTGATGAAGATGAATCGGTTGACATACCTACAACAAAGACTTCTTTCTTTTGCAATTGAAAATATGAAGTTAGTGGTATAAACCCTCTCTTTGTGTTTGTATTCTCTTTGTGTTTCACTCAAGGAGGATTATCAATGGTGTATCACTCTTGATTGGCTTTAACCTCTCAAGTCCACAACCTCTTTCAACCTTGTTCAAGGAAGACACAACAATGGACACAAGAATAAACTAGTAAAACCAAAAAAAAGTAGAAAAAGAGAGCACTAGTTACTTGGAACTAGGTTTTGAAAAGTTTAAAGGTAGATGGGGTTGAAAGAAATAAGGTGTGGTATAAGAAAGGTCTTTTGCAAACAACAAACACCTTTTGATGCAAGATGTTTAGAACTTTTGGATCAAATGTACTTTTGTAATGAACTTTGTATGAACACAAGATGAACTTGATGAACTTGCAAGAACACTTGATGAACACAACTTTTCTCTCTCTTCAAAAGTTGCACTTTTCTTGATCCTTTTTCAATAGCAACAAACTTTTCACTTCACAACATCATAGCATCATAAACAACAACTTTTGCACTTTCACTTTGCAAAAATGGTAACTTTTGCACTTTGCAAGGATTGGCAACTTTTGCACTTTCACTTTGCAAGAAATGGCATGAGTTTCGGCCACTCTCTAAGAAAGGTAGAAAGTAGTTTCTTCAAAGTTTGCAAATCAAAACAAAAGGGTTCTTTGAAGAAACTTACAACATAAACATCAACCAAGCAACAAAGCTCTGAGACCACTTGATGTGATCACCAAAATGATCAACTCTTGAAAGGATCTAGCTTGGAAGATGAACAACAAGCTCTTGGTAATTTTCGGCTAGCAAAGCACCTTTCAACTACAAGGTTGAACAATACTTTAGATGCCAAGGGAAGAAGATGGATCTAGCACCTCTTAACTACTTGATTAAGCAATACTAGATATAATTCTTGAACCAAAATTATGGAACAAGGGAATGGATTGAAGAAGTGAGAAACCAAAGCCAAAATGCTCTCAAAATGGAGACAATATTTTCGGCCAAAAGAGTTCTAATGGCTGAAATGGTGAGTTGCTACCTAAATACATGAAATGGTGGTAGTGGAGGTTATTACCCAAAGTGTGGTTAACACTTTTGGTAACAACCCCTTAAGTCTTCCTACCATTTTCATGCTTAAAGCAAAAGGCATAATGACCTACTTAAAATGGTGAGGGAGAGTAAGAGGATTCCACTTGTTACACCCACCCCGACGTTTTGGAATTTTCCGGCGAATATCTGCTGAAAACGTGAATTCTGCAAATTATCGGAACAATATTGGATTATGATAAATTGTTGGAATTCAATGTTTGGAAGTGAATTTGGTGATATTTATAAGTGTTTTACGTGTTGGACGGCAATTTTTGAGTTCCGGGACAGTTTGCGGAAAATCGGTTTCGGAGGGCAAAATGGACACCGACGGGGAAAATTAGGAGATAATCACAAGGATTATCTCCCTTGGTAATTTCTGCAGTAACTAATTAAGGGGAGTAGATATTTTTGGCCCTTGGTCAAAGTATGGTAACCCATACTTTGCCCTTACCCACACATGTCACTCATTCATTCCACCACCATTTTATTTCTTTTACCTTCTCCATAAAACCAAGTATTGTTCCCCTCACTCACCATTTATTCAGCCCTTTTGTCATTTCTGAATCACTTATCTCATTCCTCTCTCTCACTCAAACACTTAGAAAGAGAAATTAACTTTTGAACACTCTCTCCTTTGCTGGCCAGAATACTTCTCCTCTGTTCGTGGCTGATTCTGCTCGTCTGGAGTTCAAATTGGCTTTGGTGGTAGTTAGAAGAAATCTTCCTTAACCTCTTGGCTTCAACTTTTCTGAAGGGGCCATGGTCCAAAAACGTCGGAAAGACCTCCAAATCTGAGCTGCACGAAAACGGGTCTGCTGTGATGTTGGTGCTGAAAACTCAAACTTGAAGTTTCGAGTTTTGAGGTTCAACAAGCTTGGTTCTACCACTTTCTTAACCTCACAAATCAGTGACAATCAAGGTAAATTTGAGTTGGTTTTGGGCTAATCATCATGTTTGAAGTTGAACATGTATGGAAGTTATGCTTACTCTTGATTGTTCATGGCCAAATCTTTGAAGGAAACTTTGGTGGTGGTGGTGTCACAATTCCAGCAACTAAATCAAGGGTTGAGTGAGTTTCAGCAAGGTGAGGAACCCCTTGTTAAGCTTTTTGAAATTTTGGTTGTTGGTTGGTGTTGATCTTCATGTATGTTGGTGTTTGATACATGTTAAGCATGTTTTGTTCTTGGAAAATCATGAAAACACAAGTGTTGGGAAAAATCAGCAAGAGGCCGAAATTATGAGCATGTGTGTGGATGATGTTTTGTTGAAGATTTAAGTGTTTAAGTGTTGAAAAATGGAAGTATATAAAGGTTTATGCATGGAAGTGTTAAGTTTTAAAGTTTGGGTGAAAATTTCAAGGAAAACCGAAAATCAAGGACTTGGAAGAAACTTTTTGTTTGCTGTGAATAGTGTTTTGGTGATGAAAAGTTGATTAAAACATGTTAAAAATGGTTTAACATGAAGGATTAAAAGAAAGTGACTAAAGTGTGAAGTTTAGAAAAGATTTGGGTTGAGATGGAAGTTGGGCCGAAAGTATGGGCTTGGGCCGAAATTTGGGAAAGAATGGATAAAGGTTGACTTTTTGACCAAGTTGACCAAACCGGGTAAAGTTGACCTTTTATGAAAATTGGAGGACCAAAGTGTAAAATATGGAAAAGTTTGGGTAAAAGTGTAAACTTGTTATTAATGGAAGGAAGTCGCTAGAATTGTGAAAATTGGGGTACTTTTGCAAGTTCTGAAAAGTTCGAGGACTTAGGTTGTAATTAAGAATAAATTCCCAACACATGAAACTTTAGTGAAATAACTAAAGTTATTTGTATGTCTCTGATTAGCGATTAAATCTGCGTCTTAGGGATCTTGCTTGTGCGTCGGGGGCCACGGTAGATATCCGATTTACATCGAGGTAAGGGTTTAACTTTCTTAATGCGCATTTATGTGTATTAGGTTAGTTAAGGGCTAGTACTCGGGTCGAGGTGGGACCCGGTGACTCCGGGGCTAGTCACAAGGTACGTAGCGGTTTGCGGGGATTTTATTTACGGACTGATTATGCATATCGGGGGTCGATAGCGGACCCATTTACATTATATGTTACGGACTTCGCTATATCGGATCTGCATATCGGGGTCGACAACGGACCCGTTATATGTTCTGTACCGGCTTAGGCCGTTTCTGTGACAGTTAGGGGACGTACGCCCCTTCGCTGGTACCATGCGTTCTGACCCGATAATCGGCGTGAGCCTAATAAGCCGCTGTAGGGTGCTGTCAGTGGTCGGGGACCACCTGTATGGGCTTACCACTTGTTATCGACTGATGGGAACGCCAGTGATTCTGGTATGCCAACCATGGTCGTTAACACAGTCCGACGGGACTTCTGAGCATCATGACTCTGCATATCATAATACTTTTTAGGATTGGGATATCTGCTAGATCATTGCATGCTAACCCTTTTGTGCAGGCAAAAAAATGTTTTTAAAGTTTTGTTTTGACCGTTTCGTACCTACCCCCTTACTGGGTTCTTTCGAGAACTCACCCCACATATATAACATTTTCGAGGATGCTGGGCAAGCGACTGCGGAGTAGACCTCCGCGGTGTTAGATTCTGCATTACATGCATTACGAGGTATTTATCTGTTTATGTCTGGGGGTTTTCTCGTTAGATCCCTTCTGTGATCTGCGTTTGGACTATCTGTTCTGTCTAACGTTATTTCTCCTTTGTATGTTTAGCAGCAGCAACAGTTTTGTTTGGCGAAGTATAATTCCTTTCTATGGCTCGGCTCTGTAGGCGTAGTATGCATATTAGTTATCTCTGCATTCGGATTTCTGGTCTGTATAGTTTATTCGTGGGAGTTTCCGACCCTACGCAGAGGGCGGAACTCCTTCTGCCTGTATTATCTGTATTATTCTTATGTTTTCTGCGAGCGCGATATACTGTAAGAACCACTAATGTGTCTCGGGTGCAGGTTTAGGACTTGTAAGACGTCGTAAAAATCTGCAAACACGTAACAACCTTAAAACCGAAAGATAACGTTTTAAGGGATGGGTTTTTGGGACCAAACCCTTTTAAGAGAAAATTCCGCGATCACCCGCCGCCGATACCTCCAACCTCTGCAAGAAAGATGCTTCCGCTAGTTCCGGGGGCGGTGGGGTGACAGCATGGGAAGGTGGTGCAACACTCCAAAGGTGGTGGTGCTCCGGTCGGATGTTGAGGGTGGTGCGTGCAGCCGGCCGGCCGATCGCCTGGAACAGAGGTTGGGTCACCTGGAATCTCGCCCAACCACCTGTACCTCTCCGGGCGATCGCCTGGACTAGGGTTTGGGTCGCCTGGGTTCCCACCTGACCAGCTGTTCCTCTCCGGGCGACCGCCTGAGCTGGGGTTTGGGTCGCCTGGGCCTTCGCCTGCCAGGATGGTGATGGAGATGTTGTCCTTGGTGCTTGGGTGCTTTTCCACTTGAATGCCCAAGCTTTGGAGTTGGTGAGCTAGGTCTTGATCTTCTTCCCGTTCTTCTCCTTGTGCCATGACCTTCATGAACGCTTGTAGCCTTTCTTGCATTTTCTTCAACCGAGCTCGAGTCAAGGGACGTTGAGACATTTGAAGGGACTAGGAGCCTTTTGGGGTAGAGTTGGGTTGATGTCCACATCAGCGTCTCACACTTCCCACTCAAGACTTTCTCACTTTCAAATGATGGGGTAGGATGCCATTGTTCGAATCACTGCTTGGAGTATCTGAAAGAGCCGAAACACAAAAATCTTCAAAGATATAAATGCGGACCATGGATCTGGGCTTGGTGCGGTTCAATATCTATCACTTTTATGGATTTCCAATCGATGGAGGAAGTTTAATGTAAAATGGTGTAACTGGCTCCTAAAGCCTTTGACATCCATTGCTAATTCCTTGTAATTCCCTGTATTCTTTTCTTTTGTAAGGTCCTGACACTTCATCTTAACAATATATATACATATATATATATTCGTTGCCTCAAAAAAACACTTGTATGACACTTAGTAACGGCTCCTGGTGGGTAAGTTAGTGTGAACCACCATCATTTATGCCTAAGTTGGCATTAAGAAGAGAGCACACAAACCTATTGAATGAGAACCAATGCTTAAAGCTACAACTCGTTTGTAACTCAAGGTTGTCTATGTACAAATGAGCCCAAGAGACGTAAATATAGGGAAGCAATATCCTCAATGAACGATGAAGATCTACTTGATCCAAGGGCTAACATTTCCCTCTAGATCTTTAATTCTTGGAGATCCCAGATCTCTCCACACATATAACATATGTCCACAATGTTCTAGCAAAACCTATAATCAATCTAAAGATACCTGGAGTGCTCCTGAGGGTTCTTCATGGTGCTAGAACCTTTCAGAATCTCATAACACTTCCTAGTGCATTTTGACACCTTTCAGAGTTTTCTAGGGCCTTCTAGCATTGTGTAATCCACCCTAGACTCCTCTAGTCGCTTCTAGACCCCTTTGAAACTCTCAAATATGGCTTAGACTTATCTAGATATATTCCAGCATTAGGATGTTCTCTACTGTTTTAGACCTTTCCTAAGTATCTGTCATCACCTTGCCCCATATTACATTCCTATTGCTCACCCTTGAGAATGTTATCTGGTATGCTTATATTTCCCGCATCCCCATACAACTACTCTGCGCCCTTTGCCTCAAATAGGTCATCACATCCCCGATTTCGAGCAATATCCTCATTGCTTAAGTTGGGCAGCCTTCTCACAATGGACATGTCCATCGCATTTTCTCCTGGACACCTTAGGGTCGTTGAGTTGTTGATCCTCTAGCCAACTCATCAATCACATGGTTGAGAGCTTAGCCTCTTGGCTCGAGCTACACTGATCCAACCGCATAAAGCAAGTGTCTGCTTCACCCAACAAGCACATGATGCTAGAGAAGGGAAGTGTTTTAGTCTTCGCATTGCCCAAGAACTCCATCCAGAGCACCATGGGACAATCTTCCATTGAGACAACCGAGAAATCCACAAGGCCATACCAGTCACCTAGCTAGGTGCACCTCCATGTTGCGTGCCACATGTAGCATCGACTTTTCATGATGGACTTACAACAAATGGATTGGAAGATGTTATGATGAATATATAGACCACTACAAACTCCTAGAAACCTCTCAATTTCCATCCACGTAAGGGTTTGTGCACTTTATGTCCATCATAGGTCTGTTGGGCATTCAATGTTTTAACTGAAGCTGCTATAATGATCGACTTAGGTTGTGATCTTTGCCACAACAAAGTAGAAAAATTGACAACCTTTTAAAATTCGAAGAAGAAGAGAGTAAAATTATGAGGGTAATTAAAATGTAGATCTGATATTTTATTGTTTTTTTGTTAAAGAACACACCCTTATGAGTATGGCTATAAATGAATTGAACTTTTATCATTCTCGAACTCAGCTCGTGTGTTATTTAAAAGTGTTTTATCGAGTTCGAGCACACTTTAGTTTGACTCCATTACTTATCGAGCATAATATATATACACACACAAATAGTGTATCTAGGATAGTTCATATATAAGTAATATATACAAGTAATTACCTTATTTTACTAAACTTATATATTTTAAGGACTAACTAATTGTTATAAGACCATAATCTAACCATAATTAAATGAGATTTGAGGAAAAATGAATTAATTTTCAAGGAGTTCGTGAGCTATCGAATTGATTTTGAGCATAGTTTGAATGATTCAATAGTCAAGCTTTCAACTAGCTCACGAGCTATCAAGCCGAACTCGAGTATTTCATCGATCGAGCCGAGTTCGAGCCTTTATCATCAAGATTTGTCGAGTTATCAAGTCGAGTTCATCCTTGATATGAAAGAATTATGTCGAGATCGAGCTTGAATCGGCTTATTTACCGCCCTACTTACCACTATGTTTAATGTTTAGAGTTTTGCTACGGGTACCTCTTTACTCTCTTTAAAAATCTCCCTACATCGTCATATCTTCCTTATTTTCCTGATTTTTTTAATTGGTACACTACCCAAGCAAATGCCCCATCGCATCTCGCCCCTCGCATTATCGTCAGCAGCAACCAAGGAAACACATGGAGATGCCACCACATCGCGCAAAGGCGCTACCAGGGGGGCTTCGCACCTGTTGGCTTCGCCAGGTCCTCGCAGATTCGCATCTCCTGGCCCCGCCAGACAAGGTCTTCGCACCTCCTGGTCTTCGCCATCCACCACTTGGCAACGTCACAGGCTGGGGAAGGAAACGGGAAACGGTCATCCCCACGACCTACCCACGTTCTCCATCAACATCCCCAATCTGCCGCAACTCTGGAACGTGGGGGAGCACTCCACTACTCCAAACACGGGACAACCGCCACCTCAACGCCTTCTATAAAAGGATGGCTTGGGAAAGGTACACCCTATCTACACATCTCCACTCCTCTTTCTGCTCCTGAGTATTCCGTTTTACACCTTGCAGATTACTCCGGAGCTCAAGATCGTCGTTCCGATCGTTCCACCACCATTCAAGTATCTGGAAGCCCAGTTCCGTAAAGGAACCAGTCTATCACTAATTATCATCCATTCACCTATTAGCACATCATCTGCCACAACAATAGGGAGAAAATTGAGTGTCATTTTTAGTGACTGATAGTATTTTCATACAATTTATGATACTCCCTCCGTCCCATTATTTTTGAAACATATTGACTTTCACGCTATTTTAAGTAAAGTTGGTTTTATGTTGACTTGTTAAATGAAAAAGATGAATAGATGGATAGTTGGATAAATTCATATACGAAAATTGACTTAAAAAATCAAAGTGTTTTAATAATTTTGGAATAATCCAATAACAAATAGAGTATAAGATACTTTCTGTACGCCACTTCTGGTGTGTAGGAAATTAATATCTCCATTTTCGATTTCCGATTTCCGATTAATAATGACCAATGACAAAATGTGTTTTATGACGTACAATCATGACTGATATTATTATGGTGTGTTCAAGATTGGGATTTAAAAAACAAAAACTCACATATTCCATCAAATCATTTGTATCTTTTAAATATCACATATTTCAACATTTCCTATTCCAGTCTGATTCTCTAACACAGCCTATAAATTGTGGTAACACCAATGTTGGGAGAATAGTGAATTTTCGGCCCATATATAGACAAATAATATAGCTGCAAATTCGGTACTTCCACTAATTAATAAAGAACATTTATTGTCGTTATACCACTTGACGTGATAACCTTCCATATATAACGATGATGTATTTTCTATAGATAGAAGTAATCATGCATGCATAATAAGCACCCTTTAATTGCAGCATGCAAAAAAAAACAACTTTTTTGTGTGCTGTTAATTAAAAGACAGTGTCTAACAACAAGAACCACCCATAAATCTAGCCATCTAAAGTTTAGAAACTGAGAAGCATGATCAAACCTGAAAACTAAACTAGAGAAAACAAGGACAGATTTTTAATTTAATATCCATTCAGTTACTTTATTATTATTATTATTATTATTATTATTATTATTATTATATATGAACCATAGAAAACGTAAATCTTTTATATTTGGTTTAATTGAGATCGAACTGACCAGGTAACCACTCTTAAGGACAGGTAGGGCATTGAATTAACTTTTATTAGACCTCCGTTTAACAACTATAAATTTTAGGATTAAGTACACTTATCCCTTATTAAACTATATATTGTGTAAATGACATTTGCCTAAAACTATATTGTACTCCCTCTGTCCCATAAAAATTGTGATGTTTGACTTTTATGTTTTTAGTTGTAGTGTTTGACCCAAAAATTTACTATGATAAACAGTGAAACAATTAGAAAATATAGATTGTAAATTATGAGAAACATATGGATCATTTAACTTTACATATCTAAAAATTGATAAAAATAAACCATAAATTAAATACTGTGAAACTAACAAAAAAACGCTGCAACTTTTATGGGACAAAGAGAGTATCAAATTAACCTCTAATGATTCAAATTACTATGGGATAGTTTTACAGTTAATTGATACTTAAAAATTAAAATTATCACCTATAGTCATGGTAAATACAAAATAGTCCCTTTCCATTTCATTGTAAAATATCAATAATATAGCTTAGAATTACCAGAGAATTCTAAAAAAATTCATATAAGTGATGAGATTAAGTGATGGTTGATCTATTAAATTAACCAGGAATGATATCAACTAAATAGGGTATATAGCAGGAATTGGTCATTTCATTCACTTTAACAGCTAGACGACTTAATCCTACTATAAACCTGTCTGTCTTAGAAATTATAGGATTTTAAATTTAATTATAAGTTCATACTACCGCCATTCCTAAAAAAAAGTGTGCATTTTATGATTTTATTTATTCATTTGATATATAAAGTTTAATAATTATTTAATGTGTGTAGTTTTTAAATATATTTTTTTTCGATTTTTTTCAACGAATTATTTCTAGTAATAATTTAAATATTCCACAATATTAAAAAAAAGTGCACCAGTTTTTCATCTTAGTATTTTTCAAAGTAAAAGTTAACGAATTTGGCCACCAGCATTTCATTTTTGGTGCTCATTTTTCTAGAACAACTGAATTCAAAATGGTGGAGGTCGTTTTCGTTCAAGGTTTGGCTATTTTAGCAGGTCAACCGTGTCCAAGAAAACTTGCAGTATATATTAGTTAGACTTTACTTTTCTTTAATAAAAAGGGTTGTTGTTTCGTTACATACATGTACGTACTATACATAATTTTGAGTAATTATGTATAGGAGTATATATTAAAAGCAAAAAAAAAAATGTATATAGGGGAGGAATAATTTAGTGGAAGAAAACTTACATTTTCAATTCTATTGAAATTTATAGGATGGAGGTAGTATAAAACTTTTAACCTCTTAATTCTTATTTGTTAAAATTAATAAGCTAAATTCATTGCTATTTCTATTGATCAAATGTATATTTTGAATTTCTTTTTGTACTTGGCTAGGCGAACTTATAAAATATTATGTGATGTTGCATGTTCATGATGTGTACTACCTATAAAAATCCATATATCATAGTCATTTGAAGCAAATATACTGCAGAGACACGAAGTAAATTTTCAAGTTTCATCATTTTATCTTTTAAACTCGAACTTCTACATCCTATCAAATTTCTAACATCATTACGACAAAATTGAGAAAACCCCTAAAATGGATATCTTCCTCTCATGTCAACTAACAAGGGTACGTACAAATAAAATGGGCAAAGTGCATTGAAGATACATAGTCTAGCGGTTGAATCAAAAATACTTTTTTTGACTTAATTTTTTTACTAAAAATAAGTTTTTTAGAAGAAATTTGAAAAAAATATTTTTAGAAGCTAGACTATTTGACCAGCCTTTTGTATATATATTATTTTATATTGTATAATAAAATAGTGAAGAACAAAATTCATAGATTAAATTTTGAGAAGAAACGTAACAATTAAATTAAGATTGAGAAAGTATTTTGATATGATTAAACCATTGATTAATTATTTTACTATTTTTTCCCTTTTTCTGATTTACTAATAAATTCATTGGCGCCGTTCAAGGAGGAAAAAACAAAATAAAACAAAACTGATTACATCTGAGGTCAAAACGTATTTATTGGTCGTAAAATAGAAACATGGGGACCATGATGACTTAATCATGGAACATTAGTCACGTCCGTACCTATACAGCAATTGAAATTAACGTTATGTTCAACAACCCACTTAACTAAGAGAATTACATTATGAGAATGTAGAAGATACTTATGAACGGTTTAGGATACTTATGGAGCGCATCATTTCATTTCATGTATGGAGTGCATCTTTTCACACCTCGTAGAATATGAAAAATTTACCGTGGTTTTATCGCGACGGAGGCCGTGGTAAACCAGTTTACTGCGGTCTACTGCGCGGTAAATGGCGTTTACCGCGGCATTTACAGCGCAGTAGGCCGCAGTAAATTGGTTTTCTCTACGTAGTGTCATGCATATAGAGTATCATTTGGAGGATGAAGTGTATCGTCTGAGTTCATCATTTGGGAGATGAAGTGCATCATGTGTGAGCTGGATTGCACCATTAGTGGAAAAAAGTGCATCATGTTTATACAGAAGAGCATCATAATGGAAAAGGAGAGCATCACTATCGTCACCAAGCGCATCATTTTGAAAGGTTAAAGTGATATGAACCCACGTAGGTTCACACTTAGGAGGGATCTAGCTTGTTGAGGGATGATACTGTAGCAGGTGGCTCTAAGCACCTCCAAGCTATTTTCGGCTTGGCAATACTTAGAATAATGTCGGGGAAGTGAGGGATCTAGCACCTTCGCACTACAAGGTGAGACAATACTAGATATAAGGTTTGAGACCACTTTCGCGAAATCAAGGGAAGGGCACAAAGGTAGCAAACATGGAGAACCCAAATTCTAGAGTATTACTTTCAAAATTCATTAAACAAGTTCTGAATGACCAAAGAGGCAAAAATACAAATATATAGGATAATGAGGCGGCTAATCCTCAAACCCTAAAAGGAAAATTACAAGGGTGGTGATGTGGCTTGATGATGTGGAGGAGAGGGGACATGGAGGTGCGCCAAATGACCAAGGCTAAGGGTCTAGGCCATGGCGGCATTAGTCCAACCGCCGGGCCTAGAGGCACCTTGGCCTTGCCGGTTGATGCTCTATTGCCTAGCCTAGGAGGCCCTTGGCCCTAGCAGTATCACTCCTACCGCCGGGCCTAGAGGCCCCTTGGCCTTGGCGGTAGATGCTATACCGCCTAGCCTAGGAAGCCCTTGTCCCTGGCGGTATCACTCCTACTGCCGGGCCTAGAGGCCCCTTGGCCTTGGCAGTAGATGTTCTACCATCTAGGCCTACGAGGCCCTTGGCCATGACGGTATCACTACTATAGTCGGGCCTTGGAGCCCCTTGGCCTAGGCAGTTGTACCCCTACCGCCGGGCTTAGGGAGCCCTTGGCCTAGGCGGTATTAGTCCTACCGCCGGCCTAGGTGGGCATTGGCGGTAGCACTCCTACCGCCGGCCTAGGGAAGCCATGGGCCTTGGCGGTAGTACTTCTACCGCCGGCCTAGGGAGCCCTTGGCTTGGCGGGAAGACTCCTACCGCCGGCCTAGGAGTCTCCGGTTAGCCTTCAAGTCCGTTTCCTCTTGCACAAGGCTCCAACTCCAAGCTTTCCCTTCGAAGTCTTGAGTACTTGCTTCCAATTGAAGTCCCAATGCTTGAACCTTGGTTGAGGTGACTTGAGCTTCAACCTCTTGATCAAACTTCTCGGTCATAGTTCTCATGATGGCTTCCAAGGTCTCTTTAACCATTTTTGCTCTAGCCCTTTTCATTGGTCCTCCAATATTTCTTAAAGGACTTCATGGTGACTTGAGGGGCTTGGGAGTTTGAGCATCCTCAACACTTGGACTCTTTGAATGTGAGCTTGATCTATGGTTCATATCATAAAGAAAATAAGTGCAATATTAAGTCATTAGAATGAGTGCGTAATATTTGTAAGGGAGAGCATCATAGTGCAATAGGAGTGCATCATAGTGGTCACCAAAAACATCATTTTGGGAGGTTGAACAAAATGAGTGCATCGTTAAGTCATTAGAACGAGTGCATCATGTTTGTAAGGTAGCACATCATACTTGAAATCTAGAGCATCATTCTAGTCACTATGCACATAGATTAAAATGCACCATTAAGTCATCAAATTGAGTGCATCATGTTGTTACGGGAGCACATCATAATGCATCGCAAATGCATCATTGTGGTGTCGGAGCACATCATTTTGGTAGTCGAACAAATACGCTAGGGCAGGTGGTTGTTTACTTCAGAAGAATATGGTAGATAGAATTTGTTGCTGATTTTGTTGAGTTTGAGAGAAAGGAGAGGGTATCGGTTGAATTTCAGTCTAATTGTTTTCCACGCAGAAGAAAGAACAGATCCGCGGAGATTGGCGAGCTCCGGATTAGTCAGCAAGAAACACGGCGAAGCCGTATGGTTCTTCTATCTAAGGCGCTTATAGTGCGTCTTATGTTGATTTTAGAGGTTCCTCAAACATGCTCTCATGTGGATCTTTCTCATACACATGTAATGTTCTACTTCACATAACATATATTGACGGTTTATTCTTTACAAGCATGATATTTTCTCATCAAATTCCATGAAACCAATGAATCCATCATCAATAGAGTATGGAGATGAAGAACTAAACATGATACTAAGAGGCGAAAACATACCTTGCACCAAATGGGAAAACCGCTTAAGGATTATATCCTTGCTCCAATCCGACATATGCTCCTTCCTTAAGCTTTCAAGCTTGCTCCAATGGCAGCCCTCGGATTCAAGAGATGATGATGATGACGTCTTGCACCCAAGAGGAGAGGGGAAGAGGATGGATGAGAAGTGAAGCACCTTGAAGATGTTGTGTGGAATGACACAAATAATTCCACCCTTAATACTCCAAAACTTGCCTCAAGAATTTGGCACTTTGAGAGAGATTGAGAAGGAGAAGAATATGATGGAATAATGGAATGGAGAATGAGGTACTTCCTCCCATCTATTTATAGATGGATGAGAGCTACCAAAAGCTCTCCGTTAAATGTGTCAACCACATTGTCTACCTCATTAATGTAGCAACCACAATGGCAACCTCATAAATTGCCAACCTCATAAATTGACAACTACATTGCCAACCTCATAAATTGGCAAAGATGGAGTTATTCCATGGTTCAAGGTGCATACACCTTACACCAAAATTATCAAAATACCCTTACATTGATAAGTGACTTTAGAGATGGTTATGATTGATAAATGAGGTCCGAATTACACAAAGTAATTTCATTCATGTCCATTTTACATATTCGAGCTCCTTTAAGCTCATTAGTGCACATTTACCAAAATACCCATACTTTGATCAAATGTGCTATAATCATTTCTTCTCCATCAAGTTACTCCCAGCTCCTATGAGCTGGAGTATTAGCTCAGAAGTTCTTGGTGCGCTAGGGAATTCCGACAAACTCCCACTCGCTAGGGGTGTTCAAAAAACCCGCAAAACCGAGAAACCGAACCGAACCGCATGATCCGAAACCGAAAAAACCCGTGAACCGAAGAAACCGATAACCCGCGGGTTCTAATTTTAGAAACCCGCGGATACCCGAACCGATCCGTATATGCCTATTTACAAATAAATTATCTAAAATTGCTTACTTCATCTCAATTTTCCTTTAAATTTCTTTTATATTATGTGTGAAAACCCATTTCATACAACAATAATACATGATTTGCAATATTATATTATTGTTCTATTTATGCAAACTACTTATCTTCATTTTGATGCTCTAGATATATACATTTATGATGCAAAATTTTAGAATATCTCCAAGTAAATTGAAATTTTTATAGAATAATTATACTTAGGAATACCTGCGAATACCCGCGATCCGAACCGCAAAAAACCGTGAAAATCGGGTACCCGCATTTAGGGTACCCACACTCGATGGGCGGATACTATTTTTCTCACTATCCGCCCAGCCCCGTGCACACCCCTACCACTCGCACTAAGATACTTTTGAGTTGTAACTCCCACTAGAATTAAATCTCTCAATCACAAGCAAAACCAAGACATGTTCATATAAATGGAGTTAAGGATGCGACCCCAAGGCACACACACCAAATCTTCTTCATTGTGGTTGTTAGACTCACAATGAAAGATTGACCTCTCATCAATGTACTTAAACTTATCAAGAATTCCTCATTGCACTTGAACTTATCAAGCACTCCTTAATGCACTTGAACTTATCAAGCACTCCTTAATGCACTTGAACTTATCAAGCACTTCTATGTGTGTTCTGTTTGAACTTCTTCAAACATTGCTTGAACCTATCAAGCTTACTTGAACTAATCAAGTATTGCTTTTATAAACCCCAGAGACAATGATACATCTTCTTAATCACAATCAGTCTCTATCTTAGAATTTCAACTCTTTGAAACTCATGATTGTATTAAGCAACTGAGATCTCACTATAAACACTCATAAGTCAATCCTAATCATACACATAGTATGTGGGCCCAAGATTAAACTTTAGAGTATATGTATCATATACCAGTGTCTTTCCTATTAGCTTGAACTACCTAGATAATTGCACCAACTTGACTACCCAAAAGGAGGATACTCTAGTCTTATTTCTCCAAGAACTTCGACAACCAATTAAAGCAGTCTTATTGATGCAAATCACTTATAGTAAGCTAAAGTCACTAAGAGTTTATGTCAAAGAATCTCACACTAAGCAAGAACAGAGACAACTTGCTTACATTCTTTCTTTTTGGTCTCATTTCATGGACATGGAACTCCAAGAACACATCCTTGATGAACATATCATCAAGGAACAAATCCTAGGGAACACATAATACGAATCCACTGCAAAGAGATGGATTGTTCACTTTGGCGGATCTAGCTTGTTGTAAGTGACAGAGTTAAAACGAAACCGGGTCGGCTCCTAACCACCTCAATCCTCAAATAGAGAGCAATGGAAAGGTTAATTGCCTAGGAGTGAGGGATCTAGTACCTCACTTCTCAAATGAAGAGCAACACTAGATGTCAAGCTTGAATCCACTTCAATGGAAGCAAGGGGGATGATGGAGATAAAAGACAGAGTTCAAAGTTGAACCGAATACTCTCACAATGGGAGATAATTTTCTGATATGCAAAAACTGCCTTACAATGTGTGAAAAACTAGCTTAAATGGGGAGGGGTGATGCGTGAGAAGGCAAAGCGACGCCTCCTTCCTGGCATGCATGTGAAAAGCATAAAGTACTTTTGCATGCATTGTCGTGCCAAAAAGATTCGAAAAGGTAAAAGTTATCCTAAAGTAGACTTCTGTCTTTAGCACATAAAAACTGACAACTGTCTTCCCGAGTAGCTTCGTGAGAAAAGGGGGGTCTTCGCGGGAGGCCTAGGTAACCAAAGTCTGCGGGATGCGAAGGCGTTACTGGGGCAGCTGCGCTGGGGAGAGGGCCTTTGCTGAGGCTTCGCAGAAACGACTTCGCTTATATCTGGTAATCTCCCCAAGGGTTCCCGCCGAGGGCTTCGCGTTCCAGGGTCCCCGCCGAGAGACTTCGCAACTCCAGGGTCACTGCCAAGAGGCTTCGCACTGATGACTTCGCTTTGGGGCTTCGCCCGTGTGTAGCAAGTTTGCACGTGGCCTTCGCCATTGCTCTCTCCTTCAAGCATACTTATATTCAAGGACCCAAAGGCCTTCGCATTGTCTTCCTCAATGGTGATGCCGAGTTGGCGAAGCCGTAGAGCCCGCTCTCTAGCTTCCTCCTGATCGTCCTGGGCCATGAGTCTCATGAAAGTGTTGAGACTTGCGTGAACTTGTTTCGATCGGGACCTTGTCATAGGTCTGCCAATGCCTTCTAGAGGGTTGGGAGGCTTGCGCGCTTGAGCTGGGGCATCTTCTTGTTCCTCGTTTGGCCCGTTACGTTGATTTATGGCGATGTCCTCATCATACTCCCCCTCTTGAAAAGAATCCGTCCTCGGATTCTTACCTTGAAGATCACTTGCATAGGGAATCAGATCACACACATTAAAAGTGGCATGGACACCATAAGACCCATCACAAGGTAGGTCAAGCACGTAGGCATTATCACCAAATTTCTTTAAAATTTGGAAAGGTCCATCCCCTCTAGGTGCAAGTTTATTCTTTCTGGCTTAGGGGAATCTCTCCTTTCTCAAATGCAACCACACCCAGTCTCCTACTTCAAAACTCCTAAAGTTTCTCCCCTTGTTGGCCCTCCTCGCATACGACTCACTAGCCTTTTCTAACTGTTGTTGGACCTTTTCATGCAATTCCTTCATGTTACGAGCTTTCTTCTTTCCTTCTACATCTAGTTGGTCCGCATAAGTTAATGCAACTAAATCCAAGGAGGTGATAGGGTTAAAACCATACACAACCTCAAATGGACTACAGGATGTAGATGAATGGTATGACCGATTATATGCAAACTCAACATGAGGTAGACACTTCTCCCATTCTTTTAAGTTCTTTCTTAGTATGGTTCTCAGGATAGCGATGAGTGTCATATTAGTCACCTCAGTTTGACCATCTATTTGGGGGTGACTAGAAGTGGAGAAAACACTAAGCTAGTACCCAACCGTGACCACAGAGTTCTCCAAAAGTGACCCAAGAATCTAGAATCTCTATCGCTCACTATGGTCCTAGGGATGCCATGGTATTTTACAATGTTATTGAAAAACAACTCAGCTACATGTGATGCATCTTCAGTCTTATGGCATGGGATGAAATGAGCCATTTTTGAGAATCTATCTACCACAACAAAGATAGCATCATGCCCATGAGATGTTCTAGGCAAACCACTAATAGTCCATACTAATATCAACCCATGGAAGAGAAGGAATTGGAAGAGGAGAATACTTCCCTTTCGGTTGCAGGCGTGCCTTGGCTTTGTGGCAGGTCACGCATCGCGCACACACCTTCGCCACATCGTTTTGGAGATTCGGCCAAAAGAAGTTCTCCTTAACGTTCTCCTAAGTCTTGGCGACACTGAAGTGTCCCATGAGGCCTCCGCCATGTGCTTCCTTGATGATCACCTCTCGAATGGACCCCTTGGGCACACACAACCTTTTCATCTTAAACAGAAAACCGTCAAATACATAATAGCCCTCGCGGATACCCTTTGTACACTCCGCATATATATCCCCGAAATCATCATCACCTTGATACATATCGCGAATGCATTCAAACCCCACAATTTTAGCATCAAAAGTTACAAGCAAAGTATACCTTCTAGACAAAGCATCAGCAACAATGTTTTCCTTGCCTTTCTTGTATTTTATCACATAAGAAAATGATTCTATAAATTCTACCCACTTAGCATGCCTCCTATTCAAATTCCCTTGCCCTTGTAGGTATTTCAATGATTGATGGTCGGTGTGGATAACAAATTCTTTGGGGAGCAAGTAGTGGGACCACACTTGCAATGACCTTACAAGAGCGTAAAGCTCTTTGTCACTGAAGTATGCGATGGGGCATCCCTCCTGGTGCAGCATGGTAGCAATACCCACTCCACTGGCATCGCATTCAACTTCAAACACCTTTTCAAAATTTGGCAAGCATAGCAGGGGTGCGCTAATCAACCGAGACTTCAACTCAACAAATGCATTTTCTTGGGCTTCGCCCCACTTGATGTGTAGCATACACATATCACATTTCTAAGTGTTTCAAATCATTTCCATCATACATTTGAGCGAATTTGATCATAATTGTACATGTTATTTAGTAAGTTGGTTTATTTGTTGGTGTACATTCGGATAGTAGAAATGAAGTTTGCGGAAGAGCAAAAGGGGGAATCTCGAACGTCGAGGGTGGAAATGAAGGCTCAGACCTAAAAGCTATGCACCGACAACAACTCGTGCTTGGAATAGGAAGATCTTGGTGCAACAAGCTCGCGGCACCATCGTGGAGCCAAGCTGGCGCCGCGTGAGCTCTCAGTCTCAAAGCAACAAGCTCGCGGCACCATCGCGGCGCCAAGCTGGCGCCGCGGGAGCTCTCGGCCTCAAAGTGCACACTCGCGGCGCCATCGTGGCGCCACCACCTACACTTAAATATTTCGGGACATTTACGATAGTTCTCGTTACAAACATTGTTGCACCGGTTTTTTTGGACTATTTTGCCCTCAATTAACACCCTAAAGGTGTCCAACATGTCTAGGGACCCTTTAGTCATTATGATACTCTATATATAGTCTTTTAGGGTGAGTTTTAGGGAGATTAGATGGGAGTTACGAATTTAAGAGTTTTTGTTCTCTTGGCAACCATCAATACTCTTCCACCTAGGGTTTTGAGCTCTCCACACTATTGGGATTGAAGTCTTCATGATCTTGGGTTAAAGATTCATTTGCAATAGAGTTTTATTCTCCTCTCTTCTCCTCTTTTACTTTTATCGTTTGATCATTACATGTTGATGTGTTTATGTGATATGAGCATGAGTGAGTAGTCACTTGTGTCATGGGGTTTGCTTGTGTAGGGTGATTCTCTATGTGTTCATCTTCTCTATTTTGATTTGGATATTGATTCTCGTGCTTGGATGTTTCTATTATGAGTGGGTATGGCCATATCTATTCATATGCATCAAGGTGTTCGATGAAATGCCTAAGTGGGATTTGCATGAACTAGACTTTTGGGAATCAATAGCTTTACTTGCTTCTAGTTAGAGATAGCTTTTAGGAGTGGAGTGGTGGTTAAGTTAGGATCTATTAATGCCTTGAGTCAATGCTAGATCAAGAGAAGGACTAGGTTGATTTGTTGAGAGATTAACATGTTTGCTTGAGAAAGAAGCATGTTAGATGTAGTAACTCACCTCCAAATCAAATCATGTGATGAACTCGTAGAGGACCCCTTAAACCCAAGCAAACCCCGGGAGCTTTTTATAATTGAAAACCCCAAAGTCTTGCTATTTGTGTATTTCTTGTTTGTTAAGTTATTGTTGCATGTTTTGTTAAGTCATAGTCCGTATTATAGAGCTACCTTCATTCCAACATTAGATCAATCCACACCTATCTTATGACTCATTACTCTACATCTTAGTTGAAATTGCACTTTTAATCTTTTTAGTTGATCAACGCTCTAGTTCCCTTGGGTTCGACACCCTTTGCTCTTACTTGCTATATTACTCGCGATCCTTACACTTGAGGGCTTAAAAAGGGTAGTTATAAATATAAAACTTGTGCTAGAAAGTGATACCCTTTGCACACATCGCCACTCAAAGGTATTGTTCTTTTTAGTTAGTTCATGCAAAGGTGATGCTATTGTCGAAAAATCCTTCACAAACCTCCTATAGAATCCGGCTAGTCCTAAGAATGACCTGACTTCAGTTAAGGTCTTGGGATTTTTCCATTCTTTAATGGCATTTACCTTGCTTTCATCCACCTTTATCCCATCCTTTCCCACAACATAACCCAGAAAATGCACTTCATTGGTGGCGAACACACACTTCTCCATTTTAGCATATAATTTCTCTAACCTAAGTGTGTCAAGCACTTGTTTCAAATGTCCTACATGCTCGTCATGGGATTTGGAATATACAAGGATATCATCAAAATATACGACAATAAACTTCCCAATCAACTTTCTTAAGATGTGATTCATTAACCTCATGAATGTGCTAGGTGCGTTAGACAAAGCGAAAGGCATGACATTCCATTCATATAATCCAATTTTAGTTTTGAATGTCGTTTTCCATTCATCTCCTTCCTTCATCCTAATCTGATGATACCCGCTTTTCAAATCGATTTTAGAGAATACGCATGCACCACATAATTCATAAAGCATATCATCTAATCTAGGAATGGGATGTCGATACTTTACAGTGATTTTGTTGATTGGACGGCAGTCCATGCACATCCGCCATGTCCCATCGCTCTTGGGCACCAACAAAACCGGCACCGCACATGGGGAGAGGCTCTCCTTGATGTATCCTTTGGATATCAACTCCTGCACTTGTGCTTGAATTTCTTTGGACTCTTCAGGATTGGTCCTATAGGCGGCTCTGTTTGGCAAAGGGGCGCCCGACACCAAGTCTATCTGGTGCTCGATGCCGTGATAGGGTGGAAGTCCTCGCGGTTCCTCGAACACATCACTGTATTCTTGGAGTACCTGCTGCACATGCAAAGGAAGAGAAGAAGTATTGTCAAGTGTTAGCATGCAGTTAAAGGGAACCATGAGAAAACAAATTTTATCCCCGAGCAAAGCCTTTTTGATGTCTCTCTCTTTGGCGATGGGGGGTATCCTTTCTGGTTTTCTCTCATGTCCTCTCCCAGTGTTTCCCTTTGATGCACTCTCATTTTTTTCACTCAAGGCCCCTTGGGCCCCTTCTCCTAATCCTCTCTTCTCACTTCCCTCTTTTCCCTTGTGTTTTCCGTCCTGGGTGGCCAAATGGATTTGGTCTTGCAGAGCCTGCGCGGGAGTTAGAGGGAGTAGAGTGTAGGGTCGAGTTTGGTGAATGAGGGTGTACTTGTTGGTCCTCCCATAGTGCATCGCCTCCTTATCGTACTGCCATGGGCAGCCTAGGAGAATGTGGGTGGCATGCATCTTCACGATGTCACACAACACCTCATCTTCATATTTCTCAATCTTGATGGGCACAATGGTTTGGTACTCCACCTTGACACATGAGTTGTCATCCACCCATTGAAGTTGGTAAGGCTTTGGGTGGGGGGTGGATTTGAGCTTCAGCTTCTTAACCATGCTGTGGTTGGCGACATTCACACAGCTTCCACTATCCACGATAAGACTACAGAGATGCCCATTGACCAATGCGCGGGTTTGGAAGAAATTTTCCCTTTGCGAGGTGTCAATGATTTTGGGCGTAGTCTGTAAGACTCTCTTGGTTACTAGAAGCATCCCCTCAGGGGGTGCTTCCCCTTCTTCTTCTTCTTCCTCCTCCGAGGGCATCGCTAAAGCTTCGATGCCTTCATCTTCTTCGCTAGAAATATTCCCGTTGGGTCTCACAACCATGGTCCTCTTGTTTGGACAGTCCCTGGCATAATGGCCTTTGCCCAAACATTTGAAGCACTCTATACTCCTTGTCTGGCGTGAG
The DNA here is from genome assembly GCA_024586325.1 of Stellera chamaejasme. Classification (NCBI taxonomy): domain Eukaryota; kingdom Viridiplantae; phylum Streptophyta; class Magnoliopsida; order Malvales; family Thymelaeaceae; genus Stellera; species Stellera chamaejasme. The sequence continues at coordinate 51,460,619 of CM044981.1, read as the reverse complement.
GTGTCAAAAGGTTTGGAGGTTGCGGGGCCTCGCGGCTGAAGATGGGATGGCTTCGCCACGGGGAAAGTGTGGCGAGGGGTAGATCTCGCTTCACGGTAGTTCTGGCGAGGGGTAGGCTTCGCGGGGGCAGTCTATTGGAAGGCAGGCCTCCGCCCTTGTCGTTCAATATTTATGGCCTTGTGTAACAATTCCATGTAATTCCTTACTTCGCATAACTCAAGCAGTTTGGATATCTCCGGTTTCAGGCCAAAATTAAATCGGGCCATCTTGGCGTCTTCCCCTTCCAGAACATTTGCTCTCATTGAAGCTCTTTCAAGCTCCTTCGCATAGTCCTCAACCGACTTGTTGCCTTGGGTTAGTTGTTGTAACCTTTTGCAGCTCTCTTGGGAATAATATGTGATAACCAAAGTGTAACCTCCGGCAATCAAGGGTTCTCCGACAACCGAAACAGGGCGGCTCCGATACCTGGAAAGACAAGATAAAAGACACTTTCAGGTGTAGACAGAGAAGAGGAGTGTGGGTGTGTAGTAGTTACCTTATTTGAGGCAGGCACCACCCAATATATAGGGTGGTGCTAGGTCCCGTTATGGGGCCTTAAATGCTGGAGAATCTCCATAAATGTGTCCATAATTAGGATGACGGCGTATTTAATGGTGTAATAATCGTGGAGTTATTGTGGAGTTATTCCTCTCCTTTGGCTTAATGCCATAACTAGTGTAACGGCTGCCTTGAGGGAGGCAGCAAACGTTTCATGACCAACGGACTTATACGGGGCGCCCTTACTGGTAAGAGGAGCCCCCCGTAATTACGAGGTCTGCTGTGGTGGACGCGGCCCATATGGCGTTTGCATTTGACAATACAGCCGTATGGGGTGGCCCATATATATCAGTATGTCCTCCCCCATAGCAGAGGATGGGCTGGGCCCCTGTGCTCCGTTTTGGAAGGAAGCATGCCTATAGACATTGAGCCCACTTGGTATTGTGGCGTTTTGGAGCCTAATTAGGGGAGGGCCCAAGAGTTGTCCCAATGTTGGCCCAAAGTTTTGGCCCAATATCAATTGTGGCGGTTGGCAAAAGCACTTTTCAAAATTTGCGCTTTTTGCGCCGTTTGTAATTATGGGGGATGTCGTTTCACTTCCCATCGGGCTCTTCTTATACGTCAACCCATGTGGGAAGTCAGTTTCCGAATTTTTAATTTCCTTGCGTTTGCGCTCAGTTTCCTCTTTGCTTGTAATTTCCATTTTCGGCGATTACCGAAGAATTCTCCGGCGAGATTTGAAGAACCCAACCGTTGAATCCTCCGTTTTCGTCTCCGGCGTATTAACCAGTAAGTGGTATCCTTTTTAATTTCTGTTTTCTCGTCGCGACAGTGTCGCGAGTGAGGCGTCGCCGTGCCTCTGCCTGGGTTCTTGGGTCTAGGGTTTAGTTTTTGAAATTTGCGATTTATTTTTGTAGATGGCTCCCAAGAATCCAAGCAAGCCGGCGTCGGCCCCGATGTCGAGAAGGTGTGGCCCGAACAGTGCTGCCGGGAAGAAAATGGCAGATATCTGCCAGAACCATCATGTGTATACCGGGGTGGTTTGTGGGCTTTCTCCGGCGGATGTGTTGAGGAAAGCGGGGATGGAGTTGAGCGACGAGGCCATGAGGGAACAGACCATGGTGGTCTACGAAGCCCAACTCAAAGCCGGATTGAGGCTCCCCCTTTGTTCCCTGCTGTTGCAACTATGTGAGGGATGGGGCGTTTGCCCTGGGCAACTGGCCCCGAACGTGTTTACTACCGTAAACGCATTTATGGTGGCCTGCCACTTGGCGAAGACGGCGGTGTTACCGAGACCTTCTTGCAGTTCTATACCCTGAAGAGGCCGGTCGGACACCCCTTCTATCAACTGACCCCCGAGGAGGTGAAGGTGGGGAACAAAATGGTGAAGATCGGAGTCTTCGCTGAGACCACCAGCTCGTGGGGGAGTTGGAAAAGCAATTTCTTCTTCATCCTCAAGGAGGATAGTTGGGGGTTTCCTGCGTATTTCATCAAGGAGAAAGACGCAAGGGTGTCAGTGAGGCCCTCTTTGTGGCTGGGCAGCGAGGGAAGAGGGCCCTCGACGCCCTATGTGAATGGGTCCGCGGTGTGGAGAGGCTCGAGGAGTGTAAGGGTGGGTTTCCCTTCACTGGCCCAGCCTCGGACGAAGTGGTCCTAAGGAGGGTAGGGGTTAGCAGGGCCCACCGTCTTCCGAGCCATGTGGATGCCTTAAAAAACTGGGTGGATGGGTTGGATGGGGACCTCATCGAGCGCTTCGAAGGCGCCTTCAGCAACCCCCACTGTCTGTTTTGCATTCCGTTTTGTTTTTGTGTGTTTGTGCTTGCACCTTTTAAGTGCTATTATAACTCGACTTTGTGTTTTGTCAGCAGCCAAGATGTTGCACCCAAAGACCTTTTTTGCCAAGAAGCAGGATTTGTTGGAGGCTCTTAAGGCAAAGATGGAGGAGGAGGTCCCTGCAGAGCCTGCTCAAAGGGCTATCGAGGGGTCAGTTGCAGGGACCTCGAAAGGCGGAGAGGCCCGAGGTGTGGAGGCCTTGGTGACGGTGGCTCAACCAAATCAACATGGCTGGTCCCGTCATCGTCGAGGAGCTGTCCGAGGACTCCGAGGAGGAGATCCTTCGACGGAAGCACCCCGACTTGCAGTACTATTCTTGTTTCCCTTGGCTCTTTGGTGAACTTTCTTTTACTTTGTGTTCGATTCCCATTTAACCTTGTAGCGGCAGAGGGCTTGGCTGTGTCCTCGGACAGCGGTCCCACTCGCCAAAGATAAAGGGAAAAGACCAGCCTCGAGGATCCTTCCGCAGCCCCGTTCGGGCGCTGGGGAACCCGTCGGCCTATTGGCAGATGCTCGGAGGGCTGTTGTGGCCCTCGAGTATACACAAGAAGGCCTTCGAGGATCCCTAAGACCCTGAAGGGCATAGATCCCGTTTTCGAGCCTCAATTGCTCGAGGACTATCGGCGGGAGCTGCGGGAGAAATCCTTCAAGCGCAAGGGTCTGGCCCTTGTGGAGGCCTGGGACCCCGTCATGAGGGTGACTCGTGACGAGTCAATACTCCTCGGGGAAGGGGAGGTGAGATTAAAGGTTGCAGAGGGTCTCGCACTTCCCCGCGACAGGCATTTTTTGAAGCACACGTCCTCGGGGGCCCTAGACATGGCGAAGGACATCTGCCAGGGCCTCACTCGAGTAAGTCACAAAACTCGACTCCCCCTTTGTTACTTATCTTTTTTATCGGCATAATTTGTTTATATGCTTTTGCGTTTGTAACTTGCAGAAAATCTGGCTGGCCTGTGGGCTGGTGGCCAAGATCGAGGACCTTGAATCCCTCGTGAGGAGCCTTGAGGCCAAGGCAAAGGACTCCGAGGAGGTGGAGAGCCTAAAAAAGGCCCTGGCTGACAAGGATGCCAAGTTGGCTGAAAAGGAGGCCGAGTTGGCGTCCTCGAGGAAAGAGGAGGCTAACCTTCTTAGAGCCCTGGGTGTCATGGGCAACCAGCTGAAAGCTTCCATGGCCGATGGAAAGAAGCACGAGGCCCTCTTCCTCGCCGAGCATCATGCAAAGAAAGAGCTTGAAGCTGAAATGGAGCAAGTGCTCGGGAGTATCAAAGAATGGAGGCCCAAGCCGAGGCGAAGGGTAAACTCACGGAGGAGTTGTCCTTGAGGTTGCCCAGCCGAGGATCTGGCGTCGAAGGCTGCAGTCCGGATCGAAGATCGCACCTGCACTTAATGAGGTGACGGGTTCTGTGGTGGCTGATCATTTAGCCTTCGTACAACTAGAAAACCAAATTGGTTTTAAGTTGTACGATGGTGAAAGTGTTCAACCCCCTGTTTTTGTAAAGCCCATTGTTGAAAGGGCCGGTCGAGTGCGCAGGGCTGTCGAGGTGCTGATCGAGAAGACCGCGAACGCACAAGCCATGGAGGGTGTCCGCTATCTTGAGGGCTTCCTACGATGCCGCCACCAAGTGGAGGCCATCGTTGAGAAGTCCGAGTTGGAACCCCTTAACACTATGAAGGTCGAAGACCCCCTCAGCGATTTTGTTCGAGTGGGGTAGGGCAGAGAAGAAATTAGGAGTAGAATATCCTTATGATATTCTGCCCGGCATGTAGAGGATGCCCCTGTTGTACCTCCAAACGATGATGCCCTACCCCCAAGTAGTTCGTGGACTTGTAATTAAATTTTTGCTCATTTTTGATAAAATAGACAACGTTTCAGCATTTGTTGCCTTTGTAGTTGTTATACGAGTATTATTTGCATAATGCGAAGTGTTTGTACTTGTGCTGGGTAAATTTGTGCAAATGAATTCGCGTAACACTTCGTAAAGTGATTTTATTCGATGTGCACTGGTCGAGCAGTGACCTTGCAATCAATTTTTAATCTTACTGTATAAAGTGGGGGACACTCTTCGTAGAGCGATTTTATGTGAACATAGCTTGCACAATGCAAAGACTTGGAATATTGCTTTTCCTTTGATGTATGAACAGTATTTTGTACAACGCAAAGACTTTGAAAGCGTACAACTTAAACGTAATAAGGCCTCAAGTCCTCGACGTGGTAGTCATTTTTGAGTTTTTTGCCTTGATGGTCCTTTAACTTGTACACACCTTCTCTTTCTTTACTGTGTACCACATAAGGCCCCGCCTATCTGGAACGAAGTGCACCATGGCCAGGATTACGACCTGACAACTCCGCCCTTAGCAAGACCATACCACCCACGTGGATCTGTTTTGCCCGAACTTTGGCGTTGTGATCGAGGTTTGCCCTTTGTCGTAAGGCCATAAGCCTAAGTCTAGCACCCTCGCGGAGTTCCTCGACGAGGTCCAGACGCGCTCAAAGACCGCTCTCATTGTGAGGGACGTTGTAATATAGCGTTCGGATTGTGGGTATTGAGACTTCGATTGGTAGTAAGGCATCGACGCCGTAAACCAAGGAGAAAGGAGTTTCTCCCGTGGGTCCCCGTGTAGTTGTTCGATAGTCCCGAGAGGACGCCAGGTAGGGCCTCGACCCACTTCCCTTTTTTGTCATCGAGGCGCTTTTTTAAGCCCTCTTTGATCGTGCGATTTGTTACTTCTACCTGGCCATTTGACTGCGGGTGTGCCACAAGAGCGTAGAGCATTTGTATGTTCATCTTAGTGGCCCAATCCTTAAGCTTTTTGCTCGCGAATTGAGTCCCATTGTCTGTGATTATGGCTCTTGGTGCCCCGTACCATGCCACGAGGTCGTGCCAGAGGAAGTGTATGACCCTGGCGGTTGTTATGTTCTCGAGTGGCTTGACCTCGACCCACTTAGTGAAGTAATCGACAGCCACTATACAAAATTTGAACTGCCCCTTGGCCGTAGGCATTGGGCCGATTAAATCGAGGCCCCACAATGCGAAGGGTATAGGGTATGTCTCCGTAACCGCTTCGTTTGCCGGTTGTCGCTGGATACGAGAGTTGAGTTTAGGATTTGTGTGCTAGCGCATCGGAGCCAATGTGTGCTCCGCAAACTCCTGAGTGGACTTCGTTCAGGATGAGCTTGGAATCATCGGGGCCAATACATCGCTGCAAAGGAGCAGAATATCCTTTACGCCATAATGTGCCATCTATGATGACATGGCGGGCTGACTGCGTCCTTATTTTCTTTTGCAACGCTGGTGGGCCCTCGATTGCGCCAGTTTGGAGATACTGGAGGATTGGGTGCCTCCAATCAGCTGCTGCGTTGGCATCGATTGCATGAATTGTATTTATCGAAGGTTGTGCTAAGGTTTCGAGGAATGCATCCGCCCGCCCCTTAGACAACCTGTCAGCCACAGTGTTTTGATCCCTTGGGATCTCATTAACATTCATTGCTCGAACTGCCCTTGTAAGTTTTTGACAAGGCGCAAGTACCTCGAGAGTCTTGGATCCTTGCAGTCATTGGTCCCCGTAACACGGCTTACGACGAGCCGTGAGTCACGTGTACAGTTAAACGCCGCAAACCAGCTTTCGGGGCAGTCTTGAGACTGCCACGAGTGCCTCGTATTCGGCCACATTGTTTGTGACGGGGAACTGGAAAGCTACTCGTAAGCTAGCTTCCATGCCGTGTGGGCCCCTGATATGAACGCCTCCTCCTGGGCGATCGGCACTGGATGAACCATCCACGAACATGTCCCACTCGGGAGGCTCCAACTCCGGTGGTGGTTCCCTCGAAGGACCATGTTCGAGGGGATAAATGGAAAGCTCGGCCATGAAATCCGCCAAAGCTTGTGCCTTTATTGCTCGTCGAGGCTCAAACTTGATGTCATACTCCCCGAGTTCGATGCACCAACGGGCTAAACGACCACTATGTTCCGGTCTGTTTAGGATGTCCCGGATTGGTAGGTCCGTTCTGACAATGATTGTGTGGGCTTGGAAGTATGCTCGTAATTTCCTGGCAGCCACAATCAAAGCGTAGATCGTTTTTTGGAGGGGGGGTAATTAACCTCAGCCCCTCGTAGCGTGTGGCTTATGTAATAGACGGGCCACTGTTGTGGGCCTTCCTCCTTAACGAGCACTGCGGATACAGTGCTGTTCGAAGTGGAGAGGTAGATGACGAGTTCATCCCCCGGTTGCGGACATTTCAATGTTGGCAAATCAGAGAGGTGTTTCTTGATTTGTTCGAAGGCTTCTGGCATTCCGGTGTCCAAGTGAATGCCTTCTTCATGCGAAGTGTTCAAGAACGGCTTACACTTGTCCCCCAATTTGGAAATGAATCGCCCCAAGGCAACAATTCTTCCCGTGAGTGGCTGGATTTCCTTAATGTTCCTTGGTGGCGCCATATCTGTGATGGCTGATTTTTCTTAAGGTTGGCGTCGATCCCCCTTTCGGAGATCATATAGCCCAGGAATTTCCCGGCTCTAACAAAGAAGGAACACTTGGCTGGATTGAGCCTCATGTTATATCGCCGGAATGATTTGAAGGTCTCGGCCAGATCTTGAAGGTGGTCTTCGAACGTCTTGCTTTTGACAATGACATCGTCGACGTACGCTTCAAGGTTACGGCCCATCTGGTGGGAAAATACCTTGTTCATTACACGCTGGTATGTGGCCCATGCTTTTTTAAGCCCAAAAGGTATTCGAACGTAGTAATAGACGTCATCACCCGTTGTGCCAGAACGCCCGTTTTGAAGGCGTCTCGGGATCCATGTAGATTTGGTGGTAACCACTCTTAGCGTCCATGAACGACAAGTATTTATATTTGGATGTTGCATCCACGAGTTGGTCGATGACAGGTAACGGGTAGGGGTCCTTTGGACAATGCCTATTGACGCCCGTAAAATCAACGCACATACGAAGTTCACCATTTGTTTTGTCGGCTAAAACTATGTTAGCGAGCCACTCAGTACTGAATTTCTTTTATTATTCCAGCTTCGAGGAGTTTAGAAACCTCCTCATTTACAAACTTCTTCTTGGAAGGGGCCATATCCATTTTCTTTTGCTTAACCGGCTTTGAGTCCGGGAATACATTAAGTTTGTGGGTGATGACGCTAGGGTCGACACCCGGCAGATCCTTCAAGCTCCGTGCGAAGACGCCAAGGTTTGCCTCGAGGAGGTGGATGAGCGCCATCTTCTCCTTTTGCTCAAGATTTTTGCCAACCTTAAACTTCTTGCCAGGAACGACGTCGATCTCCTCTCGTCACGCCATCGAGGCGTGGCCTGCCGTCGAGTTCTGCGGGCTCCTCGGCGTCTTCGAGGCCCTTGGATCCACCGCAGAACTCAAAGAAGCCACGTAGTTCGTCCTCGCCGTTCGCTGGTCAATGTAGATGCTTGCATCTCCACGAGGCGTCGCAAATGTGACCGTGAGAGAACGGATGTCACACCTCATGTGGAATTCGACCTGGCTGGGTCGACCAACGATGGCGTTGTATGTGGAAGGGACTTCGAGGACCAAGAACTTCGTCATAATGGAATGACAGTCAACCGTGCCAAACTGCGTGTCCCCAATCAGCATGAGGGGCAGGTTGACGACCCCTATTGTTGGCACAATGTCCCTGCCGATGCCAAAGGTAGGGCCGGAGCTCCTTCGTATAGCGGACATGTGTACCCCGAGTTTATCGAGCATGTCCTTGAAAATGACACTGGTGTTTGCACCAGTGTCGATGTAGACCCGGTTGGTGTCGTAACCGGCGATCCTTGCAGTGATAAGCAGTGGATCGGAGTGTGGAACGACGACCTTTGACCCATTGGGTCGGTAAATGACGTTCTCCTCGAGGTGGTCGATCTGCAAAATTTCTCTTGCATACCGCTTTCTTGAGGAGGCGTCTTCCGACTTCGTGAGCATGTGAATGACGCCCGCGGGTGGTGGTGGTGGTAAGTTTTGCCTCCGAGGGCTGTTGTGTCGACGGCGCGTTTTATCGCGGTCGCCGCCGTCATTATCCCTCTTGCGGCTTTTGGGGAATTCCTTGCAGGGGGAAGAGGAGTCGGACAGGAATTCCTTGAGCTTACCCTGCTCAATCATCTCAGAGATGAGATTTCTGAGCTGAAAGCACGCCTCCGTGTCGTGGCCACGGTCCTTGTGGTAAAGGCAGTACTTGTCAAACCCCCTCGTGTTCTTATGTTGGATCGGCTGAGGCCACTTGGGGACCTTATTCTGCTTCTCCAACATGAGAAGAATGTTCGTGCGGGTGTTACGAAGGGCGGGTGGTGGTCAGGGGCCTCGGACCGGTGTTCGAGGACCGGTACCTCGATGAAGCTGCCCCTTGTCAAATTTCTTGCCGCGGTCGTTTTGCGGGGGCCTGTTGTAAGGCTTATTCATCTCCTCGGAGTTCATGAACCGGGTTGCCCGATCGATGAACTCACCCATCGTGTGACGGGGTTTCATTAATATTGTACGCGAGCCTGGACTCGCGTTGAAGGCCTTGAGTCACGGCCGGGAGCTGCATGTCCGAGGAGAGACCCTGGACTTGGACGGCTTCTGCCTGAAACCGCCGGATGTAATCACGGAGTGGTTCCTCCCTTTGCTGTTTCACTCTTAACAAGTGTTGGACAGTCTTGGGGGGAGGTCGAGCTCCCATGAAGTGGCGCAGGAACGACGAGCCGAGGTCCTTAAAGCATTTGAAATGTTGGCCTCGTAACGTTCCAAACCATGTTGAAGCAGCCCCTTTCAAGGTGGAGCTGAAAGCTTTGCAGAGTATGGGGTCGGAGGCGCGAGCCATCTCCATTTGGGAGATGTAACGCCGCAAATGGTCAACGGGGTCAGTCGTCGCGTCGTAGCTTTCGATTACTGGCATTCGAAAGCTGTCAGTGGCCTTGACGGCAATAACGTCCTCGGTGAAGGGTTGAGTTAGGAGAACCTCGATGTCATCGAGGACCAAGTTTGGCGTCTTAACCTGTTCCTCGACCACGTTGATTCTTCTAAGAAGATCGTCGACATCCAGGTTCGCAGCAGACAGGTTTTGATTCTGGGATTGTTCATCCCGGTCGTTGGGAAGCGGGAGGCGAGCAGCCTGCATTTCCGCCTTGATGGTTTGTACCATGAAGGCCTTCATTTCGTTGAGCATGCTCGCCTGGAGCAGTGCCATCTGAGCGGGATCGACGATGACCTGCTGGGGGGTCGTCGAGGTCCCAGCGAGGTATGTCATAGTAGCTGCTTGCGGTTGTGGGGGCTGCTGCACCCCTGGGGTGTCAGCAGCAGGGAGTGGCGGGGTTGCCACCAACTGGGAGTTGTGGGGCTGTTGCGTCCCCGTTGCCCCACCAGTAGGGAGTGGTGGAGGTACATCGGAGGAGCTGGAAGCAGCATCCTCAACATGTACACTGTTGTGAGTTCTTCTTGTTTTCGCCATGAAAACGGTTAGAGGAGGAAAAAGTTGAGTAGAAAAGGAAAAACGGCTTGTTTTTCTTTCCCACAGACGGCGCCAAATTGATAACCAAAGTGTAACCTCCGGCAATCAAGGGTTCTCCGACAACCAAAACAGGGCGGCTCCGATACCTGGAAAGACAAGATAAAAGACACTTTCAGGTGTAGACAGAGAAGAGGAGTGTGGGTGTGTAGTAGTTACCTTATTTGAGGCAGGCACCACCCAATATATAGGGTGGTGCTAGGTCCCGTTATGGGGCCTTAAATGCTGGAGAATCTCCATAAATGTGTCCATAATTAGGATGACGGCGTATTTAATGGTGTAATAATCGTGGAGTTATTGTGGAGTTATTCCCTCTCCTTTGGCTTAATGCCATAACTAGTGTAACGGCTGCCTTGAGGGAGGCAGCAAACGTTTCATGACCAACGGACTTATACGGGGCGCCCTTACTGGTAAGAGGAGCCCCCCGTAATTACGAGGTCTGTTGTGGTGGACGCGGCCCATATGGCGTTTGCATTTGACAATACAGCCATATGGGCTGGCCCATATATATCAATATGGGGGAATGAATTTTCTTCGCATGAGAGCCTTAAGTTGCTCCCACGACGTGATCGGTGGTCTTCCCGCCCTGGCTTCTTCAAAAGTCAGAGACTCCCACCAGGTCATCGCATAGCCCGAAAACCCGATGGTGGCCAGCTTGAGTCTCAGGTGGTCTGGATAATTATAGCAATCAAAAATCATGTCTGCCTTCTTGACCCATTCAATAAATTCTTCTGGGTTGCTCCTCCCATAGAATGTAGGAACTTGGAGCTTGATGCCTTGCATGACTTGCTGTTCAAGAGTTTGAGGCCTTCGCCTAAATTGTTCTCCTTGTGGGGACCTATTTCGTCCTCGCAGGGGAGGCGATTCCTCATTCCTGGGGTGCGGACCCCTGGGTTTCCTCCTTGATCCTTCGTAGTATGGATCCCTCCAAGGTTGGCTAGTTTCTCCCTTACCAACCCATTCCGCATCTCTTTCATCTTCATCAATAGGTTCATAAAATACTTCCCTTTGGGGTGTTTTATGAACATCGCGGTGACCTTGCTTGCTAAGAGGCGTGGGTGGCGGTAGAGTAGAGGCATGATCTCTACTTCCGTCCTCTTCTTCTTTTCTCTTGCCAAGTCTCTTACTTTCCATTTCCAGCTTGGATACCCTCTCGCGATCCGAGGAGGTCATGGCTTGGAGATTTTGTAACATAGCCATCAGGGTCTCCATTTGTCTTTCATTTTTCTCCATGTACTTTTGAAACCCGAGAGTAGATGGGTGAGGGGGTGTGGAATCCGAAGCGCCTTCTTGTGCCATCGCTTCACAACTGTTCTTATTTGTCCTCACGTGTTTACACTCGTGTTTGCACTCAAGTATGGCTCTTATCAAGATGTTCTCTCGATGCCTTTTTCCTCTCAAGATTCAATTAAAGACTCTGACTTGTATTCCACTCTCAACCCGAGAATGTTCCTCACACCAAAGTGAAAATGAGCTAGAAATGAGTAGTGTACCCCTTTGAAAAAGAGGAGATACTAGTTACTTGAAAATAGATAAGTGTTTAGAAGGTAGATGAGGGATGAAATGATACGAATCCACTCCAAAGAGATGGATGGTTCACCTTGGCGGATCTAGCTAGTTGTAAGTGACAGAGTTAAAACGAAACCGGTTCGGCTCCTAACCACCTCAATCCTCAAATGGCGAGCAATGGAAAGGTTAATTGCCTGGGAGTGAGGGATCTAGCACCTCACTTCTCAAATGAAGAGCAACACTAGATGTCAAGCTTGAATCCACTTCAATGGAAGCAAGGGGATGATGAAAATAGAAGGAAGAGTTCAAAGTTGAACCAATACTCTCACAATGGGAGGTAAATTCTGATATTCCAAAAGCTGTCTTACAATGTGTGAAAAACTAGCTTAAATGGGGAGGGGTGGTGAAGGCAAAGCGGCGCCTCCTTCCTGGCATGCATGCGAAAAGCATAAAGTACTTTTGCATGCATGTCAGGCCAAAGAACTTCCGAAAAGGTAAAATTTATCCTAAAGTAGACTCCTGTCTTTAGCACGTAAAAACTGACATTTGTCTTCCCGAGTAGCTTCGTGAGAAAAGAGGTCTTTGTGGGAGTTCTAGGTAACCGAAGTCTGCGGGAAGCGAAGGCTTTGCAGGGGCAGCTGCGCTGGGGAGAGGACTTTTGCTGATGCTTCGCGGAAACGACTTTGCTTATATCTGGTAATCCCTCTAAGGGTTTCCGCCGAGAGGCTTCGCGTTTCCAGGGTCCCCGCTGAGAGACTTCGCAGTTCCAGGGTCCCCGCCAAAAGACTTCGCATTGATGACTTCGCTGCTGAGAGGCTTCGTATTTCCAGGGTCCCCGCCAAGAGGCTTCGCATTGATGACTTCGCTGCTGAGAGGCTTCGCATTTCCAGGGTCCCCGCCAAGAGGCTTCGCATTGATGACTTCACTTTGGGGCTTCGCCCGTGTGTGGGAAACTGGCATGTGGGCTTCGCCACTGCCTTTTCCTTCGAGTATACTTATATTCAAGGACCCAAAGGCCTTCGTGTTATCTTCCTCCATGGTGATGCCGAGTTGGCGAAGCCGTAGAGTCCGCTCTCGAGCTTCCTCTTGATCGTTCTGGGCCATGAGTCTCATGAAAGTGTTGAGACTTGCTTGAACTTGTTTCGATCGGGAACTTGTCATAGGTCTGCCAATGCCTTCTAGAGGGTTGGGAGGCTTGCGCGCTTGAGCTGGGGCATCTTCATGTTCCTTGTTTGGCCCGTTAGGTTGATTTATGGCGATGTCCTCATCAACACATCTCAAAAGTTCCATATGAACACTAATTCGGTGTTTTACCTACACCACTCCCACTCGGAATGATGTCCACCAATATGGAGGGGTGTGTCATTTTCTCCCTCTTAAAACACCAATAGTTTACTCCCTTTAACAAATAGGAGGACATGTCACAAACCATGAAATATCTCTAAGCAAGCCCCAGCTTACTTCTGTCATAGGCTAGGATGTATGGTGGTCATATAAACTCGATGAACTTGTTCATCTCATCTTGATTTCATCTAAATCAAGGCGACATATAGCTAAGGTGTCTTGTGTTGGTTCAAGACTCCCACTCAAAAGTTTAACTTACCTAAAGTTACATGTTTTCAAAGAAAGAACATACTTTGAGTCCTTAGTTGTCTCATCCCTAATCTACCCAAGATTAAGGGTGAAAGACCTGTGTGAGAAAGTCTTTCCATGCCTATGTTTGATATGTTCTAATTTTCATTGTGTAACTTAAGATTGAACAAAAGAATGTGATGATAAACAAATAACTTTATTAATCATCCAACATTCCTTACAAACATGTGTGACACCCAAAGTGGTGAAGTACCAACATACTATAATCTACGCATACCCATTGCTCTAACATGTCGAGCAAACACAAGAGGTGGCAATGGCTTAGTGAGAGGATCAGCCACCATAAGGTCTGTAGATGTGTACACTATTCTAACTTCACCGTCTTCAATTGCATCCCGCACAAAATTGTATTTCATGTTAATATGCTTAGTCTTTCCATGATACTTGGGATCTTTAGTGTAAGCCATGGCCGCCATACTATCACTATAGATAGTAATTGGCCTTTCCATTTTAATCCGAGATTCTAAGTTCTTAAGGAAGAATCCAAGCCAAAGGACCTCTTGTACAACCGAGGCACATGAGACAAACTCAGTCTCCATTGTTGACAATGCTATACAAGTTTGTTTCTTGCTACACCAAGTAGTTGCCCCACCATTAAGCATGAATACATATCCACTTGTAGATTTGTTGGAGTCTCTATCTCTACCCCAATCAGCATCAGAAAAGCCATGTAAATTAAGTTTCCTTCCTTGATAACATAACCAATAATCTTTGGTCCCCTTCAGGTACCTCAGAACCCTTTTAACACTTTTCCAATGCTGCATTCCGAGGTCTGAATAATGTCTTGCTAATAAGCCAACTGCTTGGCTAATGTCTGGCCTTGTACACAACATGACATACATCAAGGACCCAATACCACTAAGGTACAAAATGTTTTCCATTTCTTCCTTTTCCTTTGGAGTCTTGGGGCACATATGCTCACCAATCTTGCACCCATATGCAAGTGGGGTGTTCATGGGCTTTGAGTTTGTCAAGTTAAATCTTTTAAGAATCTTATCAATATAAGACTCTTGTGAAAGAGCTAACAACCTCTCCTTTCTATTCCGATGTATCTTTACACCTAGAATGAAAGAAGCTTCCTCCATATCCTTCATGTCAAAGGTAGAGGACAATCATCCTTTAATGGTTTTCATTAACTCAAGTCCACTACTTGCTATCAATATGTCATCTACATACAAGGTAATAACAACATAGTTGGATCCATATGGGAACAAGTAGACACAATGGTCTTTATGCATCATTAGCCATAGCTAGTAATTGCATTATGAAACTTCAAGTGCCACTGTCTTGAAGCTTGTTTAAGGCCATAGATAGACTTCTTAAGTCTACACACCTTGTTCTCACAACCATCTTGAACAAATCCTTCAAGTTGTTTCATGTATATCTCTTCACTCAAACCATCATTGAGGAAGACCGTTTTTACATCCATTTGATGCAATTGTAGATCCAACTTTGCTACAATAGCATGTAGTATTCTGATGGAATTAAACTTCACTACAGGAAGAGAAGGTGTCTTTGAAACCAACACCCTCCTTCTGTGTGAATCCTTTGCAACCAACCGTGCCTTGTATCTCTTGATACTTCCACTAGAATTTTGCTTAATCTTAAGTACCCACTTATTTCCAATGGCCTTTTTGCCAGGAGGAAGATCTGACAACTCCAACACACCATTTTCATACATTGAGGAAAATTCCTCTTCCATTACCTTTAGCCATTCATTTTGTTGTGCACCTTCAAGAGCTTCTTTGATGTTGCTTGGTTCATCAACTTCTGATGTAACCAAGTAAGTCTCACCCTCCGAGAGTCCCCATCTTTTAGGTTCTCTAGATTCTCTCTTTGATCTTCTCAAAGGAGGATTAGGTGGAGCAATCTGTTGCTCCATCTGTGGAGGAACATCAATATGGACATCCTCAAGCGGTGGCAACTCATGCACTCCCTCTTGAAGAACTTCATTTACATCCTCATTTGGAGGCAACTCATGCTCCGATTCGTGAGGAATGTTATTTTGCTCTTGATTAATCTCAACTCCCTCTCGAACAGATGTATCCACTTGTGGATTTTGTTCAATTTGTTCCTTTTGATTTGGAACCATATTTGAAGTCACACCTGTCACAGCCACCTCGCCCGGTTGTGGACGCGGGGCCGACCGCGACGTTCGGAACCGGAACCTACGGCGGATAGCGCGGTGGCGGAGCATTTTACCCATTAAACAGAATAATCGATACTAACATGCAACCTACCAAAATTCATACATGGCAAGCATACAAGTAGCTCAGCAATTACCAAACACGCAGTTCATGGAATATCGTTCATTACACAGGACAAGCAGAACACAGAATCCCATTTCATAAACAAATCCAATATAGGCAAGTCGGGGCTCCGCCCTCGACTCAGAAGACAACAAGATCAGATATACATATATACCAGAATTTCCATCATATACAAACTCATGATCCGGTAAACATGCATGCAACTACAGCTACAGAGCCATCAAACTAAAACCTAGATATACCTAAGTGCGGAAACGGAAACCTTCTCGCTCAGGAGATTTTCCGCACGTGGTACTGCTTCGCTGAAACCCGGAATAACAGAAAGCACCGCGGATCTCTATTCCGCCGGTTGCGTTTAACAACCTGAAAGGTGGTAAACATATAAGGGGTGAGTCCTCGGGAGGACCCAGTAAGGGCTGAGGTAAGACACAGTTTGTACAAGTGCTGCTGAACGGAACCTGCAAAACAGAACAAGCACAAACACAAATATACATATTTATGAATGTATGCAAAGTCAGAGGTAAGCCGAAACCCATCACATGCGGTCCAACCGCTGACCACAGTACGACAGCCCTCTCTAAGAGGTCAGAATATACAGAACAGAACAGAAGCACGGTACCGGCTGGGGTCGCGATCCCCAAACTATCGTAGGGTCACAGAAGTATACCTGCACTCCCGGTGCGTGTATACACAGAATGTCGGCACCCTCCAAAGCACACAATACAGAACAGAACCAAGGAGCACCCGTGGCCTCTAAGACCATCCAGGTCTCGTCACAGAACAGATTCATATTATAATAATGCATATGCAAAACAGAATATAATATACCAAAACATATAAACAGAAATATCAGCGCCTAGCGCGGATATGTAGAACAGCATATAAACCCGTGGCCTCCAAGACCACCCGGGTCTTGAAACAGAACAAGTACAAACATGTACCCTACCATATGACTGGTCCCGGGATCACCGAACCACCGTCCTCAACCCGGAACCCGCCTCAACTAAACCCGGTATACATAATGTCCCATTCCAGAATGCATAACGAGAGAAGTTGAACCCTTACCTCAGCAACACCGCTCCGTAGCACAACTCCCGGGAAATCCCGGCTCCCGGCCCGAAAAGTCACAACTTGCCTTTTACGATCCCACGCTACTCCACCCACGCAGAATTAAGCTGAAAAACCACAATTGAGTCAGAACACACCCAAACAAACCCCCGGAAATCAATCCCGCATAATCCCGCACTTTTCCGTAAAAATCCACAGAAAGCTCGGTTTCACGAATCGAGCCAGAACATTGTTATTCACACACCCACAAACACATTCCAACCTTTAAACCCACATTCCAGACACTTTCACCCGCAATTAAGCATAAAGGTGAATTTTGCTACCATCGCCCGAAAACGATGTTTCAAACACCAATATGAACCTACTTCCATCTACAAAACCAAATTACCAACCAACACAACCAAAACACAACCTTTACATGGAAAAAGATTCATTCAAGGTTTCGGTTCTTTACCCATTTTCCACCAAGCTTCCAAACCAAACCATTCAAGGTTCCATTTGCACTCTTTAATCACCAATTACATAACTTAAGCAAGATTACTAACCAATTTCACCTTTAACAACCAAAATTCAACATAAACCCTAATTGTACTATTCACTCAATTTGGGGCTTTTCTACTCAATCAATTTTCCACCAAATTGAAACCATAGAAAGCCTTAGAATCATGCTAGGAATCATATATCCAAAGCATGATCCAAGAACACAACAGATGATCCACTTTAGAAACCAACCCTAATTTCGCCAAAATATGTTTCCTTCATCCATGATGTTTTTCCAAAATCCAACCATAGATTCTTACTCCTCTCCATCCCAGGATCAACATACTTAAATTTGGAAGCAAGAGAATCATCCTAACTAGTAGCTAAGAACAAACACCAATTTCGAAAATCCATCTCTTTTTCACACCAATCCTTGTTTCCAAGTTGAAAAGAGAGAAAGGGAGGAAGCTTACCACACTTAGAACCCAATTTCTTGTTGATTTCAGCCAAGATTTGAAGAAGAAGAAGCTCCCATGAACAGTGAAAATGGCGAGTTGGAAGGAGGAAGAAGAAGAAGAAGAAGAAAAATGGTGAATTATGCCTAATTATCCCTTATATAATTTCTTCCTTTTCCCTTCTCTTTTTCCATCTTTAATGAAATAAAGCCAAGTGTCCACCTATCACTCTCACCCAGCTGACTTAAGCCCTCCTCCTTTCTGATTATAGATGACTTTTGGCCAAATTACACCTTTAATCCTCAAACTCTTCCAAAAGTTACAATTTTGGCCCAACCACACTTCCCGAACTCCAATTGAAACGAAAACTGGACACAACCCTCGGAATATCATAACATTCATAAAAAACCCGACGTGCGCGTGTGCCAACCTGAACCAATATCCCATCACTCCAAAATTCCACAAATATCACCATAAAATCCGTCTTAAAATATAACATAACTTACACTGAAGCCGTCGGAAAATTTCCATCCCGAGCCCCGGGAGTCGCCCGGGACCGAACGTCCCCACCAAAAAACTATACTCCGTAAAAAGATCCGGGACGTTCCCACAATTCCAAATATGCAAACGGTTCCCCAATCCGAGGTCCTGGGAGCGCTACCGAGCCTGTTGTACGTCCCGAGACAACCCCCCGGCCCGAAAAATATTTTCGGCGAAAATGTCCGGGGGACCCACACGACCTCAAATCCCGAAGGATTACTAGAAATAAAGCTCAGATAAGTCTCGGGAGCCATTTAACCACCCAAAAACGTGACCCGCAGGTCAAAACCGGAGCCCCGGGTCACCCGGGTCACAACCCGCTCGGGGTGACCGTAACAACACCTCCAATTGGTTGAGATATTTCTATTGGAATAGATGCACCTTGTGCAACCGGTGCCCATGTGGCACTTGGTTGATCCTATTCAAGGATTGGTCCAAAAGAGTTTATGTTTTTGCATTCACCAACTTTAGGAAACTCACATTCCACAAAGTTGGCATTTCTGGCATCAAAAACCAAACCATTCTTGTGACTTATATCCAAGAACACATAGCCCCTTGATTCTGTACAATAACCAAGGAAAGCACATTGCTTACCCCGTGATCCCAACTTTCCCAAAGGATGGTCCGGGACATGTACATATGCTAAGCAACCCCAAGGTGCTTGTAGCTCAAGTCTGGGGACATTTCCTTCCATATCTCATATGGAGTAGTGTCAATGTTCTTGGTAGGCACTCTATTAAGAATGTGCACTGCACAAAGCAACGCATCACTCTAATAAGTGATGTCCAAATTGGCCTATGCCATCATGGATCTCACCAAGTCCATAAAAGTTCTATTTTTCCTCTCGAACACCCCATTTTGTTGTGGAGTCCAAGGAAGAGTGAACTCTCTTTGAATGCCCTTGGAGTCACAAAATGACTCAAATGCTAATGAGCTATACTCTCCACCTCTATCAGTCCTTAAAGACTTGATCTTTTTACCCAATTGGTTCTCAACCAAATTCACATACTTCTCATAGTATGACAAGGCCTCTGCCTTGGTTTTGAGTAAGAATACATGGGTGAATCGAGAATAGTCATCAATGAATGTTATAAAATATCTAAAACCATTTCTAGATACCACTATCAATGGACCACACAAGTCTGAATGTACTAAACTTAGTACTTCTTCCCTTCTAGTGCCTTGCCCAAATGGCTTCTTTGTTGCCTATACTTCAAGGCATGATTGGCAACTCGACAAGTTCACATTTGTCAAGGATCCAAGTAAGCCACTCTTGGCCAACTTATTCATTCTATATTGACCTATATGACCAAGCCTTTCATGCCAAGTCATTTCATTTGTGACCTCAGTCACATGGCAACTAGATGAGGAATTGGTGTGGTTACTTGGTCTAAGTTCTTACAACCCGCTGTTAAGCATACATTCACACATGACTTGCTGATATTTCATAATAGTAACACTACTATTAGAAAAGGTTAAACTATAATTGTACTTCAATAAGCTTGAAATAGAAACCAAGTTTCTACAAATACCAGGTACATAAAGTGTGTCCACAAGATAAACGTAATATCCATTACACACAGGGACTTTAGAAGTCCCAATACCAACTACTTCTAAAACATCATTATTTCCCACCAAGATATTCTTCACACCTCTTGGGAGTTTTCTGAATGCCAAAAACCAAGACATATCTCTGGCTATGTGGTTTGTTGCTCCCGAATCTACAATCCACAAAGAATTGCTCTCAGTAAGCATGGTACATGACACAACATATACATTAGAAGTAGTAGGTACACATACCTTGGTAGGATTTCTACAATCCGTAGAAAAATGGCCCTTGTTGCCACAATTGAAGCACTTCAGCTTGGAAACATGCCTGTTTTTCTTTAACTTATTCAAGTTTGGTCCATTTCCACCACTGTTTCCATTGACCCTTGCCTTATCCCTGCCATTCCCATTGCTGCCCTTACTAAACCATTTCCCTTTCTTACTCCATTTCTTATTGGAGGAAGAGGTGGAGGCAAAATATGCCTTGGAATAATTCTTTACAGCCATTACTTCCGCTTCAAGTAACAAATGGCGGGAAATATCATCAAATGACTTAATTTGAGGGTTGTGGCGCAAGTTGACCTTCATCAACTGCCACTCCTCATCAGACAAGGACCTAATGATAGCGTGTACTTGTTGCTCATCAGTGAGGTCATGTCCCGCTTCCTTCAATTGGTGGATCATGCGTGACATCTCACGCAAGTGGGAGCTCATGGTGTGATCCGGTCTCATGACATAGTTCTCAAACTTCAAGATCCTGGACCTTTGTTTCTCAATAGAAATATCACCAAACTTAGCTTTGACAGCGTCCCAAATGCCATTGGCACTTTCAATTGTCAAGAATTCCACCATTATCTCATCCACCATAGTAGAGAGAAGGGTGACTCGACACAAGCTGTTATTTTTCTGGTATGCCACATAGGCATCACCATTTCCACCCTCATCAGGAGGTGCAACCTCATTGCTCAACACATCAAGCGTGTCTTGCTCAATCAATTTAAACTTGACCTTTTATTACCAAATTGAATAGTTTTCACCATCCAA
This sequence comes from Stellera chamaejasme, assembly GCA_024586325.1. NCBI lineage: Eukaryota > Viridiplantae > Streptophyta > Magnoliopsida > Malvales > Thymelaeaceae > Stellera > Stellera chamaejasme. Next base: position 51,440,187 of record CM044981.1, on the reverse strand, counting down.
TTTCAGATCGTGTTTAACTCAGCAATGATATTCTTACATGCCATCTACAATGATGCAATCAAATGTTTTTTTAATCTTCATTAACACAACAAGACTCATGCAAGCAACATATTGCACAAAATCACTTCAAGCATGTTCATACATAGCAAAAGAAGTGCATACAACACCCAATTAGAAATATACAAACATGTTTCCATGGCTTCATACACATGTTCTTCATTGAGCCTCAAGAGGGTTCTATTCACTTGTCACACTTGTACACTTGGTCATGCAACAAATGAATGTACCATTGTATCATAACCTTAAACTATAGTTTTTCAAACCCTTAGTCACCATAAGGATGATTCCCAGGAAACATGGAGGAGTCACAATGGTCTCACTTACAATCCATCTCCTTAGACAGAATCTCCATTATTAGACTTTAGAGTACAGTCTTGTAGCCTAAATTACAAGCATGACACTTACATGCAATCATTGGAGGACACATATAAATCCCATTTGTATATCCATTTTCTATAACATAAATATATACATGTTATATTGATTTCAACACATTAAAGCATACATTATAAGCATTTTAAACAAGCAAACACATTGCAATTTCATGCTTGTACGATTCGATCAAAACTAGTGCACATTTGCAAACACTCAAGTCATTTACATCACAAATAAATGTTTACCAACTTTCGGTCATTCAATGATTCTCATAGAATCCATACATCAACATGTGATGTTCATACAGCTTTCATGTATTTATAGTATTCAACAAGCATACACATGTAATGCATTTTCAAACCAAGACAACATGTTTATCACACTTTTCGGTTTTTCAGTTTTTATGTCAATTTCTCATGCATTTTCAAACCGAATTTTTTTAAGCATACATATGTAAGAGATCATTAACCTCATGCTCTGATACCATTTGTTGATTTTAGAGGTCCCTCAAACATGCTCTCATGTGGATCTTTCTCATACACATGTAATGCTCTACTTCACATAACATATATTGACGGTTTATTCTTTACAAGCATGATATTTTCCCATCAAATCATGCCATGAAACCAATGAATCCAGCATCAATAGAGTATGGAGATGAAGAACTAAATATGATACTAAGAGGTGAAAACATACCTTGCACCAAATGGGAAAACTGCTTAAGGATTATTTTAATCCTTGCTCGAATCCGACATATGCTCCTTCCTTAAGCTTTCAAGCTCGCTCCAATGACAGCCCTCGGCTTCAAGAGATGGTGATGATGGCGTCTTGCACCAAAGAGGAGAGGGGAAGAGGACGGATGAGATGTGAAGCACCTTGAAGATGTTGTGTGGAATGACACAAATAATTCCACCCTTAATGCTCCAAAACTTGCCTCAAGAATTCGACACTTTGAGAGAGATTGAGAAGGAGAAGAAGATGATGGAATAATGGAATGGAGAATGAGGCACTTCCTCTCATCTATTTATAGATGGATGATAGCTACCAAAAGTTATCCCTTAAATGTGTCAACCACATTGGCTACCTCATCAATGTGGCAACCACATTGTCAACCTCATAAATTGGCAATTACATTGTCAACCTCATAAATTGGCAAAGATGAAGTTATTTCATGGTTCAAGGTGCATACACCTTACACCAAAATTATCAAAATACCCTTACTTTGATAAGTGGCTTTAGAGGTTGTTATAATTGATAAATGAGATCCGAATTACACAAAGTAATTCCAATCATTTCCATTTTACATATTTTTGCTCATTTAAGCTCATTAGTGCACATTTACCAAAATACCCCTACTTTGATCAAATGTGCTCTAATCGTTTCTTCTCCGTCAAGTTACTCCCAGCTCCTCTATGTTGGAGTATTAGCTCAGAAGTTCTTGGTGCGCTATGGAATTCCAACACCTTAGACGTAATGTATGGCAACTCAATAATCATATAATGAAATTGCTACACAATTTGCAATGTTAGCCCTAAAATTAAATGTAATGTAGAAATGTTGTCCCCAAAAACAAAGATGGTTGCTATTACACCATTTAACTTGAAGATGATTATACTTCAAATAAGCTCATGCTCCTAATCCAAGAGGGCCAAAAACTTAGCAGTAAAAGGTTACAATACCCCAGATTTTATTTAAGAAGAGCAATTTTACCATTCATGTTTACGTGAAATGATGATTTTACCACTCGTTTTTACCATCTTAAATTGTCATTAGTGATATATTGCATAATGCACTATTTCCCCCTAGTACTCCCTCCATTCCAGAAAATTAAAAATTAACCACATTTATTTTTCAGCATTCAATCTATGATTTTTTTCTTACAATATTCTGACTTATAAATTGTATAAGTTTGTATGTAAATAAAAATTAAATGTGTCTAGCATTCAATCCTTTTTAGGTTTCTTTTAAGGTTTTCTTATAGCGAAGGTTACACTGTGCTATTTCAAAAGGCTCAATGTAAGTGTTGTAGTTTTGATTATAATTACAAGTGTCATTTCCATTTTCTCTATTCTCTAAAAAAATGTATAACTTTTTATTTCATAATTAAAAATAATTAGCGCAATTGAAAGAAAAAAGAATATGAAAAAAAGAGATCCGTTTATCATATATTTTGATACTTTTTTCGAAGTCCGTTTAGGTTCTAACATGTTTTTTCAGTGTTCATATGAAGCACATCAAGAATTTCTACAAGAGATCATGAATTTCATACAATGGATCAGGACTTTTCAATACTTGATCAATTTCCTAAGTCGAATCAAGATTTTTCAATACTGGATCATTAATCTCCTACAACAGATCATGATATTTTTATCATCGGATCATTAATTTCCTATAGTGGATCATTGCTTTTCATTACTACATGAATATCCCGCAATGGATCACTAACTTTTCAATAGCGGAACACTCACTTTTCACTACTAGATCATAAAATAGGTACAATGAATTATCAATACCTATAAGGGTTCATGAAAAGATAAGGACTACATCTATGCCTCTTCTCAGATCTGCGAGCGATCGAGCATGGTGTGGCGGAGGGAGTAACCTGGAGCCTGATACGAATCTCACAAGGGATGTGAGTTCCATCCTCTTTGAAGGATCTAGCTTGATGGAGATGAACACAAACACATACAAGGTTTCGGCCTCCACACCTCCCAACTACATGGTTGGGTAGTATAAAAGACATACCAATGGAAGAGAATGGATCTAGCACCTCCTTGCTACAAGGCAAAGTAATACTATATATAAGTTTGAAGCCATTTTCATGGTTCAAGGGATGATGGAAATTGCAAGGGAAGGATAACAAGATGAATTCTTCTCTCAAAGAGACTTCAAATCTGATTTTACATGTTCTAAGTTTACAGAATACTTGCTAGCCTCCTTTTAAGGATGAAGGAGAGAAAATGTGAGATGATGGTGGGTATAGGGAAAGGAGCCATGATCCATAAAAGAAGGGATTGGAAAGGGAGGAATAGGTGAGGTGAAATGGTAGGCTACCTACTCCCTTTTACGTAAATATGATTTATGGAAATAACAGGGTATGGAGCTGTGGAGCTACCAAATGAGTGGTTGAAAAGTCAAATATGGTGGCTATGGAGCTTGGCCGGATGGTGGAGAGAAAAGCGGCGCGTGGGAGAGTGGTGGTAGTGCGTGGAAGAGTGGTGGTCGCACAAGAATACTCCCCTTGTTGGTCCCCTTGATCTTTTTGTCTTCATGGCTCAACCAAAGGTAGCCATTAAGCTCAAGGGGACTTGTCTTTGAAGAACTTGAAATATCCTTTTCCTGTGTCCTAAGGTACCCTTCATGTTGCTCAAAACCTTGCAAGACAAGTTTTCAAACTTGCACCCTTTGTACCTACAAAACCACAATGGCCCTCTTAACTTGACCATGTTAGCACTTTTGTAGGGTAAAGTGCTAAGGTAATCAAGACACAAGGAAATGTAGGATGTGCTCTCGGCCATCATAAGAAAGTCACCCCTAAATTGCTCACTAGGCATGAGATGGATCATCATTGCAACATCGCTCTCAAAACTAAACGTTTCATAACAAGGTTCATGCAACCTTTGAGGGACAATGTACCTAGTGTATTCTAGCTTCATTCCAACATCATGATATTCATTCCAATCACTCAACACAAAGAGGCATAATGTGGGGGTGATCTCGGCCTAATACATACATGACTAGGTGATGCGCATTTTTATACTCAAAAGTCATGGTACCTAGCTCATGCTAATTAGAAACACACTTGCAATTGAGACATCCATAATGAAGATCATAAGATTTGCTACCTCTATTCAAAGAAGACATGGAAAAATGGTGTATCCTAGTCATGCTACTACGTATGCCATAGTTAAAAACATTATACTCATCCATAGCAAACAAGGAAACACCAAGTTGGGGCAAGATGAACAATCCGCTCTTTCCTGTTGATGGTCGCCAGACCCAATCTACGTAAAAAGCCCAAAAAGACCTAGCAAAAGGCCCAAGCAGTAGCCCAAAATAAGGGCCCCATTAAAAACCCGAATAAACCATAAACCCGTACAAGACAAGGACATCACCGGATATAATGGACCCAAACATATTAAGGAAATTCCTGGACTATACTCCCGAACGTATTAAGGACACATGTACTCTGACACGCCACCATACTATATTGGGATATTACAATAATGTCACTCTAACCATGAACTATAAATGCATTCATTATTCACACCTTGAAGGGTAACGTTTAACAAAAACTCTCTCGCCACTGTCAGAATATTCCCAACACTCACTAAATAACTCTATTTCTTTCTCTCGAATTCCGAACTTATGGCGTCCAGTAACGTCAGAACACGTCAGCATCGCAGAAACGTGGCGGCAGCCCAAACAGATCCGCCACCAAATGGCACCGTCTGTGGGAACCGTGGTGGCCCCCAAGATCAGGTTCCTTCAACGGAGCGTGGGGACCATTCCTGTTCCCACCTATCCAGGCCGGAAGGAGGAGGCTCAACCGACGGCCGATCCCAACTACCAGAGTTCTTCTAAAGATACAACTCATGAAGCAACCTCCTTACGACTAACCTCCAGCCTCCGTCGGAGTGATATCCGACTACTAGACCCGGATCTAGCGGGTCATACTCCAGGAAGAACGGAGCAACCTACGCAATCGGCCTGAATGACCCCACAGGCCACGAGACGAGCAACAGTCACAACAGAGATCACCCGGTCATGGATGCAGATGACCTGCGTCACAGCAGAATAACTCCCTGGACCGAGAGAGTCGACAGAGGTCCAGGTCCCCTAGAAAGCATCGAAGGGAGCGGTCCCCAAGGCCCGAGAGATTAATAGTTGGAGACCCCTAGGACGAGGTTATCCGGCAAATGTTACATCACCTGGAGTAGGTTGAGAGAAACTCGAGTAGGCCGAAAGCCAAATATGAAGCGACTTCCGATGATGGACCATCTACCAGTCAAATTCGGGACAGCCAGATGCCTCGGATGTTCAATTTGCCTCACCCACTGGAGGTTTACAATGGAATGGGAGACCCGGTCACTTTCATACGGAAGTACAAGAGGGCGATGGAACTGAAGGGAGCGAATGAAGTGGCCCTGTGCAAGTGCTTCGAAGTTGCATTGGGAGGTCAGGCATCAGCGTGGTACAATTCTCTTCTCCCAGACTGTATTAATACATTCGGGGACTTGGCATCCAAATTCTCCACCCACTTTATTGGATGCAAAAGATCGGCCAAAAGGGCCGTACAGATGTTTGATATCAAACAGAGACCGAATGAAGGCATTCGGGAATTTCTCGAAATGTTCAGCAGGGAAGCGGTACACGCATCAGATCTGACGGATAACATCCGGATCATGGCATTCACAAAGGCGCTCCTCCCGAATTGCCAGTTGGCTTATGAGTTATCCCGTAAGGAACACATGATCGCACAGGAGTTGCCGTCCCAGAGGGAGGGGAAGCAGAAGAACAGAGACAGCAAGGAGCAGAGGAGGGACAACCCGAAGCCTGCTGTCATTTAGCACCCAGGGAGCTGGGGAGGACAGGAGAAGCCCTTTCCGAAGGAGCATGAATTTCACCCCCCTCAACTCCACCCGGACCAGCATCCTTGCAGCACTGTAGAGGCAAGGAAGTGGAAGCATCAGTTGGCCGAGGGCCATGCCGGACATGACACCGAACAATGTTATCAGTTGAAGAGGTACATTGAGCACCTTATCAAGAAGGAGTACTTGAAGATGCCTTTAGATGAAGGAACATCCCGAGGTAAGGGGAAGGTCGAAGGAGACTCTCCGGGTCCGGATAAGAAGAACAGGGGAAGGAAATTTCCTCCTCAAGCTACCGGAGTACTGAATATAATTACCACCACCATGGGGTCAAATGTGAGGAAGAGGAAGGCAAGGGAGATAGCTTATCTAAGCTACGGAGACCCGGCCTCGAGGATCAAACGTGCGGATTGAACCGAGGTACAATTCCCGCATTATGACCCACTCATCATCACCCTCAGGATTTGGACCATCAATGTCAGAAGGGTCCTTTGGGATGACGGCTCGAACGCTGATGTGTTACGGTCACCCCGAGCGGGTTGCGGCCGGGTGACCGGGGCTCGGTTTTGGCTGCGGGTCACGTTTTCGGCGTTCAGACGGCTCCCGAGCCCTATCCGAGTATCATTTTGGCGAACCCTTCCGTATTGGAGGTCGTGTGGGTCCCCGGACGTTTCCGCCGAAAAATATTTTTGGCGCCGGGGGGGTTGTCGGGGTCGCCTCGGGACGTACAGCGGGCTCGGTAGCGCTCTCGAGACCTCAGTTTGGGAAGCCGTTTGCAGTTTTGGAGTCGTGGAGACGTCCCGGAGGTGGTTGTGGAGTTTAATATTTGGGGCGGGACGTTCGGTTCCGGGCGACTCCCGGGGCTCGGGACGGGAATCCCGGGACTCGGGATGGAAATTTTCTGACGGCTTTGGGGTAAGTTGTGTTATAATTTAAGATGGAATTTATGGGTATTTTTATAGAATTTTGGAGTGACGGAATTTCGGTTATGGTTGACACGCTCGCACGTCGGGTTTTGGTTCGGGTTCAGCGAGCTCGGTAGGACACTCTGGATTGGTAAATGAACTTTTGAAAAATGTTCTGTGAATGTTATAATATTCTGAGGGTTGTGTCCAAGTTTCGTTAATTTTGGAATTCGGTAATTATTTTTGGGCAAAAAGAATTGGAACTTTCGGAAAAATTGGGAGTTAATTTGCAATGGGGTGCAAATTTAATAAAAATCAGCATGGGCACAGCAGCTGATAGTGTCGGCAGCAGCAAAGAGAAGGGACACTTGTCCCTTCTTCAATTAAAGATGAGAAAGGAAAAAGAAAAGAAGAAAAAAAAAGGTATAAAAGTAAAACAAAATTGCAAAAAGCCAAATTTCTTCTTCTTCTTCTTCCTTCCTGCCGAAAATATCAGCCATGGAAACGCCATGAGCTCCAAAACTAAACTTGAAGGAAACTTGAAGAAGCTTCGAGGTAAGTATGTCAAAACGATCCTTGTGTTGTGTAAGTGAATAATCTGAGGTCGGTTTGTGAAGATTCAGCCCGGTTTGTAAACCGTGAGTCTTTGAACTTTTGAAGTGATTATGGAATCACAAGGTTTGTTTGATTTCTTTGTTTCTAAACGCTCGGCATCTTCTTGTGCATGTTTGATAATAGGAGCGTAGGAAGAAAGCGCGCTGAGGTGGTGCCAAGTGCGTCTGAAAATTTGGGTGTAAAATCCAACGGTGGATTCAATAAAGGTAAGGATATATTTGTGATCGAGCGAAGTTCTGATTCTGTTGGTGTAATTGGTTTTGTCAGAAAAGGCTCGGTGTGAAAGCCGTTTTTTCCGGCCTGAGCCTCGGTTTTGGCGCCAATGATATTGGCTGATTCTATGAATTCTGAACATATATTCTGTATCTGTGGATCATTTGTGAACAGGGGTGGTCGGAAACGCAGCTGAAACTCTGCCGAAATTTGTACCGGGACTGCTGAACGAGAATTTCGATTCGGACTTGTGTGAACGATTTGGGAAGAAGGTATGATTTAAAAGTTTGGTTGTGTTTATGGATGTATAAGTAACAATGTTCTAGCTCGGGTTGAGAAACCGAGCTTTCTGTGGAATTTTCCGGGAAAGTGCGGGTTCGTGCGGAAATTGTTTTCTGGGGTTTGTTTGGATATGTTCTGATCCAACTATAGTTGTACAGCTTGATTCTGCGTTGGTGGAGTAGCGCGGACCCGTAGGAGCCAAGTTGTGCATTTTCGGTCGGGAGTTGGGATCTTCCGAGTGTTGGGCTGCGGGGCAGCGTTTCTGAGGTAAGGGCTTAATTTGGTAAAATGTATGTTTGTTCCGTTTCAAGGCCCGGATGACCTTAGAGGCCCGGGTTCCTATTCTGTTCTGTATATGTTTAACAGGTAATGATACTTCTGTTTATATTTATGTATTATTGTTATTATTGTATGTTCTGTTCTGTGTCCGCACTGAAGGGGTGCCGACATTCTGCGTATCCGCACCGGGAGTGCCGATACTTCTGTTCTGTGTCCGCACTGAAGGGGTGCCGACATTCTGCGTATCCGCACCGGGAGTGCCGATACTTCGCTCGTGACCCTACGGCAGTTTGGGGCTTGCGACCCCACCGGTACCGTGCTATCTGCTCGCTCGACCAGTATATTCGACCTCTCGCTGAGGGCCGCCCGCATGGTCGCTCGCGGTTGGACCGCATATGTTGGATTCTGATTTACGTTATGCTTTATGTTTATATGTACATGCATATGCTGTGATATTCTGTTTTGCAGGTTCAGATTGTTGCCCTGTGGGCAAACTGCACTTTTACCTTAAGCCCTTACTGGGTCCTTCCGAGGACTCACCCTTTTATTTGTTTACCATCTTTCAGGCAGTCTGACAAGCAACCAGCGGAATAGAGATCCGCGGTGCTTCCAGACATTCTGGGTTATGTAGCAGCAGCAGTACCACGTGCGGGAATTCTTGAGCGAGAGGCTTCTGATTCCGCACTTAGGTATATTTATAGGATTTTGTTTAATGGCTCTGTAGCTGCAGATGCATGCATGTAGGCCAGATCATGAATTTGTTTATGTCATATGATCGGAAATATATTCTGCCTTTGATGCCTTCTGAGTCGAGGGCGGAGCCCCGACTTGCCTATATTGGATTTGTTATGATATGTATTCAGTGTTTCTGTGGTTGTTGCGATGAGCAATGTTTAGTATACCATGAACTGCTTGGTTGGTAATTTGTCGAGTTATCATGTATACTTGCCATGTATGGGTTCTGTAGGTTGCTAGTCGATACTCGTTTGTTCTGTATTTGTGCTCGATGCTCCGCTGCCGCGCTTTCCGCCGTAATTCCTGTTCCGACGTCGCGGCCGGCTCCGCCTCCGCAACCGGGCGGGGTGGCTGTGACAAGTTGGTATCAGAGCAGGTTGGGTCGGTGTGACCCAAGAGGTAAAGTATGTTTGGTTTTGATATGAAATGTGGAAGGCAAGTATACAAGTCCGAGGGTGGACTTTTGGAGTAAGTTAAGTCTGTTCATGGTTAAGTACCTGCGGAAGATGACTTCGAAGTGCAAGCCACCGTTCTACGTTTCATTCTGGGGCGGTTCTGTACGGAGACTGGCCACCTCCTTATTTGAACCGTTTCGGAATGGATGTGGAGCAGCGGGCGGTTCTTTGGAGCGTTTTTGAAGGTTTAGAAGTTGGACTTCTGGTATGATCCGGGTACTTTAACTCATTGTTTGGTATATGGTGTGATTCTGTGATATGAACATGAACTGATTACGTGTTTGAGGATTTGATATTTGGTTGTCTGATCCTAAAATGAATTTCTGCATCATGCATTGCATTACACTACAGAGCCTTAGAATACTGCTGCTGGCTTTTGGATAGATGGGGAAGAGTTAGTTGATTTGGAAATTTGGTTTGGGATAAGTTGGCTTTGGTTGGACTTGGTTTAAGGGAATGTTTACTACACGCGAACAGCGTGTTTGGTACCGGAGGCGGGACTGGGATCCCACACCTCCGTGGAATAGGATACGGGTTCGGTGTAACCTGTGGTCCGAACAACCACACTCACCGCCCGAGGTTTAGTGGTCGTAAGGACCCTCTCTCGATTTGGTATTACCGCCAGCCTAGCCGGTTCGGGGCGGCAGTAGGCATGGGAAGATCCGATTATGCCACGGTAGGGGCATTTTGATCTGTGTGGTGATAGCGAGACTTTAGCCACCGCCGCCACAGCCTTTGGCATTGGTATGTGAGTGACTCGAGGAGGATGGTCACTACGACACCTAGACTTCTCGTCGGTCCTTTTAACGACGGGAGATTCGAGGCACCGACGAGGTCGGACTGGAGAGGTTTCGAGTTTGAACTTTTTTCCCCGAGGTTCAATGACCGAGAAAGTGCAGGGTAGTAGAGACTTGGTTTGCAGGAATTGACAAACTCACGGAGGGAGGCAATTGAGCCGGTTGGCCGCCGGGTTAACGGCTACTCCGGCCGATTGCTTCCAGATTTCGAACCGGAGTTCGATTGACCCGATATCTGATTTCTAGTGTCCTGGCGGTGTACAGGACATTTCCGCGAAAATATTTTTCGGGTCGGGGGTTGCCGTCGGACGATTTTCGGGATTACAGGCGGAGAAACGGCTCCCGGAGTGACCCGGGACTCAGATTTGCAGCTTTGAGGAAGATCTGGAGTCGGGATATAATTTACATTTTTACGTGAAGAAAAATGTTACGGTCGGAAATTATGGTTTCGGGCGGTTTTGGGCGAGCCAAGCCGTGACACTTGGCGAAATGTGATTAGTGGAAAGTATCGGACTTGGTCTCTTGTTATTTCTAGTGATTATGATTCACTATGATGTCAAAAAGGATGTCATGTGCAAAGCACATGACTTATTATTACAAGACTTGAGTTTTGGCTAGTCTTGCAGAAATGCAAACGTATTCTTCTTCCTTCTTCACTGCCGAATTCTTCCTCTCTCTAAAGCCACCATTGTTGTGTTTTACAAGCTTCCAAAGCTTGCTCTAGATTGCTTCTTGGTCCGAGAGTTCAACTGGGAAGTTGATCAGCAACTCGAGTACTACGTCTGTCTGAGGTATGGTTCGATTCTGTTGAGTATTTGGCAATATTGGAAAGTTGATGTTCTTGGCTTAGATCTGAGTTTTGATGGAATTGAACCGTTGGATCGTTGTGTGGTTCATATATGTTGATGTTGGGTAGGTAAGGATTAGGGAAATAACGTTGGATCGTTGGAAACACAACACGGTGAGAACTCACCTTTTGGTCGAATTTTGGTGATCATGTTGGGAATTTCTGTTGAATTTGATGTGTTACGTGGATTGATTTGTGATTATTGAAGTGAATCCTTGCATGTTCGAATCGGTTCTGAATTCTGATGTTTCTGCGGAAAAGCGGAATTTTACCGAAATTCTCACGGATTTTCGATTTTGGGTCGGGGTGTAGTTTGGTAGTGTGGTTGGTAAAGTTGCTAATTCAGCTTGAATTGACAGATTCGAGGTCGAGAAGGTTGAAGAAGAAAGGTTTCCGGGTTTCGGGTCGCGGGAAATTGTGTTTGAGATCCACCTGCAGTCGGGTACTGCTCCGATATCTATTCCTCCTTATCGGATGCCTATTTCTGAGATGCAGGAGTAGAAGAAGTAACTGGAGGAATTACAGCAAAGGGCTTCATCCGACCGAGCACTTCACCGCGGGTGCTCGGTTACATTTGTTAAGAAGAATGATGGGACACTCTGACTTGGTATTGATTACAGACGGTTGAATGCTCTTATTGGGAAGAATAAGTATCCGTTACCGAGGATTAACGATCTTTTTGATCAACTTCGGGATTCAAGAGTTTTCTCAAAGATTAATCTCCGATTTGGGTACTTTCAGCTTAGGGTGAAGGAGGAGGATATACCTAAGACTGCTTTCCGCACCCGATTTGGACACTTTGGGTTTACGGTCATGCCATTCGGGCTGACCAATGCTCTGGCCGGCATTCATGGATCGATGCATCGGGTGTTCCGACCGTACTTGGACTCATTTCTGGTGGTCTTTTAGTGATAATATTCTGATATATTCTCGGGATGAGGATTCGCATCGGGAACATCTGAGGGTAGTTCTGCAGACACGTTGGGGAACATCAGCTTTATGCTAAATTCTCAAAGTGTGAGTTACGGATTCGGGAAGTCACCTTTTCGGGACCCGTTATTTCGAGCATGGTCATGCGTGAATCCAGAGAAGGTGAAGGCAATTTGGGATTGGAAACAACCTACCACGGTACGGGAGATCAAGAGCTCCCTGGGCTTAGCAGGATTTTATCGGAGGTTTGTACCAGGGTGTTCTATCCTAGCATCTCCGCTTATGCAGTTGACTAAGAAGGGTCAACTGTATATCTGGTCTGATAGGCGTGAGCAGAATTTTCAGGAGTTGAAGCGGCGGTTAACTAACGCTCCGATTCTGACTCTTTCAGATCCGATCTTACCGTATGTGAATTATACGGATGCTTCCACGTCTGGTTTGGGATGTGTGTTGGTGCAGGAGCGTTTTGTGGTAGCTTATGGGTCGAGGCAGCTGCGACCGCATGAGCTGAACTAACTGACACATGATCTGGAGTTGGCTATAATAATTTATGCGCTGAAACATTGGAATCAATATCTGTTTGGTAATAAATTTCAGATTCTTACCGACCATAAGTCTGAAATATCTGTTTACACGAAGGAGCTTAGCATGAGGCGGTGCAGATATCTCGAATACATTAAGGACTATGATTGTAGTATCGGGTACATCTCGGCAAGGGCAACGCGGTTGCCGATGCTCTGGCGGGAGGTATACCGGCTTAATTAAGAGAGGAAATGTTGGTGACCGATCCGAGGAGAATGATCCGCGTGCCTTCGGCACGGTGGCAGCTCACGGGAGCGTGCTCGAGTTATTACACTTACCATACATTACGAGTGGCTTGACAGTGCGTGAGGCGCAAGGTAGAAATCCGGGGTTGAAGGAATTATCCGGGGTGGATAAGAGTTCTTTGTTACCGACGTTTCAGTATGGCAGGGATTGCTATACTTCCGAGATCGTCTTTATGTACCTGAGGATCAGGAGTTCTGGAACCGGCAGGGACACTGCAGACTTTGCCCATTCCAGTCTGGAAGTGGGGCAATGTTACTATGGACTTTCGACCTTTGCGCCCGACACGGTCTCATCATGATGCTATCTCGGGTTTACGTGGATTAGGCGACAAAGTGCGCACACTTTACGCTTATTCGGTCATAGACCCTCCGGAGAAGCTTGCCCGGCTTTACATCGGGGAGATTGTACGTTTACATGGAGTACCGAGACTCCATTGTATCGGACCGTGATCTGCGTTTTACAAAGACGGTTCGGAGTGCTTTTCACGAAGCACCGGGCACGCGACTCCATCCGAATACAACTTATCACCCACAGACGGACGGGCGGTCGGGCGGGTGATTCGATATCGGAGGATATGTTGCGAATCTGTATTTTGGATTTTGGAGGAGTTTGGGACTAGCGATTACTTTGATAGAGTTCTCGTACAACAACGGCTTTCGGACTACGATTGGCATGATACCATTTGAGGCGTTATGCGGGAGGAGGTGTATGACACCATCTTGTTGGACAGATGTGTCTGATGGGGTTAAGCTGGGACCCGAGCTTTTTGAGGAGACTACGGCGAAGATCAGATTGTTATAGGCGCGGATTAAAACCGCGAACGACTGCACCACTGCTTATACGAACCGCCGCCGTAGGGCTCTTGAATCTGAGTTTGGTAATAGAATTTGACTGGAGGTAGCACCGTTCAGAGGAACAAGAAGATTTGATAGGCGGGCGAGTTACCCCAGTTATATCGGTTATCATGAGTTTCGAGTAAGTTGTTAGGTTGGCCTTATCCCCCCAATCGTTTTCATTTTACGTGATGTCTTCGGGATAGCCTGTTGTGGATCGGTTAGATTTAGGTTCGGTCTTATGCAGGGTTGTCTGTAGAAATACCGGCAATCTGACTGGGTGCAATAAGATGCACCCTGAGGGTGGGACGCCGTGAGGCTCTGTATGGTAGTCTAAACTACCACTCCCGCCGCACCAGTACGGTGGACCGATTGTTCTGGGTGATAGGAATGTTTATATTTTCAGGTTGGTAGCGACACCAGTCTGGTTGGTTCAGGCTACTCTTGGAGGACCAAGAGTTCTAAGGGGGAGAATGTTACGGTCACCCCGAGCGGGTTGCGACCGGGTGACCCGGGGCTCCGGTTTTGGCCTGCGGGTCACGTTTTTCGGCGTTCAGACGGCTCCCGAGCCCTATCCGAGTATCATTTTGGCGAACCCTTCCGTATTTGAGGTCGTGTGGGTCCCCCGGACGTTTCCGCCGAAAAATATTTTTCTGGCGCCGGGGGGTTGTCGGGGTCGCCTCGGGACGTACAGCGGGCTCGGTAGCGCTCTCGAGACCTCAGTTTGGGAAGCCGTTTGCAGTTTTGGAGTCGTGGAGACGTCCCGGAGGTGGTTGTGGAGTTTAATATTTGGGGCGGGACGTTCGGATACGGGCAACTCCCGGGGCTCGGGACGGGAATCCCGGGACTCGGGATGGAAATTTTCTGACGGCTTTGGGGTAAGTTGTGTTATAATTTAAGATGGAATTTATGGGTATTTTTATAGAATTTTGGAGTGACGGAATTTCGGTTATGGTTGACACGCTCGCACGTCGGGTTTTGGTTCGGGTTCAGCGAGCTCGGTAGGACACTCTGGATTGGTAAATGAACTTTTGAAAAATGTTCTGTGAATGTTATAATATTCTGAGGGTTGTGTCCAAGTTTCGTTAATTTTGGAATTCGGTAATTATTTTTGGGCAAAAAGAATTGGAACTTTCGGAAAAATTGGGAGTTAATTTGCAATGGGGTGCAAATTTAATAAAAATCAGCATGGGCACAGCAGCTGATAGTGTCGGCAGCAGCAAAGAGAAGGGACACTTGTCCCTTCTTCAATTAAAGATGAGAAAGGAAAAAGAAAAGAAGAAAAAAAAAAGGTATAAAAGTAAAACAAAATTGCAAAAAGCCAAATTTCTTCTTCTTCTTCTTCCTTCCTGCCGAAAATATCAGCCATGGAAACGCCATGAGCTCCAAAACTAAACTTGAAGGAAACTTGAAGAAGCTTCGAGGTAAGTATGTCAAAAGCGATCCTTGTGTTGTGTAAGTGAATAATCCGAGGTCGGTTTGTGAAGATTCAACCCGGTTTGTAAACCGTGAGTCTTGAACTTTTGAAGTGATTATGGAATCACAAGGTTTGTTTGATTTCTTTGTTTCTAAACGTTCCCGGCATCTTCTTGTGCATGTTTGATAATAGGAGCGTAGGAAGAAAGCGCGCTGAGGTGGTGCCAAGTGCGTCGAAAATTTGGGTGTAAAATCCAACGGTGGATTCAGTGAAAGGTAAGGATATATTTGTGATCGGAGCGAAGTTCTGATTCTGGTGGTGTAATTGGTTTTGTCAGAAAAGGCTCTGTGTGAAAGTCATTTTTTCCGGCCCGAGCCTCGGTTTTGGCGCCAATGATATTGGCTGATTTTGTGAATTCTGAACATATATTACGTATCATGGATCATTTGTGAACAGAGGGTGGTCGGAAAGCGCTGAAACTCTGCCGAAATTTGTGTCTGGGCTGGCGAGCGAGAATTTCGATTCGGACTTGTGTGAGCGATTTGGGAAGAAGGTATGATTTAAAAGTTTGGTTGTGTTTATGGATGTATAAGTAACAATGTTCTAGCTCGGGTTGAGAAACCGAGCTTTCTGTGGAATTTTCCGGGAAAGTGCGGGTTCGTGCGGAAATTGTTTTCTGGGGTTTGTTTGGATATGTTCTGATCCAACTATAGTTGTACAGCTTGATTCTGCGTTGGTGGAGTAGCGCGGACCCGTAGGAGCCAAGTTGTGCATTTCGGGTCGGGAGTTGGGATCTTCCGAGTGTTGGGCTGCGGGGCAGCGTTTCTGAGGTAAGGGCTTAATTTGGTAAAATGTATGTTTGTTCCGTTTCAAGGCCGGATGACCTTAGAGGCCCGGGTTCCTATTCTCGCTCTGTATATGTTTAATGTAATGATACTTCTGTTTATATTTATGTATTATTGTTATTATTGTATGTTACATTACGTGTCCGCCTTTGAAGAGTGCCGACATTCTGCGTATCCGCACGAGTGCCGATACTTACATTACGTGACCCTACGACGGTTTGGGGCTTGCGACCCCAGCCGATGCCGTGCTATCTGCTTGCATTACGATCTGTATATTCGACCTCTCGTTGAGGGCCGTCGTTCTGGTCGCTACGCGGTTGGACCGCATATGTTGGATTCGATTTACGTTATGCTTTATGTTTATATGTACATGCATATCTTTGTGATATTGCATTTTGCGAGTTGATTGTTGCCACATGGGCAAACCGCACTTTTACCTTAAGCCCTTCGGGTCCTTCCGAGGACTCACCCTTTTATTTGTTTACCATCTTTGAGCGATCGACAAGCAACCAGCGGAATAGAGATCCGCGGTGCTTCCGGTTGTCAGGTTATGTAGCGGAGGTACCACGTGCGGGAATTCTTGAGCGAGAGGCTTCGATTCCGCACTTAGGTATATTTATAGGATTTTGTTTAATGGCTCTGTAGCTGCAGATGCATGCATGTAGGCGAGATCATGAATTTGTTTATGTCATATGATCGGAAATATATTTCGCCTTTGATGCCTTCGAGTCGAGGCGGAGCCCCGACTTGCCTATATTGGATTTGTTATGATATGTATTCGGTGTTTACGTGGTTGTTGCGATGAGCAATGTTTAGTATACCATGAACCGCTTGATATCCTGTTCACCAAGGCTTACTAAGGACTAAAGTTGAAATCAAGCGAGCTGAACCTGTCAGACCACGACTTATGGGGTAGGCCCAGACGAGCTACCAGTACTTGGGTGCATTGAGCTTCCGGCCATGTTCATTGGAACCGGGCCCGACGGGCAAGCCCGATATACCACATTAATGGTCAAATGGCTGGTCATCAACATCCCTTCGGCCTCAAGAGGCAATTAACATGAAAAGTGACGTGAAGTACCTCATGGTCACTTTTGAAACAGACGAAGGGGATGCCTCGATTTACGTGAGTCAGAGGGAGACAAAGGATATCATGGCTTTGGCTCAGAAGGGCCCAGGCCCAAGCTGCTCGAAGGATGAGGAGGAGGAAGCAACCAAAACAGAGGAAGGCCGGACTACCAAGATTGCCGAACACTTGCCCGAGGGATGTAAGGCAAAACTTATAAATCTTCTTCAAATGAATAAAGACTTGTTCGCCTACTCTCCTAGTGACATAGTCTGCACATCGATCCTAACGCAAGACCCATAAGGCAGAAGAAGAGGAACAACGCACCATTCAAAAGAGCCTTCATCAAAGAACAGATCTCGAAACTTCTCGATGCTGGGGTCATAAGAGAAGTATCTTATCCCGAATGGTTGAGCAATCCCGTAGTAGCAACCCGGGAGGACACTGACAAACTACGCATGTGCATAGATTTCACAAATGTAAACGACGCTTGCTCGAAGGATTCATACCCCACACCCCCGGTCGATAGGCTCGTAGACTCTACCGTCGGACGTGCAAGGCTTTGCTTTCTCGATGCCTACAGTGGATACCACCAGATCTGGATGAACCCAGCAGACAAAGAAAGACATCTTTCATAAGTGACGCCAGCACACATTACTACATCAGAATGTCTTTCGGACTCAAGAATGTCGGAGCAACTTACCAAAGGTTAATGGATAAAGTCTTCTCTAATCAGATAGGAAGGATTCTCAATGTATACTTTGGCGACATTATTATTAAAAGCAAAGAGAAGAACGATCTCATTCGGGATATCGAGGAAAGTGTTCAGTCATATCCGGAAGTACGGGCTTCGACTAAACCAGGACAACTGTGTTTTCGGGGTAACTGCCGAAAAATTCCTCGGATTCATGGTGTCCGAACGAGGCATCGATACAAATCCGGAAAAAATCAAAGCTCTGTTAAATTCAAAGACGCCTTCATCGGTCAAAGACATGCAGAGGCTTCTCGGAAGAATAACAGCCATGAGTCGCTTCATATCTCGGTACGGGGATAAATGCCGCCCTTTCTTCAAACTCTTGGTTAAAGAACGTGCGAAACCGGAAAAGTAGGGGTGAAGAAGGGAGAAAAAATCAAAGGAAGAAAACGCAGCTAAACGTGTCAAGTTCAAATTGAACCCTGATTGTCAGAAGGCGTGGGAGGAAATCAATACTTACCTCCTGGAGATGGCTACCCTTCGGCAACCAACCGAGGATAGGCCCCTAATTGTATACCTAGTAGTAGGAGAAAAGGCCTTAAGTTCGGTCCTCATTCAGGATGACGACTATGGAAAACAGTGGTCGGCTGCTACATGTGCAAGTCACTCCATGGAGCCGAGCTTAACTACTTTATGATTCAGAAAGCAGTGTATGCCTTGGTCCTCTCAGCCTGAAGATTGAAGCCATATTTCCTCGGATTCTCCATAGTAGTCCGGAGTAACGTCCCTATCAAGGACATCCTGAAGTGGGTGGATCACTCCGGAAGATTATCAAAATGGTGTATCGAACTGAGCGAATATGAAGTCAAGTACGAATCAAGGAGAGCGATCAAGGCACAGGTTTTGGCTGATTTCATTACTGAATTGCCCCAAGAATCCGAGGATGAGTGCTCAGATAATGAGGACAATCCTTTGTGGACTCTATACGTTGACGGAGCTTCAGGATCGGATAGACAATAAGCAGGTTTAGTTCTCGAAGGACCCGAAGGAATGAGGGCCACCAGGTCCATCAAGTTCGCTTTTCCAGTAACAAATAACTTGGCCGAATATGAAGCCTTGATTGCCGGATTGGAGCTAGCTAAGAAGGCTGGTATCTGATCCCTTAAGACATGCAGCGGTTCTAACCTTCTAGTCCAACAAATGAATGGAGAGTACGAGGTCAAGGAGCCAAGTCTCAAGAAATATGCCGAAGTTTCAAAAAGATCGGCCGCGCACTTTGAGAGGTTGTCCATCGAAAAGATTCCTCACTCGCTTAACTCCGAAGCTGACCAATTCTCGAAGTCAACTTCCTATGACGAGGAGAAGAACGATCCTTGTATCAACCATTTCCGGGTATTCATCATCACTTCGGGATGGAGAGCTCCCTATTGGAAATACCTCACCGATGGAATACTCCTGGAGGACCCCATCATGGTAGCAAAAGTTCGTCATAATAGGTGACAATCAGTATCGAAAGAGTTTTTCGTCACCTATGCAAAAATGCATTGGAGAAGAAGAAACCGAAGACGTTCTAGCAGAAGTTCACGAAGCCACATGCGGGTCCAATATCAAGTCAGACGCATTAGCTGCGGTCATACTTAAGCAAGGATTCTTCTGGCCGGACCTGAAGGAAGAAGCTAGGAAACTAGTCAACAAGCGCAAGAACTGTCAAGAGCATGCCTGAGTACAAAGAATTCCCTCGGAGTATGTGACATCTTTGGACTACCCTGTTGTCTGGGGTATTGACTTAATTGGAGCACTACCTATGACTCCCGGAGGACTGAAATATTGCATGGTCGCAGTGGACTACTTTACAAAATGGATAGAAGTCGAACCACTGGCGACGATAACGGCTAACAACATCCGGAAGTTCGTTTGGAAGTACATCATTTGCAGGTTCGGGTGCCCGAAAGTTCTCGTAGCAGATAACGGTACCCAATTCACAGACGGGGGATTCCAAGACTTTGCCGAAGAATTCAGAATCAAAATCCACTTTGCTCCGGTCGCCCACCCTCAGAGCAATGGACAAGTCGAAGTATCGAACCGAACGTTGAAAGACGGGTTGAAGAAGAGACTTGGGAACGCAAAGGGCAAATGGCCCGGAGAACTCCCTCATGTCTTATGGAGTTACCGGACTACACCCCGGAGGTCAACCGGAGAAACCCCATTTTCCTTAGCCTATGGAACCGAAGCACTCATCCCCATCGAGGTAACTAACCCCTCTCTCCGGGCAGAAGTGTTTGAAGAAAATGCAAACGAACAGGGCCTGAGAACAAATTTGGATTTGCTCGAAGGAAGAAGAGAAGAAGCTGAACTTCGAAGGAAAGAATTTCAACAGAGGACTGCATCTGCGACAAATTCGAAAGTTAAGGCGAAAAACATTAAGGTTGGGGACTTGGTTCTACGAAAAACTAAGTTAGGATCCCAGAGACCAAAAGGGGGCGCATTCACCCCAAAGTGGGAAGGCCCATTTAAGGTTGTCGCCGAAGAAAGGAAAGGAGATTACAAGCTGTTGGATCCCGAAGGAAGAGAATTAGTCAACTCTTACCATTCTAAAGCACTTAGGAAATATTTTGTATGACTTTATGCTGCAATAAAGTATGGAACATTCGGGAAAGAGGATGTAGGTCTGACGGTTAAACCTCTATAAACAAGTGTTGAACAAGTCCCTATGATTTTCATTGATAAAGCCCGAGGCAGAGATTACAAAAATGGAATACAAAAGAGAACCACTACGCTACTGAGGGTCCGCGAAGTCATCTACGGTTACTGGTTCGGGAGGCTGCAGAAATTCTTCACCGAACCAGGAAGGGTCTTCTTCGGCCTCTTCATCACCGTCAAGCCCGGAGAGATCAACGTGAGGGTTTCACTCGATGATTTGCTTCCTAGCCAAGCAAAATCCGTAGGTGAACTTGTGGATTGCCAATGCCACAGATTCCTTAATCGTTTGACGAAACTTCGGGACACATTCGTTGGCCTTTGTCAGCTCATCCCGAAGTTTCTGGTTCTCCTCATCTTTGGCTCTCAGGTCTTGCTCGTAGTGGCTCTTCAGGTTGGTGAAGTCAACCTGAGATTTCTCCTTCTCAGCCTCGACCTTCCGGATGTTCTCCAGGAGAGCGTCCTCAGTGTTGTGGCAGTCTTTTACTGCACTAAGGAATGATGCCTCAGCCGTGGCAAAGTCCTCAGCTTCAGACTGACTGTGGTTATCCCGTATATTACCTCCCTCGGGAAAGACAAGGGAAGCTGAGCTGCGGGAATGCCGGAGTAACTGCTCATAGTTGTGAACTAGCTGAATGAGTTTGGCCACTACAACAATGGCTTTCATCGCCCGCTGCTCAGCTTCTGACCGGATTCTGTCCATGGACCGGACCATCCGGGAAATCCAGCCGCTCATGGTAGACATCTGCATATCACCCGGGCAGAAGTTAGATCCCGCAATACAGCACAGAGGTTCAGAAAGAAACGGATTGGAGTTACCTGATAACCAAGGACGGCCAACCTAGACGAAGCAACATCCAGGTCCGGATAGAAATGCTCGAGGGTCTCCAAGGTCCGGGCTGTGGTCCTTGAATATCACCAACCAGCCTTGTCCGGGCTCGTACGCTCGGCAATCCGGAGAAGGCACCCTAGTGCGAACGGTCATGGGGAAGAAAAATGAATTGCCACTCCCGTATTAACCCCGGAGTAGCCTTGCTCCGGTAGTTCTCAATCTCGAACCACCAACCTTCCGGCATGTCATCCTTGGTTTCTAATAAACAACCCGAGGGATGAACAATAGAAGGGGTAGGAAAAGTAGGAGTCATTCTCATATACCTCGGGTAAATGGCCGGAGGAGAGAAGTGCGAGCTTCCGGGCGGAGATCCAAGGACGGGACGGCGGCGGCAGTATCAACGACTTGGCGGTGGAGCCGGTAAAACTGATGTACGGCCGACGAGCCTCTGTAACCTTCCGGTACGGTGGCTGAACTGAGAAAGGGGGCGAGAAAGTCTTCTGGATGGGCCTCTTCAACGGTCCTCCACCTCTTGAAGATGCTAACGGCCTCCTTGAGAGACGGGTTATCCGTCATGACGGCTTTATTGCAAAGAAGGAAAGCGAGGAAGAGATTTCTTGAGAACAAATGCAAGAATGATGTGAGGAAATGAATGACCTCTGCTCACTATTTGAAGGAAGTCCGGGAAGATGAAACGTCACAAGGAATTCAATCTCCACCGTTCATCCAAAAGTAGTAGTTAATGAACGACTGAAGATAAACCGTCACAAATCCCAGAGATATGAAGCCCACACTACGTCGAGGAAACGGGCTTTACTGCGGCCCACCACGCAGTAGAGTCGCAGTAAACACTGCCGGATGGGCCGTAGTAGATCCCGCAGTAAAAATGATCGCAGTTATGCCCCTCACTGCGGGTATGGCCGCAGTAGAAAGATTTTTTATTTAAAAAAGTGGATGAATTCGGATGAATATATTCATCCGGATTCATCCACAATTCCAGAAAAACCCAGATTTCAAATGAATGTTGACCAAGTTGCGGCGACATCGGCGGTGGAGCGGTGGTGGTGGAGCAGCGATGGTTGAGCAGAAGAACGGAGAAGGAAGGAGAAAGAAATTAGGATGAACAAGAATGGTCGAGAAAGAAAGGAGAAGAAGAAAGAAGGTTGAAGGAGAATTGTGCGGCGGAGATGAAGAGAAAGGGGAGTTTAAACCTTAAAAAAAAGTTTACTGCGGCCTTGGCCGCAGTAAATTCCTACTGCGCCAGCAACTGCACCATTTACTGCGTAAATGGGCTTACTACGGCCCAAACCGCAATAAGTTCCACAATTAGGCTTGTATTCCCCACGTAGTGCCGAAACCGCCTCAAATCCCGGAGATACACCACAAAAATCGTCTCAAAATCGTCCAAGATTCCAGAGGTGGGCTTCCATAAAACAATTCAAAAACCCGGACATAGTTCGAGACAAAAGGAGGATATTAAATCCTCAATTTCCCGGACATCATCATCCGGGAAACAGTTCAAAAGCTCGAACGTAGTTCGAGACAAAAGGAGGATATTAAATCCTCAATTTCCCGGACATTAATATCCAGGAAATAGTTCAAAAGATCGAACATAGTTCGATGCAAAAGGAGGATATTAAATCCTCCATTTCCCGGACATTAAAATCCAGGAAATATCTCAAAAGATCGAACATAATTCGATGCAAAAGAAGAATATTAAATCCTCAATTTCCCGGACATTATCATCCGGGAAATATCTCAAAAGATCGAAAATAGTTCGATGCAAAAAGAGGATGTTAAATCCTCAATTTTCCGGACATTATCATCTGGGAAATATCTCAAAAGATCAAACATAGTTCGATGCAAAAGGAGGATATTAAATCCTCAATTTCCCAGACATTATCATCCGGGAAATATCTCAAAAGATCGAACATAGTTCGATGCAAGAGGATATTAAATCCTCAATTTCCCAGACATTATCATCCGGGAAAAATCTCAAAAGATCGAACGTAGCTCAAAAGCCCGAACATTGTATTTCGGGAAGAGGTTCAAAAGTCCAGACATTGTATTTTGGGAAGAGCTTCAAAAGCCCGAACATTGTATTTCGGGAAGAGGTTCAAAAGCCCGAACATTGTATTTCGGGAAGAGGTTCAAAAGCCCGAACATTGTATTTCGGGAAAAGGTTCAAAAGCCCAAACATTGCATTTCGGGAAGAGATTCAAGAGCCCGGACATCGTCTTTCGGGGAGAGGTTCCACGGACCCAGACATTGTGCCGAACGTTGTCATTCGAAAGTCGAAAACTACTTAGAAAGATTTGGACTCCTTACAGTCAGCCAAATTACTAGGGGGGACTTGATGACCGCCAGACTCAATCTACGTAAAAAGCCCAAAAAGGCCTAGCAAAAGGCCCAAGCAGTAGCTCAAAATAAGGACCCCATTAAAAACCTGAATAAACCATAAACCAGTACAAGACAAGGACATCACCGGACATAATTGCCCTGAACATATTAAGGAAATTCCCGGACTATACTCCCGAACGTATTAAGGACACGTGTACTCTAACACTCCACCATACTATATTAGGATATTATAATAATGTCATTCTCAAAACATAAACTATAAATGCATTCATTACTCACACCTTAAGGGGTAACGTTTAACAAAAACTCTCTCACCACCGTCAGAAATTCCCAATACTCACTAAATACAAACAGAGGACCCCCCTCTATTTCTTTTTCTCGAATTCCGAACTTATGACGTGGCGGCAGCCCAAACAGATCCGCCACCACTTGCTCCATCAATATGAAAGCACACAAGTTTTTTATGCCTAAAGTCATCCACAAGGCCGAATGAAAGCACATACATATAACTTGCAAGTTTGTCAACGTACGTGTCATTCAAGCCATTCCTAATCAACAAAGCATCAAAACATGCAATTTTCTCATCATGAGTCAATAAGCATAAATCATTCATTAAATAATCTGCACATGAAAATTTCTCACAAAGGGTCCTTAAGCTCAATCCATAAATCAAGGCATGCATAAGATCACAAGGGATTGGTTTAGAAACTAGGTTACCCAACACATTGAGCTCCCTTTCTTCTTGCTCAAGCTGTTGGTTCTCTATGGAAGTGAGGTGGTGAGACTCACTCTTCCTTCTCACTCTTTGGAAGTTCCCTTCTTCTCCTTGTGGTTTTCCTAGCACACTCATCAAACACATTAAAGCATTTCCTCCACAAGTCATATAGCCATCCAATGCACATGGTGTTACCAAAAGTCATTTTTAACAATTTCAAACCGATTATGTTGGTAAGGCCATGGTTCATGGTTGTGATGGGATGCAATTTATGGCATTTAAGCATGATATGGATAAAACCTTTATTCAACCCGAGAGCAGATATGTGGAATGGCCTATCATAACATCCATCAAGCACAAGGCATTTCTCAACATCGACACATGATCAATCACAACATCACCATCCGAGCATGCTCATCAAGAGGCCAGTCATAAACATCATCAAACTTTCTAGAAATAGAACTCAAAGCATCCCCATGTTGTACATCAAACAATGGGTTCCAATATTTCTCACTATAGGTAGATGGTTCAAACTCAAATAAAGGATTGCAAACCATCTTAAAGTCATGATCATGCATTTTTTAGCCTATGTACTCGTGTTTCTCTCATGCTCTTCCTCATTCTCAATCATGTGTGAAACACAAGGTTTGTCACTCAAGTCATTATGCAAACTCAACTCAAACAAGGATAACTCATCACTCAAAATAAAATCATGCTCATTTTCTAATGACCCTAGCATGGCCGAATTGAGCATCTCATGACAAGCAACAATCTTCATGCCATTCTCAACACTTATGGCATGCTCATTATCCAACAAGAAATATGCACATGTACCGGGGTCATGTATGAGCCTAACCCTACCAAGCTTTTCTATCAATTCAAGTATGTTTAACCCATCCATTTTCATCACATAGACTAATCAACAATGAAAGAAGGGATTTCAACATTAGGAACATGTTTTACCCTATTCACATGCATTTTTATCTTAGAGAGATAAGGGTTAGGAGAAATACTATCAAGTTTTTATTCCTCCCTCTTAGCTTCCCCATCTTTGCCGAAGGTAGGGGCCTCCTCCTTTTCGTCCTCCTTTGGTTCTCCCGGGACACTCCATTCATCAATACCTAGCACATCCAAAGAAGAACAACATGTGTCAGAAGATTTAAAGGTTAGACCTTCTTGGAGGTTTATTGGAGGCTCGGGTTTACTATCGCAAACACTCATTTGGGTTGGTGTTGGGCCCTCTTGTCTTCTCAGCCACCCCGCCCGGTTGCGGAGGCGGAGCCGGCCGCGACGTCGGGAACAGGAATTACGACAGAAAACACGGCAGCGGAGCATCGAGCTCAAACAGCATAATAATCGATGTAACGACTAGCAACCTACAACTTACACAAGGCAAGCATACATAAAAGTCTAACTTCTACCAAACATGCAGTTCATGGTGTGTCAACCATCAATCATCACTACCAACACCGAAAACACCAAGTCTGAAATATAACAATTCCAATATAGGCAAGTCGGGGCTCCGCCCACGACTCAGAAGACAAACAAAGCAGAATATATCTCAGTATATACAACATATACAGAACCATGATTTGATCTACATGCATGCAGCTACAGCTACAAAGCCAATAAACAAAATCCTATAAATACCTAAGCGCGGAGTCAGAAGCCTCTCACTTGAGGATCTCCGCACGTGGAACTGCTGCTGCAACCGATACCCCCAAAACGTAGGAAGCACCGCGGATCTCTACTCCGCTGGTTGCTTGTCAAGACGGCCTGAAAGTGGTAAACAAATAAAAGGGTGAGTCCTCGAAAGGACCCAGTAAGGGCTAAGGTAAAACGTAGTTTGCCCAAGTGGCAACAAGCTGAACCTGCAAAACAGAATATCACAAGCATATATATACACATATGAACATATAACATAAGGTAAACCGGAATCCCAATCATATGCGGTCCAACCGCCAGAACGACCCATAACGACAGCCCTCTCAAGAGGTCAGAATATACAGAGCAGAACAGAACAGAAAGCACGGTACCGGCTGGGGTCGCGATCCCCAAACTGTCGTAGGGTCACGGAAGTATATCGGCACCCCAAGTGCGGATATACACAGAATGTCGGCACCCTCCAGTGCAGACACTACAGAACAGATCCAAGGAGTACCCGTGGCCTCTAAGACCATCCGGGTCTCATCGCAGAACAGAACCATACAACAATAATGCACAAATGTAAACAGAAGTATCATCACATGATATACATATACAGAACAGAATAGGAACCCGGGGCCTCCATGGCCACCCGGTCCTTGAGACAGAACAAACATACGTTTTACCATATGACGGGTCTCGGGATCACCGAACCACCGTCCTCACCCGGAACCCGCCTCAACTAAACCCGATACACATCAAATAACTCCCAGAATGTATAACGAGAGAAGTTGAGCCCTTACCTCAGAAACACTGCCCCGCAGCACAAAACCCGGGAAATCCCGGCTCCCGGCCCGAAACGTAAAACTTGGCTCTTACGGTCCCACGCTACTCCACCAACGCAGAATCAAGCTGAACAACCATAATTAAGTTAGAACACATCCAAACAAACCCCAGAAACCAACTCCCGCACAATCCCGCACTTTCCCGCAAAAATCCACAGAAAGCTCGGTTTCACGAACCGAGCCTGAACATTGTTATTCATACACCCACAAACACCCTCCAACCTTTAAACCCACAATCCAGACACTTTCACCCGCTATTAGGCATAAAGGTGAATTTTGCTACCATTGCCCGAAAACGACGCTTCAAACATCAATACGAACCTACTTCCACCCACAATACCGAATTACCAACCAACACAACCAAAACATAACCCTAACATGGAAAAAGAATCATTTCAAGTTTCGGTTCTCAACCCAATTTTCACCCAACTTCCATTTCAATCCAAACAAAGTTCCATTTGCACTCTTTAACCACCAATTACATAACTTAAGCAAGATTACTAACCAATTCCACCTTTAACAACCAAAAATCCAACAAAAACCCTAACCTTAGTTTCGGCCAAAAGGGGGTTTTTCACCCAACAAGTTTTCCATCAAATTGAAACCATAGATAGTCTTAGAATCATGCTAGGAACAACATACTTGAAGCATGATCCAAGAACACAAACATACAAGATTTTGGAAAAATCACCAACAATTCGGCACCCCTAGGGTTCCTCCATCCATGGAGTTTTTCCAACATCCAACCCTAGATTCCTACTCCCCTCAAGCCCAAGAACAACATACTAAAAGATGGGAGGGAGAGGATCACTCAAACATATAGACAAGAACAAATCATGATTTCGGTTTTCCTTCTCTTTTCTCCACCAAATCTTGTTTCCAACTTGAAAAGAGGAGAAGGAAGGAAGCTTACCATTGATTGAAGCTAAATCCTTGAAGAAATCAGCCAAGAAGAAGAACATCAAGCTTGGGAGAGAGCTCTAATGGTGGCGGATAGCTAGAGGAAGAAGAAGAAGAGAAGAAGAAAATGAATTACTACTCATTTTATGAAATAATAAGCCTTATATATTTTCTTCCCTTTTTCCCATATTTAATAACAAAAGGACAAGTGTCCTCCCTAAAGGCTGCAGCCGACATCAGCCCAAATCTGGCCCAAAATATTTATAACTTTAGGGTTAATAACAACTTAACCCCCCAAATCTCCGAATCTTTGCAATTAAACCCCAAACGTAAGTAATGAACCCCAAATGAAACCAAAACTGACCACAATCCTCAGAATATCATATAATACCCAAATCTTCTTCCCAAAGTCCATTTGGAAAATCAGAGTGTCCTACCGGGCCCGCTGAACCCGAGTAAGTCCCGACGTGCACGTGTGCTAACCCGAATAAATATTCACACCACAATAAAAAATTCACAAATATTACCATAAATTCCGTCTTAAAATATAACATACCTCACACCGAAGTTGTCTGGAAAAATCCATCCCGAGGCCCAGGATTCCGCCCAGAGCCCCGGGAGTCGCCCGGGACTGCACGTCCCGCTCCAGAAAATATACTCCGTAAAAAGATGCAGGACGTTCTCACGATCCCAAATATGCGAACGGTTTCCCAATCTGAGGTCCTGGGAGCGCTACCGAGCCTGGCCAGACGCCCCGAGACAACCCTCCTACGAAAAATATTTTCCGCGAAAACGTCCGGGGGACCCACACAACCTCAAATCCCGAAGGATTTCCAGAAATAAAGCTCAGATAAGTCTCGGGAGCCAATTAACCGCCCAGAAACGTGACCCGCAGGCCAAAACCGGAGCCCCGGGTCACCCGGTCGCAACCCGCTCGGGGTGACCGTAACAGTTCCTACTCTTGACTCCACCACCACAAGGCTTCTCCTTTTAGAGATTGCATGGAAAAGTCAAGCTTTAGAAATTCATGGATGTCTTGAGACCGAAAGTAGGCCTCCATTATCTTTTCACATTGCCTAAACTCTCTTTGGCAACCATCCAATGCATCAAAACCATAGAACTTCAAATTTATATTCTCCATTGGTGCACCTACACACTCCATTTGTGGACAAAGGTGACACTCTCGGCCAAACACTCAAGATTTAACCAAGTTCTCCAACCTTGATTTCCACTCTCAACCTTAAATCAAAGATATGCACAAGAATGGAAACAAACTAGAAACTAGTAAAACTGTGTACTTTAAGCAAGAAAAGAACTAGTTACTTGAAACTAGATTGTTTTGAAACTTTTAAGGGTGGATGGGGGTTGAAAGAAGTGGGGTTGAGTTTTAAAGAGGGCTTTTGACAAGAAAAACACTTTTGTGCAAGTTCACTAATCACTTTTTGGATCAAATATACTTTTACTTGAATATAAGCAAGAACACTCATGAATACACATGAATATTTGAAGAACATAAGAACTTGCTCATCATTTTCTCTCTCTTCAAGCACTTTTCTTTTTGGATTTTGATCACAATATGATACTTTTTCTTCACGAAAATCGAAAAAAATGACTTTCAACAAGAACTTTTGCACAACAACTTGAACAAACAGGAAAACAAATACGGTTTCAACTTGAACATCAATAAAAACGTTTTTCTTCAAGTGTCAGAAAGAAAGCAAAGGTTTTACTTGAAGAAAACAAACAAATAACACAATACCTCCCATAAGCATCAAAGCTCTGATACCAATTGATATGAACCTCACAAGGGATGTGAGTTCTATCCTCTTTGAAGGATCTAGCTTGAAGGAGATGAAGAACAACACCAATGAAACACAAGAACAATTCGGCCTCCACACCTCTCAACTACAAGGTTGGGCAATATAAGAGATATAACATGGGATGAGAATGGATTTAGCATCTCCTTGCTACAAGGTAAAACAATACTAGATATAAGTTTGAATCCATTATCATGGATCAAGGGATATGGAAAGTGCAAGTGAAGGAGAACAAGATGAATTTTACTCTCAAAGAGACTTCAAATTCGTTTTTACATGTTCTAAGTTACAAATATACCAGCTAGCCTCTTTTATGGAAGAAACATGACAAATGTGAGATTGTTACGGTCACCACGAGCGGGTTGCGACCGGGTGACTCGGGGCTTCGGTCTTAGCCTGCGGGTCACGGTTCTGGGCAGTTATTTGGCTTCTGAGGCGTCTCAGAGCATTATTTCTGGGAATCCTTCGGGATTTGAGGTTGTGTGGGTCCCCCGGACGTTTTCGCCGAAAATATTTTTCGGGGCCGGGGGGTTGTCTCGGGGCGTACAGCGGGCTCGGTAGCGCTCCCAGGACCTCGGATTGGGGAACCGTTCGCATATTTGGGATCGTGAGAGCATCCTGCATCTTTTTACAGAGTATATTATCTGGAGCGGGACGTGCGGTCCCGGGCGACTCCTGGGGCTCTGGGCAGAATCTCGAGGCTCAGGATGGATTTTTCCAGACGGCTTCGGTGTAAGGTATGTTATATTTTTAGACGGATTTTATGGTAATATTTGTGGATTTTTTGGTTGTGGTATGGTTTTTGGTTTGAGTTAGCACACGCGCACGTTGGGATTTACTCGGGTTCAGCGGGCCCGGTAGGATACTCTGATTTTCCAAATGGACTTTGGAAACATGTTTTGGGTATTTTATGATATTCTGAGGGTCTTGGTCAATTTTGGTTTCATTTGGGGTTCGTTACTCGTGTTTGGGGTTTTATTGCAAAGATTTGGAGAATTTGGGGGTTAAATTGTTATTAACCCTAAAGTTATTAATATGTTGGGTCAGAATTGGGCTGTAAGTCGGCTGCAGCAACAAGGGAGGACACTTGTCCAATTATTATTAAAGATGGAAAAGATGGGATAAATATAAAAGGGGAAGATTATTACATGAAATAACATTTTCATTTCTTCTTCTTTTTCTTCCTTCTCTCCTCATCCGCCATTGCTCTTCCTCTTCAAGCTCGATGTTTGATACACCATGAACTGCATGTTTTGGTAGATGTCGGGTTGTTATGTATGCTTGCCATGTGAAAGTTCGTAGGTTGCTAGTCATTACTCGATTATTATGTTATTTGAGCTCGATGCTCCGCTGTCGCGTTTTCCACCGTAATTCCTGTTCCCGACGTCGCAGTCGGCTCTGCCTCCGCAACCGGGCAGGGTGACTGTGACAAGTTGGTATCAGAGCAGGTCGGGTCAAAGTGACCCAAGAGGTAAAGTATGGTTAGTTCAGCATGAGTTGTGGAAGGCAAGCATACAAGTCCAAGGGTGAACTTTTGGAGCAAGCCATGCTAGTTCATGGGTAAGTTCTACAAGTGATGACTTCGAAGTGCGAGCTACTGGTTTACACTTCATTTTGGGACGGTTCGGTACGGAGCCTGATCAACTCCTTATTTGAACCGTTTCGGAATGCGTGTGAAGCAACGAGCGGTTCTTTGGAGCATTTTGTAAGGTGTGGGGTGTTATATGAAGTGATTTTGTGTTACAAACATAATCTGATTCTGTGTTTAAGGTTTATCATTTGGATTTGTGATTCTGAAAAGAATCCTTACATCATGCATTGCATTACACTACAGAGCCTCAGAATACTGCTGCTAGCTTTAGAGAGAGAGAGTGTTAACTGTTGGATTAAATGGTTTTGGATTGGTTTGTTTTCAGGTATGGTTAGAACACGCCATCAGCGTGAGCAAGAACCGGAGGGTCGAGACCGGGATCCCACACCTCTGAGAGTTCGGAGACAGGTTCAAGGGGACCCAGAGTCTGAGCAGTCACATTCACTCCCCCCGCATTCCCAGCAGTTAGAGGGACCCATGCCTGATGTGATACAGGTTTTGGGTCGTACAGATTCTTGAGTACTATTCTGCCAGCCAGTAGTACAGGCGGCAGCAAGCACCAGGAGGTCGGGCCAGACCACAGCAGTGGCAGCCGGATCGGGAGGTGGGTAGCAGCCACCTCAGTGTTCAGGATCAGCAGGATAGTGATTCTGAGGAGGGTGATCGGCATGATACCGGTTCTTCTCGTCGGTCTCACCAACGACGGGAAGAGCTGAGACACCAGTCTGATGAGGTCAAACTCTTAGAGCGGTTTCAGCGTTTGAACCCCCCGAGGTTCAACGGCCGAGGAGGGCCTGAGGCGGCGGAGACTTGGTTTGCAGGAGTTGATAAGCTTCTTGGGAGGTTACACCTTCCATCTGTGGTTAGAGTCTCTCTGTCCACGTTTGTCTGCGGGGCGGTGCAGATCACGGTGGAGGAGCTGCGGGGCGTTTGAGAGCCGATGCGGCACGGGGACGGAGGACAGGATCGACCTTACCTAGAGCAGTTTGCTTACGACTTCCACCAGCAGTATATTGGAGATGCCGTCGAGATCTCCGGCGATCCAGATTTGACGATCTGGAGCAGGCACCAAGGCGCCGGAGAGTATGAGCGGGAGTTCGACCGGCCGGTTCGCTCACGTACCACGGTACTATGGTATGGAGCGGGAGAAGGCCAAGAGGTTCATCCGCCGGCTACGCCCGACTACGAGTGGGCTTTGAGGCCTCGGGATATCACTTCTTACCATGAGGTTGTGCGAAGGCCCAACTCCTCGAGCGGAGGAGGTTGAGAGTCGGTACCACCACACCGACCTAGTGACAGAGGAAGGGCTCTGCACGGCGAGTTCAGCGAGGTCTACGGGGAGGTCGGGCAGGTGCGGGCAGAGTAGCGGGGGTAGCAGGTGGCGCCGGTAGCACCGACTTCGCGAGTTGTGGCGGGCAGCACCCGGCCGGCCATGCTCTGAGCAGCAGGCGATGTCTGCGATGCGGGGCCAGTGATCATTGGATTCGTGATTGTCCTCTGACACTAGGGCAGGGATCCAGCAGTGCTACAGGTCCGCAGTCTCGGTTCCGGCCCAACGCACCCCGGGGGCGCGGTTCACTGAGGGGCGTTCCGAGACCACAGCAGCAGAGACGCCCGTTTCAGCCACCCCCTCCGCCACAGCAGCCTGGAGCAGGACGGGTATTCCAGGTCGAGCGGGGAGAGACATCGCAGCGTGGACCTCCACCGCAGCAGTCCGGAGCAGGACGTGTATTCCAGATTGAGCGGGGAGAGACATCACAGCGTGGGGCACTCCAAGGTACTTTATTTCTGAACGATATACCTGTTCGTGCATTGTTTGATACTGGGGCATCTGTCTCGATTGTGGCACAGAAGTGTGTCGAGTCTCTCCACTTGGTAACCAGTGGGCTCCCGAGCGTCTTCATGGTACGGGACTGCGTGCTATCCATTGGCAGACATCGGATTGTGTCAGATCTGTTGGTGTTGAACACACCGAAGTATGACATTATTCTTGGGATGGATTGGCTGTCCAAGAATTCTGTGCACATTGATTGTGCTAACCGTAGGATTACGGTTTCTGGAGAGGTGCTACCCTCTCGAGGTTTAGATGGGTCGGCGGTCAGGACCAGCATGGAGTTGCAGGTTCTGGATCAGGTCCCAGTAGTGGATTCGGAGGAGTATTATGATCTGAACACGTCAGATACTCGGTTGGAGTTGGATAAAATTCCAGTTGTCCGGGATTTTCCGCAGGTATTTCCGAAGGATTTGCCCGGGATGCCACTAGAGCGGGAGATCGTGTTTGAGATCCTTTTGCAACCAGGTTCCACTCCCATTTCCATTCCACCTTATCGGATGCCGATAGTGGAAATGGTGGAGCTGAAGAAGCAGTTAGAGGAACTGCAGGAGAAGGGCTTCATCCGTCCGAGCACTTCACCATGAGGTGCTCCAGTTCTGTTCGTTAAGAAGAAGGATGGATCACTCAGGTTGTGCATCGATTATAGATGGTTGAACGCCATCACCATTAAGAACAAGTACCCATTACCGAGGATCGACGATCTCTTTGATCAGCTGAGAGGTGCGAAGATCTTTTCGAAGATCGATCTGCGATCGGGGTACTTTCAGTTGCGAGTGAAGGAGGAGGACATTCCGAAGACTGCCTTACGTACACGGTATAGGCATTATGAGTATACGGTGATGCCGTTTGGTTTGACCAACGCACCGGCAGCGTTCATGGACATGATGAACCGGGTGTTTCGACCGTACTTGGACTCGTTCGTGGTAGTGTTCATCGATGATATTCTGATTTACTCTCGGGATGAGGACTCACACCGGGAGCATCGAGATTGTTCGCAGACACTTTGGGAACACCAGTTTTACGCTAAGTTCTCGAAGTGTGACTTTTGGATTCGAGAGGTATCCTTTCTGGGACATATCATCGGTGAGCACGGTGTGTCAGTGGACCCCGCGAAGGTTAAGGCAGTACAGGAGTGGAAGCAGCCAACCACGGTACGGGAGATCAGGAGTTTTCTGGGGTTAGCAGGCTACTACCGGCGGTTTGTGCCAGGGTTTTCCATTTTGGCCTCCCCACTTACGCAGTTGACTAAAAAGGGGCAGCCATTTGTGTGGTCGAGAAATGTGAGCAGAACTTTCGGGGAGTTGAAGCGGCAGTTGACCAACGCACCGATCTTGATCCTACCCGACCCGAGTCTACCTTATGTGATCTACACAGATGAATCTAGGTCCGGGTTAGGATGTGTTTTGATGCAGGGGCGGAATGTGATAGCTTATGGGTCGAGACAGCTTCGACCACACGAGCAAAACTACTCGACACACGATCTAGAGTTGGCTGTAGTGATTTATGCACTGAAGCAGTGGAGGCACTACCTACTCGGCAGCAAATTTCAGATATTCACAGATCACAAGAGTCTGAAGTATCTGTTCACTCAGAAGGAGTTGAACATGAGGCAGCGCAGGTGGCTCGAGTACACCGAGGGCAAAGGTAATACAGTTGTTGACGCTCTAAGTAGGAAGTACACTGGTGTGGTCAAGGGAGGCAGCACCGAGGATCGGACTGAGGAGAATGACTTGACGTGCCTTTGGCACAGGTGGGAGCGCTGGGAGCATGCTCAGGTGTATACTTTGACCATTCATTCGGAATGGCTGGACAGGGTGCGTGAGGCACAAGAGAAGGATCCAGAGTTGAAGAAGTTGTCCGGAGAGGACAAAGGAGCCCTACTACCGGCATTCCAGTACAGGCAGGGATTGCTATACTTTGGGGATCGGTTGTATGTGCCAGAGGATCAGACACTGCGGGATGAGATTCTGGCAGAGGCACATTCGAGCCGGTTGAGTATTCACCCTGGTAGTGAGAAGATGTATCAGGATTTGCGTACCCACTTTTGGTGGCCAGGTATGCGGAGACACATTGCCTCACATGTGTCTAAGTGTGCCATTTGTCAGCGGGTGAAGGTGGAGCATCAGAAACCGGCAGGGACGTTGCAGACTTTGCCCATTCCGGTCAGGAAGTGGGGCAACATCACGATGGATTTTCTGACTGCACTACCCTTGACCCGGTCTCACCACGATGCCATCTGGGTTATCGTGGACCGCTTGACGAAGTGCGCTCACTTTCTGCCGATACGGATGACAGACTCCTTGGAGAAGCTTGCCCATCTGTATATCAGGGAGATTGTACGGTTACATGGAGTACCAGACTCCATTGTGTCAGATCGGGATCCGCGTTTTACCGCACGATTCTGGGGTGCCTTTCATAAGGTTCTGGGCACGCGACTCCATCTCAAGATCTGACTTACCATCCCCAAACCGATGGTCAATCGGAGCGGGTGATTCAGATTCTGGAGGATATGTCATGAGCTGTACTTTGGATTTCGAGAGGAGATTGGGACAAGCGATTTGCCGTTGGTGGAGTTTTCATATAACAACAGCTTATCGAGTACCATCGGCATGGCACCGTTTGAGGCATCAGATGGGCGACGGTGCATGACACCGCACTGTTGGACGAAGGCATCTGACAGGATTGAGCTGGGTCCCCAGCTCATTGAGGAGACCACCGCAAAGATCAAGATGATTCAGGCGCGGTTGAAGACCGCGAACGACCGCACCACCTCATATGCGAACAGGCGACGCAGGGACTTAGAGTTTGAGGTGGGCGACAGAGTTTGGCTGAAGGTAGCGCCAATCCGAGGGACAGTCAGATTTGGCAAACGGGGTAAGTTGGCCCCGAGGTATATCGGACCTTACGAGATTCTGGAGCGGGTAGGCAGGTTGGCCTACAGGTTAGCTTTACCTTCGAGCATGTCTGCAGTGCACAACGTCTTCCATGTCAGCATGTTGAAGAAGTGCATCCTGAATCCGGTGCAGACAGTTCCAGTAGAGGAGGTTCAGCTGGAGCTTGATTTGTCGTATCAGGAGGTACCGATAGCCTTGTTGGCGCGCGATACTCGGAAACTCCGCAGCAAGTTAATTCCCATGATCAAGGTTCAGTGGTCACATCATACTGACCGGGAAGCGACTTGGGAGACCGAGCAGGATATCAGAGAGCGTTACCCCGAGCAGTACAAGCGGTTGATACCCCTCTTGGAGGACCAAGAGTCCTAAGGGGGGAGGATGTTACGGTCACCCCGAGCGGGTTGCGACCGGGTGACCCGGGGCTTCGGTTTTAGCCTGCGGGTCACGGTTCTGGGCAGTTATTTGGCTTCCGAGGCTTATCAGAGCATTATTTCTGGGAATCCTTCGGGATTTGAGGTTGTGTGGGTCCCCAGACGTTTTCGCCGAAAATATTTTTCAGGGCCGGGGGGTTGTCTCGGGCGTCTGGCAGGCTCGGTAGCGCTCCCAGGACCTCGGATTGGGGAACCGTTCGCATATTTGGGATCGTGAGAACGTCCTGCATCTTTTTACGGAGTATATTTTCTGGAGCGGGACGTGCGGTCCCGGGGCTCTGGGCGGAATCCCTGGGCTCGGGATGGATTTTTCCAGACGGCTTCGGTGTAAGGTATGTTATATTTTTAGACGGATTTTATGGTAATATTTGTGGATTTTTTGGTTGTGGTGTGGTTTTTTGTTCGGGTTAGCACACGCGCACGTCGGGATTTACTCGGGTTCAGCGGGCCCGGTAGGACACTCTGATTTTCCAAATGGACTTTGGAAACGTGTTTTGGGTATTTTATGATATTCTGAGGGTCGTGGTCAGTTTTGGTTTCATTTGGGGTTCGTTACTCGTGTTTGGGGTTTTATTGCAAAGATTTGGAGAATTGTGGGGGTTAAATTGTTATTAACCCTAAAGTTATTAATATGTTGGGTCAGAATTGGGCTGTAAGTCGGCTGCAGCAACAAGGGAGGACACTTGTCCAATTATTATTAAAGATGGAATAGATGGGATAAATATAAAAGGGGAAGATTATTACATGAAATAACATTTTCATTTCTTCTTCTTCTTCCTTCTCTCCCCATCCGCCATTGCTCTTCCTCTTCAAGCTCGATGTTTGATACACCATGAACTGCATGTTTTGGTAGATGTCGGGTTGTTATGTATGCTTGCCATGTGAAAGTTCGTAGGTTGCTAGTCGTTACTCGATTATTATGTTATTTGAGCTCGATGCTCCGCTGCCGCGTTTTCCACCGTAATTCCTGTTCCCGACGTCGCAGCCGGCTCCGCCTCCGCAACCGGGCGGGGTGACTGTGACAGAGATGATGGGGAGTATGGGCAGGAGAGATGTGACAAGGGGACCATGATCCACATTTTAAGGTATTGGAAAGGGAGTAGTGGGTTTGAAAATTGTAGGCTACCTATTCCCCGTTTCCATAAATATGATTTATGGAAATAATAGGGTAAAAATATAAATATCTAAATGAGTGGTTGAAAAGTCAAATATGATTGCTATGGAAGAGCGGTGGTGGTGCGTGGAAGAGCGGAGGGAATCATTTCTATGCCACTTTCTTCTTTCGCAACCATGCTCTTCAACGCTCCTCTCCTTGTCAAAAAGTGAGCTCCAAGCTTTTTTTAACCTCCTTTTCAAACTTTAATAATTTGTCGTTGCTTGTGGAACTTGGGTTCATATCACTAACCAACCACTACGTGGGGAGGACGGCCCTCACTGCGGCCCGCGACGCCCGTGGTAACCACTGCGGCGAGGGCCGCGGTGAACGCCGCAGTGAAAAAGGCCGTAGTTTCAAACGCAATGCGGCTGAGGCCGCGGTGCCTACTACGGCCTCACCACGGATACTACCGCAGTAATTCTGGTAGCCGCTGTCAGACATCTGACGGCGCCGCCATTACGTACTGCGGCCTTCACTGCGTCTATGGCCGCAGTAATACGAATATTTTGTGAAAAAAATAAAATCGTATAAATATTTAGTAACTATTATTTAAATTAATAAATATAAATTTAATAATAATGTTAATTAAGAAAGTAATTATTAATTGAAATAAATATAAATGGAATGTATATTGAAGATAATTAACCAATTACATCCTAAAAATATTTACAGTAATTCTAATTCTAATTGTTCGGAGGATTATGTTGGTGCATAAAAACATCGAATTCTTGATCGTCCAACCCGAACAAGTCCAAGAAGTTGATCGGTGGCGGGATCTGCTGCTCCGATGTCCGTGGCAGCACCGGCTGATAATCATCTTGGGCGGAGGTGAGGGTGAGGTCGGGAATTGGAGGAGAAGGCGGCCTCGGAGGATGCTCGTGACGTGGGGTGATTCAAGAGGGGGGAAGGCTGGGATGATCCTGCGACCAAAGTCACCGGCACGTCGGAAATTCGGACATGTCCCGCCCTACGTAGCCATGACCACATGCTGCTGATAGCCGCTTCCGTGGAACGCGTCAGCTCGTTCACCCGGGCTTCCACTAGAGCATCCACTCTGGCTTCAACCTCAGTATGCGCACGAGCACCTTGGTCCTCGAGACAGACGACCCTGTATCTCAGGTCACGGATCTCATCCATGTCCCTCTGATGCTGCTCCTCCAAGTCGATCTCACGGTGAAATCAAAATTTCATTTTGAAAATGTTATACTTATAATGATGAATTGTCAATGTACTATAAAGGTATGGAATTGGTAAAAATTCAATTTTATTACCTGCGACGATCAAGGTTGCTCGAACAACTCGGACTGAGAAAGGTGGGGCGGGACACCGACCCATCGCCCTTGCTTGGGTGGGCCCAGGACATCTTTGTAGATGTCCTCATCGATATCGGGGAACGGCCCGTCCTCCCCATACTTCTCGATCAAGCGTTTCTTGTACTCCTCCAAGTTAAGATGAAGAAATTTATGTTAATGAATAATAAATTGAATAATGTAAACATATAAATGATTGAGAAACTACTTAAACTTACCAAGACCGCATTTTCCTTGCCCAGCCAGTCCTCCCCAAACTGGTCCACCCGCAGCCTCTGTCCCGCCTTTTTGCACTGCAAATTAAAATATGTTAGGTATTCAGAAATTTCACTTATACATACATAATTATACATAAATATTTTTAAAAAATTACAATTTTTTCATAAATAGTCGTCTTTGACTTGTTGTCATGCCACTTGAATTTTTGGCGTTTTTTGTTCTTGGCATTTCTCTTGTTCCGGGCGGAGTTCACCTTGAACTCTTCGCTGCAGTAATGCTCCAGTAGCAGCTTCCACTTCGCAGGGTCTATCCTCTGCGGAGGCATGTCGAGCCAGTCCATGTAGTTTGGAGCCTAGCGATCCAAAGGACGTCTTCTCTGGGCCCAATCGCGGATGTTGTCTTGGGTGTTCCGGTAGAATTTCGCGAACCGAGAATGGAGCTTCTCCAGGAATTTGTGATCCGTCCATGAATATTGGATCTGTTACAAAAAAACATGAAAACGTTAAAATCTATAGAATTAGTTTAAAAAAGTATATAGAAATAGTGAAATAATTAGTATTTGTATTACCGCGAATTGGTTGGCATAGTCGGCTTGCTCATCTGCTGGGAGGTCGGTGTATGTAGGCGGGAAGCGTTTGAACTCGCTTGCGACGATTGCACCGATCGCTTTGGGCACACCCGATGTTTGTTGCTTCAAACTGCATAAGAATTGAAATATGGTAATTAATTTATGATTATATGCAGAAATGAAATATTAAAATTAATAAATTTATGAAAACTTAAAATTAAAGACTTACTGGCCGATGTGAGCGACCAATCTCCCATCAGGACCCCTCTCAGGCGGGGGAAGAGGAGGCGCGAGAGGTGCTGCTGTACGTCGGCACTGGGCAGGTGGTGCATCGGATTGATGAGGAGGGATCAGCTGCTCCACCAAGTCGGTAGGCTCCGGTGTCTGAAACGGTGCGCGGCGGCTCGATGTGTGAGAGCCGCCACCACGCCTCCCACGAGAGATTGATCTCTCACGTGAACCCTAGCTTGACGCATCCTGGCTCTCACCACTATTGGATGGTGTGTCCGTCATACCTCGAAGCATTAAAAAAATGTCAGCTAATCCAAAAAGATTTTCAAATTTGCATTTCAAACCCAAAGTCTTCGAAAATTACGAAAAAGCCACAAAGTTTTGAAAATCTTGCAAAGTTACCCAAAACTTCTTCAAATCTTCCATTTCAAGCCCAAAGTCTTTGAATATTACGAAAAAGCCACAAAGTTTTGAAAATCTTGCAAAGTTACCCAAAACTTCCTCAAATCTTCCATTCCAAGCCCAAAATCTTCGAAAATTACGAAAAAGCCACAAAGTTTTGAAAATCTTGCAATGTTACCCAAAACTTCTTCAAATCTTCCATTTCAAGTCCAAAGTCTTCAAAAATTATGAAAAAGCCACAAAGTATTGAAATCTTGCAAAGTTACCCCAAACTTCTTCAAATCTTCCATTTGAACCCCAAAGTCTTCGAACATTACAAAAAAGCCAAAACATTTTGAAAATCTTGCAAAGTTACCCAAAACTTCTTCAAATCTTCCATTTCAAGCCCAAAGTCTTTGAAAATTACGAAAAAGCCACAAAGTTTTGAAAATCTTGCAAAGTTACCCAAAACTTCTTCAAATCTTCCATTTCAACCCCAAAGTCTTCGAATATTACAAAAAAGACACAACGTTTTAAAAATCTTACAAATTTACCCAAAACTTCTTCAAATCTTCCATTTCAACCTCAAAGTCTTTGAATATTCCAAAAAAGCCACAAACATTTTGAAAAAAATCCAAAATTCACAACACATATTCACAACAACTTTCATAAAATTACAAACACATTTCATCAAATATTCATAACAAATTTCTTTAAAACTCATCAAATATTCTAAAATTTCCACAACACATTTCAACTAATTCCAACAAATCGATAAACATCCACCAGTCCATAAACATCCTAAAAACTAAAAAACATCCTAAAAATCATAAACACCCTAAAAACTCAAAAACAAACAGCCAAAATCGGAAAGAAAACTCACCGGGGGAGAGGGAGGGTCGGTAGGTTGCGGCGGTGATGATGGAGAGGGAGGGACGCAGCGATTGTGGCGGCGACAGAGAGGGAGGGCGACGGAGAGGGAGGGAGGGAGAGACGAAATCGGTGCAAATGGGGAGGAAGAAGACGATGCAGCAGTTTAAGGGACCTCACTGCGGCCTTATTGAGGCAGTGGCCGCAGTGAGTCTCATGGGCTTGGGCCGCATTGTGCTCACTACCACAGTGAGGCCCAGCCCAGTAGGCTCACTGCGGCTACTCCGTGGTGAGGCCACAGTGAAACCCATAAACTTCCAATTTCAAACTTTTCGTTTCCCCCGTATTTATTATTTGTTTGGATATTGTGGGGCCCACTGTAATTCTGCAAAAACTTGCAATTTAGCCCAAACATC
The DNA here is from genome assembly GCA_024586325.1 of Stellera chamaejasme. Taxonomy (NCBI): domain Eukaryota; kingdom Viridiplantae; phylum Streptophyta; class Magnoliopsida; order Malvales; family Thymelaeaceae; genus Stellera; species Stellera chamaejasme. The sequence continues at coordinate 51,398,708 of CM044981.1, read as the reverse complement.
TTTCAAATTTGCAATTTAGCACAAACATCTTTCAAATTTGCAATTTAGCACTAACATTGTTCAGAGTTTGAAACTTAGTACAAATATCTTTCGAAATTACAAATTGAAATAAGAGATATTCTACTACAAATCCACTGGAACATCATCTCCATCGTCATACAGCAGTTGATTTTTCACATCGTTATCCACTTCATTTATATCAATATGGGCACGATAATCTAATAATGACTTACTTGCATCAGGGGCCGGTCGTATGGTTTTACCAAGTATTGTCGATTCTTGTAAAGGATGTTCCATACCAATCTCGTCTGGGTCTGCATTGATTACAGTGACACTTACATTATCCACACTGTTGTCCTTAAATGGTCGAGGTTTCGTTTTGAAAACTGTCCACCAGGTCTTTAGGTCACGATGCTTTGAAGGATATTCGACGTATACCACTTGTTGGGCCTAGCTTGCAAGAATGAATGGATCATCCGTATATAGTCGGGATGTGTAGTCAACATCGGTGATCCCTGAAATTTTATCGGTGCGGATGCCTTTATGGGTCGAAAACCACGTACCCTTGAAGACTGTAAGACTATTGCTCCTGTACTGAATGACCAGAATTTTGTCAATCCAGCCATAGAAATCCAACTAGTTGTCCTTTTATTTTCACCGTGTCATTTCGTGTGAAACCTGTACCCATTAACATATACGCCTGAAAACGATTTAGCTCTCATTCTAGGACCACATGTCAGGTCATATAGTGCTTGTGGGAGCGCTGCCTAATTTGCGATGGCCTACACATAATTTGTAATCAACATAATAAATTTCGTTCCGACTAAGATCGTAACAAATAAATGAGTAAATAAATAAACACAAGTAACAACATTCTTGAACCAACGTGCAAACTCTGCCAGCCTTAAGTTGTCCACAACATCATCGTTCATTTCTAGGAACCGATTGCGGGACAACTCATTAAATCGAATTATAAATTGCTCCACCTCCCGAAAATTCTGAAGAATGTATGTTTGGACATGATTTAATTCTTCAGCAGACAATTCTCGAGCCCGAGCCTTCCCAAAAGTTTTTGCTAGATGACTGAAAATCAATAGTCCCGAATCTCCAACAACTGTAGGAAAATTAATTTCGTTCCGTATGTGAGGGTTCACCCGTGTTCCTTGATTATCTTCCATGTAATGCTCACAAAAAAAGCTATCTCCTGTATCAAGAACATTTCAATGATCGAGCCCTCTAAAAATTGTTTGTTCGCACATTTGGCTTTCAACTTCTTCATATTTCGTTCGAAAGGAAACACCCACCAATATCTGACAGGTCCACAAGTTCAAAGGTGCCAAGGTAGATGCACAGTAAGATGTTCCATAGAGTCAAAGAATGATGGCGGGAAGATCTTCTCCAACTTGCACAGTGTTACGATGATTAATTCATCAAGCATCTCTACATCGCCCAACTGAATATCCTTAGAACACAGTAGCCTAAACAATTTGTAGAATTTTGCAATTGTCGTATTGACACATGATAATCATGGGTTTTCATACTGTAAAATGTATTATTGGACGTATTGACACATCTGCCAATGTTAGATCCATACTCATCGGGAAGTTTAACGATATACTTAAACCAATTGCAAATCATCACAATCTGATCATCGTTTAACGTGTATAACGCCTTCGGTTGAAATGGTTTCTCATTCTATCCAATGCTAAAATGCAGTTCATCACGGATATTTAACTCCTCCAAATCATGTCTCGACTATGCATTATCCTTCGTTTTCCCTTTCATGTTCAAATTTGTGTAGAAAATGTTATCAAAATAATTTTTTTCAATGTGCATAACATCCAGATAGTGTCGTATTTTCAAGTCTGCCCAATACGGTAACTCCCAGAAAATTGATTTCTTCACCCAATTGTGCTCATCACCAAACTTATCAACCCTCATTTTGTCCCACGATGTTCCAAATGCTGGGAATACAATCCTATTAAGATCCCTTAAGATCTCATGACCTGACTTATACACACACGGATGTCTGCGGTCAGTTTCTCCCCACGATTCGTTATTGTTACGCAGAGCATGCCGACATGGTAAAAATCTCCTATGACAACCCCACCAACTGGTTTTTCGTCCATGCTTCAACTGAAAACTATTAACATCACTCATGCAGTATGGGCATGCAAGTCTTCCATGCGTACTCCAGCCCGATAGCATTCCGTACGCCGTAAAATCACTTATCGTCCAAAGCAAACATGCTCACATAACAAAGTTCTGATTACGGTGCGCATCCCAAGTTTTGACTTATGTATTCCATAAAACTTGTAACTCCTCAATCAGTGGACGTAAAAACACGTCAATGTTACGGCCATGAGATCGGGGACCTGGAATTAGCAGAGGCATGAAAGTGTACTACTTCTTCATGCATAAATCAGGCGGTAGGTTATAAACAACGATGAATATCGACCACATCGAATACGATTGTCCTGTTTCAGACAACGGGTTAAAGCCATCAGTACTTAACCCCAATCGTACGCTTCGGTACTCCTGTGCAAAATCTGGATAATGTTTGTCGACGTGTTTCCATGCCTCACCTTGAGATGGATGTTCAACAGTGTCATATACATTTACACTTGCTCTAATTTGATATGTCATGAACTCTGCGGTTTTAGACGACTGGTAAAGCCATTGTAGCCGCTCAGTGATTGGTAAATATCGTAAAACCTTTCTAGGTTTCGATTTCTTACCCGGATCACAAACTTCATACCTATCCACTCCACACACCCTACAATTCAATAACTTGCTGAAGCTACCGTAGAACAACATACAATTATTCTCGCAAGCGTGTATTTTTCTATACGGTAACCCCAGCTTGTTCAACATACCTTTCGTACTAAACATGCTCGTTGGCAACGAGTTTCCTCCAGGTAATATTTCATTGATATATCCGATCATCTCAGAGAAAAAGACATCTGATATGTTGTGTTGACTTTTCATAATCAACAACTTGGATAACACCGATAATTTGGTGTACTTATCACCACAACCTTCATATAAAGGTTTTGACGCATCACACAATAGTTGGAAAAACTGTTGTGCCCTTTCGTTTGGCACATCGGGCGCTAAAACGTCCTCATCGTCATTATTCTGATCATCTTCAAAATTATTACAGTGCTTATGAAACCCAAAAGCATCATGAACAATTTCTTCATAAGCCGGCCGTTCTTGGCTACCCTCAGAAGAATTAAGTACTGCAGTACTGGTACTTGAAAGATTTGATGATGTTGACGTCAGTTCTGCAAATCGATAACCTCGATAAACACCTGGATTGATCTCAGGTCGTTCACCATGACAATCCCACACATGATAATTGGGTTTAAATCTGTCTAATAGTAAATGATTGACAACTGTAATTCGATCGTACTAGTATCTATTTTTACACTTCTCACACGGGCATTTCACCAGTTCTTCTCCATTTGATTTAGAAACAACAAAAGCATAATCCAAGAATTCTTGAACCCCAGTCCAAAATCTTTCACTTATATAGCAAGTCTCATCCTTAAAACGCCGATACATCCAATCACGTCTGATGCGTTTACCCAGACATTCCCGGACTTAGTAAACGTTTACCCGGACAAGGCATTGGACATTCCCGGAGAAACATTACCCGGACATATAGAACACGTGTACAATAATGTTATATTGACATATTACGATTTTACCACCATTAATACCAGCTATATAACGAAATTTATGGCATAAGTGAAAGGATCGATCTTTTTCAGTCACTTCATTGACAAGACAAGAAAAACGCACTACCAATCCAACCCTCATTCCTCGAATTCCGAGAATCACGCAACACGCGAATCCCAATGGTATCCAACAATATCAACACGCATCAATTGCGCAGACATGTGGTGGCTGCACAAACGACCCGCCACCAAATGGCGCCGTCTGTGGGAACCGTGGACGCCCGAATAGACCAGTCCTTTCAGTAGGACTAGAGTACCATTCACAGTCCCACCACCCATACCGGAAGGAGGTGGCTCCACCGACGGTCGAACGGCCGATCCGAGTTATAGGAGCTCCTCTGAAGAGACATCCTACGGAGCGACTTCCTTGTTACCAACTTCCAGCTCCCGTCGAAGAAACAGTCGATTTGATCCGAACCTAGTCCAAACGGTGCGAGCGGTACTCCGGGAAGAACGCAGCAACAGACACAAGTTCTGTTCTGATCTGTATATTCTGACCTCTGTTGAGGGCTGTCGTTACGGGTCGTTCTGGCGGTTGGACCGCATATGATGGACTCTGATTTACTTTATCTTTATGTTTGTATGTATATGTATATGTTGTGGTATACTGTTTTGCAGGTTCAGATTGTTGCCCTAGGGGCAAACTACATTTTTACCTTAGCCCTTACTGGGTCCTTTCGAGGACTCACCCTTTTATCTGTTTACCACTTTCAGGCCGACCTGACAAGCAACCGACGGAGTAGAGATCCGTGGTGCTTCCTACATTTGGGATTTTGATAGCAGCAGTACCACGTGCGGAGATCCTCGAGTGACCGCACTTAGGTATTTACAGGATTTTGTTTATTGGCTCTGTAGCTGTAACTGCATGCATATAGAGCAGATCATGGTTTTGTATATATGTCTATATCTGGAATATATTCTGCTTTATCTGTCTTCTGAGTCGCGGGCGGAGCCCCGACTTGCTTACATCGGAATTGCTATATTATGGATTTGGTACTTGTGTTGTGGCGATGATTGAAGTGGGATATACCATGATTGAAGTGGCGATGATTCGTATGCTTGCCTTGCATGAGTATTTAGGTTGCTAGTTGTTACTTGACTGTTTTATTTGGAGCTCGATGCTCCGTTGCCATGCCTTCCGCCGTAGGTTCCGGTTCTCGACGTCGCGGCCGGCTCCGCCTCCGCAACCGGGCGGGTGGCTGTGACAAGTTAGTATCAGAGCAGGTCGGGTCGGATTGACCCAAAAGGTAAAGTATGTTTGGTTATGATATGGTATGTGGAAGGCAAGTATGTAAGTCCGAGGGTGGACGTTTGGAGTAAGTCAAGCCAGTTCATGGGTAAGTTCTACAAGTAATGACTTCGAAGGGCGAGCTACTGGTTTACACTTCATTCTGGGGCGGTTCGGTACGGAGCCTGATCAACTCCTTATTTGAACCGTTTCGGAATGCGTGTGGAGCAGTAGGCGGTTCTTTGGAGCATTTGGAAAATGCGGAGTGTATATGAAGTGATTCTGTGATTACGAACATGATCTGATTCTATGTTTAAGGTTTATTACTTAGTTGTGATTCTGAAAAGAATCCTTGCATCATGCATTGCATTACACTACAGAGCCATAGAATGCTGCTGCTAGCTTTAGGAAGAGAAAGTTAATTGTGTGGTTATATGGTTTTGGGTTGGTTTATTTTCAGGTATGGCTAGAACACGTCGTCAACGTGAGCGGGAGTCGGAGGGTCGGGACCGGGATCCCACACCTCCGAGAGTTAGAAGGCGGGTTCGAGAAACCCGGGATCTCGAGCAGCCACACACACCCCCGAGTGATCAGCGATGCGAGGGGGCCGTTCTCGATGTACTACAGTGTTGGGTCGTTCAGTTGTTGAGTACCTTATTGCCAGCCCAGCGGATTCAAGGGCGGCAACAGGCACAGGGAGGTCCGGATAGGCCACAGCGGAGACAGCCAGATCAGGAGGTGGGCAGTAGCCACCTCAGTGTGCAGGATAGTGATTCTGAGGAGGAGGATCAGCGCGGTACTGAGAGTTCTCGTCGGTCCCACCGACGACGAGAAGAGCTGAGACGTCAGTCTGACGAGATCAGACTTTTAGAGCGGTTCCAGCGTTTGAACCCCCCGAGGTTCAACGGCCGTGGAGGACCTGAGGTGGCTGAGGCATGTTTTGCGGGAGTTGATAAGCTCCTTGGGAGGCTACACCTTCCATCTGAGGTGAGAGTCTCATTGGCCACGTTCAATCTGCAGGACAGTGCAGATCATTGGTGGAGGAGCCTCCAGGGCCGTCTGAGAGCTGAGGCTGTACGTAACGGAGGGCAGTATTCGGACCTCACCTGGGAGCAGTTTGCGTACTACTTCCACCAGCAGTATATTGGGGATGCCGTCAGGGACCTCCGACAGGCACAGTTCGATGATCTGGAGCAGGGGACCCGGACTGTAGCAGAGTATGAGCGGGAATTATACCGATTGGTCCGCTACGTACCGCAGTATTATGGTATGGAGCAGGAGAAGGCCAAACGGTTCATTCGCCGCTTGCGTCCTGAGTATCGATGGGCTTTGAGGCCCCTGGACATCGTTTCGTATCATGAGGCTGTGCAGAAGGCCGAACTCCTCGAGCAGGAGGAGGTTGAGAGTCGGTACCTACCACACCGACCCAGTGATAGAGGGAGGGCTCCTGCACAGCAGAGTTCAGCGAGGTCTTCAGGTAGGTCAGGCAGTGCAGGCGGGCGGCGAGGCAGCAGGACTACGCCAGTGTCACCAGTTTGTGCGAGTTGTGGCGGGCAGCACCCCGGCCGGCCATGCTACAGGCAGGCTAGGCAGTGTCTGCGTTGTGGGGCCAGTGATCATTGGATTCGTGACTGCCCTCTGACACTAGGGCAGGGATCCAGCAGTGCTACACGTCCGCAGTCTTGGTTTCAGCCCAACGTACCCAGGGGACGCGGATCACAGCGGGGCGGGCCGAGGCCGTCACAGCAGCCGAGACGACCGTTTCAGCCACCCCCTCCGCCACAGCAGCCTGGAGTAGGACGTGTATTCCAGGTGGAGCGGGGTGAGACATCGCAGCGTGAGCCTCCACCACAGCAGCCCGCAGCAGGACGGTTGTTTCAGATCGAGCGAGGAGAGACTTCGCGGCGTGGGGCGCTCCAAGGTACCTTACTTCAACGATACTCCTATTCGTGCCTTTGTTTGATACCGGCGTCTGTTTGATTGTGGCACAAAAGTGTGTCGAGTATCTCCGCCTGTCTACCAGTGGGCTTCCGAGCGTCTTCATGGTGAAGACGGCCGGGAGTCGGATTTACGCTTTCAATGAGATGGTACGGGACTGCGTACTATCCATTGGCGATCACCGGATTATGTCGATCTACGGTGTTGAACACACGAAGTATGACGTTATTCTTGGGATGGATTGGCTGTCCAAGAATTCCGTGCATATTGATCGTGCCAACCGTAGTGTTACGGTTTACGGGAGGTGTTACCCTCTCGAGTTCGAGATGGGACGAAAGTGGTCAGGACCAGCATGGAGCTGCAGGTTCTGGATCAAGTCCCGATAGTGGATTCGGAGGAGTACTACGGTCTGAACACGTCTGATACTCGGTTGGAGCTGGATAAGATTCCAGTTGTCCGGGATTTTCCGCAGGTATTTTCGGAGGATTTGCCCGGGATGCCACCAGAGCGGGAGATCGTGTTTGAGATCCAGTTGCAACCCGGTTCTACTCCCATTTCCATTCCACCTTATCGGATACAGATAGTGGAAATGGTGGAGCTGAAGAAGCAGTTAGAGGAACTGCAGGAGAAGGGGTTCATCCGTCCGAGCACTTCACCATGGGGTGCTCCAGTTCTGTTTGTTAAGAAGAAGGACGGGTCACTCAGGTTGTGTATTGATTACAGACGGTTGAACGCCATCACCATTAAGAACAAGTACCCACTGCCGAGGATCGACGATCTCTTTGATCAGCTGAGAGGTGCGAAGATCTTTTCGAAGATCGATCTGCGATCGGGGTACTTCCAGCTGCGAGTGAAGGAGGAGGACATCCCGAAGACAGCTTTCCGTACACGGTATGGACACTATGAGTATACGGTGATGCCGTTTGGTCTGACTAATGCACCGGCAGCGTTCATGGATATGATGAACAGGGTGTTCCGGCCGTATCTGGACTCCTTTGTGGTAGTGTTCATCGATGATATTCTGATTTACTCTCGGGATGAGGATTCACACCGGGAGCATCTGAGGATTGTTCTACAGACACTTTGGGAACACCAGCTTTACGCTAAGTTCTCAAAGTGTGACTTCTGGATCCGAGAGGTGTCTTTTCTGGGGCATATCATTGGTGAGCACGGTTTGTCAGTAGACCCCGAGAAAGTCAAGGCAGTATAGGATTGGAAGCAGCCTACCTCGGTACGTGAGTCTGAAATATCTGTTCACTCAGAAGGAGTTGAACATGAGGCAGCGCAGGTGGCTCGAGTACATCAAGGATTATGACTGAAGTATCGAGTACACTGCGGGCAAGGGCAATACAGTTGCCGATGATCTGAGTAGGAAGTACACTGGGGTGGTCAAAGGAGGCAGTGCTGAGGATCAGACCGAGGAGAATGATTTGGTGTGCCTGTGGCACAAGTGGGAGCACTGGGAGCACGCTCAGGTGTACGCTTTGACCATTCATTCGGAGTGGTTGGACAGAGTGCGAGAGGCACGTGTCACAGCCACCCCGCCCGGTTGCGGAGGCGGAGCCGGCCGCGACGTCGAGAACCGGAACCTACGGCGGAAAGCGTGGCAACGGAGCATCGAGCTCCAAACAAAACCGTCAAGTAACAACTAGCAACCTAAATACTCATGCAAGGCAAGCATACGAATAATCCAACTTTCACCACACAAGCAGTTCATGGTATATCCCACTTCAATCATCGCCACAACACAAGTACCAAATCCATAATATAGCAATTCCGATGTAAGCAAGTCGAGGCTCCGCCCGCGACTCAGAAGACAGATAAAGCAGAATATATTCCAGATATAGACACATATACAAAACCATGATCTGATCTATATGCATGCATTCATACACAGAGCCAATAAACAAAATCCTGTAAATACCTAAGTGCGGTCACTCGAGGATCTCCGCACGTGGTACTGCTGCTGCTATCAAAATCCCAAATGTAGGAAGTACCGCAGATCTCTACTCCGCCGGTTGCTTGTCAAGTCGGCCTGAAAGTGGTAAACAGATAAAAGGGTGAGTCCTCGAAAGGACCCAGTAAGGGCTAAGGTAAAAATGTAGTTTGCCCCTAGGGCAACAATCGAACTCCGCAAAACAGAATATCACAACATATACATATACATACAAACATAAACATAAAGTAAATCAGAATCCATCATATGCGGTCCAACCGCCAGAACGACCCGTAACGACAGCCCTCAACAGAGGTCAGAATATACAGATCAGAACAGAACAGATAGCACGGTACCGGCTGGGGTCGCGATCCCCAAACTGTCGTAGGGTCGCAGAAGTATATCGGCACCCCAAGTGCGGATATACGCATAATGTCGGCACCCTCCAGTGCAGACACAGAACAGAAGTATCGGCACTCCTGGTGCGGATACGCAGAACAGAATCATGGAGCACCCGTGGCCTCTACATCCATTCGGGTCTCGTCGCAGAACAGAACATATAATAATAATACATAACATAAACAGAAGTATCATTACCTGATAAACATATACGGAACAGAACAAACGTACACTTTACCAAATTAAGCCCTTACCTCAGAAACGCTGCTCCGCAGCCCAAAACTCGGGAAATCCCGGCTCCCGACCCGGAACGCAAAACTTGGCTCCTACGGTTCCCCGCTACTCTACCAACGCAGAATCAAGCTGAATAACCATAGTTGAGTCAGAACACATCCAAATAACCCCAGAAAGCAATTCCTGCATAAACCCACACTTTCCCGCAAAAATCCACAGAAAGCTCAGTTTTACAAACCGAGCCTGAACATTGTTATTCATACACCACCAAACCCATTCCAACCTTTAAACCCACATTCCAGACACTTTTCCCGGAAAACCCGCATAAACCTAACTTTCTCATTTCTAACCCGAAAATGATATTTCAAATGCCAATACGCACCTACTTCCATCCACATTACCAATTTAGCATCCAATTCAACCAAAATACATCACCAACATGGAAAAAGAACCACTTGAACATTTCGGCCCTTAACTAATTTTTCACCACACTTCCAAATCAAACCATTCAAGCTTCCAATTAATCACTAATCACCAATTACACTTCTTAACCAAGATTTCTAACCAATTGCACCAAAATCAACAAAACCACTTCCTTAACAATTCGGCCAAAATGGGGGTTTTTCTCCCAACTTGTTTTCCATCAAATTGAAACCATAGATTGTCTTAGAATCATGCTAGGAACAACATACTAAGAGCATGATTCAAGAACACAAACACACACAATTTTGGAAAATTAAGCTTAAATTCGGCAACCTAGGGTTTTTCAAACCAAGAAGTTTTTCCAAAATCCAACCATAGATTCTTACTCCTCTCAAGCCCAAGAACAACATACTAAAAGATGGGAGGGAGAGGATCACTCAAACACATAGCAAAGAACTACCCAAAATTTCGGTTTTTCTTCTCTTTTTCCCACCAAAATTTGTTTTCAACTTGAAAAGAGGAGAAGGAAGGAAGCTTACCATGGATTGAAGCTAAATCCTTGAAGAAATCAGCTAAGAAGAAGGACCCCAAGCTTGGGAGAGAGCTTTAATGGTGGCGGATAGCTTAGGAAGAAGAAGAAGAAGAAGAAAAGAAGAAAATGAATTACTATACATTTCATGAAAATAATAAGCCTTATATATCTCTTCCCTTTTTCAAAATAAATAACAATTAGACAAGTGTCCAGCCCAAATGGCTGCTGCCGACTCAAGCCCAAAATCTGACCCAAAATATTATTGCCTTTTGGGTTAATAACAATTTAACCCCCCAATTCTCCAAATCTTTGCAATTAAAACCCCAAATATAAGTAACGAACTCCAAATGACACCAAAACTGACCACAATCCTCAGAATATCATAACATTCATAAAACATTTTTCAAATATTTATTTACCCTTCCAGAAGGCCCCGCCGAGCTCGATGAACCAGAACGAATCCCGTCGTGGCCGCATAAAAACCTGACCCACAACCCAACACGACAAAAATCCACAAAAATAACAAAAAAAAACACATTAAAATATAACATGACTTACCCCAGAGCCGCCGGAGAAATTCCATCCCGAGCCCCGGATTCCGCCTGAGCCCCGGAGTCGCCCGGGACCGCACGTCACGTCCCGAAAAATATGCTCCGTAAAATCTCCGGGTCGCTCCCACGATTCCAAATCCGCAAACGGTTCCTCAATCTGAGGTCCCGGGAGCGCTACCGAGCCCCGTCCCGAGCCAGACGCCCCGAGCCAACCCCGACAACCCAAATATGAAAGGGCCGCCAAAAAATATTTTCGGCGGAAACGTCCGGGTCACCCGGGACCCACACGACCTCAAATATGAAAGGGTTCGCCAAAATGATGCTCGGATAAGGCTCGGAAGCTGTAACTTGCTCGGAGAATCGCCCGTAAAAACGTGACCCGCAGCCAAAACCGAGCCCCGGTCACGACATGAAAGACGTTGGCCGCAACCCGCAACTCGTAGGTGGTGACCCTCCTCAATGAGCTCGGGTCCCAGCTCAATCCTGTCGGATGCCTCCGTCCAGCGGTGTGGCGTCATGCACCGTCGCCATATAATGCCTCAAGCGGTGCCATGCCGATGGTACTCGATAGCTGTTGTTATATGAAAACTCTACCAACGGCAAGCCTCTGTCCCAATCCCCTCCGAAATCCAAAATACAGCTCCGCAACATATCCTCCAGAATCTGAATCACCCGCTCCGACTGACCGTCGGTTTGGGGATGGTAAGCTGTACTCAGATGGAGTCGCGTGCCCAGGGCCTTGTGAAAGGCACCCCAGAACCGTGCGGTGAAACGCGGATCTCGATCTGACACATTGGAGTCCGGCACTCCATGTAACCGCACAATCTCTCTGATGTACAACTGGGCAAACTTCTCCAGGGAGTCCGTCATCCGAACTGGCAGAAAGTGAGCACACTTCGTCAAACGGTCCACGATAACCCAGATGGCATCGTGGTGAGACCGGGTCAGGGGTAGTGCAGTCAGAAAGTCCATCGTGATGTTGCCCCACTTCCTGACCGGAATGGGCAAAGTCTGCAATGTCCTCGCCGGTTTCTGATGCTCCACCTTCATTCGCTGACAAGTGGCGCACTTAGACACATGAGAGGCAATGTGTCTCCGCATACCTGGCCACCAAAAGTGGGTGCGCAGATCCTGATACATCTTCTCACTACCGGGGTGTATGCTCAATCGGCTTGAATGTGCCTCGTCCAGAATCTCATACCGTAGTGCACGATCCTCGGCACATACAACCGATCCACAGTACGGTAGTCACACTGCTGTCTTGAAACGCCGGTAGTAGTGCCCCTTTGTCCTCTCCGGACAGTTTCTTCAACTCTGGATCTCTCTCCCGTGCCTCTCGCACTCTGTCCAACCACTCCGAATGAATGGTCAAAGCGTACACCTGAGCGTGCTCCCAGTGCTCCCACTTGTGCCACAGGCACACCAAATCATTCTCCTCGGTCCGATCCTCAGCACTGCCTCCTTTGACCACCCCGGTGTACTTCCTACTCAGAGCATCGGCAACTGTATTGCCCTTGCCCGCGGTGTACTCGATACTGCAGTCATAATCCTTGATGTACTCGAGCCACATGCGCTGCCTCATGTTCAACTCCTTCTGAGTGAACAGATATTTCAGAACTCTTATGATGCGTGAAAATCTGAAATTTCTTTGCCGAGTAGGTAGTGCCTCCACTGTTTCAACGCGTAAATCACTGCGGCCAACTCCAGATCGTGTGTCGGGTAGTTCTGCTCATGCGGTCGCAGCTGTCTCGACCCATAAGCTATCACACTCCGCTCCTGCATCAACACACATCCCAACCCCGACCTAGATGCGTCTGTGTAGATCACATACGGTAAGCTCGGGTCGGGTAGAGTCAAGATCGGCGCACTGGTCAGCCGCCGCTTCAGTTCCTGGAAACTCTCCTCACACTTCTCTGTCCATACAAACGGCTGCCCCTTCTTGGTCAACTGCGTAAGCGGGGAAGCCAAAATAGAGAATCCTGGTACAAACCTCCGATAATAACCTGCTAAACCCAGGAAACTCCTGATCTCACGTACCGAGGTAGGCTGCTTCCATTCCTGCACCGCCTTAACTTTCTCGGGGTCTACTGACAAACCGTGCTCACCAATGATATGCCCCAGAAAAGACACCTCTCGGATCCAGAAGTCACACTTTGAGAACTTAGCTGGTGTTCCCAAAGTGTCTGTAGAACAATCCTCAGATGCTCCCGGTGTGAATCCTCATCCCGAGAGTAAATCAGAATATCATCCATGAACACTACCACAAAGGAGTCCAGATACGGCCGGAATTCATCATATCCATGAACGCTGCCGGTGCATTAGTCAGACCAAACGGCATCACCGTATACTCATAGTGTCCATACCGTGTACGGAAAGCTGTCTTCGGGATGTCCTCCTCCTTCACTCGCAGCTGGAAGTACCCCGATCGCAGATCGATCTTCGAAAAGATCTTCGCACCTCTCGGTGATCAAAGAGATCGTCGATCCTCGGCAGTGGGTACTTGTTCTTAATGGTGATGGCGTTCAACCATCTGTAATCAATACACAACCTGAGTGACCCGTCCTTCTTCTTAACAAACAGAACTGGAGCACCCCATGGTGAAGTGCTCGGACGGATGAACCCCTTCTCCTGCAGTTCCTCTAACTGCTTCTTCAGCTCCACCATTTCCACTATCGGCATCCGATAAGGTGGAATGGAAATGGGAGTAGAACCGGGTTGCAACTGGATCTCAAATACGATCTCCGCTCTGGTGGCATCCCGGGCAAATCCTCCGGAAATACCTGCGGAAAATCCCGGACAACTGGAATCTTATCCAGCTCCAACCGAGTATCAGACGTGTTCAGACCGTAGTACTCCTCCGAATCCACTATCGGGACTTGATCCAGAACCTGCAGCTCCATGCTGGTCCTGACCACTTTCGTCCCATCTGAACCTGAGAGGGGTAACACCTCTCCAGAAACCGTAACACTACGGTTGGCACAGTCAATATGCACGGAATTCTTGGACAGCCAATCCATCCCAAGAATAACGTCATACTTGGTGTGTTCAACACCGGCAGATCGACATAATCCGGTGGTTGCCAATGGATAGTACGCGATCCCGTACCATCTCATTGAAAGCGGCCCGACTCGGCCGTCTTCACCATGAAGACGCTCGGAAGCCCACTGGTAGCCAGGCGGAGAGACTCGACACACTTTTGTGCCACAATTGAAACAGACGCCCCAGTATCAAACAGTGCACGAATAGGAGTATCGTTCAGAAGTAAGGTACCTTGGAGCGCCCCACGCTGCGAAGTCTCTCCACGCTCGAACTGAAACACCCGTCCTGCTGCGGGCTGCTGTGGTGGAGGCTCACGCTGCGATGTCTCACCCCGCTCCACCTGGAATACACGTCCTACTCCAGGCTGCTGTGGCGGAGGGGGTGGCTGAAACGATCGTCTTGGCTGCTGTGACGGCCTCGGCCCGCCCCGCTGTGATCCGCGTCCCCGGGGTGCATTGGGCTGAAACCGAGGCTGCGGATGTGTAGCACTGCTGGATCCCTGCCCTAGTGTCAGAGGGCAGTCACGGATCCAATGATCACTGGCCCCACAACGCAGACACTGCCCAGCCTGCCTGTAGCATGGCCGGCCGGGGTGCTGCCCGCCACAACTCGCACAAACTGGTGACACTGGCGTAGTCCTGCTGCCCCTGCTGCTCTGCCCAGACCTGCCTGACCTACCTGAAGACCTCGCTGAACTCTGCTGTGCAGGAGCCCTCCCTCTATCACTAGGTCGGTGTGGTAGGTACCGACTCTCAACCTCCTCCTGCTCGAGGAGTTGGGCCTTCTGCCTGACCTCATGATACGAAACGATGTCCGGGAGCCTCAAGCCCATCGATACTCGGGGCGTGGCGGCGAATGAACCGCTTGGCCTTCTCCTGCTCCATGCCGTAATACTGCGGTACGTAGCGGACCAATCGGTCGAATTCCCGCTCATACTCTGCTACAGTCCGGGTCCCCTGCTCCAGATCATCGAACTGTGCCTGTCGGAGGTCCCTGACGGCACCCCCAATATACTGCTGGTGGAAGTAGTATGCAAACTGCTCCCAGGTGAGGTCTGAATCCTGCCCTCCGTCACGTACTGCCTCAGCTCTCAGACGGCCCTGGAGGCTCCTCCACCAATGATCTGCACTGTCCTGCAGATTGAACGTGGCCAATGAGACTCTCACCTCAGATGGAAGGTGTAGCCTCCCAAGGAGCTTATCAACTCCAGCAAACCATGCCTCAGCCGCCTCAGGTCCTCCACGGCCGTTGAACCTCGGGGGGTTCAAACGCTGGAACCGCTCTAAAAGTCTGATCTCGTCAGACTGACGTCTCAGCTCTTCCCGTCGTCGGTGGGACCGACGAGAACTCTCAGTACCGCGCTGACCCTCCTCCTCAGAATCACTATCCTGCACACTGAGGTGGCTACTGCCCACCTCCTGACCTGGCTGTCTCCGCTGTGGCCTATCCGGACCTCCCGTGCTGTTGCCGCCCATGAATCCGCTGGGCTGGCAATAAGGTACTCAACAACTGCTGAACCTGACCCAACACCTGTAGTACATCAGGAGCGGGCCCCTCAGACTGCTGATCACTCGGGGGGGTGTGTGTGACTGCTCAGATCCCGGGTTTCTCTGAACCCGCCTTCTAACTCTCGGAGGTGTGGGATCCCGGTCCCGACCCTCCGACTCCTGCTCACGTTGACGACGTGTTCTAGCCATACCTGAAAATAAACCAACCCAAAACCATATAACCACACAATTAACTTTCTCTTCCTAAAGCTAGCAGCAGCATTCTATGGCTCTGTAGTGTAATGCAATGCATGATGCAAGGATTCTTTTCAGAATCACAACTAAGTAATAAACCTTAAACATAGAATCAGATCATGTTCGTAATCACAGAATCACTTCATATACACTCCGCATTTTCCAAATGCTCCAAAGAACCGCCTACTGCTCCACACGCATTCCGAAACGGTTCAAATAAGGAGTTGATCAGGCTCCGTACCGAACCGCCCCAGAATGAAGTGTAAACCAGTAGCTCGCCCTTCGAAGTCATTACTTGTAGAACTTACCCATGAACTGGCTTGACTTACTCCAAACGTCCACCCTCGGACTTACATACTTGCCTTCCACATACCATATCATAACCAAACATACTTTACCTTTTGGGTCAATCCGACCCGACCTGCTCTGATACCAACTTGTCACAGCCACCCCGCCCGGTTGCGGAGGCGGAGCCGGCCGCGACGTCGAGAACCGGAACCTACGGCGGAAAGCGTGGCAACGGAGCATCGAGCTCCAAACAAAACCGTCAAGTAACAACTAGCAACCTAAATACTCATGCAAGGCAAGCATACGAATAATCCAACTTTCACCACACAAGCAGTTCATGGTATATCCCACTTCAATCATCGCCACAACACAAGTACCAAATCCATAATATAGCAATTCCGATGTAAGCAAGTCGGGGCTCCGCCCGCGACTCAGAAGACAGATAAAGCAGAATATATTCCAGATATAGACACATATACAAAACCATGATCTGATCTATATGCATGCAGTTACAGCTACAGAGCCAATAAACAAAATCCTGTAAATACCTAAGTGCGGTCACTCGAGGATCTCCGCACGTGGTACTGCTGCTGCTATCAAAATCCCAAATGTAGGAAGCACCGCGGATCTCTACTCCGCCGGTTGCTTGTCAGGTCGGCCTGAAAGTGGTAAACAGATAAAAGGGTGAGTCCTCGAAAGGACCCAGTAAGGGCTAAGGTAAAAATGTAGTTTGCCCCTAGGGCAACAATCTGAACCTGCAAAACAGTATATCACAACATATACATATACATACAAACATAAACATAAAGTAAATCAGAATCCATCATATGCGGTCCAACCGCCAGAACGACCCGTAACGACAGCCCTCAACAGAGGTCAGAATATACAGATCAGAACAGAACAGATGGCACGGTACCGGCTGGGGTCGCGATCCCCAAACTGTCGTAGGGTCGCAGAAGTATATCGGCACCCCAAGTGCGGATATACACATAATGTCGGCACCCTCCAGTGCAGACACAGAGCAGAAGTATCGGCACTCCTGGTGCGGATACGCAGAACAGAATCATGGAGCACCCGTGGCCTCTACATCCATTCGGGTCTCGTCGCAGAACAGAACATATAATAATAATAATACATAACATAAACAGAAGTATCATTACCTGATAAACATATACGGAACAGAACAAACATACACTTTACCAAATTAAGCCCTTACCTCAGAAACGCTGCTCCGCAGCCCAAAACTCGGGAAATCCCGGCTCCCGACCCGGAACGCAAAACTTGGCTCCTACGGTTCCCCGCTACTCTACCAACGCAGAATCAAGCTGAATAACCATAGTTGAGTCAGAACACATCCAAATAACCCCAGAAAGCAATTCCTGCATAAACCCGCACTTTCCCGCAAAAATCCACAGAAAGCTCGGTTTTACAAACCGAGCCTGAACATTGTTATTCATACACCACCAAACCCATTCCAACCTTTAAACCCACATTCCAGACACTTTTCCCGGAAAACCCGCATAAACCTAACTTTCTCATTTCTAACCCGAAAATGATATTTCAAATGCCAATACGCACCTACTTCCATCCACATTACTGATGTGTGGCACAAACATTTCACATTTTCATGGTGTTCTAAGTCAAATTCATCACCTTTTTATCATATTATTGTATTTTGTGTGCGCTATACTACTGTGGCTATTTGTTTGCAGGCGCACGCTAAAGGAGTGGAGTTCGAGGAGTGGCAAAAAGTTGGGAGAATCCCGCGCAAGGACCGAAAAAAGTGAAGTGTGAAAGGTTGAGCCTCGTGAACAGAATCGGAGCAACCCGGGCGCATCCAGGCGCAACCCCCAGGCGCACTGGGCGCATCATCCGGAGCAAAATGGCCCTCTGTGAACAGAATGAGCCCATCCCCAGCGCATCCCAGGCGCACTCTCGGCGCATCCTCCGGAGAAAACTGACCCTTTGTGAACAGTACGGGCGCATCCCCAGGCCCACGGCGCAACCCCCAGCACAGCCTCGGGCCTCCACGTCATTTAATGAGTCTTTCTCGATTCAGACTCGATTCCACTCGTTTTGCACCTACTTTTTGGACATGTTTACCCTTATTTTACCTTGTTATAATGTCCCATATGTCTAGGGACTTTTTAGACTCTTAGATATAGTATATATAGACTTTTAGGATGAGTTTTAGGAACAACTCACCATTTGGACGAATTTTAGAGAAAACTTCAGTTTTGGAGCTGTTCTTCCTTCCTCTCCTAGGGCTTTTGAG
This sequence comes from Stellera chamaejasme, assembly GCA_024586325.1. Classification (NCBI taxonomy): domain Eukaryota; kingdom Viridiplantae; phylum Streptophyta; class Magnoliopsida; order Malvales; family Thymelaeaceae; genus Stellera; species Stellera chamaejasme. Next base: position 51,380,380 of record CM044981.1, on the reverse strand, counting down.
CCCCTTCAACCTCACAAATATGAGAAGTTGATTGGGGCTCTTGTGGATGATCATTTATAGGGTGATTTCTATCCTATCTCTCTCTTTTACTCTTCATTGTTGGTGTTTTATTGGTGCTGATTTTGAGTAGTATCATGAGTAGGAGTAGGTAGTTTTCATTTCTTCTTGGGGGTTTAATGTTATTAGAGGTTTGGTTGTGATATTCTCGACTTGTATGGATTTAGATACCAATTCCGTGATCATTGAATGCTTAAGTATGTTAGAGAATGGCTAACTATAGCATATACATCTAAGGTGTTTGTTGAAATGCTCGAGAGAGGTTTTAATGAACTTTGCCTAAGGGATTTGGTTGATTGGCTTGCTGATTGTTAGAGATAACATCTAGGAGTTGATTGATTAGTAGATTAGGAGTTGTTCATGCCTTGTCACCTAATGCTAATACAACGAGAGTTGTTTAGGTTAGTGTTTGGCGAGAGATTAATGTGCTATCTAGAGATGGAAGCATGTTAGCTTTAGTAATCAATCTCTAAACCATGAGTCGAGATGCACAAGTAGCCTCTAAGATACATGAATCCCCGAAGAGATCTCTATACTTGAAATTCCACAAGTTCTAATTTTCCTAGCTCTTACTTGTTTCATTTCACTCGTTGCCTCCATTGCATCTAGTTTCATTTAAATTAGTTACGCTTTCCACCAACCATCCCATCAAACCATTGCTGCCCCTTGCATTGCATTCTAGCATAGTTATACACATTGCACACTAGCCTAGGAACGCTCGATTCTCTTGGGTTCGACCCCTTACTCTTCGCCCTACACTATTTTTGACAAATACAAGGGTGAGTTAAGGTGTTTATAAATGTATTTGAATCATTGCACCCGTGTTTTGCATTGAGCAACGAATACCCTTGATCAAATTGGCGCCGTTGCCGGGGAATTGAGTGTATGTTTTTAGACTTTTTGTGTTTTGTGTGTTGCATATTGCATATCATGTTTATTTCCTTGCATTGTAAATTTTAGACCATGTTTACTTCCATTTCTTATCTTGCATTGTAGGTACCATCTTTTGTGCTACTAATGGCACACCACAACATGTGGAGGAACAACCAAGACCACTATCATTGGGAGGACATGGATGCTTATGAAGATACTTGGTCAAATGGACAGCAAGACTCATGGAGAGGAAATGGCTTCTACAATCATCAAACATTCTACACTTGGGAGCCAACATATGAAGATTATGAAGCAAACACTCATGAGTACTACTATGTCACATCTCCACCACCTCTTGTGCAACGGAATGAAGCATTGCTTTCTATGACACAAAAGTTAGATGATCTTGTGAATGAGATGAGGGCAAACAACATTCAAAGAGAGGAGGAAATGACCAAAGTAATGAAGGAACCGTCTCTTGTGCAACAAAATGAAGTGTTGCTTTCCATGAACCAAACATTGGAAGATTTCATAAGTGAACTTGGAGAACAACAAAAGAGAAGAGGAAAGGTTCAAAAGAGAGAACCTCCACCCTTCACCTCTCTTCATGGAGCCCCAAATTGAAGAAAAACCTTCTCTTAGTCAATTAATAGAGGATCTAGCTATAGAGATAAGAGAAGGCAGCAAGATGATTGAAGAGGGATGTAACACTTTGACCAACAAAATGGCATATGCGAAAGAAGAAACAAGGGCATCATTGAAGAACATGAAGCTTTTATGTGCACAAATGACATGGGATTTACAAGACCAATTCCTAGAGATGAGCCATGGGATGCAAGATAATGCCACAATTGTAGAACATGACCAACCATTGGAAGATATGAACTTCGAAGAGAAAAGTGAGCACTTCGAGAAAAATATAGAGGAAAAGTGTGAAGAAGAATTCAAATGGGGAGAAGCGGAAATTGCAAATCTCAAGCTACTTTTAGGAGCAACACCCACTCCTTGCTCTCAAGTGCCCCAATATGAATATGTGGAAATCTTCAAGTTGGATAAGTGTTGTGGAGGTGGGATGTTTAAAGTGAGATGTATGCCATGGAGACCTCCAAGAAAGATGAGTCTAGTGGATCTTGGAAGGAAACGCCCTCTTGATCTTCATGTTGTGGATGACATAAGACCGAAGGGTGTCACGTGAGACTTTCTTCACCATTCATGCCTAGCCAAGGGCTTTAAACATGGCGCTTGTTGGGAGGCAACCCAACGGTTTTGAACTTTATGTTTTAGCTTCTTAAAGTTCAAGTTTGAATAAGAGTAGGAGCATTGACGTGCTTTATTTTCAGGTGGGTGAAGCCAATTGAAGTGGAATTTCAGGGGAGAAACATGTTCATGGAAATTTTTGTTTGAAAGTGGAGAGGCGAAAACGCTCCCAACCCATTTCTCCACCGGTGCGAGGCCGGTCCCACCACCTCCACCCACGATTAGGGGGCCTCCTAGGCCCCAGTCGACCTACCGTTCTCTTCCTTTTTCTTTCCCTCTCATGCTATGAGGACATTGCATATTTTGAGTTTGGGGGGGTATACGTATATATTTCATATGGGAGATGGTAGAGAGTACCTTGTGTTGTATTTGATTTGAAACACCTTGCAAGCATCTAGTTTTTCTGTTTCTGTTATGGTTGTGATTTTAAAAAAATCAGATAAATCTTGAAAAATTCCAAAAAAATCAGAAAACTAAAAGCTTGTAGGCAAGTTGTATGTGGAAGATGATAAGTGTTTCATGCATTCGATGATAGAATGGGGTGTGTGTGTACTTAGCTTGAGTACTAATATAGACGGATCTTACTTGTTGAGTGTCTTGTTGAACTTTTTGTGAATTGTTACATTTTAGAATTGCATGATTTGATTTTGGATTATAGTTGGTCTCGAGCATGAAAAATCTCTTTAAGGAGAACCGAAACTTTGATTAATGTTATCGTGTGAAACTTGATTTAGCTAGCTTGTGAATGGGAAATGCTAGGTGGGTGCCTAATATTTGCACTCTATGTTTGGCAACACTTGGAATGACGCTTTTGTCATGAAGCGGAGCACCCGTAGCATAGCTTAATGCCTCTCTTCCATGTGCAAGCTTGGAGTGCAAGTATGTGATATCGCACATCTTAAGGAGGTTCGGTTGGAATGATTCTTTAGACATGTGGCTGTAGACGGCAACTGCGTGGCCTTTTGACCCTCTTCCAAGCGCTCATCTTAAGAATTTAGGAAACCATCCTCACACATATAAAAAAAAATAATAATAAAAAAAAAGAAGAAGAAGGAAGTAGTAAAAAAAAAAAAGGGGGAGTTGATGAATAAGGTGTGAGCAATGGGCATTCCACATTCACTTGCTAAATCTAGTTTCTCATTGGTATGCATTAAACTTGGAGTCTACGTTCTCTTTAGGAAGTATTAAATGCTCGAATGACCAACTTACCCCAACTTTTGTATCTTGCTATTTTTATTGTAACTTCTCACAAATTGTTCACTTGTGCACTACACAAGACGTAGATCTTTCTTTAGGAGCACTCAAGCTTTGTGGAGTAGTGATTCTTAGGTGCATGAATAACTTTGATTTCATTTCTTGCCTACACCAAATGCTTTTGTAATTTATAGGCGGCTAGAGTAGGAGTCCTTGAGTCTTTACTTTCCTAGATGTTTGCGTTGCTAGAGACTAGCAACATTTTGAGTTGGGGGTGTGATGTGTGGCACAAACATTTCACATTTTCATGGTGTTCTAAGTCAAATTCATCACCTTTTTATCATATTATTGTATTTTGTGTGCGCTATACTCGTTGTGGCTATTTGTTTGCAGGCGCACGCTAAAGGAGTGGAGTTCGAGGAGTGGCAAAAAAAGTTGGGAGAATCCCGCGCAAGGATCGAAAAAAGTGAAGTGTGAAAGGTTGAGCCTCTGTGAACGAATCCGGAGCAACCCCGGGCGCATCCAGGCGCAACCCCAGCGCACCGGGCGCATCATCTGGAGCAAAATGGCCCTCTGTGAAGCGATGTGAGCCCATCCCAGCGCATCCCAGGCGCACTCTCGCGCATCCTCCGGAGAAAACTGACCCTTTGTGAACAGTACAGGCGCATCCCCAGGCCCACCGGCGCAACCCCAGCCACGGCCTCGGGCCTCCACGTCATTTAATGAGTCTTTCTCGATTCAGACTCGATTCCACTCGTTTTGCACCTACTTTTTGGACATGTTTACCCTTATTTTACCTTGTTATAATGTCCCATATGTCTAGGGACTTTTTAGACTCTTAGATATAGTATATATAGACTTTTAGGATGAGTTTTAGGAACAACTCACCATTTGGACGAATTTTAGAGAAAACTTCAGTTTTGGAGCTGTTCTTCCTTCCTCTCCTAGGGCTTTTGAGCCCCTTCAACCTCACAAATATGAGAAGTTGATTGGGGCTCTTGTGGATGATCATTTATAGGGTGATTTCTATCCTATCTCTCTCTTTTACTCTTCATTGTTGGTGTTTTATTGGTGCTGATTTTGAGTAGTATCATGAGTAGGAGTAGGTAGTTTTCATTTCTTCTTGGGGTTTAATGTTATTAGAGGTTTGGTTGTGATATTCTCGACTTGTATGGATTTAGATACCAATTCCGTGATCATTGAATGCTTAAGTATGTTAGAGAGTGGCTAACTATAGCATATGCATCTAAGGTGTTTGTTGAAATGCTCGAGAGAGGTTTTAATGAACTTTGCCTAAGGGATTTGGTTGATTGGCTTGCTGATTGTTAGAGATAACATCTAGGAGTTGATTGATTAGTAGATTAGGAGTTGTTCATGCCTTGTCACCTAATGCTAATACAACGAGAGTTGTTTAGGTTAGTGTTTGGCGAGAGATTAATGTGCTATCTAGAGATGGAAGCATGTTAGCTTTAGTAATCAATCTCTAAACCATGAGTTGAGATGCACAAGTAGCCTCTAAGATGCATGAATCCCGAAGAGATCTCTATACTTGAAATTCCACAAGTTCTAATTTTCCTAGCTCTTACTTGTTTCATTTCACTCGTTGCCTCCATTGCATCTAGTTTCATTTAAATTAGTTACACTTTCCACCAACCATCCCATCAAACCATTGCTGCCCCTTGCATTGCATTCTAGCATAGTTATACACATTGCACACTAGCCTAGGAACGCTCGATTCTCTTGGGTTCGACTCTTCGCCCCCTTACTCTTCGCCCTACACTATTTTTGACAAATACAAGGGTGAGTTAAGGTGTTTATAAATGTATTTGAATCATTGCACTAAGAGCTGTGTTTTGCATTGAGCAACGAATACCCTTGATCACCAAGAAATCAGCTAAGAAGAAGAACCTCAAGCTTGGGAGAGAGCTTTAATGGTGGCGGATAGCTTAAGAAGAAGAAGAAGAAGAAGAAGAAGAAGAAGAAGAAGAAGAAGAAAAGAAGAAAATGAATTACTATACATTTCATGAAAATAATAAGCCTTATATATCTCTTCCCTTTTTCAAAATAAATAACAATTAGACAAGTGTCCAGCCCAAATGGCTGCTGCCGACTCAAGCCCAAAATCTGACCCAAAATATTATTGCCTTTTGGGTTAATAACAATTTAACCCCCCAATTCTCCAAATTTTTACAATTAAAACCCCAAATATAAGTAACGAACTCCAAATGACACCAAAACTGACCACAATCCTCAGAATATCATAACATTCATAAAACATTTTTCAAATATTTATTTACCCTTCCGTAGCGTCCTGCCGAGCTCGCTGAACCCGAACGAATCCCGGCGTGGCCGCATAATAACCTGAGCCACAACCCGTCACGACAAAATTCCACAAAAATAACCATAAAATCCACCTTAAAATATAACATGACTTACCCCAGAGCCGTCGGAGAAATTCCATCCCGAGCCCCGGGATTCCGCCCAGAGCCCCGGGAGTCGCCCGGGACCGCACGTCACGTCCCGAAAAATATGCTCCGTAAAAATCTCCGGGTCGCTCGCACGATTCCAAATCCGCAAACGGTTTCTCAATCTGAGGTCCTGGGAGCGATACCGAGCCCGCTGTACGTCCCGAGCGAACCCCGACAACCCCCCGGTGCCGGAAAAATATTTTCGGCGGAAACGTCCGGGGGACCCACACAACCTCAAATATGAAAGGGTTCGTCAAAATGATGCTCGGATAAGGCTCGGAAGCTGTCTGAACCCCCAAAAACGTGACCCGCAGGCCAAAACCGGAGCCCCGGGTCACCCGGTCGCAACCCGCTCAGGGTGACCGTAACAATTCAGATTCTGGAGGATATGTTGCGGAGCTGTATTTTGGATTTCGGAGGGGATTGGGACAGACAGTTGCCGTTGGTAGAGTTTTCATATAACAACAGCTATCAGAGTACCATCGGCATGGCACCGTTTGAGGCATTATATGGGCGACGGTGCATGACGCCACACTGTTGGACGGAGGCATCTGACAGGATTGAGCTGGGACCCGAGCTCATTGAGGAGACCACCGCAAAGATCAAGATGATTCAGGCGCGGTTGAAGACCGCAAACGACCGCACCACCTCATATGCGAACAGGCGACGCAGGGACTTAGAGTTCGAGGTGGGCGACAAAGTCTGGTTGAAAGTGGCGCCAATCCGAGGTACGGTTAGATTCGGCAGACGGGGTAAGTTAGCCCCAAGGTATATCGGACCGTATGAGATTCGGAGCGGATAGGCGGTTGGCCTACAGTTGGCTTTACCTCCGAGTATGTTCATGCGGTGCACAACGTCTTTCATGTCGGTATCTTTGAAGAAGTGCATCTTGGATCCCGTGCAGACGTTCCCGGTGGAGGAGGTTCAGCTGGAACCTGACTTGTCGTATCAGGAGGTACCGATTGCCTTTCTGGGGCGCGATACTCGGAAACTCCGGAGCAGGTTAATTCTCATGGTCAAAGTTCAGTGGTCACATCATACTGACCGGGAAGCGACTTGGGAGACCGAGCAGGATATCAGGGAGCGATACCCCGAGCAGTATCAGCGGTTGATACCCCTCTTGGAGGACCAAGAGTCCTAAGGGGGGGAGGATGTTACGGTCACCCTGAGCGGGTTGCGACCGGGTGACCCGGGGCTCCGGTTTTGGCCTGCGGGTCACGTTTTTGGGCGTTCAGACGGCTCCCGAGCCTTATCCGAGCATCATTTTGGCGAGCCCTTTCATATTTGAGGTCGTGTGGGTCCCCCGGACGTTTCCGCCGAAAATATTTTTCCGGTGCCGGGGATTGTCGGGGTTGGCTCGGGGACGTCTGGCCAGGCTCGATGGCGCTCCCAGGACCTCGATTGAGGAACCGTTTGAGGATTTGGAATCGTGGGAGCGACACAGAGATTATTACGGAGCATATTTTTCGGGACGTGACGTGCGGTCCCGGGCGACTCCCGGGGCTCTGGGCAGAATCCCGGGGCTCGGGATGGAATTTCTCCAACGGCTCTGGGGTAAGTCATGTTATATTTTAAGGTGGATTTTATGGTTATTTTTGTGGAATTTTGTCGTGACGGGTTGTGGCTCAGGTTATTATGCGGCCACGCCGAGATTCGTTCGGGTTCAGCGAGCTCGGCAGGACGCTACGGAAGGGTAAATAAATATTTGAAAAATGTTTTATGAATGTTATGATATTCTGAGGATTGTGGTCAGTTTTGGTGTCATTTGGAGTTCGTTACTTGTGGTTGGGGTTTTAATTACAAAGATTTGGAGAATTGGGGGGGGGTTAATTTGTTATTAACCCAAAAAGGCAATAATATTTTGGGTCAGATTTTGGGCTTGAGTCGGCAGCAGCCATTTGGGCTGGACACTTGTCTAATTGTTATTTATTTTGAAAAAGGGAAGAGATATATAAGGCTTATTATTTTCATGAAATGTATAGTAATTCATTTTCTTCTTTTTCGTCTTCTTCTTCTTCCTAAGCTATCCGCCACCATTAGAGCTCTCTCCCAAGCTAGAGGTTCTTCTTCTTAGCTGATTTCTTCAAGGATTTAGCTTCAATCCATGGTAAGCTTCCTTCCTTCTCCTCTTTTCAAGTTGAAAACAAATTTTGGTGGGAAAAAGAGAAGAAAAACCGAAATTTTGGGTTGTTCTTTGCTATGTGTTTGAGTGATCCTCTCCCTCCCATCTTTTAGTATGTTATTCTTGGGTTTGAGAGGAGTAAGAATCTATGGTTGGATTTTGGAAAAACTTCTTGGTTTGAAAAACCCTAGGTTGCCGAATTTAAGCTTAATTTTCCAAAATTGTGTGTGTTTGTGTTCTTGAATCATGCTCTTAGTATGTTGTTCCTAGCATGATTCTAAGACAATCTATGGTTTCAATTTGATGGAAAACAAGTTGGGAGAAACCCCCATTTTGGCCGAATTGTTAAGGAAGTGGTTTTGTTGATTTTGGTGCAATTGGTTAGAAATCTTGGTTAAGAAGTGTAATTGGTGATTAGTGTGATTAATTGGAAGCTTGAATGGTTTGATTTGGAAGTGTGGTGAAAAATTAGTTAAGGGCCGAAATGTTCAAGTGGTTCTTTTTCCATGTTGGTGATGTATTTTGGTTGAATTGGATGCTAAATTGGTAATGTGGATGAAAGTAGGTGCGTATTGGCATTTGAAATATCATTTTCGGGTTAGAAATGAGAAAGTTAGGTTGGAATGGGTTTGGTGGTGTATGAATAACAATGTTCAGGCTCGGTTTGTAAAACCGAGCTTTCTGTGGATTTTTGCGGGAAAGTGCGGGTTTATGCAGAAATTGCTTTCTGGGGTTATTTGGATGTGTTCTGACTCAACTATGGTTATTCAGCTTGATTCTGCGTTGGTAGAGTAGCGGGGAACCGTAGGAGCCAAGTTTTGCGTTTCGGGTCGGGAGCCGGGATTTGGCTTAATTTGGTAAAGTGTACGTTTGTTCTGTTCCGTATATGTTTATCAGGTAATGATACTTCTGTTTATGTTATGTATTATTATTATTATTATATGTTCTGTTCTGCGACGAGACCCGAATGGATGTAGAGGCCACGGGTGCTCCATGATTACGTTCGCGTATCCGCACTGTGAGTGCCGATACTTACATTACGTATGCGCACTTTGGAGGGTGCCGACATTATGCGTATATCCGCACAGGGTGCCGATATACTGCGACCTACGACAGTTTGGGGATCGCGACCCGGCCCGATGCCGTGCTATCATTACATTACGATCTGTATATGATGGAGTCTGATTTACTTTATCTTTATGTTTGTATGTATATGTATATGTTGTGGTATACTGTTTTGCAGGTTCAGATTGTTGCCCTAGGGGCAAACTACATTTTTACCTTAGCCCTTACTGGGTCCTTTCGAGGACTCACCCTTTTATCTGTTTACCACTTTCAAAGCCGACGACAAGCAACCGGCGACAAAGGTCCAGTCCCTCGACACTCCGCAACCGGGCGGGGTGGCCACAGGGAGCGGTCCCCAAGGCCCGAAAGGTTGACCATCGGGGATCCAGGAGATGAGATTATCAGGCAGATGTTGCATCGCCTGGAGCAAGTCGAAAGAAGTGCGATCAGGCCTGAAGCCAACTATGAATCAATGGCGGAGGACGGACTGTTCACTAAGCGAATCCGGGATAGCCAGATGCCCCGCTCATTCAATTTACCACACCCACTCGAGCTCTACATTGGTATGGGAGATCCCGACGCTTTCATTCGAAAGTACAAACGAGCGATGGAACTGAAGGGTGCCAATGAAGCAGTTTTGTGCAAGTGTTTCGAGGTGGCACTGGGAGGTCCGGCCTCCTCCTGGTACAATTCCCTCCTCCCAGAATGTGTGAACACGTTCAGGGATTTGGCTACCAAGTTCTCCACCCACTTCATCGGATGCAAATGATCCACGAAGAGGGCCATCCAGATGTTCGACATCAAGCAAAGGCCGAATGAAGGCATCGGGAATTCGTCGAACGATTCAATAGGGAGAAAGTGCATGCATCAGATTTGACATATAATATCCGTATAATGGCATTCAAAAAGGCCTTGCTCCCGAACTCCAGGTTGGCCTACGAGCTGTCCCAGAAGAACATCACTGATGTAGAAGAAATGTATGCGATCACCGAGGAGCACATGATCGCCCATGAGATGTTGTCCCAAAGGGAAGGAAAGCCTGAGAACAGGGACAACCGGGAACAGAGAAAGGACAACTCTAAGCCAACGAATGTCAGGGAACAAGGAAACTGGGGGGACAGAAAAAGCCTTTCGAGAGGAGTCCAAACTTCACACCACTAAACTCTACCCGAACCAGCATTCTTGCGGCCCTGCAAAGACAAGGAAGTTGAACGATCAGTTGGCCTAGGGCCATGCCGGAGGAAGCAAAACGGAATACATCCAAGTATTGCCAATTCCACCGGGACATCGGCCACGATACCGAACAATGCTATCAATTGAAAAGGTACATTGAATCTCTTATCAAGAAGGGTACTTTGAGAGAATACCTGAAGATGCCTTCAGAACAGGGGCTCTCCTGAGGAAAGGCGAAGGTCCAGGGGGACACTTCAGGGCAAGAGAAGAACAAAGGGAGGAAGTCCCCTTCTCAGGCGACCATAACCTTACACACCATAACCGCAACCCTCGGGTCAAATGCAAGGAAGAGGAAGGCGAGAGAGATAGCATCAATGAACTACGGGGATCCAGCTTCCAGGATTAAACGAGCAGATGGAACAGAGGTACGTTTCCCGCACTATGAACCGCTCATCATCACCCTCAGAATAGGGACTATAGATGTGAGGAGAGTGCTCTGTGACGATGGCCCGAACGCCGATGTGCTGTTCACCGAGGCGTACCGAGGTTTGAAGTTAAAGGCAAGCAGGCTGATCCCAGTCAGGACCACAACATACGGAGTTGGTCTGGACGAACTGCCAGTGCTCGGGTGTATCGAGCTCCCCGCTATGTTCATTGGAACCGGGCTCGAAGGGAAATCGCGATATACGACCATCATGGTAAAATGGCTGGTTGTGGACGTTCCTTCGGCTTACAACGCAATCATCGGGAGAGAGACTCAGGGTGCAATCCACATGAAGAGTGACGTCAAGTACCTCACTATCACCTTTGAGGCCGATGAAGGCGATGCTTCTATCTATGTAAGCCAGAAGGAAGCCAAGGATGTCATGGCGTTGGCCCAGAAGGGTCCGGGACCGAAGTCATCGAAAGAGGAAGATGAAGAAACGACAGCCACCGAAGAAGTTGCCCCGGAAAAAGAATGAACTACAAGGATAGCGAAAGATATGCCTGAAGGTAGTAAGGCGAAACTTGTAAATCTCCTTCAAACGAATAAAGATCTTTTCGCCTACTCTCCAAGTGATATGCCCGGGATCGACCCAAAAGTAATCCAACATAGCTTGCACGTCGACCTGAACGTTAGACCCGTAAAGCAGAAGAAGAGGAACAACGCGCCCTTCAAAAGAACTTTCATCAGGGAACAGATTTCGAAGTTACTCGATGCGGGAGTAATTAGAGAGGTATCTTATCCCGAATGGCTGAGTAATCCAGTAGTAGCCTCTCGAGAAGATAGCGACAAACTGCGCATGTGCATTGACTTCACTAATGTGAACGACGCCTGCCCGAAGGATTCATATCCTACACCTCCGGTCGATAGGTTGGTGGATTCAACGGCCGGGCATGCACGACTTAGTTTCCTTGATGCTTACAGTGGGTACCACCAGATCCGGATGAATCCGGCTGATGAGGAGAAGACCTCCTTCATAAGTGACTCCGGCACACATTGCTACATCAGGATGCCGTTCGGCCTCAAAAATGCCAGAGCCACTTACCAGAGGCTAATGGACAAAATCTTCTCCTGTCAGATTGGAAGGATTCTCAAAGTATACGTCGATGACATCATCATAAAGAGCAAAGAGGAGGATGATCTTATCCGGGATATCAAAGAAGTCTTCGGCCGGATTCGGAAGTACGGACTCCGCCTGAACCCGGATAAATGTGTGTTCGGGGTAACTGCGGGGAAGTTTCTGGGGTTCATGGTGTCCGAACGTGGAATCGATGCAAATCCGGCCAAGATCAAAGCCTTGCTCGACTCCAAGACACCCGCTTCAATCAAAGATGTACAAAGGTTGCTCGGTAAAATCACGGCCCTCAGCCGTTTCATATCTCGGTACGGGGATAAGTGTCGCCCGTTCTTCAAACTTCTAATCAAAGAGGGTGCGGAACCCGGACGGGTAGGAGTGAAGAAGGGGGAAAAGAAGTCGAAGGAAGAAAACGCAGCTGACCGAGCAAGATTCGAATGGAATCCCGATTGCCAGAAGACATGGGAGGAGATCAAATCCTATCTCTTGGAGATGCCCACCCTACGGCATCCGACCGAAGACAGGCCCCTGATCGTGTACCTAGCAGTGGGAGAGAAGGCCGTAAGTTCGGTTCTTGTCCAGGAAGATGACCAGGGAAAACAATGGCCAGTCTACTACGTCAGCAAATCTTTGCACGGAGCCGAACTCAACTACCCGGTGATCCAAAAATTAGTCTACGCCTTGGTCCTCTCTGCCCGGAGATTAAAACCCTACTTCCTCGGGTTTTCTATCGTAGTCCGAAGCAACGTCCCGGTAAAGGATATCCTGAAGCGAGTTGACCATTCGGGAAGACTATCGAAATGGTGTATCGAGCTCAGCGAATATGAAATACGGTACGAACCAAGGAGATCAATCAAGGCGCAGGCCCTGGCGGATTTCATAGACGAACTACCCCAGAAATTCGAAGGCAACTTTACAGAGGTTGAGAGTAATCCCGTATGGACTCTTCACGTAGACGGAGCTTCGGGAACAGAAAAACAAGGAGCGGGATTACTGCTCGCAGGACGCGAAGGTATGAAAGCAACCCGGTCTATCAAGTTTACTTTTCCGGTGACGAATAATGCAGCCGAATACGAAGCCTTGATCGCCGGACTAGAATTAGCTCAGAAAGCCGGAATTCGATCTCTGCGAGCATGCAGTGATTCGAACCTTCTCGTTCAACAAACAAACGGGGAATACGAGGTCAAGGAGCCAAGCCTCAAGAAGTATGCTGACGTTGTCAAAAAATTGGCGGCACAGTTCGACAAGTTGACTATCGAAAAGATTCCACGGGCTCTTAATTCTGAAGCTGACTTACTCTCCAAGTCATCATCCTATGACGAAGAAAGAGAAAGCCCAAGCATCAGTTATCTTCGGGTATTGAGCATTACTTCGGGATGGAGAGCGCCATACTGGAAGTTCATCACCGAAGGAATACTCCCGGAGGATCTGGTCGCGGCCAAGCAAGTAAAGAGAAAATCCACCAAGTTCGTAATAGTAGGAAGTCATCTGTACCGCAAGGGCTTTTCTTCGCCCCTCCAGAAGTGCATCGGCGAAGAAGAGACGGAAGGAGTCCTACGGGAAGTCCATGAAGGTACCTGCGGGTCCCACATCAAGTCAGATGCTCTCGCAGCAGTCATACTCCGGCAAGGCTACTTCTGGCCGAACCTGAAAGAAGACGCGAAGAAGTTAGTCAACAAGTGCAAGAAGTGCCAGGAGCACGCCCGGATACAAAGGGTTCCTTCGGAGTATGTATCATCTTCGGATTACCCAATTCCTTTTGCCGTATGGGGAATAGACTTGATCGGGGCATTGCCAAAAGCTCCCGGGGAGTTAAATACTGCGTTGTCGCCGTAGATTATTTCACCAAGTGGATTGAAGCCGAACCATTGGCTTCCATCACAGCAGACAACATCCGGGAGTTTGTTTGGAAGAACATCGTCTGCAGGTTCGGATGCCCGAGGGTGCTTGTCGCAGACAACGGGACACAATTCACAGATGGAGGTTTCCAAGATTTCATCGAAGAATTCGGCATTAAGCTTCACTTTGCTCCGGTCGCACACCCGCAAAGCAACGGACAAATCGAAGTATCAAACCGAACGGTGAAGGACGGTTTGAAGAAAAGACTGGGGAGTGCTAAGGGAAAATGGCCCGGGGAACTCCCGCACGTGTTATGGAGCTACCGGACCACTCCCCGCAGATCAACAGGGGAACCCCATTTTCCTTAGCCTACGGGACTGAAGCCCTCATCCCGATTGAAGTAACAAACCCATCACTTCGGGCTACAGTTTTCGAAGAGAGTGCCAATGAGGAAGGATTAAGGGCAAACTTGGATTTTCTCGAAGGCAAAAGAGAAGAAGCAGAAATCAGGAGGAAGGCCTTCCAGCAAAGGACTGCGACCTCGGCCAACTTAAGAGTAAAGACCAAAAATATCAAGGTTGGAGACCTAGTCCTACGACAAACAAAACTGGGTTCCCGAAGACCACAAGGTGGTTCTTTCGCCCCGAACTGGGAAGGTCCGTTCCGGGTAACTACCGAAGAAAGAAAAGGAGTTTACAAGTTATCAGATTCTGAAGGGAGAGAGTTTTCCAACTCATTTCATTCGGAAGCATTACGAAAGTACTATGTGTAACCCGAAGAAAGTTATGTATATATGTACGGGAAATAGTTCGACTGTCAATACTTAAAAAAAATCTTGGGACTTCCATTGAAAAAAACCCAAAGGGTTCATTTACATTCACCGGAACAACATCCAAAGGGACAAAAAGCGGAGAAAGACAAAATACTAAGGGAAGCTGAATTGGTCCGGATGGACTGGCTCCGGAGCTTTCAAAAACTCCTCCCCGCACCATGAAGGATCCCTCTCACGTTCATCCAGGTAATCCAGCCCGGAGAGGTCCGCATGAGGGTTCCTATCCAAAATTTGTCGCCGGGCGAGACAGAAACCTTCGTTGTATTTTTCAGAAGCCATCCGGAGCGCATCATTCACAGCTTCTTCCCAAGCCTCCTTCTCCTCCCGAACAGTAGCCGTTGTCTCTTCGGCTGACTGGAGTTTCTCCCGGAGATCTTTGAGGTCTTGATCGGTGTGATTCTTGAGATTCTCAAGATCGACCGCAAGATCCTTCTTCTCCCTCCGAAGAGCTTCCACTTCTCTCCGGAGCTCTTCCTCAGAATCTCTCTGAGCAGCTACAGTGCTCAGAAAGGAGGCCTCAACTGCAGCAAGTTGGGACGCGGTGGAAGGATCGGGAAGATCACCTTGGACATCGTCTGGGAGAGCCAAGGCCGAAGAGCTCGACGTCCGGGAGGCCCGCAGAAGTTGCTCATAGTGGGAAACCCTTTGGATGAGTTTCACCACTACAGCAACCACCTTAGTAGCCCGTTGTTCGTCACTACATCGGGCCTCATCCATTTTCTGGACAACTTGGGAAGCCCAACCAGTCAGGCAAGCGGCCTGCAACAAGTACGGAAGAATATTAGTGTCAGGGTTGTAATGACTTAGTCATGACGTGAGACCGTGCCAAAAAAGAGCATTCAATGTTTACTTTTCACGAGTGGTCATGACGTGCGCGGCCGAGCAAATACGGATGGATATTAGTGTGTCACGGCTAGATCCTGAGTGGTCATGACGTGCGACGGTGCTCACGTAAAGATCCATGGTGCTCAAGGGCGGTCCGGCAAGAGAGATACCTTTCCAGATCTCCGGGGCCATTTCCTTGGCATCCTCTTCATCCATGAGGTTCTGGTCCTCATGGATGAGCCATTTCGGCTCCCGTGGGATCAAGTCTGATCCATACCGGGCTAGCTCGGCATCCCGCTCTTGCCTGGCCTTTTCCTGGGCCTCCCTCCAGCCTGGACCTGTACAGCAGAAATGCGCCCGGATAACTTCGTGAAATGGGTCATCTCCAAACATCCGGGTTAGATTCCCGAAGATGTTCCAGAAACACTTATTTTCTAAAGTCAACCGCTGGTTACCTAAGTTGAAGTCCGAAGGCAAGACTCCCGGAGCACTCTCCTCCGCAACCGGAGTAGCCTTGTACTTTCCCCGGAGACGCCTCCTCTTGTCCGGGGAAGGACCAGCCTGGTCGTACGCGTCCAGAAGATCTTCAAAGGTGGTGTCCGTGTCCTCGAGACGAACCGGAGAAGGAACATCGTGAGGGCCGGACTCAGTGGCCTCCGGGACTTTGGCAGAGTCCCTCTTTCTCTTCTTCGGCTCGGCAGCCGGAGGTTGGGAAGGGCCAGCCTTGGAAGACTCCTTGGCAGGCTTGGGCTTCTGAATGCCCTTGAACAAGCTCGCAAGATCTATCTTCGGGGCCATTTCTGCAAAAAAGAGAAGGAATTAGTGATAAAAAGGAGTGCAAAAAGAATGAAGGAAAGGATATGAACCTTCTACAAAGACCCTGTGCGGGATCTCGCCCCGCAAGCGCCGGACCAGAGCCAAGTCTTGAGGGGAAGGGGAACTTCCCCGGATACCAAGAGCCTCGAGGTCCCCTAAATTATCCCCCGATGAGATAAGACCCCTTGGGTGAGAAGAACCGAGTTGATTGGGACAGGGAATGGTTCGCGAGGTTCATCTCCGAACCAGTCGACCAGATACCCCAGCTTGCTACTAAAAGCTTCATAGTTCTCCCGAGCTCCTTCCAACTCCAACAAACGGGAAGGGTCCTTCATATCCACAAGTTCCCCTACCTTCTGGACTGTCTGAAGGTCCCACGACGCTTCGGGTTTCAAGAAGAAAAACTCCCCGTGCCACCCCTTTCTGCTCGAATGCAGGTCCCAAATAAGGTTGAACCTAAGCTTCTTTATGGGATTCCCCCTAGCCCCGAAGTAGTAAAAGCAGTTTCTTGGGTTCGGGACAATTTTATAAAATTGCAGAAAGGTGGAAGTTTTTGGTTCTATCCCGAACACTTTGCAAAGCACGAGGAATGCGTTTAGATGGCAAAAGGTGTTCGGGCTAAGTTGGTTGATCGCCAGCCCGTGGGATTCAGCCAACTCCTGAACAAAAGGGTGCGGGGGAAACCTAAGCCCGCACTCTAGCTGACTCTTAAAAATAACAAGGCTTCCAGCCCTCGGTTGGTATACACGACACTCCGGCGTTGGCACCCTAATAGCTACGGTTCGGGGGAGGAAGAAATCGCGTTGCCAAAGCTTTACTAGTTCGGGAGTGGCTTTGCTACGGAAGTGGTCAACCTCGGACCACCATCCTTCGGGTACAGGCTCACTCGTTTCTAACAAGCTTCCCGAAGGACGAACAGAAGAAGGAAGTGGAAAGGAAGAGGCCATTTATAAATACCTCTGGAAAAAGGACGGAGAAAAGAGCGGCGGTTGGACGACCTAAGGGGTTCCGGCGAGACTTCTGCAGCTGCGTCGATGACAGAGCGATATCGGCGGTAGAATTTATCAACGGCGGAAGCTCCCTCTTGGCTGCCTGAAGCTACTGATTCTTGGCTGAGGAAAGGTGCAAGGAATTCCTCCAGAGCTACTTTCTCAACGCTTCTCCACCGTTGGAAAAAACTGATCGCCTCTTTGAGCGACGGATTGTCCGTCATGAAAAGAGAGAGAAGCTAGAGAGAGGAAGAAGAGAAGAGAGCAAGAAGGAAGCAAGAATGAAGTTTGGAGAGCAAGAATGAAGTGTGGAGAGCTACTCTGGAACTACTCCTTATTTAAGGATGTCCGGAAAGGTGAACCGTCACAACACGATCCACACCATTTTGAAAGTCTCGAACAAAAACTTGTTCGGGAAATTCAAAGGAGGATGCAAATCCTATTTCAAGAATCTCGAACAAAAGTTATTCGGGAAATTCAAAGGATGCAAATCCTATTTCAAGTCTCGAACAAAAACTTGTTCAGGAAATTCAAAGGAGGATGCAAATCCTATTTCAAAAATCTCGAACAAAAGTTATTCGGGAAATTCAAAGGAGGATGCAAATCCGATTTCAAGTCTCGAACAAAAACTTGTTCGGGAAATTCAAAGGAGGATGCAAATCCTATTTCAAGTCTCGAACAAAAATTTGTTCGGGAAATTCAAAGGAGGATGTAAATCCTATTTCAAGTCTCGAACAAAAACTTGTTCGGGAAATTCAAAGGAGGATGCAAATCCTATTTCAAGTCTCGAACAAAAACTTGTTCGAGAAATTCAAAGGAGGATGTAAATCCTATTTCAAGTCTCGAACAAAAACTTGTTCGGAAAATTCAAAGGAGG
This sequence comes from Stellera chamaejasme, assembly GCA_024586325.1. Taxonomy (NCBI): domain Eukaryota; kingdom Viridiplantae; phylum Streptophyta; class Magnoliopsida; order Malvales; family Thymelaeaceae; genus Stellera; species Stellera chamaejasme. Next base: position 51,362,434 of record CM044981.1, on the reverse strand, counting down.
ATACAAATCCTAGTTCAAAAATCTCGAACAAAAGTTATTCGGGAAATTCAAAGGAGGATGCAAATCCTATCTCGAACCATGGTGGTTCGGGAATTCAATTGGGGTGTTAGGTTGTCTCAAATTTCCAGAACCATTCGCACCTTGAATCATCCGGGAAGACACTCAAAATATTCGGACTTCTTACAGTCGGCCGCTTGACAAAGGGGGGACTTGATGGCCGCTAGGCCCAATCATCCAAACAGGCCTACCAAAAGGTCCAAATTAATAGCCCATCTTAAGGGCCCCATTAAAAACTCAAGTGGTAATAAGAACTTAAGTGACATTCCCGGACTTAATAAACGTTTACCCGGACAAGGCATTGGACAATCCTGGAGAAACATTACCCGGACATATAAAACATGTGTACAATAACGTTATGTTGACATATTACGATTTTTCCACCACTAATACTAGCTATATAACGACATTTCTGGCATAAGTCAAAGGATCGATCTCTTTCAGTCACTTCATTGACAAGACAGGAAAAACGCACTACCAACCCAAACCGATAGTAAACTTTTACAAATCATCAACTTGGACAATCCATGAAAACTCTGTACAATATATTATTTTACAACGTTATTCCAAAATTTTGAAATAAAGTGTAAAATATATATTTTTACAAGTTTTCATAGATAGGAACTATGGCTTAACTAATTTAATTAAATTACTTAAAAATAAAATTACCAATACATAAATTAAATTGAATGAAAAACTATGTAACCATAAATAAATAAAATATTTATTACCATGCACAAGCACTTGTTGTTGGATCTAAAGTTCTTTACCACCCTTGTGGAGCCGCACCATAAAAGAAAAAGAAATTACTAGAACTCATAACAAAAAATTTGGGTGCCCAAAATTCAAGAGGATGGAGGGAGAGCAATGTCTGAAATTCTGACCGACAATTTTTTATTCAGGTGACGGCGGCGACAATTTTGCAAGACGCGATTCAAGTTGGGGCTCTTCTTCTAACCATTTATTGTCCATTTGAGGCTTCGATTTAAGCATGGCGATTTGGCTGGAGGCCGGCGAGGACCACCCACCGGACGGTGGAGGCTCCTGCAAGGTGAAAATGCCTCTGTGTTGGCGTGAAAGTGGATGGGGATGGGGATGATGGTAAGGGTAAATTTGAAAAAAGGGTAATTATGAAAACCCCCCTGAGATTTGGCATAATCTCCAGTCCCCCTCCCCCCCCGTATTTTTGGAATTCTCAAAAAATACTCCGAGGTTTGTGAAAATATACAAAAACCCCCTGAAGCTAACTTCCGTTAAAATTTTATGTTAAATTTTAGGTTTAATTACAAAATTTGGATGCTAAAATTCTAACTCTATCAATTTTACCTCGATATTTTACAAACTTTCACATTTTTATCCCTAAATATCCCCTACCATCAACCTCACCGCCCTTCCCTCTACCGAGGGCGACTTTCGCGTCGTTGATTCCACTTATAATCCTCAACCATTCACCCACTAATTACTCAACACATACATGGGTTGCTCCACCTCCAAACGCCTCGACTCCGCCCTCACCTTCTACCACTCACTGCCATCTAGCTTTGTTGTCTTCGACATCGATGCAATCAAAGAGCCATGGCTCACCTTCAACCAAGACAACACCAAACCAGCCCTCTTCCTGGACACAATAGTCACCAAAATCGAGACAACTACTGGAATCTGGGACACAATCCTCGTCATTAAATTTTCGTAATTAATAATTTGACAATTTTTGAACAATTAAATTTCTGGAATATTTTATGTTCATGCGATGAACAGTGTCGCCAGAGTTGGATTTGAAATCTGAACTCTGCGTAAAGTGTTCATTGGGGGCCTCTCCTGTGGTTTTTGAAGGTTGGATTTTGGCAAGGGAGGCCATCCAACTTGGAAGAACCAACTGGAAGCCGCGAAAACGCCGAAAACGGACAGAAGAAGCGCCGGATTTTGGGAAAATCGTGGCGGTTCTTCCTCGATTCGTGGTGCCCCGGTGAACGAACGACGAAGGCGTTGGCGGGGTTAGAATCGTGCGGTCGAGACGTACCGAACGTAACCGGTGGCGGCGCCATCTGCCGTCGACAGCTCGGCGGCGATGCTAAGGTTCAGCGGCCTCATGGATGGAATTAGGGTGAAGAGGATGGTGGTTGAAATTGTATAGGGGTAAAAATCTTAGGGTAGAATTGATAAGGTTAGAAAAGTTGGGGTTCAAGTTTTGTAGTTAAACCTAAAAGTTTATCAGAATCGCTAATGGTGGTCACTGTCAGAGGGGTTTTTGTATATTTTCAAAAATCTCGGGGGGATTTTTCAAGAATTCCAAAAATGCATGGGAAAAGCGGAGATTATGACAAACCTCAGATGAGTTTTTGATAATTACTATTGAAAAAAAGTATAAGTCAACAACTTTTCTTAAACTTTGGTCTAAGTCAAATGGTGCAAACACATTATGGGACGGAGGGAGTCCATAACCTGTTGTTAAAGTTCAAAGTATCTATCTAGTTTTAAATTGAGTAGGCCTACTCTCAACCTAAACTAATTATAAACTAATTATAAACCAAATAATAATAATAAACCGAATAATAATAATAATAATAATAATAATAATAATAATAATAATTTCGGCTGTGAAAAAGTTGTACGTGCAAGAACCACAATCCCACCGCCGGCCCATTTTATCTTAATGTGTCACTTCCTTTTTGTTATGTTGCCGGCCCATTTCAAACTCTTTAGCAGACCCACTAATAGTGTCTTTTTGTTTTTCTATTCATTTTATTTTTCCGGTCATCAACCCACTAATATTCTCCGATTTTCTATATTTCACCACCGTGATGTATTCTATGGTATAATAGTTTTTTTTGAACGGAAAAAGATTAGATTTATTTAAGCGAAGAAAGTCGTGGAAAGCCTATCCGGGATATTCATCCAAGATTTCTTACATGTGTGCTCTAAGCCCATGACGAGCAAGAGAATAAGCCGCCTTATTAGCTTAGGTAAATTAAATAAGCTAACATGAGATTTAGTGAAATCTTCGATTTAATCCTTCTATTTACGAAAATCTTCGGTTACTCTCTATTAGGGATGACAGTGGGACGAATTAAAACTGCAAACCGTGGATAACCACCCGTTTCTGACGATTTTAACCACGGCTTTTATCCGCGATTTTGCGGTCATTTTTAAATATCTGTACTATTGTTTTAAAAAACGTTTGCTCATAGTTGTGTGCAAAAGATTCTTATCTTTCAAAATATTTTTCTGTTATTTTCATGAACTAATTTGAATGTTATTATGTATATTTTGATAAAATTATTGATATTTAGGTATTTATAATGGATTGAGTTAATAACCGCAGATATCCGTGGTTAGCGGTTATGGGTCTCAGAACCTAACCGCGAAGGACAAAACCGCAATCCGTAGATAGGGAAAAAAACCGCGGATTGCGGTTAGCGGTTTTACCCCTACCCCGGATTATCCGAACCGTTGTCATGCCTACTCTCTATTTTAAATTTCTGTTTTGACCATTTATGATGTAAGTTGACCGTTAAAGATTTTAGATGTAATTGCACTAACTATACTCCAAAATGGTTAAGGGGTGGTTGAGGCTCGACATCACCACAGAGGCACAAAGTTCTATGCTTGCTTGCATCATTGCCTAATGATGTCGGTAGGCAGAGTGGTGGGTTGGGGAGGGATAAATGTTAGAAATAAAATGTTGGGGTTGAAGTTTTAAAGTTCGAAATATTAGTGATAATAAGAGTAGTAAATCCTAAAATTCTTAACATACACCTAACACCACAGACAATCAAGGAAGATTTCACTATACCTCAGGGTTAATTAACTGGAAGTTTTTAAAAATATAGGGAGTAAATTGAAGATTTTACTAAATCTTGGAGGAATTTTTGTAATTACCGTATTAGTTAATTTTCACTATGACTAACTGACATAAAATTTTAACCGTTTACTCTTATTCGTAATTGACCGTTAGATGTTAGAGTCAATTATATACTATTCAACTCTATTACTTCATTCGTGAAAGAAAATTTTTTAACACTAACTTTATCTTATTACCCTCCATTTTTCTTCCCATTAAAAATAATAATTTTGTCTTATATGCTCACTTTACATTTTTACCTTCTAATCAACATTAATATTCTTTAATCTCCGTACTCAGTCAAATGTATCTTTTGTGGGATGAAGGGAAAACTTTGAACCCTAAAAGTCATATCATAACATTTTCAAACCTTTCGTCCAAGACCATCCAACGGTTCATCATCGTTCCTGGCACCATCACCTGTTCTCCGGCGCCATCACGTTTGTCCTCTCCGCCGCCTCTTACCCTTGCCACTTTCCCTAACCAAGATTTAGGCATGCATGGCAGCAAAGGGGGGTGGGAGGGCGGTCGTAAGGGCAACTGGCAACATCGGTGATGGGGGCTACGCGACGGTGGAGTTGTGAGAGAGATGAGGTGGGGTGGGGTGGAAGCTAGAAAGTGCTAGAGTAAGGATGGTTAACATTCAACATTGTTAGAGTAAAATTAGTGTAATTAGCTAAGGTCTGTCCCCCACCGGACATCTTTTTAATTACACTGCTCCTATCCTCTATTGTTAATATGGTAGTTTATTAATTAATCATGAGATAAAAATGAGCCTTTCGATTAAAAGAGAGTAGGGGTATAAGAATAGGGGTATAAGAATGAAGTGAAGTGTTAAAAAAATATGATGTGACGTGTTAAAAAAATATGAAGTTAAGTGTTAAAAAAATATGAAGTGAACCGGATTGCTGGATTGGGGACGATAGATTTTAAACGGGTAAATTATACTTTTAGTCCTTTACCTTTCTGATTTGTCTTACTCATGTTCTATTTTATGAATTTGCATCATCTGAGTCCTTTAGTTTTGATTTTTGTCTCAAGTTCTTTATGTCAATTTATTTGTGACGCTGACAATTATATGTGAAATGACAAAAATATGAAGTGAACCGGATTGCTGGATTGGGGACGATAGATTTTAAATGGGTAAATTATACTTTTAGTCCTTTACCTTTCTGATTTGTCTTACTCATGTTCCATTTTATGAATTTGCATCATCTGAGTCCTTTAGCTTTGATTTTTGTCTCAAGTTCTTTATGTCAATTTATCCGTTAAGCTGACGGTTATATATGTGAAATGATAAAAATGCCCTTTATTCATTTACCAAAATACTGAATACTATTTTTCTAAATTTTCAACTTATGCTGATTTTATAAATTTTTCACCAAATAACCCCTAATCTTTATTTCTTCCGATCTCATAATCCTACTCACTTGTTCTTAGGGGCGTAAGAGAATCTAGAACCCGAACCCGACCCGAAAATGTCGGGTTAGGGTCGGTTTGGGGGAGAATACTGCCCTGGGTGGCCCGAACCCGATATTTTGAGTGTTTTTCGGGTTCGGGTTGGGCCAACCCGAGAACCCGCTCAGAAACCCGAACCCGATAGTAAAACCTAAACTTAGCCCAACCCAACCCTAAAATTACCCAGCCTAGCCTGAGCCCAACCTAAAACAACCCAGCCCAGCCCTCTAACTTAAGCCCAACCCAACCCTCTCATATGTCTTCAGAATTTCGGGTTTGGGTCAACCCGAACCCGAAAAGGTCACTATTCTACAGCTAGGCGTCACTCACCCATCAAAATCCTCAAAATCCGTTTCTTTTGATGCGAAAAATTTGAGCTTCTCGCCATAGCGAGGCTAAGAACTGGAAGACGGCGGTATTGAGGATTGTGGCTGGAAGGGTTGATGGCCTTGGCTTTGGACGGATTCGAGTCCAACATCTCCGGCGGTCTCAGCAAGCGGAGATCATTCAGATCCGGTTGACAGGTGGCATAGGTCGGCTCTTCCACGCCGTTGTCGATCTGTTAGAACAAATCTTGAGGCCGGCCGTCGAGTTTCTCTTTGGATCCGTCTGTTTCGGGTTTCCTTTGCCTCTGTGCAGCTTCGACGTCTATATGGGGGGCCATCTTTTCTCAATCATAGATTTGGACGATTTCCCATCTCCATATCTCAATTTGGCCAATCTGGAAACCTCCCCTTTCACCAATGCCAGGATCGACAGCCGATAGACGCCAGAGACTCACGTCTTCAAGGTGGACCTGTCAGAGCTTAAGAAAGAGGAAGTGAAGGCAGACCTGTCGAGGTTGATGATAAATAGATGGAGAATAAAAGGATTATTTTGTCAAAATTTCATAAAGTTAGGGGTAAGTTCAAAATTAAGAAAAAGGTTGTATTGGTAAAAGAATTAATTTAACGGTTAGTTTAACGGAAAAATTACCAGTATGACCTAATTCTGATGAAAATCAAAGCTAATGGACTCAGATGATACAAATTCTTAAAATGGGACCTGAATAGGACAAATCGGAAAAGTAAGGGACTAAAAATAGAGTTTACCCGATTTTGAAGTAGGGGTAACATTTCTTCAAGTCAACATGAACCAAACCCAAATTATAATCACTAAACTATGTGTTAAGATTAGTTTCAACCTGACAAATTAATATAAACATCATAACAAATATTTAAACTCCTTTCTAGCCAAACACCAAATAAGAATGAACCCAAATAATTTACCCTTAACTTCCGTTTTCGAAATCATTACATTCACTTACTAAATTTGTGAATGGAATTTTATTATCAAATCTTTTTCACGTAGAAACAATGGGAAAATCAGAGTCGTTCGAAAATGTATTATCCGCTTTGACTACACGAATATTAGGGTTTGTCGTGAAAATACACCTCTTAGTAAAGGGGGAGATTTGGGATATTATATAACAACCAAGCCCTTCATTTCCATCCCATGTAGTACATGGGAGTAGGGGTGTGCACTATTTTACCAGAACCGAATAAACTAAAAAATCGAATTAATTAGATTTGTTCGGTTCGGTTTGTTTGATTTTCGGTTCGATTTCGATCAAAACCGAAATTGTGAAGTGCATAAATTTCATATGTTAAAGACTTGAAGAGCCAATATAGAGTGTAGGATCATGCTTTATATATTGTGGAATCACAAACTTTTAATAAATTAATGATTTTATTGAGTTTATGGACTTTATGTGGTTGTATTTTTGTAGTGTTTGAGAGGTTATTTGATTGTTTAAGACTTAGTTGGATCATGCTTTTTATATTGTGGAACTCATGGGGCGACCTCCTTGCGGCCAACCTCCAGCCTTCGTCGAAGTGACATTCGACGCCTAGATCCTGACATTGTCCAAGCCGTGCGGATCGTGCACACAAAAGAGAACGGTCACTGACGCAGGAAAGATTGATAACCGGAGATCCGAGGGATGAAGTTATCCAACAAATGTTGTACCGTTGGAGCAAGTGGAGAGGAATTCAAGTAGACCCGAGGTCAAATATGAGGCCACTTCGGAGGATGGACCGTTTACCCGCCAAATTCGGGAAAGTCAGATGCCCTGAACATTCAATTTGCCTCACCGCCTTGAAGTTTATAATGGTACGGGAGACCCATACACTTTCATCCAGAAGTACAAAAGAGCAATGGAGCTGAACAGAGCCAACGAAGAGGCTCTTTGCAACTCTCTTCTCCCTGACTCCATTACTTCATTCGGGGACCTGGCCACCAAGTTCACCACCCATTTCATCGGGTCCAAAAGATCAGCCAAGAGGGTCATCCAAATGTTCGACATCTAGCAAAGACCGAATGAGAGCATTCGGGAATTTGTAGAGAGATTCAACAGGGAAGTAGTCCATGCATCGGACCTAACAGACAACATCCGGATCATGGCCTTCACTAAGGCACTTCTCCTGAACTGGGGAAGCAGGACAACAAAGACAACCGGGAGCAAAGGAGAGACCCCCGAAGCCTACGATCATCGGGCATTCGGGAAACTAGGAAGGCCGGAAGAAGCCCTTCGAAAGGAGCACAAATTTCACACCACTCAACACTACCCGTACCAGCATCCTCGCATCACTATAGAAGCAGGGAAGCAGAAGCATCAGTTGGACGAGGGCCATGCCAGAAGAAGCGAAGCTCAATTCTTCAAAGTACTACCAATTCCATAGGGACAATAGACACAACAATGAACATGTTGGAATTCCTGGAGCACCAAGACCTTTTAAGGTGTCACTTGAGCTCATGGAGCTAAGTCGGAGCTTAATGGTAGCTAGATGTAACTCACCTCAGTTCACCTCAGCTAGATGTAGCTGAACTTAGCTCACTCCAGCTAAAAGTAGTTGGACCCAGCTCAACTTGAGATCACTTAAGCTAGAAGTAGCTAGACTCAGCTCACTCCAGCTCATTGGAGCTGGGTGCAGCTCAACTCAGCTCAAGTGTAGCTCACTCCAGCTAGTAGTAGCTAGACTTAATTCAAGTCAGCTCACTCCAGCTAGAAGTAGCTGTAGTCAGCTGGACTTTAGCTCATGTTAGCTAAATGTAGCTAACTTCAACTCATTGGAGCTAAAGGAGTAGAGGAGCAACATTTAGCTCATTGTGATCTAAATTTGAGTTCAATGAAGCTCAATATGGATGAATGGCAAGTTGAGTTAGTTTTGTACTAGTTCAAAGAGTTCATAGCTGAAATATGTGTGTGATACATTTTGGCCAAAAGTTGTGATTTTGAGCCAAATGACACATCTCTTGTGTAGAGACACATTTCCTCACCTAAAGGCTACAGCACTTGGCCAAGGCACATGACCACTGACCAAGAGAGGTGGTAGTTCGGTTTTGAAGCCGGAATGGTGTGGATAAATGTCACACATTATCGGCTTGTGAGAGAGCCTTCAATGTCCGAAAGTATGTGACCCATTGAAGGCACATTTTCGGCCTTCAAAAGGGGTCACAACCTCTCTCCTCTCCCCCTTTCGCCATCTATAAATAGGGGTGAGGGGGCTGTCTATTTCTCTGATCCCTTGGCAGCATTGCCCTTTGTCTTCTCTCCCTCTCAAGGCCGAATTAGTTGGCTATTCTCTAGAGCATTTTAGGTGGCTTTATAATAAGGTTTAGTAACCTTAATCTCGCCCTTAAGGAGGCGCCCGAGTCAGCCCTCTTGCAAGGAGTTTCGAGCTCAACTTGGAACAAGGTGTTGGAATTCTTGGCGCAACAAGTCATTTTGAGATAACGCTTGAGCTCATCTCAGCTGGAGGAAAACTAGAAGTGGTTTCCCTCAGCTCATCTCCGGCTAGAAGTAGCTGGACATAGCTCAAGTAAGCTCAAGTTGACTAGAAGTAATCAACTTCAGCTCATGGTAGCTAAAAGTAACAACCCTCAGCTCAAGACAGCTAACTCTAGCTCATGTTGACTAGAAGTAGTCAACTTGAGCTCAAATGAGTTAGTCTTGATGGAGAAGTGAGTTTCAGCTCAAGGTGAGCTGAAATGAGTTCTATGGAACTCAACTATGTGAATTGTGGCTATATGGAACATTTGTGATGTTTCATGAGTAGTAACTACCTATTAGCATCCTTTTATACAAAATAAGGATATTTTGGTAAAATGACATGGTTTTGGTAGTTGAGGTGCATGGTGTATGCACCCTAGTGCATGTGTGCACATCCCTTGGAAGTTACCAAGGCATGAACAACCATTGTCGAAATGGTGCCAATTGGAAGGCACCCTTTCGGATTTGAGGGGTGGTTACCAAGCCTTAAGGCTTGTCTATGCACAAAGGATGAATAACCACCCTCAAGGCCGAAAGTATGTGTATTTTCGGCCAAGAGGAGGTTATTTTCTCCCTTGTAACTTCCTACATCATCTATAAATAGATGATAATCTGCCACAATTCAAGACACTTCAATTTGAAACTTCTCTTCTCTTTCTCTCTTACTTTGGCCGAATTATTCAAGCTTTCTATAGAGCATTTTGGGTAAACTTCTTTTGTGTCCATTCAACACAAAATCACCTCTTCTGTTATGAACCACCGTTCCAATTGCTTAGTAAAGCAGATTATAAACCGATGAACGACGATTCACAACCTTCAGGATCTTTCTTTTATAAAACTAAGTTTTGAAATTAATAAGAAATAAATAAGTTTCTTATTAAACTTACAAACTTTACGTGTATACATGTATTTACAAGTTTTAAGGAAAGAAGAAGAAATGGTAAAATTTGTGAAGTCCAAGTCCTTTCTTGTGCAGCTTTCTTGATCATCAAGTTTCAAGTCCATTGAGGTGTTGAAAAGATTCAGAAACTGGTACCTGCAAGTTATAAGATTTATTTGTGCCTCAGGCCCCAAAAGGGTTGCCTACGTACCCTTTCAGTATTAGTGATACTACTTAGAGAGTATTAGTGATACTACTTAGAGAGGGATCAGAGAAATCACGTAGTTCTCAACCTGTTTAGTCAGTATCTGATTTGAAGAAAAGAATGGAAAGAAAATAAAATAAAAGGAAAGAAGTATACCTTCTGTCGAGCCTGAGTAGGGGTTCTATCATTGATGCAGTTCTATGTAACTTGTATTATCTGATACACACTTAATTAGCTGCATTAAAAGCAACAGAGGATTAAAAGCTTGATCCTAACTTCCTATAGGTTTCTAGGAGAATTAATACCCAATATGTTAGGACAAGGAGTGGTAATTTGAATTACCAAAGTACTCCCGACTTATCTAGTGTTTTAGATTTAGTTGAGTCTATTTCTTAACTTCAAAATCCTACCAATAAATATAAAAGGCAGCAGCTAATCCAGCCTTAAAAGTTACTCTAGCAATACATGCTATTCCAAGAAAAATAAATCTAACATAAGCTACATAATAACATGCTTCTACTGTACCAAAAATTAGCTTTAGGAATCAAGAGGGCAGCAAAACCACAAACATGTCAGTAAACAAGGTTTTTGATATATATGGGCCAGCCCATACGGCTGTATTGTCAAATGCAAAAGCCATATGGGCCGCGTCCACCACAGCAGATCTCGTCATTACGGAGACCCCCTCTTACCAGTAAGGACGCCTCGTACAAAGCCGTTAGGCACGAAGCGCTTACTGCCTCCCTCAAGCTAACCGTTACACTATTTCTGGCATTAAGTCAAAGGAGAGGGAGTAATTCCCTAATAACTCCGCTATTATTACACCATTAATACGCCACCATTCCAATTATGGGCACATTTATGGAGATTCTCCAGCATTTAAGGCCCGTAACAGGACCTAGCACCACCCTATATATTGGGTGGTGCCCGCCTCAAATAAGGTGATTACTACACACCCACACTTTCCTCCTTTATGCACTGAAAGTGTCTCTTGTCTTGTCCTTCAGTACGGAGCCACTGACCGATCATCGGAAGATCCTTGATCACCGGAGATTATCTTTTGGCTATCAATTTGGCGCCGTCTTTGGGAAAGAAAAGCAAGTCATTTTTTCTTTTCTACTTAACGTTTTCCTCCTCGACCATTCTCATGGCGAAGACAAGAAGAACTCACAACAGTGTGTATGTCGAGGATGCTTGCTTCCAGCTCCTCCGATGTACCTCCACCACTCCCTGCGATGGGGCGGCGGGGACTCAGCAGCCCCACAACTCCCGATTGGTGGCAATCCCGCCACTCCTGCTGCTGACACCCTGCCGTGCAAAGCAGCCCCACAACCGCAAGCAGCTACTTTGGACGTACCTCACTGGAACATCAAGACCCCAGCAGGTCATCGTCGATCCCGGTCAGATGGCATTGCTCCAGGCGAGCATGCTCAATGAAATGAAGGCTTTCATGGTGCAAACCATCAAGGCGGAAATGCAGGCTGTTCGCCTCCCGCCTCCCAACGACCGGGATGAACAATCCCAGAACCAAAACCAGTCCGCTGCGAACCTGGATGTCGACGATCTTCTTCGAAGACTCAACGTGGTCGAGGAACAGGTTAAGACGCCAAACACTGGTCCTCGGCGACATCGAGGTTCTCCTCACTCAACCTTTCACAGAGGGCGTTATTGCCGTCAAGGCCCCGCCCGACTTTCGAATGCCGTCATCGAAAGCTACGACGCGACGACGGACCCGTTGACCATCTGCGGCGTTACATCTCCCAAATGGAGATGGCTCGCGCCTCCGACCCCATACTGCAAAGCTTTCAGCTCCACCTTGAAAGGGGCCGCTTCAACATGGTTCGGAACGTTACGAGGCCAGCATTTCAAATGCTTTAAGGACCTCGCCTCGTCGTTCCTCCGCCACTTCATGGGAGCTCGACCTCCCCCCAAGACTGTCCAACACTTGTTAAGAGTGAAGCAGCAAAGGGAGGAACCGCTCCGTGATTACATCCGGCGGTTTCAGGCAGAAGCCGTCCAAGTCCAGGGTCTCTCCTCGGACATGCGGCTCTGGCCGTCACTCGAGGCCTTCAACGCGAGTCCAGGCTCGCGTACAATATTAATGAAAACCTGTCACAGCGATGGGTGAGTTCATCGATCGGGCAACCCGGTTCATGAACTCCGAAGAGATAATAGGCCTTACAACAGGCCCCCCGCAAACGACCGCAGCAAGAAGTTTGACAAGGGGTCTGTTCCATCGAGGTACCAGTCCTCGAACACTGGTCTGAGGGCCCCCGATCACCACCCCGCCCTTCGTGACACCCGCACGAACATTCTTCTCATGTTGGAGAAGCAAAACAAGGTCCCCAAGTGGCCCCAGCCGATCCAACATAAGACTACGAGGGGTTTGACAAGTCTTGCCTTTACCACAAGGACCGTGGCCACGACACGGAGGCGTGCTTTCAGCTCCGGAATCTCATTTCGGAGATGCTTGAGCAGGGGAAGCTCAAGGAATTCCTCTCCGACTCCTCTTCCTCCTGCAAGGAATTCCCCAGAGGACGCAAGAGGGATGACGACAGCGACGACCGCGAAAAAACGCGTCGTCGGCACAACAGCCCTCGAGGCCAGAACTTGCCACCACCACCACCCGCGGGCGTCATTCACATGCTCACGAAATCGGAGGCGCCTCCTCCAGGAAGCGGTATGCAAGAGAAATCTTGCAGATCGATCACCTCGAGGAGAACGTCATCTACCGGCCCAATGGAACAAAGGTTGTCGTTCCGCACTCCGACCCACTGCTTATCACAGCAAGGATCGCGGGTTACGACACCGGCGAGTCTACATCGACACCGGTGCAAACACCGATGTCATTTTCAGGACATGCTCGATAAACTCGGGATACACATGTCCCGTGCGAAGGAGCTCCGGCCCTACCTTTGGCATTGGCAGGGACATTGTGCCAACGATAGGGGTCGTCAACCTGCCCCTCATGCTGATTGGGGACACACAATTTGGCACGGTTGACTGCCATTCCGTCATGACGGAATTCTTGGTCCTCGAAGTCCCCTCCACATACAACGCCATCGTTGGTCGACCCAGCCAGGTCGAATTCCACATGAGGTGTGACATCCGTTCTCTCACGGTCACATTTGCGACGCCTCTTGGGGATGCGAGCATCTACATTGACCAGCGAGCGGCGAGGACGAACTACGTGGCCTCTTTGAGTTCTGCGGTTGGTCCACAAGCCTCGAAGCACAACGAGGCACTGCGGAACTGACGGCAGACCACGCCTCGATGCCGTGACAGAGGAAATAGACGTCGTTCAGGCAAGAAGTTCAAGGTTGGCAAAAACCTTGAGCAAAAGGAGAAGATGGCTCTCATCCACCTCCTCGAAGCAAACCTTGACGTCTTCGCACGGAGCTTGAATGATCTGCCGGTGTCGACCCTAGCGTCATCACCCACAAACTGAATGTATTCCCGGACTCAAAGCCGATTAAGCAAAAGAAAAGGGGTATGGCCCCTTCTAAGAAGAAATTTGTAAAGAGGAGGTTTCTAAACTCCTCGAAGCTGGAATAATAAAAGAAATTCAGTATTCGAGTGGCTCGCTAACGTAGTTTTAGCCGACAAAACAAACGGTGAACTCCGTATGTGCGTTGATTTCACGGGCGTCAATAGGCATTGTCCAAAGGACCCTTACCCGTTGCTGTCATCGACCGGCTCGTGGACGCAACTTCCAAATACAAATACTTGTCGTTCATGGATGCCAAGAGTGGCTACCACCAAATTTACATGGATCCCGAGGACGCCTTCAAAACGGCGTTCACGACTGGTGATGACGTCTATTACTACGTCCGAATGCCTTTTGGGCTCAAAAACGCTAGAGCCACCTACCAGCGTCTAATGAACAAGGTCTTTGCCCACCAGATGGGCCGTAACCTTGAAGCGTCGTCGGCGATGTCATTGTCAAAAGCATGACATTCGAAGATCACCTTCAAGACCTGGCCGAGACTTTCGAATCGTTCCGCGGTATAACATGAGGCTCAATCCAGCCAAGTGTTCCTTCTTTGTTGGAGCCGGAAATTCTGGGCTATATGATCTCCGAAAGGGGATCGACGCCAATCTTAAGAAAATTTCAGCCATCGCGGAAATGGCTCCACCAAGGAACATTAAGGAAATCCAGCAACTTACGGGAAGAATTGTTGCCTTGGGCGATTCATTTCCAAGTTGGGAGACAAGTGTAAGCCGTTCTTGAGCAGCTTCGTATGAAGAAGGCGTTCACTTGGACACCGGAATGCCAAGAAGCATTCGAGCAAATCAAGAAACACCTCTCCGATTTGCCAACACTGAAATGTCCGCAACCGGGGGATGAACTCGTCATCTACCTCTCCACTTCAAACAGCACTGTATCCGCAGTGCTCGTTAAGAGGAAGGCCCGCAACAAGTGGCCCGTCTATTACATAAGCCACACGCTACGAGGGGCTGAGGTTAATTACCCACCCTCCAAAAAACGATCTACGCTTTGATCGTGGCTGCCAGGAAGTTGCGAGCATACTTCCAAGCCCACACAATCATTGTCCGAACGGACTTACCAATCCGAGACATTCTAAACAGACCGGAGCATAGTGGTCGTTTAGCTCGTTGGTGCATCGAACTAGGGGAGTATGACATCAAGTTTGAGCCTCGACGAGCAATAAAGGCACAAGCTTTGGCGGATTTCATGGCCGAGCTTTCCATTTACCCCCTCGAGCATGGTCCTTCGAGGGAACCACCACTGGAGTCGGAGCCTCCCGAGTGGGACATGTTCGTGGATGGTTCATCCAGTGCCGATCGCCCAGGAGGAGGCGTTCATATCGAGGGGCCCACACGGCATGGAGGCTAGCTTACGAGTAGCTTTCCGGTTTCCGTCACGAACAATGTGGCCGAATACGAGGCGCTCGTAGCAGGTCTCAAGACTGCCCTGAAAGCTGGTTTGCGACGTCTAACTGTGCACAGTGACTCACAGCTCGTCGTAAGCCAGGTTACGGGGACCAATGAATGCAAGGACCCAGTACTCTCGAGGTACTTGCGCCTTGTCAAACACTTACAAGGGCAGTTCGAGCGGCTAAATATTAATAAGATCCCAAGGGATCAAAACACCGTGGTGACAGTGTCTAAGGCGGGCGGATGCATCCCTCGAAACCTTAGCACAACCCTCCATAAATATAATTCATGCAATCGACGCCAACGCAGCACTGATTGGAGGGACCCAATCCTTCAGTACCTCCAAACTGGTGCAATCGAGGGCCCACCAGCGTTGCAAAAGAAAATAAGGACGCAGTCAGCCGTCATGTCATCATAGATGGCACGTTATGGCGTAAAGGATATTCTACTCCTTTGCAGCGATGTGTTGGTCCTGACGATTCCAAACTCATCCTGAACGAAGTCCACTCAGGAGTTTGCGGAGCACACATTGGCTCCGATGCGCTAGCACACAAATGCTTGCGCCTCGGTTATTATTGGCCAACTTTGAGGAAAGACGCGCATGATTTGGTACGAACGTGCCATAAATGCCAGCTCAACTCTCGCATCCAACGACAGCCGGCAAATGAAGTGGTTACGGAGACATACCCTATACCCTTCGCGCTGTGGGCCCTCGATTTAATCGGCCCAATGCCTACGGCCAAGGGCCAGTTCAAATTTTGTATAGTGGCTGTCGATTACTTCACTAAGTGGGTCGAGGTCCAGCCGCTCGAGAACATAACAACCGCCAAGGTCATACACTTCCTCCGCACGACCTCGTGGCGCGTGCAGGCACCAAGAGCCATAATCACAGATAATGGGACTCAATTCGCGAGCAAAAAGCTTAAGGATTGGGCCACTAAGATGAACATACAAATGCTCTACGCTCCCGTGGCACACCCGCGATCAAATGGCCAGGTAGAAGTAACAAATCGCACGATCAAAGAGGGCCTAAAAAGCGCCTCGAGGACAAAAAGAGAAGTGGGTCGAGGCCCTACCCAGCGTCCTCTGGGACTATCGAACAACTACACGGGGACCCACGGGAGAAACTCCTTTCTCCTTGGTTTACGGCGTCGATGCCTTACTACCAATCGAAGTCTCAATACCCACAATCCGAACGCTGTATTACGACGCCCCTCACAATGAGAGCGGTCTTGAGCGCGTTTGGACCTCGTCGAGGAACTCCGCGAGGGTGCTAGACTTAGGCTTATGGCCTTGCGACGGAGGACAAACCTCGATCACAACGCCAAAGTTCGGGCAAAGCAGATCCACGTGGGTGGTATGGTCTTGCTAAAGGCGGAGTTGTCGTCGTAATCCTGGCCATGGCGCACTTCGTTCCCGGATGGGCGGGGCCTTATGTGGTACACAGTAAAGAAAGAGAGGGTGTATACAAGTTAAAGGACCATCAAGGCAAAAACTCAAAACGACTACCACGTCAACGACTTGAGGCCTTATTACGTTTAAGTTGTATGCGTTCTCCTTTCCATACATAGACAAGGGTATTTAAAGCCTTTGCGTTGTACAAAGCAATGTTCATACATCAAATAAAAAGACAACATTCCAAGTCTTCGCATTTTGAAAGCAATATTAACGTCTGATCAACACTACAACGAGTGCTCATTACTTTATAACGGATGTGCAAAAATGTAATTACAAGCCCCAAACCTAATTGGGGGCATCATCGTTTGGGGTACAACAGGGGCATCCTCTACATGCCCGGGCAGGATATCATAAGGATATCCTACTCCTAATTTCTTCCCTGCCCTACCCCACTCGAACAAAGCTGCCTGGGAGGGCTCCTCGACCTTCATCGCATCAAGGGGATCCAGCTGTGATTCTTCAACCATAGCCTCCACTTGATGGCGGCATCGTAAGAACCCCTCAGCATAACGGACCCCCTCCATTGCTTGGGCCTCAACCAATTTCTCGGTCAGCGTCTCGAAGAAGTTGCCCACTCGACCAGTCCTCTCTGCGATGGGCTTGATAAACACGCGTGGCTCAAGACTTTCGCCCTCGAACAACTTGAGGCCGAGTTGTTTTTCAAGTTGTCCGAAGGCTGAAAGTCCAGCCAAGCTGTTGCTCAGCACACTGTTGAGATTTCTGGCCAGCTCTTCAACTTGGGCTGCCAAAATTGAGGCCTTCTCCTCTGCCTGAGCAGCCCTCACAGACAGCTCCTCCGCGAGCTTCTCCTTCTCCTCGGCCTTGGCAGCCCTCAAGGACAGCTCCTCGATGAGCTTGTCCTTCTCTCCGGCCTGGGCCTCCATCCGTTGGCACTCCCCGAGCACTTGCTCCATCTCGACCGTTAGGTCGTTCTTCGCGTTTTGCTCGGCAAGGAATAGGGCCTCGAGTTCCTTCCCCTTAGCAAGTGGCAGCCTTCGCTTCTTGGCCAACGAGGCCGATAGCCCTCAGAATGTTGGCCTCTTCCCTCTTCGAGGCAGCCAACTCGGCCTCTTTCTCGGCCAAGGCTTTCTTGAGCACTCCACTTCATCGGAGTCCTTTGCCTTGGCCTCAAGCCTCTTCACGAGGGCTTCAAGCTCCTCGATTTTGGCCACTAGGCCTTGAGCCAGCACAGTCTTCTACAAGTTACGAACACAAAGCGTATAAGTAAAAATGTTCTACAAAAACGCAAATCGGTGGCGCAAGGGGACTTGAGAATTCCGACTTACCCGAACAAGGTCTGGCAGATGTCCTTCGCGATATCCAAGGGTCCTGTGGCTGTGTGCTTGAGATAGTGCCGGTCACGGGGCATTGAGAGCCCTCGGCAACTTTTAGTCTCACCTCTTTGTCCCCAGAGCACCGACTGTCGCGAGTCACCCTCATCACGGGGTCCCGAGGCCTCCACTGTGGCTGTGCCCTTGCGCCCAAAGGTCTTCCCCGTAACTCCCGCCGGTAGTCCTCGAGCAGTGGGCTCAAGACCGGGTCAATCCCCTTAAGGGTCTTGGGATCCTCGAAGGCCTCCTCCCAGATGTTCGGGAACCGCGGCAACCCTTCGAGCGTCGGCCAAGAGCCCCACAGCTCCTCTGCGCCTCGAATGGAGCTGGGATCGCTCCTCGAGGGCAGGCCCTTTCCCTTTGTCTTTCGCAGGGCTTGGGGCGCTATCCGAGGACACTTCTACATCCTCTGCCTCTGCAAAGTTCAAAAGAAGATAAATATAAAAGAACGGTTTACCAAAACTACAAGGCAAGACAGGGGTGCTACCTGTAATACGAAGACGTTTTTTCCGAAGATTCTGCTCATCAGAGTCCTCGGAAAGCTCTTCGATGGCCACGGGGCCTGCCACACTGACTGGTTGAGCCTCCGTCACCAGCGCCTTCTCACCAACGGGCTCCACATCTTTCAAGGCCCAGTGGAGGCTCCTCGACACTTTTCTTGGTGGGCTCGGAGGCGTACCTCCTCCGCCAACTTCTTGAGGGCTTCCCTCAACTCCCCGCTTCTTCGCAAAGAGAGTCTTTGGGTGCGACATCTTGACTGTAACAATACAAGAATACAATTTAATACAGAAACTGTAAGACTTAAATCACAAAAACGACAGTAAACACAAAGCAGACCGTTGGGGTTCCTAAAAGCGCCCTCGAAGCGCTCAATAAGGTCGCCATCCAACCCTTCCACCCAATTCTTCAGGGTGTCTACATGGCCCGACATACGATGGGCCCCGCTAACCCCCACTCTTCGCAGACCACTTCGTCCCGGACTAGCTAGGGTGAAGGGGAACCTACCCTTACACTCCTCGAGCCTCTCCGCATCGCGACCCATTCACAAAGGGCGTCGAGGGCTTTCTTCCTCGCTACCCGCCACACAGAGGGCTTCACCGACACCTTTGCGTTCTTCTCCTTTATGAAGAACGCAGGGAAACCCCAGCTATCCTCCTTCAAAATGAAGAAGAAGTTGCTCTTCCAACTCCCCCACGAGCTGGTGGTTTCAGCGAAGACTCCGATCTTCACCATTTTGTTCCCCACCTTCACCTCCTCGGGGGTCAGTTGATAGAAGGGGTGTCCGACCGGCCTCTTCAGCGTATAGAACTGTAAGAAGGTTTCAGGTAGCACTGCCGCCTTCGCCAAGTGGCAGGCCACCACAAATGCGTTTACGGTGGTAAACACATTTGGGGCTAATTGCCCAGGCAAACACGCCATCCTCACACAATTGCAACAAGAGGAACAAAGAGGAGCCTCAATCCGGCTTTGAGTTGGGCTTCGTAGACCACCATGGTCTGTTCCCTCATGGCCTCGCTGCTCAACTCCAACCCCGCTTTCCTCAACACATCCCTCGGAGAAAGTCCACAAACCACCCCGGTATACACGTGATGGTTCCGGCAGATGTCTGCCATTTTCTTCCCGGCAGACTTGTTCGGGGCCACACCTCTCGACATCGGGCCGACGCCGGGCTTGCTTGGATTCTTGGGAGCCATCTACACAAATAAACCGCAAATTTCAAAAACTAAACCCTAGACCCAAGAACCCGAGGCGGTGGCGCGGCGACGCCTCACTCGCGACAACTGCCGCGACGAGAAAAATAAAATTAAATGGGATACAACTTATCGATTCGTACGGTGGAGACGAACGAAAGATTCAACGGCTGGGTTCTTCGAATCTCGCGGAAATTCTTCGCTAGTTGCCGAAAATGGAAACTAGATTGCAAAGGAAGCTAAAGCGCAAAAGCAAGGAAAGCAAGAATTCGGGAAAGCGACTTGGTTGGCGTATAAGAAGAGCGCGATGGGAAGTGAAGCGACTTCCCCATAATTACGAACAGCGCAAAAGCGCAAATTTTGAAAAGCGCTTTTTGCCAACCGCCACAATTAGTATTGGGCCAAACTTTTGGGCCTACATTGGGGACAGCTCTTGGGCCTCCCTAATAAAGCTCCAAAACGCCACAATACAACGTGGGCTCAATATCTATTGGCATACTTCCTTCCAAATCGGAGCACGGGGACCCAACCCATCCTCCGCGCGTGGGGAGGGCATCTTGATATATATTGGCCAGCCCATACGGATGTATTGTCAAATGCAAAGCCATATGGGCCGCGCCCACCACAACAGATCTCGTCATTACGGAGACCCCCTCTTACCAGTAAGGACGCCTCGTACAAAGCCGTTAGGCACGAAGCGCTTACTGCCTCCCTCAAGCTAACCGTTACACTATTTCTGGCATTAAGTCAAAGGAGAGGGAGTAATTCCCTAATAACTCCGCTATTATTACACCATTAATACGCCACCATTCCAATTATGGGCACATTTATGGAGATTCTCCAGCATTTAAGGCCCGTAACGGGACCTAGCACCACCCTATATATTGGGTGGTGCCCGCCTCAAATAAGGTAATTACTACACACCCACACTTTCCTCCTTTGTCTGCACCTGAAAGTGTCTCTTGTCTTGTCCTTCAGGTACCGGAGCCACCTGACCAGTCATCGGAAGATCCTTGATCGCCGGAGATTATCTTTTGGCTATCAGTTTTCAAGCCAGTTGAATGACTAGGGCAAGGAAAAACCTCACTGATCCAATGGGTTGAACGTTTCAGTGGTGAAGGCAACCTCAAGTTTTCAAATGAGCAAGGTAAAACTACCAAATAAATTACACATTGTACCAATTATAACTTATGCAAGAAGTATGCAAATATGAACCAAGCTATTAATCACAAGTGCCAACCGAAAACATTAAGGTTTCTAACAAGCAAAAAGTTAAGTATTTGTTAAACATGAAAAAGAAAACATATAGTGCAAAAGCAGTAATTGGACTCTTAAATCAGTAGGATAGAACCAAATAACAGTAAATAACAAAGCATGAAATCAAGCAACAGAGTACAGAGATAGTAGCCACATAAGTCTAAAATAATCACGTGTGCTTATCCGAGAAGTTTAAAAGAAAAAGTCAGTGTTGGTTTTAAGGATTTTGATGATCACAAAGTTTTGGATCTTTTGTGTTGAGTTTAGAAAAGTGTGGTGTGAACTTAAAATATTTTACCTTTTTAATTATCAGTAATTGGGTTGGCAGATTTCGGTTCTAAAAATGCGCAAGACCCATTTCTTATAAACCTGTTTACAGCTAAGGGTTGTTAAGAGTTTGAGTTTGATTAGAACTCTTGCATTATCTTTATTCTCTAACGTTCAGGAGCTCTCTCTCTGCAATTCGAAAATCAGAATCTGCAACAAGAAAGACGTTGCTGAAGACGCTCCTCCATCTCCATTTAAATAAAGACCAAGAGCTTTCGAAAAATAATACTCTCTTCACAAGCAAAAAGGTCTCATATCATAAGCAAGCAAGTTTCACCGATCTCCAGTGCTGATCTTCTGAGAACAAGTTTCATCTTCGTCCTAGCTTTTCTAGAATATTTTGGGGAGAGAAAAATTGTGTTGCAAATTTATTTTTGAAGGTTTTCGTTAAAACCTCAACAGGTTTAGATTTTCGTAAAAATCAAAGTGTTTCAGGTTTTGTTTTGGTGAGCCTCGGGAAAACCAAACAGAGATTTTTGTTAGGTTAATAGTGAGCCTTGGGAAAACTATTTTGGTGAGTGTTAGGTTTTTTGGTGAGCCTTTGGGAAAACCATAGTTAGGTTGTAGTTGAGCCTTGGGAAAAACTATTTGTACTTTTTCTTGGTGTAACCTTTTTAAAGTATAGTGGAAGAACTCTCAAGTTGTGGACTTGAGGAGAGGACGTAGGTCTCAGACCGAACCTCTATAAATTCTAGTGTCATTCTTATTTTTGCTGGAAATCGCTTTTTCTCAACGGGTTGAGATCGGTTATGTAATTACGTTTTTAGTAAGACGAAAAGTTTTTGAGGCCAACCAATTCACCCCCTCTTGGTAGCCTACTTGGGACAACAATCAGAACTTAACCAACTCCTTTTAGCCGAGACTTCTAGGATTCCAATTGACAATTTAAACTAATAGAACTAATTAACTCAAATTTTAACTCAACGTACAAAGAATCAAAAGATCCAGTCTCTACAGGCATCATTTGTTAATATTGAAAGAATTAAAGTTAATCAAAACATATAAAATAATTACCGCATCTATTACAAATGATGGTTGTTCAACCCTACATCGGGACTCATCCTCACTCATCCTCCTAAGTAGCCTGCGCCGCCACAGCCAGCCAAAGTTCCACTTGTTCCAATCTACCTCTGCCTTTCGCCACTCCTGCGTCTCTCAATTCCTCACTCCAGCTCCCTCAATCATCAAATCGTCTATCTTTTCTCTCGAATCAAACCCTTTCTCTAAGGAAATCGATTTCTGCCTCCCTTACCATCCATTGGATCCGAAATCAGAAGTTTCAATCGTGCTCCAACACTGTTCCTTCAGCTTCCCTTCTCCTCAACTTAACCGAATCTTGGCAGAGAAGAATCAGAAGGATTCGAGCCATCCTCCTCCCAGAAAGCCGATCCCCAAAATCCCCAAATCCCTTCCTTTAACTTCAACCCCAAAACTATTCTTCTAAAGTTTTCCAAGCCTCAGCCTGTATCCTTCCCCGTGTCATAGTCGTGTCATGTGTTATAGCAGGTTAGTGTCAATTTTTAAGTTAATTATTAATTAGTCCCTAGTTTATTTTAAGCTTCATAATTTTACCCCACTTAAGGCTTAATTGAACCTTTTTCTGATTAATTCAACTTTTAGTCTTTCTCAATTTTAACCCAAGTCTTCCACTTTCTTTAATCCAGTTCTTTACTTAAAGAAAAGTCTCAGTTTTACCTTGCAATTGCAATTTAGTCTTTTATTCTTTTATTTTCTTCAGTTATGACATGTCCGGGAGAACGGGTCATAACACCTACCATCTCACATGCAATCGGTTCTTATACAACAACTCGAAAGCTTGAAGATTGAAGAGCAATCCACCACAAACTTAGAGCATACGTTTTTAAGGAACAAAGAACAAATTCCTTTTGCTGTTTTTCCAAGGTGTAAGGTACGTCTCTTCCTTCCTTCTTCCTCCTCCTTCTCCTCTTTCTTCTTTGTGAAAGTGGAGAGGCACGATTATGATGAAACACATCATGCTGTCAGAATTTCTAAATTTACACAAGGAACTTAGTTCCTTAAGCTGTTTCCTAAGGTGTAAGGTATGCATCTTATCTAGTATTATACTATTATATAGTTAGTACCATGCTAGGATATACACCATTGTGGTGCTTATGTAGCATAGATAAATGACATGATATACCGAGACATTGTGCTAACACTTGAAATAAGTATGGATGCAATATGTTTGCACATGTATGACATGATATCATGTGATATGCTTGTGATGCATATATGATATGTTAACATGAAAGCATGTTAATGATGATCTTAAAATCATCAGAACAATGCTACAAATTGAAGAGGTACATCGAGCACCTCATCAAGAAAGGCTCCCTGAGAGAGTACTTGAAAATGCCTTCGGACGAAGGAACTTCCCGAGGGAAGGCGAAGACTGAGTGAGATGTTGTTGGTCTGGACAGGAAGAACAAGAGAAGGAAGTCTCCACCCTAGGCTACCGGAATACTGAACACCATCACAGTCACCCTGGGATCAAATGCGAGGAAGAGGAAGACAAGTGAGATAACTTCTCTAAGCTTCGGAGACCCATCCTCAAGAATCAAACGAGCTGATGAAACGGAAGTCAAGTTCCCGCATTATAATCCGTTCATCATCACGCTCCGGAAAGGAACCATCGATGTCAGAAGGGTACTTTGTGACAACGGCTCAAACGTAGATGTACTGTTTACCGAAGCCTACAGGGACTGAAATTGAAATCAAGCAAGTTGAACCCTATCAAGACAGCGAGACTAATGGAGTAGAACCGGACGAGCTGCCAGTCCTCAGGTGCATCGAGCTTCCAGCCATGTTCATGGGGACCGAACCCGAAGGGCAATCTCGGTATACAACACTAATGGTCAAATGAATAATCATTGACGTCCCTTCGGCCTACAATGCAATCATTGGGAGAGAAACGCAAGGGGCTCTCCACATGAGAAGTGATGTGAAATACCTCACAATCACTTTTGAGACCGAGGAAAGAGATGCCTTGATCTATGTGAGCCAAAATGAGGCTAAGGACGTCATGATGTTAGCTCAGAAGGGCCCGAAGGCAGGCACCTCGAAGGAGGATGAGGAAGAAGTGACCGAGACCGAAGAAGTCATATTGAAGGGAGACCGAACCACTCGAATTGGTACACTACCCAAGCAAACGCGCCCTCGAGTCATATTATAATCATACAAGGCCTTTGAGAAAGCCTCATCCTTGTGGTCTCCAGTATAGCCTTCGCAGGATCTCATACTTGTGGTCTCCAGCCTCTCCTTCGCGGGGTCCCGCCTCGCAGCCTCAAGACTCGCATGGGCGACGCCTCATACTCACCCTTGCGTTTCTAAAGCCGCCTCCTCGCCTATACTGCCCCGCCTGCATAAGGCCACAGTACCTGTGTTCGTGCAACCTCACCCCTTATTTGGCTATATTCTATTTGGGCCTTCGCCCTACAGGCCTTCGCCCGCCACTGGCTCCACTTGGAGATTGACCTCTTGGTCGTCTGACATCAACCGGCCAATAAGGAGGGCAACACGAGCCTGGGAGATCTTCACCAGATCTATACGCCAGACATTCTCTGACAAGTGAATCACCTAAGGCGGTTTCTTTGAGATCTTCATCATCACAACCGCCTTATCTCCAATCGATCGACACAGACTTATCTCAACACTGTCTAAAGGGCTTCAATCGGGAGGCTCTTCTCCTGGCATCACTCTATAAATAGGGTGATGTCCACCCTAAATCGGGTAAGCTACTACACGCCCCCCCCACTCCCCTCTTGCTACTTCTGAGTATTCTTCCTATCTTTTACAGATTACTCTAAACAGCAAGCTTGGAGTCTCAAGAACATCATCTTCTCCACCACATCAACTGAGAGTCCGGGCCTTCTTTAGGAACGAGACTATCAGTTTGGCGCCGTCTGTGGGAACGAAAGTTCTTACTATAAACCCATATTACAAACCACAAGCAATAAGTCATGCCAACCACCCGGAGTGCCAACAGGAACAGTCGTCAAGGAAGGAGGAATCCTCCCGGGACAAATACGAACAATGATCCACCATCAGAGCCGTCCCCGAACCACGTTCCCCCACAACGGGGAGAACTCTCTATTCACTCAACGGAGGAAAGCTCCTCCCACGTTAACCATAACATGCATCAGGAGCATAACACTCCACCTCCAAACACCCTCCAATGAGCTCGGATCCGGCCGCCCCGCAAACGATCACCGAGGCGGTTGCTTTCAACTTACGTGAAACTCTCGCCACCACTCTTCGGGCGTTTCGGATAGCGTTGGAACGCTGCGGACTAATCAGCTCAACGCCCGCCTACTCCTCCTCGGCAAGTAAGTAACCCCGATCCTTCTTCGTCATTACTTATCGCGCTTACTAGATGATTAGAGGAAGTGGAAAAAGAGATGAAAGGGCCAGTGTCCATAACATCTCCAGTGATGGGTCCTGACCACCTCGACTCCAACCTTTTACTCGAGGGTTTTAGAAACCCTCTTCCGGACTGGGCCAGCCTAAGCCGGATGCTTATGATGGCCTGTCGGACTCGATATTCATCTCCAGCCACATGCCTCCGCAATGGCAATAGCAAGGGCGGACGACAACACGCTCTGTAGAGCTTTCAGCTCCACACTTACTGGGGCCGCTGCCAACTGGTATACCACTCTCCGGGACAAACGGTTTGATTCTTTCGAGGAGCTATCCCGCAACTTCTCCAACCATTTTGTGGTATCCAAACCACCTCCTAAAACGGCGGGACACCTTCTTAAGATACGGCAGAAAAAGGATGAGCCCTCGGAGAATATATTCAACGCCTGTGCCGAGTCTATCCAGGTCCCTAACTGGGAGAAGAAGCTCGCCGCTTGCAGCTATCCAAGGCCTCCGCCTGAGTCCCTTTTCTTTGTGGATGTCCACACTAACCCACCCACCAATATGGAACAATTCTTAAGTACAGCGTCGCGATTTATGAATACGGAAGAAGTCACTCGACCACTGCCAGAGCCGCCACGGCGGACGCCAAGGGACAGCCTCGCGACCGGACCCTAGGTCTCAAAGGCAAGACCACACCCCCAAAGAGGGAGAGGGCATACATTTCTCTTCCCCGCCGAGGGAATCTCGTACCAACATCCTCCATGCCTTGGAACAAAAGAGGGAGGTCCCCACTTGGCCTCGCCTCTCCCTGTGAAATAACAAGGCAAAGCAACAAGTTTTGCCGCTACCACCGTGACAAAGGTCACGACACCGAGGACTGCTTTTGAGCTCAAGCGCATGATTGGAGAAATGCTGGCTCAAGGCAAGCTCGGGAGTACTTGCTCCAAACCGAGGAGGGCCGTAGAAGAGAAGGTGACCGTGAAGGGCGCCGGCCGAGAGGACCGCCGGCGGGGTGCTCCCAACAAAACCCAGGTCGGGGAATCAGTGCAGTCCCCCGGCAAGGGGACATATCGGCGTAATCACACGGTGTGAAGGCGCTTCGGCAAGACGCCGTCATATGAGGCAGATCTACCGAGATAGACCACTCCTTTACTCGGTTTTTGCATCGCAGCGATGGCACCTCTGTGGCAATACCGCACGCTGACCCCTTGGTTATCACTGCCCGTATTGCGGGATGGGACGTCGATAGAATCTACATGGATACGGGGGCAAATGCCAACGTGATCTACAAGCACACTCTGGTTGAGGCAAAGGTGCCTTTGTCTTAAATTCAGCCCGCACAGGGGGCCACCTTTGGAATAGGACGGGATGACATCCCAACCTTGGGGTCGATCACCCCGCCTACATGATGATGGGAACCACCAAGGAAAAAAGCAGGTATGTCATTCGAGCTATGTGGACTTTATTGTCCTGGATCTCCTACGCCATATAACGCCATCATCGGGCGACATACCCAAACCGAGTTCCATGTCCGCCGTGATGTACGAACCCCGACTTTAGTTTTTCACACTACGGCCGGGATGCCTATATCTTTGTCAACCGTAATGTAGCCGAGAGGCAATTATGTCTCTCGCCTCGCCGGCCCCCGCAGCCTTCCCGGCCATCCGAGCCTAAGAGGAAGGCACCCGCAGAGGAAGCTGGTCCTGCGGGTGAAACTGCCCGACTTATCCTGGAGCCTTTGAAGAAGTTGAGATCTCTCCCGGGAAGAAGTTTCGGGTGGGAAAGGACCTCGAGGAAAAGACCAGCAAGCGCTCATCCATCTCCTCCATGCCAACAAAGTGATGTCTTCGCATGGAGCCTCGAGGACCTACCAGAGTTGATCCTGCTGTTATTTCTCACAAGTTAAGTGTACTCCCGGCTTTAGCCCGGTTAGACAGAAAACAAGGGGCATGGCCCTTGGACCGTAAGTGACTTTGTACGCACCGAAGTGCGTAAATTGCTTAAGGCAAATATAATCAAGGAAGTTCACTACTCTGAATGGGTTGCGAATATTGTCCTCGCCCATAAAGAGGGCGGTCAGTGTCGACTTTGTGTGGACTACAAGGGGGTTAATAGGGCCTGCCCAAGGGACCCCTATCCTTTACCATCCATTGACCAATGGTTGACTCAACCGTTCATCACTCGGTTTTTTCTTTTCTCGATGCTTACAGGGTACCACCAAGTCTTTATGGACCCAGAGGACGCGGTAAAACCGCCTTTACTATGGCGAGGCCGTATATCATTATATCGTAATGCCCTTCGCTTAAAGAATGCGGGGCTACCTTCCAAAGGCTTGTAAATCAAGTCTTCGCAGCTAGATTGGCCGAAATCTTGAAGCTTATGTGGATGACATTGTGGTCAAAAGCAAGGCCACCTCAACCCATCTCACAAACTTGAAGGAAACATTCGACAACTTCCGCAAATACAATATGCGATTAAATCCAAAGAAGTGTATCTTCGGCGTGGGCGGAGGGAAGTTCTGGGATACCAAATCTCCAAAGGAGGAATCCATGCAAATCCCAAAAAGATTGAGGCAATCACTACCTTGCGCACCCCTGTGGGGCTCAAGGAAGTCCAACAGTGGCAGATAGCTAGTGGCCTTGGGACGATTCGTGCCTCCAAACTAAGTGATCGCTGCAAACCTTTCTTCGATCGATTCGCAAGAAAAAGCTTGCAAATGGACGGAGGAATGTCGGGAGGCATATGCCTCCATCAAACGACACTTGCAAGAACTACCGCACTCAAGTGCCCTAGGCCGTGCGATGACCTGGTCCTTTACCTCGCCACCTCGTAAAGAAGTGTCGCCTGTCCTTATTAAGGAAGAGGCCGCCAAGCAATGGCCGGTCTATTACACCAGCCATACTCTCCAAGATACGGAAACAAGGTATCCTCCTCCAAAAGGCTATATTGTCTCTTGTATATGCAGAAGGAAACTCAAGCCCTACTTCCAAGGGCACACTATTATAGTCCGAACGGACTTGCCAATTCAGGACATCCTAAGGCGCCCGAACATTCAGGACGCCTCGCCAAGTGGTGTATCGAACTTGGCGGTTTTAACATCAATTATGAGCCCAGAAAGGCAATTAAGGGCCAGGCCCTCGCCGACTTTATTGCGGAATTCTCGAATGCTGATATACTCTCGGCCCCGAGCGGGGCCCCGCACCTCGACCCACTCCTCCCGAATGGGACTTATTTGTGGATGGCTCATCCAAACTTGAATCCCTGGGGTGTGTATCTACGTGGACCCCTAGGTATGGAAGTATTCCTTCGTGTCTCTTTTCAATTTCAAGTAACTAACAATGTTGCGTAATATGAGGCCCTCGTCGCCGGGCTGAAACTCGCCACAAGGGCGGGCATTCGCCGCCACCATGTCCACAGCGACTCGCAACTGGTGATTCACCAGGTTCAAGGGTGCGCCGAGTGCAAGGACGCCACCCTGATCAAATACCTTAAGTTGGTAAACACCCTACGAACCGACTTTGAAGAAGTCATCTTCATACATGTTCCTCGTTCGAGAACACTACACAGACATGCTATCAAAGGAAAGACTCCCTCCACCACACCCACTCACCACTCCTTCCATCACGGAAGATATTGATATTGCCTCTCTAGCAACGCATGATCCATCCACAGATCGAGAAACCCTATCATTGCTGCGCTAAAAGCCAAAGATCACAGATCCCTGTGTCCGCAAGCAAGCCCTCCGCTTCGTCCTCATTAATGACCAATTATGGCATCGCGGGTTTGCGGCGCCTCTACAACGGTGCCTTAGCACCCTTGAGGGACGCTCTGTCTTGGACACTCTCCACCAAGGCAATTGTGGCGCTCACATCGCTGCGGAGGCACTTGCCCACAAAGCCCTTCGTCAAGGGTATTACTGGCCTACCTTGAAAAAGGACGCCGCTGCACTGGTCAAAACGTGCCACCAGTGCCAAATCAATTCTCGCATCCATCGGCTACCATCCGCGGAATCTCCAGCACTGACAAATCCAGTGCCTTTCGCCCTTTGGGGCCTCGACCTCATTGGTCCAATGCCGAACGCTCCAGTGCCGCACCGCTTCGTGTTGTAGCAGCTTGATTATCAAGCTTCTCACTTCGGAAGAATCTTGTTCGCTGCACGGCAGCCCTCGTGCTATTATTACAGCATAATGGCACTCGGCCGCCGACACACAAGGTGTCCAACAATGGGCACAGGACAACAATGTCCACATGCTTTTTGCCCGGTGGCGCACTCCCGCCTAATGGGCAGGTTGAGGTCACCAACCGAACCCTCAAGGAAGGCCTCAAGAAGCGCCTGGAGGTAGATGAACTCCCAAGTGTCTTATGGGACTATCGCACCACAACACGAACCCCCACAGGAGAGACGCCTTTCTCTCTAGTATACGGCGCAGATGCGCTCCTGCCTATTGAGGTAGACCTCCCTACAATCCGTATGATCAACTTCACTGACGAAGCCAATGCTCAAGGGCTCCGTGCTAAACTCGACTTAATCGAAGAATTACGCGAAGGTGCTCGCCGCATGACCGCCCTCAAACAGAGGCTCGGTCTTCACCATAATTCCCGGGTAAAACCCAAGGCATCGCAACAAGGAGGCCTTGCCTTGCTTAAATCGACCCTCACCGCTCGCGACCCCAGCGGTGTCCTGCGACCTAACCGGGACGGGCCTTATATTGTTCATAAACAAGTCCGCCTGTGAGTCTATGAACTACAAGACCATGATGGTCGTCTGCTCCCCGCAACTTTCATGCGGATGACTTGCGCCATATTACGTGTAAGTCCTTAGTCTTACAAATTCAATAAAATACATATGTATTTCTTCTGTCTTCTGACTTACATGGCATTTCAAATGCCCTCTTCATCGCCCTCTGTACTCCGACCGGTCGATGGCTACTGCCTGAGTTATGGCATCGGACCTTGTCGTCTCACTTCTCCACACAGGTGGTTGCGGGTCTCATTCCCAACTGACCTTCAACTCGCCCCGCCCCAAGGGTAATCCCCTTGTGCTGCGGAAGGGTAACCCCCTTTTGGCTCCTTCAGGAGGGTCTATGTGTAAGTCGTCCTCGCACGCCACAGCAGACCTTCCGCTCGGAAGTCTCCACACAGGTGGTTGCGGGTCTCATTCCCAACCGACCTTCAACTCGCCCCGCCCCAAGGGTAATCCTTGCGCTGCGGAAGGGTAACCCCTTTTGGCTCCTTCGGGAAGGTCTATGTGTAAGTCGTCCTCGCACGCCACAGACCTTCCGCTCGGAAGTCTCCACACAGTGGTTGCGGGTCTCATTCCCCAACCGACCTTCAACTCGCCCGCCCCAAGGGTAATCCCCTTGCGCCGCGGAAGGGTAACCCCTTTTGGCTCCTTCAGAAGGTCTATGTGGAAGTCGTACTCGCACGCCACGGCAGACCTTCCGCTCGGAAGTCTCCACATAGGTGGTCATGGGTCTCATTCCCAACCGACCTTCAACTCGCCCCGCCCCAAGGGTAATCCCCTTGCGCTGCGGAAGGGTAACCCCTTTTGGCTCCTTCAGAAGGTCTATGTGTATGTCGTCCTCGCACGCCACGCAGACCTTCCGCTCGGAAGTCTCCACACAGTGGTTGCGGGTCTCATTCCCACCTGACCTTCAACTCGCCCCGCCCCAAGGGTAATCCCCTTGCGCTGCGGAAGGGTAACCCCCTTTTGGCTCCTTCAGGAAGGTCTATGTGTAAGTCGTCCTCGCACGCCACAGCAGACCTTCCGCTCGGAAGTCTCCACACAGGTGGTTGCGGGTCTCATTCCCCAACTGACCTTCAACTCGCCCCGCCCCGAGGGTAATCCCCTTGCGCTGCGGAAGGGTAACCCCCTTTTTGGCTCCTTCAGGAAGGTCTATGTGTAAGTCGTCCTCGCACGCCACAGCAGACCTTCCGCTCGGACTTCTCCACACAGGTGGTTGCGGGTCTCATTCCCCAACCGACCTTCAACTCGCCCCGCCCCAAGGGTAATCCCCTTGCGCTGCGGAAGGGTAACCCCCTTTTTTTGGCTCCTTCAGGGAGGTCTATGTGTAAGTCGTCCTCGAGTGGGTCTTACCCCCCAGAACCTCAGATGATTCTCCACTTGTCTCAACAAGCGTCCTACTGCCTTCGCCAAACGCGCGACTCCAGGCTCCAGGTAAACTGAACCTTTTTGCTGCATGCTTATCGTATAAATGATGAGCAAACTACAGGGGTCTTCTACTTGGTACACCGTCCACTACCCAAGGGCTTACTCCCTAAACAGTTGTCCAAGAAAGGGCTTACTCCCTAAACAGTTGTCCAAGAAAGGGGCCCTGAACTTATCTCAAAAAAGTGGTCTCCATCACAGCTTGGCTCAACAAGTAAACCCACAAGTCATTTGGAATGACTCATGTGGCTCCGCCGTTGCGGATCTTGAGTGCCTCGTCACTATAAACTTAAAACTGAGTCTCCAGCTCCTTGATAAGTAGTCCCTGTGGCTTCGCCTTCGCGGACCCCTGAAGGACATCTCTCCATGAGACAGGACTTAACCTATGGTTGTTAAACTTAGCTAACGTACCTACAGGCTATCGCGAGATAAAGCGAATCTACAAAACAGTGAAGGTAAAAGGAAATTTTACTTCATCTATTGTTCCCCTTTGTTGCAGGGCCTTCTCCCCTGAAGGGGCCACTTGTGGATCCCTCTCCAGAAGGGATGGCTGCAGGGACCTCCTCCCTTGCATTAGTGGTCTCCGCCTCCTCCGTAGGAATGACTGGTACCTCCCGTTGGCCAGGACTCCCAATGGCCTTTGCAGCTTGGTTGCCCCTCCTTCTCATAGAGATCAGGATGTTAGCCGCTGACATCGTACCCTTGGGAGGAGGCACTCTTCCTCCGGTGATGATCTCTGCCGCGACCACATGACCGGGCAAGTCTTCACCTTGAGCGGTGAAGGGCTCGCGAAGAGCCCAGATACAAAGGCTTCAGCAGGCCTCCTCGGAAGAAATAGGCCGCACCACCGAGATGGGCACGGCCTCATGGGAACAGCTATCTGCTCGCGCTCCTCTCGGCCCTCTGCAGAAGGCACGACCTCTTCAACAGTAAGAGGCACTTCAAACTCCACTCTTCTGGCTTCTTCAGCCATGGGCTCCCCACTGGGAACTTCTTCCCCAGCAGGCTCCCTGGCCTCCGCAGTTAAAGAGACTGCAACGGGCCCCTCCGCCTCAGCAGGCCTCTCCGCCTCTCCAGTCGGCTCCACGGCCCTGGATCCCTCGGCAACAGCAAGGGCACCCCTTCTCCGGCTGCGCTGCAGCCACCTTTCTCTTCTTCTTCTCCGGTGAGAAGCCATCAAGGCTTGATACCAGCCCTCTTTTTGGACAGTTTGGGGACAATGGGTCCCAACACCTTGACCGCCCCGGCAGGGGCGTCTTCCCCAAGTGCACAGGCCAGGTGCACTCGTTGGGCGATACGCATGGATGCTTTCTTACCCTGGGCTTCGCTGACTCGCAACGGCATCTGCAGACAAAGAGGGACTTGAGCAGTTCTACTGCACTCTTACAAATTTACAGATATTTATATGTATGCGCAGCGTACCTTTGGGCGCCGCTAGAGCAGCGAAGAAAGAGTCTATCATTGTCCCACGATGGACGGAGCCCATCCTCGTATGGCGGGGCACTGGGTCCAAAGACGAAACCCGTGCTAATCCCAGCCCACCTTAGGGTGGTCTCGTCGATTGGGCAGCTGAGAAGGGAAGAACGCCGCACGCGCTCCTCGAAAGGACATCGTCTAACCACCCCGAGAGTTGAACGTATGCCTCGCCATCGCACTCCCCGTGAGTCGGCTCAGGCCTCCGCGCAATGCTTTGCACGGACTGTCGCGTCCTCACCACGGGAAAGTCCCATGAGCCTTCGCGGGGCAAGAAGAAAAAAGATCCATGCCAATTATGGTAGGATCTGGGTGAGGCGGTGAAGGAGATGGAGTGGTTACCTCCAACGTTTATGGGAGTGACGTAGAAGAACGCGCCCCCACTCCTCAGCTCCAACCGATAGAAACGGTTGAACACGCCGGCGAATGGCTTCACGCCGGCCATGTGGCGGCGACAATAAAGCCCGCAATACTCGGGAAAGTATTGGGCGCCAACCGAGTTGGGGCATTCCCAATCAGCACAAAGATCTTGCACCCGATTGCGGAAAGGGATACCGTAATCCGCCGCCAGCTGCGCCGTGTCTGAGCACAAGACCCGGTTCTCCTTGTTCTCCTCGGTAACGGGCCAACCCATCGCCCGACAAACACCCGCACGGGACGCATATACCGGCGTTTTCTCCACGGGCCGAAGGCCTCCACCATATCTGGTGAATTCTCTCAAACTTCACCGTGGTCTTCTCGAGAGGAGCGACCATCAAGCAACAGCTTCCTTGGAATCCATCTCTGCAATAAGAAGAACTTACAGGCATATAAATCAAAACAGCCCAGCAAAGGCATTTCGTCAAACGCTCAGTGCGCTCAGAGAACTGGAGGCACTCAGTATGCAGGGAGCGGAAACTTACCTGATTAGTTAAGAAGTAAGCAAGAACGGACAGAGCGGCTGGCAAACGAACAGTCGACCGGCGGAATCTCAAACGAAAAGGAGGAACCACCGCAAATCACCTCTCAACTGCCGATGAAATAGCCAAGAAACGCAAGAATACGAAAGGGTTACTCAAAGCAGAGCGAACAAAAGCAAGAGTGGAGAAGAAAGGCTTCAATCTTCTCGGTACGCTTTTATAAGCCCGCCAAAATGAAAAAGCGCTTTTAAGCGTGAACGGCTCTGAGGCGCCACGTGCGGCATCCAGCGGTTATTAAACCTCTCCCCTTCCGTACAAAAAAGAAGAAACGCTTTTACAAAGCGTAATCGACCCCCACGGCGCCACGTGTTGCGTCCCATAACGGTTAGTAAACCTCTCATCTTCCTTTATCTCTCCGGCATTAAATGCTGAAGGGACTCTTCGCTGCCTTCACAATCAAACGGTCCGCAAACGCCCAAGCGCCTTCGCCAACTCCAGAGACTTGGAATTTGAGCAGTACGGGACCCGCCCATACTGCCTTCGAGAGGAGGCATCTTGGTACACTACCCAAGCAAATGCCCCTCCTCAAAACTCACAAGGATCACAAACGATTTTCACTTAAGGCTGCTACGTCGGTCCTCAGCAAGATTTTCACTTATTGCTGCTACGTCGGCCCTCAAAGAAAGTACTTTCAAAAACGGAGTACAGGACTCGCCCATACTCCGCTCTCGTGAGGAGGCATCTTGGTACACTACCCAAGCAAACGCGCCCTCGCGTCATATTATAATCATACAAGGCCTTTGAGGAAACCTCATCCTTGGGGTCTCCAGCATAGCCTTCGCAAGGTCTCATCCTTGTGGTCTCGGCCTCACCTACGCGGGGTCCCGCCTCGCGGGCCTCAAGACTCGCATGGGCGACGCCTCATACTCACCCTTGCGTTTCTAAAGCCTGCGCGGCCACCCTCGCGGTCTTAGGGCGAGCCCTCGCGATCTCCTTCGCCTCCATGGGTCTTACTCCCGGCCTCCCGCCTATACCGGCCCCGCCTGAGATAAGGCCTCAGTACCTGTGTTCGTGCAACCTCACCCCTTATTTGGCTATATTCTATTTGGGCCTTCGCCCTATAGGCCTTCGCCCGCCGCTTGCTCCACTTGGAGATAGACCACTTGGTCGTCGACATCAACCGGCCAATAAGGAGGGCAGCACGAGCCTCGGGAGATCTTCACTGATTTATACGCCGACATTCTCTCGACAAGTGAATCACCTAAGGCGGTTTGCTGAGATCTTCATCATCACAACCGCCTTATCTCCAATCGATCGACACAGACTTATCTCAACACTGTCTAAAGGGCTTCAACCTGGGAGGCTCTTCTCCGGCATCAGTCTATAAATAGGGTGATGTCCACCCTAAATCGGGTAAGCAACTACACACACTCCTCTCATTCTACTTATGATTATACTCCTTATCTATTACAGATTACTCTAAACAGCAAGCTTGGAGTCTCAAGAACATCATCTTCTCCACCACATCAACTGAGAGTCCGGGCCTTCTTTAGGAACGAGACTATCACGAACCCATAAAACAGAAGAAAAGAAACAATGCACTGTTGAAAAGAACCTTCATCAAAGAACAAATCTCGAAACTACTTGCCGCAGGGGTCATACGTGAAGTCTCCTATCCCGAATGGTTGAGTAATCCCATAGTAGCTACGTGGGAAGACAGCGAAAAATTGGGAATGTGCATAGATTTTACAAATGTGAGCGATGCTTACCCGAACGATTCGTACCCCACATCGCCGGTTGATAGGCTCGTGGATTATACAGTTGGACACGCAAGGCTTAGCTTCCTCGATGCATATAGTGGGTACCGCCAAATCCAGATGAACACGGAAAACGAAGAGAAGACATCCTTCATGAGCTACTTCGGCACGCACTGCTACATTAGGATGCCCTTCGGGCTTAAGAATGTCGGAGCAACTTATCAAAGGTTGATGGATAGAGTATTATGCGAACAAATCGGGAGGACAAACTTAGACCTTCTCGAAGGAAAGAGAGAGGAAGCCGAACTTAGAAGGAAAGCTTTCCAACAAAGAACCGCAGCTTCAGCCAACTTGTAGGTTAAGCCAAAAGATATTAAGGTTGGAGATTTAGTGTTAAGACAAACCAAGTTAGGCTCCGGAGACCCAAAGGTCGTGTCTTCGCCCCGAACTGGGAAGGCCCATATAAGGTAGTTGTCGAAGAAAGGAAGGGTGTTTACAAATTGTTGGACTCCGAAGGAAGGGAGTTGGTCAATTCGTACCATTCTGAAGCACTTAGAAAATATTTTGTATGATGTTCAGAGATTTAATAAAGTATAGAACATTCAGAAAAGAGGATGTAGGCCACGCGACTGAACCTCTATAAAAACAAAGTGCCAACAAAATCCCAAATAATTTCATTAATAAAGCCCGAGGCAGGGATTACAAAAATAATTCACAAAGGAAACTACTGGGGATCCGCAAAATCATCCATAGTGACTGGAGCAGGAGGCTGTAAGAACTCATCGTTGAACCAAGAAGAGTCTTCTTAGGGCTCTTCATCACCAATGATCCCGGAGAGATTGGCGTGAGGATTGCGCTCGATGATCTGCTTCCTAGCAAGACAAAACCATAAGTTAAACTTCTGGATTGCTAGCCCCACAACAATCTTCAATGCCTTGCTATACTTGGGAACGTTCTCATTCGCCTTGGCCATCTCCTCCTTCAACTTTTAGATTTCCTCATCTTTGGCCTCCAGGTCCTGGTTGTAGTGATTCTTCAAGTTGGTAAAGTCGACATGGGATTGCGACTTGCAGCCTTGAGCTTCTTTATTTGCTCCTGAAGCTCATCTAAACATTTCCCTTGGGGAGAGCTAGGACAAGTGAGCTTTGGGCGTGTCGGAGCATTTGCTCGTAGTGGTGAACCCGTTAGATAAGTTTCGCCACTACCGCAACAACCTTAGTTACTCGTTGCTTAGCTTCAGTCCGGATTCTCTCCATTGACTGGACCGTCCGTGAGATCCAGCCTCTCAGGGTCATAACCTGCACATTACCCAAACGAGCGTTACCTTTCCGAAAGATAAGAAAAGAAATTGGGAAACAACAAAGTGTAGATTTAGAGATTCATAGCATGATGTGTTTTCCATGATCATGCCTCTCCACTTTCACAAGGAAGAAAGAGGAGAAGGAGGAGGAGGGAGTAGAGATAGGAAGCATACCTTGCACCCTTGAGAAAACAGCGTAAGGATCTTTGTCCTTGCAACTAACATTTGCTCCAACTCTTCCGGTTGAATCTTCAAGCCTTCGAATTCCTTGATGAGGGCAGATTGCATGTGATGCAATGAGGTTGTTTTGTGTTAGAGAGACACAAAAAACGTTCCACCCGAAATGCTCTAGGAAGCCTTGATATTTCGGCCAAGAACAAAGAGAAAGAGAGAAGTTTCGGATTCTTAAGTGTTATCTTGTGTTATGGCCAAATCATCAATTTATAGATGATGTAGGGAGTTACTAGGAAGAGTCACAACTTCTTATGTCCGAAAGTACACATACTTTCGACCTAAGGAGTGGTTACTCCCCCCTTGTACACTCCCTTGTCCAAATGCTAAGTAACTCCTCATTTAGGTGAAGGGGTGCCTCCCTTAGGTGCCTCTTCGCCAATTTAGGCTCTCATGGCCGAAATCTCTTAGTAGCTTCCAAGAGATGTGCACACATTTACTAGGGTGCATACACCATGCACCTCGATTGCCAGAGCCATGTCCTTTTACCAAAATACCCTTATTTTGTTTAAAAGGATGCTAGTAAGTAGTTACTACTCATGAAACATCACAAATGTTCCATATAGCCACAATTCAGATAGTTGAATTCCATAGAACTCATTTCAGCTCACTTTGAGCTGAAACTCACTTCTCCATTTGAGATGAGCTCAAACATCACCTCAAAAGTACTTGGTGCGCTAAGAATTTCAACACAAAGGTTATCTAAGAAACAAGAATGAATAGCCTAGATGATGTAACATCTAGGTCAGGGTAGAAGTGCTCAAGACACTCCATAGTTTGGGTTGTAGTGGTCCCTTTCCATAGCTTGGGATATGGTGTACCAAGATCCTCGAAATGCAGCTCCACACGTGGATGCAACATATATTCACATGCATCCGTTTACAAATTTATATTCACATGCACCTATGTGATGCAACATATATTCACATGCATGCGTTTACATATATAGAGCCAAAAACCTAGTGTTCAGAGTACATACACACGTGGAGGGATCTGGTGTACCAAGATCCTCGAAATGCAGCTCCACGTAGTACACCTGCTGCTGCTAGACAGATAACAAAAAACAAACTGTCAGTAAACTCATAATGTGCCCAGATCAGAGTCGGATTTGAGTAAACGAGCATAACCTCACTTGAGACCACCCTTTTACAACTAAGAAGTTAGATTCAGACAAAGTAGTTCCTGAAATCAAAACACCAGTAAACACCCGAGCTTCTTATCAGGTGAGCCTGAAAAAGTAAACATATATAAGGGTGAGTCCTCGATGAGAACTTAGTAAGGGTCATGCATAGGCTAAGATTTTTTAGAAATTCTAGTAATCCCGAGCTTATACACCTGCACAAGAAACCACAAGTATAACATATAAAACGGATATAAAAATAATAATAATAATGGAAGTGTTAGTAACTCTGAACGAATCGGCAAACCTCTAAGGCTCTTAGCCTTACAGAAGAGGATTTTTCAGAACGAATCAGATTAACCGATAAAGTATATTTCTTGAGGCATGGTACCAGCCCGGGTTCCGGATTCCCCGTTGCCGACAAAACAAAACAACATAACAGAATTTACAAAAACTTCCCCGACAAGTTGGCATGTACCTTATACCTGCAAACCCGAACCTATGCCGTAGACTAAGTTAAGTATCACCGGGCCCCACCCTCAACTCGAACTCAGCCCCAATTTACACCGACATGCATAACATAATTGTCCCAGAATGCAGAGTCAAGGAAAACTGAACTCTTACCTTAAACACACAAAATTCCAAAATCAAGCTTCCGTTCAGATTTCCAGGAACTAATTTTGGCAAAGTTTCGACTGAATTTCTGCCCAACTCCCTGTTCACAACAGATCAAAAGCACAGAATACATCCTCAGAAATCATAAAATGGCCTCCTCAAGCGGCACTAGAACCATATAAGAAATCAGGAATTAACGGCGTTCATATCAAGTCCTATTTAAAACATCTAATCCGTAGAAAACGAATAACTCTTCGCCTTGATAAATTATATACCATTACCTTCTAGCACAACTGAACTTTTGTTTCCGTACAGGAAACCAAAAACTGATTTTGGTAGTGCTCCGGAACAGTTTCAGCTCACAATCTCTTCACCACTGGTCATTAGAACATGCAACACTGCACTCAGAAACCATAAAATCACAAATACAAGTGGCGCCTCAAACGTGTGAAAGAATCCAGAAATTACGGCTTTCAAACAGAGCCATCTTCGAAAAATCTGATCCGTAGGATATTCATAACTTCTCAAGCTTTGCCCACTTTCCTTCAAACTTTCAAGAACCTCAACAATGGAGGAAGCTATGGTGCTTCACGTTTGTAGAGAAATGAGGAAGAAGAAGATGAGGCTAAATGACAAAGCCTTTCATTTTCTTCCTTTTTATCCTTTTCTACCTTTTTGACTTTCTTTTCTTTTCTTTATTTTCTTTTCTTTATTTTCTTTTTCTTCTTTTCTTCCCCATTTTCACGTTTTATCCTTCCTTTTCATTTCTTTTTTTTTCTTCTTTTACTACAATTATCTCTTCCTTTCTTTTTTCAATTTTGTCGTCTTCTTCTTTTCCTTCTTTCCTTTCATTTGGCGCCACATATACCTCTCTTCAATTATTGCTATTTCAAATTTTTCTTCTTTTATACTTTGGCCCCCAAACTTTACAAAGTTGCAATTTAGTCCAACCGTAACTTGCATATCTTCCAAACTGCTCCACCAACTGAAATGAAATTCGAATACCAACTCCGAGACTTCATAACACATAGAAAACATGTTCAACATGTTTAAAATTAAGCCCCGATCTTCACAGATATCTACAAACGACCGACATATGTACAAAAATAAATCAGAAGTCACCCCCACATGTGGCGGCTGTAACAGCATAGATTTTACAAACACAACTGATGCTTGCCCGAATGATTTGTACCCCACACCACCAATCGATAGGCTCGTAGATTCTACTGCTAGACACACCAGGCTTAGTTTCCTCGATGCATATAGTGGTTACCACGAAATCCGCATGAACCTAGCAGACGAAGAGAAGACATCCTTCATAAGCAACTCCGGCACGCATTGCTACATCAGGATTCCCTTCGGGCTCAAGAATGTCAGAGCAACTTATCAAAGGTTGATGGATAGTGTATTCTCCGAACAAATAGGGAGAACTCTCGAACTGTACGTCGACGACATCATTATCAAAAGCAGAGAGGAAGGTGATCTTATCCGAGATCTCGAAGAAGTGTTCAGTTAACTCCGGAAATACGGACTTCGGTTGAACCCGGATAAGTGTGTTTTCGGAGTAACTGCGGGAAAATTCCTCGCATTCATGGTATCCGAACGTGGCATAGACGCGAATCCAGCGAAAATTAAGGCCTTCTTAAACTCGAAGACATCTTCTTCGGTCAAAGATGTGCAGAGGTTGCTCGGAAGGATAACACCCTAAGTCGTTTCATATCATGGTACGGGGACAAGTGCCGCCCATTCTTCAAACTCTTGATTAAGGAAGGTGCGGAACCCGGAAGAATTGGTGTCAAGAAAGGAGAGAAGAAATCGAAGGAAGAAAATGCTGCCGAACGGGTGAAATTCGTATGGAACCCCGAGTGTCAAAAGGCTTGGGAGGAACTTAAGGCATACCTCTTGGAAATGCCTACCCTGCGGCAACCAACCGAGGACAGACATTTGATAGTATACTTGGCGGTTGGTGAGAATGTCGTAAGTTAGGTCCTCGTACAATAAGACGACCAGGGAAAGCAGGGGTATGTTTACAACAAGAGCAAGTCATTACATGTTTCCAAAATTAACTAGCCGATGCTTCAGAAGCTAGTGTACGCCTTGGTCCTATCAGCCCGAAGTTTGAAGCCCTATTTCCTCGGGTTCCATATAGTAGTCTGGAGTAACGTGCCTATTAAAGATATCCTCAAACGGGTAGATCATTCCGGAAGACTATCGAAATGGTGTATTGAGTTGAGCGAA
The DNA here is from genome assembly GCA_024586325.1 of Stellera chamaejasme. NCBI lineage: Eukaryota > Viridiplantae > Streptophyta > Magnoliopsida > Malvales > Thymelaeaceae > Stellera > Stellera chamaejasme. The sequence continues at coordinate 51,321,037 of CM044981.1, read as the reverse complement.
TAAGAACCAAGGAGAGTGATCAAAGAACAAGCTTTGGCAGATTTTCTTACCGAGTTACCGCAAGGTTCCGAAGATGAAAATTCGGCCATCGAAGACAATCTGTTATGGATACTTTTTGTAGACGAAGCTTCAGGATCAGAAAGATAATGAGCGGGCTTAGTTCTCGAAGGACTCGAAGGAATGATGGCCACCAAATCTATCAAGTTTACGTTCCCGGTGACAAATAACGTTACTGAGAAAGGAAGGGAGTGTACAAATTGTTGGACCCCGAAGGAAGGGAGTTAGCCAATTCTTACCATTCTGAAGCACTTAGGAAATATTTTGTAAGATGTTCGAAGATTCAATAAAGTATAGAACGTTCGAGAAAGAGGATGTAGGTCACGCAAACGAGGCAAGAATTACAAAAATAATTTACAAAGAACTACTGAGGATCCGTAAAATCATCCACAGTGACTGAAGCAGGAAGCTGGAGGAATTCTTCGCCGAACCAATAAGGGTCTTCTTCGAGCTCTCTATCACCGTTTATCCCGGAGAGATTGACGTGAGGAATGCGGTCAATGATCTACTTCTTGACCAAACAAAACCCGAAGTTGAACTACTGGAATGCGAGCCCCACAGCATCCTTCAGAGCTTGGCGATACTTCGGGATGCTCTCATTCACCTTGGTTAGCTCCTCCTTCAAATTCTGGATTTCCTCATCCTTGGCGTTAGGTCCTGGTCATAATGGTTCTTCAGGTTGGTGAATTCAACCTGAGATTGCTCCTTTTCAACCTCGAGGTTCCTTATGTGCTCTCATAGACCATCCTCAGAATCCCAACTATCTTTGACCGCACTAAGTAATGAGGCCTCATCCTTGGCCAATTCCTCAGCCTCAGCCTGGCAAAGATCGTCCTGAATATTTCCCATGGGAAGAGCTAAGACAGGTGAGCTTTGGGCATGCAGGAGAAACTGCTCGTAGTGGTGAACCCGTTGGATACGTTTCATCACCACCGCAATAGCCTTGGTTTCTCACTACTCAGCTTCAGTCCAGATTCTATCCATTGACTGAACCGTCCGGGAGATCCAGCCACTCAGGGTCATAACCTGCATACCACCCGATCGAGCGTTACCTTCCTGAAAGACAAGAAAAGAAATTGGAAAACAACAAAGGTTACCTGAGAACCAAGGATGGACAACCTTTGTGTGTCCGGGCTGGCCACTCAAGGTCATAACCTATACACCACTCGATCGAGCATTACCTTCCCGAAAGATGAAGAAAAGAAATTGGGAAACAACAAAGGTTACATGAAAACCAAGGATGGACAACCTAGGTGTGTCCGGGCTGTGGTGGTCCCTTTCCTCGTCCAAGATGTTCTGATCCTCATGGATCAGCCAGCCGGGCTCCCGGGGAAAAATTTCTCCACCGGAGCGTAAAAGCTTCTCGTCTCTCTGACGACGCTCTCCTCATGGACCTCTCTTCATTTCTGACCTACTGTGCAAAAATGGAACCGAACCACGTCATGTAGAGGGTCTTCGTCAAACATCCGGGAAAGATTCCCGAATATATTCCAAAATAAAGATTTTCTAACTTTACAAATTTATTGTTACCTAAATGGAATTCAATAGGAAAGACATTCGGAGCTTGTTGTTCGGTCACAGGAGAAGCTTTAAACTTCTCCCGAATCTTTCTGACTCGTTTGGGGGAGTTCTCCAGCATTTCATAAACATCGTCCTGAGTGGGATTGCCCTCGACATACACCGGAGAAGGAAAATCCCCGGATGATTGAGCAGGGGGACGGAGTCCACCATCAGCTTCTTCCAAACCAGCTCTCTTCCATTTCTTTGGCTCTTGGGCTGCAGCCTTCGAAGCCCCGGACTTGGAGGAGCCCGAAGCCTTGGTGGACTTTTTCATGTCCTTATAGATTTCAATAAGGTCGAACTCGCACTCCATTTCTGCAAAGGAAAAACAAATTAGAGTCAATATTGAAGGAATACACAACAAACCAAAAGAAGAATATAAACCTTTATTGAACTCTTCGAGGGATATGTCACCCTAAAGACGTTGGACCAGGGCTAAGTCTCAAGATGACGGGGGAGATTCTCGGATACCCAATTCTCCCAAATCACCCTGAATGATAACCAAGTAGGAAAGGACCCCTTGGGTTATCAACCTCTAGTACAGAGGCAACTGGAAAACTCCTTCAGGGCCGTCTCCGAACCAATGTACAAGACCCCAAAGTTTATTGTGGAACTTGTCAAAATTCTCCTTGGCTTCAGCTTTCTTGAGCAATCGCAAAGGCTTTTGCACATCCGGCAATGCTCTGACCTTCTGGGCAGTTTGCAAACCCCACGAAGCAAAGGACTTCATAAAAAAGAACTCTTAATGCCACCCTTTACGACTCAAAGGGTAATTCCAAATAAAATTGTATCTCGGCGGAAAGCGAAGTCCACACAACATGTGGCCTTAAAGAAGCCCGGGCAGCTGAATGAAGATCGAAAGGCGGGCCGGCGGTGATAGTATTGAGGCCTTATCTTGCGGTGGAGCTCAAAGTAGAAGATAGATGGTCGATGAACCAGGCCCGGTAGCCTTCCGATATGGTGGTTGTGCTAAGAAAGCCCTCCGATACGGGGCTGAGAAAGTCCTCTGGATGGGGTTCTTCGACGGTCCTCCACTTCTTGAAAATACTAACCGCCTCCTTGAAAGTTGAGTTGTCCGTCATGACGGCCTTATTGCAGAAAACAGATGACAAGCAAGAAGAGAGCTTTAGAACACAAGGAGAGAATACAAGAATGAGAGGTGAGAAAATGAATCACCTCTACTCACTATTTGAAGAGAGTTCGGGAAGTTGAAACGTCGATGGGGATTCAATCTCCACCATTGATAAAAAGGGACAGTTAATGAATGGCTGAAGATGAAACGTCAATAAACCGCCTCAAAGACCAGACATAGACTTCCAAGAAACCGCCTAAAATGCTCGGATATTATCATCCGGTTCAAAAGTAAGACAAAAGGAGGATAGCAACAAAAGCCGAACATATCATCCGGGGACAAAACTCGAACATTGAGGATATCAAGTCCTCAAACTCCCGAATATTATCATCCGGGAAACGGTTCAAAAGCTCGAACATTGTTCGAGACAAAAGGAGGATAGCAAGTCCTCAAATTCCCAGACATCATCATCTAGGAAATGGTTTAAAAGCTCGAACAATGTTCGAAACAAAAGAAGGATAGCAAGTCCTCAAATTCCCGGACATTATCATCCGGGAAACGGTTCAAAAGCCCGAACATTTTTATTTCTGGACAAAGGGGGATAACAAGTTCTCATTCCCGAACATTATCATTCGGAAAAAGGTTCAAAAGCTTGAACGTTATCATTCGAGAAAAGGTTCAAAAGCTCGAATATTGAGGACATTCCCAGATCATACATACCCGAATATATTAAGGACATGTGTCCTCTGACACGCCGCCATTCTATATTGGGATATTACAATTTCATCACTCTATGACTATGGACTATAAAAGCATTAATCATACACACTTTTCAAGGTAACTATTCACTCAATTCTCTTTGTGCTGTCACTTCACTTTCCCAATATCCACCAATACTGACTTGAGCGTCGGAGTACCAGATAGAGTGCCCGCCTCTATTTCCCCCGTGTGGTATCCTAGCACATCATATTTTTCACAGATCCCAATGGTGTCTAGTAACGTCGGAACACGCTTACGACAGCACAAGAGAACAATGGTGGGTGCCCACACAGATCCGACACCAGAAACTATTTACTCAATTCTCTTTGTGTTGTCACTTCACTTTCCCAATATCCAAAAATATTGACTTGAGCATCGGATTACCAGACAGAGAGCCCCCTCTATTTCCTCTATTTGGTATCCTAGCTCACCGGATATTTGCAGATCCCAAAGACGTCCAGCAACGTCAAAACACGCTTACGACAGCACAGGAGGACAGTGGCGGATGCCAACAAAGATCCACCACCAGATCTAAAACGATAAGTACGGAAAAAATGAATAAACTATAAAACTGGAAAATGATAATGAAACCTATCTGCTTCACTTCTTTTATATCTAGTTGACAGTATCGGTTCATACCATGGCCATCCTGTAGTTTGACTTTGACTACTTTTAACGTCGTCTAGGACGTGCACCGCTGTTCCATACCACCACCCCTGGTGGTTACGTTTTTTCTCCAGGATGAGTTACCTTAGCATCAATTTCCAAGGCCTCCCGTTGCCGACAATGTTTGCTCTCTGGCGCACGACTCAAGTAACCAGCCCGGATTTGGTTTTTCTGATTGAGACACGCAAAACAGTAGGAGAGATGGATGGGATCCGTCAGAAGTTGGGCTACAAGGACGCCATAGTGGTTCCGTGTGAGGGAAGAAAACGGGGCTTGCTCTTCTTTGGCGTGATGGTTGGGATGTGAAGTTGCAATCCTTTTCTTTGACTACAAAAATCTTAGGGCCCGTTTAGTTGATGAAAAAAATTTTCATTTTCATTTCTTATTTCAGTTTTCATTTTCAATGTGTAAATTTCAAAAATAGTCTTTGAAAACGTGTTGTTTCGACATGTTGAAAACAGTTTTTTTTGGAAATAAAAATTAGAAAACACGTTTAGTATTGTAAATTTTAACTAGAAAAAATATATGTAAATACCCTCACAATCTACTACCAAAAGTACACTTTTAAAATATAATCTGACATATTACAATTCAAAAAATGACCTACAGTACTAAACGTGAACAAAAATATCAATTACGACGACGCCATCGATAATCATTCCAAATCCTTATGGGTAACTCATCTTCCAAATCCTTGTGGGTAACTCATCTATAAATCTTGTCCTCGTGGTTAACATGCATATAGTTCTTTTCACTCTAAATCTAAAATCTCTAACCACTGCATTTGCCTAGGAATTGACATCTGAACAAACATTTGCATCCATATAGGATCACGGAAGTGTTTAAGTGCCTTGAAATAAGACTTAGTTGGCACATCCTTCTACTCTCAAGAATATCCATAACAATCTGAAGAGAGCATGGATCAGAAATGAGACTTGTAATTGCTTTTTCTTTTGATTTAGCTTTCTCTTCAAGGATTTTGGCTCTAGTAGCTAAGGTAGATGACCACAAATCTAACATGCTTCAACTTTATCAAATCTTGTATCTCTCTTAGAAAGTCGCTCACCAGAATTTTTAGTGGCAGCCCGCTTTTGACCAACTTGTTCGCGGCTTTGTCCAGTTCCTCCACTTAGAAAATCATTCTCAAGTTCTAGCTCTTCCTCCTCAATAGGTGGCATTTGAGTAGAGGCATAATGGAAAGCTCCAGTAGCAGTGGTAAGATTGAATATCTGACACAAAATATTATAATTCTTGCAACCAGAATTGCAAATTGTTTGAAAGTTCCTCTTATCTTTCTGCAACATAGAAAAAAATGAATTAAGTCTGAGATTAACCATTTCTATGATAAGAATGGCAGCTAAAGCCAAAAGTGCACATGTTAACATTCAACCCTAGTAGTATAAGTTAAAGAGGAGGAGTGAACGAATTTAAAATCAACCACAAATTAGAATTCAACCCCTAATTTGAAAAACCTATATCAAAATGAAGAGAAAGAGAAGATCAGAGATAGAGAGATGGAGAGAGAGCTTACTGCCAGAGCTTGGAGAGGAGATCTGTGAGAGTTCATCCAAAAACATTTGTGAGAGTTAGTCCAGAACTCTGTTGCGAGTCGAATTTCAAGAATGGAGATGAGTGAGAGGCAGAGAGAGCGCGGAGGAAGCTTACTGGCGACGTCGACCTTCAGAGCTCGGAGGAGGCGAACTTCAGAGTTGAAGTTGCGAATGAGCTGTCGTGAAGTTAGTCGATATTTGGTCCACAGATTTGCTCCACGTTTTCATTTCAAAACAATAAAAAGTTTGTTAGATAATATACATATCAATTTGCATAGCATCACATGCACGCATCGGAAGCATAAAGTATATAATCAGAATGATGAGACCTAGATCACATTGTAGAGCCTCAAGTGCGACTCCTCTAAAGTTGATCCACACAATCGACGCACCAGTCCGATGATTTCGTGCTAGCGGAATTGGACTGGATGTTTCTTGTAGAGCTAGGGTTTTTTGTAGAGAATATCATCCTCAGGAATTGTTCCACATAAGATATATATTTATAGGCAATGGGTAATTCTAATCCAATTAGAATTCTCAATGATATAAGGAGTTCTAATCTTATTAAAACTTGTATTAGTCCCTAGACTTATTGGTTTTGGGCATATTTATTATTATATAATACTAACAATTTCCCACTTGCCCAAAAGCCAATTAATCTCTCTCACGGATGTGGATATAATCGATCTTATGTGTGTGACCCCTTAGGATCACCAAATGCCAGTAGTAGGGCCACAACCCTTGTGTTCTTATAAGGTACTTCCTTTGATAATTAAACTCTTTAATTATACATTAACTAACACTTAGTTAATATTTCTTGAAATGGTCGCATTCCAAGAAATTCTACAAATCATGGTTGACGTCTAGCAATATGTCATGAAGACCCATATTAGGTGAATGTATAGCGAACCTTTCCATTTACAATTACCATACGATCCTTCCATCAAACAATGTCCCGACTGAGCTTAGGGTATGGATAACCGAAATCCCTAACCACTCAATAACTATGTATCCATTCCAAAATCATAACTCACTTGATGAACTAGGAAACTCCTTTTCTAATCATCACACCTTGGCCAAGGATTTTCCAAGTCATAATTCAAAGGAAAACATAGGACATTCTTTTATCTTAGTGACAAGTGATAGATCCTTTGTTGACATTCACAAGATTCCATATACGACAAACATTATACCCAATACTTATCCTTTTTGCAATTCCTTAGAATCAAGACAAGATCAAAATATAATATATCATACACAAATCTACTATGATATCTCAAGTCAAAGGATTATTAAGCACAATTGTAACATATAAATTCTTTTCGGTAATTAAATATTTTCATATAAGAATTTTCAGATAGGTCAGTTCAATGAACTCATTCATGTAATGAGCACCTACATTATGCACTAGTGTCTCCACACCAATGTCCATGAAACGAGACATTCTTTTCTCAAAAGCATGCATTATATGTACTAATCTATCCGAGTTACTACTGTCCATTCATAACAACTCTATGACTAGGAACATTTAAGATCATAACTCACAAGGAGCATGTTTCATGATCGTCATCCTATACACGACCATACTCCATATGCCCTATTGATTTATGGGCTTTACCAAAATTTGAGCCCAATTTTGATAAAGAAAGTAATGCCTTTATAGTAATATTTATTGAATACCATGTAACACTTACATGCTTGTAACAAATCTACCTTAGTTTTTCAACATTAAATTTCATCTTCTCAAGATAGAACTATAAATACATTCACTATTCATACCTAAAGGGGTAACGTTTAACAAATACTCAACGCGACTCGTCAAATCACCATCTCAGAGGATCTCTCTATTTCTCGACAATCGCGCTCTAGCACAAAAAGTCGACCTAACGGCTTCTGTCATCATCGTGACACGCAAGTCTAACCGGAACGTGGCGATCACGCGCACAGATCAGCCACCACAAATCTACCTTAGTTTTTCAACATTAAATTTCATCTTCTCAAGATGTTTATCTTTTTATATGCATTTTCGTTTGATGATTTTAAGTTCATCAAAACTTCATTTCAGGATCACAATCATCATACATGTCAAATGAGATTTTAATCTTGTTTCTTAAACTACAATGCATGATGTCTCTTTCATAATGATCATGTCGTTTTTCCATTCAAGAAAGGAAGAAGAACAAGAAGAACAAGAAGAACAAGAAGAACAAGAAGAACAAGGATAGAACACATACCTTACGGTTCAAGCAAACTTCCAAGTGATGTGCAACCGAAAGTATATGTACTTCTTCGATCTTCAATATCTTGAGTTCTTCTAGTAGAATGGATTGAATGCTCATGCAATGGAGGGATTGTGTTGATATGGACACAATATGATCCACCCGAAATCTCTAGGAATGCATTCAATTTCAGCAAAGAGAAGGGGGGAAGATGGAGAAGAAAACTGATGGTGGAAGTCTATGTTGTGGACAGCCTCTTCCCTTTATTTATAGGTGAAGAGGTGGTTACAAGGGAAGTTGTAAGTCCCTGTTGGCCGAAATGTTGTGTACATTCGGCCAAGGGAGTTCCTTCCCTCCCCTTATTCATAAACAAGGCCAAAAGCATGGTAACTACTCTTATTAGCGAAAGGGTGCCTCTTATGACCGGTTATCATCATATAACCACCAAGGGATGTGCACACACGCACTAGGGTGCATACACCTTGCTCGTCAACCGCAAAAATCATGTCATTTTACCAAAATACCCCTATTTAGGTAAAAGACTAATTTTTATCTCTTTGGTACCACAAAAGTATCCAAATGACCACAAAAAATTCTTTCAGCTCACCTTGAGCTGAAAAGTCACTTCTCCATCTAATCTAGCTCAATTGAGCTCACATTGACTACTTCTAGTCAACATGAGTTGGGGTTAGCTATCTTCAGCTGGAGTTAAGCTGCCACAGCTACTTCTAGCTCGGCTGAACTCACTTTGAGCTAGGTTTAGCAGGTGAGCTCAAGTTGAGCTGCATTGAGATACTTCTAGCTACAATGAGCTAACTTGAGCTGACTTGAGCTGTGTCCAACTACTGTGAGCTGGAGATGCACTGAGAGGAACTATTGTGAGCTAAGTACAGCTACTTCTAGCTGAGATGAGCTGAGGCTAGCTACATATAGCTACCTTTAAGCTGTCACTTAGCTTCCTAAACTCAAGTATCATCTCAAATGATCTTGGTACGCCAAGAATTCCAACATCTTTGTATCATGTTAACAGTGTCATAATACTTTATCATGACTAGATTAACAATGCTAGGAGTTACACCCAACTTTTGGATGAAATCTTTTAGTTACACTCAACAATTGGGTGTATTTATACTATGGTCACTTATGTGGAACTCTTCCATCACAATTCTTCTTTCTTAGGGTTAAGATGTACCCTAACAAGAATTTCAGATATTCTACATGTGAGAGATAACCTAAATTTCTATAACATTCTCAATTCAGCTTATTTCCTCTAAACCTATGAAATTATCCTTAGTGCTTCTCAAGTACTCATGGATATTTTCATACTCTTCCAATGTTCTTACATGGAATGTGTTGATATCTATTTGTGACGCTCACAACATATGATATCAAACCTTTTACATAGTATTGCATACATTACACACATATGAATATATCCACTCTCAGATATTTCTATGTTGAACTCTTTCAACAATTTATCTATGTACATGTATAAGGATGAGTTAAACATTTCATTAGATCTATCTCTAATAAAATGTTTCATCCAAATCTTATATGAAGAAAATAATGGATAACCATTTTTTTGTTGATTACACGGTACTCAACTTCATTCCCAATGAGAAGTACGTCATCAACATAAAGACATTAGAAATAACAATGAACTGTCACTAAAATTCTTGTACACACATCTCAATCATATTATGAGAAAATCAAACAATTTGTTTATTTCATAAATATGAATGTTCTAACTTCAACAGACTCGCTTTAATTTTGAAGTATACTGACCATTCGTTTACTCCCACTTGAGGAGAAAACTTATAGTCTCCATAATGATTTATTCTAAAGATATCAAACAAGGAACATAGTTTTCACATCACATTCTCTATCTCCTAGTCATACTATGCGACATTAACAAGTAATATCCAAATGGACTTAAGCATAATAAGTGGTGAAAAGTTTTCTCAAAGTCAACTATTGACTTTAAGAATAAATTTAACAATCAATTATGATTTATAAGTCTCCACTTTCTCACCATTTTCCAAGTTTTCGTTTGTTGACCACTTCACAATAAACATGTCTTACACATTTATTAGGTCCACCAAAGTCCATACTTTGTTAGATTGAGTGAAGTCCATTTTGGGATTTCATGGCTCCTAGTCATACTCTCGAATTGATAACTTTCATCGTTTTTTCGTAGCTTCTCGGATCTGTATCCATGTGAAGACTAATCATATTATCTTCAACATGAGATTTAGCCTTTTTAGGACGCTTTAATCACCTTTGAGAGCCACGAATTTCTAGTACACTAGAATATCTAGTGGGTTCATTAACTTTCTCTACTTCAATATCTTGTGGATTATGTAATTGTGTATCCTTGACAACTTTCAAGATCTACCGCATGTCCAACTTTCCCATCTAGTAGAAACGTTTTCTCTAGAAAAGTGACATTCATTAAGGAGACAACTTTTACCTCTCAAGGTAGGTGGTAAAAGTAGTATCCAAATAACCTTCTAGATATTGACATGCATGTCAAGTTTCTCTCCCACTAGTCTCACAACATAGGGTATCTCTATATCCTCAAATGTTCGAGACTAGATTTCTTGCTTAAACATATATCATATGTTAGCTTAAGCGTGCATTGGAAAGAACCCAATTTTTCATGTATGCAATAGTCTCTAGGGCATATCCTTAAAAGGAGAATGGTGGAACTCACATTGAAAGGGACCATATCTAATAAGGTCTTAAACTTCAAGGAGTTTTTAATGAGACAATCTCAATATTTTAGAGATGATCAATAATCATAGTATTCAAGTATTCATGTCATTGATCAAATCAAGAGACTTTAATACTCTTTCTTATTAGTTTCTCAAACTGACCATGAAACTACTTAAACATTTCAAGAGGTCCATAATTATGTTATCTTAAGATAAATATCCATAATGTGAGAGATCATCACTAAAAGTGATGAAATATGAGTAACATCTTTTCCACTAACACTTAGTGACTATTATACCCTTATATGGATCAAATCCAATAAGTTTGTAGCATGGTTCATTTGTCCCACAAATGGAGATTTGGTCATCTTTCCCATAAAAAGAGACTTATAAGTGAAAACAAGTCATATTCAAGACAAATTTTCATCTATCTTTAACCAACTTATTTATCCCCTTCTTGGAAAAATGACCTAATCTCACACGCTACATGTACACATGATCATACTCTTAAGATGTCTTTTTTTTGTTACTTTGTTGAAATCATACTTTCAAGAGTACAGAGATTGTTAAGTACATCGTTATAAGAAACATCACTCTCAATATGGAACATATTCCATTAGTTGATAGAAGGTTCATAACCTTTTATCTCCAATTAGGATAAAGTGATTTTCTTAATAATACTAAGCACAAAACAATCCTCTAAACTAAAGAAATTATGATTCCATAACTAAATAAATAGCTCTTAAAGGTTTTGTGGCAACATTTGCTCCATTTTATAGCTTTTAAAACTTCTTTTATTTAGCGTAATACTTCTTGTGAGAAATTGCAAACTATTGCAATTATGGTGTGGTATCCAATACCCAAGAAGTTATGTTAATCAAAAGATTAACCCCAACAAAGAACGTGTCTGAAATAGAACTTTTCTATATCCATCTTGCAATATAGAACCTGCAAACCTTCTTCCTATGCCTTTATAATCCACAATGGAAGCATGATCTTTAATCATTCAACTATTTGGTTTGATCTTTTCTTTTTATTCACACCATTTCAACTTTTGGTTCTCTAAAAAACTATTCTTTTCCAAGCTTTTGGATTTAGAACCATTAGATGAAGCAAATGTTTTGATCTATATACACATCCAACTTAGAAAGTTTTCCAATTAGACTACTCATATTTAGTCCATGTTTATGAACTAAATAGTTTCCATCATATGGTCCATGGAAAGCATTTTGGATATCCAATATCTCAATGATGGATTTCTTCACCACATAACATTTGCAAGTGAAGATGGATCAAACTAGCATGTCTCACATGCATTTTCTTGATGATCATTAGACATGTATGTTATCAAATAACACAATCTTTCTTAGGATCATCAAGTGTCATTTATAGGTATAAATGCCTTATAGTAATCGGTGGTGCATGTGCTTGTTAGCACAAATGTGATCTTCTCAAGATCTAGAACCATTCTCACAATCACTGACCAAGTTGAATAATTAAGACCAACAAACTTGTTTATCCAAAAACATTGCTAAAGAAATAAAAAACATACCATACTAGATTTCACAAATCTATAATACAAACAATATGCAATAGGTAAACATTCAATCAACATGTAACTTTATGAATAAGGTCTTAAATTCAAAAATTATCCTCCCACTAATTTAGACAGAATTCGACAACCTTAACAAATAAAGCCTTTAGTAGTAGGAATGATGCTCCATCATTATCTATCATAAGCCCAAATTTTATTGGCAATCCTACAATAGACATGGAAGATAAACAACTCTTGTTAATCACATCTCATGTGACCCTCATTTTGTTTAGTCTCATATTTGCATAAACCTAAATTTTATTAGCGTCCTTATGCAAATAATGTTAAGTCAACCACCATCTGCACAAGTATGATAAAAAGAAAATGCCCCTAAATTTCATTAGCGGTAGCATTAAATTTTCATCACCCTACGCACATCTCAAATACATCTTAACAATATAATTTGCCACATCTAGCATGTCCTAAATTTTATTGGCGATCCATACTAAACATGATGAAATCTCATATTATTAAGTATGATGGAAAGACTACGATTAATCAAACTCTTTGATTTATCGCTTTCAACTTAATATTAAACTTGAAACTTTTTCTAAGTGTTCAAGTAAGGGTTTTAATCATAGAATTCATTTTATGAATTAAACATCACAAGTCAAATTTATAAGACTAAACGTGCATGATGTGGACATCCACCCCACTTCCACACAAGAGGCTTCAAGTCCCTTCCAAGGCCTCAATGGACCCATGACTCGATCTAGGTCAAAGAAGGTGCAAGAGAAACTCCAAGCGTTTATGAGGATCATGGCACAAACCGAGGAGCGGAATGAAGATCAAGATCAAGACCTCAAGCTCCAACACATGGGAATCCAAGTGGAGAAGACCCCAAACCTTTTGGGAAGCATCACCTACACTTCCCTTGAAGCCGAGGAGAGTGCCACGCGCTTCACGCGCCTCCTCCCTCCATCCACGCGCTCCACGCGCCTCCCCCAAGCTGCGGAAGATGCCCCGCCACCCCTGGAATGCTGCACCACGTTCCCAAGCCTTGGAGAAGCCGGAAGGTAGCTTGAACGCGCCACCACGCCTAGCCACGCGCTCCCACGCGCCCTTCCTTCCAAGCGCGTGTGCAACACGCCCCAACATGGGCAAATCGGACATTTCACCTTTTCCATCAGATTTCAGCTTATTTGACTTGTATTTGAATTATATTTGTGTTATTTGGAAAATGGGAGGGAAAGTGGATTAGTGGAGGTTCTTAACCACTAGTTTGAAGTAATGGTTGGTCCTTACCTTCCATTACCAAAAATGGTGGAATCCTTCCACTCTCCTTCACCATTTTAGGTAGTGTCATAATGCCTTTTGCTTTATGCATGAAAATGGTAGGAAGACTTAAGGGGTTGTTACCAAAAGTGTTAGCCAACACTTTGGGTAATAACCTCCACTACCACCATTTCATGTATTTAGGTAGCAACTCACCATTTGGGCATTTAGAACTCATATCAGCCGAATTGTAGTCTCCATTTTGAGAGCATATTGGCTTTGGTTTCTCACTTCTTCAATCCATTCCCTTGTTCCATAATTTTGGTTCAAGAATTATATCTAGTATTGCTTAATCAAGTAGTTAAGAGGTGCTAGATCCATCTTCTTCCCTTGGCATCTAAAGTATTGTTCAACCTTGTAGTTGAAAGGTGCTTTTGTTGGCCGAAATTATCATCTTGTTCTTGTTCATCTTCCAAGCTAGATCCTTGCAAATATTGATCATTTTCCATGATCACATCAAGTGGTATCAGAGCTTTGTTGCTTGGTTGATGTTTATGTTGTAAGTTTCTTCAAAGAAACCTTTTGTTTTGATTTGCAAACTTTGAAGAAACTACTTTCTTCCTTTCTCAAAGAGTGACCGAAAGTTCATGGTCATTTCTTGCAAAGTGAAAGTGCAAAGGTTGCCATTTCTCACAAAGTGAAAGTGCAAAAAGTTGTTATATGATGCTATGATGTTGTGAAATGAAAAAGTTGTTGCTATTGAAAAAGGATCAAGAAAAGTGCAACTTTTGAAGAGAGAGAAAAGTTGTGTTCATCAAGTGTTCTTGCAAGTTCATCAAGTTCATCTTGTGTTCATACAAAGTTCATCACAAAAAGTACATTTGATCCAAAAGTTCTAAACATCTTGCATCAAAAGGTGTTTGTTGTTTGCAAAAGACCCTTCTTATACCACACCTTATTTCTTTCAACCCCATCTACCTTTAAACTTTTCAAAACCTAGTTCCAAGTAACTAGTGCTCTCTTTTTCTACTTGTTTTCGGTTTTACTAGTTTATTCTTGTGTCCATTGTTGTGTCTTCCTTGAACAAGGTTGAAAGAGGTTGTGGACTTGAGAGGTTGAAGCCAATCAAGAGTGATACACCATAGAGAATCCTCCTTGAGTGAAACACAAAAGAGAATACAAACACAAAGAGAGGGTTTATACCACTAACTTCATATTTTCAATTGCAAAAGAAAGAAGTATTTGTTGTAGGTATGTCAACTGATTCATCTTCATCACCTGCCCCTTCTCCTCCTAAGTTGAAGTTAGAAGAAACTCTTGCCACTCTTGTGCAAGAGCTTCAGGAGATCAAGGTTCAAATAGTCACCACTAATGACAAGGTGACAAGGCTTGAGATTGCACAAGGCAAGCTACCGGAGAGCTCCCATGCTCAAGGCATAACCGAAGCCACAAGGAGGGAACCGCCCCAAAAGACTCCCCAAAATGCTCCTAGCATTCGGCCTCTTGTTCCACCAAGGAGGGGCCGAATGGTTGAGGAGGTTCCGGAGAGTAGTGATGAAGAACTCCATGAAGCACCACCTCCTTTCCGAAACCCTAGAAGGCGGATCTTTCAAGATAGGGTGCAAGCCAAAGCCTATCTTGAAAGAGACTTGGATGAAGAAGAAGATTATGAAAGGAGCCACTTCCACCGAGGGTTTAACCGAAACCTAGGAGAGAGAGTCCAAGTTCAAGATCAACAAGCTCTCAACAATGTGAAGCTTCAAGTTCCACCTTTCTATGGTTCAAGTGATCCGGAGGAGTTCCTTACTTGGATGAACAAAACCGAAAGAGTCTTTGATGTCATGGGGTACAATGATGCTACCAAACTCAAACTAGCTATCATTGAACTTCATGACTATGCCATCATTTGGTGGGAGCAAGAGCACCAAGCAAGAGCTAGAAACCGCCAAGCTCCCATTGCCACTTGGGAGGAGCTCAAGCACGCCATGAGAGCTCGGTTCATCCCATGCTACTACGAGAGAGAATGTGCTCAAAGGTTGCAACACCTCACCCAAGGCAACCGAAGTGTTGAAGACTACCAAAAGGAGCTTGAAAGTGCCTTGATGAGAGCTAATGTCAAGGAGAACCAAGAGGCAAAGATGGCTCGGTTTTTGTATGGTTTGAGAGATGACATCTCTCGTGCGGTGGAGCTTTGTGATTATGGGAGTTATCAAGAGTTAGTGCACAAAGCCATAAGAGTTGAGAAGCAACTAAAGAGGGGAAGTTCCTACACTTCCTACCATACTTCCAATCGAAACTCATGGAGCAAGTCCACTACCGCCAACAAGCCTTCCACCTCCAAACCCTACAAAACCGCCACCTCCAAGCCTCCTTACCCCTCCCACACACAACCGAAACCACCATCTCACCCCACTCCCTATTCCAACCCACAACCGAAACCAAACTAACCCCTCCAAGACCACAAACCCGCCACCTCAAGCAAGAACCGTTGAATGTTTCAAGTGTCTTGGCAAGGGACACTATGCAAGAGAATGTCCCAACAAGAAGGTTATGGTGATTAGACCAAATGGTGACATCTCAAGTGAAGATGAGGAGGAAGTTCCACATGAACTTCCTAATGAAGAAACCGAGGAAGAGGAGGGAGAGTTGCCTCTTGAGGGGCACATCTTGGTCACCAAGAGAGTTCTCCAAAGCTCTCCCAAGCTAACCGAAACTACACAAAGGGAGAACCTCTTCCAAACAAGAGCTTTGGTGAATGGTGCACTATGTAGTCTCATTGTTGATAGCGGGAGTTGTGTGAATGCCGCAAGCGAGGACATGGTCCAAGAGTTGCATCTTCCCACAAAGATGCATCCGAAACCCTACCAACTCCAATGGGTGGATGATAGGTCCTTTGTCAAAGTGGTGAAACAAGTTGAAGTGCCAATCCGAATTGGCAAGTATGAAGACACCATCACTTGTGATGTTGTGAGGATGCAAGCCACTCACATCTTACTTGGGAGGCCATGGCAATATGACAAGGATGCCATTCATCATGGAAATGCCAACAAGTACATCATCTCCCATCAAAACCGAAACCTAACCCTACTCCCACTCACACCCACTCAAGCTTTACAAGACCAAATCCATTTGGCTAACAAAGCCGAAAGCAAAAGGAGGGAAATGGGAAGGGAGAAGAGAGAAAAGAGTGAGAAGGATCAAGGATCCTTGAGAGAAAAGGAGTGTGCATATGTGGGAAACACTTCAAGAGAGCAAGAGAGAAAACAAGAGTGCATACCCCACTTGGCCAAAGAGAGAGATTTCAAAAGAGCACTTTTGCAAAACAAAACTTGTTTTCTCATGGTTCCAACTTCTTGCATGCTAACCCTTGAACAAGTATCTTCTCTTTCTTTAGAAGTGCAGGATCTCTTGAAGGCATATGAGGATGTTTTGAGGACCCTTGCGGCCTCCTCCATATAGAGGGAATTAGCACCAAATTGACTTTATTCCGGATTCTCCACTTCCCAACAAGGCCGCCTATCGGACTAACCCTCAAGAGTCCAAGGAGATTCAAGCACAAGTGCACGAGTTGCTCCAAAAAGGTTTCATCAAAGAGAGCCTTTCTCCATGTGCCGTACCGGTCATCTTAGTGCCCAAAAGTGATGGCACTTGGCGGATGTGTATGGATTGCCGACCCATCAACACCATCACTGTAAAGTATAGACATCCTATCCCTAGACTTGATGATATGCTTGATGAATTGAGTGGTTCATGTGTTTTCTCTAAGATTGATTTGAAAAGTGGATATCATCAAATTCGCATGAAAGAGGGTGATGAATGGAAAACGACATTTAAGACTA
Organism: Stellera chamaejasme; assembly: GCA_024586325.1. Lineage (NCBI taxonomy): Eukaryota > Viridiplantae > Streptophyta > Magnoliopsida > Malvales > Thymelaeaceae > Stellera > Stellera chamaejasme. The sequence goes on along the minus strand of CM044981.1, from coordinate 51,303,792 downwards.
AGATTGGCTTGTATGAATGGAATGTTATGCCTTTTGGATTAACCAATGCACCTAGTACTTTCATGAGATTAATGAACCATGTTTTGAGGCATTTCATTGGAAAATTTGTGGTTGTCTACTTTGATGACATTTTGGTGTATTCCAAGAATCATGTTGAGCATATTGATCACTTGAAGCATGTTTTAGATACACTTAGGCTTGAGAAGTTGTATGCTAAGTTTGAAAAGTGTGTCTTTGCTACAAGTGAAGTTAACTTTCTTGGATTTGTTGTGGGAAAGCATGGTGTTAGGGTTGATGAAAGTAAAGTGGTAGCAATAAAGGAATGGCCCATTCCTAAGTCCATAACCGAAGTGAGATCATTTCTTGGTCTTGCTAGTTTTTACCGGAGGTTTATCAAGGACTTTTCCTCTATTGCCGCCCCTTTACATGAGTTAACTAAAAAGAATGTTGTGTTTGCATGGGGTAAAGCCCAAGAGGAGTCTTTTCTTGCTTTAAAGTCCAAATTGATGAGTGCTCCCTTGCTTGCTTTACCTAATTTTGAGAAGGTCTTTGAAATTGAATGTGATGCAAGTGGGATTGGCATTGGTGCCGTTTTGCACCAAGAGGGCCGCCCCATTGCATATTTTAGTGAAAAATTGAATGGTGCTACATTGAACTACTCCACCTATGATAAAGAGCTTTATGCTCTTGTGAGATCCTTGCAAGTGTGGAGTCATTACTTGTTGCCTAAGGAGTTTGTGATTCATACGGATCACCTCTCCTTGAAGTACCTTCAAGGTCAAGGCAACTTAAACAAAAGGCATGTTAGATGGATAGAATTCATTGAATCATTCTCTTATGTGATTAAGTACAAGAAGGGGAAAGAAAATGTTGTAGCCGATGCATTGTCTAGGAGATATGTACTTCTTTCCTCTCTTGATGCTAAAATTGTAGGGTTTGATTGTTTGAAGGATATGTATGAGCATGACCTTGATTTTGGTGAGATATATGCTTCTTGTGCTAAGGGTGGCCGAAATGGCTACTACATATTTGATGGCTTCTTGTTTAAGTTTAAAAGGCTATGCATACCAAGGAGTTCCATAAGAGAAGTCATCACTAAAGAAGCTCATGGTGGCGGCCTAATGGGCCATTTTGGTGTTCAAAAGACACTAGAGACTTTGAAGGAAAAGTTCTATTGGCCGGGCATGAAGAAAGATGTCACAAGGATGTGTGCAAGGTGCATCACTTGTCACAAGGCAAAAGTCACTCTCCAACCGAAAGGGAAGTACACTCCTCTTCCTTCTCCTACTCTCCCTTGGGTTGACATTAGCATGGACTTTGTTAGTGGTTTGCCTACAACCTCACATGGACATGATGCTATTTTTGTGGTTGTTGATAGATTCTCTAAAATGGCACATTTCATTCCATGTCATAAGAGTGATGATGCATCTAAAGTGGCCGATTTGTTTTTCAAGCATGTTGTTAAATATCATGGACTTCCTAGGTCAATTGTGAGTGATAGGGATTCTAGGTTTCTTGGACATTTTTGGAGGACCTTGTGGTCTCGGTTGGGAACTAGCTTAATGTTTTCTACCTCTAGTCATCCACAAACCGATGGACAAACCGAGGTCACTAATAGAACCCTAATCACTATCTTGAGAACCATACTTAGGAAGAATTTGAAAGAATGGGAGAAATGTTTGCCACATGTTGAGTTTGCTTATAATCGTGCATACCATTCTTCCACCTCATTTAGCCCATTTGAGATTGTGTATGGATTTAATCCTCTAACCCCTTTGGACTTGATTGCTTTAAATCATGATGATCAAATTGATGTAAGTGGACAAAAGAAAGCTCAACAAATGAAAGACTTGCATGCTAAAGTTCATGAACAACTTAACAAGATCAATGAAGCTTATGCAAAAAGGGTGAACAAGGGCAAGAAATTTCGAACCTTTGAGGTAGGGGATTGGGTTTGGTTGCACCTTAGGAAAGAAAGGTTTCCACAAGCTAGGAAGAGCAAACTTTCACCTAGAGGAGATGGACCTTTTCAAATCACAAAGAAGATCAATGATAATGCATATGTTCTTGACTTGCCATGTGATGGTTCATATAATGTTCATGCAACTTTTAATGTTTGTGATTTGCTTCCTTTTGAAGGTGATATGGAAGAACTAAATCCGAGGTCGGATTCTTTTCAAGAGGGAGGGAATGATGTGGACATCCACCCAACTTCCACGCAAGAGACTCCAAGTCCCTTCCAAGGCCTCAATGGACCCATGACACGATCTAGGTCAAAGAAGGTGCAAGAGAAACTCCAAGCGTTTATGAAGATCATGGCACAAGCTGAGGAGCGGAATGAAGATCAAGATCAAGACCTCAAGCTTCAACACATGGGAATCCAAGTGGAGAAGACCCCAAACCTTTTGGGAAGCATCACCTACACTTCCCTTGAAGCCGAGGAGAGTGCCACGCGCTTCACGCGCCACCTCCCTCCATCCACGCGCTCCACGCGCCTCCACCAAGTTGCGGAAGATGCCCCGCCACCCCTGGAATGCTGCACCACGTTCCCAAGCCTTGGAGAAGCCGGAAGGTAGCTTGGACGCGCCACCACGCCTTGCCACGCGCTCCCACGCGCCACCTCCTCCCAAGCGCGTGTGGGACACGCCCCACCATGGGCAATTCGGACATTTCACCTTTTCCATCAGATTTCAGCTTATTTGACTTGTATTTGAATTATATTTGTGTTATTTAGGAAATGGGAGGGAAAGTGAGTTAGTGGAGGTCCTTACTCACTAGTTTGAAGTAATGGTTGGTCCTTACCTTCCATTACCAAAAATGGTGGAATCCTTCCACTCTTCCTCACCATTTTAGGTAGTGTCATAATACCTTTTGCTTTAAGCATGAAAATGGTAGGAAGACTTAAGGGGTTGTTACCAAAAGTGTTAACCACACTTTGGGTAATAACCTCCACTACCACCATTTCATGTATTTAGGTAGCAACTCACCATTTCAGCCATTAGAACTCATTTTGGCCGAATTGTATGACTCCATTTTGAGAGCATTTTGGCTTTGGTTTCTCACTTCTTCAATCCATTCCCTTGTTCCATAATTTTGGTTCAAGAATTATATCTAGTATTGCTTAATCAAGTAGTTAAGAGGTGCTAGATCCATCTTCTTCCCTTGGCATTCCAAGCATTGCTTCATCTTGTAGTGAAGAGGTTCTTGGGTAGGCCGAAATTATCATCTTGTTATTGTTCATCTTCCAAGCTAGATCCTTTCAAATATTGATCATTTTTCATGATCACATCATTAAGGAGCAACCACCCTTATAAGGCATGCATTACTCCCTTAGCCCCTCCATGTGGGATGAACAACATCATCCACCCCCCTCCAAGGGAGTCCAGCGTCCCCGCTGGCACATGGACACTGTACAACCAAGCTCTGATACCATCTGTAATAGACCGTGTACAGCGCCTAGATATTGTCCGCTTTGGGCCTTGGCCCTCACGGATTTGCTTCTACCTGATCCATAGGTAAAATGCGTCTTTTAGGGATAAAGAGCAACCACCCTTATAAGGCATGCATTACTCCCTTAGCCCCTCGATGTGGGATAAACAACATCATCCACCCCCCTCCAAGGGAGTCCAGCGTCCCCGCTGGCACATGGATACTATACAACCAGGCTCTGATACCATCTGTAACGGAACGTGCAAAGTGCTAAGATATTGTCCGCTATGGGCCTCAGCCCGCACGGATTTGCTTCTTCTTGAATCCACAGGTAAAATGTGTCTTGTGAGGTTAAGGAGCAACCACCCTTATAAGGCATACATTACTCCCTTAGCCCCACATGACGCGTTTTACCTGTGGATTGAGGTATAAACAAATCCGTGCCGGTCGACGCCAAAAGCGGACAATATCTTGGCACTGTACACGGTCTATTACAACATGTCCTTATTTGCACAAAGAAGGAAAGACTGGGGGGCAAAGGGCTGCTAGGTCAAACCCAACCTTCTGGGCCGACGGTCCGAGTCTCACCTGACCCGGCTTATGGGTTCCAAGCCTGTGGTATGTGCAAGGTCAAACCCGCCCAAATCGGGCTTCCCTTCCCGACGCCTTCAACATCCCCTAGGAGCTTCAGAGCACCATCGGCACCGATGAAGGCCGTCAACGTTGAGGCCGGCGTCCCTGGCCGATTTCTGGTGCTGGTCCGCCACTAATCCGTGCATCCACACCTGCGATTCCTGAATCTTTCGAGATGCCGATACGGTGTCAAACGCCGTCGAACGACGACGGTACCTACAGGGTTTCAATCAACTCTTTGTTGCCCGACCCTTGGGTCTACAATTGCTTCCAATTTTCCTTTAATCTGCTCAATTTGGAGCAATTTAGTTTAGGGTTCATAACGCAAACCCTAACTTTCTGAGAACAATTCTCAAAATTGGATGATTTCGAGGAGCAATTTCAACAAATTGATTGAGGGCTTTTGATAAGCAACACTTTCTCCACAAAACCCATTCATTGGATTTGACAATTGATGAACGGATCAAAAATTCTCAAATCAAGATTAATTCGTGATTAACCAAAAAATTATCTAGATTAATGATTTAAATCTTAAATCATTCAAAAACATTAATTTTAGTCAAAAATAATTATTATTACCGATCTCTATCAAATCAAAAAACATGCAACATTATGATCTAGGGTTTATACAGTTTCAATTCTTAAACATATTTAATCACCAAATCACATAAACTTGCTAGAATCATAAAATAACTTGGCTCTGATACCACTGTTAGATAATATGCGGATCAATTTTCATAGCATCACATGCACGCAGCGGAAGCATAAAGTATATAATCAGAATGATGAAACCTGGTTCACATTGTAGAGCCTCAAGTGCGACTCCTCTAAGGTTGATCCACTCGATCGACGCATCACTCCGATGATTTCATGCTAGCGGAATTTGACTGGATGTTTCTTGGAGAGCTAGGATTTTCTGTAGAGAATATCATTCCACATAAGATATATTTATAGACAATGGGTAATTCTAATCCAATTAGAATTCCCAATGATATAAGGAGTTCTAATCTTATTAGAACTTGTATTAGTCCCTAGACTTATTGGTTTTGGGCATATGTATTATTATATAATACTAACAAAGTTGTTTTCAAAACTCTTTACAAAATATATTTTCATTTCATATGAAAATGAAAGTTACAACTAAACACATTTTTAAGTCATTTCTTATTTTTACAGAATTTTCAGAAAATTTTACCAACAAAACGGGCCCTTGGGGTTGTCATGAAAATACACCTCATAGTAAAGGGGAAAATTTGGGATATTATATAACGACCAAGCCCTTCATTTCCATCCCATGTAGTACTTGGGAGAACCATCGTACTATCACTCTCACTCTTTTAGTCTTTAATTATTGCTTGATTTCTTTGAAACTCTATGAACCTATTTGGTTGGACTCACTAAAGCCAGTATTGGTTTAAATTCAAGAAAAAAGATCCCTTTTGCCACCATCATTTAGCTAAAGGTCTTTTTTGCCATTATTTTAAAAAACGGTTCTTTTTTACCATCGACGATATCGTTTCTTGCCCCCATTTGTCACTCTCCATTAAATTAACTCCTCATTAAACCCTAAAGTTTAACTCCTCATCAAATTCATCCACATTCTAAACCACTTCTCATCTTCATCAATCTCATCCTTCATGGACACTATCGTCGCCATTTTCTCTGATTCTCCGATTCTCCCGCTCATTTTCAACGTAGGTCCTTCAATTCTCCTTCCCCAATTACTTTCCCCCAAACACCAGACCTTTATGCACAATTCAGAGGTACAATTTCCCCTTAGGCGATACCTAGAGACGAATCGATATGCTTTAGTTTCTTTACGCGGGCTTTCTCAGCAATCCCATCGACTCTATACATCCCTCTGGTGAGGAGCTTTAACCTCTTCATGGAGACGATGGAAGGAATCGAGAGGGAAACGAGAATCTACAACAGCATAATCTACCAGCGTGCTCGGTTTTTTGTTCTTCTCAATTCTCGCCGTGTCTCTGACTCTTTGCCAAAGATGATTTGACTAGAAGAAGATGATTTGTGAGATGGGTTTCTGGGCAATGAGGACGAAAAGGAAGAGAGAATCTGGAAAATGGCGAGCACAGAGACACCATAGATTTTAGAATCCATGGCGCTCAAATTAGAAATAAATACCCGGAAGAGAGGAGGAAGGGCTATTTCCGACGGTGCGTTGTTGTGGTGGGAGCGGTGGCTGTGGCGAAGGGAGTTAAATTGTAACTTTTACAAATTTATGGTTAATTTTTTCATTTTTAAAAGTTTGGGGTCAAATTGATTATGAAAATATACTCAGTTACGGAATATTCTGAGAAACTTCCCTCCATTAACAGCTTCAGTGTAAATACGGTCCAAAGAATAAACGTCGATGGCGAAAAGGGTCCAAGATAAAACACCGATGGCAAATGAAGACCGTTTTTAATAATAATGGCAATAGGGTGGAGTAGATGGTGGGTGAATTGACTAGTTTAATAAATTGTGATATAAATGATAGATTTTAAAAAAAAAACATTTGAGAGCAAATAGAAAATTAACTACTGGTATATTTGTAAATTCAAACAGTTAACGGAATAACTAATTGTAAAATTGACGAAATGACTACAAATGCACCGGAAAACAAAGATAAGGGACTACAATATGATGAATTCTTAAAACGGGACCTGAATATGACAATAATCAAATATAACGACATTTTTATTTTTCATTTACATCAATTTTACTTTATTACATTTTCTATTAAAAAATTACATTTTGAAATGTAGAGTATAGAAGATTCATACACAGTCAGCCATACTTACGAATAACATAATGAATTTGATAACATATTTTCATTGTTGGTTCCAAAACTATTGGTAATGTGTAAATGTTATCGCCAAAGCAAATGATGTTGCTATTAAGCCATTGAAGCCGTAATTACCACTGCTCAAGACTCGGTAGCTTCAAAAAGGGTTGCGTGGCTTCGGGCAAAAAGACTCGATTAGGTCAGGAATTCAAAATTTATGACTGAAATAGGGTAAAAACTTAAATTGGGACCATAATAGTTCAAAAACATAAAAAGTAGGACCGTCCACGGATTTTACTTTATACTTAAATACATTCTTTGAACAAAATAAATAAATTTATACATGGTTGATAGGAAGAAACAATGATATTTTATTTGAGTCCTGAACAAAAATCTCGTAAACATTCTCTACCATGATTCTATCGACGGGTCCATTGACGGTGAAGGGTTGCGTGGCTTCAGGCAACCAACTGCAATAAAATGAGATCTGATTTTTTTTTTTTGAACGGCAATAAAACATTTCATTAAGAAACAAGAAAGGAAAAACAGGACAACACCCGAAGCTACAAGCCCCTGAGATAGGAGCGGCAACGGGAACACAAACCACAAGCACCAACACTACACCCCCCTAAAGAAATTTCGGCAGCATTTCCCCTGAAAACTGACCATCCAGGCACCCTGCAAACTCAATCCAGCAACAACAAAATCCACAACACTAAAATACACCAACAGAAGAGCAGAAACGGAAAAATAGACACCATCAGAGCAGCCTAGTTCAGAACTTCAGCTGCCTTTACGAGCGGGGCCATCAACCAGTCCGTCCAAGACATTCGGAGCTTCGAGGTTCTGCTACAAATCCAGAGGTACGATATAACCTGTATTTCCGCAAAAACTCTCGACGCACTCCATGGTTGATCCTGCATAACCACGCCATTGCGGGCCTTCCACAGGGACCACGCGGAAGTATAAACAACACCTTGCCACACCTGGGAGACTTTTGAGGGGACTTGAGTCATGAACTCTCCCCCCAAAACATCGACAACCTCCCAGAGACCATCCACCTGCGTGTTGCACCATCCCGCTATTGCTTTCCAAATCTCCTGCGCGAAAGGGCATCTCACTATAGCATGATCAGCAGTCTCCACGGATTCTGAGCAGAGCGGGCAAGAGACCGAGTCCACCTGCACTCCTCGCCTCCACAGTTGGTCCCGAACAGGGATCAGACTTCGAACGGCCCGCCAGATAAACACGTTTACCTTCTTTGGGACTCTGTTGCACCAATGCATCGGGTAATCTTGGATTGCTGCGAAATTTGCGCCAATCATCAAGGAAAGTTGACGGGCCGTAAAGACCCCGTCGGTTGCCGGCTCCCACCTCCAAGAGTCCTTGATGTCCTGCTTCGGAGTGAAAACCTGAAGCACGTGAAGAAGATGTTGGAATTCACCTTCTGTCCTCCCTCTCAGCTGCCTCCTCCAACTCCAAGCCCAGCTCCACTTCCCATCGACCCACCTAATCTTCTCTACCACCCTACACTCCCGATTTAACTCCAACTCATACAGCCTTCTAAATCTGCACTTCAAGGGATCACCCCCCACCCACACATCCTCCCAGAACTTAGTATTATCTCCCATTCCCACTACTCTCCTGAAAAGGTTCTTAAACCCATTACCCAAACTCTCTACCTCCTCCGCTGCCTTCCTAATGTCCTTCCAGACACTCCAGCCTCCTCCTTCGACTCCCATCTGTAACGTCCCTGGCTCACCCTCATAAAGACTTGCCACTACCTTCACCCACCAGTTGTCCGCTTCTTTCAACCACCTCCACCTCCACTTCTCCAACAACGCCAAATTTTTTGCCCGAAGACTACCCACGCACAACCCCCCTGCTTCACTATCACCAAACAACCTTTCAATCCTAGCCCAGGTTAATTTTTTTCCCTCCCCAGAAACCCCCCAAAAAAATTTATTTCTCAGAGTTTCAATTTTCTTAACCACTCCAGCTGGGGCACGGAAAACCGACAGATGATACAGAGGTAAACTCCCAATTACCGAGTTAATCAGAGTTAACCGACCGCCGATCGATAAAGCATTGCACTTCCATTTTGAGAGTCTCTTCTCCACTTTTTCCACCACTGAATCCCAACTCTTCTTCCGGCTCATGTTCAGACCCACCGGCAATCCCAAATATGGGAATGGCAGGGCCGCCGCTGTGCACCCTAGAGAACGTGCCACTAAAGACACCGTCTCCATGTCTACACCGACCCCAAAGATTCTTGTCTTCTCCAAGCTGATCTTCAGACCTGACGCCATTTCAAAGCAATTTAGCAAGCTCATAAGAGCTTTTGCATTCTGAAGAGACCATTCACCACAGAATACCGCGTCATCGGCATACTGAAGATGAGAAAGAGATACCCTGCCTCCACCTATCTTTACCGGCTGAAAAACATCTTGGCTCACCGCCTCCTCCATCATCACGTTCAACGCTTCTGCAGCCAGGATGAAAAGGAACGGAGAGAGCGGATCCCCCTGGCGAATTCCCCTTTCCATACTACACTCCGCCGTAGGACTGCCATTGACAAGAACCGACACCCTTGCAGAACTTAGGCAACCAGAGATCCAATTCCTCCATTTTACCCCAAACTTCATTTGTTGCAACACTGAGTCCAAGAATTTCCAACTAATGCTGTCATACGCCTTCGCAAAGTCCACCTTGAGAAGCATCATCTGCCGCTTTTCTCTTTTGATTGAGGAGACCACTTCATTCAAAATCAAAATCCCGTCCGTTATCTGTCTCCCTTCAATGAAGGCGGACTGCGCTTCCCCAACTAAGCCCGGCAACACCTTCTTCAATCTTTCTGCCAAAAGCTTTGCCACAATTTTGTACAGGCACCCGATGAGACTAATAGGGCGGAAATCTGATAATTAATGTTTGATACTCTCTTAGTATTCAAATAATTACATCATTTAATTTTCATATTTCAAAATATAATGTTTGACTCAAATGTTTACAAAGATAGATAGTGCAAAAAATTCAAAAAAAAACAATTATATTCAAAAAAGGTATATTGCAAATTATCATACACAAAAAAAATATTTAACTTTAGATGTCTAATTATGCATGAAAACAATCATAGGATAAATACTGTAAAACAGCTAAAATCAATGGTGCAATCTTCGAAATATGGAGGGAGTATAAACATCGATCGGCATATTAGTTCCGTAGAATTACACATCATTTATCCTAATAAATCTTATTTGTTCCTATGTACATTGTCTTTTGAATCATATCAAACGAAGAGAACACATAATTCAAATAAATTTATAATTAAATTTGGAGAACTTCTAAAAATTACAAATTTGGAAATAAAAGGAAAAAAATGGACATCAGTATTTTAAAAATTATCAAAAATATATATGTTGGAGATTTTTAGAATGTTACTAGTGGCCGAGCGTCAGCTGGGTCAGCCTTCGTCTTGTTCTTCTTTTGTTGACGGATCATGTGAGAGACCATTGCGGGAGAAGTGTGCTCCACCTGCAATCCGCACTAGAGGGTTCTCCAGTTAACGGGTCTTCGACGCTCAAACAGTACTTTGTTTTTTGAGTGAGAAAGTAGAAAGAATGTAGAGCTTATAAGTGATAAGATTACCTCTGCGGTTTGCAAAGGAGAGGCTGGTGGCATGCTAGTAATTTACCTAAAGTCCGAACGTGGTGGTCGACCACCTTTTGTATGTCAGGCGGCGCCTTTTGGGGAGTTCGGTTCGTCCGGGAGAAAGTCTGCTTGTCCCCTGGCAACTTTATGGCAGTTGTCAGGTGTCAGGTGGTTGGTGGAGTTCCCAGGAGGCAAAAGGTACGTTTCGCATTAATGGTGGTCGTAGTTCCGGTTAGTCCTTCGGCGGGAAGTGTGCTCGAAGTGCTCCTCCTGGTTTTGGGCTGGGCCTGTTAGGCCTCGTTGGTCCATGTGGTTTTGGAGGGTTTGTTGGGCTTAGTGGTCTTGGAGACTGTTGGGCTCCTAGGTCATCAGTTAGTGTTCATTCTTGCATTTTATTTTGATGATTACTATTTTTTCATAATAAAAAAGTAGATTTTAGTACAAAGATTATTATTGATATTATTTTAAAACATTTGTTTTCATATTTGATACTTTTAATGGATATTTTAGACTCAATTTATAATTAATATGAATAATTTGGGAAAATTATTTTTTAAAAAAATATACACGTGATAAAGATAATGACTCAAAAATAAAATTACAAAGTTAGAGGGGTGTTCAACACATTTTAGAAACCATAAAGGTCAATTTGAGCATTTTTACGGTAAGTTCTGTTAAGTTTTAACGAATGTTAAATCGTAGGTATAGATTTGCAACAATTGATACAGTTCAAGTATATCTAGTGCAATTTACTCTTATTTGAATATGAACTTATGACGATCCAAACTTGACTTTTCCTAGTCAAAATTCATTTTAAGTTGTGTTCATAACTTGATTCTTGGTGATCAGAAAATTAATTTAGTTTCGATGATCAAATATGGAGTTATGATGATCAGATTACCGTTCAAAATTTACTAAGTAGTTATCAAAACTTAATTTTTGTTTATCAGAAACTCAACACATGTGATGATCAACTATTGACTTATAATGATCACAATTTTACTTTCATTGATCAAAATACAATTTCAAGTGGTGATCACCACGATTTTTGTTGATCAGGTTTTCAATTTAAGTATGATCATTACTTGTTGATGATCAAATGTTGAGTTTTGCTATCCAAATGTTGAGATATGATGATCATAACTTGATTTTTGCTGATAAGAAATTCTAGTCAAGTGAGATTAAATATGAAATTAAGATGATCAAATTTAACTTTTGATAATCAAAAGTAAACACAACAATTTTGATAGGACGAAGGAAGTACTAAGATCATATGTTGACTTATGGATCAAAACTTTATTTTTGTTGATAAAAATTTTCATTTGAAGTGATTATCAATATGTCATTTTTTATGATCAAATTTTGACTTATGATGATCAAAAGTTCAATACAATTGATGATTAATACATAATATTTGTTGATCAAAAGATATTTGATGCTGATCAAAACTGGATTTTTGTTGATAAAAAATCCAGTTTAAGTGATGATGAACATGTTATTTTTTATGGTCAGTAGTGGAGTTGCGATGATCATGATTTTATTTTTACCGACTAAAAGATCATTTGAAGTGATGACCAAAATGTGGAAAGTTGAAGCTTATAGTCTAAATTGAAACAAGAGGTAAACGTTAAAGGCTTGTTGTTAAAGGGAACATTGAAATGGGATCCATTTGTCAAGATGGGAAAACGTTAAGGGTAGCAGCACGGTTTAGCCCACTTCTGGCTGAAAAGTCTGCGGCTTGTGCTAGAGATTCGATGGCTGGCATCGCCTGGCTTCCACTCTAATGAGTGACGGCCCCCAGGATTTTTATCACCCTGCCCCGTTTTCTTGAGAAGACGTCAACACTCCAATCGATCACAGTTTCAGTATTTTTATTTATTTTTATTTTATGAGGCACAAATCATATATTTAAATTACATAATTCTATTATTTCATTAAAATTATTATATTTGACTCAAATATTTATTAAAATAAATAGTAGAAATGTATATGAATTATTTAAATTTATATGTCTAATTATTCATGAGAAAATTATGGATTAAATAATTAATAAAAATAAAAGGTGCAATCTTATAAGATAGATGAAGTATAATACAAATTAATGCATAACTGAGAGGAAAGAAATATTGAAAAAGTTTAGGGCTTTTGAAATATGAACGTAAAATTTGTGATAAAAAAATTAAAAATGTTCAAAAAAAAAAGTTTAAAGAAATCTCTATTAAAAAGAATAAGTTTCAAAACTCAAATAAAATATCATTGTTTCTTCCTATCAACCATGTATAAATTTATTTATTTTGTTCAAAGAATGTATTTAAGTATAGAGTAAAATCCGTGAACGGTCCTACTTTTTATGTTTTTGAACTATTATGGTCCGAATTTAAGTTTTTACCCTATTTCAGTCATAAATTTTGAATTTCTGACCTAATCGAGTCCTTTCCGTCCAGTTTCACCGTTAAAGTGGACGGAAAAGTGTGAAATGTTTATTTTACCTCTCTATTAATTGCTATAGCACACCTCAATATTTTAAAACTAAACAATTCTACCCTAAAGTTTTCTAGATTCACACATTGACCCTAAACTCCTTATTCACTATCAATTTTGTCATCTTTTTCATCACACTAAGGACTAAACAAGTAATTATTCCTAAATTACTAAACTCACAGTTATCTGAAGACGGACTCGTTAAAGCGGAGATGGACTTGGCTGGGATGGCTTTGGCAAGCACGATTTTGGGAAGAGGGAAGTGATGGGGAAAATAAAAACCGAGGCTTCAAGGGTTCTGTTTTTTAAATCAATTGTGAGGGAGTTGAATCGGGGTTGGGGAATCGATTTCAGGTAGACTTGATTTGGGGATTCGATTGGAAGGGACGAAGGGCGAACAAAACTGAGAAAGAGATTCGGGCAAAGTTGGAGGAGGTGGTTCAATAAGCAAGGGTTCATGGCAAAAGACTTGAGCAACAATCGAGGGAGTAATCGGAGCTAACTCCACCGACCTCTCTCCAATTTTTAAATCATGGAGCACCGCGCTTTCACGGCAGAGGACATGAAAATTGTAGAAGCTCATGCCCAATTTGGGAACAAGTTGAGACCATAGCAAAATTCTTGAAAGGACGTACGATTGGATTAATAACGGCGTAAAGAACACTGGAACTTGACACTCAAGAGGGAATCGTCGGAGTCTGACGGCGAGGAAGAGATTTGGGAGAAGCGAACACCGTCGTCGTTATCGGTGTCGGAGATGAAGTAAAAAAAACATCATCGTTTCCCTCCAGATTTGTTGCGTTTCTAGCACATCTTGCAATAACTTCTCTCTAAATTATCCATAACAATCTTAAGACTCTGTGCTAGGAATTAAGAAAGTAGAGAACATCTTGCAATCACATCATGTTATGCTTGTTTGATTTTGGTTGTATGATTGTTTTTATTTAATTATAATTTTGTTCATATGTATGCTTGTCCTTGTAGAATCGTTGTTAATGTTGAAGAGTGTGATGAGAAAGATGACAAAAATGATGATTAATGAGGAGTTTATGGTCAATGTGTAAATCTATAAAACATTAGGGTAGAATCGTTTAGTTTAAAAATATTGAGGTGTATTATAGTAATTAATAGAGGGGAAAAATAGACATTTCACACCACCCATCAACTTTAACGATAAAGTTAAACGGAAAGAATTCGATTAGGTCAAGAATTTAAAATTTATGGCTGAAATAGGACAAACTTAAAATGGGACCATAATAGGTCAAAAACATAAAAAGTAGGACCGCATGTGGATTTTACTCTTTAAGTATATTAAAGGCCTAAAAACACATTGGTATCTTGAACCAGTGGCAGAGGTACTTAGGGACAGGGGATGGCAGCAGTCACCCCAATTGTTTTGAAAATGTAGGGATATATATATATATAGTGTACATTTAGGTTAGTTTGGGGTTAATTATATTTTCCTTTTATGTTAATTCAAATTCAAATTCTAATTCAATACATATTTGGAAATAGCTAAAAAAACTCAACTCAATCCGATATCTAAATACTAACTATTAACCTAATTGTAGTATACTAACTCTTCTATGGTCTAAATATCCACGATGAGTGTAAAATTTATTTCTATAAAAAAAATCGATGAAAGAAAAGTTACACTACCAATGCATAAAATCATGAGTAATTATTCTGTCAAGTGGTGAAACTTTATTTCCATTATCAGCATTTTATTAAACAATTTTTTGTTTATTAAACAATTTTTTGAGTCAGTTATATTTTTATAGTACTAAATTTGTAGGCTCTCAATACCAATAAAAAAGATGATGAATTGTGTTACCAACACCCGGTAAATGACTAAGTTAATTACGCGATTAAATGCTAATACCAGGATTAGTAAATTTTGTGTGGCTCGGGGCTTATAATTAAACATGTGAAGCATGATTTGTGTGTGATATGATGTCCCGAGGATTGTGTTCAGATTTCGTTCCGATCAGAAAAGCGGTTTGAAAGTTGAAAAATTCGGGTTAGACTTAATTGAAACTTTTGAAAGTTTGGGGGCCAAAGTGTAAAAAGAGGAAAAATAGCACAATGATTGGAAAAAGACAAGAAAGAGGCTGCTAACATGGAGGAAAATTTGTCCCATTTTCATGAAAAATGAGAAAAAGAAAAGAAAAGAAAATATAAAAGGGAGGAAAAATGCAAAAATGCCATAAAGACATTATTTCTTCTTCTTCTTCCTTTTCCTTCTCAGCCGGAACTAACCTCTATGGATGCGCCTCTTTGAGCTCAAAATGGATTTTGAAGAATACTTGAAGAAGCTTTGAGGTAAGCATATCAAACTGATCCTTGTGATGAGTTATAAAGTTTCTACGGATCAGATTTTGTCAATTCAGCTCCGTTTGGAAACCGTGGAGTTCTAAAATTTCTCCATAATTATGGAACCATTTCTTTGGTTGATTTTATGGTTCCTAAACCTTCCTTGCATCTTCTTTTACACACTTGGTGTCAGGAGTGTGAGCATAAACTTTGCAGAAGAGCTGCCGAAATCCGTTTCTGATTTCCTGCATGGAAACTCAACTTCAATTTTGTGAGAAAGTATGTGTATATTATTGATCAGGGCGAAGAGTTATACATTTTGTACGGTTCAGATTTCGTAGGAAAGGCTTTATGTGAAAGCCGTTTTTTCCTAATTCTGCTACATTTTTGGAGCCACCATCTGGGGCTAATTTTATGGATTCTGAGTGTGTATTATGTATTCTCTGGATAAATTGTGTACAGGGAGTGGGCAGAAATGCAGCCGAAACTCTGCCGAAATTCGTACCGGGACGTTTGAACGGGAATTTCGATTCGGACTTGTGTGAAAGGTAAGGGTTCAGTGTGTCTCTTGATATGCCATTTTGGAGTACTTTATAAAATGCATATCGGAGTATATTGAGGCTAAGTTTGGTTTGATGTGTGATTTAATGGTGGGGATGTGGTTGTCAGAATGCTCTGATACCAATTGATGTGATTTCGGGAGGGTACCTGGAACACGAGGAGCATATCTAGCCAACAAAGAAGCAACACGAGGTAGGTATGATTGATGATGCGAAAATGTCAACAGGTTAACAGATCCGGAATGCACAAAAACAAAACGATGCGGAAGCTTATGAAATGAACTGATATGGCCGCCAACTCCTACTGGATCCTTGCCCAGGCAAAGATGGTGTTATGCCTTTGGCGACTCCTCCTTCTTGATACCAAAGAAGATCCAAGACAAAGAAAGCCTTCGTTGTCAAAATTGTGGGGGAATGTAGATGGGGCCAACACCTCCTTCTTCCAATGAGAAGGCAATATTGGTCTTAGTAGACTTGTCAAGAAAACTTAACAAGAATTGAGTGGAAAAGGTAGATAGGTTGAAAAGAGAATCACTCTCAATTTCAAGGAAAAATGTGAAATATATTTGATGATTGAATTGTCTTGCAAACTCACCTACACCTCCTTTTATAGGACAAGGAAGCTAGAAATCTAAATCAATTTAAAAGTCCCTTCTTCTCTACTCTTAATGATGGAAATTAAAAGGAGATGTAAATATGAGAATTTTAAAAAATTATTGCTAAAACTTATTCTAGGCTAGCTATGGGATAGAACTAGCCAAAATATCTCTGAAAACTGAAATAAAATGATGGAAATTCGAGTTGGAAGATGAGGGATGAGTTTTGGCCAAATAAATGAGGAGTAAGTGATCCTCATTTAATGCTTTGATGGAGGGGCTTCAAGGCTTGTAACTCCTTCTTCACCAATGGTTTCTGGATGATTTTGGATGACTCTTGAGTCCTCAAGGCTGCTGAAGTTCGTCATTGATGAAGAGTGAATGCTTGGAAACCTTTGAAGTGCATTGAATGCGCCAGCTGGAAACTCAACAGGTTGAGAATTTCGTGAACTATGGCTTTCCTTGGCATTTGATATGGCCAATTGAATCTGGGCTTCTGAATCTTGAACCATAGTATTGGAATGGGCTTTAGTCCAAGAATTGAGTGTATGGACATTTCCTTCATCTCCAAGAATATGTTCATTTTGCTCCTCAAGCTTTCAAAACTGTCATTCAACAAGTTGAGAATGTTCTTTGCCTTCTTAGTTTGCCTTTTTGTAGTTGATCCTCCAAGAATAATGAATGGATCTTGATATTTGGCTCTAGGCTGCTCCTTATCATTTGATTCATTGAAGGTGGAAGTGTCATAAAAGCCAATGACCTCTTCTTTTGGCATGTGAGCTCTTGGATCCTCAAGGTTGCACATGGGTGCATCTAGATCACTTGTCGGTTTCGCGTCATTCCCTCCCTCTTGAAAATGATTCGACCTCGAATCATAATGTTCTGTAACAGAAAAATATAGGAGGTTAGATGAAGCAATTCCGAACATGTACATCCAATGCATAAAGAAGTTGAGAAACAAATTACTTCCCTTGGTAGCCCTCTTGAAATTTTCAAGGGGCTTATATGTCTTGAAAATTTTTGAAGTAATTTCTCATGAATTTGGACTTCTTTTTGGAAGTTCATGACTTCAAAGATGAATCCTTTGAACCTACAAAAGAAATGTAGTCCTTTCTCTTTGGCTAGATTATAAACTTTATGGGCAAAAATATCAACACATAAAATGTATGAGAACAAGATATGTAATTGCTTGGAAAAGTCAATTGTAGCATGGTAATCATTCAACATCATGTCATAGCAAGGTGAATTAAATCCAGAACTTGTATATTGCATATCATCACCATTCTCAGAAGACCGAAGCTTGGTAGTAGATAAACAATCACCATTGTTAAGAAAAAGATTAGAAAAGACATCATCCTCATGCTTACTCAACAGGTTGAATGGATGCAAACATACTCCCGGATCAAACACGAATATGGATCTTTCATTCATTTCATTCAACAACAAAATGTATGTATCATCCATCTTAACACATAAGAACAATTCCTGACCAAAGTTGAATTCAACACTAATTCTAGAATTGTCCAATTTATTTCTGGAATATTCAACATGTTTAACATCTGCATGTGACCAATTGAATGGTGCAATTTTCAAATCACAGTCAACACGTTGAGAATTTGTTAGACAAGAATTAGAAACA
Source organism: Stellera chamaejasme (assembly GCA_024586325.1). Lineage (NCBI taxonomy): Eukaryota > Viridiplantae > Streptophyta > Magnoliopsida > Malvales > Thymelaeaceae > Stellera > Stellera chamaejasme. The sequence goes on along the minus strand of CM044981.1, from coordinate 51,285,708 downwards.
AATTTGCTTTCAACAATAGTAAGAATAGATGGTGAAAACAACGCATGCTTAAGAATAATTTTCCAATCAATCTTAGGCAATAACAATGAAGCATACGAGTCAACATATTCAACACGTTGAGAAGACAGAATCAATCCTAAACTAGAGCACAAATCATTCAATGGAATAATTTCATGCACAGTTTCAGATTTTCCAACATCAAGCAAATTAATACTCAAAGAATCATTTTTAACAAATAATTTATTTGAGTAAAGAGAAAAGTTACCATCCCTCGAAACTGATGTTTCCTCTTGATGTGGTTCTTCTTCCTTTCTAGATAATGCTTCAAACAATGAGTTTTCACTTTGATTTTCAACATGTTGGACAATTGTAGACACAATTTCCAAAGGTGGCACAAGTGGTACTTCAACCACAACTTCTTGCTCTTCCTTAAGGTTGATGTTCTTGCCTTCTTGAACATCATCATTCTCCTGCACAAACATCAAAGAAGAACAAACTTGCAATTCATTAGACGTTAGTAAATCATTTGGGATTGTTGGAGGCAAGGTGCTCTCTGGTTCAACACGTTGAGAAAGTGGAGGTGGCTCTTGTTTTCTCTCAAACTCATTATTTTTCCACTCGAAACACTCAACTCTTTCTTTTGATAAGACCACTTGGGTCTTTTGCTCACTATTTTCTCTCAAGCCCTCATCTCTCTTTTTTCTAGTTATTCTCTCACCATCCCAAAAGACACTTGACTCTTGCAAATCCACTTGGGATTTCGTTTTATTTTCAGTGTTTCCCATGTGTTTAGCCACCTTACCTTTGGCCTCACTCTGAAGGTGGATCTTGTTGTCATGAGTTTGTTGTTGGGCTAAAGGCACCACGGCGAACGTTCTGTCAACAGGTTGAGCTGCGTATTGATTGGTCACACCAACAACACGCGCTCTTGAATGAAGAGGAGTATCTTCTTGAGAAGCTGGAGGATTTGATTGCACAAGTATAACTTTTCTTGCTGTCATCAAAGTACCTTCAACCTGGAAAGGCCAATTCTTCTTCGGAAACATGTTGTGCACATTTGTCTTCAACAGGTTGAGAACTTTTGCTCTCTTCATTTCTCATGGTCATTACTTCCAGAAATTCAATCTCATGACGAGATGTAAACGGTGGATGATTTTTGAAATGGTCTTGGGAAGTGGAAGGGATAGAAATGGAAGGTTTGGAAGGGGTACCTTTTGGTGGTGATGGTCGGAATCTTTGTGGAGCTTTTGATAAAGTGTTGCATCGTCGAACCTTGGAGGAAGTGTTGCTCCTCTCAAGCTTTCTTTCAATTCTGATGGGTTTTTGCAACAACTCATGAAAATTATTGTACTCACATAATTTCAAAATCTCCACAATTTCAGGTCTAAGTCCTTGGATGAACCTAGACATTTTTGCTTCTCCTTTCTCAACCATACCTGCCTTAAGAAGGGCTGCCTCCATCTCTTTATGGTAGTCTTCAACACATTTAGTGCCTTGGACAATGGTTTGAAGGCGTTTGAGACATCCTCGGCCATGAGGCTTTTCTGCTTTTTGACCATTCTCGAATCGGGCAAGCCTTTCATTTATTGGAGCAACTTGTTCCTGCAACATTTTTTTGAACTGTGCTAACAATCTTTCGTTAGTCATTTTCACTCACAAACTCACAAGATTCTCTTTATAAACCTAGCAACTTTTTCTGGCTCAAAATTCTTGAAAAAGTGATTCAAAACAAGACACAAAAGACACAATAAAATAAAACCTCAAACAAACCTCAACAGGTTGAGGGAAGTGTTGTTACTTTTTGCAAAACGGTTCTTTTGTGGGTTTTGGAAAAGGATATTCCGCAACTTTTGAAAGAACAGGTTTGAAAAGGCTCTGAGGTTGTTCTTTTTCTTGCCCTTTGTTTGAAATTGTTCCAAGAATTCTTCAAATTACCTTTTCTGCAATCTGTAAACAGGTTGAGACAGTAGCAGTTTTTTTTTCTCTTTTTTTTTCAATGCAAATAAGATGCGATTTTTTTTTGTTTTTTGTTTTCTATGCAGATTGCACAACACTGGAACAAGAAATTAAAAATGGCAAGAACAACCGAGAAAAACACAATGATAACAAAAATGATATATGTTGCGGAATAAAAAGAAAAGGGTAGAAAAACTTCTCCTTGTTGAGCAAGTGGCTCTGATACCAATTGATGTGGTTGTCAGAATGCTCTGATACCAATTGATGTGATTCCGGGAGGGTATCCTGGAACACGAGGAGCAGATCTAGCCAACAAAGGAGCAACACGGGGTAGGTATGATTGATGAGGCGGAAATGTCAACAGGTTGACAGATCCGGAATGCACAAAGCAAAACGATGCGGAAGCTTGTGAAACGAACGGATATGGCCGCCAACTCCTCCTGGATCCTTGCCCAGGCAAAGATGGTGTTATGCCTTTGGCGACTCCTCCTTCTTGATACCGAAAAAGGTCCAAGACAAAGAAAGCCTTCGTTGCCAAAATTGTGGGGGGAATGTAGATGGGGCCAACACCTCCTTCTTCCAATGAGAAGACAATATTGGTCTTAGTAGACTTGTAAAGAAAACTTAACAAGAATTGAGTGGAAAAGGTAGATAGGTTGAAAAGAGAATCACTCTCAATTTCAAGGAAAATGTATAATATATTTGATGATTGAATTGTCTTGCAAACTAACCTAGACCTCCTTTTATAGGACAAGGAAGTTGGAATTCTAAATCCATTGACAAGTCCCTTCATCTCCATTCTTAATGATGGAAATTAAAGGAGATGTAAATATGAGAATTTAAAATAATTATTTCTAAAAATTATTCTAGGCTAGCTAATGGGTAGACCTAGCCAAAACAACTCTGAAAACTGAAATAAAATGATAAAAATTCGAGCTAGAAGATGAGGGATGAGTTTTGGCCAATAAATGAGGAGTAAATGATCCTCATTTAAGTGCTCTTGATGGAGGGGCTTCAAGGCTTGTAACTCCTTCTTCACCAATGGTTTCTGGATGATTTTGGATGACTCTTGAGTCCTCAAGGCTGCTGAAGGTCGCCATTGATGATGAGTGAATGCTTGGAAACCTTTGAAGTGCATTGAATGCGCCAGCTGGAATCTCAACAGGTTGAGAACTTCGTGAACTATGGCTTTCCTTGGCATTTGATATGGCCAATTGAATCCGGGCTTCTGAATCTTGAACCATAGTATTGGAATGGGCTTTAGTCCAAGAATTGAGTGTATGAACATTTCCTTCATCTCTAAGAATATGTTCATTTTGCTCCTCAAGCTTTCAAAACTGTCCATCAACAGGTTGAGAATGTTCTTTGCCTTCTTGGTTTGACTTTTTGTAGTTGATCCTCCAAGAACAATGAATGGATCTTGATATTTGGCTCTGGGCTGCTCCTTATCATTTGATTCATTGAAGGTGGAAGTGTCACAAAAGCCAATGACCTCTTCTTTTGGCATGTGAGCTCTTGGATCCTCAAGGTTGCACATGGGTGCATCTAGATCACTTGTCGGTTTCGCGTCAACATGCAGTAGTATCATATTCAGGGTTTCTGCTGAAAATTAGATATGTATGTGTTTGTGGCATCGGACATGTGCTGGATTTCAGTTGTGTGAGCATGCGGATGTGTTTGTGCAGTATTTTGTTTGCAGTATGTGTGCGAAGTAGAATTATGTGTCATATGTACAATTTCTGAGAAAGAAAAATGTAAGATGGCCTGTAGGGCCCACAGGGTCATAATTGGCCTGTGGGGCCCACCTGACAGATGTGATGTGTGTGTGATCTGTTACCCCAATTGAGTATGGTTATGGTGTTAATGAACATCGTAATTACTTGTGTGCTTCCGCCGTGGGGTGACAGTAGGTGGTATCAGAGCATGGTTTGTCTTTAGTCCTGGATGTTTGTTCTGTTGAGTGATTGGCGTATATGTTTTCTGGATGTGGCTATCTGATCTGGTATTTGGTTTGGTATTCTGGAATTCTGGCATTTGTATGATCTGTGTTCTGGAACATTGTTTGGATTTGTGTATGTGATCTGTGATATAAATTATCTTTTCTGAGATCGAACGCTATTACATTATGCATTTGCATTTGCATATATAGAGCCCATTGGAATACTGTTGCTTGCTAGTTTCTGAGTGTTTAACCGTTATATATGTGCTCTTTGGTTTTATTTTGAAATACTCAGGAATATGGTGGATACTCGTAGAAGACGAGAGCAGAATTAGGAGAGGCAAGACAGAGATCCTGAATCTCAGCAGATTGTGCCACACGTGATAGGTCTGAAACCACAGGTTCCTCCAGTTTTAGTGCAGGTCCTTGAGCAGATTAGGGATAGTTTGGCAGTGCTGCTACCGGGGGCATCACATGCAGAGCAATCAGCTCAAGGATGTTCAGTTGAGCAACAGCAGCATGTGGATATGAGTGGTGTGGGACGTATTGAGCCACACACTGTGACATATAATAGCCCACATGTGCGTAAGGATGTGAGAGAAGAGGCAAGACATGAGGATGTGAGTACCGATGAGGAGAGGCGACACCCTCGAGCTAGGAGGGTACGTTCTGAGGTTGGTCATGTCACCAGACATGATCGTACTGTTCATGATCACTCCCGAGATAGTGTACAAGGCCGACACCGCAGGCGACATCGGGATGAGGATCAGGATAAGGATGAGCAGTCACGCCGATCCAGGAGGCGTAGAGAGGGACATGAGCGCCCGAGCAAGGTACTTGAGAGATTCTAGCGCCAGCTCCCCCGAAGTTTAGCGGAAGAGGTGGTCCCGAGGCAGATAAGGTCTGGTATAACTGGATCAATGCTATATTCGAGAGATTAGAGTTTCCTCCTACCACGACGGTATCCCTGGTCAATTATAATCTGGAGGGAAGAGCCGTCATCTGGTGGGAGAGCGTTAGGAACAGGCACTGGGCCGAGCTAGCTACGAGAGGCGAGCCCGATGTTGACATAACGTGGGATGTGTTCAGTCGACTGTTCCAGGAGCAGTATGTGGGAGATGCGGTCCGAGACTTGCGACAGACTCAGTTTGACAACCTAGTACAGGGCAGCATGAGTATGCTGAAGTATGAGCATGAGTTTGATCGATTAGTTCGGTATGTTCTGCAGTACTACGGGATGGAGGAGCAGAATGCCAAGAGATTCATACGGGGACTGCGACCCGATATTCGAGTGACATTATGACCGTTGGCCATTACTACTCTTCATGAGGCGACACAGAAACCCAGCTCATCGAGTAGGAGGAGACTGAGAGCAGGCAGGCACCATACCGACCTCTGGAGAGCAGGAGAGGCACAGGTCTGCAGAGGTTTCCCCGAAACACCAGGAAGGCTCCTACTAGCAGTACGAGTGCGAAGGGGAAGGGGGTAGCATCCTCATCTGTTGTGTGTCCGACATGTGGGACATCTCATCTGGGTAGGCCGTGCTATCGAGAGACGAACAGATGCCTGAAGTGTGGGTCAAGTGACCATTGGATCAGAGATTGTCCACAGGCAGCACCGAGGAGAGATTTTGGCAATTGGCCAAGAGCTCAGTATAGTGCACCGGTGGGATGAGGAGCACCACAGGGTGGTGCTAGACAACCGCCATAACAGCCACGATTTCCACCCCCTCTAACACCGCAACCGAGGGCTGGTAGGGTATTCCAAATCGAGAGAGGCGAGCCGACACAACATGGAGCATTGAAAGGTACCTTACTTCTGAATGATATGCATGTGAGTGTTCTTTTTGATACGGGTGCTTCTATATCTATTATCGCACAGAAATATGTTATGCCCCGGCATTTGTGTTATGACTCGTCCTCACCGGACGTGTCATAATTGGAAGGAATAAAATGAATAAGGACTAAATTGGAAGAAATATATAAATTGTGGGTAAAATTGAAAGAAATAGGAATCTTGGGATAAAATTGAAAAGAATTAAATTTGATTAATTTAGAAAGTGACATAATTGAAACCTAGTAACTAAGTTGGGTAAAATTTGTACATCTAAAACTTACCCAGGACTAATTTAGTAATTAACTAAACCTAGAGACTATGCTATCTGCTACAATATCAGACTCGACAGAGACACGGGGAGGAAGGGAATGAAATTACTTTGGGGATGGGTTTTTTCTTTTTATAAAAAGAAAATAGGAGGATCAATATCCTATCAATCTCACTGTTGGTTTTCGATCTGAGGAAGGGAAAAAAGCCCACCTCCTTGTTCTTGATTGGTGATGATACTTGATTGGGAAAGGAGAAAAGAGCTAAAGCAGATGGTGAGAGCCGATGGCTCAGCTCCGTTCGATGGTATTGGCGAGTTCGGCAGAGAAGAATGGATTTTGGAGGAGGTGTTCGATCAATTCATATCGAATTGAGGAAAAGAGAAGAGGGATACGATTATGGGGCTGCTATCGATTGGAAAAGAGTGAGGGCAGAGTTGGGTTCGATGATTCATCGGGCAAGGGATTGATTCAGAAATGGAGAAGAGTCGGTGAGGTTGGAGAGTTGAATTTACTGTTCATGTTTGTTGCAGCAAAGACGGAGAGAAGGGCGGCTCTGGGTTCAAGCGCAAGAAAGATTAACTTCTAGGTTCGTTTCTTCAAGCTCAACATGAGATGAACAATGGTGGCCTTAATAAGACGGATTAAGAGAGGAAGCTGGGTAATCGAGATAATTACATGTTAAATTCGAAATTTGGTTGAGCACAAATGCCCGATAAATTGTGCTAGTGGCTGAAACGTGTTTAATCTTGGTAACACAAATAAAGGTAATGGCTAAGCTTATTCTAAATTCGGTTGCCTTATGAATATAGGACCATACGTGTGTTTTCTTGACATAAGTTCAGATTAGGTGCTGCCCTGTTTTGAATGTGTATATTTGCATGTTTGATTAGATTGGTTTAGCTCTGTTGGTCTTTTATGATGAAAAACCATGTTTATTTGCTTGACTGATGTCTAGGAATTTAGGAATCTTAGTTATCTCCTTGAATTAGTTTCGAGTTTAGAGACTAAAGAGGAACTTATGGAAATTAATTCTGATTAACGTTTTGGTGAGCTATTCATGTAAATTAAGTTATTAACTTCTTAATAAACCTAGAGATTGCCTCGGCTCTTCTTTCAGAGAGGTATGTTTGGTTGCCAATTAGTTGTAAGTTAGTTTTGTAATATTTTGGACTTGAATAAGTCTACTGGTTCTCTTTTATTAATTAGACTTGGATGTTCTCTATTTGTATATAGGGAGTTGGGTTAATATTTAGGCCAAGTGCTAAGTTAATAATTGATCATGGTTTGGATTCTTTAAGCCCATGCTTGCTCTTAATAAATTTAATGGTCATGAACGTAAATCTGTTTGGTTAGTTTTTCTATTGATCATGCTTGCTAAACCATGAGATGAATTTGTCCTCTCTTCCGATTCACTGCTATCCAAGTCTTGTTCCTTTTACAAATCTACCCATTGGTAAATTACAAGCATGTTTGATGCTTTAACCTTGGATTGACGTTAATTTAAGATGCTTGGTTTAAAAAGCATGAGAGGTAAGCTCCTAGTACTTCGTACATGACTTTTGTTTTTTTATTACTTTTTAAGTGGAAATGATTAATAGTGAGTGATATAGTGCTCAAAGATTTATGGAAGATGAAATGTCAAGTGTGAACATGAATGATTGGAATAAAGACCAAGTGTTGTGGTCACTGCACTTCCGGCCTCTTGAGTAATTTTTGTGAAGAATGATTTATTTTTACATGAATGTCGCTGTGTTTCCCTTTCCCTTGTGAGAATACTTATTTTGGAAGAACGCGAGTCTTTGCATCTTCATATTTGCTGCCTTTTGTCCTTAGTAATGTTTGGAACATTATTACCTTGCTCTGATGTTGTTCATGTTTATAATGATGCCATGAACCTTGGTTGTCCCTCTTTTTGTTATTTATATGAATCTTGTCTATTGTCTTTTAGGATCCATGTCTATTGTCTTTTAGGATCCAACCATGATAGTTTCTCTAAAGTATGTCTCCTTTAATGTTAATGCATGATTGTTTGAAACCTTTCGTTTATTACTTGATTGTCGAGTGTTCTCTGTTGCATGCCGGTGGTAGTCCCCGCTACCACCCCCCAAATATCTTTACTATTTTGTGCTTTTAATTTTCCTTATTTTCATTCTTCCTTCTCGAGCAAGATACTAACCAATCTTGTCGAGAACTACGTGATTCCTCTGATCCCTTTCTATGAAGTATCATTGATACTGAAAGGGTACGTAGGCAACCCCTTTGGGGCCTGAGGCATTACTATGTCTTATAGCTTGCATGTACTGAGGCATTACTATGTCTTATAGCTTGCATGTACCAGTTCCTAAATCTTTTCAACTGCTCAATATACTTGAAACTTAACGACGATCAAGAAGACTGCACAAGAAGGACTTGCAGGAAATCTAAAATTTTACACTTTCTTCTTTCTTTCTTTTAAACTTGTAAATATATGTATACACTTAAAACTTGTAAGTTTGATAAGAAACTTATTTATTCCTTATTAACTTCAAAACTTAGTTTTTTTTAAAAAAAAAGAAGATCCTGAAGGTTGTGAATCGTCGTTCATTAGTTTATAATCTGCTTTATCAAACCGCTGGAACGGTGGTTCATAACAATTTGTCTATCTGTTTTATGCCTCATATATCATTGATTAAAACTGTTGGGAGTCGGTGTTTGTTTTCAAATGAGATAGCTAAAATTGTGTGATTACATTGGGAAAGCTTCAGATTTGCTTGTATTGGATATTCCGCGATATGATGTCATTTTAGGTATGGATTGGTTATCTCGAAATTGTGTGCAGATAGATTGGCAAAGAAAAGATTATGTTATCTTCTAGTAAGACACTTCCTTTATGCACTTCTTCTGGATGTGTGTCCGAGATGCATAGTCTGGAATTAGAGATTCTAGACGAGATACCTATGATTGACGAGGATGAGTATTTCGGTTTGAATTTAGCTAATATCAAGGGTGAGTTGGATCAGATATCTGTTGTGCGAGATTTTTCGCAGATATTTCCCGAGGATTTGTCAGGTATGCCGCCAGAGCGTGAGATTGTGTTTGAGATTCTCCTTCAGCCAGGATCTGTTCCTATATCCGTACCTCCCTACTGTATGCCTATTTCTGAAATGAATGAACTCAAGAAGCAGCTTGATGAATTTTTTGCGAAAGGGTTCATTCGACCGAGCACTTCTCCGTGAGGTGCTCCAGTATTATTTGTGAAGAAGAAGGATGAGACATTGAGATTGTGTATTGATTATCGGAAGCTAAATGCAATAACTGTGAAGAACAAGTATCCTTTACCCAGGATCGGTGATCCACTTGATCAGTTGAAGGGAGCGAAGATTTTCTCAAAGATAGATCTGAGATTGGGATATTCTTAGCTATGGGTAAAAGAAGATGATATACCGAAGACGGCTTTACGAACCAGGTATGGACACTATGAGTATACAATTATGTCATTCGGTTTGACTAATGTTCTAGCAACGTTCATGGATATGATGAACCGGATTTTCCGACCATATTTGGATTTGTTTGTGATTGTGTTTATTGATGGCATCCTGGTATATTCCAAGGATGAGTGTGAGCACCGAGATCACTTACGGATTGTGCTGCAGACATTGCGGGATCATTAGCTATATGCTAAGTTCTCCAAATGTCAGTTCTGGATTCGGGAGATGCTATTTCTTGGACACGTCATCAGTGAGAGTGGTGTTTCAGTGTATCCCGAGAAGGTTAAGGTTGTGCAGGATTGGAAGCAACCCACAAATGTGCGAGAGATCAGGAGCTTCCTCGGATTAGCAGGCTATTATCGGAGGTTTGTCCCAGGATTCTCTGTGTTAGCTTCACCCCTTACTCAGTTGACTCAGAAGAGGCGAGGATTTGTTTGGTCCGAGGATTGTGAGCACAGTTTTCAGGAGTTGAAGAATAGGTTGATTAACACACCTATTCTGATACTACCAGATCCTAGTGTGCCATATGTGATTTATACAGATGCTTCTATTACGGTCACCCCGAGCGGGTTGCAACCGGGTGACCCGGGGCTCCGGTTTTGGCCTGCGGGTCACGTTTTTCGGCGTTCAGACGGCTCCCGAGCCCTATCCGAGTATCATTTTGGCGAACCCTTCCGTATTTGAGGTCGTGTGGGTCCCCCGGACGTTTCCGCGGAAAATATTTTTCTGGCGCCGGGGGGTTGTCGGGGTTGCCTCGGGACGTACAGCGGGCTCGGTAGCGCTCTCGAGACCTCAGTTTGGGAAGCCGTTTGCAGTTTTGGAGTCGTGAGAATGTCCCGAAGGTGTTTGTGGAGTTTAATATTTGGGGCGGGACGTTCGGTTCCGGGCGACTCCCGGGGCTCGGGACGGGAATCCCGGGGCTCGGGATGGAAATTTTCTGACGGCTTTGGGGTAAGATGTGTTATAAATTAAGATGGAATTTATGTGTATTTTTGTGGAATTTTGGAGTGACGGAATTTCGGTTAAGGTTGACACGCTCGCACGTCGGGTTTTGGTTCGGGTTCAGCGAGCTCGGTAGGACACTCTGGATTGGTAAATGAACTTTTGAAAAATGTTCTGTGAATGTTATAATATTCTGAGGGTTGTGTCCAAGTTTCGTTAATTTTGGAATTCGGTAATTATTTTTGGGCAAAAAGAATTGGAACTTTCGGAAAAGTCGGGAGATAAATTGGAAATTGGTTGCAAAATTAAAGTATTTCAGCATGGGTGCAGCAGCTACTTTCGGCAGCAATTGGGAAAGAGATAGGGACACTTGTCCACTTATAATTTAAGATGAAAAAGAAGGGATTATTATATAAGGCTATTATTATTTCATAAATCCATTTAATTTCTTTTCTTCTCTTCTTCTTCCTCTCTTCTTCACGCCATTGTCACTGTTCACAGCAGCTCCAAGTGCTGCAATCTTGGCTGAAACTTCATGGTTTTAGGCTCCAAAAGATTGGTAAGCTTCCTTTCTTCTTCTCTTTCAAGTTTGGAAACAAGAAAATGTTGGAAAAGAGAGGATTTTTGAAAAATTGATTTGTTCTTGGCTATGTGCTAGAGTGATCCTCTCCTCCCATCTTTTAGTATGTTGTTCTTGGGCTTGAGAGGAGTAAGAATCTATGGTTAGATTTTGGAAAAACTCCATGGAAGATGGAAACCTAGGGTGCTGAAATTTGAATGGAAAATTCTAAAATTGTGTGTGTTTGTGTTCTTGAATCATGCTCTTAGTATGTTGTTCCTTGCATGATTCTAAGACTATCTATGGTTTCAATTTGAAGGAAAACATGTTGGGTAGAAAACCCCTCTTTGGGCCGAATTGTAATGTGAAGAGGTTTTGTTGATTTTGATGCAATTGGTTAGTAATGTTGGTTAAGAAATGGAATTGGTGATTAGTGTGATTAATTAGAAGCTTGTATGGTTTGAATTGGAAGTGTGGTGAAAAATTGGTTAAGGATCAAATTGTTGAAGTGATTCTTTTTCAATGTTGGTGGTGTGTGTTGATTGAATTGGATGCTAAATTGGTAATGTGGGTGGAAGTAGGTGCGATAGGGTGTTTGAAATACCATTTTCGGGTTAGAAATGAGAAAGTTAGTTTTATACGAGTTTACCGGGAAAAGTGTCTGGAATGCGGGTTTAAGGGTTGGAATACGTTTGTGGGAGTTGGAATAACAAGGTTCTAGCTCGGTACGTAAAACCGAGCTTTCTGTGGAATTTTCCGGGAAAGTGCGGGTTTGTGCGGAAATTGTTTTCTGGGGTTTGTTTGGATGTGTTCTGATCCAACTATGGTTGTACAGCTTGAATCTGCGTTGGTGGAGTAGCGCGGACCCGTAGGAGCCAAGTTGTGCGTTTCGGGTCGGGAGTCGGGATTTTCCGAGTGTTGGGCTGCGGGCGCGTTTCGAGGTAAGGGCTTAACTGCAAAATGTACGCTTGTTCTGCTTTGAGCCCGGATGACCTGAGAGGCCCGGGTCCCTATTCTGTTCTGTATATGTTTAACAGGTAATGATACTTCTGTTTATATTTATGTATTATTGTTATTATTGTATGTTCTGTTCTGTGACGAGACCCGGATGGTCAGAGAGGCCACGGGTGCTCTTTAGATCTGTTATGCGTATCCGCACCAGGAGTGCCGATATTGCTCGTGTCCGCACCGAAGGGTGTCGACATTTCTGCGTATATCCGCACTTGGGGTGCCGATATACTTCGTGACCCTACGACAGTTTGGGGATCGCGACCCCGGCCGATACCGTGCTATCTGCTCTGCTCGACCAGTATATTCGACCTCTGCCGAGGGCCGCCGCATGGTCGCTCGCGGTTGGACCGCATATGTTGGATTCTGATTTACGTTATGCATTATGTTCATAAGTACATGAATAAGCTGTGATATTCGCTTTTGCAGTTGATTGTTGCCCCTGGGCAAACCGCACTTTTACCTTAAGCCCTTATCGGGTCCTTTCGAGGACTCACCCTTTTATTTGTTTACCATCTTTCAGGCAGTCTGACAAGCAACCAGCGGAATAGAGATCCGCGGTGCTTCCTGACATTTTGGGTTCTGTAGCAGCAGCAGTACCACTTGCGGGAATTCTTGAGCGAGATGCTTATGATTCCGCACCTAGGTATATATATATAGGATTTTGTTTAATGGCTCAGTAGCTGTAGCCGCATGCATGTAGATCAGATCATGAATTTGTATATGCCATATGATCGAAAATATATTCTCGCCTTTGATGCCTTCGAGTCGAGGCGGAGCCCGACTTGCCTATATTGGATTTGTTATGATATGAATTCGGTGTTTCGTGGTTGTTGCGATGAGCAATGTTTGGTATACCATGAACCGCTTGGTTGGTATTTTGTCGAGTTATCATGTATACTTGCCATGTATGGGTTACGTAGGTTGCTAGTCGATACTCGTTTGTTACGTATTTGACCTCGATGCTCACGCCGCGTTTTCCGCCGTAATTCCTGTTTCCGACGTCGCGGCCGGCTCCGCCTCCGCAACCGGGCGGGGTGGCTGTGACAAGTTGGTATCGAGCTGTGTTGGGTCGGATTGACCCAAAAGGTAAAGTATGTTTGGTTTTGATATGAAATGTGGAAGGCAAGTATACAAGTCCGAGGGTGGACTTTTGGAGTAAGTTAAGTCTGTTCATGGTTAAGTACCTGCGGAAGATGACTTCGAAGTGCAAGCCACCGTTCTACGTTTCATTCGGGGCGGTTCTGACGGAGACTGGCCACCTCCTTATTTGAACCACCTTGGAATGGGTGTGGAGCAGCGGGCGGTTCTTTGAAGCATTTTGAAGGTTTAGAAGTTGGACTGGTATGATCCGGTACTTTAATTCATTGTTTGGTATATGGTGTGATTCGTGATATGAACATGAACTGTTTCTGTGTTTGTGGATTTGATATTTGGTTGTGTGATTCTAAAATGAATTTCTGCATCATGCATTGCATTACACTACAGAGCCTTAGAATACTGCTGCTGGCTTTTGGATAGATGGGGAAGAGTTAGTTGATTTGGAAATTTGGTTTGGGATAAGTTGGCTTTGGTTGGACTTGGTTTAAGGGAGTGTTTACTACACGCGAACAGCGTGTTTTGGTACCGAGGGGCGGGATCGGGATCCCACACCTCCGAAGAATGGGATGCGGGTTCAGCGTAACTCGGGGTTGAACAATCACAATCATCACCCCGGGTTCTAGCGATCACAGGGACCCTTTCGCTTGGTATTGGTGTTGGACTAGGTACATGCAGGCCGGGTACTTCACCGGCCAAGACAAGACAGGCTCGGGACGGCAGTAGGCAAACGAAAATCTGTTTATGCCACGGTGAGGGCATTTTGATTAGGTGGTGATAGCGAGACTTAAGCCACTGCTCGCCATAGTTTTGGGATTGGTAAGTGAGTGACTCAAGAGGATGGTCACTACGACACCTAGACTTCTCGTCGGTCCTATCAACGACGGGAGATCTCGAGGCACCAGCTTGACGAGGTCAGACTTCTGGAGAGGTTTTAGAGTTGAACCCCCCCCGAGGTTCAATGACCGAGAAGGGTCTGGGGTAGTAGAGATTTGGTTCGCAGGAGTTGACAAACTCCTGGGGGAGGCTACATTTTTCCCCAGCCGTGCAGCGGGGATGTAGCCAGGGATCTGCGTTAGGCCCAGTCCGATGAGCTTCATCGGGGAGACAAGATTGTCGGAAAGTTTGAGTGAGAGTTTGATCGGCTGGTTTACTACGTACCGTAGTACTATGGAATGGAAGAATAGAAGGCCAAGAGGTTTATTTCACGATCGCGCCCGAGTTCGTGGGTTTTGAGACCTTTAGACATTACTTTGTTTCGGGAAGCGGTTATTAGGGCTCAACTCCTCGAACAAGAGGAGGTTGAGAGTTGTTTCATCTTGCAATGAGGTCAGGGGAGTACGAGGGGTTCCATACAGCAGGGACCCCGGCGGATTTCTGGATGGCCGAACAGGCCTGGGCAGTTTAGTAGAGGTAGAGAGGGAGCACCACCGGCACGATCTTGTCCGATTTGCAGTAAGTATTACCTTGGTTGACTTAGTTACCGGCAGGAGGGCCGATATTTACGTTGCGGTTCTGACACTCATTGGATTCGGGATTGCCCTCTTACTGTAGGGCAGGGTCACAGGAAGTTCTGTAAGGTACTATATTTCCGAATGAGATACCGGTTCATGCGTTATTTGATACAGAGCATTTGTTCCTATTGTAACACCGAAATGTGTTACATTTACGTATCTGTCTGTTAGTACCTTGCCTCAAACGCATTTAGTAAAACCGCAGGAAGTCGGCTTTTCTAATGAGATGGTTCGGGGTTGTACGACATCTGTACGCGGACATCTGATAGTATCGGATTTGTTGGTTTTTGACACGCTGAACTATGATATTATTCTTGGGATGGACTGGCTATCCAAGAATTCTGTGCACATTGATTGTGCAACCCGTACCATATGGTTTCTGGAGAGGTACTACCTCTCACGACTCTGACTGGTTTGACTATCGCACAGCACGGTACAGTGTTGCAGATTCTGGATCATCTGTCGATAGTTGGTGTTGGGGGAATGTTATGGTCTGAATGAGGCTGGTACTAGGTTGAAGTTAGATAGTATACCTTGGTTCGAGATTTTCCGCAGGTATTTCCGGAGGAGTTGCCCGGATTACCACAAGAGGGGGAAAATTGTGTTTGAGATCCACCTGCAGTCGGGTACTGC
Organism: Stellera chamaejasme; assembly: GCA_024586325.1. Classification (NCBI taxonomy): domain Eukaryota; kingdom Viridiplantae; phylum Streptophyta; class Magnoliopsida; order Malvales; family Thymelaeaceae; genus Stellera; species Stellera chamaejasme. The sequence goes on along the minus strand of CM044981.1, from coordinate 51,270,487 downwards.
TCCGATATCTATTCCTCCTTATCGGATGCCCATTTCTGAGATGCAGGAGTTAAAGAGGCAGTTGGAGGAATTACAGCAGAAGGGCTTCATCCGACCGAGCACTTCACCGTGGGGTGCTCCGGTTCTGTTTGCTAAGAAGAATGATGGGACACTCTGACTTTGTATTGATTACAGACGGTTGAATGCTCTTATTGGGAAGAATAAGTATCCGTTACCGAGGATTAACGATCTTTTTGATCAACTTCAGGGTTCGAGAGTTTTCTCAAGGATTAATCTCCGATCTGGGTATTTTCAGCTTAGGGTGAAGGATAAGGACATGCCTAAGACTGCTTTCCGCACCCGATTTGGACACTTTGAGTTTACGGTCATGCCGTTCGGGCTGACCAATGTTTCGGTGGCATTCATGGATCTGATGCATCTGTTTTTCAGACCTTAATTGGAATCATTTCTGGTGGTTTTATAGATGATATTCTGATATATTCTCTTGATGAGGACTCGCATCGGGAGCATCCGAGGGTAGTTCTGCAGACACTTTGGGAACATCAGCTTTATGCTAAATTCTCAAAGAGTGAGTTCTGATTCGGGAAGTCACTTTTCCGGGACACACTATATCTCGAGCATGGTCTGTCTCGTGAATCCGGTGAAGGTGAGGGCAATTCGGGATTGGAAACAACTTACCACGGCACGGAGATCAAGAGCTCCTGGGTTAGCAGGATTTTTATCTGAGGTTTGTACCGGGATTTTCTATTCTGGCATCTCCGCTTACGCAGTTGACCAGGAAGGGTCAACGATTTATCTGGTCTGATAGGTGTGAGCAGAATTTTCAGGAGTTGAAACGGCAGTTGACTAACGCTCCGATTCTGACTTTTTCAGATCCGATCTTACCGTATGTGAATTATACGGGTGCTTCCACGTCTGGTTTGGGATGTGTGTTGGTGCAGGAGCGTTTTGTGGTAGCTTCTGGGTCGAGGCATTGCGACCGCATGAGCTGAACCGTGACACATGATCCGGAGTTGGCTATAGTAAATTATGCGCTGAAACATTGGAAGTAATATCTGTTTGGTAATAAATTTCAGATTCTTACCACCATAAGAGTCTGAAATATCTGCATTTTAAAAAGGAATTAATTTGAGGCAGCATAGATGGCTCGAATACATTAAGGACTATGATTGTTGTATCGAGTACATCTCTGGCAAGGGCAACACGGTTGCCGATGCACTGAGCAGGAGGTATACCGGGTTAGTTAAGGGAGGAAATGTTGGGGACTGGTCTGAGAAGAGTGGTCTGACGTGCCTTTGGCACAGGTGGCAGCTCTGGGAGCGTGCTCAGGTTATTACACTTATTATACATTCTGAGTGGCTTGATAGGATGCGCGTAGCGCAAGGTAGAGATTTGGTATTGAAGAAGTTATCTGGGGAAGATAAGGGTTTATGTGTTACCGACGTTTCAGTATAGGCAAGGATTGCTATACTTCTGAGACCGCCTTTGTGTACCAGAGGATCAGGAGTTCTGGAATGATATTTTAGAGGAGCCACACTCGAGCAGTTTGAGCATCAGGAACCGGCAGGGACACTGCAGACTCTGCCCATTCCAGTCTGTAAGTGGGGTAATGTTATGATGGACTTTCTGACAGCACTGCCATGACACGGTTTCATCATGATGCTATCTGGGTTTTTGTGGATCGGCCGACAAAGTGCGTACACTTTCGCCTATTCGGTCCGCTGCACCCTGGAGAAGCTTGCCCGGCTTTACATCGTGGAGATTATGCGTTTACATGGAGCACCGACTCCATTGAATCGACCGTGATCCGCGTTTTACAAAGACGGTTCGATTGCTTTTCATGAAGCATTGGGCACGCGACTCCATCCGAATACTGACTTATCACCCACGAGACGGACGGACGGTCGGAGCGGGTGATTACGATCTTGGAAGATATCTTTGCGAATCTGTACTTTGGATTTTGGAGGAGTTTGGGACTAGCGCTTACTTGGATAGAGTTCTCATACAACAATTGCTTTCAGACTACGTTTCACATGGCACCCAATGAGGTGTTGTACCGGAGGTGTATGACACCATACTGTTGGACAGATGCGTCTGATCGGGTTAAGCTGGGACCCGAGCTTTTTGAGGAGTCTACGGCAAAGATCAGATTGTTACAGGCGCGGATTAAAACCGCGAACGACTGCACCACTGTTTATACGAACCGTCGCCGTAGGGCTCTTGAATCTGAGTTTGGTGACAGAATTTGACTGGAGGTAGCACCGTTCAGAGGGACAGTAGGATTTGATAGGCGGGGCAAGTTACCCCGAATTTTATCGGTTCTCATGAGTTTCTAGAGTAAGTTGTTAGGTTGATCTTTCCCCCCAATCAAGCTTCGCTTTACGTGGTATCTTCCTGTGATAGCCTGTTGTGGATCGCTTAGATTTAGGTTCGGTCTTGTCTGGGGTTGTCTGGTAGAAATACCTAAGAATCGCCTCTGGGTGCAATAAGATGCACCCGGAGGGTGGGACGCCGTGAGGCTCGTATGGTAGTCTAAACTACCACTCCCGCCGCACCGATACGGTGGTCCGATTGTTCTCGGATTAGAGGAATGTTTATATTTTCTCGGTTGGTAGCGACACTGTATGGATGGTTCAGCTACTCTTGGAGGACCAAGAGTTCTAAGGGGGAGAATGTTACGGTCACCCGAGCGGGTTGCAACCGGGTGACCCGGCTCGGTTTTGGCTGCGGGTCACGTTGGCGGCTCAGCGGCTCCCGAGCCCTATCCGAGTATCATTTTGGCGAACCCTTCCGTATTTGAGGTCGTGTGGGTCCTCGGACGTTTCGCCGAAAATATTTTTCTGGCGCCGGGGGGTTGTCGGGGTCGCCTCGGGACGTACAGCGGGCTCGGTAGCGCTCTCGAGACCTCAGTTTGGGAAGCCGTTTGCAGTTTTGGAGTCGTGAGAATGTCCCGAAGGTGTTTGTGGAGTTTAATATTTGGGGCGGGACGTTCGGTTCCGGGCGACTCCGGCTCGGGACGGGAATCCCGGGGCTCGGGATGGAAATTTTCTGACGGCTTTGGGGTAAGATGTGTTATAAATTAAGATGGAATTTATGTGTATTTTTGTGGAATTTTGGAGTGACGGAATTTCGGTTAAGGTTGACACGCTCGCACGTCGGGTTTTGGTTCGGGTTCAGCGAGCTCGGTAGGACACTCTGGACTGGTAAATGAACTTCTGAAAAATGTTCTGTGAATGTTATAATATTCTGAGGGTTGTGTCCAAGTTTCATTAATTTTGGAATTCGGTAATTATTTTTGGGCAAAAAGAATTGGAACTTTGGGAAAAGTCGGGAGATAAATTGGAAATTGGTTGCAAAATTAAAGTATTTCAGCATGGGTGCAGCAGCTACTTTCGGCAGCAATTGGGAAAGAGATAGGGACACTTGTCCACTTATAATTTAAGATGAAAAAGAAGGGATTATTATATAAGGCTATTATTATTTCATAAATCCATTTAATTTCTTTTCTTCTCTTCTTCTTCCTCTCTTCTTCACGCCATTGTCACTGTTCACAGCAGCTCCAAGTGCTGCAATCTTGGCTGAAACTTCATGGTTTTAGGCTCCAATCTTGGCTGAAAATGTTGGAAAAGAGAGGATTTTTGAAAAATTGATTTGTTCTTGGCTATGTGCTAGAGTGATCCTCTCCTCCCATCTTTTAGTATGTTGTTCTTGGGCTTGAGAGGAGTAAGAATCTATGGTTAGATTTTGGAAAAACTCCATGGAAGATGGAAACCTAGGGTGCTGAAATTTGAATGGAAAATTCTAAAATTGTGTGTGTTTGTGTTCTTGAATCATGCTCTTAGTATGTTGTTCCTTGCATGATTCTAAGACTATCTATGGTTTCAATTTGAAGGAAAACATGTTGGGTAGAAAACCCTCTTTGGGCCGAATTGTAATGTGAAGAGGTTTTGTTGATTTTGATGCAATTGGTTAGTGATCTTGCTTAATAATTGCAATTGGTGATTAGTGGGATTAATTGGAAGCTTGAACGGTTTGAATTGGAAGTGTGGTGAAAAATTGGTTAAGGATCAAATTGTTGAAGTGATTCTTTTTCAATGTTGGTGGTGTGTGTTGATTGAATTGGATGCTAAATTGGTAATGTGGGTGGAAGTAGGTGCGTTAGGGTGTTTGAAATACCATTTTCGGGTTAGAAAAGAGAAAGTTAGTTTTATACGAGTTTACCGGGAAAAGTGTCCGGAATGCGGGTTTAAGGGTTGGAATACGTTTGTGGGAGTTGGAATAACAAGGTTCTAGCTCGGTCCGTAAAACCGAGCTCGTGGAATTTTCCGGAAAGTGCGGGTTTGTGCGGAAATTGTTTTCTCGGGGTTTGTTTGGATGTGTTCTCGATCCAACTATGGTTGTACAGCTTGAATCTGCGTTGGTGGAGTAGCGCGGACCCGTAGGAGCCAAGTTGTGCATTTCGGTCGGGAGTTGGGATCTTCCGAGTGTGGGCTGCGCGCCGCTTCGAGGTAAGGGCTTAACTGCAAAATGTACGCTTGTCTGCTTCGAGCCCGGATGACCCGAGAGGCCCGGTCCCTATTCGTTTCGTATATGTTAACAGTAATGATACTTCGTTTATATTTATGTATTATTGTTATTATTGTATGTTCTGCTCGTGACGAGACCCGGATGGTCGAGAGAGGCCACGGTGCTCCTTAGACTGTTATGCGTATCCGCACCGGAGTGCCGATACTTGCTCGTGTCCGCACCGAAGGGTGTCGACATTTCTGCGTATATCCGCACTTGGGGTGCCGATATACTTCGTGACCCTACGACAGTTTGGGGATCGCGACCCCACCGGCACCGTGCTATCTGCTCTGCTCGACCAGATATTCTGACCTCTGCCGAGGGTCCGTTACTGGTCGCTTCCGGCGGTTGGACCGCATATGTTGGATTCGATTTACGTTATGCTTTATGTTCATATGTACATGCATATGCCGTGATATTCGCTTTGCGTGTTCAGATTGTTGCCCCGGCAAACCGCACTTTTACCTTAAGCCCTTACCGGGTCCTTTCGAGGACTCACCCTTTATTTGTTTACCATCTTTCAGCGATCGACAAGCAACCAGCGGAATAGAGATCCGCGGTGCTTCCCGACATTTTGGGTTCTCAGAGCAGAAGCAGTACCACGTGCGGGAATTCTTGAGCGAGAAGCTTCGATTCCGCACCTAGGTATATATAAATAGGATTTTGTTTAATGGCTCAGAGCTGTAGCCGCATGCATGTAGATCAGATCATGAATTTGTATATGCCATATGATCGGAAATATATTCTGCCTTTGATGCCTTCGAGTCGAGGCGGAGCCCGACTTGCCTATATTGGATTTGTTATGATATGAATTCGGTGTTTCGTGGTTGTTGCGATGAGCAATGTTTGGTATACCATGAACCGCTTGGTTGGTATTTTGTCGAGTTATCATGTATACTTGCCATGTATGGGTTCCGTAGGTTGCTAGTCGATACTGCTTGTTCTCGTATTTGAGCTCGATGCTCACGCGCCGCGTTTTCCGCCGTAATTCCTGTTTCGACGCCGCGGTCGGCTCCGCCTCCGCAACCGGGCGGGGTGGCTGTGACACTTCCAGATATGGACTTGAATGTGTGCTGTTGCAGGGCGGGAATGTGATTGCTTATGGATCGAAACAACTTCGACCACATGAGCAAAACTATCCAACCCACGACTTGGAGTTAGCAGCGGTGATCGACGCGCTTAAGCAGTGGCGACACTATCTGCTGGGAAACAAGTTTCAGATATTTACAGATCATAAGAGTCTGAAATACTTGTTCAATCAAAAGGATTTGAATATGAGACAGCGCAGATGGTTGGAGTATATGAAGGATTATGACTGTAGCATTGAGTACACCTAGCAAGGGTAATTCTGTGGCAGACGTACTAAGTCGAAAGTACACCGGCTTAGTGAAGGGCGAAGATAGTGATGACGGAGACGAGGAGAGTGATCTGATGTGATGTTACTATGGCATAAGTGGGAGCATGCACAATTATATACTTTGACTATCCAGTCTGAGTGGCTAAACAGAGTACGAGATATGCAGAAATGTGACCTAGAATTGAAGAAGGTATCTGGAGAGACAAAAGGATCACTGCATCCATCTTTCGAGTACAAACAAGGTTTGTTGTACTTTAGAGATCGATTATATGAGTCGAATGTCCCGACACTTCGAGGCGAGATTCTTGAGGAGGCTCACACGAGCAGATTGAGTGTGCACCCAGGAAGTGAGATGTATCACGATCTGATATCTCATTTCTGTTGGCTGGGCATGCAAAGAGACATTGCTACCTATGTCTCTAAGTGTGCCACGTGTCAGAGAGTGAAGGCCGAGCATCAGAGACCAGCAGGGACATTGCAGACATTGCCTATGCCGGTCAGAAAGTGGGGTAACATCACGATGGAGTTTCTGACAGGGTTGCCTTTGACACGGTTACGTCACGACACTATCTGGGTCATTGTGGATAGATTGACGAAGTGTGCTCATTTTCGGCCTATGAGGATATCAAATTCCTTGGAGAAGTTAGCTCAGTTGTATATCCGTGAGATAGTGCGGTTACATGGAGTTCCAGACTCCATTGTATCTGATCGAGATCCGCGATTCACGGTGCGATTCTGGAGTACTTTTCACAGGGCTTTGGGCACACAACTCCATTTGAGTACGGCATATCATCCTCAGACAGATGGTTAGTTAGAGTGAGTGATCCAGATTCTCGAGGATATGTTACGCAGTTGTGCACTGGATTTTGGCGGTGAGTGGGACCAGCATTTGCCACTGGTAGAGTTTTCTTATAATAACAGCTATTAGAGTACTATCGGCATGACACCTTACGAGGCTTTATATGGCCGACGTTGTGTGACGCCCCACTTTTGGGTAGAGGCTTCCGATAGAGTTGAGCAAGGTCCTGAACTGATTGAAGAAACGACAGATAAGATCAAGAACATTCAGGAACGAATGAAGACCGCCAACGATAGGACTACTTCTTATGTGAATAAGCGGAGAAGGGATCTAGAGTTCGAGGTTGGAGACAAGGTGTGGCTAAAGGTAGCACCCACCAGAGGGACTATCAGATTCGGAAAGAGAGGGAAGTTAGCTCCGCGATATGTGGGCCCTTCTGAGATTCTGGAGTGAGTAGGCAAGGTAGCCTACAGGTTAGCCTTGCCACCGAATATGTCAGCAGTGCACAATGTTTTCCATGTGAGTATGTTAAAGAAATGCATCTTGGATCTAATTCAGACGATTGCGGTAGAGGATATGCAGCTAGAACCGGATTTGTCGTACCGAGAGGTACCTATTGCTATTTTGGGACAGGATATGCGGAAGCTTCGGAGTAAGCTTATACCGATGATTCGAGTACAATGGTCTCATCATTCCGAGCGTGAGGCAACACCCGGTAAGTGCCTAAGTTAATTACGCGATTAAGTGCTAATACCAAGATTAGTGAATTTTGTGTGGCTCGTGGCTTATAATTAAACATGTGAAGCATGATTTGTGTGTGATATGATGTCCCGAGGTTGTGTTCAGATTTCGTTCCGATTGGAGAAGCGGTTTGAAAATTGAAAAATTCGGGTTGGACTAAATTGCAACTTTTGAAAATGTGGGGGCAAAAGTGTAAAAAGAGGAAAAATAGCACAATGATTGGAAAAAGACAAGAAAGAGGCGGCTAACATGGAGGAAAACATTTGTCCCATTTTCATGAAAAATGAGAAAAAGAAAAGAAAATATAAAAGGGAGGAAAAATGCCAAAAAGACTATTTTTTTTCTTCTTCTTCCTTTCCCTTCTCAGCCGGAACTAAACCTCCATGGATGCGCCTCTTTGAGCCCAAAATTGATTTAGAAGAATACTTGAAGAAGCTTTGAGGTAAGAATATCAAACTGATCCTTGTGATGAGTTATGAAGTTTCTACGGATCAGATTTTGCCAATTCAGCTCTGTTTGGAAACCGTGGAGTTCTAAAATTTCTCCATAATTATGGAACCATTTCTTTGGTTGATTTTATGGTTCCTAAACCTTCATCGCATCTTCTTTTACACACTTGGTGTCAGGAGTGTGAGCAGAAACTTTGCAGAACTGCTACCGATATCCGTTTCTGATTTCCTGCATGGAAACTCAACCTCAGTTTTGTGAGAAGGTATGGGTATATTATTGATCAGGGCAAAGAGTTATACATTTTATACGGTTCAGATTTCGTTGGAAAGGCTTTATGTGAAAGTCTTTTTTCTGATTCTGCTACATTTTTGGCGCCACCATTTAGGGCTGATTTTATGGATTCTGAGTGTGTATTCTTTATTCTCTGGATCAATTATGTATAGGGAGTGGGCAGAAATGCAGCCGAAACTCTGTCGAAACTCGTACCGGGACGTCTGAACGAGAATTTCGATTCAGACTTATGTGAAAGGTAAGGTTTCAGTGTGTCTCTTGATATGGCATTTTGGAGTATTTTATAAAATGCACATCGGAGTATATTGAGGCTATTTTTGGTTTGAGGGGTGGCCCTGGTGATGCCAAACTTAGTCAAATGGTATAAGCATTGGTGTGCAGGTTTTGGGATCAGCATTCAGGATGTGATACAACACCTAAATGGTGTGGTGATGTGATACACCTATAAGGTGTTCTGTGTGTGATTTGACGGTGGGGATCATGACCCCGAGCTGGTCATGCTCTTGTGTGTGATTTTTTTTTGTGCCTCGGCTACGGCCGGGAAGACCGTCATTGTGTTCCGACTAACCCTATTATAATCTGTTGTTTGAGTTGCATGGCATTTGATTGAATTTGCATTGGTTGAGCATGCTTATGTATGTATATTCTTGTACATGTGTTTTAGCTTCGGTTGTAGGTTTCTTGTGCATCAAGATAACCAATGCTTCATACCTCAGCCCTTACTAAGTTCTCCTTGAGGACTTACCCCTTATACTATCATTTTTAGGAGTACCTGACAAGCAGCCCGCTGATTAGAGTTCTGGGGTTGGCTTTTGTGTTTTTGACATTTCAGGTACATTATGTGTATTCTGATCAGTTGTGATTTCTTTGTGTGGATTAAGGGGTAATGTCCATTGTGTGACCGAGCATTCCGATGTGTGTGCAATATTCAGTTCTGAGCTTCAGTTATTATTGAGCACCATGATTTTCTGACGGTTGAACTTTCTTATGTGTGTAGCAGCAGCAGTATCTGCACGTCGAGGACATTGTTTGGACCTTGAAGTGTCACCACCTCGCACGTTCTGTATGTATTCCAATAGATATTTTTGTGGCTCTGTATATAGTAGTTGGCATGCATACATGCAGTAGTATCACATTCAGGGTTTCTTCTGAAAATTTGATATGTATGTGTTTGTGGTATCGGACATGTGCTGGATTTCGGTTGTGAGCATGCGGATGTGTTTGTGCAGTATTTTGTATGCACTATGTGTGTGAAGTGGAATTATGTGTCATATGCCCACGTGGCCCACCTGATAGATGTGATGTGTGTGTGATCTATTACCCCAATTGAGTATGGTTTTGGTGTTAATGAAAATCGTAATTACCTATGTGCTTCCGCCGTGGGTAACAACACACTTTGAATCCTAGCTTTGCCACTGTCATGAACTATAGTGAACAAGGTACGGTGTACCCGTGCTTCGCGACGGTGCCAAATGTTTGCATTCGTTGTAATTGTCATTCACAAATTAACGAAGAATGTAATAGTTGAGACTCCCTCTCATTGTCCACAAAACTTTCATATTGACATATCGGAACTAAATCCGATCAAGAAAACTTATGAAGAGGTGTAGAAAACTTAAAAAATTTGAATTAAAAAAAACCGCCTTGTTAAGCTTGAGAGAAGAACAAGTTATGCGTGATTTACCGGTTAAAGGAAGAAACAGTGGTGGAGATGAAATCATCCACGGTCCCTTGACACATTTCTCGCATCAACTACCCCTCTCAATATTGCTTTGCTGCTGGAGTAGAAATTTTGTTTAGGTGGGGGTTATAGCATAAAGTAGAGAAAAGAAAGGAAGGGCTGGAACGGGAGATGGGTCATAAAAGAAAAGATAAGAAATTGTGTGAATCATGAGAATGGGAGCCGAGAAACTTAGGTTGGCAGTGTAAAAACTAGAGGTGTTCAAGGGGTGGCTCGGAACGAATAGTGAGAATTAGTATTCACCCTGCCGAGTGCAGGTGTCTTAAATGCAGTTTATTCGTTTATGATTTTTGTGCGGTTTGGGGTGCGAGTATCCATATATATTTCTGAAATGTACTTATTTTACAACTTTATTTAATATACTGAGAGATATTTCAATATTTTAAAAAGTCTATGTAGATTTAGGACATTTAAAAAAGAGAGCAATTCGTTCACAAAAAATAAACTTAATTTGGAAAATCGCTCATCGGCTTTTATAAATTTTAAAAATCATATATTGGATTAAAATAATCCAAATAGTGTTAGTTTTATTGAAACAAATGTGTTTCCAAATAAAATATAAGAGAAAGTTAATATTGAGTAGGGGTGAATATAAGAAATTTGTTTGTTAATATGTACATGCCGATCAGTCCGGATATCAATGGATTTATAAAACTAAAAACCGAATCCAACCCGCATGTGAACGGTTTTATCGGTTTACAGGTTTTTTGGTTCAATTAATGCGATTCGGCTCATTTTTGCGGTTGTTTTAAACAACCCTACTAAAAATGGGAAAATGTAGATCATTTGTTAGAATTACTCATTATCAAATCTACAATCCTCACATATCATTTGTTAAATCACCAACATTTAAGGAAAAAAACAGGACCAAATTATAACAGTTAAAGATATATAGATCATTGTGCTAATACTTAAATAATACTTCAAAAGTTGAATAAAACAATTTTCCCTTCAACAAAAATGTAATAACACACCATACACCCAACCACATATAACAATAACTCATGATAACTATTCATGAATAGTATCAACACCTAAATTGTAAGGTATATAATTAGGAATAAGGGCCTAGAAAAAAACATTGCAAATAAGACATTAAATTATAGTGACTAGGAGCACATGATGGTTTCAATCAGATCCTTATTTGCAACGTTTTTCTATAATTCAAGACCTTATTTGCAACGTTTTTTTCCAGATCCTTATTTTCCCAATTCACTATAATTCAGGATATCACTGTGTATTTTGGCATATATTAAAATGTTAATATAAAAAACAATATACATATTACTCCAAATTTATAAGAGATTTATCGATAAAAACACTATCAATAAAGAAATAAGACTAAATAAGAGTTATTTTTAGAAAATGTAAATAAAATACCTGTAACTAAGTAGAACTGATGCACTGAAGTTTGCCGAATTGTAGAGGTATCTATACTTATGCTATTCCTTTTTTTTGAACAAAAATGACTTATTTTATTAATGACAATTCATTACAAAACAAGTCGAGAACGATGAACTAAGACACCTATAATAGATATAGAAAAACCAGCCCGCTAACGGGGACTTTTCCACATGAGTAAAGTTACTCCGGGTAGCCATAACCACTGTGAATAGGCTCACCTAAATTGGCCTCCGAAGACAATGCATACTCATGAGGACGATCATGATCACTATGGTTGTAAAAAGATGTGGAATCCCGCTCCTAGTACCCTACAATACCAGTGCACCAAAGTGGGCTAAGGTGAACACTACACATAGTAGTAATAGTAACCACAATAACATAACCATGTACCTAACAGAATTAAGCAAGAGAGATGCTTATGCTATTCCTAATGGTTTATGTTTGCAAATTGACATAATTAGGGTAACTTAAAATAAAAGCATTATGTTGAATCAGTAGGGGTCAATTTATCACCCAAATTTCCCAAAAAAAAATTTCCAACTTTCTCAATCCGAATACATTTAACAACCTTAAATCCAAGAGACAACAATAGATGAAGATAGCCTAAGTACAGTGAAAAGCCTTCGGAAAAGCCCACTCAGGGGTTTAAAAGCACACAAAATAGCACAACGAAGTTATATAGATCCTCGATCTCTCCCAACTTGTACCTAAACAGCTCCCATGGAGTTAAACGCCATCGCATCGCGCCAGTGCAATCAAAAGGGTCAGAAAACTAGGTGTGTTCACGAGGCGGGGCGGGGCGGGGCGGGGCGGAGCGGATAGTGGGAAAAATAGTATCCACCTTATCGAGTGCGGGTACCCATGATACGGGTACTCGAGTTTCACGGTTTTTTTGCAGTTCGGATCGCGGGTATCCGCATATCTTCCTTAGTGTACTTATCCTATAAAATCTTTCAATACTTAGAGATATTTTAAAATTTTGTATCATAAATGTATATATCTAGAGAATAAAAAAGAAGAAAAGTATTTTTCATAAATAGAATAATAATGTAACATTGAAAATCATGTATCATTATTGTATGAAATGAGCTTTCACACATAATATAAAAGAAATTTAAAGAAAAATTGAGATGTAGCAAACAATTTTAGATAATTTGTTTGTAAATAGACATATGCGGATCGGTTCGGGTATCCGTGGGTTTCTAAAATTAGAACCCGCGGGTTATCGGTTTCTTCGGTTTGCGGGTTTTTCAGTTTCGGATCATGCAGTTCAGTTTCTCAGTTTTGCGGGTTTTTTGAACACCCCTACACAAAACTAGAAGCAAACAATCATCAGCAACAGCCAAAAGCAAGTTAGCGACCTCCAAGCCAAACAAAAAACAAAACCAACCAACACCACAACAATCTAAAACCAGTCCAAAAAAGCTGAAATAAAATAAAGAAAATGGCCCGAAAGCAGAGCAAGGAATGCCAAGTCGACCTTACACCTAGCAAATCTTGAAACCATCCAATCATACAGCTGGGTGGGGCAAGGAAAACCTCAACCCCACTAGACTACCAGATTCATAACACACCATCACCAACATCCCCCGACCATTAGCAAGAGCAAAGGGACATCGGCCAGCAACAGTGATAGAGCACACGTCAAAGCTTCCAGAGGAAAGCCCACCCAACCTTGAAACTAATGGCCGACAGCCAAACCAAACCAAACCAAACCAAACCAAAAAACTCAAGCGCAAACATGAACACCGACAAAACTGAGACCATAGCCGATAGGACGGCGAGAAGGAGGCCATATGTCATGCAAGCATGACAGCACACCAGTTGCAGCAACGACGATAAAAGAAAGAAGAGCGAACCCTAGGAGCGTGAATGACTTAAAATAAGTTTTAAAACTTTGGGAGGGGCCATGGCCCGCTCCAACTTGCACATAGTTCCACCACATGGGGGTTGAGCTTCTCTCGTGTCCTCCCCCATTATCAATTATATGGTGCACATATGTGTAGGTACACATAGCAATATATAGAGAAAGTATGTAGGGATAATTTAGACATTTAGTATTTTTTAGTGGATTTGGGCTGAAACTGTTTTGTAAATTAGGCATCTAATCTACTATGTGTACCTACACATATGTGTATCATATCAAGACTCCTCCCCCATCCAGTCCTTGCTCCAGTAGCCTTCTTAACTCACCCACATGCATTCATGCCATCTCCATCTCTATCTTGTTTTGTTTTTTTTCTTTGTAAATTAGTTATTAATCTTTTTTATTATCTAATTTTTAAATAATAAAATGGATGTAATTGCATAACATATGTACTAATAATTGGTTTTAAATGTGTAGGCCAAACACATGGAGATATTTTTATAATAATAATAATAGTAATTACTTTATCTATTTTTTAAATAATAGTAAAATGAATATATGACATACTAGTACATTTTAAAAAAATAGTTTAAAACCAGAATATCAATAAAAAATACTACAGCCTCGTATGGGTTCACGATAAATAAAAAGAATACAAATAAAAATTAATTTTTTTCTATTACTCTTTGATTTCTTTGTTTTTTCTTTAAATAAAGAAATACATGTGTGATGCAAATGCATACATTTTCTTTATTTTTTTTTGATAAATAGTGGTTGGGGGATTTGAACACTAGAGTTCCACCGCATGTCATTAAAGTTTAATCACTATGCTAAATGCTTAAAACATTTGGATTATTTTTATTTATAGTGACCCCATAAGAAAATTTAGTAGTATTTCTTATTTTAATTCTGATTTTAATTTTCATCAAATGTATGTATATGAAATTTTAGTATTTCTTTTTTAATTCTGATTTTAATTTTTTTAAATGTATGTGTTTATATTAGTTATTATTTTAAAAAATTAATATAATAATAATAAAATTAACGAAATGTGTACACCTTTTAGATTTTAAAATTGTGATTAGTATATTAAAAAAATATATATAAAATGCTTGTGTTTGCAATATATGCATTTGTTATTTAAAAAATATAATGAAAACGAATCATAATTAAATTACAAGAATAAACAAAACAAACAAAAATAAAATAGAGAGAAGGTTATGATGGGTGGGTTAAAAAGGAGACGGGTGGGAGGACCGGATGGGTGGAGGATCGGAGAAAGCCCAATCCAATAAATGGGCTTCAAATTGGTACTCCCTCCGTCATTAATTGTGTAGATGTGAGATTAAGATGAATGTAAGATATTATGTAATTTGAGATAATTACCCTTAAGTAGAGGTTGCACAAAAAATGAGATAGAAAAAGTTAAGATAAAGTATGGATAATTTGGTAATGTTAGAGGAGAAAAGTTTCCATTTAAGGAAAGTGTAGAATTTCTTAGAGACAACCCAAAAAAGAAATGCATAGAACTATTTGGGGACGGTTGGAGTATTTCTCTCCTAAGAAGGGTAAATTACAAATATTCCCCAAGGTTTCGTGAAATCTTCGGTTTGTCTCATCTATTTTCAAAAACATTCAATTACTTCCCTGAGGTTCAGTGAAACATTTACCCTTTGACCGTTTGTGATGTTAGTTGACCGTCAAGAATTTTAGAATTAACTACTTCTTATCACTAATGAGTAAACTCCGTCCATAGTCCCTTAAGTTATATGATTGTCCTATTTGGGTCCCGTTTGAAGAATTTGTATCACTTTCGTCCTGTAAGTTACAATCGTGTGCACCGTTGGTCCTTCCGTCACATTTTCTGTTAAAATAGCCAGTAAAATGGTAAAATTACGAAAATCTCTAAATCTTAAAAAAAATTCATTTTAACACCAATCTCTTTAAAAACTACAAATGTACCCTAAATAAGACGGGTGTTTTATATGTCTATAAATTATGCACATTTTCAAGTAATAAAACCCATTCTACCTCAAGCGCAAGGTTTGCAATTGTAATTGGGAGAGTGGAGTCGAACCCAAGAGATCGTAGTGTAATTCGTATAATTTAGCTAAATGCAATATTCTTGGTATTTTTTAATTTGAGAGAATTGAGTAAAGTTATATGACAAGTAATTCATTCAAGTGCAATGGCAAGTGAAATTAATCTAAATGGTGGCTATTAACTAGAGTGAGAATTGTAATGGAGTTATACTAATATCCAATAGAGATGAGTTTTGATGAAATTCAATTAGTAAAGGCCCCTTTGGTTGCCTAGGATTGATGATATTGGATGACATGGTAAGTTGAGGTTAATGCAACGATGGAGGAGGTTGGGTAAAACTCAAACTCTGGATTACTAAGAAGAGTCATCCTCACCATAAATGACCAAATGAAATCTCTTCATTTGCATCATTTATGGAAGCCTTAAGCAAGCCCAATTATAATCTCCTAATAATCTAGATTACCTTACTCAAGTAATCCTAGAATACCTAATCATTTCTCATGGTAAATTCAATGAAATGCTCTCTCAAACATTTCATCAAACACTTGGTGGGTGTTAAGGAAATGTAAGCTTCCACCTCCTTTACACCTTCTTTAAGCTCAAGAAATGATCACTCGTCATGCATAAACATCCACCCAACATATTTACATCACCCAACAATCATACAACAAACAACCAAGGAGATGGAGAACTACTCCCTACTCATGCTTAACACGTTTTGCACAATCAACATAAACATAAATATATAATGACAGTGATAGGGATAAAGAGGAGCTTAGAAATGATGTGGAATCCTTCAATCTTCTATAAAACAATACACATTCAAGGTAGAGAATGAGATATGAGAGATGAGCTTCAAGCCCTAGCCAAAACTAAAAACTAAGAGTGTAGAGAGAGAATAGATATGAGACCCAATATGAGATTTACCTAAAAGTCCTTTTTGCCCCAAAAATCTCTCAAATCTCTTCAACCACTCTATCAAATCAACAAGAGGAAAGGTGATGTGACCTTGGAGAGCTTCTAGGTGCATATTTGGTGAGAGAGGGCAAATTTTCGGGGAAGTAGGTGGAGAGGAATGGGCAAGAAATGATTTAGAAGTCTATTTATCGAGGGAGAGAAATCCAGATATTTAGGATCAGGTGACCGCCTGATAAAAGATTCGGGCCGCCTGACCCTTCGCCCTGCTTCACGTCTTCTTGAAAGCAGAGGTCAGGCGACCGCCTGACATATGGATAAGGGCCGCCAGACCTTCGCCCGGGCCGCTGCTTCATTTCGTGATGTGCTCAGGCGACCGCCTGATTTTTGAACAGGGGTCGCCTGACTTTCGCCCGGCTCCAGGGACTTCCGTGGATTTTCTCCAGGTTCGGGCGACCGCCTGGCCCAAGGGCTTGGGCCGCCTGAGGCTCGCACAGACCACTTTTCTCACCATTCCTTGAGCTTTTCCGGACTTTTCAATTTGGTCCCTTGCTTCCCTTCCGAGACGCTTTTTCACCAGAATTCTCCACCTTGTCGTCCGACATGGGATACCTGTAAAATATACTTGCGCCTGCACTAAGTAGTCGCAAAACTTAAATAATAACGCGTGTATGGAGGCGAAAGTATACGACTAATGCATGATTGTCACACCCCCGAACTTAGATGTTTGCAAGTCCCTAGCAAATACATTACCTACATGCAACTAACGAAATGCAAGAAAGACCTTGTATACACAACTACAACTCCACATCAAGTGTTTCACGAGCAAAAATTTCTAGTTAACAACTCAAGGTGCAAATCCCGGGATTTATGAAACTTTGCTTAAAATGTTTCAACCGGAGGGTCACTCCCTTAGAGTTTACTCTCCAATTTAGAGAATGATCGTGCTATTGTGTGAAGTGATCTCGAGATTACTACTTGCACTATAAGCTTGAGAGACGACCCACAACGCCCTCACTAAATTCCCTTAAGGGAGTTGTATACAACCTAAGCGACAATGATCTTGTAAGGTTGTAATGTGGCCTGGCTTGGTTAGGTGTAGAAGTTGGTTGAAGGCCATTTTTAGTGGAGATAAATAAAACATAGCAAGCATGGAAGACTTATGGGTACTAAAGATACAAAGAAGAACACAACCCATTCAACGCGTGCTTGAACTATTATGTGCGAGTTCAAAAACAACCACAATCTCAAAAATCCAGCTTCACTCTCAACAAGGATTCACTAACCATGGAATTACAATACAAGCATAGGTGCTACATCTCAACTCTCCACAATGGTTTAATTGAGGTTTTTTCCCCTTGTTTTTATATTTTTGAGAGATGGTGTAACAATTTGAGAGAATAGTATCACAAGTTCCATGGTTAGCTCACAATTACAACACACGCATTTTTGCTCTATCCAAATGTTTTTCTTGAAATTTTCAATTTGCTTCCAACAACAAGATATATAATCCCCCTCCAAACTTGTTTCTCATTCCGAACTACAGTTTCCTCCTAAACCCAACTTAAGTCATGCTTACTAAGTTTCATGGACAAGAGTGGGATAATTAAAGTGGTTGGCTCATAATGTGGGTTCACAAAGAACAAGTCTATAAGGCTCAACGGGGTGAACTATTGGAAAAATTGTAACGGGTTGGCTCTTTGGAAAGTGGTTATACCTAGGTGCCATTGTCGCTACAGATTTTATACAACACCATGAGTTTGTAGTGGTCAAGTCACGCAAGTTCTAGTTTAAGTATAACCTGAGATTCTCTCATGAAGAACAATTTCTCACGCAACCATATAAATGAAGAATTTAAGATCAAAATCTCACATGTTTCATAATCTCCAATCATAACACCAAAAGCAATCTTTCATAATCACTTGGATTCACACCGAGTCATCAACGACGCAATTTCTTGCACATAAAGCGCTTAAACTAGGAGTCGGTTTCCTATCCATGCAAATGCGCCTATACTACGGCACTAACTTAGACGACACGCACAAAAACAAAGTTCTAAAAACAAGGTAGCCGAAACATGCAATCAACGCTTAAAGATGCAAAATATAACTTTAACTGCCACGGCACATGTACGCAAATCACCATAAGATAATCATCCACACAATACATCCATTCATCAATGTAGCATGCATGGTACGAACACCCCCCCAAACTTAAAATCCGCACTGTCCTCAATGAGGGAGTGAACAAGAAATAAGTAAAAGTGAGTCATACCTGGGGGCCAAGTCAGCCCACCCCATTTGAGACATCCATGATGGGGCCACTAGTCTGGGGACCAGTGGCAGAAGAAGAAGCTCCACCCAACCGAGCATCAATGCGGGCAAGAAGGTCATTTGTCCTCTGAACCTCGATTGCCTCCGCATCAGTCCTAGCATTAAGAAGTCGACGCTCCTCATTATCAATGGCGCGCTCTGCTGCATCCGTGTCTGGTAAGGGTTGGTCCTGCGTAGCTGGGCGTCAAAGCTTCCTGGCGCTTCCCAAGGATATGATGCGCTGAACTATGATGGGCTTCTCGGTCATCTTGACACACTCAGCCTCACTCACTGGGGTGCCCGCATCTATCATCAACTGTGTGAAAAATTGTGGGAAAAGGCGGTTGCGGTTGGTGAACTCGGCAACGGTGCAGACGGATGCGAAGATCAAATTAGGCACGTCGATGTAAGCGTTGTGGACTATTCTGCGCAACACTTCCAACCGGTCAGGTTGGATCTTTGATTCCTGGGTGGAGGGTAGGATGCTCCTGTGGATGAACAAATTCCAGGCGTGGATCTTCGGTGGTAGAGTGTTGGCGATCAGAACACGCACCCCATTTTTTCTGCCCCACGCTTCATCAATACCTACTGTGATGCCAAGTTCCCTGAGCTTGTCGATTCCGTCGGCGATGGGAAGGTCCGGGATGTCGTTGGGAGCAGGAGGAAGGGCAAAAAACTCTTGAATCCGGGATAGGCTGAACGGAATCTCCACACCCCACACCGTAACTATTGTTACCATCGCAGGGTCATCAGGATGCTTCTTTAATTTCGACAACCGCCATTGGAGGTTTGCGTAGAACTCACAGACCAGCTCGAGGTCATAGCGGGTCTCATGAACAGCTAACTTGGTCCAACCTCGGGCGGTGACCTGGGGGAGAAGTTCAGCAGTGACAGCATCCGTGAAATCAAACCCCCGCTGAACCGTGATGCTAGTAGTGGCATTATTCAAGTGTATCTTGACTTCGGGGTGCTCGAATCGTTGTTTGTCAGGCATAGTCGTTCAGGCGTACAAGAGTGAGGAGGAGGCGTTGGACGATTGCCCCTTTTGCTTGTCCTTCCCTTTTCTGCTTTTTTTGGTAGAGGTGGCAGGTTGTTTCCCCGGTCTCCTAGGCAGGTCCGACAGTGACCCGGACTCTTGAGACTTGCGTTTCACCGTGCGACCCATCCTACAATGAAAAATAGCAACGCATGAATAACCCGAAAAATTTATGAAACACAAGCGCATTAGGAAGCAATGTGTTTGACTGCATGAACATGTTCCCACGTGGTGAGATCGAGCAAATTAACAATAAGGATACTAAGATTTATGTCATGCAACAATGGGGACCGGGGGAGAGAGAAGAATTGTAAACCACCCAAAAAAGAACAACCAACGTGAGCAACTCCCCTTTTTTCTGAATGATTTAAGCATTAACAAGCATCTAGAGAGTGAACTGCTATGGGCAAGTCGGAAAAAAAAGTAGGGGAAAGCACTCAAATTCAACCATTCATGCAACAATGTACAAGTCTAAACTTGCAGTTCCAAGTCCAAGGTGTGTCTGATCATTTAGAAACCAAACATCACATACCCATTAACAAAAGCCCAAGAGAGCAGAACAACCATGGTGTACATGAAGAACATAGAAAACTAAACATGATTGACGACCAAAATTTAGCAATCTACTCAACCAATTAACTTGAAAATTTAAACCCACTCCTACCATGCTTGAAGTAATCATTCCGTCACAATGGATCGAGTAAAAACTGATTCCAAGCTTAAAACCCCAATGAAACTTGGATTTAGACGTGTGGGTGTTCTAAAATTCATGAATCTTCAACTAAATTGCACAATGAAGCCGAAATTCACTTCTCAAGAAGTTCTATAACCATAAACAAGCAAGAGTTAAGCATGAAACATAAACAAATGCTTAGATTTTCGGCCCCACCCTATTGAAATTTTTCAATCCCAACTCAAATGCATCACATTGCAATTCTAAACCAAAAATCATGACCTTGAAAATATCATAACCCTAGCAAGAATCCATCAACAAGAATACAATCCTTGAGAGTATTTGAGCAAAAAAATTGAACCTAGGGTTTGCTCCTCACCTTCGCGAAAATGAGAGGGAAAAGGAAGAAAATTGGTACCTGATACTTGGAAAAAAGGAAGAGATGAGGAGAAGAGGGTGCTGGCCGGAGAGTCGCCAGAAAACAGCGAGCAGGGCGGAGGTCGGCGGCATGGGGTTCTGATTCGCAGGGGATGAGTGGAAGAAGAAGAAGTGAATAGAAGAGTGTGTGGAAGGTGTATTCAAACCTGCAAGGACGAGGGGTTTGGGCTGGGTGATCGCATGCGCTAAGACGCTGGGCCGCCTGGTGCTTCGCCCATCTAGGGTCGGGCAAACGCTTGGCAGGTGGTCAAGCTCCCTGAACCTATTTTTTTGCTAGGATTGGGCGACCGCCTGAGTTCTGTGGGGGGGTCGCCTAGACGATCGCCTGCTTCCAGGATTTCGGTAAAAATTCTATTGGACTCGGGCAACCGCTTGGGTACAAAAATGTCTCACCTGGTGGGTCCCCTGGGTGGCTGTTTTCTTGAATTTCAAGGCCCGGGCAACCGCCTGGATTGGAGCCTTGGCTGCCTGCTCTTCGCCTGGCTCCAGGATTTTCTGAAACAAATTCACTGGAGTCGGGCGGTCGCCCGACGTGCAATTTTTTGGCCGCCCGAAGCTTGTCTGGAGTCTGGTCTCCTCCTTCAAAAACGTGCATTACCCCTTCATGAAGACCTTTTTTTTCTTTCAACCTTAATATGTACCCAATTGTAGCATGGTTCTTCATCAGAAAAGGCTTTCCTATCCCCTCCTAAACACCTACATCGAGGATAAATAATTT
Organism: Stellera chamaejasme; assembly: GCA_024586325.1. NCBI lineage: Eukaryota > Viridiplantae > Streptophyta > Magnoliopsida > Malvales > Thymelaeaceae > Stellera > Stellera chamaejasme. The sequence continues at coordinate 51,249,136 of CM044981.1, read as the reverse complement.
TTTGTCAAGAAAACATTCCGAAAGATACAAAATCTAAACATCCGTAAAAACAAGGTAAGAAATTTAAATGCATGAAACAAAGCGGGAGTTGTCCCGAAAACCGCTTGAGTTTTCGCCAAAAGCAAGGCGCCTCTTCCACATCATGTGGAGTAGTTGGTGTTGTCCAATTGCACTTGGCCAACTTGTCGGTACTCATCTCCATAAAATGGCTTCACTCTTTGCCCGTTAACTTGAAATTGTGAACCATCATTTCCTTCGAGTACCACCGCTCCATGAGATTTAGCTTCCACCACTGTAAATGGTCCGGACCACTTCGATTTGAGGTTTCCACCAAAAAGCTTGAGGCGAGAGTTGAATGGTAGAACTTGTTGACCCAACTTGAATTATTTCCTCGAGATAAGTTCATCATGCCACTTCTTTGTCTTCTCCTTGTAAATTCGAGCATTTTCATAGCTCTCAAGTCGCAACTCATCCAACTCATTCAATTGAAGCTTTTTCTTGGCTCCGGCCTCCTTCATATCAAAATTCAACCTTTTGATAGCCTAATACGCCTTGTGTTGGATATCCACCGGGAGATGACAAGGTTTCCCAAACACCAACCTACATGGAGACATACCGATCGGAGTTTTGAAGGCGGTTATATATGCCCACACGGCATCATCAAATTTTGATGACCAATCCTTCCGGTCAAAACTCACTGTCTTCTTAAGGATGTATTGAAGTACTCCGATTACTTTTTCTCCAGGGCCTTTTTACGTCCGAATTTACTCATTTTGATTTCTGACACCAAATACCTGCAAAATAGACTTGCGCCTGATGCGTGCAAAGGGTATCACTTTCTAGCACAAGTTTTATATTTATAACTACCCTTTTTAAGCCCTCAAGTGTAAGGATCGCGAGTAATATAGCAAGTAAGAGCAAAGGGTGTCGAACCCAAAGGAACTAGAGCGTTGATCAACTAAAAAGATTAAAAGTGCAATTTCAACTAAGATGTAGAGTAATGAGTCATAAGATAGGTATGGATTGATCTAATGTTGGAATGAAGGTAGCTCTATAATATGGACTATGACTTAACAAAACATGCAACAATAACTTAACAAACAAGAAATACACAAATAGCAAGACTTTGGGGTTTTCAATTATAAAAAGCTCCCGGGGTTTGCTTGGGTTTAAGGGGTCCTCTACGAGTTCATCACATAATTTGGAGGTGAGTTACTACATCTAACATGCTTCTTTCTCAAGCAAACATATTAATCTCTCAACAAATCAACCTAGTCCTTCTCTTGATCTAGCATTGACTCTCAAGGCATAAATAGATCCTAACTTAACCACCACTCCACTCCTAAAAGCTATCTCTAACTAGAAGCAAGTAGAGCTATTGATTCCCAAAGGTCTAGTTCATGCAAATCCCACTTAGGCATTTCATCGAACACCTTGATGCATATGAATAGATATGGCCATACCCACTCATAATAGAAACATCCAAGCACAAAAATCAATATCCAAATCAAATTAGAGAAGATGAACACATAGAGAATCACCCTAGATAAGCAAACCCCAAGACACAAGTGACTACTCACTCATGCTCATATCACATAAACACATCAACAAGTAATGATCAAAAGATAAAAGTAAAAGAGGAGAGGAAAGGAGAATAAAACTCTATTGCAAATGAATATTTAACCCAAGATCATGAAGGCTTCAATCCCAATAGTGTGGAGAGCTCAAAACCCTAGTTGGAAGAGTATTGATGGTTGCCAAGAGAACAAAAACTCTTAAATTCGTAACTCCCATCTTTTTCACCTAAAACTCACCCTAAAAGACTATATATAGAGTATCATAATGACTAAAGGGTCCCTAGACATGTTGGACACCTTTAGGGTGTTAATTGAGGGCAAAATAGTCCAAAAAAACCGGTGCAACAATGTTTGAAACGAGAACTATCGTAAAGGTCCCGAAATATTTAAGTGCAGGTGGTGGCGCCACGATGGCGCCACGAGTGTGCACTTTGAGGCCGAGAGCTCCCGCGGCGCAAGCTTGGCGCCGTGATGGTGCCGCAAGCTTGTTTCTTTGAGACTGAGAGCTCACGCGGCGCCAGGTTGGCTCCATGATGGTGCCGCGAGCTTGTTGCTTTGAGACTGAGAGCTCACGCGGCGCCAGCTTGGCTCCACGATGGTGCCGCGAGCTTGTTGCACCAAGAGCTTCCTATTCCAAGCACGAGTTGTTGTCGGTGCATAGCTTTTAGGTCTGAGCCTTCATTTCCACCCTCGACGTTCGAGATTCTCCCTTTTGCTCTTCCGCAAACTTCATTTCTACTATCCGAATGTACACCTACAAATAAACCAACTTACTAAATAACATGTACAATTATGATCAAATTCGCTCAAATGTATGATGGAAATGATTTGAAACACTTAGAAATGTGATATGTGTATGCTACACATCAGCGCCCACACTAAGTACTAACAAAAGTCAAACAATAGCACGTGAATGGAGGTAAAAACATATGAATAATGTGCAATTATCTAGCGTCCACCTCCACACTCGTTCAGGCTAACTCCGCCACCAATCTCGACGAATTTCTTCTCGACCCAAATCCCTAATTCGTGAATCCATATCCACAACCAGTTTCTCATATTTGTTATTCAACTTGTCCTAGATTGGAGAAGGCCAGTGACAGGCAGGACGACGCTAGTAGATCTTCTTTTTTCCTCCCCAACTCGCCACCCCTGCCAGTTGTTGTTGTCACTTTACTGCCGCAACAATGTGAGTGAGCTTAGGCAACAGCGACCCAGACTACGCAATGTCGCCTGCGATGCAGGTATGCCTAGAGCACCCCTTACTGTTTTAGAGTACAGTTAGTGCAGTTACACCTAAAATATTATACTCCCTCTGTTACCCCCTTTGCGAAAGCTGGTGTGAAGCGGGAACCGGACTGGGGCAATGGTAAACGGAATTCCCCTGATGTGGCGGTCCAGACCCGGCCCAGTTAAAATTTTCAACCTACTAATGTAATTAACTTGAAATGCCAGCAACAAGAATTATCTGAACACAAACACACATATACACAAATATGACAAACGTGGCTTGCCCCCACTGAAATGGACAAGCTCACGCCCCTAGTAGGCTCCAAAATACAACAGATTACGAGTAATCCTCATACATACACATATGTGATGCAACATATATTCACATTCATGCGTTTACATATACAGAGCCCAAAATCTAGTGTTCAGAGTACATACACACGTTGAGGGATCTGGTGCGTCGGGATCCTCAAACTACACTCCACGTAGTACACCCGATGCTGCTAGATAGATAACATAAAACAAACCGTCAGTAAACTCATGATGTGCTCAGATCAGAGTCGGATTTGTGCAAATGAGCAGAACCTCAATCGAGACCACCCTTTTACAACTCAGAAGTCAGATTCAGACAAAGTAGTACCTGAAATCAAAATTACCAGTAAACACCGGAGAGATCTACTCTTCGGGCTTCTTATCAGGTGAGCCTGAAAAAGTAAACATATATAAGGGTGTATCTTTGATGAGAACTCAATAAAGGTTAGATATATGATAAGGTGTTTCATAAATTATAAGTGTCCCGAACTTATACACCTGCACAAGAGAACACAAGTACAAGATACAAAACGGATATAAAAGTAATAATAATAGAAATGTTAGTAACTCTGAACGGATCGGCAGACCTCTAAGGCTCTTAGCCTTACATAAGAGGATTTTTCAGAACGAATCAGATTAATCGATAACGTATATTTCCTGAGGCATGGTACTAGCTCGAGGTCCGGATTCCCCGCTGCCGACAGAACAGAACAACATAACAAAATTTACAAAAAACTTGCCAGACAAGGTATCCTATGTCTTATACCTGCACACCAAATCCTATGCCATAAACTAAGTTCGGTATCACTGGCCCCGCCCTCAACTCGAACTCAGCCCCAATTTACCCCGAAATGCATAATATAATTATCTCAGAATGCAGAGTCAAGGAAAACTGAACCCTTACCTTACTCCCGCAAAATCCCGAAATCGAGCTTCCGTTCAAATTCTCAGGAACTAATTTCGGCAAAGTTTCGGCTGAATTTCTGCCTAACTCCATGTTCACAACTGATCAAAATAACATAAAATACATCCTCAAAAATTATAAAATCACCCCCTCAAGTGGCGCCGGAACAACATCAGAAATCATGAATTAACGGCTTTCAAATGAAGGCCTACTTGAAAAATCTAATCCATACAAAACGTATAACTCTTCGCCCTAATAAATTATATACCATTAACTTTTAGCACAACTGAACTTTTGTTTCCGCGCAGGAAACCAAAAACTGATTTCGGCAGTACTCCAGAATAGTTTCAGTTCACAATCTCTTCACCATTGGTCATTAGAACATGCAACACACACTTAGAAACCATAAAATCACACATACATGTGGCGCCTCAAACATGTAAAAAATCCAGAACTTACGGCTTTCAAACGGAGCCATCTTTGAAAAATCTGATCCTAGGATATTCATAACTTCTCACAGGGATCGGTTTAGCATATTTACCTTGAAGCTTCGCCCACTTTCCTTTGAGATCACAGAAGCACATCAATGGAGTTTTCTTATGGAAGCTCACGTTTTATGGAAGAAGAAGAAGATGATGATGAAATGAGATAAATATCTCATCTTCTTCTTTTCATCCTTTCTTTTCCATTTTTTTTACTTTTGTTCATCTTATCTCTTTTTTTTTGTCTTTTCTTCCTTTTTCTTTCTTTTTCTCTCATTTTTTTTCTTTTCATTTCTTTCTTCACGTTTTCTTTCTCTCTTCTTTTCTTTCTTTTGCTATTTTTCTTTCATTTTCCATATTGGCGCCACATGTCTCTCTCTCTCAATGATTTGTTCCACTTTCATAGTTTTAACCCCCAAATTTTGCAAAGTTGCAATTTAGTCCAATCGTAACTTGCATATCTTCCAAACCGCTCCACCAATTGAAATGAAATTCGAATACCAACTCCGAGACTTCATAACACACGGAAAACATGTTCAACATGTTTAAACTTAAGCCCCGATATTCGCGGAAATCAACAAACGACCGATATATGTACAAAAATACATCAGAAGTCGCCCCGACATGTGGCGGCTGTAACACCCTCCGTCCTTGAAAGGATGGTGCATTTCTTTGGGCACATAGATTAAAAAAATAGTAGAAAAGGAAACATTTGGTAAAATTTACCCCCACTTTGGTTGGGTGATGAATTTTAGGAAGGAGAGTTATGGGCACTTAAGTAAAATTGCTCACTCAAAGTTTCAAATAAAGGAGATGCACTATTCTTTTAGAGACACCTTTAAGAGAAATATGCACTATCCTTTCAGGGACGAATGAAGTATTAGTCAACTAAAACCTCAAAAGGTTAAGAGGGGTAATTAAAATTTTCACTATACTTCATGCGATAAACTGAAGATTTGCAAAATAAATAGGATAAACTGAAAACCTCAATAAACCTTATGGAGACGTTTGGTTAGCGGATTCTAAAAATTCATGGATTGTGAAAATATAGAAAGTATCAATGATGGAAAATAGAAATGAGTGTTCACACAATCTTGTGTTTGATTCAAGGATTCTGTATCAATGATGGAAAATAGAAATGAGTGTTCACATAAGGACCATTTTGTAAATTTTACAAAAGTTTATAGACTATTCTTGTAATTTTATAGAGACCATTTTGTAAAGTTTACAAAAGTTCAGGGACTAAATGTGTAATTTAACAGGGACCATTTGCAAATTTTTCAAAATTTAAGGACTAAATGTGTAAATATATAAAGTTTAATAGCTTTATTGAAATTTTTGAAACATAATAACTCTATGGATTCTAAGAATACTATGTTTATTGATGGTATTTTGAATCCACAAATTTATGAAGGATGAGGAATCCAAAAGTTTTGAAAATGATGGAGAATTATTTTCCAAAATGAACCAAACAAAGGATTCTATGGATTCATGGGATTTTCAAAATCCATATTTCTAGAATCCTTCAACCAAACACCTCTTATGTGTATTTGTAATTTACCTTCTAAAAAAGTCTCTTTGCTGGATTCAAGAGTTTAGGAGTGGGTATTCGGTCGGTTCGGTTTTAACCGAACCGAATTGATCGGTTTGGTCGGTTTTCGGTCGCGGATGGTAATAACCGAATAAACCGAATTCGACCATAAAACCGAATAAACCGAAATCGAAAGGTTTCGGTTTGGTTCGGTTTTGGCCGAATAAACCGAACATATATGTTCAGTTTTTTCCTTGGTTTTTGACCTATAATCTTGTCCAAAAAATAAGTGCAACAAAAAATAAATAATACATACATACAATCCAATCCAAAAAAACATTCTTTCACAATCCAAATATCCAAAGTCTCAAGCAACTACTAGCATTTAGCAAGCACAATATGTAAGTTGTAACTTGTAAGTTCCCAGGCCACCAACCAACCACGATCCATCAATGTACTGTCCGAAACTCACATTGTTATATGTGACATATCTGAAAAATTGAAACATCAGAATTAATTGACATATATAATACAATAAGAAAATATGATGAACCTAATGAATACAAGTTTCAATCTTCTGAATCTCCTCCAAATCTTCATCATTTATAGTAGTAGTACTACCACTAGTGCCAAACTCTTGTCTCCGAAGCCAATCTTGAGTACAAATAAGCGCTTGAACAGATTTAGGAGTTAAGGAACTCCTATATGAATCAAGGACTCGACCACTAGTACTAAAAGCGGATTCTGATGCAACAGTAGAGATAGGAGTAACGAGTACATCACGAGGCATAGCAGCAAGAACTGGATAACGATGAGAGTTCATCTTCCACCAGTTTAGCACATCGAAGCTCGGAGAATGGGTTTCTCTCGGTTCAAGTATATACCTCTCTAGTTCAGTTTTATTCTCAACATTTCCTGTGACATTCTCAAACTTCCTGAACCGATCCTCAGTTATTCCGTACCTTTTTCTTTTGTGGGTTCCAACAGAATTAACGTTGGCATTCTGCTGCCTTTCTGATGAACTCAATTCAGCAGAAGTAGAACCAAACTCAGGCTGAATCCTTCGCTTGTAATCATCAAACAGTTCTTGTAGAGCATCATTCACCCTTCTTTTCATTCTTGTTACGTCTTCACGTTCACCATACATTTCTTCCAAACAAAATTGTACATAAGATAGCTTGAATGTTGGATCAAGAATAACAGCTACATAGATTAGCATGTTCATTTTCTCTACATCTCCCCAGTATTTGTCATACTTTGCTTTCATTGTCATAGCCATGGTAGAGAATTCAAAAATCTCATGCTTTTGCCATTCCTGCAATGATCCTTCAACTTCACAAATTTCAATAAAAAACTTGTTGGACATCACATATAATGAACCAAATATCCTACAAGTAAGATCATAAAAATTCTCCCAATCAAAAAAAGATCATAAAAATTCTCAAGAAAAGCCACAAGTGCTTTCACGTTCTCCCAATCTTTATCATCAGGAACCCCATTATTGCCCTTAAGGTCAGCCATATAAATCGGATCTTGCCTACCATATCTTTCAAAGGCAGTTTGGAATTTTACGGCTGTATCTAACATCAGATATGTTGAGTTCCATCTTGTAGGCATATCAAGAGACAATAAAGCCTTACTCTCAATACCTTCAATCTGAGCACAAGTTCTAAAAGCAGACAACCGAGCAGGTGATTGCCTAATAAACCTAACTGCATCTCTCACATGAGCTACACATTGCTTATATTCTTTCAAACCATCTTGCACAATCAAATTCATAATGTGTGCAATGCATCTCATGTGAAGAAATCGACATCCAACAACTCCAGTTTTCCAATTAAGAAATTGCTTTTTCAAATACTCGACAGCAAGATCATTAGAACCTGCATTATCCACAGTGATAACAAAAACCCGATTTATTCCCCATTCACGCAAACAACTCTCTGCATGGTCCATTTTTCATCAATATAGTGAGCAGTAGGACATATATAATTGATTCTCTGTACAGACGTCCAAGTGTCTGTTGTGAGAGAAACCCGCTGACCAGTAGACTTGAAATAGTGCTTCAACTTTTCCATTTCATTAGAATAAAGAGACAAGCAATCCCTGGCAACTGTATAACGAGAAGGAATATGGAATCTAGGACAAGCAATAGCCATGAAAAGCTTGAAGCCTACACTGTCCACAAACTTGAAAGACAATTCATCGATAATAATCATAACAACCAAAGCCTTTCTAATAGCATCTTCATCATATTTCCAACAACCAAGTACCCCCTTCCCCATCCTTATTTGCACCATAAAGATGAGTTTGTGTTGATTTTACCTCGGGATTGTTTGGACATTTTGCGTAGTGAGCCCACAATGAACTCGTCCCATTGCTTTTGAAGTGAGCAGCATATTGTCTGTTACAATAGTTGCACCTGCATTTCCTACGACCATCCGGTGCCATAAACTTGGTGAAATGCTTCCACACACCCGATCTTTCGTTCGTCTCTCTCTCTTTTCTTGGTCCTGATTCTGGATTAGTTAGGGAGGGAATAGAAGAACCGCTCATATCAATAGGACCATCATCAGTGGGCGGACCATGAGAAGGGCTAGAGTGTGGTGATGGGTCACTCTTACTTCCTTCTTGACGATCCAGATTGTGAACCTCGGTTGGCATCTATAAAAATTGAGAACATTAAAAACATGTTATGGAATGCATGCCACAAGCTAATCTAAACGTGGAGCAGGTGAATAGATCTACAAACTATGATTCTAAGCAACCTGTGACTAATATAACTGTTGTTTCAGTGGATTGGCATTCTACATTTTCAAATGTCAGTGTGGCATTTTCGTTATCTATTGCCATGCTAGTTGAGCTATTTACATCGTCAAAACCCGTAATCATCAGGTTAACAAGCAAGCAAACAAACATGCAACCTATGGTAATGCCAGATTCCAGCTTAAGTAGACTGTAACACCTATAAGCATTAAGCACCGAAATTCCCCAATCAGGCAGCTAAGATAAACAATGCAAAAAGAAAAACATGGTTTCTTGTACATATAACCATAAACCCTTTCTAGGATTCACACATAAGCACGCACTGTAATCAAAATAAACTAATCGGATGTTGTCTTAGTGACATCACTGACTGGAATAAGCATGAGCTTATTAGGGCAACCAAGCAAGGATGCATTTATTGGAGCATACCTAGAGTTATCTATTGGAGCATACCCTCATAAAATTTTAAATTACCTTGTGCAGTTATGCGGAATGCAGTTTTGCCGGAAAGTGCTCGGAGGCAAAGTGATGAAGGTCGAAGGAGAGGCGAGGCGAGGCGAGGAGGAGGCAAGGGTGAGGCGAGGAGTGCCAGAGGAGAGCACAGAGCAGCCAGCAGCAGCGTCGGGTTAGGGACGTATCACGTAGGGTAGTAACTGAGATTGGGTTTCGGTGGGTAAGTGTTTAAGTGTTATACTTGGGCTTGGGTTAGTTAGTGGGTTGGGTATTATTTACTAAATTGGGTTTGGGTTATACTTGGGCTTGAGGGATGGATAATGGGGCTTGGGTAGCTAATGGTTACAGAAAATGGGTAATGGGCTTGGTTTGGATACTTACTTGGGTTGGGTTGGGAATCAGTTTATTTGATCACCGAATAAACCGATTGCTATAACCGAAACCGAATCAAACCGCCCAAATACTAATCGGTTTTTAACCGAAATCGACCCATGTAACCGAATAAACCGAACCGACAAACCGAATCGATTCGGTTTATCAGTTTATTTGATTTGAACCGAATCATTGCACACCCTACAAGAGTTTAAAGCCCAAGCCCAGCCCAAAAAGTAAAATAAAGTACAAATAATTTAGTAACTTTACAAAATAAAATAGAAAAGTTAGCCGAAAATATGATTTTTTTGAAAAGCGAATTGTGTGCAATTTTTCAGGAAATTCGCCCTAATTCGAAATCAGAAAAGCTGCGCCATCCCCTTCCACGCGAGGTCGGGAGGTCGATTCGTGAGTCCACGCGACTCCAGTCGCTAACAACTCTCCACCTCCAGCAGCCAAGCCACCGCGCATCTCTGCATTCACCCTCCCGCCGCCTCTTCTTCTTCTTCTTCTCCGACTGATTCGTTGCGAACGGAGAACCACATTCGCGTACACTCCTGCGAATCTGTACGAGCAAGTGTCGCGTTTTGGGCGTGCGAACCGATTCGCGATACTCAGGGGCTAAGCGAGGTTGGTAACCATGAGTTGGAATACTGAGGATGAGCTGGAGATCGACAATTATGTTCCGTCCCCTTCATCATCTTCTGGATTAGGGCTCGCCGGCAATGAAGCTACTGGTGGCTTAGGAGAGGTAATTATATAAAGAATACATGCAAGTTGGTTACGGAGTAGTTTGTGAATATGAACGGTTTCAGGCATTCCATGCTTTGAGTGAAAAACAACAATGCCTTTTAGTTCATAGGGTCGGCTTCAGCCGCATTATGTCAATTTCAAAAAATGACCGTGACTCATTCTTCAAGAACTTGATTACTGTGAGCCTTTGATGAGGCGTTACAATGATTTCTTTGGTTAGGTTTTCTCAATCTAAGTTTCTTAGGTTGGCCTGTGTATGTGTATTTGATTCTGCTGCTTTGTTTCTGCTTTGATTTGCATCTACTTTACATTTTCCCTACTTCATAATGTTTGAGATTGATAACTTAAGAGTGAATTGTTTGCATGTCTGTTTTTGTTCTGTGTGGTAAATTCAGTTTTCATACCAGCGTTCTTCTGACATTCACGGTTGCCAAATGAGGAAAAAAAGGGGTTTTCTAGCCTTCTTATTTGTTTGTGTTCTAAACATCATGTATCACGATTGTGTGAATTAATCAATTGGTTCCTTTTCTAATTCTCGAACAGTTGGTCATTTGTAGCAATGTTGTTTTCTTTAAAAGTGGTTACCTGAGTGATTGAAGAAAATGGTAAATCGTTTTAGATTGACATCTCAAGAGTGAATTGTTTGTGTGTGTGTGTATGTTTATGTGCTGAATTCAGTTCTCATACTAGTGTTGTTCTGCTGACACTAATAGTTGCTTAATGTGAAGGAAAATTTCTTGCCTTCTTATTTACTCCATTTATGTCCTAACATCATGTATCCCCATTAGGTGAATTCATCAACTGGTTCCTCTTCCAATTCTCGAACAGTTGATCATTTTGTAGCGATGGGCTTTCCTTTAGAAGTGGTTACCCAGGCGATTGAAAAAAATGGTAAAGCATTTGTCTCTATATATGAAGGAGAAACTTTCTGAAATCTCATTTCTAATGTTTGCTGAATTTTTAGGGGAAGAAAACATTGATTTAATTCTTCAGTCCCTGCTTCAAGAATCAGTGAGTTTCTATTGTTTAAGATACTTCTACATTATTTTATAATGAGGTGTAACACATCACAGCTGCTCATGATTTCTTGAGAATCACATTAAAATTTGTGAATGCTAACTTATGCTAGGTCTTTATTGAGATTTTGTTTTTTAATATCTTACCGGGTTTGTTCAGGCAAGTTCATCAGCTGGGGCTTCGGGTTCGGGTTCCAAATTGATAGATCATTTCATGGGGATGGGATTCTCAGAGAAAATGGTGGTTAAAGCCATTCAAGAAAATGGTAAGGTTCTTCATTTCAAGTAGGCATGACATTTCACCTTAAATACTCTATTTATTAGGCAAAAAACTTTTATATTTATGATCTTTTCCTTTGGTTTGTTTATTTATATTCAGGAGATGAGAACACAGATTTGATATTGGAGACTCTATTAGCTTACTCGGTGAGTTGGTCTTCCCTTTGACTTGTCCCATGCTTTCAAATATCAGCAATATCATTTCGAACTCAAAGAGTAGTTGAGCAGTTTGTGCTTTGCGCACAATCATTGTATTACCGATATGTTGATGTTGGATCATGTACAGAAGGGACACCACTATTTGGCATTGTATTTTTCAACACTAGCTCACTTCAGGTCTAACCACATTTAAAGCTGTCTATATATGGAATATACTGTACATGGATGAAAATGAATTATTGATACAGAACTAAAGGAGATTCTTTACAAGAGATTTGTTGGTATCTACTTATTATTTCCAACTATGGACTTTCTGGTAGTAGTAATGGTGCTTTTCTATCCTGTCTTTTATTGTTTGCTTGCTTCACATATTTCAATTTTCATTTTTCTTGATACTGCTGTGATTTCTGCGCTCCAAGGAAATGCAATCCCATTGTCACTTACCTTCTGAGTGGCTCCTGCAGGCCATTGATGAAACTTCTCCTGAAGCAAAACGTTTTGATCCAGATCATTTGTCACCAGAAATTGATGAGAGTTTTCTTGAGGATTTCTCAGATTTTGATGGTCTTTCAGATACTGAGGTAGTTGTCTTGTTACGTGAAAGAATCTGTTTTTTTTCTGGCTATGTATTTGATGTTAAATATCTAACTGCATTCTGGTGTTTTTTTAATGAAGATAATATAGGCCTTATTTGTTTTGCATATTTTGGGGCTCGTAAGGCAATAGAATCACTAACAATTATAATGTTGATGTAAATTAAGGTTGCACAGGTTAACATTTTAGTGTAATGATTGTCATAAGTTTTACATTCTGCATGTAATTAATATGTAGGAAATTGCAAATCCTGATTCTAGTGAAGGGAGCCGGTTGTTGGTTCTCAAAAAGATGGGATACACAGTAGATGAAGCCTCAATCGCCATACAGAGATGCGGTAGGCATTATCTTTTTATTTTGTTGATTTTTTTTTGACATGATAAGTTGGTTATACTTTAGCTTATCACTGGTATATCAACCACCAAATAATCACCAAGTGAAAACAAATCTTTATCATCTAAGGAAGTATTTGTTCAAGGATTCTCAAAATTTATTAGAGGAATCTCATATGAAAGTGAGTTTTGTGGTATGTAAGAATTTATAAAATTACAGCCCTAACTTTCCCATGTTTGGCTTGTATCTTACAAAGATTTACAAATATGATTTTCTATTTCTGGTTTGTGGATTTTGTTATTTGGCTCAAAGGGCAAACTAGCCACTAAAAATATGCCCCTAGTGCAAATTAGCTGCCAATTTTTTCGGCCTAAAATAACTACTCGTATTAAACATTCAAATGAGGATGAAATTAACCGTCATACATTCTGCCTGGACCTTATTAGCACAGAAGGCTCATAGGAACATCCCTGTAGAAAAACGGAATTTAGTTGTCGATTTAGTGACCCCTAGGATGATGACTTAATGACACTTAATCCCTTAATCTCTTAATTATTATATAAAGTGCCATAAGCTTCTTATAGTTGTCATCCTAGCCATTCTCCCTAGATCCACTGCCATCATCTCTCTGCACTTGCTTCGTGCACCTCCATCAACATCCTCCTCCCTCTTTGTGTCGTCGTTCCTTGCTTGAGATATCCAGTTTCCAAAAATAATGTGGCTTATTTGCACTGTAGGCATATTTTGGGTGGTTAATTTACCCTTTGAGCCTTCTGATTTCTTTGAACTTTCAGCAGTGACTATTGCATCAATTTCAATCTTGCCTTATTTTTAAATATTAAAATTAAGAGTTTATTTATGTAATTTTATGGATCAGTTTTAAACTTTTGAAATGTTCAGGGAACAACTGCTAATTTTTTGGATTATTTTATAATTTTTCTGAATTGTTCAGGGACCAAATTGTAAATTTATGAAGGTTCCAGGGCTTTGTTGCAAGTTTTCTGTTCATTGAAGTTCTCTGGATTCAATGTTTACCTGAGAGAGTGAACCCAACAAATATGTCAAGGATGAAGACTTTTCTAATTATACTAATGATAGATAATTATTCTTCAAACTGAACTAAACGAAGGATCTTTAGAATTTTAACTTTTTTAACAATTTAGATTCTTAACCAAATGCCTCCTAAATGAATTTCCTGAATAGCTTTTTTTTAATATCATCTTTTGTTATGCTTTTGTAATAATAATAGCACAGCAAGCGCCAATCTGAATTATATACTACAATTGACCATGAATCCAAGTGTTTGCTCTGCCAAGAAAAAAGAATGGAGCAAACCTTGTATCATACCGATAACATTACTTATTTTCAGCTTGACCATTGAGCAACAGCTTTGCTTGCTCTAATACACTGGAAGTAAATGTCTCTTTCTTCATGAGTATGAACTTTATTATCTAAAATGAGAGTAGGAAAGAGGGAAAGAAACCATTGAAGTGATACGACTTTAACATAATCACATAAGCACTGAATCTGTATTGGACTACAATAAGTTTCTGGCTTCGTGAAACTATGTTGATTGATTGGTTGATTTCCTCCTGCCTCTTATCATTTGGTGCCAATTTTTCCATCCGCTGTTATACTTATTTTCTTTATTGTTGCAGGCCCAGACTCCTCGATTGCGGAGTTGACAGATTTCATATGTGCTGCTCAAATGTCTAAAGCAGCAGATGCACTTTTGCCCCCTGAAGAGAAGGTACTTCAACTATATTTTATTTTATTTTATTTTATTTAGTTTTTCCCCTAGCATTTAGGAGTCATAATTCTTGCAAGTTACCATCTTTTCTATTTGACAGCTAACCATGGATCTAATGTTTTCTGTATATTAAGATGGTTTTTAAATTGCTTCTCATGTGCTCCTTTTTTTCCTTTACAGAAGAGTTTATTCAATCATTATCAGAAAAACAAGAAGAGGCGAATTTCAATGAAACAGGAGAGGAGTCTACTGAATACTGATGATGATGTTCTTCACCTTCCAAATCCCATGATTGGCTTTGGGGTCCCTTCTGATCCAGATATTATTACCCACAGATCCCTTCCTCAAGGTGCTGAAGGACCTCCGTACTTCTACTATGAGAATGTTGCACTTGCGCCAAAAGGAGTTTGGCAAACAATCTCTAGGCATCTGTTTGATGTGGAGCCAGAGTTTGTCGACTCGAAGTACTTCTGTGCTGCTGCTCGGAAAAGAGGTTACATACACAACCTGCCTATTGAGAACAGGTTTCCTCTTGTTCCACCCCAACCACTGACAGTACATGAAGCCTTGCCTTTAACCAAGAGATGGTGGCCTTCATGGGACACCAGAACAAAGCTGAACTGTTTACAGACAGTCACAGCAAGTGCAAGACTAACGGATAGGATACGGAGGGCTCTTGAAGAATACCCTTATGGGGACCCACCCAGAGATGTTCAGAGATGGGTTCTTGATGAATGCCGGAAATGGAATCTGGTATGGGTGGGAAGAAACAAGGTTGCTCCTCTTGAGCCTGACGAGGTGGAAATGCTTTTGGGCTTTCCTAGAAATCATACAAGAGGAGGAGGAAGCTGTAGAACGGACAGATACAAATCTCTTGGAAACTCATTTCAGGTAGACAGCTTGAATTTTGCACCATTGAATCAAATCTGTTGCATTTTTTTTTTGTTAATTGCTGAATTTAATAAACTTCAACATTTGCATTTCAGATTGATACAGTGGCATATCATTTGTCCGTTTTAAAAGCCATGTATCCCAGAGGCATAAACATGCTTTCTTTGTTCTCTGGCATTGGGGGAGCAGAAGTTGCATTGTACAGACTTGGTATCACCATGAAGAATGTGGTATCAGTAGAGAAAGAGGAGGCCAGCAGGAATGTTGTTAGAAGTTGGTGGGATCAGACAAACCAGAAAGGAAATCTGATTCACATTGATGATGTACAAACATTGACTGCTGATAAATTAGAGGCACTAATGGCCGAGTTTGGGGGATTTGACCTAGTTGTTGGTGGGAGTCCTTGCAACAACCTTGCAGGCAGCAACAGGGTTCATAGAACTGGACTAGAGGGTAAGGAATCTTCCCTATTTTTTGACTACTGTCGCATTTTAGATCTTGTTAGGTGTATCATGGGTAGGGACTGATAACTGTACAATGATGTCAATTTAAACTTGAAACTGATCTTCATCCACTGTAGTTATTTGTTGTATAAAGCATGCAGCAAGCTGTTGCCATGATAAATTATCTACCTTTTCTCAAGTAAAACCACAGTTTACTGACTAGAAATTACACTTGGTGCCTGTTTTCTTATGAACTTGTTTAACATTGCCTTGGGCCTTCTGCTTGTATGTAATTTGCTTAGTTCTGCTGTTTGCAATGTGGAAGTGAAAGGATTATAGATTGATTATAGAGAGAGTGAATGATGCCTGGGAACAAGGAGCAGAACTGTTGACTTGTTGAATCTGTTGATATGGAATTATGTATGTTGTAGCTTATTCAGATGTGGTTGGAAAACGTGATGGTGGAAGAAATAAGTAGCCCACCACCTTCACTGAAGTTTTCTAATTTGACACCTAGGAGCAGTTTTCTCCAAAGACAAAAAATGAACAGCAGATCTTCTGTGTGTAATTGGATAAGAGCATTAGTGAAAGGGCATTCTTCAGAAGAGAGTAATTTTTGTCCCTTGGACGTTTTTTGAGTCTTTGTTCCTTGCAATCATTGTTGCTGCACCAGTTACTAGCCATTCTGCATTGGCAATCAACCAGTCCCCAAGAAATTGAGGCCACGCAGCTTGAATAGATGGAGACATAATAGTTTATTTATTTAATTATCATTTCACTCATGAGAAAATCGGTTTAGTCAAAATACATGAAATCTAGAGACTTTGGGGTATCTGAATTTGTTTTAAATTATATTTGAAGCATGAGTTCCGTTCAGTTAGGGAGTTAGGGGTTATGGGCTAGTGAGCTGAGCCCAACAATTAACAGATATCCAGATAACGCAGCTAGTGGATATTTGAGCAATCTTGTTAATCATCACCTATGTGATATTTCACCCACTAGTACAAATGACTTAGCTACAAGGTAATCTGGAAGCCCAAGCCCAATTAACCGGATAATTACATATCTACTTCTCATTCTCCAAGTGCTCAAAGTGGGTAAAAATTCACCCAGGTGATAAATAACATTGACGATATTTGAGGTTGGATACCATAAAATTGTGACCATAATCATCAATTTAGTGAGTAGCACTTTCCACACCCATAACTTGAAACCATGGATAATACCATATATGGGTGTTGGTTCACGGTTCAACCGCTTGAGTCTATTAAACCAGTTATTTTATTAAAAATTATCTATCGGTCATTTTTGAGACAAAAATTTCACTACGTTTTTCAAAGACCCTTTGCAACGCTAAATGCACTTCATAAGCACAGTAAAAAGCGTAACTGTGCACCGATAGAGCCACTTCTACCAGAGGCGCTTTTTTTGCACGATGCGCTTCATGGCGCTATAGTGTAGCGCATCAGTACCGCGTACAGGCGCTTCAAACAATCCACGTTAGCTGCTGACAGAGATCAACCTTTATACCGCAAATGGAGCGCCTCCAAGCAGTACAAAGCTTTTATTTAAATTTTTTTTTGTTTGGAAATTTTGTATTTACAAAATGAAATAATATTAATAAATATTATAAAAACAAAATTAAAAACACAATAATAATTTCAAATTTAATTTTACATTATATATTAATATTTTTAAATTGTTATATTTACAACAAAAATACCTAAATTAATAAAATCATAAATCCTACAAAGGTGGAGCTGGAGGAGTATCATCACGAGGAGGACCACTGGGACCGCACCGTGCTGGGCCGCGAGGAGTCTCGAACTCGCAAGATGCTTATGATGTAAGCCTCCATCATGTCCGAGTCGACATGAGCCGAGCTAGAGGACCTTTCGTCAGATGTTGAACTACGAGGAGGCTCTCCATGCGCGGGTATAAACATCCTCGTGCAAACCGGTGAGGAAGCTGGCGGTCCTCGGGGACGATGACCGTGGCCTTGGT
Organism: Stellera chamaejasme; assembly: GCA_024586325.1. Taxonomy (NCBI): domain Eukaryota; kingdom Viridiplantae; phylum Streptophyta; class Magnoliopsida; order Malvales; family Thymelaeaceae; genus Stellera; species Stellera chamaejasme. Next base: position 51,231,287 of record CM044981.1, on the reverse strand, counting down.
GATGAGGCAACCAAGTGTGCTGGCACATCAGTGTGCGACAACCGGCCCATGCTCCGAAGCTCTCCCAAGACGACGCTGAGGGCTGCGTTTGTCTAGCGCAGCAGGTCCGCCTGCCGCATGATAAGCATCTCATGCTCACCGAGCGCCGCCTCAGTATGGATCTCGCCTCCCGCCTGCCGACGTGCTCATTATTCTTCTTCCGAGCTCCTCCTCCAACTGTAGCTCGCGCTATAATTTATGTAAAAGTAACAATTTAGTCCTCAAAGTTTTTAAATGTTTCAAAAGTGGATATATAATAGTTACCTCGGATGGTTGTGGAGGGTGGAACATGTCAAGATGCACCAGTGGGTCTCCAACATCCTTTAGTGGGGTTTTGGTCGGTCACCTTCATGTAGACGCCGGGATCAAAAAGTGGCATGTCATCCTCAGCATCATACTTCTCCCGCATAGTCTCGATATATTTTTCCTAATTTATGAAAAATAACATTAAAATTTGTATTAAAGTCAGAAGGAGGGAGAACCTCGAAATCCGCATCTTCACCACCTCACTCTATCCGGAACTCTAAGATGCTAACTGGTCGACCTTGTCATTCGCTCTGTCCATTCAAACATTTAAATATACTAAAATGAATTTAATAAAAAATAAGATAGAGTAAGGAAGTAATTACGTATTGCTCGTACGCCCCCTACAGCGACAACCTCCCGTGCCTTTTCCTTTTCAGCTTTTTGTTGACCTTTTTTGCGTTTCATCTCGCCTGTTTCTAGGCCTTTTGGAAGTGCTCAGAGTTCCAAAAGTCAATCAGCTTGTCCCAAACCTCCTGAGAGAGCTCAGCAGGTTTGTGCTGACGCCAGTGGTTTGTGGTCCGGGTTCTCCTCAGTGAGAGGGTAGTGCTCGTTATACCATTTCTGGATTTTGTAGAGCTTTGGTCAGTAAAGATCACCAAACCGGGATATGAGCGCCTTTAGCTCATCCTTTGGTCCACTTTGTGGGACCCATTTGTAACTCAGCTAAACAAAAAGAAATGTTTAATTAATTAACAACTATAATAAAAAAGTACTTCAACTTACGTTAAATTATTACTTAAGTTTTTTTACGCACGCATCCTAGGCCTCCTGCAGGATATCGTAGAAAGATGGCTGCCAACCGGTCCAAAAGCCCTCCAGGATGCTATTGATGGTGGATGGACATAGCGAGGCGGGTTGCCTGAGGCTGCACATTGGAAAAAACGTTATATACATATACATATATGTTTTATATAATTTATAAAATAATATATGAAATACTTACTGGCCGACAAGAATGCGCTTCCTTCCATCCTCCATCGGCTGTAGAGGTGGGAGCACTGCAGCAGTGGCTGTAGGCGTGGCCTGAGTCATCGCCTGAGGTCCACGACGCCTACGTGGCGGGGTGTTGGTAGTCCGGGTGCATCGTCTAGAAGAGGCACCGATGGAGATGGGCAGGAAGATCCTCTATCAGGTGTACCCCCACCACGTCCCTCACGATGTGACGATCCACCGCGCGATTGCCTATTCGACTGCTGGCTCGGGCCCTCACTATGTTGCTGGCTCGGGTCCTCACTATGCCGCTGGTCACTCAAAGAATCCTGAGAACTCGTCATACCCCGAAGTTTTGCAAACCAAACAAGTTAGCCCTAAAGTATGTTTCTAAAAGTTTACAAGTTAGCCCTAAGGCTTACAGTGTAGCCTTGCGTTTCTAAAAGTTTACAAGTTAGCCCTAATGTATGTTAAAGTTTACAATATAGCCCTTAAATTCTTTAAGTGTTACAATGTGACCCTTAAATTTACAATTTAGCCCTTAAATTCATATAATTTAACATAATTCTACAATATTAACATAATTCAAAATAATTCTAAAATATTAACACAATTCATAAAAATTAACATAACTCTACAATATTAACATAATTCAACAAACTTCACATAATTTTTAAAAAATTAACATAATTCATAAAAATTCACAAATTTATCTAAATTCAGATAAATTCATCCAAATTCACAAATTTATCTAAATTCACAGAAATTCATCAAATTATTCTTCCAAACAAAATAAAACCGAAATTAAAAAAATAAAAATAATGTAATTCTTAAAATCAGCAAAGCCAAAGGTTGAAAATTACTTGTCCTGATGGGAAGAGGGTGCCTTTGAAGAGAAGATGCCGACGACGTCACCGGTGGACGTTAATTTCACTGGAAAAATAGAAGCCCGTAATTAGTTTTTTAAAAATAAAAAACGCTCTTGTTTTTAAAAGAAAACAAACCTAATCGACTTGTGGAGGTGCTGCCGGCGGTACTTGACGAAACCGACGGCGACGGGCGGAGGACTTGCGGCGGCGATGGAGGTTTTCAGGGTGATGGTTGAGGGAGATGAGGGGAAGAAGGGATGGAAGTGGAAGGGAATGGAAGGCCCGAAATCTGAGGCTTCTTGTAGAAGCCTTGTTTTGAAGTGCTAAATGGCGCTACTTAGGCGCCACTACGAAAAAACTGAAAAGACACCTTTTCCATTTCCCACCACCTTTTTTTCTGTTTCATACCACATCTGAATTTGAATTTGATGGTAGTACCGCTAAACGGCGCTACTATCGCGCTTCAACACTATGTATACATTGTTATTATTAAATACTGTATACGTTTTATATTTGTACATTAATACATATAATTACATACATCAATTATACATTATTACTCATATATATATATATCACTCTCTCTCACACACATATATATATATATAAATAGTTAAATACACACACACACATATATATGGTTCACTCATAAATGATATATGATGATTAACATAATATAACATGCTAAATTAGGTTTCTAAAAGTCTACAATATTTTGTAAATATAACATTACAGAACATTGGGAACTTCAGCGTCATCCTCATCTTCAAGAACGTTACCATATTCCAACCGCTTGGGCTCCGCGTCACAATCAACTAGAGATATATTTATAACATTTTCGTCCGTCACAAGTATGGCTTCCTCAATTCGTGGTTTTTGGAGAGGATCGTCATCGATTATTTGTTGTGCGTTATTATTCGCTGATGAGATTGATAAGGACCCTCGTTGACCCTCACATGTCCAATGTCGAGGTTTCATTTTGAAAACGGTTCATCGCTTCTTTAGATACCAAAGGTTTGAGAGATACACGAAATAAACAACTTGTTGCGCCTGACTTGCAAGGATGAGAGAATCATACCACTTTAATCGAGATGTGTGATCAGCGTCAATAATCTCGGAATACTTATCCGTGGTCACACCTTTACTTGGGTTAAACCATGTCCCCTTGAACACTGTCAGTTTGTTTTTGTTGTAGTGAAACGAGAATCTCATCAAGGCACCTGTAAAATTCCTCACGATTATCTTGATCATTCAAATCTCCAAAGACACAAACACCCCAATTAGCTGTCATTTTTCAAGCCCATATTCTCTCGTATGGAATCTAAAGCCGTTGACATATGATCCACTAAAGAATTTAGCCGTCGAATGCGGAAAACAAGCCAAATCGTACAGTAATGGGGGAAGGACCAACGCTTTGCCTGAGCCAACACCTTGAACCAATTGGCGAAATTCACTAGTATGTAATCATTCAACCCATCCTAAGGAAAGCCTTGTTGAATTGACTGCACATGCGGGAAATATCAATGTAACCATTTTATTTAATTAAATAAAATAAAAAACATTATTATTAATGATCACGAATATAACCTTATATAAGGGTCGACCTCTGGACAGTTCTGGGGAATATAGGTCTGAACATGGTGCAACTCCTTGTCCGACAGTTGTCTATTATTTAGTTCTCCGAAGTTTTTCACCGGATGGTTAAAAATAGATAGACCGTTTTCATCGTACGCTGCGGTATAAACTTCATTACGCAACTGAGGGTTGATGCGCGTCCCAAAATTGTCATCCATGTAATGCTCGGTGAAAAAGGCCACCTCTTGTACCAAATACTTCTCTATGATCGATCCTTCCTTAAACTATTTGTTGGAACATTTATGTTTCAAATTTTTCATCATCCATTCAAATCCGTATACCCACCAATATTGGACAGAACCACAAATCCTTAGCTGCAACGGTATATGCACAGTTAAGTGTTCCATGGAGTCAAAGAACGATGGAGGGAAGATCTTCTCGAACTTGCACAACGTCACCACAATAAATTCATCCAACCTTTGCTCGTCCTCTAAACGGAACTCTCGATCTGGCACAGATTATTCTGAAAAATTTGCTAAATTCAGCTATTGGAATCCAGATATCATCAGGTACGTTCCCGCGCAAGAAGATTGGATGCAATTTCTGCATGAAAACATAACAATCATGCGTTTTCATGCTGTAAAACGAATTATTAGATGTGTTGACACAACTTCCAATGTTTGATGCATATCCATCAAGAAGTTTGAGCTTGTTCTTCAACCATTTGCAAACATTTGCAATATGATCTTCACTCAATGTATAAATGATACCGTTTCCATGTATGTGATTGGCTTGGATCTCCAATGGTACCGTTTGCATTTGCATTGGCCCTTACATAATAACTCATGAATTCAGCCGTTTTCGACGATTGGTAAAGATGCTTAAGCCGCTCGGTAATTGGGAGATAACGTAAAACCTTCTTCAGTTTCAGTTTCAGTTCCTTCTACCCACGCGGATCTAAACCCCCCTTAAAAGTATATATGTCAGAATCGCACACTACACACTTCAACAAATTGGTGAATCCACCATCGAACAACATACAATTGTTCTCGTAAGCATGAATTTTCATGTATGGTAACCCTAAGTCCCTGATCATTTTCTTCACTTCAGCTATGCTCGTTGGCATCGAGTTTTCTCCATGTAATATTTTATCGATATACTTAATCATTTTCGAGAAAATGAAATCGGATATATTATGCTGACTTTTCAGACTCAAAAACTGTGTCAAAACCGATAGCTTCTTGTGTTCGGTGCGAGCCCCATCATAAAGAGGTTGTGATGCAGCCTGCAAAAAATCAAAAAACTTATGTGCCTCTTCATTTGGAATTTTGACTTCATCGACTTGCATGTCTACTTGATTCTCCTCAAAATTATTGTAACAATATTCATTTTCATCATCACGATCATTAGCCGTCCGTTCAACATTATTACGACGAATTCCCAAACCGTCATGAACCATTTGTCGGACATTCCAGCCTTCATAGTCAGTAGTTATCGAGTCTCTTTACGTACTTGCACGTGGATTACTAGACGACGATCCGTCGACGAATAGATCATGACCTCCAACAATAGTCGGATCGATCAGTATTGCCTTACCATGCAATCTCACACATAATAATCTGGTTAAAAATCATACTCGCATAAATGATTTCAATAGTAACTTTTTCATAATAGAATCTATTTCTACACTTTTTACACCGACATTTCACCATCGACATCCCATTCGATGCAGCAATCGAAAATGTAAAGTCTAGAAAGTACTCTACTCCCTCAAAGAATCTTCGATTGATAGAATGAGTCTCTTTCTCTAAACGTTGATACATCAAATCACGTTCACCAGCCATATATTACTCCTGAACATCAATGTTAATTTATAACAAAACTTAAAAGGTAAAAAACAAAACTTAAATACACCATCTATACATGCAAACTATATAAGTTATTTTATCCTAATTATAAAGGGTAAAGTGCACCCATGGTCTTGTAACTTTAATTATTATATCACTAGGGTCCTGTTTTAAATTTTTGTACTAATAAAGTCTTGTTTTTAAGTTTTTTCTTCATCCATGGTCTTTTTAACGATTATTTTATTATTTCACCCTTTCACATGAATGGTACAATTACAAACATAAACTAAATTTTTCTTATTATACCATTTACACCCTCAAATTTTAAAATTCTACAAACAAACCTTCCAATCTACCTTAAATTTTTCAACTCACGCCTATCTCAACCACCATTTGACCCACCACCGCCGGAAAGCCACGGGCCGCCGTCGGAAAACCACGGACCGCGATTCGCAGCCAAGGCGGGCGATTCGCGGCTAGGGCTCGCACTGCGCCCTTTGGCGGCCGATCGCTGCCCGGGCACGCGATTTGCTACCTTGTTCACGCGTTTTGCGACCTTGTGCGCGCGATTCGCGGCCCTATCTTGGCGGTTTGGCTCCCTTGGCGGCAATTCGCAGCCCTGGGCTGCGGATCTACCGCCTAGACTTGCGTTTCGTAGCTTAGAGGGCATTCCAGCGAAGGCTGTCGTCTGTTCGGCGAGATTTCCGATGGTGGTGGATAGAAGGGTGGTGAGATAAAGTGGAGAGAAAAGTTTTAGGGTAGAATTGTAAGTATTTGTAAAAGTTGGTGCACTTTACCCTAATTATAAAGGGTGCATTGGTCCTATCCTATTAATAAAAGTACAGTTAGTAAACAATTTTTATGGTTGTATATGTATAACTCGCACAACTTACATAAATTTCGGCAGCATTTCGTCTCAGTTCCTCATTATACCATTTTTTTGTTTTAATTCCCAAATCAGATATAACAAGGAATAAGACTAGAAATGTATCAAAATTTATGTAATTGTATCGGTTATACATATACAACCATAAAACTTTAATATACCAGTTGCACTTTTACAAAATGTCCCACCTGGACAATCCATGAATATTAAATTAAATATTATATTTTACAACATTATTCCAATACTAAAATGAATATTATGCATATAATATTCTACATAATATTCACAGACAGGAACTATGACTGAAATCTACAACACAAATTTCACTAATTTTAAAAACACAAACTGAAAATAAGAAAATCCATATAAATAGAAAAAAAATAAAAACACTACATTAATTCATACCTAACTAAATAAACAAGATCTGGTTTGTTGCTTGAGCACAGATACCACTGAATATTCACTGATAATGGTTGAAGCAACCAACTTTGTCCAAATAGGAAAAACCACTGAACTATGAGAAGGGAGAAATGTATAACTTCATTCGGGAAAAAATCAACAACTATTGTTTGGAGATAAAACGGATCTGAAGTTGAAGTCGGGAGCAATTTTTCCGTTGCTCCCGAATCTGTGTTGTGCTGAACATATGCAAAGAAGAAGAAGGAAGAATATGTATTCAATTTAAAGGGACTATGAACCGCTTATGCACGCTACATTGGCGCTACTACTACACAAACAAACATGGCGCTAGTTGTATCTGTATTGAACTGCTTCCATGCGTTACAAAGGCGCTTCACAGCCGCTCCCTAAAGTGCCTTATAGCGCCAGGTGCCTGGTGGAGGTTTTGTAATGCCGTTTGGCGCTTCTTAAGGCGCTACAGGACTCCCCCCAACTACGTAGTGTTTGAACTCTATATATCAATGAAAATCTCTGCAATCAGCCAAACAAGAGTAGGATCCAACAACCAAACAAAGTAAAATGCTCCAAGAAATCAATAAACACCCGACTTAGGGATATGACAGTGATAAAAAATCATGCTAAACGAAATGCCTAGAAAGTGCAGGAAAATAAACCTAAAATAGCTAGGGTGCAAGGAAAATAAAAAAACTAGTTGGGATCCCTGTGTGAAGTCCAAAGGTGTCTCAACCCAACCATAGAGTTGCCTCTGAGATACCCATAACCATTGAACCATCAACCACATCACACTAGTTGGGATCAAATCATACTATCAGGTACACAAGGAAGATCCAAAACCCCGTTCACCCGAAAGAAAAGGCCTCATACTTGTGGGTAGAGTGAGACCCCGCTCAGCCTTGCCAAGACTCCATCATCTTTCACTGCTGGGGAGAGATGTAGCACCAGCACAAGCTGACCACTTCGCCAAGGTGGCCGCAGACGGAGAGAAGCCAAGGTATGACAATGCACACCCCATGAACGTATGACAAATAGTTGGGAGACTGTCTTTTTCCGAGCACGGGGAGAGAATCCACAGGCTCCTTACTCCTTTTGAGTACACAAGTTGTATGGTTACCCTTTTCTCTAGATGCAAAAGCCCTTCACTAAATCTCGCCACCACCATTGATGACGAGGGAGCCGCTGTCCAGCGAGCGTGATGACGCAAACCTCGGATCCAACACGGTAGCATCGTGTAAAGGGAAGCATGATCCAATAACCTTTGCAGGAGAACACGAGCCTAGACTTAGTGGCGACGCGAACTCTGATAGAAAGCATCGACACCGACTAGGAGAGACCCTAATCTCATGACGATGCCGGTAGGGAAGGGTTCACACACCCCGAAATCCGACGCCAAGAAATTGGGTTTACCACAATACCCCGATGTGAACCCACGAAGGCCCAAAGCCCAAGATCCTTTACAAGGAATTGGAGGTCTAATAACAAGAGTAAGAGCAAAGAAGACCAACCAAGCTCTTTCCCTATTCATGAAGGATTTTGCAAGCTTGGAGGAGCAAAATGAAAAGATTGAAGAAGAAGAGGGAAAAGTGGATATTTTTTCCACCAAACCCAAGGAGCAAGCCAAAGGAGTGGCCCAAATATTCTCTATCATAATTGTGGCCCAAGAAGAGCAAATCACTTTGGGAAACTAGAGGACTCAAGTGACAAGATGAAAGAAGTTTGAGGATAAAGGATAATTTCACAAGTTACACCTTTCATCTCCAAAGGTTACAAGCATCAAATGGGCACTTGAATATGATAACTAATGCTACAAATAAATTGGTCAATTAGTATAGAAATTAATTTTCCATTAATTTTATTTGTAATTTTATTTTATTTTTCTTTCTACCCTAGGTCAATTCCCTACCTATAAATAGGGGTTGTTTCTACATTTTGAACACATCATATATGAAATTCACTTTGCAAATTTGAGAGAAAATTCTCTTCATTTCTACTACACTTTTCCACTCAACTCTTGTTCAAAGGTTTTGATCAAGTTTGCTAAATCCAAGGTTGCTTTCTCTTGAAGAAAGAGGTGTTGGATCCATCTTCCTTCCCTTGGCAAAACTTCACTTTTGCTTGAACCATTTCTTGGATTCAAGAGGGGGGTGTTGGCCAATTTATCATCATTTTTTATAGACAAGAAAAAAGATCTTCAAGTGTGTTTCTTAATCCATAAGAAAACACATCAACCCTAGGGATTAGACTGACGATGGCAACACTGGGCAAGGAGAGGGTCCGAGAGGACGACGAGAAGAACCCTAGAGATGACAACTGCGCGGGCATGGTGAAGCTCTTGCATCGGCGGTGGCAAGCGGGATAGAGCGGCGCATAGGGTGTTTTCGTCTCCATCTATTAGTCTTTATTGTATTGAGTTATTATAAGGTAATCTATAAATAAGATAATAATGTATATTTTCTACATTAAAATAGCGATTTATGATATGAATTTATTTATTCATAAGATGAAAAATAGTGCAAGTAGATCAATGAGTAAAATAATTTGACATTTTTCTATTTATATTAAAATGTATAATAGTTCCACAAGGCATTGTCACATAATTTAAATAGGTCAATGACGAAAATATAAAATTAGTACTCCAATTTTAGGGAAAATCATAATTAGTATTGAACCTTAGGGGCTTACAGAGTAAAATTTCAGATTATAAAATGACCTTTGAAAAATTTAACCATCGGTTTTCTGGTTCACTAATTCTACCTGTTTTATCCGTTTCTACCTGTTTTAGCCAGTTCTTGACCTATTGCATCAAAATAGGAAACCGTGTTAGCCATGCAACCGGTTCAATTGGTCGGTCCGGTGCAGTTTTCTCAACATTGGTGGTGTTTTCACAAGTGGTGCAACGTTTCTTTTTAGTATTTAATCTATGATTTTATTTCTTTATAACTTACAGTCCCTACTTCCCTTTAAACATGTGTTTCGCGTAGCACGTAGATTAACAATGTGTGTCGACTTGAGGTAAAAATGTAAAATATGCATATAAGAAAAAAAAATTGAGAGAGAACAGAGAATATGAGTAAAGTAAAATTGGTGTAAAAAAATTTTCCATAGAAGAAAGTGTAGCAACTATTTTGGGACAATCAGAAAGGAAATTGTAACAATTTTTAAGGAACAGATGGCGTAACTGTAATCTAACAATTTTACACGAATGAAAATTTGATGTTTAACCTATCTTCTAAAGTTTCAATTAAAAATGTTGATAAATAGAAAATCAAAGTTTAAGTATACAATAAACCTATAAACTCAAAAGTTCCGCAACATTCATTTTTTGGCTTTTATAATTAGAAGAAGTCATTTTATGTACCACATATGTGGAAAAACACCTACCTAAATGTAATACTAATTAACTAACTAAACTAACTAATTTAATGTAAGAAGAAGCTTTTATGCAAAGCCCGCAACTCTTTGTCATGCGGGGTGACCCTTGGAATGCGTATAGAATTTTCTTTGATATCCAAGTGCTGTCTTTTCTTTGGACTTCTAGCAGATTCAAGGGTCTAGGGTTCTCTCGGGGAGACTAGTTACTTGCTCCCGTTCTGAAAGCTGCAGATGGGTTGGGGTGATTTGTTCATATTCTTTCTTGTTAGCTTTGTGGTTGTTTTCAGGTATGGCTTTCCTTTGTGTGGTCGGCCCTTTCGGGTGGTCCGCTTGTTGCGGCCCATCTGTCATGGGTATGTAGCTTAGCTTTGCCATCCTGCCGTTGTATCATTTCCTTATGTTCTTTTCTTTCTTCAATGAATTACCTTTGCTGGTCAAAAAAATATATCGTTGAAATTAGCAAATAGCAACTAATACTCCGAAGTAGTATATTCAGAAAAAGTGCTATATATACAAGATCTAGTGGGTCTGACCAAGCTGTAGCATCAAAATTAATAAAGTAATTATGCTTCCTAATCTTTTCCTTGGACAGGAAAATCTGTGATAAATTGATAATTAATCCACGTGAATTTTCTCAATAACCCAGGTACTGTTCTTTGTGCAATTCAGCTATATTCGGCCAATAGAGTTTCATTTTATTTCGATTGTTTTGGAACTCTAAACCCCAACTTTGTGGCTTTTGATTTGCCAACACTTCCTTGAAATTTGGACGTGCATGATTTGTTGATGATTGACACCTGTCCAAGCTCGTAGCAAGAGGGTGGAAAGTGATCAAGTTGCACTAATTCAGAGAATTCGTTTTTTGGTTTTTTTAATAAGGGAGTGTTCAGTATTTCGTAAAATCTTTTGGTGTGTGTTCATAGTTAAAAATAAATTTTGGGAAATCTGGTATGAATGTGATTGATGGATGAATGCATAAGAATAGAAAAGTTGACAGAAAATGTGATTTAATAGAGAATTGATGGATTTGAAATTATTTTACGTATTAAAATTTGGAAAGGTAAAAATCTATTTGGGAAAATTTAGTCATGAACAGTTGAACACAACCTTTGTGAGACTTTTTGGTTAACACTTAACAAAACATAAAAAAATTATGGTTCAGTTCAGGACAAGAATGAGAATTTCTTTTTCCAGATTATTCAAAATTTGAATGCACTTCGGGAGAAGAGATTTTGAAAAATATTAAAAAATGGACTTATAAGTACCTTTATTTACATCATTATCATTCAAATGACATGTAGTGTGCAAGTAAAACTTAAAGGGTAAACTTGTCAATACCTATTCTATCTACTTTTTTTCCCATCAATATTCTTGGGATCATAAAAAAATTAGAAATAAATTTCTTGCTACTGAACACCGCCTAATAATTATTTCAATCTTTTTTTGTTACAGATGTCAAATCAATCTTAAAAAACTTTCACCCAACGAAAACAACCTTGGTATATATGTTTGAAATTGAAAGGAAAGAATTGAGAGAGAAAAAGTTGAAAAGGAAAGTTTAACTTGAATATTTTGTTATAAAGGTTAGAGGAGTGATATAAGAACTAGGGGTGTAAGTCAGGTCAACCCAAGAATTTCGGGTCGGGTTACTGAACCCAAAAATCTGAACTACTTATATATAAACCCGAACCCGAAATTCTCGGGTTAGGGTCGGGTTGATCCATGTAACCCGAACTCATGCTTTTCCAAAATTGAAAAAAGAGAATAAATTTATTTAGGTCAACCCGAACCCAAAATTCTTATACCCTTGCATGCTGGACCGAAACCGACCCAAACTTTTTTTCGGATCAGGTCAGATTTAAGGTGGTAATCCGACCTTCATGGTTCCAATTTTTTTTCTTCGGAGAAAATGACTTAGATTCATGGTTCCGGTTTTTTCCATTATGGAACACACTCTAAGAAGTAGATATTGGGTATGTTCTTTATGAATTTTTCCATCAAAATTTTATTAATAAATCATTAAATCAACTCTTCCATTCTAATTTTCTCATCACGTACGTTATATCAATTTCAAATACCTCCCAATTGTTTCACCAAATTATCATACAAAGAACCATTTTAAACGGACCTCTTTAGAGTTTTCTCTATTTTACTTTTAAGAGTATACTTTAAAAAAACAGTCATTGAATATTATATAAAATAAAAAAATGTAAAAATCAACTTTAAATATAGTGCTTCTAAGTACTTCCTCCGTCCCACAAAAAATAATACATTTGACTGGACATGAAAATTAAAGAATATTATGAATTAGAGGGCAAAAATGTAAAATGGACATATAAGATAAATAACCTTTTTGAGTGGTAAGGGAAATGGAGGTTAATAATGTAAAATTTGTGTGAAAATGTTTCATTTTTAGAAAATGTATCAATTTCACTAGAATAGCTAAAAAAGACAAATGTATCAATTTTTCGCTGGGAGAGGAGTAAAATTTATGGGCAATTAAGGGAATCTTATTGGTCAGAACATGGTATTAAATATCATACCGGTTATCGTACCGTTTTGCCAGCGATACGAGACAGTACAGGTACACCGAGGGTATACCGGTTGTACTGGAAAGAGTGTACCGGTGTGTGTATGTACACACACACAAACACTTGAAAATGTATCAGAGATTACAAATTTTTTACCTGCAGCACTTGGGTAATCACCTATCTGACTAAAAGAAAAAGAATATAGTAAGTAAGCATTTACTAGCTATATACAAAAAAGCTACATACAAGAACTAAAGATAATAACTAAAAGAATTTTTAAAAAAGAACGAACGAGGTAAATTAATTTTTTAAATTACAAACTGGAAGTTTGAAGATATATAAACATGATAATCCTAACTGATCTCATTAGTCATTAGAAACTAATTTAAGTGTGGAAAATAAATTTAAATAGCATGGATCTAAAATAGATTAATATATTGTGTCTTTCTTTAACATAATTAACAGATTCCAAAACAATTGGTGGGAAGTTTTTCTGAATCTTTTGATTTTGTATTTTAATTTCTTTAATTTAGTATATATTTTTTATTCCTGATTTTATCCTCAAACTTTTAAAAATTTTACATTTCTACCATTTCTCCAACTTTTTATTCTAAAATATTTAAAATCAACTTTTCATCCATTTCCTCATCTTATATGTAGGAGTCAACGACCTGACCTGAACCCGAACCCGACTTGACCTGAAAACAGCTCGGTCCGAATGAACCCGAAACCATCTCAACCCGAAATGACCCGAAACCCGAATGACCCGAACCCGATGAACCCGTGACCCGAACTAATCCAAACCCTAAACCCAATTAACCCGAATCTGAACCCGACCTAACCTGAATCCCGAACCCGATTAACTCGAATTTGAACCCTAAGGAACCTGAAATAAACTATCATCATAACAAAACATAATCATCTAATGCACTATAGAGTTACTATGATTGTAAAAAAATAAACTACTATAATTCATTTTCTAAATTCTAAAGCAAGAAGATGATCCATGCATCAAATACACAATTCCAAAATATAATCATCCATGCATCAAATACAAAATTGAAATAATGATGATGCAGTTAAGTAATCCGTAAATTTGGCCTCCATCCGTGCAGCAGATTGTCTAGTATAGTAAAATCTTTGTTTCACAAAAGTAGAATCAAAGGGACTCAAATAGGTGTAACTAATGATACAAATGAAACATACTCCATTACACCACTGAAATCAAACGTACCTCTAGATGCCATGAGAACTAGAAGCTACTTCAGGATTGACAACAGACTTCAAAGGAACTTCTAAATCATTCAGATGAAGTAACTCATACTCCCCAACTTCATTAAGAAAAAAACTAGTTTGTAATAATTGTTAACAAATTACTAGTGATAAGTTATTAATAATCAAAGTACACTGACTTGTACAAATGTACATCATAAAGAATGCTTAAACTCATACCATCATACCCATATAGCCAACTGTAAGATGTGACTAGAGCTTGAACATTTGAAGGAAGAAGGCGATACCTGTACTTGATATGAATCTTACCGCCCATACTAAAAGTTGATTAAGACGCAACACTTGTTATAGGAATGCTCAAAATATCTCTAGCCATTCGTGCAAGAACTGGGGTACTAAGCTTCTTTATCATTCCAAAAACTGAGAACATCTAGCTTCAAATGAATTGATTGTCTACTCTCCATCAAATAAATATCAAGTTCAGATTTTTTATTGTGTCTCACTGATTGATCTAGATAAAAATTTTACATCCATTATTAGATATTCAACAAATATATCAATATCAAGGATTTAAGCGAGATGAAGAACAAAAATCAAACTACTTTAACATCATATTAACAGCAAATGAAACTTACCATAAGATATGAACCTACTTCTCGGTGATCTCGTTCACCAACACCTCTAACATAATTCAAATGAGATGAAGTGTCACCACTACAAGTCTCATACTCTCCAAAAAGGGAATAAAACCAATCTCGAACTTCCAGATATTTAGAAGTAGAATGTATACCCAACTTATCATAGCAATACATAGCGAGGATCAAGTACAACAGCGAAAGTGAGAACCATAGAAAAATCTTCCAGTACTTGTCAAACTTCTCGCTCATTTGTTGTGCCATTTCTCTTATCTCTATGTTTGGGTCTTTTGTTACCTCTTGACGCGAAACCGACAAGTGATCTAGATGCACCCATGTGCAACCTTGAGGATCCAAGAGCTCACATGCCAAAAGAAGAGTTCATTGGCTTTTATGACACTTCCACCTTCAATGGACCTATGACAATGAGTCAAACCAAGAAGGCTAAGGAAGCTCTCAACTTTGTTGATGCACGGTTTTGCAAAGTGTGAGCAGCAAAGTGAAGATATCCACAAAGATGAAGGAAAAGTGCTAGCACTCCTCAATTTGGGCCAACCCAATTCTCAAATTGTGCAAACAATTATCAACATTTCGGTTTGGGCTCAACCAAATGACAATTTGGCCCAAGAGCATGGTTCACGAATGTCTCAACCTGTTGAGACACCAGCTGGCGCATTCAATGCACTTCAAAGGCTTCCAACTGTTCACTTCTCATCAAGGACGAACTTCAGCAGCCTTGAGGACTCAAGAGTCATCCAAAATCATCTAGAAACCATTGGTGAAGAAGGAGTTACAAGCCTTGAAGCCCCTCCATCAAGAGCACTTAAATGAGGATCATTTACTCCTCATTTATTGGCCAAAACTCATCCCTCATCTTCCAACTCGAATTTTTATCATTTTATTTCAGTTTTAGAGTTGTTTTGGCTAGGTCTACCCATTAGCTAGCCTAGAATAATTTTTAGAAATAATTATTTTAAATTCCCATATTTACATCTCCTTTAATTTCCATCATTAAGAATGGAGATGAAGGGACTTGTCAATGGATTTAGAATTCCAACTTCCTTGTCCTATAAAAGGAGGTCTAGGTTAGTTTGCAAGAGACAATTCAATCATCAAATATATTTCACCTTTTTCCTTGAAATTGAGAGTGATTCTCTTTTCAACCTATCTACCTTTTTCCACTCAATTCTTGTTAAGTTTTCTTTACAAGTCTACTAAAACCAATATTGTCTTCTCATTGGAAGAAGGAGGTGTTGGCCCCATCATCATTTCCCCCCCTAATTTTGGCAACGAAGGCTTTCTTTGTCTTGGACCTTTTTTTCGGTATCAAGAAGGAGTCGCCAAAGGCATAACACCATCTTTGCCTGGGCAAGGATCCAGGAGGAGTTGGCGGCCATATATCCGTTCGTTTCACAAGCTTCCGCATCGTTTTGCTTTTGTGCATTTCGGATCACAACCTCGTTGACATTTTCGCCTCATCAATCATACCTACCCCGTGTTGCTCCTTTGTTGGCTAGATTTGCTCTTCGTGTTCCGTGATACCCTCCCTAATCACATCAATTGGTATCGAGCATTCGACAACCACATCACCTCTTTTATAAAACTATGCATTCTCTATATATTCTCAAAGTACGAATTGGCAGTTGGATAATCATAACCAGAAAAGAGAGTTGTCATATCATAAAAGGAACAATGTGTAATCTCCAATTTTGTTGGACCAACGTCCAATTTCCAGAATTATTGTATTAGAAATTGACAATATTTTTAATATTCTGGAACAATGTCCAATCTCCTATTTTGTTGGAACAATGTCCAATCTCCAATTTTGTTGAAGCAATGTCTAATTTCCAATTTTGTTGGAGGAACTAATCTATAATTTTATTGGAGGAATGTCCAATTTTCAAAATTGTTGGAGAAATATTTAATTTTCAATTTTGTTGGAATAATGTCTAATTTCTCTTCAATTTTGTTAGAACAACTCCGCGAAATAGATTTATTTTAAACTCCAAGGAAAAGGGGAGAAGAAAATGTGTGAATAATTTTCTTAGTATATCATTGTTGTATATATGAATATAAAATGTGTAGTATTATTTATAAAGAATATAAATATAAAGAATAAAAGTTTGGTTTGAAAATTCCATCTACTCAAACATGGATCGACGAAACTCAAACTTGAACCCATAGAAACCCGAACTTGGACTAGAAGAAACCTTAATTTGGACTAGAAGAAACCTGAAATTTGACCCGAAGAAACCCGAGACTAAAACAACCTGAAACCCGAACCCGACTTGACCCGAAGTAAACTCAACCCGATGGCGACCTGAACCCGAATAATCCGACTTGAACCCGAACCTAAACCCGACTTGACCCAAAATCAGCTCAACCCGAAATGACCCGAACCCCAACTGACCTGAAATCAGTCCAACCCGAATGACCCGACCTGACCCGTCCAATTGACACCTCTACTTATATGCATCACACCCATTTTTTAAAATCACAAACTTTTAATTTCAATTTTGTTTTTTTTGCTAGAAGCACCCTAGAAATTTTTCGGAAAAAAGATAAGAAGTTTCTTTTCCTCGCTATCCTAGGATATGATATGTATTTTATTGCTACGTAAGGATGTGGAAAATGCTAAATCTTTGTGTGAGGGTAAATTGTTTCGATGACTGAATTATAACTATGATTGCAAATCAATATTTAAAGTAAAAATTGTTGAAAAAATGAGTTTAAACATTAAAGTTTGATTTTACTGAAAATCTATACCTATATGTTTACTTTTGATAGAAATAATTATGGGAATGTTAGAAAAATACTCAAATTGACTTCTAGTTTCTAAAAAAATAGGAAGTTATAAAAACAACCCCTGAGGTTTGTGATATTATATAAAACCCCCATGGTAGTCATCTTTCGTTAATTTCCTGTTAGTTTAGTGGGACCCATGACCAAATCACATGGAATCCCAAAAATGCCCCCTACATTTCAGCCTTCCACTCCATCGTCTCTCCATCATCAGCCAATTTAGGGTCCAGATTGCATCGTTGTGGTTTCAGAATGTGGACATATGTTGTACATCCAAATACTCGAGGCTCCAATTAGGCATAGATGGAATAGATAACAATTCATACATCTTCTGAAATGGGGTCTTAAACTCAATTACCCGGGGTGGGGTATGATTGATAAATTATGTTGCTGACTTTACTGCTTCTCTGCAATATGCTCGAGCTACATTCATGTCGAATAATGAGGCTCGAACAACCTCCATCAATTGTCTATTTTTCCTTTCCGCCAAACCATTCTATTGAGGAGTGTATGAATTTGAGGTTTAATGACGTATTCCATGCAACCTACAAAACTCAGACATCAGGCCATTTACAAACTCACCACCATTATCAGATTGAAGTATTCTAATGGTTTGTTGATACTAGGTTGACACCATCTTATGAAAATCAGTGCTTTTGTTCTTCAATTATGATATCCAATTCATGCGAGTGCAGTAATCAATGAAATTCACATAATACCAAGAACCAGAGAAAGTAGGTATTTTCGCAGGACCCCAAACATCAGAGTGAACTTTCAGAAAAGGAACTTGACTTTTATTAGAACTTGGTAAATATGAAACACAATGACTTTTGGCAAGTTCACAAATGTCATAGTGAAAATTTGACTCAGTGAGGTTCACAAATAAATGTGGTTGTAGTTTTTCTAGATAACCAAATGATAAATGACCTAAACGAGGATGTGAAAGCCAAATAACTTCCTTTGTGTTTTCTACTGCATTTGGCTGATTTGCTTGCCCCAAAGAATTCTTTCGTTCCTCTCCATTCATATCCAGATAACATAGGTTCTGTTCGCATAACTAAGCTTTGGGAAAATTGTGATATTGAGCAGTTCTGACCAATATGTAATTACTCTTTTACCCTCATTAACTTTGACAAAGAACCAAGCCCTATTTGCTCCCACTTCAACACAACACGCAGCCAAGCCTCAACACCAGATCCTAATCTTCAATGCGATCCCTGTACCAGCCTTCCAAATCGCATCCAAGCCCGAGTCGCCTTCAATCCTCTTGATTTGGGCTCGCTCACGCACGCATGAAGGCAACCGAGCTGTAGACTGAGGGCTCTGTAAGCTAAGCACCAAGCAAACCCAGTAGCGAACGGTGTCGCCTTGCCTCGCCTTGCTGGTAAGTATTATCCTTCCTTTTAATTTTTGAAACTCTATCAATAGTTTTGATAAGAAAGAAAAATCCTAAGATTTACAGCTTAATAATATTGAAATTAGTAGTCATTCTTCCTTATACAGCGATGCTAGTTCTGGAAATTTGTAGGAATTTGGCGTGGAGTTGGTCTTGGGTCATCAATTTGGTAACTATGGAGTTCAGCTGTGAGCTCGTCATGCTCCAGTTGTGGACAGAAAAAAATTGGAATAATTTCATGTCCATATTAGCCTATTTCTCTTGGTTGTTTGCTGTATTGGCTGCTAGTGCTCTGTATTTGCCCCATGCTCCGGTTGTTTTCTGTATTTGCACCATGGTGAGCACATGGTGCTCTTGTTTAGTGGCTGTTTTTGGCTCCAGGAGTTTGAGCTATAGTCTAAATAAGGAGATAAGTTTATCATCAACAATTTTACCAATTTTAACATGAATTGAGTGATGTAAACGTGACTGCTTCAGATTTAGTGTAAATAATATGATAAATTAATTTACCACAGTTGCAATCATTCTTATTAGCTTATGGATGAAAATATTTAATAAATGTGTTGGATTTTACATTTTTGGCTAAAGTTATTGCTTTAGTTCATTCTTAGTTAATGTACAAAAAATAATAATGTTTTCTATTGGATACTAAGTTTGCGCTTTGTGATTAGAGTAAGAGAGTTCCTATTAAGAAGATGCCAGACGGTTCTTCAAATCAGAGGTTCTCTTTTTTTCCTCGTTTGGTAGTTAGGAAGAGGATGGTTGCAGCATATGTAGCATTGCTCCATCGTAAGTGTAGAAACGGAGCCTCAATCGCGCCACGCCTTCCTAATCGTACTCTACTACTGCATCAAGCGAGCAATGGTTCTTACGATTAATAGACCGGCAAAATGATTTTCATGATGAATTTCGAATGTCCGTTTGTAGGATGGCTGTTGACATAATTGAACCAAGAGATAGAAATTTCTCTACAAGATCACCTTATGTTTTAAGCAAAGCTCCCGAATTTCGTGATGCAATTGGGGCGCTTGATGGCACCCATATTCCTGCTATTGTAAGTGAAGATGTCAAAGCTGATTACATTGGCCGAAAAGGTTCACCCACTCAAAATGTTCTTGTTGTGGTTGATTTTTACATGATGTTCACACATGTATTTGCGGGTGTTCCTGGATCCCAACATGATGCTGCGATCCTTCGATATGCATTGGCTACAGAATCAGCAAGATTCCTCAACCTCCGAAGGTAATCAAACTTTAATCATTTAGATTGATTTGATTAATTACTGTTGTATTGTGAATTTTTCTAATGCCGGACATGATTGTATGCTAGGGAAATACTATTTGGTTGATTCAGGATATGCCAATGCCACTAGTTATTTAGCACCTTTCAGGAATATTCCATATCACCCGTTTGAATTTACCAATGCTCCGAATAGGATGGAAGAAGTTTTTAACCAATCTCATGCCAGTCTTCGGAATGTTGTTGAACGTTCTATTGGTGTATGGAAAAAGAAATGGCTTATACTACAACATATGCGAGACTATCCATTTGTTACTTAACTGAAATTTGTACATGCCACTGCTGCTTTGCACAATTTCATTCGTGAGAATGATGCTGATGACATCGACATCGAAAGTGCACGCCTCGGAAATTACACTCGGCATGATGAGGATCCAGATGAGCCGTTGTCCGAGGAAGAGCATCACGAAGACACCGATAGTATGGCAAGCGTGCGTAATACTATTGCGCAACGCCTAGTGATACGCACCTGTGGCAATCATCTATGATAATTCTTCTTCTCACTATTTTATTATATATAATGAATTGTTAATTGTGATTTTTCTATAACCTATTTGTTTTCAAGAATTAAATATTTGGACATTTTGAGTCCTAGATATCATCACAGGTGGTTGTCTTATACGAATTTTCCTGCATAGTTGATGTATTCAGCGGCACTCGCAAATATTTTTAGAAACCATCTATAACTTTGAATATGAAAGAAAAGAAACGCTCCACTGATGATAGTGTATATGAATGGTCCCTAATATTTGAGACTTTGTGCAGAATGATACAATCCTACGATGACAAGTTACTACATAAGAAATATGTAAATAGAAGCATCTTGTGTCACAACCAATACTAGTTAAGAGTGCAGAATACTAGTTAAGAGTAGTTACGTCTCTAGGCTTAAAAACACTTCAAACTTAGATACAGATCATATGTTACATTACATCATTGCAATTTTCATATCATCTAACATCTAACAGCTTAATAAGGTCAACTCTCGTTAGACAAAGTCAATCATTTTCCTAATGCTTGCCGCAAGTACGATAATTTTGTCTCCGTAGTCGTGCAAGCTCGCAAAAAGGAAGCACACGCTCGATCATGGGTCTCAAAATACTTCAACGCATCCATCCAATATTCATCGCCAAAAGTAACGCCTGGTAACTCTGCCACTGCTTTCATGACAGTACCTGTGTAGTGTTGGAGAGTTTATTTTTATCTATAATGTTAACAAAGTTGTCAGAAAAAAACTTTATATAAAGAAAAAATAATTAAATTGGTAAAATCTGTATACCTAAATCTGTTGGGTCTCTGATGTATTGTCCATATTGTTCCAGTTCGCTCTTTGTCTCAGTTGTTAAATATGCAACCATTCGATCCATGTGTGTATCCTCCATACGGTTCGATCTGCTTTTGCGTTTATCTCGGCAGGAAAACTCGGGAGTACTGAACAATGATCTTGGCAACCGTGAAGATCTTGATGAGGAAGGTCCATCGCAGCCTAGAGGAGATGTACCATCTCTATTCACATTAGCCTCTTCGTCCATGTCTTCAGTGGTTGCATGCTTATTAGAGTTCATTTCTCCTCCAATTGAAGACTGTGTCATTTGAACATCTTCAAAATCAAATCCTACTACACCAGTCCCCATACTTTCACTCTGAGAGACAAAATCTGTAGGGGCGCGTCCAGCATTCGAGAAGTCCTTTAGTGGTGCAAACACTCGCTCTAGCTCCCGATAATGTGCCATAGTTTGAGAGCGAATAGTTCTGAATTCTGGATTCTCCCGAATTGAGTAACAAAGCAGATTGTTTATGCTGAAAATGTATTAGATATTAAATAAATAAAATTTTCATCGGAAGGAAAAACAATTTAAGTCTACGCAACTTGGAGACATGATATTGTTAGTCAAAAATAAGAACCCAAGACACTAAATGAACCGAGAGTGCTAGCAAGACTAGTAACTAACACTGTGAGCTATTTCAACTAATAGATGAGGTAATGCAATTTTAATCAAACTAGCTCCACTTAGTCTACCGTGACCAAACAATTAAACCAGCCTACAAAAAAGAGAGGAAGTAACTAACACTGTGACCGAACAGTTAAACCAGCCGACAAAAAAAAGATCAGCATAGAAGGAAGTCGTTGCACCAGTGAACTGAATCTAACAAAATTAATCACAAAGAGGAAGTAACACTTATTTCAACATAAAAAAACCATGCGGGGACAGAATATTTTGTTACATAAGGTTTCTCTACGCACCTGAATGCGACTTCTCCACCAGTCATCATCAGCTAATAAGGTCCCCATCTCTTCATCCCAACCGATACCAGTAGTAGACCCTAGCAATTTTTTCCACAACTTGAACTGTTTTCCTACGTTGCGCCATTTAGTTTTAAACTGATTCAAAGTGTATTTCTTTCCATATCTAGCGACAAAATTACTCCACACATGTTTCCAGCCCACTTTGTTCAAGGAACCCGCAGCAATCCACTTTTTTTCAACTGCCTCTGCGGCATACTGGCAGAGAAGCGAGACTTCATCATCCTCCCACTTCGCACGGGGATTCTTATTAGGTGATTCACCAATAGCTTCTTGAAGATGGGAGAGATTGTCATTAGGGATTCATCTTTTGCACCTACAAATTTTCCAAGATGGGATAAGTACTTTCTCCGTGTAGATCTCATACCGTATATATCAAGAACGCACATTAATGAACAAACAAATTGAAAAACAGCAGATGACCGAGGCATGAATTGTTTAAGATTTAATGGATAACATATAATGAAAACAGGACAGCACCAGATATGAGGGAACCCGACATATCACACGTATACGTCTCTCCTTACTACGAAGGTAATATGGGTGAACCACAGTACCAGATCGAAGCTTCATAGAAGATTCAAAAACTTCTGTACCAACAATCAATAAAGGAGGACAAGATTAGATGCAATTAGTCATCTTCATAATCAGTAAATCCTCTATTTGAAAAACCAAATATCAAGAGATTGACTCCTTTACTTATTCATCCAAATTCCACATAATCAAATAACCTAAAAGGAATTATTCCACACATATGCAGCTATGTAAAGGAGGTTGTAATACTTATTGAAACCAATCATACAAATGGACCCATCCAAGATGACTTTCTTCAAATAAAGCCCATGCTACCTGAATATAGAACCTATGGAAATTCTTTGGATACTTGAATATAAATTCTATTAAATTAATGACACATAATCCAAAAGTTATTGTGGGGCTATCATTAAATTTTCATCTATTTTAGTTAGACAATGGAAGCTAGACACTCAGACAATTCGACAATAGTGTTGTTTCTTGAAGCCAAAAACAGCCACCAAACAAGAATGAACTAAAGCAATAACTTTAGCCAAAAACGTAAAATCCAACACATTTATTAAATATTTTCATCCATAAGCTAATAAGAATGATTGCAAATGTGGTAAATTAATTTATCATATTATTTACACTAAATCGCTAGCGATCACGTTTACAAAGACTCAATTCATGTTAAAATTGGTAAAATTGTTGATGATAAACTTATCTCCTTATTTCCACTATAGCTCACACTCCGGAGCCAAAAACAGCCACCAAACAAGAGCACCATGTGCTCACCATGGTGCAAATACGTAACTAGTATCACGTATAAGGAAGAATGACTACTAATTTCAATATTATTAAGTCAGAAATCTTAGGATTTTTCTTTCTTATCAAAACTATTGATAGAGTTTCAAAAATTAAAAGGAAGGATAATACTTACCAGCAAGGCGAGGCAAGGCGACACCGTTCGCTACTAGGTCTGCTTGGTGCTTAGCTTACAGAGTCCTCAGTCTACAGCTCCGGTTGCCTTCATGCGTGCGTGAGCGAGCCCAAATCAAGAGGATTGAAGGCGACTCAGGCTTGGATGCGATTTGGAAGCTGGTACAGGGGATCGCATTGAAGATTAGGATCTGGTGTTGAGGCTTGGCTGCGTGTTGTGTTGAAGTGGGGAGCAAATAGGGCTTGGTTGCTGTCAAAGTTAATGAGGGGTAAAAGAGTAATTACATATTGGTCAGAACTGGTCAATATCACAATTTTCCCAAAGCTTAGTTATGCGAACAGAACCATAGTTTTCCCCTTCTAACACCAGAACCAAGAATCTGCCTTGTCAGACTGTCCTGAAATACGCAAAATGTCAAGTCGAATGTGACAATACATGCAAGAGCTTTAATAATCAGACTCACAAAAAGTAGATTATATGATAATGTTGGAACCACTAAGATTATAGTGTCATTCCATTAAGCAAGGAGGCAACAAAGCCTTCTCTTATCACTGGAGTTGGAGTACCATCAGCAATAGAGACACGTTTCTGGGAGGATTCTTTAAGCCTTTTAACTAGCTTAGGATGATTAGTCATATGATCACTTGCGCCTGTATCAATTATCCAAATATTTTTCAAAGTCACATCATTCATACCTGGCTGTGACACATTAACAGTGGTTGAATGTTCATCCTCAGAGACAACAACAGAGGCCTTTCCAAGTTTCTTCCATGGTTTCTTGGTGAAATCCCACCATTCAGGATAACCGATTACTTCATAGCATCTTTCTTTGTTCTGTCCTACTTGTCCTACTTCTCCACAATGAAGGCAATTTTTATTTGCATAGGGATTTGGTTTCGTTGCATAACGCTTTAGAATAGATCCTTGTTGGTGTTGAACAACCATTACCGAGGATTCATTATGCATAGGATGTAACATTGCTTGCCGCTCCATTTGAACTTTGCGAATATACGCATAGCTTTACTCCAAAGAGAACTTGGATTCCTTTCACACGATTTCTAGATGCACCTGATCAAATTCGGAGTCGAGTCCGCTCAAGAACAATTGAACACACATTCGAGACATTGCAGATGTATCCTAAACTAAACTTGCCACATTGTCAGTTGTTGATGCTAACCTTTGATCAATTTCCTCGAACATTGCTACTAACTCATTGTAGTAAGTCGATATGGGTCGTCCATTTTGTTTCAATTCAAAGCATTTCTTGTTCAGTTAAAAAATTCTAGTTTCATCCTGACAGTGACTCACCGCAAGTGTACGGTGGTCGCAAGTAATAAATTCCGGTGAGTACCGGGTCGAACCACAAAGACTTGGATTTCTGTGTGTTTTGTGTGTGAATTACGAATAAACTATGCTATGAAATTGATTGAGTGATGGTGAGAATTAATCTAGTATGCAAGTATGAAAATTAAATAGATTAAACAACTAGAGTAACTAAACTAGAGCAAGAAATTGGGTGATTAAAACTTCCAATGAAATTAAATTACCTCCTAGGAATTTTGTTCCACTTGGATCACGGGTACATGGATAAGAACTAGCTCATGAACATTGTTTGAGTCTATGTAGGAAAATATATTGGGTCTAAATCCCTCTCTCAAAGGTAATTAGAGATAAGCTAGCAACAATATCTTGTTTCCTAACTTATTGTGAATTAATCAACTTTCCTCCTAGGTTAATTATGAAATCTCATCCTATAATTAACCTAACATGCATTTCTCTACGATCTAACATAATTAGCTTATGTCTAAGTTTAATCATATCAAGGTTAATCCTCTTTCAAGGTATTTAATCAATAAATTCAGATAAACACAAAAATAAATCATCAAACAATATTCATTCATCAAGAAAATCACATACCCATGATCCAAGCTTCACTAATTCCTGAGATAATAGGACTCTAGCTACTCAACATAATAAAAAGCATAAATGGAGATAAATGGAGCAAACCCATGTTCATGGTGGAGATGAACTCAAGTTGATATAATCCCAAAAAGAGGGGAAATAAGAAAACTAGCTAAATCTGATTCTAAAAATGAAATCTACTAAGAAAACTGAAGACAAGCCTAGAATTAATCTAAAATCTATGAAGAAATGAAGTTGGAGGAGCTTATGAAGAAGATGAAGATGGCTCCCCTCTCCTCTGTGTGATGTGCTGCTCCTGCTCCAGCTCCTCTTCTCCTCAAGTGTCATAACAATTGTAGATTTTAGGTTTTAAACACTTCACAAATAGATGAACGGCTGAGATTAAATCTGATTTCGGCGCCTATGCATCGCTAGGCCATGGCTGACGGTGTTGTCTGGTGTTCTCAGCCATGGCACAAATGCTCTATGTTGACTCCAACGATAGATAGGCCATGGCTCGGATCTTCTCTGTCGATTTGTTGATTCCAGCCATGGCTCCAGCAGCAGACTTCCTTCTTTAAGCTTGCTTTGACCTCCAAGTTTCTTCCTTTTGACAAGTAGGCCAAATTTGTCACAACCTGCCAAAATATAATTATTTGTGAGGAAACCTTACTTAAATACTCTTCATAACTCCTACAAATGCATGCTATGTAAAGACATATCATGCTCTCATCACATCCAAGTCGTCATAAAAGGTTTTCTCAACAGCTTCCCAAATCTCTTGTGCAGTAGGGAGACGAATATACCTGTTCATGAACGAGGACTCCATGGAGTCAATTAGCCATCTTTTTACCTTCTCATTGTCGATCGCCCATGTCTCATATTCTGTAGAACTCATGTCTGGTTCTTTCTTCGCTCCTGTCAGATACCCTACCTTTCCTCATGCTTCGATTCGCATTTGCATCAAGGGAGCCAATTAGGTGTAGTTTGATTTGTTTAAGACAACACTTGTTGGGAACGTTGGGTTGTCCTGTTGTGTGGTGTAGTGATGATGAACAATAGGTTGAGATGAAAGAGGGGATTCAACGATTTTGGTGCTTTCAAATTCAAGTGTGTTGTCACCACTTTCATGACCTGTCATGGCTGTTTCAATGGTGCAGCGCAAGGTCAAAGAATTGCCTTGCTCTGATATAGAAAATAATGGGAGTTTCAATTGCGGTGTATTTCTCATTAGAAAAAGTCCTATATTGTTGGTTCTATATCCCACATTGCTTGCATAAAGAGAAGTGGGAGGGAATTTTGTTATATATAGGAAGCATTCCCTTCCTTATTTATCATCCCAAAAATTAAGCAATAAGTCTACTTCTCTTAACGCATTGTTTAGTTAATTCTTCTCTCTCTCAGTAATATTTATGCAGTAGTGAAATATTATTTTGGTAGTGTCCGAGGACGTAGGCAAAATTGGCCGAACCTCGTTATTTTTGGTGTTCTCTTTTATTGCTTATTTAATAGCCATAGTTGGGTTCCACAACAAATGGTATGAGAGCTTAGGCTACCAAATATGCTCTGTGGTTGCGGCTTAGACTGATCTTCCACATCAGAAAGGTATCTTAGATTCTTGGTATTCCGCATTTGAAGGCTACTTAGTATGCTCTGTGGTTGCAGCATAGTCCGAAATTCCACATCATAAAAGTATTGGAGGTATTTGGCATTCCGCATTTGAAGGCTATTAATTAGAAGCTGAAGTAGTGATGGCTGACACAGATGACAAAAATACATCCACACCAACGAAGTCGACAGCTTCTTCCTCATCTGTTTTGGGAAGAACAGTCGTGGCAAATGTAAGATTCGCGGTGGAAATATTTGACGGTATAGGCCATTTCGGCATGTGGCAAGGGGAGGTTCTAGATGCTCTATTTCAGCAAGGTCTAGACATTGCCATTGAAGAAGTGAAACCAGAAGATGTTGATGAGAATGAGTGGAGGAGAGTTAACTGTATGGCATGTGGTACAATCAGATCATGTCTATCCAGAGAGCAAAAGTATGCATTCTGTAAAGAAACTTCTGCTAGTAGATTGTGGAAGGCACTGGAAGAGAAGTTTTTGAAAAAAAGCAGTCAGAATAAGCTTCACATGAAAAAGAGGCTGTTCAGATTCACTTATTCTCCTGGTACCACGATGAATGATCATATCACTAATTTCAATCAGCTTGTTGCTAACTTGATTAATTTGGATGTGATCTTTAAAGATGAAGATCTGGCTTTGATGTTGTTGGGATCACTTCCGGAGAAGTTTGAGTTCCTCAAAACAACTCTACTCCATGGAAAAGCAGAGGTATCTTTCAGTGAAGTTTGTGCGACACTGTATAGCTATGAATTGAGGAGAAAAGATAAAAAGGAGAGTTACAACGGAGCAGCAGAAGCACGAGTAGTGAGAGGTCGTTCACAAAGCCTGAATAAAGGAAAGAAGGGGAGGTCGAAGTCCAGACCAGCCAAAGACGAATGTGCCTTTTGCCGGAAAAAGGGCCACTGGAAGAAAGATTGTCCAAAGCTGAAAAATAAAAGCAAACTTGATAAAGGGAAAGCTGTTGTAGATACAAATGTAGCTAAGTGTGCAGATATTGACTCAGACTTTTCATTAGTACTGGCGTCTTCATCAGGCTATTCCAGCAAATGGATTTTTTATTCGGGTTGCAGCTATCATATGAGTTTCAACAGAGACTGGTTCTTTGATTTCAAAGAACATGAAGGAGTTTCTTATGTGGCTAATAATAGTCTATGTGAGACAGCTGGCATTGGCTCAATATATTTGAGAAATGCTGATGGCTCAATCAAAACACTAAATGGCGTCAGGTATGTACTGAGCTTGTCGAGAAACCTTATTTCTGAAGGAGTTCTAGAGAAAAAGGACTTTGATATAATCTCTATAAATGGTATAAGGAAGATTGTCTCGGGAGCACTTGTAGTAATGAAAGGCAGTCCGAAGGAGCAATAATTTGTATTAATATGAAGGTAGTACAATTATCGGGGCAACGGCAACAACAGTTTCTAGTGATGATCAGGAGCTAGAAGAAACCAGGTTATGGCATATGCGCTTGGGGCATGCAGGAGAAAAATCCTTGAAAATTCTTTCAAAACAAGGATTGTTGAATAGAGTTCAAACCTGCAAATTGGAATTGTGTGAACATTGTATCAAAGAGAAGCAAGCGAGAGTGAAGTTTAGCACCGCAATCCACGATATCAAGGGTATTTTGGATTATGTTCACTCTGATGTATGGGGACCCTCCAAAACAGCTTCATTGGGAGGTAAACACTATTATGTTACCTTTGTTGATGATTTTTTCCGGAGAGCATGGGTGTACACTTTGAAGACAAAGGATGAAGTGCTAGGTGTCTTTCCAACTTGGAAAAAGATGTTGGAGACTCAGACAGGCAGAAAGATAAAGTGTCTCCGAACAGATAATGGCGGAGAATACACCAGTGATCCTTTCATTAAAGTCTGTCGAGATGAAGGGACTGTATGATACTTCAAAGTTAGAGGTACACCATAACAGAATGGAGTGGCAGAACGAATGAACCGGACTCTACTAGAGAAAGTTCGGTGTATGTTGTCTAATGTTGGGTTGGGCAAACAATTTTGGGCTGAGGCTGTAACATTTGCATGCCATTCATTAATCGATTGCCATCAACTACTATAAATGGCAAGACACCTTTCGAGATGTGGTATGGAAAAGCTGCTACAGATTACAATTTCTTACGTGTGTTTGGTTCCACTGCATACTACCATGTTAAGGAATCAAAGTTGGATCTGAGGGCAAAGAAAGCTATATTCATAGGGATGTCCTCTGGTATTAAAGGATATCGCCTATGGTGTCTAGAGACAAAGAAGATAATTTTCATCCGGGATGTTACCTTTGATGAGTCTACCATGTTGAAAAATGTAGCAGAGCAGAGAGTGATGGTACTCCACAGCAGGTGGAGAATACTCCCAAACAGGTGGAGTTTAAGGAAGAATAGTGGACCCACATACTCCTGTGGTAGACGGGGAGACAGATGGAGATGCCCATACAGTAGATGAGGAGTTATCAGAAGAATCAGAGGTTCTAGCACAAGAGCCTCACCAGCAACATGTACCAATTACAATCGGTAAGCCTAAAAGGAACACAAGGAGGCCGGCTCGTTTTGAAGATATGGTGGCTTATGCATCCTCAATAAATGATGAAGTTCCTACCACTTATAGAGAAGCTGAACAAAGCTCTGAAGCAGAAAAGTGGAACGAGACTATGGAAGAAGAAATGCAGTCCCTTGATAAAAACCAAACCTGGAAGCTAGCAAGTTTGCCAAAGGGAAAGAAGGCAGTTGGGTGCAAATGGGTATTTTCAAAGAAAGAAGGATTTCCTGACAAGAATGATGTACGCTACAATGCAGTCGACAGTTGCTTTGTCTACAACAGAGGCAGAGTATATGGCATTTACGGAAGCTGTTAAGGAGGCTATTTGGCTTCAGAGGTTGTTGAATGACTTGGGAGTTGGTCAAAAGCATATCAAAGTGCATTGTGACAGTCAGAGTGCTATTTGCTTAGCAAAGAACCAAGTCTATCATGCAAGAACGAAGCATATGGATGTTCGATATCATTTTGTGAGGGAGATTCTTGAAGAAGGTGAGATACTACTTCAGAAGATTCCGACAGCAGAAAATCTTGCCGACGTGATGACAAAAGTTGTTACAAGGGTTAAGTTCCAACATTGTTTGGACTTGATCAATGTTCTTAGAATTTGAAGCTGGCGCTTCATAGCGCATTTGAAAACACTATAGAAGATAACTTCGGTTATGAGAGAGTTTAAAGATTAAGGATAGAGATTTCGCCAAGGTGGAGATTTGTTGGTTTTTGGTTCTCTATATCCCACATTGCTTGCATAAAGAGAAGTTTATATATAGGAAGCATTCAATTCCTTATTTATCATCCCAAAAATTAAGCAATAAGTCTACTTCTCTTAAGGCATTGCTTAGTTAATTTTTCTCTTTCTCTCTCTCTTTGTAATATTTTTTCAGTAGTGAAATATTATTTTGGTAGTGTCCGAGGACGTAGGAAAAATTGGCCGAACCTCGTTATTTTTGGTGTTCTCTTTTATTGCTTATTTAATAGAGTGTGGATAGGTTGTGCCAATGGCACACTATGTGTGCCCCTAGATATAAGAAGGAAAGATGATACACGCGAATCTGCCAACGCGCCGCGTTTACCAGCGACAAATTCGGGACTTCTATAAGGTAAGTCGATCCCCTTCCTTCCTTCCTTCCTCTCGCATCTAACGCAGCAAAAGGACGACAAAAACAAGCAACCACCGTCCTCCGGTGACAAAACCACCAGCCATGCCGTAGTGTTCAACAGCCAAAACTCGAGTCTACAGTGCGCTTAAAGTTGTTCTTCCTGTTAATAGTGATGCTCTACATCAAAGTTATGATGCTCCCTATTAAAGATCGGCTCAACATTTCGGCATATTACCAACATTAATTAGATTTTTACCACAAATGATGTGCTTCTTGCACCAATGTGAAGCTCTAATTTAACATCATGATGCCTTTCTCAATAAATCATCATGCTCCACCTTGTCCTGTTTGTCAATAAATGGATGATCTTTGAGGTATAACGGTGCAAAGAAAAATATGGTGCTCTTCGCTCACAATGATAAACTTCGTGAAAGCGTGATGCTCTTTAATCAATGTACAATGCTCGTGTTTTAAAAATTGATGCTCTTGTTACCAAAATGAACCAGACGATAAAACTATATTTTTCAACTTTTTAATGTTATGAATGCTCTTAATGACATATCTGATGCTCGTAGATTCCATGGTGATGCTCGCGCTTTGAACATAGTGTTACGTCTGTTAACAAAGTATGATATCTTAGTTCAAAATGATGTGCTTGGTGTCACGAATGATGTGCTTCTGTAAAATTATAATGCTCTTCAATAAAGTATGATGCATTCGTTAAATATGATGCTCTTGGTGTCATGGATGATGCTCTTTGTTTCAAGTATGATGCTCTATCTATCAAAAATGATGTACTCGTTTTGATGACTTAAACGTGTACACATTTTCTTCATTATCTTAAAATGAAGTCTTTGATGACCATAACGATGCACTTCCGTTGCACTATGATGCTCTCAATTACAAACATCATGCACATGTTCTGATAACTTAATTATGCACTCGTTTTCTTTAACCTTACAAAATGATGAAGTTCTCAAACTGATGCTCTATGTGGTTAAAATGATGCTCCTTTTATAAGTATGATGAGCTTAGCACTTAAAATGATGTTTCATCTGGTAAGTATGCCTTTATGGTGCAATGTATGTGATGCTTATTTCGCTGAAAAATTTATCTTCTCGCAATTCATCACTAATTGGCGTTATTAAGTTCATTATAATAGATTTAAGCATTATTTGTATGCAATTCGTGGTTATATCATTTTTACACAAAAGAGCATCATAATTAATCGAGTACATCATAATTATATGTAGGAGCATCATAATTTTGTTGTCTGCAGCGGGTTGCGCTTTCGGGACTTGAGACGAATTTTCGCTGCTCAGCTCGAAATTGCTGGGAATGAAGCGTCGACGTCCGGGTAAGAGATTGACGGCTTCGGCGTGGTCGATTACTGCCGTGGTTGGCGGATTTTGTAGAATCAGATAGCTGGTCGTACGAACGGATCTCCTACAATTATTGGTCTCCGGTGGTTGTTGATGGAGGGGGAGACTATCACTGAGTTGCTAACTGCCGGCCAGTGTTTAAGGGAGGAGCTACCGTGGTCAAAGGCTAGAAGTGAGAGGTGGTGGGTGGTGGTTAAAATCTCCGTGGAAGTCGACGTAAAGAGCAGGAGAAGAGAAGGAATGACATTGTTGTAATTAAATAGACTTTGGCACAAACCGACACATATTTAAGGGTGACATACTATAGTTTGTGCCTATTTAATAGCCATAGTTGGGTTCCACAACATATATATATATATATATATATATATACACACTATGAAGAATAGGAATTAAAATCTCACCAAATCTACTTTCTAAATACAAGCATATTCACTTTCTATTGTAGCAGCATATTTACTTTCTATTGTAGCAGCATATTTACTTTCTAAATACAAGCATATTTACCTTCAAGTGTAGTCTCCATAAGGATATCATCGTTGAAAAGAGTCCTTCATTGTTGAAGGGACGATTCGCCCATAGTGATCTATAGCCAGAATTAAAGAATTTGAATGGCTCATCATCATCATCATCATGCTCTATGATACCCTCATTGATTACCAATTTTTCTCTGTTTGTAGGCAATAAATGGTTCCATAGATCTTCCAAGATGAACCGCTGCACGAGACGAACCACGCACAAAATTACTTTGCCAAACAAGAAGATCGAAAACCCCCTTGGAGAAAAAACCCCTATCGGAAACCCTAGCACAACACGCTAGGATATTACGATAGCGCGATTAGTTAACTTTTCTAGGTAAGTCACCTTTTTATAGTTTTTATTTTTCTTATTCCATGTTGTCGGATTAACGACTTTAAGAAATATACAGTAAAATCTCGTTAAATTAATACCCTGTTAATTAATAACCTTCCTAAAATAATAATTTCTGTGGTCCCGAGTCAGGGACAATGTGGTAAATTAATATATCTATAAATTTATAAGATAACGTAAATATGAGAATTAACATAGACCCCAATGAATATATAAATTAATTAATGCCTTACTAAATAGAATTTATTACACATTTATGGAGACTTCATCAAGAATGAGTAAATTGTGACTTGTTTTTTCTTAAAATTGAGGTCACCTTGAATCGTATCTCGAATTTTTCTTATCATGGTAAGAATTTGTGGTGTTGTTTTCTCATGTGCATCAAAAATATTTTTTGTGTGCTTTAAGAGCTTCCAATCGTGACGGGGGATCCATAATTGAACTATCATCTAATAAATCAATAAGTTATTAATTAATCGATAAATTAATAACATATTAGTTTATCGATTAACTAATACCTCGCTAAATTAATAGATATTAGCAATCCCGACCTTATGAATTCGAAGAGTTGTTACTGTAAATTCTTTAAAGAGCATCTAACCTAGTGTCTAAACTCCTAAAGATATGAGATGCAAGTCTTGTGTTCAAATATCCACCGGCTCCAATCCCCTACCCTTTTTATATAAAAAAAAGAAACATAAATTCTTTTTGAAACCACAATGAATAAATGTTATTATTTAGTTATCTACTTTGAAAAGGAAAAGTGAGATGAGAGTATCTTTAGACATTTATAGTAGGCCTATATGTCCTAAGTATCTAACCTAACGGTTAACCTGGCTTTAAGAACATTGAGTGGGTGTTTTAAATCCAAGATTCATTGTATCTGCATATTAAAAAAACAGTAAACCCTATGAGGGAAAGACAAGTGTCTGAATATAAGAGTTATGTATTAGTCTAGTCGGTTCATTACCCTTTTTTTTGGGACAAAGACACTACGTAGAGAATTGGTTTATTGCGACCTCCGCCGTAGTAAATGAGTTTATTACGGTCTCCATCGCAGTAAAACCGCAGCTAGCTATTCTACGTAGTGAGAAGCAATATAACAGAAACAAATTAAATGCAATTTTTTAACTACAATTGTTTTATTAATAAAAGATGGCCCAAGATACAAATCCGCTTAAATTTTCCACAAACTCACGTGAGCACCAATATTTCGAACAATCCTTACTCAAAACCACTTTATATTTCTACTGCTAGACTACATACCGCAAGCACCCCTACAGAACAATATTGTTAATTTTTTATATATATTATATTTCACTGTAATTACTTTAATTCGTTTTGCAGTTTTCTACATGATCCTGATTTTAAAGCTCCCCCTAAGAAATTCAAATTTTGATGAAGTTTCAATAATGCTTCCTGTGGGTGTGGGACATCTCCAACAATTTGTTTCTAAAATTTCGTTTCTCACGCTCCCTTTTTCTTGAACTATATAGCAACAGATTTAACGTTTTTATATAAGTCCATCCAATTACCAAAAATTGTTCCCATAGCTCGCTCCACCTTTGACCCGAGGATGAATTTGAGATAGCAATTCCATTTACCAAATATTAAATGCAATAAACCCATTAATGAGACAAGGAAAAAGAAAATATGAAAATAAAAAACAAAATTAAATAAACTAAAAGCTAAAAAGGATTTTTGGATGTTTTTATATAAGACACATAAATATATATTACTATCTCCATCCTAAAAATGGTACGTTTCTTTTTCAGCATATAATTTATGATTATAAATTCTCAACATTTTGATATAGAAAGTCAAGTAATTTAAATGAAAATTATAAATAAATGTGTGTAGTTTCTAAATATATTTTTTCAAATTTTTTTAATGAGCTTCTTTCTAGTAATAAGTCTTTCATCCGGTCCTTTACCGCCTTTCTTTCAGCTTTCAGTGAAATTACTCGCTCACCTCCTCTTTTTTCTGCATTTGAAACTGCGTACCACTGAAAAAAAACACACCAATTTTCTAAAAAGTATTCTTTTATCTGTCAAAACAGCGCTACCAATATTGAAACGATATATATATATAATATATAGTGGCTGTCTTTATGTCTTATTATCAGCAGCTCTCACAGCAAACAAAAGGCAAAGTCTTTCATCTGCTTTAGTTCTCTTCCTGACCTACAAACAAACCTCTCTTGATGAACCATGACTTCAGCCAACTAGCCTCAGGTGATTAATAGCTAATTAATCATATAAGATCTGAGTTTATATATATCCCCCTTTCAATAATATTGGTTTTAGAGATTTTATTGGAATATTAATCTCCCTTGGCATTTCAGCAGTTGATTAATGTTCAGAAACCCTAGCTGCAGATGGGAAGAGGGAAGTTGGTGATCCGGCGAATCGACGATTCAACGAGCCGACAAGTGACGTTCTCCAAGAGGAGAAAGGGGCTGATTAAGAAGGCCAAAGAGCTGGGCATTCTCTGTGATGCTGAGGTTGGGCTTATCATCTTCTCGAACACTGCAAAGCTCTATGAGTTTGCAAGCACCAGGTCCTCAATTAATTACTTGCTCTAATTTTATTAATTATCTTCTTTAATTTTTACCCCTGATTTTTTCTCGCTTTTTTTCTTTATCTTTTTGGTAGATCCATGATCTGGAACAAGAGCATGAGAGCTGATATATAAAAAAAAAAGAGAGAAAAAAAAGAATAAATATAGTAGCTAGTGTATATTTTTTTAGTCAATTAAAAAGTAATGAAATGTGTTAATGAAGTAATTAGCCAGTTAATATGAATAACTAAATATAGCACCAAATATCAGAAAAGGAAAACTTTGATTCCAACGATATGTAGTTAATAAGCTCTTGTATTGTGTAGCTTCTGCTTCCTTCTTAATTATAGCTATATTAATAATATCATATACCTAATAAGGTATTCAGAAGGGAGGAAGAAAAATTAATGGTAGCAAAACGCAGCTACTCAAATATCTTTTGTAAATATTTGAGTGTATAACTAGATGGAAAATATTATTTCCTAAATTTTGAAAACTCTAATATTAATATAGAGAACTTCAAAACAAGGTTCTCCAAATTAATATTAGAGTTTTCTAAAATTTAGGAAACGAGATTTTTCCATTTAGTTATACATTTAAATATTTACAAAGGAGAATTGAAATGAAAATTTTTCTCAAAACTTAACAGACCCTTAGTATCAACCAATTGGGGTCCAAGATTAAACAACTTATGACCCATCCAAATTAAATGATAAAAATGATAAGTGAAATCTCCCATCAATCATAGAGAATCTTCTCTCCCTCCCTCTCTCTCTCTCAGTGAAGAAATCTAGGTTTATGTAAGAGAACTTTTAGATTTTACTCTATATACCATCTCTTTCACGGCATTTCTTTGCTGTAATTTCTTACATTCCTCATGAAGAGAGTGGTCAAATCTCGATTAAGAGGCGTTAGAAAATGATATGTACATCTACTTCTTAAAAATTCCGTTATATATATAACCATATATCAGCCGGTTGAAAACTCACCAAACTGAGTTCAATGCAATTTTCAACTATTTACAATAGTCTATAAAAATTTTATCGTTATTATAAGTTACTATCTTTTTTTCGAACAACAGTAGGTCAGTCGGTTAGATTAGACACTCTTGTCCTTGGAGAAATCCCACATCACGAGTTCGAATCCCTTCGGTTTAAACTCATCCGAGGGCAGAGCCGCAGGGGGGTTAAACTCGATTCGTAATGTGGGTAAAACTCCTGTGTCTTGGCAACCCAGGGACTCAAAGCCAAGACCTCGAGCCCGAACACTCACCTCTGTGGCACACACAGTGCCACTTGAGCCAAGACTGCTAGACATTATAAGTTACTATCTTCATCCTTAAATAATTGTAACATTTAGATTTCGAATCTATATACTACAAGATTGGACTAAAATTATCACTAGAAAGATAGTATTAGTATACGTTAAAATAATTGTACAAATATTCATTTATCAATTGAATATCACCTATGTATCTGACTTTTATGTTGAATTATTGAAGAAAAATCGTATACTATTCGTGAAAAGTAAAATGGAAAATATTATGAAGACAGATGAGTTGTTATTAAGAATCTAGATCCCTGTTTACTCTAACTGATCTATTTTAGTATGATTAGTAAGAAAAATATTACTTAATTAAAGTGATCTAAGTCTAAAAGAGAGGGTTGCACAAAGGGAAAAAAACCTATAAAACCTTCTAAGAACAAACAATAATTTGATCATTAATGCCAAAACACGAAAGCACAACCCAAACCCACAAAAAGCAAATATCTAATGAAAGGGCTTAAAATATATTTGGTCTCATATATGTTTAATGTGAAATGTTAATAAAAAAAATGCTTTAACAGTTGCTTACATATTCTCCATGTGAAATATTTCACTTGTTCATTTTTTTAGATATAAATACTATTTGGTTGGACAATTTAATATGTTTGAGAGTAAATGAATGGAAATATGACAAATTTTAATGGAAGTGTGTGCAAATAGGAGTATTTGTTAATGCAATCAGTGTTGGTATATATTTTCCATGTTTCTTTAGGTGCATTTTGTTTATACTGTATGCATGCATGTATGTATACACACAAAACTTTCTATTTATAAGACCAGCTGCTTGCTCATGATTACTTCCTCCTCTCGTGTTTCAACATCACGTTGATTAAAAAAGCCTTTGGCTTTTGATTTTATCATTTGGCACTTTCAAGATGTACTCAAACACAAAAACTAAGGAACAACTGCAAAACCAAAATCAACAATAATGAAAAACAATCAAAGAACAGAAATTAGAGTATAGGAAATTGAAGAGAATATATATATATATATATATATATATATATATATATATATATAAACACACACACAAATTGAAAAAAATATTTCTAGAAATTAAATACATCGATTTATCTTATATATACAAGTTACTTAACTTATATATCAAAATATTGAAGAAGAAAAAAAAACTCCCTCCGTCCGCCAAAAGTTAATACATTTGTTTATACTGTTTTACAGTATTTAATATAATTTTTTTTCATGAATGTTTAGATATTTAAAGTTAAATAATTCATATGCATATCATAATTTGAAATGTAAATTTTTAAAATATATTTTTTGTGATTTGTTTTTCACTTTTTATCTTTATTAAAATTTGAGTCAAACAATGAATTTTGAAACATGAAAGTCAAATATATGAACTTTTGGCAGATGAAACGAGTATAAATCAGATATAAAAAAATGTAACTATATTTAAAATGGACGAAGGGAGTAATTGCAGAAGATAAAAGATCCATATACTTAATAATAAAATAATCAACATGAAAATCTGAGATTAACCCGACAAAATGTCTACCACCTGCCTTAATTGATTTTGCTACAGGATGCACACAGCTCGAATTTTTATGCTCATCCATGTGTTAAACTGTAAAAATATGCTTCCCCTCATTTCTTGTTAGATTGGGGAATTAATTAGTTTTGATACCAACAATACCAATAAACTAGAGATATTGGTTCATATAAACCTAATATGGAATCAAGGGCATTTTCTATAACACAAACTATATAGTTTCTTTTGTATAAAGATTTATGTCTCATTTGGTTGGCATAAAACTGCTCTAATTCTATGGATTAATCTTGTGACATCATTTTTTTTTCCGAAAGGCAACTAGATTTTTATTAATTAAGTTCCAGCTTATTCCAAACAAAAAAGCTCCAACCACAAATCTCAATGGCCACTAACCCCCCCCCCCCTCCCTCATGAATTTATAGCATATATATATATATGTATGTATGTATGTATATATATGTATAAGTTAGGATTATAAATAAACTAATCAAATTTTAACGTGTTCTTTGGCACAATTTTCAGAAACTTTAGGTAATTAACGCCTAAATAGTCATGAAAATTAATGATAGATTAAATATTGTAAAACAACAAAAACAAATGTATGTATATTTTGACGGTGGGAGTACTTTTCAAAGCGAAATGTTTTTTTTTATGAGACAAATCACTAAGGGTCTATTTGATTGTGAATATTAAATAATAATAATAATAATAATAATAGTTTGTGAAGATAAGTTTTTATTTTTGAATTTTAGATGTAATATTTGTGAGATAAGAAGTTGGTAAGAGAAGGTGATTTGATGAAGTTTTGTGATTTTTATTTTGTGTTTGATAGTTTTAAGTGAAAAAAGAACATGCCCTAAGTAGAAAAGCATGTTTATCACGGTGTGTCCTTGTAAGAAATTCGGGATGGATTTAGAATTTTTTTTTTAACTTTAATTGTGAAATATTCGAGAAAGGAAAAGATTGATCTCAGAGAGTCGGAGAAAGTGAGAAAAGAACATATATCCAATTTACTAGAGGGAGAGTATAATGGATTCATCGTCAAACCTTGAGGATGACAGGATGACATCACACAGTTCAAATGGGTTGGACAATGAAAGAAATTTCTCTATTCAAAACTTTTTGGCAATTCTTTCTCCAACAAAATTTCTCAACATGTCAGATTAATTATGGGATTATCTAGAAAGAAAAGATTATCCTAGCCCAATAGTTATTTTCTGTTACAAGCTCAACTGTTCTTTTTTTTAAAAAAAAAAGATTATCCAGAACTCAATTTTCTTGATCTCCATTTCATACCAAAATGCCACATTAATTATGGGATTATCTAGAAAGAAAAGGGTAGTTATAGACTACGCATGTGCGTAGTCTATACGCTTAAGAGACTTCTTACTATTTACAATATATAGATGCCACCGTCTCTTCTGTTTGATCCTTCTGTCGGCGCCTTCCCTCCTTTCCGACGATAGTTCAGATCGCTTATAGAAATTAAATCAGCCCAAGTCAACAAAACAAACATCATCCAAATTTGGCCGCGATGAGACTACAGAACTACCAAACTTGCAAATAATGAAAAATTGATATTTTTCTAATTTAAGAAATCTGGATAAAAATAATGATGATCATTATATGTAGTCATGTTGATCTGCTTCTAGTCATGCTGATCTAATTTTTTCAATGTTGATTAGTAGTCTAGCTAGTCATATTGATTTTCTTCTATCCAGTGTTGATTATTAGTTTCACCATGTTGATTTGCTTCTGTCCAATGTTGATCATATTGATCTTATTCTGTCCAATGTTGATCTAGTCATGTTGATCCACTTCCTTCCAATATTGATCAATAGTATTGTCATGTTGATCAGCTCTTATCCAATGTTGATCAGTTTTTGTCCAATGTTGATATGTGTCTGCCCAATATTGATCACTAGTCCTGTCATGTTAATCAGATTTTGTCCAATGTTGATTAGTAGTCTAGACATGCTCATTTCCAATGTTGATCAATACTCTTGTCATATTGATAAGCTTTTGTCCAATGTTGATATGCTTTTGTCCAATGTTGATATGTAGTATAGTCATGTTGATATATTCTTTTCCAATATTGATCTGTAGTCTTGTGATGTTGATCAATTTTTGTTCAATGTTGATATGATTTTGTCCAATGTTGATATGATTTTGTCCAATGTTGATCGGTAGTCTTGTCATGTTTATATGCTTTTGTCCAATGTTGATTAGTAGTATAGTTGATTTGTTCCTTTCCAATGTTAATCGGTAGTCTTGTGATGTTGATCAGTTTTTGTTCAATGTTGATATGATTTTGTCCAATGTTCATCAGTAGTCTAGTCATGTTGATCTGCTCCTTTCCAACGTTGATCAGTAGACTTGTCATGTTGATTAGCTTCCGTGCAATGTTGATCAATAGTTTTGTCATGTTGATCTGCCGACGTTGTTTACAGTAGGAGACATTGCTGATCAATTAATCATGTTGATCAGACATGACCATTATGCTGATCAAATTTAGCGAATGACAAACTTGTGAATATAATTGAAATGCTTATACGCACGTCTACGACATGTGCATTTTAGCCGGGACCAAACAATAAAAAATAAACAAGGGAAGAGGTGATTTGGTAGTTGTTAAGCCTGACAGAAGGCATTGCCTTACATATGTGGTGAGATTGTAATATAATCTCTCTTTTTATTTAATTGTAACGTTTGACTTTGAAACTTTTATTTGAATAAATTTTCTACTATATAGAATTTGCTAAAAATGAAAAAAATATTTCTAAAAATTAGACACATTGATTTATCTTATACATATAATTTACTTTAAAATGTTAAAGAAAAAATATATAGGTTAGATGCTGAAAAAGAAACGTAATTAAAAGGGGATGGAGGGAGTAACATTCATCCTAATTAAGGTTTTCTAAACCTCAACAAAAAAAAAAGGTTTCCAAAACCTACAATATTTTTTTTTTGAAAAGTAACTAAAGAAACTTTATTGAAGGACCCCAAAATATTACATCATAATCCCAAAAGAGAAAATTGAGAACAAACTCCTAGAAATAGGCAAAAAAATACCCATATAACGAAAAAACTACAAAGGGTAAAAAATTGGACCCCAATTTTAAGTTGAGTGGGAGGAAGAGAAAAATGTTTATCCATGATGTGAGATAAAAGGATAAAATGGTAAAAATGATGATAGAAAGTTTCTATTTTAAGAAAGTTGACAACCTTTGTGGGACCAATATAAGTAATGCTGACAACTTTGTGGGACGGAGGAGTACATCATAATCCCAAAAGAGAAAATTGAGAACAAACTCCTAGAAATAGGCAAAAAAATACCCATATAACGAAAAAACTACAAAGGGTAAAAAATTACAATACTGATTAATCTATCAAGGATGTTTATTATAATTTGATTTTGGATTTCAGTTTATATCTAATGATTCTATCCTGCAGTTCCTGGTAGTTGTTAAATTGAATGATACCTATTGAATATGCAGTTATTGTAATTTTTTTAGAAGATTAAAGTTTGTTGCAAATGCTTCAACCAAAAATTTGTTGTTTCAACAATCAAATCTACCCTTAATCTTTAGACTCTTATCCATCATTGAACATGACATAATTGTATAAATTCCCTCCCTTTCATGCTGATGATCCCTTCTTCATAAAATATACTCCATCCGTCCCACAAAGGTTGTAGGATTTGTTTGGGCATATATATTAAGAAAAGTGGGAGAATAATAGTGTGTTGACAAAATTACCCTCATGAAAAAAAAAAGAATGAGAAAATTTTGTGGACCCCAATTTTAAGTTCAATGGGAGGAAAGAGAAAAACTGTGTGGTGTGAGATAAGAGGATAAAATGGTAAAAATGGTGATAGAAAGTTTCTGTTTTAGGAAAGTTGTGGCCTTTGTGGGACGGTCAAATATAGTAATGCTGGCCTTTGTGGGACGGAGGGTATAATATAGGGAATGGATAAAATTGACGGATGAGATAATACATTTCTTTCTTTTCTTTCTTTCTTTTTTTTGA
This sequence comes from Stellera chamaejasme, assembly GCA_024586325.1. NCBI lineage: Eukaryota > Viridiplantae > Streptophyta > Magnoliopsida > Malvales > Thymelaeaceae > Stellera > Stellera chamaejasme. The sequence continues at coordinate 51,188,542 of CM044981.1, read as the reverse complement.
AGGAATGCTCACATTTCTCTTTTTTAGTCGAGTATATATTTTGTGGCTCATATAATCGTATATTTACAATGGATTCGACAGTATGAACTCTATCATCGAAAGATACGATAGCGTAAAGGATGAAGCACAATTACTACGACATCCAGCCTTAGAAGCAAAGGTATGAAAAGGACTCTAAACTTTTCCCTAAAAAAACAAAAACAAACTACAATGTTTTTGAAAATACTAATCATAATTAATTATGGTTTTATTTTTTGATTAGAAATTATCAAAACTCTGTTTTACTTTCATTGATTCTTTTATGTTTTAATTGGTTGCTAGTTTTGGCAAAGAGAATATGCAATCTTAAGGCAACAACTTCAAAATCTCCAAGAAAACCATAGGTAAACTTCAATTTTCTTCCTTGTATTATCATTAAAAATTGGCAAAATGACAAATTCCACACTAAAGTTGTGTATTTTGAGTTATGGAGTTACTGAAGTTTTGTAGTTGACAAATCTGTCATTGTAACTCGTTTATGCAGGCAATTAATGGGAGAGCAACTTGATGGCTTAAATGCCAATGACCTCCAAATTCTAGAGAATCAACTGGAAATGAGTTTTGAAACCGTCCGGTCAAAGAAGGTCAAGATCTTTATATAGAAAAAAAAATCATATTTTCAAATAATATATGCAATTTTTGTTATTTTCCCATCTGCTTTATGCTGACATTTTTTCTCTCTCATTCTTTTAAAACGCAGGAAAATATATTAGTTGATGAAATTCAAGAATCGAATCGACGGGTCATCACGTTTTACAATCTCAGCTACATATATTTATATATGGACATGCATATCACTAATTAGTTCAGTCCAAGAAATAAATAAATCCATGCACCAGATTAATTTATTGATAGTTTAATTGGGCCAAAACGATACTATAAATAAAAAAAAATCTAACTCAATCGATTACCTAGAAATAGCATACTACTCTGGCCTAAAAGCTATGTATCATTCATTTTTCAGCATGTACTTTATAATTTTATCTTTCTATCTGTTTAAACTACTAAATTTTACACTTATAATGAATTTATAAGAGTATTTTTTGTATATTTTTATTGAAAATTAATTTGGATAATTTAAATTAAATTGGTACCAAAAGTCAAAAGTTATAAAAATTATCAGAGGAAGTATAATGAAGTAAACATAAACTATATGCTTAATTTATTGAACTTTTAGCTAGCATATTGTGTTGTGCTTCATGTGTTACTAATTTTCTGTTTTATATCTTATAGGTTAACCTCCTCCATCAAGAGAAGCATGAATTATACAATAAGTTGAACCATATTCGCAGGGAGAACACAGAACTATACAATAAGGTAGCCTGTTAACCCCATCCTATTTTTTTCTTGTTTTATGCAATCGAATTTATAAGTTAGGAAATTTTGAGATGTTTTTAATTTTGATGCCTATTTGACTCTAATTAATCTATAAAAAAATCAAAAAATTATGTTCATAAAGTAGACACATTTGGTCAAAGTAATAGTTGTATACAAAATTTAAATTTATATTAAAGGTAGAAAAATAAAACATAGAAGTAGATTAAATGTTGAAAACTAAGTATTTCAATTATTTAGTGACAGAGGATTTTACTCTTTGATTATATGTCCTATTTTGTCCCCTCCACTATTTGGCTGTCAAGTATGCAATTTGTGGTGTTATTTTTTTTTTTTGAGATTTTATGAGAAACAAAAATATGAGAGTTTTAAAAATATTGGAGGAAATGTTTGTGAGAGAAATGTTGTAATATTAAAAGTTTGAGAAAGTTGAAAAACTATTTAGTAAAGATCACAACCTTAATTGGAAAAAAAAAGGTAAACCAAACTTATTGACATAGTACTACACAACCTTAATTGCAATATACGATGTATAAAACTACACAACTGATATTGCATAGAAATTTAAGGACAGCGAAATGGTAGTCGTCTATATATGATCCCATTTGCTTAAATGGTCAAAATTTATTGTAGTGGGAAAATGATATGAAAATAAACAATAGATATTGGATGTAATTCACCTGATTTGTGTGGAATTCACAAGTGATTAAGTTTTTTAATTCACTTGCGAGAATTGATATGCATGTTTAAAACGACCGTGAAAAATGATAGGAGTGGGTGATGAATTACAACTAAATCACTTTTCAAAAAAGAAATCATCTCATCACATATCAACTCATGAAATGAAAAAAATCGCACAAACTGAAAGAAATAAACCATGAGCTTTGAGTGGAAAACTGATTCACTTCTCATAATTTACCATCATTTACACTAATTCACTTCTCTTAAATTCACCTTAGGTCCTAATTAGTTTAGGTGAAAAACTAACTAATTCACTAGTGAATAAGATGAGGTGAAAAACTGATTAATTCACTAAAAAATGTTAAGTTTGAAACCCCCTATTGCAAAGAATATCATCTTTATGTGGCTTCAAACTAACAATTGATTTATTTTTTATTTTTTGAATTAGATTTATGGCAATAGAGATGTAAGCAAATCCGGCCCAAATTTGTCAAATCCATTTCCTTTGATCATTAACGAAGACTCACAAACTGTCATCCAGCTTCAACTCTGCCAACCTGAGCAGCAAAAGATAGAGACACCAAAAAAAGTCTAATTATGGTGATTCCATTCCATGCATATATATGAAACTGAAAGATCGAGGTGGAGAAAGGAAAGAAGAACTTGGACATACATTGCAATTTTACCACACTTGAAAATCCCAAGATGCGAGAAATCGATTATTTTAAGGTAGCTAAGGTGATTTATAATTGATGTAATTTATCAGTGAGATCAAATCCACATCCAAATCCGTTATGTACTATAATTGGTAGCGGCTAATCCACATTAAAATCCACAACTATAGTAGCGGTGTGCCGCTATCAACGGCGCCGCTACTTGGTTTCTCGACAATTATGTCGAGAATTTCAACAGGAATAGTAAATCAATCAGAATAACTGGTCCCCGATTTCCATTCATGCTTCATTCCGGGTTTATGAATTATGATTCAACTTGTTCTGGGTTGCGAGAAATGAGCATTTAGGAGGAAATCCACACGATTAAGGTCTGAAATTGTGTTTATATGGACAGCGAATAAGTGTTTCCAGTTACTAAGATTTATGCAATTATATAACAACATAGATAGAAGAACTCAACCGATGAACCACATAAGCCAGAAACACACAAGCTGATCATCAGGGGCGAAGTCAGGAATTATTTTCTAGGGTAGCTGGAGGTTGATTAAAATATTATCATACTTAAAGTAATATGATCCAAATAATTTAGTGTAAGTACTTTAACTTAGATAAAAGTAATACATATCAAGAGTACTAAAAATCTAAACATATGATAAAAATACATATCCGAAGTTCAAATTATAACATGATGTTCCATACAATCTCTGAAATCATAAACTCTTCTATACTAAAGCTCCATGCAGTATCTTTCTCAGTACAAAAAAGAAGAATATGTATAGTACAAAACTCTAGAAATTGCAAGCTTTTAAGAAAACATATTTGTAAGTTGACTTGTATCAGAAGCACTTACAAGCCTCATTATCGTTTCCTTTATGATGTGAGCAAGATGAGACTATCAAACATATGAAGTGTAAACAATAATACTAATAAAAGAAATAAGAAGTTCACATTTAGTTGAAAGAACTGGAAGCTGGAGCTTGGAAGAAAAGGTCGAATTCGGAGTCACGGGTGACCGGCGGAGGGAGTTGGCGTTAGATTTATGGCAATAGAGATGTAAACAAATCCAGCCCAAATTCGTTGAATCCATTTCCTTTGATCATTAACGAAGACTCACAAATTGTCATCCAGCTTCTACTATGACAACTTGAGCAGTAAAAGATAGAGACACCAAAAAACTGTCTAATTATGGTGATTCCATTCCATGCATATATATGAAACTGAAGGATCGAGGTGGAGAAAGGAAAGAAGAACTTGGACATACATTGCAATTTTACCAAACTTGAAAATCCCAAGATACGAGAAATAGATTATTTTGAGTAGCTAAGGTGATTTATAATTGATGTAATTTATCAGTGAGATCAAATCCACATCCAAATCCGCTTCGTACTATAATTGGTAGCGGCTAATCCGCATTAAAATCCACAACTATAGTAGCGGTGTGCCGCTATCAACAGCGCCGCTACTTGGTTCCTCGACAATTATGTCGAGAATTTCAACAGGCCGGAATAGTAAATCAATCAGAATAACTGGTCCCCAATTTCCGGAATAAGAACACCAATAGTCCTAATTGTTGAAAACTTTTACCAAGTCAGTCCTAATACTTCCAGATTTTTCATGTCAGTCCTAAAACTCCATGATTTGCCAAATCAGTCCTAATAGTTATAACGAATCTATATAGTAAGTCCTAAAGCTTTAGCAGACTTACCAGGTTAGTCTTTAAAGGAATATTCCCATTTCTTGTGCTTTCCTCAAACTTTTAAGCTTTTGTCACTTTTACCTTATAACTTTAGAAATTGTTCTTTAGCCCGAAGAAGTTAGAGTTTGCTCAATATTCTTCAACTTTCTTGCTTTTGAAGTTTCAAAATTGTTTTTCAAAGGTTTTGGTGATTATCACCCAAGTCGCGTTTCCTTTGTAAGACCTAGAGAGAGGTAGTAAGGAGTAAAAGGTTCGTTGTCAGATAATACTAAAACTTTGAAATTAAGATTGTTCTTCAATGGCTGGAATTTTTAAGAATTTGGCAAAATCTACTTCTAAAAGGTTTGAAGAATGAGACTCTAAAGAAAAAGGGAAAGTAAAGAATGCTCAAGACTCAATCATCCGAGATATTGTAAAAAGTTTGGGAAATTGGAATATCCCAAGAATTAACAAGTTCGAAGTTTACCGGAAGGGAACTTTTGAACTTAGAACTTCATATGTCATTAAAACGGTAGAATGAACCATTCCAATAATGGAAGAAGATCACAAGTTTGAACTACTATTCAAATACATGATAGAAGATCATTTGGAAAATCATTACAACTATCTGCATGTTGGATTAGTTCAAATTGCTTTAAAACCTCTAACTAGGAATGGTTTAAATACTTCGGTTATTATTGCTTTGAGAGATTAAAGACATAACAAGTTTACTAATTCCTTGTTAGGTATGGAAGAATCTAGTCTATGTGATGGACCCATATATTTTAATTGTCATTCTAATTTTACGGTATCCCTAAAAGATCCACATATCATGAAAGTATTATCTGCAAATATACTCACTTCAGGATTTGATATGTTAGAAGGATCTTAGAATTTCGGCCTTATTTACAGAATTTATTACAAGGTGATGACAACTCAGATTGAGCCAAAGGCTCTAGAATTTGATACAAAATGTGAAACCCTTTTAATTCAAGCTAATACTGAGAAAACTAATGTTGTTCTTTTGAATCCCATAAAATTGAATGATATCCGCCTACCTGAGAGATGGGTAATGCATAATGAAAAACCGGCTAAACCACTGAGAACAACAGAAGTGGAAAGAATAGTAGAATTTGAAAATGGAGAAGTTGAGATAAAATTTGGAAAAGATAGAATAACCAGAATGATAAACTTCTCCGAAAAACCACCTAGAGTTCCTACTAGGGTATCATGTTCACATGTACCAGAAACAGAATATGAAAAAACTATTGGTGGAGTAAGACAATCTGTAGAACAGGTTTCTCACCCAGTTTATAAAATGGATTATGTTAAAATAGAAGAAGGAAAATCATCCAAATCAGTTGAGGATGATAGAATTAATTTCTCAGATTTCGAGATAAATATGATGAGAGAACCATTTAAAATAGACTATGATGGTTTAAGAAATGATTTTGGATTGGAAGAAAATACGATCAAGAAAAAATGGTTTGCTGATAAATATACCAAGGAACAAAGAGGGAAAATACAAGGACATTGGTATAAAAAAATTAGAAAGACTAAAACCAACTTAAAGTTCTTTGAGTGGTTTGTTCCAATTCTTATTAAAAGCAATATAACAACTTTGGCTGTGAAGGAAGAAACATGGAATACTTACAAAGTCAAAGAAGGGGAAGAGGTAAGAGAGATAACTACTATACATCCTCATTCTAAGACAATTGTTTTAGGAGAACAGGTCGTTGCCTCACCTTTCAAAACCACTTGTAAGGAAGCTAGTTCTAAGCAGGCGGAAACAAAGGATATTTAATCTTTGATTGAACAGAATAATTACACAAATCTTTACCTACAGTCGTTAGGAAATCAAATGTGTAGAATTGAAGATAATAAAAAATCAGAACATAGGATTACTACTTCTAAACCTCCTATTCATCTTCCTTATAAAGTTTCAACTTTTAGGTTAGGAAGAAGAAATGATAAGATTTCTGAAAGAGTAAAAGAATTATCAGAACAAGTAGGAAAACTTACTATCAAAGACAGTAAGCAGAAAGGTCCCCAGATTAATGTTATTAAAGAAGAAGTTTCTAGAAAAGAAGACCGATTCTCTGTTGAGACATTAATAAAATTAAAATGGAAAGAGGAGGTCCTTCAAGGGTATGGAATGTTTCACATCCATACACCAGTAAACCATCTTCGGTTAACATAAAGCAAAATAATTTTTGGCCGCCTGATCCGATTGTTTCTTATAGAAGAGATGAATTAAGAGAATGAAATATTGATGGTCTTTCAGAATATCAAATATCCCAAATTATTCATCATATGATAATGTATGGGATAGCAGTCAGAAGTACATCCTCAAACCTATTTAATAAACAAGTTGCAGAAATGATAATCTCTGGATTTTTAGAGCAACTAAGATTGGCGGGATAAGTGTATGTCAGAACAAGCAAAGCATGAAATAAGAAATGCTAAGAAAGAAATAACAATGATACAAGGTAATGAAACCTTAGTATCATCATAATCTGATGCAGTTAATACTTTAATATTGACAATCTACTTGCATTTTATAGAATCAGGAGTATCTAAACAAAAATTGAATGGAGAACTCCTGCTTAATTTAAAATGTAAGACTTTATCAGACCTAAAATGGTATAAAGATGTTTTTCTTTCAAGAGTCTATGAAAGGGAGGATTGTAATTCCACTATTTGGAAAGAAAAGTTTATTCAAGGGTTACCAAGACATTTTGGTCAATTAGACCTAAACCTAGAATATTATACTTATGGGGCCAAATATTTTCTGAAATAAAAGAAGTCGGTCTTAAAATGAGCCATGAGTTAAAATGGAGAAAACAAGTCAAAAAAAGGAAGACTTGAAGGAAGAAAAGAAATGAGAAGTTTCTGTGGTCAGTATGGATACAGTCTAGATGATAATCATAATAAGAAGCATAGAAAATATATACCTTATAAGAGGCATAAAGAAAGAAGGTTTAAGAGAATAGAAAGAAAGGGCTAAAAGGTATAATAGGTTTAGAGAAGAAAATTCAGGAAGAATAAACCTGAATATTTTAGAAAAAATTATTCTAAACAACCAGTTTGTTGGAACTGTGGAAAAATATGACATTTCACTGAACATAAAATAAACTCTCTTGAAATTGATGAAGGTTAATTAAAGCAGTCTTATGTAGATTATGATAAATAGTGATTCATGAGAAGATTTAAATTGAATATGATTCAAAAAGCTCAGAAAGTCCTAATGAATTCAATGAGATAGACTCAAGTAGTGAATAAGGTCAAAATTCTGATAACAACAATGATTCTAAGTGCCAGTGCGACTCATGTGATATTCAGAAGGCATTTGGAAAATTAGAATTAAATATGATTCAAATAATAAATACTATTAAAGAGGAAGATGAAAGAATTTTGGAAATAGCAAGAAATATAGAAGATAAAGATACAAGAAAAGAAGTTCTTTGAAAATATCTAGAGAAGATAAGCGATCAATAACAAGAAGCTCCAAAATGGCAAAAGAAGAAGTCAGATTGGAAAGAAATGAATAAACCTCAGATCTATAATTTAATGAAATATTAAATAGAGTTGACCAGACACAAATAAACTATAGAGAACCTACGGTAAAATAATTAAAAACTGAGCTTCACCAAGTTAATAATGAAGTAAAAGATCTCAGAAGAAGGATTAAGATTTTAGAATTACAAGGGATAGAGAATTATTCCCAAGAACAAGGTTTAATTGCCACACTTCATAGCGGTATAAATTGCAATATTTTATAAGAATTTAATAAGGATGTAATATTAAGTGAAATAAATGTATATTTTTATGAACTAAATGATAAAGTATATAATTATTATGGGTGAAAAAATTAGGTCTAAGAATTTTTACATTTTATCATATGAAGTTTAAAATATTAGGGAGCAAACGCAAAATAATAAGAAATAAAAGTAAAATAGAGATTTGTTTTTTTAAACAAATTGAAACACAAATAAATAAAATCACTAAATTGTGATGAGGTGACACAATGTTTATGTATAGAGTTTTCGTCGCTGGCCGTCTCCACCGCCATCTATAGGTATTTTTTGGGTATTTTAGGAATTTTAGTATTTTAGGAATTATTTTAGTATTTTGGGAATTTATTTAGGTATTTTAGGTATTATTTACGAATTTGTTGGTATTTTATGGAATTTTAGAATATATTTTACGTATTTTAGGAAAATAAGAATATTTTGTGAATTTTAGTATTTTGTGAATTATTTTAGTATTTTAGGAAATATTTCTGTGTATGATAAATTCTTTTAGTATTTTAGTATTTTATGAATTATTTTGGTATTTTGGAATTTATTTAGGTATTTTAGGTATTATTTACGAATTTGTTGGTATTTTATGGAATTTTAGTATATAATTTACGTATTTTAGAAAAACATGAATATTATATGAATTAAGTTAATTTTATAGAATTGTGTAGATCAACATGAATACCTTGTTAGATCAGCATGAATAACTTTTATATCAGTGTCCATACCTTGTTAGATCGGCGTCCATACCTTGTTAGATCGGCGTCTATACCTTGTTAGATCGGCATCCATACCTTGTTAGATTGGCGTCCATACCTTGTTAGATCCGCTTTCATACCTTGTTAGATCGACGTCAATACCTTGTTAGATCGGCGTCCATACCTTGGTAGGTCGGCGTCCATACTGTTAGATCAGTGTTTAGATTTATATTTAATTTTATAATTTTAATTTATGTATACGAACTTTATTGAATTAATTTTTTTTACTTTTAATTTATGTAGCCTTGGATCGAAGTTTCGCAATGTCTACACAACACAATTGTTTCCATACTAATTTTCAAAATTACTAATTTTATACCAAATTTTAAAATTACCACTTTTCCGTATTAGTAACATATAAATATAATTAAAAAAATTAATAATAAATATAATTTAAAAAATTAAATAAAATAAATTTTTATTTTTTTTTAAAATTAAATAAAAGTAATGAAATAAATAATAAATATAATTAAAAAGATTTAAAAAAAATAAAAAAATATTTTCAAAATTACCATTTTTCCCTATTAGTAACATAATAAATACTATAATTTAAAAAATGTAATTTTAAAAAAAATTAAAAAAATAAATGAAATAAATAATAAATATAATTTAAAAAATAAATGAAATAAATAATAAATATAATTTAAAAAATAATGAAATAAATAATAAATATAATTTAAAAAATAAATGAAATAAATAATAAATATAATTTAAAAAATAATGAAATAAATAATAAAATAATTTTAAAAAGTTTAAAAATTTAATTTAAAAAAATAAAAATAAAATTATGGATGCCGTGGCACAACCTAATTTGAGAAAAAAATTATGGATGCCGTGACACAACCCTAAAAATATAAAATTTAATTTTGAAAAAGAAGAAGTAATAGCCATAGAATTACCCCATTAGAATAAATCACTTAAGATAAATGAGATTGAGTATGTACCTAATCAAAGGTATAGTAGTCTAATTACTCCGAAGGTTGGAAAATAATTTGAGATCACAACTGTCGTATTAATTGATTTAGGGGCAGACAGAAACGTGATCAAAGAAGGGTTAATTCCTCATACATATTTAGAAAAAACTTTTGGTTATATCATGGCAGCCAACAAGCAAATAATGCCTATGAGATATAAATTAACTCATGTGGATGTCTGCAATGAGGAGATTTGTATTTCACAACATTTCACAGTGCTTGCCCAGATGAACCAAGATGTAATTCTTGGGACACCATTTCTTAGTCTTATCACACCTTATAAGGTTAACATAAATGGTTTGATTACCAAGAAGTTTGGAAGAAAAATAATTTTTAAGTTCGCTGACCCTCCTAGGACCAACTTACTTAAAGAACTTACTGCCTATTTGAATATAATGCAAGAAACACTAATGTGTCTTCAGGAAGACATTAGACACAAGAGTGTCGAGGAGAAAATAAAGACTCAAGAAGTTCAAAAACATATTCAGACTTTTAAAGAAGTTCTGAATAGAAAAATTTATGCGGGTAATCCCAATGCTTTTTGGGAAAGGAAAATTGATATTGTTAATCTACCTTATGAGGCAGAATTTGAAGAAAGAAACATATCCACTAAATCAAGGGTCATTCAAATGAATGAAGAATTAACAGTCCATTGTAAGAAGGAAATACAAGACCTTCTTGATAAAGGACTAATAAGAAAGAGTTCTTCACCATGGAGTTGCTCAGCTTTTTATGTCAATAAGAATGCAGAAATAAAAAGAAGCTTTCGTAGGTTGATAATCAATTATAAACCTCTTAATAAAGTGTTAAAATAGATTAGGTATCCAATACCTAATAAGAAAGATCTTTTGTCAAGATTATACAGTTCCACTGTATTCTCAAAGTTTGACATGAAATCTGGGTATTGGCAAATCTAAATTGCAGAACATGATAAATATTAAACAGGTTTTAATGTTCCTTTTGGACATTACGAATGGAATGTAATGACGTTTGGGTTAAAAAATACACCGTCAGACTTCCAAATAATTATGAATGAAATCTTTAATCCCTACAGCTCTTTCACTATTGTTTACATTAATGATGTGTTGGTGTTTTCACAATCTGTTGACCAGCATTGGAAACACTTACATAAATTTATGAAAATAGTTGAAGAAGCAGGATTAGTGGTTTTTGCAAAGAAAATGGAGCTCTTTCAAACAAATGTTCGATTTCTCTGACATATAATACATAGGAGTACTATAAAACCTATTAACAGATCAATAAGTTTTACATAAAAATTCCGTGATGAAATCAAGGAAAAGAAGCAATTACAGAGGTTTTGAGGAAGCTTGATTATGTTTCAGAATTCTACAAAGATATGGCAAAAGATTGCAAACCTCTGTTTGATAGATTAAAGAAAAATCCTCCAGAATGGGGGAAAAAACAGACACAAGCCGTTAGACTTACGAAAAGAAATCCTTTGTGTCACTCTTCATATTCCTAAAGCTTACAAAATAGTTGAAACAGATGCTAGTGAAATAGATTTACATGAGTAGTCTGGAACCAAGCTCAACAGAACTATGCTACAATAAAGAAAGAAATATTGGCAATAGTTCTCTGTGTCACGAAGGTTGAAGAAGATTTATTAAATCAGAGATTTCTGATTAGAACCGATTATAAAGAAGCAAAAAGTGTTATGCTTAAGGATGTTAAAAATTTCGCGTCTAAACAAATATTTGCTAGATGCCAATCAATTCTAGCTGTATTTGATTTTGATATTGAACATATTGATGAATCAAAAAATTGTTTGCCTGACTTTCTGACCCAAGAATTTTTGGAGAGAGGACATGGGGAAATCCAAGAATGAGATCAAGAGAAACATAGAAGAAGATCTCCTTGAAACATTGTTTCATAGAAATGATCCTATGGATCTAAAAAATCAATCTTTCCAAGAAGAAAGTCAGTATGCTCCCTATCTTCAAATAGGAGCTCAGGATCCAAATTCATAGGAACTGTATGAGTTAACTACTGGACAGAATATAAGAATTGAGATAGGAGAATCCTCTTAGAATAGCAAAAGGGCAAAGGAACATGCTTCTATACTACCTCTTTCTCCTAGAGAATTAAAAAGAGGAAGAACATTCCCTTACCCATATCCTCATGCTTATTGCAAGGATAATAAATATTTTGAAGAAACCCTGGTTCTTAGAATAAATGCAAAAATCCAGGATATTACCCTTTTTTCTCTAGGAATTGCTTCAGAGAAAAGAGAAATGGAAAGAGAATCCCTCTCTCTTGTAGAAAACAAAGATGTCAAGGCTAACTCCTTCAGAAATGACAAGAAAATACTGGCCTAGAAATAGACATCTAGTATGAGAGTTTTATCCCATCAGAAAAAATAAATATTTTGAATTAATTCTCCTAGAAACAGGATCTGCGAAGATAGAATACAAAAACAACCGAGTGAATGGAAAGAAAAAAAAAAGAAAAGATGAACTCCTGACTCTTCTTTTTGATTCATGGGTTGAAAACTCTCTTGTGATTCTTCTTTTTGATTCTAACAAATGGAATCGGCACCTTTGCTTGATAGAAGAGTTGGCAAGTAACTGTTTTACGCCTTTGGGCACGCGGAATACCAAATCTCCTGAAGGAAGGTAGTTCAAGGAAATAGGAATTTCTAAGCTGGGTATCCTGAAAGTTTGGACTCCAGAATGGGGAGTTCCACATTCTAGAAAAAGGTTCTTATTCTGAGGATATAGTAACCATGCTTATACCTATTGGGACTATATTCAAGCATGAGAAGAGGTTTTTAATATCCAGAATTCAAAACTGAGACATTCCTGGCTAATCATTTTTAAAACAAACCAGATAAAATTTCCAAACTGGTTTCACCACTGGTTTGAAAAAAGAGGTTTGGTCTCAGAACAACTTCCAGATGCTGTTAGAGAATCTTATGATAAATTTGTTGAGTTCAACAAACAGAAATCTCAAAAGATGATCCCTTAATCTGAATTTTATTTCTTGGTCATTTATCGAATCTCATGGATTGTTAAATGACACTATGAAATAAATCAAGAAAAATATGTTCCCATCTTAGAAAAAGTTTAGGTTTCTCATTGGTGGGATAAATGCGTTATTAATTCATATCTCATAGAAAATATCACTCTCAAAAGAATTGGTCTCATTGAACTCTTGAAGTTAGAAAACATTGATGCAGTCCTTGGGAAACTTTACTCTGGATCAGAGTTAGCAGATATCCCATTAGAAGAGATGAAGTATAAGCTAATGAAGTTAGCATTCAAATCTGTCAAAGAATAGCCGGTAAAGGGTGGGCTTAGCCAAGGGTCATCATCTGGTGGACCAGCATAATGGCAGACATAACCATGTGGAGGAAAAGAAAAATACATTGGTGGGGCAATTATCCTTTGTCCACTTCTGTAAAGAAAACGCACTCAGCAATAATGCATGATAACTGTATCATTAGTGCATTCCACCTGAAAGGAAGATAAGGACCCTCCTCTCAGAAATCTGCCTATATAAGGAGGCTTCAGTAAATGAAGAAGGCATCCATAAATTAACACTACATATTTCTCTCTATCTTCCCTGTTCATGTGTTGAACATCCCTACTATTTCAATATTTTCCCAGTTTCAAGTTTGGTTAGTTCGTGTGTTGCTGTTGTTAGAAGCTTGGTGTGCTTAGTGTGTTTATCCAACAACCACTGTTTGCTGTAATAATCTGGTATTCATCAGATTTCTATAAGTTCATGTTTAATATTCAAATATAAGTTGTGTGATTCGTATCATATTGATTTCCTTAATAATATCAGTCTACTATTTGGGTATAAATGGTATCAGAGCCAAGTTCATACACATAATAATACTTTTAGAACAAGGACTTTTTTTGAATAAAAACTAACAGTTTAATGACTATTTCGTATCTTAGGACTACCGAAAGATTCTCCTAAGTTTTAGGGCTTAGTTGACAAACTAGACTAAGTTTTAGGACTCATTAGAAAAATTTACAAGTCATAGGACTTCTTTGAAAAAACGTGACACCTTTAGGATCATTCGTGGCTTTACCCCCCAATTTCCCTTCATGCTTCTTTCCGGGTTTATGAATTATGATTCATCTTGTTCTGGGTTGCGAGAAATGAGCATTTAGGAGGAAATCCACAAGATTAAGGTCTGAAATTGTGTTTATATGGACAACGAATAAGTGTTTCCAGTTACTAAGATTCATGCAATTATATAACAACATAGATAGAAGAATTCAACTGATGAACCAAAGAAGCGAGAAACACACAAGCAGATCATCAGGTGCGAAGCCAGGAAGTTTTTTCTAGGGTGGCTGGAGATTGATTCAAATATTATCATACTTAAGTAATATGATCCAAATAATTTAGTGTAAGTACTTTAACTTAGATAAAAGTAATACATATTAAGAGTACTAAAAATCCAAACATATGACAAAAATACATATCCAAAGTTTAAATTATAACATGATGTTCCTTACAATCTCTGAAATCATCAACTCTTCTATACTAAAGCTTCAAGCTGTCTTAGTACAAAAAAGAAGAAGAATATGTACAATACAAAACTCTAGATATTACAAGCTTTTAAGAAAACATACTTGTAGGTTGACTTGTATTAAAAACACTTACAAGCCTCATTATTGTTTCCTTTATGATGTGAGCAAGATGAGACTATCGAACATATGAAGTATAAACAATGATACTAATAAAAGAAATAAGAAGTTCACATTTAGTGATGATGACGAAGAGCTCAACGAACTCAGAAGTAAAGTGAGAGAGTTTAGGAAGAAATGGGCAGATAAAAAAATCGGGATTGAGATACTATGTGCAGGGCAAAAAACCCAATTTGAAGAGGGGTTGAGGGAGTAGAGAATGAAGATTGATAAATATGGATACCCCAAGTATGATCCAAAAAGCACCAATCCTGAGTTTGTTGTTTCTCAGATTTTTAGTAGCCCCGATGAGTTTAAAAAGGCGTTATCTGACTATTCTATATCTGAAATGAGGCCTATCAGGACTACCAAAATGACCAAAAAATGGGTTAGGGCTGTTTGCCGAGGGAAAAAGTGTTTGTGGAAGATATCTCTTGGCTTTGATAACAGAACGGGGCACTACCATGTGAAGAAATTGGTTCAGCCACACACGTGTGGAATATCCTTCAAAAATGCCTGGCAAACAGATTCATGGCAGAGATCAAAGCCATGCCAACCATTAAATATCCAGCCTTTAGAACTCTTGTGAGGGAAAGATTGGGTGCTGAAATTAGTAAAGATGTGGCGAGAAACACCAAGTCGAAGGTATTTTTTAAGATTGTGGGATCCTACATGGAGGAGTATGGATTCCTCCCTGCATATGTTGAGGAAATAAAGTTAAGGAATCCTGGGACCAGCTGTTTTCTCAAACTGGATCAGCCTCCTACAGGTTCAAATAAGCACATCTTCAACTCCTTTTATGTGTGCTTTGATGCACTGAAAAGGGGTTTCCTAGCTGGATGTAGGCAAATATTTGGAGTTGATGGTTGTTGGCCGAAAGGTGTATGCAAGGGGGTGTTGTTAGCTGCTGTTGGTCGAGATGGTAATGACCAGATGTACCCGATAGCTTGGGCAGTGGTGAAGGTGGAGAACACTGAGTCTTGGACTTGGTTCTTTGAGAAACTTATCACTGATTTGGGTATGGGTCAAGGCCTTGGTTGGACGATAATTAGTGATAAGCAAAAGGTGATGTTTTAAAGTTAATGTCAATTTTTTTATCTTACAAGCAAAAGGTAATGTTTTAAAGTTAATGTCAGTTATTATTTTTTTCTGCAGGGTTTACTCAATGCCATTCAGTCGGGTTGCTTGTTTCTTAGATTTTTAGTAGCCCTGATGAGTTTAAAAAGGCGTTATCTGACTATTCTATATCTGAAATGAGGCCTATCAAGACTACCACGACAACATTCAATGTAAGTATTTCTCAATTACATTGCAGCGTAACATAACATTAGTAACATTCAAATCTTTGGTTGGGTTGCAGCCTTAGGCAACTGGTAAGCTGATAGTTGGAAGATCAGCAAATCCTATAGTGAAAACCACAACTCTAACCAAGCTATTGGAGGAAGGCATGACAAGTAGAAAGAAGAAAGCAACCACCAAGGACTTTGACAATGAAGCAGCAAAGGAAGCGTTTGCAAGAGCTGCTAAGAGGAAGGCTGAATCTTTTAAGCATTACATCAGAGATCAGAATAGGAGAAAGTTCAACAATTGATATTGAGAATGCTTAGTACAAGTGTAAATACTGATTATCATTTTGTAAGTAAGAGATACTAGGATCAAACATGGTGGTTATTTCTGAAGGATTGGTATCTCTAAACATGTTGGTTATTTCTGAGTTCTTCTGCTATGCAACATTTCCGGGTTTCAACATGTAAGAAGTTAATCATTTTGGGAGGACGCTTTTGAAGTGGGAACCGTAAAGTTATAGGACTAGTGTTGGTTGCATACCAAAAGTTATAGGACTAGTACTTTCTATTTACAAAAACTTATAGGACAGATACTTGTTACTTACAAATAGTTATAGGACGGGTACTTGTCACTTACAAATAGTTATAGGACTAGAACTTGTAACTTACAAATACATATAGGACTATAATTGTTATTTTGTCACTTACAAATAAATGTAGGACTAGAATTGTTACTAACTAATACATCCACTTACTGAGAAAACATCAACAACCTACAACAACCTGCTTACTTCAAAAGAAGAATGAGCAAAAAGATGCAACATAGAATAATGAGAATATTGTTCTTCATGTGAATTCTCTTGTTCTCCATCTGTAGAGGCCTCAATCGTTCATCCACGTAATTTTCTACGCTCCTCTGTGAATCGTCCATCATCTGCTTCATTCTCTTCATCTCCTGCTCCATGAAAACAATTTGTGCCATCACACCTACGCCATCATTCGGTTTCACAACTTCTCCCTCAACCGACCTACTAGCCCATCGCTTCCCTTTCTTTGATTCCAGAAACATCTTCATTACGTGCTCTGGAATTGGTTAATCTATCCACTCCTGGAAGCCACACAATCTATCGGTCCCAAACTGAGGGCAGCCAAGAAACCTTCTCCCAGCATTATGGTCGGTCCATGCCATCCTCACCACTGTTCGCATTTTGCAGAAACAAAGAGTGGCAGATCTACTTACTTGATTACTCGTCGCGGAGGACGACCCGAAGCTGCCCATCCTGCAACCGATTCATTCCAAAAACCTTAAAGGCCAGAGTTACAGCATACTACTGCTGCTGAAGAATACGAAAACGTCATCGCCTTTACTTGCGCACCAATTTTCTCCTCCAGGTGGTTGTGGAGATCGGCCCGCTGTCGTCCGCCTCGCCTCAATTTTACGCCTCGCCTCAGCTTTACGCCTCTTCTTCATCGTTTCTGAAATACGCCTCATATTCTTCATTTCTGATATAAGCATCAAAGCGACGTCATTTTGATGATCTGTCAGCGTTTTTTTTAAGTTAACACCGTCAGTCATCCACGTCACTATTCCGTCCGCCACCTTGCGTTTTAGGACTACAACCCAGTAACGGCTTAGACGTTTAGTCCGACGGTTCGAAGTACAAGAGTTTTAGGACTACATCTCGAAAACCTTAAAAATTTTAGGATTAGTTAGGCATTTTTCCCTAGGTGGTGGTAAAGAATGTTAGGCAGAGATATGGAAAGGTAATTGTGACTATTAGGCTTATCTCTATGTATTCCTTTTCTTTTCTGTCAGCTTTTCCCTTGGATTTCATGGTGATTCGGGTTGCTCTGTACATTGGTTTTTTTCTTTCTAGGGATTCCTCATTCTGCCGTAAACTTACTCCCAACTGCATCTTTGTTTCCTTTTCAAATGTTGTTTTCTGAAAATGGCCTCCGAAAATAGATGAATTTGTAGGTAGTTAAAGTAGCTTAGTATACAAAATCATTGTGTTCCACAAATTTTTGTACTAATATTGTAATGTTCTATTGTTTACACGTTTTCTAAACTGATGACAATGGTTACAAAATGAAGATCATTCTTCAAAACCAGACATCAGTTATGTCAATGTATCCCTGTCTAGCCAGTCTTGCATAATTGGAGAGTAGTGGTGTCTGCGATAATCTCAATGTATGTTCATTAGGGGTTTCAAACATAAAAGTGAACTTCAAGTTTTTCACCTAATAAGTGAGTGAATTGGAGGTGAGTGAGAAAAGTGAAAAGAGGAGGGTTAAGTTTAAGGCCCCCGTGAACAAGGAGGAGCGCACACGTGAATTCACCACGAATTGCGTTTCCCGCCTCAAATTCCTTCCTTTTTGTTGCGTTCCTGTGTTTATGGAAACCGAAATTAGTCTTTCCCTTCATCTCTCATTTTCTTCTCTGTCATATCTAAGTTGTTCTTGGGTGAGTCTTGGCCCTCTTCCGCGTGGTCATCTTTATGTGGACTA
Organism: Stellera chamaejasme; assembly: GCA_024586325.1. Classification (NCBI taxonomy): domain Eukaryota; kingdom Viridiplantae; phylum Streptophyta; class Magnoliopsida; order Malvales; family Thymelaeaceae; genus Stellera; species Stellera chamaejasme. The sequence goes on along the minus strand of CM044981.1, from coordinate 51,170,148 downwards.
TGTCATCTTGAAGGTCGCGCATGTGAGCAAATGAGAGAAACAGAGACTCGCGAAGAAAATGCGCCTGACGTTTGGGAGAGGTCACCGCAGTTGAATGGGTTTGTTCGACAACCCACTGTTTTGATGTAATGCTGTCTTCCCATTTCTTTGCGCGTCTCGGCTCTGTCCGTTCTCCTTGGTTGTTGAGTTGATGGGCCTGTAGGTAGGGGTCATGTGTGCGATCGTGCATGCGCACATGTGCGCCGCGCATGTAGTTTTTCGTGTGCGTAGACACATGCGTGATCTTTGTGTTACGCGCACAGATGGTTTTCACGTTGTGCGATAGGTTGTGCGGTGTACTGTGCGTTGCGCACAGTACGTTGATACAGTATTGAAGACCAAAATCATGTTGTGTTTTTCTATGAAATGCAGGAAGTGATGAACATGTTGGCTTCCTCTTCGTAAAGTGAAAGCAGCGATGCCGAAAATATCCGATCGTCGACTCGTTCTATCCGTTCTTGACCAACAAATGGCCATCGGTATTGGAATCGATGAGGATGACGATAAGTTTGAGGAGCTATACGATGCCTATGTTCTAATCAGCAACTCACGTTACCTTAACAATCGCGTTAGGTCGCCACGGTCCACGGAGTTCTTGCTGAGTTGTGCGCTCAACCTAAATGCAGCCGAATTCAAACAGAACTTTCGGTGCGATTTGGAGTCGTTCCTCCGATTAGTTGAACTTTTGGAACCGTGTCCGATTTTTCACAACCACAGCAAGTGTGCACAAACTGCAGTGACATGGCAAGTGTGTGTTGCTCTATGGCGTCTTGGACACAATGGGAGCAGTGCAGCCACCGCAATGCGATCAATGCTATTTGGCTTTGGTGTTGGAACCATGGTTACATTTACGGGCGGGGTGGTGGCGGCACTCTTGCAAATTGGCAGCAAGTATGTTTTGTGGCCTACCAAAGAAAGAAGAGTGGAGATTGGACAGGTCATGGAGGTGGAGGGTTTCCCAGTGTGTTGGTTTTGTAGATGGAACCACCATTCCTCTAGCGGAGAAGCTACTGTCGATGGAGAATATTCTTGGGATCGCAAACATAGATATTCCATAAATATGCAAATTGTCTGCGACAGTGATAGACGTATCATTGGGTTTTCATGCGGATGGCCTGGCTCTATGCACGATGCTGGAGTTTGGAGGAAGTCATTACAGTCCAAGACCCCCAGCCACTACTTTAGCAAAGGGGAATACCTGATCGGGGACTCGGCTTACGGTGTCTCTAGTTACCTTATTCCTGCCTTCAAGTCACCTGCGGCAGACGTATTGATTAACAAAGAGTTCAATTTCGTACTCGCCAAAGCACGAGTGAGGAACGAGCACAGCATTGGTATTCTGAAAGGGAGATGGTCATGTTTGCGGGAACATCGCGGGCAAATTAGATCAGCAAGTGATGTGTAGACAGTCATCCGAGTAGCAACTGCTTGTGTCATCCTACACAACATGTTGAGCAATCTCGCGGATTCATGGAAGGATATGTTCAGTGAAGTGACTCCCGTAGATGTGAGTTTAGAGAGAATGTGGGGGCAGCGGCGTGGAACGCGAATGCCTTTAGAGAGGAAGTCAAAGATTATGCCGTTCAGAAGGGCTATTTGAATGGTGTACTTCCTCTAGTTCAATAACATGTTGTTCTGTAAGTAGCTACAACTACGGGATGTAAGGATTTTTTTTGTGTGAAACCTGCTTTGGTTCTGTTGAATACTAATATATTTTTTGACAACTTAGCAGTAACATGTAATGCAAACTGTGCGAAACACTGTGCCAACAACTGTGCGCAACTCCGTGCGAGTATTTGTCGTGAAGCTGCTCCGCATCCATGTGCGCGTAACTGTGCGCACATTTCAGCGTGAGGATGAACTGTGCGACAGGTTGTGCGCGTGGTTGTGCGCTGCGCACAACGGGGAACTCAAACTGCTATATATAGCTCAGGGTTTTTATTTGGCAGCCGTCACATCATTCTCCACCCTCTCGCACACCAGAAGCACAACTCGCGCAACTCACAAGTTCGCGATTTGGACCTCCCTCTTCGCCAAGGCTTCGGACTACGAACAGACGGCAATGGCTAAGGTACGCGTCGCGATTTGCGCACCTTCTCTTGCTCTACTGTACTTCTATTGTGCGCACTGTGGTTACGTAGTTTGGTTTTCACATCTATGTTCAGTTACCATGTAAAGTTGCACACAACTTTGTCAGTTACCATGTACCGTTGCGCACGGCATTGTCAGAACTGACCGTGTTGTTGCACCTTGTTAGGTAGGGCGTCGAAAGGGGAAGGAGCCTATGTCTCTGGAGGACAGTTCTTCCTCTGAGGATGAACGAACTGCGCAAATGCCCCCTGCAAAGCCACCTTCTCGCTATAGGAAATTCCTAAGCACAACGGCTGAGGGTAGATATCGACTCAACCGGGACAACCGACCGTTGCTTCTGATGAGAGAGTACGATCTGCATCACGATGCGCTCGATGTTCTAAGGGAAACACTAGATTCCGTCCAGTGGCAGAAGTTGGTAGTGCCACCTTGAGAGGTTAACCGGACATTGGTTAACGAATTCTATGCTGTGGTGTACGAGGCAATTTGCGAGCAGGGGGAGTTTGACGATGACCCAACCGATGTGCAGATTAGAGGGAGACTGGTAGACTTCTCCCCATCTGCCATTAGCGCGTTGCTTGAGATCCCGAATGATCCGACGACCTCTGAAGTGACAGTTCCACAAGATTTGAGGGGACTACAGGGTGTTATATCCCATGCAGACACCCCAGTTGAGTGGTTGGCAATTAAGGGCCGGCGGGACAAGTTTGTTTCAAGCCGTGTGCTCACTACCCCATTTCAGGTGCTAAACAAGATCATACACACCAACCTCCGGCCAATAAGGAGACCGCATCAGATCAGCATTGAGCGGATTGACACGTTGTACAAAGTTGCTACAGGGGCGGTGCCGTCAGTTGGCACGCTTATATGGGAGGGTATTATTTCAAGCGCGTGACATTCCAAGAATAGTCTCATATATCCCCAGCTCATTACAACACTCTGCTATAGTGCACAGGTGCCGCATGAGGACACAGACTCAGTTCCAACCATACCTCCCAACGTTTGGCGCTACGGCGACCCTCAGCGGGATGCGATACCTGCTGAGTTCTGAGCTGCTAGCAGAAGTGGGCGCAGGGGCACAAGAAGGGGGTCAAGTGCCGCTCCTGTAGTAGGTGTCGGTGCATCGGATGGCGGCGATCGAGCAGGATGATGGGGGACCTCCGGTTACTCCTCCTGGTCAAGGTGAGGGGACTAGTACTACCACACGCGCACCACCCTCTCAGCTTGAGAGATTTTTTAAGCAGATAAAGGCGCATGTGAAGGAGTTGATTTTCGGTGTGTGTGCCAAGATAGATGTTGTTGCTGCAGAGGCAAAGGAGAGAGACAGGGTACAGGGTGAACGCATGGCGGCATTACGGACGCATGTCGAGAATTAGAGGCTAGGTAGCTCGCGGAGGTCGAGAGACGAAGCTAGTGGAGGAAGATTAGGAAGTCTTTCTTGGACCTAGGTACTTTCACGGGGGACACTTCAAGGAGGTCGGGGTAGAGAACCGTCGGATCGCCCGTGGCATTCTCCGAGCTTTGGGCCGGTGTCCCCCGGCTTGTCCTCTCAGATGCCTTATCCTACTTCCACCTCCTCGCACATGCCTTGTCCTCCTACTCCTCCTCCTCCTCCAACCCATCCAAGTGAGGTGCCTCCTGTATCCGAACCCGTCCAAGCGATCGAAGATGGCAGCGCGACGTCCTTATCCCTTGGGTCGAGGGATCACAAGGCCTGATGACGGTCCCAGCGCAGGGTCACAGTAGCGGGTGTGGTTTTCATGCAGGAGCGCAACTGTGCGCGTCGTTGTGCGCAGATATGTGCGGCGCGCACGGTTAAGTCCATGTGTGCGCGTTGCTGTGCACACGTCTGTGCGGTGCGCACAGTTGCCTGCTGTGTACTTCTGTAGCTTGCAAACATCGATAATGTTGTACAAATGTCTCGCGGTTGTTCTGTTGTGCGCATGTTTTAGCGCAACTCGTTAAACTATAGATGTTATGCGCGGATTTGTAGGTTATTTCGAAACGTTATCTCCATTTTGCGCGACTTACTGAATTGTTTTCCCCTACTCGCTAGTTCAATTGCTTGTCACCGTACTCCCTGTAGTAACCAGGAAATATGCAATTCCAAAGCAATTAAATAGTATCGTACAGTCGCAGCGGATGCGTAAATAACGATGCTCAATTCATTACAACACTAATTACAGAAGCAGGGCCATAATTTCTTTGATCTCGTCGGGTGACTTCCCATCTGCAATCAAGGTTTGCAGCAATGCAAACCTCCTCTCCCTACACTTCTCGGCCTTCTCTTCAACACGTCTCACTCTCTCGTCCTCTTTGTCCTCTTTGCGCCTTCGCTCAACAAGCTCTTGCTCTTCCCTGCGCCTTCGCTCGCCAAGCTCTTGCTCTTCCCTGCGCCTTCGCTCGCCAAGCTCGTGCTCTTCCCTGCGCCTCACTTCGCGTTCCTCGCGCTCCGTTTCCCACTTCATTTGTTCGAACTTCAGCCTCTTTTCCTCAATGGTGAGAAGAGCAGCGGCCTTCGCGGATGAGCAATCTTAAATTTCCTGGGCCAATTGGTTCCGGGCATGCGATGGCATTTTCTGACCCGAGATGCTTGGCAGATCCTTCCTTCGATCGCTTTTCAACTTCTTCCCATCGTCGATGTCCACCTGTGCAACGCGCTTACCGCTTGTACCAACCACCTCATCCTCAGTGTCAGGACTTGCGGTTGCCTCCTTCTGAGGAGATAATGGGTAGGGGTCATTATCTTCATTGCTACCCACAACGTTCTCGATATCGACTCCACCATCGCACGGACTCCCCGTGAACTCATGAGGACCCGAGCTGCCAACTGCATCCGTCTGGTGATCATCGAAACTGAATGTCACCTCTTCATCATTGTACCTACAATTATAAACATGGATGCATCAGGTATGCAAAACTATTCTCAAATTAAACACTAACAGTTCCACATACCTTAAAACTTCATTGAGATTAGTTCCGGCATGGATCTCGGCACTATCGAACACTGCAGTAGGACTGATGTTCGGCCGATCACCAACGAGCATGCATTCGCTCGAAATGCGGGCACAAATAGTCGAGCTTCGCTGGATGGTGTGGATATTCCGCTTCTGTCTTCTTGGTCACACCAAAACCGGTGGTGTTGCTTTTCTCACGGGCGGCTTTATACTTGCTCAAGTAGTTCCGCCAACGGTCACCCACAGATTTTGCATCAAGCTTGAACTTTCCCTTGTATTTGTTGTTGATGATGGCCGCTAACTCCTTCCAAGCCATGTTCTTACGCAGAGGTGGCACAACAACCTCTGTCTTCCCGGTGACCCCAAATACTTTCATCTTATTAGCCGGATCCTCTAGAAAGGCTAGGATCGTGGCATACTGCTCAGAATTGAATCTGGCGTTCTGTTGTGCGGGTTGGCTGGGCTGGCTGGACATGGCCTGCTCGTGTTACGGTCACCCCAAGCGGGTTGTGACCCGGGTGGCCCGGGGCTCCGGTTTTGGCCTGCGGGTCACGTTTTTAGATGGTTAAAAGGCTCCCGAGACTTATCTGAGCTTTAATTCTGGGAATCCTTCGGGATTTGAGGTCGTGTGGGCTCCCTGGACGTTTTCGCCGAAAATATTTTTCGGGGCCGGGGGGTTGTCTCGAGACGTACAGCGGGTTCGGTAGCGCTCCCAGGATCTCGGAATGGGAAACCGTTTGCATATTTGGAATCGTGGGAACGTCCCGGATCTTTTTACGGAGTATATTTTTTGGGTGGGGACGTTCGGTCCCGGGCGACTCCCGGGGCTCTGGGCGGAATCCCGGGGCTCGGGATGGAATTTCTCCGACGGCTCCAGGGTAAGTTATGTTATATTTGAAGGTGGATTTTGTGGTTATTTTTGTGGAATTTTGTCGTGACGGGTTGTGGCTCAGGTTATTATGCGGCCGCGCGGATTCGTTTGGGTTCAGCGGGCTCGGTAGGACACTATGGAAGGGTAAATAAATATTTGAAAAATGTTTTATGAATGTTGTGATATTCTGAGGATTCTGGTCAGTTTTGGTTTCATTTGGAGTTCGTTACCTATATTTGGGGTTTAATTGCAAAGATTTGGAGAATTGGGGGGTTAAGTTGCAATTAACCCAAAAGTTAGTAATGTTTTGGGCCAGATTGGGCCTTAAGTCGGCAGCAGTAAAGGGGCTGGACACTTGTCCATTTCTGATTTAATTTGGAAAAGAGAAAGAAGTATAAAAGGGTTAAAAATCAATTAAAATCCATTTCATTTTCTTTCTTTTCTTCTTCTTCCTTCTTCCTGCCGCCATGTTCTTCTTCTTCTAAACTTCATGTTCTTCATCCCCCTTGCTGAAAACTTCAAGGATTTAAGCTCCAAAATTGGTAAGCTCCTCCCTTTCACCTTCTTTTCAAATTGGTAACATGATATGGTGAAGAAAAGAGAGCAAATTTGAGAATTCATGGTTGTTCTTTGCTATGTGTTAGAGTGATCCTCTCCCTCCCATCTTTTAGTATGTTGTTCTTGGGCTTGAGGGGAGTAAGAATCTATGTTTAGATTTTGGAAGAACACCATGGATGGGTGAACATATTTATTTGAATTATTGATGGAATTTCTAAAATGGTGTAGAGTTGTGTTCTTGAATCATGCTTTGGATATGTTGTTCCTAGCAAGATTCTAAGGCATTCTATGGTTTCAATTTGGTGGAAAATTGGTTGAGTAGGAAAGTCCCAAATTGAGTGAATAGTGAATTAGGGTTTATGTTGAATTATGGTGATTTGGGTGAAATTGGTTAGTAATCAAGGTTAAGAAGTGTAATTGGTGATTAAAGAGTGCAAATGGAACTTTGTTTGGATTGAAATGGAAGTTAGGTGGGAAATTCCCTTTTTGGCCGAATTGTTAAGGAAGAGGTTTTGTTGATTTTGGTGCAATTAGTTAGTAAGCATGCTTAGGAAGTTGAATTGGTGATTAATATGATTAATTGGAAGCTTGAATGGTTTGATTTGAGAATGTGGTGAAAAATTGGTTAAGGACCGAAATGTTCAAGTGATTCTTTTTCCATGTTGTTGATGTGTTTTGGTTTAATTGGATGCTAAATTGGTATCGGGGTTGGATTTAGGTGCGGTAAGGTGTTTAAAACGTTGGTTTCGGACAATAAATGAAAAAGTTACCTTTATGCGGGTTTTCCAGGAAAAGTGTCTGGAATGTAGGTTTAAAGGTTGGAATATGTTTGTGGGTGTTGGAATAACAAGGTTCTAGCTCGGTTCGTAAAACCGAGCTTTCTGTGGATTTCTTGCGGGAAAGTGCGGGATTGTGCGGGAGTTGGTTTCTGGGGTTTGTTTGGATGTGTTCTGACTTAATTATGGTTGTTCAGCTTGATTCTGCGTTGGTGGAGTAGCGTGGGACCGGAAAAGGCAAGTTGCGACTTTTCGGGTCGGAAGCCGGGATTTCCCGGGAATTGTGCTACGGAGCAGCGTTTTCGAGGTAAGGGTTCAACTTCTCTCGTTATACATACTGGTATGGGACTTTGTGTATACGGGTTTAGTTGAGGCGGGTCCCGGGTTGAGGACGGTGGTTCGGTGATCCGGGACTGTCATATGGTAGGGTACACGTTTGTACTTGTTCGGTTTCAAGGCCGGATGGTCTTAGAGGCCACGGGTTTATATCTTTGATTCTGCGTATTCGCGCTAGGCGCTGGTATTTATGTTTTTACGCTTTGATATATAATATTATGTTTCGCATATGCATTATTATAATGTTGTTCTGTTCCGCGGAGTCTGCACTGAGGGTGCCGACAGTCTGTTTGTACACTCACCTGGAGTGCAGGTAATTCTTTACTGTGTGTCAGCACTGGAGGGTGCTGACACTTTACGTATACACGCACCAGGAGTGCAGGTATACCTCTGTGACCCTACGACAGTTTGGGGATCGCGACCCGGCCGATGCACCGTGCTTTTTACATTACATTACGTATATTCTGACCTCTTTGAGAGGGCTGTCGTTTTGGGTCGTTCTGGCGGTTGGACCGCGTATGATGGATTCTGACTCATCTCTGACTTTGCATACATGCATATGTATATATATATATATATATATATATATATTTGTACTTGTGTTTGTTCTGTTTTGCAGGTTCGATTCAGCAGTACTTGTTCAAACTGTATCTTACCTCAGCCCTTCGGGTCCTTCCGAGGACTCACCCCTTATTTATTTACCACCTTTCAGGCCGTTTGATAAGCATCCGGCGGAGTAGATTTCAGCGGTCTGTAGTGGATTTGGGATTTTCAGCGGCGGCGCAGCAGTATCGCGTGCGGAAACCTCCTGCGATAGTAGTTTTCTGATTCCGCACTAGGTACATTTAGATTTTAGTTTGATGGCTCTGTAGCTGTAGTTGCATGCATGTATTTAAATCATGAGTTGTATATGATGTGGGTTTATGGAATATAATCTGATCTTGATTGTCTTGAGTCGAGGCGGAGCCCGACTTGCCTATATTGAATTGGTATATGAGATGGATTACTGATTACGCTTGTCTTGTATGGTATTTGGAGAAAGTTATATTACTTGTATGCTTGCCATGTATGGATTTCGGTAGGTTGCATGTTAGTGTCGATTACCTGTTTAGTGGGTAAAATGCTCCGTTGCCACGTTCTCCGCCGTAGGTTCCGGTTCTCAACGTCGCGGCCAGTCCGCCTCCGCAACCGGGCGGGGTGGCTGGAGCGGAATGCACAACTCCGGCGACCGAGATAGACTCAAGCAAGGCGAGATGACCTAACCCATCGACCATTTCTACCGTATTTATTTGGAAAGAGATGAATTCAGGGAGATATGGCGCTACATACCTCGTACAATTGGTAGGAAGACGACGACGAAGAAGAGATGACCTTGCTGTTGCGACAACTCGTGGAGCGACTGGTGAGCAAAGGGCCTTCTCACGTGAAAAACAACGCTCACTTCCGCGCTTCTCACCTGAGGTCCGCGTTTGGCGAGGTGAACGCACGCCAGTTGTTCACGTGAAAAAGAAGAGAGGAAAAGAAGCGTATTTCACCTGCTTTTCCTTATGTTTGAAACCCTATTATTTGTGTAAGACCAAAACATTTTGCTTGCAAGATTGTAAAGTGAGTTTCACACTTTCTATTCCACTTGATGTTGTTATGAACCATTTGTTTTTTCCCATATTAACTTGAATGGTGACAAACACATTAATGCTAGCGTTCATAAATTTCTACTTTTCTAAAGCATATACTTATTTGGTCCTATTCTTATTGGAACTTTATCTAAATTAATTGTCTCATTCAACATAGGAGCAACTCATCACTACTTTTTTTCTCTTCCTATTATACCCTATACCTATCTATTTATCTATCCTCATGAGAATCCTCTTTTTAATTGGAGTAGAAGTAATTGTATCAATTCATCTAAATTTTATTTATATCTCATCCAACCTTATTATCTTTAAAAAAACCAAAACAATGTTTGGCTTCAAACGGAGGGAGTATTAATTAAATATTAGAACCGTTCTTACAAGAAGTAGTTAGGTCAAATTAAAACTAATGATTCAACGATTCAACCCTTAAACTGTGACAAATTTTAAGGTGAAATTCAACATAATTCTACAAAATGTATAGTCAATTTCCACATAATCATCCAGTGACATGTCACATAAGAGTCAACAGGGATAAATTAACGTTCAATGACAAATTTACCCCTTCATTAAAACGTTGGTGACATTTTCGCTTCAAATAAATTTCAATGTCAAATTATAGATTTCGTAAAATTCAGTGACAAAATTACTTTTTCCCAGAAGGCATGTGTTTAAGTTAGTATGTTAACTATTGGCGTACTGTGATATCAAGGCAAAACTCTTTCATATTACTATACAAAGACTGTGTTTGGCAACAACTTTTTCAAAGTAGCTGTTGCGTTTTGAAAAAACTATCAATGGTAGTTTTTTAGTTTAGTTATTAGCTGTTTGATCATAACCATTAAAAAATTATCCAAAACCCTACAGCTGATAATTGTGCATTATTGGTATATATTTACCCTCATTTCACGTGTTTTATCGATAATTATGCTACTTATTGTGGGCGCAAGGATTTTTGCAGGTATTCGGTGTCTGATGTCAAAAGGGATGAATTTTGTGTAAAAAGGGCTATGAAGAGAAAGCTGAGGACAAAATTGAAAAATCTGGAAACGTTCAAGGAATAGTGAAGAAAATGTTCCGGGCGAACCTCCAGGCGGCCCAAGACCTCAGCCCAGGCGGTCGCCCGAGCCAGTATCCGAGGAGGTTCAGGGGCCTAGGCGAAGGTCCAAGCGGTCCCTTTCCTTAGGTCAAGTGGTTGCGTGGACGCACTTTTCAGGAATGGTCCACTCTTCTTTTCTCCCGAAAATGAGGCTTTAAATGGCATTTTTTCACATCTTTTCACAACTACACACAGTTAGACTTGCTCTTGAACCATCTAGGGTTCTTAAGCTCTCTTTTCTCCTCCCTCTTTATTTTCTACGAATTTGGGGACTTTTATGAAGGATTGAAGACTTGATTTCTACTCTCTAGCTTCTTCCTTCCTCTTCATCTCTTACTTTCATTTTTGTTCATTGTTGTGAATAGGTTGAGTTTTGATTAGTTCATCATCCATAGGGTTGGTTAGCATGTTGTTGTGTTGCTAGATGAATTATAGTTGTTTGGTTGTTGATTATGCATGAATAGTAGCATTTTATTGGGCTTAAGGAAGGTAGAGGTAGAGTAGAAGGCTAACTACTCTATCATGCCCACCAAGTCTTCAATGAAATGCTTGACAGAACATTTTGTTGAATTGACCAAAGAAAATTGGCTAAATACTCTAGGATTATTTGAGAAGATAATCTAGGGTGTTAGGAGACATCAATTGACTAAACTTAATGCCTTCATAGTTGATGCAAATGAAGAGATTCTACTTGGTCTTCTATGGAGATGATGGTTCTAACTTAGGAGGTTAGAACTTGTTAATTATCCAACTCCTTTAACTTGTCATAAAATCACAACCAAACACTCCATCTAGTAATCTCAACTCTAACTAACCTTAAGGAACTTTTATTTTTCATAATTGTTTGTTGCATTGCATCCTAGTTTTATCTGCATTAGTGATAGAAGTAGACTTAGTTAATTTAGATTTATCATCCATCTTATCACTTGTCATCTAAATCCAAAAACACCAAAAATATTGCATCTAACTAAACTTCATAAATTGCGCTACAATCTCTTGGGTTCGACTCCACTCACCTTACTACAATTGCATACCTTGCACTTGAGGTTGAATGAGTTTATTACTTGATATTGTGCTTGTTAACCCCTTCGGCGGAAGCGCACGTAATGCGGAACACCTGGCGGCGTCAGCGGGAACCGAAATCAAGGCAACAGTAAAACAGAGTTACCTTGGTGTGGTGGCCCAGAACCAACCTTATTAAAATATTTCCTTTACACTACTCATGCTATTAACTTGTAGTGAAAGTAACGAGGATCGTCTGAACACAACACACATATGCACATACATACAGATATGACAACACAAGTTTTGCCCCACAGGCTTCAAAATGCAATAGAATACTGAAATTCTCATACTGATACATATGTAATGCAACCTAACATTACATGCTTGCGTTCACATATACAGAGCCAAAACCTAATATCCAGAATACCTACGTGTGTGGAAGGATCTGGTGCACCAAGATCCTTAGAAAGCAACTCCACGTAGGTCATTGCTGTTGCTAAACAAATAACAGAAGACAACCGTCAATAAACTCAGCATGTGCTCAGATCAGAATTGGATCTTGCAGAATAGCAGAAAATCTCAAACGGGACTATAGTTTTTTCAAATCAGAAGTCAGGCTCAGAATTAACAATACCTGAAAATCAAATGTTACAGTCACCCCGAGCGGGTGGTGACTTTGGTATTTCGGTGCTTCGTTTAAAACATGCGGGGCATGTTTTCTGTTGGTCAGACAGCTCCTGGATCTTTTCTAGGTAACATTTTCAGGAATGCCTATATATTTAAGGTCGCACGAGTCCCCCGCACCTTTCATGAAAAATATTTTTTCGGGGTTCCCGGGCGACACTCAGGGCTCGGGATGGAAGATTTGTGACGACAATGGTGGGAGGTGTGCTATGACTAGGGACGAGTAATGTGGTGATAACCGAGCAAGCACATATGACGGGATTATTTGGTTAGGCAAGCAAGCACACATGTCGGGATTTACTCGGGTGAAGTTGGTGTGAGATTACATCTCAACACTTATGATTTTCGGATTTGGCTTGGTCGGTGAGTCACCATGGTGACTAGGGTGGTGACTAAGGTGCTAAGGGACACTTGTCCTACCATGAAAAGAGATGGAAAAGAAAGGAGAAAGAAGAAAAGAAATGAAAAATATATAAAGGAAAGAAATGAAATTTTCTTCATTTTCTTCTTCTTCTTCCTCTTGAAACCGTGAAGCTTTCATGGAAGAACACCATTAATGGCCAAAGGTGAATTTGGTGGAAACTTGAAGAAGCTGCGATGTAAGGTTACCAAAACGATCCTTGTGTTGAGTAAGTGAATCATCTGAGGTCGGTTTGTGAAGATTCAGTCCGGTTTGTAAACCGTGAGCTGCTGAAGTTTGAAAGTGATTATGGAACCACAAGATTTACATGATTTCTTGGTTTCTAAACGTTCCTTGCTCCTTCATGGGCATGTTTTGCAACAGGGGTGTAAGCCGAAACCTTCCAGAAACGCTATCAAAATCAGTTTCTAATTTCCTGCACGGAAACCCATCTTCAGTTTCAGTGGAAGGTAAGGGTATATTTGTAATCAGGGTGAAGAGATGAGTCTGTTATGCTATTTGGTTTTGTCAGAAAAGGCTCGGTGTGAAAGCCGTTTTTCCCGGCCCGAGCCTCGATTTTTGACGCCATTGATGTGGGTTGATTCTGTGAATTCTGAATGTATATTATGTATCAGTGGATCATATGTGAACAGGGGGTAGTCAGAAATGCAGCCGAAACTCTGCCGAAACTTGTACCGGGACGGCTGGACGAGAATTTCGATTCGGACTTCTATGTAAGGTAAGGGTATGTTACTTGATTATGGTGTGTTGTGGGGGTGTATTGGTGGTGAAATGGAATCAGGAATTGAAGTAGATAACAAACGATGTTTAGAACTTCGTTTTCTGAATTTGTGAACATAACCGACCTACTTGCTTGTTTGCGTAGATTTGGGAAGAAAGTATGATTTGAATGCTTGGTTGTGCATGTTTAAGTATAAATAACTATGGTCTAGCTCGGTTTGAGAATCCGAGCTTTCTGTGGAATTTTGCGGGAAAGTGCGGGAATGTGCGGGATTAGTTCCGGGGGTCTGGATTGGTGATTTCTGATTTGTATGTGGTTGTTCAGCTTGAATCAACAGTTGTGGAGTAGTGCGGGAGAAGTCACACTACCGCGTTTCGGGCTGAGCGTCGGGATTTTGCCGTGATTCTTCCGCGAGTCGGTAATAGCGAGGTAAGGGTTTCAGTATTACTCTCGATTATGCATTTCGGAGTATTTTATAAAATACGTGTCTAGGTGTACCGAGTCTGAGTTTGGATTAAGGGTGGCTCGAGGATACCCAAACTTGGTTAGTCGGGATAGGCATTGGTGTGAAGGTGCGAGGACTCGAAGTTCTTTGATGTTCGATTCAACTCCTACGGGGTGATGTTCGATTCAACTCCTTTTGGGGGTGGTGTTCGATTCAACTCCTTCGGGGTGGTGTTACGATTCAACTCCTTCGGGGTGGTGTTCGATTCAACTTCTACGGGGTGGTCTTGATGGGGTTAGCTACCCTGAGTGGTACCGAGTCTCATGTGTCTGCGGTAGTTCATTACGTGGCTGGGCCAGAATGGACTATCGTTTCAGAGCGTGTCTGATTTGCTATACTAACAATTCTGCTTATGTGCATTGCATATGTTTGTTTTGCATTGGTTGAGCATATGTTGGTTATCTGCTGCGTGTTTGCATTTTCTTTGTCTTTGTTGTGCGAGGTTGTTATACGTAAGAGAAACCGTGCATATCCCCAAGGCCTTACTAAGTTCTCAAAGAGGACTTACCCCCTTTCTGTTTACCGTTTGAGTACACGACCAACAACCCGCAGAGTGAGTATGGGGTTTGTTGTCGATTGTTTGAGTACCCTTCTATGCATGCGATTTTCTATACGTAAGGGCGGTCTCTTTGAGTAACTATAGTTTGGGATCTGATATATGAATTTGTAGTCTAAAGTATGATATATGAATCTGTAGTCCGAATCAGATTCTGAATCTGTAATTTGAAATCTAAATGCATCTGAATCAATCATTGTATGCAGAAATCTGGACTGAAATCGAACTGTAGTTTGAATATGTATTTGAGCTGAATCTATAGTCTGTTTTCGACTTATGGATTTATGCTAAGGATAGCATATGAGTTTTCTCATAGTTAAGCGACTTCTCTCTTGTTGGTGTGTTAGCGGCAGTGTGTACTGCGGGGATCTTACATTCTCGGAGTTTCAGCTTGATCCCGCACTTAGGTATTCTAAGGTTTTCCTTGGTCGGCTCTGTAGGTGTATATGCATGCATGTCATCTGTCGATCATGCTATGTAACTTAGATACATTACCTTACGTATATATGTTCTGGATACTATGTAGGACCGGGACTCACCCATGACAGTGGAAGGCGGGTCCCGGGATGTGATCATATTCGATGTGATAGACACATTACGTATCTCTGTATGATTACGAGAAGTTATGTATGAATTATCCATAAACTGTATGTTTGGTGATAGTTGAGTGCTCGCCTATTTCAGTGGGGCGGGGCTCGCCATGGATAGATAGGGTTTATACTGTATACTTGCCATGTTTGGGAATTGTAGGTTGCGGGTCGAAACACGACCGAAGGTTATAAGCGCATAACTCTGTCTGCATACTCTGTGAGTAAAGTGTTCTCAGGCACCAGGCCTTTGAGAACGGGACTTTGCGGGCCGGGTCACGGGACCACCACACTCAGCGGATTTCGGTTGGACCAACCGCTTCAGTTTCTGACGTAGCTTCTGCTTCCGCCGTCTCGGGATGGCCCCGCCTCCGCAACCGGGCGCGGGCGCACCCGTGACATCAAATACCAAAAAGCACCGAGAGACTCTACTCCTCCTCGGGTTTCTTATCGAGACAGGCACGATAAAGTGTAAATATATAAGGGTGAGTCCTCGTTAAGAACTCAGTAAGGATCAGGCATAGGATAGGGTATCTTAGAAATCTAGAATACTCAGAACTAATATACCTGCACAAACAGATACAAACGGAAACAGATATACATATAATAATAAGAACGATGTCAGAAATGTTAGTAGTCAGACAGAATCGGCAGACCTCTGAGGCTTTTAGCCTTACAGAAGAGGTTTTCAGAAATAACAGAGGCATGGTACCAGCCCGGGGTCCGGAATCCCCGCTGCCGACAGAACAGATCCAGATAGCAGAATACAGAAGGATACTTGCCGGACAAGTTATCCCGAGTGATGATGGGAGGTAACTTGCCAGACAAGTTATCTGCGCGAGCAGATCCAAATGCCAATGCCGAATGCAAGAGGTAACTTGCCGAACAAGTTATCCCAGGACAAGTTATCCTGCGAGCAGATCCAAATGCGAATGCGGTGGTAACATGCCGACAAGTTATCCCAAGTGATGACGGAGGTAACTTGTCGAACAAGTAATCCTGCGCATGAGATCCAGATGCCGGAATGTAGATCCAGAAGCCAGAATGCAGAAGGAAACTTGTCGGACAAGTTACCCTGAATGATAACAGGAGGTAACTTTCCGGACAAGTTATCTCGGAGTGCCACACACGAAATTCAGACGTTAACGGTTTTTCACACGAAGCTCATTTACAAGAAGCTGATCCGTAGAGAATGCATAACTCTTCACCGTGAACAACATATATCATTACCTCTTCACAAATCAAGAAGAAGAAGAAATCATTGATTAAATGCTGAAAAACAAACATATCCATTATCTTGGAACCGATTTTTAATGTTGTAGCCACTTGGAAATAGCCTCATATGGTGTAAAGAGTTAGCGTTCCTTGGATGTTGTCATAATTTCAGGTTGGGGGCTGATTGGGCTCTATCAATTTTGTTGTGCACTATTAGGGGTTTCAAACATAGGAAGTGAACAAAAGTTTTAGGTGAAAACTGAGTGAATTGGAGGTGAGTGAAAAAGTGAAAATAGAAGGGTTAAGTTTGGGGCCCCGAGAACTAGAAGTTGAAAACACGTGAATTCACCACAATTGGCGTTTCCCGCCTCAACTTTCCTTCATTTTTGCGCAACTCCGTGTTTTGTTTGCAACCAAAATTAGTCTTCCCGTTCATCGAAACTTACTTCTCTTCATATCTAAGTTCTTCTTGGGTGAGTTTTGGCATGTGCACAACTGTGCTTGTGCACCTGCATGCCTGCTTTGTGCACAACCTGTGCGCAAGCACTTTTGTGCTTGCTGCACAAGCTTTGCACAAACTCACAATGTGTGCACAACCTGTGCGCATGCGCGCAGTCTGTGCGCTGCGATGCTTATTCTGTGCACAACACTGCACAATCTGTGCGCAAGGCCTGCGCCAGACAAGCCTGTGCACAACCTGTGCGCAAGCTTATTTGCGTGCGCACATATTTAAATCTTTGCACCGAAGCGAGCTCGAATTTACACATCAGGAGCAGAATGCACAACTCCGGCGACCGAGACGGACTCAGCAAGGCAGAGATGACCTAACCCATCTACCATTTCTACCGATTTTAGCTGGGAAAAGAAAAATTGAGGAAGATATGGTAAAAGCGGAAGCAAGACGACCAAGAGGAGATGACGAGATGGTGCGATTTGGACCTACAATGCCGGATGCTTGGTGGTGAGTAAGAAGGCTATTCACGTGAACAACTCGGTTCACTTTTAAACAATTCGCCCGAGGTCCGCGTAAGAAGAGGTGGGTTCGCTTCCCTTACTCACGTGGATAAAAAGAGGCGAATAGTGGCGTTATTCGCCTCTTTTTATCCATGTTTGAAACCCCTATTGTAAGTCTATAACACTTTCTTCTCCTCTCTTTCACTCAATATTTTTTTTGAGAAAAAAATTATTCTTTTCACAAATTTTAACAAAGAAGTGTTTTGAGTTGCGAGCTCGCTCATTGGGTGCGGTGGGCTATGTTTTGACATCATCCTTCTTGATAAGGGAAAATATCGGCTGGTAATCACGGATCATTTCACCCTTTGAACTGAACCTACTAATTAAGCTCGTGTGCGGTGTGATCCTCCTCTTACAAGTTTTATCTCATTTGATTATAGATCACTTGTAAACATTCATGCCTCCCTTACATTCATTTTTTTGCTCTGTGATTCAATACAATTCCATCGATGAATTTCATTTACGCCTTATTTGGTACATTGGTAAGCCTTGTTTCATAACTTATTGTTAATACCAAAGGTTAACATTAAGTAAGGTCGGAGCTAGGGTGAAATACCTGAGACCGTGTCCGAGAAGGTGGGCTTCCCGAAGGGAAAGAATCCTGCCATGTCGAGATGGGGTGGGGCTCTCCTGAGGGGCTGCGTCCTTCGTCGAGGGGCTCCTGGGATGCACTATCTCCGCGATGCTTCGTCCGCGCCGCTTCACTTCACAGGCGTGCTGCTCGAGGCCGAATGAGCATCTGATACAATTCTCCGGCGCTCAGTTAGAACTCGCTCCGCAAACTAGTCGAGGGACGGTATGTTACGGTCATCCCGAGCGGGTTGTGACTTTGGTGACTCGGGGATCCGTTTGAGCTTGCGAGTCATGTCTTCGGGTGGTCAGACAACTCCCGAGTCTTTTCTGGGTTTCATCTTCGGGAATCCTTTCATATTTGAGGTTGCACGGGTCCCCCGGACATTTCCGCGGAAAATATTTTTTTGAGGCAGGACTTGTTTCGGGGCGTTCAGCGAGCTCGGTAGCTCTACGGAACCTCGGAAAAGGGAACTGTCAGCATATTTGGGGTCGTATGAACATTCCGCATCTTTTTACGGAATATATGTTTCAGGACGGGATGTTCGTTCCAGGGCGACGCCCGGGCTCGGATGAACGTTTTGTGACTTTGGTGTGAGGTGTGTTATGGCTCGGGACGGGTAATATGGTGATAACCGAGCAAGCTCACACGACGGGAATTTTAGCTCGGGCTAGCACGTGCACACGTCGGGAGTTACTCGGGTGAAGTTGGCGCGGGATTACGCGCCAACACTTAAGCATTTCAGATTTTTGGCTTGTGTGTGAGTCATTAGGGTGAGTAAGGGTGGTGACTAAGGTGCTAGGGACACTTGTCCCCATGACTCACCACTTGGAAAGTATAAAAGGATGTAATTTAGAAGAAAATGCCATTTTATGTTCATTTCTTCCTTCTCTCCTTCCATCCGCCATTTTCATCTTCTTCTACCTCTCAAAGTGGAGTCTTGATATGATACACATATGTGTAGGTACACATAGTAGATTAGATGCCTAATTTACAAAACAGTTTCAGCCAAAATCCACTAAAAAATACTAAATGTCTAAATTATCCCTACATACTTTCTCTATATATTGCTATGTGTACCTACACATATGTGCACCATATAATTGGTACTCAAAGTGTTCTTCACCTTTCAAGGATTGATCTTGGTGTTGAGCTTGAGCTTGAGGTAAGCTTGTTCTATTCATAAGTTGGTATGTTTAGAGCATGATTTATGGTTGAAAGTGTAAGTGGAAACCGAATTCATGATTTGCCTTGGCTAGATGATTTGTTCATCTTCTTGCTTCAAGATTTAAGTATGTTGTTCTTGGCATGAAGTGGTGTAGGAATTAAGGTTTGATTTATGGAAGAACACCATGGATTAAGAAACCCTAAATGGCCGAATTTGAGGTTGATTTCTAAACCTAGTGTATGGTTGTGTTCTTGAATCATGCTTGTGATATGTTGTTCCTAGCATGATTCTAAGGTGTTGTATGGATTCAATTTGAAGGTAAACATGTTGGGTAAAAAGTACCCAATTTGGCCGAATTGTTCATTAGGGTTTAAGTTTGATTTTGGGTGATTAGGGTGAGATGTGTTGGTAAGCATGCTTGAAATGTGTAATTGGTGAATTAAGCATGTGTTTGGAACCTTAATTGGTTCGGATTAAAGTTTGGTATAAAAGAGAGGTGTAGGCCGAATTTGAAAGGAGGTTCGGTGATCTTTGGTGTTGTGTTTTGGAATTGTTTTAGTAGTGATTTGGTATTGGGAATGGAAGTAGGTAACTAACGATGTTCGGAACGTCGTTTCGGGGGTGTGGACAATCTTGACCTACTTGCTTGTTTGCGGGTGAATGTGGGGAAAGTGGGATTTGAATGCTTGGTTGTGTTTATGGGTGTGTAAACAACAATGTTCTAGCTCGGTTTGGGAAGCCGAGCTTTTTGTGAAATTTTGCGGGAAAGTCTTTGGATTTTGCGGGATTTGTTCCCGGGGTCTAGATTGGTGATTTCTGACTTGTTTTTGGTTATTCAGCTTGAATCAGCAGTGGTGGAGTAGTGCGGGACTTCGGAAGTCACACTACCGCGTTTCGGGCCGGGAGCCGGGATTTTCCCGGGATTTTGCTGTGGAGCGTTGGTGGCCACAGTAGAGTTTTCCGTTTGGCTAAGGTAAGGGGTTTAACTTTCTTAATGCGCATTTATGTGTATTAGGTTAGTTAAGGGCTAGTACTCGGGTCGAGGGTGGGGCCCGGTGACTGCCGGGGCTAGTCACGAGTGCGTGGCGGTTTGCGGGGTTTTATGTTTCGGACCTATTATGTATCGGGGGTCGATGACGGACCCATTATCTGCTATGCTTTCCGGACATCTGCTATATCGGTTATGCTTATCGGGGTCGACGACGGACCCGTATTACATTGTGCCGGCTTATGCCGCTTTTGTGATAATTACGGGATGATCACCCTTGGCCGGTACCATGCGCCCGATCCCGATAATCGGCGTGAGCCTAACAAGCCGTCGTAGGGTCTTGTCGGTGGTCGGGGACCACTGTTTGGGTTATTTACCACTGTTATCGATCGATGGGAACGCCGGTGAGTGCAGTATGCCAACCATGGTCGTTAACTTATATATCGGATCTGCCACCGGCTGATGGGGACGCCTTGATTGGACTGGTATGCCAACCATGGTCGTTAAGTTATTAGATCTGTTTATCGGCTGATGGGGATGCCAGCTGGGCTGGTATGCCAACCATGGTCGATAACATCACCAGTCCGACGGGACTTCTGAGTATCATGACAATGCGTATCATATTCCCGTTTATATATTTAGGATTGTATTATTTGCAGGTAAAAACGTTTTCAAAGTTTCCGTCTGTTATCCTACCTATCTCCCTTACTGGGTTCTTTCGAGGACTCACCCCCAAATATTAAACATTTTCAGGTGATCCGGGCAAACGACCTGCGGAGTAGACCTCTGCGGTGCTCGTTCTGCATTTCTGTTTGTTTGAGGTATTTGTCTGTTTATGATTAGGGGTATTCTCGTTAGATCCCTTTTGTGATCTGTTTGGGTAATCTGACGTTATCTCTTCTGGTTGTGGTTTAGCGACATGATCTACGTGCGGGAATCTTCGATCGGGAAGTTTTCGATTCCGTACCTAGGTATTCTAAGGTTTTACTTTGGTGGTTCGTAGATGTATCTGCATGCATGTTTTAGATCGAGATCATGTTGTGTATCTTAGATACATTCTACTTTTGTATTTCTGTTTGGTGGAGGGTTCGCCGTGTCGGTTGAGGGCGAGGACCCAAAATGTGTTCATATTTGTATAAATCGGATGTTTCCTATATCTGGATGTTTGTGACTCATGAGTGATAATTCCATGAAATGCATGTTTGGTGATGGTCAGGTGCTCGCCTATTTCAGTGGGCTGGGGCTCACCATGGATAGTTAGGATTATATCGTATACTTGCCATCTTTGAATTTTGTAGGTTGCGGGTTGTAACACGACCAATAAGTTTACAAGTGAGCAAAGTGTTCTCGAGCACCGGGCCTTCGAGAAGCGAGACTTTGCGGGTCGTAACATGCAACGGATTTCGGTAGTACCGTTTCTGCGCTCTCCGCTGTAGCTTCCTCTTCTGACGTCGCGGGCGGCCCCGCCTCCGTAACCGGGCGCGGGCGCTCGTGACATGATAAGTTCGAGTAAATTGAAGGTGTATTTTCTAAAGTTCCGTCCCTTTGGCGGAGCGGGAAAGAGAGTATTTATAGTGGCACGAGGGTATGGGCAGCAGTATGGGCGCGGTATGGGCGGGGGGACAGTGTCGGCCGCACACCATGGGGGTTACAGATATTCCCATCTTTGGAGCTGCGGCGGCCTAGGGCCTCGGCGTTCAGCCTCGGCAATGAAGGCTGCAGCACTTGTAGACCGGCCCGCCGTTCTGGCCCATGGGTTCAACATTCGGCCCTCACCACTTATCTTTTCTAGCCAATCTGTGATTAGGAGCTGACTTATACTGTTAAATTTACAGGTTTTACTGAATAGTGCGTTCTTCGTTTTCTTGCTCCATGTATTGTATTCACTGCTTCTCGCAAGGCTTGGAATGAAAGATTCACTGAAAATGCCAAGATGGTTGGAGAAGGCTATCGAAAAACGATAGGTGTGTTTGTAAATTCGAATCTGTAAGTTTTCTTTCGTTTCCTTTTCTCCTTTGGCTTGTCCATGATGTGATATCATACTCGGTACTGGAAAAGAAGATACATTTTTTTAATTGTTCTAGTAAAATTGATAAGTTTCTTTTATGGAAGCTTTTTCACACCAACTCAACTTTATTTTATTACCCTTATTTTCTCTTCCCACAAAAAAGCGCTCACAAGACAATGAAGGATCCCAACAGGTCGTCAAGCTTCTTTTCCACTCGAAATCCTACAGCTTTTGCTGATGTTTTGGTCTTTGGAATCATCAGCAGAACTAGAAGTAGTTCTCTGGGTTCTTGTTGATATTGAGAAGTGCCAGTTTCCTGGAATTCAGGAAAAAAAGTACTTCTCCTCTACATGATTTCAGTACATGGAACCAAAACCAAAACATCATGATTCGTGATGAATCGGCTTGTATCAAGGCCGATAGCGGGTCCTGAATCCATGGAGATGAATCTTTTTAGCAGGAATTTCGGTCATGCGAACATCTTGCCACTCAAGTAGCTGACCCTTGCTTTCACCCATTTCACTCAAAAAGTTTACTTAATTGGGGAATAAATTTCTAATTCTAATCACAAATGACTTGAAAATTGGCATTAGCAGAATAATTCATTTGATTACGTGGGTTATTTAAACAAAAATTTAAATAGGGCATTGGTCTCTGATCGAGCTTAGTTTTCTAACAACATCGCTGCTACACAATCGTTCCTTTGGAAGTTCAACAGAACAAGCAACCCCGATTCCTATAATTGAAGCCAGACATTCTTGAATCAGAGTAATTCCAAACTTCTTGGTGCCACTGAGATCAGTACCATCAACATCCGTCACCAGTTCAATATCATGAAGAAGGACTGGATCTATGATCTCCATTACTGCTCCTTCATTGAAAGCTCGGTTCGCAAGTTGGTGAAGGTTCAGGACACCGTCATGAAAACTTTTATCGGTTGGCCTTTTGCCGGTGAATATTTCCAGCAAGAGCACTCCATAACTGTACATGTCACCGCAGGTTGATACTTCTCCTCCTATTCCATATTCTGTAAATAGAGGGAAAAAAAAAGAAAAAAAAAGGAATTGTTGTTCATATATTGGATAATATGATCTTCACATGCACACAGTATGTATGAATGTCAAAAGTGACTTGATTTGATTAAATAAGTTAATCACTCCTACCCATTTTGTAACTAAATTGACATCTGGAAAAGTCTGAAACTTGAGCAACATGAGCCTGGGATAACCTTAGTCTGAAAGAACCAAGGACAAATACTTTTCAAATGTCTTTCTTTAAATAATGTGTAACATATTCATTGTAGTATTCTTTAAAAGTCATGTATATTAAGAAAAATAATTTTAAGTCATTTAAATGTAAATTTATAAAAGTCATGAGTTTGGATGAATCAATGCCTCGTACAATCTATCTTTGATGGTTCGGTAAAGCTTTGGATGAATTGGAACCAGAAAAATTCAGAAATCCCAAAAAATTGAACCCGAATTACTCTGGTCAGAACTCCATTCAATCTGAATCATCATTACCTGATTTTTAAGAGATCTGAAATGTTTCGACTATGAGATTCCTAATATTATAGTTGTATGAGCAGAAATGAAATGTTTGTATTGTTTACCTGGAGGAGTATAACCGATTGATCCTCTAATTCCAATAGAGCTCGTCTCATTCTCTCCAGAAATTGTACCAAGGAATCTCACCAATCCAAAATCGCCTAAATGTGCAGTTAAATCATCATCAAGAAGCACGTTACTGGGCTTAAGGTCACAGTGTACAATGGGAGTCTCACAATACTGATGAAGATACTCCAGCGCCGAAGCCACATCAATGACAATGCTTAGCCTCTGAAGAAAAGTTAGAACCTTTGGTGCCCTCTGTGTGTCTTCATCATGATCAGTATGGTGGATCCATTGCTCTAAGCTTCCGTTGCTCATGAACTCGTACACCAGTGCCTTGAAGTCGTTACCATCACCGTCGATGCTGGAGCTGTTAAGTTTAGACACTACGTAGTTGATGGTGTTTTAGTAGCTCAAAAAAGGCTACCAAATCAGCTACCATAGTAGCTTCAACTTGAGCTACCAAAGAGCTACGAAATATGAAGCTACTTTTACTTTGATGAGCTACCAATGCACTACCAATGGTAGCTCAGGAGTAGCTCCTAGGCCGCTACTTCTCGTATTTATTTATATTTTTGCATTTTTGATAATATAATTGATAAATGAAGAATTAGTAATAAAATTAATATGCATTATAATTTTAAAATTGGAATAAAAAGCATAAATTAATAAAAATATATATCATTTAAATGTAATATTTACATTAAAACAATAATAGTGCAAAAATACAAGAAAATCCTAAGAAGGAAAATTGTCCTCATCTCGGACCCCCCGTTTTTAAATTCTTGGGTTCGTCACTGTCTGTGAGTACCACGTCCGCCCCCGGAACCACCACTAGAACGACCCCCGTGACCAAACCGTGACTCTGTAGTAGAAACGTGACTGGACCTCTTGCTGTCCTCTCGCAGCAAACTCATCACATCCTAATATTATAGAAATATTTCAAATAAGTCACAAAGTCATAAACTTTTATAAAATCCACAAATAAGTCCTAAATTTTTTTAAAATTTTATATTTCAATTCAAAAAATAATAATAATAAAATCATGTCATGCCTCCCACTTATCCAATACTCTCTACTGTCATTTTATTAATTATATATCCATAAATTTTCTCTTTTCACATCTCAACTTTCCTTTGAAACTTTAAGTCTTTTGAAAATTAGTCTCAATTTGCTCAAATTTAAGATCCAAATAAATAATACATCCACACAGAAAAGAAGGTTGCATATAAAAATACTAAGAAAAAAACTATGTATGAAAATATAAAATCAGAAATATTAAGAAAAAATCATACTCAACTAATTTATTCAATAATTCACGGCCATTACCAATTTTCTAGCATACCCACAAATTTTCTAGAACACTCAACTAATTTAATCAATAATTCAAAACAAAATCATGAAAGTAGCTCCAAAATGACAGTGTTGTGTATTATTTACCTTGGATCTGTGGAGTGCGCACTTGATGGTGAACGAGCGGTGCCGGACAGAGGAGATGGAAGGAAAATTGTTTTGGAAAAAATGTATTAGAACTGGTAAAATGATCGATTAAAATGGAAAAAAATGTATTAGAACTGGTAAACTGATGCTAATGGACTGTTGTTGGAGGCAAAACGACGCTGAAATTGGCGGATCGACGGTGGAGGGCGGCGGTTGAAATGGTGGAGTCAAGAGAAAGGAGAAGGGAGTTGTGAGGGGAAAGGGAACCTGTGGACCAGTGAAGCTTTGAGAAGCTAGGCTAGTAGCTCCCAAACAACTACCATGGGGCTACTAACCCAAAAATCAAAAGTTGAAATTTCATTTTTCCCACGCGCGGGACTTTTGTAATTTTCGTGTTAGTGGTCATTGAGCTACCAAAGAGGCTAGTAGCGTCCTAGTAGCTGCATTTGGTATTACAATTTTGGTAGCTCATTTGCAGCTACTTTTGGAGCTACCCTGAAATTTTTAGTAGCTTCCAAGTAGCCACCAAGTAGCTAAACATGTTTTGCAAGCCTTGGTAGCTGCTCGAGAGCTACTTTGGAAGCTACCAAAGATGGCTTATGTACGTAGTGAGAACAATATTCAAGCCCTAATTGAGCTGCACTCGCTTAATGATTTCATTGAAGAAAGAGTTTATATATTACATGAGATGATGCTAGAGTTCCAAGCTTAGAAGAGTTCTAACTATAAGCTAAGTGTTGACCTTAAAGAGGTCTAGACAAAACAAATAACTTGCAGCTAACCTAAGGCTTAAGGCCGAGCTAACTTGTAGCACAAGTAACTATATTATTGAACTTGAAGCTATCCTAACATTCCTTCCCTTAAACCAAACTGTAGTTTACAGTTGGTTTACTCTTTAATCTGTTTCATGCCCATCAGAGACCTTAGCTTCAGAAAAGCTTCAACTTTCAATGGCTTGGTTAGCAAGTCAGCAACTTGATCTTCACTCCTGCAGTACTCTAGCTCAATTGTCCCCTCCTTGGTCTGATTTCTGAGGAAATGAAACCGTATATCAATATGTTTGCTTCTCCTGCAAGATCGGGTTCTTTGACAACTTCAATGCTGAATGTTGTCAACCGAATGGACACACATCTTACTTCCTCCGACCGAGCTCTTGCAACACTCTTCTCATCCAGTTGCTTGGCAAGCACTCATAGCAGCGAGCCACGAACTCAGCTTGTAGTTGATAGAGTAACAATGGGCTGCTTCTTGGAACTCCAGCTCTGACTCTGGCCGAGCATGAACAGGTAGCCACTGGTGCTTTTCCGATCATTCAGATCACCAGCAAAGTCACTATCTGAGTAGCCTTGAAGTTCCTCATCTCCATCCCTTCTGTACTGTATTCCAAGACTTGTTGTCCCTCTCAGATACCTCAAAATCCTCTTTCCAAGTTGGAAATGCAGCTGTGTAGGCCTTGCCATGTATCTGCTCATCAAACTCACAACAAACATAATATCAGGTCTGGTTGCTGTGAGGTACATTAGGCTGCCCACTAGTTGCTTGTAATGGGTGTCATCCACTGATGTTCCTTCTTCATCCTTATGAACAATTGTCCCTGGCACTATTGGAGTCTGTACTGGTTTGCAATCCAACATATTAAACCTTCTTAATACATCCCACAAGTACTTCTTTTGATAAATAAAGATGCCTTCTGAATCCTGCACCACTTCAATTCCCAGGAAGTATCTCATACAACCGAGATCACTCATGTCAAATTCTTTCTTCATAGACTCCTTGAATTCACCCATCATCAAGGTATTGTTTCCAGTATATAGAAGGTCATCTACATAGATGCTTACCAGGATGAGATTACCTCTTGTCCTTTTGATGAACAAGGTTTGTTCATTCTGACAATGTTTAAAGCCTTCCCTTAAGAAATAGCCTTCAATCCGGCTGAACCAAGCCCTTGGGGCCTGTTTTAGGCCATATAAGGCTTTGTGCAGTTTGTATACCAAGTTTTCCTTCCCTGGCACCTCATATCCCTCAGGTTGTTGAACATACACATCTTCACTTATTTCACCATGTAAAAAGGCTGACTTGACATCCATTTGTTGCAGTCCAGCCTCTTTCTTTGCTAAAGCTAGGATTAATCTAATCGTGTCCAATCTAGCAACAGTGCAAACACCTCGAATAGTCAATTCCATATTGTTGAGCATATCCCTTTGCCACCAATCTAGCTTTGAACTTTTCCACGGTTCCCTGCTCATTATATTTGGTCTTATAGATCCATTTCACTCCAATTTTCTTGGCTCCTTCTGGAAGGGGGCATAGACTCCATGTATTATTCCTCTTAATGGATTCTATCTCTCTGTTCATGGCATGTATCCATTCTTGATTCTTTACAGCTTCTGCATAGGAGATGGGGTCTTCATTTAGTGTCATAAATGCTAATCCTTCAACTGTAAGGTGCATCTCTTCATTGTCATGCGGAATTTCTTCATCTTGTGAGTAATCATCCATCCAAACTGGTTGCCTTCTTTCTCTTTCTGATCTTCTGAGTCCTCCTGGTGAGTTTGTTGTGGTTGTGTTATCACTGGGGTAGGTGTCACCAGGAGCTTCAGCAACATTATGTTCTTCTTCTTCTATATCACTTTCTGCTCCCCAGTCCAAGTTCACACCAATCTGACCCTCATATTCTTTGTCCCAATCCCATTTTTCTTCCTCTTGGAATACCACATCTCTGCTTATCACAACCTTTCTTTTAACTGGATCATACAGCCTGTAGGCTTTAGATTCTTCACTGACACCTACCAGAATACAAACAGAACTCTTGTCATCTAATTTTGTTCTTCTTACATCAGGAATGTGTGTGTGAGCAATGCATCCAAAGATTCGAAAGTGATGAACAGATGGTTTTTGTCCTGACCAAGCTTCTTGTGGTGTCTTACCTGATACAGCTGCAGTGGAACACCTATTGAGAACATAGAATGTCCACTGCACAGCTTCTCCCCATAGCATCTTAGGCAAGTTTTTATCAACAAGAATAGATCTGACCATGTTTAGAACTGTTCTGTTCTTCCTTTCTGCAACACCATTGTGTTGTGGTGTGTATGCAGCTGTCAATTGTCTCTTAATCCCTTCTATCTCACAGAAGTTGGTGAATTCTTCAGAATTGAATTCACCACCTCTATCAGTCCTTAAGCATTTTAGAGGCAGTCCTGATTCCTTTTCCACTGAAGCCTTGAACTTTTTGAAACAGCTTAGAGCTTCTGATTTTTCTTTTAACAGATAACTCCATCCCTTCCTACTAAAATCATCAATGAAACATAAAATGTACCTTCTGCCTCCATTTGTTTCTGGTGAAATAGGCCCACAAATATCAGAATGAATCAACTCCAGCCTCTGTTGAGCTCTCCAAGTGCTTTGTTTTGGAATTGAGTTTCTGTGTTGTTTCCCTCTCATACATTCTGTGCAGGTTCCACTAGCATTGGTCAAGGCTGGAAGACCAAGCACCATCTCTTCTCTCTGCATGGTTTCAAGAGCTTTGTAGTTCAGGTGCCCAAATCTCCTATGCCAAAGGTGTAGTAAGTCTGATGCTGTCATCTGAAAACATCTTTCTAGATTTGGACTCCTTTTCTTCACAATTTCGCCATTTAAAGAGAACAGGCTGTTGGATTTCATGAATGACCTCATGACCAATCCTCTTTCCTTATGAAAAATTCTGCATGTTCCATCATTGATTACTATCTTCAGTCCCTTTTCTTGAAACTGTCCAAGGCTTAGTAGATTACTCTTCAGTTCAGGTACAAAATATACATCTGATAGTGTAAAGTAGATTCCCTCAAATATGATTTTAACCATGCCTTTGCCTTCTACTTGCAGTTTGCTGTCATTACCGAGCTTGACTGAGTGTGTGAAGTCTTTGTTTAGTTCACTAAACATCTCTTCAAATCCACACATATGATTTGAGCATCCGGAGTCTAGAAACCATTCACTGTGTGTCTTGTTGCTTTCTCCTTCTCTAGCCATCAACAGCATCTCTTCATTCCTTTCTCTTTCTTCTTCAGCATAGTGTGCTTCTTTGTACTGTTCAGGACACTCATTTTGGTAGTGTCCAAACAGATGGCATCTAAAGCACTCTACATTAGCTCTTGAATAGAAACCTCTACCTTGACCTCTACCTCTGAAACTGCTCCTGCCTCTAAAACTTCCTCTTCCTCGAAAGCCACCTCTTCTCCCAAAGTTGTAACCTTCATCATTTGTCTTCAACATCTGTTCTTCAACTGCTTTTGTTTTGAATTTCTGTTCATGTAACAGCAAAGAGCTTTGAAGTTCATCAATGCTTAAAGTCTTTGTGTCCTTTGATTCTTCTATTGAACACACAATGTAATTAAATCTCTCACTCAATGTCCTTAGGACTTTTTCAACTACTTTCACGTCTGGCATTGATTTTCCCAGACTTCTCATGTTATTTGCAACCACCATCACCCTTCCTATATATTCTGTAACCGACTCACCTTGCTTCATCTCAAGCACTTCAAATTCTCTTTTCAGGATGTTCAGTTGAGCCCTCTGAGTTATCTAATTCACTTGGAACTTTTTTTTCATATAATCCCACACTGTTTTGCAGATCCCTTTTGTGCAATGGTCTTGAGAATATTCTTGTCTATTGATTGGAACAAGTAATTTTTGGCTTTGAGATCTTTCAGCCGTGCTTCATCTAGGGTTCTCTTTTGTGCATCTGTTAAGACTGTACCTTGAGTAGGTTCTGTAAAACCTATCTCAACCACATTCCAAAATTCCTTCGATCTCAGAAGGTTCTCCATGAGCATGCTCCAATGCTCAAAGTCTCCATCAAACTTGGGAATGGTTGCTTGCACGAATCCACCTTCTCCTGCCATTATTTCTCTCTTTTCCTTTCGCTAGCTCTGATACCAATTGTTAAGTTTAGAACAATATTCAAGCCCTAATTGAGCTGCACTCGCTTAATGATTTCATTGAAGAAAGAGTTTATATATTACATGAGATGATGCTAGAGTTCCAAGCTTAGAAGAGTTCTAACTATAAGCTAAGTGTTGACCTTAAAGAGGTCTAGACAAAACAAATAACTTGCAGCTAACCTAAGGCTTAAGGCCGAGCTAACTTGTAGCACAAGTAACTATATTATTGAACTTGAAGCTATCCTAACAGGAGCAAGCTGTGAGTACCTTCAAAAGGTTCCGGTGTCTGATGTTTCTCAATGCCTCGCACTCAGCCATGAAACTCTTGGAAGCACCTCGTTGGAGGAGATTGAAGACTTTAATGGCAACTGTAGTTGTTATCCCCTCATCATCAAGTACACCCTTGTAAACTGCTCCGAAGCTCCCCGTGCCAATCAAGTTGGTAGAGGAAAAGCCATTGGTAGCCCTGAACAGAGCAAGATATGATAGCTCAACGAACTGATGATCCTGAGAGTTGCTTCTTGCGATTAGTTTAACCCGCTTCTTTCTGATCAACCACCAATAAAGCATGGCACAAGCAAGAAGGACCGCTCCTAAAGCTAAGGAAACAATTAACAGGATGATTTTCCAATTTATGTTCGTCTTTGACTTACATTTCTGGAGGCGTAGTTCAGGAATTCCGCCACAGAGCTTGTGATTTCCTGTCAATGTTACTACACTTGCATTGGAAAATATGCCCTGGGTAGAAACAATCCCTCCAAGATCATTATAAGCTAGATCTAGAGATTTCAACAACCTCAAGGACACCAGAGATGTTGGGACTTCACCACTGAGTCTATTGTGGGACAAGTTCAACACGTCGAGGCCTCTCAATGAGCTCAAGGATGGAGGAATGGTTCCATTGAGGAAGTTGCCACTCAGGTCAAGTAGTTCAAGGCTCTCACAATCACCAAGAGTAGCCGGAATCTCACCGGACAGTGAATTGCGAGAAAGATCAAGCTCACCCATACGTTTCAAGCTTCCAACCTGCGAAGGAATTTCGCCCGTCAAACGATTCCCAAACAACTCCAAGGCTATGGAGAAAGGTGAGAGGTTAAAAAGCTGTGGAGGTATTGAACCACTAAGCTGGTTCTCTGTAACATCCAAAGCTATCAAGCTTCCGATTCCGCCTAACTCTGGTGGAATGCTCCCGTTGAAGTTGTTGCTCCCCATGGCCAGCTCTGTTAAACTCGTCAAGTTTCCCACTGTAACTGGGATTGCACCAGAGAGGTTGTTGGTTCTGAGATACAATCGCATCAGCCTCGTGAGGCGTCCAATACTAGAGGGGATCTCTCCGGACAGCTGGTTCTCAAACAATGTCAGCATCTCCAAACTGATAAGATTCCCTATGGTTGAAGGGATCCTTCCCCATATCCTATTGCTCTCGAGACCCAAAAGGTTGAGATTTCCGGATATATTCCCCAAGCAATCAGGTATGGTACCTCCGAAATTGTTGCTCCCAAGGGAGAGGATATAGAGACTACTACTACTACTACTAGTAGCGTTGACCATGGAGCACAGAAAGTTGAGATCGTTTTCAGTTTCACCACCGGTCCCAAGAAGGTTTTGCTCCACACCGAAAGCTTGCAGGCTGTTGAGCTTACTGAGATCAGAGGGCACACTTCCATGGAAGTTGTTGATCCCACCGGCGAAATTGGTAAGATCTGTGGCGTTGGATAGCGATGGTGGGATTTTCCCACTGAACTGGTTCGCGTTCACGTACAGGACTCTGAGGAACGGGAAAGCTATTCCTATATCTGCAGGAAGAGACCCTTCAAACAAGTTGTTTGCTACACTAAAGGTCCTTAAGTTAGAGAGATTGGAAACTGAAGGAGGAATTGAACCGGAAAGCTCATTCATTGCAACTGCCAAAATGGTCAGGTTCTTCAATTGCCCAAGAGGTTCAGGAAATGCCCCGGTCAAGTTATTGAAGCCCAGCTCGAGTACTGTCAAGGAAGATAAGTTCCCGAGTGAAGGTGGTATCTCACCTGTCAACTGGTTTCTGAGCAAATCAAGAATCTGGAGATGTGAGAAGCAGCTGATGGTCCCAGGGATCTGACCAGACAAATGATTCCCTCCGAGATACAAGGCTCTGAGCTTGGAAGAGCATGAGATGTTGGAAGGGATGGTTCCAACGATGGAGTTGTTGGCAACATCTACCCATTCTAATCTACCCAACGACCAAACTGAAAGCAATCAATGATGCGTTTCAACTCAAGGAATCCTGAGTTGCATTGTGTGTATTTATAGAATGGACTATAACCTAGATAGCAGTTTGATTACAACTACAACTCTAGCTTACCAAGAGATCTATATCTGTACGTTTACAATACTTCTATCTAACACCCTCCCTTAATCAAACCTTAGCTAAGTTTAGATTACTTTTGAAGTTCTCAAACAACCGAACAGGAAGAGCTTTGGTGAAGCCATCTGCGACCTGATCTTGGGAAGGAATGAACCGGATCTCCAGCTTCTTGCTTGCTACTCTTTCTCTTACAAAATGGAAATCAATTTCAATGTGCTTTGCCCTTGCATGAAAAACAGGATTAGCTGAAAGATATGTTGCACCTAAATTGTCGCACCACAAACATGAGGAACGATGCAACTTCACTCCTAGTTCTTCAAGCAAAGATTCAAGCCAAATAATCTCAGCAGTAGCATTGGCGAGTGATTTATACTCAGCTTCAAAGTGCTTGATCTTGATATCGTGGCCTGTTTCCTAGCACTCCAAGAGATTAAATTAGGTCCAAAGAACACAAAGAAATCCACGGTTGATCTCTGTCATCAACACGGCCTGCCCGATCGGCATCTGAAAATGCACTGACCAGAGAGGAACTTGACCGTGTAAGTGTCAAGCCAACTCCTGTAGTATGTTGAACATATCGTAGTATTCTTTTGACAGCTGTCCAATGCAATGATGTAGGAGCATGCAAATATTGGCAAACTTTATTAACAAAGAAAGGATATGTCAGGTCTAGTGAGCGTTAAGTACTGTAAAGCACCAACCACACTCCTGTATTTTGTGCTTTCTTCTGGACCAAGAGATTTACCTTCATATGCTGATAATTTTTCTGAAGATGATAATGGTGTAGGCAGAGGTTTGCAGTTCTTCATCCCTATACGAGCCAAAAGTTCTTTGGCATATTTTTCTTGACTCAAAACTATACCGTTTTGAACCTTCCTGACTTCAATCCCCAAAAAGAAATGCAATTCTCCTAGATCTTTTAATGCAAATTCAGAACGCAAATCTTTTAGGAGAGCATTGGTTGCATCTTGAGAGGAGCTTGCTACTATTATATCATCAACATATATGAGGACAAATATGGTGGTTCTTGACTTGTTGTAAATAAACAAGGATGTATCCGATTTAGAAGGAACAAAACCAAGGTGCTTTAACTTGAAGTTTAAGCGAGAGTACCATGCCCGGGGTGCTTGTTTCAATCCATAGAGAGCTTTGTCAAGTTTGCAAATGTGATGTGGTGATTTTGCATCTTCATAGCCTGGTGGTTGCCTCATGTACACTTCCTCTTCCAGAACACCATGCAAAAACGCATTCTGCACATCTAGCTGTCTCAAACTCCATCCCCTGGAAACGGCAATTGCTAGAACAAGTCTTATAGTTGCAGCTTTAACAACTGGACTGAAAGTATCTTCATAATCTATACCATAACGTTGTTTAAACCCTTTTGCTACTAAACGAGCCTTATACCGATCAACAGTGCCATCCGACTTCTTTTTGATTCTGTATACCCACTTGCAGTCAATGATATTATTACCTTGTTGTTCAGGTACCAAGTGCCGTGTTTCATTTTTCATTAGTGCAAAGAACTCTTCATCCATTGCCTTCTTCCACTTGGGATCCGCCAAGGCTTCTTCCAAATGTTGCGGTTCTCTGTAATGCACAACATACCATATGGAATAGTTCCATCACCCAACGCGTTTTGGCTTTGAGTTACCTGTTTGTAGTCTTGTAACAGGCGTTGTGAAGGCTGATGTAGTACTGGAACAGGTGGAGATCCAGCCGAATGTGCCACAGAGGGTCCCGAAGCTGCTGTTGAGGGTGACGATACGGACGTGGCGCGTGACGAGAGCTCAGGTGAAGCAGACTCGATGTGCGGTGCTTGCCACGAGGTGGAGCCATCCGAGGTTGCTGGTGCAGGGGAATGTGCGAGCAAATCTACAGGAGATCGCCATGCACATCGGCTGCATGCATGTTGTCATGTACACCATGTAGCGCATCATTTTGGGCATCGTTTTGGATGCGATTTTCTTCTACTTCCTGCATAGCATTAATAGGAGCACTACCATTGGTAGGGTTAGTCAATGATGAAGTACAATTATCCCCCCCATGCTCAAAATTGCGATGGAAATTAGGAAGAAGCAAGGTTTCTTTTCTTAGGAGGGCGCCGGCATTTGGATGCAAAGATTCAATGGGAAAATTGGTCTCATCAAAACTACATCTCGAGATATATATACTCTCCTGTGCAAATATCAAGGCACTTTACTCCTTTGTGACGGGACTATACCCAATAAAGACACATTTTTTTGAACGAAATGCAAGCTTGCGTGTGTTGTATGGACGCAGATTGGGCACAAGAGTACATCCAAAGATGCGGAGAGCAGAATAGTTAGGTGTAGTGCCAAGTAATCTATGAACAGGAGTTTCATAATTGATGATTTTACTAGGAAGCAAATTGATGAGGTATGTGGCTGTCAAGAAGGCTTCATCCCAGAATTTTAATGGCATGGATGCCGTGGCTAGCAAAGAGAGCCCAACTTCTACAATGTGACGATGTTTGCGCTCTGCAGCGCCGTTTTGCTGGTGAGCATGAGGACAAGATACATGATGTGAAATGCCAATTTGTTGGAAGTAGGCATTTAATTTTTCATACTCACCCCCCCAATCAGTTTGCATGGCAATGATCTTGTGATCAAATTTGCGCTCAACAAGATTTTTGAAGTTGATGAACACTTGAAAAATATCAGCACGCTTCTTTAAAAGATAAATCCACGTAAATTTGCTATAGTCATCAATAAAGCTAACATAATAAGAATGTCGACCCACTGATGTGGGAGCGGGGCCCCAAACATCTGAAAAAATAAGTTGAAAAGGAGCTGTTGACACACTAGTGGAAATAGGATAAGGAAGTTGATGACTTTTAGCTCTTTGGCATGGATCACAAATGGACTCAATGGTAGACTCTTTTACAAAGGGAAGTTTATTCGGGAGATAATTTTCCTAACAATGATAGATGAAGGATGACCTAATCGACTATGCCACTTTGCTTGAGAAGGCTTGGCTACGACAAATGCTTGTTTCTGAATTTTTCTCAAGATGATGTGAGAGGGTAGAGGCCACCGATGCATTTTCCTCTATGAATCGTTTGCTTGGTGACCTGATCCTTAATCAAGAAAAAAGAAGGGTGAAACTCTAGGAAGACATTATTGTCAGTGGTAAGACGATGAACGGAAAGAAGATTTTTTGTGGCACTCGGAACGTGAAGGACATGATTAAGATGCAAATTTTGAACAGGGGTATGAACAATTGTATTTCCAACATGACTAATCGCCATACCTGATCCGCATGCAGTGTGGATTTGATCCTTGCCTTGGTACTTGTCACGGATGGTTAGCTTGTCAAGCTCACCGGTGATGTGATGTGTAGCGCCGATGTCCGAGTACCAATTTGTGTCGACACCATAGGAGGCGGCATGGGCCTCCTTGTCGTCATAGTCACCATCTCCATCGCCTTCAAACCGCCACCAGCGGTCTTTTTGCCGGTGGCCCTCCTTGTCACATATTTGGCATGTGATGTCCACCCATGGTGTTGTCCGTAAGCGACCACGACCACGGCTGCGGCCACCAGTCTGGAAGGTTCTCCCTCCCTTGTTGCCACGAAAACGGTTTCCATCGCCTCGACCACGGGTCCCTCTGCCGCGAGGACGATAGCGCCCGCGAACCGCAGCATTGGCGGAGGAGTGAAATCCACCACTAGAAGGGGCGCCGAGCATTGCCTGTCGCTGGTCATAGCTATGCATCTGTTCAAACAAGTCGCTTACAGAGAGATTGGTCGGCATGGCATTGATCGCAGCAACAAGAGCATCATACTCATGGTCGAGGCCCGCCAGATGTAGGCGACGAGCTCTTCTTCATCGGCAGGCGACCGGTGACAGTTAGTTCATCGGCGAGGCCTTTCATCTTCGCAATGTAGGCTGCCGTGGTCAGGGAATCTTTTTTTGTGTTGGCGAGAGCAATCTTGAGGTTCGTGACTCTCGATCGGGACTGAGCGGAAAACATGGTTCCGATAGCAGTCCATACTTCCACGGCGTGCTCAAGGTTGAGGACATGCATGAGCACATCTGTCTTTGAGGATTGGAGCAAGTAATCGAGGACCCGCTGATCCTTGATCAGCCATGTCGCATAATCGGGATTGGGCGTTGTGCCCGGCGTCTCGTCTGCCTTGTTGATCACCATCGTTTTGGAGGGCTGGACTTCGGAGCCATCCAGATAGCCGATCAGCTGTGCTCCACAATGTGCCGGAAGAATTTGAGCCTTCCACATTGGGAAATTGTCCCGGGTGAGTTTGTCCGAGGGCGGCGAGCCAAGGTTGGCCGCCGGCATGCTCGAGGACGAGGCCATTAGGGTAGATTGATTTTGTTTTGGAGTTTGCTAGATGTATTGGAAGAGGTTGGCTCTGATACCATGAAAGCAATCAATGATGCGTTTCAACTCAAGGAATCCTGAGTTGCATTGTGTGTATTTATAGAATGGACTGTAACCTAGATAGCAACAGTTTGATTACAACTACAACTCTAGCTTACCAAGAGATCTATATCTGTACGTTTACAATACTTCTATCTAACACAAACTTCCTGAGGGACTTCTCCGGAGAAGCTGTTGTCCAGTAGGATGAGCACCCTCAGGAAGCTTAGATTGCCAAGGTGTGGGGATATAGGTCCCATAAGTTGGGACCAAACCAGTTTTAGCTCAACCACCCTCTGGTGCCGCCGGCTGCAAGTGACTCCGTGCCATTGACAAAAGTGGACGGAATGGTTCCATGAGCTGAGTACTCGGAGAGGGTCGCTTGTGATTCGGCGTTTGAACTCTTTTAGTGCCTGGTGGTCGGTTGAGTTCCCTAGTGCCGGTTGTTTGACTGTCTGTGCTTGTGCTCCACAGTGAAAGGTGAAACATGAAATTAGGAGCAGCACTTTGATGTAAAAGTAGAAGGTCATGAAAGGACTGCACGAGCCTGAAACTGAACCCATATTGTTGCGGGGAAGGCACAAGCATATGATGTTTGGTATAAATAAATGAGCTAATCAGTAGGACCGACTAGACAAAACATTTACTTAAAATTGAAACTTTCTCCAATTTTGCTATCTTAATTCTAAGGAAACATTTACTTAAAAGGATTGTGTGTAAAGAATTGTGCATTTCCATTTTTGAAAACTTTGGATGAACGATTGATAGCCTCCGGGCAATCAAATTATGACGGGAGCTGGGATGAAGCTGCTACCGGAACCTGAAAGAAGCAAGATACAAAAAACCTTTAGGTGTAGAAGAAATGGGGGAGGTGTAGGTGTGTAGCAGGTACCTTATTTTGGGTTGGCATCATCCCACTTATAGGGTGATGCCAAGACTTTCCCCATGCTGGGGTAAAGTGTTGTCAGGACTTTCCCCATGATTGGATTGTTGACCCCTAGATTTTAGGGACTGTCATATCCTCAAACAGTGGTTATCAGACATTACTTGAGTGGGTCTGTGACTTGGAATTGGAATGTGAATTGGGTTTTGCCCATGTCTGTCAGTCAATGCCATATCCATGACAAGATGATACTTTCCCGCCAATATGACCATACTGGGAGCACCCTCGTATTACTGGTCCACTTGACCGTTATACGGGGAGCACCCTCGTATTGCTGGTCCGCCGTATAAACGAGGGGAGGTCCTCGTAGCGATGACGTCAGCGTTTGGAACAACCTCCTTGGGCCCCCTATATATCAGTATGTCCTCCTCCCACAACGGAGGATGGGATGGGCCCTTGTGCTCTGTTTTGGGCTTTATTTGGGGAAGCCCAAGAGCTGGCCCACCCTTTTTCGGTTGTGGTGGTTGGAACACGTAACTGACGTTTTTGAAATTTCGGTGGAGTAAAAGGTGCTTTTACTGTGTTGTAGTTATGGGGAGAGTGGGACGGTTTTTCGTCTTCCCCCAATTTAAACGCAACCTCACGTGGGCGGAGTCAGTTTATCTGAGCATTGTCGTTTTCCTTTGATTTTGTGCTTACGGTGACATTTGTAGAGATTTTCACCGCGCTAGTGTCCTTTTTTGTTGCTGTGATTCAAATCAGTACGAGACATTTTCCCTTTCTTTGTGTAATCGACTACGATTTAGACGAATATGTGGTCCTGTAGTCCACGTTGCTCGGGTTCTTGGGTTTTGGCCACTTGGGGGACCTTGTTCTGCTTTTCGAGCAACAGCAGGATGTTCGTACGAGTGTCACGGAGTGGTGGGTGGTGGTTGGAGGTCTTGGAAGTGCCGATTGAGGAGGGATACCTCGATGAATTGGACCCCTTGTCGTATTTCCTGCCCCGATCATTAGGAGAGGATCGGTGGTATGGTTTTTTTGATTTCCTCAGACTTCATAAATCGAGTTGCGTAATCTATGGACTCATCCATCGTTGTGACGGGATTTTCGTTGATGTTGTATGCGAGTCTTAACTCGCGTTGGAGGCCTTGAGTGACGGCCAAGAGCTGCATGTCTGGAGAGAGCCCCTGGACTTGGACTGCTTCCGCCTGAAATCGCCGAATGTAGTCTCGAAGGGGTTCCTCCTTTTGTTGCTTCACCCTCAGTAGGCGTTGGACAGTCTTCAGGGGTGGTCAGGCGGCCATGACGTGGCAGAGGAAGGACGAGGCCGGGTCCTTGAGACATTTGAAGTGTTGTCCCCGCAATGTTCCGAACCATGTAGATGCGGCCCCCTTGAGGGTGGAGCTGAAAGCTTTTCAGAGGATTGGGTCCATGGCGCGTGCCATCTCCATTTGGGAGATGTAACACCGTAGATGATCGACGGTGTCAGAGGTGGTGTCGTAGCTTTCGATGACTGACATGCGAAAGCCGGCGGGTGCCTAGACGGCGATGATATCCTCTATGAAGGGCTGTGTTAGAAGGACCTCAATATCATCGAGGACCTGGTTTGGTGTCTTGACCTGCTCCCCAACCATGTTGATGCGACGGAGGAGGTCGTCGACGCAGAGATTCCCAGAGGTATGGTTCTAATTCTGGGATTGTTCTTCATGATAGTTGGGATGCGGGACGCGTACGGCCTGCAATTCAGCCTTGATGGTTTGTACCATCAAGGCCTTCATGTCATTGAGGATGTTGGATTGGAGTAGCATCATCTGGGCAGGATCGTTGATGATGGGCCGTGGGACCGTGGAAGGTCTGGGGAGATTGGCTAAGTTAGCCGCTGGTTGTTGTGTAGGCGGCTGCGTACTTGCTACCCCGTCGATTGGGAGCAGTGGGGGCGCGCCTGAGGAGCTAGAATCAGCGTCCTCGACATGCACACTGTTATCAGGATTGTGAGTTCTCATTGTTTTGGCTATTAGGAGGAAAAGGAAAAAGAGTATCTAGAAAAAGTGATGCGGTTATTTTCGTTGATTCCCATAGACGGCGCCAAATTGATAACCTCCGGGAAATCAAATTATGACGGGAGCTGGGATGGAGCTGCTACCGGAACCTGAAAGAAGCAAGATATAGAAAACCTTTAGGTGTAGAAGAAAGGGGGGAGGTGTGGGTGTGTAGCAGGTACCTTATTTTGGGTTGACATCACCCCATTTATAGGGTGATGCCAAGACTTTCCCCATGCTGGGGTAAAGTGTTGTCGGGACTTTCCCCATATTGGGATTGTTGACCCCCAGATTTTAGGGATTGCCATATCCCCCAAACAGTGGTGATCAGACACTACTTGAGTGGGCCTTTGACTTGAAATTGGAGTGTGAATTGGGCTTTGTCCGTGTTTGTCAGTCAAGGTCATATCCATGACAAGATGATACTTTCCCGCCAATACGATCATATGGGGAGCACCCTCGTATTGCTGGTCCGCTTGACCGTTATACGAGGACCCTCACCATATAAACGAGGGGAGTCCTCGTAGTGATGGCGTCAACATAAAAGAGTGTGATTTTGACCAATTGTTTCATTTCCACTTATTTTATTAATCTTCGTGCCCAAGGAAGGATTTTTTTTTTTGTTTTTAGAAAACAGTTATATATGCCAATAAATATTGTTTAAGGTAAAGGACAGAGGGATACTTTTTAAAAAAACAAAATTAAGGACAGAGGGATATTAATTAAAGCTAGAGGCGTGGTTTTCTGAAAAAAGGAAAATGGAAAAACGTATGGTTCAATTGAAAAGCTATCGATTGGACCAAGTCTAGTGTTCTATAATAAATTGGTAAAGAAACTTAAATTTCTTTTTCTTGGCCAGTGAAGAAACTTCTAGGAATTTATTTTTCGGAGAAAATTGCTAAGAAGTCTATAACAGAGTCAACGATTATAGTCTTCGATCACAAGTTTAATCACACGGCACGACGCTATTTTCTATTTTTCTGGCTGCTTCAGATCATTTTCCTGTGCAATGACAAAACCATTACTATCAACTGCAAAGAACAGGAAAATTCCGGAATGGTATTTAAGATAGATGTTGGACGTAATTAACCGTTGTTGACATACTAATTATATAGTGCGCATGGTGTAGA
This sequence comes from Stellera chamaejasme, assembly GCA_024586325.1. NCBI lineage: Eukaryota > Viridiplantae > Streptophyta > Magnoliopsida > Malvales > Thymelaeaceae > Stellera > Stellera chamaejasme. The sequence continues at coordinate 51,129,585 of CM044981.1, read as the reverse complement.
CATATATAAATCTACAGATTACAATTTTATCCTCTTTAAAATACTAGTTACAATTGTAAGTCGCGCAGACAGATTGTAAGTCGCGGCAGAAAAGCGAGATGATCGGAGAGTCTGATTGAAGATCCACGAGTTCGCAAAAGATAGAGATCCGGGGAAAAAAGCGCAGACGGTCAGTTTCGGCCTTTCTTCAACCAGAGATCATGCGATCAGCGACCAATGGAGGTTATCGGCGTTGAAGGCGGAGGCGAACGACATCATGGGCGAAGGTTGAGATGGAGGTTGAGACCAGCATGTCGAAGGTGAGCGGCTAGCGTGTTGGAGGTGAACTCTTATTTTTATTTGTTTAAAAGATGTGTTTATAGTGCTCAATAAATGTGTCTATAGTGCTCAACAAATGTGTTAACAAATGTGTCTAAATTGTTTAACGTGCACAAATCTTTGATACAATATCGTTTCTTTTGCTTAAAGTGATTCTTCTCTAGATTATGTAAAAGTTTATTGTTTCCTAATGCTGGGGTAAAGTGTTGTCGGGACTTTCCCCATATTGGGATTGTTGACCCCCAGATTTTAGGGATTGCCATATCCCCCAAACAGTGGTGATCAGACACTACTTGAGTGGGCCTTTGACTTGAAATTGGAGTGTGAATTGGGCACATGCGTATGCATCGTCAAGGCCATATCCATGACAAGATGATACTTTCCCGCCAATACGATCATATGGGGAGCACCCTCGTATTGCTGGTCCGCTTGACCGTTATATGAGGACCCTCACCATATAAACGAGGGGAGTCCTCGTAGTGATGGCGTCAACATAAAAGAGTGTGATTTTGACCAATTGTTTCATTTCCACTTATTTTATTAATCTTCGTGCCCAAGGAAGGATTTTTTTTTTTTGTTTTTAGAAAACAGTTATATATGCCAATAAATATTGTTTAAGGTAAAGGACAGAGGGATACTTTTTAAAAAAACAAAATTAAGGACACAGGGATATTAATTAAAGCTAGAGGCGTGGTTTTCTGAAAAAAAGGAAAATGGAAAAACGTATGGTTCAATTGAAAAGCTATCGATTGGACCAAGTCTAGTGTTCTATAATAAATTGGTAAAGAAACTTAAATTTCTTTTTCTTGGCCAGTGAAGAAACTTCTAGGAATTTATTTTTCGGAGAAAATTGCTAAGCAGTCTATAACAGCGTCAACGATTATAGTCTTCGATCGCAAGTTTAATCACACGGCACGACGCAATTTTCAATTTTTCTGGCTGCTTCAGATCATTTTCCTGTGCAATGACAAAACCATTACTATCAACTGCAAAGAACAGGAAAATTCCGGAATGGTATTTAAGATAGATGTTGGACGTAATTAACCGTTGTTGACATACTAATTATATGGTGCACATAGGTGTAGGTACACATATCAATCTACAGTTACAATTTTACCCCTCTTTAAAATACTAGTTACAATTGTAAGTCGCGACAGACAGAAAAGCGAGATGATCGGAGAGTCTGATTGAAGATCCACGAGTTCGCAAAAGATAGAGATCCGGGGAAAAAAGCGCAGACGGTCAGTTTCGGCCTTTCTTCAACCAGAGATCATGCGATCAGCGACCAATGGAGGTTATCGGCGTTGAAGGCGGAGGCGAACGACATCATGGGCGAAGGTTGAGATGGAGGTTGAGACCAGCATGTCGAAGGTGAGCGGCTAGCGTGTTGGAGGTGAACTCTTATTTTTATTTGTTTAAAAGATGTGTTTATAGTGCTCAATAAATGTGTCTATAGTGCTCAACAAATGTGTTAACAAATGTGTCTAAATTGTTTAACGTGCACAAATCTTATCTTTGATACAATATCAGTTTCTTTTGCTTAATGTGATTCTTCTCTAGATTATGTAAAAGTTTACTGTTTATGAACAGATTGAGTGCTTTGATAGGATTTTCGGGAAAACAGACGTTGAAATGAGGTTGTTGTTGCTACAGAAAGTTGCTTAATTTGTGGATATATCATCATCTGTGAACTTCAAGCTGAGTTATAGATGTAAAGGACCATTAAATGTATTACAGTTTTGTATTTTATATTAGATACTTTATAGTATTACATATGTGCTCTGTTTCACAAAATCCAACCAGAAATTAACACCAGTAGCAAAACAACAAGGCCAGGAGCTAATATATGGATTGAGATATGGGCTAAGTTGAAGACGAGCGATGATAGATGGAAGATGGAAGGAGGTGGTGACGATAGGAGTAGGGATGACAGCGGGTCGGATGATATCCAACAACCGCCGATAACCACGACTTTATAGCGGTTATTGGCTAATATGTGGAATTTAATAACCGTGAGGCTAACGGTTACGGATATCAGCTATCCGAACCGCGGATATCCGTAACTGTTAACCAACCCATCAATAAAAGTAGACCACTAGCCCATCTCAGACAATTCTCATTTAAAAAACTACCCTCCAACTGCACCCGAATTTCTATTGTTATCTAATATATGATTTTCCTACTTGTTTTGGTTTAAGATATGCTATTATAATGTCTTACAGTTCTTGATGATGTACAGCTGATGAAGATGAAGATTTGAAGGATGGACAATGAGAAAATGGAAATCTTTTGTTGAACTTTGTTAAACTTTTTTCTTTAGCTTCTATCAGACTATCACTTTTAGTTGTCTATATTTATAAGGTTTGCTATCACTTAAGATTCTGTATTATTTTGTATTTTCAGGCAGTATTCGCGGACTAATCGCGGGTGGCAGATATCCGTGGGTATTCATGAATAGGTGCTAGAGTATAACCGCATTGGCGGATATCCGTTAACTGCGGATAGTTATATATTCGCGATCGCGGTTACGGTTTAGGTATAATCGCGAATAATTGGCTCAATTACTATCTCTAGAGGGCTTTCTAATCCTAAGTACTCCGTTTTTTGAAGTACTCGAAGTATTCTGTTTTTTTTTTGTTTTGGGGTTAGCAAAATGACGTCGTTTCGCATCTAACGGAAACTTAACACCAATCATCTTCCCCACGATGGGCAACTCAACGTTCTTCCCCACGATCCGAGTAACCCAGTCAGCATGAATTTGCGACATCTGCCTACCCAACGAAGGACCCATCTAGAAGAAGATTTGCGGAAGAGCCGTAGGCCGTTCGGTAGCCTTATACAATGGAAGAATCGTGACTACCAATGGAACCCTAGGCCGTTCGGACAAGGCTGCATCTTTCTTCTGAGATGCCGGTTGAGAAAAACTCAAAAACGGAGCGCAAGCATTCAACGACACCCCAGAACGACAATGGACCCCGACGTCTGAACCAGTTGTTGAGCGTCTTTCCGTTCCTATTTCCAGTCAGTTTACCAGCGACGTTCCTATTTCCAAATCAGATATCATATTAACGGCGAGATGGTAATCACATGCGGCGACGGATTGTCGGTGGCCGACATCGGGTCCATAAGTTGGCCATAGTCAGCCTTTTGACACCTCACAAGGTCATCTGTCAGCATTTAGAGTCCATAAGTAAGTCATTGGGAGACCCGTGAACCCTCACATGCCGCATGACGGATTTATGGACACCTCAAGGTCCACTGGGACTAGGCTGGACAGTAGTAGATTTCTGGTCAAACTGACCTGACTCACAAAGGGCCTTCGTTGTCATTTTTCCCGCCGCACTTTTGGGATCCAAAAAGGAGCTCACAACCTGCGATTCAACGCAATCCTCACCGTGTGCTTTAAGAGTGCCCAACGAAGGGTCGCGACTCACGGTCGATGCCTCGACATGGTCGATGACTACGTTAAGGACCCCGAACGACGTCGAGTACAGGTTGAGGGCCATTAGGTGCCATGAACACAAATGATGAATCGCATTGGGAGGACTTTCCTTATGGCTACACGCATGGCTGCGTCTTGATCTGTAATCACCGAAATAGGGGTCTTCCCACTCATACACTTTACAAAGTTCTCCAACAACCAAACGAAAGCTTCCTCACTCTGCTCATTCAAAAGAGCGCATGCAAAGACGATTGTGGAGAAATGGTTATTCACATCGACGAAAGTTATAAAAGGCAATCCATACCCATTTGTTCTGAAAGTTGAATCGAACCCGACAACATCACCAAATGAAAGGTAGTCCCTTTGCATTTGGCTGTCAGCCCAGAAAAGATAGCGGAGTCTACTCTCCTCGTCCACACGATATGTGCAATACGTGCCCGGATCTTCCTCCACAACTCTAGTCAAGTACCCTATAGCAGCCTCCGCATCACTATCCATTATTTGAACCCTTCTATCACTATCGACAAAGTTGTAAAGATCTTTAATGCTAAAACCACCTGCAACTAAGACCATGTAGTCCATTATAACACTGGTTTTGATGCCTACACTCCTCATCTGCTTCGTTTGCTCCTTTGCCATATCGGTTATGGTTTTGTGTGATGCAACAAGGTGCATTTCAGGTTTTTCAACCATAGGATGATAATGACCTGTCTTGAACTCCCTTACTTCATACTTACCGGTTTCCTTCACAAAATTCACCTGGAATGAAGCAGGACAGCCACACCTTCCAAGTCTCATGGGTTTCCGTTGCCTTTCATGGGGAGCAAGGTTCTTCTCATTTTCCCCATATCTGCTACACACCCACCTCCTTCTCATGACAATATCTGTACCCACATACATTTTTTTCTCAACTTTCTTCGTTCTAAAACCCATAAATTTAGCATAACATTTATAGAACCTCTTTGCACACTCACATGTATTACAAATAGGGGATACATGCGTCGATAACAACGCTATACAAGAAATTATACTTCATATATGCATAAATGAATCTTGGAAAATGAACCATAAATACGCACCTCTTACCCTCGGATGTATAGTAGAACCAAACAGCATGAACAACACCACCAAACAACCTTAACACCAAGCAACCCCACAAAGAGTAAGGAAAGAAGAAGCCTGAAGACAGCAACCCAACCCCACAAGAGCAGACGAATGAGACGGAGGAATGTTCCAAGTTCATTCACAGGTGCATAATTACATTTCATTAAAGACCCACACCTACCACTGAAGGTAGTTAATTTCATCTCAATCCGTCGTCTATTAGTAAATAGCATTAATGAGGTTAGTTGATCAACCGTTCGTAACCATGACGCTTTTATGCAAAGCCCAATGTCATTTTCGGGCCCAGATTGGTATTGTTTCCGTCGGTGTACACACCAGAGGCACCCTAAAAACTCCCACCGACACCTCTCCATGTACCTAGAATCCGTCCTAGGACACACTCAAGGCCACCAAACAACGCTATTGTACTATTAAACAGCTTTCTTACTATCACAAATAACTTTACTAGAAGGCCTAAAATGATACAGACCCTATTGTGTATCATTGACAAAACTAAGACCCTATATTGCGAATCATTGAAGCATGAAAAGAACATAGTGTGCATCATTGACACATCGACTAATTAACACGTTGTTATTCTTCTCAGATCTCACAAGGTTCTCATATCTGATGACCTCACGGCTGAATCTGGTGAGATCTTCAACCCCTGAGATCTTCATTCATGCTTTAAAGGGGAAAAAACTCTTAGAGTGCCATGGTATTTCTCAAAGCCTCCACTCAAGAAACCATCATCTTTCGATGGCAAATCCAACGTCCTCGTCTTAGAGAAGCTCGGAGAGGCCGGTCTTCAGATAGTCCTACGAGTCAAGATTCCGGCGATCATCGTCCCGGCTACTCCTCCGTGGATTCCGAACATTCACATTTGTTGTTAGATGGTCCAGGAAAATATTGTTCTGGGGCAATGTAAAGTTGTTCAAACACTATAAAGTTGTTCTTGGGTAATGTAAAGTTGTTCATACACTCTAAAGTTGTTCTTAGGCAATGTAAAGTTGTTCATACACTATAAAGTTGTTCTTGGGTAATGTAAAGTTGTTCATACACTCTAAAGTTGTTCTTAGGCAATGTAAAGTTGTTCATACCAGTAAAGAACAACGTTTAAAAAACCACTCTAAAGTTGTTCATACACTCTTACCGTCGGATGTATAGTAGAACCACACAACATGAACAACACCACCAAACAACCTTAACACCAAACAATCCCACAAAGAGTAACAAAAGAAGAAGCTTGAAGACAACAACCCAACCCCACAAGAGCTGGCGAATGAGACGGAGGAATGTTCCAAGTTTCTTCACATGTGCATAAGTACATTTCATTAAAGACCTACACCCACCACTAAAGGTAGTTAATTCCATCTCAATCCGTGCACGTCTATTAGTAAATAGCATTAATGAGGTTAGTTGATCAACTGCTCGTAACCATGACGCTTTTTAAGAAAAGCCCAATGTCATTTTCAGGCTACGGATCGCTATTGTTATCATCTGGTGGGCACACTAGAGCCATCCTAAAATCGCCCACCGACGCCTCTCCATGTACCTAGAAGCTGTCCTTGGACACGCTGAAGGCCACCAAACAGCGCTACTGTACTATTAAACAACGTTCTACTATCACAAATAACTTACTAGCCGGCCTAAAATGATACAAACCATATAATGGGCTTAATTACTGGTTCTAATTAATAAAAAGTACACCTAAGCTTAAAACCTAGACAAAATTATTAGTAAGGAATAACAAGTCATCTAATATAGAAGTTCCACTCAACCTAAATTAAGAATGATGTGAAGTTCAACTACAACATATTGTTACCTTATGGTCTCAATCAAGTACTTTAACATGAATCACCGCTAAAAGGTATCATGGAAAACATTTCGTGTCCAAAACACCTAAATACAATATATGTTGCTAAGTATTTCCATCTAAAACATACATTATTGTTAAATATCGAATATAATTATACTTCTAGTTTTAATACCATACAACCGCTTTACCAAAACGCTATTTGACAATTAGTCAACCCAAATTTTCAAGATCTAACGCGATTATCCAAATTCTAAAACAAAAATTCCATCTAGAATGTTCTAGAATGACTAACTTTAGGGGCCTCGTTAAGACCGCTGACCAATATTGGCTAATTTAAGGGGTGATACGATAAACAACTTTAGAACGTTATGTAAACAACTTTAGGGATTTACCAAATGGGATTCCGTTTAAGCTACAACAACATTAAAATCACATGTTTTCGTTCCAGATCCAAAATCAAATTTTAAACAAAAACCATGATTTCTTTCAATACAAAGTCTTTAATACAGTCTAATAATGAGAAAGCTTGCTCCTTTGCACGAATACAACTATTTTTTAGCATCAAAATAAGGATAATACAAAAACACTGACAAAAAATAAACTATAAGGGCTAAAACGTAGAAATTCACATAATTGAAAGGTGTACTTCAAGTACTTCATATTAGTTGTTAGTTAGGAATAGAAGTTGCTCATCTCTAGATAGGAGGAGATCAAATCTAGTGACTAGAAAAAAGTTACACTATGAGCAAAATATTGTGGTTCCCTTTTTGAAGTGGAGGCGGTAATATGTTAATAGTTATTTTTTTTTTCATATCATCATTCTGTAAAATGTTTATTGTTGTAAATGGCAGACAGATTTCCAGAGTGTATGTGACACTTCTAGTGTGACTTATAGATAGATCAAACATTTCAAGATAATTTATAAAACTTCGTGCTAGAGGTCGTTGACAATGTTGAGAATAAGTGATGAATTGAATAGATAAAGTTGAATTGCTTAGTGTCATTATTCTAAAAAAATATTTATTAATGTAAATAGTAGACGAATCTATAGAGTGTATATGACACTTGTTGTGCGACTGATAGACAGATAGTACATTTAAAGAACATTTATAAAATTTCATGTAAGAAGCCATTGATAATGTGTTGAGAATAAGTAATAAATTGAGCACCTATGTATAGAGTTCTTAATGTTATCGTTCTAAAAAATGTTTATTAATGTAAATCCCAAACAGATTTATGAACTACAAATGACATTTCTTGTATGACTAACAGGCAAATCGTATATTTCAAGATAATTTATAAAACTTAATGTGAGAAATCATTGACAATGTTGAGAATAAGTGATAATTCATAAATCTTGTTTGGAGTCATATGTTACATTAAAAACTTTTATATAGTATTAGAGACAATTCTAAAAGTTATATTGTCAAAAGAGCAATAAAATATTTCCATATTTTCTATAAATTTTCATAAGTTTTTTCAGACAGTTTCATTTGTTGTTTTAGAAAATTCTATATATTATTTTAAACACTTCTATGTGATCTTTCTGACATTTTAATTGTCAATGAACTGCTGTTATGTCCAACTATAAGTTCTAAGTAAATAAATGAAGCATCTGCAATAATTAGTGGCACGGGCATGTTCCCTTTATTATCTAAGTCCTGTATTGTTCTGCACCATTATCATCTTCTCCTCAAACTATTTCCAATGAGTTGCACTCACTTAAAAGCTTTTGATGATCTGGTTGAGCAATCAACATGTCTCTCGTTACTTCCTCCCTACCATGTGATGCGTACTAGAGTTTTCTATGTTTTCAATCCAAAACAGCAAGCAAACACACAATCTCACTCTTAAATTTATAAACATCTATAACCGACACTTGCCTTGTTGTAGTAAAGCGATTCAACAAGACGGATCGAAACCAAGAGATAGAGATATAGCCCTAAAATAGTGAAAAATGTTACTCTACTTAAATGTGAGAATGGTAATGACGTAGATAGTGTAAAGATGAATGTTGGACAACAATCAATGACAAAATGTGATAAAAATAGTAGCTTGAAGAACAAGTTACGAAAAGTGCAAAACAAGGAAAATGCTAAAACAAGTCTCAATCAATGTGAAAAGCTCTTCTAGGGAATGCTAGCTACTGTGGAGGCTCACTATCATCAGTCATATCATGAAAAGAGGTAGGTTTTCAATGTCTGATTACTTTCGTCTTGGACAAGTAATCCCTCTACCAAATCAAGGCCTTAGGAACTCTCATCCTCTAGGGATACCAAACCTAGGGTAGATTCCAGCAACAAAACCATATCACTGATCAATATCGACAGGCCATCTCAGACTCAGATTCAATCAATCAACCGATTCCTAAGGTCTAAGTCAATAACTTCCCTCTCAGGCTCATTATCAAATACCCAGATGGCATGCTATGAGGGTGATCAATTATCAAGCATACAAACATGATTCAATGCTCAAGAAATCAGATTCTAAGCATACAAAGGCATGGTAGATGATAGCCAACCTCCCAGGCAAGCAAATTCTAGAAGATTATAAGAATTTACTCACTAATAGGCATTCTAATCACAAAAATCAGCATGCTCAAAGCAAGAATCCACCCACTGCCACTGCCAACCATGGAGTATCAGTCCATTCGACGGGAGAGAGCTCCTCTCACGGTGACCGCAATGGCCCTCCCTCGAGGGAAGTCATCCACATGACGGGAGTGGACGTCACCGTGAGATCAGGACACGTCGTCCTCTCGACGAATCACAACCGATCAGCCGGTGTGGTGGGGGCGCCACACAACGTCATCGTTCAGAACTCCCCACTGGCTGGTCTCGATCCCGTAGTCCTTGCGGCGATCACAGAGGCGGTCGCTCAGAATCTGCACGACACCCTGGTAGTAGGAGGCGTCCAAACAAACCAGCAGCCACGAAATCACCAGGAGCATCTCCTCGCTCCACCACAGCAAGAAACCTATCCTGATCCAGCTCAGTCCACCGCACTCGCAGCCCTCGCCGGTGCCTGGAGCAGATGGAGAAGAGGGAACGAAGGGCCAACGCTCCTTATTCCGTCAGCTTGGGTCTAGACCACCTCTGGACCCAACCTTTCAATTAAAGGATCCCGGAAGCTCCACTTCCAGAGTAGTTTCGCCAGCCCAAGCTGGATGCCTATGGCGGTTTTTTAGATCCAGACATCCACCTCCAGCGCTACATCTCCGTGATGGCGATCGCAAGGGCGGACGACAGCACTCTCTGTAGGGCTTTCAGCTCTACCCTCACTGGAGCCGCCGCCAATTGGTACACCACCCGTCATGGTAAGCAGAGAAGGGAGATCACCAAATGGCCTAGTCCCCTTCCCAAAGGGGTCGCGAGGCCAAACAACAAGTATTGCCGCTACCATCGCGACAAGGGCCACAACACTGAAGAGTGCGTGGAGCTCAAGCGCATGCTGGTGGAGATGATTGCTCAAGGAAAGCTCAAGGAGTTCCTTGTCCGCAACCCCTCCCCGCGAAGAGGTTCCCCCAGTGGACAAAAGCGCAAAGGCGACCAGGAGGATAACGGACAGGACCACCACCGTCAAAACAGGGCCCATGGGGGGCGGATTAGATCCCACCTGCCAGGGGCCACATCAATGTGATCACTCAATGTGAAGGTGCAGCTGCGAGGCGTCGTTATATGAGACAGATCTATCAGCTTGATCACACAGCCAGCCACCTCATCCATCGCCGCGATGGGACCTCTGTGGCGATCCCCCACTCAGACCCACTGATCATCACAGCCCGCATCGCCGGATGGGACATTGGCAGGATCTACATGGACATAGGGGCTAACGCCAATGTCATTTACAAGCACACACTTGTTGAGGCAAAGGTACCCCTGTCCCAAATTAAGCGAGCGAAGGGAGCAACCTTTGGGATCAGAAGGGAAGAGATCCCAACCTTGGGGGCCATTACACTCCCGTTTATGATGGTTGGCACCACCAAGGACAACAGCCAGGTCTGCCACTCCAATTTCGTGGACTTCATCGTCCTCGACCTCCCCTCGCCTTACAACGCCATTGTTGGGCGCGCTACACAGACTGAATTCCACATTCACTGTGACGTGCGCACCTTAACACTGGTGTTCCGCAGCTCCGCTGGAGATGCTTACATCTACGTCAACCAGAACGTGGCTAGGGGTAACTATGTCTCCGTGCTTGCTGGCCCCTCTCAGCTGCCTCAATGCATGGAGCCAAAGAGGAAGAAACCAGCTGAGGAGCCTGTGCCAGAGAGCGAGGCAGCCCCTGACCTATCTGGTGCCTTTGAAGAGGTCGAGATCTCCCCGGGCAAGAAGTTCCGCATCGGGAAGGATCTCCCAGAGAAAGACAAGGAAGCCCTCATCCACCTCCTCCAAGCCAACATGGACGTCTTCGCATGGAGCCCAGCTGACCTCCCAGGCGTAGATCCCTCTGTTATCTCCCACAAACTCAATGTACTCCCTGGCTTTAAGCCAGTTAGGCAGAAAACAAGGGGCATGGCCCCAGATCGCAAAGAGTTTGTACGCACTGAGGTGCAGAAGTTGCTGGATGCTAATATAATTAAGGAAGTTCACTACTCTGAGTGGGTCGCTAATATTGTACTTGCGGACAAAGAAAACAGAGACTGGCGCCTGTGTGTGGATTACAAGGGGGTCAACAGGGCCTGCCCTAGAGATCCATACCCCTTACCCCCCATAGACCAACTGGTGGACTCAACTGTGCGATACCCAGTCCTCTCCTTCCTTGATGCGTACAGTGGCTACCATCAAATCTTCATGGATCCTGAAGATGCTGTGAAGACCGCCTTCACAACCGGCGAAGCGGTCTACCACTACATTCGCATGCCTTTTGGCTTGAGGAATGCAGGGGCGACCTTTCAAAGGTTGGTGAACAGGGTCTTCGCGAATCAGATAGGGAGGAACCTTGAGGCCTATGTCGACGACATAGTGGTGAAGAGTAAAGCCACCACCAAGCACCTGGAGGATCTAGAGGAGACCTTCGCCAACTTCCGCGCATACAACATGCGCTTGAATCCAACAAAGTGGATCTTTGGCGTTGGCGAAGGGAAATTTCTAGGCTACCAAGTCTCGAAGGGAGGGATTCGCACCAACCCCAAGAAGATCGAGGCCATCGCCAACCTCCACTTTCCAAGAGGGCTAAAAGACATCCAGCAACTGACAGGAAGGTTAGTAGCCCTGGGACGATTCATATCAAAGCTCAGTGACCGTTGCAAGCCGTTCTTCAACCAGATCCGGAAGAAGAAAGCTTGCAAGTGGACGGAGGATTGCCAAGCAGCCTACGACGCCATCAAGCAGCACCTACAGGAGCTGCCCACCCTCAAGTGTCCCAGGCCTGGCGATGACCTTGTCCTTTATCTCTCCACAACGAGCAACAGTGTTGCCTCAGTTCTCATCAAGGAGGAAGCTGACAAACAGTGGCCGGTCTACTACACCAGCCACACCTTACAATCCGCGGAGACAAGGTACCCTCCGTTACAAAAGGCGATCCTATCATTGGTCTACGTGGCCAGGAAACTCAAGCCCTACTTCCAAGGGCACACGATCATAGTGCGAATGGACTTGCCAATCAAGGAGATCCTTCAGCGATCGGAGCACTCGGCCGCCTCGCAAAGTGGTGCATTGAACTGAGCGGATACGACATCAACTATGAACCTCGCAAAGCAATAAAGGGTCAAGCCCTCGCAGATTTTCTGGCGAAATTCTCAGTAGCTGAATGTTCCACACCTCAGGAACAAGTCCCAGCGCCTGAGCCTCCGCCTCCAGAATGGGAGATGTACGTTGATGGCGCATCCAAAGCGGCATCTCCAGTAGATGGCATCTACTTGCGTGGACCACTAGGTATGGAAACTACCCTCCGTGTGTCTTTTCAGTTCCCAGTAACTAATAATGTTGCAGAGTATGAAGCCCTCATCGCGGGGCTCAAACTGGCCATCAAAGTGGGTATTCGCCGAATACACATTCATAGCGACTCCCAACTGGTCATACACCAAGTTCAGGGGTGCTCAGAGTGCAAGGATGCCACTTTGATTAAGTACCTCAAGCTTGTCAATTCTCTGCTATCGGACTTCGAGGAGGCAGTCTTCATTCATATCCCTTATTCCGAGAACACCATAGTGGATATGCTCTCTAAGGGAAAGTCACCCTTCACGATAGAGACTCTGGCTCGACCATCGATCGACGGAACACTGGACATTGGCTCACTCGGAGCTGAAGAAGATCCGGATGACTGACGAGTCCCAATCATCGCTCAACTTAAGGGGATCCCCACAGATCCGCGCACCCGCATTCGAGTGACAAGATTCGTCCTCATAAACGGGCTGCTGTGGCATCGTGGATTCTCTTCACCTCTCCAACGTTGCCTCACCACCAAGGAGGGACTCACTGTACTGGAGACCATCCACCAGGGCAGCTGTGGTGCTCACATAGCCGCGGAGGCACTGGCACACAAAGCCCTTCGCCAGGGATACTATTGGCCTACCTTGAAGAAGGACGCGACCTCACTTGTCAAAACATGCCATCAATGCCAGGTCAACTCTCGCGTCCAACGGCTCCCATCCACGGAATCCCCCGCACTCACAAACCCTGTGCCCTTCGCCCTTTGGGGTCTCGACCTCATCGGACCAATGCCAAAGGCGACGGGTCAGTATCGGTTCTGTGTTGTCGCCGTGGACTATTTCACAAAGTGGATTGAAGTCGAGCCCTTGGTGAATATAACATCCTCCAGGATCATCAGATTCCTTTGGAAAAATATCATCTGTCGATATGGCAGCCCTCGCGCCATCATCACAGACAACGGAAGCCAGTTTGCCAGCCACAGCGTCCAGCAATGGGCTGAGGACAACAGGATCCGCATGCTCTATGCCCCAGTGGCACACCCCCAATCCAATGGCCAAGTTGAGGTCACCAACCGGACAATCAAGGAGGGACTCAAGAAGCGCCTGGCTGGCGCGAAGGGACGATGGGTCGATGAACTCCCAAGCGTCCTATGGGACTATAGAACAACAACGAGAACACCCACAGGCAAGACACCGTTCTCCCTGGTTTACGACACTGATGCACTCCTTCCCATCGAGGCAGACTTCCCAACAATCAGGATGATCAACTTCACTGACGAGGCCAACACGCGAGGACTTCGCGCCAAACTGGACCTGCTCAAGGAACTGCGCGAGGGGGCATGCCTTCGCCTGTTCGCTCTCAAGCAGCGTCTCAACGTGCAACATGACGCCAAGGTCAAGCCCAAGGCCCTGAAACCAGGAGGCCTTGCACTACTTAGGTCTGTCCTCACAGCACGCGATCCCAAACAGGGCATCCTGCGGCCCAACTGGGAAGGCCCCTATATCATTCACAAACAAGTCCGACCAGGCGTCTATGAGTTGCAAGACTAAGATGGGAAACAGCTCCCTCGCAACTTCCATGCAGACGACCTGCGTCCATACTATGTGTAAATCATGGTACTCCCACGACTCAACGAATGAAATACTTCTCCACTTCTCAACACTATTGCAGAGCAATCTCGTCGACAATCGCCCAAAGCCTTCTGCACCCGACTGGTCAGAACGGCTAAACGCCTGACCTATTAAGGTCATGGAATCAGACCTTGTCAAGTCAACCACACATTCGAACATGTGTACACTACCCAAGGGCATCGCCTATGCGAACCTTGCGGAACAATCGAAGGATCTTTGGGACGTAGCGATGCGAACCCCAACAAATCCCCAAGCTTGAAAACAGCTTCCTTATAGAGGTCTTTGACGGCTTCGTTCATGCGAACCTCAAACAATCCCTCGAAAGAAACTTGAAAACAGCTTCTTTGTAGAGGTCTTTGACTGCTTCGCCCATGCGAACCTCAAACAATCCCTCAACAGATCTTTGGGGCCCCGCGATATGAACCCCTACAGATCACCAAGCTGGAAAACAGCTTCTTGGCAGAGGTCTTTGATGGCTTCGCCCATGCGAGCCACAAACAATCCCTCGACAAATCTTTGGGACCCCGCGATGCGAACCCCAACAGATCCTCAACGACTTAGCCTAGCAGTTTGCTAATGTCCCCTACAAAGCTATCGCAGGAATGGAGGAAAATAAGGACGTTTGAGGTAAACTGATTTGTTCATTTATACTGTTAGAATTGTGTATTCTTTACAGGTACAAAATTACAACGGCTCACGGGCCAGCCTAACTGAGGGGAGTCATACACATGACCTAAGACCCCTTCCTACTCTAGCATGGTGTGCCACCCCGCACCCATTTTTTTCCCTTGCTTACCCCAGTCATGTAGGACGCTCGCCTCAGGATCGTTGTTTTTGAGGCATCTAAGGCATCTAAGTTCAACCCAGGATGCAGTTTTTCCAGCTGGAAGCGGCATCGCAACCAATCTTCCTCATACCCTTGCGCTCCGACTTCGCCCTGGGTCTTAAGCTCATCAATCTTCTGCCTCAAGCGAGGGATTCTCTCGTGGATTTTCACCTTGTAGGATGATTCATAGTGTCATCCCCAGGAAACGGCTCCAGCCCAAGGTGTTTCTCGAGCTGGAAAACCTCCTCTAGTGCACACATGAGGTCCATGCACAGATTGACGTGCTCTTCTGCAATCGCCTGTCCACCAAGCTCGGCCTCCAAGATTTTCTCCTCAGCATCTTTCAAGTGGACCTCTGCCTCTGACTTCAGAGAAGAAAGTGTCGCCGCCAATACAGCAACTTCAACTTCCTTCTCCACGAGCACATCCTCCCTCTTCGCCAGCTCCTCCTTATGACAGGATACCAGACTTGGAGCCTCTTCAGAAGAACATCCCTCTGCAAGTGCTCCAAGCGAGACTCCGCTTTCTCCTGGGTGAGGACAACACACCAGGACTCCAGCTCAGCTACTCGCCGATTCGCCCTCTCAGCTTCAGCCTTGGCAGTGATGGTAGCCTTTGCCTTCTTCTTCATGTGGGCGATTTGGGTGATCTGGGCGCTATCCCTCGCGTTCGCGTAACTCAGGAACTTGTGCCACAAGCTGAGACCGGCGTACTCGTTGATGGCATTCTGAAACGGAAGGAGTTAGTACAGGAATCAGAAAAAGGGGACAAGGAAGAGGGGGAGAGATGCCTCACCTGAAGGTTGTACTTGGCAGCCTCCTTCATGAACTCAACTAGAGAATCCAGGCTGCGATCCATCAACTCCCTATCAATGGGGTGCGAAGCCCTCCAAGCAAGACATCGAGTGCGCTCCTCCCAAGCAACAAGGAAGACTTGTTGTTCAACAAGAAAACAGGGTCCCATGCCCCCTCCAGAGGCATGCCCTCTTCCTGATACACCCACGCCCTGAGCTCCTCCCTCTGGGACTTCAACTTGGCAGGGTGCTCACACCACTTAGGAACCTTCTGGGCCGCGACGCGCTTCCTCTCAAGGAAGTGCGACCAAACCCTAGTCTCCTCAAGCATGGTTGATGTTGCGCCCAAGTCCACCACGCCCGGCGAATACTTCCACGCATGTTAGAAGACTCCTTCCCGCATCAAGCGACTTATTAGTACAATTGAGGAAGACTTGGAACACAAATGCACACGAGGAGAGCACTTACCTTACGGAGGTCCCCTGCACAAGGCAAGGGTGGTCTCATGAGTCGACGGCTGGGGTTGTGGCTTTCCCACTGCCACTCCCAGATGGTTCGCTGGTAGGGCGAGCCACATCCCAGGCACTTGCCTTCTCTGGGACCTCCTTCGCCACCAAGGCATTGCTGGCAATGGTAACCGGGATACTTGGGGGTACCCCCTCTGGAGCCCCTTCCCCTTGGGGAGCCTGGCTGCTTGTTGGGGGAGCCTCTTGTACCTCGATTGTCACCCCTGGCTGTGCATCAACCAGACGGGCGCTTCACCTTTTGCGGGGCCGCTGTCGCCTTTTCTTCCACAGAAGTGCTGGCTCTCATAGCCAGCTTAGCCTTCTTCTTCATGGACAGCAGGAGATCGTCTGCTGATGTTATCCCCTTTGGTGGCGACACGACCACCTTAAATACCCGACTTCATCACGAAGATATTATTTAAAATATAAATAGCTTAAATATACATTTCATCACGAAAAAAACTACTATATTAATTTCATATTTAATATCCGAATAACATGGCAGATGAGAAATTCAAAATATGGTATCTATCACCTGATATTTAATGAGGTGTATCATACATGTTTAATCAGTCACTTTTTTGATGAATTTTTCTATCTATCACATGGTAATCCCAACATAAAATGAAACAGTGTTATGACATGTTTTACATTCTCATACTTGTCTGAAGCAACAAATCGGATAACATTAAGTCGCGCCACCTTTTCAAAAAATCACAAGTCAAACTCGTATTTAAATGAATCTATCTCAGCTTTACTACAATCATACAAACAAAACCAAGTAACCAACAACTTAGTTTTCTTGATCAATATACAGACGTGCATCCTGCCATCATACACACAAAACTAAGTTACCAATAAAACTAATTTAACAATGTCTAGCATGTGATGACACAAGTAACATGAATTTAGGAATTAGTAGATCTTTACTTACATGGACAAATCTGAATCATTTATAATTCATCGTCATCAAAATTCTTATCATTGCATCCCCCACACTTCACCTCCTGAAGCTTTCTTTTGATGCCTAAAGAACTTTACTGGATTAAACAACGCCTGCAAAATTCAAAGCAACGCAGAGATAGATTCAACATGTCTTTCTCGTGCATGATGGACTCATAAGCATGTACATAGAATCAGATAAATGCAAGGTTTGAAATTGGCAGCATCGAAGTAGCTTAAAAATCTAAAACTCTATTATATCGATCATGCTAGCATTAAACACTATTATATCATTCCCTCAATAGTCTCATACAACATTGCACAGATATATCAAAATTTTCACCATGAGTGTTTCATGTCTTTAACTTTATCTATCATTTTATAATCTCAGCCATATATTAAATGAATCATAATCCTTGGGAAAATTATGGATTAAAAATATTGAAGATGCATATCCCTGATATATTAAGAACATTCTTAATTGCCTAAAGTCATTCGACTCAACTAAATAGTTGGTACACAACATATCTAAACATCAAAATCCAAGAGATTATTCTTGTACCATAATTTTTGGAATACCTCCTATCTTTCCACCCCGACTCTACCCTCACACATCAAAATGGTCTTTCTGGCAACCATTGTTTTCTTATTATAAGTAAAAGGACATGCACCCCTAACAGGATTTACAACTAAAAATCAAACAATTGGGCGGTTTACTAAATCCTACATAAAACTACAAAGTCATCACTGTATTCCCATTTACTACAAAAAGTTTGATGCAAAAATTTATACTTATTCCTTATTTTCTTACTTATCCATTGTCAACAATAAAACTCAAGTAAGGATGAGATTCTTAAGCCAATGAAATCAAAGAAAAACTCTCAAATGCAAAAATGTCAGTTACCTTAACAACATCATTACATATCAGTCATATAGGATTTCTTAAGCGCTTCTTCAAGTCATATTGTAAAAACAAAAAGAATGGCGGACAGCAACATCAGTAGGCAAGTAAAATAGAATGACATAAACCTGGATAGCTTCATGAAGATGAAGAGTTGTCTTATCTTCCAGCAAACCAGTCTTCTAAAGGTCTTCAATATAGACAATTAAACGGCTCAAAATAGAGTAAGTTAATTGCATTGTTTTAACGACATGCAAAACCTGAAACATATTCCAATATTTTTGTGTCAGTTTCCAAATTTTGAGCCTGAACATGCAATTCAAGGTATTGTTAAAGAAATTCACACCCTGCAAATCAGTTTGGCTAATTTTAGCATCTAACAGTGGGTAGAAAAATTCTAATACATGATGTCAAGAAATGAATTTGTCATTGGTGCAAGGCTGATGAGTCTAAGTGCTAAACCCCTCCACTGAACCAAGGAATACAAAAATCAAGACTACAAAAGTAACCATTAAAATCCGAACATACAAATACTTTGTGGATAAAAATCAACAAATATTCACAAAACAAAGGAAAAGGCATATTGAAGCTTGCAGCTAATAAAATAAAAAATTGAAACTAAAAAGGTTTAAGGAATAGAAAAGGGAGGGCTTCTATAAACTTGAAAAAAAAACAAACCAAGTCAAAATAGGATCCTCATCCAAATGATTCTAGACGTTAACAACAAAATTGTTGTTGGTGGTACACTGATAACATGATTGCAAACTTCCCATTAATTGCTTTGACCTGCAAGAACAAATAGATAAATTAATGATTCTACTTAATTTTGTTGATGAAGTGGGATGCTAAAGTAGATGTGATAAATTATACATAAGAACATAATGTATAACCAGTTAAACTTAACTCAGATCTAATAACCGTCTGTTACTACTGATGTAGATGCAAAGATACTCATTCAAATGTAGCCAATTATTTATTTATTTTTCTTTTTTGGTATAAAAGCTAACTACAAGAACTACAATAAAATAAAAATACTTCGAGAAAATTAGGGATAAAATTACTAATTCAAAGACAAACCATCAATATTAATTACTAGAGGATTATCATACAAAAAATCCTAAATCCGATTAAACCATATACTCCAGACATCCAGACAAAATATTAATAGTATCAAACAATCAGAATAGCGGACTTCGGACAATCTGCTACTTTGATTTATACTTACCAGTGTTCACCGGACCCCCAATGATCGTCTAAGCGACGCTAACCAATCAGAAGAATACATGTTTGGAACAAAGGTATCTCGCCGCCCATCTAGCAACTCCTGAAAAGTCATAATTATCAGAAAATCAAACCAGTAATGAGACTCATGATTCGATCAAAGAAATAATAAATAAACTCAAGAAAAAACCACATAAGTATCAGATATTCAGAATAGAGAACCTCAGACAATCCCCATAATTGTTAAAAAAAATCCTAATTTGGTTTTCTACTAACCAGTGCTAATCGAAAACCCAACGACTATCTGATCGACACCGGCCAAGCACTGTACGGAGAACCGCTATCTGGAGACGCACTGTATAAAGGATAACCATTTTGAGTTGTGCCGTCTGGAAACACGAAGAAAGGCCTGCTGGTGTGGCGCCGTGAAATCAGAAATTGGAGTAGTGCTGCTCTATTGTGCCGTTGGAAATCAGGGAGCGTAATGAAGGCCCTATTTCTCTAGACAGAGCAAGCGGCAGCTTGAGGGAGTGGAGGCTAAGAAATGGCCTGCATGTTACCCCCTTCGGCGGAAGCGCACGAATGCAGAATGCCCGGCGGCGTCAGCGAGAACCGGAATCGGGGCAACAGTAAAACAGAGTTCCCTCGGTGTGGTGGCCCAAAACCCAACTCGATTAAAATGTGTAAATATATAAGGGTGAGTCCTCGTTGAGAATACAGTATGGGTCAGGCGTAGGATAGGGTATCTCAGAAATCTAGAATACTTGGAACTAATATACCTGCATAGAAAACACATATACAAACGATAACAGATATACAGATAATAATAAGAACGATGTCAGAATTGTTAGTAGTCAGACAGAATCGGTAGACCTCTAAGGCTCTTAGCCTTACAGAAGAGGTTCTTCAGATATATCAGAGGCATTGTACCAGCCTGGGGTCCGGAATCACCGCTGCCGACAAGTTATCCCGAGTGATGACGGGAAGTAACTTGTCGGACAAGTTATCCTGCCCAGAACAGATCCAAATGCCAGAATGCAGGAGGTAATTTTCCGGACAAGTTATCCCGAGTGACGACGGGAGGTAACTTACCGGACAAGTTTTCCTGCGCAGAAAAGATCCAGATGCCGGAATGCAGATCTAGAAACCAGAATGCATATATAAGCCTCAACTGAGTTCGGTATCACCAGGCCCCACCCTCAACTCAAACTCAGCCCCAGTTACCCCAACATGCATATATAAGCATCCCAAAATGCGGAGTCAAGAAAAACTGGACTCTTACCTTGTATACCGAAAATTCCTGAACCAGACTCCCGCGCAGATTTCCAAAAACCAATTTCGGTAGAGTTTCGGCTTAGTTTCTGCCTAACTCTCTGTTGACAATTCATCAAAAGATCACAGAATAAACATCCAAGATCCACAAAATCACAGATCTGAGCAACTCCGCCACACACCAGAAATTCTGACGTTAACGGTTTTACACACAGAAACTTATTTACAAAAACTGATCCGTAGAGAATGCATAACTCTTCACCGTGAACAACATATATCATTACCTCTTCACAAATCTGAAGTTGGGTTCCCGTGCAAAAAATCATATGCGGATTTCGGCAGTACTCCGGAATCGTTTCATCTCAACCTCCTCTTCAGAACTAATCCAGAAACACATAAACAACGTTTAGAAACCAAGAAACATACCCCATATGTGTGGCGCCTCAACAAGTAAAAAACTCTAGAAAAAACGGCTTTCAAACGGAGCTGTTTAAGAAAAATCTAATCCGTAGGTTGTTCCTAACTTCTCAAATGGATCAGTTTAATATAATTAACTCGAAACTTGGACGAGTATTGGTGGAGTTCACAAGAAACTCATCAATGATGGTTCACTTTCATGGTGTCACGTAACAAGCAGGAAGAAGAAGAAGATGAGAAAGAACATTTTTTTCCTTCTTTTCTCCTTATATATATTATTTATTTATTTTCGTCCTCTTCTTCTCTTGTCTTTTTCTTCTCTTTTGTTTTCTTTCTTTCCTCTCCGCCGACCTCTCTCTCTTTCTCTATCATTTTGTTTCACTTTTTATTCTTTGCACTTTAGTCCCCAAAGTTTGTAAAGTTACAGTTTTGTCCAACTGCAATTTGCATATTTTTCAAACGGGAACACCAACGGAACAGAAATTTGGACACCAACTCCGGGACTTCATAACACATAGAAAACATATTTAACATGTTTAAATTGAAGTCCCGATATTCACAAAAATCAGAAAATAGATCGTCAATACAGAAATTACCTCTGAAGTCGCCAAGCGCGTGGCAGCTGTAGCAATCTCCCCCCTTAGGACTCTTGGTCCTCCAAGAGGGTCCTCAGTCTCTGATACTCCTCGGGATATCGCTCTATCAGATCCTTCTCAGTCTCCCAAGTCACTTCCCGGTCAGAATGATGTGACCACTGAACTTTGACCATCGGAATTAACTTGCTACCGAGTTTCCGAGTATCCCAAGCCAGAATGGCAACCGGTACCTCCTGGTATGTCAAATCCGGTGCCAAGTGAACTTCCTCCGCAGGTACAGTCTGAATTGGACCCAATAGACACTTTTTGAGCATACCGACGTGGAGTACATTGTGAACCGCAGACATGCCGGGTGGCAATCCCAGACGATAAGCTACCTTGCCAACCCGCTCAAGAATCTCATACGGACCGATATATCTCGGGGCTAACTTGCCTCGTCTACCAAATTTGATAAATCCCCTGATCGGTGCAACCTTCAGCCATACCTTATCACCCACCTCGAACTCCAGATCTCTCCGACGTCTATTCACATACGAGGTGGTTCTGTCGTTTGGAGCCTTCAACCGTGCCTGAATCTTCTTAATCTTCTGCGTAGTCTCCTTAATGATCTCAAGACCTAACTCCACTCTGTCCGATGCCTCCAGCCAACAATGAAGTGTCATACACCTCCGTCCATACAGAGCCTCGTAAGGCGCCATACCGATGGTACTCTGATAAATGTTATTATACGAGAACTTTGCCAACGGTAAGTGCTGATCCCAGTCATCCCCGAAATCTATCGCACAACTCTGCAACATATCCTCCAGAATCTGAATAACTCTCTCCGACTGTCTGTCAGTCTGAGGGTGATAAGCTGTGCTCAGATGGATACGTGTGCCCAATGCTTTATGGAGTCTGGTGAAACGTGGATCCCGATCAGATACTATGGAGTCTGGTACTCCATGTAAGCGCACGATCTCTCTGATATACAGATGGGCAAGCTTCTCCAACGGATCAGTCACTCGGATGGGCAAAAAGTGAGCACACTTACTCAATCATACTCGAGCCACCTACGTTGTCTCATGTTCATCTCCTTCTGAGTGAACAAATACTTCAGACTCTTATGGTCGGTATAAATCTGAAATTTGCTGCCGAGCATATAATGTCTCCACTACTTCAGAGCATATATCACTGCAGCCAGCTCCAGATCATATGTTGGATAATTTTGCTCGTGCGGTCGAAGTTGTCTCGACCCCATAAGCAATGACGTTCCCCTGCATCAGAACACATCCCAATCCGACTCGTGACACATCTGTGTAGATAACATACGGCACACTAGGATCCGGTAATATCAGAATTGGAGCATTCGTCAACCTCTGCTTAAGCTCCTGAAAACTGCGGTCGCATGTGTCGGACCATACAAAAGCTCGTCCCTTCTGAGTTAGCTGATTAAGTGGTGAAGACAGAATGGAAAAAGCCTGAACAAACCTCCGATAGTACCCAGCCAATCCCAGAAAGCTCCTGATTTCACGAACATTCGTTGGTTGCTTCCAGTCTCGTACAACTCCGATCTTCTTGGGATCCACAAATAAGCCAAGTTTACCAATAACATGACCCAGAAAAGCAACCTCACGAATCCAGAACTCACACTTGGAGAACATGGCATAATGTCGGTGTTCCCACAGTGTTTATGGCACTATCCTAAGATGATCCTGATGTGCATCCTCATACTTGGAATAAACCAGGATGTCATCAATGAACACCACCGTAAACGAATCTAGGTAAGGATGGAAGACCTTGTTCATCAGATCCATAAACGCCGTGGGAGCGTTAGTCAGACCGAACAACATAACTGTGTACTCGTAGTGTCCATACCGAGTCCAAAAAGCAGTTTTCAGAATGTCTTCCTCCTTAACCCGTAACTGAAAGTTTCCGGACCGCAGGTTGATCTTCGAAAAGACCTTTGCTCCTTTCAGCTAATCAAACAAATCGTCGATCCTGGGTAACGGATACTTGTTCTTCACTTTGATGTTGTCTATTTTCCGATAATCGATGCACAACCTGAGGGTTCCATCCTTCTTTCTCACTAACAGAACCGGAGCACCTCATGGAGAAGTGCTTGGTCTAATAAACCCTTTTGCAAGCAATTCATTCAGTTGTTTCTTTAACTCATTCATTTCAACTATAGGCATGCGATAAGGGGGAACAGAAATAGGAGTAGAACCTGGTTGGAGCTGAATCTCAAACGTAATCTCTCGCTCCAGAAAGACCCGTGAAAAGTATCGTACAATCAGGATCTTCTCCAGCTCCATTCTAGTATCAGCTGGATTCAATCCATAATATTCTTCCTCACTCACCACCGCACCTGATCCAGAATCTGAAGCTGCATAGCGTGTTCCACAACTTCCACATCCGGCACTACAGATAGAGGTATTACCTCTCTAGATACTAATCTGCCACTAGGCACAATCAATCTGAACAAAATTCTTGGATAACCAATCCATCTCAAGAATCACATCATAAGTCGGAACATCCAGAACTAACAGATCAGATAGAAAATTGTGTCCTCCCACTGTCAAGACACACTACCGAGCCATCTCATTCGAAAACAGATACTGACTCCCAGCAGTCTTGATCAGATAAACATCAGATAACTGGCAGACATATAACTACAGAGATTGAGCACATTTCTGTGCTACAATCGATGTAGAAGCCCCAGTGTCAAAAAGCACATGAAAAGATATATTGTTTAGAAGTATTGTACTTTTCAACGCTCCTTGCTGAGTTGACTCGCCCCGCTCGATCTGAAAGACTCTGCCTCCTCGAGGCTGCTACACTGGCAGAAGTGGTGGTCACGCTGGCTGTCGCGGACCTCTCTGAGGTGCCTCCCATCCCCTGCGTGCACTAAGCTGCAATGGAGGCAGTGCCCGAGAAAAACTGCCAGACTCCTGTCTGGACATCAGAGGACAATCGCGGATCTAGTGCTCCGTGGACCCGCATCTTAGACATTGACCAGACTCGCGATAACACGGTCGACCGGGGTGGAGTGTCCAACAACTGCGACAAGGAGGTCCAGATGGTGCTACTACAATGCCCTTTCCATCAAACTTCATCGGATTCAGATGCAGAAATCGCTCCAACAATCTGACATCCCTTGATCGGGACTCCTACTGACCATGTTGCCTACGAGACCGGCGAGAGCACTCTGACTCATCATACTCATCATCGTTATGTCGTCGGCGATGCCGATGAATCTCATCATCCCGGTGTCGCTCGTCCTCAGAACGATCAGATCATAGATCGAGGGTGTCGTCTCTCTGAATCCTCCACGTCGGTACTCTGTCTCCGCTCCTCCTACAACGGAGTACTAGTATGAGCTGTGCTGGGGGTGACCATATTCCCCTCACTTAGAACCTGCTGTGCCCCCAGAGCAGCCTGAGCCAATGCAGGCAACAATGCTGTAACTATATCTCGGATCTGCTCCAGGGTCTGTGCGAGGTCAAGGGGACGTTGCTGCTGCAGCTGAGGGTGCAACTTCTATCCCAGATCCCGATCTTGTCGGACATCTCTCAGAGAGTCGGGATCCCTGTCCCGCTCACCCTGATATCTGACTCGCTGATAGCAAGTATTAACCATGACTCCAAAAATTCATAGATACCAAGAGCACATACAAGACGGAGAGTGTTTAACATAAGCTAGTAGCGGTATTTCTATAGGCTCTGTAATGTAAATGTAATGTATGATGCAATAACCCCAAATCTCATAATCACATATGCATATCAGAAATCTAATTCTGGGCGTCCGCCCTTTCTGAAGTCCAGATCTGATTCTGCATAGTACGTCTCGAAGAACTGACCCCGCACTCTGACACCTATTCAAAAAATGTTCAAGTAAGGGGGTGGCCAGACCCCTTACCGAACATCCTTGGAAAAGCGGCAGAATAGCGGCTCGCCCTACCAAGCCCGTACACAGAACATAAATTCACTTATGGACCACACCAGGCTCATAACACAAATTCACTTTATCCTCGTACTTGACTAAACCTGCTATGATACCACCTTTACTGTTACCCCCTTCGGCGGAAGCGCACGTAATGCAGAACGCCCCGCGGCGTCAGCGGGAACCGGAATCGGGGTAACAATAAAACAGAGTTCCCTCGGTGTGGTGGCCCAGAACCCAACTCGATTAAAAAATTTCCTTTCCTTTACTCTACTAATGCTATTAACTTGTAGTGCAAGTAACAAGGCATGGTACCAACCCGGGATCCAGAATCCCCGCTAACGACAGAACAGATCCAGATAGCGGAATACAGAAGGATACTTGTCAGACAAGTTATCCTGAAGCACTCCCAGAAGGAAACTTGTCGGACAAGTTATCCTGAGCAGAACAGATCCAGATGCCATAATGCATAATGCAGGAGGTAACTTTCCAGACAAGTTATCGGCAGGTAACTTGCCGGACAAGTTATCCTTCGCAGAACAGATCCAGATGCCGGAATGCAGAAAGAAACTTGCTGGACAAGTTACCCTGAATGATAACAAGAGGTAACTTGCCGGAAAAATTATCTCGGAGCGTTCACCCGCATACCCGAGCCTATGCCATAAACTGAGTTCGGTATCACCGGGCCCCACCCTCAACTCGAACTCAGCCACAATTACCCCGAAACGCATATATAAGCATCCCAGAATGCGGAGTCAAGGAAAACTGAACTCTTACCTTGTATACCGAAAATTCCCGAACCGGGCTCCCGCGCAGATTCCAGAAACCAATTTCGGGAGTTTCGGCTTAGTTTCTTCCTAACTCCCTGTTGACAATTCATCAAAAGATCACAGAATAAACATTCAGGAACCATAAAATCATAGATCACATAATAACATTTTTTCACACAGAAGCTCATTTACAAAAACTGATCCGTAGAGAATGCATAACTCTTCACCGTGAACAACATATATCATTACCTCTTCACAAATCTGAAGTTGGGTTCCCGTGCAGAAAATCAGAAACGGATTTCGGCAGTACTCCGGAATCGTTTCAGCTCAACCTCCATTTCAGAACTGATCCAAAAACACATAAAGATGTTTAGAAACCAAGAAAAACATCTCACATGTGTGGCGCCTCAATATGTAGAAAATTTCAGAAAACAATGGCTTTCAAACGGAACCGTTTCAGAAAAATCTGATTCGTAGGATGTTCCTAACTTCTCCCAATGATCAGTTTAATATATTTACCTCGAAGCTCGATCCAACCTTGATGAAGATCACAAGAAGCTCCCATGGAGCTCTTCCATGGAGATGAACGAAGGAAGAAGAAGAGGAAGAAGATGATACATTTTTCTTCTTTTTCTTATATATATATATATATATATATTTCCCCACTTTGTTGACTTCCTTTTTCCTTTGTCTTTTTTTCTTCTTTTCTTCTTACTCCTTCTCATGTTTCTTTCATTCTTTTCTTTTTATATCTCTCGTATATATATATCTATATATATATATGATAATGGTAATATATAATATTACTACACTTAAAAACCAACATGTGTCCTCCCTTTTCACCATGTGTACTCGCTTTTCTTTTCTTAATTTCCTATTTATGGTATAAGTTGGCGTCACTTGTCTCTCATCTCAATAATTGACTTCCAACTTTCCTTATTTACAATTTGGCCCAAAAATTTGTAAAGTTGTTGTTTAGTCTAACCGCAACTTACATATTTTTCAAACGGTACCACCAACTGAAATGAAATTTGAACACCAATTCCGGGACTTCATAACACATAGAAAACATGTTTAACATGTTTAAATTGAAGTCCTGATATTAACATAAATTAGAAAACAAATCGTCGATTGTACAGAAATTACCTCGGAAGTCGCCCGGCGCGCGGCGACTGTAACACTGCATATGGATGCCGAATATCAGAGGGCTAGAGGACGATAGTCTTCTTTCAAACGGAGCGTGCGGCTTGGTTTTGTTATATGTGTCTGATATTTGGAATGAAATGGGAAGGAAGGGTTGATCGTGATTCGTGGTTAGATTGAGTGGGTTTTTAATTGTAACAATTAATTGGGATGGTGAATGATATGATTTGAAATTACAATTTTCATATATTTATTTATTTATATAATACACCTAATAGAACACTAAACGGAGTGTATACGAATCAAAAAAACAAAACGAAGTTTATAAACCTATATAGGAGTGGAGAACAAAATTGGAAAAGGGTGGATTAATTAGAGTAGTGATTGATTGAAATTTCATTAATTACTTACTTATTGGAGTGCATAACATGATTTGACTATAATTGTGATTAATGGTAATTTAATCTGTAAGAATTTCTTATCAAAATATTCCATAAATATGTTAAATTGGACACGTCATTTAAACAAAAACTGATGTGATCCTACGTGGCACCTAGGTGTCTCTCTAAAATCGCAGTATTCGAATTTTTTTTCTAACTCTGCCACCTAGAGTCTCCTGCAATAAGATATAATAGTAGATTACACCGATTATGAATCTCAAAATGGAAAGTGAATGGTAGTAAATAGTGGGTCTGGTAATGGAAACTGATCGTTTAAACAATGGTAAGCAGAATAAGTGATTTATTGTGAACGAATTTAACATAAAATCATTCATATGTGGAAATGACATGGCGCTGAGGTGTCTTCACCTGGTTTAAGAGTTCAATTTTTTCTGCCACATAGTTATCCTGTTTTAAGATATTATAATAGATTATGAGTATGCCACCAAGAGGCTCCCCTATAAAAACCCAACCATTAGCAAACATAAAGGATCCAACAACTTCGCTTTGCTTTCTCTATACTTTCACACTCTAAGTTTACTAACTTGAGCGTCCGAGTCTTGATCAATAAAAAAATTTCTGTTTGGTCCAAGCTAACCCTTTAATTTCAAGCAGAGCAAGCAACACATTCTTCAGTGTGGTTTCCCACATCACCAGAAATCTGAAGAAGAATCTCAAAGTGGCCAGCCCTGTAGACGTTCGACCACTAAATGGCTTCATGTATTAGAACAGTGGCAACCCTCAATAGAACCCAGCTCAAACCAAGGCTGGTGGGGGGAAGCCCCATTCTCAAGAATCACTCAAGGACACTTGGACGACCTCCACTAAGTCTGAAATTTCAGCCTTCTACTAGGAAGCAGGGAAGTCAGCTTCTTATAAGGAAGCCCCTACGAAATGCGCCTCTAACCTTTGGAGCACAACAACAGCAGGAGGATCTAACCGAACTGTATCGCAGCTCTACAGCCGTGGTCAAACAAGTTCGGTGAATTGTGGCCGAAGAGGGTCACAAGAAACACTCCCCCTTACCCCGAATGAGATTTCCCTTAACCACACCTTAGCGGCACTCACCAAGAAAACCGAAGGGACTCTCTCCAAGCCCATGGAGTGATCTCTCACTCTCACCTAGCATTGAATTCATCTGCCATTATCTCGTTCAGGCCATCACCGAACGGGCACTCTTTACCATATCTGCAGCCGGAGAATCCGTCCCCCTGGAAGGAGCCCTCGGCTCGAAACACGATCTAGATGGCCATCGAAGAGGTCTTGCAAACGCTAGACAAACGCCTCTCAAACGCCTCTCCGGATTGCAGATCGCCATCGAACGCGTCTCAAACGCCTCTCCCTCGGCTCGAAACACGATCTAGATGGCCATCGAGGAGCCCTCGGCTCGAATCCCCGACGAAACGTCTCCGAACGTCTCTCCGGATTGCAGACTGGCGAGATCACACCATTTGTACCATACGTTGGGGACTTTCCGATACCTTCAGACCTCCATATTTCAATACTCGACAGCAACAACGGCTGAGGGGACCCCCAAGCGCACATCTGAAAGTACAAACCTCAAATGGAGCTTTAGGGAGCAGATGGCATCACGCTCTGAAAATGCTTCGAGGCCACCCTCGCTGGATCCGCTTTTGATTCTTTCAAAGACTTGTGCGTACACTTTGTCAATGGAGTCGACCGGCAGCCAAACAGACCGTTCAGATGTTTGACATCAAACAAGGTCCAAAAGAGTCCATTAGACAGTTCGTCGTACGCTTTAATAAAGAAGCAATGACTGCCATTGATCTCAATCTGTATCTAA
This sequence comes from Stellera chamaejasme, assembly GCA_024586325.1. NCBI lineage: Eukaryota > Viridiplantae > Streptophyta > Magnoliopsida > Malvales > Thymelaeaceae > Stellera > Stellera chamaejasme. Next base: position 51,099,849 of record CM044981.1, on the reverse strand, counting down.
CAACTTCCTTCTTCCTTCTCTCCACTTTTAGACTCTATGTTTATTGACTTCACTATCAGAGTCCCGATCAATTGAAAAACAACTGGTTGATCCAAGCTAATCCTATTATTTCACGCAAAGCAGGCGACGCCTTCTTCAATATGGTTTCCCACATCACCAGAAATCAGAAGAACCTCCAAGTGAACGACTCTATAGACGTTCGGCCACTAGTACCGAAAACATGGTTGAAATCAAGTCTATACCTTTACAGTCTTAAAGCAAAAGAAATTCAACTAGAATGATAACCACCATTAAGAAATTTTGAGAATAACCAAGATTCGCCATTTTTGAAACTTATGAATATTTTTTCTTATGAATGAGTTAAAAATGAATTAATAGAGAACACAATATTTATTCCCAAAATGGAAACTAGCATAAAAAGAATGTATTACGACAAAAGAAAACAAGCTGGGTATTGGTTTGGTTTATCAGAATAAAAATTGTGATTAACGTTGGAGTTATACATGAGGCCAAATTTTGGCGAAATGTTTTATAATCAATAGAGGCTTGGAGGTATGCTAGAGAAGGTATATCATTTTGATTGTTTTTATGGATGATTTAGAGGCAGAGCTTGACTGATAAATAAAGCGTGTGTTTGCTTATGTGTGTGTGTAATGGCAACTAATTAGGTTTATTAACTACACTATTCGTCTGCCAAAAGTTGACTTGTGTATTATAATTTGAAATCCAAATTTTTCAGATATATTTTTTGTGGATTTTTTTAATGTTTATCTTCTTTTTTTATTCGGGGAGGGAGGTACCAGTGTACTACCCCCCTGAGCTTCTCAAAGAACCTGCAAGCATCTAACCTAAAGTCTAACCTAGGCCTAGTTCACTAAAGATGAAAATACAACGAAGCAAAAGAACCAAGAAGAAAATCCCTGAGGTCCTAGAAGAAAAAAAAAAGAAAATAAAAACTCGCAGTGAGAACGTGAGTTACAGATAACATCCATGGTTATAAGGTCCTTCATAAAAAAGAGCATGGAGTAGATCCATGTACAACAATTCGCTTCTGAAAGTTCTCGTCTCTCCAAATTGTGAGCGAACTGATTTGCCTCTCGAAATATGTATTGAAGTTTCCAACTGTGCAAATTTTGAAGCCCCCCCGAATTTCTTTGATAATGAGTGCCACTTCAAAATTGCCCTCACAAGGTGTTAGGATGGCATAATCCATTGACCGGGCATCTGATTCCAACACAACCTTCTGAGCCTGCTTTTTTTGTACCAAGATTATGCACTCTTTGATAGCCAGAGCTTCACCATGAAAAGTATTCGGTATACCACGTCTTCTAGTTGTCATAGTTGCAACGATTCTCCCCCCGACATCGCGCAGGATGACGCCAATTTCAATCCAACCATTAGTCTCGATTGCGGCTTCCATGTTTGCTTTAATCCATCCACTTGGCGGTGGGTTCCATCGAGCTAAATGGCGTGGTGAGGTGTCAATATCCTGGATATGATTTATAATCTCCATTATTTGCTGTGAGAATAGCCAATTAAACATCATTGTTGACCATCTCCTTTTGCCATGGGTGACGTTGTGGTTTCACCAAATAAGATATGCTATAAGTATAAACTTGCACAAACCTGACTCCAATCTACTCGCTCTCACCACATTAATCCATTCTCCGACATCCGTCCTTGCATGCATCACTACTTGTTGATCACTTACCGACCATATTTCCCTCATGGTTTGACAATCTCGGAGGATGTGTATTGTAGTTTCCTCTCGCTTGTCGCATAGAGGGAAAATATTGTAGTCCAGTGAGAACACTCATATGACATATGTCGGGATAACCTATCCTACAGCCTTTATCATAACTTCTTTTTCGGCGCGTGAGAGGGATTTAGTGAATCATGTCTTAGCTTGTTGCGCCATGCGTTCCTTGATATCGGAATGCTCCTTTTTGCTCCTACCTATATAGGTTGGCAAACCAAGATACTTATCCACATTGTTACATTCACTGACACCAAAAATATTCAAGAACCAGTCTTTATCCACGCTGCGAGTATTAAGGCTAAAGAAAAGTCCAGATTGTCGAAATTAATGCACTGACACTGAAACTTTCTCTTAGTGTCGGAGAACATTGCTCAAATGTGTAGCTTCTTGTGCAATCACCTTATAGAAAATAAGATGCTCCTTTTTGCTCCTACCTATATAGGTTGGCAAACCAAGATACTTATCCACATTGTTACATTCACTGACACCAAAAATATTCAAGAACCAGTCTTTATCCACGCTGCGAGTATTAAGGCTAAAGAAAAGTCCAGATTGTCGAAATTAATGCACTGACCTGAAACTTTCTCTTAGTGTCGGAGAACATTGCTCAAATGTGTAGCTTCTTGTGCAATCACCTTATAGAAAATAAGGTTGTGATCAGCGAATAAGAGATGAGTTACCGCTAGGCCACTCTAACTCACTTTTACTCTAGTAAGAACCTTCTGCTGATGAGCTTGTTGGATCAGAGCTGAGAGACCTTTTGAGCATAATAAGAATAAATATGGTGATATCAGGTCTCCTTGTCGGAGTCCCCACCAAGGCATGATATTCCCATGGCGCGCTACATTACTAGTCACCAAATATTTAATCTGTCACCACCTCCCCCGTCAGACACCTACCGAGCCCGGCGGGAAGCGGTCGCCGGTCGGAGGTGCGGTGGTGAGCAAGGTGGGACCAAGATCGCACAGCTAATTCGAGATTGTTTCGCGGGCCCTTAACTAACCCAGTAGGTCCCCTTTCTAACAACAGATCAAATATAACATTCCATGCAGAAACAGATCACAAAAACGAAGCAATGGGCTCCGCCATGATCGAATATCGAAGCGTAACATCGAAATCAGATTATCAAAAGGAAGTCTGTTCTTTCACTACCGAACAGAGGCTTCCGCATGATCAGCATACTCATTCAATCAATTCAGAGCAAAACGCATATATATACATAATCACAATCAATCTCAGATGAACAGACGGACCTACAAAAACATGCTATCGTAATACTACATGCCAACAGAGTATCATGCTACAGAGCTATCTACGGGCAGAAGGTGCAACCGTACAAAAGTCGGGCGTCGGATAAAGAAACCGACGAGGAGCCCAAAGTCTAGGTCCAGATGCTGCTAAACCCTCAAAATAGCAAACCAGACAGCCTTGCGGAAATCCTACTCCGCTGGCCCAGAATCCTTATCTCCTGAAAAATGTTAAGTAAGGGGTGTGAGTTTTTCTTAAAGAAAAACCCAGTAAGAGCTTAGGCAGTAGTAACGATGTTTCTTCCGACAAACCTGCAAAAACAGATCAGAGCAGATATACATACAGATAGCAAATATACAGATCAGAACATATGCAGAAATAAATGATGTGTGCACAACATCCGAATGTAACGGATCATGGCTAGATCTTCCCCGACCATGGCTAGATCTTCCCCGGTCCCAACCGGCGACCGGCATTCGCCATGCGTCGGCATTCGCCATGCATCCAGCAACCCCGTATGTCACGGACCATGGCTAGGTCTTCCCCGACCATGGCTAGATCTTCCCCGGTCCCAAACGGCGACCGGCATTCGCCATGCGTCGGCATTCGCCATGCATCCACTCACGTAATGAACATACCGGAATGATGCGAACCATAGGCCGTCACGGTCCTCAAGGGATTGTAACCCTATCTCGGACTGGTCCCCTATGCGAACGCCATCCGTTGTGCCGTATCCCAGTTAGTTCGGGTCACACAGACGCACGAACCACGGCACCGAAGCAAAGCTGTACCTGCGCACCGTTACTCCTACCATGGGACTAGCCTTGGGGCTCCACTATCCCGATCTAAGACCGAAGTCAGAGACCGAGGCCCAAAACTTGCCTCAACCATCCTACATTACAATAACATAGGTAGGTCGAACCCTTACCTCGAATTGAAAGCAAACGCAACCGTAGAGGGTAGCAGCCAAGCACCAACACCAATCTTCTTCCTTACCCAACCTCAATCCTTGCTTCACAAACCACCTAACATTTCACACACTTTCCACATTACACTTTTATTGAACACAACAATATCCATTGACAATTGGACCTCACTCCAAGACTTAAAGTTGCTCAAAAACATTGTCTAAACATGCTTGAAACCTTAAACCACACAAAACACATGCTTCCACAATCCACCACAAACCCGGATGAACATTGCCTTAGGTATGTAATCGAAGCATATTTGGACAATGTTCCAATTATCAATATTGCTCTAAACATACCCAATAACAACAATTTGGATTGAATTCAACAATACAACACACTTCAACTCTCCACCATAAAACCTATGAGTTTTCTCTTAGCTCATAGATTAAACCATTGTTGGACCTTTCACCAAGTATTAATGTTGTTCCAAAACTACCCAACAACACTAATTTGAGGTCAATTTAACAAACCCCAAAATTCGCTCATCCTAGGTCATGAACCCTAAATCCGAAATTCCTCAATTCATGCTCAATTCGTGTTATAAAGTGTGTTTCTATCTCTAATCCAACATAGAAATACTACAACTAACTCAATTGCATCAAGAAATCACGAAAATTCGAACCTCACAATTTGGGCAATTTCCCAAATTCATCCACCAAGTGTTGTTGGAGTGAATCCTTTGTTGATTCGTTGTTCTTGTAGTGATTCCCGCACGAATCCACCGTTTCCACGCACCAAAGAGTCCAAAATCACTTGGATAGGAGCAAAACCGAATTGGGAGAGAGTTTGGCGTATTTTCGGAACTGAAAACGCGAAAATGAGGCTGAAAACGAGCTGCTCGCATTAAATAGCCGAGCAGGTGACGGTCAAAGCGACCCGATTCTCCAATCAGCGATCGCGACTTCGAAGAACACTACCAGTGCCCGGTGAAGACCAGGCGACCCGGTTCCTCAAGCGGGCGATCGCTGGTCCAGCAGACTCCAACCTCGGCCAGGCATCCAAGCGAGAGCCAGGCGAGCCTCTCCCGGCTCGGGCGATCGCCTGGTTCCGTGGAGAACACAAACTCAGCTGGTGTCCAGCGAGGCGCAGCGAACCAATTCCTCGTTCGGGCGATCGCTGGACCCGTAACTCACAAAATTCAGCCTTAAAGTGAACTTAACCAAAACCATAACAAAACAATTCCACTCCTACAACAACAACAACAACAAAACAACAAATATCAAACTCCACAAATTATAGATTTAAACATACCTCCAGAACTCCATTCACCGGAGATTATTACCGGAAAAGGTGGGGTGTAACATTATGATCATAAAACAGTCCATAATGGTGGAGATCATACGTTTGGGGATTATATATGGTAACACTCCTCGGATACGCATGGCAATTGTTTTGGACACAAACTTGTACATGACGTTGCAAAGGCTGATCGATCGGTACTCGTTTCATCATTTTGGCCTTCTTAGCTTTCAGGATGAGGATGATGTTTGTACTATTGACATCCTACATAGAAGCACCATAATTAAAAATATTAAGGCAAAAAGAGAGGACATCCGATTTTACCTGTGGCCAGAAGTGCTGATAAAAGCCTCATGGCAGTCCATCCGAGCCCGATGCTTTGCTTGGGTGCATCTCATATAATCGCATCCTAGGTTCACACAAGAGGTGTTGTCAATGGCTCTTTACTGGATCATGTCAAGAATAGTCTGATCTGCCTCCTCTGATGCCTGAAAAAGATTAGAAAAATAATCCACGACTATTTGTGCAATTTCACCCCCTCATATTTGGTCCGGCCCTCGTCATCCTTCAATCTATCGATTCGATTTACTCTTCTTTGCTCTGAGGCATGGGAGTGAAAGAATTTAGTATTTTTCACCCTCTGTAAGCCATGAAACTCGCGACCTCTGTTTCCAGAAGATTTCCTCCCAATGTCGCCATTCAATGATTAACATTTTTGTAACCTCTATCTTGCGTTGTACCTCATCATCAACCTCAAGGTGATTTAACCTCTCAAGTTCCTGCTTAATTCCATGTAATGTAGTACCGACATAGCCTTATTTCTCCTTGTTCCATCTACTTAGCTTTTGTCACACCGAATCAATACGGTTGCTGCTCTCTCTACTGCCACCAATCGGATTCGCCCATGCCTTCTCTACCACATTCGTACAAGCTCCATTCCATGTCCACATGAATTCAAACCGGAAGGGAGGGCTGCATCTCTGTCGTTGATTTGGTTCAAGTTTCATAGCCATGCATGGTGATCCGAGAATGCCACTAGCTTATGAAAGACTCGGTATTCGATGAACATAGAGATCCAGTCTGTTGTAGCATAGCAACGGTGCAATCTACATCACACTCTTTCGCCACCTACCCTCCTTCCTGACCAAGTAAAATCCAACCCAATGAAGTCTAAATCTGTCAACCCACAGAAGTCTAGACAATCTGTAAAATTAACCATCAATCTTTCCGCTATGAGTTCCCAACCTTTCTTCTCTGTTGTCCCTAAAATTTCATTAAAGTCCCCTACACACAACCAAGGTAAATTACTTCGACTTTTCAAAGTTTTGAGCAAATCCCAAAATTCCTCTCTTTTCTTCTAATCTAGCTCACAATCAACTCATGTCAGTGTCCAGGGATGATTGCCCTCGACTACCATGTCAGTATGCCTTTTGGAGTAGCTTAGTAGTCTGAGATCAACTTCCGCATTCAACAGTAGGGTCAGCCCACATGAGCTACCATCACTCTCAACTACAAACATGTTCCGAAAGCCACACTGGGTTCTGATCCACTCCATTCGTCCCGTAGACAGCTTGGTTTCGAAAAGGAAGGCCACTGTCGCCTCCTCCCTTCACAGGAGATTTTTAAGCATTCGAACTTTCTTTTCCCCTTTTCTTCTGGATACCCTCTTCCATTTCTTTATCCCTCTCCTCTCCAGTTCTGGTCTCCCCGATGAAGCAAGTTGAGCTGTCCCTCCGTATCGGTTGGTGTTGGGAGAGACAGGAGTCATAACCTGTTCTACTATTTTGTTGGAGTCTTGTATATGATTCACTTCTCCCACTTCCTCCTTATCGCCTTTCCTGGAGAAAGAATCATCTACATTCGATATGTCCTCCAAACTTGGCATGGAGCTTGGCCGTGATGTTTTGTTGTCAACCTGTCGATTCAGGCTTATGTCATAACTTCCTTTTCCACCTTTCTTTGCTCTATCATCTGTCCCTTCCTCTTCCATAATCAACTTCTGAACCGTTTTACTCTGAATAGTACTCATGTTATTTTGGTCCCTTCCATATTGAGTTTTTTGGTTTTCATGGTCATTAGCTTCATTACCCCCTCCAGTAGCTGATTAGTTGCTCCCTGTTGAGCTTATTGATGAAACATTAGCACCCTTATTTGCACCAAAGGTGCGTCTAGTTTGTTTAGCAGCAAGAGAGGCTCTTAGGAAAGGTCTGATTTCCCTTATCTTCTTTTTCGCAATCTCGATCAGTATGTCCTAATCGGCCACACCTATAGAAATTTTTTTGTAATCTCTCATACTTGAAAATGATAAAGTCTGGTTCTTTGCCTGCTATTTCGTATAATACTCTAACCAGTGGTTCCTGAATTGGCATTTCAATGCGAACCCTCGCGTATCGTCCTCCAACCTCCCCTACCTGCCGAGGAAGTCTGCTTATAGTTGCCTCCCTCCATGCCGTAATTGGTAAATTGTATACCCTTAGCCAAAAAGGTGTGGTATTTAGAATAGTTTTCTATGGCTACTCTGACAGCCCAACTTCACATAGGAGGAAAACGTGTTTATCAAAGAACCACGACCGTCCCTCAAGGACCCGGTCCACATCGCCTAATCCCTGGAATCTGAATAGGAAGCAGTTCTCATCAAGTACATCCTCCTCTATCGCCTTAATTGGTCTCTAGATCATTTTCAAGGTCTTGATGTGGGCCGGTGCGTTGAACGAGGTAGATTCGTGGTGATCCACTTGTCTCCCCATCTCCACAATCATCATCGATCAACACTCTCTTTGCATCAATGGGCAAAAATTTCTTCCAAGAGTTTTACAGGTCCTCCATTGTCAGTAGCGAAAAAGAACACCGCTCGCTAGAACAGAACACACAAACCTTGAACTTAAGTTTTGATAAAAAATTTTTACTGTTTATCTTTATTAAAATTTGAATCAAACATTGAACTTTGAAATAGTAAAGTCAAATCGCCACCGTGACTCCTTACCCACTACCAAAACTTCAGATCTGCCATCGAAATTCTAGATCTACCATCGCAACTTGAGATCTGCTACTGGGACTCCAGATCATCCACTACTATGTACCATAAAGTGTATAAAGCAATTTCCAGAAACTAATGTCTATAACAAATCATGTTAATCTCTATTATATTGTGTAAATGTGTTTTTTTGCAATAAAAATGATGAACTACAAAGTGTATAAAGAGATTTCAAAAAGTAAATTTCTACGACAAATAATAATTTCTGTTGTAATGTGTAAAAGTGTTTGCACATACTATAAAATGTTTTGTTTGATTATTTGCAATTAATTTTAATGTGTCTATGTAGTGTGCAAAGTGTCTTCTACAAGAGACTATAATGTTTATTTGTTTGTTCTACACCTTTCAATTAAGAACGAAATTCTCTACTAAATCATCAAAAGCTACCGAGAAAAGTTATAATAATCCTAAAACTATTGTTGTTTTAGTAATTAAGAAGGCCCATTCACCTCTTGTAACTTACCAAATCGTGTCTCAACCGGATGAGTTCGACAGACGGTTGATCGGGAATGTAGCTAATCGAATGACGCCCGTGATCCGAACATGAGCGGATCCCAACCTGCATTCTCCCTTTTTTCTTTTTTCCATACACAATGTAAATGCAAAGATCGGGATCATGTATGTAACCATCATCGACTCACTGATTGCGATCCTAAATGTGCCTCCACACCTTCCTAAAAGTGTATAGATATAAACATTGATTCATGTAGTTATATAATTAGTATCTAATAATTACTACTCACAATAATCGTTGCCGCCTTTTTAGTGTATAGTTTCCCATCTGCACTGAGTTCACATGCTTGAATAAGTCAAATGTTCCAGAGGCGCTTTATGGATGCTTCTCTTGTTGTACGATTGAAGTCGCTTAAAATGTAAACATAACATGTAATAGAACGAGACAATAACATGTAATTTAAATTGGGAAGTCCCATTACATACCAGATCGAGGCTAACTCGGCTACCGACTTTGACCCTTTTCTATATAACATTGAGTCCTCTGTAACACCGGCTCTTGCATGTTTCATCCTATTTTGATGTTGCTTAAATCGCACCAAATAAATATTCTTCCAACCTGTTCAAACTTTCACCACTCATGAAGTCAGCATATGCTTCACGATCGGCCCTTGTCTTTTTCTTTCTTAATGTGTAATACATATATTTCAGATGACTCCTTGCAAGTTCTCTATATATCGCCCATATTTCCTGTTCATATTCGGAGCCCATACACGTGTTTCGGTAAATAATTGCGTGAATAGACAAGTGTTGAAAGCTAGATATATCAAATATTAATTAAAGTTATATTAGAAACATGAATGAATATAAAGTATACTCAAACTCCAAAACCATCTTCGCACAGCTCCTTGTTGTTCTGCATCTCGCAAAGGTACCATATGCAGCATTGGTACCACCATCATACGCGCCTTGATTGAATATGAAACAAAGTTTTTGCGGTTGGTGGATTAAACACGAAAGGGAGAAACAAAGTGTGTGGAATGGTTACATAATACGTAATGTTGAATCTGAAGTCGTACATTACCCTCCACTATATGGTTCAATGAGGAGCCGTTGTTGTTGCATATTGACTCCGGTACATTTCCCGATCTACATGATCCAGCCTCCCGATTTGTTCGACGCTCATCTCGTGGTGTCTCACCGACATGTGTTCCTTGTGTTCCTTGTGTTCCTGCGCTCCCTCTTGTTCCACTCCGAGTCTCTTGGTGACTCGATCTTGTAACATGTTGAATGAGCTGCTACCAAAGTCATGAAAATATTTCAGCATTTCTCCTTGTTTTTTTCCTTTGCCATTTTTACGTCCATATGTATACGGAGGAGAGTTACTGTATCGCTCACCACCGTCATCCATTTGTGCTCCCGCTGCAAGATACAACACGAAACTGTATACGATAATAACATATTACATCATGTCAAACATGCGGTGACAATTTCATATATATGAAGAGTTTTCGTAATTGACTAACAAAAACAAGATGCTACAACTTAAATACATTCAATTCAATTTTCTTAAATGAAAAACATTTCAAATCAATCGAGTTGTCGCTTCTTCCGAATTCGAGCTATCATCAAGTTGTGTCACAATATTCAACTGACTATTCTGAATCGGAATCATTATCATTTGAATCCCAAAATCAATCTCCGGTTCACTAACATCCATGTGCTCCACATCTTCTCGTGGTGAGAACCTCCTCGAGTTGGTTCACCTAACGGTCCTAAATGATCCTCACTTATCCGGTCTCCATTCAACCGTACACTCCCATCATCTTGCCATGCTTCATCTTCAACATGGTAGTTGTTGTTCTCGAATGACCTCTTGCTTTGACTTTAATCACATTAAGCCAACCAGTCTTATCCTTTGTTTTCATTGGATAATGGTTGTAATATACTTGCTCAGCTTGGGATGCAAGTATGAAAGGATCATACTTGGCATATCGTTATTTTCTTTCACTTCAACAATCCCATAATCTTTATCAACCCTTGTGCCACGTCCAAGAGTGGGATCAAACCATTTACACTTGAACAAGATTAAGCGTTTTATTTTATAGGTAAACCCGGAACTCCAGTTGTAGTATTTCCTCAAGCTCACCATAGAAATCACATTCAACCTGTCGAATCTCCACTACAACGAACACAAACTCCACTATTATATGTCACCTTACCAACCCCCATGTCGTTGTCCAAAACTTGTACCCATTTACAAAGTAAACAGGCCAACTTACAACACGCCTTGATGGACCAAATGAAACATCCCACAACATACCACTTGATTCAGTTCAACAAGTTTGTAGATATTGTTGGAACCAATTTTGAAAATCTCTTTCAATGATTGATTCCATCTGTTGATCTGAAATAACCATCGATGAGGCACGTACCTCCTATTTGAACATCCCGTTAGTACACAAGTACTATGAAACGTCACTACTAATTGAACATATAATAGGTTGGTTGCATTTGTAATAAGATAGTATGTTAAGTAAACTTACTCTAAATATTGTCACTACTAATTGAACATCCCGTAGTGTTGCTTTATTCACAATACAACTCAACGCCCTTACAAGCTTTGACATTATCCTTTGTTTTATCTTTGACATCCATTATTGTGTTCCAAATATTGTCAAAGATGTTCTTCTCAATATGCATGATATCTAGATTATGTCGGATAAGATTCGTCTTCCAATATGGTAACTCCCAAAATATACTTCGCTTAGTCCAATTATGCTCGCACTGCACTGTAACTTGTTGTCCCATTTGTGCTCAATAACCGAAGGAAGTTCAGCTACTCGGTTTCTTATCTCGTCACCCGACAAACGTGGTGGAGCAACCCTTTTCTCAACCTTCCCCGATGAAAAGTTATTCGATTCCTCCTATATGGATGATCGGCCATCAAGAAATGACGATGACAGCCAAAGAATGATTGTTTACCACCATTTTGTAGCTGAAATGCCTTTGTATTCTCCATACAAATAGGACATGACAGCTTTTACATGAGTCATCCAACTGCATACAACATTCCATATGCTGGAAAGTCATTTATTGTCCACATAAGGCAAGCTCGAGTGTGAAATTTTGTCTCGAAGACGCATCCCATGTTTCAACCCCATCTTCTCATAGTGTCTTTAACTCTTTAATCAAAGGCTGCAAGTAGATGTCAATATTCTTCTTTGGACTACGAGGACCTAGGATGAGTAGCGAAAGAAACATATATGGAGTTTTCATACACATCCATGGTGGCAGATTGTACGGTGTGACGATAATAGGCCAGCACTAGTATTGCTTACCCGTGACGCCGAAAGGAGTGAAGCCATCTCGAGCACAATCCAAGTCTTACATTTCTCGACTCACCGCGAAGAAAGGGTATGTGGCGTCAAAATGTTTCCAAGCTTCGCATCTAAAGGGTGCGTAATAACTCCGGGATCAACAACATGTTCCTTATGCCAACGCATATTACGAGCGGTTACGGTTGACGATAAAGACGTTGAAGACGTGGTGTTAAGGGCAAATAATGCAACACTTTATTTGCAATATCCTTGCTTGATGCACTTTTACGTGGTTTGAACCTCGTTGTGCCGCAAAATTTACAAGTACGTAACTCAAGATATCCATCACAATATAACATGCAATCGCTCACGCAAGCATCAATCTTAATGTAAGATAACCCAAGTCGCCTTACCATTTTCTTTGTCTCATACCAACTACTTGGCATCTTACTTTCCTCAGTTGCGTTTCTTTCATCAGATTGCGCAATCTCATCATACCCTTGTATGGGAATGTTATGCTCGACTTAATATTAAGCAAACGTATCGCAATCGATAATTGTGAATGTTGACAACCATTCCACAATGGCTCGATGCGGCATTCAACAATTCATTGAACTTTTGAGCATTGGCATTAGGCTCGAATGAGACATATTCATATCATGAACCTCATTTTCACCAACAAAGATCATACACCATCCTTTCATACCGGTTCATGCGATCTAGAGACTCATGAGAATGGAGCAACTTGATCACTTCGTATGGCTCCCCATGTTGGGTCCACGCGTGTATCGAGGCATAAACCCCCATTTACATAAATGCACTTTACCGTATCAAATTCCTTAAACCGGCAGCTTTCGACATTTCAAGCACGGACATCTAATTTTTCCATCACTAATAAATGTTGGGTGCATTTTCGCAAAATTGATGAAACCTTCTAAACCAAGTACCCATTCTTCCACCAACCCACCTCTCGGATGAAACCGATGACTATACATCCACATTTTTGAAGGATCCATTTGTTTCTAACGAAGATATAACCACAACAGAATATCCGATAATTTTGGGTAAATATCCTAATTTGTTTCCATTTTTATAATTAATAATTAATTAAATTCGGTAAATAAAGAAAATTAACTAAAAATTGAAAAACTCACTTTAAATGAAGATTTTGACCTCCATCCTTCAATGCAACAGCTTTATAACCTACAACACATCAAAAATTACAAAAATCCACAATCATTCACCATAAATACCATTAAATCAAAAATTAAAAACAAAATTGAGAAAAACACTCCACAATACTCAATAATCTAAACCTAGAGTATAGAAACGTCTCCATAGATGTAGAGAAAGTAAAAGGAAGCAAATATCAACGAAAAACCCAAAGAAAATCAGATTTTGAAAGAAAATAAACAAAATAAAACCACTTAACCCATAAAAATACTCAACCATAGCTTAAAATACCTATGTTCTTCAATGAAAAAGGAAGAGATGGACACCAAATTTGTCAAAAATGGACATCATTTGACCAGAAATGGCTTCACGCCATCTTCATCTTCAACCTTCTTCGCTTTTTTCGAGATACGTAAATGAGCTCTAGTCTGCGTGTTCGGGTATTTAAAAATACACCGACAGAGCAGACGGCTGCATGTTCTGCCGCTCACCACGTGTCAATGCTATGTTGACTCGGAAAATAGAGACGCGCTCTCGGGAATCGAACCTCGACCGCAAGCTCGCCAACCCGACCGAGATTCACGCTGCTTTCTTGTTGTTATTATACATAAACAAATATTAATAAAACTAAATTAATTCTCTTTGCAGACGTCCGATGTGCCTACTGTTGCAGCCCAACTCTACCGATGACACTTTGTAGCGCCTAGCCCGACAGAGAATCTGTCGCATAAATATATTTTTTTATTTATAAACAAATTCATATAATAATTGTTTCATCTTATATATTATTTTTTCAACATACCTTTTAGATATTTTTTCAATTTCGCTTTCAGTTATTATAAATTACTTTTATAAAATCATTTAATTACTACCTTTTCATTTATATATTATTTTTGCACACATACATTATTTTTGTAAATCATTTATTACAAAAAAATTCAAATGGACCGACAGCTTAACAACTCTATTTTCAATATTAATTGTGGTTATTATAAATTCCAAACCTTTCATTTTTCTGATTTAAGGCTTAAAACTTTTCAACTTATAGTTAAGGCTTAAAGCTTTGGGAACAAACCATTTCCTATTTTCGACTCCGCCATATAACTTTTAAGTTTTGTCAGCTCTACCCATAATTTCAAAAACCATCATTTCTATTCACCCCTTATAAAATTGTTCCCAGCCTAAAGATTTTTTATTCACCCCTTATAAAATTGTTCCCATCCTAAAGATTTACAATAATTAGTTTTAAGATTTTCTTTGCTTATCACCCCACATTGTTTTTCCTCAATTAGACCCATTTTGAGAGTTAATGGTTATAAGGAGGAAAAATCTTTGACAAATAATACTTTAATCGATGGCTGGAATCTTTGAAAGTTTGGCTAGATATGCTTCTATGAAACAAGAAGAAGAGGAAACAAAAGCAAAAGAGGAAGTAAAAAATGTCCAATATGTAGAAATCTCCAAAACTAGAGTAAAAATAAACATTTTGAGTTAATAGCCACCTATATCATTACTATTGTTGGAAGAACAATCCCAATAATGGAAGAGATCATAAGCTTGAACTGGTCCCAACAATTTAATTTTATCCTATTACCCTTCTAATATCTCTATCTTTTTCTTTCTCAAAATTTTTAATCACCCAGAAGTCACAACCCCAAAATCAATAACCTCTCAACCAAGTTTATCCTAGGTGGGAAATAAAGGTACTACTATCTATAGGAAGAGTCACGACTGACAATGATGTGGGTGGAGTGCGATGGGACAAGATAATATGCTACAAATGATCCACGGTTTCGCTATTTAGGCAGATTTGGCATGCAGCTGACAACAAAGGCGCTCTATGCAGCTCTTTTGACTGCATGAGCGGGTGTGACGGTGGGTCTCAGATCTGGACTCACTGGCATCGGTGTGGGAAATAGAGTTTGATTTTATTTGCAAAATGCATAAATAGATATCTTTTGTCCATTTTTATCCTTTCTTCTCATTTTTCGAGTTGTTTTCCTCAATTCAAGGACAAATCCATCAAGAGAAAAAGAAAACAATTAGAAGGAAATGTTCTTGGAGAGATGCATACATACGTAAGAGAGGATGACATTTAGAAAGGAAATGTGTCCAAATGAAATGTTTCATAAAATAAGGGACAAATGGATTATTGACCAAATACATGATAGAGGAACACCTCGGTAATCATTACAATTATCCATATATAAGACATGTTAAAATTCTTAGCTCTAATTATGCATAATTATTGATTACTACCTTGAACTTTCACGAATCGTTCAAGGGCTAGGATTTTGATTCGCCTTGATCCGGTACCTCAACTATATAAAGTAGTGCAGAGAAGGGTTTTGACTTAGTGACTGGTTTAACACTGTTCGATTTCTAACGATTGGGTAACAAAATTGTAATTCTTACTAGTTATAGGTCATAAAAGATACAATTAAATAACTTTAGGAACTTTATAATATTTGTTTAATAATTAAATGCCCCTAAACTATTTTATTTATTCAAAAGAACCTCATAATTCATTTTGTCTCCCTTCTCTCTCTCTACCACTATCTGATAAGAACCCAAGTCCTACCTGGAAGGAGGGATTGAACAACAAGCAACTATTCAGAAGACTTGAAGCACAAGATTTGGCCAGCAAGATTCCTCAATTTCAATAAGTGATATCCACACCTCTCTCTCTCTCTCGCACCTAAAAGTGTCCTTTGTCTTACTCTTCTCAGTGCACGGAGTTACCCTACTACAGGTCATCGGAGATCACTTGGCAGCCGGAGATCACCCTTGGCTATCAATTTGGCGCTGTCATGGGAAACGAAAAACAAGCCGTTTTTCCTTTTCCGCTCAACTTTTTTCTCCCTAACCGTTTTCATGGCGAAACAAGAAGAACTCACAACAAGCAGTGCATGTTGAGGATGCCGCTCAGCCTCCTCCGATATGCCTCCACCGCTCCTCGTTGATGGTGCAACGGGACGCAACATCCCCACAACTCCTTGGTGGGAATCCCGCCACTCCTCGTATCGACACCCTGTGGGTGCAAAGAGCTTCACAACCGCAAGCGCTACTCGACATACTCGCTGGGACCTCGACGACCCCCAAAGAGGTCATCGTCGATCCCGCTCGAGATAGCGCCGCTGCGAGCATGCTCAATGAAATGAAAGCCTTCATGGTGCAAACCATCAAGGCGGAAATGCAGGAACAATCCTTAATCAAAACCCATCTGCTGGGAACCTTGATGTCGATTTACCTCCTCCGATTTAATCAACGTGGTCGAGGAACAGTTAAGACGCCAAACCTGGTCCTCGACGACATCGAGGTTCTCCTCACCCAACCCTTCACAGAGGACGCCATCGCCGCCTGTGCCCCGCCAGCTTTCAATGCCGCCATCGAAAGTTACGACGCGATGCACTTTGCCGACCATTTACGGCGTTACATCTCCCAAATGGAGATGGCTCGCGCCTCCGACCCCATACTATGCAAAGCTTTCAGCTCCACCCTGAAAGGGGCTGCTTCAACGTGGTTTGGAACGTTACGAGGCCAGCATTTTAAATGCTTTAAGGATCTCGCCTCATCGTTCCTGCGCCACTTCATGGGAGCTGACCTCCCCAAGACTGCCCAACACTTGTTAAGAGTGAAACAAAGAAAGGGAGGAACCACTCCGTGATTACATCCGACGGTTTCAGGCGTAAGCCGCCCAAGTCTGTGGTCTCTCCTCGGACATGCAACTCCTGGCCAGTAACTCAAGGCCTTCAACGCGAGTCCGTGCTCGCATACAACATTAATGAAAACCCCGTCACAATGATGGGTGAGTTCATCGATCGGGCCACTCGATTCATGAACTCCGAAGAGATGAATAAGCCTTACAACAGGCCCCCACAAGCGACCGCAACAAGAAATTCGACAAGGGGTCTCGCTTCTTCGAGGTACTCTCGAGCGCCGGTCCGAGGACCTCCGACCACCACCCCGCACTTCGTGACACCCGCACGAACATTCTTCTAATGTTGGAGAAGCAGAATAAGGTCCCCAAGTTGCCTCAGCCTATCCAGGATAAGAACACGAGGGGGTTCGACAAGTACTGCCTCTACCACAAGTACCGTGGCCATGACACGGAGGCGTGCTTCAGCTCAGAATCTCATCTCCGAGATGATTGAAAGGTGGTAAGCTCAAGGAATTCCTGTCCGATTCCTCTTCCTCCAAGGAGTTCCCAAAGGCCGCAAGAGGGATGATGACAGCGACGACCGCGAAAAGACGCGCTGCCGACACAACAGCCCTCGGAGACAAAACTTGCCGCCACCACCACCGGGCATCATTCACATGCTCACCAAGTCCGAAGGCGCCTCTTCCGTAAAACGATATGCAAGGAAAATCTTGCAGATCGATCACCTCGAGGAGAACGTCATCTATCGCCCTAACGGGACAAAGATTGTCGCCCGCACTCCGATCCTCTCGCTTATCACAGCAAGGATTGCGGGTTATGACACCAACAGGGTGTACATCGACACCGGTGCAAACACTAGTGTCATTTTCAAGGACATGCTCGATAAACTCGGGTACACATGTCCGCTATAAGAAGAAGCTCGGCCCTACCTTCGGCATCGGGCAGGACATTGTCCCAACAATAGGGGTCGCCAACCTGCCTCATGTTAATTGGGACACACTGCCACAACCACCCCGCCGGTTGCATGGAGGCGGAGCCGGCTGCGACGCTGAGAACCGGAACCTACGGCGGAAAGCGCTGCAACGGAGCATCGAGCCCAATTAACAAAAGCCAAGTGACAACTAGCAACCTAGATACTCAATCAAGGCAAGCATACTAGTAAATCCAACTTCTACCAAACATGCGTTCATGGTGTCAAACCTCAAACATCGCCACAACACGTAAACACCAAAATCCATAATATAGCAACAACTCCAATATAAGCAAGTCGGGCTCGCCTCGACTCAAGACAAACAAAGGCAGAATATATCTCAGATTATATGTCTTATACAAATACATGATCTAAACTACATGCATGCACTACAGCTACTACAGCTACAGAGCCATTAAACCGAAACCTATATATATACCTATGTGCGGAATCGAAACCTTCTCGCCAGAGATTTCCCGCACGTGGTACCGCCGCTTGAAACCCCAAAATAACAGAAAGCACCGCGGATCTCTACTCCGCTGGTTGCTTGTCGTGAAGGCCTGAAAGGTTTAAACAAAGAAAGGGTGAGTCCTCGAAAGGACCCGGTGAAGGGCTGATGTAAAATACGGTTTGTACAAGCACCGCTGAATCGAACTCGCAAAACAAAACAAACACAAGCACAAATATATACATATGCATGTATTCAAAGTCGAGGTGAGTCGACCATCATACGCGGTCCAACCGCCAAAACGACTAAAACGACAGCCCTCTCAAAGAGGTCGAATATACGTAATGTAATGTAAAGCACGGTACCGGGCCGGGTCGCGATCCCCAAACTGCCGTAGGGTCACAGAGGTATACCGCACTCGTGCGTAGTATACGTAAAGTGTCGCACCTCCAAAGGTGCATACACACGTAATGTAATACCGCACCTGTGCGTGTACAAACAGAATGTCGGCACCCTCGCGTGCATACACCGCGAATGTAACCACATGATAATAATGCATATGCGAAATAGAATATAATATATCAAAGCGTAAAAACATAAATACCAGCGCCTAGCGCGAATACGCAGAACAACATATAAAACCCGTGGCCTCTAAGACCATCCGGCCTTGAAACAGTAACAAGTACAAACGTGTACTTACCATATGACAGTCCCGGATCACCGAACCACCGTCCTCAACCTGGGACTCGCCTCAACTAAACCCGTATATATAACGAGAGAAGTTGAACCCTTACTCAAAACGCCGCCTCGCAGCATAACTTCCGGAAATCCCGCTTCCGACTAAAAGTCGCAACTTGCCTTTTCCGGTCCCACGCTACTTCACCAACGCAGTAATCAAGCCGAACAATCACAAACCAGTTAGAACTCATCCAAACAAACCCCGAAACCAACTCCCGCACAATCCCGCACTTTCCCGCAAGAAATCACGTAAAGCTCGGTATTACGAACCGAGCTAGAACCTTGTTATTCCAACACACACAAACAAATACCAACCTTTAAACCTACATTCCATACACTTTTCCTGGAAAACCCGCATAAAGGTAACTTTTCCATTTATTATCCGAAACCAACGTTTTAAACACCATACCGCACCTAAATCCAACCCCGATACCAATTTAGCATCCAATTCAACCAAAACACATCAACAACATGGAAAAAGAATCACTTGAACATTTCGGTCCTTAACCAATTTTTCACCACATTCCCAAATCAAACCATTCAAGCTTCCAATTAATCATATTAATCACCAATTCCACTTCCTAAGCATGCTTACTAACTAATTGCACCAAAATCAACAAAACCTCTTCCTTAACAATTCGGCCAAAAAGGGAATTTCCCACCTAACTTCCATTTCAATCCAAACAAAGTTCCATTTGCACTCTTTAATCACCAATTACACTTCTTAACCTTGATTACTAACCAATTTCACCCAAATCACCATAATTCAACATAAACCCTAATTCACTATTCACTCAATTTGGGACTTTCCTACTCAACCAATTTTCCACCAAATTGAAACCATAGAATGCCTTAGAATCTTGCTAGGAACAACATATCCAAAGCATGATTCAAGAACACAACTCTACACCATTTTAGAAATTCCATCAATAATTCAAATAAATATGTTTCCATCCATGGTGTTCTTCCAAAATCTAAACATAGATTCTTACTCCCTCTTTTCCTAGCCAAAACCAACTTCCAACTTGAAAAGAGAGAAAGGGAGGAAGCTTACCACTTAAAGAATCCAATTCCTTGTTGATTTCTTGCCAAAAATGAAAAACACATGGAGCTTAGGAGAGAGCCAACAATGGCGGATGAGAAGGAGAGAAGAAGAAGAAGAAGCGTGAAAAAGAAAATGAAGAAAAAGACAAGTTTTCTTCCTTTTATACTTTCCATTTCTTTTCTTCTTTTCTTTCCACATTTAAACACATAAGGACAAGTGTCCTTATCCCCATTTTGAACCGACTTCAGCCCTTCTCTTTTCCAAAAGAGTTGCTGACTTTAGGGTTAATTGCAACTTAGTCCTCTAACTCTCCAAATCTTTGCAATTTAGCCCCAAATACAAGTAACAAACTCCAAATGAAACCAAAACTGACCACAACACTCAAAATATCATAAACACCCAAATCCTATTTCCAAAGTCCATTTGGAAAATCGGAGTGTCCTACCGGGCCCGCTGAACCCGTGTAAATCCCGACGTGCGCGTGTCTCGACCTGAACCAAAATCTCGTCATGCCAAAATTCCACGAATATTACCATAAATTCCGTATTAAAATATAACATGCTTCCCACCGAAGTCATCAGAAAATTTTCATCCCGAGCCCCGGATTCCGCCCGCCCCGGAGTCGCCGACCGAACGCCCCGCCCAAAATAAATACTCCGTAAAACGATGCAGACGTTCCCACGATTCCAAATATGCGAATGGTTTCCCATTTCGAGGTCCCGGAGTGCTACCGAGCCTGGCCAGACGCCCCGAGACAACCCTCCTACCCAAAAATATTTCCGGCAAAAATGTCCGGGGGACCCACGCGACCTCAAATCCAGAAGGATTCCCAAAAATAATGTCCAGATAAGTCCCGGGAGCCGTCTGATCGTCTAGAAACATGACCCGCAGGGCAAAACCGGAGCCCCGGGTCACCTGGGTCACAACCCGCTCGGGTGACCGTAACATTCTCCCCCCCTTAGAACTCTTGGTCCTCCAAGAGTAACCTGAACCATACAAAAGTCGCTACCAACCAGAATATATATACCTTTTTACCGAACATAAACGGACCACCGTTGCTGGTGCGGCGGGAGTGGTAGTTTAGACTACCATCCTGAGCCTCTCAGCGGCGTCCCACCCTCCGGGTGCATCTCGTTGCACCCCGAGTCAGTTGCCGGTATTTCTACCAGACAACCCCAGACGGTATCAAATTTATACCTAACCTTCAACAGACCATCTCGAAGGCATCGTATGTTACCGACATACTGTGGGGTAAAGCCATCTTGCCTACTCGCCTAATCTCTTGAAGACCGATATACCTCGGGCCCACTACGCTTGCACTGCGCACTCTGATCCTTCTCTGGTGGCATCCCGGCCAAATCCTCCGGAAATACCTGTGGAACATTCCGAACCACCGGAATCCTATCCAGCTCCAACCGAGCATCCGCCGTGTTCAGGTCATAGTACTCCTCCCAGTCCACGATCGGAACACATTCCAGAACTTGCAGCTCCATGCTGCTCCTTACCGTCTCCAACCCATCAGAACTCATGAGAGGTAACACCTCCCAGAACCCGTAAGGCTACGACCAGCACAACCAATGTGCACAGAATTCCTCAATGCCCAACTCATCCCAATACCTATGCCAAATTGGGAGGGGGTCCCCGGGCTGCGGAAACCTCGGGGTGGTGAGTATGGTTGTTCAGTCTTGGGTTACGTTGAACCCAACTTCGAACCCTGAGGTGTGGGATCCCGATCTGCACTCTCCGGTACCCGATCACGCTGCCTGCGTGTGGTAACCAATTCTTAAACCAAACCAACCAAATACCGATATAACCATATTCAAAAATCCAAACCAAAATCAACTTATCCCATAACCAAATATCCAAAATAGTTAACTCTCTCTCTCTCTCTCTCTCTATTACAGCTAGCAGCAGTATACTAAGGCTCTGTAGTGTAATGCAACGCATGATGCAGTAGATTCTTTCTTAATCTCACAACCAAATATTCAACTTAAACCACAAAACCAAACCATACTCATAACTCAGAAATATATCACAAACCACCCAACATTCACAACAATGCCTCAAATCCTCCAAAGTGCTTCAAAGATCCGCCGCCGCCGCTCCACATCCATTCCGAAACGGTTCAAATAAGGAGTTGATCAGGCTCCGCATGTAACCGCCTGCATCGTAACGTAGAACGGTGGTTTGTACCTCAAGTCACTTCCACAATTACTTACCCACGAATCGACTTAACTTACTCCAAAGGTCCACCTCGGACTTGTATACTTGCCTTCCACATTCCATACAAAAATCAAACATACTTTACCTTTTGGGTCAATCCGACCCGACCTGCTCGATACCAACTTGTCACAGCCACCCCGCCCGGTTGCGGAGGCGGAGCCGGCCGCGACGTTGAGAACCGGAACCTACGGCGGAACGCGCGGCAGCGGAGCATCGAGCCCAATTAACAAACAGCCAAGTGACAACTAGCAACCTAGATACTCAATCAAGGCAAGCATACTAGTAAATCCAACTTCTACCAAACATGCAGTTCATGGTGTCAAACCTCAAACATCGCCACAACACGTAAACACCAAAATCCATAATATAGCAACAACTCCAATATAAGCAAGTCGGGCTCGCCTCGACTCGTAAGACAAACAAAGTCAGAATATATATCAGATTATACTTCTTATACTAATTGATGATCTAAACTACATGAATGCATCTACAGATACAGAGCCATTAAACAAAAACATATATATACCTATGTGCGGAATCGGAAACCTTCTCGCCAGAGATTTCCCGCACGTGGTATCGCCGCTGAAACCCCAAAATAACAGAAAGCACCGCGGATCTCTACTCTGCTGGTTGCTTGTCGACGGCCTGAAAGGTTTAAACAAAAGAAATGGTGAGTCCTCGAAAGGACCCGGTAAGGGCTGAGGTAAAATACGGTTTGTACAAGCACCGCTGAATCGAACTCGCAAAACAAAACAAACACAAGCACAAATATATACATATGCATGTATTCAAAGTCGAGGTGAGTCGGGAATCCATCATACGCGGTCCAACCGCCGTAACGACTAAAACGACAGCCCTCTCAAAGAGGTCGAATATACGTAATGTAATGTAAGCAAAGCACGGCATCGGGCCGGGTCGCGATCCCCAAACTGCCGTAGGTCACAGAGGTATACCCGCACTCTGGTGCGTAGTATACGTAAAGTGTCGCACCCTCCGGTGCATACGTAATGTAAGTACTGCACTCCTGTGCGTGTACAAACAGAATGTCGGCACCCTCGGTGCATACACCGCATGAATGTAACCACATGATAATAATGCATATGCGAAATAGAATATAATATATCAAAGCGTAAAAACATAAATACCAGCGCTTAGCGCGAATACGCAGAATCAAAGATATAAACCCGTGGGCCTCTAAGACCATCCGGCCTTGAAACAACAAGTACAAACGTGTACCCTACCATATGACAGTCCCGGATCACCGAACCACCGCCTCAACCCGGGACCTGCCTCAACTAAACCCGTATATATAACGAGAGAAGTTGAACCCTTACTCAAAACGCCGCTCGCAGACAACTTCCGAAATCCCGGCTTCCGACTAAAAGTCGCAACTTGCCTTTTCCGGTCCCACGCTACTTCACCAACGCAGAATCAAGTGAACAATCACAAACCAGCTTAGAACTCATCCAAACAAACCCCGTAAACCAACTCCCGCACAATCCCGCACTTTCCCGCAAGAAATCTACGTAAAGCTCGGTTTACGAACCGAGCTAGAACCTTGTTATTCCAACACCCACAAACATATTCCAACCTTTAAACCTACATTCCAGACACTTTTCCCCGGAAAACCCGCATAAAGGTAACTTTTCCATTTATTATCCGAAACCAACGCTTTTAAACACCATACCGCACCTAAATCCAACCCCGATACCAATTTAGCATCCAATTCAACCAAAACACATCAACAACATGGAAAAAGAATCACTTGAACATTTCGGTCCTTAACCAATTTTTCACCACATTCCCAAATCAAACCATTCAAGCTTCCAATTAATCATATTAATCACCAATTCCACTTCCTAAGCATGCTTACTAACTAATTGCACCAAAATCAACAAAACCTCTTCCTTAACAATTCGGCGAAAAGGGAATTTCCCACCTAACTTCCATTTCAATCCAAACAAAGTTCCATTTGCACTCTTTAATCACCAATTACACTTCTTAACCTTGATTACTAACCAATTTCACCCAAATCACCATAATTCAACATAAACCCTAATTCACTATTCACTCAATTTGGGACTTTCCTACTCAACCAATTTTCCACCAAATTGAAACCATAGAATGTCTTAGAATCATGCTAGGAACAACATATCCAAAGCATGATTCAAGAACACAACTCTACACCATTTTAGAAATTCAATCAAAAATTCAAATAAATATGTTTCCCCATCCATGGTGTTCTTCCAAAATCTAAACATAGATTCTTACTCCCTCTTTTCCGAGCCAAAACCAACTTCCAACTTGAAAAGAGAGAAAGGGAGGAAGCTTACCACTTAAAGAATCCAATTCCTTGTTGATTTCTTGCCAAAAATGAAAAACACATGGAGCTTAGGAGAGAGCCAACAATGGCGGATGAGAAGGAGAGAAGAAGAAGAAGAAGCGTGAAAAAGAAATGAAGAAAAAGACAAGTTTTCTTCCTTTTATACTTTCCATTTCTTTTCTTCTTTTCTTTCCACATTTAAACACATAAGGACAAGTGTCCTTATCCCCATTTTGAACCGACTTCAGCCCTTCTCTTTTCCAAAAGAGTTGCTGACTTTAGGGTTAATTGCAACTTAGTCCTCTAACTCTCCAAATCTTTGCAATTTAGCCCCAAATGCAAGTAACAAACTCCAAATGAAACCAAAACTGACCACAACCCTCAAAATATAATAAAACACCCAAATCCTATTTCCAAAGTCCATTTGGAAAATCGGAGTGTCTTACTGGCTCCGAACCCGCGCAAATCCCGACGTGCGCGTGTCTCGACCTGAACCAAAATCTCGTCATGCCAAAATTCCACGAATATTACCATAAATTCCGTCTTAAAATATAACATGCTTCCCACCGAAGTCATCAGAAAATTTTCATCCCGAGCCCCGGATTCGCCCGGCCTCGGAGTCGCCGGACCGAACGCCCCGCCCCAAAATAAATACTCAGTAAAGCGATGCAGACGTTCCCACGATTCCAAATATGCGAATGGTTTCCCATTTCGAGGTCCCGGAGTGCTACCGAGCCCGCCAGACGCCCCGAGACAACCCTCCCTAGAAAAATATTTCCGCAAAAATGTCCGGGACCCACGCGACCTCAAATTCAGAAGGATTCCCAAAAATAATGTCCAGATAAGTCCCGGGAGCCGTCTGATCGTCCAGAAACATGACCCGCAGGGCAAAACCGGAGCCCCGGGTCATCTGGGTCACAACCCGCTCGGGGTGACCGTAACATCCTCCTTAGAACTCTTGGTCCTCCAAGAGTAACTCGAACCATACAAGAGTCGCTACCAACCAGAATATATATACCTTTTACCGAACATAAACGGACCACTGCTTTGGTGCGGCGGGAGTGGTAGTTTAGACTACCATCCCGAGCCTCTCGGCGGCCCCACCCTCCGGGTGCATCTCGTTGCAGACTCCCGAGTCGCTTGCCGGTATTTCTACCAGACAACCCTGACGGTATCAAATTTATACCTAACCTTCAACAGACCATCCTGGAAGGCATCGTATGTTACCGACATACTCAGGGGGGGTAAAGCCATCTTGCCTACTCGCTCCAGAATCTCTTGAAGACCGATATACCTTGGGCCCACTACGCTTGCACTGCGCACTCTGATCCTTCTCTGGTGGCATCCCGGCCAAATCCTCCGGAAATACCTGTGGAACATTCCGAACCACCGGAATCCTATCCAGCTCCAAACGAGCATCCTCCGTGTTCAGGTCATAGTACTAATCAAAGTCCACGATCGGGACACGTTCCAGAACTTGCAGCTCCATGCTGCTCCTTACCGTCTCCAACCCATCAGAACTCATGAGAGGTAACACCTCCCAGAAACCGTAAGGCTACGACTAACACAACCAATGTGCACAGAATTCCTCAACAGCCAACCCATCCCAATACCTATGCCAAATTGGGAGGGGGTCCCTGGGCTGCGGAAACCTCGGGGGTGGTGAGTATGGTTGTTCAGGTCTTGGGTTACGTTGAACCCAACTTCTGAACCTCGGAGGTGTGGGATCCCGATCCAGACTCTCTGGTACCCGATCACGCTGTCTGCGTGTGGTAACCAATTCTTAAACCAAACCAACCAAATACCGATATAACCATATTCAAAAATCCAAACCAAAATCAACTTATCCCATAACCAAATATCCAAAATAGTTAACTCTCTCTCTCTCTCTCTCTCTATTACAGCTAGCAGCAGTATACTAAGGCTCTGTAGTGTAATGCAATGCATGATGCAGAGATTCTTTTCAGAATCTCACAACCAAATATTCAACTTAAACCACAAAACCAAACCATACTCATAACTCAGATATATTTCACAAAACACACAAAATTCACAACAATGCCTCATATCCTCCAAAGTGCTTCAAAGATCCGCCGCCGCGCTCCACATCCATTCGAAACGGTTCAAATAAGGAGTTGATCAGGCCCGCAGTAACCGCCTGCATCGTAACGTAGAACGGTGGTTTGTACCTCAAGTCACTTCCACAATTACTTACCCACGAACTGACTTAACTTACTCCAAAGGTCCACCCTCGGACTTGTATACTTGCCTTTCACATTCCATACCAAAATCAAACATACTTTACCTTTTGGGTCAATCCGACCCGACCTGCTCTGATACCAACTTGTCACGGCCACCCCGCCCAGTTGCGGAGGCGGAGCCGGCTGCGACGTTGAGACCCGGAACCTACAGCGGAAAGCGCGGCAACGGAGCATCGAGCCCAATTAACAAACAGCCAAGTGACAACTAGCAACCTAGATACTCAATCAAGGCAAGCATACTAGAAAATCCAACTTCTACCAAACATGCAGTTCATGGTGTCAAACCTCAAACATCGCCACAACACGTAAAACACCAAAATCCATAATATAGCAACAACTCCAATATAAGCAAGTCGGGGCTCGCCTCGACTTAAGACAAACAAAGGCAGAATATATCTCAGATTATATGTCTTATACAAATACATGATCTAAACTACATGCATGCGGCTACAGCTACTACAGCTACAGAGCCATTAAACCGAAACCTATATATATACCTATGTGCGGAATCGGAAACCTTCTCGCTCAGGAGATTTCCCGCACGTGGTACTGCTGCTGCTGAAACCCCAAAATAACAGAAAGCACCGCGGATCTCTACTCCGCTGGTTGCTTGTCAGGACGGCCTGAAAGGTTTAAACAAAAGAAAGGGTGAGTCCTCGAAAGGACCCAGTAAGGGCTGAGGTAAAATACAGTTTGTACAAGCACCGCTGAATCGAACTCGCAAAACAAAACAAACACAAGCACAAATATATACATATGCATGTATTCAAAGTCGAGGTGAGTCGGGAATCCATCATACGCGGTCCAACCGCTTAACGACCTAAACGGCAGCCCTCTCAAAGAGGTCGAATATACTGACAGTAATGTAAAGCACGGTATCGGGCCGGGGTCGCGATCCCCAAACTGCCGTAGGGTCACAGAGGTATACCGCACTCTGGTGCGTGTATACGTAAAGTGTCGCACCTCCAAAGGCAGACACACGTAATGTAAGTACCTGCACTCCAGTGCGTGTACAAACAGAATGTCGGGACCCTCGGTGCGCATACACCGCGAATGTAACCACATGATAATAATGCATATGCGAAATAGAATATAATATATCAAAGCGTAAAAACATAAATACCAGCGCCTAGCGCGAATACGCAGTATCAAAGATATAAACCCGTGGCCTCTAAGACCATCCGGCCTTGAAATGTAACAAGTACAAACGTGTACCCTACCATATGACAGGTCCCGGGATCACCGAACCACCGTCCTCAACCCGGGGACCTGCCTCAACTAAACCCGTATATATAACGAGAGAAGTTGAACCCTTACCTCGAAAACGCCGCCCTCAGCATAACTTCCGAAATCCCGCTTCCGACTCGAAAAGTCGCAACTTGCCTTTTCCGGTCCCACGCTACTTCACCAACGCAGAATCAAGCTGAACAATCACAAACCAGTTAGAACTCATCCAAACAAACCCCAGAAACCAACTCCCGCACAATCCCACACTTTCCCGCAAGAAATCCACAGAAAGCACGTTTTTACGAACCGAGCTATAACCTAGTAATTCCAACACCCACAAACATATTCCACCCCTTATACCCACATTCCAGACACTTTTCCCGGAAAACCCGCATAAAGGTAACTTTTCCATTTATTATCCGAAACCAACGTTTTAAACACCATACCGCACCTAAATCCAACCCCGATACCAATTTAGCATCCAATTCAACCAAAACACATCAACAACATGGAAAAAGAATCACTTGAACATTTCGGTCCTTAACCAATTTTTCACCACATTCCCAAATCAAACCATTCAAGCTTCCAATTAATCATATTAATCACCAATTCCACTTCCTAAGCATGCTTACTAACTAATTGCACCAAAATCAACAAAACCTCTTCCTTAACAATTCGGCCAAAAAGGGAATTTCCCACCTAACTTCCATTTCAATCCAAACAAAGTTCCATTTGCACTCTTTAATCACCAATTACACTTCTTAACCTTGATTACTAACCAATTTCACCCAAATCACCATAATTCAACATAAACCCTAATTCACTATTCACTCAATTTGGGACTTTCCTACTCAACCAATTTTCCACCAAATTGAAACCATAGAATGTCTTAGAATCTTGCTAGGAACAACATATCCAAAGCATGATTCAAGAACACAACTCTACACCATTTTAGAAATTCCATCAATAATTCAAATAAATATGTTTCCCCATCCATGGTGTTCTTCCAAAATCTAAACATAGATTCTTACTCCCTCTTTTCCTAGCCAAAACCAACTTCCAACTTGAAAAGAGAGAAAGGGAGGAAGCTTACCACTTAAAGAATCCAATTCCTTGTTGATTTCTTGCCAAACAATGAAGACACATGGAGCTTGGGAGAGAGCCAACAATGGCGGATGAGAAGGAGAGAAGAAGAAGAAGAAGCGTGAAAGAAAATGAAGAAAAAGACAAGTTTTCTTCCTTTTATACTTTCCATTTCTTTTCTTCTTTTCTTTCCACATTTAAACACATAAGGACAAGTGTCCTTATCCCCATTTTGAACCGACTTCAGCCCTTCTCTTTTCCAAAAGAGTTGCTGACTTTAGGGTTAATTGCAACTTAGTCCTCTAACTCTCCAAATCTTTGCAATTTAGCCCCAAATGCAAGTAACAAACTCCAAATGAAACCAAAACTGACCACAACCCTCAAAATATCATAAAACACCCAAATCCTGTTTCCAAAGTCCATTTGGAAAATCGGAGTGTCCTACCGGGCCCGCTGAACCCGCGCAAATCCCGACGTGCGCGTGTCTCGACCTGAACCAAAATCTCGTCATGCCAAAATTCCACGAATATTACCATAAATTCCGTCTTAAAATATAACATGCTTCCCACCGAAGTCATCAGAAAATTTTCATCCCGAGCCCCGGATTCCGCCCGGCCCCGGAGTCGCCGACCGAACGTCCCGCCCAAAATAAATACTCAGAAACGATGCAGACGTTCCCACGATTCCAAATATGCGAATGGTTTCCCATTTCGAGGTCCCGGGAGTGCTACTGAGCCTGGCCAGACGCCCCGAGACAACCCTCCGCCCAAAAATATTTCCGGCAAAAATGTCCGGGGACCCACGCGACCTCAAATTCAGAAGGATTCCCAAAAATAATGTCCAGATAAGTCCCGGAGCCGTCGATCGTCTAGAAACATGACCGCAGGCAAAACCGAGCCTCGGTCACCGGGTCACAACCCGCTCGGGGTGACCGTAATACACACGCTTTGGCATGGTTGATTGTCACTCCATTATGACGGAGTTCTTGGTGCTCAAGTCCCTTCCACGCATAACGCCATTGTTGGTCGACCAAGCCGTGTCGAATTCCACATGAGGTGCGACATCCGCTCTCTCACGGTCACTTTTGCAACACCTCGTGGGGGACGCAAGCATCTACATCGACCGGCCGAACGGCGAGGACAAACTACGTTGCCTCTTTGAGCTCTACGGTTGATCCACGAGCCTCGAGGAGATCGAGGATCCCGCGGAACCCGACGACCGGCCACGCCGATGACGTCACAGAAGAGATCGACGCTGCTCTGTGCAAGAAGTTTAAGGTTGGCAAAAACCTTGAACAAAAGGAGAAGTTGGCACTCATCCACCTCCTCGAGGCAAACCTTGACGTCTTCGCCGGAGCTTGAAGGACCTGCCGGGCGTCGATCCTAGCGTCATCACCCACAAACTTAATGTATTCCCGGATTCAAAGCCGGTTAAGTATAAAAGAAAAGGGGTATAGCCCTCGAAAAGAAGTTTGTAAAAGAGGAGGTTTCTAAACTCCTCGACGCTGGAATAATAAAAGAAATTCAGTACTCCGTGTGTCTCGCTAACATAGTTTTCGCTGATAAAACTAATGGTGAACTTCGTATGTGCGTCGATTTCACGGGCGTCAATAGGCATTGTCCAAAGGACCCCTACCCGTTACCTGTCATCGTCCAACTCGTGGTCGCCACTTCCAAATACAAGTACTTGTCTTTCATGGATGCTAAGAGTGGTTACCACCAAATCTACATGGATCCCGAGGACGCTTTCAAAACGGGCGTTCACAACGGGCGATGACGATATTACTACGTCCGAATGCCTTTGGGCTCAAAACGCTGGAGCCACTTACCAGCGTCTAATGAACAAGGTCTTTACCCACCAAATGGGCCGTAACCTTGAAGCACGACGATGTCATTGTCAAAAGTATGACATTCAAAACCACCTTCAAGACCTGGCCGAAACTTTCAAGTCGCTCCGACGATATAATATGAGGCTCAATCCAGCTAAGTGCTCTTTCTTCGTTGGAGCCGGAAATTTCGGGGTACATGATTTCCGAAAGGGGAATCGACGCCAACCTTAAGAAAATATCAGCCATCACGGATATGGCACCACCAAGGAACATTAAGGAAATCCAACAACTTACAGGAAGAATTGTTGCCTTGGGACGATTCATTTCCAAATTGGGAGACAAGTGTAAGCCGTTCTTCGAACAGCTTCGCATGAAAAAGGCGTTCGCTTGACACCGGAGTGCCAAGAAGCCTTCGAGCAAATCAAGAAACACCTCTCCGATTTGCCAACACCGAAATGCCCGCAACTGTGGACGAACTCGCCATCTACCTCTCCACTTCGAACAAGATCTGTCTCGCAGTGCTCGTTAAAGAGGAAGGCCCGCAACAAAGGCCCGTCTATTACACAAGCTACACGCTACGAGGGGCTGAGGTTAACTACCCTCCCCTTCAAAAACGATTTACGCTTTTATCGTGGCTGCCAGAAATTACGACCATATTTCCGTGCCCATACGATCATTGTCGAACGGACCTACCAATCCGGGACATCCTAAATGACGTAACATAGTGGTCGTTTAGCCCGTTGGTGCATCGAGCTCGGGAATATGACATCAAGTTTGAACCTTGACGCGCCATAAAGGCACAAGCTTTGGCGGATTTCATGGCCAAGCTTTCCATTTATCCCCTCGAATATGGTCCTTCGAGGGAGCCACCAATGAGTTGGAGCCTCCCGAGTGGGATATGTTCGTGGATGGTTCATCCAAAGGCCGATCGCCTGTGAGGAGGCGTTCATATCAAGGGCCCACACGGCATGGCGGCCAGCTTACGAGTAGCTTTCAGTTCCTCGTCACAAACAATGTGGCGTAGTACGAGGCACTCGTAGCGGGTCTCAAGATCGCCCTGAAAGCTGGTTTGCGACGCCTAATCGCATACGTGACTCGCAGCTCGCCGTAAGCCAGGTTATGGACACCAATGATTGCAAGGACCCGGTACTCTCGAGGTACTTACGCCTTGTCAAAAGCTTACAAGGGCAATTCGAACAGCTGAATATTAATAAGATCCCACGGATCAAAACATCATGGTGACAGTTGTCTAAGGGCGGACGGATGCAATCCTCGAAACCTTAGCACAACCTTCGATAAATACAATTCATGCAATCGATGCCAACGTAGCGGCTGACTGGAGGCACCCAATCCTCCAAGATCTCCAAACCGGCGCAATCGAGGGTCCACCAGCGTTACAAAAGAAAATAAGGACGCAATCAACCCGCCATATGTCATCATAGATGGTACGTTATGGCGTAAAGGATATTATGCTCCTTTGCAACGGTGTATTGGCCCCGATGATTCCAAACTCATCCCGAACGAAGTCCACTCGTGAGTTTGCGGAGCACACATTGGCTCCGGCGCGCTAGCACACAAATGCTTGCACCTCGGTTATTATTGGCCAACTTTGAGGAAAGACGCGCATGATTTGGTGCGAACGTGCCATAAGTGCCAACTCCAACTCTCGCATCCAGCGGCAGCCTGCAAACGAAGCGGTTACGGAGACGTACCCTATACCCTTTGCGTTGTGGGGCCTCGATCTAATCGGGCCAATGCCTAAGGCCAAAGGGCAGTTCAAATTTTGTATAGTGGCCGTCGACTACTTCACCAAGTGGGTCGAGGTCCGGCCACTCAAGAAAATAACAACAACCAAGGTCATATGCTTCCTCTGGCACGACCTCGTAGCACGATACGGCGCACCGAAAGCCATAATCACAGATAATGGGACACATTCGTGAGCAAAAACGCTCAAAGATTGGGCCATCAAGATGAATATACAAATGCTCTATGCCTCGTAGCACACCCACAGTCAAATGGCCAAGTAGAGGTCAGTAATCGCACAATCAAAGAGGGCCTGAAAAAGCGCCTCGATGACAATAAAGGGAAATGGGACGAGGCGCTACCTAGCGTCCTCTCGGGATTATCGAACAACTGTGCGAGGACCTACAGGGAGACTCCTTTCTCTTTGGTCTACGGCGTCGATGCCTTGCTCCCAATCAAGTCTCTATACCAACAATCCGAACACTATATTACGACGCCCCTCATAATGAGAGCGGGCTTGAGCACGTCTGGACCTCGTCGAAGAGCTCCGCCAAGGTGCCGACTCGGGCTTATGGCCTTGCGACAGAGAGCAAACCTCGACCACAATGCTAAAGTTCGAGCAAAACAGATCCACGTAGGCGGTATGGTCTTGCTACGGGCAGAGCTGTCGGTCGTAACCACAGCCATGGCGCCTTCGTTCCAGATGGGCAGGACCCTACGTCGTGCACAGTAAAGAAAGAGGAGGCGTCTACAAATTAAAGGACCACCAAGGCAAAATGCTAAAAAACGACTATCACGTCGACGACTTGAGGCCTTATTACGTTTGAGTCCTGTATTCTCCTTTAAATAAATTGCCGGAGATATTCAAACTCTTTGCGTTGTACAATCAGTATTGAATAAAAGGCGATGAGTGTTACAAAACAATCTTCAAAGTCTTGGCATTATGCAAGCAATATTGACACGCAATCGACTCCACAAACAATATCCATTGCTTCATTAAGTGGTGACAAAATCAATTGCAGAGTACAACCTCGAAAAGTTGAACGCTTAAACAGACTTTAGTATTCGAGCAACACTTACGCAATGCTAACAAAATATGACATCCACGCGTTGTGCAAGCGGTGTCCGTACGAGAAATAAAAAAGCAATGAAGGCTACAATAATTGTCCACCGCTTTATAAAATTTGCAAAAGTGTAGTTACAACTCAAATCACTTGGGGCCTCATCGTTTGGGGGTACAACAGGCATCTTCTACATGCCCCTGGTAGAATATCATAAGGATACCCCGCCCTAATTTCTTCCTCGTCCTACCCCACTCGAACAGTCTTTGCTTGGGCTGGCTCTTCGACTTGGGTTGCTTCGAGGAATCTAGTGTGCATTCCCAAGCGTGGCTTCCACTTGATGGCGGCGGCGAAGGAACCCTTCAGCATAGCGGACCCCTTCCATGGCCTGAGCATCGACCAAATTGTTGGTCAACACCTCGAAGGCCCTGCCCATTCGAGCAGCCCTCTCAGCGATGGGCTTTACAAAAACAGGTGGCTGAACACTTTCACCACCATACAACTTCAGACCAATTTGGTCTTCTAGTTGTACGAAGGCTAAATGGTCAGCCACACTGGAGCTCACCACCTCATTAAGGGTTTTGGTGCAGTCTTCGATCTGGACTGCAGCCTTCGAGGCCAGATCCTCGGCCTTGCCAGCCCTCAAGGACAGCTCCTCGATGAGCTTATCCTTCACCTCAGCCTGGGCCTCCATCCTCTGGCACTCCCCAAGCACTTGCTCCATCTCAGCTTCGAGCTGTTTCTTCGCGTGGTGCTCGGCGAGGAAGAGGGCCTCGTACTTCTTTCCATCGGCCATGACAGCTTTCAGCTGTTGGCCAAGGACACCCATGGCCTTAAGGGTGTTAGCCTCCTCTTTCCTCGAGGAAGCCAACTCAGCCTCCTTTTCAGCCGAGGCCTTCTTCAGGCTCTCTACTTCCTCGGAGTCCTTTGCCTTGACCTCAAGGCTCCTCACAAGGGATTGAAGGTCCTCAATCTTGCCCACCAGGCCTTGGGCCAGTACAGTCTCCTGCAAGTTACAAGCGCAAAGCGTATGAACAAAAATACGCTGACAACAAATGTAAATAACACAAAGGGCAATCGAGGATTGGGACTTACTCGTGTAAGGCCCTGGCAGATGTCCTTCGCAATGTCCAGGGGATCGGAGGATGTATGCTTGAAAGTGTCACCACGGGTCGGTGGAAGCCCCTCCGCAGCCTTTCAATCTCACCTCTTTTTCCCGAGGAGCACCGACTGCCGCGAGTCACCCTCATCACAGATCCTGTGCCTCCACCAGTGGCCAGGCCTTGGCGCGTAAAGGATTTCTCCCGCAGCTCCCGCCGATAGTCCTCGAGCAGTGGGGCTCAAAACGGGATCTATTCCCTTAAGGCTCTTCGGAATCCTCGAAGGCCTCCTCCCGCCGCTCAGGGGGCCATAACAGCCCTTCGCACATCCGCCAAGAGCCCCACAGCTCCCCGGCACTTCGTGACGGCTCATGGAGTGTTCCTCCGTGGCCGGCCCCTTCCCTTTGTCTGGGGCGTTTCCTCCGGAAATTCTGCTCCTCGGAGATCTCCTCGATGGTTATGGGACCAACCACGTTGACCGGTTGGGCCACCGTCACCAAGGCTTTTTCGACTCGAGCCTCTTCGCCTTCGAGGTCCCAAAGAATCGACCCTCGATAGCCTCTTGAATGGGCTCCGCGCGTACCTGCTCGTCCATTTTTATTTTAAGGGCTTCCCTCAAGTCTTGCTTCTTGGCAAAGAGGACGCTGGGATGTGACATCTTGGCTGAAACAAAACACAAGGTCAGGTTATAATAGCATTCAAAATGCGCAAACACAGAAACAAAAAAGCAAAGAAGGGGGTACGAAACAGACAATGGGGGTTACTGAAAGCGCCTTCGAAGCGCTCGATGAGGTCTCCGTCCAGGCCCTCCATCCAGTTCTTTAGGGCATCTACGTGGCTCGGAAGACGATGGGCCCTGCTGATCCCTACCCTCCGCAGGACCACTTCGTCCAGGCTGGATAGAGTGAAGGGAAACCCACCCTTACACTCCTCCAACCTCTCCACATCGCGGACCCACTCGCACAGGGCGTCGAGGGCTTTCTTCCCCAGCTACCCGCCCACAAAGAGGGCTTCTGCTGACACCCTTGCGTCCTTCTCCTTGATGAAGTACACGGAACCCCCAGCTGTCCTCCTTGAGGATGAAAAAGAAGTTGTTCTTCCAGCTCCCCCACGAGCTGGTAGTTTCGGCGAAGACCCCGATCTTCACCATTTTGTTGCCCACCTTCACCTCCTCGGGGGTCAACTGATAAAAGGGGTGCCCGACCGGCCTCTTCAGGGTGTAAAATTGCAGGAAGGTCTCCGGCAACACCACCGTCTTCGCCAAGTGGCAGGCCACCACAAACGCGCGTTTACGGTGGTAAACACGTCGGGGCCGATTGCCTGGGGCAAACACCCCATCCTCGCATAATTGCAGCAGCGAGGGAACAAAGGGGGAGCCTCAATCCGGCTTTAAATTGGGCTTCAAGACGACCATGGTCTGTTCCCTCATGGCCTCGTCGCCGACTCCAACCCCACCTTTCTCAACACATCGGTCGGAGAAAGCCCACGAGACCACCCGTGTATAAACATGGTGGTTACGGCAAATATCTGTCATCTTCTTCTCCGACAGTGCGGTTCGGGCCAAACCTCCCGACATCGAGCCAACGCCGGGCTTGCTTGGATTCTTGGGAGCCATCTACGTAAATAAACCACAAATTTAAGAAAAAATTAAACCCTAGACCCAAGAACCCAGGCAGTGGCGCGGCGACGCCTCAATCGCGACACTGTCGCGATGAAAAAACAGAAATTAAAAGGGATACCACTTACTGATTAATACGCCGGAGACGAAAACGAAAGTTTCAACGGTTGGGTTCTTCGAATCTCGCCGGGAAATTCTTCGGTAATCGCCGAAAATGGAAACTAGAAGTGAAGAGGAAACTCAAGCGCAAAAGCAAGGAAGGCAGGAATTCGGGAAACTGACTCCCCACATGGGTTGACGTATAAGTAGAGGCTGATGGGAGGTGAAACGATTTCCCCCATAATTACAAACGGCGCAAAAAGCGCAAATTTTGAAAAGTGCTTTGCCAACCGCCACAAATGGTATTGGGCCAAAAAATTGGGCCAACATTGGGGACAGCTCCTGGGCTCTTCTCCAATTAGGATCCAAAACGGCACAATACCACATGGGCTCAACTTCCTTCCAAAAACGGAGCACAGGGGCCCAACCCATCCTCCGCTGTGGGAGGAGGACATACTGATATATATGGGCCAGCCCATATGGCTGTATTGTCAAATGCAAACGCCATATGGGCCGCGTCCACCACAGCCGGCCTCAGACTTACGGGAGCCCTCTAACCAATAAGGGCGCCCCGTATAAATCCGTTAGCCGTAAAACGTTTGCTGCCTCCCTCAAGACAACCGTTACACTAATTATGGCAGTAAGACCAAAGAAGAGGGAGTAACTACGCAATAACTCCGCCGTTATTACACCATTAATACGCCGCCATCCTAATTATGGGCACATTTATGGAGATTCTCCAGCGTTTAAGGCCCCGCAACGGGACCTAGCACCACCCTTTATTTTGTGTGGTGAATGCCTCAAATAAGGTGATTGCTACACACCCACTCCTCTCTTCTCTCTCAATAAGTGATATCTCTCTTGTCTATAGGAATAGGAGTGTAAGTAGGGTCACCCCGACGAGTTCGGGTTGACGTGAACCCGAAATTTTGAAACCATCTATTTTTAGTTCGAGCCCAACCCAGATTGTAGTTCGGATCGGGTCAACCTGAACCCGATTTTTTCGATTTAGGGTCAGATTGACCCATCTAACCCAAAAATGCTTGTTTACAGAATTAAAATAAATGAAAAACCAATCTTTCAATTCACCCCAACCGGTCAATTCATCATCATTTATGCTTTACGTGTCCTTCTCACTCTCCTCTTAACTCCCCCACAACTGACACAACATATATTGTATTGTACATATATTATATACACACCCACTCAATAAAAAAATATACACACAACCACACCTCAAGAGACTATCTACACAAAACAAAACACAGAGGGAAGCCTAAATCTTAGAGCAGTACTTCAGTATCTTTAGATCCACAGAAACTGACCCACAACTCACAACAGAAAGCACACAAAAATACTCTGCCCATAAAAGTGACCGTTGCACCTCCTATTTTGGCAGCATCTGCCCTTTCATTACCTGAGGAGCCGTCTTTGTCATCATAGTCGTCTTCCTCATCGGCTACCTGCAGATGCCCTCAATAAACCCACCAAGCCGCGAGCCATGGCAATATTTATGGTGGGGTTATGGTTCATGGATGTTGCCAACAACATGCTTCAGGGCCCCTGCCAATAACATGCACAAGCGAGAGTGAGACTGATGGAGCTTCTAAGGAAGAGCCGAGAAGAGCTAAAACCAGATTCGAGGAAGGAGCAGGATCGATTTGGAGGTACAAAAATAATAATTTTTAGCCGATAAAGAAAAATAGATGCATTAACAGTGAATAAAACAAAAAGGAAAAACTAAAACGCATAAAAATCAAGGATTGCGTAACCAAACAAACGTTGACAAAACAGAGCAAAAAAACAAAATAAAGTAATAAAGCAAAATAATGGTGGAAAGAAAAGTAACAAAAATAATGGTAATCTGAAACATCCATCGTGCAATACATGGAATTATGGACTTGGATCACTTAATGTAAAATCTGAAGAAGAAAGACAAGAGTTTTACATCTAACGTATACACCAAAAGACTTTTAACACAAGGAGTGGCAAAGTCGCAACATATTCAATGTTCGTGCCTTAAATAAACTTAGGGAAAAACAGTGAGGGCTCAAGAGTAGTTGTACCGAAAACAGATTAAGCACTTCTCTTCTTCTTCCCCAAATCGTGATTTTGAAACAGAGATGCGTGTTATGGTAAGCGGCTACTCTTGACAGACCGGCGGACGATTCGCGATGAACACGGCGGCGCGATCAGATATGTTCGGCGGTCGTCGATTGAAGACCGAATGAACGGTGGTTGTGGATTGGGCAGCGGTCGCGTTTGGCGACAAGGACGCCGACTCCACCACAACGAA
This sequence comes from Stellera chamaejasme, assembly GCA_024586325.1. Lineage (NCBI taxonomy): Eukaryota > Viridiplantae > Streptophyta > Magnoliopsida > Malvales > Thymelaeaceae > Stellera > Stellera chamaejasme. The sequence goes on along the minus strand of CM044981.1, from coordinate 51,060,928 downwards.
TGGTCGAGGCGAGGCGAGGTAATCAAATCGACGGCGAATTAGTTGCAGATGACCGGAAACAAATCAGGTGAGACAGAGCTAGCCGGACACCTCGAATCGGAGAAACGCCCTAAATATTTTCTCGATGAATGTTGAGTATTTGCACGATTTCGATTGCTTCGATTTTCGTTTTCTGTCCTTCTCTCGTGATTGTGTGTTTGTGTGCTTTATAGCAGGATTGGGAGCGGTTCCATCCGCCCACGACGCCGCCAACCGCTTGATCGTGGGAGAGGAGCGCGAATCGGGTCCGCTTTTGTCGCCGCGAGATGCATCCTCCACGACGCCTCTCGCAACAAGAAAAGAGAAAGTGGGAAAACCGTTAAATTAGCCCATAACTTTGTGAATCGCTCAATGTAGTCCCCGACTTCCCCAACCTTTCGATTTTACCACTAATGAACCATTTCCTCCCAATTAGTCACTTAACTCCTCGCATAATACATTTTTAAAAACCTCGGGCAAAATTTGAGTGTCAAAGCTGCCCCCTTTGCGTGATTTATGAGAAATGAAGCATGCAAAGTAAATTGACCTAAATTTTGTCCCGCGAATAACAAAAACCTTTTCGTTATTCATGAAGAAAAGAAACATTTCTCTTCTTCGCCTCAATAAGAACCTTCCTATTGAGTTGAATAGCGGAAACCTTCCCGCGATTCAGGGCTAGGAACCTTCCTTGCCCAAAGGTGTGAGGTCGAGAACCTTCTCGTTTCCTCAAACAAAGATGATAAATGAAGCGAAGGAACCTTCCATGCTTCTCTCAATAAGAACCTTCCTATTGAGTTTGAATAGCGGAAACCTTCCCTCTATTCGAGGCTAAGGAACCTTCCTTGCCTCAAAGATGTGAAAATCTGAGTGATTTGAGATTGATGAGAAGTTCGACAAAATGACTGAACTTCCAAAAATGAGAAATCTCACAAAATGAGCAGATTTCGAAAACGATAAAGTTTGACAAAACGACTAAACTTCCCAAAAATGAGAAATCCCACAAAATGAGTAGATTTCGAAAACGATGAAGTTTGACAAAACGACTAAACTTCCCAAAATGAGAAATTCCACAAAACGAGTGAATTTCTTGAAAGTTCGACAAAATGACTAAACTTTAAAAAATGATAGATCCCACAAAATGAGTGAATCTTTAAAAATGTAGAAGTTTGACAAAACGAATAAACTTCAAGAAATAAGAGATCCCACAAAATGAGTGAATCCTTAAAAATGTAGAAGTTTGACAGAACGACTTAAACTTCAAAAATGAGAAATTCCACAAAACAAGTGAATTTCTTAAAATAAATGAAAGTTTGACAAAACGACTAAACTTTCAAAAATGAGAAATTCCACAGAACGAGTGAATTTCCTAAAATAAATGAAAGTTTGACAAAAAGACTAAACTTTCAAAAATGATAGATCCCACAAAATGAGTGAATCTTTAAAAATGTAGAAGTTTGACAAAACGATTAAACCTCCCTAAATGAGAAATTCCACAAAACGAGTGAATTTCTTAAAACGATGAAGTTTGACAAAACGACTAAACTTCAAAAAAAAATGAGAAATCCCACGAAACGAGTGAAATTTCCAAAAATGCGACGAAGTCTTGACAAAACGACTAAACTTCGAAAAATAACATGAACCTTCTTACCATCTTGGATTGCGAGATGAATCTATCTCTCTGGGAATAGATTAAGGAACTTTCCTTACCTGTCTTGGTGAAAACCTTGGCTAATCTTGGTTGATATTTTCCAATGAACAGAGTGGTATGAACTCTCTTACCATTAAAGGGGAGAAACCTTTGCCTCACGACTGATGTTGAGGAACCTTCTTTCCGTTTGGCGGACTTATTCTCCTTGTTGATATCCTCAATCTTGAAACCTAACTTTGTGTGCTCTTTGAAAACCTATCTTTGAGAATGAATGATGACAAAGTTCATGATATATGATGCATGACTTTGAAAATGATTGATGCACAGGTGGCTTACCACAATGCCTTTATATGAAAACAAATGATGCATGAGTCTTACCTTCAACTCGCATCCCTGAATCAGTTCCACTGCCTATCCTTAGGTTTTCCTCATGGCTTTCCATATATCTTGTGAAGAGATCCAAGTGCTCTTTTAGGTTCCATCAACCCTTAAAAAAATCCTTTCCTTGTGAAGATAAAATCACTCTCACTTCGGTTGCATATTTCATGATGATCATTTCAAAAAGGAGTTTCAAATAAAATGTATCTTCTAAGTTCAGGCACAGTAATCCACAATAAGTCAGCTTCAAAGCGTTTATCATCAATTCGTAGAACTTTACAAAAAAATATCGTGACTTTGTAAAACTAACTTTTCATTCTTCTCCCTTTCAAGTCGATAAACAAAATGTGTATGATCAAAAGAAGGAAAAAGATTGTCGATATCTTGTGGCGATTTGGTGAAGAACGAATCCAACGTGAATGATTTTTTTCTTTTTTAGGCAAATGACGTCTGATATGAAAAGGGCTCAATGGAAAAAGGATATCTTTGAAAAACTTGATGGTGCTAGTCTCGAAATCATTGTCATACCAAATAGAAAAGATCTCAAAATGTTGCCCCTAACTCTCGTGATCTTGGAAAAATGGATTGTACTGCCTGAGATTATCTTCTTGCTCTTGCGGTGGTTTGGCTGGTAACAGCTGCTTCGGGTCATGCTTTCCTTCTAAACCGCTTTTGCAGGTTTTCGGTTTAGATTCCATGACTCACCATTCTTTCATTCATCCTTTTCTTTTTTTTCTTTTTTTACCTTCCTTCCTTTTTTTTCTGGGCCGGACCTTGTTTGACTTGCGTTTTTAGTCATTTTCATGCGAGCGTAAATAGTTATTGCTACCTAGGCCCGATTACTTCTGACTAAAATGCAAAGACAAATGGCTACTAGCGCTACTCATAACTTCAGCCCTTTTCGGAGTTTGGGCCACCCAGGGTAGTTTTAACCTCCAAACCGATCCTAACCCGACATTTTTGTGTCAGGTTTCGGTTTTTCCTTACCCCTACTTGTCTAGACTCCAAAATAGACACTTCAAAATGCCATTTTGTAGTTCCGAAAGAGAGCTTTCTTACAAGACTAGTTGCAAACCATCTGGAGGTGATTATCAAGTGGTATCAAAGCCTAGCTGCTTGTGGAAGGAAATTTACAACCAAATCATCATGGTAAAACCTTTATCTTTTGAGCTGAAGAAGTTCTGGAAACCTATTATGCCCTTTCTTGATATTGTCTGGTTTGCTGGGTTTTTGAGTTTCAAACTTGTACATTTCTTCAAGAAAAACCTGTGATCTACAACTTTTATGTAGAAACTTATGTGAAAGTCGGACTCCAAGGTGGCCAAAGTTCTACCTTTTCAAAAGATATCCAACATCATCAAAAAAATAGAAACCCATAAAATTGGCTTGTGTTTGTTTGAATACAAGTCTTTGGTTTCTGGGTTTTTGAGCAGAAAACGTGTCCAAATCCCCAAGAAAAGTGTGTGATCTACAAGTTTTCAGAAGGAACTTTTTCCTATTTCGATATATATGGGCCAGTCCGTATGGCTGTATTGCCAAACGCAAACACCATATGGGCTACGCCCACCAGAGCCAGCCTCGTATTTACGGAGAGCCCCTCCTACTAATAAGGGCGCCCCGTATAAATCCGTTAGCCGTAAACGCTTGCTGCCTCCTTCAAAACAACCGTTACCCTAATTATGGCATCAAGCCAAAAGAGAGGGAGTAACTCCGCAATAACTCCACTGTTATTGCACCATTAATCCACCGCCGTCCCAATTATGGACACATTTATGGAGATTCTCCAGCATTCAAGGCCCCATAACGGGACCTGGCACCACCCTATAAATTGGGTGGTGCCTGGCTCAAATAAGGTGATTACTACACACCCCCACTTCTCTTCTCTGTTTGCACCTGAAAGTGTCCTTTGTCTTACTCTTCTCAGGTACCGGAGCACCTAAGACAACCGGAGATCGCCCTTTGGCTATCAATTTGGCGCCGTCTGTGGGAAACGAAAAACAGCCGTTTTTTCTTTCCTATCAACTTTTTTCTTCTTCCTTCTTACCCATTTTCATGGCGAAAACAAGGAGAACACACAACAGTGTGCATGTTGAGGATGCTGCTTCCAGCTCCTCTGATGTACCTCCACCACTTCCTACTGGTGGCGCAACGGGGACACAACAGCCCCACAACTCCCTGCTGGTGGCAACCCCGCCACTCCCTGCTGGTGGCGCAACGGGGACACAACAGCCCCACAACTCCCAGTTGGTGGCAACCCCGCCACTCCCTGTTAATGGCGTACAGGGGGCATAGTAGCCCTCGCAGCCGCAGCCGGCTACCCTAACATACCTCGCTGGTCCCTCCATGACCCCCTAGCAGGTCATCGTCGACCCCGCTCAGATGGTGCTTCTCCGTGCAAGCATGCTCAATGACATGACGACCTTCATGGTGCAAACCATCAAGGCGGAAATACAGGCTGCCCGCCTTCCGCCTCACAACGACCGGGACGAGCAGTCCCAAAATCAAAACCCATCTGCGGGGAACATCTGCGTCGACGACCTCCTCCGCCGAATCAACGTGGTCGAGGAACAGGTCAAAACGCCAAACCTGGTCCTCGACGACATCGAGGTCCTCCTGACGCAGCCCTTCACAAGACGCCATCGCCGCCTGTGCACCGCCAGCCACCGAATGCCTACCATCGAAAGCTACGATGCATCAACAGACCCGTCGACCATCTACGACGCTACATCTCCCAAATGGAGATGGCTCGCGCCTCCGACCCCATACTTTGCAAGGCTTTCAGCTCCACCTTAAAAGGGGCTGCTTCAACGTGGTTTGGAACGCTACGAGGCCAGCATTTCAAATGCTTTAAAAACCTCGTCTCATCGTTCCTGCGCCACTTCATGGGAGCTCGACCTCCCCCCAAGACTGTCCCAAGACTTGCTAAGAGTGAAACAAAGAAAGGGAGGAACCACTTCGTGACTACATCCGACGGTTTCAGGTGGAAGCCGTCCAAGTCCAGGGTCTCTCCTCGGACATGCAGCTCCTGGCCGTAACTCAAGGCCTTCAGCGCGAGTCAAGGCTCGCGTACAACATCAATGAAAACCCCGTCACCACGATGGGTGAGTTCATCGATCGGGCCACTCGATTCATGAACTCCGAGGAGATAAACAAGCCCTACAACAGGCCCCCACAATTGACCGCAACAAAAGTTCGACAAGGGGTCTGTCTCATCGAGGTACCAGCTCTCGAACACCGGCTCGAGGCCCTCCGATCACCACCCCGCACTTCGTGACACCCGCACGAACATCCCGCTAATGCCGGAGAAGCGTAACAAAGTCCCCAAGTGGCCTCAACCCATCCAAAGATAAGAACACGAGGGGTTTGACAAGTACCGCCTCTACCACAAGGATCATGGGCACGACACGGAGGCGTGCTTCCAACTCAGAAACCTCATTTCTGAGATGATTGAGCAGGGCAAGCTCAAGGAATTCTTGTCCGACTCCACCTCCCCTTGCAAGGATTTCCCCAAAACCCGCAAGAGGGACGACGACAGCGACGACCGCGAGAAAACGCGTCGTCGACACAACAGCCCTCGAAGGCAAAACTTGCCGCCACCACCCCCGGCGAGCATCATTCACGTGCTCACTAAGTCGGAAGACGCCTCCTCCGTAAAGCGCTATGCAAGAGAAATCTTGCAGATTGACCACCTCGAGGAAAACGTCATCTACCACCCTAACGGGACAAAGGTTGTCGTTCCACACTCCGACCCACTGCTTATCACAGCAAGGATCGCGGGTTTCGACACCGGCAGAGTCTACATCGACACAGTGCAAACACCAATGTCATTTTAAAGGACATGCTCGATAAACTCGGGTACACATGTCCGCTATAAGAAGAAGCTCAGGCCCTCATTTGGGCATCGGCAGGGACATCGTCCCAACAATAGGGTCGCCAACTCCGCCTCTCATGTTAATCGGGACACACAATTCGCACGGTCGATTGCCACTCCGTTATGACGGAGTTCCCGGTGCTCAAGTCCTTTCCACATACAACGGCATCGTTGGTCGGCCAAGCCAGGTCGATTTCCACATGAGGTGCGACATCCGCTCTCTCACGGTCACGTTTGCAACGCCTCGTGGGGACGCAAACATCTACATTGACCAGCGAACTGCAAGAACAAACTACGTGGCCTCTTTGAGCTCAACGGTTGATCCACAAACCTCGAGGGAGGTCGAGGACCCCATGGTCCCCGATGACCGGCCGCGCCTCGATGACGTCACAGAGGAGATCGACGTCGTCCCGGGCAAGAAGTTTAAGGTGGGCAAAAACCTTAAACAAAAGGAGAAGATGGCCTCATCCACCTCCTCGAAGCAAACCTCGACGCTACCGAGCTTGAAGGACCTGGCAAAGCGCCGACCCTAGCGTCATCACGCACAAACTTAATGTATTCCCGGATTCAAAACCGGTTAAACAAAAGAAAAGGAGTATGGCCCTCAAAAAGCAATTTGTAAAAGAGGTTTCCAAACTCCTCGACACTGGAATAATAAAGGAGATTCAGTACTCGGAGTGGCTCGTTAACATAGTCCTAGAAGATAAAACTAATGGAGATCTACGTATGTGTGTCGATTTCACGGGCGTTAATAGGCATTGTCCCAAGGACCCCTATCCGTTGCCGGTCATCGACCAACTCGTGGATGCCACTTCCAAGTACAAATACCTATCGTTCATGGACGCTAAGAGTGGTTACCACCAAATTTACATGGATCCCGAGGATGCCTTAAAAACGGCATTCACGACGGGCGATGATGTATACTACTACGTTCGAATGCCGTTTGGGATCAAAAACGCTGGAGCTACCTACCAGCATTTAATGAATAAAATTTTTGCCCACCAAATGGGCCGTAACTTGGAGGCATACGTTGACGATGTCATTGTAAAAAGCATGACATTCGACGACCACCTTCAAGACCTTGACGAGACTTTCAAGTCGTTCCGACGATACAACATGAGGCTCAACCCAGCCAAGTGTTCTTTCTTCATTGGAGACGGGAAATTCCTGGGCTACATGATCTTCGAAAGGGGAATCGACGCCAACCTCAAGAAAATATCAGCCATCACTGATATGGCGCCACCAAGGAACATTAAGGAAATCCAACAACTCACAGGAAGAATTGTTGCCTTGGGGCGATTCATTTCCAAGCTGGGCGACAAATGCAAGCCGTTCTTTGAACAACTTCGCACGAAAAAGGCATTCGCCTGACGCCGGAGTGCCAAGAAGCCTTCGACCAAATCAAGAAGCACCTCTCGATTTGCCAACCCCGGAATGCCCGCAACCAAGGGATGAACTCGTCATCTACCTCTCCACTTCAAACAGCACTGTCTCTTCAGTGCTCGTTAAGGAGGAAGGCCCGCAATAGTGGCCCGTCTACTACACAAGCCACACGTTACGAGGGGCCGAGGCTAATTACCCTCCCCTTCAAAAAACAATCTACGCTTTGATCGTGGCTGCCAGGAAATTACGGACATATTTCCAAGCCCACACGATCATCGTCAGAACGGATCTACCAATCGGGGACATCCTAAATGCAGACCGAACATAGTGGTCGGTTAGCCCGTTGGTGCATCGAGCTCGGGAATACGACATCAAGTTCGAGCCTCGACGAGCCATAAAGGCATAAGCTTTGGCAGACTTCATGGCCGAGCTCTCCATCTATCCCCTCGAACATGGTCCTTCGAGGGAGCCACCAGCAGAGATGGAGCCTCCCGAGTGGGACATGTTCGTGGACGGCTCATCCAGTGCTGATCGCCCAGGAGGGGGGCGTTCATATCAGGGGCCCACACGGCATGGAAGCCAACTTACGAGTGGCTTTCCAGTTCCCTGTCACAAACAACGTGGCAGAATACGAGGCCCTCGTATCGGGTCTGAAACCGCCCGAAAGCTGGCTTACGACGTCGACCGTGCACGGTGACTCACACTCGTCAGTAAGCCGTGTCACGGGACTAATGAATGCAAGGACCCCACTCTCTCGAGGTACCTGCGGCTCGTCAAAAGCTTACAAGGACAATTCGAACAGCTGAACATCAACAAAATCCCGAGGGATCAAAACACTACGGCTGACAAGTTGTTTAAGGGAAAGACGGGGGCAATCCTCGAAACCTTGGCACACCTTCGATAAATATAATTCATGCGATCGATGCCAATGCAAAGAATCGACCTGAGGCACCCAATCCTTCAAGATTCCAAACTGGCGCAATCGAGGGCCCGCCAGCGTTACAAAAGAAAATAAGGATGCAATCATCCCGTCATATCATCATAAATGGTACATTATGGCGTAAAGGGTATTCTGCTCCTCTACAGCGATGTATCGGTTCCGATGACTCCAAGCTCATCCTGAACGAAGTTCACTCCGGAGTTTGCGGAGCACACATTGGCTCCGATGCGCTTGCGCACAAATGCTTGCGCCTCGGTTATTATTGGCCAACATTGAGGAAAGACGCGCATGATTTGGTGCGTACGTGCCATAAATGCCAGCTCAACTCCCGCATCCAGCGGTAGCCTGTAAACGAAGCGGTTACGAGACGTATCCTATACCCTTCGCGCTGTGGGCCTCGATCTCATAGGGCCAATGCCTAAGGCCAAGGGGCGTTCAAATTCTCAGTATAGTGGTTGTCGACTACTTCACTAAGTGGGTCGAGGTCCGGCCACTCAAGAAAATAACGACCGCCAAAGTCATACACTTCCTCCGACACGACCTCGTGGCGCGATACGGCACAACAAAGGCCATAATCACAGACAATGGGACTCATTCTCGAGCAAAAGCTTAAGGATTGGGCCATTAAGATGAATATACAAATGCTCTACGCCCGTGGCACACCCACACAAATGGCCAGGTAGAAGTCACAAATCGTACAATCAAAGAAGGCCTGCAAAAGCGCCTCGATGACGCCAAAGGGAAATGGGTCGAGGAGCTACCCAGCGTCCTGGGACTACCGAACAACTACGCGAGGACCCACAGGGAAACTCCTTTCTCCCCGGTCTCACGGCGTCGACGCCTTGCTCCCAATCGAAGTCTCTATACCAACAATCGAACACTATATTACGACGCCCTCATAATGAGAGCGGGCTTGAGCACGTCTGGACCTCGTCGAAGAACTCCGCGAGGGTGCCGACTTAGGCTTATGGCCTTACAGCAAAGAGCAAACCTCGACCACAACGCTAAAGTTCGGGCAAAACAGATCTACGTGGGTGGTATGGTCTTGCTAAGGGCAGAGTTGTCAGGTCGTAATCCTGGCCATGGAGCCCTTTGTTCCAGATGGGCAGGACCTTACATCGTACATAGTAAAGAAAGAGGCGACATCTACAAACTAAAAGACCACCAAGGCAAAAGGCTCAAAAATGACTATCACGTCGACGACTTGAGGCCTTATTACGTCTAAGTTGTGTATTTTCCTTTAAATAAATTGGCAAAGATATTCAAACCCTTTGCATTGTGCAACCAATATTGGTACATCAAATAAAAAGCAATATTCAAAGTCTTCGCATTATGCAAGCAATATTGACACACAAATAACTCTACGACGACTCGCCCACCGCTTTATAAAGTAAGGACAAATATTAGTTACGAGGTATAACCCCAAAGAATTGCACATTTAAAGTTCTTCAGACTTCAATATTCGAGCAATACACATCGAATAAAAGACAATCAATTCTACGAAGAGCTGCACGCTTTATCTTAAAGAAATTTGCCTTAAAGCAATACAAACCCTTCGCGTTATGCAAGCAATATTCATACTTCAAATAAAACGCAATAACTACGCAAAATTGTTCACTACTTTATAAAGTGAGGACAAAAGTTAATTACAACCCCAAAATTACTTAGGGCATCATCATTCGGGGTACAACAGAGCATCCTCTTCTATGTGTCCCTGGCGAATATCATAAGGATATCCTGCCCCTAGTTTTTTCCCCGTAATACCCCACTCGAACAATGCCGCCTCAGTTGGCTCCTGAACCTTGGACGCATCGAGGGGATCCAGCTGTGCCTTCTCAAGCATGGCCTCCACTTGGTGGCGGCAACGTAGGAATCCTTCAACGTAACGGACCCCCTCCATGGCCTGCGCATCGACGACTTTGTCGGTCAGCAGCTCGAAGGCCTTGCCCATTCGAGCAACCCTCTCAGCAATGGGCTTTACAAAAACGGGTGGCTGAACACTTTCACCCCCGTACAACTTAAGACCAACTTGGTCCTCAAGTTGTACGAAGGCTGAAAGGTCAGCCACACTGGAGCCCACAACCTCATTGAGGGTTCTGGCGCATTCTTCAACTTGGGCCGCCGCCTTTGAGGCCTGCTCTTCGGCCTTCGCCATCTTCAAGGACAGCTCCTCGATGAGCTTGAGCTTGTCCTTCCCCTCCACCTGGGCCTCCATCCCCCGGTATGCCTCGAGCACCTGCTCCATCTCGACTAAGAGGCTTCTGTTAGCATGGTGCTCGGAGAGGAAGAGGGCCTCGAACTTCTTCCCATCGGCCTGTCGCGGGAAGTGAGAGTCCTCAAAGAACTTTCGCCTCACCTCCCGGTCCCCGAGGAGCACCGACTCGTCACGAGTCACCCTCATTACGGGGTCCTGTGCCTCCTCGTGGTCGACCCTTGCGCCAAAGGACTTCGCCCGCAGCCTCCCGTCGGTAGTCCTCCAGTGGGCTCGTAAATAGGGTCTTGCCCCCTAAGGCTCTTCGGAACCCTCGAAGGCCTCTTCACAGCCGCTCGAGGAGCCACAACAGCCCTTCGAGCATCTGCCAAGAGCCCCACAGGCTCCCTAAGGCCTCGGACAGGGTGGAGGATCGCTCGAGGGCCGGTCCCTTCGCCTTGTCCAACGCAGGAGGATCGCCGCCGAGGACACTTCCAAGCCCTCTGCAGCTACAAGGTTAAAGGGAGGGTAAGAATACAAACTAAAAGTGAGGTTAAGCAGACACCTAGAGGAGACAAAAGCAATACCTGCGATTCGGGGGCGTTTCTTGCGAAGGTTAAGCTCCTCGGACTACTCGGAGCTCTCCTCGTTGACTACGGGACCAGCCACACTGACTGGTTGAGCTTTCGTCACCAAGGTCTCTTTACCTCGGACCTCTCCACCCTTCGAGGTCCCAGCAATTGGCCCCTCGATAGCCCCTTGAACGGGCTCTACAGGGAGCTCCTCGTCCATCTTCTTCTTGAGGGCTTCCCTCAAGTCTTGCTTCTTGGCAAAGAGGGCACTGGGGTGCGACATCTTAGCTGTAACGAAGCATGAGATCAAGTTAAAACAGCATTCAAAATACGTAATCACAGAAACACAAAAACGAAAAGGAGTAAAAAACAGACAATGAGGGTTGCTGAAAGCGCCTTCGAAGCGCTCGATAAGGTCCCCGTCCAGGCCCTCAACCCAGTTCTTCAGGTTGTCCACGTGGCTTGGAAGACGGTGGGCCCTGCTAATCTCTACTCTCCGCAGGACCACTTCGTCCAGACTGGAGAGAGTGAAGGGAAACCCACCGTTACACTCCTCGAGCCTCTCCACTGCCCGGACCCATTCACACAGGGCATCGAGGGCCTTCTTCCCTTCGCTCCCCGCCCACAAAGGGGGCTTCACAGACACCCTTGCGTCCTTCTCCTTTATGAAGTACGCAGGGAACCCCCAGCTATCCTCCTTCAGGATGAAGAAGAAATTGCTCTTCCAGCTCCCCACGAATCGGTGGTATTAGCGAAGACTCGATCTTCACCATTTTGTTGCCCACCTTCACCTCCTCGGGGTCGGTTGGTAGAAGGGTGCCCCACCGGCCTCTTCAAGGTGTAAAACTGCAGAACGTCTCCGGCAAGCACCATCGTCTTCGCCAGATGGCAGGCCACCACGAACGCGTTTACGGTGGTAAACACTTTCAGGCCGATTGCCAGGCAAACACCCCACCCTCGCATAATTGCAGTAGCAGGAGCTGGGGAGCCTCAATCCAGCTTTCAGTGGGCCTCGTAGACCACCATGGTCTGTTCCCTCGTGGCGCCGTCATTTAACTCCATCCCCGCCCTTCTCGACATCCGCCGCGAAAGCCCGCAAACTACTGAGTAAACGTGGTGGTTCCGGCAAATGTCGGCCATTTTCTTCTCCGACAAGGCTGTTCGGGGCCACAACTCCCCGACATCGTGGCCCACGCCGCTTTTGCTTGGATTCTTGGGAGCCATCTACGAAAGCAGCCAAGAATTGAAAAATTAAACCCTGCACTCCAAGAACCCGGGCGGTGGCGCGGCGAACACACGCTCACGACACGGTCGCGATGAAAAGAAGAAATGAAGGGTGGTACTTACAGATTTGTATGTCGGTGTTGAAAACGGAACACCCAACGGTTGGATTCTTCAATTCCGGCCGAGAATTTCTTTGGTAATCGCCGAAAATGGAAGCTAGAGCGAAAGAGGAAATCAAGCGAGAAAGCAAAGAAAGCGAGAATTCGGGAAAAGCGACTCCTCACATGGGTTGGCGTATAAGTAGAGGCCGATGGGAGTTGAAACGACTTCCCCATAATTACAAACGACGAAAAAAGCGCAATTTCAAAAAGTGTTGCGCAACCGCCATATTTCCATTCCGAAAAATCTCAAAAAGCCACATTTTGAAAAGTTGTCAATTCTGACAAAACGTGCCAAAAGTTGTTTTTAAAATATGTTTAGTCTTACTTTCTAGTCTGAAACCTTTTAAGTTCTAGATCCTAAAAGGTTGATCTACAACATATCCAAAGGGTTTAACCAAAGGGCATCTGAAAGTGCATCAAAAGTGCCTTGAAATTCAAAACAACTTTTCAGCCATGTGTGAGAATTTGAGACCCTTTCTTTTCCCTTTTCTTTAGCCTATCCCTTGTTCCTTCCCCCTAAAACCTAGTTACATTTTGACCCCTTTTTCTTCCTTCTCAAACCATAAGCTTTTTCAAGTAACTAGAAACTCTTTTAAATGGTTTTTCAAGGGTTACTTCTACGGTTTGTTCTTGTTTCCCAATGAGGTTCCTCAAGGTTCAAGGGTCAAATTTTATGTTGAGGAGGGATTCGTTAGAACTTGGTGAAGAGGTTGACAGGAAAAAGTCTTGAGTGTTCAATAAGTTATTGTCAAAATTTTGAGTGCCAAACACGAGAGAAAATGGTGAGGATATACACTTGTGTTTGTTCTTTGTGTAGGTAAATCAAATGGAGGATGATCGGTGGCAACCCGACACCGAAAATTCAGTCAATGAAGCTTACATGACACAAGAGACTTCATTGGTAACATAAACCTTCGACCACTACCAATAAGCACCCTTATATGTGTCACCACCCATCCTAAGGAGATACAAGAGCTCCCCACCAATGCAACCACCCCCTGCTTCACACTTTGTCCTCCAACATCATGGCCCATATACTTTCGACCCCTACCCATATGTAGCCCCGCCTATGTTGGAAATATTTTAGAAAAAATGGTGAAAACAATGAATGAAAAATTATTTATTTCTACCATAAATTTGGAGGTTTTTTCACAATTAGTATGGTGATTTATGGTCCATTAGTATGGTGGTTTCTTAGCCATTAGTATTAGGGTTAATGGCTAGCTTTATGGTGCATTTAGGTGCCCTAATGGCTAGGCCTACCCTAAACACTATAAAGGGCACCTTCACCATGCTTATTTCTCATCCCTAGCACACTTCTTCTTGCTAAATCTTCTTCCTCTCTTCACCAATTCAAGGGGAGAAGATGTACATGGGCAATTCCGCAATGGCAATTGAAGGTCAAGGAAAGGTGCTTCAAGATGACCTCGCAAGACATTGACTCAACAATGTCCTGTATGTGCCAGTGCGCAAGAACTCGTGTCCGCTCACCGATGAGCAAGTATGGCTTTCGCTTGGTGTTTGAATCGGACAAGGTCATACTGACCAAATCTGGAATGTTTGTGGGAAAGGGGTACGCTTGTAATGGGTTGTTCAAACTCAATGTAATGGCTATTATCAATAAAGAGAGTACTTCTTCCGTTTACTTGCTTGAGTCTTCCAATTTGTGGCATGTAGACTAGGTCATGTTAATTTTGACTCGATACGTCGATTAATTAACCTGGACCTTATTCCGACATTCCAAATTGATCTAAAACATAAATGTGAAGTTTGCGTTGAGGCAAAATTGACAATGTCATCGTTTCAATCAATTGAAAGAAATCTTGAACCACTTGAATTGATTCATATTGATGTTTGTGATTTGAAATTCATTCAAACACGAGGTAGTAATAAGTATTTTATTACCTTTATTGACGATAGCATAAAATATTGCTATGTGTATTTACTGAAAAGTAAAGACGAGACCTTAGAGAAATTCATTCTATACAAAAATGAGGTTGAAATATAACTCAATAAAAAGATCAATAGATTGAGAAATGATAGAGGTGGAGAGTATGAAGCACCAATTAATCAATTCTGTGCACAACACAGAATTGTACATGAAACCACCGCACCTTATTCACCTCAATCTAACGGTGTTGCTGAACGTAAAAATCGCACATTAAAAGAAATGATGAATGCGATGTTACTAAGTTCAGGCTTACCTCAAAACATGTGGGGTGAAGCTATCTTATCGAGTAATTACCTTTTAAACAGGGTACCTCGAAAGAAGAAAGATAAAACTCCATATGAGTTATGGAAAGGTAGGACACCATCCTACAAACACTTGCGAGTGTGGGGGTGTCTTGCAAAGGTAGCGGTGCCAATACCAAGAGAGTGAAGATAGGTCCAAAAATGGTGGATTGTATCTTCAGGTTATTTTGCACGATATCCTCGCTGAAGGCATGGTATTGGCTGAAGCCTTCCAAGTGGCAGCTGTCATTGAGAAGCTACCTCTGGATGGAAGGAATTTAAAAGCTACCAAGCACAAGCGAAAAGAAATGAACTTGGAGGACCTCATTGTTAGACTTCGTATTGAAGAATACAATAGGAGATCCGAGCGCAAATCATCCCTCTCTATTGGTGCCAAGGCCAACATGATGGAGCATGGTAAGGGCAAAGCTCAAAGAACAAAAAGGGAAAAGGAAAGCTCGGGTCAATAGGAGGTGTCTGAAGCCGAAGCCAAAGCCAACGTTCAACGGCAAATGCTTCTACTGTGTAAGGATTGGCCACATATCTGGCGATTGCCGACTCCCAAAACGTACTGATCATGAGGCATACATGATCAATGAAAATACCCAAGATGTGGAAGATATGAACCTCGTTGCTATGGTTTCTGAGACGAACCTTGTTGGGTCTAACCCAAAAGAATGGTGGATTGACACCGGTGCTACTAGGGACGTTTGCACCAACAAGAACCTCTTCTCCTCCTTCGAACCAATTCAAGGGGAGAAGATGTACATGGGCAATTCCGCAACGACGGTAATTGAAGGTCAAGGAAAGGTGCTTCTGAAGATGACCTCTGGCAAGACATTGACTCTGAACAATGTCTGTATGTGCAGTGCGCAAGAACACAGTGTCCGGCTCACCGATGAGCAAGTATGGCTTTCGCTTGGTGTTCGAATCGGACAAGATCATACTGACCAAATCTGGAATGTTTATGGGAAAGGGGTACGCTTGTAATGGGTTGTTCAAACTCAATGTAATGGCTATTATCAATAAAGAGAGTACTTCCGTTTACTTGCTTGAGTCTTCCAATTTGTGGCATGCTAGACTAGGTCATGTTAATTTTGACTCGATACGTCGATTAATTAACCTGGACCTTATTCCGACATTCCAAATTGATCTAAAACATAAATGTGAAGTTTGCGTTGAGGCAAAATTGACAATGTCATCGTTTCAATCAATTGAAAGAAGTCTTGAACCACTTGAATTAATTCATAGTGATGTTTGTGATTTGAAATTCGTTCAAACACGAGGTGGTAATAAGTATTTTATTACCTTTATTGACGACAAAGACAAAATATTGTTATGTGTATTTACTAAAAGTAAAGACGCTTAGAGAAATTCATTCTATACAAAAATGAGGTTGAAATATAACTCAATAAAAAGATCAATAGATTGAGAAGTGATAGAGGTGGCGAGTATGAAGCACCAATTGGTCAATTTTGTGCACAACACGGAATTGTACATGAAACCACCGCACCTTATTCACCTCAATCTAACGGTGTTGCTGAACGTAAAAATCGCACATTAAAAGAAATGATGAATGCGATGTTACTAAGTTCAGGCTTACCTCAAAACATGTGGGGTGAAGCTATCTTATCGAGTAATTACCTTTTAAACAGGTACCTCGAAAGAAGAAAGATAAAACTCCATATGAGTTATGGAAAGGTAGGACACCATCCTACAAACACTTGCGAGTGTGGGGTGTCTTGCAAAGGTAGCGGTGCCAATACCGAAGAGAGTGAAGATAGGTCCAAAATGGTGGATTGTATCTTCAGGTTATTTTGCACGATATCCTCGCTGAAGGCATGGTATTGGCTGAAGCCTTCCAAGTGGCAGCTGTCATTGAGAAGCTACCTCCTGGATGGAAGGAATTCAAAAGCTACCTGAAGCACAAGCGAAAAGAAATGAACTTGGAGGACCTCATTGTTAGACTTCGTATTGAAGAAGACAATAGGAGATCCGAGCGCAAATCATCCTTCTCTATTGGTGCCAAGGCCAACATGATGGAGCATGGTAAGGGGCAAAGCTCAAAGAACAAAAAGGGAAAAGGAAAGCTCGGGTCAATGGGAGGTGTCTCAAGCCAAGCCAAAGCCAAAGTTCAACGGCAAATGCTTCTCTTGTGGAAGGATTGGCCACAAATCTGGCGATTGCCGACTCCCAAAACGGAATGATCATGAGGCAAACATGATCAATGAAATTGCCCAAGATGTTGAAGATATGAACCTTGTTCTTGTGGTTTCGAGGTAAACCTTATTGGGTCCAACCCTAAAGAATGGTGGATTGACATAGGTGCTACTAGGCACGTTTGCACCAACAAGAACCTCTTCTCCTCCTTCGAACCAATTCAAGGGGAGAAGATGTACATGGGCAATTCCGCAACAGCGGCAATTGAAGGTCAAGGAAAGGTGCTTCTGAAGATGACCTCTGGCAAGACATTGACTCTGAACAATGTCTGTATGTGCAAATGCGCAAGAACACAGTGTCCGGCTCACCGATGAGCAAGTATGGCTTTCGCTTGGTGTTTGAATCGGACAAGGTCATCTTGACCAAATCTGGAATGTTTGTGGGAAAGGGTACGCTTGTAATGGGTTGTTCAAACTCAATGTAATAGCTATTATCAATAAAGAGAGTACTTCTTCCGTTTACTTGCTTGAGTCTTCCAATTTGTGGCATGGTAGACTAGGTCATGTTAATTTTGACTCGATACGTCGATTAATTAACTGGACCATATTCCGACATTCGAAATTGATCTAAAACATAAATGTGAAGTTTGCGTTGAGGCAAAATTGACAAGGTCGTCGTTTCAATCAATTGAAAGAAGTACCGAACCACTTGAATTGATTCATATTGATGTTTGTGATTTGAAATTCATTCAAACACGAGGTAGTAATAAGTATTTTATTACCTTTATTGACGACAAGACAAAATATTGTTATGTGTATTTACTAAAAGTAAAGACGCTTAGAGAAATTCGTTCTCTACAAAAATGAGATTGAGAATCAACTCAATAAAAATATCAAAAGATTGAGAAGTGATAGAGGTGGTGAGTATGAAGCACTAATTGGTCAATTTTGTGCACAACGCGGAATTGTACATGAAACCACCGCACCTTATTCACCTCAATCTAACGGTGTTGTTGAACGTAAAAATCGCACATTAAAAGAAATGATGAATGCGATGTTACTAAGTTCAAAGCTTACCTCAAAACATGTGGGTGAAGCTATCTTATCGAGTAATTACCTTTTAAACAGGGTACCTCGAAAGAAGAAAGATAAAACTCCATATGAGTTATGGAAAGGTAGGACACCATCCTACAAACACTTGCGAGTGTGGGGGTGTCTTGCAAAGGTAGCGGTGCCAATACCGAAGAGAGTGAAGATAGGTCCAAAAACGGTGGATTGTATCTGTATAGGATATGCACATAACAGTAGTGCATATCGGTTCCTTGTGCATGATTCTAAAATTTCAGATATTCACAAAAACACAATAATGGAATCGAGGAATGCATCTTTCTTTGAAAATACATTTCCTTGTAGAAACAATCGTGCATCAATTTTGTCAAATCGGGAAGACGAAATAATGGATCGTGAGAATCATGCTGATGAAAGTTATGATGATGAGAATCATGATTTGGTTCAAGTAGAACCGAGACGCAGTAAAAGAGCAAGAGTAGAGAAATCATTTGGAGATGATTTTCTTACTTATTTGTTGGAAAAGGAACCTCAAACATATGCAGAAGCTGTGAGTTCTTCTGAGGGACCATTATGGAAGGAAGCCATAAAAAATGAAGTTGATTCTATTTTATAGAATCATACTTCGGAATTGGTAGATCTTCCTTATGGAAATAAACCTTTAGGATCCAAGTGGATTTTTAAAAGGAAAATGAAACCTGATGGTTCCATTGATAAGTATAAAGCCAGACTTGTGATTAAGGGATACAAACAAAAGGAAGGCTTAGATTACTTTGATACATACTCTCCTGTGACGAGAATCAATTCTATAAGAATGATTCTGGCGATCGCAGCATTGAGAAATTTGGAGGTACATCAAATGGATGTAAAAACGGCTTTCTTAAATGGAGATTTAGATGAAGAAATCTATATGGAGCAACCCGAAGGCTTTATAGCTCCAGGGAATGAAAAGAAAGTCTGTAAATTGGTAAAATCATTATATGGTTTGAAACAAGCACCAAAGAAGTGGCATGAAAAATTTGACTATGCAATGATTACCAATGGGTTTAAAATCAATGAGTGTGACAAGTGCGTTTATGTCAAACAGACGGAAAATGATTATATCATTTTATGTCTTTATGTGGATGACATACTCATTGTTGGTAGTAGTGATAAAATTGTCAAATCTACCAAAAACATGTTGAATTCAAAATTTGACATGAAAGATATGGGACTTCTTTGATGTGATTTTAGGAATTAAAATCATAAGAACGACATCATGTCTAATTTTGAGTCAAGCTCATTATGTAGACAAAATCCTTGAAAAGTTCAACAATGATGATTCTGGAATTGCCAGAACACCATTAGACATTAGTTTCCATCTATCCAAAAATAGAGGAGAAAGTATTTCTCAAGTAGAATACTCTAGAGTTATTGGAAGCCTAATGTATCTAATGAGTTGCACTAGACCGGATATTGCTTACACAATAAGCAAGCTCAGCAGCTACACGAGTAATCCAAGTACAGAACATTGGAAAGCAATAGTAAGAGTACTAAGGTACTTAAGATATACTCGTAATTATGGGTTACATTATATTAGATACCCAGTGTGTTAGAAGGCTACAGATGCAAACCGGATATCCGATATAAATAACTCAAAATCTACAAGCGGTTATGTGTTTACACTAGTTTGGAGCTGTTGTATCTTGGAAATCTTCCAAACAAACAATTATAGCCCGATCCACAATGGAATCCGAGTTCATAGTTTTGGATAAATGTGGAGAAGAGGCTGAATGGCTACGCCGATTCTTGGAAGATATTCCAAAATGGGAAAAACCTGTGCCACCAATCGGTATCCATTATGATAGTCAACCAACAATTGGAAGGGCAGAGTAATATGTATAATGGTAAGTCTAGACACATTCGTCGAAGGCACAATACCATTAGACAACTACTCTCTACTGGGGTTATCACAATTGACTATGTGAGGTCAAAAGATAACATAGCAGATCTGTTGACCAAAGGGTTAAATAGAGAGTTAGTTGAAAAATTGACAAAAGGAATGGGCTTAAAGCCTGTGGATATATAAGTTTTATGAAGGAAAACCCAACCTAGTTGACTGGAGATCCCAATATCTAGGTTCAAAGGGACAACCTAATTATAAGACTTAGTGTTGTCACTGTGTGGGATAACCTCAAACTCATTCCTATTGTGAAACAGTGATGCGGATAAGGTTAGCAATGTGTTGCTTTAATGATTTTTAATTATGTTACTTCATACTTAAGAAATCACCTATGTGAGAGAGAAGTGGAGCCGCATCAAAGGAGAATTGGTCAGGTTCAATTATTTAGAAACTCTTGCAGAACTGTGACGTGTTCATGGCCAAAATGAACAAAACCATGAGAACTGAACAAATGAGGAATGATTCCTGTGTAAGATATGTGGGTTCATTACATAAGAAAGCATGACAGTTCAAGGACATCGTGTCTACTGGATAGCTAGTACAGTAAATGTATTTTACAAGGGAAAAGTTCAAAGGGTAACACCTACTTTTCCTATGCAGGATTTAGTTGATGAATACCACAGTAGAGTCAAAATGAAAACAATTTTCATTCATGTGGAGGATTGTTGGAAATATTTTAGAAAAAATGGTGAAAAAAATGAATGAAAAATTATTATTTAAACCATAAATTTGGAGGTTTTTAACAATTAGTATGGTGATTTATGGTCCATTAGTATGGTGGTTTCTTAGCCATTAGTATTAGGGTTAATGGCTAGCTTTATGGTGCATTTAAGTGCCCTAATGGCTAAGCCTACCCTAAACACTATAAAAGGGCACCTTCACCATGCTTATTTCTCATCCCTAGCACTCTTCTTCTTGCTAAATCTTCTTCCTCTCTTCTTGAAAAAGTATCTTGCATCATTGTTTTGGTGTTCTTCAAGTTCTTCGGTTCTAGTTCATCGGCGGAAAAGCTTTAGGTGCAAAGTTTTTTTCGCATCTCCGTTGTATCCGGGAGACAGACGTTTGGTCGATCCTCAAGCACTCGTAGTGGAGGGAGCAAATCTGTTTTAAGGAAATTGCGTGCAACGCAAGCCTCGAAACCAAATCCCAAGAACGGTTCTTACTTCTAAACTTTTTCTTGGTTTGATTCGTTAATAGTCTTGTTAATTCTAATTTATTCTTAAAATTAGATTTATAATGTCATACCGTTAATTTGTTTAATTTCCGGCATAATTTCTATTTAATTTCATTATAATAATTCTTGTAATTTATATATATATATATATATATATATATAATTTCAGAATTATTTATGAAATTGGTAGAATAATTATATTGTCTTCTCTTTTATATTTTCTGCAATTCTACCCCATTCTTTTGTTTTACCAATTTTGGTACTTACTCCTATTACAGCCTATCCCTAAACGAAAGTCCCAAACACCTCTCCACCCAAGACTTAGTCGATCCCCACCCAAACAACACACATCAAGAGCTCCATGCACTAGCCCTCACTAAGACTCACCTAAACGCCCCTTAGTCCAAGCAGCACCCAAAAGACCAACACAAAGAATCTCAAAGTCCCCAAAGTCAAATACCTACCAACCTAAAATGCCTCTCATGACCTTAACACCCAAAGATCCCACAAATCCCGAACCTACGACTAAAGAATTGTGTGCTAAAGCCCTTCAACACCTTTGAGAGATCAAGAAAATGTGCAAAAGTGAGGCAAAGAGAATTGAAAAAGGAGAGGTTGTGAAAGATGAAGGGAGGAGTGAAAAAGTGAGGATGAGGCCTAAATGGCCTTGAAAATAGAAAGAGTGGAGGGCATCGAGAGGGAAAATATGAGAGAAGTGAGAAAACAAGAGGGACCCCCTCCTTGCCAAATGTGTGAAAATGATTGTACACTCAAGCCTCCAACCGAACCAAATCTTGAACTAACCCTTGCATATTTTCATCCATGTTGTTCTTCTTTGATTGTGTAGGGTTTTGATGTATGGAGAGCCTTGGGAAGCGAAGCAAAGATTGAGGAGGAGAAGCTTTACATTCTCGGCCAAGGAGTGGAAACCAAGAGGGAGGCTACCATACTTGGTAGCTAAGTTCCTAATCCTTTATCTCCTAGTTTAGGACTTGATATGATTGGGTCGGAGCATGCTATTGATTTTTCCATGATTGAGTTGCCTTCCTTGTTTGATGAAAATAACATGAACTTGAGTAAGCATGACTTGTCTGATGGCCTTAATAAAGCTAGATCTTTTGAGATGGATGTCTATTCTATGATGAGGTCCTTGGTTACCTGACCATAGAATAGACATCCATCTCAAAAGATCTAGCTTTGTTAAGGAGATGGAGCTAACTTGGTTGGGTAACCAAAACTTTCTCCCTTGCACTTACTTCCTTGGCAAGCATGCTTTGTTGGATTGATTGTGCTTACATGTTAATAGAGTGGAAAGAACGGATTGTTCATCTTCACTCCATATGATGCCTCTTTGCTTGCTACCCATGCTCATGATGATTGGGACCCTGGAATGCTTAGACACATCTCTAGGATGCAACACTTTGTCATGCATTCACTGATTAAGGGTAGTAAAGCATATGATCTCTTTAGTAGATATTTATGTCCTATGGTTACTTTGGATGAAAATTTGCAAGGTACCCATTGTTTTGAGCATGACATTTCACATCACCTTGCCTATACCATGTTAGGCAGAAAGCATCATCATGTTATGCCTACATGTTTGAGCTTGTCTCTTGAATGCCTTAATGATGTGATGAGACTAGAATGCACCAAGTATGTTGTCCCCTATGATTTGATTGAATCGTCCTATAGAATGTTTAGTTTTTGGTACAATGATGCTATATGGAGTGATTTTATGCTTAGCCAGCACTCTAGGGTTGTTTGTGAGCAAGAGGCTGAAAATGCCCAAGAGTTGGTAAATTCTTATTGCCTTACTGATTTGACCTGCAAAATTGCTAAACCGGTCAAATTGAAAGGACCATTAAGGTATTGTAGGTATAAGGGCTTTAAGTTTGAAGATCGCCATCTCAAGTTGTTGAAGATGCATGAAGGGTACCTTGGCTCACAAGAAAGCTTCCTGAGCATTCCACTCCATGTCCCCTTGAGCTTAAAGGCTACATTTGGTTAAGCCACAATAACAAAAAGCTCAAGAGGACTAGAAAGGGAAGTACCTCTTTTTATCAATTGCCTCCAAGTTCATTTACATGGACTTAAGGTTGAAAATGCTTTTGTATAATTTAACTCCCCACATTTCTCTACTGTAGGTACTTGAAGGACAAAGAGAAGGCCCCTTAGATTCAAGGACAAATCTTTTGAAGAGGGAGGGGTTAATAAACACTACTAGAAAATGGTACAAAACCAACGGTCAGTACCAACGGGCAAGAAAGCCCGTTGGTAATTTCCAACGGTCAAACCGTTGGAATATTCACCGGTGACTATTCACTAACCACCGATTTAACTACACCAACGCGCAAACCGTTGGTATAACCGGAAAAAATATATTTCCAACGGATTCCAACGTGTTGCACGTTGGAAGCCTCCCAAAACGTCTACCACATTCCAAATACAATTTTGCTTCCCTGCATAACATTAGTCATCTTTAGGTTTGGTTTGGATATTGATATGTGATCGACAAACGGTCCGTTACCACAAGTGCATAACCTAAAGATGACTAATTAATGTTATTGGGTTGTTTATCTTTCCCATGCGTGCCCTATCTTTCTCCCTACATAACAGCGATGGGCCTAGCGGTCTGGTGGTTGTGATGCGTGTTTTCCTCGGAGAAGGCTGGGGTTCGAGTCTTAGTGGGGGATGGGCTTTTTAAAAAAAATAATCGTTCCAACGTGCGAACCGTCAAGAACGTTAGAAATACAATTTTGCTTCCTTGAATGACAGCGATGGGCCTAGTGGGCTGGTGGTTGTGATGCGTGTTTTTCATGGGGAAGGCTGGGGTTCAAGTCTTTGGGGGGAAGGCCTTTTTGAAAATATTTGTCATGGTTCCAACGTGCGAACCGTTGGAACGCTTAGAGTACCAACGAGTTACGCGTTGGAACGCTTAGCGTACCAACGGTTCGCGCGTTGGAACCGCTTCTATTTCCATATTTAAATTTTACTTTATAATTGAAAATTCATTGATGCAAATGTATTCTAAAAATAAAAGGTAATTACATGCATGCTTTAAAACATTCCTTTTTTAGAGTGTGAAAATGATGAAAATCCGTTGTGCTTAGAGTTTTTATTTTAAAACCAAATTATATAACGAAACACTAATATTAATTAAGAAAATGAAATTGGAGATAGACACAAATGTAAATAGAATAGGATTAACTAGTTAAATAAGATAACACGTTATAATGTAATTATTGAAGTTATTGAATTTTTATATTAAATTTGGTTGGACAACAAGTGGTTGTTTAACAAAAGCATGCATCACTAATGCATGACATTAGATGAAGCGACATGGGTTGTTAACGGTGATCGGAAAGCGAAATTAAGAAATAGTTATCAACAAGAAAATGTAGCATTTTTTAAGAGTTGTGACTTTATCTTATTAAATGTGGTTTGTTAAGGTGCCGTAAAGAAATTATAAGAGGTTATTTCCAACGGGTTGTGCGTTGGAAATATCAATGTTCCAACGAGTGAGCAGTTGGAAACATGTAGATTCCAACGGGTTGCGCGTTGGAATCCTTCCAAAACGTCGATCACGTTAGAAATACAATTTTGCTTCCTTGAATGACAGCGATGGGCCTAGTGGGCTGGTGGTTGTGATGCGTGTTTTTCATGGGGAAGGCTGGGGTTCAAGTCTTTGGGGGGAAGGCCTTTTTGAAAATATTAGTCATGGTTCCAACGTGCGAACCGTTGGAACGTGCGTACCAACGAGTTACGCGTTGGAACGCTTAGCGTACCAACGGTTCGCGCGTTGGAACCGCTTCTATTTCCATATTTAAATTTTACTTTATAATTGAAAATTCATTGATGCAAATGTATTCTAAAAATAAAAGGTAATTACATGCATGCTTTAAAACATTCCTTTTTTTAGAGTGTGAAAATGATGAAAATCCGTTGTGCTTAGAGTTTTTATTTTAAAACCAAATTATATAACGAAACACTAATATTAATTAAGAAAATGAAATTGGAGATAGACACAAATGTAAATAGAATAGGATTAACTAGTTAAATAAGATAACACGTTATAATGTAATTATTGAAGTTATTGAATTTTTATATTAAATTTGGTTGGACAAGTGGTTGTTTAACAAAAGCATGCATCACTAATGCATGACATTAGATGAAGCGACATGGGTTGTTAACGGTGATCGGAAAGCGAAATTAATAAATAGTTAGCAACAAGAAAATGTAGCAATTTTTAAGAGTTGTGACATTATCTTATTAAATGCGGTTTGTAAAGGTGCCATGAAGAAATTATAAGAGGTTATTTCCAACGGGTTGCCCGTTGGAAATATCAATGTTCCAACGAGTGAGCAGTTGGAAACATGTAGATTCCAACGTGTTGCACGTTGGAATCCTCCCAAAACGTCAAGAACGTTACAAATACAATTTTACTTCCTTGTACGTTGGAATCCTCCGAGCCCGATGCCTTGTTCGATGAGGAAAACGCATTTCTTCAGACGGTTGGAAAGAAAAATCGTGGAAGACTGTCAGGATTAGGATCTATGGCTGTGATGATTCACGAACGTCAATCTTTCAGCTATATTCCTACTCAGGAGTCTCCGCAAGTGATCCAGATGAGGGAGGATATGAAGAAAATAACGGAGAAGATGGAACGACAAAAGGCAAAAAACAAAGATAAATTAAAGAAGACAAAAGAGGAAACCAGTCAAATCAGAAAAATGCAGAATAGGGTGCTGAAAGCATTAATGAGGAGCTCAAAGTTCAGTGGTCCGGGTACAAGTTCTCGAGGATACCTCGATGAGTTCAATCTGATATGGCTGGACATTTCGGATTCGAGCCTCTTCAAACACCACCAACATCAGATTCAGATTCAGAGGGGTCGGACAGCTAAGTTTCGGTTAGGTCTTCGATTTTCAAAAGACTTGTTAAGTCATTTTAGAATTCTATCAACTTTTATGTAAGATATGTTATGTAGTTATTGGATGATATTTCTACGTTTTTAATTATATTTCAGCAGTACTTCTGGTGTTGAATGAATTTTAATTTAATAAACACAGGTTTGAGTATTGTATACAAATAAAAAATATATTTTTTTTAAAAAAAGAGTTACCAACGGTCAACACGTTGGTATACGTTGGAACTGTTATTTATTCACTATACCAACAGGTTGACCAGTTGGTATTCACAATACCAACTGACCAGCCAGTTGGTATTCACAATACCAACTGACCAGCCAGTTGGTATTCACAATACCAACTGACCAGCCAGTTGGTATTCACAATACCAACTGGCTGACCAGTTGGTATTTACACATCCAACTGGCCACCTCGTTGGTAAGCTTACCAACTGGTTAACTCGTTGGTGGGTATACCAACTAGCTTACCAGTTACCAACGCGTAAACTTGTTGGTAATAGTACCAACGTGTTGACTCGTTGGTAGAGTTGTACCAACTAGCTCGCATGTTGGTTTGTCAATTCCGGTCACCGGAGTTTTACACCAACGAGCAAGCCAGTTGGTAGAGAAAACTAATCAACGAGTTGGCCAGTTGGTTAAAATTATACCAACGATGCAAATACCAACGCGTAATTTCCAACGGATACGTCAGTTGGTTTTGGCGTTTTCCAACGTGTTAGCCTGTTGGTACTAACCGTTGGTTTTGCACCATTTTCTAGTAGTGAGAGAGCAAGAAATAGAAACAGATTGTTGCTTCTCTGTCAGAAAGCCTCAAACGACCCAAATAAAGATGTAGTTTGATTCTTGTAGTTGTTCAACTACCCCAAATGGTAGCACCAGACGGTTCAGTTATCTATTGCAAGAAAATTGTTGGGTTCTGCCAAAATCCATGCACAAGACGAGAGTGTGGTACTACGTGCAAAGGAATTCTGAAAGTCAAATGGGATAGATGAGTGTAGTGACAACTTTTTTTGTTGCTTCCCATGAATTATCACATTCCAAGAATTTCAAACCCTGCAAGTGC
Organism: Stellera chamaejasme; assembly: GCA_024586325.1. NCBI lineage: Eukaryota > Viridiplantae > Streptophyta > Magnoliopsida > Malvales > Thymelaeaceae > Stellera > Stellera chamaejasme. The sequence goes on along the minus strand of CM044981.1, from coordinate 51,033,977 downwards.
AAGGAGATGATGATGCATCCAGTTCTTCATTTGATAGTTTGTCTACTCCGGAGTTATCAACAACATTAACCAGTGAGGTTGAAATGACTATTGTTGGTGAGGATTCTGAGGGTGGAACATCCAGTGGTGACGAAACGATAACTATTGACCAGTCTGAAAATGGTTACGAGGGTGATGACAAAGATGATGGTAGTAACTAAGTTATTGCAGTTTGAAAATGAAAATTATAATGAGGTGTTCTGTCAATGGTGTTCTTACCGTGAGGCTAATTAACCTCATGTGTGATCAACATTAATAGCTTTTAAATAAAGTGGATGATCTTAACAACTATATATATTGCCTTATATGTGGTTAGCCTTACCGCATAATGCAAATAAATGTTTTGATTGGTTGGATTGATGAGAATAAAAGAAACATGCACGCCTCATATGTAATTCAGATAATGGTTTGTTGATGCTGAATACTTTCTAGTTATGGTGCATTTATTTGGACACAAAGATTAAGAAGTGAGTGGAAAAGGACATTTGACCAAAATTACCCCCACTTTGGTTAGGTGGTGGAATTTGGGAAGGAAAGTTCGGGGCACTTAAGTAAAATTTCTCACCCAAAGTTTTCCTAGAAATCAAATGCACCATTCTTTCAGGGATAACATAGAAAACACCTCTAGATTTGAGGTAGGTCATCTACTGCCGAGCCTTGGGGCCCTTGGCCTAGGCGGTAGGACATCTACCGCCATCCTTGGGCGCCCTTAGCCTAGGCGGTAGGTTATCTACCGCCGGCCTTGGGCGCCCTTGGCCTAGGCGGTAGTTTAACTACCGCCAGCCGTAGGGCCCCAGGGCACCCAAGGCCCGTCGGTAGGTGTCCTACCGCTTATGGCCAAGGGCCCCAAGGCCCGGCGATATGTGACCTACCGCCAAGTCCAGAGTTTTCCAAGGGTCAACGGTATGAGTCATACCGCCAAGGGACAAAGTGTTACACCCCACCTTTTCCGGCAACAATCTCCGGTGAATGGAGTTCAAGGTATGTTTAATTACTAAGTATGAGTTTAATTGTTCATTTCAAATTCATATTGTAGTGTGGGAGTGGTATAACGTAATTTGGTAAAGGTTCGCCGCAAGGTTGATCAAGAATCAAGTAAAAGGAGTGTATTGGAGAAGACAGAATTTTAGGTCATTTTGTATTAAATACGGCTTGCAATTGGAAATCAGTTTGCGCATGAATATTTTTGTGAGCGTAGCCGAGTGTTTAGTTTAACCAGAATTTTCGGATCTTCGTTTGGACTTCCGTACAATTTTTAATAATTGTTTTAGTGAAGGAGAGTCTGCTGTGTCCAGGCGATCGCCTGATTAAGGAATAAGGTCGCTGGATTTCGCCCGACGCCTGTTTTCGAATATTTCTGGACCAGGCGATCGCCTGCTTGAGCAAACGGGTCGCCTGGTTTTTGCCTGGGCACCTGTATCGGTGTTCTTCAGGGGTCAGCGATCGCCTGATTGGGGGAATCGGGTCGCCTGACCGTCGCCTGGGCCAGCTATTTAAGTCGAGCAACGCGTCTTCAACCTCAGTTTCGCAACTTCAACTCCGAAAATACTCCCAACTCTCTCCCAACTCGGTTTTGCTCCTATCCAAGTGATTTTGGACTCTTTGGTGCGTGGAAACGGAGGATTCGTGCGGGAATCACTACAAGAACAACGAATCAACAAAGGTTTCACTTCAACAACACTTTGTGGATGAATTTGGGAAATTGCCTAAATTGTGAGGTGATATGTGAAGCAAGGATTGAAGTTGGATAAAGAAGAAGATTGGTGTGTTGGTGCTTGTTGCTACCCTCTACGGTTGCGTCTGCTTTTGTTTCGAGGTAAGGGTTCGACCTACCTATATTAATGTAATGTAGGATGGTTGAGGCAAGTTTTGGGCCTCGGTCTCTGACTTCGGTCTTAGATCGGGATAGTGGAGCCCCAAGGCTAGCCCCATGGTAGGAGTAACGGTGTGCAGGTACAGCTTTGCTTCGGTGTCGTGGTTCGTGCGTCTGTGTGACCCGAACTATTCGGGATACGGCACAACGGATGGCGTTCGCATAGGGGACCAGTCCGAGATAGGGTTACAATCCCTTGAGGACCGTACGGCCTATGGTTCGCATCATTCCGGTATGTTCTGTTCTGTGAGTGGATGCATGGCGAATGCCGACGCATGGCGAATGCCGGCTGGACCGGGAAGATCTAGCCATGGTCGGGAAGACCTAGCCATGGTCCGTGACATACGGGGTTCTTTGGGTGCATGGCGAATGCCGACGCATGGCGAATGCCGGTCGCCGGTTGGGACCGGGAAGATCTAGCCATGGTCGGGAAGATCTAGCCATGATCCGTTACATTCGGATGTTGTGCACACATCATTTATTTCTCGCATATGTTACGATCTGTATATATTTGCTATCTCAGTATGTATATCTCGCTCTGATCTGTTTTTGCAGGTTTGTCGGAAGAAACATCGTTACTCTGCTAAGCTCTTACCGGGTTTTTCTTTAAGAAAACTCACACCCCTTACTTAACATTTTTCAGAGATAAGGATTACGGGCCAGCGGAGTAGGATTTCCGCAAGGCTGTCTGGTTTGCTATTTTGAGGTTTAGCAAAGATCTGGACCTAGACTTCGGGCTCCTCGTCGGTTTCTTTATCCGATGCCCGACTTTTGTACGGTTGCACCTTACGCCATAGATAGCTCAGTAGCATGATACTCTGTCGGCATGTAGTATTACGATAGCATGTTTTGTAGGTCCGTCTGTTCATCCGAGATTGATTGTGGTTATGTATATATATATGCGTTCGCTCAATCGATTGAATGAGTATCTTTGATCATGCGGAAGCCTCTGCTGGTAGTGAAAGAACAGACTTCCTTTTGATAATCTGATTTCGATGTTCTCGCTTCGTATTACATTTTATGGGCGGAGCCCATTGTTTCGTTGTCGTGATCTGTTTACGTGCATGAATTGTTATACTTGATCTGTTGTTAGAAAGAGACCTCTCAAGTTAGTTAAAGGCCCGCGAAATAATCTCACATTAGCTTGGCGATCCTGGTCCCACCTTGCTCACCACCGCCCAACCGGCCGGCGATCGCTTCCCGCCGGGTCCGGAAGGTGTCGGCGGGGAGGTGGTGACACAAAGGTTCCCAAGGCCGACAGTAGGAGTCCTACCGCCAAGGGCCAAAGGTTCCCAAGGCCGGCAGTAAGAGTCCCCTAGGCCAAGGGATTCTAGCCTTGGTCCTTTGGCTTTCACCCGTGCTCCTCCCCTCCTCGTCATCATCCGCATCACTCTCCAAGCCACTTGCCACATTATCAAGCCACATCACCGCCTGCGCCTTCAAGGAATCTTCCTTCGTTCCTTGGAGGACAAGTCGAGCCTATCTTTTCCCAAATTTACCCTTGTAATATGCTTTGTTCTACGGATATTCTAGGGCATTTTAGGTACTTTGCTTTTGGAGTAGGAGGTTAACCGCCTCATTCTTCTATATATTTGTAATTTTGCTTCAGTTGGCACTTAGAACTTGTTTAATGAATTTTGAGAGTTTTGCTCCAGAATTTGAGTTCTCCTTGCTTGCTACCTTTGCGCCCTCCTCTTGATTCTGTGAAAGTGGTCTCAAACCTTATATCTAGTAATGTTTCACCTCGTAGTGTGAAGGTGCTAGATCTCTCACTTCCCCGACATTATTCTAAGTGTTGCTAAGCCAAAAATTTTCAAGCACAATTCAAAACTAGAGTAAGAAAAGCACCAGTTACTTTTTGATTTGGTTGGAAAATTTCAAGGTAGATGGGTGCCGAAATAACAGAGGTTAGGATTTCAAAAGGTCTTTTTGAAAAGATTGATGGTGTACCATGCAAATTCCACAAGTACTTGCTTGTTCATGGCGCCAAGCTTTGCGAACAACCAACACTTCTTCTTTGAGAAATTCTTTTGATCTTTTATCCCACTTTTGCAAAATTCTTTCTTTCAAGTGCTTGGTTTAACCAATATTTTTTTCTCTTAAAAAAACTTGTTTTTGCACACCACAAATCTTGAGATGGAATCTAGCAAAAAATCAAGTGTTCTTCCCAGATTCAAGATGAGAAAGGTATAAGATGAATATTACAGCAATTTCCAGCCAAGCACAAAGGGTTTTGAAAATGTCCAAAAATAGAGATAATATTTTTTGTAGAAAAAATGAAATAAAAATCACAACAAGACACCTCAAGCTTTGATACCACTAGATATGAAACTTCAAAGATTCACAATATGGAGGATCCAGGTTGTTGAGAAACTGATAATGTTGGGTTGATCTTCAACGCCTCCAAGCTATTTTCGGCTTGACAATTGAGAAAGATAATGTTGGGGATGAAGATGGTTCTAGCACCTTTGTACTCTAAGATAGAACAACACTAGAAATAATGTTTGAAACCAATTTGATGGAATTAAGGGGAGGGCGATAATAGTAGCAAACACAAAGAACAAAAGCTTTGGAGAGGAAAAGCTCACTAATGCTTCAAATTGTGTTATGAGTTGAAAAGTGGAACAAGAGGCTCCTTTTGTAGGAGTAGGGGGCGACTTAGGGTTAGGAAAAGGAGCCTAGTAGAAACCAATCTATGAGATTACAATTTCCTTAAGTGAAAAAGGAGTAACTTGCAAGCAAAGCTCAACATGTTTTCCAAGCAAAAGTGGCGCCTCCTTCAACCTCTTCTAAGAAGCTTTTTGACTTGTTTTGCAAGCATATGGGTTGGCCTATGTGAGGGGGGAATGAGCTTGAGCTGATTTGGCCCAAAACTCTTGCTCTTGATCTTGGACTTGAAGCAAAGTGCTAAAACTCCAACCATTGTCTTCCGAGTTTTGCTCCTTGTCCAAATACACTCCCAAAGCTTGAATTTTGTATTGTGTAACTTGAGATTTCTCTCTTGATTTAATCTTGATGTTATCGCTCTCATGACGACTCCCAAGGCTTCTTTTGTTTTCTTTGCCCTAGCTATTGTCATAGGTCCTCCAATGTTGTTTAAACGGCCAAAAGTTGATCTTGTGAGCTTGGGCCTTTGCTCTTCTCTTTGAGTCTTTGTGTTGGCACTTCGATTCATATCAAAGTGATCTACGTGGGTCCAGGTGGTAAGGATTCGACGTCTTCCCTCCCTACCTGACTTTCTGAATTGACTCAGGCGCATTAAGATGGTAGTTGGTTTTTGATAGTTTGTTCTGAGACCTCGTTTATGGCTTGGTCTGTTCGTTCGGGTGCTATCGTAGGGTCCAGGCCTTTTGAAGCTCGCTTTATGCAGCTAGTTTGGTGGAGGGGGTCGGTGGCCGGGTATTACGCGAGAGAAGCTATGGGGAGGCACTTGTATGAAGTAGCCAATGGGTAGTTTGAAGAGCATGTCGCAATCCGACCTGGATTCAAGCATTTTATCATCTTTCAACTTAGGTTCGACATTCTGATGTACCTTACATCTTTTTGTTGGTTATTTATTTTCGCTAGTCAGTTTTTTTGTCTTTCTAGTCATATAACCTTAAGTTATTTGGCTCATTGTTTGGCTCATCAAGGCTTAGATCATCTGGGTAGTTGTGTCTTGGGGACTAGTTCCCCCCTCTTTTTATTTTTCGGCAATTGTCGCTGGTATTGAACATAAGCGTTCCCTTAAAAAAAGAGATCGCCTCTACCTTTCGTTTCTTTTCTACAAAACAATCATCAGAGATTTTTGGAGACTGACATGTGATTGCAAACAGATCTGGACTTCACGGTGGAACAACGAAAGCTGGCCACACGCTAGAGATCGAGATAGCGAAGGTCATCGGTGTCATCCGCTCGTCGTCATCATCTCCGCCACAAGCATCAAATTTTGATCATCTTTCCAGCTTTAATGTCACGATGTTGATGTCACAACAGTAGCAGAGCGCGTGCGGGTTGAGATCGTGACTGTTGGAATCACGGTGGTGCGAATTGAAGAAGATGAAACTTCTGGCAAGATCCTTCTTCGTCGTGTGGCCAGATCCTTCTCTGTCGCGGTCACTGTGTTGGAATTCTTGGCGCACCAAGTTCTTTTAAGGTAATACTTGAGCTCATGAAGCTAACTGTGACCCCAAATGAAGTTAAAAGTAGCTTGCCATAGCTCAATGCAATTAGAAGTAGCTGTACTTAGCTCATCTCAGCTGGAGGGAAGCTAGGAGTGGTTTCCCTCAGCTCATCTCCAGCTAGAAGTAAATAGACAAAGCTCAAGTCAACTCAAGTTAGCTCAACGGGCTCAATCACACTAGCTGGATGTAAATATTGGATCTTTCGTTATTTAAATCGCGTATCTCCGTTCGGGAATAAAATCCGACTCCACAAATCTATATCTATAGAGTTCAAAAATAGAATAATTTATTTATCTTATTATTAATCACGGACTCAGCTCAAAGTGAGCCCACTCCAGCTAGAAGCAGCTGTGTAGCTGTGTGCAGATCAACTCCTGCTCAAGTTAGCTAGAAGTAGTTAACACCAACTCAAGTTGACTAGAAGTTGTCAACTTCAGCTCATGGTAGCTAAAAGTAGTAACTCTCAGCTCAAGACAGCTAACCCCAGCTCATGTTGACTAGAAGTAGTGAACTTGAGCTCAAATGGGCTAGTTTTGATGGAGAAGTGACTTTCAGCTCAAGGTAAGCTAAAAGGAGCTCACAAGAGCTCAATCATATATGATATGGCCAAATGACATATCTTTGTGATATTTTATGAGTAATAACTACCAATTACACATTTTGGACAATATAAGGGTATTTTGGACAAAAAAGAGTGAACATGGTGCAAGGAGTATGCACCATAAAGCATAGGAATAACTCCTTGGCAGAGGAATTACTTCCCTCAAGGCTGAAAATATGTGTATTTTCGGCCATGGGGAAGTTATTCACTCTCCTTGTAACTTCCCTCTTCTTCTATAAATATAGGAAGAAGAAATTCAGCCAGCACACTTGTTTTTCCACAACCGAATTCTTCTCCTCTTCTCTCTTCTTCTTTGGCCGAAATATATAACACTTTCCTTAGAACATTTCGGGTGAAACTGTTTGTGTTTCTTCAACACAAAACCACCCCATTCCATCTCATGCAATCAATCCTCTTGAAGCAACTCGAAGGCTTGAAGATCAAAGAAGAACCCGCCACCAACTTGGAAGACTTGGAGCAAACGTTTTTTTAGGAGCAAGGAAATGTTTTCCATTTGTTGTTTTCCAAGGAGCAAGGTACGCCCCTTCCTTCTTCTTCTTCTTCTTCTTCTTCCTCCTCCTCCTCCTCCTCCTTCTCTTTCTTCTTCTTGAAAGTGGAGAGGCATGATTATGATACAACATATCATGCTATGAATCTCTTGAATTGGAAGATGTAATCAACATGTATATGACATGAAATGAGATTGTGTGAAGATCTAAATTTTTCACACTGGAGGTCATCGGAATCGTCTCACTACATCTGGTGCCCTTTCCTGGCGATTCTTAGAGGCTGGAGGATGAGGGTATTTTTGTCCATTACAATGTTTTATTGTGTCTCGGTTCTGGATCTTTTATCGGGTAGGTGTTTTAACACCCATGTGTTAAATAAAATGACTCAAACTTGACTAATAAAAAGAAGGTTCCAGGTGCAAAAAAGTCACTTAACGAGGTCGAGAAATGCGATTTACCCACTGATCTTCTCATCGGTCTGTTTTAACCATTCATATCTAATTATTAAGTGCAAATTAAAGACTTTCGATCAGAAAATGTGCAAGAAAAATATTGAAGGGGGTAACAGAAGAAATTATTTGTTAAATAAGAATATTCTGTTAAATACTGGAGACTGAGTGGGTGCCACATCAGCTCCACATCAGTAAAAATGGATCCCACATCACACATGGCGGCTGATTTGGACGACTTAACATTGAGTATTAAATTTGCACTAACAGAACAAACGTGAGTGGTTAAAATAGGTCGATGAAAAGAAGAGTGGACAATTTGCACTTTTGATCGAAAAGTTGTTTTTTCGCTCCCCGAGCCAAAAAAAGACTCCAACTTGTAGAACTCATGTGAGAAAAGTGAGGGTTTTAGGACTCTTGTGCTAAATCCTAGAAACTTCTAGGACTCCTTATCTCCGATATTCTATCCCCAAATCCAATTCGTGAGGACCAGCTGAGTTACTGAACCCCTAAATCGCGATTCTCGCTCGAAGATCAGTGCCTCCGCCTCCACTCCGTCCTCCACGCAAGGTCAGTGGCTTGTTTTTTTCATTGACTGTTAGTTTCCGGTGAGCGCATGTTGAGTTGACTCTGTTGAAGCAAAATGCAATTTAAAGTTTTGGAATTTGAATGGGTATTACGATGTTAAGAATTGATGTTTCTGAGCTTCATTCTTTCTTCCTGTTAGTCCACTCTTTATGTGTTTGGCGTTTGGAGACATTAGGAATTATGTTGGAAATACGTGACAGTGAATGTTAGGTTCTTAGGTAACATATCAAGTTCCCAAGACGTTTCTATTGCAGACTGCGGTCAGCTCTCTTGATTAAGATATGGCTAGTGTTTTTGGTGGCGTTGGTGGTTGGGCAGGTCCGGTAGCGGTGTGTTATCTGGAGGGTGGCTACTGCCTACTGGCTAGTAGTTTCTTAAATGCTTCTGGATAGTTCAATGTGGAATTACAGTTGCTTTTGTTTAACTGCTGCATTAGTACATCCATTAGTTTGATATGTTAAAGAGTTGTATCTATACTTAGGATCTGAACATCTTAGTTAGGGTTTGTCTTTTTATTAAGTGTCTATTATACCGGATTAGACAGTTAGGAAGCAAATTCTATTACTAGGGACATATGGATCACAGTAATAGTCCGATTTAGGTTTAGGTTGATTTATTCTAGGACTGCTTATGGTGTGCTGCTGTTTTTGGTTTAGGTTGTTACTGGATTCTAGGAAATTTGATTATCCAATTATGTTGTTACTACTTTATTGACTCTCTCTCATTCAAGTGTTGTAAAACAGTATCTTACTTTCATGCACTCCTATTTTGTATGGGTGTGTTCTCTATTTTAGATAATTTTTTTAAAAAAAGTCGTTCCGTGGATATCTGTAAACCTATCAGTGCGAAACCGTCACTGTACGGTTCAGTTCGGTTTGGTTTTGGTTTTTTCCATTGCGCGGCTCGGTTCTCAAAATTAGGTATCTGTTCCGCATAGCGCAAATTTTATTTTCCAAAACCTGTCCCATCCCACCCTATGAACACCCACACTGAGGATGGTTTTGGAATCCAGTTTCTTGCTTCACTGTCTCTTTGTAAACAAACTAAATCAGGTTGGTTTCTCTATTTTTTCCCCCTCAGCGGATTTAGCCTATTATTTTTTATTCTTAATCTGCAGAATAATTGAGTTGCACTCATGGCTTCCAAGGAGTCGGCAGCTGGTGAGATTTGTTTGAATCTAATTATGTTCGGCTCTCAGTTATTCTGAGATCTGTCCATCCTCTTATGCCTTTTCCCTCTAAGTACATAGAACGAGTGTTCGATTTGATTTCGTGTATATTTGCTTATGCTTGGTGCTTAGGCGATAAGACTAAAGCTACTGTAAAGGAAGAGAACAGTAAAACAGAGACATCTTTAGGTGATTCGCATTCAGGACAAAGAAGAACCCCCGCGGCGGATCATGCAGCTCAGTTCCCCAATCCTTTTGATTTCTCTGCCATGTCTGGCATACTTAACGTATGTTTTCTTACTCGGGTTATTGATATTCCCTTGCTCAGGTGTTCTTATCTTTTTTTCCCTTTTCTCTTTCTTTTTTGTACTATATATTTCTCTATCTTACTGACATGACTTTGCAAATTAGCATATGATTTGGACCATATATTCACCACCAAAAACTATAATGACTTCGATTGAAGCAGTAATTAAATTGCTTTTGCTAATGTTATACGATTGGTTTTTAGATCACGTACAATGCTTTCTGTAGGGCTAGTATAATTCTTATCCCCTTGCCAATAGTAGCAAGTCTGTGAGAAAGTTTCTTGTCAGCTTATCAGCTATCAATAATGGCCATTTCTTCAGGCAAGCAAAAAAGTTTTTTTTTTTAAATATATATATATATATATATATTATTGAAAATGAAAATGAGAGTTGGTATTGTTTTCAGTGGTCAGTGGCTCTGACTAGAGCTGTGAAATTATTCGAGCCGAGCCGAGCTCGGCTCGAGCTTGAGCTTTAACGAGCCGAGCCTCACGAGCCTCGAGCTTGAGCTCGAGCCGGTTTTGAGGCTCGAATAATAAATGAGCCGAGCTCGAGCTCGAAACGTTCGGCTCGTAGGGTTCGCAAGCCTTAACAAGCTCGTCTAAAATTACGATACTACCCTTACCGAGCTCACGAGCCTAACCGAGCTCACTAGCCTAACGAGCTCGTTTACTCATTGTTGGGGCCGAATCGAGCCTAACCGAGCTCGCGAGCTTCACGAACCATCGAGCTGAGCTCGAGCTCGAATTATCGGGCTCGATCGAGTTCGAGCCGAGCCCGAATTTCACGAGCCCGAGCTTGAACCTACTAGGCTCGGGCTTGGCTCGGCTCGAACTCACCCCTAGCTCTGACTGATAAGAATGCTTCCCCCTTCAAATTTCTGGGTCTCCATTGTCTGTTGCCGCCAAATATGTATCATACCAATTTTTTTAATTTTTTTGTTTGAGCTATCTTATAAATATCGTGTTTTATAGGTCATATATTTGTAATGTTTTGTATCATTAGGATCCGAATATCAAGGAATTAGCCGAGCAAATAGCAAAAGATCCTTCATTCAACCAGATGGCAGAGCAGTTGACAAAAACACTGCAAGGCGCAGCCCCTGAGGATGCTGCACCTCAGTTTGACCCACAACAGTACTACACCACTATGCAACAGGTCATGCAGAATCCTCAGTTCATGACCATGGCAGAGCACCTTGGAAATGCATTAATGCAGGTTAGTGTGTCACCTTTCATGTTTATTTTGTTCAGTTAATGAAAATATTTGGTCATTGATGTCTAACCTTTAAAAAAAAAACTCTTGTAGGATCCTGCTATGTCTAACATTCTTGATAATTTCACCAATCCACAACACAAAGAAGAGATTGAGGAAAGAATGGCACGGATCAAAGAGGATCCATCATTGAAGCCTATTCTAGAAGAGCTAGAGTCTGGTGGCCCTGCTGCCATGATGAGGTTAGTAATAAGGATTGTGGTGATTTTCTTATTTAAAAAAACAATGTCACATGAATGCTGAGTGTTTCTGCAGACTTTCATTTAAGTCCTAGAAGTCACTCCCTCCGTCCCATCAAATGCGAGAACACTTGATTGGACCTAGAGATTGAAGAATATTGTTACCTTGAGGGTAATAAAGTAAAGTAGGGATATAAGACAAAAATGACTTAGAAGGGAAATGAGGGCTAATAAGGTAAAGCTGGTGTGAAAAGGAACAAGTATAGGAAACGTATCACTTTTATTGAGACACCCAAAAAGGATAAAGTATCAGTTTTGTAAGGATGGAAGGAGTAATGTGAGTTCCAAAACACTTCGAATTTTACATTGGACTGAACATAATGCTGTTGAGAGTTGGATGATGAAGACGCTATGTGGCAAACTTTGCTATTAAATAACCCTCTATATGTCCTTTTGCATTTGTTATTTTCTATGTACATTTCTGCGTTCTACCCTCTGCCAGCATCCTGAATACCGTGTGTAGTTTCTGGCCATTGTTCTCTGACAACTGATAGCACCCATCTTCTTACTTTGGTCTGTTTCCATTAATTATTTTCTAATAGAGTTTCTAAGATTTCTACACGAGTTCGTAATGGTTTTAAACTTTTCTATCCTGAGACTTGTACAACATTTAGTCAAACAGTTTGGAGTATGACTTTATTTTAAGACGTATTAGGGCATATAAGTTATCATTGTTAGTTTTCAGGACTGCAGATCTAGTTTGCAGTTATATTATACCCTTTTAGTTAGTCATTTCATTGAAGTATTAAAATGTTTTCCAACATAGGTATTGGAATGATAAGGATGTGCTGCAAAAGTTTGGGCAAGCAATGGGTCTTCCAACTGTTGCAGATGGTACCACTTCTAGTGTAACCGCTGAGACGGATGAAGCAGAGGATGGAAATGAGGATGGATCAATTGTTCATCAATGTGCCAGTGTTGGTGATGCTGATGTATGACTTGACTCTCTGATATCCTTACCATTTTGTACTTGCAAACTTTGTGGCCTTTTTTCTTCTGTCCTACTGTTCATTCTGTATTCTCTTATTCTTACTTATTTTTCTTATCTATTGGATGTTACATAATACATTTTTATGTTCAAACTGAACGTGTCTGGTCCAAAGTATACATGTGATTTCCGATAAATTTTGATCTCATGCTTAGTTTCAGTTTGTCTCAAATTTGTAGACCTTCATGTTGGTTTTTCTGCCTCTCTATTTGTCATGCTCTAACATCGTAATCTTACTCTCTCTGTTTATTCTTTTGAAGATTATATTTCATGGTGATGTTGAGAGAAATCTTACACCTCTGCAAATTTATGTTACTTCACACTTTTCTAGTACGAGTAATATGCTCGGTAGTACGAGTAATATGCTAATAGGTTTCGATCCTACCTTTAATTCAGGGTTTGAAAAATGCACTGGCTTCTGGTGCTGACAAGGATGAAGAGGATTCTGAAGGAAGAACAGCATTGCATTTTGCTTGTGGATATGGTGAGGTATGGTGGTCAGAACTGAATACTCCTATCCTTTAGCTTGTATTTTCCTACTTAAGAATGAGGATCACTTTACAAAGGGCATTGCTTAATTGTTTTGGGATTGATAGCGTTATAGAAACTATTCTTTTAAAATGTTTGAAAATAAATAGTCTTCATTGATTTTTTTCCTGAATTCTTGATGAAGATATGACTGTTCTATTGAGTCTCAATTTAAATTTTGATTGGTGATCTAACATTCTGCATTGAAAGTCTTTCCTTGTTTTCCATTTTGGTTTATGTAATCCTTAAAATTAATAGTGGTGGTGGTAATATAGTGGTAGTTGTGTAATAAACTAGTAGAAGAAACTTTATTTGTTTAGAGATATGTACTATCTCCTTCCTACACTTAGGTAAGGAGTGAATCATGTTTGTACTTATTAACATTTTGACACCTATGATTCTAAAGCTATGGTGCTATGAAAAAGTGGAATCATAGCACTTTTTAAAGCTGGAGTCTGTGCATCACTATGAAGTTTCTTTTTTTCCTTCACTTAGTTATGGACTTTCTTATTGCTTGATTTAAAATACAGATATGACCAGTAGACATACCGGGTGGCTGTCAATACTTGAAGAACCAATTGCTCTGTGGCTGAATTAAAAAAAATAAACATGAGTTATTGACATAATTTTGGTGCTCAAATGCTTGATTTTCACCTTCTATTTGATAATCTAAGATAGCCTAGCGGTTGCCACTGTTGCAAAAATGGATGTTAACAAATTGGTTACCCATCTGTTATCTGGTTGTTGCAATTTCTATTATTGCTTCACCTTCTTAAGATGACCACTGAACTGAATAAGTTGGTCGTCTTTTCTTCCAGGTGAAGTGTGCTCAAGTCCTTCTAGAGGCTGGAGCAACTGTTGATGCTTTAGATAAGAACAAGAATACTGCACTACATTACGCTGCTGGGTATGGAAGGAAGGAATGTGTAGCGCTTCTACTAGAGAACGGTGCTGCTGTGTACGTAAATTTGGTTTACAATTGTGTTTGTGAGGGAGATGAACGAGAGAGTGAGCGAGATCTTGTTTTTCGATTTCAAATGATGACTTCAATCTCCTTGTTTCATTCGTTTCCTCGTTATTGCAGTACTCTTCAGAACATGGATGGGAAGACTCCGATCGATGTGGCCAAGCTTAATAATCAGCAAGAGGTACTTAAGTTGCTTGAGAAGGATGCTTTCCTGTAAATTGATTATGGAGCTTAATAATCAGCAAGAGGTACTTAAGTTGCTTGAGAAGGATGCTTTCCTGTAAATTGATTATGGAGCTTAATAATCAGCAAGAGGTACTTAAGTTTCTTGAGAAGGATGCTTTCCTGTAAATTGATCATGGAGCATGGTCTACTATGGGCAACGTTGTTGTTGTGCCATTCAACAAAATTCAGGTGCATCATGTTGTGCTGTTTATGGCTTGATGCCCTTGTCTCTGTTGTCTTGAGTTACCTGATTGCTACATGTAACAATTTTTTTTATCTATTAAGCTGGAAATACGAAATTAAATTCCTTCTTTGAATTTGGGTCACTACTTTCCTACATCTCTATCTTTGTCTTTGACTTTCTTACGCATTCAGACAATCTGATGCTCCTTGGTAACCTAGTAACTTCCAGATCTTCATCATAATCACGCTTTTCATTTCTATCAACAATATTCAATTTTGATCTAGAAAATACATTCTTGCATCTCTGTCACCACTGTCATGTTTCCGATTATTTTATATAGCCTTCCAAATTATCAGTTTAACCACGTTTATCGATTATTTTATACGCAAACGCCTTAGCGCCCACAAGTGCTTAATCAGTATTTAGGGCACCGTATAATCTTATTGGTAGCGTTTATCGTGACTCCAACATATTACACCAACCAAAAATTCTACCAAAGACACAATTCCCAAAAGTCTACCAAAGACACAAGACACAAAAGTTGTACTCAGCACACCTAAGTACTGTCAGACAAACACTGTTGAAACAGTTGTGTCCAATCCGCCGCTCTGAGATCAGGGATCAGCAGCGTAAGCGTGAGGGAAGATCCCACCAAGCACTCTACCCTAACGTGGGAGAGTCTGGGGCATCACCCTATAAGTGAGTGATGCCAACCCAAAATAAGGTGATTACTACACACCCCACCTTCCTTCTCTTCCCGCACTGAAAGTTCTATTTGTCTTACTCTTGCAGCTTCCGTAGTTGCCTTATCATGGTCACCGGCGTGACCATACCACCGGAGATCGTCCTTTGGCTATCAATTTGACGCTGTCGTGGGAAAGCAGCAGTCATGCTTTTCTTTCCTATCAACTTTTTTCTCTCCTTACCCATCTTCATGGCAAAAACAAGGAGAACTCACAAGAGTGTGCATGTTGAGGATCTTGCTTCAGCTCCTCCGGTGCACCCCCACCACTCCTGTTGGTGGCGCAACGGGATACAACAGCCCCACAACCACAAGCGGTTCGCTTAACGTATCTCCCTGGACCCTCTTCGGTCCCCGGCAAGTCATCATCAACCTCGCCGATGACGCTTCTCGTGCAAGCAAGCTCAACGACATGAAAGCCTTCATGGTACAAACCATCAAGGCAGAAATGCAGGTTCCCAAAATCAAAATCTATCCACTGGGAACCTCTGCGTCGATGACCTCCTCCGACGAATCAACATAGTCGAGGAGCAGGTCAAGACGCCAAACCAGGTCCTCGACGACATCGAGGTCCTCCTAACGCAACCTTTCACAGAAGACATCATCGCCGTCCAGGCGCCTGCCGGCTTTCGAATGCCAGTCATCGAAAGCTACGATGCCACCACAGACCTCGTCGATCACCTACGACGTTACATCTCTCTAATGGAGATGACTCGCGCTACGGACCCCATCCTCTGCAAGGCTTTCAGCTCCACCTCAAAGGGGCCGCATCGACGTGGTTTGGAACTCTACGAGGCCAGCATTTTAAATGCTTTAGGGACATCGCCTCATCGTTCCCACGCCACTTCATGGGAGCTCGACCTCCCCAAGACTGTCCAAAGACCTACTAAGGGTGAAACAAAGAAAGGGAGGAACCACTCCGTGACTACATTCGACGGTTTCGGTGGAAGCCGTCCAAGTCCGTGGACTCTCTTCGGACATGCAACTCGTGGCCGTAACCCAGGCCTCGGTAGCGAGTCAAGACTCGCGTACAACATTAATGAAAATCCCGTCACAACGATGGGTGAGTTCATAGATCGGGCAACTCGATTCATGAACTCGAGAGGAGATCAACAAGCCCTACAACAGGCCCCCACAAACGACCGCAACAAGAAATTTGACAAGGGGTCCGCTTCATCGAGTACCAACCCTCGAGCGTCGATTCGAGGCCCTCCGATCATCATCCTGTTCTTCGTGATACCCGCACGAATATTCTCTGCTTCTTGGAGAAGCGAATAAGGTCCCCAAGTGGCCTCAACCCATCCAAAGACAAGAGTACCAAGGGATTTGACAAGTACTACCTCTACCACAAATATCGCGGACACGACATGCAGGCGTGCTTCCAACTCGGGAACCTCATCTCGAGATGATCGGCGGGGAAGCTCAAAGAATTCCTATCCGACTCCAACTCCTCTTGCAAGGACTTCCCAAAGGGCCGCAAGAGGGACGACGATAGCGACGACCGCGAGAAAACGCGTCGTCGACAAAACAGCCCTCGAAGGCAAAACCTGCCACCACCACCAGCGGGCATCATCCACGTACTCACGAAGTCAGAAGGCGCTTCCTCTAGAAAGCGTTATGCAAGAGAAATCCTGCAAATCGACCACCTCGAGGAAAACGTCATCTACCGCCCCAACGGGACAAAGGTCGTCGTTCCACACTCCGATCCACTGCTAATCACAGCAAGGATTGCGGGTTACGACACCAACAGGTCTACATCGACACTGGTGCAAACACGATGTCATGTTCAAGGACATGCTCGATAAACTCGGGATACACATGTCCGCTGTAAGAAGGAGCTCCGGCCCTACATTTGGCATCGGCAGGGACATTGTCCCAACAATAGGGGTCGTCAACCTACCCCTCATGTTAATCGGGGACACACAATTCGGCACGCTCGATTGCCACTCCATCATGACGGAGTTCCTAGTGCTCGAGGTACCTTCAACATACAACGCCATTGTTGGCCGACCAAGCCAGGTTGATTTCCACATGAGATGCGACATTCGCTCCCTCATAATCACATTCGCAACGCCTCGTGGGGATGCACACATCTACATCAACCAGCGAACAACAAGGACAAACTACGTGGCTTCTCTAAGCTCAACAGTCAACCCGCAAGCCTCAAAGGAGGTTGATGACCCAATGAATCCGGACGACAAGCCACGCCTCGATGACATCACCGAAGAAATCGAAGTTGTCCCAGACAAGAAGTTTAAGGTTGGCAAAAACCTTAAACAAAAGGAGAAGATGGGCCTCATCCACCTCCTCGAAGCCAACCTCGACGTTTTCGCGTGGGACTTGAAGGACCTGCCAGGCGTCGACCCCAGCATCATCACACACAAACTCAATGTATTCCCGGATTCCAAACCGGTTAAACAAAGGAAAAGGGGTATGGCCCCCTCTAAAAAGCAGTTTGTAAAAGAGGAAGTTTCTAAACTCCTCGACGCCGGAATAATAAAGGAAATTCAGTACTCCGAGTGGCTTGCTAACATAGTCTTAGCTGACAAAACTAACGGAGACCTTCGTATGTGCGTCGACTTCACATGCATCAATAGGCATTGTCCCAAGGACCCGTATCCATTACCAATCATCGACTAGCTCATCGATGCCACTTGCAAGTACAAATATCTATCTTTCATGGACGCTAAGAGTGGCTACCACCAAATCTATATGGACCCATAAGACGCCTTTAAAACGGCATTCACAACGGGCGACGACGTATATTATTACGTTCGAATGCCATTTGGGCTCAAAAACGCTGGGGCTACCTATCAACGTTAAATGAACAAGGTCTTTCCCCATCAAATGGGCATGACCTCGAAGCGTCGTCGGCGATGTCATTGTGAAAAACATGACATTCGATGACCACCTTCGGAATCTTGACGAAACCTTCCGGTCGTTCCGACAATACAACGTGAGGCTCAACCCAGCCAAGTGCTCTTTCTTCGTTGGAGCCGGGAAATTTCTGGGCTACATGATCTCCGAAAGAGGAATCGACGCCAACCTTAAGAAAATATCAGCCATCGCGGATATGGCGCCACCAAGGAACATCAAAGAAATCCAACAACTCACGGGAAGAATTGTTGCCCTGGGGCGATTCATTTCCAAACTTGGAGACAAGTGCAGGCCGTTCTTCGAACAGCTTCGCATGAAAAAGGCATTTACTTGGACACCGAAGTGTTAAGAAGCCTTCGAGCAAATCAAGAAGCACCTCTCCGATTTGTCAACTCTGAAATGCCCGCAACCGAGGGACGAACTCGTCATCTACCTCTCCACTTCGAACAACACTGTCTCTTCAGTGCTCGTCAAGGAAGAAGGCCCACAACAGTGGCCCGTCTACTACACAAGTCACACACTACGAGGGGCTGAGGTGAACTACCCTCCCCTTCAGAAAACGATCTACGCTTTGATCGTCGCTGCCAGAAAATTACGGGCGTATTTCCAAGCCCACACAATCATCATCAGAACGGATCTACCAATTAGGGACATCCTAAATAGACCAGAACATAGTGGTCGTTTAGCCCGTTGGTGCATCGAGCTCGGGGAATACGACATCAAATTCGAGCCTCGACGAGCAATAAAGGCACAAGCTTTGGCAGATTTCATGGCCGAGCTATCCATCTACCCCCTCGAACATGGCCCTTTGAGGGATCCACCAGCGGAGTCAGAACCTCCCGAATGGGACATGTTCGTGGATGGCTCGTCAAGTGCTGATCGCCCAGGAGGGGGCATCCATATAACAGTCCACACAGCATGGAAGCCAATTTACGAGTGGCTTTCCAATTCCCTGTCACAAACAACGTGGCAGAATACGAGGCCCTCGTATCGGGGTTAAAAATCGCCCTGAAAGCTGGCTTACGACGTCTAACCGTGCATAGCGACTCACAGCTCGTGGTAAGCCAGGTCACGGGGACAAACGAATGCAAGGACCCCACTGTGTCGAGGTACCTACGGCTCGTCAAAAGCCTAGAAGGACAATTCGAACAACTAAATATCAACAAGATCCCGAGAGATAAAAACACTAAGGTTGACAAGTTGTCTAAGGGAAGGACTGACACAATCCTCGAAACTTTGGCACAACCGTCGATAAGTACAATACATGCGATCGATGCCAACACAACAGCTGACTGGAGGCACCCAATCCTTTAATATCTCCAAACTGGCACAGTCGATGGCCCGCCAGCATTCCAAAAGAAAATAAGAACGCAGTCCTCGCGCCATATCGTCATAGACGGAACGTTGTGGCGTAAAGGGTATTCTGCTCCTTTACAAAGGTGTGTCAGCTCCGATGACTCCAAGCTCATCTTGAACGAAGTTCACTCCGGAGTTTGTGGAGCACACATTGGCTCCGATGCGCTGGCGCACAAATGCTTGCGCCTCGGTTATTATTGGCCAACGTTGAGGAAGGATGCGCATGATTTGGTACGTACGTGCCACAAATGTCAGCTCAACTCCCGCATCCAACGACAACCCGCAAACGAAGTGGTCACGAAGACGTATCCCGTACCCTTTGCGTTGTGGGGCCTCGATCTGATAGGACCAATGCCTAAAGCCCCGAGGCAGTTCAAATTCTGTATAGTGGCGGTCGACTACTTCACTAAGTGTGTCGAGGTCCAGCCACTCAAGACAATAACCACTTCCAAAGTCATACACTTCCTCTGGCATGACCTCGTGTCACGATACGGCGCACCAAAGGCCATAATCACAGACAATGAGACTCAATTCTCGAGCACAAAGCTTAAGGATTGGGCCAACAAGATGAATATACAAATGCTCTACGCCCCTGTAGCCCACCCACAGTCAAATGGCCAGGTGGAGGTCACAAATCGCACAATCAAAGAAGGCCTGAAAAAGCGCCTCGATGATGCGAAAGGGAAATGGGTAGAAGAACTACCCAGCGTCCTCTGGGACTACAGAACAACTACACGAGGACCAACAGGGGAAACACCTTTCTCCCTGGTCTACGGCGTTGAAGCGTTGCTCCCAATCGAAGTCTCTGTACCAACGATCAGGACACTGTATTACGACGCTCCTCATAACGAGAGCGGACTGCGGGCACGTCTAGACCTCGTGGAAGAACTCCGCGAAGGGGCCAGACTTAGGCTCATGGCCTTACGACAGAGAGCAAACCTCGACCACAACGCTAAGGTTCGTGCAAAACAGATCTACGTGGGGATATGGTCTTGCTAAAGGCGAGTTGTCGTGCCGTAACCCTGGGCATGGAGCACTCCATTCCAGATGGGCAGGACCATACATCGTCCACAATAAACAAAGAGGCGGCGTCTACAAACTAAAAGACCACCAAGGCAAAATGCTCAAAAACGACTATCATGTCGAGCACTTGAGGCCTTATTACGTCTAAGTTGTACATTTCGCCTTAAAGAAATTCAAAGTCTTCGCGTTGTACAAGCAATATTGATATGTTAAACAAAAGGCAATAAATTCTACAAAGAATTTTCGCTACTTTATAAACTAAGGCCAAAATTAATTACAAGTTAACCCCAAAGAACTACTTTGGGGCATCATCGTTTCGGGGTACATCAGGGTCCTCTACATGCCCTGGCAGAATGTCATAGGGAAATTCTGCCCCTAGCTTTCTCCCAGACCTACCCCAAGCGAACAAAAGCTCCTCGGAGGGCTCCTCCAACTTCGTCGCATCGAGGGGCTCCAGCTGCAGCGACTCAAACATGCCCTCCACTTGGTGGCGGCAACGTAAGAATCCTTCAGCAAAGCGGACGCCCTCGTTGGCCTTTGCATCGACGACATCGTCGTTGAGCAGCTCGAACACCTTGCCCACTCGAGCAACCCTCTCGGTGATTGCTCTCAAAAAATTGGGCGGCTGAGTACTTTCGCCTTCGTACAACTTAAGACCAACTTGGTCTTCAAGTTGCGCAAAGGCGACCAAGTCAGCCGCGCTCGAGCCCACCACCCCCTCGAGGGTCGTGGCGCATGCGCCAATGTTGGCCACGGCCCTCGAGGCCTCCTCCTCGTCCTTGGCCACCCTCGATGACAGCTCCTCGATGAGCCTGTCCTTTTCCTCCACCCTCCCCTCCAACTCGCGGATGCGGCCTTGATCAGCTTCGTTCGCGCCGAGTATCCGCTCGATCTCGAGTTGAAGGCCTTTGTTCGCGTGGAACTTAGAGAGGAAAAGGACTTCGAATTTCTGCCCATCCACGCTGGTGAGCTTCAACCTTTGCTCCAAGGCATTCACATCAGCGGAATGGGCAGCGTCCTTCTTCTCCGAGGTCTTCTTCAAGGAAGACACCTCGGACTCCCTCTCGGCCAAAGCCTTCTTCAGGTCATCCAATTCCTCGGAGGCCTTGACCTTCTCCTCAAGGCTCTTCACTTAGGCTGGAGGCTCTCGGCGACCCTTCTATCGTCCTCGAGTTTCTCCATCGTGCCACGCGCCACCCCAACCTCCTGCAAGCCAAGAGCACGAAGTGCGTAAACATAATACACAGACCTCTTCCATAAAAATAAAGGAGTCAAGGAACCAGACTTACTCGAGCCGTGCTCTGGCACAGATCTTTAGCCATCTCCAGGGACCCCACGGTCGCATACTTCACATAGTGCCGGTCTCGGGGAAGGAGGAAGCCCTCAGCAACGCGGAGTCTCACCTCCTCATCGTCGAGGAGAATGGACTCACATGGGTCAACCCCATGATGGGGTCCCGGGCCTCCTCAAGTCTGTGCCCTTACGCTTGAAAGCATTGGCCCACAACTCCCGCCCTTTGTAGTCCTCGAGGGTGAGGCTCAACCCTCGGGTCTATACCCTCGAGGGTCTTCGGGACTCGATGGGTCTTCCTAACGCCAACTCGAGGAGCCACAACAGCCCTCCGAGCATCGGCCAGGAAGCCAGAAGGCTCCTCAATTCCCCTGACGGAGCTGGAAGGCTTCTCCACAAGGGCCAGCCCCTTGCCCTTGTCTAACGAGGGGCTAGGACAGCTGTCTGAAGACACATCCAAACCCCCACCCCCTACAAAACAAAAAACAAGGAATGAGGTTATACGATTAAAAGTAATCTCCAAAAGCTATAAATGAACACCCAGAGGAAAGAGGGTCGTACCTTCAATTCGGGGGCGCTTCCTACGAAGGCCAGACTCTTCGGAGTCCTCAAAGCTCTCATCGATGATCAGGGGGGCAACCGCGCTGACTGGTTGCGCCTTCGTCACCAAGGCCTCCTGGCCTCGAGCCTCCTGGCACCCCTCGAACATGCTCTGTGGGGACCCGATCCCCCATTTTCTTCAGGAGGGCTTCCCTCAGATCCTTCTTCCTTGAAAGCAGACCACCGGGCTTCGTCATCGGAACTGCAACAAAGCACAAAACCAGGTTATAACACTCACAATAAACAAGCGCAGAAAGACAAAAGTGAACTGAAATGCAACACACGTCTAGGATTCCGAAAGCGCCTTGAAGTGCTCAATGAGGTCCCCGTCGAGGCCCTCGACCCGGTTCTCCAGTGGTATCAACATGGCCTACAAGCCGGTAGGCCCTGCTAATTTCTACCCTCCGCAACACCACCTCGTCCATGCTAGAAAGAGTGAAGGGAAATGAACCATCACAATCCTCGATCCTCACCATCACAGATCCACTCGCACAGGCATCGAGGGCCTTCTTCCCTTCACTCCCAGCCCATACTGGGCTTCACAGGACACCCTCGCGTCCTTCTCCTTGACGAAGCACGCGGGAACCTCAACTGTCCTCCTTCAAGATAAAGAAGAAGGAACTCTTCCAGCTCCCAAGAGCTGGTGGTATCGGCGAACACCGCGATCTTCACCATCCTATTGCCCGCCTTCACCTCCTCGGGGTTAGCGATAGAATGGGTGCCCGACAGGCCTCTTCAGCGTATAAAACTGCAAGAATACCTCTGGCAGAGCCACGGTCTTCGCCAAGAAACAGGCCACTATGAGGCGTTTATAGTGGTGAAGACGTTTGGGGCCAATTGCCCAGGGCAAACCCCCCAGCCCTCGCATAACTGCAGCAACATGGAGCATAGTGGGAGCCTTAGTCCAGCTTTCAACTGGGCCGGACACCACCATTGTATGCTCCCTCAGGGCCTCGTCGCTCAGTTCCATCCCCGTCTTCTTCAGTACATCTGACGGAGAAAGCCCACAGGCCACCCGTGTATACACATGGTGGTTTCAGCAAATGTCAGCCATTTTCTTCTCCGTGATGGACGCACGGGGCCACAACTCCCGACATCGGGACCTCTGCTGGGATTGCTTGGATTCTTGGGAGCCATCTACGAAATAAGCCATAAATTGAAAAGATTAAACCCTAAACCCAAGAACCGAGACGGCGGGCGCGGCGACACGCTTGCGACACGATCGCGATGGAAAAAGAGGAAATAGAAGGGTGTTACTTACCGATTTGAGTGCCGGAGATGAAAACGGAAGACCCAACGGCTGGATTCTTCAATTCTTACCGAGAAATTCTTCGAAAATCGCCGAAAACGCAAAAGTAGAGTGATGGAAGCGAGAAGTCAGGAAAATTGACTTCTCACGTGGGTTGGCGTATAAATAGGGGGAGATGAAAAGACTCCCCCCATAATTACAAACGGCTCAATAACTCCACTTTGAAAAAATGCTCACAACCGCCACAAAAAACATTGGTCCAACTCATGGGCTCTCCCAATTAAATTCCAAAATGGAGCAGGGGCCCAACCCATCCTCCGTGTGGGAGGAGGACATCTCGATATATATGGGCCCAGCTCTTATGGCCGTATTGCCAAACGCAACGCCATATGGGCCAGGCCCACCAACACGAGGAGTGATCCTCGTAATCACAACGAGCCCCTCGTATACACCCCATAAGGGCACCCGTATAATCTTATTGGCAGCAAACGCTTTCTGGGCCAGGCCCAATTGGTACTCCAACATAGTACACCAACCAAAAAGCTGGCCCAGCACACAATGCCCAAAAGCTGCGCCAGCACACAAGACACAAAAGCTGTACTCATCACACCTAAATACTGTCAGACAAACACTGTTGAAACAGTTGTGTCCAATCCGCCGCTCTGAGATCAGGGATCAGCAGCGCAAGCGTGGGGGAAGATCCCACCAAACACTCTACCCTAACGTGGGAGAGTCTGGGGCATCACCCTGTAAGTGGGTGATGCCAACCCAAAATAAGGTGATTACTACACACCCCACCTTTCTTCTTTTCCTGCACCTGAAAGTTCTCTCCGTCTTACTCTTCGCAGTTACGTAGCTGCCTTATCACGGTCACCGGCGTGACCATACCACCGAGATCGTCCTTTGGCTATCGATTCCATCATTTCCATCAATAAGATTCGATATCTTTGGAAAATATTTGGTTCTGATTGAAAAATATATACATTCACCTTTTCCAGCCACCGCCTTGTTTCTGGTGAGATTACCTCATCACTTCTAATGTCTTGGATAAAATGATGATAAGAATTAATGAAATGATTGTCACGATTTACAATATGTTGATCAGTTTCTGTTATTGTTGTAACTAGCTTAAATATACCCGTTCGTTTATTTTTTAATATTCATTTTATAATTTTTTTTCTTTAACATATTGATATCTAAAATCAAATAACTACACTCTATCATTTGTCAGAGTTTGTCGTATTTGCTTATGAACAGTATTTTTTGGTATTTTTTCGTTTGTTTTTTCCTGCATTTTGTATTGTTGTTTTTTTAAAAGACTTTTTTAATGTTTAGGAAAAAACTCATTTGCCATCTTACATTTTTATATTTTCTACAAATTGTACCCAAAATATTTTAAAATTTTATGAATTAAGCATTTACTTTTCCTTATGCTTTTGTTTTACTCTAATTATCTTCTTTCTTTTTATACTCCATTTATGTCATAACTCTTATATCAGTGATTCACACAGTGAACACTAATTTTTTTTGGTGGCTTCTACCTTTTTCTTTTCCTATTTACTCTTTAGTCTTTACAGAACAACTTATTTATTGTCCTACATTTTTATATTTTTCCACATTGGCCGCAACTATTTTAAAATTTATGATTTAAACATTCTATTTTTCCCCTTTTTTCCTGGTCTAATTCTTTTAGTTTTATTTGTCTTTTTCTTGCTTTTAAAAAAAATTTCATTTTGATTGTTTAATAATTTTGGTTTATTCTATTTCTTCTTTTTTTTCCTGTGTTTTGGTTCATGAACGGTTAACAATAGTTTTTTTTCTTTTTTCCTATTAATAGATTTTGTTCCTATAATTTAACGCGTGTATATTCAGGTTCTAGATTTTGCTTTGTTTTGTAATTTAGTTGGGATTACACAAGTTAGTAGTTTTTTCCCTTTTTCGTTTATATCTCGAACATCAATTATTACATTTAAAACCTATATGATTGCAATGAGGTTTTCAACTAACTAGGGAAAAAAATAATTTTCTCAGTTTTAGAAATTATTATTCATCATTTTAATTTTTTAATTGTCTTCGTCGTGAACCACAGATGGAATAAAATCTTGTTTATATACATATGTTAACATAAATGTTTCTAGTTTCTAAATATATATTTTTAATAATATTTTCTTAAAAAAATACTTAGAAACTTTTCTAATTATAATACCTTACGCAAAATATGTACCACACCTTTAACATTTCTTGGTGTAACCTCTAAATCAAAGAAAAAATAATCCGAGAAATGTTAACCAAAACTGTAACCTCTATATAAAACAAAAATAAAACAAAAGTGGAAAATGATTATTTTATTTGAGATTTAATGTTGTGACAATCTATTTTGGACGGATGGAGCATTTATGATATCCGGTTAGACAGTTGCTATGCAAACTTGGTACTTAAGTAATCCTACAACAACAATAAAGCACCAAGACAATCCTACGATGTTCTAACATATAAAATGGCAAGTTGTTAACCAAACAATCCGAGGCTTGAAAATCACTCATACATAGAATGTATTAAATACCTTTTTGGTTTTTCATACTGGTTAGCTTTCATGAAGTCTACAGAATTACCAAAACATATTACTGATATAACTGAAAAAGCATTACAAAAAACCAGTAAATTCATCCAAGAAGGAGCAACTACAATCATTATAAAGCCAAGTAAAGCAAAGAATATAAGTGATCTCCCAATCTCCTCAAATTGCATATCTTTAGAGTGGTTTTGTCATAGGTACTTTCACAATTGAAGATGATACTTGAAAACTACTGGAAGAATGAGTAGATCAATCAGCAAACCCTGCCAAACAGAAAAGAGATCTTATAGTGATCCAAAACACTTCCACCCATACTAAAGTAATTAAACATGTGTACCAGACTAATGATGTCTATCTCGGTTCTTATTTCATATGGTACAATACTAGATCCCTTTGAGATGAGAAGTCCAGAACCGGTTCAATACAAATACACACAAATATCAGAATTGTTAAGTGCTTTACTTTTATAATGAAACAGTTTTGAAAGAACCTTTGCAATTGTACATGCCAGCAAGTCACCAAAATAAATGACATGGCCTGAAGCAGAGAATGAGACTCAGAAGGTACAAGATGAGGATGTGAGAGTGATGTCCATCTGGAGCAGTCAACCATTTCCAGAAAACAACCTTTGAAAAGAAAAAAAATGGAGTTAGAAAATTTCAGCAGAATGATAAATCCATTGGAAAGAAAATAACAACATAAGGAGCAACCCCACTAAGAAAACAAATGGTGAAGTTGATAGAAAAGAAAATAAACACAAAAAGAGAAGTCTCATACGTCACACAATATAAACATCATCCATGAGTAGAGCATATAAGATTCATAAGAATGCAACTAACCAGAAGGACAAACAGCAGGCCACACCAAATTCACAGTTTAAGAGACAATCACCTCATAACAGGCTACACAACGTAAGTGAAAGCCAAGGGAAAAATCCAACACACCAATGCGCATCTTCTTCTCCCTCTCATTCCATTCAATCTAAACTGAAATTCCATATTCACATGCCTTAAACATGAAGTAAAAAGTCATGAAATTCAATCAGAAAGCCATAAAATCGACATGGGAATTTGATAGAAAACAGAACAAAGGCGATACCTTGTTGGACACTGAGATCTGTCAGATAGCCATAATTTTTCATTGTTGTGAACAACTATAAATAGTGAGTCCGTGGATACATGGCGGAGATTGGTGTCAAGATTAGGCTGGATAAACAGTCCAATTTTTAATCATTGAGTATGCCAAGAGGAACGCTTAAACCAATGTTATTCTTCACCTAGGTGAAAAATCACCCACCAATTGAAAAGTCCAGTTTACCCTTCAGTATAAATAGGTTTTCTTTACTCTTTATCTCATTTTTTCATTCTCGTTTCCAGAACTCTCGACGCCTACGCGAATCAAGCTCCGTCTGTACCTCCAATCTATGTCACCGATTGGACTCGTGAGAAGATCACGAGCCAGACTAAATGAAGATTGGAGAGTTCACAGAAGATCAGTGACTAACGAGCAAAGATTGGTGACGTCGAGTGACAAGCGGAGAGCCGTGATCGGAAAACCGCAATCGAAGAACGCGATCAGAGAACTGCAATCGGCAATTAGAGAGTTGAGATCGGAGAGGCGAGGTCGGAGAGTCGCGACCGGAGAGCCGTGACAGAAGAGCTGCGATCATCGGCGAGAGACGGGCGCAAGCCTCTATCAATGAGCCACAACTGTGAGATGATCTATTGCCTTAGAAAGTGTTTTAGTCTTGGATTTCATTTTTTGTAGTAGACATTTATATGTTTAGAAAGTATTTTTGTTGCCAGGTCTACCGTTTCTTTCTGACTGATTTGCTTCTTGTTGTTTAGAGAACTAGTATTAGTTTGCTAAAGTAGTTGAACATTTCAATGCAGTTGTCAACATAGCAGCAAAATATTATTCTAAATACTTGACAAAGATGCTCCTAATAGTTGCCAGTTTAATGATAGTTAGTAGACATTTAACTAAATATTATTCTAAATGACAAAAACACAATAAACAAGACCAATCCTAGAAGAAATAAATTCACCGGTCTAAATTAAGAAACACTAAATTGTTACATAATTAGCTTGAAGCTATTTCATCATTATTAGTTTGATGTCGTTTGAAGTAATTTTAGTGGTGAACGTACTTGACGTATCAAATTCTAGTAGTTGACATATCAATGGTAGTTAGTAGACATATCAATGGTACTTGACGGATCAGATTGATGAAGTGTATTTGACATTGTCCGAGAACTTAATTGAGGGTTATCACTGATGAGGAGACATTTAGGAGTTTCATCCTAAGCTACATAAGATATTCTTCTATTGCAGTAATCGTCTATGATGTTGTCACGTGTCTAATTCCATAGAATGAATTTGATCTGATTTCCTATTCCATAGAAGTAATTTCATTTAGTTTTTCCTGTTGCAGAGAGCTGCATAGTTTTTATTGTCTGGAGAAGCTGATGTTTTTGTTTCCTCATTCTCTTATTGTACAGCCTAATCGACAAAATCAGGCGAAGCATGGAAAGAAGAGGAAATAACATCAATGGCTGCTTTCATGATTGTAGTCTCACGTATACAGATATGTCAACTAGGGAAAGGTTGTTATGTCTATTCTGACTGCCTGCTATGGCAACTAAACTCCATGCTTCTCTGCTGATTTTGTGCTTCGTATTTCTATAGATTTGTGATTCTCTTCTAACAAAGGAGTTAAGGTGGAAAATCTCTTAAATCAGATATTCCACACATAAATCAAACATATATGTTGATGCTAGTTAACGTCTTAGACATTTTCTAGTAGACATTGGTTTACTGAGTTTCATAGTGAAATAATTCCAAAACAAGGATGTCAAATGAATATGCTGTAGATGAAAGAAAGTTGGACCCCTTGGAGAATAAGTTGGATCCCTTGTAAACAAGTTGAAACAGAGAAAATCATTCATTTTGGTCCGTTTGTAGCATTTTTGTTAAAAAGAGCTTCCATGTGCATGGTTACCTGAAATGAAGAAGGTGTTTGTCTAGCTTTAAGATCTAATTTACTCTTATGAATTGTTCTTGTCTGTGTTCATTGTATAATGTTGCAAAACATCTGGAGTATGTTAACACAATGTTCTTATTTATACTAGCTGAGCTTATATTGCTTCATTGTTTGGTTACGTTGCTTTCTTTTAATACAATTATCAACACAATTAATTGACATGTCTTAATAGTTTTATATACGTTTTTTTAGAGCTTGATAAACACTTCTTTTTGCAACTTATTGATAAATTGTGATTAGTGAAGTGCATTTGACATTGCTTGAGAACTTGATTGACATTATATATTGGGTCATGCAATATTCTCATCTTTTCTCATCATTTTTACAAGGTGCTGAAATCAGGGGATCGTGGACATCGACTATCATGAGAGGCTTCTTAATTAAATCTCCATAAAGAGTGTATGTAACTTTTCTTGAGTTTCCGACAGACGTATTGTACATGTCCAAGAGACATTTGTAACATAACATAACTGATAGATTTGAACTCTTAAGATTTTAGTATACACTTCTCACATGAAAAGTTATATGTGCACATTTTACATTTACAGTATGCATATATGAAACATTTCTTATATGCTAGATAGACAATTCACAGGTTTCTAATTGACATTTCTTATATGGAGGGAATGTTACTCTTATTTGTAGTAGTTGTTTTAGTTATTAAAAACTGGGCTTGCCAATTGTAGGAATGTCGGTGAAATTGCACTTTCTAAACAGAACGGTCATTATTAGTACCCGTATATGTTTAAAGAGATGCAAGCGATATGGAGATTTTGTTACTTTTCTTGAGATTATGATAAATACATCCTGTGAGCTTGATAAATAGCTCATCTTTGTAATTGGTATCTGGTAATGTGAAACTTATTTTTTAAAAAATATTTACAATGTTATAAGATGCTATCTTAATCCATCTCGATCATTACAAGCTTTAGCATCCAACTAGAAAAGAGAGACGAGTTTTAACCATAACGAACTGGACTTCTAAAAATTACACAGTTATTTTGCACCACTACATAATAGATTTCCAATTGCTGAGTCTTCAATAAAAGATTTTCCGATGCAATCGAATGGATGGATTAAGCACCCAATGTTGCAGCTGATTGATGCTAGCTAGACAGACTGCATTCTTCACGGCTACTATCTTTGAAAATAGATTGGCCACTATCCACGGTAACAATAAACTCAGCTTCTATATCACGTTGCTCATGAAGCTAGTAGACATTTCTCACTTCCATAGTTGAAATTTCCCTTGTAGCTGGTCGACACCTTCAAATTAATCAACAAGTTAAGAAACCCTTAACAACAAATTATCCTAAGATGATGAGTTTACTAACTTACAAAGAGCAGATAATACCACAAAACTCCTAGTGGTTTCAAATGGGTAACAATCGGACATGAACTAAACGTAGCTAATTATGGCTAACCTAAAAGTCTAAAGT
Organism: Stellera chamaejasme; assembly: GCA_024586325.1. Lineage (NCBI taxonomy): Eukaryota > Viridiplantae > Streptophyta > Magnoliopsida > Malvales > Thymelaeaceae > Stellera > Stellera chamaejasme. The sequence continues at coordinate 51,003,680 of CM044981.1, read as the reverse complement.
TATACCACAAAATATATAGACATGGCTAATGCAGGCTTGACAATTCATCCAAAGACAATTGACTTTGACTGTACAAAATAATTCATAAAAAAGGGGAAAATGACAAATAGTTTGGAATTGACAAATCTAGATTGAACAATTGATATATCCAAGGTACATGATAGACGAGTTTAAGGAAATTGAGCAACGGAGATCAAACACAAGTAAAAATAGGACAAGAAATGATTGAATTCCAAACTTAGAGAACCCATGAAGCTAGCAGATTTCTCACTTTAATAGTTCCCTTGTAGGTGGTAGACATTTCAAATTAATAACAAATTTAAGGAACACTCAATATCAAATATATCCTAAGATCAGTTTACTAACAAACAGAGGGCAAATAATACCACAAAAATTTCTAGTAGTATCAAAAGGCCAAATGATCAAACCTAAACTAAATGTAACTAAATATTTTAGCTAACCTAAAATCTAAAGGCAATTGACTGCATAGAATAATTCATAGAATGAGGGAATTATTAGGTAGTCTAGAATTGACATTTATAGATTGAGCAATGAACATATCTAAGGTACATGATAGACAGATTTCTGGAAATTGAGTCATGAAGATCAAACATAAGTTATTGACATTTTAAACCATTAGCTAGCAAGCAATATAAATATAGTAGTGATTAACAGTAATTAACAAGATCAACACTAGCATCAAATTTGGATAATATATAATTTATAATACAACTTTCTCTAATTTTGCGTTCTTTGTTCCTACACATCCAACCAAATCCAGTAAACATATCTCCACCAGCAGGTGTGCAGATCATCAGCAACTTTCACTGAATTGGACAGGTACATGTATTAAGTGGATCAAATAGACAATAGCACTGCAGCTTCCTGATAACAAGATTGGATATTCTAGGAGAAAGTACCGGTGGTACAAGAAAATAGGAGAAAGTTTTTTAAACGCACCTTCATTTTTTTTATAAAAGTTTGAAGATGCGCTAATCAGAAAACACGCGAACCGGCACGAGCTTCTTAGAATCATCAACTCATTACTTGATTCAAGAAAATCTTTAGTAGAATGGAAAGAACGACTCGAAATACACCGTCAATCAAGTTCTCACCCATTGTCAAATACACTTCATCAATCTATCACTAGACATTACAAAAAAAGTATCTAAAGAAGTATCTATCAAACTCTCAAGAAAGATCTATATAACTGTTGAAAATAGAAACCTAGCTACTATAACTAGGCATTCTTATTTGTCACTAGGCATTCTTATTTGTTTTAAAAATATCATTCTTATTTGTTCAAAGTTTGGCTCGTAACTACTTTTACTTGTGCATGTAATTGAAAAACTCGCATTATTTTTGTCCCGCTTCAATTGATTGTTCATCGGAAGATATGTCAAACTGTTAAGAAAGATCATTGTCAAACTCTCAAGTATCTCAAAAAAGTATCTATCAAACTCTCAAGTAGTTATAGTATTTTTTAGTGGATTTGGGCTAAAACTGTTTTGTAAATTAGACATCTAATCTATTATGTGTACCTACACATATGTGTATCATATCAAGATTCCGTACCAAAAATTAACCATGAAGTGCGAGACAAGAAATATGAAAAATTTGATACGGATTAAACACATAATCGGTGAAATTATAAATCGTTTGTGGCCGAGAACATGATTGACGAGTTGAAGTTCTCTACCTCAATGCTCATTAGACGTTGATCACCTAGAACGCGACTACCAGACATGAGATCGAAGGCGGTAGACATAGGAGGCGGCGGCGAGACGCGAGTGGCGGCAGCAATGGACAAATCGCAAGATCATCTTCCAGAACTAGAAAGCGAGAGCGGCAACAGCGAGATGCGAGCAGCCATGGATGAATCATGAGATCATCTTCCAGAACAGGAGATCGATACGTGAGCTATAGCAGCAATGGACGAATCACGAGATCTTTTTCGTAAAATGAATATAGAGAGCAGCATGTACGGAGACAGACTCGAGTGTCGACGGCGAGATGGGAGCGTCAACGGCGAAACACGAGCTTCAACGGTGAGACGAGATCGTCTTCAGGAAGAGGGAAAGTTTCATGATGCAGCAGCAGGTACGATTAAAGTGGGAAGGACAATTTTGTAATTGACATTTAGGCTGGGCTTGGGCTCAACTTTGTTATTTATTGGGCTGCTAGGTGATTCTTCACCTAGGTGTAGAATAAGGAACGCTTAACTCAATAGAAAACAGAGCAAAGAATAAACACAAAACTTAAAAGGAAATTATTTTAGAGATATCTAACAATAATAGGGTAGAGGTGAAGAAAACATATATTACCTTTAGGACGTCCGAAGAAACCTCCGTCATCGGTTAATCCTTGTTTCTCTTGCCAACTGACCATGGAAGACCATCCGAGCCTTCCTGTGCGGACGGATAGCAGACCCAATCGCCAGACATGGACAGCAGACCAAAAGCCCCACCGCTTCGAGCGGCCAAACACTCCCTTGATGTTGTGGTGCACTCGCGGTCCCTTATTTATCACGGCTGCGTTGATGGCTCTCGCTGTTGTGGTGTTCGCGATCCCGACATCTCACTACCGATGGATGGTTTCGGCCCTTGGCCATCCTGATGCCCGCTCAACCAATATCCGTCGCGACGGCCCCAGCCGATCACTTTCTTTTTGTTTGAAATAAGACCACTACCTCTGAATAGAACAGACAGCGCCGTGAGTTCGAAGCTCCTTGCACCACCCACCAAGCACACCGCAATCCTCGCTCGATCCGGTCCCGATTTCGTGACATAACGACCCACCCGATTCTGTTACGACTCACGAGGCGGCGATGGCGTCAGATCGAACATTGTAGAAGATGAATTGGCTGTGTAAAGAGAGGGTGACTGGAGATGAAGGGCCCAGATAGCTAAGAGAGTCGAGCGACGACGAAGTAATACTGTAGAAGAGAAAGATGAGGAGAGCGACATAAGAACAGGGGCAAGAGCTGCGTAGACACTAGGTTGATTGGCCCTTTCTTTCGAAGGGGTGGATTAAATTTTGGAACCCTGCAATTTCTATTTTGAAGTACCCTCAGTTCTGAAGTATTTGAAGTACACCATTGTACTTTATGAAGTTGGACATTTTAGCACCTAAAGTTTTTTTTCTGTCAGTTTTGTTGTGTATTTCTCCTATGTTGAGACTAAAAAATGGGTGTATTCATGCGAAGGAGCAATGTTTTCCATTGTTATAGCCTATTAAAGAATTTGTGTAGAAAGAATTCATGGGTGATGGTTTTTTTTTTGATTTTCGTGGAAGCGTAAGACGTAATTTTAATGTTGTTGCAGCTTGACGGAACCCCGTTTGTGAAATGGCCAAAGCCGTTTGCCTAGTGTTGTAACCTGTTCATTTAATCGAGAAATATTGGTCGGCCCTGACGAGGCACCTAACATTAGTCATTCTAGAAGGAGCCAAATATTCGTCAGCGTCCTTTACGAGGCACCTAAAGTTAGTCATTCTAGAACATTCTAGATGAAAGTGTAGTATAAGAGTTACCTAATAGCGTTGGAGTCGTTAAAATTAGCGTTAGAGTTTAGTAAAATAACGTTTAATTAACGCGATTGTATAATTTTAGAACTTTTTGTATTTTTATTTGATATTTAAGTATAATGTACGTTTTAGATGTTAGTCTTGAATGAATATAGTGTATTTAAGTGTTTTGTATGGGAAATTATTTTTATGATTCCTCTTAGGTTAACTCTTGTTGAAGTATGTGTTTGAGACAATACCTAAAGTCATCACCCGTACTCTAGATTCCGTGGTTGTCATATTTAAAATGTTTAGCTCTTCTGGAATAGTAGTTTTGTCTATTCTATAAGCCCAGGTGTTGTTTTTATTGATTAAAAACAGTAATTAATCTCATTAAAAAGCTTGCATCATTTTAGGGTAGATAGTAACGCTATTGATGATTGCCCTAACGTCGTTTATGAGCAATGAAACGCTGGTTAATGGGCTTTAGTGAGTCACAGTGTAAGTCCAGTGCATGGAGCGGCGTCAGTGGGCCTTTGTTAGGGTGCCTTTCGTGCAACATTAGTTTCCCGAGAAAACGCTAGCGGTGCACGCAAAGGGTTCGAGACTCCACTGTTGATCAGCTAACCTCACTATTTACTAGCAGACGCATGGTTTGAGATGGATTTACCCCCTGGGTTGTGGTTGTCTGTCTGTAATGAAATGTAAGTATGGCGCAGTGGAAGAACTGGTAACATTCCTCTGTTTGATTCCGGCGGTCGTCCCCTTTGGTGGTGGTTGTTGATGCTGTGTAGGAGGTGCGTATTTATGGTTCATTGATTTATTTATGCATACGTGAAGAGAAACTTGGACTACAACGTGGTTGTCGACGCACGTAATACTGATTGACGTATTTGGTTGTGAGATGGATGAAAACAGAGGCTCTCTTCGCGATTTCATGGCGTCATCGTGGGGTGATAACAAATTTGATTGTGGTGCAAAGAACTGGGTCAGCTCTAGTAATGCAAGCTGCTATCCTCCGGCACATTCAAGTTGGAAAGGTAACGATGCTGAATTCTTTGAAAATATGGATGCGGCAGAGGACAACACGGAACTGGAAAAGAGTGACGAGGAGTTGTGTAATGACGATGTTTTTGACGATCAGTGGAGTGCAATAGTTTTACAGTTGAGTAAGCCAGTGCAGAAGTGGGAACTTGTGGATTTGAAGGATATCTTTTTTGATGACACTGAGTGTGCAGAGAGGTTCTATAAATGCTATGCTAAAGTTATGGGTTTTGGGACGAGGAGGGTTGAGAAAAAAATGTACATGGGTACAGACATTGTCATGAGGAGGAGGTGGGTGTGTAATAGATATGGGCTAAATGAGCCCAAGTTCGCTCCCCATGAGAGGCAAAGGAAACCCATGAGAGTTGGAAGGTGTGGATGTCCTGCTTCATTCCGGGTCAATTGTGTTAAGGAAACCGGTAAGTATGAAGTGAGGGAGTTCAAGACAGGTCATAATCACCCTATGGTCGAGAGAACTGAAATGCACCTTGTTGCATCGCACAAAAATGTAAGCTTTATGGCGAAGGAGCAAACAAAGCCGATGTAGAGTGTAGGCATCTAGACCAGTGTTATAATGGACTACATGGTCTTGGTCGCAGGTGGTTTCAACAGAGTTGGGTTCAGCATTAAAGATCTTTACAATTTTGTCGATAGTGATCGAAGGGTTCAAATAATGGATAGTGACGCAGAGGCTGCTATAGGGTACTTGACTAGAGTTGTGGAGGAGATCCGGGCATGTATTGCACCTATCGTGTGGACGAGGGAGCAGACTCCGCTATCTTTTCCGGGCTGACAGCCAAATGCAATGGGATTTCCGATCGTTTGGTGATGTTGTCGGGTTCAACTCAACTGTCAGAACAAATGAGTACGGACTGCCTTTTATAACTTTCGTTGGTGTGAATAACCATTTCTCCACAATTGTATTTGCATGCGCTCTTATAAATGAGCAAAGTGAGGAAGCTTTTGTTTGGTTGTTGGAGAACTTTGTGGAGTGTATGAATGGGAAGACCCCGTTTCGGTGATTACAGATCAAGATGCAGCCATGCGTGTAGCCATACGGAAAGTCCTCCTAATGCGATACATCGTTTGTGTTCGTGGCACCTAATGGGTAACTGCTCTGAGAAGGTGAAAGATGGGAAATTTAGACATGAGTTCCGGGACATTTTTGCGAAGTTAATGCTCTGGATTGATGATGCCGATGATTTCGAGAGAGTGTGGCATGCGAATGTGTCTGAGTATGGGTTGCAAGATAACCCCTGGGTGAAGCAGATGTATGAGCGGAAAAATATGTGGGCTTTAGCTTATCTAAAGGGTCACTTCTTTGCCGGTATGTCAAGCAACCAAAGGTGCGAAGGGATGCACTCTTACCAGAAAAGGTTTGTTAGAAGCGAGTTAAAATTGTTCCGGTTTGTGAGGCATGTGGATATTGCATTAGCAAGAATGAGGAGAAGGTAGTTCGAACAATTATAATAGCAAGCATAAGGGGGCACAATTGACAACCCATCTTCCGAACTGGAAAAACATGCTTGCTGAAGTGTATATCGATGCAATCTTGATTGGTGGCTGAAGAGATTAGGGGTGAAGCCCCCTATTTGGCTCAGAGGCAAGTCACAATAAACAGCGATGAAGTGCGGGTGTATTTAGTGGGGCGATATCGGAAAGAGAATGTGAGGAAAAGAGAAGTTTGCGTCCATCCAGATAGTAGCGTGACATGTACTTGTCCACTTTTGCATTACAAAGGTACATTAACGTCATAGGTGTAACCAAACGCGTTTTGGGTTATAAATAACGTTTATAGTCCTGTTGAATAACGTTTGTAGTCCCGTTGAATAACGTTTCAATGGTGTATTTAGTGTTGCATAATCTTTACAGTTTTGTTGAATGACTTGGCAGGCATCCCTTGTAAACACATGTTCTCTGTCTTGAAGATGGAGCATGCGTCAAGGATTCCTGAATCTTTGATACTAAAAAGGTGGACTAAGTCAGCCAGTGAACCATGTTTCCAACCATCAGTTGACCTGAGCTCTGATGAGGTGTTGACCAGGGCAAGGCAAATGGAGCTAGGTAACCTGTGCAACAAGATTGTATACAATGGTGCTAGATGTCCAAGGGAAGAGTATGAGTGGTTAAAAGATGGTCTGAGAAACTTGGAGACGCGTGTTGATGAAGTTAGGGGGAAAAGTGATAATTTGGACCAACACCGAAATGGGAGTAAGTCATGCTTGGTTCTCAATCCTGTTGCTATCACTACCGCGAAGAAGAAGAAATCAACTGGCACAGGAAGAAGGAAATGTAGCAAGTGTGGAGAGGTCGGCCACAACCGAAGGAACTGTACTCTGCAGTACGCCGTGGAAGCTGAGGCAGCCCCTGAATCCGACATTCCAGAACCTGTCCACCCTTGTACGCAGTGGTTGTTTTCCCAGGAAGCCGGAAGTGACGTGACCCCTGTTTTTGGTGGGAACATTTGGCCGGACGAATACGATGGAGGAATGCAGGGCCAGGTTGGGCCAGCATCGTCGTCACTTACCATTGGTCTTTGTCCACTGCCGGGCACCAATTTTAATCCCTGGGGCAATTTGTGATTGAATCGCTGTGGCGTGGTATGTAAAACAGAGTGTTCGTTGAGCGTACAGGACGTCGTGTATTTTTTGGACCCCTTAAAAGCTTCACTGACATCTAAATGAAATGGATATTTGAAATTAATTGTCCCGCGCATGGGCTCAATTCGCGTGTTTGTTAGCTGCGTCAGTGACGCATTTTTGACCCCTCACGCTCGCCGGTGTATTAGTATATTAGCCATCTGTAGACGTCGCTGGGTCGTGTGGGTCGTGAGCTGAGGGGATTTAGGGTTAGCCATGGTGAGCCAGTCATCGGGGTCAAGCTATGGCGAGAGCGACGACATCGATCGTATCACCAAGCGTACGGCCAGACATGCTCATGTGGGTTGGGTTGTGCCGTCGCGACGGCGTGGAGTTCGGATAACCCAGGCCGACGCTACCTGCGTTGCCGTAGTGCGCAGGTGAGTTTAGATCTCTACATTCTTACCCAGATCTTCATAATCCATGACTCCTCTTTGGTTCTCGCACCCAGGGGGATGATCCAGGTTGCGGATTTGAGGAGTGGGTTGACCCACCATTCCCAACTCGTGCGATCTCTGTGATTAATGAGTTGAAGGACTCCAGAGATATACTTCTTCACTGCAAAATCCAGTTGTCACGTTCAGTTGCTGGTAGAGAGGAGGAGGTTGCTCATCTGAAACAGGTATCAAGTGAGCTGAGAGCTGCCTATGCTGAGGAGAAGGCTCTACTCCAAAGGCGCCTTACGATGCGTACGATGTTGTGTAGTTTATCCGTCGTGGTGTTGTTGTTTGCTATGGCTGCAACATGTGTAAGGGTCAAACGTTAGTTCAAACGTTGTAAGTTAGTTCAAACGTTAGTTGAGTATGGATTTTATGGCGTATCCGTTTCACCTGTTGTACTTATTTAGATATGTATGGACTTTAATTGCTGCTCTTAAGATGTATGGATGGATTCTGACTCTTAAGATGTCTGATATAAATGCTTGTTTTCCATTACAAAACAGAGCTAAAATATTGTACATGTTGTTAGTAGTTGTCCTACAACCTTCATCAATTTCAATTTCAGCAGAAGTAGTGTGCAAATGAGTGAAACGTTGTTTGTTGTACAGACTGACGTTGTAAGTTAGTTAAAACGTTGTTCGTTAAACCACGGAACGCTATTTATGTACTGGGCCACTGTGTCATTTTAGGGGGCCATGAGACGGCCACTGTGTCATTTTTGGGGGGCACAGTATTCGGACGCATTTTCTGAATTCTGACTTAAGATGTCTGATATGAATGCTTGTTTTCCAGTCCATTACAAAACAGAGCTAAAATATTGTACATGTTGTTAGTAATTGTCCTACAACCTTCATCAATTTCAATTTCAGCAGAAGTAGTGTGCAAATGAGTGAAACGTTGTTTGTTGTACAGACTGACGTTGTAAGTTAGTTAAAACGTTGTTCGTTAAACCACGGAACGCTATTTCTGTACTGGGCCACTGTGTCATTTTAGGGGGCCATGAGACGGCCACTGTGTCATTTTTGGGGGGCACAGTATTTTTTAGTAGTTGGCGTACAACCTTCAACAATTTCAATTTCACCAGAACTGTGCAAATGAGTAAGCAGACGTCATTTCAAACGCGATCTGTTAGTCCAGGGAACGCTATTTCTGTACTGGGCGCTACCCCACCCAAAAAAAAAGTAAATAAAGAATTATTCTATACGTATTTAACTTATGACTTTTTTTCTCTCAAAATTTTAACATATAAATTTAGTATTTTAATGTTTTTAGTTTCCATAAATGTATACTCATTTGTCCATAAACTGCATATATCAACTTATCATTTTCATATAGTAATTTATTAACTTTTTGTGTTAAAATGTTGAAGTAAAGATATAAATGTGATAAACTCCTTGTAACAATAATGTGTGTCAAATACAAGTTTAAAAGTTAAGTGTTACACTTAAAATTTAAGGATGAAGCTAGTATAAAAGAAAGAAGAAAGAAAAGAATGAGAGCAATTAGTTTTGTATAGTTCGTTGTAAGGACCGACGTTGTAAGTTATTTCAAACGTCGAAGCCCCAGCTTGCGTGAAACGTTGTTCGTCGTACGTCTGACGTTTTAAGTTAGGTCAAACGCGATACGTTATATAACGGAACGCGGTTTCTGTACTGGGCCACTGTGTCATTTTAGGGGGCCAGGAGGCGGCCAGTGTGTCATCTTTGGGGCCACGCAGACTGCACGATGCAAGGGCAGACGCTATTTGGACATACTGCGGACGCGGTTTGTGAGTCTCAACGCGCATTCCTCAACATGCAAACGTCAGTTTACCCATTAGCTCCACACATGAAAAGAAAAGCATGTTTACCTACACCTGACCGTACTACAACTAATAAATAACCACCCTACAGTTTCTTCATCCCTTTACACATGACCATACTACAACGAATTAATAAGCACCCTATGCTTTCTTCATCCTTTTATAAGCTCTCGTTATCACACGGGGCGGACTTCCCTTAGGTGCCTGAACGTCGTCGCCCTTTTTCTCCTCTGAGGATGTAACATCACCTCCACCCACCTCGTCCCTTGTACTTGCCTGCACATCGGCGTCAACATCCTCCCGGAGCTGTTTAAGAACGGTAGCGACAACCTGCTCAGCATCGTCATCCAACGTCTCCTTGTCGTCACGTGACGTTACTTTCCCCGGTCCCGTTGCTGCGTTCTGATCGGCACCTTCACCTGCAACATGCACGCTTGGTTGTGGGCGGATTTGGATGAAGAAATCCATCATATCGGACGCGTCCCCCGTCTCTCCTGCCTGCAGTCCTTTATCATTGCCTTCTTCCAGGTCGGTGTCATTGTCATTGTGAGCATCGTTATTGTCATTGTCTTTATCCTCCGCACTGCCTTCTTCCTGGTCGGTGTCATCGTCTTTATCCTCCGCACTGCCTTCTTCCTGGTCGGTGCCATCGTCTTCATCCTCTGCACTGCCTACGTCCTGCTTGTTGTCATTGTCAGCATCTTCCTGCCTTCCATCATTGGCACCCTCGTTCCTTGCTTCTGGAACAGATGAGCTGGCCCGCGTTTTCGGTATGGATGAAGACGCGGCACGGTCATCCATCTTGCTACTCCCGCAACCTTTGAGCAGCCTAATTTTGGTTGCTGCAGCACTCCTTGCATCAGATAGGGCCATCTTCAACCCACCAATCATTCGTAGCATCCGGGTGGCCATTTCGAGAGGAACCTACAAACAAAGTAGGGTGTATGTTATTAGTTTACTACAGAAACAGGTAGGGAACAACATATGGCATGCGTTTCTGAACATACGGATGTCATCGTGGGTGGTATGGGGAAGCCTTCAACTTCTTCGGCGGGTGGCATCGGTATGAGAAATGGTTCGCTTGCTCCGGTCTCAAGATTTGCAATGTAAATCCTCCGTGACGGAAACTCAAACTCAGCCACGGCATCGGCACCCGTAGTGGCTGGAACAGTAGGTGTATGTTGGGTCGACTGAAGTTTTCTTTTCTGTTTTGGTGGTGGAGGAGGAATGTCAGGTGCAAGAAATTCCCTCTTTATCCTATTCAGTTTCTGCATCTCAGCCATCCACCAGTTCCCGTACGGGACATCCCGCATTAAACCATCCACCCACTGCCCGGAAAATGTCCCTTGCAAGGCATCATACAACTCTATTGCGGTCCACTCCCTTGAAAACATTGTATTGGCCCATTCACTGTCTCGCCAGCCCACTGCCGCATAACCCTCTCTCCTAGATACCACGCCCTCCCATAAGGTGACTCCAAAACCACATGTTTCTTGGCTTTATCCTCACTTTCCCGCACATACTGGGCAGATCATCACCCCATGGATTCCATATCACCCTAGTCACCGAGGCATTCTCCGGTCGCTCCTTGTACAATGTCATGTCTTTCAAGTTCTTCCCTTGCGATCCTTGTGCCCAGTGTTTTCCCCTTGGGAATGAGGTCCTCCCGCCCCAACACCTAAAGACTCGAATGAGGGCCTATGTCCCTAAAGTACTCAAGCCCAAGCTTGCCATGCCTCCCAAGAACCACCACTACCAGCTCGACCCCCGCTTAATCCGTCCATGTACAAATAAAGGGTTCCCAAGCCTGCACTTCCCCAATCATACGTCTTCATTGCGGGGATGTCTTCCACACATGATAGCCGAATGTATCGACAAACCCACCGCTAGTGTCAGCCATAAATGTAGTGCCGATGAGGACGAAGCAAAACACCCGCAGGAGGTGGTCCCTTCGTCAGAGTACCGACATCGTAGGTTTCATAATCCTTCATGATATCTGTACTTAACTTCCTTTTTTGTACCACCTTTCCCAGTGGTCCCCGACAGCCTTCTCTAACCTCCTAGCATCGTCCCGTATGGTTATGTCAACTGGGAGCCTCTTACCCGAACATCTCAAACCGCTTATGGCGGAAAAATCAAGAGGCGTCATGGTCATCTCACCAATCAGGGGGAAGTGGAACGAATGTGTGGTGTCCCACCAGAAGTAGCTCAAAGCCCGCATCAGTTGACGGTCGCAGTAAGTCCTCTTCATTGCGTTTTTAAACTCCTCCAGACCACAGTGTCTCTTGAATGAATCCTTCACGTACCTTGGCAGTTTACTGTACCATCTAACCATAGTTGAAGAAGCCCCGTGGCCCTGGAAGGTTGTAAGGTGGTCCTGTTCATGGTTCCACGAAGATGTCAATCTCCACACACAACCATCTGTCACCAAAAACTGTTATAGTAAGCGAAATGTACCTTGTGCTGAGGATTTGACACGTGATGCTCGAAGTCATAATATAGCTCTGTATTCCTGAATACTCCAACCAACTTCACGGGCTTGATCGACGATTCCCCCTTATCACACGGCATTCGGGGTTCATACTGAGCTTGTATTTCCATCATCCGACTACCCATCCTCGGAGCCATCTAAAGGATGACTAACAATAGAAACCCCCAAGAAAGAGGAAACAAGAAACCGCAACCTCAGTGCCCGCCACACTGTTGAGAAGAACTGGGCAACAAACCTGGGTCCCTCAAAGTCGACGGCCGGAGTCGGGAGTCCGATGCCGTTGTCTACCGTCGTCAGCCACTGATCTAGGCGCCAGCTCTCCGAAAGATCGCATCCATGGCCGTCGCAAGTGCTGGAACTCGTTCTTCAGGGCTGAGGATTTGGACAAACTGTTTTCGCACTTAACGGTTACCAGGTAACCGTCAAGTGTGACGTCATGTCAGTGGCCGATCCTTAGGTGCCTAAAGATGTACACTGGCAACGTTTAGGGTCCATAACTGTCTCATTGGGGCGCCTTAGACCCTCAAATGATACATGACTCATTTGTGGTGCCCTCTTGAGGTCCCTGGCCCAGTTGCCTTCAGATGAAAGTCAAATGACTCATTGATGGCCTATTCGGTTATTTTACCCGACACACTTTAGGGATCCAGAAAGGACCACAATTCCTTCGAATCGTCACCGTAGCCTTTTCGGTCCCCACTTAAGGGTTCGTGGCAACGTTTTGGTGCCTCCACAGGTTCAATGTGTCTCATTAGGACCATAACGAACGTCAGGGTATCACTTAAGGACCTCTAAAGTATACGATGTAAAATATTTGGGGCCTCGATTCCCTCGCTGACTACAACAAACGACTCGTATTTAAATTTAACGTAGCCCTTTTAGACCTTCTCAGAACGCTATATGTTACGCCGAACGCTAATTCAATTTACAGTAAACGCTATTGTGCCAACATAACATCCAGAATATTTACATGAACTTTCAACCTGTTACACGAAAAGGTTTTTCCCACCAACTCAACTGTCAGTCCTACTGCTAATACCATATTACACACGATCTTTCACCACCTTTGGTTTGTAGACTCTTTTTTTTCCTTTCTTCCTCGGCGTACCTTCGACCTCCGTACTGAATTCTGGACTCAAGTGTTGCACACCATCAGCAGCCGGACCACCACACTCTACAGCAGGGGCAGTTCCTGAAAAGTCCATGGACGTCACTTTGTCTGTTACCCCTCCCTCGTGTAGGCCTATCAAGCTCTTCCAACTTCAGACGGTGCCATAGGATGGCATGGTCCTTAACATGGGTGAATAATGCATTTGTCTCACTTGCAAGTAGTCGGAGAGCCAATTTACACCGTTTCTCATGTGAGCGCCACTGAAATTTGAATGGAACAACGTATCAGTGACATAACTATTAATAAGGTAAACACAACTAGTATTACATGTAATAATCACCTCAGATGTAGTATGTTTGTCATATTTATGAGGTTTCCCCATCCAATAACAAACAAACACCCCGCAATCATGAGCATTAGGCTACTGGCTAACCAGTGTAACCCTTCTTGCAAAATCACAAAACCTAAAACCACTGGCTTAACTCTGGCATCCAGTGCAGGGCACTGCAATGCGTAAACAAAATAGCCTTAGATAAACCTCTAAACATGACAACAGTCAACTGTCAGGCTGAACTTTAAGGTCTCAGAGGCATACCAACTTGTCCAGCACAGCCCGATACCGTGCCGGTGACTCATTACTCCCACCTAAGCTATCCCATACGTCAATGTATTTCCCCTCGAGGAAGAAAACAACCAGATAGAAGTGTCCGGAATCAATTACGTTAACCGGCACAAACAGCTGCACACATTTACGCAATTTCAAATCAACATTTTAACATGTCAATGACAACCACACTAAAACAATATTACTTGCTTGCCTAACCTGCTTCAAGTTCGTTGCATTCAACCTCACGTCTTCGGGAATCCACCTCAGCCGTATGGCCCTGTCGAGGGCGAACTGTGCACTTACCCCAGCGGATCTCTGCCAAATTTAAATTAAATAACAGTTACTAAACATCACCGGCAACCCTATGTTAATCACACATTTCATAACAAACCTGTAAATCCACCGGGAAATACCAACTCTCAAGGAGTTCCTTAAGAGGCCGCTGCCTCTCTTGAAGGAATAACACCCACGTATTCACAATCCCATCACATAGCATTCTGTTCGAGATAGGCCTGCTGAAATGTCCCATCGCTCAAGGAAGTAGCCCTGCACCTAACCAGTGCTCCTGGCCCATTAAACAGAAATTCGGTTACTCAAATGCACTCTCAATGACCATGCTCGCAGGCCCTTACAAAAGACTAATTTCAAGACACTAACACTTACTTCTCATCCTCCCTATGATCAAAAGCATAAGACACTATTTTGTGGTCAACCTCGGCCAAAGCTTTTGAAGCTCTCACATTAAATGGTCCAGCCCACATCAAGTTCGGGTGACCAGCCTTCTTCACATGAATCCAAGGCGTCCTCTGGAAAGGTCCGCTCACCGGCATTCTTCTCGACTGCCTTCCCTTGGGAACATACCCCTCGTAGAACCCTCTCGTGATCTGTGCCAATTAATGCAACCGCTTCTCAAAACACACTGCTACAATATGCATATTGAATTCTATGAACTAAAGAACGCACTGAAATAAAAGCATCTTACCTCGACGCATGAATGCTTCTGACTTCCCACCACCGGTGCCTCTGTCACACCCGGGACTACACAACCGTCACTATGCTGCTCCTCTTCAACAGTTGCGGCCTTATTGGTCACTGCACTCACCTTCTCAACCCCCACTCCTTCTCGCACAGTGTGACGCCACCTCGGTTTCTACATTCCCATCAACCTTACCCTTCACAGGAGTATTCTCACCACTCCTCAAATCTGGCCGCCTCTCAACAACATTCACCGACGGTCCTCCCGGTTGTGCATCAACATGACCAGGACCACCTTTCAAGAAATGGTAACAATTTCTTCAACTCTCCTCTGCAGCCCATCAACTTCCTTACGCAAACCACAATTCTCTTCCTGCAGCTTGGTCACTTGTTTCTTCAAACTTCTCTCATTCCCCTGCAACACAAAAACTTCCTCCCGCAGAGCCTTAACAAACCCAATTTCACGGCGCAGCTGCAGCACCTCCATTCTTAGATCCACATCCTCACGACCCTCTCCGGCAGAACCTCGGTCGTACTCTCCTTCTTCACCGCTATTGCCTGCAGCCTCACCTCCCTCTTCTTCGGCCTCCATATTCTCATCACATGCAAGGCCCTACATGGTAAGGGAAACCTATAAGTACCACAGTATCAAGCATTGCTGGAACTGAACAAATTCAACGTACCTCATACAAACGCATGTACAGAACGGTCATCTCAGGAGAAAAGAAGACTACGGCTGGAATTTGCTTCGGGATCCTCGCCCCCCGCGCAGTTGCAATCTTTCTCAGATAAAACATCTACAATAACAGAAGGGTGGTTTGTAAATTTCATATTACGGGATTACGGAAAACATGAGTACGCTAACCACAAAGAACCATACCTGTAGAAATATTGTACAGCCCCGACCTTCGGGATATATTCCTCACCGTGTACTCCATTCACAAAAGTCTCAACACTCGACCAACTCATTGAAAGCATAACGGCCCCATGACCTCTTCGCCCCATTCGCACAGTCCACTACATTCTTGATTGGGTGGTTGTAAATCCTTTTCCGGGAGGAGGACAGAGAACAGTCTTGAGCCAAGTGATCGTATGCTATACGTACAATCGTCCTGTCGGCGCTCCCACGCAACACATCCACAACTGACTCATGTGAAACAATGGTACGCTCAGCCAACTTCACACAAAATGCATCACATATCTCCTTACTGGGCTTCACATTCTTGTTGTTTCTAATGTCCTCTCCCCCATCTTCTATACCCATAATGTCACAAAAATCTTCAGCGGTCAATGGATATGTCTGCCCACCAAATGCTATGCTGCTGTTCTGCGTACTCCATGAATTTAGCAGGTCCTTTATCAGACTTTTGTTAGTGGGATCACCCTTCAACCCCAACAAGCTTTTGAAGGGACTATCCCCTATCATTTCATGCCTCTCCCGACTCAACCCACTAACTACGCCGTAGAATGTCCGGACTGGCATCTCAACACTATCTTCATCCCGCCATCCCCACCATCACCCCACTTCGCCTTATCCTCGGGTGACATCTCATTCCACACATCCTTTATGCTTTGTCCTCGTCAAGGCCAACATCACCAGCCTTTAACTTCACCATAAAGTCTACTTTGTAACAATGAACCATATTATATACTCGGACATATTTTAGGGAATCACAAAATTAAACTATTTCACGCATGAAACTTACTGAAAATTGTTCCACGCATTGCCACTGATCTTGATAGCTCTCCTCTTCTTACTCTGCCCACTGTTCCAAATGGTATAAACAATAAAACGTTACTGTCGTGTAATGCAAATTATGATGAAATCATTGTTTACACTACATAACACTGTAGACGCTGTTCATTGTACACCATAACGTCAATACTACTCTCAATCGCTGTTTTGGGACGAACTACACCCTCTTTTTAAACCGTCGAACTATAGGGCCTCTGGTATGTCACCGTCCGCTTTGGAGGCTAGAAGGGGGTCTAGAAATCAACATACCTTCGCGCCAAGACGTCTTCTTCTTCCCCACCCTTCCTTTTACTCTTGCTTCTGGTTGACCCACTCATGGTTGAAGAAGAATTCGAATCCTGCGTCACAAACTAAAGAACCCTAAAACTTGGAAGCTACTCGCAACCGGATCAAACGTATAACTTTCGAACACGAAAAAGTTGAGCGCGTGCCGACTTATCTCAAATGCTACTTAGATGCTTGTTGCGACGACGGTGGAAGACGTTCACTGCTTCGCTGGTGCAACAGAAGAAGGAGGAGGAGTGGAAGTTACGTACCTGGCTCCTGGTCCGACCGTGGAGAAGAACGTGGAAACGGCAACCGTTACTTCACGGTTGCCTCCAAAACGACGTCGTTTTGGTATTTGAACTGACAAAAAAAAATGGTACTTCAACTCCTTCAAACTTCATTGTGTACTTCGGGAGAGAAAAATAGAAAAGCCTGCCACCTGGTCGAATGAGGTTAGCAAGGGAATGAAAAAAAAATATGGAATTTGTATGAACAATTAAAATAATTTAGGGGTATTTTTATTTAATAATAATTATGAAGGTTCCAAAGTTAATAATTTTTAGCATTTATGAAATAAAATCTGTAAGAATTACAATTTAGTGACCAAACATTACAAATCTAATAATGCCAAACGAGTTACCGAATTAATGGTCTAAATTACACTCTTTTAAAGTTTCAATTTTGTTTTCCACTCAAAAAAAATTTTCATCAGTTTTATATACTTCTCCCTTCGTTACTTTATTATTGTAACATTTTGACTTTTGCCATGTGACTTCGATTTATTTACATTAATTAGAGCTAGCAAAAAATTTCCAAAAAATTATATTTAGAACTAGACACATTAACTTTTTTATTGTTTACTAAAATTTGTAAATTTTTATTTAAAAAAATTAGAGAAATAAAATTATAGATTAAAAATTGAAAAATCAAATGTTACAATAAAAAAAGAATATAAATAGTATCTGCTTTACTTTATCCATTTAGAATCTTTAATATTATTCTTATGCCAGTTAAATTTAATCAGCCTAGCTACAAAAAAGTATGTGACACCTGACCAACAAGCTCACAACAAAACAAACTCACAACAAAACAAACTCACAAACGTTTCTATCCTTGCCCTTCCTGCTAAAGTAAAAGGTTTGTTCTTTACATGATAATGGTTTAAAGAGGCCTAAATGTTTTTGGATTTCAAGATTTAAGACTAAAAATTGTCAAGTTCTAGAAGTATGACTATTTTCTTTTTTCCAAATGTTGAGAAGTAAGCCTATAACTTAGTCAACTAGTAAGGACAGACGCCTAAAAGTCTACAAAAAGTGAAGAGTAGGCCTAACGCGGATTTTTGGATTTCCTCCAATCTTTAAGGAATGTGCACTTAAGGACCTATCTAAACAAAGTATTCAAACTTGGCTCTGATACTATTTTTAACCCAGGTAAATACAAGTGAATAATAAGTACTAAAACACACAGTTTATATTAAGGATTTAAACAACAACTTACTGAGTGAATACCATATGATCTTTATCAAGCAAAATGCAAACATAGATTGTTGGATGAACACACAAAGCTTCCAACAACAACTACACTCGTACACGCCAAACTTCAAGTAAATTAAAAACTGAAACAATATTTTTAACTAGCAGAAGGGCGTTCAACACATGAACTTGGAAATCAGAGAGAAAGATGCAAGCCGAAATAGATAGGTGTCCTCCTTTGTTTGTTGAAACCTTCTTAAATAGGGGAAGCTCTTCCGTGGATGGTTAGGTAGCCTCCATTATTTCCTACAGCAGGTACGCATGGATGGTTGGGTAGCCTCCATTATTTCGTACAGCCGGAACGCATTTTCATTTTCCTCCACTCCTTTTAGTAGTGGACGAATACTTTCCTCGTTGGTTTCTGACTCACACAAAAGCTTTTATTCTTTTTTCACATGGCCTTCTCTGGCAAGCCATTATTTCTTTACCTCGTGGTGGCCCTAGTTTTGGCCAGATGATGACCCATGGCTGGGCTCCTTTGACAGCTGCTCTTGGTCATATTTGAAAGCTAGCTTCATCAGCTTATCTTTCATTTCTTACAAGGGGATATCTGCTAATTATGAACTAGAGTAGAGATTTCCAAGCACTGAATCAATGCTTTCTTCATCCATGAGTTCAGCTAGACCAATTCTTTTTAGTGTGATATTTTCTATGAGGTAAAAATTAATTACACATTTGTCCCACCAATGCGAAACCAATACCCTTTCTAAGATAGGAACATATTTTTCTTGATCGACCTGCCATCAAACAATCTATGGGATTCGGTAAATAACCAAGAAATAAAATTCACTGAAAGGGACTGAATTCTTCCGAGACATTTGTTTGTTAAATTCTACAAACTTGTCATAGGATTCCTTAACTGTCTCTAGGAACTGGTCAGAGACTAATTCTCTTTTTTCAAACTAATGGTGAAACCGATTTAAAAATCTTTTCTGGTTTGTCTTGAATATGATCATCCAGACAGGAGTGTCTGAGTTCCGAATTTTGAATGTTGTAGATTTCTTCTCATGCCTGGATATAATCCCAATAAGAGTAAGGGTGATCATTATATTTCCCAAACATTAGTCTTCTCTAAGAATGAGGTGCCCCTCATTCCTCTGGTGTTCACACTTTTAGTACACCCAACTTTGAAATTCCTAATTCTTTGAAGTACATTCCTTTTGGTGATTTGATATTCCTTTCTCTGTATTCTATTTCCATAGAGCATGTTTCCTGGAGAGTTAATTCAAAGTACTTATATTTTCTAATGGGATGAAATTCCCATACATGATGCATATGTTTAGGCCAATACTTTTTTGCCATTTCTGAAAGAGTCATTATTTTAAGATCCTTATCTTGTACTGGAAAAGGGGTTATCTTTCCATTTCTCTTTATTCTGGTGGGATTCCCAAAGAAAAGAGACTGATTTCTTGGGTTTTAGCCGCAGTTCTAGGAACCAAGGTTCCTTCAAAATATTTTCCATCTTTGTAGTATGCATAAGGATCCTATGGATAGAGAAATGATGCTAGTGGAGAATGTTCTTTTGATCTTTTAATATTTTGTGAAGATTCTCCTCTTTCAATTTTTAGTTTTCTGGCCAGTAGATAATTCATAAAATTCTTCTGATTCTGGTTGTTGGGCTCTTATCTGTAGATAATGAGTAAACTGGCTTTCCTCTTCAGACAATTGGATATCTAAGTCCATGGGTCATACCCATGAAACATTGCTTCTAAGAGATCTGGATTTTTGACCTCTTTGATCCTTCTTTTGATTTCCTATTTAGTCGATTCCTTTTTCCCCATTTCCCCCTGCGAAAATTCGCGTGTTAGAAAATCAGGAAAATAATTCTTTTCACCATCAATATGTCTAATATCTAAGTTGAATACAGCTTAAATTGATTACCATCTTGAAAATATCTGTTTGGACGCAAGATTTTTAACATCTTTAAGGAGGACATTCTTAGCTACTTACAATCAGTTCCAATAAGAAATTTTTTATTCAATAAGTCTTCTTCGAATTTTGTAACAAAAAGAACTATTGCTAATATTTCTTTCTTTATTGTATCATAATTATTTTGGGCCTGGTTCCAAACTCCTGATGTAAACGTAACTAATTTTTCTTTTCCATCAACCTTTTGTTTTAATATTCCTCCATATCTTATCTCGCTAGCATCTATTTCAAAATTTTTGAAAGGAGTAAACTCCGTTTTTAGTCCCTTAAGTTACATGTTTGTCCTAAACGGGTCATATTTTAAGAATTTGGATCACTTTAGTCATGTAAGTTACAATTTTGTCATAATTAAGTCCTTTAGTTACTTTTTCTGTTAAAACTAGGGATATTTATGTAAATGTGTAAATCTAAGTTCTACCATCTAAGTTCTTAAAGCTATACAGTTGACCCCAAACTTTTTACGAACTAACAAAATTTACCCTAAACGTTTAAAACCTACAATTCTATACCATCTCCCTCTTAATCCTTCGGCCCAAATCCTATCCGACCCACCCTCCCTCTTCCCCATCCCAGCCCCCAACCACGACCACAGTGAGGCAACCTCACCGCAACCGCCGGTTTATTCGACTAACTCCTTCATCCTTTCAGAAACTTCATCATCTCTTCTTCCTAATTTAAATGTTGGAATTTTGGATGGAAGATGGATGAGAGGTTTTGTAGTAGACTTTTGTTGTGTTTTCTTAATTTATTCTATTCTACACATTTGTCTTCCCAACGATTGTAGATAAAGATTAGTGTAATTATTTTTTTCAATTAATGATTGAAGATATTTTCTCTTGGCCTATTTAGAGCTGTTTTCTTTATTAATAGTCTTAAATGGTGTTGCTGCTGCTTGTTCTTCAATGACAATTGTGTTAGATGGAGGGTATGCAGTAGTTATTTCTTTTATCTCTTATCTCTATTTCACTTTGTAAGTATTCCATGCTTCTTCTAGCACAGATAGAGTTGTTTCCTCGTCAAAAAACTGTTGGGACAAACCATTCAAAGAACTTTAAGTTGGTTTGGGTTTATCGAATTCTTTTATACAATAATTTTCGTATTCTTTCCTTTCATTTTTGGTATAATTGTCAGATAGCCATTTTCTTTTTATTGTATTTTCTTCTGACCATAATTCATTTCTTAGACCATCATAATCTATTTTAAACGGTTCTCTTAACATATTTAATTCAAAATCTAATAAACTAATTCTATCATCCTCAACTGGTTTGGATGATTGTCCTCCTTCTACCTTAATTGGGTTTATTTTATAGACATGATGAAACACTTGTTCTGTTGATTGTCTTATTCCACGAGTAAACTCTGCTCGTAGTCCCTTAGGTTACACGATTGTCCTGTTTGGGTCCTGTTTTAAGATCTTGTATCATTTTCATCCCTTAAGTTATAATCGTGTACACCGTTAGTCCTTCCATTACTTTTTCGTTAAAATCACCGTTAAAGTGATAAAATTACGAAAATGTATATACCTAATATTCATTTAAACACCAATCTCTTAAACAAACCACAAATCTACCGTAAATAGTTCCAAAATTTACAAACTCCACGTGCCTCGTCCTCCTTGCCCAGCCATCCTCCCTCTTCCCCGACGAGCCTAATGCCACCACGCCTTGCCGTACTATCGGCGTCATCACACCCATCATCGATCTTCTCCAACTAAGGTAATTTGAATAACATAAACGAGAAGTGACTTGCTTGGGTTCACGAGTAGTGGATATGGGTCGAGGAGCAGTCGGTCAAGATTCTATTGAGGTTCATGAATCATAAAATAGAGACTTTCACTAGCAATGGTGATCTCTGTGGGAAGCCCCTGAAAGCCCGCTGCTCGATTCCTTCTAATTAAAACGAGAACAGAGTGTGGAGACCACCTCAATGAGTGATCGAGAGGAGAAGCAGGAAGCTGCATGCTACAAGAAGCAGGGCCAGCTTGTAACGGTTGATGGTGAATGGAGCTAGAGTCGGAGAAGCAGTTAAAGGCGTCGGCGCATATTACAAAAATGAATATTAGGGTAGATTTGTAGTTTTTAAGAGATTGATGTTAAAATAATTATTACGTCTAGTCATTTTTGTAATTTTACATCTTTAACGGTGATTTTAACATAAAAAGTAACGGAAGGACCAATGGTGCACAAGATTGTAACTTAAGGGATGAATATGATATAAAATCTTAAAACATGACCCAAATAGGACAATCTTGTAACTTAAGGGACTACGGGCAGAGTTTACTCCTTATTCCACCAATATATTTTTCATAACCTGTTTCTGGCACATATGAACATGATGCTCTTGCTAGTATTTTTGGAGGTTTATCTGGGAAGTTAATTATTCTAGTTATTCTATATTTACCAAACTTAATTTTAACTTTTCCATTTTCGTATTCTATTATCCTTTCTACCTCTATTGTTCTCAGTGGTTTTACTGGCTTTTTATTCTGCATTACCCACTTTTCAAGTAGACGAATATCACTCCATTTTATCGGCTTTGGAAGTACCACATTAGTTTTCTTAGCATTTACTTATATTAAAAGGGTTTCACCATTTGTATCAAATTCTAGAGCTTTTGACTCTATTTGGATTGTCATTACCTTGTAGTAAATTTTGTATACAATGGCTAAATTCTGAGATCCTGGTAACATATCAGATCCTAAAGTAAGGATATTTGCAGTTAAGAGTATCATGATATGATGATCTTTTAATGACACTGTAAAATTGGATGACAGTTGAAGTATATAGGTCCACAAAGACTAGATTTTACCATCCCTAACAAAGAATCTGTAAACTTGTTATAACGGTGATCTCTTAAGGCAATAACAACAAAGGTGTTTAACCCATTCCTAGTTAGTGGTTTTAAGGTAATTTGAACTAATTCAACATGTAGATAATTATAATAATTTTCCAGGTGATCTTCTTTCATATATTTGGATAGTAGTTCAAATTTGTGATCTTCTTTCATTATTGGAACAGTTCTTCTACTGTTTTAATAGCATATGCAGTTATGAGTTCAAAAGTTTCCTTTTCGTAAATTTCAAACTTGTTGATTTTTGGTATATTCCAGTTTTCCAAACTTTTTTCTATATCCATGATGATTATAGCTTGAGCATTTTTTACTTTTCCTTTTCCTTTATATTCTTCTTCTTCATCTCTTTTGGAAGTGGACTTTGCCAAGCTTTTAAATATTTCAGCCATTAGGGAACATAATTAATTTTAAGGGTTTGGAGGTATCTGTCAACAGATTTTACTCCTTACTGCCTTTTACTCTTGAAAACAGGTATTACCAAGGAAACGCGACTTGGGTGATAAACAAAAAAACCTTTTAAAGTAATCAACAACCATAAATACGCAAAAGGAGCAAGGCATGAAAATAATAAAAATATCATAAGAGATCCAAAAGACACAAATAGGAGCAAGGCAGGTAGGCCTCACACTCGACCAGCGAGGATCGGCCTTCAGGCGAGACGGCCGAAAGCAACAGCCCAGCCTTCCCAGCCTTTGGTAACACCTAGAGCACCCCCTCCAACATCCATTCACTTCATTTTAAGCACAAGAAACGCAATGTAAGTCTCCAATTTTGAAGTTAAGGATTAAAGGTAAAAATTTCTCTTAAACTCAATTGTGAGGCTTCATAATCATTTGTGCATCTCTTATGATTTACATGTTTAGACCTTTCTTGCATGATGTTTGGATGTTAGGAAATATCATATGATGGTTGAATTCTTTCTACGATGAGTTTGAGCATGATTTTGCGAAGTGAGAAGCATGAACAACTATTTTGAGCTTAATTATGTAGAATGCCTTATTGCCTTGAGATTTGTGACTAGGAGCGCCTTAAACATGACACAAAACTTGCATTGCATGTTTCTATGTGTCATTGCTGTTTGTGATGATAATTGATAAAAAAAATCCATGTCATGTTCTTCATTGAGCATTACAGCATAGACTACCATATTTGGATTGATTGTTTGATTTGTTCTATGTTTTTCACACGTTCACCAGCATGTTGGATTTGAGACGTTAACCTTATTTGTATCTTGTGCAAATGAGTTTTGATGCATATTTTGTTGATTTTAGGATCATCATTAACACGCTTTCATGTTAACATATCATATATGCATCACAAGCATATCACATGATATGTAATAGTACTAGATAAGAGGCATACCTTTCACCACGAAAATAGCTTATGGGCCTTGAAGGCTCTTGCTCCTAGTTGAGGCGTGACTTCCTTCTCCTAAGAAAGAGGCCGAATTGGAGGCACACCAAGGAGGCGGATTAGAGATAAAGAATCTCTAATGTGGTTTCACCCACAAGCTCTAAAAGAATGTCAAGCTAATATCGGCTTTGAGAGGGAGAGAAGAGAGGGGCAATGCTGCCAAGGGATGTGAGAAATGGCTAGCCCCTCACCCCTATTTATAGAAGGCGAAGGGTGGCCAAGAGAGGGGACACAACCCCTCTTCATAGCCGAAAATGTGCCACTTGAAGGCACACATCTTTTCGGCCATGGAGCCTATCTCACAAGGTCGGAAATGTGTGTCCCTCTTTGCACCATTTCGGCTCCTATAGCCGAATCAACATCTCCCTTCGCCAATGGTCATGGCCTTGGCCAAGGGTTGTAGCCCTTAGGTGGGGAGATGTGTCTCTACACAAGAGACATGTCCTTTGGTCCAAAAGTCACAACTTTTGGCCAAAATGTGCCACACACAATTTTTAGTATGGAATACATTAAGCTAGTATAAAACTAGCTCAATTGGCCACTCATCAAATTGAAGCTCCATTGAGCTCAAATTCAGCTCACAATGAGCTAAAAGTTGCTCCTCTTATCATTAGCACCAATAAGCTAGAGTTAGCTTCATTTAGCTAACATGAGCTGAAGTCTAGCTAACTTAAGCTCAGTCGAGCTGGAGTGAGCTGCACTTGAGCTGAGTTAAGCTGCACCCAGCTACTTCTAGTTGGAGTGAGCTGAGCATAGCTACTTCTAGGTAGAGTGAGCTCAAGTTGAGCTGGTTCCATCTACTTGTAGCTAGAGAAAGCTGAAGTCCAGCTGCACCCAGCTCCCATGAGCTGACTTGAGCTGCTTCCAGCTGCTCCCAGCTGGAGTTGAGCTAAGGTGAGCTACTTCTAGCTGACCTTGAGCTGGGTTAGCTAAGTTCAGCTACTTCTAGCTGAGGTGAGCTACATCTAGCCACCTTTAAGCTCCAACTTAGCCCCATGAGCTCAAGCAACACCTTAAAAGATCTTGGTGCGTCAGGAATTCCAACACTTCCAGCATGAGATCAAGGCAATGGGCAGCACATGGTGTCCAATAAATATGCGGATATTTTATCTCCAACATTCGACATAGGTTGTAAATACAACTAAATATAAGTAATACACAGAAAGAATACATAATAGCTTTATAACAATAATAAATTATGTAAAAAATTAAATTTTATTACCTACCAATTTGTAAGTTGAATCATTGTCTGTAGTCAGCTAAACAACATTAGTTGGGCCAACCTTTTCAATTATCTTTGACAACTATTTTGCTTTTCTTTCCTCGGTTTGTGAATGTGCAAATGCATCAACATACTACAAGAACATACTCCCCTTAGAACAATTGACCAAAAAGTTGATTATGGGCCTATGCTTTTTGTCCACCCATCCATCTGACATAATAGAGCACCCTGTTCTTGCCCACTCCTCTCTGTGACTTTTCAGAAACTCATTTGTACGAGCAAGCTCTTTCTTTAGTTGAGGGACACTAACTTCATGATAATTGGGTGACTTCAAACCAATGTCATATCTACCAACTAAATCAAGAGCTGCTTTGAAGCTGTCCAGCTTCACTGCGTTAAATGGAATGGTTGCTTCATATAACCAATGTGCTAGATCAGCACAAGCATTTTCTCTTAGTTCTTTCTTGTATGCATGATTTATTGTTGCTTGCTTGCCTCCTTGATCCTTCTCTGAAGTAGTTGATGCCTTAAAAAAGGAGTGGATGGAACCACCAGCTTTAGTTGATCCTTGTCGAGCTCTCTTAGTCTTACTTCCTTCTCTTCCTTCATCATTAGCAATTCTTTTCCCTTGATGAACAGCTACCTCAACTTTATTCTCTTCCTCTGAGTCCATATTTGCATCTTCTATATCATGAACCATCCTGATTTGTTTCTTCTAGGTATCTTTCTTCATCATTTGTTGCACAATTTCCTCTTTAACATGCTCCAGAGCCTTTGGAGAATTATTGACAATCCTAAAGCCCCCAGCAATATGTTGCTTCAGCCGAAAGATACCACCATTATATTGATTACCACAAAAATTGCAAGTCACAGAAATTTTATTCTTTGGATCTTTCCAATAACCATGCAACCATCCAATATCTTTCTCTGAGTTTTTTTTATCCTTTTGAAGCCATTAAGTAACCTGAATAAATCATAAACATATCTAAATAGAGATGAGAGAACAGAAGCACTAGAGTTGACAAAACATAGAAGAGAAGAAGCAAGCATGGGAAAAAAGAGCTCTAGTTCAGATTTTCGAATAGAGAAGAGAGAATGAAAAAAGAAATACAAAGAAACTAGCTTACATACCCACTTTGGCACGCGTTTCGTTGTTCTAATAAAACTTGAGAAGTGACAACTGTATTACAAAACACTATGATATCCAATAAAAAATATGCAATTGTTGAGATAAAAATTCAATGTCTCATAAACTTTTCTCATCATCCATTTATTTTGAAGCTCCGAGATTGGATGATTGTCCAATACGAAATTGCACAAAGTGACGGTAACAAATTGTTATTGTAAGCTTGAATATGTGTAAATTGACATTGCTATAATTGGACAATTCCAACACCAATACCTATCAGGTTCGTCGTTACGGTTTTTAGTTTCGTGGATCTCACAGCGATCTCCATTTGGGTCATTCGACGATAAAAAATGTGAACAACTCCTCCAAACAAAACTAGTTTGATATCACAGTGAAAATGATATTTATAAACAAACTAAATTAATCAAAACTCCCTAATTTAATTATCCAAACATAACAAATCACATACCGTTTCATAGAAGATCCACCTGACTCGTGTTCCTCTTGTAGTATTTGGTACACTACCCAAGCAAACGCCCCTCGCATCATCCAGAGCAATAAACGACCAAGGATACGGACCGTGATGCCATCGCATCGCGCGAAGGCATCATCAGGAGAGCTTCGCACTAACTGGCTTCGCCAGGCCTTCGCAGCTTCGCACCTACTGGCTTCGCCAAGCAAGGTCTTCGCATCTCCTGGCCTTCGCCACTCGGTACTTAGCAACAAATCACAGACCGAGGAAAAGAAGCTGGGAACAGTTACCTCCACGACCTACCCATGTCCTCCATCATCCCTCCGGTCTTCTACTACCCAGAACGTGGGGGAAACACCCCACTACTCTGGATCATGGGACAACCGCCATCTCAACGACTCCTATAAAAGGACGACTTGGGAAAGGTACACCCTATCTACACACCCCCACTCCTCTTTCTGCTCCTGAGTATTCCGTTTTACCTCTTGTAGATTACTTCGGAGCTCCAGATCGTCGTTCTCAAGACCACATCAACCCTTCAAGCATCTGGAAGCCCGCGCCATCAAGGAACGAGACTATCAGATTGGTGTCGTCTATGGGAACCTCATCAATCCCACGAAGATCAGCCATGCCTACGACAAGAAGTGCAAGCCGGCAGAACAGTCGTGGAAGGAGGAATCCACCCACTGTCGTTGCCAACAATGGAGTATCGGTCCACTCGACGGGAGAAAGCTCCTCCAACGGTGACAGCAACGGCCTTCCCCCGAGGGAAGTCATCCACGCAACAGGGGTAGATGTCGTTGTGCAAACTGGGCACGTCACCCTCTCTACAACTCACAACCAACCGGCTGTTGTGGTGGGGGCGCCACACAACACCACCATTCAGAATTCCCCACTGGCCGGTCTCGACCCGCAATCCTCGTGGCAATCACCCCTGCGGGTTTATATGATTTTATCTGATAAATTATTAAACTGGGTTTAACAACATATAATGAAGGTCGGGATTTCTATCAGGTGTTCTTTTGAGTAATTGAGGTCTCGGGGATTGCATTCAGTTGCGGGGATATTTCAGTGAAGACCTAGGATTTTGTTAAAAGGTGCGGGACACATTTCCTGTTGATCAGTAAGCTCGGGAATTTTATCGGAACCTTATACAAGTGAAGTTTCAACATATTTGAGGTCGCTCGAGCATTCCGCACCTTCCGCGAAAAATATTTTTCGGGGTCGGGACGTTCGTTCTCGGGCGACACTCGGGGCTCGGGATGGATATTTTGATGGAACCAATGGTGTGTGGTGTGATATGACTCGGAATGAGTAATGTGGTGATAACCAAGCAAGCACACATGACGGGATTACTTGGTTAAGCTAGCAAGCGCATACGTCGGGGTTTGCTCGGGTTAAGCTGGCGCAGTATGACACTTGGGACTTATAATTAAACATGTGAAGAATGATTTGTGTGTGATATGATGTCCCGAGAGTTGTGTTCAGATTTCGTTCCGATCGGAGAAGCGGTTTGGAAGTTGCAATTTTCGGGATAGACTAAATTGCAACTTTTGAAAGTTTGGGGGCTAAAGTGTAAGAAGGGAAAGATTTTTCACAATGATTGGTAAAGGAAGAGATGAGGTTGGCTGAATTAGTGAGGGAAATGGGACACTTGTCCCATTTCCATAAAATGAAAAAGAAAAGAAAAGAAAAGAAGGTATAAAAGGGAGGAAAATGCCAAAAGGCATTATTTTTCTTTTCTTCTTCTTCCTTCTCTTCTCCTTCTCTACCGTAACTTCAGCCATGGATGCGCCTTTGAGCTCCCAAAATTGATCTTCTCAAATACTAGAAGAGGCTTCGAGGGGTGTAAGCAGAAACCTTCCAGAAACGCTGTCGAAATCCGTTTCTGATTTCCTGCACATAAACCTATCTTCAGTTTCAGTGAAAGGTAAGGGTATATTTGTAATCAGAGTGAAGAGATGAGTCTTTTGTGCTATTTGATTTTGTCAGAAAAGGCTCGGCGTGAAAGCCGTTTTTCTGACCCGAGCCTCGGTTTTGGCGCTAATGATATTGGCTGATTTTGTGAATTCTGAACATATATTCTATATCTGTGGATTGTTTGTGAATAGGGAGTAATCAGAAATTCAACTGAAAATCTGCCGAAATTTCTACCGGAACTGTCGATCGGGAATTCTGGTTCGGACTCCAGTGTGAGGTAAGGGTTCAGTGTATGTTCTGGTGTAGCATTATTCAGCATGCTTGCTAGAATGTGTATTGAGGCTAGGTTTGGTCCGAGGGGTGGCCGGGTGACGCCAAACCTAGTCCCATGGTATAAGCATCGGTTTGTGCTAGTAATGGGATTTCGATACACCTACGATGTGTTGATTGCACAAGATGTGTGCTGATCTTCAGTGCTGGAATGTGAGTATGTGCAGTGATATGTTTGTGCAAGAGGTCATAACGTTGTGTAAATGTGTGCAAAAATTGTGTTAAGCAGGAGTTTGTGATTGATCTGTGTTGAAATTCTGTTGTGTGAATGAAATGTGTGAAGTGTAAGATTTTGTGCGGGAAATGTGAAATGGTGCGATTATGCACCTTATTGTGATTTTGTGATTGTTGCGCATAGTATCATGATCCTGGATCAGTTTTGAATTGTAATCATATAAAATCATTGGTGTGATCGAAAATTTTTAAGTGGCCCTGGGATTAGAGTGGCTCACTTACTGATTGTGTGTTCTGTGTGCGCTGTTACCCCGAGTAAAGTGTGTAATCAGGGTGATTAGCGATAATCCTAATCATCTGTACGCTTCCGCGGTAAGGGGGGGTAACAGTTCGAGTGAACTAGCAACCACAGAATCACCAGGAGTTTCCTTTTGCTCCACTGCAGCAGGAAAACTATGATGGAACAAATGGAGAAGAGGGAAGTAAGGGCCAACGCATTTACTCCGCCAGTTTGGGTCTAGACCACCTCTGGACCAAGCCTTTCACCCAAAGGATCCTTGAGGCACCACTTCCGGAGCAGTTCCGCCAGCCAAAACTGGATGCCTATGATGGTCTCTAATATCCAGACATCCACCTCCAGCGCTACATCTCCGCGATGGCGATCGCAAGGGCGAATGATATCACTCTCTGCAGGGCCTTTAGCTCCACCCTCACTGGGGCCGCCGCCAATTGGTACACCACCATTCGCGGTAAGCAGTTCGACTCCTTATGAGGAACTCTCCTGTGTTTCCTCTAATCACTTTGTTGTCTCTAAGCCTCCGCTCAAAATTGCAGGGCATCTACTTAAGGTGCGTCAGAGAAAGGATGAGTCCTTGAGGGACTACATCCAACGATTCCAGGGGGAGTCTATCCAGATCCCGAACCTGGGGGAGGAGACCCGCCTCCTAACTGCTATACATGGTCTCCAGTGGGACTCTCTGTTCTTCATCGACGTGCACATCAACCCTCCTCGCAACATGGAGCAGTTCCTCGACAGAGCGACTAAATTTATGCATATTGAGGAGGTCAACAGGCCCTATCTCAAGGGCGCCATAGTTGATGTGAAGGGGCAACCCTCGCACATGCCGGATTCCAGGGGTCATGGACAATGGAGGTAGCAACCTCCACAAAGCAACAGGGACAGGACATATCCGATTCTCCCCCCGTTCAGGGACTCCCGCACCAACATCTTCCATGCCTTGGAACAGAGGAGGGAGATCACTAAATGGCCTCGCCCCCTTCCCAAAGGAGTTGCGAGGCCAAACAACAAATACTGTTGCTACCATCGCGACAAGAGCCATGATACCGAAGACTGCGTTGAGCTCAAGCGCATGTTGGCGGAGATGATTGCTCAAGGCAAGCTCATGGAGTTCCTTCTCCGCAACCCCTCCCCGCGAATGATATGATCACACAAGGAAGATGGTGATCAAGTTTCTTGAAGGACCTAGCTTGAAGGAGATGAACACCAACAAAGAGTAACAATTTCGGCCAAGAGAACCTCCTCACTACTTGGTGAGGCAATGCTCTTGAAATGCCTAGGGAAGGAGATGGGATCTAGCACCTCTTGATTACAAGATCAAGCAATACTTGTGAAGTACATGGACTAGTCTTGCTACCAAACAACAAATTCTTCTTAGATGCTCATGTTTACCAAAGAAGTCAAGCATGACTGAATCACTTATGGTGAGACAACCTTCATTAAGCTCATGCATTTTAAGCACACAAAACATGACATTTTCTTTCAATTCACAACAAACAAGCATGTATGCACACTCATGTATCCCGGGGTCAAACGTAAGCCTAGGTCATTCATTCTCATCATCTAAATATAAGGAGTCATGATCATGCATTGAAGAGAATTCATGGCTAGAGGCGGCTGACATGGGATATGCACCATGTTCATACATCTCATCATGGTAATCATGCTCATCATCCGAAGGATAAAGCTCATAATGCTCGGATACATCACAAGATGAATGAGATGCATTTTCATTGTGTTCACGTTCAAGAGTTTCATCATTCAAGGAAGAGAAATCATATACTCCTCCGTCCCGAATAATTGTACACTTTGTTTTTCTTGTTTTACGTATTTAATCTATGATTTTTTTTTCATGAATTTTTAGACTTTAAAGTTAATAATTTATATGCATGTCATAATTTGAAGTATAAACTTTCTAAACATATTTTTCTGAATTTTTAAAACTTACTATCTTTGTTAAAATTTGAGTCAAACATTGAATCTTGAAACAGCAAATTCAAAGTGTATAATCTTTCAGAGACGGAGGTAGTACTATGGATTTAGATTCATCATTCTCTTCACATTCCAATTCATGCTCTTGAATAGCATACCAATCATCATCACAAGGGTGAATGCAAGTATCATCACATGGATATGGATGATGGTTGAAGTTATTGATGCACTTTTCATGGTCAACCGAATCATCGTGGTTGAGAGAATCAAGCAATGGGTGAGGAGCATATGCACTTTTAGTTTCTTCATCAATTTCATGCTTATGTTCATGTGAAGGTGAATAAGCATCACAAGCATGTTCATTATCATCATTATGCACATGTTCATCATGTTCAACCAAATCATTATTCTCAATGCATTCAAGAGGGGACCCATATATGTAATCAAGCAATGGATGAGATGCGTACTCATTTTCGGATAAAGTATCACATTCATGCTTATTCACATCATCACTAAAAGAAAAGGATGGGTTACCTCTCCCCAAGTTAGGGGAGGGAGGATCCTCCTCCAAGGTTGAGGCTTCTTCTTCCTTCCCAAGGCCTTGCGCGTCCGTTTCCTTTCCTTCTTCAAACTCTTGCACAAACAAAGAAGAACAAAAAAATTTAAAAGATGAAATGGTTAGTTCTTCTTGGAGTTTGGTTGTAGGCTCAGGTGCAACATTTTTTTCACTCATTTGGCTTTGGAGAGCTCTTTCCTTTCTTCTCTCTTTCTTTTTCTTTTTCTCTCTCTCATATTCTTCGAACTCCTTCTTGAGCCTTTCAATTATTTGAGAGAGATCTTCATTTGGATTTTGGTGAGGACTTTGGTTTGGGTTGTGAGCTCGGGTTGCACAAGTGTTGGGAGGTGGAGTACATGGTTCGGCCGAGGGAGTTTGTGGAGGTGTGGGGCTTGGTCTTCTTGAAGGGCGAGGGCTCCGGGTGTGGGTGGGGGATGTAGGCCGAGAGGGGGACCTTCTTGTTTGGGAGTAGTATGGAGAGGGTGGCTCTTCTTGAGGTGAACCATATCTTTCCCATAGTAACCTCTTCAATCCACTCCAAGTCCGAATGGGGGTTTCATGATATCGCTCTATTTGAGCAAACTCTTGACGACACCATCTTTTAGCTTCTCCCTTTAAGCGCCTTAGGGCAAGGTCTAACCTCTATTCTTTATGAAATTGGTAATACCAAAAGTGGTACTCCAATTCCTCCATCCAATGCCATAAATCTTCCTCAAGTTGGCGCCTTCCTATCGGTGAATAAAACCCAATGAAATATAGATTCTCTTCCTCCATTTGGCACACCTACGCACTTAGACAATAAAATTAGTACCACTCATTTCCTCATGTGTTTGGTTGGCCTCTCTTTTATGATTAGGGGCACACTCGGTTTACACTTGCCTTCTCCCACTCAATGACTTTCACACGTTCTCATAACTTGATTCCACTTTCAACCTTAGATTAAGAACAAACAGACAAGCAAAAACAAACCATAACTTCTAGTGAAAACCGAAACTTGTAATTCAAGAAAGATAACTTGTTACTTGAAACTAGCTTGTGATATTTCAAGGTTAGATGGGGGTTGAAAGGAGTATGGTATTGTTTTAGAAAAGGCTTGTTGCAATCACAAACACTTTTGTTCAAGTTCATCAACTATTTTTAGATCAAAAGCACTGTTCATATGAGTTTTGGTATGAACACTCAAGAACACTTATGAACTTCTCAAGAACACATGAACTTGTTCATCATTTTCTCTTTCTTCAAACTCTTTTCTTTTGCACTTTTTCACACAAGATAATACTTTTCTACTTCAAATCCAAAATCACTTTACTTTTTCCTTAAACGTTTCAAGAACAACATGAACAACGATCACAATAATTCGGTTTCAACAAAGATCATCAACCGAAATCCTTCTTCAAGTTTAGAAAGAAATAAAAAGGGTTTAACTTGAAGAAAATCAAACAAACAACATAATACCTCCAACAAGCACATTGGCTCTGATACCACTTGATATGATCACACAAGGAAGATGGTGATCAAGTTTCTTGAAGGACCTAGCTTGAAGGAGATGAACACCAACAAAGAGTAACAATTTCGGCCAAGAGAACCTCCTCACTACTTGGTGAGGCAATGCTCTTGAAATGCCTAGGGAAGGAGATGGGATCTAGCACCTCTTGATTACAAGATCAAGCAATACTAGATATTATGATTGAATCCTCTTGCATGGATCACAAAGGAGATGGAATGCAAGAAATGAGAACACAAAAGCCTTCGTTTCTCTTGAGAGATTTCGGCAATAGCTTGAAAATATGTTCTACCTTACAATAATGTTACACGTCTCCATAAATGGGTGAGATGGTGAGGGGAATGGTGAGGAATTTGACTAGGAACAAAGACCCTAGAATTATGGTGGGTGAGGTGAGAGATGGAAGATGATGGATGGGAAGGGTTAGACTCCTACCCCTTTCTTTTCCATAAATCATATAATTCATATTTATGATTTATATGGTTTATGGAAACTAAAGGCATTACAAAATATTACATAAAATGCAAGTGTTGAAAAGTTAAAAATAGCGGCTTTGAGTTCAAATGGTGGAGGGAAAAGTCTGAAATGAGTCCGGGGGTCGCCTGATTCTTTGCCTGCAAGGATGGTGAGGGTGATGCTCTCCATGGTGTTAGGGTGCTTCTCCACTTGAATGCCCATGTCTTGAATCTTGTTGGCTCGGCCTTGGTGATGTCCACATTAGCGAAGAGGTTCCCCCAGGGGACACAAGTGCGAAGGCGACCGGGAGGACCGCGGACGAGATCACCCCCGGCAGAACAGGGCTCATGGAGGGGCCACATCGGTGTGATCACTCAATGTGAAGGCGCAGCTGCGAGGTACCGTTATATGAGGCAGATCTATCAGCTTGATTACACAGCCAGCCACCTCATCCATCACCGCGATGAGACCTCTGTGGCGATCCCTCACTCAGACCCACCGATCGTCACAGCTCGCATCGTCGGATGGGACATCGACCGGATTTACATGGATACTGGGGCTAATGCCAACGTCATTTACAAGCACACACCTGTTGAAGCGAAGGTTCATCTGTCTCAGATTAAGCCGGTGAAGGGAGCAACCTTTGGGATTGGAAGGGAAGATATCCCAACCTTGGGGGCCATCACACTCCCATTTATGATGATCTGCGCCACCAAGGACAATAGGCAGGTCTGCCACTCTAGCTTTGTGGACTTCATCGTACTCGACCTCCCCTCGCCCTACAATGCCGTTGTTGTGTGCGCCACATAGACTGAATTCCACATTCGCTGTGACATGCACACCTTGACACTGGTGTTCCGCAGCTCCGCCGGCGACGCCTACTTCTACGTCAACCAGAACGTGGCCAAGGGTAACTATGTCTCCGCGCTCGCTGGCCCCGCTCAGTTGCCTTAATGCATGTAGCCCAAGAGGAAGAAACCAGCTGAGGAGCCTGTGCCAGAGAGCAAGGCAGCCCCCGACCTATCTAGTGCCTTTGAGGAGGTCGAGATCTCCCTGGACAAGAAGTTCCGCATCGGGAAAGACCTCCATGAGAAAGACAAGGAAGCACTCATCCGCATCCTCCAGGCCAACATGGACGTCTTCGCATAGAGCTCGGCTGACCTCCCAGGCGTAGATCCTGCTGTTATCTCCCACAAACTCAATGTATTCCCTAGCTTTAAGCCAGTTAAGCAGAAAACAAGGGGCATGGCCCCGGACCGCAAATAGTTTGTACGCACTGAGGTGCAGAAGTTGCTAGATGCTAATATAATTAAGGAAGTTCACTACTCTAAGTGGATTGCTAATATTGTACTTGCGGACAAAGAAAACGGGGACTGGCGCCTGTGTGTGGATTACAAGGGGGTCAACAGGGCCTGCCCTAGGGATCTATACCCCTTACCCCCAATAGACCAACTGGTGGACTCGACTGTGCGATACCCAGTCCTCTCCTTCCTCGATGCATACAGTGGCTACCATCAAATCTTCATGGATCCGGAAGATGTTGTAAAAACCACCTTCACAACCGGCGAAACGGTCTACCACTACATTCGCATGCGTTTTGGCTTGAGGAATGCAGGGGCTACCTTTCAAAGGTTGGTGAATAGTCTTTGCAGATCAAATAGGGAGGAACCTTAAAGCCTATGTCGACGACATAGTGGTGAAGGGTAAAGCCACCACCAAGCACCTGGAGGATCTAGAAGACACCTTCGCCAACTTTCGCAAGTACAACATGCGCTTGAACCCAACGAAGTGCATCTTTGGCATCGGTGAAGGGAAGTTCCTTGGCTACCAGGTCTCAAAAGGCGGAATTCACGCCAATCCCAAGAAGATCGAGGCCATCTCCAACCTCCGCATTCCCAAGGGGCTAAAAGATGTTCGGCAACTGACAGGAAGGCTAGTGGCCCTGGGACGATTCATCCCAAAGCTCAGTGACCGTTGTAAGCTATTCTTCAACCAGATCCGGAAGAAGAAAGCCTGCAAGTGGACGTAGGACTGTCAAGCAGCTTACGACGCCATCAAGCAGCACTTACAAGAGCAACCCACCCTTAAGTGTCCTAGGCCTGGCGATGATCTTGTCCTCTATCTCTCCATAACCAGCAACAACGTCGCCTCAGTTCTCATCAAGGAAGAGGCCGACAAACAGTGGCCGGTCTACTACACCAGCCACACCTTACAATCCGCGGAGACAAGATACCCTCCGTTACAAAAGGCGATCCTGTCGTTGGTCTACACGGCCAGAAAGCTCAAGTCGTACTTCCAAGGGCACACGATCACAGTGCGAACGGATCTGCCAATCAAGGAGATCCTTCAACGACCGGAGCACTCAGGGCGCCTCGCAAAGTGGTGCATTGAACTGAGCGGATACGACATCAACTATTAGCCTCGCAAAGCGATAAAGGGTCAACCCCTCGCAGATTTCCTGGCGGAGTTCTCAGTAGTTGATTGTTCCATGCCTCAGGAACAAGTCTCAGTGCCTGAACCTCCACCTCCAGAATGGGAGATGTACATTGATGGTGCATCCAAAGCGGCTTTTCCAGCAAGTGGCGTCTACCTAAGCGGACCACTAAGTATGGAAACTAGCCTCCATGTGTCTTTCCAATTCTCAGTCACTAATAATGTTGCAGAGTATGAAGCCCTCATTGCGGGGCTCAAACTGGCCATCAGAGTGGGTATTCGCTGAATACACATTCATAGCGATTCCCAACTGGTTATACACCAAGTTCAGGGGTGGTTAGTGTGCAAGGACACCACTTTGATCAAGTACCTAAAGTTTGTAAACTCCCTGCGTTCAAATTTTGAGGAAGCAGTCTTCATTCACATCCCTCGTTCCGAGAACACCATAGCAGACATGCTCTCCAAGGGAAAAACACCCTCCGCGTTAGAGACTCTGGCTCGACCGTCGATAGACAGGACACTAGACATTGGCTCACTCGGAACAAAGGAAGATCCGGATGACTGGCGAATCCCCATCCATGCCCAACTCAAGGGGACCCCCACAAATCCGCGCACCAGTACTCGAGTGACAAGATTCGTCCTCATAAACGTGTTGCTGTGGCATCGGGGGTTCTCCTCGCCTCTCCAACGTTGCCTCACCACCAAGGAGGGGCACACTGTCCTGGAGACCATCCACCAAGGTAGCTGTGGTGCTCACATAGCTGCAGAGGCACTGGCACACAAAGCCCTTCACCAGGGATACTATTGGCCTACCTTGAAGAAGGACATGGCCTCGCTTGTCAAGACATGCCATCAGTGTCAGGTCAATTCTCGCGTCCAATGGCTCCCATCCACAGAATCTCCCGCACTCACAAACCCTGTGCCCTTCGCCCTTTGGGGTCTCGATCTCATCAGATCGATGCCAAAGGCGACAGGTTAATACCGGTTCTCTGTTATCGCTGTGGACTATTTCACAAAGTGGATCGAAGTCGAGCCCCTCGTAAAGATAACATCCTCCAGGATCATCAGATTCCTATGGAATCGTATGTCGATATGGCAGCCCTCACGCCATCATCACAGACAATAGAAGTCTTAGTATATTTGACGCACCAAGATCATTTGATATTACACTTAAGCTTATGATGCTAAGTGGGAGCTCCGAATTAGCTATATGTAGCTAACTCCAGCTCAAGTCAGCTCAAGTTAGCTAGAAGTAGCTAACACCAACTCATGTTAGCTCGTGAGAGCTCAAATGTGTGTGGTGTGATCATTTGGAACATCTTTGGGATGTTTCATATTGATTCACAAGTTATTACTTCCATTTGCACCTTTTGGACAAAATAAAGGGTATTTTGGTAAAGGGCATCCTAGGTGCATGGTGTATGCACCTTACTACATGGGATACTTCCTAGGTGGTTACATATGAGTAGCTACACCTAGAAAGGCTGTTTTAGGCGAAGAGGTGCCTCTAAGGAGGCACCCATTCGCCAAAATGGAAGTTGGAGGAGGTTACCAT
Source organism: Stellera chamaejasme (assembly GCA_024586325.1). Classification (NCBI taxonomy): domain Eukaryota; kingdom Viridiplantae; phylum Streptophyta; class Magnoliopsida; order Malvales; family Thymelaeaceae; genus Stellera; species Stellera chamaejasme. Next base: position 50,965,340 of record CM044981.1, on the reverse strand, counting down.
GAACCTTCCCTCCTTTTGTGACCAAGAGGTGTTGGTTATCACCCTTGGCCGAAAGTACATGTATTTTCGGCCAAAGGGGTGTCCTAACCACCACTTGGCATCTCTCCCTTGTCTATAAATAAAGGGAGAGATACCACATTAAATCACACACTTGCAAATTTGAAACACCCCTTCTCCTTCTCATTTCTTGGCCGAAATTAGTAAGCATATTTCTTAGAGTTTTCGGGTGGATTAAACATTGTGTTCATTTCAACACAATTTCGCCTCTTGGATGCATCATCAATTCGTCCTCATCGAGCAATTGCTGAAATTGAAGATCGCAGAAGACAGCGTACACTCTTCATCTTCAACATATCCCTTGGAGCGCAAGGTACGCCTTCGTCTCCTTCTCCTTCTTCGTCTTCTTCGTTCTTCCCTTTCTTCTTTCGATGATGAATGGTGAAGAACGGCATGATTATGAATAAAACACATCATGCGCTGTTAATTAGAATCACTATATCTAGTAACGCATGTAACATGATAGAAGTCCTGGAGAACTTCGAATCTTCAAATGGTATCGAGCTTGGTCTCGAAATTCATGTTATATGCTTTCGTAATAATGATTTCGGTTTGTTAAATTGTTCATAGTAACACTTGTAACCGAAATATGTTTGAAAACTATCTGTAAATGCGAAAAGTTGTGATGCTTCATTATATAACCGCCGATTGTTCATCATGTTGAGTAACTCGACTGTATGTTGATTTCGGCCTTGATGATATATGTGTTGCATCTGTGATAAATGTTTAAGTATGAATGTTCGCGGAGACAGTGTTCGCGAATCTGTGTTCGCGATGGCATGTGTTCGCCTGACTGTTCGCGATGGCATGTGTTCGCCTGACTGTTCGCGATGGCATGTGTTCGCCAAACTGTTCTGCGATGGCATGTGTTCGCCAGACCGTGTTCGCGAAGGCATGTGTTCGCCATTCGCGGGGACTGGGTTCGCGAAGGCTGGGGTTCGCAAGCCGTGTTCTGCGAGTGGCAGGATTCGAAGGGGTGATAATTATAGTTATTTGAATCATGTTTGTATATTATTGAATAAAATGTTAAATTGTTGTATGATCCTTGATTGTATCTTTGAACATGTAAATGTTGTTGAAACTTGTGATACATGTTCTTACTAAGTGTGCTTTGTAGCATACATGTGACATTAATCCTTGACTTAGACTAAGAACTTCAGCCCCTTGATGGTCTTAGTACTGGTGTATGTCACCACTATGATGGACTTGAGGGAATTGAAACTTAGTATAAGAAGGAACATGACATTCGTTGTATCAAGATACTCTACCCTATGATGATTCAAGTACTAATGTTTCGACATTACTATGGTGAATCTAAGGAGTTGAGACTTGATTTAATGGATGAGTCACTTCAAATAAGTTAAGGTTCCTAGGGACCTGTCAAGTTGGTATGATCTTGTCTTAGGAGGTGGTACTTAAGTGAGACCGTTTGTGACTCCACCATCTTTCCTGGGTATTGTATTGATGAGACTTATGGGTGATGGAACTAAGGCTTGGATGAAGTGCTCATGGTTGTTACATTAGGATTTCACGTATGTGTACATGAAATTATAAAGTAAGTGTATAGATTGAACCTTCTTGGAGGCTCAAAACGAACATGTATGTGAAATTATGCAAACTTGTTTATATGTTTCTAATTGGATGCTATAAGCACTCCTTTTGCCACATATGAACATGTTTGTGTGGTTTCATGTGTTTGTAGCTTGTTTTGAGTCTTGTTGTGATTGATTGAACTTTGATACTTGTGATTTGCATCATGTAGATGGCATGTAAAAGTATTGTTGCTGAACTTAACAAAGACCTGAAATTGGATGGTGAGAACTATCCTATTTGGGAACAGAAAGTCAAGTTCATCTTGACGGAGCAGAGACATTAGATGTCCCGACTAATGAGATTGTCCAACCACCGGCTGATCAAGATCAAACTGCCTATGTGGCACTCTTGAAAAAGAATAGTCATTGCCGGGTTACTCTTTTGTCAACGATGGTTGATGAGATCATGGTTGAGTTCTCGACCCTTGATAGTGCCAAAGAGATTTGGGACCGAGTCAAGGCAAAGTATGGTGATGTCTCGGTTGAAAAGCAGAGAGCCATGATTACGAGGTTTGAGGACTATCGAAGCGTGCTGACCATACCATGAGTGCTCACCTAAGGGAGATGTCCCGAATGATCTACCCGATTGAGGAAGGCTGGACATGAGCTCACGAGATGAACAGCAGTCCAGGCTATTATCAGATCCTTGCCGGATGAGGATTGGCGGTTGATGAAGGTCAACTTACGTCACAATGCTCAAATCAAAACATTTGATGATATTGCGCGTCACCTAATACTTGAGGCCGAGGTGTTGGCACTCAAGAACCATTCCGTGCATATGTTGCATCTACCTCTTCCTCCAAAAAGGGAGGATTCAAAAGAAGGGTAAATGGTTCAACAAAGGAGGTAAGAAGGGTGGCGGCAATGGCAAGGAAAGGGGTGGTGGAAATGGCCCGAACTTGAAGAAATTCAAGAAGAAAAGGGACGTTTCCAAACTCAAGTGCTTCAATTGCGGGACTAAGGGTCATTTTGCTAAGGATTGCAAGAACCCTCCCAAGGTACATTTTCCTACTTCTATTTCTGATGTATTTGTTACATCTTGTACTATGCTAAGCGAGAGCAGTTCTTTGTGGATTGTAGACTCGGGGCAACGGACCACATAGTCCGTGATAAGTCATGGTTCGTGGCATACAGAAACTTCCCAAAGGCGCAAAGTGTGTTGCAGTTGGGAATAATGATGTAATAGAAGTATTAGGAATGGGGACTTGTAAAGTCCCAGTGTGTAATGGATATTTGTATCTTATTGACACTTTATATGTACCTAATATTAGTAGGAATTTAATTTCTATTAGTAGTTTGTTGAAGTATCGATATAGCTTGAACTTTACTAATAGTAGTGTAACTATTTATAAAGATGACCTATTTGTTCATGAATGCTTCGTTAACAATGGTTTGTATGAACTTAGACCGAATTGCGATTTTAACGCATCTTCTAGTTGTCATGTGACCGAGGTCACAACTGAAATGACTTGGCATGAAAGGTTGGGACATGTGGGTCGAGATCGGTTGAAAAAGTTAGCCAAGCAAGGGCTACTTGGATCCTTGACCAAAGTTGTTCTACCAAGTTGTCAAGCATGCCTTGAGGGCAAGATGACAAGAAAGCCCTTCGGGCGTGGAGCTAGAAGGAAGAAGCGTTAGAATTGGTCCATTCCGATTTGTGTGGACCATTGAGAGTTGAATCCAGAAATGGATTCAGATACTTCATCACATTTACGGATGACTATACACGATTCACTCACGTTTTCTTACTCCGGAACAAAGCGGAGGCTTTCACTTACTTTCAAAGTATGTACATTTGGTTGAGAACCAAATGGGTAAGAAAATCAAGTCCTTGAGAACGGACCGTGGTGGAGAGTATAGTTCAAATGTCTTTAAGGCATTTTGTGACATGAAGGGGATTGCCAGAGAGTTTACTCTTGCTTGGACACCTCAACAAAATGGTGTGTCAGAAAGGAAGAATAGGACTCTTATGGACATGGTTAGGTCCATGATGGCGAAGGCCAATTTGGACACCATCTATTGGAGTGACGCACTGCTTTGTGCAGTTCACATTCTCAATAGAATCCCAACCAAGAGCATTAATTCTTCTCCATATGAGTTATGGAAGAAGAAGACGCCTAATTTTAGCTATATGCACCCATGGGGTTGCTTGGCTTATGTGCATGTAACGGACCACCCTTTGGGGAAATTAGGTCCCGAGGCAAGAAATGTGCATTTCTTGGTTCTTGCCTTGAATCTAGGGGTTATGTGTTCTTGGATCTCGAGTCACAATAATGGTCTTGTATTTGATGCAAGAAACGCTAACTTCTTGGAAAATGAATTTCCAAAAGTTGGTCAATGTGATGATTTACACTCTTTGGTACCAATCCTAGAACAGGATCAACCGAGTATTACAGAAGTACCGGTTGCAAAAGATGCACCCATCTTGGATGGAATACCTCAACACGAGGGAGTAGTGACTCCTCAGGGTAACTCCAATGAGTTGGAAGAACCTACGGAACAAGATCCTGAAGAAGGAGGATCTGTTCAAGAGGGAGTTGAGGATCAACAAGAGCTGGAGCCGCCTCCGCCTCAGTTGAGAAGATCAACTAGGGAATCGAGACAACCTAAAAGGTGGGGTCTCTCGGAGGGTGAAACTTATTTGGTATCATCTGAGATAGATGAGCCAAGTAACATCAAAGAAGCTCTAAATAGTGCACAAAAGGAAGAATGGATGAATGCCATGAATGATGAGTTGCATTCAATGGCAGTAAATGGTGTTTGGGAGCTTTCTGATCTTCCTATTGGCCGTAAGGCCATTGGTAATAAATGGGTTTTAAAGATAAAGAAAAACGCTGATGGAAGTATCGAAAGGTACAAGGCCCGTTTGGTGGCCAAGGGCTTCACACAGAAGGAGGGAATTGATTTTAAGGATACATTCTCTCCAGTTGTCAAGTTCAATTCCATCAGGTTACTGCTGGCCATTGTGGCGCATTTGGATCTTGAACTCCATCAGATGGACGTCAAGACAGCCTTCCTTAATGGTGATTTAAGTGAAGAGATCTACATGAGACAACCTGAAGGGTTCGTACAGGAAGGTCTTGAGGACAAGGTTTGTAGACTCAAGAAGTCTATCTATGGTCTTAAGCAAGCTTCAAGACAGTGGTACTTGAAGTTTCATCATGCAGTCACAAGCTATGGATTTGTGATGATGCACGAAGACCATTGTGTGTACTTGTACTCAGCTGAATCCGATTATGCCATAATGACTCTTTATGTTGATGACATCTTGATTGCCAGCAATGGAGTCGGTTTGATGACGACCATTAAAGAATGGTTATCCTCCACTTTCGACATGAAAGACATGGGGGAAGCTTCCTTTATTCTAGGTGTCAAAATCCACCGGAAAAGAAAGGAACGCTTGTTAGGCTTATCTCAAGAACCTTATGTAGATAAGATTCTGGATAGGTTTAACCTAACCAACTCAAAACCCATGAATACGCCACTTGCATATGGATGCAAGATTGGAGGGGATATGTGTCCCAAAACTCCAAAAGAAAAGGAAGAAATGGCTCAAATTCCATACTTAAGTGCGATTGGTTCCCTCATGTACGCAATGTTGTGTACCAGGCCTGATATTAGCCAAGCAGTTGGCTTGTTAGCACGGTACTCTTCAAACCCGGGAATTCAGCATTGGAAGAGTGTAAAGAGGGTTCTCCGGTACCTCAAAGGTACGAAGGATTATTGGCTATGCTATCAAGGAAAGAATCTTGATTTGCATGGCTATTCTGATGCTGATTGGGGTGGTGATCGAGATTCATGCAAATCTACTTCTGGTTATGTTTTCATGCTTAACGGAGGGGCAACTACTTGGTGTAGTAAAAAGCAGACCTGTACAGCATTATCAACCATGGAGGCTGAGTTTATCTCATGTGCCTCAGCTGTACAGGAGGCCCTCTGGCTTGGTTATTTCCTTAAAAACTTGGAATCTAGGATTACGGTGGATAGGCCTATTACTATCTACAGTGATAGCATGGCGGCCATGGCTTACACCAAGGATCCCAAGTATCACGGGAAAACCAAACATATAAGCATGAAATATCATTTCGTCCGGGATGCAATTGAAGAAGGTGAAGTTAAGATAGAGTACATATCTACAGACCTCATGGTGGCTGATCCTCTAACTAAGCCACTTCCACCGACTGTATTTGCCCGTCATGTTAAGGCAATGGGTCTACGTAGATTGTAGTTTGTTGGATGATATATTTCACCATCTTCGGTGTCACACATGTAATATGAATGATTGTTTAATGTAACTTATTTCATTCATTTCTTTTGGTTCAAATCTACTTATGTTCACAACGAAAATTAGAACATGTCAAGTATAGACATTAGAGAGGGCTTTCTCACATGAGCCTCTCGCCCTCTGTCTTGAGTAGATATGAGGATGAGACAAGTTAAGGACTTAGAATATGTAGTTCTATCCAAAGAACTTGTGACTTATTGTCATATTTCTAAGTGGGAGACATGTCCAACACCTGTCACCTTAACTATTTGTCGTCTTGGTTTCCTAAAATCAGGGTAAGATGAACTGATTCATCGAGTTTGTATGATCTCCATACACCCTAGTCTATATTTTTAGTAGTAGCGAGTACTTACTTGTTGACAAATTCATGGATTTGACATGTCCTCCTATTATTTGATAAGTGGAGAACACTATGGTGTTTTAAGAGGGAGAAATGACACACTCCCAAATTGATCGAGTTGACATCATTCCAAGTGGGAGTGGTGTATGTAAAACACCCACTAGTGTTATTTGAGAACTTACAAGTTCCATATCCATGAAAATACGGCTATATAAAGAACTTAAACAAGTTGTCTTTATTCTTGTTTAATGTGAGGTTCTTTAATCCAGACTCTTAGTGACTTTAGTTTGCTATTAGTACTTTACACTTACAACTTTGCTTTGATTGGATGTTGAAGGTCTTAGTTTGAAGACTGGAATATCTTCCTTTTGGGTAGTTGAGTTTGTGTAATGTGTTAAGTAGTTTAAAACTGATAGGAAAGACACAGTTTGTATGATACATCTACTCTTGATTCAATCTTGGGCCCACATGCTATGTGTAGTATGATTTTGATTGAATTATGAGAATTTGTAATTGAGTACTCAATGGCTTAATACGGCCATGTTTTTCAATAAGTTGAAATTCATAAAAGAGACTGGTTGTGATTAAGTAACATGTATCATGTGTCTGGGGTCTGTAAGGCTTCATTTGATGTGATCAGATGAGCTTGATGAGTTCAAGCGAGTTTGAAGAAGTTCAAACAACACTCCGTTGCTATATGAGTTCTAGCATGTTGTTCTATAGAGGATAAGCTTTCATTGTGAGTCTAACAACCGCAATGGAGGTGATTGAGTGTGTATGCCTTGGGGTCGCACCCTTAACTCTACTTGTGTGAATGTGCTTTGTATTTTCGGCTTATTCGTGGTTTGAGATTATATATTTGAGTGGGAGCTGATTCACAAATGTATCGTTGGTGCGAGTGGGAGTTTGTTAGTATATTTGACGCACCAAGATCATTTGATATTACACTTAAGCTTATGATGCTAAGTGGGAGCTCCGAATTAGCTATATGTAGCTAACTCCAGCTCAAGTCAGCTCAAGTTAGCTAGAAGTAGCTAACACCAACTCATGTTAGCTCGTGAGAGCTCAAATGTGTGTGGTGTGATCATTTGGAACATCTTTGGGATGTTTCATATTGATTCACAAGTTATTACTTCCATTTGCACCTTTTGGACAAAATAAAGGGTATTTTGGTAAAAGGGTCATACTAGGTTCATTGTGTATGCACCTTACTACATGGGATACTTCCTAGGTGGTTACATATGAGTAGCTACACCTAGAAAGGCTGTTTTAGTCGAAGAGGTGCCTCTAAGGAGGCACCCATTCGCCAAAATGGAAGTTGGAGGAGGTTACCATGAACCTTCCCTCCTTTTGTGACCAAGAGGTGTTGGTTATCACCCTTGGCCGAAAGTACATGTATTTTCGGCCAAAGGGGTGTCCTAACCACCACTTGGCATCTCTCCCTTGTCTATAAATAAAGGGAGAGATACCACATTAAATCACACACTTGCAAATTTGAAACACCCCTTCTCCTTCTCATTTCTTGGCCGAAATTAGTAAGCATATTTCTTAGAGTTTTCGGGTGGATTAAACATTGTGTTCATTTCAACACAATTTCGCCTCTTGGATGCATCATCAATTCGTCCTCATCGAGCAATTGCTGAAATTGAAGATCGCAGAAGACAGCGTACACTCTTCATCTTCAACATATCCCTTGGAGCGCAAGGTACGCCTTCGTCTCCTTCTCCTTCTTCGTCTTCTTCGTTCTTCCCTTTCTTCTTTCGATGATGAATGGTGAAGAACGGCATGATTATGAATAAAACACATCATGCGCTGTTAATTAGAATCACTATATCTAGTAACGCATGTAACATGATAGAAGTCTGGAGAACTTGAATCTTCAACACAAACAATCCCTCAACTGATCTTTGAGGCCCCGCGCCTGCGAACCTTAACAGATCCCCAAGCTGGAAATCAGCCTCGCTACTGAGGTATTTGATGGCTTCGCCTATGCGAGCCAAAAAAATCCCTCGACAGATCTTTGGGGCCCCGCAATGCGAACCCAACAGATCCTAAACAACTTAGCTTAGCAGTTTGCTAACATTCCCTACAAAGCTATCGTGAGAGCGGAGGAAAACAACGAAAATTGAGGTAAATTGAAATTTGTACATTTATACTATTGGAACTATGCATTCTTTACAGGTACTTACAATGGCGCTCAAGCCGGCCTACTTAAGGGGGGTCATGCACATGACCTAAAACCCCCATCCTACTCTAACATGGCGTGCCACGCTGCACCCATCTTTTTACCTCGCACGCCCCAGTCAAGCAGGGCACCCACCTCAGGGTCACTAGTCTTCGAGGCATCCAAGGCATCAAGGTTCAACTGTGGATGCAGTTTCTCTATCTGGAAGCGACATCGCAACCAGCCTTCCTCGTACCCCTACGCGCCAACCTCGCCCTGGGTCTTCAGTTCCTCAATCTTCTGCTTCAAACGAGGCATCCTCTCATGGATTGGTACTTTGAGAGATGATGCATGTTCATAACACTCCCCAGGGAATAGCTCCAGCCCAAGATCCCTTTTAAGCTTAAAGAACTAATCTATTGCACACATGGGGTCCGTGCACAGAGTGAGGTGCGCTGCTGCCAACTCCTCCGCAACAAGCTTTGCATCCAGAGATTTGTCCTCAGCGTCCTTGAGATGGGCGGCCGCCACCTTCTCTGCCTCAGCAGCAACATCCTTCAAGGCCTGAACCTCTGCCTTCGCCACTGAGCAAACAACATCCGCCTCTGACTTCAAAGAGGAAAGTGCCCCCTTCAAGGCGACGACTTCGAACTCTTTCTTCTTGAGTTCGTCCTTCCTCTTTGCTAGCTCTGCCTTGTGCTTGGGGTACCAGACTTGGAGCTTCTTCAGGAGAGTGTCCCTCTGCAAGTGCTCCAAGCGAGCCTCCGCTTTCTCCTGGGTGAGGACATCACACCAGGACTCCAGTTCAGCAACCCGTCGATTCGCCTTCTCAGCCTCAGCTTTGGCAGCAAGAGTAGCCTCTTCCTCCTTCAAGCGGGCAATTTCAGCAACCTGGGCGCTATCCCTCGCGTTCGCATAGCTCAAGAACTTGTGATACTGGCTGAGGCCGGCGTACTCATTGATGGTAGTCTACACCAAAATGAGTTAGTACAGAAATCAGAGAAATGGCACAGGAAAGTGAGGGCGATGCCTCAACTGCAAGTTGTGCTTGGCAGCCTCCTTCATGAACTCAACTGGACGGTCTAAGCTGTGATCCATCAGCTCCCTATCAAAGGGGGTGCGAAGTCCCTCCAAGCAGGACAGCAGCGTGTGCTCCCCGCCCATCAACAAGGAAGACTTGTTGTTCAGCAGGAAGACAACGCTGCCTCCAGAGGCATGCCCTCCTCCTGATACACCTTCGCCCTGAGATCTAAACTACTTATATACAAATCCGAACCCGAAAATCTGAACTACTTATATACAAATCCGAACCCAACCCATATATATTTTTGGTTCGGGTCAACCCGAACCCGAAATTCTCGGGTTAGGGTCGGGTTGACCCATGTAACCCGAACTCATGCTTTTCCAGAATTAAAAAAAGATAGAATAAATTTATTTAGGTCAACCGAACCCAAAATTCTTATACCCTTGCATGATGGACCAAAACCGACCCAAACTTTTTTTCATATCAGGTTAGATTTAAGGTGGTAATCCGACCTTCATGGTTCCGATTTTTTTTCTTCGGAGAAAATGACTTAGATTCATGGTTTTAAAATTTTGATTGTAATTCCTATCATTATAGAGAGGAAACTTGAGTTAAGGTTTAGTAAATGACCAATATGGGACAAATAGTTAAAGCCTTAAGAATACTTCTTGGATAGAGAACTTTATTCAAATAAGTGTGGAGCCTCTTTATCTAGCATCAAACATCAATGTGGGACAATGTGTGATTCACTCTTTCTTATCTTGCTATCAGTTTGATCCCACATTATTGGTGGAAAGATAGACCTAAGGCTTGTCTTTATATATTTCTAAGGTTTCAGATTTCCACGTCATTTATCTTTCTTTCTAGGCCATGCCTTATATGCTCTCACCCTACATTGTTAGTTGATGAGAGAAATGCAAAGGTTGAGTCTTTAAATGGGTTAATACTCTCATGGTCCATACAAACTTCAAAGCTTGAAGTATGTAAAAAGCATGCCTTGTAATTTTAATTTTTATCCCATATTGATGGTAGATAAAAGATGAGCAAGAGTTGAGTCTTTAATTTGTAATATGTATAAAAACATGCATTAAGAGTCTCTACCTTAGTTAGCTAAAGCAATTATAGCAAGTGAAGAGTTAAAATGTCTTTATTTACAAAATATAAATAATTATTTAGTGGAAGTTCGGCTTTGGATCGGGCTCGGGAATTTCGGGTTGAACCCGACCCAAACCCGAAATTTGGGCTAAAAGTCGGGTTCCGGTCGGGTTCGGGCCACCCAATGGTGTTTTCACCCTTCACCCGCCCCTAACCCGACAATTTCGGGTCAGGCTTCGAGTCGCGGGTTAAACTTACACCCCTAAACACAATAATCAACTATTTGTTACATCGAATAAAAATAGTTATACATAATTGATTATCGTTAAACCAAATGTTGTAAAGCATATGATAAATTAATAAAGGACAAAAACAAAACATCTCATTAACAAATTATGTTCATCTAACTAATACAGTTAAACATGCATATATCTATACAAACGATCAAATATTTCAGTGTAAACGACATTATTAGTGAATTCGTTTTTATCTGGGTCATCAGTTTCAATAACCACTTTGAAACCATCGGGCGAAGGGAAACATGATTTAGCGACGTACAGTTGTCCATGACTCTTGTTTATCATCCTTGGCTCTTGTTTATCATCATAGCAAAACACACTTTAAGTGGGAACTGACGACTGGACAATTTAAATGGTAATATTGTGTCTGACGACACCATCTCAACTCGTGGAATCAAACGCTATGACGAGGAATGGGAATATTCTCAATCTCGAACTATCGAAGCAAGGAACGTTCCTTCGCTTCACGAATAATGAGAAGGTTCTTGTTATTCGATTTCAATCAATCAGTCAGTCATCCATTTTTCCGAGCATTGGGAAGGTTCTCAATCTCGAATTATCGGAGCAAAGAAGGTTCCTTCGCTTCATAAATAATGAGAAAGTTCTTGTTATCTCGTCTCAACTTTCATTCAATCAGTCATTCATCTTACTTTTGCCGAGCATTGGGAAGGTTCTCAATCTCGCATCTTTGGGGGTAGGGAAGGTTCCTTAACCTCGAATAGTGGAAAAGTTTCCGCTATTCAACTCAATAGGAAGGTTCTTACTGAGAGAAGCAAGGAAGGTTCCTTCGCTTCACAAGTAATGAGAAGGTTCTTGTTATTCAATCCAATCACGACAGTCATCTATTTTCACGGAGCATTGAGAAGGTTCTCAATCTCGAATCTTCAGAGTGAGGAGAGTTCCTTAACTCTAAATAGCGGAAAGGTTTCCGCTATTCAATTCAATAGGGAAGTTCCTGTTGAATGAAGCAAGGAAGGTTCATTCGCTTCGGAAAGGTAAGAAAAGTTTCTTCCTTTCGTGAATAATGAGAAGGTTCTCGTTATTTAGTCGGACAAAATTCGGTGTCATCCTACTTTGCATGCTCCATGTTCCATGAATCACGCAAAGGGGGGCAACTGTTGACACCCGATTTTTGCCCGGACTACTAAAATCTAGTTCGTAATTTTGATTCGTATTTTTCATTTTTACGTGATTTTTGTCATTATTTTATGTAATTTTTGTCGCTTTCATCATTTTTGTCATTTTCATTATTTTTCGTAGTTTTTATCATTTTCATGTACGTTTTTTATATTATTTCATGTGTCTTTTATTATTTTGTGTGTTTTTGTTGATTTCGTTAGTCTTTATTTTATGTGATTGTTACCACTTGTGTATTTTACGTGATTTTTGTCATTTTTATTATTTTACGTAGTTTGCATCATTTTCATGTGCTTTTATTACTGTCATTGTTTTCATGAACTTTTTATTATTATTTCGTGTGTTTTTGTGGATTTCGTTATTTCGTTAACTTTTTCTTGTAACTTTCGTTAATTTCGTTATTTTTAAACTTTTTGTCATTTTTATATTTCGTTTATATTATTTTATGTATTATTTATTGTTTTTATCATTTCATGTGCATTTAATACTTTATGTACTTGGCCATTATTTTATTTTTAATGTGATTTTTATTTACTTATTAATGATTAAAAAAATCAAAAAAAGGAGAAGTAAAAGAAAAATGTTTAAAAAAGAAGGGAAGGAAAGAAGAAGAAAAGAAAAGAAGCTTACCTGCATTGGAAATCATCAGCACACATCCATGCTAGGTGGCTGCAGGGTTCCCTCAGCTTTTGCCTACTTCATGAATTGTCAAATATGTTGGAGATGAAATTTCTTTGTCACTTGAACAAAAGCTAGATCTCATGGACAAAACACAAAAATTGGGCTATAAATAGCACCAATCTTGCAACTTGAGAGAAGGGAGAGCTGCAATCTAAAACGATCACAGAAGCAAAGAAACGCAGCCTCCGGCCATCTCCTTCCTTCACTTCCCCCTCCACATCCGCCGCCTCTCGTCACCAAACCAGTGCCTCATCAGCACAGCCGCTTCACGCCGAGCACAACGGTCCGTCATACTCCGCCGGAGACGCCAAAACCAAGGAACCCGAGCTCGCCGGCCCGACACTCCTTAGGCCCTCTCGAGCCACCATAGCACCACACCGAAGCCTCCTCTGCCACCCTCACTCACCGGAGCACCGTTCCCAACCGAAATAGTTGCCGGAGGCTCTGAAACGGAGAAGATATCGACCACAAACTTACTCGAGGTCAACCTGGACGAAGCTACCGATCTAGGCAGCCGTTCACACTCCAAGGGCCACCAGCAGACTCGACGTCCGCCGCTGGACTGTTCCGCTGCAGGTCCGCCGTCGGAAACGCAGCTCCGCCGCAGGAGGAAGGTCCGGCACACCCTCCGGCGTCCATTCGTCGCAGCAGCCGCGAGGAAGAGTTTTCTGCACCTGTTTTAATTTTGTTTCGGTAAAATTACAATTTCAGTCCACTCTTTGTCCCTTATATTACTTAGGTCATCACGTTTTCAAAAGTTTCAGTCCAGTCATCAAACAAGTTTCAAAACTAATAGTTTGGGCACTAGGCCTAAACCTTTCTTGTGTTTTAGTTAATATTGTTGTTATTATGTCAATTTAAATTATTTTAATTTTATTTTCAAGATATTTAGAATTTTTATTAGTTATGTGAATTACTAAAATCCTTTTCCTCTATTTTTAGTTTTATTATTTGTTTTTTTTCTTATTTTCTTAAAATCAAGCAAAAATCTAAAAAAACCCGTGGTACCAATTTTGGGCGTACGAAAATTAACCATTTTTGTACGTAACTGACAAACGATTCCAGATCTCTCGTAGACCATTTTCAGGTTTCCAATCGACCTAGGAAAAAGATTGGTGGCGACTCCTTGACGAAAACCACGTCGCTACAATTATTAATAATACTTATCAATCCTCATATAGGTTTAGATAAATACTAAAAAAGCTCATCCACCGTATCTTAATTACAATAATTCTCAATACTCTAATAATATATAATAAAGATTAATAACAATAAGCAACCTTAATTGTAAAGACCCTCAGATGAATTAACGGTAAATGGTTGAGGTTAGTATTCATAATTTAATTATTATATTTAAATGAATATTGTATGTCATTTGAAAGTAACCTAGACTTATGTTCAAAAAGAGGTTATTTTGGACCAAATCGGTTTAAGAATGACATCAAGGGTATTTTGGTCATTTGAACAAAATATAGTTAGGAAGTCTCAAATTGTGATTTGAGAGGTTTAAAATCATGTTATAAAATAACATGAAAAGTTTTAGAACCAAACTATGTATAGTTTGGGAGAAAGAGTCATTTTAGTGTTTAGTGACCTAGTTGTAACTTTGAAAAGTTTAAGCACATTATTGGCTTAGCATTAATGGTCAAAATTGACCATTAGAAAGAGAATTTTGGGCTAGATTAAGGCTCTAGGAATTATGGCGGCCTTAAGGATGAACGAAATGAGATAAAGGTAGGTATTGGGCTAGGTAGCCCAATTCTGTTGTGGGACCCACATACACATGTATACAATCTCAATTCTTCTCCACCTTCACGTACATTCCTACAAATAGAAATCAGAAAGCTCTCCTTTGACAAAGCACCAACCCTAAGCTCTACAGAGCGAAATCTCACCAATTTCTTCAAGGAAAAGGTGGTTTATGAGCAATCAACTATGGTGAAGTTTAATCTCACCTTTGATTGAGGTAATTAGTTATTCTTTTTGTGATCGAGTTTAGAGAAGATGAACCTAGTGCCCTAACTGATTTTTTGCGAATTTATGTCTTTTTGGAAGTAATTGTGGTGTTAAATGATGTTATGGAACATCATAGGGCCATAAGCGAGCATGTGTTAGCTTATTTGAGCTTCTATGAACTTTTAGGTTTTGGGCAAGGCATAACTCCGAATTTGGAAGTTGCTCAAGGTTAAATTGTTGTTTAATCTTGATGATAGATTGCTTAATTATGTGCCTTGATGATCATTTAGGCACAAGGAAGTAAGGTTGCACAGAAGCTAGGAGTGTTGAGCTATAGTTGTGTTTTTCCAAGGTTTTGCTCCAAGGTAAGGGGTTTCTAACCTAATGCACTTAATTCCTCTATGCCTTACATGTGTATTGAGATGTTGAGGATGAGATATGAACAAACTGTTAAGCTTTGGTCGAGTAAAATGAAAGTTTGGTGAAGGTATACACCAAATAAGCACAATCTGTGCATGTCAGATTGTAGAGGTACTCTGAGCCATTTGGCTTGCTTACAATGTCACAGCCGCCCCGCCCGGTTGCGGAGGTGGAGCCGGCCGCAACGTCGAAACGGAAGTATGGCAGGAAGCGCGGCGACGGAGCATCGAGCTCAAATAACAAACAGCCAAGTGGCAACTAGCAACCTAGGTACTCATTCAAGGCAAGCATACTAGTAAATCCAATTTCTACCAAACATGCAGTTCATGGTGTCAAACATCAATCATCGCCACAACACAGAAACACCAAAACCATAATATAACAACAACTCCAAAGTAGGCAAGTCGGGGCTCCGCCCTCGACTCAGAAGACAACCAAAGGCAGAATATATCTCGATTATACGTCATATACAAATACATGATCTGAACTACATGCATGCGGCTACGGCTCTGAGCCATTAAACAAAATCCTATAAATACCCAAGCGCGGAGTCAGAAACCTCTCACTCGAGGATTTCCGCACGTGGAACTGCTGCTGCAACCGAAACCCCAGAAACGATGAAAGCACCGCGGATCTCTACTCCGCTGGTTGCATGTCAAGACGGCCTGAAAGGTTTAAACAAATGAAAGGGTGAGTCCTCGAAAGGACCCAGTAAGGGCTGAGGTAAAACGTAGTTTGCCCAAGCGGGAACAAGCTGAACCTGCAAAACAGAATAACACAAGCATATACATATACATATGAACATAAAGTATAAGGTGAGCCGGAAATCCAATCGTATGCGGTCCAACCGCCAGAACGACCCGAAACGACAGCCCTCTCACAGAGGTCAGAATATACAGAACATATGAGAGCGAGCGAGCAAAGAAAGCACGGTGCAGGCTGGGTCGCGATCCCCAAACTGTCGTAGGGTCACGAAGTATATCGGCACCCCAAGTGCGGATATACGCAGAATGTCGGCACCCTCGGTCTGGACACGAGCAATGTCGGCACTCCCGGTGCGGATACGCAGAACAGAACCAAGGAGCACCCGTGGTCCCTTAGACCATCCGGGTCTCGTCACAGAACAGAACATATAATAATAATAATAATAATAATAATACACAAATATAAACAGAAATATCATCACCTGATATGCATATACAGAACAGAATAGGAACCCGGGGCCTCCAAGGCCATCCGGGCCTTGAAACAGATCAAACATACGTTTTACCATTTGACGGGTCTCGGGTTCACCGAACCACCGCCCTCACCCGGAACCCGCCTCAACTAAACCCGATACACATCATATAACTCCCAGAATGTATAACGAGGGAAGTTGAGCCCTTACCTCAGCATCACCGCTCCGTTACACAATTCCCGGAAAATCCCGGCTCCCGGCCCGAAAAGTCGCAACTTGCCTTTTATGGTCCCACGCTACTCCACCCACACAGAATTAAGCTGAACAACCACAAACCAAACAAAACACGTCAAAATACACCCCCATAAACCAAACTCGCACAATCCTGCACTTTCCCGCAAAAATCCACAGAAAGCTCGGTTTCACGAACCGAACCAGAACATTGTTATTCATACACCCACAAACACATTCCAACCTTTAAACGCATATTCCAGACACTTTTCCCGGAAAACCCGCATAAACCTAACTTTTCCTACCATTGTCCGAAAATGATGTTTCAAACACCATTACGAACCCACTTCCATCCACAATACCAATTTAGCATCCAAATCAACCAAAAACAAACCCCAACATGGAAAAAGAATCATTTCAAGTTTCGGTTCTTCACCCAATTTTCACTCAATTACCATTTCAATCCAAACAAGGTTCCATTTGCTCTCTTTAATCACCAATTACAATTCTTAAGCAAGATTACTAACCAATTTCACCTTAAACAAGCAAAATCAACCATGAACCCTAATCCACTATTCACTCAAATTGGGGCTTTTCTACTCAATCAATTTCCCTCCAAATTGAAACCATAGCAAGCCTTAGAATCATGCTAGAACAACATACTAAGAGCAAGATTCAAGAACACAAACATACACCATTTTAGAATTAACCCTAATTTTTGCCAAAATATGTTTCTTCCTTCCATGATGTTTTTCCAAAATTCAACCATAGATTCTTACTCCTCTCCTTCCCAAGAACAACATACTTAAATTTGGAAGCAAGAGAATCATCCTAGATGGTAGTCAAGAACAAACTCAAATTCCACAAATCCCTCTTTTTCTCATTAAATCTTGTTTTTAACTTGGAAAGAGAGATGAGAAGGAAGCTTACCACACTTAGGATCCAATCTCTTGTTGATTTCAGCCAAGATTTGAAGTTCAAGAGGCTCCAATGAACAGTAGAAATGGCGTTAAAGAAGAGAGAAGGAAGAAGAAGAAAGGTGATGAAATGTGTTATAATATCCCTTTATATAATTCCTTTCTTTTTCCCTTCTCTTTTCCATCTTTCACCAAAATCAGCCAAGTGTCCCCTCTCTCACCCTTTCAGCCGACTTCCAGTCTCTCTCCCTTTCCTATTATTGCAGTTTTATGGCCTAATTACCCATTAATCCTCAAACTCTTCCAAAAGTTACAATTTTGGCCCAACCGCACTTCCCGAACTTCAACCGAAACGAAAATTGGACACAATCCTCAGAATATCATAACATTCATAAAACATGTTTCCAAAGTCCATTTTCAAATTCAGAGTGTCCTACCGTGCCCGCTGAACCCGCACAAATCACGATGCGCGCGTATGTCGACCTGAACCAAAATCCCGTCATGCCAAAATAACCACAAATAATACCATAAAATCCGTCTTAAAATATAACATACCTTACACCCAAGCCGTCGGCAAATTTCCATCCCGAGCTTCCCCCCGGGAGTCGCCCGGGACCGAACGTCCCCACCCAAAAATTATACTCCGTAAAAAGATCCGGAACGTTCCCACGATTCCAAATATGCAAACGGTTTCTCATTCCGAGGTCCCGGGAGCGCTACCGAACCCGCTGTACATCCCGAGACAACCCCCCGGCCCCGAAAAATAATTTCGGCGGAAATGTCCGGGGGACCCACACGACCTCAAATCCCGAAGGATTCCCAGAAATAATGCTCGTACGTCCCGAGACAACCCCCCGGCCCCGAAAAATATTTTCGGCGGAAATGTCCGGGGGACCCACACGACCTCAAATCCCGAAGGATTCCCAGAAATAATGCTCAGATAAGTCCCGGGAGCCATTTAACCGCCCAAAAACGTGACCCGCATGCCAAAACCGGAGCCCCGGGTCACCCGGGTCATAACCCGCTCGGGGTGACCGTAACATACAAAATCCTAGTTTTTGGTATGAGCTATTCTAGAGAAGATGAGGAACAAGTAGAACTTTACGGTTTGTGATTTGGAGTTGTATTGAGTGAGTTATGGTCATCCAAAATTGGTCCTCAAATCAAGCCAAAGCTGCGAGAGGGAGGAATTGCAGTCAGGCGACTGCCTGACCAAAAATATCCGGTCGCCTGACCTTCGCCCTACTTGCTGTACCTTTAAAACTTGAGGCAGACGACTGCCTGACCAAAAGCGTTGGGTCGCCTAACCTCCACCCGGCTCCCTGCCCATTTGAAACCCCAAGTTAGGCGACCTCCTAACTATCTGTCGCCCGAGCTCTGCCCGAGTCCTTGAAATGCAAAATTATCAGTCGGTTCTATGCAGTTTCAGTCATCACCTACTGATTACTAAGCAATTATTAGAGGTTATTGAGTGATTATTGAGTGTCATTTAACACTATAAAGTTTAGTTTGGGACTCGGTTTATGGACATACGGTGCTATAAGTTGAAGTAAAGTTAGAATTGAGTGGAGCTAAAGTAGAACTTTAATTAAATATCTTACTTGAGAATGTTTATATAATCGTTGTAGCCAAAATGAGTTGAGATCAACCAAAGTAGTTTAACAACTTCTGCACAAAAACAAGAGTAAAAGGCAAGATAAGACTTGCTGAAGCAAGGAGCAACAACCAATGGTTGTTGAGACAAGGAAAGTAATCATTGATGATAGTAGGAAAATCATTGAATGATACCGGTATAGCGGTCACTATTAAGGGCCGACATGTATGAGGAGCTTAGTATACGAGGCAGCATGTGATAAATTATCAATGCTGAGAAAAGTCCTACAAGCATGCTAACTTTGCATATGCACTTGCATTGGCATCATTATCATTTTCATCACATTCATATTTGGTATTATTGTTATATCTTGTGGTGAGATTGTTTTGCAGGTTCAACCTCTTACTGAGTATTTTCGAATACTCACCCCTTTAACCTGTTTTTATGCAGATATAAAGGGTAAGGGACCTTCTCGAGATTAAAGGTAGCAGGTAGTGTAGCACGGAGGTACTAGGATTATCTACTCAAGATAGGGGCGAGAGGCTCGTGTGAGAAAGCACTCTTTAATCCCAAAGATGTTGTGAATCAACTCCCACTCAAAAGATATAATCTCAAACCAAGAATAAGCCGAAAAATACAAAGCACATTCACACAAGTAGAGTTAGCTACATATAGCTAACTTAGAGCTCCCACTTAGCATCCGGAGCTCAAGTATCATGCCAAATGATCTTCGTCAAGAAGAAGGATGGCACCCTCCAGTTATGTATCGATTATAGGAAGTTGAATGCTTTAACGGTAAAGAACAAGTATCCACTTCCCAAAATTGACGACCTATTTGATAGGTTGAAGGAGCTAAAGTCTTTTCCAAGATAGATCTACGATCTGGTTATTTCCATATTAGAGTGAAGGAGGATGATATACCTAAAACGGCCTTCAGGATGAGATATGGGCGTTATGAATATACAATCATGCCATTTGGTGTGACTAATGCGCTGGCAGTATTCATGGACACCATGAACAGAATCTTCAAGCCATATCTCAATCAGTTCATTGAAGTATTTATTGATAATATTTTGATCTACTCTTCGAATACTGTTGAACATGCAACACACTTGGAAGCGGTACTTAAAGTGTTGAAGAATCATCAATTTTATGCTAAGCTTTCCAAGTGCCAATTTTGGGCAGATGAGATACCTTTCTGATGTGATCACGGTTCTTGAACTCTCGATCAAGCCAATCACGGATCTAGCTTGGCGGAGGCGGACACGAACTGTCGAACAGATTTCGGCTAAGTGAACCTCCTGACTACGAGATGAGGCAATGCACTTGATAATGCCTGGGAAAGGAGATGGGATCTAGCACCTCTTGACTAAAAGATCAAGTAATACTAGATATTATGTTTGGATCCTCTTGCATGGATCACTAGGGAGATGGAATTGCAAGAAAAGAGAACACAAAAGTCAAGGTCTCACTTGGAGAGTCTTGGCTGAATTCTTGATTCAAAATTATGTTCTACCTTACAAGTGTGTGTGAAGCTAGCTTAAATGGTGAGGGGTGATGTGAGAGGCAAAGCGGCTCTTACACCTGCGCATGCATGCTGAAAGCATAAAGTGCTTTTGCATGCATGCCATTCAAACAGCTTCCAAAAAGGTAAAAAGGCAAAAGCTAGCCTAAAGAGTGTTCATGTGTCTTTTGCATGTAAAGTGAGTATTTGTCTTCCCGAGTGTCTTCAGAGAAGGGACATTTCGGGTTGGATTGGTCGACCAGTTGGTTAAGTATGGACGCTTCACGGGGCGGCTTCGCTTATGGGCTTCGCCTTCGTCTAGGAGTCTTGCGCTGGGGTCTCGCCTGGTGGCTTCACATGAAGGGCTTTCCCTTGGGACTTTTGTGACCAGAAGTCTTGCGCGGGGGCCTCCCCTAGAGGCTTTGCTTGAATGGCGTCACCTTGGGGCTTCGCCTGTGACTCGTAGTCTCGCACGGGGGTTTCGCCGCCACCACCTTCCTCGAGTGTACTTATGTTCCAGGCTCCAAAGGGCTTCGCGTGCTCTTCCTCCAATATGATGCCGAGATGGAGAAGTTGTAAGGTCCTTTCTCGAGCCTCCTCTTGTTCTTCTCCTTGCGCCATGAGTCTCATGAAAGCATTGAGACTGGCTTGGACTTGTTTGAACCAGGACCTTGTCATAGGTCCTCCTAGACCTTGGAGTGGATTTGGGGCCGCGCGCGCTTGAGGTTGAGCGCCACCTTGAGCTTGGGGAGTCCTTGGAGCGATGTCCACATCATATATGGGTCGAGATAATTACGACCTAATGAGTTGAATTATCCAGTACATGACTTAGAATTGGCTGTAGTAGTTTTCGCATTAAAATTGTGAAGACATTATCTCTTGGGAAGATCATTCAAAATCTTTACATATGACAAGAGTATAAAGTACTTGTTTACACAAAAGGAGTCAAATATGAGGCAAAGAAGGTGGATAGAGTACATCAAGGATTATGATTGTCTGATCGAGTATTCCGCTGGGAAAGGTAATGTAGTGGCTGATGCATTGAGTCGGAAGTATACCGGTGTGATCCTTTCCAAGGATCAGGTGAGTAGTACTTCACAAGGTAATGATCATGAGACTTTCTTAGCATTGCATGAGTATTGGCAAATATGGGAAAGAGAACAAATATATACATCGGAGATTAACTCACTTTGGTAGAATAAAGTGAGGGAGGCGCAAGATAGAGACCCTGACCTAAAAAAGGTTTCAGGGGAGGAGAAACATGGTACTATACTGAATGAGTTCCAGTATGGAGAAGTAATGTTGTATTACCAAGGAAGGCTTTATGTACTCGATGTTGATGATCTCAGGAGACAAATTCTTGAGGAGGCTCATAGAAGCAAGTTGAATATTCACCTTGGAGTGAATAAGATGTATCATGATTTACGGACCCGTTTCTGGTGGCTAGGATTTAAGAAGAATATCGTTGAACATGTTATTAAGTGTCTTACATGTCAGGTGGTGAAAGCAGAGCATCAAAAATCGGCAGGGACATTGTAGAGCTTACCCATTCCAGAGAGGAAATGGGGTTCCATTACAATGAATTTCTTGGTAGGACTACCGAAAACCTGTAGTCAGCATGATGCAGTATGGGTGGTTGTTGATAGGTTGACTAATTCTGCACATTTCATTCCTATCAAGATCACCGATACACTTGAGAGATTGGCAAACCTATATATCAGGGAGGTGGTGAGGTTACATGGCATACCTAATCAGATTATTTCTATTCGAGATCCGAGGTTTGTATCAAGATTTTGTACAACTTTCTAGAAAGCCATGGGTAGCAATGTAAGCTTGAGTACAACGTATTATCCTCAGACAGATGGCCAGTCTGAGAGAGTAATTCAGACCTTGGACGATATGCTCAGAATGTGTTCTATGGATTTCAAAGGCAATTCGGATGAACATTTACCTTTGGTCGAATTCGCCTATAATAATAGTTTTCAAGCAGTGATTTAGATGGCTCCATATGAAGCATTGTATGGAAGGAGATGTATGACTCCTCACTGTTGGGCGGATTCAGAGGACCGGATTCATATTGGACCTGAAATTATAATGGATACCACAACCAAGATTAAATTGATTCAAAAGAGAATCAAGACTGCCAATGATCGGCAGGAGCAATACGCCAATAGGCGGAGGCGAGATTGAATTTTGAAGTAGGAGATAAAGTGCTTTTAAAGATTTCACCTATGAAGGAGGTGACCAGATTCGGTCAACGGGGTAAGTTAGCTCCGAGGTATATATATGCTCTTTTGAAATCTTGGAGAAAATAGGAAGAGTGGCCTATCGGTTGGCATTACCACCGAGCTTATCACAAGTACATGATGTTTTCCATGTAAGCTTGTTGAGAAAGTGTCTCATGTATCCAGGACAGGTAATAAATCTTGAATCTGTGACCATAAGAGAGGATCTCTCTTATGAGGAAGTACCTGTTAGAATACTGGACCAACAGGTAAGAAATCTAAGGACTAAGTGGATTCCTAAGGTAAAGATTCTATGGTCTAACAATAGTGAAGATGAGGCCACTTGGGAGACAGAACAAGATATGATCAACCAATACCCTAGAGAATTTGAAGAACTACGAAGGAATTTGGAGGACCAAATTTCTTTAAGAGGGGAGAATGTAAAGACCCTCAGATGAATTAACGGTAAATGGTTGAGGTTAGTATTCATAATTTAATTATTATGTTTAAATGCATATTGTATGTCATTTGAAAGTAACCTAGACTTGTGTGCAAATAGGGGTTATTTTGGACCAAACCAATTTAAGAATGACATCAAGGGTATTTTGGTCATTTGAACAAATGATATTTAGGAAGTCTCAAATTGTGATTTTAGAGGTTTAAAATCATGTTATAAAATAACATGAAAAGTTTTAGAACCAAACTATGTATAGTTTGGGAGAAATAGCCATTTTAGTGTTTAGTGACCTAGTTGTAACTTTGAAAAGTTTAAGCACATTATTGGCTTAGCATTAATGGTCAAAATTGACCATTAGGAAGAGAATTTTGGGCTAGATTAAGGCTGTAGGAATTAAGGTGGGCTTAAGTGATGTGGTTGAGGTAATTAGTTCTTCTTTTTGTGATCGAGATTAGAGAAGATGAACCTACTGCCCTAACTGATTTTCTAAAAATTTATGTCTTTTTGGAAGTAATTGTGGTAAATGATGTTATGGACATCATAGAGCCATAAGCGAGCATGAGTTAGCTTATTTGAGCTTCTATGAACTTTTAGGTTTTGGGCAAGGCATAAATCCGAATTTGGAAGTTGCTTAAGGTTAAATTGTTGTTTAATATTGATGATAGATTGCTTAATTATGTGGCTTGATGTCACCCCACGGCGGAAGCACACAGGCGATTACGATGCTTATTAACACCATAGCCACACTCAGTTGGAGTAACAGATCACACACATATCAAATTTGACAAGTGGGCCCTAAGGGCCCCACAGGATATGTGGGTCCCGCAGTTCATTTTAAGCTTCCTGCTCATAATTCTTTCACACAAATCATGTATTACGCACATATGCTTACACATAAACACATATAGGTGATTTCTGACAAAAATTCCGAAATCCGGGGCGTAGGCCCCACGGGGCGGTTTACACCTTTTCGGACGTACAAGTCCCAAAACTGATAAAAACAAGTATTCCACACTCAAAATCACAAACATGTACATAATCTGCCCAGAATGCTTCCCAGCAGAAAATCTAGCACAAATCTGACTTTTGACGAAAACCCGGATTTTACTAATTCTACATGCATACATGTCATCTACAATATACAGAGCCACAAAAATGTTATTGGAATACATACAGAACGTGCGAGGTGGTGACACTCCAGGGTCCAACCAACATCCTCGACGTGTAAAATACTGTTGCTACTACACATATAAGAAAGTTTAACCGTTAGAAAACCACAGTGCTCAATAACATAATCTGAACTCCAGAACTGAATACCACACAACACATCCGAAAAAGTTGATCACACAGATATCGGAAATCCCGGAACGATATACATACACATCAGACTTTACCCCTTATTTTCTCAATACAAAACACAATAGATCGGAACACACAAAATGATACCTAAAATATCACACACAAAAGCAACCCCCGACTCTACTCAGCGGGCTGCGGGTCAGATCCTCCTGAAATGAAGAAATAAGGGGTAAGTTCTCGAAAGAACTTAGTAAGGGCTGAGGTATAAGCAAAGATTTTCTTGGAGCACAAGAAACCTGCAACCAAAGGAAAACGCAGATATACAAGAATACACATGCTCAACCAATGCAGAATTCAGCCAAATGCAATGCAAGTCAAACAATGGATTATGATGTAGTTAGGCACAATGACGGTCTTTCCGGCCTTAGCCGAGGCACACATATAATTACACACAAGAGCATGGCCAGCTCGGGGTCATGATCCCCACCGTCATATCACAAACACCTTAAAGGTGTATCACACAAACTTACACCATTTAGGTGTAGATACACATCCTCAATGTTGATCCCGCGACCTGCACACCAATGCTTATACCATTTGACCAAGTTTGGCGTCACCGGGCCAACCCCTCAAACCAAACTTCGCCTCAATATACCCCGATACGCATTCTATAATGTACTCCAAAATGCAGTATCCAGAGACACACTGAACCCTTACCTTTCATAGAAGTCAGAATGGAATTTCCCGATCAGTGGTCCCGGTACGGATTTCGGCAGAGTTTCGGCCGCACTTCCGACTACCCCCTGTCCACATACAGAATACACATTCAGAATTCACAAAATTGACCCACAACAAAAGCGCCAAAAATGGGGCTCGGACAGGGAAAAACGGCTTTTCACATACGGCTTTTTTAACGAAATCTGAACCGTACAAAATGTTTAACTCTTAGCTCTGATCAATAATATATCCTTACCTTCCGTCAAACCAGGCCTGAAGTTGAGTTTCACAATATTGGCAACACTTCTACACAGATTCAGCTCATATCCCTGACACAAAAGACGTAATAGAAGGTGCAAGGAACGCTTAGGAACCATAAAATCAATCATATGAGAATTTCCATAAATGTGGAGCAATTTTCAGAAGCTCGCGGTTTCCAACCGGAGCCACAATCACAAAAACCGATTTATAAGGAGTTAATTATTTCTCTTAAGGATCGATTTAACCAACTGACCTTCAAGATTTTGATGAGAAATTGGGAGATCCCAAATTGGAACCTTAACGCTCGGCGAAGGTACAGAGAAGAAACGTGATGGTTTGGCTTCCTGATAACTTCTTCTCTTCTAATACTATATGAATTTGATCTTTACTTTCTTGACTCAAATAGTTATTCCACCATCCTCTTAGTTGTTCCGTAAATCCATTTAGAAGAAGATGGAGAGCTTGTTGATTAGTGTTGTTATTACACATATAGGCATTAGCTGCCATTTCCATTTCGCAGATATAATGAAAAATTTGATATTCAGAGAATCCATCTAAATTCCACACATTTATGGAACTTCCAGCATAACTCACGTTTTCGTTAGATATTTCTTCAAACAAAGTATCAGGAGGGGTAGGTTTTCCATACCAAGCTTTTGACTTATAAAAATCCGGATTTTTGATCTTGGAATTCTTAATTCTATTAATACTGGAGGGCACAATCAGTTCTTCCATAGACTTTTGTCATGAAAACATCTTTATACCACCTAAAATCATGTAATTTTGGGCATTTCAAATTCATTAGAATTTCAGAGTCCTTTTGACCAATTATCTCAGGTTTTCCATGAAAATATTTCAATATTGCCCAAAGCAAGGTTTCAACAGCGTTACTTTCTTCGGTTTTAGTTTCTATACCATTTATAATTACAGTTTTAGTGCTATTATGAATTTGATCTTTACTTTCTTGACTCAAATAGTTATTCCAAACAAAATACTAACACTCACACACACTTCACTTTCGTTTATTTCACCGCCTCTCCTGCCATTTTCTTTTTCTTTTTTTCTTCTTTTTCACTTTAACCCCCAAACTTTCAAAAGTTACAATTTAGTCCAGCCCGAAAATTGCAACTTCCAAACCGTAACCCCAAACGGCACGAAATCTGAGACACATTCTCGGGACCTCATAACACGCACAAAACATGCTTCACATAACTAATTATGAGTCCTGAGCCCCACAAAAATCACTAAATCCCGGTAAATATGCTTAATCACGTAATTAGCGTAATTAGCGTAACACTATAAAGTTTAGTTTGGGACTCGGTTTATGGACTTACGGTGCTATAAGTTGAAGTAAAGTTAGAATTGAGTGGAGCTAAAGTAGAACTTTAATTAAATATCTTACTTGAGAATGTTATATAATTGTTGTAGCCAAAATGAGTTGAGATTAACCAAAGTAGTTTAACAACTCCTACACAAAAACAAGAGTAAAAGGCAAGATAAGACTTGCTAAAGCAAGGAGCAACAACCAATAGTTTTTGAGACAAGGAAAGTAATCCTTGATGATAGTAGGACAATCATTGAATGATACCGGTATAGCGGTCACTATTAAGGGCCGACGTGTATGAGGAGCTTAGTACACGAGGCAGCATGTGATAAATTATCAATGCTGAGAAAAGTCCTACAGGCATGCTAACTTTGCATATGCACTTGCATTGGCATCATTATCATTTTCATCACATTCATATTTTGGTATTATTGTTATATCTTGTGGTGAGATTGTTTTGCAGGTTCAACCTCTTACAGAGTATTTTCGAATACTCACCCCTTTAACCTGTCTTTGTGCAGATATAAAGGGTAAGGGACCTTCTCGAGATTAAAGGTTGCGGGTAGTGTCGGCACGGAAGTACTAGGATTATCTCAACTCCACTAGTAGGTTAGTCGTTTGAGAAGTTTTGGAACATTACCCTATGTTTATAGTCTGGTTGCCTCTAGCAGATACAGTTTTCATTGAATATGGAAATATTCTAAGCTATGCGAATTCTTGACTAGTTATGGTTGCTTTTGGATGTGCCAAAGCTGGGTCGGGCACGTAGACAATATTTGGAGGCAAGTAAATAAATGTTGCTTTCTTGGCTAAGAAAATTTTAAGAAATTTTGTAGGGCATGCCAAGTGTAAAATATTTAAGAAGAAAACATAATATTTTCCTTATGCCAATCATATATACATTATATACATTGCTAAGTTGCCTTCTATAAGTTGCCTTTTCATATTCTTTATCTCTTCTCTAAAGAGTTTGTTATCCTTCTATGACCGAGTCAGTATTTGGAGAAGCATCCTGTTTGATTGATCAAACTGTTTGTTCTTTACCTCTAAAACTGTATACTTCATAGCCAACTTTTCCATGGCTTCATAAGTGTAGCCAACTATATTGAGCCTGTATGTGGACGTACAAGAGTCTATTGCCTTTTTATGGCTTCTTCAGTTGCTTCAAATACTGTCATATGTGGGGCTAAGATAAACTGTGTCGTCGTGCCTTCACTGTCTACTGTAACTGAAACGTCTACAATGTAACCTCTTTCAGTACGTTCTGCCATGTACTTGGGGTTTGGGAACTTTTTCTCTTGTTGAATGTCAAACAACAGTTCTATCATCTTAATTCTGAAGTTTAGTAGACCTATACAATGAAAAGTGATTGGAGCACATGGTAGATTTGCACGAAAATTAGCAACCATGTAAACAACGAATTTTGTTTACCTCCACCTTCCATTTCTTCAAAAATAATATTCAGCCTTGAGGCACAACCTGCCCAAAATTTCATCTTATGTTGTATCTGTAGAGTGCTGATAGGATAGGTATATATATATATGCAGGTTTTTGTAATTAACATATAGAAAGTCACTGAGATTGGTAACAAAATAAAGTAATTGCTGAAATTGGTAATTAAACCATAAATATCCAAAAATTGTTCCATGGAACTAAACCATAAATTGCGCCATAGTCAACCATTATTATGCATAATATCCAGATCAACATTATTTATTTAAGACAAAAATAATAGTCATTAATCGATTCTGATTTGTTTTAGTTAACTCCTATTTTGATTCCTTTCTTTCCAGCCCATAACTTGAAAACCTTGAACGCCTCTGGTCCGATGTTGCACACTTTCACTTTGTTACTACCATTTTCAAACTCTATCCTCGCCTTTTTGTAGCATTTTGTTGTCTCTGCTTTGTTTTCTGGTGCATATGTATCAAACATATCAGGTATTAAGTTCATCTCATATATCTACAATAGGTACAAATATTGATTTGGTGAATATCATTTTCCATATAACATAATATGTTTAATTACATACTTACGTGGGATCTTGTCATGAATATCTTGTTTGAAAGCAGCATGTCCGCACTCTCTAGTGAAGATATTCATTTCCGCAACATCTGCACCCCGTCTTCTGATTCGTATCACCTATGAATCTCTCTAAATTCGGCTTCGCAGAGATTATCAAAATATTCTTATGCCATTGCCTCTCTAATCTCGGCTTCGTCCATTTATGCTTTCTCAGCTTTGTTCGCCATCTTCTGTTTTGCGTGGAAAACATGTGTCAATGCGAGTTTAAGTAGTGATCATAACCTGTTGTTAAAAGGTAAATTGTAAATATTGAATGTGATTGATTGCCCACGTTATGAGTTTATGGATTATTTGTAACTGATTGATGTAATATTAAATTTGATTGATTTCTATAAAAATGGTTGGGTGAATAAATGTGATTAATTGTCCTCATGTGTTGGCGGAAAAAAAATTGATGATCTGATGTGGCACTTAGGTGGCGGGCTAAAATTACAGGGTTTGAATTTTTTTATGCACTTTGGGCGGGAGGCTCCTATAATAAGGTACTCCCTCCGTCCTTGAAAAGTTGATTCATTTGTTTTGTTGTTTTCAAGGTATTTATTCTATGATTTATTTTTATGAATGTTTTGAAATATAAAGTTGAATAATTTGTATGTGTATCATAATTTGCAACATATCATTTCCAAATATATTTTTTTGAATTTTTCTTCACTATTTATTTTAGAAAAATTTGAGTCAAACATGCTACGAACATCAAAGTCAAATGAATCAACTTTTAAAGGCGGAGGGAGTATAATAGTAGATACCTTGTTTGTACTACTTGATTGACTGAATAGTGGATGATGAAGCCTTCTTGCGTTCAAGAATAGAAGAACTTGTTTGACTATGTTGAAGTCTTGAAGAAGCATGCGTGATTGTGTGACTGCCTAGCTTCTCTGATTATTTTTTCTTTCTAACCGCAAGTGTGACTCACTTTTAATGTTGAAAATAATAAATTACCCTAGGGAAGCCACAAGTATTAAATGTGTTTTTAACTTTTCGGCTGGCCCATTAAAAAAAAGTAAAAACTGGGCTGGCTCTTTATTGTTTTCCTTAAGCGGCGCTTCTACTCAGCATATGAATCAAGCACTTCAAGCGCTTACTTAGCGCTTAAGTAAAGTCGCTATGCTTCACCCCAAAAAAGCCCTAGAGACCTCAAGCTCATCGCTTCACGCTTTAAGCACGCTTTCAACAACATTGATCCCACTGCCCCTGTTTCTGGCAAATTAAACCCACCGGCCACAATGCATTATTTCAACCGCCCAAAATGATGCACTTGGTTACCACAATGATGCACTCCCAATGAACTTTGATGCGTTGCCGTAAAATAATGAAGCACTCGTTCTGATGACTTAATGAGTCATCATGCATAAATTATGATGCACACAATTTGTTCAACCTCTCTAAATGATGCTCTTGGAGACCACTATGATGCACTCCTAATGAATGATGATGTGCTACTATACAAATTTGATGCACTTGCTGTGATGAAAAAAGGAGTCATCATGCACAAATTTTGATGCACCTCTAAAACTTTTGAGCATGTATACGTTAGTGATGTACTTGAGAAACAATATGATGCACATCTATATCAAAGGATGTAACCAAGAACTATGTTAATAATGATGCGCTTCAGTTTCAGATTGATGATCATCCTCTTCAAAATGATGCACCAAGATCAAGATTGGTTCACCTACATGAC
The DNA here is from genome assembly GCA_024586325.1 of Stellera chamaejasme. NCBI lineage: Eukaryota > Viridiplantae > Streptophyta > Magnoliopsida > Malvales > Thymelaeaceae > Stellera > Stellera chamaejasme. The sequence continues at coordinate 50,934,818 of CM044981.1, read as the reverse complement.
TAATGATGAGCTCCTGCTTACAAAATGATGCAATTTGTCTCACTAATGATGTATTCCAGCTCACACATGATGTCATTCCTCTTCCGAACGATGAATTCAGATGATGCACTCCATCCTCCAAAAATGATACACTCCATGCATCAAACTGATGCACTTCTTACACAAAAAATGATGCACTCTATGCATCAAACTGATGTAGAGGAAGTGCAGATTGTTAAAGGGTAAAGTGCACAAATAGTCCCTTATTTTTTACTATTGTCCTATTCTGGTCATGTTTTAAGAATTCCTTCTATTGGAGTCCCTTATCTTTAGTTTTTGGTGCATTTGTAGTCCTTCCGTTAGTTTCACCGTTACATGTTTCGTTAAGTGATTGAAATGATGAAAATACCCACAACTAATTTGCAACATATTCCCTGATTTTATCAAAGGGTAAAGTGCACCCAGAGTCCTATAACTTTAATTAGTGTCATATCGTAGTCATGTTTTAAGTTTTCATACCATTAAAGTCCCCTTTTAAGTTTTTTTGCACTCGTGGTCCTTTTCCGTTAAACTCTAATTAAGTTAAACGAATCTTCGCGAAAAATGATAATTTTAGCCATTAAAATTTATTTGAAAAATCTCTTTGCACCCTAAGTTTTAAACTTAACAATTTAATCACCCCAAACAATTATAAACTTAACAATTGAACACTCAAAAAGTTTTCAAACTTCACCTAAAACCACCACACCCATCGAACCACCCCCGACCACCGCTGGAAAATCCGGAATGGAGAAAAAACTTCACCAGAGCCTAGGGCTGCTGGATCGTGGCCCAAGGCCGGCGAATCGCGACCCCAAGCCAGAAAATCGCGGCCCAAGGCCGACGAATCGCTCACCCAGGCCGAGAATCGGTGAGCCAGGGCCGCGATTTGCCATCGCAGGCTAGCGATTTGCCGGCCTATGGCCACGATTCACTAGCCTGGGCCTACAATACTGCGGTCCTAGGCTCCGATCTATGCCCTGGTGAAGTTTTTCTCCATTCTAGATTTTCCGGCGGTGGTCGGCGGTGGTCTAGTTGTGGTCTGGGTGGTCCAGTGGCTGTGGTGGTTTTAGGTGAAGTTTGAAAACTTTTGGGTTCAATTGTTAAGTTTATAATTGTTTGGGGTGATTAAACTGTTATGTTTAAAACTTAGGGTGCAAATAGATTTTTCAAATAAATTTCAGTGGCTAAAATTATCATTTTTTCACGAAGATCCGTTAAACTTAACTGGCGTTTAACGGAAAAGGACCGCAAATACAAAAAATCTTAAAAATGGACTTTAATGGTATAAAAACTTAAAACGAGACTACGATAGGACACAAACTAAAGTTATATAACTACGGGTGCACTTTACCCTTTTATAAAATCTATCAATTTTATAAAAAAAAATATCACTTTTTCATCTCCACCATTCCCCTCTCCCAACCACACTCCACCACCACGATTCCTACATCACTTTTCCCGATCTCCCCCATTCTTGAATCAATCCCCTTAGCGGATGATGGGAGAGAGCCCAATCGCCAGTTCGTTAGTCCCCACAATGGGAAAGTCCGACCAATAGCCGTCTTCTCCGGAGATGAGCATCGCCGCGTCGCAGCAGAATCTGGTGCGAATCGTCTTCTCCAGCAACGATACGAATCGTCGGCCAAGAGAGATGGATGTCAACCATAGATCCAACGAGATCCGTTTCAAATCAGAGGTGTCACAGATCCAACGAGATCCGTTTCAAATCAGAGGTGGATGTTGACATTAGAGGTACGCCTTGCTTCTGATTTTCGAACAAGGCAACCGGGTTATCAACGATTCAACAGAGAACTGGGGTCGAGGCTGTTATGATTGGTGTGCCGGAGGTCGGTGATAGCGTCGAAGGCACTAGAGCGGTGAGCAAGGCTTGGTGTGAATCTGAACCATTTTTGGTCTTAAGAGTGAGAAAAGGAGAGAGAGCGATTTGAGCCTTCAAGATCGAGCTGGTGTTGTGGCTGAGAGAGGATTTTTTAGGTTAAATGCCTGACTCCACGAGAGAGGACGGGGACGGACGATTCAAGGCAGATTGGGGCTGAGAGACACGAATCACTACTCATGTGAGGCGACAATGATCCGGGCTTCACTTCGAGGAAATGGAGACCGACGATTTTGTTTCGCATTTCAATTGAAGGTCTATTTTCAGGGAAAGGTCCGATGGTGTTGGACTGGACAGCTCAAGTAGAGGAAATGGAGATCAGTGAGTCTGTTATGGTGACTTCAAGACAGAGATGAAGAAACGATGTAGGGACTTGCATGTACATTTATTAAAAGTAATGATCATACTTCTATTAAAGATGTAATTAAACTTTAATTGCATGTACATTTATTAAAAGTAATGGCCGACGAATCGCTCACCCAGGTCGAGAATCGGTGAGCCAGGGCCGCGATTTGCCATCGCAGGCTAGCGATTTGCCGGCCTATGGCCACGATTCACTAGCCTGGGCCTACAATACTGCGGTCCTAGGCTCCGATCTATGCCCTGGTGAAGTTTTTCTCCATTCTAGATTTTCCGGCGGTGGTCGGCGGTGGTCTAGTTGTGGTCTGGGTGGTCCAGTGGCTGTGGTGGTTTTAGGTGAAGTTTGAAAACTTTTGGGTTCAATTGTTAAGTTTATAATTGTTTGGGGTGATTAAACTGTTATGTTTAAAACTTAGGGTGCAAATAGATTTTTCAAATAAATTTCAGTGGCTAAAATTATCATTTTTCGCGAAGATCCGTTAAACTTAACTGGCGTTTAACGGAAAAGGACCGCAAATACAAAAAATCTTAAAAATGGACTTTAATGGTATAAAAACTTAAAACGAGACTACGATAGGACACAAACTAAAGTTATATAACTACGGGTGCACTTTACCCTTTTATAAAATCTATCAATTTTATAAAAAAAATATCACTTTTTCATCTCCACCATTCCCCTCTCCCAACCACACTCCACCACCACGATTCCTACATCACTTTTCCTGATCTCCCCCATTCTTGAATCAATCCCCTTAGCGGATGATGGGAGAGAGCCCAATCGCCAGTTCGTTAGTCCCCACAATGGGAAAGTCCGACCAATAGCCGTCTTCTCCGGAGATGAGCATCGCCGCGTCGCAGCAGAATCTGGTGCGAATCGTCTTCTCCAGCAACGATACGAATCGTCGGCCAAGAGAGATGGATGTCAACCATAGATCCAACGAGATCCGTTTCAAATCAGAGGTGTCACAGATCCAACGAGATCCGTTTCAAATCAGAGGTGGATGTTGACATTAGAGGTACGCCTTGCTTCTGATTTTCGAACAAGGCAACCGGGTTATCAACGATTCAACAGAGAACTGGGGTCGAGGCTGTTATGATTGGTGTGCCGGAGGTCGGTGATAGCGTCGAAGGCACTAGAGCAGCTGAGCAAGGCTTCGGGTGACTGAATCTGAACCATTTTTGGTCTTAAGAGTGAGAAAAGGAGAGAGAGCGATTTGAGCCTTCAAGATCGAGCTGGTGTTGTGGCTGAGAGAGGATTTTTTAGGTTAAATGCCTGACTCCACGAGAGAGGACGGGGACGGACGATTCAAGGTAGATTGGGGCTGAGAGACACGAATCACTACTCATGTGAGGCGACAATGATCCGGGCTTCACTTCGAGGAAATGGAGACCGGCGATTTTGTTTCGCATTTCAATTGAAGGTCTATTTTCAGGGAAAGGTCCGATGGTGTTGGACTGGACAACTCAAGTAGAGGAAATGGAGATCGGTGAGTCTGTTATGGTGACTTCAAGACAGAGATGAAGAAACGATGTAGGGACTTGCATGTACATTTATTAAAAGTAATGATCATACTTCTATTAAAGATGTAATTAAACTTTAATTGTAATTGGTGGCGGGTCTGTTTGGGCAGCCGCCACGTGTCTGCGTAGTTGACGCGTGTTGAAATTACTTGATGCCATTGGGATTAGTGTGTTGCGCGATTCTCGGAATTCGAGGAATGGGGGTTGAGTTTGTAGTGTTTTAGTTCTTGTCAACGAAGTGACTGAAAAGATCCATCGCCTTGACTTCTGCCATAAATGTCTTATATAGCTTATAAATGGTGGCAAAGTCGTAATAAGTCAATATAACGTTAATGGACACGTGTTTTGTATATCCGGGAATGTTCCTTCGGGGCTTCCTCACGCTGTGTTCGGGTAAGTATTCATTAAGTACGGGAATGCCAATTAGGTTTTAGTTATCATCACTTGAGTTTTTAATGGGGCCCTTATATTGGGCTTACTAATTGGGCCTTTTGGTAGGCCTGTTTGGGTGATTGGGCCTGGAGGCCATCAAGTCCCCACCTCTGTCATTAGGCCGACTAGGAGGAGTCCGAATATGTCAATGTAAATTCCCGGATTGTCCAAAGGTGGTAATGGATCGGGATTTTGAACAAGATTTTATCCTCCCTTTGAATTTCTCGGACCTCTATGGTGCGGGATTTTGAAATACTTTCCTCGGATCTTAATGGTTCTCACACAACTTCTGCTATGATCTAACCATTTTTGGCCGTTGTATTTGTTTTCCCAGTCTGATTAGCTTATAGGACTGATAACCAACAAGCGTTGGGCTCTGTTTCTGTATGTACTGCAGTTTCTTGTGTTTTGTTTTCATGCGTTTCCTCGGACCTCCATGGTCCGGGAATTCTGATTTTGAAGTGATGTCTCCTTGAATTTCTCGGACAAACATGGTCCGGGACATCTGAATTGAGGATTTCATCCTCCCTTGAAATTCCTCGGACCTTCATGGTTCGGGCTTTTGAAATAAGGATTTTTCGTCCTTCCTTTGAATTTCTCGAACCTTCATGGTTCGGGCTTTTGAAATAAGGATTTTTCGTCATTCCTTTGAATTCCTCGAACCTTCATGGTTCGGGCTTTAAAAATAAGGATTTTCATCCTTTCTTTGCATTCCTCGAACCTTCATGGTTCGGGCTTTTGAAATAAGGATTTTCATCCTTCCTTTGCAATCCTCGAACCTTCATGGTTCGGGCTTTTGAAATAAGAATTTTCATCTTTCCTTTGCATTCCTCGAACCTTCATGGTTCGGGCTTTCGAAATAAGGATTTTCATCCTTCCTTTGAATTCCTCGAACCTTCATGGTTCAAGAAATTTGAGTAGACGTAACTGCCACTTTGACAAGTCGGTTGATATGGATCATTTTGTGACAGTTCGCCTTCCCGAACATCCTTAAATAAGGAGTTTCTGAATTGTCACATCATTCTTGCTTCCTTCGCTCTCTCGCTCTTGCATCCTGTTTACCTGTTCCTCTCTTCACGACGGACAACCCATCGCTCAAGGTGGCGATCATCTTTTTTCAGAGGTGGAGAAGACTTGAAAAGGTCACCCCAGAAGAATACCTAGCACCTTTCCTCAACCAAGAATCAGTTACTTCAGGCAGCCAAGAAGGAGCTTCCGCTGTGTACAGAAGTTCTACCGCCGATATCATTCCGTCATCGACGCAGCTGCCAGAGTCTCGCCGGTACCCCTTAGGTCGTCCAACCGTCACTCTTTTCTTCGTCCTATTTTCCGTGGTACTTACAAATGACCTCTTCTTTTCCAATTCCTTCTTATATTCGTCCTTTGGAAAATTTATAGAAACGAGTGACCCCGTACCCGAAGGATGGTGGTCCGAGGTTGACCATTTCTAAAGCAAAGCCACTCCCGAACTTGTAAAGCGCTAGCAACGCGATTTCTTCCTCCCCGAACCGTAGCCATTAGAGTGTCAACGCCGGAGTGTCGTGTATAGAAACCAGGCATTGGAAGCCTTGCCATCTTTAAGGGTCAATTGGAGTGCGGGCTTAAGTTTCCCTCGCACCCTTTTGTTCAGGAGTTGGCTGAATCCTATGGGCTGACCATCAACCAACTAAGCCCGAACACTTTTTGTCATCTAAATGCATTCCTCGTACTGTGCAAAGTGTTCGGGATAGAACCAAAAACTTCCACCTTTCTGCAGTTTTATAAAATAGTCTCGTCGCCCAGGAACAATTTTTACTACTTCGAGGCTAGGGGGAACCCTACCAAGAAATTCAGTCTCATATGGGACTTGCCTTCAAGCAGAAAAGGGTGGCATGGGGAGTTTTTCTTCTTGAAGCCCGAAGCGTCGTGGGACCTTCAAACCGTCCAGAAGGTTGGGGAACTTGTGGACGTGAAGGACCCTTCCCGTTTGTTGGAGTTGGAGGGCGCTCGGGAGAATTATGAAGCTTTTAGGAGCAAGCTGCGGCTGTTGGTTGACTGGTTCGGGGATGAGCATCCCGAACCATTCCCTTTCCCAATCAACTGGGTTCTTATTACCCAAGGAGTTTTATCTCATTTGGGGATAATTCAGGGTGACCTCAAGGCACTTGGGATCAGGGAAAGTTCCCGTTCCTCTCAAGACTTGGCTTTGGTCCAGCGTCTGCAGGGCGAAATCCCGCACAAGGCCTTTGTGAAAGGTTTACATTCTTCCCTCTGCGTCTTGATGTTCTTTTGTGTATTAACTAATCGTTTCTTCTTTTGTAGAAATGACCCCGAAGATAGACCTGTAGAGCATGTTCAAGGGCATTCGCAAGCCTAAGCCAGCCAAAGAATCTTCTAAGGCTGGTCCTTCCCAGCCTCTGGCGGAGCCAAAGAACAGGAAGAGGGACGTTGCAGAGGTCCCGGAGGGAGTCGAATCAGGGCCTCCCGAAGTCCGTTCTCCAGTCCGTCTCGAGGAGACGGATACCACTTTTGAGGACCTCCTTGATGCCTACGACCGGGCTGGTCCTTCTCCGGATAAGAGGAGGCGTCTCCGGGGAAAGTATAAAGCGACGCCGATTGTGGAGGAACAAGCTCCGGGAGTGCTTCCCGCGGAGTTCGATCTAGGTAACCAACACTTATCCTTAGAGAATAAGTGCTTTTGGAACATCTTCGGGAACCTTTCCCGAATATTTGGAGACGATCCTGTGCACGAAGTCACCCGGATGCATTTATGTTGTATAGGTCTAGGCTGGAAAGAGACCCAGGAGAAGGCACGGCAAGAACGGGACACCGAGCTAGCCCGATACGGAACAGACTTGATCCCTCGGGAGCCGAAGTGGCTCATTCATGAGGACCAAAACCTCATGGATGATGAAGATGCCAAGGAAATGGCCCCGGAGATCTGGAAAGGGATCTCAACCGCCTGGACCATGGACCACCTTGAACATCAGTTCCCAGATCTTGCCGTGACGATGGCCCGGATGCACGTCCTGAGTGCCCGGGTCAGTTGTCTTGTGTTTTTTTTTGCTATGTTATTACAGCTGCTCTTACGCTAATGCTCACTCGTGCTAGCTGCAGACAACTTGCCTGACTGGGTGGGCTTCTCAAGTTATCCAGAAGATGGATGATGCCCGGAGTAGTGCTAAGAGCGGGCTACTAAGGCTGTGGCCGTAGTGGAGAAACTCATCCAAAGAGTTTCCCACTACGAGCAACTTCTGCGGGTGTCCCGGATGTCGAGCTCTTCAGCTCTGACTCTCCCGGAGGATGTCAAGGGTGATCTCCCCGATCCTTCCACCGCATCTCAACTTGTCGCAGTTGAGGCATTCTTTCTGAGCATTGTAGCTGCTCAGAGGGATTTTGAGGAAGAGCTCCGGAGGAAGGTGGAAGCTCTTGAGAAGGAGAAGAGGGACCTTGCGGTCGACCTTGAGAATCTCAAGAATCATACTGATCAAGACATCAGGGATCTCCGGGAAAAGGTCCAGTCAGTCGAGGTAGCGACGGCAACCATCCGGGAGGAGAAAGAGGCCTGGGAAGAAGCTGTGAAGGATGCGCTTCAAATGGCAGCTAAGAACTTTGATGAAGGTTTCTGCCTCGCCCGGAGGCAAATTGTGGAGAGGAACCCACACGCTGATCTCTCCGAGTTTGATAGCCATGATGAGCGCCCGAGGGATCCTTCTTGGTGCGAGGAGGAGTTCTTGAAGGCTCCGAAGCCAGTCCACCCCAACGAATTTAGCTTCCCTTAGTCTTTTGTTATTGATTTTTTTGTTCCTTTGGAGTGAATCCGGGAAATGTAATGCATCTTTCAGGATTTATTAATGAACTCCAGCTTTTTTCTTGAACTTGTGGAAGTTTGGTCGCAAAACCTACATCCTTTTCCCGAATGTATATACTTACCTCCGGGCTACACATAATACTTTCTAAGTGCTTCCGAATGGAATGAGTTAGAAAATTCCCTTCCTTCGGAATCAGCTAACTTGTAAACTCCCTTTCTTTCTTCGGCAATTACTCTAAACGGGCCTTCCCAGTTCGGGGCGAACGAGCCTCATTTTGGTCTTCGACAACCCAGTTTGGTCTGTCGTAGGACTAGGTCTCCAACAATGATACTTTTCATCCTCACTTTGGAATTTGTTGAGGCCGCAGTCCTTTGCTGAAATGCCTTCCTCCAGATTTCTGCTTCTTCTCTTTTACCTTCGAGGAAATCCAAGTTTGCCCTTAGCCCTTCTTCGTTGGCATTTTTTTAAAAAATTGTGGCCCGGAGCGATGGGTTCGTTACTTCAATCGGGATGAGAGCTTCAGACCCATAGGCTAAGGAAAATGGAGTTTCCCCTGTCGATCTGCGGGGAGTTGTCTGGTAACTCCATAAGACGTGCGGAAGTTCTCCTGGCCACTTCCCCTTGGCACTTCCAAGTTTCTTCTTTAGAACATCTTTCAATGTTCGATTTGATACTTCGACTTGTCCATTGCTTTGCGGGTGTGTGACCGGAGCAAAGTGAAGCTTGATGCCGAACTCTTCGGCAAAATCTTGGAATCCTCCATCCGTAAATTGTGTTCCGTTGTCTGCGACAAGCACTCTCGGGCATCCGAACCTACAAATGATGTTTTTCCAAACGAAATCCCGGATGTTGTCCGCAGTGATCGAAGCCAATGGTTCGGCTTCTATCCACTTGGTGAAGTAATCTACGGCGACTACGCAGTACTTCACTCCTCCAGGTGCTTTTGGTAAAGCTCCAATCAAGTCGATTCCCCAAACGGCAAAGGGTATGGGATAGTCCGAAGAAGACACATACTCCGAAGGAACCCTCTGTATCCGGGCATGTTCCTGGCACTTCCTGCACTTGTTAACCAACTTCTTAGCATCTTCTTTTAGGTTCGGCCAAAAATAGTCTTGCCGGAGTATAACTGCTGCTAGAGCATCCGACTTGATATGGGACCCGCAGGTACCTTCATGGACTTCCTGCAAGACTTCCTTTGTTTCTTCTTCGCCGATGCACTTCTGGAGGGGCGAAGAAAAGCCCTTTCGGTATAGCTGACTTCCAACTATCACGAACTTGTTGGATTTCCTTTTGACTTGTTTTGCCGCGACAGGATCCTCCGGGAGAATTTCATCGGCTATATACTTCCAATACGGAGCTCTCCATCCCGAAGTAATGTTGAATACTCGGAGGTAATTGATGCATGGGTTATCCCTCTCTTCGTCGTATGACGCGGACTTGGAGAGTAGGTCAGCTTCGGAATTAAGAGCCCATGGGATCTTCTCGATAGTCAGTCTTTTGAACTGCGCAGCTAACTTCTTGACAACGTCAGCGTACTTCTTCAGGCAGGGTTCTTTCACCTCGTACTCTCCGTTTGTTTGTTGTACGAGGAGGTTCGAGTCGCTGCACGCCCGCAGAGACCAGATTCCTGCTTTCTGGGCTAGTTCCAGTCCGACGACCAAGGCTTCATATTCGGCCGCGTTATTCGTGACAGGGAATGTGAACTTGATTGATCGGGTAGCTTTCATGCCTTCCGGTCCTTCAAGCACTAATCCCGCTCCTTGTCTTTCTGCTCCCGAAGCGTCATCTACATAAAGTGTCCATACGGGATTATTCTCAACTTCAGTAAGGTCGACTTCAGGTTCCTGAGGTAATTCGGCAATGAAATCTGCTAAAGCTTGTGCCTTGATTGCTCTCCTCGGTTCATACCATACTTCAAATTCGCTGAGCTCGATACACCACTTAGACAATCTCCTGGAATGGTCCACTCGTTTCAGGATATCCTTTACCGGGACGTTACTTCGGACCACAATGGAGAATCCGAGGAAGTACGGTTTCGGTCTTCGAGAGGAGAGGAGCAAGGCGTAGACTAATTTTTGGATCACTGGGTAATTGAGTTCGGCTCCATGTAAAGACTTGCTGACATAATAGACTGACCATTGCTTTTCTTGGTCATCCTCTTGGACAAGAACCGAACTTACGGCATTCTCTCCCACTGCGAGGTACACGATCAGGAGCCTATCTTTGGTTGGATGTCGTAGAGTGGGCATTTCCAACAGATAGGCTTTGATCTCCTCCCAAGCCTTCTGGAAATCTGAATTCCATTCGAATTTTGCCCGATCTGCCGCGTTCTCTTCCTTCATTTTCTTCTCCCCCTTCTTCACTCCTATTCGTCCAGGTTTCGCGCCCTCTTTGATTAGGAGTTTGAAGAACGGGCGACACTTGTCCCTGTATCGCGATATGAAACGGCTCAGGACCGTAATTTTCCCGAGCAGCCTTTGCATATCTTTGATGGATGAGGGTGTCTTGGAGTTGAGTAAGGCTTTGATCTTGGCCAAGTTCGCATCGATTCCACGTTCGGACACCATGAATCCCAGAAACTTCCCTGCAGTTACTCCAAAAACACACTTGTTCGGATTAAGACGAAGTCCGTACTTTCGAATTTGACCGAACACTTCTCCAATATCCCAGATTAGGTCATCCTTCTCTTTGCTCTTTATGATGATATCGTCGACGTATACTTCGAGAATCCTCCCTATCTGACTGGAGAAGACTTTATCCATCAACCTCTGGTAAGTTGCTCCGGCATTTTTGAGCCCAAAAGGCATTCGGACGTAACAATGCGTACCAGAGTCACTTATGAAAGAAGTCTTCTCCTCATCTATCGGATTCATCCGGATCTGGTGGTATCCACTGTAAGCATCAAGAAAGCTAAGTCGCGCATGTCCGGCTGTAGAATCTACGAGTCCGTCGACCGGAGGTGTGGGGTACGAATCCTTCGGGTAAGCGTCGTTCACATTAGTGAAGTCAATGCACATGCGTAATTTGTCGCTATCTTCCCGAGATGCTACTACGGGATTACTTAGCCATTCGGGGTATGATACTTCTCTTATGACTCCTGCATCGAGTAGCTTCGAGATTTGTTCCCTGATGAAAATTCTTTTGAAGGGAGCCTTGTTCCTCTTCTTTTGCCTTACGGGCCTGACGTTCGGGTCGACGTGCAGAATATGTTGGATTACTTTTGGGTCGATCCCGGGCATATCACTTGGAGAGTAGGCGAAAAGATCTTTATTCGTTTGAAGGAGATTTACAATTTTTGCCTTACTATCCTCAGGCATGTCCTTGGCAATTCTAGTAGTTCTTTCCCCTTCCAGGGCCACTTCTTCGGTCGCTGTTGTCTCTTCAGCCTCCTCTGTGTTCTTCGGCCTCGGACCCTTCTGGGCCAGAGCCATGATGTCCTTGACCTCCTTCTGGCTTACATAAATTGATGCATCGCCTTCATCGGTCTCAAAGGTGATAGTGAGGTATTTTACGTCACTTCTCATGTGGATAGCACCCTGAGTTTCTCTCCCGATGATTGCGTTATAAGCCTAAGGAACGTTCACGACCAGCCATTTGACCATGATTGTGGTATACCGGGATTGCCCTTCGGGCCCGGTTCCTATGAACATAGCAGGGAGCTCGATGCATCCGAGTACGGGCAGCTCGTCCAGACCAACTCCATATGTTGCAGTTCTGACTGGAGTTAGTCTGCTTGCCTTCAACCTCAATCCTCTATATGCCTCGGCAAAAAGCACATCCGCATTCGAACCGTCATCGCATAGAACCCTTCTGACGTCGATGGTTCCTATCCTGAGGGTGATGATGGTGGGTCGTAGTGCGGAAACGTACCTATGTCCCGTCCGCTCGTTTGATTCTGGTGGCTGGATCCCCGTAGCTCATAGATGTTATCTCTCTCGCCTTCCTCTTCCTCGCATTGGACCCAAGGGTAGCGGTAATGGTATGCAATATTCTAGTAGCCTGAGGGGGTGATTTTTTCCCTTTGTTCTTCTCCTGACCGGATGCGTCCCCTTGGACCTTCGCCTTTCCTCGGGAAGTTCCCTCTTCTGAAGACATCTTCAAGTACTCATTTAAGGAACCCTTCTTGATAAGAGACTCAATGTACCTCTTCAATTGGTAGCATTGCTCTGTATCATGTCCGGTATCCCTGTGGAATTGGCAGTACTTGGATGTGTTACCTTTCGCTTCCTCTGACATGGCCCTTGGCCAACTGATGGTCCGGCTTCCCTGCCTTTGTAGGGCCGCAAGGATGCTGGTTCGGGTAGAGTTGAGCGGTGTGAAGTTCGGGCTCCTCTCGAAGGGCCTTTTTTGTCCCCCCCAACTTCCTTGTTGCCTGACACTTGTTGGCTTGGGGTTATCTCTCCTTTGCTCCCGGTTGTCCTGGTTCTTTTGCTTCCCTTCTCTTTGACACAGCATCTCATGGGCTATCATGTGCTCCTCAGTGATAGCGTACATTTCTTCCACGTTTGTGATGTTCTTTCGGGATAACTCGTAGGCCAATCTGGAGTTCGGGAGTAATGCCTTAGTTAACGCCATTATCCGAATACTGTCCGTCAGGTCTGACGCATGTACAGCCTCCCTGTTAAACTGTTCTACGAATTCTTGGATGCTTTCATTCGGTTTTTGCGTGATGTCGAACATCTGGATTGCTCTCTTGGTAGACCTCTTGCACCCAATGAAATGGGTGGTGAACTTGATAGCCAAATCCCCGAAGGTGTTTATACACTCCAGGAGGAGGGAATTGTACCAGGCGGAGGCCGGACCTCCCAGGGCCACTTCGAAGCATTTACACAGGGCTGCTTCGTTGGCACCCTTCAGCTCTATTGCTCGCTTATACTTTCTGATGAAAGCATCTGGATCTCCCACACCATTGTAGACCTCCAATGGGTGCGGTAGATTGAACGAGCGGGGCATCTGGCTATCCTGGATTCGCCTAGTAAACGGTCCGTCCTCCGCAACCGATTCATACTTAGCTCCCGGCCTAACTGCTCTCCTTTCAACTTGCTCCAGGCGATGTAGCATTTGCCTGATAATCTCATCCCGTGGGTCCCCGATTGTCAACTTTTCGGGTCTTGGGGACCACTCCCTTTGGCTATGTCTGGGGGACCTAGACCTCTGCCTACTTCGTCGGCCCAGGGTGTTCGTTTGCTGTGATTGTTGCTCGTCTCGTGTCCTCCAAGATTTTTCAGACTTGTGTTTGTTACCGCGTTCTTCCCGGAGTACCGCCCGTACGGTCTGGACCAGGTCCGGGTCTAACTGACTGTTGCTCCGGTGAGAGCTGGAAGTTGGCAGTAAGGAAGTCGCTCTGTGTGACGTCTCTTCAGAAGAGCTCTGATAACTGGGATCGGCCATTCGGCCATCGGTGGAGCCACCTCCTTCCGGTGTAGATGGGTGGGGCTGTGAATGGTCCTCAAGCCCTGTAGAAGGGACTTGTCTATTTGGGCCAGTTTCCTACAGACGGCGCCATTTGGTGGCGGGTCTGTTTGGGCAGCCACAGTGTCTGCGTAGTTGACGCGTGTTGACATTACTTGATGCCATTGGGATTAGTGCGTTGCGCGATTCTCAGAATTCGAGGAATGAGGGTTGAGTTTGTAGTGTTTTAGTTCTTGTCAACGAAGTGACTGAAAAGATCCATCGCCTTGACTTTTGCCATAAATGTCTTATACATCTCATAAATGGTGGCAAAGTTGTAATAAGTCAATATAACGAATGGACACGTGTTTTGTATATCCGGGAATGTTCCTCCGGGGCTTCCTCACGCTGTGTTCGGGTAAGTATTGGGTTTTAGTTATCACCACTTGAGTTTTTAATGGGGCCCTTATATTGGGCTTACTAATTGGGTCTTTTGGTAGGCCTGTTTGGGTGATTGGGTCTAGCGGCCATCTGATGTGTAGCATACACATATCACATTTCTAAGTGTTTCAAATCATTTCCATCATACATTTGAGCGAATTTGATTATAATTGTACATGTTATTTAGTAAGTTGGTTTATTTGTAGGTATACATTCGGATAGTAGAAATGAAGTTTGCGGAAGAGCAAAAGGGGGAATCTCGAACGTTGAGGGTGGAAATGAAGGCTCATACCTGAAAGCTATGCACCGACAACCTCTCGTGCTTGGAATAGGAAGTTCTTGGTGCAACAAGCTCGCGACACCATCGTGGAGCCAAGCTGGCGCCGCGTGAGCTCTCAGTCTCAAAGCAACAAGCTCGCGGCACCATCGCGGCGCCAAGCTGGCACCGCGGGAGCTCTCGGCCTCAAAGTGCACACTCGCGGCACCATCGTGGAGCCAAGCTGGCGCCGCGTGAGCTCTCAGTCTCAAAGCAACAAGCTCGCGGCACCATCGCGGCGCCAAGCTGGCGCTGCGGGAGCTCTCGGCCTCAAAGTGCACACTTGCGGTGCCATCGTGGCGCCACCACCTGCACTTAAATATTTCAGGACCTTTACGATAGTTCTCGTTTCAAACATTGTTGCACCGGTTCTTTTGGACTATTTTGCCCTCAGTTAACACCCTAAAGGTGTCCAACATATCTAGGGACCCTTTAGTCATTATGATACTCTATATATAGTCTTTTAGGGTGAGTTTTAGGGAGATTAGATGGGAGTTACGAATTTAAGAGTTTTTGTTCTCTTGGCAACCATCAATACTCTTCCACCTAGGGTTTTGAGCTCTCCACACTATTGGGATTGAAGTCTTCATGATCTTGGGTTAAAGATTCATTTGCAATAGAGTTTTATTCTCCTCTCTTCTCCACTTTTACTTTTATCGTTTGATCATTACATGTTGATGTGTTTATGTGATATGAGCATGAGTGAGTAGTCACTTGTGTCTTGGGGTTTGCTTGTCTAGGGTGATTCTCTATGTGTTCATCTTCTCTATTGTGATTTGGATATTGATTCTTGTGCTTGGATGTTTCCATTATGAGTGGGTATGGCCATATCTATTCCTATGCATCAAGGTGTTCGATGAAATGCCTAAGTGGGATTTGCATGAACTAGACTTTTGGGAATCAATAGCTTTACTTGCTTCTAGTTAGAGATAGCTTTTAGGAGTGGAGTGGTGGTTAAGTTAGGATTTATTAATTCCTTGAGAGTCAATGCTAGATCAAGAGAAGGACTAGGTTGATTTGTTGAGAGATTAACATGTTTGCTTGAGAAAGAAGCATGTTAGATGTAGTAACTCACCTCCAAATCAAATCATGTGATGAACTCGTAGAGGACCCCTTAAACCCAAGCAAACCCCGAGAGCTTTTTATAATTGAAAACCCCAAAGTCTTGCTATTTGTGTATTTCTTGTTTGTTAAGTTATTGTTGCATGTTTTGTTAAGTCATAGTCCGTATTATAGAGCTACCTTCATTCCAACATTAGATCAATCCACACCTATCTTATGACTCATTACTCTACATCTTAGTTGAAATTGCACTTTTAATCTTTTTAGTTGATCAACGCTCTAGTTCCTTTGGGTTCGACACCCTTTGCTCTTACTTGCTATATTACTCGCGATCCTTACACTTGAGGGCTTAAAAAGGGTAGTTATAAATATAAAACTTGTGCTAGAAAGTGACACCCTTTGCACGCATCAAAGTTTTTGGCGCCGTTGCCGGGGAACTTGAGTGTATGTTGATTGACTTTTTGGTATTGAGAGTGATATTGTTTTGTCTTAGTTAGTATTGTGTTGCTTATTTTTTGTAGTGTTTTTGTCTTCATTTTAGGATTGGTTTTGGTGCATGACTAGAAGTTCTCATGGGCTTATCATTGCTTGTGATCCGGAGATTGAAATGACTCTACGGAACCTAAGACTACAAGGAAAGCAACTTCAAGAGGATTCTAGTAGCTCATCTTCCTCTTCGGTCAATATGGCGGGTCTAGTTCCGCCTTGCATTAATCTCCACAATGGAGATGATGATAATGAAGAGCATGTTAATGACAACAACCACAATGACAACAATCGGAATGTGAACAACGGTGTTAATGGAAGGAATGCCAACAATGAAGACAATAGAAGAGGCGTACCATTAGCCGAGATGTATGGCCCAAGGTTCTTGGCGGATGATGAGAGAAGAATTCGACCTCCTCCCACTCAAGGTAATTATGCTATTCCGGGACATGTGCTTACTTATCTTGAGAATCAAGCTTTTAATGGGTTGGCTAATGAGGACCCTAATGAGCACTTGGGTCACTTCATCATGATAAGTGACATCTTGGAAACAAGAGGTGTTCCAGATGAAGCGAAGAAGATGCGACTCTTCCCCTTTTCTTTGAAGAGTCATGCAAGGAAATGGTATAGAAGTTTGGACCCGGCGAAAATTCGGACTTGGGAAGAATTGAAGCAAGCTTTTCTTAAGAAGTATTTCTCTCCACAAAAAGTATTTGAGGCTAAGAATGATTTGTATAAATTTCATGAAGAAGTGGGTGAAACCATCGCTCAAGCTTGGTTGAGGTTTAAGGAATTAAACAAGAGATGTCCTCAAGCGGCATTACCTAGGGAGCATCAAATCTACCTCTTCTTTGATGGACTTTCTTCGAGAGCTCAAGAGCAACTAGATGCTACAGCCGGTGGGTTTTTTATGCAAAAGAGCCTTGACGAGGCATGGGATCATTTGGACCTTTTGGAAAAAAGTGAAGAACACCGAGGTAGGGATGACTCAAGGACTCAAGCAAGGGGGCGAGGCTTATATGAGTTGGATAAGGAGACTTCTCTACAAGCACAAATGGCTGCCTTATCGAGTATGGTTAGTCGGGTGATAAAGAATCAAGAAAGGGGTTCCAACTTGAAACAAGCTATGGCAACCGAAGAGATTGAGGAAACTGATGATTGTAATTATGTGGATTACCGAGCCAACCAAAGTAACTTTCAGCAAAGGCAAGGTGGGAATTTCTATAAGCCAAGACAATTCTCGGGGCAAATCTACAACAACCAAAAGCCTCAAAGTCAAACACAAGGTGAAGCTTCACAAGCTAATGATCCATTGGTGAAGATGCAAGCATCCATGGAAGCTTTGGTCCAAGAGATGCGAAATACCAATGCCTCAATCAACAACAAGTTCATTGAAGTGGATAAGAAGATTGAAGGCCTAAATGCGAATACAAGAGCTTCCATCCACCACTTGGAGACCCAAGTGGCACAACTTGCGAATTCTTTGAAATACTCGAACAAGATCAAGTTTCCGAGTGACACCGAGGTTAATCCCAATGAGACTTGCAAGGCGGTGCATTTGAGAAGTGGAAATTCATATGTGACTCAACCAAAGGAACCTCCAAAAGAACCAGAATACCCACTTTCCAAAAGTTTCAAGCATGAAGCTAGTCAAGAGGATGATTCTAAGAGTGATGACACTCCTCCTAACGAGGAGAGGGTGGCACCCAAAATCAACAAGGGGGATAACGTTTCTAAACAAGTTCAAGTTCAAGTGCCATTACCTTTCCCCAAAAGGTTTGCACCAAAAAGGAGGATGCTCAATTTTCCAAATTCATGGAGACGCGTTCAAGAAGCTCGAGATAAATATCCCCTTCCTCGAGGCAATCAATCAAATGCCCAAGTATGCCAAGTTCTTGAAAGATATCATCAATAAGAAGAGAAAATTCTTGGACAATGAGTTGATTATAGTGGAAGAGGAGGCTAGTGCAATTATTCAACGGAAGTTGCCTCAAAAGTTGAAGGATCCCGATAGTTTCACCATCCCGTGCGATATTGGACCATTCCATTGTGACAAAGCTCTTTGCGATCTTGGAGCAAGCATTAATCTTATGCCGTTATCAATATGCAAAAAGCTCGGTCTCGGTGAGGTAAAACCTTCTTCCATTTGCTTACAATTGGCTGATCAGTCACTTACTTTTCCTAGAGGCATTTTAGAGGATGTTCTTGTGAAGATTGGTGAATTATATTTTCCGGTTGATTTTGTTATCTTGGATATGGAAGAAGATTCTAGGATGCCAATTATTCTTGGAAGACCTTTTCTAGCAACCGCTAGAACTTTGATAGATGTGGAGAAATGGGTTCTTACTTTGAGAGCAAATGATCAAGAGTTGTCCTTTAATCTTGCACAATCTATGAGAGCTCTAAGTGGTGATTCATCTCAATGTTATGCTATTGATATTGTTGAAGAGTGTGTGGAGGAAGCTAGAGATCGATTTTTCACAAATGATTCGGTAGAGCGATCTTTGGTTCTTGAAGATGTCAGTGAAGAAGACTACGAAGTGGCAAGCTTGGTGCAAACTTTAGATGCTCTTGATAAGGTGAAATTGGAACGGTATGGTTGGGATGTCCTTGAAATCAAGAGTTGTGAGAAGGAAATGATTGATGGAGGAAGCACCTCCAAGAGCAAAAAGAGAAGGAAAAAGAGGGTGAAGAGCAAGCCAAAGAAGTCTCTACATGAATGCATCAAGAAGTTGAAGCAAGTATATGTGCCTAAGGTCAACTCGGCCTTAAAAGTGAAAGTGAAGGATTCAATGCCTTTCAAGGAGGCAAACTTGCTTGGATCATTCAAGGCTCTCTCTACTCCTCCATGAAAACGATCACCATCCATGCCTAGCTAAGGGCGTGAAACGTAGCGCTTATTGGGAGGCAACCCAACGGTTCCAACTTTCATATTTTAGTTCCTTTAATTTTTTTTAAATTCATGTTTCAATAAGAAAATCGGTGCAGCGATGTGTGATCTTCATTTTCAGGTGGTTGACCAATTAGTGGAGCTAGAAATTCATTAGGAAGCAATGGTTTTCGTAAAGGAATGTGAGAGATTGGTACAGAGGCCAATCTCACTGTTAGGAAAGAGTAGGGGGCCTAACTTGGCCCCCCAGGTATGATCTCATGTTCCCTCTCTTTTTCATCCCTTTGTTAGCATGAGGACATTACTTGTTTTGAGTTTGGGGGGGTTGTGCTTATGTTGATGATGGGAAGTGAGGTTGTACTTTTATGTATGATGGATTTGATTGAAACATCATGCAAGCAGCTATTTGTCTCGTACTTTAGCATGATTCCTTTGCCCCAATAAGTTTGATTATTGTTTAAAACCTCTGTCGACATTTATGCTGGTGATCACTGAAGTGGTAGAATTTTGTCCTCAATGTTTTAAATAGAGAATTTTACCTTGTGAGTTTTTGTGCCAAATATTTTCAATGATATGACTTGTGTGTGACATAATCTTTGTTGAGAGTATCTTACTGTGCGTTTGAGCTAGAACTTGCTTGCTTGAAACCTTTTCAAGTCCACATTTGTTGTGTGTTGGCGGGAAGACGATGGCAATTTATGATGAGACAGTCGACCAAATAGCCAACCTGAACCTTAACACATTATATAAACCCATTTGAGCCTTAAGCGGATTCTTTGATTAACCACATCTTAAGCCATATCCCGTCTCTTGTATACCTTTTCGTCCATGAAACTTCTTGAGCATGTTATTTTGGGCATTAGGTGAAAAAAAAATTAGTGTGTTAAAGATGTGAGTTTGGGGGGATCATCAAGTGTTGTGCTTTGAGGTGAGAGTGATGCAATCACAATTCTTGTAAAAAAAAAGTGTGCCTAAGTTCAATAAAAAAAGAAAATAGAAAGAATGAAAAAAAGAAAAAAAAAAGAGAAAGAAAGGCACTTGAATTTATTGTGCATGTCAGAATTGCATTTTGTGTTGAAAGAGTTCAAAATTGTGAGAATGGGTGTGATGCTTGAAAAAGGTGCAAGTGTGGGTTTTGATGTTGTAACTTTTGTTCTATCTTTAGATGCCCATATTCTTGTAAGCTTAAGTTGTTTCATATAAGCTCCACCTATAGAAAGCCTTCAACTGAATACCACTTTCACCAAGCCTAGCCTCATTACAACCCGAATGAAAGACCATCCGACCGGCAAGACATGCAATATCCTTTGGGACTTCAGTGGAGGAGTTTTGGTTCGCTTGCAAGCTTATGGATTGACGAGGCACGGTAAGATCACAATGCACACGTACACTTCCCGATCTAAGAGTGAAACACTTAAGGAGTGACCCTCTGTTTCTTATGTTGAGACCAAAGTTTTAAAACTTCTTTGATCACTTGCATGCTTGTTGATGAACGGTTCTGGATTGTAGTCTATCTTGAGTGGGCATTGGTGGATTGCATGTTTAGTATTGAGATTGTAGATGCTTGCGTTGCTAGGGACTAGCAACATTTTTAGTTGGTGGGTGTGATGTGTAGCATACACATATCACATTTCTAAGTGTTTCAAATCATTTCCATCATACATTTGAGCGAATTTGATCATAATTGTACATGTTATTTAGTAAGTTGGTTTATTTGTAGGTATACATTCGGATAGTAGAAATGAAGTTTGCGAAAGAGCAAAAGGGGGAATCTCGAACGTTGAGGGTGGAAATGAAGGCTCATACCTGAAAGCTATGCACCGACAACCTCTCGTGCTTGGAATAGGAAGTTCTTGGTGCAACAAGCTCGCGGCACCATCGTGGAGCCAAGCTGGCGCCGCGTGAGCTCTCAGTCTCAAAGCAACAAGCTCGCGGCACCATCGCGGCGCCAAGCTGGCACCGCGGGAGCTCTCGGCCTCAAAGTGCACACTCGCGGCACCATCGTGGAGCCAAGCTGGCGCCGCGTGAGCTCTCAGTCTCAAAGCAACAAGCTCGCGGCACCATCGCGGCGCCAAGCTGGCGCCGCGGGAGCTCTCGGCCTCAAAGTGCACACTCGCGGCGCCATCGTAGCGCCACCACCTGCACTTAAATATTTCGGGACCTTTACGATAGTTCTCGTTTCAAACATTGTTGCACCGGTTTTTTTGGACTATTTTGCCCTCAATTAACACCCTAAAGGTGTCCAACATGTCTAGGGACCCTTTAGTCATTATGATACTCTATATATAGTCTTTTAGGGTGAGTTTTAGGAGATTAGATGGGAGTTACGAATTTAAGAGTTTTTGTTCTCTTGGCAACCATCAATACTCTTCCACCTAGGGTTTTGAGCTCTCCACACTATTGGGATTGAAGTCTTCATGATCTTGGGTTAAAGATTTATTTGCAATAGAGTTTTATTCTCCTCTCTTCTCCTCTTTTACTTTTATCGTTTGATCATTACATGTTGATGTGTTTATGTGATATGAGCATGAGTGAGTAGTCACTTGTGTCTTGGGGGTTGCTTGTCTAGGGTGATTCTCTATGTGTTCATCTTCTCTATTGAGATTTGGATATTGATTCTTGTGCTTGGATGTTTCCATTATGAGTGGGTATGGCCATATCTATTCATATGCATCAAGGTGTTCGATGAAATGCCTAAGTGGGATTTGCATGAACTAGACTTTTGGGAATCAATAGCTTTACTTGCTTCTAGTTAGAGATGGCTTTTAGGAGTGGAGTGGTGGTTAAGTTAGGATCTATTAATGCCTTGAGAGTCAATGCTAGATCAAGAGAAGGACTAGGTTGATTTGTTGAGAGATTAACATGTTTGCTTGAGAAAGAAGCATGTTAGATGTAGTAACTCACCTCCAAATCAAATCATGTGATGAACTCGTAGAGGACCCCTTAAACCCAAGCAAACCCCGAGAGCTTTTTATAATTGAAAACCCCAAAGTCTTGCTATTTGTATATTTCTTGTTTGTTAAGTTATTGTTGCATGTTTTGTTAAGTCATAGTCCGTATTATAGAGCTACCTTCATTCCAACATTAGATCAATCCACACCTATCTTATGACTCATTACTCTACATCTTAGTTGAAATTGCACTTTTAATCTTTTTAGTTGATCAACGCTCTAGTTCCTTTGGGTTCGACACCCTTTGCTCTTACTTGCTATATTACTCGCGATCCTTACACTTGAGGGCTTAAAAAGGGTAGTTATAAATATAAAACTTGTGCTAGAAAGTGACACCCTTGGCACGCATCACCATCAGTAATGGTATTTACGTAAAAACACCAAGGAAAACAGAGAAGTTAACTGCAAGATTAACGGAAGGACTACAAATGCACCAAAAACTAAAGATAAAGGACTCTAACAAGACGAGTTCTTAAAACAGTACCAGAATATGACAATAGTCAAAGATAAGGGACTGTCCGTGCACTTGACTCAATTGTTAAAATTAAAATACATGCAATCTGTGGAGGAAAGAACATATAAATGATGCGCTTAGTTTGCAGTATGATGCACATTCGATCAAGTATGATGATAATGTTTCGATGAGATATGAACTGCGTATTGAATGAATTATGACGCTTCTATGGTGCAATATGATGCTTTTGTTGTTCAAAATGATGCGCGTAGCATAGTAGTTGATGCTTCTATATATGCAGTATGATGTTTCTATGCGAAATGATGCTTTTATTGTGCAATGTGATGCTTCGTTTGCTGAAAATTTATCTTCTTCCAAATGTTTCAGCTGACATTCTTCAAATTCATCATTAATGAAAGTATGTATGCCGAATGATGTGCATTATTTGGCATTATTAACTTCATTTTGATAGCTTTGAGCATTATTTGTATGCACTTCATGGTAACATCATTTTTATAAACATGTGTATCATAACGAGTCGAATGCGCTTCATTAAGGTACGTAGGCGAATCATAATGTCCGACAGATTGCAGCTCCGGGGCGTGCGACGAATCGCGTCGTTCAAGTCGAAATCTCAAGCACCGGAAACCATTAAGAAAGAACGAAGAGCGATAGTGAAAACAATCAGAATAATGCGAATCGTAAAGATTAAAAACAACGAATCACGAAAAGAACGAAGAAAACTGAAAGAAAAATTGTTGAGAACGTCAAATCGATAGTGAAGAAGGAAACATAAATGAGAGAAGAAGATGAGTTGTGGGGAAGGAATGACAATTTTAAAATTAAATAGTTTGACATAGTGAGACACACTATAACACCCGCGCATGTGCTTTTCTATTTTGAAGTACACGAAGTTTGAAGGAGTTGAAGTACCAATTTTTTTGTGCGTTCAAATACCAAAACGAGCGTCGTTTTGGAGGCAACCGTGAAGTAACGGTTGCCGTTTCCACGTTCTTCTCCACGGTCGGACCAGAGCCAGGTATGTAACTTCCACTCCTCCTCCTTCTTCGCGTTGCACCAAGCGATGAACATCTTCCACCGTCGTCGCAACAAGCATCTAAGTAGCATTTGAGATAAGTCGGCACGCGCTCAACTTTTTCGTGTTCGAAAGTTATACGTTTGATCCGGTTGCGAGTAGCTTCCAAGTTTTAGGGTTCTTTAGTTTGTGACGCAGGATTCGAATTCTTCTTCAACCATGAGTGGGTCAACCAGAAGCAAGAGTAAAATGAAGGGTGGGGAAGAAGAAGACGTCTTGGCGCGAAGGTATGTTGATTTCTAGACCCCCTTCTAGCCTCCAAAGCGGACGGTGACATACCAGAGGCCCTATAGTTCGACGGTTTAAAAAGAGGGTGTAGTTCGTCCCAAAACAACGATTGAGAGTAGTATTGACGTTATGGTGTACAATAAACAGCGTCCACAGTGTTATGTAGTTTAAACAATGATTTCATCATAATTTGCATTACACGACAGAATGCTTTTATTG
The DNA here is from genome assembly GCA_024586325.1 of Stellera chamaejasme. Lineage (NCBI taxonomy): Eukaryota > Viridiplantae > Streptophyta > Magnoliopsida > Malvales > Thymelaeaceae > Stellera > Stellera chamaejasme. Next base: position 50,911,262 of record CM044981.1, on the reverse strand, counting down.
TTTATACCATTTGGAGCAGTGGGCGGAGTAAGAAGAGGAGAGCTATCAAGATCGGTGGCAATGCGTGGAACAATTTTGATAAGTTTCATGCGTGAAATAGTTTAATTTTGTGATTCCCTAAAATATGTCCGAGTATATAATATGGTTCATTGTTACAAAGTAGACTTTATGGTGAAGTTAAAGGCTGGTGATGTTGGCCTTGACGAGGGACAAAGCATAAAGGATGTGTGGAATGAGATGTCACCCGAGGATAAGGCGAAGTGGGGTGATGGTGGGGATGGCGGGATGAAGATAGTGTTGAGATGCCAGGTCCGGACATTCTACAGCGTAGTTAGTGGGTTGAGTCGGGAGAGGCATGAAATGATAGGGGATAGTCCCTTCAAAAGCTTGTTGGGGTTGAAGGGTGATCCCACTAACAAAAGTCTCGATAAAGGACTGCTAAATTCATGGAGTACGCAGCAGTGACATAGCATTTGGTGGGCGAGACATATCCATTGACCGCTGAAGATTTTTGTGACATTATGGGTATAGAAGATGGGGGAGAGGACATTAGAAACAGCAAGAATGTGAAGCCCGGTAAGGAGATATGTGATGCATTTTGTGTGAAGTTGGCTGAGCGTACCATTGTTTCACATGAGTCAGTTGTGGATGTGTTGCGTGGGAGCGCCGACAGGACGATGGTACGTATAGCATACGATCTCTTGGCTCTGAAGACTGTTCTCTGTCCTCCTCCCGGAAAAGGATTTACAACCACCCAATGAAGAATGTAGTGGGTATGCGAATGGGGCGAAGAGGTCATGGGGCCGTTATGCTTTCTGTGAGTTGGTCAGGAGTGTTGAGACTTTTGTGAATGGAGTACACGGTGAGGAATATATCCCGAAGGTCGGGGGCTGTACAATATTTCTACAGGTATGGTTCTTTGTGGTTAGCGTACTCATGTTTTCCGTAATCCCGTAATATGAAATTTACAAACCACCCTTCTGTTATTGTAGATGTTTTATCTGAGAAAGATTGCTACTGCGCGGGGGGCGAGGATCCTTAAGCAAATTCCAGCCATAGTCTTCTTCTCTCCTGAGATGACCGTTCTGTACATGCGTTTGTATCAGGTACGTTGAATTTGTTCGATTCAGCAATGCTTGATACTTGTGGTACTTATAGGTTTCCCTTACCATGTAGGGCCTTGCATGTGATGAGAATATGGAGGCCGAAGAAGAGGGAGGTGAGGCTGCGAGGCAATAGCGGTGAAGAAGGAGAGTACGACCGAGGTTACGCCGGAGAGGGTCGTGAGGATGTGGATCTAAGAATGGAGGTGCTGCAGCTGCGCGTGAAATTGGGTTTGTTAAGGCTCTGCGGGAGGAAGTTTTTGTGTTGCGGGGAATGAGAGAAGTTTTAAGAAACAAGTGACCAAGCTGCAGGAAGAGAATTGTGGTTTGAGTAAGGAATTTGATGGGCTGCAGAGGAGAGTTGAAGAAATTGTTACCATTTTACTGAAAGGTGGTCCTGGTCATGTTGATGCACAACTGGGAGGACCGTCAGTGAATGTTGTTGAGAGGCGGCCAGATTTGAGGAGTGGTGAGAATACTCCTGTGAAGGGTAAGGTTGATGGGAATGTAGAAACCGAGGTGACGTCACTGTGCGTATGGGAGTGGGGGTTGAGAAGGTGAGTGCGGTGACCAATAAGGCCGCGCTGTTGAAGAGGAGCAGCATAGTGACGGTTGTGTAGTCCCGGGTGCGGCAGAGGCACCGGTGGTGGGAGGTCGAAGCATTCATGCGTCGAGGTAAGATGCTTTTATTTCAGTCGTTCTTTAGTTCATAGAATTCTATATGCATATTGTAGCGGTGCGTTTTGAGAAGCAGATTGCATTAATTGGCACGAGATCACGAGAGGGTTCTACGAGGGGTATGTTCCCAAGGGAAGGCAGTCGAGAAGAATGCCGGTGAGCGGACCTTTCCAGAGGACGCCTTGGATTCATGTGAAGAAGGCTGGTCACCCGAACTTGATGTGGGCTGGACCATTTAATGTGAGAGCTTCAAAAGCTTTGGCGAGGTTGACCACATAATAATTTATTATGCTTTTGATTATAGGGAGTTTGAGAAGTAAGTGTGTGTGTCTTGAAATTAGTCTTTTGTATGGGCCTGAGAGCATGATCATTGAGAGTGCATTTGATTAACCGAATTTCTGTTTAATGGGTCGGGAGCACTGGTTAGGTGCAGGGCTACTTCCTTGAGCGATGGGACATTTCAGCAGGCCTATCTCGAACAAAATGCTATGTGATGGGATTGTGAATACGTGGGTGTTATTCCTTCAAGAGAGGCGGCGGCCTCTTAAGGAACTCCTTGAGAGTTGGTATTTCCCGGTGGATTTACAGGTTTGTTATGAAATGTGTGATTAACATAGGGTTGCCGGTGATGTTTAGTAAGCTGTTATTTAATTTAAATTTGGCGAGAGATCCGCTGATGTAAGTGCACAGTTCGCCCTTGACAGGGCCATACGGCTGAGGTGGATTCTCAAGACGTGAGGTTGAATGCAACGAACTTGAAGCGAGTTAGGCAAGCAAGTAATATTGTTTTAGTGTGGTTGTCATTGACATGTTGAAATGTTGATTTGAAATTGCGTAAATGTGTGCATTGTTTGTGCGGTTAACGTAATTGATTCCGGACACTTCTATCTGGTTGTTTTCTTCCTCGAGGGAAATACATTGACGTATGGGATAGCTTAGGTGGGAGTAATGAGTCACCGCACGGTATCGGGCTGTCTTTGGACAAGTTGGTATGCCTCTCGAGACCTTAAAGTTCAACTTTGACAGTTGGTTGTTGTCATGTTTAGAGGTTTATCTAAGGCTATTTTGTTTACGCATTGCGGTGCCCTGCAATGGATGCCATAGTTAAGCCACTGATTTTAGCTTTTGTGATTTTGCAAGAAGGGTTACACCGGTTAGCCAACAGCCTAATGCTCATGATTGCGGGGTGTTTGTTTGTTATTGGATGGGAAACCTCATAAATATGACAAACATACTACATCTGAGGTGATTATTACATGTAATACTAGTTGTGTTTACCTTATTAATAGTTATGTCACTGATACGTTGTTCCATTCAAATTTCAGTGGCGCTCACATGAGAAACGGTGTAAATTGGCTCTCCGACTACTTGCAAGTGAGACAAACGCATTATTCACCCATGTTAAGGACCATGCCATCCTATGGCACCGTCGAAGTTGGAAGAGCTTGATAGGCCTACACGAGGGAGGGGTAACACAGCAAGTGACGTCCATGGACTTTTCAGGAACTGCCCCTGCTGTAGAGTGTGGTGGTCCGGCTGCTGATGGTGTGCAACACTTGAGTCCAGAATTCAGTACGGAGGTCGAAGGTACGCCGAGGAAGAAAGGAAAAAAAGAGTCTACAAACCAAAGGTGGTGAAAGATCGTGTGTAATATGGTATTAGCGGTAGGATTGATTGAGTTGGTGGGAAAAACCTTTCCGTGTAACAGTTGAAAGTTCATGTAAATATTCGGATGTTATGTTGGCACAATAGGGTTTAATGTAAATTGAATTAGCGTTTGGTGTGACATATAGCGTTCTGAGAAGGTCTAAAAGGGCTACGTTAAATTTAAATACGAGTTGTTTGTTGTAGTCAGCGAGGGAATCGAGGCCCTAAATATTTTACATCGTATACTTTAGAGGTCCTTAAGTGATACCCTGACGTTCGTTATGGTCCTAATGTGACACATAAAACCTGTGGAGGCACCAAAACATTGCCACGAACCCTTAAGTGGGGACCGAAAAGGCTACGGTGACGATTCGAAGGAATTGTGGTCCTTTCGGATCCCTAAAGTGTGTCGGGTAAAATAACCGAATAGGCCATCAATGAGTCATTTGACTTTCATCCGAAGGCAAGCTGGGTCGAGGGGACCTCAAGAGGGCACCGAAATGAGTCATGTATCATTTGAGGGGTCTAAGGCGCCCAATGAGACGATTATGGACCCTAAACGTTGCGGTGTACATCTTTAGGCACCTAAGGATCGGCGGTGACATGGCGTCACACTTGGCGGTTACACAGTAACCGTTAAGTGCGAAAACAGATTTCTCCAAATCCTCAGCCACGAAGAACGAGTTCCAGCACTTGCGGCGGCCATGGATGAGATCTTTCGGAGAGCTGGCGCCTAGATCGGTGGCCGGCGATGGTAGACAACGGCATCGGACTCTCGACTCCGGCAGTCGACTTCGAGGGACCCAGGTTTGTTGCCCAGTTCTTCTCAACAGTGTGGCGGGCACTGAGGTTGCGGTTTCTTGTTTCCTCTTTCTTGGGTTTCTACTGTTAGTCATCCTTTAGATGGCTCCGAGGATGGGTAGTCGGATGATGGAAATACAAGCTCAGTATGAACCCCGAATGCCGTGTGATAAGGGGAATCGTCGATCAAGCCCGTGAAGTTGGTTGGAGTATTCGGGAATACAGAGCTATATTACGACTTCGAGCATCACGTGTCAAATCCTCAAGACAAGGTACATTTCGCTTACTATAACAGTTTTTGTGACAGATGGTTGTGTGTGGAGATTGACATCTTCGTGGAACCATGAACAGGACCACCTTACAACCTTCCGGGGCCACGGGGCTTCTTCAACTATGGTTAGATGGTACGATGAAACTGCCAAGGTACGTGAAGGATTCATTCAAGAGACACGGTGGTCCGGAGGAGTTTAAAAATGCAATGAAGAGGACTTACTGCGACCGTCACCGATGCGGGCTTTGAGCTACTCGGTGGGACACCACACATTCGTTCCACTTCCCCCTGATTGGTGAGATGACCATGACGCCTCTTGATTTTTCCGCCATAAGCGGTTTGAGATGTTCGGGTAAGAGGCTCCCAGTTGACATAACCATACGGGACGATGCTAGGAGGTTAGAGAAGGCTGTCGGGGACCACCGGGAAAGGTGGTACAAAAAAGGAAGTTAAGTACAGATATCATGAAGGATTATGAAACCTACGATGTCGGTACTCACGGAGAAGGGACCACCTCCTGCGGGTGTTTTGCTTCGTCCTCATCGGCACTACATTTATGGCTGACACTAGCGGTGGGTTTGTCGATACATTCGGCTATCATGTGTGGAAGACATCCCTGCAATGAAGACGTATGATTGGGGAAGTGCAGGCTTGGGAACCCTTTATTTGTACATGGACGGATTAAGCGAGGGTCGAGTGGTAGTGGTGGTTCTTGGGAGGCATGGCAAGCTTGGGCTTGAGTACTTTAGGGACATAGGCCCCTCATTCGAGTCTTTAGGTGTTGGGGCGGGAGGACCTCATTCCCAAGGGGAAAACACTGGGCACAAGGATCGCAAGGGAAGAACTTGAAAGACATGACATTGTACAAGGAGCGACCGGAGAATGCCTCGGTGACTAGGGTGATATGGAATCCATGGGGTGATGATCTGCCCAGTATGTGCGGGAAAGTGAGGATAAAGCCAAGAAACATGTGGTTTTGGAGTCACCTTATGGGAGGCGTGGTATCTAGGAGAGAGGGTTATGCGGCAGTGGGCTGGCGAGACAGTGAATGGCTTAAACCAGCTGGTGCCCCGGCCACCACCCAATACAATGTTTTCAAGGGAGTGGACCGCAATAGAGTTGTATGATGCCTTGCAAGGGACATTTTCCGGGCAGTGGGTGGATGGTTTAATGCGGGATGTCCCGTGACGGGAGGCTGGTGGATGGCTGAGATGCGAGAAACTGAATAGGATAAAGAGGGAATTTCTTGCACCTGACATTCCTCCTCCACCACCAAAACAGAAAAGAAAACTTTAGGCGACGGGACATACACCTACGGTTCCGGCCACTACGGGCGCCAACGCCGTGGCTGAGTTTGAGTTCCCGTCACGGAGGATTTACATTGCAAATCTTGAGACGGGAGCAAGCGAGCCATTTCTCATATCGATGCCACCCGCCGAAGAAGTTGAAGGCTTCCCATACCACCCACGATGACATCCGTATGTTCGAAACGCATGCCATATGTTGTTCCCTACCTGTTTCGTAGTAAACTAATAACATACACCCTACTTTGTTTGTAGGTTCCTCTCGAAATGGCCACCGGATGCTACGAATGATTGGTGGGTTGAAGATGGCCCTATCTGATGCAAGGACTGCTGCAGCAACCAAAATTAGGCTGCTCAAAGGTTGCGGGAGTAGCAAGATGGATGACCGTGCCGCGTCTTCATCCATACCGAAAACGCGGGCCAGCTCATCTGTTCCAGAAGCAAGGAACGAGGGTGCCAATGATGGAAGCCAGGAAGATGCTGACAATGACAACAACCAGGCGGTAGGCAGTGCAGAGGATGAAGACGATGGCACCGACCAGGAAGAAGGCAGTGCGGAGGATAAAGACGATGACACCGACCAGGAAAAAGGCAGTTCGGAGGGTAAAGACAATGACAATAACGATGCTCACAATGACAATGACACCGACCTGGAAGAGGGCAATGAGAAAGAACTGCAGGCAGGAGAGACGGGGGACGCGTCCGATATGATGGATTTCTTCATCCAAATCCGGCCACAACGAAGCGTGCATGTTGCAGGTGACGACGTTCGAGCACCTAAGGGAAGTCCGCCCCGTGTGATAACGAGAGCTTATAAAAGGATGAAGAAAGCATAGGGTGCGTCTTAATTCGTTGTAGTATGGTCATGTGTAAAGGGATGAAGAAACTGTAGGGTGGTTATTTATTAGTTGTAGTACGGTCAGGTGTAGGTAAACATGCTTTTCTTTTCATGTGTGGAGCTAATGGGTAAACTGACGTTTGCATGTTGAGGAATGCGCGTTGATACTCACAAACCGCGTCCGCAGATTTCCAAATAGCGTCGCCCTTGCATCGTGCGTCTGCGTGGCCCCAAAGATGATACACGGCCGCCTCCACGGCCCCTAAAATGACACGGTGGCCCGATGCTGAAACGCGTTCCGTTATATAACGATCGCGTTTGACCTAACTTAAAACGTCAGACGCACGACGAACAACGTTTCACGCAAGCTGGGGCTTCGACGTTTGAAATAACTTACAACGTCGGTCCTTACAACGAACTAATAACTAATTGCTCTCATTCTTTTGTTTCTTCTTTCTTTTATACTAGCTTCATCCTTAAATTTTTAGTGCAACACTTAACTGTTAAACTTGTATTTGACACACATTATTGCTACAAGGAGTTTATCACATTTACATCTTTCCTTCAACATTTTAACACAAAAAGTTTCCAAATTACTATATGAAAATGATAAGTTGATATATGCAGTTTATGGACAAATGAGTATACATTTATGGAAACTAAAAACATTAAAATACTAAATTTATATGTTAAAAAATACTGTGCCCCCAAAATGACACGGTGGCGTCTCATGGCCCCTAAAATGACACAAAGTGGCTCAAAGACATAAATAGCGTTCCGTGGTTTAACGAACAACGTTGTAACTAACGTCTGGCGTCGGGCGGTACAATGCATAACGTTTCACTCATTTGCACACTACTTCTGCTTCTGGTGAAACTGAAATTGATGAAGGCTGTAGGCCAACTACTAACAACATGTACAATATTTTAGCTCTGTTTTGTAATGGACTGGAAAACAAGCATTCATATCAGACATCTGAAGTCAGAATTCAGAAAATGCGTCCGAATCATGCCCCCAAAAATGACACGATGGCCGTCTCATGGCCCCCTAAAATGACACAAGAGCTCAAAGACATAAATAGCGTGCCCGTGGTTTAACGAACAACGTTTTTAGTAACTTACAACATCAGTCTGTACAACAAACAACGTTTCACTCATTTGCACACTACTTCTGGTTAAATTGATGAAGGTTGTAGGACAACTACTAACAACATGTACAATATTTTAGCTCTGTTTTGTAATGGAAAACAAGCATTCATATCAGACATCTTAAGAGTCGAATCCATCCATACATCTTAAGAGCAGCAATTAAAGTCCATACATATCTAACTAAGTACAACGGTGAAACGGATACGCCATAAAATCCATACTCAACTAACGTTTGAACTAACTTACAACGTCGAACTAACGTTTGACCCTTACACATGTTGCTGCGATAGCAAACATCAACACCAGGTCGGTTAAAATTCACTTCATCGTACTTATCGTAAGGCGCATTTGGAGGTGAGCCTTCTCCTCGGCATAGGCAGCTATCAGCTCACTTGATACCTGTTTCAGTTGATAAACCTCCTCCTCTCTACCAAAGAATCGAACGTGACAAGCTGGATTTTGCGGTGAAGAAGTACATCTCTGAGTCCTTCAACTCATTAATCACGAGACCGCACGAGTTGGGAATGGTGGGTCAACCCACTCCTCAAATCCGCAACCTGGATCATCCCCCAGGTGCGAGAACCAAAGAGGAGTCATGGATTATGAAGATCTGGGTAGGAATGTAGAGATCTAAACTCACCTGCGCACTACGGCAACGCAGGTAGCGTCGGCCTGGGTTATCCGAACTCCACGCCGTCGCGACGGCGCACCCCAACCCACATGAGCATGTCTGGCCGTACGCTTGGTGATACAGATCGATGTCGTCGCTCTCGCCATAGCTTGACCCCGATGACCGGCTCACCATGGCTAACCCTAAATCCCTCACCACGACCCACACGACCCAGACGTCTACAGATGGCTAATATACTAATACACCGGCGACCGTGAGGGGTCAAAAATGCGTCACCGACGCAGCCTAACAAACACGCGAATTGAGCCCATGCGCGGACAATTAATTTCAAATATCCATTTCATTTAGATGTCGGTGAAGCTTTTAAGGGGTCCAAAAATACACGACGTCCCTGTACGCTCAACGAACACTGCTTTTACATACCACGCCACAACGATTCAATCACAAATTGCCCGTGGATTAAAATTGGTGCCGGCGGTGGACAAAGACCAATGGTAAGTGGCGGCGATCTTTGGCCCAACCTGGCCCTGCATTCCTCCATCGTATTCGTCCGGCCAAATGTTCCCACCAAAACAGGGTCACGTCACTTCCGGCTTCGGGAAAACAACCACTGCGTACAAGGGTGGGACAGGTTACGGAATGTCGGATTCAGGCTGCCTCAGCTTCCACGGCGTACTGCAGAGTACAGTTCCTTCGGTTGTGGCCGACCTCTCCACACTTGCTACATTTCCTTCTTCCTGTGCCAGTTGATTTCTTCTTCTTCGCGGTAGTGATAGCAACAGGATTGAGAACCAAGCATGACTTACTCCCATTTCGGTGTTGGTCCAAATTAGCACTTTTCCCCCTAACTTCATCAACACGCGTCTCCAAGTTTCTCAGACCATCTTTTAACCACTCATACTCTTCCCTTGGACATCTAGCACCATTGTATACAATCTTGTTGCACAGTTACCTAGCTCCATTTGCCTTGCCCTGGTCAACACCTCATCGAGCTCGTGTCAGCGATGGTTGGAAACATGGTTCACCGGCTGACTTAGTCCACCTTTTTAGTATCAAAGATTCAGAATCCTTGACGCATGCTCCATCTTCAAGACAGAGAACATGTGTTTACAAGGGATGCCTGCCAATTCATTCAACAAAAGCGTAAAGATTATGCAGCACTAAATACACCATTGAAACGTTATTCAACGGGACTATAAACGTTATTCAACAGGACTATAAACGTTATTTATAACCCCAAACGCGTTTGGTTACACCTATGCCGTTAATGTACCTTTGTAATGCAAAAGTGGACAAGTACATGTCACGCTACTATCTGGATGGACGCAAACTTCTCTTTTCCTCACATTCTCTTTCCGATATCGCCCACTAAATACACCCGCACTTCATCGCTGTTTACTCGTGACTTGCCTCTCGAGCCAAATAGAGGGCTTCACCCTAATATCTTCAGCCACCAATCAAGATTGCATCGATATACACTTCAGAAAGATGTTTTCCGGTTCGAGAAGATGGGTTGTCAATTGTGCCCCCTTATGCACGCTATTATAATTGTTCTGAACTACCTTCTCCCTCTTTCTTGCTAATGCAATATCCACATGCCTCACAATCTGGAACAATTTTAACCTGCTTCTAACAAACCTTTTCTGGTAAGAGTGCATCCCTTCGCACCTTTGGTTGCTTGACATACCGGCAAAGAAGTGACCCTTTAGATAAGCTAAAGCCCACATATTTTTCCGCTCATACATCTGCTTCACCCAGGGGTTATCTTGCAACCCATACTCAGACACATTCGCATGCCACACTCTCTCGAAATCATCGGCATCATCAATCCGAGCATTAACTTCGCAAAAATGTCCGGAACTCATGTCTAAATTTCCCATCTTTCACCTTCTCAGTTCATTTAACCATTAGTTGACAAGAACACAAACGATTTATCGCATTAGGGAGGACTTTCCGTATGGCTACACTCATGGCTGAATCTTGATCTGTAATAACTGAAACGGTGGTCTTCCCATTCATACACTCCACAAAGTTCTCCAACAACCAAACAAAAGCTTCCTCACTTTGCTCATTTATAAGAGCGCATGCAAATACAATTGTGGAGAAATGGTTATTCACACCAACGAAAGTTATAAAAGGCAGTCCGTACTCATTTGTTCTCGAAAGTTGAGTCGAACCCGACAACATCACCGAGCGATCGGAAATCCCGTTGCATTTGGTGTCAGCCCGAGAAAAGATAGCGGAGTCTGCTCCCTCGTCCACACGATAGGTGCAATACATGCCCGGATCTCCTCCACAACTCTAGTCAAGTACCCTATAGCAGCCTCTGCGTCACTATCCATTATTTGAACCCTTCGATCACTATCGACAAAATTGTAAAGATCTTTAATGCTGAACCCAACTCTGTTGAAACCACTGCGACCAAGACCATGTAGTCCATTATAACACCGGTCTTGATGCCTACACTCTTCATCTGCTTTGTTTGCTCCTTCGCCATAAAGCTTACATTTTTGTGCGATGCAACAAGGTGCATTTCAGTTCTCTCGACCATAGGGTGATTATGACCTGTCTTGAACTCCCTCACTTCATACTTACCGGTTTCCTTAACACAATTGACCCGGAATGAAGCAGTACATCCTCATCTTCCCACTCTCATGGGTTTCCTTTGCCTCTCATGGGAGTGAACTTGGGCTCATTTACCCCATATCATTACACACCCACCTCCTCCTCATGACAATGTCTGTACCCATGTACATTTTTTTCTCAACCCTCCTCGTCCCAAAACCCATAACTTTAGCATAGCATTTATAGAACCTCTCTGCACACTCGGTGTCATCAAAAAGATATCCTTCAAATCCACAAGTTCCCACTTCGCACCGGCTTACTCAATCAGTAAAACTATTGCACTCCACCGATCGTCAAAAACATCGTCATTACACAACTCCTCGTCACTCTTTTCCGTTCCGTGTTGTCCTCTGCCGCATCCATATTTTCAAAGAATTCAGCATCGTTACCTTTCCAACTTGAATGTGCGGAGGATAGCGACTTGCATTACTAGAGTGACCCGATTCTTTGCACCACAATCAAATTTGTTATCACCCCACGATGACGCCATGAAATCGCGAAGAGAGCCTCTGTTTTCATCCATCTCACAACCAAATACGTCAATCAGTATTACGTGCGTCGACAACCACGTTGTAGTCCAAGTTTCTCTTCACGTATGCATAAATAAATCAATGAACCATAAATACGCACCTCCAACACAAAGATCAACAACCACCACCAAAGGGGCGACCGCCGGAATCAAAGCAGAGGAATGTTACCGGTTCTTCCACTACGCCATACTTACATTTCATTACTGCAGACAACCACAACCCGGGGTAAATCCATCTCAAACCATGCGCGCTAGTAAATATTGAGGTTAGGTGATCAACAGTGGAGTCTCGAACCCTTTGCGTACCGCTAGCGTTTTCTCGGGAAACTAATGTTGCACGAAAGGCATCCTAACAGTGCCCACTGACGCCGCTCCATGCACCTGGACTTACACTGTGACTCACTAAAGCCCATTAACCGCGTTTCATTGCTCATAAGCAGCGTTAGTGCAATCATCAATAGCGTTACTATCTACCCTAAAATGATGCAAGCTTTTAATGAGATTAATTACTGTTTTTAATCAATAAAAACAACACACGGGCTTATAGAATAGACAAAACTACTATTCCGAAGAGCTAGACATTTTAAATGACAACCACGGAATCTAGAGTACGGGTGATGACTTTAGGTATTGTCTCAAACACATACTTCAACAAGAGTTAACCTAAGAGGAATCATAAAAATAATTTCTCATACAAAACACTTAAATACACTATATTCATTCAAGACTAACATCTAAAACGTACATTATACTTAAATATCAAATAAAAATACAAAAAGTTCTAAAATTATACAATCGCGTTAATTAAACGTTATTTTACTAAACGCTAACGCTAATTTTAATGACTCCAACGCTATTAGGTAACTCTTATACTACACTTTCATCTAGAATGTTCTAGAATGACTAACTTTAGGTGCCTCGTAAAGGACGCGACGAATATTTGGCTCCTTCTAGAATGACTAATGTTAGGTGCCGTCGTCGGTGACCAATATTTCTCGATTAAATGAACAGGTTACTGACACTAGGCAAACGGCTTTGGCCATTTCACAAACGGGTTTAATCAGCGCAACAACATTAAAATTACGTCTTACGCTTACGCGAAAATAAAAAAACCATCAACCATGATTTCTTTCTACACAGATTCTTTAATAAATTTATAATGATGGGAAGCATTGCTCCTTCGCATTTGAATACACCCATTTTTTAGCGCCAACATAGGAGAAATACATAACAAAGCGTGAAAAAAACTTTAAATCTTTAAAATGTCCAACTTCATAAAGATCTGATGGTGTCTTGAAGTCTTGAGCAGTGTCACGCGCACCGTATCTGGAGCTTTTTTTTTTTCGTACGAGTCGTCATTATGTCTTTTGAAAATAAAAATGAAAAGCTTACAAATCTTATCTACCTACCTATACTAATGTATTAAATGCATAACGATGTATATAATTGATTTGATTCCATAGAGAATGTGTACCAAGCATAATGAGATTGGTACAACGTGAGAGTCAACCTCAAACCGGAACTGAAAGAGCGAGTGTCCTCCCACTCTGTTCGCTCTTTATATTCATCATGCTCATCGCTACTTCACGCTTCTCTCTCTCCCGCTCCATCAACCCAATCCTGAGACGCCATCACCATTTCTCTCGCAATCCCAAGCTTCTCCCCAAATCTCGTCCCTGTCCTCTCTGGTCTGCTTCCTTCTCTCTCTGCCTCGAAACCCTTCATCGTCCCCGATCCTCTTCGCTCTCTCGTTCTCGTTGCTTCTCGTCTCTCGCTCCCTCTCCAATGGCGGCTCCTGTTTCCGGCGATGGTGACCTCCTCCGGGAAAATCCCTTGTTGCTGGATTTCGAGTTCCCCCCGTTTGATGTCGTCGAAGCCGAGCATGTTCGACCCGGGATTCGGGCGATTTTGGCGAAACTTGTATGTTTCTTTATTTGATTTGATTCTCTACGTGTTTTAGTGCTTTGGGTTGATTTTGTGGTTGGTTGTTTGTCAGGAAAATGATTTGGATGAGCTGGAGAAGACTGTGGAGCCTTCATGGCCGAAGCTGGTGGAGCCATTGGAGAGGATTGTAGATAAGCTGACTGTGGCGTGGGGAATTGTGAATCATCTCAAGGCAGTTAAAGATACACCTGAGCTTCGTTCCGCCATTGAAGATGTGCAGGTATAGTTAGTTTGTTATGGGAAGTACTGATTGCCTTATTCTGCAACTACTACATACGTATGTGTTTGCAGAGGTCATATGCATTCTTGAATTGTCTGATCTACTTATTCAATGACTTGATATTGTTTATGTCGGTTTGTTTAATTTGTTCCTTCCTTTTTTTGGGTTCATGATTTGTTCCTTCCAAAATGTTGATTCTTACGATGTTCACCTTTCTCTTGCAGCCAGAAAAAGTGAAGTTTCTGCTTAGATTGGGACAGAGTAAACCCTTATATAATGCATTTAAAGCTATTCAAGAATCTCCCGATTTGCAATCACTTAGTGAAGCTCGCAAGCGAATTGTAGAGAGTGAGTGTCTGGATGCGATATGTTTAGAATTACTGTTTATATATTTGCAACATCAATCTTATGATGGAATGTGATCCTAGTAATTACCTTTATTTGTTGTTGCTTTATGGAACTTTTCTCCGGTGGGTTTGCATATCATAGCGAAGCTACCTTTTGTAATCTGCTCACCTCATTTGTAAAAGTTTCTGTCACGTTCTTTGAAATGATCTCATGGCTTTCTCATTTTGCTTCTTTTCCAAACCCAATGACTCGCAGACCAAATAAAGGAAGCTTTTCTCAATGGTGTCTCACTTGAGGATGATAAAAGAGACCAGTTTAACAAAATTGAACAGGTTTGTTGTTGTATTAATCTGTATTAAGTCAGTATAAGATGCTCAGTAGCAGGTAAAGTTGATTTCAGTGCCTTAAAACTGCACTAAGGTTGAGAAGCATAGTTTCTGTATTCTTATTGCGTAAATGTGTTAGGTTCCAAAATGTTCTATATTATTCTTTGTATTTGCTTCTAGGAAGTGACATTTGTTAGAGATGAATTGCGGCGCCCCTTTTTTTCAAAAAAAATAATTATTTGTATTAGTCAGATTAAAACACTTGCTACCCCTTTTTAGTATTTAATTAAATTTTCCCATTTCTATGTTGCATTGTGTTTGCAGGAACTGGAGCGACTATCTCAAAAATTTAGTGAGAATGTTTTGGATTCTACAAAGAAGTTTGAAAAATTAATAACAGATAAGAAAGAAATTGAAGGGTTGCCGGCAACTGCTCTTGGGTTAGCAGCACAAACAGCAGTCTCTAAGGTATTCATTTTTTTTGAAATATTTGGCTTAACATGTTATTTCAGTAAGTTTTATTTTTCCTAATAATAAATTTAACAAACTCGTTTCTTGTTCCTTTTGTGATTCTCACTGTAATATTTTTTGATGCAAGTGGAAAAAATCTACGATGATCCTGTTTGAAATTCATCTCTTTATTCCTTCATAAGAAGATTGCAACATGAAGGGCATCCACGTAAAAATTTTAACTAATTGATATGAAGTTCAAGTTTTTGGGAGATCAGTTTAAGTTTTTGAAAATTGATGTGTGTGTGAGTAAAAAATTGGAGTAAAAGATCGATTTGACAGATTCTCTTCGTTTTTCTGAGTAAAGAACACAGTTTTCACAATTTTTTTACTATCAATTGGCGCTATATACTTCATGCCACTGACCTCAACATACTTGGGATTAAGGTGCTGTTTGATGATGATGATGATTTAACGAACTCGTTTCTTTTGTGATTCATTGTTTTTTAATTATTTATTAATTTTTCTAGGGACATGAAAATGCAACTCCTGAGAATGGCCCATGGGTTATTACATTAGATGCTCCAAGTTATCTTTCTGTCATGCAACATGCAAAAAATCGCTCTCTACGTGAAGAAGTTTACCGTGCTTACATAAGTCGTGCTTCCTCTGGAGATTTGGACAATACAGAGATCATTAATCAGATACTAAAGCTTAAGTTGGAAAAGGCTAAGT
This sequence comes from Stellera chamaejasme, assembly GCA_024586325.1. NCBI lineage: Eukaryota > Viridiplantae > Streptophyta > Magnoliopsida > Malvales > Thymelaeaceae > Stellera > Stellera chamaejasme. The sequence goes on along the minus strand of CM044981.1, from coordinate 50,895,664 downwards.
TGTTAAACTTCAACAACTATGCTGAGGTATGAGTCAAGATTATTACACTACATCCTTTCAATTGGCTTACCTACCTGAATTTTATAGATAAGCATGGCAACCAAAATGGCTACTGTTGATAAAGCTGAAGAGCTCCTAGAAAAGCTTCGCAGTGCTTCATGGGACCCTGCTGTTAAAGGTAGGCTGCTAGATATCCATCTTGATGTCTGTGTTCTGTCTATGAGTTGGAATCTGTTTTCATTGAATGTGATATGCTTTATAAAAATATGTGTAGAATATTCTCATGGTTTCCATATTGCTGGTGCATTCTGTGAACAGAAAATGAGCTGGCACATTTACATTTCTTACTTGGATATAATCGATAAAAACTCATGTGCGAATGCTGCATTTTAGACTCCCAATATTCTCCAAAAATATGGGTTTTTCTGTGTAGAATTTTTGTGTTATGTCAGTGTTTTGAAATGCCTGTAATTAATTTTTTCAAATATTAAATTCTCTGATTTCGAATTTCTCCATAATTTTATCTTTGTAGATATCGAAGATCTTAAGAATTATGCTAAAAGTCAAGGCGCAGAAGAAGCTGACAATTTGAATCACTGGGACATCAGCTTCTGGAGTGAGAGGCTTCGTGAGTCAAAATATGACATCAATGAGGTTCTGTTCCCTCAATCTTATCCAGTACTATGACCGAGCAAAACATACTTGAATCTGATGAAACAAAATTTTACAGCCTGAGGGTGTTTGGTTTCATCTTGTATACTCGCTCCATCTGCAATATTTTGTAGCATTTGACTTTTGAACTTGTGTTTGATTCAAAATCTTATTAAGAAGAGTATTTCAAAGATAAAAAATACTCTATATATTTTAAAGCTAGAAATGTTGAATTATCATTTGGATGTAAACTTGACAACTTTGTATGTCCAAATGTTTAAGAAAGAAATCATAATAAATCATATATTAAATGCTGGAAGCTAAATGGTGCAATCTTTTGCGGACGGAGGTAGTATCGTTTTTGCATCCATGGGAACATCAAACCATTACTCTATTTGGAAAAAGTATGGATTTGAGGAGTAAATCTTTTAATTCATATTTCTACAGTCCTTAAGTCAGTTAAGATGTATTTCAGCATCCACAATTAAGCTAAAACAGAGTAATGGAGCTTTCTTTCCATTTTCTTTTCTTTTTCTTTTCCTTTCTTTAATTTTTTATATATGTCCAAATTTCTGGTCCATTGTCCATTTTTTGTGCTTGTTTTGGGCTTGCTCTAGTATAAGAATATTTACTGATTGACAAAAAATATACAGGAGGAGCTTCGGCCATATTTCTCTTTGCCGAAGGTTATGGATGGCCTTTTCAACCTTGCTAAGACCCTATTTGGAATTAATGTTGATCCAGCTGATGGTTTAGCTCCTGTGAGTACTCATTATTGTTTCCTTTCGGGTTTACCTCAGCTTAGAAATTTCATACCCCTGTTTTCTGGTCTGCTTCAGGTTGTATTTTGTGTGCCTAACCAACCATTCATTAATGGTTTTAGGTATGGAACAAGGATGTCAGATTTTATTGTGTGAAAGATTCTGCAGGAATCCCAATTGCGTACTTCTACTTTGATCCATATTCTCGCCCATCTGAGAAGAGAGAAGGTGCTTGGATGGATGAAGTTGTTTCTCGAAGTCGGGTAATGTCGCGTGGTGGTTCTGGACCTAGGTTACCTGTTGCTCACATGGTCTGTAATCAAATGCCACCAGTTGGAAACAAACCAAGTCTCATGACATTTCGTGAGGTATGTTCAGTTTCTTTAAATCATTTTATAAGTTATTATTTTCTATTTTTATTAGGGAACTAGGATGCTGTTGCTCATACTCTTATTTTTGGTAATTGCTTTTGGATTAAAGGTTAAACAGAAGCATGGAACAGTTCTGAAATAAGTCCTTGTCTGTTCTTGGATTGAGTAGTTGTTAGTAGGTGATAGTTATAACTTATTGGTGGGTGGTTTACTCGTTATTTCCAGCAGCCTTGCTTCACATACGGAGTATTAGAGTTTTAAAAGAAGTAGCTCGCTCTCATAGTACTTGTATTCACATCACTTTCTCATGCTCTACCTATTTGACACAGCAACATTTGGACAAAAACAAGAATGCTCCCAACCAAATTTTTTTTCTGGTAGTCAGAAGCATTTACTAGGGCATTCATGAGTGTTTCTGTGATGGGGTGTAAACTGCCTGTCTTGATAGTGGCTTCAAAAGTTCATTTTGTCTTGCTAGTGACGGAATCAAACTAGGGCTGAGGCCCAGGCAGCATCCTTTATTGCCAGCTGATCTATATGCTGTTGAGGAGCCTACACAGTGTCTTGATCTTAGTTGTTCTGATAGGTGAAACTATTGAATTTCTGATTAGAAGATGGCATCCTTCTGCCATTGCTGGAGTTCCGACTTTAATGGTTTTTTTTTTTTTTTTCATTTGAGGAGTTTTTAGTTTCAATTTTGAGGCTTTCTACATTTGGATGAGAAAGCTCTTAAAGTTACCCACTGATTGTTGATTTTTTTTAAGGTGGAGTTGTGAAACAGTAGTGCAGAGAGTTGTTAAAGGATGGTATGGATCCTCATGGGCATGAAATTGTATAAAAGAAGAAAAAAACAAAAAAATTTCCTTGCCTATCTTGCTGGCCTTTAGTATCTTTATATGCTAAGATTTGCATGCTGGATAAATGGAGCTATATCAGTGTGTAACGCCCAAATCCTAGTTTATTAACATGGTTGAAGTAGTTTCTCTATGAACAATATTGTTATAAGCTTTCTATGTTGGGTTAAGGATCACTGAGCAAACTCATCTGTTGGAAGTGATAAATACATTCAGAACAAATGCAGGACTTCTGTGCGATGCTAAGTGCTGCTGCTTGCTTTTTTGCACATCAGAAGTCTTTTTTTTTTTTTTTGAACAGCAAGGGATGTTGGAGGTAGTAGTTGAACAAAGGCCTCCACGTTCTTAAAGCTTTAACCAACTTGGCTAGAGCCTAAGGTCGTTAAAAGTTTTGGCTACTTTTGTACAGTAATTGTTAACATACAAACACACCACAAGTCTATATGGGAATCATACTGTTCAAAACCTCTTCTTTTGCTTGTTATGCAAAGTAATAAATCATAAGATTGAAGACACTTAGTATCGATGCACAAAAATAATGAAACTAAGAGGTAAAAAGGGTATATGTATCCAGCATTGTTCAAAATCTCTTCTTCTCCATGTTAAAAATGTGAAGTAGTGATTACTCTTTTCCAGTTCTGACATGAAACCTGCCCTAGTAGAAATTTAGTCGACCCTCTTCTTCTTCTTCCCTCATGTACCGTACAAAACCAATTCATAACAACCCTACAACAAGAGAAGTCCATTTAGCCTTCCTCTTTTCACCATTTACCCTAGTGAGAACAAATTGGTAGATAACGGTGTTGCATGGCCATGAAAAGTTCTGGTACAGTCTCGTGTATAGACTATAGAGCTTCCATGTAGGAAAAACAACCAGGATTATCTTGGATTGAACAATTAGAGCTTTCACAGATACCTTTTTTCTGAAGTAAAGTGAAACTATATATTTATCTGGTCTTAGAGTTTTGCGCTATGTTTTCTTTTCAGTTTTAATTCATTTAGTCACCATAATTTTACAGCTTCATATTACTTGGCAATGGTGATTCAATCTATCCCTTGCCTTACATACTATTGTTTTCTTTTTTCACCTCTCTTTTTACACAGGTTGAGACCGTATTTCACGAATTTGGCCATGCTCTTCAACATATGCTAACCAGGGAGGATGAGGGTCTGGTTGCTGGCATAAGGGGTATCGAGTGGGATGCTGTGGAGTTGCCCTCTCAATTCATGGAAAATTGGTGTTATCACAGGTTAGTTTTATTTTGATGACACTCGTCAAGAGAGCATCATTCTTTCTGCACCCTGATATAAATTAAATAGAGAATGACATTTGATGGAAGCTGTTAAAAGACTGATACATGCTAATGTCATGAAAATTTGAGATGTGCCTAGTATCTACAGACTATGTGCTCAATGTTAAAGTGAGCATGATTAATCTGGTATTCTAGTGACTGAAGTTAATATGCAAATTTAAACATTCAAAGATTTATTTCCAAAGCAAGGAGAACAGTTAGACATGCATTAACTAAATAATCACCCGAACGGCCAAACTGTGCTCCTTGCAAGTTTGCATTTTAAAGAAATCAATTTCTATAGTCTCGAAACAAGGGTAGAAAGCCCAAAATTTGGCTTCTGATAATCCTAAAGTAACTCATGCAACCCTTACCTGCAATTCTTCTTCGATTTCCATCATGTAGCAGAGCTCATCTTTACTTAGACAAAATATGATTCCAGCCTCAGGGAGAAACCAGGAGATGGATTCGCATTGTTCTCTCTCTCTCTGTCTCTCTCTCAAGTCTATAGGAAGAAGGTTTCCCACAGAATGTCGGAGCCCATATATAGATCAGGTCTTGGTGATGGATGAGTCATATTGAAGTCAGAACTGTGAACTCAGCCCCCAAATTTTCATATCCTGTCAGCTGAGGCACTCGTGTCCTGTATCTCCCTACTTTACTTCCTTTTTAGTCCTTGATTATGTCTATCAATCAAGTCTGAAAAACAGAAAATCAATTAAGCAATATCAGTAAAAGCATTCTACTGTAATGAAGTCTCAATCATTTTTCAATTAAATTTCTTTTAAAAAATCTTATCAAATAATGATTATAAATTGATAATTTGACAATAAGCTCTGTAATTTTAGGGTAATTACAATTACCCCGAGATTTGAGGAAACTTATAGTTCCCCCTATTTTTGAAAACCTACAGATTACCCATTGACTGTTAATTTTTTTGGCTGATTGACTTTTTAGTCTTCCATATTTAAAACGTCGACAAAGTTATCTCAAATGTTCTTACTCTCCCTTCCCTCCTTGCCACCCTCACCCTCGCTGACCCTCCACCTGCTGCACGCCAGCCCTCCGCCCAGATCTGGGCACGCACTGTGACCCTGGCCTTCCGTACGGCGACCTTGGGTGCGCATGGCAGCCCTGTGCTCTCTCGCAGTGGCCCTGGACTTGCGCATGGGCCTACGCTAGATGGAGGGAGAGAGGGAGGGTTGGTTGAAGGTAGAAGGGAAGAATTTAGGGTAGAACTGTAGTGGCCAGCAAAGTACTAAATTCTTCAAATGCAGGTTTCACTTTCCCAATGCATTCAATCAGATTTCCTTCTTGTCTGGACTTAAATGACAACCTATATATCATATACACAAAGCATATTACTGGAGTAAAAAGCCTGTCATAATCCCATGCCTGCTTGCAAGTACTGACACGAGAGAATAAATTTGAAATTGCATGTTCCATGGAATGAAAAAGAACATGTACCAATTGTTCATCATCAGCTTGCCAATTGTGTACTGATTATTCATTAAAAGGAGGTTCTGATGTGAGATGGAAAAACTTTCTGACCCATAAGAAACAACTCAACATTCTTGGACCAGAATGGATGGTCTCCGCTATAAAATCCATATTGCTGGAGTTTGACATACTCCATACTTGCTAACGATGCATGACTGACTACCGGAACATACATCGGGCTACTCAGAATACGATAAGCTCAGGTTCTGGTTAATTTCGACATAATTCAACACCATGAACCTGTTAAGGAGGCCGGGCCGAGCAAACCCATTCACCTCACTGGTGACGCTGGGTCTGTTCTGGTCACCGGTGCCTCCTGGTTAGTTTGTGTTTGGCTGGTGGAACAAGGCGATTTCGTTAGGGCAGTAGGTATTGGCAGGGAAGAGACGGTGGCGGAAGGGCAGCGAAGAGTTAGGGTGAACTTGGCTCTAACATCACGTGAAAGAGGGAAATTAAGGTCTTGATTAACCAAGACCCCCCAAACTTTTATATAACAATAGAAGTCCTAGAAGTAAGAGGGGACCTAGTACTAGTAGAGATAGGAAACTTAGATAAACTTTTCTAATAGCTTCATTTTTTATGTAGCGCTCGTGTGATGGAACAATGGAAATCTCAAAATATCGTAGAGTAGGTTTTCTCGACATGCTTGGAATAGTATTGGGAAGGCAATGAGGGAAGATAGTTTACTATATCTCATGTCACAAGCATCATTTAATTGACATACGCAACATTTAATCCATTGTATATTGCATTTTTAGTCCACACAGTATATCAGGTAAATCATTTACGCAATCTTGTCCTCTTAAGTGCAGTTTCAGTCATGTGATCAAAACCTCTTGCTAATTAGTTTTTGAGATCTGATGGAGAGAGCATTTTGATTATCAGTATCTTGTCTACTAGTATGTACTGTGGAAAAAGAAGACAAATCTAGCAATGATGTGTATTATTGATCATGCATTTGTCACAGGAATACTTTAATGAGCATTGCAAAGCACTATGAAACAGGGGAAACACTTCCCGAAGAAGTTTATTTGAAGCTTGTAGCTGCAAGGACGTTCCGTGCTGGTTCTCTCAGTCTACGACAGGTCAGCTGAATCTTCTGTCATTGTTTACTTGTTTTTTTATTGTGGGATGTATACAATTCCTATTCTTGTACCTTTTCTGGGAATCATTATTATAACTTCTTATTCATCAATGCCATACCATTCCCTTCTCCCAGTTAGGCTGGGGTAGAAATTTGGAATTGATATTGTCAAATTGGTGTAGGGTTCTGAAGTGCATTGATATCTTGAATACTTGCAACATAATACCTGGCCAATAACCATCAAGATTTCTTTCGTAACATTCCTCTACCTTAACCATTTTCGTTTATATGCTTGATAGCATAAAAGTTGAGTTCTTAACAGAATTAGATTCGACTTGGGAACTTAATATCGAAATGACAGTATTATATTAGTATTCTCTATCTTTTAAATGTAGATCCTGTTCCTACTTGGGACAAGTGTGAAAGAGTATAATATGGTTTTATTAGTGTGTATAAACTTTTGAACTTGGGAATTACAGCATTGGTGTGTTATAAGCCTTACTGGGTTACAGCCATTCTTTTACCATAAATGGAAAAAGAAAAGATAAGAATGGGAGAACAGTCAAATTAAGTTGAAGCTTTAGTTTATTGGTTTTAGTTGTATAGATAAGGAAGTTTGATTTCGGTACACTAACTGTTTATTTCTGCTTTACTAGTACTCCCTCCGTCTCAAAAAAAAATGGTGCGTTTCATTTTTGATGTTGTGAGAGATTTAAATTATTACTAGAAAAAATTCATTAAAATAGTTTGAAAAAAATATATTTCAAAACCACATTAAGCTATAATCTTCATTTAAAATATTTGATTTTACATATTAAAGTGTTAAAGAAATAAAATCATAGATTAAATGCTAAAAACAAAACGCATCAATTTTTTGGGGACGGAGGTAGTACATTAGAAGGTTTCTTTGATTTCATCAAAAAGAAAAAAGAAAGTTTCTTTGAAGAGCCACTGAGATGCTAAGGCTTTCTTCTGTAGCAAGCAGGCCTTTGAAGAGACTTCAAAGACTTCAAAGACTTTAAATTATCCTTTCCAACAACCAGATTTTTCCCATAACTAGATGCAGGATCGTATCACAGCTTTTCCCAGCTCCACATGTGATATATCCAAATAAATCTTTTACAGAAGTTATTGGAATATTTTATCACGTATTATTTACCAAATGCCACTGTTTTTGCAGCTTCGATTTGCTAGTGTAGATTTGGAGCTGCATACGAAGTACATACCAGGTGGAACAGAATCCATATATGATGTTGAGAAGAGAGTTTGCCAGAGGACACAAGTAATGCCTCCACTACCAGAAGATCGGTTCCTCTGTAGTTTCAACCATATATTTGGAGGTGAGCTTACTGGTCAGATCAACAATGTATAGTTTACAAATAAAATATACTCCTACAACACTAGCAATCATCTTTTCTTATTTTAAATCTTGTGAATTTCAGGTGGGTATGCTGCTGGATACTATAGCTACAAGGTAATTACATTTGTAATTATTACTTTTATTGTGAACTAGCTTTAATTAAGCTGGCTTGCTTTACATTCGTCTTAATGGCGTATTAGAAATGAGTTTTGAATTTAGAAAAACAGTGGATTTCCCACCTTTTCATTGTTGATTTTGATAATCTCCACTGATAATTTTTGCAGTGGGCAGAAGTTCTATCTGCAGATGCTTTTTCAGCCTTTGAGGATGCTGGCTTGGATGACATTAAGGTAATGTTAGAAAAGCTGCAGAAGAACGGCATTGCTAAGCATAAGTTTAACCGTCTTACTTTCTGATGAATACATATGGATTAATTTCATACCACCGACCCCAACATAGTTAGGATTCGGGTGCCGCTCAGACTTAATCAGCAAACTTGGCACTTGACTTTTGACGCTTGAATAGTGAACATCTACTTTGTTTCATACTATTTCAACCTTTATGCTGGTTGGATAACCACGAATGTCTTGTGTTGCAACAGGCTGTTAAAGACACCGGACATAGGTTCAGGGAAACAATTCTTGCGCTTGGCGGAGGAAAGCCACCACTTGAGGTCAGTATAATATTTTGTTCAGTTATTTTCTTGCTCCGCTATTGTTATTTTTTGCAAATGAGTTTGTCCTTATCACCATTTACTACTCCCTCCATCCACTTTCCTTTTTGGATTGTACCGGTAAAATTGATACGTTTCCTTTTATAAGAAACCTTTTCATTTTAACTTTGATTTATTACCCTCACTTTCGGTTCCCACTAGAAAAAAAAAACTATTATTTTTGTTTTATATTTGTTTTACTTTTTTACTTTACCCTCAAATCAACAACCTTCCTTAATCTCTACACCTAGTTAAATTCATCCACTTTTCTGGGATGGAATGAGTACGCCATAACTATACCCTCGTCCGTTGGGCCACCTAATGCGTTGTTCCATCCAGGTCTTCGTTGAATTCCGAGGCCGTGAACCTTCACCTGAAGCATTACTCAGACACAACGGGCTACTCACTGCCACAGCTGCTGCGTGAGTTGCTAAAGTTTTTCGCTTTCGGGTTTCGATACTTCAGCCTTGTAAAGGTGTTGGTAATTGGAATTTCTCATCTCTGAAAACGTTTTTTTGCCCTTTTGAGTAGTTGTGTAGTTTCTTAGATACTATTGCTGATTAGTTCCCTTAATGAAATCTTACTTGTTGATAAATCCTTTCATAAAATGTGTCCCAACTTTCTAACATCAATCTTACGTGTTGAATAATGGTGCTTTCTGGATCGTCTCCTGTGTTGTTAAAGCTGATTTCCTCCCATCAGTAAATTGTCTTGGATTTTAATAATATAATTAAATTGAAGATATGTTCTCCCCTGCCTGCACTTTAATTTGTGGTCCAACCAGTTGCCCCCAATGAATACTCTAATCTTGAATTTTTTTCGTTATTTGTTTCTTAGGTGTGTTCATATTTTTCAATGAATAATCATTCATTTTATCCCATATTTTTTAAATAAGCCTAACATCAGTTTTTCAAAATTTCAATTCTCTTTAATGGGAGTATTTTCTTAAATGAACATGCCTTTAGATGGAAGGATGGAGAAATAAGGAGTTTCGTATGTGTTTGGCAACGGAAATTTAAGGTAGTTTTTACGTTTTACTAATATTTAGTTGCAACAGTTTGATTTTAACCATTAAAAAAATTATCCAAAATGGTATTCCCTCCGTCATAAAGACTCACCATTTGAATTTGTGTTTGAGTTCAATGTTTAACTGAAATTTTAATAAAGATAATTAGTTTTTAAAAATTCAGAAAAAATGTATTTAGAAAATTTAGATTTCAAATTATGATACATATGAATTATTTAATTTTCGGTGTCTAAACATTCGTAAACAAAATCATAGATTAAATTTCAAAATAAATGGTGGAGTCAGACGGAGAGTACAATTTAAAATAACTTTCCAGGCATTGCTGCTTTTAAAGTTGCAAATTAGATAACTTTGCGTGAGCAGGCAAGTGTACTTCTGTCATTTTTTTTTTGAAGAGGCAATGACTATTAAAAAAGCAAAGGATATTATCTCCAAGAAGGAGATGAATATCCAGAAGTTCAAAACAATTACAGGGCACTAACCTGCTTCTGTCATTTGGTACCAACCTGCTTTTGCCTTTTGCACCCAGTTTAATTAGGTGAGATGTCTAATGTTTTATCTCCATGCTTAGTTAAACCGTTGAAACGTATTTTGCCACAACCTGTAATCTGCGGGCTTAACCAATCAGGTGTGTTCACTTAGATTTAAAGACATGGGAAAAGCGAAATTATATTCTTAAATTGTAAATTGACAAACCCATATATGCATATGTCTAGATCATAATCATCATGATTCGTAAGTTATGAAACGTTTTGAAGTGTGATTAGGCAGGCGGTAAGTAAATATCCGTCAAAACTTCACTATTTTTCTTACCTTCGAGATCTAGCATGGACAAATCTAACGAGGACTTCGCTAGAAGATGACCAACCCGCTGTCGCTGAATCGACTCCGCTAGTAGCCGATGGACAATAGGCTGAAGGGTCGGTGACATCGATGGAAGTGTTCTCGCCTTGGATCGGGTTTGCAGCGGCGACACAACAGTCTGTTGTTTGTGATTAGTAATGTAACTGCTGAGAACCTTCTAATGAAAATGCTCCAAATCTTCGATTGAAGAGGGAGCAAATCTATAGGAGAAGAGGAAGAGTGTGGTGTAATAGGGATAGATTTGAAACATTCCATTGTCTGGATCTTTCTAACCACTTAAAAAATTTGGATTGAGTCGTATCATTTATTCTTTGAGCTGGCCAATTGGTCAAAATCAAGGTTTCATCGAAACCTAACTTTTAACATAGCCTGCTTTCTAATAGTCGGGTGCTAAGTTATCGGATTCGAATCATGTGTATGGATACCGCTGGGAGAGCTACCCCTCGAAAAGGTCTATCAATACTTGATCTAGGTAAAATTGAAAAAAAAAAATTATTGTTCAAAAATTACATGTGAACGTTTTCTTTTTCTGTGTGGTTGGTTGGGATACATGTGGGAGAGATTAAAGATGTCAACCGTGATAACTTGTCTTAACCAGATTTAAGTTGACTTATGAAATCACCCCACTTGCTCACTTGACATGAACCCGGTCTAATTAAGCTAAAGTTCGAAATGATTCGAACTTGAAATAACCTAAATCTGAAAAGAACTTGTAAATATCGAAAATGAGTATAAACATAAAAGAAAATGAGGCTCTAGTAACAACTCAACTTTCTTACATTTTATATCAACAATTCTATAGTGTAGATTTGATCGTTTAACTTATACTTATTGGTTTTTTATTTTATAGAGGTATAGAGATAGAAAAAATTAAAGTGTTAAAATCCACAATTACATGGTTAAATGGTTAAATTACTTATAATTACATATTTGAATATTGACTAATTTTGATTCAACTTAGAGTTCTTTTAAGATCTATGAATTCGTGAAAATAATTCTAGAGTAATATATAATCTGACCCGAATTTAACTTGATTTCAACCCGAAAATGAAATTATATATGTTAACCCGATTTTTTACGTGAACCTGAACCCGATATGAATTTATTCAAACATGATATCAACCCAAACAGAATAACCCAACCTAAACTTGATCCAACCCAAGCAATTGACACCTTAGAGAAGATCATCTAAACCTAATCCAACCCAAGCAATTGATACCTTAGAGAAGATCATCGATGTTTCATCCTTAGACCTATTTGAAGATTTAAAGTTCTTCAGGACTTCAATCATGTTACATGCACGTTTAGATATAGTGATTCTAATTAACAGTGCATGATGTGTTTTATTCATAATCATGCCGTTCTTCACCATTCATCATCGAAAGAAGAAGGGGAAGAACGAAGAAGATGAAGAAGAAGAAGAAGAAGAAGGCGAAAGCGTACCTTGTGCTCCAAGGGATATGTTGAAGATGAAGTGTGTGTTCTGTCTTCTGCAATCTTCAATTTCAGCAACTGCTCGATGAGGACGAATTGAGGATGCATCCAAGAGGCGAAATTGTGTTGAAATAAACACAATAATAATCCACCCGAAAACTCTAACAAATGTGCTTAGTAATTTCGGCCAAGAGAATGAGAGGGAGAGCAAGTGTTTCCGTTTTTTGTGTGTGTATGTGTTGTGGTGCCTCTCCCTTTATTTATAGATAAGGGAGAGGTGCCAAGTGGTGGTTGGCACACCCCTTTGGCCGAAAATACATGTACTTTCGGCCAAGGGTGATAACCAACACCTCTTGGTCACAAAAGGAGGGAAAAGTTCATGGTAACCTCCTCCAACTTCCATTTTGACGAATGGGTGCCTCCTTAGAGGCACCTCTTCGCCTAAATCAGCCTTCCTAGGTGTAGCTACTCATATGTAACCACCTAGGAAGTATCCCATGTAGTAAGGTGCATACACCATGCACCTAGGATGCCCCTTTTACCAAAATACTCTTTATTTCGTCCAAAAGGTGCAAATGAAAGTAATTACTTGTGAATCATTATGAAACATCCCAAAGATGTTCCAAATGATCATACCACACACATTTGAGCTCCCACAAGCTAATATGAGCTGGTGTTAGCTACTTCTAGCTAACTTGAGCTATGTCCAGCTGCCGTGAGCTGGATATAAGCTAAGTTGAGCTGGAGTTAGCTACATATAGCTAATTCGGAGCTCCCACTTAGCATCATGAGCTCAAGTGTCATGTCAAATGATCTTGGTGCGACAAATATACTAACACTATTAGCATGTGATGGCCGGATGCAAGCATTCGGGACACAAAAGGGGGTCATTCAAAACCCCCAAGCGCTCAAAAGGCTCGGATGCATGCATCCGATACACTAAAGGGGGGCCATTCAAAACCCCAAGTATTCAAGGACATCAAGTTAAGCATTGAACGCGCCCGGACTCCTTCCAGTCGGATGGACGACAAAATGGGTGACTTGATGGCCGCTAGGCCCAATCACGCAAAAATTTCGGCCTAGTAGGCCTTAAATGCCTAACAAGACCCAACAAAAGATCAAGTCAGTAACCCAGAAGAGGGGGCCCAATTGAAACTCGAAGGCAGCCAAGGCACGCCTAACGGCAAGTATCCCTGACATCACTGCCATGTGTCCACACACCGCCTCTTCATCTTAAAATATTACGATAATGTCATTCTATTAGGAGAGACTATAAAAGCGCACATCATTCGCTCATTTCAAGGTAATTATTCACTCTCTCAACTCTGGTCTTGACACATTCCTTTCCTAAAATACCAATACTGACTTGAGCGTCAGAGTACCAAAAACTTGGAAAACCCCAGTCTGGTCTTTAGCTCACCCTCTTCATTGCAGATAACCAACAAAGAGAACATGACATCCAACAACGTCAGGACCAAGTTGTGTCAACAACAGGAGATGGTGGTGATAATGCAAGTAGCCTTGATTGGAGTGATAAGGACGGTGGGAGACATAAGGTTGCAGCTCAAGCACCCGCTACAATAGCTGAGAGGAGTGACGATGATAACAGTTCTAGTGCAGGCCAACCCCGTACTGGTGATAAACGATCGTACAAAGATGTTCTGCTCTATTCAAGACCAAGCCCTTCAACTCTCCACAAGTTGTCAAGAAAACCCCATGCAAGGCTTAGCTACTAGGGTTTCCTTTCTTCTTATATATTATCGCTTGTATCAGAGTTGCACTATTGTGGCTTCAATTATTTTTCTCATCTCTAATTAAGAGCAAACATTCATTACTTTCTTCTTGGTATTAGAGCCTTTTTTGGTGTGATTACTAATCACTTTCACGCCAAGCCACCATGACAACCACCAATCTCCCAACCATCAACCTCACTAACTTCATCACAGTAAAACTCTCGCAAGATTCATACATAGTATGGAGAGAGCAAGTCAAAGGTATGGCGCTATGCCACAACGTGTGAGAATTTCTCACCTGAGAGAAAACCATCTCCACCCCAATTTCAGCCCAAAACACTAGCCAAGGATGTCGAGAGCAAAATCACTGCCGACTCAAGCAGTTCAGGCATAAGAACTGACGAGTACCGTGCCTGGAAACAAACTGACATGATGCTGCGAGGTCTTCTTATTGCAACTCTTTCACCAGAAGTTCTTGGTCTGGCTATTGGACAAGAAACATCTCATGGATTATGGCTGGCACTTGAACAAGAATTTGCTAGTCCATCACAGGAAAGCGAATTCACTCTACTGCAACAGTTACAATTACTGCGAAAAGAGCCAGGAACCCTAATGACTGACCACCTACGATCGTACAAGAGAATATGTGACGATCTCACAACAATCGGTAAGCCTGTTCCTAATAAAACATAAGTTTATCATCTGCTAATGAGTTTGAGAAGCACTTACACAAAATTCTCAACTATGATGCTGAAACCACCACTGCCATCATTCCCGGATTGTCTCAATCACATCAAGGAGTATGAAACTCGAAGGAGTTATCTAGAAAATTCCTCCAATCCGTCTTATGCCTTTGCAGCTCAACGCAACACCCGAGGTGGCACTTCCAGCAATCAACCAAATGCCCGTTTCTCTCCCAAGGTAAAGGCTTTCATCCTACTAGCCCCGCTATAGCAACTGGTGACCTCAGCAAGGAACTAGCTTCGTTGGTTCAACTTCTCCAGCGAAGGATTGGTGGATTGCGGCCTGCTAGACATGCCAATAATTTTGGTTCTACTGGACAGACCAACCAACAGCTTTCATCCTTTCGCATAGTGGAGGGATTCACCCAGTCCTCCACCTAGAAAACGACGCATGACAACAACAAAAAGAGAACTCTACAAAAATGAGACTTGTCAATGGTGCAACAAACAAGGTCACATCGCAAAAATCTGTTCGGAAATTCCCAACAACAATGACAGCATCGACGAGCTTCCACATGCACTAGCCACTCTCATCCTTGACAACTCACTTCCTGATACCGAGTGGATTGCAAACACTGGTGCCTCAAATCACATGGCACATGACTTAGGTATATTTCCAATCTCAAACGTTACCTAGGCCATGATTTTGTTATTGTTGGAAATGGATCATCCCTTAAGATTAATGGTGTTGGAGAAATACTTGTGACTGATGGTAAGAATACAATTTTACTAAAAGATGTTCTTCTTGTGCCAGAACTAACTAGGAATTTACTCTCAGCCGGTCAACTCACCAAGCAAAATAATCCATCATGTGAATTTTCTGATGATTTATTTTGTGTGAAAGAACGACAGACAGGGAAGACACTTTTGGTAAGGAAGCGTAAAAGGGAACTATATGTTCTTCCTAAATTGCAGTCTGCACTCCTGATTGAGAAATGTGCATTTAGTGAATCTACATGGCATCAAAGACTTGTTCATTCACAATTTTCTTCTTTACAACATTTAGCTTCTCATGGGTTAATTTCCATCAGCTCTCGTAATAAGGACAAACAGTTGTGCGATAGCTGTTGTCTAGGAAAATTTGCTAAACTTCCATTTCGTTTTTTTTAGAGCAATGTCAAAGAATCTTTTGCCATAATTCATTGTGATTTGTGGGGACTAGCACCGATTTCATCTCTTGAAAATTTTCGATACTATGCGTTGTTTGTTGATGACATATCTTGCTTTATGTGAATTACTCCAATGAAATCTAAATATGATTTTGTTGATATTTATTTTGCTTTTTAGAAATATGTGTTACGTCAGTTCAACAAGCAGATCAAGATTATCCACTCAGACAATGGTGGAGAGTTTGTCAACAAGCAACTTGCTGCACACTTTCAGCACACAGGAATCGTCCATCAATTTTCTTGCCCAAACACTCCAGAACAAATGATTCGAGAACTTGGGATGACTATGCTCTTCCACAGCGACCTTCCTCACTATCTCTGGACAGAGGCCATTACTACTGTTGTTTACTTGATAAACAAGCTTCCTTCTTCCTCTCATAATTTTTTGACTCATTAATTCCAATTATATGGATCTCATCCCAATTATAATTCATTGCGAACGTTTGGTTACAGATGCTACCCGTGCACATGGGACACCAAGAAAAATAAATTTGATCCCAAATCAATTCCGTGTGTATTTGTTGGATATAGTGATCGGCACAAAGGCTTCAAGTGCTTTCATCCAAGCAGTGACGGAACCAGGAATTTGAGATCGGGGGGACGGGTGTGTAGCTTAATATATATTGAGTCAATCATGAATGACGGAACCAAAACAAGTAGTGCAAAATAAATTCTTCAATCTTTAGACAAATCTCACAAATTAATACACACGAAATACTCAAAATTCAACACGACGTTCTTTCAGATTTCTAAAATCATCAACTAGTGAATCTAAATCAAAAGTCTCTGCAAGACATAGGTAAAGTCAATACCAAACGAATCAATCTATCAACAAGGAAGTAGTAATTCGATTTCCCTGCAGCTGCCATTACTTGGCACAATTCACCAATTGAAGACAATCCTTCAAAATCTGTTTGACCACAAACCTCAATATGAAAATGTTGCAGTTGAAATGGCAACAATTCCAAATCATGATTTGTAAAATCATTGGGATAATAGTTCCTTGCAAGGCTGCAAATAGATTCAATGTTAAAAGATGCAAACCCATCTTTCGGGTTCAAAGATGAACTTAAACTCAAAAGCTCCACAGTACGGTCATTGAATTTCGATGAGATCTCCTGCATCTGAAAATCAATTGTAGCATTAAAGACATCAAACTGATAATAATGGCCCTCAGAAACATATTGCCCAAGAAAATGAGGAGCACTAAAATTTGGAATCTCAATCTTATGATTTGAACAAAACGTTCCAACTTTGAGAAAGAAAGAATCCCATCCTTCCATCCTTAAACGTTGCAACAACAATGAAGTAGTTGATACCAAATCCATTGCCTTTACAATGTTCTGATTCTTTTCTTGTAATGCCAGACATAAAACTTCAGTGATACCAAAAGTCTCATACATTAAGTGAGCAATAAAGACAAACTCAAATGATGTCATTCTTCTCAAAGCCGCTGCAACATCACCTTTTGTTTTAGAGTTACCTTCTTTTCTAAAGTTTGATAGAACTCATGTATAACATCAACCTCTCTTGCGGCTGCAACTAATGCTAATTGCAATCGATGAGCACAACAATGGACATAATAAGCATGCGGACAATCCTTCAGAAGAAGTGCCTGCAATCCATTCCACTCACCACGCATATTACTAGAACCATCATATCCTTGACCACAAATATTCTTAACATTTAATCCATAATGAGACAAAACATCACAGATCTCGGAATATAATGTAACTGATGATGTATCTTTCACATGAGAAACATGAAAGAACCGCTCTTGTATGAAACCTGTGATATCAACAAACCGAAGAACAAGAGCCATATGTTCTTTTCTACTTTCATTACAAGTTTCATCAACAATTATGCAAAACTTTGAATCACCAATGTGCTCACAAATTTTATCCCTAACTTTCTTTGCAAAAACATGCAAAATTTCCTTTTGGATTAGAGGTGATGTGTATTTTGCATTTTGAGGTGCTTTATCCAAAATAACTCTTACTATATCATCATTGTAAGTCCCAAAAAATTTAAGCAACTCAATAAAGTTCCCTCAATTTCTTGAATCGACAGACTCATCGTTCCCCCTAAAGGCAATTCCTTGAAAAGATAAGAACCGAACAATTTTTATCATTTTTAACCTTCTTCCATTTCCGAAAACCTTTCACAATAAAAGCATCCCAACCATTTTGAATAGCCTTGTTCCTTGAGCCTTGTTCCTTGATGGGACTTGCTTCCAGATACTTGAACGGTTGAGGAGATGGTGAGAACGACGATCTGAAGCTCCGGAGTAATCTGCAAGATGTAAAATGGAATACTCAGGAGCAGAAAGAGGAGTGGGGGTGTGTAGATAGGGTGTACCTTTCCCAAGCCATCCTTTTATAGGAGGCTTTGAGGTGGCGGTTGTCCCATGATCCGGAGTAGTGGAAGACCGGAGGTATGATGGAGAACGTGGGTAGGTCGTGGAGGTAACCGTTCCCAGCTTCCTTTCCTCGGTCTGTGACATTGTTGCTAAGTGTTGGATGGCGAAGGCCAGGAGATGCGAAGGCCCTGCCTGGCGAAGCCAGTAGGTGCGAATCCGCGAGGTCCTGGCGAAGCCAGTAGGTGCGAAGCTCTCCTGATAATGCCTTCGCGAGATGCGGTGGCATCGCGGTGCGTATCCTTGGTTGCTGCTGATGATGTTGCGAGGGGTGATGCACGAAGGGCATTTGCTTGGGTAGTGTACCAAGGTGCCTCCTCCTAGAGGCGGAGTATGGGCAGGGTCCTGTACTCCGCATTTTGGCTTGAAGTTGACCGTTGGGCAACAATCATATTGACAGTAGGCTAAACATTTCCTACCGTTACTGATTCCTGACACGCGGCTCGTTGGGACTTGTCCTCCTTTTGAGGTGACGTTTCGGCTTCGTTAGGGTTGGGCGTATAAATACCTGGCTCGATCGCAGTTTTCCACTCTTCGGAATATCTCTCTTTGTTCAAATTTCATTTTGCCGCTTCGTATTCTATTGCTTCTTTTGCTCTCTTGCTTGAACCTGATATTTGTTGTTTCTTCGTGTTCGTGCCTCTATCGTTTCTGTTGGTTCTACATTGGTTCGATTTTGTCTTCTTAATCTCAGGTGAGGGTTCGTTCTCCCGCTCCTTACATGTAAGGTGTTTGATGAAATTTCTGGTCGACTGTTCGTTTTCTTACTGTATTTTTTCATTCTTCTTTCTGTCACAGTAATGGCTGGTAAAGGAGTTGCTCGCCCTGTCATTCCCGCCGTGGACAAGAGTGCCGTGAAGGTTGAGAAGCTTCACCAAGAACTTGTCAAGGCCTTCTTCCCCATCGAGAAAGTGGAAGTGTACACGGCGCGGAGAGGGGCCTGTAGGGTGCTCAAGCTTCCGCAGACGCCGGAGAACCTGGAGAGCGCTGCAATGTGCCTCTACACCGCCCAGATGTCTTCTGGGCTGAGGTTCCCCTTGCCTCCCCTTGTCCAAGATCTGTGTACTTTGTGGGGTCTCCCACCGTCACAGCTTGGGCCCAACACCTTCATCCACATCGCCGGGTTCATCGTGGCGTGTCGGATGGCTGGGGTGGAGCCGTTCGCGGATGTCTTCTTGCGGTTCTATCGGTTGGATCTGCGGACAGGGGGGCAGTTTTTCCATGTCACCCCCTTAGTGTTGGGGGGAACAACTCTGTGTCTTTTGGTATTCCTTTGAAGTCTCATCATGATTGGCATGGTGGTTTCTTCTTTGTTTGCAGGGACGAGTCCTGGAGGTTCCCAGTGGCGAGGACTTCAGAGGCTGTGCAGAGCGTGGCTCCAAAGCCGGTTCTGCACATGGATGGGCGAAGGTGGCGTGACTACGTTCATCTTTTGGGATGGCTAGACGATGTGCTGGCGAGGAGGTCCTGCGATGACCTGTTTCCGTTCTCCCTCTCGCAGCTAGACGAGGTGACCCTAAGGTGGGCTGGCGTTAGCACGGGTCACCTGTTGGATTCCAAAGTGCCTCCACCTTATGAAGGTTGGGCACCCGCGCATCGCGGAGAAGTGGTGGATGCACTTCGCGCTGCCCTCGCAGGGCCAAGAGGTATGCGTTGATTAGCTGTCCTCTTATTTCTTATGCGAACATGTACTGATCCTTGTGGTGTCCAGATGCTCCTGTTCATCCTGATGAGGAGAAAGGGAAAAAGGGATCTATGCACGCCGCAGTGCAGATTCATCTTGCCTGCGCGTATAGGTAGAATGTTTCCCCTATTGCGGAGAAGGTATTGGGTGCCATCGGGTCCCCACGAAGGAAGAGACCAGCCTCGGGCGTTAGCGCGCCGCTCTTAGGCGAGGCGAAGAGGAAGAAAGTGGCTAACGACGCGGCGCAGCTCCGTGCGGAGAAGGCTCCTCGTGAGTCAAACCAGGTGAAGGCGCGAGGGCCTGTCCAGGGAGAACTTCCCAGCGTGAAGGAAGTGATAAAGGGGGGACTTTTAGAGATACCCCTAGAGAAGAGACGGTTCGCGAGACTCCAGTAGTGGAGACTGTTGGCCCTTCTCCTGCGGTAACGGCGATGGTAGTGGCTGCAGACACCACTTGTCTGGATGCCATTGTTTCTGGCCTGCAGGCCAGCCCCTCCAGGGCAGGTGGTGAAAGTGCACCTGAGAATGCTGTGGTGGAAACCTCTTCACAGGTGGAGGCGTCTCCCCAGGTGGAGGGTTCTCCCCAGGTGGTTGTTCCGCCACCAAAGGAGATAACTTCAGCAGGTGATCTCCTGCTATCTATGAGAAGGAAGGCCAAGCTGGCCGCGAAGACCAGCAGTTCTGTTAGAGAGAAGGCGCCAGCTGCCCCCGCAGGGAGTGGAGCGCCCATGTTGGCTGACACCCAGCCAGAGGTGAGAGGTGATGTTGGGGGCGCTTCCCCAACAAGCAGCCAGGCTTTCCAAGGGGAAGGGGCTCTAGAAGGGTTCCCCCAAGCATCCTAGTTACCGTTGCCAGCAATGCGTTGGTGGCGAAGAAGATCCCAGAGAAGGCGATTGCATGGGATGCGGTTCGTCCTTCCTGCGAACCATCTGGGAGTTCCATCTGGGCGAAACCACAGTGCCAGCCGTCAACTGGCGAGACCATTCTTGCCTTGAACCAGGGCCCTTCGCCGGGTAAGTGCTTTCCTCGTGTGCATTCGTGTTCAAGCTTTTCTTTGTTGTGCTAATAAGTCGCTTGATGCAGGGACGGAGTCTTCTAACCTACATGGTAGCATTCGCCAAAGTGTGGTGGACTTGGGCGCAGCAGCGACAGTGCTTGAGGAGACCTGGGTTTGGTCGCACTTCCTTGAGGGGAAGCGTGTTGCTGTCCAGAAGACCCCCAAATGGTCTGAAGACCCTGCTGCACTGAAATCCCTGAGGGAGGAGCTCAGAGCGAAGGTGTACAAGGAGGAGGGCATGCCCCTGGAGGGGGTCTGAGACCCTGTTTTTCTGTTGAACAACAAGTCCTCCTTGTTGTTGGGGAGGAGCATACGCTGATGTCCTGCTTGGAGGGGCTTCGCACCCCCTTTGATAGGGAGTTGATGGACCGCAGCCTGGACTCTCCAGTCGAGTTCATGAAGGAGGCTGCCAAGCACAACCTTCAGGTGAGGCATCTCCCCTATTCTCTGTTTTCTGTTCTCTGATTTCTGTACTAACTCCTTTTGATGCAGGCTGCCATCAATGAGTACGCCGGTCTCAGCCAGTGGCACAAGTTCCTGAGCTACGCATTCGAGGGCCAACGCCCAAATCGCTGAAATTGCCCGCCTGAAGAAGGAGGCAGAGGCTGCCCAAGCTGCCAAGGCTGAGGCTGAGAGGGCGAACCGAAGAGTAGTTGAGCTAGAGTCTTGGTGTGCTGTCCTCACCAGGGAGAAGGCGGAGTCTCACTTGGAACACTTGAAGAGGGATATTCTCCTGAAGAGGCTCCAAATTTGGTATTCCCATCACAAGGAGGAGCTGGCGAAGAGGGAGGACGAGCTCGTGGAGAAGGAAGTTGAGGTTGTTGTCTTGATGATGACACTTTCTTTTCTGAAGTCAGAGGCAGAGGCCCGCCTGGAGGATGCTGCGGATAAACTCTTGGACGCAGAGCTTAGTGGGGTGGAGATTGCAAACGAGCACGTCGATCTGGTCACGGACCTTATGTGTGCGCTGGGGGAGGTCTTCCAGCTCGAGCAGGACCTTGGGCTGGAACTGTTTCCTGGGGAGGACCCTAAACATGAATCAACCTACACGGTGAAAATCCATGAGAGAATGCCTCGCTTGAGGTAGAAGATTGATGAGCTCAAGACCCATAGCGAAGTTGGAGTGCAAGGGTATGAGGAAGGCTGGCTGCGATGCCGCTTTCAGCTGGAAAAGCTGCATCCTGGGTTGAACTTAGATACCCTGGATGCCTTGAAGACCAATGATCCCGAAGCGAGTGCCCTGCTTGACTGGGGCGAGCAAGGGAAAAAGATGGGTGTTGGGTGGCACGCCATGCTAGATTAGGAAGGGGTCTTAGGTGATGTGTATGACCTCATTCCTACGATAGCTTTGTAGGGGACGTTAGCAAATTGCTAGGCTAAGTCATTGTGTATCTGTTGGGGTTCGCATCGCGGGGTCCCAAAGATCATAGGGATTGCTGGAGGTTCGAGAGGGCGAAGCCATCAAAGATCTTAATGTCAAGGTTGGTTCCCAGCGTGAGGATCTGTTGAGGTTCGCATCGCATGGCCCCAAAGATCAGTCGAGGGATTGTTCGTGGTTCGCATGGGCGAAACCATCAAAGACCTCTGCAAAGCTGCTGCTTTCAAGCTTGGGGATCTGTTGGGATTCACATCGCGGGGTCCCAAAGATCTTGAGGGATTGTTTGAGGTTCGCATGGGTGAAGCCGTCAAAGACCTCTGTCGAGAAGCTGCTTTCAATCTTGGGGATCTGTTGGAGTTCGCATCGCGGGGTCCCAAAGATCTTTTGAGGGATTGTTTGAGGCTCGCATGGGCGAAGCCGTCAAAGACCTCTGTAAAGAAGCTGTTTTCAAGCTTGTGTCACAGCCACTCCGCCCGGTTGCGGAGGCGGAGCCGGCCGCGACGTCGTGAACCGGAACCCACGGCGGAAAGCGCGGTAATGGAGCATCGAGCTCAAATACAGAACAAACGAGTATCGACTAGCAACCTAAAAACTCGTACAAGGCAAGCATGCGCAACAACCCAACTTCTACCAAACATGCAGTTCATGGTTTATCCAACATCTATCATTGCCACAAACACAAAATCACTGTGCACCACAATTAAACAAAGATTACCAATATAGGCAAGTCGGGGCTCCGCCTCGACTCGAAGACAAACAAAGCAGAATATATCTCAAGTTGTAAACATTTACAACTACATGATCTGAACTATATGCATGCGATTCTGACTACAGAGCCGATAATCAAAATCCTATAAATACCTAGCGCGGAATGCAGGCGACCTCCGCACGTGGTACTGCTGCTGCAACCCAACCTCAAAATGAAGGAAGCACCGCGGAATCTCTACTCCGCCGGTTGCTTGTCAGGACGGCCTGAAAGTGGTAAACAGATAAAAGGGTGAGTCCTCGAAAGGACCCAGTAAGGGCTAATGGTAAAAATGTAGTTTGCCCATAGGGCGACAATCTGAACCTGCAAAACAGATTATCACAACATATACATATACATACGAACATAAAACATAAAGCAAATCAGAATCCATCATATGCGGTCCAACCGCCAGAACGACCCGTAACGACAGCCCTCAGCAGAGGTCAGAATACACAGATCAGAACAGAACAGATAGCACGGTACCGGCTGGGGTCGCGATCCCCAAACTGTCGTAGGGTCACGTAACGCAAGTATCGGCACTCCCGGTGCGGATACACAGAACCAAAGAGTACCCGTGGTCTCTCCAACCATACGGGTCTCGTCACAGAATCAGAACATATAATAAAATATACAAATACAACAGAAATATCATACCTGATAACATATACGGAGCAGAACAAACGTACATTTTACCAAATTAAGCCCTTACCTCAGAAACGCTGCCCCGCAGCCCAAAACTCGGGAAATCCCGGCTCCCGACCCGAAACGCACAACTTGGCTCCTACGGGTCTGCGCTACTCCACCAACGCAGAATCAAGCTGTACAACCATAATTGGATCAGAACACATCCAAACAAACCCCAGAAAGCAATTTCCGCACAAACCCGCACTTTCCCGCAAAATTCCACAGAAGGCTCGGTTTCACGAACCGAGCTAGAACCTTATTATTCCAACACCCACAAACATATTCCAACCCTTAAACCCGCATTCCAGACACTTTTCCCGGTAAACCCGTATAAAACTAACTTTCTCATTTCTAACCCGAAAACGGTATTTCAAACGCCATAACGCACCTACTTCCACCCACATTACCAATTTAGCATCCAATTCAATCAACACACATCACCAACATAGAAAAAGAATCACTTGTACATTTCGGCCCTTAACCAATTTTTCACCACACCTCCAAATCAAACCATTCAAGCTTCTAATTAATCACACTAATCATCAATTTCATTTCTTAACCCACATTACTAACCAATTGCATCAAAATCCACAAACCTCTCCCTTAACAATTTCGGCCAAGTTAGGGATTTCTCACCCAACTTCCATTTCAATCCAAACAAAGTTCCATTAGCTCTCTTTAATTACCAATTACACTTCTTAGCCAAGATTACTAACCAATTTCACTTAAATCAACCAAAATCAACATAAACCCTAGCTTGATAATTTCGGCCAAAGAGGGGTTTTTTACTCAACTTGTTTTCCATCAAATTAAAACCATAGATTGTCTTAGAATCATGCTAGGAACAACATACTTGAAGCATGATTCAAGAACACAAACACACACAATTTTGGAAAATTCATCAATAATTCGGCACCCCCTAGGTTTTCTTCATCCATGAAGTTTTCCAACAACCAACCATAGATTCCTACTCCCCTCAAGCCCAAGAACAACATACTAAAATTTGAGAGGGAGAGGATCACTCTAGCATGTAGTGAAGAACAAACCTCTTAGCTTAAAACTCTCTCTTTATCCAACTTAAACATGATTTCAACTTGGAAAGAGGATGGAAGGAAGAAACTTACCAATTTTGGAGCTCAAATCCTTGAAGTTTCAGCAAGGGGAAATGAAGAACTTGGAGCTTGAAGAGGAAGAAGTGTGGCGGATGAGTAGGGAAGGAAGAAGAAGAAGAAAAGAAATGGAATTAAAATGAATTATCATGACATTTAGCCCTTTTATATTTTCCTTCCCTTTTCCACATTTAATAAAAATTGGACAAGTGTCCAGCCCATTAGTTGCTGCCGACTCCAGCCCAAAACCTGGCCCAGAATTATTATTACTTTTGGGTTAATTACCATTTAACCCACTAATTCTCCAAATCTTTGCAATTAAATCCCAATTATAGGTAACGAACTCCAAATGAACCCAAAACTGACCAGAATCCTCAGAATACCATAACATTAATAAAACATTTTTCAAATATTTATTTACCCTTCCGTAGCGTCCCACCGAGCTCGCTGATCCCGAACAAATCCCGGCGTGGCCGCATAATAACCTGAGCCACAACCCGTCAT
This sequence comes from Stellera chamaejasme, assembly GCA_024586325.1. NCBI lineage: Eukaryota > Viridiplantae > Streptophyta > Magnoliopsida > Malvales > Thymelaeaceae > Stellera > Stellera chamaejasme. The sequence continues at coordinate 50,870,530 of CM044981.1, read as the reverse complement.
GACAAAATTCCACAAAAATATCCATAAAATCCACCTTAAAATATAACATGACTTACCCAGGAGCCGTCGGAGAAATTCCATCCCGAGCCCCGGGATTCCGCCCAGAGCCCCGGGAGTCGCCCGGGACCGCACGTCCCGCTCCAGAAAATATGCTCCGTAAAAATCTCCGGATCGCTCCCACGATTCCAAATCCGCAAACGGTTCCTCAATCTGAGGTCCTGGGAGCGCTACCGAGCCCGCTGTACGTCCCGTGGCATCCCCGACAACCCCCCGGCGCCAGAAAAATATTTTCGGCGGAAATGTCCGGGGGACCCACACGAACTCAAATATGGAAGGGCTCGCCAAAATGATGCTCAGATAAGGCTCGGGAGCCGTCTGAACGCCCAAAACCGTGACCCGCAGACCAAAACCGGAGCCCCGGGTCACCCGGTCGCAACCCGCTCAGGGTGACCGTAACATCCTCCCCCCCTTAGGACTCTTGGTCCTCCAAGAGGGGCATCAAACGCTGATACTGCTCGGGGTATCGCTCCCTGATATCCTGCTCGGTCTCCCAAGTCGCTTCCCGGTCAGTATGATGTGACCACTGAACTTTGACCATGGGAATCAACTTGCTCCGGAGTTTCCGAGTATCGCGCCCCAGAAAGGCAATCGGTACCTCCTGATATGACAAATCAGGCTCCAGCTGAACCTCCTCCACAGGTATCGTCTGCACGGGATCCAAGATGCACTTCTTCAGCATACTGACATGAAAGACGTTGTGCACCGCAGACATACTCGGAGGTAAAGCCAACCTGTAGGCCAACCTGCCTATCCGCTCCAGAATCTCGTACGGTCCGATATACCTTGGGGCTAACTTACCCCGTCTGCCGAATCTGACTGTCCCCCGAATCGGCGCCACCTTCAGCCAAACCCTGTCGCCCACCTCAAACTCCAAGTCTCTGCGTCGCCTGTTCGCATATGAGGTGGTGCGGTCGTTCGCGGTCTTCAACCGCGCCTGAATCAACTTGATCTTTGCGGTGGTCTCCTCAATGAGCTCGGGACCCAGCTCAATACTGTCGACGCCTCGGTCAGCGGTGCGGTGTCATGCACCGTCGTCCATACAGCGCCTCAAACGGTGCCATGCCGATGGTACTCTGATAACTGTTATTATATGAAAATTCTACCAACGGCAACTGTTTGTCCCAATCCCCTCCGAAATCCAAAGTACAGCTCCGCAGCATATCCTCCAGAATCTGAATCACCCGCTCCGACTGACCGTCGGTTTGGGGATGGTAAGCTGTACTCAGATGTCGTCGCGGGCCCAGTGCCTTATGAAAGGCGCCCAGAAATGTGCGGTAAAACGCGGATCCCGATCTGACACAATGGAGTCTGGTACTCCATGTAACCGCACAATCTCTCTGATATACAGATGGGCAAGCTTCTCCAGAGAGTCTGTCATCCGAACTGGCAGAAAGTGAGCACACTTCGTCAAACGGTCCACGATAACCCAGATGGCATCGTGGTGAGACCGGGTCAGGGGTAACGCAGTCAGAAAGTCCATCGTGATGTTGCCCCACTTCCTGACTGGAATGGGCAAAGTCTGCAATGTCCCTGCCGGCTTTTGGTGCTCCACCTTCACCCGCTGACAAGTGGCACACTTAGACACATGTGTGGCAATGTGTCTCCGCATACCCGGCCACCAAAAGTGGGTGCGCAGATCCTGATACATCTTCTCACTCCCGGGGTGTATGCTCAAACGGCTCGAGTGCGCCTCTGTCAAAATCTCATCCCGCAGAGTCTGATCCCCTGGCACATACAACCGATCCCCAAAGTATAGCAAACCCTGCCTGTACTGAAACCTCGGTAGTAGTGCCCCTTTGTCCTCCCCGGACAACTTCTTCAACTCTGGATCCCTCTCCTGTGCCTCTCGCACTCTGTCCAACCACTCCGAATGAATGGTCAAAGTATATACCTGAGCCTGCTCCCAGCGCTCCCACCTGCGCCAAAGGCACGTCAAATCATTCTCCTCAGTCCGATCCTCAGTACTACCTCCTCTGACCACGCCAGTGTACTTCCTACTCAGAGCATCGGCCACTGTATTGCCTTTGCCCTCGGTGTACTCGATAGTGCAATCGTAGTCCTTGATGTACTCGAGCCACTGCGCGCCTCATGTTCAACTCCTTCTGAGTGAACAGATACTTCAGACTCTTATGATCTGTGAAAATCTGAAATTTGCTGCCGAGTAGGTAGTGCCTCCATTGCTTCAGCGCATAAATCACTGCAGCCAACTCAAGATCATGCGTAGGATAGTTCTGCTCATGCGGTCGGAGCTGTCGCGACCCATAAGCTATCACGTTCCGCCCCGCATCAAAACACATCCCAACCTGGACCTAGATGCATCCGTGTAGATCACATAAGGTAGACTCGGGTCGGGTAGAACCAAGATCGGTGCGTTGGTCAGCTGTCGCTTCAGCTCCTGAAAGTTCCGCTCACACTTCTCTGACCACACAAATGGCTGCCCCTTCTTGGTTAACTGCGTGAGTGGGGAAGCCAAAACGGAAAACCCTGGCACAAACCGTCGGTAGTAGCCTGCTAACCCCAGAAAACTCCTGATCTCCCGTACCGAGGTTGGCTGCTTCCACTCCTGTACCGCCTTAACTTTCTCGGGATCCACTGCCAAACCGTGCTCACCGATGATATGCCCCAGAAAAGACACCTCTCGGATCCAGAAGTCACACTTTGAGAACTTAGCGTAAAGCTGGTGTTCCCAAAGTGTCTGCAGAACAATCCTCAGATGCTCCCGGTGTGAATCCTCATCCCGAGAGTAAATCAGAATGTCATCGATGAACACTACCACAAATGAGTCCAGATACGGCCGGAACACTCTGTTCATCATATCCATAAACGCAGCCGGTGCATTAGTCAAACCAAACGGCATCACCGTATACTCATAGTGCCCATACCGCGTACGGAAAGCTGTCTTCGGGATGTCCTCCTCCTTCACTCGCAACTGAAAGTACCCCGATCGCAGATCGATCTTCGAAAAGATCTTCGCACCTCTCAGCTGATCAAAGAGATCGTCGATCCTCGGCAATGGGTACTTGTTCTTGATAGTGATGGCGTTCAGCCGTCTGTAATCGATACACAATCGGAGTGACCCATCCTTCTTCTTAACGAACAGAACTGGAGCACCCCATGGTGAAGTGCTCGGACGGATGAAGCCCTTCTCCTGCAGTTCCTCTAACTGCTTCTTCAGCTCCACCATTTCCACTATCGGCATCCGATAAGGTGGAATGGAAATGGGAGTAGAACCAGGCTGCAACTGGATCTCAAACGTGATCTCCCGCTCTGGTGGCATCCCGGGCAAATCCTCCGGAAATACCTGCGGAAAATCTCGGACAACTGGAATCTTATCCAGCTCCAACCGAGTATCAGACGTGTTCAGACCGTAGTACTCCTCCGAATCCACTATCGGGACACGATCCGAACACTGCAGCTCCATCTGGTCCCGACCGCCTTCGTCCCATCTCGAACTCGAGAGGGTAACACCTCTCCAGAAACCGTAACACTACGGTTGGCACAGTCAATATGCACGGAATTCTTGGATAGCCAATCCATCCCAAGAATAACGTCATACTTCGGTGTGTTCAACACCAGCAGATCTGACATAATCCGGTGACTGCCAATGGATAGCACGCAGTCCCGTACCATCTCATTGGAAAGCAGAAACTGACTCCCAGCCGTCTTCACCATGAAGACGCTCGGAAGTCCACTGGTAGTCAGGTGGAGAGACTCGACACACTTTTGTGCCACAATCAAACAGACGCCCAAGATCAAACAATGCACGAACAGGAGTATCGTTCGAAGTAAAGTACCTTGGAGCGCCCACGCTGCGAAGTCTCTCCCCGCTCGATCTGAAACACCCGCCCTGCTCCGGGCTCTTTGTGGTGGAGGCTCACGCTGCGATGTCTCACCCCGCTCCACTGGAATACACGCCCTACTCCAGTGCTGCTGTGGCGGAGGGTGGCTGAAAGCAGTCGTCTCGGCTCTTTGTGATGGCCTCGGTCCGCCCCGTGAACCGCGCCCCGGGTGCGTTAGGCTGAAACCGAGGCTGCGGACGTGTAGCACTGCTGGACCCTGTCCCAGTGTCGAGAGGACAATCACGAATCCAATGATCTCTAGACCCGCATCGCAGACACTGCCCCGACTGCCTGTAACATGGCCGGCCGGGGTGCTGCCCGCCACAACTCGCACAAGTCGGGGATACTGGCGTAGTCCTGCTGCCCCTACTGCTCTGCCCAGACCTGCCTGACCTCCCTGAAGACCTCGCTGAACTCGCTGCGTGCGAAGCCCTCCTCTATCACCGGGTCGGTGCGGTAGGTACCGACTCTCAACCTCCTCCCGCTCGAGGAGTTGGGCCTTCTGCATGCCTCGTGGTAGGAAGTGATGTCCAGAGGTCTCAAAGCCCACCGATACTCGGGGGACGGCGGCGAATGAACCGCTTGGCCTTCTCTGCTCCATGCCATAATCTGCGGCACATAGCGGACCAATCGGTCAAACTCCCGCTCGTACTCACCAACGGTCCCGGTGCCTGCCTGTGTCATCAAACCGTGCTGACGGAGGTCCCCGACGGCATCCCCAATGTACCGCTGATGGAAGTAGTAAGCAACCGCTCCCAAGTCAAGTCCGAATCCTGACCCCCATCACGGGCTGCCTCGGCTCTCAGACGGCCCTGGAGGCTCCTCCACCAATGATCTGCACTGACCTGCAAATTGAATGTAGCCAACGAAACTCTCACATCATACGTAAGGTGTAGCCTCCCAAGGAGCTTGTCAACTCCCGCAAACCATGCCTCGGCCGCCTCGGGTCCTCCACGGCCGTTGAACCTCGGGGGGGTTCAAACGCTGAAACCGCTCCAGAAGTCTGATCTCATCAGACTGGCGTCTCAGCTCTTCCCGTCGGTGGTGGGACCGACGAGAACTCTCAGCACTGCGCAGATCTCCCTCCTCAGAATCACCATCCTGCTGATCCTGCGCACTGAGGTGGCTGCTGCCCACCTCCTGAACCGGCTGTCTCCGCTGTGGCCTGTCCGGACCTCCCTGTGCCTGCTGCTGCCCCTGAATCCGCTGGGCTGGTACTAAAGTACTCAACAACTGCTGAACCTAACCCAACACCTGTAGTATATCAGGAGCGGGTCCCTCAGCCTGCTGATCACTCGGGGGGGTGTGTGATCTGCTCGAGATCCCGGGTTTCTCTCGAACCCGCCTTCTAACCCTTGGAGGTGTGGGATCCCGGTCCCGAGCCTCCTGTTCTTGCTCACGCTGGCGGCGTGTTCTAGCAATACCTGAAAATGGATCAACCCAAAACCATATAACCCAACAATAAACTTTCTCTTCCTAAAGCTAGCAGCAGCATTTTATGGCTCTGTAGTGTAATGCAATGCATGATGCAAGGATTCTTTTCAGAATCACAACCTAAGTATTAAACCTTAAACATAGAATCAGATCATGTTTATAATCACGGAATCACTTCATATAACACCCACACCTTCCATAATGCTCCAAAGAACCGCCACTGCTCCACACGTATTCCGAAATGGTTCAAATAAGGAGTTGATCAGGCTCAGTACCGAACCACTCCAGAATGAAGTGTAAACCAGTAGCTCGCCCTTCGAAGTCATTACTCGTAGTACCTACCCATGAACTAGCATGATTTGCTCCAACAGTCCACCCTCGGACTTGTATGCTTACCTTCCACACACCATACCATAACCAACATACTTTACCTCTTGGGTCACTTTGACCCGACCTGCTCTGATACCAACTTGTCACAGCCACTCCGCCCGGTTGCGGAGGCGGAGCCGGCCGCGACGTCGTGAACCGGAACCCACGGCGGAAAGCGCGGTAATGGAGCATCGAGCTCAAATACAGAACAAACGAGTATCGACTAGCAACCTAAAAACTCGTACAAGGCAAGCATGCGCAACAACCCAACTTCTACCAAACATGCAGTTCATGGTTTATCCAACATCTATCATTGCCACAAACACAAAATCACCAGGCACCACAATTAAACAGCATTACCAATATAGGCAAGTCGGGGCTCCGCCCTCGACTCAGAAGACAAACAGAAGCAGAATATATCTCAAGTTGTAAACATTTACAACTACATGATCTGAACTATATGCATGCGATTCTGACTACAGAGCCAGTAATCAAAATCCTATAAATACCTAGCGCGGAATCTGAAGCGACCTCCGCACGTGGTACTGCTGCTGCAACCCAACCTCAAAATGAAGGAAGCACCGCGGAATCTCTACTCCGCCGGTTGCTTGTCAGGACGGCCTGAAAGTGGTAAACAGATAAAAGGGTGAGTCCTCAAAAGGACCCAGTAAGGGCTAATGGTAAAAGTGTAGTTTGCCCATAGGGCGACAATCTGAACCTGCAAAACAGATTATCACAACATATACATATACATACGAACATAAAACATAAAGCAAATCAGAATCCATCATATGCGGTCCAACCGCCAGAACGACCCGTAACGACAGCCCTCAGCAGAGGTCAGAATACACAGATCGTAGCAGAATGTATAGCACGGTACGGGTGGGGTCGCGATCCCCAAACCGCCGTAGGGTCACGTAAGCAAGTATCGGCACTCCGGTGCGGATACGTAATGTAACCAAGGAGTACCCGTGGTCTCTCCAACCATACGGGTCTCGTCACAAAATCAGAACATATAATAAAATATACAAATACAACAGAAATATCATACCTGGTAACATTTACGGAGCAGAACAAACGTACACTTTACCAAATTAAGCCCTTACCTCTAAAACGCTGCCCCGCAGCCCAAAACTCGGAAAATCCCGGCTCCCGACCCGAAACGCACAACTTGGCTCCTACGGGTCCGCGCTACTCCACCAACGCAGAATCAACCTGTACAACCATAATTGGATCAGAACACATCCAAACAAACCCCAGAAAGCAATTTCCGCACAAACTCGCACTTTCCCGCAAAATCCACGTAAAGCTCGGTTTCACGAACCGAGCTAGAACCTTATTATTCCAACACCCACAAACATATTCCAACCCTTAAACCCGCATTCCAGACACTTTTCCCGGTAAACCCGTATAAAACTAACTTTCTCATTTCTAACCCGAAAACGGTATTTCAAACGCCATAACGCACCTACTTCCACCCACATTACCAATTTAGCATCCAATTCAATCAACACACATCACCAACATGGAAAAAGAATCACTTCAACAATTCGACCCTTAACCAATTCTCCACCACACTTCCAAATCAAACCATTCAAGCTTCCAATTAATCACACTAATCACCAATTACACTTCCTAACCAAGATTACTAACCAATTACACCAAAATCACAAAACCTCTTCCTTAATAATTTCGGCCAAGTTAGGGATTTCTCACCCAACTTCCATTTCAATCCAAACAAAGTTCCATTAGCTCTCTTTAATTACCAATTACACTTCTTAACCAAGATTACTAACCAATTTCACCTAAACAACCACAATTTCTTCACTAATAATTCGGCCAAAGAGGGCTTTTTCCCTCAACTTGTTTTCCATCAAATTAAAACCATAGATTGTCTTAGAATCATGCAAGGAACAACATATCTCAAGCATGATTCAAGAACACAAACACACACAATTTTGGAAATTTAAGCATAAATTCGGCACCCCCTAGGGTTTCTCCATCCATGGAGTTTTCCAACAACCAACCATAGATTCCTACTCCCCTCAAGCTCAAGAACAACATACTAAAATTTTTGTGGGAGAGGATCACTCTAGCATTTTGACAAGAGTAAACCACTTAGCTTGAAAACTCTCTCTTTATCCAACTTTTCTTTGATTCCAAACTTGAAAGAGAAGAAAGGAAGAAGCTTACCAATCTTTTGGACTCAATCCCTTGAAGATTTCAGCAAGAACAAATGGAAGACATGGAGCTTGAAGAAGAAGAAGTGTGGCGGATGAGTAGGGAAGGAAGAAGAAGAAGAAAAGAAATGGAATTAAAATGAATTATCATGACATTTAGCCCTTTTATATTTTCCTTCCTTTTCCACATTTAATAAAAATTGGACAAGTGTCCCAGCCCATTAGTTGCTGCCGACTCCAGGCCAAAACCTGGCCCAAATTATTATTAACTTTTGGGTTAATTACCATTTAACCCACTAATTCTCCAAATCTTTGCAATTAAACCCCAATTTTAGGTAACGAACTCCAAATGAACCCAAAACTGACCAGAATCCTCAGAATACCATAACATTAATAAAACATTTTTCAAATATTTATTTACCCTTCCGAAGGCCCCACCGAGCTCGCTGATCCCGAACAAATCCGGCGTGGCCGCATAATAACCTGAGCCACAACCCGTCATGACAAAATTCCACAAAAATATCCATAAAATCCACCTTAAAATATAACATGACTTACCCTGGAGCCGTCGGAGAAATTCCATCCCGAGCCCCGGGATTCTGCCCAGAGCCCCGGGAGTCGCCCGGGACCGCACGTCCCGCTCCAGAAAATATGCTCCGTAAAAATCTCCGGATCGCTCCCACGATTCCAAATCCGCAAACGGTTCCTCAATCTGAGGTCCTGGGAGCGCTACCGAGCCCGCTGTACGTTCCGAGCCAACCCCGACAACCCCCCGGCGCCGGAAAAATATTTTCGGCGGAAATGTCCGGGGGACCCACACGAACTCAAATATGAAAGGGTTCGCCAAAATGATGCTTGGATAAGGCTCGGGAGCCGTCTGAACGCCCAAAACCGTGACCCGCAGACAAAACCGGAGCCCCGGGTCACCTTGGCCGCAACCCGCTCGGGGTGACCGTAACATCCTCCCCCTTAGGACTCTTGGTCCTCCAAGAGGGGCATCAAACGCTGATCTTGCTCGGGGTATCGCTCTCGATGTCTGCGCTCGGTCTCCCAAGTCGCTTCCCGGTCCGTATGATGTGACCACCGAACCTTGACCATGGGAATCAACTTGCTCGGAGTTTCCGAGTATCGCGTCCCCCGAAAGGCAATCGGTACCTCCCGATACGACAAATCAGGCTCCGGTGAACCTCCTCCACCGGTATCGCTCGCACGGGATCCAAGATGCACTTCTTCAACATACCGACATGAAAAGCGTTGTGCACATCAGACATACTCGGAGGTAAATCCATCCTGTAGGCCAACCTGCCTATCCGCTCCAGAATCTCGTACGGTCCGATATACCGCGGGGCTAACTTACCCCGTCTGCCAAATCTGACTGTCCCTCGGATCGGCGCCACCTTCAGCCAAACTCTGTCACCCACCTCAAACTCTAAGTCCCTGCGTCGCCTGTTCGCATATGAGGTGGTGCGGTCGTTCGCGGTCTTCAACCGCGCCTGAATCAACTTGATCTTTGCGGTGGTCTCCTCAATGAGCTCGGGACCCAGCTCAATCCTGTCAGACGCCTCAGTCCAACAGTGCGGTGTCATGCACCGTCGTCCATACAGCGCCTCAAACGGTGCCATGCCGATGGTACTCTGATAACTGTTATTATATGAAAACTCTACCAACGGCAACTGTTTGTCCCAATCCCCTCCGAAATCCAAAGTACAGCTCCGCAAACATATCCTCCAGAATCTGAATCACCCGCTCCGATCGACCGTCGGTTTGGGGATGGTAAGCTGTACTCGGATGGAGTCGCGTGCCCAGTGCCTTATGAAAGGCGCCCCGAAATGTGCGGTAAAACGCGGATCCCGATCGACACAATGGAGTCCGGTACTCCATGTAACCGCACAATCTCTCGATATACGAGATGGGCAAGCTTCTCCAGAGTCTGTCATCCGAATCGGCGAAAGTGAGCACACTTCGTCAAACGGTCCACGATAACCCGGATGGCATCGTGGTGAGACCGGAGTCGGGTAATGCGATCGAGAAAATCCATCGTGATGTTGCCCCACTTCGACTGGAATGGGCAAAGTCTGCAATGTCCCGCCGGTTTCGATGCTCCACCTTCACCCGCCGACAAGTGGCACACTTAGACACATGTGTGGCAATGTGTCTCCGCATACCCGGCCACCAAAAGTGGGTGCGCAAGATCTGATACATCTTCTCACTACCGGGTGGATGCTCAATCGGCTCGAATGTGCCTCACAAAATCTCATCCCGCAGAGTCGATCCTGGCACATACAACCGATCCCAAAGTATAGCAAACCCGCTGTATGAAACCTCGGTAGTAGTGCCCCTTTGTCCTCCCGGACAACTTCTTCAACTCTGGATCCCTCTCCCGTGCCTCTCGCACTCTGGCCCAACCACTCCGAATGAATGGTCAAAGTATATACCGAGCACTGCTCCCGGCGCTCCCACTGCGCCAAAGGCACGTCAAATCATTCTCCTCGGTCCGATCCTCGGTACCGCCTCCTCGACCACGCCGGTGTACTTCCTACTCAGAGCATCGGCCACTGTATTGCCTTTGCCCTCGGTGTACTCGATAGTGCAATCGTAGTCCTTGATGTACTCGAGCCACCTGCGCTGCCTCATGTTCAACTCCTTCTGAGTGAACAGATACTTCAGACTCTTATGATCTGTGAAAATATGAAATTTCTTTGCCGAGTAGGTAGTGCCTCCATTGCTTCAGCCGCATAAATCACTGCAGCCAACTCAAGATCATGCGTAGGATAGTTCTGCTCATGCGGTCGAAGCCGCCGCGACCCATAAGCTATCACGTTCCGCCCCGCATCAAAACACATCCCAACCCCGACCTAGATGCATCCGTGTAGATCACATAAGGTAGACTCGGGTCGGGTAGAACCAAGATCGGTGCGTTGGTCAGCCGTCGCTTCAACTCCCGAAAGTTCTCCTCACACTTCTCCGACCACACAAATGGCTGCCCCTTCTTGGTTAAGCTGCGTGAGTGGGAAGCCAAAACGGAAAACCCCGGCACAAACCGCCGGTAGTAGCCTGCTAACCCCAGAAAACTCCTGATCTCCCGTACCGAGGTTGGCTGCTTCCACTCCTGCACCGCCTTAACTTTCTCAGGATCCACTGACAAACCGTGCTCACCGATGATATGCCCGGAAAAGACACCTCTCGGATCAGAAGTCACACTTTGAGAACTTAGCGTAAAGCTGGTGTTCCCAAAGTGTCTGTGAAACAATCCTCGGATGCTCCGGTGTGAATCCTCATCCCGAGAGTAAATCGAATGTCATCGATGAACACTACCACAAATGAGTCCAGATACGGTCGGAACACCCGGTTCATCATGTCCATGAACGCAGCCGGTGCGTTGGTCAAACCGAATGGCATCACCGTATACTCATAATGCCCATACCGCGTCACGGAAAGCTGTCTTCGGAATGTCCTCCTCCTTCACTCGCAGCTGAAAGTACCCGATCGCAGATCGATCTTGAAAAGATCTTCGCACCTCTCAGCTGATCAAAGAGATCGTCGATCCTCGGCAGTGGGTACCTGTTCTTGATGGTGATGGCATTCAACCGTCTGTAATCGATGCACAATCTGAGTGATCCGTCCTTCTTCTTAACGAACAGAACCGGAGCACCCCATGGTGAAGTGCTCGGACGGATGAAGCCCTTCTCCTGCAGTTCCTTTAACTGCTTCTTCAGCTCCACCATTTCCACTATCGGCATCCGATAAGGTGGAATGGAAATGGGAGTAGAACCAGGCTGCAACTGGATCTCAAACGTGATCTCCCGCTCTGGTGGCATCCCGGGCAAATCCTCCGGAAATACCTGCGGAAAATCTCGGACAACTGGAATCTTATCCGGCTCCAACCGAGTATCGACGTGTTCAGACCGTAGTACTCCTCCGAATCCACTATCGGGACACGATCCGAACACTGCAGCTCCATGCTGGTCCCGACCGCCGTCCCATCTCGAACTCGAGAGGGTAACACCTCTCCGTAAACCGTAACACTACGGTTGGCACAGTCAATATGCACAGAATTCTTGGATAGCCAATCCATCCCAAGAATAACGTCATACTTCGGTGTGTTCAACACCAGCAGATCTGACATAATCCGGTGACTGCCAATAGATAGCACGCAGTCCCGTACCATCTCATTGGAAAGCCAAAACTGACTCCCGGCCGTCTTCACCATGAAGACGCTCGGAAGTCCACCGGTAGTCGGTGGAGAGACTCGACACACTTTTGTGCCACAATCAAACAGACGCCCCGATATCAAACAATGCACGAACAGGAGTATCGTTCGAAGTAAAGTACCTTGGAGCGCCCACGCTGCGAAGTCTCTCCCGCTCGATCTGAAACACCCGTCCCTGCTCCGGGCTGCTGTGGTGGAGGCTCACGCTGCGATGTCTCACCCCGCTCCACTGGAATACACGTCCTACTCCAGTGCACCGTGGCGGAGGGTGGCTGAAACGGTCGTCTCGGCTGCTGTGATGGCCTCGGTCCGCCCCGCTGTGAACCGCGCCCCCGGGGTGCGTTAGGCTGAACCCGAGGCTGCGGACGTGTAGCACTGCTGGATCCCTGACCCAGTGTCAGAGGACAATCACGAATCCAATGATCACTAGCCCCACATCGCAGACACTGCCCTGACTGCCGGTAGCATGGCCGGCCGGGGTGCTGCCCGCCACAACTCGCACAAGTCGGGGATACTGGCGTAGTCCTGCTGCCCCTGCTGCTCTGTCCAGACCTGCCTGACCTCCTGAAGACCTCGCTGAACTCTGCCGTGCGAAGCCCTCCCTCTATCACCGGATCGGTGCGGTAGGTACCGACTCTCAACCTCCTCCTGCTCGAGGAGTTGGGCCTTCTGCACAGCCTCGTGGTAGGAAGTGATGTCCAGAGGTCTCAAAGCCCACCGATACTCAGGACGCAAGCGGCGAATGAACCGCTTGGCCTTCTCCTGATCCATGCCATAATACTGCGGCACATAGCGGACCAATCTGTCAAACTCCCGCTCGTACTCTCCAACAGTCCTGGTGCCCTGCTCCAGGACATCAAAGCGTGCTGACGGAGGTCCCGACGGCATCCCCAATGTCTTGCTGATGGAAGTAGTAAGCAACTGCTCCCAAGTCAAGTCCGAATCCTGCCCCCATCACGTCTTGCCTCGGCTCTCGACGGCCCCGAGGCTCCTCCACCAATGATCTGCACATCTGCAGTTGAATGTAGCCAACGAGACTCTCACCTCAGACGGAAGGTGTAGCCTCCCAAGGAGCTTGTCAACTCCCGCAAACCATGCCTCAGCCGCCTCAGGTCCTCCACGGCCGTTGAACCTCGGGGGGTTCAAACGCTGAAACCGCTCCAGAAGTCTGATCTCATCGATCGGCGTCTCGGCTCTTCCGTCGGTGGTGGGACCGACGAGAACTCTCAAGCCTTTGCGCAGATCTCCCTCCTCGAATCACTATCCTGCTGATCCTGCGACCGAGGTGGCTGCTGTCCACCCCCTGATCTGGCTGTCTTCGCTGTGGCCTGTCCGGACCTCCTCGTGCTGCTGCTGCCTCGAATCTGGCTGGTACTAAAGTACTCAACAATCTCTGCTGAACCCGACCCAACACTGTAGTATATCGGGAGCGGGTCCTCAACCCGCTGATCACTCGGGGGTGTGTGTGAGCGCTCGAGATCCCGGGTTTCTCTCGAACCCGCCTTCTAACCCTTGGAGGTGTGGGATCCCGGTCCCGACCCTCCTGTTCTTGCTCACGCTGACGGCGTGTTCTAGCCATACCTGAAAATGGATAAACCCAAAACCATATAACCAACAAATAACTTTCTCTTCCTAAGCTAGCAGCGGCATTCTATGGCTCAGTAGTGTAATGCAATGCATGATGCAAGGATTCTTTTGAGAATCACAAACTAAATATTAAACCTTGAACATAGAATCGATCATGCTTATAATCACGGAATCACTTCATATAACACCCACACCTTCCATAATGCTCCAAAGAACCGCCACTGCTCCACACGTATTCCGAAATGGTTCAAATAAGGAGTTGATCGGGCTCCGCATCGAACCACCCGAATGAAGTGTAAACCAAGAGCTCGCCCTTGAAGTCATTACTCGTAGTACTTACCCATGAACTAGCATGACTTGCTCCAACAGTCCACCCTCGAGCTTGTATGCTTGCCTTCCACACACCACACCATAACCAACATACTTTACCTCTTGGGTCACTTTGACCCGACCTGCTCTGATACCAACTTGTCACAGCCATTCCGCCCGGTTGCGGAGGCGGAGCCAGCCGCGACGTCGTGAACCGGAACCTACGGCGGAAAGCGCAGCAAAGGAGCATCGAGCTCAAATACAAAACAACGAGTATCGACTAGCAACCTAAATACTCAAGCAAGGCAAGCATACGCAACAACCCAACTTCCACCAAACAAGCGCTTCATGGTTTATCTAACATCAATCATCGCCACAAACACAAAAGCACTGTGCACCATAATTAAAGCAATTACCGATATAGGCAAGTCGGGCTCCGCCTCGACTCGAAGACAAACAAAGCAGAATATATCTCAAGTTATACAACATTTACAAATTACATGATCTGAACTATATGCATGCAGTTACAGCTACAGAGCCAGTAAACAAAATCCTATAAATACCTAGCGCGGAATCTGAAGCGACCTCCGCACGTGGTACTGCTGCTGCAACCCAACCACAAAAGAAGGAAGCACCGCGGAATCTCTACTCCGCCGGTTGCTTGTCAGGACGGCCTGAAAGTGGTAAACAGATAAAAGGGTGAGTCCTCGAAAGGACCCAGTAAGGGCTTAAGGTAAAAAGTACAGTTTGCCCATAGGCGACAATCAACTCGCAAAACAGATTATCACAACATATACATATACATACGAACATAAAACATAAAGCAAATCAGAATCCATCATATGCGGTCCAACCGCCAGAACGACCCGTAACGACAGCCCTCAGCAGAGGTCGAATATACGGTCGAGTAAGCAGATAGCACGGTACCGGTGGGGTCGCGATCCCCAAACTGCCGTAGGTCACACGTAAGTATCGGCACTCCGGTGCGGATACACGTAATGTAACCAAGGAGTACCCGTGGTCTCTCCAACCATACGGGTCTCGCCACGTAATCGAACATATAAATAAAATATACAAATACAACAGAGATATCATACCTGATAACATATATGGAGCAGAACAAACGTACATTTTACCAAATTAAGCCCTTACCTCTGAAACGCTGCCCCGCAGCCCAAAACTCGGAAAATCCCGACTCCCGACCCGAAACGCACAACTTGGCTCCTACGGGTCCACGCTACTCCACCAACGCAGAATCAAGCTGTACAACCATAATTGGATCAGAACACATCCAAACAAACCCCAGAAAGCAATTTCCGCACAAACCCGCACTTTCCCGCAAAATTCCACAGAAAGCTCGGTTTTACGAACCGAGCTAGAACCTTGTTATTCCAACACCCACAAACATATTCCAACCCTTAAACCCGCATTCCAGACACTTTTCCCGGTAAACCCGCATAAACCCAACTTCCTCATTTTTAACCCGAAAATGGCATTTCAAACGCCATATCGCACCTACTTCCATCCACATTACCAATTTAGCATCCAATTCAATCAAAACACATCACCAACATGGAAAAAGAATCACTTCAACAATTCGACCCTTAACCAATTCTCCACCACACTTCCAAATCAAACCATTCAAGCTTCTAATTAATCATACTAATCACCAATTTCACTTCTTAACCAACATTACTAACCAATTGCATCAAAATCAACAAAATCCTTCTTTGAACAATTCGGCCAAGTTAGGGATTTCTCACCCAACTTCCATTTCAATCCAAACAAAGTTCCATTAGCTCTCTTTAATTACCAATTACACTTCTTAGCCAAGATTACTAACCAATTTCACTTAAATCAACCAAAATCAACATAAACCCTAGCTTGATAATTTCGGCCAAAGAGGGGTTTTTTACTCAACTTGTTTTCCATCAAATTAAAACCATAGATTGTCTTAGAATCATGCTAGGAACAACATACTTGAAGCATGATTCAAGAACACAAACACACACAATTTTGGAAAATTCATCAAAATTCGGCACCCCTAGGGTTTCTTCATTCCATGGAGTTTTCCAACAACCAACCAAAGATTCCTACTCCCCTCAAGCCCAAGAACAACATACTAAAATTTGAGAGGGAGAGGATCACTCTAGCATGTAGTGAAGAACAAACCTCTTAGCTTAAAACTCTCTCTTTATCCACCTTAAACATGATTTCAACTTGGAAAGAGGATGGAAGGAAGAAACTCACCAATTTTGGAGCTCAAATCCTTGTGGTTTCAGCAAGGGGAGGTGAAGAACTTGGAGCTTCAAAGAGGAAGAACATGGCGGATGAGTAGGGAAGGAAGAAGAAGAAGAAAAGAAATGGAATTAAAATGAATTATCATGACATTTAGCCCTTTTATATTTTCCTTCCCTTTTCCACATTTAATAAAAATTGGACAAGTGTCCAGCCCATTAGTTGCTGCCGACTCCAGCCCAAAACCTGGCCCAGAATTTTATTACTTTTGGGTTAATTACCATTTAACCCACTAATTCTCCAAATCTTTGCAATTAAACCCCAATTTTAGGTAACGAACTCCAAATGAACCCAAAACTGACCAGAATCCTCAGAATACCATAACATTAATAAAACATTTTTCAAATATTTATTTACCCTTCCGTAGCGTCCCACCGAGCTCGCTGATCCCGAACAAATCCCGGCGTGGCCGCATAATAACCTGAGCCACAACCCGTCATGACAAAATTCCACAAAAATATCCATAAAATCCACCTTAAAATATAACATGACTTACCCTGGAGCCGTCGGAAAAATTCCATCCCGAGCCCCGGGATTCCGCCCAGAGCCCCGGGAGTCGCCCGGGACCGCACGTCCCGCTCCAGAAAATATGCTCCGTAAAAATCTCCGGGTCGCTCCCACGATTCCAAATCCGCAAACGGTTCCTCAATCTGAGGTCCTGGGAGCGCTACCGAGCCCGCTGTACGTCCCGAGCCAACCCCGACAACCCCCCGGCGCCGGAAAAATATTTTCGGCGGAAACGTCCGGGGGACCCACACGACCTCAAATATGAGAGGGCTCGCCAAAATGATGCTCGAGATAAGGCTCGGGAGCCGTCTCAACGCCCAAAACCGTGACCGCGAGCCAAAATCGGAGCCGGGTCACCGGCCGCAACCCGCTCGGGGTGACCGTAACAATGATTTATACATAGTATGGGCGAAGGTCATCTGCGTGGAAGTTGCGAGGGAGTTGTTTCCCGTCTTGGTCCTGCAACTCATAGACGTCTGGCCGGACTTGTTTGTAGATGATATAGGGGCCTTCCCTGTTACAGTCACCCCGAGCGGGTTGTGACCCGGGTGACCCGGGGCTCCGGTTTTGGCCTGCGGGTCATGTTTTTGGTCGGTTAAATGGCTCTCGAGACTAATCTGAGTATTATTTCTCGGAATCCTTCGGGTTTGGAGGTCGTGTGGGTGGGTCCCCCAGACATTTTCGCCGAAAATATTTTTTCGGGGCGGGACTTGTCTCAGGGCGTACAGCGGGCTCGGTAGCGCTCCCGGGACCTCGGAATGAGAAACCGTTTGCATATTTGGAATCGTGGAAACGTCCCGGATCTTTTTACTGAGTATATTTTCTGGGGCGGGACGTTCGGTCCCGGGCGACTCCCAGGGCTCGGGACGGGAATCCTGGGGCTCGGGATGGAAATTTTTCGACGGCTTCGGTGAGACGGATTTTATGGTAATATTTGTGGATTTTTGGCATGGTGTGATTTTGGTCCGGGTTAGCACGCGCGGGACGTTGTTTTTGTTCGGGCGGGCACGGTAGGACACCGTGGATTGGTAATTAAGCATGTGAAAGATGTTTTGTGTGTGTTATGTTAATCCGAGGGTTTTGTTCAGTTTTCGTCCCAATTGGGGGTTGAAAACTGCGGTTGGGCTAAATTGCAACCTTTTGGGAAAGTTTAAGGACTAAGTTATAATTAGCCCATAAGTCAGCAATAATTGGAAAGGAGGAGGAGAGAAGGTCGGCTGAAATGAGGAGGCTATGGACACTTGTCCTATTTTGGTTTAAGTTGGAAAAAGAAAAGAAAAGAAATGAAAGTATAAAAGGAAGAAAGGTTTATTTTCTTTCATTTTTTCTTCTTCTTCTTCCTTCTCTCCCTAAACGCCATTAACACTATTCATTGAAGCTCTTCAGGTGTTCTTCATTTTGGCAAGGAATCAACAAGGATTTGGGCTTAAATCATTGGTAAGCTTCTCCTCTTTAAGAATCTACAAGTTGGAAGCATGGATTTTGGGTGGAAAGTGGGTTTAGAAACCAAATTGTGTTTGTTCTTTGCTACTAGTTTGGTTGATCTTCTTGCTTCCATCTTTTAGTATGTTCTTCTTGGGGTGGAGAGGAGTAAGAATCATGGTTTAGATTTTGGAAGAACATCTTGGATGGTGGAAACCTAATTTGGCCGAATTTTGATGAATTTTCTAAAATGGTGTAGAGTTGTGTTCTTGAATCATGCTTTGGATATGTTGTTCCTAGCATGATTCTAAGGCTTTCTATGGTTTCAATTTGATGGAAAACATGTTGGGTGAAAAAGCCCCAATTTTCCGAAATCCATAAGCTAGGGTTTATGTTGATTCTTGGTGATTTAGGTGTAATTGGTTAGTAATCATGCTTAGGAAGTGTAATTGGTGGTTAAAGTGGGTAATTGGTGGTTTGAATGGATTGATTTGGAAGTGTGGTGAAAAGTTGACAAAGGGCCGAAACTTGGAATGAAACTTTAGTTAAGTTGGGTTATGTTTTGGTTGATTTGGATAGTAATTTGGTATCGTGGATGGAAGTAGGTCCGTAATGGTGTTTGAAACGTCGTTTTCGGATAATGGGAGAAAAAGTTACCTTTATGCGGGATTACGGGTAAAGTGTCTGGAAAGTGGGGTTTAAAGGTTGGAATATGTTTGTGGGTGTTTGAATAACAATGTTCTAGCTCGGTTCGTGAAACCGAGCTTTCTGTGGATTTTTGCGAGAAAGTGCGGGATTGTGCGGGTTTGGTTTCTGGGGGTCTGTTTTGGTGAGTTCTGACTTGTTTGTGGTTGTTCAGTGTGTTTCTGCGTTGGTGGAGTTGTGCGGGACCGTTAAAGGCACGCTTTCACTTTTCGGGTCGGGAGCCGGGATTTCCCGGGATTTGTACTGCGGAGCAGCTTTTCGAGGTAAGGGCTCAACTTCTCTCGTTATGCATTCTGGGAGTATTTGCATGTATATCGGGTTTAGTTGAGGCGGGTTCCGGGTGAGGGCGGTGGTTCGGTGATCCCGAGACCCGTCATATGGTAAGATGCACGTTTGTTCTGTTTCAAGGCCCGGATGGTCTTGGAGGCCACGGGTTTATGTTCTGCTCTGTATATCCGCACTAGGTGCCGATATTCTGTGTATACCTTTTGGTATACTTCTGTTTATATTATGTTCTGTTTTGCATATGCATTATGATATATTTTGTTCTGTGACGAGACCCGGATGGTCTTAGTGGCCACGGGTGCTCTTTGGTTCTGATCTGTGTATCCGCACTAGGGGTGACGATACTTCTATTCTGTGGTGTCCGCACTGAGAGTGCCGACGTTCTGTTCTGTGTCCGCACTGGAGGGTGCCGGCATTCTGTGTATATCCGCGCTAGGGGCGCCGATATACTTCTGTGACACTACGACAGTTTGGGGATCGCGACCCCGGCCGGTACCGTGCTTCTGTTCTGTTCTGTTCTGTATATTCTGACCTCTTAGAGAGGGCTGTCGTTTTGGGTCGTTCTGGCGGTTGGACCGCGTATGATGGGTTCCGGCTCACCTCTGACATTTGCATACATGCATATGTATATATATATATATATATATATATATATATATATATATATATATATGTGCTTGTGTTTGTTCTGTTTTGCAGGTTTGGCTCGGCAGCACTTGTACAAACTGCATCTTACCTCAGCCCTTACTGGGTCCTCCCGAGGACTCACCCCTTATATGTTTACCACCTTTCAAGTCGGTCTGACAAGCAGCCGGCGGACTAGAGATCCGCGGTGCTTTCTGTTTTGGTTTCAGGTATTGATAGTTCCCTTGTGGAACCTCCGTTCTGTTCTGTTCTGTTCGGGTTTAAGGGGTAGTCTCGGTAGAGGTTTCTGGTTGGTGTATCTGATTTCAGTTCTGATGGATTACGGTTAACTAACTCTCCTCTCTTTGGTTGTGCTTTAGCAGCAGCAGCAGTACCTTGTGCGGGAATCTTCTGGGCGAGAGGTTTTCCTGATTCCGCACCTAGGTATTCTAGGGTTTACTTTGGTGGCTCTGTAGGTGTAGTTGCATGCATGTATTTTGGATCATGATATTGTATATGACGTATATTCTGGAATATGTGTTGATTCTGTATCTGATTCTGAGTCGAGGGCGGAGCCCCGACTTGCCTATATTGGATTTGTGTATGAATTGGTTTCTGTGGTTTGCTCATCATTGGTCTTGTATGGTATTCCATGAACTGCGTGTTTGGGAATGGTTGAGATATTTTGTATACTTGCCATGTACGTGTATTGTAGGTTACGGGTCGAGATGCGACTAATCCGTTTAGTGAGCAAAGTGTTCTCGGGCACCGAGCCTTCGAGAACTAGACTTTGCGGGCCGGGTCATGGGACCACTGCACGTAGCGGGCTTCGTAGTACCATTACCGCGCTTTCCGCCGTGGTTTCCGTCTCCGAACGTCGCGGTCAGCCTTGCCTCCGCAACCAGGCGGGGTGGTCGTGACTTTCCCAGTTGGGCCGCAGGAAACCCTGTTTAGGGTCGCGAGCAGTGAGGATAGTCCTGAGTAGTGCGAGGCCTCCTGGTTTGAGTGCCTTGGGCGTGACTTTGGCGTCATGATGCAAGTTGAGACGATGTTTGAGGGCGAACAGGCGAAGGCGTGCCCCTTCGCGCAGTTCCTCGAGCAGGTCCAATCTAGCGCGAAGTCCCTGAGTGTTGGCTTCATCACTGAAATTGATCATCCTGATTGTTGGGAAGTCTGCCTCGATGGGAAGGAGTGCGTCAGTGCCATAGACAAGGGAGAACGGTGTTTCGCCTGTTGGCGTTCTTGTTGTTGTTCTATAATCCCATAGGACGCTTGGGAGCTCATCAACCCATCGCCCCTTTGCGCCAGTCAGGTGCTTCTTGAGTCCCTCTTTGATTGTGCGGTTGGTGACCTCAACTTGGCCGTTGGATTGGGGGTGTGCCACTAGGGCATACAGCATGCGGATCTTGTTGTCCTCAGCCCAATGCTGGACGCTGTGGCTGGCGAACTGGCAGCCGTTGTCTGTGATGACGGCGCAGGGGCTGCCATATCGACAAACGATGTTTTTCCACAGGAATTTGATGATCTTTTAGGATGTTATCTTTACCAAGGGATCGACTTCAATCCACTTTGTGAAATAGTCCACGGCGACAACACAAAACCGGTACTGACCTGTCGCCTTTGGTATTGGTCCGATGAGGTCGAGACCCCAAAGGGCAAAGGGCACAAGGTTTGTGAGTGCGAGAGATTCCATGGATGGTAGTCATTGGATGCGCGATTTGATCTGGCATTGATGGCACGTTTTGACAAGTGAGGCCGCGTCTTTCTTCAAGGTAGGCCAGTAGTATCCCTGGCGAAGGGCTTTGTGTGCCAGTGCCTCTGTAGCAATGTGAGCACCACAACTGCCCTGGTGGATGGTCTCCAATACAGTGAGTCCCTCCTTGGCGGTGAGGCGATGTTGGAGGGGTGAAGAGAATCCACGATGCCACATCAGCCCGTTTATGAGGACGGATCTCGTCACTCGAGTGCGGGTGCGCGGATCTGTGGGGATCCCCTTGAGTTGGGCGATGAAGGGAGTTCGCCAGTCATCCGGATCTTCTTTTGCTTCGAGTGAGCCAATGTCCATCGCTCCGTCGATTGACGGTCGAGCCAGAGTCTCCAATGCGGAAGGTGTCTTTCCCTTGGAGAGCATTTCCGCTATGGTGTTCTCGGAAAGAGGGATATGAATGAAGACTACCTCCTCGAAGTTCGTCCGCAGGGAGTTGATAAGCTTGAGGTACTTGATCAAAGTGGCATCCTTGCACTCTCAGCACCCCTGTACTTGGTGTATCGCTAGTTTGAGGCCCGCGATGAGGGCTTCATATTCTGCAACGTTATTAGTTACTGGGAACTGGAAAGATACACAGAGAGTAGTTTCCATACCTAGTGGTCCACGCAAGTAGATGCCCCCCGTTGGAGATGCCGCTTTGGATGTGCCATCAACGTACATTTCCCATTCTGGGGCCGGAGGTTCAGGCACTGGGACTTGTTCCTGAGGTGTGCAACACTCATCTACCGAGAATTCTGCCAGGAAATCAGCGAGAAACTGACCCTTTATTGCTTTGCGGGGTTCATAGCTGATGTCGTATCCGCTCAGTTCAATGCACCATTTTGCGAGGCGGCCTGAGTGCTCCGATCTTTGAAGGATCTCCTTGATTGGCAAGTCCGTTCGTACTGTGATAGTGTGCCCTTGGAAGTAGGGCATGAGCTTCTTGGCTACATAGACTAGTGATAGGATGGCTTTTTGTAAAGGAGGGTACCTTGTTTTTGCGGATTGTAAGGTGTGGCTGGTGTAGTAGACCGGCCACTGCTTGTCAGCTTCCTCCTTGATGAGAACTGAGGCCACACTGTTGCTCCTTTTGGAGAGATACAGGACAAGGTCATCGCCAGCTTGGGGCACTTGAGGGTGGGTAGCTCTTGTAGGTGCTGCTTGATGGTGTCGTAGGCCGCTTGGCAATCCTCCGTCCACTTGCAAGCTTTCTTCTTCCGGATTTGGTTGAAGAAAGGCTTGCAACGGTCACTAAGCTTAGATATGAACCTCCCCAGGGCTACTAACCTCCCTGTCAGTTGTTGGACGTCTTTTAGGCCTCTGGGGATGCGGAGGTTGGCGATGGCCTCGATCTTCTTGGGATTGGCACGAATCCCTCCTTTTGAGACTTGGTAACCGAGAAACTTCCCTTCGCCAACGCCAAAGATGCACTTCTTTAGATTCAGGCGCATGTATGCGCGAAAGTTGGCGAAGGTCTCTTCTAGATCCTCCAGGTGCTTGGTGGTGGCCTTGCTCTTCACCACTATGTCGTCAACATAGGCCTCAAGATTCCTCCCAATCTGATCTGCGAAGACCCTGTTCACCAACCTTTGAAAAGTCGCCCCTGCATTCCTCAAGCCAAAAGGCATGCGAATGTAGTGGTAGACCGCTTCGCCAGTTGTGAAGGCAGATTTCATGGCATCTTCAGGATCCATGAAGATTTGATGGTAGCCACTGTACACATCAAGGAAACAAAGGACTGGGTATCGCACCAGTTGTAGGGCAGTTGGTCTATGGGAGGTACGGGATATGGATCTCTAGGGCAGGCCCTGTTGACCCCCTTGTAGTCCACACACAGGTGCCACTCTCTATTTTCTTTGTTTGCAAGCACGATATTAGCGACCCACTCAGAGTAGTGAAATTCCTTAATTACATTGGCATCCAACAACTTCTGCACCTCAATGCGTACAAACAGCAACTTCTGCACCTCAATGCATACAAACTCTTTTTGGTCTGGGGCCATGCCCCTTGTTTTCTGCCTAATTGGCTTAAAGCCAGTGAGTATATTGAGTTTATGGGAGATAACAGAAGGATCTACGTCTGGGAGGTCAGCTGGGCTCCATGCGAAGACGTCCATGTTGGCATGGAGGAGGTGAATGAGGGCTTCCTTTTCCTTTTCTGGGAGGTTCTTCCCAATGTGGAACTTCTTGCCTGGAGATATCTCGACCTCCTCAAAGTTACCAGATAGGTCTGGGGCCACCTCGCTCTCTCGCACAGGCTCCTCAGCTGGTTTCTTCCTCTTTGGCTCCATGCATTGAGGCAGTTGAGAGGGGCCAGCGAGCGCGTTGACATAGTTGCCCCTAGCCATGTTCTGGTTGACGTAGATGTAGGCATCGCCGGCGGAGGTGCGGAACACCAGTGTTAAGGTGCGCACGTCACAGCGAATGTGGAATTCAGTCTGTGTAGCGCGCCCAACAATGGCATTGTAGGGCGAGGGGAGGTCGAGGATGATGAAGTCCACGAAGCTAGAGTGGAAAACCTGCCTGTTGTCCTTGGTGGCGTCAACCATCATGAACAGGAGTGTGATGACTCCCAAGGTTGGGATCTCTTCCCTTCCGATCCCAAAGGTTGCTCCCTTCGCCGGCTTGATTTGAGACAGGGGTACCTTCACCTCAACAAGTGTGTGCTTGTAAATGACGTTGGCATTAGCCCTTGTATCCATGTAAATCCGGCCAATATCCCACCCGGCGATGCTAGCTGTGATGATGAGTGGATCTGAATAGGGAATCGCCACAGAAGTCCCATCGTGGCGGTGGATGAGGTGGCTAGCTGTGTGATCAAGTTGATAGATCTGTCTCATATAACGGCGCCTCACAGCTGCGCCTTCACACTGAGTGATCACACTGATGTGGCCCCTGGCAGGTGGGATCTGATCAGCTCCCCTATGGGCCCTGTTCTGTCTGTGGTGGTCCCGTCCGTGATCCTCCCGATCGCCTTCACGCTTGTATCCCCTGGGAGAACCTCTTCGCGGGGAAGGGTTGCGAACAAGGAACTCCGTGAGCTTCCCCTGAGCAATCATTTCTGCCAGCATGCGCTTGAGTTCCACGCACTCCTCAGTATCGTGGTCCTTGTCGCGATGGTAGCGGCAGTATTTTCTGTTTGGCCTCGCAGCGCCTTTGGGATGTGGGCGAGGCCATTTGGTGATCTCCCTTCTCTGCTCCAGGGCATGGAAGATGTTGGTACGGGAGTCTCTGAGTGGGGGAAGGGTTGGATTTGCCCTGTCCCTGTTGCCCTGTGGAGGCTGTTGCCTCCGCTGTCCATGGCCCCTGGAGTCTGGCATGCGCGAGGGTTGCCCCCTCGCGTCAGTTGTTGAGCCCTTGAGATAGGGCCTGGTGACCTCCTCAGTGTGCATGAACCTAGTTGCCCTGTCGAGGAACTGCTCCATGTTGCGAGGAGGGTTGGTGTGCACGTCGATGAAGAACAGGGAATCCCACTGGAGACCTTGTATGGATGTCAGGAGACGAGTCTCCTCACCCAGGTTTGGGACCTGGATAGATTCCCCTTGGAACTGGTGGATGTAGTCCCTCAAGGACTCATCCTTCCTCTGACGCACCTTAAGCAGGTGCCCTGCAGTTTTTGGCGGAGGCTTGGAGACGACAAAGTGGTTAGAGAAAACACGGGAGAGTTCCTCGAAGGAGTCGAATTGCTTACCGCGGAGGGTGGTGTACCAATTGGCTGCAGCTCCAGTGAGGGTAGAGCTAAAAGCCCTACAGAGGGTGCTGTCATCAGCCCTTGCGATCGCCATCGCAGAGATGTAGAGTTGGAGGTGGATGTCCGGGTCTGATAGACCGTCATAGGAGTCCAGCTTGTGTTGGTGAAACTGCTCCGGTAGTGGAGCTTACAAGATCCTCTGGGTGAAAGGCTGGCGGAGAGGCGCGCCGTGGAGTAGGCCGTTTGCCCTTACTTCCCTCTTCTCAATTTGCTCCAGACGCCGAGCAAGGGCGGCGAGCGCGGCGGAGTGGGCTGGATCAGGATAGGTTTCCTGCTGTGGTGGAGGAAGAGGAAGCTCTTGGTGATTGTGTGGATGTTGGATTGTTTGGAAGCCTCCTGCGGCCAAAGTGCCGCGCAGATTTTGAGCAACCGTCTCGGTGATCGCCGTGAGGATTGCGGGGTCGAGACCGGCCACCGCAGAGTTCTAAACGATGACGTTGTGTGGCGCCCCCACCACACCAGCTGATCGGTTGTGATTCGTCGAGAGGGTGACATGCCCAGATCTCACGGCGACGTCTACCCCCGTCGTGTGGATGACTTCCCTCGAGGGAGGGCCATTACGGTCACCATGGGAGGAGCTTTCCCCCGTCGAGTGGACTGACGCTCCACGGTTTGCAGCGGCGGCGGGTGGATTTCTCCTTCCACGGCCGTTCTGCCGGCTTGCGCTCCTTG
The DNA here is from genome assembly GCA_024586325.1 of Stellera chamaejasme. Classification (NCBI taxonomy): domain Eukaryota; kingdom Viridiplantae; phylum Streptophyta; class Magnoliopsida; order Malvales; family Thymelaeaceae; genus Stellera; species Stellera chamaejasme. Next base: position 50,844,532 of record CM044981.1, on the reverse strand, counting down.
TCGTAGGCATGGCTTCAGTTCTTAGTGGTTTTCTTCGTGGGATTGTTGATAGTTCCCACAGACGGCGCCAATCTGATAGCCTTGTTCCTTGACGGGACTGGCTTCCAGATACTTGAACGGTTGAGGAGATGGTGAGAACGACGATCTGAAGCTCCGGAGTAATCTGCAAGATGTAAAACGGAATACTCAGGAGCAGAAAGAGGAGTGGGGGTGTGTAGATAGGGTGTACCTTTCCCAAGCCGTCCTTTTATAGGAGGCGCTGAGGTGGTGGTTGTCCCATGATCCAGAGTAGTGGAGTGCTCCCCCACGTTCCGGAGTAGTGGAAGACCGGAGGTATGATGGAGAACGTGGGTAGGTCGTGGAGGTAACCGTTCCCAGCTTCCTTTCCTCGGTCTGTGACATTGTTGCTAAGTGTTGGATGGCGAAGGCCAGGAGATGCGACTGCCTTGCGAAGCCAGTAGGTGCGAAGCTCTCCTGATAATGCCTTCACGAGATGCGGTGGCATCGCGGTGCGTATCCTTGGTTGCTGCTGATGATGTTGCGAGGGGTGATGCGCGAGGGGCATTTGCTTGGGTAGTGTACCAATTGCTTGTTAGGCATAACTGAAAATAATATTTAAGCAATCAATTTAAAATTACTACAAATGAATGATAACATAACAATTAAGTTAGCACTTATACATTGTGTAATTAAAAAACTTCAAAACAAGAATTCAATTAGAATTAGGAATTAAACTTGTAATTTTATTTTTACTCCAATTAAACTATTAACTAGGTTCCTTACTTCCTAGGAACTAAGAAACATGCAGACCTAATAAATAAATACAACTTTTACTTCCTAGAAACTAAGAAACATAAAGACCTAATAAATAAATACAACTTGTAACAATTAAACTATTAACTAGGTAGTAGGTTCCTACTTCCTAAAAACTAGAATCGTGAATTGGGAAGAAAGAAACAAAATACTATTAAATAAATACAGCTTTTTTCATCTAATTGGGAAGAAAGAAACAAAATACTTAATAAATTAAAAGAAAAAAACAACATTTACCTAAGTGGAAGAGAAGAGTAGCAGCTGCTGCTTCTATCCTTGTCGCCGAGAAAGTGTCAAAGTGGATTGGTGGAAGGTTTGTGGAAAGGGGATATGTAGGGTAGGGTTATATTTGGAGTGGGTTTTGGACTTATAAATTGAGTAATAATTTATTGAATTGGGCTGAATTTTAATTTTTGATTGGGCTTAAAAATTTTTGGGCTGAATTGAGGGGGCTAGTGGGCAAATTATTATACTAATCCTAAAAATATATACTATATACCCTATACCCCCAAACTAATTGGGGATGGCAGCTGCCCCCTGTCAACATACACCTCTGTCCCTGCATCCAAGTACTCGTCGCATTATCGTCTCTCGACATGTTAAAGTTAAAGAAGAAAATTTCTCATTCAAACAGTCACAATCGCAGCAACATAATGATCAACAGTATCATCGGTTCCTCGTATACCTCAGCTTGGATCACACAGATGACTCTACCTCATATCCTCTCCCGGTGCCTTACACTCTACCTTGCCCCAGTCTTGTACCAGTTTTCCCCGAACCAACAATCCTTCCGGTGACTCCTGCACAACCTTGCCCCAGTCTTGCCCGAACCAACAGTCCTTCCAGTGACTCCTGTACAGCGTTGCCCCAGTCTTGCCATAGTTTTGCCCGAACCAGTAGTCCTTCTTGTGACTCTTGCACAGCCTTGCCCCAATCATGCCCCATTCTTGCCCGAACCAGCAACCCTTCCAATGATGCCTGTCACCCGACTCCACGTGTACTCTCGTCATCCTAAACCAAATGACACAGCTTACAGCACACCTGCTGCTCAACCATTGGCCATCCCTCTTGATGAGGAGAACACCATCAACATCATTCAATCTACAAAATGTAATGAGTCTTGTTACGGTCACCCAGAGCGGGTTGCGACCGGGTGACCCGGGGCTTCGGTTTTGGCCTGCGAAATCGGGCTTTTGGCGGTCAGATGGCTTCTGAGCCTTGTTCGAGTATCGTTTTGGCAAGCCCTTGTGTATTTGCGGTACTAAGTGTCCTCCTGAACAGGCCATGGGTCCTCTCCCCAAGGGGACATGGTCCTCTTCCAAAGGATTTGTGGTACTAAGTGTTCTCCTAAAGAGGCCATGTGTTCTCCTGAAGAGGCCATAGGTCCTCTCCCATAGGGGACATGGTCCTCTCCCATAGGGGACATGGTCCTCTCCCATAGGTGACATGGCCCTCTCCCGAAGGGGGCCGGGACTTGTCTCGGGGCGTACAGCGGGTTCGGTAGCGCTCCCGGGACCTTGGATTGGGAAACCGTTTGCGGATTTGGAATCGTGGGAACGTCCCGAAGCTTTTTACACTATAAAATATTTTGGGGTGGGACGTTCGCTGAAGAGGCCAGGGGCCCTCTCCCGTAGAAGGCAGGGGCCCTCTCCCGAAGAAGGCATGGGTTCTCCCGAAGAGGGCATGACTTAGCCAATTTCAGGGGTTCTCCCGAAGAGGGCATGACTTAGCCAATTTCAGGGGTTCTCCCGAAGAGGGCATGACTTAGCCAATTTCAGGGGTTCTCCAGAAGAGGGCATGACTTAGCCAATTTCAGGGGTTCTCCCGAAGAGGGCATGACTTAGCCAATTACAGGGGTTCTCCCGAAGAGGGCATGACTTAGACAAATTTCAGATTTTTGGTTTTCAGATTTTTGGTGGATAAGGGTGACTCATAAGTGTTGACCAAAGGGGAAAGGACACTTGTCATGCCCATATTAAAGATGGAAAGGAAAGAGGTTTAAAAGGGTTATGGAAATAGTACAGGAGCTATTTTCATTTCATTTCTTCTTCTTCTTCGTTCATTCCTCCGTCTCGTTGCCGCCGTAGCCTCCATCTTTTCCAAGCTTTGGATTCTTCATTTCTTGGCTGAAATCAACAAGGAATTGGACTCCATATTTGGTAAGCTTCCTCTCTTCATCTCTTTACAAGTTGGAAAACATGTTCTTGGTGGAAAAAGAGAGAAATCCGAATTTGGTGTTGCTCTTAGCTATGTGTTTGGGTGATCTTCTTCCTCCCATCTTTTAGTATGTTGTTCTTGGGTAGGAAGGGAGTAAGAATCAAGTGTTAAACTTTGGAAAAACTCCATGGATGGAAATACCCAAGGACGGCCGATTTTATGCTTAATTTTCTAAAATGATGTAGACTTGTGTTCTTGAAACATGCTTGGGATATGTTGTTCCTTGCATGATTCTAAGACTATCTATGGATTCAATTTCAAGGAAAGCATGCTAGGGAAGAAACCCCCTTTTTGCCGAAATTATGGGTTAGGATTTGTGAATGTTCTTGGTTGTTAAAGGTGAAATTGGTTAGCATTCTTGCTTAGGAAGTGTAATTGGTGGTTAAAGTGAATGCTTGGAACCTTGAATGGTTTGAATTGGAAGTTGGGTAAAAAGTTGGCAAAGGGCCGAAACTTAAAGTGAATCTTTATCTATGATGGTGTTGTGTTTTGGTTGAATTAGTTGGTAATTTGGTATCATGGATGGAATTAGGTGAGAAATGGTATTTGAAACGTCGTTTTCGGGTGTTGGGTGCAAAAGTTACCTTTATGCGGGATTTTGGGGAAAATGCCTGGAAAGTGGGGTTTAAAGGTTGGAATGTGTTTGTGGGTGTATGAATAACAATGTTCTAGCTCGGTTCGTAAAACCGAGCTTTCTGTGGATTTTTGCGGGAATGTGCGGGATTGGTTCTGGGGGTCTAATTTGATGAGTTCTGATTAGTTCTTGGTTGTTCAGCTTGTTTCAGCTTTGGTAGAGTGTTGCGGGACCATAAAGGTCAAGTTTTACTTTTCGGGCCGAGAGCCGGGATTTCCCGGGATTTATACTGCCGGGCAGCTTTTCTGAGGTAAGGGCTCAACTTCTCTCGTTATGCATTCTGGGAGTATTTGCATGTATATCGGGTTTAGTTGAGGCGGGTTCCGGGTGAGGGCGGGTGTTCGGTGTCCCCGAGACCCGTCATATGGTAAGATGCATGGTTGTTCTGTTCAAGGCCCGGATGGTCTTGGAGGCCACGGGTTTATGATCTGCTCTGTATATCCGCTCTAGGTGTCGATATTCTGTGTATACCGTTTGGTATACTTCTGTTTATATTCTGTTCTGTTTTGCATGTGCATTATTATATGTTCTGTTCTGTGACGAGACCCGGATGGTCTTAGAGGCCACGGGTGCTCCTTGGTTCTGTTATGCGTATCCGCACCGGGAGTGCCGATACTTCTGTTCTGTGTCCGCACTGAGGTGCCGACGTTCTATTCTGTGTCCGCACTGGAGGGTGCCGACATTCTGTGTATATCCGCACTGGGGGTGCCGATATACTTCTGTGACCCTACGACAGTTTGGGGATCGCGACCCCAGCCGGTACCGTGCTTCTGTTCTGTTCTGTATGTTCTGACCTCTTAGAGAGGGCTGTCGTTTTGGGTCGTTCTGGCGGTTGGACCGCGTACGATGGGTTCCGGCTCACTTCTGACTCTGCATACATGTATATATATGTATATGTTTGCTTGTGTTGTTCTGTTTTGCAGGTTCTGCTTACTACTGCTTGAGCAAGCGGTATCTTACCTTAGCCCTTACTGGGTCCTCTCGAGGACTCACCCTTTTATTTGTTTACCACCTTTCAGGCCGTCCTGGTAAGCAACCGGCGGAGTAGAGATCCGCGGTGCTTTCTGTCATTTTGGGTTTCGATAGCAGCAGCAGTACCTCGTGCGGGAATCCTTGAGCGAGAGGCTTCTGATTCCGCACTTAGGTATTTATAGGATTTTGTTTTGGTGGCTCTGTAGCTGTAGTTGCATGCATGTATATCGAATCATGGGTTTGTATGTTATATGATCGGAGATATATTCTGCCTTTGTTGTCTTCTGAGTGGAGGGCGGAGCCCCGACTTGCCTATACTGGATTTGTTATGAAATGAATTCAGTGCTTCTGTGGTTGTTGCGTTGAGCAATGTTTGGTATACCATGAACTGCATGTTTGGTAAATGTTGGGTTACTTTGTATACTTGCCATGAATGAGTTTGTAGGTTGCAAGTCGTTGTTCGACTAATCCGTTACTTGAGCAAAACGCTCCGTTGCCGCGCTTTCCGCCGTAGTTTCCGGTCCCGACGTCGCGGCCGGCTCCGCCTCCGCAACCGGGCGGGGTGGTCGTGACAAGTTGGTATCAGAGCAGGTCGGGTCGGTGTGACCCGAGAGAAGCAGAGTTTGGTCAGTTTCAGTATGAATTCTGGGAGGCAAGTATACCAGTCCAGGAGTGGACTTTGGAGCTGTCATGCTAGTTCATGGATAAGTATCTGCGGGAGATGACTTCGAAGTGCAAGCCACCGTTCTACGTTCCATTCTGGGGCGGTTCGGTACGGAGTCTGGCCACCTCTTTATTTGAACCACTTTGGAGTGGATGTGGAGCAGCGGGCGGTTCTTTGAGGCATCCTGGAAGGTTTGGGGTACGCCGGGCGGATTTTGGGTTTTGGGTGGTGCGGAGCTCGAGTGCGGGCTTGCGACATAATCCGGGTACCTTTAAGTTTTTGGCTGATACATGTTGTGATTCTGTGATATAAACATGATCTGATTCTGTGTTTAAGTGTTGGAATTTGCTTTTGAGATTCTGAAAAGAATCTTTGTATCATGTATTACATTACACTACAGAGCCTTAGAATACTGCTGCTTCTTTTATTAGAGAGAGAGAGAGTTAACTGTCGGATTATATGGTTTTGGGTTAAAATGGTTTCAGGTATGGTTACCACACGCCGACAGCGTGAGCGAGTACCGGAGGGTCGGGACCGGGATCCCACACCTCCGAGGGTTAGGGGACTCCCATCAACGACGGGAAGAGCAAAGGTGGCAGTCTGATGAGGTCAGACTCTTGGAGAGGTTCCAGTGTTTGAACCCTCCGAGGTTCAACGGCCAAGGAGGGCCTGAGGCGGCAGAGACTTGGTTTGCTGGAGTTGATAAGCTCCTTGGGAGGTTACACCTTCCATCTGAGGTTAAGGTCTCTTTGGCGACGTTTAATCTGCAGGATGGTGTAGATCGCTGGTGGAGGAGCCTGCAGGGCCGTTTGAGAGCCGATACAGCACGAGACGGAGGACAGGATCCGGACCTTACCTGGGAGCCGTTTGCCTACTACTTCCACCAGCAGTATATTGGGGATGCAGTCAGAGACCTCCGACAGTCACAGTTTGATGATTTGGAGCAGGGCACCATGACTGTTGGAGAGTATGAGCGGGAGTTTGACCAGCTGGTTCGCTACGTACCACAGTACTATGGTATGGAGCAGGAGAAGGCCAAGAGGTTCATCCGCCGGCTACACCCTGACTACAGGCGGGCTTTGAGGCCCCTAGATATCACTTCTTATCATGAGGCTGTGCAGAGGGCCCAACTCCTCGAGCAGGAGGAGGTTGAGAGTCGGTACCTACCACACCGACCTCGTGAATGTGGAAGGGTTCCTGCACAGCAGGGTTCATCGAGGTCTACGGAGAAGACAGGTAGGACTGGGCAGAGTAGCTGGGCAACAGGGTGACCCCAGTATCGCCAACTTGTGCGAGTTGTGGCTGGTAGCACCCCGGCCGGCAGGGCAGTGCTTGCGATGCGGGGCGGATGATCATTGGATACGGGATTGCCCTTTGACGCTGGGACAAGGATCCGGAAGTGTTTCGCGCCCTCAGTCTCGGTTCCAGCCCAACGCACCCAGGGGGCGTGGTTTCCAGCAGGGCGGCCAGAGACCACAGCGACAGTTACCACCTCAGTTATCCTCTCCACCACAGCAGCCCAGAGCTGGGCGCGTCTTTCAGATTTAGCAGGGAGGCATCAGACAGGAACAAGCTGGGTCTGGAACTCATCTGGGAGATCACACCAAGGATCAGGATCAGATAGATGCGGATGAAAACCGCGAATGACCGCACCACTTCAGTTGTAAATAAATGTCTTTGGGATCTGGGGTCTGAGTTTGGTGACCGGGTTTAGCAAGGTAGCAGCTACTCAGGGAACTGTTTGAGTTGGTAGGAAGGGAAAGAGTTAATATAAGGGTTATCGGTTTCTGTAAGACTTTGTAACGGGTTGGCAGGACAGTGTTTAGATCAGCTTTACTTTCTAGAATGTTTGCGGTGTTTAAAGCTTTTATGTTGGTTTATATTGAAGGTTGTTAAGTATAAACTCGATACTGTCTGGGGTTGTCTGGTAGAAATACCGGCAACTGACTCGGGGTGCAACGAGATGCACCCGGAGGGTGGGACGCCGCTGAGAGGCTCTGGATGGTAGTCTAAACTACCACTCCCGCCGCACCAGTGACGGTGGTTCGATTATGCTTAGTAAACGAAATGTGTATATTCTGGTCGGTAGTGACAGCTGTATGGTTCAGGTTACTCTTGGAGGACCAAGAGTTTTAAGGGGGGGAGAATGTTACGGTCAGCCAGAGCGGGTTGCGACCGGGTGACCCGTGGCTTCGGTTTTGGCCTGCGAAATCGGGCTTTTGGCGGTCAGATGGCTTCTGAGCCTTGTTCGAGTATCGTTTTGGCAAGCCCTTGTGTATTTGCGGTACTAAGTGTCCTCCTGAAGAGGCCATGGGTCCTCTCCCAAAGGGGACATGGTCCTCTCCCAAAGGATTTGTGGTACTAAGTGTTCTCCTGAAGAGGCCATGGGTCCTCTCCCATAGGGGACATGGTCCTCCACCAAAGGAGACATGGCCCTCTCCCGAAGAGGGCCGGGACTTGTCTCGGGGCGTACAGCAGGCTCGGTAGCGCTCCCGGGACCTCGGATTGCGAAACCGTTTGCGGATTTGGAATCGTGGGAACGTCCCGGAGCTTTTCACGCTATAAAATATTTTGGGGTGGGACGTTCGCTGAAGAGGCCAGGGGCCCTCTCCCGTAGAAGGCAGGGGCCCTCTCCCGTAGAAGGCAGGGGCCCTCTCCCGAAGAAGGCATGGGTTCTCCCGAAGAGGGCATGACTTAGCCAATTTCAGGGTTCTCCCGAAGAGGGCATGACTTAGCCAAAAGAGGGCATGACTTAGCCAATTTCGGGGTTCTCCCGAAGAGGGCATGACTTAGCCAAATTTCAGGGGTTCTCCCGAAGAGGGCTTGACTTAGACAAATTTCATATTTTTGGTGGATAAGGGTTAGTCATAAGTGTTGACCAAAGGGTAAGGAAACTTGTCATGTGCATATTAAAGATGGAAAGGAAAGAGGTTTAGAAGGATTATGGAAATAGTACAGATGCTATTTTCATTTCATTTTCATCTTCTTCTTCTTCGTTCACGTCTCCATTGCCGCCATAGCCTCCATCGTCGCGCCATAGCCTCCAACTTGACTTTGCATACATGTATATATATATATATATATATATATATATATGTATATGTTTGCTTGTGTTGTTCTGTTTTGCAGGTTCCGCTTACTACTGCTTAAGCAAGCAGTATCTTACCTTAGCCCTTACTGGGTCCTCTCGAGGACTCACCCTTTTATTTGTTTACCACCTTTCAGGCTGTTCTGGCAAGCAACCAGCGGAATAGAGATCCGCGGTGCTTTCTGTCATTTTGGGTTTCGATAGCAGCAGCAGTACCGCGTGCGGGAATCCTTGAGCGAGAGGCTTCTGATTCCGCACTTAGGTATTTATAGGATTTTGTTTAGTGGCTCTGTAGCTGTAGCTGCATGCATGTATTTAAGTTCATGAGTATGTATTTGTGATATGATCGGAGATATATTCTGCCTTTGTTGTCTTCTGAGTCGAGGGCGGTGCCCCGACTTGCCTATATTGGATTTATTATGAAATGAATTCAGTGCTTCTCTGGTTGTTGCGTTGAGCAATGTTTGGAATACCATGAACTGCATGTTTGGTAATTGTTGAGTTACTTTGTATACTTGCCATGTATGAGTTTGTAGGTTGCAAGTCGTTGTTCGACTAATCCGTTATTTGAGCAAAACGCTCTGTTGCCGCGCTTTCCGCCGTAGTTTCCGGTCCCGACGTCACGGCCGGCTCCGCCTCCGCAACCGGGCGGGGTGGTCGTGACAAGTCTCCTGCTACAGATCCACATCTATCTTCACATCATTCTTCTTCTGATTCTACTACCATCATCACACCTAACGTATTTGATCCTTCTACTCCTTTTGTTTTTTCAGAAGAAGAGGTTGCACAGAACCTTACACAACCTCGGATGGTAACCCGTGCCATGGCTGGGATTAAAAACCCAATCCAAAATATGCTCTTTCAGTTTCTTACGAGTCCATACCCACCATTCCGCATAACATCACCGCTGCCCTCCGACATGGCAATTGGCATTGTGCCATGCTCGACGAAATGGAGGCACTTACACAAAATGAAACTTAGACTCTTGTCCCGCGCACTCAGGATATGCATGTTATTGGGACAAAATGGGTGTACAAAGCTAAATTGAACTCAAATGGATCCTTGGAGCGTCTCAAGCCGCGTTTTGTAGCAAAAGGTTTTCACCGGATCGATGTGAGTTGATTTTCACGAGACCTACTCCCCTGTCATTAAACCGGGTACTATTCGACTAGTCTTGACTGTTGCTTTAGTTCATCATTGGAAAATTCGTCAACTTGATATCAAGAATGCTTTCCTATACACAGTTACATCTCCGAAGACATCTTTATGGCACAACCACTAGGGTTTGTCGATGCTCTTCGCCCCTCACATGTTTGCAAGTTGAAGCGCGCTCTGTACGTCCTTAAGCAAACTTCAATAGCCTGGTTTGATCGTTTTAGTTCCTTTTTTTCTTAAACTTGGTTTCAAGTGTAGCTTTGCTGATTCATCATTATTCATACTTACCTCGCACGAATGGCACCTTAATTCTCATCTTATATGTTGATGATATGCTTGTCACTGGTTCTAATTGTCATCTTCTTGATGGGTTTATTACTCTTCTTCATGCAGAATTTTCCATGAAGGATCTAGGACCCATCTATCACTTTCTCGGAGTTGAAATTCAACACAATGATCACGGGGTTGCTCCTCCTACAATCTCACTTTGTCTATTTCATTCTAGAAAAAGCTGACATGTCGGAGTGTAAACCTGTGCGCACACCAATGTCTCCTAAAAATAAGCCTCCTCTAGACAGTCCAATGCTCGTCGACCTGACTCAGTAGAGAGCACTAATCGGTTCCCTTCAATATCTTACATTCACTTGCCCAGATATTGCCTTTGCTGTTAATTTTGCTGCACAATTTGCACAGACACCCACCGTGCACAGCCTTTCAATTGTGAAGAGAATCATTCGCTACATTAAAGGCACTCTACACTTGAATGTAATTCACTGTAGATACTACACTTGATCTATGTGCCTTTTCTGATGCAAGTTGGGCTGGTTGCCTGCTCACTCGATGATCCACCACCGGTTACTGTGTCTTCCTTTGTCGCAACCTCATTTCCTGGTTTGCTAAGAAACAAACAACTGTCTCGATCCAGTACTGAAGCTGAATATCGTGCCATGGCTCATACTACTACTGAACTCACATGGCTCACCTATTTACTTCGTGATTGCGGCATACAACAAACATCACCACCGCTACTTCTTTGCGACAACCTCAGTGCTTTGCACATGACAGTGAATCCAGTCTTCCATTCTCGTGCCAAACACATTGAGATCGATTATCACTATGTATGGGAACGGGTTGCACTTGGATTGCTTGTCACTCCACACATTCCTTCTCAGCACCAGCTTGCAGACATCTTCACCAAGCCCTAATCCAAGGCATCCTTAGCCTCATTACGCAACAAACTTTGCCTCAAGCCTCGGCATAGTTTGAGGGAGGGTGATAACGCAAGCACCCTTGAGCGGAGTGATAAGAACGGTGGGAGACATAAGGTTGCAGCTCAAGCACACGCTACAATAGGCCGAGAGGAGTGCCGATGATAACTTGATTCTAGTGCAGGCCAACCCCGTATTGGTGATAAATGATCATACAAAAATGTTCGCTTTATTCAAGACCAAGCCCTAAAACTCTCATTAAGTTGTCAAGAAAACCCCATACAAGGCTTAGCTACTAAGGTTTCGTTTCTTCCTACATATTCTCGCTTGTATCGTGGTTGCACTCTTGTAGCTTCAATTATTTTCTCATTTCTAATTAACAGCAAACATTTTTTTACTTTCTTCTCGTGGCTGCAGCACCCATGGGCCAACCACAAGCATGTCTCTTACAAACATGAACCAGTTGTTGACATTTGTGTTTACGTATATATCAAAATGAAGCATAGCAAGATTGTGACTGAAGTAACACGTCCAAACTCGAGCATGTAAAATACATGTCAAGCATTATATTAATAAATTTATAATTTATAAACCCTTTCTTAGCGTATACAACAACATAATGCATTTTATAACAAGATGGTAATCCTTTCCAGCTTGTCACGTTTTTCTTAAAGAAAAAGAAAAGAAATTACCCAAATATGAACTATGGAAATATTTTGTAGTTCCGTGCATGTTCTTTTATCATTTGCCCAATGACGTTTACTGCGGCCAACATCGTAGTAGAGCCGCAGTAACTACTGCAGGAGAGGCCGCAGTGAATCCCGCAGTTCGTCTTCAACCGCGCTCATCCCCGCGGTACCTATTGTAGCTTTACTGCGGCCATGACCGCAGTAAACATTTTCAATAATTAAAAAAAATGGATGAATCCAGATTAACTTCTTATTTATGGTTGGTTTACTTTTTAGTTTTAATATTGCTCACTATTGCTTAGAGCTTTTAGGGTGTTTCCTCATGGCTCAATCCCTGAGTTTTAGGTTGTTTCCGCCAATAGCCACGTGATTTTGAATAAAAGTTATTCCCTTCAAAAAAATTCAATTCATTATCGAGTTAAGTAAATTTAGTGGTTTTTTTAATAAAAAAATTATCTCTTTATCGTAAAAAAAGAAAATCTTATTTTAAGAAAAATACATGAACAAATTTCTTTAATATATATTGTATCTTTCAAGAATAGCCTCACCATCCACCACTGCAATCCACGTGTGTCAATCTCGCACACCATGATCTTCTATGAAGCTGTGAACAGGCAGTTGCCATCGATCAACATGTCGCCCTCTCTCTCTGAAAAGCCGAATCCCAACATCGATGACTTAGACAAATTTCAGATTTTTGGTTTTCAGATTTTTGGTGGATAAGGATGACTCATAAGTGTTGACCAAAGGGGAAAGGACACTTGTCATGCCCATATTAAAGATGGAAAGGAAAGAGGTTTAAAAGGGTTATGGAAAGGGTACAGGAGCTATTTTCATTTCATTTCTTCTTCTTCTTCGTTCGTTTCTCTGTCTCGTCGCCGCCATTACCTCCATCGTCGCCGCCATAGCCTCCAACTTCGACTTTGCATACATGTATATATATATATATATGTATATTTTTGCTTGTGTTGTTCTGTTTTGCAGGTTCCGCTTACTACTGCTTAAGCAAGCAGTATCTTACCTTAGCCCTTACTGGGTCCTCTCGAGGACTCACCCTTTTATTTGTTTACCACCTTTCAGCTGTTCTGGCAAGCAACCAGCGGAATAGAGATCCGCGGTGCTTTCGTCATTTTGGGTTTCGATAGCAAAGAAGAGACTGCGTGGGAATCCTTGTGCGAGAGGCTTCTTATTAAGCACTTAGGTATTCATAAGATTTTGTTTAGTGGCTCTATAGCTGTAGCTGCATGCATGTATTTAAGTTCATGAGTATGTATTTGTGATATGATCGGAGATATATTCTGCCTTTATTGTCTTCTGAGTCGAGGGCGGAGCCCCGACTTGCCTATATTGGATTTATTATGAAATGAATTCAGTGCTTCTGTGGTTGTTGCGTTGAGCAATGTTTGGAATACCATGAACTGTATGTTTGGTAATTGTTGAGTTACTTTGTATACTTGCCATGTATGAGTTTGTAGGTTGCAAGTCGTTGTTCGACTAATCCGTTATTTGAGCAAAACGCTCTGTTGCCGCGCTATCCGCCGTAGTTTCCGGTTCCGACGTCGCGGCCGGCTCCGCCTCCGCAACCGGGCGGGGTGGTCGTGACAAGTCTCCTGCTACAGATCCACATCTATCTTCACATCATTCTTCTTCGATTCTACTACCATCATCACACCTAACGTATTTGATCCTTCTACTCCTTTTGTTTTTCAGAAGAAGAGGTTGCACAGAACCTTACACAACCTCGGATGGTAACCCGTGCCATGGCTGGGATTAAAAACCCAATCCAAAATATGCTCTTTCAGTTTCTTACGAGTCCATACCCACCATTCCGCATAACATCACCGCTGCCCTCCGACATGGCAATTGGCATTGTGCCATGCTCGACGAAATGGAGGCACTTACACAAAATGAAACTTAGACTCTTGTCCCGCGCACTCCAGATATGCATGTTATTGGGACAAAATGGGTGTACAAAGCTAAATTGAACTCAAATGGATCCTTGGAGCGTCTCAAGCCGCGTTTTGTAGCAAAAGGTTTTCACCGGATCGATGTGAGTTGATTTTCACGAGACCTACTCCTGTCATTAAACCAGGTACTATTCGACTAGTCTTGACTGTTGCTTTAGTTCATCATTGGAAAATTCGTCAACTTGATATCAAGAATGCTTTCCTATACACAGTTACATCTCCGAAGACATCTTTATGGCACAACCACCAGGGTTTGTCGATGCTCTTCGCCCCTCACATGTTTGCAAGTTGAAGCGCGCTCTGTACGTCCTTAAGCAAACTCCAATAGCCTGGTTTGATCGTTTTAGTTCCTTTTTTTCTTAAACTTGGTTTCAAGTGTAGCTTTGCTGATTCATCATTATTCATACTTACCTGCACGAATGGCACCTTAATTCTCATCTTATATGTTGATGATATGCTTGTCACTGGTTCTAATTGTCATCTTCTTGATGGGTTTATTACTCTTCTTCATGCAGAATTTTCCATGAAGGATCTAGGACCCATCTATCACTTTCTCGGAGTTGAAATTCAACACAATGATCACGGGGTTGCTCCTCCTACAATCTCACTTTGTCTATTTCATTCTAGAAAAAGCTGACATGTCGGAGTGTAAACCTGTGCGCACACCAATGTCTCCTAAAAATAAGCCTCCTCTAGACAGTCCAATGCTCGTCGACCTGACTCAGTAGAGAGCACTAATCGGTTCCCTTCAATATCTTACATTCACTTGCCCAGATATTGCCTTTGCTATTAATTTTGCTGCACAATTTGCACAGACACCCACCGTGCACAGCCTTTCAATTGTGAAGAGAATCATTCGCTACATTAAAGGCACTCTACACTTCGGAATGTAATTCACTGTAGATACTACACTTGATCTATGTGCCTTTTCTGATGCAAGTTGGGCTGGTTGCCTGCTCACTCGATGATCCACCACCGGTTACTGTGTCTTCCTTTGTCGCAACCTCATTTCCTGGTTTGCTAAGAAACAAACAACTATCTCGATCCAGTACTGAAGCTGAATATCGTGCCATGGCTCATACTACTACTGAACTCACATGGCTCACCTATTTACTTCGTGATTGCGGCATACAACAAACATCACCACCGCTACTTCTTTGCGACAACCTCAGTGCTTTGCACATGACAGTGAATCCAGTCTTCCATTCTCGTGCCAAACACATTGAGATCGATTATCACTATGTATGGGAACGGGTTGCACTTGGATTGCTTGTCACTCCACACATTCCTTCTCAGCACCAGCTTGCAGACATCTTCACCAAGCCCTAATCCAAGGCATCCTTAGCCTTATTACGCAACAAACTTTGCCTCAAGCCTCGGCATAGTTTGAGGGAGGGTGATAACGCAAGCACCCTTGAGCGGAGTGATAAGGACGGTGGGAGACATAAGGTTGCAGCTCAAGCACACGCTACAATAGCTGAGAGGAGTGCCGATGATAACAGTTCTAGTGCAGGCCAACCCCGTATTGGTGATAAATGATCATACAAAAATGTTCTGCTCTATTCAAGACCAAGCCCTAAAACTCTCATTAAGTTGTCAAGAAAACCCCATACAAGGCTTAGCTACTAAGGTTTCGTTTCTTCCTACATATTATCGCTTGTATCAGGGTTGCACTCTTGTAGCTTCAATTATTTTTCTCATTTCTAATTAACAGCAAACATTTTTTTTACTTTCTTCTCGTGGCTGCAGCACCCATTGGCCAACCACAAGCATGTCTCTTACAAACATGAAACAGTTGTTGACATTTGTGTTTACGTATATATCAAAATGAAGCATAGCAAGATTGTGACTGAAGTAACACGTCCAAACTCCAGAGCATGTAAAATACTGTGTCAAGCATTATATTAATAAATTTATAATGTATAAACCCTTTCTTAGCGTATACAACAACATAATGCATTTTATAACAAGATGGTAATCCTTTCCAGTTGTCACGTTTTTTCTTAAAGAAAAAGAAAAGAAATTACCCAAATATGAACTATGGAAATATTTTGTAGTTCCGTGCATGTTCTTTTATCATTTGCCCAATGACGTTTACTGCGGCCAACATCGTAGTAGAGCCGCAGTAACTACTGCAGGAGAGGCCGCAGTGAATCCCGCAGTTCGTCTTCAACCGCGCTCATCCCCGCGGTACCTATTGTAGCTTTACTGCGGCCATGACCGCAGTAAACATTTTCAATAATTAAAAAAAATGGATGAATCCAGATTAACTTCTTATTTATGGTTGGTTTACTTTTTAGTTTTAATATTGCTCACTATTGCTTAGAGCTTTTAGGGTGTTTCCTCATGGCTCAATCCCTGAGTTTTAGGTTGTTTCCGCCAATAGCCACGTGAGTTTGAATAAAAGTTATTCCCTTCAAAAAAAAATTCAATTCATTATCGAGTTAAGTAAATTTAGTG
Organism: Stellera chamaejasme; assembly: GCA_024586325.1. NCBI lineage: Eukaryota > Viridiplantae > Streptophyta > Magnoliopsida > Malvales > Thymelaeaceae > Stellera > Stellera chamaejasme. The sequence goes on along the minus strand of CM044981.1, from coordinate 50,828,665 downwards.
GTTTTTTTAATAAAAAAATTATCTCTTTATCGTAAAAAAAGAAAATCTTATTTTAAGAAAAATACATGAACAAATTTCTTTAATATATATTGTATCTTTCAAGAATAGCCTCACCATCCACCACTGCAATCCACGTGTGTCAATCTCGCACACCATGATCTTCTATGAAGCTGTGAACAGGCAGTTGCCATCGATCAACATGTCGCCCTCTCTCTCTGAAAAGCCGAATCCCAACATCGATGACTTGGGTGCAAACCGGGAAACTCTGAAATCACTGTCGTCTCTCGCCTTCTCATTCAACAAGAAGCTAGAACGAAGTCGATTCTGGGTATTCTGACATCAGTGGGCGAGCAGTTCACCGATTCTTGCCGATTTCGGTTCCAAGCCAGATCTGCAGCCAAAAAACTATTTCACCGCCCCGATCCCCCAAAACCATCATCAACGCCGTAGGGAATCGTCGGTTAGTGCTTCCAATTCTTTAATTTTCAGATCAGAGAGCTACTTCTTTTGGTTAGTTTGATTTAGATCTGAGAGTTCCTAATTTGACGCATTTTCTATTGTTTTATTTATATGTATGGCGAGTATCACTCATGGGTCTGTGTTGATTTTGTTGGCGAGAAGGTTTATGGGTAAACGAGTTGTGTAGGGGACTTGAATGTACATTTATTAAAAGTATAAGGATCAAAGTTATATTAAAGATGTAATTAGATTATAATTATACGGGTATTTAAGTAAAAATAGCAAACATAACAGTCTAACTAACGGATAATTAGACGAAAAAACCACAAATGAAACAATAACCAAAGCTAAGGGACTTGGATGACACGAATTCTTAAAATGAGACCTGAGCAGGACAACCGAAAAGATATGGGACTAAAGGTAGAGTTTACCCTACTCCAATATGCGATAGATATAAAATGGGAAAAAGGTATTTTATCACTAATATTTGGGGTCAGGAACTTTTTGCCACCCAAGTTTTTTCTGGGGTCAAGTTGCCATCATTGTTTTAAATGGGGTTAATTTGTCACTGTCGTTAAATGGTTTGACGGATTCAATTAATTTTTTTGGACTAATGTTTTATTTCCACCTTAAAGTTTGTAAACTTGACAAGTTAACCCTTAAACTATAGACTTCTTACACTTTGACCCCTCCCTCCTGTTAACAATCATTTTTTCTCCTAATTGACTAATTTAATTTTAGGGACCTATTCGATTAATTTAATTTTGATTCTGACTCAATCAAAAGAAAAAAGGAAGTGAGAAAATGAAGAAAATAAATATAATAATATAATAATCCGAAATTAATAGAATAATTCGAAAATAATATAATAATTTAAAAATAATCTGAATAATAATTTAATCTACATAATTAGGAGTTTCAATTTAATCCTAACTCTCTAGTCCTTCTCTAATTCTAATTCTAACTCTAATCAGCTCCTAACCCTAACTCTATAAGTAGAAGCCCTAAAAAAAGGATTCTTGTTCTTCTCCTGCTTCCTGCCGCGCGAGTAGTCCGAACCCCGACGCTATTCTCCACCGTCAGCCTCGCTGGAACGCCAACACGTCCAAGGCTCACCATCAGCCACGCCAAGGCCACTGACATACTCTCCAACCGCCAACACTAAGCTGCAAACATCCCCTAACTACAGCAGTTCTCTCCGCCCTCAACCGCAGCTGGAAACGAACCGAAACACGCAACAAATCGCCACCGTACGTCTAACTGCTCGGGACGTCATCTTCAGCTCGCAGCCATCGTCCCAGCCTCTGGTCGACTACCTTTCGATCTTCCTCGCCGACTATCATTTGCTGGAAAGATCCAGATCGATGCGATCCGCCGTGAAACTCGCAAACCCAGCTCGACAGCCCATCGCACCTCCCAGCCTTTGTTTCCAGCTCCCTTCCATTGCAAGCCCAAAGCTTGGCATCACTGCCACGCCAGGAAGCTCAGCAGCCTTCGGAAAGCTCGCAGATCGGCGTCATTCGTGCAGTTCCCGGCGGACCCGTTTCTTTGGCCCTTCGCACCTCCAGCCCGTACGCCGCGCCAATCAGCCGTTCCGGTATCTCCACGCTGGTCTCATACCGCCGCGAGTCTGCCATGACCAGTTCGCCGCAAACCGGCGTCAATCCGCTGACAGCCCGCCGGAGCTCTCCATCCTTCATGAGTCGCAAGTCGCGCGCAGCCGCACCTCCTGCACTTCTTTCTTTTTTTTCTTTTATTATTTAAAACCTGGTAGAACTCCCCCTTGATCCTTGCTTCTTTATATTTTTGTCAACTAAGTCACTAACTCCCTTTTGTTTTCACTTTTCAGGTTTAACAGGTTTTAAGTTTGATTTTGTTACAAATGGGTCACTGACAGCATTGTGTTTCTTTGATTATTTGTTCCTCATGAGTTTATTTGGTTCCATAATTGTTACTTTGATTAATTTTATGTCAATTAACATGTTTTTTACATAGTTCTGACCATTATAAAAAATACAAAAATCAGTTATCATCATCAAACTAATTCAAGAATTTTCTTTTTTTTATTATTATTTGTTATTCTTGCAGAGTTAAACTTGGGTTTTTTTGAACCCATCAGAAAAGCAACAAAAAAAATACCAAAGTGATCGAGACAAGTAGACCGTCCTCAACTTCCAGGCAACTCGACTGCCACTTCAATCACTCGATCGAGGCAAGTAGATCGTCCTCAACCACCAGCAACTCGACCGCTGCCACACCGACTCGACAGGTACGCATTCTAACCCCCTAGTTCTCCCAGTCCAACGGCAGCGAACTACATGGGCTTTGATCCCGATTCAAACGGGTACGTAGGCAGTTTGGAAGCCCATAATCCAGGGCCAAGTCCAATTAACTAAAATTAATCCATCGTTTGAAAATAAAAAAAATTAATCATTTTGCATTTTTTAATTTATGGAAATCGGCTTTTATTTTGTTTTAAGAATTATTTTCAGACAAATTGGGTGCCTAACACCTTCCCAATTTGTACCCAATCCCCGGACTTAAAATTTCTGGTTTTCGTGGAAATTGCCTTTTCTAAATTTCGGAGTCAGAAATTGGGTTTTTCCTTAATTTCCCATTTTCTAAAAAATAAAGGTGGCGACTCCCTCGTTTTCCCCAAAATTGGCGGAAAAACCCCCCGACGAGCGGCCCTCCCGCTCACACCTCCCACAAGTTACAGACTAGGCATGTCGTTGCACCACCGCCCCTCCGTTGATGCACCACCGCCTTCTTGCTGCACTGACACCCAATTAATTGAAATTGTTTTATTTTGATTTTGTAATTATCAAAAAAAATTATTTAACTAAAACATATTTGATTTTTTACGTAATTTTTATACTGTGATTCTATGTGCATTTTCATTTAATGCTCCCTTCATCCCCAAATAATTCTACATTTTATTTTTGTTGTTTTACAGTATTTAATCTATGATTGTTTCCATGAATTTTTAGACATTTAAAGTTAATAATTTATATGCATCATAATTTGAAGTATAAACTTTTTAAATATATTTTTTCTAAATTTTGTAAAACTTTTTATCTTTACTAAAATTTGAGTCAAACATTGAATATTGAAACAATAAAGTCAAAATGTAGAATTATTTGGGGACAGAGGGAGTATATGATTTTTCTCATGAATGTTAGATATTAAAGTCAAATGATTCATATGCATATCATGATTTGAAATCTAAATTTTCTAAATATATTTTTTTGTGATTTTTTTGCTATTAATATTTGTAAATATTTGAGTCAAACATTGAACCTAAAACAACAAAAACAAAATGTAGAATTATTTAAAGACGGATGAAGTATTTCCTTACAAAAATTATACGCATTACTTTTGAGTAGTTTTTTTTAAAAAAAAGTTTCACTTATTTTTAAAAGGGGTAAAGTCCACGTATAGTCCCTTAGCTTTTATGTGTGTCCTATTTTGGTCATTCTTTAGGAATTCATCTCATATTAGTCCCTTAGCTTTAAATTCGTCTCAAATTGGTCATTTTCTCACAGTTCCGTTAACTTTTCTATTATCAACATGTGTTTACTTAAATGCCCCTATCCAAATTTTCATTTGAACCTTCTATTTTTTCATTTCTCTTTGATTGACCAAAGTCTCCGATTTCAATGAAGCCCATTTCTAGAGCCATCGTCACAATTGCACTGTAACAAGATGTCTGCGACTTCCGCGATTCTATGCCTCACAAGGTTTAGTTTCCTTTACTGTTGTTTAGATCCCAAGTCCTCCTTCTGGACTCAGTCTTTGAAACCAATTTCCGGGTTCAGGCCTACCTTCGGCAAGTCTTGTTCTCGTGGATCCAGAACTATGAAGAAGTGACGGTCGCTTTCGGTGACGGCGGTAACGGAGACTACGGCATGCGAGCGCTGGAGCAAGAGCCATTGGTCAACAAGTACTCGGCTAAGGTCAACGGCCTCGAGGCAACTGTTAATCGATTGGTGAGTTGGGAGGAGGGAGAAGGAATGGGATGTGTTTTAATGGCGTGTGCTTAGCTTCTGTTTGTTGAATTGCCTCACAAAGCAAGTGGGTCGTATCCGGACTGTTCAGGGCGACAATCGTCTGGCGGCATGATGGCGTGGCATGAGGTTGGAGAAGAAGAATCAGGGAGGAAATAATGAAGTAGAGCTAAATTGTCAGATTCAAAAAATAAAAGGGTCAAATGAAAATTTGGATAGAGGTATTTAAGTAAACTCATGTCGATAACAGAAAACTTAACGAAAACTGTGAGAAAATGACCAACTTGAGACGAATTTAAAGCTAAGGGACTAATATGCGACGAATTCCTAAAAAGGACCAAAATAGGACACGCATAAAAGCTAAGGGACTATACGTGGACTTTACCCTTTTTAAAAGGTAACCTAAGTTTTTATTAAAAAAATAAAATAAAAAATACATCCTAAATCAAAAAAAGAATTTTACTAAATGACGTAAGATACACAGTATATCAGAAGTTTTTATTTAATACTACTAAAAGATAAAAAATGATTAATTGGGAGGCAGTACAATGATGGATGAGGTGGCGGTGCAACGGAAAAGGGGCGGTCATGCAACGGCAGAGTGGCAGTGGTACAACGGGATGCCGAGGTTGTAAATGGTGGGAGAGAATAGTCAAAATGTAAGAAATCTAAAATTTAAGGGTTAATTTGTCAGGTTTATAAATTTTACGGTGAAAATAAAATATTAGCTCAAAAATTTAATTTGTTAAGTCATTTAACGACAGTCATAAATTTACCCATTTTCCCAAACATTGGTGGCAATTTGATTCCGGAAAAAACTTTTGTGGTAAAAAGCTAACAACCCCAAACAATTAATGGCAAAATGTTCCCCATTTCCCATATAAATTATAGTTTAAAACATGTAGAGAATCTTAGGGTCCGTTTAGTTGTTGAAATTTTTTCAAGTTTTCATCTTTAAATTTCCTATGTAAATATTTGATCATACAACTAGCTTTCAAGTGATGGAAAACCTTATTTTTCAAACTTTGAAAAACTCTAGTATTACCATGGAAACCTTTCAAACAAGATTCCTTAATTTAATATACTAGTTTTCCAAAGTTTGGAAAACAAGGTTTTCCATCATTTGAAAGCTAGTTATATGATCCAATATTAACAAAGGAAATTTGGAGTTGAAAATTTGAAAAATTTTACACAACTAAACGGAGTCTTAATTATTTTTTAATCCAATGGCCAAGTGTATCATATGTTAGCATCCGTTCATAAAAACGTAACCCTAAAGTATTCTAGTGCTTCAGAACAATTTATACACCAAAAATAAAATTAAAGAAAATTAGGTAGTCTATTTTTTTGGTTACTAATTAATGTAGATCAACCTAACGACTGGTGAGTAACAGAAGCTTAGTAAGCGCAGCGAAAATGGCGAGAGCAGGAGGAATCACAAACGCAGTGAACGTAGGGATCGCAGTACAAGCAGATTGGGAGAATCGCGAATTCATCTCCCACATCTCCCTCAATGTCCGTCGCCTCTTCGATTTCCTCGTCCAATTCGGTAACCACCAATCCATTCCATTCGTTTCTCTAGATTTTCTGATTCCCCGATCTCACTTGTCTGTGACTGTTCTTCAGAAGCTACGACCAAGAGCAAATTGGCGACGCTGAATGAGAAGCTCGATACTCTGGAGCGTCGTCTCGAGATGCTGGAAGTTCAGGTCGGGACGGCGTCGGCGAATCCCTCTCTGTTCAGTACGTGATTTCGGGTTCTCTCTTCTTTGGTTTCTTTGTAGCTGTTGTGATACGGAAGAGGTTTAATCGTTGTGTATCTGGTAATGCTTTTCTGGTAGGGAAATTATTGATGCCTTTCTGGAATCTGTTCATTCTTACTAATTGTATTTTAATTGTGGATCATTTGGGTTGGGATGAAATCAAAGTAGATTGCATTTGCGACATAAGAAGAGTAGCTAGAACATGCTTAATTGAAGCTACTGTAGCCCAGTGATTGTTTCTCTTTGAGCTAGGAAGTTTCCACTCTTGTTCTCTGGCAACCACCTTAAGGTCTCCTTATCCCATGTGGAAGTTTCAGTGGCTCAAGAAAGGAGGACATTTGGGATTGTTTGTGTTTAGGTAAAAGAATGCATAGATTTGGTTGTGGTTGTACTTGTAGTGTTCCTCATGAGGAATGTCTTCTCTTTTTCTTCATCGCAATGAACTTTTGTCCCAATGTTTTAGAAGGTTTTTCAGATTCCTTAAACAGTTTGGTAGCCTTTTCTACTTGATGCTTTTATCGAAGTCAAGCCGGAGGCAAATGTCAGATAATACATCAATTGTAAGACTGCTTGAGCTAGGCTTTGTTTGTGAATAGCTATTTAGAGGTACCTGTTAGCACTGGAGGTTTAATCTCAAATGCGATACTCAAACGAAGCCTCAGTTTATCCAGGACTCCTTGATGTAGTTTTAATTGGCTAAGTAGATCAAGATCTGGAAGGTACAGTAGGATACCATGCATATTCATGTGCTGGAAAATATCACACATTTGCTCTGGCAACTGATTGCCATTTCTAGAATGCAGAATTGCTCACTCCTTGTGTTGAATTTGGTTGTAGGAGAGGTGGTAACCCATGTTTGTTCATTGACAATGGGTTTTCTGTTTTGGGTTGTAGTGGTTTGTCTTGTAATGATCATTTCTCCTATACTTGTTGTTGGGTAACTAATTACATCCTCCAAGCTGCATATACTGTCTAGTTGTCAGGGTAACTAGCTACTTGACAGTTCACTCCCTCAAGAACTCTTTACTGTCTCATTATTAATTCATTGTTGGTCTGGGACTTGGTGGCCAAACCTGGCTTTCTGACCTGTTCCCAGCTAGATCTGTTTCCAGTGGCACTGTGGTTTTTACTGATGTTTACATGGCTGAATACTCGTTGAGATGATAGCCAACTCGTGTACCTGTTCTTGTAAAAAAGGCATGCATAATAATAATAATAATAATAATAATAATAATAATAATAATAATAATAATAATAATAATAATAATAATAATAATAATAATAATAATAATAATAATAATAATAATAATAATAATAATAATAATAATATATAATCTGAGTTGAATGTGATTCGATTCAATCTGAAAATGAAAATACGTCAGTCTAATTTTAATCTGAACTCCAATAAATCCGACCCAAAAGTAGATCAACTTCTCATTTTAACGCAAACCCGAACAATCGAATCTGATCCATTCGATTGATATCCTTAAATCTATACCTGATTAAAAGTTGGTTGTAAAAATGATTTTAAAGTATGATGGGGTTGCAAATCTCTACCTAAACTATAGGTCGTTTTTCTGTTAAAATCTAACGAAAATAGTCGAAAAAATGCTCAAGTTGATCTTCCTAATTTCTGAGACATGTCGAACACCTCCTAAGTTTATAACTACATTTTTTAACTCATTATTCTAACTAATAACATTACATCTTCAAATAAACTTATCAATATTATTATTATTATTATTATTATTATTATTATTAATTTTACGTGTTTGAGTTTAAAATTGCTCCACCCCAACCCAACACTTGCAGCCCACTCCCAACATCACCTCCTAGGCGATTGCCCGGCCAGCCCACCTCGTTTCATCGAACCCTCACCCCCATCCCACCTCTAACGTTGGTCTCTTCCGCAGTAAAGGAGGTTGATGTTGGAGCTAGACTTGGGAGGGTTCTTTGAATGTAGTTGGGCTTTAGCGAGCCTGAAGTTGAAGAGGGGTGGGTTGATCGGCATCACATGGTGGGGATGGGATGACCTGCGGGTTTGAGAGATGTTTGGATTTTTAAAAAAATATGTTTGCAATTTTAGTGTTAATTTGTAAATTTATAAATAATTATATGTTAAATTGAATGATAAACCTTTATAAACAAAAAATTCTATAATATTTGCAGATTTGTTATCCTATTTATTTTGAAACTTTTGTAATTTCCAATTATTTTAATATTAGTATTGGAGATTTTATAAAAACTTTTCAATTTAAATTTTAAACAACCACCAGCGTTTGGTGGTGCAGCACCTGCATTTTGGTGCATTCTTCTTTCTTTCTCGGTACACTACCCAAGCAAACGCGTCCTCGCGTCGCATCAGAACTATACAAGGCCCCGCCTTGGCGATGTCTCACACTCGCCTTTGCGTCTCTTAGGGCTGCGCGGGTTGCCCTCGCGGTCTCATGTATCGCCCTTGCGATCTCACTCGCCTTCGCGGGTCTTACTCCCGCAGCCTCAACTCGCCTTCGCGAGGACTCTCATGCCTATAATGGCCCCGCCCGAGATAAGGCCCTTACACTTAGGTTCGTGCAACCCTCACTCCTTATTTGGCTATATTCTATGGGCCTTCGCCTCGCAGCCTTCGCCGCCACTTGCTCCACATGGAGATAGGCCACTTGGTCATTTGACATCAAGCGGCCAATAAGGAGGTTAGCACGAGCACGGGAGATCTTCACCAGATTCATACGCCGAGACATTCTCTCGACAGACGAATCACTTAAGGCGGTTTCTTTGAGATCTTCATCATCACAGCCGCCTTATCTCCAATCGACACAGACTTATCTCCTTACATCTGACAGATTTGTCAGTCTTGTCTCACAGCCTACCCATGGCTTCAACTGTGGGTGGCTCTTCTCCTGGCATCACTCTATAAATAGGGTGATGTCCACCTTAAACTGGGTAAGCTTCTACACGCCTCCCCACTCCTCTCTTGCTACTTCTGAGTATTCTTCTTATCTTTTACAGATTACTCTGAACAGCAAGCTTGGAGTCTCAAGAACACCACCATCATCAACCACTCAACTGGGATTCCGCTCCTATCCTGGGAACGAGAATATCAGTTTGGCGCCGTCTGTGGGAAACGAAAGAAACGAAAAAGTTCTTCTCGTAAACCCATATTACAAACCACAAGTAGTAAGTCATGCCAACTACCCGGAGTGCAAGTAGGCACAGCCGTCAGGGACGGAGGAATCCTCCCTCGACGAACACGAACAACGATCCACGATCGGAACCATCCCCAAATAACGTTCCCCCACAACGGGAAGAACTCTGTTCACTCAACGGAGGAAAGCTCCCCACGTTAACCGTAACGTGCCTCTCGAGCGCAACACTCCACCACCAACGAGCCTTGATCCGCCGTTCTACAAACAATCACCGAGGCGGTTGCTTTCAACTTGCGCGAGACACTCGCCACCACTCTCGGGCGTTCGGATAGCGTCGAACGCTACGGATTAATCAGCCTGAACGCCCGCTACTCCGCCTCAACAAGTAAGTAACCCCGACCTTCTTCGTCATTACTTGTCGCACTTACTAGACGATTGGAGGAAGTGGAAAAAGGGACGAAAGAGCCAGTGTTTATAATGTTTCGGGATGGGTCCGGACCACCTCTCGACCCAACCTTTCACCCGGCGGGTTTTAGAGACCCCTCTTCCGAGCAGTTTCGCCAGCCTAAGCCGGACGCTTACGACGGTCTCTCGGACCACGATATTCATCTCCAGCGTTACGTTTTGCGATGGTCATCGCAAGAGCGGATGATAACACGCTCTGTATCACGGAGCCGCCGCCAACTGGTATACCACCATCCGTGATAAACGGTTTAACTCCTTTGAGGAGCTCTCTTGCAACTTCTCCAACCACTTTGTGGTATCTAAACCTCCCCCCAAAACGGTGGGACACCTCCTCAAAATATGACAAAAGAAAGATGAGCCCCTCAGGGAGTATATTCAGCGCTTCCAAGCGGAATCCATCCAGTCCCTAATTTGGGAGAGGAAGCCCGTTTACTTGCGGCCATTCGGGGCCTTGGGAGTCCCTTTTCTTCATAGATGTACACACCAACCCTCCCGCCAACATGGAACAGTTCTTGAGCACGGCGTCACGGTTTATGAACACGGAGGAGGTCACTCGTCCCCTCGCCAGGACCGCCACGGCGGAGACGAAGGGGCAGCCCTCGCGAACGGACTCCAGGTCCCAGAGGCAGTACCCTACGCCACCCAACAGGGAGGGGGCGTATTTCACCCTTCCCCCACTAAGGGAATCTCGCACCAACATCCTCCATGCCCTGGAACAAAAGAGGGAGGTCCCCAAGTGGCCCCGCCTCTCCAAGAGATCGTCGGTCTAGTACTGGCATCTTGTCGTTACCATCGCGACAAGGTACACGACATCGAGGACTGTTTTGAGCTTAAACGCATGATTGGAGAAATGCTCGCTCAAGGCAAACTCGGGAGTTCTTACTCCACGACGATGGGGATCGCAGCGGGAAAGTAACCGGGAGGACCGCCGTCAGGGGGACCGAAGACGGGGTCGCTCCCAGCAGAACCCAGATCAAGAAGATCTGGTTGAAATTCCCCCACCAAGGGGGCACATCAGTGTGAGGGCGCAGCGGCAAGACGCCGCCATATGAGACAGATCTATCAGATCGACCATTCCTCTACTCACTTACCGCATCGCCGCGATGGCACCTCGTGGCAAGTACCTCATGCGGACCCTTTGGTTATCACCGCCGTATCGCAGATGGGACATTGACAGAGTCTACATGGACACCGGGCAAATGCCAACGTAATCTACAAGCACACTGGTTGAGGCCAAGGTGCCTTTGTCACAAATTCAACTGCCAAGGGGCCACCTTTGGAGTGGGGCGGGATGAAATCCCAACTTTAGGGTCAATCACGCTCCCTTACATGATGATGGGGACCACCAAAGAAAAGAAGCAAGTGTGTCACTTTAGCTTTGTGGACTTTATCGTCCCGGATCTCCCTACTCCATACAACGCCATCATTGGGTGCCACACTCATACCGAGTTCCACGTCCGCCGTGATGTGCGGGCTCGACTTTGGTCTTCCACACTGCGGCAGGGGACACCTATATCTTTGTCAACCAAAATGTGGCCAGGGGCAATTATGTCTCTGCCCTAGCGGGACCTCCCCCGCTCCCCAAGCCATCTGAGCCTAAAAGAAAGGCACCCATGGAAGAAACTGGACCCGCAGGCGAGGTCGCTCCTGACTTGTCTGGGGCCTTTGAGGAGGTTGAAATCTCCCCTGGCAAGAAATTCCGGGTGGGAAAAGACCTTGAAGAAAAAGACCAGCAAGCACTCATCCATCTCCTCCATGCCAACGGCGATGTCTTCGCATGGACTCTGAAGACTTACCTGTGTGGATCATGCTATCATTTCTCACAAGTTGAGTGTACTCCACGGCTTTAGCCCGATTAGACAAAAAACAAGGGGCATGGCCACTGACCGTAAGGACTTTGTACGCACAGAGGTGCAGAAATTGCTTAAGGCAAATATAATCAAGGAGGTTCACTACTCTGAGTGGGTCGCAAATATAGTCCTCGCCGATAAAGAGGGTGGTCAGTGGCGACTTTGCGTAGACTACAAAGGGGTTAATAGGGCCTGCCCAAGGGATCCCTATCCCCGCCTTCTATTGATCAAGCTGGTTGACTAAACCGTTCATCACTCTGTCTCTCCTTCCTCGACGCATACATCGGGTACCATCAAATCTTTATGGACCCAGAGGACGCGGTAAAAACCGCCACAATCGGGCGGCCGCCTACCATTATATCGAATGCCCTTCGCTTAAAAAATGCGGGGGCTACTTTTCAAAGGCTTGTGAATCAAGTCTTCGCGGACCAAATCGGCCGAAATCTTGAGGCTTATGTCGATGACATTGTGGTCAAAAGCAAGGCCACCTCCACACACCTCGCGGACTTAGAGGAAACGTTCGCCAACTTCCGCAAGTATAATATGCGCTTAAACCCAAAGAAGTGTACCTTTGGCGTGGGTGAGGGCAAATTTCAGGTTACCAGATCTCCAAAGGAGGGATTCATGCGAACCCCAAAAAGATTGAAGCTATCACCACTTTGCGCACCCCTGGGGGCTCAAAGACGTTCAGCAACTGGCAGGAAAGCTGGTTGCCTTGTGGCGATTTGTCTCTAAACTTAGCGATCACTGTAGACCTTTCTTCAACCAAATCCGCAAGAAAAAAGCTTGCAAGTGGACAGAAGAATGCCAGGAGGCATAGGATTCAATCAAGCAACACTTACAAGAGTTGCCTGCACTCAAGTGCCCTAGACCAAAGCGACGACCTGGTCCTCTACCTCGCCACCTCGACAGGAGCGTCGCTGTCCTTATCAAGGAAGAGGCTGCCAAACAATGGCCGATCTACTACACCGGTCACACTCTCCTGGATACCGTATCAAGGTATCCTCCTCTCCCATCAGCTATCTTAACTATTGTATATGCAGCAAGGAAGCTCAAGCCCTACTTCCATGGGCAAACAATTATAGTCCTAACTGACTTGCCAATCCAGGATATTCTGAGGCGGCCCAAACATTTAGGGCGCCTTGCCAAATGGTGTATCGAACTTGGTGGCTTTAACATCAACTATGAGCCTAGAAAGGCAATTAAGGGCCAGGCCCTCGCCGACTTCATCGCGGAATTTTCGGATGTTGACATCATCCCGGCCCCTGAGCAGGGCCCCACACGACAACCCATTCCCGAGAGTGGGACATGTTCGTGGATGGCTCATCCAAACTCGGATCCCCGCGGGGGTGTGTATCTCCGCGGACCCCTAGGTATGGAAGTATCCCTTCGTGTCTCTTTCCAATTTCAAGTAACTAATAATGTTGCAGAATATGAGGCCCTCATCGCGGGGCTCAAGCTCGCCATAAGGGCAGGTATTCGCCGTCTCCATGTCCACAGCGACTCGCAACTGGTGATTCAGCAGGTCCAAGGGTGCGCTGAATGCAAAGACGCCACCCTGACCAAATACCTCAAATTGGTGAACGCCTTGCGGACCAACTTTGAGGAGGCTGTTTTACCCACATTCCCGTTCGAGAACACAACAGCATACATGCTATCCAAGAGAAAGAATCCCACCACCATGACCACCCCTGGCCAGCCCTTCCATTTCGGAGGCTATTGATATTGCCTCACCGGCAAGACAGATCCGGTCGAGGCTGGAGAGACCCTATTATCACCGAGCTAAAACCGATTGCCACGGACCCCAAGCTCGCAAAAGGGCCATCCGTTTTGTTCTCATTGATGACCAATTATGGCATCGCGGGTTTGCAGCACCCTCCAACGATGCCTCAGCACCCTTGAGGGAGACTGTGTCTTGGATACTCTCCACCAAGGCAATTGTGGCGCACACATTGTTGCGGAGGCACTTGCCCACAAAGCCCTTCGTCAAGGGTACTACTGGCCTACCTTGAAAATGGACGCCGCCACACTGGTCAAAACATGCCACCAGTGCCAGATCAATTCTCGCATCCAGCGACTGCCATCTACGGAATCTCGGCCGACAAACCCGGTGCCCTTTGCCTATGGGGCCTTGACCTCATTGGTCCGATGTCGACCGCTCCAGGTCGCATCGCTTCGTGTGGTTGCAGTTGATTAATTTTCTAAATGGGTCGAAGTAGAACCCTGGTCTCCATCACTTCCGCCAAGATCATCAAATTTCTGTGGAAAAATCTCGTCTGCCGGTACGGCAGCCCTCGTGCTATTGTTACAGATAATGGCACTCAGTTTGCCGATCACAGCGTCCAATAATGGGCCTGTGGACAACAATGTCCGCATGCTTTTCGCCGATGAGCGCACCCCCAGTCTAATGGGCAGGTTGAGGTCACCAACCACACCTCAATGAGGGCCTCAAGAAGAGCCTTGAGGGGGCCAAAGGCCGCCGGGTAGATGAACTCCCAAGTGTCTTGTGGGACTATCGCACCACAACGCGAACCCCAACAGTGAAACGCCTTTCTCTGCGGTATATGGCGCAGATGCGCTTCGCCTGTGAGGCAGACCTCCCTACGATCCGTATGATCAACTTCACCAACGAAGCCAATACTCAGGGGCTTCGCTCCAAACTCGACTTAATCGAGGAATTGCGCGAGGCGCTCGCCGCATGTTTTCCCTCAAACAGAGGCGCAGTCTTCACCATCCTGGCAGGGTCAAGCCCAAGGCGCTACAACAAGGGGGCCTTGCCCTGCTTAAGTCAGCCCTCACCGCTCGCGACCCCAAACAGGGTGTCCTGCGACCTAACTGGGACGGACCTTATATTGTTCATAAACAAGTCCACCCAGGAGTCTACGAACTACATGACCATGATGGTCGTCTTCTTCCCCGCAACTTTCATGCGGATGACTTACGTCCATAATACGTGTAAGTCCTCAGTCTTACATCTTCAATTCAAGAAAATACATGTGTATTTCTCCCTCTTTTGCAGCAGCACGTGACATTACAAATGCCCTCCCACCCGCCCTCTGCACCCGACCGGTCGACTGGCCACTAGCCAAAATCACGGCATCAGACCTTGTCAGTCTCACTTGCGCACCCACACAAAGGGAAGCCCTTGCGGTCGCGCCTGTAGTTGCGGGTCTCATCCCCAACTGACCTTCAACTCGCCCCGCCCCAAGGGTAACCCCCTTGCGCTGCGGAAGGGTAACCCCCTTTTGGCTCCTTCAGGAAGGTCTATGTGTAAGTCGCCCTCGCGCGCCACAACAGACCTTCCGCACGGACTCCTCCACACAGGTAGTTGCGGGTCTCATCCCCAACTGACCTTCAACTCGCCCCGCCCCAAGGGTAACCCCCTTGCGCTGCGGAAGGGTAACCCCCTTTTTTGGCTCCTTCAGGAAGGTCTATGTGTAAGTCGCCCCGCGCGCCACAGCAGACCTTCCCGCGAGCTCCTTAACACAACTACGGGTCTCATCTCCCAACACTCCATCTTGCTCTTCACTTGTCTCAAACAAGTGCTCCATTGCCCTCGCCATCGTGCGGCTTCGTGCTCGAGGTAAACTGAGTTTTACTTCATTCTTATCGTATAAGTAATGAACACTCTGCAGTCTCCTCTACTTGGTACATCAGACACTACCCAAGGGCTTACTCCTCAAACATTGCCGTAAAGGTCTCTCTCATGAGCCGCCGCGAGCCCCAGCAGACCTTCACATGGAGAAATCTCATCCATGGTCTTCAAAGGCATCGCCTCTGCGAACCCTAAACGGGTCCTCAAACTTGTCTCAACAAGTGGTCTCTACCTCAACTTATCTCAACAAGTGAACCCACAAATTGTCTGGAAAGATATATGTGGCTCCGCCGTTGCGGATTTCAAGTGCCTCGCCACTATGAACTCAAGATGAGTTTCCAGTTTCTTGACAAGTGATCTCTATGGCTTCGCTGTTGCGAACCCCAGTAGACTTCTCTCCACAAACGGGACTTGAGCTTATGGTTGTTAACCTGGCTAACGTACCCTACATCGCTATCGCAAGACGAAAACAAGGCTACAAAACAATGAAGGTGAAATGAAATTTTACTTTATCTCTTGTTATCCAAGTTATGCATGAATACAGGTGTCCTTTATGCACAAAAAGGGCGTCCACATGCTGGAGCCTCCACCCTAGCCCAACAGGGCATACCAGGCTTCCCCCATCTTCTTCCCTTGCTCCCCCCAGTCGAGCAGGGCCTCTACTGTCGGATCACTGGTGTTAGCAGCATCCATAATCCCAAGACTCAGCTCTGGGAACGCCTTATCCACAAGGAAGCGGCATCGCAACCAGCCCTCCTCGTAGCTGCGCCCGCCTCGCCTTGAGCCTGGATCTCACCAAGCTTCGCCATCAGTCGAGGCATCCTCGAGGAATGGACACCTTGATAGAGGAAAAGGACTCAAGGTCCTCACTGCAAAAAGAGGAAGGCCGAGGCCTTTTCCATCTCCCACACCGAGGCCACCGCTTTTCAAAAGTAGCAATGACCTCGTCTATGCCTCCAGGCATCCTTAGCAGCAAGCCTGCTCGCTTTAGCTTCCTCCTTAGCGATTGATCTGGGCAGTAGCCTGGCGCTCCGCCTCCTCAGTTGCAGCCCTTGCCTGCTCAACGTCAGCCTTCGCCACTTCGAGGGAAGCCTTGGTTTCTGCCTCCGAAGAAAGGAGGAACTCCTTCAGGACAGCATTCTCGCGTTGCTTGGCTTCCAACATTGCTGCCTGTTGAAGGAAGCGATGCTTTGCAGTATCATTTAAGCTGGCCTGCTCCCACCGATGCAGCCTGCTAGCCGTCCTCTCTTTGTTGACATAATCACACCAACTCTCCAGTTGGGCCACACGCTTGCCGTGCTCCTCTTGGTGCTCTTTCTCCTTTCTTTGGGAGGCCTCCAGCACCCTCCTGAGGACTCCAATCTCTGCTACCTGGGCATCGTCCCGTTTGTTGGCATACTTCAGAAAGTCATGCCACTGCTCCATGGCAGCATATTCTTTGAAGGCACCCTGCATTCAAGTTTATTTAAACGAGGGCAGAAAGAAGGCAAGATAGACTTGTATACAAAGACCAGGAGTTGTCTTACCTGCAGGCTCTGTTGAGCTGCCTCCCTCATAAACTCGGCAGGGGAGTCCAAACTCCGCTATGTCACCTCCCTGTCATAGGGGTGCGCAGCCCCTCCAGGCTCTGTTGAACTGCTATTCCTGAGAAGGAAGACTGGATCCCACGCATCGCGCAGGAGCTTCCCTTCCCTCCTGTACACTCTAGCCCTGGCACTCTCCCTCATGGCCCTCAGGGTGGCCGGCTCCTCAGACCACTTGGGGGCTGACTTGGCAGCAACTCGCCTTCGCTCCAAAAAGTGAGACCACACCCCGGCCTCCTCAAGGACCTCAGTCCTGGTCCCCAGGTCCGCTGGGACCTCGGTCATGGCCCCTTGGTCCGCTGGGACCTCACGAAGGACGGGCTCTTGCCCAGAAGGCCCTGCACCTGCAGAAGTTACAGGTATCAATACAACTGAGAAAACTGAAAAACAAACTCAAGGCAAGTAAAGCACGTTGTCGAGAAAGGTGACTTACCAGCAGAAGGGCGCCTCCACCCACTTGCCTCTGGTTGGCTGCTGGAGGATTGGCCTGCGTCCCAGCCACTCGTCCTCTCAGAGGACTGCGCCACCATTGTCCCTGTCACAGCCACCCCGCCCGGTTGCGGAGGCGGGGCCGACCGCGACGTTCGGAACCGGAACCTACGGCGGAAAGCACGGTGGCGGTGCATTTTACCCATTTAACAGAATAATCAATACTAACATGCAACCTACCAAAATCTATACATGGCAAGTAATACAAGTAGCCCAGCAATTAACAAACACGCAATTCATGGAACATCGTTCACTACACAGGACAAGCAGAACACGTAATCCCATTTCATAAACAAATCCAAACAAGGTTCCATTTGCACTCTTTAACCACCACTTACATAACTTAAGCAAGATTACTAACAAATTCCACTTAAACAACCAAAATTAACCAAGAACCCTAGCATGAAGATTTCGGCCAAAGAGGGGTTTTCTACCCAACATGTTTTCCTTCAAATTGAAACCATAGATTGTCTTAGAATCATGCTAGGAACAACATACTTGAAGCATGATCCAAGAACACAAACATACAAGATTTTGGAAAATCACCCATTAATTTCGGCACCCTAGGGTTCCTCCCTCCATGGAGTTTTTCCAACATCCAACCCTAGATTCCTACTCCCCTCAAGCCCAAGAACAACATACTAAAAGATGGGAGGGAGAGGATCACTCATTCAAGTAGACAAGAACAAACCATGATTTTGGTTTCCTTCTCTTTTCTCTACCAAAACTTGTTTTCAACATGGAAAGAGAAGAAGGAAGGAAGCTTACCAAAGATTAGAGCCAAAACCTTGAAGAAATCAGCCAAGAAAATGGAAGAACATGGAGCTTGAAGGTTGAGAATGGTGGCGGCAGGAAGAAGAAGAAGGAAGAAGAAGAAGAAAATGATTTTCCTAACTCAATTTATGTAATAATAGCCATATATATATTTATCCTTCTTTTCCAACTTTAATAAAAAATGGACAAGTGTCCAGCCCAATTACTGCAGCCGACTTAGCCCAAAATCTGACCCAAAATTATTATTGCCTTTTGGGTTAATAACAACTTAACCCCCCAAATCTCCAAATCTTTGCAATTAAACCCCAAACGTAAGTAATGAACTCCAAATAAAACCAAAACTGACCACAACCCTCATAATAACATAAAATACCCAAATCTTCTTTCCAAAGTCCATTTGGAAAATCAGAGTGTCCTACCGGGTCCGCTGAACCCGAGTAAATCCCGACGCGCATGTATTAACCCGGACCAAAAATCACACCACAACCAAAAATTCACAAATATTACCATAAATTCCGTCTTAAAATATAACATACCTCACACCGAAGCCGTCTGGAAAAATCCATCCCGAGCCCCGGGATTCCGTCTAGAGCCCCGGGAGTCGCCCGGGACCGCACGTCCCGTTCCAGAAAATATACTCCGTAAAAAGGTCCGGACGTTCCCACGATTCCAAATATGCAAACGGTTCCTCATTCCGAGGTCCTGGGAGCGCTACTGAGCC
Organism: Stellera chamaejasme; assembly: GCA_024586325.1. Classification (NCBI taxonomy): domain Eukaryota; kingdom Viridiplantae; phylum Streptophyta; class Magnoliopsida; order Malvales; family Thymelaeaceae; genus Stellera; species Stellera chamaejasme. The sequence continues at coordinate 50,809,813 of CM044981.1, read as the reverse complement.
TATCAGACGTCCCGAGACAACCCCCCGGCCCCGAAAAATATTTTCGGCGAAAACGTCCGGGGGACCCACACAACCTCAAATCCAGAAGGATTTCCAGAAATAAAGCTCAGACAAGTCCCGGGAGCCGATTAACCGCCCAGAATCGTGACCCGCAGGCCAAAACCGGAGCCCCGGGTCACCTGGCCGCAACCCGCCTGCAAGCCATGTGATCCCTCCTCAGGGGCCTCGTCATCAGAAGAGGAAGAAGTCTCCTCAATCCTCAGGATCCTCTTCCCCTTCGTCACAAAGGACGCCTCCCTCAAAGGAGTGACTTCAGGAGTCTCCTCCCTTGAGGGGATCGCCACAGGGGCCTCCTCCCTTGCAGTTGGGGACTCCACCTCTGTTGCAGTAGCAACTTCCATCGCCACCGCCTCCTCCACAGGAGTGATCGTGGCCTCCTGCTGGCCAGAACTGCCAATGGCCTTAGCAGCCTGTTGGCTCCTCCTCCTCATTGACAGCAGGATTTCCCCCGCTGACATCTTTCCCTTTGGAGGAGGCATTCTGCCTGTGGCAAGAATTTCTGCCACGACCACATGCCCAGGCACATCTTCGCCTTGGACGGGGGAAGGGCTCGCAAAATGCCCAAACACGAAGTCTTCAGCAGCAACCTCCTCAAGGGAGATTGGCTGCACCACTGCTATGGGCACAACCTCTATGGGAGCAGCGTTGTCTGCCTGCACTCCCTCTGAGCCCTCTGCAGAGGCATGACCTCTTCAACACCTGGAAGGGACCCCACCTCCGCTCCTTGGCCTCCTCGGCAGCAGGCTCCTCGGCCTCCTCCACGACACCGGGACTTCCCCCAACAGGCTCTGCAGCCTCCTCGGTAAAGGGACTGCTGCAGACTCCTGCTGCAAGCAGCCCTTCGCCTCTCGGCCCGGCCTCGCCACATCATCAGCCGAGGGACCACCGCAGATTCCCCGCCTCAACAGCCCCCTGGCCTCCTCAACGGCAGCGGAGGCACTCCTCCCAGCTGCGCCTTACCAGCGATCACCCTCCTCCTCTTCTTTTTGGAGAAGACGCCGACGGCTTGGCACTGCCCTCTTCTTCTACGGCTTAGGGGTAATGCGGCCCAACGCTTGACCCAAACAGGGCATCCTTCCCAAATGCACACTCCAGGTGCACTTGTTGGGCAGTGCGCATAGATGCTCTCTTGCCCCGGCCTTCGCCAGACTCCATAAGCATCTATAAGCAAAAGGAAAGCTTCACCAGGTTTTACTAAAGCTTCTTACACTTTACAATACACTTATATATGCAAACATACCTTTGGGCCCCGCCAGCGCCGCGTAAAGAGAGTCCACCGCCGTCCCACGGTGGGCGGGGCCCATCCTCGTATGGCGGAGGCACCTCGGGATCCGCCACGAAGCCGTGCGATCCCAGCCCACCTCAGTGGTCTCATCCAGTTGGGCAACCGAGAAGGGGAAGAGCTCGTCACAAGCGCTCCTTGAAAAAACGTCGTCCAACCACCCCAGTAGTTGGATGTATGCTTGCCATCGCACCCCTTCAGAAGACAATTCAGGCCTCCGCGCGATGCTGTGCACGGGTAACTGCGTCCTCGCGCAGGGAAAGTCCCATGAGTTGTCGCGGGGCAGGAAGAAGAATGACCCGTGCCAGTTGTGGTAGGATTTGGGCGAGGCAGTGAAAGAAATAGAATGGTTACCTCCGACGTTTATGGGAGTGACGTAGAAAAACGCACTCCCACTCCTCAGCTCCAGCCGGTAGAAACGGTTGAAGATGTCAGCATAGGGCTTCACGCCGGCCATATGGCAGGCAACAATGAAGCCTGCTATGGTTAGAAAGGTGTTGGGCGCCAACTGCGTTGGTGGCAGCCCCCACCCAGCGCACAGATCTTGAACCAACTCCGGGAGGGGAAAGCGCAGCCCCGCCGCAAGTTGTGCCGTGTACAGGCACAGCACCCGATTCTCCATGTTCTCTTTAGTTTCAGGACAACCCATCGCCCGGCAGACACCTGAGCGGGACGTGTATACAGGCACCTTCTCCACGGGCCAAAAGGCCTCCACCATATCCTGGTGGATCTTGTCAAACTTCACCGTGGTCTTCTCCACGGTGGCAATCACTGGGCGCACAGCTTCTTTGGACTCCATCTCTGCAAAAAGAAATCGGGCAACAGACATGTAAATCAGAATGGCCTAACGGAGGCTTTTCGTCAAGCACTCTCCGTGCTCAGAAAAATCAAAGCACTCACTGTGCTTAGTGAAAAATGTTACCTGCTTGAGTCATCGTTGAAGAAACTGGTGAAGCAAACAGCAAACGAACAGACGGAGAGGTCTCGAAAGTTGAGAATCACCAAGGAAGAACTCCCAAATAGCCGGTAAACGGTCCAAATGCACGAAGAATGCGAACGGTTTACTCAGAGCAAAAGCAAGGAAATACGAGAATGAAGATGGAAAGCTTCAATCTTCTCGGATACGCTTTTATAAGCCCGCCAAAATGAAAAACGCTTTTCAGCGAAATTGGCTCCTAAGGCGCCACGTGCTAACATCCAGCGGTTAGTAAACCCTTTGGCCTCCCGTGCAGAAATAGAAAAGCGCTTCTTAAAGCGTAATCGACTCCTGACGCGCCACGTGCCGCGCCCACAACGGTTAGTAAACCTTTCACATCCTGTCATATCTCCTGCTTTAAATGCCGAGGAGACCCTTCACCGCCGTTACACTCCAAACGGTCTACAAACAAGATAGCGCCTTCGCCACTCCAAGACTTGGGATTTTAGCAGTACGAGACCCCGCCCATACTCCGCCTCAGGAGGAGGCATCTTGGTACACTACCCAAGCGAATGCCCCCTCTCTCACCACAAGGATCGTGAAGAATCCGACATTTTAAATCAGATCGTAAAAGGTCTTCACACTCCACACAAGTCCAGACTTATGACTACTATTGTCCTCAACACAATACCTCCAAAACGGAGTACAGGACCCTGTCCATACTCCGCTCTCAGGAGGAGGCATCTTGGTACACTACCCAAGCAAACGCGTCCTCGCGTCGCATCAGAACTATACAAGGCCCCGCCTTGGCGATGTCTCACACTCGTCTTAACGTCTCTTGGGCCTTCGCGGGTTGCCCTCACAGTCTCAGGTATCGCCCTTGCGATCTCACTTGCCTTCGCGGGTCTTACTCCCGCAGCCTCAACTCGCCTTCGCGAGGACTCTCATGCCTATACTGGCCCCGCCCAGATAAGGCCCTTACACTCAGGTTCGTGCAACCCTCACTCCTTATTTGGCTATATTCTATATGGGCCTTCGCCCTTGCAGGCCCTCGCCTGCCACTAACTCCACTTGGAGATAGGCCACTTGGTCATCTGACATCAAGCAACCAATAAGGAGGTTAGCACGAGCCTGGGAGATCTTCACCAGATTCATACGCCAGACATTCTCTGACAAGCGAATCACTTAAGGCGGTTTGCTGAGATCTTCATCATCACAGCCGCCTTATCTCCAATCAGTCTGACACAGACTTATCTCCTTACATCCGGCAGATTTGTCGGGTCTTGTCTCACACTGTCCAAGGCTTCAACCTGGGAGGCTCTTCTCTGGCATCACTCTATAAATAGGGTGATGTCCACCCTAAACCGGGTAAGCTTCTACGCGCCCCCACTCCTCTCTTGCTACTTCGAGTATTCTTCTTATCTTTACAGATTACTCAACAGCAAGCTTGGAGTCTCAAGAACACCATCATCATCAACCACTCAACCTGGGATTCCGCTCCTATCCCGGGAACGAGAATATCACTTTCTTTGGTCTTTCGTTCCATCATATTCCTAATAACTTATCCAATTACAACGTATTAACCGCTAATGCATCTTTCTTTTATCAAATATCAAGGACATGGTCTAATCATGAGGGTAGTATAAATTTAAATTTTAATATGATTAGTTTTTATCAGCATGCACTCATGGTTTTTTTTTTTAAAAAAGTTTACCTTTCACATCTCACATTTCGTAAGCGTCCTTCATGTTATGGGTGACTCGTGCTTTTGTAGACGTGGCCCAATCGTAGGCTTCTTATGTGTACCACAAGCCCATGAGTATCCATATCCAATCGAAACCCAGATTACAGAATGCTCAGCTGATCAATTTCTGCTTCCGGTTTTTCCTTGTTCATTGATGCTCGATCAATAGTACTCGGAGAAGCATAACCAACATTGAGCTTGAAAATGGAGCTGTCAATTTCTGGCACAACCACATGCGTCTTCAACAAAAATCCCATCTTTTCTTTTCACATGAATTCATCATCCACAACCCTCAAAACCCTTCTTAAACCCTCCACAAAGAGTAAACTCAAGGAGCATCTCAGGTTCAGAACCAACCATGGTAAGCTTCAATTGTTTCTTCTTTTTTTGGATTCTGGGTAAGTCTTTTCTATGATTTTTTTTTTTAATTTCTGTTGTTCTTTGAAGGTGCTCGGGTCAGCAGTATAGCTGAAGCTCGAGTTGAGGAGGAAGCGGAGGTTGAAATTGCAGAAGGGTATACGATGACCCAAGTTTGTGATAGAATGATTGATGTCTTTTTGCATGAGAAACCAAGAGTTAAGGAATGGAGAAAATACTTGGTGTTTAGAGAGGAATGGAACAAGTATAGGGAGAGATTTTATGCTAGATGTCGAGCTCGGGCAGAGAAAGAGACGGATCCTACTCTGAAACAGAAGCTTGTTTCACTAGCTAGCAAGGTGAAGAAGGTACTGAAGCAAAGTTGCTGTCTTTTGTACTATTATAATCTGCATCAGTTTATTTGGCTGCTAATTAGTCGTATGTTATATTCTATTTGAAGTTTATTAGCTTATACTATGATAATTGCAACAACATATTGGATGCATTCTATCAAGATAGATTAATCGGAAATCGATTCAAATCCGACATAGCACTGTGGATGCATAATAAATGTTATGAGTTGGTTTTATCCTAACTTCGAGTATGTAACTCAAAGGAAGCAAACAGGAAATGGAAATATAAATCAAGAAACCAACTTAACCAGGTTTTTTAAAAACTTTGAAACTAAGTTACCGTATAAGTGAGTGGTTATGGCACTTTTTCTTAAGTGTTGTTTCCTTTTGTTGGTGAATAAATGCATGATCCATTTTGGGTTTAGACTATTAATTTTTTCACCTTTACGTGTTTAGATATTCCATTTGCTTTTCTGTAATCAGGAGTAAGCATTGCAGATTGATGATGAAATGGAAGCACATGGTGGACTTCTGAAGGAGGTACAAGACAGCCCAACAGATGTAAATCTGGTTGTAGCCAGACGACGGAAAGACTTCACTGGCGAGTTCTTTCGCTATCTTGACATTGTTGCTGAAACTTATGATAGCCTGGAAGATCGTGATGGTAATCATTCGTATAGTTGCTTTTCCTTTCCTGGTATAGAAAAGTGGAATGTATGGAGTAGTATTTTTTTAGTTATTATTGGTATAGTATAGTCTAATTTATGTTGACTTGAAAAGAATAAAATTCATTAGTTATGGAAGAAATTTCTGTTAGTGGTATTAAATATTACTTGATACTTTCATCGTTCCATGATTTAACTTGTTACACATGTGCATCAACTTTTTGATTTGTATATGAATTCTTTTTTACTGAATTGGAGGTTAGTTAAACATTACATGACCAGAATCTGAGAGGCATATGTTTACAGTTATCTTTACCATGAAAGTTGAACATCTAACATCAAAGGAACAAAAGGAATGAGACTCTCACAGTAAATGAAATCAATTCCATTTAACTGTAAGTTGAATAAAGCTCAGTTGAAAATGTAACAAATGCTTTTGGCAGAAATCTTCTTTGCATGAACTAGCTTCTTTACTTGTCCTCTACTAACCTCCTGAATGAGTTACACCATCCTCAAGTCTCTTGTTGTGGGATCCATCTGTTCTTGCATTTGATGAAACCTTGGCTGATTCTTTTCTGTGATGATCTTTGAGTGGCTGGTGAAATCATAATCTTAGAATGAACAAACTGACATTTGAGCTCATCTCGCTGCATGCAACTTTGCTATTTTTGAGAATAAGGGCCTTTTATGCTGCCGCTTATCATCATTAACAGCACCTTAATCCCAACTACGTTGGGGTCGGTGGCATGAAATTTATAGTGACAAATAATTGTCAAAAATTATTTGACACTATAAATTCATACAAAAGCATAGTGGCAAAGTTTTACACCACATGCCCTTCTTGTTGCAACCTTCTTTCGAAGGAATAACGAGATAAAATATCAAACCGTATCATCACAGGTTTTTCCATTTTGATGGAAAATATTATAATATGGCTATGAGTTGAGATATTTCCTCTAGCCCTGCCCCATTACAAGGTTGATATTGCAGAATCAAAATGTACATCATCGAACATCACTACTTTCTGTGGCCGCTTATGATTCTTAAATTTGCTGTGGTCTGATTACTTCCATTTGCTTTGAGCAGCGATGGCTAGACTTGCTGCACGATGCTTGTCTGCAGTTGGTGCATACGATAACACACTGGATACTGTGGAGACCTTAGATGCTGCCCAGGCCAAGTTCAATGATATTCTAAACTCTTCTTCAGTGGATGCCGCATGTGAAAAGATTAGAAGTCTTGCAAAAGCAAAGGAGCTTGATTCTTCATTAATACTTTTGATAAACAGTTCTTGGGGTTCAGCTAAGGAATCCAAGACGATGAAGAACGAGGTAATTTATGTTGTCTTTACTGATGTTCACCTCTTCCGCCCTTAAATGTCTCTCAGTCACTTTCATATTTAAGTTCACTTTCTTTAATCCATTTCATCTCTAAGTTGGAGCTCTTGGTTGTTGAAGCAAAAGATAATACTAATTGCTAATCGTGGTTTAATGTTTTGTGCCAGTGTTCAGTTTAATGATTGAACTTGAGTAGAATATATTCTTACTGTTCAAATTACTATAAACAACTGCAACTGAAACCTTGCTTTGTACCAATTTCTATACTCCATTGGAGAAATAAACAAATTGAATTCTTTTGGTATTGAGACACCATGTCATATCCAAAGTTTGCATCTTCAAGTCACCGAAAAGTTTCCATTTACTGTATCTTTAAAATCTTGATCTTCTACTTGACCACAGGTCAAGGAAATAATGTTTCAGTTGTACAAGGAAACGAAGAGTAGTCTCCGGAGCATTTCACCGAAAGAGTTGAAGTTACTGAAGCATTTGCTGAACATTACAGACCCAGAAGAGCGGTTCTCAGCATTAGCTACTGCCTTCTCCCCTGGCAACGAAAATGAAGTCAAGGACCATGACCTGTTTTACACGTATGTGAGCAGCCTCTTCTCTTCCAAAGTTGATACTCCCTCCGTCCCCATGAAACTGACATGTTTTCTTTTTAGAAAATATTTTCACACCAACTTTTTGTTACCCTCCATTTCGCTTCTCACTAAAACAAGTTACTTTTATCTTACTCCTCCGTCCCAAAAAGATTCAATAGTTTTCCTTTTTGGACTATCCCATAAAGATTTCATCATTTTTTAAGGAAACATTTTAAAACTAGTTTTACCTTATTACCCTTAATTTCCCTTCTCCACAAAAAAAGTTTATTGTCTTGTATGACAGTTTTACTTCATTACCTTCAGTCTTCAATACCCATTAATCTATGTCTAGTCAAATGCTTAAATATTTTTGGACGGAGAGATTATATGTGTATTTTACTTTATTACCCTTAAGTCAACGATATTTCTTAATCTCTATGATCAGTCAAAAGTATCACATTTGCTAGGATAAAGGGAGTACAACATTTCATTTGCTAACCGTAACGCTCACCTTTTTCTCTCATAAACATTTCTCCCTGTTGTGGTTGGGTCATTCAGTACTCCGAAGGAGTTGCACAAGTGGATAAAGATAATGCTGGATGCGTACGATTTCCATCGGGAGGAAAGCGACATCAAGGAAGCGAAGAAGCTGGCTCAACCTGTTGTAATACAAAGGTTGTTCATCTTGAAAGAAACTATTGAAGAAGAGTACTTGGAAAGAGGCAATGAGGAACAGGCACAAGAGAGTGCACCTGAGGAATTGTGAACCAAATTCATCACAATTTTTTATACCATCGGTTTGCGCACCCATTTGTCGAGCAATTTCAAATGTGCAAAGGAATCGGGGCTGCAAATGGTTGGGGCTTGAGCTCTCAGCAGCTTAATGTGCTTAACAGATTCAATGGCTAAGTGTAACTTTTTGAAACGTAATGGGCTGTGCAAGTATGTCATTAAAAGTTTCCCATACAGAGTGGTCTCTTTCCAATCTAATTGAAAAAGTGAAACTCTTGAAACATAAGGGGGTTATGCTTAGAGAAGTTAAATTTATAGGAATTAGTCTATTTAAATTGAACTTTGGGACAATATGCTTATATCATGGCTGTTTGGCAGAATATTCCCGCAGAATTTCTTAAATTTTGATAAATTGAAAGGGGGTAAGGACATACACCATTTAGAAAATAAACTCTCTATTTTTGAATGAGCAATGACTTGTACTCCCTTCGTCCGTAAAAAAATGCATCATTTTGTTGTTTCAAGATCAATATTTGATTCAAATTTTAATAAAGATCAACATTGAAAAAAAATTCATAGAAAATATATTTAGAAAATTTAGATTTTAAATTATGATTACAAACGGTGGAATCTTTTGTGGATGGATAGAGTATCATTTTACAGAGGCTTAAATACAGATTAGTACCCTGAACAATTACAAAGTGGGCAATTAAGGACCTGAACAAAAAATACTGCAAATAAAGGCTTGAACTATGATAGTAGTGTAGATAAGGGTTCTGGCAATTGACTCATCTCGTGCGGTCACGAGATATGACAGACGTTTACGTTTTTAATCGAAAAGTAAGAGCGAGATTAACGGTGGTGATCTGGAGGCCTAGTGTGCTAGTTTGGAATGTTTTGAGTAATTGGTATAACAAAGAGAAGTTCCCAGCAACGTAAATGTACCCAACCTAACGTATTCCAAGTCAAGAATTTTGGCAAGCAACTGGGGAGGGTGAGGTACAGATCACCGTCATTAACTCTACTCTCATTTTTCAATTGAAAACGTAAATGTCTGTCATATCTCGTGATCGCACGAGGCGAGTCAATTGAGTCGGGGTCTTATTTACACCACTACCATAGTTCAGACCCTTATTTGCAGTGTTTTTTGTTCAGACCCTTAATCGCTCACTTTATCATAGATCAAGTTATTAATATGTATTTAAGCGCCCTTTTACAAAGGATGATGTGATGATCAGAGGCGGATGAGCAGCATGGCGTGCCCAGCACCCGCTGGGCAATATTTGAGCCCAAAACCTATTAGCATGTAAAAATTATATACTTTTAATCAAAATTTTGATGAATAATATGTAAAAAATGTATTTGAATTTATCAAAATTTTTACATATTTCATTGTGTGTGAGATTTTTTTTTTCCGCTCACCTAATTTTGAAACACCGGATCCGCCACCGGTGATGATACAAGTCTGAACAGTACGAAACTAAAGAGAATATCAACAATAATATGACTTGATGTCTGAGGAATTAAGAGGTACTACACCCTGAACTTAAAGACAAGACGATAGTACTACGAAAGCAAAAGAGGATAATATAATAAGCAGCAGCGGATGCAATGATGCACTTGCACAATACGAAGGCAACGGAGACTCCACCAGCAAAGGCCAACTAAGTGCACATCACCATTGAACACCAAGCTATTCGTGACACCAACACGTAACAATAAGAAAAGTACCCGCGTGAACTAACTAGGTTGAGCTATGCCTTAGAGAGTTCAACCACTCCGCCAAGTGAGCTCCGCCAATCGCCCGAACAACATGGACGTGAGGATCTCCTCCAAAATGCCCGAACCGCCTGGATGCGAAGCCGGAGAGAAACCCACAATAAGGCTGATCTCAGCACCAAGGCCAAGAAGACCCGCCGGACAGCCTGAAAACTCAGAAATTTCACCGTTTGAGTTAGTTGTTTGACTGACGAGTGACCTCTACCAATTGCTAGAACCGTCTGGCCCTCCACCTTGGAGGGAGCAAAGCACACAAGCCTCTTATCAAAACGATCCATGGCGCCGTCCACCCAAAACCACCGATGGAGAGGGAAAATGCAAAGCCCTAGTAGCCGGGAAAATAAAACCCTATCGGCGCATAGAGAGAGCTCAAGTAGGACAAATATCTCTTAGATCCTAAATTAGACGGCACGATAGCATTTCGATAGTGATTTCGAGCTGTGTATTTTGTAAAAGCATGTAACATTTAAAAGGGAAGAAAGAGTATAATTTTACTATCGAAGTTTATGAAATCTCTAAACTTACCATTAAAGTTCATTTGAAGCGAGATACGACAAACATTTTATTAAAGGGTAAATTTGCCACTAAACGTTATGTTGTCTCAGTTGACAGTGAGATGTGTTTAAATGACGCTTATGTGGCATGCCGCTGGGTGATTACATGAACATTGACTGTACATTTTGCATGACTAATGTTTAAATTCACCTTAAAATATGTCACAATTTAACGGTTGAATTGTTACTTTTACATATTTTAAGTGAAATTAAAACATTAACCTTGAAAAATGTGCACTCATATCCACGTAATTGTCCAATGACACACTACATGAGCGCCATTTAAAGATTCTAAAATTATCTCACTACCAACTGTGACAATACGTAACTTCAATAAAACGTTGATGATATCGTTTCAAAATAAACTTCAGTGGTAAATTTAAAGATTTCATAAATTTCAATGGTAAAATTACCCGTTTCCCCATTTAAAATTAGTTATCCGGCCTTGTACATACATCAATTATGGAGTATACTTTTTTCCAAATGTCAGTTAAATAAAACATATCATAGCTTCAAATTAGTGTATGATTATACTGTAAAATTTTACTTAGGATCTAGAAGATTAATCTGGATTGTGTATGACTTGAGAGTTTATTCTCTTATCAAAATCTAAAGAAGTAAATGTCATTTTTGCCTACTCTGAGGAATAAGTGTCCTTTACCTCAATCTAAAATGTGCACTAACTGTAACATAAACTAGATGTATTTTGTCTTTCTTATTGTCAAATGAATATGAAACTTATCAAGTATCTAAATTACTCAAACAGACTCTTTAATAAAATTTCAGGAAATATTAAAAAAAAGTGATTAAGTGTAAATAAGGGAAGGGGAAATACGTGAGATTTTAAACTTAAGGGATGTAATCGTAACCTTCACCTAAGTTCCATGCTCTAACTGTCAATATCCCAACTCTTTATCGTGAAAAGCAACATCTAGAACCTTCGGTCAGACGACGCCACAAGTCCTAACTTGTTGCCCAAGACGTAAAACTGAAAACAGTTGTATATTTAAAGCGACCTTTTAATAAATTTAATTTCTTAAACCCTCCCTAAAACCCTCGCGTCGCATTTTCTCTACTCTCCAGCACAGCCGAAGCAGAGCTGCTCCAATGGCGACCGCCGCCGTTATTCTCCGTTCTCTCGGTCGGCGGCAGCTCCAGTCTTCTTCTCTAGCCGCCTACAAAGCCGTACGTTCTATTTTTCCTTTTCATTCGATCGCTGCCTGGCTTAGGTTTCTTGCGGATTTTGTTTTCTGATTGTGGGGTTTTTCATGGAAGTGGGGATTATAGATTTGAAGATCAATTTAGGCATTTTCTTGACGGTGGTTTATTGTGTATTAATGATGCGAAGGATTTTGAAAACCCAATTTTTGAGGCGGCGGAATAAGTTAGATTTACATATCTCTGTTTTTTTCCTGGAGCTCTAGATGGTTGTTTTGTGTATCTAGCAGTATATTGATGCATTAGTCGAGCAATTTCTTAATAAATCTAGGCTACTATTCCAATGAGTGAAGAAATGGGTTAGGTTGGATTTCGATCCAGTAGACTGTTGTTCTTCATGGGTTTGGTCCTGGATTTGTATGTCTGGCCTTGCTGCAGACATATTTGAACCAAAAAGAGTGATTTCTCTTGCTTGTTGATCGGAGGGTTATAATTTTGGATTCATAAGCTAGAAAACACTTTAGTAGTTTACGCATGCTCTGCTAAATTAGAATAAATCAGAATAAACAGTGTGTTTACTGCTGTTTTTTATCTTTAGCTAGCTGGCAATGGTAAAACATCAGTCCCGGGAGCTCCAGTTTTTAACAGGTGGACATCTGCTGGCAGACCATTCAGGTAATTTGTTTTTTTCCTTTAGACATCCTCTTACTTACTTGATTCTTCTTCCTTCTCCTGTTTGTTTTATTGGTAATTGTTAAATGTTTTACTAATCCAGCTCTAGGCCTGTTGGGAGTGAAGTTATCGGGATTGACTTGGGTACTACTAATTCTTGTGTATCTGTGATGGAAGGACAGGTAATATTTCTCTCATATACAGCATCAATTAGATTTACTTGGAGCTATATACTGTATTTCTTACATTCGTATCTTGCTTTTTGTAGAATCCTAGAGTGATTGAGAATTCTGAAGGTGCTCGAACCACTCCATCCATTGTTGCCTTCAATCAGCAGGGAGAGACGGTGGTTGGAATCCCAGCTAAACGGCAGGCTGTGACAAACCCCATTAACACCTTTTTTGGCACCAAGAGGCTTATTGGAAGGCGTTTTGATGATCCACAGACGCAGAAAGAAATAAATATGGTGCCTTACAAAATTGTTAGAGCTCCAAATGGTGATGCATGGCTCGAAGCCAATGGAAAGCCGTACTCACCAAGTCAAATTGGAGCTTTTGTTTTGAAAAAGATGAAGGAAACTGCAGAGGGATACCTTGGTAAGACGATATCAAAAGCTGTAATTACTGTACCAGCTTATTTTAATGACGCACAGAGACAAGCAACAAAAGATGCTGGACGAATTGCTGGATTAGAGGTGGAAAGGATTATCAATGAACCCACTGCTGCTGCACTTTCATATGGCTTGAACAGTAAGGAGGGCATTATTGCAGTTTTTGACCTAGGTGGTGGGACCTTTGATGTTTCCATACTAGAAATTTCAAATGGAGTTTTTGAGGTATGGGTTCCAGTCAATCTTTGAATTTGTTTTCACCTGTGTGCATCCACTGAGTGCTTTTATCGGTGTTGGTCAGGTAAAAGCAACAAACGGAGATACCTTTTTGGGTGGAGAAGACTTCGACAATGCTTTGCTGGAGTACTTTGTCAGTGAGTTTAAGAGGACTGACAACATTGATCTATCCAAAGACAAAATGGCCTTACAAAGGCTTCGAGAGGCAGCTGAGAAGGCCAAAATTGAGCTTTCATCTACATCCCAGACTGAGATTAATCTTCCATTCATCACTGCTGATGCTAGTGGAGCAAAGCATTTGAACATAACTTTAACTAGATCAAAGTTTGAGGTGCTGGTGAATCACTTGATTGAAAGAACTAGAATCCCATGTAAGAATTGCTTGAATGATGCTAACATATCCCTCAATCAAGTGGATGAAGTATTGCTTGTTGGTGGAATGACCCGTGTTCCAAAGGTGCAAGAAATAGTCACACAAATTTTCGGAAAGAACCCAAGTAAGGGTGTTAATCCTGATGAGGCAGTTGCAATGGGGGCTGCCATCCAAGGTGGCATTCTTAGAGGTGATGTCAAGGAGTTACTCTTGCTTGATGTAACTCCTCTTTCACTTGGAATTGAAACTCTTGGTGGAATTTTTACAAGGTTAATCAGTAGAAACACGACGATCCCTACAAAGAAATCACAGGTTAGTCTCCTTTCTTTGGGTCTAATGCTATGGTACAATATTTACTTAGTGCTCTTGCATCTTAATGGTTTTCCTTCCCCTTTGGTGTGCTTGCACACACAGAACAAAATACATGAATTGTCCTCTTTGAAGTATGTGATGTTTAGCAGCATCATGCAGGAACATTTGTAGGAAATATTCTAGTTGCATGCCTGTTTTGCCTTTTTACATCAGAATGCAAGATAAGTCAATGTTATTATTTTCCCAGCCTGTTTTAATCCAGTTTCTGCTGGTTTCGTAAGTCTGTCATTAATGCACCTAATGCATGAAAACTGACTTGAACCTTCTAAGTTCTCTTGATGTATTCCAGGTTGTGTGGTTGGTGGTTCATAATTTTTTTTGAACACACCATGTGTTTGCATAAACAATTTTCTTTCTCCCTGTACAAGTTGGGGTTGTTTCCAGTGTTCAATTTATAATGAAAGAACCTCAATACGTGGGATGTTTTTTTTTCATGAGCTCTCTTGTTGGGATGTTTCCTAGTTTGCAAAATAACTCAAGCTTTCGTGTTTCAGGTTTTCTCTACTGCATCTGATAATCAGCCATCGGTCAGTATAAAAGTTCTGCAAGGTGAGCGTCATATGGCATCTGATAACAAGCTATTGGGTGAATTCGACCTTGTTGGTATCCCTCCTGCACGTAGAGGAATGCCACAGATCGAGGTGACTTTCGACATAGATGCAAACGGGATGGTAACCGTTTCTGCCAAGGATAAGATGACAGAAAAAGAGCAGCATATCACAATCCGATCATCTGGCGGTCTGTCTGACCAAGAAATCGATAGAATGGTCAGAGAGGCAGAACTCAATGCTCAAAAAGATGAAGAGAGAAAGAACCTGATCGATGTGAGGAACAGTGCAGATACAACCATATACAGCGTTGAGCAGAGCTTAGCTGAATACAAAGACAAGATTCCTGCCGAGGTTGCCAAAGAGGTAGAGGCTGCTGTGGCCGATTTGAGGCAAGCAATGGGTGGTGAAAACGCTGAGGAAATCAAGGCTAAGATTGCTGCTGCGAACCAGGCCGTGTCGAAGATTGGGGAGAGCATGTCTAAAGGTTCTGGAGGTGGTTCCTCTTCGAGCGGCTCTCAGGGCTCGGATCCGACACCTGAAGCAGAATACCAGGAGGCAAGCAAATAGAAATAACACAGGTATTTTTGAACGGTAATATAGATTTGTATTCTTTTTGATTGTTCAACTTGAGGTTCAAACTCTGGGCAGCTGATCCTAAAACTCGTTAGCCTTGAACTTCTGAATCAGCTAGTTATCTGATTTGTGATGTTTCGCGCTTAATTTGGCTACATGGTAAATCCGTATAGCGTTGATAAAACACATCTTAAGTTCTTGGGATTTTGATGGGAGGGATGGGATGGGATGATTGGTTTAGATGAAAAATGTTACCTTGTCCCATAAAAATTGTAGTTTTTTGTTGTTGTTGTTGTCACGTTAATTAATCTACAATTTATTTTTATGAATTCAAAGATGTAAAGTTAAATGATCTATATATTTTTCATAATTTGTAATCTAAACTTTCAAGATATTTTTTTTTGAATTTTTTTCCTTATTTATCTTAATAAAATTTTGAGTCAAAGAGTGTAACTTGAAACATTAAAGTTAAACACAACAATGTTTACAAGGATAGAGGGAGAACCGAGTACTATATAGTTGGGGAGTAAAAAAATTTAGGGGGAGTTGTGGACGAATATTTTAATTTTTTCATTTGTAGTTTTATTTTTCATATGAAAATCTCTACTGCAGTGATCTTTCAATTCAATTTCTCACAACTTTTATTGTAAAAAGTTTCGAAATAACATTTTCTTCCAATTTGCTCTCATAAACATCAAAAATGAAAAACTCTAATGGGCTCTTTGTATGAGGTAAGTTTTTAGATTCCATAGGAATGTAATATTCCTGAATTAAATTCCCATGTTTGGTAGAAGTCATAACTTTTATTCCTTGGAATTAAATTTGTTGGAGGGAATGATATTCCCAAATTTTGTAGGAAAGTGATACAGACGATATCGTCTCAACAAACGACTCCTAAAGAGTTTGTTTTCCCTTTCTTGAAATGTACTTTTCCAAAAGTGCGTTCAGTGGTTGGAAATAAGAATCTACTAATAGTAATGTTTCTGCAAGAATATTAGGACAAGGCAAGTGGTTAAGGGGTAGGACTAGGGGTGAGAAATGAAACGAGCTGGTTCGAGCTCGAGCTCTTATGAGTCTAACGAGCTTAATGAGTCTCGAGCTCGAACTTGAGTCGAATTTTAAGCTTGCTATTAAATGAGCCAAGCTTGAGCTTGACATACTCGGCTAAAAAAGCTTGACATACTCGGCTAAAAAAGCTTGACATACTCGGCTAAAAAAGCTCGCGAGACTTATCATGCCCACATGAAATATCTATTATACACTTTGATTCACTGGGTGTAGAGAATTTTCGAGCCTCACGAGTTCAGTTCGAGCCTGGTTAGAGTTCGTGCCTAATTGAGCTGAGCTGAAACGAGCTTACCCAGCTCTCTTATCGAGCATCATGAGCTTTCGAGCTGAGATCGAGCTTTTCACGAGCCGAACTCAAGCTCGATTTTGGACTCGGATGGATTTCAAGTTCAGCTCGAGCTGAGCCTAATCTTCACGAGCTCGAGCCTGCCAGTCTCGGGTTCGGCTCGGCTCGTTCTCAACCCAAGGGAGGATTTGCTCAAGAGTCATTTGGTTGGCTTGGTTTAAGTAAAACCCATGTTCAACATAATCAATTTATTTTACAATTTAACTTATAAAGCTTTATTATTTAATCCAATGAATCATTTTGCTTAAGTTATTTTTTGTTTATCCTCGAGTAAACTCCATCCATTCCATAGTCCCTTAAGTTACATGGTTGTCCTATTTGGATCATATTTTAAGATTTTGTATCACTTTCGTGTGTCCCTTAAGTTACATTTTTGTCCTATTGAAGTTCCTCCGTTAAAGTTTCCGTCAAGTTACTGTTAAATTGAGGATATTTTTGTAAATTTTCATATTTAACATTCAATTCAGCCCTAAAATTTCTAATAATATACAAATTAAACCCAAACTAGTTTTAAAATTTACAAACCTAACGCAACCCTCTACCCTTCTCCCTCCCTCTTCCAGCAGCAACACTCCCTTCCCCAGACTTGTCCGTCCTCCATTTCCTCGCCCAACCCAGTCGCTTGCTCATCTTCTCTAGACTATGTCATCTTAGTGGTTAAGCTCCACATGTGCGAGGTTGAACGAAATGAGAGAAACAGAGACTTGGGTCAAGAGGGCAGCTGAAATTTGGGAGAGCTCACCGCAGTTGAATGGGTTTGTTCGAAACCCACTGTTTTGATATAAATCTTTCTTGCCATTTCGTTGCGCGTCTCATATCTGTCCGTTTTCCTGGGTTGTACACATTTGAGTTGATGGGCGTGTAGTTAGGAATCATCTGTGCGCCGCGCACAAATAGTTTTTCATGTGCGTAGACGTTGTGCGCAGTGCTGTGTCAGGAGCACGAATAGTGTTCACGTGTTTTCACGTTGTGCGCACGGATGTGCGGGTTACTGTGCGCTGCGCATAATACGTTCTTACAGTATAGTTGACCAATATCATGTTGTGTTTTTCTATGAAAGGCAGGAAGACATGAACATGTTGGCTTCCTTTTGGTAAAGTAAAAGGATCAATGCCAAAAATATCTGATCGTTGACTCGTTTTATCTGTTCTTGAGCAACAAATAGTCATCGCTATTGGAATCGACAAGGATGACGATAAGTTAGAAGAGTTATACGATGCCTATATTCTGATAAGCAATTCACGGTACCTTAACACTCGCGTTAGATCGCCACGGTCCACGGAGTTCTTGCTTAATTGTGCGCTCAACCTAAATGCATCCGAATTCAAACAGAACTTTCGATGCGATTTGGAGCCATTCCTCCAATTAGTTGAACTTCTGGAACCGTGTCCTGTTTTTCACAACCAGAGCAAGTGTGCACAAACTGCAGTGACATGGAAAGTCTGTATTGCTCTATGGCGTCTTGGACACAATGGGAACGGTGCAGCCACCGCAATGCGATCAATGCTATTTGGCTTTAGTGTTGGAACCATGGTTCATTTGGTAATTACGGCATTGTTGCAAATTGGAAGTAGGTATATTTTGTGGCCTAGCAAAGAAAGAAGAATGGAGATTGGACAGGTCATGGAGGTGGAGGGTTTTCCAGGCTTTGTTGGTTTTGTAGATGGAACCACCATTCTTCTAGCGGAGAAGCCAGCTGTTGATGGAGAATGTTACTGGGATCGCAAACATTGATATTCCATAAATATGCAAATTGTCTGCGACAGTGATAGACGTATCATTGGGTTTTCATGCGGATGGCCTGGGTCTATGCATGATGCTGGAATATGGAGGAAGTCATCACAATCCAAGACCCCCAGCCACTTCTTTAGCAAAGTGGAATACCTGATCGGGGACTCGGCTTACGGTGTCTCTAGTTACCTTATTCCTGCCTTCAAGTCTCCTGCAGCAGATGTACTGATTAACAAAGAGTTCAATTTTGTACTCGCCAAAACAAGAGTGAGGAACGAGCACAACATTGGTATTTTGAAAGGAAGATGGTCATGTTTGCGGGAACATCGCGGGCAAATCAGATCAGCAAGTGATGTGCAGACAGTCATCCGAGTAGCAACTGCTTGTGTCATCCTACAAAACATGTTGAGCAATCTCGGGGACTCATGGGAGGAGATGTTCAGTAAAGTTACTCCCGTAGATGTGAGTTTACCAGAGAATGTAGGAGGCAAAGACGTGGAACGCGCGAATGCCTTCAGAGAGGAAGTCAAATATTATGTCGTTCAGAAGGGCTATTTGAATGGTGTACTTCCTCTAGTTGAATCACATGTTGTTCTGTAAGTAGCTAGAGCTATGAGATGTAAGGATTTTTTGTGTGAAACCTGCTTTGGTTCTATTGAATACTAATATATTTTTTAACAACTGGGCACTAACATCTAATGCAAACCGTGCGAATAACTGTGCGCAACACTGTGCGCGTAACTGTGCGCACACTTCAGCATGTGGGTGAACTATGCGGTTGTATGTGCGGTAGGTTGTGCGCTGCGCACAACGGTTAACTTAAACTGCTATATATACCCCAGGGTTTTTATTTGGCAGCCGCCACTTCATTCTCCACCCGTTCGCACACCAAGTGCACAACTCGCGCAGCGCACAAGTTCGCGACTTTGAAATTCCCTGTTCGCCAAGTCTTCGTTCAACAAACAAACAGCAATGGCCAAGGTATGATTCACACATTTGCTTGCCTTCCCTTGTTCTACTGTATGTCTACAGCGCACCATGGTTCTGTAGTTAGGGTTTCATATTTGTCCCATCAGTTGCCAATATTGTCAGTTACCATGTAGAGTTGCGAACGACATTGTTTCAGATTTCTCCTCACCTCTGTCGTCTGACCGTGTTTTTTCAACTTGTTAGGGAGGGCGTCGAAAGGGGAAGGAACCTATGTCTATGGAGGACAGCGGAGAAGAGATGAACGCCGAACTTCCTTCTTCTTCTTCTTCTTCTTCTGATGAAGAACGAATTGTGCAGATGCCCCCTGCAAAGGCAACTTTTCGCTATAGGAGGTTCCTAAGCACAACGGCTGACGATAGGTATCGAGTCAACCGGGACAGCCGACCTTTGCTTCTGATGAAGGAGTACAATTTGAAGCACGAAGAGCTAGATGTTCTAAGGGAAACACTGGAGTCCCTCCACTGGCACAAGTTGATAGTGCCACCTCGAGAGGTTAACCGGACATTTAACGAATTCTATGCTGTGGTCTATGAGGCAATTTCTGAGAAGGAGGAGTTTGACGATGACCCGACCGAGGTGCAGATCAGAGGGAGACTGGTAGACTTCTCCCCAAATGCCATTAGTGCATTGCTTGAGATCGCGAATGATCCGACCAGCTCTGGAGTGACTGTTCCCAAGGATTTGAGGGGACTACAGGGTGTCATATCCCATCCAGACACCCCAGTTGAGTGGTTGGAAATTAAGGGCCAGAGTGAGAAGTTTGTGACATTCCGTGTGCTCACTACCCCATTGCAGGTACTAAACAAGATTATACACACCAACGTGCAGCCAACAAAGAGACCGCATCATATAAGCATTGAGCGGATTGACACGTTGTACAAAGTTGCTACTGAGGCGGTACCGTCAGTTGGCATGCTTATATGGCAGGGTATTATTTCAAGCGCTTGGCATTCCAAGAATAGCCTCATATATCCTCAACTCATTACAGCACTCTGCTATAGTGCACAGGTCCCAAGTGAGGAAACAGACTCAGTTCCCACCATACCTCCCAACATCTGGAGCTACGGCGACCTTCAACAGGATGTTGCACCTGCTGGCAGAAGTGGGCGTAGGGTCACAAGAAGGGGGTCAACTGCCGCTCCTCGAGGATGATGAAGAGCAAGATGATGGGGGAGCTCCGGTTACTCCTCCTGGTCAGGGTGAGGGGACTAGTACTACCGCACGCGTGCCACCCTCCCTGCTTGAGAGCTTTTGTACGCAGATCAAGGCGCATGTGAAGGAGCTGATTTCCGGTGTGTGTGCGAAGATAGATGTTGTTGCTGCAGAGGCAAAGGAGAGAGACAGGGTACAGGGTGAACGCATGGCAACATTACAGGCTAAGGTTAGAGAATTAGAGGCTAGGCATCTCGCGGAGGTCTAGAGACAGAAGCTAGTGGAGTAGGACATTGGGAAGTCTTTCTCCGACCTGGGTAATTTCGCAGGGGGACACTTCAAGGACGTCACGTTAGAGAACCGTCAGTTCGCCCGTGCCATTCTCCAGGCTTTGGGCCAGCGTCCCCCCGGGCAGTCCTCTCAGATGCCTCCTCCTACTTCCACCTCCTCTCACATGCCACGTCCTCCTACTCCTGCTCCTACTCCTACTCCTGCTCCTACTCCTGCTCCTCCTCCGACCCGTCCAAGTGAGGTGTCGTAGCCAATTTCTGTGGTCGAGCCGAGGGCCAAGTGCTTTAAGATGGCAGCACGACGCTCTTATCCCGTGGTTCGAGGGACCACAAGGCCTGATGACGGTCCAAGCGCAAGTCTCACTCTCTCATCCTCTTTGTCCTCTTTGCGCAATCGATCCGCACGCTCCTGCTCTTCCCTGCGCCTCACTTCTCGTTCCTCGCGCTCCGTTTCCCACTTTATCTGTTCGAACTTCAGCCTCTTTTCCTCAATGGTGAGAAGAGTAGCGGCCTTTGCGGATAACCAATCTTGAATTGTTTGGGGCAACTGGTTCCGTGTATGCGATGGAGTTCTCCGACCCGAGATGCTTGGCAGTTCCTTCCTTCGATCCCTTTTCAACTTCTTCCCACCGTCGATGTCCACCTGTGCAACGCGCTTAATGCCAGTAGCAACCACCTCATCGTCAGTTTCAGGCCCTGCCACGTCGTTCTCCGGATTGATTCCACCATCATTCGGACTCCCTGTAAACTCATGAGGACCCGAGCTGCCAACAACTGCATCCGGTTGGTGATCATCGAAACTGAATGTCACCTCTTCATCATTACTGTACCTACAATCATAAATATGGATGCATCATGTATGCAAAACTATTCTCAAATTAAACACTAACATTTCAACATACCGTAGAACTTCATTGAGGTCAGTTCCAGCACTAACGCTGCCACTATCGAACACTGCAGCAGGACTGATATTGGGTCGAGCACCAACGAGAGCATGCATTCGCTCAAAATGCGGGCACAAATAGTCGAGCTTGACCTGGATGGTGTGGATATTCCGCTTCCTGTCCTCTTCGGTCACACCAAAACCAGTGGTGTTGCTTTTGTCATGGGCGGCTTTATACTTGCTAAAGTAGTTACGCCAACAGTCACCCCCAGATTTGACATCAAGCTTAAACTTGCCCTTGTATTTATTGTTGATGATGGTGGCTAACTCCTTCCAAGCCGTGTTCTTACGCAGAGGTGGCACTCAAACCTCTGTCTTCCCGGTGACACCAAATACTTTCATCTTATTCACCGGATCCTCTAGAAAGGCTAGGATCGTTGCATACTACCCAGAATTGAATCTGGCGTTCTGTTGTGCGTTGGCTGGGCTGGCTGGACATGGTCTGCTCGAACATGCAACACATCAACTCAAGAACACGGGTTAGCACAATTCGACTATTACAGAGAAATATAAACCTAGAACAATTAGACAACTTTTTAAAGGCATGCTATGCATGATAGAACAACAAACGAGAGTCCATAGAGGTTAGTACACAGTTGTGCGCAAGCATGTGCGCTTCACCGACTGTTTACTGGAACTGTGTTCCGTGCACATTATTGTGCGATACTATGTGCGGCCTGTTGTGCGCAGCGCACAATCTTGTGCGGGACTATGTGCGCACAGTTGTGCGTTGCGCACAGTTGTGCGCTGCGCACATTTTCGTCACGCACTAGAGGAGAGTTCAAATTACACATCAGGGTAGCACGACTCTAGCAACCCGAGACAAAATCAAGCAACCTCTGCCCTAACCCATCCCCAATTTCTACCGTATTTAGCTGGAAGGAGACAAATTCAGGAAGATATGGCGCTACATTTTAGAATATGAAAGTAGATACCTGGTATAACGGTATGCAGGACGATGAAGGTGAAGATGAGATGACCTTCAGCTGCGAGCTCGCGGAGCGGCGAATGGTGAAGACTGGTGAATAAGGGGCTTCTCACGTGAAAAACGACGTTCACTTTCGCTCTATTCACCTGAGGTCCGCGCATGGCGTGGTGAACTCACGTCTGTTTTTCACGTGGATAGTTTCAGGTGAAACACACCGTATTTCACCTGTTTTGGAGTATGTTTGAAACCCCCTATTGTTGTTTTTTTTTCATCTTGTTATCTTTAATTTTCCTGTAGCTCACTCATTTTCATCTCTCTTTTAATAAAATCAATCCAATAGCTATTAAAAAAACAAGAAAAAGAAGATAAGTACTACGAATGAAGGATGAAGTTGTTAACGGTTTCAGAAGAGGGAGGGAAGAAGGGTAGTGGGTTGGGTTTATAAATTCTAAAACTAGCTTCTTAGGGTTCATTTGTATCCCTCCGTCCGCAAAAGACTCCACCATTTGTTTTGACAGTTTCACAGTATTTAATCTATGATTTATTTTACGAATGTTTAGACACCGAAAATTAAATATTTCATATGTGTATCATAATTTGAAATCTAAATTTTCCGAATATATTTTTTCTGAATTTTTTAAAACTATTTATCTTCATTAAAATTCGAGTCAAACATTGAACCTTGAAACAACAAATTCAAATGGTGGAGTTTTTTGCAGACGGAGAGAGTATATTATTAAAAAAATGTTAGGGTTGAACTGAATAATAGGTATGAAAATTTACATAAGTACCCTTATTTTAACAGTAAGTTGAAAGAAAATTTAATGGAAGGATTTCAATAGAAAAAAAATGTAACTTCAGGGATGAAAGTGATACAAAATCTTAAACATGATTGAAATAGGACAACTATATAACTTAAGGGACCATGGACGAAGTTTACTCGTTTATCCTCAAGATTAAGTCCTTTATTTAAAGATAAAGAGTGTACCGAATCAATATATCTATCATTCTTCTAACAGAGTAACACAATTAAAATTAGTTTTGAAATACAGCGGTAGATTCTTTCTTTCTTTTTTTTTTTTTTTTGATGTATAACAACCATGAAATTTACTCTCAAGTTTAGTAAATAGGAGTTGTTAGAGGGAATGCCTTAGTCCTTATTCGACCTTGAATCGGCCTCATCTCGAGGATTCTGCACTTCTTTGTTGTTATTAATAATCCATCCAGCTATATTAAAAAAGAAAGAAGTTTTACTTAAAGCAATTTCGCAAGCTATCCAGACATATGCAATGTCAGTGTTCTTTTTAGTCCCAAGCCTTAGTGAAGAAATGGAGCGAAAGATGGAAATGTATTGGTGGCAACACTGGTATGCATTGGCTGAAATGGGTAGCTTTGTGTGCCCTTAAGGATGGAGGTGGAATGGGCTTTCGTAAACTCTCTGATGTGAAAGCACTTTTGGTGAAGCAGGGACGACACTTAAACACCCATCCTCATTATTTGTGTGTCCGTGTTCTTTTGGAGACTAAGGGGAGTATTCCCTGTAGCGACGAGGTTTTCGACGGAATCGCCACCAATCTTTTGTGCGGTAGGTCGATTGGAAACCTAAATTGGTCTACTAGAAACTCGAAATCCGTTAATCCGAACGACCAGGGCTCTGTCGAATCCGAACGACCAGGGCTCTGTAACCACCGCAATAGAGTATCGAAAACGAGGCTCAATGACCAAATCGACGGCGGAACTGCTACTGAAGGGGAAAATCGAGCCGGAAGAGATTGGTGATTGAGTGAATGCCAGTGGACCGGGAAGCGCCCAAATTCTTTTCTCTGCTGATTGTTGTGTATTTTCGCACGAATTGATTGTTGCTGAAATCGATTGTCTCTCTTGGTTGTGTGTTGATTGTTGCCTCTTATAGATGAGAAAACTCAGTTGCTCCACTTCCCACGAACCCACAAACCTCCCTCGATCGTGTCGCAGATGGGAGCTGCGAATCCGCAACCTTCGCCGGTGAAATCCTCGTCCTCCACGATCGTCTCTGCAAACGTGTAAGATTAAGTGGAAAAATTACTAAGTCGGACTGCTACTTTTTTATAATATTCAATTTAGTCCCCATTTTGCAGTTTCATCCACAATGACCCACTTTTTTTCAATTATTCACTTAGTGCCCTGGAATCCATCTAAGCTCCTAATATTCGGGACAAAATCGGGTGTCAACAGCTGCCCCCTTTTGCATGATTTATGGGACATGAAGCATGCAAAGTAAATTGACTCAGATTTTGTCCCGCGAATAACAAGAACTTTATCGTTATTCATGATAAAAAAAAATTTCTTTTCTTTACCTCAATAAGAACCTTCCTATTGAGTTGAATAGCGGAAACTTTCCCGCTATTCGAGGTTAAGGAACCTTTTTCACCTCAAAGATGTGAGGTCGAGAACCTTCTCGTTTCCTCTAATAAAGATGACAAATGAAGCGAAGAAACCTTCCCGCTATTCGAGGCTAAGGAACTTTCCTTGCCCCAAAAAATGTTGCTAGGTAGAGAACTCTCTCTTTTTTTAGCCACCTAGACTTAGGTTACGAGGTAGGGAACCTTCCCTTTTTGCCACCTTGTGTTATTTTTCCCATCTTATCTTGTCCTGAATTTGGATTACTAGGTAGAGAGCTTTCTCTTTTTGCCACATAGTTTCAGGTTGCGAGGTAGGGAACCTTCCCTTTTTGCCACCCCAAATTGTTCTAGTAATCTTATCTAAGATTAAGGAACTCATCTTGTCTTATACTGTCATGTTTTAGAATGAACGAGAACTTTCTCACCAGTCGAATAGAAAATGTCCACCTTCATGCTTGAAGAGGTTAAAAATTCTTCCTTACCTTTCCGATGAAAACTTTACGCGACTTCTGGGGATAGTAGAGGTACTCTTACCATTTTGAGATGACTACCGCCAATGGGTTCTGCTTACCAATTGTGATGCTCAGATACTCCTTTCTGTTCTCCATACCTGTTATGCAAAATGTCATGCATGCCATGCAAAATGCATATGAAGTTTTCAAACCTTTTTCCTTTTATCTTTTGTACTCCTATTTTCTTCTTTTTTGTTTTCCCTTTTTCCATGATCCTCTTCTGATTGGCCTTTTCTCCACATCCATCTTGTTCTTGAACTCTCTTTTATAATTCAATCATCAGATGAGCGACGCCTCTTGTGGATGATTTAATTCTATCAATAACTTTATCCTTTCTGGCTTTCATTTCGAGGCATTCTCTGGAAATCTGTTTGCCTTTTTTTTGCTAGCATATACTCTGTACCATCCACCTGATGGCCACAAAAACTTACCTGTTCGCTTAGAGCTTCCCAGAGTAATTTATGGTCTTTTCCTTTTTAATGTTTTAGCTATAACTATCCTTTCCTGTTAGATTATCGTCTCGCACATCAATGAAGTAGGGATGAGATATGGCTCAGGAGAGATGAAAGAAAAGATTGTCATTTCATAACTTTGAAATCAAAAGAGTACAAGCATCCACGTTAAAGAGCAACGTGGATAAAAGGAAATGATGAAAGATGAAGAGATTGCTTTGACAATTATAAATGCATTGATCATGATAACCATGTCTTCTCTCTTGTCTCATATTCTGAGGACTCCAAGTACTCCAAAAATCATGCATAGTACTTCTTCACAGAGTCTGAGTTTACGGGCCTCGGGAGTTCTTGTCCATCCATTTCTGTCAAAATCAAAGCTCCTCCAGGGAATGCCTTTTTTACCACGAAAGGTCCCTCGTAATTTTGGAGTCCATTTTCCCCTTGGGTCTGGCTGTATAGGTAAGATTTTCTTAAGTATGATGTCTCTTTCTACAAACTGACGAGGTCGAACCTTTTTGTTATAAGCTCGAATTGTCCATGACAGAGAGCTGTCATCCTCTTTTCATCAATTAGATTAAGTTGGTCATGCCTTGCCTGAACCCATATTGCTTCTTCCAACTCCACGTCCATCAAAACTCTTAATGAGGGAATTTCAACCTCGATGGGTAATACCGCCTCCATACCATATATCAGGGAGAAAGGTGTGGCTCCAGTAGAGGTGCGCACCGAGGTCCTATATGCATGAAAGGCAAATGGTAACTTCTCATGCCAATCTTTATATGTGATAGTCATCTTCTCAATGATCCTCTTAATGTTCTTGTTTGCCGCTTCCACTGCGCCGTTCATCATGGGTCGATACAGTACGGAGTTGTGATGTTTGATCTTAAACTGTTTACACAAATCATCCATCATATGATTATTCAAATTTGTTGCATTATCTGTGATGATGCGCTCTGGCAAGCCGTACCGACAAATGATCTCTTTCTTAATGAAGCGACAAACCACATTTCTAGTCACGCTGGCATAAGATGCGGCCTCGACCCATTTAGTGAAATAATCGATGGCTACCAAAATGAACTTATGCCCATTAGAAGCCTTAGGATTTGTTACGGTCACCCCGAGCGGGTTGCGGCCGGTGACCGGGGCTCGGTTTTAGCTGCGGTCACGTTTTCGGCGTTCAGACGGCTCCCGAGCCCTATCCGAGTATCATTTTGGCGAACCCCTCCGTATTTGAGGTCGTGTGGGTCCCCGGACGTTTCCGCCGAAAATATTTTTCTGGCGCCGGGGGGTTGTCGGGGTCGCCTCGGGACGTACAGCGGGCTCGGTAGCACTCTCGAGATCTCAGTTTGGGAAGCCGTTTGCAGTTTTGGAGTCGTGGAGACGTCCCGGAGGTGGTTGTGGAGTTTAATGTTTGGGACGGGACGTTCGGTTCCGGGCGACTCCCGGGGCTCGGGACGGGAATCCCGGGGCTCGGGATGGAAATTTTCTGACGGCTTTGGGGTAAGTTGTGTTTTAATTTAATATGGAATTTATGGGTATTTTTATAGAATTTTGGAGTGACGGAATTTCGGTTCAGGTTGACACGCTCGCACGTCGGGTTTTGGTTCGGGTTCAGCGAGCTCGGTAGGACACTCCGGAAAGGTAAATGAATTTCTGAAAAATGTTCTGTGAATGTTATAATATTCTGAAGGTTGTGTCCAAGTTTCGTTAATTTTGGAATTCGGTAATTATTTTTGGGCAAAAAGAATTGGAACTTTCGGAAAAATTGGGAGTTAATTTGCAATTGGGTGCAAAATTAATAATAATCAGCATGGGCATAGCAGCTGATATTTTCGGCAGCAAGTGGGGAGGATTTGGGACACTTGGCCAATTTTTATTTAAGGTGGAGAGTATGGGCTAAAGGGGAGAAAATATAAAAGGGGATAATAAGCATGAAAAATACATTAACATTTCATTTCTTCTTCTTTCTTCTTCTTTCTTCCTTCTCTGCCGCCATTAAATCTCCTTCCCAAGCTCCATGTGCTTCATCATTCCTTGCTTAAAACTTCAAGGTTTTGGGTTCCAAAGATTGCTTGATTCTGCGTTGGTGGAGTAGCGCGGACCCGTAGGAGCCAAGTTGTGCATTTCGGGTCGGGAGTCGGGATTTTCCGAGTGTTGGGCTGCGGGGCAGCGTTTCTGAGGTAAGGGCTTAATTTGGTAAAATGTACGTTTGTTCTGCTCCATATATGTTATCAGGTATGATATCTCTGCTGTGTTTGTATGTTTTATTTATATGTTCTGATTCTGTGGCGAGGCCCGTATGGTTGGAGTGACCACGGGTGCTCCTTGGTTCTGTTCTGCGTATCCGCACCGGGAGTGCCGATACTTCTGTTCTGTGACCCTACGACAGTTTGGGGATCGCGACCCCAGCCGGTACCGTGCTATCTGTTCTGTTCTGATCTGTATATTCTGACCTCTGTGGAGGGGCCATGTGGTCGTTCTGGCGGTTGGACCGCATGCGATGGTTTATGATTCACTATATGCTTTATGTTCATATGTATATGCTGTGTTATTCTGTTTTGCAGGTTCAGATTGTTGCCCTGTGGGCAAACTGCACTTTTACCTTAAGCCCTTACTGGGTCCTTTCGAGGACTCACCCTTTTATCTGTTTACCACTTTCAGGCCGTCCTGACAAGCAACCGGCGGAGTAGAGGTTCCGCGGTGCTTCCTTCATTTTGAGGTTGGGTTGCAGCAGCAGTACCACGTGCGGAGGTCGCTTCAGATTCCGCGCTAGGTATTTATAGGATTTTGATTCGGCTCTGTAGTCAGAATCGCATGCATATAGTTCAGATCATGTAGTTGTAAATGTTTACAACTTGAGATATATTCTGCTTGTTGTTTTACGAGTCGAGGCGGAGCCCGACTTGCCTATATTGGTAATCTTTGTTTAATTGTGGTGCTGGTGATTTTGTGTTTGTGGCGATGATAGATGTTGGATAAACCATGAACTGCATGTTTGGTAGAAGTTGGGTGGTTGCGCATGCTTGCCTTGTACGAGTTTTTAGGTTGCTAGTCGATACTCGTTTGTTCTGTATTTGAGCTCGATGCTCCGCTGCCGCGTTTTCCGCCGTAATTCCTGTTTCCGACGTCGCGGCCGGCTCCGCCTCCGCAACCGGGCGGGGTGGCTGTGACAAGTTGGTATCAGAGCAGGTCTAGTCGAAGTGTCCCAAGAGCTAAACCATGGTTAGTTAAAGTATGGGTTGTGGAAGGCAAGTCATGCTAGTTCATGGGTAAGCTTTACAAGTAATGACTTGAAGGGCAAGCTCTTGGTTTACACCTCGTGCAGGTGGTTCGATGCGGAGCCTGATCAACTCCTTATTTGAACCATTTCGGAATGCGTGTGGAGCGGTGGCGGTTCTTTGGAGCCTTATGGAAGATGTGGGTGATACATGAAGTGATTTCGTGATTATAAGCATGATCTGATTCTATGTTAAGGTTTATTATTTAGTTTCGGGATTCTGAAAAGAATCCTTGCATCATGCATTGCATTACACTCTGAGCCATAAAATCTGCTGCTAGCTTTAGGAAGAGAAAGTTTATTATTGGGATTATATGGTTTTGGGTTGATCCATTTTCGGTATGGCTAGAACACGCCGCCGGCGTGAGCAGGAATCGGAGGGTAGGGACCGGGATCCCACACCTCCGAGGGCTAGAAGGCGGGTTCGAGTAACCCGGGGCTGAGCATCACACTCACTCCCCGAGTGATCAGCGGTTGAGGACCCGCTCACGATATACTACAGTGTTGGGTCAGTTCAGCAGCTTATTGAGTACCGTAGTACCACCCAGCCGGATTCGGGGCGGCAGGCACGGGAGGCCGGACAGGCCACGGCGGAGACAGCAGTACAGGAGGTGGGCAGCAGCCACCTCAGTGCGCAGAATCAGCAGGATAGTGATTCTGAGGAGGGAGATCTGCGCAGTGCTGAGAGTTCTCGTCGGTCCCACCACCGACGGGAAGAGGCCGAGACGCCGCCTTGATCGATGAGATCGAGACTGGAGCGGTTTCAGCGTTTGAACCCCGAGGTTCAACGGCCGTGGAGGACCCGAGGCGGCCGAGGCATGGTTTGCGGGGTTGACAAGCTCCTTGGGAGGCTACACCTTCCATCCGAGGTTAGAGTTTCTTTGGCCACGTTCAACTGCGGGACGGTGCAGATCATTGGTGGAGGAGCCTCGGGGCCGTCGAGAGCCGAGGCGGCACGTGATGGGGGCATGATTCGGACTGACACGGGAGCGGTTGCTTACTACTTCCATCAGCAGTACATTGGGGATGCCGTCGGGGACCTCCGTCGAGCACGATTCGATGATCTGGAGCGGGGACTCGGGCGTAGCAGTATGAGCGGGAGTTTGACCGATTGGTCCGCTACGTGCCACGGTATTACGGCATGGAGCGGGGAGAAGGCCAAGCGGTTCATTCGCCGCCTACGCCCGGAGTACGGTGGGCTCACGAGGCCTCTGGATATCACTTCTTACCACGAGGCATGCGAAGGCCCGGCTCCTCGAGCAGGAGGAGGTTGAGAGTCGGTACCTACCACACCGACCCAATGACGAGAGGAGGGCTCTGCACGGCGAGTTCAGCGAGGTCTTGAGTAGATCAGGCAGTGCAGGCAGAGCAGCAGAGGCAGCAGGACTACGCCAGCCGTTCCGACCTGCGCGAGTTGTGGCGGGCAGCACCCCGGCCGGCCGTGTTACAGGCAGTCGGGGCAGTGTCTACGATGCGGGTCTAGCGATCATTGGATTCGTGATTGTCCTCTGACACTGGGACAGGGGTCCAGCAGTGCTGCACGCCCGCAGCCTCGGTTTCAGCCCAACGCACCCCGGGGGCGCAGTTCACGAGGCGGACCGAGGCCATCACGGCCGCAGAGGCGCCGTACCAGCCACCCCCTCCGCCACGCGGCACTGGAGTAGGACGTGTATTCCAGTGGAGCGGGGTGAGACATCGCTGCGTGAGCCTCCACCACAGCAGGCCGGAGCAGGTCGAGTGTTTCAGATTGAGCGTGGAGAGACTTCGCAGCGCGGGGCACTCCAAGGTACATTACTTCTGAACGATACACCTATTCGTGCACTGTTTGATACTGGGGCGTCTGTTTCGATTGTGGCACAGAAGTGTGTCGAGTCACTCCACCTGACTACCAGTGGACTTCCGAGCGTCTTCATGGTGAAGGCGGTGAGTCGATTTACGCTTTCCAATGAGATGGTACGGGACTGCGTGCTATCCATTGGCAGTCACCGGATTATGTCAGATCTGCTGGTGTTGAACACACCGAAGTATGACGTTATTCTTGGGATGGATTGGCTGTCCAAGAATTCCGTGCATATTGACTGTGCCAGCCGTAGTATTACGGTTTCTGGAGAGGTGTTACCCCTCTCAGGTTCAGTTGGGACGGAGGCGGTCAGGACCAGCATGGAGCTGCAGGTTCTGGATCAGGTCCCGATAGTGGATTCAGAGGAGTACTACGGTCTGAACACGTCAGACACTCGGTTGGAGCTGGATAAAATTCCAGTTGTCCGGGATTTTCCGCAGTATTTCGGAGGATTTGCCCGGGATGCCACCGAGCGGGAGGTCACGTTTGAGATCCAGTTGCAACCCGGATCTACTCCCATTTCCATTCCACCTTATCGGATGCCGATAGTGGAAATGGTGGAGCTGAAGAAGCAGTTAGAGGAACTGCAGGAGAAGGGCTTCATCCGCCCGAGCACTTCACCATGGGGTGCTCGATTACATTTGTTCGGAAGAAGGATGGGTCACTCCGATTGTGTATCGATTATAGACGGCTGAACGCCATCACCATCAAGAACAAGTACCCATTGCCGAGGATCGACGATCTCTTTGATCAGCTGAGAGGTGCGAAGATCTTTTCAAAGATCGATCTGCGATCGGGGTACTTTCAGTTGCGAGTGAAGGAGGAGGACATCCCGAAGACAGCTTTCCGTGACGCGGTATGGGCACTATGAGTATACGGTGATGCCGTTTGGTTTGACTAATGCACCGGCTGCGTTTATGGATATGATGAGCGAGTGTTCCGGCCGTATCTGGACTCATTTGTGGTAGTGTTCATCGATGACATTCTGATTTACTCTCGGGATGAGGATTTACACTGGGAGCATCTAAGGATTGTTCTGCAGACACTTTGGGAACACCAGCTTTACGCTAAGTTCTCAAAGTGTGACTTCTGGATCCGAGAGGTGTCTTTTCTAGGGCATATCATCGGTGAGCACGGTTTGGCAGTGGATCCTGAGATAGTTAATGCGGTACAGGAGTGGAAGCAGCCAACCTCGGTACGGGAGATCAGGAGTTTTCTGGGGTTAGCAGGCTACTACCGACGGTTTGTGCCAGGGTTTTCCGTTTTGGCTTCCCCGCTTACGCAGCTGACCGAGAAAGGGCAGCCGTTTGTATGGACAGAGAAGTGCGAGGATAGTTTCCAGAGGCTGAAGCGGCGGCTGACCGGTGCGCCGATCTTGACTCTACCCGACCCGAGCTTGCCGTATGTGGTCTATCTGAGACGCATCTAGGTCGGGGTTAGGATGTGTGTTGATGCGGGAGCGGAATGTGATAGCTTATGGGTCGAGGCAGTGCGACCGCATGAGCGAACTACCCGACACACGATCTGGAGTTGGCGCGGTGATTTATGCGTTGAAGCAATGGAGGCACTACCTACTCGGCAGCAAATTTCAGATTTTCACGAGATCATAAGAGTCTGAAATATCTGTTCACTCGAAGGAGTTGAACATGAGGCAGCGCAGTGGCTCGAGTACATCAAGGACTACGATTGCACCATCGAGTACACCGAGGGCAAAGGTAATACTGATGGCCGATGCTCGAGTAGGAAGTACACTGGGGTTGTCGAGAGGAGGCGATCTTGAGGATCGGACCGAGGAGAATGATCTAGTGTGCTGTGGCACCGGTGGGAGCACTTGGGAGCGAGGCTCGAGTATACACTTTGACCATTCATTCGGAGTGGTTGGGACAGTGCGAGAGGCACGGGAGAGGATCCAGAGTGAAGAAGCTGTCCGGAGAGGACAAAGGGGCACTTGCTACCGGCGTTTGAGACAGCGAGGCTCTGTACTTGAGAGATCGGTTGTATGTGCCGGGGATCGGGCACTACGGGATGAAATTCAGCGGAGGCACATTCGAGTCGATTGAGCATTCATCCCGGTAGTGAGAAGATGTATCAGGACTTGCGTACCCATTTCGGTGGCCGGGTATGCGGAGACACATTGCCACACATGTGTCTAAGTGTGCCACTTGTCGGCGGGTGAAGGTGGAGCATCGAAACCGGCGAGGGCGTTACAGACTTTGCCCATTCCGGTCGGGAAGTGGGGCAACATCACGATGGATTTTCCGATTGCACTACCCACGACCCGGTCTCACCACGATGCCATCCGGGTTATCGTGGACCGCTTGACGAAGTGTGCTCACTTTACGCCGGTCCGGATGACAGACTCTCTGAGAAGCTTGCCCATCTGTATATCGAGAGAGATTGTGCGGTTACATGGAGTACCGAGACTCCATTGTGTCGATCGGGATCCGCGTTTTACCGCACATTTCTGGGCGCCTTTCATAAGGCACTGGGCACGCGACTCCATCCGAGTACTGACTTACCATCCCCAAACCGACGGTCGATCGGAGCGGGTGATTCAGATTCTGGAGGATATCTTTGCGGAGCTGTACCTTGGATTTCGGAGGGGATTGGGACAAACAGTTGCCGTTGGTAGAATTTTCATATAATAACAGTTATCAGAGTACCATCGGCATGGCACCGTTTGAGGCGCTGTATGGGCGACGGTGCATGACACCGCCTTTGTTGGACCGAGGCGTCGCGAGATTGAGTGGGTCCCGAGCTCATTGAGGAGACCACCGCAAAGATCAAGTTGATTCAGCGCGGTTGAAGACCGCGACGACCGCACCACCTCATATGCGAACAGCGACGCAGAGACTTGGAGTTTGAGGTGGGCGGCGAGGTTTGGCTGAAGGTGGCGCCGATTCGGGGACAGTCGGTCGGCAGACGGGGTAAGTTAGCCCCAAGGTATATCGGACCGTACGAGATTACGGAGCGGATAGGCAGATTGGCCTCTGAGTTGGCTCTACCTCCGAGCATGTCTGCGGTGCACAACGCGTTTTCACGTCGGTATGTTGAAGAAGTGCATCACGGATCCCGTGCGAGCGATTCCAGTGGAGGAGGTTCAGCTGGAGCCTGATTTGTCGTATCAGGAGGTACCGATTGCCTTTCTGGGGCGCGATACTCGGAAACTCCGGAGCAAGTTGATTCCCATGGTCAAGGTTCAGTGGTCACATCATACGGACCGGGAAGCGACTTGGGAAACCGAGCAGGACATCAGAGAGCGATACCCGAGCGATATCGGCGTTTGATGCCCCTCTTGGAGGACCAAGAGTCCTAAGGGGGAGGATGTTACGGTCACCCCGAGCGGGTTGCGGCCGGGTGACCCGGGCTCCGGTTTTAGCCTGCGGGTCACGTTTTTCGGCGTTCAGACGGCTCCCGAGCCCTATCCGAGTATCATTTTGGCGAACCCCTCCGTATTTGAGGTCGTGTGGGTCCCCCGGACGTTTCCGCCGAAAATATTTTTCTGGCGCCGGGGGGTTGTCGGGGTCGCCTCGGGACGTACAGCGGGCTCGGTAGCACTCTCGAGATCTCAGTTTGGGAAGCCGTTTGTAGTTTTGGAGTCGTGGAGACGTCCCGGAGGTGGTTGTGGAGTTTAATGTTTGGGACGGGACGTTCGGTTCCGGGCGACTTCCGGGGCTCGGGACGGGAATCCCGGGGCTCGGGATGGAAATTTTCTGATGGCTTTGGGGTAAGTTGTGTTTTAATTTAATATGGAATTTATGGGTATTTTTATAGAATTTTGGAGTGACGGAATTTCGGTTCAGGTTGACACGCTCGCACGTCGGGTTTTGGTTCGGGTTCGGCGAGCTCGGTAGGACACTCCGGAAAGGTAAATGAATTTCTGAAAAATGTTCTGTGAATGTTATAATATTCTGAAGGTTGTGTCCAAGTTTCGTTAATTTTGGAATTCGGTAATTATTTTTGGGCAAAAAGAATTGGAACTTTCGGAAAAATTGGGAGTTAATTTGCAAATGGGTGCAAAATTAATAATAGAGAGCATGGGCACAGCAGACTTTCGGCAGCAAGTGGGGAGGGTTTGGGACACTTGTCCATTTATTTAATTTAAGTTGGAAAAAGGAAGAGAAATAAAGGCAAGGGGATAATAATAATCAAAAATACATTACCATTTCATTTCTCCTTCTTCTTCTTTCTTCCTTCTCTGCCGCCATTCTTCTTCATCTCCAAGCTCCATGTTCTTCATCTCTCTTGCTGAAAACTTCAAGGATTTAAGTGCAAGAAGTGCTTGATTCTGCGTTGGTGGAGTAGCGCGGACCCGTAGGAGCCAAGTTGTGCATTTCGGGTCGGGAGTCGGGATTTTCCGAGTTTTGGGCTGCGGGGCAGCGTTTCAGAGGTAAGGGCTTAATTTGGTAAAATGTACGTTTGTTCTGCTCCATATATGTTATCAGGTATGATATCTCTGCTGTGTTTGTATGTTTTATTTATATGTTCTGATTCTGTGGCGAGACCCGTATGGTTGGAGAGACCACGGGTGCTCCTTGGTTCTGTTCTGTGTATCCGCACCGGGAGTGCCGATACTTACGTTACGTGACCCTACGGCAGTTTGGGGATCGCGACCCCAGCCGGTACCGTGCTATACATTACATTACGATCTGTATATTCGACCTCTGTTGAGGGCTGTCGTAACGGGTCGTTCTGGCGGTTGGACCGCATGCGATGGTTTATGATTCACTATATGCTTTATGTTCGTATGTATATGTATATGCTGTGTTATTCTGTTTTGCAGGTTCAGATTGTTGCCCTGTGGGCAAACTGCACTTTTACCTTAAGCCCTTACTGGGTCCTTTCGAGGACTCACCCCTTTTATCTGTTTACCACTTTCAGGCCGTCCTGACAAGCAACCGGCGGAGTAGAGATTCCGCGGTGCTTCCTTCATTTTGAGGTTGGGTTGCAGCAGCAGTACCACGTGCGGAGGTCGCTTCAGATTCCGCGCTAGGTATTTATAGGATTTTGATTACTGGCTCTGTAGCTGTAACTGCATGCATATAGTTCAGATCATGTAGTTGTAAATGTTTACAACTTGAGATATATTCTGCTTCTGTTGTTTTCTGAGTCGAGGGCGGAGCCCCGACTTGCCTATATTGGAAATGCTGTTTAATTGTGGTGCCTGGTGATTTCGTGTTTATGGCAATGATAGATGTTGGATATACCATGAACTGCATGTGTGGTAGAAGTAAGATGGTTGCGCATGCTTGCATTGTATGAGTTTTAGGTTGCTAGTCGATACTCGTTTGTTCTGTCTCTGAGCTCGATGCTCCGCTGCCGCGTTTTCCGCCGTAATTCCTGTTTCCGACGTCGCGGCCGGCTCCGCCTCCGCAACCGGGCGGGGTGGCTGTGACAACCCATGCCGGAACATCAAATACTTTCATTTCGATTATTGGAGTCTGCTCACGACTACTTATCGTGTACATAGCTGCTAGCGTGGCCAAGGCATATGGTATTTGATTGTTTTCCCTTGAGATATGGTGAAAACTTATCTTATTAAACTCCTTGACCAGCTCTTGAATGTATCTCTGATAAGGAATCAACTTAGAGTCCCTAGTCTCCCAATCTTTTTTAGCTGATAAATCACCAAGGCTGAATCACCATAAACTTTCAGTTCTTTGATATTCATCTCCAAGGCCATTCTGAGACCCATGACACATGCTTCATACTCTGCTACGTTGTTGGTGCAGGATAAGAATGCGAGTTTGGCAGTGAGAGGGTATTGCTTTCCTTCCGAAGAGACAATGATCACTCCAATTCCTTGTCCAAGTGCATTTGATGCCCCATCAAAAGCCATCATCCATGTTTTAGGTTCATCTTCTGCCTCATCAGGGTCACATTCGATTGACATCACATCTCCGTCAGGAAATTCCATTTTCATGGGTTCAAAGTCTGGTGTCGTTCTATCAGCCAAATATTTAGCTATAATACTCCCTTTGATAGCCTTTTGGGATACAAACTGAATATCATATTTTGACAATAGCATTTGCCACTTGGCTATTCTCCCAGATAGTGCTGGCTTCTCAAAGATATACTTTATAGGATCTATTTTTGATATCAACAATGTGGAGTTGTTGAGCATGTAATGCCTTAAGCGACTCGCTAGCCAAGCAAGAGCGTAACATGTCTTCTCTACCATTGAGTACTTTACCTCACAGTCATTAAACTTCTTGCTCAAGTAGTAGATGGCCTGCTCCTTTCGACCCGTTATATCACGTTGTCCCAAAACTGAGCCTAGAGAAGAATCTTGCACTGACAAATATAAGATCAAAGGCTCCCCTTGTCTTGGAGGTACTAATACAGGCGGATTCATCATATACTGTTTTACTTTCTCAAAAGCTTCTTGACAATCATTTGTCCACTCCACACCACTGTTCTTCTTTAAAGACTTGAACAAAGGTTCATATTTTGAGGTTAGTTGAGATATGGACCTCGCAATGTAGTTGATCTTTCCAAGAAAGCTTCCAACTTCTTTCGGAGTTTTTGGAGGTGACATTTCCTGTATAACTCTGACTTTATTTGGATCCACTCTGATACCTTCTTTGCTCACCATGAAGCCCAACAACTTCCCAGACTTTACACCGAAGGTACACTTTGCAGGGTTCAACTTCAATTGGTATTTACGGAGCTTAATGGACAATTTTTGAAGATCTGTTAGATGATCCTTGGCGGTGTGAGACTTAGCTATCATGTCATCCACGCAGACTTCGATCTCCTTATGCATCATGTCTTGGAATAACGTGACCATTGCCCTTTGATAAGTGGCACCAGCATTCTTTAATCCAAAAGGCATCACCTTATAGTAGAAAGTTCCCCACAACGTGATGAAAGCTGTCTTCAGCATGTCATCTGGATGCAATTTAATTTTATTATAACCGGAGAAGCCATCCATGAAAGAGAAATATGAGTTCCCAGCTGTGTTATCTACCAAAGTGTCAATGTGAGGAAGAGGGAAGTTATCTTTTGGACTAGCTGCGTTAACTGGTCGGTAGTCTTGACAGACTCTCAGCTTCTTGCTTTCTTTCTTCTCGATAGGCACTATGTTTACTACCCACTCTGTATACTCAGCTACACCCAGGAATCCCGCATCCCATAGCTTTTGGATTTCTTCTTTTACTCTTAAAAGCAATTCCGGTTTTAACCTCCGTAACTTTTGTCGAACAGGTTTAGCTCCAGGCTTTAGTGGAATCTTATGCACAACAATATCAGTACTTAACCCTGGCATATCTCGATAAGACCACGCAAATATGTCATTGTACTCCCTTAATAACTGAATCAATTCTTCCTTCTCTGGTGTTGGAAATGAAGCACCAATCTTAACATGTTTTTCTTCATCTTGATTACCCAAATTAATTGTCTCAGTCGTTTCCTGACTCATTGCTCTCTCTCGCTCATCTTGCTCAACCAACTTCAATAATTCAGGGGATACTTGAAAATCCTCATCGTCAGATTCAACAGAGTTAACAGGGTTATCAAAATCTATAAATAGGTTGCATTCATAGTTGTCAACGCGAGAATCATTTCTGCATTAAGGAATGAAGGGATTGGGGGAAATGGGAGAAAAGAATAAGACAACACTCATGGAGAAAAGAAACAATGAATGATGAACTTCATTGATATGCATTAAATGACAATCAACTAAAAACAGATAGTGATGGCTAAAAAGTCCACAATAAGCAAAGACAATATTCTAGAAACTGGACCTATTTCTAAGAGAATGGTACTATTAAATTACTTTGGGGAGCTCTTTGCTACAACAGGTAGTTCTATAGCTTCCCAGTTGTCCAACACTTTGCACAATCCACAGGGTCGAATGAGCTCCAAATCTCCAGAGTCTTCCTCCAAAATAGCCTGGATCGACAAACAAGCAAAGGACTTGGTAACTGGGATGATAAGAGCATTTTCTCCTCCACTCTTAGGGACCAAACCTCCACTGACAAAGGTGTCACATATATTCAGGATTGCCATCTTTTGCTCTCTGACATGCCCCCCTGCTCGATTGAGCCTTTTCTTTCTTCTCTATTAGGCTTGATTCTTCTTGTCCCAGTGTGTTGGTTCAAACCCCAAACCGAACTTTCCTTCATTTGAGGGGAGGCTTAAAGGTCTTGTTATGCCTTGCGAGCTTGCCCCAACCCTGTTCCTGGGGTATATCCTTCCTTCATCATTACTTTAGCAACCATGTGACTAGTGCTTGAAATAGTTGGGGTTGGATTCATCCCATATATAGCGTTAGCTACTTCGAATGATCTAAAAGAGCACTCGAGGCCATCTTCTCCTGCTTCTACGTACTGTGTTTCTGACGGCCTGGATAAAAGAATGTCTTCCTCAGCGAAAACAGTCACCAATCTTCCTTCAACCACAAGCTTCACTCTCTGATGGAGTGAAGAAGGTACAACACCAGCCATGTGTATCCAAGGCCTCCCCAACAGGCAGCTATAGGTTGGTTTTATGTCCATCACCTGAAAGGTGATATGAAAGTCGAATGGCCCCACTTTGATCGGAAGCTCAATATCACCAATGACCTCTCTTCTGGTCCCATCGAATGCTTTCACTATTATTTGACTGTTATTGATAAATGTAGGGTCCACTCCCAATTTATGCAACATCTCCAATGGCATCACGTTAAGTGCTGACCCATTATCAATGAGGACTCTCGCCATAATTTTATCTCGGTACATGGTCGATATGTGAAGAGCTTTCATATGTCCCCTACCTTCCTTCGGTATTTCATCATCCGTGAAAGAGATGAGATTTTGAGCTGTTATATGGTTGACCAAGTGATCAAAATGATTAACTGTAATGTCTTGTGCAACATAGGACTTGTTCAGCACCTCCAACAAGGTCTCCCGATGAGCTTCTGAACTCAACAACAAAGAGAATATGGAGATCTTAGCTGGAAGACTGTTCAATTGTTGTACCACACTATATTCACTCTGCTTGATGAGTTTGAGGAATTCACAAGCTTCTTCTTCTGTGACAGCCTTCTCCACCTCTTTTTCTTTTGCCAACTTTGTTTGGGTCCTTCGTGCCTCGGGAATGTTTTCTCCCTGAACCTTCTTGTTCTGCTCAGGTGTATAAATACGACCACTTCTTGTCATGCCCCCTACTTCAGGCTGATTTTCTGAAATATTAGAGGTGTAATCATATCTCCATGGGACTGCATGATCAGACTTGTAAGAAAATGGAGCTGGGGCCCGTATTTTGAGAGGCTTGATTGTTGGAGTAGATAGTGAAATCACCAATGGTCGAGGCCCTGAAATGGAGTCTTCTTCGCTTGAGGTGGCATTGATGTTTTCTCCCCCATTTGTAGAATAAACCAACAACTATGACGAATCCATCAAGGCTTGAAGGAACTCTGAAAAGACCCGGCATGTTTTAAGAGAGTGTCCTTCACTACCGTGAAGAGTACACCACTCTGCCTCCCATTCAAAATTTGGCTTCATGATTCCGGCTTTTAAGACTCCTTCCCTGACAAGCCACGAGTATATAGATTCCATTGGAGTCTTGATCTCATCTACCGTCCTTCTTTGGTAGCTTTCTTCTTCAATTGCGTTCACTTGTCCTCCTTGATGAGAGGGTAATGGGTGCTGAGTGGTATTGCCTTCATTAGAGAAGTCCAACCATTTTGTATCCAGTAGTTGTTGGACAACCTGTTTCAATGCTAGACAATTCTCGATATTGTGTCCAGCTGCCCCATCATGATACGGACACGTGACATTGGGATCATACCACCTTGGGTATGGTGGTTCCAATGGTTTAGATGGAATAGGGTGGATGAGCTTATTCTCAATCAGCCTTGGGTACAACTCTGAGTAAGTCATCGGAATAGGAGCGAATATTTCCCTTCGTCTGGGAAATCCAGTTATCGGGTGTGTAGTTGTAGCTGCCCTCGGTTGTCCAATGGGGTAGAAAGGACAGGGCCCAGCTGATACGGCCCCTACCAATGGCGTTCCTCGACCTCTTCCCAACTGTTGGACTGCTTCTTTACGGGGAGGCCCTCCTTGTCTTCCACCATCAGTGTATACCTCCGCTATTTTTCCAGTCTTAACGCCGTATTCAATACGTTCTCCCGATAGTACGACATCTGAAAAGCTGTTTGTGGAGTTACCAATGAGCTTATCATAAAAAGGAGACTTTAATGTTTGAATGAACATGGTAACCATTTCCTTTTCTGTCATGGGCGGTTGGACTTGTGCAGCTAGATTCCTCCACCCATGCGCATATTCCTTGAATGTCTCTTGGTTTCTCTTTTCCAGGTTTTGCAAGGTTTGTCGATCTGGTGCTAGGTCCGTGATATGTCGGTAATTATTTACGAATGCATGAGCAAGATCGCTCCATGTCTTAATTACCTTTGAACCCAAACTGAGGTACCACTGCAAAGGGGATTTGATCAGGCTGTCTTGAAAAAGAGCTATCCAGACCCTCTCATCTTTCGAAAGCGGTTGAATTTTCCTCAAAAATAATGTCAGATGGGTCACCGGACAAGTAGTTCCATCATATTTGGTAAACTCTGGGATCTTGAAATCAGTAGGAATTTTGACGTCTGGGACCAAACAAAGATCGTCCACATTAAAAGAACCAAGTAGAGTTCCTCCTTCGACAGCGCGCAACCTTTTTTCCAATGTCTCCAACTTTTGCTCCTCCACTTCTTTCTTCTTCCCATCTCCCAACTCAACTCGTGCTTGCGAAGTTCCCTCATCGCTCTTGTTCTTTATTGGAGTGAATCCGGGTGGGGTGTCAGAATCATCTTGGGAGGATCCTTGAGGCCCTTTTGCTTTGATAAACTCCATTAAGTGACCAAATTGCTCGGCAATGGTGTTAACCTTATTCTCCAATTCCAAGAAACGTCCTTCCATGTTTTCCCTCACTTGCTTTGTTCGAGATCGGGTGTTATATTGATATTGGGTTCCAATCTTGCTCGCTCCTTTATTATACTTTTTTAAAAAGTTCATTTTACTCTAAATATGCCATGAATGCATGTATGAGTGAACAACTTAGAAATTCCATAAAAACAACGTGCTTAAAACAACAATTCAGAAACATACCTAAAACAATAATTAAAAAACATGTCTAAAGCAACCATTAAAAAACAAGCCTAAAACACTTAGCACAACATTAAGCTACCAAGGAAATCTCAGATCTAAATTCGGAACATCTTTCCGACGCATCTGTAATGTCGGCGAGCTTTCTCGATGAACTCGAACATTTTCTCTTGGTTTGGAATGAGGCTAGCTTGAAGTTCCCTTGCTTCATCTTCCATCTCTCCTGCTCGTTGACCGGCTTCACACGCCCGAATCATGAACTCCTCTACCTTGTCCCGAAGACTGTCATGTTGCTCCTTCCATTGCTCTTTCTCCTCCTCTTCTTTGATAAAGTCCCTGACCAGTTGTTGGAAAGCTTCCTGCTTCATCTCAAACTTTTCTCGAAGGTATTCATTTTCTTTTTTTAGTGCTTCCAGTGCAGAATCCTTTTGTTCGATCTCTAGACACCTTCTCTTCACCTCAGCCTTCTGCTCTTCAACTTCTATTTCGAGGTTTCTTTTAGTGGTGACCTTAACAACGTCCGAGATAGGTAGAATACCTTCTTTCTTCATCTTCCTCCACTCATTGTAAGTGCTAGATGATGGGAGAGCGCCTGGCTTCACTAGGTATACTGTACTCCATGCACGTTGTACCCCTGCTATGTAAAGCTTGGAGTGTGGATCATCATAAGAGAACTCTAACTCGTGCAAACGATGAGTCATTGGGATGAACTGTTGAGATCCAAATTGTTTACGAACCATGGCCGGGGCATAGCTCGTCCCTCCCCAAACACCAAGAAGAGGGACCCAGGGACATTTCCCACATCGATACAGGACAGGCTTTGCTGTGATAAACAGAATTCTCCACACTATCTGAGAATCTGATATATTCAGGAAGAACTTAGTCCATTCATCTTTGTTCTCTTTCTCTGTCCAAGTGCACTTAGTGAATGCCTCTATTGGTATGAAATCCTCGAAGAATCGATGTTGAAAGTCCTTTTTCAGGCAAGGGAGGTGACCTTTGAGCCAAATATGGAGAAGTGGTGCACATCCGATGAAACACCCTCCATTGCGTCTACAGTAATTAAGAGACCGAATAGTTTCAGCAATGATGACGGGGACTGGGCTCACATGATGATGATGCATTTGTTCCAGCAATCTGACAACTCCGGTTTCAATATGCATTGCTGTTTTCAGGAATATGATCAGACCGTAAATAGCCAACGCAAACAACTTCCTCTTATGCTCTCTTGTAGGTGCCGACTCTATGAGATGCTTTACAGTGCTCCATGCCAGACATTTCCCCTTGTTAGCCTTGGTGCGGTGTTTGAGGTCATCCATTTTAATACCCAGAAAATGAGATAAAGACCTTAGCAACATACTCCCTTCTTCATGGTGATATGGATCAGCTGGATAGTTGTGAGAGATGTTGAGAATGACCCCATATTCTTCAATAGTAGGCATCAAATCCATTTCGTTAAATGAGAAACATCGGTAATACGGGTCCCAGAACTGTATAGCGGAGCGAAACATGACCTCATCAATCCCGACTTCTAGGAGGTATGCGATATGACCAAACTCTTTATTGAACATGTCTTTCTCAGAGTTGGTCCAGGACTTCCATATCTGACAGAGCTCTTCCTTAGAATTTTGTTCCAACCGCAGATGGACCTGGGCTCTAAGATTGATGGCGTCTTTGGCAGATAAACAATCCCCATGTATCTTTTGCAGCTCCTCTGAAATAACCATAGCACTCAACTGGTCTTCTAGCAAATAGGGAGAAGTCTCGCCGACATTAGACGGAAGTAGATCCAAGATGTCCATGGTATCAAAAGATTGTGCTATGTGTTGCCTAAAATGCAATGCATGCGACAAAAGGGAATAAGTCATTAGTAACAAAAATCAATATAACATAATGGTAAAGAAATCACACATATATACAAGTACATGTGGAAAAACCTACGGGATGGATCTAGGTCACTATATGCATTGGGTGGTTTCTTGAAAGAAGAAGGCCAAGGGTAGGTTCCCGAATCCCTTTTACTAAGTTCTATCGAACTAGAAAAGGCCCAATTCCTTACCCACGAGGGTTATGTAAGGAAGGATTAATTCGGGTCGCGGCTTTCGCGGTTCCATTGGGTGACTACCGCCACACCCGAACAACGCTACTAACCACTACGGTCTAAAGAAAGCGCGGTAACTAGTGTCACACATGACTAGCCTATCCCGGGTGTTTCAAAAAAATGAGGTCATGAGGAGCTCGGGAGGAGAGCTCAATGTCATGTATGTCACAAGATAATATAACATGTAAAAAAGGACAAAGTAAAAATAAAAAAAATCAAGTGAAGAAAAATAAAATAAACCGGTCATGTGGCCAGACTTTCCCCAGTGG
This sequence comes from Stellera chamaejasme, assembly GCA_024586325.1. Taxonomy (NCBI): domain Eukaryota; kingdom Viridiplantae; phylum Streptophyta; class Magnoliopsida; order Malvales; family Thymelaeaceae; genus Stellera; species Stellera chamaejasme. Next base: position 50,765,537 of record CM044981.1, on the reverse strand, counting down.
AGTAGCGACGGGGTTTTCGATGGAGTCGCCACCAATCTTTTGTGCGGTAGGTCGATTGGAAACCTAAATTGGTCTACTAGAAACTCAAAGTCCGTTAGTCCATTACATACAAAATAATATTTTTTGTACGCCCGAAAATTGGTACCACAAGTTTATTTTTATCTTATCCACTTGATTGAATTTTATTAGACAGTTAGAAGAAATCACATGAAATTAGTGAAGGATTAATAAAATAAATAAAGGAAACTAACACATTCGCATACTAAGCTTTACGTTGCTATTAACACCCAAGCATATCATTAACCAATTACCAGCATAACAACTTTCACCATGCCCATGAAATTCAAAACTACTACACAGGTGACAATAGCTTAAATATATAAGAGGGAGCCTAACAAAAGAGAACTAAAAATTTTAAACCTCATTCACGAACTATCGGTTCCCTTACACCAATGGCGAAATTGCAACATATCAAATTCCAGGGAGTTAAATGATAACCAAAACAGTCAATGGGGACCAAGTGTTGTTTTCCTACAAAAATTAATCTCACCTTAAATGGTGAATTCACGACTGGTAACTGTCGTGAGAGGCTTTGGTGCGATTACGGCAGGTGCTGTTCTCTGACGACGGACTCCGGCGTAAAACGACGAACTAGTGCTCAGAGAATTCGGCGGTTGTACGGCTGAGAGTTAAATGTCCGATGGATGTTGGATTGGACGGCAGCTGGGTCTGTCGAATCCGAACGACCAGGGCTCTGTAACCACCGCAGTAGAGTATCGAAAACGAGGCTTGATGACCAGATTGACGGCGGAACTGCTACTGAAGGGGAGAATCTAGCCGGAAGAGACTGGTGATTGAGTGAACGCCATTGGACCGGGAAACGCCCAAATTCTTTTCTCTGCTGATTGTTGTGTATTTTCGCATGAATTGATTGTTGCTGAAATCGATTGTCTCTCTTGGTTGTGTGTTGATTGTTGCCTCTTATAGATGAGAGAACTCAGTTGCTCCACTTCCCACGAACCCACAAACCTCCCTCGATCGTGTCGCAGATGGGAGCTGCGAATCCGCAACCGTCGCCGGTGAAATCCTCGTCCTCCACGATCGTCTTTGCAAACGTGAAAGATTAAATTTTTATAATATTAAATTTAGTCCCCATTTTACAGTTTCATCCACAATGACCCACTTCTTTTCAATTATTCAATTAGAGCCCTGAAATCCATCTAAGCTCCTAATATTCGGGACAAAATCGGGTGTCAACATTCCCTCACATATTTGGTGGAGTATCCTAGAAGAGCGAAAAGTGCTGGCGAAGGGCATTGGTTGGAAGGTGGGTGACTGATCTCATATTCGACGAGTTTGGTAGGATCAATGGCTTTCTGGTCATGTGTCCCTTAAGTCGACGTCCCATGTCCCTCCAGGAATGGAGGAATTAGTGTTTCATACCTTATGTGTGAAAGGAGGTGGTGACTGGGATTTGGATGATTTGTCTCAGCATTTTGAGTTGACAAACATTTCTTGTATCTTGGCTAGGGTTGTTAGTGGTGGAGATGCTGTAGGATCAACTTGTTTGGAATTATGATTCTGATGGTATGTACACAGTATGTGGCCATGCTTAAATTCGAAAGACCGAGTGATAATATTAGTTCGAGGGAGAAGTGTTTATGGGTGATGATTCTGAGTTCATACGAAGACTTAAGATTTTTCTATGGTGCCTCTTTAAGTGTTGTCTTCCCATAAATTTGCAGCTCTAGAGATGTCATATTTCGGAAAGCCTGATGTGCCTTCTGTGCGTTGAAGAACCTGAATCTGCCCTTCACATCATTTGTGATCGTAGGCAAGTGCGGGCGGCTCTGGTCGGCTTGCGGTTTGACGATGATTTTGTCTTAGAATGGTGTGAGTCTTCGAGAGTGGTTTGATAACCTTCGTTGTCGGCACTGGGCAGGCACCTGGGGCTATTAGCACCTCCATAATGTGTTGTTTCATGACAATGCGAAGATGGAGGTAACTGATTTCGTGTAGCATGTTAATAGTTAGCTTAATGATATTTAGAACTTGGCAAGATCTTCCTTGTTATGCAAAATAGCTCAGTGGTCACCAACAACAGTTGACTGGTTTAAGACTAGTTGTTAATGAGCTGAACCCTTATCAAACTTTCTCGAACTTAAACTTGGCTTCAGTTTTATTGAATAGTGTTTATCGAGTTCGAGTTCGAGCGTAGATGAGGACTCGATGTGTTTATCGAGTGGAGTTCGAGTAGATATGAGTTCGAGTAGGATGCTTTTCAAGCCATCGAGCAATAAATACTAAAAGGCATTTAGGATAATTCAGATGTAAGTAATAAAAGTAGTAGGACTAATTTTACAAAACATATGAGAAAAGGTCCCAAATTGCCATTAATATTTAGGTTTTGGACCCAAAATGTCCATATTTTTCAAAAAAGACTAGTATTGCCAACGTCCTTTGTATAATGGTTTCATATTGCCACTGAATTAGTTTTTTGGTGCAAAAATGTCATCACGTTAATAGACGGCCACTATTCACCGTTAACTTTTAGCCACCTTTCACTTATGAGATGACGTGACATCTCTGTCATCCGTTTGTGTGATCATATATTGACTTAATAATGGGTATATTAACAAATTTATCATTAAAATTTGTAAACTTAGCACAATAGCCCCCAAGTGTTGGAATTCTCCTTCATCATTGAAGTGCTGAAATTCTCCTTCACCATAACAACAACCACACCCTTCCCATAAGCTCTATCAACAAACAAAAGTGTCAGGCAACATTTTTATTTGAAAAGTAATGTGGGTCTTTTTTTTATTTGAAAAGTAATAACATTTTTGGTCCAAAACCTAAACGTGAATGCCAATTTGGGACCTTTTCCCAAAACATATTTAGTATTCCATCTGTCCAAAAAGTAATACAACAGTTGACTTTTGATGTCAATTTGACTTCAATTTATCTATATTATTTCTTAATGGAAAAAATATAAATAATATATTCATAAAGTTAAGACATCAAACTTTAGTTGCATGTAAAAGTTTCAAATTTATAATTGAATTGATATATAAATAAAATAATAGATTAAATGCTGAAAAATAAGCGTTAATGTTATTTATCACCCGGGTGAATTTTCACCCATCTAGAATACTTGGAAAACGAGAGGTGGATATGTAATTGTTCAGATAGTTGAGCTTGGGCTTTCAGATTACCTTATAACTGAGCCATTTAGACTAGTGGGTGAAATATCACCTAGGTGATAATTAACAAGGTTGAAAAATAAGTGTTGCGCGGAGGGAGTATAATTAATGACTATCTTGTTTCCCTCTCTTTCTTGCTAGGATTGGAAATCCTGCATTTTACATATCCAAACGATTAAACCAACATTCCAATTTTGAAACGTTAGCTAATCAGCCGTATCCTCTCGCGCTTAAAATAATATTCTATATTGGATTTCTTGTTGCTTTTTCTGCCAAATCATCAATTATGCCCTTACATACGTGTTTACCAGACACCAATAGGGAGGCACATTGTAGTACTTGTATACTTCTAGCCAAAATCTTATGATTTCTTGTCGGAAAACTACTTGTTATACAATATTCTACTGTACAGATATTCATGGTATCTAAGTCTTGAAAAAATAGATGAGATTGCTAAAAAATCCTAATCGCGCCGCGATCTATCGAGCCGAACTTCAGTATAGGTTAGATGATTCAATTTCCAAGTTTTCGAGTTCGAGTAGCGCACAAGTTATCGAGGCAAACTCGAGCATTCTTTTGAGTCAAGTTCGAGTTTGTATCATGAAGGCTCGCGAGCTATCGAGCTCGATCTGAAGCATTCGAGTCGAGTTCAAACAAAGTACAGCATGAGCTCAGTTCAGCTCATTAACAACCCTAGTTAAGATGAACAATGATGCGGCGTTACGTGGGAATGATGGTGTTGGGCTTGGAGCGTTATCTGAGACCGAAACACTCTGTTGTTGTTTCAGCCATGTCGTATGTGATCTCGAGGCTTCATGAGACTTTTTTTTTTGTGAAAGTCTTACTATCCAGAAGGGGGCCTCCGTTTTCCTTGCCAACATGGTGTGGATAAGGTAGTAGCGGAGTCAGGGGCAAATGCAACATTGTAGGAATTGTGTAAGTGACATCACTCATAAACTACAAATCCTTTATCTAGGTATTAGTAATTTATTTATGAACACCACTTAAAAATTTATTTTACTAACCCATGTGATGTAGTTCAGGTCTTTTTTAGAATATGAAAACTCATATGAAATAATTGTAAGACATTTGTTTTATTAAATTAATCTATAATGTGACACCACACAATGGAAATCCCGGATCACCTGCTGAATGGAGTCGGATTCCGTTGTGGTGGTTAATCCTCTTCAATCGGAACTCCCGTTTCACTTAGAACTTTATAACAATATGTCATCCTTGCCAGAATTTGATTTGCTGCAGAGGGTGGAAGTCTCAACTTTTTTTTCTTTTTCACCAATGCAATTTCGTGGCGCATGCTTATGCATGTGAATGTAGCGGGCAATTTCACTTCTCCTCAAATTTGTGTGGATTCGTTCCATCCCTGGATCAGGATATCGTGCACTCCTTCTAATTGTGGGCCTCCGTGAGCCCACTTCTTTTTTAAAATTTTTTTTTGCCATTAGTTTGTGCGGCTGACTCTACTTCTCTCTGCAACCGATAGACGACCCTTCCATATCTGTTACCGCTATTGACGACGACCTTTCTATGTTATCGACGGACAAGCTTTTGGAGGCCAAAAGCGTCGCCACTACGAAATCCGACCGTGTCAGAGTAGCCAATCGCTTCCCGAGGCGTCGTCGATCCATTCCCAACCATTTCCTCAGTTGAAAAATGCGATTCATATCTCATGATCCGAGGCTGCAACCTATTGCACATGATGTAATTATGATGCTCCTACGTACCTTAATAATGAGCATTCGAATCATTATGATGCTCCTACTTACCTTAATGATGTGTGAGCTGGATTGCATAATTAGTGGGAAAAGTGCATCATGTTTATAAGGGAGAACATCATAGTGGAAAGCGAGAGCATCACTCTTGTCCCCAAGCGCATCATTTTGAAAGGTTAAAGAAAACGAGTGCAACATTATCATGAGAACAAGTGCATCATATTTGTAATTTAGAAAAACATAGTGCAACAGGAGTGCATCATAGTGGTCACTAAAGACATCATTTGGGGAGATTGAAAAAAATGAGTGCTTGATTAAGTCATTAGAAAGAGTGCATCATGTTTGTAAGAGAGCGTATCATACTTGAAACCTAGTGCATCATTATGGTCACCAAACGCATCCTTGGAAAAGGTTAAAGAAAAACAAGCACATCATTAACTCACCAGGACGAGTGCATCATGTTGTTACGGGAGAACATCATTATGCATCGTGAATGCATCATTAGAGTAATCAAACGCATCACTGTGGGCTGTAGAACAAAATGCATAAGTAAGTCATCAAAACGAGTACATCATGTTGTTATGGAAGCGCATCAGCATCGGGAATGCATCATTGTGATATCAAAACACATCATTTTGGGCTCCATCCTATATCTATAGGCGTTTATAGTGCGCCTATAGGCGCAATGTATAGCTATTCTTCTTTTCTTTTTCTTTTTCTTTTAGGGCTATTGAGTTTTTCTTACGGTTTCTTTTTCCGGTTGTGCCTTAGTGAGCCAAGCTTAGGGCTAGTTTCTATGTTAGATACTTTGTAAAAAGTGAACCTTCTAAAGGACTATCCTCCCACGTTTCATAAATAAGAAAATAAAAATAAAAAACAAAAATACTTAGTTGAATAGAGAAGGAAAATGAGGATAGTAAATACTTCATGATTTTAGTGTTTCAATGTTCAATATTTGATTCAAATTTTAATAAAGATAAATAATTTTAAAAAATTAAGAAAAATATGTTTAGAAAATTTAAATTTCAAATTATGATACACATATGAAATATTTAATTTTCAGTATCTAAATATTCATGAAATAACATAAATTAAATACTGTGAAACTGTTAAAGCAGGTGGCTCAATCTTATAGGTTAAATACTTTGAAACTGTCAAAACAAATGATTCCATATTTGTCGGACCGAGGGAGTAGAATAAGCAGGTACATGTTGCTTAATAAGAGAACATCTCAATTTTTGATATCCTAAACAGTACACTAATTGATTTTTTTTAAAAAGGAAAACACTTGCATACAATTTTAGCATCCAGGCTCCAGCCAATTATGTTTTTAATGCTTGCATTTTCCACTCTGACTCGGTCGCCACTCAGTGGACTCAGCGATTGGTCTTGCTGCTCACAACTCCAAGTCCTCTTTCCGTGATCCATCTCTTGCCATCTTCTTAGCCATCCTCCTCTGCTTCACTCTCCTCTGCTTACAGGGATAAGGCGGCTCTTCTTCAACTGTAACAAACGCGACTAATTATTAAATTTGCGTGTAACGTGTCAATCATCGCTTGCTTTTCTACAGAGCCTTACTGAGCTTTATATTTACACCAACAGGATCCTCAGCGGCATTTTGTCGAACACCTTGAGGTCCCTTTTGCTCCACCTGTGGCAGCAATGGCCCGATCATCTTCCCACGGCGACGAGCATCTTCCCTGAGCTTCTTCTTCTTAATCCGCTTCCTCTGAGCCCTCGTCCGCTTCTGGGTATCATTCTCACCCTCGCCTTCGTCAATATAATCTCTGGAGCTGGAACTTCCTTCACTCGAATAATCTGCATCTCCTGGCCGAAAAACGAAAGGCCAATGTTTCATGAGCTTAGATTATTAGATCACATCTAGAGATCTGAAACGTCTTATTACCTTCATTTCTATGTTCCAAGTCAAAACCAGTCAGCGGTGCATTCGGTGTGTCCACTTTTTCTTCTTCTTCGGATGGTAGAGATGGCGGATAAAGTGTCTGAAGAAGGCCCTGGTGCAACTTCCTTCTACGCTCTTCCCGTCGCATATTTGAACGGCAGTGATGTTGCTCTTTCCTTGAACGACGGTGATGTTGCGGTTGCACCTTAGTTTTTATTTATCGTGGAATGACTATGAATCAACCCAGGATTGTGCTTCGTTCGAAATTTGAGTATTTATCAACACCGAGTGCAAAACACATTTTTAGAGTTAGGTGGAAATCTGATTATTAATAAAACTGGAGAAATTTGGAGGTGACCTAGTATAATTCGATACAATAAATGAGTTTTGTTCTAGTCAATCACCACGGTTGATAACCTCTGATTATGGTGATGATAATTTTGTGATGTTAATTTTGCTCACACCAGGAATTATAGCTGCGGTGAGAAACTGAAGAAGACTTCTAGGACCTCCAAGAACCTTGGAAGGAGGTTTCTTGTGTGCCTAGGGGTGAAAACGAGCCGAGCAGAGCCCGAACCTGGCAAACTCGAGCTCTGTTGCTTGCAAAAGGGTATATGTTTTTAGCATCAGTTCTCATTTATAAAACCCTTTATCGGCCCCCAAGAGTAAGGATCAATTGTAGTTTAGGGCTGTGAGAAAGGGGATATCGAACCCAAGGGAAAGTAAGCCATTTTAGACTAAGAATCAAGTTCACATCACACTAATCGATATAAGAATGAAAGATGAATCATACATGGACACAACAATAACAAAACAAACCAATGTAACTAGTCCGATGCTTAATGGAATGTCGAAATAAAATCTGATCCTATGAAATTCTAACAATAACGAACAACGTAAGTTAAACTTCTTCAAATGCAGAATCTCCTATGAATTGTTTGAGCTGTGAAATATGCTTGTGGATTTAATACAGATATCTTGAGGATGAAGGTATCTTATTCTCACATGTCCCCCTCTCGAGCAAACAAGTAATTCTCAAACTAACAAACCATAAACATGCCAATGCTATGCATTTGCTAATCCGGCATGAAGCTAATCCTTTATTCACCAATCAACTTCCATAGATTATCTCTACCTATGTAATGTTAATCAAGTAATTCTCAAAGTCTTGTTCAAAAGAATTCTACTAAGATATCCTGTCAAACACGTAGTAACTAGGAAGATTGAGGCCTACAATTTGACTAGTAATTGTTAAGCACAAGAATTACTTTTCTAAACAATAGCCATAAATCTCCATAAACTCACTCACGTTCAAACAACCCTAGGAGAATAAAATTCTACTCACACATGATCAAGATAATCAAGCAACTAAGTTCTGTAAATTAAATTACAAGAGCATCAAAAGAATGAGAGAATGAGAGAAATAAACTCTAATGAAGTACCAATCCTCCAAGTAAGTCGAAATCCATGCAATGTAGCAAACACGGATGAAGAGCCCTAGCCTGGAGAAGAAGAGAACAAAAGAAATCTGAAAAACAAAATTGTATCTGATACGCTAGAACTGTAACTAACTAGTTTGGGAGTTTTTTTTACTTAAGTCTAAGGCCCACATGCTCTCTAGGCCAATGGGAGAGCAAGATGTGCGAGAGAATAGGTGAAAACCGCTATTTTGTTGAGTAAAAACTGTCACTGATCGTGCTTAAGAAAAACTGTAGAATCTTTCTTTGGGCGAGTTGCCATGAGCGCCCCGTTCTCACCTGTGTGTTGCCCCAACTGTTTGGAACTTGGGGCAGACCTTCGCTTGGCGCCCCATGCTTGCCCCAGATCCACCCCAAGTGATGGGAACTGGAATTCGGGCACTCATCAGATTGGTGCCCCAAGTTCGCCCTAGTGCTGCCCTGATGTTCTCCAACAGCTTCAACTCTTCTTCCCTTCAATGCCTTAAGCTCCACTTCAACACATTTTTCTCTTCCAATTACCTACATTAATAAGAAACATATATAACAAGTAATTTGCTCTAGATGATGTCCAATTAAGCTCAAAACAAAATAGATTTGCATCAAAAGTGTGGGAAAACATGTTGTGTCTTTGTCACACAACACACCCCCAAACTTATATTGTTGCTAGTCTCTAGCCACCAAATTAGTTATATGCAACTAGTTACCTACATGTAACTTTGGTATCTAAATGCAACTACATTACCCAAATGTATGAAATCTACCAACTCAATGTCAAGATAGTTTAAAAGCTGAAGTTCATTTTTAGCAATTCAAGAAGTTAATTCCCTGGTTATGAAATTTTACTTTGGATGCTAATAATGAAGGGTCACTCCCTTCGTGTTTAGGCTCTGATTCAAGAGAAAGGGTGTGTTATTGTGTGATGTGATCTTAGTTTAAACACTGTTGCCATAAGCTTGCATGATGACCAATAGCTCCCTCACAAAGATCCCTTAAGGGAGTGCATGCAAATCTAAGTGACAATGGACTTTAGAAGGTTAGGTGAGATGAGTTTATCAGTTGTAAGCCATTTGTTGGTGGAGCTAAATGGAACAACATGAGCATCACAAATAGTGGGCTGATTTGATCATGGATTGATCAACTTCTTGAAGGATCTAGCTTGGTGATGAACACGAAACAACTTGTAACTTTCGGCCGAATTCAAAACACCTCTTCAGTACTTGGTGAAGCAATATTTTGAGTGCCAAGGGGTAGAGATGGATCTAGCACCTCTCAACTACTTGATTGAGCAATACTAGATATGAATCTTGAACCATAAACATAGAACAAGGGGAATGGATTGATGAAGTGAGAACCAAAAGCCAAAATATCTCTCAAGATAGTTTCAGCCAAAAATATGAGTTCTAAGGCTCATCTCTACACTCTTGCAACCTTTAAACATGAGATGGTAAGTGGAAGTCTTTACCTAAAGTGTTTTAGGCACTTTTGGTAATCTCTTCTCAAAATATCTTACCATTTTCATGTAAGGTGGAAGAGATGATGATGGCCTTCCAAAAATGGGGAGGTGGAAGGGATGAATCTTACCTAGTTTGGAAAGTGTTGACACTCGATTTTTATCCGAATTTGTAATTAACAGTTAACTTAATCTAATTAACTAATTAACAAATTTAAGCATAACTTGACTAATTTTAAAAAAAAAGGAAGAAAAAGAAAAGTAAAATGACCTAATTGAATGTTTAGTAATTTTAGGGGAAAAATCTTTAATTAATGTTAATAAAATAAAAAGGGGAGATAAAAATGATAATAAAAGAATGAAAAAGTGAAAAAATATAATTATCTTAAAATAATAATTAAATATTACGAAAATCCTAAAAAAATCATCTAATTATCACTAAAAATCTAATACAATTAAACTTAATCTAAACCACTAAAAAATAGGAATGCTAACCTAATTGGACTCTATAACCCTAACCCTAGCCTAGGCCTATAAATACATCATAAACTAAACCCTCAAAATTAATTAGCAGCGAATGAACAATTAGAAGCAAAAAAAAAAAAACAAAATTTCGTAAGAAAGTTTCAGCCGAAGCGTTTCCACTCCTCAAACCTTGACTCCTTCAAATCGATCTCCTCGTCACGAAACCTTGGCACCATCTTCTCCGTTTCGTCGCAAGGAATCCGAATCTATCTTCCGTTTCGCCAACGGAGGTCGAAGGACGAAGAATTTTGAGCCGAACCGCGACCCACCCGCGGCACGACCAGCCGCAATCGAGCTATCTAGGCCACCGTTTCTGCTCCGGTTTCCGCCAAACTCCTCGCCGTGCGCCGCCTTGCTGATCCGCACCGATCTCCGCCGCCGACGTCGCCGTTTTAGCCTAACCCGTGCTGCTGCTCCTCCTCCTCTGTCCTTTGCGAATTCACGTCTGCAGAACAGGTATGTTTCTTTTTTTTTTCTTTTATTTGCTGGTTTCAATTTATTTATTTGTTTAATCCCTCACATGTCTCCCTTTTATTACTTAAGTCCCTATAACTCTCCATGATGTCATTTTGGTCACTAATACCACCTTAATCTCTAATATTCTGTAACAAGTTTTAAAAACTAACAGTTTGAGCACTACACTTCAACTTTTGATCTCTTTCTCTTCTTGTTTTTTTTTTCAGGTTACTAATTATTGTCATTATTTCCAGTGTCATTAGAATTAATTATTTTGTATATCATTTAAATAAGAAAAAAAAATCAAAAAAAGGATAAATAAAAATCAAGCAAAAAATATGAAGTAAACCCTGTGGTACCAATTTTGGGCAATCGAAAATTTTTATTTTTGATTGTAATTGACTAACGGATCTAGAGCCTGTGCAGACTAGTTATTTTTAGGTTTCCAATCGACCTAAGCCAAACAGATTGGTGGCGACTCCTATCGAAAATCTTGTCGCTACAGCTGGCGACTCCACTGGGGAAAAGTCTGGCCACATTAAGGGTTTTATTTTATTTTGCTTTCTTTTGCTTGATTTAATTTTATTTATTTATTTATTTATTTAATTGTGGCATACATGACATGGAGTTCTCTACCCGAGCTCCACCAAAACCAATCTCTTTCACAGCGGAATATGGTGTTGTTGTACTTGTGAGATTTTACTCTCCAAGCCTTCACCGTTTCCTAGTAGGGAAGTAGTGCTAATCCCGTGGGATTAATATTCCCCGCATGGGTTCATGAAAACCTACGACCTGGATTAATCCATTCCTTACATGTCCCTTGTGGGTAAGGATTGGGCCGTCGCTTTTCAACGATGAGATCCGGGAACCACCCTAAGCCTTTTGATACACCATTCCCCGCATATAATGGCCCAACATCAAACCCTTAGTCCTGGCCTTAGGTGTCACCACCACCCCCGTCAGACACCTTCCGGACCCGGCGGGAAGCGGTCGCCGGCGGTGGGCGGTGGTGAGCAAGGTGGGACCGGATAGCGCAGCTAATGTGAGAGTATTTCGCGGGCCTTTAACTAACCCCTTAGGTCCCTTTCTAACAACAGATCAAACATAACCATTCATGCACAGAAACAGATCACCACAACAGAAACAATGGGCTCCGCCCATAAGCAGAATATCAGAAGCAGGATATCAAAATCAGATTATCATAAAGGAAGTCTGTTCTTTCACTACCGAACAGAGGCTTCCGCACGATCAACATACTCATTCAATCACCAGAGCGTAACGCATATAAATACATAACCATAATCAAACTCGGATGAACAGACAGATCTAATGATAACATGCTATCATAATACTACATGCCAACAGAGTATCATGCTACAGAGCTATCTACAGCGTAAGATGCAACCGCACAAAAGTCGGGCGTCGGATAAAGAAACCGACGAGGAACTCAAGTCTAAGTCCAGATGCCGCTAAACCCTCAAAAAAGCAAACCAGACAGCCTTGCGGGAATCCTACTCCGCCGCCCGTAATCCTTATCTCCCGAAAAATGTTAAGTAAGGGAGTGAGTTTTTCTTAAAGAAAAACCCGGTAAGAAGAGCTTAGCAGAGTAACGATGTTCTTCCGACAAACTGCAAAGACAGATCGAGCAGATATACATACAGATAGCAATATACAGATCGTAACATATACGAAATAAATGATGTGTGATGTGTGCACAACATCCGAATGTAACGGGTCATGGCTAGATCTTCCCGACCATGGCTAGATCTTCCCGACGCACCGGCATTCGCCATGCGTCGGCATTCGCCATGCACCCAAAGAAACCCCGTCTGTCACGGACCATGGCTAGGTCTTCCCCGACCATGGCTAGATCTTCCCCGGTCGCGCCGGCATTCGCCATGCGTCGGCATTCGCCATGCATCCAACAAACATCATAAATCACGGACCATGGCTAGATCTTCCCCGACCATGGCTAGATCTTCCCCGGTCCAACCGGCATTCGCCATGCGTCGGCATTCGCCATGCATCACACACACGTAATGTAACCTGCGCACCGATACTCCTACCATGGGACTAGCCTTGGGGCTCCACTATCCCGATCTAAGACCGAAGTCAGAGACCGAGGCCCAAGACTTGCCTCAACCATCCTACATTATACTAATGTAGGTAGGTCGAACCCTTACCTCGAATCGAAAGCAACCGCAGCCGTAGAGGGTAGCAGCCAAGCACCAACACACCAATCTTCTTCCTTATCCAACCTCAAACCTTGCTTCACATATCACCTAAACATTTTCACACACTTTCCACATTACTCTTTTATTGAACACAACAAAATCCATTGACAATTGGACCTCACTCCAAGACTTAAAGTTGCTCAAAATCATTGTCTAAACATGCTTGAAACCTTAAACCACACAAAACACATGCTTCCACAATCCACCAAAAATCCGGATGAACATTGCCTTAGGTATATAATCGGAGCATATTTGGACAATGTTCCAATTATCAATATTGCTCTAAACATACCCAATAACAACAATTTGGATTGAATTCAACAATACAACACACTTCAATTCTCCACCATAAAATCTATGAGTTTTCTCTTAGCTCATAGATTAAACCATTGTTGGACCTTTCACCAAGTATTAATGTTGTTCCAAAACTACCCAACAACACTAATTTGAGGTCAATTTAACATTCCCCAAAATTCGCTCATCCTAGGTCATGAACCCTAAATCCAAATTCCTCAATTCATGCTCAATTCAGATTATAAAGTGTGTTTCTATCCCTAATCCAACATAGAAACACTACAACTAACTCAATTGCATCAAGAAATCACGAAAATTCGAACCTCACAATTTGGGCAATTTCCCAAATTCATCCACCAAGTGTTGTTGGAGTGAATCCTTTGTTGATTCGTCGTTCTTGTAGTGATTCCCGCACGAATCCACCGTTTCCACGCACCAAAGAGTCCAAAATCACTTGGATAGGAGCAAAACCGAATTGGGAGAGAGTTTGGCGTATTTTCGAATCAAAACGCGAAAATGAGGCTGAAAACAAGCTGCTCGGCTTAAATAGCCGACCCAGCGACGGTCGGGCGACCCGATTCTCCAATCGGGCGATCGCTCGACTCGAAGAACACCGAGGCAGTGTCCGAGGCGAAGACCGGGCGACCCGGTTCCTCGGCGGGCGATCGCCTGGTCCAGGCAGACCCAACCTCGGCCAGGCATCCAGGCGAGAGCCAGGCGAGCCTCTCCCCAGCTCAGGCGATCGCCTGGTTCCAGGAGAACACAAACTCGGCTGGTGTCCAGGCGAAGCGCGGGCGAACCAATTCCTCGTTCGGGCGATCGCCTGGACCCAGAACTCACAAAATTCAGCCTTAAAGTGAACTTAACCAAAACCATACCAAAACAATTCCACTCCCAACAACAACAAAACAACAAATATCAAACTCCACAATTTACAGATTTAAACATACCTTCAGAACTCTATTCACCGGAGATTTAAACATACACTTTTTGAGCATGCTTACATGAAACACATTATGCACAGCTGATAAGCTCTCCGGTAGTGCCAAACGATAAGCCACCTTTCCAATTCTTTCTAAAATATCGAATGGGCCAATATACCTCGGAGCTAACTTCCCTTTCCGACCAAATCTCATTATTCCCTTCATTGGTGCCACTTTCAACCACACTTTGTCGCCGACTTCAAACTCCAAGTCGCGACGCCTTCTGTCCACATAAGTCGTGGTTCTATCATTTGCCGCTTTAAATCTTGCCTGAATTGTTTTGATCTTTTCGTGGTCTCTTCAATCAATTCCGACCAAGTTCAACCTTATCTCGAGTTCAGACCAACAGTGAGGTGTCATACACCTCCGTCCATAAAGAGCCTCGTAAGGTGCCATCTTGATTGTACTATGATAACTATTGTTATACGAGAACTCTATGAGCGGTAAATGTTGATCCCAATCACCTCCGAAATCAATCGCACAACTCTTCAGCATGTCCTCAAGTACCTGTATCACCCTCTCGGATTGCCCATCAGCCATGCGGGTGATACGCGGACCGAGGTGTAACCGGTACCAAAAGCTCGATGGAAAGCATTCCGAAATGGGCTGTAAACCTTGGATCCCGATCTGAAACTATAGAATCCGGTACACCGTGCAACCGCACGATCTCTTTAATGTAGAGTCGTGCTAACTTGTCCAACGGATCGGTGACTTTAATGGGCAAGAAATGCGCACACTTAGTCAAACGGTCCACAATTACCCAAATGGCATCATGACGTGCTCTCGTAGTGGGTAATCCGGTAAGAAAATCCATAGTCACGCTTTCCCACTTACGAACCGGGATAGGTAACGCTCAAGTGTGCCCGCGGGCTTCGATGCTCAACCTTTACTGTTGGCAAGTGGTGCACTTTGCCACGCACTTTGCAATATGCCTCTCATATTTGGCCACCAGAAGTGTGACCTCAAATCGTGATACATCTTTTCACCGCCCGGATGAAAACTTAAACTGTTGTTGTGAGCTTGATCCAAAATCTCATCTCTAAGAGCCACATCATTCGGCACGTACAAACGTCCCTTGAAGTATAGCAATCCTTGCCTATACTCAAAGAATTGACGCAATGCTCCTTTAGCTTCTCCAGAAACCTGTTTCAAACTCTGATCTCTCATCTGAAATTCTCGGATCCTGTCGATCCAAGAAGATTGAACTCTCAACACCAATATCTGCTCCTGCTCCTGTAGCCACCAACGGTGCCACAAGGCAGTCAGGTCCGTAAGCTCTGTTCGGTCTCCAGGTTCTCCACCTCTAACTATCCCGGTGTATGCCCTACTCAAGGCATCAGCCACCGTATTCCCTTTGCCTGCGGTGTACTCGATACTACGCCGTAGTCTTTCATGTACTGAGCCACCTTCTTTGGCGCATATTCAGATCTTTCTGCGTGAACAAGTACCTTAAGCTCTTATGATCGGTAAAGATTTGAAATTTGTTTCCCAACAAATAATGCCGCCATCGCTTGAGTGAATACATAAACTCAGCAAGCTCCAAATCATGAGTGGGATAGTTTTCCTCATGTGGTCGAAACTGTCGCGAACCATAATCAATTAACTGCTGGTTTTTCATAAGCACAAACCCTGCACTGTTCGTGAGGCATCAGTATAAATGACATAAGGCTGAGACGGNTCAGGNAGAACCAGAATCGNTGCCTGTGTCAGTCTACACTTGNGCTCTTGAAAGCTCTTCTCACATTCATCCGACCATACAAACGCCTTACCCTTCTTGGTCAGTTGCGTGAGTGGAGAGGCAAGAACCGAGAATGCTGGTACGAACTTACGATAGTAACCAGCTAACCCGAGAAAACTACGGATATCCTTTACTGATCGGGGTTGCCTCCACTCTTGAACAGACTTGATCTTCTCCGGGTCGATATAAATTCCGTTCTCATTGATGATATGCCCGAGAAATGCTACCTCGCGCAACTAGAAACCACACTTCAAAACTTTGCATACACTGGTTGTTAGACAAAGTTTCCAAGGCAATTCTCAAGTGCTCTTGATGTGCATCCTCATCCAGAGAATAGATGAGTATATCATCAATGAAGACAACAATAAAATTGTCCAAGTAGGGACGGAAAACCTCATTCATCAAATTCATGAAAGCTGCCGGGCATTTGTCAGCCCAAAAGGCATGACAAAGGTACTCATAGTGACCATACCGCGTGCAAAAAGAAGTTTTTGGAATGTCCTCTTCCTTCACACGCATTTGGAAATAACCCGATCGGAGATCAATCTTTGAGAACACTTTAGCTCCTCGGAGCTGGTCGAACAGATCGTCAATCCGTGGTAACGGATATTTGTTATTGATTGTCACCGCATTCAACCTTCTGTAATCAATACAGAGTCTAAGCGTTCCATCCTTCTTCTTAACAAATAACACCGGGGCTCCCCACGGTGATCTGCTCGGTCGGATAAACCCCTTATCCAACAACTCATCCAACTACTTCTTCAATTCCTTCATCTCCACTATCGGCATGCGATACGGGGGAATGGAGATAGGTGTAGCTCCGGTCTGCAACACTATCTCAAAAACCACCTCCCGCTCGGGTGGCATACCTGGCAACTCTTCAGGAAACACCTGCGGAAAGTATCTAACAATCGAAATTTTATCAAGTTCCATCCGCGTACCTGCATCATTGAGTCCAAAGTACTCGCCTTCATCCGTCACAGGTAATTTCTCCATTACCCAAGCTCCATGCTATTCTCGAACAATCTCTACATCCGAGGGGGAACAAGTGGTAATACTTGATCCGACACCACCAACTGTCGCCACAAGACAATCTATCCGTATGGAATGCTCCGAGAGCCAATCCATACCTTAATCACATCATAATGTGATGTATCCAACACCAACAAATCGGAAGAAATCTGCCGCTCACCAACAGCTAACATGCAACCCTTGATAAGCTCATTATCAACAGATATCGACTCCCGGCGGTTCGTACTCAGAATACTTGAGATGATGAGACACATGAAGTTGCAAAGACTTAGCACACTACTTTGACACTAAAGAAAACGAAGCACCTGTCTCAAAAAGAGCACGAACAGAAATACCATTCGAAGCACCATACCTGCTAGTGCTCCTTTCGAGCCGCGTCACCACGCTCAATCTGAAACACTCGCCCTCGCCTTGCTCGGTGTGCGGCGGCGGGGCTTGCTGTAGTAGTGGCCGCATCTGCGGTCGTCGGGTCGTGGTCCAAACTGAGGAACACCACGCCCACGAGGAGCATAACTCTGAAATCCTTGTGGCCTTGCAACTCCCTGAGTTGCCATCTGAGGGCAATCCCTAATCATGTGGTCAGTAGACCCACATCGGTAACACATACCCCTCTCCTTATAACAAACCGAGCCAAGTGTGACTCGGTTACATGTCCGACAGCACCAAGGCTCGCTACCTTTGCCTTCCCTTTGCCCTTATCCTTCGATCCAAACCCACTGAGTTACCGCCGGTTCTGCGGTGTTGTGCAGTCCACCACGTCCGGATCCTCTAACTCCACCAATGACAATCCTCGTAGATCTCGGTGGTGTGTCACCGAAGCTGTATCCAAGTCCTCATTCTCAATCTTCGTGCTTTCGCACAGCCTCATGGTACCTATCAATGTTCAACGGTGCCAAGTACTTCCCGATGTCATGCTTCAACCCTCTCATGAATCTCTTTGCCTTGGCCTCCTCACCGGTGTTGTAATGAGGAATATAACGCACTAAGCGCTCAAACTCGTGCCCATATTCTCGCAATGCCTTGCTTCCCGAGTCAAGGTATCAAACTCCAGCTTGCCGCCTATCTGCCGCGGCATAACCAATCCACTTCTCATGAAACAAGTGAGAAAATTCATCCCACGTCATACCCGGGTCCTTCAACTTCCTACGCACAAAGTCGGCCTTCCGAGTGGCCATAGTGGTCTCCCACCATCATATGCCTACCACACAAATAAAAGGTAGCCAAAGACACCATCTCATTTGCCGGGAAACCAAGTCTGCCAAGCAACCGGTCCATGTCCTTATACCACGTCTCCGCCGAATCCATTCCACCCTTGCCCGAAAACGGGTGGTTTGAAGCGCTCAAACCACTCCATCAAAGAAAGCTTATCGAGCTGGTCGCACTATCGATTTGAGCCGGGCTCTCGGTATCTCAACAACAGACCGGGCCTAGCCCGCACTCTCCTCGACGGGCTGTGGGTCGACTTCCGCACCTAGATTCAGATTCCTCTCTTTCGTATCCACATGCTCTTCAAATTGCACATCATCCGCCTCAACGTCCTCCTCATGAGCTCGATAGCTAGGATCGGTCGATCTCGCCGCAGAGGGCTGAGAACTCATAACATGTGTACTTCCTTGCTCTTCAACTCCTGCTCCTGCCCACATGTTATTGAGCAAGATAGCCATTTGCCCCAACACTTGGGCCATCTGCTCGGATCGGGTCTCAAATGCGGCTGAATCGGTGCCGTTCTTCGCCGAGGTCTCCTCGACCTCTACCTCTTCCTCTATTCACATCTTGAGCAGGATTTCCTCCTCCTCGCTTCATCATCCAACGCTCGAGTCCGTCGAGTGTTGACCATTTACTGAAATTCCGAACATAAAGGGTTCACTTAACGGTTAGCATTACCTACATCGGTTATCCTACCAGCTCTGTAGCATGAATGCAATGCATGATGCAAATCAATTCTCAAAATTACTTATACAAAACAATCCCTTATAACCCGTGGTACTGCCTAGGAATAACACACTTCTCACTCGGCATCCACCGTCTGTTTTTAACGAGAGAGGTAATTTAAATTACCATCATGCACCTTACGGCATCTCATCCCCTAGGCACCTCTTGTAGCACCCAGAGTCAATTACTGGTGTCCTACGCAGCAACCACGCATGCACCAAGTCACAAACTACCAAGCACTAAAGAAATCATCTCTTGGTTGTTCTCAAGTGCGCTTAGACAAACCGCCACTGCTCCACTTACCATTCCAACATGGTTCTTGTGACGAGGTGGCCAGCCTCACCACACAACCATACCGGAATCGATCACCGACTGTGGCTGTCAATCCTAACACACCTCGACCCAACCAATTAACCGGTGCTCGATACCAAATTGTCACCACCACCCCGCCGACACCTTCCGGACCCGGCGGGAAGCGGTCGCCGGCCGGTGGGCGGTGGTGAGCAAGGTGGGACCGGATAGCGCAGCTAATGTGAGAGTATTTCGCGGGCCTTTAACTAACCCCTTAGGTCCCTTTCTAACAACAGATCAAACATAACCATTCATGCACAGAAACAGATCACCACAACAGAAACAATGGGCTCCGCCCATAAGCAGAATATCAGAAGCAGGATATCAAAATCAGATTATCAAAAAGGAAGTCTGTTCTTTCACTACCGAAAAGAGGCTTCCGCACAGATCAACATACTCATTGAATCAGCTCAGAGCAGAACGCATATAAATACATAACCATAATCAAACTCAGATGAACAGACAGATCTAATGATAACATGCTATCATAATACTACATGCCAACAGAGTATCATGCTACAGAGCTATCTACAGGCAGAAGATGCAACCGTACAAAAGTCGGGCGTCGGATAAAGAAACCGACGAGGAACTCGAAGTCTAAGTCCAGATGCTGCTAAACCCTCAAAAAAAGCAAACCAGACAGCCTTGCGGGAATCCTACTCCGCTGGCCCAGAATCCTTATCTCCTGAAAAATGTTAAGTAAGGGGAGTGAGTTTTTCTTAAAGAAAAACCCAGTAAGAGCTTAGGCAGTAGTAACGATGTTCTTCCGACAAACTGCAAAGACAGATCGAGCAGATATACATACGAGATAGCAATATACAGATCGAACATATACGAAATAAATGATGTGTGATGTGTGCACAACATCCGAATGTAACGGGTCATGGCTAGATCTTCCCCGACCATGGCTAGATCTTCCCCGGAATCACAGGCATTCGCCAATCTTCGGCATTCGCAATGCAACCAGCAAACCGCGTATGTCACGGCCCATGGCTAGGTCTTCCCCGCCCATGGCTAGATCTTCCCCGGCCGCGCCGGCATTCGCCATGCGTCGCCATTCGCATTGCATCCAACAAACTACCTAAATCACGGTCCATGGCTAGATCTTCCCCGACCATGGCTAGATCTTCCCGGTCCAACCGGCATTCGCCATGCGTCGGCATTCGCCATGCATCCACACACGTAATGTAACCTCGCGCACCGATACTCCTACCATGGGACTAGCCTTGGGGCTCCACTATCCCGATCTAAGACCGAAGTCAGAGACCGAGGCCCAAGACTTGCCTCAACCATCCTACATTATACTAATGTAGGTAGGTCGAACCCTTACCTCGAATCGAAAGCAACCGCAGCCGTAGAGGGTAGCAGCCAAGCACCAACACACCAATCTTCTTCCTTATCCAACCTCAAACCTTGCTTCACATATCACCTAAACATTTTCACACACTTTCCACATTACTCTTTTATTGAACACAACAAAATCCATTGACAATTGGACCTCACTCCAAGACTTAAAGTTGCTCAAAATCATTGTCTAAACATGCTTGAAACCTTAAACCACACAAAACACATGCTTCCACAATCCACCAAAAATCCGGATGAACATTGCCTTAGGTATATAATCGGAGCATATTTGGACAATGTTCCAATTATCAATATTGCTCTAAACATACCCAATAACAACAATTTGGATTGAATTCAACAATACAACACACTTCAATTCTCCACCATAAAATCTATGAGTTTTCTCTTAGCTCATAGATTAAACCATTGTTGGACCTTTCACCAAGTATTAATGTTGTTCCAAAACTACCCAACAACACTAATTTGAGGTCAATTTAACATTCCCCAAAATTCGCTCATCCTAGGTCATGAACCCTAAATCCGAAATTCCTCAATTCATGCTCAATTCAGATTATAAAGTGTGTTTCTATCCCTAATCCAACATAGAAACACTACAACTAACTCAATTGCATCAAGAAATCACGAAAATTCGAACCTCACAATTTGGGCAATTTCCCAAATTCATCCACCAAGTGTTGTTGGAGTGAATCCTTTGTTGATTCGTCGTTCTTGTAGTGATTCCCGCACGAATCCACCGTTTCCACGCACCAAAGAGTCCAAAATCACTTGGATAGGAGCAAAACCGAATTGGGAGAGAGTTTGGCGTATTTTCGAATCGAAAACGCGAAAATGAGGCTGAAAACAAGCTGCTCGGCTTAAATAGCCGACCAGCGACGGTCAAAGCGACCCGATTCTCCAATCAGCGATCGCCGACCCTCAAGAACACCGAGGCAGGTGTCCAGTGCGAAGACCAGCGACCCGGTTCCTCAAGCGGGCGATCGCTGGTCCAGCAGACTCCAACCACGGCCAGGCATCCAGGTGAGAGACAGGCGAGCCTCTCTCGGCTCAGGCGATCGCCTGGTTCCAGGAGAACACAAACTCGGCTGGTGTCCAGGCGAAGTGCGGGCGAACCAATTCCTCGTTCGGGCGATCGCCTGGACCCAGAACTCACAAAATTCAGCCTTAAAGTGAACTTAACCAAAACCATACAAAAACAATTCCACTCCCAACAACAACAAAACAACAAATATCAAACTCCACAATTTACAGATTTAAACATACCTTAAGAACTCTATTCACCGGAGATTGTTGCCGGAAAAGGTGGGGTGTAACATTAGGATTCCTGCCCACCTTATGTCACCCGGTAAATATGATCTGTACTATTGAACATGTTGTTATCTTCGCTAACCTGTCTGTTCTTATGTCACTCTACATGCATATCATATAGGTAATATACTCAATAATTTTTTTTACCATTTGCACTTGTCTCACTGCCGATGACGAGTCTTGGACTGCCACAATAGTGGAAACCCAGCGAGAGGCGATTGACATGTTTTAAATCAACGCAATGTTATCAAGGAGATTACCCTGCTTCACAATAACCTATTTGCTCGAGCCCAAGGAAAAAATAAACATGTTGGTTCTTAGTGGAACCAGTACGAGACTCTACACAAGTTGCAAGTGCGACAGTCTGGAAGTTCAATGTCATGTGAGATTGGACGAGCAAATTCCAGGTGTAACTGAGGAATGCAAAAGTACACAAAGCTAGAGTACATGAGTTGAACGCCTGGAATTGATCAGGAACTACGGCGCAAAGGGCATCGCTTCTTTTAAAGATTGTCAATTCTTACTAATTATTCTTTCGTACTCATATCTTTGTATATAATTTGTACTAATCGATCTTATTTTTCTTTTGTCTTTTCATGACGTTTGCATGCATTTTGTATATAACTTGTACAGATTTATCTTCTTTACCGTCCTCATGCCATTTGCATCATTCTTTTTAAACTTTCAATGACATCAATCTAAGACTTTGCATTAGTCATGCATCTAATCTCTTGTTTCTCGTGATACATCATAGTGCATTTTCATTCTAAACATGGACATTCAGGAGCTTGAGAACAATTTTATGATATGAAAAGTCTGATGACCCCCAGTCGTGACATGGAAAGACAATTTCTCACCTGAAGTCTTTAAGCTAGGTCCAACATGTTGATCCATGCCAATTGGTGAATAATTGGGCAAGTCTTTGAATTCACTCCAATCTTTGAGAGCTTGCCAAGATAACTTGAAAGTCGAATTACCTAGATTTAGTCCAGAATCTAGAGTATCGTCTTTGTTGCAATGGGCAACTGTTATTCTTTTACTGAAAATGAGAAGGGGTAGAATGTGCGCGTTGGCATCCTTACTAAAACTTCACATCACATAACCTACTTTCTCTCATTCCTCCATTTCAAGATTCTTTCATCAAAGCACAACAAAAGAGTGTCACCAATGAGTTAAAGGAAGACTGGATAGTGGTTATCTTGAGTACATTGCTAAATCTTATGGGAACTATTTCAATGTGGCCCTTCAATTTTCATCGTGGAATTCTCTTTCGAGGAAAACTTAATCTCGATCTACTCCAGAAGGTTCTTTCAGAATGTCAGAAGGATCATTCGTCTCAAAAATATTCTCCCCAAAGACAAAGAAACCTCATTCACCGAAAAATGGGGGGCAAGAGAATGAAAGCACATTTCGGATCATTGCTACACTGTCAAAATTGAGGTCAAATCAAGTTCACTCAATTCATCAATTCTCTAGTCGGATCAAAGGTCAGACATCAATACCCATGGCTCACAGAAAAAGGTGGAGAAAATAGAAAAGGGGTCAAAGTAAATCCTATTCCGCTGTCTTTGGCTAGAAATGGCTAAAGTTATGAATAGTGCTAGTAGCCATTTGCCTCTGCATTTTAGGTTGGAAGTAATCGGGTGTAGGTAGCAACAACTATTTACGCTCGCATGAAAATGACTAAAAATCGCAAGTCAAACAATTTCCGATCCGAACAAAAAAAAGAAAAGAAAGAAGGAAAAAGTTGAGTCATGGAGTCTAAACTGAAAACCTGCAAAGGCGGTTTAGAAGGAAGGCACAATTTGAAGCAATTATTACCATCTCAAGGACCTCCAGGGGCAACTTACATCTCAAGTAGTATCAACTACTTTTCAAGTTTCTGATGAGCAATTCCACACATCATGAGAGTTGGGGGGCAACATTCCGAGGTCGTTCTCATCGGATAAGGTGATGATTTCGTGATGGACACTATGAGGTTTTTCAAAGAAGTCAAGTCGCTAAGTGGTGACATTACTAGGCCTTTCGCCTAAACTATCCTTCTTTTCATCAACCGATATCATATCAGAGAATGCCATTTACCTCAAAGAACCATTCAAGTGATATTCTTTCTTCTCCTTGACCTCCACATAAGCCAATCCTTCATACTAAGAAACTCTTCCGTTATCCATGCACATTCTACTTCTTCAAGTGGAAAAGGGAAAGAATAGCATATTTTAATGATTACACAAGGACCATCATCTATTTTGTCAAGCTCTGCAAATTGATAAGAGTTTCTTTAAAGACCAGCCATTAAGCATTGATAAGTGTGGATTAGACGTAAGACATGGTTTAAAGACTCTTGTAGAGATTTTGGACTTTTATGACCACATTTGGGGGGCAAACATGATCATTCACCCATATAATTGTTCTCGAGGTTAAAAAAATCAAGGAATAAAAAATCTTTTGAAGATAAGGTTTTGGCAGCAACTCCAAACATCATGCATTTTCAAAGTCATGCATCATGGAAATCATGTATCATGCACATTGGCAGGTTTTCAAGGGGCACGTCGAGCAAGGACTAGAATAAGCACTATTCAAGTACTTCTTTTGGGATCAAGAAGGTCAACCAACACTCAATTCGTCAAGAAAGTCAGAGAAGGTTCCTTAACCCCTTTAAGGAAAGAAGCATTTCTCTCATAAAAGGATCAGAAAGTTACTCCCAAGGTTAGGCATTGATTTTCAGACAGGTAAGGACAACTCCTTAGCTTCATCAAAAGTCAGGTAAGAGGTTCATACTATTCCATCACATTTCATAAGCCAAGTCTAAGTTTTCAGCAAGGTAATGAAAGTTCCTTAACCTATTCAAAAAGAGAAAGGTTTCTCTTTCAATGTAGGAAGTTTAGTCATTTTGTCAAACTTCACTCATTTTTTTTTTCAGAAATCCGCTCATTTTGTGGGATTTCTCATTTGAAGTTTTGTCATTTTGTCAGACTTCACCATTTTTAGAAATCTGCTCATTTTATGGGATTTCTCATTTGAAGTTTAGTCATTTTGTCGAACTTCTATCGTTTTTAGAAATTCGCTCGTTTTGTGAGATTTCTCATTTGAAGTTTAGTCATTTTGTCGAACTTCGTCATTCTCAGGGATCTACTCGTTTTGTGGGGTCTCCTATTTTTGAAGTTTAGTCGTTTTGTCAAACTCCTATCGTTTTTAGAAATTCACTCATTTCGTGAGATTTCTCTTTTTTGAAGTTTAGTCATTTTGTCGAACTTCAACTCGTTTTGTGGGATGCCTCAATTCAGAAGTGCAGTCATTTCGTCACACTTTTCACTCAATCACTCAGATTTTTACCAAAAAGGCAAGGAAGGTTCCTTTCCATAAGTCGAGAGAGAAATGTTTCACTCCCCGAATGGTAAGAAAGTTCTTACCATCCTTCTCATTTCAAACAAATCAACAGATATTTCTAGGAAAGGTTCCTTTGCCCAAGCCATGAGAGGAAAGTTTCTCTCATTGAATGGTAAGAAAGTTCTTCCATTTGCCACATTTCAAAGTCAATCCAAAAAAGGTGAGGAAGGTTCCTTTACCTCAACCCTGAGAGAAAGGTTTTTCTCTCAAATGGTAAGAAAGTTCTTATCATTCTTCATACTTCAAAATCAATCAAGCACTTCCACTCAAAAGATATCACTCATGAAATTGTACGAAAGTTCTTACCATTCCACACATTTCAAAAAGGATCGATCCAGTTCTCAGACATAGATTCGCAAGGAAAGTTCCTTAGCCTTATCCAGAAGAGAAAGGTTTATCTCTTAGATTAGTAAGAAGGTTCTTACTATTCTCAACATTCTACGGTATCGTCCAAGATATTGTCCAGGTAAGAGAAAGTTATCTACCAAGTAAATCAAACTCAAGGTAAGAAAGGATAGTTGAGGTGGTAAAAAGGGAAAGTTCCCTACCTCACAACTCTAAGCTTAGGTGGTTAAAAGAGAAGGTTCTCTACCTAACAATATAAGTCGAGGTGGCAAAAAATGGGAAGGTTCCCTACCTCACAACGTAAACCTAGGTGGTAAAAAGAGAAGGTTCTCTACCTAGTCAACCAGTCTCAAAGCGAGAAAAGACAACAGAGGTGGCAAAAAGGGAAGGTTCCCTACCTCGCGACTGAAGCCTAGGTGGCCTAAAAGAGACAGTTCTCTACCTAGCATCTCCTTTGGAGTAAGGAAAGTTCCATAACTCTAATAGTGGGAAGATTTCCACTATTAAACCCAATAGGAAAGTTCTTATATGGGCGAAGAAAAGAAAGGTTTCTTTTCTTCACATATAATGAGAAGGTTCTCATTATCATATCATTTGGGGCAAAGAAGGTTCTTTAGTCTCGAATAGTAGGAAAGTTCCTGCTATTCAACTCAACGGGAAGGTTTCCGCTGAGCGAAGCAAGGAAGGTTCCTTCGCCTGTAAAGGTAAGAAAAGTTTCTTCCTTTTCAGAGTAATGAGAAGGTTCTCGTTATTCGCCGGTTAAAAATTCAGTGTCATCTTACTTTGCATGCTCCATGTTCCATGAATCATGCAAAGGGGGGCAACTGTTGACACTCGATTTTTACCCGAATTTGTAATTAACAGCTAACTTAATCTAATTAACTAATTAACAAATTTAAGCATAACTTGACTAATTTTGAAAAAGGAAGAAAAAGAAAAGTAAAATGACCTAATTGAATGTTTAGTAATTTTAGGGGAAAAATCTTTAATTAATGTTAATAAAATAAAAAGGGGAGATAAAAATGATAATAAAAGAATGAAAAAGTGAAAAAATATAATTATCTTAAAATAATAATTAAATATTACGAAAATCCTAAAAAAATCATCTAATTATCACCAAAAATCTAATATAATTAAACTTAATCTAAACCACTAAAAAATAGGAATGCTAACCTAATTGGACTCTATAACCCTAACCCTAGCCTAGGCCTATAAATACATCATAAACTAAACCCTCAAAATTAATTAGCAGCAACCAATGAACAATTAGAAGCAAAAAAAAAACAAAATTTCGTAAGAAAGCTTCAACCGAAGAGTTTCCACTCCTCAAACCTTGACTCCTTCAAATCGATCTCCTCGTCACGAAACCTTGGGACCATCTTCTCCGTTTCGTCGCAAGGAATCCGAATCTACCTTCCGTTTCGCCAATGGAGGTCGGAGGATGAAGAATTTTGAGCTGAACCGCGACCCACCCGCGGCACGACCAGCCGCAATCGAGCTATCTAGGCCACCGTTTCTGCTCCGGTTGCCGCCAAACTCCTCGCCGTGCGCCGCCTTTTTGATCCGCACCGATCTCCGTCGCTGATGTCGCCGTTTTAGCCGAACCCGTGCTGCTGCTCCTCCTCCTCTCTCCTTTGCGAATTCACGTCTGCAGAACAGGTATGTTTCTTTTTTTTCTTTTATTTGCTTGTTTCCATTTATTTATTTGTTTAATCCCTCACATGTCTCCCTTTTATTACTTTTTTTTGAAAAATGCATCAGAAATATAATTTTTTAAAAAGATAATGGTGACAAATTTATTCAAGCATGAATACAGCCCTTGAGAAAGGGGCCGCAACTGCAAGAGAGGGAAAATACAACGCAGTCACCGTTCTTAAGAGAACACCAGAAACCAAAAGCTTAACAGCACCTGAAGAAGTAGGAGCCAGAATTTACATTACCACGCCACCTGAGGTGCTTGCACCCATCAGTCCAGCTTCCCACTAGCTTACTTTTCCTACTAGAGATCCATAAATGAGAAAGAACCTGGATGTTGGAAATAATGTGTAATAAGCTCCATTTCCCTCCTTCCATAACCACCTTATTTCTTGCCTTCCAGATTACCCACGCAGAAGTGATCAAGATAACTTGCCAAATAGACTGGAATTTTAACAGTACCTTGTGCAAGATATCATTAGAAACCAAATCATTCACCTCTACCAAGAGTAAAGAAGAGACACCGCACCAATTTCCCACCACATTCCAGACTTTAAAAACGGCGGGGCATCTTATCAACGCATGATCTGTATCTTCATAACTGTTCCCACAAAGAGGGCAAGTAATAGTAGGGAGGGGAACACCTCGCATAGCAAGTTGCAGAAAGGTCGGAAGGAAATTCTGCATCGCACGCCACAAGAAAACCTTCACCTTTTGGGGGATAATGTTGGGCCATAGAGTAGCAATATCACAGAAAGCAGCCACCTTAGCATTCCAGACTGTAGTAATGCTTTTGGTGGAGAAAACACCGTCGCTTGTAAGCTTCCACCTCCACGAGTCCTCCTTACCTGCAATCGGCGAAAAAGTTTGGATACATGAAAGAAACCTGTCCCACTCTCCCTCTTCCCGACTGCGAGGAGGCCTTCTCCAACTCCACAACCATTGATGGCCATCACCCCGCCATTCCAACCGATCAGATATGAGGCAATTCTGATCTACATCCAAAGCGTAAAGTCTAGGGAAGCACTCACCGCATAGCTTGGATTTCTCCGCCTAAACCAACTTCCTTTTTGACGCAGAGGACCCCCAGAAGAAATTAATTTGAACCTGTTCCAAATCTTTTAAAACAGTAGCCGGGACTCGGAATAAGGAGAAGTAATAGAGTGGCAAACTCCCGAGAACTGACTTAACCAAAGTTAACTGCCCGCCCATAGATAAAGTGGAAGCTTTCCACGCGTTCAGTTTCTTGTAGAATCTCTCCTTCACTGGATCCCAATTCACAACCCTTTTCATGTTTGCACCTACTGGAAGGCCGAGATACATAAAAGGGAGGCATCCAGCACTACAATGTAACCTGCTAGCTAATCTCTCCACATCTGAGGTATGCACGCTCACACCGAACAACCTACTTTTTTGAAGATTAATTCGCAGCCCAGAAGATGCCTCAAAACACTTCAAAAGCTTCATAAGATTGTCAGCGTTATTAACTGACCATTCCCCTATAAAGATAGCATCATCCGCAAACTGTAGGTGCGACACTCCAACCTCATCAGCCCCCACCTTACCACAATTGAAGATCCCTTTCTCGGTAGCTTCCTTCATCATAACACTGATTGCTTCAGCCGCTAAAATGAACAAGAAGGGAGATAAGGGATCGCCTTGTCTAATCCCTTTCTCCATGGAAAACTCGGGAGTGGGGCTCCCGTTTACAAGGATAGAAATCCTGGCTGAGGCAAGACACCCTGTAATCCATTTTCTCCATTTTCCCCCAAATTGCATATGACAAAGAATCGAGTCTAGGAAGTTCCAATTTAAACAATCATAAGCTTTTGCGAAGTCAACCTTCAACAACATCAGTTTTTTCTTCCATTTCTTAGCCCAATTCACTATCTCATTTGCTATTAACACCCCATCTATAATCTGTCTTCCACTTACAAAAGCGGACTGATTTTCGGATATTAGCGCAGGTAGAACAGATTTTAGTCTCTCCGACAACAACTTTGCAATAATTTTGTACTGCCATCCCACAAGACTAATCGGCCTGTAATCTGCCAAGGTTAAAGGGGAGCTCACCTTGGGGATTAAAGTGATGAAGGTAGAATTACAACCGTTGGCAAGCTTCCCATTCTTCTCAAATTCTTTTACCATCGCCTTAATCTCATCTTTCAAAAGGGCCCACTGATCTTTAATAAACTCGAAAGTAAAGCCGTCGGGACCGGGAGCCTTGGAGCCATCGCACGCCCATACTGCCTGTTTGATTTCTGCCTCGGAGAAGGGAGTTTCTAACGCTGATGCCTGCTCGCTGCTCAACCTCTTGAATTTAGAGCTGAAGAATTTTGGCCTAGAACCGTATTCCTCACTGAACTGATGTTTGTAGAATTGCTGGATTTCCTCTTTTAATTTTAACGGCTCCTCTATCCATTGTCCATTCACTGTTAACCCGTTGATCGAATTCCTCTTTTGCCTACCTTTGACGATGCCATGATAGAAAGCACTGTTCTCATCACCTTCCATTGCCCATTTTACTCTTGATTTTTGCTTTAGGGATTGAGAATAAATTTTTTCACATTTGAAAAAATTTCTTCTGGCAGCAGTGAAGCTCTCAGATTCAGAAGCTGTTAGATCCCTCTGTTCAGCAATACTATTCCAAAGAATCATCTGATCCCGACTCTCCTTAACAACTGTAGGACCATGATCAAGGTGATTTAGCGTCCAACTCTTGAGCTGATTTTTTACCATCTTTAATTTCTCCTTAAGTCTGAAGCTTGCAGTCCCTGAGCAAGGAGAATTACTCCAAGCAGAATTTATTGTTTCTTGGCAGCCCTCCAACTTGAGCCAATGGTTGAAGAACCGAAACGGCTTCGGGCCAAAATTAATAAAGTTTGTCTTTAACATGATCGGGCAGTGATCAACAAACTCTCTTTCAAGAACCATAGCATAGAGACCAGGCCACACATCAAAAAGGTCTCTTGAAACCAAGAATCTATCTAATTTGCTCAACTTTGTACCTCCCATTCCTATCCAAGTGAATTTTTTGCCACCCATATTCACTTCCTTCAAATTAGTAAGATTGATAAAGTTGTTGAAAACCTCAGCCTTTCGAGTGTCGAAAATGCTTCCTTTCCTCTCTTCAGCCTTTCGGACAACGTTAAAATCTCCCATGACGCACCATAACGCATCGGACCCCTCCATCACAACTCGAATGTCTGCCCACAGTCTCCTCTTTGCTGAAGCGTCCTGAGGCCCATACACATTGATCATACAGATTTTCCGTGAGCACCCATCCCACCTGCCTTCTACACAAAGGAACCCTGTTCCAGCAAAGGCAGATTCGGCAGTGAAGGAAGCGCAATTCCAAGAACACAGCGACCCCCCGGATCTTCCTCTTGCAGGGACTTGACATAGACCATAATCACTATGGTTCCATATTGATTCCACAATACTACTGACATCACCTTGGTAACTGGTTTCTTGAATAGCAACGAAATCAATCCCTTCCTTCTTTATTAACTCCTTTAGCTTTCTTACTTTAACCCCTCCTTCAAACCCTCTTATATTTAACGAAACAACTTTCATTGGCTAACCTTCAACACACCAGAATCCACTATACTGTCCACAGTATTTGCCTGAAAATTGAAATCAAAGCCCACAGCCTCCCCCACAATTTGAAAACTACCTGACTTAGTCCCACCTACACCCGAATCCGAAGAGGAAGAACCAACCTGATCAGGGGCGAAGGTAAATCCCCAGCTTGAGTCCGACAAGCCACTACCTTTGTCACTCCCAACGAGCGACGATTTGGGACGCCGCCTCGAATTCTTCTCCGTCGCAGCCTTCAATCTATTGGCCTTCATTCTTGCTGCTTTCTTGAACTCTCTTAACGAGACCCTCCCTGGAATACCTCCTGATTTCGCTTGAACTTCGATTAAGTGACTTGATTTGGATACAACCCGACGCCCCTTTGGAACTTTCTTCATCGTCTTCGTTCTCGTATTTTGAGGCTGCAGAGAGTTCTGTGCAATTTGGTCAACAGAGACAACGTCTGTGTCAGGATCTACTAACTTACCCCTCAGGCCATCGTGGGCTGGCCTATCGCCACAGATTGGAGGCCCATTCATTTGGGTCTTATTCTTCTCATCTGTTTCGGATGAGCTTGAAAGCTCTGCCAGGCCCGCTTCAATCAAAGGCTCTTCACTATCATCCTTATTTAACCCACTCCCTTTGTCCAGTACAGCTTCAAGGTTACAAGGTTGACCCGAGCATGCCTGCCTTAGGGATTCTGACATCTCCACAGTCCCATATTCAGTTCTTTTTCGAGAATTGAACTTTGCATTAATTATTCTCACCATTTCCAACCCAGGATGGCTAGAAACTTCACACTGCACCCCTTTATCTCGGATTATCGGCGGCGAATCAGGTACAGCACTGACTTCAGTCGGCGCGTGCTCTGATTCATCTTCCGACTTTTCTGAATCTAGCCCCGCCGGCTCCTCCTCATGATGTCATTTTGGTCACTAATACCACCTTAATCTCTAATATTCTGTAACAAGTTTTAAAAACTAACAGTTTGAGCACTACACTTAAACTTTTGATCTCTTTCTCTTCTTGTTTTTTTCAGGTTACTAATTATTGTCATTATTTCCAGTGTCATTAGAATTAATTATTTTGTATATCATTTAAATAAGAAAAAAAATCAAAAATAGGATAAATAAAAATCAAGCAAAAAATATGAAGTAAACCCTGTGGTACCAATTTTGGGCAATTGAAAATTTTTATTTTTGATTGTAATTGACTAACGACCAGTTATTTTTAGGTTTCCAATCGACCTAAGCCAAACAGATTGGTGGCGACTTCTGTTGAAAATCTCGTCGCTACAGCAAGTGTGGGCAAAACCCAACCATTAGCCCAAACCATTGGATAAAGGCCTACACTACCTCTTTTCCCTCACTTTACATAGATTACATAAATGGAGTTTAAATTTAAAGTCAACAAGGTGCAAATATCAGATTTTTGGGTGGGAAAGTCGGCCAACACTTGGAGGCGCATGGGGAAGACCCAAGGTGGCGCGTGGAGCGCGTGAAGGCGCATTGTTGGCTCGGCCGGTGCGTGTCCTTCACTTCTGGGCGTCTTCAAGGCTTGGGAAGGTGGTGCAACATCCAAAGAGGGTGGAGCCGGGTCCTGGAAGGGAGGTTGGCGCGTGGGGCGCGTGTGAGGGCCTCCTAGGCGCGTGGGGCGCGTGGACTCATCCTCGGGTCCAAGGGTGGTGAGTGTGATGGTTTCCATGGCTTTGGGAGGTCCTTCCAGTTGGATACCCATGTCTTGAAGTTTGATGGCGCGGTCTCGGTCCTTGTTCCGCTCTCCTTGTGCATGATTCGGATGAAGGCTTGAAGCTTGTCTTGCATTTTCCTCAACCGCGCTCGGGTCAAAGGTCCATTGAGACCTTGAAAGAGGCTAGGAGACTCTCGTGGTGGAGTTGGGTCGATGTCCACATCATTCCCTCCCTCTTGAGAAGAATCTGACCTTGGATTTAAGTCCTCCATGTCACCTTCAAAAGGAAGTAAATCACAAACATTAAAGGTAGCATGCACATTATAAGTTCCATCACTTGGCAAGTCAAGCACATATGCATTATCATTAATCTTCTCTGTGATTTGGAAAGGTCCATCCCCTCTAGGTGAAAGCTTGTTTTTCCTTGCTTGTGGGAACCTTTCCTTCCTAAGATGTAACCAAACCCAATCCCCCACATCAAATGTTCGAAATTTCTTTTCCTTATTTACCCTTCTTGCATAGGTTTCATTGATTTTCTCAAGTTGTTGATGTACCTTAGCATGCAAGTCTTTCATTTGTTGAGCTTTCCTTTTACCATCCACATCCATTTGACCTTCTTGATTTAATGCAATTATGTCCAAAGGTGCTAGGGGATTAAAACCATACACTACTTCAAATGGACTATGTGATGTGGATGAGTGATATGCATGATTGTAAGCAAACTCAACATGGGGTAAACATTTTTCCCATTCCTTCAAATTCTTCCTAAGTATTGTTCTTAGGATAGTGATTAAGGTCCTATTAGTAACCTCGGTTTGACCATCAGTTTGGGGGTGACTTGACGTAGAGAACATCAAGTTGGTTCCTAACCTAGACCCACAAGGTTCTCCAAAAATGCCCAAGGAACCTAGAATCGCTATCACTAACAATTGATCTAGGAAGTCCATGATATTTCACAACATGCTTGAGAACAATTCGGCCACTTTAGATGCATCATCACTTTTATGACATGGAATGAAATGTGCCATTTTAGAAAACCTATCAACAACCACAAAGATAGCATCATGTCCATGTGAAGTCCTCGGCAATCCACTAATGAAATCCATGCTAATGTCAACCCAAGGGTGAGTAGGAGAAGGAAGAGGAGTGTACTTCCCTTTCGGTTGAAGAGTGTATTTTGCCTTGTGACAAGTGATGCACCTTGCACAAACCCTTGTGACATCCTTTTTCATGCCCGGCCAATAAAAGTTCTCCTTCAATGCTTCTAGTGTCTTTTGGACACCAAAATGGCCCGTAAGACCGCCGCCATGCGCTTCTTGTATGACGACTTCTCTCATGGAACTTCTTGGGACACAAAGCCTTTTAAACTTAAGCAAGAAGCCATCAAATACATAGTAGTCATTTCGGCCACCTTTAGCACAAGAAGCATATATCTCACCAAAATCAAGGTCATGCTCATACATATCCTTCAAACAATCAAATCCAACAAGTTTGGCATTAAGAGTAGAAAGAAGTGCATATCTCCTAAACAAAGCATCGGCAACAACATTTTCTTTTCCCTTTTTGTACTTAATCACATAGGAGAATGATTCGATAAACTCTATCCACCTAACATGCCTTTTGTTTAAATTTCCTTGTCCTTGAAGGTATTTCAAAGAGAGGTGATTCGTGTGAATCACAAACTCTCTTGGCAACAAATAATGACTCCACACTTGTAGTGACCTCACAAGGGCATAAAGCACTTTGTCATAAGTGGAGTAGTTCAATGTAGCACCACTCAATTTTTCGCTAAAGAAAGCAATGGATCGGCCTTCTTGGTGCAAAACAGCACCAATGCCAATCCCACTTGCATCACATTCAAGCTCAAACACTTTCTCAAAGTTAGGCAAAGCAAGCAAGGGAGCATTCATCAATTTAGACTTCAAAGCAAGAAAAGACTCCTCTTGGGCTTTGCCCCATTCAAAGACAACATTTTTCTTGGTTAATTCATGTAAAGGGGAGGCATTAGTGGAGAAGTCTTTAACAAATCTCCTATAAAAACTTGCAAGTCCCAAAAAGGACCTCACCTCGGTCATGGACTTAGGAGTAGGCCAATCCCTCATTGCTTCCACTTTACTTTCATCAACTGACACACAACTTGGTGGGAAGATGCAACTCATTCACCATATCTTCACTTGCGGCATTCACACAACTAACGCTATCAACAATGATGTTACATAGTGTGCCATTCACCAAAGCTCTTGTTTGGAAGAGGTTCTCCCTTTGTGAAGTTTCGGCAAGCCTTGGAGAACTTTGGAGAACTCTCTTGGTGACCAAGATGTGCCCCTCAAGAGGCAACTCCCCCTCTTCTTCTTCAATTTCTTCATTAGGAAGCTCATGTGTAGCTTCCTCTTCATCCTCACTTGAGATGTCACCGTTGGGCTGAATCACCATTACCCTTTTGTTCGGACAATCTCTTGCATAGTGCCCCTTTCCTAGGCACTTGAAACATTCAATGCTCCGAGTTTGATGAGAACCATCTCCATACGGTTTGGGGTGAGTATTTGGTCTCGGATGAGTGTTGGTGGATTTGGGAAGTATTGGTGAGGTGGTGGTCTTGTGGTGGGAGGATGGTTCGGTTTGGAGGTGGTTGGCTTGTTGGGAGGGGTCGGTTTGCTCCACTGGGTTCGGTTGGGAGTGTAGTAGGACTGGTAGGAACTCCCTTTCTTCATTTACTTCTCCACTCTTATGGCTTTGTGCACAAGGTCTTGGTAATCCTTGTAGTCACAAAGCTCCACCGTTTTGGAGATATCATCCCTCAAACCATACAAGAACCTTGCCATTCTTGCCTCATTATTCTCTTTGACATTGGCTCTCATCAAGGCACTTTCAAGATCCTTTTGGTAATCCTCCACACTCCGGTTGCCTTGAGTGAGGTGTTGCAATCTTTGACAACATTCTCTATCATAGTAACTTGGCACAAACCGAATTCTCATAGCTTGTTTGAGCTCTTCCCAAGTGTCAATGGGAGCTTCTCGGTTTTTAGCTCTTGTTTGGTGTTCTTGCTCCCACCAAATGAGAACATAATCTTGAAACTCAATGATGGCTAGCTTCACCTTGGTTGTGTCATTGTAACCAATCATGTCAAAGACTCTTTCGGTCTTGCTCACCCAAATGAGGTATTCTTCCGGATTGCTAGTGCCATAGAATGGAGGCACTTGCAACTTCAAGTTGTTGATTCCGGGCTTGGCCTCTCTCTCCAAGGTTTCGGTTGAAACCTCTATGCACATGAGCTATTTCAGCCTCCTCCTCTTCTTCAAGATCTCTTTCAAGATAGGCTCTTGCTTGTGCCCTATCTTGAAAGATTTTCCTCCTTGGTCTCCTTAAGGAAGGCTCTTCATAGTATTCATCTTCTTGACTATCCGGAATCTCCTCCACAACCCGACCCATCCTTGTGTGAGAGAAGGGCGGCTATGAGGAGTGTTGGAAGAGGGTCTTTGTGGCGGATGGAAAGGCATTTGAGAAGTCCTGCCTTGGTCCTTGGTTGCTCTCGGTTCATCATACACTTGGGAAGTCTCGCGTTGCTTCCCTTGTGTCACCTCCATTCTTGCAACTTTTTCACTTGGGAAGCCGATATATCACCAAAGTCAAGGAGTTCCGCTTGAAACCTCAAGTACCCAATAGAACTCATTTCCATTTTTTTTAAAATTGTTTTAGAGAATGAGCACCACAAGAATCTCCAAGATCGTACAAATGTAGCTTGCATCCCAGTAACCAATCTACCAACTTTGCAATGGGCTTTTTATTTCCATTCAACCAACACTTCCAAGGAATCCCCCCAAACTGATTACAAAGTAATCCACACCACTCTTCTCCTAAGCCCAAATAAATTACTCATGAAGTTACATGGACAAGAGAGGTATAAAAACATGGATGACTTGATATGTGGGTTAAACAAGAAAATCAGGTTATCATGGCTCAAAGGGGCTCAACTAATGGAAAAATTATATCGGGTTGGCTATATGGAAAAAAGAAACTGGTACCACCTAGTTGCCATTATCAACATAAATTGCTGCACTGATGTGAGTTTACAGTGGTCTAAAAATCATGCAAGTTCTAGCGTGAGTATTTAAATAAGATTCTCTCATGAAGAACAATTCTCTCACAATTCATGTAGGAAGAATTAAAGCTCAAAGGCCCACACGACAAAAATCTCCATTAAAGTATCCAAATTAATGTTTTATAACCAACGGAATTAAAATTGAATTGCTAACAATTTTCTAGCTTGCAAACTGACCCACATCAGGAGTTGGGGCCCTAGTCATGCATGCATGTTACTATATTACATGATTTTTTTAAGAGATGCAAATCTACAAAATTATGCAATATCTACAAAGTGGCAACTACGTTTCCTCAATCTCATTATCAACCAAAGATCTCACCCCACAAACTTTATATCAACAATGTCCGCATTGGTGAAGGGTATAAAATGCTTAGAGAAAGGGGATCGTACCTTGGGGGCTAAGTTAGGCCCCCGTCAAGCCTGTTGCTAAAGTGGGTCGGCATCAGTATCGACCGAAGAAGAGTCCGAAGAGCTCGGTGTGAACTGCTGAACAATGATCTCAGTGGTGGCTAAAAGGTCGAAAGGAGAATGGCGTGATGATAATGGTGCCTCACTGGAGGCTGGCGCTGAATACAATGGGTGCCAGGGGAAGCTAGAAGGTTCCATGAAGTCCGGTACAAATGACTGTCGTCGGAGTGCAGCAAATTCTGTTTCAATTGCACCTATCGTAGCATCTGAAGCTTCCATTCTTTGGTAGATTGTCTCTTGAAAAATGGAGAACATACTTTTCATTTCTGCGAAGAGACCATTGAAAGCATCGTAAAAACCGTGCTTCGTAGTGTCCCCCTTCTTCATTATCTCTACTTCAAATGTGCCATATCCGTCATCCTCTTCCGCATTGTCAGCTCGTTCTTCTCGGATAACTTCTTCGTCTACCTCAGTTGTTGTTTGCTTTTTATTTTTCCGTGCCTTTTTTCTGTTTTCAACTTTTGTTCATTGCTGTTGAACCTTAGTCCAGGAGGTAATCACTTCCTTTTTTAACCGGGTATCTGATTCCCGAGATGGGACACCGGATTTGGTGCATAATTGTGTAATCAATTGAGGTAGAATCAATTGCCGCGTTAGATAGGTTGCTGTATTGATCACTACGTTCCAGATGGAATTTGCCACATTGACAGCAGTGTCTGTGGAAATACGGTAAAGTATATCAATCCGATCCATTGTGAGTTGATGGGACCGGCTAGAAGGGATGATGTTGCTGTGTAGAATAGAATTCCACAAAGACATTTCTTTAGAGAGCTGAGCATTCGAGAGGCGGAGCTTTGCTTCGGGTAGTTTGATCCATTCCAATGTTGATCCAGGTGATGCTAAGAATGATGAGAGTGAGCTGATATTTTATGATATGATGAGTTCTGTGGCATTACCATCATTGGTGAGGTTCAAAATGCAGATCATCTGAGTCAGTTGGCATGGCAGCAAGGTTAGCATAGAATTCCAACACCTACGTCTTGTTGATATCAGAAGGAGGGTTGATCAACGTCTCCCATCCCTGTGCTTGAATGATTTCATTGACCTTGTGGGGGGGTTGTTGTTGTCGATGACCAGCTTCTGTTGGATAATCATTTTCCGGGTTGCATAAAAAGGGTGGAGCCGTTCTTAGAACTGATAGATTTCCCCTTTTTATGAAACTTGTACATTGGAAATAGCCTCTTCTGCTTTCCGTTTGGTGCGATGGCTAGTCTGCTTCATGGCTGCCGAAACTGGGGTGAAGAAAGAGAATTAAGGGAGTAAGAAGATTTAGGCGGGAGTCAGAAAACTTGAGAAGAAAAGAGTTCGTCTAAGAATACGAGTCTGTTCACGTCAAATTGAGGGTATTAAAACATTAGTGGTCTTTAGCATTTATATACACTCAGTTAATTGCCCCGTGAATGCCCTAGATATGCTCTATTGATTCCCGAGATCATCAAATATAATATGTGGATCGGGGCTATCACCAGTAAGTATCCTAACTACTCCCCAATGTACGCCTAAAGAAACAGGGATTAACCCTTGAGCAAATTTAATTTATGGGGCTTTCATCCTAAACACCCTGGCTACACCCTAGTGAACTCTGATATGTTTGGTACAATGTTTTTTGAACGGGGAACCTATTGGACATGCACCAGCTGCACTCCAATAAGCGCCCAAACTGACAAGGAACTTTTAGTGCGTAAGGCACTCACAAATGTATGCCTTATTAATGCCCTGTCAAGTGCCCCATCGTCCATACTCTTACAGATTCTCCAGATGCCTACCTCACTTACCCAAGATGATTGAGACCAGATTGCTGTATGATTTTCTGCTTCTTCCAGACTTTACCTGCTGTACCAAAGATTGAAACCATTCAGTCACACAACCTTGCTCTAAATCCTAAAATTTTAACAAAAATACTGAAAACAAACAAATCATAAATTATTGGGGTGCCTCGCAATAAGAGCTATATTTAACGCCCTAAGCTAGGCGTGA
The DNA here is from genome assembly GCA_024586325.1 of Stellera chamaejasme. NCBI lineage: Eukaryota > Viridiplantae > Streptophyta > Magnoliopsida > Malvales > Thymelaeaceae > Stellera > Stellera chamaejasme. Next base: position 50,726,334 of record CM044981.1, on the reverse strand, counting down.
AATTGTTTCAAAGAACATTTGGGGCATTGACTACATCAGTATAGTCAAGTTGAAGGAGCTCATTGCCAAAGTACTGCTTGAGCCTTTGTCCGTTAACTTTGAACATGGAATCATCTTGAAGGTTCTTCACTTCCACCGCACCATATGGAAGTACATTGATAACTTCAAACGGTCCTGACCACCTTGAACAAAATTTTCCTGGAAAAAGAGTCAACCTTGAGTTGTAAAACAGTACCTGGTCCCCAGGTTTGAACTTTCTTCGCAAGATATGCTTATCATGCCATTTCTTAGTCTTCTCTTTGTATATCAAAGCATTTTGATAAGCATCCATTCGAATTTCATCAAGCTCACTCAATTGTAGAAAACGCTTCTCCCGAGCTTCCTTCCAATCATAGTTAATTGCTTTTATAGGCCAGTAAGACTTGAAGTTCAACTCCACAGGAAGATGACACGCTTTTCCAAAAAGAATTCGAAATGGAGACATGTCAAGTGGGGTATTGTAAGCTGTTCTATACGCCCATAATGCATCTTCTAGCTTCCGAGACCAATATTTTCTATTGATATTTACCGTTTTTCCAAAATAGTCTTGATTTCTCGATTTGAAATCTCTGCCTGACCATTAGTTTGCGGATGATAAGCTAGAGCAACTTTGTGCTTGACTCCATGTCTTGTAAGGGCTTTTTGCACAACCTTGTTGACAAAATGGCTCCCGCCATCACTAATAAGTGTTTTAGGTATCCCAAATCCTGTAAAAATGTTCCTGTGCAAAAACTTGACAACAACATTAGCATCACATGTGGGTGTGGCAATTGCCTTCACCCACTTAGAAACGTAGTCAACAGTAAGCAAGATATAGAGATTACCGTAGGATGATGGGAATGGACCCATGAAGTCGATGCCCCATGCATCAAATATTTCCACCTCCTGTATTGGCACCATGGGCATTTCACATCTTCTTGAAATTTTACCAATTCGTTATCGGTCACAAGTGTACACATAGGCATATGTGTCCTTAACCATGGATGGCCAGTAGAAACCTGCATGATTCACCTTATACAATGTTTTGCCCGGTCCTTGATGTCCGCCACATTCAGAAGTGTGACATTGTGCCAAAATATCCATACCTTTCTTTTTTGTCACACACCTCCTCAGAACTTTGTCAGTACACATGCGAAAAAGGAAAGTATCTTCCCAATAATAATATTTCACATTTGAAAAGAATTTCTTCTTCTGCTGGCAAGATAAATAAGGAGGTATTACATCACAAGCAAGATATTAGCAATATCAGCGTACCAGGGCGAGGCTTTATCCTCAACAGCATATAAATTCTCATTTGGGTAACATTCTTGTATAACCTTCTCCTCACTTTCAACATGAACCTCTAGCCTTGACAAATGATCAGCAACCACATTTTCACTGCCCTTTTGCCCTTTTTATCCTTTATCTAAAGATCAAATTCTTGGAGCAATAGAATCCATCTAATCAATCTGGGTTTGGCTCCCTTCTTTGTAAGAATGTACTTGATAGCTGCATGATCAATATGAATAATTACCTTGGAACCGATGATATAAGAGCGAAATTTCTCCAATGCAAACACTACAGCCAGCAGCTCTTTTTCAGTCGTTGTGTAGTTTTGCTGCGCTCCATCTAAAGTCTTGCTCGGATAATAAATTTCCCTGAAAAATTTATCTCTTCTTTGACCCAAAACAACCCCGATGGCAAAGTTACTAGCATCACACATCATTTCAAATGGATCCTCCCAATCCGGAGTAACTACCAAAGGGGATTTTGTAAGTCTATCTTTCAAAGTAAGGAAAGATTCTAGACATGCATCATCAAACTCAAAAGGGCATCTTTCTCTAATAAATTACAAAGTGGTTTAGCAATTTTAGAGAAATCTTTAATAAAACTTCTATAAAAGCCTGCATGTCCTAGAAAACTCCTTATAGCCTTAAGCCTTAACATTGGTTGGTGGAGGAAGTTTTTCAGTTGCAAAAATTTTAGCTCTATCCACCTTCAAACCAACATTCGATATTTCATGCCCTAGGACTATACCACTTCTAACCATGAAATTGCATTTTCCCCGATTCAAAGCAAGATTAGTTTCCTCACATCTTACTAGAACTTTCTCAAGATTACTCAAACAAAAATCAAAAGACATACCATAAACTGAGAAGTCGTCCATGAACACCTCCATGCACTTTTCGACCAAATCTTCAAAAATTGCAATCATGCAACGTTGAAATGTTGCAGGGGCGTTGCACAACCCAAATGGCATCGGTCTGAAGGCATATATTCCCAATGGACTTGTATATGTGGTCTTATGTTGATCTTCGGGGGCGATAGCAATCTGGTTGTAACCTGAGTACGCGTCCAGAAAACAATAATATTCTTGACCTGTAAGTCTGTCAAGGACTTGATCGATAAATGGCAATGGAAAAATATCCTTTCAGGTAGCCTTGTTCAACTTTCTGAAATCGTATACAACTCTCCATTTTGTCACTAATCTGGTTGCAACTCACTCCAACTATGCTTGCACCACTGTGATGCCACCTTTCTTAGGAACTACATGAATGGGACTTACCCATTCACTATCAGATATGGGATAAATTATGCCAGCTTCAAGAAATTTCAAAATCTCACTCTTGACAATTTTTTTCATTTTGGGGTTGAGCCTTCTTTGAGCATCAACACTTGGTTTGTATTCTTCTTCCATAAGGATTTTGTGCATGCAAATTTCTGGAGATATACCTTTGATATCGCTGATAGACCAAGCTATGGCGTCTTTATGCGCTCTCAACACCCTCATAAGCTTATCTTCTTCAAGTGGAGTCAATAAAGAGGATATAATCACCGGTTGTGACTGATCGTTACCCAAGAAAGCATATTTCAACCCCGTAGGTAGAGATTTCAATTTTGATTTTTCTTCATGAACCTTACTACCATTTGGTTACCTTAGACTTCTCTGATGCTGACATAGTTTCAATGATACTGGCAATTTCATAATCCTCCTCATTTGGAGTTTCAAAAATTAAGGCCCTCTCAGCAGGATCATCCATAAACATAGTTTCCATAGTTTCCTTAACACAATCGTCAATAACATCATGATTAGGTAGCTTCATAGCTTGCTTAAGGTTGAATGAGATATTCTGATCATTTGCCCTCAAGGTGAGTACAACATTTTCAACATCGATCAATGCCTTCCCAGTTGCAAGGAAAGGTCTCCCCAAGATAATAGGCATTTTGTTGTCCACTTCCATCTCTAGAACTACGAAATCCATAGGAAAGTACGAATCACTAACCTTGACCAATACATCTTCTAACAAACCCTTTGGAAATGTTAGGGATCTATCGGCAAGCTGTAGACAAGTGGATGAAGGTTTCACTTCTCTAAGACCCAACTTCTTAAAAACTGAAAGTGGCATAAGATTGTTGCTGGCCCCAAGATCACACAAGACTCTATCACAGTGAAATGGAACAATGTCACAAGGGATAGTGAAACTTCCGGGATCCTTTAGCTTATGGGGCAACTTTTGCTGGATTCTTGCACTAGCTTCTTCCTGTACCGGGATAAGTTTATTATCCAAGAATCTTCTCTTCTTATTAATCACTTCTTTCAGAAATTTGGCATATTGAGGCATTTGACTGATAGCCTCAAGGAAAGGAATATTGATTTCCAGCTTTTTAAATACTTCTATAAACTTAGAAAACTGTGAATCCTCCTTCTTTTTAGCAAACCTTCAAGGAAAAGGCAGATTACCCTACACTCTTGGTATCAGTTTTTCAACTTCTTTCCTCATTGGAGTTGTTGGTATTGCCATATCCTCCATTTGTTTGGATTTATCCTCATATGTTATATCTTCAACAATAACTTCTGATGATGATGTCGGTGCTGCCTCCACCTTTTCTTTAATAGAAGGTTACTTAGATTGAATTTCCAAAGTCTTCCCACTTCTAAGCTGAATAGCTTGACAAGTTTCTTTTGGATTTACCTCCGTATCACTCGGGATAAACTTGCCTTTTTGTAATTGTCTCATAGAAGTAGCAACCTGAGCTACTTGAGTTTCCAGATTATGAATTGATGCTCCAAGATTGCTTCGCATACCTTCCATCATTCGATCTACTTCTGAAAATTTCTTAGAAGTGTTGATATTCGAGCTCCTCATCTCTAAAATGAAAGCTTCCATAGAAGACTGAATTTTTACCAACGGATCAGTACCTTGAGTTGATTCTCCTTCACCTTGGTGGTTTTTTATTGCCAAAAGAAGGACCAGGATACTGTTGTGGTTTGTTGTAAGCATTGGGACCTTGCCTCGGAAGATACTGGTTCTGATTAGCCCTGTAATCCACAAAATTACAATCATCCACATTTTCAATTTCTTCACTGACCATTGCTTGCTTCACATTACCTCTTTCCTGATTTTTAAGCAACCTCCCAACCATAGAAGACAATGCTGAAAGTTGTGCTTGCATTGATGTATTGTCATCCACTTCATAAAGGCCCCACTTGACTTGAGTAGGACGAATCTCATCCCTACCACGATGTTCCTCGCTACGCTTTAGTAAATCAAGAGTTTCCCAAGCTTCCTCAGTGTCTTTTTGCATGAACTAGCCGACTGCTGTCTTATTCAAGTGTTGCTGAGATTTCAACGATAGACCATTGAAAAAGAGATAAACCTGATGGTCCTTGTTAATACCTGAGCGTGGGCATTTCTTGTTCAACTCTTTAAATCTTATCCATGCTTGAACCATACTTTCACCACCTTCCTCTCTAAATGTCAAAATTTCATTCTTCAGTTCAAATGCTTTCTGAGGCGGGTAGTACTTTTTTAGAAAAGCTTGCATGACATCGTTCCAGCTATGAATCTTGTTCGGTTTCAAGCTTCTGTACCATTTCCTTGCTGCACCCCTTAGAGAGAATTGGAATAATCTCATCCGCTTTGACTGTTCAGACATTGCATGCATCTCTAAGGTATCATAAATAAGAATGAACAGCTCCAAATGTTCGTTCGGATCCTCATTAGTCAATCCACTAAATGAATGTTCTCCACATACATAAGAACGTGACCATGAATAGTATAATCGCCCACAGCAGGGGTTGGGCGAATCATTCACTCATCATCTTCAACTACTGGTGGTCCAAATAAATCAGCTAAAGGTAGTCCTCTTCCTCTTGCTCCATTCTGATTCACATTATCATCACCATTATCTCTCCTTTGATTCTGATTTCAGTTCTAATTCTGATTTCTGTTCTGATTTCCATTTATATTATGATCACGGTTATCATCTCTTTCATCATTCCGGACCAGATTATCATCATCCATATTGACAATTGAAGGTCGTCGTTTACTTGAAGAAGCTCGAAGTGACATTATTTTTGCTCTAATTTCAGCTAAAGTTCTTTCAAGTTCATGATCTGGATCAATGATTTTTGATTTAGAGCTTTTAGTCATACACTGAAACAGTTACCTGGAAATAAAAGACAATATGCTTGAGTTACAAAGATAACACACTAATTGAAAAGATGTGAACATAATACAAGTCAATAGCATAAACTAAACTTTCGATGGCAACGACGCCAAAACTTTGTTGCTTGCAAAAGGGTATACTTTTTAGCATTTCATTTATAAAACCCTTTATCACCCCCAAGAGTAAGGATCAATTGTAGTTTAGGGTTGTGAGAAAGGTGATATCGAACCCAAGGGAAAGTAAGCCATTTTAGACTAAGAATCAAGTTCACATCACACTAATCGATGTAAGAATGAAAGATGAATCATACATGGACACAACAATAAAAAAATAAACCAATGTAACTAATCTGATGCTTAATGGAATGTCGTAATAAATTGATCCTATGAAATTCTAACAATAACGAACAACGTAAGTTAAACTCCTTCAAATGCAGAATCTCCTAGGAATTGTTTGAGCTATGAAATATGCTTGTGGATTTAATACATATATCTTGAGGATGAAGGTATCTTATTCTCACATGTCCCCGTCTCGAGCAAACAAGTAATTCTCAAATTAACAAACCATAAACATGCCAATGCTATGCATTTGCTAATCCGGCATGAAGCTAATCCTTTATTCACCAATCAACTTCCATAGATTATCTCTACCTATGTGATGTTAATCAAGTAATTCTCTAAGTCTTGTTCAAAAGAATTCTGCTAAGATATCCTGTCAAACACGTAGTAACTAGGAAGATTGAGGCCTACAATCTGACTAGTAATTGTTAAGCACAAGAATTACTTCTCTAAACAATAGCCATAAATCTCCATAAACTCACTCACGTTCAAACAACCCTAGGAGAATGAAATTCTACTCACACATGATCATGATAATCAAGCAACTAAGTTCTGTAAATTAAATTACAAGAGCATCAACAGAGAATGAGAGAATGAGAGAACTAAACTCTAATGAAGTACCAATCCTCCAACTAAGTTGAAATCCATGCAATGTAGCAAACACGGATGAAGAGCCCTAGCCTGGAGAAGAAGAGAACAAAAGAAATCTGAAAAACAAAATTGTATCTGATACGCTAGAACTGTAACTAACTAGTTTGGGAGTTTTTTTACTTAAGTCTAAGGCCAACATGCTCTCTAGGCCAATGGGAGAGCAAGATGTGCGAGAGAATAGGTGAAAACCGCTATCTTGCTGAGTAAAAACTGTCACTGATCGTGCTTAAGAAAAACTGCAGAATTTTTCTTTGGGTGAGTTGCCATGAGCGCCCCGTTCCCAACTGTGTGTTGCCCCAACTGTTTGGAACTTGGGGCAGACCTTCGCTTGGTGCCCCATGCTTGCCCCAGATCCACCCCAAGTGATCGGAACTGGAATTCGGGCACTCATTAGATTGGTGCCCCAAGTTCGCCCTAGTTCTGCCCTGATGTTCTCCAACATCTTCAACTCTTCTTCCCTTCAATGCCTTAAGCTCCACTTCAACACATTTTTCTCTTCCAATTACCTAAATTAATAAGAAACAAATATAACAAGTAATTTGATCTAGATGATATCCAATTAAGCTCAAAACAAAATAGATTTGCATCAAAAGTGTGGGAAAACATGTTGTGTCTTTGTCACACAACACACCCCCAAACTTATATTGTTGCTAGTCTCTAGCCACCAAATTAGTTATATACAACTAGTTACCTACATGCAACTATGGTATCTAAATGCAACTACATTACCCAAATGTATGAAATCTACCAACTCAATGTCAAGATAGTTTAAAAGATGAAGTTCATTTTTAGCAATTCAAGAAGTTAATTCCCTGGTTATGAAATTTTACTTTGGATGCTAATAATGAAGGGTCACTCCCTTCGTGTTTACGCTCTGATTCAAGAGAAAGGGTGTGTTATTGTGTGATGTGATCTTAGTTTAAACATTGTTTCCATAAGCTTGCATGATGACCCATAGCTCCCTCACAAAGATCCCTTAAGGGAGTGCATGCAAATCTAAGTGACAATGGACTTTAGAAGGTTAGGTGAGATGAGTTTATCAGTTGTAAGCCATTTGTTGGTAGAGCTAAATGGAACAAAATGAGCATCACAAATAGTGGGCTGATGTGATCATGGATTGATTAACTTCTTGAAGGATCTAGCTTGGTGATGAACACGAAACAACTTGTAACTTTCGGCCGAATTCAAAACACCTCTTCAGTACTTGGTGAAGTAATATTTTGAGTACCAAGGGGTAGAGATGGATCTAGCACCTCTCAACTACTTGATGGAGCAATACTAGATATGAATCTTGAACCATAAACACAGAACAAGGGGAATGGATTGATGAAGTGAGAACCAAAAGCAAAAATATCTCTCGAGCTCTGTTGCTTGCAAAAGGGTATATGTTTTTAGCATCAGTTTTCATTTATAAAACCCTTTATCGGCCCCCAAGAGTAAGGATCAATTGTAGTTTAGGGCTGTGAGAAAGGGGATATCGAACCCAAGGGAAAGTAAGCCATTTTAGACTAAGAATCAAGTTCACATCACACTAATCGATATAAGAATGAAAGATGAATCATACATGGACACAACAATAACAAAACAAACCATTGTAACTAGTCTGATGCTTAATGGAATGTCGAAATAAAATCTGATCCTATGAAATTCTAACAATAACAAACAACGTAAGTTAAACTCCTTCAAGTGCAGAATCTCCTATGAATTGTTTGAGCTGTGAAATATGCTTGTGGATTTAATACAGATATCTTGAGGATGAAGGTATCTTATTCTCACATGTCCCCCTCTCGAGCAAACAAGTAATTCTCAAATTAACAAACCATAAACATGCCAATGCTATTCATTTGCTAATCCGGCATGAAGCTAATCCTTTATTCACCAATTAACTTCCATAGATTATCTCTACCTATGTAATGTTAATCAAGTAATTCTCTAAGTCTTGTTCAAAAGCTCGCTCGACAGACTACTTTGAGCTCGAGCTCGAGCTGAGCTCGAATGGGTTAGGTTTGTTTTTCAGCCCTATATGTGCCAGAAGGAGATAAGTCTTTTCAATTTACAAATTTTGAAGATTGGTTAATGGCACGTACATCAATCATTCTCTTTAGTAGCAATTTTATCCTTAAATGAAAGATTGATGACAGTTTCACCTCCCCAAAAATGTTGGTGGTAAAATTAAAGAAAATTGAAAGGTTGTTGGCAATTTTACTCTTTCTCCCAAAACAAATTTTGAATTTCTCCATAAATTCTCAATCAATTCACATACATCTCATCTATCCATTCAAAACGTAGAAAACATTTCTCAAATTTTTTATCCTCAAAGCAACCATTAATGGTACTTTAATTTGTGGGAGTCTCTATAGTGTTTCTTAGCTAGGATAAGGTTAACTTGCATCTATTTCTCATGGTTTGTTAAAACCCTATTTCGACGGGAAAAAAGAACCAAAGAGAAAACCCTGAGACCCTAAAAGAAAGAAAACTATAGTTCAAGTTTTTATGAAAAGAAAGTAATGAAAATTACTGGCAAGGAACTCTGGAAATGAATCCCACCACACCATACATTGATGATTATGGAGTGCAAATTGGGCTAACAAGTGAGCTGTCGAGTTCAGTTTGCAAAACACATGGACTTCTCACTATGGTAGTTGAGACATGGTGTCTTGAATGTTCGTAATGATCTCCATTGGTCTCTGACTCCCCTGGCTTGCTAGCATTGAATGCTTTGACCACTATAATCACATCCAGCTTCAAAATACCACGCCTTTGATTCGCATTGTCAACAAGAAGCCTCTGTAGTCCTAGATGTAGCCAAGAGGGGGTGAATTGTCTATGACCCAAAAAAATTCTTGCAAGTTAAAAACAAAACCTTTTTCAAGCTATCAACACGTTGATAAAAGCAAAGTTTGAAAAACAACTTGCAAAGTAAAGTATCAACACATTGATGAAGAAAAGAAGTAAGAAAAATGTAAAGAACGCCGGATATTTTCATAATTCTTGACAAATTCGATGATTTGTATTTTTATCCATATTCAAGAATGATGTGGACTTGTTTCTTATCCACATTCATAGGTAAATGCGAAGTGATGAGTATGGAACAAGTTGGACATGAAAATCAGAGGGGATTGAGTTGATTCAAAGCTGTAAGGAAAGGATCAAAAGTGAATCAAGTGAAGAAAGGAAAGAAATCACTCAACCATTGATGACACTCTACATCAACGCGTTGATGATAGTTAGCTCAAGCAGCAAACACCACATTATCAAGACTTGACTACTTTGGATCACAATACTATCATCAAAAAGTTTAAAGAGGAAGATGGACAAAAAGTTCACAAGTGATGATGTTGTTAACAATCATTTTTTCCAAATAAATTGGGTCCTTTTCCCCTATTGCAAAGATTAGGAGCTTGATTAGGTATTGTAAGCAAAATTTGGGCTTAGTTGGAAATAAAGATGAAATGAAGAGAAAATCGAAAATAAATTGGGTCCTTTTCGCCTATTACAAAGATTAGGATATGATTAGGTATTGTAAGTAAAATTATTTTGATTAGGTATTGTAAGCAAAATTATGTCTTAATTGGAAATAAAGATGAAATGAGGAGAAAATCGAAAATAAAGAATTTCTTGTTGAAATAAAGCCACCATCCCTCACCTCCAACATTGGTGTGAAATTACTAATATAACCTTTCATATATTATCAGATGCCCTTTCAAATCCCCCATTCTAACAAAACCAACTCAGAATTCTCTGTAAACCCTAAGTCTAATCCCCAATTCTCAGTACATCAACATCGAGCCATTGACGGGATCGACGAACCAGAGCTACAAGCTCCGCTTCTCTCTCTCAAAATTCATCTCCAAGCTCCAACCCTTCCTCAAGGCGTTTGACTCCAAGTCCAAGCTCCAAGCTCCAAGCTCCAACTACTCCAGATCAGCGAACCAGAGGCACAAGTTCCACTACCCACTCTCAAATTCGCCTCCATGCTCTAACTACTCTAGAGTCCAGAGTCCAGACGGAAGAACGAAGAACCAAGGTTAGTTGCCTTCGGCTTCCCAACTATGTGGTATCTTTCTGTTCATTTTCATATTGCAATTACATGTGGAATTGATATCAGCTTCCTTATCTGATTGTATTCCAAGCTGCATTCATTTTTAGAGCATCTCGAGAACATTTGTTATATCTATTATTGTTGCCTTGGTCTTCATATGTTGCTTGAAGCTTAGCTAGAATTAGCGTCCTCATTTCTTGAATCCTTTGAGAATCTAGAACTAAATTACACTAATAAGGGCATATACAAAAGTTGGTAGTTAAACAGTTGCAAATGCTGGCATGCTGCCAACGTTTGCCAATTCTCAAGTATTCACAAACATTGATACAAAGTTAAACATTATAGTTAAACAGTATAGTCCTCCAAAAGTTATAATCTTTTATGTGAAGTTGCTTTCTAGCCAAGTTCAAGTACGTATGCTCGCAGCTCAAGTGGAAGGAAACCTATGTTCTTTTTATTATTCTAAAAGCCCCTTATATAGGCAGACTTACAAACGGTAACTTAAAGAAAGATAACTATCACAATTAAAACTGCAACAATAAATTAGCAACAAATAAGGAATGAATGACATGATATTTTGAGTTACATCCACTTTTATGTATGTATAACTTGATTGGACATTGCCTGGTTTCTTCTTCTATGTATGTATCATTGTCTAACAATCAGTTCAATTATTCTGATGTCATATGGTGTCATTCAATGTTGTGTTTAATGTTGTGTCATTTAATGCAGACATGACATCTACCAATGATCCCGAAGCTTTTGACATAGATTTGATAGATACAACCATTGATACCGATATGACTCATTTAGATGACGAAGCAGAAGATGAAGGTGAGAAAGAAGGTGAGAAAGAAGGTGAAGAAGCAGGTAAAGAAGGTGAGAAAGAAGGTGAGAATGAAGGTGGAGCAATTGCAAGAAAAAGAAGAATGAAGAAATCACTCGTTTGGAAGGACTTTGACAGAATTCTGAATGACAAAGGAGAAGTCATAAAGCATAAGTTCAAGCATTGCAACAGACTTTTTACAGCGCAAAAGACTGGGACAACCTCACATCTTAAAAGAGCCCATTGTCATCTAACATTACAAGCAACAAAAACTCAGACTATTCTTAATTATCAGCCTAGTGATGGAATTGGTGGGCCAGTCCTTGGAGTTGCGATTGTTGATGGGAAGTATGATCCTTTGAAAATGAGAGAAACAATTTCTCATTAGGTTATGATGCATGAGCACCCTTTCTCTATTGTTGATGAGGAAGGGTTTGATTTTATGATGAAAGTATCTAATCCACTTTATGGAAAGATTAGTCATTGGACAATTAAAGCCGATTCTATGAAAGTTTATGATCATGCCAAGGCAAGGGTTAGGAATATGTTAAGTGAAGTGGAGAAGGTAAGTCTCACAACAGATTTGTTGAAATCTAAAAACCAGAAGATTGGGTATATGGTGGTCACTGTAAATTTTCTTAATAAAGATTGGAAGCTAAATAAATTGGTGTTGAGCTTTGTGCACATTCCTCCCCCGCATATTGGTGAAAACATTGCAGATGCTCTATTCAAGTGTATAACAGAATGATGGATTGAACAAAAAGGTTTTACTATCTTAGTTGACAATGCTTCTACAAATGATTCTGACATCAAAGCTTTGAAGCCACTTATAGGAAGAAACATAAAGTTGATGTGTGGTGGGAAGTTCTTTCATGTGCGTTGTACTGCACATATTCTCAATCTCATTATTCAAGATGGTTTGGATGAGATTAGAAATGTGGTCCACAATGTTAGGGAAAACATATCTTACATTAATCAGAGAGGCACATTTTCTGAAATTGTGAAGTAGCTGAACTTACCTTCCCGAAAGCTCATTCTTGATTGTAAAGCACGTTGGAACTCAACTTATCACTTGCTTGCTTGTGCCTACGCAGTCAGAGATGCATTTCCAATGTTCGGAAGGCAAGATTCTCATTATTTATCGTGTCCAATAACAGAAGATTGGGAGCAGGTTGCAAAAATTATAGAGCTTTTGGAGGTGTTCTGTAATGTCACCAACCTCATATCTGGAAGTGACTATCCAACAACCAACTTGTATCTACATGAAGTTGTTGAGGTTGAACAAGTGCTGGATTTTCTTGTTGGAATTCTTAGCGCACCAAGTCCTTTTGAGCTCATCTCAAATGGAGAAGTGATTTCAGCTCAAAGTGAGCTGAAATGAGTTCTATGGAATTCAACTATGTGAATTGTGGCTATATGGAACATTTGTGATGTTTCATGAGTAGTAACTACTTACTAGCATCCTTTTATACAAAATAAGGGTATTTTGGTAAAAGGACATGGCTTTGGCAATCGAGGTGCATGGTGTATGCACCCTTGTATGTGGACAAGGCACCCCTTCACCTAAAAGAGGAGTTACTTAGCATTTGGACAAGGGAGTGTACAAGGAGGGAGTAACCACTCCTTAGACCGAAAGTATGTGTACTTTCGGCCATGAGGAGTTGTAATCCTTCCTAGTAACTCCCTACATCATCTATAAATAGATGATTTGGCCACAACACAACACACACTCAAGAATCCGAAACTCTTCTCTTTTCTCTCTAGTTCTTGGCCGAAATATTCAAGCATTCCTAGAGCATTTCGGGTGGAACTATTTTGTGTCTATTCAACACAAAACAACCTCATTCCATCACATGCAATCTGCCCTCATCAAGCAATTCGAAGGCTTGAAGGTTGAAGAGGAATTCGCCACCAACGAAGAAGACTTGGAGCAAACGTTTGGAGCAAGGACAAAGATCCTTACGCTGTTTTCTCAAGGGTGCAAGGTATGCCTCCTATCTCTACTCCTTCCTCCTCCTTCTCCTCTTTCTTCTTTGTGAAAGTGGAGAGGCATGATTATGGAAAACACATCATGCTATGAATCTGGAGCCGATGAAAATTAAACTACCTTGATTTATATATCTCTTTTTTGTGATCGAGCTCGAACATGCCAGGCTCGGGCTCGGCTCTACTCGAACTCACCCCTAGTTGTATTGTTTCGTGTCAGAAGGGGACTGTTGGACAGATGGAAGTGGGGGTTCCATTATGGTAAAATTACAATTTAACATCCTCAATTAGAGTGAATTGCACAATTCAGTAACTTAAATATGAATCATTAATCCAACTCATATCATTAACTATCAAAAGTAGATATATCAGTAATTTGATCTAATCATTCTATTTCATAAATTAAGTATGTAAAGTTTGCCCTCACAAGGAAAGTTTTTTGGGTCCACCACTAAAGCTGCACCCACTCGCTTCGATCCAGCTGCTGAAAACCGCCTCCTCGATGACCGTAGGAGCGCCATTGGCCCAGCCACGACCTACTCTTCCCAGAATAGACACTGGAACACCTTGATCAAGGCAGACCCGTGACGAAGGCTGTGACACGATTCGGCTGGGCTGGGCCGTTCGTGGCCGTAATCAGCCGCCTAGATGCGCCAAGGCCTCCCCCATGCTCCGACACAACTCTCTCTCCAGACTGCCGCTCCAAACACCTTCGATTTCCGCCGACCCGCCACGCACTAGACTCGCCGTTTCGTCTCTCCTTCAGTTCAAATAACGGCTCAATCGACTTTCCTAGCGCCACCAGTATCACCTCCAATCGGCCCTCAGATAACAGTTTCTGTTTTTCTTTGAAAAATACACTACGTAGAATAGCTGCAGTTTTACCGCGGCGGAGTTTACTGCGGCCTCCACCGCGGTAAATGAGTTTTCTCTACATAGTGATAGCTTGGTAAAATTCCACAGCATCCCTTCCGAATTTTATTTGTTTCACTTGAGTCACTAACGTTTTTGTTTTGTTGTTTTTCTTGTTTTTTAAAGTTTCCGAGTTCATTTTATTACAAATAGGACACTGGCAGCTTTATGCTTTTTTGGTTTTTATTCGTTCTAAGTCTACTTTGCTCAGTGATCGTTGTTCTAATTAACTGTGGGTCAATTAAAATTTTATTATTGTTTTGTTGGTCATTATTATGAAAATAATACAAAAAATCTATCATTATTATCACCTTTCTTAGAGTTTCCTCTTCATTATTATTTTAATATTCTCATCACCATCACCAAATTAATTTGAGTCTTCTATCAGTATTTGCAGAGTTTAGCTTGGGTTTTTCGAACCACTCAAGAAAAGCAACAGAATATATCAAAGCATCAAGGCAAGTGGACCGCCCTCAACCTTCAAGCGATCCGACCTCAATAGCTGGCAGCTCAAAATGCCGCACAACTGATTCGACAGGTACACACTCATATCCTTCCAGTTCAATAGGAGCAAACTACGTAGGCTTATATCTTGATTCAACAGGGTACGTAGGAAGCTTGAAAGCCCGTAATCCAAACTCAAGTCCAATGAACTAAAAGTAATCCTTTTGTTTGGAATAAAATTAATTAATCATTTTGCATTAATAATTTACAAAAAGCTACTTTTATTATTTTTTGAAAAAAATTGTTTTCACATAAATTGGGTGCCTTATAACACCTTCCCAATTTGTACCAATCCTTAAACTTAAAATCTATGATTTTATGCAAGATTGCCTTTTTGAAGGGTTTGGAGTCAAATTGGATTTTTCCTTCATTTTTCCCATTTTTCAAAAATTAAGGTGGCAACTCCTTCATTTTTCTCAAAATTGGAGAAAAAGACCCAAGCGGTCCTCCCGCTCAGATTGGCGACTCCACTAGGGACCATTTTCAAATTTTTTGAAAATAAGAGGATTGAATGCAGAAAATATTATTTAAAACAATAATGACAACTGATATGTGTGTTATACATATATTGATTGCAAAGCATGATGATTGATAACATGGTGATTTACATATGTGTGCTCTACATCATAGATATCTTGTTCATTTGTGTGTGCATTAACCTAGGTTGTGAGCCTCGGAGACCATGATGCATAACAAAGTTGGTCCTCCCAACATGACTATGCACAAGTCCCTAACTCTATAGCGCTTGAAGGTTGCAAAGTACCGTTTGACCTATGAGAGCTCCTCGCACCGAGCGGGAGGTATATACACACCTAGTTGTTGGAGAACATTTGACCAACCCATTCTCACCGTCATGTGCATAGTGACTTTAAAACCAATCCTTACGTACTTGATATCCATGATGTATTGCATATCCCTATTTTTTGCTTATATGTTTGTCTCGGACGATGTATTGACACGCTCACTGCATAACACCGAAACACATGCACCTAAATGATAGCTAGGGTTTTGGTGTGTGGTGAAATCAAAGTACAAGTTCTAGCACTAAGCTACAAAAATACATTTATAAAACATCTAATTCAGCCCTAACAATGTTAATTGGTGGGTCATGAATGAGGGATCGAACCCAAGAGAATCAGAGCATTTAGAATTTAATTGTGCTGTGTGTGAGCTTATTATGCAAGTGATACAAGGATGGCAACAAGAGAGAAGAGTGAAAATGATACGATGTCGATGCAAGAAAGAATCATGAAAGAAGGCATGGAGGGGTATGAAAGCATCAAATGCGGAATCACAATCATGGGCTTTTTAAGGATCATCGTGAGTCCTATGAACATGCGTGTGCTCTAAAATAGTGTCCTAAATGTGGTAATCTCTAACTCACAGCTCAATTCATGAAGGTCTTCTCTAACTCCTCATAATCGAGCCTTCGTATCCGTTGGGACTGGGGTCTAAAACACATAGAATGGAATCACCGCACATTCTAAACTAATACGAAATCCTTAGAGATATGGAATTCGAACTGAATAATCTCAATCAATCTAGCATTCTAGAGAGGAATTGCACTATAAGTTTCCGATCAAGCATCGAGATGAGTTACTACAATCATCCCACGTTCCCCTCGAACACGCGGTCCGCCGATTTACAAAGGCCGCCTTGAACTAGCGACTCTCTTGGTCTAGTGGTGGTCCTTAGAGGCATTTACACCATCAATGAGATTTTTGTGGGCCCTCTTGGACTCCAAATACTCCCTCGTCATCAATCAATCTCTCGTCTTGCCGAATAAATCTCTCTTGGACATTTCATCGAACACCCGATGATATGCAAACATAGATGATCAGTCCACATGCATACTATGATGGTAAAACATGCAAGAGATCAATATCAACACAAGATCATCATGGAAACAAGAGATACTACTCCTAAGCAAGGAAATCACTAAGATATAACATCATTCCTAACTCTATCAATGCTGTAATTGGGCTTATACATACATCTATAGAAATGAAAAAAGTATAACATGAGACAGAGTTTAGATTTCACCCATAAACAATCATCCACATGTTATCCGCTCAACCCCCCATGAAATTGAGGTTGAATGGCTTAAACCATAGCTGAGAAGCTTGAAGGAAACCCCAAAATCTACTGAATTCGTAGTTCCCAAAGATGATTACAAAACCTTAGGCTATAAGTCTATTTATACTACTCGTAGTGTCCAAAATTGCCCCTTAGCCTAATATACATCATGTGAACTCATTAATGGCAATTTGGGGACAAGGGAAATGATGTACAATTGGGAAATTGCTTGGAAGCTTCGGGGAACCGCCTCTCCAGCTGTAACCCATCGGGCATCGCACCACAGGGGTCACGGTGATTAAAATACGCAGTGCAGGGGTTAGGTTTGACATACCATCTGGCAAACACTTTATAGAACGCTACTGAACTCCAAATGAGTTGAAATTGGTCTTATTGGAAAGCTCTCTTCCTAAAATTCAATTTAGTAATTGTCTAATTTGGAGCTTAGATGAGGGATATATTATCGCTTGACATTGGTATCTTGGTGCTGAGAAAATCTAGTGCGCTATCGTGGGTCGCGCCAAGGGGTCACGCTGAGTAAAATGTGCACCCTCTCCCAAAAATGAATCTAGCGCCAGGAAGGGTACACCATAGCCCACCATTGGTCCCACCAATGCCTCCAGAACTCATTTTTATATATTTTTGAGGGCCCAATTGATCACAAACCTTGCCAAATGTTCAATTGGGTCCCTCCAGCTGTTTTTCTTGACTTTTGTTCATTCGTTTGACCCGAGATTCCATGTGTGAACCGCCAAAGTGATAATATTCATCTCGAGCCCTACCAATTATGCACTTTTCACTCCTTTTCACCTCCGCACTCGTGCACCTACAAATCTTGACAAATAATAAGCAAAGTGCATCTTTAACATCAAATAAGAGAACAAATGATGTATTTTATATGTTAGACACCATGGAAATGTGTGCGTGTTTGCAAACACAACACTAAATGAGACAGTGTATTGGAAAGTTGAAAAGACTTGGACATAGGCTTAAACTTAAGCACTATAGTCAGTGACGAAGCTAGGAATTCTAGCTCGACCGAGGGGAAGGGGTGGGGGCAAGATCGATTTAGATATTAATCTCTTGCAAAGAACTTAATTGAAATAAATAATTTTTTAGAAAATGATTCATATAAAATTAATTCATATCAAAAGTCATTAAAAATATAGATCTGAAGTCAAAATTACATATCAAAAGTAGTCAAAATCTAACTCGACATTTCTTCGAGTCTCTAAAATCATCAACGAACTCATCCAAACTGAAACATTCTGCAATATCCTTCTTAATATACAAAACAAGACTATCAGCAAAAAACTCATTGCTCATCTTATTTCGTAATCTTGTATTCACAAGTTTCATAGCTGAAAAAGAACATTTTGTAGTGGCATTTGACACAGATAAAGTTAATATCAGACGGACTAATCTGTCAACAAGAAAATAAATGTTTTTCTTCTCCGTAGATGCCAAAGCTTGACATAATGCACCAATTATTGTCAGTCCTTTAAAATTTACAGAGCTTGTAACATCAAGATAGAGTCTCCTGGTTGTTAGGAACAATCGGTCGACTTGAACTTGAAAGTTGAAATTTGAAATTGATGGCTTGATGTTAAAGTTGAATGTTGATTTGTGTTGTGTCACTTGTTCATGCGTGGAGCCGAGCTTGTTGCGAGGCAGGGCAACACTAGAGCACCGTTTACCGAGTAAAGGAGGTTGGGCAGGAGATACATTTAAAATTGATTTGGAATTGGGATTCGGAGTGGGACAAAATGAATACAAATGAAACTAAATTTTAATCAGCTGCACGTGGGGTGGGGGTGGGGTGATGGGCTTCCACTTAAAATGGTTTGGGTTTTAGGGTAAATTGTTTTAGGAAGAATGTTTAGGTTTGGGTAGGGTTTAATTGGTCCATTAATAGATATAAATTGTAGTGTATAAATTCACATATTAGATATAATATATAGGTAAAATTAAAATTAATCCCTCAATTTATAAAAATTTACATTATATACCCTATCCTTTAAAAAATGTTAGGGGTGGCAGTGGTCACCCCTGTCATAACACACCTTCGCTTGTGGCTATAGTCTAGCCACCACCTACCTGTTTTGGTTGCAAGACCTAAGATGTGTCACCAAGAGTGTCAAAGCTTGAATGTCGCGATCCGTGTCTAGGAGAATCTCGACCATAGTACCATCATACACCATACACCAGGGTTAACCGTAACTTTCTCAAACCATACTGTGCCAGCCACCTTCGCACCAGTTAGCCACTGTGTTAACCCTAGCACTGCTATGACTCGACATGTACAAGAATGGATTGAAAGATGATGAGAATTGGATCAAATTTCTGAAGCCAGTCTTCATCAACGCTTGAATGATGAGGACAATATTTCACTATTCAAGTAAACGGTTATCTCAAACTTCTACAACAACTCAAAATTCTTCAAAATGGAAAGATTTCATCTCCTACGGCTACTGGATCAATCAGAGATGCTCCTATACATTTCGAGCAACATTGAAGCTTATAAACTGAATCAATTGAAGAAAATCAGAAGAAAACACCTCAGAGAATTATCATGGAGCATTCGGAGCACATTCTCAAGAGATCATCATTCTACTCTGCTCTCAACACTCTAGATACACAAAGTTACAACAAGCTTCAAGCCTCAAGCAGATCCACTCAAGCTGTGCTACTTTTTTAGAAGAGTTTTCGAGCAAAACCTTTCTATTTTCAAACTCCTATTTCACAAAGGTTTTCTCTCTTGAGCTGTAAGATATCGGTTGCAAAACTACTTCTTCAACATTAAGTGATTAAAACTTCCCAAGGCAGTGGAAGGTTGATAGAGTTTCTATCAACATGTTGATCATTGATTACTCATCTTTTGTTCAAGTCTTCCTCCAAGCTGGAAAAGCATTGTAGAAGCCATCGATGAAGGAGGAAGGCTAGAGACATTAAGAGTTAATGAACTATTCGGCAAGCTTATGGTCACTACGTCGGTGAAACATGGCTTACCGCGGGCATAACCTCGGTAATTGCCGCGGTAAAATTGCCCGCGGTAGCCAACGTTACCGCGGCCTTGCCGCGCTGCCAGGCCGCGGCAAGGCTGTGACGGCGGAGCCTCCCTCCACCGCGGTAAACGTTTTTAGAAAAAAATAAAACAATTTAATATAATAATTACATAATTGTTTTATATTTTTAATTTTAATTAAAAAATTATTTAAAAATTAATATCAAATGCAAAAATATGTATATATATATATAATAAATTGTTAATTTACACCAAAATCTAAATAATGTTTACAAAAATCCTAAAAATTATCGTTTCGATATGCGTTTGGGTCCGCGTTTGGATCAGTGTTAAGATAATTAACAAAGTCGTCGTCCTGAACCCCCGTAAGCCCCTCCATGAATGTTCGCCGGTGCGGCTGCGGGATCGGCATCTCCGGCCGATAATCCCCTTGGGGATGCGTGAAGCCCAGGCCCAAGTCGACATTGGGCTGCTGCTGGAAGGGCTGAGACGGCGCCTGCTGGTACCGCGGCGGCTGTTGGAAGAACTGATGCGGCGGCTGCTGGAAGGGCGGAGGCTGTTACGGTCACCCTGAGCGGGTTGCGACCGGGTGACCCGGGGCTCCGATTTTGGCCTGCGGGTCACGTTTTTGGGCGATCAGACGGCTCCCGAGTCTTATTCGAGCATCATTCTGGCGAACCCTTTCATATTGAAGGTCGTGTGGGTCCCCCGGACGTTTCCGCCGAAAATATTTTTCCGGCGCCGGGGGGTTGTCGGGGTTGGCTCGGGACGTACAGCGGGCTCGGTAGCTCTCCCAGGACCTCAGATCGAGGAACCGTTTGCGGATTTGGAATCGTGGGAGCGGCCCGGAGGTTTTTACGGAGCATATTTTCTGGAGCGGAACGTGCGGTTCCGGGCGACTCCCGGGGCTCTGGGCGGAATCCCGGGGCTCGGGATGAAATTTCTCCGACGGCTCCAGGGTAAGTCATGTTATATTTTAAGGTGGATTTTATGGTTATTTTTGTGGAATTTTGTCGTGACGGATTGCGGCTCAGGTTATTATGCGGCCACGCCGGGATTTGTGCGGGATCAGCGAGCTCGGTAGGACGCTACGGAAGGGTAAATAAATATTTGAAAAATGTTTTATTTATGTTATGATATTCTGAATATTCTGGTCAGTTTTGGTTTCATTTGGAGTTCGTTACCTATAATTGGGATTTAATTGCAAAGATTTGGAGAATTAGTGGGTTAAATGGTAATTAACCCAAAAGTTAAAAATAAGTTGGGCCTGGTTGGGCCTTGAGGCGCAGCAGCCATTTTGGCTGGACACATGTCCCATTTTTATTACTTATGGAAAAGGGAAGAGATATATAAGACTTAATTTTACATGAAAATTCATTTTAACTTCATTTTACTTCTTCTCCTTCCTACTTCTTCTTCTGCCGCCATTCTTCCTTCTCTTCAAGCTTCATGTTCTTCATTTCCCTTTGCTGAAACTTCAAGGTTTTGAGCTCCAAGTTTGGTAAGCTTCTCCCTTTCATCCTCTTTTCAAGTTGGGAACAAGATTTGGGTAAGAAAAGAGAGGGTTTTCAAGCTATGTGTTTACTCTTGTCTACATGCTAGAGTAATCTTCTCCCTCCCATCTTTTAGTATGTTGTTCTTGGGCTTGAGGGGAGTAAGAATCTATGGTTAAATGTTGGAAGAACTCCATGGAGGGCCAAACCCTAGGGGTGCCGAATTTGAGTGTGAATTTCTAAAATTGTGTGTGTTTGTGTTCTTGAATCATGCTTGAGATATGTTGTTCCTTGCATGATTCTAAGACAATCTATGGTTTTAATTTGATGGAAAACAAGTTGAGGGAAAAAGCCCTCTTTGGCCGAATTGCTAAGTGAAGAAGTTTTGGTTGTTTAGGTGAAATTGGTTAGTAATCTTGCTTAATAATTGTAATTGGTGATTAAAGAGTGTTAATGGAACTTTGTTTGGATTGAAATGGAAGTTGGGTGAGAAATTCTCCTTAAGGCCGAATTGTATGTGGAAGGGGGTTTGTTGTTCTTGATGCAATTGGTTAGTAATTTTGGTTAGGAAGTGAAATTGGTGATTTGTATGATTAATTGGAAGCTTGAATGGTTTGATTTGAGAGTGTGGTGAAAATTTGGTTAAGGGTCGAATTGTTGAAGTAATTCTTTTTCCATGTGAATGTTGTATTTTGATTAAGTTGGATGGTAAATTGGTATTGTGGATGGAAGTAGGTGTGTTATGGCGTTTGAAATACCATTTTCGGGTTAGAAATGAGAAAGTTAGTTTTATACGGGTTTACCGGGAAAAATGTCTGGAATGCGGGTTTAAAGGTTGGAATATGTTTGTGGGTGTTGGAATAACAAGGTTCTAGCTCGGTTCGTAAAACCGAGCTTTCTGTGGAATTTTGCGGGAAAGTGCGAGTTTGTGCGGAAATTGCTTTCTGGGGTTTGTTTGGATGTGTTCTGATCCAATTATGGTTGTACAGCTTGATTCTGCGTTGTTGGAGTAGCGCGGACCCATAGGAGCCAAGTTGTGCGTTTCGGGTCGGGAGCCGGGATTTCCCGAGTTTTGGGCTGCGGGCCAGCGTTTTAGAGGTAAGGGCTTAATTTGGTAAAATGTACGTTTGTTCTGCTCCGTATATGTTATCGTGTATGATACTTCGTTGTATTTGTGTATTTAATTATTATATGTACGATTCGTGACGAGACCCGTATGGTTGGAGAGACCACGGGTGCTCTTTGGTTCTGTTCTGTGTATCCGCACCGGGAGTGCCGATACTTCTGCTCTGTGACCCTACGACAGTTTGGGGATCGCGACCCCAGCCGGTACCGTGCTATCCGTTCTGTTCTGATCTGTATATTCTGACCTCTGCTGAGGGCTGTCGTCACGGGTCGTTCTGGCGGTTGGACCGCATATGATGGATTCTGATTTACTTTATGCTTTATGTTCATATGTACATGCATATGCTGTGATATTCTGTTTTGCAGGTTCAGATTGTCGCCCTATGGGCAAACTGCACTTTTACCTTAAGCCCTTCGGGTCCTTTCGAGGACTCACCCTTTTATCATTTACCACTTTCAGGCCGTCGACAAGCAACCGGCGGAGTAGAGATTCCGCGGTGCTTCCTTCATTTTGAGATTGGGTTGCGGCAGCGGTACCACGTGCGGAGGTCGCCTGATTCCGCGCTAGGTATTTATAGGATTTTGTTTATCGGCTCTGTAGAATCGCATGGAGGATGGGACGAAGATCCGGTGACAAGTGTGGCGGCATCGCGTTAAACGGGATGTATCCCCAAGAACGCATAGCCGACCAGATGTTGCTGACGACTGAATCAAAGGATCGCAACGCTTCCATCTTCCAACCCTCAAGAGCAACACCCTGGACCTCGAGCGCCGCAACCCGGAATCTGAGGTTACAGATCTCTTCCGTATCTCTCCGATGATGGTCCTCCAGCTCAATCTCGCGCTGAAAGTTAAAATTTTAAAAAATTTAACAGCTGTAATATAAAAAAACAAGTCAAATTATAGAAGTTAATAAAATGACAATTTAATTACCTGAGATCGTTGAGGTGGCTCGAAGCGCTCCAGATGGCTTATCTGGGGCGGGACACCGACCCAGCGTCCTCGAGTGGGCTGGCCCACGACGGATCTGTAGATCTCATTATCGATCACTGGGAACGACCCATCTGGCCCATACTTGTCAATGAGACGCGTCTTATACGCCTCCTAAGTAATAATACAAATAAACTTACGTTAAATAATATTGAAAGAAACAATATTATGAATTGAGGAAAATAAATGAATAATACCAAGACGGCCGATTCCTTCCCAAGCCATGCCTCCCCGAACTCATCCTGACTCAGCTGGCGCCAAGCTTCTTTGCACTGTCCAATAGTATTTAATAAGTAATTAATTTTTTTTATAAATTAAATAAATTAAACTTAGATGTTTAAATGTTAAACTGGTTAAAGGAGATTACCAAGTCTTCATAAACTCTATGTTTGGATTTGTTGCCAAACGACTTGATCGTCAGAATGTCCTTTGAACAAATTAGCCAGAAGATTTTGCTTAATTCAGATATTGTAGTCCAAATACCGTCATCGAGATAGCCCCGCAAAGCGATTGGAAGCAAGTTTTGCATGAAGACATGACAATCATGGGTTTTCATATTGTAGAACGTGTTAGCGGACGTATTAACACACCTCCCAATGTTAGATTTGACGGTATGCTTCAACCAATAGTAAATACTCGCAATCTGATCTGCATTTAAAGTATACGTCGCCTTTGGTTTGAACGGTTCTTTCCTATGAGGATCAGTCACCAAATGCAATTCAGGGCGCAGTCCTAGAGCCTCTAGATCACGTCTCGAATTTGCGTTGTCCTTAGTTTTCCCTTTCTGATTGACAACCGTGTAGAAAACATTGTCGAAACAATTTTTCTTAATATGCATCACATCGAGACAATGTCTAACTTTCAAATATGCCCAATATGGTAATTCCCATAAAATCGATTTCTTAATCCAATTATGCTCCTTCCCGAACGTCTCTGCCCTCATGTGATCCCACGGTGTCCCGAATGGTGGGAACACGATGTTCTGGACCTCGCTTAATATCTGGTGGCCTGATTTAAACTCACATCTTGGCCTACGATCTGTATGTTTCCATGATTGCTTGTTGTTGCGGAGAGCATACCGTTGTGGTAAAACTCTTCTATGACAACCAAACCAACTCGTTTTCTTTTCGTGAGTCAGCTGAAAACTATGAACATCCTCCATACAGTACGGACATACAATTCTTCCATGCGTGCTCCACCCTAATAACATTCCGTACGCTGGGAAATCACTAATTGTCCACAGCAGACATGGCTGCATGTTAAAATTCTGATTACGATGTGCATCCCAGGTTTCCACGCCTGTATTCCATAGATGCTTCCTCGTCGATCAGCGGACGTAAAAACACATCAATGTTACGGCCCGGTGACTTTGGGCCAGGGATTAGCAACGACATGAAAGTATAGGCCTCCTTCATGCACAAATCAGGATGCAGGTTGTAAACCACGATGAATATAGGCCACATAGAATATGATTGTCCCGAGTCTGACAAAGGGTTGAAACCATCCGTACATAACCCCAATCGAACATTTCTATACTCACATGCAAAATCAGGATAACACTTATCAAGGTATTTCCATGCCTCGACTTGGGATGGATGTCCAATAATACCCATCAAATTTTCACTAGCTCTAAGATGATACGTCATAAATTTAGCTGTTCTCGAGGACTGGTAAAGCCGTTGGAGCCGCTCAGTGATTGGTAGATAACATAAAATCTTTTTAGCTTTTGGTTTCTGATTCGCCTCACGTTCTTCGAACCGTTCCGCACCGCATACTCTACAATTGTTTAACTTTTCATATCTACCGTCAAACAACATGCAGTTGTTCTCGCATGCATGAATCTTTCTATACGGTAACCCCAACTCTTTCATCATCGCTTTTGTACTACAGATGCTCGTAGGCAAAGTTGCCTCTTCTCCGGGCAGTATTTTATTGATAAATTCAATCAACTCCGAGAAAAAAACGTCAGATACGTTATGTTGACTTTTTATGCTCAAGAACTTTGAAATAACAGACAATTTTGTGTGCTTATCACATCCCTCATATAAAGGCTGCGACGCATCACGTAATAAATCAAAAAACTTTTGAGCCCTTCGATTTGGCATTTCATGTGTATCGTCGTCCTCGTCCATCTGATGCATATCGTCACCCTCAAAATTATTATTACGATCACGAATCTCAAATGCCCGTGGACCATTTCACGGTAATCACCCATTCCTTCATTACCCTCAAATGAATTACTCGTACTTGCAATATTCGATGATGATGATGATGATGCCACATCAAATTGATAACCTCGATAAACACATGGATTTATTTGACGTCGTTCACCATGACAATCCCACACATGATAATTTGGTTGAAATCCATCTAACAGTAAATGATTGCCAATTCTTTCTCAATCATAATAATATCTATTTTTACATTTTCTACAAGGACATTTCACAAATTGTTCTCCCTTTTCCCGAGCAACAAGAAACGCATAATTCAGGAATTCTAGAAGCCCGTTCCAAAATCTCTGACTAATATTGCGAGTCCCCTCCTGAAAACGCTGATACATCCAATCACGTTCTTTGGCCATTATACCCTATAATAATGGTATCACTAAAACAATATGACAAATATTAAGCATAACAATTATATAATATATATTCAGCACAGAACTTAATTCGAAATTTGTCACTACCGTTTTTTCTCATAATTCAAGGTGCATGGGTCCTATCCTATTCATAAAAGTACTATTAGTTAATTAAACTTTTATCTTGTGTAAGTAGAAACTGATATAATTACGTAAATTTCGGCAGCATTTCGTCTAAGTTCCTCTTTATACCATTTCTCCGACGTAACGCCGAGAGCAAGTATAAAGAGGAACAAGACGAAATATTGCATCTGAAATTTACGTAATTCTCATCATTTCTCCATAAACAATCATAAAAGATTAATTAACCGATACTATAATTTTACAAACTGTCCAATGGGAAAATCCATGAAAACTTTGTAGAATATATAATTTTACATCGTTATTTCAATATTTTGAAATAAACTGTAAAATAATATATTACTACAATTTTTCATAGACAGGTACTATAGCTCATGAACTACTTTAGTTTAATTACATAAGTAATTAAGCAACTGAATACATATAAATAAAACAAATTTAAAGAACTCAAATATATATTTATATATAAATCTAAAAAATAATATTTGTTACCTAAAAGAGACACAATAACTGTCGGCGGTTGATCTTCAACTGAAATCATCGGATTATATATACTTTCTTCAATTAGTAAACAATTAAATGGAAAAAATTGAAAGGGGGTGAAGGAAAATATTAAGTGTTGTGTGTGAAACCGGAGAGGAGGTGCTGCTTTTATAGGGAACAATTACTACGGCCCTCGTAGACGGCCGCAGTAAGCGGCTGGTCAAACGACTCGTGGACCACGAGGCTTTACCGCGGCCTTAGGCGCGGTAAAGTCCGCGGTAAAACGTGTATCACACATGTAGTGGGTGTATAAGATGAAAGAGATGGAAGAATAAATAATGCTCAAGAAAGGCAAGAATATTGCACTGAAAGTGCAAGAGAGAGAGAACCATGCCTTTGACAATGAGGACAGTGATGATGAAGAAGCCCAACTGGCAAGAAAGTTGAAAAAATTCTTCAGATGAAAAGGAAGAGATAATGACAAAAGAAAGAGAGATTGGAAAAATTCTTCCAGGGTCCTTGTATGCTACAAATGCAATGAAAGAGGACACATTGCAGCAGGTTGCCCTCAAAACGAAGACAAGGGAAAAAAGAAAGAAAGTAGACCTTCTAGAAAGAATACATGTCACAAAATAATGGGATCTTGGACTGGCAGTGATGGTTCTTCTGCTGAATCATCCTCAGATGAAGAAAATGAGACACACATTTATCTAATGGCCAATGAAGATGACTAGGTATCCATTTGTTCAAATTCTAGTAGGTCTATTGCAGACAGCTATCAACACATTGATAAGATATTAGAACTCACTCATACCTGTCAAGAGTATAAATCTCTAGTTGATAAGCTAAAGTCTGAAAAGAAAGAACTTATGAAAGAAGTGGAAAGCTTAAATGCTAAAAATGAACAACTTTCAAATGATCTAAAAAGATCTATAGGAGGCAAAAGAAATCAGGATCTATTGCTTAGAAACCAAAGGGCTGTGTATGACAAAGCTGGCCTTGGTTACTAAACGGACAAGAAGCAAGCGTTTTTCAAAAATAAATTTTTAAAAGTCACTTATATCACTTGCCAAGTCTGTGCTGCTGATAAAAGTGGACCCAACAAATTGGTACCAAAGGTGAGTTGAACTTGTTTTTATTGAAGGTAGCAAGAAGGGAAGAATAGCAATCAAGTTGTGAAAGGTCAATGGACATTTCAGTTTCCAAGTCAATGTTCTTAATCTGATCATAAGGATTGCAACATAGCTTCTTCCAAGTATAAGGGATTGTTATTTATTTTTGATGATTCCATATTACTAATCTTAATGTGGAGAGAAGTTGCTTTATAGTTTGTAGGTTTAACGCTAAAGATGTCAATCAATGCATTGATGGAAGAAGTCACTTTTTGCTCAAACAATAATTTGGAGATTCTGAGAGCTGCAAGGATTGAAATGCATCATTCAACATTCTCATGAAGATCAATGATAAAAAAATTCAAAGGAATTGCATGAAAAAATCTTTTCGCAAAAGGAAAAGGGTGATTTTGATGTTGAGATCATCTTCTCTGCTAAAAGGGAAGTTAATTCGGTGAAGGTCAAGGAGAGAAAGGCTGAAGAGAATAAGGTGAAGGCATGGTTGAAAGGTCCCCAAGCATGAAGAGGAAATTTAGTGTTGAAGAGAAAGGGAAGGGTACTGAGGCCTCAACTTCAGATTTGAAGGCCTTAAAGAAGTGGAAGTTGCAACCAAAGGTCCCCAAGCTTAAACTGGGATCACTTGGCACCAAAGTGCCAAACTTTGAGGTAACCAACAAATCCTCTCTTTAGCTCACTTTACAACACATTGATAGAGAAGAACTGATAGATTTTGGGATCACTACGTCGTTAAAACAACGAATACCGCGGCCAAATACGCGGTAACGCCGCGGTACGCACCGCGGGGAAGGCCGCGGTATTCGCCGCGGTAAAATCGTCCCCGGTTGCCTCTGTGGCCGCGGCCGAGGCCGCAGTAAACGCCGCGGCCTTGCCGCGCTCGCAGGCCGCGGTAAGACTTTGACGGCGGCGGCATCGTTCACCGCGGCCTGGATGCACACAAGGCCGCGGTAAACGTTTTTTCGGGTAAATAGTTTATATATATAATTATATATATAGTAAATAGTTTATATATATAGTAAATAGTTTATATATATAGTAAATAGTTTATATATATAGTAAAATGTATTTAAAATTTAATAACAATGCAAAAATATAATTATATATATAGTAAATAGTTTATTTACAGCAAAATCTAAATAATATTTACAAAAACCCTAAAAACCATCGGTCTGGTCCGCGTTTGGATCAGTAGGGTTGAAGTAATCAACAAAGTCATCGTCCCCAATTTCCATGAATGTCCGCCGCTGCTGCTGGTGTGGGATTTGTTGTGGATCTGGCATCTTCGGCCGATAATCCCCGTGGGGGTGTGTGAAGCCCAGGCCCAGGTTGACATTAGGATGCGACTGCTGGAAGGGCTGTTGAGGCGGCCGCTGGAAGTGGTGCTGCGGCGGCTGCTGGAAGTGGTGCGACGGCGGCTGCTGCTGGAATTGCGGCGGATGCTGGTAGTACTGAGCCGACGGGTGTTGGAAGTGCTGAGGCGGCTGCTGCTGCTGGAAGGGCGTAGGCCCATAGGAAGATCCAGATGATAAGGGATCTGGCGGCATCACGTTAGGCGGGATATACCCCCCAGAACGCATAGCCGACCAGATGTTGCTGACGGCTGAATCAAAGGATCGCAATGCGTCTGTCTTCCAAGCCTCAAGATCAACAACCTCGACATTCAGCGGCAAGCCGGCCGGGCGAAGTCACGCATCGCATCCTTATACCGCCGATTACGGTCCACAAGCTCATTCTCGCGCTGAAAGTTAACGTGTTATAAAAAATTAAAATCTACTACATAAAAAAATAACTCAAATTATAGAAATTAATGAAACGACAATTTAATTACCTGAGATCGCAGAGGTTCCTCGAAGTGCTCCGGATGGGCAATTTGTGGAGGGACACCGATCCAGAGTCCTCGAGTGGGCCCACCCACAACAGATTTGTAGATCTCGTCATCGATCGCTGAACGGTCCATTTGGCCCATACTTGGTAATGAGACGCGTCCTATACTCCTCCTAAGTAATAACAAAAATAAACTTACGTTAAATAATATTAAAAGAGACGATAATTTGAATTGAGGAAAACGAATGAATAATACCAGAACGGCCGATTCCTTCCCAAGCCATGCCTCCCCGAACTCCTCCTGCCGTAGCCGGTGCCCAGCTTGTTTGCTGTCCAACAAGATTTATGAAGTAATTAATTTTTCATAAATTAAATAAATTAAAATTAGATGTTTAAATAATGAACTGGTTAAAGAAGATTACCAAGTCTTCATAAACTCTCTGTTTGGACTTGTTGCCAAACGACTTAATCTTCTTGACGATTGTGCTACTCGCATTCCTCTTGTTCTTCTCGGGATTCTTCCTTGAAGTCGTTCCGTTGTAGTACTCGGCAAAGATCCTCCACTTGTGCAGGTTGAGGCGAGCTGGGATGAGCGGTAGCCAATCCAGGTAGTCAGGATTGTCCGGATCCAGCGGATGCAATCGCTTGCACTTCTTCCGAATGTTGTTCTGCGTGTTCTGGTAGAACTCCGCAAACCGGGAGTGCAACTTCTCCAAAAAGCCCGGCTCATCCCACACATGTTCTTGTAAGAAATTTAAAATACGAAGTCATTATCCTAAGTAATTTATAACAAGTATTAATTAATGTAATATATGAAATATTAATAATTGTTAAACTACCGCGAACTTATTTGCCCAAGCGGCAAGCTCGTCCGCCGTCTGCTGGTAGTATTTGGGAGGGAATCCAGAGAAGTGGTTCGCGACGACATTCGAAAGCGCGCGCGTGATCTGCTCCGAATGCAAACTGCACATTAACAGAAACCGTGATCGGTAATGAAACATGTAAATAAAAGATATAGCAAAATTTTCTATGTTAGAGACTTACTGTGCGATGCGGACTATAAGGCATCCGTCAGGGCCTGCGCCCGGCGGAGGTAGTGGTGGCGGGGGCTGCGACAATATCCGTGGCCGCTGCGGTGGAGGTGCAGCGTCATCATGCAGGGGAGGTGTAGCGTCATCGTTCGGTGCATCCTGATACACCGAATCGCCGGACCCCCCAGGAGAGTCCGTAAATGCGTGATCGGGATAACCTCGATGATCGACCACGGGAACTACGGTCGAATGTCCGCCCCAGGAACTGACCCGACTCATCCCTACCTGAACCATCGTGAGTGGACGCCATATCTCAAAAACATTTAAAAACGAACATAAGTTTCATTTTGTAAAATTATATGTTAACCCCCAAATTTGCAGAAGTTACAATTTGACCCGAAAGAGTTTAAAAATGTACAATGTAGTTCGAAAGTTTTTCAAAATTTTCAAAGACGCCCCAAAATTTTGTAAAAATATATTTTAACCCCCAAACTTTTACAGAAGTTACAATTTTAACCCCCAAATATATTTTTAAACTAATTTTTTAAAATTGTATTTTTAAACTAACAACATTTTACTAAAAAACTAATAGCATTTTACTAAAAATTATATTTTTAAACTAATTTTGTAAAATTTTATTTTTAAACTAAAAACATTTTACTAAAAAACTAATAACATTTTACTAAAAATTTTATTTTTAAACTAATTTTGTAAAATTGTTTTTTTAAACTAACAACATTTTACTAAAAAAACTAACAACATTTTACTAAAAATTATATTTTTAAACTAATTTTGTAAAATTAAATTTTTAAACTAACAACATTTTACTAAAAAACTAATAAAATTTTACTAATAATTATATTTTTAAACTAACAACATTTTACTAAAAATTATATTTTTAAACTAATTCTGTAAAATTGTATTTTTAAACTAAAAAATTTTTACTAAAAATCTAATAACATTTTACTAAAAATTATATTTTTAAACTAATTTTGTAAAATTGTATTTTTAAACTAACAACATTTTACTAAAAAACTAACAACATTTTACTAAAAATTATATTTTTAAACTAATTTTGTAAAATTAAATTTTTAAACTAACAATATTTTACTAAAAAACTAATAAAATTTTACTAATAATTATATTTTTAAACTAACAACATTTTACTAAAAATTATATTTTTAAACTAATTCTGTAAAATTGTATTTTTAAACTAAAAACATTTTACTAAAAAACTAATAACATTTTACTAAAAATTATATTTTTAAACTAATTTTGTAAAATTGTATTTTTAAACTAACAAAATTTTACTAAAAAACTAACAACATTTTACTAACAATTATTTTTTTAAACTAATTTTGTAAAATTAAATTTTTAAACTAACAACATTTTACTAAAAAACTAATTAAATTTTACTAATAATTATATTTTTAAAGTAACAACATTTTACTAATAATTATATTTTAAAACTAATTTTGTAAAATTGTATTTTTAAACTAACAACATTATTTTACTAAAAAACTAATAACAACTAACTAAATACATAATCAAATCCGAAAAAACTAATAACAACCTAAATGCAACCCAACAAATAAAAACTAAACAAAATTAAATGCTATTACTTAATCAAATCCGAAAAAAATAGAAAAAAACCCGAAAAAATTAGGAAAAAATTCTAAAATTAGTTACCTCCTGTTTTTGTGATGAGGATGGAGTTGGAAATGCAAACGAGGATGGTGGAGCGCCTGCAAAACGAAAAAACCGAAAGTTTTCCTTTTCTGATTGACAACTGTGTTGAAAACATTGTCGAAACAATTTTTTCAATATGCATCACATCGAGACAATGTCTAACTTTCAGATCTGCCCAATATGGCAATTCCTAGAAAATCGATTTCTTAATCCAATTATGCTGCTTCCCAAACATGTCTGCCCTCATGTGATCCCACGGTGTCCCGAATGGTGGAAACACGATGTTTTCGACCTCGCTTAATATCAGGTGGCCTGATTTGAACTCACATCTTGGCCTTCAATCTGTATGTTTCCATGATTGCTTGTTGTTACGGAGAGCATGTCGTTGCGGTAAAAATCTTCTATGACAACCAAACCAACTCGTTTTCTTCCGTTAGTCACCTGAAAACTATGAACATCCTCCATACAAGACGGGCATGCAAGTCTTCCATGCGTGCTCCACCCCGATAACATTCCGTACGCTGAAATCACTAATTGTCCACAGCAGACAAGCCCGCATGTTAAAGTTCTGATTACGATGTGCATCCCAGTTTCCACGCCCGTATTCCATAGATGTTTCAACTCGTCAAGCGGCGGACGTAAAAACACATCAATGTTACGGCCCGGTGACTTTGGGCCAAGGATTAGCAACGGCATGAAAGTGTACGCCTCCTTCATGCATAAATCAGGAGGCAGGTTATAAACCACGATGAATACAGGCCACATAGAATATGATTGTCCTGAGTCTGACAACGGGTTGAAACCATCTGTACATAACCCCAATCAAACATTTCTATACTCACATGCAAAATCAGGATAACACTTATCAACATGTTTCCATGCCTCGGCTTGGGATGGATGTCCAATAATACCCATCGGATTCTCACTAGCTCTAAGATGATATGTCATAAATTTAGCGGTTCTCGCGGACTGGTAAAGCCGTTGGAGCCGCTCGAATTGGTAGATAACGTAAAATCTTTTTAGCTTTGGGTTTTTGATTCGCCTCACGTTCTTCAAGCGTTGCCCGCACCACATACCCTACAATTATTTAACTTTTCATATCTACCATCAAACAACATGCGCTTGTTCTCGCATGCATGAATCTTTTTGTACGGTAACCCCATCTCTTTCATCATCTCTTTTGAACTACACTTGCTCGTAGGCAAGGTTGCCTCTTCTCCGGTCAGTATTTCGTTGATAAATTCAATCAACTCCGAGAATAATGCGTCCGATACGTTTTGCTGACTTTTCATGCTCATGAACTTAGAAATACCAGCCTCCTTGGTGTGCTTATAAGTTCATCCCTACTATAGAGGCTGCGAAGCATCGTGTAATAAATCAAAAAACTTTTGAGTCCTTGCATTTGGCATTTCGGGTGTGACGTCATCCTCATCCATCTGCTCCATATCATCACCCTCAAAATTATTTTCATTATCACGAATCAGAAAAGCCTCGCGAACCATTTCACGGTAATCACTCCTTCCTACATTACCCGCAAATAAATTATTCGTACTTGCAATATTCGATGATGATGATGACGACGATGCCACATCAAATTGATAACATCGATAAACACATGGATTTATTTGACGTCGTTCACCATGACAATCCCACACATGATAATTTAGTTGAAATCCATCTAACAGTAAATGTTTGCCAATAGTTTCTCGATCACGGTAATATCTATTTTTACATTTTCTACAAGGACATTTAACAAATTGTTCTCCCTTTTCCCGAGCAACACGAAACGCGAAATTCAGGAATTCCACAAGCCCGTTCCAAAATCTCTTACTAATATCGCAAGTCCCCTCCTCAAAACGCTGATACATTCAATCACGATCTTCGGCCATTATATAGTTCCTATAATATTTGTGTCAATAAAACAATATGATAAATAAAAAACATAACAATTATAAAATATATATATTCAAGAAGACATAACTTAATTAATTCCACAATTTACACTACCGGTTTATGTCCTAATTCAAGGTGCATGGGTCCTAACCTATTCATAAAGTACTATTAGTTAATCAAACTTTTATCCCGTGTATGGAGAAATCGATATTATTACGTAAATTTGGCAAAGCATTTCGTCTTAGTTCCTCGTTGTACCATTTCTCCGGCGTAACGCCTAGAGCGGGTACAAAGAGGAACAAGACGAAATATTGCATCTGAAATGTACGTAACTCTCATCATTTCTCCATACACAATCATAAAAGATGAATTAACCGATAGTATACTTTTACAAACTGTCCAATGGGACAATCCATGAAAACCTTGTAGAATATATAATTTTACACCGTCATTTCAATACTCTGAAATAACCTGTAAAATAATATATTACTACAATTTTTCATAGACAGGTACTATGGCTCATGAACTACTTTAGTTTAACTACGACATTAGGCAACTAATGAAATACATATAAAAAATTAAAAAAAATTAAAAAAATGATAACAATTTATATAAACAAATCTAAAATATAATATTTATTACCTAAAAGAGACACAATAACAGCTGCTGGTAGATCTCCAACTGAAATAATGAGATGCTATATATTTTTTTCAATTAACAAGAAATTAAAAGGAGAATAGTTTGAGGAAGAAAATGTAAGTGTTATGTGAAAATGTGAACCCGTTTATATAGGGAATTTTTACACCGGGCACGGCCGCGGTAAATGGCGCGGTAACGGACCGGTCAAAGCACCTCGTGAACAACGCGGCGTTACCGCGGCCTTCACCGCGGCCTGCACCGCGCTTTTGGCCGCGGCGCGGCGACTGGCAGCCGACCGGCCGCGCGCGCTGCCAATTACCGCGGCCTCTTGCGCGGTACAGGCCGCGGTAAGCAATGCATCACCCACGTAGTGGATGGATGGTCTAGTAGATTGGTTAGATCAGTATCAATTGTTTGATTTCTTGGATTTTGGACTTCTTGGTTATCCCTATTTGGTTGAAGGATTTTATCTGAATCATGAGCTTG
This sequence comes from Stellera chamaejasme, assembly GCA_024586325.1. Lineage (NCBI taxonomy): Eukaryota > Viridiplantae > Streptophyta > Magnoliopsida > Malvales > Thymelaeaceae > Stellera > Stellera chamaejasme. The sequence goes on along the minus strand of CM044981.1, from coordinate 50,691,003 downwards.
GTAGAGGGAAAGGAAGGAAAATAACCACTATGACTTCCAGTGTGAATGGAAAAGTTGTGATCTTCAGCAGATTAGAGATTGAAGATGCCTTGGGAATCAGTAAGTGTGAAGAAGAGGAAGATGACAAGTCCTTACCAATCAAAGCCTACAGTTTCTTCTTCCCTGAGCTTGAACAACAGGATTTGGCTCTCATAGGCTAGTACTCTCCAAACCTTTTCATGGAACTTAGCCACAAAACCCTGCAATGGATCATCACATCCATTCTGTTGCTAAAGAAGGGCACACAAAACGTGACTTGGATGGATCTCACTCCCATGTATAGGATAATACTTGGAATGAGTGTACATTTTTTGCAAAGGGTATGTGAGCATATGGAGACAGTAGAGTCAGGAAAGAAGAACAGGAAGGTGAAATAGATAGTGAAGCTTCTCCCTGACCAAGCCATTCAACCTCTGCATCATCTTGAATCTTTCTGCATTTAGTTTCATACTTAGTTTACAGCTTAAAACTATCATTGCGAGTGCATTTCTGGATTTTGTTTTTCATTTTCAACTGCTTAGAATGCACAAACAATCGGTTGATTATTTCAACCTTACGTTCTAAGTTATGATTATCTGCTATATGATCAACGTGTTGATACGTTCCTGCTTAATATTTTGCGTTGATTTCTCTTGAGTTGATACTGTTCTTGTTGATTACATTCTATATTACTCACTCTGTCCCAAAAGTAATGCAACATTAGTTTTTCAAAATTTAATCTATGATTTTATTTCTCTATCAGTTCAAATTAGAAATTTGAAACTTTTATATACAACTAAAAATTTGATGTCTTAAATTCATGAATTTATTTTTTTTGATTTTTTCCATTAAGAAATAATATAGATAAATTGAAGTTAAATTGACATAAAAAATCAACTACTGCGTTACTTTTGTGACGGAGGGAGTATGTTTCTTAATATCTTATCATCACTAAAGATTTACTAAGAGAGCTTTAAACCTTTTGTTGAAAATAATTAGTACGTGATACTGGTTGTGGTATCAAACTTCTCAAAGGTAAAATTTGCTCTGTGATAGTTCTGTTATTTTTCATAATGCTTTTACTGTCAAACTTTGGGCTACTGTTGTTCCCCTTTCTTCTTACATGTTGGGGAAAAAGTTATCTTTGACAACTCAAGCATCTCAAAAAGAAAGGCAGAACCTTATAAGTGCTTAAGTGTCTAAACTAGAAGCTATTACTTGTGTAATCTGTTCACCATACTCACTTGAATTAAAAAATTCCTCTTTGTTTATAACCTCTTTGATTCTGACAGAAAAGGGCAGAATAAATTCAAGAAGTAAGGGGAAGCTTGATCTTTGATACATTTGCATCTAAGTCCCTTGTTTTTTTAAAAAAATGTTTTACAAAGGTTGAGATGCTTTTGAAGTCTTTATAAAAAATTCTTGAAATGTTTTGTCATCATCAAAAAGAGGGAGATTGTTAAGTCTCTGTGTTTTGTTGATTCCAAAACATAAAGTGCTTAAATACAAAGTTTTGAGAAGATAAATGACTTGTTTAGAAAAGTGTTTATCTCGATTTTAACACTAAACTTGTTGGGACATAATTGCAAATATCCTTAAAGAACAAGTAGCTTAAGGTTATTGTTATAGTTCTTGACAAATTTGATGATATGCATTTTTTAATCCATTTTCAAGATTAATGCGAACCTATTTCGCAAATCTTTTGGAGGCCGGACCAACTGTTTGTACCGCAAAGCTTACTTGGCATGAATATGAGCAAAGAGTGTATGTGAGAAACCAAGATTGATTCGTATCGGAGCAAGCGGAGAACAGCCAAGGGCTAGAGAGGAGATGAGAGAGAAAGTTAGAGAGAGAGTGAGGGAGAACCGGCGAGATGAGAGATACCAGCTCAGGTGGATGCACGGACAAAGGCAGGGTAACAGGGGCAGAATTCCTACCAATGAGTTTATCAGCGTGATCAACAGATTGAGCACGAGTTTGTTCTTTACAAACTTCCCAGAGGAGTGGTCAAGGGAGAACATGTGGAAACACTTCTTGGCATTTGGTACTGTAATTGACATTTTCATACCGTTTAAACGTTCTAAGCAAGGGAAAAGATTCGGATTCGTCAAATACAAAAATGTCTTGAATGTGGACGCTTTAGTCAAGCAAATACAATCAGTCGCGATTGGAGGGGAGCCATTATTTGTGAATGAGGCCAAGTTTAAAAGGGGCATTAGAGATGGGGAACAAGGAGCAAGACAACGGCAACAAAGAGGAGCTGGAGTTGAGCCGGTAGTAGTTGAACTGAATAGTCACAACAGGGACAATGTTAGATCTTTTGCAGATATAGCTAAAGCGTCCGGACAGGACAGTAAGGGAGTGGCAGGGAGTAAACCCTTGCATTTGATGATCAATACTAGAAGTGAGGTTTTAGAGTGGCTAAAGAGATGTGCTATCGGAGAGGTGAAGCACGTGTCTCATCTTTCGAAGGCCTCTGAGATTGTGGAACAAGTAGGTTTCTTGCAATGCAGAGTGAAGTACTTGGGTGGCCTACGTGTGTTTATTGTGTGCACTTCTACAGATAGTCTTAACAAGCTTCTGGCAAGTGGACGGGACCTATTATCAGACTGGTTCACAGATATCTCGTGTTGGAGTCATGCAAAGGAGCAAATCAGACCTGGGAGAGTTGTGTGGCTGAATATATTAGGAGTCCCTGTTCATGCTTGGCATGCTGCTACTTTCGAGAGGATAGCCAACTTTTGGGGCAAGGTGGTGGAAGTGGAGGACTATACCGCTCAAAGAACGGCAACTTACATAGGAAGGGTTTGCGTGCTAACTTGGCATAATGAATTCATAGTCTCGGTGGTCAATCTCACCATTGAAGGTTCTTTGTTCAAAGTTAGAGTGGTGGAAGATGTTTCAGATGTGGTGGACTTTGGCCAAAGATATGCAAACGTAGTCTTTTACCCAGATTCGGAATCAGAAGTGGAGATGGAGAAGGAGGGTGAGTGGAAACCAGATGATCGGTCGGAGCACAGCGGCGAGTCACTGGCGGACTCTCCGATGGTGAAGTGGAACCTCAAGCCAAACCTGGTTCTTTGGGAGGCGGCCAATAGATCGCACAGAAAAGGTTTGATTGTGACAAGTCCTTTGCTTCGAAAGAAGCTGAAAAGGTGTTGACAAGGGCGGCAGACTGTAACCTTTGTTTTGAGGATACTCAGAGCCGCGTGATTTCTTCTACCGAGGAGTTTGTATTGGAAACCGGTGCGTCGGACAAAAGAGTGGAGCCATCTGGTGGATTGGAGAGCTGCGCACAAGTGAAACCCCCAAATGGGTCGGTTACTATAGTGGGCCTGGTCGGGGCGGGGGTGCAAGGGCTCAGCCCAATTCCAGTAGGCAGACCAGACCTTGGAAATCGAAGTGTGGGCTCGTTTTTAGGCGTGAGTGGCAACCACAGATTGTTGGACCCTGTTGAGGGAGACAATGGTAACACTTCTCCTCAAGCAGACCTTCATTTCCATACGAACAGAGGAGCGACTGAGATACACTCTTCGTCAGACTTAGTCAACACGGAGACTCGTGGCCGTCCGACGAGAAGGCGAAAGGGACGACGAGCTGTTTCAAGGTCAGTCCATTGGATTGAAGCCCAAAAAATGACAGGAGGGGTCTGTGCCAAAGTGTCTTTGAGAGATTTAAAATGGGCTGCTCGAATCAAGGCTGAACGAACGTCCAAGGGGTTCCGCAAAATTAGTCAAATCCAAGAAGCAGAGGAGACAAAATAATCGGATTCTTCTTGGGGCATGAAGGTGGCAGAGTCTTCGGGTACGCATGAAGGGCCACTGTTACAGGTAACAGTTTCTTCAGAGTCTTCGATTAGTAGATCACGTTCTGTGGGTAAGAAACTGGGGCTCATTTTTAAAGATGAAAAGCTTGCTTGTGTTGCTGGTAGTTCTGGGCTTTGTAAATGAAGATGGCAGCTCTGAATATTAGAGGGTTTGGGAGTGGGGACAAGGTCAGACAGTTGAAACAGTTGGTGGCAAGAGAAAAATTGGATGTTCTAGCTATCCAAGAATCTTTCTTGGGTGAGGAGGTTGGGGATTCGATTAAGCGGATATGGGGCCATAGTGATCTGGGCTTTGCTCAACAGCTGGCGGATGGCAGATCGGGGGTTTAATTCTTTTTTGGAATAAAGGATCGTGGACAACCGAGGAGATAGTTTCTGGGGTCGGTTTTTTGGGCGTAATAGGGAGATTGAAAGATAAACTTAGCAGATACCTGATCATTAATGTGTATGGTCTGCAATTGACAAGCCAGAAGCGGGTTCTGTGGGCTGAGCTTGGTCAGATAATCAGGGAGTTTGGAGAGGTAGTTTTTCTGATGGGGGATTTTAATGTGGTAAGAAAGGCTGAAGAGAGAAGAGGGTGCAGGTTCAAACCCTTGAGAGCGGCGGACTTTAATTCTTTTATCCGGGGAAATGATCTGCAGGATGTTAAACAAGGGGGTCACAGGTACACGTGGGTGAGTAGTGACGGTTTGAAGATGAGCAAGCTGGACAGATTCCTTGTAAATAGAAAATTCTTGGATGATTGGCCTAATTTGGCGGCTATTGTTGGGGACAGAGTGTTTTCTGACCACTGTCCAGTTTTGTTGAAAACAAGGACTGTGGATTTTGGCCCTTCTCCGTTCAGATTTTTCAATCATTGGCTCTCAGTGGAAGGTTTTGGAGATCTAGTAAAAAATATGTGGAATCAAACTTTGATTTCTGGCGTTGCGGATATTGTGCTAAAAGAGAAGTTAAGAGCCTTGAAGATCAGAAGAAAAGATTGGAGGAGAAGTAATCTGTCAGAGGTAGGGGGAAAGGTGGAAGCTTTAAAATAGGAGTTCCTGTAGCTGGATCGTCAAGCGGAGATCGAAGACTTGTCCTCAGAAGATCGCAGGGAGTGGCAGGACTTAAAAATTAGCCTTGTCAAGGAGCAGAGAAACGTCTCAAAAGATTTGAAACAGAATGCCAGATTGAGGTGGGCGGTGGAAGGAGACGAAAACAGTAAATTCTTTCATGTGGTTGTTAGAGGGAATAGAAGTAGGAATTCGTTACAGGGGCTTATTGACTAAGTCAATGGAAGTTCGACTAAGGATTCGAAGGTCATTAAAGACGCAGTCCTGGAGTTGTTTAGGAATCAGTTTACAGAACCTAAAGTGGATAGACCAGAGTTCTTAAGTCACGGATTCAGGAAGCTAGATGAAGCCAAAATCTCTATCCTAGAAGCGCCGTTCACGGAAGTGGAAATCAAGAAGGCAGTGTGGCAGTGTGAAGGAGGTAAAGCGCCTGGCCCCGATGGCTTCAACTTTAATTTCATCAAAACCAATTGGGAGATCATCAAGGAAGATTTGATAGCAGCAGTCCGCAATTTTGAAGCGTCTGGAAGTTTTGGGGCGGGGTGCAATTCCTCCTTTATTGCTATGATCCCAAAGGTGAAAGATCCCATCCTAATTTCAGACTTTCGACCGATTAGTCTCATTGGGTGTTTTTATAAAGTAGTGGCAAAGCTACTTGCTGAAAGATTAAAGGTGGTCTTGGATGATCTGGTCGGGAACTGTTAGTCAGCCTTCATTCAAGGACGCCAGATAACAGATGGGATTTTGATTGTAAATGAGGCGGTCTCCTCGGCTAAGAAAGAAAAGCGCCAAATGCTCCTTCTGAAAGTGGACTTTGCCAAGGCGTACGACAGTATCAGTTTGAGATTCTTGGAGTCCATCCTTCAGCAGATGAACTTTGGGGTAAAATGGCGGAGATGGATTTCTGGTTGCTTGGAATCGGCTAGGTTTTCTATCCTTGTTAATGGTAGTCCTACAACAGAGTGCAAAATGGAAAGGGGCTTGCGTCAAGGGGATCCGTTATCCCCTTTTCTCTTTATTTTGGCAGCTGAGGCACTCAATGTCATGATGGAGGAAGCGGTGGCCCAAGTTGTGTTTCGCCCTGTTAAGGTGGGAAGAGATGAAGTCGGGCTCTCTCATCTTCAGTTTGCAGACGATGCAATTTTTTGTGGGAAGTGTTCGGTGGACAATGTCAAATCACTCCTGGATATTCTTAATTGTTTTGACATGGTCTCGGGGCTCAGAATCAACCTGGAAAAGACTAGGGTGTTTGGTGCGGGAGTTGATATGGATGCGGTCTCTAGTGTTGCTCGAGCGGTGGGTTGTCGGGCGGCAGGCCTTCCTTTCACTTACTTGGGTCTGCCTGTGGGTTCTAACATGAGCAGAATTAAATGTTGGGATCCCTTAGTGGACAAAGTCGAGAAAAGTTGTCAACTTGGAAGGCCAACTCGCTATCAATTTGTGGACGATTAACGCTGATAAGCTCGGTTCTTGGAAGCTTACCCCTATATTATCTCTCGGTGTTCCGTGCTCCATCTGGGGTGGTAAAGAAGATCAAAACTTTAAGAAACAAATTCTTCTGGGGGGCTTCAGGGGAAGGGAAAAAATGATATGGGCTAGGATTGAGAACCTGTTCGGAGATAACGAAGTCGGGGGCTGATAGTGGGTAGCTTAAGAGCGTTGAATCTAGCCTTGTTAGAGAAGTGGTGATGGAGGTGGCTGAAGGAAGGGGATAGCTTTTGGGCAAAGACAGTAGCGAGCATTAATGGGGGGTGCCAGGTACTTTGTTTCAAGGTAAGGGGCTAGGAGTGTGGTCGGTCTGGAGTGACATAAGTAAGGCGAGAGGTGAGGTAGAGAGTTTGGGAGTGGGGTTCACAAATTTAATCAAGAAAGAGGTAGGAATGGGGAACAACACGATATTTTGGGGTGACGTGTGGGTGGGAGGTTGTCCGCTTATGATGTGGTTGTCAGAATGCTCTGATACCAATTGATGTGGTTGTCAAAATACTCTGATACCAATTGATGTGATTCCGGGAGGGTATCCTGGAACACAAGGAGCAGATCTAGCCAACAAAGGAGCAACACGGGGTATGTATGATTGATGAGGCGAAAATGTCAACAGGTTGACAGATCCGGAATGCATAAAAACAAAACGATGCGGAAGCTTGTGAAACGAACAGATATGGCCGCCAACTCCTCCTGGATCCTTGCCCAGGCAAAGATGGTGTTATACCTTTGGCGACTCCTCCTTCTTGATATCAAAAAAAGGTCCAAGACAAAGAAAGCTTTCGTTTCCAAAATTGACCGGGTCTAAGTCCTTGAATGAACCTAGATATTCTGGCTTCTCCTTTCTCAATCACATTTGCCTTAAGAATGTCTGCCTCCATCTCTTTATGGTAGTCTAGAACACATTTAGTGCCTTGGACAATGGTTTGACGGAGTTTGAGACACCCTCGGCCATGAGACTTTTCTGCCTTTTGACCATTCTCGAATCGGGCAAATTTTTCATTTATTGGAGCCATTTGTTCCTGCAACATTTTTTTTGACTTGTGCTAACAATTTTTTGTTAGCTATTTTCACTCAAAACTCACAAGATTCTCTTTATAAACCTAGCAACTTTTTCTGGCTCAGAATTCTTAAAAACGTGATTCAAAACAAGTTTAATAAGACACAATAAAATAAAACCTTAACAGACCTCAACAGGTTGAAGGAAGTGTTGTTACTTTTTGCAAAACGGTTCTTTTGTGGGTTTTGGAAAAGGATATTCCGCAACTTTTGAAAGAACAGGTTTGAAAAGGCTCTGAGGTTGTTCTTTTTCTTGCCCTTTGTTTGAAATTGTTCCAAGAATTCTTCAAATTGCCTTTTCTGCAATCTGTCAACAGGTTGAACCAATGTTAGATTTTTTTTCAATGCAAATAAGATGCGATTTTATTTTTATTTTTTTCTATGCAGATTGCACAACACTGGAACAAGAAATTAAAAATGGCAAGAACAACCGAGAAAAACACAATGATAACAAAAATGATATATGTTGCGGAATAAAAAGAAAAGGGTAGAAAAACTTCTCCTTGTTGAGCAAGTGGCTCTGATACCAACTGATGTGGTTGTCAGAATTATCTGATACCAATTGATGTGGTTGTCAGAATTCTCTGATACAAATTGATGTGGTTGTCAAAATACTCTGATACCAATTGATGTGATTCCGGGAGGGTATCCTGGAACACGAGGAGCAGATCTATCCAACAAAGGAGCAACACGGGGTATGTATGATTGATGAGGCGAAAATGTCAACAAAGGTTGTGGATCCGGAATGCATAAAAACAAAACGATGCGGAAGCTTGTGAAACAAACGGATATGGCCGCCAACTCCTCCTGGATCCTTGCCCAGGCAAAGATGGTGTTATACCTTTGGCGACTCCTCCTTCTTGATATCAAAAAAAGGTCCAAGACAAAGAAAGCTTTCGTTTCCAAAATTGAGGGGAAATGATGATGGGGGCCAACACCTCCTTCTGCCAATGAGAAGGCAATATTGGTCTTAGTAGACTTGTCAAGAAAACTCAACAAGAATTGAGTGGAAAAAGGTAGATAGGTTGGAAAGAGAATCACTCTCAATTTCAAGGAAAAAAGGTAAAATATATTTGATGATTGAATTGTGTCTTGCAAACTAACCTAGACCTCCTTTTATAGGACAAGGAAGCTAGAAATCTAAATCAACTGACAAGTCCCTTCATCTCCACTATAAATGATGGAATTTAAAAGAGATGTAAATATGAGAATTTAAAACAATTATTTCCAAACTTATTCTAGGCTAGCTAAGGGGTAGAACTAGCCAAATTATATCTAAAAACTGAAATAAAATGATGGAAATTCGAGTTGGAAGATGAGGGATGAGTTTTGGCCAAATAAATGAGGAGTAAATGATCCTCATTTAAGTGCTCTTGATGGAGGGGCTTCAAGGCTTGTAACTCCTTCTTCACCAATGGTTTATGGATGATTTTGGATGACTCTTGAGTCCTCAAGGCTGCTGAAGTTTGTTGACTTTAAGGATTTTGATGATAACAAAGTTTTGGGACATTTTGTAAAGTTTAGAAAAGTTTGTGTATGTTTGGTACATTTAGTCTTTTAATCATAAAATACGTGTGGGCTTCACTTCACACTTAATGGGCCTCTGATTTAAATTTCGAATTCAGCCCATTTGTGTTTAAACAGGTTTGAATGTAGTTGAGTTCGTTTAGAACTCTACCTCTCGCGTTTTCGTCTCAAGCTTCCAGCAGTTTGTTACGGATTCATCTCTGGCGAAATTCATGGCTCTCATAACAAAAGAGACGTTGCAGAAGCTCCAGGACGCTCCTAGTTTCTGAGTCTTTAAATACAGACTTCACACTTTCGAAGAACTCACTTCTTCTCTTGACAAGCATTCAAGTTTTCGTTTCATAAGCAAAGCAAGTCAAGTCAAGCTCTCCAGCACCGATCTTCAGAAGAACTAGCTTCATCTTCATAGTAGCTTTTAAGGTTATTTCGAGAGAGAGAAAAACTGTTTTGAAAAATCGTTTTGTGTGTTTTCGATAAAACCTCAACAGGTTTAGATTTTCGTAAAAATCAAATTGTTCTTAGGTTTGTTTTGGTGAGCCTCGGGAAAACCAAACTGGGTTTTGTGTTAGGTTTTTTAGTAAGCCTCGGGAAAACTATTTTGGGTGTGTGTTAGGTTTTTTGATGAGCCTTGGGAAAACCATAGTTAGGTTTTTAGTTGAGCCTTGGGAAAAACTATTTGTACTTTTTCTTGGTGTAACCTTGTTAAAGTATAGTGGAAGAACTCTCAAGTTGTGGACTTGAGGAGAGGACGTAGGTCTCTGACCGAACCTCTATAAATCCTGGTGTCGTTTTCATTCTTGCTAAAGTTCGTGTTTCTAAACTGGTTGACATCGAGTCAGAACTTTCGATTTTGTCAAAACGAAAAGTTTTTGAGGCCAACCAATTCACCCCCCTCTTGGCTGCCTACTTGGGACAACAGTTGGTATAAGAGCACACAGTGATCTGTGATAAAACCTCGCGGTTTCAGATCCAAAGATCTAATGGCATCGGTTCCAAGCATGATCCTTGAAGGATACAACCCATCTAGACCACCACTGTTTGATTCAGCAAATTTCAATTGGTGGAAGACAAGAATGCAAAACCACATTCAGGCGCAAGATCATCATCTTTGGAGAATCATTAAAGCTTTTTACTTTAGGACCTCACATTCCAACCATTGTTACTTCTTTTTAGTCGATGATGGGATAGTTGAGCCAAAACCTCTCAAGGACTACACTCCAGACGATGACAAACTATGCACCTTGAACGCTAAAGCGGTAAATGTAATTCTTTGTGCTTTAACTCCTGATGTTTTTAATATTGTCTCTGCTTGTGACACTCCGCCGCCGGGTCACGCTACGTGAAGAAGAAAGAACTGTTGCACATGAGATATGGAATAAGCTTCTAGTAACCTACGAAGGAACGGATCAAGTCAAGGACACCAAGATGTTCATGTTGGTTAAAGCTTATGAAATGTTTGCCATGGATCTAAAGGAGACCATTGCGGGCATGCATAGAAGGTTCAACGAGATAATCACACCTTTGAGACAATACGGTAAGATCTATAAGAGTGAAGAGTTGGTAAGAAAAATTCTGTGGAGCTTACCACTATCATGGAGAAGTACCGTGGAGGCTATAAGTGAAGGAGGTAGTATCAAAACCATTAGTGTTGATGAATTATTTGACAAACTAATGACTTATGAAATGAAGGATAGAGAAGATGAAAAGATGAACATGAAAAATAAATCTATTGCCCTGAAGGCAAAAGAATCAGAAGAAAGTTCTACAGATGAGGAGGACACAGGTGATGAAACGGCCATGATAGCAAGAAAAATTCGAAAGTTGCTCAAGTACAAAGGAAGGTACCAACAAATGAAGGACAAAAAGAGAAGCCCCTTCAAACCATCAATCTGTTACAACTGTAGTGGAAGAGGACATATGCAGTTTGACTGCCCAGCGAACGAAAGCAGTTCAAAGAAACAGAAGGAAAATTCAGACAAAAAGAGAACCTTCAAGAAAAGGAAACCTAGATTGAAGGGAATGGCCGCCTGGAGTGATAGCAGTTCAAACTCAGATGATTCATCCTCAAATGAGGAGGAAGAAGCACACCTGTGCCTAACAGAAAGCGAAGAAAGCATCACGTTCAGGAGCTGTCAACCTGTTGACATCGAGCTCCAGACCTCTCAACCTGTTGAGACGTGCCTGATGGCTACCGCAGAATCTGAGGTAATGAGTGATGCTGAATCTTTTAACTCTTCCAGTTCATCTTATGTTGATGATAGAACACAAATGCTGAAAGAATTTGCTGAGGTATGTCAGGACTACGATACTCTCATTAAGAAGCTTAAAACCGATAATGCGAAATTGCTAGAAGAGGTAACCAAGTTAAAAGTTAAAAATGAAAAGCTGGAAAAAACTTTATCTGATTTCATAAATGGTGAAAAGAACCTGAACAGCATGCTAGGAAGTCAGAAGTCTTACTATGATAGGACCGGAATAGGATATGAACAAAAGAGACCTAGTTTTCAAACAAGGTTTGCCAATGTCACTTATATAACTTGTGAGACTTGTCGTAAAAAGGGACATAGTAGATTTGAGTGTCTCTTTAGAAATAGACGTATTATGCATGGGGTCAAACAAGTTTGGGTTATTAAAAATGTGACTAACCCTTATGGACCCAAGAAAGTGTGGGTACCAAAAGTCAGATGCAATGTTCAACTTGTTTAGGTCATGAAGAAACACACATGGTACTTGGACAGCGGCTGCTCAAGACACATGACCGGAGATAAGAGTAAGTTTTTCAGCTTTACCCCAAGGAAAGGAGGGACGGTATCCTTCGGTGACAATAGTAAAGGTCAAATACTTGGTATTGGTAAGGTTGGTAAGATTGGTTCTTCGGCAATAAACAATGTCTTACTTGTTGAAGGACTAAAACACAACTTGTTGAGTATTAGTCAACTTTGTGATAGTGGTTACCATGTCATATTCAAATCCGATCAATGCCATGTAATAGATAAATCGACCAACTGCACTAAATTCGTTGGAAAGAGATGTGGAAATGTGTACACCTTTGATTTAGATGATCTATTCTCATACAATGTAAAATGCCTCATTGCTTCTAACAAAGATGAAAGTTGGTTGTGGCATAAAAGATTAGGTCATGCGAGTATGTACACAATTGCAAAGCTGCTGAAGAAGGATCTTGTAAGAGGACTGCCGAAAATCAAGTTTGACAAGGATAAAGAATGCGCAGCCTGCTTGAAAGGCAAACAAACAAGAGCCTCATTCAAGTCTAAACAGGTTGTGACGACTGCAGGAGTTCTAGAACTTCTGCACATGGATCTCTTCGGCCCCATCTCGACTACAAGCCTTGGAGGTAAACGTTACTGTCTAGTTATTGTTGATGATTATTCAAGATATACCTGGACATTCTTCCTTGCTAAGAAAAGTGAGACTTGTGAGAATTTTGTCAACTTTGTCAAGAAAGTTCAAAATGAGCAAGGTAAGAAAATTGTTGCTATACGTAGTGACAATGGTGGAGAATTTGTCAATTCTGAAATGGAATCCTTCTATACTTCTCTTGGTATATCTCACAACTTGTCTTGTGCAAGAACACCGGAACAAAATGGTGTGGTAGAGAGGAAAAATCGCACCATCGGGGAAATGGTAAGAACAATGCTCAATGACTACTCTCTTCCTAAATACTTTTGGGCAGAAGCAGCAAGCACTTCATGTTACATACTCAATAGAGTCTTGATTAGGCCTATCCTAAACAAGACCCCTTATGAGCTATGGAAGGGTAAGAAGCCGAATATCTCTCATTTTCATACTTTCGGTTGCCAATGCTTTGTTCTGAACCTGGATAAACAGCAACTAGGTAAATTTGATTCAAAAAATGATGAGGCAATCTTTCTTGGTTACTCTCTAAAGAGTAGAGCTTTTAGAATCTTCAATAAACGAACCTTGAAGGTAGAAGAATCTATACATGTTGTTTTCGATGAAACTAACATTGTTGTCAGAGAAGAAGATGATGCCACTGAAGAACAGGATAACGCACAACAGAAGGAAAGTGATCCAGTGGACAATCAGAAAGAAATCAATGCGGAAAGTACGTCTCAACCTATTGAGACGACACCAGAAGACCAAGATTCAGTCACGGTTCAGACTTCTCAAGGCCTACCTCACGAATGGAAATTCAAGCACAAATCGAGCCACCCTCAGGAGAACATTTTGGGTGATATAACCCAAGGGGTAATGACGCGATCAGCTTTAAAGAATTTTTGTGCGTTTAATGCTTTTGTTTCCCTTGTAGAACCCAAAACCATAGATGAAGCACTACAAGATGAAAACTGGATAGACGCCATGCAAGAAGAGCTGAATCAATTCAAAAGGAATGAGGTATGGACTTTAGTACAAAGGCCAAAAGACCACTCGATAGTTGGTGCTAAATGGGTCTTTAGGAACAAGCTTGATGAAAATGGTATTGTCACTAGAAATAAAGCAAGGCTAGTTGCCAAAGGCTACTCACAGGAGGAGGGAATTGACTATGACGAAACTTAGGCTCCTGTGGCTAGACTAGAAGCAATAAGGATGCTTTGTGCGTTTGCATGTTTCATGAACACTCAACTTTTTCAAATGGATGTAAAAAGCACTTTTCTAAACGAGTTTATAAAAGAGGAAGTTTATGTAGAACAATCTCCCGGTTTTGAAGATCCTCACTTTCCAAACCACGTTTTCAGATTAAAAAAGGCTCTTTATGGTTTAAAGCAAGCTCCTAGAGCTTGGTATGAAAGGTTGAGCACTTTCCTAGTTGATCATGGTTTTACAAGAGGAAAAGTCGACAATACTCTTTTCATTAAGTTTTGTGAAAAGGATATGTTGCTTGTGCAAATTTATGTTGATGATATAATATTTTGTGCAACTAATCAATCCTTGTGCAAGGAATTCTCTGAGTTAATACAGGGAGAATTCGAGATGAGCATGATGGGCGAACTAAGCTACTTCCTTGGACAACAAATAAAGCAATCAAAGGAAGAGATTTTTATTAGTCAAGCCAAGTACATAAAGGATATCTTGAAGAAATTTGGCTACACTACAGCAAAGCCTAGCCCCATACCTATGAGTGCAACGGTAAAATTGGATGAAGACTCCAAGGGTAAACAGGTTGAGCAGAAGCTTTATAGAAGCATGATTGGCTCTCTACTTTATCTTACTGCAAGTAGACCTGATATTCTCTTTAGTGTATGTCTATGTGCAAGATTCCAATCTAACCCTAAAGAATCTCACTTGCATTGCATTAAAAGAATTTTCAGATACTTAGTTGATACTCCAACTCTCGGTTTATGGAACTCAAAAGATACCTTGTTTGAGCTTCATGGCTTTACTGATGCAGACTTTGCAGGCAGCAAAGTGGATAGAAAATCCACAAGCGGAACTTGTCAATTTTTGGGAAGCTGCTTAGTTTCTTGGTTTTCAAAGAAACAAAACTCAGTTGCTTTATCAACCGCAGAAGCTGAGTACATAGCTGTAGGAAGTTGTGTAGCTCAAATCTTGTGGATGGTACACCAATTGAAGGATTTTGGTTTTAATTTTAGAAAAGTTCCCATTAAGTGCGATAATACAAGTGCAATATGTTTAGCCAAAAATCCAGTCCATCATTCTAGAGCTAAACACATTGAGGTAAGGTATCATTTTATTAGAGAACATGTTGCTAACGAAGATGTTCTACTTGAGTTTGTTGATACAAATCACAAGCTAGCGGACATCTTCACAAAACCTCTGAATAAAGAGAGGTTCACATTCATCAGAAGAGAATTGGGCATGAGCAATCCAAGATGAAAGTCAGGTATGTTTCTGTAAACCCGTTGAGAGTCTGTCAAAAGGAAAAATGTTAAGCAATATGAAAATTAATTTCATAATTGCAAAGCACAAATTCCTTATATTAAATGTGTACATGAATGTCCCAGATTTTTCAATTTTTTTTGGAAAGCCAAACGTTTTTTTAAAACGTTTTCTCGTTTTTTAAAGGTTTTTAAAAGGAGGTGTTTTGGAGTTTCGGTAAACAAAAAGGTTTTATTTCGCAAATAACCTATTTCTTGGCCTCCGTCTTCAGACCTCGACAAATTCCCTTACTGTTTCTCTTCTCCTTAACCCTAAACCCCCAAAATCGCAACATTCCAGTAGCTCGAGCAGCGACGGTGATTTCCGAGTTCAAGCATGGCCAAAGCCGACTGCTTCAGAAAAACAAACCGATCTCAACCTGATGAGGTCAGTTGATTCGTCTACCGAAACTGAAGCCTTGGGCGATCAGGAATTCTTGAATCAGGTTGCTGATAACCTAGCACGGCTAGGACTTGGGCTGGGCAAAACCCTCCCAACACCGCCACCTGTAGCGCCAGATTTCAGTCCAGTGGCAAC
Organism: Stellera chamaejasme; assembly: GCA_024586325.1. NCBI lineage: Eukaryota > Viridiplantae > Streptophyta > Magnoliopsida > Malvales > Thymelaeaceae > Stellera > Stellera chamaejasme. The sequence goes on along the minus strand of CM044981.1, from coordinate 50,675,640 downwards.
TCCGGTTTGCAGCGCCTCCTCCTCCTCTGTGGTCAGTGTCTCCTCAAAAGAGGATGACGAGTTTGAGGTCACATTGGCAAGTTTTCTGGAAAGTTTGAAGAAGCGAAATAGGCAGCTTACAGGTCCAGTGTCAAGTAGAACTCGCAAACAAGGAGATGGTTTGCGAAGAGTTGTGGCAAAACCCTCACCAAAGGGGTCTACTTCGGCCTCTCTTTCCGTTTCCTCCACTGGGAAACGCAAGCGAGCAGTCTCCTCTAGTTCTTCTCCTGCAAAGAAACAGAAGGCTGCCATCCCTACCACCAAGGCCAAAAAGTCAAAGAAATCAGAGGCTAAACAACCAGCACCGTTTCAACCTGTTGAGGTAAACCCTAAGTTCTCGGTCTTTCTCAGAAATTGCTATATATCTAGGGAATCAGTTGAGGCTTTCAAGATCAGTGAAGTGAATGAGTGGCTAGATTTTTATGGCCTGATGCCATTCGTTTCAGCAAAAGCAAAAGGTTTTCGAGTTCTAGTTTCGGAATTCTTGTCCAAATTGAAAGTGGCTGCTGATGAACACAGCATAGTGTCTAGGGTTCAGAAAAGAACTATAGAGATCACACATGATCAGTTCTCAGCTGCTTTAGGAGTCCTAGACTGTGAGGCAGAGGAGCCCGACACTCCAGAGCTGAGAAACACTGCTTTCATATACTTTTTCGGTGATCTCGGGATTCCTTTTGATGCCCTGCCCTACCAATTTACTTCTATGATGTTCTCTCAACTCAGCCATAGGGTACTGCATTGGATTATTGGTGCAATTCTGTTCCCAAAGGAAGGTACTCAAATAGTCACTTGGGGTGACTTATGCCTAATGTACAAGGTCATCCACGGCATGCCTATAGACTTCGGAAGAAGAATAGTCCAACTTCTTGGACTATCCGTTGAGGGAAGTCATGGCGAGCACATGCCTTACGCCTCCCTAATCAGTGGATTCCTTGAGCAGAATCAAGTACCTGGAACAGAAGCTGGGATGGAAAACTGGGAGACTTCTACGTACCTCATCAGCACTACTGTTAAGAAAAGTGGATTCAAACAAGCTGAAGATGGTACATGGGTAAGGATCCAAAGCAAGCATGACCTGGCTCTGGCAAAGCTAAGGGAGAACAGTGCAGTCAGGGTTGCAAGACAACAGAACAGGGAAAGGATTAACAGAGAGAAGGCGTCTAAACCTGTTGAGCCAGCTACTGAGGAAGCAGCTCAACTCGTTGAGGCAACACCTGCCATATCTTCTGAAAAACCTGTTCAACCTGAAAACCTCCCAGATGAGCTAGCAGAATCCTGGAATACTCCTCCTCAATCCCCAACCATGACCTGATAACTCCTCAATCCCCATCTTCAACTGCTTCTGTTCATGTTTTTAACTCTATATTCTGTTTTAAACAAGTCAGTACTTATTTCCTTTTAAACATTCTGGGATTGTACATACATATTGCTGCTATGATTCCTACTATGCTTTGACCTGGATACATTACTTGTCTTATTTGATCTGTTTTTTGATTCTGACAAAAAGGGGGAGAAGTTTAGGAGTTTATGAGATGAGTTTAGAAAATGCTACTGAAATGAATGAGCTTATTCTGATTTTGATATGCTGAGATGCCTAAATTCTTCTTGCTTTTGCCTATGAGATAGGACTATTTTACTAAGGGGGAGATTTTTCAAAGACTTCATTTTTCAAGACTTTCAAACTGTGTTTTACTAAGGGGGAGTTTTTCAAACAATTTCTCAAAACCTCTAAAAAGTTTTGACATCATAAAAAAGGGGGAGATTGTTGACTTTAAGGATTTTGATGATAACAAAGTTTTGGAACATTTTGTAAAGTTTAGAAAAGTTTGTGTATGTTTGGTACATTTAGTCTTTTAATCATAAAATACGTGTGGGCTTCACTTCACACTTAATGGGCCCCTGATTTAAATTTCGAATTCAGCCCATTTGTGTTTAAACAGGTTTGAATGTAGTTGAGTTCGTTTAGAACTCTACCTCTCGCGTTTTCGTCTCAAGCTTCCAGCAGGTTGTTGCGGATTCATCTCTGGCGAAATTCATGGCTCTCATAACAAAAGAGACGTTGCAGAAGCTCCAGGACGCTCCTCGTTTTTGAGTCTTTAAATACAGACTTCACACTTTCGAAGAACTCACTTCTTCTCTTGACAAGCATTCAAGTTTTCGTTTCATAAGCAAAGCAAGTCAAGTCAAGCTCTCCAGCACCGATCTTCAGAAGAACTAGCTTCATCTTCATAGTAGCTTTTCTGGGTTATTTCGAGAGAGAGAAAAACTGTTTTGAAAAATCGTTTTGTGTGTTTTCGATAAAACCTCAACAGGTTTAGATTTTCGTAAAAATCAAAGTGTTCTTAGGTTTGTTTTGGTGAGCCTTGGGAAAACCAAACTGGGATTGTGTTAGGTTTTTAGTAAGCCTCGGGAAAACTATTTTGGGTGTGTGTTAGGTTTTTTGGTGAGCCTTGGGAAAACCATAGTTAGGTTTTTAGTTGAGCCTTGGGAAAAACTATTTGTACTTTTTCTTGGTGTAACCTTGTTAAAGTATAGTGGAAGAACTCTCAAGTTGTAGACTTGAGGAGAGGACGTAGGTCTCTGACCGAACCTCTATAAATCCTGGTGTCGTTTTCATTCTTGCTAAAGTTCACGTTTCTAAACGGGTTGACATCGAGTTAGAACTTTCGGTTTTGTCAAAACGAAAAGTTTTTGAGGCCAACCAATTCACCCCCCCTCTTGGCTGCCTACTTGGGACAACAAAGTTCGTCCTTGATGAGAAGTGAACTGTTGGAAGCCTTTGAAGTGCATTGAATGCGCCGGCTGAAAACTCAACAGGTTGAGAAATTCGTGAGCCATGCACTTGGGCCAAATTGTCATTTGGTTGAGCCCAAACCGAAATGTTGAAAACTGTTTGAACAATTTGAGAATTGGGTTGGCCCAAATTGAGGAGTGCTTGCACTTTTCCTTCATCTCCAAGAATATGTTCATTTTGCTCCTCAAGCTTTCAAAACTGTCCATCAACAGGTTGAGAATGTTCTTTGCCTTCTTGGTTTGACTTTTTGTAGTTGATCCTCCAAGAACAATGAATGGATCTTGATATTTGGCTCTAGGCTGCTCCTTATCATTTGATTCATTGAAGGTGGAAGTGTCCCAAAAGCCAATGACCTCTTCTTTTGGCATGTGAGCTCTTGGATCCTCAAGGTTGCACATGGGTGCATCTAGATCACTTGTCGATTTCGCGTCAGCTTAAGGACAAGTTTAGGAGGCTGTATGAGTTGGATATGAATTAAAACAGTTTGGTGGTAGAGAAGATTAGGTGGGAGGAGGGGGAGTGGATTTGGGACTAGCGATGGAGGACGCGTCCAAGGGGCAGAACGGAACGTTAGCTTTATCAAATGCTTCTTCTCTTACAGGACTTTTCCCCAAGCAGGATACCATGGATATGTGGCGCTGGGAGTCGGAGGCAGTTGGCTTGTTCACAGTCAAGGCCTTATCCCGGATGATAAATGAGCGATTAGCAGCCAACCATGACGTCCCAATGAAGTGGTGTAATAAAGTGCCTAAGAAGGTCAACGTGTTCATCTGGAGATCTTCCCGGCGCTACATCCCAGTTCGTGCCCAATTGCTTCAGAGAGGGGTGGAGCTAGAGTCTGCAGTTTGCCCACTCTGTTCTGCCACAGCTGAGACAGTGGACCACACTCTTGTTTGGTGCACGACCTCTACAGAGATATGGCGAAAGGTGGCGGTTTGGTGCGACGTGGATGTTCAGGATTTTATGGACTTTGTTGAGGTCCTGGAGGGCAATCTCATCTCTCAAGTCCATGCTAAAGGTAGACAAGTGTGGCAGGGCATTGTTTACATTACCGCCTGGATGATTTGGAAAGCTCGCAACAATGTCGTCATGCAAAATATCCAATGGCAAGCATTCCAGATTTTTGCTGACATTCAGGTTATGTCTTATCTTTGGATCTGCAGCAGAACCCCGAAGCTTCATCTTTCTTGGACGGACTGGTTGTTGGCCCCGCTTTTAAGGGCAGTTGAAGTCTTGCGCTAAGTCGATTTGGTGCTGATTTGGTCTTTTTTTGTTCTTCTCTTGGTGCTTTTTCTTTGTTAGATGCTGTTTTGAGCTTGCAGGGGTGGTTGGTTGGTCATTTTTCAGGGGAAGTGCTGGCCAATTTTTTTTAGGGTGGTGTTGTTTTGGTGTTTTGTTGACACTACGTGCGTGATACACATTTTACCGCGGCCTTTACCGAGCCTAAGGCCGCGGTAAAACGTTGGACGCGGTAAAGTGGCAGCGAGCCACGTTTACCGCGGCCAACGGCGTGGTAAGGCCACGGTAAAACCTCGTGGTCCACGAGGCGGTTTAACTAGCCGCTTACTGCGGCCGTCTACTGCGTAGAGGGCCGCAGTAATTTTTCCATATATAAGCAGCACCTCCGGTTTCGCAAACAACACTTCATATTTTCCTTCATGTCCTTTCAGATTTTTCCTTTAATTGTTTACTAATCGAAGAAAGTATATACAATCCGGTGATTTCAGTTGAAGATCAACCGCCGACAGTTATTGTGTCTCTTTTAGGTAACAAATATTATTTTTTAGATTTATTTATATATATTTTTATGAGTTCTTCAAAAATGTTTTATTTATATGTTTTTCAGTTGCTTACTTATGTAATTAAACTAAAGTAGTTCATTAGCCATAGTACTTGTCTATGAAAAATTGTAGTAATATATTGTTTTATGAATTATGCGTTTCTTGTTGCTCGGGAAAAGGGAGAACAATTTGTGAAATGTCCTTGTAGAAAATGTAAAAATAGATATTATCATGATCGATAAACAATCACTACGTGGAGGGGAGGGCGATTACTGCGTCCCTCAACGCAGTTGGGCCGCGGTAGCTACTGTGGTGAGGGCCGCAGTGAATACCGCGGTAAAAATGGCCGCAGTATCTCGAACACTAGGCTGAGGCCGTGGTGCGTACTGCGGCCTCACCACGCACGAGGCCGCAGTAACCGTTTTCAATAATTAAAAAAGGTGGATGAATCCGGATGAATTTCATCCGGATTCATCCACCTTTTCCCAGAAATACCCAGAAATAAGAAGGAGGAGCAAGTGGCGGTGGGGACGGCGTCAGTGGAGCGGCAAAGAAGAAGGAGAAGGGAGGTAACAGAAAGAAGAAGAGAGAATGAAAAGAGAGAGATAAGAAGAAAAGAGAAGGAAAAGAGAAAGAGATAAGAAGAAGATGGAAGAAGATGCAGAAAGAAAGAAGAAGAAGAAGAAGAAGAAGAAGAAGAAGAAGAAGAAGAAGAAGAAGAAGAAGAAGAAGGAAGAAGATGCAGAAAGAAAGAAAGAGAGAAGAAGAAGAAGACGGAAGAAGAAGAAGATGATGATAATGATGATGATGAAAAGAAAGAAGAAGAAGATGAAGAACAAGGAGGAGGAGACGATGATGAAGAAGAAGGATTAAAGAAGATGCAAAAAATGAAGGAAGGGGCGGATGAAAAAACCCTAAAAAATGGCTTACTGCGGCCTCTTACTACGGCGTTGGCCGCAGTAAAGCTTACTGCCGTTAACTGCATCGGTTGACTGCGTCTTTGAGCTTACTGCGACCCAAATCGCAGTAAGGGCCGTAGTAAGATTGGTCTTCTTCACGTAGTGAATTGGCAATCATTTACTATTAGATGGATTTCAACCGAATTATCATGTGTGAGATTTTCATGGTAAACGACGTCAAATAAATCCATGTGTTTATCGAGGTTATCAATTTGATGTGGCATCGTCATCATCATCATCGAATATTGCAAGTACGAGTAATTCAATTGAGGGTAATGAAGGAAGGGGTGATTACCGTGAAATGGTCCACGAGGCATTTGTGATTCGTGATCGTAATAATAATTTTGAGGGTGATGATATGCATTAGATGGACGAGGACGACGACACACCTGAAATGCCAAATCGAAGAGCTCAAAAGTTTTTTGATTTATTAGGTGATGCGTCGAAGCCTTTATATGAGGGATGTACTGATAGGCACACGAAATTGTCTGTTATTTCAATGTTCTTGAGCATGAAAAGTCAACATAACGTATTTGACGCTTTTTTTTCTCGGAGTTGATTGAATTTATTAATGAAATACTGCACGGAGAAGAGGCAACTTTGCCTACGAGCATGTGTAGTACAAAAGCTATGATGAAAGAGTTGGGGTTACTGTATAGAAAGATTCATGCATACGAGAACAATTGCATGTTGTTTGACGGTAGAAGAAAGATGTTGAATTAAATTACCTCGTTAATTTTGGGTTGCAAGTTCTGGTTGTTTCTTCTAATTGGTGTTTTGGTTCAATCTTGCCCTTTGACTCCGATTAATTGTCCGCCTTTGTTGTGGAAGTTTTTAGTTGTCTAGCACTTGGTTTGTACTTTTTTTAACCTAATCATTTTTATGCTCTTTTGTTTGGGTGAAATTTATAAGTTAAATTATGACAATATTTGACTTCATATATTTTTAGTCACTGATCACTTTCGTTCCTTGCCTTTTAGTACCTAAGACTTTTTGAATTACTTGTTACTATAAGAAATACCTTGTATTTATTTCATATATTTTAACTTTTTGAATTACTTGTTACTGCTCTTCTTGTTATGTTAGCAGGCCTTTCACTCATAATGATCTCGATTAATTACAGTTTGAGGGCCTCTAGTTGTTAAGTAAAAAATTGAGTAATCTGTCCACATGTATTTTTCTGTTTAGGCAAGTCATTTGGTTGTCTCAATCGTTGAATGTGTAGCTTGATAAGCTTTTGATTCTAGAATCTAGACTTCCCGGTTAGTAAGCCAAATGGGTCTAATTTTAATTTCATCTTCTTCCTTTCTTCACCAATTATAGGATCTAGCTAGTCTAGTTAAAGCATGTTAGAAAATACCTAATATATGGCTGCTACCTTGTAAGATATTTAAAATCTGAACCTATAACTAACTCTAGAGTACAAGTTAGGTAGGAAATCGTTGCTGCCATGTTGTTTATTAGTTTCTTTTAGCAACTATTTCCATAATACAATCCATGTTAGAATTTGACTTTGTTTGTTTAGTGAACTTAAACATGAATACATAGAAGAGCATGAATCCTTGTTGGATCTCTTTGCTATCCACCTATCCTTTCACCATGCCTCTCCATGTCTACTGTCTTTTAGGATCCAAATATGATAGTTTCTCTGAAATATGTCTCCTTTGATGTTAATGCATGATTGTTTGAAACCTTTCTTTTATTGCTTGACTGTCGAGTGTTCTCTGTTGTATGCTGGTGGTAGTCCCCGCTACCACCCCCAAGTATCTTTACTGCTTTCTGCTTTTATTTTTCTCTATTTCCATTCTTTCTTCTCGAGCAAGATACTAACCAATCTTGTCGAGAATTACGTGAGTCTCTGATTCCTCTCAAATGGTATCACTGATACTAAGTGGATATGTAGACAACCCTTTGAGGCCCGAGGCATTAGCATGTCTTATAGTTTGCACGCACTTGTTTCTGATTTCTCCAGAATTATCTAAGGCCATCCAAGGAGAGGATACTTGGAAGTTTCGATTTAAGTCTAGTATTGAGGAGAGATGTCTCAGAATCTTTTGGAGGTTAGTTAATAGACATATCAAGCTAATGGAAAGTGAAGTTCATGGCTTCCCTAATTTAGTATACTCCTATTTTTGTTGAATATGAAAACAAACTTTCCATTCATCACCTAGAATTTATAATTATTTATTTTTTAAATGAAGATTTTAAAATATCAGATAAATGCAAATTAAAGATTATACATATAAGAGATAAAATACCAGTAAATTTGAATGCGATACTTGAATTATATGGAAATGAGAACATTATTAGAAGACTTGCATCTAACACTATATGAATTCCCTAGAAATCTAGTTGTTTATTTTTCATTTATTATCATTGAAACTTGCATAATGGTCAATCGTATTCAATTACAGTTGACCCAAAATCATCCAAAATGAATCATTTGTCCTTTTACAGTTATGATTTGGTACCGAAATCTTTTGGAGCTAACAGTATAAAGTATTTTAGTAAGTTCATAATAAACATCCCCTTTATCGATATATGAAGTTCATAATTACAGTAATTATAAAAACTTATTTGATACTATACATTCATACAAACGTGTAGTGGCAAACTTTCAAGTCAAATGGCCTTCCTGTTGCAACATTCTTACAAAGGAATAGTGAGATGAAGTTTCAAACCGTATCATCATAACTTTTACATTTGCATAAAGATGATTTGAAATAGTTGCTAGTCATGTCCCAAAGATTGATACTTTAAAAAAAAAACATGTAGATATGGAACATAACAAATTAATTAAATTATAATAATATTTCCAATGGATTATTATATTACTTTAAATTTAAATTTACCTGTAAACATAAAATTTTTCATTTTGATGTAATATTCTTAAATCAATTGAAAACGAACATAGCCTTGATATTAATCAGTTGTTGGGGTAAACTGTGAAATAGAAAGAACTAGCTCCATCACGAAATATGTACGTGTAGTAGAGTATAGCAAGGTTTTCGAGATCATAATCTTCTCTATTGCTAGACGAGTCCTCAAAACAGTCGCATGCACAATAATTTTGTGTAGCATTAGGATCATTTGTACAATGGTCATCCCCATTATCAGAATGTACATCAAGAGCCATACAATCTTGGGAGCATTCCTCGTCTTTGCATTCTTCTCCTTCTGCGTAACTGACTCTGATTCCGCAATCCATCAATATAGTTACTGCTGGTGCTACACCGTCACCTGTTATATAACATAGAATTTGTAGTTACTTTCGTTAATTAATTTAGTACATATAGATAAAAAAATTACCCTTCAATGTAAATTCTTTTTACTTTTAGCTGCAGAACTTGAATGGTAGAGTGGAGTTTGATACGAATTTCGACATAGAACAAGTGATCTCCATGACACAGAATGTAAGGGATAACGTTTTTGTACTACAATGGTGCAAAATGATTTTTACACCATCACTTTTTTTGGTAATGAATATGTGAGTCCCTTACTTTTAAATAGTGAATGGCAAGAATCCACAAATTTATTAGCAAAAAGAGATGGTGGTCATTAGTTCAAAATTATATAGTTTTGAATTGACATTTAGAGTTCATTGTAAGGAGGAATGGAGGTCAGAAATTTATACTCTCTTCATCCTCAATTAATGTATACATTTGACTTTCATGTTTTAAGGTTCAATATTTGACTTAAATATTTACTAAGATAAAAAGTGAAAAATGATTCATAAAAAATATATATTTTTTTGAAAAATTTTACTTCAAATTATGATTTGCATAAGAATTATTGAACTTAAAATGCCTAGACACTCATGAAAAAAATGATAGATTAAATACTGTGAAACAGTGGAAACAAATGTATGTATTTTTTTAGGACAAAGGGAGTGTGATTTTTCGTTTAGAATGGTGACCCAAGAAGCTTTATTGTGATTCTATAAGCAAGTCAAGCTTCTAATGCAGGAGTTTCAAGTCAGTGGTTAAGGATGTGGTGGTGAAGTTAGAACATCAAACGGTGATGTTGGGGTTTTAAGTCAGTGTGAGTTCAGCTTCTCTCAAGTGCAATTGAGAAGCATTGCATGTCATTTCAATGATTTTCCTTATTATTTTATGTTTATTTAATTATATTTTTGTTGTTTATTTACATGTGACATATAAATCCAACTATCCTGAGTTTTCGAGTTGCCGATTCGAAGCCCAAATAAAACAGGGAGTGGTAGGTTGACAACCAACTTAAAAAATTGTCACTTTTATACCCATGAATCTTGCAAATACTTGAGTTGGGATGTCCCCCACAAACGACACATTGTATTGGATTTTGAAAGTATTGGATATGAGCAAAGACTAGAGAATTACATAACTCAGGTTATAAGATTCGTTACTCAGGTAAGCAGAAAAATAGATTTGGGGTTATTATAGTCTTAGATAGAAGTCTAAAGGAAGATGAAGTAGTGGTAAAAAGAATACGTTTTACGTTTATGATGATTAAGCTAGAGGTAGGAGTAGAAGATTCTTAATATAATTAGTGTTTGTGCACCCTAAATAGGATTGGATAATGAGACTAAGAGGAATATTTGGGAAGATTTGGATAGCTTGATTGAGGATATACTAACTTGTGAGTAAATCTTTATTGGAAGACATTTCAATGGCCATGTAGGCAAGAATAAATCTAGCTATGAGACGGTGCATGATGCTTTGGTTTTGGGGGAGGAAATGAGGAAGGGATTGCAATCATAAAAGTAATATTTGCTTTAATAAGCAAGACTCTTATCTAGTGACCTTTAAGAATGGATACAATAGCAGACAAATAGACTACTTCCTCGTTAGACGTGGAGTTAAAACTTAGTGTAAAGATTACAAGGTGATCCTAGGAGAGAGCGTTACTAGTTAACATAGGTCAGTAGTGCTAGATGTCCTTATTAAGAAAGGGAAATGTCATAACGAAACTAGAAGCCCTGGGCTTGGATGGTGGAATTTGAAAGGGTAAAACAAAGCCTTTAGGGAGAATGTAGAAAAGTTTCTTTAGTAGATTTAGACACCGCTAAGAACACTTGTTTGGATAATTACAATAGTCTTTATTAAGGAGATAGTAATAGATATCTTTGGTGAGTCAAGGGGTCAAGGGCCACAAAATAAGTAGACTTGGTGGTGCAATGACAATGTCCAAAAAACAATAAAATAAAAAATGGGATTGCTATAAAGACATATCAAAATGCCAAATGAAGAAGCATTCTCAAGATATAAGATAGCATTGTCCTTGTGGATGATACTAAAGAGACGGTAAATCAAAAGCTAGAGAAATGGAGAAATGCGTTAGAATCCAATGACATTAGAATAAGTAAAGCCAGAATAGAGTATATGGAGTGTAAATTTAGCATGCACAAGAGAGAAGAAGGTAAAGGTTCACTTGAGGATCAAGAGCTTTCCAAATATAACTCATTTAAGTACTTAACATTTATTATCCAGAAGAAGGGAAATATTGAGGAAGATGTCAACCATCAGATAAAGGTAGAATGAGCAAAATGGAGATTTGTTACTCATTGAAAACACCCCACTTAAGTTGAAAAAGAAAATTCTATAAGGCATCTATCAGACCAACCATGTTAGATTCAAGCGAGGTTAAACAACGTAAGAGAAAACCTAAACTTAACACGAGTAAGCATAGTTGACAGGCATCTTAGGTTATTGGAACTTGTGGATGAGCTCATTATTAATATAATGGAATCTAGATTCATGATGATTCATGTAGCTGACCCCATCCAAGTAGTTGGAATTAAAACACTTTTGATACATAATTTACATGCGACCAATGGATTAATATTATTAATGTGGCATACTTATCTATATTAGAGACACCTAGGTTGTGTTCTTTTTGCTCAACATTTTTATTTTCAGTGTATCAATTCAATCTTTTTTATCCTATCATTCCCACTCACAAATTTCATGTCATTTATAACAAAAATTGAACTTTTCCCCTTAAAAACCAACAAATTCCAAAGGAGAAATTCCTTAGTGTAAACTACCACTAAATGTAATGAAGTCAATGAACATAGAGCCTTAAGAGATCAACAAACCAAAGAAGCCCAAACAAAATGGCCGAAGCACTAAGAGCTATAAGGTACGTCTGAATTGTGTTTTGTTTATTGGGCCAGATGTGAGTGCATTAAAGGGGCTTGAATCAAGTTGGTTAAAGAAAAATTAACTATTGAATTTAGATTCGAATATATATGATTGACACTACGTAGAGAAATCCACTCATTGCGGCCTCCGCCGCAGTAAATGTCATTTACAGCGACATTTATTGCGGTGAAGGCCACAGTAGGCCGCAGTAAATCCGCAGCTTCTCTACGTAGAATAGGCTTATTGATATAGTTCTCCAATTTTGAAACTACAAATTGACTGGACCACTTGTTCTCCATCTTCATCATCACTTGAATGTTTAAATTTGGTTAATAAACAACACAATTACCAGTTACTCCAGGTCTACAGACACTGTGAAATGTTTTTCGATCCATCCCCCAGCCTTGTGCTAGGAAACCTGAAAATCAATCTTTTTGTCATCCTTTGAACGAATTGCTTAACTAGTTAATTGAAAATTGCAACTAAGCAAGAGAATAAATTGGAGCATCTAATTAGATTAACCTAAAGAAAGAAATAATTAACTACACAAGAGCATAGCTTCTTATTGCGTTCTTTATAGACCGAGTTTTATCACAGCTCTCTCTCATGGTTGAAATCAAATTCATACCTGATCTATAGTCATGAAGCAAAAGGAATTCAGCTATAACGATGACAACCATCAAGAACTTCTTAGGATGACCAAGATTCACCATTTAATTGATCAGAACTTTTGTAACTTTGTTCTTTTTTCTGGATAATTCAGAAACCAATTAATAGAGAGAACATGTAATTACTTGAAGAAAAACTAACATAAGTAGGATATAACAGCTACATCGAAAACCAAATTGTGATCAACATTGGAGTTGGGCTCCAATTTGGCCACATTAGTTGTAGTTTTTTGTTCCTATTACAAGGAAAACTTCAAATACATCGAACTAAAGCAAGAGTTTTGTCTGGTTTGTTTATAATGTAGAGAGGCTTGCAGGCATGTTAGAGAACATGTTAATATTTATTATGAACCAATTGATAGGAAAACATGTACATGTGTATATATATATATATATATATATATATATATATATATATATATATATATATACATTTTCAAAATCAGAAAGAAGCCAATGGCCTAACAATCCAGGTGTGTGGCTGGCCTCTACGAAATTACAATAATACCCTTATTTTTGGTTTAAATCATTTTCCACCAATACTAAAAAATCTAGTCACTTCTGTCTTTTTACATTCCTACTAGTGGACACAAGATATAACGTCCGATCGTCAGTCAATCCATTAAATTTTGGTGAACGTTAACATAACCTAGCAGTAGGGACTAAAATAATTGATAGACAATAGTTGTGGGACTGATTGAGAACGAGTTATAGTTGAAAGTTTAACATGATTGAGTTAACATAGTTCGGAGGATTAGTAGGTGCTCTGTCCGTCCTAAAAGTATTACACCACTTTCCTTTTTGGATTGTCATAAAAGTAATGCAATACTTCCTTTTTTTGGCAACTTTTTACATACTAATTTATCAAAGCATTCTTATCTCTAAGGTTTAAGAGATATAACACCAAAAACTGGTCAATATGGATCTCTTTCTTCTCCAAATAAAACTTTTTATTAAATAATATAATTATTTAATTTCTATTCTTGCAATATTAATTGTTATAGTTTAATTTATTTTACTATTCTCCCTCATTTATTGTGTTTGATTACATCTTTCAATAAAGAAAATGGTAAAATTGGAAAGTCAATACCAAATTTTCTCACCTTAATCTTCGTACCAAATCAAAATGTTGCATTATATTTGAGGCCAGAGGATACAATGCGCCGAGGCTAAACATGAGCCTCTGTAGGCATTGTTTAGTTTATTTACAAAATTGTCATTTTGCTTAAAATCATTGTCACTTCAGTTCCGCCAACGACTCTCCACCACCCTCTCCTTTAACGTCGACAACCTCACCCACAAATGCAACATCTGCAACGAGGCTAGCCACCATAAGCCTCCCTCTGCCACCTGCGACGACCCTTCCATGTCCCGCCACTGCCGCTCTGATTCATGTGTGCTTCATCTTCCATGATTTTCCATTGGATAGGCTTTGGGAGGCCATAAGCACTGCTAATACGAAATCCGACCGTGTCGGAGCGGTCAATCTCTTCCCTAGCCATCGTCGCTCAATTCCCAACCATTTCATTAGCTAAACAACGCACCATCCAGAGCTGCAACCTGCTGCATATGACATAATTATGATGTGTGTACATACCTTAATCATGTGCCTTCGAAACATTATGATGCACCCATTTATAAAAATGATGCAACCACGAACTGCATACAAATGATGCTCAAAGCTATCAGAATGAAGTTAATAATGACAATTAATGATGAATTGGAAGAATATCAGCTAAAGTAGATAGAAGAAGATAAATTTTCAATGAAAGAAGCATCACATTGCTCTACAAAAGCATCATTTTCCATAGAAGCATCATTTGTTGCATGGAGTGCATCATTTGATGAATCAATGGCATCATTTTGGAGGATGAAGTGGATCATCTGAGTTTATCATTCGAGAGATGAAGTGTATCTGGATTGCATCATTAAGGGGAAAAAGTGCATCATGTTTGTAAGGGAGAGCATCATAGTGGAAAGAGTGAGCATCACTATCGTAACCAAACGCATCATTTTGAAAGGTTAAGGAAAAAGAGTGCAACATTAAGTCGTCAGAACGAGTGCATCATATTTGTAATGGAGAGCATTATAGTGCAACAGGAGTGCATTGTAGTGATCACCAAAGGCATCATGGAGGTTGAAGAAAATGAGTGCTTCATTAAGTCATCAGAACAAGTGTATCATATTTGTAAGGTGGTGCATCATACTTGAAACCTTGAGCATCATTCTGGTCACCAAGCGTATCCTTTAGAAAGGTTGAACAAACGAGATGGGTAGGGGGCGAGCCGCTACCCAGCCCGCTACCATGGTAGCGAGGCTGCCTGATGAGGACATCACTCCTAAGAGCACACCAACCCAAGTTGAAGATCAACCCCGAGCTTCAAAGGCACCAAATCCACTCCAAGGCATAGGAGGACCAATGACGAGGTCCCGGTTCAAGAAGGCTCAAGAAAGTCTCAATGCATTCATGAGACTCATGGCACAAGGAGAGGAACGGGATGAGGATCAAGACCAAGTCAACAAACTTCAAGACATAGGCATTCAAGTGGAGAAGTACCCTAGCACCAAGGAAAGCGTCACCCTCACCATTCTGGAAGGCGAAGGACCAGGCGACCCACCCTCAGTTCAGGCGGTCGCCTGGAGAGACACAGGGAGCTGGGCGAGATTCCAGGTGACCCAAATCCTATTCCAGGTGATCGCCTGGCCTCCTGTTCCACATGCCTCCACGCCTTGGCTGACCCAATTTCAGCCCAACAATCTGATATTTGAACATTTCAATTTGAATTAGAATGCAGTTTAAGTAATTTAGGCAATGGGAGGGAAAATGTGTAAGTGGAGGTCTTTGTCAACTAGGTATGGTTAGTGGAAGGTCCCTACCCACACTTACCATATCAAGGGGAATCCCTCCATCCTTCATCCCCATTTATGGAAGCATCACCATGTCTTCCTTTTCTTACATGAAAATGGCAAGTAGACACACAAGGTTGTTGCCAAAAGTGTCTACCAAACTTTGGGTAATAACCTCCACTTGCAATCTCTCATGTTATAAGCTAGAACATGTATGGAACTCATTTCTGAATTCACACATCCGAATTTATTGACTCCATTGAGAGCATTTTGGTTTAGAATTCTTACTATCAATCCATTCCCTTGTTCCATGAGACTTGGTTCAAGATTTATATCTAGCATTGCTCAATCAAGTAGTTGAGAGGTGCTAGATCCATCTCTACCCCTTGGCATTCAAAGTATTGCTTCATCAAGTAGTGAAGAGGTGCTTTGTTGAAGCCGAAATTATCAAGTGTGTTTGTGCTCATCTTCCAAGCTAGATCCTTCCTAGAAGTTGATCATTCTATGATCATATCAAGTGGTATCAGAGCTTTGTTGCTTGGTTGATGATTTTTGTTGTATGTTTCTTGAAGAACCCCTTTATTTCGTTTTTAAAGTTTGAAGAAACTTGTTTCTACTTTTCTACCTTTGGCCGAAACTTTGGGCCTTTCTTTTTCAAAATTCAAGTGCAAAAGGTTGTTGTTTGTTTGTTGAAATGATGTTGCGATAAAGAAAGTTGTGTAGTTGATGCAAAAAATTCAAGAAAAGTTCAACTTTTGAAGAATGAGAAAAGTTGTGTTCATAAAGTGTTCTTGAGTGTTCTTAACATATTCATGCAAGTTCATCACAAAAAGTACATTTGATCCAAAAGACACTTGACAACTTGCACAAGAATTGTTTGTTGTTTTCAAAGATGCTTTCTTACATCCAACCCCACTTCTTTCAACCCTCATCTATCTTAAACACTTTCAAAACCCTAGTTTCAAGTAACTAGCATTTTCTTGCTTACTTGATTTCGGTTTTATTAGTATACTTCTTATTTCCATTGTTGTGTTTACTTGAACAAGGTTGAACAAATTGGTACTTTGAGAGTTTGAAACCGAAAGAGTGGTAAAAGGCAAGAGTGATTCATCATAAAAGAGCCACTTTGAGTGAAACACGAGTGTTGAGTGCAAACACTAAGGGAGTGTGGTGAGGCTTTTTCTACTAACAAATATCTTCAATTGTGACATCTTTGGTTGTTAGGATGGCTTCCCAAGACTCTCCACCTTTGAGTCCGAAACAAGTTCTAATGTATGAAGCCATTGAGAGACTCACTCAAAAGATTGAAGATATGGGTGCTCAACTAGCATCCACAAGTGCAAAGGTTGCACAAATGGAAGTGGTTCAAGGCAAACGACCGGAGAGCTCCCACATTCAAGAAAGGGCCGAAGGTTCAAGAGCCCAAGGTGGAATCACTCAAACCACCTTGGACCCGCCCCTCAAGCCACCTCAACACACTCCTCATAGCCGGCCTCTCTATCATCCAAGGATGGGCCGAGTTGTGGAGGAGATTCCGGATAGCGATGGTGAAGATTACTATGATGAACCACCTCCAAGAAATGCAAGAAGAAGAGTTCATCTTGAAGAGGAGGAAGATCGGTATGAGTCACCACTACCACCTAGAAACCGAGACTTTAGAAGAAGAGTCAACCACCAAGAGCATCAAGCCATCAACAACTTGAGGTTACAAGTTACATCCTTCCATGGAGGAAGAGATCCGGAAGAATTCTTAGAATGGGTCAAGAAGGCGGATAGAGTGTTTGAACGCCTTGGATATCCTGATGAACTCAAGTTGAAGCTTGCGGTGATAGAGTTTTCCTGTTATGCTCTTACATGGTGGGAGCAAGTCAACCATGAAAGAGCAAGAGCACACATGCAACCTCTTGATTCATGGGACAACTCAAGTTGGTGATGAGAAACCGATTTGTTCCTCCCTATTATGACCGAGATTGTTGCCAAAGACTCCAAAATCTTCACCAAGGCAACAAGTGTGTGGAAGACTACCAAAAAGAGTTGGAGAGTGCCTTGATGAGAGCAAACATCCGAGAAGGAGAAGAGGCCAAGATGGCGCGGTTTCTATATGGGTTGAGGAATGATATCTCTAGAGTTGTGGAGTTGTATGACTATAGAAGTTATCAAGACTTGGTGCACAAGGCAATCCGTGTGGAGCACAATATGAAGAAAGGAAACCCTTACACCACCTCCACCACTCAAAACCGAAACACATGGACCAAACCTACCACCTCCTCCAAACCCTTCCAACCGAATCACCCAAGCACCTCCAAACCTACTTACCAAAAGACTTCTTCCACCAACAACCCACCCCAACCGAAACACAACCCTAGCTCCTCCCGGACCACAAACCCGCCCTCACAAACAAGAGTCATTGAGTGTTTCAAGTGCCTTGGCAAGGGGCATTATGCAAGAGATTGTCCCAACAAGAAAGTTATGGTGATTAAACCAAATGGAGACATCTCAAGTGAGGATGAAGAGGAAGTTCCACATGAGCTTTCTCATGAAGAATTTGAAGAGGAAGATGGAGAGTTGCCTCTTGAAGGTCACATCTTGGTCACCAAAAGAGTCCTCCAAAGCACACCCAAGATGGCCGAATCTACTCAAAGAGAAAACCTCTTCCAATCAAGGGCATTGGTGAATGGGACATTGTGTAGTCTCATTGTGGATAGTGGTAGTTGTGTAAATGCCGCAAGTGAAGACATGGTGGATGAGCTCAATCTTCCTACCAAGCTCCACCCTAAACCGTACCAACTTCAATGGGTGGATGATAGGTCATTTGTCAAAGTTGTGAAGCAAGTTGAGGTTCCCATCCGAATTGGCAAGTATGAAGATACCATCACATGTGATGTGGTGAGAATGCAAGCTACTCACATCTTGCTTGGAAGGCCTTGGAAATTTGACAAGAATGCCATTCACCATGGAAATGCCAACAAATATGTCATTACCCACCAAAACCGAAACCTTACCCTACTTCCACTCACACCCACACAAGCTTTACAAGATCAAATCCACTTGGCAAGCAAGGCCGAGAGTAAGAGGAGGGGTATGGGAAGAGAGAAGAGAGAAAAGAGTGAGAAGGATCAAGGATCCTTGAGAGAAAAGAAAGAGTGTGCATATGTGGGAAACACTTTCAGTGAAGAAGAGAGAAAACAAGAGTGCACCCTCCACTTAGCCAAAGAAAAAGATTTGAAAAGAGCACTTTTTGGAAACAAAACTTGTTTTCTCATGGTTCCCACACATTGCATGCTAACACTTGATCATATATCTTCTCTTCCTTTGTATGTGCAACATGTATTGCAAGAGTTTGATGATGTTTTCCAAGAGCTTCAAGGCCTTCCTCCATACCGAGGCATTGAGCACCAAATTGATTTGGTGCCCGAAGCTTCATTGCCAAATAGGGCCGCATCATAAGGCCAATCCTCAAGAATCCAAAGAGATACAATCTCAAGCGCAAGAGTTGTTAGAAAAGGGCTACATCAAAGAGAGTCTTTCTCCATGTGCGGTGCCGGTCATACTTGTGCCAAAAAGTGATGGAACATGGAGAATGTGCATGGATTGTCGCCCCATCAACAAAATCACTGTAAAGTATCGCCATCTCATTCCTAGACTTGATGACATGTTAGATGAGCTTTGTGGTGCTTGTGTGTTTTCCAAAATCGATTTGAAAAGTGGTTACCACCAAATTCGCATGAAAGAGGGAGATGAATGGAAAACCGCTTTCAAAACAAAGATTGGTCTTTATGAATGGAATATGAAGCGTTTTGGGTTGACAAATGCACCTAGTACTTTCATGAGATTGATGAATCATGTGTTGAGAAAGTTGATTGGCAAGTGTGTTGTGGTCTACTTCGATGATATCCTTGTTTACTCCAAATCCCATGATGAGCATGTTGAACATTTGAGACTAGTGCTTGATACACTTAGACTAGAAAAGTTGTATGCGAAATTTGAAAAGTGTGTCTTTGCTACTAGTGAAGTAAACTTTCTTGGTTATGTAGTGGGAAAGGAAGGAGTAAAAGTGGATGAAGGTAAAGTTAAGGCAATCAAAGAATGGCCAACTCCTAAGACTTTGTTTGATGTTAGATCTTTTCTAGGGCTTGCTAGCTTCTATAGAAGATTTGTTAAAGACTTTTCCACAATTGCATCTCCCATACATGAATTGGCTAAAAATAATGTTGCTTTTGTATGGGGAAAAGCTCAAGAAGAGGCTTTTTTTGAATTAAAGTCTAGGTTGGTTAGTGCTCCCTTGCTATGTTTGCCTAACTTTGATAGTGTTTGAAATTGAGTGTGATGCAAGTGGGATAGGCATTGGTGCCGTCTTGCACCAAGAAGGCCGCCCCATTGCCTACTTTAGTGAGAAGTTGGGTGGTGCTACACTCAATTATTCCACATATGATAAAGAGCTTTATGCTCTTGTACAATCATTGCAAGTGTGGTCTCACTATTTTCTACCCAAGGAATTTGTTGTGCACACCGATCATCTTTCATTGAAATACTTACAAGGTCAAGGGAACTTGAATAAAAGGCATGCAAAATGGGTAGAGTTCATAGAATCATTCTCCTATGTGATTAAATATAAGAAAGGCAAAGAAAATATTGTTGTCGATGCCTTATCTAGGAGATATGCATTGCTTGTAACTCTTGATGCAAAGATTGTTGGATTTGAATGCCTTAAAGACATGTATGCTCATGATGTTGATTTCGGTGAGATTTTTGCAAATTGTGCTAAGAGTAGCCAAGATGGCTACTATGTGTTTGATGGCTTCTTGTTTAAGATGGAAAGGTTGTGTGTACCAAGAAGCTCCATTCGGGAAGTCATAGTTAAAGAAGCACATGGTGGCGGATTGATGGGCCATTTTGGCGTCTCCAAGACATATGAGGCGGTCAAAGAAAATTTCTATTGGCCAAACTTCAAGAAGGATGTGATCAAGGTGTGTGCAAGATGTGTCACATGCGACAAAGCCAAATCTAAATTGCAACCGAAAGGGAAGTACACTCCTCTCCCTACAGCTTCTTCACATGGCCATGCACCTTCTTCACATGGTCATAATGCTATCTTTGTTGTGGTAGATAGGTTCTCTAAAATGGCACATTTCATTCCATGCCATAAAACCGATGATGCATCTCATGTAGCTAACTTGTTCTTCAAGGAAATTGTGAAGTACCATGGCATTCCAAGGTCAATAGTAAGTGATAGGGATTCTAGGTTCCTAAGCCATTTTTGGAAGACACTTTGGTCTCGGTTAGGTACTAGCTTGGTGTATTCTACATCTAGTCATCCACAAACCGATGGGCAAACCGAAGTAACAAATAGGACCCTCACTACTATCTTGAGAACCATACTTAAAAAGAACTT
This sequence comes from Stellera chamaejasme, assembly GCA_024586325.1. Classification (NCBI taxonomy): domain Eukaryota; kingdom Viridiplantae; phylum Streptophyta; class Magnoliopsida; order Malvales; family Thymelaeaceae; genus Stellera; species Stellera chamaejasme. Next base: position 50,655,038 of record CM044981.1, on the reverse strand, counting down.
GAGAATGGGAAAAATGTTTGCCACATAGTCCATTTGAGATAGTTTATGGCTTCAATCCTTTAACTCCATTGGACTTGGTTGCATTATCCCATTCGGATCATCTTAATGTGGAAGGTAATAGGAAGGCTCAAAACATGAAAGATTTGCATGCTAAAGTCCAAAAACAAATTGAAAAGGTTAATGAGTCTTATGCTAGAAATGCAAACAAGGGAAGGAAATTTTGGTCATTTCAAGTAGGTGATTGAGTTTGGTTACATTTGAGGAAGGAAATGTTCCCACAAGCTAGGAAAAATAAACTTTCACCTAGAGGAGATGGACCTTTCCAAATAACAAAGAAAATTGGTGACAATGCATATATTCTTGATTTGCTTAATGATGGTTCCTATAATGTGCATGCCACTTTTAATGTGTGATTTGGTTCCTTTTGAAGGTGAGCTAGGAGATGAGAATCCGTGGACGGATTCTTCTCAAGAGGGAGGGTATGATGAGGACATCACTCCTAAGAGCACACCAACCCAAGTTGAAGATCAACCCCGAGCTTCAAAGGCGCCAAATCCACTCAAAGGCATAGGAGGATCAATGACGAGGTCCCGGTTCAAGAAGGCTCGAGAAAGTCTCAATGCATTCATGAGACGCATGGCACAAGGAGAGGAACGGGATGAGGATAAAGACCGAGTCAAAAAAACTTCAAGACATGGGCATTCAAGTGGAGAAGCACCCTAGCACCAAGGAAAGCGTCACCCTCACCATTCCTTGCGGAAGGAAGGCGACCCAGATGCGGTCGCACGGAGAGACACAGGACAGGCGAGATTCCAGGTGACCCAAATCCTATTCCAGGTGATCGCCTGGCCTCCTGTTCCACATGCCTCCATGCCTTGGTTGACCCAATTTCAGACCAACAATCTGATATTTGAACATTTCAATTTGAATTAGAATGCAGTTTAAGTAATTTAGGCAATGGGAGGGAAAATGTGTAAGTGGAGGTCTTTGTCAACTAGGTATGGTTAGTGGAAGGTCCCTACCCACACTTACCATATCAAGGGGAATCCCTCCATCCTCCATCCCCATTTATGGACGCATCACCATGTCTTCCTTTTCTTACATGAAAATGGCAAGTAGACACACAAGGTTGTTGCCAAAAGTGTCTACCACACTTTGGGTAATAACCTCCACTTGCCATCTCTCATGTTATAAGCTAGAACATGTATGGAACTCATTTCAGAATTCACACATCTGAATTTATTGACTCCATTGAGAGCATTTTGGTTTAGAATTATCACTCTATCAATCCATTCCCTTGTTCCATGAGACTTGGTTCAAGATTATATCTAGTATTGCTCAATCAAGTAGTTGAGAGGTTCTAGATCCATCTCTACCCCATTGGCATTCAAAGTATTGCTTCATCAAGTAGTGAAGAGGTGCTTTGTTGAAGCCGAAATTATCAAGTGTGTTTGTGCTCATCTTCCAAGCTAGATCCTTCCTAGAAGTCGATCATTCTATGATCATATCACTGCCCGCTACCGAGCCCGCTTCTTTTTGGGCCGCTTCCGTCAATCCTAGCGCTACCCACCTGCTACCAGTAGTAGGGGGCTCGGTAGCTGCCCCGCCCGGTAGCTACCCTCCCGCTACCATCATTTTTTAAAACAAATGATTTCTTTATTTGCATCATTTAATAAATGATTGAATAATAATAATATTATTTATTAGTATTTATAGATTATAATTAAAAACAGAAATAAATTTAATTATAAATTAACCAAATGTATCAATTACAACAAAAAACATCCAAAATCAAATAGTATTTACAAAAGTGTTCTACGGGGGAGGCAAATCGTAATCGTCACCCTGATTCTCACGCGGTGGGGAATGGTGCTCCGAATCGTCGAACGCATGTCTGTTGAACCCTAAAGAGAATGGGTTAAACGACACATAACTCCGCCTAAACAACTACGGGTCATACACGTTATTGTGCGGCGGCTGCTGAGGTGCATGCTGCTGTGGCGCCGGCATCATCGGGGTATAATGATCAACACCGCGGATGTTGGGCGTCTGGAACCCTGTAGTCGTGCGCAAGAAGATAGATCAACATGGTGAACAAGAAGATCAGCATAACAAAGAAGATAGATCAACGTTCTAAGAAGATTGATCAACAAATTTTTTAGAATTATGAATTTATTTCAGTATTTTTGGAATTTATTTAGGTATTATTTATGAATTTTAGTATTTTAGGATTTATTCTACTATTTTAGGAATTATTTTTGTATATATTGAATTATTTTAGTATTTTAGGAATTGCTTTGGCATTTTAGTATTTAAGGAATTATTTTAGTATTTTAGGAATTTATGTAGGTATTGATACTGATCTAACAAGGTATTGATGCTGATCTAACAAAGTATTGACGCTGATCTAACAAGGTATTGACGCTGATCTAACAAATTGAGTATTGACGCTGATCTACCAAGGTATTGACTCTGATCTACCAAGGTATTGATGCTAATCTACCAAGGTATCGATGTTGATCTACCAAGGTATTGAAGCTGATCTACCAAGGTATTGACATTGATCTAACAAGGTATTGACGCTGATCTACCAAGGTATTGACGCTGATCTACCAAGGTATTGACGCTAATCTAACAAGGTATTGACGCTGATCTACCAAGGTATTGACGCTGATCTACCAAGGTGTTGACTCTGATCTAACAAGATATTGACGTTGATCTACCAATGTATTGAAGCTGATTTAACAAGGTATTGATGCTGATTTATCAAGGTATTGACACTGATCTACCAAGGTATTGACGCTGATCTAACAAGGTATTGATGCCGATCGATCAAGGTATTCATGCCGATCGACGTAATTCCATAAAATTAACTTAATTCATAAAATATTCATATTTTCCTAAAATACGTAAAGTATATACTAAAATACTATAAAATACCAACAAATTCATAAATAATACCTTAAATACCTAAATAAATTCCAAAATACTAAAATAATTCCTGAAATACTAAAATACCAAAACAATTCCTAAAATACTAAAAGAATTCATCATAAACGGAAATAATTCCTAAATATTAAAATAATTCAAAAAATACTGAAATTCATAAAATATTCATATTTTTCTAAAATACGTAAAGTATATACTGAAAATCAATAAAATACCAACAAATTCATAAATAATACCTACAATACCTAAATAAATTCCAAAATACTAAAATAATTCCTAAAATACTAAAATACCAAAGCAATTCCTAAAATACTAAACCAATTCATTATATACAGAAATAATTCCTAAAACATTAAAATAATTCACAAAATACTAAAATTCATAAAATATTCATATTTTCCTAAAATACGTAAAGTATATACTAAAATTCCATAAAATACTAACAAATTCATAAATAATACCTAAAGTACCTAAATAAATTCCAAAATACTAAAATACTAAAATACTAAAATACCAAAGCAGTTCCTAAAATACTAAAAGAATTCATTAAATACAGAAATAATTCCTAAAATATTAAAATAATTCACAAAATACTAAAATTTATAAAATATTCAGATTTTCCTAAATACGTAAAGTATATACTAAAATTCCATAAAATACCAAAAAATTCATAAAATACTAAAATAATTCCTAAAATACTAAAATAGCAAAACAATTCCTAAAACACTAAAATAATTCAATATATACAAAAATAAATCCTAAAATACTAAAATTCATAAAATACCAAAAAAAACCTGTAGATGGCGGTGGAGAGGGCCGGCGACGAAAATTCGGTGGTGGACGACGACGGTGTTATACCTTCAAAATATTTTTTGTCAAATACACTCTTCCTAACCATAAAAAATCGAAAAAGGAGAATAGAAGAAGATGCTTGAACTTGCTGATGTAGTTCCACCTAAAAAACAAGTGAAACGGCGCTGAAATTAAGGGAGGAGGGGGTGGTCGGCGGAGGTTTTTGGAGGATTTATGCGAGATGCGTCGGGGAAGTAATAGGGGAGATAGGAAGCTGAAAAGGATTTCAAGGGCTCGGTAGTGGGTAGCCCGCTACCCAGCCCGCTACCGGGTAGATAGTAGTGGGCTCCCCCCCACTCAACCTGCTACCGTCTGCTTTTTACAGTTTCGATGAGCGTTTTGAATTTCAAAACGCCCGCCCGATATAGGTTGTAGTGTATCATTAAGCGGGCTACCCCTACCATTGTGGTGCCCGCTACCGAGTTGCGCTATCGGTAGTGGGCAGTCCCGATTGGTTTTGTTGCTAATTTTGTTGACTGTCAAAGGCCTTTTGGGAGCTCGGTGGAAGCGGGCCGCCACCTACGGTGGGCCCGCTGACGCCGAGTTCTACCTTCCTCAACTAAGTTGTGTATTTTGCTTATAAAATGATAGTATTAGCTTTAGCTATTAACATTAATGTTGTTTAGTGTTTGGATAATCAATTATAAAATAGCTATTTGATAATGAATTTACTAAAATGACACTACGTGAGGAGGACAGGCCTCACTGAGGCACAATGCGCAGTTGGCCCGTGGTACCAACTGCGGCGAGGACCGCAGTGAATGCCGCGGTTGAAATGTCCGCAGTTTCGAACTCACTGCGGCGTCGGCCGCGGTACGTACTGCGGTCTCACTGCGGTGACGACCGTAGTAACACTGACAACAGCAGAGAGCCGTTTGACGGCGCTGCCATTTATTTCTGCGGCCATCATTGCGTCGTTGGCCGCAGTAATTAGAATATTTTTCTGAAAAAAAATAAAATCTTATAAATATTTAGTAAGTATTATTTAAATTAGTAAATGTAAATATAATAATAATGTTAATTAAAAAAGTTACTATTAATTGAAATAAATATAAATTGAATGTATATTGAATATAATTAACTGGTTACATCCCAAAAATATTTACAGTAATTCTAATTCTAAATTTTCGGAGGATGCTGTTGTAGAAAATCGTAGAAATCTTAATCATCCAACCTGAGCAAGTTGTGAAAAAAGTTGATCGGGCCGGTCTGCTGCTCTGATGTCCGTGGCGGCTCCGGCTGATAATCATCTCGTGCGGAGTGGAGGGTGAGGTCGGGATTTGGAGGAGAAGGCGGCCTCGGAGGATGCTCGTGACGTGGGGCGGGCGAGGGGGAAGGCTTGGATGGTCCGGCAACAAAATTCGCTCGCACGTCAGAGAGTCGGACATGTCCCCCCCTGCGTAGCGTCGACCACATGCTGCTGATCGCCGCTTCTGTGGAACGCGTCAGCTCTTACTTCCGGGCTTCCACCAGGGCTTCCACTCGAGCTTCCACTCGAGCGTCAACCTCTGTCTGCACACGAGCGTCACCAAGTGTTTTCGATTCTTGTAAAGGATGTTTCGTACCAATCTCGTCTGGGTCTGCATCGATTACAGTGGTACTTGCATTATCAACACTTTCGTCCCTAAATCGTCGGGGTTTCGTTTTGAAAACTGTCCACCAGTTTTTAGGTCACGACGCTTTGAAGGATATTCGACGTATACCACTTGTTGGGTCTGGCTTGCAAGAATGAATGGATCATCTGGATATAGTCGGGATGTGTAGTCAGCATCGATGATCCCTGAAATTTTATCGGTGCGGATGCCTTTATTGGTCGAAAACCACGTACCCTTGAAGACTGTAAGACTATTGTTCCTGTACTGAAGGACAAGAATTTCGTCAATCCAGCCATAGAAATCCAAATAGTCCTGCGCATTTGTGTCCCCCAGAACGCAGACGCCCCAATTCGCTGTCCTTTTAGTTTCACCATGTTGTTTTGTGTGAAACCTGTACCCATTAACATATACACCTGGAAACGATTTAGCCCTCATTCTAGGACCGCACGCCAGGTCATATAGTGCTTGTGGGAGGGCTGCCTGATTTGCATCGGCCTATACAGAATTGATAATCAACATAATAAATTTTGTTCCGATTAAGATCGCAACAAACAAATGAGTAAATAAATAAACACAAACTAACCACATTCTTGAACCAATGTGCAAACTCTGCCAGCCGTAAGTTGTCCACAGCATCATCGTTCATTTTTGGGAACCGATTGCGGGACAACTCGTTAAATCGAATTACGAATTGCTCCACCTCCCGACAATTCTGAAGAATGTATGTTTGGACATGATTTACTTCTTCAGCAGACAAATCTCGAGCCCGAGCCTTCCCAAACGTTCTTGTAGGATGACTGAAAATCGATAGTCCCGGATCGTTAACAACTGTCGAAAAATTAATTTCGTTCCGTATGTGAGGGTTCACCCGTGTTCCTTGATTATCTTTCATGTAATGCTCACAAAAAGCTATCTCCTGTATAAGGAACTTTTCAATGATCGAGCCCTCCAAAAATTGTTTGTTCGCACATTTTGCTTTCAACTTCTTCATATTCCTTTCGAAAAGAAATATCCACCAATAGCCGACAGGTCCACAAGTTCGAAGGTGCAAGGTAGATGGATAGTAAGATGTTTCATGGAGTCAAAGAATGATGGCGGGAAGATCTTTTCCAACTTGCACAATGTTACGATGATTAATTCATCAAGCTTCTCCACATCGTCCAACTGAATATCCTTAGAACACAATAGTCTAAAGAATTTGCAAAATTCTCCAATTGCCATCCAAATGTCGTCAGGGATGAAACCACGTAATGTAACGGGCAGCAGCTTCTGCATGAACACATGACAATCATGGGTTTTCATACTGTAAAAAGTATTGTTTGCCGTATTGACACATCTGCCAATGTTAGAGGCATACCCATCGGGTAGTTTAACGATATGCTTCAACCAATTGCAAATCATCGCAATCTGATCATCGTTTAACGTGTATAACGCCTTCGGTTGAAATGGTTTCCCATTCCGGCCAATGCTCAAATGCAGTTCATCACGGATATTTAACTCCTGCAAATCGCGTCTTGACTATGCATTATCCTTCGTTTTCCCTTTCACGTTCAAAACTGTGTAGAAGATGTTATCAAAACAATTTTTTTCAATGTGCATTACATCCAGACAGTGGCGTACTTTCAAGTCTGCCCAATACGGCAACTCCCAGAAAATTGATTTCTTCACCCAATTGTGCTCATCACCAAACTTGTCAACCCTCATTTTGTCCCACGGTGTTCCAAATTCTGGGAATACAATCCTATTAAGATCCCTTAAGATCTGATGACCTGACTTATACACACACGGATGTCTACGGTCAGTTTGTCCCCACGATTCGGTATTGTTACGCAGAGCATGCCGACGTGGTAAAAATCTCCTATGGCAACCCCACCAACTGGTTTTCCGTCCATGCTTCAACTGAAAGCTATTAACATCACTCATGCAGTATGGGCATGCAAGTCTTCCATGCGTACTCCAGCCCGATAGCATTCCGTACGCCGGAAAATCACTTATCGTCCAAAGCAAACATGCTCGCATAACAACGTTCTGATTATGGTGCGCGTTCCAAGTTTCCACTCCCGTATTCCATAAAACTTGTAGCTCCTCAATCAGTGGACGTAGAAACACGTCAATGTTACGGCCAGGAGATCAGGGACCTGGAATTAGCAGAGGCATGAAAGTGTACGGCTCCTTCATGCATAAATCAGGCGGCATATTGTGAACAACGATGAATACCGGCCACATCGAATACGATTGTCCTGTTTTAGGCAACGGGTTAAAGCCATCAGTACTTAACCCCAATCATACGCTTCGGTAGTCCTGTGCAAAATCCGGATACATTTCGTCGACGTGTTTCCATGCCTCACCTTGAGATGGATGTCCAACAGTGTCAGATACATTTCCACTTGCTCTAATATGATATGTCATGAACTCTGCGGTTTTAGACGACTGGTAAAGCCGTTGTAGCCGCTCAGTGATTGGTAAATATCGTAACACCTTTTTCGGTTTCTATTTCTTACCCGGATCACACACTTGATACCTATCCGCTCCGCACACCCTACAATTCAATAACTTGCTGAAGCTACCGTAGAACAACATACAATTATTCTCGCAAGCGTGAATCTTTCTATACGGTAACCCCAACTCCTTCAACATAACTTTCATACTAAACATGCTCGTTGGCAACGAGTTTCCTCCGGGTAATATTTCATTGATATATCCGATCATCTCAGAGAAAAAAGCATCTGATACGTTGTGTTGACTTTTCATACTCAACAACTTGGATATAACCGATAATTTGGTGTACTTATCACCACAACCTTCATATAAAGGTTTTGATGCATCACACAACAGTTGAAAAAACTGTTGCGTCCTTTCGTTTGGCACTTGGGGAGCTGAAACGTCCTCATCGTCATTACTCTGATCATTTTCAAAATTATTAGAGTGCTCATGAAACCCAAAAGCATCACGAACCATTTCTTCGTAAGCCGGCCGTTCTTGGCTACCCTCAGAAGAATTCTGTATTGCAGTACTCGTACTTGCGTGATTTGATGATGTCGATGCTAGTTCGTCAAATCGAAAACCTCGATAAACACATGGATTGATCTCAGGTCGTTCACCATGACAATCTCACACATGATAATTGGGTTTAAATCCGTCTAATAGTAAATGATTGCCAACTGTAATTCGATCATAATAGTATCTATTTTTACAAATTTTACACGGGCATTTCACCAGTTCTTCTCCATTCGATTTAGCAACAAAAAAAGCATAATCCAAGAATTCCTGAAGCCCGGTCCAAAATCTTTCACTTATATAGCGAGTCCCTTCCTCAAAGCGTCGATACATCCAATCATGTCCTTCGCCCATTTACGGTCTTTCCTATGATCATTCATTCATCAATAAAAACAATAACGAACATGCACAATTAATTATATATTACAATAACCAAACACAAAAGTACTTAATTAATATTCACATATCATTTTCGCCTAATCCAGGGTGCATGGGTCCTATCCTGTTCATAAAAGTACTATTAGTGAAGAAACTTTTATCGTTGCGTACGTAAAACTGTAATTACAGAAATTTCGGCAGCATTTCGTCTTAGTTCCACACTATACCATTTCTCTGGAATATTACTCCCAGAACAGGTATAACGTGGAACAAGACTAAAATGCGACCGAAACTTATGTAATCCGCTCAGTTTTACATACACAACCATAAAAGTGGTATATTAAACTTTTACAAACTGTCCAACTTAGACAATCCAAGAAGACTTTGTACAATATATTATTTTACACCGTTATTCCAACATATTGAAATAAAGTGTAAAAAAATATATTCTTGCAAGTTTTTATAGACAGGAACTACGGCTCAGCTAATTTAATTAAATTACTTAAAAAGAAAATAAAATTACCAATACATAACTTAAATTGAATTAAAAACTCTGTAAGCATAAATAAATAAATACAATATTTATTACCTCAATAATACACCTGAAGTCGACGGTACCGCAACTTCCACCTGAACTTGAGAGAATTGAGAGATGAGAGATTTGTGAACCGCGGTTGGAATGAATCGGAAGGAAATGGGGAGGAGTATTTATAGACTACCCTACTGCGGCCTAATCCGCAGTACATGGCCCCAGTAGGGAGGGTGGTAGGTAGGGCACGTGGCCCACGAGGGCGTACTGCGGACTAACTGCGGTTTTGGCCGCAGTACAACGAACTGCCACAACCGTGCAGTTCGTTCACTGTGGGAAGTAGCTCACTGCGGCCATAACCGCCATAACCGCAGTTAAGGCCGCAGTGAGAATGAGCTTCCCCACGTAGTGTGACCTAAGATCACTCCGTTTAACATTAAAATAAAAACAAATAAAAGAAGAAAGAAATTATAATATTTTCACCTATAGAAGTGAGATTTTTAAATATTTTAGCTAATTTCACATCAATTTTCTTAATTTTTCACATTAATCTTTTTCTTCAAATATTTCTCACATGTTAAAATTTGCATACTCAAAGGAAGCATACCGATAAATACTTTTTTAGAAAAGAAACAAAAGACAAAAACAAGACCTAATTTCAATAGCACAATTGTTTTAACAGAAATGTCTTATAACTTGTCACTAATTGTCGATTGATACTAGCCAAAAAATCCTTATATTCATAATCCTTTTGCTTTTACTATTATCTCTGTCACCACCTCCCCCGTCAGACACCTTCCGGACCCGGCGGGAAGCGGTCGCCGGCCGAAGGGGCGGTGGTGAGCAAGGTGGGACCAGGATCGCGTAGCTAATTTGAGATTATTTCGCAGGCCTTTAACTAACCCAGTAGGTCCCTTTCTAACAACAGTTTAACTATAACAAACAGGAACAGATCACGACAACAGAAACAACGGGCTCCGCCCATAAACAGAATATCAGAAGCTGAACATCGAAATCAGATTATCAAAAGGAAGTCTGTTCTTTCACTACCGAACAGAGGCTTCCGCACAGATCAGCATACTCATTCAATCAGTTCAGAGCAGAACGCATATATATACATAACCACAATCAATCTCAGATGAACAGACAGACCTACGATAGTATGGGCGGAGCCCGTTGTTTCTGTTGTCGTGATCTGTTCCTGTGCATGAATTGTTATAGTTAAACTGTTGTTAGAAAGGGACCTACTGGGTTAGTTAAAGGCCTGCGAAATAATCTCAAATTAGCTGCGCGATCCTGGTCCCACCTTGCTCACCACCGCCCCTTCGGCCGGCGACCGCTTCCCACCGGGTCCGGAAGGTGTCTGACGGGGGAGGTGGTGACAATTTGGTATCAGAGCACCGGTTAATTGGTTGGGTCAAGGGTGTGTTAGGACGGACAGCCACAGTCGGTCGATTGATTCCAGGATGGTTGTGTGATGAGATTGGCCACCTCATCACAAGAACCATGTTGGAATGGTAAGTGGAACAGTAGGCGGTTTGTCTAAACACACTTGAGAACAACCAAGAGATGATTTCTTTGGTACTGGTGGTTTGTGACTTGGTACTGTCTGTGGTTATTGCGTAGGACACCAGTAATTGACTCCGGGTGCAACAAGAGGTGCCTGGGGGATGAGATGCCGTAAGGTGCATGATGGTAATTTAAATTACATCTCTCGTTAAAAACAGACGGTGGATGCCGAGTGAGAAGTGTGTTAGTCCTAAGCAGTACCACGGGTTATAAGGGATTGTTTTGTATAAGTAATTTTGAGAATTGATTTGCATCATGCATTGCATTCATGCTACAGAGCTGATAGGATTACCGATGTAGGTAATGCTAACCGTTAAGTGAACCCTTTATGTTCGGAATTTCAGTAAATGGTCAACACTCGACGGACTCGAGCGTTGAATGATGAAGCAGAGGAGGGAATCCTGCTCGGGATGTGAATAGAGGAAGAGGTAGAGGTCGAGGAGACCTCGGCAAGAGCGGCACCAAGATCTGATGCAATTGAGACCTGATCCGGAGCAGATGGCCCAAGTGTTGGGGCAAATGACTGTACTGCTCAATAACATGTGGGCATGAACAGGAGTTGAAGAGCAAGGAAGTACACATGTTATGAGTTCTCAGCCTACTGCGGCAGGATCGACCGATCCTAGCTATCAGGCTCATGAGGAGGACGATCAGGCGAATGATGTGCAATTTGAAGAGCATGTGGATACAGAAGAGAGGAATCTGAATCTAGGTGCGGAAGTCGACCCACAGCCCCGTCGAGGGAGAGTGCGGGCTAGGCCCGAGTCTATTGTTGAGGTACCGAGAGCCCAGAGGCTCAGATCTGAGAGTGCGACTAGCTCTGATAAGCTTTCTTTGATGGAGCGGTTCGAGCGCTTCAAACCACCCCGTTTTTCAGGCAAGGGTGGAATGGATTCGGCGGAGACTTGGTATAAGGACATGGACAGGTTGCTTGGGAGACTTGGCTTCCCGGTAAACGAGATGGTATCTTTGGCTACCTTTTATTTGCGTGACTGGGCGTATGATTGGTGGGAGACCACTATGGCCACTCGGAAGGCCGACTTTGTGCGTAGGAAGTTGAAGGACCCGGGTATGACGTGGGATGAATTTTCTCACTTGTTTCATGAGAAGTGGATTGGTTATGCCGCGACAGATAGGCGGCAACTGGAGTTTGATACCTTGACTCAGGGAAGCAAGACTGTTGCGGAGTATGGGCACGAGTTTGAACGCTTAGTGCGTTACGTGCCTCATTACAACACCAATGAGGAGGCCAAGGCAAAGAGATTCATGAGAGGGTTGAAGCATGACATCAGAAAGTACTTGGCACCGTTGAACATTGATAGGTACCATGAGGCTGTGCAGAAAGCACGAAGATTGAGAATGAGGACATGGATACAGCTTCGGTGACACACCACCGAGATCGACGGGATTGTCATTGGTGGAGTTAGAGGATCTGGACGTCTTTGGACTGCGCACGACACCACAGGACCGGCGGTAACTCGTGGGCTTGGATCGAAGGATAAGGGCAAGGGAAGGCAAAGGTAGCAGAGCCACTGCATCGCTGACATGTGAACGGAATCACACCGGTCCGGTGTGTTATAAAGAGTCAGGCATGTGTTGCAGATGTGGATCAACCGACCACATGATTAGGGATTGCCCTCAGATGGAAACTCAGGGAGTTGCAAGGCCACAAGGATTTCAGAGTTATGCTCCTCGTGCGCGTGGTGTTCCTCAGTTTGGACCACGACCCCGACCACCGCAGATGCGGCCACCACTACAGCAGGCCCCGCCGCCGCGTACCAGCACAGCAAGGCGAGGATGAGTGTTTCAGATTGAGCGTGGTGGTGCGGCTCAGAAAGGAGCATTAGCAGGTATGGTGTTTCTGAATGGTATTTCCGTTCGTGCTCTTTTTGACACAGGTGCTTCGATTTCTATAGTGTCACAGAGGTGTGCAAAGTCTTTGCAACTTCCCGTGACTCATCTGTCTCAAGTATTCCTGGTACGAACCGGGAGTCGATTCTGCTTCAGCAATGAGCTTATCAAGGGTTGCATGTTAACTATTGGTGAGCGACAGATTTCTTCTGATTTGTTGGTGTTGGATACATCACATTATGGTGTGATTCTGGGTATGGATTGGCTCTCGGAGCATTCCATACGGATAAATTGCGCGCAACGACAGTTAGTGGTGTCGGATCAAGTACTACCACTTGTTCCCCCCTCAGATGTGGAGATTGTTCAGAATAGCATGGAGCTTCAGGTAATGGAGAAACTACCTGTGACGGATGAAGGCGAGTACATTGGACTCAATGATGCAGGTACGCGGATGGAACTTGATAAAATTCCGATTGTTAGATACTTTTCGCAGGTGTTTCCTGAAGAGTTGCCAGGTATGCCACCCGAGCGGGAGGTGATTTTTTAGATAGTGTTACAGACCGGAGCTACACCTATCTCCATTCCTCCGTATCGCATGCCGATAGTTGAGATGAAGGAATTGAAGAAACAGTGGGGACAATCAGCTCCGGTGTTATTTGTTAAGAAGAAGGATGGAACCCTCAGACTCTGTATAGACTATAGAAGGTTGAATGCGGTGACAGTTAAGAACAAATATCCGTTACCACGGATTGACGATCTGTTCGACCAGCTCAGAGGAGCTAAAGTGTTCTCAAAGATTGATCTCCGATCAGGTTATTTCCAAATGCGTGTGAAGGAAGAGGACATTCCGAAAACTGCTTTCCGCACGCAGCGTTATGGTCACTATGAGTACACTGTCATGCCTTTTGGGCTGACAAATGCCCGACAGCCTTTCATGAATTTGATGAATGAGGTTTTTCGTCCCTACTTGGACAATTTTATTGTTGTCTTCATTGATGATATACTCATCTATTCTCTGGATGAGGACACACATCAGGAGCACTTGAGAATTGCTTTGGAAACTTTGTCTAACAATCAGCTGTATGCAAAGTTTTCGAAGTGTGATTTCTGGTTGCGCGAGGTAGCATTTCTCGGGCATATCATCAATGAGAACGGAATTTCTGTCGACCGGAGAAGGTCAAGTCTGTACAAGAGTGGAGGCAACCCCGATCGGTAAAGGATGTCCGTAGTTTTCTCGGGTTAGCTGGTTACTATCGTAAGTCTGCACTCAGCCTTCTCGGTTCTTGCCTCTCCACTCACGCAACTGACCAAGAAGGGTAGGGCGTTTGTATGGTCGGATGAATGTGAGAAGAGCTTTCAAGAGCTCAAGTGTAGACTGACACAGGCACCGATTCTGGTTCTACCTGACCCGTCTCAGCCTTATGTCATTTATACTGATGCCTCATGAACTTGTCTGGGGTGTGTGCTTATGCAAAACCAGCAGGTAATTGCTTATGGGTTGCGACAGTTGCGATCACATGAGGAAAACTATCCCACTCATGATTTGGAGCTTGCTGCAGTTATGTATGCACTCAAGCAGTGGCGGCATTATTTGTTAGGAAACAAATTTCAAATCTTTACTGATCATAAGAGCTTAAAGTACTTGTTCACGTAGAAAGATCTGAATATGCGCCAAAGAAGGTGGCTCGAGTACATGAAAGACTACGACTGTAGTATCGAGTACACCGCAGGCAAAGGGAATACGGTGGCAGACGCCTTGAGTAGGGCATACACTGGGATAGTGAGAGGTGGAGAACCTGGAAACTGAACAGAGCATACGGACTGATCGCCTTGTGGCACCGTTGGCGCTACGAGGAGCAAGCGCAGTATTTGTGTTGAGAGTTCAGTCTTCTTGGATCGACAGATCCGAGAATTTCAAATGAGAGATCAGAGTTTGAAACAGGTTTCTGGAGAAGCTAAAGGAGCATTGCGTCCATTCTTTGAGTATAGGCAAGGATTGCTATACTTCAAAGGACGTTTGTACGTGCCGAATGATGTGGCTCTTAGAGATGAGATTTTGGATCAAGCTCATAATAACAGTTTAAGTTTTCATCCGGGCGGTGAAAAGATGTATCACGATTTGAGGTCACACTTCTGGTCGCCAAGTATGAGGAGATATATTGCTGAGTGTGTGGCAAAGTGCACCACTTGCCAACAGGTAAAGGTTGAGCATCAGAAACCCGCGGGCACACTTCAGACGTTACCTATCCCAGTTCGTAAGTGGGGAAACGTGACTATGGATTTTCTTACCAGATTACCCACTACGAGAGCACGTCACGATGCCATTTGGGTGATTGTGGATCGTTTGACTAAGTGTGCACATTTCTTGCCCATTAAAGTCACGGACCCGTTGGACAAGTTAGCACGACTCTACATCAAAGAGATCGTGCGGTTGCACGGTGTACCGGATTCTATAGTTTCAGATCGGGATCCAAGGTTTACAGCCCATTTCTGGAATGCTTTCCATCGAGCTTTTGGTACCCGGTTGCACCTTAGTACCGCGTATCACCCACAAACTGATGGGCAATCCGAGAGGGTGATACTGGTACTTGAGGACATCTTTGAGGAGCTGTGCGATTGATTTCGGAGGTGATTGGGATCAACATCTACCGCTCATAGAGTTCTCGTATAACAATAGTTGCAGTACAATCAAAATGGCACCTTACGAGGCTCTTTATGGACGGAGATGTATGACACCTCACCGTTGGTCCGAACCGTCGAGATAAGATTGAACTTGGTCCGGAATTGATTGAGGAGACCACGAAAAGATCAAAACAATTCAGGCAAGATTGAAAGCGGCAAATGATAGAACCACAGCCTATGTGAACAGAAGGCGCCGCGACTTAGAGTTTGAAGTCGGCGACAAAGTATGGTTGAAGGTGGCACCAATGAAGGGAATACTGAGATTTGGTCAGAAAGGAAAGTTAGCTCCGAGGTATATTGGCCCATTCGATATTTTAGAAAGAATTGGAAAGGTGGCTTATCGTTTGGCACTACCGGAGAGCTTGTCAGCTGTGCATAATGTGTTTCATGTAAGCATGCTCAAAAAGTGTATCATGGATCCGACGCAAACGATTCCAATTGAGGAAGTGCAATTGGAACCTGACTTGTCCTACAAAGAAGTGCCAATTGCTTTGTTAGCGAGGGATACTCGCAAATTGAGGAGTAAGTTAATACCCATGGTGAAGGTGCAATGGTCGCACCATTCCGATAAGGAGGCAACCTGGGAAACGGAAAAGGACATGATTGATCGCTACCCACAAGAGTACCAACGCCTTAAGGAACTCTTAGAGGGCCAAGAGTCTTAAGGGGGGAGGATGTTACACCCCACCTTTTCCAGCAACAATCTCCGGTGAATAGAGTTCTGAAGGTATGTTTAAATCTGTAATTTGTGGAGTTTGATATTTGTTGTTTTGTTGTTGATGTTGTTGTGGGAGTGGAATTGTTTGGTATGGTTTTGGTTAAGTTCTTTTTAAGGTTGAATTTTGTGAGTTTTGGGTCCAGGCGATCGCCCGAACGAGGAAACGGTTCGCCTGCGTTTCGCCTGGACACTTGCCGAGTTTGAGTCTTCCTGGAGCCAGGCGATCGCCTGAACTGGGGGATGGCTTTGCCTGGATCTCGCCTGGGTGCCTGGTCAGTTGGAGATTTATTGGACCAGGCGATCGCCTGCTTGAGTAAACGGGTCGCCTGGTCTTCGCCTGGGCACCTGTATTGGTGTTCTTCAGGGGTCAGGCGATCGCCTGATTGGGGAATCGGGTCGCCTGACCGTCGCCTGGACCAGGTATTTAAGTCGAGCAGCTCGTTTTCAACCTCAGTTTCACGTTTTCAACTCCGAAAATACTCCCAACTCTCTCCCAACTCGGTTTTGTTCCTATGCAAGTGATTTTGGACTCTTTGGTGCGTGGAAACGGAGGATTCGTGCGGGAATCACTACAAGAACAACGAATCAACAAAGGTTTCACTCCAACAACACTTTGTGGGTGAATTTGGGAAATTGCCCAAATTGTGAGGTTGGTATTTTCGTGATCTCTTGATTCATTTGAGTTAGTAGTAGTGTTTCTATGTTGGATTAGAGATAGAAACACACTTTACAACACGAATTGAGCATGAATCGAAGAAATTCGAATTTAGGGTTTATCACCCGGGATGAACAAATTTTGGGGGAATGTTAAATTGACCTCAAATTAGTGTTGTTGGGTAGTTTTGGAACAACATTAATACTTGGTAAAAGGTCCAACAATGGTTCGATCTATGAGCTAGGAGAAAACTCATAGGTTTTAAGGTGGAGAAATGAAGTGTGATGTTTTGTTGAATTGAACTCAAATTGTTGTTATTGGGTATGTTTAGAGCAATATTGATAATTGGAACATTTTCCAAATATGCTCCGATTATATACCTAAGGTAATGTTCATCCGGGTTTTGGTGGAAAGTGGAAGCATGTGTTTTGTGTGGTTTAAGGTTTCAAGCATGTTTATGCAATGAATTTGAGCAACTTTAAGTCTTGAAGTGAGGTCCAATTGTCAATGGTTATTGATGTGTTCAATGAAAGTGTAATGTGGTAAGTGTGTGAAATGTTTAGGTGGTATGTGAAGCAAGGTTTGAGTTTGGATAAGGAAGAAAATTGGTGTGTTGGTGCTTGCGGCCACCCTCTACGGTTGCGTCTGCTTTCGTTTCGAGGTAAGGGTTCGACCTACCTATATTATTGTAATGTAGGATGGTTGAGGCAAGTTTTGGGCCTCGGTCTCTGACTTCGGTCTTAGATCGGGATAGTGGAGCCCCAAGGCTAGTCCCATGGTAGGAGTAAGCGGTGCGCAGTACAGCTTTGCTTCGGTGTCGTGGTTCGTGCGTCTGTGTGACCCGAACTAAGCGGGATACGGCACAACGGATGGCGTTCGTATAGGGGACCAGTCCGAGATAGGGTTACAATCCCTTGAGGACCGTACGGCCTATGGTTCGCATCATTCCGGTATGTTCTGTTCTGTGAGTGGATGCATGGCGAATGCCGACGCATGGGGAATGCCGGTTGGACCGGGGAAGATCTAGCCATGGTCGGGGAAGATCTAGCCATGGTCCGTGACATACGGGGTTTGCTGGATGCATGGCGAATGCCGACGCATGGCGAATGCCGGTTGGACCGGGGAAGATCTAGCCATGGTCGGGGAAGACCTAGCCATGGTCCGTTACGTTCTGTTTTGCCCTATATGTCTAGTCGCATAACCTGTCTCGTTATGGACTAGGGTCGCATAACCTGTCTCGTTATGGACCAACGGACGCATGGCCTGTCTCGTCTTGGTCCGTTTCATATAGGGGTTTTGGATGCTGTGCACACATCATTTATTTCTGCATATGTTCTGATCTGTATATTTGCTATCTGTATGTATATCTGCTCTGATCTGTTTTTGCAGGTTTGTCGGAAGAAACATCGTTACTACTGCCTAAGCTCTTCCGGGTTTTTCTTTAAGAAAAACTCACACCCCCTTACTTAACATTTTTCGGGGATAAGGATTGGGCGGCGGAGTAGGATTTCCGCAAGGCTGTCTCAGTTAGCTATTTTGAGGGTTTAGCAGCATCTGGACTTAGACTTCGGGTTCCTCGTCGGTTTCTTTATCCGACGCCCGACTTTTGTACGGTTGCACCTTCTGCCTGTAGTTAGCTCTGTAGCATGATACTCTGTTGGCATGTAGTATTACGACAGCATGTTATCGTAGGTATGTCTGTTCATCTGAGATTGATTGTGGTTATGTATATATATGTGTTCTGCTCTGAATTGATTGAATGAGTATGCTGATCAGTGCGGAAGCCTCTGTTCGGTAGTGAAAGAACAGACTTCCTTTTGATAATCTGATTTCGATATTCTGCTTCTGATATTCTGTTTATGGGCGGAGCCCATTGTTTCTGCTGTCATGATCTGTTTCTGTGCATGAATTGTTATACTTGATCTGTTGTTAGAAAGGGACCTACTGGGTTAGTTAAAGGCCCGCGAAATAATCTCATATTAGCTGCGCGATCCTGGTCCCACCTTGCTCACCACCGCCCCACCGGCCGGTGACCGCTTCCCGCCGGGTCCGGAAGGTGTCTGACGGGGGAGGTGGTGACAGCTTTGCTTCGGTGTCGTGGTTCGTGCGTCTCTGTGACCCGAACTAACTGGGATACGGCACAACGGATGGCGTTCACATAGGGGACCAGTCCGAGATAGGGTTACAATCCCTTGAGGACCGTACGGCCTATGGTTCGCATCATTCCGGTATGTTCTGTTCTGTGAGTGGATGCATGGCGAATGCCGACGCATGGCGAATGCCGGTTGGACCGGGGAAGATCTAGCCATGGTCGGGGAAGATCTAGCCGTGGTCCGTGTTATACGGGATCTGCTGGATGCATGGCGAATGCCGACGCATGGCGAATGCCGGTTGGACCGGGGAAGATCTAGCCATGGTCGGGGAAGATCTAGCCATGATCCGTTACATTCGGATGTTGTGCACACATCATTTATTTTTGCATATGTTCTGATCTGTATAATTGCTATCTGTATAATTGCTATCTGTATGTACATCTGCTCTGATCTGTTTTTGCAGGTTTGTCGGAAGAAACATCGTTACTACTGCCTAGGCTCTTACTGGGTTTTCTTTGAAAAACTCACACCCCTTACTTAACATTTTTCAGGAGATAAGGATTACGGGCCGGCGGAGTAGGATTTCCGCAAGGCTGTGCAGTTAGCTATCTCGAGGGTTTGGCAAAGATCTGGACTTAGACTTCGGGTTCCTCGTCGGTTTCTTATCCGACGCCCGACTTTTGTACGGTTGCACCTTCTGCCTGTAGTTAGCTCTGTAGCATGATACTCTGTTGGCATGTAGTATTACGATAGCATGTTATCGTAGGTCTGTCTGTTCATCTGAGATTGATTGTGGTTATGTATATATATATGCGTTCTACTCTGAACTGATTGAATGAGTATGTTGATCTGTGCGGAATTCTCTGTTCGGTAGTGAAAGAACAGACTTCCTTTTGATAATCTGGATTCGATGTTCAGCTTCTGATATTCTGTTTATGGGCGGAGCCCGTTGTTTCTATTGTCGTGATCTGTTCCTGTGCATGAATTGTTATAGTTAAACTGTTGTTAGAAAGGGACCTACTGGGTTAGTTAAAGGCCTGCGAAATAATCTCAAATTAGCTGCGTGATCCTGGTCCCACCTTGCTCACCACCGCCCCTTCGGCCGGCGACCGCTTCCCGCCGGGTCCGGAAGGTGTCTGACGGGGGAGGTGGTGACAATCTCTATATCCATCATACGTGAACCCGTACAGATTTCACTTCTCTCTTCCTCTTGCAAGATTCTACTTCTTCTCTCTCGTGCCACTCTACAACATAAACTTAGATACATTACCACTTCTCTTATTGATCAAGAAACAACGTCGACCATCTCCCTTGCATGTAACCAAGAAACTCATCTCCCCTAAATTCGACCTCCACGCTCAACAAGAAAGCAATTTAATGCCCTAAGATAACCATCACGAGTCTGTCTTTGCCATTATCATTGCTACCACCATCTCAGTTCATCTTCAAGCCGATCCTTCCAACAAGTGTGCTCTCCAAAGGCTGATCTGTAAACCCTGAACCACCGGACCAATCTCGCTGATTTATATCCCCTAGCTGTTGGGGTTAGAAGTGCAAGAACTCAGTACTCACACAATGACCAGAATAATGCTCTACCACACTGCATTGATGTAAAGGGTTCCACGTTATATAGGCTTACAACCCTATTTCTAATATGACTAGGTTTTCTAATCATAATCTACTTCTAATAGCTAACATCAAATAAACCTTCTTTTAATGTGACTAGAAGACCTAACATAATCTATTAACAAAAAATAAATCCTAAACCATCTTAAACTCGTAGACTTGCTCCACAAGTAAAACTGAGAATCCTTCAAGCTTCAAAAGTGTTGGTACCACACTAGCACCATGTGGTGCTATGCTTATGACAAGTCTGTTGCTCCAGCTCTAGTAGTAATGCTAACTTGTGCCAACTTGCACCAAGGTTGTGCCAGCCATGTTGGTGCTACCTCCCTTGTGCTAATAGCTACTGTTTCAGTTGTTGCTCCAAACCAACTGTTGAATCACCTTTCTCAGCACCCACCCCCTTGATTCAAAGTTGGTTATATTGAGTAGAGAGTTCAAGTTCTCAACCCTTGATGTCAATTTTCCAATAGAGCTGAAATCAGTGACGGAACCAGGAATTTGAGGTCGGAGGCAGAGGGCGGGTTTGTAGCTTAATATATATTGAGTGAATCATGTATGACTGAACCAAAACAAGTAGCATAAAAAAATCCTCCAATTTGTAAACAAATATCACAAATTAATATACATAAAATACTCAAAATTCAACACGGGTTTCTTTGAGATTTCCGAAATCATCAACTAGTGAATCTAAATCAAAAGTCTCTGCAAGACCCCTTTCAATATATAGTTGCATGCTATCTGCCAGAAAATCATTGTGCATCTTGTTTTGCAATCTATTCTTCAGAATTTTCATAGCAGAAAAAACACGTTCAGTGGTACCTGTAGACACAGGTAAAGTCAACACCAAACGAATCAATCAACAAGGAAGTAGTAATTCGATTTCCCTGTAGCTACCATTACTTGACACAATTCACCAATTGAAGATAATCCTTCAAAATGTGATTGACCATGAACCTCAATATGAAAATGCTGCAGTTGAAATGACAACAATTCCAGATCATGATTTGTATAATCTTGGGGATAATAGTTCATTGCAAGGCTGCAAATAGATTCAATGTTAAAATATGCAAACCCATCTTTTGGGTTCAAAGATGAACTTAATTTCAAGAGCTCCATATACAATTGTTGAACCTCAATGAGAACTCCTGCATCTGAAAATCAATTGCAACATTAAAGATATCAAACTGATAATAATGCCCCTCAGAAACACCATCATGTAGCGACTATATTGCCTGAGAAAATGAGGAGCACTGAAATCTGGAATCCTAATCTTATGATTTGAACAAAATGATCCAACTTTCAGAAAGAAAGAATCCTATCCTTCCATCCTTAAACGTTGCAGCAACCATGAAGTAGTCGCCACTAAATCCATTGCCTTTACAATGTCTTGATTCTTTTCTTTTAATGCTAGACAAGGAACTTCGGTGATACCAAAACTCTCATACATTAAGTGAGCAATAAAGATAAACTCAAATGATGTCATTCTTCTCAAAGCCGCTGTAGCTTCACCTTTTGTTTTAGAGTTACCTTCTTTTTTATTGTTTGATAGAACTTCTGCAACAACATCAAACATATTGAGATGACTCCTAATGGAAGCTAAATGAGAACTCTAAAGTGTATCATAAGGCCTTTTCAAAGTACCGATTTGGTTAGCACCAGCTACGGTCTCAATCTCATCAGTAGCAACCAAGTGAGCAATATTTCGGAAGTGGCCTCTTGTAATTGATCATGATGTTTAGCAGAGGCATTAATTGTATTGACAATTAGAGATACATTAAGAAAGAACTCATGTATAACATCTACCTCTCTTGCAGCTGCAACTAATGCTAAATGCAATCGATGAGCACAACAATGAACATAATAAGCCCGCTGAAAATCCTTCAAAAAAAGTGTTTGCAATCCATTCCACTCACCGCGCATATTACTACACCATCATATCATTAACCACGAATAGTCTTAACATTTAGTCCATAACAAGACAAAACATCACAAATAATATTATTGATGATGTATCTTTCACATGACAAATATGTAAGAACCGCTCTTGTATAAAACATGTGATATCAACAATCCGAAGAATAAGGGTCATCCATTCCTTTCTACTTTCATCACAAGTTTCATCAACAATTACGTAAAACTTTGAATCATTAATATGCTCACAAATTTTGTTTCTGACTTTCTTTGCAAAGACATGCAAAATTTCCTTCTGGATTAGAGGTGATGTGTATTTTGCATTATGAGGTGCTTTCTCCAAAATAACTCTTTCTACATCATCATTATAAGTTGCCAAAAATTTAAGCAACTCAATAAAGTTCCCTCGATTTCTTGAATCAACAGACTCGTCATTCCTCCTAAATGCAATTCCTTGAAAAGATAAGAACCGAACAACATCAATAGAAGTGACTAGATTGCTTCTCAATTACCTTGTCAATGTAACTAGATTGCTTCAACAAACAACATATGACAATTATGGACTGCATTATTGTAAGGGGAGTAAGGTCCTAAACACATATGTTTCTTAAATGAGCAATTTTTACCATCTTTAACCTTCTTCCATTTTTGAAAGCCTTTCACAGTAAAAGCATCCCAACCTTGTTGTGCTTTTGATGAATCCATAAACAAGAAACATGGCAAACAATATACATCATCTACTTTTGGGGAATACTCAAGCCAAGGAAATTCAGAAAACCAATGGTACTGAAACCTACGTTGATTTTCTACTGGATAATTATCACGCTTGAATTGATAAGGACCAACTTCTAAGTAAGCTCTTCTTACCTCATCCCATTCATTAACAGACACTTTCTAAATGGGATCAAGTTCACCTGGATCACGCACTTACGAATTGAAGCACTTCAAGTGCGAGTTTGTGGAGTTTTATCACATTTTTGAACCTTTTCCTCCGTCCTTAAATCTTGATCACTTTTAGATTGTTGGTGTTGCTCTTCGCTTTCGATTGAAGCTTTCTTATTAAAGCAATCAATTGAAAATTAATGATATAATTAATTTTTATTTACTAACTAGAACACACTATAATTATTACTAAAAAACAGACCGAATTGGACTCCATAAATACAAATTGTTGACTTTCCTAATTAAAACTAGTTAGTTACCTAAGCATAAACAAACCTAAAGTTAATTAACCAAAATAGACAAGCAACATAAATGTGTCATTCATGTATAAGCGCAAATTCTACACAAGGTTCATACTTGGTAGAAAAGTGGGAAAAATTCAATCACAAAAGGACAAGGTGGTGTGCACGCAACACAAAACAATTAATTAAAACAATTAACTAAAAGTCATAAACAATTAATATTGGGGGAGTGTGAACAGACGGACTCACCTTGTTGGCTTGTTGGCGGCTGAAATGAGCAAGTGTTAGGGAAAAAACAAGCAGCAGGGCAGGGTAGGGATGGAGGGACCAGCTGTGTGTTGTATGTGTGGAGAGAGGAAATAGATGTGGGTTTAATGAGAGTGAGTTGGGTTGGGTTTTATTTTAAATGTAGATAATTGGATTTATTATTTGGGCTTTAATTAAAATTGGGCTTAAATATTGATGTGGGTTGAGTAGAGGGGGCTGAATAGGATTAATACTACATCCATCCTCAAAATATATCATATATACCCCAATACCCCTAAACTTTAGGGAGTGACAGCTGCCCCCCTGGTCTTAGAGAAGCTCCGTCCCTGGCTGAAATCTGGACATAAGTGTGTGAAATGCTTGAGCTTTCGCACTAAACTCTTGGATGTTCTTGCAACAACTTCCCCGACACTATTAAATTCAGTGTTCAAAACCTCTTTAACTCAATCACATTCTTATCTCCTGTTTCTTTCTTCAATTCCCTTGTCTACTTTTTAACAATGGGTTGTATTTCTTCAACCACACCTTCCTTCCATCCTACTTGTTGTAAGGCTACTTCAAGTGATTTTAGTTCACCTGCATCCATGCCCAAATTATGATAGACTGACTAGTGGCCTTCTTACATTCTAGAATTCTTCCTCCTTCTTACTCACCAAAGTTTTTTTAGATGTTTTAAACTCAATTGGAATAATCTTATTTTCTATCATATCTGCTTGTAATTCCAATTCCCCCTTGTTTCTTGCCATGCATTGTTGTTTTCTGAAGAAAATCTCAAATCCCCCTTTGACTAGCTGCCCTATGCTGATGAGATTATGTGCTATACCTAGTGCATAGTCAACGTTTCTGATCAACCTAGCTTCTCCTCAAATATGTACTAGGATCTCTCCTCTTCCTTCAATTCTGATTTGTTTATTTTCTCCAAACCGTACCACTGATTTATAACTCTCATCTAATCTTTGAATTTGTTCTTTGCTCCTTTCAAGTTGTTTGAACATGCACTATCAAGATACCAACTATCTGATAAGTCTTCTTCCTGATCGCTGTGCATCATGAACAAATATTCCTCTTGTTCATCATTTCCTTCAGCATACTTTTCCTCTATTGTTTTAGACAATAAATCCACCTCCTTATGGCCGAAGAACCCACATCTCCCACAAGAATGAGGTACAAACATATCCGCAGCACAGATCTTAAAGATATTCAAATTTTTAAGCTGATCTAGAACATAACACAAATCCTCGGCAACAGTGCGAAAAACTTGATCCACGGGATTTAGATATAGAAATTTGTTCAAATCAAGATTTAAATTTAGACTCATTCATCCTCAAGAGAAGGGTTATCCATTGTAGTTAGGTAGAGTGGGTCGAACCATAGAGATCAGTTTGACCAATGAAGTCCTTTCTAACAGCCTTGTTATTAAGGTTGAAAATAGTGGGCATAGGAAATAGTAGTGGATCTACTGAAAATAAAGTCCTAGAAAGTAAATGCTGAAACAAATAATAGAAATAAAAGCCTCCTAGGGAAATCACTAGCAGACGATGAAGAACTTGAGCAAGTGCAATTTGAGAAATTGCAAGTTAGGAGACCTAGATAAATATCAAGCAACATTCTCTCGAACTACTGCCATTCTCGCTAGAAATCGGTCGTTCTAGTATATCTCAGCGAGATCGCCTAAGCACACACATAGGAATCCCTAAGGGCAGTAAGCTCACCTGGGCCCAGCTGGAGGCATTGTTCTGGTTTCCCTCTTAGGGTTACCGGTTCGATGCCAACCAGTGGATGTCCCCAATGTCCCGGACTCTATCTTAGGCTATCCGTGAAACATCATGTGAGATCTGAATACTGATCTTACAACTATCTTGTGCAAAATCTTCTACTGCACCCAAGAACCTCTAGCAATTTGTCAGTATGCTAAGATCCTCAAGAGTATGGGAACTACTGTTGTGTATGTTCTGAGGTGTTTTAGTCACAATAATCCATTTTGTGCTTACTTGAGTATGGGAATAGCTTGGAGAAGGCCCACACAAAGTTTCGGATCAAAAGGAGAGGGAAAGCTCAAAGAAAGGAGTTACGCTAGCTTGTGGCCAACTTGTGCTCACATTGTTTGTTGATGCCACGTGTGCGTAGAATGTGCTGAAAGTCGTGCATTAGGCCCATTGAACACAAAAGGATGAGGAGCTGCAAAATCAGCTTGTGCGTGACTTATGCGCCCTTTGTGCGCTCACTGGAGCAAGTTGGGCAATAAAATCACTTGAAGGAAAGTTGTGCACACATTGTGCGTTGATTTGAGTCCACAACACAGTTTGCAGTAGACTTGTGTGCTTGTGATGATTGTATGATGATGTTGAGATGTAGGAAAGCATGTTATAGTGCCTAAATTCTTCTTGTATTTGTCTGAGCATGAAATGGACAAATGAGAAGCTTGATCACTTAGTTGTTGTCGTGAAGTGATTGCTATGTTCATTGTTTCTCTTACATTTGACGGCATGCTTGATTTATGGTGTAGTGCATGTATGCAACTTTTACATATATGATTTGTGCTTTGTTGATTAGTTGCAAGTTGCATACCCCCAATTTAGAGTCAAGTGCATTGATTGTGATGTTTGCTTTTAGACTCTTGTACCCATTCTAATTGAATATTTTATAGGTACACATGCTGCAAACAATGAAGGAAGCCTTTCCCTCCACATTTGGGAAGCTCTAGGGCAAGCCTGCCATACCCCACCTCTATAAGGCATTAGAGGGCCTACTTGGCCCCCAAGGTATAATCTTCTGATGTCCCTTTTTTATCTCCCACCCATATGTGCGAGACCATGCTTTACTTTGGGTTTGGGGGGATTTATATGTATATCATGTGGGAGTTAGTTGGTATGCCTCTTGGTGGATTATTTGACCTTAAACACCATGTGAGCATCTAGTTTTTACATTTTTAGGGTGTACATAAAAATTGTTTTCAAAACCCCTAAAAAGTACAAAAAAGAGAGAAAAGAGATTGAACAAAAGAAGGTGAATAAAGTATAAAAAAAGGAAAGAAAAAAAAGAGTGAAAAAAAGAAGTGAAAGAGACAAGAGACAAGAGACAAGAGAAAAATTAGTGAAATAAAAGTGTGGGCAATGGGCAATCTACATTCACTTGTCAAATCTTGTGGCTGATCCATATTTATTGAAATAAGAGTCAAAGTTCTCCTTAAGATGTAATAAGTGCTCAATATCAATTTTCCTATTTGATTGTTCTATGCAAACTCATTAGTAACCTATCATAAATTGTTTACTTGTACAATTCACAAGACTTAGGTCTTTCTCTAAGAGTATTCAAGCTTTGGGAGGATAGTAGATTCCTAGAATGTATGAACACCTAGATAATATTTTTATTGCCTACATCAAATGTTTTTGTAAATATGTGGGTGGTTAGATTAGGCATTGTCAGGGGCGGATGTACGTTGAAAGAAGGGGGTGCATGGACCCCCCTTTTTTCCAAAAGTATATATAGTGGGCATGTAATTTATTAGTTGGACCTCTTTTAAAAATTATAATGATCTTTTATATATTATATTGGCTATTAAAAAATACAAAGTGATCAGTTTCTTAATTATTGAGTTAAAGTTTATTATGGTAATAATTATAACTCGACCATTATATTGCACTCTTTTAATAACTTGATACCACATGTTTACTTTTGCACTAATATGTCAAAGGTTTTAAAAGCATTTTTGATGACCTATATAGTGTAGTATATAATGTAAGGTTCTAAGTGTTAAAAAAATTAAATTTTAGGACAAAATAATAGATAAATCCCATTGTATTCAAAAGCATGGGATTGCTTAATGACTTAGAATGAAAGACTTTTTTTTGAAGATTGCTTAATGACTTATATTGAAAAAGATGTATTCAAAAGCATTAGCATTGATGCAATTGTAGATTTTTGTTCAAAGTAGAATTTGATGTTCTAGATTTGAGCCGTAGTTTCTGTTTTTGGATATTACGTAGAATATTATATCCATACTTTTATGGTCGTAAATCCATAACGTAGGTTGGTTAATTATTATGTTTTTGTATGTAATTTATATTGTTTTGTAGGGACTCAAAATGGCCGAAGGACGCGATTAGATGCATCAGCGGTTGGGTACTCAAGAATTAAATCCGCGATTTTGGGAGGGTCTAAAGTATTTTTTAAATGTTGCATTCACGGATGCATAATCAAAAGGATGGGACATGGTGAAATGTCCTTGTAAAAAGTGCAGAAATCGATACTTTTTTTTGATAAAGCTACAGTTGAAACTCATTTATGTGAGTATGGATTTAAACCCGATTACTACGTTTGGGATTATCATGGTGAGGTCATTTAGATTAATCCGTTCATCTATGATGGTTCGAATTATTAAAAGAATTAACAATGCACATGTGAGTACTGAACCGGAATCGAATAATGACTATCAAGGATCGGATGTCCAACAAATGGTTCACGAAGACTAAGGATTGCAATACAACTCTTTACAACCTGAAAATGTGGAAAGTCTCAAAAACGATAATCACAATGATGAAAATGATATTGATGATTTTGAAATGCACAACGTTATTGGAAATGAGATGGTTGAAAATGAAATGGAAATGAAAACTCCTAATGAAGAGCCATAAAAATTTTATAAGTTGATTGAAGCTGCCTCACAAATTCTAGCTGCCTCACAACCTCTATATGATGGATGTGTTGAGCATAAGAGATTAGCCGTGTTGACAAAGTTCTTGAGCATGAAATGTCAAAGCAACATATCAGATGCGGCATGGTCCAAAATGATGAAAGTTGTTGATGAGATATTGCCCAGAGAAAATGCATTGCCACAAAGCATTGCAGAGGCGAAGAAGATTATCAGAGACCTGGGGCTACCGTACATTAAGATTCATGCATGTGAGAATAATTGCATGTCGTTTCATGGTAGATTCAGTCATTTAATGCATTGTGGAGTGTGCGGTACTGAAATGTATTTTCAAGGGGGTTTGGATCATCGTGGGGATCTAAAACTTAAGCCGGAAAAGGTTCTTCGTTATCTTCCAATCACTGAGCGGCTGAAGCGACTTTACCAGTCATCGAAAACGGCCGAATCTATGACTTACTATCTAAGGGCATCTGCAAACGCAACTGGTGTGATTGGACATCCCAGCCAATCGCGGGCATGGAAACATGTTGATGACCTTTATCCTGATTTCGCTGGAGAGGTTGGAAATGTCAGATTAGGGTTATCCACCGATGGATTTAATCCTTTGTCTGACACCGGTAGCACTTATTCGTTGTGTCGATATTCATCACAGTTTACAATTTACCTCCTGATTTATGTATGAAGCAGCCGTACATTTACTTGGCACTGCTAATCTTGGGACCTCTATCACCTGGATGTAACATTGATATCTTTTTACGGCCATTGGTCGATGAGTTAAATTATCTATGGACGACGGGTGTTCAAACGTGGGCGGAAAACGAACTTTACAATGCGAGCTTGTCTACTTTGGACAATCAGTGACTTCCCCGCGTATGGTATGGTATTTGGCTGGAGTACGCACAGAAAACTTACGTGTCCATATTGTATGGAAGATGTGTCTAGTTTCCAGCTAACTCATGGGCACAAAGCTTGTTGTTGGGGTTGTCATCGAACATTTTTACTCAATCGGCATAGATATCGTAATGATAGTGTCACGTGGCGTTTTAGAGAGCGACGTGATGAAATTGTGTATAAATCTGGGTCGAAATTTCTAGCAGAGATTAATAAGATTGAGTTCCCACCCTTCGGTTCACATTGGGACAGACAAAGATTGGACGGTTTTGGTGTGTCTCACAATTGGATCAAGAAATTGATCTTCTTGGACTTGCCCTACTGGCCTCATTTGTTGGTCAGGCATAACCTATATGTTCTGCATAAAGAAAAAAATTGTTTCGATAATGTCTTCTACACGGTTATGAATCAAAAAGGGAAGACTAAAGACAACGAAAACTCATGATGTGACCTTCAGGCGATGGGGATCCGAAGTGAATTACATTTGTTTCCCAGACGTGATGGAAGACCATGTAAACCTAAGGCAATTTACACTTTGAGCCAAGAACAGATTGAGAATATTTGCAGTTGGTTGAAAAAACACTCTGAATCTTTCTGATGGATATGCGTCTAATATTGGAAATTGTGTAAACACATCCAATAATTCATTTTACGGCATGAAGACCCACGATTGTCATGTTTTTATGCAAAAAATACTTCCAATTGTCTTACATGGCCACGTTCCCAGTGATATTTGGGTTCTAATAGCGGAATTTAGCAAATTATTCAGAATAGTTTGTGCGAAAGAATTCTGGTTGGAGGACATCGAGAAATTGGATGAATTTATTGTCGTGATGCTGTGCAAGCTCGAGAAGATCTTCCCTCCATCATTCTTTGACTCCATGGATCACCTAACTGTGCATCAACCACGGCAGCTTAAAATTTGTGGTTCTGTCCAATTTTGGTGGATGTACGGGTTCGAGAGATGCATGAAGACGCTGAAAAACAAATGTGTCAATAAACAATTTATGGAAAGCTCGATTATTGAGAAGTATTTGATACAAGAGGTTGCACATTTCTGCGAGCACTACATGGATGACAATCTCGGTACGTATGTCAACCCGTAGATACGCAGATACCTTGTTAGATTAGCATCAATACCTTGTTAGATCAACATCAATACCTTGTTAGATCAACATCAATACCTTTTTAGATCAGCATCAATACCTTGTTAGATCAACGCCAATACCTTGTTAGATCACCATTAATACCTAAATAGATTCCTAAAATACTAAAATAATTCCTAAAATACTAAAATACCAAAGCAATTTCTATAATACTGATGGCCGCTAGACCCAATCAACCAAAAAGGCATAGCAAAATGCCCAACCAATAGCCCAAAATAGGGGCCCCATTAAAAACCCAAATAATAATAGCTAAATCCGTACGGAACAATGACATTCTCGGACCTAATAAGAACTAACCAGAACATACCACAAGGATATTCTCGGATAACACTCCCGAAGATGTTAAGACACGTGTCCACTGACACTATATTGAAATATTACGATTTTGCCACTATGACAGTGGACTATATAAAGCATTTATGGCGGGAGTTAAGGGATCTTTTTGACAACTTTCATCCAAAAGAACACGAACAGAGAACACTTATCCCCATTCTCGAATTCCAAATTAAACGCATGTTGCACAAATCCTCATAGCATCCAGTAATGTCAAAACACGTCATTACCGAAAAATCGTTGCGGCAGCCCACACAGATCCACTACCAAATGGCGCCGTCTGTGGGAAATGTGGTGGTCCCCATACCTAGGTTCCTTCAACAGAGCATGAGGACCATTCACAGTCCCATCTATCTAGGCTAGGAGGAGGAGGTTCGACTGACGGCCGCACAGCTGATCCCAGCTATCAGAGTTCTTCTAATGACACGAGTCACGGAGATACCTCCCTGCGGCCAACCTTTAACCTCCGACAGAGCGACATTCGGCATCTAGACCCCGATCTAGTCCAGGTGGTGCGGGTAGTGATCCAGGAAGAACGAGGCAACACACGCAACCGGCCTGGACAGCTAGACAAGGCACAAAGCGAGCGACGCACGTAACATAGACAACTCGGTCAGGGAATCAGACGATCAGATGCACATCCAAGCTTCTCCCTAGACCGACGGAGCCGACAAAGGTCCAGGTCCCCTAGAGGAAACCAAAGAGAGCGGTCCCCAAGGCCGGAGAGATTGACAACCGGTGACCCTCGAGATGAAGTTATACGGCAGATGTTACACCGCTTAGAGAAAGTAGAGAGGAATTCAAGCAGGTCAAAGGCCAAGTATGAAGCAGCTTCTGAGGATGGACTGTTTACCAGTTGAATTCGAGATAGCCAAATACCCCGGATGTTCAATTTGCCCCACCTGCTAGAAGTCTACAGTGGTACGGTAGAGCCGGATGCCTTCATACGAAAGTACACGAGGGCGATGGAATTGAAGGGAGCAAACAAAGCAGCCCTCTGCAAATGTTTCAAAGTCGCACTAGGAGGGCCAGGCTTAGCATGGTACAATTCTCTTCTCCCGGACTGTGTGAACTCGTTTGGGGACCTGGCAACCAAATTCTCCACCGACTTCATTGGGTGGAAAAGATCGACCAAGAGGGCTATTCAGATGTTTGATTTCAAGCAAAGACCGAACGAGGGAATTAGGGAATTTGTCTAGCGGCTTAACAGGGAAGTGGTACACGCATCGGATCTGACGAATAACATCCGGATCATCGCGTTCACAAAGGCGCTACTCCTGAACTCCCGGTTGGCTTATGAGTTATCACGGAAGAACTTCATAGATGTGGAGGAAATGTATGTTGTTACTGAGGAACACATGATCACACAGGAACTGCTATCCTAGAGGGAGTGGAAGCAGGAAAACAGAGACAACAACGAGCAAAAGAGGGATAACACAAAGCCTGCTGTCATTAGGCACCCATGGAGCTAGGGGGGACAGAAGAAGCCCTTTGAGAGGAGCACGAATTTCACCCCCCTCAACTCCACCCGGACCAGCATCCTTGCAGCACTCCAAAGGCAAGGAAGTGGAAATATCAGTTGGCCGAGGGCCATGCCAGAGGAAGCGAAGAGCAATTCTTCGAAGTACTGCCAGTTCCACAGGAATACCGGACATGACATCGAACAATGCTACCAGTTAAAGAGGTACATTGAGCACCTTATCAAGAAGGGCTCCCTAAGAGAGTACTTGAAGATGCCTTCAGATGATGGGACATCCCGAGGTAAGGGCAGGGTCGAAGGAGATGCTCCGCTTCTGGAGAAGAAGAACAAGGGAAGGAAGTCTCCTCCCCAAGCCACCGGTGTACTGAATACCATGACCACCACTATGGGGTCGAATGCGAGGAAGAGGAAGGCAAGGGAGATAGCTTCTCTAAGCTATGGGGACCCGGCCTCGAGGATCAAACGCGCAAACGGAACCGAGGTATGCTTTCCGCACTATGACCCATTCATCATCACCCTCCGGATTGGGACCATAGACGTTAGAAGGGTCCTTTGTGACGACGGCTCAAACGTTGATGTGTTATTCGCCAAAGCTTACGAATGACTAAAATTGAAGGCGAGCAGGTTGACCCCGGTCAGGACCGTTACATATGGTGTTGGTCCGGAAGAGCTACCAGTACTTGGGTGCATTGAGCTCCCCACTATGTTCATAGGAACCTGGCCAGAAGGGCAATCCTGGTATACCACAATAATGGTCAAATGGCTGGTTGTAGATGTCCCATTAGCCTACAATGCAATCATCGGGAGAGAGACCCAATGGGCGATTCATATGAGGACTGACGTGAAGTACCTCACCGTCACCTTCGAGACCGAAGATGGGGATGCCGCAATTTAATTGAGCTAGAGGGAGGCAAAGGACGTTATGGCTTTGGCTCAAAAGGGCCCGGGGCCGAGCTGCTTGAAGGATGAAGAAGCAGAGGCAACCAAGACGGAAGAAGTCATCTTGGAGGAGGGCCAGACCACCAGGATTGCCGAACACATGCCTGAGGGCAGTAAGGAAAAACTTGTAAATCTCCTTCAAATGAATAAAGATCTATTCGCCTACTCTCCTAGTGACATGCCCAGGATCGACCCAAAAGTAATCTAACATAATCTGCACATCGACCCGAATGCAAGACCTGTAAGGCAAAAGAAGAGAAACAATGCACCATTCAAAAGAGCCTTCATAAAAGAGCGAATCTCTCGACACAGGAGTCATACGCAAGGCTGTCCTTCCTTGATGCCTACAGTGGATATCACCAAATCAGGATGAACCCCGCAGATGAAGAGAAGACATTGTTCATAAGCGACTCTAACACTCATTATTACATCAGGATGCCTTTTGGACTCAAATATGCCGGAGCAACTTGCCAAAGGTTGATGGATAAAGTCTTCTCCAATTAGGTAGGAAGAATCCTGGAAATATACGTCAACGACATTATCATGAAAAGCAAAGAGGAGGACGACATGATCCGGGATATCGAGGAAGTGTTTGGTCAGATCCGGAAGTATGGACTTCGATTGAACCCGGACAAGTGTGTTTTCGGAGTAATTGCTAGAAATTTCTCGGGTTCATGGTGTCCAAACATCACTACTTAGTGAAATCCGCTTACTGCGGCGGAGGCCGCAATAGGCCGCAGTAAATGGGTTTACTGCGGCCTCCGCCGCAGTAAATGGGTTTACTGCGGCCTCTGCCGCAGTAAATCCTCAGCTTCTCTACGTAGTGCATGGCTGCTCGGGAAATTACGGCCCTGAGTCGCTTCATGTCTCGGTACGGGGACAAGTGTTGTCCATTCTTCAAGCTCCTAATCAAGGAAGGTGCGGAACCTGGACGAATAGGTGTGAAGAAAGGGGAGAAAAAAATCAAGGGAAGAAAACGCAGCTAAACGAGCGCAATTCGAATGGAACCCCGATTTCCAGAAGGCTTGGGAGGAAATCAAAGCTTATCTTTTCGAGGTGCCTACCCTACGGCAACCAACCGAGGATAGGCCCCTGATTGTGTACCTTGCAGTGGGAGAGAAAGCCGTAAGTTCAGTCCTCTCAGCTCGAAGGTTAGGCCCCTAATCAAAGCAGTAGCCGGTTTACTATGTGAGCAAGTCTTTACATGGTGCAGAACTTAACTACCTAATGATCCAGAAGCTAGTCTATGCCCTGGTCCTCTCAGCTCGAAGGTTAAAACCATATTTCCTCGGGTTCTCCATAGTGGTCCGAAGTAACGTCCCTGTTAAGGACATCCTAAAATGAGTGGACCATTCCGGAAGACTATCAAAATGGTGTATCGAACTAAGCGAGTATTAAGTACGGTACAAACCAAGAAGAGCGATCAAGGCGCAAGCTCTGGCAGATTTTATTGCCGAGTTACCACAGGGACCTGAAGGTGACTTAACGGAATTCAAAGATAGCCCTATATGGACTCTTTATGTTGACGGGGCTTCGGGAGTAGAAAGACAAATTTACCTTTCCAATGACTCTTTATGTACTCGAAGGACCTGAAGGTATGAAAGCTACCCGATCAATCAAATTTACCTTTCCAATGACAAATAACACGGCCGAATACAAAGCCTTAATCGCCGGATTAGAGTTAGCTAAGAAAGAAGAGATTCGGTCTTTACGGGCATGCAGCGATTTGAATCTCCTCGTTCAGCGGATGAATTTAGAGTACGAAATCAAAGAACCCAGTCTTAAAAAGTACACCGACATTGCTAAGAAATTAGCAGCACGGGTTGAAAGACTAAGTATCGAGAAGATTCCACGGGCCCTTAATTCCAAAGCTGATTTGCTCTCCAAGTCCGCCTCCTACGATGAAGAGAGGGAGAACCCTTGTATCAATTACCTCCAAGTATTCAGCATTACTTTGAGATGAAGAGATCCTTATTGGAAATATATCACCGAAGGAATACTCCCGGAGGACCTGATCGCGACGATGGAAGTTAGGAGGAAATCATGTAAGTTCATGATAATAGGGAGTAATCTTTATCGGAAGGGTTTTTCTTCGCCTCTACAGAAATGTATCGGCAAGGAAGAAACCGAAGAAGTATTAAGTGAAGTCCACGAAGGTACATGCGAGTCCCATATAAGGCAGATGCGTTAGCTGTACTGATCTCAGGCAAGGGTATTTCTAGCCGAACCTAAAGGAAGAGGCTAAAAAGTTACTCAACAAATGCAAGAAGTGCCAAGAGCATGCCCGAATACAGAGAGTTCCTTCAGAGTATGTGACATCTTCGGATTACCCAATACCGTTTGCCGTTTGGGGTATTGATTTGATTGGAGCACTACCAAAAGCGCCCGGAGGGGTAAAATACTGCGTAGTCACGGTAGATTACTTTACCAAGTGGATAGAAGTCAAACCATTAGCTTCGATAACAACAGACAACATCCAGGAATTCGTTTAGAAAAACATAGTCTGCAGGTTGGGATGCCCATAAGTGCTTGTTGCAGACAACGAGACTCAATTTACGAACGGAGGGTTCCAAGATTTTACCGAGGAATTCGGTATTAAGCTTCACTTTGCTCCGGTTGCACACCCGCAGAGCAACAGACAGGTCGAAGTATCAAACCGAACGTTGAAAGATGGTCTAAAGAAGAGACTTAGGAACGCTAAGGGTAAATTTTCCTTAGCCTATTGGACCGAAGCTCTCATCCCCATTGAAGTAACCAATTCATCTCTCCGGGTAAAAATCTTTGAAGAAAGTGCGAATGAGCAAGGGCTAAGGGCAAATTTTGAATTTCTCAAAGGGAAAAGAGACGAAGCAGAGCTCCGAAGAAATGCATTTCAACAAAGGACCGCAGCCTCAGCGAATTCAAAAGTTAAAGCAAAAAATATCAAGGTTTGAGACCTAGTCCTAAGGCATACCAAGTTGGGCTCCCGAAGACCAAAAGGAGATTCATTCGCCCCGAACTGGGAAGACCCATTTGAAGTGACCGCCGAAGAAAGAACAAGAGTATACAAATAGTCAGATTCCGAAGGAAGAGAATTGGCTAACTCGTTTCATTCTGAAACACTTAGGAAGTACTATGTGTAATCCGGAGTTAGCTTAATAAATAGATACTTTCGGGAAGAGGACGTAGGTCTTATGACCGAACCTCTATAAAAACAAGAGTCAGCTTGTGGAAGTAGTCATTACAAAAGTACCAGAGTAATCATTATAAAAGTCCCGGAGGATCGATTACAGAAGTCCCGGAGGACCCTACAAAAGTGCAAGAAAAAACAAAAACAGAAATTAAGGGAAACTACATTCACTAGGATGAACAGGCTCCGGAGCCTTAAAGAATTCTTCCCCGCACAAAGAGAGATCCACCGGTCATTCGTCATGACTGTCTAGCCCGGAGAGGTCCACATGTGGGTTCCACTCAATGATGGCAAGACAGAAGCCTTGGTCGAACTTCTCGACAGCCAAGTTCACCGCCCCCCTTGCGGTTTCCTCCCATGCCTCTTGTTCCTCGCGAACCGTCTTGACCTCTTCCCAGAGCACTTTGATGTCCTGCTAAGAGTGGTTCTTGAGATTTTCAAGATTGATCTTGAGGTCTCTCTTTTCCTTCTAAAGGGTTGCCACCCTCATCCGAAGCTCTTCCTCAAAATCCCTCTGAGCAGCTACCATGCTCAGGAAAGCAGCTTCAACTTGAGCGAGCTGAGATGTGGTAGTGGGGTCAGGAAGATCACTTTGGACATCCTCCGGGAGGGTTAAAGCTGAAGAGCTTGACGTCCGGGAAGCCCGAAGCAGTTGTTCATAGTGGGAAACTCTTTGGATGAGTTTCGCCACTACGACTACAGCTTTTGTAGCCCGTTGTTCAGCACAACTCCGGGATTCGTCCATCTTCTGGATGACCTGGGAAGCCCACCCAGTAAGGCATGTTGTCTACAATAAGCAAAAATGGCAGGGTTAGGATAAAAATAGATTAATGGTAAGGAATAAACGAAAACAAGGAGGAGGATCAACCTGGGCGCTCAGGACGTGCATCCGAGCCATTGTCACGACAAGGTCCGGGAACTAGTGCTCAAGGCAATCCATGGTTCAGGTGGTAGACATCCCTTTTCAAAGCTCCAAGGCCATCTCCTTGGCATCTTCGTCATCCATGAGGTTTTGATCCTCATGGATAAGCCACTTTGGCTCCCGGGGGATCAGATATGATCCGTACAGGGCAAGCTTAGCATCCCGCTCTTGCCGTGCCTTCTCCTGGGCCTCCTTCCAGCCTGGAACTATACAGCAGAAATGCGTCCGGGTAACTTCGTGAATTGGATCATCTCCGAACATCCGGGAAAGGTTCCCGAAGATGTTCCAGAAACACTATTCTCAAAGGTTGTGTTGATTACCTAGGTCGAAGTCAGAAGGCAAGACTCCTGGTGCCTGCTCCTCTGCAATTGGAGTGGCCTTGTACTTTCTCCGGAGACGCCTTCTCTTGTCCAGAGAAGGACCTGCCCGATCATAGGCATTGAACAGATTCTCGAACGTTTGTTCATCTCTTCCAGAGGAACAGGTGAGCGGACCTCTGAAGGACCGGATGTAGCAGCCTCTGGGGCATCTGTAGCATCTCTCTACCACTTCTTCGGCTCAATAGCCGTAGGTTGGGAGGGACCAGCCTTGGATGACTCCTTGGTAGATTTGACCTTCTTGTGGACTCCCTTAAACAGATCCTGAAGATCAATCTTCGGGGCCAATTCTGCAAAGGAAGACACAATTAGTCAATACAAAAGGGAATACAAAAGAGTCAAATAAAGGATATGAACCTTGAACAAAGGCCACGTGTGGGATTTTACCCCGCAGACACCGAATCAGTGCCAGGTCTTGGGAGGAGGGGGACTTTCCTTGATTCCAAGTGCCCCCAAGTCACCCTGAATAATCCCTAAATGCGATAAAACTCCTTGGTGATGAGGATCCAGTTGATCGGGACAGGGAATGGTTCGGGATACTCATCCCCGAACCAGTTGACCAACTGCCGCAACTTGCTCCCGAAGGTTTTGTAGTTCTCCCAAGCACCTTTCAACTCCAACAAGCGGGAAGGGTCATTCACATCCACAAGCTCTCCAACCTTCTAGACAGTTTGGAGATTCCATGACGCTTCGGGCTTTATGAAGAAGAATTCCCCATGCCACTCTTTCCTACTTGAAGGCAGATCCCAGATGAGGTTCAACCTCTTTAAAGGGTTCCCCCTAGCCCCGAAGTAGTAGAAGCAGTTCCTCGGCTTCAGCACAATTTTGTATAATTGTAAAAAAGTTGAAATTTTTGGGTCGACCCCGAACACCTTACATAACACAAGAAATGCGTTTATGTGGCAATAGGTGTTTGGGCTTAGCTGGTTGACGGCCAGGCCATGAGATTTTGCTAATTCCTGAACGAAAGGGTTGCTGGGGAAACCGGAGCCCGCACTCCAATTGACACCTAAAAATGACAAGACAACCGACGCCCGGTTTGTATACACGACATTCAGGCGTCAGTACTCTAACGGCTACGGTACGGGGATGAAAGAAGTCGCGTTGCCAACGCTTTATAAGTTTGGGAATGGCCCTACTCCGGATGTGCTTGACTTCCGACCAGCATTCTTCGGGTGCAGGGCCACTTGTTTCTAAGAGATTTCCCGAAGGACAAACAGAGGAAGGAGTTGGAAAAGGAGGGTTCATTTGTAAATACCTCGACAAATAGGACGGAGAAAACGACGACATATGGGTGACCTAAGAGTTACCGGCGAAACGCTAGCAACCGCATCAACAAGGGAGTGGTGTTGACGGCAGAACTTCCCAACGGTGGAAGCACCCTCTTGACTACCGGAAGCGACGGTTGCTTGACTAAGGAACGGTGCTAGGTATTCTTCTGGGGCAACTTTCTCAACACTTCTCCACTTCTGAAAAACGCTGATCGCCACCTTGAGCGATGGGTTGTCCGTCGTGAAAAAAGAGAATAGCTAAAGAGAGAGATTGAGAGCAAAGAAAGCGAGGAAGCAAGAATGAAGTGAATAGAAACTCCAGAACTATTCCTTATTTAAGGATGTCCAGGAAGGAGACCCGTCACAAAACGATGCATATCCACCGTTAATAAAAAAGTACTCCCTCCGTCCCACAAAGGTTGTCAACATTACTATATTGGGCCGTCCCACAAAGGTTGTCAACTTTCCTAAAACAGAAACTTTCTATCACCATTTTTACCATTTTATCCTCTTATCTCACACCATGGACCCACAAGTTTTTCTCTTTCCTCCCATTAAACTTAAAATTGGGGTCCACAAAATCTTCTCCTTCTTTCTTTTTCATGAGGGTAATTTTGTCAATACTCTACTATTCTCCCACTTTCCTTAATATATGTGCTCAAACAAATCCTACAACCTTTGTGGGACGGAGGGAGTAGCAGTTAATGCACGAACCGTGACGAAACTGCTTGTAAACAGCCTCAAAAGACCCAGACTATGTTGGTCCGAGAAAATTCAAAAGGAGGATGGAAAGACCCTCAATTCAAAAGATCCGGACTATTATGGTCCGAGAAAATTCAAAAGAAGGATGGAAAGACCCTCAATTCAAAAGACCCGGACTATTATGGTCCGAGAAATTTCCGAAGGAGGATGGAAAGATCCTCAGTTCAAAAGACCCGGACCATTATGATCCGAGAAACTTCAAAAAGAGGATGGAAAGATCCTCAGTTCAAAAGTCCCAGACCATTACGGTCTGAGAAACTTCAAAGGGAGGATGGAAAGATCCTCAGTTCAAAAGTCCCGGACCATTCCGAGAAATTTCCAAAGGAGGATGGAAAGATCCTCAATACAAAAGACCCGGACCATGATGGTCCGAGAAATTTCCAAAGGATGGAAAGATCATCAGTTCAAAAGACCCGGACCATTATGGTCCGAGGAATTTCCAAAGGGGGATGCACAACTCTGGCCAGACGTCTTGGACCTTAACGGTCCGGGGAATTACACGGAGTGTCGCTACACTTAAAAAGATTTGGACTCCTTGTAATCGGCCGAATTGCTAAGGGAGGACTTGATGGCCGCTAGGCCTAATCAATCAAAAAGACCTAGCAAAAGACCCAACCAGTAGCCCAAAATAGGGGCCCCATTAAAAACCCAAATAATAATAGCTAAACCTGTACGGAACAATGACATTCCCGGACATAATAAGAACTAACCCGAACATACCATAAGGATATTCCCGGATAACACTCCCGAAGGTGTTAAGACACGTGTCCACTGACACTATATTGAAATATTATGATTTTGCCACTATGGCAGTGGACTATAGAAAACATTTATGGCGGGAGTTAAAAGATCTTTTTGACAACTATCATCCAAAAGAGCATGAACAGAGAATACTTATCTCCATTCTCGAATTCCAAATTAAACGTATATTGCACAAATCCCCATGGCGTCCAGTAACGTCAAAACACGTCATTACCGAAAAATCGTGATGGCAGCCCACACAGATCCACCACCAAATACTAAAATAATTCCATATATACAAAAATAATTCCTAAAATACTAAAATTCATAAAATATTCTTATTTTCCTAAAATACCTAAAGTATATACTAAAATTCCACAAAATACCAACAAATTCATAAATAATACCTAAAATACCTAAATAAATTCCAAAAATAATGAAATAATTTCATAATTCTATAAAATTTGTTGATCAATCATCTTAGAACGTTGATTTATTTTCTTTGTCATGCTGATCTTCTTGTTTAAAATGTTGATCTATCTTCTTGCCAAGCCTAGTACTAACTACTATGTCTTGTAAGGATATGACGTCTCTAACGCGCGATAGTGGCCACGGGTCATGTCGTGGTTCCACAACCGCGGGCCATTCTGGGAGTCCCACCAATTCCGGTCGTACAGGAGGTGGTCACACTCCGCGGCCCAGCACTTCTATTGGATCCTCGAGCACTTCTGCATCACAGCAGCCGGTATAGGATCGGCATGAGACCAAGACAGATGAAGCGCTCGCGCAGTTGCTCCCACCTCCAGATGGTAGGAGCTTGATTCTCATGGGTCAGTAAGTGTTTAGATTTATGTTTAATTTTATAATTTTAATTTATTTATACCAACTTTATTGTTTTAATTTTTTTTACTTTTAATTTCAGTAGCCTTGGATCGACGTTTCACAATGTCTACCAGGACGTTCAGGCTGTCTTCCGTGAGCGTTATGTTGGTATCCCGCCGACTTACATAGAGTTGTCACAGGAAGACAAGGACGCATGGGTGGTAAAATTCGCGGTATACTATTTCTTAATTAATATGTTGTTTATTTATTAATATAAAGTTATATATAGTATTAATTACAAGTTTTCCGACTCTAGGAAAAATATGTTTGGCATCCGTGCACATCTGCTGCAGATGATGTAGAGGAACATCTACACCAGATGTGGGCCAAGATGTACCGGCGGAGGAAGAGTAAGATCATCTCCAACTACCGGGCCAAATACCCCATCACCGAGGAGATTTCGACTTACAATCATTGGCGATCAAAGAGGCCAAAAGGGATCCCTCAGGCCAACTGGGATAAGGTGATTGATGGGTTGAACACCGATGAGTTCAACAAGATCTTCTATAGGGTCCGAAGAATGCGAACTCCAAGGTGGCATTGAAGCCGTGGAAGAAGCACGGCTCGAAGACGGTGCAAAGCGCCTTCAAGGAGATGGTGGTCTGAGAGCGTCGGGTCATCACCATCACCGACTTCCAACGTCATTGAGATGGTGCAAACAACACTCAATTCGAGGTAAAAAGATCAAAGCTATCGTCCTCGTAATTTTAGCAATTACATTTATTTATCCTAACTGGTGCATTATTTATTTACTAGGAGGAGTATACACGGATGGTGCTGGAGAAGTACCCGGATCATGACTCAACCCATTTTGATGAGGCAATATTCCGAGCTGTGATAGGTGGGCCTTACAAAGGCCGTTGGGTTGGCGCTCCACCACAACTAGTCCATCCGGAGCTATTCCGGCCGCCTCGGGCATCTCAGGTAAACTAATTTGAAACTAGTTAGAAGTTTTTTAAAATATCCACAAGCTTTAAAATTTTTTGAAAGTTATTTTCATTCACATCCTTTCAGCGCGAGCTTACCGCTGAAGAGGCGCGCCGCAAGGTGGAGGAGGATCGCATCAGGATGGAGGATGAGTTGCGTACATTGAGGGAGCGCCAGGCTGATTACGAGGTTCACATGAATCGTACTCTTCAGCAGGAGCGACGTCGGTCCGAGGAGATGCAACAGGCTCTTCGTACGGAGTTGCGGCGGCAGTACGACGCATCCTTTAGCATCCTTTGGCCGGCGCTTCTAGAGCGGGGCATCTTACAACAGCATCAGGTGCCCCGAGACTTGGTTGCGGGAGGATCATCCCGACCACCACAGGACCAGTACGTGTCCCCAAACTACTCCACATACATGATCCCGACACCACAGCCGAAACCTCAGTGGCCCTCCTGGCGCACGACCACAGGGTTCCAGATGCCCAACAATCGCGGTTCTGATTATTATACCCCGATGATGCCGACACC
Source organism: Stellera chamaejasme (assembly GCA_024586325.1). NCBI lineage: Eukaryota > Viridiplantae > Streptophyta > Magnoliopsida > Malvales > Thymelaeaceae > Stellera > Stellera chamaejasme. The sequence continues at coordinate 50,612,141 of CM044981.1, read as the reverse complement.
ACAGTAGCAGGCACCTCAACAGCCGCCGCACAATAACGTGTATGACCCGGAGTTGTTTAGTCGGAGTAATGTGCCATTTAACCCATTCTCTTTGGGGTTCACAAGACAGGCGTTCGACGATTCAAAGCACCTTTCCCTGCAGCGTGAGAATCAGGGTGACAATTACGATTTACCTCCCCCGTAAGACACTATTGTAAAAACTATTTGATTTTGGATGTTTTTAATTGTAATTGATACATTTGGTTAATTTATAATTAAATTTATTTCTGTTTTTAATTATAATCTATAAATACTAATAAATAATATTATTATTGAATCATTTATTAAATGATGCAATTAAAGAAATCATTTTTAAAAAGGAGACTTGTAGGCGGCAATAGGAGCTTGCCTTGCTGATTTGATTTTGTAGAATGAGTTAGAGTAGGTAGACTTCGCTTTTTCTAGGAATTTTTGCTAGTTGAGGCTTGTTAGAGTTGTTCTCAGCCTATATGGTTTTAGGTATCGATTCCTCGGTTATTGCATGCTTGGGTATGTTGGAGTTGGGCATTCAAACATACCCAATTTAAGTGCTCTTGGAATTTCTCAAAAGGGAATTCCATGAGCTTACCTAAGGGATTGGTTGATTGACTAGTGGGGACTTAGAGATGGCCTCTGCAAGCCAATCGGTGATTAGATTTGGTGTTGTCCACGCCTTACATTCTAACTCTATTACTTGTAGTAGAGTTAGCGTTTGGCAAGAGATTAGCATGCCTTTGCGACATAAGACACGTTAGCCTCAGTAATCTACCTCTAAACAGCAAGTTGGGACTCACAAACTACCTTAGTATGCATGAACGCCCCTAGGAGAATGCTATAGTTGAAAATCCACAAGGCTTGAAATCATAGTCACATTTGCATTTCACGTTTGCATCCGCCTCATGTAGTTGCATTCTAGTCGCACAGACTTAGCACATTAGTCTTGAAATTTTTTATTCACTTGGGTTCGATCCCTTACTCCATGCCCTGTGCTTCATCAACACATACAAGGGCGAGTGAGGTGTTTTATAAATTTATTTGATCCATTGCATGCATTTCTTGCATTGCAATGAGGTAGAAAAAACCCTTGATCAAGCTGCGTCAAAGCCCAACTCCAACGTTTGGAAAACTTTAAAAAAGAGGAGCAAAATGACTTGGATGTGACTTGAACTCAGAACCTCTATCTCTCAAAGTGTCAGCTCATCCACTACTCCAAGTCATTTTCTTGTCATTGAAAGCTTCAATGGGTATCATAATGAGGAGCATTGATGGAGACGTCAAATTGGAGTTACGTTCGTAGAAAATTCATAACTCAAGCTACAGTTATCGGAATTGCATTCTTATAGAATTTGAAAGCTAACATCTAGATCTACAATTGATATGAAGAGGTCAGAACACAGTTCGGACGATAACATGGCCGAATTAAGCTTCCAAGTGACACCTTGCTGCAGTTTCTGATTTGAAGCTAAGTGAGTTTTGTAACTCCTTTTTGAACCTCATTTTGTTATCAATTTTGGGAAAACTTTCCAGCATATAGAGGCTTCCTTCTCATGAGTTACAAGAAATAAAATAGAGCTATTAGCCTTTAGTATCAAGTTTTATTAGGAGTTATTTGGAGTAATTCTAGTGTTAATGTTATGAGTAATTCCTAGTGTTAATTCTAGGAGTTAATTGTAATAATTCTATAGGTTTCTTTTGTAACCTAAGGCTGGCTCCTACTAGTATAAATAGGAGTCTTGCCTCACTTGTTCTACATCAAGAAATACATCAAGAATTATTCTCTAAGTTTTATCTTTCTAGCTAGTTTCCTACATTTCTTTCTAGCTTAAATTTCTTAGTGCGATTAGCTCCTAATTTAGTCTTCTTTTTACCATCTTCAACTCCATACTTGAGGCTCAAGTGTGCTTCAAATTCATCCTTCCCATCTTTCTCAAATCCATCAAAGAAGAGAGAAGTTGGATCCACCACCACCGTTCACCATACTTGTGATTGTCAAGTCCTTTTGGAGCTTGGAGGTTTCAAGTCCTCAATTTCTACCATCATCATCAACTTTCACCAAGCACAAGGAGGAAAAGATCATCCTTGGTTCCGGGTCACCATCCATCCTACCAGAACCATATCACATTCTCTCCACCGTAGCTCCGGGGGATCTCGCTCACTCGGCCACCCGATGGTGGCATTATCGAGAACCTGAGTCCTAGTCTAGAAGGCCCTTTCGCCATCAAATAAGCACCACCTATGAACAATGACGCGGTCCTTAGAATACCTTGTAAAGACCGTGATCTACCAGGATGCGGTCTCTCGATACATTAGTATAGGACAAAAGACGAGGCTCCTACGCCCTTCCACCCTCATTAAGCTTAGATCTCTCTACTACTTTTACAATATTTTCCCTACATCCGGAGATATCTAGCAACTTGTCATGCTAGGATTAGACAGGAGACTAGGAAACTACTCACTACTCATGTAAATCTGCAACAAGAAATTAAAGAAAATGCTCAAAAAGGAAAAGATAAGAGAAAGAGAGACTCTAACTGCAGATCTTTCGGAAAACATTCATTCTAAACTTGTAACATAAAATAGCATACACTACGTAGTTGAGGGGAGCTCGATAGCAGGCCTGGAAGGTGGCGGCCCGCTACCGAGCTCCCAAAAAATCCTCTGACAGGCTAGGGTGGGCTGCCCACTACCGATGGCGCAACTTGGTAGCGGGCGTGGTAGCGGGTTTGCCCGCTACCGTAGTGGTAGCGCCATGCCTGCTACCTTTTCCGTTACTATGTTGACAAAAGCTGTCAGCCTGGTCACCGTGGCAGTGGCGGACTTGGTAGCGGGTCACCCCTTGCTACTTGATGTTATTACTTCATCCCCTTCCTTCTTCCTCTCATTTGCAGATCTCAGTTCGCGGGAGTGAGCAAATGAAAATTCTTGCTCCCGATTTGTTTTTCCTCCAATGTTATTCATTTCCCTTTATTTCTGAAATACTCACATATTTTACATGTTGGAACAAGTTATTGGTTCTTAGTTTTAAAGATTTGGTCATGTATTCTTTGGTTTTGTTTTTAGCACCTGATCTCCCGTGGTTCTCCAGATATTTGAAGCAACAAGGGATCCCTGAGCACGTGAAGCAACAGAGGAAAATATACAAAGCTTGGTATGTATTTTATTGATTTTCAATTTGAGACTGTGTAGTTATTTAATTATTTGGTAAAAAAAGTAGAATTTGATGTTCTAGATTTGAGCCGTAGTTCCTGTCTGTGGATATTACGTAGAATATCATATCAATAACATCATTTTCAAGTTCGGAAATAATGTTGTGAAATATAATATTTTATTGAATATTCATGCATTGTCCCAATTGGACAGCTTGTAAAGTATAATCGGTATATTGAACTTTTGTTGTAGTTGTATATGCATAACCAGTACACCGACATTAATCGACTCTTTTTCAGTCTCGTTCCTTATTCTACCGAATGGGGTTTTTAAAACTCAGAAAAAATGGTATAATGAGAAACTGAGGTGAGATGCTACCAAAATTTATGTGGGGTGTATAAGTTATGGATATACGACCATAAAAGTTCGATATACTAATTGTACTTTTATGAATAGGATAGGACCTATGCACCTTTAGTTTTGATAAAATAAGTTGAAGACATTAATTTATAGAGGTAGTAAATGAATTTTTGTTTGGTTAATTATTATGTTTTTGTATGTAATTTATATTGTTATGTAAGGACTCAAAATGGCTTAAGGACGCGATTGCATGTATCAGCGTTTAGAAAAGGGTAGTCGAGAATTAAATCCACGATTTTGGGAGGGTCTGAAGCATTTTTTAAATGTTGCATTCACGGATGCAGAATCAAAAGGGTGGGACATGGTGAAATGTCCTTGTAAAAAGTGCAGAAATCGATACTTTTTTTATAAAGCTACAGTTGGAACTCAATTATGTGAGTATGGATTTAAACCAGATTACTACGTTTGGGATTGTCATGGTGAGGCTATTCAGATTAATCTGTTCATCTATGATGGTTCGAATTATCAAAAGAATTATGAAGCATTGTCGTCCAACAATGCACGTGTGAGTACTGAACTTGAATCGAATAATGACTATCAAGGATGGGACTTGATAGCCGCGTTCCTTTGCAGGTCCGGACTCTCAGATAACTTGTTGATGGTGTTGTGTTCTTGAGGACTCCAAGCTTGCTGTTCAGAGTGATCTGCGAAAGATAAAGAGAGCACTCAGGAGTAGCAAGAGAGGAGTGGGGGGGTGTGTAGTGTCTTACCCATTTTAAGGTGGACATCACCCTATTTATAGGGTGATGCCAGAAGGAACCTCCCCCAGTTGAAGCCTTTAGCCAGGCTGTTTGAGATAAGGCGGCTGTGATGATGAATGTCAGTAAACCGCCTTAGTTGATTCGTTTGTCAGAGGATATCTGGCGTGTGAATCTGGTGAAGATCACTCAGGCTCGTGCTGACCGTCTTCCTTATTGGTTGCTTAAAGTCAGATGACCAAGTGGCCTCTCTAGTTGAGCATGTAGCGGCGAAGGCCAGCAAGGGGCGAAGGCCTAGATAAAGCGAAGCCAATAAAGGTAAGAGTAAGGGTCGCACGAACCGTGAGTGTAAGGGCCTTGAACCAGCGGGGCCAGTATAGGCATGAGAGACCTCGCGAAGGCGAGCTGTGAGACCGCGAGGGCGAGACACGTGAAGGCGAGACTTGAGATCTGGCGAGGGCGAGACTTGAGACCGCAAGGGCGAGACCCGTGGAGCCTTGTCTGGCGGGGCCAGTATAGGCATAAGGGAGAGGCCGCGAGGGCGAGACCCGCGAAGGCGAGACTTGAGATCTGGCGAGGGCGGGACCTGAGACCGCGAGGGCGAGACCTGCGGAGGCATAAGAGACTCGCGAAGGCGAGTGTGAGACCGCGAGGGCGAGACCTGCGGAGGCATAACTTGAAGGTGCCATCAAGGGGTGATGACCATGCTGATCCTTGGTCTGATTCTGATGTGATGCGGGGACGCATTTGCTTGGGTAGTGTACCAAGATGCCTCCTCCTGTGAGCAGAGTATGGGCAGGGTCCTGTACTCCGTGTGTTGAAAATACTAAGTGTTGAGGGCGGTAGCAGCCACAGGACTGAGTGAGTTTGTGTGGGGCGCGATGGCCTCTTCATAATCAGTGTGAGCCTTTGAGGGGGCATTTGCTTGGGTAGTGTACCAAGATGCCTCCTCCTGAAGGCAGAGTATGGGCAGGGCCCCGTACTCTGTTGTAATCCAGAGTGTCTTGGAGTTGGCGGGGACGTTACGCCGTTTGTGGACCGTTTAATGTGTAACGGAGGCGGGGAGGTTCCCCAGTATTTAAAGCAGGAGAGATAATAACGGAAGGCGAAAGGTTTCTAACCGTTAGGTCTTGCTGGCACGTGGCGCTTCAGGAGTCGATTACGCTTTAAAAGTGCCTTTTCGTTTTCGCGGGCCTATAAAAGAGCCCCGAAAAGATGAAACTGTTCATCTTTTAGTTTAGCATTCCTTTGCTTTCGTGTTGAGTAGCCTTTTCCGCTTTCCTGTGTTTTTACAAGTGTTCGAACTGCTCGGCGATCGTTGCAAGTGTTTTTGCTATGGTGTTGGGGTTTCCGTTCATAACTTTGCTGCCAGGTCGTGCCTTTGTCATCTGCCTCTTCGTTTTCTTCACCGGTTTTCAAGCAGGTACGATTTTGTTTCTGTGCACAGTGAGTGCTCGATGAAATGTCTCTGTTGGATTCTTGTGATTTATGGGTCTGTGGCCCAACTTTTGCAGGAATGGAGTCCAAAGAAGCCGTTTATCCGGTGATTTCTCCCGTGGAGAAGACCACGGTGAGCGCTGAGAAGATTCACCAGGAGCTGGTGAAAGCCTTCTTCCCGGTGGAGAAGGTGTTGGTGTATCCGTCGCGCAAGGGCGCTTGTAAGTCGTTGGGCCTTCCCCCGACCGAGGAGAACCTGGAAGGGGCGGTGTTATGCCTGTATACGGCGCAGCTTGCGGCCGGGTTGCGGTTTCCGTTGCCGCCTTTGGTGCAAGATCTGTGCACAGAGTGGGGACTGCCACCGTCGCAGTTGGCGCCCAACACGTTCCTGAATATTGCAGGCTTCACCGTTGCCTGCCGGATGGCCGGGGCAAAACCGTTTGCTGATGTCTTCCAGCGGTTCTACCGGCTGGAATTGCGCAGTGGGAGCGCGTTCTTTCATGTGACCCCCATAAATGTTGGGGGAAACAATTCTATCTCCTTCATCGCCGCGCCTAGATCCTACCACTCTTGGCATGGATCCTTCTTCTTCATGCCTCGCGACAACTCATGGAACTTTCCAGTGGCGAGGACGCAGCGATCAGTGCAAAGCATCTCGCGGAGGCCTGAGCTAAGCACCAACGGGCTGCGGTGGCAGGCATACATCCAACTGTTGGGATGGTTGGATGATGTGTTCGCGAGGAGTGCCTGTGACGAGCTCTTCCCCTTCTCTGCCACTCAACTTGACGAGACAACACTGAGGTGGGCTGGGATCAGCACTGGCTTCCTGCTAGACCCTGAGGTGCCCCCGCCATATGAGGGATGGGCCCCTGCCCATCGTGGAGAAGTGGTAGATGCCCTTAGCGCGGCGCTGGCAGGGCCCAGAGGTATGTTGTATATATGTGTACGTTATATACATGTTCATTATTTAGCTGAACCTGGTCTGAAGTCCTCTCTATTTGCAGATGCCTCCCCTGAGTCTGGCGAGGGCAGGGGCAAAAGGGTGTCCATGCGTGCTGCACAGCAGGTGCATATGGCCTGCGCGTTTGGGAAGGATGCCCCCGCCGCGGCTGTTAAGGCGTTGGGACCCATTGTCCCTGCGCGGAAGAAGAGGGGTACCACCAGCCTGGCGGCGCCCCTACAAGCAAAGAGGAAGAAGGTGGCTGCTGATGACGCGCAGCCTGAAGAGGGGAGCGCTTCCGTTGTTGTTGAAGAGGCCATGGGGCCTGCAGAGGCGGGGGGGTCTGCGGTGGTCCCTCCCACCATTGAAGAGGCCATGGGGCCTGCAGAGGCAGAGGGGTCTGAGGCGGTCCCCTCCACTGTTGAAGAGGCCTCTCCTACCGCGGCGGGCCTAGAGATGGTGAGGGTGGACACCGTCGTCCCTATAGCGGCCGCCCCTGTAAGCGTAGTTCAGCCAGTCTCCATCGAGGAGCCCTCCAACCTCGAGGCCTTCGTGTCTGGGCTTTTTGCGAGCCCTCCTCAAGCCCAAGGTGAAGATCTGCCTGGGCATGTGGTTGCAGCAGGGATTGTTTCCAGGGGAACCGCGCCCCCTCACAGAGGCAGGATGTCAGCAGGCGCACTCCTGCTGTCTATGAGGAGGAGGAGCAAGCTGGCTGCTAAGGAGAGCAGCAGTTCTGGGCAGCAGGAGGCGGTGGCCATTCCTGCAGGGGAGGAGGCCCCTGTGGCGAAGGGGCAGGAGGCTTCGAGCATTCAGGAGGCTTCTCCATTGAAAACCCCCATTCCCCAGGGAGGGGTCGCAGAAGAGGTGCCTTCTGATAGTGAGGCCCCTATGGAGGGGGTGTTGGTGGCGCAGATCTTTGTGGGGACAAGTCGCTGGGAAGCAGCCCAACCTTCCTGCAGCCAGCCAGGGGCTAGTGGATGGGTGCAACCTTCTGCTGGTAAGTCATTTATTTTAAGACTGTGTCCCAACTTTTCAGTGGTACTGATATTTGCAATCTGTTGATGCTGTAGGTGTAGGGCCTTCAGAACAAGGCCACAGCCTGCGCGAAGACGCAGTGGACATGAGGGCCATGTCTGAAGTCTTGGAAGAGACTGGGGTGTGGTCCCACTACTTGGAGCGGAAGCGTGTTGCTGCTGCAAAGGTCCCCAAGTGGTCCGAAAAAGCGGCTGCGCTGAGGCTCATGAGGGAAGACCTCAGGGCCAAAGTGTATAAGGAAGAGGAGAAGCCATTGCATGAGGCGTGGGACCCGGTCTTCCTTCTTAACAACAACAACTCCTTGTTGTTAGGAGGGGAGAGCACCCTCCTGTCGTGCCTGGAGGGGCTGCGCACCCCCTATGACAGGGAGGTAATAGGGCGAAGCTTGGACTCCCCTGCTGAGCTCATGAAGGAGGCAGCCAAGCAAAATCTGCAGGTAAGACAACCTTTGGTCTCTGTTTTATAAGTTCTGTTGTTTCCTTTCTGCCTTGCTGAGTATTCTTGGATGCAGGCCGCCGTCCAGGGCTACGCTGCCATGGAGCAATGGCAAGACTTTCTGAAGTATGCCAACGGCCGGGATGGTGCCCAAGTTGCAGAGATTGCACGCCTCAAGGGGGAGCTGAAAGCTGCCCAAGAAGGGGGGAGGAGAAGGCCAAGCGGGTGGTCCAGTTGGAGACCTGGTGTGACTACCTCAACAAGGAGCGGACTGCTTGTAGGCTGCTCCGGTGGGAGCAGGCGAGTCTGATAGACGCATTTCAGCACCGTTTCCTTCAACAGGGTGCGGAGCTGGAAGCCAAAAACATTGAGGTCGCCGTCCTGAAGGAGTCACTCCTCTCCCTGGAGGCTGATACCAAAGCTGCCCTTGCGGAGGCAAAGGCTGAAGCTGAGCTGGCGAGGGCTGCAGCTGAAGAAGCGAAGCGCCAGGCTACCGCCCAGGACCAGTCGGCGAGAGAGAAGGCAGAAGATGCCAGGCTCGCTGCTGAGGACGCCGCCAAGGCACATCTGGAGGTCACCACTGACTTTATGAACGCGGTGGCCTCAGTGTGGGAGATGGAGAAGGCCCTGGGCCTTCCTCCCTTTGCAGATGAGGACCCTGAGTCCCCCTCTTCCATCTAGGTGCCCATTCCAGAGAGGATGCCTCGATTGATGGAGAAACTTGGTGAGCTCCAAGCTCAAGGTGAAGCTGAGGCGCAGGCCTATGAGGAAGGCTGGCTGCGATGCCGCTTCCAAGTAGAGAAGTTGTTCCCAAAGTTAAGTCTTGGGACTTTGGATGCTGCGAACACCAGCGATCCAGAAGTAGAGGCCCCGCTCACTGGGGAGCAGGGGAGGAAGATGGGGGCGCATGGTACGCCATGTTGGACTAGGGTGGAGGCTCCAATTTGTGGATGACCCCCCCTTTTTTGTATATAAGGGATATCTGCAATTCTTGCACAATTTTGATAATAGTAATGAAGTAAACTTTCAATTTACCTTCATTGTTTGTAGCTTCGCTTTTGTCTTGCGATAGCATTGTAGGGTACGTTAGCTAGGTTAACAACCGTAGGCTAAGTCCCGTTTATGGCGAAGGGTCTGCTGGGGTTCGCGACGGCGAAGCAAAGAGATCACTTGTTGAACAAGCTGAAGATCAGTTTAGGGTTCGCAGTGGCGATGCCCTTGAAGACCGTGGATGAGATTTTCCCATGTGGAAGGTCTGCTGGGGCTCGCGAAGGCAGCTCACGCAGAGATCTTCCCGGTGATATCGCAAGGGGTAAGCCCTTGGGTAGTGTACAGTGTACCAAGGAGATACCTGCAAAGTGCTTACTAGCTATATGATAAGAGTGAAGTAAAGCTCAGTTTACCTTGAGCCTGTAGTCGCGTGATGGCGAAGGCAGAGGAGCACTTGTTGAGACAAGTGAAGGGTCAGTTGGAGTTTGTAGAGATGAGACCCGCAACTATCTGTGTTGAGGAGTCCGCGCGGAAGGTCTGCTGCAGCGCGCGAGGGCGACTTACACATAGACCTCCCTGAAGAAGCCAAAAGGGGATTACCCTTTCGCACCGCAAGGGGATTACCCTTGGGGCGAGGCGAGTTGAAGGTCAGCTGGGGTTCGTAGAGACGAGACCCGCAACTACCTGTGTTGAGGAGTCCGCGCGGAAGGTCTGGTGCGGCGCGCGAGGGCAACTTAAACATAGACCTCCCTGAAGAAGACAAAAGGGGATTATCCTTTTTTACCGCAAGGGGATTACCCTTGGGACGAGGCGAGTTGAAGGTCAGCTGGGGTTCGTAGAGACGAGACCCGCAACTACCTGTGTTGAGGAGTCCGCGCGGAAGGTCTGCCGCCGCGCGCGAGGGCGACTTACACATAGACCTCCCTGAAGAAGCCAAAAGGGGATTACCCTTTCGCACCGCAAGGGGATTACCCTTGGGACGAGGCGAGTTGAAGGTCAGCTGGGGTTCGTAGAGACGAGACCCGCAACTACCTGTGTTGAGGAGTCCGCGCGGAAGGTCTGCTGCAGCGCGCGAGGGCGACTTACACATAGACCTCCCTGAAGAAGCCAAAAGGGGATTACCCTTTCGTACCGCAAGGGGATTACCCTTGGGACGAGGCGAGTTGAAGGTCAGCTGGGGTTCGTAGAGACGAGACCCTCAAAGACCATTGGCGCGACCGCAAGGGGATTCCTTTTGTGTGGGTGCGCGGGTGGGACCTGACAAGGTCTGGTGCCGTGGATTTAGGCGCGTGGCCAGTCTGACCGGGTGGGTGCAGAGGGCGATTGAGAGGGCAGTTGTGTTGCCGTGTGATGCTGTAAGAGAAGGAAAAATACACTAGTATTTTATTGAATTGAAATATGAAGCTGAGGACTTACATGTAATATGGGCGTAAGTCATCCGAGTGAAAGTTGCGAGGGAGAAGACGACCATCATGGTCTTGTAATTCATAAACCCCTGGGCGGACCTGTTTATGAACAATGTAAGGTCCGTCCCAGTTGGGTCGCAAGACGCTTTGTTTGGGGTCGCGAGCAGTGAGGGCGGACTTGAGCAAGGCAGGGCCCCCTTGTTGTAGCGCCTTGGGTTTGACCCTGGCATTATGATGAAGATTGAGCCGCTGTTTGAGGGCAAACATGCGGAGGCGAGCGCCTTCGCGTAATTCTTCGAGTAGGTCGAGTTTGGCGCGAAGCCCCTGAGCGTTGGCTTCGTCAGTGAAGTTGATCATGCGGATCGTGGGGAGATCTGCCTCAATAGGTAGAAGTGCGTCTGCGCCATAAACCAGGGAGAAAGGTGTCTCGCCTGTTGGGGTGCGAGTTGTGGTGCGGTAGTCCCACAAGACGCTTGGGAGTTCATCCACCCAGCGGCCTTTTGCCCCCTCAAGGCGCTTCTTTGAGGGTGCGGTTGGTGACCTCAACTTGGCCATTGGACTGGGGGTGTGCCACTGGGGCGAAAAGCATGCGGACGTTGTTGTCCTGGGCCCATTGTAGGACGCTATGGCTGGCGCGGGGACTGCCATATCGGCAAACGAGGTTCCTCCAGAGGAACTTGATGATTTTGGCGGAAGTGATGGAGACCAAGGGCTCTACCTCGACCCATTTAGAGAAGTAATCAACCGCGACAACACAAAAACGGTACTGACCTGGCGCGGTCGGCATTGGGCCAATGAGATCAAGGCCCCATAGGGTGAAGGGCACTGGGTTTGTCAGTGCTGGAGACTCCGTAGATGGCAGCCGTTGAATGCGAGAGTTGATCTGGCATTGGTGGCATGTTTTGACCAATGCGGCGGCGGCCAGTAGTATCCTTGGCGGAGGGCCTTGTGGGCAAGTGCCTCCGCCCTATGTGGGCACCGCAGCTGCCTTGGTGGAGAGTGTCCAGGACGGAGTGTCCCTCAAGAGTGCTGAGGCAGCGTTGGAGGGGTGATGCAAATCCGCGATGCCATAGTTGTTTATCAATGAGAACAAATCGGATGGCACGCTTGCGAGTTTGGGGGTTCGCGGCGGTGGCCTGAAGCTCAGCGATGATGGGGTCTCGCCAATCCTTAACTTGGTCTTGTGTTGCCAGTGAGGCAATATCGATAGTCTCCGCGATTGAGGGGTTGGCGAGAGTGGTCAAGGCGGAGGGTGTCTTTCCTTTGGACAGCATGTCTGCTGTGGTATTCTCAGAACGAGGGATGTGAATGAAGATAGCTTCCTCAAAGCTGGTCCGCAGGGTGTTCACCAATTTGAGGTACTTGCTCAGGGTGGCGTCTTTGCACTCAGCGCACCCTTGGACCTGGTGGATCACCAGTTGCGAGTCGCTGTGGACATGGAGGCGGCGAATGCCTGCCCTTATGGCAAGCTTGAGCCCCGCGATGAGGGCTTCATACTCTGCAACATTATTAGTGACTTGAAACTGAAAAGAGACGCGAAGGGAAGCTTCCATACCTAAGGGTCCACGTAGGTATACGCCCCCCCGCGGGTGATCCGAGTTTGGATGAGCCGTCCACGAACATGTCCCATTCTGGTGGGATGGGTTGTGGCGTGGGGTTCTGCTCAGGGGCAGGGATGGTGTTGATATCTGAGAATTCAGCAATGAAGTCGGCGAGGGCCTGGCCCTTAATCGCTTTTCTGGACTCATAGTTGATGTTGAAGCCACCTAGTTCAATACACCATTTGGCGAGGCGCCCAGAATGTTCGGGTCGCCTGAGGATCTCCTGAATTGGTAGGTCCGTCCGGACTATAATCGTGTGCCCTTGGAAGTAGGGCTTGAGCTTCCGTGCTGCATATACCAGAGATAGAATAACCTTTTGAAGCGGAGGATACCTTGTTTCCGCAGCATGGAGGGTGTGGCTGGTATAGTAGACCGGCCACTGCCTGGCAGCCTCTTCCTTGATGAGGACAGAGGCGACGCTGTTGTCTGAGGTGGCAAGATAGAGGACCAGGTCATCGCCCGGTCTGGGACACTTGAGTGCAGGTAGATCTTGCAAGTGCTGCTTGATTGAGTCATATGCCTCCTGGCATTCTTCTGTCCATTTGCAAGCCTTCTTCTTGCGGATTTGGTCGAAGAAGGGCCTGCAGCGGTCACTGAGTTTAGAGACGAAGCGTCCTAAGGCCACCAGCTTCCCTGCCAGTTGTTGTACTTCTTTGAGTCCCCTAGTGGTGCGAAGATTGGTGATGGCTTCGATCTTCTTGGGATTCGCATGGATCCCTCCTTTGGAGATTTGGTAACCCAGAAATTTGCCTTCTCCGACGCCGAAGATGCACTTCTTTGGGTTTAAGCGCATGTTATACTTGTGAAAGTTGGCGAATGTTTCTTCCAAGTCTGCTAGATGTGTCAAGGTGGCCTTGCTTTTGACCACTATGTCATCAACATAGGCCTCAAGGTTTCGGCCAACTTGATCTGCGAAGACCTGATTCACAAGTCTTTGGAAAGTGGCCCCTGCGTTTTTTAAACCAAAGGGCATCCGGATGTAGTGGTAGACCGCTTCGCCGGTGGTTAAGGCAGTTTTTACCGCGTCCTCCGAGTCCATAAAAACTTGATGGTACCCACTATATGCGTCGAGGAAGGAGAAGACTGAGTGATGGACGGTCGAGTCCACTATCTGGTCAATAAAGTGTAGGGGATAGGGATCCCTTGGGCAAGCCCTATTGACCCTTTGTAGTCTACACAAAGTCGCCACCGGCCTCCCTCCTTATCCGAAAGTACTATATTGGCCTTAAGCAATTTTTGCACTTCCGTGCGTACAAAATACTTACGATCAGGGGCCATACCCCTAGTTTTCTGCCTAACCGGGCTAAAGCCGGGGAGTACACTTAGTTTATGAGAGATAATGGAAGGATCCACACCTGGTAAGTCGTTAGGGCTCCATGCGAAGACGTCGATATTGGCATTGAGGAGATGGATGAGTGCTTGTTGGTCTTGCTCCTGAAGGTCTTGTCCCACCCGAAACTTCTTGCCAGGAGAGATCTCAACCTCTTCGAAGGCCCCAGACAGGTCAAGAGCGGCCTCACCTGCGGGCCTAGCCTCTTCCATAGGTGCCTTTCTCATGGACTCTGTTGGTTTGGGAAGCTGAGGGGGACCTATGACTCATTTTATTTCAGTTTTGAGTTGTTTTGGCTAGGTCTACCCATTAGCTAGCCTAGAATAATTTTTAGAAATAATTATTTTGAATTCCCATATTTACATCTCCTTTAATTTCCATCATTAAGAATGGAGATGAAGGGACTTGTCAATAGATTTAGAATTCCAAATTCCTTGTCCTATAAAAGGAGGTCTAGGTGTTATTTGCAAGACAATTCGATCATCCAATATATTTCACCTTTTTCCTTGAAATTGAGAGTGATTCTCTTTTCAACCTATCTACCTTTTTCCACTCAATTCTTGTTGAGTTTTCTTAACAAGTCTAGTAAGACCAATATTGCCTTCTCATTGGAAGAAGGAGGTGTTGGCCCCATCATCATTCCCCCACAATTTTGGCAACGAAGGCTTCCTTTGTCTTAGACCATTTTTGGTATCAAGAAGGAGGAGTCGCCAAAGGCATAACACCATCTTTGCACGGGCAAGGATCCAGGAGGAGTTGGCGGCCATAGGGGTTGCTGCGAGGACAGAGACATAATTCCCCCTGACCACGTTCTGGTTGATGAATATGTAGACATCTCCCGCTACGGTGTGGAACACCAGAGTTAAGGCCTGCACATCGCAGCGGACGTGGAATTCAGTCTGGGTGTGACGCCCAATGATGGCATTGTATGGTGTGGGGAGATCGAGGACAATGAAATCCATAAAGCTAGAATGGCAGACCTGTTTCTTCTCCTTGGTAACCCCCATCATAATGAAGGGGAGTGTGATTGTTCCCAAGGTTGGAATTTCTTCCAGTCCTACTCCAATGGTAGCCCTCTTCGCTGGCTGGATCTGTGATAGGGGTACCTTTGCTTCAATGAGGGTGTGTTTGTAGACCACATTGGCGTTCACCCCGGTGTCCATGTAGATCCTATCTGTGTCCATCCGGCAATGCGGGCGGTGATGACCAAGGGGTCCGCGTGGGGTATTGCGACGGAAGTCCCATCGTGGCGATGGAGTAGGTGAAATGAGGCATGATCAATTTGATAAATCTGCCTCATGTAACGGTGTCTTGTCGCCGCGCCTTCGCACTGTGTGATCACGCTGATGTGTCCCCTAGCTGGGGGAATTTGGTCTAAATTCTCTTGATTCGGGTTCTGTTGGGATGGTAGCGGCAATGCTTATTACTCAGCCTAATCACCTCCTTGGAGAGGGGCGAGGCCACTTGGGGACCTCCCTCTTCTGTTCCAGGGCATGGAGGATGTTGGTGCGAGATTTTCAAAGAGGCGGGAGGTTCGGATACGTCCTCTCCCTGCTGAACTGCGTAAGGTACTGCCTTTGGGACCTGGAGTCCATTCGCGGGGGCTGCCCCTTCGCATCTGTTGGGGTGGTGCGGGCAAGTGGTCGAGTGACCTCTTCTGTGTTCATGAACCGGGATTCCGTGCTCAGGAACTGCTCCATGTTGCAGGGGGGTTGGTGTGTACATCCACGAAGAAAAGGGATTCCCAGCAGAGACCCTGAATGGCTGTGAGCAGACGGGCCTCCTCCCCCAGATTTGGGACTTTGATGGATTGCTCCTGAAATCGCTGAATGTACTCCCTGAGGGATTCTTCTTTCTTTTGTCGTATCTTCAGGAGGTGTCCTGCGGTTTTGGGGGGAGGTTTGGACACCACAAAGTGATTGGAGAAATTACGGGAGTGTTCCTCAAAGGAGTCGAACCGCCTTTTGCGAAGGGTGGTATACCAGTTTGCCACGGCCCCTGTGAGTGTGGAGCTGAAAGCCCTACAGAGGGTGTTGCCATCTGCCCTCGTGATGGCCATCGCGGAGACGTAGCGTTGCAAATGAATATTCGGGTCTGACAGACCTTCGTAAGCGTCTAGCTTGGGCTAGCGAAACTGATCTGGAAGAGGGGTCTCCAAGACCCGCTGAGTGAAGGGTTGGGTCCAGAGGTGATCCAAACCCATCCTGGTGATGTTATGGACACTAGCCCTCTCTTCCCTTTTCTCCATTTCCTCTAACCGTCTAGTAAGTGCTATAAGTATAGACGAAGGAGGAGGGTCAGGATGACTTACTTGTTGAGGCGGGGTGGAAGGGCGTTCGGGTTGACTTGTTCGTAGCGTTCCCACGCTATCCAAAACTCCTCTAAGAGTACTAGCGAGTGTTTCGCGCAGGTTATGAGCCACTGCCTCCGTGATTGATTGCAGGACGACAGGATCAAGGCTTGTTGTGGAGAATTTGCTGGTGGGGTGGTGCGCTCCTGAGGCACGTTGAAGCCTTTAGCCAGGCTGTTTGAGATAAGGCGGCTGTGATGATGAATGTGTCAGTAAACCGCCTTAGTTGATTCGTTTCTCAGAGGATATCTGGCGTGTGAATCTGGTGAAGATCACTCAGGCTCGTGCTGACCTCCTTATTGGTTGCTTAATGTCAGATGACCATGTGGTCTTTCCTTAGTTGAGCATGTAGCAGCGAAGGCCAGCAAGGGGTGAAGGCCTAGGTAAAAGCGAAGCCAATAAGGGTAAGAGTAAGGGTCGCACGAACCGTGAGTGCAAGGGCCTTGTCTGGCGGGGCCAGTATAGGCATGAGAGACCTCGCGAAGGCGAGTTGAGACCGCGAGGGCGAGACCCGCGAAGGTGAGATCTGATACCGCAAGGGCGAGACCTGCGAAGGCGAGACATGAGATCTGGCGAGGGCGAGACTTAAGACTCCGAGGGTGAGACCCGCGGAGCCTTGTCTGGCGGGGCCAGTATAGGCATAAGGGAGAGACCGCGAGGGCGAGACCCGCGAAGGCGAGACTTGAGATCTGGCGAGGGCGAGACCTGCGAAGGCCTAAGAGACTCGCGAAGGCGAGTGTGAGACCGCGAGGGCGAGACCTGCGGAGGCATAACTTGAAGGTGCCATCAAGGGGTGATGACCATGCTGATCCTTGGTCTGATTCTGGTGTGATGCGGGGACGCATTAACTTGGGTAGCGTACCAAGACACAAAAATTTTATAAGTTGATAGAAGCTGCCTCAGAACCTCTATATGATGGATGTCATGTTGAGCATAAGAGATTAGCCGTGTTGACAAAGTTCTCGAGCGTAAAATGTCAAAGCAACATATCATAGGCGGCATGGTCCAAAATGATGAAAGTTGTTGATGAGATATTGCCTAGAGAAAATGCATTGCCACAGAGTACTGCAGAGGCGAAGAAGATGATTTGAGACCTGGGGCTACCGTACATTAAGATTCATGCATGTGAGACAATTGCATGTTGTTTCATGGTAGATTCAGTCATTTAATGCATTGTGGAGTTTCCGGTACTTAAAGGTATTTTCAAGGGGGTTTGGATCATCGTGGGGATCTAAAACTTAAGCCGAAGAAGGTTTTACGTTATCTTCCAAACACTGAGCGGCTGAAGCGACTTTACCAGTCTTCGAAAACGGCCGAATCTATGACTTACTATATGAGGGCATCTGCAAACGTAGCTGGTGTGATTGGACATCCCAACCAATCACGGGCATGGAAACATATTGATGATCTTTATCCTGATTTTGCTAGAGAGGTTGGAAATGTCAGATTAGGGTTATGCATCGATGGATTTAATCCTTTGCCTGACACCGGCTGCACCTATTCGATGTGGCCGGTATTCATCACAGTTTACAATTTACCTCCCGATTTATGCATGAAGCAGCCGTACATTTACTTGGCACTGCTAATCCCAGGACCTCGATCACCTGGATGTAACATTGGTGTCTTTTTTCAGCCATTGGTTGATGAGTTAAATTATCTATGGACGACGGGTGTTCAAATGTGTGATTCACACCGGAAAACAAACTTTACAATGCGAGGTTGTCTACTTTGGACATTCTGTGACATCCCAACGTATGGTATGCTATCTGGCTGGAGTACACACGGAAAACCTGCGTCCATATTGTTGGAAGATGTGTCTAGTTTCCAGCTAACTTATGGGCGCAAAACTTGTTGGTGGGGTTGTCATCGAAGATTTTTACCCCATCGGCAAAGATTTTGTAATGATAGTGTCAAGTGGGATTTTAGAGAGCGACGTAATGAAAATGTGTATAAATCTGGGTCAAAAATTCTAGCAGTGATTAATCAGATTGAGTTCCCACCCTTCGGTTCATATTGGGACAGACAAAGACCGGACGGTTTTAGTGTGTCTCACAATTGGATCATGAAATCGATATTCTG
The DNA here is from genome assembly GCA_024586325.1 of Stellera chamaejasme. Lineage (NCBI taxonomy): Eukaryota > Viridiplantae > Streptophyta > Magnoliopsida > Malvales > Thymelaeaceae > Stellera > Stellera chamaejasme. The sequence continues at coordinate 50,594,255 of CM044981.1, read as the reverse complement.
GGACTTGCCCTACTGGCATCATTTGTTAGTAAGGCATAACCTCGATGTTATGCACATAGAGAAAAAATGTTTCGATAATGTCTTCTACACGGTTCTGAATCAAAAAGGGAAGAGTAAAGACAATGAAAACTCAAGACGTGACCTTCAGGCCATGGGGATCTGAAGTGAATTACATTTGTTTCCCGGATGTGATGGAAGACCATTTAAATCTAAGGCAATTTACACTTTGAGCCAAGAACAGATTGGGAATATTTGCAGTTGGTTGAAGAACACTCTGAAACTTCCTGATGGATATGCGTCTAATATTGGAAGTTGTGTAAACACATCCAATAATTCATTTTACGGCATGATGACCCACGATTGTCATGTTTTTATGCAAAAAATACTTCCAATTGTCTTACGTGGCCACGTTCCTAGTGATATTTGGGTTCCAATAGCGGAATTTTGCAAATTCTTCAGAATAGTTTGTGCGAAAGAATTCCGGTTGGATGACATCGAGAAATTGGATGAATTTATAGTCATGACACTGTGCAAGCTCAAGAAGATCTTCCCTCCATCATTCTTTGACTCTATGGAGCACTTAACTGTGCATCTAACATGGCAGCTTAAAATTTGTGGTCCTATCCAATTTTGGTGGATGTACGGGTTCGAGAGATGCATGAAGATGCTGAAACAAAAATGTGTCAATAAACAATTTAAGGAAGGCTCGATTATTGAGACGTATTTGATACAAGAGGTTGCACATTTCTGCGAGCACTACATGGATGACAATCTCGGTACGCATGTCAACCCACAGATATGCAACGAAGTGTACGTCACAACGTGCTAAGAAAATGTTTTATCATTTTTTAACCATCCAGTATCATAGTTCGAGAAACTTAGGAATATAGTACTGGCGGACAAGGAACTGCGACATGTGCAAACGTATATTCTCATGAACTGTCCCGAAGTTGAACCATATTTAAGGTAACTGTCTTGATCATAACTTAACTAAACCATATTCATTTCCTTACATATCAAATAAACCGTGTTTACATTTATGCGGTCAATTTAACGAGGTTTCATGCTCTCGCTACCCGGCATTGGCCACTGATGGCTTAGATAAGTACCGCTTTTCGCATTTTGCTGCGTGGTTCAAGAACTTGGCTGAGAGAAATCGATGGTCGTTTCCCCCATTATTGTTCGACTTATCATGTGGACCACGAACGACGGTCAAATCATGGGGTGGCGCATTTGTAAACTGATTCAGGTTTCATACAAAAGAAAATGGGCGGAGAAAGACAACTGCTAATTGGGGCGTTTGTGTATTTGGAAATACAAATGAGGATGATTGCGTAGATTTTTATGGTTGGATTGACGAAATCTTGGTGCTTCGATACAATGAATTGAAGCTGACGGTGTTCAAGGGGACGTGGTTTGACCCATATAACGGTGTAAGTACAGATAAGCACTCTGGGATCATCGATGTCGAACACACATCTCGATTAAAAACGTACGACCCTTTCATACTTGCAAGTCAGGCATAACATGTCGTTTATATCGAATACCCCTCTAAACACTGGGATCTAAAAAAACGATGCAACGTTTTCAAGATGAAGCCCTGACATTTCAAAGGTGAAGGTCGTCAACGATCCGTGTCAAGTTCATCAGAGGATATCACCGAGTCGAGGAATGAAGTCGATCCTCTACAGGAGCCAAGAATTAAAGAAACCATAGACATGACAGATAATGATTTGCACGTATCACTAGTTGATTGTCAAGCTGAGCCGGAGATACTCGAATTTAAAAATGATGTCCAAGATGAGGCGAATTAGGAGTTTGCAATAATTTACGTATATTTATGTTTCAATATTTATCTTTGTTAAAAATTTGTTTACAGTTAATATTAATTTGCATATATTATGTAGTTAAATATATAATAGTATATATTTTAAAAAAATGAAGCTGGTAGCGGGAGTGGTAGGGGGTAGCCCGCTACCATGCAATTAATTGGCTGGACGGGCGTTTTGAAATTCAAAAAGCTCCTCGAAACCGTAAAAACCAGATAGTAGTGGGTTGAGTGGGGGGAGCCCGCTACCATCTGCCTGGTAGTAGGCTTGGTGGCGGGCTACCCGCTACCGAGCCTTTTAAAAACATTTCAGCTTCATCTCCCCCATTTCTTCCCCGACGCATCTCGCATTCTCCTCCAAAAACCTCCGCCGACCACCGCCTCCTCCCCCATTTTCGGCGCCGTTTCACTTGCTTTTTAGGTAGAACTACATCAGCAAGTTCAGGTATCTTCTTATCTTCTCTTTTTTCAGTTTTTTTATGGTTAGAATGAGTGTATTTGACAACTTTTTTGAAGTTAGAACACCACCGCCGACCACCACCGAATTTTCGTCGCCGGACGTCTCCACCGCCAACTTCAGGTATTTTTTCGGTATTTTATGAATTTTAGTATTTTACGAATTATTTTAGTATTTTAGGAATTATTTTTGTATATATTGAATTATTTTAGTGTTTTAGGAATTGCTCTGGTATTTTAGTATTTTAGGAATTATTTCGGTATTTTTGGAATTTATTTAGGGATTTTAGGTATTATTTATGAATTTTTTGGTATTTTTTGGAATTTTAGTATATACTTTAGATATTTTAGGAAAATAAGAATATTTTATGGATTTTAGTATTTTGTGAATTGTTTTAGTATTTTAGGAATTATTTCTGTATATAATGAATTATTTTAGTATTTTAGGAATTGCTTTGGTATTTTAGTATTTTAGGAATTATTTTGGAATTTATTTAGGTATTTTAGGTATTATTTATGAATTTGTTGGTATTTTGTGGAATGTTAGTATATACTTTAGGTATTTTAGGAAAATAATAATATTTTATGAATTTTAGTATTTTGTGAATTATTTTAGTATTTTAGGAATTATTTCTGTATATAATGAATTCTTTTAGTATTTTAGGAATTGCTTTGGTATTTTAGTATTTTAGCAATTATTTTAGTATTTTGGAATTTATTTAGATATTTTAGGTATTATTTATGAATTTGTTGGTATTTTATGGAATTTTAGTATATACTTTACATATTTTAGGAAAATTTGAATATTTTATGAATTTTATGAATTAAGTTAATTTTATAGAATTATGTTGATCAACTGAATACCTTGTTAGATCAGCATGAATACCTTGTTAGATCAGCATGAATACCTTGTTAGATATGCATGTATACCTTGTTAGATCAGCATGAATACCTTATTAGATCGGCATGAATACCTTTTTAGATCAGCTTGAATACCTTGTTAGATCAGCTTGAATACCTTGTTAGATCAGCATCAATACCTTGTTAGATCAGCTTGAAAACCTTGTTAGATCAGCATCAATACCTTGTTAGATCAGCATGAATACTTTGTTAGATCAGCATCGATACCTTGTTAGATCAGCATCGATACTTTGTTAGATCAACATCAATACCTTGTTAGATCAGCATCAATACCTTGATAGAATGTTGATCTATCTTCTTTGTCATGTTGATCTTCTTGTTCACCATGTTGATCTATCTTCTTTGTCATGCCAAGCCTAGTACTAACTACTATGTCTTGTAAGGATATGACGTCTCTGACCCGTGATAGTGGCCACGGGTCAGGTCGTGGTTCCACGACCGGGGGACGTTCTGCGGGTCGCACCGGCTCTGGTCGTACAGGAGGTGGTCGCACTCCGCGGTCCAGCATTCTGTTGGATCCTCACACACTTCTCCGTCACAGCAGCCTGTGGAGGATCGACATGAGACCCCGACGGATGAAGAGCTCGCGCAGTTGCTCCCACCTCCAGAGATAGCTCTAGATGGTAGGAGCCTGATTCTCGTGGGACACCAAGTGTTTAGATTTATGTTTAATTTTATAATTTTAATTTATGTATACGAACTTATTGTTTTAATTTTTTTTACTTTTAATTTCCGTAGCCTTGGATCGACGTTTCACAATGTTTACCAGGACGTTCAGGCTGTCTTCCGTGAGCGTTATGTTGGTATCTCGCTGACTTACACGGAGTTGTCACAGGAAGACAGGGACGCATGGGTGGAAAAATTCGCGGTATACTATTGCTTAATTAATATGTTGTTTATTCATTACTGTATAGTTATATTAAGTATTAATTACAAGTTTTCCGACTCCAGGAAAAATATGTGTGGTGTCTGCGCACCTCTGCTGCAGATGATGTAGAGGAACATCTGCACCAGATGTGGGCCAAGATGTAGCGGGGGAGGAAGAGTAAGATCATCTCCGACTACCGGGCGAAATACCTCCTCACCGAGAAGAATCCGACTTACGATCACTGGCGATCAAAGAGGCCAAAAGGGATCCCTCAGGCCAACTGGGATAAGCTAATTGATGGGTTGAACACCAATGAGTTCAAGAAGATCTCCGATAGGGCCGGAAAGAATGCGACCTCCGAGGCGGCATTGAAGCCGCGGAAGAAGCACGGCTCGAAGACGACGCAAAGCGCCTACCAGGAGATGGTGATCTGAGAGCGTCGGGTCATCACCAGCACCGACTTCCGACGTCATTGGGATGGTGCGGAGAACACTTAGTTCGAGATAAAAGATCAAAATTATCGTCCTCGTAATTTTAGCATTCACATTTATTTATCCTAACTGGTGCATTATTTATATACTAGGAGGAGTATACACGGATGGTGCTAGAGAAGTACCCGGATCATGACTCGCCCACTTTTGATGAGGCGATATTCCGAGCTGTGACAGGTGGGCCCTACAAAGGCCGTTGCGTTGGCGCTCCCCCTCAATTAGTCCATCCGGAGCTGTTCCGGCCACCTCTGCCAACTCAGGTAAACTAATCTGAAACTAGTTAGAAATTTTTTAAAATATCTACAAGCTTTAAAATTTTTCTAAAGTTATTTTCATTCACATCCTTTCAGCGCGAGATTGCCGCTGAAGAGGCGCACCGTAAGGCGGAGGAGGATCGCATCAGGATGAAGGATGAGTTGCATACACTGAGAGAGCGTCAGGCTGAGTACGAGGTTCATATGAATCGTACTCTTCAGCAGGAGCGACGTCGGTCTGAGGAGATGAAACAGGCTCTTCGTACGGAGCTGCGGCAGCAGTATGACGCATCCTTTAGCGTCCTTTGGCCAGCGCTTCTAGACCGGGACATCTTACAACAGCATCAGGTGCCCCAGGACTTGGTTGTGGGAGGATCATCCCGGCTATCGCAGGACCAGTACGTGCCACCAAAATACTCCACATACACGATCCCGATGCCGCAGCTGCATCCTCCTTGGTCCTCCTAGCGCACGACTACAAGGTTCCAAACGCCAAACATTCGCGGTGCTGATTATTATACCCCGATGATGCCGACACCATAGCAGCAGGCACCTTAGCTACCGCCGCACAATAACGTGTACGACCCGGAGTTGTTTAGGTGGAGTAATGTATCGTTTAACCCATTCCCTTTAGGGTTCAACAGACAGACGTTCGACGATTCAGAGCACCATTCTCCGCCGCGTGAGAATCAGGGTGACGATTATGATTTGCCACCCTCATAGCACACTTCTGTAAAAACTATCTAATTGTGGATGTTTTTTATTGTAATTGATACATTTGGTTAATTTATAATTAAATTTATTTCTGTTTTTTAATTATAATCTATAAATACTAATAAATAATATTATTATTCAATCATTTATTAAATGATGCAAATAAAGAAATCATTTTTAAAAAAAGAAAAGATGGTAGCGGGCAGGGTAGGGGGCGGGGAGCTACCAGCTCTGTCAGCTGCCAGCGCCCACGTGGCTCGGTGGTAGTGAGTTGCCCGTTACCGAGCCCCCTACTACTGGTAGCGGGTGGGTAGCGCCAGGATTGACGGAAGCGGCCCTAAAAGAAGCGGGCTGGGTAGCGGGCAACCTCGCTACCATGGTAGCGAGCTGGGTAGCGGCACGCCCCCTACCCAATGCCCATTAAATACGTAGTGATACAAAAAGAAAATCCGAAAAGAAAAAGTAACTAATACAGTTGAAGCTCTAACACGATCTGGCAATAGGCCAACTACTAACTACCTAAAACTAAGAACTACAAATGGAAGAAAGCAAGAAAGAGGAAGAACAGGAGAGGTGAGGGATTGATAGGATTGAGGATTGAGGATTGAGGAGGTGAGGCCCTATTTATAGTAGAGGAGGAGGAGGAGGAGGAAGAGATTTTAGGGTTTTGAAATCCGGGAATGGAGAGATCACTCCCTTCGCTTGCCACTACGTATTTAACAGGGTCATTGTAGCACCGTTTTTGAGATATTTGCGCTACTATAGTAGCGCTAACATGCGATCCTACAGGCGCTACGTAGGGAGCCGCTTTTTTAGAACGTGCACTTCAAGTCGCTACACCGTAGCGCCGTTGTTCCGTCTTTTAGCGCTATAAATATCCACGTAAGCTGCTGACACGCTCATTTACTTGGAGCGTTGTTGTCGCGCCTCCAAGCGGTACAACCGTTTTATTATTATTATTCTTATTTTGGAATTTTGTACTGTTTTATTATTATTATTATTATTATTCTTATTTTGGAATTTTGTATTCACTAAACGGATTAATATGAATAATTATTGACAAAATAAAATAAAAAGACAGTTTAAGGACTTTTTAATTAGAAATTAAGAAATTCAGTATTTATAAAATATTATTTTTACATCAAAAATACCTACATAAGTAAAATCTATAAATCCTATGAAGGTGGAGGAGCTCGAGGAGTTTCACGAGCGCCACCAGGACCACGCTGTTTAGCAATCGAAAAAGCAAACTCTAGAAAATAATTTAGCCCCTCAAAGAATCTTCGACTGATAGCACGAGTTCCCTCCTCTAACCCTCTAACCGTTGATACATCCAATCACGTTCTCTAGCCATATTGTTGCTGTCACAGCCACCCCGCCCGGTTGAGGAGGCGAGGCCGGCCGCGACGTCGTAAACCGGAACCTACGGCGGAGAACGCGGTGGCGGAGCATTTTGCTCACATAAAAAATAATCGAAATTCACATGCAACCAACCAGACTCATATCCATGGCAAGTATACCAATGTCTCAAGATAAACATAACACATACTTCATTTCATGCACGAAACCGAAATAGGCAAGTCGGGGCTCCGCCCTCGACTCAGAAGACAAACAAGATCAGAATATATTCCAGAATTTATCGTCATATACAAATCTCATGAACTAATATACATGCATGCAACTACAGCTACAGAGCCATCAAAAATTAGCCTAAATATACCTAAGTGCGGATTCTGAAACTTCTCAATCAAATGAATTCCGCACGTGGTACTGCTGCTGCTGCGGCTAAACACATCAAAGAGAGAGAAGTAAGGATTAGTCAACCGATCAACCAAAATAACTGAAATCCACACACCACCAGAATCCCTCAACCGAGACTACCCCTTATAACCGAACAAGCAAAACCAAGGTTCCATAATGAAACTATCCTTACCTGCAACCAAAACAATAGAAAGCACCGGGGATCTCTACTCCACCGGTTGCTTGTCAGGACGACCTGAAAGGTGTAAACAAATAAGGGGTGAGTCCTCGGGAGGCCCCAGTAAGGGCTGAGGTAAGGTATAGCTTGCTTAGAAGCAAGGGACTGAACCTGCAAAACAGAATCATACAAACACATACAAATATATATATATATACAAATATATATATATATATATATATATATAAATCAAACATAAATGAGCCGAACATCCATCACATGCGGTCCAACCGCCAGAATGACCCTTATAATGAATCACAGAACGACAGCCCTCTCCAAGAGGTCAGAATATACAGAAGCACGGTACGGGCCGGGTCGCGATCCCCAAACTGTCGTAGGGTCACAGTATACCCGCACTCAGTGCGGATATATACAGAGTGTTGGCACCCTCCAGTGCGAACACAGAACAGAATACCAGCACCCCAGGTGCGGATACTAACAGAACAGAACCATATAGTAACACATAATTCAAATAACAGAACATACCAGAAGAGTAAGGCAAAGCATGAAACCCGTGGTCTCTAAGACCATCTGGGCCTTGAACAGAAAGCAATCAATACCTTACCATGTGACGGGTCTCGGGATCACCGAACCACCGCCCTCACCCGGAACCCGCCCCAACTAGACCCATTATACATGCAACTACTCCCGAATGCATAGCGAGAGAAGTTGAGCCCTTACCTCGAAACACCGCCAGTAGCACAACTCCCGGGAAATCCCGGCTCCCAGCCCGAAAAGTTGCAAATCGCCTTTTACGGTCCCACGCTACTCCACCAATGCAGAATCAAGCTGAACAACCACAATTAAGTCAGAACACACCAAAACAAACCCCGAAAACCAAATCCCGCACTTTCCCGCAGAAATCCACAGAAAGCTCGGTTTCACGAACCGAACTAGAACATTGATATTCATACACCCACAAACGCATTCCAACCTTTAAACCCACATTCCAGACATTTTCACCCGCAATTACGCATAAAGGTGAATTTTTCTACCAACGCCCGAAAACGACGTTTCAAACACCAATACGAACCTACTTCCATCCACAATACTGAATTACCAACCATCACAACCAAAACACAACCCTAACATGGAAAAAGAATCATTTCAAGTTTCGGTTCTTCACCCATTTTCACCCAACTTCCATTTCAATCCAAACAAGGTTCCATTTGCACTCTTTAACCACCAATTACATAACTTAAGCAAGATTACTAACCAATTTCACCTTTAACCACCAAAATCATTCACAAAACCTACCACTTAAATTCGGCCAAAGAGGGGTTTTCTACCCAACAAGTTTTCCTTCAAATTGAAACCATAGATTGTCTTAGAATCATGCTAGGAACAACATACTTGAAGCATGATCCAAGAACACAAACATACAAGATTTTGGAAAATTCACTACAAATTCGGCCTCCCTAGGGTTCCACCATCCATGGAGTTTTTTCAACATCCAACCCTAGATTCCTACTCCCCTCCAACCCAAGAACAACATACTAAAAGATGGGAGGAAGAGAATCACTCAAACATGTAGACAAGAGTAAACCCTAGCTTGGAAAACCCTCTCTTTTTCCACCCAAACTAAGCTTCCAACTTGAAAACTCATGGAGGAGAGAAACTTACCAATTTTTGGAGCTCAAAACCTTGAAGTTTCAGCAAAGAAAGATGAAGAACATGGAGCTTGAAGGTTGAAGATGATGGCGGCAAGAAGGAGAAGGAAGAAGAGAAGAAAAAGACTTAGGCAATTTTCATGAATTAGTTTCCTTTTATACCACTTATCCTTTCCATCTTCAACCACATGTGGACAAGTGTCCACTCCCCTCACTTCTGCCGACTTACAGCCCAACTTTGACCCAACATATTAATAACTTTAGGGTTATTAACAATTTAACCCCTCAATTCTCCAAATCTTTGCAATAAAACCCCAAACACAAGTAACGAACCCCAAATGAAACCAAAACTGACCACGACCCTCAGAATATCATAAAATACCCAAAACATGTTTCCAAAGTCCATTTGGAAAATCAGAGTGTCCTACCGGGCCTGCTGAACCCGAGTAAGTCCCGACGTGCACGTGTACCAACCCGAACCAAAGACCACACCACAACCAAAAATCCACAAATATTACCATAAAATCCGTCTTAAAACATAACATACCTCACACCGAAGCCGTCTGGAAAAATCCATCCCGAGCCCCGGGATTCCGTCCAAAGCCCCGGGAGTCGCCCGGGACCGCACGTCCCGCTCTAGAAAATATACTCCGCAGAAAGATGCAGGACGTTCTCACGATTCCAAATATGCAAACGGTTTCCCATTCCGAGGTCATGGGAGTGCACCGAGCCCGCTGAACCTCCCTAGACAACCCCCTGGCCCCGAAAAATATTTCCGGCGAAAATGTCCGGGGGACCCACACGACCTCAAAACCCGAAGGCCTCCTAGAAATAAAGCTTAGATAAGTCTCGGGAGCCATTTAACCACCCAAAAACGTGACCCGTAGGCCAAAACCGGAGCCCCGGGTCACCCGGGTCACAACCCGCTCGGGGTGACCGTAACAGTTGCTCCTACACAACAATGTTTGTACCAAAACATAAAAAGTATAGAACAAACATCAATACTCCATATGTAAATCTAACTTATCAAAGTTATTTCCTCCTAATCATAAAGGGTGCATGGGTCCTATCCTATTCGTAAAAGTACAATCGGTATACAAATTTTATGATTGTATAAGTATAACTCGTACAACTTACATAAATTTCGACACCATTTCGTCTCAGTTCCTCATTATACCATTTTTGGGTTTTAAATCCCAAAACATGTATAATAAGGAACAAGACTAGAAATGCAACGAAATTTATGCCGTTGTACCGATTATACATATACAACCATAAAACTTTAATATACCGATTGCAGTTTTACAAACTGTCCACTCTAGACAATCCATGAATATTAAATTGAATATTATATTTTACAATATCATTTCCAATACTGAAAACAATATCGTGCATATAATATTCTAATTAATACTCATAGACAGGAACTATGGTTAAAATCTAAAACATGAAATTTCACTACTTTCAACATATAAAATAATTAACAACATACATTGAAAATAAGAAACTTCACAACTTCACTTAACCAAACAAAAATCAACGAAAAGATATTCAAAAAAATTTATTAAATCATACCTTAAGTAACTCCACGAGATCTGATCTGTTGTTTGGGCACAACTAATATGGAAGAACCGCAAAAAATGGTTGAAGCACCCACTTTTGTTAAAGAGAAACAAACCCACAACTGAAATGAGAGATTGGAGAGCTCGGACCCATTTTTTCGTCGTTCCTGAAGCTCCCGAAACTCTGTTGTTGAAGATGTGCGGAGAGGAGGCTGGAGCTCTGTTCTTCACGAAATGAACGCTCTGTCTGCTCTGTAGGTGAAGAAACGCTCTATCGGTGAAGAAGTGCAGAGAGGAAGATGAAGGAGATGCACTTGCCGTATTTAATTCGCCTTCGTAACGCTTTTATGCACTCCAACGGCGCTACAACGGCCCGAATAGAAATACTGTCAACTGTCAGTGTTTGGAAGCGCTAAAGAGCGCTACATAGGGGCTTCAGGTAGAAAAACGGACCCACCCTGTAGCGCTTTGTAGCGCGAACTGATAATTCGACCGCTTGTAACACCATAAAGCGCTTCTTAAGGCGCTATAAAAACGCCCTCAACTACGTAGTGTGCCTTCGGTCGTTCCCGGTGCGAATCTTTCAGACTGCTAGCTAACACCTTTCTTGGGGAACAGTTCACTTCAGCAAGGAGCGATCGCTTCCAAGATTCAACATGCGTCACTTTCGCCCAAAAGTACACTGAAAATCGCCTGATTCACCGCTTTTCACTCTGACACAAATTTTCCTGTAAAAGATGCTATGACCCACGCTAAGTACTAGCAAACTATCATTAAAGCACACGTCTTTCCTCTAATCAGCACTTCTAACAACATTAAAATCTTCAAAAATGCATACCCCAATCGACGAATCTAACACACCAAAAATTTCATTCAAGTCCTTCCAAAGCGAGCATTCCTAGTCCACCGGCTGCGGACCATAAAAATTTATCATCAGACACTTTAACTCCTCATACGGCCAAGTACTCAAGGATACCAATGAATCTCGAGCTCGAGAATAGCCTTTCCGCTTTGAAAGTTTCTTTATTCCTCATACATATGAGCCCTCTGACTCTCCCAACCGACGGAATTCGAGCATAGTCCATACTAATGTGAGACCATAAACTTTTCACTAGTTCCCTAATTTCTACATGTGGAATAGTTTCCCGAAGAGCCACAAAGTCCAAACACACCTGTTTGATAATCTGTCTTCTCAGCCTTGCCTTGCGCCGCCCCGCCCCGCAGCCCGCTGATATTCATATTAGTTTCCATTAGCAGCACCTCAATGAAAATCACTCAATCTTTTCATAGTATCTGAACATTAGGTTTTGTCCACAACAATCTATTGTTCTTCGTTTCTTTTGGCCTCCGTTGCTAAGTTCTTCTATGCTTGCTGCTACAGATTCAACATTGTTTCAAGCAGCCTTCATTGTTGTGATTTTTCCACCATCACTTTACCTTCTCGTGCTGCTCATTCTCTTCTCTCAACAGCCATGTATGAGTCTCCCAAGCTTAACACAACCAAGGACGTCGACACTGCAGCCAAGGGCATCGACTCTTCTGTTCCTCAGTTTGACGCATCAAGGTCTGATCTCTCAGACCCTTATTTCGTTCATCATGCCGATCACTCAGGCCTTGTTTTACACACCAAAGTCCTCAATGGAGATAATTACCCATCTTGGCGCAAAGCCATGGTGCTGGCCTTGAACACCAAAAACAAGTTAGATTTTGTCAATGGCTCGATCAAAGCGCCCTCGGAGAAAACTGATGAGGTCGGGTATTCCACATGGAGGCGCTGCAATGATCTCGTCCTTTCATGGTTGTCAATACTCTCAATTTAGAAATATCAGATACCATCATCTATTACTCTACAGCTCAAGAAGTTTGGGAGGATCTTCACGAGCGTTTCACACAAGGTAATGCCTCTCGTGTCTTTGAAATCAGAAGAGATATTGCCTATCTTCACCAGGAACAATTGTCAATTTCATTGTACTACACAAAATTCAAAGGATTTTGGGAAGAATTGAGCTCCTACACAGATTCGATGCAAGGAACACATCAAGATGAACAGAAGTTAATGCAGTTCTTGATGGGGCTGAATGAGTCTTACTCTGCAATTCGTAGCCAAATTCTTTTGATGAAACCACTTCCCACAGTCCGTCAGGCATATTCAACTTTATCTCAAGAAGAAAAACAACGAATGATCAGTTCCATAACCGTCGGGATGGATCTTGGTAACAGCGCTGCGATGGCCATTCGAGCTAGCAACAACAAGCCACTCTCTTCAGATCATGCAAGAAAGGGGGAGCAATCAGATTGATCATATGGATCTCAAGAATCCTAGAAAAATCGCAGAAGTCATAACTATGGAGGAGAACGACAATTTAATTCAAATCAACGTCGTTCTGGTTCAGCAGAAAGAAGAAGGCCTCGTTGCACACATTGTAATCAATTAGGCCATTGGGGAATGAACTTGCTATGACAATTTAATTCAAATCAACGTCGTTCTGGTTTGAACTACTCAGTCACATTTTATCCCCATTGGTGTGTTCTGCAGGATCTGGAGGCGAAGAGGACGATTGGTTTGGGTAAACAACATGACGGATTATACTATTTGGTGGCACTGGCAAAGAAAGAATCTTTTCCAAACCAACCAGCTTGCAACCTCACCACCTCGTCCACTGATCTCTGGCATAGTCGTCTCAGCCATGTATCGTCTTCTTGTTTAAGCTTTATTGCAAAAAATTCTTAAACTTTTCCATTCACCCAAATAATGCTTGTCATATATATGTCCTTTGGCCAAGAAAACTCGTTTACCTTTTAGTACTAACGCCATTTCTTCGTCAAAGCCATTTGAAATTATTCATTGCGATATTTTGGGTCGTTATCGACATACTTCTTTTTCTGGTTCTCATTATTTTCTTACAATTGTTTATGATTATACACGATTTACATGGATCTTATTGATGCGACAAAAGGATGAAGCACAAAACATTCTTAAACATTTTTTTAATTATGTTCTGACCTAATTTGAGTCTCGAATTAAAACTTTTCGAAGTGACAATGGTGGGGAATTTCTCTCACTTCGTTCATTTTTTCAATATCAAGGTGTCATTTTTCAGCCTTCTTGTGTTTACACACCACAACAAAATGGGGTTGTGGAATAAAAACATCGTCATATTTTGCAAGTTGCTCGAGCATTGAAATTTCAAGCCAAACTCCCTACTCAATTTTGGGGAGATTGTGCTCTCACTGCTGTTCATATCATCGACCGTCTACCTTCACCAGTTATCTCATACAAAACCTCCATCTTACTCTCCTCTCGCATTTTCGGATGCTTAGATCACTACGTAGAGAAGGCAGGCCTCACTGCAGCCCATTGCGCAGTTGACCCGTGGTACCAACTGCGGCGAGGGCCGCAGTGAACGCCGCAGTTGAAATGTCCGCAGTTTTGGACTCACTGCGGCGTTGGCCGTGGTACGTACTGCGGCCTCACTGCGGTGCATGCCACAGTACACCTGACAGCAGCTGTCAGTCGTTTTGGCTGCGCCGCCAATTATTACTGCGGCTTCACTGCGTCGTTTGCTGCAGTAATACGAATTTTTTGTGAAAAAAAATAAATTCTTATAAATATTTAGTAACTATTATTTAAATCAGTAAATGAAAATATAATAATAATGTTAATTAAGAAAGTAATTAATAATTGAAATAAATATAAATTGATTGTATATTGAATATAATAATTAACCACAAAATATTCATATTAATTCTAATTCTAAACGTTCGGAGGATACTGTTGTAGAAAATCGTCGAAATCTGAATCATCCATCCTGTTGAGGAAGTTGTTAAAAAAGTTGACACTACGTACAAAAGACAAGAATTTACTGCGGCGGAGGCCGCAGTAAACCGATTTACTGCGGCTTACTGCGGCCTCCGCCGCAGTAAATTTTATTTACTGTGAAATTTACTGCGACGGAGGCCGCAGTAAGGTGGTTTCTCTACGTAGTGTGATCGGGCCGGTTTGCTGGTCTGATGTCCGCGGCGGCTCCGGCTGATAATCATCTGGGCCGGAGTGGAGGGTGAGGTCAGGATTCAGAGAAGGCGGCCTCGGAGGATGCTCGTGACGTGGCCGGAATGGTCCGGCGACATAAGTCTCTGGCACGTCGGAGAGTCGGACATGCCCCCCCTGCGTAGCGCCGACCAGATGCTGCTGATCGCCGCTTCCGTCGAACGCGTCATCTCGTATGCCCGGGCTTCCACCTCGGCTGCCAACCGGGCTTCCACCTGGGCTGCCACCAGGGCTTCAACGTCTGTCTGCGCAGGAGCAGCTTGGTCCTCGAGAGTGGCGACCCTGCATCTCAGGTCGCTGATCTCATCCATATCCCTCCGATGCTGCTCCTCCAGGTCGATCTCGCGCTGAAATCAAAATTACGTTTTGAAAATGTTATACTTATAATGAAATGCTGAATTGTCAATGTACAATTTTATTACCTGCGACGGCCGAGGTTGCTCGAACAGCTCAGGCTGAGAAAGCTGGGGCGGGACACCGACCCATCGCCTCGCGTGGCGGGTCCAAGACATCCGTGTAGATGTCCTCATCAATATCGGGGAACGGTCCGTCCTCCCCATACTTCTCGATCAAGCGCTTCTTGTACTCCTCCTAGTTAAGATTCAGAATTTTGTGTTAATGAATAATAAATTGAATAATTTAAACATATAAAATGATTAAAAAACAACCAAAACTTACCAAGGCCGCATTTTCCTTGCCCAGCCAGTCCTCCCCGAACTGGTCCACCCGCAGCCGTTGTCCCGCCTTCTTGCACTGCCAATTAAAATATGTTAGGTATTCATAAGTTTCTTTATACATACGTAATTATGAATAAATATTTTAAAAAACTTACCATCTCCTCATAAATTGTCGCCTTTGACTTGTTGCCATGCGACTTGAATTGTGGTAGTTTGTCGCTCTTGGCATTTCTCTTGTTCCGCGCGGAGTTGACCTTGAACTCCGCGCTACAGTAATACTCGAGCAGCAGCTTCCACTTCGCAGGTTCGATCCTCGGCGGAGGCATGTCCAGCCACTCCATGTAGTTGGGAGCCTCGCGATCGAGGGGACATATCTTCTGGGCCCAATCCCGGATATTGTCCTGGGTGTTGCGGTAGAACTCCTCGAACCGGGAATGGAGCTTCTCCAGGAAGTTGTTATCCGTCCATGAGTACTGCTCCTGTTCTAGAAAACATCAAAACGTTGAAAGTTATAGAATTAGTTTGAAAAAAGCATATAGAAATATATACTGCAATAACTAGTATTTGTATTACCGAGAATCTGTTGGCGTAGTCGGCCTGCTCATCCGCCGGGAGGTCAGAGTACGTAGGCGGGAAGCCCTTGAACTTGCTGGCGACGATCACCCCGATCGCCTTGGGCACGCCCGACGTCTGCTGTTTCAGACTGCATGAGAGTTGAATGTTACATGCATAAATGAAATACTAAAATTAATGAATTTATGAAAACTTAAAATTAAAAACTTACTGGCCGATGTGAGCGACCAACCTCCCATCAGGACCCCTCTCGGGCGGGGGAAGAGGAGGCGCGGGAGGTCCTGCTGTACGTCGGCGCTGGGTAGGTCGAGCATCGGACCGAGGAGGGGGGATCGGCTGCTCCACCGAGTCGGTGGGCTCCGGTGTACAAATTGTACACGGGCATTTCACCAGTTCTTCTCCATTCGATTTAGCAACAACAAAAGCGTAATCCAAGAATTCCTGAAGCCCGGTCCAAAATCTTTCACTTATATAGCGAGTCCCTTCCTCAAAGCGCTGATACATCCAATCACGTCCTTCTCCCATTTACGGTCTTTCCTATGATCATTCATTCATCAGTAAAAACAATAAACATGCACAATTAATATTCACATATCATTTTCGCCTAATCCAGATCCAGGGTGCATGGGTCCTATCCTATTCATAAAAGTACTATTAGTGAAGAAACTTTTATCGTTGCGTACGTAAAACTGTAATTACATAAATTTCGGCAGCATTTCGCCTTAGTTCCACACTATACCATTTCTCCGGAATATTACTCCCAGAACAGGTATAACGTGGAACAAGACGAAAATGCGACCGAAACTTATGTAATCCGCTCAGTTTTACATACACAACCATAAAAGTTTAATACACCGATAGTAAACTTTTACAAACTATCCAACTTGGACAATCCATGAAAACTCTGTACAATATATTATTTCACACCGTTATTCCAACGTATTGAAATAAAGTGTAAAAAAATATATTCTTACAAGTTTTCATAGACAGGAACTACGGCTCAGCTAATTTAATTAAATTACTTAAAAAGAAAAAAAATTACCAATACATAACTTAAATTGAATTAAAAACTCTATAAGCATAAATTAATAAATACAATATTTATTACCTCAATAATACACCTGAAATCGACAGTACCGCAACTTCCACTTGAACTTCATAGAGTTTAGAGAATTGAGAGATGAGAGTTTTGATTTGTGTTGAAATGAATCGGAAGGAAATGGGGGGTATTTATAGACTACCCCACTGCGGCCTAATCCGCAGTAACGGCCGCAGTAGGGTGGTGGTAGGCAAGGCACGTGGACCACGAGGCACGTACTGCGCCTTTACTGCGGCTCTGGCCGCAGTAAAACGAACTGCCACAACCGCGCAGTTCGTTCACTGCGGGAAGCAGCTCACTGCGGCCGTAACCGCAGTTACGGCCGCAGTGAAAACTGCCTTCTCTACGTAGTGGCTTATGCCACTAATGTTTATGCATCTCACAAATTCGATTCTCATGCCATGCCATCAATTTTTATTGGTTATCCCAATGGACAAAAAGGCTACAAATTGTTTGATTTATCAACAAAGAAAATTTTTACTAGTCGAGACGTCAAATTTCATGAAAAAATTTTCCCTTACTACTCTTCCCCAACTAGTTCAATACTCCCTTCACAAGATCCAGTTCCAAAACCAAATTCTTTCCCTTCCTCTATTGACTACACTTTCGATGACCCCCCATCTCAGCAGAATAAAGATTTTGTTCCTTCTCATCCGTTGCCCCAAACCACCTTTTCTTTCCATCAACCCTCCCCTTCATCCTTCCTCTTCTATCAACGAACATCAGCAGTCACCTCTTGAGTCCCCGTTGTCACCATCCACTTCACCACATTCTTCTCACTTAACCGAGGCCCAACCTCCTTTGCCTTCTACACCAAAGGAACCCACTAAACCTGTTGCACCACTTTAGTCTATGTTGATGATATTTTAATTACTGGCAATGATCATCAAAGTATTGATGCAACAAAAAGCTTTCTGCATAGTCAGTTTCATATTAAAGATCTAGAAAACCTGAAATACTTCATTGGCATAGAGGTTTCTTCCTCCAGAAACAGAATTTTCATTTTCCAACGGAAGTATGCATTAGAAATCATTAAGGATGCGGGGTTGTTGGGAGCAGCTCCAGTCGATACTCCCATGGAAAGAAGTTTGAAATTATCTAATAAGATTAATTTGCTCAAGGATCAAGATCGCTATAGGAGATTGGTTGGAAGGCTGATATATTTGACAATATCTAGACCGGGTATCACTTATGCACTTTGATGAGGCCATTTTAGGTTTTGATTTGGAGGAAATATTTATTGGATTAGATTGAAGATGAAATTGTTTTCCTCATAAAATTACTGATTTTGGCACTTCAGGTCATTTTGGGGCAAGATGTAACAAAAGGAGAAGTTAGAGGATCAAAAAGGGCAAAACTTCTTATTCAGATGATCGCTAGGTGGTCACCTGAAATCCTGGAGCTAAATGAGTTGATCACCTGGTGGTCACCTGAAATCCTGGAGCTAAATGAGTTGATCACCTGGTGGTCACCTGAAATCCTGGAGTTGAAGCGAGTTGATCACCCGGTGGTCACCTAAAATACAGAGATCATCAGGTTGCAGAGTGCTGGAGTTGGTGATGACCTGGTGATCATCACGCCAGGTGATCAACTGGCTTCGGGAATCAATCTTGACCATTGATCTCTTTAATGAATCAATCTTGGCCATTGATCTCAAAACTGCCCTACATAAAAAGGGTGCTCAATTTCAGCAGCAAAGGTCGATTCTTTTTGGAGCAGCAAGGGTTGGGTTTAAGGAGCAACACGCGTAGAAGATCAATTGGAAGAGGAGCACCATCCAGGCTTGATTTCTCCATAATCTTCTGATTAATTCTAGGGTTTTCTTCCATTTTCTGAGTAGAATCCATTTCTAAACCTAGAATTTGTTAGATTTCTCATTTTCTCCATCTTTTAAGTATTTGGTCAAGTTAAGCTCAAATCCCACCATGGATGTGGGTCACTCATATTTCTCTTCATTTATGGTTTTTATTATCATGGGTAGCTAATTTCCTATTATCTCTTAGGAATTAGTAAAACTTGGATTATGGGTATGTGATATTTTTGATGAATGGATATTGTTTGATAATTTATGTTTGTGTTTCTCTGAATTTATTGATTAAATACCTTGAGAGAGGATTAATCTTGACATGATTAGACTTAGACATAAGCTAATTATGTTAGATCGTAGAGAAATACACGTTAGGTTAATTATAGAATGAGAGTTCATAATTAACCTAGGAGGAAAATTGATTAATTTACAATAAATTAGGATGCAAGACATTGTGGCTAATTTATTTCTAAATACTCTTGAGAGAGGGGTTTAGACCCAATATATTTTCCTACATAAATCCGAACAATATCCATGAATGTTTATGAGCCAAATTATAATCCATGTACCCATGATCCAAGTGGAGCACAAATTCCTAGGAGATAATTTAGTTCAATGGTATAATTTAATTATTGTAACCCTTGATCTAGTTGTTTAATCAATTTAATTACCGTTCTTGCATGTTAGTTTAATCCTCACCAACCATCCAATCAATTTGTTACCGTACTTTATTCGTAATTCACACACAAAACACACAGAAATACAAGTCCCTGTGGTTCGACCCGGTACTCCCGGTTTTATTACTTGCGACCACCGTACACTTGCGGTGAGTCACTGTCACACTTCATGTATTAAGTCGATTAATGCATCAGCCGCGAAAAGGCTCATATGGAGGCTGCACTTAGAGTGGTGCATTATCTTAAGAGTGCCCCTGGTCAAGGTTTATTTTTCTCTTCTAATAATGACCTCAGATTGAGAGCATATTGTGATTCAGATTGAGCAGGATGTCCGCTTACTAGAAGGTCTACTACGGGCTACTGTTTATTTCTTGGATCTTCACTCGTTTCTTGGAGATCAAAGCGGCAAAAGACTGTCGCTTTCATCAGCTGAGGCTGAATACCATGCTATGACTGGTACTTGTTGTGAATTGACTTGGTTGTTCTATTTGCTCATCGATTTGGGCGTAATGCATCATGAACCTACTTCGTTATATTGTGACAGTAAGTCGGCATTACACATTGCTGCAAATCCCGTCTTCCATGAGCGGACGAGACATATAGAAATGGATTGTCACTATATCAGAGATAAAATTCAAGAAGGCTCAGTTGTTACAAAATTGGTAAGATCAACACATTAGCTAGCATATATCTTCACTAAAGCCTTGGGGAAAGAGAGTTTCATTCCTATGACTCGCAAGTTGGGAGTGTCTGATATCCATTCTCCTACTTGAGGGGGAGTGTAGAGAAAATATCTTTAATATGTTCTATTATTGATTGTATATATGTAGTTTCCTTTTCATATTAGTTTATGTTAGTTTCAATTAGCAGCATATTGTACCGTTGCATCACTCTCTGTGTGTGTATATATATATATATATATATATATACCTCAATGAAATTCACTCAATTCCATTCAATCAATACTCATCTTTTCACTAGAGATATACAAAGCCAAAGGATTTCCAATTTACTCCATATGAACTAAAAATCAAACAATAATACATTTAACGACTCTGCCCATTGATTTATATGCAACGCACACAACAAGCAAAATACCTTTTACCAACTTCCAATATTCATGTCACCAAAAATTCTCCGCCTTCAACCCACTAAGAAGTACCATCTATCGAAGCTCCCATCACCCTCTCCACGGTGGGAAGTGCTTTCATTGGTGGAGTGAACCGAAACATCATCCCGATGGAGGTGGTGGCTGGTGCTGGTGTTTAATTCCGAGTTACCATTCTGCCGAGCGCTGCTTCTGGTTCGAGGCATGTTTGCACAGTTGGTAGATCTTCGTGGTCTTTTCATTTCCCACAGACGACACCAATCTGGTAGTCTCGTTCCTTTACAGCCCGAACTCTCAGATGCTTGATGGAGTGACTTGACACTGGAACCGACGATCGACCGCTTACAAAGTGATCTGCAAAGGTTGAAACAGAGTACTCAGTAGCAGAAGGAGGAGTGGGAGAGTGTAGATAGGGTGTACCTTTCCCAAGTCTTCCTTTTATAGGCGGTCTCGAGATCGTGGATGTCCCATGACCTGTGGTAGTGGGGTGGTTACCCATGTTTCCGACTAATGGGGAAGGTGGAGTAGTGGCGAACATGGGAGGTTCACACGCATCGTGGCGGTTAACCGTCGCCAGCTGCCCTACTTTAATTGAGGCTAAGTCATGCGAACGATCCAACTCCGCGAAGGCGAAGGCATGGTCTCGTCTGTTGTTGCGAGTCTTCCACGTGAATGCGTGGCCTCGCATCTTGCGATGTGCCCCGAGGGGGTCGTTGCGAAGGCGTTAGGCCCCGTGGAGGGGTATGGCCTTGTAGACGTCGCAAAGGCTTAGGCGTCGCGGAGAGGTATGGTCTTGTAGATGTCGCGAAGGCTTAGGCCTCGCGGGGAGGTATGGTCTCGTAGACTTGCGTACCTTTTGCTCTCGTCAGTGGCGGATACGAGGGCAACGTTGCTTGGGTAGTGTACCAAGATGAAAACGAGAGCGAGAGAGAAGTCGAAGTTTGGCTTGGCCAGCGACGGTGAGGAGTCTTCTTCTGAGATGTTGGAAACGGGAGGTAGGATCCATGGTGTTTGCATCGCCGGAGGATCGGGATTCGATTCAATAAATAGAGGATAGGTCGATTTGTGCTAGACCTTTGGGGTTTGACAGACACATGTGAAGCGGAGAAGGACGAGACTGGGATCTGACTCAAGTCTCGATTGTTCTATGTTTGGAACAAGGAACAGAGCAGGAGGCTCTCATTCTCCCAACATCTCCATCGATTCGAAAAGCGAGGAACAGAATAGGAAGGAGGAGGGTTCGAGAACCGTGATGTTCACAGATGAAAAGGGCGAGCACTAGGCGAAATCGATTTCTTCTTGACAAGTAAGGTTGAATTCATCCTTGTTTGTTGATAAATGTTGAATATTCAAGCGTATTTTGGGTTTGTGATTTGCGTGTTGGCCGACTGTTTTGACGCTTAAATGACTGTATTGATGATGATGATCTGTTGAGTAACTGACGAATGGTCCTCTGACTTCACGTGGAGGTCAAGTCTTGGGGTGTTAATGGTGGGGTGTGTGAAGAAAATGGGATGGGAGCAAGCCTTGCACTCTCGACCTTGGCTGTTTCTGACTGAACCTATGACTCAATTGTATTACTGTGTTCTTGAGTGAGCTATTAGTGATAATTACTGAGGTTTAGACTTTAGAATGATGGTACGGTTGAAGGAAATGGAAAGGAATTAAGATGTCATTCTCGGTTTTGTGTGAGGTTTCTATGAATTGGCAACTTAGTACTGCCTGGGTGAATTAGAAAGGATTATTGAACAACTAGCTGGTACCCCTCCTACGGGACGGGGTTAAAAGAATTAACGTTTATGTTTTGATATTATTGATGTATTCATATAAATTCGTGAAAAGATAACCCATATGCTATTTTATTTAAGTGTTGACAACCAAAAGAGTAAAACATTCAAGTTTATTGTTTCATGTGTATGTTACTATTTCAAATTAATAAAACTCACACATTGGTCTTATTTGTTCAATTTATTGTACTTCTTTTATCTCTGGTTTTTTTTATTATTTTTTCTTTTATCGGGGCCAAAAGTAAAAATGTTTTAGTTTTTACTTTTTAAAGTACTTCTAATTTGTTTTATTAAAACAGTGAATATTTAATCGATCACCGGCTGCGAAGCGAGGGGACCCAATACCTCTTATATATATACATATATAGTAAATTAACTATTTTCTATGAATAAAATCACATTATAAATATATCAGATCATATTATAAAATAAGAAAACAATCCACAATCAAAACGTACACCATCGAAATAAAAATTTGAAGAATTTAATGTTAGAAATATTACGAAATTATAGTGCTTACATATTTTCAGAAAATTTACTTAAATATTTTTTAAAAACATATGAATAAAATATTTTATATCATACTTACGTGAAATCATATATAAAATAATTCAATTATTTATAATAATTATTACAAGACTTTATTATAAATTTAAGGTAATTTATCGTATTTAAAAAATATATAATTATTACAATTAATAATACTCACAAATATAGTTCTAAAATGAAGTTACTTTTACATATTAAAAAAGATTTGAATATAAATTGTAACCCAAAAATCCCACAAATTGTGGGTTGGGCTTACCCAGCCCAATTTTTTTTAACACCCAACATTGTTCAAACTCTCAACCCTTAAACAACTAAACCCAAATTTTTAGCTCAACCTATAACTCAACCCAAATCCATCTACCCTCATATAAATAACCCGGTGTCCAACACTCACGTTTCTAACCATACGAGTCGCATCTCTCTCACTCACTCTCTTTCTCTCTCTCTCTGTAAAAGTTCAACCGTGTTCATACCGAATTCGTATTGTTCATCATGAGAAACCACCAAAACCGCCTCGTAGATGCATTTTCGTCGAGTGTTCGCCATGAAAAAATTGTTTTCCAGCGGCCTCCGATGGCGGTGGACATGCTTAACATTTTTTTCATCATGATTTCCGCTTTCTCTTTGTAAAAGATTATTCAAAGATTTCTATTTCCACTTAGATCAAACATTTTTTCCTATCTTCTCCCTCAAACGTACCGATAGAACTTCAACCGTGTTCTTACTAATTTATTGAGGTTTTTCATGAGAAACCACCAAAACCGACTCGTAGATGCATTTTTGTCGATTGGCCGCCGTGAAAAAATGTTTTTCGGCGACCGCCGATGGCGGCGAACATGCTTAATATTTTTTCTTTCATCATGATTTCCTCTTTTTCTTTGTAAAAATTGTTCAAACATTTATATTTCCACTTAGATAAAACATTATTTACTATCATGGTGTTAGCGTGTAATAAAAAATGAATATGATTTATTTGATAAAATATATAGTACGAAATCAGCAAATAACACCATACATTTGCGTGAATTTTTTCGATCTGCAGGTGGAGGTAATTTAAATCCCGTTGAAAGCGATCTAATGTGGTTTGCAGTTCGTGTTGCGTGCAAGACATCATGCTTGGCAAAAATGATTAGCGGATTATTTTGAATTTGGTTGACTAATATGTATGATTGAATTCTTTGTAAATAAGTTATGTATTTATAATGTGGAATGTTTAGGATGTAGGTAGGGCTGGGTATTCGGTCGGTTCGGTTAAAACCGAACCGAATTGACCGGTTAATTCGGTTTTGAACCGTAATAAACCGAATAAACCCATAACACCGAAATAACCGAAACCGAATGGTTTCGGTTCGGTTTTTAATCGAATAAACCGAAAACTTTGGTAAATTCAAAATTTGATCAAATTTTCCCTATTTTTCCTATCACCTCCCTGAACTTGTTGAATGAAAAAAACAATCAAACAATTACAACAAGATGATTCAATTTTTTTTCCAAAATATGAAAACAATACCAACATAAATTAAATGTAAAAAAAATAAAATAAATGAGTTCCACCAAAAAAACCGAAACCAAACGGAATTAATCGATGTTCGGTTTTGACCGAAACTGAACCGAAAAACCAAATTGACCGAACCGAAAAAACCGAAGACGGTTCGGTTCTCGGTTTTTTCGGTTTTGGCCAAACCATGCACACCCCTAGATGCAGGTTTGAATCGAGTTTCACACCTGATTTTGTGGGTTGTTTCGAATTTTTAGGAAGTTTGAATATAGCCTGTTGCAGATTCAATATATTTGGATGTTATCTCTTTGATTAAATTCATCATGTGATTTTAATAAATATTAAAAGATATTTTACACGTGGCATGTCTTCCTTCAATATGTTCCTGTTTATATATTAATAGTAGATTGAAAGGGAATTTTCTTAAAGGTGTCATAAGAAAAGAACGAAAAAAGGAATAGAACTTAGTACTGCATGGTAAAAGGTATTTTTCATGTTTTTTCTTGAATTACGTTTGCTGCGTAGTTAGATAAAAAGTATTGCAAGTTTGTATGTAAGTTACTCCCTCCGTCCCAAAAAGTTTGCAACACTTTCCTTTTTGGGACGTCTTAGAAATTTTGCAACCTTACTCATTTTAGCAAATTTTTACCTATTAATTTACCATACTGCCCATCAATTAATTTTACCCAACTTAGGGTCCGTTTAGTTATGGAGAAGTTTTATTGTTTTCATTTCTAAAATTCATTTGTAAATATTTAATTACACACCTAATTTTTAAGAGATGGAAAACCTTGTTTCCAATGATTAGAAAACTCTAGTATTAAAATGGAAACATTCCAAATAAGGTTCCCTAATTTAATACTAGAGTTTTCTAAAGATTGGAAAACTTTGTTTTCCATCTCTTCCTAGGTATATGATCAAATATTTACAAGCAAGTTTTGGAAATGAAAATTTGGAAACTTCTCTGCAACTAAACGGATTCTGCAGCCACAAATCCATCTTATCTCTCAACTATGTAATTTCGATTCACAGTAGACCTTCATCAATGTCTAACAGAGCAACCCTCGGCCCTTCTCCTCACATCGAAATCCTCCGCCCTCATCTCTTGTGTCGAAAACCTACGTCCCTGTCCTTGCCATCAGAAACCTCAACTCTTGTCCCTCCAGTCGAAGCCCTCCCCTGGAAGCCTCCTTCGATGCATCGATCTGACGTAGGCTGAAAGTCTAGCCTCTCCTTCGGCCAACCTCGAACGACGCAACATTTCGACGCAAAACAGCCACTGCTCCCTCAGATCTCACATCCTCGGCCACTACGAGTTGATTCTGTTGAAGAAAACTGAGATCTAAATCAACAACTACTGTATAGCTAATAGGGTCTCTTTATCATCCAATTGATTTGCTTGTTTTAGATTTGGAATTGTTAATTTTTTTTTCCATCAGTGTTTCTCATGATTTGGGTAAATTTTTGTTTTGAAAGGATTGTCTCTGTTGTTGAACGAAGCTAGCAGATGATGATGAAAGAAAGGGCAAAATTGGAAGATTTTATTATCCCTAAAACTCCGTGCCCGTCACAACATTTGGGACGGAGGGAGTAATTAGTTTAAAGAACTTGTTTACTAGTGTAAAAGCATAAAGAATATGTGAGTAAAATGGAAGATTTGTAGAAGATTAATTGATTATTTCCTTATTAATGTCTAAAGTTAATGGCTAGCTAACGAAGGTTTTATTAATCTGATTAAAGATAGCAAGAAAAATTACCTAGGAAGACTAGCTTAGTCTCGCCTTAGGAAGGGGGACCTAGGAAAGGTCTAGATCCTAAGACTTTGATTTCATAAAATGTTGTTGATTGTTATCACTAATGAATTACTTGAGTTTTAAGAAAAGTGGATAAGAAGGTGAGAAATTTTCCTCGGTTATACATCATAAGTATAGGATGTTCATTTTGCTTATCATCAAGATATGTGGTCTTTATACATATTCACTTTCTAGTTCTATTGAAAGTGTTATAAAATATTACTCCCCCGTCCCATCAAATATAGAGCATTTGACTTTGCACGGAGATTAAGAAAAGTGATTGACTAGAGGGTAATAAAGTAAAGTAGGTATATAAGACAAAAATTACTTTATGGAGTAGGAAGGGAAATGGAGGGTAGTAAGGTAAAATTGATGTAGAAAAGTTTCTTTTTTAGGAAACGTTGGAGTTTTGCTGGGACGACCCAAAAAGTAATATGTTGGATATTTTCTGGGACGGAGAGAGTACTATTTAATTATCTGCCTTATTTCAAAAGTGATGAGATGGAGTACCATGGGTTAGTCTCGGCTATAGAAATATTTGAGTGACTGATATGTGATATATCTTTTTGTTTGATAACAAATACTAAAACATAAGCCGTAAGACCGCCTTGTAAGAGAAGAAAATCTCACTTATGGAGAGTAAATCCATAACTACAAGTATTAAGAAGAAGTTAAATCCTTATGCTGGAAAGAAGAACATCAAAGAAGAGGAACTAGTAGCAGAGGTATGTAAAGATTACTATCATTACCAGATAGAATCTTAAATGGCCTATGGGAAGACATCTTCAATTTCCTTGTCAGGGTGACCACCACCCTTGTAAGTTTTATGTGATTTAACTGTGTTTAAAAATATTCATATCCTTTAATATAACTTAAAAGGAACCTGACTTTCACCACTACTGAAGGGAAGATCAAGAATGAAGGCTCGGAGTCTATAAGATGGAGTTGGAAAGTGACCTGAAGACAACTTAGACACTATCAGGTTTCATTTTTGGTTTAGTGTATTATTTCTTTCTTTAATTCTTTAATATACATGTACATTTACATTAAAAACCTTGGGTCTTTGTACAAAAAGGAGTTTAGACTTTCTGATTTGGTATTTTAAAATCAAGCCCTTTACTTCTTTCAAACTAAAACTTGCTTTCAAAAGGAGAGATGAGAGTTGTGAGCTCGAGAAATTGAGTTCACAACACCATGAGCCCTTTCTTGGGAATTTTCAAAGGAATGGGTGAGCTAAAGATCAAATAGGGGGTTCTCCTCTGTCTAGTACTCCGACACTCATGTCAGTATTGGTGATTTTAGGCAAAGGATGTGACAGCAACATAGGTGAGAGAGTGAATAATTACCTTGAAATGAGTGAATATTGTATATTTTTACAGTCCTTTCTAATAGAGTGACATTATTACAATATTTCAAGATGAATAGGCGGTGTGTGTTAGAGGATACGTGGCAATAGGGTCATAAATGCAAGCATTTAGGCGTGTCGCTTGTGGGTCCGGATGATAGTGTGTTCAGGTTTTAATGAACCCCTTCTTCTAGGCTACTGACTTAGCTTATTCTTAGACCTTATTGGGTCTTTATGGGCTTTGTTATTTGTTTAATTGGGCTTGACGGCCATCAGAGAGTTTGAGAGAGAGAGAGATTTGAATCAGAGCTAAACGTAAAAAAGCGAAATTTAATCGAATTTAATGTTTTGTAACGGCCTTGTATCATTCATATCTTATCATTGTTCAACTCTGCATCTATCCCAAGTCTCTGATGCCACAAGGCCTTGTCGAGCCATCTCTTTCTTGATCCAAGCCCAATCCTTTAGCCACCCAAGTGTCATCACTCGCCCAATTTTTTCCACCGATGCCCCTTTTCCAGCCTCAATCGACGACACTAATGCCCATTTTGCCTAGGTAGAGATTGCATCTCCACCTTTTAATTAACATTATTTTAGTAAGTTCTTAACAGCTCTTGCATCTAAGATAGATTGATTGATAAAAATGGTAACGTGAAAAGTAGTCGAGAAGATGAAAACCAGTTGGTCTGATTGTACGCTCAATATTGTCTCAGATAGAGGAGCTCTCTCAAGTCTGAAGAGAGGTTATTGGTGGGGCTTTTTAAAATGGCCACTTTTGAGGGATATTGAAGCTATGCGCACCATGTGTTTGTAAGTTTGCCATATAGACTCCTACAGTAACAACGCTATCTGTTATTGCTAAAAGGTGTTGAAGTAAACATTTCATGCCCCTTTTCCAGTTTTTTTTAAAAATTTATACTAACCAAAAAAGTACTCCATATAAACAAACCAAACCAATATCCTCATCTCAATTCAATACCCTATTCAGTTCCTTTGTTGTTTTAAATTTTGCATCGTTAATTTATTTACTCTCTCGAATTTTATATTGATAGAGTTTGAGATCTAAATTTTGCATCGTGTCTAATGCATGCCGTCTATGTCGTGTTTGCACTTGGAATAAGGAGACAAATGGAAAAGGTTGTGCACAGTGGCGAAGGCAAGATTCGTAACCTGGTGTTAACAATCATTTTTTTTAATTAAGTTCACTAATTTAATTTTTGGGAACTTGTTTAACTAATCTAACTTTGATTCCAACTCAATCAAAAGAAAGGGGGCTGAAATGAATGTTTTGAACATTACACA
Source organism: Stellera chamaejasme (assembly GCA_024586325.1). Classification (NCBI taxonomy): domain Eukaryota; kingdom Viridiplantae; phylum Streptophyta; class Magnoliopsida; order Malvales; family Thymelaeaceae; genus Stellera; species Stellera chamaejasme. The sequence goes on along the minus strand of CM044981.1, from coordinate 50,565,310 downwards.
TGAGAAGATGTCATTTACCCTTTTTTTGGTTGCTTAGCATTCAGCCGACCTCCACCTCAACCTTAACCGACCTCCACCTCCGCCTTCTTCGCCTCCCACCTTTACCCAACCTCTTCAAACCCTAGCTTCCTAGCTCCACCCAACCTCTTCAATCTCAGCCTAACCCTAGCCTCCCTCATGTCCCTATAAGTAGCACCAAGGTCCACCAAGGAGAGGATCAAAAAAGAGAAGCCGAGCACCTCTTTTCTTCCTCTGTTCTTCCTTGAAAAGCTCATGCAGCCCTTGGCCATCCCTTCTCCACCACAGCTCCTCCCTTTCAGCTCCATCACCTTCATCAGTCCATCCTCCAACACCAGCCGAGGCCACCAAGCACCAGCTGCAACACACCGAATCGCAGCAAGGCCAGCAGACCAAACACGCCGGTTAGTGGCTCCACCAGCCAACTCGAGCCATCCTGGTGCGGTACTGAAGCCACCTCTGCTCCCTCGACCACCGGAGCACCTCTTCTGACCATTCCAGCCGCGGAACGCCGCCGAAACAGCCTGGTTCGAAGTCTGCAGCGTCGCTCGAGTTTTCCGGCGAAGTCGCGAACTCCTCTCGTCCACCCTAGCGCTGCCAAGCCGCTGCGGATCACTCCCCAGTCGCCGGAGCACCTGCTGCAGCCCCGATTTGCCGCAGTCTGGTCGCCGTTCGCCACGAAATCGCGCGGCCCAGCCGCTGAACCTGCAGACTCCGGCGCAAGTTCGTGTTCACAAGGACACGTGTCACCTCTGTATTTAAACGAAACCCGGAAAAATTCTCTTCTAACCCCTACTTGTTTTTAGTTGTGTTAATAAAGTCCCTAACTATTGTTCTTTTGCGTTTTTACAGGTTTAACAAGTTTTAACTTTGTTTTCTTACAGAAAGGTCACCGGACAGAGTTGTTTATTTTGTTCTTTTCATGATTCCTAGTTTTCTTTTTTTCAATTTTGTTCATAATCTATTTGTTTGCTTAATAATTAATTCTAATCATCTTTTAATTTAATTATTATCCCTTTCTTAAATATTCATGAAAAATTTCCTAAAAATATATTGATTGTGGTTTTATTTATTTATTTGACATTGATCATTCTTCATTATTTTTGCTAACATTCTCATCTCTCATTATTTTCATTTACATCATCATAATAATTATAAGTTTTTTTTTGTTATTATCATTGAATTAATTCTAGAATGTTTTTTCCATTCTGACAGAGTTTAGCTCGGGTTTTTTAGAACCTCTAAGAAGAAGGCTATTTGACTGCCACACCGCATCAACAAATCTCCGAGGCAACTTGACCGTCTCCAACATCCAGGCAATTCGACCGCCGCTTCACCGATTTGACAGGTACGCATCCTAACCCCGACTCTCCCAGTCCAACGGGAGCGAACTACGTGGGCTTTGATCCCGATTCAAACGGGTACGTAGGCAGTTTGGAAGCCCATAATCCAGGCCCAAGTCCAATTAACTAAAATTAATCCATTGTTTGAAAAGAATAAAAAAATAACCATTTTGCATTAATTAATTTATGGGAATCGGCTTTTATCTTGTTTTCAAAATTATTTTCAGACAAATTGGGTGCCTAACACCTTCCCAATTTGTACCCAATCCCCGGACTTAAAATCTCTGGGTTTCGCAGAATTGTCTTTTCTAAATTTCGGAGTCAAAAATTGGGTTTTTCCTTAATTTCCCATTTTCTAAAAAATAAAGGTGGCGACTCCCTCGTTTTTCCCAAAGTTGGCGGAAAAGCCCCCGACGAGCGGCCCTCCCGCTCACAGTGGCGACTCCACTGGGGACCATTTTAAAAATTTCATGAAAATAAGAGGATTGAATGCTGAAAATATATTTTTAAATATTATGAAAGCCGATTATGTGTGTAATATTTGTTGATTGCAAAGCATGGTGATTGATAACATGGTGATTGACATATGTGTGCTCTGCATCACGGATATACTGTTCATTTGTGTGTGCATTAACCTAGGTAGTGAGCTCCGGAAACCATGTTGCATAAGAAAGTTGGTCCTCCCAACATGACTATGCACTGGTCCCAACTCTACAGCGCTTGAAGGTCGTAAAGTACCGTTTGACCAATGGGTGCTCCTCGCACCCAGAGGGAGGTATATGCACACCTAGTTGTTGGAGAACCTTTGACCAACCCATTTTAACCCTCATGTACATAGTGACTTTAGAACCACTCCTTACGTACCTGATATTCATGGTGTATCGCATACCCGGTGTTTGCTTACATGTTTGCCTCGCACAGTGTATTGACACGCTCACTGCATGACACTCACCCACTTGCACCTAAACAAGACAATGTGTTTGAAAGTTTAAAAGACCTAGACGTAGGCTTTAATTAAGCTCTATAGTCTAGCTACCACCAACCTGTTTAGGCTGCAAGATCTAAGGTGTGTTACCAAGGGCATAAGAACTCAAATGTTGCAACCCGTGTCTAGGCGAACCTCGAACATAGCACCATCACAGAACATACGCCGGGGGCAACCTTGATCTCCTCGACCCTAGTGTGTCATCCACCCTTGTAGGAGTTAACCATGTTAACCTTACTGCTGCTATAACCCGACATCCCCCACACCCATGATCAGCCATCACTCATCACTCTATCGTTCTAGTTAATCCATGCATATGTACGTCCATGCATACATCCCTCTTACCATACTCATGCATACATGCATTTGAGTCTCACGCATACACATAATTATCTGACATGCATTCATATAGGTGTGTCACATGCATGTAAAAGATGGTAGACATAGGAGGATTAATCGAAAGTCATGGGTTCGGCTTGAAAGTTCAAAGTCCATTGAGAAAGAAGCAAAGTGAAGGTACTCTAAATTGAAGACGTCGTGGAGTTAGATATCTTTACTCACTTCCCGATGTGACTCGTCTCGTGGTTGTTGCACCATGTTGTTGTAGAAGACAAAAGTCCAGATGTCGAACCTTGAGATTCATACAACACGCCTCGAAGACAAAGACAAGTGACCAAATTTCTAACGAGGAGCACCATCACTTGATTGAGAAGGCCCCTGATTTCGCCACATCAACTTGAAGAAGATCCATCTCATCCCCCCTTCTCTCGTAAAAGTTTCATCGATGTACCATTCTCTACACTCTTTTGATGTTTAGGATGACTTGAGCTTCTATGTATTTTCTACACTATTATTTTTCTATGATCCAAAGCTAGTGAATATCAACATGCTTTTGCACTATTCAAGAATGTGAGATTTCAAATTTGGAGAATGAACGACAATTAAGCTTTCAAGTCACTCGTGTTTCGGTCAATATGAAATGATCCACGCAGGAATGAGTCAAAAAGATAGATGGCCGTCTTTCGTAGCCTAAATCGTCTTTACACCTGAACGATATTTTATCCTTTGATTACCACTTTGAGCCTCAAACACTTGAGCCTGTTCTTTCTTTAACCCACAATCCTAACCTGGGAAAAGGGTATGCATCTCGCGAGTCTTGAGTCTCGAAGACCACTGATCATCACCTTGATTGGTGAAATGAATTGTGCAAGGAAGTCCAATCAGAGAAACTCGCATCGGAGGAAATTCAAGCGATGAAAGCTCAAATCGTCTTCGCCCATCATATGGCGGTCTCGATTTGTATTGTCGAGTTGTTTTGAGAAAAAGAAGAAAAAAGAAAATAAAAAAGTAGAAAGAAAGAAAGTTTGATTCAATCTACCCTTGAAGCTGAAAAGGAAGCCTCGCTAGGTCGGAAACCCGTAAGGGCAGTCTAGGCAAAAATAGAGGTAAAAAAGGGAAAAGTTGTCATTGTTGTGCTTTAACTTCTTTGCGCTTCAAAAGCAGATCACAAAGTACTCGAGAAGTAAACAGATTTTCAGGAAGTATCAAACATTCATCAAGAAAATCAGACCCATCGGAGGTTGACAGGGTTTGCATTTCGCGAGAAGCATGTCTTGGGGGTATCATTTGGGTATTTGAGCCTATGTATCATTTCTTTCTTCGAANCTTAACTGAGGCCACATTANAACCTTACTGAAAGTCCATACTATCGACTCATTTTTATGTGGATCGTTCATGTCGAGAGAGGCATTGGTCACTTGATTGTTTTTAGTTGCGTTTGGTCAAAACACATTTCTTCCATGGTTCATTAGCAACTATGCTTTAGGTTTTGGAAATCTTATAGTGCAGAGATGCTTAAAAGTTCTCTTTATCCCGAGCACAAATGAGATCACTTCACTCAAATCAAATCCTTCAGTATCACATTCATTTCTTTCCTCACCATAAGTCCATCGAAATAAAGCTCCCTCGAAAAGCATGTCCAGACTATTGATGAGAAGCCTTTTCTCAAAACTCTGTGATTTCACCTCAAGCCTTCCAGAGGTAGAGCAAACAAGCCATATTGACTCCGAGTCGACATATTCATAAGCCGAGAGAAGCAGGGGGCATGAATCCTCTCAAGTCATCATGTAATCAAAGAATTGCACTCACCTAGCATAACTACCGAAACGCCATCAGACACATACATGGGGGCATCTCTCCCTCCGAAGTTGAACATATGCAAAGGCCTTTCAGTTTGGGCCCATGACTTTCAAAATGAAGAAAAGAGTCTTAGAGTCGACCTAATAACTCATTGCATCTGACTATAGTCTTAGGAGGCATATCATGTATCATGACGCCCTGCCGAGCACAAGCCCTACCAGATAGACAACCTTTAGTCAAGCCCTACCAGATAGGCAACCTTTAGTCAAGCCCTACCAGATAGGCAACCTTTAGTCAAGCCCTACCGGATAGGCACCCTTCATCAAGCCCTACCAGATAGGTGACCTTTAGTCAAGCCCTACCGGATAGGCACCCTTAAGTCAAGCCCTACCAGATAGGCAACCTTTAGTCAAGCCCTACCGGATAGGCACCCTTCATCAAGCCCTACCAGATAGGCGACCTTTAGTCAAGCCCTACCGGATAGGCACCCTTTAGTCAAGCCCTACCAGATAGGCAACCTTTAGTCAAGCCCTACCGGATAGGCACCCGTCTCAAGCCCTACCAGATAGGCGACCCTTCATCAAGCCCTACCAGATAGGCAACCTTTAGTTAAGCCCTACTATATAGGCACCCATCTCAAGCCCTGCTAGATAGGCCACCATTAAGCAATTAGGCAAAGATGACCGCCTCTCGATAGGATGACCATGGCCGTTCCTCTCCCAATAGGACGACCCTGACCCTCTCCCGATAGGATGAACCCGATCGTTCCTTTAGATGGATAGACAACCTTGGCACTTTGGCCCCCGTATTTTCCCAACCTTGGTACTTTGGCCCTTCTTTTCAATAACAATGGCAATCTGGCCCCATTTCAAATAACTTTAGCATTTAGGCCCCACCTTTGGATGATCTTAGCTCTTTGGCCCTGTTTTAGAAAAAACTCTGGCATTTAGGCCCCACCTTTGGATGATCTTGGCTCTTTAGCCCTGTTTTAGAAAAAACTCTGGCATTTAGGCCCTTCCTTTCAACCTTGGCACTTTGGCCCCCGTATTTCGACAATCCTGACACTTCGACCCCTACATCTCGTTGAACTTGGCACTTATGCCTCCGTACTTTGACAATCTGGGTACTTAGACCCCGATTTAGGCGATTAGACTGCCTGGGCAATTATAGGCCCCGATTTAGGCGATTAGACTGCCTGGGTATTTAGACCCCACAGTAGGCAATTAGACTGCCTAGTCAATAATAGGCCCCGATTTAGGCGATTAGACTGCCTGGGTATTTAGACCCCCACATTAGGCGATTAGACTGCCTGGGTATTTAGACCCCCACATTAGGCGATTAGACTGCCTGGGTATTTAGACCCCCATATTAGGCGATTAGACTGCCTGGGTATTTAGACCCCCACATTAGGCGATTAGACTGCCTCGGTATTTAGACCCCCACATTAGGCGATTAGACGGCCTAGGTATTTGGACCCCCACATTAGGCAATTAGACTGCCTCGGTATTTAGACCCTCACATTAGGCGATTAGACGGCCTGGGTATTTAGACCCCCACATTAGGCGATTAGATGGCCTGGGTATTTAGACCCTCACATTAGGCGATTAGACTGCCTGGGTATTTAGACCCTCACATTAGGCGATTAGACTGCCTCGGCGATTATAGGCCCCGATTTAGGCGAATAGACAGCCTGGGCGATTATAGGCCCCGATTTAGGCGATTAGACTATCTGGGTAATTATAGGCCCTGATTTAGGCGATTTGACTGCCTGGGTAATTATAGACCCCGATTTAGGCGATTAGACCGCTCGGGCAATTATAGGCCCGATTCGGGCGATTAGATCGCACAGGCGATTATAGGCCCCGATTTGGCGATTAGGCTGCACAGGCGATTATAGGCCCCGATTTAGGCGATTAGACTGCAGGCGATTATAGGCCCGATTTGGCGATTAGACCGCTGTGCGATTATAGGCCCCACTTTGGCGATTAGACCGCTGACGATTATAGACCCCACTTTAGGCGATTAGGCGCTCAGGCGTTCAGGCCCACTGACACTCGGACATCAGCTAACTTTTCCTTAAGTAACAGTAAGCTGATGAGGGGCAAACTGTTAACAATCATTTTTTTAATTAAGTTCACTAATTTAATTTTTTGGGAACTTGTTTAACTAATCTAACTTTGATTCCAACTCAATCAAAAGAAAGGGGGCTGAAATGAATGTTTTGAACATTACACATGAGAAGATGTCATTTACCCTTTTTTTGGTTGCTTAGCATTCAGCCGACCTCCACCTCAACCTTAACCGACCTCCACCTCCGCCTTCTTCGCCTCCCACCTTTACCCAACCTCTTCAAACCCTAGCTTCCTAGCTCCACCGAACCTCTTCAATCTCAGCCTAGCCCTAGCCTCCCTCATGTCCCTATAAGTAGCACCAAGGCCCAACAAGGAGAGGATCAAAAAAGAGAAGCCGAGCAACTCTTTTCTTCCTCTGTTCTTCCTTGAAAAGCTCATGCAGCCCTTGGCCATCCCTTCTCCACCACAGCTCCTCCCTTTCAGCTCCATCACCTTCATCAGTCCATCATCCAGCACCAGCCGAGGCCACCAAGCACCAGCTGCAACACGCCGAATCGCAGCAAGGCCAGCAGACCGAACACGCCGATTAGTGGCTCCACCAGCCAACTCGAGCCATCCTGGTGCGGTACTGAAGCCACCTCTGCCTCCCTCGACCACCGGAGCACCTCTTCCGACCATTCCAGCGGTAGAACGCCGCCGAAACAGCCTGGTTCGAAGTCTGCAGCGTCGCTCGAGTTTTTCGGCGAAGTCGCGAACTCCTCTCGTCCACCCTAGCGCTGCCAAGCCGCTGCGGATCACTCCCCAGTCGCCGGAGCACCTGCTGCAGCCCCGATTCGCCGCCGTCTGGTCGCCGTTCGCCGTGAAATCGCGCGGCCCAGCTGCTGAACCTGCAGACACCGGCGCGAGTTCGTGTTCACAAGGACACGTGTCGCCTCTGTATTTAAACGAAACCCGGAAAAATTCTCTTATAACCCCTACTTGTTTTTAGTTGTGTTAATAAAGTCCCTAACTATTGTTCTTTTGCGTTTTTACAGGTTTAACAAGTTTTAACTTTGTTTTCTTACAGAAAGGTCACTAGATAGAGTTGTTTATTTTGTTCTTTTGATGATTTCTAGTTTTCTTTTTTTTCAATTTTGTTCATAATCTATTTGTTTGCTTAATAATTAATTCTAATCATCTTTTAATTTAATTATTATCCCTTTCTTAAATATTCATGAAAAATTTCCTAAAAATATATTGATTGTGGTTTTATTTATTTATTTGACATTGATCATTCTTCATTATTTTTGCTAACATTCTCATCTCTCATTATTTTCATTTACATCATCATAATAACTATAAGTTTTTTTTGTTATTATCATTGAATTAATTCTAGAATGTTTTTTTCCATTCTGACAGAGTTTAAATTGGGTTTTTTAGAACCTCTAAGAAGAAGGCTATTTGACTGCCACACCGCATCAACAAATCTCCGAGGCAACTTGACCGTCTCCAACATCCAGGCAATTCGACCGCCGCTTCACCGATTTGACAGGTACGCATCCTAACCCCGACTCTCCCAGTCCAACGGGAGCGAACTACGTGGGCTTTGATCCCGATTCAAACGGGTACGTAGGCAGTCTGGAAGCCCATAATCCAGGCCCAAGTCCAATTAACTAAAATTAATCCATTGTTTGAAAAGAATAAAAAAATAACCATTTTGCATTAATTAATTTAAGGGAATCGACTTTTAATCTTGTTTTCAAAATTATTTTCAGACAAATTGGGTGCCTAACACCTTCCCAATTTGTACCCAATCCCCGGACTTAAAATCTCTGGGTTTCGCAGAATTGTCTTTTCTAAATTTCGGAGTAAAAAATTGGGTTTTTCCTTAATTTCCCATTTTCTAAAAAATAAAGGTGGCGACTCCCTCGTTTTTCCCAAAGTTGGCGGAAAAGCCCCCGACGAGCGGCCCTCCCGCTCACACCTGGGGTGGCGGAGACTGATTTAAACATCTATCATTTCAAGTAATTTAATTTAAGGAAATTAATTTTATTACAGGAGTTCAATTTTCTTGATGGATTAATGAATAAAACATTAGTTTCTCTATAATCTAATGGACTATAAGGTGTATTATCTTGTGTGATTTCTTAGAAAAGTTTGATAAAATAAAAGATTTGATGAATTATATTCAAATGTCAAATAGAGAAGAACACACTAAAACAAGGTTTTAACACAATAACACAAATATCTCCCGAGATTTGTTCACATGCAAGGAGTTCACTACGCGTTTCCAGCCATGTCTAGAGATGCCATAGGCGGGAAAGTTCACCCCTATCTCTAGGTAGCAAAGTCAATCCCTCTAGGATATACATTTAGCCACTCTCGGCACTAAATCATTCTTCTAGGCTAAACAGCTCCTAAATCAGTCACCAACCAACCTTTCAAGGTTATCTCTAACCTATCTAGAGTTTATCTATTGATTCTTACGGTCCTAAGTTTGATCAAACACCTTTTGGTTATTTGATCGAACACCTAACGAAGTATATATGCATGCGGCCACACTACAACTTACTAGTGATGAAATAACGATCAAGAATCAATATCTTGAACGCCTCAAACATGGAAACGCGTAGCTACACTCCTAAGCAAACAAATCCTAGGAGATAGCTACATTACTCTCACACACACATGCTGAAAACACAAATCAACAAGGAGAAAATAGAACTCATGGAAGAGAAAAGAGAGATAAGGATAGAAAGAACTCTATTTTGTACTCCTCAACAAATCTTCATAGAATCCATCAATCCTTGCTGAAAAGAGGGCTTGGAGCCCATGAAGAACAAATACAAAAGAGGCAAAGTCTGCTGAAATCCTGAGTAGAATAAAAATGCTACCAAAAACTTGCCCTAAACTTGCCCTAGAAAAAATGGGCATCAATACTAACTAAAAAGAGGGCATTTTAGTCCCTACAAAGTCAGGTACAAGTGATGACTCATTAAAAACAAAGTGAGAGGCTGAGCTGTTCAACTGAGGCTGGCCAGCGCGTGAGCCAACGCTCCAAAGATCCATTGCTCCAGGAGATCCGCTCATCATCCCTGGCCTTCACTCACCAACGCACCAGACCAACGCTCATCAGCATCCTCCTCAAGCCTGCTCGCTGGCTATGTCGTGCAACGCTCATGGGCTGTTCGCCAAGTAAGCGAGTCAACTCTGTTGCCTTTTGCCAGCTCCAGCCCTCCATTTTCCTCTTATGTGCAATTCAGCCCAAAATGTCCTTTTCAAGCTCAATACTCTTCCTCTGGAGTGCATCTATAAAATATAAAACACATAAAGTAAAAATCACCTAATACACTCAAAACTAGGCATAATGGACAGATTATTTTACTTTTAAGACCTTGAAAATGTGTACCACACAACAATCTAATATAAGCCTTCTCTGACATCCCACTTAGCTTCACCACTGCTTATTTGTCAAATACTAACACATTGCCAAGCAGCTATATAAGAATAGCATAAGAGAAGCTAAAACTCCACTATATTAATCTCAATCAACTTCCTAATCACGAGCAAAATGCACTGGGAGTCCCTTAACCTTTAATTTTGTCATGTTTGGGTCCTATTTTATCATTTCATCCTCTTGAAGTCCCATATTAAAACGTATTGTTCATTTATGGCCCTTCCGTCCATTCTCTCCATTAACTTTAAAAAATCTTTAGGGAAAATGCTAGTTTTAAATATTGAAATTTCCCTTGCGTTGGCTGACGCGCTGGCCGACCTTCATTTGAACAACTCAGCCTCTCACTTTGTTTTTAATGAGTCATCACTTGTACCAAACTCTATAGGGACTAAAATGCCCTCTTTTTAGTTAGTAGAGTTTTTAGAAAATTTCAATATTTAAAACTAGCATTTTCCCTAAAGATTTGTTAAAGTTAACGGAGAAAATGGACGAAATGACCATAAATGAACTATAAGTTTTAATATGGGACTTCAAGAGGATGAAATGATAAAATAGGACCCAAACATGACAAAATTAAAGGTTAAGGGACTCCCAGTGCACTTTACTCGTGATTAGGAAGTTTTTAATGACTCAACACTTGTACCAGACTTTTTAGGGACTTAATTGCCCTCATTTTACTTAGTATTGATGCCCATTTATCTAAGGGTCTTTTAGTACTTAGTTAGCCCTATATATAGAAATTTAGAGCAAGTTTTAGTTAGCTTTTACATTCTACTCGGGATTGCAGCAGGCTTTGGTTCTTTTGTTCTTGTTCTTCAAGGGCTTCAAGCCCTCTTTTCGGCAAGGATTGGTGGATTTTATGGAGATTTGCTGAGAAGCGTCAAAATAGAGTTCTTTTTATCCTTATCTCTCTTTTCCCTTTCATGATTTCTATTTTCTCCTTGCTGACTTTTATTTCCAACATGTGTGTATGAGTGGAGTAGTTATCTCCTAGAGTTTGTTTTCTTAGGAGCATAGCTATGCGTTTCCATATTTCGTAAGTGCTAGATATTGATTCTTGATCGTCATTTGATCATATATTGTAGACTACGTGTTCGATCAAATGTTCAAGAGATACTTGATCGAATTTAGGATCGTGAGAATCAATAGATCAACTCTTGAGAGGTTACATAACCTTGAGAGGTTGGTTGGTTGCTGATTTAGGAGCTATTAAGCCTAGAATAATGATTTAGTGCAAGAGAGTGACTAAGTGTATCTTTAGAGGGATTGACTTTGCTACCTAGATATAGGGGTGAACTTTCCCGCCTAAGACATCTCTAGACATCGCTGGGAATGCATAATGAACTTCTTGTATGTGAACAAACCCTTGAGATAGTTCATTTATTATGTGAAAACTTTGTGTTAGTGTGTTTCTTAGTTGTGAAGTAATCTAGAGTGGAAGTAACTTGCTGGAAAATTTAGTTGATTTACCGTAATTGATCATCACATCACCTTCATCACCTTATTTTTACCATCTTCATCTCATCTCATTCATACATTAGCACATTAATACTCATTTTTCAATCAAATCCATTTTTGTTGGTTTGACACCATTATTCACAAGCCACGTACTTCACGTGATACTTGCGCTTGCGGGTTTATGAAAGGGTAGCTATAAATATAAAACTTGTGCTAAAAAGGCATTAAAATCGCTTACATCACTGACACAAAACCCTCCAGAAGCTTTGATCACCGCAATGGCCGTCATCGTCATATCGGAATCACCGCCAGCCAATGATCTCCTGACGCCGCCGCTAACCTCCGATCTCCCTGTCGTTGCTCTGCTGTAGCCGCTCGTGCTTGAATCTCCGACTCCGACAGTTATCACCTCTCTCGATCTCTTCTTCATCCATTCCAGTGATCACAAGAGCTCTGAATCCTTTTCATCTCCGATTCGTCCAGCTCTTCAGATCTCAAGTCTCTCTTCCACTACCTTAGACGCTTTGCTTCTCAGAACAGAACGCTTGGTGAGGTATTTTCGATCAATCGATTTTTAGTTCTCATCTATTTCATCAAATTTTCAACCGTTCCTGCTCCAGTCACCAGATCGTAGCAGTTATCCTCTTTGATTGACATAGTTATTGTACTTGCTACTGCTAATTGGGTAAAATTCGCATCGTTGAGTTTCATGATCTGAAAAAATTAATGTTATTTGTGTATCAGTGGAAGCTAAAATGGAAGTTGTGGTAATCACTCATACATCACGGTTTTTTACATTCTTTTTTGAAACTCTGTTTTTTAGATGCTACATTTAAAAAGTAGAGGGATACATGTGCATATATGTGCAAATCTGTTTTTTACATTCTTTTTTGAAACTCTGTTTTTTAGATGCTACATTTAATACATGTATCAATCACATACATGTATTAAATTTAGGTAAATGTCTAGTACCAATCATTATATTGTCAACTATTTAAAACAAATATGTCAAATATGTTCATCTTTAAAATTGCTTCAAATGACATAAAAAAAATCACATGACATCAAATTAATTACGTTATGTTTTATTGTTTCTTTATTATATTGACAACTTTATCTCTTCTAGAAATATGGTTCTATTTTTCGTAATTTTAATGTTTAGAATACTTCATATTTAGGTAAATGCCTAGTATCAATCATTATACTGTCAGCTATTAAAATCAAATCTGTCAAACTAAAAATGATCAAATGATATCAAATTAAAAATGATCAGATGATATCAAACTAGTTACATGATATTTTATGGTTTCTCAATTGAGATTATTGACTTTATTTTTTTTTCTAGAAATGGATTTCTTTCTTGTGTTTTTACTATTTCTAATATTATTTAGATAAATGTCCAGTATCCATCACTATGTTGTCAACTACTCCTTCGATCCGCAAAAGATTGCAACATTTATTTTAACAGTTTCATAGTATTTAATTTATGATTTTTTCATGACTATTTTGAAATTGAAAATCAAAATTTTAACACGTGTATCATAATTTGAAATATAAATTTTCTAATATATTTTATGAATTTTTTTAATGTTTTTCTTTACTATAAATTGATTCAAATATTGAACTTTGAAACAGTATAGTCAAACGCTACAATATTTGGGGGACTGAGGAGTATTAAAATCGAATCTCTTAAGTATTTTCACCTTTAAAAATTTCATGTGATGACATCTAACTAAAATTAATTGATGACACCAAACTAGTATGTAATTTTTTAGTGTTTCTCACTTTAATTGGTGGCTTTATTTCTTCTTGAAATGGTTTTGTTTCTTGTGCTTTTATTGTTTAGAATAATATTTAGTTAAATGTCTATCATCCATTATATCAACTACTAGAATTTGATCTGTCAAGTATGTTCACCACTAAAATTGTTTAAGATGAAATAAATCTAAAAAGGAAGAGATAGCATCAAACTAATTATATAGTGTTTTGTTGTTTCTCAATTTAAACCAAATGTTTTATTTCTTCAATGATTGGTTATGTTCATTGTGTTTAATTTTACTTTTTAGAACAAAATATAGGTAAATGACTACTAGCGATTATTGAACTGTCAATGACTAGAACTTGATCTATCAAGTATGTTAACCACTAAAAATTGCTTTAGCATCAAGGTTGGTTTTGTTGATTGTGTTTTTACTGCTTAAAATAATACTACATTCGTCCCACAATAATAGCCATGTTTGACTTTTGTACTTGTGTTTGACTCAAATTTTCATTAAAAATAATTTATCAAAAAAAGATTTGAAAAAAATATTTAAAAACAAAACACATTAAATTTTTATTTGGATATATATTTATACAATTTATAAGTTAAGAAGATGTAAGAAAAAAATCACAGTTTAAATGGTGAAAAACAAACGTGGCTATTTTTCTGGGACAAATGATTTGTCAAGTACATTCACCAGTAAAATTGCTTGAGACAACATCAAACTAATAATGATGAAATAACATAGAACTAATTATGCAATACTTTATTGTTTATGAATTTAAACTAGTTGTTTTATTTCTTCAATAATTGGTTCTATTTATGTTGTTTTCAGTGTTTAAAATAATATTTAGTTATATGTCTACCACCCATCATTAAAATGTCAACCACTATAATTTGATTTGTCAAGTAACACCACTAAAAATGCTTGACTTTGTTGTTTATCAATTTAAACTAGTTGTTTTATTTCTACAATAATTGGTTCTATTTATGTTGTTTTTAGTGTTTAGAATAATATTTAGTTATATGTCTACCACCTATCATTAAAATGTCAACCACTATAATTTGATTTGTCAAGTAACACCACAAAAAATGCTTGAGATGAGATCAAATTAAAAAATGATGAGAAAGGAGTAAATTAATTATATAATTTTTTTATTGTTTCACGGTTTAAGTTGGTGACATTTAATACATATCTAATAATATGTATGAATTGTTAATTGGATACTCAAAAAGTGTTACTTACACATCAAAGATCCCCAAATTAGATCCCCAAATTAGGTTAGCAAAACATTGTATACCAATCAAATTCTCATTTTAGCAACCATTTTTTATTCATACTAAACACATGTAAAATAAATTCTTGCTCTTCCTAAATGTACATGTAGTTTTCTCTAAACATGAAAACTGTGCATCGCAATCTTGAGAAGTGTCAATCATGCTTCTTAAAACTGTCAATTAAGCTCACATTGCTGGAGACTCTATATATCCAAAGTACAGTGTTAATTAAACAAGTTCTCAGACAGTTTCAAATACATTTCGTCAATTTGTCACTTTATCAAGAAATTGCAAAAATAACTATTTATCAAGATCTTGAACAATGTCTATAAAATTCTCTAGAAATGTCAATTAATTGTGTTGATAACTGCATTAAAAGAAAGCAATATAACCAAAGAATGAAGCAATATAACCTCAGCTAGTATGTATAAGAATATTCAGACTCCAGCTACTTTGCAACATATTACACAATGAGCACAAACAAGAACAAAATATAAGAGTAATTACACTAGATCTTAAAGCTTTGCAAACACCATCTCCATGTTAGGTAGTGGTATGTCGGGGCCCGGCCCACAAAATGGGCCCCCAGTCCGGGCCGAACGTGGGCTTGACGCACTTGATTCAGGGATTCGGTAAAGGCATGGATGACCGTGGACACCCCTCCTCGCCACAGCTCATCGCGAAGGGATCTGCCTCCGCGAAGGGAAAGGTACACCCTATCTACACACCCCTACTCCACCTTTCTGCAGATTGTTCTCTCAGTAGCAATCTGTCTCCAGCACTCAACCTCACCAGATCATCACCTCCAGCATATGAGAACTCGGCCCGCTTAGGAACGAGATTATCATATTGGCGCCATCTGTGGGAACCAACATCCTCTCCCATGTTTCTCTCTCCAATTTTGCTGTTGGCCAGAACTAGGAATAACACCGGCCATCTCCTGGAGAACGATGCATCTGTCCACTCCACCAGTGACACCGTCCCTCACCATCTGGTCCCTGTTAATGGTCCCAATGCTCCTAACCCCACGGTTGAACAGGGAGACACTATCACCATCCAATCCCTAGATCCTGCGCTCCTTACAGCCATTACTGACGCAGTAGCGCAGAACATCAGGGACTCCCTCGCAGACCAGTTAAAGGGGGTCCTCAAGGTATTGGGCACCGTATCTATCCCTATCCAACCACGGGCAGCTGTCACCCGGCTTCTTAGCCTCGGACTCTGGACTCGTGTCCCGTACTTCAGATGGCGCAATCCACAGACACCACCTACACCCCCATTCTAGGCGATCTGAAGAGAAGGATCACCCAAATGGAGAAGCGTCAACGTGAAGTCCAAGCGGGCAGACCCTGTCACGGTGCGCCTGCGCCCGGTTGCGGAGGCGGGGCAGCCCCGTGGCGGCGGAAGGTGCTGCGTGAGCTGCGGAAATGGAAGCGGTAGGTCCTACCAAGACCCGCTGAGTGTGGTTGTCCCGTGACCCGGCCCGCAAAGTCTCGTTCTCGAAAGCCCGGTGCCTGAGAACGCTTTGCTCTTGGAGTATGCAGACAGAGTTATACACGTATAATTTTCAGTCGTTTTTCAAACCACAACTTGCAAATCTCATACATGGCAAATATACAGTATAAACCCTAACTATCCATGGCGAGCCCCGCCCCACTGAAATGGTCGAGCACTCAGTCATCATCATACATATGCATAACAGAATCATACCGATACAGAATATGTCTGGCATATCAAAATGTGATCACATCACGGGTCCTGCCCTCCACTGACTTGGGCGAATCCCCTGTCATACAGAATATCCAGGATATGTATACAGAAGCAGAATGTATCTAGGATACATAGCATGATCAGAAAAATGACATGCATGCATATACATATACAGAGCCGACAAAGGAAAACCCAGAATACCTAAGTGCGGGATCTAGGAGAAACCCCGCGATCAGAAGATTCCCGCAAGTACCGCTGCTGCTGCTAACACACAAACAGAAGAGAGAAAAGTTAAATGTGAGAAAACTAATATGCTATACTTAGCATAATTCCAGAAATCATAAAGTAGACTATAACCTCTACCGAGACTACCCCTATAACATAACGAAAGTTCCATGTCGGAACTGCAGATACCTTATCAAAATACATAAAGCACCGCGAAACTCTAGTTCGCTGGCTTCTTGTCAAGTAGACCTGAAAGGTGGTAAACAGAAGGGGTGAGTCATCGGGAGGATCTAGTAAGGGCTAAGGTAAGGTACAGTTGTATATAGTAAGTTAAGTGCGCGGGTACCTGCAAAACAAGGGAAACACAAAACATAAGAATATATGCAAATAGGACGAGTACCAAGACATATGCAACCAAACACCACAACATAACAACAAACAACAAACATCATGTATCAACATTGAAATCATGCTATCATCATGCTAAGGGTTAGTAAACAGATATAAACATAAATAACAGACAGACTCCCGAAGGACGCGGTTGGAACCGCCAGAGACCCATAAAAGCATATAGACAGAACGACAACCCTCTCTAAGGGGTCAGAAGCCGAAGCTGACAGAGGCAAGGTACCAGCCGGGGTCGTGATCCCTAACTGTCGTAGGGTCACAGACAGAGTATACCGCAAGGTATACGCCAGACAGAGTATACCGCAAGGTATACACAAAATATCAGAACTAAGAGCAGAAATAGAATACCGAAGAACCCGAGGTCTCCGAGACCATCCTGAGCCTTGAACTTGCACACCTGTACCTTACCATATAACTGGCCCCAGGATCACCGGACACCCGTCCTCAACCCGGAACCCGCTTCAACTAACCCCGATATACATGATATCCCTCCCAGAATGTATGTCGAGAGAAGTTGAACCCTTACCGTACTATTACCGATTCGCAGAAGAATCCCGGGGAAATCCCGACGCTCGGCCCGAAGAGCGATAGTGTGACCTCCGAAGTCCCGTACTACTCCGCAACTGCTGATTCAAGTTAAACAACCATTTACAAATCAGAAATCACCAATCTAGACCCCGAGACCTAATCCTGCACATTACCGCACTTTCCCGCAAAACTTCACAGAAAGCTCGGATTTTCAAACCGAGCTAGAACATTGTTGTTTATACTCAAACATGCACAACTAAGCATTTAAAACATACTTTTCCCCTTCCCCTCAATCCGGCCTCAACATGCTCTTTCTACCAATATCTTTCCAATCAATTTAAGGCTTCCAATTCATGCATAATCAATCACTTAAACGTTCTAAGCATGAATATCAACATATTACTCAACATTCACCCAACAATCCCAACAATTTTATCACTAAAGTTTCGGCCAAGTTAGGGTTTTTCAACCCAAGATGTTCTTCAACATTTCAAACATTGACTCCTACACCAAATCACACCATTAACAATATATCCCAAGCTTGAAGAAAGAAGATGAACAAAACAGCTAGCTAGGGTTTGACATAAATTCGGCCTTAAGGAGTTCAACCACAAACCATGCTTCAAACATACCAAGATCATGAAGGGGACATGTCACCTCAAGATTAACACCAAGAACAATCTTCCTTAAATCCTTAAACATATCGGCCTTGTCTTAGGAATCAAGGAGAGCTAGTTGTATTTGTGGTTGTTCTTGAGAAGATGAAGAACATGTGAGAGGGAATGATGGTGGCGGTTTTGAGAGAGATTGATGAGACCAAAAATGAAACTCTCTCTAATTTCACACCTTAAATACTCCTTATCATAATGAGTCATAAGACAAGCACACACTTAAGCACTTTAGTCACCTAATGAGTCACATAACAAGCACACCCCTACGCACCTTAGTCGCCCTCCTAGGCACACACCTAGGCACCTTAGTCGCCAAGTCCAAGCTAAAAATATGCCAAAGTGTCATCCCGCTCCAACTTAACTCGAGCAAATCCCGACGTATGTGCTTGCTAGCTTAACCAAGTAATCCCGTCATGTGTACTTGCTTGGTTCTCACCACAATAATCATCCCGAGTCATAACATATCACACGCCATTGGCTGCATCCAATTGTTCATCCCGAGCCTCGAGTGTCGCCCGAGAACGAACGTCCTGACCCCGAAAAATATTTTCCTCCGAAAGGTGCGGAGAACTCGTGTGACCTCGAATATGTAAGGATTATCGAGAATGTTACTTAGAAAAGATCCGGGGGCTATCTGACCAATAGAAAACATGCCCCACATTCTTGTAACGGAGCCCCAGGATAAACAGAAGTCACCACCCGCTCGGGGTGACTGTAACATACCCTCTACCTAACGCCACAACATCGACCACCTGTGGACCCAACCCTTCACAGCTAGTATCCCGACAGCCCTTTTCCAGGAACACTTTTGCTAGCCCAAGCTGGACTCTTATGATGGGACCACCGACCCTAATGTCCACCTTTAGCGTTACATCTCTGCCATGGCCAGATGACAGCACTATGTGTCGTGCCTTCAGTGCCACTTTGAAGGGCGCCGCCGCAATTTGGTTGAGTAACCTGCGTGGGAACCAATTTGACTCTTTCGAGGAGCTCTCCCTCGCTTTCTCTACCAATTACGTTGGTTCCAATCCTGCCCCAAAGACCACGGGGCACCTTCTGAAGGTCCCCCAGCACAAGGACGAGCTCTTTCATGACTTTGTAGAGCGCTTTATGACGGAAGCAATACTCTTCCCCAACCTCAGTGAGGAAACCAAACTCCTGGCCGCCATTCAAATTGGGACCGTTTCCACCTCCTTTACCTTTGCCATTTCCACCTGTCACGGGTGCGCCCGGGCCGGGTTGCGGAGTCGGGGCCGTCACCCGACGGCGGAAGCGGAAGCTACGGCGGACACGGAAGCGGTCCAACCGAAACCCGCTGAGTGTGGTGGTCCCGTGACCCGGCCCGCAAAGTCTCGTTCTCAAAGGCCCGGTGCCTGAGAACACTTTGCTCACGGAGTATGCAGAGTTATGCGCTTATAACCTTCGGTCGTGATTCGACCCGCAACCTACAATTCCCAAGCATGGCAAGCATACGGTATAAACCCTAACTATCCATGGCGAGCCCCGCCCCACTGAAATAGGCGAGCACTCTACCATCACCAAACATGCAGTTCATGGATAACATCATTCATAAAATCCACAGAATCATACAGATACAGAATGTGTCTTAACACATCAGAATATGATCATACCCCGGGTCCCGCCCTCCATTGTCATGGGCGAGTCCCCGGTCCTACATAGTATCCAAAACATTTATACGAGCGCAGAATGTATCTAAGATACATAGCATGATACGACAGATGACATGCATGCATATACACCTACAGAGCCGACCAAGGAAAACCTTAGAATACCCAAGTGCGGGATCTAGCTGAAACTCCGAGATCAGAAGATCCCCGCAAGTACCGCTGCTGCTGCTAACACACCAACAGAAGAGAGAGATAAGTTAACTATGAGTTAACCCATATGCTATCCGTTAGCATAAAACCAGAAGTCAGAAAACAGACTATAGATTCAGACCCAGATACAGATACAGATTTCAGATAACAGATTCAGATTCAGACTACAGACTCAGACTTCAGATATCAGTTCCAGATTTCAGACAACAGATTCAGATTCAGATATCAGATCCCGGACTATAGTTACTCAAAGAGACTGCCCCTTACAGACAGAAAAATCAGACAGAACAGAAGGGTACCTGAAACAGAATCAGACAACACACCCCAGACTCACTCTGCGGGTTGTTGGTCAGGTACTCCTGAAACGGTAAACAGAAAGGGGTAAGTCCTCTTTTGAGAACTTAGTAAGGGCTTGGGGATAGGCACGGTTTCTCTTTACGTATAACAACCTGCACAACAAAGACAAAGAAAATGCAAACAAGCTACAGATAACCAACATATGCTCAACCAATGCAAAACAAACATATGCAATGCACATAAGTAGAATTGTTAGTATAGCAAACAGACACGCTCTGAAACGATAGTCCATTCTGGCCTAGCCACGTAATGAACTACCGCAGACACATGAGACTGGTACCAGCTCGAGGTAGCTAACCCCATCAGAACACCACCCCCGTAGGAGTTGAATCAGAACATCAGCATCTTCGAGTCCTCGCACCTGCACACCAATGCCTATCCCGACTGACCAAGTTTGGGTATCCTCGGGCCACCCTCAATCCAAACTCAGACTCGGTACACCTAGACACGCATTTCATAAAGTAATCCGAAATGCAGAATCGAGAGCAATACTGAAACCCTTACCGCACTATTACCGACCCGCAGAAGAATCCCGGCAAAATCCCGACGCTCGGCCCGAAACGCGGTAGTGTGACTTCCGAAGTCCCGTACTACTCCACAACTGTTGATTCAAGCTGAACAACCACACACAAGTCAGAAATCACCAATCCAGACCCCCGGGAACTAATCCCGCAAATTCCCGCACTTTCCCGCAAAATTCCACAGAAAGCTCGGTTTCTCAAACCGAGCTAGAACATTGTTATCTATACACACATAACCACACCCAAACATTTAAATCATACTTTCCCAACATTTACACCACAAACAAGCAAGTAGGTCGGTATTGTCCACAATTCCAAAAAACGACGTTCCGAACATCGTTTGCTACCTACTTCCATTCCCGATACCAAATCACTACCAAAACATTCTCAAAACTCAACACAACCATAACCATATTCTTCTTTCAATTTCGGCCTCAACCCTTCCTTTTATACCAAACTTCAATCCAAACCAATTGAGGTTCCAATCACATGCTTAATTCCTCAATTAAACATTTCAAGCATGCTTACTAACATACTTCACCCTAATCGCCCAAAATCATACCAAACCCTTAAGAACAATTCGGCCAAATTGGGTACTTTTTACCCAACATGCTCACCTTCAAATTGAACCCACATATCAACTTAGAATCATGCTAGGAACAACATATCCAAAGCATGAATCAAGAAGATAACAAACCAACATGTTTAGAATTCAACATGAATTTCGGTACTTTAGGGTTTTCCAAACCATGATGTTCTTTCATAATCCAACCCTTAATTCCTACACCACTTCATGCCAAGAACAACATACTTAAATCTTGAAGCAAGAAGATGAACACAACATCAAGCCAAGGCTTACACAAATTCGGATTCAACATGAACTTTCTCCCATAAATCATGCTCCAAACATACTAATTCATGAAGAACACAAGCTTACCTCAAGCTCAAGTTCAACACCAAGATTAATCCTTCCTTAAACCCTTGCAAGATGAAGAACACTTTGAGAGGTAGAGAGGAAGAAGAACTCACGGATGGTGGAAGAGAAGAAATGAAGCCAAAAATGAATTTCTTCCTTAATTACTCACCTTATATATTTTCCACCTTAATGACTCACCACCTTAGTCACCTAGCCACCTAGCACACACCTTAGTCACCACCTTAGTCACCATGGTGACTAACCTACCAAGCCCAAATCCGAAAACCATAAGTGTTGGGATGTAATCCCGCGCCAACTTCACCCGAGTAACTCCCGACGTGTGCGCTTGCTTGCCCGAGCCAAAAATCCCGTCGTGTGTGCTTGCTCGGTTATCTCCACATTACTCATCCCGAGTCATAACACACCTCACACCAAAGCCGTCACAAAACTTTCATCCCGAGCCCCGGGCGTCGCCCGGGAACGAACATCCCGACCCTGAAAAATATACTCCGTAGAAAGATGCGGAATGCTCGTACGATCCCACATATGCTGAAAGTTCCCTTTTTCGAGGTCCCGATAAAGCTACCGAGCTTACTGACCGACCCGAAACAAGTCCCGCTCCCGGAAAAATATTTTCCGCGGAAATGTGCGGGGACCCGTATGACCTCAAATATGAAAGCATTCCCGAGGATGATACCCAGAAAAGATCCGGGAGCTGTCTGACCACCCATAGACATGCCCCGCATGCTTGAAACGGAGCCCCGGAATACCAAAGTCACTACCCGCTCGGGGTGACTGTAACATGAACAATCAATCACAACAAGACTCAACAAAGCAACAAATACATGCAACTACTTCAGACATGTTCATATATGGCAAAAGGAATGCATATAACATCCAATTAGAAACACACAAACATGTTTCCATAGTTTCACATACATGTTCTAATTGAGCCTCCAAGAAGGTTCAAATATCTTACTTTACGGTTTCATGTACAAATACATGAATAGCTTATGTAACATTACATATGATATTTCTTCCAAACCTTAGTCTCATCACCCATAAGTCTCCTTGATACAATTCCCAGGAAAGGTGGAGGGGTCACATTGGTCCCGCTTAAAACCCACCTCCTTAGACAGAATCATACCAATTTGGCAGGGTCCCTAGAAACCTTAGCTAAAAGAAATGTCATATCCTCCTTAAACCAAGTCTCATTTCCCTCAAGTCTATCATAGTGGTGAACAAATCACCAGTACTAAGACCATTTTAGGGTTGAGGCTCTTAGTCTAAGTCGAGGGACAATGTCACATACATGCAACTTATGCATACTAGTAAGAACATGCAGAAAATACACAAAGAACACATCCTGGTTTATCCCTCCTTGAATTAAGTCTCTCATCCCTCAAGTCACCATAGTGATAATTCCCAGGAAGGAGGGACACAATGGTACCGCTTAAGTTCATTCCTAGACAGAATTACCATCTAATTAAGACTATCTCCGGGTAAAGCCAATAACTCAAGTGAAGAAACCAAGAACTTATCTTGTGCATTTAATGCCATAAACACAATTATATCATGTTCTAACTTTCATATAGATATACATGTGAATCACAAAGAAGCAACATACATGCTTTCATTGAATCATACTCATGAACATATACATAAGCATTCAATGATTCACATTCATTTATAACCCCTTCGAATAACTCAATCGGGGTCTCAAGCCCTTCGAACACAGGCCTCTCTGTCCGCGAACCTTGCCCCTCGCGAGCGCGAATCCTGCTCCTCGCAGAACACGGCTTACGAACCCAGCCTTCGCGGAATAGGGACTGGCGAACCCAATCCCCGCGATCACGGACTGGCGAACACCTGTCAGGCGAAGCCTTGACACTGGCGAACTCCTCATGCCGCAAACGCCTGGACACTGGCGAATGCCTGTCAGCCGAACCCACTGGCGAACGCCTGTCAGGGGAAGCCTGGACACTGGAGAACGCCTGTCAGGGGACCGCGAGGCGTCATACAAGGT
This sequence comes from Stellera chamaejasme, assembly GCA_024586325.1. Lineage (NCBI taxonomy): Eukaryota > Viridiplantae > Streptophyta > Magnoliopsida > Malvales > Thymelaeaceae > Stellera > Stellera chamaejasme. The sequence goes on along the minus strand of CM044981.1, from coordinate 50,541,619 downwards.
TCTCATACAAGATACTTTTATCTTGACCGAATTCATACATACATGTAATTTTCAAGATTATATTCATCTTCAAACATACAAGGATGCATACGGTTCAGACTCCTCATGAACGATCATAACAATTGCATGCAATACTCATTCAACCCGAAATGCATATTTTCATGGAACATGCATATGAGTTCAAACAACACAGGCTCTCTGATACCATTTGTAGATTTAGAGATTCATAGCATGATGTGTTTTCCATAATCATGCCTCTCCACTTTCACAAGGAAGAAAGAGGAGAAGGAGGAGGAAGAAGTAGAGATAGGAGGCGTACCTTGCACCCTTAGAAAATAGCAAAAGGATCTTATGTCCTTGCTCCAAACGTATGCTCCAAGTCTTCTTCGGGAAAGCCTTCCAAGTATGAGAACCGATTATATGTGAGATGGTTGGGGTGATTTGTGTTGAATGGACACAAAAGATGTTCACCCAAAATGCTCAATGCTTGATTAATTCGGCCTAAAACAAGAGAGAAAGAAAGGAGAAGTTTCGGATTTGAGTGTATCCATGTGTTGTGGCCAAATCATCTATTTATAGATGATGTAGGAAGTTACAAGGAAGGGTTACAACTCCCTTATGGCCGAAAGTACACATACTCTCGGCCTAGGGTGTGGTTACTCCCTCCTTGTACACTCCCTTGTCTAAAAACAAAGTAACTACCCTATATGGAGAATGAGTGTCTTCCCTTGAGGTGTCTTTTCGCCAAATTAAGGAACTCATGACTGATTTATGCTTGGTAACTTCCGAGGGATGTGCACACATGCACTAGGGTGCATACACCATGCACCTCATTTGCCAAAGCTATGTCTTTTTATCAAAATACCCTTATTTTGTATAAAATGATGCTAATAAGTAGTTACTACTCATGAAACATCACAAATGTTCCATATAGACACAATTCACATAGTTGAATTCCATAGAACTCATTTCAGCTCACTTTGAGCTGAAATCACTTCTCCATCTGAGATGAGCTCAAAAGGACTTGGTGCGTTAAGAATTTCAACACTACGTGGCTAGCCTGATGGGTCCACCACAACTCCGTCGCTGCATGGAGCCAAAGTGAAAGGCCCCCGTGGAACCCGGAAGCTCGAAGCCTCGAAGCCTATGTTGATGACATCGTCGAGAAATGTATGATCTTCGCCCAACACCTGGATGACCTAGAGGAGACCTTTGACAACCTTCACCGATACAACAGGCGCTTGAATCTAGCCAAATGCACTATTGGAGTTAGCGAAGGTAAATTCATTGGTTATCACATCTCCGCGAGGGGAATCTTGGCGAAGCCCAAGAAGATTGCTGCTATAGCAAATCTCAAACACACATGGGCCTTAAGGATATCCAAAAGCTCACGGGACGTCTGGTGGCCCTAAGACGCTTTTTCTCCAAGCTTGGGGACAAGTGCAAGCCTTTCTTCATGCAAATTCGAATGAAGAAGGCTTGTAAGTGGACGCTTGACTGTGTGGAAGCCTTCGAAGCCATCAAGGCTCACTTGCAGGAGCTTCCTACCATAAAGTGCCCTCAGCCAAGTGACGTCCTCGCACTCTACCTTTCTACGGTGGAGAACAGTGTCTCCTCGGTCCTCGTCAAGGAAGTCGACGACAAGCAATGACCCGTGTACTACACCGGCCACACATTGCAGGGGGCAGAGTCATGATACCCCCTGCAGAAGGCGGTCCTCACCTTGGTCCTCGCCACCCGGAATCTCAAGCCTTATTTTCAGGCCCACACCATCGTTATCTAGACAGATCTCCCCATGAAAGATATCCTCAAACGACTATAACATTCCGGCCATCTCGCCAAATGGTGTATTGAAATGAGGGAATTTGACATCCACTACTAGCCTTGCAGGGCAATCAAGGCCTAGGCACTCGCGGATTTCATCTCCGAGCTCACAATCTCGGACCTAGGAGGGATATCCATGATTGCTCCTCCCACAGAACCAGCACCACCTACTTGGGACATGTTTGTCGATGGAGCTTCTAGACTCAACCACCCTGGTGGTAGAGTCTACCTATGCGGCCCCAAGGGGATGAATACCAAAATGAGGGTCGCCTTTCAGTTCCCAGTCACCAACAACATTGCTAAGTATGAGGCCCTAGTTGCAAGGCTAAAACTCGCGCGGCGGGCGGGCGTCAAGCACCTCACGGTCCATAGTGACTCCTTGCTGATATTTAATCAAGTTCTTGGCTCCTCCGAATGCAGGGACCCTGTCTCACAAAGTACCTGGCCTTGGATAAGAGTCTCGAAAGTGAGTTCGAGGAGCTCATCCTAATACACATCCTCCGCTGGAACAACTCCAGGGCGTATGACCTCTCCAAGGGAAAGTGCAGTGCCAGTTCAGACCCTCGCAACACCCTCAATCCACTACCTTGATGCCCAGGTAGGCCCTCTACTAGATCCGTTCACCATTGCCGACTGGCAAGCACCCATCATTGAGTTTCTCAACGATACCTTCGAGGGCACCACCCAAGAGCGCAAGCAGGTCCGCTTTCGAGCAGCTCGTTTCCTTCTACTGGATGGCACTCTTTGGCAATGAGGGTTCTCAGTGCCCATTCAACGTTGCCTTCGCCAACACCACGACCTTTGTGTCTTGGAGGAGATTCATCAGGGGGACTGCGGAGCCCATATTGGATCTGACTCCCTCGCACACAAAGTGTTGTGCTTTGGCTACTATTGGCGAACGCTGAAGAAAGACGCCTTCAACCTTGTCGAAAGATGCCATCAATGTCAGATAAACTCCAGAGTCCAACGTATGCCTTCGTCCGAGTCACCATCACTGACATTTCCAGTACCGTTCGCACTCTGGGGTCTGGACTTGATAGCCCAATGTCGGCCTCATTAGGTAAAACTCACTGCATTGTGGCCATCGACTACTTCACTAAATGGGAGCACATCCTCACCTTCCTTTGGCAAAACATTATCTGCAGATGTGGTTGCCCCCGCGCCATATTCAGAGACAACAGTACGCAGTTTGCCAGCCTCAAAGTTCATGAGCGGGCAACGAATAACAACATATAGATGAAATATGTGCCTGTCGCCCATCCTCAATAAAATGGCCAAGTTGAGGTCGCCAACCGTACCATCAAGGAGGGTCTCAAGAAACGGCTTGAAGGCGCCAAGAAAGGGTGGATCGATCAACTCCCCGACGTCCTCTGGGACTATCGCACCTCACCTCGTACACCCACTGGGGAGACTCCCTTCTCCATCGTCTATGGCATCGATGCTCTGCTCCCCATTGAAGCGGACGTCCCGACAATCCAGAAACTCCACTTCAACAATGACGATAACGACACATGCCTCCACGCTAGACTGGACCTTGAGGAGCTCTGTGAGGGGGCACGACTGCGCCTCACAGCCTTCAAGCAGCGCAAAAAACTGGCCCATGAGGCCAAGGTTCGCCCTAAGCAACTTAAGCCGGGATGTCTCACCCTCCTACAATCAACCCTCGTCGGACGTAACGAAGGCGAAAGGGTCCTCCGCCCCAATTGGGCAGGCCCCTATATCGTCCACGAACGCATTAGGCCAGGGGTCTTCACCCTCAAACGCTACACCGGGAAGATACTCCCTAGGCACTATCATGCGGACAATCTACGTCCCTACTATGTATAACACTATTCATCAACTAGCAATAAAATGACTGTCTCTTCTCTATCCTCTCTCGTAGCGTTACAGTCTACTCGCCTTGACTCAAATTGAGCCCTCCACGCTCGACCGACATAAGTGGTTTCTTGCCCTAACCTTTACCCAAGGTCTTGATGTCAGGCCTATTAAGGTCTTAGAACCCAACACTCACCAAGGTTCGGGAATGGGTCCCCCAACGCCCCCTCATAACGCTCACCTACAAAGTCGTGTTACTAAGCTCCCAACTACACAAGACACGCGAAGAACGCAACCAACATTCAATTCCAACGCGACCCTACTCTACACGAATTTAAAAAGATTAAATCAACAAAATATGAACAACAAAAGCAATTACTTCATTATTTCTTTAAAGGCTTACAACCTACTAGGGGTGTCATCCATAACATTGGAGACTCCATACTCTCTCCTAGGGCTTGATACCGGGCCTCCCTCATCTTCTTATAGGCCTCACCCCACTCAAGCAACACATCTACCTCCGGGTCCTCACACTACGTAGCATCCAGGGATGAGTAATCATGGTCGAGATAGAGCCTCTCCGCCTGCCTTCAAAGGCATGGTGTCCAACGTCCCCTTCGCTGCGTAGCTCATTTATCCTGGTTTTTATGCGAGTGAGGTGATAAGGAAGCTTCACCTAGATGTGTTGATTTTAGGATCATCATTAACATGCTTTCCTGTTGACATATCATATATGCATCACAAGCATATCACATGATATCATGTCATACATGTGCAAACATATTGCATACATACTTATTAAGTGTTAGCACGATGTCTCGGTATATCATGCCACTTATCTATGCTACATAAACACCACAATGGTGTATATCCTAGCATGGTACTAACTATATAATAGTATAGTACTAGATGAGAAGCATACCTTACACCTTAGGAAACAGCTTAAGGAACTAAGTTCCTTGCTCCAAGTTGAGGCCGAAAACTCCTTGGAATAGGGCTGACTTGAGCGCCTCCTTAAGGGCGAGATTAAGGTTACTAAACCTTAATATAAAGCCACCAACAATGCTCTAGAGAATAGCCAACTAATTCGGCCTTGAGAGGGAGAGAAGAGAGAGGGCAATGCTGCCAAGGGATGAGAGAAATGGCCAGCCCCTCACCCCTATTTATAGAGTGCGAAAGGGGGTGAGGAGAAGGGTTGTGACCCCTTTTCAAAGCCGAAAATGTGCCTCCAATGGGTCACACACATTCGGCCATTGAAGGCTCTCTCACAAGCCGAAATGTGGTGACCCTTTCCCACACCATTTCGGCTTCAAAAACTGAACCACTACCTCCCTTGGTCAATGGTTCTAGCTACCTATAAGCTTTGACTTAGCTCCATGAGCTCAAGTAACACCTTAAAAGGTCTTGGAGCGCCAGGAATTCCAACACTGCAGCGCGACCTCCACATCAACAACTTTCTTCTGCGCCGCCTCCAACTCTTCTTTGGCCTTGGCCACAACATCTTTGGTCGTGCCTCCTAGCCTTAGCATGAAGCTTGGTTGCCTGGATCAACCCCTTTGCATCTTCGATTGTTTTGAATTGGAACTCCAGCAAGGAATCCTTCTCCAACAGCCTCCACTGGAAAACACACAGGAGCTACTCCTTCTTTAACATCTTGAGCTCCAGGGTGTGCTTATCGGAGTTAGTGATACCTCACCAATTCTCGAGTTGTAGCACCTCCGGAAGGGTATCCTGGAACAAGAGGAGCAGATCTAGCCAACAAAGGAGTAACACGGGGTAGGTATGATTGATGAAGCGAAAATGTCAACAGGTTGACAGATCCGGAATGCACAAAAATAAAACGATGCGGAAGCTTATGAAACGAATGGATATGGCCGTCAACTCCTCTTGGATCCTTGCCCAGGCAAAGATGGTGTTATGCCTTTGGCGACTCCTCCTTCTTGATACCAAAAAAGGTCCAAGACAAAGAAAGCCTTCGTTGCCAAAATTGAGCGAGAATGATGATGGGGCCAACACCTCCTTCTTCCAATGAGAAGGCAATATTGGTCTTAGTAGACTTGTCAAGAAAACTCAACAAGAATTGAGTGTAAAAAGGTAGATAGGTTGAAAAGAGAATCACTCTCAATTTCAAGGAAAAAAGGTGAAATATATTTGATGATTGAATTGTGTCTTGAAAACTCACCTAGACCTCCTTTTATAGGACAAGGAAGCTAGACATCCAAATTAATTTACAAGTCCTTTCATCTCCACTCTTAATGATGGAAATTAAAAGGAAATGTAAATATGAGAATTTAAAACAATTATTTCTAAACTTATTCTAGGCTAGCTAAGGGGTAGAACTAGCCAAAATATATCTAAAAACTGAAATAAAATGATGGAAATTCGAGTTGGAAGATGAGGGATGAGTTTTGGCCAAATAAATGAGGAGTAAATGATCCTCATTTAAGTGCTCTTGATGGAGGGGCTTCAAGGCTTGTAACTCATTCTTCACCAATGGTTTCTTGATGATTTTGGATGACTCTTGAGTCCTCAAGGCTGCTGAAGTTCGTCATTGATGAGAAGTGAACGGTTGGAAGCCTTTGAAGTGCATTGAATGCGCCAGCTGGAAACTCAACAGGTTGAGAAATTCGTGAACCATGCACTTGGGCCAAATTGTCATTTGGTTGAGCCCAAAGCAAAATGTTGAAAATTGTTTGCACAATTTGATAATTGGGTTGACCCAAATTGAGGAGTGCTTGCACTTTTCCTTCATCTTTGTGGATATCTACACTTTGCTACTCACACTTTTCAAAACTGTGCATCAACAGGTTGAGAGCTTCCTTAGCCTTCTTGGTCTGGCTCCTTATCATAGGTCCACTAAGGCCAACGAGCGGATCTTGATGTTTGGGGTTGGGTTGGGTCTGTTCCACGTCACACCCTAGTATGGAGGGCACCTATCGCAACCCTCACATGCGCAGCCTCAGGTTGAGAGGCCACCAACTCCTTTGTGAGCACCTCCTCCCTTTCCTTCGTGGTGCGATCCCGCTTTGTTGCAAACTCAAGGAAATCCCCCCAGTCGTGAGAGCTGTTCCAGGACTTAATGGCGCCCTGCACAAAGGAAAATAGTTATCATCACGTTCACAATAACCAACCCCAACATCTATCATTGCACTTACGCGAACGTGAAGGAGAGTACTATCCATCATGGATTGGATGGGAGACTCCAGGTTTTTCTTCATCAAGTCTCTTTCAATAGGGGTCCGCAACCCATCCAGACAGGACATCAGTGTGGCATCAGCTCCCTCCAGCAGAGAATGGTCATTGGTGAGCATGAATACAGGGTCCCATGCCTCCAAAAGATCCTCCCTTTCCTTTGCAATGGTGCAGGCTCGCAATATCTCACAGAGGGCCTTCACCTCGTATGCTTAAATTCCTCCAGCATGCCCCCTAGGAGCTTGGGACCCTGGGCCTGAAGCCTTTTCTACTCCATAAAGGCAGGCCATAGCCCCATCCTCTCTACCTCTGCATCCTTCCCCGTGATGTCCACTTCCCGGGGCCTGGCCACCCCCACATTTCGAAGTCCTCCCGAACCCCGGAGGAGGATGCTCCAACACCAAACAAGTTAGCTCAAACCTAACACTAACAATACATAAAAGAATCCAAAAAACACAAGTCCAAAGCGAGTGGCTGAGCAACAGGCATGTCAGTCGACTCCGCTAGGAACACTACAGGTATACCCTCTTGCCTGTTTGTCCCCAACTCCACAACAGGGGTTGAAGGAGAAGGTGATAGAATCTCCCACTTGGTGGGGGTGCCTCCTTAGAAGCGGAGGGCACTTCAATGGTAGGGGCAGGCCCAGAAAATGCCTCCTCTGGCACCACAATAATGGCACCACCCCTCGTGGTCTCAGCGACCATAGGTTTCTTCTCTGACACCACCACCCTAACGACACCTCATGCCACCGCTGGCGAAGCCCCACCTGGGGCAAGCGACACAACTTGTTTCAGCCCTGCCTGGGCCCTTCGCGCAACCAACAACCTTGCGCTAGTCGAGATTTTTGGGCGATGGCTCACCCCAGAGCCCGTACTCTTTGAAGCACTGGACCCTCCATCAGTAGCAACCATCACAGACCTTGCTCTCGTGCCCTTTGGGTCCCCTAACTCCCCCAGTCTTATTTTAGTTCTTCCTTTACTTTGACTGTTAAAATGATCGTTAATTGAATGAAATGACAAATATACCCATATTTAAAATTACAACTTGTTTTATGAACTTAAAAAAAATGTACATATAAGTCTAAACATTTTTTTCTCACTTCACTCTTTTATATTTTCATCACTCTCTCCAGATTTAAGAAAACTACTCTTGTAGTATTCGCTTAAAATTCCTGTATTTCTATTTTTACTCAAACTTAGGGGCAATTAGGTAGAGCTTCACAATGTAAAGCCATAGGCTTAATTCAACTTTTTTTAGAGGAAATTACTAAATTACCCTTTTATTGAGTGATGAGAAGTGAGAAGTGAATGGTAAAGTACATAATTTAGTAATTTCCTCTAAAAAAGTTGAATTAAGCCAATGGCTTTACATTGTAAAGCCCTACCAAATTGCTTATTATGATAGAAGATTCAATTTATACAACGAAGTCTATATTTGTTCAATACACATTAATTATTTTTAGCTAGTTAATTAAAAATTAGCTCAATCGAATGTTCCACCACTGCAGATCCCAGTTAGAAAAACCTGAAATCTACTAATCATCATTTCAGCTTCACTTGCATCATCTGCCAGCAGTAACACCTCACGTCGGCGATCAACTCCCATCTGTTTCGACCTTCAACTTCTGGCTGATTATTCAACGTCACGACCTCAAGCTCCGCCCCCGAGCTGTAGAATGCCATGTCGCCAAACCTCCTCTCTACCTCCAGAAAATCCCTGAGCAAAGCCGACCTCGTGTCGCCGTCCCAACATAGTTTCCACCACCTCCGGCGGCGCTGACGCCAACACGAACCGAAAAACGCCATCAACGGTCCGTTCCCAACTCAAATAATCATCAACCACACTCATCAACTCCAGAGTTCGCTTCTAGGTAGTGTTCTTATGATCAAAAAGGACGCGGTTGATGGATTTTCGAGTTGATCTCTTTCTCGGTTTGTGAAATTTGATTGCTGAAACAATTTGATTAAAAATGTAGACACTGTGTTAAAAATTAGGAGTGGATTCGACATTTGTGTTAAAACTTTGGAGGGGCTTTAATGGAAGAAAGGATCTCTGAAATTTTAGATCTTGCCAATCGTCTTAGGATGAATGGAAGATGATGGAGTTAGGTGAGTCCTTTGTTGTATAATTTCCAGATTTGAACTTTGAAGAGAGGGACAGTGAAGAGAGAAATTTTTTTGAGGATTTGTATATACATTTGTTAAAAATTTTAATGACCATGCTTTTATTAATAATGTAATTATATTATAATTTTAAGGGTATTTACATAAAATTCACTAAGTTAATAGCATACTTAACGGATAAACTAATAGAAGGATTAAAATATGACAAAAACCAAAGATAAATGATTCATTTAGGACGAATTCTTACAAATGACCAAAATAAACACGCATCAAAGATAAGGGACAAAAAATATATTTTACCCAATTCATTTAGGACGCGATTGGATGTATCAGCGGTTACAAAAGGGTATTTGTGAATTGAATCCGCAATTTTGGAGGGTCTGAAGCATTTTTTGAATGTTGCATTCATGAATGCAGAATCGAAAGGGTGGGACATGGTGAAATGTCCTTGTAAAAAGTGCAAAAATTCATACTTTTAGGATAAAGTTACAGTTGGAACTCATTTATGTGAGTATGGATTTAAACCTGATTACTACGTTTGGGATTGTCATGGTGAGGCTATTCAGATTAATCCATTTATCTATGATGGTTCGAATTATCGAAACGATTATGAAGCTTCGTCGTCCAACAATGAACGTGCGCGTGCTGAACCAGAATCGAATAATGACTATCAAGGATGAGGCGTCCGACAAATGGTTCATGAAGGTTTAGGATTGCAATACAACACTTTACAACTTGAAAATGTGGAAAGTCTCGAAAATGATAATCACAATGATAAAAATGATATTGATAATTTTGAAATGCGTGACAATATTGGAAGTAAGTTGGTTGAAAATGAAATGGAAGTGGGAACTCCTAGGCGCAAAAATTTTATAAGTTGATTGAAGCATATGATGGGTGTCGTATTGAGCATAAGAGGTTAGCCGTGTTAACAAAGTTCTTGAGGGTGAAATGTCAAAGTAACATATCAGATGCGGCATGGTCCAAAATGATGAAAGTTGTTGATGATCAGAGACCTAGGGCTACCGTACGTTAAGATTCATGCATGTGAGAACAATTGCATGTTGTTTCACAGTAGATTCAGTCATTTAATGCATTGTGCAGTTTGCGGTGCAAAACGTTATATTCAGGGGGTTTGGATCATCGTGGGAATCTAAAACTTAAGCCGAAAAAGGTCCTACGTTATCTTTATATATGACATATTAATTTATTCCAAAACTGATAAGGAGCACCAGAATCACTTGGCCATTGTATTACAAACATTGCAAGAACATCAACTCTATGCTAAATTTTCCAAATGTGAATTTTGGAGCAAGCAAGTAGCATTTTTTGGGCATGTGATAGATGAATATGGAGTAAGAGCTGATGAAGAAACAGTAAGAGCAGTAGTTGAGTGGGAGACTCGTAAAGATGTCGAAGGCATTAGAAGCTTTCTTGGTCTGGCAGGATATTATAGAAGGTTTATACCTGATTTTTCTAAACTAGCGTTGCCTTTAACCACACTGACAAGAAAGTGGAGAAAGTTTGAATGGAGCTCCACTTGTGAAGGAAATTTCAGAGTTTTGAAAGAAAAACTAACTTCTGCTTCTGTGCTAAAATTACCTAATACCGACAAAGTTTTTATCATTTACACTGATGCATCAAGGCAATTGAAACCGAATGAAATAAATTACCCAACACATGATTTGGAGCTAGCTGCAGTAATCTTTGCACTAAAGCAGTGGAGGCATTACTTATTAGGTCACACTTTTACTCTATATACAGATCATAGAACACTACGTAGAGAAATCCATTTACTGCGGCCTTCGCCGCAGTAAATGTCATTTACCGACATTTACCTCGGCGGAGCACTATGTACTTGTAGGGACTTTAGTAGCGCCATAAGAAGTGCATAATGGCGCTACCACTAAGCCACTAGCCATCTTGCGCTACATGGCGCTTCATTGAGCGGCTATGAAGCGCATCTGGAAGCGCCACTATGCGCTTCAAGCCACTACGTACATGAAGGGTGTTTTGAAGCGCATTAAGAAGCGCCAAAAGGCGCTACATGGTGGGTCCGTTTTTTATTTAAAGCGCCTCTGTAGCGCCGCGGGGAGGTGCAAAATGTATACAGCTGGGAACATGTATATATATATATATATTCGGAATATTCGGTAGAAGCGCCAGAGAAGCGTCGTTTGGCGCTTCAACCCGAAGCTTCTACAAGAAGCCTCAGCCTAATCAGATCTGAGATTGGGAATCATTACTCGTCTTCATCGTCAAGCAGAGAAGGGGAGCGACAACGGAGAAGGAGTAAACGAGTGAGCAAATGCTCAAACAAAGAGAACTAAAGGAAGACAGCTATGGTGGATTCCACTTCAACGGAGAAGGAGAGTTGGAGCGAGAGTGCTCCCGACGACGATTGCTATCCAATTTGCTCCGGCTCCTTCACTATTCCTTGTCGATCCTTGCAAGTGTTCGATGTGTTCAAGAAATTTCTCCCGACGACGATGAGGATGATTTCTCGCGGTTTTGGTAGGTAGCTGTATTTTGCAGTTTTGTAACTCTTCTGCATTAAATCCTTGCAAGTGTTCGATGTGTTCAAGAAATTTTTGTGAGCTTGATGCCTAAAAATCGAGAGGAGCAAGGTGATGATGTGGTTCTAAAAAGTGTGTGGAGGTATAATCTGTTTTTTTGCGGTAGAGCTCGAGGATTTCTTCACGTTGTCATTTTAATGCTTGTATACTTTTATCTAAGTTGTTCGTTCAAACACCCAGTCTGGATATTGTTGAGTTTTGTGTTTCAAGATCTAGAAATTGTTTCCAGATCTTGAGTGTTTTTTTAATTCATTCAATATTTTGTAGCGCACCCTAGCGCTACTATAATAGCGCATTGAAGTGCACCTTTCAAAAAAGCGCCTTCTGTTGTAGCGTCTGTAGAAGCGTCGTTTGGAGCTTCTATAGTAGCGCAAATGGAGCGAATTATGCGCTACAAATACCCAATTAAATACGTAGTGGAGGCCGCAATAGGCCGCAGTAAATGGGTTTACTGCGGTCTCCGCCGTAGTAAATGCCATTTACCGCGAAATTTACCTCGGTGGAGGCCGCAGTAAATGGGTTTATTGCGACCTCCGCTGCAGTAAAACCGCAGCTTCTCTACGTAGTGGAAGTTTGAAATACCTTTTCACACAAGGATTTAAACATGAGACAAAGAAGGTGGGTGGAATTTATTAAAGACTATGACTGTGAAATAGAGTATGCTGCTGGAAAGGGTAATAAAGTAGCAGATGCTTTGAGTAGAAAGTATACAGGAGTTGTATGGTCACCTGATAAGTCTAAACCAGAAGAGGAAAGGCATTTCAGTCTACTAAGCTTAGAACAAAAGAGAAATGAAGGTACGACTATGGTGATCCACTTTGATTGGTTAAAGAGAATTAGAGAAGCTCAACAACAAGATGAAAAGTGGAGAAACTTTAAGAGTGTAGGAAGAAAACAAGAAGAAAATCATTTTTCTTGTAAGGAAGGACCGATCTATTACAGGAATAGAGTGGTGGTGCCTGATTTTGGAGATCTAAGGGAACAAATTTTACAATATGCACATCACAGCAAATTTTCTTTACATCCTGGTTTTCTAAAGATGTATGAGGATCTAAAGACCCATTTCTGGTGGCGTAGTAGTAGAGATGAGTTCTTTTCTTGAATATTTTTGCTAAGATTTCAAGAAGGGACAAGGCTGGCAGAATTCTGGGTAAGAGATTAGGGTTTGTATCTTCAAATCTCAAGGTTCTTTGGGTTTGAGATCTAGAAATAAGCTTATCTTAGTTCATTGATGGTTCATGGGAATCAAGGGATATGAACCATTACAGGTCCTCCCTTATATATATATATATATATATATATATATATATATATATCACTACGTAGAGAAGTCAAGGATTTACTGCGGCGGAGGCCGCAGTAAATGTTGCGGTAAATAAAATTTACTGGGGCATTTACTGCGGCGGAGACCGCAGTAAGCGGATTTCTCTACGTAGTATATATATTGATATGATCACGGCCGTGGAAACCGCGATCACGGTGGCGTCGATCTAGCTTGGAGGAGGTGTACAGTAACGAAGAACACAAATTCGGCCAAGTGAACCTCCTCACTACGAGGTGAGGCAATGCACTTGATATTGCCTGGGGAAGAAGATGGGATCTAGCACCTCCTGATTACGAGATCAAGCAATACTAGATATTATATTTGAATCCTCTTGCATGGATCACAAAGGAAAATGGAGTTGCAACATATGAGAACACAAAAACCAAGTCTTTCTTGAAGAGTTTGATTTAAAATATATTCTGAGTGTTACAATGGTTACAAGCTTTCCTTATATAGGATGAAAATGGTGAAGGAAAGAGCTTGACTTTGACTAGGGAACCACCTTCCTAGAATTATGGTGGGTGAAGTGAGAGAAGGCAGACGCTGAGATGACATTGTAGGCTACCTGCTCCTGTCGCTTCCATTTTCCCAGAAATTACAGTTGACGGGAGATGGGAGGGAAGGCTTCTTCATAATTCGAACGGTTCGCCTGACTGCTGCGTAAGGAGGCTTCTTCAGATTGGCGAACACCTGGGGCTTCGCTTGTCTGAAGGCCTTGCGTTGGGGCTTCGCCATATGCCCTCGCGCGAATGGCCTCGCCTTGGGACCTTGCCCGCAACTGGAAGTTTAGCATAGTGTCCTCGCCGTATGTCCTCGCGCGAAAGGCATCACCTTGGGGCTTCGCCTTTATCTGGAAATATGGCGCAGGGTCTTCGCCATTTAGCCTCGCGAGAAAGGCATCGCCTTGGGACTTTGCCTTTGCCTGGAAATCTGGCACAGGGTCTTCTTCCTTCTCAACCATACTTACATTCAAGACGCAAAACGGGTTCGCGTACTCTCCTTCCAGGGGAATGCCGAGACGGCGAAGCTGCAGGGTCCTTCCTTGTACTTCTGCTTGTTCTTCTGCTTCCGCCATAAGTTTCATGTAGGCATTAAGGCTGGTTTGGACTTGTTTGAGGCGGGACCTTGTCATTGGCCTTCCTATATTTTGGAGAAGATTTGGGTCCTCGGGCGCTTGGGGTTGAGCTCCACTTTGAGTCGGCGACGTTCTTGCAGGGTGTCCTCATCATACTCTCCTTCTTCAAAAGAATCCGTCCATGATTCTCATATTCTTCAAGACCTTCAAAAGGGGCCAAATCACAGGCATTAAATATCGCATGTACGTTATAGGATCCATCACAGGGTAAATCCAGTACATAAGCGTTATCACCAATTTTCTTAGTGATTTGGAAAGGGCCATCGCCTCTTGGCGCAAGTTTATTCTTTCTAGCTTGGGGAAACCGTTCCTTCCTTAGATGCAGCCATACCCAATCCCCAACTTGAAAACTTCTAAATTTCCTACCCTTATTGGCCCTTTTTGCATAAGATTCATTGATTTTCTCAAGATGTTTGTGAACCTTAGCATGCAATTCCGTCATATTTTTAGCCTTCTTGTTGGCATCTACATCTAATTGATCAACAGGGTTCAATGCGATCAAGTCCAAAGGAGCTAAAGGATTGAATCCGTATACAACTTTGAAGGGACTATGAGATGTAGATGAATGATAGGCTCTATTATAGGCAAACTCAACATGGGGCAAACACTTCTCCCAGTCCTTTAAATTTTTCCTAAGAAGGGTTCTTAAGATAGCGGTCAAGGTTCTATTGGTCACTTATGTTTGGCCATCGGTTTGGGAGTGGCTTGATGTAGAATACATCAAGTTCGTGCCCAACCGCGACCAAAGGGTTCGCCAAAAGTGACTTAAGAACCTTGAGTCCCTGTCACTCACAATGGACCGTGGAAGACCATGATATTTCACAATGCCTTTAAAGAACAAGTCTGCTACATGCGATGCATCATCAGTTTTATGGCATGGAATGAAATGTGCCATTTTTGAAAACCTATCTACTACCACAAATATAGCATCATGTCCATGCGATGTCTTAGGCAAACCACTCAAGAAATACATGCTTATATCTACCCAAGGAAGCGAAGGCGTAGGGAGAGGGGTGTACTTCCCTTTTGGTTGAAGAGTGGTTTTGGCGCGGTGGCATGTGACACATCTTGCGCACACCTTGGTGACGTCTTTCTTCATGCCTGGCCAAAAGAAATTCTCCTTCACTGTCTCGAGTGTCTTTTGGACACCAAAATGTCCCATAAGGCCCCCGCCGTGCGCTTCTTTGATGATGACCTCTCTTATTGAGCTCCTTGGAATGCACAACCTTTTATACTTAAACAAAAAGCCGTCAAACACATAGTAGCCATTTTGGCTCTCTTTGGCACAGTCAGCATAAATTTTGCCAAAGTCCACATCATTTTCATACATGTCTTTCAAGCATTCAAAGCCAACGATTCGAGCATCAAGAGATGTGAGTAAAGCATATCTCCTAGAAAGTGCATCAGCAACAACATTCTCTTTACCTTTCTTGTATTTAATTACATAGGAGAAAGACTCGATAAACTCTACCCACCTAACATGTCTTTTGTTCAGGTTTCCTTGCCCTTGAAGGTACTTCAAAGACAAGTGGTCTGTGTGGATGACAAACTCTCTAGGCAACAAACAATGACTCCATGTTTGTAGCGACCTCACAAGAGCGTATAGCTCTTTGTCATACGTGGAGTAATTCAAGGTTGCTCCACCTAGTTTCTCACTAAAGAAGGCGATGGGGCGGCCTTCTTGGTGCAAAACAGCACCAATGCCTATCCCGCTGGCATCACATTCTACCTCAAAAACCTTGTCAAAATTTGGCAAAGTGAGCAAAGGGGCATTGGTCAAGCAGGTTTTTAGCTCACTAAAAGATTCCTCCTGGGCTCTACCCCAATCAAATGCTACGTTCTTCTTCGCCAATTCATGCAAAGGGGCGGCGATAGAAGAGAAGTCCCTAACAAACCTTCTATAAAAACTAGCAAGTCCTAAAAAGGATCTTACTTCTGTTAAGGACTTAGGGGTAGGCCAATCCCGAATGGCGCTGACCTTTCCTTCATCTACTCTGACACCCTTCGCACCAACTACATATCCAAGGAAGTTTACCTCATTTGATGCGAAGACACACTTTTCATACTTAGCATACAATTTTTCTAGCCTAAGTGTGTAAAGGACTTGCCTCAAATGCTCAACATGCTCACCATGATTTCTAGAGTAGACAAGTATATCATCAAAGTATACTACCACAAATTTTCCAATTAACTCCGTTAAGACATGATTCATCAGACGTATGAAAGTACTTGGTGCATTAGATAATCCAAAGGGCATGACATTCCTTTCATATAAACCGATTTTAGTTTTGAATGCCATCTTCCATTCATCACTCTTCTTCATTCTAATCTGGTGATAGCCACTTCTAAGATCAATTTTTGAAAACACACAAGCACCACTTAATTCATCTAGCATGTCATCAAGTCTAGGTATAGGGTGGTGATACTTTCATGCACATGCGCCATGTGCCATCGCTCTTGGGTACGAGTATGACTGGCACCACGCAGGGTGAAAGGCTTTCGCGGATGAAGCCCTTGTCCAGCAATTCTCGCACTTGAGTTTGGATCTCCTTGGAATCTTGGGGGTTTGTTCGGTATGCTGCCTTGTTGGGTAAAAGCGCACCCGGGAGTAGATCTATCTGATGCTCTATGTCGCGATAGTGGGGAAGGCTTCGCGGCTCATCGAATATCTCCTGGAATTCCTTCAACACTTCCTGCACATATGAAGGAAGAGAAGCTATATTCTCGAGAGTTAGCATGCAATGGGTGGGAACCATGAGGAAGCATGTTTTATTCCCAAAGAGTGCCTTCTTCAGATGCTTAGTTTTGGCCGGCGAAGGGATGCACTCTTGTCTTCTCTCGGGTTCGCTCATAGTGTTTCCCATGAATGCGCACTCTTTCTTTTCACTCGAGGTTCCTTGAACCTTCTCACTATTTTCTCTCTTCTCTCTTCCCTCTTCCCTCTTTTTCTTTTCGTCTTACTCGCCAAATGAACTTGGTCCTGAAGGGCTTATGCTGGGATGAGGGGTAGCAAAGTATATGGTCGGTCAAGGTGAGTGATGGAGTACTTATTAACCTTTCCATGGTGCATAGAATCCTTATCGTATTTCCAGGGCCTCCCTAAAAGGATGTGGGTGGCCTGCATCCGCACCACATTGCAACTGATTAAGTCTTCGTACTTGCCAATCTTTATCGGCACCTCAACTTGTTTGACAACCTTGACAAAAGTTCGGTCGTCAACCCATTGGAGTTGATAAGGCTTGGGGTGTGCGATGGTGCGAAGGCCCAATTCAGTGACCATGTCTTCGCTGGCCGCGTTGACACATATGCCACTATCGATAATGAGACTGCAGAGGGTCCCATTCACCATGGCCCTTGATTGGAACAAGTTCTCTCTCTGAGTACTTTCGATCACACTGGGGGAGCTTTGCAAGACCCTCTTGGTAACCAAGATTAAGCCTTCAAAAGGCAACTCTCCTTCTTCTTCTTCCAACTCATCGTTTTGAGCCTCAGGAATAGGCTCCGCTTCATCTTCACTAGAGAGGTCCCCATTTGGTCAGACAATCATGGTCCTTTTGTTTGGACAGTCTCTAGCATAGTGTCCTTTTCCCGAACACTTAAAACACTCAATGCTCCTTGTTGGGCACGAAGTGTCGGAAGGTTTAGGATAGGTATTGGTTCTCGGTTGAGAATGGGGTGAGGCTGTTTGGTGGGATGGAGGCTTCGCGAATGGTTGGTTTTGGCGGTAGGGGGTATCGCGGTAGCAGGCTGGTAAGGCTTTGAAGGCATCGCCTTGGCGAAGGGGGTAGGTCTGCTTCCCGAGCTTCACGAGGGGTGAAAGAATGGTAAGAACTTCCCTTCTTGAGCCGCTTCTCCACCCCTATCGCCTTCTCGCACTGATCTTGATAATCTTTATAATCACACAGCTCTACCGTTTTGGCGATGTCCTCCCTGAGACCGTATAAAAATCAAGCCAACTTGGCCTCATCATTTTCACGCACATTAGCTCTCATCAACGCCTTCCCAAGATCCTTCTGGTAATCTTCCACTCTTCGGTTGCCTTGAGTGAGGTGTTGTAACTTCTGAGCACAGTCCCGGTCATGGTAACTTGGCACAAATTGCTTTCGCATCGCTCTTTTAAGCTCATCCAAAGTGGAGATGGGATGGTCTCGTTCCACGGCTCTCTTGTAATGCTCTTGCTCCCACCAAATGAGAGCGAAGTCATGAAACTCAATGACAATGAGCTTTAACGTGGTGGCATCACTGTATCCCATCATGTCAACAATCCTCTCAGTTTTGGCTATCCAGGCGAGGTACTCTTCCGGGTCACTAGAACCACTGAATGGGGGTATTTGGAGCTTCAAGTTATTGAGGACTTGTTGGTCTGGCGCTTGCTCCCTTAATCCGAGGTGTCGGTTGAACTCGCGATGAGCATTCCCTCTTTCCATTTCTTCCGCTTCTTCAAGGTCTCTCTCAAGATAGGCCTTTGCTTGTGCTCTATCTTGAAAGAGTTTCTTCTTGGGGTTCGCCAAGGATGGTTCCTCGAAATACTCATCCTCATTGCTATCCGGGATGTCCTGTACAATAGGACCTCTCCTCGCTTGATAAGGCTTGCTTAGGGGAGTATGCTGCGATTGTTTGAGAGAAGGATCAAAGGTGGTGTATGTGGTACCACCCAAGTCCCTGGAGGCTTCAGCTTCCTCTTGCTGTCTAGAAGTGGAAGGCTGCTTGCCTTGAGCCACCTCAAGCTTTCCAAGCTTGGTGCCAAAGGCGGCTTGTTGAGTTTCCGAGTTCTCAAGCCTTTGATCAATGTCATCCAACCTTCTATTAATTCGGTTGAGGGCTTCCAAAAGAGGAAGTTGAGACGGATGAGGAGGTGATGGTGAGGTGTTGGGTGACGCCATTCCTGCAAGCAAAGATTTCTTTCTTTTGCAAGTGCAAATAAGGAGTTAGCAACAGAAACACCTCTCCACTTCCTTAGTGTTTATTCTCTCACTCGTGTTTCACTCAAGTTGGCTTTGGATAATATCACTCTTGCCTTTTTCCACTCGATGGTTTTCACAAGTTCTCTTAACTTGATACCACTATCAACTTTTAGATCAAAGGAGAACACACAAGCAGATTCAAATAGTAACCTCTAGTAAAACCGAAACTTGTAAAGCAAGAAAAGGACTAGTTACTTGAACTAGCTTTCGAAACTTTAAGGTGGGGGGGTCGAAAGATATAGGTTGGGATGTTATGAAAGGCTTTTCACAAACACAAACACTTTTAAGTTCAGGTTTAGAAACTATTTCTATTTGAGAGCACTGTTCACTTGAGTTTTGATATGAACACTCCAAGAACACTTATCAACTTTTCCCAGAATTTTATGAACTGGTTCAACACTTTCTTTTTCTGTAAACACTGGTTCTTTTGCACACAGGGGAACTCTTTCTTCTTTACTCCCGAAAACAACTCAAAGTTTCATAAACCTTTAAAGAACACTATCAACAAAGGATAACAACTATTTGGTTTCAACAGAGATCATTAACCGATATTTTTCTTCAAGTTCCGAAAAGATATCAAAGAGTTTTACTTGAAGAAATTTAACAACTAACACGATACCTCCAACAAGCGCTTTGGCTCTGATACCAATTGATATGATCACGGCTGTGGAAACCGCGATCACGGTGGCGCCGATCTAGCTTGGCGGAGGTGTACAATAACGAAGAACACAAATTCGGCCAAGTGAACCTCCTCACTACGAGGTGAGGCAATGCACTTGATATTGCCTGGGGAAGAAGATGGGATATAGCACCTCTTGATTACGAGATCAAGCAATACTAGATATTATATTTGAATCCTCTTGCATGGATCACAAAGGAAAATGGAGTTGCAACATATGAGAACACAAAAACCAAGTCTTTCTTGAAGAGTTTGATTTAAAATATCCTTATATAGGATGAAAATGGTGAAGGAAAGAGCTTGACTTTGACTAGGGAACCACCTTCCTAGAATTATGGTGGGTGAAGTGAGAGGAGGCAGACGCTGAGATGACATTGTAGGCTACCTGCTCCCGTCGCTTCCATTTTCCCAGAAATTACAGTTGGGGGGAGATGGGAGGGAAGGCATCTTAATATTTCGAATGGTTCGCCTGGCTGTTGCGTAAGGAGGCTTCTTCAGATTGGCAAACACCTGGGGCTTCGCTTGTCTGAAGGCCTTGCGTTGGGGCTTCGCCATATGCCCTCGCGCGAATGGCCTCGCCTTGGGGCTTCGCCCACAACTGGAAGTTTGGCGCAGGGTCCTCGCCGTATGTCCTCGCGCGAAAGGCATCGCCTTGGGGCTTTGCCTTTATCTAGAAATCTGGCGCAGGGCCTTCGCCATTTGGCCTCGCGAGAAAGGCATCGCCTTGGGTCTTTGCCTTTGCCTGGAAATCTGGCACAGGCTCTTCTTCCTTCTCAACCATACTTACATTCAAGACGCAAAAGGGCTTCGCGTACTCTACTTCCAGAGGGATGCCGAGACGGCGAAGCTGCAGGGTCCTTCCTTGTACTTACGCTTGTTCTTCTGCTTGCGCCATAAGTTTCATGTAGGCATTAAGGCTGGTTTGGACTTGTTTGAGGCGGGACCTTGTCATTGGCCTTCCTATATTTTCGAGAAGATTTGGGTCCTCCTGCTCTTGGGGTTGAGCTCCACTTTGAGTCGGCGATGTTCTTACAGGGATGTCCTCATCATATATGTATATATATTAAAAAGAAAAAACACATTGCATTTGCATACACATCATCTTCATGATTTTATTCATATGAATTGCTTATTCGTTAAACACTTTGATTGCTGCTACGCTAATGTAGGCTAGTCTTAAGTCTGAATTTTTCTCAAGACTGATAACTGAAGTGATTATTGGACTAAAGTGGGAAATCTGGCAATTTCCTCTCAGGAGCTCATGTAGATATAAACAATCAATTTGAGGTAAAAAGTTCGAAGTTTTCGTCCTCATCATTTTAAAATTTACATTTATTTATCATAAAAGTAGAAACGGTTGGTTAAGGAGAAGTACCAGGATAATGACTCGCCCTCTTTTGATGAAGCGATATTCCGAGCCGTGACAGTCGGACCCTACAAAGGGCGTTGGGTTAGCACTCCCCCGGTCCATCCGGAGCAGTTCCAATCACTTCGGCAATCTCAGGTAAACTGATTTGAATCTAATTAGAAGTTTTCTAAAATATGTACAATTTTAAAAAAGTTTCTAAATTTCTTTATATTCACATGCTTTCAATGCGAGCTTGCCGCTAAGGAGGCGCACCGGAAGGCTTAGGAGGATCGCCTAAGGATGGGGGATGAGTTGCATTTGCTGAGGGAGTGTTAGGCTGAGCATAAGGTTCATATGAACCGTACTCTTCAGCAGGAGCGGCGTCGATCCGATGAGATGCAGCATGCTCTTCGTATGCACCTGCGACGGCAGTACGACGCATCCTTCAGCATCATCCTGCCGGTGCTTCTACACCGGGGCATCTTCCAACAGCATCAGGTGCCCAAGACTTGGTTGCGGGAGGATCATCCCGACCACGACAGGACCAGTACGTCTCGCCAAACTACTCCACATACATTATCCCGACGCTGCAACAATAGAATCTGTGGTCCTCCTGGCGCATGACTATAGGGTTCCAGACGCCTAACATCTGCGGTGCTGATTGGTATAGCCCGATGATACCGACGCCGTGGCAGCCACCGCCTCATCAACCCCCACCCAACTTCGTGTACGACCCGGAGTTTTTTAGGCGGAGTAATGAGACGTTTGAGTCATTCTCTTTGAGGTTCAACAGACAGCCGTTCGGCGATTCAAAGCACCATTCGCCGCCGCGTGAGGATCAGGGTGACGATTACGATTTAACTCATCCGTAGAACACTTTTGTAAAAATAATTTGATTTTGGATGCTTTTTATTGGAATTGATTCATTTGCTTTTTTTGAGAGGAAAGGACCAATATGATTAAGCATCAGCTAAAAGTATAAGTGATAACCAGTCTGACGCAGGCGATATCCAAAAAAACAGGATAAGAATAGTCTAAGCCTTTTCTAGCTAATGCATGAGTGACAACATTCGATTCTCTAGGGACAAAAGATAAACTACAACTATTAAACCAGGTCCTTGAAGTGCGGATATTGTTAATGATTTCCCCAAAGTAATATATGCATGGTGGTGATGTAAGAGTGAGCTCGCGAATTATGATATGACAATTTGACTCAAAGTTCACATCACCCCAACTGTTCTACTGCGCAAATTGGATACCGACGTATAGAGCAGTTGCCTCAACAAAAAGTGGATCAACGCCAGAATATGAGAAGCCCGATGACAGTGCTTGAACAAGAGCACCACTTGAGTCACGGATTACTATATCATAAGCTGCAAAATTATCTTCCTTGTTCAACACTTCATCAACATTAATCTTCACACAACCTAGAGGTGGATAGCGCCATTTAGCTGGTTGTCTGGGCACAAGCGTTGGTCCAGTAATCTGGCTTACTTTCGCTGAGGACTACGCATTTATCCAAGAAAATATCTTTTGAGACAGGACAATCGGGATGTTGCATTTTAATTCATATACAGTTGTGTTCCTATTTTACCAGATAAAACAAAGAGCCACTGCAACAGATAAACAGAGTTGTGAATCATTCCCAAGCATGGCCCAAAGTGGTACCTGCTAGTCTGAAGCACCACCAGCAAGAGCAGAATTATCAATGTGGAGAAATCGCCACAAGTGTTGCACTAATGGGCATTCCCAAAAAAATGAAAAAATTGATTCTGGCGCCACCTCACAAACCTGACAAATTTGGGGGACATCCACGCCTCTAGTTGGCAACAGATCTCTCGTTGCCAAAATCTCGTCACAAGCCCTCCATAGAAAAATATGCACTCGTGGTGGGAGCTTTAACTGCCATAACCGACGTTAATTGGATGGAAAAACTCTTCAATCTCCGTCTTTTTTCCAAGACATAGTAGTAGTGTCAATAAAATCTGATACTCGCAGGTTGGAGTAAAGTGGATTTGGTCCAGTGATAAGGGAGAAATTGGGGCTAGGAACCCATCTATCACGCCAAACTGAAAGTTGATCACCTGTTTCAACCCGCCAAAAACCACCCGCTTCTAAGACGGTGCGCTCTGCCATAAGTCCTTTCCAAACTAGAGATGAACTCGAAGAAGGATCTGCCTGGAGGAAAGTAGAATTAGGGAAATATTTCCCTTTGAAAGCTCGTGCCATCAGACAGTTTAGGATAGTCAAAAAATGCCATCTCTGTTTAGCGAGCATGGCACGATTAAAAGTTGGAAAATCTCTAAAGCCCATGCCACCTGCACGCTTTAACCACCATAATTTTCTCCAAGCTCGCCATGCAATATTTTGATCATCGATGTAAGCCGACCAAAAGAAACGAGTAGTAAGAGATTTGAGCGACTTACAGATATGTGGAGGAAGTAAAACACAGCTCATAATATGTGTAGGCATCGCTTGCACAACCGATTTTATCAAAGTTGCACGTCCCACTTGAGAGAGAGTTGCAGCCTTCCATGAAGCTAGTCACTTTGTAACCCGTTCAATTATTAAATCCAGCTAACCAACCTTATCCCTCCCAAGAAGCCACTGAAATCCAAGGTATTTGTCTTCCTTGAGACTTTTTCGAATGCCCAAAATATTCTTTATGGAAGTACACCTGCTTTCCGAGATAGAAGGGCTAAAGTAGATCGCAGATTTAGGTAAATTAACTTTCTGACCTGATGCTGATTCATAAAGTCGGAGAATATCAAGTAAAGAGCGTGCCGAGTGAGGAAGATCTTGCAAGAAAAGAAGTGAGTCATCTTCAAAAAACGTGTGTAATGGATGGACTATTCAATCCACCTATTAGCCTCAGCTCTCCACATAATAGAAGATAGGCCCTGAGTACAGAACATAAAAGGAAAAGGCGAGAGAGGGTCTCCTTGCCTTATTCCACGAGAAGGCTGAAAGCGACGAATAGGAGCACCATTAACCAATAAAGAAAAACTTGTTGATTCCACACAAGCCATAACTAACTAAATCCAACCTGCAGGAAAACCCAACCGAAATAACATGTACCTAAGGAAGGACCACTCAACTCGGTCATAAGCTTTTTTCATATCAGGTTTGACTGCAAATGCACCTCGGTGACTGCCATGTATGCCATTAATTGTGTGGCATGTTTCCAGTGCAAGAAGTGCATTGTCCGTCAACAGGCACCCCGACACAAAGGCACTTTGAATTTTAGAGATCACAAACGGCATTATCAGCTTTAAACGATTAACCAAGAATTTTATGATGATTTTATAAACCACATTGCAGAGGCTAATAGGATGAAACCTGCAAAATCTACTGGGTTCTTGCACTTTGGGATTAGTGCTAAATAAGTGTGGTTTAGATCAGAAGGCATAATACCTACGGCGAGGAAATCCATGACCGTAGCAATTACTAACTTGCCAACTATATGCCAATATTTCTGGTAGAAAACTGGAGGAAAGCCATTGGGCCCCAATGATTTAGTTGGATGCATCTGGAATAACGCAGCTTTAACCTCTTCTGCTGTGTACACTACGTGGGTGAAATGGGACTTACCGTGGCCTCCCTCGCGGTAACAACCGTGGGGAGGGCCGCGGTAATTCCCGCAGTAAGTTGGGGCACGGTCATGGTCTTACCGCGCACGAAGCCGCGGTAATACCGCGGCCTTACCGCGTCACAGGTCGCGGTAAATATTTTAAATAATTTTAAAAAAAAAAGTGGATGAATTCGGATGAATATTCATCCGAATTTATCCACAAAACCCAGAAAAACCCAGAAATTTGAAATTCATCTGAATTAGAAGAAGAAGAATAGAGAAAGAAAGAAAGAAGAAGAATAGAGAAAGAAAGAAGAAGAAGAAGAAGAAGAAGAAGAAGAAGAAGAAGAAGAAGAAGAAGAAGAAGAAGAAGAAGAAGAAGAAGAAGAAGAAGAAGAAGAAGAAGAAGAAAGAAAGAAAGAAAGAACGAAAGAAAGAAAGAACAGAGAAGAAGAAGAAGAAGAAGAAGAAGAAGAAGAAGAAAGAAGAAGAATGAAAATGAAGAAGAAGAATGAAAATGAAGATGAAAATGAAGAAGAAGAAGAAGAAGAAGAATGAAAATGAAGAAGAAGAATGAAAATGAAGATGAAAATGAAGAAGAAGAAGAAGAAGAAGAAGAAGAATGAAAATGAAGAAGAAGAAGAAGAAGAAAGAATGAATGAAAGAAGGAAATAAGAAGAAAAAAGGAAAATATGAAAACTGGAAGAAAGAAGGAAAGAAGAAGCAAGAAGAAAACGGGAAGAAGAAGAAAGAAGGAAAGAAAGAAGAAGAAAACGGGAGAGGATTTAGGATGAAGATGAAGATGAAAATGAAAATGAAAATGAAGAGAAAGAAAACGGGTGAAGAAATTAAAAATAAATCTTACCGCGGTCTTACAGCGCTTTCGGCCGCGGTAAACGTTGGAAGCGAGCTGGCAGCGAACGTTACCGCGGCCGTACCGCTCTTTCGGCCGTGGTAAACGTGGCTCGCTGCCACTTTACCGCGGCTTTTTGCGCGGTAAAGGCCGCGGTAAAACGTCTTACCGCGGCCTTATGCGCGGTAAAGGCCGCGGTAAAACGTGTATCATCGACGTAGTGGTACGGTCGGATATGGCCGGATAAGTTCCGATGCCATTGCTGCCGACACCCGAGGCTCAACAAGGGACAAGACTTCCTCCTGTCTTGATGATCTCATAAAGGTGAAGAAATTCTGAAAAAATTGAGTGGCTTCTCTTTCAATGTCATGATGCTCAGTAAAAACTTGGTATTCCTATCACCATCAGCCAACCAATTATGATGAACTCGTTGGCTCTAAAAAGTCTCCTCTCACTCGAGTAAAGTATCTAACTCCTTTTGCAGCTCTCCTCGATGCTCCGGGTCCGTATCCGATGTGGTATTACCCACCATATCACCCAACTTATCTTCCAAGTAGCGTATACGGTGGTGTAAGCCTCGAAACTCTTCACGATGCCAGCCACCAAATTTTGTTCTGCCTTTCTGAAGGCGTTCTGACAGGTGTTGATCAGTGCACGGGAAGTAAAAGTTCCTCACCCAAAATGAAGGAAAAGCCCCCTGCCAAGATGCCACCGAGGAGCTCTATCTAACCTTTTTTGAACAAAAATTCCTCTTGAAACCACGCGTTCCCGATGAATGGCACACCGGAAGAACTGAAGTCATCCAGAAAAACATCCGAAATGGCTGATCAGAACGCTTCCATCTGAGTATGTCTGCGAGGTAGACAACCATGTTTCTCATCAGACCATAAGATTTCGTTGAAATCTCCCACGACCAGCCAAGGGAGTGTGCAGGCCGCCCCCAAAGATCTCAACAAAACCCATAACTCACTACGCCGTGTTGTTTCTGGATGCCCATAGAAGCATGTCAGCCGTTAAGTAATGCCTAAACCAGTCACCTGCGCATCAATATGATAATCTGACGATGAAAGCACAGTGACTTGCCATCCATCTCACCATAGCAAAGCCAGGCCACGCTTCCGACCATCACAAAGGACGACAAAAGCATGATGGAAATCCTAGTTTGCGACGAGTAGCGGGTTTGGTTGGGGGAAGGGCGCTACCAACTGTGTCAGCTGGCAGCACCCACGTGGCCCTAGTGTAGCCAGCAGCCCGCTACTGTGCCCCCTACTAACAGTAGCGGGCTGGGTAACGCCAGGCATGAAGGAAGCGGATAAAAAAGAAGCGGGTCGGGTAGCGGGCAATCTCACTATCTTGGCGCGGGTCGCCCCCTACCCAGAGCCCATTATGTACGTACTGAGATTGACATGTCTCCTCCCAAAAAACAGTAAGATCATAAGTTGATTGAATTTAACCTCTAATATGTTGTCCTTATTGGTGCTGGGAAAAAAGGGAAAACGGACAATTTTCTTCCCCAAACACCCGTCACACGAAGCGGAAACAAACAATCACGATCAAATCATGCACACAACAATTTAACGTGATTCGGCTCTTAACTATCCTATATCCACAAATGAGAGAAAATCCACTAAAACAACTCGACACGATATGAGAATTACAAAAGACTTTTCGTCCTAGCCATCTCGGCTCCGGGACCTCTCTTCTCTTTTTTCACCCTCACATCTTGTCTCCACCACATTGATTTTTCTCTCATACCCAAAACTCTAACACAACATGTCTTTATATAGGCTACACACAAACCTAATCACATTCTAATTAGGAAATAAAATCCTACTTAAATTAGTTACTCTAAACTTGCTCATCAAGAAAATAATCCTACCCAAATCCTCAAGCTCTTCTAATTTGAACAAACTTATCCAGCAATTGGATCAACTAGTCATTACATTTACATACTTCAAGAAAATTCTGTTTGCAGTATTTGCATCATCATATGAACTCATTTATTGTCTTTGATTGGTAGGTAGCAAATTTCTGTAGTGCAAAAGATTACGGGAGCCTTTGTAGTCGTTGGATTAAACCTGAAATAATCACGGAGGAGGGTTGAAGTATGTAATAACTAGTTTATATGATGTATACTGAAAGCATTTTTTACTTGACTGTTTTTGCTTGGTCTTATAAGCATTTTTAAATATTTTACTTTGTTGTTATATGGACCATATATAAGTTTATAATTTTTTTTGTTAATTCAGATACTTTATTTTATTTTTCTGTTAATTTAGATATTTTATTTATTGTTGTCGTGTAGGTCTGGTAGGGGGCAAGAAAATATAATTTATTTATTTTGTTATAAATGAATAATTAGGACCGGTCAACTATTAGGGATTTTAGGAAAAAAGCGATGCGATAGTGAACCCTAGCCGCCGCCCCCCCTCTCCCGCAACTTCTTCGATTTTCTTGTTCTATTTCTCCTTCCTTCAATTATCCTCTAGAATTTAATTCTAAATCTACCATCCTCTTCCCCCTCTCTTTACCTTTATGTTGATATAATTTTTACTAGAAACCTCTTGCCGCTACCACCGTTGTCCGTTTTTCATCGTTGAGCGCTTCTTCCGTCACACGATCGAATCCACCGGCGTTGCCGTCGATCTAGAACCTCCACTAGCCAGAGGATTCCCCTTTTGATCCGCTGCCTTCGTTCATCCCCTGGTGTGCCGCTAATTTTGTACTTTGTTTGATTTGGTTTATCCTCTAAAGGAATATGGTCTCCCTTATCCTGCTCTGGTCCAAGCGTCACCGCCTGGGTGGATTCGTCTTTGCAGGCGTGAAACGAGTCTCACCAGCGACTCCTACACAGACGAGGTTGGTGCACTTCCAACCTCACTCAGGACCATGAGGCTTTGGAAACCGAGACAGCTGGGTAAAAAGTCGATCCAACTATTTCCGTATTGCTAATTACAACTCCCATTTAAGTATTGTTTTTCTATATTGGTTGGACTACCCGTTTGTTCTCTTCCCCCATGTTATTTTGTGTCGTATTATTGGAGTAGATGATTAGGAATTGTTTCTAGTACCATACAGGCTTGCTTTGGGTACTCCTTGCCAGCGCACTGTCGTAACGAGCTGATACCATTTTGCTCGTATGGAGCATATCAGGGGTATCGGGTGTCATTCAGACGTGTTGTCCGTCATGGCTATTATAGTGCTCTTAAACCTTTTTAGGCAGAGCAATGACTACCAAAGGCTCTGCTTTGGTATTATGAGCAACTTTATGTTCAAACTATCTATTTTTGCATTTAGTCCTTCAGGGGAGGATTGGGTAGATTTTCTTATTGATTCTATGTTTTTGGCTTATTTTGTAATATTTTCATATTAATAAAATAAGCTCTCTGTTTTAAAAAAAGGACCGGTCAACTGATCCTACAATGTTGGTCGAAAAATATTTAGGACCAGCTGGCCTGAAAACAACGTACAAGCGACTTCTTATTTTGTACCATCAACCGGTCCAAAAGTGATTGGTCCGAGATTAGGATCGGTTCATCAAAATCGGTCATAATATTAGGGCCAATACTTATAGGATCAGTTTTCCAGAACCATATAGAGCTAGTCCACTGCCTTTAGGACCAATCAAAACCGGTTCTGTTGCCTACTCGACTCATTATCACCCCTAATTAAATGTGAACAATTTTTTTTAACAAAAAAAAAAAGCTTCAAGTATTATTGAAGTTTCCTTGGTTTTCCTGTTTTTAAAATTACAGTGAGGACTTAAATTTTCCAATGTGGATCCGCCATAGGCTGTAGCAATTATTACACTCCATTATTACACTCCATTAATACACTCGTATGACCGTATCCAATGGGTCAGCTGAAGGATGGGGCAACCAATATTATGGTTCACCATTTCAATTTTCTTTGAATGGACTGATATGAATAGTTCAGTGGGTCCAATTTTTGTCGATCAAATGCCAAGAGTCTGGAATTGAATCATCAGCCATTAGATCAGCTCAAACAAAAGAATAACTGGTCAATCCGCCGAAGGTCATCATACTTTTTAAAAATGAGCAAAAATAACCTAATGCCATGAACAGTAATTAATATCCAATAAAGCTTTTGTTATTTTCAAATATTTGCAAGTCAGACCCCTATATTCTCATGAGTTGCATTTGCATTCAATATTGGTCATTTGTCTTCAAATCAAAAGCCACAAAAAAGGGTCTATAAGAACTCAATTGATTAATCATAAATTCTTTAATCTTATTTATCGGCTTTACCATTATTATGTATCTCATGCAAAAATTGAAATTATCTCTTAAACCTCTCATACTTATTTTAGTTTGCACATTAAAATCCAGGTTTTATGATTGTAACACATGAATAATATATAGTTTCCTACCTTTTGCAACTGTATTTTTTTTCTAACTTTTTGAATATTTTTAATATTTTCAATATCTTTTATTTTTAAAATCCTTTCATATTAGTCCTTTTTTTCATAGCAAATGAGGTCCGCTTTGCCAGGAAATAATTACTCCACATTTTACAAATATTATGACATTTTAAGTTTGTAACAATATCCAACTTAAAACAATTGACAATGAGTGGAGATGTATCTTCTTATTATAAGTATTAGTTTAACTTTTTATTTGGATCATGTGAGATTTCTCACTTCAACACACCCCCTCACATATCATATGGGCATTTTTGGGCATTTACAATGATTGGTTTTTTTATTAACCTACTGTGATACCATGTAAAAGTATAAAACTTAAAACCAATTGGTAATAAGTGGAGAGACCTCTTCTTATTATAAAAAATAGACACGATGATTTATAATTTTTGTATAAATTATTTGAATTTTTATGTTATGATGTTTAAGTAAAAACATCCTAAAATAAATGTTGAAAAATAAATGTGATAAACTTTGTACAAAAGGATATAAAATTCAATGGAAACAATAAAGTTTAAGAAAAGAAATATTTTTCTTTAGTTTTTGTTTCTCCCACAATTTATAGGATCCACAACATTTGGTATTGCAAATTAAAAGAATGAAAAACTTTAAAGTGACCCAGAATAAAATATTGAAAACTTTAGTATTGATGTTCAAAAAGAAGAAAAGTAAGAGTTTAAAACCCCAAAAAACAAATAAGAAGAGGAGGTATATAAGACTTATTGTAGAATTGGTTGTAGAGGATATATCAATCCCAAATAACTATTCATCTACTCACTTCAAGTTTGTAATTCTTCTTCTATATATTTAGTAGTGGTACAATTAATCAATGGTAGTGGTACAATCGGTACCACTTACACTATGACAAGTCATCTTTTTTTTTTCAAAAAAATTATCCAATAGATTTAATTTCTTATTTACACCTAACGTTTTTAATTTTATCGCATAGGTCATTAATGTTTCAATCTTCATTTTATCTTCTCTTCCCTTTTTAAATATGATAGCTAAGTAAGGAAATTGTGTACGTGGGTTAATTATAACTCTATACAATTATGAATTTTTTTATGGAAGAATTATACTATCCCAATGAGATTAATCCCTCATTTGCATGTAACTTTTATAATAACAAAATTCATGGAAGAAAAATATGTGATTAATTATGACTATATAATAACGAAATTCGTCATGGAAGAATAATATTATCCTTTTCCAACAAGATTGAGTAGACCATCACGATTTGATGAAATTTTTTATTTATTTATTTATTAATATTTTTCTCAAATTGGTAAAGAGACTAACTCTATGGTTTGACTTTCATTTTAACCATTTTGCGCAATTGGCCCCTAAAGTCTAAGAGCTTCTAAGGTATAATGTCAAAAGTTCTAGACCTAAATTTGTTTTCTAACCTTTAATTAAATTTTAGTTTCTCATTTTTTATGAAATTATACCATTAATGATAATTGTTTATATCCTTTTTATTCAATTACAAAAATATACTCACTCCGTCTCAAGTATGTTGTCAAACACTAAAATATTTTTATCCCAAATGAAATGATACTTTTCCATTTTTATTTTATTTTAGTTCACTTTGTCCCTTGCAATGCCCTCACTCAAAAAGTATAGGGAGTGCGTTGGGAGAGGTTAGAATTGGGCTTAGAAAGGGATAATGATTAAGGTTCAGGATACGGTGTGCTTTGTGTTAAAGTGAGTCACTCTAGGCCAAACTCCATTTAATTTCAAAATCCCCATTCCATCCCCACAACTCATCCTCTTCTCTCTTCGCATCTCTGTTTCTTTCTTCGGTGTCGATTTCACGTTCTCAACCATTTTTTTAGTTTTCTTCGTTCTTTTCATGATTCGTTGTTTTTAATCTTTGTGATTCACACACTACGTACAGAAGGCAGGCGTCACTGCGGCCAAACGCGCAGTTGGCCCGTGGTACCAACTGCGGCGACGGCCGCAGTGAACGCCGCAGTTGGAATGTCGGCAGTTTTGATCTCACTGCGGCCGAGGCCGTGGTACGTACTGCGGCCTCACTGCGGTGATTACCGCAGTAATCATGACAGCAGCTGCCAACCATTTTGGCGGCGCCGCCAATCTGTACTACGGCCTTCACTGCGTCTTTGGCCGCAGTACAAAGAATTTGACTTGAATGGAATCTAATGATTCACGCCTTCCCCACGTAGTGACATTATTCTGGTTGTTTTCATTATCATTCTTCGTTATTTCTCAATGGCGTCTCGGGCTCGAGATTTGACTTGAATGGAATCTAATGATTCAGGCCGCAATCCACCGCGTCGGAGCAATCCACCGCATGGAATCTACTATACGGTCGTCTCTTCGCTGGAATCTGGAGAATTTTTGTGTTGAATTATGATCTTGTGGCGTCCAGATCTGTACTGAGCAAGATGTAAGTGGCTACAAAATTCGGAGGTAAGGATTTCAGACATCATATCATTTTCTAATAGACACTATAGAAACGTGTAAATAAATCAATAAACAGTATAAACTCTCGTAATAGACAGTATTGCATATCAATTCAGACACTATACAATTAATTATAAATTAACAAAAAATGTTTTATTTTATGTTATAAACTCTTTTATACATTATGAAACAGTTTCTGATATTTATTTAGACATTATATCATTTTAATAGACATTATAGATATGTGTTAAATAAATAAAGAAACAATATAAGTTGTTGTAGTAGACTGTATTGCATATCAAATGAGACACTATGCAATTAATTATAAATTTACAAAAATTGTTTTATATTAAGTTAGAAATGCTTTTGTAAATTAAAAAATAAGTTTATTCGATGAAATTCATTGTTTATAATGAAATAGACAGTTTCGCTATCACCTAAAATGTTCAAAGTAAATAAATAATTTTTTTCTAATATTTATTCAGACATTATATTACCTTCTAATAGACACTATAGAAATGTATAAAATAACTAAATAAACTCTTGTAAAATACTCAATAGACAGTATTGCGTATCACTTAGACATTATGCAATTTACTATAAACTATAAATTAACGAAAAATTGTGGGAATTAATTTCTAACTATCTTGTTCCACAAATTGCAGCGATGGCAACAGCGACGTTGCCGCTGGCGATGGTGGGGACCCTGGTAGCGGCAGTGGTTCTAGCAGCTGCAGAGGTGGTGGGGACGACAGTGGCAGTGGTTCCGGTGACTGCGGTGACGGTTTCGGCGGCAATGACGGTGGTGTTGGCGGCAACAACGGTGGTTAGCAGTGAGAGAGTGATGAGAGCTGTGATCTTGGTTGTTAAAAGGTAGTTTTGTCAATTAAAAATTGGAGGTTTGCGGGCTGGGTGTTTTTGCTAGGTTTGGGTTACAAGTTGTTTTAACAACTAGTACGTAAATAAAATTGCTGCCAAAAAATTGGAAATTGTTACAACAAAATTGGAAATTGGAGATTGCTCCAATAATTTAAAAAATTGGATATTCCTCTAATAAAATTGGAAATTGGACATCGTTGCAATGAAATTGGAAATTGGACATTGTTCCAACAATTTTCTAAATTGAATATTCCTCCAAGAAAAGTGGAGATTGGATATTCCTCCATCAAAATTGCAAATTTAACTTGGTTAGAAAATTGGAAATTGGACATTGCTCCAACGAAATCAGAGATTGTACATTAATCCAAAAAATTGGAAATCGGTCCCAACAAAATTGGAATTGGAAATTAGATATTCCTCCAAAAATAATGGAAATTAGACTTGGTTACGAATTTTGCAATTGGATATTGCTCCAATAAAATAGAAGATTGCAAAAAAATTGAAAAATTGACATTGTTCCAACAAAATTGAAGAATGGAAATTCTTCCAACAAAATTAAAAATTGAACTTGGTGATAAATTTGAAAATTGGACATTCTCTAATAAAATTGAAGATTGCACATTGTTCCAAACAATTGGAAATTGGACATTGTTACAAAAAATTAGAAATTTGACATTGCTACAACAATTTTCGAAATTAGATATTGCTTCAATAAAATTGGATATTGGATATTTCTCTAACAAAATTGAAACTTGGACATTGTTCTAAAAAATTGAAAAATTGATATTGTTCCATCAAA
This sequence comes from Stellera chamaejasme, assembly GCA_024586325.1. Lineage (NCBI taxonomy): Eukaryota > Viridiplantae > Streptophyta > Magnoliopsida > Malvales > Thymelaeaceae > Stellera > Stellera chamaejasme. The sequence goes on along the minus strand of CM044981.1, from coordinate 50,507,669 downwards.
ATTAGAAATTGGATATTGCTTGAACAATTTTGAAAATTTGGCATTCCTCAAGTAAAATTGGAAATTGAATTTTGCTCTAATCCAATTGGAAATTGACATGTAGCGTGTGTATGTCTCAATGAGACTTGAGAAAATACTAACAAAGTGACAAGTAATCAGACTAAGTCATTGGTATTATGTAATTAAATATGTAGTTTGAGTAATTTAACCATATTATTATGATAATTATGAACATTTTATATTTATATATCTGTATTAAAATATTATAATTACAAGTTAAATTATTAAACCCAAGTAAAACATAAACAATTTACTAAAATAGAATAAACTAATTTAAATAATACTAATAATAAAATATTCGAACTTCATCCATTTCCTGTGATTAATTTTATGTTCGGGTCATTTCGGGTATTTCGAGTTCCTTCGGGTATGGATTTGGTTTAATCGGGTTGGGGTCATTTCGGGATCGGGTTCTGGTTGATCGGATTCAGACCATTTTGGGTCCAGATTGCCATCGGGTTGAGCTTATTTTGGATTAGGTCGGGTTCAAGTTTAGGTCCTTCGGGTTTCAGGTCGTTAACTTTCTTGGTCATTTTAGGTCGAGTCAGTTTTTGACATCCCTACATCTTACCCTCTTCACCGATTTATTGTTAGTTGACCTTGGGGGAAATACCTAGCTATAATGGTCCTCCAGTTCTCCTTCGAGCATTGGTAGAATAAAGACTTTCAACCTAAATATGATCTTTATCTCTTTCTCTGCACATAATCCAATATTAGCTAAGTTTTCACTTTGGGTAATGCTACACTGATCTCTAGTAACTGTCAGAAGGGAAATAACAAATTTCTTGAATTACAACATGCATTAATTTAATATCATGCTAAGTTTCTAACTAGCATAAAGCTTAACCACGCTGGTGCAAAGCTGTAATGAACGATCAACGTCAAATTGATGATTTGTGACTTCATTTAAGACTGACTTCAACTAAACCTATCATATGCATAACTAAAATTAGGAGTACTAAATAGAGTAACATTAAATTAGTGATCGTTCGCTACAACAAAACAGTGCATTTGATATGGTTATTTATGTCAATGTAGCACAGTTTCAACCATATGTCAAACGAATTTAACACGGTTCCTACATAAATTAAATATACGTAGTAGAATGATGTGTGTCAAAAAATGTACACGGTTTGAAAGAATCGTGTTGGAAGATTAACACAGTTAAGCATACATGATTTACTGTTTTAGTATTTCGAAAACATACCAATTCCGACGTTTAACACGGTTAACCGTGTCAAATGCTAACCGTGTTAAATGTCAATACATCGATTGACACATTTACATTTAACACGGTTAACCGTATTGAATTATTTTTTTTAATTTTTTTTCCTTCATATATATATATGAAGGAAAAAAAATTAAAAAATATATATATATATATAACATTTTCTCCACATTTTTATTAGCCAAATCTCTATAGTAGCAATATAAAACATAATATTAGATTAAGTGCTATATATATGGAAAATAATACTCCCTCCGTCCCAAAAAGAATGCTCTGTTTGACTTTTGATGTTGTGTTTGACCTCAAATTTTGTTATGAAGAATTGTTTTAAAAACTTTAAAATAAATATATTTACAAAGTGCAAACATTCAATTATCATTTGCATATAAACTTTCTCATTTTTAATATCAAAAGATTGGAGAAAATAATTCATAGATTAAATGCTCAAAAAGAAATTGAGCATTCTTTTGGGATGGAGGGAGATATTTTTCAACTAACATCCACAAACTAAGATAAATCAATAAAATGCATCAATATATTCCAACTAATCCATACACTAACATAATCAACCTTAATATTTTCATCATTCAATTCATTTTCACCTACGACTACGTATATAATTGACTCTGGGTAGGGGGTCAATCTGCTACCCAACCGGCTACCAAGGAGCGACATTGCCCGCTATTCAGCTCGCTTCTTTTCTGCCCGCTTCTTTGATGTGTGGCGCTACTAGCCCGCTACCGTTAGTAGGGGGCTGCTAGCTACCCCAGGGCCACGTGGGCAATGCCAGCTGACACCGCTGGTAACGCCCTGCCCCCAACCAAGCTCGCTACCAATGCTTTTTTAAAATAAAAAAATTCTTGTTTTCAGCATTTAATAAATGGTTGTATAATGTTCTTATTTATTAGTATTTATAAATTAGAATTAAAAACAAAAAATAAAATTGATTATAAATTAACAAAGTGTATCAATTACAATAACAAAATGTATCAATTACAATAAAAAACATCCAAAATCTAATTGTTTTTACAAAAGTGTCCAATGGAGAAGGAAAAGCATAATCGTCGCCCAAGTCGTCACATGGCAGCGACCGCTGCTCTGACTGACCCGACGGCTGTCTGTTAAACTTGAAAGAGAATGGCTCAAAGGTCTCATTACTCCGCCTGAACGTGTCCTAGTCGTACCTGAAGTTGTGTGGGTGTTGCTGAGGCTGCTATTGCTCCTGCATCGTCGGCTTTACAGGGTTATAGTAATCAACACCGCAGATGTTGGGTGTCTGGAACCCTGTGTGCTAGGATGACCACTAAGACTGCTGCGGCGTCGAGATCATGTATGTGGTGTAGTTTGGTGGCACGTACTGGTCCTGCCATGGCCGGGATGATCCTCCTGCAACCAAGTCCTGGGGCACCTGATGCTATTGTAAGATGCCCCTGTCTAGAAGCGTCGGCAAGATGATGCTGAAGGATGTGTCGTACTACCGCTGTAGCTCCATACAAAGAGCATGCTGCATCTCCTCGACCCAATGCCACTCCTTCTGAAGAGTACGGTTCATATGAACATCGTACTCAGCCTGACGCTCCCTCAGCAAACGCAACTCATCCTCCTAAGGCCATCCTCCTCCGGCTTCCAGCCGCCTCCTTAACTACAAGATCGCTCTGAAATCATGCGCTGTCTTCAAGCCTTGCTTCTTTCGCATCTTCAATGCAGCTTCAGTGGTCGCATTTTTTCGGACCCTCTCGGAGATCTTCTTTAACTCCTCGGTGTTCATCCCATCTACCAGCTTATCCCTATTGCCCTGAGGGATCCCTTTTGGCCTCTTTCATTGCCAATGTTCATAAGTCAGATTCTCCTCACAGAGAGGGTATTTGCTCCACATTTTGCATACATGTCAATCAGTGCAGTATCTGAAACTTGTTCAAGTTCAAGTCTCCTCGTGATGTATCCATGTATAATAGAAACTTAATTGTAAAATTAATTAAAATATAGGGACTAACTTTCACCTTTCCATGTCCAACCTAAAAAATGGGAAACACTATCTCAGTCATACAATTCTTAACTTTTATTCCCAAAACGTTTTCACTTTCTATTTTATATACCTACAACTAAATCATGATCATTTTAGGGTTAAAATTAAGGGTCTCTTTAGGGTGCATTGAAGCGCATCCTAATTGCTTAAGAAAACAACTTAATTACATATTATTCCATTTGCTTACACATTAACTCTGAAAATCCGTGTCCTTCCTTTCTGTGTTGCTCCTCTTTAGCCAACTTGGTGATCCAGGTTCTAAAATTTATGACACGTGTTACCTAATTCATGTTACACAACGTTATTATTGACACTTTGTGATAAAATCTTGGTCCTGAGTCAAGTTCATGATCCGGCTTCTAAAGCTTATGATTCATGTTGCCTAATTCATGTTACACAACGATATTATTGAAACTTTGTGACAAAATCTTGTTTCTGAGCTGATAGTCTCGTTTCTTTACGGCCCGAACTCTCAGATGCTGGATGGAGTGACTTGACGTTGGAAACGACGATCGGCTATTTACGGAGTGATCTGCAGAGGGTGAAACAGAGTACTCATGAGTAGAAAGAGGAGTGAGAGAGTGTAGATAAGGTGTACCTTTCCCAAGTCTTCCTTTTATAGGCGGTCTCGAGGTCGTGGATGTCCCATGACCTGAGGTAGGTGGGTGGTTACCCATATTTCCGACTAATGGGGAAGGTGGAATGGTGGCAAACGTGGGAGGTTCTTACGCATCATGACGGTTAACCGTCACCCTACTTTAATTGAGGCTAAGTCTTGTAGACGATCCAGTTTCACGAAGGCGAAGGCATGGTCTTGCCTGTTGTTGCAAGTCTTCCACGCGAGGGCGTGGCTTCACATCTTGCGATGTGCCCCGAGTGGGTCGTTGCGAAGGCAACTTTGCTTGGGTAGTGTACCAAGGTGCCTCCCCCTGCAGGCGAAGTATGGGTTGGGTGTCTGTACCCCGCGTTTTGTCCATCTGCCTTGTTACCGTTGGACTTCGTTTCTGAAAGGGTGTGCGCATTTTTTATTGTTTGGCCCAGTTGACACGTGTTGGGCTGGGGATGAGCGTCACTTGGACGCGGCGTTTCACGTCCTAGTGGGGGAATTTAAATACCCATTTTCATTTTTTCGTGGAGGTCTGGTTACTTTTCCACACGCGACTTGAACCTTTCGTCTCCCTTCCCGAGTTCTCGTCGTCTGATGTTCTCATTTGTAATTGTGGCTCGCCATCATTGATCTTTATTTTTGATCGATTTCTCTCCATTTTCGTTCTTCGACTTCTAAGGCTCCCCTTCGCGTTAAGGTAGGCGATCGATCGGGTGAGCAGTAGGTGTTTGGTGAAATGTCTCTTTGTTTCGTCAATTGATTTCTCCTGTTTTGTTGGCGCAGGTATGGCACCCAAGGAAGCCACTTGCCCTGTGTTGCCCCCTAGACTCTTTCCCTTCGAACTGGCTTAGCTTGATGGGTTCGTTTTGTGTTGAGCCGGTGTTAGCACCGGCCATCTGGTTGATCAGGAGGTGCGGCCACCGTATGAAGGATGGAGGCCGGAGCAGCAAGGCACCATTGTGGACTCACCGTTTGCTGCTCCCGCAGGGCCAAGGGGTTAGTTTCTTGTTGGCCCTTTTGTATGTGATGGTTCTTATACTGAATGCTGTTTTTTGCAGATGAGACCCCGCGAGGGGACTTGGAGATGGGAAAGCAGAGGGCTGTGGCCTGCATTGTGATGTAGATTCATCTCGATTGTGTGAAGGGCAAGGCCCTTGGTGAGATTCGTCCTCCTAGCAAGAAGAGGCCTGCCTCGAGTGAGCTGGCACCCATGCAGGGAGAGGCGAAGAGGATGAAGGTAGTTGAGGCGAAGGCCACGTCTCAAACGGTCACATCTGGCAATGGGATACGTATCATGCCCTTAGTAGTGGAGAAGGCAGCGCGGCTAGTGGAGGATCATGATGAAGTGGAGGATCATGATGAAGTGCAGGCGCCCGCGACGAACATTTCAGGTGTTGGGAGGGGCCCTGCTGCGAGTGCTGGTGTGTTGACTGGTGAAGTTCCTGCCTAGGAAGCGGTAGTTCGAAGAGGTTCTGTGTCGAGGGTAGAGGGGCCAGCGCCTGTTCATGAAGCGGCGATAGGAATTAGGCCATTTGACATGGCCAATTTTGTGACTGGCCTGATGACGATTTCGACCAAGGCCGGGGGGAGTGTGGGATCTGATGTGATGAAGCTTGTACCGGCGAAGACCTCTAGGTTGTCTACAGGGGCGCTTCTCTTACCGTCCAAGAGGGCTAAGTTAGCAGCTAGGAGACCTGAGAGTGCGGCTAGGGTTGCTCCCATCGCCTCCGCGGAGGTATGAGCTCAAGGGAGTTCGCCTGTGGGTGTGCCTTCGCTGGAATGGATAGCTAGCGGGGTTGAGGCCGTGTCAACTCCTAGAAAAGGCTTCTACCCCTCCCTCCGCCAATGGCGGAGAAGGCAATGCGGCTGCAGCTTCAGAGTGACAAGTGCCGCCGAGGACTGGGAGGTGGGACAGTCTCTGCATTTCTAGGGGTTTTAATGCACTTGCTTTGTGAAGGACTTCGTCTGAGGTGCCTTCTTTTCCTTGTGGTCAGGATGTTCGCGAAGACTGACCTGCGATAGAGGGAAGGTCAGGTGATGACTAGTTTTGTGGCCGTCGTGACGTTTTTGATATAGGCGCGGAGGCTTCATCCCTTGAGGAGGTGGGGGTATGGTCCCACTATTTGGAGGGGAAGCGGCAGGCTGCACAGAAGTCTAGGTGGTTCGCAGATCTTGCCTCGCTGAAGTCTTTGAGTGAAGGTAAGCGCGCCAAGATATTTGAGAGGGAGGGGCGTTCAACAGCGGACGCCTGAGATCTAGTGTTTTCGCTAAAAAATGATTCATCTTTGTTGGAGGGTGGGGACGAGACGCTATGGTCTTGCCTGGAGGGGCTACGAATGCCGCATGATCATAATTTGGTGGGCAGGACCTTGGAATCCCCGCGGCATTACTTAGGCAAAGTAGCTCAACTGAACCTTCAGGTTTGTTGCTGCATGGTGGTTTGTGACATTTTGGTTTGTGCGAGCCCATTATTGATCGATTCTTTTTGCAGGCGGTAGTGAATAAGTATGCTGGTATGAGACAGTGGAATGAGTTCCTATGCTTAGCCAACGCACGGGACGGTGCCCAAATAGAGGAAATCGCCCACCTCAGAAGGGAGCTAGATGTTGCCAAGGAAGAAGGTGAGCGTGCGGCTAAGCGGGTGCAACAGTTGGAGTCATGGTGCGGTTTTATTGTTCGCGAGAGGGAGGACTCCAGGCTGGGGGACTTGTAAAGGAATTATCTATTTCGTAAGCTCCCGCGCGCATTTTAATATAGGAAGAGCATTTACATGTGAAGGAGGTGGAGCTCGCCGTTTTGAGGGAAGTATTGGCCTCGCTGGTCACAGATGCTGAGGCGGCCTGCGCGAGGGCTTGCGCTGAGGCGAATGCCGTGAGGACAGTTATATAGGAGATGGCCACTCGCATTAAGTCAGCTGAGGATGAAGCTCAGGACACCACGCTTACCGCGGAAGACATTGCGAGGGCTCATCTCGCGCTTGGCGAGGATTTCATGAATGTCGTGACGGCCATATGGGAGCTGGAGGCGGTCCCCCTATTTCCTGGGGAGATAGCTGATTCCCCATCAACCATCAAGGTGTCCATATCCGAGAGGATGTCACACCTTAGCGGGAGAGTTGAGGAGCTACGTGCCCAAGGCGAGGCTGGGGTGCACGACTTTGAGGAGGGATGGCTTCGCTGCAGGCTGCGGGTTGAGAAGTTGCATCCCGACCGCAGTTATGACTCATTGGATGCCACTAACACTACGGATCCAGACGTGGACAACCTGCTGCAGTGGGGTGAGGATGGGCAGAAGATGGGGGCTGCTTGGCATGCCCTTTTGGGGGGCAGCGGAGTCCCCAAGGCTGCGGGTGACCCCCCTTATAGGTGTTGACGGAGTCTCCAAATATGTGGATGACCTCCTTTTTGATGGCCGATAGGCCCAATCACCCGAACAGGCCTACCAAAAGGCCCAAATCAATAGCCCACCATAAGGGCCCCATTAAAAACTCAAGTGATTACAAAGACCTAAGTGATATTCCCGGACTTAATAAAACGTTTACCCGGACAAGGCATGGGAGATTCCCGGAGAACCATTTCCCGAACAATACAGGACACTTGTGTAAATAAACGGGATATTGACATATTACGATAATGCCACTCAAACCTGGAACTATAAATACATTCACTATTCATACCTAGAGGGGGGTAACGTTTTACTACTACTCAACGCGACTCGTCAAAAGAACCTCAGAGGACCTCTCTATTTCTTGACAATCGTGCCCCAGCGCACAAAGTCGACCTAATGACGTCAGTTAACATCAGAACTCGTCAGTCAAACCGGAACGTGGCGGTCGCACGCACAGATCCGCCACCAAATGGCGCCGTCTGTGGGAAAGGCGGTGGTCCCCAAAATCAGACAGAACGTGGGGGCCATTCCCGTTCCCGATCATCCAAACCGGAGGGAGAAGGCTCCACCGACGGCCGCACGGCCGATCCCAGCTACAAGAGTTCCTCAGAGGAAACGTCCCATGGGGCAACCTCCCTACGGCCTACTTCCAGCTTCCGTCGAAGCGACATTCGACACTTGGACCCTGACCTTGTCCAAGCAGTACGGATGGTTCTTCAGGAAGAGCGAAGAAACCAGGACGACCAGACTGGTCAGTCCTGTAAGCCTCGGGACAGGCAGTTACCGCGGCAAAAGTGGTCAGACCATGGTAGCCAGCGGGCAGCTTCGCAGCAAGCTGCTTCTCCGGACCGTCAAAGCCGACAGCGGTCAAGATCCCCGAGGGAGCACAAGAGAGACCAATCCCCAAGACCAGAGAGACTGGTACGAGGTGATCTGCGGGACGATGTGATCAGGCAAATGTTGCATCGTCTGGAACAAGTCGAGAGAAATTCGGGCATTCCCAGACCCAAGTGCGAAGTTATCCCTGATGATGGACCATTCACCAGTAGAATTCGAGACAGCCAGATGCCCCGAGTATTTAACTTACCACACCCATTGGAAATATACCAAGGTTCAGGAGACCCCGATGCCTTTGTCCGGAAGTACAAGAGGGCGATGGAGTTGAAAGGTGCCAACGAGGCAGCCCTCTGTAAGTGTTTTGAGGTAGCTCTAGGAGGTCCGGCCTCTACTTGGTATAACTCTCTCCTCCCGAACTCGGTATCATCGTTCGGAGACCTGGCCACCAAATTCACCACGCACTTCATCGGGTGTAAAAGATCGACAAAAAGGGCCATACAAATGTTCGACATCAAACAGAGACCGAACGAAGGCATTCGGGAATTCGTTGAAAGGTTCAACAGGGAAGCGGTACATGTGTCAGATCTGACGGATAACATCCGGATCATGGCGTTCACAAAGGCGCTCCTCCCGAACTCCCAATTAGCTTATGAATTATCTCGCAAAAACTTCGCCGATGTCGAGGAAATGTACACTGTTACTCAGGAACACATGATCGCACAGGAACTGCAGTCCCAGAGGGAGGGGAAGCAGGAAAACAGAGACTGTTCACTCTATTCGTTACATTCGGGAATATCAAATATGACAGATCTGGACCGTTGAGAAAGGGCACGAATAACGAAGCGATGAAGATGAAACATCAAACCGACTCAGTTTCCCGGACATTCTTGTTGGGAAACGGTTACAGAAGCTCGAACCATATTTAGACTAGAGGAGGATAAGACATTCTCATTTTCCCGGACATTCATATTGGGAGACGACCCCAAAAGCTTGAAACGCAACAGCTCAATGACGTATCATTCTCAGTTTTCATATTGGGTTTCCCGAATGTTAACCTGAGGGAAACGATTTCAAAGGGTTTCCCGAAGGTTAACCTGAGGGAAACAGTTTCAAAAGGTTTCCCGAAGGTTAACCTGAGGGAAACGATTTCAAAAGGTTTCGAAGGTTTGAGGGAAAGCGATTTCAAAAGGTTTCGAAGGTTAACCCGAGGGAAGCGGTTGCAAAGGTTTCGAAGGTTCGAGGGAAACGGTTTCAAAAGGTTTCCCGAAGGTTAACCTGAGGGAAACGATTTCAAAAGGTTTCCCGAAGGTTAACCTGAGGGAAACGATTTCAAAGGGTTTCCCGAAGGTTAACCTGAGGGAAACGGTTGCAAAAGGTTTCCCGAAGGTTAACCCGAGGGAAACGGTTTCAAAAGGTTTCCCGAAGGTTAACCTGAGGGAAACGATTTCAAACGGTTTCCCGAAGGTTAACCTGAGGGAAACGATTTCAAAGGGTTTCCCGAAGGTTAACCTGAGGGAAACGATTTCAAACGGGTTCCCGAAGGTTAACCCGAGGGAAACGGTTTCAAAAGGTTTCCCGAAGGTTAACCTTCGGGAAACGATTTCAAAGGGTTTCCCGAAGGTTAACCTGAGGGAAACGGTTGCAAAGGGTTTCCCGAAGGTTAACCTGAGGGAAACGATTTCAAACGGTTTCCCGAAGGTTAACCTGAGGGAAACGGTTGCAAAAGGTTTCCCGAAGGTTAACCCGAGGGAAACGGTTTCAAAAGGTTTCCCGAAGGTTAACCTGAGGGAAACGATTTCAAAGGGTTTCCCGAAGGTTAACCTGAGGGAAACGATTTCAAAGGGTTTCCCGAAGGTTAACCTGAGGGAAACGGTTTCAAAGGGTTTCCCGAAGGTTAACCTGAGGGAAACGGTTTCAAAGGGTTTCCCGAAGGTTAACCTGAGGGAAACGGTTTCAAAAGGTTTCCCGAAGGTTAACCTGAGGGAAACGGTTTCAAAGGGTTTCCCGAAGGTTAACCTGAGGGAAACGGTTTCAAAAGGTTTCCCGAAGGTTAACCCGAGGGGAACGGTTTCAAAGGTTTCCCGAAGATTAACCTGAGGGAAACGATTTCAAAGGGTTTCCCGAGGTTTAACCTGAGGGAAACGATTTCAAAGGGTTTCCCGAAGGTTAACCTGAGGGAAACGATTTCAAACGGTTTCCCGAAGGTTAACCTGAGGGAAACGGTTGCAAAGGTTTTCCCGAAGGTTAACCGGAGGGAAACGGTTTCAAAAGGTTTCCCGAAGGTTAACCTGAGGGAAACGATTTCAAACGGTTTCCCGAAGGTTAACCTGAGGGAAACGATTTCAAAGGGTTTCCCGAAGGTTAACCTGAGGCAAACGATTTCAAAGGGTTTCCCGATGGTTAATCTGAGGGAAACGGTTGCAAAGGGTTTCCCGAAGGTTAACCTGAGGGAAACGATTTCAAAAGGTTTCCCAAAGGTTAACCTGAGGGAAACGGTTGCAAAAGGTTTCCCGAAGGTTAACCCGAGGGAAACGGTTTCAAAAGGTTAACCTGAGGGTAACGATTTCAAAGGGTTTCCCGAAGGTTAACCTAAGGGAAACGGTTGCAAAGGGTTTCCCGAAGGTTAACCTGAGGGAAACGATTTCAAACGGTTTCCCGAAGGTTAACCCGAGGGAAACGGTTTCAAAGGGTTTCCCGAAGGTTAACCCGAGGGAAACGGTTTCAAAGGGTTTCCCGAAGGTTAACCCGAGGGAAACGGTTTCAAAGGGTTTCCCGAAGGTTAACCTGAGGGAAACGATTTCAAAGGGTTTCGCGAAAGTTATCCTTCGGGAAACGGATTCAAAGGGTTTCCCGAAGGTTATCCTTCGGGAAACAGATTCAAAGGGTTTCCCGAAGGTTATCCTTCGGGAAACGGATTCAAAGGGTTTCCCGAAGGTTGACCTCAGGGAAATGGTTTCAAGAGGGATGCAAAATCCCTATTCCAAATTTCCCAGACATTGTTGGTCGGGGAAAATTTCAAAAGGGACGAAAAATCCCTATTCCAAAATTCCCGGACCTTGTTGGTCCGGGAAAATTTTAAAGGAGGGATTGGAATTTGTGTTCGGCTACATGTTTGCCCGAATACGTGTACGGTGCATTGCCCGAACTACATGGTGCATTGGCACACATGCATCATCCTCACATGCATCATTGCCCGGATAGATAGCCCGAACATGTGCTTGTTATCTTCACATGCACATGTGTTTCTAATTTAGCTAAGTAGGCTTAATTAAGTTAGTTTCTCCGGGGAATAAGATCTTGGTGGCGGATCTTGCCCGAATGCATGCTTGCTATTCATGCATGGGCTGACCGAATACATGTATTAATACATACATACATGATCACATTTAGGCGCTTGTTCGGTCTGGGAAAATTTCAAAAGAGGGATGCAAAATCCCTATTTCAAAAAAAATTCCCGAACCTAGTTGGTCCGGGAAAATTTCAAAAGAGGGATGCAAAATCCCTATTTCAAAAAATTCCCGAACCTAGTTGGTCCGGGAAAATTTCAAAAGAGGGATGCAAAATCCCTATTTCAAAAAAAAAAAAAATTCCCGAACCTAGTTGGTCCGGGAAAAATTCGAAATGGATGAAAAATCCCTGTTCCAAAATTCTCGGACCTTGTTGGTCCGGGAAAGATTCAAAGGAGATGTTCGGGCATTGTTGTTTGGGAACGTTTGTATGTATATACACATGCATATGCATGTTGATTGCAACAGACACATTCGGGAAAATGTTGATTGCATGTTGATTGCATGTTCGGCTCTATACATGCAACATACATGTTAATTGCATGTTCAGCTCCATTTGACAGCAATCAACATTTGCCCGGACATACATTCATTTGCCCGAACATACATTCATTTGCCCGAACATATATACGACATACATGTTAAATACATATTCGGCTTCATGCATTCATTTGCCCGAACTTGCATCAACATGTCCATACATCATTGCTCCCGAACATGAACTTGCCAAAGTTGCACAATTGTATTGCCCGGATTACATGTGTTTCCCGAACACATATGCATGTGTATATACATGCAAACTTTTCCCGAGCATGCATGAACATGTACATATATACATGTGTCCGAACATGTGTATTGCCCGAACAACGTTTCTTTTCCTTTATAAATGTTAACCAACATAGGCAACATGCACATGAGTTTGCCATGCTTGCCATATATTCGGGCAACATTCACATGTGCATGCATAAGCCAGCCGAACACCATGTGCATGTTTAGACATGTCAAACTTTCTTTTCCCGAACAATTGTCATGTGCTTTAATACATATTCGGGCAAATTCCCGGACCTTGTTGGTCCGGGAAAAGTTCAAATGGGGATAAGTAAATATCCTCAGTTCAAAATCCCGAACCAGGTCGGTTCGAGGACTTCAAAGGGAGGATAAAATCCTCAGTTCAAAATCCCGAACCAGGTCGGTTCGAGGAATTCAAAAGGAGGATAAAATCCTCAATTCAAAATCCCGAACCAAGTCGGTTCGAGGAATTCAAAGGGAGGATAAAATCGTCAATTCAAAAAACCCCGAACCAAGTCGGTTCGAGGAATTCAAAGGGAGGATAAAATCCTCAATTCAAAAAACCCCGAACCAGGTCAGTTCGAGGAATTCAAAGGGAGGGTAAAATCCTCAAATCAAAATCCCGAAGCTATTCGGACTCCTTACAGTCGGCCGCATGACAAATGGGGGACTTGATGGCCGATAGGCCCAATCACCCGAACAGGCCTACCAAAAGGCCCAAATCAATAGCCCACCATAAGGGCCCCATTAAAAACTCAAGTGATTACAAAGACCTAAGTGATATTCCCGGACTTAATAAAACGTTTTACCCGGACAAGGCATGGGAGATTCCCGGAGAACCATTTCCCGAACAATACAGGACACTTGTGTAAATAAACGGGATATTGACATATTACGATAATGCCACTCAAACCTGGAACTATAAATACATTCACTATTCATACCAAAAGGGGTAACGTTTTACTACTACTCAACGCGACTCGTCAAAAGAACCTCAGAGGACCTCTCTATTTCTTGACAATCGTGCCCCAGCGCACAAAGTCGACCTAATGACGTCAGTTAACATCAGAACTCGTCAGTCAAACCGGAACGTGGCGGTCGCACGCACAGATCCGCCACTAGAACCACTTGGTGAAATAGTCAACCGCCACTACGCAGAACCTGAATTGACCTGGTGCTATTGGCATTGGGCCGATTAGTTCAAGGCCCAATAGGGCGAAGGGAATAGGGTTTGTGATTGCGGGTGACTCTGTAGAAGGGAGTCTCTGTACTTTGGAGTTGATTTGGCATTGATGGCATTTTCGTACCATCGCCACTACGTCTTTTTCAGTGTTGGCCAATAGTAGCCTAGGCTTAATGCTTTATGAGCCAATGTGTCTGCTGCAATGTGGGCACCGCAGGAGCCTTGATGTATGTTCTCGAGCACTTTGTGCCCCTCGCATGTGCTAAGGCAGCGTTGGAGCGGAGAAGAGTATCTAACAAGGTAGTGATCTTTTTTTCAGTGTTGGCCAATAGTAGCCCAGGCGTAGGTCGTTGATGAGTACAAATCGTGTTGTGTGAGTGCGGAACTTACTGTTATGTCCAACTCCTTCGTCAGTTGCATTGAGCTGGGTGACGATAGTTGTTCGCTAGTCTTCTGTTTCCCCCGGAGCTACGATGATGGTATCGAAGTCCAGTGGTTCGACGATTGAAGGTTTGGTGAGGGTCTCAAAAACCAAGTTGGTTATTTCTTTTGATAGCAAGTCAGCTTTAATGTTTTCCGAGCGCGGGATGTGAATGAAGATGACCTCTTCAAAGCATGTGCGCAAGGAATGGATGAGCTTGAGATATTTGATAAGTGTGGGGTTCTTGCAATCTGAGCAACCTTGGACTTGGTGATGACTGGGAATCATGAATGTTGAACGGCGGATTGGAATCGCCATTTTAGGACCTCGGCGAGGGCCTCATATTTTGCAACATTGTTAGTCACCGAGAACTAGAATGTGACTCGTAAAGAAGATTCCATACCTAGAGGTCCTTGCAGGTAGGCACCACCCGCTGGTGAGCTTGTTTTTGAGGCGCCATGAGGAAATCTGTGTGGGCTTGTCCCTTTATTGCCTTGCGCGACTCGTAGTTGAAGTTGTATTCGCTCATCTTAATGCACCATTTGACGAGTCGTCTAGAGTATTCTGGACCGTGATTGTGTGGCCCTGGAAGTAAGGCTTTAATTTTCAAGCGGTGTACACTAGCGCCAGGACTGCTTTTTGTAAGGGAGGGTATCGCGTCTCAGCCGACTACAACGTGTGGCTCGTGTAATAGACGGGCTATTGCTTCCCATCTTCCTCCTTAATGAGGACCGAAGCAACGCTGTTATTGGTTGTAGAGAGGTAGAGGATCAAGTCATCACCATGCCTGGGGCACTTGAGTGTCGGGAAGTTTTAGAGGTGTTTTTTAATGGCCTCGTAGGCCTCTTGGCAATCCTCTGTCCATTTGCAGGCCTTTTTCTTTTTGATTTGGTTGAAGAAAGGCTTGCATCTGTCGCCAAGTTTGGATATGAATCGTCCCAATGCTGCTAATCTGCCGATGAGTTGTTGGACATCGCGCAACCTTTGAGGCTGGCGATGGCTTCTATCTTCTTTGGATTTGCATTTATCCCGCCTCCCGATACTTGATAGCCCAAGAATTTGCCTTCACCAATGCCGAAGATGCATTTCTTTGGGTTTAGTCGCATGTTGTATTGGGGGAAGTTGGCGAAGGTTTCTTCTAGGTCCCGCAGATGGTTGTCCACCGCTTTACTCTTAACCACTATGTCATCGACATAGGCTTCTAAGTTTCTCCCTATTTGATTAGCGAAGACCCTGTTAACCAGCCTTTGGAAAGTCACGCCCGCATTTTTGAGACGGCATCGCCGGTTGTGAACGCCGTCTTTATTACGTCTTCTGGGTCCAAGAAGACTTGGTGGTAGCCACTGTAGGCGTCTAGGAAGGACAGGACAGGGTATCTCACAGTGGAGTCCACCAGTTGGTCGATTGGAGGTAAGGGGACGGGTCTTTGGGGCACGCTTTATTAACTCCCTTATAATCCACGCAGAGGCGTCATTCCCCGTTTTCCTTGTCGGCGAAGACAATGTTAGCGACCCATTCCGAGTAATGAACCTCTTTAATTATATTAGCCTCGAGCAACTTCTGCACATCAGTGCATACAAATTCTATGCGATCGGGGGCCATGCCCCTAGTTTTCTGCCTAATTGGCTTGAAGCCAGGGAGTACATTGAGTTTGTGCAAAATTACCAATGGGTCTATGCTAGGCAGGTCGGTTGGGCTCCACACGAACACATCTATGTTGGCATGAAGAAGGTCTGTCTGCTTGGTGGCTCCCTTGGGAAGAGGGCGGGGCCATCTCGGTACCTCGCGCTTTTGCTTGAGCGAGTGGAGGATGCTGGTATAGGAATCTCTGAGAGGAGGGAGCGCTGGGTAGACCCTTTCTCTAGAGAATTGTAGGGGCGACTGTCGGCAAGGCCCTTAATTTTATCCTGAGCGCGAGGAGGTTGTCCCTTCGCATCGTTGGTCGGGCCTCTTCCGAGGGGCATAGTGATTTTTTTTGCATTCATGAATCTGGTTGCGCTTTCCAGGAAGTGGTCCATGTTGCGAGGTGGGTTGGTGGTAACATCTATGAAGAAACAGGAATTCCATTGGAGGCCTTGCAAACCGGTGAGGAGTCTAGTTTCCTCGCCGAAATTAGGGACCTGGATTGCTTCTGTCTGGAAGCGGTGTATATAGTCCCGGAGGGATTCCTACTTTCTCTGCCGGACTTTCAGAAGGTGCCCTGCAGTCTTGGGTGGTGGGTTGGAGACAATGAAGTGATTAGAAAATGCGCAGGAGAGCTCTTCGAAGGAGTCGAACTGCTTATCGCGCAAGGTGTTGTACCAAGTGGCTGCGGCTCCAATGAGTGTGGAACTGAAAGCGCGGAAAAGTGTGCTGTCATCTGCCTTGGCTATGGCCATTGCTGAGATGTAGCACTGGAGGTGGTTATCAAGATCTGAGAGGCCATCGTAGGCATCAAGCTTTGGTTAACGGAATTGCTCGGGAAGCGAGACTGTTAATATTCGCTGGGTGAATGGTTGGGTCCTGACGTGATTTTTTGACAGGAGTCACCACCAATATTTTTTCCTAGGTCGATTGGATACCTGAAAATGATCTATGAGAGATTTAGAATCGTTTGACAGTTATGTACAAAAATGGTTAATTTTTGTACGCCCAAAATTAGTACCACGGTATTTTTTTTAGATTTTTACTTGATTTTAAGAAGTAAAGAAAAAGACAAAAAAGAAAAGAATTCTTAGTAATTTACATAGCTAAAAAAAATCAAAATATATTGAAAATAAAATTAAAATAATTTAGATTGACATAATAACAAAAAAATTAACTAAGACACAAAAATGTTTAGGCCTAGTGCCTAAATTGTTAGTTTTGAAACTTGTTTGATGACAGGATTGAAACTTCTGAAAATGTGATTACCTAAGTAATATGAGGAACAAAGAATGGACAGAAATAGGAGTTTACCCAAACAAATATTAAAACAAAATATACTTCTTCTTCCCTGCAAAGTCGCAAACTTGCGGGAGGCTCCAATGGTGGTCATGCTTCGGATGCAGAGGAGGGAGGCTGTGCGGCGGCAGAACCGCAGGAGTCAGTAGAGCGGCGCGCCGGTGGATGGGACTGCGGTCTATGGCGTCAGAGGGGGACAAAAAGCGTCTGATGGGCGGTGGTGGGCTGCCTGCGTCGGAACCGTTTATGGTTGTTTTCTCTTCACTCAAGCCATCTCCGGAAGCATGAAAGGGTGGGTTGGCTTCGTCTCGTCGTGGCGGAGCTAGGGGTGTGAGTTTTGGTGACGAAAGGGTGCGTATCGGAGGGGATGGAGTGAAAAGATCCGGTGGGTCGGCGTCGCCTTCCTCCGTTTTTCGGCAGTTTCTGGCGGAGGTAGGGGCACCTTCGGGTTGCTGGAAGCTTGACCGTGAGAATGGGAATGGTGGTTGGTGATGAAATGAAGCAGATGGGGAAGAGAAAAAATGTTGGATTTTGGCTTCGGGAACGCGACCACTACGTAGTTGCAGCTTACCTTGTAATGCACCGAGTAGCGCCTCAGGCGTTACTGTGGGGCCGAAAATCTTGGTAGCACCCAAGGCATTACTAAGGGCGCTACTGGTCAGAGCCTGTCAGAGCTAGTAGCACCCTGGTAATGACTTGGTGCGTTATGAAACTCGGTAATGCCTTGGTGCGTTACAAATATGACAGAAACGCCAACCAGTAATGGACCACCCCATTACCACCGTTAAATAAACTTACCCACTTCCTTTCCCCTTCATTTGCAGACGTTTTCGATCGGGAGAGCTCTGAATTTTTGCTCCGGCCTCTCAGCTCTCTCCTCTATTTTCTTGAACGGATTTGTGCTTCTCAACTTTCTCCTCTAATTAAACTGTTTGATTCTTCTTTTAGTACCACTATTATTTTCCCAGATCTAAGGTGTGAGGGTACAAGGGTGGGATCGAATTTTAGCTCTTCTTTGTCGGGTTCAGGTTTGCCTCGCCTAGATGGTACGTAGTTATTCACGTTCTATTCGAAGGTCGAAGCCGGCGAACTTTGCTTCATTGGCTAGTTCTCGTGTTGGCGATTCAGCTTCCTTAGAGTTAGGCCCCTTAATAGTGGGCTTGGTTAGATCTTCAAACACATCAGGGGCTTCTGACCTTCTGTTGTTGGCGCGGCTCGTTCAGGCGGAGAAGGTGTTAGGTTAGTCACGGATTCATTGCGTGGTGCGTTGGCGTTGGAGGCTTTGCGGGCAGCAAGGCAATGATGGTGGTGGCGAAGCTGGTGATGCATGGAGAGGTTTCGGAGTTGGAGGAGATATCGCCGACGAAGGGGGGTTTTGGCGTACCGAGTGCAGCTCCGGCGGCGGACTTGATGTTATCGGTGTCCGCCGCCGGAGCTGATTATTAATTACTGATTATTTCTATTCAATCAAATATTCGATCAAATATTAATTACTGATTATTTCTATTTATTTTATAATAAACAATTAAGATTTAATAGGTTAAATGTTAAAACATAAAAAAGGATATGAGATAGTAGGGGGTGAGGCGCTACCAGGTCTATCAGCTTGGCAGACCTGCTATCAGGCCTGGTAACGCCAAGTAACGCACTACCATAAAGTAACGCGTCGATTCGTACCGCCATTGTAACGCTCGAGGGCGTTTACCATTCGTAATGGGTTGGTAACGCATTTGGCGTTACTAGACCTCTTCCAGATACGTAGTGGACGAACAGAGGCAGGAATGGAGCTTTTTTTGTTTTGATGATTTTTTTGGTCGAATTGCTTCTCCATCATGATGGTTTGTTGAAGTCTCAATTATAGTCATATTGGAGAGTTTTGCCCAAGGATTAGAAGCTTTGTTCAATGGTAAAAGGAGACTCTTCACCAACAAATCTTGACGGTTCATGGCTGCAGCAAGACAAAAGCTGGGGAGCCTCCGACAGTGCCTCAAGCATGCTACAATTTTCCAAGACCTGCTCCCCCTCTTTTTCTTTCCTTCCTTTTTTTTCTTTTTTTAACTATTATTATTATTAGTACATTATTTTAAACATTAAAAATTACAGATAGATATGAAATAAAATGACAAAATGCACATGAGATAAATGACAAAAAGTTTAGGAATAACGAAATTAACTATAGCTCACGAGACAAAAAGTTTGAAATTAAAAAAAACGCATGAAATAATAAAAATGACAAAAGTTAACGAAATTAACAAAAGCATACGAAATAATAAAAAAAAGTTCATGAAAATAACGAAAGTGACAAAAGTACACGAAAATGATACAAACTACGAAAAATAATAAAGATGACGAAAATGACGTAAAACACACAAGTGGCAAAAATCACATAAAGTAATGACGAAAGTTACATAAAATAACGAAAATGACATAAAATATTGACAAAAATCACATGAATAAAAATACGGAAAAATACCTAAAATCATAATTACAAATTAGGTATTACAACTTAAATTACTACCCTGGACAAAATTAGGTGTCAACAGGTCCAGAGGTGGCCCAGGCCCAATCGAGCTGAGTAAGGCGTATTTGCCTTTTCTTCGCGCTTCTTCATCTACTCGATACGACGAGTCAGGGCAGCGAGAGCGCCGGTATGCGCGGGATCAGGATGGTTCTCCTGCTGGAGCTCCAGGAAAGGTGGCTGAGGAGGTAAGCTTTGCATGTGCCGGGAAGTCGGGATGACTCCTGCCGCGTCCAGGATTCCCTTCAGGGTATCTGCTAAGGTGTTGCGCAGATTCTGCGTAACAGTTTCTGTGATGGTGGTGAGAGTTGTCGGGTCCAAGCCGGGGATGGCAGCTTGTTGGAGGACGTCATTCTGCTGCATCCCACCGGTTCTGCCAGGGGGAATGACGTGTGCTCCTCTAAAGGGAGCGACATTTCCGCGGTGGGAAGTGCATTCATTGGTGGAGTGAACCAAAAAATCAACCCGATGGAGGTGGTGGCCGGTGCTGGTGTTTCTTTCCAAGTTACCATTCTGCCGAGCGCTGCTTCTAGTTCGAGGCATGTTTGCACAGTTGGTATATCTTCGTGGTCTTTTTGTTTCCCACAGACGGCGCCAATCTGATAGTCTCGTTCCTTTACGGCCTCAACTCTCAGATGTTGGATGGAGTGACTTGACGTTGGAAATGACGATCGGCTACTTACAGAGTGATCTGCAGAGGGTGAAACAGAGTACTCAGGAGCAGAAAGAGGAGTGCGAAAGTGTAGATAGGGTGTACATTTCCCAAGTCTTCCTTTTATAAGCGGTCTCGAGGTCGTGGATGTCCCATGACCTTAGGTAGTGTGGTGGTTACCCATGTTTCCGACTAATGGGGATGGTGGAGTAGTGGCGAACGTGGGAGGTTCATACGCATCATGGCGGTTAGCCGTCATCAGCTGCCCTACTTTAATCGAGGCTAAGTCATGCAGACGATCCAGCTCCGTGAAGGCGAAGGCGTTAGGCCTCGCGGAGGGGTATGGTCTCGTAAACTTGAGTGCCTTGTGCTCTTGTCAGTGGCGGATGCAAGGGCAACGTTGCTTGGGTAGTGTACCATGAGCCATGTCGGTGATGCGTGCTCTAAAACTTATGATACGTGTGATGAGAGCATGATATGTCTTTATATAGCATGCATTTGTAGGAGTTTTGAAGAGTATTTAGGTAAGGTTTCCTCACAAATAATCATATTTTAGCAGGTTGAGACAAATTTGGGCGTAATTGTCAAAATGAAGAACTTGGAGGTCAAAGCAAGCTTAAAGAAGGAAGTCTGCTGCTAGAGCTGTTACACCCCACCTTTTCCGGCACTAATCTCTGGTGTTCGAGTTCTGAAGGTATGTTTAAGTTTGTAGTTGTGGAGTTTGTTATTTGTTGTTTTGTTGTTGTTGTTGTTGTGGGAGTGGAATGGTTTGGTATGGGTTTTGGTTAAGTTCACTTTGGAGGCTGAATTTTGTGAGTTTTGGGTCCAGGCGATCGCCCAGACGAGGAAACGGTTCGCTGCGTTTCGCACTGGACACTTGCCAAGTTCGTGTCTTCACAGAACCAGCGATCGCCGAGGCGAGGTGCCTTCGCCGACTCTCGCTGGATGCCTGGCCGATGGCGGATTCTTGGACCGAGCGATCGCCCGCTCTAGGTGGGTCGCTGGTCTTCGCACGGACACCTGCCTCGGTGTTCTTGAGTGGTCGGCGATCGCTTTGGCTGGGAAGCAGTTCGCCTGACCGTCGCTGGCTCGGCTATTTAAGTCGAGCAGCTCGGTTTCAACCTCATTTTCGCGTTTTCACTCCGAAAACTCTCCCAACTCTCTCTCAATTCGGTTTTGCTCCTATCTAAGTGATTTTGGACTCTTTGGTGCGTGGAAACGGTGGATTCGTGCGGGAATCACTACAAGAACGACGAATCAACAAAGGATTCGCTCCAACAACACTTGGTGGATGAATTTGAGAAATTTCCCAAATTGAGAGGTTGGTATTTTCGTGCTCTTTTTGACACAGGTGCTTCGATTTCTATAGTGTCACAGAAGTGTGCAAAGTCTTTGCAACTTCCTGTGACTCATCTGTCTCAAGTATTCCTGGTACGAACCGGGAGTCGATTCTGTTCAGCAATGAGCTTATCAAGGGTTGCGTGTTAGCTGTTGGTGACAGATTCCTTCGATTTGTTGGTGTTGGATACGTCACATTATGATGTGATTCGGGTATGGATTGGCTCTCGGAGCATTCCATGCGATAGATTGTCTTGGCGACAGGTTGGTGGTGTCGGATCAAGTATTACCACTTGTTCCCCCTCGGATGTAGAGATTGTTCAGAATAGCATGGAGCTTGGGTAATGGAGAAATTACTGTGGTGAAGAAGGCGAGTACTTTGGACTCAATGATGCAGTACGCGGATGGAACTTGATAAAATTCCGATTGTTAGATACTTTCCGCAGTGTTTCTGAAGAATTACGGGTATGCCACCCGAGCGGGAGGTAGTTTTGAGATAGTGTTGCAGACCGGAGCTACACCTATCTCCATTCCTCCGTATCGCATGCCGATAGTGGAGATGAAGGAATTGAAGAAGCGATTGGATGAGTTGTTGGATAAGGGGTTTATCCGACCAAGCGGATCACCGTGGGGAGCCCGGTTTTATTTGTTAAGAAGAAGGATGGGCAGCTTAGACTCTGTATTGACTACGAGAAGGTTGAATGCGGTGGCAGTCAAGAACAAATATCCGTTACCACGGATTGACGATCTGTTCGACCAGCTCGAGGAGCTAAAGTGTTCTCAAAGATTGATCTCCGATCGGGTTATTTCCAAATGCGTGTGAAGGAAGAAGACATTCAGCGCTTTTCGCACGCGGTATGGTCACTATGAGTACACTTTGTCATGCCTTTTGGGCTGACAAATGCCCCGGCAGCTTTCATGAATTTGATGAATGAGGTTTTCCGTCCCTACTTGGACAATTTTATTGTTGTCTTCATTGATGATATACTCATCTATTCTCTGGATGAGAATGCACATCAAGAGCACTTGAGAATTGCCTTGGAAACTTTGTCTAACAATCAGCTGTATGCAAAGTTTTCGAAGTGTGATTTCTGGCTGCGCGAGGTAGCATTTCTCGGGCATATCATCAATGAGAACGGAATTTCTGTCGACCCGGAGAAGGTCAAGGCTGTACAGGAGTGGAGGCAACCCCGATCAGTAAAGGATATCCGTAGTTTTCTCGGGTTAGCTGGTTACTACCGTAAGTTCGTACCAGCCTTCTCGGTTCTTGCCTCTCCACTCACTCAACTGACAAAGAAGGGTAAGGCGTTTGTATGGTCGGATGAATGTGAGAAGAGCTTTCAAGAGCTCAAGTGTGGACTGACACGAGCACCGATGCAGTTACGCTGACCCGTCTCAGCCTTATGTCATTTATACCGATGCCTCACGAGCAGTGCAGGGTGTGTGCTTATGCAAAACCAGCAGGTAATTGCTAATGGGTCGCGACAGTTGCGACCACAAGAGGAAAACAAACCCACACATGATTTGGAGCTTGCTGCGGTTATGTATGCACTCAAGCAGTGGCGGCATTATTTGTTGGGAAACAAATTTCAAATCTTTACTGATCATAAGAGCTTGAAGTACTTGTTCACGCAGAAAGATCTGAATATGCGCCAAAGAAGGTGGCTCGAGTACATGAAAGATTATGACTGTAGTATCGAGTACACCGCAGGCAAAGGGAATACGGTGGCAGATGCCTTGAGTAGGGCATACACCGGGATAGTTAGAGGTGGAGAACCTGGAAACCGACCAGGCATACGGACCTGACTGCCTTGTGGCACCGTTGGCAGCTACAGGAGCGAGAGCAGGTATTTGTGTTGAGAGTTCAGTCTTCTTGGATCGACAGGATCCGAGAATTTCAGATGAGAGATCAGAGGTTGAAGCAGGTTTCTGGAGAAGCTAAAGGAGCAATGCGTCCATTCTTTGAGTATAGGCAAGGATTGCTATACTTCAAAGGACGTTTATGCGTGCCGAATGATGTGGCTCTTAGAGATGAGATTTTGGATCAAGCTCATAATAACAGCTTAAGTTTTCATCCGGGCGGTGAAAAGATGTATCACGATTTGAGGTCACACTTCTGGTGGCCAGGTATGAGGAGGCATATTGCAGACTGTGTGGCAAAGTGCACCACTTGCCAACAGGTAAAGGTTGAGCATCAGAAGCCCGCGGGCACCGCACGCCACCCGAACCCGGTTGCGGAGGCGGGGGCGCCGGGACGTCGGAAGCGGAAGCCGGAAGAACACAAGGTGGCAGGTCCATCGAGACCCGCCACGCGTAGCGGACCCGAAAAGAGAAGCGATAGAAGAAGCAACCTAACAAAATTTCCATACATATAACTAAAATAAAATCAAAACATGCAATTCATGCATCAGCAGAGTAAGCCTCG
The DNA here is from genome assembly GCA_024586325.1 of Stellera chamaejasme. Taxonomy (NCBI): domain Eukaryota; kingdom Viridiplantae; phylum Streptophyta; class Magnoliopsida; order Malvales; family Thymelaeaceae; genus Stellera; species Stellera chamaejasme. The sequence continues at coordinate 50,483,989 of CM044981.1, read as the reverse complement.
CCCTCCGTGGGACGAGTGCTTACGCACCAAACATATAGATACATACGAATTCACCGAACCTAGGGTATCTAGCAAGCGCCAAGCGCTCAGAACATGCAACAGAACAGAATATATACAATCATCACAACAATAAAACAGAAAGTATGCACATGCAGCTACAGAGCCGACCCTAGGCCTAAACGTTAAAATACCTCGTGCGGGATTCAGACCAAGTAGACAAAATCCCAGCCCACAAGGTACTGCTGCTGCTCAACACAACCAAGGCAGAAGCCTCGCGGACACGCTTCAGACGTTACCTATCCCAGTTCGTAAGTGGGGAAACGTGACTATGGATTTTCTTACCGGATTACCCACTACGAGAGCACGTCATGATGCCATTTGGGTAATTGTGGACCGTTTGACTAAGTGTGCGCATTTCTTGCCCATTAAAGTCACCGACCCGTTGGACAAGTTAGCACGACTCTACATCAAAGAGATCGTGCGGTTGCACGGTGTACCGGATTCTATAGTTTCAGATCGGGATCCAAGGTTTACAGCCCATTTCTGGAATGCTTTCCATCGAGCTTTTGGTACCCGGTTACACCTCAGTACCGCGTATCACCCGCAAACTGATGGGCAATCCGAGAGGGTGATACAGGTACTTGAGGACATGCTGAGGAGCTGTGCGATTGATTTCGGAGGTGATTGGGATCAACATCTACCGCTCATAGAGTTCTCGTATAACAATAGTTACCAGTACAATCAAGATGGCACCTTATGAGGCTCTTTATGGACGGAGGTGTATGACACCTCACCGTTGGTCCGAACCGTCGGATAAGGTTGAACTTGGTCGGAATTGATTGAAGAGACCACGAAAAGATCAAAACAATTCAGGCAAGATTGAAAGTGACAAATGATAGAACCACGGCTTATGTGAACAGAAGGCGTCGCGACTTGGAGTTCGAAGTCGGCGACAAAGTGTGGTTGAAGGTGGCACCAATGAAGGGAATAATGAGATTTGGTCGGAAAGGGAAGTTAGCTCCGAGGTATATTGGCCCATTCGATATTTTAGAAAGGATTGGAAAGGTGGCTTATCGTTTGGCACTACCGGAGAGCTTGTCAGCTGTGCATAATGTGTTTCACGTGAGCATGCTGAAAAAGTGTGTCATGGATCCGACGCAAACGATTCCAGTTGAGGAAGTGCAATTGGAACCTGACTTGTCTTATAAGGAAGTTCCAATTGCTTTGTTAGCGAGGGATACTCGCAAATTGAGGAGCAAGTTAATTCCCATGGTAAAGGTGCAATGGTCGCACCATTCTGACAAAGAGGCAACCTGGGAGACGGAGAAAGATATGATCGAACGCTACCCTCAAGAGTACCAACGCCTTAAGGAACTCTTGGAGGACCAAGAGTCTTAAGGGGGGGAGGATGTTACACCCCACCTTTTCCGGCACTAATCTCCGGTGTTCGAGTTCTGAAGGTATGTTTAAGTTTGTAGTTGTGGAGTTTGTTATTTGTTGTTTTGTTGTTGTTGTTGTTGTGGGAGTGGAATGGTTTGGTATGGGTTTTGGTTAAGTTCACTTTGGAGGCTGAATTTTGTGAGTTTTGGGTCCAGGTGATCGCCCAGACGAGGAAACGGTTCGCCTGCGTTTCGCCTGGACACTTGCCAAGTTCGTGTCTTCACGGAACCAGCGATCGCCCGGACCGAGGGGTGCCTTCGCGACTCTCGCCTGGATGCCTGGCAGTGGCGGTTCTTGGACCGAGCGATCGCCCGCTCTAGGAATTGGGTCGTCTGGTCTTCGCACGGACACTGCCTCGGTGTTCTTGGTCGCGATCGCTGACTGGGAAGCAGTTCGCCTGACCGTCGCTGGCTCGGCTATTTAAGTCGAGCAGCTCGGTTTCAACCTCATTTTCGCGTTTTTCACTCCGAAAACTCTCCCAACTCTCTCTCAATTCGGTTTTGCTCCTATCTAAGTGATTTTGGACTCTTTGGTGCGTGGAAGCGGTGGATTCGTGCGGGAATCACTACAAGAAGCAGCGAATCAACAAAGGATTCGCTCCAACAACACTTGGTGGATGAATTTGAGAAATTTCCCAAATTGTGAGGTTGGTATTTTCGTGCTCTCTTGGTTCATTTGAGTTAGTAGTGGTGTTTCTATGTTGGATTAGAGGTAGAAACACATTTTACAACACGAATTGAGCATGAATTGAAGGAAATTCGAATTAGGGTTCATGGGCTAGGATGAACGAATTTTGGGGGATTGTTAAATTGACCTCAAATTAGTGTTGTTGGGTGGTTTTGGAACAACATTAATACTTGGTAAAAGGTCCAATTATGGGTTAATCTATGAGCTAAGAGAAAACTCATAGGTTTTATGGTGGAGAATTGAAGTGTGTTGTATTGTTGAATTCAATCCAAATTGTTGTTATTGGGTATGTTTAGAGCAATATTGATAATTGGAACATTGTCCAAATATGCTTCGATTATATACCTAAGGCAATGTTCATCCGGGTTTTTGGTGGAATGTGGAAGCATGTGTTTTGTGTGGTTTAAGGTTTCAAGCATGTTTAGACAATGAATTTGAGCAACTTTAAGTCTTGGAGTGAGGTCCAATTGTCAATGGATATTGATGTGTTAAATGAAAGTGTAATGTGGGAAATGTGTGAAATGCTTAGGTAATTTGTGAAGCAAGGTTTGAGGTTGAATAAAGTAGAAGGTTGGTGTGTGGTGCTTGGCTGCTACCCTCTGCGGCTGCGGTTGCTTTCGATTCGAGGTAAGGGTTCGACCTACCTATGTTATTGTAATGTAGGATGGTTGAGGCAAGTCTTGGGCCTCGGTCTCTGACTTCGGTCTTAGATCGGGATTGTGGAGCCCCAAGGCTAGTCCCATGGTAGGAGTATCGGTGCGCGGTAGGAGTATCGGTGCGCAGGTTACATTACGTATGTGGACGCATGGCGAATGCCGGTTGGACCGGGGAAGATCTAGCCATGGTCCGTGATTTATGATGTTTGTTGGATGCATGGCGAATGCCGACGCATGGCGAATGCCGGCGCGACCGGGGAAGATCTAGCCATGGTCGGGGAAGACCTAGCCATGGTCCGTGACATATGGGGTTTCTTTGGGTGCATGGCGAATGCCGACGCATGGCGAATGCCGGTGCGTCGGGAAGATCTAGCCATGGTCGGGGAAGATCTAGCCATGACCCGTTACATTCGGATGTTGTGCACACATCACACATCATTTATTTCTGCATATGTTCTGACCTGTATATCTGCTATCTGTATGTGTATCTGCTCTGATCTGTCTTTGCAGGTTTGTCGGAAGAACATCGTTACTTCTGCCTAAGCTCTTACTGGGTTTTTCTTTAAGAAAAACTCACACCCCTTACTTAATATTTTTCAGGAGATAAGGATTCTGGGCCAGCGGAGTAGGATTTCCGCAAGGCTGCTCGGTTAGCTATTTTGAGGGTTTAGCAACTTTTGGATCTAGACTACGGGTTCCTCGTCGGTTTCTTTATCCGACGCCCGACTTTTGTACGGTTGCATCTTCAGCCTGTAGATAGCTCTGTAGCATGATACTCTGTTGGCATGTAGTTTTATGATAGCATGTCATCATTAGATCTGTCTGTTTATCTGAGTTTGATTATGGTTATGTATCTATATGCGTTCTGCTCTGAGCTGATTGAATGAGTATCTTGATGCATGCGGAAGCCTCATTCGTAGTGAAAGAACAGACTTCCTTTTTGATAATCTGATTTCGATGATCTGCTTCTGATATTCTGATCATGGGCGGAGCCCATTGCTTCTGTTATTGTGATCTGTTTCTGTGCATGAATTGTTATATTTGATCTGTTGTTTAGAAAGGGACCTACTGGGTTAGTTAAAGGCCCGCGAATTAATCTCGAATTAGCTGCGCGATCCTGGTTCCACCTTGCTCACCACCGCCCCTCCGGCCGGCGTCCGCGTCCCGCCGGGTCCGGTAGGTGTCTGCCGGGGGAGGTGGTGACAAGAGCCATGGCCTAGCCTTGGCTGGAATCGACAAAGAAGATCCCAGCCATGGCCTAGCTATCGTTGGAGTCAATAGAGAAGATCCGAGCCATGGCCAAGCCATGGCTGAGAACGCCTGGAACAACTTCTCCAGCCATGGCCTAGCCATGGCTGAGCGCCGAGATTTTCTTTTAATCTCAGCCATTCATCTCTTTCTTTTAAAACTAAAAGAAAAGAAAGGGGATTCGGTTCATTTTTGGGGCGAAAACGAGAGAGGAGAAGAGGAGCGGCGGGAGGAGCACGAAGAGGGCTTCATCATCTTCACCATGAAGCTCTCCAAGCTTCATTTCTTCATGGTTTTGTAGTTAATTTTAGGGTTCTCTTGATTTTCTGAGTAGATTTCATTTCTATGCTCAGATTTAGCTAGTTCTCTCAATTTCTCCATGTTTTTGGGATTATATCAATTTGAGTTCATTTCCATCATGAACATGAGTTTGCTCCATTTCTTTCCATTTATTCTTTTTATGATGTTGAGTAGCTAAATTCCTATTATCTCTTAAGAATTAGTGAAGCTTGGATTATGGGTATGTGATTTTCTTGATGAATGAATATTATTTGTTGATCCATGTTTGTATTTCTCTGAGATTATTGATTAAATACCTTGATAGAGGATTAATATTGGCATGATTGGACTTAGAAATAAGCTAATTATGTTAGATCGTAGAGATATGCATGTTAGGTTAGTTATAGGATGAGAGTTCTTAATTAACCTAAGAGGAAAATTGATTAATTCACAATAAGTTAGGAAATAAGACATTGTTGCTAGCTTATCTCTAAATACCATTGAGAGAAGGATTTAGACCCAATATATTTTCCTACTTAGACTCAACAATGTTCATGAGTTAAGTTGTTAGCCATATACCCATGATCCAAGTGGAACATAATTCCTAGGAGGTAATTTAGTATAATCATGTTGTTAATCACTCTAGTTCTTGCTCTAGTTGTTTAATCAATTTAATTTTCATACTTGCATGCTAGATTAATTCTCACCATCACTCAATCAATTTCCTTAGAGTAGTTTATTCGTAATTCACACACAAATTACACAAAATTCAAGTCCCTGTGGTTCGACCCGGTACTCCCGGATATTATTACTCGCGACCACCGTACACTTGCATGGCGAATGCCGACGCATGGCGAATGCCGGTGCGTCCGGGGAAGATCTAGCCATGGTCGGGGAAGATCTAGCCATGACCCGTTACATTCGGATGTTGTGCACACATCACACATCATTTATTTCTGCATATGTTCTGACCTGTATATCTGCTATCTGTATGTGTATCTGCTCTGATCTGTCTTTGCAGGTTTGTCGGAAGAACATCGTTACTTTCGCCTAAGCTCTTCCGGGTTTTTCTTTAAGAAAAACTCACACCCTTACTTAATATTTTTCAGAGATAAGGATTACGGGCGGCGGAGTAGGATTTCCGCAAGGCTGCTCGGTTAGCTATTTTGAGGGTTTAGCAACTTTTGGATCTAGACTACGGGTTCCTCGTCGGTTTCTTTATCCGACGCCCGACTTTTGTACGGTTGCATCTTCAGCTGTAGATAGCTCGTAGCATGATACTCTGTTGGCATGTAGTTTTATGATAGCATGTCATCATTAGATCTGTCTGTTTATCGAGTTTGATTATGGTTATGTATCTATATGCGTTACGCTCTGAGCTGATTGAATGAGTATGCTGATCGTGCGGAAGCCTCATTCGGTAGTGAAAGAACAGACTTCCTTTTGATAATCTGATTTCGATGATACGCTTCGATATTACGATCATGGGCGGAGCCCATTGCTTCTGTTATTGTGATCTGTTTCTGTGCATGAATTGTTATATTTGATCTGTTGTTTAGAAAGGGACCTACTGGGTTAGTTAAAGGCCCGCGAATTAATCTCGAATTAGCTGCGCGATCCTGGTTCCACCTTGCTCACCACCGCCCCTCCGGCCGGCGTCCGCTTCCCGCCGGGTCCGGAAGGTGTCTGACGGGGGAGGTGGTGACAAGAGCCATGGCCTAGCCATGGCTGGAATCGACAAAGAAGATCCCAGCCATGGCCTAGCTATCGTTGGAGTCAATAGAGAAGATCCGAGCCATGGCCAAGCCATGGCTGAGAACGCCAGACAACTTCTCCAGCCATGGCCTAGCCATGGCTGAGCGCCGAGATTTTCTTTTAATCTCAGCCATTCATCTCTTTCTTTTAAACCTAAAAGAAAAGAAAGGGGGATTCGGTTCATTTTTGGGGCGAAAACGAGAGAGGAGAAGAGGAGCAGCTGGAGGAGCACGAAGAGGGCTTCATCATCTTCACCATGAAGCTCTCCAAGCTTCATTTCTTCATGGTTTTGTAGTTAATTTTAGGGTTCTCTTCAGTTTTCTGAGTAGATTTCATTTCTATGCTCAGATTTAGCTAGTTCTCTCAATTTCTCCATGTTTTTGGGATTATATCAATTTGAGTTCATTTCCATCATGAACATGAGTTTGCTCCATTTCTTTCCATTTATTCTTTTTATGATGTTGAGTAGCTAAATTCCTATTATCTCTTAAGAATTAGTGAAGCTTGGATTATGGGTATGTGATTTTCTTGATGAATGAATATTATTTGTTGATCCATGTTTGTATTTCTCTGAGATTATTGATTAAATACCTTGATAGAGGATTAATATTGGCATGATTGGACTTAGAAATAAGCTAATTATGTTAGATCGTAGAGATATGCATGTTAGGTTAGTTATAGGATGAGAGTTCTTAATTAACCTAAGAGGAAAATTGATTAATTCACAATAAGTTAGGAAATAAGACATTGTTGCTAGCTTATCTCTAAATACCATTGAGAGAAGGATTTAGACCCAATATATTTTCCTACTTAGACTCAACAATGTTCATGAGTTAAGTTGTTAGCCATATACCCATGATCCAAGTGGAACATAATTCCTAGGAGGTAATTTAGTATAATCATGTTGTTAATCACTCTAGTTCTTGCTCTAGTTGTTTAATCAATTTAATTTTCATACTTGCATGCTAGATTAATTCTCACCATCACTCAATCAATTTCCTTAGAGTAGTTTATTCGTAATTCACACACAAATTACACAAAATTCAAGTCCCTGTGGTTCGACCCGGTACTCCCGGATATTATTACTCGCGACCACCGTACACTTGCGGTGAGTCACTGTCAAGTTTTTGGCGCCGTTGCCGGGGACTTGTTCTTTTTGTGTTTTTGTGTTTGATTTACATTGTACATATCTACATAATTTTCGTTGCTTTTCAGGAATTTTTTTTAAGAAATGACAAGGTTCAAAGATATGTCATGGATTGAAGAGGAGTGCATCCAGACTTTCATTCCAGAGGATCAACTACAACAAGACCAATTCTCACAATTGTCAGCTCAAATGTCAGACCTTTTTGAAATGGTAAAGTTGTATGTGGAGAATGCAGAACTTCATCGGAAAATTGAGGCCACCGAAGCAAGAAATGAAGAACCAAATCATGCAAACAACGGAGGTTGGGAATTTGCTAGTTCTTCTTATTACGAGGAGTACCCAACTATAGAACAAGAGTACTATGAGAATCTGGATTTTTATGGGTACTCACAATTCTCCGGAGATCACTATAGGAACCAAGATGATTATGGTGATACAGAATACTCTTATAGTGGCCAATACAACCTTCAAGACAATCCACCATTTAAAGCTCAAGAGCAGATCCAGAAGGAGCGAGAGGAAATCGAGCTACAACTTACTCAAGCTTTGATGGAGATGGTGAATCAAAACAACAAAAGAGTCATACGTCAACGGATTGAAGAATTAGATTATTTGGAGTATCTTGACGAAATGGACTTAGAGACTAATTGGATAGAGGTGTCTTGCATGAACTTTAATGCGCAAATCAGTCAAGATTTGGAACTTCAAGGAGAAAGCTCCAAGTGTGGTAACATTCCCTCTTCTCATTCTCTAGCCAATTTTAAGCCTCAATTGAATGATTTGCCTAACATTTCTTTGCATGAGCCTACGGAAAGTTTTGATGAGCATGCTAGTACCATAAATTCCATGACTTTAGAACCTAGTAGGCATGAGAATGATGATGAGTTAAGCATTGATGATGAGCATGATTTAATCACACACGAAGAGAATGAAACCATGAACTTGAATGCTATATATGATCATTGTGCAAGCTTGGATGAGATGCATGCATGTTGGAATCCATTATTTGAGCTTGAAAACATGGGAAATGATGCAAATGAAATTAAATACATTGATGTCCATACATTCACAATTCATATGGAAATTGAAATTGCACATGATCATAATTGTGTTTCCATGCTTGATCAAAAATTTGTTGATGACATGAATGATGAGATTGTTGAAATGCATGTTATGGATGAACAAGAACTCAATTCTCAAAATGTCAAAGAAACTCTTTCAAATTTAAATGATGAAAATGCAATTGTGTTGGGTGAAAGTTATCCTTTGCATGATCATGAATTTTTCATTGGAAAAGACAAAGAAATTCTCCATGAATATGCTCTGTATGTTTACCATGTTAAGAACTATCTTTTAAAAATGTCAAATGGTCTTACCAATGCTTGTGGGTTGAATATGCTTAAAATGTTGTTTGTTAAAATCATGAGACTTGGTTGCTTACATGATACAAGATTTCATATAATTCATGATATTCAAAGATTATCTATGCCAATAACCATTTTTTGTGAGAATGTCTTGATTAATGATGAAAAAAAGATGGCGGATACCTATACTATCATGGATGAGCCACAGTGTAGGAGGGTGAAAAAGCCAAAAGCGACTCACCACGACTCTTCCAAAAGATCCAATATCCATGAAGATAGGGAATTGAGCTTGCATGAAAATTTCCAAGAATTTGGTGACAAAATCCCCCTCTCTTATTCTTCCTTATCTCATTTTAATTCTAGTCAAGATTTTGAATGCATGAGTTCCATGAGTTTGACTATATTAGAGGATAAATGGTTGATTGATGGGTCTTTCATGCTTGTTTTGAGAATTTTCCATGATGCTTTGAACTTGATATGTGAGCATGTTGTGGATGAGATCATTGTGATGAATTGGGTGAAAGACTACGTCTATTTGGGATCTTGCTTGAATTTGAACTTGTTGAGGCTTGGAAACAAAAGGCATTTTGTGATGTGCATAGTTATTCTTCCTTCATCCATGATGTTTGGTTTCAAAGAACCGTATTATGATTTCATTTTTCCAATACATTTGTTTGATAGAGTATCACTAGCATGTCATGACTTTTTGTCAAATTTTGAAAAATTTGGAGTGCATGCTAGTACAAATGGTGGTAAAGAGAGGTTGAATCTAGAGGATTGTAAGCATGTTGTTACTCACTCCCCTTATCAGCCTTGCTATGAAAAATTCTTTTTTGGTTGTTGTGATAAGTTATGGGAACATCTCATGATCAACCCTACTCTAGATTCAAGTATTTTCATTTTTCAAACATGGATAATTTTGTGGGTACAATTGCTAATCTTGTCATGGATAAAGGGCATTCATTGTTTTGTAGGTTCAAGGACTACTTGTTTAAGAACCTACATCATGGAAGGAAGGTTCGTTTGGGACACTTCTTCCCTCTTGAGCCGGATTGAGTGCACAAGTTGGATGTCAAGCTAGTGACGTTAAACAAGCATATTTACATAGTAGTAGTATATGTAAATAAACTTGAATTTTGCACATTTAACACATTGAGGGCAATGTGAGGTTTAAGTGTGGGGGGGTTTAGCAGTTTTATTTGATTTGTTCATTTATTATTGGTCTAACCCCTAACCAACATTTGCTATCTTGATTTGATTTTGGTGCCTATCTCTAGAGTTCATGCATGAAAGGAGCGGAACCTCCTTATCTCTCTATCTCTCTTATATGTCAATCTCACTCAAAAGGGCGGTATTCTTCTTCTACCCTATCTTTCATTAGAACTTTATTGAATACTTTGTCATGAGTGATTAATGATTGAATGAATGAATGAATGGATGGATGATAAGTAGTAGAATGTCAATCCTTGGATGATTGATGTGTGATGTGAGGAAGCCAATACTTCACTTGAGCAATTGTGATGCCCTTTTGAGAAGGTCAAATCCTTGAAATGTTTTCGTTTTGCATGGTTGAAGATTGTGAAAAAAAAATTGCTTCATTGAGTGAAAAGGACTTAAAATGGCTTCTCTCCTTTTTCCAGATGAAAGTTGATTGGACTTAGTGAATTTCTTGATTGCGAAAATTCCGGAACAAGTTAGTGGTTGAGTAATTGGTTAATTGTGATGTACTCTTTATCTCACCAATTCTACTACCTTTTTATGTTTGTTTCAACTTTTAGGAGCATTTCCTCTTATCTTTTCAAAAAAAAGAGTGTGAAATGAAAAGAAAAAAGAAAAAAGAAAAAAAGGGGTTGGAAAAAAGGAGGTAAGTCCGTTAATGTTCCGCTGATTTCAACATGAAAATGTGATTGAAATTATGAACAGTGCTAGTAGCCGTTTGACATTGTTATGATTCATAAATAACATTGTCAGATAAGGTCCCCCTAAAAAAAAGAAAAGAAAAAAGTTTGGAACTCAATAAATGAGATGTTGCTTCCGATGGGTTGTCTTCATAAATTTTCTTCATCCACTAAGGCGTGAAGGGTTTCTTAAGAATGCTTTCAAGATTGTGAACTAAGTTTAGTTAATAATTGTTTGTGAATTGAGTTTGAAGCGGTACGTAAACTCTTGGAGTGATTAAACTCTGGAATATCCTTGACCATGATCTCTTTTGGAATTTCGATCTTATGTTTTGAATTGCTTGAGGACAAGCAAATGCTCAAGTGTGGGGGTATTTGATGAGAGCATGATATGTCTTTATATAGCATGCATTTGTAGGAGTTTTGAAGAGTATTTAGGTAAGGTTTCCTCACAAATAATCATATTTTAGCAGGTTGAGACAAATTTGGGCGTAATTGTCAAAATGAAGAAACTTGGAGGTCAAAGCAAGCTTAAAGAAGGAAGTCTGCTGGAGCCATGGACTATCCATGGCTGGAATCGAAAGAGAAGATCCCAGCCATGGCCTAGCTATCGCTGGAGTCAACAGAGAAGATCCGAGCCATGGCCAAGCCATGGCTGAGAACGCCAGACAACTTCTCCAGCCATGGCCAAGCCATGGCTGAGCGCCGAGATTTTCTTTTAATCTCAGCCATTCATCTCTTTCTTTTAAACCTAAAAGAAAAGAAAGGGGGATTCGGTTCATTTTTTGGGGCAGAAAACAGAGAGGAGAAGAGGAGCAGCAGGAGGAGCACGAAGAGGGCTTCATCATCTTCACCATGAAGCTCTCCAAGCTTCATTTCTTCATGGTTTTGTAGTTAATTTTAGGGTTCTCTTCAGTTTTCTGAGTAGATTTCATTTCTATGCTCAGATTTAGCTAGTTCTCTCAATTTCTCCATGTTTTTGGGATTATATCAATTTGAGTTCATTTCCATCATGAACATGAGTTTGCTCCATTTCTTTCCATTTATTCTTTTTATGATGTTGAGTAGCTAGTTTCTTTTTATCTCTTAGGAATTAGTGAAGCTTGGATTATGGGTATTTGATATTTTTGATTAATGGATATTATTTGATGATTTATGTTTGTATTTCTCTGAGATTATTGATTAAATACCTTGATAGAGGATTATTATTGGCATGATTGGACTTAGAAATAAGCTAATTATGTTAGATCGTAGAGATATGCATGTTAGGTTAGTTATAGGATGAGAGTTCTTAATTAACCTAAGAGGAAAATTGATTAATTCACAATAAGTTAGGAAATAAGACATTGTTGCTAGCTTATCTCTAAATACCATTGAGAGAAGGATTTAGACCCAATATATTTTCCTACTTAGACTCAACAATGTTCATGAGTTAAGTTGTTAGCCATATACTCATGATCCAAGTGGAACATAATTCCTAGGAGGTAATTTAGTATAATCATGTTGTTAATCACTCTAGTTCTTGCTCTAGTTGTTTAATCAATTTAATTTTCATACTTGCATGCTAGATTAATTCTCACCGTCACTCAATCAATTTCCTTAGAGTAGTTTATTCGTAATTCACACACAAATTACACAAAATTCAAGTCCCTGTGGTTCGATCCGGTACTCCCGGATATTATTACTTGCGACCACCGTACACTTGCGGTGAGTCACTGTCAACGTGTTAGAAAAAGAAAATGATTCAATGTAGAAAAAGATAACCCCAGCTGCAATTACACAATTGAAAAAGGTAAATGTATAAAAACATGCAATGTCTAAACGGACTCTGAAAAAATCACTAAAACATATGACATATGTCTCTTTTTGTTCATCTTTTTTATTTCCATTTAACTAATTATTTGTAATTTGTAATTTTTTATTTTCAATTATTTGCAATTTTCAATTATTTGTAATTATTTTCAATTATTTCTCTTTTTTTAAAGAATGAGGAAAAGAGAAATGGTATAAATCTAAATAAGATGAAAAGTAAAGCACACCCTATGCACCAAACATATCTAGCACATCGTAGCCTCTGCCAATAAAATTATGCTTGTGATCCTCATTGTGACAAAAAAATGATCCCCGCAATAATAACTCTTGATCCTAATTACTTAATGGCAAAGGTGTAATTAAACAAACAACTGAAGTATTTAGGATGCGCTATTTTAAATAGCGCATCTTAACCTTTGCCTAAAATTAAAGGTAGATGAAATTTTATGGCCGAAACAAACAAGCATACAAAGTTATACTCCGTTTGTTTTCAAAAGGAGTAAACTTCATCCTTAGTCCCTTAAATTACATGATTGTCCTACTTGGGTCATATTTTATGATTTTGTATCATTTTCATCCCTTAAGTTACAATCGTGCGAACCGTTAGTCTTTCCGTTATTTTTTCCGTCAAAATCTCCGTTAAAATGGAAAATTTACGAAAATATCTAGATCTAATATTCAATTTCGCATCAATCTTTCAAAAAAGTTATAAATGAAGCCTAAGTTATTTTTAAATTCAATGGCCCACCCTCACCCTTACTCAACCCACCTAGCATCGATAATCTTTAACTTGAGTAGAAAGTGATTCTGGGAGGATTAATCGGGCCACTCTTCGACTTGGGCAAGCGCCGAAGGTGATAGCTCGAGTTCTTCCTAACACCGGAGTTGGAAACAAGGCTAAAAATCAATCACTCCGTGTCAACCCACTTGGACGGCAAAGTCCTTTTGCTGTAAAACTGCATCGACGCCATAAAACTGATGTGCCTCCGGCTTCTCCCACCATCGCCTTTCCCAGGGTGCGGAATTTGCTCTAAGCTCCAACCCTTTATGTCACGAACTTATTTTCTCGTTATGCCTGTGCGGCACTTAGTCACGCACCCTCGTGGCTAAGTCAGCCTAACTCGCCCTAATGTGCCTAAGTCTTGCTTGGAAATGTTTGAGAAGAGAGCAACAAAAGTTAAAGGGGAGAAATACTTGGAAGCTATACAACTTGCTTGTTGTTACAGCCGCTACGTGCCGGGGTGACTTTTGATGTATTTTTGTACATATGTCGGCCGTTTGTTGATTTTTGCGAATATCGAGGCTTAATTTAAACATGTTGAACATGTTTTCTGTGTGTTAGGCAGTCCCGGAGTTGGTATTCGAATTTCATTTCAGTTGGTGGAGCGGTTTGGAAGTTATGCAAGTTGCGGTTGGATTAAATTGCAACTTTGCAAAGTTTGGGGGTCAAAGTGCAAAAGAAGAAAAATTTGAAATAGCAATAATTGAAGAGAGGTATATGTGGCGCCAAATGAAAGGAAAGAAAGAAAAGAAGAAGACAAAATGGAAAAAAAGAAAGGAAGAGATAATGGTAGAAAAGAAGGAAAAGACAAAGTTGAAAAGAAAGAAGAAAAAGACAAGGCATAAATGGAAAAAAAAGAAAGAAGAAAAGAAATAAAGATAGAATAGAAGAAAGAAATATGGCTCCGTTTGAAAGCCGTAATTTCTGGATTTTTCACATGTTTGAGGCGCCACATGTATGTGTGATTTTGTGGTTTCTAAGTGTGTGTTGCATGTTCTAATGACCAGTGGTGAAGAGATTGTGAGCTGAAACTGTTCCAGAGTACTGCCAAAATCAATTTCTTGTTTCCTGTATGGAAACAAAAGTTCAATTGTACTAAAAGGTAATGATATATAATTTATCAGGGCGAAGAGTTATACATTTTCTACGGATTAGATTTTTCAAATAGGACTTTATTTGAAAGCCGTTAATTCCTGATTTCTGATGTGGTTCCAGCACCACTTGAGGGGGTGATTTTATGATTTATGAGGATGTATTCTGTGTTCTTTTGATCAGTTGTGAACAGGGAGTTGGACAGAAATTCAGCCGAAACTCTGCCGAAATTAGTTCTTGGGAATCTGAACAGAATCTTGGTTTCGGGATTTTGTGGGAGTAAGATAAGGGTTGAGTTTTCCTTGATTCTGCATTCTGGGATAATTATATTATGCATGTCAGGGTAAATTGGGGTTGAGTTCGAGTTGAGGGCGGGCCCCGGTGATACCGAACTTAGTTTATGACATAGGCTCGGGTGTGCAGGTATAAGACACAGGATACCTTGTCTGGCAAGTTTTTTGTAAATTTTGTTATGTTGTTTTGTTCTGTCGGCAGCGAGAAATCCGGACCCCGGGCTGGTACCATGCATCAGGAAATATACGTTATCGGTTACTCTGATTCGTTCTGAAAAATTCTCTTCTGTAAGGCTAAGAGCCTTAGAGGGTCTGCTGATCCGTTTAGAGTTACTAACATTTCTATTATTATTACTTTTATATCCGTTTTGTATCTTGTACTTGTGTTTTATTGTGCAGGTGTATAAGTTAGGGACACTTATAATTTCTGAAACACCTTATCCTATGCGTGACCCTTACTGAGTTCTCATCGAGGACTCACCCTTATATATGTTTACTTTTTCAGGCTCACCTGATAAGAAGCCCGAAGAGTAGATCTCTCGGGTGTTTTTACTGGTGTTTTGATTTCAGGTACTACTTTGTTTGAATATGACTTCTGAGTTGTAAAAGGGTGGTCTCGATTGAGGTTCTGCTCATTTGCAGAAATCTGATTTTGATCTGAGCACATTATGAGTTTTCTGAAGGTTTGTTTTCTGTTATCTATTTAGCAGCAACGGGTGTACTACGTGGAGCTGCATTTCGAGGATCTTGGTACACCGGATCCCTCCACGTGTGTATGTACTCTGAACACTAGGTTTTTGGCTATGTATATGTAGATGCATGCATGTGAATATATGCTGCATCGCATATGTGTGTGTATGAGGATTGCTCGTGTTCTGTTGTATTTTGGAGCCCGCGGAGCAGGGGCGTGAGTTTGTCCATTTTAGTGGGAGCAAGACACGTTTTGTTATATATGTGTTCAAGTTTATAACATTAGTAGGTAGAAAATTGTAATCGGGCTGGGTCTAGACCACCACACCACGAGAACTCCGTTTACTGTTGTCCCAGTCTGGTTCCCGCTTCACGCCACCTGGCGTTCTGCATCATGTGAGCTTCCGCAGAGGGGGTAACACTTGTATTGCTCAAGTGTTGGATACAATGTTGGCTATGCTTGGATAGCTTGGAGTTGATACAAATGAGCTCCCCCAAAGGGATATATATAGGTCTCCAACTCCTCCATGGACGGCTAGGATCAATCTGATCCAATGGTTGATATTGACTCTCTAGAACTCTCTACACATATCTACATATGTCTAGAATATGCTAGACTTCTCCATAAAATTCTAGCCTAGCCTAGAACTCTCTAGACTAATCTAGAGAGACTCGAAGTACTCTAGAGGGTTCCACATGCTTCAAGAATTTTTCAGCACCTCTTAGCACTCTCTATAGCCTTCAGGAACCTTCTAGCATGCCTTAGGGCCTTCTAGCATTCTCTATTCCACTCTAGGCTCTTCTGGTCCCTTCTAGACTCATCCGGCGTCTAGTCTAGACAAACCTAGAACACCCTGGAGTATTTTAGAATATTCCAGTACTAGAATGTCCTCCATGGTTCTAGAGCCTTCCCAAGGTGCCTCATCACCTTGGGTCTTCTTGAATCCGCCTTGCACACTCTCAAGTGTGTCATCCCGCATCCCAGATCCTTAGCCTACGCGCCCTAACATATGCCTTGCGCACTCCATCGAAAGCGGATCTTGGCATCCTCCCCCACCCATTCGAGGAACACCCTCATTGCTTGGGTTGGGCAATCTTCACCTAATGGACTCCTCCATCATGTTTGCCCATAGACTCCTTAGGGGCGTTGAGCTGCTTCTCCTCTGTACGGCTCAACAGTCGCATGGTTGAGAGCCTAGCTCTGTCTGTCAAGCTACCTTTCTCCAACCGTACGTAGCAAATGTCTGGCTCACCCATCAAGCACATACTGCTGGTGATGGTAAGTACCATGGCCTTCGTCTTGTCTAAGAACTCCGTCCCGAGTACCAGACAATCATCCATCGAGACAACCGAGAAATCAACAAGGCCATGCCACTTACCTAGGTGTACCTCCATGTTGCATGCCACGCCTAGAATCGGCCTTGATAGGGATTTCATGGCCTTTAGCCATCCCTCTTGCCTGGTGTGTGAAATGCCCAACCACTTCACTTCCTTCACCCTAAGGAAGTTGTTGGTTGCACCTGTGTCCACCAATGCTTGCACTTCCTTGTCACACACCTTGGCTCGTGCAAACAAAAGTCCCTTGGACTTGTGCTCCACCTTCTCGGTCTTGATGGTGTTCAATAGCCCATGTGACACTTCTTAGGCTCCTCCCTCGCATGATCCTTGCTCGCGAGCATGACAGATAGAGAGTTCTTCAACGGACACTCTTTATAGAAGTGCTCACCCTTGCACAAGTAGTACTCCAATCGCCGCTTCCCATTATCCCTTTAAATTGGCCTTCTCCTTGGACTGGGTGATCTCTTGGGTGCGTCTACTTTCCTCAGAGTCTCCAAGAATTCCTCTCGTCCTTGGTCTCTCCCTCTCCCACCATGCCCCTTACCCTCCATAGACCCAGGCCTCTCCTGCCTAGCGAACTCTATGAGGGACTTGGCCACCTGCATGGCTATGGTAAGGTCCTCTACACCTCACCTCCAGCCTCGCCCAATTTTATAGGCCATACAAGAAGTCATAGTATGCCTCATTGGCCGGGTAATCAGGGATCTCTAGCAGTAACTCATCCTAGATCGCATCCACCCTTGCATCGAGCTCTTCTTGCTGAACCTCAACATTCATGAGCCTATCCTCCAGGTCTCCAAGCTTTCTCTTTGACAGACAGTTCACATGATTGTAACTTAAGAGATGAAAATGATACAAAATCTTAAAATAAAACCAAAATAAGATAGTCATTTAACTTAAGAAAGTATGGATGAAGTTTACTTGTTTCCATAATATCCGTGCAAAGGTATGTACTCTCTTTAAAGAAACAACGACATATTCATTTGAATTTGATATGCTACATACTTTACTACATTAAATTTTGCTTGAATATAGTAGAGTGTAACATATAATAATCCCCGATCAATCAGCCTCTATTCTCAATCTTGGCCGTCAAACCGCCGTTCATTTGACCAAGAATGTTGTTCTTGAGACTCACGTGACGGTCTTGCTCTATCTTCACTCGATAGTTGTAAAGTATGTTTGCAACAGTTGCCTTCACCAAATTGAAGGCAATATCCTTGCCAGGGCACATCCTTTGGCCAGCATTGAAGACGAAGAACTTATGCGGCGGTTCGTACTTGATCTGGCCGTCGGCCTTGATCCACCTCTCCGGCTTGAATTCCTGACAATCCTTGCCCCAGACATGCTTCATCCTCCCGATGGCGAACGTCACCATTAGAACTGATGTGGCCTTTCGGCCCCCGACATCGTAGCCGCTTGGGAGGGTGTCCGGCTGGAAGGCTGTCCGGTACTCGAAAAAAACCGGAGGGTATAAACGCAGCGTTTCGCACATCGTTGCGTGGAGATAAACCAGTTTTTTCAACTCTTCCGTCATGCTTAATTCCATCACGGACGAACCTTTTGGCCATGACGATCTCAGTTCTTCAACTATTTTCGCCTCCACCTTGGGGTGGTTTCTGAGCAGCCAGAAGAACCAAGTAAGGGTTGTGGTGGTTGTGTCTTCAGCAGCGAATAAACCGGTGTAGAAATTCTCCTTCAACGCGGATTCATCCTCAGGGAAGCACTCAAACAACTTGTGCCGGCTTAGGTAAAGCTTCACGAAACTGAAATCTGAATCATCGGATGAGCCGTCTCGGATTTGTTTTCGCTTTTCCGACACGAAATATGTGGAAATCTCGTCCAAAATTTCCCGTGCTTTCATCAGATTTCTCTCTTTCCACAACCGCAGCCGTTTCATGGTTCTCCAAACCCAAAAGGGAAGAACGTGCCGGAAGAGAATCGCCTCAAACGAATCGGTGATGGCTTTCTCGAACCGCTTTCCATAAGATTCCGTCGGCAGCTCACAAACATTGCAGCCCGTCAAGGCTCCGCACATGGTCTGAAACATTAACGTCTGCAGACAATCTTTAAAGTCGATAACTCTCCCTTGTTCCGACGCTTCCCGTAACGTTGTTGTCAACTTGTCGATACTATCACGGAACGTTTTCGCCAGGAGTTGGAGAAACCGCGGGTGAGCGAGATAGCTCCGGACTGCAAACCGGTGCAACTTCGACTCATCTGTGTCCAGATTAAAGTAGCTCTGCCCGAACACATCGAACCGCTCTTTCCAATGCTCGCCTTTAACATAGCGATCATCGTGAGTTTGCATGATGTGTCGGATATCATCGGGGTTGGCGGTGATGAGGAGGTCCGTCTTGGAAAACCAACCTAGCCGAACTAGCAGTGCGCCTTTGTTGCCTTCAAGAAGCTGGACCAATGCTGCGGCGTGGTGGCTGTGCATGCAGCTGAAAATATACGACGGCAATCCTCCAACCACCGGCCAGTCCGGCCAGCTCCCTTTTCTGTAAGAAAGGAAAAGGTAAAATAACAAGAAAAGAACCGGGGCTGCTACTGCTACCAGCATGATCATCTTCAATGCTGGGAATAGTACAATACAGTGCGTTCACTTCTTGGTTAAACGCAACGGCTATTTATCCTGCTGCATTTTAATGATGGTGGCCATACAGGTGGTTATTTGGTAGGAATTAATCTGGTGGGAGTAAATGCACATTTACCTAGCACATTTACACTACCAATATAGCTTCGGGCTTTCAGAAAATAGAGAAAATATTGAAGCACTGTAGCAGTTATGATTCTGAAATTCATGGTCCTTTTCGAAAGGGTGCAACTCAACATTCCTAATCCTAACACTGGTTCCTTAATGATCAATTTGAGACTTTCTGAGTCGGGAAATTAGTTTGGTGAGGAGTCAATATAAAACCATTGCTAAAGCTTTGACCGAAAGTTTAAAGATTGTGTTGCCAAGTTTAATTGTTGGAACACCAGTAAATAAGTAGGGAATTGATCTATGGTCGGAAGAAAATAAAAGAAAATTACAAATAAAATTTATGGAATATTAACTCTATACTAATTATCAAATTTATTTGTAGTAGTAGCTATACTTTTGAAGTGACCAATTAATGATTGAAATCTTTGGAGATGAAAGGGCAAAAATTGTACTCCCTCCGTCCCACAAAGGTTATCAACATTATTTTCATGTTTTTGAGGTATTTAATCTTTGATTTTTATTCATCAATATTATGATATAGAAATTTGAATAATTTACATGATTATCATAATTTGTAATATGAATTTTCTAAATATATATTTTTTCTAAATTTTTTTGCATTATGTATCTTACTTATATTTTGAGTCAACACTCGAACACTAGCCGCACATCCCTCCTCCCCTTCGAAATTCCTCCTCCTCTCAACGATCTATTTCTTCTTCTTTCTCCTCACAACCCAGTTTTCTTTCGCTCCCTGTTAATCCCGGTCTCTCTCTCCTCTTCTTTTTTCTCTTAGGTTTGATATACTTTTTGCTAGGAGCAAGAAAACATGGCTCTGTCAAGGTTTCATGGCATCTCCACAGCCGGACATATGAGCATGCTTGGCTTCCTTGATCACAGGAATTACATTAAGAATGTTCAGTGGACTGGCTCCGCTGTCTTAATTGATTTTTCATCAGAGTTTCAGTCTAGTGATTGGACGGGCAGTATGGATATCAAGTGTGCTATGGGAAAGAACTCTCTTAGAAAACCGGATATCCCATCTTTCCGGTTTTGTTTAAAATATGGTGGTAGCGCTAAGCAAAGAGGCGATTTGAGGCAACCACATAATTTCTTTAGCTCATGTTTTTGTTTTATTGTATAGTTTAATATTAATAATATACTATAATATTAAATATATTTAATTCAAAAATAAAAATTTAATTAGCATTGAAATATATAATTAATAACTATCATAACTACATGAAAGTAATATATTTACATCAAAATATTCCGAAATAAGAAATACTAGCAATCTGGAGGAGGATCGTCAGACCGACGTGATGGATGCTGAGCTAAGAGGGATGCAATGTACGCATCCATTTCCTCCCGCGACTGGAAAAAGGACTCGTAACTAGTTGACGATGGGATGGTGTGTTGCGGAGGATGCACCGGGGGATTGGGCCGGTATACATCGTCCTCCAAGTCGTCAACGATGTGAGGGCAGGGTTGTTGAGGCGACAACTGTCGTCGTCCGAATCCCTGGCTCGATGTTCCAGCCACTAAACCTGCCGGGACATCCCTCGATGATAAGAGACGACGCCGTTGCAATGCTCCCCAGATGGCACTGATGGCATCAAAAAGACATTCTCCCATGCTTCTTTCGCTTTGCTTTTTCATTTATCTTTAAGACATTCTCCATGGCCTTTCTCATAGTTTCCTTATATTTATCAGTTTTCCAGAAATCGATCAACTTATTCCAAATCTCCTCACTAAGCTCGGGAGGTACGTGTGGCCGCCAGTGGGAGTGGTCGAGTGTCACTAGGTCGATAGGGTCTGGGACTTGTGTTGATTCCGGATTCTGATCAGTTTTCCCCGGTACACCACTCCAATCCTTGAGTGTAGTTGCTTTAACATGTCATTAGAATCTGAGGTCTGTGGCCTCCAAACGTATTTCAACTGAAAAATAAATAAATAAATAAACATAAGGTAATACCAAATGTTAATATGACCCTGAATTTGGATGTGTATACATCCTTATTCGGCATATGTGATGAAACGGCAGATCCGGACGGGCCCGTAGATACGGGCGATCGCTCCATTGAGGTACCCCCGCATTCGCCGCTACGACGTCCATTGCGTCCTCGTGAAGATCCACCCGTGTCCCTACTCCGGTCGCGTGCGTCACTATGCTCGTCACTCTCCATGTGTATATATGGACCTGAACAGATTTTTATTTAACTTTAAAAAAATGTACAAAGTGTCCCTAAACTCTAAGCTAATAATGAAAACTAGACATTTCATCTCTTAACAATATACGTAGAACTTATCTAAGAATTAGCAGTTAACACAACATTCAACCTTAAAATATAAGAGACATGGAACTTATCTAAGAAATATCAATTCTGTAATTACCAATATTTTCATCAAAATTATATAAACAAACTATCAAAAATCAAATCCTACTCCTTTATCAATTCTGTAATTACCAAGATGTTTATGCATATCACACAAGTCTGCGTATCACCAAGATGTTTATGCGTATCACCCTCACTGTAATTACCAAGATGTTTATCTCGTGTTCTTCACTAATGGTTATTAACAGAATAAATTTCCAAAACAAATCTGCAAACATCATTACAGTGAGGGACCCAACTTCAAAACCAACTTCAAAACCAACATCAGTAGATCTTTCAAACGGGAGTTCTCCTCCGACTCAGCAAATTGGGAAATTTGGAAATGGGGAAGTGGGAAGGGGAAAGGATAGGGAGTAATGCATCAGAAATACAAAAAAAAAAGGAAGTTGGCTTACCGGCGGAGTACGGATGCAGCGGCGAGCTGATGAACGAGTCAGGATTGGAATGGCGGCGTCGCAGCGACGTGAGGGACCGAGGGAATTTTGTGAAAGGGGCAAGGGAGGGAAAATGGGAAGGGGAGCTGATGAACGAGTCATGTCTGAGAAAATGGGCAGCTTCCACAAGAAGTTTCTTCCGAAGAGGCTTTAAAACGGCATACGCCGTTACAAAGCGACGCGTATCGTGGAAGCATCGCTTTCTAACGGATTGTTGCGTTACAAAGTCGCTACGGCCCGAAAAAGCCCAATCCACCATCACACTTTGTTATTTGTAAATGAAATATGAACATAGAAGACAATAATTAATAAAAAATATCAATAATTAACATAGAAGTCTAAAAGTCAATAGCTTACACGCAAGTCATTACAAACATAATATTCCAACAATTAACACGAGATTTAATAATTAACATTGTAATTATCATCGTCTTCAAGAAAGTTGTCACCGAGAGGCTCTGGCTCAGGGTTACTATCCATGAGAACTATACTCACATCATTGTCCGTCACGACTATACTTTCATCAATTCGTTGAGCTTGCAAGGGCTCGTCATCCTTGTCATGTTCTGTGTTACTTGCTGATGCACTTGACACAGACCCCTGTCGACCTTCACCGGTCCAAGGTCGAGGCTTCATTTTAAAAATTGTCCATCGTTTTCTTAGATCCCGAATTTTTTAGGGGTACTCAAGATAAACAACTTGTTGCGCCTGGCTTGCTAGGATGAACGGATCATAGACCTTCCATCGAGAAGTGTGGTCAACATCAGTTCCAGAGTGTTTATATGTTCCAACACCTTTAAACAGGTCAAACCACGTCCCCTTGAACACTGTCAGTTGCTTTTTATTATATCGAAGGACGAGAATTTCATCAATCATCCCGTAAAAATCCACACAGTCTTCCTCGTTTGTATCACCGAAGACACAGACGCCCCAATTAGCCGTTCTCTTACCACGTCCATATTCTCTGGTATGGAATCTGAATCCGTTGACAAATGAGTCACCCCATGATTTCGTCGTTTGTCGCGGGCCACAAGCCAAGTCATACATTAACGGGGGAAAGGAATGCCGATTTGCTTGAGCCAACTTCTTGAATCACTCAGGAAAATTAGTTTGTCTGAACTTATCAAGACCATTAGTGGCCAATACCGGGTACTGTGAGCATGAAAGCTCGTTGAATTGGCTGCACGAACAACAAAGGTTAAAATCAAAAATGATGGAGGGAAGATCTTCTCAAGCTTGCACAACGTCATGGCAATAAATTCTTCCAATTTCTGAATGTCCTCCAAGCGGAATTCCCTAACAGAAATTATTCTGAAGAATTTGCTAAATTTTGCTATTGGAATCCATATATCATCAGGAATGTTGCCTCGTAAAATGATAGGAAGCAATTTTTGCATAAACACATGACAGTCATTCGTTTTCATGGCGTAAAACGAATTATTCGATGTGTTTACACAACTTTCAATGTTAGACGCATACCCATCATGACGTTTGAGAGTGTTCTTCAACCAAATACAAACATTGTCAATCTGTTCTTTATTCAAAGTGTAAATTGCTTTAGGTTGACATGGCTTTCCATTACGTCCAGGAAGTAAATGCAACTCAGATCTGATATTCAAACACTTAAGATCTTGTCTCGAGTTTGCGTTGTCCTTACTTTTCCCTTTATGGTTCATAACCGTGTAGAAGACATTATCAAAATAATTTTTCTTTATATGCATAACATCGAGGTTATGTCTGACCAATAAATGAGGCCAGTAGGGCAACTCCCAGAATATCGATTTCTTTATCCAGTTGTGAGACACACCGAAGCCATTCGCTCGTTGTTTGTCCTAGTATGACCCAAAAGGTGGGAAATGAATCTGATTAATCTCCCTTAGAATTTCATGACCAGTTTTAACCTCAAATGGATCTGTGCGCTGTCTACGCCACCAACAAGGTTTACGCCCATAAGTTAATTGAAAACTAGACACATCACTCATACAGTACGGGTATGCAAGTCTTCCATGCGTACTCCAACCCGATTGCATACTGTACGCCAGGAAGTCACTTATCGTCCATAGCAGACATGCTCGCATTGTAAAGTTCTTTCTACGATGCGCATCCCAAGTTTGAACACCATTTGTCCATAGAAAATTTAACTCGTCTACCAATGGACGTAAAAAGACATCATTATTACGCCTTGGTGATCGCGGACCTGGGATTAGAAGTGTCATGTAAATGTACAGCTGCTTAATGCATAAATTTGGCGGTAAGTTATAAACTGTTATGAATACCGGCCACATCGAATATGGGTTACCCATGTTTGACTGTGGGCAAAATTCATCAGTGCATAAACCTAACCGTACATTACCGATCTCTTCAGCAAAATCAGGATAACACATATCAACATGTTTCCATGCTTGCGATTGGCTAGGGTGTCCGATGTAACCATTTGAATTTTCATTGGCCTTACATGATAACTCATAAATTCAGCTGTTTTTTATGACTGATAAAGACGCTTAAGGCGTTCGGTGATTGACAAATAACGTAAAATCTTCTTTGCTTTAAGTTTCTTTTTACCACGCCGATTAGTACCAGCCTCAATGTATCTCTCTGCACCACACACTCTACACTGCATCAAATTGCTGAAAGTACCATAGAACAACATACAATTGTTCTCGCATGCATCAATTTTACTGTACGGTAACCCTAAGTCTCTGATCATCTTCTTCGCTTCTGCTATGCTTGTCGGCAATGTATTTTGATCAGGTAATATTTCATTGATAGCTTTTATTAAGTGGGAGAAGGCAACATCAGAAATGTTGTGCTGACTTTTCAAACTCAAAAACTTAGTCAAAACCGCCAGCTTCTTATGTTCAGTACGACAACCATCATATAGAGGTTCTGACGCAGCTTTCAGTAAATTGAAAAATTTATGCGCCTCTTCATTTGGAATTTCATCGTCTTCAACATGCGGCTCTGCTTCAATCCTCTCAAAATCTTCATAACTATCATCAATTCCATTTTCATCATTATTCATTTGATCAAAACTAGTAGAATGAATTCCCAAACCTTTGTGTACCATTTGTTTAACATTTCATCCTTGATAATCAATCTTCATTGAATCAGTTTTGGTCGTTACACATGGATTACTAGACGACGGTCCTTCGACAAATCGATTACGACCTCCAACAATACTAGGATCAATCTGTATTGCCTCCCCATGACAGTCCCATATATAATAATCTGGTTTGAAACCATACTCGCATAAATGATTTCCAACAGTAACATTATCATAATAGAATATGTTTTTACACTTTTTACATGGATATTTCACCGTCGACAGGATATTCGATTTAGCATTAGAAAAGGCAAACTCCAAAAACTGTTGTAACCCCTCAAAAAATCTTCGACTAATTGTACGAGTCTCCTTCTCTAATCGCCGATACATCCAATCACGTTCTTCAACCATATTTTTACTCCTACAAAACAATATTAAGTATAAAATATGGTAAAAACCATAAAATTTTAATTTACCACATACAGTTGTTTAAGATTTTAATTACTCCTAATTCACCTAAAGCTAAGGGTGCATGGGTCCTATCCTATTCATAAAAGTACAATCGGTACCGAAGTTTTATAGTTGTAAATGCATAGCCTATACAATAAACATAAATTTCGGCAGCATTTCATCTCAGTTCCTCGTTTTACCATATTTTGAGGGTTATTTCCCCCAAAATAGATACGAGGAAAAAGACTAAAAATGCACCGAAATTTATGCAATTGTATCGGTTATGCATACACAACAATAAAACTTTGACATACCAGTTGCACTTTTACGAACTGTCCAACTTGGACAATCCATAAATATTTAATAAAATATTATGTTATAAAATATTATTCCCAAAAAATAAATTAATGGAAATAATATTATTCATATAATATTTTATAAAATATCTACAGACAAGAACTATGGCTCAACTATTCAACAAATTTACCATTTTCAACATACACTAAAATTAACAACATAATGATAAAATTATATATGAAGGAATTATAATGAAAAATATAATAAAATTAGTGCATACTTACCTAGATCCCAAATTATGTTACAAAAAAGCTTTAGAGGTAGACAACTTCAAACCACAAAACAAATCACCACTATGAAAGGGAGAACTTCCCCAGATCTGAAAATGGATGTGGAGAGGGGATCGGGAGCAAGTTTCTCCGACTTCTTCGTAAAAAATGGCAGAAAGAAGGAAGATGATGCTTAAAAAGGACTTGAAAGCGGCTACCACCGCTTAAGAACCGCTTCAAAATGATCCTGGTAGGTAGCATAGCGGGTCTGAAACGGGACAGTCCGTTTCAACCGTTGAAGCGGAAGTTTCCGCTTCGGCACCGCTTTAACATGTTGAATGGAGCGGAATTCGTAACGGGTTGAACTGGAACTCGATTAGAAACGGACTCAACCGTTTCATGGCCGCTACGAATTTCTCCGCCACCACGTAGTGCTATTTATAACTATTTATAATGGTTTGATAACTATTAGACTTTGGATTTTGACTTCCCCACCACGTTATTTAGCAATTTATTCTTTCAATCTATATATAGGATTTGCTTATGTAGTCAATCAGGTTTACTATATGTATTTCTTGCCAACACGCCGCCGTGATGTGCCAATACCATTTTGCTCATGTGGAGGGTATCAGGGGTATTGGATTCTTGATCCATATGCTTCTTCCATTGTGTCTTTTATAGTGCCCTCGAGAGCAAGAACTACAAAAGGTTTAACCATGGTTGTGTGAGCTTTTCACGTTTAGTTCATTTCTAGTTTTTTTAGTAGCAAAGGGAATTAGGATAACAATTATCTACAAGTTTTATCTCTTTACTTAATTTGTAATATTGAATTATTAATAAAATAAGCCTTCTGTTTCACAAAAGTAATCTTTACTTAACTACATTTAATTATATTGCTTGAATGGAGTAGAGAACTGTAACATATATAATCCGGATAAATCATTCTCGATTCTCAATCTTGGCCATCAAACCGCCGTGCATTTGACCAAGGATGCTGTTCTTGAGAGTCACGGGATGTTCTTGCTCTATCTTCACTCGATAGTTATAAAGAATGTTTGCAACAGTTGCCTTTACCAAACTGAAGGCAATATCTTTACCAGGGCACATCCTTTGGCCGGCGTTGAAGGCGAAGAACTTATGAGGAGGTTCGTACTTGATTCCACCGTTGGCGGTGATCCACCTCTCCGGCTTGAATTCATGACAGTCCTCACCCCAAACATTCTTCATCCTCCCGACAGCAAACATCACCATAGCGACTGCGGTGCCATTTTTGCGGCCGACATTGTAGCCGCTCGGGAGTGTGTCTGGCTGGTATGTTGTCCGGAACTCAAACGTGACCGGAGGGAATAAACGCAGCGTTTCGCATATTGTGGCATGGAGATAAACCAGTTTTTTCAACTCTTCCGTCATGCTTAATTCCATTACAGATGAACCTTTCGGCCATGACGATCTCAGTTCTTGGATGACTTTCGCCTCCACGTTGGGGTGGTTTCCGAGCATCCAGAAGACCCATGTGAGGGCTGTGGTGGTTGTGTCTTCGCCCGCGAATAACAGGCTGTAGAAGTTCTCCCTCAACGCAGATTCCTCTTCCGGAAAGCATTTGAGCAGCTTGTGCCGGCTCAGGTAGAGCTTTATGAAACTGAAATCAGAATCGTCGGACGTTCCATCTCGGATTTGTCTCCGCTTCTCCGACACAAAATATGTGGCAATCTCATCCAACGTTTCCCATGCTTTTCTCAGATTTCTCTCTTTCCACAGCCGCAGCCCTCTCATGATTCTCCAAACTGAAAAAGGAAGAAGGTGCCGGAAGAATATTGCCTCAAACAAATCGGTAACGGCTTTCTCGAACCGCTTTCCATAAGATTCTGCAGCTGGCAGATCACAAACATTGCAGCCCGTAAAGGCTCCGCACATGGTCTGAAACATTACCGTCTGCAGACAATCTTTCAAGTCAATAACTCTCCCTTGTTCCGACGCGTCCCGTAACGTTGTTGCCAACTTGTCGACACTCTGGCGGAATGTTTTCGCCAGGAGGCTGAGGAACCGTGGGTTACCAAGATAACCCCGGATCCCCAGCCGGTGCAATTTAGACTCATCCGTGTCCAGGTTGAAGTAGCTCTGCCCAAACGCATCGAACCGTTCCTTCCAATGCTCGCCTTTAACGTAGCGGTCATCATGAGTTTGCATGATGTGCCGGATGTCATCCGGGTTGGCGGTGATGAGGATGTCATTCATGGATAGCCAACCCAGCTGCAACAGCAGTGCGCCTTTGTTCGCTTCAAGAACCTGGACCAAGGCCGCGGCGTGGTGGCTGTGCATCCAGCTAAGAATATACGACGGCGGTACTCCAACCACCGGCAACTTTACATTTTTGTAATAACAGAAAAAGAAAAATAACAAGAAAAGGATCACTGCTACTACCAGCATAATCATGATCTTCAATGCACGAAAAGAGTACGTACGGTTCAAGGCAGAACTGTGGGTGTGCATTTCTTGGTTCAACGTAACAACTATTTATCCTGCTGGATTTTAATGATGGTGGCCATACAGGTAGTTATTTGGTACGAGTTTTATCTGGTGAGGAGGTAAATGCACATTAAACGTGTGTTTATATATATATATATATATATATATATATATATATATATATATATATATATATATATATATATATAGATACCAGTCATTTTATTAATCCATTAGTTGGAAAAATCACAAGTGAGTCCTAAGACTATCTAATTAAAATAATTAATTAAATAAAAATTTAAAGACTAAACTACCCTTCTTACCCAAAACCATTATCAACCCACAGCCCCAACAGTCGCCGGCATCACCGCCGCGGCCGCCAGAACCACCGCCACGACCGCCGAAACCACACTGCGGTTGCTGGAACCACCACAATGGAGCCAGAAAAAGAGTTGTGGCTGCCGGAACCACCGGCGCTACCGCCAGAAGTACCTACGTGGCCGCTGGAATCATCTCCGCGGCTGCCTAAACCACCGTCACCACAGTCGCCGGAACCACCGCGGATACCGCCAAAACAAATGCCGCATCTACCCGCATTTCCGCTGCTGTCAGCACCACCTCTGCAGCCGTTGGAAGCACCGTCGCTGCCACTGACACCACCGCCAGCACACCGGCACCAACATCACTATGACCACTATCGCCGACATCGCCGTCGCAACAATTTTCATAATTTTTCGTTAATTTATAATTATGGCATAGTGTCTAAATTGATACATAATAATGTCTTTTTAGTATTTTACAATACTTTATTCAATGTTCTACATTTCTATAGTGTCTATTAAAAAGTGATATAATGTCTGAATATATATTAGAAACTATTTAATTATTTACCTTGCACATTTTCGGTGATAGATAAACTGTCTGTTTCATTATAAATAATTAATTGAATCGTAAAAAAATATTTTTTAATTTATAAAAGCGTTTCTAACATAATAGAAAATAATTTTTGTAAATTTATAATTAATTGCATAGTGTCTAATGTGATATGCAATATTGTCTATGAAAAGAGTTCATGCTGTTTATTTAGTTATTTTACACATTTCTATAGTATCTACTAGAAAGTTATATAATGTTTGGATAAATATTTCAGTGATATTGTTTAGTTACTTTACACATTTATAATTAATTGCATACAAGAGTGTATAGTGTTTAGTTATTTGTTTTAAACATTTCAGTGATATTGAAACCGTCTAATAAATTATAATAAATTGTCTGTAATAAAATGTAATTGTGTGTACCATTTAAAAAAAACATCAAAAAATGAACCAATTCGTAACCAAATAAAGTGTGTGTGTGTGTGTGTGTGTTTCATAGTTTATAGTGTCTCCTGTAAAAAGTTATAATGTCTAAATAAATACTGCAAACTGACTAGTTCTCACGTCCATCTCTGCTGTCACTCCTTTGCCTTCGACTGTCTTGTCCGTCCAGATCTGGAGGTTTCACCACTAGATCGTCAGCCACTGCAAGTCTCTAGATGTGGAACTCCGACGGTTATCTCCCTCCGATGGCAAGCCGCAACGATCAACCGATTCTCTCCCTCCGATGTCGAGCTGCCATGATCTGGCGGCGGTGGAAGCTCGTTTCAGACGACGCTATTGAATTGATTTTGAGATGAGATTTGCAATGGCGCCATTGAACACGATCTCGGCTGTTAAACACCTCCATGATGGAGGTCTGGTAATCTTTCCACTTTCTAATCTCGTCAACTTGTGTTGTGTGGCTGCGTGACGAGAAATGTGAAAGGAAAGATTAATATATTCAAGGGTAATTAAGTCTTTCCACTAGTAGGGGTTTTCCCACTAGTGGGTAATTAACATTTTTCGATACACCGTGGTGTTTCAGGAAAATAGAAATAAACTGAAATACAATAGCAGTTATGTTTCTGAAATGTATGGCCCTTTTCTTCTGTCTGCTGAATATTAACCGATTTAAAATGGTGCATTTCCTTGCACTTGTATATAAATTGAAATTTGGTGGGACAGATCGCAAGCAACGCCAAATAAAAATGTTTTTGGCAGCTGGAAAAATAGGGAAAGTAATTTTTGTCATACTAAGTCCTGAAATTATATATATATATATATATATATATATATATATATATTGTGCCCCACCGGGCACCTGTACCCCATGTCTACATGGTGATGACTTGCCTTTAAACCGAAGGCTGTAGAGTTTCAAATTAAACACCTTAATTATTAACTAAGTCCTGAAATTTAACCAATTAAACGAAAGAGTAAAGATACTTAATAATTTTGGGAATAACTCCATTGTAACTCCAAGCATCATCGTATAAGCTATATGGAGAGAATGGATCGGAAGCCAGACTCTCTATTAGGGACGCATACTTTGATTCAATGTGCTATCCCTTCTTGACCGAAGGAGAGTGCTGGTTTTGAGTGTCTAGCGAATTACGGAGCAAGACTGTCATATGTCGAGACGGGATTCATCACTCCCATGTCACGGGAGTTTATTCTCCTTGGCCAGATTGAATGCGGTTCAATTAGAGAATATGATGAAAGGACATGACATGTGCATTAGTGTGGTTTGGTTGATAGGTAAAAGTTCCGTCGCGTTTTAAACGGATTCTATATTACTTGGGTAACAGTGATGTGTTGCTAGATACCGCTCACTGTCAATAATTATGTGTGAGACATCATAATTATTGCCAATGTAATAAGAACCTACAAGGTCGCATGCTCAGTGAGTGAATTATGGAGTATTTTAGCAAGAGACAAAAGTTTGGTGACTTAAGTGTCAGATTTGTAAAAGTTGGACACTTAAGTAATATGAGAAATCATGGCTAGGGACTAGGGTTGTAATTAAGCGAATAGTTTGGCAAATTGAAACCCTAGCCGCCTAGCATGCTAGCATCTTTGTGCGCACAAATATATGTGCACTCCCTCTGCGTCTGGATGGTGACAGTTAATCAATTAATTTGTTCAGTTTGGAACTGAAAAAATATCAGAAAAATTCAGAAAACTCTCTGGAATTTTTCTCTCCTGTCTCTAGTGATATGTTCTTCAAGGAATTGTTACTAGCACAACATAAGGAAGAACAGAGACTCCGTAATTGCTCGCGCGTGGATACCGTAGAGGATCTGTAGATTCAGGTATACCGGAAGAACGCAATTCAAGTGATTTTCTGGTAATCTCTTGAACAATAATTATACTGTTTCAGATTGTACATGGATCCTGGAAGGGTTTTTATTTTTCCGCTGCGTTATTTGATGCTACAAACCCTAACAGTGGTATCAGAGCATCTTGTACAATCCAGTATAATTATATCTGTGTGCAATTAATTGTTTCTATATTGAAAAATTGTTGCATGTTAATAATTGGAGAAAAATTAATTAAAATCGGATTTTGAATTAATTTTTCGTCTAATTATTCTGGGTAAATTTTGGCAAAAATTAAATCGGAAAACAAAAATATGTTACTGTTCACGTTTTTTAATTCGGATGAACAGTACCCCCCGCTTCGACGCCACCGTCACGGCAATCCGGCCGTTGGATGGCGGCGGAAGTAGCATGGATGGCTAATCGGCAGCGAGACGCATCCAGTGGCGGCGGCGGCGTCGTCATCGGAGGTCGGGAACGCGGCGGCGGCGATGGACGGCTGAAAACGGGCTGCGCTGGCGGCTGGGGGTGAAACCCTAGCTGAGCTAGGCAACCGGCCATTGGCCTGGGGCTGGGCTGGGCCAACGAGCTGGCCCGCCAGCTGGCCCGGCCAGCTGGTCCGGTTCGTTTGGTCGAACCCTGGCCGGCTGGTTCGCTGGGTCGGCCCGCTTGGTTCTTTTGAACCGACACAAATGCGACTCCCTGCCCTTGCATTTTAAAAATTGTGCAAATTAGCCCAGACTTTTGTTTTAAACTTGAAATTAATTCCGGGGGACCGGGGGGCTCTATTTAACACAGTTTCGCCTGAAATTAATTCCGAAACTTAAGAAAAGTTCATAGAATTTTCTGGTAATATTTAAAATGGTCCCAGAGCGCTGTTTTAAATTTTTTTCACCCGAGATAAATTTTAAAAATTACAGAAAGGTCCCTAAAAATTTATTTTTGCTCAAATTTGACCCAGAACTTTATGAAAGCATTAATTGAATATCAAACTTGTTGAATGGGTGTTTTAGCATGTTTGGATGATTCTTTGATGCATGGTAGACGTTTATAGCCAATAGATGAATGTATGTATATTTGGTAAATACGACCTGCGCGTCGTGCCTCTTCTTATATTCTCATTGTAAAATTCTCTTCTCATCTACTCCCCTCTATGTAAAAGAGGTTTCTTAAATGTAATTTAATTGTAATGACAAACACTTGGACAAGAAGATTGGATCAAGAAGACTAAGGAAGAAAGGCGTGGACCCAAGAGACGCTAGCAAGGAAGAGACTAGTATAGGTCTTTTTCTTTCTAGGTTTTATGGATCCCTTTGCTCGGGATACATCTAGATTGGGCTATAACCGTGGTACGATCTATTTTCAGTAATAGATGGCATGTTTAGGTTGATTGATGCATGTTTAATCAACCGGAGAAATTTAAAACTGGTGAGACCAATTAAAATCCCTCAACGCATATCAAGCTCATGGTCTTCCATCGCGAGACACGTCGAATAGCTCGATCATCGTGTGGTAGGTTTCGCCAAAGCGAGGTGCCACACTTTAATCTTGATTAAAGGCGAGTTCTAGGTGATGGGTCGGGCTTGACCATTCCACCAACACGGTTGGCAGTTTGGAGACCGATTGAGTGGGAGTTAAGTGAGTAGGTTTCGCCAAAGCGAGGTGTTGCACTGTAACTCCACTCAATGATACAAGAATTGCACACGGTGCAATTGGCAAGGTAGCCTACCTAAAGTTACCGTTATTCAAACACTAGCCAAAGCAGGTTTGAGTTGAACGGGGAACTCATGGATCTTGTCCCGCTAAGAATGTCTATTCGCTCAGACATTCCGAGGTGATAGTGAGGGCTATTATCTTGAAGAAAATAGTGGGAGCCCTTTTAATCAAAAGTCCTTATTAAAGGAGAAATTAAATAATTGTGTTCTTAC
The DNA here is from genome assembly GCA_024586325.1 of Stellera chamaejasme. Classification (NCBI taxonomy): domain Eukaryota; kingdom Viridiplantae; phylum Streptophyta; class Magnoliopsida; order Malvales; family Thymelaeaceae; genus Stellera; species Stellera chamaejasme. Next base: position 50,450,341 of record CM044981.1, on the reverse strand, counting down.
TTTTTCTGTATGTTTACTTGTTGTAGATAACCATGTCGCAAACCACACCCACTTTATCGTTACGACCTGCCCTCGAGAAGGAGAAGCTCAATGAGACTAACTTTCTCTCTTGGTTTCGTAATCTGAGAATTATCTTGACGCAAGAGAAGAAATGTTACGTGCTCGATTAGCCTCTGCTTGATGAGCTGGCGGCTACTACTCCCAGAGCGGAGCGTGATGCTATCTTGAAGCATCGTGCTGACTCTGTTGAGGTCTCATGTCTCATGCTTATATCCATGGAGCCAACGCTGCAGAAGCAACATGAGGGAATGAGTGCTTATGATATGATTGAGCATCTCAAGACTCTGTTTGGCAAGATGGCAAGGCAAGAGAGGTTTGAGATATCCAGGGCGTTGTTTCAGTGTAAGTTGGCAGAAGGCTCTCCTGTTGTTCCTCATGTACTCAAGATGAATGGGTATATAGAGGGACTCCAGAAGTTAGATGCCGCTCTGCCAGCTGATATGCCCACTGATTTGATCTTGCAGTCTCTCCCGGAGAGCTATAACCAGTTTGTTATGAACTATAATATGCATGATCTTCAGAAGTCTCTTCCCGAGTTGCTCAATATGTTGCGAACATCTGAGCACAATCTTCGTAGAGAGAAGGTTGTTATGGTTGTCCAGAACAACGGAGGGAAGGGAAGGTCCAGAAGGAATAGGAAGGGAAAGGGTAAGGCTAAGGTAGCCAAAACCGCTATCCCAGCTCCTACTCAAACACTGAAACCATCTGGGGGGTTAGCAAGAAGGTGCAGAATTGCTTCCATTGCGGGAAACCGGGACATTGGAGGCGAGACTGCAAGCTCTGGATAGAGGAGACCGAGAAGGGCGCCACGGGCAACACTTCAGGTATCCTTGTTATAGAGTTACATGTTGCTACTTCTACATCTTGGGTGTTAGACACTGGATGTGGATCTCACATTTGTTCAAATGTGCAGGATCTAAGGGAAAGTAGAACATTGGTAAAGGGAGAAGTGGATCTTCGAGTTGGCAACGGAGCACGGGTTGCTGCTGTAGCTGTCGGATCCTGCTTTATTACTTTACCCACTGGATTAGTTTTGGAACTTGAAAACTGTTATTATGTGCCTGTGATTTCCAGAAATTTGATTTATGTTTCTTGTTTGGACAAGAAAGGTTTTTCATTCGTTATAAAGGACAATGTTTGTTCCGTTTATTTGAATGAGATCCTATATGTTGACGCACATTTGAATAATGGTTTATATGTTCTAGACTTGCATAATCCAATCTATAACATCCAAGCTAAGAAGATCAAATCTAATGATTCAAACGAAACGTATCTTTGGCATTGTCGATTAGGCCACATAAACGAGAAACGCATAGCCAAACTCCATGAAAGTGGGATGTTGGACTCATTTGATCTCGGATCATATGAGACTTGCGAAGCTTGTTTACTTGGCAAGATGGCAAGGGCACCATTCACTGGAAACAGCGAAAGGGCCACTGAGGTGCTGGAGCTTACTCACAGCGATGTGTGTGGGCCACTGAGCACTCAGGCTAGAGGAGGGTTTCGGTACTTCATTACCTTTATTGACGATTCAGTAGATATGGTTATGTATACCTGATGATGCACAAGTCTCAGAATTTTGAAAAGTTCAAAGAATTTCAGAATGAAGTACAGAATCAACTTGGAAAGAGTATCAAGAAACTTCGATCGGATCGAGGTGGTGAGTACTTGACCCAAGAGTTTCTTGACCATCTGAGAGATTGTGGCATTGTGTCACAACTCACTCCGCCTGGAACACCTCAGTTAAATGGTGTGTCCGAGAGGAGGAATCGGACCTTGATGGATATGGTCCGGTCTATGATGGGTCACGCTGATCTTCCAATATCCTTCTGGGGCTATGCTCTTGAAACGGCAGCGTTTACACTTAACCGAGTTCCATCCAAGACAGTACAAACGACACCATATGAGTTATGGCGTGGGAAGAGGCCCAGCTTGTCATTTTTGAGAGTCTGGGGCTGCGAGGCTTATGTGAAGAAGTTGATCACAGATAAGCTCGAGTCCAGATCTCTTAAGTGTTCTTTTGTTGGGTACCCTAGTAAGACTAAGGGATACTATTTCTATGACCCCGTTGACCAGAAAGTGTTTGTGGCACGTACTGGCGTTTTCCTTGAGAGGAATTTCATTTCCAGAGGAAACAGTGGGAGAGGCATAGAACTCGAAGAAATCCGAGAACAAGAGAATACTTCAGTTCTTGAGAGGGAACATGAACAGGAATCACATAGTAATGTGGTTGCACAACCTGTTCAAATAACACAAGACCTGCGTAGAAGCGGTAGAGCCCGAAATCAGCCAGAGAGATACTACGGTTTCCTCGTGACTGATTCCGGTGATGTGACTGTCATTGACGACGAGCCGACATCCTACCAGGAAGCTATGTCAGGACCAGATTCTGAGAAGTGGCTAGAGGCCATGAGATCTGAGATGGAATCCATGTCACAAAACCAAGTCTGGGACTTGGTCATTGCACCTAATGGGGCGAAGCCCATAGGTTGCAAGTGGGTCTATAAAAGGAAGACCGACATGGATGGTAATGTAATTACCTATAAGGGGCGACTCGTTGCAAAGGGTTTCAAGCAAATTCATGGTATTGACTATGACGAAACCTTTTCGCCGGTTGCCATGCTTAAATCCATACGGATTCTTTTGGCTATAGCCGCATACCACGACTATGAGGTTTGGCAGATGGATGTCAAAACTGCTTTCTTGAATGGAAAGCTACTTGAGGATGTGTATATGACACAACCCGAGGGTTTTGTCGATCCTAAAAACGCTCATAAGGTATGCAAGCTGCAGAGATCCATTTATGGATTAAAGCAGGCTTCCAGAAGCTGGAATCTACGTTTTGATGAAGCAATAAAGGAGTTTGGCTTTATCAAGAATGAAGATGAACCTTGTGTATACAAGAAGGTTAGTGGGAGCGCTATTATCATTTCGGTGTTGTATGTCGATGACATACTTCTGATCGGAAATGATATTCCTATACTTGATCTGTCAAGACGTGGTTAGGAAAATGCTTCTCGATGAAAGACTTAGGTGAAGCAACCTATGTGCTTGGCATAAAGATCCATAGAGATAGATCGAACAGGTTGCTTGGACTAAGTCAGAGTACATACCTAGATAAAATTCTGAGGAGGTTTCATATGCATGAATCCAAGAGGGGATTCTTGCCTATGACCCATGGCACGCCTCTTTCCAAGACGCAGTGTCCACAGACACGTGAGGAAAGGAAGCGAATGGATGGAATTCCGTATGCATCGGCAATCGGATCTATCATGTATGCCATGTTATGTACTCGACCGGATGTATCGTATGCTTTGAGCATGACGAGTAGATTCCAGTCAGACCCAGGTGAGAAACACTGGGTGGCCGTTAAGAACATTCTTAAGTTCTTGAGAAGGACTAAGGATGTCTTCTTGGTCTATGGAGGCGAAGAAGAGCTTTGTGTAAAGGGTTACACAGATGCTAGCTTCCAAACTGACGTGGACGATTTCAGGTCGCAATCTGGGTATGTGTTTTGCCTAAATGGTGGTGCTGTGAGTTGGAAGAGCTCAAAGCAGCAGACAGTCGCTGACTCTACAACAGAAGCAGAATATATTGCCGCCTCAGACGCTGCGAAGGAGGCTGTTTGGATCAGAAAGTTCATTTCAGAACTTGATGTGGTCCCTAGTGCTCAGGATCCGATCCAGCTCTATTGTGACAACAATGGAGCGATCGCACAAGCAAAGGAACCACGATCTCACCAGAGATCCAAACATATCCTTCGGCGTTATCACTTGATTAGAGAAATCTTGGAGCGAGGCGATGTATCCACAGAGAGTAGACACAGATCGCAATGTGGCGGATCTGCTTACGAAGGCTCTAGCGCAACAAAAGCATGAGGGCTACTCTAGGTCTATAGGTCTCAGACAGATGTTGGATTGGCTTTAGTGCAAGTGGGAGTCTGTAGGTGTATGTAGTGCTCAAAAGCCATCCGACTTGTATTGGTTTTGGAACACTGACATAATTATTTAATTAAAGAGGCATTGTTCAGATTATTATTGTTGTCTTTGTTTTTGCGTTAATAAAGAACAAAATAATAATACAACCTTGGAACATACGATGTTCCTAAATGACCCTAGTCAAGTGTTATAAAGAACAAAGGTTGATAGTTTTAAACGGATTCTATATTACTTGGGTAACAGTGATGTGTTGCTAGATACCGCTCACTGTCAATAATTATGTGCGAGATATCATAATTATTGCCAATGTAATAAGAACCTACAGGGTCGCACGCTCAGTGAGTGAATTATGAAGTATTTTAGCAAGAGACAAAAGTTTGGTGACTTAAGTGTCAGCTTTGTAAAAGCTGGACACTTAAGTAATATGAGAAATCATGGCTAGGGACTAGGGTTTTAATTAAGCCAATAGTTTGGCAAATTGAAACCCTAGCCGCCTACCATGGTGCGCACAAATATATGTGCACTCCCTCTGAGTCTGGATGGTGACAGTTAATCAATTAATTTGTTCAGTTTGGAACTGAAAAATTATCAGAAAAATTCAGAAAACTCTCTGGGATTTTTCTCTCCTGTCTCTGGTGATCTGTTCTTCAAGGAATTGTTGCTAGCACAACAGAAGGAAGAACAGAGACTCCGCAATTGCTCGCGCGTGGATACCGTAGAGGATCTGTAGATTGTAGATTCAAGTGATTTCTGGAAGAACGCAATTCAAGTGATTTTATTTTTCCGCTGCGTTAATCTCTTGAACAATAATTATATATGTATTTTGATTGTATATATGCATATATGTATAAGCTGCCACTACGGAAGGAGTTTTTATGCCGTTACATTTTGGCCGCTACACTCAATGCGTATCAACACCACTTCTATAACTTTTCCAATTTTCTTTTATTTGATGCTACAAACCCTAATTTTCTTTATTTTTTTCTTTATCACAGCTATCTAAGCTTTTGTTTAAGATCAGGGTTTATTCTTGTTTGAAGGTATGTTTCGGATGAAATTTGTGTTTTTGATGAAGTTTGTGATCAATATTTGGATCTAGATCTGAGATTTAGATATGGATTTCTTGATATTTTGTTCAATATTTTGTTCAAGATCTGGATTTCTTGATGAAGTTTGTCTTCTGGCTTCTCCCAACTGGAGACCTTCTGTTACGGTCACCCCGAGCGGGTTGTGACCCGGGTGACCCGGGGCTCCGGTTTTGGCCTGCGGGTCACGTTTTTGGGCGGTTAAATGACTCCCGGGACTTATCTGAGCTTTTTTTCTGGAAATCCTTCGGGATTTGAGGTCGTGTGGGTCCCCCGGACGTTTTCGCCGAAAATATTTTTCGGGGCCGCGGGGTTGTCTCGGGACGTACAACGGGCTCGGTAGCGCTCCCGGGACCTCGGAATGAGAAACCGTTTGCATATTTGGAATTGAGGGAACGTTCCGGATCTTTTTACGGAGTATAATATTTGGGTGGGGACGTTCGGTCCCAGGCGACTCCCGGGGCCCGGGCCGGGAATCCCGGAGCTCGGGAAGGAATTTTGCCGACGGCTCCAGTGGAAGGTATGTTATATTTTAAGACGAATTTTATGGTAATATTTGTGGAATTTTGGCTTGACGGGATTTTGGTTCAGTGTCGACACACGCGCACGTCGGGATTTGCTCAGGCTCAGCGGGCCCGGTAGGACACTCTGGATGGGTAATTGAATATCTGAAAGATGTTTCGTGTATGATACGATATTCTGAGGATTGTGGTCAGTTTTGGGTTCATTTGGAGTTCGTTACCTGTGTTTGGGGTTTAATTGCAAAGATTTGGAGAATTGGGGGGTTAAGTTGTTATTAACCCAAAAGTCATTAATATTTGGGTCAGATTTTTGGGCTGTAAGTCGGCTGTGGGATAAGGGATGGACACTTGTCTAAGTCCTATTAAGTATGGTTAAAGGGAAGAAATATAAAAGGCTATATTTCATAAAAACATTTCATTTTCTTCTTCTCTTCTTCTCCTTCCTCTAGCTATCCGCCACCATTAGAGCTCTCTCCCAAGCTTGATGTCCTTCATTTTTCTTGGCTGATTTCTTCAAGGTTTTGGCTCCAATCTTTGGTAAGCTTCCCTCCTTCTTCTCTTTTCAAGTTGAAAACAAGGTTTGGTGGAGAAAAGAGAGCAAAATCCGAAATTATGATTTGTTCTTGTCTACATGATTGAGTGATCCTCTCTCTCCCATCTTTTAGTATGTTGTTCTTGGGCTTGAGGGGAGTAAGAATCTATGGTTAGATTTTGGAAAAACATCATGGATGAAGGAAACATATTTTGGCGAAAATTAGGGTTAAATCTAAAATGGTGTATGTTTGTGTTCTTGAATCATGCTCTTAGTATGTTGTTCCTAGCATGATTCTAAGGCTTGCTATGGTTGCAATTTGGAGGGAAATTGATTGAGTAGAAAAGCCCCAATTTGAGTGAATAGTGGATTAGGGTTCATGGTTGATTTTGCTTGTTTAAGGTGAAATTGGTTAGTAATTTTGCTTAAGAAGTGTAATTGGTGATTAAAGAGAGCAAATGGAACCTTGTTTGAATTGAAATGGTAATTGGGTGAAAATTGGGTGAAGAACCGAAACTTGAAATGATTCTTTTACCATGTTGGGGTTTGTTTTTGGTTGATTTGGATGCTACATTGGTATTGTAGATGGAAGTAGGTTCGTAATGGTGTTTGAAACATCATTTTCGGACAATGGTAGGAAAAGTTAGGTTTATGCGGGTTTTCCGGGAAAAGTGTCTGGAATGTGGGTTTAAAGGTTGGAATGTGTTTGTGGGTGTATGAATAACAATGTTCTGGCTCGGTTCGTGAAACCGAGCTTTCTGTGGATTTCTGCGTGAAAGTGCGGGATTGTGCGGGGATTGGTTTCTGGGGTTTGTTTTGGTGTGTTCTGACTCAATTGTGGTTGTTCAGCTTGTTTCTGCGTGGGTGGAGTAGAGTGGGACCGTAAAAGGCAAGTTGCGACTTTTCGGGCCGGGAGCCGGGATTTCCTGGGAATTGTGCAACGGAGCGGTGTTGCTCGGGTAAGGGCTCAACTTCTCTCGTTATACATTCAGGAGTTATATGATGTGTATCGGGTTTTGTTGAGGCGGGTTCGGGTGAGGCGGTGGTTCGGTGATCCGAGACCCGTCAAATGGTAAAATGTATGTTTGTTTTGTCTCGAGGCCGGGTGACCTTGGAGGCCCGGGTTCCTATTCCGTTCTGTATTTGTATATCAGGTGATGATACTTCTGTTTATATTTGTGCATTATTATTATATGTTCTGTTCTGTGACGAGACCCGGATGGTCAGAGAGGCCACGGGTGCTCCTTGGATCTGTTCTGCGTATCCGCACCGGGAGTGCCGATACTTCTGTTCTGTGTCCGCACTGGAGGGTGCCGACATTTTGCGTATATCCGCACTTGGGGTGCCGATATACTTCTGTGACCCTACGACAGTTTGGGGATCGCGACCCCAGCCGGTACCGTGCTTTCTGTTCTGTTCTGTTCTGTATATTCTGGTATATATGTATATCTGACTTCGTTGTCTTCTGAGTCGAGGGCGGAGCCCCGACTTGCCTTTATTGGTTTGGTATACGAAATGGGTTCGGTGTGCAGCTTGACTTGTGTGATGTTTGGTATCCCATGAATTGTGTGTTTGATAATTATTGAATTTCTTGTATACTTGCCAAGTTTGAGTTTGGTAGGTTGCATGTTGAATTTTCGACTATTCCGTTAAACAAGCGAAATGCTCCGCCACCGCGCTTTCCACCGTAGGTTCCGGTTTCCGAACGTCACGGTCGGCTCCGTCTCCGCAACCGGGCGGGGTGGCTGTGACAAGTTGGTATCAGAGCCCAGGTAGTACAGTGCACATGTGCCAGCGAGGACGCTGGCCTCCCTGGGGGGGTGGATGAGTCCGGATGCATGGCGATGCCGACGCATGGCGATGCCGGTTGGACCGGGGAAGATCTAGCCATGGTCGGGGAAGATCTAGCCATGGTCCGTGACATGCTACATCCCACATGGAAGGGTTAAAGAGGGATTATGGTGTATATAATGTACACCACCCTTCTCCCCTTCAAAGAGGCCTTTTAACGGATGTTGGATTGAGGGGGAAAAGACTGGGCCGTAACCCCAAGACCATCCATTCCGTTAGAAACAAAACCGTGAGGGGGAAATGGCTGGGCCGTAACCCCAAAGCGGACAATATCTTGGCACTGTACCCGGTCTGTGACACCTTCTCCCGGCGACGACGATGTTGAAGATCGGTAGCAAGATCGGGCTCCTTCGAAGATCAACGGCAGCGAGATCTGCTCCAACGATTAGATTTGGATTATAATGAGATCCAAGATCAGGATTTGTACTTTTATGAGTTAGATGAAGTTTTTGAAATGAAGATGTAGATCGGATGAATGCATGTTGATGAATTTTCAACCCAAATCTGGAATTTGTTCCCAGATTTAGGGTTTATTTTATTTGTAAAATATGTTTTAGTGGCTCTGGCCGTTTCGATTGTAACGGATTTTTTGCGATGAGCTCCTTCAAAGCGAGCTTAGACGTAACGGCGTATGAAACGCACCTCTCAGCTACGATTGTAACAGATTTGTAACGGAATGGCCGCTACGAAGGCCAAATCAACTACGTAGTGTGCCACATATGTATAAATAAGTATTTATGTCTACATGTATATATATATATATATATATATATATATATACGGTGGTCGGAGTTCAGCTAGTTCGGCCATCGGGTTGTTCTTCGTTTGTTGACGGGTCATGTAGAAGACCATCGTGAGAAAAGTTTGCTCCACCTACAAACCACACCGAAGGGTTCTGCGGTTAACGGGCCTCCCCAGGCGGCAAAATGTACGTTTTGCATTAATGGAGGTCGTAGTTCTGGTCGGTCCTTCGGCGGAAAGCATGCTCAGACCGCTCCTCCTAGTTTTGGGCTGGGCCTCTTGTGCCCCGTTGGCCCAGGATGCTTTCAAGGGTTTTTTGGGCTTAGTGGGGTTGAAGCCTCTTGGGCTCGTCCACCTACAAGCCGCACCGGAGGCTTCTCCGGTAACCGGCCTCCCCAGGCGGCAAAATGTACGTTTTGCATTAATAGTGGTCGTAGTTCCGGTCGGTCCTTCGGTGGAAAGCATGCTCGAAGCGCTCCTCCTAGTTTTGGCCTGGGCTTCTTCGACCCGGTTGGCCCAGGATGCTTTGGAGGGTTTTTTGGGTTTAGAGGGTTTGGAGCCTCTTGGGCTCCTCCACCTCCAAGCCGTACCAGAGGGGTTCTCCAGTTAATGGGCCTCCCCAATCGATAAAATGTACATATTGCATTAATGGTGGCCGCAGTTCCAGTCGGTTTTTCGCCGGAAAGCATGGTCGTAGCGCGCCTCCTGGTTTTGGGTTGGGCCTCTTTGGGCCCCGTGGGCCCAGAATGCTTTGGAGGGTTTTTTTGGCTTAGTGGACTTAGAGCTAGGCTCCTGGGCGATCAATATATATTTATATATATATATATATATAAGTATATATGTATTTATGTAAATATGTATATATGTGTATATGTTTTTATGTATATAAGTATTTATGTATATATGTATTTATGTAAATTTGTATTTATGTATATAAGTATTTATGTTTATATAGTATTATATATATATATATATATATATGTTCAGTAAACGTATTTTAAAAAGAAATAAGATGGTAGCGGGCTTGGTAATGCCCAGCCCACTACCATCCTAATTAATTGGGCGGGATGGGCGGAAGAATTCAAAACGCCCTCGAAACCGGTGAATAATGGTAACGGGCATGGTGACGAGTTGCCCGTGATGGTAACGGTCTTGGTAACGCCCAACCCCTACCATCCTCTTTAACATGCAAAAACCAAAACTCGTCTCCCATTTCCAGATCTAACTCAAAATTGTTCTCCTTCCTTCTCCTTCCTTCTTCTCCGGCGAGCCCGACTTGTTCCACCGCCTACCTTCCTTCAACTAGCTTGTGCATCATTTCTTTCTTTCATTCATTCTTTTTTTTCGTAGATTCCCTTTATTTTCCTTTCTTTCTCCATAAATTTCACACATTCATTGTCTTTTTTTAAAGCCCACCGCCGTCCACCCCTCAAACCACCGCTGGAATCCGATAACCACCACCATTTTGAGGTAATAATCTTGAACCCCTCTTGTGCTTTTATTCAAATGTCTGATGAATTTATATGTAGGATGATTTTTTGTATTCTCAGTTTGTTAGTGATTTTAGGAATTTATTTTCCGTTTGTGTTTTTATTTTCTGATATTAATGATTTTTTTATATTCATGTTTTTTGTTAATTTTTTATTCTCATTTTGTTAGTGATTTTAGGAATTGCTGAAATTGTTAGAATTTTAGGAATTCATGATTTTTATTGAAATTTTAGGTGAATTTGTTAGAATGGTTAAATTGTTTGAACTTTGGTTTGAAATTGAACATTTTTATGTATTTTGTGATGAATTGAAAATTTTTATGTATTTTGTGTAAAATTGCAATATTTTAAAGTTTTGAGTAAAATTGCAATATTTTTAAAAGTATTTGGTGAAAGTGAACATTTTTAAAAGTTTAGGGAAAATTGAATATTATGTAAAAGTTATGGGTTTAGCTGGATTTTAATTAATTACTGGAATTCTTGTAAAGATATTACGTCTCCTCGCGCCCACGAGTCAGGACGTGATTTCATGGGCAGTGGTCGCACCGGTAGCGGGGGCTGAAGACGAAGCATACCGTACGTCTACGAGAAGATGGTGATTAAAGAGTGTCAGCTCATCACCATCACTGACTTCCGGCGTCATTGGGACGATGCGGACAACACTCAGTTCGAGGTAAAAAGCTCAAAGTTGTCTACCTTGTCATTTTAACATTTACATATATATATATATATATATATATTTATATATTTATCCTAACATATGCGTTATTTATTAACTAGGAGAAGTATCTGAAGACGCCCAACATCCGCTGTGCTGATTACTATACACTGGAGTAATGAGACGTTTGATCCATTCAATTTCGGGTTGAACCGATTGGGCCAGTTGAAGCAGCTGTCGCTGCCATGTGAGAACTAGGGTGACGACGATGATTTCCATTTATCGACCTCATAGTTCACTTTTGTAAAAACAATTTTATTTATCATGTTTTTTATTGTAAAAGTTTCATTTGGTTAATTTATAATAATAATTATTATTTTTGCTTTTATTTCCAATTTATAAATATCATTAATTACAATATTTATTCCATATATTAAATTTTTCAAAATAAGAAAATTAATTTTAAAAAAAACAAGTCATAGCGGGCTTGTATAGGGGTGGGGTGCTACCAGCTGGCATCGCCTATGTGGCTTAGGAGTAGGGGCGGCCCGCTACCAAACCCCCTACTAATGGTAGTTGGCTGAGTGATGCCGAAAATGAAAGAAACGGCTTAAAAAGTAACGGGGATGGTAGCAGGTTTCCCCCTAATAATAATAACGGAAAAGGTAGCGGGCTGTCCCTCCGCTACCCAGCTTGCTTCTTTTTGGGCCGCTTCTATCAATCCTGGCGCTACCCAACCCTTTACCATTAGTAGGGGCCTCGGTAGCGGGCACCTCGCTACCACCAAGCCATGTGGCGCTGTCAGCTGACAGAACTGGTAGCTCCCCGCCCCCTACCATGCCCGCTACCATCATTTCTTTTTTAAAAAATGATTTCTTTATTTTCATCATTTAATTAATGATTCAATAATAATATTATTTATTAGTATTTATAGATTACAATTAAAAACAGAAATAAATTTAATTATAAATTAACCTAATGTATCAATTACAATAAAAAACATCCAAAATCAAATAGTTTTTACAAAAGTGTCCTACGGGGGAGGAAAATCGTAATCGTCACCCTGATTATCACGCGGTGGGGAATGGTGCTCCGAATCGTCGAACGCCTGTCTGTTGAACCACAAGGAGAATGGGTTAAATGACACATTACTCCGCCTAAACAACTCCGGGTCGTACACATTATTGTGCGGCGGCTGCTGAGGTGCCTAATGTTGTGGTGTCGGCATCATCGGGGTATAATAATCAACACCGTGGATGTTGGCCGTCTGGAACCCTGTAGTCGTGCGCCAGGAGGACCACTGTGGTTGCGACTACGACGTCGGGATCATGTATGTGGAGTAGTTTGGCATCGGGATCATCCGCCGGGGTCTCATGTCGATCCTCCACGGGCTGCTATGACGCAGAAGTGCTCAAGGATCCAGCAGAAGTGCTGGACCGCGGAGTGCGGCCACCTCCTGTACGACCAGAGCCGGTGCGACCCCCAGAACGCCCCCGGTCGTGGAACCACGACATAGTAGTCAGTACTAGGCTTGGCATGACAAAGAAGATAGATCAACATGGTAAACAAGAAGATCAACATGACAAAGAAGATAGATCAACGTTCTAAAAAGATTGATCAACATGACAAAGAAGATAGATCAACATGGTAAACAAGAAGATCAACATGACAAAGAAGATAGATCAACGTTCTAAGAAGATTGATCAACATGACAAAGAAGATAGATCAACATACAAAGAAGATAGATCAACATACAAAGAAGATAGATCAACATGACAAAGAAGATAGATCAACGTTCTAAAAAGATTGATCAACATGACAAAGAAAACAGATCAACATGGTAATAAGATACTAAAATTCCACAAATTCATAAATAATATCTAAAATACCTAAATAAATTCCTAAAACACTAAAATAATTCCTAAAATACTAAAATAATTAGTATATACTAAAATTCCATAAAATACCAACAAATTCATAAAGAATACCCAAATTGCCTAAATAAATTCCTAAAATACTAAAATGCGAAAGCAATTCCTAAAATACTAAAATAATTCCATATATACAAAAATAATTCCTAAAATACTAAAATAATTCTTGAAATACTAAAATTCATAAAATATTCTTATTTTTCTAAAATACCTAAAGTATATACTAAAATTTCACAAAATACCAACAAATTCATATAGAATACCTAAATTACCTAAATAAATTCCTAAAATACTAAAATACCAAAGCAATTCCTAAAATACTAAAATAATTCCATATATAAAAAAATAATTCATAAAATACTAAAATTCATAAAATACCACAAAATTACCTGTAGATGGTGGTGGAGACGGCCGATGACGGAATATTGATGGTGGCCAGCGGCGGTGTTATAGCTTGAATAAAACAAATAGTCAAATACGCCCTTTCTAACCATAAAAAATAGAAAAAAGAGAAGAGAAGAGGATACCTGAATTTGTTGATGTAGTTCCACCTAAAAAGCAAGTGAAACAGCGCTGGAAATGGGGAAAGAGGCGATGGTCGACAGTGGTTTTCGGAGGAGAAGGAGAGGATGCATCGGGGAAGAAATGGGGGAGAGAGGAAGTTGAAACGGATGGTAGCGAGCGCCCCCCTACTCAACCCGCTACCATCTGTTTTTTACGGTTTTGAGGAGCATTTTGAATTTCGAAATGCCCACCCAGCCAATTACTTGCATGGTAGCGGGCCACCCCGTACCATGCCTGCTACCAGCTTAATTGTTTTTAAATATATACTATTATATATTTAACTACATAATATATGCAAATTAATATTAACGGTAATAAAATTTTTAACAAAGATAAACATTGAAACATAAATACAAAAACATAAATATATGTAAATTATCGCAAACTCCTAATTCGTCTCATCTTGTACATCATTGTGAAATTCGAGTCTTTCCGACTCGGTTTGACAATCAACTAGTGATACGCGCATCATTATCTCTCACGACTATGGTTTCTTTAATTCTTGGCTCCTGTAAAGGATCGACTTCATTCCTCAGCTCGGTGCTATCCTACGATGAGCTTGACACGGATCTTTGCCGACCTTCACCGTTGAAAATATTGCATCAGTGGCCAATGCCGGGTAGCGAGAGCAAGAAACCTCGTTAAATTGACTGCACAAATGAAAAACACGGTTAATTTGATATGTAAGGAAATGAATATGGTTCAATTAGGTTATGATCAGGACAGTTACCTTAAATATGGTTAAACTTTAGGACAGTTCATGAGAATATACATTTGCATAGGTCGCAGTTCCTTGTCTGTCAGTACTCTATTCCTAAGTTCCTCAAAGTGTGATACTGGATGGTTAAAAACTGATTAAACATTTTCTTGGCACGTTGTGACGTACACTTCGTTGTATATCTGCGGGTTGACATGTGTACCGAGATTGTTATCTATGTAATGCTCGCAGAAATTTGCAATCTTTTGTATCAAATATTTCTCAATAATCGAGCCTTCTTTAAATTGTTTATTGACACATTTTTTGTTTAAGCGTCTTCATGCATCTCTCGAACCCGTACATCCACCAAAATTGGACAGGACCACAAATTTTTAAGTTGCCATGGTAGATGCACAGCTAGGTGCTCCATGGAGTCAAAGAATGATGGAGGAAAGATCTTCTCGAGCTTGCACAACGTCACGACAATAAATTCATCCAATTTCTCGATGTCCTCCAACTGGAATTCTTTCGCACAAACTATTCTGAAGAATTTGCTAAATTCCGCTATTGGAACCCAAATATCACCGGGAACGTGGCCACGTAAGACAATTGGAAGTATTTTTTGCATAAAAACATGACAATCGTGGGTCTTCATGCCGTAAAATGAATTATTGGATGTGTTTACACAACTTCCAATATTAGACACATATCCATCAAGAAGGTTCAGAGTGTTCTTCAACCAACTACAAATATACCCAATCTGTTCTTGGCTCAAAGTGAAAATTGCCTTAGGTTTACATGGTCTTCTATTACGTTCGGGAAACAAAGGTAATTCACTTCGGATCCCCATCGCTTGAAGGTCACGTCTTGAGTTTTCGTTGTCTTTACTCTTGCCTTTTTGATTCATAACCGTGTAGAAGACATTATCGAAACAATTTTTCTCTATATGCATCACATCGAGGTTATGCCTGACCAACAAATGAGGCCAGTACGGCAAGTCCCAGAAGATCGATTTCTTGATCCAATTTTGAGACACACCAAAATCTTCCACTCTTTGTCTGTCCCAATGTGAACCGAAGGGTGGGAACTCAATCTGATTAATCTCTGCTAGAATTTCTGACCCAGATTTATACACAATTTCATCACGTCGCTCTCTAAAACCCCACGTGACACTATCATTACGATATCTATGCCGATGGGGTAAAAATCTTCGATGACAACCCCATCAACAAGCTTTGCGCCCATGTGTTAGCTGGAAACTAGACACATCTTCCATACAATATGGACACGCAAGTTTTCCATGCGTCCAGCCAGATAGCATACCATACGCTGGGAAGTCACTGATTGTCCAAAGCAGACAAGCTCGCATTGTAAAGTTCGTTCTCCGGTGCGCATCCCACATTTGAACACCCGTCGTCCATAAATAATTTAACTCATCGACAAATGGCCGCAAAAAGACGCCAATGTTACGTCCAGGTGATCGAGGTCCCGTGATTAGCAGTGCCAAGTAAATGTACGACTACGTCATGCATAAATCAGGAGGTAAATTGTAAACTCTGATGAATACCGGCCATATCGAATAGTTGCTACCGATATCAGACAAAGGATTAAATCCATCGGTGCATAACCCTAATCTGACATTTCCAACCTCTCCAGCGAAATCAGGATAAAGCTCATAACATGTTTCTATGCCCGCGATTGGCTGGGATGTCCAATCACACCAGTTGCGTTTGCAGATGCCCTTAGATAGCAAGTTATAGATTCGGCCATTTTCGATGACTGGTAAAGTCCCTTTAGCCGCTCAGTGATTGGAAGATAACGTAGAACCTTTTTCGGCTTAAATTTTAGATCCCCACGACGATCCAAACCCCCTTCAAAATACCTTTCAGTATAGCACACTCCACAATGCATTAAATGACTAAATCTACCATGAAATAACATGTAATTGTTCTCACATGCATGAATCTTAATGTACAGTAGCCCGAGGTCTCTGTCATCTTCTTCACCTCTGCAGTGCTCTGTGACAATGCATTTTCTCCAGACAATATTTCATCAACAACTTTCATCATTTTGGACCATGTTGCATCTAATATGTTACTTTGACATTTCACGCTCAAGAACTTTGTGAACACGGCTAATCTCTTATGCTCAATACGACATCCATCATATAGAGGTTGTGAGGCAGCTTCAATCAACTTATAAAACTTTTGTGCCTCTTCATTAGGAGTTTCCATTTCCATTTCATTTTCAACCATCTCATTTCCAATATCATCATGCATTTCAAAACCATCAATATCATTTTCATCATTGTGAGTATCGTTTTCGAGACTTTCCACATTTTCAAGTTGTAAAGAGTTGTATTGCAATCCTAAACCTTCATGAACCATTTGTTGGATGTCCCATCCTTGATAGTCATTATTCGATTTCGATTCAGTACTCACACGTGCATTGTTGGATGACGATGCTTCATAATTCTTTTGATAATTCGAACCATCATAAATGAACAGATTAATCTGAATAGCCTCACCATGACAATCCTAAACGTAGTAATCGAGTTTAAATCCATAATCACATAAATGAGTTCCAACTGTAGCTTTATAAAAAAAGTATCGGTTTTTACACTTTTAACAAGGACATTTCACCATGTCCCACCCTTTTGATTCTGCATCCGTGAATGCAACATTTATAAAAAATTGCGGATTTAATTCCCGAGTACCCTTTTCTAACCGCTGATACATCCAATCACGTCCTTCATCTATTTTGAGTCCCTACGTAACGATATAAATTACATACAAAAACATAATAATTAACCAACCAAAAATTCATTTACTACCTATATAAATTAATGTCTTCAACTTAACTTCTCATAACTAAAGGTGAATGGGTCATATCCTATTCATAAAAGTACAATTATTATAACGAACTTTTATGGTCGTATATCTATAACTTATACACCCCACATAAATTTCGGCAACATCTCGCCTTAGTTTCTCATTATACCATTTTTTTCGGGTTTAAAAACCCCATTTGGTACAATAAGGAACGCGACTGAAAAGAGCCGAAATTAATGTCGATGTACCGGTTATGCATATACAACTACCACAAAAGTTCAATATACCGATTGTACTTTTACAAATTGTCCAATTGGGACAATCCATGAATATTCAATAAAATATTATATTTCACAACATTACTTCCGATACTTAAAATTCTACATTTTTGAACAATAATTAAATAACTACACAGTCTCAAAATGAAAATCAACAAAATACATACCAAACTCGGTATATTTTCCTTTGTTGCTTCAGATACTTGGGGATCCTTTGTTGCTTCAAATATCTAGAGAACCACTGGAGATTAGGTGCCAAAAACCAAACCAGACAATACGTGACCAAATCTCTAAAACTAAGCACCAATAACTTGTTCCAACATGTAAAATATGTGAGTATTTTAAAAATGGAGGGAAATGAATAACACTGGAGGAAAAAAAATCGGGAGCAGGAATTTTCGTTTGCTCCCGAACTCAAATCTGCAAATGAAAGGAAGAAGGAAGGGGATGAAGTAATAACATCAAGTAGCAAGGGGTGACCCACTACCAAGTCCACTACCACTGCCACGGTGACCATGCTGGCAGCTTTTGTCAACTTGGTAGTTGGAAATGTAGCTGGCATGGCGCTACCACTACGGTAGCGGGCCAACCCGCTACCACGCCCGCTACAGAGTTGCGCCATCGGTAGCGGGCAGCCCGCCCCAGCCTGTCAAAGGCTTTTTCGGGAGCTTGGTAGCGGGGCGCCACCTACCATGCCCGCTACCGAGCTCCTATCAACTACGTAGTTTAATTTGTATATCATTATATATATAAGCACAAATTTATAACTCTACATATATGGAAACAAAAAGAAGGTAGAAAACTAGTCCCTTCGTCCTTTAAAAGATGTTACATTTACTATTCATGTTGGTCGTAATAACAAAAGGGGGCTTTTCGCTATGTCAAAGAGAAAATTGCCCAATGCACAAAGACATGGTATGCGAAATCTCTGTCGAGGGTAGGTAAAGAGATTATGATTAAAGCTGTCGGCCAAGCAATTCCCATCTATGTGATGGGAGTGTTTCATATTCCACACAAGCTTTGCAGGGAAATGGGAGTGATCCTGAATAAATTTTTATGGAATCGTGGTTGTAGCAATCAGAGCCTTAATTGGATGAGATGGGATCGATTAATTCTAGATAAGAAGAATGGAGGGCATGATTTCCAGGACATCTCCGGTTTTAACTTGGCAATGTTAGCCAAGCAGGGATGGAGACTTCTTGCAAATATCGAATCGTTATGTTCCCACGTACTCCGAGCAAGGTATTACCCACAATCCTCCTTTTTAGATGCTAAAAACCGGAATAATACATATGGAAAAGCTTAATTAAAGGGAGGCGGGTTCTTAAAATGGGCTTAAGATGCTGGATAAGGGATGGCTCAAGGGCAAAGATTTGAAATGGATGGATACCCGGTAATGTTAACTTTAAACCTTTTACCTAGTCTCTTTCGTTTCGTACTACTGTGAATTTTCTTTTTATGTGAGGGGGGAAGGGAATGGGATGATCAAATGCTGCAACATATTTTTAATGCCGCGGATGTAAATGCAAGTCAACGCATACCCTTATACAGGCGGAGATGATCCCAGATGCACTTGTCTGGAACTTTACTGACGATGGAGTTCACTCAGTGAAGTCCAGTTATGAAACTTTCATTCACAACAGAGATCAGCAGGCTGCCCTTGATGGCGGTCAAAACAAGCTATGGGACAACATTTAGAGTGCAAAAGCTCTTAACAAACACAAAAACTGCATGTGGCGAGTTGCAAGCTCCTGCCTTCCGACGCGAACAAACCTTGAGTCCCGTAATGTGATGAATGAGGTGATTTGCCCAATGTGTGAAGCTGCCCCGGGGACCACAATACATATCCTTCGCGACTACGGCGTGGCAAAGGAAATCTGGACTGCTAGCGGCCAACGACCGATCAATCGGGAGCAAAGCGAGCATATATGTCAGAACTTGGCTCATGAACATCTGATCGGTTCTAACCGAGAAGGCTGGTGTAAGTTTATGATTACAACTTATCTTCTTTGGAGGAGTCAGAACAATGTGACTCATGGAAATAATAGATGCGCCCTGTCAAATTTGTTGTGGTTACTTGCTCAGTAGGTCATGGAAACGAAATGTCTATCAGAGACATGCCCTTCTCCTCGGCACTCTGCTCAATGGACGACACCACCCCCTGGTTGGATGAAGCTACACACCGATGCAGCAACTGGCACAGATGGATGAATTGGAATTGGGGCGGTGCTTCAAGACGACAGGGGTGTATCATAGTTGCGGCAATGATGGCTAAAAAAAGAGGACTTTCGTTCGCTTATTGTGGTTAAGTCATAGCCATCAAAGAGAGCTTACCGCTGATTCAGATGGTGCAACCGACTAAGATTATCCTTGAATCTGATTCTCAACAAGTCACCAATGATCTCGCAGCAGCAGTAAGCAAAGAATCAGAAGCGAATCTCAACACCAGATTCATCCAAGGCTACTTACAAGGCATGCAATGGTTGAAAATTAACCATGTTTACCATGAAGCCAATCAGATTGCTCGCGAACTGGAAAAACGAGCACTGCTGGAGGCGAATTGTTCAATTTGGACCAACTCCATGTTTATATGTTTTTAGAGATTTAATCTCCTTGGATGTAATGCCGTAACTATCGCTTCTCACCGCAGGTTCTTTTCTTTAGGACCTCAGAGATTTTCCCCCTGGTTCTTTTGTTAGGATTAGTTCAATAAGTAAATAATGCTGATTAACTAGGTGGCATGTGCTACAAGTTAGACAACCTTAGAATTCTAAAGTCGGTAGGATTAAGCTTAGGATCAGTTTAACTATTTTATCTCTTGCTCATTAAGTTATTCTAGGACTCTACTTGTGTAAGCTATATATATTTCCTTCCCTAAATGAATCAGATCATTGGCTCAGTATCATTGTTGGTATTATCATTAAACCTAACAACTGGTATCAGAGCCACTCAAAGAGAAAGAAATAATGGCAGCAGAAGCAACTGGATACGTGCAGGCAGCAATTCCAAAACTGGAAGATGATTATGTGCATTGGAGTATGTTGATGAAGAACATGCTGAAATCAAAGGAGCTGTGGGGTGTTATAACCACTCCCTTGGCAGAACCTGAAGAAGAAGCAACCCTAACAGATGCTCAGAAAAGAACTCTGAATGATACAAGGCTCAAGGACTTTCGAGCCAAAAACTATTTGTTCCAAGCAGTGGACAAAAATGTTTTGAAGACAATGGGAGAAAAGGAGAATGCCAAAGAACTTTGGGATGCCCTAAAAATCAAGTTCCAAGGCAACGAACGAATCCAAAGGGCCCAACTGAATTTGCTGAAGAGAGAGTTTGAAATCCTTGAGATGAAAAATGTTGAGACAGTGGTGCAGTATGTTGGCAGAGTGATGATTGTGTTCAACAATATGAGGAGTCTAGGGAAGGTGGTTCCTGATGTGAAGGTGGTGGAAAAGATCCTCAGAACATTAACTGAAAGGTTCAATTACATAGCATGCTCCATTGAGGAATCAAAGGATACAAGTAAGATGTCCATTGAAGAACTTCAAAGTTCTTTAATGCTTCATGAACAGAAGTTTAAAATAAAAGAAGGAGAAGAGCAGCATCTGTTAAGAGCCTCAGATAACAGATATGGTGGAAGAGGAAACTTTAGAGGAAGAGGTGGCTTTAGGGGAAGGGGTCGAGGAAGAGGCTACTACACTCCTAGAGCAAATGTCCAGTGCTACAGATGTCAGAAATTTGGACACTACCAAAGTGAATGCAATGAACCAGAGAAAGAAATCAACTACACTGAGGAAGAGTGTGAAGGAGAAATGTTACTGATGACAAATGAAGACAGGAACTATGTTGAAAGTGACTGGTTTATGGATTCTAGATGTTCTAATCATATGTGTGGATATGATTGGATGTTTAACACTCTGGAGAAGTTCACACATTCAGTTAAATTGGGAAATGACTGCAAACTCAATGTAGTAGGCAAAGGAACAGTGAAAATCATGTTTGATGGGATTTATTTTGCACTGTCCAATGTCTATTACATACCGGAACTTAAAAGTAATTTGTTGAGTGTAGGACAACTGTTAGAAAAAAATCTAACAGTCACATTCAAGAATGGTGCATGCAGGGTATTTCACCAAAGTAGAGGTCTGGTTATGAAATCAGTTATGAAGAATAACAAGATGTTTACATTGAAGGGGGTGATTATTGTGAAGAAGGCAGATGATAGAGATGAAAAATGCCATCAAGCAACCACACAAGATACCTTTGAGCTGTGGCACAGAAGGTATGGTCATCTCAATCACAAGTCACTGGAAAGATTACAGAAAGAGAAGATGGTAGATGGGTTGCCAAATCTGGTGGCAACAAAGACAACATGCACAGAATGTCTAAGAGGCAAGCAACAGAGAAGACCAATTCCAAAAACCAGTAGTTGGAGAGCCTCAAAAAGGCTGGAGCTAGTGCACTCGGATATATGTGGACCTATATCACCATCAACCAGTGGAAGAAAAAGGTATATATATTGTGTTTTATAGATGATTTTAGCAGAAAAGGATGGAATTATCTATTATCTGAAAAGTCAGAAGCTTTTGAATACTTTCAAGTGTTCAAAGCAATGGTAGAGAAGGAAACTGAGTTGTCTATAAAATGCTTAAGAACAGACAGAGGTGGTGAATTCACATCAAATGAATTCAACACATTTTGTGAGAAAGTTGGCATTAAGAGACAGCTCACAGCTGCTTACACTCCACAGCAAAATGGAGTTGCTGAGAGGAGAAACAGATCTGTAATGAACATGGTGAGGACAATTCTGGTTGATAAAAATTTACCAAAGAACCTATGGGGAGAGGCAGTACAGTGGACATTCTATGTGTTAAATAGAAGTCCTACAAGTGCTATACAAGGAAAGACACCTCAGGAGGCTTGGTCAGGTCAAAAACCAGCTGTGCAACATTTCAGGATTTTTGGTTGCATTGCTCATGCTCACATACCAGATGTCAAAAGAACAAAGCTAGAAGACAAGAGTATTAAGATTGTACTCATTGGAATGAGCACTGAAACAAAAGGCTAAAGATTGTTTGATCCTGTAAAAGGGAGAGTAATTGTAAGCAAGGATGTGGTATTTGAAGAAGAGAAGAAATGGGACTGGGATACATCTTTCGAAGAGCAAATAAGGATGAATCTAGACTGGGGAGAGACTGAAATTGATGAAAATGAGTATGAAGCTGAGAGGCTAGACAGAGTTGAGGGTGGACAAGAGGCTGAGGCTCTACAACCTGATCAATCACCTGTGCAAGAAGGCAGGGAAGGCAGAAACAGAAAGCCTCCAAATTGGATGAATGAATATGTACATCCAGATGATGTTTCATCTGATGCTGAGGTAAATTTAAGTCAACTCTCTGTTGATGAAATGGCCTTTGTCACTGTAGCAGATGACCCTGTGAGCTACAGAGAGGCAGTGAAGCATACCAAGTGGAGAGAAGCCATGGATCAAGAAGTTAAATCAATCAAAAGAAATCAGACTTGGTCACTATGCTATTTACCAAATGGAGCAAAGAAAATAGGTGTTAAATGGGTATATAAAACCAAATTCAATGAACAAGGTGAAGTTGACAAATTTAAGGCTCGGTTAGTAGCAAAGGGGTATGCTCAACAGGAGGGTGTGGATTTTAATGAAGTTTTTGCACCAGTAGCAAGACTTGACACAGTGAGAGTTATTCTGGCTCTAGCAGCAAGAAGAGGATGGATTGTGAAGCAGCTTGATGTAAAATCAGCTTTTCTCCATGGAGAAATTCTTGAAGATGTATATATAGACCAACCTTAAGGGTATATAGTGCCAGGGAAGGAAGATTAGGTGTATAAGCTTCATAAGGCTCTGTATGGGCTTAAACAAGCCCCCAGAACTTGGTTTTCTAGAATTGAAGGTCACTTTCTGAAGGAAGGTTTTCTGAAATGTGCAGCAGAACAAACCCTGTTCAGAAAAAGCAATGAAGAAGGCAAATTTCTGGTTGTAAGTGTATATGTTGATGACCTAATCTACACTGGAAATGATCAGCAAATGATGAATGCATTCAAACTGTACATGGAAAAGGAATTTGACATGTCAGATTTGGGAAACATGAAGTACTTCTTGGGATTGTGATATATATGGGCCAGCCCATACGGCTGTATTGTCAAATGCAAACACCATATGGGCCGCGTCCACCACAGCCGGCCTCGTAATTACGGACAGCCCCTCTTACCAATAAGGGCGCCCCGTATAGATCCGTTAGCTGTAAAACGTTTGCTGCCTCCCTCAAAACAACCGTTACACTAATTAGGGCATTAAGCCAAAGGAGAGGGAGTAACTCCGCAATAACTCCACTGTTATTACACCATTAATACGCCGCCATCCCAATTATGGACACATTTATGGAGATTCTCCAGCATTTAAGGCCCCACAATGGGACCTAGCACCACCCTATATATTGGGTGGTGCCTGCCTCAAATAAGGTGATTACTACACACCCACACCTCTCTTCTCTGTCTGCACCTGAAAGTGTCCTTTGTCTTACTCTTCTCAGGTACCGGAGTTGCCCTACTGCAGTCGTCAGAGATCACTTGACAGCCGGAGATCACTCTTTGGCTATCAATTTGGCACCGTCTGTGGAAAACGAAAAACAGCCGTTTTTTCTTTCCTAATCAACTTTTTTCTCCCCTAATCATTTTCATGGCGAAAACAAGGAGAACCCACAACAGTGTGCATGTCGAGGATGCTGCTTCCAGCTCCTCTGATGTGCCACCGCCACCCCCTGCTGGTGGTGCAGCGGGGACGCAACAGCCCCACAACATCCCGTTGGGGGCAACCCCGCCGCTCCCGGTTGATGACACACCAGGGGCGCAGCAGACCTCGCTGGGACCTCGACGACCCCCCAGCAGGTCATCGTCGATCCTGCTCAGATAGCGCTGCTCCAGGCGAGCATGCTCAATGAAATGAAAGCCTTTATGGTGCAAACCATCAAGGCGGAAATGCAGGCTGCTCGCCTCCCGCCTCACAACGACCGGGACGAACAGTCCCAGAATCAAAACCCACCTACTGGGAACCTTGACGTTGACGACCTCCTCCGACGAATCAACGTGGTCGAGGAGCAGGTCAAAACGCCAAACCTGGTCCTCGACAACATTGAGGTCCTCCTAACGCAGCCTTTCACAGAGGACATCCTCGCCGTCCAGGCACCGGCTAGCTTTCGAATGCCAGTCATCGAAAGCTATGATGCAACAACAGATCCCGTCGACCATCTTCGACGTTACATCTCCCAAATGGAGATGGCTCGCGCCTCCGATCCCATACTCTGCAAAGCTTTCAGCTCCACTCTCAAAGGGGCTGCTTCAACGTGGTTCGGAACGCTACGAGGCCAGCATTTCATGCAGCTCCTGGCCGCAACTCAAGGCCTTCAGCGCGAGTCGAGGCTCGCGTATAACATCAATGAAAACCCCGTCACGACGATGGGTGAGTTCATCGATCGGGCCACCCGATTCATGAACTCCGAGGAGATGAACAAGCCTTACAACAGGCCCCCCACAAACGACCGCAACAAAAAGTTCGACAAGGGGTCTGTCTCATCGAGGTACCAGCCCTCGAACTTAGGTTCGAGGACCTCTGATCATCACCCCGCACTTCGTGACACCCACACGAACATTCTTCTAATGCTGGAGAAGCAGAACAAGGTCCCCAAGTGGCCTCAACCCATCCAGCATAAGAACACGAGGGGGTTTGACAAGTACTGCCTCTACCACAAGAACCGTGGCCATGACACGGAGGCGTGCTTCCAACTCAGAAATCTCATCTCGGAGATGATTGAACAGGGTAAGCTCATGGAATTCCTGTCCGACTCCTCTTCCCCCTGCAAGGAATTCCCCAAAGGCCGCAAGACGGACGACGACAGCGACGATCGCGAAAAACCGCGTCGTCGGCACAACAGCCCTCGGAGGCAAAACTTGCCGCCACCACCACCAGCGGGCATTATTCACATGCTCACTAAGTCAGAAGGCGCCTCTTCCAGAAAGTGATATGCAAGGGAAATCTTGCAGATCGACCACCTCGAGGAGAACGTCATCTATCGCCCCAACGGGACAAAGGTTGTCGTTCCACACTCCGATCCGCTGCTTATCACGGCAAGGATTGCGGGTTACGACACCAACAGGGTGTACATCGACACTAGTGCAAACACTAGTGTCATTTTCAAGGACATGCTCGATAAACTCGGGATACACATGTCCGCTATAAGAAGAAGCTCCGGCCCTACCTTCGGCATCGGCAGGGATATTGTCCCAACAATAGGGGTCGTCAACCTGCCCCTCATGTTAATTGGGGACACACAATTCGGCACGGTGGATTGTCACTCCATTATGATGGAGTTTTTGGTGCTCGAAGTCCTTTCCACGTACAACGCCATCGTTGGTCGACCAAGCCAGGTCGAATTCCACATGAGGTGTGACATCCGCTCTCTCACGGTCACATTCGCAACACCTCGTGGGGACGCAAGCATCTACATCGACCAGCGAATGACAAGGACAAACTACGTGGTCTCGTTAAGCTCAACGGTTGATTCACAAGCCTCGAAAGAGATCGAGGATCCCGCGGAGCCCGACGACAGGCCTCGTCTCGATGACGTGACGGAAGAAATCGACGTCGTCCCAGGCAAGAAGTTTAAGGTTGGCAAAAACCTTAAACAAAAGGAGAAGATGGCTCTCATCCACCTCCTCGAGGCAAACCTCGACGTCTTCGCCTGGAGCTTGAAGGACCTGTCGGGCGTTGATCCTAGCGTCATCACACACAAACTTAATGTATTCCCGGATTCAAAGCCGGTTAAGCAAAAGAAAAGGGGTATGGCCCCTTCGAAAAAGAAGTTTGTAAAAGAGGAGGTTTCTAAACTCCTCGACGCTGGAATAATAAAAGAAATTCAGTACTCCGAGTGGCTCGCTAACATAGTTTTAGCTGACAAAACTAATGGTGAACTTCGTATGTGGGTCGATTTCACGGGCGTCAATAGGCATTGTCCAAAGGACCCCTATCCGTTACCGGTCATCGACCAACTCATGGATGCCACTTCCAAATACAAATACTTATCGTTCATGGATGCTAAAAGTGGTTACCACCAAATCTACATGGATCCTGAGAACCTTCAAGATCTGGCCGAGACTTTCAAGTCATTCCGACGATACAACATGAGGCTCAATCCAGCCAAGTGTTCTTTCTTTGTTGGGGCCGGGAAATTCCTGGGCTACATGATCTCCGAAAGGGGAATCGACGCCAACCTTAAGAAAATATCAGCCATCACGGATATGGCGCCACCGAGGAACATTAAGGAAATCCAACAACTCACAGGAAGAATTGTTGCCTTGGGGCGATTCATTTCCAAACTGGGAGACAAGTGCAAGCCGTTCTTTGAACAGCTTCGCATGAAAAAGGCATTCACTTGGACACCGGAATGCCAGGAAGCCTTTGAGCAAATCAAGAAGCACCTCTCTGATTTGCCAACACTGAAATGCCCGCAACCAGGGGACGAACTCGTCATCTACCTCTCCACTTCGAATACCACTGTCTCTTCAGTGCTCGTTAAAGAGGAAGGCCCGCAACAGTGGCCCGTCTATTACACAAGTCACACACTACGAGGGGCCGAGGTTAACTACCCTCCCCTTCAAAAAACGATCTACGCTTTGATCGTGGCTGCCAGGAAATTACGAGCATATTTCCAAGCCCACACGATCATTGTCAGAACGGATCTACCAATCAGGGACATCCTAAACAGACCATAACATAGTGGTCGTTTAGCCTGTTGGTGCATCGAGCTCGGGGAATACGACATCAAGTTTGAACATCGACGAGCCATAAAGGCACAAGCTTTGGCGGATTTTGAGGACATGGTCCTTCGAGAGAACCACCAGCAGAGTTGGAGCCTCCCGAGTGGGACATGTTCGTGGATGGTTCATCCAGTGCTGATCGTCCAGGAGGGGGCGTTCATATCAAGGGCCCACACGGCATGGAGGCCAGCTTACGAGTAGCTTTCCAGTTCCCAGTCACAAACAATGTGGCAGAATACGAGGCACTCGTAGCGGGTCTCAAGACTGCCCTAAAAGCTGGTTTGCGACGTCTAACTGTACACAGTGACTCACAGCTCGTCGTAAGCCAGGTTACGGGGACCAATGATTGCAAGGATCTAGTACTCTCGAGGTACTTGTGCCTCGTCAAAAGCTTACAAGGGCAATTCGAACAGCTGAATATTAATAAGATCCCACGGAATCAAAACACTGTGGCTGACAGGTTGTCTAAGGGACGGACGGATGCAATCCTCGAAACCTTAGCACAACCTTCGATAAATACAATTCATGCAATCGATGCCAATGTAGCAGCTGATTGGAGGCACCCAATCCTCCAGTATCTCCAAACTGGCGCAATCGAGGGCCCACCAGCGTTACAAAAGAAAATAAGGACGCAGTCATCCCGCCATGTCATCATAGATGGTACGTTATGGCGTAAAGGGTATTCTGCTCCTTTGCAACGGTGTATTGGCCCCGATGACTCCAAACTCATCCTGAACGAAGTCCACTCAGGAGTTTGCGGAGCACACATTGGCTCCGATGCGCTAGCGCACAAATGCTTGCGCCTCGGTTATTTTTGGCCAACTTTGAGGAAAGACGCGCATGATTTGGTGCGAACGTGCCATAAGTGCCAACTCAACTCTCGCATCCAGCGGTAGCCTGCAAACGAAGCGGTTACGGAGACGTACCCTATACCCTTCGCGTTGTGGGGCCTCGATCTAATCGGGCCAATGCCTAAGGCCAAAGAGCAGTTCAAATTCTGTATAGCGGCTGTCGACTACTTCACCAAGTGGATCGAGGTCCGGCCACTCAAGAAAATAACGACGACCAAAGTCATGCACTTCCTCTGGCACGACCTCGTGGCGCGATACGGCTCACCGAAAGCCATAATCACAGACAATGGGACACAATTCGCGAGCAAAAAGCTCAAGGATTGGGCCATCAAGATGAATATACAAATGCTCACACCCACAGTCAAATGGCCAGGTAGAGGTTACAAATCGCACAATCAAAGAGGGCCTGAAAAAGCGCCTCGATGATAACAAAGGGAAATGGGTCGAGGCGCTACCCAGCGTCCTCTGGGATTATCGAACAACTGCGCGAGGACCTACGGGGGAGACTCCTTTCTACTTGGTCTACGGTGTCGATGCCTTGCTCCCAATCAAAGTCTCTATACCAACAATCCGAACACTATATTACGACGCCCCTCATAATGAGAGCGGGCTTCGAGCACGTCTGGACCTCGTCGAAGAGCTCCGCGAAGGTGCCAGACTCAGGCTTATGGCCTTGCGGCAAAGAGCAAACCTCGACCACAATGCTAAAATTCGTGCAAAACAGATCTGCGTGGGTGGTATAGTTTTTCTAAGGGCAGAGCTGTCAGGTCGTAACCCTGGCCATGGCGCCCTTCGTTCCAGATGGGCAGGACCCTACGTCGTGCATAGTAAAGAAAGAGGAGGCGTCTACAAATTAAAGGACTATCAAGGCAAAAGGCTAAAAAACGAGTATCACGTCGACGACTTGAGGCCTTATTACGTTTGAGTCGTGTATTATCCTTTAAATAAATTGCCAGAGATATTCAAACTCTTTGCGTTGTACAATCAGTATTGAATAAAAGGCGATGAGTGTTACAAAACAATCTTCAAAGTCTTGGCATTATGCAAGAAATATTGACACACAGTCGACTCTACGAACAATGTCCATTGCTTCATTAAGTAATGACAAAAATCAATTACAGAGTAAAACCTCAAAAAATTGAACGTTTAAAGTTCTTCGAGACTTTAGTATTCGAGCAACACGCATCAAATAAAAGACAGTCAATGCTACGAAGAGTTGCACACTTAACTCTTTAAAATTTTTTTTTGCTTTGACGCAATGCAAACAAAATATGACGTCCACGCGTTGTGCAAGCAGTATTCATACGACAAATAAAAAAGCAATGAAGGCTACAAAAACTGTCCACTACTTTATAAAGTTTGCAAAAATTTAGTTACAACTCAAACCCTAAAATCACTTAGGGGTCTCATCGTTTGGGGGTACAACAGGGGCATCTTCTACATGCCCCGGCGAATATCATAAGGATACCCCGCCCTAATTTCTTCCCCGTCCTACCCCACTCGAACAAAGTCTTTGCTTGGGCTGGCTCCTCAACCCGGGTTGCTTCGAGGGATCTAGCTGGGCATTCCCAAGCATGGCTTCCACTTGGTGGCGGCAGCGAAGGAACCCTTCAGCGTAGCGGACCCCCATGGCTCGAGCATCGACCAATTTGTTGGTCAACACCTCGAAGGCCCTGCCCATTCGGGCAGTCCTCTCAGCAATGGACTTTACAAAAACAGGTGGCTGAACACTTTCACCACCATACAACTTCAGACCAATTTGGTCTTCTAGTTGTATGAAGGCTATATGGTCAGCCACACTGGAGCCCACAACGTCATTAAGGGTTTTGATGCAGTCTTCGATCTGGACTGCAGCCTTCGAGGCCAGATCCTCGGCCTTGCCAGCCCTCAAGGACAGCTCCTCGATGAGCTTGTCCTTCACCTCAGCCTGGGCCTCCATCCTTTGGCATTCCCCGAGCACTTGCTCCATCTCATCTTCGAGCTCTTTCTTCGCGTGGTGCTCGGCGAGGAAGAGGGCCTCGTGCTTCTTCCCATCCGTCATGGCAGCCTTCAGCTGTCGGCCAAGGACACCCATAGCCTTCAGAAGGTTGGCCTCCTCTTTCTTCGAGGAAGCCAGCGCGGCCTCCTTCTCAACCAGGGCCTTCTTTAGGCTCTCCACTTCCTGAGTCCTTTGCCTTGGCCTCGAGGCTCCTCACTTGGGATTCCAGTCCTCAATTTTGGCCACTGTGCCTTGAGCCAAGACTGATCTCCTACAAATTGAAAGTGCAAAACGTATAAATAAAAGTACGCTGACAAAAAATAAATAATACAAAGAGAATCGAGGACAGTAGCTTACTCGAGTAAGGCCCTGGCAGATATCCTTCGCAATATCCACGGGCCCCGAGGACATATGCTTCAAAAAATGTCGGTCACGGCGAAGCGGGAGCCCTTCCGCAACTTTCAACCTCATCTCCCTCTCCCCGAGGAGTACTGACTCGTCACGAGTCACCCTCATCACGGGATCCCAAGCTTCCACCAGGGCCAGACCCTTGCGCTTGAAGGACTTGGTTCGCAGTTCTCGCCGATAGTCCTCGAGCACTGGGCTCGAACACTGGGTCTATCCCCTTAAGGCTCTTCGGGACCTTCGAAGGCCTCTTAACAGATGCTCGAGGAGCTCTAACAGCTCTTCGAGCATCTGCCAAGAGCCCCACAGGCTCCTTCATGCCTCGAACAGGGCTGGTGGACGGCTCCTCGAGGGCCGGTCCCTTCCCTTTGTCCTTAACGGCACTCGGGCTGCTGTCCGAAGACACTTCCAGGCCCTCTGCCGCTGCGAAATTAAAAAGGGGATGAGAATACAAAATAAGGAAGGTTAACCAAACACCCAGAGGAGACAAGAGTAATACCTGTGACTCGGGGGCGTTTCCTCCGAAGATTCTGCTCCTCAGAATTCTCGAAAATTTCCTCGATGAGTACGGGGCCGCCCACACTGACTGGTTGGGCCTCCGTCACCAAGGCCTCCACTCCTCGGGCCTACCCACCCTTCGAGGTCCCAGCAGTTGGCCCCTCGATAGCCCTTTGAACGGGCTCTGCAGGGACCTCCTCGTCCATCTTTATCTTGAGGGCTTCCCTCAAGTCCTGCTTCTTGGCAAAGAGGACGCTGGGATGCAACATCTTGGCTGAAACAAAACATAAGGTCAGGCTCTAATAGCATTCAAAATGCGCAAACACAGAAACAAAAAAGCAAAAAAGGGTACGAAACAGACAATGGGGGTTGCTGAAAGCGCCTTCGAAGCGCTCGATGAGGTCTCCATCCAGGCCCACCATCCAGTTCTTTAGGGCATCTACGTGGCTCGGAAGACGGTGGGCCCTGCTAACCCCTACCTTCCGCAGGACCACTTCGTCCAGACTGGATAGAGTGAAGGGGAACCCACCCTTACACTCCTCGAGTCTTTCCACATCACGGACCCATTCGCACAGGGCGTCGAGGGCTTTCTTCCCCTCGCTACCCGCCCTCAACGAGGGCTTCACCGACACCCTTGCGTCCTTCTCCTTGATGAAGTACGCAGGGAACCCCCAACTATCCTTGAGGATGAAGAAGAAGTTGTTCTTCCAGCTCCCCCACGAGCTGGTAGTTTCAGCGAAGACCCTGATCTTCACCATTTTGTTGCCCACCTTCACCTCCTCGGGGGTCAACTGATAGAAGGGGTGTCCGACCGGCCTCTTCAGGGTGTAGAATTGGAAGAAGGTCTCCGGTAACACCACCGTCTTCGCCAAGTGGCAGGCCACCACAAACGCGTTTACGGTGGTAAACACGTTCGGGTCGGCTTGCCTGTGGAAAACACCCCATCCCTCGCATAATTGCAGCAGCAGGGAACAAAGGGGGAGCCTCAATCCGGCTTTAAGTTGGGCTTCGAAGACGACCATGGTCTGTTCCCTCATGGCCTCGTCGCTCAACCCCAACCCCGCTTTTCTCAATACGTCTGCCGGAGAAAGCCAGCAGACCACCCGTGTATACACATGGTGGTTTTGGCAAATATCTGTCATCTTCTTCTCCGATAGGTCATTTCGGGGCCATAGCTCCCCGACATCAGGGCCAACGCCGGGCTTGCTTGGATTCTTGGGAGCCATCTACAGAAATAAACCACGAATTCAAAAAATTAAACCCTAGACCCAAGAACCCAGGCAGTGGCGCGGCGACGCCTCACTCGCGACACTGTCGCGACGAAAAAAAAGAGAAATTAAAAGGGATACCACTTACTGATTAATACGCCGGAAGCGAAAACGGAAGATTCAACGGTTGGGTTCTTCGAATCTCGCCGGGAAATTCTTCAGTAATCGCCGAAAATGGAAACTAGAAGTGAAGAGGAAACTGAAGTGCAAAAGCAAGGAAAGCAAGAATTCAGGAAACTGACCCCCCACATGGGTTGACGAATAAGTAGAGGCCGATGGGAGGTGAAACGACTTCCCCCATAATTACAAACGGCGCAAAAAGCGCAAATTTTGAAAAGTGCTTTGCAAACCGCCACAAATGGGATTGGGCCAAAAATTAGGCCAACATTGGGGACAGCTCCTGGGCTCTTCCCCAATTAGGCTCCAAACCGGCACAATACCGCATGGGCTCAACATCAATCATGATACTTCCTTCCAAAACGGAGCACAGGGGCCCAGCCCATCCTCCGCTGTGGGAGGAGAACATACTGATATATATGGGCCAGCCCATACGGTTGTATTGTCAAATGCAAACGCCGTATGGGCCGCGTCCACCACAGCCGGCCTCGTAATTACGGACAGCCCCTCTTACCAATAAGGGTGCCCCGTATAGATCCGTTAGCTGTAAAACGTTTGTTGCCTCCCTCAAAACAACTGTTACACTAATTAGGGCATTAAGCCAAAGGAGAGGGAGTAACTCCGCAATAACTCCACTGTTATTACACCATTAATACGCCGCCATCCCAATTATGGACACATTTATGGAGATTCTCCAGCATTTAAGGCCCCACAATGGGACCTAGCACCACCCTATATATTGGGTGGTGCCTGCCTCAAATAAGGTGATTACTACACACCCACACCTCTCTTCTCTGTCTGCACCTGAAAGTGTCATTTGTCTTACTCTTCTCAGGTACCGGAGTTGCCCTACTGCAGTCGTCAGAGATCACTTGACAGCCGGAGATCACTCTTTCGCTATCAGATTGGAAATTGATCAGAACGAAGAAGGAATTATCGTTTGCCAAAAGAAATATGCTCTTGATCTGTTGAAGAAGTTTAAAATGGAGGAATGTAAACCAGTGCTTACCCCTATTGTGCTTGGTACCTATGTGCACAAAGATGAGGAAGGGAAGAAGGTAAATGAGACATATTACAAGCAAATTGTGGGCAGTCTCATGTACTTGACTGCCACAAGACCTGACATTATGTTTGCTGTCAGTTTAATCAGCAGATATATGGCTTGTCCTATTGAACTGCATCTCCAAACAGCCAAACGAATTCTGAGATACATTAAAGGGACTGCAACTTTTGGAATTCAGTATAAGAAAGCTGGAAAAGAAGGACTGCTGGTGTTTTCTGATAGTGACTATGCAGGTGACCTTAATGACAGGAAGAGCACATCTGGTTATCTTGTTATGCTCAGTGGGGGTGCAATCTGTTGGTGTTCTGAGAAACAACCCATTGTGACATTATCAACTATCAAGCAGAGTTTGTTGCCGCAGCAGTATGTGCATGTCAGGTAATTTGGCTTAAAAGAATCTTGAAGGAGCTGAATGAAGAGGAAGAGACAGGTTGTATCCGGATTATGTGTGACAACAGTTCAACACTAAAATTATCCAAGAATCCAGTGATGCATGGTCGAAGCAAACATATAGATGTGAGATTTCATTTTCTTAGAGACTTATCAAAGGATGGACAGATTGAACTTAAGTTTTGCAGAAGTGAAGATCAGCTGGCAAACATCATGACCAAGGCAATTAAAGTTGATACTTTCCTGAAGATGAGGTCTCTTATGGGTTTGGTTTCTGTAAGTGGGTAAACTAAATGTAAAATACATTTTAGTTTAAGGGAAGGAATTGTTAGGATTAGTTCAATAAGTAAATAATGCTGATTAACTAGGTGGCGTGTGCTACAAGTTAGACAGCCTTAGAATTCTAAAGTCGGTAGGATTAAGCTTAGGATCAGTTTAACTATTTTATCTCTTGCTCATTAAGTTATTCTAGGACTCTACTTGTGTAAGCTATATATATTTCCTTCCCTAAATGAATCGGATCATTGGCTCAGTATCATTGTTGGTATTATCATTAAACCTAACATCTTTTGCTTCATTGTATTGCATCTGTTAGTGAACCATGCCTAGCCTAGAATAGGTTAGATACTCACAGATTTTCTTGAGAAGCTTTGGGAGGTACTACACTAGTATCTCCCTCCCCCAATAAAAAAAACTCTACATGAGTCCTTATAAAATAAAAACTCTACGTATGTTGAAACAAAGAAAGGTGGAAAGCAGGAATTTATAACTACATGCATGGAAACAAAGGGAAGACAGCAAACTACTCCCTCCGTCCTAGAAAAGTTGATATATTTTCTATTCACAACATTTAATTCATAATTTTTTCTTCATGATTTTAATTAAGATATATAAAATCAAATAATTTATATGCATATGTGTTAACACCCAATTTTGTCCCGACTAGCAATTTAGGTTATAATAATATCTAGTTCCTAATTGTGCTAGTCGTTATTTTTGGTATTTTTATTTTTTGTCATTTTTGTCATTTTCATTTACTTTTTATCATTTTTGTTGTTTTATGAACTTTTGTCATTTAATTTCATGTGTTTTTCGTCCATTTTGTTATTTCATGTGCTCCTATTATTTCCACAATTTTATGTACCTTTGTCATTATTCCAGTCATTTCATTGTGTCCAATCTAGAATTAAAAAGTGATTTTTTATTTTCTTAGTTAAAAAAAGAAAGAAAACGAAGAGAAAAGTAGTTTGAAAAAATGAAAAGATAAAATATTTTTTTTAAAAAGGTGGAAGAGGGGAGTTTGTTTGTCTACCACCTATGTGTTATAACACATACCAGCCCAATAGATAAGTAGAGCCCAATTCACAGCTCATATTTTCCCAATTGTCAAAATTACCCCTAACTTCCTAATAAAAAATATATCATCATCTACCGAACCACAACTGCCGCCAGAACCACCACCGGAACCATCGCTAGA
This sequence comes from Stellera chamaejasme, assembly GCA_024586325.1. Lineage (NCBI taxonomy): Eukaryota > Viridiplantae > Streptophyta > Magnoliopsida > Malvales > Thymelaeaceae > Stellera > Stellera chamaejasme. The sequence goes on along the minus strand of CM044981.1, from coordinate 50,415,281 downwards.
CTATCGTCGGCTGGCGCCAGAACTGCCACCGGACCACCATCAGAACCGCCGTCGAACTGCCACCGAACCACTGTCGGAACCACCGGCAAAACTGCCCCTGACACCACCACTAAATATTTTTATAATTAATCACAGCATAAAATAAAACAGTTTTTTATTAAATTATAATTAAATACATAGTGTCTAAAGTGATATGTAAAACTGTATACTAACTTATCCAATAATGTCTACAACAAAACGTAAAGTACGCCGGCAAGCTCCCACTACTCTTCACACATCCATCAAAGTTGGATTCAAACTCTGCATCATTGAGGTAAGCTTCTGTCAATCGAGGGGCTGATTTTATTTTCTTAAATTAAGAAAGAATTAAGAAACAAAATGGAATTTTATTTATTAAAAGATTTTTTGTGATTTTTTGCGAGCTGGTGGATGAAAAGAAATTCTCATGTCCAGTTCTGTAGTAGAGATGGAATTGAGAAAGAGACATCAACTATAACCCGAAAGGGGAGAAACTATGTTGTTTTGGGATCTGCGTGCTCCTTGGTTAGAACCTCTGAGGGGTCCTAATGATTTGGACATAAAGAACGGAAAATAAGTCTGATTGAAAAAAAAGAGACCTTATCCACGTTAGGAATTTTTTAAGAGTAGTACCGATAGCCTTAGTACGAGTTGGATCTTTCTTATTCTTAGTCCTCTTATGACTCTTATACAAGCTAGCTCTCTTATGCGCTTGCCTCGGATTACTGGTAATGTTCTTTAGGCCCTTCTTACTTAGCACTGTCAGATCAAGGGAAGGAATGAGAAGAATAGCCTTATAGCGACATGATTTTTGACAAGGAGTCGCCACAGATCTTTTATGCTAGGTCGATTGGAAACCTAAAATAACTGCTTCAAGTCGTGCGTAGAGAAGGAGAGAGTGGTCGCGACGGTCGATGGCTTCGGACTCGGCCGGAACGAGGTTCTGCGGCAGCGAGAGGGGTGGAGATCTTCTGGGAGGCGCGCGGCGTGGCTAACGGCGGTGGTCGGAGGTCGGACGGCAGCCTAGATGGCTGGAGTCAGCAGTGCGGTTGCCTGGAGTGTCACGCTCGAACGCGTTGGGTCACAAAACGGGTCGGCGGGTCGAGGGAGTTTCCTCCGGCCTTCGGCGATCTCCGGTGAAAAGGAGGGTGTCTCCTGGTTGCTGGGAGGTCGGCGATGACGATGGATGTGGTGGTTGATGACAAAAGTTACCAGAGTACGAAGTGAAGAGTGGTGGACGAATTTCGGCGCTGAAGAACAGAGGCATAATTTTATGCCAGTTTTCTTCGATTTCTTCTCGTTTTCTTCAGCAAATGGCTCAATTTATAGCCGAAATTCTTGATTGACAGGGGGCTTTACTCAATGATGAAAGGATTCTCGTTTTCAAATTAATTAATTAGTTCATTTTCTTAATTTTTATAAAAACCCTTTTAAAGTTTTAATTAATTTTCTTATATTTTCTTATTTTGTCCCCCTTTTTTCTTTTTAATAGCTAAGCACACTTAAAATTATAAAATGAAAGAAGAACAAGATAACATGAACAATGACAAAAAGTGCATAAAATGATGGAAATAATAGAAGTGCCCAAAAATAAGAAAACTAACAAAAGCACCTGAAAATTATAAAAACGACAAAATAATGAAGATAACAAAAGTTTCACATAATAACAAAAACACACTAGAAAAGTTCATGATAAACTAATGATCAAGGCACACAAAATAATGAAAAATGAAATAATAACTCATGAAATAATAACAATGACAAGAGTACATAAAATAACAAAAATGATAAAAGCACATGAAAATGAAAAAAATCATATGAAATAAAAAGGCACTTGAACTCATAAAAATGATAATAAATAAAGATACTGACAAAAGCACATAAATAATGAGAGAGACAAAAGCACATGAAATGATAAAAAAACAACAAGCACGTAAAATAATAAAAATCACGAAATGTACGCAAACTACTAAAAATAGAAAAAATCACCTAAAATGATAAAAATGACAAAAATCACATAAAATAACTCGAAAATACTAAAAAAATCATAATTACGAACTAGATTTTAGTAATCCGGGCAAAAATCGGGTGTTAACAAGCCTTCTTTGACAACTCACTCTTATCCCCCTATTAGTAGAACTGCTAGTCTTAAAAGCCTGTTAGTTATTTAGTTATTATGCTAGGGGAGCTTAATAAAGACCAGTTTCTAACTACTGTTAGCATGTTAGCTCGCTAGTAGTACTGATAGAATAGATTAGGGACTTCTTAAACACATATTAAAAAACTCAAAAGTGGGAATAGCCCCTAAGAAAGAGAACTCCCATTCGATGCCAGAAGCGGATGGCCTTATGCAATTGGATAATCGTTTATTCCATCGAACTAAAGTAAAGCAAGAGCGTTAAGCCACTCATTCTCTTCAATCTTCCGTACCGTACCAAAGGTAAAAAAAAATCTTGCAGACTGAAGAGACTATTAATATAAATGCTATCATAAACAAGACGACAGAGGAAGCAGATACATCCTGCAGTCCACTTCAGAGTGGGAAAGACACTTATGCGGAGCCAAGAAATGAAGGTACACGAGAGTGCCGTACAACGAAGATCCCAGAAGAGAGCAATAGGTGAATGATATCTCTATTGATGATATTTTGAGCCTCACTTGGTTATCTAAATGACTTAGAATATTTCTTCTTCGTTTTTAGAATATTTCTTCTTCGTTTTTTAGTGTTATTTATTTATTTATTTATTTCTTTGTGGTTACTTATTATTTTTTTTATAAAATCAAGCAAAAATCTAAAAAGAGAACCCGTGGTACCAATTTTGGAAGCTCGAAAATTTATGATTTTCATGCGTAACTGATAAATGAACCCAGATTTTCTCGTAGACTATTTTAAGTTTCCAATTGACCTAGGACAAAGATTGGTGGCGACTCATGTAAAAAATCACGTTGCTACAGATGGCGACTCTACTGGGGACTGGTCTGGCTACAAAACGGGTTTGTTTCTATTTATTTTCTTGATTTTACCCTTTTTTGTGTTGTGTTTTCATTGCACATAATGTAACACACACACACACACACAACATTCATGTTGCATCGATGACATAGTGCTCCCTACCCGAGCTGTAAACAAAACAAGTTCTTTCTAACAGGAATGCGGTGTCGTTGTAGACGTTATTCTCCAAGCCTTCACCGTTTCCTAAAAAGGAAGTAGTGCTAGCCCCGTGGGACTAATATTCCCCGCATGGACTCACGAAAACCTACGACCCATATTAATCCATTCCTTACATGTCCTTCGTGGGTAAGGATTGGCTCGTCTTTACTCAATGATGGGATCTGAGAACCACCCTTAGCCTTTTGGTTAACTCTATCCCTGCATATAGTTCACCCGTGTCTAACACTTAGAATCGACCTTAGATTTCCCTACCCATTTATTTTTTCACCCTTAGGCATGTGTTTCTTGATTCACATATTGGTCACATATTTGAACACTAAAAGCATCAAAGTTTTGAAAGGATCAAGTTTGAACACTGAAAAGCATTTGGCTAGAATTAATTTGTCAAGATCAAGTTTGAACACTAACAGAATCAAAGTTTAGAAAGGATAAACATGTCAATCATCTAAGGAACAAGTGCATGACTTTACATGAATTGCAAGTGTCACAGCCAAGGGAACACAAGATCACATTAGATTGGCTAAGCACACAAGACAATTGTAGCTCGACATCCAATACAAACAAGTTGCGAAGCTAAATGGACAGAGTAAAGTGACTCTAAGTTGGTGGGAATCATTGGTTCATAGGGAGTTGTTTCTTGTAGCAATTGTCCATTCAAATCATTTGTTCTTTTATTCATGTATATTTTATGTATATAATTTGTACTAATCGATGTTCCATTTCTTTTTGATTTTTTCATGACATTTGTATGCATCATATTTATTCTAACTCGTATTGACATCTCTGAAATTGCACATCAGTCACGCGTTTAGTCATTCTCATTCATATCTGCACATCCAGATATGTCACTGTATATTTTCATTCATAAACTTGGAAAATACATAAATAAAAACATGTTGCAAAAAGAAGAAGTGGACATTGAGAATCCGATGACCCCCGATTGTGGCATTGGAAAGAGAATTTCTCACAAGTCATCTTTAAGTTAGGTCAACACATAGATCTATGCAAATTGGTGAATAATTGAGAAAAGTCTTTGAATTCACTTCTATCTTTAAGAGCTTGCCACGATTACTTGAAAGTTGGATTCTCTAGATTGAGTCTGGAATTTAGGGTATTGTCTTTGTTGCAACGTACATCTATTTTTCTTTTCCTTGAAACGATGAGGTGTAAATGCACATAGTGGCATCCTTCAGTAAACTTCACATCATAGTTCTATTATTCTCTTCCTCATTTCAAGATCCTTTCACCAAATCCCAACACAGTGTCACCGAAAGAGGACTTGGTAGTGGCTTTCGAAGACATTGCTAAATCAAGTGGGAGTGATTCTAGTGTGACCTTCCAATTTTTACTATTGGATTCACTTTGGAGAGATGTAATTTCAATCACTACAGTGATTATAGAAGTCTATCAAGAAGAGAGAATTTCAGGTATAAAAAGGGGTTCATTCGTCATTTTAAAAGATGGAAACCTCTTTCACAATAAATGGAAGCATGAAGAAAAGCATGAATAGCTTCTTAGGACATGATAAAGATAAATGCCAAGGTTGAGGTCAAGAAGTCAAGATGCATGCAACTCAAGGTCAGAAACATCAAGTCAAGTTACCCCTTCAATTCATCAATTCTCAAGCGAAGGATCGGAAGTCAAGATGCCATCAACACATAAATACCCATGACTTTAAAAAATGGAGAAGAAAATCAAAAAGGGGTCCAAAATATTCTACTCTGTTGTCTTTAGTTTGAAAAATCTAAAGTTATGAGTAGTACTAGTGGCCATTTGTCTTTTCATTTTAGTTAGAAGTAATCTGGTACAGATACCATAAACTACTAGCCGAAAAAAAGAAAAAGAAAAAAAAACAGAAGTCATGATTTATAAACTGAAAACCTGCAAAGACAGTTTCGAATGAAGGCATAATTTGAAGCAGTTATTACTAGCCTAATGACCAAGCGCGCATCAAAGCTCAAGCAGTCTCAACCACTTCTCAAGTTTTTCAAGAGCAATTCCGCACATCATAAGAGTTAGGGGCAACATTTAAAGGTCGTTCTCATTAGATAAAGTGGTTATTTCATGATTGGCACTATCAAGTCTTACAAAGAAGTCAATTCTCTCATTGGGGACATTCCGAGGCCTCTCACCCAAACTACCCTACTTTTCATACACTACGTATCTGGAAGGGGTCTTGTAACGCCAAATGCATTACCAGCCCATTACGAACGGTAACGCACTAGGGCGTTACTACGACGGTACAATTTGAGCCGTTACTTGGCGTTACTATCCCATATCCTTATTTCATGTTTTAACATTTAATCTATTAAATCTTAAATGTTTATTATAAAATAAATATAAATAATCATTAATTAATATTTATATTGATATTTTGGAATAAAAGATAATTGAATATAAACATATTTTATTTAAATGTTTGAAACACAATTAAAACATTAAAAATTATCCAAAAAAGAGTAGTAATACAATCACGATCCTACGGAGGCGGGAAATTCCAATTGTCCCGCGGGGGATTCTGACTCTCTGATGGTCGTTGCTCTGACGGATTCGGTTGTTCCTGGTTAAACCCATTGTTTAACGGGTCGAAATGCTCGATACTCTTTCTCAAGTACGTGTTTGTCTCCAAATTGTACTGGTATGTTGGCTGCGGCGGTTGCATCAGAGGCTCGTAGTAATAAAAATTTCAGTTGTATTCATCAAAATTTCATAACAATTTCAGACATACAGCATAAAAATTTAGTATATACTTCATAACAAAATAAATTTCATAACAACAAAATTACTAAAATCATAACAATTCATACAAAATTTCTCATACACCTAAATTATTAGAAATTTCATAAAATTTCTCATACACCTAATTTATTAAAAATTCCATAAAAATTTCATACATACTTCATTTAAATAATCACTGAAATTATAATCACTGTGATTAAAAAATAATCACTGAAATATTTTAATTAATCACTGAAATTATAAAAATTTCACACATATTTCATTCCATAAAATAATCACTGAAATTATAAAATAATCACTGAAATTATCTAATAATCACTGAAATTATCTAATAATCACCGAAATTTTCTAATAATCACTGAAATTATCTAATAATCGCTTAATTCATTACCTTCAACAAGTGGCTCTGTGAAATGGAGGGTGCACGGCGGCCGGCGCGGTGGTGAGCGACTCCGGAAAGGAAAACCGAAGAACCCGTCATTTCTCTTGAAATGGAAACCGAAAATGAAAAAAAGTAGGAGGGAAGGAGCTTACCTCGAGCCGGCGTTGATTTCGGCGTCGAAATGGTGGGAGGATGGAGCCGGCGTGATGGATGCGGACGGCGGTGCGAGGTTGAGAAAGAGGAGGTTGAGAGAGAGGCTCGGGTTCGCCTTTGAAAGAGAACACGCGTTTTTAATTTTAGGTAGCTGGTAATGCCCTAGGGCGTTACTTAGGCATTACTTTAGTCAGCTTTAATTTGAACCAGATTAATACCCGGGAATTGAAAAGGTGACAGTAGCGCCCCACAATAATGCCTTGGGCGCTACGATGATTTTCGGCCCCACAGTAACGCACAAAGGCATTACCAGGGCGCTACTATGTTACAGTCGCCGTGAGCCGGACGACTTCCGAGATAGCTCTGTAAGATTTCCGATTTGTTTTCTGATTTCTATGAAGTCGGGAATTTTGATTATACATGTTGGACATGTTTTCCGTATATTATGAAGTCTCGGAGTTAGTGTCAGAGTTTTGGTTCCGTAGGAAATTCCGTTTGGAAGATATGCGAGTTGCAGTTGGACGAAATCGCAACTTTGCAAAGGTTGAGGACTAACTTGTAGATGTGGAAAGTTTAGAGAGGTTTCCTCTCCTACAAGGAAAAGAAGTCGGTTAAATGGTTTGGAAGATGAGAGACATGGGCAGTATCATGTTTCACGTTACAGAAACCTTACTCTCTCTCGTTCATTCTATTTAAGTTGGAAGCTCAAGGTGATCTTCTTCAAAACTAGTCCGATTTCTGAGGTAAGTGGTACACTACCCAAGCAAACGCGCCCTCGCGTCATATTATAATCGTACAAAGCCTTTGAGGAAGCCTCATCCTTGTGGTCTCCAGTATGGCCTTCGTGAGGTCTCATCCTTGTGGTCTCCAGTATGGCCTTCGCGAGGTCTCATCCTTGTGGTCTCCAGCCTCACCTACGCGGGGTCCTGCCCTCGCGGGCCTCAAGACTCGCATGAGAGACGACACATACTCACCCTTGCGTTTCTAAAGCCTGCGCGGGCCACCCTCGCGGTCTTAGGGCGAGCCCTCGCGATCTCCCTCGCCTCCATGGGTCTTACTCCCAGTCTCCTGCCTATACCGGCCCCGCCTGCATAAGGCCTCGTACCTGTGTTCGTGCAACCTCACCCCTTATTTGGCTATATTCTATTTGGGCCTTCGCCCTATGGGCCTTCGCCCGCCGCTTGCTCCACTTGGAGATAGACCACTTGGTCGTCCGACATCAACCGGCCAATAAGGAGGGCAGCACGAGCCTCGGGAGATCTTCACAGATTTATACGCCGACATTCTCTCGACAAGTGAATCACCTAAGGCGGTTTGCTGAGATCTTCATCATCACAACCGCCTTATCTCCAATCACCGACATGACTTATCTCAACAGCCTGTCTAAAGGGCTTCAACCTGGGAGGCTCTTCTCCTGGCATCACTCTATAAATAGGGTGATGTCCACCCTAAATCGGGTAAGCTACTACACGGCCCCCCCCCCTCCCCTCTTGCTGCTTCTGAGTATTCTTCCTATCTTTTACAGATTACTCTGAACAGCAAGCTTGGAGTCTCAAGAACATCATCTTCTCCACCACATCAACTGAGAGTCCGGGCCTTCTTTAGGAACGAGACTATCAGTTTGGCGCCGTCTGTGGGAACGAAAGTTCTTACTATAAACCCATATTACAAACCACAAGCAATAAGTCATGCCAACCACCCGGAGTGCCAACAGAATATCGCCAAGGGAGGAGGAATCCTCCCGGGACAAATACGAACAATGATCCACCATCAGAGCCATCCCCGAACCACGTTCCCCCACAACGGGGAGAACTCTCTATTCACTCAACGGAGGAAAGCTCCTCCCACGTTAACCATAACATGCCTCGTGAGCATAACACCCCACCTCCAAACACCCTCCAACGGGCCTCGATCCGGCCGCCCCGCAAACGATCACCGAGGCGGTTGCTTTCAACTTACGTGAAACTCTCGCCACCACTCTTCGGGCGTTTCGGATAGCGTTGAACGCCGCAGACTAATCAGCCCGAACGCCAGCCTACTCCTCCTCAAAGCAAGTAAGTAACCCCGATCCTTCTTCGTCATTACTTATCGCGCTTACTAGACGATTAGAGGAAGTGGAAAAAGAGATGAAAGGGCCGTGTCCATAATATCTCCGTGAGGGGTCCTGACCACCTCTCGACCCAACCTTTACTCGCAGGGTTTTAGAAACCCTCTTCCGGACTGGGCCACAGCCTAAGCCGGATGCTTATGATGGCCTGTCGACTCGATATTCATCTCCAGCCACATGCCTCCGCAATGGCAATAGCAAGAGCGGACGACAACACGCTCGTAGAGCTTTCAGCTCCACACTTACCGGGCCGCCGCCAACTGGTACACCACTCTCCGGGACAAACGGTTTGGTTCCTTCGAGGAGCTATCCCGCAACTTCTCCAACCATTTTGTGGTATCCAAACCACCTCCTAAAACGGCAGGGCACCTTCTTAAGATACGGCAGAAAAAGGATGAGCCCCTCAGAGAATATATTCAACGCCTGTGCCGAGTCTATCCAGTCCCTAACTGGGAGAAGAAGCTCGCTTGCTTGCAGCTATCCAAGGCCTCCGCTGGGAGTCCCTTTTCTTTGTGGATGTCCACACTAACCCGCCCACCAATATGGAACAATTCTTAAGTACAGCGTCGCGATTTATGAATACGGAAGAGGTCACTCGACCACTCGCCAGAGCCGCCACGGCGGACGCCAAGGGACAGCCCTCGCGACCGGACCCTAGGTCTCAAAGGCAGTACCCACGCCGCCCAAGAGGGAGAGGGCATACATTTCTCTTCCCCCGCTGAGGGAATCTCGGACCAACATCCTTCCTGCCTTGGAACAAAAAAGGGCGGTCCCCACTTGGCCTCGTCCCCTCTCCCAGGAAATAACAAGGCAAAGCAACAAGTTTTGCCGCTACCACCGTGACAAGGGTCACGACACCGAGGACTGCTTTTGAGCTCAAGCGCATGATTGGAGAAATGCTGGCTCAAGGCAAGCTCGGGAGTACTTGCTCCAAACTGAGGATTGCCGTAGAAGAGAAGGTGACCGTGAAGGGCGCCGGCCAGAGGACCGACGGCGGGGGCGCTCCCAACAAAACCTGTGTCAGAGAATCTGGTCCAGTCCCCCGGCAAGGGGACATATCGGCGTAATCACACGGTGTGAAGGCGCTCGGCAAGACGCCGTCATATGAGGCAGATCTACCAGATAGACCACTCCTCTACTCGTTTTTGCATCGCAGCGATGGCACCTCTCGTGGCAATACCGCACGCTGACCCCTTGGTTATCACCGCCCGTATTGCGGGATGGGACGCCGACAGAATCTACATGGATACGGGGCGAATGCCAACGTGATCTACAAGCACACTGTTGAGGCAAAGGTGCCTTTGTCACAAATTCAGCCCGCAAAGGGGGCCACCTTTGGAATAGGACGGGATGAAATCCCAACCTTGGGGTCGATCACCCTGCCCTATATGATGATGGGAACCACCAAGGAGAAAAAGCAGGTATGTCATTCGAGCTATGTGGACTTTATTGTCCTGGATCTACCTACGCCATATAACGCCATCATCGGGCGACATACTCAAACTGAGTTCCATGTCCGCTGTGATGTGCGAACCCTGACTCTAGTTTTTCACATCGCGGCCGGGATGCCTATATATTTGTCAGCCTGTAATGTGGCCAGAGGCAATTATGTCTCGCCTCGCCGGCCCCCGCAGCTTCCCCGGCCATCCGAGCCTAAGAGGAAGGCACCCTCAGAGGAAGCTGGTCCTGTGTGCGAAACTTCTACTGACTTGTCTGGATCCTTTGAAGAAGTTGAGATCTCTCCCGGGAAGAAGTTTCGGGTGGGAAAGGACCTCGAGGAAAAGACCAGCAAGCGCTCATCCATCTCCTCCATACCAACAAAGTGATGTCTTCGCATGGAGCCTCGAGGACCTACCAGAGTTGATCCCGCTGTTATTTCTCACAAGTTAAGTGTACTCCCGGCTTTAGCCCGGTTAGACAGAAAACAAGGGGCATGGCCTCGACCGTAGGGACTTTGTACGCACCGAAGTGCGTAAATTGCTTAAGGCAAATATAATCAAGGAAGTTCACTACTCGAATGGGTTGCGAATATTGTCCTCGCCGATAAAGAGGGCGGTCGTGGCGACTTTGTGTGGACTACAAGGGGGTTAATAGGGCCTGCCCAAGGGACCCCTATCCTTTACCATCCATTGACCAACTGGTTGACTCAACCGCTCATCACTCGGTTTTTTCTTTTCTCGATGCTTATAGCGGGTACCACCAAGTCTTTATGGACCCAGAGGACGCGGTAAAACCGCCTTTACTATCAAGCGAGGCCGTATATCATTATATCGAATGCCCTTCGCTTAAAGAATGCGGGGCTACCTTCCAAAGGCTTGTAAATCAAGTCTTCGCAGCCGATTGGCCGAAATCTTGAAGCTTATGTGGATGACATTGTGGTCAAAAGCAAGGCCGTCTCAACCCATCTCACAGACTTGAAGGAAACATTCGACAACTTCCGCAAATACAATATGCGATTAAATCCAAAGAAATGTATCTTCGGCGTGGGCGAAGGGAAGTTCTGGGATACCAAATCTCCAAAGGAGGAATCCATGCAAATCCCAAAAAGATTGAGGCGATCACTACCTTGCGCACCCTGTGGGGCTCAAGGAAGTCCAACACCTGGCAGAAAGCTAGTGGCCTTGGGACGATTCTGCCTCTAAACTAAGTGATCGCTGCAAACCTTTCTTCGATCAGATTCGCAAGAAAAAGCTTGCAAATGGACGGAGGAGTGTCGGGAGGCATATGCCTCCATCAAACGACACCTACAAGAACTACCGGCACTCAAGTGCCCTAGGCCGTGCGATGACCTGGTCCTTTACCTCGCCACCTCGTAAAGAAGTGTCGCTCGTCCTTATTAAGGAAGAGGCCGCCAAGCAATGGCCGGTCTATTACACCAGCCACACTCTCCAAGATACGGAAGCAAGGTATCCTCCTCCAAAAGGCTATATTGTCCCTTGTATATGCAGCAAGGAAGCTCAAGCCCTATTTCCAAGGGCATACTATTATAGTCCGAACGGACTTGCCAATTCAGACATCTTAAGGCGCCCGAACATTCAGTGGCGCCGCCAAGTGGTGTATCGAACTTGGCGGCTTTAACATCAATTATGAGCCCAGAAAGGCAATTAAGGGCCAGGCCCTCGCCGACTTTATTGCGGAATTCTCAAATGCTGATATACTCTCGGCCCCGAGGTGGCCCCGCACCTCGACCCACTCCTCCCGAATGGGACTTATTTGTGGATGGCTCATCCAAACTTGAATCTCCGCAGGGGTGTGTATCTACGTGGACCCCTAGGTATGGAAGTATTCCTTCGTGTCTCTTTTCAATTTCAAGTAACTAACAATGTTGCAGTAATATGAGGCCCTCGTCGCCGGGCTGAAACTCGCCGCAAGGGCAGGCATTCGCCGCCTCCATGTCCACAATGACTCGCACTGGTGATTCACTGTGTTCAAGGGTGCGCCGAGTGCAAGGACGCCACCCCGATCAAATACCTTAAGTTGGTAAACACCCTACGAACCGACTTTGAAGAAGTCATCTTTATACATGTTCCTCGCTCGAGAACACTACAGCAGACATGCTATCAAAAGGAAAGACTCCTCCACCACAGCCACTCGACCAGTCCTTCCATCACGGAAGGTATTGATATTGCCTCTCTAGCAACGCATGATCCAGCCACAGATCGGAGAAACCCTATCATTGCTGCGCTAAAAGCCAGCACCACAGATCCCTGTGTTCGCAAGCAAGCCCTCCGCTTCGTCCTCATTGATGACCAATTATGGCATCGCGGGTTTGCGGCGCCTCTACAACGGTGCCTTAGCACCCTTGAGGGACGCCTGTCTTGGACACTCTCCACCAAGGCAATTGTGGCGCTCACATCGCTGCGGAGGCACTCGCCCACAAAGCCCTTCGTCAAGGGTATTATTGGCCTACCTTGAAAAAGGACGCCGCTGCACTGGTCAAAACGTGCCACCAAGCAAATCAATTCTCGCGTCCAGCGGCTACCATCCACGGAATCTCCAAAGATCGACAAATCCAAAGGTTTTCGCCTGTGGGGCCTCGACCTCATTGGTCCAATGCCGAACGCTCCTGTGCCGCACCGCTTCGTGTTGTAGCAATTGATTATTTTTCTAAATGGGTCGAGGTAGAACCCCGGTCTCCATCACTTCCGCCAAGATTATCAAGTTTCTTTGGAAGAATCTTGTCTGCCGGCACGGCAGCCCTCGTGCTATTATTACGCATAATGGCACTCAGTTCGCCACCACAAAGTGTCCAACAATGGGCACAGGACAATAATGTCCGCACGCTTTTTGCCCCGGTGGCGCACCCCCAGTCTAATGGGAAGGTTGAGGTCACCAACCGAACCCTCACGGAAGGCCTCAAGAAGCGCCCGGAAGGGGCCAAGGGCCGCTGGGTAGATGAACTCCCAAGTGTCTTATGGGACTATCGCACCACAACACGAACCCCCACAGAGAGACGCCTTTCTCTCTAGTATACGGCGCAGATGCGCTCCCGCCTATTGAGGTAGACCTCCCTACAATCCGTATGATCAACTTCACCGACGAAGCCAATGCTCAAGGGCTCCGCGCCAAACTCGACTTAATCGAAGAATTACGCGAAGGTGCTCGCCGCATGACCGCCTCAAACAGAGGCTCGGTCTTCACCATAATTCCCGGTAAAACCCAAGGCACCGCAACAAGGAGGCCTTGCCTTGCTTAAATCAACCCTCACCGCTCGCGACCCCAAGTAGGGTGTCCTGCGACCCAACCGGGACGGGCCTTATATTGTTCATAAACAAGTCCGCCTGTGAGTCTATGAACTACAAGACCATGATGGTCGCCTGCTCCCGCAACTTTCATGCGGATGACTTGCGCCATATTACGTGTAAGTCCTTAGTCTTACAAATTCAATAAAATACATATGTATTTCTTCCTGTCTTACAGCTTACATGGCATTTCAAATGCCCTCTTCATCGCCCTCGTACCCGGCCGGTCGATCAAGCTACTGCCTGAGTTATGGCATCGACCTTGTCAGTCTCACTTCTCCACACAGTGGTCATGGGTCTCATTCCCCAACCGACCTTCAACTCGCCCCGCCCCAAGGGTAATCCTTGCGCTGCGGAAGGGTAACCCCCTTTTGGCTCCTTCAGGAAGGTCTATGTGTAAGTCGCCCTCGCACGCCGCAGCAGACCTTCCGCTCGGACTTCTCCACACAGGTGGTTGCGGGTCTCATTCCCCAACCGACCTTCAACTCGCCCCGCCCCAAGGGTAATCCCCTTGCGCCGCGGAAGGGTAACCCCCTTTTGGCTCCTTCAGGAAGGTCTATGTGTAAGTCGTCCTCGCACGCCACAGCAGACCTTCCGCTCGGACTTCTCCACACAGTGGTTGCGGGTCTCATTCCCAACCGACCTTCAACTCGCCCCGCCCCAAGGGTAATCCCCTTGCGCCGCGGAAGGGTAACCCCTTTGGCTCCTTCAGAAGGTCTATGTGTAAGTCGTCCTCGCACGCCACAGCAGACCTTCCGCTCGGACTTCTCCACACAGTGGTTGCGGGTCTCATTCCCAACCGACCTTCAACTCGCCCCGCCCCAAGGGTAATCCCCTTGCGCTGCGGAAGGGTAACCCCTTTTGGCTCCTTCAGAAGGTCTATGTGTAAGTCGCCCTCGCACGCCACACAGACCTTCCGCTCGGACTTCTCCACTTGTCTCCTACTTGTCTCCACTTCGAGCTCCGTAAACGCTTTAGCATGCTTATCGTATAACTGATGAGTAAACTACAGGGGTCTTCTACTTGGTACACCGTCCACTACCCAAGGGCTTACTCCTAAACAGCTTGTCCAAGAAAGGGGCCCCGAACTTATCTCAAAAAGTGGTCTCCATCACAGCTTGGCTCAAGCAAGTAAACCCACAAGTCATTTGGAATGACCCATGTGGCTCCGCCCTGCGGATCTTGAGTGCCTCGACACTATAAACTTAAAACCGAGTCTCCAGCTCCTTGATAAGTAGTCCCCGTGGCTTCGCCTTCGCGGACCCTTAAGGACATCTCTCCATGAGACAGGACGTAGCCTATGGTTATTAAACTTAGCTAACGTACCCTACAAGGCTATAGCGAGATAAAGCGAATCTACAAAACAGTGAAGGTAAAAGGAAATTTTACTTCATCTATTGTTCCCAAAAAGTGTGTGAATGCAGGCCTTTATACAAAAATAGGGGGGGCATCCACATGTTGGAACCTCCACCCTAGTCTAAGAGGGCATACTGCATCGCCCATCTTCCTTCCCCGCTCCCCCACTCAAGCAGCGCCTACCGTTGGCTCATTGGTGTTGGCAGCATCCAGGATCCCAAGACTTAGAGATGGAAACGCCTTCTCTACTTGAAAGCGGCATCGCAGCCAGTTGGCCTCCTCGTAGGCTTGAAAGCGCGCCCCGCGTAGGCCTCGCCTGTGGCTTGATCTCGCCAAGCTTCTCCACCAATCGAGGCATCCGCCGTGGATGGGCACCTTGATGGAGGAAGAGGACTCGTGATCCTCACCTTCAAAGGAGGGAAGGCCCAGAGCCTTCTCCATCTCCCACACCGAGGCCATTGCCTTCTCCGTGCCGTGGCGACCTCCGTGCGTGCCTTCGTGGCAACCTCAACAGCAAGCCTGCCCTCCTCCACCTTCTTCTCTCGCTAATTGAGCCTGGGCACAGCTTGGCGCCGCCTCCTCGCCGCGGCCTCGCCGCTCAACTCGGGCCTTCGCCACCGCAAGGGCAGCTTTGGTTTCGCCTCCAAAGAAAGAAGGGACTCCTTCAAGACAGCATTTTCAAGCCGCTTGGCCTCCAAAGATCGCTACCTGCTGAAGGAAGCGTTGCTTCGCAACATCAAGTAAGCAGGCCTGCTCCCACCGGTACCGCATGCTGTGTGCCCGCTCTTGGTTGCCATAATCGCACCAACTCTCTAGTTGGGCCACACGCTTGGCATGCTCCTCCTTGAGCTCCTCCTCCCTCTTCTTTGAGGACTCCAGCTCCCTCCTGAGAGAGGCAATCTCGATATCTCAAGGCGTCGCCCCGCTTATTGGCATACTTCAGAAGTCATGCCATTGCTCAGCAAAGATGACCTTTGACAGCCGCCGCATCCCAATGCTATTAAAGGTAAGGTAAAAGGCTAAACTAAACTTATACATAAAGACCAAGCTGTCTTACTGCAGACTTTGTTGAGCTGCCTCCTCATGAATTCAGCAGGGAGTCCAGGCTCCGCCGGTCACCTCCTGTCATAGGGGTGCGCAGCCCTCCAGCAGGATTGGAGGGTTTGCTCCTCCCCGCAGCAGTGAACTGCTATTCCTCGTGAGGAAGACCGATCCCATGCATCTTTCAGAGCCTCCTTGCTCCTCGTACACCCCGAGTCCGGTCCGGTGCCTCTGGACTCTCGTGAGGTCTGGCTCTCGACCACTTGGGACCGACTTGGCAGCAACGCGCCTCCGCTCCAAATAGTGAGACCAGACTCCGGTTTTCTCAAGGACCTCGCTCCCGGTCCCCAAATCGGCAGGGATCTCTCGTAAGGACCCCTTGGTCCACAAGAGCCTCACAGGACCGGCCCTTGGCCTCGAAGGGCCTCGCCTACAAAGAACAGGCATCAAGCAACTAGGAAACAAGTATGAACTCAAAACGAAGAAAATATCACAAAGTCAAAAAGACTTACCAGCAGAAGGACGCCCTATCCACCGACTTCCACTGGCTGCCGGAAGGTTGGGCAATCTCCCAAACACTTGTCCTCGCAGAGGACCGTGTTACTGCACACCCTTCCTCCGGGCCTCACTATTAGAAGAGGAAGAAGTCTCTCAACCACCGTGATCCTCTTCCCCTTTGTTGCAGGGGCCTCCTCCCCGAAGGGGCCTCTTCAGTGATCCTCCTGAAGGGATGGCTGCAGGGATCTCCTCCCCGCATTAGTGGTCTCCGCCTCCTCCGTGGGAATGACTGGTACCTCCCGTTGGCCAGTGACTCCCAATGGCCTTTGCAGCTGGTTGCCCCTCCTTCTCATAGAGATCGTGATGTTAGCCGCTGACATCTTACCCTTGGGAGGAGGCACTCTTCCTCCGGTGATGATCTCGCCGCGACCACATGACCGGGCAAGTCTTCACCTTGAATTGGTGAAGGGCTCGCGAAGAGCCCAGATACAAAGGCCTCAGCAGCCGCCTCCTCGAAGAAATAGGCTGCACCACCGAGATGGGCACAGCCTCTCATGGGAATAGCGCTATCCGCTCGCGCTCCTTCTCGGGGCCCTCTCGCAGAGGGCACGGCCTCTTCAACAGTGAGAGGCACTTCAAACTCCACTCTTGGCTTCTTCAGCCAGGGCTCCCACCGGGAACTTCTTCCCGCCGGGCTCCCCGGCCTCTTCACTGAAATGACCGGAGTGGGACCCTCTTCCCCAAAGAGCTCCCCGGCCTCTTGCTTAAAATAACCGGAGTAGGCCCTCTGCTCCAGCCGGGATTCTCAGCCTCCCAGCCGGCCCTTCAGCCTGTGGCCCTCAAGACCGGCAGGGGCTCTCTCTTCTTCAAAGCCGCGTGGCAGCCACTTTCCTCTTTTTCTTCTCCGGCTGAGAAGCCATCGAAGGCTTGATACCAGCCCTCTTTTTGGACGGTTTGGGGACAATGGGTCCCAACACCTTGACCGCCATGGCAGGGGCATCTTCCCCGAGTGCACAGGCCAGGTGCACTCGCTGGGCGATACGCATGGATGCTTTCTTACCCCGGGCTTCGCTGCACTCGCAACGGCATCTGCAGACAAAGAGGGACTTTGCACTGTGTTCTACTGCACTCTTACAAATTTACAAGATATTAGTATGTATGCGCAGCGTACCTTTGGGCGCCGCTAGAGCAGCGAAGAAAGAATCTATCATTGTCCCACGGTGGACGGGAGCCCATCCTCATATGGCGGGGCACTGGGGTCCAAAGACGAAACTCGTGCTAATCCCAGCCCACCTTAGGGTGGTCTCGCCCACTGGGCAGCCGAGAAGGGGAAGAACGCCGCACGCGCTCCTCGAAAGGACATCGTCTAACCACCCCAAGAGTTGAACGTATGCCTGCCACCGCACTCCCGTGAGTCAAGACAGCCTCCGCGCAATGCTTTGCACGGATTGTCGCGCCTCGCCACGGGAAAGTCCCATGTGCCTTCGCGGCAAGAAGAAAAAGGATCCGTGCGCTTGTGGTAGGATCGGGCGAAGCGGTGAAAGAAATAGAATGGTTACCTCCAACGCTTTATGGGAGTGACGTAGAAGAACGCGCCCCACTCCTCGGCTCCAACCGATAGAAACGGTTGAACACGCCGGCGAATGGCTTCACGCCGGCCATGTGGCAAAGCGATAATAAAGCCCGCAATACTCGTGAAAGTATTGGGCGCCAATCGAGTTGGGGCATTCCCAATCAGCACAAAGGTCTTGCACTGGGCATTGCGGAAAGGGATACCGTAATCCCGCCGAAAGCTGCGCCGTGCACAGCACAAAGACCCGGTTCTCCTTGTTCTCCTCGGTAACGGGCCAACCCATCGCCCGACAAACACCCGCACGGGACGCATATACCGGCGTTTTCTCCACGGGCCGAAGGCCTCCACCATATCCTCGGTGAATTCTCTCAAACTTCACCGTGGTTTTCTCGAGAGGAGCGACCACCGGGCGAACAGCTTCCTTGGAATCCATCTCTGCAAAAAGAAGAACAAATAGGCATATAAATCAAAACAGCCCAAAGAAAGGCATTTCACAAACGCTCAAAGGCTCAGAGAACTGGAGGCGCTCAGTATGCAGGGAACGGAAACTTACCTGAGTGGTTTAAGCAGTAAGCAAGAACGGACGGAGCGGTTGGCAAATGAACAGTTGACCGGAGGAATCTCAAACGAAAAGGAGGAACCACCGCAAATCACCTCTCAACTGCCGATGAAATCGCCAAGAAACGCAAGAATACGAAAGGGTTACTCGAAGCAGAGCGAACAAATGCAAGAGTGGAGAAGAAAGGTTTCAATCTTCTCGCACGCTTTTATAAGCCCGCCAAAATGAAAAAGCGCTTTTAAGCGTGAACGGCTCCCGAGGCACCACGTGCCAAAGCATCCAGCGGTTATTAAACCTCTCCCTACCGCATAAAGAAGAAACGCTTTTACAAAGCGTAATCGACTCTACGGCGCCACGTGTTAAGGCCCCATAACGGTCAAGAAACCTCTCATCTTCCTTTATCTCTCCCGCATTAAATGCTGAAGGGACTCTTCGCTGCCTTCACAATCAAACGGTCCGCAAACGGCCCAAGCGCCTTCGCCAACTCCAGAGACTTGAATTTGAATGCAGTACGGACCCCGCCCATACTCGCCTTCGTGAGGAGGCATCTTGGTACACTACCCAAGCAAATGCCTCCCTCTTCAAAAACTCACAAGAATCACAAGAATTTTACTTATGGCTGCTACGTCGGTCCTCAAAGAAAGTACTTTCAAGAAACGGAGTACAGTGACCCCGCCCATACTCCGCTCTCGTGAGGAGGCATCTTGGTACACTACCCAAGCAAACGCGCCTCGCGTCATATTATAATCGTACAAGGCCTTTGAGGAAGCCTCATCCTTGTGGTCTCCAGTATGGCCTTCGCGAGGTCTCATCCTTGTGGTCTCCAGTATGGCCTTCGCGAGGTCTCATCCTTGTGGTCTCCAGCCTCACCTACGCGGGGTCCTGCCCTCGCGGGCCTCAAGACTCGCATGAGCGACGCCTCATACTCACCCTTACGTTTCTAAAGCCTCGCGCGGCCACCCTCGCGGTCTTAGGGCGAGCCCTCGCGATCTCCTTCGCCTCCATGGGTCTTACTCCCGCCTCCCGCCTATACCGGCCCCGCCTGCATAAGGCCTCGTACCTGTGTTCGTGCAACCTCACCCCTTATTTGGCTATATTCTATTTGGGCCTTCGCCCTATGGGCCTTCGCCCGCCGCTTGCTCCACTTGGAGATAGACCACTTGGTCGCCCGACATCAACCGGCCAATAAGGAGGGCAGCACGAGCCCGGGAGATCTTCACCAGATTTATACGCCGACATTCTCTCGACAAGTGAATCACCTAAGGCGGTTTGCTGAGATCTTCATCATCACAACCGCCTTATCTCCAATCACCGACACAGACTTATCTCAACAGCCTGCCTAAAGGGCTTCAACCTGGGAGGCTCTTCTCCCGGCATCACTCTATAAATAGGGTGATGTCCACCCTAAATCGGGTAAGCTACTACACGCCCCCACTCCCCTCTTGCTACTTCGAGTATTCTTCCTATCTTTACAGATTACTCAACAGCAAGCTTGGAGTCTCAAGAACATCATCTTCTCCACCACATCAACCGAGAGTCCGGGCCTTCTTTAGGAACGAGACTATTTTCGCCGCATCAAGGTCTGCTTCCGCCAAGTAGTCTTCGTCTTCACACTGAAGGTCTGCCTTCGCCAAGGAGCCTTCGCCTTCGCACTGAAGATCCGCCTTCACCAAGGAGCCTTCGCCTTCGTATTGCAAGGTCTGCCTTCGCCAAGGAACCTTCGCCTTCGCATTGAAATTCTGCCTTCGCCAAAGAGGCTTTGCCTTCGTAAAGGGGTTCTTCACCCCGCATTTCCGTATCGCGATGCGACCCTCAGCACTCCTCTCTAGCCTTCGCAATGCTAAACTTAACCTATGGCATAGGTTAGGTGTATGTGTGTGCATTCTGTTATCTGTTTCAGAATAACTTGGTTGACAAGTTATCTTCTGTATTTATTGTCTGAATCTGATCTGTTCCGCAGCGGGGATTCCGGACCCCGGGCTGGTACCATGCCTCTAATAAATTCTGATATTATGATACTCTGAAATTCTGAAATCCTCTTCAGAGGTCTGCCGAATCCGTCTGACTAATGAATGTTATTATTATTATTATTATTATTATTATTATTATTATTATTATTATTATTATTGTTTGTTTGTATCTGTATTTTCTGTGCAGGTGTTTCAGTTCCGAATACTCTGTATTTCTGGGATACTCTACTCTATGCCAACCCTTACTGAGTTCTCGTAGAAGACTCACCCTTATTCTGTTCATTGTTTCAGGCACATCTAATAAGAAGCCCGAAGAGTAAAGGCTCTCGGTGCTTTCTGGTGTTTTTGTTTCAGGTACTAATGAATTCTGAGTCTGTTTTCCGATTCAGTGGTTGTGATATCTGTAAGATCTGATTCTGTTTCTGGACATATTGTGAGATGTCTAATAGTCGTCTTTTGTACTGTGTTTAGCAGCAGCGGTGACCTACGTGGAGTTTTGTCTGAGGATCTTGGTGCTCCGGATCCCTCCACACACGTAGGTATTTTATTCGGTAGAAGGTTCTGGCTCTGTAAATGTAAATGCTAGCACGTTTAGTTTTGCATCACACTTGTATCGGTTTGGGAAATATGTATAAGCATGTTAAACTGGTATGGTTCTCGTTACTTGTACTACAAGCTTACTTCATGGAAACGTTTAATGGGGTGGGTTTGGACCATCACACCTTAGGGAACACTCTGCGACGGCTGTTACCCCTAGCTCCGGTTCCCGCCTCCGCATTTCCCCGGCTTCCGCGCCGCGTACGGCAGGGGGGGTAACAGTAAAGTTGGCATCAGAGCAGGTTTAGTCAAGTACGAGAATCTGGTAAGATTGTGTTCTGAGTTTGGTATAGTCCAGAGGTGGACATCTGTTCTGTTTACGAGCTTGATGGGACGTACCATTGCGCTGTCATTCGATTCCAGGGATGTTCGGTAGGAGGTCTGGCCACCCTCTTACTTGAACATTTTTGGATAGGATGTCAGGGCAGGGGTCGATTCTTCAAGACGTACTATATGGATCGAATCAGGATCTCAGGAGAGGTTGATGTTCAGAGATGGAATTTCTGATGTCTGTGTAAATCGGAGGGGTGTGATTGCATCATGCATTACATTTACATTACAGAGCCAATAGGAAAACCGTTGCTAGCTTCTGTTAGACACTTACCATCGTGTATCTGTTTCTGGTATTTGTGAATTTCAGGAATTATGGTCAATACTCGCTGTTCTGTTAGACACTTACCATCGTGTATCCGTTTCTGTTAGACACTTACCCAGATTCTCCGAGAGTTGTTCCAGCGGATCAGGATCTGGAACAACAGTTGCATCCTCAGCAACAACACACTGATCTTGCGCAGACTCTGATACAGATCCGGGATATAGTTACGACAATCTTGCTGTTTTGGCTCAGGTTACTCCAAGGGTTCAGCAAGGTCCGAATGAGGAGAATATTGTCACTCGTACCACGGTTCATACTGATACTCCGTCGCAAGAAGGAGACTCTGAGAGACCCCCTCGACCTGGAAGGGTGCGCTCTGAAGTTTACCGTGAGATCAGATCTGATCAGTTTGAGGATGAGCATTACCATCGTCGGCGACGTCGAGGTGATGAGTATGATGAGTCAGAGAGTTCCCGCAGGCCTCGTAGACGACTTGTTCAGCAGGAACCCCGATCTGGGAGTGTTAGACTACTTGAACAGTTTTTGCATCTGAATCCGACGAAGTTTGATGACAAGGGAGGACCGGAAGCCGCCGAGGCCTGGATTTCCGATATGGAGAAGACGCTCGGGATGTTACACTTGTCTTCCCCTACCATGGTGTCCCTGGCTGCATATAATTTGACTGGCCAAGCAGATCATTGGTGGAGGAGTGTACAAAGTGGTAGGAGAATGCAGTTCGAGTGTAGAGATGAGCAGGACCCGGGTATGGGTTGGGAAGAGTTTTCCCGAGTATTTCTGGAGTACTATATCGGTGATGCCGTTCGAGATTTTCGTCAGAGGCAGTTCAATAGCCTACAGCAGGGCGACAGGACCGTGCAGGACTATGAACAAGAGTTTGGTCGGTTGGTCCGTTTTGTTCCTCAGTATTACGAGTTTGAGGAGTAGAAGGCCAAGCGATTTGTGTGGGGACTGCGCCCCGATATCCGATGGGCGTTGCGACCTCTGGTATCACTACTTATCGTGAGGCAGTTCAGAAGGCTCAGCTTTTGGAGCAGGAGGAGTCCCCTTATCGGCCTCGTGAGAACGTATCCAGAGATCACGAAGACCATTCAAGGGTTCTGGGCAGACGTCCAGGGCCGGACCGAGCGACAGAGGTAAAGGCGTTGTTGTAGCACCATCTGGACCACCTTGTCGCAGTTGTGGGACGTTTCATGCCGGTCGACCATGTTATCGGGAGTCTGGCCAATGTCTTAGATGTGGATCCACGGAGCATTGGATTCGCGACTGTCCTCTGATGCCACACCACTTCCACCAACACAGCCGCCTCGAGCTGGCAGAGTCTTTCGGATTGAGCAGGGCGAATCAGCTCAGCGGGGAGCGCTGAAAGGTACACTGCTACTGAACGATATCTCTGTTAATGTTCTGTTTGATATCGGTGCCTCTACATCGATTGTAGCACAGAGATGTGCTCAATCTCTGTGATTATCTGTCTGTCAGTTATCTGATGTTTTTCTAATTAAAACTGATGGGAGTCAATATCTGTTCTCGAGTGAGATGGCTCGAGATTGTGTCCTGACAGTGAGAGGGCACAAATTTATGTCTAATCTGTTAGTTCTGAATGTTCCGAAGTATGATGTGATTCTTGGGATGGATTGACTATCTAAGAATTCTGTTCAGATTGACTGTGCCCAGCGGCAAATCAGGATATCGGGAGAGGTAGTGCCTCTGTCTGTTGCACCGGATGGGGAGGTTGTGGAACACAGTATGGAGCTTGGTCTTTGGATCGGGTCCGGTGGTGTGCGAGGAAGAATATTCTGAATTGAATCCAGCTGACACCCGAATGGAGCTGGAAAAGATTCCGATTGTGCGGTACTTTCCGCAAGTCTTTCCGGAGGATCTTCCAGGGCTACCACCGGAGCGAGAGGTCACGTTTGAGATTCGGCTCCAACCAGGTTCTACTCCTATTTCTGTCCCTCCTTATCGCATGCCTATAATTGAGATGAATGAGTTAAAGAAACAATTAGATGAGATGCTTGCGAAAGGATTTATCAGACCGAGCACTTCTCCGTGGGGTGCTCCGATTTTGTTTGTGAGAAAGAAGGATGGAACCCTCAGATTATGCATTGATTATCGAAAGATAAATGCCATTACAGTAAAGAATAGGTATCCGCTACCCAGGATCGATGATCTGTTTGATCAGTTAAAGGGAGCAAAGATCTTTTCGAAGATCGACCTGCGGTCTGGATACTTTCAGTTACGGGTTAAGGAGGAAGACGTTCCGAAGACTGCTTTTTGAACTCGGTATGGACATTATGAGTATACGGTTATGCCGTTCGGTCTGACTAACGCACCTGCAGCGTTTATGGGTCTGATGAACAGAGTCTTCCGTCCTTACCTGGATTCGTTCGTTGTGGTATTTATCGATGACATCCTGATTTACTCCAAGGATGAGGATGCACATCAGGACCATCTGAGGATGGTATTGCAGACACTATGGGAACATAGGCTGTATGCCAAGTTTTCCAAGTGTGAGTTCTGGATTCGTGAGGTTGCTTTTTTGGGTCATGTTATCGGAGAATATGGTCTGTTTGTAGACCCTGAAAAGGTTAGGGTCGTGCAGGATTGGAAGCAACCCAAGAACGTGCGTGAGGTCAGGAGCTTTCTGGGATTAGCTAGATACTATCGGAGGTTTGTTCAGGGTTTCTCTATTCTAGTTTCACCCCTTACTCAGCTAACTCAGAAAGGACGAGCTTTTGTGTGGTCTGACGAATGTGAGCACAGTTTTCAGGAACTTAAGCAGAAGCTGACGAATGCTCCAATTCTGATACTACCACATCCGGGCGCACCGTACGTTGTCTATACGGATGCATCACGAGTCGGTCTGGGTTGTGTTCTGATGCAGGGGAATAATGTGATTGCTTATGGGTCAAGACAGCTTCGACCGCATGAGCAGAATTATCCGACACACGATCTGGAACTGGCTGCAGTGATTTATGCTCTGAAACAGTGGAGACATTATCTGCTCGGGAGCAAATTTCAGATTTACACCGACCACAAGAGTCTGAAGTATTTGTTCACTCAGAAGGAGTTGAACATGAGGCAACGTCGGTGGCTCGAGTACATTAAGGATTATGATTGTAGCATCGAGTACACCGCCGGTAAAGGTAACTCCGTTGTGGATGCTCTGAGCAGGATGTATACGGGCTTGGTCAGGGGCGGAGACACAGACCATAGGGTCAAAGAGGATGATCTAGTGTGTTTGTGGTACGACTGGAGGCGTTGGGAGGGCCTTGACTTTGCACCCTTACTATTCGGTCTGATTGGTTAGATAGCGTTCGAGAGGCACAAGGAAAGGATTTAGAGTTGAGGAGGATATCAGGCGAGAGCAAAAGAGTTTTATGACAGTCATTTGAGTACAGGCAGGGATTGCTGTACTTCAGAGATCGGCTTTATGTAGCCGACGTCCAGGCACTCTGGGAGAAGATTTTGGAAGATGCTCATTCGAGTTGATTGAGCATACACCCTGGAGGCGTGAAGATGTACAAGGATTTGAAGACACACTTCTGGTGGCCTGGCATGCGGAGAGACATAGCCACTTATGTCTCAAAGTGTGCTACATGTCAGAGAGTGAAGATTGAGCACCAGAAGCCAGCAGGAACATTGCAGACGTTGCCCATTCCGGTTAGGAAATGGGGTAACGTTACGATGGATTTTCTGACAGCTCTGCCTTTGACGCGATCACATCACGACGCTATCTGGGTCATTGTGGACCGTTTGACAAAAAGTGCTCACTTTCTGCCTGTCCGAGTGACAGATCCGTTAGAAAAGCTTGCCCATCTGTATATCATGGAGATTGTGCGATTACATGGAGTACCAGACTCCATAGTATCTGATCCGGATCCGCGCTTCACTGCAAGATTTTGGAATGCTTTTCATAAAGCATTGGGCACGCGTATCCATCGAGCACAGCGTATCACACTCAGACCGACGGATAGTCAGAAAGGGTTATAAAGATTCTGGAGGACATGTTACGGAGCTGTGCGATAGATTTCAGCGGTGACTGGGATCAGCACTTGCCGTTGGCAGAGTTTTCATACAACAACAGTTATCAGAGTACTATCGGTATGGCACCTTACGAAGCTCTGTATGGACGGAGGTGTATGACACCTCATTATTGGACGGATGCGTCTGACAAAGTGGAGTTGGGTCCGGAAATTATTGAGGAAACTACGCAGAAGATTAGGAAAATCCAGGCACGATTGAAAGCTGCCAACGACAGAACCACCTCATACGTAAACAGACGTCGGAGAGATTTGGAGTTTGAGGTTGGTGTTAAGGTGTGGCTAAAGGTGGCCCCGATTAGGATAATTGTCAGATTTGGTAAACGAGGCAAGTTAGCCCTGAGATACATTGGTCCGTATGAGATTCTTGAGCGGATTGGCAAGGTAGCTTATCGTCTGGCGTTGCCACCTGACATGTCTGCGGTTCATAATATTTTCCATGTCAGTATGCTCAAGAAATGTCTGTTAGATCCGACTCAGACTGTATCTGTGGAGGAGGTTCACTTGGCACCGGATTTGACTTATCAGGAAGTACCGGTTGCCATTCTGGCTCGGGATACTAGGAAACTCCGTACCAAGTTAATTCCCATGGTCAAGGTTCAGTGGTCGCATCATTCTGACCGGGAAGCAACTTGGGAGACCGAGAAGAGTATGATTGAGCAATATCCTGAAGATTATCAGAGACTAAGGACCCTCTTGGAGGACCAAGAGTCCTAAGGGGGGAAGATTGTTACAGTCGCCGTGAGCCGGACGACTTCCGGGATAGCTCTGTAAGATTTCTGATTTGTTTTCTGATTTCTGTGAAGTCGGGAATTTTGATTATACATGTTGGACATGTTTTCCATATATTATGGAGTCTCGGAGTTAGTGTCAGAGTTTTTGTTCCGTAGGAAATTCCGTTTGGAAGATATGCGAGTTGCGGTTGGACGAAATCGCAACTTTGCAAAGGTTGAGGACTAACTTGTAGATGTGGAAAGTTTAGAGAGGTTTCCTCTCCTACAAGGAAAAGAAGTCGGTTAAATGGTTTGAAAGATGAGAGACATGAGCAGTATCATGTTTCACGTTTCAGAAACCTTCTCACTCTCTCTCGTTCATTCTGTTTAAGTTGGAAGCTCAAGGTGATCTTCTTCAAAACTAGTCCGATTTCTGAGGTAAGGAAGTATGTTATTCACAGTGAGGGGTTAAACGTTTTCTACGGATCAGAATTTTGATTTGCGTGTTCTGTGATCAGTTGTGAGGGAAGAAAGAATCTGAAATTCTGGAAAGAGTGGCATCGCGCATGCTCCTCTCCGCCGCGATTTCGTGAAATTCGTTCTTCGTGCATGGGGCGATTCGGTTGCGTGGAAGTCTTCAGTGTTTAAGGTAAGGGTTCAGTTCTTCTGTGATTCTATGGTTTCTGGGTTTCGTATAACCTGAAAATTAGGATGAACTGGGGTTAAGTTTGGCAAGGGGTGTGTCTGAGGGTCATCTCCGTTATGGGGATAAGGCTTCGCATGAATCTGGATAAGGCTTCGCATGAATCTGGGATAGGCTTCGCATGAACCTATAGAAGGCCTTCGCCTTCGCATTGAAGGTCTGCTTCCGCCAAGTAGCCTTCGCCTTTGCACTGAAGGTCTGCTTCCGCCAAGTAGCCTTCGCCTTCGCACTGAAGGTCTGCTTCCGCCAAGTAGCCTTCGCCTTCGCACTGAAGGTCTGCCTTCGCCGAGAAGCCTTCGCCTTCGCACTGAAGGTCCGCCTTCGCCAAGGAGCCTTCACCTTCGCATTGCAATGTCTGCCTTCGCCAAGGAACCTTCGCCTTCGCACTGCAATTCTGCCTTCGCCAAAGAGGCTTTGCCTTCGTAAAGGGGTTCTTCACCCCGCAATTCCGTATCGCGATGTGACCCTCAGCACTCCTCTCTAGCCTTCGCAATGCTAAACATAACCTATGGCATAGGTTAGGTGTATGTGTGTGAATTCTGTTATCTGTTTCAGAATAACTTGGTTGACAAGTTATCTTCTGTATTTATTGTCTGAATCTGATCTGTTCTGCAGCGGAGATTCCAGACCCCGGGCTGGTACCATGCCTCTGATAAATTCTGATATTATGATACTCTTCTGAAATCCTCTTCCGTAAGGCTGAGAGCCTCAGAGGTCTGCCGAATCCGTCTGACTAATGAATGTTATTATTATTATTATTGTTTGTTTGTATCTGTATTTTCTGTGCAGGTGTTTCAGTTCCGAATACTCTGTATTTCTGGGAAACTCTACTCTATGCCAACCCTTACTGAGTTCACGTAGAGGACTCACCCTTATTCTGTTCACTGTTTCAGGCACATCTGATAAGAAGCCCGAAGAGTAAAGGCTCTCGGTGCTTTCTGGTGTTTTTGTTTCAGGTACTAATGAATTCTGAGTCTGTTTTCCGATTCAGTGGTTGTGATATCTGTAAGATCTGATTCTGTTTCTGGACATATTGTGAGATGTCCAATAGTTGTCTTTTGTACTGTGTTTAGCAGCAACAGTGACCTACGTGGAGTTTTGTTTGAGGTTCTTGGTGCTCCAGATCCCTCCACACACGTAGGTATTTTATTTGGTAGAAGGTTCTGGCTCTGTAAATGTAAATGCTAGCACGTTTAGTTTTGCATCACACTTGTATCGGTTTGGGAAATATGTATAAGCATGTTAAACTCGTATGGTTCTCGTTACTTGTACTACAAGCTTATTTCATGGAAACGTTTAATGGGGTGGGTTTGGACCATCACACCTTAGGGAACACTCCGCGACGGCTGTTACCCCCTAGCTCCGGATCCCGCCGCTGCATTGCCCCGGCTTCCACGCCGCGTACGGCAGGGGGGGTAATATACTAGCTCTGATAGGCTCTGACCGGTAGCGCCCTTAGTAATGCCTTCAGTGCATTACGACATAAAATGCAACTACGTAGTGATAAGCCCATCATCAATAGATGCCACTTTCCATAAAGAACCACTCGATTGGTATTCTTTCTTCTAAAAAGCCTCCTCATAAAAAGCTTTTTTTCTACCCTCGCATATTTTACTTCTTCAAGTTGTAGAGGGGAAGAATCACAGAGTTATAATAATGACACAAGGACCATCATATATTTTATCAAGTTTTACAAATCGAAAAGAGTTTTCTTTGAGGATGAACCATTAAACACTAATTAGTATGGACCTTATGTCAGACATGGTTTAAAGACTTATGTGGAGAATATGTAATTTCCTTATCACATTTTGGGGGTAAATGGATCATTTACTCATATAATTGTTCCCGGGCGGCAAAAGAAATCAAGGAATGAAAATAATTTTTCGATGATGAGGTAATATTATATCAAGCAAGATCAAAGGCATTCATGAAGCAAGCTAGGTAAAGGAGTTTGCATCTACCATGCATTATTGGTTTTAATTGAACATCTCCATCATTGGTTTTAATTAAAGATTATTCTGATTTCTCGAAAGTATTGTAAACAACTTCGGACTTCAAGAATTTTTGACTTCATGCATCATTACCATCATGTATCATGTACGCAGTCATCATTCATTTTCAAAGACAGGTTTCCAAGAAATACATCAAGCAAGGACTTGAATCAATGCTAATCGAATTATCTCTTTTGGGATCAAGGCAAAAGGATTTGAATGAGAAGCTCTCTACGCATTAAGGTGGCGATGATCCAAATTTACATCGATTTGGAAGCTTTCAAAGGTTTCACTAAAGCTTCCAACACTATTGTGAAACGGTAACAATTCATTACACCTTATCTTTCACTTGCTTCATCTTGTACATACGAGATACGATGCAATTTTCACATACCAACGGAGATCACTTGTGACATCTCTTGTTTGAAGTTTAGCCATTTCATCAAACTTCATCATTTTCATAAATTTGCTCATTTTATGCGATTTCTCATTTTAAAAATTTAATAATTTTGTCAAACTTTCTACCAATCTCAATCACTCATTCTTTCACAAAATGTAAGGAAGGTTCCTTAACCTTAATTTTTAGAGATAGGTTTTTCTTCGTCAACGGTAAGAAAGTTCGTATCAACTTGGTCATTTTAATATCAACCAAGGTTTTTCACTAAAATGTAAGGAATGTTCTTTTTGCCTAAGCCCGGAGAAAAATGTTTCTCTCCATATGATAAGAAAGCTCTTACCATTCTTCTCATTTTATGATATCAACCAAGAAGGTGAGGAAAGTTCCTAAACTTCAACCTCAGAGAGGAAAGTTTCTCACTCAGAGCGGTAAGAAAGTTCTTACTATTCTAAATATTTTGCAATATTATCCAAGGTTTTCAACCAAGGGAAGAGAAAGTTCCTCTACCTAGCAGCACCCTTGGGGCAAGAAATATTCATTAGCCTCGAATAGTAGGAAAGTTTCTGCTATTCAACTCAATAGGAAGGTTTCTATTGAGAGAACCAAGAAAGGTACCTTCGCTTCACGGATAACGAGAAGGTTCTTCTTATCTAATCACAACAATCATTAGCTTTTGTCGGGCATTGGGAAGACTCTCAATCTCGAATTCTTGGGGTAAGGAAGGTTCATTAATGTCGAATAGTGGGAAGGTTTCCACTGTTCAACTCAGTAGGAAGGTTCTTACTGAGAAAAGCAAAGAACGCTCCTTCGCTTCACGGATAATGAGAAAGTTCTCGTTATTCGATCATGAATTTTAATAGTCAATCATCTGTTTTAGTCGAGGAAAAGGAGATGGTTCACTACCTCGTATCTCTAGGACAAAGAATATTCCCTTAGTCTCGAATAGTGGGAAGGTTTCTACTATTCACCTAAACAGAAAAGTTCTTATTGAGTCGAAGGAAAGAAAAGTTTCTTTTCTTCATTGATAACAAGAAGATGCATATGAAATTTGAATGTATCTACATTCTAAAAAAAAAATTTTGAAAATTTTAAAAATTTGTTCTTTGTGAAAGTTTGAGTACAACACAATTTCAAAAGTTAAACAACATAATCTTTCCTCGAATGGAGGGAGTATTATGAAACCAAACCTAAGCTAGGATTCAATCAATGGCATGACTGCAGATCTGGACTACAAAGGATCATCGAAAGGCACTACCAACAAAACTTCTTATGACGGGACATCGTTATGGCATTCATCCAGCTTGTGTCGCAGTGACTACAGGGGTTCTGGCAGGGTGCCGGATCCAGCCCCGTCCATGCGGTACAGCTTGTTCTAAGGGAAGAGCGAAAGAACAGTCATAAGTCAAAGAGTTTAATGGTTCCTGATCAGCGGGGCCGGTCAAGGTCAGAAGGCGGCCATCATCGGGTAGAGGATAACACAAGGAACGTTCAGACAAAAGGCTGCCTAGTGTTGAGTTTGTTTGTCAAGGATGTCCCCCACATGATTGAAAGTAACAGAGGCCCAGGTCTCCTCGGAGACATGGGAGGGTCCGAGAAAGGTCGACAAGACCAGAGCCCTTACTTACGGGGGATCCAAAGAATGAGATCATTCGTCAAATTAGAACGACTGACAATAGGCCCATGCAACTGGAACATCATTCACTCATTTCAATGTAACAATTCACTCTCTCAACTCTAGTGCTGACAGAAACCTTTCCTAAAACACCAATAATGACTTGAGCATCGAAGTACCAGAAACTGGGCAAACCCCAGTCTGGTTCTTAGCTCACCTCCTTTATTGCAGATACTCTAAGACTCATGGCTTCAAGCAATGTTAGAACCATGATGAGACATCATCAAAGAACAGTGGCAGCAACACCTACAAAGCCGCCACCAACTGTCAATTCTTGGAGGAACGAGCACGAGACTCAACTCAAGTTGCAAGAGTGACGGACAAAGAAGCTCAAGATCACAACAGATTGGCTAGACACACAAGATGAGATAGCCCGATGAATAGTCAAGGCACCCATATAATTCCAACTAGTTATAGGATTTGAGTAGAGTGCCTTGAAATTTGTCAGGAACTTTTATGCAAACGGCATTATTTCTTTTAGCAATTATCAATTCAAATTGATTACTCTTTTGTACTTATATTTTTTACTAATTGATCTTTTTTTTCTTTTTGAGTTTTCATGACATTCGCATGCATCATATTTGTCTAATTGGTATTCACACCTATAAAATTACACATCAGTCACGCATTCAATCACTTATTCCCCGAGACACATCATTGCACATTTTCTTTCTAAAAGTGGGAACTGTTGGCGGGAGGGCCGCTCGTCGGGGGCTTTTCCGCCAATTTTGGGAAAATGAGGGAGTCGCCCCCTTTATTTTTTAGAAAATGGAAATTAAGGAAAAACCCAATTTTTGACTCTGAATTTTAGAAAGGGCAATTTCCACGAAAACCAGAGATTTTAAGTCCGGGGATTGGGTACAAATTGGGAAGGTGTTAGGCACCCAATTTGTCTGAAAATAATTCTTAAAAAAAATAAAAGCCGATTCCCATAAATTAAATAATGCAAAATGATTAATTTTTTTTATTTTCAAACAATGGATTAATTTTAGTTAATCGGACATGGGCCTGGATTATGGGCTTCCAAGCTGCCTACGTACCCGTTTGAATCGGGATCAAAGCCCTCGTAGTTCGCTCCCGTTGGACCGGGAGAACTCAGGGTTAAAATACGTACATGTCGAGTCGACGAAGTGGCGATCGAGTTGCCTGGATGATGCGGTCGAGTTGCTTTGGAGATTTGTTGATGTTCTTCGGGGGTAGCCAAAAAAAACCCGATGCACAATCTGCAAGTTGAAAAAGTATTTTTGGATTAGTTTGCAAAATAAGGATGGGAATGATGAAACATTGGTGAGAATTATGATGAGAGATAGCGATAGTTGACTCAAAATTGATTAAGATTAATTAACACATGGGAACATGACAATTGTTAGTGAAATTTGACTAGAAACATAATGAGAAAAGAAAGAATAAGAATCTGTTAGTGGCCTAATTGTAACAAAATAAACCTAGGATAACATGAAACAAGACAAAATAAAGGGTTAGTGACTCGAATGACTAAACAGAAAAGAAAAGTGGCTGGATTGGAGTTTTAACGGATTTAATATGAAATAAAGCTAAAAGATGAAAATAAAACAAAATAAAAAGGAAGACACGAAGACGGAGCTCTGAAGTTCGCGAGTCAGCGCACGGGTCGGAAGCGTTTCGATAGGCAAATGGTGGCGTTTGCGGTGGGATTTGACCGGGAGACTCGCCGGAGGCTTGGGGGTGGCTTCGGCGAGGCTGGTGGCGGCAGTCGGAGTAAGAATGGAGGCTTAAATCGCCGGATTGCTTCGGGTCAGGCCGCCGGCGGGTCGCGGGATTAAATTGAAACTTCTAATTTCAAGAGATGTAGATTAGATTATTATTATTATTATTATCATATTCAGATTATTTTTGAATTATTATATTATTTTTGAATTATTATATTATTTTCGGATTATTATATTATTACGATAATTATATTTATTTTCTTCATTTTCTCACTTCCTTTTTCTTTTGATTGAATCAGAATCAAAGCTAGATTAGTTAAATAAGTCCACAAAAATTAAATTAGTCAATTAAAAAAAAGATAGAAAAGTGATTGTTAACAGTTTGCCCCCCATCAGCTTACTTTTACTTAAGGAAATGTTAGCTGATGTTCGAGTGTCAGTGAGCTTAAACGCTTAAATCGGGGTTTATAATCGCCCAGACTATCTATTCGCCTAAATCAGAGCCTATAATTACCCAAGCTATCTATTCACAAAAATCGGGGCCTATAATTGCCTAGGCAATCTATTCGCCTAAATCGGGGCCTATAATTACCTAGGCTGTCTACTCGCCTAAATCGGGGCCTATAATTGCCCAGACAGTCTATTCGCCTAAATCAGGGCCTATAACCGCCCAGGCTATCTATTCGCCAAAATCGGGGCCTATAATTACCTAGGCTGTCTGCTTGCCTAAATCGGGGCCTATAATCGCCCAGGCTATCTATTCGCCTAAATCAAGGCCTATAATTACCCAGGCTATCTATTCGCCTAAATCAGGGCCTATAATTACCCAGACAGTCTACTCGCCTAAATCGAGGCCCATAATTGCCCGGCTGTCTAATCGCGTAAAGTGGGGTCTAAATACCCAGGCAGTCTAATCGCCTAAATCAGGGCCTAATCGCCCAGGCTGTCTAAAATGGGGCCAAAGTGCCATGGTTGTTGAGAAGAAGGGCCAACGTGCCAAAGTTGTCAAAAAAAGGGGTTGAAAAGTTTAAAGTGGACGGTCGAGTGCCCTAATGGTGTGCCTACGGGAATGGCTCGGGGCGTTCCTTCGGAAAGTGCCTACGAGGACAACTCGGGGTGTCCCTTCGGAGAGTGATGCCTACAGGAACGACTCGAGGAGTTCCTTTGGAAAGTGCCTACGGGGACAACTCGGGATGTCCCTTTGGAATGTGCCTATAGGGACAACTCAGGGTGTCCCTCAGAGAGTGATGCCTACGGGAACGACTCGGGGCATTCCTTCGGAAAGTGATGGCTTGCTTGCTCTGCCTCTGGTACGCTTGAGGTGAAATCACAGAGTTTTGAGGAAAGACTTCTCATTAATGGTCTGGACATGCTTTTCAAGGGAGCTCTATTTTGATAGACTTTATGGTGAGGAAAAGTGGTGAATGTGATATGGACGGATATGATTTAGGCAAAGTGTTTGTTTGAAGTGATCTCATTTGTGTTCGAGACAAAGAGAACTTTTAAGCATTTCAGAACTATAAGATTTCCAAAACCTAAAGCATAGGTACTAATGAACCATGGAAGAAATGTGTTGTGACTGAATACAATTGAAAACAGTTAAGTGACGAACACCTCTCTTAACATGAGCGATCCACACAAAAATGAGCCGATAGTATGGACCTTCAATAAGGTTTTAATGTGACCTCGGTTAAGGTTCGAAGAAAGAATGAATATATAGGCTCAAATACCCAAATGATGCCCCCAGGATATGCTTCTCACAGAATGTAAAGTCTATCAACCTCCAATGGGTTCAATTCCCTTGATGAATGCTTGACACTTCTTGCAAATGTATCTACTCCTTGAGGACTTTGCGATCCGCTTTTGGCGCACATTGAAGTTAAAGTTCAACAATGACAACGTTTTCCTTCTTTTTCATTTCTTTCCTTTTTTCTTTTTCTTTTGCCTAAGCCGCCCTTACGGGTTTTCGACCAAGTGAGGTTTCCTTTTCCACTTCGAGACTGGATTGCACTTCAACATCAAATTTTCTTTCTTTCTTTTTATTTTCTTTCTTCTTTTTCTCAAAACAACTCGATAGTACAGAGCGAGACCGCCATATGATGGGCGAAAATAATCTTGGATTGTGATCTTTCATTGCTTCAATTTCTTTTGATGTGAGTTTCTTTGATTGAACTTCCTTGTACAACTTGCTTTGCCGAATGTTACCATGACGATCGGTGGTCTTGGAGACTCAACACCGGCGAGATGCACACCCTTTTCCCAGGTTAGGAATGTGGGTTTAAGAAAGAACAGGCTCAAGTGTTTGAGGCTCAAAGTGGCTATCAAACAATAAAATGTCTTTCAAGTGTAAAGATGATTTAGGCTACAAAATATGTCCAATTATCATTTTGACTCATTCCTGCGTGGATCATTTCATATTGATCGAAACACCCGTGACTTAAAAGCTCAGTTGTCGTTCATTCGCCAAATTTGAAATCTCACATTCTTGAATAGTTCAAAAGCAATTTGATATTCACTAGCCTTAGATCATAGAAAAATCATTGTGCTAAGAATATATAGAAGCTAAAGTCATCCTAAGCATCAAAAGAGAGAGAATGGTACATCAATGTAAGGTTAAAAAATTTGCGAGAGAGCGGTGACGAGACGGGTCTTCTTGAAGTCAATGCAATCAGGTGCCTTCTCAATCGGGTGATGGTACTCTTTTAAGGAAATTGGTCATTTGTTTTTGTCTTCAAGGCATGGTGGATGAATCTCAAATTTCAACATCCAGAATTTTTTTTCCTGCAGCAACAGTCACATCGGGGCATGAGTACGGACATCTAACTCCACGATGTCTTCAATTTAGTGCACCTTGACCTTGCTTCTTTCTCAAAGGACTTTGAACTTTCAGACTGAACCCATGACCTTTGATTAATCCCCCTATGTCTAGCATCTTTTACATGCTTGTGATGCGCCTATATGATTGCATATTACTCCCTCTGTCCCTTCTTAATAATTACGTTTCTTTTTCAGCCTATAATCTATGAATTGTTTTCTTTAAAATTTTGATATACAATGTCATGTTACTTGTACGTATAAGCTAAATCAATGTCTCTAGTTTTTAAAAATATTATTTTTTCATATTTTTTTGACAAACTCTTGTAAGTAAAAAATTGAGTCAAACAAAACATCAAAAGTGAAACGTAACTATTAAAAAGGGACGGAGGTAGTAGATAATTATGTGTATGCATGAGACACAAGTAAATATATGCATGAGCATGTTGAATGACGTGTATGCATGGACCTACATATATGCATGGATGCATGGATTAGATAGAGTGATAGAGTGAGAGTGATGACTAATCATGGGTGTGGTGGATGTCGGGTTATAGCAGTGCTAGGTTAACAGGTTGGTTGACTCCTACGGAGGTAGATGACACACTGTGGTCGACGAGATTTGGCTTGCTCCCGGTGTATGGTCTCTGATGGTACTATGGTGGATTCACCTAGACATAGGTTGCGACATTGAAGCTCTAACACTCTTGGTGACACACCTTAGGTTTTGCAGCCTAAACAGGTGAGTGGTGGCTAGACTATAGCGCTTAAGTTTGAGCTTATGTCTAAGTCTTTTAAACTTTCAAACAGATCGTCTCGTTAGATACATGTGGGTGAGTGTCATGCTGTGAGCGTGTCAAAACACCAAGCGAGGCAAACACATAAGCAAAACACCAGGAAATACAATACACCATGGATATCAGGTACCTAAGGAGTGGTTCTAAAGTCACTGTGAACATAAGGGTGAGTATGGGTTGGTCAAAGGTTCTCCAACAACTAGGTGTGCGTATACCACCCTTTGGGTGCAAGGAGCACCCATCGGTCAAACAATACTTTATGATCTTCAAGCACTATGGAGTTAGAAACCCGTGCATAGTCATGTTGGGTGGACCAACTATCTTTTGCATCATGGTCTCTAGGGCTCACTACCTAGGTAATGCATAAACAAATAATATCAGTGATGCAAAGCACACAAATGTCAATCATCCTGTTATCAATCGGCATGCTTTGCAATCAACAAATATTACAAACATAATCGGCATTCATCTTGTTTTAAAAAGTATTTTTATCATTCAATCCTCTTATTTTACAAAAACACTGAAAAATGTCCCTAATCACCACTGTGAGTGGGAGGGACAGCTCGGGAGGTTGTTCTGCCAATTTTGGGAAAAATTGAGGATGTCGCCACCTTTATTGTTTAAAAAATGGGAAAAATCAAGGCAAAACCCAATTTGACTCCAAACCCTTGAAAAAGGCAATTTTTCAGAAAATCAGAGATTTTAAATATGAGGATTTGGTACAAATTGGAAAGGTATTAGACACTCAATTTGTCTGAAAATAATTTTTAAAATAACATAAAAGCCGATTCCCGTAAATTAATTAATGTAAAATGGTTAAATATTTATTTTTTTATTTCAAACAAAATGGTTAATTTTAGTTAATTGGAGTTGGGTCTGGATAACGGGCTTCCAAGCTGCCTAGGTACCCGTTTGAATCTGGATCAAAGCCCACGTAATTCTCTCCCATTGGACTGGGAGAATTAAGGGTTAGAATGCGTACCTGTCAAGTCGGTGTAGTGGCGGTCGAGTTGCTTGGATGCTGCGGTCGAGTTGCTTTGGAGAGGCCTATAATTACCTAGGCTGTCTACTCGCCTAATTCGGGGCCTATAATTGCCCAGGCAGTCTATTCGCCTAAATCGGGGCCTATAACCGCCCAGGCTATCTATTCACCAAAATCGGGGCCTATAATTACCTAGGCTATCTACTCGCCTAAATCGGAACCTATAATCGCCCAGGCTATCTATTCGCCTAAATCAGGGCCTATAATTACCCATGCTATCTATTCGCCTAAATCAGGGCCTATAATTACCCAGACAGTCTACTTGCCTAAATCGAGGCCTATAATTGCCCAGGCAGTCTAATCGCCTAAAGTGGGGTCTAAATACCCAGGCAGTCTAATCGCCTAAATCAGGGCCTAATCTCCCAGGCTGTCTAAAATGGGGCCAAAGTGCTATGGTTGTTGAGAAGAAGGGCCAACGTGCCAAAGTTGTCAAAATAAGTGGTCGAAAAGTTTAAAGTGGACGGTCGAGTGCCCTAATGGTGTGCCTACGGGAATGGCTCGGGGAGTTCCTTCAGAAAGTGCCTACGAGGACAACTCGGGGTGTCCCTTCGGAGAGTGATGCCTACATAGTTGGTTAAAGCGCTACCAATACTCATACAGACTCTCTCTAGTGTACTGACGAATCCCGCTGATTTCTTTCCTGATAGTTCCAGCTCTTGAAGCTGGAAAGAACTTCTCCAAGAAAGTTCTCTTCAAGTCATTCCAAGTCCGAATTGATCCAGAAGGGAGGTAGTAAAACCAGTCCTTTGCTTTGTCTGCTAATGAGAATGGGAAAGCCCTCAGCTTGATTTGTCCGTCACTCCTTGTGGTTTCATAGTAGAACATACTACATGAAATTCCTTCAAGTGCTTATGGGGGTCTTCTCCTGCAAGTCCACGAAAGGTAGGCAATAAATGAATCAAACCAGATTTTAATTCAAAAGCTACCTCAATTTCAGGAAATTGGATGCACAAAGGTTGTTGGACAATGTCTGGAGTTGCCAACTCCCTGAGAGTTCTTTGCCCAGCCATCTGGTCGGGCATCGAAACCGCCAAAAATAATTTTGTTCTCACAATCAACTTAGAATAAGCTAATTTGTGTATAGTCATGAAAACCAGGTCGAATCCCAAGGTAAATCTTTGAATTAAAGTTTTTAAGCAATTAACTGAAAGAAAAGATTAGGGGGTTGAATCAAATGCTAAAAGTAATCATGCAAATTTAAACAAATGAATCAAATACTAAAAACGCTCAGCCTAGGGTTGATTATCCACTCCAAACATATAGTTGATCATCGAAACAAATAT
The DNA here is from genome assembly GCA_024586325.1 of Stellera chamaejasme. Classification (NCBI taxonomy): domain Eukaryota; kingdom Viridiplantae; phylum Streptophyta; class Magnoliopsida; order Malvales; family Thymelaeaceae; genus Stellera; species Stellera chamaejasme. The sequence continues at coordinate 50,376,618 of CM044981.1, read as the reverse complement.
TTCTTTAACTCAAGCAAATAAACCGGATTCCTCCTAAAGCTAGAAAGAATTCAAATAATCCATTGATAAATTAAATAGAACAAGTGACTAATTAATTCCTTAATCCCAAGCAACTAGATATTGAAAAACAACTTCTAATCAACCTAGAACTAGCATGAAGAACAATTATCGAATTGTTTATTCCAAGTAACCACCTAGAGAAGCTAGTATGATTTAACATGCTCTATTTCTTCTATATGAATTAACAAGAAATTTACGGAATTCCAATTAATCCACTTGCTTCAAAATGAATCCTTTCACACAAACGGCTAAAATGATTCAAGCATAATCACAATTTCACAACCAATCCTACAAGAGAATTAGAAATCAATTGTAATAATTAATTAAGTACTAGGAAGAAATAGATACTTGAAAAGGAAGAAAGTTATACCTCAAAATCAATTCTCACAACCAAGAGTATGGAGATAGAAATCTACCCTAGACTAAACTAAGAAATTTACTCACATGGTTGGGATAAAACGCCTGAAAGAAAAATAAAATTGAAAGGGTAGAGGGTGTTGTTTGCACGAAAGTTAGCCCCATTTATAGCTAACGATTCTATCTTTACGGAGCTTGGGTTTGCTCTCCAATTCCTAAGTTGACTTGGACTCCCAAAAGGATTGGTGTCTTTTAGTTCCTTGAGTTGCAATCGGACACGGGATTAGATTGTTGCCATTGTACCCTCTCTTTCTATCCAGCACGAATCCATCATTTAACTTGACAGGAACGGATGAATAAACTGAAATTGATGGAATTTTGTGCTCGAACATCGTAATGGAAATAGCAGTTGCAACAACAAGTTGTTTCTTTGACCCAAACTTCAATTAACTAATAAATTAATGCATCAAAATATCCGAAATTATCTCCTCTTCCTGCCGCCAGCTCAACTTAATTTAGCTGAAGTCTTTGTGAGTTTTCCACAAAAGAAATTGGTCAACCCTTTCTTGTTGCACGAGGAGTCAATCGAGAAAGAATTGCAAAGTCTGCCCAACTTAAATTTTCTCAACTTCTAAACAATTTGAAGTCGATGCTGACTCTCAAGAGGTGGCCCAAACTCTTGACAGACTTTCAGATTTCTTAAATCTATCAATTGAGTCCCAACATTTAGTTTCTGCCCGCCAACAACAACTCTTCATAACTTTGAAGCTTGTTTAGACCATTAAATTGTGTGAACTGGGTTTTAAAGCCTTCATATGAAATGTAGGTCAGGATGTCAACTTTCCAATGCATCTTGAATCATCCCATTCCGATCTCTGTAGCTCAAGATATGAATTTTCTTTCAAGATAATTCCAATCTGTCAATAATCCGAAAATAATACAATTATGAATATTTGCAAAATTAACAATTAAATCTCCTTTTAATCAATTGTGTCTAAATATACTCTAATATATAAAACATACTCAAAATGGATCTTTAAAGCTCAAACTCATGAAAATAGCTTAAGCATGAGAGAAATAAATATAACAAAAATCAACTTATCAAATTCTCCCACATTTAGCTTTTGCACGTCTGCAAGTAAAACTTAAATCACTATCAAATCATCATGAAAGGAATCAATATGTAACAAATTAATTAGCAAACAAACTACCTTAAAATGGAGTAACCAAACTTGCAGCTCACAAGGATAATCACTCACTCTCATGTGTTTCAAGGGTAAATTTGTCACTCAAAATCATTCCAAAGAATTGCTCTACCATATGCTTGCATATCTTCTACTTCTCCACCACTTAGATTACAAATATACATGAATCGTAAGGTCTTTTTCATGGTTGTAATGAGGCTAGGGTAAAGGTTGCAGCTCAAAATTCCTCCACCCGACTTCAACTTGGATGAACTATACCAAATACCAAGGGTAGAATGTCTCAAAAGAACCATTCTTCAAATATTCAGCACACTCCCTATACAACAACCTTCGATAAACAACAAATCTTGTTTTGTACTCTTTGTACTCTTTTCCTTTTCATTCTCCTTTACAACAGGACCATTGCCTATCCTATTCATTATTTTTTCAACACCTTCGTTTCCTTTCAGCATCAGCATCTGTTTCTTCTTTCCTTTCTCTTTTTTTTCCAACATGAGTGATACTTGCTTCCATTCACAGCAGCCATACCTTCAACTTAAATACCCCCACACTTGCATCTTAATATATTTACACCAATATTAATGATGAATTTAACTCTACTAACTCAATGGCTTGGGTATAAACTTTGTTTTTCATTTCTTTGGCTTGTAATATGGCTCATATGAAAGAAAAGGTCAATAAGCTCTAAGGGCTAGCAACGGATAATAATTACAGGGTAGACTTTTTGGCTCAAACGGTTCATAAGAAAGAATGCCTTAATCATATTCATGTATGTATGTATCAATGTGACCTCAAAAAGAATCAATGCAAGTTCTAGAGAAACAAAACCATGAAAGAATATATCACTCAAGAAAGAAATCAGAACTGACATGAATGTTTCAGTCATAGGGCTCAAAGTCTCACAATTTGGTGTTTTGCATTTGGTTACTACACTTTTAAGGAAATAGCTAAACCAATCAATTTCAAGCATACATATCCAAATTATTATTTTTTTCTTCCAAAAACAACAAAATCCACTTCAAATTTTTTAAAATTTCAGCAAAACAGAGCAGATTTGTATTACTTTTTTGTTAAATTCAGAAACATAGAGCAAATCCCTCCCCCGCACTTAAATGGAACATTGTCCTCAATGTTCAAAATTAACCATAAAGGAGAAAAAGGAAAGACACTTCCCTGACAGGTGCCGTGATGAAGCTTGTAAAGCTGAAAGTGAGACTTGAAGGTGCTGCTCTTAAGGGTGACTTCTTCTCCAACTCCAAAAATAATTAAATCCTACTAAAGAAAATTTGGTTGTGAGATTGTTATAAAGGTAAACACTTAAAACTAATAAAAACAGCAAAATGAAAATTGAATAAAATGAAAGAAAGTAATCCTAATTATTGCGGGCTGCCTCCCAAGAGCGCCTTTCTTTATTGTCTTTGGCTAGACAATCCTCTGGATCATTCAAGTCTATAGATAGGATCATCCAAGTGAAATTCTTCCATGAAATTAGTCACTACAGCATTTTCTAAAAAAGATTTAAGCCTATGACCATTCACTTTAAAGATTTTGTTAGTCTCCATACTTTCAATCTCAATAACACACTACGTATTTGAGGGAGGCCTGGTAACGCCAAATTCGCTACCAATTCATTACGAATTGTAACGCACAAGGGCGTTACCAGTGCGTTACAAATTGAGGCGTTACTTCAGCCCAATGCGTTACCAGGCGTTACCAGGCCTGACAACAGACCTACCAACCTGACAGGGTTGGTAGCGCCCTGGTAACGCCCTTGTGCGTTACAATAGATTTTATGGATTAAAAAAAACAGAACTGGAAACGTTTTCCATTCCAGATCTTTGTTTGCATATTCATCAATGTTCATCAATAGATTTCCAGAAACACAAAAGTAAACTCATCCAAATCTGTACGAAATTTGATTCTTTCAAAAAATCCCAACGTGCATGTACGAAATTTGACTCTTTGAAAGAAATACAACACCAAATACAAATCCAACAACAAATCTTAACAAACCCAGATCTAAAAAATAAATCCCAGATCTGGGTTTACAAATTTGGTTTGTTGCAACCGCTAGTGGAGAGTCACACGTTGGAGGAGAGCCGCAGGGAGAAAAGGCATCGGAAGGGAGTTTGCCATCTCCGGGAAATCTAAAAGAAAACAAACAAAAAATAATTATAGAGAGGGAGAGCTTAAAAGAGGAGGATGGAAAACTTAAACAAAAAAAAACACGTACCTTGGCCGTTGAAGGAGGAGCTCCATCGACAACGAAGAAGAAGCGAGCTTCGTCGATGGCGGGAGAAGGAGGAGCTTCGTCGGCGGCGGGAGACGGAGGAGCTTTGTCGGCAACTGAGAAGGAGGTGCGGCGCTCGATTTACAGAGAGGAAGAGATGAATGGTTGGGAAAGAACTGACATGATTTATGGAGAAGGAGAAGCGAATGATTGAGAACGATGCGTAGAAGGGATCGGAAGCATCAGAAGAAAGAGAGATGGATACACAGGGAGACTTGAAAAAATGAAATAAAGAGAGTGGGTGGATGTAAATGAGAGATGAGAGAGAGAAAGAGAGGAGATAAAAAGTTAAAAAGGAGAGAGAGAGAGAGAGATTGAAAGAGATAAAGATACGGGATTGAAGGAGAGATATCAAAAAAAATAAAAAGAAGGAAAATGAGAGAGCTGGAGAGAGAGAGAGAGAATGAGTTAAAAAAAGGAAGTTGAATGGATAGACATTTTTCAAACGGGAGAAAATTAATTTGAAAATTGCAAAAATTATAATGTAATGGCCGTAACGCACAAAGGCATTACCAGGGCGCAACTAGCTCTGACAAGCTCTGACCGGTAGCGCCCTTAGTAATGCCTTGGGCGCTACAACAATTTTTGGCCCCACAGTAACGCACAAAGGCATTACCAGGGCGCTACTAGCTCTGACAGACTCTGACCGGTAGCGCCCTCAGTAATGCCTTGTGCGCTACGACGATTTTCGGCCCCACAGTAACGCCTAGGGCGCTACTCCGTGCATTACAACATCAGCTGCAACTACGTAGTGACACCATGATGAAAAATTTTAACAACACTAAAAGGACCAATCCATCTGGACCTCAACTTACCTGGCATGAGCTTCAATTTGGAATTAAAAAGCAATACCTTTTGACCAACGAAAAATTCCTTATGGTGCAGCGACTTGTCATGAAGGTACTTTGTTCTGTCTTTGTACATGTTGGCATTGTCATACGCCTCTAGACGAATTTCCTCCAAATCTTGCAGCTGTAACTTTCTCTCAATTGCAGCTTCTTTCAGGTCCAAGTTGCACTGTTTAATAGCCCAAAATGCACGATGTTCAATTTCCACAGGTAAATGACACATCTTACCAAAAACTAACTGATATGGGGACATTCTGAAAGGAGTTTTATAAGCTGTCCAGTAAGCCCAAAGTGCATCTTCCAGGCGCAAGCTCCAATCTTTCTGGTTAGGATTCACCGTCTTTTCAAAAATGCTTTTTATCTCTCTATTGGACACTTCAACTTGACCATTTGCCTGCGAGTGGTAGGCAGTGGCTACCTGATGGTGCACTCCATACTTCCTCATCAATGCCTCAACGGTACGGTTGCAAAAATGCGTACCTTGATCGCTGATTATAGCTCGTGGAATACCGAACCTACTAAAAATGTTAGACTTGAGAAAGGCTACAACAACCTTGGAATCATTAGTACGGGTATAGAGAAAACCGAAAGAGCTAGGAAAATGTCTCATAAAATCCATTCCCCACACATCAAAAATGTCACAGAATAACATAGGGGTTTGTGGCATTTCATTCCTAGTAGACAAATTTCCTACTCTTTGACATTTATCACAATCTTTGCAAAACTGATAGGCATCCCTAAATAGAGTCTCCCAGTAAAATCCACTGTCAAGAATTTTCCTAGCTGTTCTTTTTAGGCCAAAATGCCCTCCACATGCATAACTATGACAATAGCTAAGAATGGAATGAATTTCATCATCAGGAACGCATTTACGGATAATTTGATCTGACCCTATTTTCCAAAGATACGGCTCATCCCATATGTAATACCTAGAGTCATTTTTTATTTTGTTTCTCTTTGCTTTAGTCAAATCCTTAGGTAAAATTCCAGCAACTAGAAAATTAACAATGTCAGCAAACCAGGGTTCCTTACCTTCCACCTGCAGGAGTTGTTCGTCAGGGAACAACTCTGAAATCGGTAGTGCATCCTCTTCACGCACCAGCCCGCTCAAATGATCAGCCACAGAATTTTCAGCTCCTCTCTTGTCCTTTATCTCTAAGTCGAACTCTTGTAATAAGAGTACCCAGCGTATCAGCCTCGGTTTAGACTCCTTCTTTGCTAGCAAGTACCTGAGGGCTGCATGATCAGAATAAACAATTACTTTAGATCCCAACAAATATGATCGAAATTTATCTAAAGCAAAAACAATAGCTAAAAGCTCTTTTTCTGTGGTGGAGTAGTTGCACTGGGCAACATTCAACGTCCATGATGCGTAGTAGATAACATGGCTGCTCTTCCCCACTCTTTGTCCAAGTACTGCTCCTACGGTGTATTTACTTGCATCACACATTATCTCGAAGGGCAAATCCCAATTTGGAGGTTGTATAATTGGTGCAGATGTAAGCAGCTCCTTCAACTTGTCAGAAGCAAACTTGCAGTCTTCTCCAAAGTCAAATTGAACATCCTTTTGTAGCAATCTTGATAAGGGTTGTGCAACCTTGGAAAAATCTCTAATGAAGCGCCTATAAAAACCTGCATGACCAAGAAAGCTACGAATTCCTCGCTCATTAGTAGGATAAGGTAAATTTGCAATTAGGTCCACTTTCGCCTTATCTACTTCAATACCCCTAGCTGAAACTACATGCCCCAAAACTATCCCTTGTTGAACCATGAAATGGCATTTTTCATAATTGAGAACCAAGTTGGTCTCAACACAATGCCTTAGAACCATAGTTAAATGATCTAAACACTGATCAAAAGAATCTCCATAAACAGTGAAATCATCCATGAAAATCTCTATGCAATTTTCAATCCAATCAGAAAAAATGCTCATCATGCATCTTTGGAAGGTTCCAAGGGCATTACATAAACCAAAAGGCATCCTATGATAAGCATAGGTTCCAAATGGGCAAGTAAAAGTTGTTTTTTCTGGATCTTCAGGAGCCACGACTATTTGGTAATAACCAGAAAATCCATCAAGAAAACAAAAGAAAGACTTACCTGCTAACCTTTCAAGCATTTGATCGATGAATGGAAGTGGAAAGTGATCCTTTCTTGTGGCTGCATTTAATTTTCAAAAATCAATGCATATTCGCCATCCATTTTGTACTCTCATGGGAATCAATTCGTCCTGCACATTGAGGACAAGAGTTAGTCCAGTTTTCTTAGGAACGACATGTATAGGACTTACCCACTGACTATCTGATATAGGATAAATGATTCCTTGCTCCAAAAGCTTCAGAATTTCCTTTAGAACCACTTCCTTCATTGCTGGATTCAGCTTGCGCTGCGGCTCTCTAACCGGTTTCACATCGTCTTCAAGGAGAATACGATGCATACAAACAGAGGGGCCGATTCCTTTGATATCCGCCAATGTCCAGCAAATTGCAGTCTTATATTCCCTCAAAACTCTCAAGAGTTTTTCTTTCTGACTTCCTGTCAGATCATTTGCAATGATCACCGGTAAGGTTTTATCTTCTCCCAAGTAGGCATACTTTAGATTTTTTGGCAATGATTTTAGTTCCAACTTGGGTGCCTGTTCAACAGAAGGCAACATTCTCTCATTAGTACTAGGTATGGGAAAAGTAGAATCAATTAACCCGTTTGGCATTTCGAGCAAAGAATGTAGGGACATGATTGCTTTTCTCATCTCCTTGTTCCTTTCTTCCCTTGCATCCCTTTCAGTCAGGCTATGTGTTATCACAAAATTCAACTCACCATTGGCAAAATTTCTCTCAAAACATTCCTGCACACTTGGCTCAGTAATATCAACAGCATAAAGAGACTCTGAATCATTAGGATATTTCATGGCATTAAAAATATTAAAAGTTACAACTTCGCCATCAAATTCTAAAGATAAAGTCCCCTTATGCACATCAATTTTAGTTCTGGCAGTTTTCATAAAAGGTCTTCCTAACAAAATGTGAGGTGAGTTAGAAGCAAATTTATCATCCATGTCAATGACATAAAAATCCACTGGAAAAATAAGCTCATTTACTCTAACTAAAACATCCTCAACAATCCCCTCCGGGTATGAGTTGGACCTATCAACAAGCTGAATTATGATCTTTATTTCTTTCATAGGTCCTAGATTCAAAGAATTATAAACCGAGAGTGGCATGACATTTATTGATGCTCACAAATCAAGCATGGCCTTTTCTACTTTATTATTGCCTATAACACAGGGTGTAGTAAACATCCCTGGATCCTTGCATTTTGGAGGCAATTTCCTCTGTATAATTGTAGAAACATTCTCACCTTTATTTTGGGAAAACAAGGGAGTCGCCACCATTATTTTTTAGAAAATGGGAAATTAAGGAAAAACTCAATTTTCGACTCCGAATTTTAGAAAGGGCAATTTCCACGAAAACCAGAGATTTTAAGTCCGGGGATTGGGTACAAATTGGGAAGGTGTTAGGCACCCAATTTGTCTGAAAATAATTCTTAAAACAAAATAAAAGCCGATTCCCATAAATTAAATAATGCAAAATGATTAATTTTTTTATTTTCAAACAATGGATTAATTTTAGTTAATCGGACTTGGGCCTGGATTATGGGCTTCCAAGCTGCCTACGTACCCGTTTGAATCGGGATCAAAGCCCACGTAGTTCGCTCCCGTTGGACCTGGAGAACTCGGTGTTAGAATACGTACCTGTCGAGTCGGCGAAGTGCCGATCGAGTTGCCTGGATGATGCGGTCGAGTTGCTTTGGAGATATGTTGATGTTCTTCGGGGGTAGCCAAAAAAAACCCGATGCACAATCTGCAAGTTGAAAAAGTATTTTTGGATTAGTTTGCAAAATAAGGATGGGAATGATGAAACATTGGTGAGAATTATGATGAGAGATAGCGATAGTTGACTCAAAATTGATTAAGATTAATTAACTGGGGATCTAATTTTTTTATTTTCAAACAATGGATTAATTTTAGTTAATCGGACTTGGGCCTGGATTATGGGCTTCCAAGCTGGCTACGTACCCGTTTGAATCGGGATCAAAGCCCACGTAGTTCGCTCCCGTTGGACCGGGAGAACTCAGGGTTAGAATACGTACCTGTCGAGTCAGCGAAGTGGCGATCGAGTTGCCTGGATGATGCGGTCGAATTGCTTTGGAGATTTGATTGAGTCGGAATCAAAGCTAGATTAGTTAAATAAGTCCCCAAAAATTAAATTAGTCAATTAAAAAAAAGATAGAAAAGAGATTGTTAACAGTTTGCCCCTCATCAGCTTACTTTTACTTAAGGAAATGTTAGCTGATGTTCGAGTGTCAATGAGCTTAAATGCTTAAATCGGGGCCTATAATTGCCCAGGCAGTCTATTCACCTAAATCGGGGCCTATAATTACCTAGGCTGTCTACTCGCCTAAATCGGGGCCTATAATTGCCCAGGCAGTCCATTCGCCTAAATCGGGGCCTATAACCGCCCAGGCTATCTATTCACCTAAATCGGGGGCCTATAATTACCTAGGTTGTCTACTCGCCTAAATCGGGACCTATAATCGCCCAGTCTCTCTATTCGCCTAAATCAGAGCCTACCTAGGCTATCTATTCACCTAAATCAGGGCCTATAATTACCCAGGCAGTCTACTCGCCTAAATCGAGGCCTATAATTGCCCAGGCAGTCTAATCGCCTAAAGTGGGGTCTAAATACCCAGATAGTCTAATCGCCTAAATCAGGGCCTAATCGCCCAGGCTGTCTAAAATAGGGCCAAAGTGCCATGGTTGTTGAGAAGAAGGGCCAACGTGCCAAAGTTGTCAAAATAAGGGGTCGAAAAGTTTAAATTGGACGGTCGAGTGCCCTAATGGTGTGCCTACGGGAATGGCTCGGGGAGTTCCTTCGGAAAGTGCCTACGAGGACAACTCGGGGTGTCCCTTCGGAGAGTGATGTCTACATAGCTAGTTAAAGCGCTCCCAATACTTATACAGACTCTCTCCAGTGTACTGACGAATCCCGCTGATTTCTTTCCTGATAGTTCCAGCTCTTGAAGCTGGAAAGAACTTCTCCAAGAAAGTTCTCTTCAAGTCATTCCAAGTCCGAATTGATCCAGAAGGGAGGTAGTACAACCAGTCCTTTGCTTTGTCTGCTAATGAGAACGGGAAAGCCCTCAGCTTGATTTGTTCTTCTGTCACTCCTTGTGGTTTCATAGTAGAACATACTACATGAAATTCCTTCAAGTGCTTATGGGGGTCTTCTCCTGCAAGTCCACGAAAGGTAGGCAATAAATGAATCAAACCAGATTTTAATTCAAAAGCTACCTCAATTTCAGGAAATTGGATGCACAAAGGTTGTTGGACAACGTCTGGAGTTGCCAACTCCCTGAGAGTTCTTTGCCCAGCCATCTCTTCTTCAAAATCAACCTCTTTTTCACTCTTAGAGTTGTTGTCCACAACTTTCGGAGTTGTAGGATTGAGCACTTTTCTCTTGAACTTCCTATTGGCCTTCGCTGTCTTCTCAATTTCGGGATCAAACACTAATTCTCCTGTACGAGAAGATCGGGGCATAAATCAATAAACAATAAAAAGAAACCTTAAACAAAAGATAATCCCCGAGAACGGCGCCAAATTTTTGGTCGGGCGTCGAAACCGCCAAAAATAATTCCGGTCTCACTAACAACTCAGAATAAACTAATTTGTGTATAGTGGTGAAAACCACGTCGAATCCCAAGGAAAATCTTTGAATTAAAGTTTCTAAGCAATTAACTGAAAGAAAAGATTGGGGGGGTTTTGTTGAATCAAATACTAAAAGTAATCAGCTGCAAATTTAAACGAATTAATCAAATAATAAAGACACTCAGCCTAGGGTTGATTATCCACTCCAAACATAGGTTTGATCATTGAAACAAATATTTCTTTAACTCAAGCAAATAAACCGGATTCCTCCTAAAGCTAGAAAGAACCCAAAATAATTCATTGATAAATTAACCAGAACAAGCGACTAATTAATTTCTTAATCCCAAGCAACTAGATATTGAGAAGCAATTTCTAATCAACCTAGAACTAGCATGAAGAACAATGATCGGATTGTTTATTCCAAGCAACCACCTAGAGAAGCTAGTATTATTTTTTTTTGAAAAGGCATCCAAAATATTATAAAAGAAGTAAAGAAACTTAGATCTCCAAGGGAGAGAGCTAAGCTTCTAAAGTCAGAAACAGAATGTCAAGCTGAGGGAGAGGTACATATGAATTACAAATTTGCAACCGCCCCAAGTGGGTTAATAAGCCAATCCGACCAAGAAAATCTGAACTTCGACCACCTATTTGAGATCCATAAGTAGGAAAGGAATTGTACCGAGGATACTGAGGCTTTTGGAATCGAAGACTGAGGCGTAAAGACTGCAAAATTCCTGTCACGCCAAATGCACCAAGCTGTGATAACCCGGATTGCCCACCAACATTTGTTCTGATTTTTGTTGAGATTGGCTTGTGAATTTAGAGAAAGAATGTCAGCCACGTCCACGGCAGAAAAAGGGGTAGCATCACACCATTGATGAACCGGCAGCCAAAGACAAAGAGCTGAAGAACATCCAACGAGACAGTGAACAAGGGACTCCGTAGAACCGCAATCCCTTGGACATGAGAGACTCGTCAGGTTGACGCCGCACCTGGAGAGCTGTAGAAGACTAGGTAACCTGTCCAAAGATGCCTTCCAAAGGAAAACATTTAGCTTCTTTGGTATCCACGAGTTCCATGACGTTAATCTTCCAACATATGGGTTTGAAAGTGAGGCGCCAAAATGAAAATATCAAGTATAGGGACGAATTTTTTGTGAGAGTTGTGGAGAACAACTGAGATCAAGTCTGAGCCAAAATATTAATGGTGTTGGGATTTTGGAAAAGAAAAGAATTGAATCAAAACTAAAATATGGGAGACAGCTAGCACCCACCGCCCAACGCATCAGTCAAACTCCATAAAATGGAAAATAATGTAAAATTAAGCCTTTAGTCCCTTAAGTATGTAGATATGTTATCTTTGATTCATAAGATTTTCTTTTGCTCAAATATTTTGCTAGATTGGTAAAATTAGACGCATTTATGTGTTGTTTAATGTTGATTTGTGTATGTCTATGCATATATATACATAAAATTAAAGCCGATACACTAAATCTGGTACGTTCGAGATATCACAGAAAAACAGTAGGACTTTCCGACACGAGATTTTAAATCTTGCTCCTATGGAACTTGTTGGAATGTAATTTTACGCTCCTCTATACGCTCGGTTTCCTCAACTCCTGATTTCAAGCTTGTCAAAATACTCCATCCCTCAACCAAACATTGTACAGGCCATTTGATTTTGTTGTTTCAATATTATACTCAAATTTTAACAAAAATAATTAGTGAGATTTTTTTTATGAAAAATATATTTAAAAAATTTAGATTGCAAATTTTTATACACATGAATTTTTTAATTTTCAATGATAAGCATTTATAAAAAAAAATTAAATGCTTTGAAACTGTCAAAATAAATACGACAATTTTTGCAAAGAGAGGAGTATTATCATTATGTTCAAAACGATAAAGTAAGTAATTATGGAGTAACAAACAAAATTGGATAATTTTCTATGCATCGGCGTTGTGAATGATTGTTTCTACCATCACAGTTTTTATGGATAAAGTAAGTAATGATACATTTTTATGGATAGAAAGTCTCACAGTTTTAAATATTATTAATTGGATGGAGCCACAGAATTGTTTCATTCAGAAATGTTGGTGGAAAAAAACACTTAAAGTGCCAAGCATAAAAAATTTATCCAATAAAATTTAATATGCATCCTCTCTCCTTAAAGTACAACGACGTCATATTCTTTAGAACATGCTACTTACTTTACTTAACTACATTTAATTATATTGCTTGAATTTAATTATATTGCTCGAATGAAATAGAGTAATGTAACATATATTATCCGATCAATCATCCTATTTTCTCAATCTTGGCCATCAAAGCGCCGTCCATTTGACCAAGGATGCTGTTCTTGAGAGTCACGGGATGTTCTTGCTCTATCTTCACTCGATAGTTATAAAGAATGTTTGCAACAGTTGCCTTTACCAAACTGAAGGCAATATCTTTACCAGGGCACATCCTTTGGCCGGTGTTGAAGGCGAAGAACTTATGAGGAGGTTCGTACTTGATTCCACCGTCGGCCGTGATCCACCTCTCCGGCTTGAATTCATGACAGTCCTCACCCCAAACATGCTTCATCCTCCCGACAGCGAATGTCACCATAACGACTGCGGTGCCATTTTTGTGGCCGATGGTGTAGCCGCTCGGTAGTGTGTCTGGCTGGAATGTTGTCCGGAACTCAAACGCGACCGGAGGGAATAAACGCAGCGTTTCGCATATCGTGGCGTGGAGATAAACCAGTTTTTTCAAATCTTCCGTCATGCTTAATTCCATTACGGATGAACCTTTCGGCCATGACGATCTCACTTCTTGGATGGCTTTCGCCTCCACGTTGGGGTGGTTTCCGAGCATCCAGAAGACCCATGTGAGGGCTGTGGTGGTTGTGTCTTCGCCCGTGAATAACAGGCTGTAGAAGTTCTCCCTCAACGCGGATTCCTCTTCCGGAAAGCATTTGAGGAGCTTGTGCCGGCTCAGGTAGAGCTTTATGAAACTGAAATCAGAATCGTCCGACGTTCCATCTCGGATTTGTCTCCGCTTCTCCGATACAAAATATGTGGCAATCTCAACCAACGTTTCCCATGCTTTGCTCAGATTTCTCTCTTTCCACAGCCGCAGCCGTCTCATGGTTCTCCAAACTGAAAACGGAAGAACGTGCCGGAAGAATATAGCCTCAAACAAATCGGTAACGGCTTTCTCAAACCGCCTTCCGCAAGATTCTGCAGCCGGCAGATCACAAACATTGCAGCCCGTAAAGGCTCCACACATGGTCTGAAACATTACCGTCTGCAGACAATCTTTCAAGTCAATAACTCTCCCTTGTTCCGACGCTTCCCGTAACGTTGTTGTCAACTTGTCAATACTATCACGGAACGTTTTCGCCAGGAGTTGGAGAAACCGCGGGTGAGCGAGATAGCTCCGGACTGCAAACCGGTGCAACTTCGACTCATCTGTGTCCAGATTAAAGTAGCTCTGCCCGAACACATCGAACCGCTCTTTCCAATGCTCGCCTTTAACATAGCGATCATCGTGAGTTTGCATGATGTGCTGGATGTCATCGGGGTTGGCAGTGATGAGGAGGTCCGTCTTGGAAAACAAACCTAGCCGAACTAGCAGTGCACCTTTGTTGCCTTCAAGAAGCTGGACCAAGGCCGCGGCGTGGTTGCTGTGCATGCAGCTGAGAATATGCGACGGCAATCCTCCAACCACAGGCCATTCCGGCCAGCTCCCTTTTCTGTAAGAAAGGAAAACGTAAAATAACAAGAAAAGAACCGGGGCTGCTACTGCTACCAGCATGATCATCTTCAATGCTGGGAATAGTACAATACAGTGCGTTCACTTCTTGGTTAAATGCAACGGCTATTTATCCTGCTGCATTTTAATGATGGTGGCCATACAGGTGGTTATTTGGTAGGAATTAATCTGGTGGGAGTAAATGCACATTTACCTAGCACATTTACACTACCAATATAGCTCGGGCTTTCAGAAAATAGAGAAAATATTGAAGCACTGTAGCAGTTATGTTTCTTAAATTCATGGTCCTTTTCAAAAGGGTGCAACTCAACATTCCTAATCCTAACACTGGTTCCTTAATGATCAATTTGAGACTCTTTCTGAGTCGGGAAATTAGTTTGGTGAGGAGTCAATATAAAACCATTGCTAAAGCTTTGACCGAAAGGTTAAAGATTGTGTTGCCAAGTTAATTGTTGGAACACCACCCTTATTTATAGTTACAAAATTGATCTAGGGTAGAAAGAAAATTACAAATAAAATTTATGAAAAATTATCTCTATACTAATTGTCAAATTTATTTGTAGTAGTAGCTATACTTTTGAAGTGACCAATTGATGATTGAAATCTTTGGAGATGGAAGGACAAAAATTGTTCCATCCCACAAAGGTTGTCAATATTGTTTTCATGTTTTTGAGGTATTTAATCTTTGATTTTTATTCATCAATGTTACGATATAGAAATTTGAATAATTTACATAATTATCATAATTTGTAATATGAATTTTCTAAATATATATTTTTAATTTTTTTGCATTATGTATCTTACTTATATTTTGTGTTAAACACTCAAACACAAAACATGAAAGTTAAACCCTACAACCTTTGTGGGACAGAAGGAGTATTTTTGTTTATGTAATTGGTGAAATTTAGACTCATCCGTGTCCAGGTTGAAGTAGCTCTGCCCAAACGCATCGAACCGGTCCTTCCAATGCTCGCCTTTAACGTAGCGGTCATCATGAGTTTGCATGATGTGCCGGATGTCATCCGGGTTGGCGGTGATGAGGATGTCATTCATGGATAGCCAACCCAGCTGCAACAGCAGTGCGCCTTTGTTCGCTTCAAGAACCTGGACCAAGGCCGCGGCGTGGTGGCTGTGCATCCAGCTAAGAATATACGACGGCGGTACTCCAACCAGCGGCAACTTTACATTTTTGTAATAACAGAAAAAGAAAAATAACAAGAAAAGGATCACTGCTACTACCAGCATAATCATGATCTTCAATGCACGAAAAGAGTACGTACGGTACAAGGCAGCCCTGTGGGTGTGCATTTCTTGGTTCAACGTAACAACTATTTATCTTGCTGGATTTTAATGATGGTGGCCATACAGGTAGTTATTTGGTACGAGTTTTATCTGGTGAGGAGGTAAATTTATCTGGTGATATAGGTATATATATATATATACGTATATATATATATATATATATATATATATATATATATATATATATATATATATATATATATATATATATATATATATATACACACACCAGTCATTTTATTTATCTACTAGTTGGAAAAACCACCAGTGGGTCCTAAGACTATCCAATTAAAATAATTAATTAAATAAAAATTTAAGGACTAAACTACCCTTCTTACCCAAAACCATTATCAACCCTCATCCCCAACAGTCGCCAGCACCACCGTCGCAGCCACCGAAACCACACTGCGGCTGCTGGAACCACCACAATTGAGCCGGAAAAAGAGCTGTGGTTGCCGCAACACCAGAAGTACCTATGTGACCGCTGAAATCATTTCCATGGTTGCCTAAACCACCGCCGCGGTTGCCGCAGCCATCGCCGCGGTCGCTGGAACCACCGCAGATAACGCCAAAACCAACGGCGCATTCGCCGGCATTTCCGCTACTGTCGGCACCACCTCTGCAGCCGTTGGAAGCACCGTCGCTGCCACTGACACCACCGCCGCCATACCGGCACCACCATCACTATGACCGCCACCGCCGACATCGCCATCGCAACAATTTTCATAATTTTTCGTTAATTTATAATTATTGCATAGTGTCTAAATTGATACATAGTACTGTCTATTTAGTATTTTAGAAGAATTTATTCAATGCTATTTAATTATTTACCTTGCACATTTTCAGTGATAGAGAAACTGTCTATTTCATATAAATAATTAATTGAATCGTATAAAATTATTTTATAATTTATAAATGCATTTCTAACAAAATAGAAAATATTTTTTTTTAATTTATAATTAATTGCATAATGTCTAATGTGATATGCAATATTGTCTATTAAAAGAGTTCATACTGTTTATTTAGTTATTTTACACATTTCTATAGTGTCTACTAAAAAGTAATATAATGTCTAAATAAATATTTCAGTGATATTGTTTAGTTATTTTACACATTTATAATTAATTGCATACAAGAGTGTATAGTGTTTAGTTATTTGTTTTAAACATTTCAGTGATATTGAAAACCGTCTAATAAATTATAACAAATTGTCTGTAACAAAATGTAATTGTGTGTACCATTTAAAAAAAACATCAAAAATATTGTTACATCTCACATGGAAGGTTTAAAGGGGGATTATGGTGTATATAATGTACACCACCCTCCTTCCCTTCAAGAGGCCTTTTAACGGATGTTGGATTGAGGGGGAAAAGGCTGGGCCGTAACCCCAAGACCATCCATTCCGTTAGAAACAAAACCGTGAGGGGGAAAAGGCTGGGCCGTAACCCCAAAACGGATTGAGGGGGAAAAGGCTGGGTCGTAACCCCAAGACCATCCATTCCGTTAGAAACAAAACCGTGAGGGGGAAGGAGGGTGGTGTACATTATATACACCATAATCCCCCTTTAAACCTTCCATGTGGGATGTAACATCCACCCCCCCAGGGAGCCCAGCGTCCTCGCTGGCACATGTGCACTATACAACCTGGCTCTGATACCAATTGTCACAGACCGTGTACAGTGCCAAAATATTGTCCGCTTTGGGGTTACGGCCCAGCCTTTTCCCCCTCACGGTTTTGTTTCTAACGGAATGGATGGTCTTGGGGTTACGGCCCAACCTTTTCCCCCTCAATCCAACATCCGTTAAAAGGCCGATACCAATTGTCACAGACCGTGTACAGTGCCAAGATATTGTCCGCTTTGGGGTTACGGCCCAGCCTTTTCCCCCTCAATCCAACATCCGTTAAAAGGCCTCTTGAAGGGAAGGAGGGTGCACTACAAACAAAGTGCCATTTAGTGGCACACGTTTTTTATGACAAAAAGTTTTGTGCCACTGGATACGTATAATAATGACATATAATAAGTGGCAGTAAAATTGTCAAATATTTAGTGGCAAATTACAATTTTGTGCCACTACTTTATTCATATTTAGTGACTGAAAATTAATTACGCCAGAATAGCTTGTTTATTTTACTGGCACTTATACAAGTTATGTTGGTATTTATATTTTACATTTTTTATTTATTAATCATGTGCCAGTAAAGGTTTGAAGTGAAAAGGCAAAAGTGTTCTGTTTCGATCTTCCTATTTCTCCTCCACTCCTGCTTTCATTAAAAATTATAACCCTAACTCTCTCGAAGCTCCATTCCATACAACCAGAGAATGATATCCCAAGCCAATTGTTCTTTGTCTCTCGTTTAATCTTGTTCATTTTTTCTGCAAATCGTTCATCTGTTCACTGACAATCTTTGAATCGAAGACTTGGAGACTCGCGAAGACTCTCTGAAATGTGCAGACTCGCCGAATTGGAAGATCCAGCGCTGAATTGGTTCGCTTCCACCCTCCCGGAGAGTCGTCGTTCACATTTGCAAGAAGATCGATCTTACCGGATGAGCGCATATTAGAGCTAGGGTTCGAACAAAAAATCACAGAGCGATGGGCAGAGTGAGAGAAGTCTAGGACGAAGAAGATGGGTAAGTTTGGAGCACTGCCGAGCGAGAGGACACGGATGCGAGGAGGAGCGAGATGACCTCCTTTTCCCTCACATATTTATCGCCGCCTCTCTTAGCTCCTGCGACCGCCCATTCGAGTTCGAATTCTTCATCAACCTTATCAACCAACGGTGTCTATAGATGCTCGATGCTCAGTTCACGGCCATGTCTGTGCTCGGTATCTTGTGCAACCCGTACGTAGTCTTCTCGATTTCCCTATCGTAAGTTTGTTCTACTCTTACCTGCGATTGTCGTTCTTCGAATTCATAGGCTTTAGATGGTTATTCCAGTAAATTGTTTTGGTATTGACATAATACTTATTAAGTTTGGCTAGAAATTGTAGATTGACACGATTAGAATTGGATATGGGTCGTTACTCGATTTCCTTTATCTTTGAGTGTTAAGTTGAATGATACTTAACACAAGTGAAATTAGCTGAAAAAGTGTAGTTATTTGTTTTTTTACTCAATTTAGTCCTATCACCGCAACTGTAATTTCTGGAGGCACTAGAGGGCCTGATTTGCCAATTACTTGGCTTTCATGTTCACAAGAAAGAGAAGCGGGGATGGGTTGTTGAGTGATTGTTAGTGAGCACCTGAATGCTAATTCGTTTCCATGTGCGTTTTGGTAGTTTGTTGGTTTTCAGAGTTTTTTGTTCGATTTTTAAGTGCTCTTGTTGTTTAACTGAGGTTTCTCAAATAGTGGTGGTTAAATTGACAAAAGTGAGAAGATATAACACATTCTCACTATAAATTAACAAATTGAATCAATGAAAATTATTGTGTTTTGCTAGAATTTATTCTGTTTCAAAGTTGTCTACGGTCATAAACATTAGCATGCAATGTGGCATTACATGTTTAGTATTCCCTATCATTGTCTCAACCTTTAAGCATGTTTAAAAAATTCAACTATATGCATGATAACTGAGGAAAAACATGGACTCATGAGATGATGTTTTGTGCGTCAGAATCATGTGAAGTCAAAGCAAGTCTTTGGTGCAGAGTATGTTGTAACTTGTTGATGCAGTAAAGACTGTTTGTTCCATCTAGCTATTGAGGACTGTTTTCCTCCCCTAGTACTTGCAATGCACTTTTTCTCAACTAATCACTACTATCATTGATCTTTTTGCTCAAGTAAGATGTGCAACAGATTCTCGCTGCCCTCCCAACTTATATACGAGATTAATTTGTGTTTTAGTTATTTGCTTTATCATAATATATGTATTATAATGTTGTCATGACATGATTTATATATGATATATGCAGCCTCATGTTGATTTCAGGCTTAGGCTTGAAGGAGCTGACCTTATGTCAATACCTGGCCTATACTGATTTGTCCAGGTATATACTCCCTTGTCCTTGTCATTTTCTCATACATTTTGCAAGTCATGTTCATTTTGGAACAACAATCTGTATATACCACCATCGAGCGGCGCTGCACCTTGTCCTTAGTTTTGATGAGATTTTGGAACAACAATCTGACAATAGAGTTAACAACGAACAATATAAACAACTTGTGTCTCATTGGTTGAAACCAGAATATCAGGTAAAATCATATAAGTTCAACTTCTAATTTGTTAATTTTCCTATCTACTTTTAACTTGGTTTGCAATAATAATTGTATAGGAGTACTGTAAGGGAAGGAAAGAAAATCGATCAAAAAATGAAGAGCCACATATCATTGGCACTAAATCGTTTGCTAGACTAGCTCATGAAGAGGTAATGTTATAAATGACTCACAAACAGATTTTGGCTTCATTATATTTCATTAAATGTGAGAATTCTTTCAGGCGAAGAAAAATGATGGAGTTCGACTAACACGTGGGCAAGTGTATCATAGAAGTTGCACTCGTAAAGATGGAACTATTGTGAGTGCCAATGCTGCTGAAGTTGTGGTATGAAACTAAAACTTTTGCTACCATGAAAATGTTTATGAATGTGTTTAATGATGAACTAGGACTACTATATATAGTTTAGATCATTTTGTTCACTAGTGTTTTTTTTTTCAAAATAGGCATCTTTACAAGCTGTTGTGAGTGATCTGAGTAGTTCACAAGACCAAAATTGTGATTGGACAAATGACGAGCTATTGTTTTTTGTTTATTGTCGTTGTTTTTTCAGTTATGCTTGAAAACAAAATATATATATATTGGGAATATTATTAACATTAACATGATTATTCCTGAGATTACCTTACTTTCAGTTGACTATGGAGCTTTGATTGTCTATTTTCTTTTTCATAGGCACTCCAAAAATTCCAGAAGATCCTCTTTAAATCTTCCTTTTGCAGGTAATTTGTAAAGATAATTTGCTCCGTCTTGTTCTAATTCTTCATGTTATATTGATTCAAATTTTCTCTTTTTTTATAAAGATATCAGTTGTTCCAGCTGAAGTTGACAAACTCATTTGTGAGCATGGTTGGAAGCGAAATCTTGCAACTTATCGGATGTTTTTAGGTTATGTTTAAAAGACAATTTGATATTTCTTTTAGGTTACGGCCTAGTAATTATTTAGTTAGGTACTTTTTTGTACTTCTTCATGGATAGATTTTGAATTATATTAAAGTCTTTTTTATTTATGTATTACAATTACACTTTAATTTCAAGTAATTCATTACTATCTTTCGATGTAATTTCTTGATTAATTTTGATTTTATTTTCCATATTCTGCTAAATTAAATATGTGCATAAGCTATGAATTGGAGAAAAGAATGAATGATGAAATATGTATATTAGTTGGAACAATTTTCATTAACACAATTGTATGTGCCAAAAAATCTACCAATAATTTAGTGGCACATAAAATGTGCCACTAAAGTCACTTGCGAACAAGTCTCAAACATGTTAATCAGAGGCATAAAATGTGCGCCACTGATTCTCATAAATATTTTCTGGCACAAAATTAAGTGTCACTAAATTCCTGATATGCTGCAGCAACACACGCACTAAGTGCCACTAAAGGGCTTTAGTGTTAGGACTTCTACTGGCACTTTTCCCGCATGTTGCTGTTTCTGCGACCTACCTTTACTGGCACATATTCGTAATTTACTGGCACATTTTGTGTGCTATTAAATGGCACTTTGTTTGTAGTGGTGGTGTACATTATATACACCATAATCCCCCTTTAAACCTTCCATGTGGGATGTAACAAAAATGAACCAATTCATAACCAAATAAAGTGTGTGTGTGTGTGTGTGTATCATAGTTCATAGTGTCGGCTGTAAAAAGTTATAATGTCTGAGTAAATACTGCAAACTGACTGGTTCTCATGTCCGTATTCTGCTGCCACTCCTTTGCCTTCGTCTGTCTTGCTCCGTCCAGATATGGAGGTTTGACCACTAGATTGTCAGCCACTCCAAGTCTCCAGATGTGGAACTCCGACGGTTGTCTCCCTCCGATGGCAAGCCGCAACGATCAACCGATTCTCTCCCTCTGATGCCGAGCTGCCATGATCTAGCAGTGGTGGAAGCTCGTTTCAGGCGACGCTATTGAATTGATTTCGAGATGAGATTTGTAACGCCGCTGAACGCGGTCTCAGCTGTTAAACACTAGCACACTCTCTCTTCCTCCTCGATCTCGGCTTTTAAACACCTCCATGATGGAGGTCTGGTAATCTCTCCACTTTCTAATCTCGTCAATTGTGTTGTGTGGCTACGAGAGGAGGAATGTGAAAGGAAGATTAATATATTCAGGGGTAATTGAGTCTTTCCATCAGTAGGGTTTTCCCCACTAGTGGGTAATTAACATTTTTCGATACACGGTGGTGTTTCAGGAAAATAGAAATAAACTAAAATACAATAGCAGTTATGTTTCTGAAATGTATGGCCCTTTTCTTCTGTCTGCTGAATATTAACCAATTTAAAATGGTGCATTTCCTTGCACTTGTATATAAATTGAAATTTGGTGGGACAGATCGCAAGTAACGCCAATAAAAATGTTTTTGGCAGCTGGAAGAATAGGGAAAGTAATTTTTGTCATACTAACTAAGTCCTGAAATTATATTTATATTTATATATATATATATATATATATATATATATATATATATATATATATATATATATATATATATATATATATATATATATATATATATATATATATATATATAGTGCCCGCCGGGCACCTGTACCCCATGTCTACATGGTGATGACGTGGCTTTAAACCTAAGGCTGCGGAGTTTTAAATTAAACGCCTTAATTATTAACTAAGTCCTGAAATTTAACCAATTAAACGAAAGAGTTAATTTTGGGAATAACTCCATTGTAACTCCAAGCATCATCGTATAAGCTATCTGAAGAGAGTGGACCGGAAGCCAAACTCTCTGTTAGGGACCGCCAACAACGCAATCACCATCATCGTTTTGTCGTTGAAGTTACTGAACCACCGTTCCACCCAAAATTGCTACCCAGGGACTGCCACAGTTGTCTACATCCCCGGCAGCAATACGTAGTTGGTGAGACCTTGGTAGTGGGTATGGTACAGGGAGCCCGCTACCAGGTCCAAGAAAGCTCTATGACGACGCGTAGCGGGCAGCTTGTTATCAAAGGCGTTACTTTTCCATTTTAGTAATGGGTATAGTAACGGGCTGCCCCCTACCAAAATGGTAACGCTGAGCCCGCTACCCTGCCTCCTACCAAACTACTAAACTGACAAAAGCTGCCACATTAGTTGCCACATATATATAAATATTTATTTAGTTATGTATATGTGCATATATGTATAAACTGCCACTACGTACTTCATCTTTAATTTGAAGCGGCGTTTATACGGCTCATGCCGTTACATGACTTAAATGGCCACTCCACTCAGTGATTTTGAAACAACACCGCTTCTATAACTTTTCCAATTTTCTTTCTCAATTTTTCTTCCGTTTCTCCCACTCATTCAAATTCCCTTTTTATTTTTATTTTTAATTTCTCTCTCTTCACCTCTCATTAAATTCATATCTTTTCTTTATTTTTTTCTTTATCACAACTATCTCTCCCTCTTTTCTTCTTTACTCGCCTCGTTCATCCACTCTTTTCTCTACTCAGTTTCTCTCTCACTCGCCTCTTTCCCTCTTTACTTCCCGCTCATTCACCGCAATTGCTCATTCAACCTCTCTCTTTTCTTTACTCACTATGTTTCTCTCTCTCTCACTTGATTCCTTTGTTCATCCAAATATTTGTCTGTGTCTATCTCATTCTCACGCTTTCTTCATCTACTCTTTCCAAAAAATGTTTGGATTTCAATAAAGACAAGAACATACATGATCTAGCGAGATTCAGAGTAGATGAACGATGGTGGGAGTAGAGATTTGTCTTTTTGATGAAGCTTTTGTTTAAGATCAGGGTTTATTCTTGTTTAAAGGTATGTTTCGGATGAAATTTGTGTTTTTGATGAAGTTTGTGTTCAATATTTGGATCTAGATATGAGATTTAGATCTGAATTTTCTTGATATTTTGTTCAATATTTTGTTCAAGATCTGGATTTTTTTGATGAAGTTTGTGTCTTCCGACTTCTCCCAACTGGAGACCTTCTCCCGGCGACGACGGCGTTGAAGATCGGTAGCAAGATCAGGCTCCATCGAAGATCAACGACAGCGAGATCTGCTCCAGCGATTAGATTTGGATTATAATAAGATCCAAGATCTGGATTTGTATTTTTATGAGTTGGATGAAGTGTTGGAAATGAAGATGTAGATCGGATGAATGCATATTGATGAATTTGCAACCCAAATCTGGAATTTGTTTCTAGATTTGGGGTTTATTTTATTTGTAAAATATGTTGTAGTGGCTCTAGCCGTTTCGATTGTAACGGATTTGTAACGGAATGGCTGCTACGAAAGCCAAATCAACTACATAGTGTGCCACATATGTATAAATAAGTATTTATGTATATATGTATATATATTAATATATATATATGTATATTTATGTATTTATGTATATATGAATATATATATTTATGGATTTATGTATATATAATTAAGTATTTATGTATATATGTATATAATATGTTTAAGTTGTCACATATATATATGTGTGTGTGTATATATATATACGATGGTCGGAGTTCAGCTAGGTCGGCCATCGGGTTGTTCTTCGTTTATTGACAGGTCATGTGGAAGACCATCGTGAGAGAAGTTTGCTCCACCTACAAGCCACACCGAAGGGTTCTGGGGTTCGGGTCTCCCCAAGCGGCAAAATGTACGTTTTGCATTAATGGTGGTCGTAGTTTCGGTCGGTCCTTCGGCGGAAAGCATGCTCGGCCTCTTGTGCCCCGTTGGCCCAGGATGCTTTCAAGGGTTTTTTGGGCTTAGTGGGCTTGGAGCGTCCACCTACATGCCACACCGGAGGCTTCTCCAGTAACGGGCCTCCCCAGGCGGTAAAATGAACGTTTTGCATAAATGGTGACCGTAGTTCCGGTCGGTCCTTTGGTGGAAAGCATGCTCGAAGCGCTCCTCCTGGTTTTGGGCTGGGCTTCTTGGGCCAGGTTGGCCCAGGATGCTTTGGAGTTTGGGTTTAGTGGGTTTGGAGCCTCTTAGGCTCCTCCACCTTCAAGCCACACCAGAGGGTTCTCCGGTTAATGGGTCTCCCCAGTCGATAAAATGTACGTTTTGCATTAATGGTGGCCGCAGTACCGGTCGGTTTTTTGGTGGAAAGCATGGTCGTAGCGCTCCTCCTGGTTTTGGGCCTGGCATCTTGAGTCCCCGTTGGCCCAGGATGCTTTGAAGGGTTATTTTGGCTTAGTGGGCTTAGAGCTCGGCTCCTAGGACATCAATATATATTTATGTATTTATATATATAAGTATTTATGTATATATGTATTTATGTAAATATGTATATATGTGTATATGTATTTATGTATATAAGTATTTAAGTTTATATATTATATATATATATATTCAGTTAACGTATTTAAAAAAAATTAAGATGGTAGCGGGCTTGGTAACGCCCAGCCCGCTACCATCCTAATTAATTGGGCGGGATGGGTGGGAGAATTCAAAAGGCCCTCGAAACTGGTGAAAAATGGTAGCGAGCATGGTGACGAGTTTCCCGTTACCTTTGAGGATGGTAACGGTCTTGGTAACGCCCAACCCCTACCATCCTCTTTAACCTGCAAAAACCAAAACTCGTCTCCCATTTCCAGATCTAACTCGAAATTGTTCTCCTTCCTTCTTCTCCGATGAGCCCGACTTGTTCCACCGCCTACCTTCCTTCAACTAGCTTGATTCTTCAACGACAACAACATGTATGCATCATTTCTTTCTTTCATTCTTTTTTTTGTAGATTCCCTTTATTTTCATTTCTTTCTCCATAAATTTCACACATTCATTGTCTTTTTTTGAAGCCCGCCGCCGTCCACCCCTCAAACCACCGCTAGAATCCGATAATCACCACCATTTGGAGGTAATAATCTTGATATTAATGATTTTAGGAATTTATTTTCCGTTTGTGTTTTTATTTTCTGATATTAATGATTTTTTTATATTCATGATTTTTGTTAATTTTTTATTCTCATATTGTTTGTGATTTTAGGAATTGCTGAATTTGTTAGAATTTTAGGAATTCATGATTTTTATTGGAATTTAGGTGAATTTGTTAGAATTGTTAAATTTTTTGAACTTTGGTTTGAAATTGAACATTTTTATGTATTTTGTGATGAATTGAAATTTTTTATATATTTGTGTAAAATTGCAATATTTTAAAAGTTTTGAGTAAAATTGCAATATTTTTAAAAGTATTGGGTGAAAGTGAACATTTTTAAAAGTTTAGGGTAAAATTGATTATTATGTAAAAGTTATGGGTTTAACTGGATTCTAGTTAATTATTGGACTTTTTGTAAGGATATTACGTCTCCTCCGTGAGATAACGCCTACGAGTCAGAACGTGATTCCATGGGCAGTGGTCGCACCGGTAGCGGGGGCCAAAGACGAAGCATACCGTCTACGAGAAGATGGTGATTAAAGAGCGTCGGCTCATAACCATCACTGACTTCCGCCATCATTGGGACGGTGCGGACAACACTCAGTTCGAGGTAAAAAGTTCAAAGTTGTCTACCTTGTCATTTTAACATTTACATATATTTATCCTAACCGATGCGTTATTTATTAACTAGGAGAAGTACCCGAAGACGCCCAACATCCGCGGTGCTGATTACTATACACCGGAGTAATGAGACGTTTGATCCATTCAATTTCGGGTTGAACCCATTGGGTCAGTCGAAGTAGCGGTCAGAGCCTTGTGAGAACTAGGGCGGCGACAATGATTTCCATTTACCGACCCCATAGTTCACTTTTGTAAAAACAATTTTATTTATCAATGTTTTTATTGTAAAAGCTACATTTGATTAATTTATACTAATAATTATTTTTACTTTTATTTCCAATTTATAAATATTATTAATTACAATATTTATTCCATATATTAAATTTTGCAAAATAAGAAAATTTATTGTATAAAAAACAAATCGTGGCGGGCTTGTATAGGGGTGGGGCGCTACCAGCTATGTCAGCTAGCAGCACCTACGTGGCTTAGGAATATGGGCGGCCCGCTACCAAACCCCTTACTAATGGTAGCGGGCTGGGTGACGCCGAAAATGAAAGAAACGGCTTAAAAAGTAAGGGGGATGGTAGCGGGTTGCCCCCTACTAATAGTAACGGAAAAGGTAGCGAGTTGTCTCCTACCCTCGTCCCATTAAATAAGTAGTGCCAGAAGCTGCCCCCGTCGCCGCCTAATGGAGAACAACGCCAGAACACCATTTGAAGAAGGTGAATCGCAAGTTTTCTAATGAAGAGTTGAAGTTGACAGATTAAGCAGTCAAATTAATTCATGCATTGCTAGTTGCCACGCACGAAGATCATCATATTTTCTCTCTTGAGCTTGGTTCAACAAAATTGGATTTACCATTAATATTCCATTAAAGTTTAGTCATTTTCAATCTTTTATTTTCCTTACTTTCTCCATGCTCTCTTGAAAACTTTCTTTTATATTGCATAAAATTGATGGGATATAACTTGAGATTTCTTAGTTCACAAGTTCCCAACCACCCAAGTGTTTGTACACTGAGATGCCTCGGTCTGTTAGCTGATCAACTGCACTAACAAAGTCATTGCCTTTGGTATTTGCTTGCTCAATTGCTTCGACGGATTTGGTATTAAGATGCCTCTGTCTCCACTCTCTTGTTGTTTTCTCTCTCAACAGTTATTTCACGTTTTCACTTTTCACTATGAAATCTTTGGACAGTTTTTTTTGTTCAACTGGTTGAATATTAGGGACTTAACTGGCAATTCCCTGATTGTATATGTAACCAATCAGCAATCTAGATGGCATGACACTTCAGCAAGGTACGAATACCTAGGGTGGTACACTGTAGACATATATATATATATATATATATAAACGAATGTGACTTTAATAAATATTGATCTATTCTTTTTCCCTTTACTAATCTTTTTAGTGAAATCTACAACTGTACTTTTACATAACCTATATCGGTTCATTAGCATTAACCGTGCTTTTTGTGCCATAGTTGCACAATTCGTATGCAATTAAAACTCTACATGAATCCTATAAATAAATAAATAAATAAATAAATAAATAAACTCTACTTACCTTGAAACAAAGAAAACATGGAAAGCAGGATTTTATAACTACATGGAAACAAAGGGAAGGTAGATAACTACTCCCTCTGTCCTAGAAAAGTTGATAGATTTTCGATTCATAACATTTAATCTATAATTGTTTATTCATGATTTTAAGATATAAAGTCAAATAATTTATATGCATATGAAAATTGAAAATTGAATGTATCTACTTTCTAAAAACATTTTTTTAAATCTTTTTTAAACAATTTTTTCTATTTGAAAATTTGAGTAAACACAAGTTCAAAAGTTAAACAATATCATCTTTCCTAGAACTGGGGAGTATCACGAAACCAAACCTATATTTTGTTCAAAAGTTAGATTGCTCGCAAACTGGAAAAACAAGCACTGTTGGAGGCAAATTGTTCAATTTTGACCAACTCCATGCCTATATTTTGTTAGAGATTTAATCTCCTTGGATGTAATGCCGTAACTATCGCTTCTCACTGCAGGTTCTTTTTTTTTAAGGACCTCAGAGATTGTCTCTCTGGTTCTTTTACCTCATTGTATCGCATCTGTTAGTGAACCAAGCCTAGCTTAGAATAGCTTAGATATTGACAGATTTTCTTGAGAAGCTTTGGGAGGTACTACACTAGTATCTCCCTCCCCCCATAAAAAAAATACTCTACATGAGTCGTTATAAAAAAAAAACTCTACTTACGTTAAAACTGTTGTCCCAGATAGGCAGCCAAGAGGGGGTGAATTGGTTGGCCACAAAAAACGAATACTTTTTCTTAAAACGTAAATACTGGAGCAATCTCAATCCGTTGAGAAAAGCGCGACTGGAAAAACGTAAAAACGAAGAACCGAATAAAAACGCTTAGAAAATTGACACCGACAATTTATAGAGGTTCGGTCAACGACAAGTCCTCTCCTCAAATTCACCACTTGAGAGTTCCTTCCACTATACTTTAAAATGGTTACACCAACCAAAAGTATACAAAAGTTTTTCCCGAGACTCAACTATAACCTAACTTTGGTTTTCCCAAAGGCTCACTAAAAAACCTAACTTTGGTTTTCCCAAAGGCTCACCAAAAAACCTAACACTCCCCAAAATAGTTTTCCCAAGGCTCACTATTAACCTAACAAAAATCCCTGTTTGGTTTTCCCGAGGCTCACCAAAACAAACTTTACAAAACTGTTTTGTTGAAAACGACTCAACCTGTTGAGGTTTTTCACGAAAAACACACAAAAACGTTTTAAACTAGTTTTTCTCTCTCCCAAAAATAAAGTACTGAAACTAAGATGGAGTAGAAGCTTGATCTTCGAAATATACTGCACTGGAGAGCTTTTAGAACAACTTGATTGCTTGTGAGATGAGAGAGCCTGAGTTTTCTTTCAATGACTGAGTTGTTCTTCCATGAAGACTTGCTCTCACTTTAATACTGAAGAGGAGGTGCGTATAACGTCTCTTTCTGTTCTGCAACTCAGGAGTTGAGCACGAAATCCTCCCCAGAATCTGCTGATGCTAACGTTCAAATTCGAATCAAGAGAGTTAACTATGAAGGAGTCCTAACTAATTACAACTTAGAGTCCTAACTAAATACAACTCCTTTTTAAACACATCTACAGAATGGGCTTAATGGGCACTACACATTGGGCCTTCAATTCTGCATCCGAAACTTACAACATAGAATTTGGACAAAAGTGTAAAACTATTAACCACTTACCAAGCTTTTCTAAACTTTACACAAAAGACCCCAAAGTTTTGTTATCATCAAAATCTAACTTATATGGGAATAAACCCAACAATCTCCCCTTTTTGATGATGACAAAACCTCTTGAGAAAGAACTCAAGTTTTCAAAACTTTCTCCCCCTTTGTAAAATATCTCCTTCATATAATTATTCCTCCCCCTTAATCTCACCTTTCTTTTCTTCCCCATTTCGAAACATTTTCTACTTTCTCAAAATCATCTTTTTCTCCCCCTTTTTGTCATAAACAAAAAGTGAAATAACAAGAGTTAATATTTAAAGCATAGGAGAAGGAACTATCCATAAGGCAACATGTTTGTGTATTCTAGAGTTTTTACCAAAAACATGTTTGTAAAATCCAACTTCACTTGATGAAAAATACGATTTTTTCAATAGGTTGACAAAAAAAATCTCCAGATTATTTTGCACTGATTTCTCTATGAAATTCGAACCATATGTGCATGAAATCAATTTTCATGACAAATAATTCCTCTTCATTTACTCAGATCAACAAAAGATTAAAGATTACCTCATTTAACCTCGAATTTGCTCTTTCCCAATTCTTTTGATGTAGTGAATCTCTCTTCCATAAGCCTTGAAAAAATGGTCAGTTATACTTACAAATATTTCATAGCTTTTCTGATGGATTCATAGCAGCAACATCTTGCTCTCTTGATATTTCAGAATCTGTTCTTTTGAATTTCCAGAATTTGTTCAATGTGTTGAATAGTCCTCTGTTCTTTTCCTTGTGTAACCAATAATGCTTCAGTTGGTCTCTTGTTTCTTTGACTTTCTCATATGAAGCTATGAGACTCTCAAGAGCATCCTTTTTTTCTCTTCATCATGCTCATTTCAGATCTTGCATTAACTTAAGCCGAATTCTTGCACAAAGATGGATTAGTAGCCCAAAATAAATATTCACACTATATAGATAAATTATTGAACAAGTGAGATTTTATTTTTCGAAGACAGCCTGAATAATATAATAAATGATAGTACTAATGAGAATAAAAATAATCATAAATATCAACAATACCTTTTGTGAACAATGTCTCCTTATGCGAAACCTAAACAGGTTGAATATTTCGTCTGACTTTTGGTACCCATATTCTTTTGGGTCCGGAATGGTTAGCAACATTTTTAACAATCAGTTGCTTAACACCATAAATAAAATGCCTATTTCTGAAAAGACATTCATTTTCATTATGTCCTTTTTGTTTGCAAATTTTACAAGTCATGTAAGTGATATTAGCAAATTTTGTTTGAAAGCTAGGTTTCTTTTGTTCATAACCTAACCCAGTTTTATCATAATAACACTTCCGACTCCCAAGCAAACTGTTCAAATTCTTTTCACCATTGACAAACCCAGATAAAGTCTTTTCCAATTTTTCATTCTTAGCTCTTAATTTTGTTACCTCATCTAATAATGTCATACTTTCAGTTTTAAGTTTTTTAATAAGAGCATCATAATCCTGACATACTTCAGCGAATTCTCTAAGCATCCGGGCTTTATCATCAATATAAGATAAACTGGAAGAATCAGAAGATTCAGGAGAACTCATTACCTCAGATTCTGCTGTAGCCATCACGCATTTCGCAACAGATTGACAATTCTGGAATATGCAGTCAACAGGTTGACAACTCTGGAACTTGCAGCTTTGTTCATCCATTTATTCCTCATCAATGAGGCATATGTGTGCCTCTTCTTCTCCATTTGAAGATGAATTTTCTGTAGTTGAGCAGCTGTCACTCCATGTTGTCATTCCCTTCAATCCGGGCTTTCTTCTTCTCTTGAAAATCTTCTTCTTTTCGAAACTTCCTTTTTGTTTCCTTGAACAACTTTCATTTATTGGACAATCATATCTCAAGTGTTCCTTTTTGTTGCAGTTGTAACAAACAGGTTGTTTGATGTAGCTTTCCTTCTCCTTTTCCTTGCTACTTTTGCCCTTAAGCAACCTTTTGATCCTTCTTGCAAGTATGGATGCCTCATCTTCCGTTTCTTCTTCATTTGAAGAACTTTCTTCCGTCTCTTTTGCTCTTAAAGCAATAGATCTGTTTTTCTTGCTAGCATTTTCATCTTCTCTATCCTTCATTTCATATGTCATCAATTTTCCAAATAATTCATCAACACTAATAGTTTTGATATTACCACCTTCACTGATTGCTTCCACGGTACTCCTCCAACTTTGCGGTAGACTCCATAGGATTTTTCTAACCAACTCTTCATTTGTATAGATCTTACCATATTGCCGAAGTGGTGTGATGATTTCATTAAATCTCCTATGCATGTCAGAAATTGTTTCTTTTGGATCCATTGCGAACATTTCATAAGCTTTGACCAACATGAACATTTTGGTGTCTTTGACATGATATGTTCCTTCGTAGGTCACGAGTAGCTTATTCTAAATTTCATATGCACTATCACAAGCAGAAACAATGTTAAAAACATCAGGAGTTAAAGCACATAAAATCACATTTACCGCTTTTGCATTCATGGTGCACATCTTGTCATCTTCTGGCGTGTAATCTCTGAGAGGCTTTGGTTCAATTTTTCCATCATCAGAAATGACGGTTGGTATTTGTGGTCCTGCCTTAATGATCCTCCAGAGATGATGGTCTTGCGCCTGAATGTGATTTTGCATCCTTGTCTTCCACCAATTAAAGTTTGCGGAATCAAATAGTAGTGGCCTAGACGGGTTGTATCCTTCAAGAAGAATGCTTGCCATCTGATCTTTAGATCTGAAACCGTGAGGTTTTTAATCACAAATCACCTGCTCTGATACCAATTGTTGTCCCAGATAGGCAGCCAAGAGGGGGGGGTGAATTGGTTGGCCACAAAAAAACGAATACTTTTTCTTAAAACGTAAATACTGGAGCAGTCTCAACCCGTTGAGAAAAGCGCGACTGGAAAAACGTAAAAACGAAGAACCGAATAAAAACACTTAGAAAATTGACACCAACAATTTATAGAGGTTCGGACAACGACCTACGTCCTCTCCTCAAGTTCACCACTTGAGAGTTCCTTCCACTATACTTTAAAATGGTTACACCAACCAAAAGTATACAAAAGTTTTTCCAGAGGCTCAACTATAACCTAACTTCGGTTTTCCAAAAGGCTCACCAAAAAACCTAACTTTGGTTTTCCCAAAGGCTCACCAAAAAACCTAACACTCCCCAAAATAGTTGTCCCAAGGCTCACTATTAACCTAACAAAAATCCCTGTTTGGTTTTCCCGAGGCTCACCAAAACAAACCTTACAAAACTGTTTTGTCGAAAACGACTCAACTTGTTGAGGTTTTTCACGAAAAACACACAAAAACGTTTTAAACCAGTTTTTCTCTCTCCCAAAAATAAAGTAATGAAACTAAGATGGAGTAGAAGCTTGATCTTCGAAATATACTGCACTGGAGAGCTTTTAGAACAACTTGATTGCTTGTGAGATGAGAGAGCCTGAGTTTTCTTTCAATGACTGAGT
Organism: Stellera chamaejasme; assembly: GCA_024586325.1. Taxonomy (NCBI): domain Eukaryota; kingdom Viridiplantae; phylum Streptophyta; class Magnoliopsida; order Malvales; family Thymelaeaceae; genus Stellera; species Stellera chamaejasme. The sequence goes on along the minus strand of CM044981.1, from coordinate 50,343,649 downwards.
TGTTCTTCCATGAAGACTTGCTCTCACTTTAATACTGAAGAGGAGGAGCGTATAACGTCTCTTTCTGTTCCGCAACTCAGGAGTTGAGCACGAAATCCTCCCCAGAATCTGTTGATGCTAACGTTCAAATTCGAATCAAGAGAGTTAACTATGAAGGAGTCCTAACTAATTACAACTTAGAGTCCTAAATAAATACAACTCCTTTTTAAACACATCTACAAAATGGGCTTAATGGGCACTACACATTGGGCCTTCAATTCTGCATCCGAAACTTACAACATAGCATTTGGACAAAAGTGTAAAACTATTAACCACTTACCCAATTTTTCTAAAATTTACACAAAAGACCCCAAAGTTTTGTTATCATCAAAATCTAACTTATATGGGAATAAACCCAACAAAAACAAAGAAAGGTGGAAAGCAGGAATTTATACCTACATGCATGGAAACAAAGGGAAGATAGAAAACTACTCCCTCCATCCTAGAAAGGTTGATACATTTTCTATTCACAACATTTAATTGATGATTTTTTCTTCATGATTTCAATTAAGATACAAAATCAAATATTTTATATGCATATGTGTCAACATCCAAATTTGTTCCGACTAGTAATTTAGGTTGTAATAATATCTAGTTCCTAATTGTGCTCATCGTTATTTTTGGTATTTTTATTTTCTGTGATTTTTGTCATTTTCATGTACTTTTTATCATTTTTGTTGTTTTGTGAACTTTTTTCATTTAATTTCATGTGCTTTTCGTCCATTTTGTTATTTCATGTGCTCCTGTTATTTCGACAATTTTATGTACCTTTATCATTATTCTAGTCATATTACTGTGTCCAATCTAGAATTAGAATGTGATTTTTTCTTTTCTTAGTTAAAAATAAATAAATGAAAACGAAGAGAAAAGTAGTTTGAAAAAATGAAAAGATAAAATATATTTTTTTAAATAAAAAAAAGTGGAAGAGGGGAGCTTGTTTATCTACCACTTATGTGTTATGACACATACAAGCCCAATAGGTAAGTTGACTCCAGTCCACAGCTCCTATTTTCCCAATTGTCAAAATTACCCCTACCTACAATTCCTAACAAAAAATATATCATCATCCACCGCACCACAACTGCCACCGGAACTGCCACCAGACCACCGTCGGAACCATCGCCGGACTGCTGTCAAACCACGGCCAGAACTGCCACCGGACCACCATCAGAACCGCCGTCGAACCACGTCGGAACTGCCACTGAACCGCTCTGGGAACCATTGCCGAAACTGCCGCTGGCACCACCACTGCAAATTGTTTAAAAGATAATAAAAATATTTTTATAATTAACTACAGCATAAAATAAAATAGTTTTTTATTAAATTATAATTAAATACATAGTGTCTAAAGCAATATGTAAAACTGTATACTAACTTATCAGATAATGTCTACACCAAAACGCAAAGTGTGGAACAAAATTTTTAGAAATTAAGTTTCGTAGAAAATCGTAAAAAATAATTTTGTAATGTACAATAGCATTTATAACATAATATAAAACATATTTACGTTCATTTATAATTGATAACATATTGTCTAATGTGTCAAAATGAATATTATAAACTGTAGCACATTAATGTTTGCAAATTATAAAATGTCCAAATACGAGTATATGTTACAATAGACTATAGTGTCTATTGTAAAGTGTTATAATGTTCAAATAAATACCGGAAACTGTTAGGCTAATAAAATATAAGTATATGTTACAATAGTATATCGTGTCTATTGAAAAGTGCTATAATGTCTAAATAATTATTGTAAACTGTCTAAATGAATTTTGAAACTGTCTATTTAATTATTGTATATGATTAAAAAGTTCCAGTTCAGAAAATTCATTACACTGATTTGGATATGGACCAACCATTGTCTTCAACAATGATGTCTCGAGTTAAAGGTATCACAGGGATCTGCGATGACATTTACTTGTCCGCTATGTCTTTCTTCAAGAATTTCTGAGTACCATTCCTCTTCCTCCGAATCACATCGATCCGACTCTTGGTTTGTTTAATCAACGACTCGCTGTAAAAAAAACCTCAAATCAACCTGTGCAAACATGTTCATCCAGGAACCGGGAAAGAGAATGTCGATTTGGTAAGTACCAACAATCTTTCGGCGAAGCCTTTTCAGAGCAAGTCGTGCAGCATCTCCGATCTTTGGCTTGAAAGTTCTGATCAAATCTCCGAAATGCCGAATCTGGACATTGAATGTCTATTGGAGCCGGAAGCATCAATTCTCCACCAGATCTGCACATTGACGTCGATCCAAGCCTCTGGCTGCTCCTGCTTTCACAATATTCCGACAACGGAGAAGGAAAAACGTCACCTATGTTCTACTCCGGCTTACAAGCAAACCAAACCAAATAGGATTTGACGAAAACGTTGGTTGCTGATTCGTCGGACTCGGACGGAGGAAGTTAGGGAAATGGAGCAGGCATCGTGGAGGATTTTGATTTTGTGATGAGAATGAGATCATTGACTAGTGGGCTGAGTAAACGCTTGGGTTGACTGGGCAATGAAAAAGAATGGAGTGCATAAGGAGGGGTAATTTTGACATTCCACCAGTAGCTGGAAAACCACGTATGTGGTTAATTGAGTTGGTAGGAAGAGGGACGCGTGCTCCGATGAATACGCCGGCAAGCTCCCACTACTCTTCACACATCCATCAAAATTGGATTCAAACTCTGTCATCATTGAGGTAAGCTTCTGCCAATTAAATATATGGGAGGTTTGGCTGTAAATAGAGCAAAATTTGAGAGACAATCTGGGGGGGCTGCAACAAAATACTATCGAGCAAAACTCCCATCGGCCTCCTTCTTCATCCTCTTCAATTTAAAGCCCTTCATCACCAACTTCCACAACCATTAGCTCCGAAAAATCAAGACGGAGCCACCCAACCTTTCCAATCTGCTGGAGATGGCCTGGCGGAGGAGAATTCGTCGAAAAACCGTCTCCGACTCAGAACCTATTTTCTCTCCAACCAGAGCTCTACTGGCCACAAAATCACCTCCAAATGCCTCCTCCATTGTCTACGCACCAACCGACACCTGAACCGTGGCCGGAATCCGTCGCCGCTGCTGCAACGGCCGGGGAAGTCGTGATGTAGAAGATGAGTTTTAATGTCTTTGGTAAAATCGTAACTAGAGTCCTTTGTCGTTTACTTTTAGCCATATTTAACTTAAACCTCTTAGTTGTCCTTAATTTCATTTAAGCAACCCTATTAAGTCTAAAACTTGACAAATTAGGCACTATTGCCTTTTATTTGTATCTTTAAAATCTATTACACTAAAGGGTGTTATTTTAATTCTAAGATATTTTGAGCCTCACTTGGTTATCCAAATTACGTAGAATATTTCTTCTTCGTTTTTTAGTGTTATTATTTATTTATTTATTTATTTATTTCTTTGTGGTTACTTATTACTTTTTTATAAAATCAAGAAAAAATCTAAAAAGAGAACTAGTGGTACCAATTTTGGGCACTTGAAAATTTATGATTTTCATGCATAACAGATAAACAAACACAATTTTCTCGTAGACTATTTTTAGGTTTCCAATTTACCTATGACAAAGATTGGTGGCGATTCCTGTAAAAAATCACATCGCTACAGATGACGACTCCACTGGGGATTGTTCTGGCCACAGAACGGACTTGTTTCTATTTATTTGCCTGATTTTACCCTTTTCTTTGTGTTGTGTTTCCATTGTACATAATGTAAGACACACACAACATTCATGTTGCATCCATAACATAGAGCTCCCTACCCGAACTCTAAACAAAACAAGTTCTTTCTAAGAGGAATGCAGTGTCGTTGTAGACGTTATTCTCCAAGCCTTCACCGTTTCTTAGTATGGAAGTAGTGCTAGCCCCGTGGGACTAATATTCCCCGCATGGACTCACGAAAACCTACGACCCAGATTAATCCATTCCTTACATGTCCTTCGTGGATAAGGATTGCGCCGTCTTTATTCAACGATGGGACCACCACCCTTAACCTTTTGGTTAACCATATCCCTGCATATAGTTCACCCGTGTCTAACACTTCGAATCGACCTTAGATTTCCCTACCCATTTATTTTTTTACCCTTAGGCATGTGTTTCTTGATTCACATATTGGTCACATATTTGAACACTAAAAGCATCAAAGGTTTGAAAGGATAAAGTTTGAACACTAAAAGCATTTGGCTAGAATAAATTTGTTAGGATCAAGTTGGAACACTAAAAGAATCAACGTTTAGAAAGTATAAACATGTCAATCATTTAAGGAACAAGTGCGAGACTTTACATGAATTGCAAATGTCACAGCCGAGGGAATTTTAGCTCAATATCCAATACACTCAAGTGATTATGCGAAGCTAAGAGTAAAGTGACTTTAAGTTGGTGGGAATCATTGGTTCATAGGGAGTTATTTCTTGTAGAAATTGTCCATTCAAATCATTTGTTCTTTTCTCTAGATTGAATCTGGAATTTAGGGTATTGTCTTTGTTGCAACAAACATCTGTTATTCCTTTTCTTGAAACGAGGAGGGGTAAATGTGCACAGTGGAATCCTTCAGTAAAATTCACATCATAGTTATATTATTCTCTCCCTCGTTTCAAGATACTTTCACCAAATCCGAGCATAACTAGTGTCACCGATGAGTAAAAAAGAGGACTTCGTAGTGGCTATCGAAGACATTGCTAAATCAAGTGGGAGTGATTCTAATGTGACCTTCCAATTTTTACTATTGGATTCACTCTGGAGAGATGTAATTTCAATCACTACAGTGACGATAGAAGTCTGTCAAGAATAGAGAATTTTAGGTATAAAAAAGGGGTTCATTCATCATTTTAAAAGATGGAAACCTCATTCACAAAAATGGAAGCATGAAGAAAAGCATGAATAGCTTCTTAGAACATGATAAAGATAAATGCCAAGGTTGAGATCAAGAAGTCAAGATGCATGCAACTCAAGTTCAAAAACATCAAGTCAAGTTACCTTCAATTCATCAATTCTCAAGCGAAGGATCGGAAGTCAAGATGCCATCAACACATAAATACCCATGACTTTAAAAAAATGGAGAAGAAAAGCAAAAAGGGGTCCAAAATATTCTACTCCGTTGTCTTTAGTTTGAAAACTCTAAAGTTATGAGTAGTGTTAGTGGCCATTTGTCTCTACATTTTAGTCAGAAGTAATCGGGTACATGTACCATAAACTACTTATGCTCGCATGATAATGACTAAAAATCGCAAGTCAAACAAGGTCTCGCCCAAAAAACAAAAAGAAAAAAACATAAGTCATGATGTCTAAACTAAAAACATGCAAAGGCAGTTTAGATAGAAGGCATAATTTGAAGCAGTTATTACCAGCCCAATGACCAAGCGGGCAACAAAGCTCAAATAGTCTCAACCACTTCTCAAGTTTCTCAAGAGCCGCACATCATGAGAGTTAGGGGCAACATTTAAAGGTCGTTCTCATTAGATAAGGTGGTGATTTCATGATTGGCACTATCGGGTCTTACAAAGAAGTCAGTTCTCTCATTGGGGATATTCTCAAGCCTCTCACCCAAACTACCCTACTTTTCATAAGCCCGTCATCAGTAGATGCCACTTTCCATAAAGAACCACTCGATTAGTATTCTTTCTTCTAAAAAGTCTCCTCATAAGACAATCCTTTATGCTAAAAACCTTTTTTCTACCCTCCCACATTTTACTTCTTCAAGTTGAAGAGGGGAAGAATCACAAAGTTATAATAATGACACAAGGACCATCATATATTTTGTCAAGCTCTACAAATCGATAAGAGTTTTCTTTGAGGATCAACCATTAAACAGTAATAAGTATGGACCTTACCTCTAGGAGTGTAAGGCAAACTCGGAACCCGAACCGAACTTACGGGTTAGCCTGGGTAGCCTGAACCCGACCCAAACCCATACCCGAACCCGACCCAGCCCATCACCTGATCCTAACGGGCCCTACCCAGACCCCACCCAGCCCACAGTCCCGGCGAAGCCTAGTGCTAACCCGCGCTTTTCCTGGGCTCAAACAGCACTGTTAACCCAGTTTAACCCCCCCGCGAAACCCAGGCTAGCCCAGCCCAGCGCACCTCTTGCTTCCCAAACCCGCCACCTAGCCCTTAACCCCAGCTTATCCTACCTAGCCCACCCCAGCTTAACCTGGCTCAACTCCTGGGCCAAATCTAACCCCCTACCCAGCCCGCCCACCCAGCGCTACCCAGCCCACCTCCTGCATCACCAGCCCAACCCACCCGCATCTCACCCCAGCCTAACCCAGCCTATTGTTGGATTATTTCTTTTGCAAGAAAACGATTTTGATGATTACAAAAGTTTTGGGTCTTTTATGAAAAGTTTTGAAAAGCTTGGTGAGCTGTTAATGATTATGCATTTTGTTCAGTTAAATGTATTATGTATTTCGGGCTACGTTTTGCCAGGCCCAAGTTGCTATGTAGACTAAAAGCCCACTCGGTAAATGTGTTTACGTGGAAGAAAAATAGTGTAGTAGTTGTAAGTGTATAGGACTCTTACTTGTAATACGTTCCAAGTTTGAACGTTAACTCCAGCTGATTCCATGGAGATTTTCGTGCGCATCTTACATCGTTCGAGAAAACAGAAATAGGCTGTTGGACGCTCCTCTCTCCGGCTATTTAAAGCGTAAGCAAGGCTTCATGAAGAAATAGTTCAGAGATTGATCAAGAACAAAAGCTCTCATTTTGCAAAGAAACACCGATCATTCTAAAGCTCTCCAGCACTACATATTTCAAGATCAAAGTCTCTACTTCGTTCTAGTTTGCCTACTTTATTTTGAGAGAGAGAAAATCTGGTTTAAAACGTTTTTGTGAGTTTTTCGTGAAAAACCTCAACAGGTTGAGTAGTTTTCTACAAAACAGTTTTTGTAAGGTTTGTTTTGGTGAGCCTCGGGAAAACCAAACAAGGATTTTGTTAGGTTATTAGTGAGCCTTTGGGGAAACTATTTCGGTGAGTGTTAGGTTGTTTTGGTGAGCCTTTGGGAAAACCAAAAATAGGTTTTAGTTGAGCCTTGGGAAAAACTTTGTATACTTTAGGTTTGTGTAACCGTTTTAAAGTATAGTGGAAGGAACTCTCAAGTGGTGAACTTGAGGAGAGGGACGTAGGTCGTAGACCGAACCTCATATATTCTTTGTGTCATTCTTTTCAGCATTTTTATTTGGTTTCTCGTTTTACTTCTTTACTGTCGCGCTTTTTGTAAACGGGTTGAGTTTGCTACAGTATCTTTGTTTTAAGAAAAAGGATTCGTTTTTAGAGTCAACCAATTCACCCCCCCTTTTGGCTGCCTTTCTGGGACAACAATTGGTATCAGAGCAGAGTGATCTGTGATAAAACCTCACGGTTTCAGATCCAAAGATCAAATGGCATCAGTTCCAAGCATGATTCTTGAAGGTTACAATCCATCAAGACCTCCACTTTTCGATTCCGCAAACTTCAATTGGTGGAAGACAAGAATGCAAAATCACATTCAGGCACAAGACCACCATCTCTGGAGGATCATCAAGGCAGGACCGCAAGTTCCAACCATCGCTACTGCTGATGGGAAAATCGAACCAAAGCCTCTTAGAGACTACACTCCAGATGATGACAAAATGTGCACAATGAACGCAAAGGCGGTAAATGTGATTTTATGTGCTTTAACTCCTGATGTTTTTAATATTGTTTCTGCTTATGACAGTGCGCATGAGATATGGAATAAGCTACTAGTGACCTACGAAGGAACGGATCAAGTCGAAGATACCAAAATGTTCATGTTGGTCAAGGCTTATGAAATGTTTACAATGGATCCAAAAGAAACAATTTCAGACATGCATAGAAGGTTCAATGAAATCATCACACCACTTCGGCAGTATGGTAAGATCTATACAAATGAAGATTTGGTAAGAAAAATTCTTTGGAGTTTACCTTCAACTTGGAGGAGTACTGTTGAAGCCATTAATGAAGGAGGTAGTATCAAAACTATTAGTGTTGATGAACTATTTGGAAAACTAATGACCTATGAAATGAAGGATAGAGAAGATGAAAGGATGAAAAGGAAACAAAAGTCAATTGCCTTGAAGGTAAGTGAATCAGAAGCAAGTTCATCAAACGAGGAAGAAACCGGTGATGAGGCGGCAATGATTGCAAGAAAAATCAAAAAATTGCTCAAATATAAAGGGCGATATCAACAAATGAAGGAAAAAAGGAACAGCCCCTTCAAACCTCCAATTTGTTACAAATGTAGCGGAAGAGGTCATATGCAATTTGACTGCCCAAAGAAATGAAGGCAGCTCCAAAAAGCAAAAAGAAAAAGAAGGTTCGGACAAGAAAAGATTCTTCAAGAAAAGAAGGCCCGGATTGAAAGGAATGACAGCATGGAGTGATAGCTGTTCAGACACAGAGGAATCATCCTCAAATGGAGAAGAAGAGGCACACTTATGTCTGATAGACGATGAAGAAAGCTGCACCTTCCAGAGCTGTCAACTCGTTGACTATGAAGCTAGACAGATCAATCTGTTGAAACATGCCTAATGGCTACCGCTGAATCGGAGGTAATGAGTAATGCTGAATCCTTTAATTCCTCAAATTCTTACACTGATGAAAGAGATCAATTGTTCACTGAAGTATGTCGAGATTATGATACTCTTGTCAAAAGGCTTAAAACCGAAAATATGACGTTAAAAGATGAGATAGCAAAATTGAGAACTAATAATGAAAAATTGGAGAAAACCCTGGCAGGTTTTATTAATGGTGAGAAGAACTTAGAAAATCTTCTTGAGAGTCAAAAGTCTTACTATGACAAAACCAGAATAGGTTATAGTCATAGAAAAACGTGTCCTCAAAAGAAGCTTGCTAATGTCACCTATATAACTTGTGAGAAATGTCATCAAAAAGGACATAGTAAATTTGAATGTCTTTTGAAATGGATATTTCAGATATGGTGTTAAGCAAATTTGGATTATCAAAAATGCTACTAACATTTCTGGACCCAAAAAGAAATGGGTACCAAAAGTCAGACGAAATGTTCAACCTGTTTAGGTCTTGAAGAAGCATACATGGTACTTGGACAGTGGCTGTTCAAGGCACATGACTGGAGACAAGAGCAAGTTCTTCAGTTACACACCAAGAAAAGGAGGTACAGTATCATTTGGTGACAACAGCAAAGGCCAGGTACTAGGTATTGGTAAGGTTGGTAAGATTGGATCATCTACTATCAATAATGTACTGCTAGTTGAAGGACTGAAGCACAACCTGTTGAGTATTAGTCAATTATGTGATAGTGGTTATTATGTTACTTTCAAATCAGACTAATGCCATGTGATTGAAAAAACGTCGAACAACATTAAGTTCATTGGTAAAAGGTGTGGAAATGTCTACACATTTGATTTAGATGACTTATCTTCTTTTAATGTGAAATGTCTTATTACCTCTAACAAAGATGATAGTTGGCTTTGGCACAAAAGATTAGGACATGCAAGTATGTATACAATTGCAAAACTGTCAAAGAAAAACTTGGTACGAGGACTGCCAAAGATCAGATTTGACAAAGACAAGGAATGCGAGGCTTGCTTGAAAGGAAAGCAAACAAGAGCTTCCTTTAAAGCTAAACAGGTTGTGACCACGACAAAGATTCTGGAGTTATTACACATGGATCTATTCGGTCCAATCTCAACGACCAGTCTTGGAGGTAAACAATATTGTTTAGTTATTGTTGATGATTACTCAAGGTATACATGGACTTTCTTCCTTGCTAAGAAGAGTGAAACTCACGAAGTATTTGTCAACTTTGTTAAGAAAGTGCAAAATGAGAAAGGTGATAAAATTGTCGCAATAAGAAGCGACAATGGAGGTGAGTTTGTTAATACAGAAATGGAATCTTTTTGTGCTTCATTTGGTATCACTCACAATTTCTCTTGTGCAAGAACACCCGAACAAAATGGTGTTGTGGAAAGGAAGAATCGCACCATTGGAGAAATGGTAAGGACTATGTTAAATGACCACTCTCTTCCTAAGTATTTTTGGGCAGAGGCAGCAAGCACTTCATGTTATATACTCAATAGAGTTTTGATTAGGCCCATCCTAAACAAAACTCCATATGAGCTTTGGAAAGGTAAAAAGCCAAATATTTCTCACTTTCATATTTTTGGATGCAAATGTTTTGTGCTAAACTTGGATAAGCAGCATCTTGGTAAGTTTGATTCGAAAAATGATGAGGCTATTTTTCTTGGTTATTCTTTGAAAAGTAAAGCCTTTAGACTTTTTAACAAAAGGACTTTAAAGGTAGAAGAATCAATACATGTTATTTTCGATGAGGCTAACAATGTTCTCAGAGAAGATGATGATACTCCTGGAAGTCCAGCAGACACAAGTCAGAAGAGCAGTGAAGAAAAGAATCTGACTGGAGGCCAAGCAGATGAGAGTTCTGAAGGAAAAGATCATTCTCAACCTGTTGAGAATGTTCCAGAAAGAACAGAAGAACAAAACTCAACTGCTGTACAGCCCTCACAAACACTGCCTCATGAGTGGAAATTCAAGCACAAATCAAGTCACCCTCAAGAGAATATTTTGGGTGATGTAACCCAAGGGGTAATGACACGCTCTTCCTTAAGAAATTTCTGTGCTTTTCAAGCTTTTGTTTCACTAGTCGAACCTAAGACTATTGATGAAGCTTTGCAAGACGAAAACTGGATAAATGCTATGCAGGAAGAACTGAACCAGTTCAAAAGGAATGATGTATGGGACTTGGTTATCAGACCAAAGAATCATTCTATAATTGGTGCCAAATGGGTTTTTAGAAATAAACTTGATGAAAATGGTGTTGTCACAAGAAACAAAGCAAGATTAGTTGCTAAAGGCTACTCACAGGAGGAAGGGATTGATTTTGATGAAACTTTTGCTCCTGTAGCTAGACTTGAAGCAATAAGAATGCTTTGTGCCTTTGCTTGCTTTATGAACATTCAACTTTTTCAAATGGATGTAAAGAGTGCTTTTCTAAACGGGTTTATAAAAGAGGAGGTTTATGTAGAACAACCTCCCGGTTTTGAAGATCCTCATTTTCCAGACCATGTTTATAAGTTAAAAAAGGCTCTTTACGGATTAAAGCAAGCTCCAAGAGCTTGGTATGAAAGATTGAGTACTTTCTTGGATAATCATGGTTTTACAAGGGAAAAAGTTGACAACACCCTATTCATAAAGTCTTCTAAAAATGACATTCTGGTTGTTCAAATTTATGTTGATGATATAATCTTTGGAGCTACTAATCAATCCGTGTGCAAGGAATTCTCTAAGTTAATGCAGGGAGAATTCGAGATGAGCATGATGGGCGAACTTAGCTATTTTCTTGGACTTCAAATCAAGCAATCAAAGGAAGGGATCTTTATAAGTCAAGCCAAGTACATTAAAGATATTCTGAAGAAGTTTGGCTATACATCAGCAAAGCCCAATTCCATACCAATGAGCGCTACGGTAAAATTAGATGAAGACTCGAATGGTAAACAGGTTGAGCAAAAACTGTTTAGAAGCATGATTGGTTCTTTGCTTTACTTAACTGCAAGTCGGCCTGATATTTTGTTCAGTGTATGCTTATGTGCTAGATTTCAGTCAAACCCAAAAGAATCCCACATGCATTGTGTCAAAAGAATTTTTAGATATTTGGTTGACACACCAAATCTTGGGCTGTGGTATTCAAAAGAAACGGCTTTTGAACTTCATGGTTTTTCAGATGCTGATTTTGCTGGTAGCAAAGTAGATAGAAAATCTACTAGTGGTTCATGTCAGTTCTTAGGAAGTTGCCTAGTTTCATGGTTTTCAAGAAAGCAAAATTGAGTTGCTCTATCAACTGCGGAAAGTGAGTACATAGTCATGCGGGAAGCTGTGTAGCTCAAATTTTGTGGATGGTTCAACAACTGAAGGATTTTGGTTTTAACTTCAGGAAAGTTCCTATTAAGTGTGACAACACAAGTGCAATTTGTTTGGCTAAAAATCCAGTTCATCATTCTAGAGCTAAACACATTGAGATAAGATATCATTTCATTAGAGAACATGTTGCTAATGAGAATGTTTTGCTTGAGTTTGTTGATACAAATAATCAGCTGGCGGACATATTCACAAAACCACTTTGTGAAGAGAGATTCAGCTATATAAGAAGAGAATTGGGCATGAGCAATTCAAGGTAATTTCAGGTACGTATTCCTAAACCTGTCTAGAGTCTGTTGAATGAAATAAGGACATGTAATATGAAAATTGATTTCATATATATGTGCTCTTAATTTCTGAAAGTAAATTGGTGCATGAACATTCCCAGAATTTATTTTTAAAACAATGTTTTTGGACTTGTTCTTGTATTTTCGGTCAAAGAAAACTTTGGGAAGAGGAGAAGTTATTTTTGGGATAAAACAGATATTTTACTAAGGGTAAAAGAGTATTTTTTTAAATATTTTACCGTGTAATAAAACCCCTCTTCCACACTCTTCTTTTCGTCTCTGACACTCTACCTCTCTCTCTCTCTCCTGAAAAACGAAAAACCTTCAGACTCCTTAGCCAAGCACGATGGCCTCCTCCTCTCAAAACCCTAGCCCCAGCAATTCCCAATTCCAGCAGACCCTAGTCAACTATTCGAGTGATTCAAGCGACGAAGAAGACCGCCATTCTCAGTCACTCGAGAAACCTGTAACCACCAAAACCATGGCCTGCATCGACCTCAACTTGATGAGTTCTGACAGTGACTCCGAGAGGACAACCGATCAGCCACTTTCAGAGGTACCAACAGTTCCAAAGGCTAAGGTCTCACTAGAGGAAAGGTATTCTTCTTCTTCATCTCTGGATAGCTTTGATTTGGCTATGACTCTGACTGATCTAAAGGAGAGTACTAAAAAAAGAAAGTTGAGAGCCCCGGTTGTTCAGTCACGAAGGATAAGAACCAGAGGCAATGGGTTGAGACCGATAAGGAAAGCAGCACCTTCTTCATCTATTCAGAAGGAGACAACATCATCCACTGCAAAGCCTAAGCAACCAACTCCTAAATCCGAAAAGAAAAAGGTGGTTCGAATGCCAAAGTTGCTGAAAGCTAAAGAGGTAAACCCTAGATTTACCAAATTTTTAAGGCATTCCTATGTTACTAGAGAACTGCTAAATTCTTTTGGGATACAAGAGGTTGAAAGGTGGTTAGATCAGTATGGGTTGCTGCCTTTTGTCTCCTCCAAAGCAAAAGGGTTCAAAAATCTGGTTTCTGAGTTCTATTCCAATCTTGAAGTAGAATCAGATGGTTTCAGTGTAGTGTCTACTGTCAAAGGAAGTAGGCTAGAAATTTCTCATGAAGGGTTCTCAGCTGCAATGGGGTTGGCTGATACAGATCTTGAGGTCCCTGATACTCCTGAACTTAAGAAGGATGCATTTTTCTATTTCTTTGGAGATATAGGGGTTCCTTTTGAGCATCTCCCTTATCAGTTCACAAGTATGCTATTCAACAAGTTCAGTCATAGAGTACTTCACTGGATTATAACAGCTGTTCTGTTCCCTAAAGAAGGCACACAACTAGTAACATGGGGAGATCTCGGTCTAATGTACAAAATGGTAAAAGGAATGGAGATTGATTTCGGGAGAAGAGTAGTCCAGTTGCTAGGATTGTCTGTAGAGGGCAGACACAAAGAACATATGCCTTATGCTGTGTTGATCAGCTCAATGCTTCAGAATCATGAAGTTGTGGGGACAGAAAAACTTGAAACATGGGAAGCCTTCACCTATCTCCTTAAACCTACGGTTAAGAAGAGTGGCTTTAAGGAAAATGCAGAAGGTCAGTGGATCAGAATTCCAGAAAAACATGGCATGGCACTTCAGAAGGTAAGAGAACTCGGCAACTTAAAGGCTGCACAAAAGCAGCAAAGAGGAAAGGAGAAAGAGCAGAAGGAATCTCAACCTGTTGACCCAGCAACAGAGGACAGAGTGGTTGAGGATCAAGAGGCTGTGACTGAAAGAGCTTTGATTGTCTACAACCCCCTCCAAATCCCTGAAATCCCAGACCTCTGGAGTACCCCACCACAGTCCCCAAGCTCGTGCTAAACCAGACCCCTATGTGTCCTGTGTCAAGTACACTTTTCTTTTGAACAATTTCATTATGTTTAAAACTCTGTTTCTATTTCAAACTTCTGGGATGCACGTACATTCTGTTGCCTTATAGCACCTTCCTCTATGCTTTATGATGGTTATTACACTTTTTGATTATGACAAAAAGGGGGAGAATATGGGATATATATTTGGTTAATGGTTTGGATATATTATTCTTGTTGAATGCGTGCTGGTATGATCTTGTTCTTTTGCAAATGAGTATAAGCTTGCTTACTGTTATTTGTTCTTATATGTAAAGAGTTGTGCTAAGTTCAGGGGGAGCTTTTTAAAATGTTTCAAGGAGAATTTGTTCAGGGGGAGTCTTTTCAAAAATCTAAACTTTAGTTTTGTCATCATCAAAAAGGGGGAGATTGTTGGATTATTTCTTTTGCAAGAAAACGATTTTGATGATTACAAAAGTTTTGGGTCTTTTATGAAAAGTTTTGAAAAGCTTGGTGAGCTGTTAATGATTATGCATTTTGTTCAGTTAAATGTATTATGTATTTCGGGCTACGTTTTGCCAGGCCCAAGTTGCTATGTAGACTAAAAGCCCACTCGGTAAATGTGTTTACGTGGAAGAAAAATAGTGTAGTAGTTGTAAGTGTATAGGACTCTTACTTGTAATACGTTCCAAGTTTGAACGTTAACTCCAGCTGATTCCATGGAGATTTTCGTGCGCATCTTCTGTTCTGAGAAAACAGAAATAGCTGTTGGACGCTCCTCTCTCCAGCTATTTAAAGCGTAAGCAAGGCTTCATGAAGAAATAGTTCAGAGATTGATCAAGAACAAAAAGCTCTCATTTTGCAAAGAAACAGCCGATCATTCTAAAGCTCTCCAGCACTACATATTTCAAGATCAAAGTCTCTACTTCGTTCTAGTTTGCCTACTTTATTTTGAGAGAGAGAAAATCTGGTTTAAAACGTTTTTGTGAGTTTTTCGTGAAAAACCTCAACAGGTTGAGTAGTTTTCTACAAAACAGTTTTTGTAAGGTTTGTTTTGATGAGCCTCGGGAAAACCAAACAGGGATTTTGTTAGGTTATTAGTGAGCCTTTGGGAAAAATATTTCGGTGAGTGTTAGGTTGTTTTGGTGAGCCTTTGGGAAAACCAAAAATAGGTTTTAGTTGAGCCTTGGGAAAAACTTTGTATACTTTAGGTTTGTGTAACCGTTTTAAAGTATAGTGGAAGGAACTCTCAAGTGGTGAACTTGAGGAGAGGACGTAGGTCGTAGACCGAACCTCTATAAATTGCTGTGTCATTCTTTTCAGCATTTTTATTTGGTTTCTCGTTTTACTTCTTTACTGTCGCGCTTTTTGTAAACGGGTTGAGTTTGCTACAGTATCTTTGTTTTAAGAAAAAGGATTCGTTTTTAGAGTCAACCAATTCACCTCCCCCTCTTGGCTGCCTTTCTGGGACAACACCTATCCCCCCTGACCCGATAACCTTACCCCTCACCCGACCCAACTTCCATACCCTAGTCTGACCCAACCCGACCTAACCTTCCCTCAATCTGACCACCCAAGACCCGACCCAACCCAACCCACCTATTACCTGAACCCAGCCACTCATAAAAACCTCACCCTTCACTCCTCTACTCCACCTTCGACTCACACACACACATTACATCAATTTCTTCACTCCTCACTCATTTCAAGTCACATTTGAGCTCAGATGACAAAGGTAAATCTATCATCCCTTTCTCTTTCGAATTTCCTCTCCAAAGTTTCAATTTTTGAGCCAAAACCTAGATTTTGAGATTTGAGTTCCTATGTTTGTTTGATGCATTTCTTGTGTGATTCAACTCACATTGTGAGTGGGTAGGTGATTAGAAGCATGTTTCTGGTGCAAAAGTGCCTGTCACAGACCGTGTACAGTGCTAAGATATTGTCCGCTTTGGGGTTACGGCCCAGCCTTTTCCCCCTCACGGTTTTGTTTCTAACGGAATTGATGGTCTTGGGGTTACGGCCCAGCCTTTTCCCCCTCAATCCAACATCCGTTAAAAGGCCTTTTGAAGGGAAGGAGGGTGATGTACATTATATACACCATAATCCCCCTTTAAACCTTCCATGTGGGATGTAACATCCACCCCCCCAGGGAGCCCAGCGTCCTCGCTGGCACATGTGCACTGTACAACCTGGCTCTGATACCAATTGTTACAGACCGTGTACAGTGCCAATATATTGTCCGTTTTGAGGTTACGGCCCAGCCTTTTCCCCCTCACGGTTTTGTTTCTAACGGAATGGATGGTCTGGGGTTACGGCCCAGCCTTTTCCCCCTCAATCCAACATCCGTTAAAAGGCCTCTTGAAGGGAAGGAGGGTGATGTACATTATATACACCATAATCCCCCTTTAAACCTTCCATGCGGGTAAGCTCGGGTCGTGTAGATCACAAATATATCCAAGTGTTGGGGATTTTGGACTTCGGAGCGCGTAGTGAAGCGCAAAGCTGGAGTGCGGGCTTCTGACATATCCGGGTACCTTTGTTTTATTGATTGGTTGTGATGTTATTCTGTGTTATGAATATGATCTGCTTCTGTGTTTAAGGTTTTGGAGTTTGGTTTTGAGATTCTGAGATGAATTTCTGCATCATGCATTGCATTACACTACAGAGCCTTAGAATACTGCTGCTAGCTTTTGGTAGAGAGAGAGAGTTAACTGTTTTGGATAATTGGTTATGGGATAAATTGGTTTTGGTTTGGATTTTTGGATATGGTTATATCGGTATTTGGTTGGTTTGGTTTAAGGAAATTGGTTACTACACGCAGACAGCGTGATCGGGTACCGGAGGGTCGGGATCGGGATCCCACACCTCCGAGGTTCAGGAGATGGGTTCAGCGTAACCCAGGGCCTGAACAACCACACTCACCACCCCCGAGGTTTCCGCAGCCCAGGGACCCCCTCCCAATTTGGTATAGGTATTGGGATGGGTTGGCTGTTGAAGAATTTTGTGCACGTTGGTTGTGCTAACCGTAGCCTTACGGTTTCTGGAAATGTATTACCTTTCATGAGTTCTGATGGGTTGGAGGCGGTAAGGAGCAGGATGGAGCTGCAGGTTCTGGAATGTGTTCCGATCGTGGACTTGGAGGAGGATCAGAGTGCGCAGAGCAAGCGTAGTGGGCCCAAGGTATATCGGTCTTTATGAGATTCTAGAGCAAGTAGGCAGATTGGCTTTACCCCCCGACTATGTCTGTTATACAGGATGTCTTCCAGGATGACCTATAGAGGGTCAGTTAGGTATGGATTTGGTACTGTCTGGGGTTGCTAGGTAGAAATACCGGCAACTGACTCGGGGCGCAACGAGATGCACCCTGAGGGTTGAGACGCCGCTGAGAGGCTCAGGATGGTAGTCTAAACTACCACTCCCGTCGCACTAGGACGGTGGTTCTATTATGCCTAGTAAAGGGGAAGTATATATGTTCTGGTTGGTAGCGACACCCGTATGGTTCAGGTTACTCTTGGAGGACCAAGAGTTCTAAGGGGGGAGAATGTTACGGTCACCCCGAGCGGGTTTTGACCCGGGGCTCCGGTTTTGACCTGCGGGTCACGGTTTTGGGCGGTCAGACAGCTCCCGGGACTTATCTGAGCATTATTTTTGGAAATCCTTCGGGTTTGAAGGTTGTGTGGGTCCCCCGGACATTTTCGCCGAAAATATTTTTCGGGGCCGGGGGTTGTCTCGGGACGTACAGCGGGTTCGGTAGCGCTCCCGGGACCTCGGATTGCGAAACCGTTTGCATATTTGGATTCATGGGATCGTCCTGCATCGTTTTACGGAGTATATTTTCTGGGGCGGGACGTGCGGTCCCGGGCGACTCCCGGGGCTCGGGACGGAAATCCCAGGGCCCGGGATGGAAATTTGCGACGGCTTGGGTGTAAAGTATGTTATATTTTGAGACGGATTTTATGGTAATATTTGAGGATTTTTGGGTATGGTGTGATTTTGGTCCGGGTTAGTACGCGCGCGTCGGGTTTTGCTCGGGTTCAGCGGGCACGGTAGGACACTCTGGTTTTGCAATTGGACATGGGGAACAGGTTTTGGGTGTGTTATGATGTTCCGAGGGTTGTGTTCAGTTTTGGTTCCAATTGTGGTTTGAAAATTGTGGTTGGGCTAAAATTGCAACTTTTTGGGAAAGTTTAATGACTAAATTGTAATTAACCGAAAAGACACCAATAATAGGAAAAGGACAAAGGGAAGAGGCGGCTGAATTGGAAGAGATAAGGGACACTTGTCCCTTCTTCATTAAAGATGGAAGAAAAAGAAAAGAAAAGAAAAAGAAAAAGAAAGTATTTAAGGAAATGAAAATGGAAAAAAAGCTATTTTTCTTCTTCCTTCTCTTCTTCTTCTCTGCCGAAACAAGGCAGCCATGAAAACGCCATTGTTGAGCTCAAAGGTGAACTTGGTGGAAACTTAAAGAAGCTTCGAGGTAAGCATGTCAAAATGATCCTTGTGTTCTGTAAGTGAATAATTTGAGGCCGGTTTGTGAAGTTTCAGCCCGGTTTGTAAACCGTGAGCTGCTGAAGTTTAGAAGTGGTTATGAAACCATCTTCTCTACTTGATTTCTTGGTTTCTAAACGTTCCCGACACCTTCTTGTGCATGTTTGATAACAGGAGCGTAGGAAGAAACGCGCCTGAGGTAGTGCCGAAGTGCGTCTGAAACATTTGGTGTAAAATCCAACGGTGGATTCAGCGAAAGGTAAGGATATGTTTGTGATCAGAGCGATGTTCTGATTCTGATGGTGTAATTGGTTTTGTTAGAACGGGCTCGGGGTGAAAGCCGTTTTTTCCGGCCAGAGCCTCGGTTTTGGCGCCAATGATATTGGCTGATTTTGTGAATTCTGAACATATATTCTATATCTGTGGATCATTTGTGAACAGGGGTAGGCAGAAACGCAGCTGAAACTCTGCCGAAATTTGTACCGGGACAACTGAACGAGAATTTTGATTCGGACTTGTGAGAACGATTTGGGAAGAAGGTATGATTTGAATGCTTGGTTGTGTTTATGGGTGTATGAATAACGATGTTCTAACTCGGTTCGTAAAACCGAGCTTTCTGTGGATTTTTGCGGGAGAGTGCGGGATTGTGTGGGTTTGGTTTCTGTGGGTGTATTTTGATGTGTTCTGATTGGTTTGTGGTTGTTCAGCTTGATTCTGCATTGGTAGAGCAGTGTGGAACCATCAGAGTTGAGTTTGCACTTTTCAGACCGGGAGCCGGGATTTCCCGGGAGTTGTGCTGCAGGGCAGTGTTTCAAGGTAAGGGTTCAACTTCTCTCGTTATGCATTCTGGAATGGGACATTATGTATACCGGGTTTAGTTGAGGCAGGTTCCGGGTTGAGGACGGTGGTTCGGTGATCCCGGGACCAGTCACATGGTAGGATACTGTTTGTAGCTTGTTCTGCTTCAAGGCCCGGATGGTCTTGGAGGCCACGGGTTTATATTATGTTCTGTATATACGCGCTAGGCGCCAATATTTATACTTATACGTTTTTGGTATATTCTATTATGTTTTGCATATGCATTATTATATGTTATGTTCTGTGATGAGATCCGGATGCATGGCGATGCCGGTTGGACCGGGGAAGATGTAGCCATGGTCGGGGAAGATCTAGCCATGGTCCGTGACATACGGGGTTTGGTATGATACTTCTGTTCTGTTGTGTCCACACTGAGGGTGACGACATTATGTTTGTATCCGCACCGGGAGTGCTGATATTCTGTTCTGTGTGTCCGCACTGGAGGTTGCCGACACTTTACGTATACACGCACCGGGAGTGCAAGTATACTTCTGTGACCCTACGATAGTTTGGGGATCGCGACCCCAGCCGGTACCGTGCTTCTGTTCTGTATATTCTGACCTCTTAGAGATGGCTGTCGTACTGTGGTCAGCGGTTGGACCGCATGTGATGGGTTCCGGCTCACCTCTGACTCTGCATACATTCATATATATGTATATATCTGTGTTTGTGTTTGTTCTGTTTTGCAAGTTCGGCTCAGTAGCACATCTGCAAACTGTATCTTACCTCAGCCCTTACTGGGTCATCCCGAGGACTCACCCCTTTCTGTTTACAACCTTTCAAGTCTACCTGACAAGCAACCGGCGGACTAGAGATCCGCGGTGCTTTTGGTTTTGGTTTTCAGGTATTGACAGTTCCATTGTGAAACTTCCGTTCTGTTCCGTTCTGTTCTGTTCTGCTTGGATTAAAGGGGTGGTCCCGGTAGAGGTTTCTGGTTTGTGTATCTGAATTTGGTTTCGCTGGATATACAGTTAACTAACTCTTCTCCTCTCTTTGGTTGTGTTTTAGCAGCAGCAGCAGCACCTCGTGCGGGAATCTTCTGGGCGAGAGGTTTTCCGGATTCCGCACCTAGGTATTCTAGGGTTTACTTTGGTGGCTCTGTAGCTGTAGTTGCATGCATGTATAATCAGATCATGATATTGAATATGACGTATGTTCTGGAATATGTGATGATTCTGTATCTGTCTTCTGAGTCGAGGGCGGAGCCCCGACTTGCCTATATTGGTTATGTATATGAAATGGTTTCGGTGATTTGGTTGTCATGAGTGATGAACGGTATTCCATGAACTGCATGTTTGTTTGTTAAGTTGTTTTGTATACTTGCCATGTATGTGTTCTGTAGGTTGCGGGTCGTAGTACGACCATTCTGTTATTGCGGGCCGGGTCATGGGACCACTACACGTAGCGGGTTTCGGTAGTACCGTTACCGCGCTTTCCGCCGTAGCTTCCGCTTCCGTACGTCGCGGCCGGCTCCGCCTCCGCAACCGGGCGGGGTGGTCGTGACAGTGCTAATTTCATCAAGTTGCTTCATTTTCTAGAGAGAGAAAGCTTGATTTCGGGTCTACTATGGTGATACTTGATTAAAACATGTTCTTATTAATTTTGTATGTGTGGAACACTTATTGGGACGCCTAGATGTTATGTTTAAAGTTTCACATGAATTGCTCATCTAGGTTGGGAGATATAAGGAGTTAAACCACACACATGCTTATGTTATGTTAACAAGTTCATATTTTCCGAAGTTATTTGTTTAAATTCACTTCCATACTTTCCTCTCCTCTAGAAAACATGCTTCAATTGAGTGTTGCTTCCATGTTGTGAAAGTGTGAACATTGTGCTTCAAGTGCTTCGAAATTTTGGATTTTTTTCGTGTTCTCGCCTATATCCACCAATGCTAATCTCATGGTTGTTGCGTATCATCTGTTTCTCCTAATTTTACCATCGTTTTTATAGTTTCAAGGGGACGCAAAAAGTCTCTCAGCCCATTTCTCCATCGATACTGAGGCCGGTCCCACTACCTCCATCCAGGATTAGGGGGCCTATTTGCCCCCCATGTACGACCTACCGTTCTCTCTCTCTTTTCTTTCCCCCTCATGCCATGAGGACATTGCATATTTTGGATTTAGGGGGGTATATGCATATGTCTCATGTGGGAGATTGTAGGGCGTACCTTGTGTTGTATTTGACTTGAAACACCGTGCAAGCATCTAGTTTCATGCATTCGATGATAGAATGGGGGTTTGTGTGTACTTAGCTTGAGTACTAATATAGACGGATCTTACTTGTTGAGTGTCTTGTTGAACGTTTTGTTAATTGTTACACTTTAGAATTGCATGATATAATTTTTGGATTAAAGTTGGTCTTGAGCATGAAAAATTTCTTCAAAGAGAACCGGAAACCTTGGTTAATGATATCTTGTGAAGCTTGATTTAGCTAGCTTGTGAATGAGAAATGCTAGGTGGGTGTCTAACATTTGCACTCTATGTTTGGCAACACTTGGAATGACGCTTTTGTCATGAAGCGGAGCACCGTAGCATAGCTTAATGCCTCTCTTCTAAGTGCAAGCTTGGAGTACAAGGATGCACTCTCGCGCACCTTAAGGAGGTTCGGTTGGAATGATTCTTTAGACATGTGGTTGTAGACGGCAACTGTGTGGCCTCTTGACCCTCTTCCAAACTCCAACCTTAAGAGCTTAGGAAATCATCCTCACACCCAAAAAATATATGAGAGAGAAAGAAGTAAAAAAAGGGGGAAGAAAAAGAGAAAAAATAAAATAAAGAGGAAGTAGAAATAAGAAAAAAAGAGTTTATCAATAAGGTGTGAGCAATGGGCATTCCACATTCACTTGCTAGATATGGTTTCTTGTTGGTATTCATTAAACTTGGATTCAACATTCTTTTTAAGAAGTATTAAATGCTCGAATGGCAAACGTATCCCAACTTTTGTCTCTTGCAATCTCTTTTGTAGCTTCTCACAAGTTGTTCACTTGTTCACTACACAAGACATAGGTCTTTCTTTACGAGCACTCAAGCTTTGTTGAGTAGTGATTCTTAGGTGCATGAATAGCTTTGATTCCATTTCTTACCTACATCAAATCTTTTTGTAAATATGTAGGTGGCTAGAGTAGACATCCTTGAGTCTTTACTTTCCTAAATGCTTACGTTGCTAGAGACTAGCAACATTTTGAGTTTGGGGGTGTGATGTGTGGCACACACATACCACATTTCCATGGTGTTCTAAGTCAAATTCATCACTTATTTGAGCTTATTTCTTCATTATGTGTGTGTTTTATTTGTTCGTAGACGCACACTTGAGGAGCGGAGATGGAGCTTGGAGAACCTCACCAAAGGATTTAACAAAGTGAAGCATGGAAAGAGAGGCACCCACCAAGTTTTGGCTTCTATGAATAGTACTAGAGCAGCCCCCAGAGCATCCTCTGGAGCATTTGTCATACGTGAACAGTACCAGAGCATCCCCCCAGTGCATATCCTGTTGTCCGCGTCATTTAATGAGGCCAACTCCAGTCAGCCTTGATTCCATCCGATTTGCACATTTTTTGACATGTTTACCCTTATTTTACCATGTTTTGATGTCTCATATGTCTAGGGACTCTTTTGACATTTAACAAGTGTAGAATGACTCAAATAGGGTAAGTTTTAGGTAGCTAGAACATTCTACTCGGGATTGGAGATTATTCTCTTTTTGCAGCAGCATCCATCATTTCTCCTAGGGTTTTATGTTCTCCTACTTGTTGGGATTGATGACATTGATGAGGATTCATTGAAGACCATATTCAATAGAGTTTGTTTCAGTTCTTCCCCTCTCTGTACTCATCTTTTCTTGTTATTTACTTGTTGTCTTTTTATTTTCAGCATGTGTTTGAGTGAGTAACACTCTTTTCTCTTGGGGTTTGCTTGTCTACGGGTGTACCTACGAATTTCCTAGCATCTTATGGTTTAGATATTGATTCTTGATCATTATTTATCATTGCTATGTTTTTTTGTGGCCACATTCACCTATACATCACCAAGTGTTTGTTAAAATGCCCTAGAGAGGTTTGAATGATCTTTGACTTGTGGGAATCAATTGATTAACTTGCTTTTGGTTAGAGATGACCACTAGGAATTGGTTGGTGGTTAGGTTAGGGGCTGTAATGCCTTAGGTGTTAGTGTTAGATCATGAGAATGACTAGGCTAGCATGTTTAAGAGATTAGCTTGTTTGCTAGAAATAGAAACAAGTTAGTTGTAGTAACTCACCTCTAAATCATTGTTGGAATTTGTAGGAACCCTCTTATACCCGAGCAAACCCTGGGAGATACTTGACTTGATTAGCCTTAAAACCGTTTGTTTTTGTTGTTGTTTGCATTCTAAGTTGTTCTTTGCATTAGTGCCTTGTATTCAAAGTTAGTTTAAGTTTCATTCACAACATGATTTGTCACACTTCGTCTACTGCGCAACTTCCTTTTCATTAAGCAACTTAGTTCCACTTAGTCAATTAAGCCAACTAACGCTCTTTTCCCTTGGGTTCCACACTCTTTCTCATAATCCCTATATTGTTGGGATCCTTGCATTTGAGGGCTTAAAAAGGGTAGTTATAAATATAAAACTTGTGCTAAAAAGTGACACCCTTTGCATGCATCACTTATACCCCTACTTACGTCAGACATGGTTTAAAGACTTCTGTGGAGAACATGTAATTTCTTTATCACATTTGGGGGGCGAATGGATCATTTACTCATATAATTGTTCCCGAGCGGCAAAAGAAATCAAGGAATGAAAATAAATTTTTGACGATGAGGTAATATTATATCAAGCAAGATCAAAGGCATTCATGAAGCAAGCTAGGTAAAGGAGTTTGCATCTACCAAGCATCATTGGCTTTAATTGAACATCTCCGTCATTGGTTTAAATTAAAGATTATTCTGATTTCTCGAAAGTATTGTGAACAACTTCGGACATCAAGAATTTTCGATGTCATGCATCATTACCATCATGTATCATGTACGTTGTCATCATTCATTTTCAAAGACAGGTTTCCAAGAAATACATCAAGTAAGGACTTGAATCAATGCTAATCGAATTATCTCTTTTGGGATCAAGGCAAAAGGATTTGAATGAGAAGCTCTCAACGCATTAAGGTGGCGATGATCCAAGTTTACTTCGATTTGGAAGCTTTCACAAGTTTCACTAAAGCTTCCTACACTACCATGATACGGTAACAATTCATTACACCTTATCTTTCACTTGCTTCATCTTGTACATACGAGGTACGATGCAAATTTCACATATGAACGGAGATCACTTGCGACATCTCTTATTTGAAGTTTAGTCATTTCATCAAACTTCACCATTTTCAAAAATTTGCTCATTTTATGCGATTTCTTGTTTTGAAAATTTAATCATTTTGTCAAACTTTCCATCAATCTCAATCACTCATATTTTCACCAAATGTAAGGAAGGTTCCTTAACCTTAATTTGTAGAGAAAAGTTTTTCTTCGTCGTCAACAGTAAGAAAGTTCATATCATCCTGGTCATTTTAATATCAACCAAGGTTTTTCACTAAAAGATAAGGAAGGTTCCTTTTGCATAAGCTCGAAGAGAAAGGTTTCTCTCCATATGGTAAGAAAGCTCTTACCATTCTTCTCATTTTATGATATCAACCAAGAAGGTGAGGAAAGTGTAAAAAAATTTAATTTCACAGCCACAAGATCATACATGAGAGCATAGAACACATAATTAATATGGAATAAAAACATCTTACTTGATTTAGGCTCCATCAAGAAAACGCAGCGGAATCAAGAATGATGAAGTATAGGTCTTCTCCTTTATTCCAACAGTCGGCACTCCCAATGGGTGGAGAACTTCACAATCAGATGTTTTGCCCTAATGACGTTGTAGTGTTAGTAATGGCTAAAGGAGGGACCTAGCTCTCATTATATAGAGTTTTTCATAGGCCTACCCATCAACGGCCCATGAACTCTACCGGCCCACACTTATTAAAATCCCACATATTTTATCAAATGGAGTTACTTACCCGTAATTAGATCAATCACCATATGGGTCATCTGTATGTTTTATTTGACCAATTTAATCCTTAATCCGATTCACAAAATTAGACAATTAATATAGCCCACATACAAAAAATTCTAACATTCTCCCACTTGGGCATACTAATTGTCAAGAATTTTTAAAACGACATCATTTTGAAAACAAAACAATTTTATCGGATTAAGACAACTTGAAACTTTATGTGCGCACTTTTGAAAATGATTGTTCATAAAACAACTCCAGATACCATTCCGTCCAATAAGGTTCTCAACGGAGGATCATGGCGGAAACTGCATTAATCAGGAATGTAGCCCCTTCCATGGTCACACACATCAATGCACCTTATTGACATGAACACGATATGGAAGTGTTGGAAGCAACAACAACGGCAACCGTATGATCTAAATCAGTTGTTGTTCGCTTGTCGGTCAAATTGATTTCTCTCCTTCAGCGGCACAAGCATGCTAGAGAAATCCTTTATTGCTCATCTGAGCCTGTATGTCTATAAATCTGTATGCATCTCGAGATGGCCGTTATGTGTCATAGAAGACATACAACCACAAGGCCGACATATAATGCCCCAGGCCTTTGCTTAAGATTGACAATCATCTTAAGACTTCAGCAACATATTATAGTGAAGAAATTTTATGACTGAATAACATCATTCATTATAATTTGCACTTAAATACACAAACCAAAAGTTTTTAAAAAACAGAATGATAGAGCAACTAAACAAGACTCTCACTAACCAAGTACATCAAAGGACTCTACTAATCCCATATTAGTAACATGGCTCCTAAAACTTTCAGAGCGAAGTCCAATGGTTAGAGGATCTGCAACCATATATTCAGTCACAATGTGCTCTATCTCAACTTCAGCCTTTCTAACTTGCTCCTTAATAGTCAAGTATTTGATCACCAAGTGCTTAGCCCTATAAATGCTCTTATGATTCTTGCAAAATTGCACAGCTATAAGATTGTCGCAATATAACCGAATGGGCTTAGCAATAGAATCAACAATTGACATCTCACTAATGAGATTTCTCAACCATGCGGCCTGCGTTGGAGGTCCAAAGCACGCTACATATTCTGCATGCATGGTAGACGAGGTCACAAGTGTCTGCTTGACACTTTTCCATGATACTGCACCACCTGCTAACATGAAAATGTATCCTGATGTGGATTTCCGATCATCCTTGCAACCGGCATAGTTTGAATCCGTATAGCCAACCAGCTCAAGGTTGTCAACCCTTTTAAAGGTCAACATGTAATCCTTGGTTCCCTTAAAATACCTTAAAACTTTCTTTGCAACAACCCAATGGTCATGCCCAGAATTTGAAAAATATCTTCCCAAGAGACCTACTGCAAATGCGATGTCCGGTCTAGTGCATACCTAAGCATACATCAGGCTTCCTACAACACTAGCATATGGAACATCTCTCATAGTCATTCTTGGAACATTGTGCGAAACATAGGTTTTCACCCTTAGTAATTGGCACATTCCAAGGTTTATAGTCATTCATAGTAAATCACTTTAGTACACGCTCAATGAATGCCTTTTGAGAGAGACCCAACAAGTTTCGAGATCTGTCCCTGTGGATTTCAATACCAAGAACAAATGATGCTTCACCAAGGTCTTTCATGTCGAATTTCCTAGACAAAAACTACTTAACTTCATGCAGCATGCCTAAGCCAATTGTCGCAAGTAAAATATCATCCACATAAAGGACCAAAAAGATAATTTTACTCCCAATGACCTTGTGATATATGCATCTATCGACTTGGTTTTCCACATAACTAAATGAGTTGATTACCTCATCAAACTTCAGGTACCATTGACGAGAAGCTTGTTTCAGAACATAAATAGACTTCAAAAGTCTACATACCATATGATCCTTACCAACTACCTTAAAACCTTCAGGTTGTTCCATATAGACTTCTTCTTTCAGGTTCCCATTTAGAAAAGTTGTTTTAACATCCATCTGGTGTAACTCTAGATCATAATGAGCTAAAAGTGCCATAATGACTCGAAATGAGTCTTTAGAGGACACAAAAGAGAATAAATCAACATAGTCAATTCCTTCTCTCTGTGTGTACCCTTTGGCAACCAGTCTGGCTTTAAACCTCTCAATCTTTCCATTAGGATCCCTTTTAGTCTTGTACACCTAATTATTACCGACGGGTCTACAGCCTTTAGGTAGCTAAACAAGCTCCCACTTTATTGTGTTGCATAGATTGCATCTCATCCCTCATTGCATCCCACCATAAATCCTTCTGAGGACTAGACACAGCTTCCGAAAATGTCACTGGATCAATTACATGACCAATATTGTAATCACTCTTCCCAAGATAGACTACATAATTAGAAGGTATAGCTGACCTCCTCTCCCTACTTCACCATCTAAGTGGGACCTCTACTACTGCATCCTGTGCCGGGATAACCTCTTCAACCAGTGGTTGTAAAGGTCCTTCCTTCATTGGAGTATCCACAGGTAAAGGATCCATGGTCTCTTGATGTATAGGTAGAGGGACACAAATAGTACTTACTTGTACCTCTTTATCAATCTTAAAGTGATCACATTCATCAATCACATCGTGTTCCAGGAACTTAACGGTCTGTGATTTCACAATTCTAGTACCTTTAGAATGTTCGGGGTATCCAATAAAACAACGAGTAGAACGAGATTGCAATTTATTCTCAAAGGGATTGTACAATCACACTTCTGCAGGACAACCCCAAACTCAAAAATGATTCAAGCTAGGTTTCCTACCGGTCCAAAACTCAAAAGGCGTCTTTTGAACCGACTTACTGGGTACTTGATTGGGATATAAAAGGCTGCCTTGATAGCCTCGCCCCAAAGAATGTCAGACAAATTTGTCCTACTTTGCATGCTCCTCATCATATCTTTTAAGGTGCGATTCCCTCTTTCAGCTACACCATTCTGTTCAGGACTCCCTGACATAGTGAACTGCGCCAGTATTCCACAGCTTTCTAAGTATCTGGAAAACGGGCCCTTAATTTGTCCATTGTCCTCATGTTTTCCATAATACTCGCCACCTCGATTAGATCTCACAACCTTGATAACTTTTCCCAACTGTTTCTCGACTTCAGTCTTGAAGATCTTAAACTTTTCAAGAGCTTCAGACTTTTCCTTAATCAAGTACAGGTAACCATATTGGGAATAGACATCAGTGAATGTGATAAAATATTTGGAGTTACAAACAGTATGTGAGTAAGGTCCGCTTATATCGGTGTGGATCACTTTTAATAGATCTGAGCTACGTGCAACTCCTCTTTTCTTAATTTGGTCAACTTGCCTCTACAACAATCAACACATGTCTCTAGGTCAGTGAAGTCAAGAGTAGGCAAGATGTTTTCTTTTATCAACCTTTCTACTCTTTCCCTAGAGATGTGGCCCAACCTTTTTTGCCACAACATGGAAGATTTTTCCTTTATGAGAGGTCTTTTGGCAAAAACTTTTTCAACATTATACGAGGTGACATAAATGTCATTCGGAGTCAAACACAATCTATACAGCAATGAGGACAAAGAACATGTACCAATATGCTTTGAATTCAAAAATAATTTTACCAAACTATATTATTGATTTCAAAAGCGTAACCTTCTTTGTCCAACAAGGAAACTGAAACCAATTCTGCCTAAAAGACGGTACATAGAATGTGTTATTCAAAATAACTCAAAATCCAGAATTCAAATTTAGACGAACAACTCCTATGAATTCAACTTCCACCTCTTCATTATCGCCAACGACGAGCCTTAATTCTTCTTTATTTGGCTTCCTCTTGCTTATGAATCCCTGCAAAGTGAAAGCCACATGAGTGGTTGCACCACTATCTAGCCATCAGGAACTGGATGGGGCCATAGTCAAATTGGATTCATGTAAAACAAGAGTCAATGGGTCATTACCTTTATGCCCATTCTTAGCTGACCAAGCTTTGAATTTAGGACAATCATTCCTGAAGTGACCTTTTTTTTCACAAAAGAAACATTTGCTTACTTTCTTCTAAAGCACCGGATTTGGATCACCCACTCCTCCAGTTTGACCATTAGAATGAGTCTGAACATTTTTAGGAGCATTATACCTCTTACCACCCTTCTTGTTGTGTTTTCCTGATACAACCAAGGTAGTCTGAGACTTCTCACTCTTAAGCTTCTCTTCTTCAGCGAAGCACCTGGTAATGAGATCATTGACCGCCCAGGCCTCGTCCTGAGAGTTATAAATAGTGACAAGAAGCTCATACTCCACAGGAAGGGTGTTAAGTGCTTGATGCACAATGCATGCATAAGGGAGGACAATATTAAGTGCTTTGAGTTTTGACTGAATGTGAACCATCCTTATCATGTACTCCTTAACACCATTTACTCCGTCATACCTCATGGAGTAAAGTTCTCTTAATAGGGTACTTATCTTAGCATTTGAGGATACCTTGTACCTCTAGGACACATAATCAAGGAAACCTTTTACATCTTTAAAATCGGAAATACCACTAAGCAGGTGTTCAGGAATGGACCTCTTTATAGAAAGATAGCACATGCGGTTCAATTTCTCCCAAGCAGCAAAAGCCTTCTTCTCCTCATCATTGCTTGTAGCGGTGAGATCTGCAGGCTTATCAATGATCATGGCGAGATTCACATTCACATTCGCCATCTCGAGGGCAAATTCCACATCTTGCTTCAATTTTTTTTTGAAGTTGGAGCCAGTTAACAACTCAATGGTAACCATATTGTTGTTAACAGAAAAGGTAACTGAAGAAAATTAAATAAACGCAAATGTCAATAATTTTTAAGCTAACCATGATACTTAAAGCCAAAAATAGTATCTATCTGAGAATTCAAGCACATCATCATGAAAACCACTTTAGTCAGAATCTATGACATGCAATCTTAAATTCTCACACTACGTAGTTGAATGCTCTTTGTAACGGCATCAAAGCGGGCACGACCAGTACAACTATAAATTAACCAAATGTTCGCTATATAAATTAACCAAATGTTCGCTATGTAGCTAGGGGTGTAATTCGGGTCAACCCGACGAATTTCGGGTCGGGTTGGCCCGAACCCGAAATTTTGAACTACCTATAGACATAATGTCACCCCACCGCCCCGGAACTGGCGGAAGCGTCGTAGTTGCGGAGGTTGGAGGTATAGGCGGCGGGTGATCGCGGAATTTTCTCTTAAAAGGGTGTGGACCCGAAACCCTTCCCTTAAAACATTTTTCTTACAGTTTTAAGGTTGTTACGTGTTTGCAGATTTTAAGACGTCTTACTAGTCCTAAACCTGCACCCGAGACACGTTAGTGGTTTTTACAGGATATCGCGTGTTACGGTCACCCCGAGCGGGTTGCGACCGGGTGACCCGGGGCTCCGGTTTTGGCCTGCGGGTCACGTTTTTCGGCGTTCAGGCGGCTCCCGAGCCCTATCCGAGTATCATTTTGGCGAACCCTTCCGTATTTGAGGTCGTGTGGGTCCCCCGGACGTTTCCGCCGAAAATATTTTCCTGGCGCCGGGGGGTTGTCGGGGTCGCCTCGGGACGTACAGCGGGCTCGGTAGCGCTCTCGAGATCTCAGTTTGAGAAGCCGTTTGTAGTTTTGGAGTCGTGGAGACGTCCCGGAGGTGGTTGTGGAGTTTAATATTTGGGGCGGGACGTTCGGTTTCGGGCGACTCCCGGGGCTCGGGACGGGAATCCCGGGGCTCGGGATGGAAATTTTCTGACGGCTTTGGGGTAAGTTGTGTTTTAATTTAAGATGGAATTTATGGGTATTTTTATAGAATTTTGGAGTGACGGAATTTCGGTTAAGGTTGACACGCTCGCACGTCGGGTTTTGGTTCGGGTTCAGCGAGCTCGGTAGGACACTCCGGAATGGTAAATGAACTTTTGAAAAATGTTCTGTGAATGTTATAATATTCTGAAGATTGTGTCCGAATTTCATTAATTTTGGAATTCGGTAATTATTTTTGGGCAAAAAGAATTGGAACTTTCGGAAAAATTGGGAGTTAATTAGTAATTGGCCACAAAAATCAAAAGTATTCAGCATGGGCAGCAGCAGCCCACTTCCGGCAGCATGTGTGTGTGTGTGATAAGGGACACTTGTCCTATTTGTAATTAAAGATGAGAAAAAGAAAAGAAATGGTGGAAAATATATAAAGGAAAGATAAGTCATTTTTATCACTTCTCTCCTTCTTCTTCATCTCCTCCCTTTGCCGCCATTGTCATCCTCTCTCAAGCTCTCCATGGTGTTCTTCATATTTGGCAAGGAATCAACAAGGGTTTTGGTGCAAATCATAGGTAAGGTTCTTCTCTTCTTCTCTTTGCAAGTTAGAAGCATGGATTTTGGTGGAAAAGGGAGTTTAGAACCAAAAAAGGTTTGTTCTTTGCTATGAGTTGTGATGATCTTCTTGCTTCCAAGTTTTAGTATGTTGTTCTTGGGTGGTAGGAGAGTGTTAATCAAGTGTTGGATTTTGGAAAACACATCTTGGATGAAGAAACCATTTATGGCCGAATTTCTTGGAAAAATTCCAAAATAATGTGTGTTTGTTATCTTGCTTCATGCTTCAAGTATGTTAATCCTAGCATGATTCTAAGCTTATGTGTGGATTCAATTTGATGGGAAACAAGTTGGGTTAAAAACCCCTCTTTGGCCGAATTATTAAGTGATGAGGTTTTGGTTGTTTAGGTGAAATTGGTTAATGATCTTGCTCAATAATTGCAATTGGTGATTAAAGAATGCTAATGGAACTTTGTTTGGATTGAAATGGAGGTTGGGTGAGAAATCCCCATTAAGGCCGAATTATTCAAAATTGGGGTTTTGTTGTTTTGATGCAATTGGTTAGTAAGTTTGGTTAGGAAGTGAAATTGGTGATTAGTGGGATTAATGGGAAGCTTGAACGGTTTGAATTGGAAGTGTGGTGAAAAATTGGTTAAGGATCAAATTGTTGAAGTGATTCTTTTTCTATGTTGGTGGTGTGTGTTGATTGAATTGGATGCTAAATTGGTAATGTGGGTGGGAGTAGGTGCGTTATGGTGTTTGAAATACCATTTTCGGGTTAGAAATGAGAAAGTTAGTTTTATACGGGTTTACCGGGAAAAGTGTCTGGAATGCGGGTTTAAGGGTTGGAATATGTTTGTGGGAGTTGGAATAACAAGGTTCTAGCTCGGTTCGTAAACCGAGCTTTCTGTGGAATTTTACGGGAAAGTGCGGGTTTGTGCGGAAATTGTTTTCGGGGGTTTGTTTGGATGTGTTCTGATCAAACTATGGTTGTACTGACTTGATTCTGCGTTGGTGGGGTAGCGCGGACCCGTAGGAGCCAAGTTGTGCATTCCGGGTCTGGAGTCGGGATCTTCGGAGTGTTGGGCTGCAGTGCAGCTTTTCTGAGGTAAGGGCTTAATCTGGTAAAATGTATGTTTGTTCCGTTTCAAGGGCCGGATGACATTAGAGGCCCGGGTTCCTATTCATTCCGTATATGTTTATCGAGGTAATGATACTTGTTTGTGTTTGTGTATTATTATTATTTGTTACGCTCTGTGACGAGACTGTATGGTCGTAGAGGCCACGGGTGCTCCTTGATTCATTTCGTGTATCCGCACCGGAGTGCCGACATTGCCTGCGTGTCCGCACCGAAGGGTGCCGACATCCTGCGTATATCCGCACTTGGGGTGCCGATATACTTCGTGACCTACGACAGTTTGGGGATCGCGACCCAGCCGTACCGTGCTTTCTTACTGCTCAGTATATTTCGACCTCTTAGAGAGGGCTGTCGTTTTAGGTCGCTCGGCGGTTGGACCGCATACGATGGATTCGACTCACCTCGACTTTGCATACATGTATATATGCGATTGTGCTTGTATCTGCTCTGTTTTGCGAGTTCGATTCGCGCCATATGGGCAAACTACACTTTTACCTTAGTCCTTACTGGGTCCTTTCGAGGACTCACCCTTTCATTTGTTTACACCTTTCAGGTTGTTCTGAAAAGCAATTGGCGGAATAGAGATCCGCAGTGCTTTCGGATTTCTTGGGTTTCAGCAGCAGCAGTAGTACCACGGGCGGAAAATCTCCTGGGTGAGAAAGTTTCCGATTCCGCACAATAGGTATATATAGGTTTTGGTTTAATGGCTCAGAAATGTAGCTGCATGCATGTAGTTTAGATCATGTATTTGTATAAGACGTATAATCTGAGACATACTCGCCTTTATTGTCTTCGAGTCGGGGCGGAGCCCGACTTGCTTATATTGGAGTTGTGGTTATATCATGGATTTTGGTGTTTCGTGTTGTGGCGATGTTTGATGTTTGACACCATGAACTGCATGTTTGGTAGAAGTTGGATTTTTCTAGTATGCTTGCCTTGAATGAGTATCTAGGTTGCTAGTTGCCACTTGGCTGTGTGTTACTTGAGCTTGATGCTCCGCTGCCGCGCTTTCCGTCGTAGGTTCCGGTTCTCGACGTCGCAGCCAGCTCCGCCTCCGCAACCGGGCGGGGTGGCTGTGACAAGTTGGTATCAGAGCAGGTCGGGTCGGAATGACCCAAAAGGTAAAGTATGTTTGGTTTTGATATGAAATGTGGAAGGCAAGTATACAAGTCCGAGGGTGGACTTTTGGAGTAAGTTAAGTCTGTTCATGGTTAAGTACCTGCGGAAGATGACTTCGAAGTGCGAGCCACTGGTTCTACGTTTCATTCTGGGGCGGTTCTGTACGGAGACTGGCCACCTCCTTATTTGAACCACCTTGGAATGGGTGTGGAGCAGCGGGCGGTTCTTTGAAGCATTTTTGAAGGTTTAGAAGTTGGACTTCTGGTATGATCCGGTACTTTAATTAATTGTTTGGTATATGGTGTGATTACGTGATATGAACATGAACTGATTCTCGTGTTTGTGGATTTGATATTTGGTTTTGTGATTCTAAAATGAATTTCTGCATCATGCATTGCATTACACTTCAGAGCCTTAGAATACTGCTGCTGGCTTTTGGATAGATGGGGAAGAGTTAGTTGATTTGGACTTTTGGATATGGGATAAGTTGGCTTTGGTTGGACTTGGTTTAAGGGAATGTTTACTACACGCGAACAGCGTGTTTTGGCATCGGAGGGGCGGGACTGGAATCCCACACCTCCGAAGAATGGGATACGGGTTCAGCGTAACTCAGGGGTTGAACAATCACAATCATCACCCCCGGGGTTCTAGTAGTCACAGGGACCCTTTCTGTTTGGTATTGGTGTTGGACCAGGTACAGCTGTGCTGGGTACTTTACTGCCAGCACAGCAGGTTCGGAGGCGGCAGTAGGCAGGGGAAGATCTGTTTATGCCACGGTAAGGGCATTTTGATTAGGTGGTGATAGCGAGACTTAAGCCACTGCTCGCCATAGTTTGGGATCGGTAAGTGAGTGACTCTGACAAGGGTGGTCACTGCGACACCTAGACTTCTCATCGGTCCTATTAACGACGAGGAGATCTGGGGCACCAGTCTGGCGAGGTCAGACTCTTGGAGAGGTTTTAGAGTTTGAACCCCCCCCGAGGTTCAATGACCGAGAAGGGTCTGGGGTAGTAGAGATTTGGTTTGCAGGAGTTGACAAACTCCTGGGGGAGGCTATATTTTTCCCCAGCAGTGCAGCGGGGATGTAGCCAGGGATCTGCGTCAGGCACAGTTCGATGAGCTTCATCAGGGAGACAGGACAGTCGGAGAGTATGAGTGAGAGTTTGATCGGTTGGTTTGCTACGTACCGTAGTACTATGGAATGGAAGAATAGAAGGCTAAGAGGTTTATTCGTTGACTGCACCTGAGTTCAGGTGGGTTTTGAGACCTTTAGACATTACTTTGTTTCGGGAAGCGGTTATTAGGGCTCAACTCCTCGAACAAGAGGAGGTTGAGAGTCGCTTCACCTTGCAATGAGGTCAGGGGAGTACGAGGGGCTCCACATAGCAGGGACCCCGGTAGATTTCTGGACAGCCGAATAGGTCTGGGCAGTTTAGTAGTAGGTATCATTCCGGTTGAATTTGTTATCGGCAGGAGGGCCGATGTTTACGTTGCAGGTCTGACACTCTTTGGGTACGGTATTGCCCTCTTACTGTAGGGCAGGGGTCAGCAGGAAGTTCTGTAAGGTACTATATTTCCGAATGAGATACCGGTTCATGCGTTATTTGATACAGGAGCATTTGTTCCCATTGTAACACCGAAATGTGTTACATTTCTGTATCTGTCTGTTAGTATCTTGCCTCAAACGCATTTAGTAAAAACTGCAGGAAGTCAGTTTCTGTTTTCCAATGAGATAGTTCGGGGTTGTACGATATCTGTAGGCGGACATGATAGTATCGGATCTGTTGGTTGTAGACACGCCGGACTAGGATGTTATTCTTGGAATGGACTGGCTATCCAAGAACTCTGTGCACGTTGATTGTGCAACCCGTACTATTATGGTTTCTGGAGAGGTACTACTACTCACGACTCCGATTGGTTTGACTATCGCCTGACGACAGAAGGAGCTACTGATTCGGATCAGCTGTCGATAGTTGGTGTAGGGGAATGCTATGATCTGAATGAAGCTGGTATTAGGTTGAAGTTGGATGGTTTACCATCGGTTCGAGATTTTCCGCAGGTATTTCCGGAGGAGTTGCCCGGATTACAACCAGAGCGGAAAATTGTGTTTGAGATCCACCTGCAGTCGGGTACTGCTCCGATATCTATTCCTCCTTATCGGATGCCTATTTCTGAGATGCAGGAGTAGAAGAAGCAACTGGAGGAATTACAGCAAAAGAGTTTCGTCCGACCGAGCACTTCAGCGTGGGATGCTCTGGTTTTGTTTGTTAAGAGGAAAGATGGGACGCTTCGACTTTGTATTGATTACAGACGGTTGAATGCTCACGTTGGGAAGAATAAGTATCCGTTATCGAGGATTAACGATCTTTTGATCAACTTCGGGGTTTGAGGGTTTTTTCAAAGATTGATCTCTGATCTGGGTATTTTCAGCTTAGATTGAAGGAAGAGGACATACCTAAGACTGCTTTCCGCACCCGATTTGGACACTTAGAGATTACGGTCATGCCATTTGGGCTGACTAATATTCCGGTGGCATTCTTGGATCTGATGCATCGGGTGTTCCGACCGAATTTGGACTCATTTCTGGTGGTTTTATTGATTATATTCTGATATATTCTCGGGATGAGAACTCGCATCGGGAGCATCTGAGGATAGTTCTGCAGATACCTTGGGAACATCAGCTTTATGCTAAATTCTCAAGGTGGGAGTTCTGGATTCGGGAAGTCACTTTTCTGGGACACGTTATTTCTGAGCATGGTCTGTCTGTGGATCCAGAGAAAGTGAGGGCAGTTCGGGACTGGAAACAACCTACCACGGTACGGGAGTTCAGGAGCTTCCTGGGGTTAGCAGGATTTTATCAGAGGTTTGTACCAGGGTGTTCTATCCTAGCATCTCCGCTTACGCAGTTGACCAAGAAGGGTCAACCGTATTTCTGGTCTGATAAGTGTGAGCAGAATTTTCAGGAGTTGAAACGGCAGTTGACTAACGCTCCGATTCTGACTCTTCCAGATCCGATCTTGCCGTATGTGAATTATACGGATGCTTCCACATCCGGTTTGGGGTGTGTTGGCGCAGGAGCGTTTTGTGGTAGCTTATGGGTCGGGGCAGCTGCGACCGCATGAGCTGAACTAACTGACACATGATCTGGAGTTGGCTATAATAGTTTATGCGCTGAAACATTGGAATCAATATCTGTTTGATAGTAAATTTCAGATTCTTACCGACCATAAGAGTCTGAAATATCTGTTTATGCAAAAGGAGCTTAATTTGAGGCATCATAGATGGATAGAATACATTAAGGACTATGGTTGCTGTATCGAGTACATCTCTGGCAAGGGCAACACGGTTGCCGATGCACTGAGCAGGAAGTATACCGGGTTAGTTAAGGGAGGAAATGTTGGGGACTGATCTGAGGAGAGTGATCTGACGTGCCTTTGGCACAGGTGGCAGCTCTGGGAGCGTGCTCAGGTTATTACACTTATTATACATTCTGAGTGGCTTGATAGGATGCGCGAAGCGCAAGGTAGAGATTTGGTATTGAAGAAGTTATCTGGGGAAGATAAGGGTTTATGTGTTACCGACGTTTCAGTATAGGCAAGGATTGCTATACTTCTGAGATCGCCTTATGTACCTGAGGATCAGGAGTTCTGGAATGAGATTTTCGAGGAGGCACACTCGAGTAGTTTGAGCATCGGAAAACGGTAGGGACACTGCAGACTTTGACCATTCCAGTTCGGAAGTGGGGCAAGGTTACTATGGACGTTCTGACTGCACTGCCCCTGACACGGTCTCGCCATGATGTTATCTGGGTTATTGTGGATCGGCTGATAAAGTGCGCACACTTTCTGCTTATTCGGGTCATAGACCCTCCGGAGAAGCTTGCCGGCTTTACATCAGGAAGATTGTACGTTTGCATGGAGTACCAGACTCCATTGAATCTGACCGTGATCCGCGTTTTACAGCGCGGTTCTGGATTGCTTTTCATGAAGCATTGGGCACGCGACTCCATATGAATACAGCTTATCACCCACAGACGGACGGGCAGTCGGAGCGGGTGATTCTGATATCGGAGGATATGTTGCGAATCTGTATTTTGGATTTTGGAGGAGTTTGGGACTAGCAGTTACTTTGATAGAGTTCTCGTACAACAATTGCTTTCAGACTACGTTTGACATGGCACCATATGAGGTGTTGTACGGGAGGTGTATGACACCATGCTGTTGGACAGATGCATCTGATGGGGTTGAACTGGGACCCGAGCTTTTTGAGGAGTCTACGGCAAAGATCAGATTGATACAGGCGCGGATTAAAACCGCGAACGACTGCACCACTGCTTATACGAACCGCCGCCGTAGAGCTCTTGAATCGGCGTTTGGTGATAGAATTTGATAGAATTTGACTGGAGGTAGCACCGTTCAGAGAGACAGTAAGATTTGATAGGCGGGGCGAGTTACCCCGAGTTATATCGGTTCTCATGAGTTTCCAGAGTAAGTTGTTAGGTTGGTTTTTCCCCCCAACTGTTTCTGTTTTATGTGGTATCTTCCAGGATAGCCTGTTGTGGATCGGTTAGATTTAGGTTCGGTACTGTCTGGGGTTGTCTGGTAGAAATACCGGCAACTGACTCGGGGTGCAATAAGATGCACCCGGAGGGTGGGACGCCGTGAGGCTCTGTATGGTAGTCTAAACTACCACTCCCGCCGCACCAGTACGGTGGTCCGATTGTTCTGGGTTAGAGGAATGTTTATATTTTCTGGTTGGTAGCGACACCTGTCTGGTTGGTTCAGGCTACTCTTGGAGGACCAAGAGTTCTAAGGGGGGGAGAATGTTACGGTCACCCCGAGCGGGTTGCGACCGGGTGACCCGAGGCTCCGGTTTTGGCCTGCGGGTCACGTTTTTCGGCGTTCAGGCGGCTCCCGAGCCCTATCCGAGTATCATTTTGGCGAACCCTTCCGTATTTGAGGTCGTGTGGGTCCCCCGGACGTTTCCGCCGAAAATATTTTCTGGCGCCGGGGGGTTGTCGGGGTCGCCTCGGGACGTACAGCGGGCTCGGTAGCGCTCTCGAGATCTCAGTTTGAGAAGCCGTTTGTAGTTTT
The DNA here is from genome assembly GCA_024586325.1 of Stellera chamaejasme. Taxonomy (NCBI): domain Eukaryota; kingdom Viridiplantae; phylum Streptophyta; class Magnoliopsida; order Malvales; family Thymelaeaceae; genus Stellera; species Stellera chamaejasme. The sequence continues at coordinate 50,304,542 of CM044981.1, read as the reverse complement.
GGAGTCGTGGAGACGTCCCGGAGGTGGTTGTGGAGTTTAATATTTGGGGCGGGACGTTCGGTTCCGGGCGACTCCCGGGGCTCGGGACGGGAATCCCGGGGCTCGGGATGGAAATTTTCTGACGGCTTTGGGGTAAGTTGTGTTTTAATTTAAGATGGAATTTATGGGTATTTTTATAGAATTTTGGAGTGACGGAATTTCGGTTAAGGTTGACACGCTCGCACGTCGGGTTTTGGTTCGGGTTCAGCGAGCTCGGTAGGACACTCCGGAATGGTAAATGAACTTTTGAAAAATGTTCTGTGAATGTTATAATATTCTGAAGATTGTGTCCGAATTTCATTAATTTTGGAATTCGGTAATTATTTTTGGGCAAAAAGAATTGGAACTTTCGGAAAAATTGGGAGTTAATTAGTAATTGGCCACAAAAATCAAAAGTATTCAGCATGGGCAGCAGCAGCCCACTTCCGGCAGCATGTGTGTGTGTGTGTGATAAGGGACACTTGTCCTATTTGTAATTAAAGATGAGAAAAAGAAAAGAAATGGTGGAAAATATATAAAGGAAAGATAAGTCATTTTTATCACTTCTCTCCTTCTTCTTCATCTCCTCCCTTTGCCGCCATTGTCATCCTCTCTCAAGCTCTCCATGGTGTTCTTCATATTTGGCAAGGAATCAACAAGGGTTTTGGTGCAAATCATAGGTAAGGTTCTTCTCTTCTTCTCTTTGCAAGTTAGAAGCATGGATTTTGGTGGAAAAGGGAGTTTAGAACCAAAAAAGGTTTGTTCTTTGCTATGAGTTGTGATGATCTTCTTGCTTCCAAGTTTTAGTATGTTGTTCTTGGGTGGTAGGAGAGTGTTAATCAAGTGTTGGATTTTGGAAAACACATCTTGGATGAAGAAACCATTTATGGCGAATTTCTTGGAAAAATTCCAAAATAATGTGTGTTTGTTATCTTGCTTCATGCTTCAAGTATGTTAATCCTAGCATGATTCTAAGCTTATGTGTGGATTCAATTTGATGGGAAACAAGTTGGGTTAAAAACCCCTCTTTGGCCGAATTATTAAGTGATGAGGTTTTGGTTGTTTAGGTGAAATTGGTTAATGATCTTGCTCAATAATTGCAATTGGTGATTAAAGAATGCTAATGGAACTTTGTTTGGATTGAAATGGAGGTTGGGTGAGAAATCCCCATTAAGGCCGAATTATTCAAAATTGGGGTTTTGTTGTTTTGATGCAATTGGTTAGTAAGTTTGGTTAGGAAGTGAAATTGGTGATTAGTGGGATTAATGGGAAGCTTGAACGGTTTGAATTGGAAGTGTGGTGAAAAATTGGTTAAGGATCAAATTGTTGAAGTGATTCTTTTTCTATGTTGGTGGTGTGTGTTGATTGAATTGGATGCTAAATTGGTAATGTGGGTGGGAGTAGGTGCGTTATGGTGTTTGAAATACCATTTTCGGGTTAGAAATGAGAAAGTTAGTTTTATACGTGTTTACCGGGAAAAGTGTCTGGAATGCGGGTTTAAGGGTTGGAATATGTTTGTGGGAGTTGGAATAACAAGGTTCTAGCTCGGTTCGTAAAACCGAGCTTTCTGTGGAATTTTCCGGGAAAGTGCGGGTTTGTGCGGAAATTGTTTTCCGGGGTTTGTTTGGATGTGTTCTGATCCAACTATGGTTGTACAGCTTGATTCTGCGTTGGTGGAGTAGCGCGGACCCGTAGGAGCCAAGTTGTGCATTTCGGGTCGGGAGTCGGGATCTTCCGAGTGTTGGGCTGCGGGGCAGCGTTTCTGAGGTAAGGGCTTAATTGGTAAAATGTATGTTTGTTCCGTTTCAAGGCCCGGATGACCTTAGAGGCCCGGGTTCCTATTCTGTTCCGTATATGTTTATCAGGTAATGATACTTCTGTTTGTGTTTGTGTATTATTATTATTTGTTCTGCTCTGTGACGAGACCCGTATGGTCGTAGAGGCCACGGGTGCTCCTTGATTCTGTTCTGTGTATCCGCACCGGGAGTGCCGACATCATTACGTGTCCGCACTGAAGGGTGCCGACATCCTGCGTATATCCGCACTTGGGGTGCAGATATACTTCTGTGACCCTACGACAGTTTGGGGATCGAGACCCAAGCCGGTACCGTGCTTTCTGCTGCTCATTCAAGATATTCCTGACCTCTTAGAGGGCTGTCGTTTTGGGTCGTTCTGGCGGTTGGACCGCATACGATGGATTCTGACTCACCTCTGACTTTGCATACATGTATATATGCGATTGTGCTTGTATCTGCTCTGTTTTGCAGGTTCAGTTCGCGCCATATGGGCAAACTACACTTTTACCTTAGTCCTTACTGGGTCCTTTCGAGGACTCACCCTTTCATTTGTTTACACCTTTCAGGTTGTTCTGAAAAGCAATTGGCGGAATAGAGATCCGCAGTGCTTTCGGATTTCTTGGGTTTCAGCAGCAGCAGTAGTACCACGGGCGGAAAATCTCCTGGGTGAGAAAGTTTCCGATTCCGCACAATAGGTATATATAGGTTTTGGTTTAATGGCTCTGAGTGTAGTTGCATGCATGTAGTTTAGATCATGTATTTGTATAAGACGTATAATCTGAGACATACTCTGCCTTTATTGTCTTCTGAGTCGAGGGCGGAGCCCCGACTTGCTTATATTGGAGTTGTGGTTATATCATGGATTTTGGTGTTTCTGTGTTGTGGCGATGTTTGATGTTTGACACCATGAACTGCATGTTTGGTAGAAGTTGGATTTTTCTAGTATGCTTGCCTTGAATGAGTATCTAGGTTGCTAGTTGCCACTTGGCTGTGTGTTACTTGAGCTTGATGCTCCGCTGCCGCGCTTTCCGTCGTAGGTTCCGGTTCTCGACGTCGCAGCCAGCTCCGCCTCCGCAACCGGGCGGGGTGGCTGTGACATCGCGCGTAAAAATAATGAAGCAGGAAAATAAAGATACAGGCCGAGGAAGTTCCGCCCTCTGCGTAGGGTCGGAAACTCCCACAAAATATACAGACCGATAGTATGAAAATACTAGAGTGTCTACATGCACTACTTCTACAGAGCCGAGCCAACAGTGCGGAATTATACCTCGCTACTAGGTGTTGCTGCTGCTAAACATACACAGAGAAGAACGTCAGACTTAACAGAAAGATACCAACATAGAAAGGATTTTAACGAGAATTTCCCCCAAACACAAATATACCTCAAAATAACAGAAGTGCGAACGAGCACCGCGGAAATCTAGTCCGCAGTCGTTTGCCGGATCCCCGAAAATATTGTAAGCATGGGGGTGAGTTCTCGAAAGAACCCGTAAGGGGGTAGGTACGAATTGGTCAAACCAAAACTTTGAAAACATTTTAGCTTTGCACAAAAGGGTTAGCGTGCAATGTTCTAACAGATAACGCAACCCTAAATATCATGATGTGATATGCGGATGCATGTATACTGAGAATCCCATCGATCGAGGGCACATCCATGGATAGATCTTCCCGGCCCGCCGGCATCTCCTTGCGACGTGATCAGATTAGTGAAGGCTCGTCCATGGGTAGTTCTTCCCCGGCCCGGCCGGCATCCCCATGCGTCGTTAACAGAAAGCAGAATGGGTCCGTCTTCGACCCCCGATAAACAGATCCGATATAGCAGAAGTCCAGAAATAATAGCAGAAATGGGTCCGTCGTCGACCCCCGATATGCATATATTCCAGAAATAAAACCCTGCAAACCACTACGTACCAGTAACTAGTCCCGGGAGTCACTGGGCCCCACCCTCGACCCGAGTACTAGCCCTTAACTAACCTAATACACATTTAATGCGCATTAAGAAAGTTAAACCCCTTACCTCGACAGAAGCAGATAATCTACTGGGGTCCCTAGACGCTCCACAGTAGTATCCCAGAAAATGCGAATCGATCTGCGGAACCAAGAATACGTAAATAACTTTAGTTACTTCACTAAAGTTCCTTAATTACAACTTAAGTCCCTCAACTTTCACAAGGTTGTCAAACTTACTCGATTTGGTCAACTTTACCAAAAAGTCAACTTTCATCCAATCTCACCCCAAAATTTTGGCCCAAGCCCAAATTCGGCCCAAACCTTTATTATTTACACAAACTTGTACTTAACCACCTAAATCAAATCCTTTTCCATCGAACATCAAATAAATAACTTTCCACTACTTTCTTCCACCAAATAAATTCCAAAAATTCACAAAACAATCCTCCAATAATTCACAATAATTCGGCCATTAACAAATCTTCCTCCAAAACTTTTCTAAATTTCCTTAAGTTGATTTATCCTTTAATATGTTTCCAACATACTTTAATTAATCTTTAAACAACAAAATATATTCCAAAAAATTCCTCCATAAATCGGCCTTCACACTTTCTTCAATCCAAATATTTTGCAAATTTTTCCCTAAGGTGATTATTCCATAAATATGCTTCTTTCATATTTTTAACCACCTTTCATCAACCAAAATAATTCTTAAAAATGTCCGTAGTTGCTGCATAAACACAACTCTTCCACTAATCATTCTTTCCAACATCTTCAAGAACAAAACATGCTTCAACAACAACCATGAACATGAATATCCCATAAAATTTCATACTTTCTCCAACTAATTCCGAAAAAATCAAATAAAATACCAAATCACCTCACCTTGGTATATTATTGATTTCCAAGCTTGTATTAGCTTCTCTTTGAGTTAGTTCACCTCAAAAATCCCCTTTTAATTTCGGCCTTAAGAGAAAGAATGGAGTTAGTGTTCTTTCCAACACTTTTCTTCAAGAACAAGCTTAGCATCCTTAAAACAAAACCAAACTCACCTTGAGAGTTGCTGGTTTAAGTCTCCTAGAAGGTGGTAGGACTTGTTTATCACAAATCCTAGCTCAAAACCCAAAGATGGCCTTTTGGAGCTTGAAGTTGCTGCAGAACCCGCTGGCGTCCAACACGTTTTTGAGGGTCTTCCCGACGTTTTTGGCTCTGGCTTCCTTCAGAGAAATTGTATCCAGGACAAAAAGGAAGATCTTTGTAGAAGAACTCAAGAGTTAATTCGGACGTTTTACTGGGAGAAATGGCGGTGCAAGGCGGCGGAAGGTTGCTGGCAGCAACAAAGAAGAAAATGTGTTCTTGCTCTAAGATTTTGTTTAAGTGTTGAGAGGATATGGGATGAGTGAATAAATGGTAAAAAGAGCTGAGAGAGGTCTGGTTATTACGGCTAAAAGGGGAGGGGACAAAACTCTTTCCAAGGTCAACTTTGGTTAGAGAAATGTGTAAGAGATGTAAGTAATTGTCTCCTAATTATCTCTAACCTTATCTCTTCCAAAGTAATTAAACACATAACAAAATTAAAATCCTCTCCCAACAGCCATAAAAACACCAGCCACAAGGATAAATCCCAGCAAAATATTTATTCTATTCCAATCTTTTCCCACCGATGACCATTTTGCCCTCCGAAACCAATTTTCCGCAAAATGTCCCGGAACTTAGAAATTGTTATCCAATACATAAAACACTTATAATTAGCTCCAAAGTCACTCCCAAAAATTGAATTCTAATAATTACTCATAATCCAATATTATTTCGATAAACACAATTCCGGTCGACATTCGCCGGAAAATTACAAAACGTCGGGGTGGGTGTAACACATAACCCAACCCAACCCATATAGATGTTCGGGTCGGGTCAACCCGAACCCGAAATTCCCAGGTTCGGGTCGGGTTGACCCATGTAACCCGAACTCTTGCTTTTCCAAAATTAAAAAAAAAGAATAAATTTATTCAGGTCAACCCGAACCCAAAATTCTTATACCCTTGCATGCTGGACCAAAACCGACCCGAACTTTTTTTTCGGATCAGGTCAGGTTTAAGGTGGTAATCCGACCTTCATGGTTCCAGTTTTTTCTTAGGAGAAATTGACTTAGATTCATGGTTTTAAAATTTTGATTGTAAGTCCTATCATTATAGAGAGGAAACTTGAGTTAAGGCTTAGTAAATGACCAATGTGGGACAAATAGTTAAAGCCTTAAAAATACCTCTTGGATAGAGAACTTTATTCAAATAAGTGTGGAGCCTCTTTATCTAGCATCAAACATCAATGTGGGACAATGTGTGGTTCACTCTTTCTTATCTTGCTATCAGTTTTCATCCCACATTGTTGGTGAAAAGATAGACCTAAGGCTTGTCTTTATATATTTCTAAGGTTCCAGGCTTCCACATCATTTGTCTTTCTTTCTAGGTCATGCCTTATATGCTCTCACCCTACATTGTTAGTTGATGAAAGAAATGCAAAGGTTGAGTCTTTTAATGGGTTAATACTCTCATGGTCCATACAAACTTCAAAGCTTGAAGTATGTAAAAAGTATGCCTTGTAATTTTAATCTTTATCCCACATTGATGGTGGATAAAAGAGGAGCAAGAGTTGAGTCTTTAATTTGCTCCTTTCATCCCACATTGGATGTCTACAAAGGCTTCATGCCCCTCAAGTATGTATAAAAACATGCATTATGAGTCTCTACCTTAGTTAGCTAAAGAAATTATAGCAAGTAAAGAGTTAAAATGTCTTTATTTGTAAAGTATAAATAATTATTTAATGGAAATTCGGGTTTCGGGTCGGGCTCGAGAATTTAGGGTTAAACCCAACCCAAACCCGAAATTTGGGCTAAAAGTCGGGTTCGGGTCACCCAAGGGTGTTTTCACCCTTCACCCGACCCTAACCCGACAATTTCGGGTCGGGTTCGGGTCGGGCTTCGGGTCGCGGGTTGCACTTACACCCCTATATGTAGCGGTTTAAAAATATTAAATCTGTTAAAGCCCAGCCCATCATTAACTTTTTTTTAAGTCAGCTTTTCTTCTATATCAATCTCTCTCCCATTTAATCAAACCCTAGATCTCAAACTCTCTCCATCTCTATCTTTCTGCCGCTCCACATCAAAATTCAAGATCTATATTTTTCTCTTCCCAACAACTCATTCAAACAATCCTTTTCTCCGTCCTTCACTCTCCTCGTTCAATCTCTTTCCCTTGCATCATCTGCACTTCCGATTCCAAACTTGATTTACGTCCATGAATCGAGTTCCTCTCTTGCTCACAATTTCGTTACTGTCAACACCCGCCATCGTCTCCCTCCTCGCGATTTCCCTCCGGCCAAAGCCCCAATCATCAATGTTTTTCTCATTACATTTTCATCGAAGTTAACGGCAGCGAGATCGGTCTAACAACTATCGAAGTTAAGAGATAGTGAGACCGGCTGACCAACATTTGAGGAGGTCCGAGAGACGGAGGTGGGCTGGATTTGCAAATTTTGGTGTAATTTTTCTTCAGATCTGCTCTGGATTTTGATGTCTTTCTGCTCTGGATGTTGTATCTTTGTTACATTGTGTTGATGAAATTAGTTTTGTAACACAAAAGAATCAAAGAATCAAATTTAGTAGAAGCATGTTGATGTTGGGTTTGTTGTTGAAGTTATTCTTTTAGGTTCAGAGTTGAATTTTTATGGGTTAAGAACGTACATGCATCTATCATTTTTTTCCATAGTTGGATTTGGATTCGTTGAATGTTCATAAATTTGAAAACCCAGATCTGAAATTCATTTTCGGATCTGGTTTTTTTTAATTTGTAAAATATGGTTGTTGCGGTGCCGTAACGGTTCCTATATCCATAGCGTCGTTTTTCGTAGCGGATGAATTAACGGTCATCGCCGTTACAATCGACGCGGCATCGTTACGAAATGACCGCTACGAAGCACTCATCCAGTAAGTAGTGTCACACATAATGACGATTCGAGGAATTTCTTGTACTCACTTTTCTACTACCTTTGGGTGAATAGAGAGCTCATACAAGTCGTTCCTCAATCAAATCTCATAAGTGTATCATCTCTAAACTTCATCCATGATCAACACCTTTGTGCAGAAAAACCATGCATTTAATCCAGAGACGTCCCTAATCATGCGAGAACGGAATCTTACAACATTAAATCGACAACTTTGGTGGCAACAATTTAATAAACCTCACAAAAACCCTCCCACAACGGGACACACCTTTATGTTACTTTCACATTTCGGCAATCCAAGGGCTCTATTAAAATTTTCACATGACCTGCCAAATGAGAGAATTAAAACACTTGAATTTCTCTCAAGTCATATGTTGCCATAATTATTTGCGTAATTTAATAAAAAATAATTATTTATCATGCATACTCACTTTAATCTTATTTGTGAGACATTAAAACCGTATATGTCTCTTTAATTAAAGTGAATTTAATCTTTATTTCATGATTATAAACTTTATTTGGCTTTAGAAAAAGTTTAGGGACTTTTCTGGTCAAAACAACAATTTTAGGGCTTTACAGAAAAGCTGGGACTACTTTTAAACGACCAGACAAGTTTAAGGACCAATGATATTGTTTCGGCAACAAAACCTGATGTCCCTAAAACAAACTAAACTTTATGGTCCTAAGCGTCACAAGGGAAAAGGTTAGAGGGGTAGAGAGGATTTAACCCAGAAAACCCTAAGTTCTTCCCTCCCCAGCAGAACACGATGCGGTCTTCTGCAGCAACCCTGTTAATCATCACCCGGGTGATTTTTCACCCACTTGTTTAAATGACTCATATATAAGATAATTTGGAAGCCCAAGCCCAACTAATTAGATAATTACATATCTATCCTCCATTTTTCAAGTGCTCTAGGTGGGTGAAAAATCACCCGAGTGATAAATAACATTGATGCTTCTGCAGCGCCGCCGTCGGCATTCCAACGGCCTGCCACTGCCGCGAAACAGCGTTGACCGGGCACCCAGGCACCGTCAGTGCTCCGCCATATGGGCCCACAGCTCCAACAATGTCGGGATCACCGCCGCCAGCTGATCGAGTCTCCGCTGGCAGCCCAGCCACGCAGCTCCAGAGCCTTCTTTTGCAGACGCGAAGTCCACCGGCTCCATCTCGGCATGGTAAGAGGCGGTTCGGTGAAAATTACTTCTGATACTTTGCAAGTCGCTTACTTTCTATTGTTCAACAGCAACGTTCTATTTTATCCCAATTGATAATTACTCAAACAATCAACATAGATAAATCGTAGCAACAGAAACAGACAATTACAATTGTTTGAGTAATTGTGACAAGAATAAGTTGCCTGAACAAAAAACCTTGTTCGGTTAGTATGATCCCACAATTGACCACAAAACATGGCCAAACATGCATTCGACTTATTAATGACGATTTCAATCGGAAAATCAAAATCGAGTAAAACTAACATGTATCCTATGATCATGTAATTGGCTCTGATACCACATGTCAAAAAATTTAATTTCACAGCCACAAAATCATAAATGAGAGCATAGAACACATAATTAATATGGAATAATAACATCTGACATGATTTAGGTTCCATCAAGAAAACGCAACGGAATCAAGAATGATGAAACATAGGTCTTCTTCTTTATTCCAACAGCTGGCACTCCAAATGGGTGGAGAACTTCACAATTAGAAGTTTTGCCCTAATAACGCTGTAGTGTTAGTGGTGGCTAAAGGAGGGACCTAGCTCTCCTTATATAGAGTTTGTCATGGGTCTATCCATTAACGGCCCATGAACTCTACCGGCCCACACTTATTAAAACCCCGCATCTTTTATCAAATGGAGTTACTGACCCATAATTAGATCAATCATCATATGGGTTCCTCTGTATGTTTTATTTGACCAATTTAATCCTTAATTCGATTCACAAAATTAGACAATATAGCCCACATACAGAAAATTCTAACAGAAAGTTCCTAAGCTTCAAGCTCAAAGAGGAAAGCTTCTCTCTCAAAGTGGTAAGAAAGTTCTTACTATTTTCAATATTTTACAATATTATCCAAGGTTTTCATCCAAGGTAAGTGAAAGTTCTCTACCTAGCAATACCCTTGGGGCAAGAAATATTCCTTAGCCTCGAATAGTAGGAAGGTTTCTGCTATTCAACTCAATAGGAAGGTTCCTATTGAGAGAACCAAAGAAGGGGTCTGGTAACGCCAAATGCGTTACCAGCCCATTACGAACGGTAACGCACTAGGGCGTTACTAGGGCGGTACGATTTGAGCCGTTACTTTACGGCCGTGCGTTACTTGGCGTTACCAGGCCTGACAGTAGGCCTGCCAAGCTGACAGGCCTGGTAGCGCCCCACCCTCTACTTGGCGTTACCAGGCCTGACAGCGGGTCTGCCAAACTGACAAGCCTGGTAGCGCCCCACCCCCCTACTTGGCGTTACTATCTCATATCCTTTTTTATGTTTTAACATTTAATCTATTAAATCTTAAATGTTTATTATAAAATAAATAGAAATAATCATTAATTAATATTTGTATTGATATTTTGGAATAAAAGATAATTAAATATAAACATATTTTAATTAAATGTTTGAAACACAATTAAAACATTCAAAAACATCCAAAAAAGAGTAGTAATACAATCACGATCCTACGGAGGCGAAAAATTCCAATTATCCCGCGGGAGATTCTGACTCTCCGACGGTCGTTGCTCTGACGGATTCGGTTGTTCCTGGTTAAACCCGTTGTTTAAAGGTTCGAAATGCTCGATACTCTCTCTCAAGTACGTGTTTGTCTCCAAATTGTACTGGTATGTCGGCTACGGTTGTTGTATCTGAGGCTCGTACTAATCATTACCGCGGATGAGACTTGTATTGGCGAAAGGGTTCTGATGCGGCGGAGGCGGCTGCTGTGGAAATCGGAATGAGTCGAGGAAGTTGAGAGGCCTCATGTAGTCCCGGGTTTGCGGGGATGATGATGATCCCCCCGAAATCAGACCCGGAGGCACCTGGTCCCGCTGCATGATGCCCCGCTGGATAAGCGTCGGCCAGAGAACGCTGAATTCTGACTCGTACTGTAGCCGGAGGTTGTTGGCGTAAACCTCGAACTCGGCCTGATGCTCCCTGATCACATGAATGTCTTCCTCTGATTTGTGTTGGGCCTCCACAATCGCCAGACGCTCCTCCTCAGCGGCAAGCTCTCGCTGAAAGTATATGAGAAAAAGTATATTACTTTATAATGTAACATTAAGGTTTTAAAATGTTTCGATTTAATATATAATTAATTATCGGAGATGGTTGAGGTGGGCGGAAATGCTCTGGGTGGACAAGCTGCTGGGGAGCGCCAACATAACGCCCTTTTCTGGGCGCTCTCGTAACCGCCTTGAAGATATCCTGATCGAAAGGAGGCGCGTCGTTTATGTTCGGGTACTTCTCCATAACCCGCCTCATATACTCGGCCTAATGAACAAATAACGCATCGATTAGTAGAAAATGTGTATAAACCCTAAAAAATAGGAGACGATGACTTTGAAATAGTTACCTCGAATGTAGTTGCGTCCGGACTGTCCCAACGATGCCGAAAGTCAGTGATGGTGACTTCTCGACGCTCTTTGATGATCATCTCCTCGTATAAGTTCTGCGCCGTCGTCGAGCCGTGCCTCCTTTACGGCCTCCGAGCTGCCTGTGTTGTTGCATTCTTTTCATTCTGTTTCGACTGCGCAATTTACTCTGGAGTGTTGAGCGAGTCGATGAACTTATCCCAGTTTGCTTGAGGGAAGGTAGGGTGTTTGTGCTCCCGCCTGTGATCGAAGTTGGGATTTTCGTCATTGAGAGGGTACTTTTCTTTGTAAGTCTGGACGATCTTCCCCTTCCGCCCCCTGTACATCTTGGCCCAAAACTTGTGCAACGTCCTCTCGACGTCACCTGTAATGGTTGATGGCAGGTACCAAACATATTTTTCCTGTGACAAGAAAAGTTTAGGTGAGTAATGTATATAAATATTTAAAAGAAAACTATATGTTAAAATTGTATATTTTACCGCAAATTTTGCGAGCCACGCGTTCTTCTCAGCTTCGGTGAATGTCGAGTACTTGTCCGGGACACCGCAGTAACGGTCTCGGAAAACGCGTTGCACATCTTGGTAGACCCCGTGAAGCTTGGAGCCAAGGCTACATATATTCATTCGATTAGAAATAGATATGTGGAAGACCAAAATTGAACGTATAAAATGAACAACTTACTGGCCTGCAAGAATCATCCTCCTCCCATCAGCAAGCGTCTGTGGAGGCGGGAGCAGTCGCGCGATCTCATCATCGATGGGCCCATCAGTATCCACGCGGTCATGCTGACCCTAGACCGTGTCCTACGAGTCTAATAGGTGTGAGGAAGAAGCTGATGCAGGTGATGGTCGCCCAGAACCATGGCCTGTGTGACCTTTGACTCCAGAACCGTAACCCCCAGAACCACGTCCCCTGTAACGTCCGGTGGAACCACGTCCGGACCCGTGACTATCATTCAGACCCGCCATATCCTTGCAAGAAGTTAACTTGTCAATAAAATTATGAAATTTCATCCAAAACTTTTTAAAGTTTACAGTTTCATCCGAAAGTTTTAAAAATTTACAATTTCATTCAATAATTTTAAAAGTTCTTCAAAATTACTAAAAATCACCATAAATCACCATAACATCACCATAAATGACATAAATTACTAAAAATTGAATACATACTTCTTCAAAATTTCAACTGTATTCATAAAAATTTCATAACAATTTCAGACATACAGCAAAAAAATGACATAAAACTTTAGTACATACTTCATAACAAAATAAATTTCATAACAAAAAAATTACTAAAATCATAACAATTCATACATACTTCATTTATTCCTACATAAAATAATCACTGAAATTATAATCACTGAAAATAAAATCATAACAATTCATACATACTTCATTTAAATAATCATTGAAATTATAATCACTGTAATTAAAAAGTAGTCACTGAAATATTTTAATTAATAACTAAAATTATAAAAATTTCATACACACTTCATTCCATAAAATACGCACTAAAATTATAAACTAATAACTGAAATTATATAATAATTATCTAATAATCACTGAAATTATATAATAATCACTGAAATTATCTAATAATCACTGAAATTATCTAATAATCGCTTAATTCATTACCTTCAATAAGAGGCTCCGTGAAATGGAGGGTGTACGGCGGCCGGCGCGGTTGTGGGCGCGGTGGTGAGCGACTCCGAAAAGAAAAAACGAAGAACCCGTCATTTCTCTTGAAATGGAAACCAAAAATAAAAAAAACAGGAGGGAAGGAGCTTACCTCGAGCCGGCGTTGATTTCGGCGTGACGGATGCGGCAGCGGTGCGAGGCTGAGAGAGAGGAGGTTGAGAGAGGGAGGCAGGGAGGCTTTCGGGTTCGCGTTCTGCAAGCGATACTTTTAGGTAGCTGGTAACGCCCTAGGGCGTTACTATGGCATTACTTTATTCAGCTTTAATTTGAACCATATTAATGCCCGGGAATCGAAAAGGTGACGGCTGGTAACGCCATAAGGCGTTACGAGGACGTTACCAACCCACTATTTTCGTTAATATATATAACTGTATTTGAACCAAATATTTTTGTTAATATTTATGTGCACCCAATTAATTTATTTTTTGTTGGTATTCATAAAAAATATTTGCAAATTAGCTTTGCAAATATATTTTGTTAATATTTGTAAATTATCTTAATTTGTTAATATTTGCAAATTATCATAATTTTTAAATATTCAAAAAAATATTTTAGTATTTTAGTATTACTTTAGTATTTTAGTATTACTTTAGTATTTTAGTATTTTAGTATTACTTTAGTATTTTCAACATTTTTAATACTTTAGTATTTCAGTATTACTTGAGTATTTTAGTATTACTTTAGTATTTTCAACATTTTCAATATGTCAGCGTCAATACCTCGTTACATTAGCGTTAGTACCTTGGTAGATCAGCGTCAATACTTTAGTAGCGGGCTGGGTAGCGGATCGCTCCCTACCCAACTCGCATTAAATACGTAGTGTTACAAGTCCATAGAAGTGTCTACTGTGCTCGAAAATTATTATAAATTTAGGGAGTCTACAAGTTTAATTATCCTCATCCATAATAATGCTATCAAGTATTACCCGTTCCGACTCCGCCTCGTGATCAATCAATGAAATACTCACATCATCGTCTACCACGCCTATTGTTTCCTCAGTTCGTTGCTCCTACAGAGGGTCGACATCTTTCAGATATAGTCGTCCAACATCACCTTTGAAATGTCGGGGCTTCATCTTGAAAACTTTCCATCGCTTTTTCGGATTCCGATGCTTCGAAGGGTACTCGATATACACAACGTGTTGTGCCTAGGGGTGGCAATCGGATGGGTACTCCGCGGTTAGGCCATATACACAACTTGTGCCTGACTTGCAAGTATGAAAGGGTCGTACACCATCCATCGGAATGCGTATTCTATATATGTAATCCCGGAGTGCTTATCCGTAGTTACCGCGGTATATGGGTCAAACCACGTCCCCTGGAACACGGTCAGCTTTGATTTGTTGTAGCGAAGCACGAGAATTTCATTGATCCAGCCATAAAAATCAACATAATCTTCCTCATTCGTATCCCAAAAAACACAAACACCCCAGTTAGCAGTTGTCCGTTTCCGCCCGTTATCTTTTGTATGAAACCTGAAACCGTTAATAATTGAACCGCCCTAGGATTTCGCCGTTCGATGCGGCCCGCATGCTAAGTCATACAGTGCCAGAGGCAACAACCACCGATTCGTCTGAGCGAAGTTTTTAAACCACGCTGCAAAATTTGTAAGTCTATACTTATCCAAACCATCGGTGGCCAATGTCGGGTAATGAGAACACAAAACCTCGTTGAATTGGCTGCACGTATCGCCAAAATTAATTTATTCAACAATAACTGTAATGGTATAAAAATTGGAAGAAAAGGATAATTGCCTTATATATGGTTCAATCTCCGGACAGTTCATGAGAATATATGTTTGCACATGATGCATTTCCTTGTCTGTAAGTTCTCTATTCCTTAGTTCCTCGAAGTTATTGGTTGGATGGTTAAAGATTGATAGACTGTTTTCATTATCCATTGCGTTGTACACTTCATTGCGTATCTGAGGATTGACACGTGTACCGAGATTGTCAACCATGTAGTGCTCAGAAAAGAGCACTATCTCTTGCACCAAATACTTTTCAATAATCGAGCCTTCTTTAAATTGTTTGTTAGTACATTTTTGTTTTAGTGCCTTCATGCACCTCTCAAACCCACAAGTTTTAAGTTGCCATGGTAGATGCACAGGTAGGTGTTCCATGGAGTCGAATAATGATGGAGGAAAGATCTTCTCAAGCTTGCACAACGTCACAACAATGAATTCACCCAGCTTCTCGATGTCCTCTAACCGGAATTCCTTGGCACAAATTATCTGAAGAATTTGCTGAATTTCGCTATTGGAACCCAAATATCATCAGGAACGTTGCCACATCAAACAATTGGAAGTAATTTTTGCATAAAAACATAACAATCATGCGTCTTCATGCCGTAAAAAGAATTATTGGACATGTTTACACAACTTCTGATGTTAGACGCATATCCATCAGGAAGTTTCAGAGTGTTCTTCTGTTACACCCCATCTTTTTTCCGGCAACAATTTCCGGTGGAAATCAACCGGTGATCGACAATTCACCATTTGGGATTGGAAAGAGACTTTGAAGGTATGTTTAATTACTAAGTATGAGTTTAATTTTTCAGTTCAAATTCATATTGTAGTGTGGGAGTGGTATGACGTAATTTGGTAAAGGTTCGCCGCAAGGTTGATCAAGAACAGAAGTAAAAGGAGTGTATTGGAGAAGACGGTAATTTTAGGTCATTTTGTATTAATTACTGCATGAAATTGGAAAACAGTTTGGGCATGAATATTTTTGTGAGCGTAGCCCCGAGTGTCTAGTTTAACCAGAATTTTTCGGATCTTCGTTTGGACTTCTGTACAATTTTTAATAATTGTTTTAGTGAAGGAGAGTCAGCTGTGTCCGAGCGATTGCCTGATTAAGGAATCGGGTCGCCTGAATTTCGCCCGGACGCCTGTTTTCGAATATTTCTGGTCCAGGCGATCGCCTGTCTCCGAGATTGGGTCGCCCGGATTTCGCCTGAGGCCTGCTATTTAAGTCGAATTTATCCGGATTCAACTCATTTTCGCCATTTTCTCTTCCAACTCTCTCCCAACTCTCTCCCAACTTTTTGCACCAATCTAAGTGATTTTGGGCTTCTTGGTGCGTGGAAACGAAGGATTCGTGCGGGAATCACTACAAGAACATCGATTCAACAAGGTTTTCGTTCCAACAACGCGTTGTGGGTGGATTCCGGAAATTGCCCAAGTTGTGAGGTTGGTATTTTCGTGATCTCTTGGTTTATTTGAGTTAGTAGTAGTGTTTCTATGTTGGATTAGAGATAGAAACACACTTCATATCACGAATTAAGCTTGAATCGAAGAAAATGGAAGTTAGGGTTCATCACCCGGAATGAACGAATTTTGGGGGAAAGTTAAATTGACCTCAAATTAGTGTTGTTGGGTAGTTTTGGAACAACATTAATACTTGGTAAAAGGTCCAACAATGGTTTGATCTATGAGCTAAGACAAAACTCATAGGTTTTTGGTGGAGAAATGAAGTGTGATATTTTGTTGAATTGAACCCAAATTGTTGTTATTGGGTATGTTTAGAGCAATGTTGATAATCGGAACATTGTCCAAATATGCTCCGATTATATACGTAAGACAATGTTCATCCGGGTTATATGTTGGAACGGGAAGTGTGTGTTTTGGATGGTTTAAAGGTTCAAGCATGTTTAGACAATGGAATTGAGCAACATTAAGTCTTGAAGTATGGTTCAATTATCAACGGATAATATGTTGTTAGATGGAAGTGTGATATGGAAAGTGTGTGATGTGTATAGGTGTTGTGGAAGCAAGAATTGAGGTTGATTGAGGAAGGAGTTTCCGTGCTTTGATGCTTTGCTGCTACCCTCTGCGTCTGTTATCTCGCTGCTTTCAAGGTAAGGGTTCGACCTACCTATATTATTGTAATGTAGGATGGTTGAGGCAAGTTTTGGGCCTCGGTCTCTGACTTCGGTCTTAGGTCGGGAAAGTGGAGTCCCAAGGCTAGTCCCATGGTAGGAGTAACGGTGCACAGGTACAGCTTTGCTTCGGTGTCGTGGTTCGTGCGTCTGTGTGACCCGAACTAACTGGGATACGGCACAACAGATGGCGTTCGCATAGGGGACCAGTCCGAGATAGGGTTAGAATCCCTTGAGTACCGTACGGCCTATGGTTCGCATCATTCCGGTATGATCTGCTCTGCTATATATGTCTAGTCGCATAACCTGTCTCGTTATGGACTAGGGTCGCATAACCTGTCTCGTTATGGACCGACGGATGCATGACCTGTCTCGTCTTGATCCGTTACATTCTGTTTTGCCCTATATGTCTAGTCGCATAACCTGTCTCGTTATGGACTAGGGTCGCATAACCTGTCTCGTTATGGACCAACGGACGCATGGCCTGTCTCGCTTTGGTCCGTTTCATATAGGGGTTTTGGATGTTGTGCACACATCATATATTTCTGCATATGTTCCGATCTGTATATTTGCTATCTGTATGTATATCTGCTCTGATCTGTCTTTGCAGGTTTGTCGGAAGAAACATCGTTACTACTGCCTAAGCTCTTACTGGGTTTTTCTTTAAGAAAAACTCACACCCCCTTACTTAACATTTTTCAGGAGATAAGGATTCTGGGCCAACGGAGTAGGATTTCCGCAAGGCTGTCTGGTTTGCTATTTTGAGGGTTTAGCAGCATCTGGACTTTGAGTTCGGGCTCCTCGTCGGTTTCTTTCTCCGACGCCCGACTTTTGTACGGTTAAACCTAAAGCCTGTAGACAGCTCGTAGCATGATAGTCTATTGGCATGTAGTTCTGAGATAACATGTCATTTTGGATTTGTCTGATCATCTGAATATTCTGAATATGGATATGCATATATATGTTCTGCGTTTGACTGATTGTATAAGTATGGTTATCAGTGCGGAAGCCTTTGTTCGGTAGTGAAAGAACAGACTTCCTTCTGATATTCTGATTATGGGCGGAGCCCATTGTTTCTGCCGTTATGATCTGTTTCTGTGCATGTGCTGTTATATTTGATCTGTTGTTAGAAAGGGACCTAATGGGTTAGTTAAAGGCCCGCGAAATAATCTCACATTAGCTGCGCGACTCTGGGGTCCCACCTTGCTCACCACCGCCCCACCGGCCGGCGACCGCTTCCCGCCGGGTCCGGAAGGTGTCTGACGGGGGAGGTGGTGACAATTTGGTATCAGAGCTCCGGTTAATTGGTTGGGTCAAGGGTGCGTTAGGACGGACAGCCCTGGTCGACTGATCGATTCCAGGATGGTTGTGTGATGAGACTGGCCACCTCATCACAAGAACCATATTGGAATGGTAAGTGGAACAGTAGGCGGTTTGTCTAAACACACTTGAGAACAACCAAGAGATGATTTCATTGGTACTGGTAGTTTTGTGACTTGGTACTGTTTGTGGTGACTGCGTAGGACACCAGTAATTGACTCCGGGTGCAACAAGATGTGCCAGGGGGATGAGATACCGTAAGGTGCATGATGGTAATTTAAATTACCTCTCTCGTTAAAAACAGACGGTGGATGCCGAGTGAGAAGTGTGTTAGTCCTAAGCAGTACCACGGGTTATAAGGAATTGTTTTGTATAGGTAATTTTGAGAATTGTTTTGCATCATGCATTGCATTCATGCTACAGAGCTGATAGGATTACCGATGTAGGTAATGCTAACCGTTAAGTGAACCCTTTATGTTCTGGAATTTCAGAAAATGGTCAACACTGACGGACTCGAGCGTTGAATGATGAAGCAGGAGGAGGGAATCCTGCTCAAGATGTGAATAGAGGAAGAGGTAGAGGTCGAGGAAGGCCTCAACGGGGAGCGGCACAAGTTCAGCTGCAACCGAGACCTGATCCGGAACAGATGGCCCAAGTGTTGGGGCAAATGACTGTACTGCTCAATAACATGTGGGCAGGAACAAGAGTTGAAGAGCAAGGAAGTACACATGTTATGAGTTCTCAGCCTACTGCGGCAGGATCGACCGATCCTAGCTATCAGGCTCATGAGGAGGACGTTGAGGTGGATGATGTGCAATTTGAAGAGCATGTGGATACAGAAGAGAGGAATCTGGATCTAAGTGCTGGAGTCGACCCACAGCCCCGACAGGGGAGAGTGCGGGCTAGGCCCGATTCCGTTGTTGAGGTACCGAGAGCCCAGAGGCTCAAATCTGAGAGTGCGACTAGCTCTGATAAGCTTTCTTTGATGGAGCGGTTCGAGCGTTTCAAACCACCCCGTTTTTCGGGCAAGGGTGGAATGGATTCGGCGGAGACTTGGTATAAGGACATGGACAGGTTGCTTGGGAGACTTGGTTTCCCGGTAAATGAGATGGTATCTTTGGCTACCTTTTATTTGCGTGACTGGGCGTATGATTGGTGGGAGACCACTTTGGCCACTCGGAAGGCCGATTTCGTGCGCAGGAAGTTGAAGGACCCGGGTATGACGTGGGATGAATTTTCCCACTTGTTTCATGAGAAGTGGATTGGTTATGCCGCGACAGATAGGCGGCAACTGGAGTTTGATACCCTGACTCAGGGAAGCAAGACATTGCAGAGTATGGGCACGAGTTTGAACGCTTAGTGCGTTATGTGCCTCACTATAACACCAATGAGGAAGCCAAGGCAAAGAGATTCTTGAGAGGGTTGAAGCATGACATCAGGAAATACTTAGCACCGCTGAACATTGACAAGTACCATGAGGCTGTGCAGAAAGCACAGAAGATTGAGAATGAAGACATGGATACAGCTTCGGTGACTCAGCCACCGAGACCGACGGGGATTGTTATTGGTGGAGTTAGAGGATCCGGCCGTTCTGGACCTCCACGACACCACAGGACCGGCGGTAACTGGTGGGCTTGGATCGAAGGATAAGGGCAAAGGGAAGGCAAAGGTAGCAGAGCCTTGGTACTGTCATACATGTGACCGGAATCACACCGGCCCGGTTTGTTATAAGGAGAAGGGTATGTGTTACCGATGCGGGTCTACCGATCACCTGATCAGAGATTGTCCTTTGATGGCAACTCAGGGAGTTGCAAGGCCACAAGGATTTCAGAGTTATGCTCCTCGTGGGCGTGGTGTTCCTCAGTTTGGACCACGACCCCGACCACCGCAGATGCGGCCACCACTACAGCAGGCCCCGCCGCCAGCGCACCAGCAGGCAAGGCAGGGACGAGTGTTTCAGATTGAGCGTGGTGACGCGGCTCAGAAAGGAGCACTAGCAGGTATGGTGTTTCTGAATGGTATTTCTGTTCGTGCTCTTTTTGACACAGGTGCTTCGATTTCTATAGTGTCACAGAAGTGTGCAAAGTTTTTGCAACTTCCTGTGACTCATCTGTCTCAAGTATTCCTGGTACGAACCGCCGGGAGTCAGTATCTGTTCAGTAATGAGCTTATCAAGGGTTGCATGTTAACTATTGGTGAGCGACAGATTTCTTCTGATTTGTTGGTGTTGGATACATCACATTATGATGTGATTCTGGGTATGGATTGGCTCTTGGAGCATTCCATACGGATAAATTGTGCGCAGTGACAGTTAGTGGTGTCGGATCAAGTACTACCACTTGTTCCCCCCTCAGATGTAGAGATTGTTCAGAATAGCATGGAGCTTCAGGTAATGGAGAAATTACCTGTGACTCAAGAAGGCGAGTACTTTGGACTCAATGATGCAGGTACGCGGTTGGAACTTGATAAAATTCCGATTGTTATACTTTCCGCAGTGTTTCCGAAGAGTTGCTGGTATGCCACCCGAGCGGGAGGTGATTTTTGAGATAGTGTTACAGACCGGAGCTACACCTATCTCCATTCCTCCGTATCGCATGTCGATAGTTGAGATGAAGTAATTGAAGAAGATTTTGGATGAGTTGTTGGATAAGGGGTTTATCCGACCGAGCAGATCACCGTGGGGAGCCCCGGTGTTATTTGTTAAAAAGAAGGATGGAACCCTCAGACTCTGTATAGATTATAGAAGGTTGAATGCGGTGACAGTTAAGAACAAATATCCGTTACCACGGATTGACGATCTGTTCGACCAGCTCCGAGGAGCTAAGGTGTTCTCAAAAATTGATCTCCGATCGGGCTATTTCCAAATGCGGGTGAAGGAGGAGGACATTCCGAAAACTGCATTTCGCACGCGGTATGGTCACTATGAGTACACTGTCATGCCCTTTGGGCTGACAAATGCCCCGGCAGCTTTCATGAATTTGATGAATGAGGTTTTCCGTCCCTACTTGGACAATTTCGTTGTTGTCTTCATTGATGATATACTCATCTATTCTCTGGATGAGGACACACATCAAGAGCACTTGAGAATTGCCTTGGAAACTTTGTCTAACAACCAACTGTATGCAAAGTTTTCGAAGTGTGATTTCTGGTTGCGCGAGGTAGCATTTCTCGGGCATATCATCAATGAGAACGGAATTTCTGTCGACCCGGAGAAGGTCAAGTCTGTACAAGAGTGGAGGCAACCCCGATCAAGTAAAGGATATCCGTAGTTTTCTCGGGTTAGCTGGTTACTATCGTAAGTTCTGTACCAGCCTTCTCGGTTCTTGCCTCTCCCCTCACACACCCGACAAAGAAGGGTAAGGCGTTTGTATGGTCGGATGAATGTGAGAAGAGCTTTCAAGAGCTCAAGTGTAGACTGACACAGGCACCGATTCTGGTTCTACCTGACCCGTCTCAGCCTTATGTCATTTATACTGATGCCTCACGAACAGGTCTGGGGTGTGTGCTTATGCAAAACCAGCAGGTAATTGCTTATGGGTCGCGACAGTTGCGACCACATGAGGAAAACTATCCCACTCATGATTTGGAGCTTGCTGCGGTTATGTATGCACTCAAGCAATGGCGGCATTATTTGTTGGGAAACAAATTTCAAATCTTTACTGATCATAAGAGCTTAAAGTACTTGTTCACGCAGAAAGATCTGAATATGCGCCAAAGAAGGTGGCTCGAGTACATGAAAGACTACGACTGTAGTATCGAGTACACCGCAGGCAAAGGGAATACGGTGGCAGATGCCTTGAGCAGGGCATACACCGGGATAGTTAAAGGTGGAGAACCTGGAAACCGAACAGAGCATACGGACCTGACTGCCTTGTGGCACCGTTGGCAGCTACAGGAGCAAGAGCAGGTATTTGTGTTGAGAGTTCAGTCTTCTTGGATCGACAGGATCCGAGAATTTCAGATGAGAGATCAGAGTTTGAAACAGGTTTCTGGAGAAGCTAAAGGAGCATTGCGTCCATTCTTTGAGTATAGGCAAGGATTGCTATACTTCAAAGGACGTTTGTATGTGCCGAAGGACGTGGCTCTTAGAGATGAGATTTTGGATCAAGCTCATAATAACAGTTTAAGTTTTCATCCGGGCGGTGAAAAGATGTATCACGATTTGAGGTCACACTTTTGGTGGCCAAGTATGAGGAGGCATATTGCTGAGTGTGTGGCAAAGTGTACCACTTGCCAACAAGGTAAAGGTTGAACATCAGAAACCCGCGGGCACACTTCAGACGTTACCTATCCCAGTTCGTAAGTGGGGAAACGTGACTATGGATTTTCTTACCGGATTACCCACTACGAGAGCACATCATGATGCCATTTGGGTAATTGTGGATCGTTTGACTAAGTGTGCACATTTCTTGCCCATTAAAGTCACCGACCCGTTGGACAAGTTAGCGCGACTTTATATCAAGGAGATAGTGCGTTTACACGGTGTACCAGATTCTATAGTTTCAGATCGGGATCCAAGGTTTACAGCCCGCTTCGGAATGCTTTCCATCGAGCTTTTGGTACCGGTTGCACCTTAGTACCGCGTATCACCCACAAACTGATGGACAATCTGAAAGGGTAATACAGGTACTTGAGGATATGCTAAGGAGTTGTGCGATTGATTTCGGAGGTGATTGGGATCAACATCTACCGCTCATAGAGTTCTCGTATAACAATAGCTACCAGAGTACAATCAAGATGGCACCGTACGAGGCTCTTTATGGACGGAGATGTATGACACCTCATTGTTGGTCTGAACCGTCTGATAAGATTGAACTTGGTCCGGACTTGGTTGAAGAAACCACAGAAAAGATCAAGACAATTCAAGCAAGGTTGAAAGCGGCAAATGATAGAACCACGGCTTATGTGAACAGAAGGCGTCGTGACTTGGAGTTTGAGGTCGGCGACAAAGTATGGTTGAAGGTGGCACCGATGAAGGGAATAATGAGATTTGGTCGGAAAGGGAAATTAGCTCCGAGGTATATTGGCCCATTCGATATTTTAGAAAAGATTGGAAAGGTGGCTTATCGTTTGGCACTACCGGAGAGCTTGTCAGCTGTGCATAATGTGTTTCATGTAAGCATGCTCTATAAGTGTATAATGGATCCGATGCAAACGATTCCGGTAGAAGAAGTGCAATTGGAACCTGACCTGTCTTACAAGGAAGTACCAATTGCTCTGTTAGCAAGGGATACTCGCAAATTGAGAAGCAAGTTAATACCCATGGTGAAAGTGCAATGGTCGCACCATTCTGACAAAGAGGCAACCTGGGAGGTAGAAAAGAATATGATTGATCGCTACCCCAAGAATATGAGCGGCTAAAGGAACTCTTGGAGGACCAAGAGTCTTAAGGGGGGGAGGATGTTACACCCCATCTTTTTCCGGCAACAATTTCCGGTGGAAATCAACCGGTGATCGACAATTCACCATTTGGGATTGGAAAGAGACTTCGAAGGTATGTTTAATTACTAAGTATGAGTTTAATTTTTCAGTTCAAATTCATATTGTAGTGTGGGAGTGGTATGACGTAATTTGGTAAAGGTTCGCCGCAAGGTTGATCAAGAACAGTAAAAGGAGTGTATTGGAGAAGACAGTAATTTTAGGTCATTTTGTATTAAATACTGCTTGCAATTGGAAATCAGTTTGGGCATGAATATTTTTGTGAGCGTAGCCCCGAGTGTCTAGTTTAACCAGAATTTTTCGGATCTTCGTTTGGACTTCTGTACAATTTTTAATAATTGTTTTAGTGAAGGAGAGTCAGCTGTGTCCGGGCGATCGCCTGATTAAGGAATCGGGTCGCCTGGATTTCGCCCGGACGCCTGTTTTCGAATATTTTTGGGCCAGGCGATCGCCTGTCTCCGAGATTGGGTTGCCCGGATTTCGCCTGAGGCCTGCTATTTAAGTCGAATTTATCCGGATTCAACTCATTTTCGCCATTTTCTCTTCCAACTCTCTCCCAACTCTCTCCCAACTCGATTTTGCACCAATCTAAGTGATTTTGGGCTTCTTGGTGCGTGGAAACGAAGGATTCATGCGGGAATCACTACAAGAACATCGATTCAACAAGGTTTTCGTTCCAACAACGCGTTGTGGGTGGATTCCGGAAATTGCCCAAGTTGTGAGGTTGGTATTTTCGTGATCTCTTGGTTTATTTGAGTTAGTAGTAGTGTTTCTATGTTGGATTAGAGATAGAAACACACTTCATATCACGAATTAAGCTTGAATCGAAGAAAATGGAAGTTAGGGTTCATCACCCGGAATGAACGAATTTTGGGGGAAAGTTAAATTGACCTCAAATTAGTGTTGTTGGGTAGTTTTGGAACAACATTAATACTTGGTAAAAGGTCCAACAATGGTTTGATCTATGAGCTAAGACAAAACTCATAGGTTTTTGGTGGAGAAATGAAGTGTGATATTTTGTTGAATTGAACCCAAATTGTTGTTATTGGGTATGTTTAGAGCAATGTTGATAACTGGAACATTGTCCAAATATGCTCCGATTATATACGTAAGACAATGTTCATCCGGTTATATGTTGGAACGGGAAGTGTGTGTTTTGGATGGTTTAAAGGTTCAAGCATGTTTAGACAATGGAATTGAGCAACATTAAGTCTTGAAGTATGGTTCAATTATCAACGGATAATATGTTGTTAGATGGAAGTGTGATATGGAAAGTGTGTGATGTGTATAGGTGTTGTGGAAGCAAGAATTGAGGTTGATTGAGGAAGGAGTTTCCGTGCTTTGATGCTTTGCTGCTACCCTCTGCGTCTGTTATCTGCTTTCGTTTCAAGGTAAGGGTTCGACCTACCTATATTATTGTAATGTAGGATGGTTGAGGCAAGTTTTGGGCCTCGGTCTCTGACTTCGGTCTTAGGTCGGGAAAGTGGAGTCCCAAGGCTAGTCCCATGGTAGGAGTAACGGTGCACAGGTACAGCTTTGCTTCGGTGTCGTGGTTCGTGCGTCTGTGTGACCCGAACTAACTGGGATACGGCACAACGGATGGCGTTCGCATAGGGGACCAGTCCGAGATAGGGTTACAATCCCTTGAGGACCGTACGGCCTATGGTTCGCATCATTCCGGTATGATCTGCTCTGCTATATATGTCTAGTCGCATAACCTGTCTCGTTATGGACTAGGGTCGCATAACCTGTCTCGTTATGGACCGACGGATGCATGACCTGTCTCGTCTTGATCCGTTACATTCTGTTTTGCCCTATATGTCTAGTCGCATAACCTGTCTCGTTATGGACTAGGGTCGCATAACCTGTCTCGTTATGGACCAACGGACGCATGGCCTGTCTCGCTTTGGTCCGTTTCATATAGGGGTTTTGGATGTTGTGCATACATCATATATTTCTGCATATGTTCTGATCTGTATATTTGCTATCTGTATGTATATTTGCTCGATCTGTCTTTGCAGGTTTGTCGGAAGAAACATCGTTACACGCTAAGCTCTTACCGGGTTTTTCTTTAAGAAAACTCACACCCCTTACTTAATATTTTTCAGGAGATAAGGATTCTGGGCCAGCGGAGTAGGATTTCCGCAAGGCTGCTCGGTTAGCTATTTTGAGGGTTTAGCAGCGTCTGGACCTTGGGTTCGGGCTCTTCGTCGGTTTCATTATCCGACGCCCGATTTTTGTACGGTTAAACCTAAAGCCTGTAGACAGCTCTGTAGCATGAGAGTCTCTTGTCAAGTAGTTCTGAGATAACATGTCATTTTTGAATTGTCTCGATCATCTCGAATATTCCGAATATGGATATGCATATATATGTTCTGCGTTTGACTGATTGTATAAGTATGGTTATCTGTGCGGAAGCCTCTGTTCGGTAGTGAAAGAACAGACTTCCTTCTGATATTCTGATTATGGGCGGAGCCCATTGTTTCTGCCGTTATGATCTGTTTCTGTGCATGTGCTGTTATATTTGATCTGTTGTTAGAAAGGGACCTAATGGGTTAGTTAAAGGCCCGCGAAATAATCTCACATTAGCTGCGCGACTCTGGGGTCCCACCTTGCTCACCACCGCCCCACCGGCCGGCGACCGCTTCCCGCCGGGTCCGGAAGGTGTCTGACGGGGGAGGTGGTGACGTTGCCACTAACAAGCTTTACGCCCATGTGTTAATTGGAAACTAGACACATCATCCATACAATATGGACATGCAAGTTTTCCATGCGTACTCCAACCAGATAGCATACCGTATGCCGGGAAGTCACTGATAGTCCAAAGTAGACAAGCTCGTATTGTAAAGTTCGTTCTTTCTACGATGCGCGTCCCAAGTTTGAACACCCGTCGTCCATAGATAATTTAACTCATCAACTAACGGACGCAAAAAGACATCAATGTTACGTCTCGGTGATCGAGGTCCCGGGATTAGCAGTGCCATGTAAATGTACGGTTGTTTCATGCATAAATCAGGAGGCAAAATTATAAACTGTGATGAAAACCGGCCACATCGAGTAAGTGCTACCAGTGTCAGACAAGGGGTTAAATTCATCAGTGCATAGCCCTAATCGAACATTTCTGAGCTCTCCAGCAAAATCAAGATACAGCTCATCGATGTGTTTCCACACCTGCGATTGGCTAGGGTGTCCAATAATACCATTTGCGTTCCCGTTTGCCTTGACATGATAACTCATAAATTCAGCTGTTTTCGATGATTGATAAAGCCATTTGAGGCGGTCAGTGATTGGAAGATAACGTAGAACCTTCTTTGCCTTAATTTTCTGTTGACCACAACGATTAAGACCCCCCCTGAGTATAGCGTTCTGCACTGCACACTCCGCAATGAACCAAATGCTCGAATCTACCGTGGAACAACATACAATTATTCTCGCATGCATGAATTTTTACATACGATAAGCCTAAGTCTATGATCAGCTTCTTCGCCTCTGTCGTGCTCTGTGGCAAAGTTTTCTCTCCAGTCAATATTTCATCCACAACTTTCATCATTCGCGATCACCCAGCATCTGATATGTTGCTCTGACGTTTCGCACTCAAAAACCTTGCAAACACAGATAACTTCTTATGCTCAGCACGACACCCTTCATATAAAGGCTGTGAGGCAGCTTGCATCAAGTTATAAAATTTTTGCGCCTCTTCATTAGGAGTTTCCACTTCCATTTCATCTTCAATCTCATGATCATTTCCATTACTGTTATCATAGCCATCATTTTCAACATAATCATGATCATTTTCATCATTGTCATCATTTTCAACATTTTCCTGTTCAAAATTGTTGTACCGCAATCCTAAACCTTCATGAACCATTTGTACGACGTCCCATTCTTGATAGTTATTATGCAATTCTGTTTAAGTACTCGCAATTCGGTTAAAACATCCATAGACCAACGGATTGATCGGTATCGCCTCACCATGACAAATCCAAACATAGTAATCAGGCTTAAACCCATGCTCACATAAATGAGATCCAACTGTAAATTTATCATAAAAGTATCTGTTTTTGCATTTTTTACACGGACATTTCATCATGTCCCATCCTTTCGATTCAGCATCTCTGAAAGCAAACTCCAAAAACGTCTTAAGTCCCTCCCAAAATCGCGGATTCAATTCACAATTACCTTTCTGAAATCGCTGATACATCCACTCACGTCCTTCATCCATTTTAACCACTCCTACATGAGAATGTAAATATATACATATAAATGAATAACAACACATAAAAATTAACAAACCACAAAATTCAACTTCATCACAAACGTATATAACTTGTTTAAATTAATTTGTCATAATTAAGGGTGCAGATCATATCCTATTCATAAGAGTACAATTAGTAAATCAAACTTTTCTGGTCGCATATGCATAACTTGTACATCCTACATAAATTTTGTGACATTTCGCTTGATTCCTCATTATACCATTTTTCAGGTATTAAATTCTGAGTTTGGTATAACAAGTACGAGACTGAAACGAGCGAAAATTAATATTGATGTACCAGTTTTGCATATACAACTATAAGAAAAGTTCAACGTACCGATTACACTTTTACAAACTGTCCAACCTGGACAATCCATGAATATTCAATAGAATATTATATTTTACAACATTATTTTCAAACTTGAAAATAACGTTATGCATATTATATTCTACGTAATATCCACAGACAGGAACTATAGCTCAAATTAAACCTATACCATAAAATTTATGCACTTTTCAGCATTTACTAAAATAACTACACTTAATAAAAAATGAAAAACATTAAAAAACATGAAAATAAACAGCAAAACGTTTTACCTAGCTCAATATACTGCTTCCAATACACCAGAGATCTACCGAAAAGTTGAGAAGCACAAATCCTTCAAGAAAATAAAGGAGAGGGCTGAGACGCTGAAGGAAAAACACTAACTCCGCCGACCGAAAACGTCTGCGAATGAAGGGGAAAGGGAAGGGGGTACGTTTATAATGTAACGGCCGTAACGCAAAAAGGCATTACCAGGGCGCTACTAGCTCTGACAAGCTCTGACCGGTAGCGCCCTTAGTAATGCCTTGGGCGCTACGAAAATTTTCGGCCCCACAGTAACGCACAAAGGCATTACCAGGGCTCTACTAGCTCTGACAAGCTCTGACCGGTAGTGCCCTTAGTAATGCCTTGGGCGATACGAAAATTTTCGGCCCCACAGTAACGCACAAAGGCATTACCAGGGCGCTACTAGCTCTGACAGGCTCTGACCGGTAGCGCCCTCAGTAATGCCTTGGGCGCTACGACGATTTTCGGCCCCACAGTAACGCATGGGGCGCTACTCTGTGCATTACGACGTAAAATGCAACTACGTAGTGTACGGAGAGAAGCAAGGAACGCTCCTTCGCTTCACGGATAATGAGAAAGTTCCCGTTGTTCGATCATGACTTTTAATAGTAATCATCTATTTTAGTCGAGGAAAAGGAGAAGGTTCTTAACCTCGCATCTCTGGATCAAAGAATATTCCTTAGTCTCGAATAGCGAGAAGGTTTCCACTATTCAGCTCAATAGAAAAATTCTTATTGAGTCGAAGGAAAGAAATGTTTCTTTTCTTCATGGATAACGACAAGATGCATATGAAAATTGAAATTTGAATGTATCTGCTTTCTAAAAATATTTTTTTGAAAATTTTTAAAAATTTATTCTTTGTGAAAATTTAAGTAAAACACAATTTCAAAAGTTAAACAACATAATCTTCCTCAGATGGAGGGAGTATTATGAAACCAAACCTAAGCAAGGATTCAATCAATGGCATGACTGCAAATCCGGACAATAAAGGATCATCGGAAGGCACTACCAACAGAACTTCTTACGGCGGGACATCGTTACGGCATTCATCCCGCTTGCGTCGCAGTGACAACAGGGGTTCTGCCAGGGTGCCGAATCCAGCACTCATCCATGCGGTACGGGTTGTTCTAAGGGAAGAGCGAAAGAACAGTCGTAAGTCAGCATTTAATGGTTCCGGATCAGTAGGGCCGGTCAAGGTCAGAAGGCGGCCATCACCGAGCAGAAGGATAACACAAGGAACGTTCAGACAAATGGTCGCCTAGTGTTGAGTTTGTCTATCAAGGATCTCCCCCAGATGATCAAAAGCACCCAAGGCCTAGGTCTCCTCGGAGACACAGGAGGGTCTGAGAAATGTCTCCAAGACCAGAGCACTTACTTACTGGGGACCCCAGGGATGAGAGCATTCGTCAAATTAGAACGACTGACAATAGGCCCACGGAGCTGGAACACCATTTACTCATTTCAAGGTAACTATTCATTCTCTCAAGTCTAGTGCTGACACAAACCTTTCCTAAAACACCAATAATGACTTAAGCGTCGAAGTACCAGAAACTGGGCAAACCCTAGTCTGGTTCTTAGCTCACCTCCTATATTGCAGATACTCTATAAGACTCATGGCTTCAACCAATGTCATAACCATGATGAGACATCATCAAAGAACAGTGGCAGCAACACCTACATAGCTACCACCGACTATCAATTCTTAGAGGAACGAGCACGATACTCAACTCAAGTTGCAAGAGTGACGAACAAAGAAGCTCAAGACCACAACAGATTGGCTGGACACACAAGATGAGATAACCCCAATGAAAAGTCAAGGCACCCATATAATTCCAACAGGTTAGAGAGGATTTGAGTCGAGTGCCTTGAAATTTGTCATGCAAAGGGCATTATTTCTTTTAGCAATTATCAATTCAAATTAATTGTTCTTTTGTACTTATATTTTTTACTATTTGATCTTCTTTATCTTTTTGAGTTTTCATGATATTCGCATGCATCATATTTGTTTCTAACCGGTATTCACACCTATGAATTACACATCAGTCACGCATTCAATCACTTATTCCTGAGACACATCATTGCACATTTTCATTCTAAAAGTGGGAACATGTTACAAAAAATAGGAAAATGAAAAAAGGACATTAAGGAGCTTCAGATTAATTTTATGATGTGAATAAGTCTAACGACCCCCAATCGTGATATGGAACGTCCGTTCAATTCGCCATGGCTCAACCAAGCAAACAATAAGGACCTCCACTAGTGACAAGAGGTCGGGAAGGCTGGCAACAAACAACAACGACAGATCGAGCATGACAACCTCCTCAGGATTGGTAGTGAGGAGTTGCGCAGCGATATCGGTTGAAGGAGGAGTGCGGCGAGCTTCATGGCTAAGAGATCTTACTAGGGAGAACAAATACAGGTTTGAGCATCTCATGACTTTCGATTCTTGATTGAATCCGTCAAACCATTTAACAGCAGTGCCAAAATTACCTCATTTTCCAAACATTGATGACAATTTGACCCAAAAAATCTTTAGTTACCAACCTCCAAACATTAATCGGGGTAGAGGCAAATTTTGGTTATAGGGACAAATGGCAAAATTTGGTGGGGAGGTAATCGGGGTAGAGGATTTGGACTCCTAAGCAAGATTTTAAATATCGTACCTCGGTTGGTATTTCAGTCTCGTACTGGTACCGGTCGTAGAACGATACTCTCAACGTCGATACCATCTCGGCCACTATACCGGCGTGTCTCCGCCATCTCATCCGTACCATGTATCGACTAGACATTAGAAACTGGTGATAAACTTCCAGATGTCTGCTTCACCGCATCGCTCCGCCTCCGCCATCTCATCCGTACCAGGTACCTTGCTCTGCCACCCACCACGTCAATCTTCTCAACGCTATCCAACACCCACCGATTCAAGGAGAGCAATCAATGGAACAAAAGAGTAGAAGAGTTTTCAACATGAAAATATCAAGTACAGGGACGAATTTTTTGTGAGAGTTGTGGAGTTTAACTGAGATCAAGTATGAGCCAAAATATTAATGGTGTTGGGATTTTGGAAAGGAAATGAATTGAATCAAAACTAAAATATGGGAGACAACTAGCACCCACCGCCCAACGCATCAGTCAAACTCCATAAAATGTAAAATTCAGCCTTTAGTCCCTTAAGTATGTAAATATGTTATCTTTGATTCATAACATTTTCTTTTGCTCAAATATTTTGCTAGATAGGTAAAATTAGACGCATTTAGGTGCTGTTTAATGTTGATTTGTGTATGTCTATGCATATATATACATAAAATTAAAGCCGATACCCTAAATTCGGTACGTTCGAGATATCATTGAAAAATAGTACGACTTTCTGACACGAGATTTTAAACCTTGCTCCTACGGAACTTGTTGGAATGTAATTTCACGCTCCTCTATACGCTCGGTTTCCTCAACTCCTGATTTCAAGCTTGTCAAAATACTCCATCCCTCAACCAAAAATTGTACAAGTCATTTGATTTTATTGTTTCAATATTAGACTCAAATTTTAACAAAAATAATTAGTGCAAAAAAAAATTCAGGAAAAAATTTATTTAGAAAATTTAGATTGCAAATTTTGATACACACGAATTAGTTCATTTTCAATGTCAAGCATTTATAAAAAACAATAGATTAAATGCTTTGAAATTGTCAAAATAATTAAGACAATTTTGCGGAGAGAGAAGTATTATCATTACGTTCAAAACGATAAAGTAAGTAATTATGGAGTAACAAACAAACTTGGATAAATTTTCTATGGTGAATGATTTTTTCCACCATCACATTTTTATCGATAGAAAGATCCACGGTTTTAAATATTATTAATTGGATGGAGCCACATAATTGTTTCATTAAAAAATGTTGGTGAAAAAAAACACTTAAAAGTGACGTGCATAGAAAATTTATCCAACAAAATTTAATATGCATCCACTCCTTAAAGTACGTCCAAGGACGTCATATTCTTTAGAACATGCTACTTACTTTACTTAACTACATTTAATTATATTGCTTGAATGAAGTAGAGTAATGTAACATATATTATCAATCATCCTCTATTCTCAATCTTGGCCATCAAAGCGCCGTCCATTTGACCAAGGATGCTGTTCTTGAGAGTCACGGGATGTTCTTGCTCTATCTTCACTCGATAGTTATAAAGAATGTTTGCAACAGTTGCCTTTACCAAACTGAAGGCAATATCTTTACCAGGGCACATCCTTTGGCCGGCGTTGAAGGCGAAGAACTTATGAGGAGGTTCGTACTTGATTCCACCGTCAGCCGTGATCCACCTCTCCGGCTTGAATTCATGACAGTCCTCACCCCAAACATGCTTCATCCTCCCGACAGCGAACGTCACCATAGCGACTGCGGTGCCATTTTTGCGGCCAATGCTGTAGCCGCTCGGTAGTGTGTCTGGCTGGAATGTTGTCCGGAACTCAAACGCGACCGGAGGGAATAAACGCAACGTTTCGCATATCGTGGCGTGAAGATAAACCAGTTTTTTCAACTCTTCCGTCATGCTTAATTCCATTACGGATGAACCTTTCGGCCATGACGATCTCAGTTCTTCGACGACTTTCGCCTCGACTTTAGGGTGATTTCCGAGCATCCAGAAGACCCAAGTGAGCGCTGTGGTGCTTGTGTCTTCGCCGGCGAATAGCAAACTGTAGAAGTTCTCCCTCAACGCGGATTCCTCCTCCGGAAAGCATTTGAACAGCTTGTGCCGGCTCAGGTACAGCTTTATGAAACTGAAATCAGAATCGTCCGACGTTCCCTCTCGGATTTGTCTCCGCTTCTCCGATACAAAATATGTGGCAATCTCATCCAACGTTTCCCATGCTTTGCTCAGATTTCTCTCTTTCCACAGCCGCAGCCGTTTCATGGTTCTCCAAATTGAAAACGGAAGAACGTGCCGGAAGAATATAGCCTCAAACAAATCGGTAATGGCTTTCTCAAACCGCCTTCCGCAAGATTCTGCAGTCGGCAGATCACAAACATTGCAGCCCGTAAAGGCTCCACACATGGTCTGAAACATTACCGTCTGCAGACAATCTTTCAAGTCAATAACTCTCCCTTGTTCCGACGCGTCCCGTAACGTTGTTGCCAACTTGTCGACACTCTGGCGGAATGTTTTCGCCAGGAGGCTGAGGAACCGTGGGTTACCAAGATAGCCCCGGGCCGCCAACCGGTGCATTTTAGACTCATCCGTGTCCAGATTGAAGTAGCTCTGCCCGAACGCATCGAACCGCTCCCTCCAATGCTCGCCTTTAACGTAGCGGTCATCATGAGTTTGCATGATGTGCCGGATGTCATCCGGGTTGGCGGTGATGAGGATGTCAGTCATCGACAGCCAACCCAGCCGCAACAGTAGTGCGCCTTTGTTGGCTTCAATAAGCTCGACCAAGGCCGCGGCATGGTGGCTGTGCATGCAGCTGAGAATATACGACGGCAGTGCTCCAACCACCGGCCACCTCACATTTTTGTAAGAACAAAAAAGGAAAAATAATAAGAAAAGGACCACTGCTACTACCAGCATGATCATGTTCTTCAATGCACGAAAAGAGTACGTTCAAGGCAGCGCTGTGTGAGTGTGCATTCCTTGGTTCAACGTAATGACTATTTATCCAGCTGGATTTTAATGATGGTGGCCATACAGGTAGTTATTTCGTACGACTTTTATTTGGTGGGAGGTAAATGCACATTGACGTAGTAAGTAGTGTTATATATATATATATATATATATATATATATATATATATATATATATATATATATATATATATATATATATATATATATATATATATATATATATATATATATATATATATATATATATATATATATATATATATATATATATATATATATATATATATATATATATATATATATATATATATATATATATATATATATATATATATATATATATATATATATATATATATATATATGCTCGCTGTCACTGAATAATTGAAGGGTTTGTTTTACTCTTTTCAGTGTCTTTAATTTATTATTTATTTTCATGAATGTTTCAACATTTAAAATTGAACATGTATTTCATAATTTGAAGTATAAATTTTCTTAATAAATTTTGTTTTACTATTTATCTTGGAAAAAAATAGAGTCAAACTGTGTTACACAGAACATGAAAGTCAAACCCTTCAATTTTTCAGGGACAGATAGAGTATTATATATATAGACACACACTAATTATGAAACAATGTGATAAGTATGAGAAGTATGAAAATAGAGAAAAAAGCGAAACACGGAAGCAGTATATGTTGAAATTCATGGTCCTTTTCAAATGGGTGCAACTCAACATTCCTAACATAGGTTCCTAAGTTTAATGATCAATTTGAGACTTTCTGAGTCGGCAGCTAGCAACGCACATGGATTCTTGTGAACACATGGATTCTTGTGTCTTCAAGAAATCCAAGTTTGAAGCTTCAAGAATCTTGAATACATGTGTGTTGCTAGCTGCCTTCGACACGGCCAAAACGTGAGACAAAACTGATTAAATATTTTTTTTGCACAGCAACAAGAATTTATTAAGGGGAAAGAGGATAAAATACAAACAGATCAGAAAAAAGAGCAGACTCAACGAAGCTGGCGAGAAGATGCGGCCGGCCAAGAGGACAACCCTTAAACACACCTATCTTAACAGAACAAACCTCTCAGCTCACCTGGAAAAGAGCAACCAGAAGATGGCATAACACATGAAAAAACATAAGAGAACAAACATCCGAAAAGACGCCACAATGCAAGTTAACCGACACCTTCTGATGCCTTTAGCAGCGGCGCCAAGAGCCAGTCCGACCAAGAGACATTGAACTTCTTGTAACGACTGCTGATCCAAGTAAAGTAAATGACCTGAATTTCACCAAAAATACGAGAGGCTCGCCATACAGTGGATTGCATCACCCACTTGTTCCTTGCTTTCCACAAGGACCACGCCGTGATGTATGAGATTGCCTGCCAAACCTGAGCAATTTTGGAGTGAACTTGGGATATGAAGTTCCCACCCAGGATATCAACAAACTCAAGGAGACCTGACACATCCGTGCCGCACCATGATGCCACCGCTCGCCATATCTCAAGGGCAAAAGGGCAAGACACCAGAATATGATTAGTTGTTTCGGTAGCACCTGAGCATAACGGGCAGAGGGAACAGTCTATCTGGAGGCCTCTTTACCTCAACTGATCACGAACTGGGATATAACGGTGAGCCGCTCTCCAAATGAAGAGGTTGACTTTTCTCGGGATCCGACTACACCAACTTGTTGGAAAATCATGCGGAGCTGAAAGTTTCTCCGTAATCATCTGCGAGAGTTGACGGACTGTGAACAGGCCATCCGCCGCATAACTCCAGCTCCAGGTGTCCGGTTTGTTTTGACTTGGAGAAAATCCCTGCAGAAGAGTTAGCAACTGTTGAAAGTCACCTTCCGCCCTCCCTCTCAAAGGCCTCCTCCACCTCCAAACCCAACTCCAAACGCTCTCTCCCCAACTAATTCTATCAAACACCGTGCCATTTTTATCCACATCAAGCTTATACAACCTGCAGAATCTGCTCTTCAAAGGACCCTCGCCTACCCACTCATCGTCTTAAAAATTAATAGTATTTCCATCTCCCACAACCCTTACAAAAATATTTTTGAAATCATTTCCAAGCCCCTCAATCTCTCCAACCGCCTTTCTCACCCCGCTCCACACGCTCCACCCTACCGAATCCCCTCCTAGATGACTTGAACCTGGCACTCCCCCATGTACACTAACCACCACCCTCACCCAGAAACGATCACCTTCTGTTAACCACCTCCACTTCCACTTTCCTAACAACGCTAAGTTTTTCCCCCTCAAGCTACCCACATTCAACCCCCCGGCATCGCTATCTCCAACCAATCTTTAAATTCTAGCCCATATCAACTTTCTACCCTCCCCAGAAGCCCCCTAAAAAAATTTATTTCTCATGGTCTCTATTCTCTTTATCACTCCAGCCAGAGCACGAAACACTGACATGTGATACAGGGGAACACTACCAAGAACCGAGTTCATCAGAGTGACGACTGCCGATAGATAAGGACTTTGCCTTCCAACTTGAAAGCCGATTCCCCAATTTTTCAACCACCACATCCCAGCTCTTCTTACGGCTCATATTTAAGCCGACGGGAAGACCTAGGTATGTAAAGGGAAGAACTGCCGCTGAACAACCAATCAGGCGAGCCACTCTTTGAACCTCATCTAAGCCAACTCCCACACCAAACAACCTACTTTTTTCCATGTTGATTTTAAGACCCGAAGCCAATTCGAAACAGTGGAGAAGACTCATCAACGATCTTGCATTCTCTCTTGACCAATCTCCACAAAAAATCGCATCGTCTACAAACTGAAGGTGCGAGAGTTTTATCCTGTCAGCCCCAATCTGAAGAGGCCAAAACACACCTTGAGAAACAGCTTCTTCCATCATGCCATTTAGGCCTTCAGCTGCTAGAATAAAAAGAAACGGTGAGAGTGGGTCCCCTTGACGAAGCCCCCGCTCCATCCCACACTCTGCAGTAGGGCTCCCATTTACGAGAATGGAGACCTTTGCTGAACCTAAACAACCATCCATCCAACTCCGCCACTTACGACCAAAATTCATCTGGGTTAGGATGGAGTCTAGGAACTTCCAATTAATGCTATCAAACGCTTTTGTGAAATCCACTTTGAAGAGCAACATCCGCCTTCTTTCTCTCTTCACCCATGAGACTGCTTCATTAATTATGAGGATTCCATCTATTATTTGTCTACCCTCAATGAAAGCCGTTTGGGACTCTCCAACCAACCCCTTTAAGACCCCCTTCAGCCTCTCTGCTAGCAGCTTCGCCATAATTTTGTAAAAGCACCCGATGAGGTTTATAGGCCGAAATTCAGAAATTAGAAGCGGATCTTTTACCTTCGAAATTAGGGAAATGTGCATCCTGGTCCAAACCTCCCGGTCTTCTCAAATTTACACACTGCTGCAATTACCTCTGATTTAATAATCTCCCAATTTGCTTTGATGAAGTTGAAGTTAAAGCCATCCGGCCCTGGAGCTTTACTTCCCCCGCAAAGCCACACTGCCTTCCTGATTTCCTCTTCCGAGAAGGGTGCTTCTAGAGCTGTCGCCTGCTCTTCTGATAATTTGGAGAATCTGTTGCTTCAGAACTCTGGTCTTACCACCCTGGGTTCTTTAAAGTGGTTTGAGAAATACTCCAAAACTGCCTCCTTTATTTGCTTCGGGTCTTGGGTCCACTCTCCGTTGATCAGAAGCCTCTTCACTGAATTGACATTTCTCCTTCCTTTAATAACTGCATGAAAGAACTTGCTATTCTCATCCCCTTCTACCACCCATTTCACCCTCGCTTTCTGCTTTAGATCACTTGAGATGTGTCTCTGAACCTTGAAATACTTGAATTTGAGATCCCGCCAATCACGCCACTCATCCGGGCTTAGATCCTGATCTTCCGCCCTTCTTTCGAGCCTGAGAAAATCCTCTTTTAGGTTGTCTGCCTTCACTACCGGGTTTGACAAGCCATTCTTACTCCACTCTCTTATCTTCCACTTGAGTCTTTTAAGTTTTTCCTTGAGAACAACATCTGCCTCACCCCACACTTTGGTGGTCGTCCATTCTGTCTTCACTAGGTCCCCAAACCCTTCAGTTGACAACCAATTATCAAAGCACCTAAAAGGGGAAGGCCCAAAATCCACTAATCCTGCCTTGAGAAGAATCGAGTAGTGATCTGCAAAAACTTTATCTTTCACTTCAGCATCTAGGTCCGGCCAATCATCCTGAAAAGTTCTGTTTATTAGAAAACGGTCCAACTTACTCATTTTCAATCCGTCACCACTTGTCCATGTGAATCTACTCCCCCCTACTTCACCTCCTGCAAACCATTATCCCTAATGAAAGAGTTGAAATCAGCCGCCCTAATGGGTTTGAATCTGCTCCCTTTCCTCTCCTCCGCTCTTCTTACGACATTGAAATCACCCATAACACATACAGCTTCATTGAATTCTTGGATCACTGCTCCAAGATCTGCCCAAAGTGCTCGCTTCTGACTTGAGAGCTGCGGACCGTAAACATTGAGAAACAAATATCGCCTTTGTTTGTCTTTCCACTTCCCTACCAGGCCTAGGAACCCAACTCCATTGATTATCTGATCCGTTGACCAAATCTCTTTGTTCCAGAAGAAAAGCAGGCCTCCAGACCTTCTTGTCGCTAACTGTTGCGCGAAACCAAGCTCGCTATGGCGCCACACCTGTTTAATAGCATCTCTAATCTCTTGGT
The DNA here is from genome assembly GCA_024586325.1 of Stellera chamaejasme. NCBI lineage: Eukaryota > Viridiplantae > Streptophyta > Magnoliopsida > Malvales > Thymelaeaceae > Stellera > Stellera chamaejasme. Next base: position 50,265,654 of record CM044981.1, on the reverse strand, counting down.
TTAAAAGCGTCTCTTGCACTGCTAGAAAAACCAACTTATCTCTACACACAAACTCCCTCAACTTCCTCAACTTCTCGTCACTCCCCATTCCTCTAATGTTCACTGATAAAATCTTCATTTAATGATGAGGACATCCCTGCAAGAACGTCGCCGACTCGAAGTGAAGCTCAACCCCAAGCGCGCGAGGCCCCAGATCCTCTCCAGAATATAGGAGGGCCAATGACAAGGTCACGCTTCAAACAAGTCCAAGCCGGCCTTAATGCCTACATGAAACTGATGGCGCAAGCAGAAGAACAAGCGGAAGCACAAGGAAGGACCCTGCAGCTTCGCCGTCTCGGCATTCCCCTAGAAGGAGAGTTCGCGAAGCCCATTGGCGTCTTGAATGTGAGTCTGGTCGAGAAAGGGAAAGACAATACCCCCTCGCAAGACTCCCAGATGCAAGCGAGGCCCCAAGGCGAGGCCAGTCGCGCGAGGGCATACGGCGAAGGCCCTTCACCAGAATTCCAGACTAAGGCACAGCCCCAAGGCGAAGCCTTTTACGCAAGGACATACGGCGAGGACCCAGCGCCAAACTTCCAGTTGCGGGCGAAGCCCCAAGGCGAGACCATTCGCACAAGGGCCTATGGCGAAGCCCCAACGCAAGGCTTTCAGGCAAGCGAAGCCCCAGGCGTTCGCCAATATGAAGAAGACTTCCCTCCCATTTCCCGCCAACTGTAAATTCTGGGAAAATGGAAGCGACAGGAGCAGTTAGCCTACAATGTCACCCATCATCTGCCTCCTCTCACTTCGCCCACCATAAATCAAGGAAGACGGTTCCCTGGTCAAAGTCAAGTTCTTTCCTTTCACCATTCTTATCCTATATAAAGGAAAGCTTGTAACCAAATGACTTAGAATATATTTAGAAATCAAAACTCTTCAAGAGATTGGTTTTTGTGTTCTCATATCTTGCACTTCCATATTCCTTTGTGATCCATGCAAGAGGATCCAACTATAATATCTAGTATTGCTTGATCTTGTAATCAAGAGGTGCTAGATCCCATTTCCTTCCCTAGGCATTATCAAGAGCATTGCCTCACCTCGTAGTGAGGAGGTTCTCTTGGCCGACTTGTGTTCTTTGTTACTGTTCGCCTCCGCCAAGCTAGATCGGCGCCGGTTGATCGCGGTGTAACGGCCGTGATCATATCAATTGGTATCAGAGCCAAAGCGCTTGTTGGAGGTACCGTGTTGTTTGTTTGATTTTCTTCAAGTTAAAATCTTTGTTTTCTTTCGAAACTTGAAGAAAAGTTTTCTTCTTGAAAGGTTTATGAAACTGAGTTGTTTTCGTAAGTAAAGAAGAAAGAGTTCTCCTCGTTAAAAAAAGAATCAGAGTTTACAGAAAAGAAAGTTTCGAACCAGTTCATAAAATTCTGGGAAAAGGTTCAAAGTGTTCTTGGAGTGTTCATCACGAAACTCAAGTGAACAGTGCTCTCAAATCGAAAATAGTTTCAAAACCTGAACTCAAAGTGTTTGTAGTTGTGAAAACCCTTTTATAACATCCCAACCAATATCTTTCGACCCCCCCACCTTTGAAAGTTTCGAAAGCTAGTTCAAGTAACTAGTTCTTTTCTTGCTTCTCAAGTTTCGGTTTTACTAGAGGTTATTATTTGAATCGCTTGTGTGTTCCCTTTGATCTAAAAGTTGATAGTGGGATCAAGTTAAGAGAACTTGTGAAAACCATCTTGAGTGAAACACGAGTGAGAGAGCAAACACTAAGGAAGTAGAGAGGTGATTTCTGTCGCTAACTCCCTATTTTCACCTGCAAAAGAAAGAAAATCTTTGCTTACAGGAATGGCGTCGCCCAATACCTCACCATCACCTCCTCATCCATCTCAACTTCCGATTTTGGAAGCCCTCAACCGAATTAATAAAAGGTTGGATGACATTGATCAAAGGCTTGAGAACTCGGAAACTCGACAAGCCGCCTTTGATACCAAGCTTGGAAAGTTTGAGGTGGCTCTAGGCAAGCAGCCTTCAACTTCTAGACAGCAAGAGGAAGCTGAAGCCTCCAGGGACTTGGGTGGTACCACATACACCACCTTTGATCCTACTCTCAAACAGTCGCAGCAGACTCCCCTCAGTAAGCCTTATCACGCGAGAAGAGGTCTTGTTGTGCAGGACATTCCAGATAGCAATGAGGATGAGTATTACGAGGAACCACCTTTGAAGAACCCAAAGAAGAAAATCTTTCAAGATAGAGCACAAACGAAAGCCTGTCTCGAAATTACAACATCTCACTCAAGGTAATCGACGGGTAGAAGATTACCAGAAGGACCTTGAGAAGGCATTGATGAGAGCAAGTGTTCGACAAAATGATGAGGCCAAATTGGCACGGTGTTTATACGGTCTGAGGGAGGACATCGCCAAAACGGTGGAGCTGTGTGATTATAAGGATTACCAAGACCTGGTGCAGAAGGCGATCAGGGTGGAGAAGTAGCTTAAGAAAGGAAGTTCTTACCACTCTTACTTCACCCCTCCGCGAAGCCCAGGAAGCAGGCCTGCCCCCTTCGCCAAAGCGGTTCCTTCAAAACCATACCAGCCTGCTGCCACGATACCCCTCTCCCGCCAAAACCAACCCTTCACAAGGCCACCATCCCACCAAACAACCCCACCCCATTCTCAACCAAGAACCAATGCTTATCCTAAACCTTCTGACGCTTCGCGCCCAACAAGGAGCATTGAGTGTTTTAAGTATTTGGGAAAAGGACACTATGCTAGAGACTGTCCCAACAAAAGGACCATGATCGTCCGACCAAACGGGGACCTCTCTAGTGAAGATGAAGCGGAGTCTATTCCTGAGTCTCCAAACGGTGAGTTAGAAGAAGAAGAAGGAGAGCTGCCTTTTGAAGGCTTGATATTGGTCACTAAGAGGGTTCTGCAAAGCACCCCCAGTGTGATCGAAAGTACTCAAAGGGAGAACTTGTTCCAATCAAGGGCCATGATAAATGGGACCCTCTGCAGTCTCATCATCGATAGTGGCTGTGTCAACGCGGCCAGCGAAGACATGGTCGCTGAACTTGGCCTTCGCACCATCGCGCACCCCAAGCCATACCAACTCCAATGGGTTGATGACCGAGCTTTTGTCAAGGTTGTCAAACAAGTGGAGGTGCCGATAAAGATTGGCAAGTATGAAGACTCAATCACCTGCGATGTGGTAAGGATGCAGGCCACCCACATTCTTTTGGGGAGGCCCTGGCAGTACGACAAGGATTTCATGCACCATGGAAAGGTCAACAAGTACTCCATCACTCACTGTGGCAGACCATATACTTTGCTACCCCTCACCCCAGCTCAAGCCCTTCAAGACCAACTTCACTTGGCAAGTAAGGCCGAGAAGAAAAAGAGGGAAGAGGGAAGAGAGAAGAGAGAAAATAGTGAGAAGGTTCAAGGAACCTCGAGTGAAAAGAAAGAGTGCGCATTTATGGGAAACACTGAGAGCAAACAAGAGTGTAGCCCTTCGCCGGCCAAAGCTAAACATCTTAAGAAGGCACTCTTTGGAAACAAAACATGTTTCTTCATGATCCCTACGCATTGCATGCTAACTCTCGAGAACAAAGCCTCTCTTCCTTCATATGTGTAGGAAGTGTTGAAGGAGTTCCAGGAAATATTCGATGAGCCGCAAAGCCTCCCCCCTATCGCGGCATAGAGCATCAGATAGATCTACTTCCGGGTGTGCCTTTACCCAACAAGGCAGCATACCGAACAAACCCCCAAGATTCCAAGGAGATCCAAACCCAAGTACGTGAATTGCTGGACAAGGGCTTCATCCGCGAAAGCCTTTCACCCTGCGCGGTGCTAGTCATACTCGTACCCAAGAGCGATGGCACATGGCGCATGTGCATGGATTGCAGACCCATCAACAATATCACTGTAAAGTATCGCCACCCTATACCTAGACTTGATGACATGCTAGATGAATTAAGTGGTGCTTGTGTGTTTCAAAAATTGATCTTAGAAGTGGCTATCACCAGATTAGGATGAAGAAGGGTGATGAATGGAAGACGACATTCAAAACTAAAATCGGTTTATATGAATGGAATGTCATGCCCTTTGGATTATCTAATGCACCAAGTACTTTTATGCGTCTCATGAATCATGTCTTACGGGAATTGATTGGGAAATTTGTGGTAGTATACTTTGATGATATACTTGTCTACTCTAAGAATCATGATGAGCATGTTGAGCATCTGAGGCAAGTCCTCGACACACTTAGGCTAGAGAAACTGTATGCTAAGTATGAAAAGTGTGTCTTCGCATCAAATGAGGTGAACTTCCTAGGGTATGTAGTTGGTGTGAATGGTGTCAGGGTAGATGAGGGAAAAGTCAGTGCCATTCGGGATTGGCCTACCCGTAAGTCCTTAACAGAAGTGAGATCCTTTTTAGGACTTGCTAGATTTTATCGGAGACTTGTTAAGGACTTCTCTTCTATCGCCGCCCTTCTGCATGAATTGGTGAAGAAGAATGTAGCCTTTGACTGAGGTAGAGCCCAGGAGGAATCTTTTAGTGAGCTGAAAACCTGCTTGACCAATGCCCCTTTGCTCACTTTACCAAATTTTGACAAGGTTTTCGAGGTGGAATGCGATGCCAGCGGGATAGGCATTGGTGTTGTTTTGCACCAAGAAGGCCACCCCATCACCTTCTTTAGTGAGAAGCTAGGTCGAGCAACCTTGAATTACTCCACCTATGACAAAGAGCTATACGCTCTTGTGCGATCCCTACAAACATGGAGTCACTATTTATTACCTAGGGTATTTGTTATCCACACCGATCACTTGTCTTTAAAGTATCTTCAAGGGCAAGGGAACCTGAACAAGAGACATGTTAGGTGGGTAGAATTTATTGAATCTTTCTCCTACGTGATTAAATACAAGAAAGGTAAAGAAAATGTTGCAGATGCACTTTCTAGGAGATATGCTTTACTCACGTCTCTTGATGCTCGAATTGTTGGCTTTGAATGCTTGAAAGGCATGTATGAGAATGATGTGGACTTTGGCCAAATTTATATTGACTATGCCAAAGAGGGCCAAAATGGCTACTATTTGTTTGATGGCGTTTTGTTCAAGTATAAAAGGTTATGCATTCCAAGGAGCTCCATAAGAGAAGTCATCATCAAAGAAGCGCACGGCGGGGGCCTTATGGGACATTTCGGTGTCCAAAAGACGCTCGAGACCGTGAAGGAAAATTTCTTTTGGCCAGGCATGAAGAAGGACGTCACCAAGGTGTGCGCCAGATGTGTCACCTGCCACCGCGCCAAATCCACTCTTCAACCAAAAGGGAAGTACACCCCTCTCCCTACGCCTTCGCTTCCTTGGGTAGATATCAGCATGGATTTCATAAGTGGTTTGCCTAGGACATCGCATGGGCATGATGCTATATTTGTGGTAGTAGATAGGTTTTCAAAAATGACACATTTCATTCCTTGCCATAAAACTGAAGACGCATCGCATGTAGCAGACTTGTTCTTTAACGGCATTGTGAAGTATCATGGTGTTCCTCGGTCCATTGTGAGTGACAGAGACTCAAGGTTCTTAAGTCACTTTTGGCGAACCACGTGGTCGCGGTTGGGCACGAACTTGATGTATTCTACATCAAGCCATCTCCAAACCGATGGACAAACAGAAGTGACCAACAGAACCTTGACAACCATCTTAAGAACCCTTCTTAGGAAGAATTTAAAGGACTGGGAGAAGTGTCTACCCCATGCAGAGTTTGCCTATAATAGAGCCTATCATTCATCTACATTTCATAGTCCCTTCGAAGTTGTATATGGATTCAATCCCTTAGCTCCTTTGGACTTAATTGCATTAAAAAATGTTGATCAAATAGATGTAGATGGTAACAAGAAGGCGAAACAGATGACCGATTTGCATGCTAAGGTTCACAAACATCTTGAGAAAATCAATGAATCTTATGCGAAGAGGGTCAATAAGGGTAGGAAGTTTAGAAATTTTCAAGTTGGGGACTGGGTATGGCTGCACCTAAGGAAGGATCGGTTTCCCCAAGCTAGAAAAATGAACTTGCGCCAAGAGGCGATGGCCCTTTCCAAATCACTAAGAAAGTTGGTGATAACGCTTATGTACTGGACTTACCCTGTGATGGATCTTATAACGTACATGCTAAATTTAATGTGTCTGATTTGGCCTCTTTTGAAGGTACTGAAGAATATGAGAATCCGCGGACGGATTCTTTTGAAGAAGGAGAGTATGATGAGGACATCCCTGCAAGAACGTCGCCGACTCGAAGTGAAGCTCATCCCCAAGCGCGCGAGGCCCCAGATCCTCTCCAGAATATAGGAGGGCCAATGACAAGGTCACGCTTCAAACAAGTCCAAGCCGGCCTTAATGCCTACATGAAACTGATAGCGCAAGCAGAACAAGCGGAAACACAAGGAAGGACCCTGCAGCTTCGCCGTCTCGGCATTCCCCTAGAAGGAGAGTTTGTGAAGCCCATTGGCGTCTTGAATATGAGTCTGGTCGAGAAAGGGAAAGACAACACCCCCTCGCAAGACTCCCAGATGCAAGCGAGGCCCCAAGGCGAGGCCAGTCGAGCGAGGGCATACGTCGAAGGCCCTTCACCAGAATTCCAGACTAAGGCACAGCCCCAAGGCGAAGCCTTTTGCGCAAGGACATACGGCGAGGACCCAGTGCCAAACTTCCAGTTGCGGGCGAAGCCCCAAGGCGAGACCATTCGCGCAAGGGCCTATGGCGAAGCCCCAACGCAAGGCTTTCAGGCAAGCGAAGCCCTAGGCGTTCGCCAATATGAAGAAGACTTCCCTCCCATTTCCCGCCAACTGTAAATTCTGGGAAAATGGAAGCGACGGGAGCAGTTAGCCTACAATGTCACCCATCATCTGCTTCCTCTCACTTCGCCCACCATAAATCAAGGAAGACGGTTCCCTGGTCAAAGTCAAGTTCTTTCCTTTCACCATTTCTATCCTATATAAAGGAAAGCTTGTAACCGAATAAGGCAGAATATATTTTAGAAATCAAAACTCTTCAAGAGATTGGTTTTTGTGTTCTCATATCTTGCACTTCCATATTCCTTCGTGATCCATGCAAGAGGATCCAACTATAATATCTAGTATTGCTTGATCTTGTAATCAAGAGGTGCTAGATCCCATTTCCTTTCCCAGGCATTATCAAGAGCATTGCCTCACCTCGTAGTGAGGAGGTTCTCTTGGCCGAATCTGTGTTCTTCGTTACTGTTCGCCTCCGCCAAGCTAGATCGGCGTCGATTGATCGCGGTGTAACGGCCGTGATCATATCACCTGTATCATCTTGTCACTGTCACACTCAGATCTTTTTTGCAGGTCTTGCTCGCGCATCCCCGAGGCCAAATTTTGAAAGTTGGTGAGTCCCTTCGACTCGGGTGCTGAGTCTGAAACCGATTCTCCGTCGTCTTGCCGTTCATCCTCCGATGACAAAACTTCCTCGTCGTCCTCCTCCTCCGTCTTGGAATCTGGTGAGGTGGGCGGCGCGTATCTTTCACCGAAGTCCACCACATCACTAAGATCTTCCACTACCCTCACAATAAATTGATTCCTACCCACTGTAAGCTTTACCGTCGAGTAAATCGTCTCCAGTCTCCACGTCCAGATGCAGACTCGCCCAATGTGAAGGTGAACCTTTTGGCTTGTAAGCTCCTCTATCTCCACCACCTTTCCCCAAAGATGAGCAATTCTCTCAAAAGTGGTAGCATTCCACACATGCAGCGGCACTCCTGAGATGGATAACCACAAAAGCCTCCCTGGCCTGTTCATCTCCATCTGTAAACTCCAAGGGGAGATAGTAAGGAACCAATCCAACAATTTAAGTTTTCTGTATCTGAAGATCTTATCTCTTCTTTCCTCCGACCCACAGTCTATCAACACCCTCATACCTCCTAGGTACTTCACGAGGCATTCCTCAAAACGATCTTTCTCCAGAAGAGCACTTAAGCTTCCAAGCAAAGAAACATGTTTGACTTCACCTACCATGCAGTTCTTCAACCAACCACTTTCTTGCTCCTTGAACGAAACCTCCACTCTCCATGGTTCTTCCTCACCTCCTACTGGGTTTTTCAACACAGAAGGTTGTCCTTTTGCAGCTGAGATGTACGACATATGTCCTCCTCCCTAAGGACTCTGTAGAGCCCTTGACTGCCCGGAAGATTCTCCAACGAAAACGGGTTGAATTCCTGGTTTATCCACCCCCCAGATCTACCACGATGAAACTTGGCTACATTGACGGTCAACAAAGAATCTCCCACAGCAACTGCTTGAATCTTTCGAACCAAGAAGTCAGTATCTCTAACATTCTTATACTTTACAAAGCCAAATTTCTTCCCATCCCTGGATCTCTTGTAAGGTATGAAAATGTCAATAACGTGACCGAACAACATGAAGTGCTTCCACATACTCGCCCTTGTCCATTCCTCCGGGAAGTTCGTGAAAAACAAGCTTATCCCTGCAGTGTCCAACACCCTAATGAACTCTTTATTCGGAAGTATCCCCCTATTTCCAGATCGTTGCCCATGCATCAGGCTGAAGCTCTCTCTCCGTCTCTCTCTCTCTCTCATATCTCTTGTGACAAAACTGATTAAATTGAAGTTGCTTTTTTATTTTTCTAATATTATAATTTTATTTTTTTTTTCTTATTTTAATTGGTTACCCGTAATTTAGGTGATACAATTTCAATCTAAAGACTGTAATTTATTGCATTTAATCTAATGGTGATCAATAATTAGTTATTGATACCTAACTAATTAAACCAATTCTTATATTCTTTACCTAGGTGATTTACCTAGCAGCGCACAAAACCCCCATCTATATAATCTACCCATAGCCCAGGCCCAATACAAACGTCAATTACATAATTGCCCCTGAACCAAAACCCTAACTAAATACCAATTATATGGTGCACATATGTGTAGGTACACATAGCAATATATAGAGAAAGTTAAATGTCAACGATCTATTTTAGCAACCGGAAATCATCCTCTGCTGTATATTCGCCGCCATCATCATCGTGAGTCCAATTTTAGCAACCGGAAATCATCAACGATCTATCCACACCTACTCATGCGATCCGACTCTCCATCTATCAGAAACAAGATAAATGTCAAACACACTCCATAGATCTATCAAACATTTACATTAATAAATATTTATTAAGAATGGTGACTCTAAACACTTCAACTCTATCTAATAAATTCATCACTTATTCTCAATGATCTTTTAAATAATATTAAAATGTACAATTCGTCTTTGGGTTACGCAACAATTGTCACCCCACGGCAAAAGCACATAGGTGATTAGAATGTTCATCAGACACCCTAACCATACTCACTTGGGGTAACGGTACACACACAAACACACATCCGTCAGGTGGGCCACGTGGGCCCCACAATCCGTTTTAGACTTTTCATCCACAAAAATGTCCATACATGAAAATCACTATCATATCTTGGACATAATCACATACTGCACATATCTAAACACAAAAGATCACAGAGTGTACAAGGTAGTGCACACTTACACAGTTTCACAGATCCTGCACAAAATGCTTCACAACCACATCGACATACTCAACGGATATTCAACACATATCTGGTACCACAAACACATACACATACACACATATGCTTTCCAGCAGAAAACCTTGAACACGATATACTACTACATGTATGCATACCATCCGCAATATACAGAGCCAAAAGACATCCACTGGAATACATACAAAATGTGCGAAGTGGTGACACTTCAAGGTCCAACCAAAGTCCTCGACGTGGCAAATACTGCTACTACTACACACATAAGAAAGTTTAACCATGAGAAAACTATAGCGCTAATATATAACTGGAACTCAGAACTGAATACCACACACAACAAATTTTTTTGTCACACTTGATCACACACAACGGACGTTACCCCTTAATTCACACACACTGAAACACAACTGACCATAACACACACACATGTACCTGATAATTCACAACACAAAATCCAACCCCTGAACTCTAATCAGCGGGCTGCTTGTCAGGTACTCCTAAAAATGATAATATAAGGGGTAAGTCCTCGATGAGAACTTAGTAAGGGCTGAGGTATAAAGCATAGTGGTTTTCTCGATGCACAAGAAACCTGCAACCAAAGATAAAAACAGCTATACAAGAACATATATATACACACACACACACATGCTCAACAAATGTAAGTTCAATCAAATGCAATGCGAGTCAAACAACAGATTATGATAAAGTTGGACGGAACACAGTGACGGTCTTCTCGGCCGTAGCTGAGGCACACACATATAATCACACACAAGAGCATGGCCAGCTCGAGGTCATGATCCCCACCGTCGTATCACAAACAATGAACCCTTACCTATAAGCTTCGAAAGTAGTTCCGACGTTACCGACTGAACCAGAAACTGATTTCGGCACACCTTGCACTGCACTTTTTTTCTTCTTTCTCGTCAGTAGTGATTAGCTAGACATCAAATAAACATTTAGGACTAAAATACTATTTCCATATGGGGTGTATAAATCACCACAATTCCAGTAACTGATACAACCAAAATAAGGTACTTATAACAGAAATTGATCTGTATGATATTCCTAACTTTTCACAATAATCAATTTAATACCTTTATCTTGAAAATTGGTTGAAAATCCACCAAATTCCTCCACAAGAGCTAGCTTTTGTGACGAATGACACTTTGAGATCGAGAAGAAGAACAAAATAGAAAAGTCGAATGAGCAAGAGTTTGTGACTTTAAAGCATTTAACATTCTTCACATGCTTGCTTACTTGCTTGTTAAATGCTTTACACATAATAAAGACACCTCATACTTGCTTGTTTGCTTAATATGCCACCACATGCTTGATTATAAATCCTTATCATGCTTTCTCCTTTTACACCGTGTGATCCGTTTCTTTCATTTCATTTGTTTCAACTTCTCCATTTTCCGCTAGGTCTCCAAACTTTGTAAAATTGCAATTTAGTTCAACCGCAACGTGCATATCTTTTAAACTGCTCCACCAACTGAAAGGAAATCTAAATACCATCCCCGGGACTTCATAACACACACAAAACATGTTTAAAATTAAGCCCCGAACTTCACAAAATTCGCTAATCCCGGCATTAGCTCTTAATCACCATATCACACACACACATGTCGGGAGTAGGTAAAAACAAGTGTCACATACGATTCATAAATCTATTTGACATTTATATTATTAAACATTTTTTTAAATGATAGCACTAAGCACTTCAACTCTATCTACAAAATTTATCACTTATTCTCAATATTGCCAATTGAGTTTTTTGGCATGAAATGTTTTAAATAATCTTAAAATATACAATCTGTCTATCAGTCACATAGTAAATGTCAAATATACTCCATAGATCTGTATGAAAATTACATTAATAAAAATTTCTTTGTAATGATGACACTAAGTACTACAACTTTATCCACTAATTAAATTGATCACTTATTCTTAGTATTGTGAATGAGTGTTTTCCATAAAGTTGTTAAATAATCTTGAAATATAAGATCTGTCTATCAATCACACAACAAATGTTAGTTACACTGCATAGATCAGTCTGATTTACATTAATAAACATTTCTTTAGAATGATGACACTAAGCACTCCAAGTTCAGCTCTATTTACTAATTAAATTCTTCACTTATTCTCAACATTTTCCATCTACATGAGCATGGAACAGAGTACAAAGGTGCAATCTGAAGCCAGTGATGTCAACTTTTAGACGTTCTAGGTTCTTTTCACCAGGGACAGCATTCCACACAAGTGGCACAACTGAAGTAGTTTCATGAATAAGAGCAGATTCAACAACATGCCCAAGCTCTACACTACTACCAACAACAAGATCAAGTCATTGTTGTAAATGTGGAGATTGCTGCAATCACAACTGATTAGAGCATGACGAACGACCGGAAGACTCTAAAACTCAACTTGAAACATATCTACGATATTTCTTAGACATATAAATGATATTTCCTCGACATTTCTATGATGTTTCTCATCTCATCCTCCCTAATTATTATGCTTCTCTCTAGCACACAAATTAAACTCAACTGATCTCACTATCATCTCTGCTGCAAATTAACAACCTCAGCTTGCAAGTTGAACGGCGGAAGATATCAAAACGAATACTCATCAAGCAACAACTTCATTTTCATGCCTCAAACTATATATACAAATCATACAAATTAACCATTCCAAGACCTCATAGGCATGAGATTGCCAGAGCTTCTGCTCGTCATAGCCGTAGATCTGTAATTCTTAACAAACTGTAGATCATCGCGTTGCTCTCCGCTCGCCGATCATCGCTTGACTGTCCCTGATCTTTTCTCGCTCTCACTGCTCGTCACTCGCCGGTGGCCAGGCTCGCCGCTGGTAGTGATCGAATTGGCCGTTTCTTGTTCCTTCTGCGGATTCGAAGTGGTAATCCTAATGCAATTCGAGCCGGAATATGGAGATCGCGAGAAAGCCAGAGATTAATCGAAGGCTCGATACAAGGTGTTATCAAAACCGTTCGAATTCCGGTAAGAAGCTGGCGCAAGGAGTGGATCAGAATCAACGGAAGTGACGACTATTGGAGGCTAGAGTGAGTGGTGCGACTCGTCGACGGGCGACGCAGTGACACTCTGGTAATTGGAGTATGACCGGTTTGGACTTATAATCGAGACCGTCTTCCTCGATTCTTGCTGCAACTCGAGCGCTTGTTGCAACTGTGATCGTTTCATCTTTCTCAATAGATTATAAGGAAGGGTGTATTGTCTGTTTAGTTAGTGGGTGAAATTTCAGCTAAGTGAAGAATAACATTGGTATAACTAAACCTAGTGTGGTACCTTAGAAGGGAAAATGCCTAACTAGGCCTAAAACTTTTAAAACTTTTATACCTCGATCCGTAGGCCTAAACGTTTTAGCCGTTACTGGATTGTAGTCCTAAAATGCAAGATGACGGACGGAATAGTGATGTGGATGACTAACGGTGTTAATTTTAAATAAACGCTGACAGATCATCAAAACGATGTCGTTTTGATGCTTATGACAGGTCATCCTGTTGGCGTATATCAGAAACGAAGAAGAAGAGGCGTACACATTTGAATCATTGTCCCTCCATCTCCCTCACAATACTTCTCACTTAATCTCCCTTCATCACCAACGCTGCCTCCTACATCTCCTCCGCCGTCCCCTCCATCTCCTTCCACCACCTCCCTCCCTTTCCTCTCCACCCCTCCGACTACTCCGACCTCATACTTATGGCATGGCATCTCATCAAACTCAAGAACACCCACGTCGACGTCGCCCTCCACTCCATCGCCCCCACCATCTCTACCTTCGTCATTGACCTCTTCTGCTTCCCCGCCATCAACGTCGCCGCCAACCTCGGAATTCCGGTCTACACTTTCTTTACTTCCGGCGCCAGCTGCCATACTGCTGACCTTCACTTGCCCCACTTGCTTAGAACCATCACCCAGAATTTCAAAGACCTCGATTACCCAGTTAACATCCCTGCTGATCTGCCTCCGATTCCTCTCAACCACATGCCAGAGCCTGTGCTCGTTAGGGACACCCAAGTTTACTATTACTTTACCGATTCCATTGTCCATCTATCAAAAACCGTCGGGATCTTAATCAACACGTTCGAATCAGTAGAGCCGGAAACCGTGAAGGCCTTGTCAGATGGATTACAAATCCCAGATTGCCCACCTAACCCTCCAGTTTTCTGTATCAGGCCGTTGATAGCAACGAGTGCTAAGAAGATTGATGAGCAAGGAGCTGCAGAGTGTTTGAGATGGCTGGACTCGCAGCTTAAACGGAGCGTCGTTTACTTGTGCTTCGGAAGCATGGGTTTGTTCTCTACGCAGCAATTGATGGAGATCGCGGTTGAGCAATAGAAGATAGCTTGGTTATTGTCGGGTCCCAACCCAGACCTGGAGTCGCTTCACCCCGAAGGATTTCAGGGCCGCACGCGAGAAAGAGGGTTTGTGGCAAAAACGACGTCGTTTTGATAATCTGTCAGCGTGTTTTTTAAAATTAACGTCGTTAGTCATCTAGGTCACTATTACGTCTGTCACCTTGCGTTTTAGGACTACAACCCAGTAACGGCTAAAACGTTTAGGCCTACGGTTCGAAGTATAAAAATTTTAGGACTAAAACTCAAAAATCTTAAAAGTTTTAGGCCTAATTAGGCATTTTTCCCTACCTTAGAAGGACCCATTTTTATTGATTGATATACAAGTTTCAATATTCCCACATCTCACACTTTATCCTTCAAGAAATGCTTTGGTCTCGTTTGGCAACAGTTTCTTAAAAGTAATTTTTGCATTTTGAAAAATTATTTATGGTTAGAGTTTAGCATTTAGCTATAACTATTTGATCTCGATAATTAAAAAATTATCCAAAATGTTACAGCTACTTGAAAACTATTGCCAAACGAGATCTTTGACTAAATACCAGTTAACCACCAGTTTCCGCGTATCCGTCCGGATAGCGTAGCCTGTTCGAATCAATAGTTTCTGGTTTTCCTTCTTTCACGTTCTTCGACTCCTCTTCTCACTTCAACCACTTCATTTTCATCCAATAAACAAATTGAAACAACTACTCTTTTTTCTCTTTTTTTTTTATTCCCATTTTTTTTTGTGGGCTTCACGAGCTTCTATGTACCCGGGTGAGCTATGCAAACTCAAGTCACTAAATCATTAAGATTTAATTCCATTGTAATATGTCTTTTGTCGACTTGGGTTTTTCGCCAACATGGCGGTTTAAATTATCTTTAAACTATACATCTTTAAGCTTCAGTCTATTAAAGTTTACCTATACCAAAATACCATATTAATCAACATAAAAAAAATGCAAACACTGCGTAGTTGATTTATTGGTTATGACGGTCGTATCTGTTGTTTATCCGTCACAATAATAACGGAAGAGACCGTTGTTTGTTTCGTTATTATTTCGGGCGTCACATTTTGTTATGACGGTCAGAGTCGTCATATTTATGATGGCTTTGTGACCAATACAATCGTCTTTACATGTCCACGTGTAATTGAAAACGGATGCTGGTTATGGCGACCATATGACGGATAGGGTCTTCATAAATTATTTTTTATAATGAAAAAATCAATTCTTTTAGTATTGTTTTATGGGTTGAAAAATTAAATTAAAATGAAAAATTTATAAAAACATTAATAATTAAATAAAGTACCAATTTAAATATAATAAAAATATATTAATTTCCATAATTGATAATCCAAAAGTTTCGAATATAACATTTTTGATAAAGATAAAACTACTCATCCGCCCGGCTGTTGATGTACTCGTCGATATCCTCCTCGTGGTCCTCGGCCTCCTCCTCGTCGCTCTTCTCCTCATCCCGTAAATCAACCGGAGCCTCGTGCGCCGTCGAGCCATCGGGCTGTATCGGGGTCTGAATAGGCAGTGGCTGTGAAGCAGGTCCCTGTGTCGACTGGAACAGTTGTGCCTGCTCCCTCCGCTGACGGTCCAATGCCAAGTAAAAGTTATCATGACTGAGGAAATCGGTGAAGGTCATTCCCGCCGTCTGCCGATAGTCAAAGCCAAGACCGAGACCAAGTCCGACCCCAAGGTTTTGCTGATGCAAAGGCTGTGACTGCGGTGGAGGCTGAGGTTTATACGATGTAGATGGAGACGACATAGGAGTAAAAAACGTCTGGAACTAAGGCTGAGGCTGAGAGATAGGAGCAAAACCAGGGATGCGGTAATCTGGAAAAGGAGTATGCGGCTGGATCGGCGTCTGGAATGAAAGCTATGCTGTAACAGACGGATGGATCGGAGTCTGGGATGAAGGCTGTGATGTCTGTGGAGGGACATATGATGATGCAGAGGCGGCGAGCGTCCGTGGAACATCCTCTGGGCGAATAACACTGTTCGCCACCATTGCATTCCACATATTGCTAACCGTGGCCTCCAACTGAGTGATGACCTGTCGCTGGTCTTGAAGTTGTCGCTGCATCTCAGTATCATGCTGTAAATGAAATTAAATAGATGAATAGTATGCTACACCATTTATAAAAACTATATGAATTTCTAATAAAATTTTTTAATCAACTACCTTACACGGCGGCGGAGGCTCGAACATCTCAGGGTGCGTCAGCTGGGGAGGTAGGCCAATGTAGCGTCCACATGAGGGTCCCCTCATCACCTCAGTGTAGATGTCGATGTCAAAAGTTGGTCTCTTTTGATCAGGACCATACTTCTGATCCATCAATTCCTCGTACCTCTCCTAATTGCAATTTCACAATTTAATTAAGAACATAGTTATAAATTATGATGAAATTGTTATTAGTTTAAGTTGTAGAAAAACATACCCCATACTTATGCTGACGAGCCACCCGTGCCGCAGCTTGCTCTTCTGTTTCATCGGGCAAGCTTTTTTTATTGCCAACCCAGCTTTTTGAAAATCTTCCCATATCTGGGTTAGCACCAGCCTCAAGTTGTTAAACAAAAAAAACATTAGTCATATCCTAACTAATAAACCGCACATATTAATTAAGAAAAACGTACCAAATCATCATAAAAATTGGCCTTCAACTTCTGGCCCCATGACGGTGCTATAGCCCCACCGCTCTCATCTTGATTTGTTGCAAATCAATTTCTAAAGTTATAAGTTTTTATAATTAAAATAATATGATGATATACTATACAATATAGTAATTAAAATAATATGATGGTATACTATAAGATGGGTTATTGGCCTTGCTCTTCAAGGTGGTGCGAATGTTCGACTGCTTCGTCATGTATTTCTTACCCATAACCATGTGGAAGTGCGAGATCATGTCGGTGTGCTCGTTTCTCATCGGGGGCCATCGGTACCGCTGAGCGAACCGACTGACATACTCATCATACTATATGTCGGTGGCCAACCACGGTACCGCTCCTTTAAGATGCGAAGCAGCTCGGTCGGGACCCGTGCTCTTTCTGTAAAGGCTATATAAAACAAGAATGTTATTAGTATATTTTAAAAATATAGGTGCATTAAGTTATTTAATATGAACGAAGGTATATTTTAACTTACTGTCCGACGTATATGAGTTCTCGGGTCTCTGGGCGCGCTGGTAGTGGGACCTCCTGTGGGACCTCCTGTGGGCCCTCCTCTTGACGGCGTGATATAGAGGCATTCCCCGCAGAGGAAGCTGGTCGCTGCCCAGGACCGGTACCGGCACTATTACGGTCCCCGGGTCCAGGCATATCTCTCAAATACAAATTACGGAAAAATTCTATAAATTACGAAAAAATTCTATAAATTGCAGAAAAATTCTTTAAATTAAGGAAAATACAAATAAATAACACAAAATATGGTAAAAAAAAATTCCTTTAATTACAGAAAATGCAAATAAATAACATGAAACAATATTTTAAAACAAAAATTCCTTAAATTACAGAAAATACAAATAAATAACGTAAAACAATATTTTAAAACAAAAATTCCTTAAATTACAGAAAATGCAAATAAATAACATAAAATAATATTTTAAAACAAAAATTCCTTAAATTACAGAAAATGCAAATAAATAACATAAAACAATATTTTAAAACAAAAATTCCTTAAATTACAGAAAATACAAATAAATAACAAAAACTTTTTAAATTACCAAAAAAACGTAAATTACAGAAAATATAGGTAAATAACATCAACAGAACTGAAAAAAAATTAAATAAATTACAAAAATATTTAAATACGAACTAAAAAAAGATCTAGCATCATGCACATCAACAGAACACTCCAGCAGTTGTTTCTCATGATGAACACAACATCATGAACCCATGAAAAAAAATGAACTGATCAAGGGTTTAGGTTTATAAATACCTTCTTTCTTCACAGAGAAAACGATGACGACAGCGCGACGAAGGATGACAACGACGACGACCTCAGTGAACGACGAGAACGATGGCGGCTGCAGCGAACGATGAGAACGATGGCGGTGGCGGTGAACAGCAGATGACAAAAAAAATAAGAAACCCTAAGGTGAGATTGAGAAGAAAATTAAACAAATCAAAGTAAAGGGAAGAAAGTACTTGGACATACCTGTTGCTGAACGTATGGTTGATCGGAAGCAACTCGGACAGATGGTTGAGGACAAGGGGAAGAAACTGAGGGTTGAGAGGAGGGGAAGAAACTGAGGGTTAAGGGGAGGGGAACAGACTGAGGGTCGATCGGTGAAGATGGAGTATAAACTGATGCAGCATTTAATGCATGGGAAGATATGACGGCCTTATGACCACCAAAGGAGTCATATTGTCATTAATGCGAACTTGTATGACGGCTTTATGACGGAAATGGTGGTCATAACGTGCAACGGGACAAATTTGAAGATTTGGTCAGAATTTCTAATGTTATGACGGAATAATGACGGCCGAAGCCGTCATATTGTCATTAATGGGAACATCTATGACGGCTTTATGACGGGTATGGTTGTCATAACTGGCAACGGTACAAATTTGAAGATTTGGTCAGAATTTCTAACGTTATGACGACTTAAAGACGGGGAACGTGGTCATAAAGAGTCAAATAACATTCAATTAAGTCCCTACACTTTTGTACTTTACAATTAAGCCCCCGAATCACATAGAAATACAAATATATTGAGAACGTTCAATCAGGTCCACACAATTTTCAAAATATTCATAAAAAAATTACATTTCATTAGGAATATCATCTTCATCATCCTCAATCACAATATTTCCTTCGTCTAACATCTGTGGCTCCCCATTTTGGTTGACAAGTGTTGTAATCTCATCATCATCTTCACCTTGTATATTAATTGATTCTGTAATGATTGGTTCTTGAAGAGCATCTCGATCATGTATATGGATAGTTGATGAAGAACTAGATGCAGATTGTTCACCAATGTCTGAAACATCTTCAACATATGGTCCGATAAAATTACGCAGCTTGGTTTTAAATATGGTCCACTACAGAGACAAGTGTCGGCGATCGGCAGGGTATGGAATGTAAACTACTTGTTGCGCCTGACTTGCAAGAATGAAAGGATCTTCATAATCTAGTGGTGATTTATAGTCGACGTCAATAATCCTTGACTTATCATGCATACGGACACCTCTGCGCGGATTAAACCATATACCCTTGAAAACAGTGATGAAATGTTCTGTATACCGTAGTTCAAGAATTTCATCGATCCATCCGTAAAAATCGACATAGTCTTCGGATTTTACGTCACCGAGGACACAAACGCCCTAGTTAGAAGTCCTCTTTTTTGTCCATGTGTGTATGTATGAAATCTAAAGCCATTGACAAATGTCCCGTCGTGTGATTTTGCTTTTTGATTCGGGAAACATGCCAATTCCCCAAGTCCTGGATTCGAATAAGCCTATACGACAAGTCATGATAATATATAAAGTTAGTATATAATGGTCTCCGATCTTTTCAATTTAAATATTGAAAATTTGTCAAAGCGTACCACTGCGCCGAACCATTGAGCGAAATTAGCCATCCTATGATCATTCAACTGTTGATCCTTGATATTGTGGTTATTATAGCATGAAATCTCGTCAAATTGACTACACAGTAACACAAAGTATGAGTGAAATAAACTCAAATAAAGTAAATACTATGAACAAGTATTTACCTTATGTATGGTTCCACTTCCCTACAATTCAAGAGAATATACGTATGTACATGATGTAATTCTTCATTCGTCAATTGTCGATTTCTTGCCCTCCCAGAGTTCCTTACCGAATGCTTGAAGATCGAGATTCTGTATCCCTGTGATGTTGTACCACCAACATCATTTCGCAAGATAGGATTGACCCGTGTTCCAAGATTTTCGGTAAAGTAATGCTCAGAAAATAGTGACACTTCTTGCATCATATACTTTTCAACAATTGATCCCTCCGGAAATCGCTTGTTCACACATTTTGCTTTTAATTTTTTCATAAGCCTTTCAAACGGATACATCCACCGGAATTGCACAGGGCCACACATTCTAAGCTCCCATGGTAAATGAATCGTCAAAGAATGATGGAGGAAAAATACTTCTCAAGCTTGCACAACGTTACAGCTATATAGTCTTCCAATTTCTCTATGTTAAACAATCAGAATTCCTTTGAACAAATTATTTTGAAAAATTTGCTAAATTCAGCTACTGTAAGCCATATAGGATCCATGACAGCATCATGTAAAACTATAGGAAGCAACTTTTGCATAAACACATGACAATCATGAGTCTTCATGCCGTAAAAGAAATTATTAGTTGTGTTAACACAATTTCCAATATTAGACGCAAATCCATCAGGGAGATTGACGGTGTGCTTTAGCCAAAAGCAAACATTTTGAATATGTTCCGCATTTAATGTATAGCTTGCCATTGGTTGATATGGTCTGCCATTAGGACCTCTGACCAAATGCAACTCGGGGCGGATATTCATACATTGAAGATCTAGTCTCGCGTTTGTATTGTCCTTAGTCTTACCTTTCATGTTCATAACTATATAAAAAACATTATCAAAACAATTTTTCCCAATATGCATCACTATTACCTCTACGATCTTGCCCAAGAATACTACCCCAGGTCTTACGATCATTTCGAAATTATTGATCGGGGGGTAGAAATCGTCTGTGGCAGCCCCACCAACAAGGTTTGCGTCTATTGGGTGCTATGTCGCGAATTGGACAATGTAGAAAGAAACACGAAGAAGAAGGAGAAGGTAGGATGTTACGAGGAATCTCCTCATTCATTCATATATCTTTTGGTTACAAATTCAGGATACTTATACACAAGTACTTGCAAAGAGACCTACTCCTAATAGACCTCAAATACTAGCTAGAATGCGAAATCCTAATCAGAGTAGGATACGGTTACAATACTTTCAACACTCCCCCTCAAGTTGGTGCATAGGGATCTTTCATGCCCAACTTGTCCAATGCTTTGTGTAGTGCGACTTGATATAGCTTTTGTCAACATATCTGCTAGCTGATCTTCAGACCGTACATGGGGTATCTCCATAATATGATCATCTAGCTTCTCTTTTATGAAATTCTTGTCAACCTCTACATGTTTGGTACGATCATGTTGTACGGGGTTGTGTGCTATGTCGCATGCTGCCTTATTATCGCAATAGAGTTTCATAGGACCCCGAGTGGAACATTAAGTTCATGGAGTAGTCCTTTGATCCACAACATTTCAGCTACACCATCTGCCAGTCCTCTGTATTCAGCCTCGGCACTCGAGCGAGCTACCACCCTTTGCTTCTTGCTGCGCCAGGTGACAAGATTCCCTCCAACAAACATTAGGTACCCTGCTGTTGAGCGCCTATCATCTGTAGATCCAGCCCAATCTGCATCAGTAAATCCTTCTACGGCTAATGACCTTCCCTTGGTAAACATAATGCCTTTGCCTGGAGATGCCTTTAAATACCTCAAAATTCGCAGCCATGACTAGCATGTGTTCTTCGCTTGGATTATGCATGAACTGACTCACAATGCTTAATGGGTACGCAAGGTCAGGTCTCGTATGAGACAAGTACATCAACCTTCC
The DNA here is from genome assembly GCA_024586325.1 of Stellera chamaejasme. NCBI lineage: Eukaryota > Viridiplantae > Streptophyta > Magnoliopsida > Malvales > Thymelaeaceae > Stellera > Stellera chamaejasme. The sequence goes on along the minus strand of CM044981.1, from coordinate 50,244,079 downwards.
CACCAATCTTTGATACCGGCATCTATCAGTAAGAACTTGGTCGGTGGACAATCCCAGTTTGATATTTTCGGCCATGGGTGTGTTACATGGTTTACATGCTAACATACCTACTTATGCAAGTAAGTCCATTGTATATTTTCTCTGTGTCAATATTATCCCTTGCTTGGACCTCAAGACTTCTATTCCTAGAAAATATCTCAAGGGACCAAGGTCCTTCATTTCAAATTCCTGAGACAAGTATGTTTGTAGGGCCTTTCTCTCTTCATCATCATTACCAGTCACGATCATATCATCCACATAAATAATAAGTGCAGTTAATTTACCTGGAGTTTTCTTGGTGAAGAGTGTATGATCAGAATTACTCTGTTGATAACCAAACGTCTTCATTGATTTAGAGAACCTACCAAACCATGCTCGGGGTGACTGTTTTAAACCATACAATGATTTTTGTAGCCTGCACACCTGTCGACTACCTTCAACTAGTAGTCTACATCCCGGCGGAAGTTCCATATACACCTCTTCCCGAAGGTCTCCATGCAGAAAGGCATTTTTTACATCAAATTGTTGAAGCGGCCAGTCTAGGTTAGCAGCCAATGATAGTAGGACTCGGACTGTATTGATTTTAGCTACTGGTGCAAATGTCTCCGCATAGTCAATCCCATATGTTTGGCTGTAACCTTTTGCTACTAACCGTGCTTTAAACCTCTCAATGCACCCATTGGCTTTGTACTTGACTGTAAAGATCCAGCGGCATCCTACAGCTTTTTTTCCTTCAGGTAGATCAACTATTTTCCATGTAGCATTTTTTCTGAGCGAGTTCATCTCTTCATTCATTGCCTCTTTCCACCTAGGGTCCTTAAGCGCCTCCTGCACACTTGTAGGGATACATACGAAGATAATTGATTGACAAATAACTCACATGTCTTTGATAACCTCGATATGACACAAAATTGTTTATGGGATATTTCGGGACAGACTTCAAGGTTGGTTCATAATTAGTTGGGGAATACCACGTGTGGTACGAGGTGGAAGAATTCTAACTGGTGGAGTAGAGTTTACTGAAGTTACGGAGATGGTTCGACCATTGGAGACGGTTGTGGTATAGGTTGCTCAAGTTCATTATCACATTCACCACATTCACCCCCACCAAGCTCAGCCGCATGTTGCTCAATATTGTCTTCTTCCATACTGTCAATGCTCAGGTTTGGTTCAGGACTACGATCATGTTCACATTCATTTCCAACATTATCCTGTGGAGTAGCGCAACCCTCCATAGGACCTAGAGTACGGTAAGGTGTGATGTCTATAGGCGCAAGTCATGTTGTCTCTCCCACGACATGCAGTCTCTGGTTTGGAGTGGTACATTTGATGCTCATGAAATTGTACATCCATTGAAACATATATTCTTTTTGTTGGGGGGTGAAAACATCTATACCCTTTTTGATAAACACCATAACCCAAAAAGACACATCGAAGTGCGCGAGGAAGTAATTTGTGACGTGTATGACTTGGAAGATGAACAAAAGCAGTGCAACCAAACACTTTTGGTGGAAGGTTGGTTGTAGGGAGAACATTAGTGCAATTTTGTAAAATGTCAAAAGGGGTTTGAAACTCCAAAACTCTTGAAGGAATGCGATTTATGACATATGATGCATGTTTAAGAGATTCTCCCCAATAGTGGAGGGGCATGCTTGCCTCAATCAATGTAGCTCTGACCATTTCCAGGAGGTGGCGGTTTTTTCTTTCCGCAACCCCATTCTGCTGAGGAGAATAAGAGCAAGTAGTTTGATGTATAATGCCATGATCATTTAAAAAGGTTTTCAACTCATGATTTATAAATTCTCCTCCATTATCAGTACGGAAAACTTGAATGGAGGTTTTGTACTGGTTTGTAATCATCGGTTGAAAATTTTTAAATATAGAGCACACTTCATTTTTTTGTTTCATGAGATAAACCCAAGTCACACGACTAAAATCATCTATAAAAGTCACAAACCACCGATATCCGTTCAATGTTGAGACTTTTGATGGTCCCCAAACATCAGAGTGCACAAGCATAAATGGTTTTGTACTCTTGCTGGAACTTATTTGAAAAGGTACTCGATGACTCTTTGCTAACTCACATGTTTCACACTTAAAAACTGAGGGAGTAAGGTTTTCAAACAATTTCGGAAATAAATGCTTTAAATACCCAAATGAAACATGTCCAAGACGTTTATGCCACAACCATATCTCACTTGAATGAGTTGACTCTGGGGCCGACGCTAACTGATCCACTGTGCTTAAGCTTGTTGGGGTGAAATTGAGATAATAGAGCTTGCCTCTCCTAGTACCACAGCCAATCGTCCTCTTGGTCTTGATATCCTTAAAAACACAATGGTCAGGCCAAAAAATCACAACACAGTTTAATGATGAGGTAATTTGAGAGACAGAAATAAGGTTGAATTTAAGAGAGGGAACTAGAAGAACTGAATCCAAGTGAAGTTGGTTTAGAGTGCATGATCCTATCCCCACGATATCAGCCTCAGTGCCATTTCTGCACACACTTTGTTTGTTTGTGAGTTCTTAAATTTTGGTATATCAGTGTTAAAAGACATATGGTCAGTTGAACCAGAATCAATAATCCATGTACATATCTTACCCGTGTTAGGTGTACTCAAGAAGTTATTACCTGGTGGTTCAGAGGTATTAGTATGAAGAGCAGCTGTTGAGCCATTTGTATGTTCAATATTGTCTTTGATTGAAACTGAGAGAGAGGTCTGTGCTATGTTGGCTTTATTTGGTCTCTTTGGCGCTTTGGAGGGATCCCACCAGTCTGGATACCCGATCAGTTCATAGCAGCGGTTTTGAGTATGTCCCTTTGCGCCACAATGTGTGCACTGTCTCAGTTCTCCTTCCTTCTTGCCGACTTCAAAGCTGCGAGATGTTTGCGTGGAGGTCAATCTGCCACCAAGACATTGCGAGGGCTTGAATAATTTCGTCGAACAGCCATGGCTGTTGAGTCTGTGGTGGACAGGACCTCGCTAGAGCGTAGAGTTTTCCTGTTTGCTTCACGTCGAACATAGGCATACGTGTGTTCAAGGTCTAAGCTAGGATCCATTCGAAGAATTTCGCCTCGTACTGCTCAAACTCGTCATCCAGTCCATTCAAGAAGATATGAACTCTTAATCTTTCACGTGATGCTTTGTATGTAAGAACATCCTCCGGATCCTTCATTTTTACTTTATCACGATAATCCAATTCTTGAAAAATTTCAACCATTGTACCATAATATGATGAGATAGTCTGACCTGCTTGTCGGAGAGAGAATGCACGCTGATGCAAGGCAAAGATTTGTGTTTCATCAGATCCGTCATAGAAGGATTTTGAGAGAGCAGTCCAAATTTCACGAGCTGTCCGGAGGCGGAGGTATCGTTTCATGATGTCAGGTGACATTGAGGTGAGCAACCAACCTTTTACCTTTTGATTTTCGGCATACCACTTGGAATACAATGGATCATTGGTTTCGGGTGAAGGTGAGTTCGATGAGATAATCCAGTTTTTCTCTTCCCGCAATGTGCATCTCAATGATCGTGACCAAACATCATAATTGGTTTCGGTGAGTATGATTCCAGCATTAAAACTGGAACCTTGATTGAATATTGATGATAGGTGTTTGGGAAGTTGATGCGGCGTTTTCGGTGGTCATTGTGTCTGATTTAGATCACAATAAGGCTAGGCTCTGATACCATGTAGAAAGAAACACGAAGAAGAAGGAGAAGGTAGGATGTTACGAGGAATCTCCTCATTCATTCATATATCTTTTGGTTACAAATTCAGGATACTTATACACAAGTACTTGCAAAGAGACCTACTCCTAATAGACCTCAAATACTAGCTAGAATGCGAAATCCTAATCAGAGTAGGATACGGTTACAATACTTTCAACAGACAAGACAAATAAATTTATATGCCCAACTCACCCTCAAGTGTAAGGATCGTTTTATAATAAAGAGGTGAGTAGGGGTCGATCCCACGAAGACTAGATGTATGATATGCTATTGAGAAAGTTATCTACTATGCAAATTAAACTACTTAGAAGATTAGTGATGTAAGTGATGGAATGAGGAAATGATGTTTGAATATGAATTAAGACTAGCTAAAACTAACAACTAGGAATTAAACAAGAAATAATTAATAGAAAAATAACCACCAAGAGTTGGGTCTATTGCTTCCATAATGCATGATCTTAACTAGACGAATGATGATATAAGAGGAGAGGATTCAATCATATGTTCCACCCCTTTCAAGTATGAAACTTGTTCTTGTATCTTAACCTATGGAAATCTCTTACCAAAGCATTAAGACCAAGACCATTAAGAGCTAACCTATACACCTAAGTGAATCCCTCTTCTTTCTCAAGCAAAAGGCAGGACACTCATGCTGGTTTGATGGTCTAAGTTTCATGAAAAGCTCTCTTGAGCATTTCCTCGAACACCTTGTAGGCATATGCAAGACAAGCTTGTAATCTAAGCATACACTATTTTTAAGCACTCAAACAAGCCTCATATACAATCAACACATCATAAGAGTCAAGAATCAAGCATTACTTCCACAATAGACCCAAACCCTAAGTGGTTTGGGTCCTCTACAAAAGGACCTACGAAATTAGCAAATAATAAAGAAAACTACACATAAAAGAAGAGATAGAATGGATAGAAATATTAGATAAGGATAGAAATCACCAATAGAGTAGAAAATTCGGAGTTGGGTCCTCCATGGAAGAAAACCCTAAGCTCCTTTTGAAGTTCTCTACCAAAATCTCCAAAACAATGTGTTCTAGTCTCTTTTTCTCTTCTAATTAGAAGAAAAATGACCTATATATACTTTGCTAAAGGTCTAAAGAGTCCCTATACATATTGGATACCTTTAGAGGATTAAATGGGGGTAAAAAGGTCCAAAACAACTGGTGCAAGTGCGTGAGAATCGAGAAAGATCGTGGTGGTCCCGAAATATTTAAGTGCAGGTGGTGGCGCCACAATGGTGCCACGATGGCGCCGCGAATGTGTCACTTTGAGGCCGAGAGCTCACGCGGCGCCAGCTTGGCTCCGCGATGGTGCCGCGAGTGTGTCACTTGAGACTGAGAGCTCACGCGGCGCCAGCTTGGCTCCGCGATGGTGCCGCGAGCTTGTTGCTTTGAGGTTGAGAGCTCACACGGTGCCACCTTGGCTCCGCGATGGTGCCACAGCTATACTTGCTAACTTATAAGGGCCATATCTTCTTCGTTTGAGCTCCGATTAACCCGAAATTTGTCGTGAAACGTCCATCTCTTCATGCTTTATCATTTAGGCTCATGTTTGGTGCATTTTCACTCTATTTCCATAGAAGTTACGTGCCTACATTGAAAATATATTATAAGTACAAAACACGTAATTCTAAAGGAGTTAACAACAAATATTGATGGAAATGGCTTAAAACATCATAAGAAATATGACATGTGTATGTCATACATCACACCCCCCAACTTAAATCATTGCTAGTCTCGAGCAATGCAACTCTCCAGTCATGTAGACATCGCTTACTCAACTACTTTGTAACATAAGGCAAAAATCGATTAAGTTTGCTTGAATGTAAACATTAAGCACAAAGAAGTAGGACCTCTTAATGATGAAGTAGATGATCACTCCCTTAGTGTTTACACTCAAATATTTCAAGAGAATGGGTGTGTCGGTGTGTGATGTGGTCTCCATTAAAACACTCTAGTCCATAGGCTTGCATGATAACCTAAAGCTTCCCCACTAAAAATCCCCTAAGGGGGTTGCATATAAACTTTGTGACAATGGTCTTTACTTTGGTTGTAATATGGCTTGGCTAGGTGAGACAAAGTTATCGGTTGAAGGCTATTTTGATGGTGGAGCTAAATGGAACGAATCAAGCATCCAGTTATGGGCAACAAACATATATCCGATAAGCACATCACCCAATATGTGCTTAATCAACAAGGCAATTTCCATATGTCCGGATGAGGCCAACACCCGAAAATCCCTCAAATGGAGTCAACACTTACACACGATCTTAACAAATAGGTACAATTGCATTCTCTCTTATTTCTTCATACACATTTTTTTCTCTTCTTTTTGCTTTTCATTCTTTTTGATAGGGGCTTTTCATCACATCTATTCTTGCCCTTTTCTTGAGAGACACACAACACAATAACTGACCAAGAGTAGTGTACAAACATAGCTCTAAACCATAAATCTTCACTCTAACACCAACACTTTACTTGTAAACAAGTATAACCAACACATGGTATTTCACCCAACTTACTTTTCAACGAAACTCTCATACATCAAGTAACCAAACTCTTCCTAAGCCCATAACAAAATATGCTCAACAAGTTCCATGGACAAGAGTAGGATAGAAAAAAGGATAAGCTCATTATGAGGGTCATGAAAGAAATCAAGGCTATAAAAGCTCAAAGGGGTTCATCTAATGGAAATATTGTCTCCGGTTGGCGATTTGGTAAAGTGGCACCACCTAATTTGCCATCGTCATAAAAATTCACTTACAACACATGTGGGCTCACAATGGTAAATATCATGCAAGTTCTAGCTCAAGTGCAAAAAGAGACTCTCTCATGAAGAACAAGTCACACATAAGTGGGAATGAAAAGAATTGGCTCAAATTCTCACATGGCAAATCTCTACCTCAGTCGATCAAGAACAAAGAATTGGTCCACTTCCACATTTTATATACAAGCAAACTAAATAAAAAAAAGCCTCAAGTTAACTTGTAAATCGAGCAAGCAATGCACATGTAAAGAAGTCGGTACCCTCAATAAATAAATAAATAAGCACATTTTCCCCCCCAACTTAGAATGAAACATAATCAATAATGCTCAAAGGAGAGAAAACAAAAGTAATGAGGAATCATACCTAGGGGACCAAGTTAGGTCCCCTCAACATTCCGAGAGTCAAAGATGAAGATTTTTGCATAGGTGGCATGAGAACGTGTAGAACGCTTCACACCAAGGCCACAAACACCTACAATCACATTATAAGCTCTTATTCATACTAATAGAAAAAATATAGAAAATGAAAAGTACTACTATTTAGCTAAGTTTTTCGCCTTTAGCTAGGCGCCTATCAAGTGGTAGAGGGGTCAAGTAACCCCTTTTGGACTTCTATCATCCACAACATGAAGATCAAGAGGTTGAGTCCTTCCAAGATCCACCAAACTCATCTTTCTTGGAGGTTTCCATGGCATGCATCTCAAATTTTTCACCCAACCTTCATAACACTTATCCAACTTGAAGATCTCCACATATTTGGGGCACTTGAGGACAAGGAGAAGGTGTTGCTCCTAAAAGTATCTTGATATTTTCAATGGTCTCTTCACCCCACTCGGACTCTTCATCACAATTATCCCTAATGTTTTGTTCCAAGTGACCACTTTTCTCTTCCAAGTTCCAATCTTCAAGTGATTTTTCATGGCTCAAACTTTTAGCATCATCTTGCACCTTTTGGCTCTTTCTTTTGTCATAAGATGACTCATTGGTGCTAAACTCCTCTTGTACTAGCTCTTGTATATCTAAAGCCATTTGTGCACATAAAGCTTCCACATTTCTCAATGATGCCATTCCTTCTTCTTCTCCATAGGCCATCTTGTTCATCAAAGTGTTATATTTCTCTTCAAACATCTCATTGCCTTCTCTCATCTTGATAACCAAATTCTCCAATAACTCACTAGGAGAAGGTTTGTCTTCCATTTGAGGCTTAACGAAGAGAGGTGAAGGGTGGGAGTCCTTTCTTTTCAACTCTTCCTCTTCTCTTTTGTTGCTTTCCCGCATTTTATTTACAAGATCTTCTAACATCTTGTTCATGAAAAGCAATGCTTCATTTGTTTGCACAAGAGGTGGATTATTTGTGACTTTGGTCATCTCCTCTTCTCTCTGAATGTTACTTTGCCTCATCTCATTCACAAGGTCATCTAACGTTTGAGACATGGAAAGCAATGCTTCATGTTGTTGCATAAGAGGTGGTGAAGATGTGGCATAATAGTACTCATGAGAGTTCATTCCATTATCTTCATATGTTGGATCCTAAGTGTAGCATGCTTGATGATTGGTGTAGCCATTTTCTCTCCATGAGCTTTGATGCCCATATGACCAAGTATCTTCATAAGCATTCATGTCCTTTGAATAATGGTGGTCTTGGTTGGTACTCCACATGTTGTCGTGTGCCATCAGTAGCACAAGTGATGGTACCTACAATGCAAGAAGAAAAATAAAAGTAAACATGCTCTAAATTCTACAATGCAAGTATACAACTCTCATAGCAAACACACAAAACTAGTCCCCGGCAACGGCGCCAATTTGCTATGTCGCGAATTGGACAAGACAAATAAATTTATATGCCCAACTCACCCTCAAGTGTAAGGGTCGTTTTATAATAAAGAGGTGAGTAGGGGTCGATCCCACGAAGACTAGATGTATGATATGCTATTGAGAAAGTTATCTACTATGCAAATTAAACTACTTAGAAGATTAGTGATGTAAGTGATGGAATGAGGAAATGATGTTTGAATATGAATTAAGACTAGCTAAAACTAACAACTAGGAATTAAACAAGAAATAATTAATAGAAAAATAACCACCAAGAGTTGGGTCTATTGCTTCCATAATGCATGATCTTAACTAGACGAATGATGATATAAGAGGAGAGGATTCAATCATATGTTTCACCCCTTTCGAGTATGAAACTTGTTCTTGTATCTTAACCTATGGAAATCTCTTACCAAAGCATTAAGACCAAGACCATTAAGAGCTAACCTATACACCTAAGTGAATCCCTCTTCTTTCTCAAGCAAAAAGCAAGACACTCATGCTAGTTTGATGGTCTAAGTTTCATGAGAAGCTCTCTTGAGCATTTCCTCGAACACCTTGTAGGCATATGCAAGACAAGCTTGTAATCTAAGCATACACTATTTTTAAGCACTCAAACAAGCCTCATATACAATCAACACATCATAAGAGTCAAGAATCAAGCATTACTTCCACAATAGACCCAAACCCTAAGTGGTTTGGGTCCTCTACAAAAGGACCTACGAAATTAGCAAATAATAAAGAAAACTACACATAAAAGAAGAGATAGAATGGATAGAAATATTAGATAAGGATAGAAATCACCAATAGAGTAGAAAATTCGGAGTTGGGTCCTCCATGGAAGAAAACCCTAAGCTCCTTTTGAAGTTCTCTACCAAAATCTCCAAAACAATGTGTTCTAGTCTCTTTTTCTCTTCTAATTAGAAGAAAAATGACCTATATATACTTTGCTAAAGGTCTAAAGAGTCCCTATACATATTGGATACCTTTAGAGGGTTAAATGGGGGTAAAAAGGTCCAAAACAACTGGTGCAAGTGCGTGAGAATCGAGAAAGATCGTGGTGGTCCCGAAATATTTAAGTGCAGGTGGTGGCGCCACAATGGTGCCACGATGGCGCCGCGAATGTGTCACTTTGAGGCCGAGAGCTCACGCGGCGCCAGCTTGGCTCCGCGATGGTGCCGCGAGTGTGTCACTTGAGACTGAGAGCTCACGCGGCGCCAGCTTGGCTCCGCGATGGTGCCGCGAGCTTGTTGCTTTGAGGCTGAGAGCTCACGCGGTGCCACCTTGGCTCCGCGATGGTGCCACAGCTATACTTGCTAACTTATAAGGGCCATAGCTTCTTCGTTTGAGCTCCGATTAACCCGAAATTTGTCGTGAAACGTCCATCTCTTCATGCTTTATCATTTAGGCTCATGTTTGGTGCATTTTCACTCTATTTCCATAGAAGTTACGTGCCTACATTGAAAATATATTATAAGTACAAAACACGTAATTCTAAAGGAGTTAACAACAAATATTGATGGAAATGGCTTAAAACATCAAAAGAAATATGACATGTGTATGTCATACATCACACCCCCCAACTTAAGTCATAACTGGCAATGGTACAAATTTGAAGATTTGGTCATAATTTCTAACGTTATGACGACTTAAAGACGGGGAACGTGGTCATAAAGAGTCAAATAACATTCAATTAAGTCCCTACACATTTGTACTTTACAATTAAGCCCCCGAATCACATAGAGAGAATGTTCAATCAGGTCCACACAATTTTCAAAATATTCATAAAAAAATTACATTTCATTAGGAATATCATCTTCATCATCCTCAATCACAATATTTCCTTCGTCTAACATCTGTGGCTCCCCATTTTGGTTGACAAGTGTTGTAATCTCATCATCATCTTCACCTTGTATATTAATTGATTTTGTAATGATTGGTTCTTGAAGAGCATCTCGATCATGTATATGGATAGTTGATGAAGAACTAGATGCAGATTGTTCACCAATGTCTGAAACATCTTCAACGTATGGTCCGATAAAATTACGCAGCTTGGTTTTAAATATGGTCCACCACTGAGACAAGTGTCGGCGATCGGCAGGGTATGGAATGTAAACTACTTGTTGCGCCTGACTTGCAAGAATGAAAGGATCTTCATAATCTAGTGGTGATTTATAGTTGACGTCAATAATCCTTGACTTATCATGCATACGGACACCTCTGCGCGGATTAAACCATATACCCTTGAAAACAGTGATGAAATGTTCTGTATACCGTAGTTCAAGAATTTCATCGATCCATCCGTAAAAATCGACATAGTCTTCGGATTTTACGTCACCGAGGACACAAACGCCCTAGTTAGAAGTCCTCTTTTTTGTCCATGTGTGTATGTATGAAATCTAAAGCCATTGACAAATGTCCCGTCGTGTGATTTTGCTTTTTGATTCGGGAAACATGCCAATTCCCCAAGTCCTGGATTCGAATAAGCCTATACGACAAGTCATGATAATATATAAAGTTAGTATATAATGGTCTCCGATCTTTTCAATTTAAATATTGAAAATTTGTCAAAGCGTACCACTGCGCCGAACCATTGAGCGAAATTAGCCATCCTATGATCATTCAACTGTTGATCCTTGATATTGTGGTTATTATAGCATGAAATCTCGTCAAATTGACTACATGGTAACACAAAGTATGAGTGAAATAAACTCAAATAAAGTAAATACTATGAACAAGTATTTACCTTATGTATGGTTCCACTTCCCTACAATTCAAGAGAATATACGTATGTACATGATGTAATTCTTCATTCGTCAATTGTCGATTTCTTGCCCTCCCAGAGTTCCTTACCGGATGCTTGAAGATCGAGATTCCATATCCCTGTGATGTTGTACCACCAACATCATTTCGCAAGATAGGGTTGACCCGTGTTCCAAGATTTTCGGTAAAGTAATGCTCAGAAAATAGTGACACTTCTTGCATCATATACTTTTCAACAATTGATCCCTCCGGAAATCGCTTGTTCACACATTTTGCTTTTAATTTTTTCATAAGCCTTTCAAACGGATACATCCACCGGAATTGCATAGGGCCACACATTCTAAGCTCCCATGGTAAATGAATCGTCAAAGAATGATGGAGGAAAAATACTTCTCAAGCTTGCACAACGTTACAGCTATATAGTCTTCCAATTTCTCTATGTTAAACAATCGGAATTCCTTTGAACAAATTATTTTGAAAAATTTGCTAAATTCAGCTACTGTAAGCCATATAGGATCCATGACAGCATCATGTAAAACTATAGGAAGCAACTTTTGCATAAACACATGAAAATCATAAGTCTTCATGCCGTAAAAGAAATTATTAGTTGTGTTAACACAATTTCCAATATTAGACGCAAATCCATCAGGGAGATTGACGGTGTGCTTTAGCCAAAAGCAAACATTTTGAATCTGTTCCGCATTTAATGTATAGCTTGCCATTGGTTGATATGGTCTGCCATTAGGACCTCTGACCAAATGCAACTCGGGGCGGATATTCATACATTGAAGATCTAGTCTCGCGTTTGTATTGTCCTTAGTCTTACCTTTCATGTTCATAACTGTATAAAAAACATTATCAAAACATTTTTTCTCAATATGCATCACTATTACCTCTACGATCTTGCCCAAGAATACTACCCCATGTCTTACGATCATTTCGAAATTATTGATCGAGGGGTAGAAATCATCTGTGGCAGCCCCACCAACAAGGTTTGCGTCTATTGGGTAATTGATAACCAGTTACACCATCTAAACAATATGGACATGCGAGATTTCGATGCGTACTCCAGTGTGACAACATATCGTAAGCTGGAAAGTCACTGATAGTCCAGAGTAGACAACCCCGCATCATAAAGTTTTCTTCACGATGCGTGTCCCAAGTTATTAAACCTGTATTTCATAGAGCTTTTCATTCTTCGATCAATGGCTGTAAGAACACATCAATGTTACGACCTGGTGATCGTGGACCTGGTATTAATAATGTCATGAAAATGTATGCCTCCTTCATGCAGATATCAGGTGGAAAAGTGTATACAGTGATTACCTGTATCTGCCATTGGGTTGATCCATCAGTACATAAACCCAACCGTACATTTCTAACATCTTCTGCAAAATCTGGAAAAACATTATCAAAATGTTTCCATGCCTCTGATTGACTTGGATGTCCAATACTACCATTTAAATGCTCATTTAAACTCGCATGATATGTCATATGTTCAGCTGTTTTGGACGACATAAAAATTTGCTGCAGACGTTCAGTTACCGGTAGATACCGTAAATCTTTTTCACCTTCAGTTTCTCACCTTCATTCATGTTCTCCTCCGTATATCTGCACGCACCACACACTTTGCAAAACACTTCGTCGATATAACTATCGTAAAACAAAATGCAGTTGTTCTCGCACGCATGAATCTTATGGTACGGTAAGCCTAACTGTTTGATCGTTATTTTCGTTTTATCCATGTTTGTTGGCAATGCTTCATTATTGGGTAACACACGATTCACAAACTTCAGTATGTTGTTAAAGGCTGCATCAGATATGTTGTGTTGACTTTTAATACTCAATAACTCAGTCATAGCTGATATTCTCGTGTGTTCGGTACATCCATCATATAAAGGTTGTGCCGCATCTTTCAACAATTGAAAAACTTGTTCTGCCTTTTCATTTGGAACGTCAACATTCATGATATCTTCATTCTCTTCAAAGCCCGACATGTTAAAATTATCATTTCCACTATTCTCATGTCCAAAATTATTCGATGGAAACAAACCGTCTCGAATCATTTGCTCGTAATCCCATCCCTTGTTACCGCGACTAATAGTCTACTCATTTCCATATGAAGAAACATTGTTCGATGATGAAGGTTCATTAAATTCGTCATAACGTCGATAAATGATTGGATTGATACGCGGTTCCTCACCATGAAAATCCCATACATAATAATCATCTTTAAATCCATATCTCAATAAATGCTTCTCAATAGTACTTTTATCAAAAAACTTGATATTTTTACATTTCTTACACGGACATTTAACCTCGCTTTGTCCACTCCCTTGAGCAACATTAAAAGCAAATTCATAGAAGATCTGAACCTCACAAAATTCCGGATTTAGTTGACCAGTCTTCCGACTTTTACGCTGGTACATCCAAGCACGCCCTTCAGCCATAGTTACTCCTATGTATAAGAATATTAAAGACTAACAATAATGAGCTTAAGACAAAATTTATTTAATCATCTAAAGGGTGCATGGGTCCTATCATATTCATAAAAACCCAATCATTGCTAAACTTTTGGATATGTATTTTATTCACAGTTACCAAAATTTCGGCAGCACTTCGTCTTAGTTCCCCATTATACCCATTTCTTTAATCTGCTTTTCGCAAATCTTGTATAATGAGGAACAAGACAAAATTCTAACAAAATTAACTTAACTGTGAACAACATATATACAAATCCAAAAGCCAACCTAATCACCCATCTGCGTTTTTATGAACTGTCCATTTTGGACAATCCATGAATACTCGATAGAAGTAATCTTTAACACCACTATTCCTAGCTGTAGCTTGGAAATAGTCTGTATAACATAGATTCATTTTCTAAAGAGTATTCACAGACAGAAACTATGGTTCATCTACAAAATATAACTCCATATTACAATAGCTAAGAGATCTAATAAATAAAATAAATACCCAATAAAATTTAATTAGAAGAGACAAAATTGTACGTACCGGCGTCAACAATATCTTCTTTGTTGTGAATCAACCTTCTCGCTTCAAGATGATTAAAATGAGAGTAATATCATGAGAAATACTGAGCTGTACTTGAAGTCGAAGATGGTGGATATGGAGGTTTCGAACTCCGAAATTTCTTCTCTGCAAGTGTTAGATTGGAAGAATAGCGAGGTGAAGGTCTTTTAAACTGAGTTATGAGGGCCAAGTTGGTCATAAGTCCGTCATAAGTCTGTTGGTAGTTCAGAGTCATAATGCGTGCGTTTCCCGATAAAGTTGTGACGGCCTAAGCGGCTGTCATAATAAAGTTGTGATGGCCTGAGCAGTTATAAAGCCATCAGAATTATTTTTCACAAATACGTACATCATAAGAAATACTATATGACGGCCGTATCCGTCATAGAGCCGTCATAAAACTTTTAGTTCATTATTTTAAATGACGGAACTATGACGGAGTCTACTGATTGCATGTTTATGACGGCTTGGGCCCTCATTTCTTCGTCATAAAAGTTGGGAAAACTACCACTACGTGGGGAGGACCATTTTCACTGCGGCCGTTACTGCGGTTACAGCCGCAGTGAACGACTCCCCGCAGTGAACGAACTGCGCGGTGGTGGCAGTTCGCTTTACTGCGGCCAATACCGTAGTGAGTCCGCAGTAAGCCCTCGTGGACTACGTGCCCTACCTACCACCATCCTTACTGCGGCCATGTACTGCGGAAGAGGCCGCAGTAGACTCTTGTATATATACCCCCACTTCCTTCCAAGTCATTCCGCACTTCGCAAAATCTCTCCTCTCTAAGCTTCAACTTCAGGTGGAAGCTGCGGTACCTTCGATTTTAGGTGTATTACTGAGGTAATAAATATTTTATGTATTTATTTATAGTTACTTAGTTTTTCATTTAATTCAATTTAACTTATGTGTTGGTAATTTTATTTTCTTTTTAAGTAATTTAATTAAATTAGCTGAGCTGTAGTTCCTGTCTATGAAGACTTGTAAGAAGATATTTTTTTACACTTTATTTCAATATTTTGGAATAACGGTGTAAAATAATATATTGTATAGAGTTTTCATGGATTGTCCAAGTTGGACAGTATTAAACTTTTATGGTTGTGTATGTAAAACTGAGCGGATTACATAAGTTTCGGTCGCATTTTAGTCTTGTTCCACGTTATACCTATTCTGGGAGTAATATTCCAGAGAAATGGTATAGTGTGGAACTAAGGCAAAATGCTGCCGAAATTTATGTAATTACAGTTTTACGTACGCAACGATAAAAGTTTCTTCACTAATAGTACTTTTATGAACAGGATAGGACCCATGCACCCTGGATTAGGCGAAAATGATATGTGAATATTTATATATGAATGTATGTGCAGTATTAATTAAGTACTTTTGTGTTTGGTTATTGTAATATATAATTAATTGTCATGTTCGTTATTGTTTTTATTGATGAATGAATGATCATAGGGAAGACCGTAAATGGGCGAAGGACGTGATTGGATGTATCGGCGCTTTGAGGAAGGGACTCGCTATATAAGTGAAATATTTTGGACCGGGCTTCAGGAATTCTTGGATTATGCTTTTTTTGTTGCTAAATCGAATTGAGAAGAACTGGTGAAATGCCCGTGTAAAATTTGTAGAAATAGATACTATTATGATCGAATTACAGTTGGCATCCATTTACTATTAGACGGATTTAAACTCAATTATCATGTGTGGGATTGTCATGGTGAACGACCTGAGATCAATCCATGTGTTTATCGAGGTTATCGATTTGACGAACTAGCGTCGACATCATCAAATCGCGCAAGTACGAGTACTGCAATACATAATTCTTTTGAGGGTAGCCAAGAACGGAAGGCTTACGAAGAAATGTTTCGTGATGCGTTTGGGTTTCATGAGCACTCTAATAATTTTGAAAATGATCAGAGTAATGACGATGATGACGTTTCAGCTCCCCAAGTGCCAAACGAAAGGGCGCAACAGAATTTTCAACTGTTGTGTGATGCATCTAAACCTTTATGTGAAGGTTGTGGTGATAAGTACACCAAATTATCGGTTATATCCAAGTTGTTGAGTATGAAAAGTCAACACAACGTATCAGATGCCTTTTTCTCTGAGATGATCGGATATATCAATGAAATATTACCTGGAGGAAACTCGTTGCCAACGAGCATGTTTAGTACGAAAGCTATGTTGAAGGAGCTGGGGTTACCGTATAGAATAATTCACGCTTGCGAGAATAATTGTATGTTGTTCTATGGTAGCTTCAACAAGTTATTGAATTGTAGGGTGTGTGGAGCGGATGGGTATGAAGTGTGTGATCCGGGTAAGAAACCGAAACCGAAAAAGGTTTTATGATATTTACCAATCACTGAGCGGCTACAACGGCTTTACCAGTCGTCTAAAACAGCAGAGTTCATGACATATCATATTAGAGCAAGTGGAAATGTATCTAACACTATTGGACATCCATCTCAATGTGAGGCATGAAAACACGTCGACGAAATGTATCCGGATTTTGCACAGGAGTACCGAAGCGTACGATTGGGGTTAAGTACTGATGGCTTTAACCCGTTGTCTGAAACAGGACAATCGTATTCGATGTGGCCGGTATTCATCGTTGTTTACAACCTGCCGCCTGATTTATGCATGAAGGAGCCGTACACTTTCATGCCTCTGCTAATTCCAGGTCCCCGATCTCCTGGCCGTAACATTGACGTGTTTCTACGTCCACTGATTGAGGGGCTACAAGTTTTATTGAATACGGGAGTGGAAACTTGGGATGCGCACCGTAATCAGAACTTTGTTATGCGAGCATGTTTGCTTTGGACGATAAGTGATTTTCTGGCGTACGGAATGCTATCGGGCTGGAGTACGCATGGAAGACTTGCATGCCCATACTGCATGAGTGATGTTAATAGCTTTCAGTTGAAGCATGGACGAAAAACCAGTTGGTGGGGTTGTCATAGGAGATTTTTACCACGTCGGCATGCTCTGCGTAACAATACCGAATCGTGCGGACAAACTGACCGTAGACATTCGTGTGTGTATAAGTCAGGTCAAGAGATCTTAAGGGATCTTAATAGGATTGTATTCCCAGCATTCGGAACATCGTGGGACAAAATGAGGGTTGACAAGTTTGGTGATGAGCACAATTGGGTGAAGAATTCAATTTTCTGGTAGTTGTCGTATTGGGCAAACTTGAAAGTACGCCACTGTCTGGATGTAATGCACATTGAAAAAAACTGTTTTGATAACATTTTCTACACAGTTTTGAACGTGAAAGGGAAAATGAAGGATAATGCACAGTCGAGACGCGATTTGCAGGAGTTAAATATCCGTGATGAACTGCATTTGAGCATTGGCCGGAATGGGAAACCATTTAACCGAAGGCGTTATACACGTTAAACGATGATCAGATTGCGATGATTTGCAATTGGTTGAAGCATATCGTTAAACTTCCCGATGGGTATGCATCTAACATTGGCAGATGTGTCAATACGGCAAACAATACTTTTTACCGTCCCTCCTCGCCGTCGAAGCCGTCGTAGCCGTCGCAACAGCTCAGACTCGTCGCCGCCACAACCGCCGCAGCCTTCCCTTTCCCCAGGTGAATTTTCTTTCCGAATTCCACGGTTAGTTTTTGAGTTTTTGAGTTTGTTTCAGTTGATTTGTGTTAATTAGCTTTTGAGTTGAAATTAGTTGAAATTAGTTGGCATTAGTTGAGATTAGTTAGAATTTTGTGGAATTTGTGAATTTTGTGGAATTTTTGAATTTTGTGGAATTTGTGAAATTAGTGGAATTAGTTGAAATTAGTGAAATTATGGAATTTGCGGAATTAGTGAAATTAGTTGGAATTAGTGAAATTAGTGAATTTGTGGAATTAGTGAATTAGTTGAAATTAGTGAAATTAGTTGAAATTAGTGAAATTAGTTGAAATTAGTGAAATTAGTTGAAATTAGTGAAATTAGTTGAAATTAGTGAAATTAGTGAATTAGTGAAATTAGTGAAATTAGTTGAAATTAGTGAAATGAGTGGAATTAGTGAAATTAGTTGGAATTAGTGAATTAGTTGAAATTAGTGAAATTAGACTAATTAATTGAAATTACTGAAATTAGTGAAATTAGTGAATTAGTGAAAATGTGGAATTTGTGAAATTAGTGAAATTAGTTGAAATTAGTGAATTAGTGAAATTAGTGAATTAGTGAAAATGTGGAATTTTTTAATGCTTCGAGGTATGGCGGACACGCCATCTAGTAGCCAGGATGCGTCAGGCTCGGGTTCACGTGGCTCGGGTTCACGTGGGAGATCATTCTCTCGCGGGAGGCGTGGTGGCGGCTCTCACTCTCACACATCGAGCCGCCTTGCACCGTCGTCTCAGACACCGGAGCCTACCGACTCGGTGGAGCAGCCGATCCCTCCTCCTCAGTCCGATGCTCCACCTGCCCAGCGCCGACCTACAGCAGGGCCTCCCGCGCCTCCTCTTCCCCCGCCCGAGAGGGGTCCTGATGGGAAGTTGGTCGCTCACATCGACCAGTAAGTTTTTAATTTTAAGTTTTCATAAATTTATTAATTTTAGTATTTTATTTATGCATGTAACATATTTCAACTCTTATGCAGTTTGAAACAACAAACGTCGGGTGTGCCCAAGGCGATCGGTGCAATCGTCGTAAGCAAGTTCAAAGGCTTCCCGCCTACGTACTCCGACCTCTCAGCGGATGAGCAGGCCGACTACGCCAACCAATTCTCGGTAATCCAAATACTAGTTATTGCACTATATATTTCTATATACTTTTTGTAAACTAATTCTATAAATTTTAACGTTTTGATGTTTTCTGGAACAGGAGCAGTATTCATGGACGGATCACAAATTCCTAGAGAAGCTCCATTCCCGGTTCGCGGAATTCTACCGAACACCTGTGACAATATCCGGGATTGGGCCCGTAAAAGACGTCCCTAGATCGCCAGGCTCCCAACTACATGGAGTGGCTGGACATGCCTCCACAGAGGATAGACCCTGCGAAGTGGAAGCTGCTCCTCGAGCATTACTGCAGCGCGGAGTTCAAGGTGAACTCCGCGCGGAACAATTTAAATGCCAAGAGCGAAAAACGACCAAAATTCAAGTCGCATGGCAAAGAGTCAAAGGCAACAATTTATGAGGAAATGGTAAGTTTTTTAAAATATTTATACATAATTACGTATGTATAAGTGAAACTTCTGAATATCTAAGATATTTTAATTGGCAGTGCAAGAAGGCGGGACAGCGGCTGCGGGTGGACCAGTTCGGGGAGGACTGGCTAGGCAAGGAAAATGCGGCCTTGGTAAGTTTAGGTAGTTTCTCAATCATTTATATGTTTAAATTATTCAATTTATTATTCATTAACACAAATTTCTTCATCTTAACTAGGAGGAGTACATGAAGCGCTTGATCGAGAAGTATGGGGAGGACGGGCCGTTCCCCGATATTGATGAGGACATCTACACGAATGTCTTGGTCCCGCCCACGCGAGGGCGATGGGTCGGTGTCCCGCCCCAGCTTTCTCAGCCCGAGCTGTTCGAGCAACCTCGACCGTCGCAGGTAATAAAATTGAACTTTTACCACTCTCATACTGTCACAGCCACCCCGCCCGGTTGCGGAGGCGGAGCCGGCCGCGACGTCGGAAACAGGAATTACGGCGGAAAACGCGGCAGCGGAGCATCGAGCTCAAATACAGAACAAACGAGTATCGACTAGCAACCTAAAAACTCGTACAAGGCAAGCATGCGCAACCACCCAACTTCTACCAAACATGCAGTTCATGGTTTATCCAACATCTATCATTGCCACAAACACAAAATCACCAGGCAGCTCCGCCTCGACTCGTAAGACAATGTAAGAATATATCTCAAGTTGTAAACATTTACAACTACATGATCTGAACTATATGCATGCGATTACAGCTACAGAGCAAGAATCAAAATCCTATAAATACCTAGCGCGAATCAGGCGACCTCCGCACGTGGTACCGCCGCCGCAACCCAACCTCAAAATGAAGGAAGCACCGCGGAACCTCTACTCCGCCGGTTGCTTGTCGTGACGGCCTGAAAGTGGTGAACAGATAAAAGGGTGAGTCCTCGAAAGGACCCGAGAAGGGCTAATGGTAAAAATGTAGTTTGCCCATGTGGCGACAATCAACTCGCAAAACAGATTATCACAACATATACATATACATACGAACATAAAACATAAAGCAAATCAGAATCCATCATATGCGGTCCAACCGCGAGCGACCATCGTAACGGCCCTCACAGAGGTCGAATACGATCGTAATCGTAATGCATAAAGACGGTACGGCTGGGTCGCGATCCCCAAACTGCCGTAGGTCACGTAACAGTATCGGCACTCCGGTGCGGATACGCAGTAATGTAACCAAGGAGCACCCGTGGTCTCTCCAACCATACGGGTCTCGTCACGTAATCAGATCATATAATAATAAAATATACGAATACAACAAAGGTATCATACACGATAACATATACGAGCAGAACAAACATACATTTTACCCAATTAAGCCCTTACCTCGTAAACGTCGCCCGCAGCCCAACACTCGGAAAATCCCGACTCCCGACCAAACGCACAACTTGGCTCCTACGGGTCCGCGCTACTCCACCAACTCAATCAAGTCAGACAACCATAGTTGGATCAGAACACATCCAAACAAACCCCAGAAAACAATTTCCGCACAAACCCGCACTTCCCGGAAAATTCCACAGAAAGCTCGGTTTTACGAACCGAGCTAGAACCTTGTTATTCCAACTCCCACAAACATATTCCAACCCTTAAACCCGCATTCCAGACACTTTTCCCAGTAAACCCGTATAAAACTAACTTTCTCATTTCTAACCCGAAAATGGTATTTCAAACGCCATAACACACCTACTTTCATCCACAATACCAATTTAGCATCCAATTCGATCAACACACATCACCAACATAGAAAAAGAACCACTTCAACAATTCGGCCCTTTACTAATTTTTCACCACACTTCCAAATCAAACCATACAAGCTTCTAATTAATCACACTAATCACCAATTTCATTTCTTAACCAACGTTACTAACCAATTGCATCAAAATCAACAAAATCCTTCTTTGAACAATTCGCCAAGTTAGGGATTTCTCACCCAACTTCCATTTTAAACCAAACAAAGTTCCATTAGCACTCTTTAATCACCAATTGCAATTATTAAGCAAGATTACTAATCAATTTCACCTAAACAACCAAAACTTCTTCACTAATAATTCGGCCAAAGAGGGCCTTTTTCCCTCAACTTGTTTTCCATCAAATTAAAACCATAGATTGTCTTAGAATCATGCTAGGAACAACATACTTGAAGCATGATTCAAGAAAACAAACACACACAATTTTGGAAAAATCACCAATAATTCGGCCCCCTAGGTTTCTTCATCCATGAAGTTTTCCAACATCTAACCATAGATTCTTACTCCCTCTAGCCCAAGAACAACATACTAAAATTTGGGAGGAAGAGAATCATCCTAGCTTATAGCTAAGAACAAACCCAACATTTGCCAAAACTCCTCTTTTCACCACTAAACTTCAAAACTAATGAGAAAAGAGGAGAAGGGATGATGCTTACCACAAGTAGCAACCAATTTCTCTTTGATTTCCACAAAGAAGGAGAAGTTCAAGCTTGGAGGTGAGCAACTATGGAGGCGTCGGCAGCAGCAAGCATGAGGAAGAAGAAGAAGAAAAGAAGTGAAAATGAGATAAGTCTCATTTTTTTTAGAAATATTAAGCCTTTTATAATTTCCCAACTTTAACCCATACTTCTCTACCTTAAATAAAATTTGGCCAAGTGTCCCAAAAAGCCTCCCCACTTGCTGCCAAAAATATCAGTTGCTGTGCCCATGCTGATTTCTTTTTAATTTGCACCCAATTGCAAATTAACTCCCAATTTTTCCGAAAGTTCCAATTCTTTTTACCCAAAAATAATTACCGAATTCCAAAATTAACGAAACTCGGACACAATCTTCAGAATATTATAACATTCACAGAACATTTTTCAGAAATTCATTTACCTTTCCGGAGTGTCCTACCGAGCTCGCTGAACCCGAACCAAAACCCGACGTGCGAGCGTGTCAACCTGAACCGAAATTCCGTCACTCCAAAATTCTATAAAAATACCCATAAATTCCATATTAAATTAAAACACAACTTACCCCAAAGCCGTCAGAAAATTTCCATCCCGAGCCCCGGGAGTCGCCCGGAACCGAACGTCCCACCCCAAATATTAAACTCCACAACCACCTCCGGACGTCACCACGACTCCAAAACTACAAACGGCTTCCCAAACTGAGATCTCGAGAATGCTACCGAGCCCGCTGTACGTCCCGAGGCGACCCCGACCACCCCCCGGCGCCAGAAAAATATTTTCGGCGGAAACGTCCGGGGGACCCACACGACCTCAAATACGGAGGGGTTCGCCAAAATGATACTCGGATAGGGCTCGGGAGCCATCTGAACGCCGAAAAACGTGACCCGCAGGCTAAAACCGGAGCCCCGGGTCACCCGGTCGCAACCCGCTCGGGGTGACCGTAACACATACCTTTACAGTACATTGACAATTCATCATTATAAGTATAACATTTTCAAAACGTAATTTTGATTTCAGCGCGAGATCGACCTGGAGGAGCAGCATCGGAGGGACATGGATGAGATCAGTGACCTGAGATGCAAGGTCGCCACTCTCGAGGACCACGTTGCTCGTGTGCAGACAGAGGTTGACGCTCGAGTGGAAGCTCGAGTGGAAGCCCATGTGGAAGCTCGGGCGTACAAGCTGACGCGTTCCACGGAAGCAGCGATCAGCAGCATGTGGTCGGCGCTACGCAGGGGGGTACATGTCCGACTCTCCGACGTACCAGCGACTTTTGTCGCCGGACCATCCCAGCCTTCCCCCTCGCCCGCCCCACGTCACGAGTATCCTCCGAGGCCGTCTTCTCCTCCAAATCCCAACCTCACCCTCCACTCCGCCCGAGATGATTATCAGCCGGAGCTGCCACGGACATCGAAGCAGCAGACCGGCCCGATCAACTTTTTTCACAACTTGCTTAGGTTGGATGATCAAGATTTCGACAATTTTCTACAACAGCATCCTCCGAACATTTAGAATTAGAATTACTGTAAATATTTTTGGGTCAGTAATCGGTTAATTATATTCAATATACATTCAATTTATATTTATTTCAATTAATAATTACTTTTTTAATTAACATTATTATTATATTTACATTTACTAATTTAAATGATACTTACTAAATATTTATAAGATTTTAATTTTTTTTCAGAAAAATATTCTAATTACTGCGGCCAACGACGCAGTGATGGCCACAGTAATAAATGGCGGCGCCGTCAAACGGCGCTATGCTTTTGTCAGTTTTACTGCGGTCTTCACCGCAGTGAGACCGCAGTACGTACCGCTGCCGAAGCTGCAGTGAGTTCGAAACTGCGGACATTTCAATCGCGGCGTTCACTGCGGCCCTCGCCGCAGTTGGTACCACGGGCCAACTACGCCTTAGGCCGCAGTGAGGCCTGTCCTCCTCACGTAGTGTACGTAGTGAAAAATTGAAGAGCATAACCCTCTTAACCATAAAATTGAAAACGCACACATCCAGGATAGTAAAGGGAGGCCATTCAAACCCCCAAGTTTTCAAAAGCCCGGACTCACGCATCTAGAACACCAAAGCGGGGCTACTAAAGCCCCAAGGTTTCAAAAGCCGGCATCCATAGGGAGGCAGAACCCTAGGTTTCATGGATAGAAAGGCTCACGGTTTTAAATATTAATAATTGGATGGAGCTTACAGAATTGTTTTCATTCAAAAATGATTGTGGAAAACAACACTTACAACGCCGTGCATAGAAAATTTATCCAACAAAATTTAATATGCATCCACTCCTTAAAGTACAACGACGTCATATTCTTTAGAACATGCAACGTACTTTACTTAACTACATTTAATTAAATTGCTTGAATGTAGTAGAGTACTGTAACATATATAATCCGGATAAATCATCCTTGATTCTCAATCTTGGCCATCAAACCGCCGTGCATTTGACCAAGGATGCTCTTCTTGACAGTCACGGGACTATCTTCACTTGATAGTTAAAAATAATGTTTGTAACCAGTGGCGGGCCCACATTGGAAGCACGCGAGGGCACACGCCTTCATTAAAATTTCACAAATTATAATCATAATGGTAGTATAATTTGATATAAATAGACCATAGGGACTATTTGGAACAAAATGATAAAGTGGAGAAGTGGACATTTGAAGCAAACAGAAAAACAAAACAATCTGGAGAAGTGGAGAACACGCATGCCCTAGAAGGAAAATGGGTAAACTGCAGTTATCATCCTACTTCTAAACAGAATTGTTTATTCAAGTCATAAAACTATTACTTTTATCATACAAGTCTTAAAATTTTGATAAAAATTAAGAATTAATAGTAACAATTAATTTGTGGCTGGCCATTACTATATAAAATAAGTTATTTTTCATCTAAAAAATACAAATGTTAGTATTTTATAAAATTGAAATATTCTATCATAGTGTTTTGAACGAATAAAAAATAGTTAAATACTTCATATAATTTATTTCATATAAATTACGATTTTATACTCGGAATTAAATAATCTATATAGCTAAATATTAACTAGTGTAACATGCTACCGTCCTTCCACACACTTCTTTTTATAACTTTTACTTGTTATTACAAACATTTTTTCGTATTAAAATTATAGGAACTACATGTATATGTGAAATTTTGAAATTTTTAGATTTTTTTATCTCAAATAAATCCTAAGAAATGATAAAACATTTGTGCCCCACATGCAAATAATCCTGCGCCCCGCCACTGATTGCAACAGTTGCCTTTACCAAATTGAAGGCAATATCTTTACCAGCAGTGGCGGTCGCGGGATATTTAGCATGTGGGGGCACAATTTCTTTATTGCTTAAGCTTTCTTTTTTGAGAATTTATTTTTTGGTAATTTCAAATTCTCACATTAGATATCCATATATAATTTCCTTAATCTTAATATAAAAAATGTTTATAGGAGACAAATACTTGTTTTATTTAATAATATTTAGTCGCATAAAAAATATTTAGGACTAATTCTTAATATTTTATCAAAGTATAAGACTGATATGCTAAAATTACTAGTTTTGTAACTTGAATAGAAAGTTATGCATAGTACTAGGATGCAAAAGAAGTTCAGCCATTTGTTCCTTGGGTTGGGCCAGCGAATCGCTCGCCCCTTTCCTTTCTTTGGCTTTAATTTTCAGTTAATTCTTTTACTATGTTTAAATTTTCAAACTGGTCCCTATACTTTATTTATATTAAAAAATACTACCACTACCACCAAAAATTTTATTAGGGGCACTTGCCCCCATTGTGGGTCCGCCCCTGTTTACTAGTGCACATCCTTTGGCCGTCGTTGAAGGCGAAGAACTTATGAGGAGATTCGTTCTTTATTCCACCGTCGGCGGTGATCCACCTCTCCGGCTTGAATTCATGACAGTCCTCACCCCAAACATGCTTCATCCTCCCAACAGTGAACATCACCATAGCGACTGCGGTGCCATTTTTGCGGCCGACACTGTAGCGGCTCGGGAGTGTTTCTGGCTGGTATGTTGTCCAGAACCTAAACTTGA
Organism: Stellera chamaejasme; assembly: GCA_024586325.1. NCBI lineage: Eukaryota > Viridiplantae > Streptophyta > Magnoliopsida > Malvales > Thymelaeaceae > Stellera > Stellera chamaejasme. The sequence continues at coordinate 50,218,225 of CM044981.1, read as the reverse complement.
CCGAAAGGAATAAATGCAGCGTTTCGCATATTGTGGTGTGGAGATAAACCGGGGTTTTCAACTCTTCCATCATGCTTAATTCCATTACGGATGAACCTTTCGGCCATGACGATCTCACTTCTTGGATGACTTTCTCCTCCACGTTGGGGTGGTTTCCGAGCATCCAGAAGACCTAAGTGAGGGCTGTGGTTGTTGTGTCTTCGCCCGCGAATAGAAGGCTATAGAAGTTCTCCATCAATGTGGATTCCTCTTCCGAAAAGCATTTGAGCAGCTCGTGCCGGCTCCGGTGGAGATTTATGAGACTGAAATCAGAATCATCGGACATTCCGTCTCGGATTTGTCTCCGCTTCTCTGACACAAAATATGTGGAATTCTCATCCAACGTTTCCCATGCTTTGCTCAAATTTGTCTCTTTCCACAACCACAGGCATCTCATGATTCTCCAAACTGAAAAAAGAAGGTGTCGGAAGAATATCGCCTCAAGCAAATCAATAACGGCTTTCTCGAACCGCGTTCCATAAGATTCTGCAGTCGGAAGATCACAAACATTGCAGCCCGTAAAGGCTCCGCACATTATCTGAAACATTACCGCCTACAGACAATCTTTCAAGTCAATAAGTCTCCCTTGTTCCTACGCGTCCCGTAACATTGTTGCCAACTTTTCGACAGTGTCGCAGAACATTTTCGCCAAGAGGCTGAGGAATCGTGGGTGGCCAAGATAACCCCGGATCCCCAACCGGTGCAATTTAGACTCATCTATGTCCAGATTGATGTAGCTTTGCCCAAACACATTGAACAGCTCCTTCCAATGCTCGCCTTTAGCGGTCATCATCAGTTTGCATGATGTGCCGGATGTCATCTTGGTGGTGACGAGGATGTCATTCATGGATAGCCAACCCAGCTGCAACAGTAGTGCTCCTTTGTTCACTTCAAGAACCTGGACCAAGGCCACGGTGTGGTGGCTGTGCATCCAGCTAAGAATATACGACGGCGGTACTCCAACCACGACAACTTTACATTTTTTTAAAAACAGAAAAGGAAAAATAACAAGAGAATGATCACTGCTACTACCAGCATGATCATGATCTTCAATGCACGAAAAGAGTACGTACAAGCAGGGGCGGACCCAAGACAAAATTCTTATGGAGGCAAATTTCAAGTCATATACTCCCTCCATACTTTAAAGATTGCACCATTTATTTTCAATACATATCTGATGGAGGCCTGGTAACGCCAAATTTGCTACCAATCTATTATGAATTGTAACGCACAAGGGCGTTACCAGGACGCTACAAATTGAGGCGTCACTTCAGCCCAATGCGTTACCAGACGTTACCATGCCTGACAGCGGGCCTGCCAACCTGACAGGACTGGTAGCGCCCTGGTAACGCCCTTATGCATTACAATTAGTAGTTTTGATTTATTAGTTGACGGGTAAGCAACGAGATAATGGTGAGCATGAGGTGATGATTTTCAGTGATTGATTATGGCGAGGCAATGAGGATGAGATTTTGAACGTAATGGCATGATACTTACATGTAGGAAATAAAAACTGAATTCAATCTCTCTTTTTATTTTTTTGGTTTTGGTCTAATAGTGCACACCACAAAGAGAGTGATTGGAGAATATTAGTAAAGAACTTGAGAGTTAATATACACAAAGACATACATATATAGTTACAAAATAGAGCAGCTGCAAAACTAGGGTTTGGTCCTCCGTTTGGAGGAGGAGGGTCCTCTGGTGGTGGCTTCCATTTTGGAGGAACCTAGCTCCATGGACCTCCACTTGGTATTAATTCTTCTTTTGGCGGTGAAATGGACGGTGAAAAAATGAGTTTGGGAGGAGGAAGATGAAGGTGAGCGGCGGTGAGTCGAAGAAGTTTGGGAGGAGGAAGAGCAAGTGAGAGGCGGACGATTGGGCAAAGAGCTGGGTTATGTAAGTCGGTTGAGGCTGGTAATGCCCCAGGGCGTTACAAGCCCATTACCAGCCTCAACTTTAATTTGGTAATGCTCCAAGGCATTACCAGAGCGCTACTAGCTCTGATAGGTAATGCCTCAGGGTGTTACAAGCCCATTGCTAGCCTCAACTTTAATTTGGTACTACTTCGAGCGTTACCAAGCCAGGTGCAACTACGTAGTGTTTACAGTATTTAATCTATGATTTATTTTCATGCATGTTTAAACATCTAGAGTGAAACATTTTTATGTCTATCATAATTTGCAATATAAATTTTCTATATATATATATATTGCACTAATTATCACTACGTAGTTGATAGGAGCTCGGTAGCGGGTCTGGTAGGTGGTGGCCCGCTACCAAGCTCCCAAAAGTGCCTTTGGTTGGCTGCGCTGGGTTACCCGCTACCGCATGCGCTACATGGGTAGCGGGAAGCCCGCTATCGTACAATTAATTCAGTTGGCGGGCGTTTTGAAATTCAAAATGACCCTCAAAACCGTAAAAAGAAGATGGTAGTGGGAATGGCAGTGGGCTAACCGCTACCGATGCTATTAAATTTACTTTTAGCTTCCTCTCTCCTCCATTTCTTCCCCGATGATTCCTCTCCTTCTCCTACAAAAACCACCGTCGACCACCGCCATTTTCCCCATTTATGTCATCGTTTCACTAGCTTTTTAGGTGGAACTACAAGTGCAAGTTTAGGTATCATCTCCTCTTCTTTCTTTCGGTTTTTTAATGGTTAGAAATGGTGTATTTGATCACGATTTTAATTTTTTCCTTATTCAAGCTCCAACACTGCCGCCGACCATCTGAGATTTCTGTCACCATCCGTCTCCACCACCATCTACAGATATTTTTTGTGGTATTTTATAAAATTTAGTATTTTAGGAATTATTTTAGTATTTTAGGAATTTATTTAGGTATTTTAGGTATTATTTATGAATTTTGTGGTATTTTAAGCAATTTTTTGGTATTTTAGTACATATTTTATGTATTTTGTGGTATTTTAGTATATATTTTAGGTATTTATGAATTTTGTGCTATTTTAGGCATTTAAGTTATTATTATGAATTTTGTGGTATTATGTGGTTTTTAGTATATACTTTAGGTTTTTTAAGAAAATAATATTATTTATGAATTTTGTGGTATTTTAAGCATTTTTTGTATTTTAGTATATACTTTAGGTATTTTACGAAAATAAGATTATTTATAAATTTTGTGCTATTTTAAGTATTTTGGGGGTATTTTAGTAAATATTTTAGGTATTTTGTGGTATTTTAGTATACATTTTAGGTATTTTGTGGATTTTAGTATATATTTTAGGTATTTATGAATTTCGTGCTATTTTAGACATTTTAGTTATTATTTATGAATTTTGTGGTTTTTAGTATATACTTTATGTATTTTAGGAAAATAAGATTATTTATGAATTTTGTGGTATTTTAAGTATTTTTTTGGTATTTTAGTATATACTTTAGGTATTATACGAATATAAGATTATTTATAAATTTTGTGCTATTTTAAGTATTTTTGTTAGATCGACATCAATAGTTTGTTAGATCAGCATGAATACCTTGTTAGATCAGCATCAATACCTTGTTAGATCAGCATCAATACCTTGTTAGATCAGCATGAATACCTTGTTAGATCAGCATCAATACCTTGTTAGATCAGCATGAATACCTTGTTAGATCAGCATCAATACCTTGTTAAATTGACATGAATACCTTGTTAGATCAGCATCAATAACTTGTTAGATCAGCATCAATACATTGTTAGATCAGCATCAATACCTTGTTAGATCAATATCAATGCCTTGTTAGATCAGCATCAATACCTTGTTAGATCAGCATCAATACCTTCTAGAGCGGGGCGTCTTACAACAGCATTAGGTGCCCCGGGACTTGGTTGCGGGAGGATCATCCCGGCCACCGCAGGACCAGTACGTGCCGCCAAACTACTCCACATATATGATCCCGACGCCGCAGCCGCAACCTCAGTGGTCCTCCTAGCGCACGACTACAGGGTTCCAGACGCCCAACATCTGTGGTGCTGATTATTATACCTCGATGATGCCGACACCACAACAGCAGCAGCCGCCGCACAAAAATGTGTCATTTAATCCAATCACTTTGGGGTTCAACAGGCAGACGTTCGACGATTAGGAGCACCATTCCCCGCCGCGTGAGAATCAGGGTGACGATTACGATTTGCCTCCCCTGTAGGACACTTTTGTAAAAACTATTTGATTTTGGATGTTTTTTATTGTAATTGATACATTTTGTTAATTTATAATTAAATTTGTTTCTGTTTTTAATTATAATCTATAAATACTACTCCCTCCGTCCCACAAAGGTTGTAGGATTTGTTTGGGCACATATATTAAGGAAAGTGGGAGAATAATAGTGTGTTGACAAAATTACCCTCATGAAAAAGAAAGGAGAAAATTTTGTGGACCCCAATTTTAAGTTGAGTGGGAGGAAAGAGAAAAACTTGTGGGTCCATGATGTGAGATAAGATGATAAAATGGTAAAAATGATGATAGAAAGTTTCTATTTTAAGAAAGTTGACAACCTTTGTGAGACGTCCCAATATAGTAATGTTGACAACCTTTGTGGGACGGAGGGAGTAATAAATAATATTATTATTCAATCATTTATTAAATGATGCAAATAAAGAAATCATTTTTAAAAAAAAGAAAAGTTGGTAGCGGGCAGGGTAGGGGGCGGGGAGCTACCAGCTCTGTCAGCTGGTAGCGCCCACGTGGCTCGGTGGTAGTGAGTTGCCCGCTACCGAGCCCCCTACTACTGGTAGCGGGTGGGTAGCGCCAGGATTGACAGAAGCGGCCCAAAAAGAAGCGGACTGGGTAGCAGACAACCTCGTTATACCATGGTAGCAGGCTGGGTATCGGCTCGCTCTTACCCAATGCCCATTAAATACGTTGTGTATCTTTGTAAAAATTTGAGTCAAACATTGAGTTTTTAAACATAAAAGTCAAATGGTGCAATTTTTAAAGTACGGATGGAGTATAAATGAACAAAATTTTGCTCCAACCTAAGGAGATGGAAAGTCCTCCTTCCTGCATACGTGGAATATCATTATTGGCTCGTTCCATCACTATTAATTACGGCTGCCACTATTTATTATAGGGGGTGGCAATCCATAATTAATAGTGGTGGCTTCAACCAATAATAGTATGTCACGTATGCAGGAAGTAGAACTTTCCTCCACCTTGGGTAGAAGGAAATTTTTTCCTATATAAATTGCCAATCACATACTCCCTCTTCCCCCCAAAAATTGAATCATTTGACTTTGTTATTTCAAAATTCAATATTTGACTTAAATTTTAACAAAGATAAACATAGAAACAAATTAAATTCAAGAAATATAGATATCAATTTATGATATACATGAATTATTCAATTTTCAATATCTAAACATTCATGAAAAATATCATAAATTAAATACCGTGAAATTGTCAAAGCAAACGATACAATCTTTTGCGGACGGAGAGTATAAAAGAGCAAGCATACATACTAATTGTCAATTAAAATGGACAATTGCATATAAAACAAAACATAACAATTGTAAATTAAAAATGACAATTGCATACAAAACTACCAAACGCATTAAAAGTGCATATAAAAATTTGAATATACAAAGACATTGGTATTGTGTGTTGAGTGGAGTCTGTGGAGATGGCCAGATTCGACAAATCATTTAGACAAACAAATCTATATAATGGTGGGGTCAAGTGATTAAATTGAAGTGTTTATAAATTAAGTATGGGGACTAAAGTGCTTGTACATATAGTTTAGGGGCTTATATGTAATAACATTTCAGTTGGAATTTTGGTAGGGGCGTATTACGTACATGGGATTCAAATTTATGCAGATATACATAACCCATATTTTCTAAAACTTGAGTGGGAGCACTTGCCCCCACTTTGGGTACGCAGAGCACTTTGGGTCCGCCTCTGCGTACAAGGCAGACCTGTGGGTGTGCATTTCTTGGATCAACGTAACGACTATTTTTACTGCTAGATTTTAATGATGGTGGCCATACAAGTAGTTATTTGGTACGATTTTTATTTGGTGGGGAGGTAAATGCACATTAAACGTGTGTTTGATTATAAATTATATATATATATATGTGTGTGTGAGGAAAATAGAAATAAACTGAAATACAGTAGCAGTTATGTTTCTGAAATGTATGGTCCTTTTCTTCTGTCTGCTGAATATTAACTGATTTAAAATTGTGCATTTCCTTGCATTTGAATTTGGTGGGACAGATCGCAAGCAATGCCATATAAAAATGTTTTTGGCAGCTGGAAGAATAGGGAGAGTGTTGGAATAGTGACTCAAATTATCAAAGAATTAAAAGGTGACTGAAGTTGTTATTATTCCAATTGAACTGTTAGAGTTAGTCTCGGTTTGCTTTGCTAAGGCCCATTTGTTATATTGAGTTTGAAGCAAGTTAGTGCAGTTTTAGGTTTTATTTGTTTCCCGGTGGAAGCCCAATTAGTAGTAGTCCAAGTCCAAGTTGGACTTGGCATTATATTAGCATATATATAGGTGAGGTTAGTTAGTGAATAAGGTTGGCCGCATGTTTTGTGTGAGAGCCGCAAGTGTTTTGCGTGCAAGTTATGTGTTGAGCGTGAGTTCTTTTGCGAGTTGCAATTGTTGCAACTAAGTGTGTTTTGAGTAAGAAGGATTGATGCATGTAATTGTTCATTGAGATTGATAGTAAAGAAAAGCCGTGGAATCGTCACGGTGAAAATTATATTTGTGTTGTTGTTTTGCCCACGCTTCCAAACCCCAACAAGTGGTATCAGAGCGAGGTTCGCGATGGCTGGGACGTCGGGCAATTTTTTGATTGATCGTTTGATGGTTCTGGAGATTTCAGTCTCTGGAAGTGTATGGTGAAGGACGTGCTCGTGCAGCAGAAGCTTGGTAGTGTGTTTGAGAAAATAAAGCCAGATGAAATTAAAGATGACAAGTGGAAAGAGATGCAAGAAATTGCGGTGAGTACGATTAGATTGGCTCTTGCACCACAACTGAAGTATGATGTATTGAACGAGACCTCTCCAACGAGTTTGATGGCGAAGCTTGAAGGTATGTACATGTCAAAATCAATTACTAACAAGTTGTGTTTAAAGAAGCAATTATATGGTTTGAAGATGAAAGATGGTACAAGTTTGGTTGCGCACTTGAATGAGTTTAACAAATTGGTTACACAGCTTGAAAGTATTGGTGAGAAAATTCAAGAAGAAGATAGAGCTATAATTTTGATTAATTCTTTATCAAAATTTTATGAACCGGTTGTGACTCCGTTGATGGTTGGAAGAGAAACGTTGAAGCTAGAAGATGTGACTACAGTGCTTTTGGAGCATGACTGCGTTCGAAAGTTTGAAGAAAAAGAATGTAATGATGTAGCTGTGATGGAGCGAGAGAAAAATAGCTGGAGAGGAAGAGGTGATTCTAGAGGAAGAAGCGATTTGAGAGGAAGATCGGGTTCGAGGCCAAGAAAAGATTGGAGCAAAACAGAATGCTGGTATTGTCAAGAATTGGGGCATATAAAATTTTATTGCCCAAAGTTGAAAGAAGACATGGAAGATTTTTTTAAGACAAAACGGAAGGGGAAAGAAAAGAAAGAAGAAGAAATAGGTGATGCTGGTTTATTGGAAGATTATACAAGTGGTGATGAATTGTTAATGGTGCAAGAGATCAAGGAGAAAAATTCTGAAGATGTTTGGGCGTTTGATTCGGCTTGCTCGGAGCATGTTTGCTCCAAGAAACAGTGGTTCACAAAAATTGAACCATGTGATAGGTCAATTTATTTGGCTAATGGTGGAGAAGAAACAATTGAAGGGATTGGCCGAGTCAAGATCAAGTTGCATGATGGAACTACAAAGACACATGGTGATGTAAGGTACGTTCCAAAATTTAGAAGGAATTTGATTTCACTTGGAAAATTGGATAAATTGGAATTTGGATTTTCTGCTCGAGGTGGAGGCATGAGAATTTCAAAGAATGCATTGGTCTTGATGAAAGGAGTGAAGAACTCCAAAAATTTGTATGAGTTGGTTGGAAGTATGGTTGTCAAAGAAGAGCTCAAGAGCGATGTTCCGGATGTGAAGGTTCCAACAAGCAAAAAGGTCACGTTTGCGGATTTGGTAAAAGGTGGAGTTGGAAAGATAATTTGAGTCAAGGTGGAGATTGTTGGAATAGTGACTCAAATTATCAAAGAATTAAAAGGTTAAGGACTGAAGTTGTTATTGTTCCAATTGAAGTGTTAGAGTTAGTCTCGGTTTGCTTTGCTAAGTCCCATTTGTTATATTGAGTTCGAAGCAAGTTAGTGCAGTTTTAGGTTTTATTTGTTTGCCGGTGGAAGCCCATTTAGTAGTAGTCCAAGTCCAAGTTGGACTTGGCATTATATTAGCATATATATAGGTGAGGTTAGTTAGTGAATAAGGTTGGCCGCATGTTTTGTGTGAGAGTATAGAAGTGTGAGAGCCGCAAGTGTTTTGCGTGCAAGTTATGTGTTGAGCGTGAGTTCTTTTGCGAGTTGCAATTGTTGCAACTAAGTGTGTTTTGAGTAAGAAGGATTGATGCATGTAATTGTTCATTGAGATTGATAATAAAGAAAGCCGTGGAATCGTCACGGTGAAAATTATATTTGTGTTGTTGTTTTGCCCACGCTTCCAAACCCCAACATAGAGTAATTTTTGTCATACTAACGTTGTACCTTTATATATATATATATATATATATATATATATATATATATATATATTAGGTCTGTCTACAGTGCCCACCGGGCACCTGTACTCCTCTGGTCTACATGGCGATGACGTGGCTTTAGACCTAAGGCTATCGAGTTTTGAATTAAACGCCTTAATTATTAACTAAGTCCTGAAATTTAACAAACTAAACGAAAGAATTATAAACATACTTATTAATTTTGGGAATAACTCCATTGTAACACCAAGCATCATCGTATAAGCTATCTGGAGAGAATGGACCGGAAGCTTGACTTTCTGCTAGGGACCGCCAACAATGCCAATCACCACCGTCGTTTTGTCGCTGAAGTTACCGAACCACCATTTCACACCCAAAAATGCTGCTCGGGGACTGCAATGGTTGTCTACATCCCCGGCCGGAAGCTGCCCCAGTCGCTGCCAGAACACCATTTGAAGATGGTGAATCACAAGTTTTCTAATGAAGAGTTGAAGTTGAACACATTAAGCAGTCAAATTAATTCATGCATTGCTAGTTGCCACGCAAGAAGATCATCATATTTTCTTTCTTGAGCTTGGTTCAACAAAATTTGATTTACCATTAGTATTTTGTATTGAGATGCCTCTATCTCCACTCTCTTGTTGTTTTCTCTCAACAGTTATTTCACGTTTTCACTTTTCACTATGAAATCTTTGGACAGTTTTTTTTGTTCAACTGGTTGAATATTAGGGACTTAACTGGCAATTCCCTAATTGTATATGTAACCAATCAGCAATCTAGATGGTATGACACTTCAGCAAGGTACGAATACCTAAGGGGTACTATAGACCGACCCTATATATACTAGATGTTGCTATCCGTGCGTCAGCAGATTTATTGTCAAAGAAGTAAATGTACTAATTGAGTTTAATTTTCAAAAAGATGATACATGAAATGTAAAATAAAAAAGTTGACATGTTTAGGTCTATAATGCACTTGAGGAGAGAGTATACATTTCTAAATAACTTTAATATCAATAGTCATGAAACATATGTAGAAAGGAGAATAAGAAACAATAAGCCAACTCTTTGATATGTGCGACGATGAATGCTTATTTGATATGTAGGAGGTTCTTTAAGGAAATTATTTGGCTTTGGGATGTGGGCTATTCTTGCAACGTTTAAAACAATCGGAGGACTTAAAACAAATTTAGTGAGAAAAACACAAAATATCAACATTACTTTTCACGCTCATAAAATGGAACATTTGCATCTTTTAGCCATTATAGTCTTAGGGGTTGTTTGGTTCGCAGATTCTAAGAATCTGTAGAATATGAAAATATAGAGAAACTATCAATAATGATGGAAAATAGAAATGAATATTCTCACAATCCTGTGTTTCGTTTGGTTCAAGAATTATATGTATATGGATTGTACATGAATCATTTTGTAACTTCTACAAAAGTTTATGAAGTAATGTAATTTTATAGAGACTATTTTGTAAAATAATAAAAGCTTAGGGATTAAATGTGTAATCTGTAGGGACCATTTTGTAAATTTTTCCAAATTTAGGGACCAATGTGTATTTTTTAGAACTATTTTGCAATATTCTCAAAAGTTCAAGGACTAAATGTGTAATTTTTAGAAATTATTTTAAAATTTTTAAAGTTCAAGGACTAAATATGTAAAGTTTGAGAGTTTTTTTTTGTAATTTTATTAACATTTCTAATAATCGAAATCAGTTGGACGTGATCGTAACATGTGTAAATTTATGGATCTAAACGGACATAAATTTAAAACTTCAGTGCTGCTTTTGAATTCAGCCCTGATTATTGTACAAGTACAGTAAATTAGGCTTCCTCCTTAAGTATATAAAAGTATATAATATATATATATAAAAGAATGAATGTGACTTTGATAAATGTTGATCGATTCTTTTACCTTTTATTAATTTTTTTAATGAGATATAACTGTAAAAACTCTACATGAATCCTATAAAAATAACTCTACTTACCTTGAAACAAAGAAAAGGTGGAAAGCAGGAATTTATAACTACATTGTTGCGACGTGGTTTTTGACAGGAGTCGCCACCAATCTTTTTACCTAGGTCGATTGGAAACTTGAAGATAGTCTACGAGAGATCTAACCTCGTTGTCAGTTACGCACGAAAATCATAAATTTTCGAGAGCCCAAAATTGGTACCACGGGTTATTTTTAGATTTTTGCTTGATTTTAAGTCATAAAGAAAAAAAAGACAAATAATAACACTAAAAATGATAAAATAAAATGATTCTTACCAATTTACATAACTAATAAAACTCAAAATGTCTTGAAAATAAAATTAAAATAGGTTTAGATTGACACAATAACAAAAGAGGTTGACTAAAGCAAAAAAGGTATAGGCCTAGTGCCCAAACTGTTAGTTTTGAAATTTGTTAAATGACTTGACTGAAACTTCTGAAAATCTGATTACCTAAGTGATATGGGGAACAAAGAAAGGACTGAAATTGTAGTTTTACCCACAAACATTAAAAACAAGTGCAGGCTCTTCTTCTTCTTCGACGCGTCTGGACCAGATGGCGGAGGAGATAACGACGACTGGTTTCGGCTGCGGTTAAGGTGGAAACGACGGAGGGCTACCGGGCGATGCGCAGTGAGTCTTGTGGCGGTGGTGGCAAAACGAAACAAGGCTCTATTGGAGAGGAATAACCGGGTCGGTTCGCGGGTCACCAAGATCCGAACTTTCCGGAGCGATATCGACATTCTCTGGCAACGAGACTGGTCGGCGGTGGTACGGCGGAGGTAAGGGAAGTCACCGGTGGTGTCGTTTTGGAACGAGTAGCAGCTGGAACTGAGAATTTCGAACAGGTCGACTTCGAACAGGTCCGGCGGGTGGCGAATTCCTCTGTTTTCCGGCGGTTTTGGGCGGAGCTAGGCATCGGCGTGTTGCTGGTGGTGCTGCGGTTCTAATAGGGGCTGTGGTTGGTGATGAAAGGAAGTGGATGGGGAGGAGAAATTTTGGATGAGAGGAGGAGCTACGCTCAGCCGGTTGCTCGAAATGTTCTTCAATTTTTTTTTATTTTTCTCCCTCTTTCTTCAGAAAAAATGGCTCAATTTATAGCCAAAATTATTGATTGACAGGTGTTTTACCCAATAATGATGGAGTGTGGGTTTCAACTTGATATAGATGAGAGTAGAAGAGGAAGCTCAGCAGATCCGGCGGAACAGGCGGAAGAAGCGGGAACTGTTTGGTTCTTTTTTTCTTTTCTTTTTCTCCTTCTTTTTTTATTTCTTATTATTATTAATTCAAAACATTAAAAATTACAAAAAGATCTGAAATAAAAGAACAAAAATGCATATGAGACAAATGACAAAAAGTTTAAGAAGAACGAAATTAACAAAAGCTCATGAAATAACAAAAATGATAAAAAGTTTAAAATTAACAAAAACACACGAAATAATAAAAATGACAAAAGTTAACGAAATTAACAAAAATGACAAAAACTTCGAAATTAAAAAAAGCACAAGAAATAATAATAAAAGTTCATGAAAATAACGAAAGTGACAAAAACACCGAAAATGATACAAACTACGAAAAATAATGAAAATGACGAAACTCACGTAAAATGATGAAAGTGACAAAAATCACATAAAATAATGACAAAATTCACATGAAATGAAAAATAAGAAAATAATACCGAAAAATCATAATTACGAACTAGATTTTATTAGTCCAGGAAAAAATCGGGTGTCAACATACATACATGGAAATAAAGGGAAGGTAGAAAACTACTCCCTCCGTCCTAGAAAAGTTGATAGATTTTCTATTCATAACATTTAATCTACGATTTTTTCTTCATGATTTTAAGATATAGAGTTAAATAATTTATATGCATATGAAAATTGAAAATTGAATGTGTTTTTATTCTAAAAATATATTTTTTTTAAAAAAAATTTAAACAATTTTTTTTTTGAAAATTTGAGTTAAACAAAAGTTCAAAAGTTAAACAATATTATATTTCCTAGGAAGGGGGAGTAGTATTACGAAACCAAACCTAAATGAGTTTACCCATTCAACATAGTTGGCATTGTTTTGCATATTACTTTTAATTTTGTATATCATAATATATATACAAGCAAAATTTTATAACTCTACATACATGGAAACAAAAAGAAGGTAGAAAACTCGTCCCTGCGTCCTTTAAAAGTTGTTACATTTACTACTCATGTTGGTCGTAATAAAAAAGGGGTTTATGGTTTGCGAAAGAGAAAATTGCCCAATGGTTGCAGCAATCACACAAACTCATGTTGGTCCTTTAAAAGAGAAAATTGCCCAATGCACAATGACATGGTTTGCGAAATCTCTCTCAAGGGCAGGTAAAGAGATTATGGTTTCATATTCCACACAAACTTTGCAGGGAAATGGAAGTGATCCTGAATAAATTTTTGTGGAACCATGGTTGCAGCAATCAGAGCCTTAATTGGATGAGATGTGATCGATTAATTCCAGATAAGAAGAATGGAGGGTGCGATTTCCGGGACATCTCCGGTTTTAACTTGGCAATGTTAGCCAAGCAGGGATGGAGACTTCTTACAAATGACGAATCGTTATGTTCCCGCATACTCCGAGCCAGGTATTACCCACACTCCTCCTTTTTAGAAGCTGAAGACCGGTAGAATACATCTGGAAAATCTTATTGAAAGGGAGGCAGGTTCTTAAAATGGGCTTAAGATGGCGGATAGCGGATGGCTCGAGGGCAAGGATTCGAAATGGATGGATACCCGGTAATGTTAACTTTAAACCTTCTACGTACTCCCTTTCGTTTCCTACCTCATGATACTACTGTGAATTTTCATTTTATGCGAGGGTGGAGGGAATGGGATGATCAAATGCTGTAACATATTTTTTAATGTTGCGGATGTAGATGCACTTCAACGGATACCGTTATAAAAGCGATGCACTTGTCTGGAACTTTACAGACGATGGTGTTTACTCGGTGAAGTCCGGTTATGAAACCATCATTCACAACAGAGACCAGCAGGCTGCCCTTGATGGCGGTCAAAACAGGCTGTGGGACAACTTTAATTTGGAGTGCAAAAAGCTCTCAACAAACACAAAATCTTCATGCAGCTCTTAACAATGTGACTCATGGAAAGAATAGATGGGCCCTATTGAATTTCTTATGGTTACTTCCTCAGCATGTCATGGAAACGAAATGTCTATAAGAGACATCCCCTTCTCCTCGGCACTCTGCTCAATGGACGGCACCACCACCTGGTTGGATGAAGCTAAATACCGATGCGGTAATTGGTGCAGATGGATGAATTGGAATTGGGGCGGTGCTTCAAGACGACAGGGGTATCATAGTTGTGGCAATGATGGTTAAAAAAAGAGGACTTTCGTTCGCTTATCATGGTGAAGTCATAGCCATCAAAGAGAGCTTACAGTTGATTCAGATGGTGCAACCATCTAAGATTATTCTTGAATCTGATTCTCAACAGGTCACCAATGATCTCTCAGCACCAGTAAACAGATAATCAGAAGCAGCTCTCATCACAAGATTCATCCAAGGCTACTTACAAGGGTTGCAATGGTGGAAAATTAACCATGTTTACCCTAAAGCCAATCAGATTGCTCACGAACTAGCAAATCGAGCACTGCTGGAGGCAAATTATACAATTTGGACCAACTCCATGCCTATATGTTTTAGAGATATAATCTCCTTGGATGTAATGTCGTAACTATCGCTTCTCACTGCAGGTTTTTTCTTTTGTTTTAGGATCTTGGGGATTTTCTTCCTGGTTCTATTGCCATGTTGTATCGCATCAATTAGTGAACCATGCCTAGGCTAGAATAGGTTAGATACTCGCAGTTGTTCTTGAGAAGCTTTGGGAGGTACTACACTAGTATGAACCATTTTATTCTTCACATAGGTGATTTATCACATAGTAGCTGGCAAGCCCAAACTATCTAATGCAAACCTAGCCCAATCTGTAGGAAATTGTCAATTACAAAACTAACCCTATTGAAAAAGAAAAAAGTGCCATCCCTGTTTTAGAAATACTCCAGAAGAGATGTTTCAATATCCATAATCTCTGATTGTCGATGCTGCTCTCATCGCTCTCCGCGAACCAAATTCGTTGCCGCTACCACCGATCGTCTTCAATCTCACCTTCGATGCAATTCGCTCCGATCGTCTTCAATCTCACCTTCATCAATGAATCTGTCCTGAGGTTTCCATGGCTCTTCGTGTAGACGACTAGAACTTCGATTCGTCGAGTATGATGAAAAATGTTTTGGATCGCCATCTGATACAACTCTTCACGTGTTTTCTGATTAGCGCATCTTCAAACTTTTATCAAAAAATGAAGGTACGTTTCAGAAATACTTTCTATGGAGAAAGTTTTTACCTATTTTCTTGTTCCACCAGTACTTGCTCCTAGAATATCCAATCTTGTTATCAGGAAGCTGCAGTGCGATTGTCTGTTTGATCCACTTAATACATGTACCTGTCTTATTCAGTGAAAGTTGCTGATAATCTGCACACCTGCTGGTGGAGATATGTTTACTGGATTTGGTTGGATGTATAGGAACAAAGAACGCAAAATTAGAGAAAGTAGTATTATAAATTATATATTATCCAAATTTGATGCTAGTGTTGATCTTGTTAATTACTTGTTAATCACTACTATATTTATATTGCTTGCTATGTCACGAACGCCACCCGAGCCCGGTTGCGGAGACGGGGGCGCCGGGACTTCGGAAGCGGAAGCCGAATGACATGGGATGGCAGGTCCATCGAGACCTACCACGCGTAGCGGACCCGCAAGGTGATTGTGCGCGCAGCCTGAAAATTTCACACATACAACTAAAAACATCCATGGTGAGTTCCGCCCCTCGGAAACGGACGAGCACATCACCATCACCATACATACAATTCATGTATTAACACAAAATAAGCCCCGTCCTCCGTGGACGAGTACTTATGCAATCAGCACCGATACACACAGTACCCTTAAAACATAGGGTATCTAGCAAGCGCTAATCGCTCAGAACAAGCAGCAGAGCAGAATATACATAATGTTCATATCCAAAATCAGACACCACAATCAGAAAGTATATACATGCAGCTACAGAGCCATCCTAAGCCTCTAACATCCGATACCTCGTGTGGGATATCAACCAGGTCCGCAACCTCAACAATTCCCGAACCACGAAGTGCAACTGCTGCTAAACACAACACAAACACAGACGTGAACCGACTAAACCCTGAAAACCGAAATCAGTCTCAATATTCCACCGAGCTCATACTTGAGCGCATAATACCTGAAAATATACACAACAAAAACAGAAGCCTCACGGAAACCTACTCTGCTGGCTGCTTATCAGGTCTACCTGAAAACCAAAAATGAAACACTAGAAGGGTGAGTCCTCGAAAGGACCCGTAAGGGATTTGGGGTAAGATAAACATATGCAACCCTGCAAAATGTAATGTTAACAGAAAAGAATACGGAGTACGAAGCATGTACTACACAGATCATAATCCCGAAGGATGTGCAACTTTAAATCGCCATAACCCTTATACTAAATCAAAACGACAGCCTCCCTCTAAGGGAGTCAGAAGCCGAAGCTCAGACAAAAGCATGGTGCACCAATGGGTAGCGAACCCCAACCGTCGTAGGGTTAATGCATGCAGTATGTTCCTGCACATACACCTACAGATCACAGAATGTGCCTTAAGGCACATAATTCCGAAATACCTGCAAAACAGAAAATGCAACCAAACATACATCTATCTTACCAAAAATGACAGAACCAAACCCTTACCGCTCAATTCCAGAAGAGTTGGCTGATTCTGGACAACTTCTGAATTACGACCCGAAACCCGAAAACCTCTCTTTTTTTTTGCCTTCTAGACTTCAGAATCTGTCAATCAAAGCTGATTTAGCAACTTTACCAATCACACTACCAATCTACGCCCCCGACCCGAATCTGGAAATCCGGCAGAATTACCGCAAAATTCCAGATTTCCACAGAAACGTCAGAATTCAGAACCGACTTAGACAATGCAAGATTATACATTGACAACCACAATTCAACAAGCAGAACTGATCAAATCTAACTATTCATCAACAAAAGAATCCATAAAAAATTCGGCCATAATTCCTCCCTCCACCCGGGAGATTTTTCCGACGATCAGACAACACATTCCTGCATCCTATCCATCCAATATCAACATATAATAATCACTCAACCATCCAACGGTTCAATTTCATCACACACAAATGAGAAATTCGGCCAAAACCAACATTTCACCCGGGACTTGTTTCCAACGATCCAACAACAGATTCCTACTCTCTACTAACCCGACATTAACATATATCAAGCATGCAACGATCCAACGGTTCATTTTCTTCAAATCTCAGATCACAACCCAGAAATTCAATTTTCCAAACTTGCTAGATAGACCACAGAATCAAACCATACCTCAGGCAGACGTAGAGCTCGAGCTGCTGATCAACTTTCCAGATGAACTCTCGGGTAAAGGAGCAACTTAGACCTTAGATTTGAAGCTTGGAAAAATAAAAAATGGTGGCAGAGAGGGAGCTCATAATCGGCGCATGAAGGAAGAAGAAGAAGACTAGATTTGTTTTCTTTTTTTTCCAATTACTAACACTTATATAAAGGCCAAGTCATGTGCTAAGCACATGACTCCTAATATGACACAAAAATGATGTCATAATGACATCATTACCACACACACATTAACAATAAAGCCAAAAGGCTTATCAATCAATCAATCACCACACGCCATGTGTCGCGGTTTGGCCTGCTTGAGCCAAAACTGCCCGAAACTGAAATTCCCGACCCAGAACATTTTTCCTCGCAGAAAAATGTAAAATATTTCTACACCTCCAAAACTACCTCCCAACTGCGAATCTGATTCCTGGGTTGCTCCCGGGAGCCATTTCTCCGCCCAGAACCCCCGAAAGTCACCCGGGAACAACCCCCCGGTCAGAAAAATTATTTTCCGCGGAAATGTCCGGCACACTACCAGGACACTAGAAATCAGACATCGGGTCAATCCGAACTCCGGTGCAGAATCTTGAAGCAATCTGACCGGAGTAGCCGTTGGCCCCGGTGGCCAACCGGCTCAGAATGGCCTCCCTCCGGGGCGGCCATAACATGCTAGCTAATGGTTTAAAATGTCAATAACTTGTGTTTGATCTTCATGACTCAATTTCCAGAAATCTATCTATCATGTACCTTAGATATGTCAATTGCTCAATCTATAAATGTCAATTCTAGACTACCTGACAATTCCCTCCTTCTATGAATTATTCTATGCAGTCAATTGCCTTTAGATTTTAAGTTAGCTAAAATATTTAGTTACATTTAGTTCATGTTTGATCATTTTGCCTTTTGATACTACTAGAAATTTTTGTGGTACTATTTGCTCTTTGTTTGTTAGTAAACTGATCTTAGGATATACTCCCTCCGTCCCCGAAAGATTGGTAGATTTGTTTGGACACGGAGATTAAGGTGATTGTAAGATGTTTGTACATGTTTACTTAATTGCCCCTTAGTTGAGAGTGCACAAAAAACGAGGTAGAAAAAGTAAAGATAAAATGAGGATAATTTAGTAACTTTGAGAGTGAGAAGTTTCCTTTTAAGTGATCAATTTTTCTGGGACAGTCCAAAAAGGAAATGTGTACAATTTTTCAGGGACGGAGGGAGTATTTGATATTGAGTGTTCCTTAAATTTGTTATTAATTTGAAATGTCTACCACCTACAAGGGAAATTTTAACTATTAAAGTGAGAAATGTTTGCTAGCTTCATGTGTTCTCTAAGTTTGGAATTCAATCATTTCTTGTCCTATTTTTACTTGTGTTTGATCTCCGTTGCTTAATTTCCTTAAACTTGTCTATCATGTACCTTGGATATATCAATTGTTCAATCTAGATTTGTCAATTCTGAACTACTTGTCATTTTCCCCCATTTTTATGAATTATTTTGTACAGCCAAAGTCAATTGTCTTTGGATGAACTGTCAAGCCTGCATAAGCCATGTCTATATTTTTTGTGGTATAACTTTAGACTTTTAGGTTAGCCATAATTAGCTACGTTTAGTTCATGTCCGATTATTACCCATTTGAAACCACTAGGAGTTTTTGTGGTATTATCTGCTCTTTGTAAGTTAGTAAACTCATCATCTTAGGATAATTTGTTGTTAAGGGTTTCTTAACTTGTTGATTAATTTGAAGGTGTCTACAAGCTACAAGGGAAATTTCAACTATGGAAGTGAGAAATGTCTACTAGCTTCATGGGCAACGTGATATAGAAGCTGAGTTTATTGTTACCGTGGATAGTGGCCAATCTATTTCTAGAGATAGTAGCCGTGAAGAATGCAATCAGTCTAGCTAGCATCACTCAGCTGCAACATTGCATCGGAAAATCTTTTATTGAAGACTCAGCAATTGGAAATCTATTATGTAGTGGTGCAAAATAACTGTGTAATTTTTAGAAGTCCAGTACGTTATGGTTAAAACTCGTCTCTCTTTTCTAGTTGGATGTTAAAGCTTGTAATGATTGAGATAGATTAAGATAGCATCTTATAACATTGTAAATATTTTTTAAAAAATAAGTTACACATTACCAGATACCAATTACAAAGATGAGCTGTCTATCAAGCTCACAGGATGTATTTATCATAATCTCAAGAAAAGTAACAAAATCTCCATATTGCTTGTATATCTTTAAACATATGCGGGTACTAATAATGACCGTTTTGTTTAGAAAGTGCAATTTCACCGACATTCCTACGATTGGCAAGCCCAGTTTTTAATAACTAAAACAACTACTACAAATAAGAGTAACATTCCCTCCATATAAGAAATGTCAATTAGAAACCTGCGGATTGTCTATCTAGCATATAAGAAATGTTTCATATATGCATACTATAAATGTAAAATGTGCACATTTAACTTTTCATGTGAGAAGTGTGTACCAAAATCTTAAGAGTTCAAATCTATCAGTTATGTTGCAAACATTTGCTTTAAACAAATCTATTAATTATGTTTTTGCTTTCACAAATGTCTCTTGGACATGTACAATATGTTTGTCGAAAACTCAAGAAAAGTTACATACACTCTTTATGGGGATTTTAATTAAGAAGCCTCTCATGATAGTCGATGTCCACGATCCCCTGATTTCAGCACCTTGTAAAAATGATGAGAAAAGATGAGAATATTACATTACCCAATATATAATGTCAATCAAGTTCTCAAGCAATGTCAAATGCACTTCACTAATTTGTCAATTTATCAATAAGTTGCAAAAAGAAGTGTTTATCAAGCTCTAAAAAATCGTATATAAAACTATTAAGACATGTCGATTAATTGTGTTGATAATTGTATTAAAAGAAAGAAATGTAACCAAACAATGAAGCAATATAAGCTCAGCTAGTATGAATAAGATCATTGTGTTAACATACTCCAGCTGTTTTGCAACATTATACAATGAACACAAACAAGAACAATTCATAAGAGTAAATTAGATCTTAAAGCTAGACAAACACCTTCTTCATTTCAGGTAATCATGCACATGGAAGCTCTTTTTAACAAAAATGCTAGAGACGAACCAAAATGAATGATTTTCTCTGTTTCAACTTGTTTCCAAGGGATCCAACTTATTCTCCAAGGGGTCCAACTTTCTTTCACCTACAGCATGTTCATTTGACATCCTTGTTTTGGAATTAATTCACTATGAAACTCAGTAAACCAATGTCTACTAGAAAATGTCTAAGACGTTAACTAGCATCAACAGATATGTTTGATTTATGTGTGGAATATCTGATTTAAGAGATTTGTCACCTTAACTCCATTGTTAGAAGAGAATCACAAATCTATAGAAATACGAAGCACAAAATCAGCAGAGAAGCATGGAGTTTAGTTGCCATAGCAGGCAGTCAGAATAGACAAAACAACCTTTCCCTAGTTGACATATCTGTATACCTAAGACTACAATCATGAAAGCAGCCATTGACGTTATTTCCTCTTCTTACCATTCTTCGCCTGATTTTGTCGATTAGGCTGTACAATAAGAGAATGAGGAAACAAAAACATCAGCTTCTCCAGACAATAAAAACTATGCAGCTCTCTGCAACAAGAAAAACTAGATGAAATTACTTCTATGGAATAGGAAATTAGATCAGATTCATTCTATGGAATAAGAAACTAAAGACATTGATTTACTTTATTGGTATAAGTAACTTGACTGTAGCGACGTGGTTTTTGACAAGGAGTCGCCACCAATCTTTTTAGGTCGATTGGAAACCTGAAAATGGTCTACGAGAGATCTGGATTCGTTTGTCAGTTACGCTAAAAAAATCATAAATTTCCGAGCGCCCAAAATTGGTACGACGGGTGTTTTTAGATTTTTACTTGATGAGGGAGAGAGAGAGGCTCGGGTTACTGTTCCTGCCACTGCAGCTAGCTATTTGCGAGCGTGAATGAGGGAGAGAGAGAGGCTCGGGTTACTGTTCCTGAGCTGCGTCGACGCGGTGAGCGGCGATAATCTTCGAGGCAGCAAGCGGCAAGATCGGTGGAAGTGGCGACGCGACAGGCTGAGTTGTGGTTGTCAAAGAAAATCCGCATCGGTTCGCTGGTCACAAAGATCTGGCTGCTTCAAGGCGGAATCGGTGATTTACAGCGGCGGATACGGTCGGGAACGATGACTCGGTGGTAGGGGACTCGATCGGCGGTGGTGGGACGGCGAGTTACGGCCTGGAGCGTCGGCTTCGAGCGAGTTGGGTCGCCTAGCGGGTTGCCGGATCATTGCTGATTTCTTGTGATTCCGGAGACGCCAAGCGGAGGAGACGGGGCCTCTAGCTTGCTGGTGATGTGGCGGACCTGATGGTATGAATTGGAGGTGATTGGAGGATGAAATCAAAGGATTGGGTTGTGGGTTGGTGGATGCAAGCTTGCGGACGAACAATAGGGGGAGCTTTCTTTTTTTTTCTTTTGCTCAGTTTTTTATTGCGAATTGGTGTCATGATGCTCATTTCTCCTTCAATTTATAGAGAGAATTGAAGCTTCCATTTGCCCAGGTTTCATCCTTTTGTTCAGTCACATGAAATTGGGAGTGAATTAAGGTGAATTGACAATGGAGAGGAGATGCGAGGGATGGCAGGTATGCTTGCTTGTGAAGGATGGAAGCTGGAGCAAGCAAAGCATGCTCATGCTGCTGGTTTTCTCCCTTTTTTTTCATTTTTTTGTTAATTAAATATAACACATTTAAATTCTAGATTAAAAACGAAAACACATAAAATAATAAAAATGATAAAAAATGTGTAAATTAATGAAAATAATAAAAATACGCGAAATGATGAAAATCACATAAAATGACAAAAAATGACAAAAAGTACGTAAAATAATGAAAACGAGTAAAATCACATAAAATGATGGAAAATGACACAAAGTCACATAAAATAACGGGAGTGACTAAAACACATAAAATAATCACATAAAATAAAAATAAGGAGAAATACCGAAAATCAAAGTCACGAATTAGATATTACTACAACCTAAATTACTAGTCCGGACAAAATTAGGTGTCAACAGCTGCCCCCCTTTGCACGATTCATGGAACATGAGTCATGCAAAATAAGATGACACAAACTTTTGTCCGGCGAATAACGAGAACCTTCTCATTATTCATGAAAGAAAGAATCCTTTATTACTTTTCTGAAGCGTAGGAACTTTCCTTGCTTCCCTCAACAGGAACATTCCCATTGAGTTGAATAGTGGAAACATTCCCACTATTCGAGGTTAAGGAACCTTCCTTACCCCAAAGGTGCGAGATGGATGTTTGACTGTTGAAAGTTTGGTTTGGATAGCAAGAATGTTCTCGTTATTCATGATGTGAAGGAACCTTCCTTGCTCTATGTTCGAAATTGAGAACCTTCCCAATGCTCGGTAAAGATGGATGACTGACTGACTGTTGAAAGTTGAGATCGAATAACAAGAACCTTCTCATTATTTGTAAAGCGAAGGAACCTTCCTTACTCCAATAGTTCGATATTGAGAACCTTCTCAATGCTCGGTAAAAATAGATGGCTGACTGACTGTTGAAAGTTGAGTTCGAATAACAAGAACCTTCTCATTATTCATGAAGCGAAGGAACCTTCCTTGCTCCAATAGTTCGAGATTGAGAACCTTCCCAATGCCCGAGAAAAATAGATGGTTGACTGACTGTTTGAATGAAATCGAATAACAAGAGCTTTCTTATTATTCGTGAAGCGAAGGAACCTTCCTTGCTTCAATAGTTCGAGATTCAGAATATTCCAAATGCTTGGGAAAGGTAGATGACTGACTGATTGATTGACTGATTGATTGAAATTGAATAACACGAGCCTTCTCATTATTCGTGAAGCGAAGGAACCTTCATTGCTTCAATAGTTCGAGTTTGAGAATATTTCCAATGCTCGGTAAAGATAGATGACTGGTTGATAAAAATTTAACAACAAGACTTGTTGTTTGTGAAGGGAAGAAACCTTTCATTCCTTACTGAAGCGAAGGAACATTCCTTGCTTCTTTGTCGAAAGACTTGATTGAAGTATCGAGATGAAGTGAATGGTAAGAACCTTCTTACCATTCGGTAAGAGAGACATTTCTTTCACGTTCAAGATTGAGGAACTTTCCTCACTGTTGGTGAAAACAGATCTCTGGTTAAGATCATGAAATGAGAAGAATGGTAAGAGCTTTCTTACCATATGGGGAGAGAAACCTTTCTCTCTGGACTTTGGCGATGGAACTTTCCATGCCTTTTAGTGAAAAATCATGATTGAGTTTGAAATGAGGAAAGTGGAAGAACTTTCTTACCATTCAAGGAGAGGAATAGTAAGAACCTTCTTACCGTTGACGAAGAAAAACCTTTCTCTTCGAATTAAGGAATCTTCCTTATCTTTGTTGAAAATCCGAGTGATTGAAATGACTTAACCTCTGAGATTAGAAATCGCGCCAAATGAGCGATTTTTTTAAAAATGAGGGGAGTTTGATGAAATCGTGGAGGGAAGAAAATTTTTGAGGTTACAGAACTTTCCGTACCCCAAGCATTCGAGATAGAGAACTTTCTCAATACTCGACAAAAGTTGATGAATGATTGTTGATAGTTGTGATCGAATAACAATAACTTTCTTGTTTTCCGTGAAGGGAAGAAACCTTTCTTTCCCTTATGAAGCGAAAGAATTTTCTTTACTTCTTTGTTGAAAGACTTGATATCTTGATATGAATGGTGAGAACCTTCTTACCATTCAGCGAGAGAAGACTTTTCTTTCACGATTAAGGTTGAGGAACTTTCTTCCCTGTTGGTGAAAAATGATAGGAACTTTCTTACCATATGGGGAGAGAAACGTTTCCCTCCGGGCTTTGGCAAAGGAACTTTCCATGCCTTTGGTGAAAAGCTGAGTGATTCAGTGAGAAGTGTGGCGAAATGACTACACTTCTAAGTTGAGGCATCCCACAAACGAGTGAAGTTCTGAAATATTAAAAGGAGAGACGAGCTTTCTTCTTCCTCGCGAGAGACTCGACATAGGCGGCACTGGTTTCACCGGAGCACGGTGAAGACGACGAGAAAAGGCTGCCGGATGGTGGGAAAGGATCTCTATGCTCTGGAAAAGATGTTTCCGGTAACTTGGGAGCATTTTGTAGGAGAGTTTCGCCTATGAAAGTTCTGTGGATGTGAGGGAACTGGACTACGACAAAGGGGTTATTAACGCTCGGGCAAGAGCCGAAAATGGTCGGAGTTGAATGCTTGGAAACCAAAGATCCTGTTGAGACCAGCCTTTTCGTCTGAAGTGAGCTCGAGGAGAAGCTACGACATCGACGCCGTCTTTGAGTGATGCTCCGGTGACTTGGGATGAAGAGAATGGAAGAACTTTCTTACCATTCAGGGAGAGAAACCTTTCTCTCATGGGTTAAGGCTAAGGAACATTCCTTGTCTCTAATGAAAAATCTTGAGTGAATGAGATTGATACGAAGTTTGACAAAATGACTAAACTTCATAAAAATGTGAAATCGCACAAAATGAGAGAATTTGGAAAATGGCGAAGTTTGACGAAATGACTAAACTTCGAATGTGAAATCGCACAAAGTGAGTGAATTTCTGAGAGTCGTAGTCTTTGACTATGTACAATTTGCAATGTGCCCCATATGTACAAGAAGAAGCAAGTGAAAGATAAGGTGTTACCGTATCATGGTAATGTGGAAAGCTTAAGTGAAACCTGAAAGCTTCCAAGCCAAAGTAAACATGAATCGTTGTATCTTAGAAAGCTTTTTATCAGAATCCTCCCGTCTTGATATCAATAATCTGAGTTGATAAGTTCCCTAAGCCTGTCTCTGAGAATGAATGATATTATGTATGACACATGATGATCATGACTCTGAAAATGCTTGATGTTTGGATTTGCAATGATGGAGATCTTCAATTAAAACCAATGATGCATGGTAGATGCACAAATATTTACTAAGCTTTCTTTATGAATGTCTTTCATCTTGCCTGATGTGATCTTACCTCATCGTCGAAAAAAAAATTGTTTTCCATTACTGGATTCCTTTGCCCTCGAGAACAATTATATGAGTGAATGATCTATTTGCCCCTTAGTTGTGGTCACAAAATTGCATGTTCTCAACAAGAGTCTTTAAACCTTGTCTACCGTAAGATCCATACTCATTAATGTTTAACAGTTGGTCCTTAAAGAAAACTCTTATCAATTTGTAGAGCTTGACAAAATATATGATGGTCCTTGTGTAGCCATTAAAATTTGTTACTCTTTCCCTTTTCCACTTGAAGAAGTAAAATGTGCATGGATAACGGAAGGGCTTCATAGTATGAAGGATTATTTTGTGTGGACGTCGAAGTGAAGAATGAATATCCACCGAAGGGTTCTTTAAGGTAAATGGCATCCATTGAAATAGGCTGATGAAAAGTGGAGTACTTCAGGCGAAAGGTCTGGTAATCACTGATGAGCAAATTGACTTCTTTGCAGAACTTGATAGTGCCAATCATGAAATCACGGCCTTATCCGGCAAGAATGACCTCAAATGTTGGCCCCCAACTCTCATGATGTGTGGACTTGCTCCTCAAAAACTCGAAAAGTAGTTGATACTGCATCAGGTGTATGTTGTCGCCTCGGATCACTGAGATGGTGATCATGCCTTTAAACTGTGCCTTCACTCTAAACCGCCTTTGAAGGTTTTCAGTTTAGACTCTATGACTCGCTTTTTATCATTTTCCTTTCTTATTTTTCTTTGAGTGTGGATAGGTTGTGCCAATGGCACACTATGTGTGCCCCTAGATATAAGAAGGAAGGATGATCCACGCGAATCACCAACGCGCCGCGTTTAACGGCGACAAATTCGGAGCTGCTATAAGGTAAGTTGATCACCTTCCTTCCTCTTGCAGAGACGAAATCCAACAACGAATCAACCAATCGACCTCCTCTCTCGCACGAACGCAGCAAAAGGACGACAAAAAACAGGCAACCACCGTCCTCCGGCGACAAAAACCACCAGCCACGCCGTAGTGTTCGACAGCCTACAGGAACGTTATGATGCTCTACATGAAAGTTATGATGCTCCCTAATAAAGTTGTTCTTCCTGTTAATAGTGATGCTCAGAGCCTACAGGCGCGTAAAGTTGTTCATCCTGTTAACAGTGATGCTCTACGTGAACTTTATGATGCTTCCTATTAAAAACTGGCTCAATATTCCGGCATATTACCGACATTAATTAGATTTTTTTACCACAAATGATGTGCTTCTTGCACCAATGTGAAGCTCTAATTTAACATCATGATGCCCTTTAATGTGTGGATAGGTGTGATGTTCTTATTATGCCCAGCTGGGAACATCACAATGATGAACTTCCTGAAAGCGTGATGCTCTTTAATTAATGTACAATGCTCGTGTTTCAAAATTGATGCTCTTGTTACCCAAATGACATATTTGATGCTCATAGATTCCATGGTGATGCTCGCGCTTAGAACATAGTGTTGCGCTTCCGTAAAATTATGATGCTCTTCAATAAAGTATGATGTATTCGTTAGATATGATGTTCTTGCTGACTTGGATGATGCTCTTTAGTTAAGTATGATGCTCTACCTATAAAACATGATGTACTCGTTTTGATGGCCTAACCGTGCACACATTTTCTTTGTTCTCTTAAAATGATGCCTTTGATGAAAATAACGATGCACTTCCGTTCCACAATGATGCTCTCTATTACAAACATGGTGCACATGTTCTGACAACTTAATTATGCACTTGTTTTCTTTAACCTTACAAAATGATGAAGTTCTCAAACTGATGCTCTATGTGTTTAAAATGATGCTCCTTTTTATAAAATGAAGAAGTTTTCTAAAAAAATATGGTGCTCATCGTTCACAATGATGAGCTTCGTGAAATCATGATGCTCTTTAAGAGATGTACAATGCTCGTGTTTTAACAATTGATGCTCGTTTTACGACAATGAACCAGAAGATAAAATTATGTTTTTCTTTTTAACGTAATGAATGCTCCTAGTGACATATCCGATGCTCTTAAATAGATAATGGTGCTCGCGCTATGGAATATGATGATCTTATGTTAACATGGACTTAGAGTTGGAACGCCACGTGTCACTAATACCACGTGACCATATTTCAAATCGAATCGCCGTAAACAACTTTCCTCGACTCAACCCGCCTTTACACGATTTCCCTCGCCATAACTCCGACTATTCACTCATCTACCCAACGTCTCTAAATTTATCACACCTTCTTCGTCATCTCTAGCCGCTCGACCGATTTCTCATTCAACCGGCTAACAAGAAACTACGACCGGCTGACATTTCACTGTAAAACCTAGGGTTCCTGAAACAATGTCAAAAGCATCTCAACCAGGAACGGAAGAGATTCTGGCAGTGCCACAAACGGCGCACCAAGATCCGTCTGCTGCTGAGTCGAGAAAACAAGAAGTGTCTACTTCGCCGAAAATGCAAAGCGCGAACGAGGAACTCCAGAATACGAGCGAAGAAACAGAGGGACTTCAGAAACCGAGCGAAGAGACAGAGGAACTTCAGAATCAGAGAGAAGAAACAACGAAATCTCCCGAACGACAGTAAGCGCAAAATTCTCCATCCGATTTCTTCTAAAATTCAATCGATGCATTCTCTGAAAGTCGTCTCTTATCAAAACGACGTAATCTGTTACTTCAGCGAATTGAGAAGTAAGAGGATGCACAACCGTCAAGAAACTCAAGATCATAGCGAAGAAGTAGAGAACGAAGAATCAGAGGACGAAGAAGACTGAAACAAAGAAGCAGATTACGTACAAGAGGAAAAGGACGTAGCAATGACGTCTAAACGGTATTCTAACGTAATTTTCAAAATCAATGCTCAAACCCTAGAATATTATGTTTTCGGATAATAGTATGAAGGTTGATGTCACAAAACAATAATATCAGAACTATGATGCTACTCGTGTGCTGACTGATGATATGCATGTTTTTTTACAGTGTTCAGAAGAGAAAGCAAAAGAAAGAGCAGAATATAAAGGAGAAGAAGAAACCTCAGAGAAAGTATGTGCAGAAAATAGAGAATGTTATTAATATGATGTTGTATAACTTATATCATAACATTATCATCATCATCAT
Organism: Stellera chamaejasme; assembly: GCA_024586325.1. NCBI lineage: Eukaryota > Viridiplantae > Streptophyta > Magnoliopsida > Malvales > Thymelaeaceae > Stellera > Stellera chamaejasme. The sequence continues at coordinate 50,189,860 of CM044981.1, read as the reverse complement.
GTTGTCTAATGTGATACTTTCATTAATGCACGATGTTTGTTTGTCTCATGTGATGTTCATGTTGACCAGGATGATGTTCATGTTGACCAGGATGATGTTCCTGTTGACCAGGATGTTATTAATATGTTGTATAACTTGTCATGCTCTTCGTTTGAGGAGTGATGTCCTTTCTGGTCATCTGTTGAGCGACATCTTCAGTTTGATGCTCATAGTGTTCACCTTCATGATGCTCATAGTGCTTGACCTTCATGATGCTCTGCTTAACCTTCATGATGCTCCTGTCTGATAAAATAACTGATGCTCTATTTTTGTGAATGATGATCTATTCAGTTCATATGTTGATCTATTCACTGTCATATAAAGATTATCTTCTTTGTAATGGACATGACACTCTTTAGGATTAGTCTGATGTCCACCATCAACTTCATGATGCCCCTTCTTTTGAATAATGATGTTTCATCATTGTTTGGTGATTAACAGACAGACGCCTTTATTCGAACATCCCCAAGAAAGTTGCTGAAATAATGGAAATAATCAAAAGGAAGCCTAGACAGGTGCAAGCAGTGAAGGATATGGGGTTTGGGAGCTTGTTGAACTACAATCCGATAAGCACAAAATCGGATCTCATGTTGTGGTTTGCACACAACTTTAATGGTCAAACAGGGACGCTTGAACTTGACAACAATAGAGTGTGGAGATGAACGACATAGATGTCTACATTGCAATGGGATTCCCAATGGGGGAGAGGTTTCTAGCAAAGTATGATGCTCCATTGGACGGTAACGAAAATGACCCACCACTTCAACAATGGTTGGCAAAATTCAAAGGACAGCTCCCTACCAAAGAAAATCTCATAACAGAGATTCGAAAAGACACCACAGTGATGACCATTTCAAGAGGTGCTTCATAGTTCGATGGATACCATCTTGTTTGCTTTTGACAAGACTGGTAGTGATCCGACTAATCGGAAGATACTCAAGTCCCCGCACAACATGGAAGACATCAGAACTTCAACTTCGCCAACATGTCCTTGGTAACATCTTCACATAGTTTTCTTTGTTCAAGAAGTTATATAGAGGAGGACTAGGTTCCTGTACCCATTTCATCCAGGTACTGTGTATAGGTGTGATGTTCTTATTATGTACTCGTAATTATAAATTGTTGCTCTTGGACTAACAGTTAGTCACTTCCAAAATCGTTGTTGCAGTTGTGGTATGCTGATTCTTTGATAATACCTGGGAAACATGTATCAAGGAACGCACCGCTGTGTGGAACATGGACAGATGAAATGTTCAGGGAAAAGCACAAAATAATGAAGAAAAAGGAGTCATTTGGATGTGCCCAGGTAACGTTAATTCTTGATATATATATATATATATATATATATATATATATATGATGAGCATAGTTAGAAAATCATGTCATGCTCTGTTTTAAAAATATGGTGTGCTCTTACAAATTTTGTATGATGTTCTTTATTAGACATATAATGTGTTCCTTGTTTGGATTGATGCTCCTATTAACTGTTGCCTAACGAAACAAAGTTGAAATAAATGCAGTTTATGGAAAATCCTCTCAAGAAAACCTTGGAGAAGAGGAGGAGAAAGTTTGAGGTTGACAAAATGTTGGACCAGCAGATGGAAGCAGAAATGTCGAAGAACATGATGACTTCCAAGGTAGTGTAAGTCGGATTCTGCAAGCAGATCACAATGCCATCGCTCCAACACCGAACTCCTAAAAAGAATAAAGGACACAACAAAAAAATGGCCAAAGGAGACTAAGGCCATTCTACAGAAGATGAACAAGCATCAGGACAACTTTGCAGAGCAGCTGGTATTGGATGAAAACTTCCTTGCTGAACCAAAACTGAGGATAATTGAAGAGACCTTCAACAGAAGACAGAAGGTGAAAAAGCAGCAGAATCCAACATCTGGAAGGAAGAGACCAGCAGCTCGTACAGATACTGAGCGTCCTGATCCACCAAAAAAATTGAGGAAAGCCAAAGAGAGTTCTAAACCTGATGCGGAGAAAGCTCAAGTGAAGAGGGCAAGGTCTTCACCAAGGTTAAAGAAAATAGCTGCAAAAAGAAAGAACAGTGATGATGAAATCATCAATGTGGATGAAGAAGCATCCGATAGGAGTGGGAAGAGGGGTGAGACTCTGACAAAGAAACTGCAAAAAGAAGGAATGGTTGAGGTATGAATGTGATGCTTTGGTGCTGACTTATGATGCTCGTCTATTCTCAATGATGCTCTTCTGTTCAAGAATGATGTTGTCACATTTATTTTTTAAATATCATGATAAAAAATTTCAGGAAAGTAGAGAGGATAATGAACCTGAGAAGACAAATGGAATGGAACTTGTGGAGGAAGAGAAGCTGGATCAGGCTCGTCACATTGATGAGGATGCAATGGAAGGAGTGGATGCACCAGATGTTGATGAAATTGAGACTGATAGGATGGATGTCCATCATGATGACGACAACAAGGGAGTGGAGGAGGGTAAGGTACATAAAACATAATGCTCTTGTTCTACATTACGATGCTCTGACGCTATAATATGATGTTCTTCCTTAACAAAAAAATATGATGGTTCAAATTTAGGAGGTTGAAGTACCACTAACTCAGGTGATCGAGAATGACGAAGATGGAATGGTAGAAACAACTGAGGATGTTCCAACTCAAGTGGTGAATTCTGAGGTGTGAAACCTGATGGCCTTATTAATCAGTTCGATGCTCTTATTGATCCATATGGTACCTAATTTTCAGGAGGTTGAAGTACCACTCACTGAGAATGTAACATCAGAGAATGTGGAAGCTAGTATGGTAGAACCTGAGGATGTTGCAACTCAACTGCTGACTCCTGACGAGGTATAAAAACTGTTACATTTCGTTCATTATCTGATGTCCCTTTAAAGAAATATAGTGTCCCTGTATTATAATATTATGTATATTTTTACATGATGCAATCTATTTCAGATGGGCGACCAACAAATCACACAAGTTATTGAGGAGACTTTAACTCACGGGCTCCAAGCTGACAAGGTAAGGAACTCATCGTCATGGTTTCTACGATAATGCTCTTGGGATCCTTTATGATGCTTGTTTCTTTCAATATGATGCTCTATATGTCTGATATGGTTAACACTTAGTCATGTGGTGTACAAAAATTTTCAGGTCGATCAACAAATAGTATCCCCAATGGAAGAGGTGGTTGCAACTGATGTTATACCAACTGAGAAGGTACACAAATGATGTTCTCGTTTTACAATATGATGCTCGGATATGTAGATATGATGCTTGTGGTTAACTAAAGCAGTATGGTTCTCTTATTATAAACTATATCAGGTGCTTGTAGAGAAGGACAACAAAGAATATACTGGCGCAAACAATGACCAGCCAAAGCTGCAGTCTAAGGTTGAAATGGCAGATGCGCAAGAGCACATAGACACCCTTGATGATTTACTACATCAGTTGGAAATCATCAAGTATTCAGTCAACTAAGTTCACAACCTGAGGAAGAAAGTCATAGTGAGCAGTACCTTAATCCTGATGACATAGCCATGGTGACTCAGATTGCAAATGAAGCTGAGAAAGAAGTGCAACATGTAGAGGTTAAGAAGAAGAAAAGACCAATGTCTTTGAATGAAGTTGCTGGTATGGAATGATGTGCCTTGTATCATTATGATGTTCCTTTCATCCTAATTGGTGTTCTTTACAATCTACAGCTAATTGATGTTTTTAACTCTGAGCTGATGATTCTTCCATTCTGAATGATGTTCTACCTTGCAGGTGTCACAAATCAAGTACCAGCTGGATCAACCTCACCGAATTTCAATGCAATACTTGAAAGCTTGCAATCACAGGACAACCCTGTACAACAATCCCCTCAAGTTACTGTCCAAGCACCTGCAATCAAAATAACACCACGGACTGAAACTGAAATTTTGAAAGGAATACAGATATTTGGTCAACATATGCCACACCTGTTCATCCCTACTGTCCCTTTCGTGAAGGAATTAACTGAAAGGTACCCTACTCCAAGAAACATGTTGACAACCAGATTAATCATAGCAGATTTCTTATGGGGGTTACATCGTCCAGAAAAAATGGGGTAAGGCCAACATTATGATGTTCTCCAGCTAAGTTATGATGTGCTCTCTATACCATGTGATGCTCATATGTTCTCTAATAATGCTCGTAACAATGACAGGACTGTGGTGGTGAGATTCGGTGATATAGATTTAACAATTGAACAACTGTATACACTGCATAGAGAGGAAGAAGTTACCAATGACGTGATAGATGCATATACACATGTTCTAAACAATAGGGAAGACCTGATGGATGAAGTGGAAAATTGTGAAACAACCACAAGAAGTGCAAGGAGAAAGTTGAAGAAAGTCTACATAAGTACCTTGCTGACTGTAAGTGTTGTTTTTAACAAAACACAAATCATTTCAATGGTTATAAACTGTTTATAAAAATTGACTGTCACTTGAAACATGGCCTACATTAGATGACACTGGAAATGGCAAGGAAACAATTTGAAAATGAGGTTGCAGAAGAAAGAAAATGAAGGGCCTTAAGAAAAAGTCAACAGCTTCAAAGTCGGAAGATCATAGATCAAAAAGTGAAGGATATTGACTGCAACGCCTCATTGATCTAGTCAATGCTAATGGATTGCATAAGATCAATACAAGTGAAGCTGTAAGTACAACACTTGTGTGATGCTTTAGAAAAACTGGTAGCATCAACACTTAAGAAGATGCTCTCATTGTTTGGTTTGATGTTCCTGTTTTGAGTATGGTGCTCTCGTTGACTGTTTCATAATACTACTACTCACCACTTGCAGATCGTCGTACCTGTTCTGTCACACGGTCACTACTTTGTTCTCGTTTTCAATTTCTTGGAAGGCGATTTTCATCTCCTCAACATCAGAACACGCAGTTGGAAGCATATAGCGACAGAATTTCTGATGTTGTAAGTTTGACAACAAATAATTATTTTTCTTGACAGCTTTTATGATAAGATGCATTCCACTACTAATACTAACATATGGATTTGTTATCAGAGGGCAGTATTTGCTGCATATTTTTCAAAAAGCCGGTTGAAGTTCAGTTTCATCAAAAACGCACCTTTAGCCACATTCGATCTCGAATGGAAGGACCGGTTGACCGAAGAGCAAATCAGTGCCAATACAAAAGACTGTGGGATTTATGCAATGAAGCATATGGAATTATATGATGGGACAAGGTTTCGGTCTGACTTGGACAAGAAGGAAGCAATTGAAAGGGAGCGCCTGAAAATTCTGACAACTCTAGTTGTGTCCAAACAGAATGAGGTACGCCAGAATGTTTACAAAATGATCAAGCTCGACAGAGGAGAAAGGTTGTACGAGACAAAGCTACAGATGGCAAAGGAATATTTTGACCAAGCTGCATCTGACAACTGAAACTTACGGATTAATATTGTGAATACTGTGTACAAACTTTTAGATATTGGCTGGTTCTATGTTACGTTGATACGCTAATTCCTAATTCCCATATGATGCTATTCTGCCCATTATGATGATCTAGTTGTTCATAATGATGCGATTAGAGTCAATGATGCGTTTCTGGAAGTTTTGTTTTGATAAAAATGTATGATGCTCCTTTGGTTGTGTATGGTGCTCTTCGCCTTAAGTCTGATGACTTCCGCTATAATACTGCAATACAATGTGATCAAATAAATGTTTAAAATATACGGGAGGAGTAAAATGTCAATTCAAATATTACATACCCTTGTTAAACTATTTTGGAATTTTGATGGGCTTATGATTACATTGATCCGTTTAAGTTGTCGAAGAATGCTCCCGAACTCTCAAATGATGCTCCCGAACTCTCAAATGATGCTACCGAACTCTCAAATGATGCTACCGATAAGTCAAATGATGCTCCGGAATCACAAATGATGCTCCGAATCACAAATGATGTCCTCGCATTTATAAATATTGACATTCTACTGTCCGTTGATATGGTAATTCGTAATTTTTGAATGATGCGTCTATCAAATAGATTGATGCTCGTAAAAGAGAGTATGATGCTCCAGAGCATAAAAGAATGTCCATGAGCTAAACAATGAAGGTGTGCATATATATAAATAGAAACCATAAAAAAACAAACAAAAAACACCAAAACTCTATTTTTCAATCTTTTTTATTGCTACCTCCCTCTACAGAACTATTATTTCTCCTTCCGTAACACATAGATTGATGCTCTTAAAACAGCGTATGATGCTCCAGAGCCACCAAATAATGCTCCCGAGCTAAAAAATGAAGTTATGCATATATAAACAATTTCTCTAAAAAAACATTCAAAAAACCCCAAAACTCTATTTTTTGTTCTTTTCATTGCTACCACCCTCTACGTAACTCTTAATTCTCTTTTCTTTCCGAGGTCGTCCTTTCTTCGATGCTACTGGGTTCCCAACCATCACAGCCCAAAGTGATACTTTCAAAGAATCGAACTCAAACTAGGTGCATCAAAGAATAAGATTTCACCAAATTTTAACTACCTGAAATCTTCTTCTCCAAGTCAGCAAGTGCCTCATCACATATTTTCTTCAACTCATCATTTTCCCGGCTCAAAGCGCAACACCATACATACCTCTCATGAAATTATACCTCCACGCCATCGAATGAAGTCTGTATTTAGGATCATTATCACTAGAATTACATGAAACAACATATCTCCTAGCATCCTACCGCCACCTCGCAAGAACGTAACGCTCAGGCAACTTAGTAACATTGTTAATATTCAAAATCCGGATAGCATGACGGCATAGGAACCCAACGTGCTCAAAAACTTGCAAGAACAACTAACAAGAATAGGTCAGTCTTCACAAACCGAACAAAGGCATTGGCGCAAATCATAGTTTGAATAAATAACCGCATAATCACTCACATCCCCATCAACCGCAATCGCTTTCAAAAGAAAGCCAATGACTGTCATTAACCTCTCTCTCAAACCGATCGAATGACAAAGAAGTCTGTATATCTTAACAACCGGTTAGAATGTCAAGCCTCAAACTTCCTCGAGTGTGACCATGGTTCTGTAATCCTCTTGGTTCGACTTATCTCTCCACTCACTAATCCTTTTAGTCAAGGACCGGACCATTTCAACCAATGAAGATGTACTATCACAAATGCCACTCAACATGTGATTAGTACTCTCGCTCCTCTGTGTAGATAAGATGCCTATAAGGAGGGACAAACAAAACAGCTTAAACACCAGTATAAAAACAACCCACACAATCATTGATGCTCGCAGTAGATAGTTAGATGATCCTAACAGTGCTGCGTGATGTGCCCAGTGTACAAAAACAAATGCACCTAACTAAAAACACAAACGATCACAAATATTATCCCCACAAAAAATCATTGGCTACAAAAAAGTACAGGATAATTGAAAAACAAAAATAAAGGAATGATATGCACCAATTAAATATGATGTCTAGATATCAACAAACTATGATGTTCCTGTGTCACAAGAGAAATGATCTGCACATACGTAATGATGTGCTTATGAAACAAAGAGACGCATAAAAACAAAAACATACCCGCAGAGAAACAAGCTTAGCACCCATAGCAGACACCACTTCGACCTCAACTCAAGAGTAGCAGCCAACCACTCATTACCTTCCAGATCATACTCCTGAACCATCGCAAACCACTTCTCAAGCAACTCCTCCTCGGATAAACAACGATATAAACAGAAAAAGAATTCTCGCTCAAAATCCTCATTACTGTTCAACAGATAACCAAGATGCTTCCTCGCATTCTGAGAAATGTGCCACAAACAAAGCCGATGCTTGGACGCTGGAAGATGCCTCTCAACAGCTAGTGCAATGGCTGCATCCTGATCAGTCATGACTGTAGAAGGTTGTTTACCGACAACACTCTCAAGAAAGCGGTCAAACAACCATCCAAAAGTATCAGCCTTCTCATCAACAAGAAACCCACAACCAAAAATAACATTGAATCCATGGTTGTTAACACCAACAAAAGGGGCACAAACCATACCATACATATTCGTACGGTAGGTTGTATCAAAGATAACAACATCCCCAAAAATATCATAGTCAACAAGCATCTCGGAATCTCTCCAAAAAAAGTTGCTTAGATGACCATCGACAATCTCATACCTAAAGAAGAAATTAGCCTCCTCATTTGAACGGGTGACAAAGTAGTCTAACAACATTTGTGCGTCGGTGGACCTTGCAGCTTTGACCTTTTCCTTAGCAAGCAAGTTCCACATATCTTTCTTTAAGAAACCAACACTTTGAATGCCACCAGCCTCTTGTACCATGATCCTCCAAGCATCAACAGATTTAATGCCAATACTCATTAAGCCCAATAGCATGTTCTTCTTCTGCTGATCAATGTTCCTAGAAGATTTCATAAAATGTTTCTGATGTTCAGAAAGAAAGGGTGATTGTGCTCCCTCGAATGCGCAATACACTTCCACACACCATCCCTCAAAGCGAAATGAACACGAGCATTACAGCCACACCTAAAGCTTGCCTTATATTTTTCCCTATCACCAGGAGTACCTTTAGGCAGACCTTCCCGGTTGCAGACATAATATCTGATGTTAATGGTCCCAGTTGATGATGAAGCCCTACTCCTATACTTCCTAACACAAAAACCATGAGACCTTCCAAAATCCTCATAGAACTTGAAGGCATCACTATCACTCTTGAACTCCTTCCCACAAATGTCCTCATTATCAAATCCATTGCAGGATGGTGGACAGACATCATTAGAACCTTAAAATGAAACATAATTACGATTATGTTCCGATATCACAAATTGATGCTCCCAAAGGAAAGTATGATGTGCCGAAAAATTTTATAAACAAACAGAATAAAATGAACATAATCATCTAGATTGAGGACATCATTACGAAATACACAAACTAGCAAGCAAAAAATGCATAATATCATCACAAATAAATCCACAAGTCAGAAATAATAGAATGATGTGCTGCCAACAGCATAGGGTGCTCCAGAAAAGCATTATGATGATCCACACTAGCAATAAGATGTTTTATTTCCGGGAAACAGCATCAACTCCCTGGACAAATAACAAACCAAAAATAGGATGATCTCTTAACACAAAATGATGTTCTGCCAATTTAAACTAATGCACATAACGAGCAAAAGATCATGAAAAAACAAAGATATAATTCCAACTCAAGATTCGCCGCTTGCACTTGCTTGAAGTTCACCAACAAGGGAATGAAGATCAGTAGAACCAATAATCTCAACCAAAGACTCCAACCTAAAAGGATCCAACAAAACTTCTTCATCCACATAACCAGAATCACAGACACTAGAGCCACGATTCGCAACAATCTGAGAACGATAACCATCACCATCATCAATTGAACAAACATCATGAAACGAAGATCAAACGTACCGATCACACTGAAAAAACTGATAACAAACTTAACACAAGCCCGACTAACCAGTATTCAATTCGAAATCGAGAGATCTCACCGCCATCGAAATCGAACGAAGAATCGTAAAACTCGAGATCGAATAGATAAAATCTCAACTCACAAACTGAAATCGACAAATAACACAAAGTAGAACACGAATTCAAAATGCGAGACGAATCGTGAAACTCGACCAACAAGAAACGAACAGAAAGAAAACGGTCGGATCGACAAAGTGAACGACTACAAAGTGGGAAAATTACGAAGGTGTGGGCGATGACAATGGATGCGGGAAAATAATGGCAGTTTTGTAAATAAAGGGACTACGGGCACAAAGAGGCACACAAAATGGGTGGCACATGGCGATATCTTCGAGATAGCCACTATCAAGTCCTCTTTTTGGCTCATCAATGACATTGTTTATGTTGTGGCTTGATGAATAAGTCTTGAAACAGAAAAGAGAATGCTTGAACTGTGGTGTGGTATTTTGCTGAAGGATTCCAAAATGCACATTTACCCCTTCTTATTTCAAGACAAAGAATAACGAAGGTCCATTGCAACAAAGACTGTACTCTAGATTTTGGACTAAATCTAGGTAACTTTAACTTTCAATTTATTTTGGCAAGCTCTCAAAGATTAGAGTTAACTTAAGATTTTTCCCAATCATTCACCGATTTGCATAGATCTACGTATTGGACCTAGCTTAAAGACGACTTGTGAGAAATTGTCTTTCCATGTCACAATTGGGGGTCGTCGGACTTTTTCGCATCATACAATTGTTCAATTGCTCCTTGATGTCCCTCTTTTTTGCAACATGTTTTTACTTATGTATGTTCCAAGTTTATGAATGAAAATGTACAACGACATGCGTGGAAAGAGAAATGACTAAATGCGTGGCTGATGTGCAACTTCAAAGGTGTGTCAGTGATAATTAAAGCAAATATGATGCATGTGAAAATAAAAAACAAAGGAACATCAATTAGCACAAATGGTATATAAAAAAATGTACAATAAAGAACAAATGAGTTGCATTGACAATTTTGAAAGAAATGACTCTTTTTGTACAAAAACAAATAATCCAAACCCATCGAGTTTGTCACAGACCGTGAACAGTGCCAAGATATTGTCCGCTTTGGGGTTACGACCCAGCCTTTTCCCCCTCACGGTTTTGTTTCTAACGGAATGGATGGTCTTGGTGTTACGGCCCAGCCTTTTCCCCCTCAATCCAACATCCGTTAAAAGGCCTCTTGAAGGGAAGGAGGGTGATGTACCTTATATACACCATAATCCCCATTTAAACCTTCCATGTGGGATATAGCATGTCACGGACCATGGCTAGATCTTCCCCGACAATGGCTAGATCTTCCCAAGTCCAACCGGCATCGCCATGCGTCGACATCGCCATGCATCCGGACTCATCCACCCCCCCAGGGAGCCCAGCGTCCTCGCTGGCACATGTGCACTGTACCACCTGGGCTCTGATACCAATTGTCACAGATCGTGTACAGTGCCAAGATATTGTCCGCTTTGGGGTTACGGCCCAGCCTTTTCCCCCTCACGGTTATGTTTCTAATGGAATGGATGGTCTTGGAGGCCACGGGTTGGTATTCTGTTCTGTATATCCGCGCTAGGCGCCGATATTTATACTTATGCCATTTTTGATATATTCTATTCTGTTTTGCATATGCATTATTATTATGATATGTTCTGTTCTGTGACGAGACCCAGATGGACTTAGAGGCCACGGGTGCTCCTTGGTTCTGTTCTGCAGTGTCTGCACTGAGGGTGCCGACATTCTATTTGTATCCGCACCGGGAGTGCCGATATTCTGTTCTGTGTGTCCGCACTGGAGGGTGCCGACACTTTATGTATATCCGCACCGGGAGTGCAGGTATACCTCTGTGACCCCTGCCGGTACCGTGCTTCTGTTCTGTTCTGTATATTCTGACCTCTTAGAGAGGGCTGTCGTTTTGGGTCATTCTGGCGGTTGGACCGCGTACGATGGGTTCCGGCTCACCTCTGACTTTGCATACATTCATATATATGTATATATCTGTGCTTGTGTTTGTTCTGTTTTGCAGGTTCGGTTCAGCAGCACTTGTATAAACTGTATCTTACCCCAGCCCTTACTGGGTCCTCCTGAGGATTCACCCCTTTCTGTTTACCACCTTTCAGGTCTACCTGACAAGCAACCAGCGGACTAGAGATCCGCGGTGCTTTTGGTTTTGGTTTCAGCAGCAGCAGCAGTTCCTCGTGCGGGAATCTCCTAAGCGAGGGGTTTCTGGACTCCGCACCTAGGTATTCTAAGGATTGCATTGAGGGCTCTGTAGCTGTAGTTGCATGCATGCATAATCAGATCATGTTATTGTATATGACGTATATTCTGGAGTATGTGTTGGTTCTCAGATCTGTCTTCTGAGTCGAGGGCGGAGCCCCGACTTGCTTACATTGGTTATATGTATGAAATGGTTTCGGTGATTTGGTTATCACGAGTAATGAATGGTATTCCATGAACTGCATGTTTGGTTGTTAAGTTGTTTTGTATACTTGCCATGTATGTGTTCTGTAGGTTGCAGGTCGTAGTACGACCATTCCGTTATTACGGGCCGGGTCATGGGACCACTGCACGCAGCGGGTTTCGGTGGTACCGATTCCGCGCTTTCAGCCGTAGCTTCCGCTTCCGAACGTCGCGGCCGGCCCCGCCTCCGCAACCGGGCGGGGTGGTCGTGACAAGTTGGTATCAGAGCAGGTTGGGTCGGAGTGACCCGAGAGGTAAGGTATGATCAGTTTCAGTATGGTTTGGGGAGGCAAGTATACAAGTCTAGGAGTGGACTTTTGGAGCAGTCATGGATAAGGGTTTGTGAGAGATGACTTCGAAGTGCGGGCTGTTGTTCTGTGTACTATTCTGGGGCGGTTCGGTACGGAGTCTGGCCACCTCCTTATTGGAACCACTTCGGAATGGGTATGGAGCAGCGGGCGGTTCTTTGAGGTATTTTGGAAGGTTTGGAGTACTTTGGCAAGATTTTGAGGGATTTTGGACTTCGGAGCATGTAGAGAAGCGCAAAGCTCGAGTGCAGACTTCTGACATAATCCGGGTATCTTTTATTTGTTGGTTGGTATTTGGTGTGATTCTGTGATATGAACATGATCTGCTTCTGTGTTTAAGGTTTTGGATTTTGGTTTTGTGATTCTGAGAAGAATTTCTGCATCATGCATCGCATTACACTACAGAGCCTTAGAATACTGCTGCTAGCTTTTGGTTGAGAGAGAGTTAACTGTTTTGGGATAAGTTGGTTTTGGTTTGGATATTTGGTTACGAATTAAGCCGGTATTTGGTTGGTTTCGTTTAAGGAATGGTTACCGTACGCAGACAGCGTGATCGAGTACCGGAGGGTCGGGATTGGGATCCCACACCTCCGAGGTTCAGGAGTTGGGTTCAGCGTAACCCAGGGTCTGAACAACCACACTCACCACCCCCGAGGTTTCCGCAGCCCAGGGACCCCCTCCCAATTTGGTATAGGTATTGGGATGGGTTGGCTGTTGAAGAATTCTGTGCACATCGGTTGTGCTAACCGTAGCCTTACGGTTTCTGGAGAGGTGTTACCTTTCATGAGTTCTGATGGGTTGGAGGCGGTAAGGAGCAGCATGGAGCTGCAGATTCTGGAATGTGTTCCGATCGTGGACTTGAGGAGGATCAGAGTTGCGCAGAGCAAGCGTAGTAGGCCCAAAGGAATCGGTCTTTATGAGATTCTGGAGCGAGTGGGCAGTTTGGCTTTACCCCCCTGAGTATGTCGGTAACATACGATGTCTTCCGAGATGACAAGTTGAAAGTTGTCAAGTATAGATTCGATACTGTCTGGGGTTGTCAGGTAGAAATACCGGCAACTGACTCGGGGCGCAACAAGATGCACCCGGAGGGTGGGACGCCGCTGAGAGGCTCTGGATGGTAGTCTAAACTACCACTCCCGCCGCACCAGTGACGGTGGTTCGATTATGCTTAGTAAAAGAGTATATATATTCTGGTTGGTAGCGACACCTGTATGGTGCAGGTGACTCTTGGAGGACCAAGAGTCCTAAGGGGGGGAGAATGTTACGGTCACCCCGAGCGGGTTGTGACCCGGGTGACCCGGGGCTCCGGTTTTGGCCTGCGGGTCACGGTTTTGGGCGGTCAGACGGCTCCCGAGACTTATCTGAGCATTATTTCTGGGAATCCTTCGGGTTTTGAGGTCGTGTGGGTCCCCCGGACATTTTCGCCGAAAATATTTTCCGGGGTCGGGACTTGTCTCGGGACGTACAGCGGGCTCGGTAGCGCTCCTGGGACCTCGGATTGGGAAACCGTTTGCATATTTGGAATCGTGGGAACGTCCTGCATCTTTTTACGGAGTATATTTTCTGGGGCGGGACGTTCGGTCCCGGGCGACTCCCGGGGCTCGGGATGGAATCCTGGGGCTCGGGGAGGAAATTTTCCGACGGCTTTGGTGTAAAGTATGTTATATTTTAAGACGGATTTTATGGTAATATTTGTGGAATTTTGGCATGACGGGATTTTGGTTCACTGTCGACACACGCGCACGTCGGGATTTGCGCGGGTTCAGCGGGCCCGGTAGGACACTCGGGATTTGCAAATGGACTTTGGAAACAGGTTTTGGGTGTGTTATGATATTCTGAGGGTTCTGTTCAGTTTTGGTTTCATTTGGGGTTTGTTAGGTGCGTTTGGGGCTAAATTGCAAAGATTTGGGGAGTTGGAGGACTAAGTTGCAATTAGCCCACAAATCAGCAATATTTGGAAAAGGACAAGGGAGTGAGGCGGCTGAAATGAAGTGGGGAAGGATAAGGGGACACTTGTCCCATTTATGGAAAAAGGAAGAAAAAGAAAAGAAAAAGAAAGGAAAATATATAAGGAATGAAAAATGGTTTTTTCTTCATTTCTTTTTCACGTTTCTTCTTCTTCACGTTTCTTCTTCTTCTTCCTTCCCTCTCCCATCCACCATTGTCACTATTCACCAAGCTCTTCATGTGTTCTTCATTTTGGCAAGGAATCAACAAGGATTTGGGCTTAAATCATTGGTAAGCTTCTCCTCTTTAAGAATCTACAAGTTGGAAGCCTTGATTGTGGTTGGAAAGTGGGTTTAGAGAGGAATTTGGGTTTGTTCTTTGCTATGGGTTTTGATGATTCTCTTGCTTCCAAATTTAAGTATGTTGTTCTTGGTGTGGAGAGGAGTAAGAATCTATGTTTAGATTTTGGAAAAACATCATGGATGATGAAACCCTAAAATGGCGAAATCTTGGATGTTTTCTAAAGTTGATGTTTTGTTGGATTCTTGAATCATGCTTTGGATATGTTGTTCCTAGCATGATTCTAAGGCATTCTATGGTTTCAATTTGATGGAAAGTATGTTGTGTGGAAAAGCCCCAAATTGAGTGAATAGTACAATTAGGGTTTATGTTGTTCTTGGTTGATTTAGGTGCAATTGGTTAGCAATCTTGGTTAAGAAGTGTAATTGATGGTTGGAATGAATGTTTGGTAGCTTGAATGGATTGATTTGGAAGTTGGGTGAAAATATGGAAAAGGGCCGAATTGAAGAAATGTAAACTTTCTCTATCTTGGTGTTATATTTTGGTTGAATTGGATGGTAAATTGGTGTCGGGGTTGGATTTAGGTGCGGTATGATGTTTGAAACGTCGGTTTCGGATAATAAATGGAAAAGTTACCTTTATGCGGGTTCATCGGTAAAATGTCTGGAATGCGGGATTTAAAGGTTGAAAAACGTTTGTGGGTGTATGATTAAGGATGTTCTGGCTCGGTTCGTGAAACCGAGCTTTCTGTGGATTTTTGCGGGAAAGTGCGGGATTGTGCGGGTTTGGTTTCTGGGGGTTTGTTTTGGTGAGTTCTAACTTGATTGTGGTTGTTCAGCTTGTTTCTGCAGTGGTGGATTAGTGCGGGACCTTAAAAGGCGAGTTGTCACATTTCGGGCCGGGAGCCGGGATTTCCCGGGAGTTGTGCTGCAGGGCAGTGTTTCGAGGTAAGGGTTTAACTTCTCTCATTATACATTATCGAATGGGACTTTATGTATACGGGTTTAGTTGAGGCGGGTTCCCGGGTTGAGGACGGTGGTTTGGTAATCCCGAGACCTGTCATATGGTAAGATGCATGTTTGTATTTGTTCTGTTTCAAGGCCCGGATGGTCTTGGAGGCCACGGGTTGGTATTCTGTTCTGTATATCCGCGCTAGGCGCCGATATTTATACTTATGCCATTTTTGATATATTCTATTCTGTTTTGCATATGCATTAGTATTATGATATGGTCTGTTCTGTGACGAGACCCGGATGTTCTTAGAGGCCACGGGTGCTCCTTGGTTATGTTCTATTGGTATCCGCAGTGATCTACTGTTGTGTCCGCCGAGGGTGCCGACATTCTATTTGTATCCGCACCGGAGTGCCGATATTCATTACGTGTGTCCGCACTGGAGGGTGCCGACACTTTATGTATATCCGCACCGGGAGTGCGGGTATACCTCGTGACCCTGCCGTATCGCGTGCTTACCGTGCTTACATTACGTATATTCTGACCTCTTAGAGAGGGCTGTCGTTTTGGGTCATTCTGGCGGTTGGACCGCGTACGATGGGTTCCGGCTCACCTCTGACTTTGCATACATTCATATATATGTATATATCTGTGCTTGTGTTTGTTCTGTTTTGCAGGTTCGGTTCAGCAGCACTTGTATAAACTGTATCTTACCCCAGCCCTTACTGGGTCCTCCTGAGGATTCACCCCTTTCTGTTTACCACCTTTCAGGTCTACCTGACAAGCAACCAGCGGACTAGAGATCCGCGGTGCTTTTGGTTTTGGTTTCAGCAGCAGCAGTACCTCGTGCGGGAATCTCCTAAGCGAGGGGTTTCTGGACTCCGCACCTAGGTATTCTAAGGATTGCATTGAGGGCTCTGTAGCTGTAGTTGCATGCATGCATAATCAGATCATGTTATTGTATATGACGTATATTCTGGAGTATGTGTTGGTTCTGTATCTGTCTTCTGAGTCGAGGGCGGAGCCCCGACTTGCTTACATTGGTTATATGTATGAAATGGTTTCGGTGATTTGGTTATCACGAGTAATGAATGGTATTCCATGAACTGCATGTTTGGTTGTTAAGTTGTTTTGTATACTTGCCATGCATGAGTTTTGTAGGTTGCAGGTCGTAGTACGACCATTCCGTTATTACGGGCCGGGTCATGGGACCACTGCACGCAGCGGGTTTCGGTGGTACCGATTCCGCGCTTTCAGCCGTAGCTTCCGCTTCCGAACGTCGCGGCCGGCGCCTCCGCAACCGGGCTGGGTGGTCGTGACAGAGTTGGTATACTCAGGTCTTCCAACTTCATGAAATCACTTAGGTGCGTTGGTTATTGACCTTGTCTTGTGTGCTTAACCCATATCATATGATGTTGAACTTTTCATTTGTCACCATTGCCACTCGTGTAAAGTCTCACACTTGTTCCTCAAAGAATTGACATGTTTGTCCTTTCCTAAATATTAATGCATCGAGTGCTCACATTTGATCTTGAAAAGTTCATTTATGCCAAATATGGAATTATTTCAAGGCTCCTCGAGGTCCCTTTTGGCTCAAAACATTGTGGAATTTTCATCTTTGAAATGATAAGGTTCAGTGATATGTGTGAAGAAATGAATAATTGAATGCATGTATTGCGAAATTTTATAATTGCACTATCAATGGTCAGAAAATGTGTACTATAAATTCTATTAAAAGGCAAAGAGAAAAGAAACACTAATTATGTACACAAAAAGCTGAGTATTATAAGAACAAGAATATTTACATGAGGATGGTGTTTGTTTTACGCAAATGCGAGAGAGAAAAATAAAAGAACACCTGTTAGTTGCATGCTCATAAATTACAACATCAAGTATTCAAAAACAAATCCACATATATACAAATTAGTATCATAATGTGTCTTGTCATGGTTAAACTTAAAGGAATGATCTATGGTCATTATATGCAAATGTGGCTTTTGAAAGAATGAGGCCAATGGTAGGTTCCCGAATCCCTTTTACTAAGGTCTATCAAACTAGAAAAGGCTCAATTCCTTACCCACGGGGGTTATGTAAGGAATGATTAATTCGAGTCGTAGCTTTCGCAGTCCTATTGGGATGACTATCGTCACACCCGGATAACACTACTAACCACTACGGTCTAGAGAAAGCGCGGTGACTACTGCCACACACGACTAGCTTATTCCGGGTATCTACAAAAATGGGTTACGAAGAGCTCGGGAAGGGAGCTCGAAATGCATGCTTTGTGTGTGCTCGAGTGAAGCATAATCTATAAAATAAAACGATCATGAAAAGCAATGAAATAAAAAAATCAAGCAAAGAAATAAAAATCAAACCCTTTTTGTGGCTCGACCATTTCCCAGTGGAGTCGCCATCTGTAACGACGTGGCTTTTGACAAGGAGTCGCCACCAATTGTTTTAGGTCGATTGGAAACCTGAAAATGGTCTACGAGAGATCTGGATTCATTTGTCAATTACGCTAAAAAATCATCAATTTCCAAGCGACCAAAATTGGTACCACGGGTGTTTTTAGATTTTTGCTTGATGTTAAGACATAATAAAAAAAGATAAAGAATAACACTAAAAATAAAAGAAAAGGATTCTCACTAATTTACATAGATAAGAAAACTCAAAATATCTTGAAATTAAAAATTAAAAATAATTTAGATTGGACATAATAACAAAAATTTTAACTAAAACACAAAAAGGTTTGGGCCTAGTGCCAAAACTGTTACTTTGTAAACTTGTTGAAGATTGTTATGGTTGAATGGATATTAGTGACTCAAACGAATCCTTAAAAGAAACTTAGGGGTCTAAGTTAGTTAAGGGGACAACTTGAGGGATTAAAGTAATAAAAAGTAATAATAAAACAGAAAAAAAACAAACAAAATAAAACACGTACCTACAGCTGCAGCTAGCTATTCGCGAGTGTGAATGAGGGAGAGAGAGAGAGAGAGAGGCTCGGGTTACTGCTCCTGAACTGCGTCGGCGGCGACAATCTTCGAGGCGGCGAGCGGCGAGATCGGTGAAAGTGGCGGCGCGGCAGGCTGAGTTGTGGTTGTCAAAGAAAATCCGCGTCGGTTCACTGGTCACAAAGATCCGGATGCTTCAAGGCGGAATCGGTGTTTTACAACGGCGGATACGGTCGGGAACGACGACGCGGTGGTAGGGGACTCGATCGGCGGTGGTGGGACGACGAGTTACGGCCTGGAGCGTCGGCTTCGAGCGAGTTGGGTCGCCTAGCGGGTTGGCGGATCGTTGCTAATTTTTCGTGATTCCGGAGACGCCAGGCGGAGGAGACGGGGCCTCTAGCTTGCTGGCGATGTGGCGGACCTGGGGGTATGAATTGGAGGTGATTGGAGGAGGAAATCAAAGGATTGGGCTGTGGGTTGGTGGATGCAAGCTTGCGGAAGAACAATAGGGGGAGCTTTCTTTTTTTTCTTTTGCTCAGTTTTTTATTGCGAATTGGTGCCATGATGCTCATTTCTTATAGAGAGATTTGAAGCTTCCATTTGCCCAGGTTTCATCCTTTTGTTCAGTCACATAAAATTGGGAGTGAATTAAGGTGAATTGACAATGGAGAGGAGATGCGAGGGATGACAGGTATGCTTGCTTGTGAAGGATGGAAGCTGGAGCAAGCAAAGCATGCTCAAGCTGCTGGTTTTCTCCTTTTTTTCATTTTTTGTTAATTAAACATAACACATTTAAATTCTAGATTAAAAACGAAAACACGTAAAATAATAAAAATGATAAAAAAATGTGTAAATTAGTGAAAATAATAAAAATATACGAAATGATGAAAATCGTATAAAATGACAAAAAGTACGTAAAATAACGAAAACGAGTAAAATCACATAAATGATGGAAAATGACACAAAATCACATAAAATAACGGGAGTGAAAAAAATACATAAAATAATCACATAAAATAAAAATAAGGAGAAATACCGAAAATCAAAGTCACGAATTAGATATTACTACAACCTAAATTACTAGTCCGGACAAAATTAGCTGTCAACAGCATTATATATCAAAATCTTGAAGAAAAGAATTCATAGATTAGAGGCTGAAAAAGAAACGTACCTATTAAAAATGGATGGAGAGATTTATTGTTTATTAAACTCTCAAGAAGTGTCAAATACACTTCATAAATACGTCATTATAGTGAGATATCCTTAACATTAATAGATATATTAGTACGCATTAATAAGCATGAATAGACGCATGAATATATATATTCATAAAAATAAGTTTAGGTTCTAAATTTTGCACATAACCTCTGTGGCCATGAAACTGTAACCATTAGAATTCAACACGTGACAACATCATAGACGATAACTCCAATAGAAGAATATCTTATGTAGCTTGGGATGAAACTCCTAATTAATGTCTCCTCATCAGCGGTAACCCTCAATTAAGTTCTCAAACAATATCAAATACACTTCATCAATCTGATCCGTCAAGTACCATTGATGTGTCAACTACTAGAATTTGATCCGTCAAGTACGTTCACCACTAAAAATTACTACAAACGACATCAACTAATAATGATGAAATAGCTTCAAGCTAATTATGTAATAATTTATTGTTTCTTAATTTAGATCGGTGAATTTATTTCATCTAGGATTGGTCTTGATACAGACGGACCGTGTACATGCCAAGATATTGTCCGCTTTGGGCCCAGCCCGCACGGATTTGTTCTTACTCTGGCCCGCTTAGTCTGCCACACTAGGTGGTAAGCCCGCCAGGTAAAATGCGTCTTGAAGAAACTCCGTAGTTTCTTCAAGACGCGTTTTACCTGGCGGGCTTACCACCTAGTGTGGCGTATCAAGCGGGCCGCAGTAAGAACAAATCTGTGGCTGGGCCCAAAGCTGACAATATCTTGGCATGTACACGGTCCGTCTGAATCAATTTGGTATCAGAGCTATGGTTGTAAATGTCCATGTGCCCGCGAGGACGCTTGTCTCCCGTTTGGGGGTGGATGATGTTGCTCATCCCACATGGTAGAGCTATGGGAGAAATCATACCTTTATAAGGGTGGTTGCTCCGTAGTTTCTTCAAGACGCGTTTTACCTGGCGGGCTTACCACCTAGTGTGGCAGACTAAGCGGGCCAGAGTAAGAACAAATCCGTGCGGGCTGGGCCCAAAGCGGACAATATCTTGGCATGTACACGGTCCGTCTGTATCAGGTCTTTTAATTTAGATCGATGAATTTATTTCATCAGCGGTAACCCTCAATTAAGTTCTCAAACAATGTCAAATACACTTCATCAATCTGATCCGTCAAGTACCATTGATATGTCAACTACTAGAATTTGATCCGTCAAGTACGTTCACCACTAAAATTACTTCAAACGACATCAACTAATAATGATGAAATAGCTTCAAGCTAATTATGTAATAATTTATTGTTTTGTTAATTTAGATCGGTGAATTTATTTCATCTAGGATTGGTCTTTGATCTCAACTCTCTAATTGTAGCTCTACGATTGCAGTTCTCTGATCGCTCTCTTCGATTGCGGTTTTCCGATCACGGCTCTCCGATTGTGGCTTTTCGATCGCAGCTAGATGCTTGTCACTCGACGTCACCAATCTTTGCTCGTTAGTCACTGATCTTCCATGAACTCTCCAATCTCAATTTAGTCTGACACATTGATTTTCTCACAAGTCCAATCGGTGACATAGATTGGAGGTAGAGATGGAAAAAATGAGGTCGAGAGTTCTGGAAACGAGAATGAAAAAATGAGGTAAAGAGTAAAGAAAACCTATTTATATTGAAGGGTAAACTGGACTTTTCAATTGGTCGGTGATTTTTCACCTAGGTGAAGAATAACATTGGTTCACTAGTATCTCCCTCCCCCCATAAAAAAATACTCTTCTACATGAGTCGTTATAAAAAAAACTCTACTTACGTTGAAACAAAGAATAGGAATTTATAACTACATACATGGAAACAAAGGGAAGACAGAAAACTACTCCCTCCATCCTAGAAAAGTTGATACATTTTTTATTCACAACATTTAATTTATAATTTTTTCGTCATGATCTTAAGATATAAAATCAAATAATTTATATGCATATGTGTTAACACCCAATTTTATCCGGACTAGTAATTTAGATTGTAATAATATTTAGTTCGTAATTGTGATCGTTGGTATTTTCAGTATTTTTATTTTATGTGACTTTTATGTACTACTTATTAAATTTTCGTTATTTTATGAACTTTTGTCATTTAATTTCTTGTGGTTTTCTTCCTTTTTATTATTTCATGCGCTCTAGTTATTTTATTCTAGTCATTTTATTGTGTCCATCACACATCCATCAAAATTGGAGAGACAAATTGGAGGTATCTTTCAATCGAACATATATTGTAGGTTTGGCTATAAATAGAGCCAAATTGGAGAGACAATCGGGGCCTGCAACAAAATACGATCGAGCAAAACTCCCGTCGGCCTCCTCCTTCATCCTCTCCGATTTGCAGCCCTTCATCACAAAATTCCACAACCATTAACTCCGTTAAATCAAGACGGAGCCATCCAACCTTTCCAATCAGCTGGAGATGGCCTGACGGAGAGAATTAGTCGAAAAACCGTCTTCGACTCGGAACCCGTTTTCTCTCCAACCGGAGCTCCATTGGCCGCAAAACCACCTCCAAATGCCTCCTCTGTTGCCGACGCACCAACCAGAACCTGAACCTCCACCGGAATCCGTCGCCGATGCTGCAACAGCCGGGGAAGTGAGTTAGAAGATGAGTTTTAATGTTATTGGTAAAATCGCAAGTTTAGTAATTTTTGCTTTACTTTTAACCCTATTTCGCTTAAACCCCTTATCTGTCCTAAATTTCATTTAAGCCACCCTATTAAGTCTAAAACTTGAAAAATTGGGCACTATTGCTTAAACCTTTTCTTTTATTTGATATCTTTATAAATCTTTACATTATAGGGTATTATTTTAATTCTAAGATATTTTGAGCCTCACTTGGTTATCTAAATTACTTAGAATATTCGTTCTTCATTTTTTTAGTGTTATTATTTATTTATTTCTTTGTGGTTATTGTTTTTTAATAAAATCAAGCGAAAATCTAAAAAGAGAACATATGGTATCAATTTTGGGCGCTCGGAAATTTTTTATTTTCGTGCGTCACCGATAAACAAACCCAGATTTTCTCGTAGACTATTTTTAGGTTTCCAATCGACTTAGAAAAAAAGATTGGTGGTGACTTTTGTCAAAAATCACGTCGCTACAAACGGCGACACCACTAGGGACGGGTCTGGCCACAAAACAGGTTTGTTTTTATTTATTTGCTTGATTTTACCCTTTTCTTTGTGTTGTGTTTCCATTGTACATAATGTAACACACACACAACATTCATGTTGTTTCCATGACATAAAACTCCCTACCTAAGCTCTAAACAAAACAAGTTCTTTCTAAGAGGAATGTGGTGTCGTTGTAGACGTTATTCTCCAAGCCATCACCGTTTTCTAGTAGGGAAGTAGTGCTAGTCCCGTGGTATAAATATTCTCCGCATGAACTCACAAAAACCTACGACCCAGATTAATTCATTTCATACATGTCCTTCATGGGTAAGGATTGGGCCGTCGTTATTCAATGATGGGATCTGGGAACCATCCTTAACCTTTTGCTTAACCCTATCCCAGCATATAGTTCACTCGTGTCTAACACTTAGAACCGACCTTAGATTTCCCTACCCATTTATTTTTTCACCCTTAGACATGTGTTTCTTGATTCACATATTGGTCACATGTGGTTTATATGGCTATTGTACGCATTTGGCTAGAATTAATTTGTCAGGATCAAGTATGAACACTAAAAGCATCAAAGTTTAGAAAGGATAAACATGTCAATCATCTGAGGAACAAGTGCGAAACTTTACATGAATTGTAAATGTGACAGCCGAGGGAACACAAGATCACATTAGATTGGCTAAGCACACAAGACAATGATAGCTCCATATCCAATACACTCAAGTGATTTTGCGAAGCTAAAGGGACAGAGTAAAGTGACTCTAAGTTGGTGGGAATCTTTGGTTCATAGAGTTGTTTCTTGTAGCAATTGTCCATTCAAATCATTTGTTCTTTTATTCATGTACATTTCATGTATATAATTTGTACTAATCCGCGTTCCTTTTCTTTTTGATTTTTTCATGACATTTGTATGCATCATATTTATTCTAACTGGTATCACTACGTGAGGAGGTCGTTTTTCACTGCGGCCCTAACTGCAGTTAAGGCCGCAATGAGCGACTCCCCGCAGTGAACGAACTGCGCAGCGGTGGCAGTTCGTTTTACTGCGGCCGAAACTGTAGTGAGGCCGCAGTACGCCATCGTTGGTCACGTGCCCTACCTACCACCATCCCTACTGTGGAGGAAGCCGCAGTAGACTCGTCTATATATATACTCCCCCGTTTCATAACAACACTTCGCAAACTTTTCATAACCTCTCATCGCTCAACTATTACACGAAATATCATCATTAAATCTGAGTGGAAGTTGCGGTACCGTCGACTTCAGGTGTATTACTGAGGTAATAAATATTTTATGTATTTATTTATGGTTACATAGTTTTTCATTCAATTTAATTTATGTATTGGTAATTTTATTTTTTAAAGTAATTTAATTAAATTAGTTGAGCCATAGTTCATGTCTATAAAAACTTGTAAAAATATATTTTTTACACTTTATTTCAAAATTTTGGAATAACGTTGTAAAATAATATATTGTACAGAGTTTTCATGGATTGTCCAAGTTGGACAGTTTGTAAAAGTTTACTATCGGTGTATTAAACTTTTATAGTTGTGCATGTAAAACTGAGTGGATTACATAAATTTTGGTCGCATTTCTTAGTATTGTTCCACATTATACCTGTTCTGGGAGTAATATTCCAGAGAAATGATATAGTATGGAACTAAGGCGAAATGCTGCCGAAATTTATGTAATTACAGTTTTACATACACAACCATAATGTTTCTTCACTAATAGTACTTTTATGAACAGGATAGGACCCATGCACCCTGGAATATGAGAAAATGATGTGAATATTTATATATGAATGTGTGCAGTATTTAAGTACTTTTGTGTTTGTTTTTTGTAATATATAATTAATTGTCATGTTTGTTATTGTCTTTATTGATGAATGATCATAGGAAAGACCATAAATGGGCGAAGGACGTGATTGGATGTATCGGCGCTCTGAGGATGAGACTTGCTATATACGTGAAAGATTTTGGACTGGGCTTCAGGAATTCTTGGATTATATTTTTTTTGTTAAATCAAATGGAGAAGAACTGGTGAAATGCCCGTGTAAAAAGTGTAAAAATAGATACTATTATGATCGAATTACAGTTGGCAATCATTTACTATTAGACAGATTTAAACCAAATTATCATGTGTGAGATTGTCATGGTGAACGACTTGAGATCAATCCATGTGTTTATCGAGGTTATCGATTTATGAACTAACGTCAACATCATTAAATCGCGTAAGTACGAGTACTGTAGAACTTAATTCTTCTGAGGGTAGCCAAGAATGGCCGGCTTATGAAGAAAGGGTTCGTGATGCTTTTGGGTTTCATGAGCACTGTAATAATTTTGGAGATGATCAGAATAATAACAATGGGGACGTTTCAGCGCCCGAAGTACCAAACAAAAGGGCGCAACAGTTTTTCCAACTGTTGTGTGATGCGTCAAAACCTTTATATGAAGGTTGTGGTGATAAGTACACCAAATTATTGGTGTTATCCAAGTTATTGAGTATGAAAAGTCAACACAACGTACACTACGTAGAATGTACGGGGATTTACCGCGGCGGAGGCCGCAGATAAACCAATCGTGGCTCATCGTAAACATCGCGGCGTTTACCGCATGAGGCCGCAGAAATCTACGTAGTGGTATCAGATGCCTTTTCCTATGAGATGATCGGATATATCAATGAAATATTACCCAGAGGAAACTCGTTGCCAACGAGCATGTTTAGTACGAACGGTATGTTGAAGGAGCTGGGGTTACCGTATAGAAAAATTCACGCTTGCGAGAATAATTGTATGTTGTTCTACGGTAGCTTCAACAAGTTATTGAATTGTAGGGTGTGTGGAGCGGATAAGTATGAAGTGTGTGATTCGGGTAAGAAACCGAAACCTAAAAAGGTTTTACGATATTTATCAATCACTGAGCGGCTACAACAGCTTTACCAGTCGTCTAAAATCACAGAGTTCATGACATATCATATTAGATCAAGTGGAAATGTATCTGACACTGTTGGACATCCATCTCAAGGTGAGGCATGGAAACTCGTCGACGAACGTTATCCGGATTTTGCACAGGAGTACCGAAGTGTAGGATTGGGGTTAAGTACTGATGGTTTTAACCCGTTATCCGAAACAGGACAATCGTATTCGATGTGGCCGGTATTCATCGTTGTTTACAACCAGCCGCCTGATTTATGCATGAAGGAGCCGTACACTTTCATGGCACTACTAATTCCAGGTCCCCGATCTCCTGGCCGTAACATTGAAGTGTTTCTACGTCCACTGATTGAGGAGTTACTGTGGAAAACCAACTGCAGTATGACGATGAAGATGATGTTCCTGTGAATTTGTAGTAGTATACTCCTATTTAATTTGTAACTTCGAAAGATATTTGTACTAAATTTGAAATTCAAAACAATGTTAGTGCTAAATTGTACATTTAAAAGATGTTTGGGCTAACTTGAAAATTTGAAAGATGTTTGGAAGAAATTGCAAGTTTTTTACGAATTACAGTGGGCCCCACAATATCCAAACACAATAATAAATATGGGGGGAACAATAAGTTTGAAATTGGAAGTTTATGGGCTTCACTGCGGCCTCACCACGGAGTAGCCGCAGTGAGCCTACTGGGTTGGGCCTTACTGCGGCATCGTGCACAGTTAAGTCGCAGTGTGGCCCAAGCCCATGAGCCTCACTGCGGCTACTCCGTGGTGAGGCCGCAGTGAAGCCCCTTAAACTTCTGAATCGTCTTCTTCCTCCCCATTTGCACTCTCGTTCGTCTCGGGCCCTCCCTCTCCGTCAAGGCCACAACCGCCGCGTCCCTCCCTCTCTATCGTCATCGCCGCAACCGCCGTGACCCTCCCTCTCCCCCGATGAGTTTTCTTTCTGATTTCCGCGATTTGTTTTTGAGTTTTTAGGGTGTTTATGATTTTTAGGATGTTTTTGAGTTTTTAGGATGTTTATGGAATGGTGGATGTTTATTGATTTGTTGGAATTAGTTGAAATGTATTGTGGATTTGTTGTGGAAATTTTAGAATATTTGATTAATTAGTTGATATGTTGTGGAAATTAAATTTTGTGGAATGTCTGATGAATTAGTTGAAGTTTTGTGGAATATTTGATGAATTATGGAATGGTGGATGTTGTGGATTTGTTGTGGAAATTTTAGGATGTTTATGGAATGGTGGATGTATATTGATTTGTTGAAATGTGTCGTGAATTAGTTGTGGATGTGTTGGAATTAGGTGCAATGTTTATGGAATGGTGGATGTTTATTGATTTGAAGAAGTTTTGGTCACTTTGCAAGATCTTCAAAACTTTGTGGCTTTTCCGTAATTTTCAAAGACTTTGGGGTTGAAATGGAAGATTTGAAGAAGTTTTGGGTCACATCGCAAGATTTTCGAAACTCTTTGGTTTTTTCGTAATTTTTGATGACTTTGGGGTTGAAATTGAAGATTTGAAGAAGTTTTAGGTCACTTTGCAAGATTTTCAAAACTTTGTGGTTTTTTCGTAATTTTTGAAGACTTTGGGGTTGAGATAGAAGATTTGAAGAAGTTTTGGGTCACTTTGCAAGATTTTTAAAACTTTGTGGCTTTTTCATAATTTTCGAAGACTTTGGGGTTAAAATGCAAGATTTGAAGAAGTTTTGGGTCACTTTGCAAGATTTTCAGAACTTTGTCGCTTTTCCGTAATTTTCGAAGACTTTGGGGTTGAAATGCAAAGTTGAAAATCTTTTTGGATTAGCTGACATTTTTTGAATGTTTCGAGGTATGGCGGACACACCATCCAGTAGTGGTGAGCGTCAGGATGCGTCAGGCTCGGGTTCACGTGGGAGATCATTTTCTCGCGGGAGGCGTGGTGGCGGCTCTCACACATCGAGCCACCACGTATCGTCGTCTCAGACACCGGAGCCTACCGACTTGGTGGAGCAGCAGATCCCTCCTCATCAGTCCGATGCACCACCTGCCCAGCGCCGACGTACAACAGCACCTCCCGCGCCTCCTCTTCCCCCGCCCGAGAGGGGTCCTGATGGGAGATTGGTCACTCACATCGGCCAATATGTCTTTAATTTTAAGTTTTCATAAATTTATTAATTTTAATATTTTCTTTCTGCATATAACGTATTTCAATTCTTATGCAGTTTAAAGCAACAAACATCGGGTGTGTCGAAAGCGATCGGTGCAATCGTCGCAGCAGTTATACTAATGATGTGATTCCGGGAGGGTATCCTGGAACACGAGGAGCAGATCTAGCCAACAAATGAGCAACACGGGGTAGGTATGATTGATGAGGCGGAAATGTCAATAGGTTGACAGATCCGAAATGCACAAAGCAAAACGATGCGGAAGCTTGTGAAACGAACGGATATGGCCGCCAACTCCTCCTGGATCCTTGCCCAGACAAAGATGGTGTTATGCCTTTGGCGACTCCACCTTCTTGATACCAAAAACGGTCCAAGACAAAGAAAGCCTTCGTTGCCAAAATTGTGGGGGAATGATGATGGGGCCAACACCTCCTTCTTCCAATGAGAAGGCAATATTGGTCTTAGTAGACTTGTAAAGAAAACTTAACAAGAATTGAGTGGAAAAGGTAGATAGGTTGAAAAGAGAATCACTCTCAATTTCAAGGAAAAAGGTGAAATATATTTGATGATTGAATTGTCTCTTGCAAACTAACCTAGACCTCCTTTTATAGGACAAGGAAGCTAGGCATCCAAATCAATTTACAAGTCCCTTCATCTCCACACTTAATGATGGAAATTAAAAGGAAATGTAAATGTGAGAATTTAAAACAATTATTTCTAAATTTATTTTAGGCTAGCTAAGGGGTAGAACTAGCCAAAATATATCTAAAAACTGAAATAAAATGATAGAAATTCGAGTTGGAAGATGAGGGATGAGTTTTGGCCAATAAATGAGGAGTAAATGATCCTCATTTAAGTGCTCTTGATGGAGGGGCTTCAAGGCTTGTAACTCCTTCTTCACCAATGGTTTCTGGATGATTTTGGATGACTCTTGAGTCTTCAAGGCTGCTGAAGTTCGTCCTTGATGAGAAGTGAACAGTTGGAAGCCTTTGAAGTGCATTGAATGCGCCAGCTGGTGTCTCAACAGGTTGAGACATTCGTGAACCATGCACTTGGGCCAAATTGTCATTTGGTTGAGCCCAAACCGAAATGTTGAAAATTGTTTGCACAATTTGAGAATTGGGTTGGCCCAAATTGAGGAGTGCTTGCACTTTTCCTTCATCTTTGTGGATATCTTCACTTTGCTCCTCACACTTTGCAAAACTGTGCATCAACAGGTTGAGAGCGTCCTTAGCCTTCTTGGTTTGACTCCTTGTCATATGTCCATTGAAGGTGGAAGTGTCATAAAAGCCAATGACGTCTTCTTTTGGCATGTGAGCTCTTGGATCCTCAAGGTTGCAGATGGGTGCATCTAGATCACTTGTCGGTTTCGCGTCATTCCCTCCCTCTTGAAAATGATTCGTCCTCGAATCATAATGTTTTGTAATAGAAAAATATAGGAGGTTAGATGAAGCAATTCCGAACATGTACATCCAATAAATAAAGAAGTTGAGAACTAAATTACTTCCCTTGGTAGCCCTCTTGAAATTTTCAAGGGACTTATGTCTTGAAATTTTTGAAGTAATTTCTCATGAATGTTGACTTCTTTTTGGAAGTTCATGATTTCAAAGACGAATCCTTTGAACCAACAAAACAAATGTTGCCCTTTCTCTTTGGCTAGATTAGAAACTTTATGGGCAAAAATAGCAACACATAAAATGTATGAAAACAAGTTATGTAATTGCTTGGAAAAGTCAATGTGATGAACCAAGTGATTGGAAGTGACATTTTCACATGATATGGTACCTAGTTCATCCTTAACATCACATGATTGCTTTAGGGATGTTCCTTGTACATGAACATATATAGAACATATAGCCAACAAATATGAAAAAATTGATACCACTAGATATTCAAGATTTAGCATACATACGACAAGTTCAATGCACGAATTATGACAAATTAATTCAGCATGTTTCTCCAAACACATAAATTCATCCAAAGCATGCTTTTCAAAGATCAAAACATGTTTACATACACATTGTTCAATGAACATATCACAACACAAATCATCATATGGTGAACTTAAACTGAAACAAGTACATTGTAAATCATCACCATTTTCAATCAACTCAATTCGAAACATGGTAGTAGGTAGAACTTCATCACTTTCAAGCAATGGACTTGGAAAGAAAATTTTCCCATGCTTACTCAACAGGTTGAATGGATGCAAACGTACTCCCGGGTCAAACACAAATATTGTTCTTTCAATCATTTCATTCAACTTCATCAAACATGTGCCATCAATTTTGACACATAAAAAGAATTCATGACCAAAGTTGAATTCAACAATGAATTTAGCATTGACAAATTTCCTCTCAGAAAGTTCGACATGTTCAACATGTTTAGCATCTTTATATGGACCTGACCCAATGAATTGTACAAATTTCAAATCACTCTCAACACGTTGAGAAAGCGCTTCCCAATGAATTAATTACAAATTCACTTTCTACTCTAGCAATAATAGAAGGTGAAAATGAAGCATTCTTGACAATATTTCTCCAATTCACAGAAGGCAATGACAATGAAGCATAAGGGTCAACATATTCAACAGGTTGAATAAAAGACTGAACAAATCTTAAACTAGAGCACAAATCATTCAATGGAATAACTTCATGCACAGTTTCATATTTTCCAACATCATGCAAATTAATACTCAAAGAATCATTTTTAACAAATGATTTATTTGAGTAAAGAGAAAAGTTACCATCCCTCGAAACTGATGTTTCCTCTTGATGTGGTTCTTCTTCCTTTCTAGATAATGCTTCAAACAATGAGTTTTCACTTTGACTTTCAACATGTTGGATAATTGTAGACACAATTTCCAAAGGTGGCACAAGTGGTACTTCAACCACAACTTCTTGCTCTTCTTTAAGGTTGATGTTATTGCCTTCTTGAACAAACATCAAAGAAGAACAAACTTGCAATTCATTAGACGTTAGTAAATCATTTGGGACTTTTTGAGGCAAGATACTCTCTAGTTCAACACGTTGACATAGTGGAGGTCGCTCTTGTTTTCTTTCAAACTCACTTTTACCACTCTTTGCTCTAATTATTCTCTCACCATCTCGAAATACACTTGAATCTTGCAAATCCACTTGGGATTTCTTTTTACTTTCAGTGTTTCCCATGTGTTTACCCATCTTACCCTTGGACTCACTCTGAAGGTGGATCTTGTTGTCATGAGGCACCATAGCGAACGTTCTGTCAACAGGTTGACCTGTGTATTGATTGGTCACACCAACAACACGCGCTCTTGAATGGATAAGATTCTTTTGTTGACAAGCTGGAGGGATTGGTTGAACATGTAACTCTTCTCTTGCTTCCATTAAAGTACCTTCAACTGGAAAGACATATTCCTCTACAACATGTTGTACACATTCGTCTTCAACAGATTGAGAATTTTTGGTCTCTTCATTTCTCATGGTCATTACTTTCAAAAATTCAATGTCATGAAGGGGTTTAGAAGGTGGACGGTTTTGGAAATGGTTTTGGGAAGTGGAAGGGTTAGAAATGGAAGGTTTGGAAGGGGTACCTTTTCGTGGTGATGGTCGGGATCTTTGTGGAGCTTTTGGTAAAGTGTTGCATCGTTGAACCTTGCTAGAAGTGTTGCCTCTCTCAAGCTTTCTTTCAATTCTGATGGATTTTTGCAACAACTCATGAAAACTATCATACTCACATAATTTCAAGATCTCCACAATCTCGGGTCTCAGTCCTTGAATGAACCTAGACATTGTTACTTCACCTTTCTCAATCACACTTGCCTTAAGAAGGGCTGCCTCCATATCCTTGTGGTAGTCTTCAACACATTTAGTGCCTTGGACAATGGGTTGAAGGCGTTTGAGACATCCTCGCTCACGACAATTTTCTGCTTTTTCAACATTCTCGAATCGAGAAAGCCTTTCATTTATTGGAGCCATTTGTTCCTGCAACATTCTTTTGAATTGTGCCAACAATCTTTCGTTAGCCATTTTCACTCAGAAACTCACAAGATTCTCTTTATAAACCTAGCAACTTTTTCTGGCTCAAAATTCTTGAAAAAGTGATTCAAAACAAGACACAAAAGACACAATAAAATAAAACCTCAACAGATCTCAACAGGTTGAAGGAAGTGTTGTTACTTTTTGCAAAACGGTTCTTTTGTGGGTTTTGGAAAAGGATATTCCGCAACTTTTGAAAGAACAGGTTTGAAAAGGCTCTGAGGTTGTTCTTTTCTTGCCTTTTGTTTGAAAATTGTTCCAAGAATTCTTCAAATGGCCTTTTCTGCAATCTGTAAACAGGTTGAATCAGTAGCAGTTTTTTTTTCTCTTTTTTTTTCAATGCAAATAAGATGCGATTTTTTTTCGTTTTTTTTTCTATGCAGATAGCAGAACAATGGAACAAGAAATTAAAAATGGCAAGAACAACCGAGAAAAACACAATGATAACAAAAATGATATATGTTGCGGAATAAAAAGAAAAGGGTAGAAAAACTTCTCCTTGTTGAGCAAGTGGCTCTGATACCAATTGATGTGATTCCGGGAGGGTATCCTGGAACACGAGGAGCAGATCTAGCCAACAAAGGAGCAACACAGGGTAGGTATGATTGATGAGGCGGAAATGTCAACAGGTTGACATATCTGGAATGCACTAAACAAAACGATGCAGAAGCTTGTGAAACGAACGGATATGGCCGCCAACTCCTCTGGGATCCTTGCCCAGACAAAGATGGTGTTATGCCTTTGGCGAGTCCTCCGTCTTGATACCAAAAAAATGGTCCAAGACAAAGAAAGCCTTCGTTGCCAAAATTGTGGGGGGAATGTAGATGGGGCCAACAGCTCCTTCTTTCAATGAGAAGGCAATATTGGTCTTAGTAGACTTGTAAAGAAAACTTAACAAGAATTGAGTGGAAAAAGGTAGATAGGTTGAAAAGAGAATCACTCTCAATTTCAAGGAAAAAGATGAAATATATTTGATGATTGAATTGTCTCTTGTAAACTAACCTAGACCTCCTTTTATAGGACAAGGAAACTAGGCATCCAAATCAATTTACAAGTCCCTTCATCTCCACACTTAATGATGGAAATTAAAAGGAAATGTAAATGTGAGAATTTAAAACAATTATTTCTAAATTTATTCTAGGCTAGCTAAGGGGTAGAACTAGCCAAAATATATCTAAAAACTGAAATAAAATGATAGAAATTCGAGTTGGAAGATGAGGGATGAGTTTTGGCCAATAAATGAGGAGTAAATGATCCTCATTTAAGTGCTCTTGATGGAGGGGCTTCAAGACTTGTAACTCCTTCTTCACCAATGGTTTCTGGATGATTTTGGATGACTCTTGAGTCTTCAAGGCTGCTGAAGTTCGTCCTTGATGAGAAGTGAACAGTTGGAAGCCTTTGAAGTGCATTGAATGCGCCAGCTGGTGTCTTAACAGGTTGAGACATTCGTGAACCATGCACTTGGGCCAAATTGTTATTTGGTTGAGCCCAAACCGAAATGTTGAAAATTGTTTGCACAATTTGAGAATTGGGTTGACCCAAATTGAGGAGTGCTTGCACTTTTCCTTCATCTTTGTGGATATCTTCACTTTCCTCCTCACACTTTGCAAAACTGTGCATCAACAGGTTGAGAGCGTCCTTAGCCTTCTCGGTTTGACTTTTTGTAGTTGATCCTCCAAGAACAATGAATGGATCTTGATATTTGGCTCTGGGCTGCTCCTTATCATTTGATTCATTGAAGGTGGAAGTGTTACAAAAGCCAATGACCTCTTCTTTTGGCATGTGAGCTCTTGGATCCTCAAGGTTGAACATGGGTGCATCTAGATCACTTGTCGGTTTCGCGTCAAAGTTATTCAATTTATTATTCATTAACATAAATTTGTTCATCTTAACTAGGAGGAGTACAAGAAACGCTTGATCGAGAAGTATGGGGAGGACGGACCGTTCCCCGATATCGATGAGGACGTCTACAAGGATGTCTTGGGCCCCGCCCACGCGAGGGCGATGGGTCGGTGTCCCCGCCGGCTTTCTCAGCCCGAGCTGTTCGAGCAACCTCAACCGTCGCATGTATTAAAATTGAACTTTTACCAATTTCGTACCTTTACAATACATTGACAATTCATCATTATAAGTATAACATTTTCAAAATGAAATTTTGATTTCAGCGCAAGATCGACCTGGATGAGCAGCATCGGAGGGACATGGATGAGATCCGTGACCTGAGATGTAAGGTGGCCGCTCTCGAGGACCAAGGTGCTCGTGCGCATACTGAGGTTGAAGCCCGACTGGAAGCCCTAGTGGAAGCTCGGGTGAACAAGCTTACGCGTTCCATGGAAGCGGCGATCAACAGCAGTGGTCGGCGCTACGTAAGGGGGGACATGTACGACTTTCCGACGTGCCAGCGACTTTGGTCGCCGGATCATCCCAGCCTTCTCCGTCTCGGATCACCCCATGTCACGAGCATCCTCCGAGGCTGCCTTCTCCTCCAATTCCTAACCTCACCCTCACCTCCGCCCAAGCTGATTATCAGCCGGTGCTGCCACGGACATCGAAGCAGCAGATCCAGGAGCCCACAGCGCCACCGATCAACTTCTTGGACTTGTTCAGGTTGGATGATCAAGATTTCGATGCTTTTATACACCATAATCCTCCGAACAATTAGAATTAGAAATACTGTAAATATTTTTAGGATGTAATTGGTTAATTATCTTCAATATACATTCTATTTATATTTATTTCAATTAATAATTACTTTCTTAATTAACATTATTATTAAATTTATATTTATTAATTTAAATAATAGTTACTAAATATTTATACGATTTTATTTTTTTCACAAAATATTCGAATTACTGCGGCTATAGACGCAGTTAAGGCCGCAGTACGTAATGGCGGCGCCGTCAGATGGCTGTCAGCTGCTGCCAGTCTTACTGCGGCCTTTTCCGTGGTGAAGCCGCAGTAGGTACCGCGGCCTCAGCCGCAGTGCGTTCGAAACTGCGGCCTTTTTCACCGCGGCCCTCGCCGCAGTGGTTACCATGGCCCAACTGCGTCTCGGGCAACGGTGACGGCCGTCTTCCCCACGTAGTGTATTGACATCTGATAAGTTGATATTTGTTACATTTATTTCTCTCAAACTTAAGCTATTTTCATTAGTTTTGTGCTTTAAAGATTTATTTTAAGTATGTTTTATATCTTAGGGTATATTTGGAGACAATTGATTAAAAGGGGATTTAATTGTTAATTTTGCAAGAATTTATGATTGTGATTATTTTCGGATTTTTCACAGATTAGAGTTGTCTTGGAAGAAACATCATAACTTGAGCTACAGTCATCGGAATTGGATGATTCAATGTGTGATTGAAAGCTAACATCCGGAGCTACATTCCATATGAAGGACCTGAAACCCAGTTCGCAGTCTATGGTGATCAAAATGAGCTTCAAAGTAGCGACCAGGATGCTGTTGCTGGGCTGAAATCATCTCAATTGAGCATTGGGGACTAAGTTGACAGGAAGAATAAAGATGAGGAGCAGAGGCGAGGTTCAGAGATCTTTTGGAAGTCAGCCAAGATTTGAGATGTTTAGAAGGAAGCTAGTATCTATTTCACTCACAGACACTTTCTGCTACCATGGTAATACTCAAACAGGATTCACCCACCTATGAGATGAATGGGATAAGGTGATTATTGCAGCAGAATTATCATTCCCACTTTGTTTTAATCAATCATTGGAGCTGGCCATTTATTCAAGGCCCAACGATGAAGAACGCCAGAAATTTTCAGCAACAATGTCGGTGCGTTTTGAAGACAAATTCTGTATAATTTCAGCTCTTATTGTCTGTGCTTGTCGAGTTAAATGATGGAATTATGTTGGGTGGCACGAGAGAGTCAAAGGCAGCAACCAATTTTTGGTGAGTCTAATGCCTACAATGTGTTCGAAGAATTGTCTCTGAGAGGTTGAGAAGGACACAACCACCAAAGCAAACCGTGAGCAACCAAGTTAATGAGGAATCTCAATTCTAATTGGAGAAGGTATTCCAATTTAGTCTCAGTTTTGTATTCCTAGTACTAGTTGGACTCGTGATGTTCCAAGTATAAATAGAGCCTGACAATACCGTGAAAAGGGCCTTAGCTTTGAGTTTTATTTTTCTCAGTTGCATTTAATTTTACAATGTCTCAGTAAATTTCTTAGTTTAGTCTAGGTAGATTTCTATCTCCAAACTCTTGGTTGTGAGAATTGATTTTGAGCTATAATTTTCTTTAATTTCCAAGTATCTATTCCTTCTTAGTACTTAATTATTGCAATTGATTTTCTAATTCTCGTTCTTTTGAATTAGTTATGAAATTGTGATTATGCTTGAATCTTTTTAGCCGCTTGTGTGAAAGGATTATAAGCAAGTGGCTTAATTGGAATTTCGTAAACTTCTTGTTAATTCACTTGGAAGAAATAGAGCAAGTTAAATCATACTAGCTTCTCTAGGTAGTTGCTTGGAATAAACAATTCAATCATTGTTCTTCATGCTAGTTCTAGGTTGATTAGAAATTGCTTCTCAATATCTAGTTGTTTGGGATTAAGGAATTAATTAGTCGCTTGTTCTGGATAATTTATCAATGAATTATTTTGGGTTCTTTCTAGCTTTAGGAAGAATCCGGTTTATTTTCTTGAGTTAAAGAAATATTTATTTCAATGATCAACCATATGTTTGGAGTGGATAATTAACCCTAGGCTGAGCGTTTTTAGTATTTGATTAATTCGTTTAATTTGCAGCTGATTTCTTTTAGCATTTGATTCGGCAAAAAACCCCTGACCTTTTATTTCAGTTAATTGCTTAGAAACTTTAATTCAAACATTTTCCTTGGGATTCGACCTGGTTTGTTGGGAAAAATAATAATATTTGAGCAATTTAATCTTGCAGAAAAGAAAAGAGACCACAAAAGAAAGAACTATAAACTTTGAGCTTCCTTTATAATTTTACCAAATATTTAAAAGTTTTACAAGCTTTTCTTTTCATATGTTTTCTCTCTTCACCGGGATGATTACAAATGAAAAGAATTGACATATTTATACTATTTCCTTTTACTAATCTAACATTAACTTACCTTAAGTTTGGGAGAAAAACATTTCTCACCTTTGTTATTCTTTCCTTTCTTTATTTTTCTAATTCCTACGCACTTGTAGGAAACCTATTATTAATCAACAATCTCCCACTTGAAGACTGATTTCAATCTGTCTTCACACTTTGATTCATGAGTAGGGTTGTCTGGTCTTTTACTCTTGCAAGTCAACTGAGGTTGAACATAACGTTAGTTTGTCGATAGTCACCGTCTTCGTTAACATGTCTGCTGGATTCTTACTACCTTGGATCTTCTCGAGTATTAATACTTCATCTTTCAATAAAGATCTAATGAAATGATAACGAAGTCCAATATGCTTTGTTCTGGAGTGAAATGCTGAATTCTTCACGAGATGTATAGCACTATGACTATCGCTATACAGACATTCTTCTCCTGATTGAATCCTAGCTCAGATAATAATCCTTGAAGCCAAATCATTTCTTTACCGGCTTTCGTTACTGCCACGTACTCAGCTTCTGTAGTAGATAATGCAACAATCTTCTGAACTTGTGACTTCCAACTAACAGCTGTAGTACCAACGATGAACACATAACATGTAGTGCTTCTCCGATGATCGACTTCTTCTGCAAAGTCTGCATCTACGTACCCTTGTACTTTTAGCTCTCCTCTAGTAAAGTACAAACACTTCTTTGTGGTGCCACATAGATACCTTAATATCCATTTCACTGCTTCCCAGTGAGTCTTTCCTGGATTTGACATAAACCTACTGACAGCTCCCACTGCATGGCCAATGTCTGGTCTTGTGCAGACCATTGCATACATCAAACTTCCAATGGCTGAGGCATAAGGAACCTTAGTCATGAAGTTTTTATCTTCCTCCGTCTGAGGACATTGTTCCTTGGACAAATGAAAGTGATTGGCCAAGGGTGTGCTAACTGGCTTAGCATCGCTCATGTTGAATCTCTGCAAAACACGTTTAATGTACTCGTCCTGAGATAACTTCAAAGTCCCACTTTGATTATCTCTAGTGATTTGCATCCCGAGAATCTTCTTTGCTGGACCTAAGTCCTTTATGTCAAACTCCTTTGACAATTGTTGCTTCAATCTTCTGATATCTTCCATATCTGAGTCTGCTACTAACATATCATCAACAAGAGTATCAAAATGATGTAACTAGATTGATATCTTTTGAAGTAACAACAGTGGCAGCGTTGCACTTCTGGAAATCTTCCTTGTGCATGAAAGCATCAAACTTTTTGTACCACTGTCTTGGAGCTTGCTTTAGGCCATACAAGCTCTTCTTCAATCTACACACCATGTTTTCTTTACCTGTCTCCAAGAAACCTTCTGGTTGGTGCATGTAGATCTCTTCATCCAAGTCTCCGTGAAGAAATGCGGTCTTTACATCTAACTGTTCAAGATGAAGATCTTCAATGGCAACAATACTCAACACTGATCTGATAGTATTGAGCTTCACAACAGGTGCAAAAATCTCAGTGTAGTCGATTCCTTCCTTCTGTTGGAATCCTTTGACAACTAATCGAGCTTTGTATCGCTTTGAACCATCGTGCTCCTTTTTAACCTGATATATCCATTTGTTGTGAAGTGCCTTTTCCCTATGGGTAACTCAGCTAAATCCCATATCTGGTTGGAAATTAAAGACTGCATCTCGTCTTTCATTGCAAACTCCCACTTGCTTGCATCACTAGCCTGATAAGCTTCTTCATAGCATTCAGGCTCTCCTTCATCAGTCAACAACAAGTAATCTGTGTATCTCCTGTTAGGCATACGAGGTCGAGAAGACCTTCTCAATACAGGAGGTGGAGTAGGAGGTTGTGCTGTGTCAAACTCTTGCACACTACCTTGTTCAACATGTTCCTCTAACTGGGGATTTGTTATAATTGGCTCTGTCACAGGACTGTCTAGAACATAGTCTACATCAGTAAATATTCACCCACTCTGATCTGAGTTACTGGCGTCAATCTTATGTCTGTCCTTATACATCACTTTTTTGTTGAAAATCACATCTTTGCTGTGGATCATCTTCTTGTTTTCATCATCCCAAATTCGGTAGCCAAATTCATCCTTGCCATAACCAATGAAAGTGCATTTCTTAGATTTGGGATCAAGCTTATTCTTGCCATGATCACTAATATGCACATATGCTACACAACCGAAAACTTTTAGATGTGATAGTTTTATATCTTTTCCGCTCCATACCTCTTCTGGTATTTTGTACTCCAACGGGACTGATGGACCTCTATTGATCAAGTATGCACCTGTGTTAATAGCCTCTGCCCAAAACTGCTTTGGCAGGCCAGATTGCATACGCATACTTCTAGCTCTTTCCGTTAATGTACGATTCATTCGTTCAGCTACACCATTGTGTTGAGGTGTACCTGGCACGGTTCTCTTCATTCTGATTCCATGCTCATAACAAAATATCTTGAATCTGGTGTCATCATATTCATCACCATTGTCGGTTCTGAGCTTTTTGATCTTTAAACCAGTCTCATTTTCAACCATAGTTTTCCATATCTTGAAAGCTTCAAACACTTCTGACTTGTGCTTCAGAAAGTAAACCCATACCTTCCGAGAATGATCATCGATGAAAGTCACAAAGTAATGTTTTCCTCCAATGGATGCAACGGTCGTTGGACCCCAAACATCGTAGTGAACGAGCTCCAACCTTTCCTTCTTTGGGGTTCTGCACCTTGTCTAAAAGCTAACCCTTTTCTGCTTTCCAAGTATGCATCTCCGCACATGTCTATCTCAACTGACTATAGACCTGGAAGGTTTCCCTTTGACTGCATTATTTTCATCCCCTTCTCACTCATGTGGCCAAGCCTCTGGTGCCACATATTGGAATTCTCATTCCCTACTACAACCGCAATTGAACAGCATGCATGTTGTCATGTAAAGAGTACCACTCTTTTTACCATGTGCAATCGTCATTGCACCTTTTGAAATCTTCCAATTATCACCATGGAAGTTAGTAGTGTAGCCTTCACTAGCCAACTGGCCTACAAAGATCAAGTTCTTTCTTAGGTCGGGGATATGCCTAACATTTTTTAGCTCCCAAACAGACCCATTCAACTTGATCTTTACTACACCTTTACCAATGATGTTGCAGGGTTGATCATCACCAAGGTATACCATTCCGAGGCTTCCAGGAACATACCTCTCAAAGAATTCTTTCTTCGATGTAGCGTGGAATGATGCACCAGAGTCTAACACCCAAGACTCTTCCTTGCTCTCCAAAGAGCATATCAATGCATCATCTCCTTCTAAGGTGGAAGTAACATTTGCCTCCGCCTTCGCCTCTTGGTTCTTCGGTGCATTCTTGCACTGATTTTTGTAGTGCCCGGTCTTCCCACAGTTCCAACACTCGATAATCTTCGAGCTTTGGAAATTACTGGGATTCCTGGATTTAGACCTCCCATCATTTGATTTACCTCGATAGTTTGTTCTACCGCGTCCATTTCCTCTGGTCGAATTTCTTCCTCTTGACTCTGTATGCAATACTGAAGAGGTTGCTGATTCACCCAACTCTCTCCGTCGGATCTCTTCACTGAGAACCAGATCACGAACATCATCAAATTTCAACTTATTGCTTCCCGATGAGCTACTCACTGCTGTGACTGTAGCATTCCAGCTTTTTGGTACAAATGATAAAAGAATTAAGGCTCGGACTTCTTCATCAAATTCGATTCGAACCGAACTCAATTGTGTTGTAACTATGTTGAGTTCGTTAAGATGTTGGGCTACCGATGTGCCTTCCGACATCCGCAAATTGAATAACAGCCTCATCAAATGAACTTTGTTAGAGGCTGATGGCTTCTCATACATGCTAGAGAAAGCCGCCATAAGACCTGTCGTGGTCTTTTCTTTTGCTATGTTGAAAGCAACATTGCGGGATAACGTCAATCGAATAACTCCGAGGGCCTGTCTATCGAGAAGAGTCCACTCCTCATCTTTCATAGCCTCCGGCTTCTCATTTGAGAGAGGCTGATAAAGATTTTTCTGATACAAATAATCTTCAATCTGCATCTTCCAAAATCCGAAATCTGCGCCATCGAACTTGTCGAGCTTCACCATTCCTTCGTCTGCAGCCATCGCTCTTACTCAAATATGATTTCTTCGGATCGTAATAAATTAGCTCTGATACCAGTTGTTGGGAAAAAATAATAATATTTGAGCAATTTAATCTTGCAGAAAAGAAAAGGGACCACAAAAGAAAGAACTATAAACTTTGAGCTTCCTTTATAATTTTACCAAATCTCTACAAGCTTTACAAGCTTTTCTTTTCATATGTTTTCTCTCTTCACCGGGATGATAACAAATGAAAACAATTGACATATTTATACTATTTCCTTTTACTATTCTAACATTAACATACCTTAAGTTTAGGAGAAAAATATTTCTCACCTTTGTTTTTCTTTCCTTTCTTTATTTTTTAATTCCTACGCACTTATAGGAAACCTATTATTAATCAACAAGAATTCTATGAAGAAGAGAGAATTTCAGGTATAAACAAGGGGTTCATTCATCATTTTAAAAGATAGGAACCTCATTCACAAAAAAATGGAAGCATGAAGAAAAGCATGAATAGATTCTTAGAACATGATAAAGATAAATGCCAAGGTTGAGATCGAGAAGTCAAGATGCATGCGACTCAATGTCAGAAATATCAAGTCAAGTTACCTTCAATTCATCAATTCTCAAGCGAAGGATCGGAAGTCAAGATGCCATCAACACATAAATATCCATGACTTTAAAAAATGGAGAAGAAAAACAAAAAGGGGTCGAAAATAATCTACTTCGTTGCCTTTAGTTTGAAAAATCTAAAGTTATGAGTAGTGCTAGTAACCATTTTTCTTTGCATTTTAGTCAGAAGTAATCGGGTACAGGTACCATAAACTACTTATACTCGCATGAAAATGACTAAAAATGACAAGTCAAACAAGGTTTGGCCCGAAAATAAAAGAAAAAACATGTCATGATGTCTAAATTGAAAATATGCAAAAGCAATTTAGAATGAAGGCATAATTTGAAGCAGTTGTTACTAACCCAATGACCAAGCGGGCAACAAAGCTCAAGCAGTCTCAACCACTTCTCAAGTTTCTCAAGAGCAGTTCCGCACATCATGAGAGTTGGGAGGTAACATTTAAAGGTTGTTCTCATTAGATAAGGTGGTGATTACATGATTGGCACTATCAGATCGTACAAAGAAGTCAATTCTCTCACCCGAACTACCCTACTTTTCAATAGCCCATCATCAATAGATGCCACTTTCCATAAAGAACCACCCGATTGGTATTCTTTCTTTTAAAAAGTCTCCTCATAAGACAATCCTTCATGCTAAAAAGCTTTTTTTTCTAATGTCGCGCATTTTACTTCTTCAAGTTAAAGAGGGGAAGAATCATAGAGTTATGATAATGATACAATGACCATCATATATTTTGTCAAACTCTACAAATCGATAAGAGTTTTCTTTGATGATCAACCATTAAGCATTAATGAGTATGGACCTTACGTTAGACATGGTTTAAAGACTTCTGTGGAAAATATGTAATTTCCTTATGACATTTGGGGCCGAATGGATCATTTAATCATATAATTGTTCTTGGATGGCAATGGAATCAAGGAATGAAAATAATTTTTCGACGATGAGGTAATATCATATCAAGCAAGATTAAAGGCATTCATGAAGCAAGGTAGGTAAAGGAGTTTGCATCTACCATGCATCATTGGTTTTAATTGATCATCTCCATAATTGGTTTTAATTAAAGATTATTTTGATTTCTCGAAAGTATTGTGAACAACTTCAGACATCAAGCATTTTCAACGTCATGCATCATTACCATCATGTATCATGTACGTTTTCATCATTCATTTTCAAAGACGGGTTTCCAAGAAATACAACAAGCAAGGACTTGAATCAATGCTAATCGAATTATCTCTTTTGGCATCAAGGCAAAAGGATTTGAATGAGAAGCTCTCTACGCATTAAGAAGGCGATGATCCAAGTTTACTTCAATTTGGAAGCTTCCACAGGTTTCACTAAAGCTTCCTGGGTAGTGATACGATAACAAATCATTACACCTTATCTTTCACGTGCTTGTCTTGTACATATGAGCTACGATGCAAATTTCACATAAGAATGGAGATCACTTGCGACATCTCTCATTTGAAGTTAAGACATCTCTCATTTGAAGTTAAGTCATTTCGTCAAATTTCACCA
Organism: Stellera chamaejasme; assembly: GCA_024586325.1. NCBI lineage: Eukaryota > Viridiplantae > Streptophyta > Magnoliopsida > Malvales > Thymelaeaceae > Stellera > Stellera chamaejasme. The sequence continues at coordinate 50,146,635 of CM044981.1, read as the reverse complement.
TTTTTCAGAAATTTACTCATTTTATGCAATTTTTCGTTTTAAAAATTTAATCATTTTGTAAAACATTCCATCAATTTCAATCACTCATATTTTCACCAAATGTAAGGAATATTCTTTAACCTTAATTTATAGAAAAAGATATTTCTTCATGAACAATTAGAAGGTTCGTACACTACGTGGGTGGTGCATTGCTTACCGCGGCCTGTACCGCGCAAGTGGCCGCGGTAACGGGCAGGGCGCGCGGTCGGATGGCTGCCAATCGCCGTGCAGCGGCCAAAAGCGCGGTGCTGGCCGCGGTAAGTTGTGTACCGCGGCCTCGTCCGCGGTGAAGGCCGCGGTAACGTCGCGTGGTTCACAAGGTGCTTTGACCGGTCCGGTACTGCGCCTTTTACCGCGGTCGTGGCCGGGGTAAAAATTCCCTATATAAACGGTCGGGTTCACATTTTCACTGAACACTTACATTTTCTTCCTCCAACTATTCTCCTTTCAATTTCTTGTTAATTGAAGAAAATATATAGCATCTCATTATTTCAGTTGGAGATCTAACGGCAGCTGTTATTGTGTCTCTTTTAGGTAATAAATATTATATTTTAGATTTGTTTATATAAATTGTTATCATTTTTTTAATTTTTTTAATTTTTATATGTATTTCATGAGTTGCCTAATTATGTAGTTAAACTAAAGTAGTTCATGAGCTATAGTACCTGTCTATGAAAAATTGTAGTAATATATTATTTTACAGGTTATTTCAGAGTATTGAAATGACGGTGTAAAATTATATATTCTACAAGGTTTTCATGGATTGTCCCATTGGACAGTTTGTAAAAGTATACTATCGGTTAATTCATCCTTTATGATTGTGTATGGAGAAATGATGAGAGTTACGTAAATTTCGGATGCAATATTTCGTTTTGTTCCTCTTTGTACCCGCTCTAGGCGTTACGCCGGAGAAATGGTACAACGAGGAACTAAGATGAAATGCCGAAATTTACCTAATAATATCGATTTCTCCATACACAGATAAAAGTTTGATTAACTAATAGTACTTTTATGAATAGGTTAGGACCCATGCACCTTGAATTAGGACATAAACCGGTAGTGTAAATTGTGGAATTAATTAAGTTACTGTCTTGCTGAATATATATATTTTATAATTGTTATGTTTTTTATTTATCATATTTTTTTATTGACACAAATATTATAGGAACTATATAATGGCCGAAGATCGTGATTGGATGTATCAGCGTTTTGAGGAGGGGACTCGCGATATTAGTCAGAGATTTTGGAACGGGCTTGTGGAATTCCTGAATTTTGCGTTTCGTGTTGCTCGGGAAAAGGGAGAACAATTTGTTAAATGTCCTTGTAGAAAATGTAAAAATAGATATTACCGTGATCGAGAAACTATTGGCAAGCATTTATTGTTAGATGGATTTCAACTAAATTATCATGTGTGGGATTGTCATGGTGAACGACGTCAAATAAATCCATGTGTTTATCGAGGTTATCAATTTGATGTGGCATCGTCGTCGTCATCATCATCGAATATTGCAAGTACGAATAATTTATTTGAGGGTAATGTAGGAAGGAGTGATTACCGTGAAATGGTTCGCGAGGCTTTTGGGATTCGTGATAATGGAAATAATTTTGAGGGTGATGATATGGAGCAGATGGATGAGGATGACGTCACACCCGAAATGCCAAATGCAAGGACTCAAAAGTTTTTGATTTATTACGCGATGCGTCGCAGCCTCTATATGAGGGATGTCGATAAGCACACTAAGTTGGCTGTTATTTCTAAGTTATTGAGCATGAAAAGTCAGCATAACGTATCGACGCGTTTTCTCGGAGTTGATTGAATTTATCAACGAAATACTGCCCGGAGAATAGGCAACCTTGCCTACGAGCATGTGTAGTGCAAAAGCGATGATGAAAGAGTTGGGGTTACCGTACAAAAAGATTCATGCATGCGAGAACAACTGCATGTTGTTTGATGGTAGATATGAAGAGTTAAATAATTGTAGGGTATGTGGTGCGGAACGCTTGAAGAACGTGAGGCGAATCAAAACCCAAAGCTAAAAAGATTTTACGTTATCTACCAATTCGAGCGGCTCCAACGGCTTTAGCAGTCGCGAGAACCGCTAAATTTATGACGTATCATCTTAGAGCTAGCGAGAATTGATGGGTATTATTGGACATCCATCCCAAGCCGAGGCATGGAAACATGTTGATAAGTGTTATCCTGATTTTGCATGTGAGTATAGAAATGTTCGATTGGGGTTATGTACGAGATGGTTTCAACCCGTTATCGGACTCGATTGTTACCCCCTTCCGCGGAAGCTTACGTAATACGGAACGCCCGGTGGCGTAAGCGGGAACCAGAATCGGGGGAACAGTAAACGGAGTTCCCTTGGTGTAGTGGTCCAAACCCACCCGATTAAAATTTTACTTTACTCTACTCATGCCATTAACTTGTAGTGCAAGTAACGAGGATCGTCTGAACATAAACACACATATGCACATACATACAGATACATATGTGATGCAACATAACTATACATGCATGCGTTTACATATACAGAGCCACAACCTGATATCCTGAATACCTACGCGTGTGGAGGGATCTGATACACCAAGATCCTTAGAACGTAACTCCATGGAGGTCACCGTTGCTGCTAAACAGAGAACAGAAGACAACCGTCAGTAACCTCAGAATGTGCTCAAATCAGAATCGGATCTTGCAGAATAGCAGAAAATCTCAAACGGGACTACCCTTTTTCCAGACTCAGAAGACAGGCTCGGAAATAACAGTACCTGAAATCAAACACCAGAAAGCACCGAGAGACTCTACTCCTCGGGCTTCTTATCAGACGAGCCTGAAAAAGTGAACATATATAAGGGTGAGTCCTCGATGAGAACTCAGTAAGGGTCAGGCATAGGATAGGGTTTCTGAGGTCCGGAGTATACCGAACCAACATACCTGCACAGAAAACACAGATACAAACGGACAACAGATATACAGATAATAATAATAACAATATCAGAAATGTTAGTAGTCAGACAGAATCGGCAGACCTCTGAGGCTTTTAGCCTTACAGAAGAGGTTTTTCAGATATATCAGAGGCATGGTACCAGCTTGGACCGACAAAATAGATCCAGATAACATAATACAGATGGAAACTTGTCAGACAAGTTATCCTGAAGCAGATAGCAGAATCCACCCGCATACCCTAGCCTATGCCATAAGCTAAGTTCGGTATTACCGTGGCTAGAGGGAGCTGAGGACCGAATCGCAAATTCGGAAATAGTGCGAGGAAGGGTGAATAAACCCCTAGGCGAAGCCCCTCAGGCAAAGGCGAAGTCCCTCTAGGCGAAGGCCCCCGGGCGAAGGCAAAGTCCCTCCAAGTGAAGGCGAAGCCCCCCGGGCGAAGGCGAAGTCCCCCCAGGCAAAGGCGAAACCCCCCTGGGCGAAGGCAAAGTCCCTCCAGACGAAGGCGAAGCCCCCAAACGAAGGTGAAGGAAGGCGAAGCACCCGAGTGAAGGCGAAGCCCCATCCGGGCGAAGGCCAAACCGCCCCGGGCGAAGTTGAAGCCCTCATGGGAAGCCTCCGAGCGAATCCACCCATGCGAATCCCCTTCCTCGTGATCAGTGCGAAGGCCCTTCCTCGAACCGGCGAAGCCCCTTTCTTATTTCATGCAAAGGCTCTTTGCCAGATCATGCGAAGGCTCTTTCCCAGATCGACGAAGGCCCTAAGACACACCCCTCAGCCAAACTTAGCCTCAATTTACCCCGACATGCATATTATAAGCATCCCATAATGCAAAGTCAAGGAAAAACTGAACCCTTACCTTATACACCGAAGATTTCCGAACCGAGTTTCCGCGCAAATTCCCAGAAACTGATTTCGGCAGAGTTTAATTAGTTTCTGCCTAACTCCCTCTTGAAAAATCATCAAAAGATCACATAATACACGTTCAGGAACCATAAAATCACATATCTAAGTGGCTCCGCAACACGCACCAGAAATTCAGACGTTAACGGTTTTTCACACCGAAGCTCATTTACAAAATATGATCCGTAGAAAGTATATAACTTCTCCCGAGGATCAGTTTAATATATTTACCTCGAAGCTTGAGCGAATATTGGTGGAGATCACTTGAGCTTTAAACCTTGGGCTCTCATGGAGGAGGCGAACGAAGGAGAGAGGAAGAAGATGAAGAAGAAAAGAAAATGACAAATAATGTCATTCTCATTTTTCTTCTCTTTATCTCGTTCTTTCTTTTTCTTTTTCCCTCTTTTCAATTTTCTTTCCTTTCTTCTCTCTCTCTCTCTCAATTTGGCACCACTTGTCCCTTTTCTCCAACTTTTTATTCAATTTTTCCTCTTTTAAAAATTGGCTCCCAAACTTTGCAAAGTTGCAATTTAGTCCAACCGCAACTTGCATAGCTTCCTAACGGGATCTCCAACTGAACTGAAATTCTGACACCAACTCCGGGACTTCATAACACACGGAAAACATGTTCAACATGTAACCGGTACCTCCAGATATTTCAAATCCGGTGCCAAGTGAACATCTTCCAGATCCAACAGACACTTCTTAAGCATACTGACGTGGAATACATTGTGAACCACAGACATGTCGGGTGGCAATGCCAGACGGTAAGCTACTTTGCCAACCGCTCAAGAATCTCATACGGGCCAATATATCTCGGGGCTAACTTGCCTCGTCTACCAAATCTTAAAATTCTCCTTATTGGCACCACATTCAGCCTTACTTTATCACCCACCTCGAATTCCAGATATATTCGACGTCTGTTTACATATGAGGTGGTTCTTTCATTGGCAGCCTTCAACCGTGCCTGAATCTTCTTAGTTTTCTGCGTAGTCTCCTCAATGATCTCATGACCTAACTCTACTCTGTCCGATGCCTCTGCCCAGCAATGAGGTGTCATACACCTCCTTCCATATAGAGCCTTGTAAGGCGCCATGCCGATAGTACTCTGATAGCTATTTTTGTACAAGAACTCTGCCAGTGACAAGTGCTTATCCCAGTCACCTCCAAAATCTATCACACATCTTCGTAGCATATCCTCCAGATTCTGATAACTCTCTCTAACTGTCCGTCAGTCTGAGGGTGATATGTTGTGCTCAGATGGATAGGCGTACCCAATGCTTTATGAAAAACATTCCATAATCATGCGGTGAAGCACGGATCCCGATCAGATACTATGGAGTCTGGTACTCCATGTAACTGCATAATCTCTCTGATGTACAGATTGGCAAGCTTCTCCAATGGATCTGTCACTCGGAAAGGTAGAAAGTGAGCACATTTAGTCAATTGGTCTACAATAACCCAGATAGCATCATGATGAGATCGCGTCATAGGTAGACCTGTCAGAAAATCCATCGTGACATTACCCCATTTCCTAACCGGAATGGGCAACGTCTGCAATGTCCCTGCTGGCTTTTGGTGCTCAATCTTCACTCTCTGACATGTAGCACACTTTGAGACATAGGTGGCAATGTCTCTCCGCATGCGAGGAAACCAAAAGTGCGTCCTCAGATTCCTGTACATCTTCTGGCCTCCTGTGTGTATGCTCAATCGACTCGAATGAGCATCTGCCATAATCTCCCCCCGGAGTGCCTGAATACTAGGCACATATAGCCAATCCCTGAAGTACAGAAACCCCTGTCTGTACTTAAATGACTGAGGTAATGATCCTTTGCTCTCACCCGATATCTTCTTCAGCTCTGGATCCTTTCCCTGCGCATCTCAAACGCTATCTAACCATTCGGACTGAATAGTCAGTGTACATACCCGTGTGTCCTCCCAACGCCTCCAATCAAGCCATAAGCACAGCAGATCATCCTCCTTGGCTCTGTGATCTGTGTCTCCCCCTGACCAATCTTGTGTAATCTTGTGTACTTCCTGCTCAGAGCATCCGCCACAGAGTTACCTTTGCCCGCGGTCTTCTCGATGCTACAATCATAATCCATAATATACTCCAGCCAACTACGTTGTCTCATGTTCAACTCCTTATGAGTGAACAAATACTTCAGACTCTTTTGGTCGGTATAAATCTAAAATTTGCTCCCAAGCAAGTAATGTGTCCATTGCTTCAGAGCATATATCACTGCAACCAGTTCCAGATCATGTGTCAGATAGTTTTGCTCATGCGGTCGAAGCTGTCTCGACCCATTAGCAATGATGTTCATCCCCTGCATCAGAACACATCCCAATCCGACTCGTGACGCATCTGTGTAGATAACATATGGCGCACTCGGATCTGGTAATATCAGAATTGGAGCGTTCGTCAACCTCTGCTTAAGCTCCTAGAAATTGCACTTGCACTCGTCAGACCATACAAAAGCTCGCCCCTTCTGAGTTAATTTAGTAAGGGGTGAGGCTAGAACGGAAAAGCCCTGAACAAACCTCTGATAGTATCCAACTAATCCCAGAAAGCTCCTAATCTCACGCACATTCGTGGGTTGCTTCCAATCTCATACAACCCTAATCTTCTCGGGATCCATAGATAAGCCATGTTCTCCGATAACATGACCTAGAAAGCAACCTCACGAATCCAGAACTCACATTTAGAGAACTTGGCATATAGCCGGTGTTCCCACAGTGTCTGTAGTACCATCCTCGGATGGTCCTGATGTGCATCCTCATCCTTGGAATAAACCAGGATGTCATCAATGAACACCACAAAAAACGAATCTAGGTATGGATGGAAGACTCTATTCATCATATCTATAAACGTTGCAAGAGCGTTAGTCAGACCGAATGGAATAACAGTATACTCATAGTGTCCATACCGAGTCAGGAAAGCAGTCTTCGGAATGTCTTCCTCCTTAACCCGTAACTGAAAGTATACAAATGCATGTCGATCTTCGAAAAGACCTTTGCTCCTTTCAACTGATCAAACAGATCATCGATCCTGGGTAGCGGATACTTATTCTTCACTGTGATGGTGTTTATTTTCTGATAATCGATGCACGACTTGAGGGTTCCATCCTTCTTTCTCACAAACAGAACCGAAGCACCCCATGGAGAAGTGCCCGGTCTAATAAACCCTTTCGCAAGAAATTCATCCAGTTGTTTCTTTAACTCATTCATTTCAACTATAGGCATGCGATAAGGGGAACAGAAATAGGAGTAGAACTTGGTTGGAGCTGAATCTCAAACGTGATCTCCTGCTCCGGTGGTAGCCCTGGAAGATCCTCTGGAAAATCCTGTGAAAAGTATCGTACAATCGGGATCTTCTCTAGCTGCATTCTGGTATCAACAGGATTCAATCCATAATATTCTTCCTCACTCACCACCGGCACCCGATCCAGAATCTGAAGCTCCATAAACTGTTCGGCAAATTCCACATCCGGCACAACAGATAGAGGTATTACCTCTTCAGATACCCTGATATGCCGCTGGGCACAATCAATTTGAACAGAATTCTTGGATAGCCAATCCATCCCAAGAATCACATCATATTTCGGAACATCCAGAACTAACAGATCAGACATAAATTTGTGTCCTCCCACTGTCAAGACACAATCCCGAGCCATTTCATTCGAAAACAAATACTGACTTCCAACAGTTTTAATCAGAAACACATCAAACAATTGATAAACAGATAATTGCAGAGATTGAGCACGTTTTTGTGCTACAATCGATGTGGAAGCACCAGTGTCGAAAAGCACATTAACAGATATACCGTTCAGAAGCAATGTACCTTTCAGCGCTTTCTGCTAAGCTGACTTGCCCCGCTCAATCCGAAAAACTCTGCCGGCTCGAGGCTGCTATGCTGGTGGAAGTGATGGTCACGCTGGCTGTCGCGGACCTCTCTGAGGTGCCTCCTGCCCCTTGCGCGTACTAGGCTGCTGTAGAGGCGATGCCCAAGGAAAACTACCGGACTCCTGTATGGGCATCAGAGGACAGTCGCGGATCCAATGCTCCGTGGACCCGCATCTCAAACATCGACCAAACTCTCGATAACATGGTCGACCGGCGTGAAGTGTCCCACAACTGCGACAATGAGGTCCAGATGGTGCTGCTACAATGCCCTTTCCTCAGTCGCCTGAGCCGGCCCTAGACGTCTGCCCAGTACTCCTGAAAGGTCTCCGTGATCTCTGGAATCTGGAACCTGGTACACTCTCATGAGGTCGAGAAGGAGACTCCTCTTGCTCTAGAAGCTGAGCATTCTGAACTACCTCGCGGTAAGTAGTGATACACAGGGGTCGCAACGCCCATCTGATATCAGGGCGCAATCCCCATACAAATCGTTTGGCCTTCTGCTCGTCAAACCCATAGTACTGAGCAACAAAATGGACCAATCGATCGAATTCCAGCTCATAGTCCTACACGCTCCTATCACTCTGCTGTAGACTGTTGAACTACATCTAACGGAGATCTCGGTCTGCATCACCAATATAGTACTCCAGAAACACTCAAGAAAACTCCTCCCAGCCCATAACTGGGTCCTGCTCATCTCTGCTCTCAAAATGTACTCTTCTGCCGCTCTGTACACCCCTCTACCAATGATCTGCCTGCCTGGCCAAGTTGTACGTAGCCAATGATACCATGGTCGTGGAAGACAAGTGTAACATCCTGAGCATCTTCTCCATATCATAAAGCCAGGTCTATGCTGCTTCCGGTCCTCCCTTACCATCAAACTTCGTCGGATTCAGACGCAGAAATCGCTCAAGCAGTCTAACATCCCCGGATCAGGGCTCCTGCTGACCATGTCACCTGCGGGAACTCTCTGACTCATCATAATCATCATCTCTATGTCATCGACAATGCTGCCGACTCCCGTCATCCCGGTGTCATTCGTCCTCAGAACGATCAGACCTGTCCTCATGGTTAACCTCTGATCATACCCTCCTAGATCGAGGGTGTCATCTCTCTGAATCCTCCTCATTAGTACTCTACCTTTGCTCCTCCTATAGCGGAGTACCAGGATGAGCTATGGAGTGAGTGACAGTATTCCCCATGCTCTGAACCTGCTGAACCCGCGGAGCAGCCAGAGCCAATGCAGACAATAATGCTGCAACTATATCCCGGATCTGCTCCAGGGTCTGTGAGAGATCAAGGGGTGGCTGGATCTCTTTCTCGCAGACAACGAGTATTAACCATGATTCCTAAAATTCACAAATAAAAAGAGCACATACTAGACGGTAAATGTCTAACAGAAGCTAGCAGCGGTATTTCTATAGGCTCTGTAATGTAAATGCAATGCATGATGCAATAACCCCCAATCTCATAATCACATATGCATATCAGAAGTTCTAACTCTGAGTGTCAGCCTTTCCTGAGACCCCGATCTAATCTTGTATAGTATGTTCAAGTAACGGGGTGGCCAGACACCCCTTACCGAACATCCCTAGAATCAGGTAGCAAAACAGTGGCTTGCCCTATCAAGCCAGTACGCATAACAATAGTCCACCTCTGGACTATACTAGGCTCAGAACACAACTTCACCTGATCCTCATACTTGACTAAACCTGCTTTGATACCACCTTTACTGTTACCCACTTCCGCTGAAGCTTACGTAATACGGAATGCCCGGTGGCATAAGCGATAACCAGAATTGGGGGAATAGTATACAGCGTTCCCTTGGTGTAGTGGTCCAAACCCACCCGATTAAGATTTTACTTTACTCCGCTCATGCCATTAACTTGTAGTGCAAGTAACGAGGATCGTCTGAACACAAACACACATATGCACATACATACAGATACATATGTGATGCAACATAACTTTACATGCATGCGTTTACATATACAGAGCCAGAACCTAATATCCAGAATACCTATGTGTGTGGAGGGATCTGGTACACCAAGATCCTTAGAACGCAACCTCGTAGGTCACCGTTGCTTCTAAACAGAGAACAGAAGACAACCGTCAATAACCTCAGAATGTGCTTAAATCAGAATCGGATCTTGCAGAATAGCATAAAATCTCAAACGGGACTACCCTTTTTTTCAGACTCAGAAGACAGGCTCAGAAATAACAGTACCTGAAATCAAACACCAGAAAGCACCGAGCGATTCTTCTCCTCGGGCTTCTTATCAAACAAGTCTGAAAAGGTGAACAAACATAAGGGTGAGTCATCGTTGAGAACTCAGTAAGGGTCAGACATAGGATAGGGTTTCTGAGGTCTGAGGTATGCCGAACCAACATATCTGCACAGAAAAAACACTTGTCCCATTTTAAAAGAGATGAGAAAGGAAAAGAAAAAAAAAGAAAAAAATATAAAAGTATGGAAAAAATGGCCAAAAGGCCATTTTCTTCTTCCTTCTCCTTCTCTGCCGTAAGCATTAGCCATGAAAGCTCCTTGTGAGCTCCAAAATTGATTTCTCCAATACTCGAAGAAGCTTTGAGGTAATCATACCAAACTGATCCATGTGATGAGTTAGGAAGTTATTACAGATCAGATTTTTTGAATTCAGCTCTGTTTGGAAACTGTGAGCTTCTGAAATTCCTACATAATTAAGGAACTACACCTTTAGTTGATTTTATGGTTCCTAAGCATTCCGTTTATCTTCTATTACGCCTTTTGTGTCAGGAGTGTGAGCTGAATCCTTATAGAAGTGCTGCCGAAATCCGTTTCTGATTTCCTGTACGGAAACTAAACTTCAGTTTTGTAATAAGGTATGGGTATATTACTGATCAGAGCAAAGAGTTACACATTTTGTACGGTTCAGATTTCTTTGAAAAAGCCGTATGTGAAAGCCACTTTTTCCTGTCTGAGTCCCATTTTTGGCGCCATTCTTGTGGGTCTATTTTGTGAATTCTGAATGTGTATTCTGTATCTCTGGATCATATGTGAACAGGGGTAGTCGGAAGTGCGGCCGAATCTCTGCTGAAATCCGTACCGGGACAGCTGATCGGAAAATTCTATTCGGTCTTCTACTTAAGGTAAGGGTTCAGTGTGTCTCTGGGTACTGCATTTTGAAGTACATTATAGAATGCGTATCGGAGTATATTGAGGCAAAGTTTGGTTTGAGGGGTTGGCTCGGTGATGCCAAACTTGGTCATATGGTATAAGCATTGGTGTGCAGGTCGCGGGATCAGCATTGAGGATGTGTATCTACACCTAAATGGTGTAAGTCTGTGTGATACACCTTTAAGGTGTTTGTGATATAACGGTGGGGATCATGACCCCGAGCTGGCCATGCTCTTGTGTGTAATTATATGTGTGCCTCGGCTAAGGCCGGGAAGACCGTCATTGTGCCTAACTACATCAAAATCCATTGTTTGACTTGCATTGCATTTGGTTGAATCTGCATTGGTTGAGCATGTGTATGTAATTACATGATTATGTGTATTCTTGTGTATCTGCGTTTTTCTTTGGTTGCAGGTTTCTTGTGCTCCAAGAAACTCTTTGCTTATACCTCAGCCCTTACTAAACTCTTTTGAGAACTTACCCCTTATTTCTTCATTTCAGGAGGATCTGACACGCAACCCGCTGAGTAGAGTCGGGGGTTGCTTTTGTGTGTGATATTTCAGGTACCATTTTGTGTGTTCCGATCTGTTGTGATTCGTATAGAGAAAATAAGGGGTAATGTCTGTTGTGTGTGTATATCGTTCTGGGATTTCCAATATCTGTGTGATCAACTTTTTCTGGATGTGTTGGGTGGTATTCAGTTCTGGAGTTCAGATTATGTTATTGAGCATTGTGGTTTTCTAACGGTTAAACTTTCTTATGAGTGTAGCAGCAGCAATATTTTACACATCGAGGACATTGGTTGGACCCCGGAGTGTCACCACCTCGCACGTTCTGTATGTATTCCAGTAACATTTTTATGGCTCTGTATATTGTAGATGACATGTATGCATGTAGAATTAGTAAAATCTGGGTTTTCGTCAAAAGTCAGATTTGTCTTTGGATTTTTCATTGGGAAGCATTCTGGGCAGATTATGTGCATGTTTGTGATTCTGAGTGTGGAATGCATGTTTTTATCAGTTTTGGGACTTTTATGTCCGAAAAGGTGTAAATCGCCCCGTATATCTATATGTGTAAGCATATGTGAGTAATACATGATTTGTGTGGAAAATTTCTGAGTAGGAAGCTTAAAATGAACTGTGGGGCCCACATACCCTGTGGGACCCACAGGGCCCACATACCCTGTGGGACCCACAGGGCCCACTTGTCAAATTTGATATGCTTGTGATCTGTTACCCCAACTGAGTGTGGCTACGGTGTTATATCAGAAATGTCAGTAGTCAGACAGAATCGGAAGACCTTTGAGGCTTTTAGCCTTATAGAAGAGGTTTCTCATATTTATCAGAGGCATGGTATCAGCCCGGGGTCCGGAATCCCCGCTACCGACAAAATAGATCCTGATAACATAATACAGAAGGAAACTTGTCAGACAAGTTATCCTAAAGCAGATAGTAGAATCCACCCGCATACCCTAGCCTATGCCATAAGCTATGTTTGGTATTACCGGGGCTAGAGGGAGCTGAGGACCAAATCGTAAATTCTTAAATAATGCGATGAAGGGTGAAGAAACCCCTAGGCGAAGTTCAACAGGTGAAGGCGAGGCCCCCCAGATAAAGGTGAAGTCCCTCCAGGAGAAGGCGAAACCGCCTCGGCAAAGGTGAAGTCCCTCCAGGCGAAGGCGAAGTCCCCAGGCGAAGGCGAAGGCAAAGTCCCCCAGGGCGAAGGCGAAGCTCCCGGGGCGAAGGCGAATTCCATCCAAGGGAAGGCGAAGTCCCCTAGGTGAAGGCGAAACCCCCAAGGAATAGGCGATGTCCCCCAGGCGAAAGCGAAGACCCCCAGGCGAAGGTGAAGTCCCCTAGGCGAAGGTGAAGTCCCCTAGGCGAAGGAGAAGTCCACCAGGGCGAAGGCGAAGTCCCCTAGGGCCACGTTGAAGTCCTCCAGGGCGAAGGCGAATCCCCCCGAGCGAAGGAGAAGTCTCCCAAGCGAATACTCTAGGCGAATCCGCCTATGCGAATCCCCTTCCTCAGATCAGGCGAACCCTCTTTCTCAGTTCATGCGAAGCCTCTTTCCAGATCATGCGAAGCCTCTTTGCAGATCGGCGAAGACCCTCAGACACACCAATCAGCCAAACTTAGCCCAAATTTACCCGACATGCATATTATAAGCATCCCAAAACGCATAGTCAAGGAAAAACTGAACCCTTACCTTGTACTCCGAAGATTTCTGAACCGAGCTTCCGCGCAAATTCCCAGAAACTGATTTCGGCAGAGTTTCGGCTTAGTTTCTGCCCAACTCCCTGTTGAAAAATCATTAAAAGATCACAGAATACATGTTAAGGAACCATAAAATCACAGATCTAAGTGGCTCCGCCCTACGCACCAGAAATTCAGATGTTAATGGTTTTTTACACCGAAGCTCATTTATAAAATATGATCCATAGAAAGTATATACCTTTTTCCGAGGAACAGTTTAATATATTTACCTCGAAGCTTGGGCAAGTATTCGTTGAGATCAGTTGAGCTCAAAACTTGAGCTCTCACCAAGTAGGCGAACAAAGGAGAGTGGAAGAAGATGAAGAAAAGAAAATGACAAATAATGTCATTCTCATCTCTTATATCTTCTTTTGACCGCCCCCTTCTCTCCCTCTCTCTCAATTTGGTGCCACTTGTCCCTTCTCTCCAACTTTTTATTCAACTTCAATTTAGTCCAACTGAACTTGCATAGCTTCCTAACGGGATCTCTAACTGAACTTTCATAGCTTCAGAAAACGGATCGTAATCATACAAAAATTACCTCGGAATTTGTCCAGCACATAGCGGTTGTAACAGAGAAGGTTCTTGTTATCTAATCACAACAATCATTAGCTTTTGTCAGGCATTGGGAAGGCTCTCAATCTTGAATTCTTGGGGTAAGGAAGGTTTCTTAACCTCGAATAGTGGGAAGGTTTGCATTGTTCAACTCAGTAGGAAGGTTCTTATGGAGAGAAGCAAGAAACACTCCTTTGCTTCACAGATAATGAGAAAGTTCTCATTATTCAATCATGACTTTTAGTAGTCAATCATCTATTTTAGTCGAGGAAAAGAGGTTCTCAACCTTGCATCTCTGGGACAAGGAATATTCCTTAGTCTGGAATAGTGGAAAGGTTTCCACTATTCAGCTTAATAAGAAAGTTCTTATTGAGGAAATAAAAGTTTCTTTTCTTCATGGATAAAGAGAAGGTCACATCTCATCAATTTCAGTCAAGCGAGTCAGGAAGGTTCTCAACCTCGCATGTCTGGGACAAGGAATATTCTTTAGTCTGGAATAGTGGGAAGGTTTCTACTATTCAGCTCAATAGGAAAGTTCTCATTGGTCGAAGGAAAGAAAGGTTTCTTTTCTTCACGGATAATGAGAAAGTTCTTGTTATCTATTCACATCTGATAAGGCCATTTTATGCTCTAATTTTGAGGAAGTATTTAATGGATTAAATTGAATATTGAATTGTTCTCCTCATAAAATTATTGATTTTGGCACTTCAGGATATTTTGGGGCAAGATGTAACAAAAGAAGAAACAAGAGGATCAAAACAAGGGAAATTTCGTGTTCTCGTGATCACCTGGTGATCACCTAAAAGGCAGGAGCTCTCAGTCCATCGCCTGGTGATCACCTGATGATCACCTAAAAGGCATGAGCTCTCAGTCCATCGCCTGGTGATCACCTGGTGATCACCTAAATTGCAGAGAGTCTCAAGCTGAAGCGAGATGATCACCTGGTGATCACCTAAATTGCAGAGAGTCTCAAGCTGAAGCGAGATGATCACCCGGTGATCACCTAAAATGCAGGGAGCATCAAGTTGCAGAGTAATGAAGTTGGTGATCACCTGGTGATCATCACCTGGTGATCACCTGACTTCGGGAATTGATCATGACCATTGATCTCTTTAATGAATCAATCTGAACCGTTGGTTGCAACTTGCCCTACTTTAAAAGAGAGCCTCATTCTCAGCAGCAAGGATCGATCATTTGCAGCAGCCAACATCTTCCTTGGAGCAAGAACACGCATGAAGCAAGCACCACCATCCAAGTTCCATTTCTTCACCTCTTTTAGATTAGAGCTAGGGTTTTCATCATTTTTCCGAGTAGAATCCAATTCTTAGCTCAGATTTAGTTGATTTCTTTTGCTTCACCTTCATTTGAGCTTTGTTCATCTCACACTCATTTCCACTCTAGAGCATGAGTTTCTTTCATTACTCTCCATTTATGCTCTTCATTAGCATGGGTAACTAATTTCCTATTATCTCTTAGGAATTTGTAAAGCTTGGATTATGGGTATATAATATTTTTGATGAATGGATATTGTTTGAACATTTATGTTTGTGTTCTCTGAAATTATTGATTAAATACCTTGAGAGAGGATTAATCTTGGTAAAATTAGACTTAGACATAAGCTAATTTTATTAGATCGTAGAGAAATGCATGTTAGGTTAATTATTGAATGAGAGTTCATAATTAACCTAGGAGAAAAATTGATTAATTCATAATAAATTAGGATGCAAGACATTGTGGCTAATTTATCTCTAAACACTCTTGAGAGAGGGGTTTAGACCAAATGTATTTTCCTACATAAATCCAAATAATATCCATGATTGTTTATGAGCCATTATATAATCCATGTACCCATGATCCAAGTGGAGCAAAATTCCTAGGAGATAATTTCATTAATCGGTTAATTAAATCCATCCGTCTCCATTTAGTCTAATTTAATCAATTTAGTCCCTTTTATTTAAGATAAGCTAGTATTTGGAACACATAGAATTAAAAGTCCTGTGGATCGACCCGGTACTTCCGGATTTATTACTTGCGACCACCGTACACTTGCGGTGAGTCACATCAAGTTTTGGGCGCCGTTGCCGGGGACTTGTCTTTTCTTTGTGTTTCTTAGTTATCTAGTTGACTCACTTGTTTGTTAGAAATTTTCTTCATTCTCAGGTACGTTGACTCTTGTGTATGCCCCGAACCAGAAGAGGGTCCGAATTTCTATACCACTCGGACATCACAAGAGCGGAAAGAGAGAACCGAAAACAAAGACAAATGGCCGAGGAAGCAAGACAAGAACTTTTGAGACTTCAAAGAGAAAATGCTGAATTTCGTGAAAGGCTGGATGCCGTTGAAAACAATGCCAACAACAACAACAATGCCAACAATGGAAATGAAGAACCGCCAGTCGACATGCCAATTCGGGATCACTTTCAACCGATAATTGCTGAAAATTATCATGGCATTGCTCGTCCAAATGTACAAGCCCGGAACTTCACCATTTCACCCGGCTTAATCAATCTAGTGCAAAACAATCAGTATAGTGGACTACCGAGTGAAGATCCGAATCACCATCTTGTGAGTTTTCAAGAATTGTGTGATACAATCAAGATAGAAGGAATCACCCAAGATGCTATTAGACTCACACTCTTCAGTTTTCGTTGAGAGACAAAGCTAAAGCGTGGTTGCTTTCCACTAATTCCGAGATGATGACTACATGGAGTGAGGTTGCCCAACGGTTTCTAGTTAAGTTCTTTCCACCCGGGAAAGCTTCCAAGCTTCGGTCTGAAATTAGCAACTTCCACCAAAATGACTTTGAGTCTCTATATGAAGCATGGGAGAGGTACAAGGAACTCCTTCGAAAATGCCCACATCATGGTTTTCAAGATTGGGTTCAAGTGGAAATGTTCTACAACGGTCTAACGGCACAAACTCGAACCATAGTGGATGCCACAGCCGGTGGTACTTTGATGAAGAAAACTGCTCAAGATGCAAGAAGTCTATTAGATGATATGGCTTCTAATAGTTCTCAATGGCCATCGGAGAGAGCCGGCGGGCATAGAAGAGGTACTATTGAAGTGGACCAATTGACTCAGTTGCAAGCTCAGATGTCCGCCATGGCTAACATGATGTCAAAAATGGTACCAAATCAAAGGCAAGATGCTCATGTGGCGAATGTTGAGTATTATGAACATGAACCGGAACCGACTCAAGTTCACTATGTCAGTCAAGGCAATGCCGGGTATCGTCAACCACAACAAGGTAGTCAATATCGACCCAATGCTCAAGGAAATTATCAAGGAAATTATTCCTCTCAAGGTAATTACCCAAGAAATTACAACAACCAAGGGAACTATCAAGGTAATTACCAACCTCAAGGTAACTTTCATGCACAAGAAAATGTGGGTGCACCAAGAGCTCAACCATACAAACCACCTTTTGAGAGGCGGAATCAATATGATGAAGGTCAAGCATCTACGGATCGAGTGACAAGAGTTGAAAGGGATAATGAGCAATTGAAGAGGGATAATGAGGAAATGAAGAGACAACTCGCACAACTCACCGCTCAAATGGCTCAAATGACCAAGAGAGAGTTTCCAAGCAACACGGAAGTAAATCCCAAGGATCATTGCAAGGCAATCCATTTGAGGAGTGGAAAAGAGCTCCCGGAAAGGAAAGGAAGTGAAGAAGTAGTGGTTGAAGAACCAATTGTCATTGAGGAAGTGAGTAAGAAAGTGGTTCAAGACAAAGGAAAAGAGAAGATGGAAAGCATCCCGGAGGAGGACGAGCTTCAACCCAAAGTGGTGGTTCCAACACAACAACCACCACTCCCAAATATTGTATCCTCCCTCCCGTATCCTCAAAAATTTCAAAAGAAAAAGGTTAATGAGCAATTTTCTAAATTCTTAGATATGCTTAAGAAGTTAGAAATCAATATTCCCTTGCTTGATGCTATTGACCAAGTGCCTAATTATGCAAAGTTTTTCAAAGATGTTTTGTCAAAGAAGAAGAAATTTGGGGATTTTGAAACCGTGTACTTATTGGAAAAATGTAGTGTTGAATTGCAAAGCAAATTACCACGAAAGTTAGCGGATCCGGGTAGCTTCACAATTCCTTGCATCATTGGAAATTCATGCTTTGACAAAGTGCTTTGTGATTTAGGTGCTAGCATAAACTTGATGCCGTTGTCCATATTTAATCGGTTAGGAATTGGGGAGGTTAAGCCATCCACTATTTGTTTGCAATTAGCAGATAGGTCCATCACCTACTCTAAGGGTATTGTTGAGGATGTGCTTGTCAAAGTGGACAAATTTGTTTTCCCGGTGGATTTTGTTGTCTTAGATATGGAAGAAGATCGGGAAGTCCCAATCATACTCGGAAGACCATTTCTTGCAACCGGAGGCGCAGTCATCAATGTTAAGGATGGTGAAGTTGCATTGACCGTAGGAGATGAAAAGGTGGTTTTCAATATTGTGAAGACAATGAAGCAACAAGATGATTTACCCACTTGCCACCGGGTAGACATTGTGGATTCATGTGTGGTAGAATTTCTTTCCTCTATTCTTCCACCAAATGATTACTCATCATGTCTAGCTTTGCATGAATTGCATGATTTAAAAACCTCTTGTGATATGAATGTGGATGGATATGACTCGGTTGAATGTCTTGATGAGGATGTTGACTTGAATGTTATGAATGATGATGCATCTCAAGTTAGCTTTTCAAATGATTCATGTGGTGAAATTCAATGTGAAAATGACTTGAAAAATTTGGATGATAGTTCACATGTTGAAGTTGATGTTTTGGATGTGAATTTGATAGATGAAATTGAATCTTCTGTGCCTAAGATAGAATTGAAACCTTTACCGGATCATTTGAAGTATGCATTTCTGGGTGAAAATTCTGAATTTCCGGTCATTGTGTCATCTTCTTTGAGTGAATTTGAGGAAAAGAAATTACTTGATGTGTTAAAGAAGCATAAATCGGCAATGGGGTGGACTATTTCGGATATTAAGGGTATTAGTCCTTCAATTGTGACCCACAAGATTTTGATGGAAGAGTCTTATACTCCATCCGTCCAACCCCAACGTAGATTGAACCCGGCCATGAAAGAGGTTGTAGAAAATGAAATAAAAAAATGGTTAAAGGCGGGTATCATCTATCCGATTTCAGATAGTTCTTGGGTTAGTCCGACCCAAGTTGTCCCCAAGTTGGGGGGAATGACCATTGTGACGGGTGATAATTGTGAGATCATTGCCACAAGAACCGTCACAGGATGGCGGGTGTGCATCGATTACCGTAAGGTAAACAAAGCAACCCGGAAAGATCATTTTCCCTTACCCTTTATTGATCAAATGCTAGATAGAATTGCGGGACATGAATTCTATTGTTTTTTAGATGGGTATTCGGGATATCACCAAATTTCAATTGCACCGGAGGACCAAGAGAAAACCACATTCACTAGTCATTGTGGTACATATGCATTTAGGAGAATGCCCTTTGGTTTATGTAATGCTCCTGCAACTTTTCAACGGTGCATGTTTGCTATTTTCTCTGATATGATTGAAAAGTTCATGGAAGTCTTTATGGATGATTTCTCGGTTTTTGGTGATTCATATGATGTTTGTTTGCACAACCTTTCTCTTGTTTTACAAAGATGTCGAAACTAATCTCATTCTCAATTGGGAAAAGTGTCACTTCATGGTGAAAGAGGGAATTGTCTTTGGGGCACAAGATTTCAAGAAAGGGTATTGAGGTGGATCGAGCAAAGACCGCTGCGATTGAGAAACTCCCACCGCCAGCGAATGTCAAGGGAATTCGGAGTTTTCGGGACATGCCGGTTTTTACCGGAGATTTATCAAGGATTTCTCAAAGGTTAGCAAACCTCTTTGCAACCTTTTGGAGAAAGAAGCGCCTTTCAAGTTTGATGATGAATGTATGAAGGCCTTTGAGATATTGAAAGAGAAGTTGATCACAGCTCCTGTTGTTGTAGCTCCCGATTGGTCACAACCATTTGAAATCATGTGTGACGCCAGTGACTATGCCGTCGGGGCCGCGTTGGGTCAACGAAGGGATAAAATTTTCAACATCATTTACTATGCAAGCAAGACACTTGACACGGCTCAACGGAATTACACAACCACGGAGAAAGAGATGCTAGCTCTAGTGTTTGCATTAGACAAGTTCAGGTCATACACAATTGGGACCAAGGTCACTGTTTTCACGGATCACGCCGCCATTCGCTACTTATTTGCTAAAAAGGATGCAAAACCGCGCCTTATTCGGTGGATTCTTCTTCTACAAGAGTTTGACCTTGAGATCAAGGATAAGAAAGGTAGCGAGAATGTGGTAGCGGACCACTTATCGAGGCTAGAGTTAGAGGACACGTCGGTGAGTGAACCCATCCAAGAAGCCTTTCCGGATGAGAAGTTGTTTAATGTTGAAGGCAAATTGCCATGGTTTGCCGACTTGGTGAATTTTCTTGTTACAGGCTTATTACCGCCGGACTTCTTACCTGGCCAAAAGAAAAAGTTTTTAAGTGAGGTCAAACATTATCATTATGATGAACCGTTATTGTTCCGACGGTGCGCCGATCAAGTCATTCGAAGATGTGTTCGGATGAGGAATTTACCAAGATTCGAGCATTGTCATTCTATGCCCGCCGGAGGACATTTTGGACCATCTAAAACCGCGAAGGTGCTACAAAGTGGATTTTATTGGCCATCATTGTTTAAGGATGCGTACACCTATGTGAAGACTTGTGGTAGATGCCAACAATTGGGGAATATATCAAAAAGACAAGAAGGACCACTCCAAAATATTTTTGAAGTGGAGTTGTTTGATGTTTGGGGAATGGATTTCATGGGACCGTTCCCGACTTCGTTTGGAAAGTCCTATATTTTGGTTGCAGTGGACTATGTCTCGAAATGGGTAGAAGCGGTGGCAACTACAACCAATGATGCCAAGGTAGTGGTGAAATTCATCAAGTCGAACCTCTTTTCACGTTTTGGAGTTCCCCGCGCCATTGTGAGTGATGAAGGTAGTCATTTTTGCAACAAGCTCTTCACAAAATTGTTGACAAAATATGGTGTTCGGCACAAAATTACACTTGCATACCATCCTCAAGCAAATGGGCAAGCGGAAGTATCAAACCGGGAAATCAAGAATATCTTGGAGAAAACGGTAAATCCAACCCGGAAAGATTGGGCAATGAAGCTAGATGATGCATTATGGGCTTATCGAACCGCTTTCAAAACGCCCATTGGGATGTCTCCATTTAGTTTGGTGTACGGAAAAGCGTGCCATTTACCGGTTGAATTGGAACATCGAGCGTTTTGGGCCATCAAGAAGTTGAACTTAAATTGGGAAGATTCCGCCGCTCACCGGAGCCTTCAACTTAATGAGCTTGATGAGTTTCATACGGAAGCATACGAGAACTCCCGGATTTACAAGGAGAAAACAAAAAGATGGCATGACACTCGTATTGAGAAGAAAGAAATCCGACCGGGTCAACAAGTGTTATTGTTTAACTCCGCTTGAAGCTCTTTCCGGGGAAGTTGAAATCAAGGTGGTCTGGACCTTTTACGGTGTCAAATGTTTTTCCATGGGGTGCCATTGAATTGAGAGGTGTTAGTGGTGAACCATTCAAAGTCAACATTCAAAGGGTAAAGCCTTATTTTGGTGAAGAAATCCGAAAATTGGCCAACATCTCTTTGGCAGACCCAACCCATGAATTTCCGAGCTCAAGAACGTCGAGCTAGCGGCGATTAAACCAAGCTATCCCGTATCCTTTATTTTAGCATTAATGCATTTAGTATGATTAGAAAAGATGGGAAGAGAGAGATTGAATTTTCTTGGGTGTGCCGTGCATGTGATGAAAATGTTTTGGAAAAATGAGAAAATGAATGGCTTTAGTGAGATGTGATTTGTACCATTTAGAAACATGAAATAGGACAATCAATTTTCACTATGACTTGTAGATGTTTTGGAGGAAGGTATTTAAGCAGGTTGAAGATAATGGCAAATGGAGGATTGTTGAAAGGGACGTTTAGGCGTGAAAGGAAAACTTGTGTTCACAGGGATTTGAGTTGATCACCAGGTGATCACCGGATTTTTATTCAAACAGGGCTTGAGTCCCTGGATTTTAGATGATCACCCGATGATCACCTCAACTCAGGTAAGTGTTCACAGGGATTTCAGATGGTCACCCGGTGATCATCGGATTTTTATTCAAACAGGACTTGAGTCCCTGGATTTTAGATGATCACCCAATGATCATCTCAACTCAGGATTTTAAACAAGGAGGCTTGAGTCCCTGTATTTTAGGTGATCACCTGGTGATCACCAGAGGTAAGTGTTCCAAGGGGTTTGAGGTGATAAGGCAGAGGCTTACTTTGAATCTTTCAAGGAACGCAATGTCATTCACATGCGAGGCTTTGACGGTCAGAATCCAAACAATAAGGAGTTGTGGAAAACAGTCCAGGCTATGAAATGGGAGAATTTTTGCAGACCTCATGGATCCGCATCCATGACCCTTGTATGGGAGTTCTATGCAAATGCCAAGTCTGAGCTGCAAAATAATTATGGCTGCTCTCAAATTGTTATGAGAGGGTGCACAATCCAGTTTGACCAAGCCACAATTCGCCAGGTCCTTGGCTTGGACTTCAACACGCAGTCGGTTTGCGGAGACCTCAAAGAAGAGGACGTGGATAATGAACTTCTAGGGAAGCCCGCTCCATGGACAACAACAAAGACCAAATCAACCCACTTTATCGCTAGAGTGCTTTCCAAATGAGTTGAAGGCATGGCATCATTTTGTCAATGCCTCCATATTGCCATCAAGCACGACTCATATCGTGAATCTTGAGTATGGTCGACATTTGTACATGATCAAGAAGTGCATGCCGTTCAATGTAGCTGATGTCATCTTGACTCATCTGAAGGCGCGTATCCTTGATAAAAAGGACTGCAAGATTGTTTTCCCAGAGTTGATTACAAAACTCTGCGCAAAGGCGGAGTTGATCTTGCCAAATGATGAGCACTTGCGTCCATCTCTACTGCAGGAAACAAGGATGCGGACTCACAACCTCTGATTGCGGACTCCAGACCAGTAACTGTTGCTATGTTTCGGGAGAGTCTAGCAGCTGAGAGAACGTGGTATACACAACAAATGCACGAGCACCGAGCGTGGCATACACAACAAATGCACGAGCACCGAGCGTGGCATACAGAACAAATGCACAAGCAGCGACAGTGGATGAAGCAGCAGTTTGAGGACCTCATCTCGACGAGGATGTTTAGCAGGAGACCTCGCCCGTCGGCTGTAGCTACCACTTCAGCACCACATCCCGTTTCGCCTCCACCCCAGGATCCGGATTCATAGACCGTCTCTCTTTCTCTCCATTTTTCAGACTTCATAGACAGTTGCTTACTTTTGCTCCTCCCAACATTGAGGCAATGTTTAGCCTAAGTGTGGGGGGGTTAGTACGGTTAGTACATTTACTTGATGAACTCGTATTTTGGTATTACTCTAACCCAGTTTATCTTTTGCTGTCATGTGTGTTTATCTTCTTTAGTTGGTGCGCAAAAAGGAGCGAAGCCTCCTCATTTCTCTATCTCCTCTATTTCTCTCTCACTCAAAAAAGGGCGGTATCACTTTTCTTATCTCTTTCATTAGTTGAATGTTTAATTCAGTATTTTTGCCATGAGTGATTGAGGATGAATGATTGAATGATAGCATGAACGATATGAACATATGAATGATTGATTTTGTGACGCATGGGACTTGATGCGAAGATTGTTTGAATGTACCACATTTCCAGGGAGAAAGAGCTGATTGTATATGATGTTGTTGCATGGAAATGGTACAGCAAAGGACAAAGAAAGCCCACAACTTGGAGATTAGAGTGAACTCGAATAAAGGGCGGTACTTTAGTTTCAATACTTTGTCTTGAGCATGACATAATATTTTGGCCTCTTAAGTGTGTTTGACACTAAGTGTGGGGGAAGTGGAACTTTTGAACCTCCTTATTTGCATGTCCTCTTTTGCATTAGGTAGATTCATGTTTTATTTCATTGTTTTCATTTTCTTTTAGGACTTAGGTTGCATTTAGGACCCGATGCTCCAATGAATTGAGTTATGGCAAAGATCTGGTATTGATTAATATGCATTTGATCTTATAGGTGGTGAAAATTTATTCTCATGCTTCAAATAGAAATTTTAACCATGTGAGATTTTGTGCCAAAATGTTTCCAATGCATGAAATTTGAGTGAATTGATCGTTCTTGAGAGCATCTTGCTAAGTGTTCGAGCTAGAACTTGCTTGTTTGGAACCATTGCAAACCTACAATTGTTGTATGTTAAGTCGGGACGATGATGGCAATTTAGGATGAGCCTATTTTCCCAAATAGCCAACCTAAGCATTTTTACCATTAGATAAACCCATGTTGAGCCTGAAGACTGAATTCTTTCATCACCCACATCATGAGCCATTCCTTTCTCTATATTATCTTCTTGTCCATGAAACATTTTGAGTGGGCATAGGTATAAAAAAAAATGTGTGGTTGGTTCAATGTTGAATTTGGGAAATTTTTAATTGTTGTGCTATGTTAGGAGATCGGATGGTGGGAATACATCTTGGAAAAGTTTTGTGCCCTTCTACGAAAAGAAAAGAAAAGAAAAGCATATGAAAGCAAGAAATGGGCACTTGTATTTTTGTTTATGTCAGGATGCGTTTTATTGTTAAAGGGGTTTATTTGTTGAAAGTGGTGTTGCTTTATATATAAAAAAAAAGAGAGCAAGTTTGGGTATTTTCGTACTTTTCATGTATAAGTGCCCCAATGTTTGTAAGCTCGAATGTTTCATATAAGCCCCACCAATAATAGCCTTCAACCGAAATCAATTCTCACCAAACCAGCCTCGTTACAACCTTAATGAAAGACCATCTGACTGATAAGGCATACACCTCTCTTCGGGGATTCGAGTAGAGGAGTTTTGGTTCACTTGCAAGCTTATGGATAGAAAACACTTGGCAAGATAAATATACACACATGCACGCCCACTTTCGAACCAGAGTGAAACACTGAGGGAGTGATCCTTTATTTCTGGCATTGAGAATAAATTTTTAAGAACCTGTTAGATCATTTTCATATATATTAATAATTGATCTTTGTTGTAACTCAACTTCTGTGGGCATTGGTAGTTGTGCATGTAGATAGGATTTGCTTGAGGACAAGCAATTGCTTAAGTGTGGGGGTATTTGATAAGGCCATTTTATGCTCTAATTTTGAGGAAGTATTTAATGGATTAAATTGAATATTGAATTGTTCTCCTCATAAAATTATTGATTTTGGCACTTCAGGATATTTTGGGGCAAGATGTAACAAAAGAAGAAACAAGAGGATCAAAACAAGGGAAATTTCGTGTTCTGGTGATCACCTGATGATCACCTAAAAGGCAGGAGCTCTCAGTCCATCGCCTGGTGATCACCTGATGATCACCTAAAAGGCATGAGCTCTCAGTCCATCGCCTGGTGATCACCTGGTGATCACCTAAATTGCAGAGAGTCTCAAGCTGAAGCGAGATGATCACCCGGTGATCACCTAAATTGCAGAGAGTCTCAAGCTGAAGCGAGATGATCACCCGGTGATCACCTAAAATGCAGGGAGCATCAAGTTGCGAGTAATGAAGTTGGTGATCACTGGTGATCATCACTGGTGATCACCGACTTCGGGAATTGATCATGACCATTGATCTCTTTAATGAATCAATCTGAACCGTTGGTTGCAACTTGCCCTACTTTAAAAGAGAGCCTCATTCTCAGCAGCAAGGATCGTTCATTTGCGCAGCAGCCAACATCTTCCATGGAGAACAACACGCATGAAGCAAGCACCACCATCCAAGTTCCATTTCTTCACCTCTTTTAGATTAGAGCTAGGGTTTTCATCATTTTTCTGAGTAGAATCCAATTCTTAGCTCAGATTTAGTTGATTTCTTTTGCTTCACCTTCATTTGAGCTTTGTTCATCTCACACTCATTTCCACTCTAGAGCATGAGTTTCTTTCATTACTCTCCATTTATGCTCTTCATTAGCATGGGTAACTAATTTCCTATTATCTCTTAGGAATTTGTAAAGCTTGGATTATGGGTATATAATATTTTTGATGAATGGATATTGTTTGAACATTTATGTTTGTGTTCTCTGAAATTATTGATTAAATACCTTGAGAGAGGATTAATCTTGGTAAAATTAGACTTAGACATAAGCTAATTTTATTAGATCGTAGAGAAATGCATGTTAGGTTAATTATTGAATGAGAGTTCATAATTAACCTAGGAGGAAAATTGATTAATTCATAATAAATTAGGATGCAAGACATTGTGGCTAATTTATCTCTAAACACTCTTGAGAGAGGGGTTTAGACCAAATGTATTTTCCTACATAAATCCAAATAATATCCATGATTGTTTATGAGCCATTATATAATCCATGTACCCATGATCCAAGTGGAGCAAAATTCCTAGGAGATAATTTCATTAATCGGTTAATTAAATCCATCCGTCTCCATTTAGTCTAATTTAATCAATTTAGTCCCTTTTATTTAAGATAAGCTAGTATTTGGAACACATAGAATTAAAAGTCCCTGTGGATCGACCCGGTACTTCCGGATTTATTACTTGCGACCACCGTACACTTGCGGTGAGTCACTGTCAACATCTCATCAACTTCAGTCAAGCGAGTTGGGAAGGTTCTCAATCTCGCATCTCTGGAAGAAGAAATATTCCTTAGTCTCGAATAGTGGGAAGGTTTCCGTTATCCACCTAAATAGGAAAGTTCTTATTGAGCCGAGGGAAAGAAAAGTTTTTTTTCTTCACGTATGATAAGAAAGTTCTTATCTTTCGACAAAATCATTCATCAATCTAAGTCGAGGAACATGAGAAGGTTCTTATGAATAACTCACGGATGATAAAGTTTCTTTCTTTCATGAATTACTCGACGGACAAAATTTTAGGTCATTTCTACTTTACATGTTCCATTTCTCATGAAACATGCAAAGGGGGCACCTGTTGACGCCCAATTTTGTCCGCATTAGTAATTTATGTTGTAATAATATCTAGTTCGTAATTTTGTGATTTTTATCATTTTCATGTATTTATTATCATTTTTGTTGTTTCACGAACTTTTATCATTTTTATTATTTCATGTGTTTTTCGTCCTTTCTATTATTTCATGTGCTATCATTGTTTCCACAATTTTATGTACCGTTATCACTATTCTAGTCATTTTATTGTGTCCAATCTAGAATTAAATTGTGATTTTTTTCTTTTCTTAGTTAAAATTAAAAAAATGAAAAGATAAAATAATTTTTTTATAAAAAAAAGGAGGAAGAGGGACGCATGCTCCCATGAATAAGCCAGCAAGCTCCCACGCCAATGCTCCTCACCCATCCATCAAAATTGAATTCAAACTCTATCATCATTGAGGTAAGCTTTTGTCAATCAAACATATGGGGTTTGGCTCTGCAACAAAATACGATTGAGCAAAACTCTCACCGGACTCCACTTCATCCTCTCCGATTTGCAGCCCTCATCACTAACTTCCACAACCATTAGCTCCACCACATCATGACAGAGCCAACCAACCTTTCCAATCCGCCAGAGATGGCCTGGCGGAGGAGAGTTGGTCGAAAACCTGTCTCCGATTCATAACCCATTTTCTCTCCAGCCAGAGATCCATTGGCTGCAAAACCACCTCCAAATGCCTCCTCCACCGTCGACGCACCAACCGGCACCAGAACCGCCGCCAGAATCGGTCGCCGCCACCGCTGCAACTTCCGAGGAAGTCGTGATGTAGAAGATGAGTTTTAATGTTATTGGTAAAATCACAACGTTAGTCCATTTCCCTTTACTTTTGGCTGTGTTTCATTTAAACCCCTTAGTTGTCCTTAGTTTCGTTTAAGCCACCCTATTAAGTTTAAAACTTGAAAAATTGGGCACTATTGCCAAAACCTTTTCTTTTATTTGATATCTTTATAAATCTCTTACACTAAATGGTGTAGTTTTATTTCTAAGATATTTTGAGCCTCACTTGGTAATGTAAATTATCAGGCCCAATCAGCCAGATACCAAAGCCCAGAATGGCCCAATAAGACCTAGCGAAAGGTCAAGTCGGTAGCATAAAATAAGGGTCATACTGAAAAATCGGACAACCTGAGGGATATTCCAAGACCATACATACCCGAACAACCTAAGGGGTTACCCGAACAACCTACGGGACATTCCCAGACCATACATGTTCGAGACCCCAGTGACTCTATATTGAGATATTACAATATTGTCACTCCATTACAATGGTCTATAAAAGCACTAATCATACACATATTTCAAGGTAACTGTTCACTCTCACTCACTCTGGTGTTGTCAAATCCCTTTCCCAGAATTCACCTATACTGACTTGAGCGTCGGAACACCAGAAAGAGGGCCCCCTCCATTTTGCCTGTTTGGTATCTTAACTCACCGTACTTTTGCTGATTCTGATGGCATCAACCAACATCATAACTAGATAACCTTAACATCATAGCATAGTGACGGCAGCCACCGAAGAGCCGTCTCCAAAAGGCACCATCTGTGAGAACAGAGGTGGCCCACAAGATCAGCCTCCCTAAACGGAGCACGAGCGTCAAATCTCGTTCCAACCCATCTTTGCCAAAAGGAGGAGATTCTACCAATGGCTTCACGGCTGGCCCAAATTACCAAAGCTCATCTGAAGAAACCACCAACGGCGTGACCTCTCTGTGGCCCACCTCCAGCCTTCACCGGAGTGATCTCAGACAGAAAGCAGACTTCGATCCAGCACTGCTCCAGGTAGTATAAGTTGTACTCAGGGAAGAATGGAGGAACAGCCACCGGTCCGAATGTTCTAGCAGGTCGCGGATAGAGCACTGCTCACGACAAGGATCCCCAAGTGTGGAGGTCGTACATCAGAGGGCCCGACTAGAATCGCCCCTGGACGATCGGAGGTGCCAAAGGTCCAGGTCCTCAGGGGAGCGTGAAAGAAAACTATCCTAAGGCCGGAATGACTCATCACTGAGGATCCAAGGGATGAGATCATCTGCTAAATGTTGCACTGCCTGAAGTAAGTGGAAAGAGATTCCAGAAGAACTGAAGTTAGACGCGAAGTAATCCCAGAGGATGGCCCATTTGTCCGTCACCCGCTCGAAGTTTAAAATGACAATGGAGACCCAGATACCTTTATCCAAAAGTACAAAAGGGTGATGAAGTTAAAGGGAGCTAACGAAGCTACCCTGTGCAAATGTTTCGAAGTGGCGCTTGGATGACCAACTTCAGCCTTGTACAACTCACTGCCTCCCGATTCGGTCACATCTTTCGGGGATCTGGTCAAGAAGTTTGCCACTCACTTCACTGGGTGCAAGAAGTTAGCCAAGAAGGCCATTCAATTGTTTGATATCAAACAAAGACCAAATGAGACCATTTTGGAGTTCGTGGACATGTTCAACATGGAGGCAGTTCATGCTTCCAGACTTAACAGAAAACATCCTGATAATCGCCTTCACCAAGGCACTTCTCTTGAACTCAAGACTGGCCTATGAGCTATCTCGGAAGAACATAACCAGTGTTGAGGAGATGTACATAGTCACCCAGGAGCATATGATTGCACAAGAGCTGATGTCCCAGAGAGAAGAGAAGCAGGACACCAAAGACAATTGAGAGCAAAAGAGACACCCCCAGAAACCCACAATCATCAGGCATTCGGGTGGTTGGGGACGGGGGCATAAGAAGCCATTCGAGAGGAACCAGAGTTTTACACCACTAAACACGACCCGGACTAGCATTCTCACAGCTTTGCAAAAGTAACGAGACATTAGTTGGCCGAGGGCCATGCACGAAAAGGCAAAGCGCAACCAATCCAAGTACTGTCAATTTCATAAGGACAACGTGCACGACACCGAACAATGCTACCAACTGAAGAGATACATCGAGCACCTCATCAAAAAGGGTTCCCTGAGAGAGTACTTCATGATGCCTACGAATGAAGGACCTTCCCGAGGTAAGGAGAAAACCGAAGATGAAGTTACTGTTTTGGACAAGAGGATCAAGGGAAGGAAGTCTCCACCACAAGCAACATGTATTGTCAACACCATCAACACCACACTTGGATACAACGCTAGGAAGAGGAAGGCAAGGGAAATTGCATCCTTGAGCTTCCAAGACCCAGCCCTGATGATCAAAAGAGCTGATGGTTCAAAAGTTAAATTCCTGCACTATGACCCGTTGATCATCACCCTTTGCATTAGCATCGTTGATGTCAGGAGGGTCCTCTGTGATGATGGCTCGAATGCTGACGTCCTATTAACCAAAGGATTCAAGAGGTTGAACATCAAGTCAACCCGATTGAACCTAGTCAAGACCCTTACATACGGAGTCGGATCCAATGAGTTGCTTGTCCTAGGGTGCATCGAGCTCCCAACTACGTTCATAGGATCATGGCCTGAATGGAAATCCCGGTACACAACATTGATGGTCAAATAGATGGTCGTAGACGTCCCTTCGGCTTACAATGCAATAGTCGGAAGAGAAACTCAAGGAGCGATTCACATGTGAAGTGATGTGAAATACCTCACCATCACCTTCGAGACTGAGGATGGCAACACCTCGATTTATGTTAGCCAGAAGGTAGCCAAGGACATCACGATGATTGCTCAGAAGATCCCGAAGACAAGCAGCGCAAAGGAGGAAGAAGATGAAGCTTTGGAAACTAAAGAAGTGACACATCTAGGTCCAGGAACAAGTGCTCCTAGCACTCCATGGTTCGAGCAGTAGTGACCCTCTTCCATAGTTCTGGGGCCATTTTATTTGCGTCCTCATCATCCATGAGGTTATGATCCTCATGAATGAGCCATCTGAGCTCCCAGGGGATGAAATGCTCCCCATAGTAGACAACATAAGTGGGTTCGGGGTGCATCATGATATTGATTGTCACCAAACATCCGGGAGAGATTCTCGAAGATATTCTAAAAACATTGTATATTCTAAGTTACACTTTTATTACTTAATAAGAAGTCTGTAGGAAGGATGCTCGGAGCTTGTTCTTCGGCAACCACAATTGCCTTATACATCCCTCGGAACCTGCCCCTTTTGTCGGAAGATGGACCCGCTCGATCATAAGCATCGAACAAATCTTCAAAAGTGGTGTTATCTTCCTCCAAGCATACCAGATAGTGAATTTCTTGTGGTCCGGTGGAAGGAGGAACTTCGGGAGCCACTTGTTCAGGCTTGCCATCCTCCCCCATTTTTCTTTTCTTCGGCTCATCAACCAGAGGCTTCGAAGTGTTGGCCTTGGAAGTTTTGCCCTACTTTTGGGCTTCCTTGAAAATATTCTCAAAAATGACTTACGGAGCCATCTCTGCAAAAAGGACAAGACAATTATAGTTAATACATAATGAATGCAAAAGAAATCAAAGAAAGAAATTGAACCTTGAACAAAAGCATCATGCGAGATTTCACCCCGAAGATGCTGGATTAATGTCAGGTCTTGTGACGTTAGGGGCCTCTCCTTGATGTCGACGTCCATCAAGTCCCCTTTGATCAGTCCCAAATGGGAAAGGACTCTCTAGGTTATCAACCTCTAGTATATCAGGATTGGAAACGGCTCAGGGCAAGTTTTTGCACTATATGTAGATTCCATGATGCATCAGACTCCATGTAGAAGAATTCCATGTGCCATCCCTTTCTACTCGAGGGCAAGTTACAGATAAGATTGAACTTCTGTGAAGGGTTTCCTCTAACCCCGAAGTAATAAAAACAATTTCGGTGGCTCGATATTATCTTGTAGAACTACAGAAAGGGCAAGATCTTCGGCTCAATCTCAAACACTTGGAACAACATCAGGGAGGCATTTATGTGGCAATACGTATTTGGGCTCATTTGGTTAACTTCTAAACCATGACACTCGGTCATTTCCTGAACAAAAGGGTGCAGGGTGAACCCGAAATGTAGAGGCCTTCAAATGAATTAACGGTAAATGGTTGAAGTTAGAATTTATAATTTAATTGTAATGTATTAAATGCATATTGTATGGCATTAGAAATTAAACTAGACTTGTGTGCAAGTAGAGGTTATTTCTGGAAAAATTCGGTTTAAGAATGACATCAAGGGTATTTTGGTCATTTCGATAAAATACAGTTAGGAAGTATCAAATTTCAATTTGAGAGGTTTAAAATCATGTTATGTAATAACATGATAAGTTTTAGAACCAAACTATGTGTTGTTTGAGAAAAATAGTTATTTAAGTGGTTAGTGACCTAGATGTAACTTTGTAAAATTTAAGTACCTTCTTGTCCTAGCATTAATGGTCAAAGTTGACAATTTAAATGAGAGATTTGGGCCTCAGTATTGCTGGAGTATTGGTGTTGGGCTTGAGGAGGAAGAGGATGAGGTTAATTGAAGAATTGGGCTAAGTAGCCCAAATTTGTTGTAGGTCCCACACAAGATTTTATAGCTCATCATTCTCTCTTCTTCCTCATCCACACGTATCAGCCATTTCCAACAACTTCTTCTTCTAAAAACTCAAAGCTTAACCTTCCCAAGCCAAAATTCATCAATTTCTTTAAGGAGAAAGGTGGTTTATGAGCAATCAACTATGGTGAAGCTTAATCTCACCTTTGATTGATTGAGGTAATTAGTTCTTCTTTTTGTGTTTGAGTTTAGGAAGGATGAGTTTAGTGCCCTAGCTGAGTTTTCACAAATTTATGGCTATTTGAGAGTATTTTTAATGCTAAATGATGTTATGGAAGATGCTAGGGCCATAAGGGAGTATAGGCGAGCTTATTGTGCTTGGGTGAGCTTTTAGGTTTTGGGTAAGGCATGAATCCGAATTTGGAAGTTGCCCAATGTTAAATTTTTGTTTAATCTTGATGCTAGATTGCTTAATTATGTGTCTTGATGATGGTTTAGGCACAAGGAAGTAAGGTTGCACACAAGTTAGGAGTGTTGAGCTATAGTTGTGTTTTTGCAAGGTTTTGCTCCAAGGTATGGGGTTTCTAACCTAATGCACTCAATTCCTCTATACCTTACATGTGTATTGAGATGTTGAGGATGAGATATGAAGTAGTTGTTAAGCTTTGGTTGAGTAAAATGAAAGTTTAGTGAATGTATACACCAAATAAGTACAATCTGTGTATGTCAGATTGTAGAGGTAATTTGAGCTGTTTGGCTTGCTTCAAAAATCCTTATTTTTGGTCTGACCTATTCTACAGAAGATGAGAAACAAGTGGAATTTTACAGATTGTAAATTTTAGTTGTATTGAGTGAGTTATGGTCATCCAAAGTTGGTACTCCAAATCAGGCCAAGGCTGCGAGAGGGAGGAACTGGAGTCAAGCGGCCGCCTGACCTCCGCCAGGCTCGCTATACCTCTAAAACTTGAGGCAGGTGACCGCCTGACCAAAAGTTCGGGTCGCCTAACCTCTGCCAGGCTCCCTGTACCTCTAAAACTTCAGGCAGGCGACCGCCTGACCAAAATCGTCGGGTCGCCTGACCTCCGCCCGGCTCCCTAACCATTTGGAACCTTGAGTCAGGCCACCGCCATTCGAGTTGGGTCGTCCGGGCCTCACCCGAGTCCCCGAAATGCACAATTATCAGTTGGTTATATGGATTCTCAGACATCACCTACTAGTTGCTAATCAATTATTAGAGGTTATTGAGTGGAATCAAAGCAGACCTTTAATTAGATATCTTACTTGAGAATGTTTATATAATCGTTGTAGCCATAATGAGTTGAGATCAACCAAAGTAGTTTAACAACTCCTGCACAAAAACAAGAGTAAAAGGCGAGATAAGACTTGCTAAAGCAAGGAGCAACAACCAATGGTTGTTGAGACAAGGAAAGTAATCCTTGATGATAGTAGGACAATCATTGCATGATACCGGTATAGCGGTCACTATTAAGGGCCGACGTGTATGAGGAGCTTAGTACACGAGACAACATGTGATAAATTAATAATGCTGAGAAAAGTCCTACAGGCATGCTAACTTTGCATATGCACTTGCATTGGCATCATTATCATTTTCATCATATTCATATTTTGTATTATTGCTATATCTTGTGGTGAGATTGTTTTGCGGGTTCAACCTCTTACTGAGTATTTTCGAATACTCACGCCCTTAACCTATTTTTGTATAGATATAAGGGTTAGGGATCTTCTCGAGATTGAAGGGTAGTGGTTAGAATCAACAAGGATGTACTAAGATTATCTCAACTCCACTAGTAGCTTGGTTGTTTGAGAAGTTTTGGAACATGACCCTATGTTTATAGTGTAGTTGCCTCTAGCAGATACAGTTTCCCTTGAATATGCAAATATTCTAAGCTATGTGAATTGTCGACTAGTTATGGTTGCTTTTGGATGTACCAAAGCTGGGTCGGGCACATAGGCAATATTTAGAGGCAAATAAATAAATGTTGTTTTCTTGGCTAAGGAAATTTTAAGAAAGTTTGCATGGCTAAATAACTGTTGTTTTCTTGGCTAAGGAAATTTTAAGAAATTTTGCATGGCATGCCAATTATACATGCATTGCATTGCTAAGTTAATTACTACAAAGCATGAATGTTTTAATGTATTACAAATATTGTACCCACTTGCAACCAATGCTTGAATATGACTTTCGAGCGAGTGATCATGTCATGTGTCTCATTAAGATTAAATGAGAGGATTAGACGGTCTAATGACCGAGTTAAAGATAGCATCCGAGACAGTTGGATCAGAGCAGGTTTATTAGATTGAGACCCATGATCAGCATAACTTGAAAGTATTGCTAGAGGCATACGAGTACAGAATAGAAAGTATTGTGTCGGGTAGGAGAGTGTTCAATTTACTTTATTATATAATTGTTGTGGCATGTTGTTGTTGTTGTCATTACAGGTGATACGGAGAATACTCAATCGATAGATAATGCCCAATCGGGCAAGGTGCTCGCGACCCAGTGTTGGGTTTGCAAAGACAAATTTCTAGTTTCATGCAAGATATGAGCATGTTAGCACAAGTTATGAAAAACTTGAGTGTTTTACGATAGGTTCTACAAGACTTGAATTCTAAAATGGATAGAATGGATAAAACCTTGGCAGGTTTGAGGCATACTTTTAAGGTGCATCAAGAGGAAATCAACAACCCACTACTGAGAGTGGGGAGGCTGAGATACCTGAAAGGGAGCATCCACAAGGGTATGAGCATGACCCTAAGGATGAGACTAGTGAAGATATTCATCCTCATAGATGCCAGAGGCCGGCGGAAGAACCGAAAGATCCTCATGAACTTCTCGAATCATTTCGGAAGACTAACCAATCAATCTTTGATGGTCAGGGAGACACTGAAACAACAGTTGATTGGCTGAATGCGATTGAGGGGACCTTCAATTATGCAAAAATCCCTTCTCAAAGTCAGGTGGAGTTAGTGATATTCTTTCTGAAGGGTCAGGTTGCACGATGGTGGAAAACCATTGTTAGGCTTCGAGAAAGAGAAAATGTGAATCAACCTGAGCATCATAGGCCCATGTTGGAATGGAAAGACTTAGGAAAAGTTTCGACGACAGTTTATCAGTGAGGTTGTTAAAGACATAAAGAGGAAGGAATTTGATAAACTTGAGCAAGGTTTGAAATAGTGCAAGAATATGAACATGAATTCAACACTTTGATACAATATGCTACACATATGGAGTCTCAGGAGGAGTTGAGAGTGAAGAGGTTTGTTGATGGACTTCGATCTTCATTAAGGTGACACAGCCTACCAGTGAGTAATTAAACTTATAATGAAGTATTAAAGGAAGCTTTAGCTCTTGAAAGAGAGTTTAAAGAGATGAATACTAAAGAAACAAAGCAGGCTTCCCGTTCTACAGCATCAGGCCACGAGAAACGTTCAGGTAAAAGGCATGTTGCTCAGGGCGGTCAAGACCAACCTAAGAGGAAGAAAGGGTTGGATATAATGTGTCCAAAATGTTACAAGTTTCATGGTGATAGACTGTGCAATGCAGGCATCGACAGGTGTCACAGTTTTTATCAGTCCAGACACTATGCTCGAGATTGCCCCATTAATCCTCAGCTAGCAGGTCGGGCACCGTTTCGTCACATGGGCTGAGGACAGTTCCAGCCAGGAGGGAGAGGCCAATTCCAACCCGGAGGCCGGGGTCAGCTTTAGAAGGTAGGGCATGGAGCAGGAGCATCAACTCGTCCTATTATAGAGCCGAGGGTATTCAACATAGCGAGCCAAGTGGCTCGAGAGCCATCTGTAGCGAGAGGTACGTTCTCATTCCAGAATAGTAGCGTTAAAATTCATTTTGACACTGGTGCTACTATTTTTGGTATCTCTGAATCTCTGGTTAAGAAATTGAATCTAGAAATAGATTATATGAATGAGATAAAATTAATTAGAACTCTAGGAAGAACTATTATGTTTACTAACGAATCGTTAGGAGATATCCTATTGAGATCAAAAATCATGTTTTTTGTCACCCCACGGTGGAAGCACACAGTGATTACAATGTCCATTAACGCCATAACCATACTCAATTGGGGTAACAGATCACACACACATCACGTCTGCAAGGTGGGCCCCGTGGGCCCCACGGACCAATTGTAACCACGTGGGCCCCACGGGCCATCTTAAAATTTTCGTTCACAGAAATTTCACAAGTGACTAACAATTCAATTTCACACATATATTTGCATGCTTGCACACCATCGAACGTAACTAACACGAAGGGCACAAGTCAGGCACACACAATTCCACACATCCTGCACAGAATACTTCACAACCATATCATCTTACTCACAACTGAGGTTTAAACACATGGTCGATACCATAACACAGATACATATCCAATTTCCAGCAGAAACCCTGAATATGATACTACTACATACATGCATGCCATCTACAATATACAGAGCCATAAAAATGTCTATCGGAATACATACAGAACGTGCGAGGTGGTGACACTTCAAGGTCCAACCCAAGCCCTCGACGCATGACATCGCTATCTCGCTGCTACACACACAAGAAAGTTTAACCGTCAGAAAACCATGGTGCTCATATAATAACTGAACCTCAGAACTGACTGCATTCACACATATCGGAACAAAAACCTGGAACAGAATACACATATCAGAAAACCCCGTCACACCCGTATCACACTGAATCGCACACAATGGACCTTATCCCTTATCCACACACAAACAGAACAAAATCAGAAACTGATCGGAACACATACAAATGTACCTGATATGTCACAACACAAAATCAACCCCCGAACACTATTCAGCGTGTTGCTTGGTAGATTCTCCTGAAATGATAAATTAAGGGGTAAGTCCTCGCAGAGAACTTAGTAAGGGCTGAGGTATAAGCATGATTTTCTTGATGTACAAGAAACCTGCAACCAAAGAAAAATGCAGATATACAACAATATACATATATTTATATAATTGCATACATATGCTCAACCAATGCAGATTCAACCAAATGCAATGCAAGTTAAACAACGAATTATGATGTAGTTAGGCACAATGACGGTCTTCCCGGCCTTAGCCGAGGCACACACATAATCACACACAAGAGCATGACCAGCTCGGGGTCATGATCCCCACAGTTATATCACAAACACCTTAAAGGTGTATCACACAGACTTACACCATTTAGGTGTAGATACACATCCTTAACGCTGCTCCCCGAACCTGCACATCAATGCTTATACCATATGACTAGGTTTGGCGTCACCGGGGCCATCCCTCGGACCAAACCTAACCTCAATATACTGCGATACGCATTCTACAATGTACTCCAAAATACAGTACCCAGAAACACATTGAACCCTTACCTTACACACAAGTCCGAATAGAAATTCTCGTTCAGCCGTCCCGGTACAAATTTCGGTGGAGTTTCGGTTGCGTTTCTGCCAACTCCCTTCTCATAGAACTGAAGTTGAGTTTCCGTGCAGGAAATCAGAAACGGATTTCGGCAGCACCACTTCTGCAAGGATTCAGCTCACACTCGGTTTCCAAACGGAGCTGAATCCACAAAATCTGATCCGTAAAAACTTCTTATCTCATCACAAGGATCAGTTTGGTATGTCTACCTCAAAGCTTCTTCGAGTATTGGAGGAGATCAGTTTTGGGAGCTAACATGGCGCAACATGGCTGAAAGTTTCGGATGGAGCATGAGGAAGAAAAAGAAATGGCCTTTTGGCAATTTTTTCAACCTTTTATACAGTATTTTTTTCCTTTTTCTTTTATCTTTTCTTTTTTCACTTTTATGGGAATGGGACATGTGTCCCATTTCCCTCCCCATTTCAGCCGAATATATGGCCTCCCACAATCATTGGTTTTCACTTTTCCCTTTTTACTCTTTAGCCCCAAAAGGTTTCAAAAGTTGCAATTTAGTCCAACCTGAAAATTGCAACTTCCAAACCGCTTCTATGATCGGAACGAAATTTGAACACAACCATCGGGACTTCAGATCACACACAAATCATGCTTCACATGTTTAATTATAAGCCCCAAGCCACACAAAATTGATATGTACAGGAGAAATATTATGCATTAAATGGAACATCTATCGAAGAGGAACTGGAAAATATCCCAATAGTCAATCAGTTCCCAAAGGTATTTCTGGAAGAGTTGCCAGGTTTACCACCTGAGCGGGAAATTGAGTTTTCTATTCACTTACAACCTGGTGCAGAACCCGTTTCTATTCCTCTATATCGGATGGCAGCTCCCGAACTAGATGAGCTGAAACAACAATTGGAAGAATTGTTGAAGAAATGATTTATTAGACCCAGTGTTTCACCCTGGGGAGCACCGGTGTTATTCGTCAAGAAGAAGGATGGCACCCTCTGGTTATGTATTGATTATAGGAAGTTGAATGCTTTGATGGTAAAGAACAAGTATCCACTACCCAGAATTGACGACCTATTTGATAGGTTGAGAAGAGCTAAAGTCTTTTCCAAGATAGATCTATGATCTGCTTATTTTCAAATTAGAGTGAAAGAGGAGGATATACCTAAAAACCGCCTTCAAGACAAGATATGAATATACAGTCATGCCATTTGGTGTGACTAATGTGCCGGTAGTATTCATGGACACCATGAACAGAATCTTCAAGCCATATCTCGATCAGTTCGTTGAAGTATTTATTGATGATATTTTGATCTACTCTTCGAATACTGTTGAGCATGCAACACACTTGGAAACAATACTTCAAGTGTTGAAGAATCGTCAATTTTATGCTAAGCTTTCCAAGTGACAATTTTGGATAGATGAAATACCTTTCCTAGGGCATATCATTAATGCTCGTGGGTTAGCAATTGACCCAGAAAAGGTAAAAGCATTAATGGATTGGAAGAAACCAACTACTGTTAAAGAAATCATGAGTTTTCTTGGATTAGTAGGCTATTATAGAAGATTCATTGAAAAATTCTCAGTAATAGCCTTTCCACTGACAACTCTAACAAGGAAAGCTCAGAAGTTTGAAAGGTCCGCTAAGTGTGAAGCCAGTTTTCAAGAGCTGAAGAAGAGACTTACATCAGCACCTGTTCTAGATTTACCGGAGCCGAATAGGACATTTGAAATTTATACAGATGCTTTCGGAATAGGACTTGGTTGTGTACTAATGCAAGAAAAACAGGTGATTGCATATGCGTCGAGACAATTACGACCTAATGAGTTGAATTATCGAGTACATGACTTAGAATTGGCTACAGTAGTCTTCGCATTAAAATTGTGGAGACATTATCTCTTGGGAAGATCATTCAAAATCTTCACAGATCACAAGAGTTTAAAGTACTTGTTTACACAAAAGGAGTTGAATATGAGGCAAAGAAGGTGGATAGAGTACATCAAGGATTATGATTGTGTGATCGAGTATTCCACTGGGAAAGGTAATGTAGTGGCTGATGCATTGAGTCAGAAGTATATCGGTGTGATCCTTTCTAAGGATCAAGTGAGTAGTGTTACCCCCTTCCGCAGAAGCTTACGTAATACGGAACGCCCGGTGGCGTTAGCGGGAACCAGAATCTAGGGAACAATAAACGGAGTTCCCTTGGTGTATGGTCCAAACCCACCCGATTAAAATTTTACTTTACTCATGCGATTAACTTGTAATACAAGTAACGAGGATCATCTGAACACAAACACCCATATGCACATACATACAAATACATATGTGATGCAACATAACTATACATGCATGCATTTACATATACAGAGCAGAACCTAATATCCAGAATACCTACGTGTGTGGAGGGATTTGGTACACCAAGATCCATACAACGCAACTCCACCTAGGTCACTGCTGCTGGTAAACAGAGAACAGAAGACAACCTTCAGTAACCTTAGAATGTGCTCAAATTAGAATTGGATCTTGCATAATAGCAGAAAATCTCAAACGGGAGTACCCATTTTCCAGACTCAGAAGACATGCTTAGAATTAACAGTACTGAAATCAAAAACCAGAAAGCACCGAGAGATTCTACTCCTCGTTGCGAACATACATAACGGTGAGTCCTCGTTGAGAACTCAGTAAGGGTCAGGCATAGGATAGGGTTTCTGAGGTCCGTAGTACACCGAACAAACATACATGCACAGAAAACATAGATACAAACGGACAACAGATATACAGATAATAATAATAATAATAATAATAACTATATCAGAAATGTCAGTAGTCAGACAGAATCGGCAGACCTCTGAGGCTTTTAGCCTTACAGAAGATGTTTTTAGATAAATCAGAGGCATGGTACCAGCCCAGGGTCTAGAACCCCCGTTGCCGACAAAACAGATCCAGATAACATACTACAGAAGGAAACTTGTCAGACAAGTTATCCTGAAGCAGATAGTAGAATACACCCGCATTCCCTAGCCTATGCCATAAGCTAAGTTCGGTATTACCGGGGCTAAAGGGAGCTGAGGACCGAATCGCAAATTCTGAAACAGTGCGAGGAAGAGTGAAGAAACCGCTAGACGAAGCCACCTCAGGTGAAGGCGAGGCCCCCCAAGGAAAATTGAAGCACCTCTAGGCGAAGGTGAAGCCCCCCAGGGCGAAGGCGAAGGCCGTCCAAGCAAAGGCGCAGTCCCTCCAGGAGAAGGTGAAGTCCCTCCAAGCGAAGGCGAAGCCCCCCGGGCGTAGGCGAAGTCCCTCCAGGTGAAATCGAAGCCCCCCGGAGGAAGGCGAAGCCCCCAGGGAAAGCGAAGCCCCCTGGGCTAAGGCGAAGCCCCCTCGGGCGAAGCCTCCAGGCTAGGCCCTCATGCGAAGCCTCCAGGCAGATCCGCCCATGCGAATCGCCTTCCTCATATCAGGCGAAGGCCCTTCCTCAGAACTGGCATGGCCCCTTTCTCAGTTCATGAGAAGCCTCTTCCCCAGATCATGCGAAGCTTCTTTCCAGATCATGCGAAACCTCTTCCCCAGATCGGCGAAGGCCCTCAGACACACCCTTTAGCCAAACTTAGCCCCAATATACCCCGACATGCATATTATAAGCATCCCATAATGCAAAATCAAGGAAAAACTGAGCCCTTACCTTTTGCACAACTGAACCTTCGATTTCGTGCAACCCATTCGTTTCGTGTGCGAGAAGGCAACGAATTTCATGAGACCGCGGCAGAGTGGAGCAGCCGCAATACCAATTTCTACAGATTTTCAGCAGAATTTTGGCTCACTTTCTCTTCACAACTGATCAAACAGCGCATGCGATACACATTTATAAATCATAATATCATTACATATAAGTGGCGCCAACCATAGATCATTACCTTTAAGCTTTCCTTCATAAATCATCAAGAAGCTCTTTCACGGAGGTCCTCCCATGCGCGAAGCAATGTGAAGAGAGGAAGAAGAAGAAATGGGTGAAAAATGAATTCTCTTTTCTTTCCTCTCCTTTTATATTTTTCTTTTCTTTCTTCCACCTCATGCTAGCTTGCATGCTTCATCACTTCACTTCACGTTTCTTTTGGCCGACTCTTCTCTCTCTCTCTCTCTCTCAATTTGCCGCCACTTGTCCCTTTTCCACAATTAATTGTTCAACCTTTCCTCTTTTACAAATTGGGCCCTAAACTTTGTAAAGTTGCAATTTAGTCCAACTGCAACTTGCATATTTTCCAAACGAGCACGCCTACGGAACTGAAATTCTGACACCAACTCTAGGACTTCATAACACAGAAAACATGTTCAACATGTTTAAATTTAAGTCCCAATATTCACATAAATTAGAAAACAGATCGTCAATCGTTCAGAAATTACCTCGGAAGTTGCCCGGCGAGTGGCGGCTGTAACAAGTAGTACTACTTCACAAGGTAATAATCATGAGAGTTTCTCAGCATTGCAAGAGTATTGGCAAATCTGGGAAATAGAACATATATATACCTTAGAGATTTACTCACTTTGGTTGAACAAAGTGAGGGAGGCACATGTTAAAGACCCCGACGTGAAGAAGGTTTCAGGAGAAGAGAAACATGGTACTATACTGAACGAATTACAGTATAGAGAAGAAATGTTGTATTACCAAGGAAGGCTTTATGTACCTGATGTTGATAATCTCAGGAGACAAATTCTTGAGGAGGCACATAGTGGCAGGTTGAATATTCACCCTGGAGTGAATAAGATGTATCATGATTTACGGACCCAATTCTGGTGGCCAGGATTTAAGAAGAATATCACTGAACATGTTAGCAATGTCTTACATGTCAGGTGGTGAAAGCAGAGCATCAGAAACCGGCAGGGACATTGCAGAGCTTACCCATTCCTAAGAGGAAATGGGGTTCCATTACAATGGAATTCTTGGTAGGGCTACCGAAAACCCGTAATCAAAATGACGCGGTATGGGTGGTTGTTGATAGGTTGACTAAGTCTACACATTTCATTCCTATCAAGATCACTGATACGCTTGAGAGATTGGCGAACTTGTATATCAGGGAGGTGGTAAGATTGCATGGTATACCTGATCAGATTATTTCTGATCAAGACCCAAGGTTTGTATCAAGATTCTGGACAGCTTTCCAGAAAGCCATGGGTAGTAATTTAAGCTTGAGTACAGCATACCATCCTCAGACAGATGGCCAGTATGAGAGGGTAATTCAGACCTTGGAGGATATGCTCAGAA
Source organism: Stellera chamaejasme (assembly GCA_024586325.1). Lineage (NCBI taxonomy): Eukaryota > Viridiplantae > Streptophyta > Magnoliopsida > Malvales > Thymelaeaceae > Stellera > Stellera chamaejasme. Next base: position 50,103,744 of record CM044981.1, on the reverse strand, counting down.
TGTGTGCTGTGGATTTCAAAGGTAATTGGGATGAACATTTACCTTTGGTTGAATTCGCTTATAACAATAGTTTTCAAGCAGTGATTCAGATGGCTCCATATGAAGCATTGTATGGAAGGAGATGTATGACTCCTCACTGTTGGGCAGATTCAGAGGACCGGATTCATATTGGACCTGATGTTATAATGGATACCACAACTAAGATTAAATTGATTCAAAAGAGAATCAAGACTGCCAATGATCGGTAGGAGCAATACGCCAATAGACAGAGACAAGATTTGAATTTTGAAGTAGGAGATAAAGTGCTTTTAAAGATTTCACCTATGAAGGGGTGACCAGATTTGGTCAATGGGGTAAGTTAGCTCCGAGGTATATAGGCCCTTACGAAATCTTGGAGAAAATAGGAAGAGTCACCTATCGGTTGGCATTACCACCGAGCTTATCACAAGTACATGATGTTTTCCAAGTGAGCTTGTTGAGAAAGTGCCTCACGTATCCAGGACATGTAATAAATATTGAATCAGTGACCATAAGAGAGGATCTCTCTTATGAGGAAATACATGTTAGAATACTAAACTGATAGGTAAGAAAGCTAAGAACCAAGTGGATTCCTATGGTAAAGATTCTATGGTCTAACCATAGTGAAGATGAGGCCACTTGGGAGACAGAGCAAGATATGATCAACCAATACCCTAGAGAATTTAAAGAGCTACGAAGGAATTTGGAGGACCAAATTTCTTAACGAGGGGAGAATGTAGAGACCCTCAAATAAATTAATGGTAAATGGTTGAGGTTAGTATTTATAATTTAATTGCTATGTATTAAATGCATATTGAATAGTATTAGAAATTAAACTAGACTTGTGTGCAAGTAGAAGTTATTTCTGGCAAAAATCGGTTTAAGAATGGCATCAAAGGTATTTTGGTCATTTCAACTAAATACAGTTAGGAAGTATCATATTTAAATTTGAGAGGTTTAAAATCATGTTATGTAATAACATGACAAGTTTTAGAAATAAACTATGTGTAGTTTGAAAGAAAGTTATTTAAGTGCTTAGTGACCTAGATGTAACTTGTCACCACCTCCCCCGCCAGACACCTTCCGGACCCGGCGGGAAGCGGTCGCCGGCCGGAGGGGCGGTGGTGAGCAAGGTGGGACCAGGATCGCGCAGCTAATTCGAGATTATTTCGCGGGCCTTTAACTAACCCAGTAGGTCCCTTTCTAACAACAGATCAAATATAACAATTCATGCACAGAAACAGATCACAATAACAGAAGCAATGGGCTCCGCCCATGAGCAGAACATCAGAAGCAGGATATCAAAATCAGATTATCAAAAAGGAAGTCTGTTCTTTCACTACCGAACAGAGGCTTCCGCACAGATAAACATACTCATTCAATCAGCTCAGAGCAGAACGCATATAAATACATAACCATAATCAAACTCAGATGAACAGACAGATCTAATGATAACATGCTATCGTAGTACTACATGCCAACAGAGTATCATGCTACAGAGCTATCTACAGGCTGAAGATGCAACCGTACAAAAGTCGGGCGTCGGATAAAGAAACCGACGAGGAACCCGAAGTCTAGATCCAAAAGCTGCTTAACCTCAAAATAGCTAACCGAGCAGCCTTGCGGAAATCCTACTCCGCCGGCCCGTAATCCTTATCTCCCTGAAAAATATTAAGTAAGGGGTGTGAGTTTTTCTTAGAGAAAACCCAGTAAGAGCTTAGGCAGAAGTAACGATGTTCTTCCGACAAACCTGCAAAGACAGATCAGAGCAGATACACATACAGATAGCAATATACAGATCAAAGCATATACAGAAATAAATAATGTATGATGTGTGCACAACATCCGAATGTAACGGGTCATGGCTAGATCTTCCCCGACCATGGCTAGATCTTCCCCGGACGCACCGGCATTCGCCATGCGTCGGCATTCGCCATGCACCCAACAAATCCCATATAACACGGACCATGGCTAGATCTTCCCGACCATGGCTAGATCTTCCCGACGCACCGGCATTCGCCATGCGTCGGCATTCGCCATGCATCCAACAAACATCATAAATCACGGACCATGGCTAGATCTTCCCGGTCCAACCGGCATTCGCCATGCGTCCACACACACGTAATGTAACCTCGCGCACCGATGCTCCTACCGCGCACCGATACTCCTACCATGGGACTAGCCTGGGGCTCCACAATCCCGATCTAAGACCGAAGTCAGAGACCGAGGCCCAAGACTTGCCTCAACCATCCTACATTACAATAACATAGGTAGGTCGAACCCTTACCTCGAATCGAAAGCAACCGCAGCCGTAGAGGGTAGCAGCCAAGCACCACACACCAACCTTCTACTTTATCCAACCTCAAACCTTGCTTCACAAATTACCTAAGCATTTCACACATTTCCCACATTACACTTTCATTTAACACATCAATATCCATTGACAATTGGACCTCACTCCAAGACTTAAAGTTGCTCAAATTCATTGTCTAAACATGCTTGAAACCTTAAACCACACAAAACACATGCTTCCACATTCCACCAAAAACCCGGATGAACATTGCCTTAGGTATATAATCGAAGCATATTTGGACAATGTTCCAATTATCAATATTGCTCTAAACATACCCAATAACAACAATTTGGATTGAAATCAACAAAACAACACACTTCAATTCTCCACCTTAAACCCTATGAGTTTTCTCTTAGCTCATAGATTAAACCATATTTGGACCTTTTACCAAGTATTAATGTTGTTCCAAAACTACCCAACAACACTAATTTGAGGTCAATTTAACAATCCCCAAAATTCGCTCATCCTAGCTCAAGAACCCTAATTCGAATTTCCTTCAATTCATGCTCAATTCGTGTTGTAAAATGTGTTTCTACCTCTAATCCAACATAGAAACACCACTACTAACTCAAATGAACCAAGAGAACACGAAAATACCAACCTCTCAATTTGGGAAATTTCTCAAATTCATCCACCAAGTGTTGTTGGAGCGAATCCTTTGTTGATTCGCTGTTCTTGTAGTGATTCCCGCACGAATCCACCGTTTCCACGCACCAAAGAGTCCAAAATCACTTAGATAGGAGCAAAACCGAATTGAGAGAGAGTTGGGAGAGTTTTCGAGTGAAAACGCGAAAATGAGGTTGAAACCGAGCTGCTCGACTTAAATAGCCGAGCCAGCGACGGTCGCGAACTGCTTTCCCAAAGCGATCGCTCGACTCAAGAACACCGAGGCAGTGTCCGTGCGAAGACCAGCGACCCAATTCCTAGAGCGGGCGATCGCTCGGTCCAAGAACCGCCACCGGCCAGGCATCCAGGCGAGAGTCGCGAAGGCACCCTCGTCCGGCGATCGCTCGGCTCTGTGAAGACACGAACTTGGCAAGTGTCCAGCGAAACGCAGCGAACCGCTTCCTCGTCTGGGCGATCGCCTGGACCCAAAACTCACAAAATTCAGCCTCCAAAGTGAACTTAACCAAAACCCATACCAAACCATTCCACTCCCACAACAACAACAACAACAAAACAACAAATAACAAACTCCACAACTACAAACTTAAACATACCTTCAGAACTCGAACACCGGAGATTAGTGCCGGAAAAGGTGGGGTGTAACATCCTCCCCCCCTTAAGACTCTTGGTCCTCCAAGAGTTCCTTAAGGCGTTGGTACTCTTGAGGGTAGCGTTCGATCATATCTTTCTCCGTCTCCCAGGTTGCCTCCTTGTCAGAATGGTGCGACCATTGCACCTTCACCATGGGAATTAACTTGCTCCTCAATTTGCGAGTATCCTCGCCAACAAAGCAATTGGCACTTCCTTATAAGACAAGTCAGGTTCCAATTGCACTTCCTCAACTGGAATCGCTTTGCGTCGGATCCATGACACACTTTTTCAAAGATGCTCACGTGAAACACATTATGCACAGCTGACAAGCTCTCCGGTAGTGCCAAACGATAAGCCACCTTTCCAATCCTTTCTAAAATATCGAATGGGCCAATATACCTCGGAGCTAACTTCCCTTTCCGACCAAATCTCATTATTCCCTTCATTGGTGCCACCTTCAACCATACTTTGTCGCCAACTTCAAACTCCAAGTCGCGACGCCTTCTGTTCACATAAGCCGTGGTTCTATCATTTGCCGCTTTCAATCTTGCCTGAATTGTTTTGATCTTTTCTGTGGTCTCTTCAATCAATTCCGACCAAGTTCAACCTTATCTCGACGGTTCAGACCAACAGTGAGGTGTCATACACCTGCGTCCATAAAGAGCCTCGTAAGGTGCCATCTTGATTGTACTCTAGTAACTATTGTTATACGAGAACTCTATGAGCGGTAGATGTTGATCCCAATCACCTCCGAAATCAATCGCACAACTCCTCAAAGATGTCCTCAAGTACCTGTATCACCCTCTCGGATTGCCCATCAGTTTGCGGGTGATACGCGTACCGAGGTGTAACCGGTACCAAAAGCTCGATGGAAAGCATTCCAGAAATGGGCTGTAAACCTTGGATCCCGATCTGAAACTATAGAATCCGGTACACCGTGCAACCGTACGATCTCTTTGATGTAGAGTCGTGCTAACTTGTCCAACGGGTCGGTGACTTTAATGGGCAAGAAATGCGCACACTTAGTCAAACGGTCCACAATTACCCAAATGGCATCATGACGTGCTCGTAGTGGGTAATCCGGTAAGAAAATCCATAGTCACGCTTTCCCCACTTACGAACCGGGATAGGTAACGCTCAAGTGTGCCCGCGGGCTTCGATGTTCAACCTTTACCTGTTGGCAAGTGGTACACTTTGCCACACACTCGCAATATGCCTCTCATACCTGGCCACCAAGTGTGACCTCAAATCGTGATACATCTTTTCACCGCCCGGATGAAAACTTAAACTGTTATTATGAGCTTGATCCAAAATCTCATCTCTAAGAGCCACATCATTCGGCACGTACAAACGCCCTTTGAAGTATAGCAATCCTTGCCTATACTCAAAGAATGGACGCATTGCTCCTTTAGCTTCTCCAGAAACCTGTTTCAAACTCTGATCTCTCATCTGAAATTCTCGGATCCTCGTCGATCCAAGAAGACTGAACTCTCAACACAAATACCGCTCTTGCTCCCGTAGCCGCCAACGGTGCCACAAGGCATTCAGTCCGTATGCTCTGCTCGGTTTCCTGTGTTCTCCACCTCTAACTATCCCGGTGTATGCCCTACTCAAGGCATCAGCCACCGTATTCCCTTTGCCTGCGGTGTACTCGATACTACAGTCATAGTCTTTCATGTACTCGAGCCACCTTCTTTGGCGCATATTCAGATCTTTCTGCGTGAACAAGTACTTCAAGCTCTTATGATCAAGAAAGATTTGAAATTTGTTTCCCAACAAATAATGCCGCCACCGCTTGAGTGCATACATAACCGCAGCAAGCTCCAAATCATGAGTGGGATAGTTTTCTCATGTGGTCGCAATCGCCGCGACCCATAAGCAATTACTCGCTGGTTTTGCATAAGCACACACCCTGCACTGTTCGTGAGGCATCGTATAAATGACATAAGGCTGAGACGGGTCGTAGAACCAGAATCGGTGCTGTGTCACCACACTTGAGCTCTTGAAAGCTCTTCTCACATTCATCCGACCATACAAACGCCTTACCCTTCTTTGTCGGTTGAGTGAGTGGAGAGGCAAGAACCGAGAAGGCTGGTACGAACTTACGATAGTAACAAGCTAACCCGAGAAAACTACGGATATCCTTTACCGATCGGGGTTGCCTCCACTCTGTACAGCCTTGACCTTCTCCGGTTCGACAGAAATTCCGTTCTCATTGATGATATGCCCGAGAAATGCTACCTCGCGCAACCAGAAATCACACTTCGAAAACTTTGCATACAACTGGTTGTTAGACAAAGTTTCCAAAGCAATTCTCAAGTGCTCTTGATGTGTGTCCTCATCCAGAGAATAGATGAGTATATCATCAATGAAGACAACAATAAAATTGTCCAAGTAGGGACGGAAAACCTCATTCATCAAATTCATGAAAGCTGCCGGGCATTTGTCAGCCCAAAAGGCATGACAAAGTTGTACTCATAGTGACCATACCGCGTGCGAAAAGCAGTTTTGAATGTCTTCTTCTTTCACACGCATTTGGAAATACCCCGATCGGAGATCAATCTTTGAGAACACTTTAGCTCCTCAGAGCTGGTCGAACAGATCGTCAATCCGTGGTAACGGATATTTGTTCTTGACTGTCACCGCATTCAACCTTCTGTAATCAATACAGAGTCTAAGCGTTCCATCCTTCTTCTTAACAAATAACACCGGGACTCCCCACGGAGATCTGCTCGGTCGGATAAACCCCTTGTCCAACAACTCATCCAATCGCTTCTTCAATTCCTTCATCTCCACTATCGGCATGCGATACGGAGGAATGGAGATAGGTGTAGCTCCGGTCTGCAACACTATCTCAAAACCACCTCCCGCTCGGGTGGCATACCTGTAACTCTTCAGAAACACTGCGGAAAGTATCTAACAATCGGAATTTTATCAAGTTCCATCCGCGTACTCGCATCATTGAGTCCAAAGTACTCGCTTCATCCGTCATGTAACTTCTCCATTACTCGAAGCTCCATGCTATTCTCGAACAATCTCTACATCCGAGGGGGAACAAGTGGTAATACTTGGTCCGACACCACCAACCTGCCGCACAAGACATCTATCCGTATGGAATGCTCCGAGAGCCAATCCATACCTTAATCACATCATAATGTGACGTATCCAACACCAACAAATCAGAAGGAATCTGCCGCTCACCAACAGCTAACACGCAACCCTTGATAAGCTCATTGCTGAACAGACATCGACTCCCGGCGGTTCGCATCAGAATACTTGAGACAGATGAGTCACGTGAAGTTGCAAAGACTTTGCACACTTCGTGACACTATAGAAATCAAGCACTGTGTCAAAAAGAGCACGAACAGAAATACCGCTCGAAACACCATACCCGCTAGTGCTCCTTTCGAGCCGCATCACCACGCTCAATCTGAAACACTCGCCCTCGCCTTGCTCGCTGTGCGCGGCGGCGGGGCTTGTCAGAGTGGTGGCCGCATCAGCGGTGGTCGGGGTCGTGGTCCAAACTGAGGAACACCACGCCCACGAGGAGCATAACTCTGAAATCCTTGTGGCCTTGCAACTCCCTGGGTTGCCATCTGAGGGCAATCCCTAATCATGTGGTCGGTTGACCCACATCTCAAACACATGCCCGACTCTTTATAACAAACCGAGCCGGTGTGACTCCGGTCACAAGTCCGACAAGCATTCAAGGCTCGCTACCTTTGCCTTCCCTTTGCCCTTATCCTTCGATCCAAGCCCACCAGAACTACCGCCGGTCCCGTGGTGTCGTGCAGTCCACCACGTCCGGATCCTCTAACTCCACCAATGACAATCCTCGTAGATCTCGGTGGCCGTGTCACCGAAGCCGTATCCAAGTCCTCATTCTCAATCTTTCGTGCTTTCGCACAGCCTCATGGTACCTATCAATGTTCAACGGTGCCAAGTACTTCCCGATGTCATGCTTCAACCCTCTCATGAATCTCTTTGCCTTGGCCTCCTCACCGGTGTTGTAATGAGGCACATAACGCACTGCGCTCAAACTCGTGCCCATACTCCGCAATGCCTTGCTTCCCGAGTCAAGGTATCAAACTCCAGCTTGCCGCCTATCTGCCGCGGCATAACCAATCCACTTCTCATGAAACAAGTGAGAAAATTCATCCCACGTCATACCCGGGTCCTTCACCTTCCTACGCACAAAGTCGGCCTTCCGAGTGGCCATAGTGGTCTCCCACCAATCATACGCCTACCACGCAAATAAAAGGTAGCCAAAGACACCATCTCATTTGCCGGAAACCAAGTCTGCCAAGCAACCGGTCCATGTCCTTATACCACGTCTCCGCCGAATCCATTCCACCCTTGCCCGAAAACGGGTGGTTTGAATCGCTCAAACCGCTCCATCAAAGAAAGCTTATCGAGCTGGTCGCACTATCGATTTGAGCCGCCGGGCTCTCGGTATCTCAACAACAGACCGGGCCTAGCCCGCACTCTCCTCGACGGGCTGTGGGTCGACTTCCGCACCTAGATTCAGATTCCCCTCTTCGTATCCACATGCTCTTCGAATTGCACATCATCCGCCTCAACGTCCTCCTCATGAGCTCGATAGCTAGGATCGGCCGATCCTACCGCAGAGGCTGAGAACTCATAACATGTGTACTCCTTGCTCTTCAACTCCTGTCCTCGCCCACATGTTATTGAGCAAGACAGCCATTTGCCCCAACACTTGGGCCATCTGCTCCGGATCAGTCTCAAATGCGGCTGAACTGGTGCCGCTCTTCGCCGAGGTCTCCTCGACCTCTACCTCTTCCTCTATTCACATCCCGAGCAGGATTTCCTCCTCCTCGCTTCATCATCCAACGCTCGAGTCCGTCGAGTGTTGACCATTTACTGAAATTCCAGAACATAAAGGGGTCACTTAACGGTAAGCATTACCTACACCGGTAATCCTATCAGCTCAGTAGCATGAATGCAATGCATGATGCACATCAATTCTCAAAATTACTTATACAAAACAATCCCTTATAACCCGTGGTACCGCTTAGGACTAACACACTTCTCACTCGGCATCCACCGTCTGCTTTTAACGAGAGAGGTAATTTAAATTACCATCATGCACCTTACGGCATCTCATCCCCTGTGCACCTCTTGTAGCACCCAGAGTCAATTATCGGTGTCCTACGCAGCAACCACGCATGCACCAAGTCACAAACTACCAAGACTAAAGAAATCATCTCTTGGTTGTTCTCAAGTGCGCTTAGACAAACCGCCACTGCTCCACTTACCATTCCAACATGGTTCTTGTGACGAGGTGGCCAGCCTCACCACACAACCATACCGGAATCGATCACCGACTGTGGCTGTCAATCCTAACACACCTCGACCCAACCAATTAACCATGCTCTGATACCAAATTGTCACCACCTCCCCCGTCAGACACCTTCCGGACCCGGCGGGAAGCGGTCGCCGGCCGGAGGGGCGGTGGTGAGCAAGGTGGGACCAAGATCGCGCAGCTAATTCGAGATTATTTCGCGGGCCTTTAACTAACCCTGTAGGTCCCTTTCTAAACAACAGATCAAATATGACAATTCATGCACGTAAATGTATCACAATAACAAGCAATGGGCTCCGCCATGAGCGTAACATCAAGGTGGATATCAAAATCAGATTATCAAAAGGAAGTCTGTTCTTTCACTACCGAACAGAGGCTTCCGCGCAGATCAACATACTCATTCATTCAGTTCAGAGCAGAACGCATATAAATACATAACCATAATGAAACTCAGATGTACAGACAGATCTATTGATAACATGCTATCATAACACTACATGCCAACAGAGTATCATGCTACAGAGCTATCTACAGGCAGAAGATGCAACCGCACAAAAGTCGGGCGTCGGATAAAGAAACCGACGAGGAACCCGTAGTCTAGATCCAAAAGCCGCTAAACCTCAAAATAGCTAACCGAGCAGCCTTGCGGAAATCCTACTCCGCCGGCCCGTAATCCTTATCTCCCGAAAATATTAAGTAAGGGGTGTGAGTTTTTCTTAAAGAAAACCCAAGAAGAGCTTAGGCAGAGTAACGATGTTCTTCCGACAAACCCGCAAAGACAGATCGAGCAGTATATACATACAGATAGCAATATACAGATCAAAGCATATACGTAAATAAATAATGTATGATGTGTGCACAACATCCGAATGTAACGGGTCATGGCTAGATCTTCCCGACCATGGCTAGATCTTCCCGACGCACCGGCATTCGCCATGCGTCGGCATTCGCCATGCACCCAACAAATCCCATATAACACGGACCATGGCTAGATCTTCCCGACCATGGCTAGATCTTCCCGACGCACCGGCATTCGCCATGCGTCGGCATTCGCCATGCATCCAACAAACATCATAAATCACGGACCATGGCTAGATCTTCCCGGTCCAACCGGCATTCGCCATGCGTCCACACACACGTAATGTAACCTCGCGCACCGATGCTCCTACCGCGCACCGATACTCCTACCATGGGACTAGCCTGGGGCTCCACAATCCCGATCTAAGACCGAAGTCGAGACCGAGGCCCAAGACTTGCCTCAACCATCCTACATTACAATAACATAGGTAGGTCGAACCCTTACCTCGAATCGAAAGCAACCGCAGCCGCAGAGGGTAGCAGCCAAGCACCACACACCAACCTTCTACCTTATCCAACCTCAAACCTTGCTTCACAAATCACCTAAGCATTTCACACATTTCCCACATTACACTTTCATTTAACACATCAATATCCATTGACAATTGGACCTCACTCCAAGACTTAAAGTTGCTCAAATTCATTGTCTAAACATGCTTGAAACCTTAAACCACACAAAACACATGCTTCCACATTCCACCAAAAACCCGGATGAACATTGCCTTAGGTATATAATCGAAGCATATTTGGACAATGTTCCAATTATCAATATTGCTCTAAACATACCCAATAACAACAATTTGGATTGAAATCAACAAAACAACACACTTCAATTCTCCACCTTAAACCCTATGAGTTTTCTCTTAGCTCATAGATTAAACCATAATTGGACCTTTTACCAAGTATTAATGTTGTTCCAAAACTACCCAACAACACTAATTTGAGGTCAATTTAACAATACCCCATAATTCGCTCATCCTAGCTCAAGAACCCTAATTCGAATTTCCTTCAATTCATGCTCAATTCGTGTTGTAAAATGTGTTTCTACCTCTAATCCAACATAGAAACACCACTACTAACTCAAATGAACCAAGAGAACACGAAAATACCAACCTCTCAATTTGGGAAATTTCTCAAATTCATCCACCAAGTGTTGTTGGAGCGAATCCTTTGTTGATTCGCTGCTCTTGTAGTGATTCCCGCACGAATCCACCGCTTTCCACGCACCAAAGAGTCCAAAATCACTTAGATAGGAGCAAAACCGAATTGAGAGAGAGTTGGGAGAGTTTTCGGAGTGAAAACGCGAAAATGAGGTTGAAACCGAGCTGCTCGACTTAAATAGCCGAGCCAGCGACGGTCGCGAACTGCTTTCCCAAAGCGATCGCTCGACTCAAGAACACCGAGGCAGTGTCCGTGCGAAGACCAGCGACCCAATTCCTAGAGCGGGCGATCGCTCGGTCCAAGAACCGCCACCGGCCAGGCATCCAGGCGAGAGTCGCGAAGGCACCCTCGTCCGGCGATCGCTGGCTCTGTGAAGACACGAACTTGGCAAGTGTCCAGCGAAACGCAGCGAACTGCTTTCCTCGCCTCGGACGATCGCCTGGACCCAAAACTCACAAAATTCAGCCTCCAAAGTGAACTTAACCAAAACCCATACCAAACCATTCCACTCCCACAACAACAACAACAACAAAACAACAAATAACAAACTCCACAACTACAAACTTAAACATACCTTCAGAACTCGAACACCGGAGATTAGTGCCGGAAAAGGTGGGGTGTAACACCTCTAGCAGATACAGTTTCCCTTATGTAAATATTCTATGCAAATTGTCGACTAGTTATGGTTGCTTTTGGATGAGCCAAAGCTGGGTCGGGCACATAGGCAATATTTGGAGGCAAATTAATAAATGTTGTTTTATTGGCTAAGGAAATTTTAAGAAATTTTGCATGACATGCCAAGTGTAAATTGTTTAAGAAGAAAAAATATTTTCCTTATGCCAATTATACATGCATTGTATTGCTAAGTTAATTACTACAGAGCATGAATGTTTTAATGTACTACAAATATTGTACCCACTTGCAACCAATGCTTGAATATGACTTTCGAGCGAGTGATCCTGCCACGTGTCTCATTAAGATTAAATGAGAGGATTAGACGGTCTAATGACCGAGTTAAAGATAGTGTCCGCGACACGCACTCTAGCTGACCCTTAAAAACTACGAGATATCCCACACCTAGCTCATAAACACGGCATTCGGGCATTGTTACCTTTGTCTTATTGTCCAAGGCAAAAAGAAGTCAAACTGCCATTTTCTTATTAATTCCGGAGTTTTCTTTACTCTGGAAATGTTCTGCCTCGGACCACCATCCTTCGGGTACAGGCCCGCTAGTCACTAAAAGCTCATCGGGGAACGAGTAACTGAAGGTTTAGGATTAGTGGGGTCATTCTCATTTACCTCTTGAAATTGGCCAAAGAAAACTTATTCGAGCAGCCCGTCAGAGAAAATCAGGAGCAACACGCGCCGCCGTGTCAACAACCGAGTGATATCGACAGTAGAACTGGTGAACGGAGGACGAACCTTCGTTGCTGTCAGAAACGCCTCCTTGAGCGACGGATTATCCGTCGTGAATTGATTATTGCAAAGAAAACAAAAACTGTTACGGTCACCCTGAGCGGGTTGTGACCCGGGTGACCCGGGGCTCCGGTTTTGGCCTGCGGGTCACGTGTTTGGGCGGTCAAACGGCTTCCGAGACTTATTTGAGCATTATTTTTGGGAATCCTTCGGGTTTTGAGGTCGTGTGGGTCCCCCGGACATTTTTGCCGAAAATATTTTTTCGGGGCCGGGGGGGTTCTCTCAGGACGTACAGCGGGCTCGGTAGCGTTACCGGGACCTCGGAATGGGAAACCGTTTGCATATTTGGAATCGTGGGAACTTCTTGCATCCTTTTATGGAGTATGTTTTTTGGGGCGGGACGTCGGTCCCGGGCAACTCCCGGGGCTCGGGACGGGAATCCCGGGGCCCGGGATGGAAATTTTCCGATGGCTTCGGTGTGAAGTATGTTATGTCACGAGACGGATTTTATGATAATATTAGAGGATTTTTGGCATGGCGGGATTTTGGTTCGGGCCAACGCGCGCGCACGTCGGGAATTACGTGGTTGGCGTTGGCGCGGGTTTGGCGCACCAACACTTAGCCAAATTTCAGATTTTTTAGCTTGAGATGACTCATGGTGGTGACTAAGGTGCATGAATGGACACTTGTCCCTTTTTGGTTAAAGATGGAAAGTGAGGAAGGATTAAAGGAAATGAAAGAAAAGGAAATAAAAGGAAGTGAAAATAGGGAAATTTTGGCTAATATTTGGGAAACAAAAGAATGAGGCGGCTGCAAAGGAAAGGTTGGGACATGTGTTGAGTTTTAATTAAAAAGGGAAAGAGGACAAAATGGAAAAGAGAGAAGAGATAATTGTGGAAAATATAAAAGGAAGAAAATGATAATTTTCTTCCATTTCTTCATCTTCTTCTTCCTCTCTCACGTATAAGCCACCATGGAAGAACCAAGTTTGAGCTCAAAGGTGAACTTGGTGTAAACTCGAAGAAGCTTCGAGGTAAGCATGCTAAAACGATCCTTGTGTTGTGTAAGTAAATAATCTGAGGTCGGTTTGTGAAGATTCAGCTTGGTTTGGAAACCATGAGCCGCTGAAAGTTGGAAGTGATTATGGAATCACAAGGTTTGTTTGATTTATTGGTTTCTAAACGTTCCTGGCACCTTCTTGTGCATGTTTGATAACAGGGGCGTAGGAAGAAACGCGCCTGAGGTGGTGCCGAAGTGCGTCTGAACAATTTGGTGTAAAATCCAACGGTGGATTCTGCGAAAGGTAAGGATATATTTGTGATCAGAGCGAAGTTCTGATTCTGATGGTGTAATTGGTTTTGTCAGAAAAGGCTCGGTGTGAAAGCCGTTTTTTCCGGCCCCAGCCTCGGTTTTGCTGCCAATGATATTGGCTGATTCTGTGAATTCTGAACATACATTCTGTATCTGTGGATCATTTGTGAACAGGGGGTAGTCGGAAACGCAGCTAAAACTCTGCCGAAACTTGTACCGGGACAGCTGAACGAGAATTTCGATTCGGACTTGTGTGAATGATTTTGGAAGAAGGTATGATTTGAATGCTCTGTTATGTTTATGGATGTATGAATAACAATGTTCTAGGTCGGTTCGTGAAACCGAGCCTTCTGTGGATTTTTGCGGGAAAGTGCGGGATTGTGCGGGTTTGGTTTCTGGGGGTCTATTTTGGTGAGTTCTGACTTGTTTGTGGTTGTTCAGTGTGTTTCTGCGTTGGTGGAGCTGTGCGGGGCCTTAAAAGGCGAGTTGTCACATTTCGGGCCGGAAGCCGGGATTTCCCGGGGTTTGTACTGCGGAGCTGTTTTCTGAGGTAAGGGTTCAACTTTTCTCATTATGCATTTTGGAATGGGACATTATGTATACCGGGTTTAGTTGAGGCGGGTTCCGGGTTGAGGACGGTGGTTCGGTGATCCCGGGACCAGTCACATGGTAAGGTACTGTTTGTAGCTTGTTCTGTTTCAAGGCCCGGATGGTCTTGGAGGCCACGGGTTATGTTCTATTCTGTATATCCGCGCTAGGCGCCGATATTTCTGCTTATACGTTTTTGGTATATTCTGTTCTGTTTTGCATATGCATTATGATATGTTCTGTTCTGTGAGTCCGGATGCATGGCGATGCCGACGCATGGCGATGCCTGTTGGACCGGGGAAGATCTAGCCATGGTCGGGGAAGATCTAGCCATGGTCCATGACATACGAGGTTTGGTACGATACTTCTGTTCTGTTGTGTCCGCACTGAGGGTGCCGACATTCTGTTTGTATCCGCACCGGGAGTGCCGATACTTTTGTTCTGTGTGTCTGCACTTGAGGGTGCCGACACTTTACGTATACACGCACCGGGAGTGCAGGTATACTTCTGTGACCCTACGACAGTTTGGGGATCGCGACCTGAGCCGGTACCGTGCTTCTGTTCTGTTCTGTTCTGTATATTCTGACCTCTTAGAGAGGGCTGTCGTTTTGGGTCATTCTGGCGGTTGGACCGCGTACGATGGGTTCCGGCTCACATTTGACTTTGCATACATGCATATGTATATATATATATTTGTGTTGGTGCTTGTTCTGTTTTGCAGGTACAGCTCAGTAGCACATCTGCGAACTGTATCTTACCTCAGCCCTTACTAGGTCCTCCGAGGACTCACCCCTTTCTGTTTACCACCTTTCAGGTCGGTCTGACAAGCAGCCAACGGACTAGAGATCCGCGGTGCTTTCTGTTTTGGTTTCAGGTATTGACAGTTCCCTTGTGGAACTTCCATTCTGTTCTGTTCGGGTTAAGGGGTGGTCCCGGTAGAGGTTTCTGGTTGGCGTATCTGATTTCTGTTTTGTTAGATATTGAGGTTGACTAACTCTCTTTTCTCTCTTTGGTTGTGTTTTAGCAGCAGCAGCAGTACCTTGTGCGGGAATCTTCTAGGCGGGAGGTTTTCCCGATTCCGCACCTAGGTATTCTAGGGTTTACTTTGGTGGCTCTGTAGGTGTAGTTGCATGTATGTATTTCGGATCATGATATGGTATATGACGTATGTTCTGGAATATGTGATGATTCTGTATCTGTCTTCTGAGTCGAGGGTGGAGCCCCGACTTGCCTATATTGGTTATATGTATGAAATGGTTTTGGTGATTTGGTTATCATGAGTAATGAAAGGTATTCCATGAACTGCATGTTGGTTTGTTAAGTTGTTTTGTATACTCGCCATGTATGAGTTTTGTAGGTTGCGGGTCGTAGTACGACCATTCTGTTTAGCAAGCGAATTGTTCTCAAAAGCTCAAACCATCATGATTCGAGAAATCAAAGGGGGGTAAATTTCTGGAATGTCTATCATTCGACAATAAACTCTCAACGCTCAAAAGCTCGAACCATAGTGGTTTGAGAAATCAAAATGGGAGTAAATTTCTTGAATGTTTATCATTCGAGAATAAACTCCCAATAAATCAAAAGTTCAAACCATAATGGTTCGAGAAATCAAAGGTGGGGGGTAAAATTCTCAAATGTTTATCATTCGAGAATAAACTCCCAATACTCAAAAACTCGAAGCATCGTGGTTCAAGAAATCATAGGATGAGTAAATTTCTTGAATGTTTATCATTTAGGAATATACTCCCAACACTCAAAAGCTCAAACCATAGTGGTTCGAGAAATCAAAGGGGGAGTAATTTTCTCGAATGATTATCATTCGAGAATAAACTCCCAAAACAAACTCGAACCATGTACTCTCAAAACAAAGGGGCATAATTCGAAAGATTTGGACACTTGGGAAACTTCGGACTCCTTCCAGTCGACCGAATGGCTAGGGTGGACTTGATGGCCAGTAGGCCCAATCTCCAAGATACCAAAGCCTAGAAAGCCCCAATAAGGCCTAGCGAAAGACTAAGTCAGTAGCCCAGAATAAGGGCCCATTAAAAACTCGAACAACCTGAGGGATATTCCCGGACCATACATACCCGAACAACCTAAGGGACATTCACGGACCATACTTGTTCGGGACCCCAGTGACGTGTTCTCTGACACGCTGCCACTCTATATTGAGATATTATGATATTGCCACTCTATTACAAGGGACTATAAAAGCACTAATCATGCACACATTTCAAGGTAACTATTCACACTCACTGATTCTAGTGTTGTCAAATCCCTTTTCCCAGAATTCACCTATACTAACTTGAGCGTCGGAGTACAATTAAGCGAAAATAGAAAAAAAGGACCCGCGGTACCAAATTTAGGCGCTCGGAAATTTATGATTTTCGTGCATAACTGACAAATGAATCCAAATTTTATCGTAAACTATTTTTAGGTTTTCAATCGACCTAAGAAAAAGATTTGTGGCGATTCATATAAAACATCACCTCGCTGCAATATGAAATTTGAATGTATCTACTTATTAAAAATATTTTTTTTGAAATTTTTATAAAAATTTCTTCAGTCTGAAAAATTAAGTAAAACACAAGTTCAAAAGTTAAACAATATCATCTTTCCTGTGACGAGGGAGTATTATGAAACCAAACCTAAATGAGTTTACCCATTCCATGTAGTCGACATTGTTTTACATACTCCCTCTGTCCAAGAATTTCTGAAACACTTTCCTCATTGTGTTGTCCCAAAATTATTAAAACACTTTCCCCTTTTAGTAAACTTTTGTACTTGAATTTACTCAATTATCCATTCATCTCTCTCTTCGACTTAACAAGTCAACATAAAACCAACTCCACCTAGAGCAACGTGTCCAGTCAATACGTTTCAATAATATTGGGATAGATGAAGTATTACTTTTAATTTTGTATATCATTGTATATATATACACATGTATGTATATAAGTCTACATACATGGAAACAAAGAGAAGGTAGAAAACTACTCCATCTCAGAAAAGTTGTTACATTTACTATTCACTAATTTATGATTTTTACTTCATAAAGTCAACTAATTTATATGCATATGAAACAATTGTTTCTTATAAATATATATTTTTATTGTTTCTTATAAAAAAATTAAGAAAAACAGTTCTACTATCGTACGCAATATTGATCGATCTGAACCTGAAAGTTGACCTGAAGAAACCTGAATGAACCTTGCCTGAACTCGGCCTGAATCCAAAACTGAAATAACCCGAATCTCGAATGACCTGAACCCGAACTGCCCGAAATCAGATTGGTCAGAAGCAACCCGAAACTCGAATAACCTGAACCCGAGCCCAACCTGACCCGAAATAAGTTCAACTCGAAGAACCCCAAAACCCGAATGATCTGAACTCGACCTGCCCCCGAAAATAACTCAAGTCTAAACAACTTGAAACTCGAATGACCCGACCCGAACCCTATCTGACTCGGCCAATTGACATCCCTAGTAAACTGTTTGACGATGCATAGTTTAGGGACTAAGCTATACGGAGTTATAACTTAGGGACCGAAGTATTAAGTCACTATTTGTTAATTTTTGCAATAAAACTTGTTCAAAGAACTCAACCCTAGTCTAATGTTTGAGGAATTGACCGACTTAGAATGAACGGCTAGGATTAACAGCTCGAAGAACGCCAACAGGATAAGCCGGGGATATTATACAAACTTGAAGGCTAGTTTCGCAATTTCTGGTTTGCTTCCTCTTCCTCCCTACTCCGACCCAGCTTTTACTTTCGCCAGAGGGTTCGCTTTCACCGCATTTTGGACGATCATTGAACCGTCTATCTTCCTTTTGTTTTCGAATCGGTCGTAGCCGCTCATGACCCGCTCCGGCGGAGTTTGCGAAACGATTCTTCGTTCTCAGATCTGAGAAATGGAATACCTAGTTTAGGTTTGTCGATTCTCTTCTCGAAGCTTCCGTGAATGTTGGTGCTTCTGTGAACGTGATAGCGCAGATCTGTCTCGATATCTGGTACTTGTGTCTCCCACTCGCTCTGCCTTTTTGGTTGTTTAACGGTTTGTTCTGGTTTTGTTGGATCGTAGTTGTCTTTGGATTACGGTGCTTTGGTGTTTTATTATCTCAATTTGTTCTGTTGAAGTACGTCTAATCTTGAGCATTGATAAGATTTCCGTCGTTTTTTGTTTACTGCTGAATAATTGTAAATTAGAGATCTGTCGGTTGATCTGCTTAGGCTTATCTCGGATTTTTTTTCTTTGTCAGATGGTGTAAGTGATGACCTTGCGCTCGATTCATTTAGTGAAAGCTTTTTTTATGATCATGGTTTTGGAAGTGTACCTTATATTGCATTCTTAAGAGAGTTAGATCAGAAAATATTGCTTTTTTGCTGCAATTCATAGTATTGATAAGAATTTAACAATTAATTGGCTTTGCAACATTTGTGGCATGGTTTAATTTAACTGGGATTGACTAGGAGTATGCTGATGAGGATGATAAATATAATGACGTATCTGATTTAGGGTCTGCAGTAGATGTCCCTTTTGACTGAGTAGATGTGAAGTATCTGCAGCGTTGCATCCTATAATTAGAATGCAATGTTGAATCATCTTTGTACATATGAGGGGGTATACATTTGCGGGAGTTCGGAAAAATCAAAGGGTAGAGAGCGAGTGTAAGTCTTTACTGCAGAGGGCGTCTTTCTGGAAAGCGATAGTAAGCCCTAGAGGCTAGAGGGTATTTCTGATCAGAAAGATTTAGGAGGTTGATATAATAAATCTAGTTGAACTTTCAGTAGACTGAGCTGATGATCAAGTCTGTTCATGAACTCAAATGGATTATTTAGAGATTTGTATTGATATTTTTGCTAGGATTAGTTGGTTTACCATGATGAGGACGAATGAGCCTTGAGGGACATGGGATGAATAGTTTCCCACTTGTTCTTTGGTTATAGTATGTTAAATAGGTTTCAGAAGATAAGTGGCTGATCTTTATCATGACAGGTAAGTTATTGAAGTAAGCATTGTATAAGTCATAAAGGTGTTATTAAATGTAGAAATGGATGATGGCAGTTACACTTAATTAACTGATGCGAAAATAAATTCTAACATCGTCATTCAGCCTTTCTTTTTTCTGCTAATTGATACTGTTATGTGATTGCTAAAGTCTAGGTTAAGCTTTTTAATGAGAATTTGTAAAGATTTTGACAGGTGACAATAAATAGTACTTTCTCGGCCCCAAAAAGATTCAATCATATTCCTTTTTTGGGCTGTCCCAAAAAGATTTGATTGTTTCCTTCTAAGGAAAGCTTTGAACACCATTTTTACCACTTAACCCTCAACTTCCCTTCTCCACCAAAAAAGTTACTTTTGTCTTATATAACAGTTTTACTTTATTACTCTCAAGTCTTCCACACTCCTTAATCTTTGTGTCCAGTCAAACAGTCAAATCATTTTAGTTATGAAGAGTTGAATATTTAATCTAAAATTTCAGAAATTATGTTAAAAATTTGGCTTCATAAAAAGTGAGGAAAATTGAAGAATCATTTGAGCATAAAGGTGACACAGGACCCACTGACATTTAATGGTCCGTAAGTGGTGGTAAATGATAAAAAGATATTGGAGACTTTCGAATTTGGAGGTTGATGTTGTGACTAGTTAGTGATAGAAACAGAAGATCAGTAACTTGGCCTTCTCTGACCTCCTATATTAGACATGAATGTAATTATATGGTTATATCAAATATATTAGAAGTGGGAAGAAGGATGATTAGGTAAAGGTAACTCACCAGGTTTTGTGGGACAATATAAAAAGGTCTAAATCTTTCAGACAGAGATCCGATAAGAAGAAAACTATGCTCCACTCACATTTGTAGGGCAGTCTGTGTTGAATTTGCATTAAGCTTACATAAATCATAGGTTGGGATAAGAAAATAACATATTTGGTTGCAGTTGATCAGTGCAGCACTGTATAGTGTGGGTAACAATACTGTAAGGAAGGCATTTTTGAATATGTCAAATTTGCAATAATACGTCAAGTCTGCATGGCATGTGTCAAATTTTTTTTATAGGCGTTTTATTTGGAGCTAGGTATGGTCGATTTGTTTTATTGGTGTGCATTTCGAGAAGAACAAATGATTGTGCATATGCAATACAAATAGTTCCGCTTACTTTTTCAGGTCATCTCATTTTATATTTGATATAAAGAACTTTTATTTGCAATTTTCTGTATCATTCCAATTTTATTGGATGTCCCGAAGAGACTACTCCCTCCATCCCGTAAAGATTGTTCCATTTGGTTTTCAACATTTAATTTATTATTTATTTTCTTCAACATGTTGACATATAAAGTCAAATAATTTATATGCATATGTTATTTCAATGTGTCTATTTTCTAAATACTACTACCTCCGTCCATTTTTAATAGTTACGTTTCTTTTTCAGCATATAATCTATGTATTTTTCTTCAATATTTTTGTATATAAAGTTAAGTAGCTTATATACATAAGTTAAATCAATGTGTCTAGTTTCTAAAAATATTTTTTTCAAATTTTTTTAACAAAATCTTTCTAGTAAAAAATTGAGTCAAACAAAAGTGTAAAAGTCAAACGTAACAATTAAATTGGGACGGAGGGAGTATATTTTTTTTAAAATTTTTTAACAAATTCTTCCTAGTTAAAAATTAAGTCAAACATAAGTATAAAAGTCAAACGGAACAATCATTATGGACGGAGGGAGTATTTGCTATTTGATATAAAGAACTTTTATTGTCGATAGCTGTCAGTGATTTCTTTTGCTCTTAAAATATGTACTGTGTTTTGGTGGATATCTTACACGGTTTTTCGTTTCTTGCTGTTCATTCCATATCTGCTTCAAAGCTTGGTATTTCGTGACTTCAATTCAGCATGAATGCAAAAGTTTCAATTGTTTTTCCAATAAAGAGCTGTAACCATGTATTTCTGTGCAGGTGTTTTTACTGTTATATAAAATATAACAAAACATACAAACGTCATATAATAAATATGGAGCTGAATACGATTAAAGATGTATTTGATCGTGTGGCAAAGAAGCAAAAAATATCCTACTGCAAGACCCATGAGATCATTGACCAGATTCTCCAAGATGTTGAAAAATCTATACAGACGATCCATTCAGACCCTAGCAGTTATAAATTGTCTCTTACTGAATTGAAGAATAAGCTGCAGGAGATTGGCCCACTCAATCAGCTAGAGGGAATGCAGAAGGAAGTAAATATGGCCCTGAGCAAGTTCCCAAAAGCTCTTGAAAAATTCTTCAATGCTGATATATCCAAGGCATATAGGAAAGTTGACTTTGACTCTCGCGCCATTAATGAGATAATTGCTCAGCATCTCTATAGGCATGGTTTGTTCGAAGCTGGTGATTGCTTTGTAAGGGAGACGGGGGATCTGGAAACTACTGCAACTAAGAGATCTTCTTTTGAGGAAATGTATAAGATAGTTGAAAGCATGAAGAGCAGGAACCTCTTGCCTGCCTTGGAGTGGGCAGCTGCCAACTCTGGAAAACTAAAGGATAACAGATCCGATCTTCTGTTGAAGCTTCATCGCTTGCAGTTTGTGGAAATTCTGCAAACAGGCAACAGACCTGAAGCTCTCAAATATGTAAGAACTTGTATTGCCCCCTTTGCTGATAGTCATATGAGCGAATTCCTAAAGCTTGTCGGTTCACTTTGTTGGGCTGGTAAGCTTCAGCAGTCGCCCTACGCTTATTTATTATCCCCAAATAACTGGGATGTTGTGGCTGAAGAGTTGACAAGACAGTTTTGCAATCTTCTTGGGCTGTCCTTTGTGAGCCCATTGGGTGTGACAATAGCTGCTGGGGTGCAAGGGTTGCCTCTTCTCCTAAAGTATGTAACAGTGATGGCAGGCAAGAAGCATGACTGGCAGTTGCAGCAACAGTTGCCTGTGCCAATTGAATTAGACAAAGAGCTCCAGTTTCATTCTATCTTTGTGTGTCCTGTATCTAAGGAACAGTCTACAGATGAAAATCCGCCGATGTTAATGTCCTGTGGCCATGTTCTTTGCAAACAGTCGATCACCAAGATGTCGAAGAACAACTCCAGACCTTTCAAGTGTCCATACTGCCCTTCGGATATCGATGCTACACAGTGTAGGCAGCTCCACTTCTGATCTGCAACCCTAAAATTGTTCGTGGGTTTGTTGGAGAAATAACTGTGACTGTACTTGGTGTAAAACTAGAAAAAAAATTGTTGTTTCTTGTCCAGTATGGTTTCTGCTGTTCGTTGGTGTAGATGATAAGCATGTGTAAATAGAAATTCATTTCACTTGGAACAGGTTCTTCATTGATTAACCTGGGATGGATACCTTCGACAATGAAAGGCCGAACCAGTTTGGTGCTTGGTTAATGACCTTCCATACCCACTGCTAGGTCTTTTGTGTAATTTTGGAACTTGTTGGAGCTTGAGAAAGAAAAGGAAATGGTAAAATAGAAAGGTTGATAGTAAATGGGAAAAGATATCATTTTGTCACTAATGTTTGAGGGTTGGTAACTTTTTGTCATTAGAGTATTTTCTGATGTCAAATTGCCACTGATATTTGGAAAATTGGGTCAAATTGCCACTACCGTTAACGAAACCGTTTATTTTTTGGGTTAATGTTTTATTTTTACCTTAAAGTTTATAAACTTGACAAATTAATCCTTAAACTTTAGACTTCTTACACTTTCACCTTTCTCTCCTACCATTTACACCATCAGCTCAGCATGTCGTTGCATCATTGTCCCTCCGCCGCTACACCACTGCCCCTAGTAGCATGTTACATAAGCGCTAACTGGGACAAATTAACATTCAGTGACAAATTTACCCGTTCGATAAACCATTTGTGGCATTCTCGCTTCAAAATGAACTTCTTTGACAAATTTAAAGATTTCTAAATTTCAACGGTAAAATAACCTCTTTATTCTACATTTAATCTATTATTCATTTTCTTTGCATGTTGACATATAAGTTTAGGCCTAGTATCCAAAATGTTAACTTTTAAACTTGTTGGAGTAAATTGCATCATTTATATCTAAACTATAGCTCGTGTTGCAAATCTATATCCGAATAAAATTTTGTTGCAAAAGTAGCTCTAAAGTATGAGTACGTTGCAAATCTATACCTGTGATTTAACACCATTAAAACTTAACGGAAATTCCAGTTAAAATGCTAAAATTGACACTTAGGATTTTTAAATGTGTTAAACACCCCTCCAGCTTTATAATTTTACATTTTGAGTCATTATTCTTAATTACGTGTGTAATCTTTCCAAATCAATAAAACCAATCACAGATTGAGTCCAAAATATCAAAAAAAAAATTCAAATGTAAAAAAAGTGTTTAAAATAATTTCAATAATAATATTTGTACTTAAATTTACCTTTTTTATTTCAAAAAAGTAATTATCAAAATAAAATGGAAGAATGAATAATACTAATTTTCTAAAAAGGACTTCCATTGTGGAAGATTTTGTACAATACCTAAATAATTTAATAGCTATTGTAGATTTGTTTAGAAAATAATTATTCATCCTTACATTTTTCTTTTGATAATTACTATTTTTCTCACAATAAAAAGTGTAATTTTTAAAATATTATTATTGATATAATTATAATCTTTTGTTTCCATTTGATATATTTTGGATAGTTTAGACTCAATCTATAATTTGTATTCATGATTCGGAATGATTATTTAAAATAATACACTTAATTAAAAATAATTACTCAAAAAGTAAAAATTATAAAGTTAGAGGGATGTTTGGGACATTTTTAAAACCCTGAGGTCAATTTGAGGCTTTTAATCACAATTTTCGTTAAGTTTTAACAGAAATTAACTCGTAGGTATATATTTGCAACATACTCATACTTTAGAGCCACTTTCGCAACAAAATTTTGTTCGGATGTAGATTTGCAACACAGGCTATAGTTTAGGTATAGATGGTGCAATTTACTCCTTGTTGAAGGGTTGAACTGAAACTTATAGAGAATTGATGGCTTAAGTAGAACAAGTAAACAAGAAAAAGAATTGAAAGGGAGTTTACCCAAAAAAATAAAAAACAAACATGTTCTTCTTCTCCGACACGTTTGTGGCGGACGGTGGATGAGATGGCTGCCGGCGGCAGAGACTGAAATTTTGAAATTCTGCGACGGAGCTGAGGCGGATCAGCTCGGCGGAGGGAGGTGAACCTGATAGTAGTGATTTTGTGGTGGATCGAGCTTTGGTTGAGGAGAAAACATGGTCTGAGTCGAAAAATAGTTTTTGGATGATTTCTCCTCCGTTTTGGCACCTTTGGAGACTTGGGAAGGTGGGTTGGCTCCATCTCCTCGTTGCAGAGCTAATGGTAATGGAAGCTGGCGGTGAAAGTCTCGGATGAGAGGAGGAGAAGGTGGAGACCGGTGGGAGCGTTTGCTCGATCGATTTTGGTTACCGCCTAATGACTGCTGGGATTCAAATCTGGATGAAGGCAGGCCTACTATGAATAGATTGCTAGACGGAGAAGTGGTTGCGAAGTAGGGCAACATCTGGCTGGAATAGCAAAAAATCATGTTGGAGCTGCTCAGAATCGCCAAGAATTGCGCCGAAACTTCCTGGAACTAAGTTGTGGCCTGCATCGTCGCTGTATCCTGCTGTAAATCGCCCGACGGTAGATGGAAGAGTGGACAGAGGTGACGTAGCTTGAAATGAGTTGGTGAAGCCGTGGAGGATAGCGGAGGTGATGTTTGAAAATAATTGGGGTGAAATTGATTAAGTTCAAAAGATTAGAGTGTATAATAGCAATTGATTAAGGACAAAAGGTCATTTCATCTCAACCGTTCATTTTAACAGCTAAATTGGATGGAAAGGACTGAAACAGAACATGTAATTTAAATTTAGGACAATTTTAAAGTAAAATTTTAATCTGTAATAGGAATAGCTCATAAAGATGAAAAAAGGGACTGAGAGCGGATTTTAGTATGGATGAAAAGGGATAAGCAATAACTATCAGAATCTCTCCTCTAACTCTCTCTATATTGCAGGCCCAACAAGTTCCTACAAGCTGACAGCCTTCCACTACGTCGTTAAAACAGCGTGTACCGCGGCCAAATACGCGGTAACGCCGCGGTACGCACCGCGGGATAGGCCGCGGTATTCCCCGCGGTAAAATCGTCCCCGGTTGCTTCGGTGGCCGCGGCCGAGGCCGCAGTGCACGCCGCGGCCTTGCCGCGCGCGCAAGCCGCGGCACGACTATGACGGCGGCGGCATCGTATACCGCGGCCTGGATGCGCACAAGGCACCAGCGGCGTTAGCTGGTATATTGTTTATATATATAATTATATATATAGTAAATTGTTTATATATATAGTAAATAGTTTATATATATGGTAAATAGTTCATATATATAGTAAAATGTATTTAAAATTTAATAACAATGCAAAAATATAATTATAAATATAGTAAATAGTTTATTACAACAAAATCTAATTATTATTTACAGAAACCCTAAAAACCGTCGGTCTGATCCGCGTTTGGGTCAGTAGGGTTGAAGTAATCAACAAAATCGTCGTCCCCAATGTCCATGAATGGCCGCCGCTGCTGCTGCTGCTGCTGCTGCTGCTGCTGGTGTGGGATTTGTTGTGGATCTGGCATCTCCGGCCGATAATCCCCGTCGGGGTGTGTGAAGCCCAGGCCCAGGCTGACATTAGGCTGCGACTGCTGGAAGGGAGGCTGCGACTGCTGGAAGGGCTCTTTGGAAGGGCTTTGGGGACGGCCTGGATGTGGTCTTTGCGGCGGCCTTTGGAAGTGGTGCGGCGGCGGCTGCTGCTGGAATTGCGGCGGATCTTTGGTAGTATTGAGACGACGGTGTCTTTGGAAGTCGAGGCGGCTGCCGCCGCTTGGAAGGCGGAGGCCCGGAGGAAGATCCAGGTGATAAGGGATCTGGCGGCATCACGTTAGGCGGGATATACCCCAGACGCATAGCCGACCGGATGTTGCCGACGGTGAATCAAAGGATCGCAATGCATCTGTCTTCCAAGCCTCAAGATCACCAACCCTCGCATTCGGTAGCGGCAAGCCGGTGGCGAAGTCACGCATCGCATCCGTATCCCGCCGATGACGGTCCTCAAGCTCATTCTCGCTGAAAGTTAACGTGTTTTAAAAATTAAAATCTACTACATAAAAAAATAACTCAAATTATAGAAATTAATTAAACGACAATTTAATTACGAGATCGCAGAGGTTCCTCGAAGCTGCTCCGGATGGGCAATTTGTGGCGGGACACCGATCCGGGCGTCCTCGAGTGGGCCCACCCACAACAGATTTTTAGATCTCTTCATCGATCGCTGTGAACTTTCCATTTGGCCCATACTTGGTAATGATACGCGTCATATACTCCTCCTAAGTAATAACAAAAATAAACTTACGTTAAATAATATTAAAAGAGACGGTAATTTGAATTGAGGAAAACGAATGAATAATACCGTAACGGCCGATTCCTTCCCAAGCCATGCCTCCCGAACTCCTCCTGCCGTAGCGGTGCCCGACTTGTTTGCTCTGTCCAACAATATTTATAAAGTAATTAATTTGTTCATAAATTAAATAAATTAAAATTAGATGTTTAAATAATGAATCGGGTAAAGAATATTACCAAGTCCTCATAAACTCTCTGTTTGGACTTGTTGCCAAACGACTTAATCTTCGGACGATTCAGGCTACTCGCATTCCTTTTGTTCTTAGGATTCTTCCTTGAAGTCGTTCTTTGTTGTAGTACTCGAGCGGCATCCTCCACTTATGCAGGTTGAGGCGAGTGGGATGAGCGGTAGCCAATCCAGTAGTCGATTGTCCGAATCCAGCGGATGCAATCGCTTGCACTTCTTTCGAATATTGTTCTGCGTGTTCGGTAGAACTCCGCAAACCGGAGTGCAACTTCTCCGTAAAGCCCGGCTCATCCCACACATGTTGTTCTGTCATTGAAATTTAAAAGACAACGTCATTATCCTAAGTAATTTATAACAAGTATTAGTATTAATTAATGTAATATATGAAATATTAATAATTATTAAAGTACCGCGAACTTATTTGTCCAAGCGGCAAGCTCGTCCGCCGTCTGCTGGTAGTATTTGGGAGGGAATCCGGAGAAGTGGTTCGCGACGACATTCGAAAGCGCGCGCGTGATCTGCACTCGAATGCAACCGCACATTAACGAAACCGTGATCGGTAATGAAACATGTAACTAAAGGATATAGCAAAATCTTCTATGTTAGAGACTTGCGTGCGATGCGGACTATAAGGCGTCCGTCGTGGCCTGCGACCGGCGGAGGTAGTGGAGGCGGGGGCTGCGACAATATACGTGGCCGCTGCGGTGGAGGTGCAGCATCATCATGCAGTGGAGGTGTAGCGTCATCGTTCGGTGCATCCTGATGCACCGAATCGCCGGACCCCCCAGGAGAGTCCGTCGTACGTGGTCGGGATAACCTCGATGATCGACCACGGGAACTACGGTCGAATGTCCGCCCAGGAACTCGACCCGACTCATCCCTACCGAACCATCGGGAGTGGACGCCATATCTCAAAAACATTTAAAACGAACATAAGTTTCATTTTGTAAACTTTTGCGAAGTTTTTAAACTAATTTTGTAAAGTTATATTTTTAAACTAATTTTGTAAAATTATATTTTTAAACTAACAACATTTTTAAACTAATTTTGTAAAATTGTATTTTTAAACTAATTACATTTTTAAACTAATTTTGTAAAATTATATTTCTAAAGTAACAACATTTTTAAACTAATTTTGTAAAATTGTATTTTTAAACTAACAACATTTTTAAACTAATTTTGTAAAATTATATTTCTAAAGTAACAACATTTTTAAACTAATTTTGTAAAATTGTATTTTTAAACTAACAACATTTTTAAACTAATTTTGTAAGATTATATTTCTAAAGTAACAACATTTTTAAACTAATTTTGTAAAATTATATTTTTAAACTAACAACATTTTTAAACTAATTTTGTAAAAATGTATTTTTAAACTAATTACATTTTTAAACTAATTTTGTAAAATTATATTTTTAAACTAACAACATTTTTAAACTAATTTTGTAAAAATGTATTTTTAAACTAATTACATTTTTAAACTAATTTTGTAAAATTATATTTTTAAACTAACAACATTTTTAAACTAATTTTGTAAAAATGTATTTTTAAACTAATTACATTTTTAAACTAATTTTGTAAAATTATATTTTTAAACTAACAACATTTTTAAACTAATTTTGTAAAAATGTATTTTTAAACTAATTACATTTTTAAACTAATTTTGTAAAAATGTATTTTTAAACTAATTACATTTTTAAACTAATTTTGTAAAATTATATTTTTAAACTAACAACATTTTTAAACTAATTTTGTAAAAATGTATTTTTAAACTAATTACATTTTAAAACTAATTTTGTAAAAATGTATTTTTAAACTAATTACATTTTAAAACTAATTTTGTAAAATTATATTTCTAAAGTAATAACAACATTTTTAAACTAATTTTGTAAAAATGTATTTTTAAACTAATTACATTTTTAAACTAATTTTGTAAAATTATATTTTTAAACTAACACCATTTTTAAACTAATTTTGTAAAATTGTATTTTTAAACTAATTACATTTTTAAACTAATTTTGTAAAATTATATTTTTAAACTAACACCATTTTTAAACTAATTTTGTAAAATTGTATTTTTAAACTAATTACATTTTTAAACTAATTTTGTAAAATTATATTTTTAAACTAACACCATTTTTAAACTAATTTTGTAAAAATGTATTTTTAAACTAATTACATTTTAAAACTAATTTTGTAAAAATGTATTTTTAAACTAATTACATTTTAAAACTAATTTTGTAAAATTATATTTCTAAAGTAACAACATTTTTAAACTAATTTTGTAAAATTGTATTTTTAAACTAATTACATTTTTAAACTAATTTTGTAAAATTATATCTGGCTCTTGCATCAAATCTTCCTTAAAGCGTCTCGGTTTAGTTTTGAAAACTGTCCACCAGTTTTTCAGATTTTGCCTCTTCGAAGGGTATTCGAGATAAACCACTTGTTCTGCTTGGCTGGCAAGAATGAATGGATCTTACGGATACGATGCGGATGTGCGATCAACATCGATGATCCCGAAAGTTTATCGTAACGGACGCCTTTATTAAATGCAGAACCACGTACCCTTGAAGACCGTTATACTCAAAGTTACTCTGTCTTGAAGGACAATGATTTCGTCAATCCAACCGTAGAAATCCATATAGTCTTCTCGCATTTGTATCTCCGAGGACGCAGACGCCCCAATTAGCAGACATCTTGTGCTGGCCGTATTGTTTTGTGTGAAACTTGTACCCGTTCACATACGAGACCAGAAATGATTTAGCTCGCACTTTCGGTCCGCAGCCAAGGCGTACAATCTTTGGCGGTAGAGTTGTCTCATTTGCAAAGGCCTGCACATTAAAAATAATGTCAGTTTAAGATCAACATACATATTGGGGTTATCTTTAAAACCATAAACAATCAAGTGCAAGACTAACCATGTTCTTGAACCATTTAGGGAATTGTGCAAGTCTGAGATTGTCAATACCAGCGTCATCCAAGTCTGGAAAATTCCGTCGGGCCAACTCGTTGAATCGATCTATAAGTGGGTCAACTTCCGACAGTTTTGCGAATATAAGTTTGTACATGTTCCCTTTCGCAACCGTCAACTCCCGAAAATGTGCTCTGCCCATTGGTTTAGATGGATGATCAAATATTGATAGCCGCTCGGATTGTGATACTTGGGAACAATTTAGATTACGTATGTTGGGGTTCACACGTGTTCCATAATTATACGCCATGTAATGCTCGCAGAATATAGCAACCTCTGGATAAGAAACTTTTCAATGATGGAGCCCTCCAAGAATCTTTTGTTCAGACTTTTGCTTTCAATCTTTTCATGTTCCTTTCGAAACTATACATCCACCGGTATGACACACTCCACACGTTCGAAGATGCCAAGGGAGATGCATCGTGAGATGTTCCATCGAGTCAAAGAACGATGGAGGGAATATTTTCTCCAGTTTGCAAAGTGTAACGACGATAAATTCATCTAACTTTTCGACATCGTCCAATGGAATATCCTTTGAACAAATTAGTCGGAAGAATTTACTGAATTCAGATATTGTAGTCCAAATACCGTCATCGAGATAGCCCCGCAAAGCGATTGGGAGTAACTTCTGCATGAAGACATGACAATCATGGGTTTTCATCTTGTAGAACGTGTTACCGCACGTATTAACACACCTCCCAATGTTAGAAGCATAACCGTCTGGAAGTTTGACGGTATGCTTCAACCAATAGCAAATACTACGCAATCGATCTGCATTTAAAGTATACGTCGCCTTTGGTTTGAACGGTTCTCTCCTATGAGGATCAGTCACCAAATGCAATTCAGTGGCGAAGTCCTAAATCTTCTAGATCACGTCTCGAATTTGCGTTGTCCTTACTTTTCCCTTTCGATTGACAAGCGTGTAGAAAACATTGTCGAAACAATTTTTTCGATATGCATCACATCGAGACAATGTCTAACTTTCAGATCTGCCCAATATGGCAATTCCCGGAAAATCGATTTCTTAATCCAATTATGTTGCTTCCCAAACATGTCTGCCCTCATGTGATCCCACGGTGTCCCGAATGGTGGAAACACGATGTTTTCGACCTCGCTTAATATCTGGTGGCCTGATTTGAACTCACATCTTGGCCTTCGATCTGTATGTTTCCATGATTGCTTGTTGTTACGGAGCGCATGTCGTTGCGGTAAAAATCTTCTATGACAACCAAACCAACTCGTTTTCTTCCCGTTAGTCAGCTGAAAACTATGAACATCCTCCATACAGTACGGGCATGCAAGTCTTCCATGCGTGCTCCACCCTGATAACATTCCGTACGCTGGGAAATCACTAACTGTCCACAGCAGACAAGCCCGCATGTAAAAGTTCAGATTACGATGTGCATCCCAGGTTTCCACGCCTTTATTCCATAGATGTTTCAGCTCTTCAAGCGCGGACGTAAAACACATCAATGTTACGGCCCGGTGACTTTGGACCGAGGATTAGCAACGGCATGAAAGTGTACGCCTCCTTCATGCATAAATCGGAGGCGGAGTTATAAACCACGATGAATACAGGCCACATAGAATATGATTGTCCCGAGTCTGACAACGGGTTGAAACCATCTGTACATAACCCCAATCGAACATTTCTATACTCACATGCAAAATCAGGATAACACTTATCAACATGTTTCCATGCCTCGGCTTGGGATGGATGTCCAATAATACCCATCGAATTCTCACTAGCTCTAAGATGATACGTCATAAATTTAGCGGTTCTCGCGGACTGGTAAAGTCGTTGGAGCCGCTCAGTAATTGGTAGATAACGTAAAATCTTTTTAGCTTTGGGTTTTTGATTCGCCTCACGTTCTTCGAAGCGTTCCGCACCACATACCCTACAATTATTTAACTTTTCATATCTACCATCAAACAACATGCAGTTGTTTTCGCATGCATGAATCTTTCTGTACGGTAACCCCAACTCTTTCATCA
Source organism: Stellera chamaejasme (assembly GCA_024586325.1). Taxonomy (NCBI): domain Eukaryota; kingdom Viridiplantae; phylum Streptophyta; class Magnoliopsida; order Malvales; family Thymelaeaceae; genus Stellera; species Stellera chamaejasme. The sequence goes on along the minus strand of CM044981.1, from coordinate 50,071,828 downwards.
TCGCTTTTGCACTACACATGCTCGTAGGCAAGGTTGCCTCTTCTCTGGGCAATATTTCGTTGATAAATTCAATCAACTCCGAGAAAAACGCGTCCGATACATTATGCTGACTTTTCATGCTCAAGAACTTAGAAATAACAGCCAACTTGGTGTGCTTATCAGTACATCCCTCATATAGAGGCTGCGACGCATCGCGTAATAAATCAAAAAACTTTTGAGTCCTTGCATTTGGCATTTCGGGTGTGACGTCATCCTCATCCATATGCTCCATATCATCACCCTCAAAATTATTTCCATTATCACGAATCCCAAAAGCCTCGCGAACCATTTCACGGTAATCATCACTCCTTCCTACATTACCCTCAAACAAATTATTCGTACTTACAATATTCGATGATGATGATGACGACGATGCCACATCAAATTGGTAACCTCGATAAACACATGGATTTATTTGACGTCGTTCACCATGACAATCCCACACATGATAATTTAGTTGAAATCCATCTAACAGTAAATGCTTGCCAATAGTTTCTCGATCACGGTAATATCTATTTTTACATTTTCTACAAGGACATTTGACAAATTGTTCTCCCTTTTCCCGAGCAACACGAAACGCAAAATTCAGGAATTCCACAAGCCCGTTCCAAAATCTCTGACTAATATCGCGAGTCCCCTCCTCAAAACGCTGATACATCCAATCACGATCTTCGGCCATTATATAGTTCCTATAACATTTGTGTCAATAAAACAATATGATAAATAAAAAACATAACAATTATAATATATATATATTCAGCAGTACAGAACTTAATTAATTCCACAATTTACACTACCGGTTTATGTCCTAATTCAAGGTGCATGGGTCCTAACCTATTCATAAAAGTACTATTAGTTAATCAAACTTTTATCCTGTGTATGGAGAAACTGATATTATTACGTAAATTTCGGCAGCATTTCGTCTTAGTTCCTCGTTGTACCATTTCTCCGGCGTAACGCCTAGAGCGGGTACAAAGAGGAACAAGGCAATATTGCATCCGAAATTTACGTAACTCTTATCATTTCTCCATACACAATCATAAAAGATGAATTAACCGATAGTATACTTTTACAAAGCTGTCAATGGGACAATCCATGAAAACCTTGTAGAATATATAATTTTACACCGTCATTTCAATACTCAAATAACTTTTGTAAAATAATATATTACTACAAGTTTTCATAGACAGGTACTATGGCTCATGAACTACTTTAATTAATTTAACTACATAATTAGGCAACTCATGAAATACATTATAAAAAATAAAAGAAATGATAACAATTTTTATAAACAAATCTAAAATATAATATTTATTACATGAAAGAGACACAATAACAGATGCCGGTAGATCTCCAACTGAAATAACGAGATGCTATATATTTTCTTCAATTAACAAGAAATTGAAAGGAGAATAGTTGGAGGAAGAAAATGTAAGTTTTCGGCGAAAATGTGAACCCGAGTGCTTATATAGGAGTTTTTACCCCGGACACGGCCGCGGTAATTGGCGCTGTAACGGACCGGTCAAAGGACCTCGTAAACAACTCTGAGTTACCGCGGCCTTCACCGATGACGCGTCCGCGGTACACAACTTACCGCGGCCTGCAACGCGCGTTTGGCTGGCCTTGGCGACTAGCGAAACAGCTGTGTGTTGCCTTGCCACTTACCGCGGCCTTGTGCGCGGTACAGGCCGCGGTAAGTAATGCTTCACCCACGTAGTGTTCATGGAAGGGAGATAGCCCCACTACTTTACAATGATGCGTTTAATCGATGTATTAATTAATTTTACTTCTTTCTTCCTGTAATCCTGGATTAATCCATCGCGATTAAATTATGACTAACTATTAATATATATATATATATATATATATATATATACTACGTATCTGTTAGGAGCTTGGTAGCGGGTATGGTAGGTGACGGCTCGCTACCAAGCTCCTGAATAAGCCTCTGACAGGCTGGGACGGGCTGCCTGCTACCGATATGATGCAACTCGGTAGCGGGCGTGGTAGCGGGTTGGCCAGCTACCGTAGTGGTAGCGTCATGCCAGTTACCTTTCCCACTACCAAGTTGACAAAAACTGCCAGCTTGGTCACCGTGACAGTGGTAGCGGACTTGGTAGCTGGTCACCCCCTGCTACTTGATGTTATTACTTCATGCCCTTCCTTCTTCCTCTCATTCACAGATCTGAGTTCGGGAGGAAACAAAAATTATTGCTCCCGATTTGTTTTTCCTCCAGTGTTATTCATTTCCCTTCATTTCTGAAATACTCACATATTTTACATGCTGGAACAAGTTATTGGTGCTTAGTTTTAAAGATTTGGTCACGTATTCTTTGGTTTGGTTTTTGGCACCTGATCTCCCGTGGTTCTCTGTTGGAATTCTTAGAGCACCAAGTCCTTTTGAGCCCATCTCAAATGGAGAAGTGATTTCAGCTCAAAGTGAGCTGAAATGAGTTATATGGAATTCAACTATGTGTATTGTGGCTATATGGAACATTTGTGATGTTTCATGAGTAGTAACTACTTACTAGCATCCTTTTATACGAAATAAGGGTATTTTGGTAAAAGGACATGGCTTTGGCAATCGAGGAGCATGGTGTATGCACCCTAGTGCATGTGTGCATATCTCTTGGAAGTTACCAAGAGATTTCGGCCATGAGAGCCTAAAATTGGCGAAGAGGCACCTCAAGGGAAGGCACCCCTTCGCCTAAATAAGGAGTTACTTAGCATTTGGACAATGGAGTGTACAAGGAGGGAGTAACCACTCCTTAGGCCGAATGTATGTGTACTTTTGGCCATGAGGAGTTGTAATCCTTCTTAGTAACTCCCTACATTATCTATAAATAGATGATTTGGCCACAACACAACACACACTCAAGAATCCGAAACTTCTCCTTTTCCTTCTCTCTTGATGAAATATTCAAGCATTCCTAGAGCATTTCGGGTGGAACTATTTTGTGTCTCTTTAACACAAAACAACCTCATTCCATCACATGCAATCTGCCCTCATCAAGCAATTTGAAGACTTGAAGATTCAATCGGAAGACTTGGAGCATACGTTTGGAGCAACGATAAAATATCCTTACCCTGCTCTTCAAGGGTGCAAGGTACGCCTTCTATCTCTACTCCGTCCTCCTCCTTATCCTCTTTCTTCTTTGTGAAAGTGGAGAGGCATGATTATGGAAAACACATCATGCTATGAATCTCTAAATCTACATTCTCTAGATATTTGAAGCAACAAAGGATCCCTGAGTACGTGAAGCAACAGAGGAAAATATACCGAGCTTGGTAAGTATTTTATTGATTTTCATTTTGAGACTGTGTAGTTATTTAATGATTTGTTCAACAAAATAGAAGTTGATGTTCTAGATTTGAGCCATAGTTTATGTCTGTGGATGTTACGTAGAATACTATATCAATAACATCATTTTCAAGTTTGGAAATAATGTTGTGAAATATAATATTTTATTGAATATTCATGTATTGTCCCAATTGGACAGTTTGTAAAAGTACAATCGATATATTGAACTTTTGTGGTAGTTGTATATGCATAACCGGTACACCGACATTAATTTCGGCTCTTTATCAGTCTCGTTCCTTATTGTACCAAATGGGGTTTTTGAAACCCAGAAAAAATGGTATAATGAGGAACTGAGGCGAGATGCTGCCGAAATTTATGTGAGGTGTATAAGTTATGGATATACAACCATAAAAGTTCGATATACTAATTATACTTTTATGAATAGGATATGACCCATGCACCTTTAGTTATGAGAAATTAAGTTGAAGTCATTAATTTTTATAGGTAGTAAATGAATTTTTGGTTGGTTAATTATTATGTTTTTGTAGTAATTTATATTGTTATGTCGGGACTCAAAATGGCTGAAGGACGCGATTGGATGATATAGCACGCCACCTTTTACTTGAGGCCGAAGTAATGGCCCTCAAAAACCATTCCAAAGCATATGTTGCTTCTACTTCCTCCAACAAAAGGGGAGGAAACAAAGGAAAAGGGAAATAGTTTGGTAATGGTGGAAAGAACAAGGGCGGCAATGACAAAGGTAAAGGAGGTGGAAACGGTCCCAATTTGAATAAGTTTAAAAAGAAAAGGGACGTTTCTAAGCTCAAATGCTTCAACTGTGGAAAGAAGGGGCACTTTGCAAAAGATTGCAAAAGTCCTTCTAAGGTATATATACCTACTACTTCTTCTGATGTATATGTTGCATCTTGTTCTTTGCTAACTAAAAGCAATTCTTTGTGGATTGTAGTCTCCGGAGCAACAGACCACATAGTCCGAGACAAGTCTTGGTTCGTGGCTTACAGAAAGCTTCCAAGAGGTGCAAAGTGTGTCTCGGTGGGAAATAATGCTGTAATAGAAGTAGTAGGAATTGGGACATGTAAAGTCCCCGCTTGTAATGGATCATTATATCTAATTGATACATTATATGTACCGGATATTTGTAGAAATTTGATTTCTATAAGTAGTTTGTTGAAGTACAAATATAGCTTGTCTTTTCGAATGATAGTGTTACTATCTTCAAAGATAATCAAGTTGTGTGTGAATGTTTAGTAAATAATGGCTTGTATGAACTTAGACCGAGTAGCCACACTAATGCTTCATCTAGTTTCCATGTGACCGAGGTCACAAGCGAAATGACTTGGCATGAAAGGCTTGGACATGTGGGTCAAGATAGGATGAATAGGTTAGCCAAAAATGGCTTTTTTGGATCCTTGACCAAAGTTGTCTTGCCAAGTTGCCAAGCTTGCCTTGAAGGAAAGGCAACGAGAAAGCCTTTTGGGCGTGGAACTAGAAGAGAAGAAGCAATAGATTTAGTTCATTCTGACTTGTGTGGACCTATGAGAGTGACATCTAGAAATGGTTATAGATATTTCATTACATTTACTGATGATTATACTCGATTCACACATGTTTTCTTACTCAAGTACAAAGCTGAGGCTTTATCATACTTTGAGGAGTATGTACATTTGGTTGAGAACCAATTGGGTAAGAAAATGAAATCCTTGAGAACGGATAGAGGTGGAGAGTATAATTCAAATGTCTTCAAAGCCTTTTGTGACATGAAAGGAATTTAGAGGGAGTTCACTCTTTCTTGGACACCCCAACAAAATGGAGTGTCTGAAAGGAAGAACAGAACTCTAATGGATATGGTAAGGTCCATGATGGCTAAGGCTAACTTGGACATCATCTATTGGAGTGATGCACTGTTTTGTGCTGTTCACATACCAACTAAGAACATTGACTCTTCTCCATATGAGTTGTGGAAGAAGAGGTCGCCTAACCTAAGCTACATGCACCCTTGGGGTTGCCTTGCTTATGTGCATATCCCGGACCATCCTTTGGGAAAATTGGGTCCTCGGGGAAAGAAATGTGCTTTCCTTGGATATTGCGTTGATTGAAAGGTTATGTGTTCTTAGATATCAGTCACAAAGAAGGATTGGTGTTTGATGGTAGCAACGTCTTCATGGAAAGTGAGTTTCCTAAAGTTGGTGAATGTAATGATCTTAACTCTTTCGGTCCAATCCTTGAAGAGGATCAACCTAGTACTTCAGAAGTACCAGTTGCACAAGGTGCACCTACTCCACAAGGAGTACCTCAATAAGAGGGAGTTGTGACTCCTAATAATGAATCCAATGTGTTGGATCACATGGAACAAGATCCTGTAGAGGATACACTTGTTCAAGAGGGAGTTGAGGATCAACAAGAGCTAGAATCACCTCCGCCCATGTTGAGAAGATCAACTAGGGAATCGGTGAGACTTATTTGGTGTCATCTGAAATAGATGAACCAAGTAATGTTAAAGAAGCTCTTAATAGTGCACAAAGAGAAGAATGGCTAAATGCCATAAATGAAGAACTTCATTCTATGGCAGTGAATGGTGTGTGAGAATTGTCAGATCTTCCTATTGGTCGAAAGGCCATTGGTAATAAGTGGGTATTAAAGATAAAGAAGAATTCTGATGGAAGTATCGAAAGATACAAAGCCCGATTGGTGGCTAAGGGTTTCACATAAAAGGAAGGTATTGATTTCAAAGATACCTTCTCACCTGTAGTGAAATTCAATTCCATTAGATTACTACTTGCCATTGTGGCATACTTGGATATGGAGTTACATCAAATGGATAATAAAGCAGCCTTCCTCAATGGTGATTTGAGTGAAGAGATCTATATGAGACAACCAAAAGGGTTTGTCCAAGAAGGTCTTGAGGACAATGTATGTAGACTTAAAAAGTCTATTTATGGTCTTAAGCAAGCTTCAAGACAATGGTACTTGAAGTTTCACCATGCAATTACAAGCTATGGCTTTGTAATGATGCATGAAGATCATTGTGTATACTCGTACTCGTCTGGATCCGATTATGCTATAATGACCTTGTATGTAGATGACATACTAATTGCAAGTAGTGGAGTTGAGTTAATGACAACCATCAAAGGATGGTTATCTTCCACTTTCGACATGAAAGACATGGGAGAAGCTTCTTTTATTTTAGGTGTTAAGATACACCGAAATAGAAAGGAACGCTTGTTAGGCCTCTCACAGGAACCTTATATTGATAAGATCCTGGAAAGGTTTAATTTAACCAACTCTAAACCCATGAATACCCCACTTGCATATGGATGCAAGATTGGAGGGGACATGTGTCCCATGACTCCAGTAGAAAATGAAGAGATGACAAACGTACCATACCTGAGTGCTATAGGTTCCTTAATGTATGCCATGTTGTGTACAAGGCCTGACATTAACCAAGCAGTTGGCTTATTGGCTCGATATTCTTCAAACCCTGGAATGCAGCATTGGAAGAGTGTCAAGAGGGTTCTACGGTACCTTAAAGGTACTAAAGATTATTGGCTATGCTATCAAGGCAAGAAGCTTGATTTGCATGGTTACTTTGATGCTGATTGGGGTGGAGGTCGTGACTCCAATAAATCTAAATCTGGTTATGTATTTCTGTTTAATGGTGGGGCTACTACATGGTGTAGTAAGAAAAAAAACTTGTACAACATTGTCAATAATGGAGGCTGAGTTTATCTCATGTGCCTCAGCTGTACAGGAAGCCCTTTGGCTTGGCTTCTTTCTTAAAACTTGGAATCTCGGATAATGGTGGAAAGGCCTATTACTATTTACAGTGATAGTATGGCGGCCATGACTTACACCAAAGATCCCAAGTACAATGGCAAGACCAAGCACATTAACATGAAATATAATTTTGTAAGGGATGCAATTGAAGAGGGTGAAGTTAAAAGTGCTATGTCACAAATCAGACAGAGGCAACTAAATGTATGTCTGACTCACCCTCAAGTGTAAGGATCGTTCTGTAGTAGAGTTATGAGTAGGGGTCGATCCCACGAAGATAGTGTGTGAAGTGTGTATGAGTATGCTTTCTATCAAAAGAAAAAAACTTAGATGAACAATTGTTTAAGGAGATTAGAACTTTATGAAATACAAAGTGAATATGCAAGATGGGAATTTACGACTAAATTCAATTCTACAACTAAATGATAACTAAGCAAACTATGAGAACAAGAATCTAGTTGGTTTACTAATCAAATCTCTTCTTAGAACTTGGTTATATGATTTGGATTGAGACAAAATTATGAGCTGCATTTACGGGTGTTAGCATTCTGAAGCCTAACTTCTACTTCTTTTTGAAGCAAGTTATCCTAATTAACTAAGTAACTCAAGGTAAATCTCTTATCCAATTGAGCACCTAGAATTGCAGTAATATCAAGCTTTAAAACACACCTAGTAGATTCTCATTAACCCTCTCAAGCTAATTGAACTACTATGTTATTCCTTCATCTATGCTCTACAAATGTTCTCTCAAACAATTCATCGAACACTTGATAACAACATGCAAGCAATACTTTGAATCTCACATGTTAACCATGAAGCATAAGGAATAACACATAAATGATGGAAAACAACCATTATAAGTCATGAATCAAGTCTCAATCATCCATCACAAACTAGATCTAAGGAGATTAAATGTCTACTCCATACTACCCTAGAACTAACCATAAACATAGTGAAAATAACAAGAGAAAGGTAGAAGAATCAAATCCAATCTTGGTTCTTCAAGTTCCCATGTTGATCTTCACTTTCCTCCATGGAAGTCTCCAGGAAATTCACAGAGCTCTAGGCTCCGAGGAAGAACAGTAGAGAGAAAACTAGTCTAGAATATGAAATTGTATGTGGTAACTTCTCCTAATGTGTTTTCGAAAGCCTATTTAACCTAATTCTAAGGCCCACATATCCCTAGGCCAATGGGAGAGCAAGTTGTGAAAAGTAACTGGTGAAAACCGTCCTTTTTCTGAGTAGCAACCGCCACTGGTCGTAATTAAAATCTACAAAATTTGCCTTTGGGCGAGTATTCATGTGCGCCCCATGCTCGCTCGGGTGTTGTCCCAAATGGCTGGAACTTGGGGCAGACTTTTGCTTGGCGCCCCGTACTCACCCCAACTATGCCCCAGTTGACAGAAATTTGGGGCATACTTCTATTTCGTGCCCCATGCTCGCCCCAAGTGATAGAAACTGGAATTTGGGCACCCTTCAGATTGGTGCCCCAGGCTCGCCTTAGTGTTGCTCTGATATTGTCCAAGACCTTCAGCTCTTCTAACCTTCAACGCCTTAAGCTCCACTTCAACACATTTTTCCCTTCCAATTATCTACACCAATAAGAAGCATCTATAACAAGTAATTTGCTCTAGATGATATCCAATTAAGCTCAAAACAAAGTAGATTTGTATCAAAAGTATGAGAAAACATGTTGTGTTATTGACACTCAACACACCCCCAAACTTAAATTGTTGCATCTGTGGCAACCAAATTACTTATATGCAACTAGTCATCTATATGCAACCATGATATCTAAATGCAACTACATTACCCAAATGTAGGATATCTACCAACTCCATGTCAAGATAGTTCGAAAACCAAAATTCATTGTTAACAATTCCAGAAGTTAATCCACTGGGCTATGAAACATTCCTTTGGATACTAATAATGAAGGGGCATTCCCTTAGTGTTTACGCTCTGATTTCAAAAGAAAGGGGTGTGTTATTGTGTGATGTGATCTCAATTTAGACATTGTTGCCATAGGCTTGCATGATGACCCATAGCTCCCCCACTAAGATCCCATAAGGGAGTGCATGGAAATAAGTGACAATGGACTTTAGAAGGTTGTAACGGGGCTTGGTTAGGTAAGATGAGGTTACCGGTTGAAAGCCATTTGTTGGTGGAGCTAAATGGAACAACATGAGCATAAATTATGGGCACTAAAAATGATCATCAATCCAGAATAGACCCAATACATCCTTCATATGAATGCTCAACTCCAAAAAGCACCCACAAAACCGATATATCACCAAAGTCAAGGAGTTCCGCTTGAAACTTCAAGTACCCAATAGAACTCATTTCCAATTTCTTTTTTTTGCATATTTTTAGAGAATAAGCACCACAAGAATCTACAAGATCATACAAATGTAGCTTGCCTCCCAGTAACCAATCTACCAATTTTGCAATGGGGTTCTTATTTCCATTCAACCAACACTTCCAAATAATGGCCCCCCAAACTTGATTACAAAGCAATCCACACCATTCTTCTCCTAAGCCCAAATAAATTACTCATGAAGTTCCATGGACAAGAAAGGTATAAAAACATGGATGGCTTGAGATGTGGGTTAAACAAGAAAATCAGGTTATCATGGCTCAAAGGGGCTTAAATAATGGAAAAATTATATCGGATTGGCTATTTGGAAAAACTGGCGCCACCTAATTGCCATTATCAACATAAATTGCTGCACTATGTGAGTTTACAGCGGTCTAAAATCATGCAAGTTCTAGCGTGAGTATCTAAATAAGATTCTCTCATGAAGAACAATTCTCTCTCAATTTATGTATAGGAAGAATGAAAGATCAAAGACACACGGTAAAAATCTCCATTAAAGTATCTAAAGCAATTTTTCATAGCCAACTGAATTAAACTTGAATTACTAACAATATTCTAGCTTTCAAACTGACTTACATCAAGAGGTGGGGTCTTACTCATGCATGCATGTCACTATAGTGCATGTTTTTTTTGTGTTTTTTAGTTGGTTTGCAAATCTACCAAACTATGCAATATATACAAAGTAGCAAGTACGTTTCCACATTCTCATTATCAATTAAAGATTTGACCCCGCCGCACTAAGCCCATCTCTTATTGCGGCTTAAGACGCAATAAGCCGCAATGGGCTCATTAAAAGCTCTCTCCTCCTCCTTCTCCCAAACACTTCACCGGCCCAAAAAGCGACATCAACCTCGATCTCCTTCTCCGGCCATTCCACTATCCCGTCGCTCCGGCTATTGCAACGTCTTCTCCCCTTGTCCCTTCCATCGTCGGTTAAGGTAAGCACCAATTGTTGTAAATTTTCATTTTTATAGTTTTTTACTCACCCTATTCCTAATTTTTTGTGACCATTCGTGGCGAGGATAGCCGACAATGGTGCGACGGTAGGCGGGGACATGCTTAGCTATGCAAGGGCGGAGATTAGGACAAAGAAGATATTCCGAGGAGGTCAGATTCACACTCCTTTCATCCTTGCAGATTGATGAAGATTGATGATTTGGATGAAGTTTCATGGATTTTTCTGGGTTTTGGATGAATCCGGATGAATTCATCTGGATTCATCTTTTTTCTTTCGAAAACCCCCAAAACTTTAAATCAACAATGACCGCATTGGTGAAAGGTATAAAATGTCGAGAGAAATGGAATCGTACCTGGGGGACCAAGTTAGGCCCCCATCAATCCTATTGGTGAGGTAGGTCGGCATCAGTACCGACCAAAGGTGTGTCCAAAGAACTGGGTGGTGGAGTGAGGTCTCTTGTTCAGTGGAATAAACTTTTCAACAACTGAGAGTTCTTCTTTTCTGCAACAATCTTCTCTTGAATATGTGGTGTCTCGATCTAATGGAAGCACACCCTCTTTCATTTTCGGTTGCATTTTCTCTTGTTCCTTCTCATTCACTTGAAGTTCAACCTTAGAAGTGCATTCACCCATTCTATCCTCTTGGTTTGTGCTCATCTTCTCACTATCACCTACACTTTTAGACTTACACATGCAAAAGTCTATATTAATGTCATCAAACTCAAATGATATAGTACCTTTCGAATCATCAATAATAGCACTGGCGGTGAGGAAGAAAGGTTTACCAAAAATCAAGGGCATGTTGTCACCTTCGTTTGTTTCATATACAATAAAGTCCATAGGCACAACTAATTTACCCACTTTAACCAAGACATTATCAAGAGACCCCATGCAAATTTTGTACTCTTATCTACAAATTGGAAGCTTAATGATGCGGGCTGAGCTTCCATGCCTAATTTTTCAATGACATTCAAAGGCATCAGATTAATATTGGAGCTAAGATCATACATCACATTTTCAAAGTTCCAAGCTCCTATTGTACATGGAATAGTAAATGAGCAATGTTCTTGGAACATAGGTAAGGTCTCACCCTTGACTAATGCGCTTGTTTCTGCACTTAAATACAATTGATAACAATACTCTTTATGATTAAAGTCAACTTTAACTCTTCCAAAAATCTTTAACATGCTTAACCCACTTAGGCATATGCAAGAAAGCACCAAGTAAGAAATCATTCACATGTACCTTCTTAAACGCATAAAGAATCCCATCAAGTACATCATCATATCCATGCTTTTTATCATCTTTCACATGAGAAGGAAGAGTAGGTTTAGATGGTACCATGAGTGAGGTCTTTTTAAGGACCTCGTCGTCAATTCCTCTATCCATGTCCAGTTGGAATTCTTCCTCTCGTCCTCCCCTTCTTTGCTGCTTCAATTCTTGGCTGCTTTGCAATGGTATGTCATGACTATATTTCTTATGCAAATGTTGCATTGCAGATATAAGTTGAGCGATTTGGGCTTCCAAACTCCTTATGGTGGTGTTTGCACTTGCTTGTATGCTCTCCATCTTATCCACCAAGTTAGTGAATTTCTCTTCATATCCATCGATCATCACTTTCATTTCTTGAACAAGTTCAACAATAGAATTTCCCAAAGAGGCAATCTTATCTTGGTAATATTCATCATGTAATGATATTGCCCCACTTGGATTTTCATAAGTAACGCCTTCTTGTTGTCTTGTCATATCAAAATAATTGGATCTTCTTTGTCTTGGTGGCAAAATGTTTCCATGGTTGAAGAATTGTGCATCTTCATCCACTTTCATATTTCCATAATATGCTCTATTACATGTATTTGTTGTCTTCATCCTTTTGGCATTTTGCTTTTCTTGCTCCCTTAAGATCAAAGACAAAGAAGCATGCAACAACTCAAGTTGGGAATTTATGGAATCATCCATTTTTGCTTCCTTTTTGCTCCTACAAGTATGAAGATGAAAAAGAAGATAAAAAAGTAGCTAAATTAAATATTAACAAGACTAAGAAAATATGTACATAGAAAACAAACCAAACACCACAACACAATACTATCCCCGGCAACGGCGCCAATTTGCTATGTCGCGAATCAGACATAGGCAAATAAATGTATGACCGACTCACCCTCAAGTGTAAGGATCGTTCTGTAGTAGAGTGGTGAGTAGGGGTCTATCACACGAAGATAGTGTGTGAAGTGTGTGTGAGTATGCTTTCTATCAAAAGAAAAACTAAGATGAACAATTGTTTAAGGAGATAGAACTTAATGTGAAATACAAAGTGGATATGTAAGATGGGAATTTATGACTAAATGCAATTCTACAACTTAATGATAACTAAGCAAACTATGCGAACAAGAATCTAGTTGGTTTACTAATCGAATCTCTCCTTAGACCTTAGTTATATGATTTGGATTGAGACAAAATTATGAGCTGCATTTACGAGTGCTAGCATTCTTAAGCCTAACTTCTACTTCTTTTGGAAGAAAGTTATCCTAATTAACTAAGTAACTCAAGGTAAATCTCTTATCCAATTGAGCACCTAGAATTGCAGTAATCTCAAGCTTTAAAACACACCTAGTAGATTCTCATTAACCCTCTCAAGCTAATTGAACTACTACGTTATTCCTTCATCTATGCTCTACAAATGTTCTCTCAAACAATTCATCAAGCACTTGATAACAACATGCAAGCAATACTTTGAATCTCACATGTTAACCATGAAGCATAAGGAATAACACATAAATAATGGAAAACAACCATTATAATTCATGAATCAAGTCTCAATCATCCATCACAAACAAGATCTAAGGAGATTAAATGTCTACTCCATAACTACTCTAGAACTAAGCATAAACATAGTGAAAATAACAAGAGAATGGTAGAAGAATCAAATCCAATCTTGGTTCTTCAAGTTCCCATATTGATCTTCACTTGCCTCCATGGAAGTCTCCAGGAAATTCCCATAGCTCTAGGCTCCGAGGAAGAACAATAGAGAGAAAACTAGTCTAGAATTTGAAATTGTATGTGGTAACTTCTCCCAATGTGTTTTAGAAAGTCTATTTAGCCTAATTCTAAGGCCCACATATCCCTAGGCCAATGGGAGAGCAAGTTGTGAAAAGTAACTGGTGAAAACCGTCCTTTTATTGAGTAGCAACCACCACTGGTCGTAATTAAAATCTACAAAATTTGCCTTTGGCCGAGTATTCATGTGCGCCTCGTGCTCACCCTGGTGTTGCCCCAAATGGCTGGAACTTGGGGCAGACTTTTGATTGGCACCCCGTGCTCGCCCAACTGTGCCCCAATTGACAGAAATTTGGGGCACACTTCTATTTGGGCACCCTTCAGATTGGTGCCCCGGGCTCGCCTTAGTGTTGCCCTGATATTGTCCAAGACCTTCAGCTCTTCTAACCTTCAACGCCTTAAGCTCCACTTCAACACATTTTTCCCTTCCAATTATCTACACCAATAAGAAGCATCTATAACAAGTAATTTGCTCCGGATGATATCCAATTAAGCTCAAAATAAAGTAGATTTGTATCAAAAGTATGAGAAAACATGTTGTGTTATTGACACTCAACACACCCCCAAACTTAAATTGTTGCTAGTCTCTGGCAACCAAACTACTTATATGCAACTAGTCATCTATATGCAACCATGATATCTAAATGCAACTACATTACCAAAATGTAGGATATCTACCAAAATTCCATGTCAAGATAGTTCGAAAACCAAAATTCATTGTTAACAATTCCAGAAGTTAATCCACTGGGCTATGAAACATTCCTTTGGATACTAATAATGAAGGGCCACTCCCTTAGTGTTTACGCTCTGATTTCAAAAGAAAGGGGTGTGTTATTGTGTGATGTGATCTCAATTTAGACATTGTTGCCATAGGCTTGCATGATGACCCATAGCTCCCCCACTAAGATCCCCTAAGGGAGTGCATGCAAATAAGTGACAATGGACTTTAGAAGGTTTTAACGGGGCTTGGTTAGGCGAGATGAGGTTACCGGTTGAAAGCCATTTGTTGGTGGAGCTAAATGGAACAACATGAGCATAAATTATGGGCACTAAAAATGATCATTCAATTTCGGGTTCAATAGAACGTCGTCGGGCCAGTTGGAGTAGTGTTTGCCGCCACGTGAGAACCAGGAGGATGACAGTTTCGATTTACCTTCCCCGTAGGACACTTGTGTAAAAAGAATTTGATTTTGGATGTTTTTTTATTGTAAATGCTACATTTAGTTAATTTATAATCATTTTCATTTATGCTTTTAATTTCAATTTATAAATATTATTAATTATAAGATTAATCATCATTTATCATAATTTATTAAATGTTGGAGAATTAAAAAATTAATTGTAAAAAAATATTGGTAGCGGGCTGATATATATATTGACGTGGAACAGGCCCAACCCAAGCCCAAACATCAAGATCCGCTCGTTGGCTTTGGTGGACCTATGACAAGGAGCCGGACTAAGAAGGCTAAGGACGCTCTCAACCTGTTGATGCACAGTTTTGCAAAGTGTGAGGAGCAAAGTGAAGATATCCACAAAGATGAAGGAAAAGTGCAAGCACTCCTCAATTTGGGCCAACCCAATTCCCAAATGGTGCAAACAATTTTCAACATTTCGGTTTGGGCTCAACCAAATGATAATTTGGCCCAAGTGCATGATTCACGAATATCTCAACCTGTTGAGACAGCATCTGGCGCATTCAATGCTTTCTTAAAGCTTCCAACCGTTCACTTCTCTTCAAGGACGAACTTCAGCAGCCTTGAGGACTCAAGAGTCATCCAAAATCATCCAGAAACCATTGGTGAAGAAGGAGTTACAAGCCTTGAAGCCCCTCCATCAAGAGCACTTAAATGAGGATCATTTACTCCTCATTTATTAGCCAAAACTCATCCATCATCTTCTAGCTCGAATTTTTACCATTTTATTTCAGTTTTGAGTTGTTTTGGCTAGGTCTACCCATTAGCTAGCCTAGAATAAATTTAGAAATAATTGTTTTAAATTCTCACATTTACATTTCTCTTTAATTTCCATCATTAAGAGTGGAGATGAAGGGACTTGTAAATTGATTGGGATGCCTAGCTTCCTTGTCCTATAAAAGGAGGTCTAGGTTAGTTTGCAAGACACAATTCAATCATCAAATATATTTCACCTTTTTCCTTGAAATTGAGAGTGATTCTCTTTTCAACCTATCTACCTTTTTCCACTCAATTCTTGTTAAGTTTTCTTTACAAGTCTACTAAGACCAATATTGCCTTCTCATTGGAAGAAGGAGGTGTTGGCCCCATCTACATTCCCCCCACAATTTTGGCAACGAAGGCTTTCTTTGTCTTGGACCTTTTTCGGTATCGAGAAGGAGGAGTCGCCAAAGGCATAACACCATCTTTGCACGGGCAAGGATCCGGAGGAGTTGGCGGCCATATCCGTTCGTTTCACAAGCTTCGCATCGTTTTGCTTTGTGCATTTCGGATCTGTCAACTTTGTTGACATTTCCGCCTCATCAATCAAACCTACCCGTGTTGCTCCTTTGTTGGCTAGATCTGCTCCTCGTGTTCCCGGATACCCTCCGGAATCACATCAATTGGTATCGAGCATTCGACAACCACATCAATTGGTATCAGAGCCAAGTTGCTCAACAAGGAGAATTTTTTTCTACCATTTTCTTTCTATTCCGCAACATATATCATTTTTGTTATCATTGTATTTTTCTCGGTTGTTCTTGCCATTTTTCATTTCTTGTTCTAGTGTTGTGCAATCTGCATCTTAAAAAAACAAAAAAATCGCATCTCATTGCATTGAAAAGTAAAAAGAAAAAAAAAACTGCTATTGACTCAACCTGTTTACAGATTGCAGAAAAGGCAATTTGAAGAATTCTTGGAACAATTTTCAAACAAAGAGCAAGAAAAGAACAACCTCGAGCCTTTTCAAACCTGTTCTTTCAAAAGTTGCGGAATATCTTTTCCAAAACCCACAAAAGAACAATTTTGCAAAAAGTAACAACACTTCCCTCAACCTGTTGAGGTTTGTTTGAGGTTTTATTTTATTGTGTCTTTTGTGTCTTGTTTTGAATCACTTTTTCAAGAATTTTGAGCCAGGAAAAGTTGCTAGGTTTATAAAAGAGAATCTGTGAGTTTTGAGTGAAAAAAATGGCTGATGAAGCATTGTTAGCACAATTCCAAAGAATGTTGCAGGAACAAATGGCTCCACTAAATGCAAGGCTTGCCCGTCTTGAGGCTGGTCGAAGAGAGGAGGAAGAGCAGGAACCTCGAAATGGGGAAGATGATCGTCAATCAAATATTGATCAAGGAGAAGATGTTCCACCTCACCACAATCAAAGGCAAAGGGATATGGCTCAACAAGTTTACCGAAACTTCAAGTTGCAAATTCCACCTTTCTATGGAAAAAGCAACCCGGATGAGTATCTTGATTGGGTAAAGAAATGTGAATTGGTATTTAATTGCTTTGATTATACCACTGACCTCAAGGTTAAATTGGCCGTTGTTGAGTTTCATGGTTATGCCCTCACATGGTGGAATCAAGAAAATCGGCTTGGATTAGGTCCTCAAACTTGGGAAGAGTTGAAGATCCAAATGCAAGAGAGATTTGTGCCATCATACTACACTCGAGAATGTTTCCAACGTCTTCAAACACTTGTCCAAGGCACTAAATGTGTTGAGGACTACCACAAAGAGTTGGAATCCGCCCTTTTGAGAGCCGATGTTATTGAAAGAGGTGAAGCAAAAATGTCTAGGTTCATTCAAGGACTTAGACTGACATTGTGAAGACCTTGGAATTATGTGAGTACAACAATTTTCAAGAGTTGTTACATAAAGCCATCCGAATTGAAAGACAACTCAAGAAAGGGAGCACTTCCACCATGGCTCCAAGATCAAACCAGTGGCCGAAAGCTCCACAAAGGACACCCCCACCTCCACAAAAAGGTATCCCTTCCAAATCTCCCACTTCTACCCCTTCCACTTCCCAAAATCGCTCCCAAAACCGTCCCCTTCCAAACCCCTTCATGAAGTTCAATGCTATAAATGCAAAGGTATGGGTCATTATGCTCATCAATGTCCAAATCCGAAAGTTATACTCATGAGAGATGGAGAATGGTACAGTGAGGATGAAGAAAATGATGAGACCGAATCTGATCAACCTGTTGAGGACGAGTATGCTCAACCTGTTGAGGAAGAGTTTGGTCTTCCGGTTGAAGGTCCTCTCCTAGTAGCAAGGCGAGTACTACAGCGCAACCAACCCCTCAATCATGTCAAAGGGAGAATCTCTTTCATTCAAGAGCACTTGTGAATGGTAAAGTATGTTCACTCATTATTGATTCCGGTTCTTGCACTAATGTTGCTAGTTCTCATATGGTGAATAAGTTAGGACTTGCTACTCACAAGCATCCTCGACCCTACCTTCTTCAATGGATGGATGACTCCGCTCATGCCAAGGTGAATTGTCAAGTTGAAGTACCCCTCAAAATTGGCAATTATGAAGACAAGGTACTTTGTGATGTTGTACCTAAGATGATTGCTGCCCATATTCTACTTGGGAGGCCACAGCGATATGATAAGCAAGCTGTGCATGATGGTGTGACCAACCGATACACCATTCAACACGTTGACCGAAAGATTACCTTGGTGCCTTTAACACCCCAACAAGCCCATGCCGATCAGATCCAACTCCAAAGTGAGTCCGAGGGTAAGGATGGTAAACTTAAGGGTAAAGTTGAAAATAAAAAGAAATCCCAAGTGGATTTGCAAGAGTCAAAGGTCTTTTGGGATGGTGAAGGAATAAATAGCGAAAAGAGTGGTAAAAGAGAGAATGAGAGAAGACAAGAGTGTTTCCTTTCCATAGCCAAAGAAAAACACATCAAGAAAGCTCTTTTGAGTCAAAAATGTTGTTTTCTCTTTTACCTAACACTTGTCTTCTAACAATGGATCAAGGGAAGAAATTCCTTCTTTTCTTTCTTTGTTGTTGCGGGAATATCAAGATCTTTTTGAAGATCCGATTGGCTTACCTCCATACCGAGGTATTGAGCATCAAATCGATCTTGTCCCAGGAGAACCTTTACCAAATCGACCCCATTATCGAACCAATCCCGAGGAAGCCAAAGAGATACAGAGGCAAGTCCAAGAGCTTCTTGCCAAAGGGTACATCCGAGAAAGCTTATCCCCTTGTGCCGTACCGTGCTTCTTGTACCTAAAAGTGATGGTTCATGGCGGATGTGCATGGATTGCCGCCCCATCAATAAGATCACCATCAAGTACCGACATCCCATTCCACGCCTTGATGACATGCTTGATGAACTTTCAGGTGCAAAGGTATTTTCTAAGGTTGATCTTAAGAGTGGTTATCACCAAATTTGCATGAAAAAGGGTGATGAGTGGAAAACCGCCTTTAAGACCAACATTGGTTTATATGAGTGGCTTGTCATGCCATTTGGATTAACCAATGCCCCTTCTACTTTTATGAGACTCATGAACCATGTTTTAAGGAAATTCATTGGAAAATTCGTTGTGGTTTATTTTGATGACATTTTGATCTATAGTCATACTTTATCTCAACACGTTGAACATCTGCGGTTATTGTTTGAAACGCTTCGAGGAGAAAAGCTTTATGCTAATCTTAAGAAGTGTACTTTTGCTACTAATCAGATTGTGTTTCTTGGATATGTTGTTAGTGAGAAAGGACTAAGTGTTGACGAATCCAAGGTGCAAGCCATCAAAGATTGGCCAACCCCTACTAATGTGACCGAAGTGAGATCTTTTCACGGTCTTGCTAGCTTTTACAGACGTTTTGTGAAGGATTTTTCCACCATAGCCGCCCCACTTAACGAGCTTGTCAAGAAAGGAGTACCATTTGTTTGGAGTGACAAGCAAGAGAAAGTGTTCAACCTGTTGAAAGAAAAGTTGACACAAGCTCGGTCCTTTCACTACCTGATTTCGGTAAGATCTTTGAAGTTGAGTGTGATGCGAGTGGCATAGGTATTGGTGCAGTTCTCACTCAAGAAGGTAAACCTATTGCATACTTTAGTGAAAAATTGAGTGGCGGTCCTTTGAATTATTCAACATATGACAAAGAATTATATTCTCTTGTGAGAAGTCTTGAGGTATGGTCTCATTATCTCTTGCCTAAGGAATTTGTCATTCATACTGACCATTATTCATTAAAGTATTTGCAAGGTCAAGGTAAACTTTCAAAAAGACATGCAAAATGGATGGAATTTGTTGAATCTTTTCCTTACTTAATTAAGTTTAAGAAAGGTAAAGAAAATGTAGTGGCAGATGCATTGTCTAGAAGGTATGCTTTATTCGACATGTTGAACAGTAAGGTTTTGGGATTTGAACAGATGAAGAACTTGTATGGTGAAGATATTGACTTCGGATCTGTTTACAAAGCATGTTTGTCTCAACCTGTTGACACTTATTACATATTTGATGGATACCTCTTTAAAGCTACCAAGCTTTGTGTTCCTAGTGGTTCCATCCGAGAGCTACTTGTAAGGGAAGCCCATGGAGGAGGACTTATGGGACATTTTGGTCAACTCAAGACCTTGGAAGCTCTCAAAGAGCATTTCTTTTGGCCGAACATGAAGAAGGACGTGGACAAATTTTGTGCTCAATGTGTCACATGCAAAAAGGCTAAGTCTAAACTTGAGCCTCACGGGTTGTATACTCCACTCCCTACTCCTTCTTTACCTTGGGTTGACATATCAATGGATTTTGTTACTGGTCTTCCTAGGACTCAAAATGGGCATGATGCAATTTTTGTAGTTGTTGACCGTTTTTCTAAAATGGCTCACTTTATTCCTTGCCATAAAACGGATGATGCTACAAATGTTGCAAATTTATTCTTTAAGGAGGTTGTTAAATATCATGGATTGCCTAGGACAATAGTAAGTGATAGGGACACCAAATTCCTAAGTCACTTTTGGAAGACATTATGGGCTAAACTTGGTACTAAGCTATTGTTTTCAACATCTAGTCACCCACAAACTGATGGGCAGACCGAGGTAGTTAATAGAACAATGATACAATTGCTTAGAACACTCCTTAGGAAGAATTTGAAGCAGTGGGAGGAGTTTATTCCACATGTTGAATTTGCTTACAATAGGGCTTTTCATACTTCAACAACTCATAGCCCTTTTGAAGTTGTTTACGGTTTCAACCCGTTGACTCCAATGGACTTATTGCCTTTACCTCTTAATGATGCAGCTCATAAAGATGGAGCAATGAAAGCGAAACAAATGAAGGAGTTACATGAGAAGGTGAAAGAAAGGATCTCCAAACAGAATGAAGCCTATGCAAGGAGGGCAAATAAAGGTCGAAAACAAGTCACCTTTGACGTTGGTGATTGGGTATGGTTACACTTGAGAAAGGAGAGATTCCCTCAAGAAAGGAAGAACAAACTCGCCCCAAGAGGAGATGGTCCCTTCCAAGTGGTTGCAAAAAGGGGAGATAAGGCCTGCACTCTAGATCTTCCTAGTGGTTAATATGGAGTACATGCAACGTTTAACGTTATGGATCTTTCCCCTTTTGAAGGTACTATGGAAGATGAGATTCGAGGTCGGAATCTTTTGAAGAAGGGGAGTGACGTGGAACAGACCCAACCCAAGCCCAAACATCAAGATCCGCTCGTTGGCTTTGGTGGACCTATGATAAGGAGCCAGACCAAGAAGGCTAAGGACGCTCTCAACTTTGTTGATGCACGGTTTTGCAAAGTGTGAGGAGCAAAGTGAAGATATCCACAAAGATGAAGGAAAAGTGCAAGCACTCCTCAATTTGGGCCAACCCAATTCCCAAATGGTGCAAACAATTTTCAACATTTCGGTTTGGGCTCAACCAAATGATAATTTGGCCCAAGTGCATGATTCACGAATATCTCAACTTTGTTGAGGCAATGGCGCATTCAATGCTTTCTTAAAGCTTCCAACCGTTCACTTCTCTTCAAGGACGAACTTCAGCAGCCTTGAGGACTCAAGAGTCATCCAAAATCATCCGAAACCATTGGTGAAGAAGGAGTTACAAGCCTTGAAGCCCCTCCATCAAGAGCACTTAAATGAGGATCATTTACTCCTCATTTATTAGCCAAAACTCATCCATCATCTTCTAGCTCGAATTTTTACCATTTTATTTCAGTTTTGAGTTGTTTTGGCTAGGTCTACCCATTAGCTAGCCTAGAATAAATTTAGAAATAATTGTTTTAAATTCTCACATTTACATTTCTCTTTAATTTCCATCATTAAGAGTGGAGATGAAGGGACTTGTAAATTGATTGGGATGCCTAGCTTCCTTGTCCTATAAAAGGAGGTCTAGGTTAGTTTGCAAGACACAATTCAATCATCAAATATATTTCACCTTTTTCCTTGAAATTGAGAGTGATTCTCTTTTCAACCTATCTACCTTTTTTCCACTCAATTCTTGTTAAGTTTTCTTTACAAGTCTACTAAGACCAATATTGCCTTCTCATTGGAAGAAGGAGGTGTTGGCCCCATCTACATTCCCCCACAATTTTGGCAACGAAGGCTTTCTTTGTCTTGGACCTTTTTCGGTATCAAGAAGGAGGAGTCGCCAAAGGCATAACACCATCTTTGCCTGGGCAAGGATCCAGGAGGAGTTGGCGGCCATATCCGTTCGTTTCACAAGCTTCCGCATCGTTTTGCTTTGTGCATTTCGGATCTGTCAACCTGTTGACATTTCCGCCTCATCAATCAAACCTACCCCGTGTTGCTCCTTTGTTGGCTAGATCTGCTCCTCGTGTTCCCGGATACCCTCCCGGAATCACATCATATATGGGGGTGGGGCGCTACCGGCTATGTCAACTGGCAACGCCCACGTGGCTATGGCGTAGCTAAACGCCCGCTATCATGCCCCCAACTACTGGTAGCGGGCTGGTAATCATAAACTGAAGGAAATGGCTAAAAAAGAAACGGGAATGGTAGCGGGCTTTCTCGCTACCATGGTAACGGGTTGGGTAGGGATAACCCGTTACCACAAGCCCATTAAATATGTAATGTGTAGAATTATTTGGGGACGAATGGAGTATTTTTAAGGATAACAAATTTATTTAGTACAAACATGAATTGCAAATTTGTAGTCATATTATCTGCATTATTCAATAGATTAATTAATCCATAAATATAGCTTGATTAAGTTGAACCATAGACGCCCGTAATTACTTGAGAAATGCTATGGATAGCCATTTTGTACAATCACTTGCGCACTTTCCCATTAAAGAATTACCATGTATTACACTTTGGTGGACCCAAAAATCAAGTAGGTCATTGAAAGTGAACACATAACAAATTTTCAATGAGAAAGTCTCTAAATAACTATTCAAAGTGATTGTTTATATATAGCATTTCTCTAATTACATACATGCTTATAATAAACCTTGCATTATTGTGGTTGGTGGTGTATTCATTGGAGCAAATAATGCTTATATGTTCACTCCACGGCACTTGTAGAAGACCTTTTCTCAATCTTGGCCACCAAGGCATCCTCCATCTGAAGAAGAATCCCAGTCTTGATACTAACAGGACGGCCTTGCTCAAGCTTCACACGATAGTTCAAGAGTATATTCGCAACAGCAGCCTTCATAAACTCCATGGCGATCTCTTTACCAGGGCACATCCTCTGGCCAGCGTTGAAAGCGAAGAACTTATGCGCCGGCTCGTGCTTCACACGTCCGTCGCTTGTGATCCATCGTTCCGGCTTAAACTCAGCACAATCCTCCCCCCAAACTTGCTTCATCCTTCCCATGGCGTATACGGACACGACCACTCTGGTGGACGGGGTGATCCGGTGCCCGGTCGGGAGTGTGTCAGCATGCACCGGTTCTCGGACCTCGAAACTGACCGGTGGGAAGAGTCTTAACGTTTCACATAAGGCTCCATGGAGATAAACCATCTGTTTGAACTCCTCTGCCCCGAATGGCACTACACCGGACTCGTGTCGGCCGCGGGTGTGGGTTAGGAGTTCTTCGACGATTTTCGCCTTGGTGTTCGGGTGGTTTCCGAGCAGCATGAAGAACCAGGCGAGAGTTGTGCTTGAGGTGTCTTCGGCAGCGAATAAGAGAGTGTAGAAATTCTCTCTCAGTAAGGTCTCCTCTTCCGGGACGGTTTCGAAGAACTTGTGTCGGGTCATGAAGAGCTTCAGATAACTAAAGTCTTCTTCCTTTGAGGCCCCATCACTGATTTGTGTTTGCTTTTCCGACACGAATTCGCTTGAAAACTTGTTCAGAGTTTCCAATGCCTTAGCCAATTTTCTCTCTTTCCCTATCCCAAACCATTTCTGGGCTCTCCAAAACCAAGGAGGGAGAATGTACCTGTTGGAACTAATTAGTGTTATTCTTTCACGAGTTTGTAAAAATCAGTCAATCCAATTTTCCCTTTTATATACCCTTCCTTTTCATCATTTGTTTATTCAATAGGCTAATTTGTTTATTTAGTTTCACGTTTTACCTTTTTTGTATAGTCTCATGAAATTTCTTACTGATCATATAATTTCATCTTTTATTCCTGTATTTATATAAATAGTGCGGACGGAAATAAATTATATGCATTGATTAATGATTAAAAATCACATTAGAGCTAACGCAACAGTTGACTTTTGATGTAAATTTGACTTCAATATATTATTTCTTAATGAAAAAAATATCAAAAAATACATTCACAACATCAAATTTTTAGTTGTATATACAAGTTTAAAATTTCTAATTTGAATTGAATAGAACTAAAATCATAGATTAAATGCTGAAAAATCAATGTTGCATTATTTTTGGGACAGAGGGAGTATATATCAATTAATTAAGCAAACTCATCCTAATTTGTTACAAATGTTTTCCTTATTTGTATTGTTGAAAGAACTAACTTTCACATTTAACTTTTAATGATTAAAAATCACATTAAAGCTAATACGGTAAAATGTGTACCAAGTCTTAGGCCTAACTTTTTTACCTAATTAATTTTTACTTTCTCATATATTTCATGAAATTGCACCGTCATTTTTTACCAATTATAACTTTACATATTTACTGAAAATCACGTTGGGTAAAGAGTATTCATCGATTATGGGAACTCATCCGAATTTGTTACAAAATGTTTCCTTATTTGAATTGTTGAAATAACAAACTCTCACATTTAAATTTTATCTCTCCCTAGAGCACATTGATCTTTGAAATTTAAAACTAATAATTAAATGGTACATTTTTAGGCCTCATGTTGTTTTTAATTGTCATGATTATTTACATTCTTATTTATTTCATGAAATCGTACTTTCATCTATAATCAAATTTTGCTCGATGTTATAAAAATGTTAAATTCTTATAAATTTTGCAATCTATATCTGCTGCGAAGCGCGGGAAAAGGAAACGTTGTTATGTTTGTCCGTTATTATACCTATCACAAAACTTCTTTCTCTGAGTGCAGATCACATGTCCCCCTATTTTGGCGTCCCCTCCATGTCCCCTACTATACATTGATTAACAGTGTTATCATTAAAAAATTAATTAACAGACTAGTTAACACCGTTAGTCATTTATAGTGGGGACAGAGATGAGTGGCAACAAATGGGATAGGTTTCTCTCGCGTACAATTATACTTCTATCATAAAAGAAAACTTGATACATTTCAATTTCAACATACTCTCCCTTTTTAGATGTTACAGTTTGCTTTAACATTCAATTTATGCTTTTTTTTCTTCAACATTTTTGTATATAAAGTTTAATAATATATATGCAAATAATAAATAAACCTCTCTAGTTTCTAAATATAGTATATTTTTAGGATGTTTTTAATGAATTTTTGTAATGAATATTTAAGTCAAACACGCAAGTGTAAAACTCAACATGTGCATCTAAAAAGGGACGGAGGTAGTATAACTATAATCTACGATTCGTTTGCTTCAATGTTTCGACATAGAAATATAAATACTCCATCCGTCCCAAATGGGTTGTCACTTTTAGATTTTTTATATAGATTAAGATTGTCTTTGGTCATTAGCTCATTTTACATAAATTTTGATTGTTCCCCCTTCCAAACTCATTCCCCACCCGTCCCAACTCATTCCTTAACTCTTTAAGTGAATGCATTTGTAAGGGTAAAAATGGACTAAAATAAAACAAAAGTGGGAAAAATGTCATTTTATTTGGAACAAAAATAATTTGATGTTCTGACAACACACTTAGGACAGAGGGAGTAATTGATATTCAGATAATAAATAATACTTTCTCTATCCCTCTTTAATAGTTACATTTAACTTTTGATATAATGTTTGACTCAATTTTTTACTTGAAAAAATTTATTAAAAAAATCTAGAAAGAAACATTTTTAGAAACTAGAAATATTGATTTACCTTATACATATAAGTAACTTGACATTGTATATAAAAATCTTGAAAAAAAAACAATATTTCATAGATGAGAGGCTCGAAAATAATGGTTAAAAACATGGAGCAAGTAGTTTTTATTTTTAAATACAATATTTTTATTTTTTTAATAAATTCTTCCTCCTAATATTTGACTAAAACACTATTTCAAAAGTCAATTGTGCCAACTTTTATAGGAAGGAGAAGTAGCCATATGAATGATTAATTACTCTCTTTGTAGCTTTTTGATTGAAACATTTTATTTTCGGGTCGTCACTTAATAATTGAAACGTTTCTATTTATAATAATATTTACTCTTCAAATTTACTATTTTATTCCTTATTGGTCCTCTAACTTTTGGTTTCATTTTTTCACTTTTTGTGGGGTAGGGGCATCTATATGTCAAATATCATCAATTCTACCTCACTTTAATCTTCATGCCAAAACAATTTGTTTCAATAAACAATGTGAGGGAGGAAGTATATGGTAACATTCTAAAATAGTCTCATTATAAGTTTCTTCACTTAAATAGAAAAAAAATTAAAATATTACTTCCTCGGCCCCAAAAGTAATCTGATACTTAATTTTTAGCATTCAATCCATGATTTTTTTTATCAACTCAACTTATAAATTTGAAACTTTTATATACAACTAAAAATTTGATGTCTTAGCTTTATAAATATATATTTTGATATTTTTTCCATTAAGAAATAATATAGATAAATTGAAATCAAATTGACATTACAAGTCAACTATTTCATTTCTTCTGGGACAGATGGATTATGAGATGGTATTCGATCGTTAGGAGAATGACAACATTATTTTTGTTAATTTTGAGATCTTTTTTTTGTGTTTTTGAACAGATGTGAGAGAGAAAAAAAATTAATGTGATAGATTCATTTTTTTAAAAACAATTCTATCATTTTTCCATCAACAAAATATCAAGATCACTTTCCTTACATATCTTTCTAGACATCAAATCAATTTTCAAACACTTCACACTTTTTTACCATTTTTCTCATAAAACAACACAGCCTAAATGAACATACCCCTAGACTAGGGCCGAGAAACAAATCTTGCTTGTTCGAGCTCTAATCGAGCTAGAGTGCCTGAAATGTTGATCAACCTCACAAGTTGAGTTCGAGCTCGAGCTATTTTTTACGTTCGTGTATTAAACAAGTCGAGCTATGGCTTCACACCGCTACTCCTTAGCTATGGCTCGATGCTACCGCCAGACATGTTCTGCCATTTTGGCTTGTTTGTTATATTGTTTTTTTTAATTTGTAGATATGTTCTGTTGCTGTTGGATTGAGATTTTGCACAAATTTTGTTTTTGGATTTTACCTCACTGTGATGTTAGACGAACTCGAGCCTATAGAGCCTCATGACGACCTCAAAATTTTCTCATCTTAGTCGAGCCTATTGAAGCTAACTATGTTTACAAATTAGGGGAACTCAAGCTCGAACTCAAACCAAGCCTAAAGTAGTCGAGCTTGAGCCGGCATAATTTGGGCTCAGCTCCGCCTCACTCTTGCTCACCCCTACCCTAGACATACTAAAGTCCGGAAGAACGTTATGCAATAATCCCAAATCGACTATCTCATCCCACAAGTGGGCTTTTGTTTTTCTTGTGTGGTTCATGATCACGACAGCACATACCTAACACTTGTCTCGTAATTTATCTATATTATATTTTTCCAAGTTCATAAACTAGAAACACAAAATTTTAGTTTCTATACAAAATGTTTATATTTACACCTAAATTTTAAGAAATAAAATTATAAATTAATAGAATAAAATAATTGTTCTAGAAAAAATTTACGTACATTGATAGGTTAAATATATGTGTGTTTGTCAATAACTTTTTCATGTAGCGCTTTGCGTTTTGAAAAAGCTATCAACGGTAGCTTTTTCAGTTTAGACTTAAAAAATTATCCAAAACGCGACATAAAATTGAAACAGTTATTTCCCAAATGGGACCTATATCTAACTAAGTCCTGAGCATCTAACTTATTGGCTAAGCTCCTCGGACATGAGGTAAAGGTCTTGTATTCAAGTCTCCACCATCCCTTTTCCGCTACCTCCTATGTATCAAAAACAATATATCTAACTATTTTTCTTTCAAAACAATCACTTTTAGCAATTACTTTTTCCAAAATTTTGAAATATAAATATTATTTATGCACAATTTATTATTTCTATTTTATGAACATCTTTTGAAAAGTATGCTGAATAATACTCTTTCCATCATATAAATGGTGTAATAATTTTTTTTCATTGATTAGTAATTTATCATTTAATTTTTAATTATTCTAAGATATTTCTTTACAGGATCTCAAATTCTAGAAATTCAGAATATGAAATGGTTTAACATTTTTATCATCTTCAGTGATGTTAAACAAAACGATCACCAGTATGATATCCTCAGTCCTTTTTTTTATCAAACAAATGGTTTTGACACAGGATTAAGGTGAGTATAGAATTGATAAATTTTGACTTATATTTCACCATACCCCACAAAAAGTGAAACCCAAAATTTCAAAAAAGGTTAAAATAGTAAAATTAAAGAGTAAAAAATACTGTAAATAGAAACGTTTCAATTATTAAAGGAATGTCGTCCTAAAAATGAAAGTGTTTCAATTAAAAAGGGATGGGTCATCACTTTTAACTTTTTTATATAGATTAAGATTGTCTTTTGTCTCATTACCTCATTTTACATAAATTTTTGTCCTTATCCCCTTTTAAACTCATTCTCACCCCTCCCAACCCACTCCCTTGACTCTTTGAGTAAGTTCATTTGTAATGATAAAAGTGGACTAACTTTTTTTTAAAAAAAAAGGAAAAAACCATTTTTCAGGATAAAAATATTTTGACATTCTTGCTATATATTGATGTTGCAACAAACTATTTTTCACAATCTTCATAAGTCATAACGTAGAATAATAATCTCCTCACTGATGAATTAATAACAAGTTACCTCTAGAAACAAAGCATTTTTAACAAAAAATTTCCTCTACTTTTTCATTCTACTATTTGTGTATTATCTTGAAAGCTAAAACTTGACTCACTCGCAGTAGCCCTGGGCTCATGTGAAAAACCCTAGGCTCACTTGTTGTGGCACTGGGCTTGCGTGCGGCTATTAGGCACTTGCGCGGGGTCATCGGCGATGGTCCGAGGGTTCTCGTGGTGGTTTGGTGGGTTGTGCCGTGGAAGGGAAACTTTTTGAGGTGAAATATATATATATATATATATATATATATATATATATATATATATATATATATATATATATATATATATATATTAAGTTCAACTAGTACAATATTCTATGTATATATATATATATATATATATATATATATATATATATATATATATATATATTAAGTTCAACTAGTACAATATTCTAAAATGTTAACAGAAATGTTGACAATGTTAACCGTTGAGGTTAATTGTAGGTTCCGATATTCTTTAGAAATGTTTTTGTAGGGTTCTGACAACCGATGGGACAGTTGTAGGTTAAGCCTAACCTTCGGTTTTTGTAAGTTATGATTCTCAAGTTGCTAGATCCACACAACTAACAGAACAAGGAAAAAGAGGACAACAAATTTAAATTCGGTGAATGACTGCGGTGATAGTGAAAGTTTCTCACTAAAGACTAAAGAGTTGCTTTCCGGTGTCAAGAGAGAACCCCATTGCTGTTTCCTTACACTATAACAAGTGGTTCATCGAAGTCCCTAAGCTTTTTGTATCTTCATTTGAGCCCCCCACCTAACTTTAAACTCGAATCAGATTTAACATAACAGACCCAAAGTATTTTAAAGTTACTTTTACATGCTTTCTCTTCCTGTAAAATGAAACTTAGCTCAATAGAATTAAGTTTTATGTCATCGTTACCTGAACATTATAGCACTGAAAGAATCGGAGAAGGCTTCAGAGAACCGCTGTTCGTAAGATCCAGTGTCCTGCTCACGGCCGGCCAACGCTCCACAGGTGGCACGAAACATGAGCTTCTTCAGGTAATCTCTCAGGTCGATCGGTATCCCTTTCTCCGATGCGTCGCGCAGTTCGATCACTAACCTTCCGGCGGCAGTGTGAAACGCTTCCGCCATGGCTTGGTGGAGCCGCGGATGAGCAAGATAGCTCCTAATTCCATTCCTGTGCAGCCTCCACTCCTCTCCGTCCAAGTTCAATATACACTTTCCGAAGACATCAACGCGTTCCCTCCAGCTGTCGCCTTTGATGTATCCGTTGGAGTGTTGGAAATAAACTTAATTAAGGAGATGAAAGTTTGCAAATTAAAATAGGACAACGGTTGCTGGCATTAAGAGCAGAAAACGGACAAACGTTGGAATGTGTTTTTAATTAGAATTCTTAAGTTCTATATTTAATAGGTAGTACGTTATTGTTTTGTTACTCTTATAAATAATTGTGTTTCAATATGAAAAGTGAGACAAGAGAAATCTTCTCCACCGAAAAGCTTTCTTGCACCTAAAGTCATTTTTTATCATTTGTTAACAAATTGGTATCAGAGCCAATATGAGTTCCGCCACGAACACAGCAAAGATGGTGGTGCCACGTTTGACAAAGATAAATTATGCAAACTGGAGTATCCAAATGCGAGTGTTGCTAGGTGCAAATGATGCGTGGGAGGTGGTCGAAACTGGTTACGAAGAACCGGTAACAACTGATACGTTAACGGGGAACCAGCTGAAGGCGCTAAGAGAAGTGCGCATGAAGGACAGGACTGCTCTTCATTTCCTGTTCCAAGCTCTTGATGAATCTGATTTCGAGAAGATCTCTGACTCGAAATCTTCTAAAGAGGCGTGGGCGAAATTAGAAAAGTGTTTCAAAGGAGCTGACCGAGTGAAACAAGTGCGTCTCCAAACCCTTCGCGGTGAGTTGGAGAGCATGAAGATGAAGGAGTCGGAAAGTGTTTCCGATTACATCACGCGTGTTCAAACCGTGGTGAATCAGCTCAAACGAAATGGCGAGGATATAAGAGAAACTCGATCTGTGGAGAAAATCTTACGTTCTCTTACAGACAGTTTTGACAACATTGTGTGTGCCATCCAAGAGTCGAAGGACATCGCTACGCTAACCGTAGACGAACTTGTCGGGTCCCTTGAAGCCCATGAGCAGTGGAAGAAGAAGAAGAAGGATGAGACACTTGAGGAAGCTCTCAAATCCAAGGTGTCTATTAAAGATGATAAGGCACTGTTGTTTTCTCAATCTCGTGGGCGAGGACGTGGCCGTGGTGGTCGCAGTAATGGTGGCCGCGGTCTAGGAGGATATCAAGAAGAAAAGGGACAATCCAGTCAACAAAATTGGAGAGGTCGTGGACGCGGTCGAGGATACAAGGCGTTTGAATGCTACAAGTGTGGCAAGAACGGCCATATTGCGAGGAACCGCAATCCCGATAAGTGTCATAACTGTGGAAAAGTTGGGCACTATGCGAAGGATTGTTGGAGCAAGAAGAATGTGGAAGAAAACACGAATCTTGCAATAAAAGACAATGACAATGACAATGAAGGAATCCTCATGATGGCGCAAAGTTGCACAAACGATTATGATGACTCGATTTGGTATCTTGACACGGGTGCAAGCAACCACATGTGTGGGCTCAAGCATTTATTCAGGGAAATACGAGAGGTGAAAGATGGCCATGTTTCATTTGGAGATGCATCGAAGATCCAGGTTAAAAGGACAAGGTACAATTTGTTTCTTACAAAACGGTGGTATGACAGGAAAAATTGAGGATGTGTATTATGTACCGGATCTAAAGAGTAACATTCTAAGTATGGGTCAACTTATGGAGAAAGGATACTCGGTACTTATGAAAGATCGGATGTTACAACTCAAGGACAAGCAAGGGCGATCGGTGGCTCATGTCGAGATGGGAAAGAATCGTATGTATAAGCTCAATTTGCAAAAGGTGCAAGAGAAATGTTTAGCGTAGATGTTGAAGACAAGGCAACCTTATGGCATCTCAGATTTGGGCACTTGCATCATGGAGGCCTAAGAGTATTAGCAAAGAAAAACATGGTGCATGGATTGCCAGATGTAGGCTATGAAAGCAAGTTTTGTGAAGAATGTGTGCTTGGAAAGCATACAAGAGCCTCATTTCAAAAGAAGGCAGAATATCAAGCCAAAGAACCCCTCGAATTGATCCACACTGACATTTGTGGGCCTATCACTCCCAGTTCATACAGCGGTAAAAGGTACTTCATCTCTTTTATCGATGATTTCTCACGAAAAACATGGGTTTGTTTTTTGAAAGAAAAGTCCAAGCACTTGATGAGTTCATGAAGTTCAAAATTTTGGTGGAAAAATCAATCGGAAAAGTCCTCAAATCGCTAAGATCGCGGAGGAGGCGAGTACAATTCGAAGGCATTCAGGAACTATTGCGAGGAACATGGCATAAGAAGATTTCTAACTGCACCTTATTCTCCTCAACAAAACGGTGTTGCTGAAAGGAAGAATCGCACCATTCTCGAAATGGTTCGATCTATGCTCAAGAGTAAAAAGTTACCAAATGAACTTTGGGCGGAAGCTGTGCAATGCGCAGTTTATGTTCAAAATCGTTGCCCTCATGCGAAGCTGGAAAATATAACACCACAAGAAGCGTGGAGTGGTCAAAAGCCGACAGTCTCACATTTCAAGGTGTTTGGTAGTGTTGCTTATGCACACGTGCCAGATCAGCGGAGGACCAAGCTCGAAGACAAAAGCAAGAAGTATGTCTTCATTGGTTATGACGAGAAGACAAAAGGGTACAAGCTACTTGATCCGAAAAGTGAGAAAATGATAGTGAGTCGAGACGTGCAAGTCAATGAAGGTGCCGAGTGGGATTGGAACGAATCGAAGGAAGCACCAATTGGTAGCGGCGATGATGAGGATGAACCAAAACGACCAAGATGGAGGACCTTGCGAGATTTGTATGACTCAGCAGATGAGGTACATCTTGTGTGTCTTTTGGCGATCTGAGAGAACATAAGCTTTGAAGATGCGGTGAAAGATGAGAAGTGGCAAGCAGCTATGGATGAGGAGATTCATGCAATTGAACGCAACAAAACACAGGAGATGACAGAATTGCCAAAGGCGGACAACCCATTGGAGTAAAATGGGTTTTCAAGAAAAAGATGAATGCAAAGGGTGAAATCGAGCGGTACAAGGCACGACTTGTGGCAAAAGGATACAAACAAAAGGCAGGAATTGACTATGACGAAGTATTTGCTCCAGTTACAAGGATGGAGACAATCCGTTTGCTAATTGCACAAGCTGCTCAATACGAGTGGCCGATATTTCAGATGGATGTTAAGTCGGCATTTCTAAATGGCATGCTCGAAGAAGAGGTATATCTCGAACAACCCCCAGGATACACAAAGACTGGAAGCGAGAACAAAGTACTGAAATTGAAGAAAGCACTCTACGGGCTAAAGCAAGCACCACGGGCGTGGAATACTCGCATTGACACCTATTTCAAGGAGAATGGGTTCAAGCAATGCCCATTCGAACATGCTCTCTACATAAAGAAGAATGGAGAAAATTTGCTGTTCGTCGCACTCTATGTAGACGATCTCATTTTCATGGGAAACAATGGCAATATGATAGAAGAGTTCAAAGAGGCGATGATGCATGAATTTGAGATGAGACATGGGATTGATGAGATATTTTCTTGGCCTGGAGATTCAACAAAGCAAGATGGGGATATTTGTATCACAAGAAGCATATGCGAAAGACATATTACAAAAGAGCAAGATGGCGGACTGCAATCCGGTATCAACACCGATGGAACCAGGTGCAAAGCTTTCAAAATATGATGGTGGAGACCGAGTCGACGCAAGCAAGTATCGAAGTTTGGTGGGAAGTCTTCGTTATCTCACTTGCACAAGGCCAGACTTATCGCTAAGTGTTGGCGTGGTGAGTCGGTTCATGGATACTCACATTGGAAGGCACTTAAAAGAATTCTGCGATACATTCGTGGAACGATGTCACTCGGGCTATTTTATTCTAAGACAAATGAGTACAAGATGTTAGCATATTCAGATAGTGACTGGTGCGGAGACATTGATGATCGAAAAAGCACAGCGGGATACGTATTTTTTTATGGGAGATACAGCTTTCACATGGCTATCGAAAAAGCAACCAATTGTCACACTCTCGACATGTGAAGCAGAATATGTTGCAGCATCGTGGTGTGTTTGTCATGCAATTTGGGTGAGAAACCTCTTGGGCGAGTTAGGGCAAGAGCAACGTGAGCCAACCGAGATCCGAGTTGACAACGAGATCAGCGATTGAGCTAGCCAAGAATCCGGTGAACCATGAGCGAAGCAAGCATATTGATGTGCGATTTCATTTCATACGAGACAAGATAAAAGATGGAAGTGTGAAACTTAAGCACGTAGCAAGTCATGACCAGTGGCGGACATATTCACCAAACCGTTGCCTACGGTGTTGTTTGAAAACTACAAAAGAATGATCGGCATGAAGGATATAAAGGTAAGTTTAAGGCGGGGTGTTGGAAATAAACTTAATTAAGGAGATGAAAGTTTGCAAATTAAAATAGGACAACGGTTGCTGGCATTCAGAGCAGAAAACGGACAAACGTTGGAATGTGTTTTTAATTAGAATTCTTAAGTTCTATATTTAATAGGTAGTACGTTATTGTTTTGTTACTCTTATAAATAATTGTGTTTCAATATGAAAAGTGAGACAAGAGAAATCTTCTCCACCGAAAAGCTTTCTTGCACCTAAAGTCATTTTTTATCATTTGTTAACATGGAGTTGGTTTGTATTATGTAGCGCACGTCGTCGGGATCCGCCGTCACTAGAACATCGGAGTTGGAGAACCAAGCGAACCGGAGGAGAATGGCGTGGTTGCTGGATTGGAGGAGGTCGGCGATGGCGGGGTGGAGGCAGTGCCAATTGTGAAGCACAAACGGCAGCATTCCCACGACCGGCCAGTTTATTGGCTGTTTTCTGAAGAAACAAGTATGAAACCAAACCAAAGTAGCAGCAAATGCTGCTGCAGTGAAGAGTATCGTTAACATGATGGTTCTAGTTCGTTAGGAACTGTAGAGATATTCTTCATATATATAGGAACCATAAGGTACCATTACTCCCTGCCGATAGAATTTTCTGTATATGGGTTATATTAATTGTCTAATTTTATGAATCGGATTAAGGATTAAATTGGTCAAATAAAACATACAGAGGGACCCATATGGTGATTGATCTAATTACGGGTCAGTAACTACATTTGATAAAAGACGTGGGGTTTTAATAAGTGTGAGCCGGTAGAGTTCATAGGTCATTGATAGGTAGGCCCATGACAAACTCTATATAAGGAGAGCTAGGTCCTCACTTAGTCACAACTAACACTATAACGTCATTAGGTCAAAACTTCTGAGTGTGAACTTCTCCACCCAATGGGAGTGCCGACTGTTGGAATAAAAGAGAAGACCTACGCTTCATCATTCTTGATTCCGCTGCGTTTTCTTGATGAAACCTAAATCAGATCAGATATTTATTATTCCATGTTAATTGTGTATTCTATACTCTCATGTATGATCTTGTGAATATGTTAAAATTAAATTAACATGTGGTATCAGAACTAATTACATGATCATACGATACATGTTAGTTTTACTCGATTTTGATTTTCCGATTGAAATCGTTATTAGTAAATCGAATGCATGTTTGGCCATGTTCTGTGGTCAATTGTGGGATCATACTGACCGAACAAAGTTTTTTGTTCAAGCAACTTATTCTTGTTACAATTACTCAAACAATTGTAATTGTCTGTTGTTGCAGTTGCTGCAATTTATTTATGTTGTTGGGTAATTAATTATTGTGGGTAAACGAAAAAAAGTTTGCTGTTAATAAATGTTAAGTTTTTGGGGAGAGGTTAGTTGGTGTTTTGGATAGTTTGAGTAGTTGGAAAATTGTTAAGGACTTGTTTGAGAATTATTAAAAATGTTGGACTTTATTGCAAGTTTTATGTGTATTGGGGATGTGGGAGTACAAGGCTTGTTGGGTTGATGCTCAAATGCTCATTTGAGCCTATTTATAGAATGAGAGAGAGGTTTGCCAGACTTATTCAATTCGGTTCCAAGGTGATAAAGATATTTATGCCTAACTCTCTCTCCACCACTAGTCTTAGGAAAGTTCTACACAATAGCCTTTACTCTAGATTTTTCTACATTCTCTAGATAATTCTTTTACTTTTCTACCACAAGTTTCATAGATTTTTTTCTAGGATATTTCTAGACTAATTTACACATTTAGAATTCTAGAATACTCCTAAATTTTCATCACATTTTTAACACTCCTCCTTGATGCAAATTTGTTGAACGCCGAGCTTCATCCTAAGATACTTGAACTTTGTTCTTGGCAATGCCTTGGTGAAGATGTCTGCAACTTGCTCCTTTGTTGTGCAATATTCTAGCTTGATCTCGTTATTTGCTGATGCCTCCCTGATCGAGTGATATTTGATTGCAATGTGCTTGGTGCGGTTGTGGTAAACAGGGTTCTTCGTCATGTGTATGGCCGACTTGTTATCGCACAGGATCTCTGTTGGCTCTTTCTACATCTCGCCTATATTTGCCAAAATTCTTCGCAGCCTGATGAGTGTGTGAAAATACACTCTCACTATCTTATTTTTGGGCTTAAAAGTTAATAAATTTAAGTAAAAATCATTGAGATTAATATATATTTTACATTGGATTATTATTTATTATTGGACTTTTCTAAGTGTATTTTTCCTTAATTGCAGATTTATTGAGAGACAAAATTCAACCATGAAAGAATAATTGGGTTAATGGGCCAAGAAGAAAAACAAAAAACGGAACACGTGCGCACGCATTTGGGCTACCATTTTTAATTGGGTTATACTTGGACATGGACTAGAAAATAAAAAATAGAAAAGCATCAGAGGCGGCAGCAACAAATTCAAACCTATTTCTAATAAGTTTGAGGTCAACAATATAAAAAGGTTTTGAAGAAGAAATTCGGGCAGAGAGCAATTCGTAAAAGCATCAGGAGGCGGCAGCAAGAAATAGGATTAAAAGGATTGGTGAGAGAGGCAGACAAAGGGGGGGATCAAGCTACAGGGACAAAGCGTACAACACAGCAGAGCAAAATTGCAAAGGCTGAAGCGGGCAAATTGGAGAGCGCTGCACCCATGACTGCCGGTTTTGTACTGATCTTTATTGGATTTTTGCCACTCAGATTTATGGGTAACTAATTTTCTTGTAAAGCTAGGGATGAACTTGCATATGGATGATATTTTATTTATTCTAGATTCTTAAATAGATTTGAAAAACAATAATTCTTTGATTTATTATTCTCAGATTTTTATTGGGTTTTGTTCTCCAAATAATTATAGGTTTATATTATTTATGAGTTCAGTCATGCTTTTCTCATAGAGTGGTTGATTCTATAATTATGTTTGGATTGATTATTTATCTATATTGATTCAGTTCTCTGCTGCGGTATTGCCTCTAGGTATATTGTCGTCACTGGATTTTCTCAATAGTGATAATAATTTCTGTGCTTTAAAGGTTGAGAATAATTTATCAGAGAGTTATAGTAAACCCACCTTGGTTTATAATATTTATCTTTTTTTTGGAATTTGAACTTTATTGAAATTGGAATAATTAAAATATTAAACTTGTGCAAGGGATTCCCGATGCTTTACTGTTGATCAAATTTGAGTATTTTCTCTAGTTAATTGTTTAGTTGTTTTTATTTTCTACAGAATTCAATTCTTATTTCAAAAAATCACTAAATATTTTCTTTCAGTTTAATTGTTCTTTCTAGTATTTTCTTTACTTTGTCTCTCTGTGGAATCGACACCCCAAAGTTGTGCTACAACTACCGCGTTATTCTTTGGGCGTAATCAAATTTTGGCACCGTTGCCGGGGAGACGGTACAAGAAGTATAGTAAGGAATTAATTTTACTGATTTGGTTCTCCAATTCTGGTAATCTCGTTCCTTTCTCTTTTACTTTATTTTATTTGGTTTATGCTCTGGTATAGAGACGAATCAGGTAGACTTGCAAAAGACTTGATATTTGTTCTGATTCTGTTGTTTCACATCATAATTCAGATTCATATTGTTTTTCATCTCATTCATCATTCACAATGAGTCAACACGAAGAGCAAAAGGTTAAGACTCTTCAGGAGTATCTTCATCCTACACGAGTAGCTACACCATCATGCATCATGTTTCCTGCTAATACTCCTCAATTGGATTTAAAACCTGGAATGATACAATTACTTCCTACTTTTCATGGCATGGAGAATGAAAATCCATATATGCATATTAGAGAGTTTGAGGAAGTAGTTACTACGTTTCATAATGTTAATGCAGCTAATTAATGATGTTATAAGACTTAAATTGTTTCCTTTCTCATTAAAGGACAAAGCTAAGAGTTGGTTGTATTCACTGAGATCACGTTCTATTGGGTCATGGGCTAAAATGACTAAAGTTTTCTTTAATAAATATTTTCCCCAACATAAGACTAATGCTTTAAAAAGGCAAATCTCTACTTTTGCACAAAAAGATAGTGAAACCTTATATCAGTCTTGGGAAAGATTTAAGGAGTTGTTGAGTATGTGTCCTCACCATGGTTATGAAAGTTGGCGTCTAGTGAGTTACTTTTATGAGGGTCTTACTTCTAGGGATTGTCAATTTGTTGAAATGATGTGTAATGGTGAGTTTTTACAGAAAGATCCTGATGAGGCTATTGATTATCTTAACGAGCTTGCTGAAAAAGCTCATACTTGGACTGGACGCAGTTCTACTGAGAGCACAAATAGATCATGACCTCTAGGAAATTCAAGTAGTGGTGGAATTTATCATCTTAGGGAAGAGGAAAACCTAAAAGCTAAGGTTGAGATGTTGACTAGGGAGCTAGAAAGGTTAAAAAGTAAAGAATTAAAACCAGAACATGTGGTTAATAATGTAGAGTCTTTAGGACCATGCTTTGTGTGTGGTGGGATTGATCACCTTGCTCCGGATTGTGCCACTTTTAAGGAGATGAAAGGAGTGTATGAGGAACAATACAATAATTTGGGTGTGTACAAGAAACCATTTGCACCTTTTTCTGAGACCTATAATCCTGGATGGAGAAATCACCCCAATTTTAGTTGGAAATCAGAAAATCAGCAACATGCACAACATCCTAGACAATATTCTGCACCATATCATGCACTATCATCATCTAGGAGCCCATTAGAAGATACTTTACATGCTTTTATTGAAGCACAAGGTAAAACTAATCAGAAATTTGAATCTTTGATTACACAGGTTGTTGAAGAAAACAAGGAGATAAAGAATCAGGTGTCTAAATTGACAAGTTCATTAAGTGTGACTGAGAGAGGTAAGTTCCCTTCTCAATCTCAGTCCGCACCTCAAGGTTCACACATGAACCAGAAGAACCTGAAGGATGTAAATGCTGTTGTGACACGGAGTGGTAAGCCTTTCAATGATCCAACAATGAACACATCAGAAGAGGGATCTAACCAAAAAGAGGTTGAAAATGATGAAATACCCAAGGAGCCAGAGGTAACTCAGAGCCACATTAAGGTACCATTCCCCCAAGCTTTGAAATTAGGTAAGCGACCTAACGATTTTAATAATGAAATTCTTGAGAACTTAAGGCAGGTAAAAATTAATCTTCCTCTCTTACATGTGATTAAACAAGTTCCTACATATGCAAAAGTTCTTAAGGATTTGTGTACAGTAAAGAGAAAACACCATGTAAAAAAGACTGCTTTTCTGACATAGCAAGTTAGTGCTTTAATTGAACATAGGATACCTCCTAAGTATAAGGATCCTGGTTGTCCAACTGTTGCTTGTAGTATTGGTAAGCCATGAATTTGGACAAGCATTGCTAGATTTAGGAGCTAGTGTTAATTTAATGCCTTATTCTATCTACTTGCAGCTTGGGTTGAGTGAAATCAAACCAACCTTTGTGGTACTACAATTGGCTGACCGTTCCACAAAAGTACCACGGGACGTGGTTGAGGATGTCTTAGTTCAAATTGACAAATTTTATTATCCTATTGATTTCCTAATCCTTGAGACTAGTTCCACTGTTGATACTACTTCTAAGATCCCTTTGATTTTGGGTAGACCATTCCTTGCTAATGCTCTTATTAATTGTAGGAATGGACTAATGAAATTATCTTTTGCCAATATGACTCTTGAGGTTAATATTTTCCATATAACAAAGCAGCCAATAGATGGTGATGAATGTCAGCAAGCATGCCAGATTGACTCTCTTATTGATAGGGAAGTTTTTGTGACCCATGATTTCGGTCCTCTTGAATATTTTCTTGTTAATTCTGAGTTTAATCCTATAGATACTCCACATGATGCTACTGAAATTTGTGCTATCTCTTTTGAAAATCAGGATTCTGGAACTCAAAGGTCGCAACCAAAGTTTGAGGAGCTACCAAAGAGAGGTGAAAAGCAAGTTCCCTCAAGCATTGAAGCACCTAAAGTTGAATTGAAGACCGTCCCTAAGGGCTTAAAGCATGTTTTCCTTGGTCCAGGTGATATTTTTCCTGTTATTATCTCTTGAGTTGTCGATTACGAAAAAGATAAATTAATTTGGACTTTAAGTGAACATAGATTAGCCATAGGTTGGAGTATTGCTGATTTAAAAGGTATTAGCCCTTTGATTTGTTCTCATAAAATTAATTTGGAAGAAGGAGCTAGTCCCCGCAGAGACCCTCAACGTAGGCTTAACCCTAAAATGAAAGAAATAGTCAAAAATGAAGTGCTGAAATTATTAGATGCTGGAATCATATATCCTGTTGCAGATAGTAGGAAATTGCAGCTGAATGAGTTAGAAGAGTTAAGGAATGATGCATATGAAAACTCTAGGATTTACAAGGCTAAAATGAAAGCATTTCATGATAAAAATATTTTGAGGAAATCTTTTAAGCCTAATGATCGAGTTCTCCTATATGATTCTAGACTTCACAAGTACCCAGGGAAACTTAGATCTAGGTGGACTGGCCCTTTTGTTGTGAAAAATATTTTTGATCATGGAGCTGTAGAAATAGAGGATCCTAGGGACCACCGGATTATGAAAGTTAATGGTCAGCGTCTGAAAGTGTTAAATGATGGTTATGTTCCTGAAGTGGAAGATATTCCACTTGTGGATCCAGTTTATCAGTCTTGACCACACCATGCAGGTATGTAGGTTTTTGGTTTTGTTTGTTCTTTCCTTTTATTTATTTATTTTGTTTTCTTGATTTATTCCTTTTATTACTAGTTTTCTTTCTTGTTTGGATTTTTGTTGTTTGGTTTCAGTTTGCAGGCCAAATCCCTTTAGCTAATTCAATCGCCAAGTTTGAGTGACTCCAAAGTTGCCCGTCATATATCAGGTGTATTCTCTCATTTTTCTTACACTCCCGGTTATATTTGATTCTTGAACATTGAGGACAATGTTTCATTTAAGTTGGGGGTGTCAGGGTAAAAATTAAAATTTGCATTGCTCAGGCCTACCATAAGCAATTTTCTCTACAGCATTCATAGAACTTTATTGCACTTATCCAAGCTTTGTGGTAAGATGGTGGTTTAACACATGTAGCTAGAGAACTCTTACTTATGGATTCATGTGAGTGATAGAGAGAATCTGTTGTCTGCAACTGCAGTAAAAAAAGTCTCTGAAGTGTGTTTGATGAGTTTGTTGAAGTTCATTCCAGGAAGCAATCCAGTTTGTGAAGATTTGGAGGGGTTCGCAAGTGTTTGGAATGAAGTATTGAAGCTTGGTGATGAAGGATGGAAAGTTGCAGTCTAATGAACTTCTGTCGAGATAGAGATGCATGCGCCGTGCGCACTGTCTAGAACAAAGGAGGTATATTGAGCATTGTGCGCACTCTATGCGCGCAGAGCTTCTACCGATTAAATCAAGCCATTTATGGACGCCCTAGAGCGTGCTCAGAGAGAACACACTCCAGAATGCGCAAGCCATATGCGCAGCCATGCGTGCTCAATTAGGCTGCGCATCATTGTGCGTGGAGCCTGCGCATAGAGAGTTGCGCGTTGTGGAGGCCGTGCAGGACTAAGCAAGCTCATCATGCGCGCTCAGTGTATGCGCACAAGCCACGCATTAGAGCGCGCATAGAGGTATAGAGCTGCATACTTCACTAAACTGAGCCCCACTTCAACCCAACCTTCGATAACATCTAACTCAACCCTCCCACCACTTTTTCATCAACGTTTAAACCCAGGAAACTCACTGTAAGTCTCTAAACTTGTGATTTGAGTATCAAAGTGAGCTATTCATGTATGTTTTGTGCTCTCATGATTACTTAGAGACTTGTTTGTCTATCATGCTTGTCTAGGATGTGAAAACATATGTTTTCTATGACAATTTGTGGTGTGGAGAACATGCTTGGTTGCTATGATTATAATTGATATCATGTTTTGAGCTTATTTGTGCCATATGAGAAGTATGAGAAGTTGTTTGAGATTCATATTGATCGAGAAGTTGTAAGCATGCCATTTGAGTATATGAGTGCATAATGGCACTTATGTTACACTTGTCTATCTTTTAGGTGTCATTGAGGTTCACCATGTCATTTGGACATACTCCTTACTATGCTCATTGTGTCATCATTCTTCATGTGTCTCAATTGTCGGATTGTGTTCATTGTTGATTCATGGCTTCTCATATCTTATGAGCATGTTGATTTAGAATGTGCCACCTGATTGTTTCATGTGTGCTAGCTTTGAAATGCCTTTTTGTCAAGATGCACACTTTATTCTTTTTGAGTCATGTGATATGCTCGTGATATATTTTGAGATTCTTGCACCGGATCCTACTTGTGTGTTTGTCTTTGTAGGTGCAATGCTGCGGAGAAAATGGTGGCCCATCACTCCAATTTCAAGAGCTACGAGGCAAGCATTAGCCTTGCCCCAACTCCATGAGGCACTAGGGAGCCTAACTTTGCTCCCAATAGGGCTGCTCATTTGGTCATTTCGGTTATAACCGAAACCGAATTGGTCGATGAAGTTGGTTTTCGGTTTTCCATTACTAGTAACCGAATTAACCAAATAAAGTCGGAAACCGTAAAAACCGAAAACCGAATTCGGTTCGATTATTTCGGTTATTACCCAAAATAACCGAAATTTTTCTCTTCTTATTAACTCAAAGGCTATGCAATTACTGATGCTTGAACATCAACCTCATGATACTAACATCAACCTCATGAGACTGCCGCTGCGTGTGTGTGTTTGTTAGGGTTTTAGTCTTAGAGAGTTAGACTTAGAGTTATTGGGTAAAGTAGGCCTGGGCTGGGTACATGGGCTGGGTACATGGGCTGGCTGTGGGCTGGTGGGTATTATTAATTCGGTTAATTCGGTTAACCGAATTCTTTAAAACGTTAACCAATAACCAAACCGAAAACCGTATAAAAATTTCGGTTAAACCGAAAACCAAACCAAACACCGAATTATCCAAACCAAATTGACCAAATCCGAATTTTTTTTGGTTATTTTGGTTTAACCGTAAAGTTGATCAGCCCTAGCTCCCAAGGTATTACTTTCCGATCCACTTGTTTATTTCCCTTCCATATGCATGAGGACATGCTTTGATTTGGGTTTGGGGGGATTTGATCTTAATTCATGTGGAATCAGTTGGTATGCCTTTAGATGAGTTTATATGGTCTATTACACCATGCAAGCATCCAGTTTACTTTTTCTTTGGATGTACATAACTTTTTTTTCAAAAATCACTAAAAGTTTCAAAAAATTTAAAAATAAAATCATAAAATTTAAAATTTTGTGGGCAAATGTAAATAGGAAATGATAGATGTTTAGTGCATTTGATGATGGAATAAGCTTGTTAAAGTACTCAGCTTGAGTCCCACTAGAGACGAATCTTGCTTGTTGAATTGTCTTGATGAACTAACTAAAGTTGGTACTTGAGCATAGAAATCTTCACATAGGAGGACCAGACACATAAGTCAATAGTATTGTGTAAACTTGATTTAGCTAGCTTGTGAATGAGTTTTTCTAGGTGGTTGCCTAC
The DNA here is from genome assembly GCA_024586325.1 of Stellera chamaejasme. NCBI lineage: Eukaryota > Viridiplantae > Streptophyta > Magnoliopsida > Malvales > Thymelaeaceae > Stellera > Stellera chamaejasme. The sequence goes on along the minus strand of CM044981.1, from coordinate 50,027,897 downwards.
TGCTTGTACTATAGGTTTGAGAACACTCGGGATGAAGTATTTGGTGTTGGCTAGGGACCCTAGTCAAGACTATACCTCCCTCTCAAGTGCAAGCCTAGAGTACAAGTATGTGTCAAATCACACTTTGGGCTGGTAATGTTTGGAATACTGCTATAGATATGAGAGTAGGCGACACCGTTCTTGTGGTCTCTTGCCCATCTTCCAAACACCCATCCCGAGAGCTTAGGAGACCATCTCCACACTAAAAATGAAAAAGAAAGAGAAAAGTTCAAAAAGAGTTTGAATAAAAGAAAGAAAGCAAAAGTGAAAGAGACAAAAAAGAGAAAGTCTAGTAAAGTAAGAGTGTGGGCAATGAGTAAGCTTCATTCACTTGCTAAATCTTGTAGCTAATATCCATTGAAATAGGGGTCCGAGTTTTCCTTATGAAGTAATAAGTGCTCGAGACCAATGTGCCTTCGTTATTGCTTTATGCAAACTCGCTAGTAATTTATCATAAGTTGTTCACTTGTACAACTCACAAGAGTTAGGTTTTTCTCTAAGAGTATTCAAGCTTTGGGTGGATAGTAGATTCCTAGAATGCATGAACACATTGCTTCTATTTTATTTGCCTACTCCAAATGTTTTTGTAAATGATAAGTGGTTAGATTAGAAGTCTTTGAGTCTTTATTTTCCTAGATGCTTGCGCTGCTAGGGACTAGCAATAGTTTGGGTTTAGGGGTGTATTGTGTGTGCAGACACACACATTACCAAGGTGTTTTAGTCACATTTAGTCATCTTTTGATCTTAGTTTGGTCATTTTAAATGCTCTTTGCTTATTATTTGATGAGATTCTTTGCAGGAGCTAATGTGCTAAGATTAGAGCTAAAATGCATCATGATCAAGGCCTGGAAGGTGTGGGAGCAACTTGGAGGAAGTCCATGCCTTGTCTTGGATCAAATGGAGAAGAGAAGAGGAAGAAAAGGGAGAACAGAGGCATGCGCACCCTGTGCACGCCTTCTCCTTCATTAATGACGTGGCAACGGTTCGAATTCAAACTCGTACGCATGACATCTCCAGGTTGAAGTTTTCGAAGAGGAGCTTGAAGAGGTTGCGTGCTCTATGTGTGCAGCATGCACGCTGTCTGGAGGGAGTCCAAGAGGCAGGGGAGCTGAAATGTCCACTATGCGCGCACACTCTGTGAGCTGCAAGGAAGCTTCCTCGATCCTATCCATTCCAGCTCGTCCTCGACACATTTCTGAGACCAAATTAGCCTTTTAAAGTTCTTTTAGTTGCCCAACATGTTTAGGGGCATTTAAGTACAAGTTAGTAGTATAAATAGACCATTTAGGGTAAGTTTGAGAAGTGACCATCATTCTCCTCGGGAATTGTAGAAGTCATTTTTTAGAAGAGTTCCAGAGTTTTGAACCCTATTTCCACTCTGGAAATGAAGATTGATGTGAAGATTCATTTAGAAGACTAATTATTGGGTTTATTCTCATCTTATTCTCTATCTCTCCATGTCCATCTCTTCTTTCCCTTTGATGATTTCTGTTTGTTGTATGACCGTGAGTGAGTAGATTCCATATCTTCTTGGGTTTGCTTAATTAGCTTAGGGGTGAAGTTATGATAATTCATGTTTAGAGAGATCTATGTACCGATAATTTCTATGAGCCTTGACATGTTTAGATGTATTGTTTGAGTGCATGCGAACATTTACTTGTCTAGGTGTTAGATTTAATACTTGAGAGAGCTTAGATCAAACTTAGACCAAAAGAAATCGGTTGATAGAGGATCTTGGTGCTAGAGATAACCTTAGGACTCTATTGGTGTTATAGGTTTCGTGTTGTTCATGACCCTTGTTTGTGATTAGAGTTACTTGAGAGAGGCTCTAGCCTTGATTGGTTGGGATAGAGGCCGCTAGATAGAGATGGCAGCAGCCCGAATTTAGAAATTCACTCCTAGATGCATGTTTGATGATCATAATTGAGCCCCGATAACGTAGGTAGACCCGAGAAGATCTTTTTACCTCTGATTTCATCCCATTTAGTTGCTGATTTCGTGTTAGTTTGTTGTTCATTGCTTGTCTACTTTCAATTTGTCACCAATCATATTTGTTTCATCACCAAACTTACTATCGCCACACGGGCATAGCGAGAAAATAAGTCCGTGACAATTGCCACAGAGCACAGAGGCGAAGAAGATGATCAGAGACTTAGGGTTACCGTACGTCAAGATTCATACATGTGACTTGATAAGGCCATTTTATGCTCTAATTTTGAGGAAGTATTTAATGGATTAAATTGAATATTGAATTGTTCTCCTCATAAAATTATTGATTTTGGCACTTCAGGATATTTTGGGGCAAGATGTAACAAAAGAAGAAACAAGAGGATCAAAACAAGGGAAATTTCGTGTTCTAGTGATCACCTGGCGATCACCTAAAAGGCAGGAGCTCTCAGTCCATCGCCTGGTGATCACCTGATGATCACCTAAAAGGCATGAGCTCTCAGTCCATCGCCTGGTGATCACCTGGTGATCACCTAAATTTGCAGAGAGTCTCAGCGAGATGATCACCTGGTGATCACCTAAATTGCAGAGAGTCTCAAGCTGAATGAGGTGATCACCTGGTGATCACCTAAAATGCAGGGAGCAACAAGTTGCAGAGTACTGAAGTTGGTGATCACCTGGTGATCATCACGCCAGGTGATCACCTGGTGATCACCTGGCTTCGGGAATCAATCTTGACCGTTGATTTCTTTAGTGAATCAATCCTAGCCCTTGGTTGCCAACTTGCCCTAAATAAAAGAAGGGCTCATTCTCAGCAGCAATGATGGTTCATTTTGCGCAGCAGCCATCATCTTCCTTGGAGCAACAACACGCATCAAGCACCACCACCATCCAAGTTCATTTCTTCATCTCTTTTAGATTAGAGCTAGGGTTTTCATCATTTTTCTGAGTAGAATCCAATTCTTAGCTCAGATTTAGTTGATTTCTTTTGCTTCACCTTCATTGAGCTTTGTTCATCTCACACTCATTTCCATTCTAGAGCATGGGTTTCTTTCATTACTCTCCATTTATGCTCTTCATTAGCATGGGTAACTAATTTCCTATTATCTCTTAGGAATTTGTAAAGCTTGGATTATGGGTATATAATATTTTTGATGAATGGATATTGTTTGAACATTTATGTTTGTGTTCTCTGAAATTATTGATTAAATACCTTGAGAGAGGATTAATCTTGGTAAAATTAGACTTAGACATAAGCTAATTTTATTAGATCGTAGAGAAATGCATGTTAGGTTAATTATTGAATGAGAGTTCTTAATTAACCTAGGAGGAAAATTGATTAATTCATAATAAATTAGGATGCAAGACATTGTGGCTAATTTATCTCTAAACACTCTTGAGAGAGGGGTTTAGACCAAATGTATTTTCCTACATAAATCCGAATAATATCCATGAATGTTTATGAGCCAAGATATAATCCATATACCCATGATCCAAGTGGAGCAAAATTCCTAGGAGATAACTTCATTAATCGGTCAATTAAATCCATCCGTCTCCATTTAGTCTAATTTAATCAATTTAGTCCCTTCTATTTAAGATAAGCTAGTATTTGGAACACATAGAATTAAAAGTCCCTGTGGATCGACCCGGTACTTCCGGATTTATTACTTGCGACCACCGTACACTTGCGGTGAGTCACTGTCAAGTTTTTGGCGCCGTTGCCGGGGACTTGTCTTTTCTTTGTGTTTCTTAGTTATCTAGTTGACTCACTTGTTTGTTAGAAATTTTCTTCATTCTCAGGTACGTTGACTCTTGTGTATGCCCCGAACCAGAAGAGGGTCTGAATTTCTATACCACTCGGACATCACAAGAGCGGAAAGAGAGAACCGAAAACAAAGACAAATGGCCGAGGAAGCAAGACAAGAACTTTTGAGACTTCAAAGAGAAAATGCTGAATTTCGTGAAAGGCTGGATGCCGTTGAAAACAATGCCAACAACAACAACAATGCCAACAATGGAAATGAAGAACCGCCAGTCGACATGCCAATTCGGGATCACTTTCAACCGATAATTGCTGAAAATTATCATGGCATTGCTCGTCCAAATGTACAAGCCCGAACTTCACCATTTCACCCGGCTTAATCAATCTAGTGCAAAACAATCAGTATAGTGGACTACCGAGTGAAGATCCGAATCACCATCTTGTGAGTTTTCAAGAATTGTGTGATACAATCAAGATAGAAGGAATCACTCAAGATGCTATTAGACTCACACTCTTCAGTTTTTCGTTGAGAGACAAAGCTAAAGCGTGGTTGCTTTCCACTAATTCCGAGATGATGACTACATGGAGTGAGGTTGCCCAACGGTTTCTAGTTAAGTTCTTTCCACCCGGGAAAGCTTCCAAGCTTCGGTCTGAAATTAGCAACTTCCACCAAAACGACTTTGAGTCTCTATATGAAGCATGGGAGAGGTACAAGGAACTCCTTGAAAATGCCCACATCATGGTTTTCAAGATTGGGTTCAAGTGGAAATGTTCTACAACGGTCTAACGGCACAAACTCGAACCATAGTGGATGCCACAGCCGGTGGTACTTTGATGAAGAAAACTGCTCAAGATGCAAGAAGTCTATTAGATGATATGGCTTCTAATAGTTCTCAATGGCCATCGGAGAGAGCCGGGGGACGAAGAGGTACTATTGAAGTGGATCAATTGACTCAGTTGCAAGCTCAAATGTCTGCTATGGCTAACATGATGTCCAAGATAGTTCCAAATCAAAGGCAAGATGCTCATGTGGCAAATGTTGAGTATTATGAACATGAACCGGAACCGACTCAAGTTCACTACGTGGCTCAAGGCAATGTTGGATATCGTCAACCACAACAAGGTGGTCAATATCGACCAAATGTGCAAGGAAATTATCAAGGAAATTTTTCCTCTCAAGGTAATTACCCGAGGAATTACAACAATCAAGGGAACTATCAAGGTAATTACCAACCTCAAGGTAACTTTCATGCTCAAGATAACGCGGGTGCACCAAGAGCTCAACCATACAAACCACCTTTTGAGAGGCGGAATCAATATGATGAAGGTCAAGCATCTACGGATCGAGTGACAAGAGTTGAAAGGGATAATGAGCAATTGAAGAGGGATAATGAGGAAATGAAGAGACAACTCGCACAACTCACCGCTCAAATGGCTCAAATGACCAAGCGAGAGTTTCCAAGCAACACGGAAGTAAATCCCAAGGATCATTGCAAGGCAATCCATTTGAGGAGTGGAAAAGAGCTCCCGGAAAGGAAAGGAAGTGAAGAAGTAGTGGTTGAAGAACCAATTGTCATTGAGGAAGTGAGTGAGAAAGTGGTTCAAGACAAAGGAAAAGAGAAGATGGAAAGCATCCCGGAGGAGGACGAGCTTCAACCCAAAGTGGTGGTTCCAACACAACAACCACCACTTCCAAATATTGTATCCTCTCTCCCGTATCCTCAAAAATTTCAAAAGAAAAAGGTTAATGAGCAATTTTCTAAATTCTTAGATATGCTTAAGAAGTTAGAAATCAATATTCCTTTGCTTGATGCTATTGACCAAGTGCCTAATTATGCAAAGTTTTTCAAAGATGTTTTGTCAAAGAAGAAGAAATTTGGGGATTTTGAAACCGTGTACTTATTGGAAAAATGTAGTGTTGAATTGCAAAGCAAATTACCACGAAAGTTAGCGGATCCGGGTAGCTTCACAATTCCTTGCATTATTGGAAATTCATGCTTTGACAAAGTGCTATGTGATTTAGGTGCTAGCATAAACTTGATGCCATTGTCCATATTTAATCGGTTAGGAATTGGGGAGGTTAAGCCATCCACTATTTGTTTGCAATTAGCAGATAGGTCCATCACCTACTCTAAGGGTATTGTTGAGGATGTGCTTGTCAAAGTGGACAAATTTGTTTTCCCGGTGGATTTTGTTGTCTTAGATATGGAAGAAGATCGGGAAGTCCCAATCATACTCGGAAGACCATTTCTTGCAACCGGAGGCGCAGTCATCAATGTTAAGGATGGTGAAGTTGCATTGACCGTAGGAGATGAAAAGGTGGTTTTCAATATTGTGAAGACAATGAAGCAACAAGATGATTTACCCACTTGCCACCGGGTAGACATTGTGGATTCATGTGTGGTAGAATTTCTTTCCTCTATTCTTCCACCAAATGATTACTCATCATGTCTAGATTTGCATGAATTGAATGATTTCGAATCTTCTTGTGTCGTGAATGTTGAGGGAGATAACTCTTTTGAATGTCTTGATGAGGATGTTGATTTAGATGTGGAGAATGATGATGCATCTCAAGTTAGCTTTTCAAATGATTCATGTGGTGAAATTCAATGTGAAAATGACTTGAAAAATTTGGATGATAGTTCACATGTTGAAGTTGATGTTTTGGATGTGAATTTGATAGATGAAATTGAACAATCTGTGCCTAAGATAGAATTGAAACCTTTACCGGACCATTTGAAGTATGCTTTCCTAGGTGAAAATTCTGAATTTCCGGTAATTGTGTCGTCTTCTTTGAGTGAATTGGAGGAAAATAAATTGCTTGATGTGTTAAGGAAACACAAGTCAGCTTTGGGGTGGACCATTTCAGATATCAAGGGTATTAGTCCCTCGATTGTGACTCACAAAATTTTGATGGAAGAGTCTTATACTCCATCCGTCCAGCCCCAACGTAGATTGAACCCAGCCATGAAAGAGGTTGTAGAAAATGAGATTAAAAAATGGTTAAAGGCGGGTATCATTTATCCAATTTCGGATAGTTCTTGGGTTAGTCCGACCCAAGTTGTCACCATATTGTGAAGGGTGATGATTTTGAGATTATCGCCACAAGAACTGTCACAGGATGGAGGGTATGCATTGATTACCGAAAGGTAAACAAAGCAACCCGGAAAGATCATTTTCCTTTACCCTTTATTGATCAAATGCTAGATAGAATTGCGGGACATGAATTCTATTGCTTTTTAGATGGGTACTCAGGATATCACCAAATTTCAATTGCTTTGGAGGACCAAGAGAAAACCACATTCACTAGTCATTGTGGTACATATGCATTTAGGAGAATGCCCTTTGGTTTATGTAATGCTCCTGCAACTTTTCAACGGTGCATGTTTGCTATTTTCTCTGATATGATTGAAAAGTTCATGGAAGTCTTTATGGATGATTTCTCGGTTTTTGGTGATTCATATGATGTTTGTTTGCACAACCTTTCTCTTGTTTTACAAAGATGTCAGGAAACTAATCTCATTCTCAATTGGGAAAAGTGTCACTTCATGGTGAAAGAGGGAATTGTGCTGGGGCACAAGATTTCAAGAAAGGGTATTGAGGTGGATCGAGCAAAGACCGCTGCGATTGAGAAACTCCAGCCGCCAGCGAATGTCAAGGGAATTCGGAGTTTTCTGGGACATGCCGGTTTTTACCGGAGATTTATCAAGGATTTCTCAAAGGTTAGCAAACCTCTTTGCAACCTTTTGGAGAAAGAAGCGCCTTTCAAGTTTGATGATGAATGTATGAAGGCCTTTGAGATATTGAAAGAGAAGTTGGTCATCGCTCTGTTGTTGTAGCTCCCGATTGGTCACAACTATTTGAAATCATGTGTGACGCCAGTGACTATGCCGTCGGGGCCGCGTTGGGTCAACGAAGGGACAAAATTTTCAACATCATTTACTATGCAAGCAAGACGCTTGACACGGCTCAACGGAATTACACAACCACGGAGAAAGAAATGTTAGCTCTAGTGTTTTCATTGGACAAGTTCAGGTCCTACATCATTGGGACCAAAGTGACTGCTTTTCACAGATCACGCTGCCATTCGCTACTTATTTGCTAAAAAGGATGCAAAACCACGCCTTATTCGGTGGATTCTTCGCTGCAAGAGTTTGACCTTGAGATTAAAGATAAGAAAGGCAGCGAGAATGTGGTAGCGGACCACTTATCGAGGTTAGAGTTAGAAGACGCAATGGGTGAACCCATCCAAGAAGCCTTCCCGGATGAGAAGTTGTTTAATGTTGAAGCCAAATTGCCATGGTTTGCCGACTTGGTGAATTTTCTTGTTACGGGCTTATTACCGCCGGACTTCTTACCTGGCCAAAAGAAAAAGTTTTTAAGTGAGGTCAAACATTATCATTATGATGAACCGTTATTGTTCCGACGGTGCGCCGATCAAGTCATTCGAAGATGTGTTCCGGATGAGGAATTTACCGGTATTCTGGAGCATTGTCATTCTATGCCCGCCGGAGGACATTTTGGACCATCTAAAACTGCCGCGAAGGTGCTACAAAGTGGATTTTATTGGCCATCATTGTTTAAGGATGCATACACCTATGTGAAGACTTGTGGTAGATGCCAACAATTGGGGAATATATCAAAAAGACAAGAAGGACCACTCCAAAATATTTTTGAAGTGGAGTTGTTTGATGTTTGGGGAATGGATTTCATGGGACCGTTCCCGACTTCGTTTGGAAAGTCCTATATTTTGGTTGCAGTGGACTATGTCTCGAAATGGGTAGTAGAGGTGGAAACTACAACCAATGATGCCAAGGTAGTGGTGAAATTCATCAAGTAGAACCTCTTTTAACGTTTTGGAGTTCCCCGCGCCATTGTGAGTGATGAAGGTAGTCATTTTTGCAACAAGCTCTTCACAAAATTGTTGACAAAATATGGTGTTCGCACAAAATTACACTTGCATACCATCCTCAAGCAAATGGGCAAGCGAAAGTATCAAACCGGGAAATCAAGAATATCTTGAGAAAACGGTAAATCCAACCCGGAAAGATTGGGCAATGAAGCTAGATGATGCATTATGGGCTTATCGAACCGCTTTCAAAACGCCCATTGGGATGTCTCCATTTAGGTTGGTGTACGGAAAAGCGTGCCATTTACCGGTTGAATTGGAACATCGAGCGTTTTGGGCCATCAAGAAGTTGAACTTAAATTGGGAAGATTCCGCCGCTCACCGGAGCCTTCAACTTAATGAGCTTGATGAGTTTAAATGCGGAAGCATACGAGAACTCCCGGATTTACAAGGAGAAAACGAAAAGATGGCATGACACTCGTATTGAGAAGAAAGAAATCCGACCGGGTCAACAAGTGTTATTGTTTAACTCCCGCTTGAAGCTCTTTCCAGGGAAGTTGAAATCAAGGTGGTCTGGACCTTTTACGGTGTCAAATGTTTTTCCATGGGGTGCCATTGAATTGAGAGGTGTTAGTGGTGAACCATTCAAAGTCAACATTCAAAGGGTAAAGCCTTATTTTGGTGAAGAAATCCGAAAATTGGCCAACATCTCTTTGGCAGACCCCAACCCATGAATTTTCGAGCTCAAGAACGTCGAGCTAGCGACGATTAAACCAAGCTATCCCGTATCCTTTATTTTAGCATTAATGCATTTAGTATGATTAGAAAAGATGGGAAGAGAGAGATTGAATTTTCTTGGGTGTGCCGTGCATGTGATGAAAATGTTTTGGAAAAATGAGAAAATGAATGGCTTTAGTGAGATGTGATTTGTACCATTTAGAAACATGAAATAGGACAATCAATTTTCACTATGACTTGTAGATGTTTTGGAGGAAGATATTTAAGCAGGTTGAAGATAATGGCAAATGGAGGATTGTTGAAAGGGACGTTTAGGCGTGAAAGGAAAACTTGTGTTCACAGGGATTTGAGTTGATCACCAGGTGATCACCGGATTTTTATTCAAACAGGGCTTGAGTCCCTGGATTTTAGATGATCACCCGATGATCACCTCAACTCAGGTAAGTGTTCACAGGGATTTCAGATGGTCACCCGGTGATCATCGGATTTTTATTCAAACAGGGCTTGAGTCCCTGGATTTTAGATGATCACCCGATGATCACCTCAACTCAGGATTTTAAACAAGGAGGCTTGAGTCCCTGTATTTTAGGTGATCACCTGGTGATCACCAGAGGTAAGTGTTCCAAGGGGTTTGAGGTGATCACCTAGTGATCACCAGATTTTTGGTCCACTACTGCTTCAGCCCCTGTATTTTCGATGATCACCGTGTGATCACCTGACCATCATCCCTCTTCAGATCTAATGCTAGCCGTCCGATCACATCAGGTAATTTTCGGTTTTATTTTTATTTTATTTATTTATTTATTTATTTTTACTCCTCCCAAATTCACCCACACCCTTAGCCCATTTCGAGCCCAGACCAACACAATCACCTCCCCCTTGCTGCCATTCGCCCTAGCCTACTCCAAAGCGCCGGCACCACCAACCCGCACCACCGTCCGACAACCTCCCCCTCTCCATCGAACCGCCACACTTTAGAGTTGAGCCAGCAGCCTTCCCCTTCATCACTCCACACGGCAGACTCCGCACCCTTCCTTCATCGAACCGCCAGCCCATGCCTTCATCGCGAACCCGTTGCCGCGACGCTTCGAACTCCACCGCACCAGCGCCTACTCGCCAAGGGGCGCAACACCTTCCCCTCCGCCATCGACGTTCCGAAGAAGCTGCTGTGCTGCGCTCCACATCAATCCTCCCCTGCCTTGCACGTGGACCTGCCCTCTGTCCCCTGCCCTTGCCGGTTGCTGCCACCCTCTGTTCTTCCATTCGTTTCGTCCGTCAACGTCGCGTGTAAGGTAAAATTCTCGATCTCTTTGTTCCATTTTGAACTCGTCAAAGACAGGTACACCCTTGAACCATGATTTACTTGCTTAGGATTGGACTGATTTGTACGAGTTAATGGGGTGTGGATGCTGAAATTGTAAGGTTGATGTTGTGCTACAGTTGTGGTTTGAGCAATGAAATACATGTTAATTCAGTTGAGAATGATGACCATAGTTCAAATTGTGTTTGGATTGAGGTTTTCAATGGCAAATGTTGCTCTTTTGCTGCTGAAATTTTGATACATTGCCATTGGGTGTGCGTGAATGACATGCTTGGATTTCGTAGTGTCTGTGGCGTAGTGCTTAAGTGAAGGTTGCTGTTTGGATTGTGAGTGCACTTTAGTTGATTTTGTTCAACTGCTGAATCTTTAGCTTTGACTTGTGAGTACTTAGATATGAATGGATGCTTCGGTTTATCTCACATGGTGGTTATTGATTTTGTATGGCCGTTTTTGCTTGTGGTTTACTTGGTGCTTAAACTTGATAATGAGTAATTTGTGGAGAACTTATAAAGCACGTTTCAACTTGATCAATTTTGCTAGGATGCCTTACAACTATGTTGAAATTTCCACCATATACATTCTTGCTCTGCATTTGCAACCTCATACTCTTCATGTCATATCATAAGTTCATGAGCGTTGTTCTGAATTGTGCAAAGTCATTTTTGCAGGTACCATGTCCAAAAAATTTCTGCACCGACCAAAAACAAACGACAACGAGTTGCCCCACCTCCTCTTGCTCCACCTCCTCCCGATTCGACTCACAGAGGAAACCTTCAATAGCTTTCGGTTTATGAGTAAGAAGGCAGAGGCTTACTTTGAATCTTTCAAGGAACGCAATGTCATTCACATGCGAGGCTTTGACGGTCGAATCCAAACAATAAGGAGTTGTGGAAAACAGTCAGGCTATGAAATGGGAGAATTTTTGCAGACCTCATGGATCCGCATCCATGACCCTTGTATGGGAGTTCTATGCAAATGCCAAGTCTGAGCTGCAAAATAATTATGGCTGCTCTCAAATTGTTATGAGAGGGTGCACAATCCAGTTTGACCAAGCCACAATTCGCCAGGTCCTTGGCTTGGACTTCAACACGCAGTCGGTTTGCGGAGACCTCAAAGAAGAGGGCGTGGATAATGAACTTCTAGGAAGCCCGCTCCATGGACAACGGCGAAGACCAAATCAACCCACTTTCTTTGCTAGAGTGCTATCCAGTGAGTTGAAGGCATGGCATCATTTTGTCAATGCCTCCATTTTGCCATCAAGCACGACTCATATCGTAAATCTTGAGTATGGTCGACATTTGTACATGATCAAGAAGTGCATGCCGTTCAATGTAGCTGATGTCATCTTGACTCATCTGAAGGCGCGTATCCTTGATAAAAAGGACTGCAAGAACAAATGCACAAGCAGCGAGAGTGGATGAAGCGGTTTGATGACCTCATCTCGACGAGGATGTTTAGCAGAGACCTCGCCCGTCGGCTGTAGCTACTACTTCCGCACCACATCCCGCTTCGCCTCCACTCCAGGATCCGGATTCATAGACAGTCTCTCTTTCTCTCCATTTTTTCAGACTTCATAGACAGTTGCTTACTTTTGCTCCTCCCAACATTGAGGCAATGTTTAGCCTAAGTGTGGGGGGGTTAGTACGGTTAGTACATTTACTTGATGAACTCGTATTTTGGTATTACTCTAACCCCGTTTGTCTTTCGCTGTCATGTGTGTTTATCTTCTTTAGTTGGTGCGCAAAAAGGAGCGAAGCCTCCTCATTTCTCTATCTCCTCTATTTCTCTCGCACTCAACAAAGGGCGGTATCACTTTTCTTATCTCTTTCATTAGTTGAATGTTTAATTCAGTATTTTTCCATGAGTGATTGAGGATGAATGATTGAATGATAGCATGAACAATGTGAACATCTGAAAGTTTGAATTTTTGATGCTTGAAACTTGATGTGAGGATAGTTTAAATGATGTACCACATTTCCAGGGAGAAAGAGCTGATTGTATATGATGTTTGTTGCATGGAAATGGTACAGCAAAGGACAAAGAAAGCCCACAACTTGGAGATTAGAGTGAACTTGAATAAAGGCGGTACTTTAGTTTCAATACTTTGTCTTGAGCATGACATAATATTTTGGCCTCTTAAGTGTGTTTGACACTAAGTGTGGGGGAAGTGGAACTTTTGAACCTCCTTATTTGCATGTCCTCTTTTGCATTAGGTAGATTCATGTTTTATTTCATTGTTTTCATTTTCTTTTAGGACTTAGGTTGCATTTAGGACCCGATGCTCCAATGAATTGAGTTATGGCAAAGATCTGGTATTGATTAATATGCATTTGATCTTATAGGTGGTGAAAATTTATTTTCATGCTTCAAACAGAGATTTTACCATGTGAGGTTTTGTGCCTAAATTTTTCCGATGCATGAAATATGTGTGAACTGTTATTTCTTGAGAGTATCTTGCTAAGTGTTTGAGCTAGAACTTGCTTGTCGAGGGAACCGTTGCGAACCTACATTTGTTGTATGTTAAGTCGGGACGATGATGGCAATTTTAGGATGAGCCTACTTTCCAAAATAGCCAACCTAAGCATTAATACCATTAGATAAACCCATGTTGAGCCTGAAGACTGAATTCTTTCATCACCCACATCATGAGCCATTCCTTTCTCTATATTATCTTCTTGTCCATGAAACATTTTGAGCATGTTATTTTGGGCATAGGTATAAAAAAAAATGTGTGGTTGGTTCAATGTTGAATTTGGGAAATTTTAATTGTTGTGCTATGTTAGGAGATCGGATGGTGGGAATACATCTTGGAAAAGTTTTGTGCCCTTCTACGAAAAGAAAAGAAAAGCATATGAAAGCAAGAAATGGGCACTTGTATTTTTGTTTATGTCTGGTTGCGTTTTTTTTTTAAAGGGGTTTATTTGTTGAAAGTGGTGTTGCTTTATATAAAAAAAGAGCAAATTTGGGTATTTTCGTACTTTTCATGTATAAGTGCCCCAATGTTTGTAAGCTCTGAATATTTCATATAAGCCCCACCAATAATAGCCTTCAACCGAAATCAATTCTCACCAAACCAGGCCTCGTTACAACCTTAATGAAAGACCATCGACTGATAAGGCATACAACCTCCCTTCAGGGATTCGAGTAGAGGAGTTTTGGTTCACTTGCAAGCTTATGGATAGAAAACACTTGGCAAGATCAATATACACACATGCACGCCCACTTTCGAACCAGAGTGAAACACTGAGGGAGTGATCCTTTATTTCTGGCAATGAGAATAAATTTTTAAGAACCTGTTAGATCATTTTCATATATATTAATAATTGATGCTGAGCTGCAACTCAACTTCTGTGGGCATTGGTAGTTGTGCATGTAGATAGGATTTGCTTGAGGACAAGCAATTGCTTAAGTGTGGGGGTATTTGATAAGGCCATTTTATGTTCTAATTTTGAGAAAGTATTTAATGGATTAAATTGAATATTGAATTGTTCTCCTCATAAAATTATTGATTTTGGCACTTCAGGATATTTTGGGGCAAGATGTAACAAAAGAAGAAACAAGAGGATCAAAACAAGGGAAATTTCGTGGCCTGGTGATCACCTGATGATCACCTAAAAGGCAGGAGCTCTCAGTCCATCGCCTGGTGATCACCTGGTGATCACCTAAATTGCAGAGAGTCTCAAGCTGAAGCGAGATGATCACCCGGTGATCACCTAAATTGCAGAGAGTCTCAAGCTGAGCGAGATGATCACCCGGTGATCACCTAAAATGCGAGGAGCATCAAGTTGCGAGTAATGAAGTTGGTGATCACTGGTGATCATCACGCCGGTGATCACCTGGTGATCACACGGCTTCGGGAATCAATCTTGACCGTTGATTTCTTTAATGAATCAATCCTAGCCCTTGGTTGCCAACTTGCCCTAAATAAAAGAAGGGCTCATTCTCGCAGCAAGGATCGTTCATTTTTGCGCAGCGACCATCATCTTCCTTGGAGCAACAACACGCATCAAGCACCACCACCATCCAAGTTCATTTCTTCATCTCTTTTAGATTAGAGCTAGGGTTTTCATCATTTTTCTGAGTAGAATCAAATTCTTAGCTCAGATTTAGTTGATTTCTTTTGCTTCACCTTCATTGAGCTTTGTTCATCTCACACTCATTTCCATTCTAGAGCATGGGTTTCTTTCATTACTCTCCATTTATGCTCTTCATTAGCATGGGTAACTAATTTCCTATTATCTCTTAGGAATTTGTAAAGCTTGGATTATGGGTATATAATATTTTTGATGAATGGATATTGTTTGAACATTTATGTTTGTGTTCTCTGAAATTATTGATTAAATACCTTGAGAGAGGATTAATCTTGGTAAAATTAGACTTAGACATAAGCTAATTTTATTAGATCGTAGAGAAATGCATGTTAGGTTAATTATTGAATGAGAGTTCTTAATTAACCTAGGAGGAAAATTGATTAATTCATAATAAATTAGGATGCAAGACATTGTGGCTAATTTATCTCTAAACACTCTTGAGAGAGGGGTTTAGACCAAATGTATTTTCCTACATAAATCCGAATAATATCCATGAATGTTTATGAGCCAAGATATAATCCATATACCCATGATCCAAGTGGAGCAAAATTCCTAGGAGATAACTTCATTAATCGGTCAATTAAATCCATCCGTCTCCATTTAGTCTAATTTAATCAATTTAGTCCCTTCTATTTAAGATAAGCTAGTATTTGGAACACATAGAATTAAAAGTCCCTGTGGATCGACCCGGTACTTCCGGATTTATTACTTGCGACCACCGTACACTTGCGGTGAGTCACATCAACATCCGCAGTGTTGATTACTATACCCCTCACAGATGCCGACGCCACAGCAGTAGCAGCCGCTGCCCAACTTCATGTACGACCCAAACGAGTTCATCTGGAGCAATGAGATGTTGTAGCCATTCAATTTCGGGTTCAATAGAACGTCGTCGGGCCAGTTGGAGTAGTGTTTGCCGCCACGTGAGAACCAGGAGGATGACAGTTTCGATTTACCTTTCCCGTAGGACACTTGTGTAAAAAGAATTTGATTTTGGATGTTTTTTTATTGTAAATGCTACATTTAGTTAATTTATAATCATTTTCATTTATGCTTTTAATTTCAATTTATAAATATTAAGATTAATCATCATTTATCATAATTTATTAAATGTTGGAGAATTAAAAAATTAATTGTAAAAAAAATATTGGTAGCGAGCTGGTATGGGGGTGGGGTGCTACTGGCTATGTCAACTGGCAACGCCCACGTGGCTATGGCGTAGCTAAACGCCCGCTATCATAACCCCAACTACTGGTAGCGGGCTAGTAATCATAAACTGAAGGAAATGGCTAAAAACGAAACGAGAATGGTAGCAGGCTTTCTCGCTACCATGGTAACGGATTGGGTAGCAGATAACCCGTTACCACAAGCCCATTAAATATGTAATGTGTAGAATTATTTGGGGGCGAAGCGAGTATTTTTAAGAATAACAAATTTATTTAGTACAAACATGAATTGCAAATTTGCAGTCATATTATCTGCATTATTCAACTGATTAATTAATCCATAAATAAAGCTTGATTAAGTTGAACCACAGACGCCCGTAATTACTTGAGAAATGCTATGGATAGCCATTTGTACAATCACTTGAACACTTTCCCATTAAAAAATTATCATGTATTACACTTTGGTGGACCCAAAAAACAAGTAGGTCCATGAAAGTGAACACATAACAAATTTTAAATGAGAAAGTCTCTAAATAACTATTCAAAGTGATTGTTTATATATAGCATTTCTCTAATTACATACATGCTTATAATAAACCTTGCATTATTGTGGTTGGTGGTGTATTCATTTGAGCAATTAATGCTTATATATTCACTCCACGGTACTTGTAGAAGACCTTTTCTCAATCTTGGCCATCTAGGCATCCTCCATCTGAAGAAGAATCCCAGTCTTGATACTAACAGGACGGCCTTGCTCAAGCTTCACACGATAGTTCAAGAGTATATTCGCAACAGCAGCCTTCATCAACTCCATGGCGATCTCTTTACCAGGGCACATCCTCTGGCCAGCGTTGAACGCGAAGAACTTATGCGCCGGCTCGTGCTTCACACGTCCGTCGCTTGTGATCCATCGTTCCGGCTTAAACTCAGCACAATCCTCCCCCCAAACTTGCTTCATCCTTCCCATGGCGTATATGGACACGGACCACTCTGGTGGACGGGGTGATCCGGTGCCTGGTCGGGAGCGTGTCAGCATGCACCGGTTCTCGGAGCTCGAAACTGACCGGTGGGAAGAGTCTTAACGTTTCACATAAGGCTGCATGGAGATAAACCATCGGTTTGAACTCCTCTGCCCCGAATGGCACTACACCGGACTCGTGTCGGCCGCGGGTGTGGGTTAGGAGTTCTTCGACGATTTTAGCCTTGGTGTTCGGGTGGTTTCCGATCAGCATGAAGAACCAGGCGAGAGTTGTGCTTGTGGTGTCTTCGGCAGCGAATAATAGAGTGTAGAAATTCTCTCTCAGTAAGGTCTCCTCTTCCGGGACGGTTTCGAAGAACTTGTGTCGGGTCATGAAGAGCTTCAGATAACTAAAGTCTTCTTCCTTTGAGGCCCCATCACTGATTTGTGTTTGCTTTTCCGACACGAATTCGCTTGAAAACTTGTTCAGAGTTTCCAATGCCTTAGCCGATTTTCTCTCTTTCCCTATGCCTAACCATTTCTGGGCTCTCCAAAACCACGGCGGGAGAATGTACCTGTTGGAACTAATTCGTGTTATTCTTTCACGAGTTTGAAAAAGGGAAACATCAAGGATTAGAATAAGGAAATGTTACGTCTGAAATATCAAGGATTAGTGTTATATCCTTATCTCTGAAACTATATTCTTACGTCTGAAAGTTGATTTTCATGAATAAAATCTTAACGGATGTTAGTGGGTAGATGTTTACCGGCGCCTATATAAGAATATCCCGTTTATATCAATCATTTTTTTCATTAAATGATAAAGTCAAAATCGGTCCACCATTAATTATACTTTATATATTTACTAAAAATTACTGTAAATGAATAGTGCACAACAAATAGGGTTTGATCACCTAATCTTCTTTTTGCTTTGATTTATTAAGTGGTATAAACATGTTCTAACTTCAATTTTTATTCTTTTTACACATTAATCAGTACAGATTTTCAATTATATGGTCTTACCCATTTTTTTGGTGTAGGGTGGTATTATATATACATTTATGGAAGTTACTACTATACATAAATATTGGTACATTAATGGAGTTGTGTCACCTCATCATAATCTTACCATATTGTTCAAAGGTCTAACTCTCCGATTTTGTTTCATTTTTTTACCTTTTCCATTTATACCCCTAAATTTGCAACTTATGTAGCTTTATCATATTTTCCCTTTTTAGCATGGATGGTCTGAATAATTAAAGATATGTATATATATATATATGTCCATAAACAATTAAATTTTTAAATTTTTTTCTCTTGCATTTCTCTCTCAAAAATAATTAATCTCATATTTTTAGTTTACATTTTTATCACATTCAGACCATTTTTATCGCATTATGGAAAACCATTTTTTAATGGAAAGCTTTATAATTTTTTTTAATGTTAGTGATTTAAATGAAAATAAATGGCATACGCGAAGATCGATAATTTGACAAGGAATAATTCTAAAAATCAGTCAATCCAATTTTCCCTTTTATATACCCTTCTTTTTCATCATTTGTTTATTCAATAGGCTAATTTACTTATTTAGTTTCACGTTTTACCTTTTTTGTATAGTCTTATGAAATTTCTTACTGATCATATAATTTCATCTTTTATTCCTGTATTTGTATAAATGGTGCGAACGGAAATAAATTATATGCATTGATTAATGATTAAAAATCACATTAGAGCTAATATGTTAAAATAAATCTTAGGCCTAATTTGTTTTTTACCTAATCAATTTTTACTTTCTCATATATATCATGAAAACTGCATCATCATTTATGACCAGTTATAACTTTACACAATTACAGAAAATCCCTTGGTTAAAAAGTACTCCCTCCGTCCTAAAAGTAACGCAACAGTTGACTTTGGATGTAAATTTGGCTTCAATTTATATATATTATTTCTTAATGAAAAAATATCAAAAAAATACATTCACGACATCAAAATTTTAGTTGTATTTAAAAGTTTAAAATTTCTAATTTGAATTGTAGAGAAATAAAATCATAGATTAATGCTGAAAAATCAATGTTGCATTATTTTTGGGACGAAGGGAGTATATATCAATTAATTAAGCGAACTCATCCTAATTTGTTACAAATGTTTTCCTTATTTGAATTGTTGAAAGAACTAACTTTCACATTTAACTTTTAATGATTAAAAATCACATTAAAGCTAATACGGTAAAATGTGTACCAAGTCTTAGGCCTAACTTTTTTACCTAATTAATTTTTACTTTCACATATATTTCATGAAATTGCACCGTCATTTTTTACCAATTATTACTTTACATATTTACTGAAAATCACGTTGGGTAAAAAGTATTCATCGATTATGCAAACTCATCCGAATTTGTTACAAAATGTTTCCTTATTTGAATTGTTGAAATAACTAACTCTCACATTTAAATTTTATTTCTCTCCCTAGAGCACATTGATCTTTGAAATTTTAAAACTAATAATTAAATGGTACATTTTTAGGCCTCATGTTGTTTTTAATTGTCACGATTATTTACATTCTTATTTATTTCATGAAATCGTACTTTCATCTATAATCAAATTTTGCTCGATGTTATAAATATGTTAAATTCTTATAAATTTTGCAATCTATACCTACTGCGAAGCGCGGGAAAAAGAAACGTTGTTATGTTTGTCCGTTATTATACCTTTAACAAAACTTCTTTCTCTGAGTGCAGATCACATGTCCCCTTATTTTGGTGCCCTCCATGTCCCCCACTATACATGATTAACAGTGTCATCGTTAAAAAATTAATTAACAGACTAGTTAACACCATTAGTCATTTATAGTGGGGGACAGAGATGAGTGGCAAAAAATGGGATAGGTTTCTCTCACGTACAATTATACTTCTCTCATAAAAGAAAACTTGATACATTTCAATTTCAACATACTCTCCCTTTTTAGATGCTACAGTTTGCTTTAACATTCAATTTATGCCTTTTTTCTTTAACATTTTTAGGATGTTTTTAACGAATTTTTGTAATGAAAATTTAAGTCAAACACAAGTGTAAAACTCAACATGTGCATCCAAAAAGGAACGGAGGTAGTATAACTGTAATCTATTATTCGTTTGCTTCAATGTTTCGACATAGAAATATAAATACTCCATCCGTCCCAACTGGGTTGTCACTTTTAGATTTTTTATATAGATTAAGATTGTCTTTGGTCATTAGCCCATTTTATATAAATTTTGATCATTACCCCCTTCCAAACTCATTCCCCACCCCCTTACATAAGTGAATGCATTTGCAAGGGTAAAAGTGGACTAAAATAAAACAAAAGTGGGAAAAATGTCATTTCATTTGGAACAAAAATAATTTGATGTTTTGACAACACATTTAGGACAGAGGGAGTAATTGACATTCAGATAATAAATAATACTTTCTCTATCCCTTTTTAATAGTTACATTTAACTTTTGATATAATGTTTGACTCAATTTTTTACTTGAAAAAGTTTTTTAAAAAATGCTTATTTATTGTTTAATTCCCCAAACTATTATCACTCATTCAGTTTAGTCCCTGAACTATAACTCGGAATTACTCAGTCCCTCAACTATGCTCCGTCAAGCACTTTACCCCTTTGACCATAGCAAAGTCAGTTGACCTCGGGGTAAAATGCTTGTTTTGGTCCTAAAATTTAAAAGTTCTTTCCCAATTACCCCATGTTTTAAACTTAACCATTCAGACACCCCCAACAATTTTAAACTTAACCACCGTCGGGCCGCTGCCACCGCAACCGGACAACCGCCGAACACAGCAGGAAAATGGCGGGAACACAAAAAAATAGCCGAGAACGTAGCTCGGGGCCTAGGACCACGCTGGATCCCGGCTCAGGGCCGCTGAATCGTGACCTAGGGCCACCGGATCGCGGCCCAAGGTTGCCGGATTGTGGCCCAAGGCTGTTGGATCACGGAGCCAGGCCACGAATCGGTGACCCAGGGCTGCGATTCGGCAACCCAGGGTTGCGATTCGCCGGCCCGGGGTTGCGATTCGGTGACCCAGGGTCGCGATTCACCGACCCGGGGCTACGATCTGGCGGCCTTGGGGGAGGAGAAGGAGAAATAACATGTAAATCCTTAAGTTTCTTTTCCTTTTTTAATTCGACCCCACAAAATAACTTTTATCAACTCCAACCTTAAAACTTTAAAATTATACAAATTAGACACTAAACCGTTAAAAAGTTGACATTGTTAATCTAACGTTAACCGAGTTACCGATTCCAAGGGCTAAAGTGCCAAAAACTACATAGTTCAGAGACTGAGTAATTCCGAGTTATAATCCGGGGACTAAACTGAACGAGTTATGATAGTTCGGGGAACTGAATGATCGATAAGCCTTAAAAAATCTAGAAAGAAACATTTTTAGAAACTAGAAATATTGATTTACCTTATACATATAAGTAACTTGACATTGGATATAAAAATCTTGAAAAAAGCAATATTTCATAGATGAGAGGCTCGAAAATAATGGTTAAAAAACATGGAGCAAGTAGTTTTTATTTTTAAATACAATATTTTTATTTTTTTAATAAATTCTTCCTCCTAATATTTGACTAAAACACTATTTCAAAACTCAATTGTGCCAACTTTTATAGGACAGAGAAGTAGCCATATGAATGATTAATTACTCTCTTTGTAGCTTTTGATTGAAACATTTTCTTTTCGGGTCGTCACTTAGTAATTGAAACGTTTCTATTTATAGTAATATTTACTCTTCAAATTTACTATTTTATTCCTTATTGGTCCTCTAACTTTTGGTTTCATTTTTTCACTTTTTGTTGGGTAGGGGCATCTATATGTCAAATATCATCAATTCTACCCCACTTTAATCTTCATGCCAAAAAAATTTGTTACAATAAACAATGTGGGGAGGAAGTATATGGTAACATTCTAAAACAGTCCCATTATAAGTTTCTTCACTTAAATAGAAAAAAATTAAAATATTACTTCCTCGACCCCAAAAGTAATCTGACACTTAATTTTTAGCATTTAATCCATGATTTTATTTTATTTATCAACTCAACTTATAAATTTGAAACTTTTATATACAACTAAAAATTTGATGTCTTAGCTTTATAAATATATATTCTGATATTTTTTCCATTAAGAAATAATATAGATAAATTGAAATCAAATTGACATTACAAGTCAACTATTTCATTTCTTCTGGGACAGATGGATTATGAGATGGTATTCGATCGTTAGGAGAATGACAACATTCTTTTTGTTAATTTTGAGATCTTTGTTTTGTGTTTTTTAACAGATGTGAAGTTTGTGAGAGAGAAAAAATTAATGTGATAGAATCATTTTTTTAAAAACAATTCTATCATTTTTTCATCAACAAAATATCAAATCAAGATCACTTTCCTTACATATCTTTCTAGACATCAAATCAATTTTCGAACAGTTCACACTTTTTTGCCATTTTTCTCACAAAACAACACAGCCTAAATGAACATACCCCTAGACTAGGGCCGAGAAACAAATCTTGCTTGTTCGAGCTTTAATCGAGCTAGGTTCCTGAAATGTTGATCAGCCTCACAAGTTGAGTTCGAGCTCGAGCTCGAGCTATTTTTTACGTTCGTGTATTAAACAAGTCGAGCTTGAGCTCGAGGTTGCGAGCCTGCTCGCAAGCCTACACGAGCTTAATAAAAATTACACTTTTACCCTTAACTCAAAACCAAATCACCTTCCTCCCCAACTACCTCCTTGTTGCGATCTAACCAGAACCACCAGCTGTAGTCTCCACACTCATCATGACAGAACCATGAAGATGTCAGCATTTCCGTCGTTGTTCACACTCTCCTTTGCATATCTGACCTACTCATTCCCCTCCCCGTCATCGTTCAGATCTCAGCCTCGCCTACACGACATCTACACTGCGACCGTCTAGATCTACATTGTCGCCATTCATGTCTACGTCGTAATCGTTGAAGTCTACGACGTGATGGTCAAATCCCCATCACAAATCTCTCCACCTTATCATGAAAGTAATGGGCAGAGTGCGGCGAGTTGCCTCCACACCGCTACTCCTTAGCTATGGCTCGATGCTACCGTGCAGACATGTTCTGCCATTTTGGCTTGTATGTTTTATTGTTTTTTTTAATTTGTAGATATGTTCTGTTGTTGGATTGAGATTTTGCACAAGTTTTGTTTTTGGATTTTCCCTCACCGTGATGTTAGACGAACTCGAGCCTATATAGAGCCTTATGACGATCTCAAAATTTTCTCATCTTAGTCGAGCCTATTGAAGTTAACTATGTTTACAAGTTAGGGGAACTCAAGCTCGAACTCAAACCAAGCCTAAAGTAGTCGAGCTTGAGCCGGCATAATTTGGGCTCAGCTCGGCTTCGCTCTTGCTCACCCCTACCGTAGACATACTAAAGTCCGGAAGAACGTTATGCAATAATCCCAAATCGACTATCTCATCCCATGCCAACAGAAATGAATCTAGCTAGTACCTTTTTTTTTTGATGAGGATCTAGCTAGTGCCTAGATGAGGCATACTATATAAATCGCCGCCGTAGTGGTTTTGATGAAGAGTGAGAATAAAGAACGGCCCACTTAGGTTTTTTTTTCCCCTTTTTATTTATGTGGTTCATGAAAGTGGGCTTTTGTTTTCTTGTGTGGTTCATGATCACGACAACACATACCTAACACTTGTCTCGTAATTTATCTATATTATATTTTTCCAAGTTCATAAACTAGAAACACAAAATTTTAGTTTCTATACAAAATGTTTATATTTACACCTAAATTTTAAGAAATAAAATTATAAATTAATAGAATAAAATAATTGTTCTAGAAAAAAATTTACGTACATTGATAGGTTAAATATGTGTGTTTGTCAATAACTTTTTCACATAGCTCTTTGCGTTTTGAAAAAGCTATCAACGGTAGCTTTTTCAGTTAAACCATTAAAAAATTATACAAAACGCGACATAAAATTGAAATAGTTATTTTCCAAATGGGACCTATATCTAACTAAGTCATGAGCATCTAACTTATTGGCTAAGCTCCTCGGACATGAGGTAAAGGTCTTGTGTTCACGTCTCCACCATCCCTTTTCCGCTACCTCCTATGTATCAAAAAAATATATCTAACTATTTTTCTTTCAAAACACTTTTAGCAATTACTTTTTCCAAAATTTTGAAATATAAATATTATTTATGCACAATTTATTATTTCTATTTTATGAACATCTTTTGAAAAGTATGCTGAATAATACTCTTTCCATCATATAAATGGTGTAATAATTTTTTTTTCATTGATTAGTAATTTATCATTTATTTTTTAATCACTCTAAGATATTTCTTTACAGGATCTCAAATTCTAGAAATTCAGAATATAAAATGGTTTAACATTTTTATCATCTTCAGTGATGTTAAACAAATCACCTGTATGATATCCTCAGTCCTTTTTTTATCAAACAAATTAATGGTTTTAACACAGGATTAAGGTGAGTATAGAATTGATAAATTTTGACTTATTTTTCAACATACCCCACAAAAAGTGAAACCCAAAATTTCAAAAAAGGTTAAAATAGTAAAATTAAAGAGTAAAAATTACTGTAAATAGAAACGTTTCAATTATTAAAGGAATGTCATCCTAAAAATGAAAGTGTTTCAATTAAAAAGGGATGGGTCATCACTTTTAACTTTTTTTTATAGATTAAGATTGTCTTTTGTCTCATTACCTCATTTTTACATAAATTTTTGTCCTTACCCCCTTTTAAACTCATTCTCACCCCTCCCAACCCACTCCCTAGACTCTTTGAGTAAGTTCATTTATAATGATAAAAGTGGACTAATTTTTTTTTAAAGGGAAAAAACCATTTTTCAGGATAAAAATATTTTGACATTCTTGCTATATATTGATGTTGCAACAAACTATTTTTCACAATCTTCATAAGTCATAACGTAGAATAATAATCTCCTCACTGATGTATTAATAACAAGTTACCTCTAGAAACAAAGCATTTTTAACAAAAAAAATTCCGTCTACTTTTTCATTCTACTATTTGTGTATTCTATTGAAAGCTAAAACTAAAACGCGGATATCTTGTTATTAATTAATATGGACTCTATCGACCCTTTTTTGTTTTTCCAAAAGTATCTATAAGTATATAATTTATTAGTTGGACCTATTTAAAATTTTAATGGACATTCTATATTTTATACTACTATAGCATTAAAAGTAAAAAAATGAAATCTTTTTTACTTTGAAAAATACATAGTGATCAGTCACTTTCTTGATTATTAACTTAAAGATTGTTTTTAAGAACTACTAACTCCGTCTTTTTTAATTGAAACGTTTGACTTAATTTTTAACTAAGAGGAGTTTGTTAAAAAAATATGAAAAAAAATATTTTAGAAACTAGGTCATTGATTTTTCTTTTGTATATAAATTATTTGATATTTTATAACAAAATATTGAAGAAAATAATACTAAATTGGATGGAGGGAGTATAATTTAACCATTACATATAATCATACACGTTTAATAATTTTGTCACAAACTTTTGCTTTTGCACCAATATACATAAATTTATGTATGGCAGATATTCTAAAAAAGTCAGGATTGATTTTAGCGCCAACACCAACGATGGAGTTAATAAAGTGAAAATTTGAGAAGTAATTGTTTAATAGAGTTTGAGAAATATGTATTCAGTGGTATTAACATTGATGTAACTTTAAAAATTCAAGCGATAAGATTTGATAATAACAATTGTAATACATATTTTGTCATTTAAAAATTTCATTACACTTCATATGCACGTAAATTAGATAGTTAGTATGTTGAAGGGAACCGATGCACAAATGGAGAATATATATGTGGACCCCTTTGTCAAAATGGAGATTAGGCTTAACCTATATATAGTTTGCCTTTCGTTTTAAAAAACCTACAAAATCCCCAAGTAGACAATTACCACCAGTTTCTTATAATGTACTCAAACATTTCTACCCTAATAGATTTACACATTTACATTTTAACCCCCCTACCTCAGCCACCCCACCGCCTAGCCCCACCACCCAATTGCATCATCGTGCCGCCACCTCCACCGCCATATAGGCAGCCAAATTCCTGCCCGCAGACAACCCAAATCCAGATTCAGGAGCTCATGGCCAGCTCATAGCAGCCCGAGTCTCGCACGCAACAGCCCTTGGCTCGCTCGCGGTAGCCCTGGGCTCATGTGAAGAACCCTAGGCTCACTTGTTGTGGCACTGGGCTTGCGTGCGGCTACTAGGCACTTGCGCGGGGTCATCGGCGATGGTCCGAGGGTTCTCGTGGTGGTTTGGTGGGTTGTGCCGTGGAAGGGAAAATTTTTGAGGTGATATATATATATATATATATATATATATATATATATATATATATATATATATATATATATATATATATATATATTAAGTTCAACTAGTACAATAAATTCTAAAATGTTAACAGAAATGTTGACAATGTTAACCGTTGAGGGGTAATTGTAGGTTTCGATATTCTTTAGAAAAGTTTTTGTAGGGTTCTGACAACCGATGGGAAAGTTGTAGGTTAAGCCTAACCTTCGGTTTTTGTAAGTTATGATTCTCAAGTTGATAGATCCACACAACTAACAGAACAAGGAAAAAGAGGACAACAAATTTAAATTCGGTGAATGACTGCGGTTGATAGTGAAAGTTTCTCACTAAAGACTAAAGAGTTGCTTTCCGGTGTCAAGAGAGAACCCCATTGCTGTTTCCTTACACTATAACAAGTGGTTCATCGAAGTCCCTAAGCTTTTTGTAGCTTCATTTGAGCCCCCCACCTAACTTTAAACTCGAATCAGATTTAACATAACAGACCCAAAGTATTTTAAAGTTACTTTTACATGCTTTCGCTTCCTGTAAAATGAAACTTAGCTCAATAGAATTAAGTTTTATGTCAACGTTACCTGAACATTATAGCACTGAAAGAATCGGAGAAGGCTTCAGAGAACCGCTTTTCGTAAGATCCAGTGTCCTGCTCACGGCCGGCCAACGCTCCACAGGTGGCACGAAACATGAGCTTCTTCAGGTAATCTCTCAGGTCGATCGGTATCCCTTTCTCCGATGCGTCGCGCAATTCGATCACTAACCTTCCGGCGGCAGTGTGAAACGCTTCCGCCATGGCTTGGTGGAGCCGCGGATGAGCAAGATAGCTCCTAATTCCATTCCTGTGCAGCCTCCACTCCTCTCCGTCCAAGTTCAAGATACACTTTCCGAAGACATCAACGCGTTCCCTCCAGCTGTCGCCTTTGATGTATCCGTTGGGGTTGGTTTGCATTACGTAGCGCACGTCGTCGGGATCCGCCGTCACTAGAACATCGGAGTTGGAGAACCAAGCGAACCGGAGGAGAATGGCGTGGTTGCTGGATTGGAGGAGGTCGGCGATGGCGGGGTGGAGGCAGTGCCAATTGTGAAGCACAAACGGCAGCATTCCCACGACCGGCCAGTTTATTGGCTGTTTTCTGAAGAAACAAGTATGAAACCAAACCAAAGTAGCAGCAAATGCTGCTGCAGTGAAGAGTATCGTTAACATGATGGTTCTAGTTCGTTAGGAACTGTAGAGATATTCTTCATATATATAGGAACCATAAGGTACCATTACTCCCTGCTGATAGAATTTTCTGTATATGGGTTATATTAATTGTCTAATTTTATTAATCGGATTAATGATTAAATTGGTCAAATAAAACATACAGAGGGACCACTACGTGAAGAAGACCAAGCTTACTGCGGCCCTTACTGCGATTTGGGCCGCAGTAAGCTCAAAGACGCAGTAAGTCGACGTAGTTAGTGGCAGTAAGCGTTACTGCGGCCAACGCCGCAGTAAGGCCGCGGTAAGACCGCAGTAAGCCATTTTTTAGGGTTTCTCCATCAGTCTCTTCCTTCATTTTTGCATCTTCTTCAATCCTTCTTTCGTCTTCTTCATCATCGTCTCCTCCTCCTTCTTCATCTTCTTCTTCTTTCTCTTCATCATCATCATCTTCTTCTTCCGTTTTCTTCTTTCTTTCTTTCTTTCTTCTTCCGTCTGCTTCTGCTTCTTCTTCTTCTTTCGGACCATGTTTTGTGTGTGGTGGGATTGATCACCTTGCTCCGGATTGTGCCACTTTTAAGGAGATGAAAGGAGTGTATGAGGAACAATGCAATAATTTGGGTGTGTACAAGAAACCATTTGCACCTTTTTCTGAGACCTATAATCCTGGATGGAGAAATCACCCCAGTTTTAGTTGGAAATCAGAAAATCAGCAACATGCACAACATCCTAGACAATATTCTGCACCATATCATGCACCATCATCATCTAGGATCCCATTAGAAGATACTTTACATGCTTCTATTGAAGCACAAGGTAAAACTAATCAGAAATTTGAATCTTTGATTACACAGGTTGTTGAAGAAAACTAGGAGATAAAGAATCAGGGGTCTAAATTGACAAGTTCATTAAGTGTGACTGAGAGAGGTAAGTTCCCTTCTCAATCTCAGTCCGCACCTCAAGGTTCACACATGAACCAGAAGAACCTGAAGGATGTAAATGCTGTTGTGACACGGAGTGGTAAGTCTTTCAATGATCCAACAATGAACACATTAGAAGAGGGATCTAACCAAAAAGAGGTTGAAAATGATGAAATACCCAAGGAGCCAAAGCTAACTCAGAGCCACATTAAGGTACCATTCCCCCAAGCTTTGAAATCAGGTAAGCCAGAGGTAACGATTTCTGTTACCGCCCTTCTCCTTCTTCTTCGCCGCTCCACCGACGTCGTCACCACCGCCACTTGCTCCTCCTTGACCGCCGGTTTCTGGGTATTTCTGGGAAAAGGTGGAGGAATCCGGATGAATTTCATCCGGATTCATCCACCTTTTTTTTAATTATTGAAAACGGTTACTGCGGCCTCGTGCGAGGTGAGGCCGCAGTACGCACCACGGCCTCAGCCGCAGTAAGCGTGATACTGCGGCCATTTTTATCGGGGCACGCACTGCGGCCCTCGCCGCAGTAGCTACCGCGGCCCAACTGCGTTGAGGGCCGCAGTGAACGCCCTCCTCTTCACGTAGTGGACCCATATGGTGATTGATCTAATTACGGGTCAGTAACTACATTTGATAAAAGACGTGGGGTTTTAATAAGTGTGAGCCCGTAGAGTTCATAGGTCATTGATAGGTAGGCCCATGACAAACTCTATATAAGGAGAGCTAGGTCCTCACTTAGTCACAACTAACACTATAACGTCATTAGGTCAAAACTTCTGAGTGTGAACTTCTCCACCCAATGGGAGTGCCGACTGTTGGAATAAAAGGAGAAGACCTACGTTTCATCATTCTTGATTCCGCTGTGTTTTCTTGATGAAGCCTAAATCAGATCAGATGTTTATTATTTCATGTTAATTGTGTATTCTATACTCTCATGTATGATCTTGTGAATATGTTAAAATTAAATTAACATGTGGTATCAGAACTAATTACATGATCATAGGATACATGTTAGTTTTACTCGATTTTGATTTTCCGATTGAAATTGTTATTAGTAAATCGAATGCATGTTTGGCCATGTTCTGTGGTCAATTGTGGGATCATACTGACCGAACAAAGTTTTTTGTTCAAGCAACTTATTCTTGTTACAATTACTCAAACAATTGTAATTGTCTGTTGCTGCAGTTGCTGCAATTTATTTATGTTGTTGGGTAATTAATTATTGTAGGTAAACGAAAAAAAGTTTGCTGTTAATAAATGTTAAGTTTTTGGGAGAGGTTAGTTGGTGTTTTGGATAGTTTGAGTAGTTGGAAAATTGTTAAGGTGAGAATTATTTAAAATGTTGGACTTTATTGCAAGTTTTATGTGTATTGAGGATGTGGGAGTACAAGGCTTGTTGGGTTGATGCTCAAATGCTCATTTGAGCCTATTTATAGAATGAGAGAGGTTTGCCAGACTTATTCAAGTCGTTCCAAGGTGATAAAGCTATTTATGCCTAACTCTCTCTCCACCACTAGTCTTAGGAAAGTTCTACACAATAGCCTTTACTCTAGATTTTTCTACATTCTCTAGATAATTCTTTTACTTTTCTACCACAATTTTCATAGATTTTTTTCTAGGATATTTCTAGACTAATTTACACATTTAGAATTCTAGAATACTCCTAAATTTTCATCACATTTTTAACACTCCTCCTTGATGCAAATTTGTTGAACGCCAAGCTTCATCCTAAGATACTTGAACTTTGTTCTTGGCAATGCCTTGGTGAAGATGTCTGCAACTTGCTCCTTTGTTGTGCAGTATTCTAGCTTGATCTTGTTATTTGCTGATGCCATCGAGTGATATTTGATTGCAATGTGCTTGGTGCGGTTGTGGTAAACAGGGTTCTTCGCCATGTGTATGGCCGACTTGTTATCGCACAGGATCTCTGTTGGCTCTTTCTACGTCTTCGCAGCCTGATGAGTGTGTGAAAATACACTCTCACTATCTTATTTTTGGGCTTAAAAGTTAATAAATTTAAGTAAAAACAATTGAGATTAATATATGTTTTACATTGGATTATTATTTATTATTGGACTTTTCTAAGTCTATTTTTCCTTAATTGCAGATTTATTGAGAGACAAAATTCAACCATGAAAGAATAATTGGGTTAATGGGCCAAGAAGAAAAACAAAAAAAAGGAACACGTGCGCACACATTTGGGCTACTATTTCTAATTGGGTTATACTTGGACATGGACTAGAAAATAAAAAATAGAAAAGCATGAGAGGCGGCAGGAACGAAGACAAACATATTTCTAATAGGTTTGAGGTCAACAATATAAAAAGGTTTTGAAGAAGAAATTCGGGCAGAGAGCAATTCGTAAAAGCATCAGGAGGCGGCAGCAAGAAACACTATGTCGTTGAAACATTGATTACCGCGGCCCAAACCGCGGTAAAGCCGCGGTACGTATCGCGGGACGGGCCACGGTACGTACCGCGGGACGGGCCACGGTAATCACCGCGGTAAAATCGTCCCCGGTCGCCTCGTTGGCCGTGGCCTAAGCCGTAGTGAACGTCGCGGCCTTGCCGCGCTCGCAGGCCGCGGTAAGGCTTTGACGGCGGCGACATCGTCCACCCCGGCCTGGATGCGCACAAGGCCGCGGTAAACGTTTTTTCGGGTGAAAATGTATATATATATATATATATATATAATTGTTATTATATTTATAATTTTAATTAAAAATGTATTTAAAATTTAATAACAATGCAAAAATATAATTATATATATAGTAAATAGTTTATTTACAGTAAAATCTAAATAATATTTACAAAAACCCTAAAAACCGTCGTTTTGGTCCGCGTTTGGATCAGTAGGGTTGAAGTAATCAACAAAGCCGTCGTCCCCAATGTTCTGAAGCCCATCTATGAATGCCCGCCGCCGCCGTTGTGGGATTTGTTGTGGATCTGGCATCTCCGGCCGATAATCCCCGTGGGGGTGTGTGAAGCCCTGGCCCAGGTTGACATTAGGCTGCGATTGCTGGAAGTGCTGCGGAGGCGGCTGCTGGGGGTGCTGCGGCGGCGGCCGCTGGAAGTGGTGCGGCGGCGCCTGCTGGAAGTGGTGCGGTGGCGGCTGCTACTGGAATTGCGGCGGATGCTTTGGTAATTGAGCCGGCGGATCTTTGGTAAGGGCGGAGGCCCAGAGGAAGATCCGGCTAATTAGTGATCAGGCGGCATCACATTAGGCGGGATATACCCCCACGAAAGTGTTGAGGCGGCGGCTGCCTCAAGATCAAGAACCCTCACATGGAACCGGCTTCCGAGGCGGAGGCCCAAGAGGAAGATTACCATTTTTAGTCCCTTAGCTAATAAGTGATCTAAATGTTTGGTTTTCTGTCTGTTTTGGTCCTACCGCGGCATCACGTTAGGCGGGATATATGGGCTCGCCCTGGGTTTCGCGCGGAGGAGGCGGCGGCCGCGGCGGAGCTCGACTTCCGCATAGCCGACTAGATGGTTGTGGTGGTAGGAGCGGTGAATCGAAGGTTCGCAATGCGCTCCGGCGACGCGAGATGGTGGGCTACCTTCTTCCAAGCCTCAAGATCGACGGCGACGCCTGGGCAACCCTCACATCCGGCAAGCGATGGCGCGGTGGCTGTCTCGCGATTAACCTCCGATTTTGCCCTTCCGAGGTCACTGGATCGCATCTTCGTATCCCGCCGATGACGATCCTCAAGCTCGATTTGGTTTGTGATTTGGTTTGAAAAGAGAGAAAGAGGGGGTAAATTGAGAGAATAAAATTCTTGGATGTAGATTTTGTAAAAGTTTAATCTATAATTATAGGGTATTTCAGTAAAATATAAAAGAAAGTTAAAAACTTTTAGAACTAAAAAAAATTAAAATTTATTACATAAAAAATAACTCAAATTATAGAAATTAATTAAACGACAATTTAATTACGAGATCGCAGAGGTGCCTCGAAGTGCTCGGATGGGCAATTTGTGACGGGACACCGATCCAGCGTCCTCGAGTGGGCCCACCCACGGCAGATTTGTAGATCTCGTCATTGATCGCTGGGAACGGTCCATTTGGCCCATACTTGGTAATGAGACGCGTCCTATACTCCTCCTAAGTAATAACAAAAATAAACTTACATTAAATAATATTAAAAGAAACGATAATTTGAATTGAGGAAAATAAATGAATAATACCAGAACAACCGATTCCTTCCCAAGCCATGTCTCCCCGAACTCCTCCTACCGTAGCCGGTGCCCAGCTTGTTTGCTCTGTCCAACAGTATTTATGAAGTAATTAATTTTTTAATAAATTAAATAAATTAAAATTAGATGTTTAAATAATGAACCGGTTAAAGAAGATTACCAAGTCTTCATAAACTCTCTATTTGGACTTGTTGCCAAACGACTTAATCTTCGGACGATTCAGGCTACTCGCATTCTTTTTGTTCTTCTGGGATTCTTCCTTGAAGTCGTTGTTGTTGTAGTACTCGAGCAGCATCCTCCACTTGTCCGGGTTGAGGCGAGCTGGGATGAGCGGTAGCCAATCCAGGTAGTCAGGATTGTCCGGATCCAGCGGATGCAATCGTTTGCACTTCTTCCGGATGTTGTTCCATGTTCTGGTAGAACTCCGCAAACCGGGAGTGCAACTTCTCCAAAAAGCCCGGCTCATCCCACACATGTTGTTCTTGTAAAAAATTTAAAATACAACGTCATTATCCTAAGTAATTTATAACAAGTATTAATTAATGTAACATATTAAATATTAATAATTGTTAAACTACCGCGAACTTATTTGCCCAAGTGGCAAGCTCGTCCGCCGTCTGCTGGTAGTATTTGGGAGGGAATCCAGATTAGTGGTTTGCGACGACATGAGAAAGCGCGCGCGTGATCTGCTCCGAATGCAAACTGCTCATTAACAGAAACCGTGATCGGTAATGAAACATGTAAATAAAAGATATAGCAAAATTTTCTATGTTAGAGACTTACTGTGCGATGCGGACTATAAGGAGTCCATCAGGGCCTGCGACTGGCGGAGGTAGGGGTGGCGGGGGCTGCGATAGTATCCGTGGCCGCTGCGGTGGAGGTGCAGCGTCATCATGCGGTGGAGGTGTAGCGTCATCGGTCGGTGCATCCTGATGCACCGAATCGCCGGACCCCCCAGGAGAGTCCGCCGTACGTGATCGGGATAACCTCGATGATCGACCACGGGAACTACGGTCGAATGTCCGGCCCCAGGAACCTGACCCCGACTCATCCCGGCCTGAACCATCGGGAGTGGACGCCATATCTCAAAAACATTTAAAAATGAACATAAGTTTCATTTTCATTTTTATATTTATATTTTAACGCCATATCGGCAAGAATGAATGGATCTTCTGGATAAAGTCTGGATGTGTAGTCAACATCAATGATCCCTGAAAGTTTATCGTAACGGACGCCTTTATTCGTACAGAACCACGTACCCTTGAACACCGTAATACTCAGGTTACTCCTGTACTAAAGGACAAAGATTTCGTCAATCCAACTGTAGAAATCCGTATAGTCTTCTGCATTTGTATCTCCGAGGACGCAGACGCCCCAATTAGTAGACATCTTGCGTTGGCCGTATTGTTTTGTGTGAAACTTGTACCCGTTCACATACACACCAGGAAATGATTTAGCTCGCACTTTCGGTCCGCAGGCCAAGGCGTACAATGCTGGAGGTAAAGTTGTCTCATTTGCAGAGGCCTGCACATTAAAAATGTCAGTTTAAAATCAACATACATATTGGGGTTATCTTTAAAACCATAAACAATCAAGTGCACGACTAACCATGTTCTTGAACCATTTAGGGAATTGTGCAAGTCTGAAATTGTCAATACCAGCGTCATCCAAGTCTGGAAAATTCCGTCGGGCCAACTCGTTGAATCGATCTATAAGTGGATCAACTTCCCGGCGCTTTGCGAGAATATAAGTTTGTACATGTTCCTTCTCTGCAACCTTCAACTCCCGAAAGTGCGCTCTGCCCATTGGTTTAGATGGATGATCAAATATTGATAGTCCGCTCGGATTGACAGTAACGGGAACAATTTCGTTACGTATGTTGGGGTTCACACGTGTTCCATAATTATCTTCCATGTAATGCTCGCAAAAAATCGCAACCTCCTGGATGAGAAACTTTTCAATGATGGAGCCCTCCAAGAATCTTTTGTTCACAGCTTTTGCTTTCAATCTTTTCATGTTCCTTTCAAACTATACATCGACCAAGATGACACTGCACTCCACAAGTTCGAAGATGCCAAGGGAAATGCATCGTGAGATGTTCCATCGAGTCAAAGAACAATGGAGGGAATATTTTCTCCAGTTTGCAAAGTGTAACGACGATAAATTCATCTAACTTTTCGACATCGTCCAATGGAATATCCTTTGAACAAATTAGTTGGAAGAATTTACTGAATTCAGATATTGTAGTCCAAATATCGTCATCGAGATAGCCCCACAAAGCGATTGGGAGTAACTTCTGCATGAAGACATGACAATCATGGGTTTTCATACTGTAGAACGTGTTACCGGACGTATTAACACACCTCCCAATGTTAGAAGCATAACCGTCTGGAAGTTTGACGGTATGCTTCAACCAATAGCAAATACTGCAATCTGATCTGCATTTAAAGTATACGTCGCCTTTGGTTTGAACGGTTCTCTCCTATGAGGATCACCACCAAATGCAATTCGGGCGTAGTCCTAAATCTTCTAGATCACGCCTCGAATTTGCGTTGTCCTTAGTTTTCCTTTCGATTGACAACTGTGTAGAAAAAATTGTCGAAACAATTTTTTTCGATATGCATCACATCGAGACAATGTCTAACTTTCAAATCTGCCCAATATGGTAATTCCCAGAAAATCGATTTCTTAATCCAATTATGCTGCTTCCCAAACATGTCTGCCCTCATGTGATCCCACGGTGTCCCGAATGGTGGGAACATGATGTTCTGGACCTCGCTTTATATCTGGTTGCCTTATTTAAACTCACATCTTGGCATTCGATCGTATGTTTCCATGATTGCTTGTTGTTACGGAGAGCATGTCGTGCGGTAAAAATCTTCTATGACAACCAAACCAACTCGTTTTCTTTCGTGAGTCAGCTGAAAACTATGAACATCCTCCATACAGTACGGGCATGCAAGTCTTCCATGCGTGCTCCACCCTGATAACATTCCGTACGCTGGGAAATCACTAATTGTCCACAGCAGACAAGCCCGCATGTTAAAGTTCTGATTACGATGTGCATCCCAGGTTTCCACGCATGTATTCCATAGATGTTTCAACTCGCCGAGCGTGGACGTAAAACACATCAATGTTACAGCCCGGTGACTTTGGGCCAAGGATTAGCAATGGCATGAACGTGTACTTCTCCTTCATGCATAAATCAGGAGACAAGTTGTAAACCACGATGAATACAGGCCACATAGAATATGATTGTCCTGAGTCTGACAACGGGTTGAAACCATCTGTACATAACCCTAATCGAACATTTCTATACTCACATGCAAAATCAGGATAACACTTATCAACATGTTTCCATGCCTCGGCTTGGGATGGATGTCCAATAATACCCATCGAATTCTCACTAGCTCTAAGATGATACGTCATAAATTTAGCGGTTCTCGCGATTTGGTAAAGTCGTTGGAGCCGCCGAATTGGTAGATAACGTAAAATCTTTTTAGCTTTTGGTTTTGATTCACCTCACGTTCTTCAAGCTGCCCGCACTACATACCCTACAATTATTTAACTTTTCATATATACCATCAAACAACATGCGCTTGTTCTCGCATGCATGAATCTTTTTGTACGGTAACCCCAACTCTTTCATTATCGCTTTTGTACTACACATGCTCGTAGGCAAGGTTGCCTCTTCTCCGGGCAGATTTCGTTGATAAATTCAATCAACTCCGAGAAAACGCGTCTCGATACGTTATGCTGACTTTTCATGCTCAAGAACTTAGAAATAACAGCCAACTTGGTGTGCTTATCAAGACATCCCTCATATAGAGGCTGCGACGCATCACGTAATAAATCAAAAACTTTTGAGTCCTTGCATTTGGAATTTCGGTGTGACATCATCCTCATCCATCCGCTCTATATCATCACCCTCAAAATTATTTCCACTATCACGAATCCCAAAGCTTCGCGAACCACTTCACGGTAATCACTCCTTCCTACATTACCCTCAAATAAATTATTCGTACTTGCAATATTCGATGATGATGATGACGACGATGCCACATCAAATTGATAACCTCGATAAACACATGGATTTATTTGACGTCGTTCACCATGACAATCCCACACATGATAATTTAGTTGAAATCCATCTAACAAGAAATGATTGTCAATTGTTTCTCGATCACGGTAATATCTATTTTTACATTTTCTACAAGGACATTTCACAAATTGTTCTCCCTTTTCCCGAGCAACACGAAACGCAAAATTCAGAATTCAACAAGCCCGTTCCAAAATCTCTCGACTAATATCGCGAGTCCTCCTCAAAACGCTGATACATCAAATCACGATCTTCGGCCATTATATAGTTCCTATAATATTTGTGTCAATAAAACAATATGATAAATAATAAGCATAACAATTATAATATATATATATATATATATATATATATATATATTCAAGCATGTAACTTAATTAATTCCACAATTTACACTACCGGTTTTTCTCCTAATTCAAGGTGCATGGGTCCTAACCTATTCATAAAAGTACTATTAGTTAATCAAACTTTTATCCTATGTATGGAGAAATCGATATAATTACGTAAATTTTGGCATTTAAATCTTAGTTCCTCGTTGTACCATTTCTCCGGCGTAACGCCTAGAGCGGGTATAAAGAGGAACAAGACGAAATATTGCATCCGAAATTTACGTAATTCTCATCATTTCTCCATACACAATCATAAAAGATGAATTAACCGATAGTATACTTTTACAAACTGTCCAATGGGACAATCCATGAAAACCTTGTAGAATATACTCCTCCGTCCCCAATTAATAGATACATTTGACTTTCTTTGTTTCAAAGTTCAATGTTTGACCCAAATAATTACTAAGAAAAATGGTGAAAAAAAATTCAAAAAAAATATATTAAGAAAATTTATACTTCAAATTATGATATAGATAAGAATTATTAAACTTAAAATGACTAAACACTCATGAAAAAAAATGATAGATTAAATACTGTGAAACAGTGAAAACAAATGTATCTATTAATCAGGGACGGAGGGAGTATAATTTAACACCGTCATTTCAATACTCTGAAATAACCTGTAAAATAATATATTACTACAATTTTTCATAGACAGGTACTATGGCTCATGAACTACTTTACTTTAACTACATAATTAGGCAACTCATGAAATACATATATAAATTAAAAAAATAAAAAAATGATAACAATTTATATAAACAAATCTAAAATATAATATTTATTACCTAAAAGAGACACAATAATGTTTGTCGGTTGATCTCCAACTGAAATAATGTGATGATATAGGTTGAAAATGATGAAATACCCAAGGAGCCGAGGTAACTCGGAGCCACATTAAGGTACCATTCCCCAAGCTTTGAAATCGGGTAAGCCGAGGTAACGGTTTCACCGCCCTTCTCCTTCTTCTTCGCCGCTCCACGTCGTCGCCGCCACCGCCACTTGCTCCTCCTTGACCGTCGGTTTACGGGTATTTGGGAAAAGGTTGATGAATCCGGATGAATTTCATCCGGATTCATCAACCTTTTTAATTATTGAAAACGGTTATCGCGGCCTCGTGCGTGGTGAGGCGGCGACGCACTACTGACCTCGGCCGCGATAGCGTGATCTGCGGCCATTTTTATCGCGGCGTGCGCTGCGGCCTCGCCGCAGAGCTACCGTGGCCCAACCGCGTTAAGGGCTGCGGTGAATGCCCTCCTCTCCACGTAGTGACCCATATGGTGATTGATCTAATAATTACGGGTCAAGAATTACATTTGATAAAAGACGTGGGGTTTTAATAAGTGTGAGCCCGTAGAGTTCATAGGTCATTGATAGGTAGGCCCATGACAAACTCTATATAAGGAGAGCTAGGTCCTCACTTAGTCACAACTAACACTACAACGTCATTAGGTCAAAACTTCAGAGTGTGAACTTCTCCACCCAATGGGAGTGCCGACTGTTGGAATAAAGGAGAAGACCTACGTTTCATCATTCTTGATTCCGCTGTGTTTTCTTGATGAAGCCTAAATCAGATCAGATGTTTATTATTTCATGTTAATTGTGTATTCTATACTCTCATGTATGATCTTGTGAATATGTTAAAATTAAATTAACATGTGGTATCAGAACTAATTACATGATCATAGGATACATGTTAGTTTTACTCGATTTTGATTTTCCGATTCAAATCGTTATTAGTAAATCGAATGCATGTTTGGCCATGTTCTGTGGTCAATTATGGGATCATACTGACCGAACAAAGTTTTTTGTTCAAGCAACTTATTCTTGTTACAATTACTCAAACAATTGTAATTGTCTGTTGCTGCAGTTGCTGCAATTTATTTATGTTGTTGGGTAATTAATTATTGTGGGTAAACGAAAAAAAGTTTGCTGTTAATAAATGTTAAGTTTTTTGGGAGAGGTTAGTTGGTGTTTTGGATAGTTTGAGTAGTTGGAAAATTGTTAAGGACTTGTTTGAGAATTTTTAAAAATGTTGGACTTTATTGCAAGTTTTATGTGTATTGAGGATGTGGGAGTACAAGGCTTGTTGGGTTGATGCTCAAATGCTCATTTGAGCCTATTTATAGAATGAGAGAGAGGTTTGCCAGACTTATTCAAGTCGGTTCCAAGGTGATAAAGATATTTATGCCTAACTCTGATGAGTGTGTGAAAATACACTCTCACTATCCTATTTTTGGGCTTAAAAGTTAATAAATTTAAGTAAAAACCATAGAGATTAATATATATTTTACATTGGATTATTATTTATTATTGGACCTTTTTAAGTGTGTTTTTCCTTAATTGCAGATTTATTGAGAGACAAAATTCAACCATGAAAGAATAATTGGGTCAATGGGCCAAGAAGAAAAACATAAAAAGGAACACATGCGCACACATTTGGGCTCCTATTTCTAATTGGGTTAGACTTGGACATGGACTAGAAAATAAACAATAGAAAAGCACAATCAGGCGGCAACAACAAAGACAAACCTATTTCTAATAGGTTTGAGGTCAACAATATAAAAAGGTTTTGAAGAAGAAATTCGGGCAGAGAGCAATTCGTAAAAGAGTTCGTATATGTTACACATGTGTGTATACACAGACCTCACGCAGGCCCAACACTATATAAGACACACGAGTCCAGATCCACGCTAAAATAAAAAAGACTAAACTACCTCTTAAAAAAGACTATACATTACTATGTGTACCTACACATATGTGCACCATATAATTGGTATTCGTAAAAGCATCAGGAGGCGGTAGCAAGAAATAGGATTAAAAGGAATGGTGAGAGAGGCAGACAAAGGGGGGATCAAGCTACAGGGACAAAGCGTACAACACAGCAGAGCAAAATTGCAAAGGCTGAGGCGGGCAAATTGGAGAGCGCTGCACCCATGACTGCCCGTTTTGTACTTATCTTTATTGGATTTTTGCCACTTAGATTTATGGGTAACTAATCTTCTTGTAAAGCTAGGGATAAACTTGCACATGGATGATATTTTATTTATTCTAGATTCTTATATAGATTTGAAAAACTATAATTCTTTGATTTATTATTCTCAGATTTTTATTGGGTTTTGTTCTCCGAATGATTATAGGTTTATATTATTCATGAGTTCAGTCATGTTTTTCTTACAGAGTGGTTGATTCTATAATTATGTTTGGATTGATTATTTATCTATATTTATTCAGTTCTCTGCTGCGGTATTGCCTCTAGGTATATTGTCGTCACTGGATTTTCTCAATAGTGATAATAATTTCTGTGCTTTAAAGGTTGAGAATAATTTATCAGAGAGTTGTAGTTAATCCACTTTGGTTTATAAATATTTATCTTGGATATTTTATGGAATTTGGACCTTATTGAAATTGGAATAATTAAAATATTAAACTTGTGCAAGGGATTCCCAACGCTTTACTATTGGTCAAATTTGAGTATTTTCTCTAGTTAATTGTTTAGTTGTTTTTATTTTCTTCAAATTCAATTCTTATTTCAAAAAATCACTAAGTATTTTCTTTTACAACTACCGCGTTATTCTTTAGGCGTAATTAAATTTTGGCGCCATTGCCGGGGAGACGGTACAAGAAGTGCAGTAAGGAATTAATTTTACTGATTTGGTTCTCCAATTCTGGTAATCTCGTTCCTTTCTCTTTTACTTTATTTTATCTGGTTTATGCTCTGGTATAGAGACGAATCAGGTAGACTTGCAAAAGACTTGATATTTGTTCTGATTCTGTTGCTTCGCATCATAATTCGGATTCATCCTGTTTTTCATCTCATTCATCATTCACAATGAGTCAACACGAAGAACAAGAGGTTAAGACTCTTCAGGAGTATCTTCATCCTACACGAGTAGCTACAACATCATGCATCATGTTTCCTGCTAATACTCCTCAATTGGACTTTAAACCTGGGATGATACAATTACTTCCTACTTTTCATGGCATGGAGAATGAAAATCCATATGTGCATATTAGAGAGTTTGAGGAAGTAGTTACTGTTTTTCATAATGTTAGGGAAGAGGAAAACCTAAAAGCTAAGGTTGAGATGTTGACTAGGGAGCTAGAAAGGTTAAAAAGTAAAGAATTAAAACCAGAACATGTGGTTAATAATGTAGAGTCTTTAGGACCATGTTTTGTGTGTGGTGGGATTGATCACCTTGCTCCGGATTGTGCCACTTTTAAGGAGATGAAAGGAGTGTATGAGGAACAATGCAATAATTTGGGTGTGTACAAGAAACCATTTGCACCTTTTTCTGAGACCTATAATCCTAGATGGAGAAATCACCCCAATTTTAGTTGGAAATCAAAATCAGCAACATGCACAACATCCTAGACAATATTCTGCACCATATCATGCACCATCATCATCTAGTAGCCCATTAGAGATACTTTACATTCATTTATTGAAGCACAAGGTAAAACTAATCAGAAATTTGAATCTTTGATTACATAGGTTGTTGAAGAAAACAAGGAGATAAAGAATCAGGTGTCTAAATTGACAAGTTCATTAAGTGTGACTGAGAGAGGTAAGTTCCCTTCTCAATCTCAGTCCGCACCTCAAGGTTCACACATGAACCAGAAGAACCTGAAGGATGTAAATGTTGTTGTGACACGGAGTGGTAAGCCTTTCAATGATCCAACAATGAACACATCAGAAGAGGGATCTAACCAAAAAGA
Source organism: Stellera chamaejasme (assembly GCA_024586325.1). Taxonomy (NCBI): domain Eukaryota; kingdom Viridiplantae; phylum Streptophyta; class Magnoliopsida; order Malvales; family Thymelaeaceae; genus Stellera; species Stellera chamaejasme. The sequence goes on along the minus strand of CM044981.1, from coordinate 49,986,082 downwards.
GGTTGAAAATGATGAAATACCCAAGGAGCCAGAGGTAACTCAGAGCCACATTAAGGTACCATTCCCCCAAGCTTTGAAATCAGGTAAGTGACCTAACGATTTTAATAATGAAATTTTTGAGAACTTAAGGCAGGTAAAAATTAATCTTCCTCTCTTACATGTGATTAAACAAGTTCCTACATATGCAAAAGTTATTAAGGATTTGTGTACAGTAAAGAGAAAACACCATGTAAAAAAGACTGCTTTTCTGACATAACAAGTTAGTGCTTTAATAGAACATAGGATACCTCCCAAATATAAGGATCCTGGTTGTCCAACTGTTGCTTGTAGTATTGGTAAGCCATGAATTTGGACAAACATTGCTAGATTTAGGAGCTAGTGTTAATTTAATGCATTATTCTATCTACTTGTAGCTTGGGTTGAGTGAAATCAAACCAACCTCTGTGGTACTACAATTGGCTGACCGTTCCACAAAAGTACCACGGGGCGTGGTTGAGGATGTTTTAATTCAAATTGACAAATTTTATTATCCTATTGATTTCCTAATCCTTGAGACTAGTTCCACTGTTGATACTACTTCTAAGATCCCTTTGATTTTGGGTAGACCTATTAATTGTAGGAATGGACTAATGAAATTATCTTTTGGCAATATGACTCTTGAGGTTAATATTTTCCGTATAACAAAGCAGCCAATAGATGATGATGAATGTCAGCAAGCATGTCAGATTGACTCTTATTGATAGGGAAGTTTTTGTGACCCATGATTTCGGTCCTCTTGAATATTTTCTTGTTAATTCTGAATTTAATCCTATAGATACTCCACATGATGCTGCTGAAATTTGTGCTATCTCTTTTGAAAATTAGGATTCTGGAACTCAAAGGTGGCAACCAAAGTTTGAGGAGCTACCAAAGAGAGGTGAAAAGCAAGTTCCCTCAAGCATTGAAGCACCTAAAGTTGAATTGAAGACCCTCCCTAAGGGCTTAAAGCATGTTTTCCTTGGTCCAGGTGATATTTTTCCTGTTATTATCTCTTCTGAGTTGTCTGATTCTGAAGAAGATAAATTAATTTGGACTTTAAGTGAACATAGATTAGCCATAGGTTGGAGTATTGCTGATTTAAAAGGTATTAGCCCTTTGATTTGTTCTCATAAAATTAATTTGGAAGAAGGAGCTAGTCCCCGCAGAGACCCTCAACATAGGCTTAACCCTAAAATGAAAGAAATAGTCAAAAATGAAGTGCTGAAATTATTAGATCTTTGGAATCATATATCCTGTTGCAGATAGTAGGAAATTGCAGCTGAATGAGTTAGAAGAGTTAAGGAATGATGCATATGAAAACTCTAGGATTTACAAGGCTAAAATGAAAGCATTTCATGATAAAAATATTTTGAGGAAATCTTTTAAGCCTAATGATCGAGTTCTCCTATATGATTCTAGACTTCACAAGTACCCAGGAAAACTTAAATCTAGGTGGACTAGCCCTTTTGTTGTGAAAAATGTTTTTGATCATGGAGTTGTAGAAATAGAGGATCCTAGGGACCACCGGATTATGAAAGTTAATGGTCAGTGTCTGAAAGTGTTAAATGATGGTTATGTTCCTGAAGTGGAAGATATTCCACTTGTGGATCCAGTTTATCAGTCTTGACCACACCATGCAGGTATGTAGGTTTTTTATTTTGTTTGTTCTTTCCTTTTATTTATTTATTTTGTTTTCTTCATTTATTCCTTTTATTACTAGTTTTCCTTCTTGTTTGGATTTTTGTTGTTTGGTTTCAGTTTGCAGGTCAAATCCTTATAGTTAATTCAATCGCCAAGTTTGAGTGACTCCGTAAATAAGTCTCTAAAGTGTGTTTGATGAGTTTGTTGAAGTGTATTTCAGGTAGCAATCTAGTTTGTGAAGGTTTGAAGGGGTTGGAAAATGTTTGGAATGAAGTATTGAAGCTTGGTGATGAAGGTTGGAAAGTTTCAGACATATGAGCTTCTGTCGAGAACCTGCATGTGGCATGCACGCAGTGTCCGTACTTTCTGGAGCAAGGGAGGCATTTTGAGCATTTCGCATGCTCTACGCTCGCAGCTTGCACAAAAATACGCATCATCTGGAGCTTTTGCCCAACAAATCAAGCCATTTATGAGCGCCCTAGAGCGCGCCCAGAAAGAACGCAATCCAGAGTGAGCAAGTATTGCGAGTAGCCATGCGCACCCAATTAGGCCACACATCATCATGTGCGAAGCCTGCACACAGAGAGTTGCACGTTGAGGAAGCCACGTAGGACTAAGAAAGGGAATCATGCGTGCCCAATGTACGTGCACAGGCCGCGCAACAGAGTGTGTATAGACGCAAAGAGTTGCATTCTTCACCAAGCCGAGCCTTACTTAAACTCAACCATTGGTAACATTTAAATCAGCGCTCCCACCACTTTTTCATCAAACTTTACACCCAGGAAACTCACTGTAAGTCTCTAAACTTGTGACTTAAGCATCAAAGTAAGTGATCCATGTGTCTTTTGTGCTTTCATGATTACTTAGAGACTTGCCTACTTTTCATGTTTGTCTTGGGATGTGAACACATGCTTGTTACGATGTTGTGGGTGTGGAAAACATGCTTGATTGTTGTGATTACGATTGATATCATGTTTTGAGCTTTCATGTGCTACATGAGAAGCATTAGAAGTTGTTTGAGTTTCATATTGATTGAGAACTTGTAAGCATGGCATTTGAGTATAGGAGTGCATATACATGACACTTATGTTCATTTGAATATCTTCTACATGTCATTGAGGTTCACCTTGCTATTTGGACACACTCTTTATTATGCTCATTTTGTCATCATGCTTCATGTTTCTCAAATGTCAGATAGTGTTCATTGTTTATTCATAGCTTCTCATATCCTAAGAGCATGTTGATGTAGAATGTACAGGCTGATTGTTTCATGTGTGTTAGTTTTGAAATGGCTTTTTGTTAGAAATGAACACTTTTTTCCTTCTGAGTCATGTGATATGCTCGTGACATGTGTTGAGACTCTTTCACTAGATGTTACTTGTATGTGTTTCTTGTGTAGGTGCAATGCTGCGCGGATGATGAGGCCCATTAATTCTCTAATTTCAAGAGCTCCGGGGCAAGCCTTAGCCTTGCCCCAACTCCATGAGGCACTAGGGAGCCTAACTTGGCTCCCAAGGTATTACCTTCTGATTCCCTTGTTTATTTCCCTTCCATGTGCATGAGGACATGCTTTGATTTGGGTTTGAGGGGATTTGATCTTAATTCATGTGGAATCAGTTGGTATGCCTTTAGATGAGTTTATGTGGTCTATTACACCATGCAAGCATCAAGTTTACCTTTTATTTAGGATGTGCATAACATTTTTTCAAAAACCCAAAAAATTCTTGAAATGTTATTAAAAAATTGAAAATATTAATTTTTTGTGGGAAAATGTAAATAGGAGATGATAGATGTTTTGTGCATTTGATGATCGAATAAGCTTGTTTGAGTACTTAGCTTGAGTCCTAATAGAGACAAATATTGTTTGTTGAGTTGTCTTGATGAACTTCTTATGATGAATTACTTTGAGCTTTGCATAGTGCAGTCATATGAACTAAAGTTGGTACTTGAGCATGAAAATCTGTGCATAGGAGGACCGTACAGCTAGGTTAATAGTATTGTGGAAATTGATTTAGCTAGGTTGTGAATGAGTTTTGCTAGGTGGTTGCCTAATACTTGTACTATAGGTTTGAGAACATTTGGGATGAAGTGTTTGGTGTTGGCTACTGATCCTAGTCAAGACTGTACACCTCTCTCTCAAGTGCAAGCCTAGAGTACAAGTATGTGTTAAATCACACCTTGGGTGGAAAGTCTTGGGATGATACTTGAGACATGTGAGCGTAGACGATGTTTGTGTGGCCTTTCGTCCCTCTCTCAAGAACCCATCCTAAGTGCTTAGGAAACCATTTGCACATTAAAAATTTAAAAGAAATAGAAAAAGTGAAAAAGAGAAAAGTTCAAAAAAGGGAGTTTGAATATAAGAAAAAGAGCAAAAGTGAAAGAGACAAAAATGAGAAAGTCCATAAATAAAAGTGTGGGCAATGGGCAAGCTTCATTCACTTTCAAAATCCCGTGTCTAGTCAATATCCATTGAAATAGGAGTCCAAGACTTCCTTAAGAAGTAATAAGTGCTCAAGACCAATGTGCCTTTGTGATTGTTCTATGTGAACTCATTAGTAATTTATCATAAGTTGTTCACTTGCACAATTCACAAGAGTTAGCTTTGTTTAAGAGTATTCAAGCTTTGGGTGGATAGTAGATTCCTAGAATGCATGATCACCTTGATTCTATTTTATTTTCCTACTCCAAATGTTTTTGTAAATGGTAGGTGGTTAGATTAGGAGTCTTTGAGTCTTTATTTATCCTAGATGTTTGTGTTGCTAGGGACTAGTAATAGTTTGGGTTTGGGGGTCTATTGTGTGTGCAGACACAAACATATTTCCAAGATGTTTTAGCCATATTTAGTCATCTTTTTTAGCTTAGTTTGGTCATTTTAAATGATCTTTGCTTATTATTGGATGAGATTCTTTGCAGGAGCTAAAGTGTGGAGATTGGAGCTAAAATTCATTATGATCAAGGCCTTGAAGGCGTGGGAGAAACTTGGAGGGAGTCCATGCCTTTCCTTGGATCAAATGGAGAAACGAAGAGGAAGAAAAGGGGAGAACATAAGCATGTGCGCTTTGTGTGCGTGCAAGTGCACCTCCTCTCTATCATTAATGATCTGGCGATGGTTCGAATTCAAACTCTTTCGCACGACTTTTCCTGCTCGAAGATTTCGAAGAGTAGTCTGAGGAGGCTATGCGCTCTATGCGTGCAGCATGTGCACCATCTGGAGGAAGCCCAAGAGGCAAGGGAGTTGAAAAGTCCTCTATGTGTGCACTTTGTGCGGTCAACCTGCGCGCCCATTGAGCACGCACACTCCGTGAGCTGCAAGGAAGTTTCCTTGATCCTATCCATTCTAGCTAATTTTCAGCACATTTTAGAGACCAAATTAGCCTTTTAAAGTTCTTTAAGTTTCCTAATATGTTTAGGGGTATTTAAGTACTAGTTAGTAGTATAAATTGACCATTTAGGGCAAGTTTGAAGAGAGACCATCATTCTCCTTGGGATTTGCAGCAGTCAAGTTACTCTCAGAAGAGTTTTAGGGTTTTGAACCCTCCTTTCATTCTGGATTTGAAGATTGATGTGTAGACCCTTTTAGCAGACTAACTATTGGGTTTATTCTCATCTTACTCTCTATATCTCCATGTCTATCTCTTCCTTTCCTTTGCTGATTTGTGCTTACTGCATCACCATGAGTGAGTAGATTCCATATCTTCTTGGGTTTGCTTAGCTTAGGGGTGAAGTAATGATTATTTCTATTTAGAGAGATCTAGGTATCAATTTCTATGAGCCTTGGCATGTTTAGATGTGTTGTTTGAGTGCACTCAAATATTTACATCTCTAGGTGTTTGATTTAATGCTTGAGAGAGTTTAGATTAGACTTAGACCCCAAGAAATCGGTTGGTAGAGGATCTTTATGTTAGAGATAACCTTAGGACTCTATTGGTGTTAGAGGTTTGGTGTTGTTCATAACTATTGTTCGTGATTAGAGTTACTTGAGAGAGGCTCTAGCCAAACTTTGATGATATAGAGGCTGCTAGCTAGAGATGGCAGCAACCCGAGCTTAGAGAGTCACTCCTAGATGCATGTATGATGATCATGACTGAACCCCGATAGCGTAGGCAGACAGGAGAATAACGTTTTACCTCTGATTTCATCCCATTTAGTTGTTGATTTCATGTTAGTTTGTTGTTCATTGTTTGTTTTCTTTCAATTTTTCACCAACCATCTGTGTTTCATCACCATACATACTGTCCACGAGCTTTAGTATTCAAAAATTAGGAACTCATTTCTGAAATTGCATAGATGTACCAAAAATCTCTTGGGTTTGATACCCTATTACACTAGGCCACATACTATGAGGATCCCTTCTCTTGGGGGCTATGGTGAACAATTGGGAATTATAAATTTAGAACGAAGATTCTCCACAAACCTGAGCCTGCCGCCGCAACAGCCTCAGTGGTCCTAGTGCACGACTACGGGGTTCTAGACGCCTAACATCCGCGGTGTTGATTACTATACCCCGCACAGATGCCGACGCCACAGCAGTAGCAGCCGCTGCCCAACTTCATGTACGACCCAAACGAGTTCATCTGGAGCAATGAGATGTTGTAGCCATTCAATTTCGGGTTCAATAGAACGTCGTCGGGCCAGTTGGAGTAGTGTTTGCCGCCACGTGAGAACCAGGAGGATGACAGTTTCGATTTACCTTCCCCATAGGACACTTGTGTAAAAAGAATTTGATTTTGGATGTTTTTTTATTGTAAATGCTACATTTAGTTAATTTATAGTCATTTTCATTTATGCTTTTAATTTCAATTTATAAATATTATTAATTATAAGATTAATCATCATATATCATAATTTATTAAATGTTGGAGAATTAAAAAATTAATTGTAAAAAAAATATTGGTAGCGGACTGGTATGGGAGTGGGGCGCTATCGGCTGTGTCAACTGGCAACGCCCACGTGGCTATGGCGTAGCTAAACGCCCGCTATCATGCCCCCAACTACTGGTAGCGGGCTGGTAATCATAAACTGAAGGAAATGGCTAAAAAAGAAACGAGAATGGTAGCGTGCTTTCTCGCTACCATGGTAACGGGTTGGGTAGCAGATAACTCGTTACCACAAGCCCGTTAAATATGTAATGTGTAGTATTATTTGGGGGCGAAAGGAGTATTTTTAAGGATAAAAAATTTATTTAGTACAAACATGAATTGAAAATTTGCAGTCATATTATCTGCATTATTCAACTGATTAATTAATCCATAAATAAAGCTTGATTAAGTTGAACCACAGACGCCCGTAATTACTTGAGAAATGCTATGGATAGCCATTTTGTACAATCACTTGGACACTTTCCCATTAAAAAATTATCATGTATTACACTTTGGTGGACCCAAAAATCAAGTAGGTCCATGAAAGTGAACACATAACAAATTGTAAATGAGAAAGTCTCTAAATAACTATTCAAAGTGATTGTTTATATATATAGCATTTCTCTAATTACATACATGCTTATAATAAACCTTGCATTATTGTGGCTGGTGGTGTATTCATTGGAGCAATTAATGCTTATATATTCACTCCACGGTACTTGTAGAAGACCTTTTCTCAATCTTGGCCATCAAGGCATCCTCCATCTGAAGAAGAATCCCAGTCTTGATACTAACAGGACGGCCTTGCTCAAGCTTCACACGATAGTTCAAGAGTATATTCGCAACAGCAGCCTTCATCAACTCCATGGCGATCTCTTTACCAGGGCACATCCTCTGGCCAGCGTTGAACGCGAAGAACTTATGCGCCGGCTCGTGCTTCACACGTCCGTCGCTTGTGATCCATCGTTCCGGCTTAAACTCAGCGCAATCCTCCCCCCAAACTTGCTTCATCCTTCCCATGGCGTATACGGACACGACCACTCTGGTGGACGGGGTGATCCGGTGCCCGGTCGGGAGCATGTCAGCATGCACCGGTTCTCGGAGCTCGAAACTGACCGGTGGGAAGAGTCTTAACGTTTCACATAAGGCTGCATGGAGATAAATCATCTGTTTGAACTCCTCTGCCCCGAATGGCACTACACCGGACTCGTGTCGGCCGCGGGTGTGGGTTAGGAGTTCTTCCACGATTTTCGCCTTGGTGTTCGGGTGGTTTCCGAGCAGCATGAAGAACCAGGCGAGAGTTGTGCTTGAGGTGTCTTCGGCAGCGAATAATAGAGTGTAGAAATTCTCTCTCAGTAAGGTCTCCTCTTCCGGGACGGTTTCGAAGAACTTGTGTCGGGTCATGAAGAGCTTCAGATAACTAAAGTCTTCTTCCTTTGAGGCCCCATCACTGATTTGTGTTTGCTTTTCCGACACGAATTCGCTTGAAAACTTGTTCAGAGTTTCCAATGCCTTAGCCAATTTTCTCTCTTTCCCTATCCCAAACCATTTCTGGGCTCTCCAAAACCAAGGCGGGAGAATGTACCTGTTGGAACTAATTAGTGTTATTCTTTCACGAGTTTGTAAAAGGGAAACATCAAGGATTAGAATAAGGAAATGTTACGTCTGAAATATCAAGGATTAGTGTTATATCCTTATCTCTGAAACTATATTCTTACGTCTGAAAGTTGATTTTCATGAATAAAATCTTAATGGATGTTAGTGGGTAGATGTTTACCGGCGCCTATATAAGAATATCCCGTTAATATCTATCATTTTTTTCATTAAATGATAAAGTCAAAATCGGTCCACCATTAATTATACTTTATATATTTACTAAAAATTACTATAAATGAATAGTGCACAACAAATAGGGTTTGGTCACCTAATCTTCTTTTTGCTTTGATTTATTAACTGGTATAAACATGTTCTAACTTCAATTTTTATTCTTTTTACACATTAATCACTACAGATTTTCAATTATATGGTCTTACCCATTTTTTTGGTGTAGGGTGGTATTATATATACATTTATGGAAGCTATTACTATACATAAATATTGGTACATTAATGGAGTTGTGTCACCTCATCATAATCTTACCATATTGTTCAAAGGTCTAACTCTCCGATTTTGTTTCATTTTTTTACCTTTTCCATTTATACCCCTAAATTTGCAACTTATGTAGCTTTATCATATTTTTCCCTTTTTAGCATGGATTGTCTGAATAATTAAAGATATGTATATATATATGTCCATAAACAATTAAATTTTTAAATTTTTTTCTCTTGCATTTCTCTCTCTCAAAATTAATTAATCTCAAATTTTTAGTTTACATTTTTATCACTTTCAGACCATTTTTTATCGCATTATGGAAAACCATTTTTTAATGGAAAACTTTATAATTTTTTTTGAATGTTAGTGATTTAAATGAAAATGAATGGCATATGCGAAGATCGATAATTTGACAAGGAATAATTCTAAAAATCAGTCAATCCAATTTTCCCTTTTATATACCCTTCTTTTTCATCATTTGTTTATTCAATTGACTAATTTTCTTATTTAGTTTCACGTTTTACCTTTTTTTGTATAGTCTCATGAAATTTCTTACGGATCATATAATTTCATCTTTTATTCCTGTATTTGTATAAATGGTGCGAATGGAAATAAATTATATGCATTGATTAATGATTAAATATCACATTAGAGCTAATATGTTAAAATAAATCTTAGGCCTAATTTGTTTTTTACCTAATCAATTTTTACTTTCTCATATATCTCATGAAAATTGCATCATCATTTATGACCAATTATAACTTTACATAATTACAGAAAATCCCTTGGTTAAAAAGTACTCCCTCCGTCCCAAAAGCATCGCAACTGTTGACTTTTGATGTAAATTTGACTTCAATTTATCTATATTATTTCTTAATAAAAGAAAATATCAAAAAAATACATTCACGACATCAAATTTTTAGTTGTATATAAAAGTTTAAAATTTCTAATTTTAATTGTAGAGAAATAAAATCATAGATTAAATTCTGAAAAATCAATGTTGCATTATTTTTGGGACGGAAGGAGTATATATCAATTAATTAAGCGAACTCATCCTAATTTGTTACAAATGTTTTTCTTATTTGAATTGTTGAAGAACTAACTTTCACATTTAACTTTTAATGATTAAAAATCACATTAAAGCTAATACGGTAAAATGTGTACCAAGTCTTAGGCCTAACTTTTTTACCTAATTAATTTTTACTTTCACATATATTTCATGAAATTGCACCGTCATTTTTTTACCAATTATTACTTTACATATTTACTGAAAATCACGTTGGGTAAAAAGTATTCATCGATTATGCGAACTCATCCGAATTTGTTACAAAATGTTTCCTTATTTGAATTGTTGAAATAACTAACTCTCACATTTAAATTTTATTTCTCTCCCTAGAGCACATTGATCTTTGAAATTTTAAAACTAATAATTAAATGGTACATTTTTAGGCCTCATGTTGTTTTTAATTGTCACGATTATTTACATTCTTATTTATTTCATGAAATCGTACTTTCATCTATAATCAAATTTTGCTCGATGTTATAAATATGTTAAATTCTTATAAATTTTGCAATCTATACCTACTGCGAAGCGCGGGAAAAGGAAACGTTGTTATGTTTGTCCGTTATTATACCTTTCACAAAACTTCTTTCTCTGAGTGCAGATCACATGTCCCCCTATTTTGGTGTCCCCTCCATGTCCCCCACTATACATGATTAACAATGTCATCGTTAAAAAATTAATTAACAGACCGGAGGTAGTATAACTGTAATCTATGATTCGTTTGCTTCAATGTTTCGACATAGAAATATAAATACTCCATCCGTCCCAACTGGATTGTCACTTTTAGATTTTTTTATATAGATTAAGATTGTCTTTGGTCATTAGCTCATTTTACATAAATTTTGATCGTTACCCCCTTCCAAACTCATTCCCTCCGTCCCAACTCACTCGTTAAACTCTTTAAGTGAATGCATTTGCAAGGGTAAAAGTGGACTAAAATAAAACAAAAGTGGGACAAATGTCATTTCATTTGGAACAAAAATAATTTGATGTTTTGACAACACACTTAGGACAGAAGGAGTAATTGACATTCAGATAATAAATAATACTTTCTCTATCCCTTTTAAATAGTTACATTTAACTTTTGATATAATGTTTGACTCAATTTTTTACTTGATAAAGTTTTTTAAAAAAGGCTTATTTATTGTTTAATTCCCCAAACTATTATCACTCGTTCAGTTTAGTCCCTGAATTATAACTCGGAATTACTCAGTCCCTCAACTATGCTCTGTCAAGCACTTTACCCCTTTGACAATAGCAAAGTCAGTTGATCTCTGGGTAAAATGCTTGTTTCGGTCCTAAAATTTAAAAGTTATTTCCCAATTATCCCATGTTTTAAACTTAACCATTCAGACACCCCAACAATTTTAAACTTAACCACCGTCGGGTCGCTGCCACCGCAGCCGGACAACCGCTGAACACAGCAGGAAAATGGCGGGAACACAAAAAAATAGCCGGGAACGTAGCTTGGGGCCTAGGACCACGCTGGATCCCGGCTCAGGGCCGCTGAATCGTGACCTAGGGCCACCGGATCGCGGCCCAAGGTTGCCGGATTGTGGCCCAAGGCTGCCGGATAACGGAGCCAGGCCACGAATCGGTGACCCAGGGCTGCGATTCGGCGACCCAGGGTTGCGATTCGCCGGCTCGGGGTTGCGATTCGGTGACCCAGGGTCGCGATTCACCGACCCGGGGCTACGATCTGGCGGCCTTGGGGGAGGAGAAGGAGAAATAGCATGTAAGTCCTTAAGTTTCTTTTCCTTTTCTAATTCGACCCCACAAAATAACTTTTATCAACTCCAACCTTAAAACTTTAAAATTATACAAATCAGACACTAAACCGTTAAAAAGTTGACACTGTTAATCTAACGTTAACCGAGTTACCGATTCCAAGGACTAAAGTGCCAGAAACTACATAGTTTAGGGACTGAGTAATTTCGAGTTATAATCCGGGGACTAAACAGAACGAGTCATGATAGTTCGGGGAACTGAATGATAGATAAGCCTTAAAAAATCTAGAAAGAAACATTTTTAGAAACTAGAAATATTGATTTACCTTATACATATAAGTATCTTGACATTGGATATAAAAATCTTGAAAAAAAACAATATTTCATAGATGAGAGGCTCGAAAATAATGGTTAAAAACATGGAGCAAGTAGTTTTTATTTTTAAATACAATATTTTTATTTTTTTAATAAATTCTTCCTCTATTTGACTAAAACACTATTTCAAAACTCAATTGTGCCAACTTTTATAGGACAGAGAAGTAGCCATATGAATGATTAATTACTCTCTTTGTAGCTTTTGATTGAAACATTTTCTTTTCGGGTCGTCACTTAATAATTGAAACGTTTCTATTTATAGTAATATTTACTCTTCAAATTTACTATTTTATTCCTTATTGGTCCTCTAACTTTTGGTTTCATTTTTTCACTTTTTGTTGGGTAGGGGCATCTATATGTCAAATATCATCAATTCTACCCCACTTTAATCTTCATGCCAAAAAAATTTGTTACAATAAACAATGTGAGGAGGAAGTATATGGTAACATTCTAAAACATTCTCATTATAAGTTTCTTCACTTAAATAGAAAAAAATTAAAATATTACTTCCTCGACCCCAAAAGTAATCTGACACTTAATTTTTAGCATTTAATCCATGATTTTATTTTTTTATCAACTCAACTTATAAATTTGAAACTTTTATATACAACTAAAAATTTGATGTCTTAGCTTTATAAATATATATTCTGATATTTTTTTCATTAAGAAATAATATAGATAAATTGAAATCAAATTGACATTACAAGTCAACTATTTCATTTCTTCTGGGACAGATGGATTATGAGATGGTATTCGATCGTTAGGAGAATGACAACATTATTTTTGTTAATTTTGAGATCTTTTTTTGTGTTTTTGAACAGATGTGAAGTTTGTGAGAGAGAAAAAAAATTAATGTGATAGATTCATTTTTTAAAAAAACAATTCTATCATTTTTCCATCAACAAAATATCAAATCAAGATCACTTTCCTTACATATCTTTCTAGACATCAAATCAATTTTCAAACACTTCACACTTTTTTGCCATTTTTCTCACAAAACAACACAGCCTAAATGAACATACCCCTAGACTAGGGCCGAGAAACAAATCTTGCTTGTTTGAGCTTTAATTGAGCTAGAGTGCCTGAAATGTTGATCAGCGTCACAAGTTGAGCTCGAGCTCGAGCTCGAGCTATTTTTTACGTTCGTGTATTAAACAAATCGAGCTCGAGCTCGAGGTTGCGAGCCTGCTCGCAAGCCTACACGAGCTTAATAAAAATTACACTTTTACCCTTAACTCAAAACCAAATCACCTTCCTCCCCAACTACCTCCTTGTTGCGATCTAACCAGAACCACCAGTTGTAGTCTCCACACTCATCATGACAGAACCATGAAGATGTTAGCATTTCCGTCGTTGTTCACACTCTCCTTTGCATATCTGACCTACTGATTCCCCTCCCCGTCATCGTTCAGATCTCAGCCTCGCCTACACGACATCTACACCGCGACGTGCCGTCTAGATCTACGTTGTCGCCATTCATGTCTACGTTGTAATCGTTGAAGTCTACGGCGTGATGGTCAAATCCCCATCACAAATCTCTCCACCTTATCATGAAACTAATGGGCAGAGTGCGGCGAGGTGCCTCCACACCACTACTCCTTAGCTATGGCTCGATGCTACCGCCAGACATGTTCTGCCATTTTGGCTTGTTTGTTTTATTGTTTTTTTTTAATTTGTAGATATGTTTTGTTGTTGGATTGAGATTTTGCACAAGTTTTGTTTTTGGATTTTGCCTCACCGTGATGTTAGACGAACTCGAGCCTATATAGAGCCTTATGACGATCTCAAAATTTTCTCATCTTAGTCGAGCCTATTGAAGCTAACTATGTTTACAAGTTAGGGGAACTCAAGCTCGAACTCAAACCAAGCCTAAAGTAGTCAAGCTTGAGCCGACATAATTTGGGCTCAGCTCGGCTTCGCTCTTGCTCACCCCTACCGTAGACATACTAAAGTCCGGAAGAACGTTATGCAATAATCCCAAATCGACTATCTCATCCCATGCCAACAGAAATGAATCTAGCTAGTACCTTTTTTTTTTGATGAGGATCTAGCTAGTGCCTAGATGAGGCATACTTAATCGCCGCCGTAGTGGTTTTGATGAAGAGTGAGAATAAAAACGGCCCACTTAGGTTTTTTTCCTTTTATTTATGTGGTTCATGAAAGTGGGCTTTTGTTTTCTTGTGTGGTTCATGGTCACGACAGCACATACCTAACAATTGTCTCGTAATTTATCTATATTATATTTGTTCATAAACTAGAAACACAATTTTAGTTTCTATACAAAATGTTTATATTTACACCTAAATTTTAAGAAATAAAATTATAAATTAATAGAATAAAATAATTGTTCTAGAAAAAATTTACGTACATTGATAGGTTAAATATGTGTGTTTGTCAATAACTTTTTCACGTAGCTCTTTGCGTTTTAAAAAAGTTATCAACGGTAACTTTTTCAGTTTAGACCATTAAAAAATTATACAAAACGCGACATAAAATTGAAACAGTTATTTTCCAAACGGGACCTATATCTAACTAAGTCCCGAGCATCTAACTTATTGGCTAAGCTCCTGACATTTGAGGTAAAGGTCCTGCCTGTTTCCACCATCCCCTTTCCGCTACCTCCTATGTATCAAGAAAATATATCTAACTATTTTTTTCAAAACACTTTTAGCAATTACTTTTTCCAAAATTTTGAAATATAAATATTATTTATGCACAATTTATTATTTCTATTTTATGAACATCTTTTGAAAAGTATGCTGAATAATACTCTTTCCATCATATAAATGGTGTAATAATTTTTTTTTCATTGATTAGTAATTTATCATTTAATTTTTAATTATTCTAAGATATTTCTTTACAGGATCTCAAATTCTAGAAATTCAGAATATAAAATGGTTTAACATTTTTATCATCTTCAGTGATGTTAAACAAATCACCTGTATGATATCCTCAGTCCTTTTTTTATCAAACAAATGGTTTTAACACAGGATTAAGGTGAGTATAGAATTGATAAATTTTGACTTATATTTCACCATACCCCACAAAAAGTGAACCCAAAATTTCAAAAAAGGTTAAAATAGTAAAATTAAAGAGTAAAAAATACTGTAAATAGAAACGTTTCAATTATTAAAGGAATGTCGTCCTAAAAATGAAAGTGTTTCAATTAAAAAGGGATGGGTCATCACTTTTAACTTTTTTATATAGATTAAGATTGTCTTTTGTCTCATTACCTCATTTTACATAAATTTTTGTCTTTATCCCTTTTAAATTCATTCTCACCCCTCCCAACCCACTCCCTAGACTCTTTGAGTAAGTTCATTTATAATGATAAAAGTGGAGTAATTTTTTTTAAAGGGAAAAAACCATTTTTCAGGATAAAAATATTACATTCTTGCTATATATTGATGTTGCAACAAACTATTTTTCACAATCTTCATAAGTCATAACGTAGAATAATAATCTCCTCACTGATGTATTAATAACAAGTTACCTCTAGAAACAAAGCATTTTTAACAAAAATTTTCCGTCTACTTTTTCATTCTACTATTTGTGTATTCTATAAAGCTAAAACTAAAACGCGGATATCTTGTTATTAATTAATATGGACTCTATCGACCCTTTTTTGTTTTTCCAAAAGTATCTATAAGTATATAATTTATTAGTGGGACCTATTTAAAATTTTAATGGACATTCTATATTTTATACTACTATAGCATTAAAAGTAAAAAAATGAAAATCTTTTTACTTTGAAAAATACATAGTGATCAGTCACTTTCTTGATTATTAACTTAAAGATTGTTTTTAAGAACTACTAACTCCGTCTTTTTAATTGAAACGTTTGACTTAATTTTAATTAAGAGGAGTTTGTTAAAAAATATGAAAAAAATATTTTAGAAACTAGGTCATTGATTTTTCTTTTGTATATAAATTACTTGATATTTTATAATAAAATATTGAAGAAAATAATACTAAATTGGATGGAGGGAGTATAATTTAACCATTACATATAATCATACACTTTTAATAATTTTGTCACAAACTTTTGCTTTTGCACCAATATACATAAATTTATGTATGGCAGATATTCTAAAAAAGTCAGGATTGATTTTAGCGCCAACACCAACGATGGAGTTAATAAAGTGAAAATTTGAGAAGTAATTGTTTAATAGAGTTTGAGAAATATGTATTCAGTGGTATTAACATTGATGTAACTTTAAAAATTCAAGCGATAAGACTTGATAATAACAATTGTAATACATTTTTTGTCATTTTAAAATTTCATTACACTTCATATGCACGTATCAAAAAAAAAAAGATAGTATGTTGAAGGGAACCGATGCACAAATGGAGAATATATATGTGGACCCCTTTGTCAAAATGGAGATTAGGCTTAACCTACAAAATCTACAAAATCCCCAAGTAGTCTACCACCAGTTTCTTATAATGTACTCAAACATTTCTACCCTAATAGATTTACACATTTACATTTTAACCCCCCTACCTCAGCCACCCCACTGCCTAGCCCCACCACCCAATTGCATCATCGTGCCGCCACCTCCACCGCCATCAGTGGCGGACCTACACAGGGGCAATGGGGGCAAGTGCCCCCAATGACCTTTTAGAAAGTATTGGGTATATATGTTTAGTTTCAATAAAATTGAACCATTGTTATGTAATTGTCCCCCACAAAGTTACTACAGAAATCTTACTACACTTTCATCCCTAAACTTTACATAAAAGTATTCTAAATCCCCTACCTTACAAACTAATCACATTAACCACTTTGCACGAATTTTTCTCATGTCATGGAACTCGTGCCAAGTGCCGACACGTGGGGTGCGGTTTTCTACTTTTAGCAGACTTCTCATTTTCTAGTTTTCTTTTAGTACTACTTCTCATTTTCTAGTTTTCTTTTAGTACTAACTCTTTTTACTACCATTAATTAATTGTTTAATTATTTATGTATTTTATTTTAAATTTGAGTATATAATATTCAATTCATGCTAAAAAAATATAATGTCTTGTAACTTACATGTAATATCTATATAGAAAAAATCAATAGAATTATTTCTTATTTGTTCCTTTTCAAATTGTTGACACCCAATTTTGTCCGGATTAGTAATTTAGGTTTTTTTTATATATTTTTTTTTCATGTGATTTTTGTCGTTATTTTTGTGTTTTTTGTCACCCTTCTGTATTTTATGTGATTTTTATCATTTTGTAGTATTTCATATGCTTTTTGTCATCTATGTGTTTTTTTTATTGATTTTTTAGAATTTCATGGGCTTTTGTTGTTTATGTGCTTTTTTTATCATTTTTATCATTTTTATGTGCATTTATTACTTTATGTATTTTGTGCCATTATTTTATTTTTAATATGATTTTTATTTACTTATTAATGATAAAAAAACATAAAAAGGAAAAGAAGAAGAAAACTTGCAGACACTCACGAGCCTTCTCCTCCTTCTCCGCCGAAGGCTCTGCCTCCCCTCATCCATCCATCCATCCATCCATCAAGCTCAATTCATTTCAGACTCCATCATCATTGTTCTTAGCTCCTGTCAATCCATCTTTGGGCTATAAATAGAGCCAAAAATTGAAGAAAAGGGGGGGCTGCAACCAAAAAAACAAGAAAAGAAAGAGAAACGTCTCCCTGCCTTCAACCCGACGCCACTGATCTCCACCCTCCTTCCCCCCACATCCGCTGCATTTCGCCTCAAAACTCTGACCTCATCAGCACCGCCACGCCACGCCGGTCTCAGCCATCCATCCCACGTCGCCGGAGGTGGCCAAACGGAGGAGAAATCGCCGCCGATCCGCCGGACCTCCTCCTCCATCCCTTCCGATTTACTACGTTTCATCCCTTCTATCTATCACCATTGGCTTCGCCTCGACGAGACGAAGCCAACCCACCCTTTCACGCTACCGGAGATGGCTTGAGTGAAGAGAAAACGACCATAAACGGTTCCGACGTCGGCAGCCTCCTACCTCCCACCAGCGGCTGTTCGTCCTCCTCTGACGCCGTAGACTGCTGTCCCATCCACCGGCGCGCCTCTCTGCCGATTCCGGCGGTTTTCCGCCGCCGCACGGCCTCCCTCCGCTTCACCCGAAACTGGACCACCATTGACGCTCGCGAAGTTGCAGAGAAGAAGAAGAAGTCTGTTTTGTTTGTTTTATTATTTTGTTTTGGTAAAACTACAATTTGCATCATTTCTTTGTTCCTTATATTACTTAGGTCATCAAGTTTTCAAAAGTTTCAGTCCAGTCATCAAACGAGTTTCAAAACTAACAGTTTGGGCACTAGGCCTAAACCTTTTTGTGTTTTAGTTAATATTTTTGGTAATATGACAATCTAAATCGTTTTTTTACTTTATTTTCAAGATATTTTGAGTTTAATTAGCCATGTAAATTACTAATAATTATTTTCTTTTCTTTTATTTTTGGTGTGATTATTTGTCTTTCTTTTTTTTCTTAAAATCAAGCAAAAATCTAAAAAGAACCCGTGGTACCAATTTTGGGCATTTAAAATTAACCATTTTTGTACGTAACTGAAAACGAATCCAGATCTCTCGTAGACCATTTTCAGGTTTCCAATCGACCTAGGAAAAAGATTGGTGGCGACTCTGTACAAACAATCATCGGGATATTACCGATAGGTATTTCCCACGTCGCTACAGATGGCGACTCCGCTGGGGACTGTTCGAGCCACATAAAGGGTTTGATTTTTATTTCTTTGCTTGATTTTTTTTATTTTATTTCATTGCTTTTCATGATCGTTTATTGTACGGATTATGCTTCACTCGAGCACACACAAAGCATGCATTTCGAGCTCCCTACCCGAGCTCTTCGTAACCTATTTTTGTGAATACCCGGGAAAGGCTAGTTGTGTGTGACAACAGTCACCGCACTTTCTCTAGACCGTAGTGGTTAGTAGCGTTGTCCGGTGTGGCGTTAGTCACCCAATGGAACCGCGAAAGCTGCGATTCAATTAATCCTTCCTTACATAACCCTCGTGGGTAAGGAATCGGGCCTTTCTAGTTCGATAGAACTTAGTAAAAGGGATTCGGGAACCTACCATTGGCCTCATTCTTTCAAAAGCCACATTTGCATATAATGACCATAGATCATTCCTCTAAGCTTAACCATGACAAGACACATTATGATACTAATTTGTGTATATGTGGATTTTTTTTTTACTTGATGTTGTAATGCAACTAACAGGTGTTCTTTTATTTTTCTCTCTCGCATTTGCGTAAAACAAACATCATCCTCATGTAAATATTCTTGTTCTTATAATACTCCGCTTTTTAAGTACATAATTAATGTTTCCTTTCTCTTTATACTTGTACATTTTTGTATATACCATTTGTACTAATTGTTGTTCTTTTTCTTTTTGATAACATTCACATACATCATTTTTTCAATTATCAATGACACAATTATTCATCGATCATGCATTTGGTCATTTCTTTTCCACACATGTCACTGTACATCTTCATTCATACACAAATAAAAACATCTTGCAAAAAGAGAAGTGGACATCAAGGAGTTTGAGGACAATTTTATGATGTGATGAAAAACTGATGACCCCCATTTGTGACATGAAAAGACAATTTCTCATGAGTCGTCTTTAAGCCCTGTCTAATACGTCGATCAATACAAATTGATGAATAATTGGAGAAATCTTTGATTTTTACTCGAATCTTTGAGAGCTTGCCAAGATAAATTGAAAGTTAAAGTTATCTAGATTTAGTCCAAAATCTAGAGTACAGTCTTTGTTGCAATGGACCTCTGTTATTCTTTATCTTGAAATAAGAAGGGGTGAATATGCACTTTGGCATCCATTAGCAAAATACCACATCACACTTCAAGCATTCCCTTTTCCGTTTCGGAACTCACTCACCAAGCCACAACATAAACAATGTCATTGATGAGCTAAAGAGAGGATTGGATAGTGACTATCTCGAAGACATAGCTGAATCTGGTACGAGCGATTTCGGTGTGACCCTTCAACTATGAGATTCTTTTTTGAGAAAATATTACCTTACGCAATAGCTCGATGGCTAAAATTACCATCAGAGAGCTCTGTTTACGCAGCAAAAGATCAGTCGTCTCAAAGATTCTTTCCAAAAGAAGAAAACTTCATTCATCAAAAAAAAGAAGTATGAGAACAAAAGAACATTTCAGATCATTGCTACGGTTGAGATCAAGTCAAGTTTCATTCATCAATCTCAAAGTCAGATCAACGGCCATGATGTCTTCATCACATCAATACCCATGACTCTCAAAAATCAAAAAAAAAGAAGAAAAAAAAGGAAAAAGGGTCAATATAAATCCTATTCCGCTGTCTTTAGCTAGAAATGGCTGAAGTTACGAATAGTGCTAGTAGCCATTTGTCTTTGCATTTTAGTCAGAAGTAATCGGGCGTAGGTAGCAACAACTATTTACGCTCGCATGAAAATGACTGAAAATCGCAGGTCAAACAAGGTCTGCCCCGAAAAAAAAATGAGAAAAATGGAGTCATGGAGTCTAAACTGAAAACCTGCAAAGGCGGTTTAGAATGAAGACACGATTCACCAGCCTAATGAACAAGGGGGCAACAAAGAAGTCTCAAGCAATATCAACCAATTCTCAAGTTTCTCAAGAGTAGTTCCACACACCATGAGACTTGGGGGCAACATTTGAGGTCATTCTTGCTGGATAAGGCAGTGATTTCATGATTGGCACTATCAAGTTCTGCAAAGAAGTCAATTGGCTCATCAGTGACATTACCAGACCTTCCGCCTGAACTACTCCACTTTTCATCAGCCCATATCAATGGATGTCATTTACCTTAAAGAACCATTCGGATGATATTCATTCTTCACCTCGATGTCCACACAAAACAATCCTTCATGCTATGAAGCCCTTCCGTTATCCACACATTCCACTTCTTCAAGTTGAAAAAGGAAAGAATAGCAGAGTTATAATAATAACACAAAGATCATCATATATCTTGTCAAGCTCTACAAATTGATAAGAGTTTTCTTTAAGGATCGACCGTTAAACATTAATGAGTATGGATCTTACGTGACATGGTTTAAAGACTCTTGTTGAGAATATGCATTTTTGTGACCACAATGGGGCAACTAGATCATTCACTCATACAATTGTTCTCGGGGCAAGGGAATCCATGAATGGAAAAAAATTGACGATGAGGTAAGATCACTTGAGGCAAGATGAATGACATTCATGGAGCAAGTTGGGTTAAGACTTGTACATCTACCATGCATCATAGACTTTAATCGAAGATCTCCATCATTGGTTTTTAATCGAAGACCATTCTGATTTTTCGAAAGTGTTGTGAACAACTAAAAACATCAAGCATATTCAAAGTCACGATTCATGCATCATACACATTGTCATCATCCATTTTCAAAGGCAGGTTTTCAAGGGAGACATCAATCAAGGACTGGAATGTGCACAATTCGAGTACATCTTAACTCATTTCAAGAAAAAGGGATCTATCTCAAATAAGGGCAGAAAGGTTTCTTCCCAAGATCATACATGATTTTCATCAAGGCAAGTAAGTATGGCTCCTTAGCTTCATCAAAACTCAGGTAAGAGATTCTTACTATTCTATCACATGTCATAAGACAAGTCTACATTTTCACCCAAAGAAGGTAATGAAAGTTCCTTAACCGATTCACATGAGAGAAGGTTTCTCTCCCCGAATGGTAAGAAAGTTCTTCCATTCGTCTCATTCACTCAGTTTTTTCATTAAAGGCAAGGAAAGTTCCTTACCCTTAACCCTTGAGAGAAAGGTTTCTCTCCCTGATGGTAAGAAAGTTCTTCCATTCTCTTCATCCCAAGTCACCGCCGGAGCATCACTCAAAGACGGCATCGGTGCCGTAACTTCTCCTCGAGCTCATTTCAAACGAAAAGTCTGGTCTCGACAGGATCTCTGTTTGCCAAGCATTCATCTCTAACCATTTTGCAGCTCTTGCCCAAGCATTAACAACCCCCTTGAAGTCGTCTGTTTCCCTCCACATAGGTGAAACTCTCCTCCAAAACACTCCCAAGTTCCTAGAGATCCTTTCCCACAATTCAGCAGCCTGTTCTCGTCATCTTCACCGTGCTTCGATGAAACTAACGCCGCCTATGTCGAGTCTCTCATGAGGAAGAAGAAAACTCTTACCATTCCTCTCATTTCATGATTTTGACCAATGATCGCTTTTCACCAACAGTGAGGAAAGGGTCCTCAACCTTAATCGTGAAAGAAAAGTCTTCTTTCGCTGAATGGTAAGAAAGTTCTCACCATTCACTTCGTCTCGATATTTCAATCAAGTCTCTCAACAAAGAAGCTGGAAATGTTCATTCGCTTCTTAAGAGAAAGAAAGGTTTCTTCCCTCTACTAACAACAAGAAGGTTCTTGCTGTTCAATTTTTATCAATCAGTCATCTATCTTTACCGAGCATTGAGAATATTCTCAATCTCGAATTACCGGAGCAAGGAAGGTTCTTTCGCTTCAGAAAGGAAAGAAATATTTCTTCCCTTCACAAACAACAAGAAGGTTCTTGTTGTTCAATTTTTAATCAATCTATCATTCATCTTACTTTTACCGAGCATTGGGAAGGTTCTCAATCTCGCATCTTTGGGGTAAGGAAGGTTCCTTAACCTCGAATAGTGGAAAGGTTTCCGCTATTCAACTCAATAGGAAGGTTCTTATTGAGAGAAGCAAGGAAGGTTCCTTCGCTTCACGAATAATGAGAAGGTTCTTGTTATTCGATTTCAATCCATCAATCAGTCTTTCATCTACTTTCATCAAGCATTGAGAAGGTTCTCAATCTCGCATCTTTGGGGTAAGGAAGGTTCCTTAACCTCGAATAGTGGGAAGGTTTCCGCTATTCAACTCAATAGGAAGGTTCTTATTGAGGGAAGCAAGGAAGGTTCCTTCGCTTCACGAATAATGAGAAAGTTCTTGTTATTCGATTTCAATCAATCCACCAGTCAGTCATCTATTTTTTTTGAGCATTGGGAGGGTTCCCAACCTCACATCTCTGGGGCAAAGAAGGTTCTTTAGCCTCGAATAGTGGAAAAGTTTCCGCTATTCAACTCAATAGGAAGGTTCTTATTGAGAGAAGCAAGAAGGGTTCCTTCGCTTCAGAAGGGAAAGAAATATTTCTTCCCTTCACAAACAACAAGAAGGTTCTTGTTGTTCAATTTTTTTATCCATCAGTCATCTGTCTTTACCGAGCATTGAGAATATTCTCAATCTCGAGTTACCGGAGCAAGGAAGGTTCCTTCGCTTCAGAAGGAAAAAAATATTTCTTCCCTTCACAAACAACAAGAAGGTTCTTATTGTTCATTTTTTTATCCATCAGTCATCTTACTTTTGCCGAGCATTGGGAAGGTTCTCAATCTCGCATCTTTGGGGTAGGGAAGGTTCCTTAACCTCGAATAGTGGAAAGGTTTCCGCTATTCAACTCAATAGGAAGGTTCTTATTGAAAGAAGCAAGGAAGGTTCCTTCGCTTCATGAATAACAAGAAAGTTCTTGTTATTCCATCTCAACTTTCATTCAATCAGTCATTCATCTCACTTTTGCCGAGTATTTGAGAAGGTTCTCAATCTCGCGTCTTTGGGGTAAGGAAACTTCCTTGACTCTAATCAGTGGGAAGTTTTCCGCTGTCAAACTCAATAGGAAAGTTCTTATTGAGGCGAAGGAAAGAAAGGTTTCTTTTTTTCACGAATAATGAGAAGGTTCTCATTATCATAATACTTGGGGCAAAGAAGGTTCTTTAGCCTCGAATAGTGGGAGAGTTTTCACTATTCAACACGATGGGAAGGTTCCTGTCGGGAGGAGCAAGGAAAGTTCCTTCGCTTCGGGAAGGTAAGAAATATTTCTTCCTTTCACGAATAACGGGAAAGTTCTTGTTATTCGCCGGACAAAATTCGGAGTCATCCTACTTTGCATGCTCCATGTTCCATGAATCACGCAAAGGGGGGCACCTGTTGACACCCAATTTTGTCCGGATTAGTAATTTAGGTTTTTTTTATATATTTTTTTTTCATGTGATTTTTGTCGTTATTTTTGTGTTTTTTGTCACCCTTCTGTATTTTATGTGATTTTTATCATTTTGTAGTATTTCATGTGCTTTTTGTCATTTATGTGTTTTTTTTATTGATTTTTTAGAATTTCATGGGCTTTTGTTGTTTATGTGCTTTTTTTTATCATTTTTATGTGCATTTATTACTTTATGTATTTTGTGCCATTATTTTATTTTTAATATGATTTTTATTTACTTATTAATGATAAAAAAACATAAAAAGGAAAAGAAGAAGAAAACTTGCAGACACTCACGAGCCTTCTCCTCCTTCTCCGCCGAAGGCTCTGCCTCCCCTCATCCATCCATCCATCCATCCATCAAGCTCAATTCATTTCAGACTCCATCATCATTGTTCATAGCTCCTGTCAATCCATCTTTGGGCTATAAATAGAGCCAAAAATTGAAGAAAAGGGGGGGCTGCAACCAAAAAAACAAGAAAAGAAAGAGAAACGTCTCCCTGCCTTCAACCCGACGCCACTGATCTCCACCCTCCTTCCCCCACATCCGCTGCATTTCGCCTCAAAACTCTGACCTCATCAGCACCGCCACGCCACGCCGGTCTCAGCCATCCATCCCACGTCGCCGGAGGTGGCCAAACGGAGGAGAAATCGCCGCCGATCCGCCGGACCTCCTCCTCCATCCCTTCCGATTTACTACGTTTCATCCCTTCTATCTATCACCATTGGCTTCGCCTCGACGAGACGAAGCCAACCCACCCTTTCACGCTACCGGAGATGGCTTGAGTGAAGAGAAAACGACCATAAACGGTTCCGACGTCGGCAGCCTCCTACCTCCCACCAGCGGCTGTTCGTCCTCCTCTGACGCCGTAGACTGCTGTCCCATCCACCGGCGCGCCTCTCTGCCGATTCCGGCGGTTTTCCGCCGCCGCACGGCCTCCCTCCGCTTCACCCGAAACTGGACCACCATTGACGCTCGCGAAGTTGCAGAGAAGAAGAAGAAGTCTGTTTTGTTTGTTTTATTATTTTGTTTTGGTAAAACTACAATTTGCATCATTTCTTTGTTCCTTATATTACTTAGGTCATCAAGTTTTCAAAAGTTTCAGTCCAGTCATCAAACGAGTTTCAAAACTAACAGTTTGGGCACTAGGCCTAAACCTTTTTGTGTTTTAGTTAATATTTTTGGTAATATGACAATCTAAATCGTTTTTACTTTATTTTCAAGATATTTTGAGTTTAATTAGCCATGTAAATTACTAATAATTATTTTCTTTTCTTTTATTTTTGGTGTGATTATTTGTCTTTCTTTTTTTTCTTAAAATCAAGCAAAAATCTAAAAAGAACCCGTGGTACCAATTTTGGGCGTACGAAAATTAACCATTTTTGTACGTAACTGAAAACGAATCCAGATCTCTCGTAGACCATTTTCAGGTTTCCAATCGACCTAGGAAAAAGATTGGTGGCGACTCTGTACAAACAATCATCGGGATATTACCGATAGGTATTTCCCACGTCGCTACGTAAATATACTAATATGTTCTCAAAATTCTCTTCCTTTAATATTTTTTTATTGACTTATATCAAATTGTCATATTTCTCTCTCTCTCTCTTATATATATCACATTAATTTTCAAAAACAAAATCCCATAATTAAGTACCCAAAATCATCGAACAAAACAAACCCATAAGATGTCCTCAATAGTGGATTATTGGATGAACGACTTATTAGTCATATATATTGAAAAAGATTTAATTAGCTGTTTTGATCGATGATGATGAAACAATCTTCTAAAATTTTTAGAATACGAGATTTCGTCCGATGATTTGTAGTATTTTATTTATTAAGCTACGTATGATGTATAGTGCTCCCTCCGTGCGCTAATAATTGAACCATTTATTTTAATTATTTCACAGTAGTTAATCTATGATTTTTTTCATGAATCTTTAAATATTTTAAGTTAAATAATTTATATGCATATCAAATAATTTATAACATTCGTTTTCTAGATATTGGTTGAAGGAGAGAGTATAAGATTACATCTTTTAATTTCGTAACATGAATATATATAATTTTGCCCCACATGAATTAAGTCCTGGTCCGCCACCTCCACCGCCATATAGGCAGCCAAATTCCTGCCCGCAGACAACCCAAATCCAGATCCAGGAGCTCATGGCCAGCTCATAGCAGCCCGAGTCTCGCACGCAACAGCCCTTGGCTCGCTCGCGGTAGCCCTGGGCTCATGTGAAGAACCCTAGGCTCACTTGTTGTGGCACTGGGCTTGCGTGCGGCTACTAGGCACTTGCGCGGGGTCATCGGCGATGGTCCGAGGGTTCTCGTGGTGGTTTGGTGGGTTGTGCCGTGGAAGGGAAAATTTTTGAGGTGAAATATATATATATATATATATATATATATATATTAAGTTCAACTAGTACAATAAATTCTAAAATGTTAACAGAAATGTTGACAATGTTAACCGTTGAGGGGTAATTGTAGGTTTCGATATTCTTTAGAAAAGTTTTTGTAGGGTTCTGACAACCGATGGGAAAGTTGTAGGTTAAGCCTAACCTTCGGTTTTTGTAAGTTATGATTCTCAAGTTGATAGATCCACACAACTAACAGAACAAGGAAAAAGAGGACCGCGAACCGGTGGCTGTCCGGTCCGTTTTCGGTTTTGGGGCCTCTTCTTAGAAACCGGCGAACCAGACAAAACCGCGAACGGTTGAACCGGAAACCGCCGGTTTTCAAGAAAAAATGTTTTAAAAAAAATTAAAATTTTTTATTTTACATTTTTAATGCTCATTGTAATTTTAAAGCATATATGTGCTAACTATTTTGAATTTTGATGGATATATGTTCTTGAGTTTATTATAAATTACTTATTTACTTTAACAAATTTAAATTCGGTGAATGACTGCGGTTGATAGTGAAAGTTTCTCACTAAAGACTAAAGAGTTGCTTTCCGGTGTCAAGAGAGAACCCCATTGCTGTTTCCTTACACTATAACAAGTGGTTCATCGAAGTCCCTAAGCTTTTTGTAGCTTCATTTGAGCCCCCCACCTAACTTTAAACTCGAATCAGATTTAACATAACAGACCCAAAGTATTTTAAAGTTACTTTTACATGCTTTCTCTTCCTGTAAAATGAAACTTAGCTCAATAGAATTAAGTTTTATGTCAACGTTACCTGAACATTATAGCACTGAAAGAATCGGAGATGGCTTCAGAGAACCGCTTTTCGTAAGATCCAGTGTCCTGCTCACGGCCGGCCAACGCTCCACAGGTGGCACGAAACATGAGCTTCTTCAGGTAATCTCTCAGGTCGATCGGTATCCCTTTCTCCGATGCGTCGCGCAATTCGATCACTAACCTTCCGGCGGCAGTGTGAAACGCTTCCGCCATGGCTTGGTGGAGCCGCGGATGTGCAAGATAGCTCCTAATTCCATTCCTGTGCAGCCTCCACTCCTCTCCGTCCAAGTTCAAGATACACTTTCCGAAGACATCAACGCGATCCCTCCAGCTGTCGCCTTTGATGTATCCGTTGGAGTTGGTTTGCATTATGTAGCGCACGTCGTCGGGATCCGCCGTCATTAGAACATCAGAGTTAGAGAACCAAGCGAACCGGAGGAGAATGGCGTGGTTGCTGGATTGGAGGAGGTCGGCGATGGCGGGGTGGAGGTTGTGCCAATTGTGAAGCATAAACGGCAGCATTCCCACGACAGGCCAGTTTATTGGCTGTTTTCTGAAGAAACAAGTATGAAACCAAACCAAAGTAGCAGCAAATGCTGCTGCAGTGAAGAGTATCGTTAACATGATGGTTCTAGTTCGTTAGGAACTGTAGAGATAGTCTTCATATATATAGGAACCATAAGGTACTGTTACTCCTTCCTGATAGAATTTTTTGTACGTGAGCTATATTAATTGTCTAATTTTATGAATCAGATTAAGGATTAAATTATCAAATAAAACATACAGAGGGACCATATGGTGATTGATCTAATTACGGGTCAGTAGCTACATTTGATAAAAGACGTGGGGTTTTAATAAGTGTGAGCCGGTAGAGTTTATAGGTCGTTGATAGGTAGGCTCATGACAAACTCTATATAAGGAGAGCTAGGTCCTCACTTAGTCACAACTAACACTACAACGTCATTAGGTCAAAACTTCTGAGTGTGAACTTCTCCACCCATTGGGAGTGCCGGAGAAGACCTACGCTTCATCATTCTTGATTCCGCTGCGTTTTCTTGATGAGAGCCTAAATCAGATCAGATGTTTATTATTCCATGTTAATTGTGTATTCTATACTCTCATGTATGATTTTGTGAAAATGTTAAAATTAATTAACATGTGGTATCAGAATTAATTGCATAATCATAGGATACATGTTAGTTTTACTCGATTTTGATTTTTCGATTGAAATCGTCATTAGTAAATCGAATGCATGTCTGGCATGTTTTGTGGTCAATTGTGGGATCATACTGACCGAACAAAGTTTTTTGTTCAAGCAACTTATTCTTGTTACAATTACTCAAACAATTGTAATTGTCTGTAATTGTCTATTGCTGTTGTTGCTGCAATTTATTTATGTTGTTGGGTAATTAGTTATTGTGGGTAAACGAACAAAAGTTTGCTGTTAATAAATGTTAAGTTTTTGGGGAGAGGTTAGTTGGTGTTTTGGATAGTTTGAGTAGTTGGAAAATTGTTTGGCTAAGTTGAAGGACTTGTTTGAGAATTATTAAAAATGTTGGACTTTATTGCAAGTTTTGTGTATTAGGGATGTGGGAGTACAAGGCTTGTTGGGTTGATGCTCAAATGCTCATTTGAGCCTATTTATAGAATGGGAGAGAGGCTTGCCGACTTATTCAAGTCGGTTCTAAGGTGATAAAGATGTTTATGCCTAACTCTCTCTCCACCACTAGTCTTAGAAAAATTCTACACAATAGTCCCTACTCTAGATTTTTCTACATTCTCTCTAGATAATTATTTTACTTTTCTACCACAAGTTTCATAGATTTTTTCTAGGATATTTCTAGATTAATTTACACATTTAGAATTCTAGAATACTCCTAAATTTTCATCACATTTTTAACACTCCTCCTTGATGCAAATTTGTTGAACGCCAAGCTTCATCCTAAGAGATATGATCATGAGGAGCCTGAATCACTCCGGATGCAAGCTTGAAGATCAAAGGAGATGGATCACTTTTTGAAGCTCATTTTGTTTAGGCGAAGCCCCTGTGCGAAGCCGCCCAGGCAAATGCGAAGCGCCCATGTTTCGGCGAAGCCCCGCGGCGAAGCCACCCATGCGAGGCCTCCCGGCGAAGGCCCCGTGCGAAGCCTCTAGGCGCAAGCGAAGCCGCCCAACCTCCAGGCTAAGTCCCAATAATGCATTTTGTATTTCCCTTCCATTTTCACATAAAATACAATTTATGGAGAAATGGAATGGATAGGAGTAGGTAGCCAGCAATGTCACTTCCATCACCATCCCTTCCAATCCCTTAATTCAAGGATCTTGGTCCCCTAACCCATACCTCCCATAAATCCCACCCATGCTTCCTTCTACTATAAATGGAGGAGCTTTCTCTTGTAATAGACAGAACTAATTTTAAGAAAAGCTTGAGAAGGAAAATTCCTCAAGCCCTTTATGGTTCTCACTTCTATATTCGCCGCCAGCCCTTGAGGTGCCCTCGCCGGCCCTCAAGATGTATCTCGAGTATTGCCCCGTCACCCTGAGCGGGGAGGTGCTCGAGCCGCAACCATCGACCCCGGCACTATTCCGATTATTGCCCAACCTCGTAGTTGGGAGGTGATCGGAGCCACTTCTACCTTCTCCGCCCGCTTTTGGAGCTCCCGCAAGCTAGATCCGTCGGATTGTGTGAATCCCGCCCCGGTGATCACATCAATTGGTATCAGAGCCATGCTGCTTGAGGGAGTTCGTTTGTGTTTTCTTCTCTCCACGGAACCATCGAGAAGTTGAAGAACAGAAAGTCCACTTCTTCTCCTCCTCGGTAAGTTCCAACTTCGTTGCCTCTGTATTTTCTTTTCCCGGATTGTTAAGAAGCAGAAGAGAAGGCATCAACCCGTTCTGCTCAAACTTAGCAAGTCCGCCTCTGTGCCTTGGTTGCCCCTGTGATTTCTTTTCCCGGAGCTGTGGAGAAGCAGAGGAGACGGTGCCCGTTTGAGAATTATACCTTGTATTGCCCAACCTCGTAGTTGGGAGGTGCACGGTGTTCAAAGACGGAGTCCGGCATTTCTGTGAGCGAATACCAAGTATTGCTCAACCTCGTAGTTGAGAGGTGCTTGGTGCTCAACCTTTACAACTCCTTCCTTGTCGCCCCTGTAACTATGAATGTTATTATGTATATAAGTTAATTTTCTTTGTACCGGGAGGAACTCTCACCTCGGATTCGAGGACGAATCCTTTTGAAGAGGGAGAGAATGATATGATCATGAGGAGCCTGAATCACTCCGGATGCAAGCTTGAAGATCAAAGGAGATGGATCACTTTTTGAAGCTCATTTTGTTTAGGCGAAGCCCCTGTGCGAAGCCGCCCAGACCAATGCGAAGCGCCCATGTTTCGGCGAAGCCCCGCGGCGAAGCCACCCATGCGAGGCCGCCCGCCGAGGGCCCCGTGCGAAGCCTCTAGGCGCAAGAGAAGCCGCCCAGCCTCCAGGCTAAGTCCCAATAATGCATTTTGTATTTCCCTTCCATTTTCACATAAAATACAATTTATGGAGAAATGGAAGGGATAGGAGAAACTAATTTTAAGAAAAGCTTGAGAAGGAAAATTCCTCAAGCCCTTTATGGTTCTCACTTCTATCTTCACCGCCAGCCCTTGAGGTGCCCTCGCCGGCCCTCAAGATGTATCTCGAGTATTGCTCCGTCACCCGAGCGGGGAGGTGCTCGAACCGCAACCATCGACACCGGCATTATTCCGATTATTGCCCAACCTCGTAGTTGGGAGGTGATCGAGCCACTTCTACCTTCTCCGCCCGCTTTGGATCTCCCGCAAGCTAGATCCGTCGGATTGTGTGAATCCCTCACCGGTGATCACATCAATATCCCTTCTTCCTCCCGACTCACTTGGATCCCGAGGAAGTAATGCATCAAGCCCAAGTCGTTCATTTCGAAAGTCTTCATCATATCTTCCTTGAAGTCTTGAATCATCCTCTTATTATTCCTGTGTAGATTAGATCATCTACGTAGAGAGAAACGATGAGAGTGTTGTTACCTTGGGTCTTGATATAGAGTGTTGGGCCAACTTGACATCTAGTTGATGGATTCTCCATTTTTTTGGGCAACAAGAGCAATGAATGCTCGAATTATATCTAGCCTCGCGACCAGAGCAAAGGTTTTAGTGTAGTCAATTTTTGGTAATTGTGAGTAGCCCTTAGCCACTAGTCTTGCTTTGTGCTTTTGTATTGTCCCATCGGGATTAAGATTTGTCTTGTATACTCACTTAACTCTGATGATGTCTTTGTCTTGTGGCTGATCCACCAACTCCCATGTATTGTTTTTATCGATCATTCTGATCTCCTACCTCATCGTATTCACCCATGTTTTATGTTTTGCAGTAGCTTCATAGCTATCAGGCCCTACCATTGTATAGAAACATGTTTCGTATAGCTCGATAAGTGACTTAGTCTCAAGGGTTGGCGACGAAGATAGAAGTGAGAACCATAAAGGGCTTGAGGAATTTTCCTTCTCAAGCTTTTCTTAAAATTGGTTTCTCCCTATTACAAAAGAAAGCTCCTCCATTTATAGTAGAAGGAAGCATGGGTGGGATTTATGGGAGGTATGGGTTAGGGGACCAAGATCCTTGAATTAAGGGATTGGAAGGGATGGTGATGGAAGTGACATTGTAGGCTACCTACTCCTATCCCTTCCATTTCTCCATAAATTGTATTTTATGTGGAAATGGGAGGAAAATACAAAATGCATTATTGGGACTTAGCCTGGAGGCTGGGCGGCTTCGCTTGCGCCTAGAGGCTTCGCACGGGGCCCTCGCCGGGAGGCCTCGCATGGGTGGCTTCACCGCGGGCTTCGCCAAACATTTGCGCTTCGCATTTGCTCGCGCGGCTTGCACAGGGCCTCGCCTAAACAAAATGAGCTTCAAAAAGTGATCCATCTCCTTTGATTTTCAAGTTGTCGATCAACTCCTTCCTCCTCGCATAACTTGTCAAATTCCCTTGATGTGTACTCCTTTCCTCTGTCAGAT
The DNA here is from genome assembly GCA_024586325.1 of Stellera chamaejasme. Taxonomy (NCBI): domain Eukaryota; kingdom Viridiplantae; phylum Streptophyta; class Magnoliopsida; order Malvales; family Thymelaeaceae; genus Stellera; species Stellera chamaejasme. The sequence goes on along the minus strand of CM044981.1, from coordinate 49,954,047 downwards.
TTTAGCATCGGTTAACCACTTTGTTTTTCCACCGGATGCTTGAATTTTTTTGAATATTCCAAATACTTGTGATTTTTATTTCATGAAATAAACCAAGTCATTCTAGTGAAGTCATCAATAAAGAGGATGAAGCACCTGTTATTGCTCAAAGTGATTGTCCTCATCAGTCCGCAAACATCTGTGTGAACCAGCTCTAGTGGCATTTTGGCTCTCTAGGATGCTTAAGATGGAAATGGTTGTCGGTGTTGTTTACCAAGTAGGTAGCCTCACACGCCTCCTTTGTAACTTCTATTTTTGGTAGATCTTTGATCATGTTGTTTTATTGAAGAGTCTTCAGCCCTTGAAGATTAAAGTGCCCAATCAGTTTATGTCATAGCCAAGAATTGTTCTGCTGAGCCTTCATGGCAACCTCGGTTGTGTGCATCGATTGAATAGGGAAGGTTCTCTTCTTCATTTTGATTTTGGCGATGACTAGATCTATGTCCGCCTGTAGATTTTCTACTAGATGCGGGACCCAAAGAACGTCATGTATGTACCGAGTGCCTTTTCTTGTTTGGACAGCTACAGTCCCTTTTCCAGCGATCTTGATGGATTTCTTGTATGCTAGTTGCACCCTCGAACTGTAAGTGGTGTCTAATTTGGAGAACACCTCTTGATTTGGCGTCATATGATTGCTGCAGGCACTGTCCACCAACCATGTATCTTTGCTTTGTTCTGCAGCAGATTGGCAGACGTAGAAGATATTTTCCTCATCTCCTTTCTCCTCGGAATAGCTGGCTTGATAATTTTTGCTTCCTTTGGAGCGGCGGTTTTCTCTACCTTTTGCGATTCTGACGTTTTGGTTGTCCTCGGAACCAACAATCTTTCTCCAAGTGATTTGCCTTTTTGCAAATTCCGCAAGGAGAATTTGTTGATTTCCTAGGATTTTCTCCTTGACGAGAATTTATGTTAGATATTTTCTTATTACTTTGGGATTTCTGAGACTGATTTTTGGATTGAAAGGCACTTTCAGATGGTTCTTCGTGATGCCTATTCATCATTTTCTCTCTTGCTTCAAGTGAGCCTATGAGTTTAGATACCGATAATGATGCTATATCTTTTGTTTCTTCTATCACAGAGATTATTGATTCAAATTTCTCTGGAATAGAATTTAATATTTTCTCAACAATTTTCTGGTTTGAGATTTTTTTCATCATAGGCTTTCATTTGATTAACTATTTCAGTTAATCTAGAATAATATTCATTAATTGTCTCAGAATCCCTCATTTTTGTATTTTCATATTCTCGCCTTAAACTTTGAAGTCGTACAACACGTATCTTGGCGATCCACGAAATTCCTCTTGCAATATGTCCCAAGCTTGCTTCGCACTTGAAAAAATTGTGTATGCCACTGCTGTTGCGGGGTGAAGAGTGTTTATGCATCTCTTGCTTGATCGTCCTCCAACTTTGCTTGTTGTGTCTCATTTAAGTTTGCTTGTTGTGTCTCATTTAATGTGGAAATGTCATCAAGAACATTGATTCCCTTTTGAACAATATTCCACGCTTTTGAGACATAAAATATGTCTTCATTTAATGCTACAATAATCATAGTTTTCACTAGAGAAAACCGGTAGACAGACTGACTTGGCTATTTTTGAAGTAGCCATTGGTAAGGTGTCTATGGTTTGTGGAGCTTAGTTTTGGAAGTTTGGTTTCCTACGTCCAAGTAGATGACCGGACAAAGCTCGATACTCTTTGTTAAGTTTTTGGGAGAGGTTAGTTGGTGTTTTGGATAGTTTGAGTAATTGAAAAATTGTTTAGCTATGTTGAAGGACTTGTTTGAGAATTATTAAAAATGTTGGACTTTATTACAAGTTTTGTGTATTGGGGATGTGTGAGTACAATGCTTGTTGGGTTGATGCTCAAATGAGCATTTGAGCCTATTTATAGAATGGGAGAGAGGCTTGCCGACTTATTCAAGTTGGTTCAAGATGATAAAGATATTTATGCTTAACTCTCTCTCCATCACTAGTCTTAACCACTAGTCTTAGGAAAATTCTACACAATAACCCTACTCTAGATTTTTCTACAATAAACAAAACTCATCAGTCAAAGCCAAGGTAAAGAGATCGGCAGCATGGAAGCCGCGGGACCTCGCGATCGGCTGGAAGCTGCGGCGGACTGCTGGGCCGCTGGGGTTCGGCCATTCTGGCAGAGGAGGCGGTGCTAATTCGCTGAGTTGGCTAGTTCGCTGGTCTGGTGGAGGCCGGAGCATCCAAGGCCTGCTTGTCGCTGTTGGCTGCTGGCTTCGACCCGAACGCTGGCGGTGGTGACAGAGCTCAGAGGGTTGCGGCGGAACGACAGTAGCGCGCTGACCGGCGGGGATGCACTCTTAGGGTCGGCCGAAGGCCGGAGTCGAGGCGGCGGCGGCAAACCAGGAGAAGAACGCTTTCTGCATTCTGCAAGTCGAACAAAGAAGAAGATGATTTAGGGTTTCTCTGGTAAACCCCAATTCGGTCCACTAAACTTTTTCTTTTTTCGTTTTGGGCCCTAAGTTTTATTTCATTCAGTGACATCCGGTTTAGTTGCTGAAATGAAATAATAGCCCTCAAATCTTTCTGGTTCATTCAAAATAGCCCCACCCTTTTCTGTAAAGGACCTAAAGCTGCTGTTTTGACTAGAAAAGCCCCTAAACTTTCCTAAAGCTAAATAAAGTTTATAATCATGCAATAAAAGTTAAATTCACTTTAATTAAATAGACATATACAGTTTTAATGTCTCATAAGTAAAATTAAAGCGAATATGCATGATAAATAATTATTTCTTTTGGATTAAATTACACAAATAATTATGACAACATATGACTTGAGAGAAATTCAAGTGTATTAATTCTCTTATTTGGTAAAGTCATATGAATTTCTAAATTGAGCCCTTGATTGCCGGATTGTGAAGGTAACATAAAGGTGTTTCCCATTGTGGGAGGGTTTTATGAGGTTTATTAAATTGTTGCCACCAAAGTGGCCGATTTGATGTGTTGACACCCGATTTTTGCGGAATACTAAAATCTAATTCGTAACTTTTGATTTTTGGTATTATTTTCGTATTTTTCATTTTTACGTGATCTTTGTCATTATTTTATGTGATTTTTGTCGCTTTCATCATTTTCGCTCATTTTTCATTATTTTTCTTCGTAGTTTTATATCATTGTCGTATCTTTCGTCGGTTTCGTTATTTTAATGAATTTTTTTATTATTTCGTGTCTTTTGTTAATTTCGTTAACTTTTGTCATTTTTATTGTTTCGTTCATTTTTATTATTTCATATGCTTTTGTCATTTTTGTTATTTTCATGAACTCTTGTCATATTTATTATTTTAGTATGTAATTTGTCATTTTATATTCTAGTCATTTTTATTGTGATTAAATTGTGATTTTCTTTTTAAAAAAGAAGGAAAGAAGAAGAAAAGAAAAGAAGCTGACCTGGGAAACATCAGCCCGTCGGCAACATTTGCTGAAGGAGCCTCCAGCCCTTGTCCCTGCTGCCATGAAGTGTCAAGCTTGTTGGAGACAAGCTCTCCATTTTCACCATTGAACAAAGCTTGATCCTATGGGCAAAACACAAAAAACGGGCTATAAATTGCACCAATTTTGCAACCAATTGGAGAGGAGGCTGCAACCAAAAACAAGAAAAAAGAGAAACGTCCTTCAACCCGACGCCACCGTCCTCCACCTGCTCGCCTTCCATCCGCTTCCTCTCATCAACAAACTCCGACCTCATCAGCACCGCCACCTTACACTGACATCAGCCAGCCCATCCAAGTCACCGGAGACGCTAAAACGGAGGAGAAATCGCTGCCGACCCGCCGGAGCTCCTCCCCACCCCTTCCGATTTGCTACTTTTCATCACTCTTATCCATCACCATTAACTCCGCCACGACGAGACGAAGCCAACCCACCCTTTCACGCTGCCGGATACGGCCTGAGCACGGAGAAAACACCGACAATCCGATTCGACGTTAGCCACCCATTTTCTCTACAACCGAGCTCCATTCACCGCGCCACCGCCGCCACCACCCTCTTCGGCTGCCGCCGGGACGACCTGCAGCCTCTCCGCCGCCGAAAAGCCGACTCTGGTGCCGGCCGCCGTCAGCTCCGTCGCCGGCGCACGCAACGTGAAGAAAGAGAAGCTGCTGTAGCAGTTTTAAACTTTTGTGAAATTACAACTTCAGTCCCTGTCCCCCTATTTTCTATCTTTTGTCACTTAAATCCCTTTATTTGTCCACAGTTTCATTCAAGCCGCTCTTTCAACTTTAAAACTCTACACTTTGGGCACTAAGCCTAAACCTTTCTTGTGTTTTAGTTAGGATTTTTGTTATTATGTCAATTTAAATTTATTTTAATTTTATTTTCAAGATATTTTGAACTTTTATTAGTCATGTGAATTACTAAAAATCCTTTTCTTCTATTTATAGTTTTATTATTTGTTTTTTTCTTTATTTCTTAAAATCAAGCAAAAATCTAAAAAGAACCCGTGGTACCAATTTTGGGCGTACGAAAATTAACCATTTTTGTACGTGAATCGGCGAACGATTCCGGATCCCTCGTAGACCATTTTCGGGTTCCCAATCGACCTAGGAAAAGATTGGTGGCGACTCCATGTCGAAACCACGTCGCTATAGATGGCGACTCATTTGAGGACTTGTCCGCCACAAAGGGGGTTTGTTTTTATTTATTTGATTGATTTTACCCTTTTTTTATTAAGTTTCCATTGTATATATAGTAATTTACACTCTCACAAATACACACACAAAACATACTTGTTGCATTCATATCATTGAGCTTCCTACCCGAGCTCTAAACAACACAAGTTCTTTCTAAGCGGAATATGGTGTCGTTGTACTTGTGAAATGTTATTCTTCAAGCCTTCATTGTTTCCTAGTAGGGAAGTAGTGCTAGCCCCGTGGGATTAATATTCCCCGCATGGACTCACGAAAACCTACGACCCGGGTTAATCCATTCCTTACATGTCCCTCGTGGGTAAGGATTGGGCCGTCGTTATTCAACGATGGGATCTGGGAACCATCATAAGCCTTTTGGTTAAACCTATCCCTGCATATAGTTCACTCGTACCTAACACTTAGAACTGACCTTAGGTTTCTCTACCCATTATTGTTTTTTCACCTCTAGGTGTGATTCATGTCTCACATTCTAGTCATATTGTACAATCTACCTAGGATATGTTTCGTCTTTGGTTTGGATTAATTTTTCAGCATCAAAAGTGAGCGGTGGAAACAACATCGGAGGAACAAGTGCGAGACTCTAGCGACATGTTAGGAAGCTCAAGATCGCACGAGATTGGCTAGCCGCACAAGTCAGCCCGGACGTGCAACCAAGGCACCCAGTGACTACACCGAGCTATGTCACCGCACGCCACCCGAGCCCGGTTGCGGAGGCGGGGGCGCCGGGACGCCGGAAGCGGAAGCCGGAAAACAAGAGATGGCAGGTCATTCGAGACCCGCCGCGTAGCGGACCCAGCGGAAGGATTGTGGAAGCAAACTAACGGAAATTTCATGCGTATAACCAAAATAAAATGCAACCATACAATTCATGCATTAGCAGAGTAAGCCCCGCCCTCCGTGGGACGAGTGCTTACGCACCAAAACATAGACGCATACGAGTTCACAGAACCTAAAGTATCTAGCAAGCGCCAAGCGCGAGAAGCAGTCTGAGCAGAATATATGAATATATACGAAATACAATCATCACAATGAACCGAGAAAATATGCACATGCGGCTACGAGCCAAGCCTAGGACTAAGCATCAAATACCTCGCGCGGGATTCAGATCCAAAAGACAATCCCGGCCCACAAGGTACTGCTGCTGCTCAACACAACCAAGGCAGAAGCCTCGCGGACACCTACCCGCTGGCTTAGCAGACCTACACGAAATCCAAAACAGAACCCAAAAAGGGTGAGTCCTAAAAGGACCCGTAAGGGATTTGGGGTAAGATAAGCATATGTAACCTGCAAAACAGAAAGATAATAATATACGAGAATATATGCGAGAAAACAGAATATAGTGCATGTAATAAAAGCAGACCAGAATCCCGAAGGATGTGCGATACTAAATTGCCATAAACCCTTATAACCAATCGTAGCATGACCTCCCTCTAAGGGAGTCGAAGCCGAAGCTATTACGGAAGCATGGTGCACCAGTGGGTAGCGAACCCACAACTGTCGTAGGGTTAATAGACAAAGTATGCCACAAGGCATACACCTACAAACGTAGGGTTAACAGACAGGGTATGCTACAAGGCATACACCTACAGATCACAGAACTTACCTTAAAACATACACCTACAGACTACAGAATATGCTCTAGGCATATAATACTGAAATACCTGCAGAACAGAAAATGAAACTAAACATACACCTATCTTACCAAAAATAGCAGAACCAAACCCTTACCTCACAATTCCAGAGTATTAGACCGATTCTGGACGATTTCCAAACCACGACCCGAAACCCGAAACCTCTCTTTTCCTAACTTCCGGATCCCAGAATCTGTCAATTCAAGCTAAATTAGCAACCTTACCAACCACACTACCAAACTACACCCCCGACCCCAAAACCGAAAATCCGGCAGAATTTCCGTAAAATTCCAGATTTCCACAGAAATGTCAGAATTCAGAACCAATCTAGACAATGCAAGATTATACATTGACAAACATCATACAATAAGCAGAACTGATCAAATCCAACCTTAAACCCTTCTTTACCCGCCATTTTCCGATAATCCCGCTTAATTGTAACTTTTCCATTTCTTAACCGAATTCAACATTTCAAACTTCCATCCACTCCTAAATTCAAGCCCAACACCATATTAACCTCCAATTTAACCAAAATGAACCTCCAACATTGAAAAAGAATCATTCCAACAATTTGATCCTTAACCAATTTTTCACCACACTTCCAAATCAAACCACACAAGCTTCTAATTAATCACACTAATCACCAATTCCATTTCTTAACCAACATTACTAACCAATTGCATCAAAATCAACAAAACCCCTTTCCTATTCAATTCGGCCAAAAGGAGGATTCCTCACCCAACTTCCATTTCAATCCAAACAAAGTTCCATTAGCACTCTTTAATCACCAATTGCAATTATTAAGCAAGATCACTAACCAATTTCACCTAAACAACCACAACATCTTCACTAATAATTCGGCCAAAGAGGGCTTTTTCCCTCAACTTGTTTTCCATCAAATTGAATCCACACATAAGCTTAGAATCATGCTAGGATTAACATACTTGAAGCATGAACCAAGATAACAAACACACATCATTTTGAAAAATTCCAAGAATTTCGGCAATTTAGGGTTTTTATCCAAGGTGTGTTTTCCAAAATCCAACACTTGATTAATACTCCCATACCACCCAAGAACAACATACTAAAACATGGGAGGAAGAGAATCATCCTAGCTTATAGCTAAGAACAAACCCAACATTTACCAAAACTCTTCTTTTCTTCACTAATCTACCAAACTAATGAGAAAAGAGGAGTTAGGGAGGTACTTACCACTCAAAGCACCCAAAACCTCTTTGATTTGAGCCAAGATGAAGAACTTCAAGCTTGGAGCAAACTTTCATGGAGGTTTCGGCAGCAGCAAAGCAAGAGGAAGAAGAAGAGAAGTGATGAAATAATAACCCATTTAAGAAAATATAAGCCTTTTATATTTTCTTCCTTTTTTTCCCATCCCTCTCAACTTAAATGAAAATAGGACATGTGTCCCACTAATCACACACACACCCACACTTGCTGCCGAAAGAAAGGGCTGCTGCTGCTGCCCATGCTGATTTCTTTTGATTTTTGTGGCCAATTACTAATTAACTCCCAATTTTTTCCGAAAGTTCCAATTCTTTTTGCCCAAAAATAATTACCGAATTCCAAAATTAACGAAACTTGGACACAACCTCAGAATATTATAACATTCACAGAACATTTTTCAGAAGTTCATTTACCAGTCCAGAGTGTCCTACGAGCTCATGAACCCGAACCAAAACCCGACGTGCGGCGTGTCAACCTTAACCGAAATTCCGTCACTCCAAAATTCTATAAAAATACCCATAAATTCCATCTTAAATTATAACACAACTTACCCAAAAGCCGTCAGAAAATTTCCATCCCGAGCCCCGGGATTCCCGTCCCGAGCCCCGGGAGTCGCCCGGAACCGAACGTCCCGCCCCAAATATTAAACTCCCCAACCACCACTGGGACGTTTCCACGACTCCAAAACTACCAACCGCATCCCAAACTGAGATCACGAGAGTGCTACCGAGCCCGCTGTACGTCCCGAGGCGACCCCGACAACCACCCGGTGACAGAAAAATATTTTCGGCGGAAACGTCCGGGGGACCCACACGACCTCAAATACGGAAGGGTTCGCCAAAATGATACTCGGATAGGTCTCGGAAGCCGTCTGAACGCCGAAAACGTGACCGCAGCTAAAACCGAGCCCGGGTCACCCTGCCGCAACCCGCTCGGGGTGGCCGTAACATTCTCCCCCTTAGAACTCTTGGTCCTCCAAGAGTAGCTGAACCAACCAGACAGTGTCGCTACCAACCATTAAATATGAACAGCCATCTAACCCAGAACAATCTGACCACCGTACTGGTGCGGCGGTATTGGTAGTTTAGACCTCCATACAGAGCCTCACGGCGTCCAACCCTACGGGTGCATCTTATTGCACCCAGTCGAGTTGCGGTATTTCTACCAGACAACCCCAGGCAGATGCCGAACCTAAGTCTAACCGATCCACAACAGCTATCACGGAAGACATCACGTAAAAGCGAGAAATAGTTGGGGGTAAGGGCAACCTAACAACTTACTGCGGAAACTCATGAGAACCGATATAACTCGGGGTAACTTGCCCGCCTACCAAATCTTCTTGTCCATCAGATCGGTGCTACCTCAGTCAAATTACGCCACCAAACTCGATTCCGAGGATCCTACGGCGACGGTTCGTATAAGCGGTGGTGCGATGCGTTCGCGGTTTTAATCCGCGCCTATAACAATCTGATCTTCGCCGTAGTCTCCTCAAAAGCTCGGGTCCCGGCTTAACCCCATCGACGCATCTGTCCAGCGGTATGGTGTCATACACCTCCTCCGTACAACACCTCATATGGTGCCATGTCAAACGTAGTAAAGCAATTGTTGTATGAGAACTCTATCAAAGTAATCGCTAGTCCCAAACTCCTCCAAAATCCAAAGTACAGTTCGCAACATACCCTCCGATATCGAATCACCCGCTCCATTGTCCGTCCGTCTGGGTGATAAGCGGTATTCGGATGGAGTCGCGTGCCCAATGCTTCATGAAAAGCAATCGAACCGTCTTTGTAAAACGCGGATCACGGTCGAGATTCAATGGAGTCTCGGTGCTCCATGTAAACGCATACAATCTCCACGATGTAAAGCCGGGCAAGCTTTTCCGGAGGGTCTATGACCGAATAAGCGAAAGTGTACGCACTTTGTCACCGATACACAAAACCCAGATAGCATCATGATGAAACCGTGTCGGGCGGTGCGGTCAGAAAGTCCATCATAACATTACCCCACTTCCAGACTGGAATGGCCAAAGTCTGCAGTGTCCTGCCGGTTCTCGATGCTCACACCGCTCAGTGTGCCCCCTCTAAAATCTCATTCCGTAACTCCCGATCCTCCGGTACATAAAGGCAATCTCGGAAGTATAGCAATCCCTGCCTATCTTGAAACGTCGGTAACAAATAAATACTTATTTTCCACAGATAACTTATTCAATACAAAATATATACCTTGAGCTTAGCGCATCCTATCAAGCCACTCAGAATGTATAATAAGTGTAATAACCTGAGCACGCTCCCAGAGCTGCCACCTGTGCCAAAGGCACGTCAGACCACTCTTCTCAGACCAGTCACCGACATTTCCTCTCTTAATTAAGCCGGTATACTTCCTGCTCGAGCATCGGCAACCGCGTTGCCCTTGCCGAGAGATGTACCCGATACTACAATCATAGTCCTTAATGTATTCGAGATATCTGCGCTGCCTCATGCTAAGCTCCTTCGTATGTGAGATATTTCAGACTTATGGTCGGTAAGAATTGAAATTTATTACCAAACAGATAATGCCTCCATTGTTTCAGCGCATAGATCACTGCAGCTAACTCCAGATCATGTGTCAGTCAGTTCAGCTCATGCGGTCGCAGCTGCCTCGACCCATAAGCTACCACAAAACGCTCCTGCACCAACACACACCCCAAACTGGATGTGGTAGCATCCGTATATATCACATACGGTAAGCTCGGATCTGGAAGAGTCGAATCGGAGCGTTAGTCAAGCTGCCGTTTCAACTCCTGAAAATTCTGCTCACACCTATCGGACCGGATAAGCGGTTGACCCTTCTTGGTCAACCGCGTGGCGGTAATGCGAATAGAAAATCCCAGTACAAACCTCCGATAAAATCCTGCTAAGCCAGGAGCTCTTGATCTCCGTACCGTGGTAGGTTGTTTCGATCCTGAATCGCCCTCACCTTTTACGGATCCACGCAGACCATGCTCGAGATATAATGTGTCCCAGAAAGGTGACTTCCCGAATCCAGAACTCACACTTTGAGAATTTAGCATAAAGCTGATGTTCCCAAAGTGTCTGCAGAACTACCCTCAGATGCTCCCGATGCGAGTCCTCATCTCAAAATAAATCAGAACATCATCGATAAAAACCACCAGAAATGAGTCCAAGTATGGTCGGAATACCCGATGCATCAGATCCCTTAATGCCGCTGGAGCATTGGTCAGCCCGAACGGCATGACCGTAAACTCAAAGTGTCCACATCGGGTGCGGAAAGCAGTCTTAAGTATGTCCTCTTTCTTCACCCTAAGCTGAAAGTACCCAGATTGGAGGTCAATCTTTGAGAAAACTCTCGAACCCCAAAGTTGATCAAAAAGATCGTCAATCCCTAGCAACGGATACTTATTCTTCACAGTAAGTGCATTCAACCGCCCGTAATCAATACAAGGTCGGAGCGTCCCATCTTTCTTCTTAGCAAACAGAACCGGAGCACCCCACGGTGAAGTGCTCGGTCGGATGAAGCCCTTCTGCTGTAATTCCTCCAACTGCCTCTTTAACTCCTGCATCTCAGAAATGGGGATCCGATAAGGAGGAATAGATATCGGAGCAGTACCCGACTGCAGGTAAATCTCAAACACAATTTCCCGCTCTGGTGGTAATCCGGGCAACTCCTCCGGAAATACCTGCGGAAAATCTCGAACCAATGGTAAACCATCCAACTTCAACCTAGTATCAGCCTCATTCAGATCATAGCATTCCCCTACACCAACTATCGGCGGTGATCCGAATCAGAGCTCCTTGCGTCTTTGCGATAGTCAAACCGATCAGTCGTGAGAGGTAGTACCTCTCCGAGAAACCATAATGGTACGGGTTGCACAATCAACGTGCACGAGTTCTTGGATAGCCAGTCCATTCCAAGAATAACATCATAGTCCGGCGTGTCTAAAACCAACAGATCCGATACTATCATGTCCGCCTACAGATATCGTACAACCCCGTACCATCTCATTGGAAAACAGAAACTGACTTCCTGCAGTTTTTACTAAATGCGTTTGAGGCAAAGTACTAACAGACAGATGCAGAGATGTAACTCCTTTATGTGTTACAATGGAATCAGATGCTCCAGTATCAAATAATGCATGAACCGACACCTCATTCAGAAATAAAGTACCCTGCCTTACAGTCAGAGGGCAATCCCGTACCCAGTGAGTGTCAGACCCGCAACGTAAACATCGGCCCTCCTGCCTGTAACAAAGTTGACCGAGGTGATACCTACTACTAAACTACCTAGGCCTGTTCGGCCATCCAGAAATCTGTCGGGGTCCCTGCTGTATGGAACCCCTCCATACTCCCCTGACCTCATTGCAAGGTGAGACAACCCTCAACCTCCTCTTGCTCGAGGATTTGAGCCCTAATAACCGCTTCCCGAAACAAAGTAATGTCTAAAGGTCTCAAAGCCCGCCTAAACTCGGGCGCAATCGGCGAATAAACCTCTTGGTCTTCTATTCTTCCATTCCATAGTACTATGGTACGTAGTAAACCAACCGATCAAACTCTCACTCATACTCTCCGACAGTCCTGTCTCCCGATGAAACTCAACAAGCGTGCGACACAGATTCTGGCTACATCCCCACCGCCTTTGCTGGGGAAAATGTAACCTCCCAGGAGTTTGTCAACACCTGCAAACCAAATCTCTACTACCCCAGACCTTTCTCGGTCATTGAACCTCGGGGGGGTTCAAACTCTAAAACCTCTCCAAAAGTCTGACCTCGCACTGGTGCCCCAGATCTCCTCGTCGTTAATAGGACCGACGAGAAGTCTAGGTGTCGTAGTGACCACCCTTGTCGGAGTCACTCACTTACCGATCCCAAAACTATGGCAAGCGGTGGCTTAAGTCTCGCTATCACCACCTAATCAAAATGCCCATACCGTGACATAAACAGATTTTCCCCGCCCTCTGCCGCCCCGAACCAGCTAGGCTGGCGGGTAATACCAAATCGAGAGAGGGTCCCTGCGACCACCAAACCTCGGGCGGTGAGTGTGGTTGTTCGGACCACAGGTTACGCTGAACCCGTATCCTATTCCACGGAGGTGTGGGATCCCAGTCCCGCCTCCGGTACCAAATCACGCTATCTACGCGTGTTAACCATATCTCAAAAATTTCAGACCAAACAGAGTCCAGACAAAAATCGGTCACTCCTAATCTCTACAGAAGCTAGCAGCAGTTTTCTAAGGCTCTGTAGTGCAATGCAGTACTTGACACAGAAGTTACTTCTCAGAATGATAAAATCATGCATTTCACAGAATCACAGAAGCAGTTCATGCTTATTTCACCAAATCTTTTCCTAACACACAATTTTACGTACCTGAAACTTTTCCACAATCCCTTACTCATAATACTTTTACCAGAATCCAGAAATCCCGAGTTCCGAAATCTGCAACTATCAGGATAACTTGAAGGATCAACTTTGTTCCACAATTTTATTTTGAAGTGGTTCAAGTAAGGAGGTGGCCAATCTCCGTACCAAACCATTCTAAAATAAAATGTACAACAAAGTCGTCACTACAAGTCACCACTGACGACCAATATGGTCACTAACCTGGCTCTGATACCAACTTGTCACCGCACGCCACCCGAGCCCGGTTGCGGAGGCGGGGGCGCCGGGACGCCGGAAGCGGAAGCCGGAAAACAAGAGATGGCAGGTCCATCGAGACCCGCCGCGCGTAGCGGACCCGAAAACGGAAGGATTGTGGAAGCAAACTAACGGAAATTTCATGCGTATAACCAAAATAAAATGCAACCATACAATTCATGCATTAGCCACAGAGTAAGCCCCGCCCTCCGTGGACGAGTGCTTACGCACCAAAACATAGATGCATACAGAGTTCACAGAACCTAAAGTATCTAGCAAGCGCCAAGCGCTGAGAACAGATACAGACCAGAATATATGAATATATATAGAAATACAATCTTCACATCAAACCAGAAAATATGCACATGCGGCTACAGAGCCAAGCCTAGGACTAAGCATCAAATACCTGCGCGGGATTCAGATCCAAAAGACAATCCCGGCCCACAAGGTCTGCTGCTGCTCAACACAACCAAGGCAGAAGCCTCGCGTACACCTACCCCGCTTGCTGCTTACCAGACCTACCTCAAATCCAAAAACATAACCCAAAAAGCTTGAGTCCTAAAAGGACCACGTAAGGGATATGGGGTAAGATAAGCATATGTAACCCAGCAAAACAGAAAGATAATAATATACGAGAATATATGCGGCGAGAAAACAGAATATAGAGCATGTAATAAAACAGACGAGAATCCCGAAGGATGTGCGATACTAAATTGCCATAAACCCTTATAACCAATCGACGATGCCTCCCTCTAAGGGAGTCAGAAGCCGAAGCTATTACGGAAGCATGGTGCACCAGCTGGGGTAGCGAACCCACAACTGTCGTAGGGTTACCAGACAAAGTATGCCACAAGGCATACACCTACAAACGTAGGGTTAACAGACAGGGTATGCTACAAGGCATACACCTACAGATCACGAACTTACCTTAAAGCGAAATTTCCGAAATACCCGCAAAATGTATGTCTTTGCAATACATACACCTACAGACTACGAATATGCTCTAGGCATATAATACTGAAATACCTGCAGTAAGAAAATGAAACTAAACATACACCTATCTTACCAAAAATAGCGTAACCAAACCCTTACCTCACAATTCCAGTATTAGGACCGATTCTGGACGACTTCCACACCACGACCCGAAACCCAGAAACCTCTCTTTTTCTAACTTCCGGACCTCAGAATCTGTCAATTCAAGCTAAATTAGCAACCTTACCAACCACTCTACTAAACTACACCCCGACCCCAAAACCGAAAATACGTCAGAATTTCCTTAAAATTCGATTTCCACGTAAATGTCGAATTCGAACCAATCTAGACAATGCAAGATTATACATTGACAAACATCATACAATAAGCAGAACTGATCAAATCCAACCTTAAACCCTTCTTTACCCGCCATTTTCCGATAATCCCGCTTAATTGTAACTTTTCCATTTCTTAACCGAATTCAACATTTCAAACTTCCATCCACTCCTAAATTCAAGCCCAACACCATATTAACCTCCAATTTAACCAAAATGAACCTCCAACATTGAAAAAGAATCATTCCAACAATTTGATCCTTAACCAATTTTTCACCACACTTCCAAATCAAATCACACAAGCTTCTAATTAATCACACTAATCACCAATTCCATTTCTTAACCAACATTACTAACCAATTGCATCAAAATCAACAAAACCCCTTTCCTATTCAATTCGGCCAAAAGGAGGATTCCTCACCCAACTTCCATTTCAATCCAAACAAAGTTCCATTAGCACTCTTTAATCACCAATTGCAATTATTAAGCAAGATCACTAACCAATTTCACCTAAACAACCACAACATCTTCACTAATAATTCGGCCAAAGAGGGCTTTTTCCTCAACTTGTTTTCCATCAAATTGAATCCACACATAAGCTTAGAATCATGCTAGGATTAACATACTTGAAGCATGAACCAAGATAACAAACACACATCATTTTGAAAAATTCCAAGAATTTCGGCAATTTAGGGGTTTTTATCCAAGGTGTGTTTTCCAAAATCCAACACTTGATTATCACTCCCATACAACCCAAGAACAACATACTAAAAGATGGGAGGAAGAGAATCATCCTAGCTTATAGCTAAGAACAAACCCATCATTTACCAAAACTCTTCTTTTCTTCACTAATCTACCAAACTAATGAGAAAAGAGGAGTTAGGAGGTACTTACCACTCAAAGCACCCAAAACCTCTTTGATTTGAGCCAAGATGAAGAACTTCAAGCTTGGAGCAAACTTTCATGGAGGTTTCGGCAGCAACAAAGCAAGAGGAAGAAGAAGAGAAGTGATGAAATAATAACCCATTTAAGAAAATACAAGCCTTTTATATTTTCTTCCTCTTTTTCCCATCCCTCTCAACTTAAATGAAAATAGGACATGTGTCCCATTAATCACACACACACCCACACTTGCTGCCGAAAGAAAGGGCTGCTGCTGCTGCCCATGCTGATTTCTTTTGATTTTTGTGGCCAATTACTAATTAACTCCCAATTTTTTCCGAAAGTTCCAATTCTTTTTGCCCAAAAATAATTACCGAATTCCAAAATTAACGAAACTTGGACACAACCCTCAGAATATTATAACATTCACAGAACATTTTTCAGAAGTTCATTTACCAGTCCAGAGTGTCCTACCGAGCTCGCTGAACCCGAACCAAAACCCGACGTGCGAGTGTGTCAACCTTAACCGAAATTCCGTCACTCCAAAATTCTATAAAAATACCCATAAATTCCATCTTAAATTATAACACAACTTACCCAAAAGCCGTCAGAAAATTTCCATCCCGAGCCCCGGGATTCCCGTCCCGAGCCCCGGGAGTCGCCCGGAACCGAACGTCCCGCCCCAAATATTAAACTCCACAACCATCACCGGGACGTCTCCACGACTCCAAAACTGCAAACGGCTTCCCAAACTGAGATCTCGAGAGTGCTACCGAGCCCGCTGTACGTCCCGAGGCGACCCCGACAACCCCCCGGCGCCAGAAATATATTTTCGGCGGAAACGTCCGGGGGACCCACACGACCTCAAATACGGAGGGGTTCGCCAAAATGATACTCGGATAGGTCTCGGGAGCCGCCTGAACGCCGAAAAACGTGACCCGCAGGCTAAAACCGAGCCGGGTCACCCGTGCAACCCGCTCGGGGTGACCGTAACAAGCTAGATGACACCAATAGAGTGATCTGAAATCAGTCTAACATTTTTTTCAAAGGAGTTATTTCATTCATTATTTGTCAATTAAATCATTTGTTATTGATACTTGTACACTTTTGTTTATATATTTTGTACTAATTGATGCTCTTTCTCTTTTTGTTTTATGACATTCACATCATATTTCTTTCTAATTTTGGCATTCATTCTTTTTTTTCCAAGGCGCGTCACTTTGTAGATTTTAATTCATAAACTGTACATTTTCATTCATAAAACTGTACATTTTCATTCATAAACTGTACATTTTCATTCATAAACTGTACATTTTCATTCATAAACTTGGAACATCGACAAATAAAAACATCTTGCAAAATGAGAAGTGGACATCAAGGAGTTTGAGAACAATTTTATGATGTGAAGAAAAACTGACGACCCCCATTTGTGACATGAAAAGACAATTTCTCACAAGTCGTCTTTAAGCTGGGTCTAATACGTTGATCAATACAAATTGATGAATAATTGGAGAAATCTTTGAATTTTTACTCAAATCTTTGAGAGCTTTCCAAGATAAATTGAAAGTTAAAGTTATCTAGATTTATCCAAAATCTAGGTACAGTCTTTGTTGCAATGGACCTCTGTTATTCTTTATCTTGAAATAAGAAGGGATAAATGTGCACTTTGGCATCCTTGACAAACTACCACACCACGGTTCAAGCATTCTCTTCTCTATTTCAAAACTCTTTCACCAAGCCACGACATAAACATTGTCATTGATGAGCTAAAAGAAGACTGGATAGTGTCTATCTCAAGACATTGCCAAATCTTGTGAAAATAATTTCGATGTGGCCCTTCGACTGTGAGATTATTTCAGAAAAATGTCGCCTAAACCGTTGACCGAATAAACGTTAGAAGGTTATTTCTCAGCATCAAAAGACTATTCATCTCAAATATTCTTTCCAAAAGGAGAGAAACTTCATTCATCGAAAAGAAGAAGCATGAGAACAAAAGAACATTTCAGATCATCGCTACGGTCGAGATCAAGTCAAGTTAAATTCATCAGTCCCAAAGTCAGATCAACGGTCATGATGTCTTCATCACATCAATACCCATGACTCTCAAAAATCAAAAAAAAAAAAGAAAAGAAAAGAAAAAGGGTCAATGTAAATTCTATTTATTGTCTTTAGTTAGAAATTGCTGAGGTTACGAATAGTGCTAGTAGTCATTTGACTTTGCATTTTAGTCAGAAGTAATCGAGCATCGGTATCATAAACTATTTACGCTCACATGAAAATGACTAAAAATCACAAGTCAAACAAGGTCTGACCAAGAAAATGAAAAAAGGGAGTCATGTAGTCTAAAGCGAAAACACCAAAGCGGTTTAGAATGAAGACACGATTCACCACCTAATGAACAATGGGGCAACAAAGAAGTCTCAAGCAATATCAACCAATTCTCAAGTTTCTCAAGAGTAGTGCTACGCACCATGAGAGTTGGGTGGCAACATTTGATGTCATTCTTGCCGGATAAAGCAATGATTTCCTGATTGACACTATCAAGTTACGCAAAGAAGTCAATTGGCTCATCGGTGACATTACCGAACTTTCTTTGAACTACTCCACTTTTCATCAGCCTATATCAATGGATGCTATTTACCTTAAAGAACCATTCGGATGATATTCATTCTTCACTTGATGTCCACACAAAACAATCCTTCATGCTAAGAAGTCCGTTCGTAATCCATGCGCATTCTACTTCTTCAAGTGGAAAAGGGAAAGAATAACATAGTTATAATAATAACACAAAGATCATCGTATATCTTGTCAAGCTCTACAAATTGATAAGAGTTTTCTTTTAAGGACCAACCGTTAAACATTAATGAGTATGGATCTTATGGCAGACATGGTTTAAAAACTCTTATTGAGAATATGCATTTTTGTGACCAAAATTGGGGGGCAGCTAGATCATTCACTCATATAATTGTTCTAAGGGGCAAAGAAATCCAGGAATGGAAAACAATGTTTTCTACGTAGGGTAAGATCACATCAAGCAAGATGGAAAAGATCCATGTGGAAAGCTTAAGCAAAGGTTCTCGCGCCAATCATGCATCATTGGTTTTCATCAAAGAACATTGTGTTCGTTTTTTATGACGATATCAAACATCAGACATTCTTGGCATCATGTATCATACATAATATCATCATCCATTCTCAAAGACAGGTTTTCAAGGAACTCATCAACACAAGTTTTGATATCAAGACAAGAGGATTCTGATGAGAAGCTCTCTAAGATGACAACGATTCATGTTCACTTCAGCTTGAAAGCTTCCACAGGTTTCATTTAAGCTTTCCACATTACCAGGATACGATAACACATTATCTTTCACTTGCTTCATCTTGTACATACGGGGCACATTGAAATTGCGCATAGTCAAAGACTACAACTCTCGGAAATTCGCTCATTGTGTGCGATTTCACATTTCCGAAGTTTAGTCATTTCGTCAAACTTCACCATTTTTCAAATTCGCTCGTTTTGTGCGATTCCACATTTTTTTCTTTTTTTGAAGTTTAGTCATTTTTCAAACTTCATATCAATCTCATTCAGTCAGAGTTTTCATTAAAGGCAAGGATGGTTCCTTAGCCTTAACCCATGAGAGAAAGGTTTCTCTCCCTGAATGGTAAGAAAGTTCTTCCATTCTCTTCATTCCAAGTCAGTGGAGCATCACTCAAAGAGGGCATCGGTTCTGTAATCTCCCTTCGAGCTCATTTCACTCAAAAAGGCTGGTCTCAACAGAATCTCTGGTTGCCAAGCATTCATCTCTTACCATTTTTAGCTCTTGCCCGAGCATTAACAACCCACTTGGAGTCGTCTGTTTCCCTCCACACAGACGAAACCCTCATCCAAAACACTCCCAAGTTGCCGGGAACATCTTTCATGGAGCCTAGAGATCCCTTCCCGCCATTCGACAACATTTTCTTGTCATCTTCACCGTGTTCCGGTGAAACCAGCGCCGCATGTGTCAAGTCTCTTGCGAGGAAGAAGAAAGCTCTTCTCTTCATCTAATATTTCAAAACTTCACTCGTTTTGTGAGATGCCTCGACTTAGAAGTGTAGTCATTTCGTCACACTTCTCACTTTGAATCACTCGACTTTTCACCAAAGGCATGGAAAGTTCCTTTGCCAAGCCCGGAGGAAAAGTTTCTCTCCCATATGGTAAGAAAGTTCTTATCATTCTACTCACTTCATGATAATCTCTTTTCACCAACAGGAGGAAAGTTTTTCAACCTTAATTGTAAAAGAAAAGTCTTCCCCACCGAATGGTAAGAAGGTTCTCACCATTCATATCAAGATATCAAAGCCTTCCATCAAAAAAGCAAAGAAAGTTCTTTCGCTTCATAAGGGAAAGAAATGTTTCTTCCCTTCACGAAAAACAAGAAAAGCTCTTGTTATTCGATCACAACTATCAACAATCATTCATCAACTTTTGTCGAGTGTTGAGAAAGTTCTCAATCTCGAATGCTTGAGGTAAGGAAGGTTCCTTAACCTCAGAAAGTTCTTTTCCTCCACAATTTCATTAAACTCCCATCATTTTCAAAAATTCGCTCATTTGGCGCGATTTCTAATCTCGGAAGTTTAGTCATTTTGTCAAACTTCCCATCAATCTCAATCACTCATATTTTCACCAAAGGTAAGGAAGATTCCTTAACCTTAATTCAAAGAGAAAAGTTTTTCTTCGATAATGGTAAGAAGGTTCTTACCATTCTTCTCATCTCAGGATATGAAAAAAAAATCACTAAAGGCTATGAAGGATCTTACTATTCCTCTCCTTGAATGGTAAGAAAGTTTTTCACTCTCCTCATTTCAAAACTCAATCATGATTTTTCACTAAAAGACATGGAAAGTTCCATCGTCAAAGTCTAGAGAGAAAGGTTTCTCTCACCATATGGTAAGAAAGCTCTTACCATTCTTATCATTTCATAATATTAAACAATGATCTCTTTTAACCAACTGTGAGGAAAGTTCCTCAATCTTGAACAAGAAAGAAATGTCTCTCTCACCGAATGGTAAGAAGGTTCTTACCGTTCACTTCATCTCGATACTTCAATCAAGTCTTTCAACAAAGAAGCAAGGGCGGTTCCTTCGCCTTAAGGGAATGAAAGGTTTATTCCCTTCACAAACAATAAGTCTTGTTGTTCATTTCAATCGATCAGTCATCCATTTTTCCGAGTATTGGGAGGGTTCTCAATCTCGCACCTTTGAAGTAAGGAAGGTACCTTAACCTCGAATAGTGGGAAGGTTTCCGCTATTCAACTCAACAGAAGGTTCTTATTGAGAGAAGCAAGGAAGGTTCATTAGCTTCACGAGTAACGAGAAAGTTCTTGTTATTCCATCTCAACTTTCAATCAATCAGTCATTCATCTCACTTTTGCCGAGCATTGGGAAGGTTCTCAATATCGAATTACCAGAGCAAGGAAGGTTCATTCGCTTCACGAATAACGAGAAAGTTCTTGTTATTCCATCTCAACAATCAATCAATCAATCCGTCATTCATCTCACTTTTGCCGAGCATTGGGAAGGTTCTCAATCTCGAATTACCGGAGCAAGGAAGGTTCCTTCGCTTCACGAATAATGAGAAGGTTCTTGTTATTCGATTTCAATCAATGAATCAATGAATCAATCAATCATCTACCTTTCATGAACAATGAGAAGGTTCTCGTTATTTAAATCGGACAAAATTCGGTGTCATCCTACTTTGTATGCTCCATGTTCCATGAATCAAGCAAAGGAGGCTGTTGACACCCGATTTTTACCCGGACTACTAAAATCTAGTTCGTAATTTTTAATTTTTTGGTATTATTTTCGTATTTTTTCATTTTTACGTGATTTTCGTCATTATTTTATGTGATTTTTGTCGCTTTCATCATTTTCGTCATTTTTCATTATTTTTTCGTAGTTTTGTATCATTGTCATGTGCTTTCGTCAGTTTCGTTATTTTAATGAACTTTTTTTATTATTTCGTGTGCTTTTGTTAATTTCGTTAACTTTTATCATTTTTATTGTTTCGTCCATTTTTATTATTTCATACGCTTTTGTCATTTTTGTTATTTTCATGAACTCTTGTCATATTTATTATTTTAGTATGTACTTTGTCATTTTATATTCTAGTCATTTTTATTGTGATTAAATTGTGATTTTCTTTTTTAAAAAAAAAAGAAGGAAAGGAGAAGAAAAGAAAAGAAGCTTACCTAGGGAAACATCAGCCCGCCGGCAGCATCTGCTGAAGGAGCCTCCAGCCCTTGTCCCTGCTGCCATGAAGTGTCAAGCTTGTTGGAGACAAGCTCTCCATTTTCACCATTGAACAAAGCTTGATCCTATGGGCAAAACACAAAAAACGGGCTATAAATTGCACCAATTTTGCAACCAATTGGAGGGCAGGCTGCAACCAAAAAACAAGAAAAAAGAAACGTCCTTTAACCCGACGCCAACGTCCTCCACCCGCTCGCCTTCCATCCGCTTCCTCTCATCAGCAAACTTTGACCTCATTAGAACCGCCACCTTACACTGACATCATCCAGCCCATCCAAGTCGCCGGAGACGCTGAAACGGAGGAGAAATCGCCGCCGACCCCCCGGAGCTCCTCCCCCACCCCTTCTGATTTGCTACGTTTCATCACTCCTATCCATCACCATTAGCTCCGCCACGACGAGACGAAGCCAACCCACCCTTTCACGCTACCGGATACGGCCTGAGCACGGAGAAAACGCCGACAATCCGATCCGACGCCAGCCGCCCATTTTCTCTACAACCGGAGCTCCATTCACCGCGCCACCGCCGCCACCGCCCTCTCCGGCTGCCGCCGGGATGACCAGCCTCTGCTCCGCCGCCGAAAAGTGGACTCTGGTGCCGGTCGCCGTCTGCTCCATCGCCGGCGCACGCAACGTGAAGAAAGAGAAGCGTAGCAGTTTTAAACTTTTGGTAAAATTACAACCTCAGTCCCCGTCCCGCTATTTTCTATCTTTTGTCACTTAAACCCCTTTATTTGTCCACAGTTTCATTCAAGCCACTCTTTCAACTTTAAAACTCTACACTTTGGGCACTAGGCCTAAACCTTTTTGTGTTTTAGTTAATATTTTTGTTATTATGTCAATTTAAATTATTTTAATTTTATTTTCAAGATATTTTGAATTTTTATTAGTTATGTGAATTACTAAAAATCCTTTTCTTCTATTTTTAGTTTTATTATTTGTCTTTTTCTTTATTTCTTAAAATCAAGCAAAAATCTAAAAAGAACTCGTGGTACCAATTTTGGGCGTACGAAAATTAACTATTTTTGTACGTAATCGATTTAACGATTCCGGATCTCACGTATACCATTTTCGGGTTCCCAATCGACCTAGGAAAAGATTGGTGGCGACTCCATGTCAAAACCACGTCTACATGATGAATCTTGTAAAATTCCGTTCTCGCATGATTAGGGACGTCTCGGATTATATGCATGGTTATTCGCCCAAAGGTGTTGATCATGGATGAAGTTTAGAGATGATACACATATGACATTTGATTGAGGAGCGACTTGTATGAGCTCTTTATTCACCCAAAGGTGGTAGAAAAGTGAGTATAAGAAATTCTTCGAATCGTCATTATGTGTGAGAGTTTAGGATGGCATGTTATGGATTACGCAAAGGTGTTTTCATGACGATGTGTTTGAATTCTCGAAAGATACTATTTTTGGCTTTAAGTATCATGGTTACCTTACAAATTATTGACATTTACGTTTATTTAATCTTCTTGATAACCTTTTCATTAACAACAATATGGTCACCATTGAGCTGTTAATCGGTTCCAACTTCAAGAAATGGAAGCAAGATGCGGAATTTGCTCTCGAGATGGCGGATGTGAATCTCGCCATGATCGCTAATAAGCCTACAAATCTCACCGCTACAAGAAATGATGAGGAGAAGAAGGCTTTTGCTGCTTGGGAAAAATCGAACCGCATGTGCTATCTTTCTATAAAGAGGTCCATTCTGAATACACCTTGGCAGATTTCCGATTCTAAAGATGCAAAAGTTTTATTGATTTATAAGATATCGTCAAATGCTGAGATAGGTACCCTATTAAGAGAACTTTACTCCATGAGGTATGACGGAGTAAAAGGTGTTAGAGAGTACATGATGTGTGGCACAAACATTTCACATTTTCATGGTGTTCTAAGTCAAATTCATCACCTTTTTTATCATATTATTGTATTTTGTGTGCGCTATACTCTGTGGCTATTTGTTTGCAGCGCACGCTAAAGGAGTGGAGTTCGAGGAGTGGCAAAAGTTGGGAGAATCCGCGCAAGGACCGAAAAAGTGAAGTGTGAAAGGTTGAGCCTCGTGAACGAATCGAGCAACCAGGCGCAACCCCAGGCGCACTGGGCGCATCATCCGGAGCAAAATGGCCCTCTGTGAAGCGAATGAGCCCATCCCGCGCATCCCAGGCGCACTCTCGCGCATCCTTTGGAGAAAACTGACCCTTTGTAGGAACAGTACGGGCGCATCCCCAGGCCCACGGGCGCAACCCCAGCCTGACCTCGGGCCTCCACGTCATTTAATGAGTCTTTCTCGATTCCACTCGTTTTGCACCTACTTTTTGGACATGTTTACCCTTATTTTACCTTGTTATAATGTCCCATATGTCTAGGGACTTTTTAGACTCTTAGATATAGTATATATAGACTTTTAGGATGAGTTTTAGGAACAACTCACCATTTGGACGAATTTTAGAGAAAACTTCAGTTTTGGAGCTGTTCTTCCTTCCTCTCCTAGGGCTTTTGAGCCCCTTCAACCTCACAAATATGAGAAGTTGATTGGGGCTCTTGTGGATGATCATTTATAGGGTGATTTCTATCCTATCTCTCTCTTTTACTCTTCATTGTTGGTGTTTTATTGGTGCTGATTTTGAGTAGTATCATGAGTAGGAGTAGGTAGTTTTCATTTCTTCTTGGGGGTTTAATGTTATTAGAGGTTTGGTTGTGATATTCTCGACTTGTATGGATTTAGATACCAATTCCGTGATCATTGAATGCTTAAGTATGTTAGAGAATGGCTAACTATAGCATATACATCTAAGGTGTTTGTTGAAATGCTCGAGAGAGGTTTTAATGAACTTTGCCTAAGGGATTTGGTTGATTGGCTTGCTGATTGTTAGAGATAACATCTAGGAGTTGATTGATTAGTAGATTAGGAGTTGTTCATGCCTTGTCACCTAATGCTAATACAACGAGAGTTGTTTAGGTTAGTGTTTGGCGAGAGATTAATGTGCTATCTAGAGATGGAAGCATGTTAGCTTTAGTAATCAATCTCTAAACCATGAGTCGAGATGCACAAGTAGCCTCTAAGATACATGAATCCCCGAAGAGATCTCTATACTTGAAATTCCACAAGTTCTAATTTTCCTAGCTCTTACTTGTTTCATTACACTCGTTGCCTCCATTGCATCTAGTTTCATTTAAATTAGTTACGCTTTCCACCAACCATCCCATCAAACCATTGCTGCCCCTTGCATTGCATTCTAGCATAGTTATACACATTGCACACTAGCCTAGGAACGCTCGATTCTCTTGGGTTCGACCCCTTACTCTTCGCCCTACACTATTTTTGACAAATACAAGGGTGAGTTAAGGTGTTTATAAATGTATTTGAATCATTGCACCCGTGTTTTGCATTGAGCAACGAATACCCTTGATCAAGTACATCATAAGAATGGTTCACATTCAGTCGAAACTCAAAGTGCTTAATATTGTCCTCTCGATGCATGCATTCTGCTTCAAGCACCACCCTTCCTGTGGAGTATGGGCTTCTTGTCACCGCTTATAACTCTCGGGACGAGGCACAGGCGGTCAATGACCTCATTACCAGTGCGTAGGCTGAAGAGGAGAAGCTTAACGGTGAGAAGTCCTAGACTGCCTTATTTGTATCAGGAAAACACAATAAGAAGAAGGGTGGTAAGAGGTATAATGCTCCTAAAAATATTCAGAATCATTCTAATGGTCAAACTGGAGGAGTGGATGGTCTAAATCCGGTGATTGAGAAGAAATTAAGGAAATGTTTCTTCTGTAAGAAAAGATGTCACTTCAAGAATGATTGTCCTAAATTCAAAGCTTGGTTAGCTAAGAATGGGCATAAAGGTAATGACTCATTGGCTCTTGTTTTACATGAATCCAATTTGGCTATGGCCCCATCCAGTTCCTGGTGGCTAGATAGTGGTGCAACCACTCATGTGGCTTTCACTTTGTAGGGATTCATAAGCAAGAGGAAGCCAAATAAGGAAAAGTCAAGGCTAGTCGTTGGCAATAATGAAGAGGTGAAAGTTGAATTCATAGGAGTTGTTTGTCTAAATTTAGATTATGAATTTAGACTTATTTTGAATAACACATTTTATGTCTGTCTTTTAGGAAGAATTTGGTTTCAGTTTCCATGTTGGACAAAGAAGGTTACGCTTTTGAAATCAATAATAGTTTAGTAAAATTATTTTTGAATTCAAAGCATATGGGTATATGTTCTTTGTCCTCAGGGCTATATAGATTGTGTTTGACTCCGAATGGCATTTATGCCATCTCATATAATGTTGAGAAAGTTGTTGCCAAAAGACCTCTCATAAAGGAAAAATCTTCCATGTTGTGGCATAAAAGGTTGGGCCACATCTCTAGGGAAAGAGTTGAAAGGTTGATAAAGGAAAACATCCTGCCTACTCTTGACTTGATGACCTAGAGACATGCATTGATTGTTGTAGAGACAAGTTGACCAAAGTTAAAAAGAGGAGCTACACGTAGCTCGGATCTATTAGAAGTGATCCACACCGATATAAGCGGACCTTACTCACATCTTGTTTGTAACTCCAAATATTTTATCACATTTATTGATGACTATTCCCGATATGGTTACTGTACTTGATTAAGGAAAAGTTTGAAGATCTTGAAAAGTTTAAGATCTTCAAGACTGATCGAGAAATAGTTGGGAGAAGCCATCAAGGTTGTGAGATCTGACCGAGGTGGTGAGTATTATGGCAAACATGAGGGCAATGGACAAATTAAGGGTCTGTTTGCCGAGATACTTAGAAAGGCTGTGGAATAGTGGCTCGATTCACTATTCCAGGAGTCTGAGCAGAATGGTGTAGCCGAAAGGCGGAATCACACCTTAAAGGATATGATGAGGAGCATGTAAAGTAGGACAAATTTGCCCGACTTTCTTTGGGGTGAGGCTATCAAGGCAGCCTTGTATATCCTCAATCGAGTACCTAGTAAGTCAGTTCAAAAGACACCTTTTGAGTTGTGGACAGTAGGGAACCCACTTGAATAATTTTCGAGTTTGGGGTTGTCCTGCGAAATACGATTGTACAATCCCTTTGAAAGTAAATTGCAATCTCGTTCTACTCGTTGTTATTTTATTGGATACCGAAACATTCTAAAGGGTATAAATTCTCGTAAAGATAGAGGTACTAGAATTGTGGAATCACAGACAACTAAGTTTACGGAGCACGATGTGGTGATGAATGTGATCACTTTGAGCTAGTTAAGGAGGTACATGCAAGTACTATTTGTGTCCCTCTACCCCATACATCAAGATACGGTGGATCCTTTGCCGCGGATACTCCAATGGAGGAAGAACCTTTACAACCACCGGTTGAAGAGGTTATCGGACGAGGATGCGGTAGCAAAGGTTCCACTTAGATGGTCAAGTAAGGAGAGGAAGTCAGCTATACCTTCGATTATGTAGTCTATCTTGGGGAGAGTGATTATGATATTGGTCAAGTAATTGATCCGGTGACATTTTGGAAGGCGTGTCTAGTCCTCGAAGGATTTATGGTGGGATGTAATGAGGGATGAGATGCAATCTATGCAACACAATAAAGTGTGGGAGCTTGTTGAGCTACCTAAAGGCTGTAGACCCGTTGGTAATAAATGGGTGTACAAGACTAAAAGGGATCCTAATGGAAAGATTGAGAGGTTTAAAGTCAGGTGGTTGCCAAAGGGTACACACAGAGAGAATGAATTGACTATGTTGATTTGTTCTCTCTCGTGTCCTCTAAAGACTCATTTCGAGTCATTATGACACTTGTGGCACATTATGATCTAGAGTTACACCAGATGGATGTTAAAACCGCATTTGTAAATGGGAACTTGAAAGAAGTCTATATGGAGCAGTCTGAAGGTTTTAGGGTAGCTGGAAAGGATCATATGGTATGTAGACTTTTGAAGTCTATTTATGGTCCGAAACAAGCTTCTCGTCAATGCTACGAAGTTTGATGAGGTAATCACCTCATTTGGTTTTGTGGAAAACCAAGTCGATAGATGCATATATCACAAGGTTAGTGGGAGCAAAATTATCTTTTTGGTCCTTTATGTGGATGATATTTTGCTTGCGACAAATGATTTAGGCATGTTGCATGAAGTTAAGCAGTTTTTCTCTAGACAATTCGACATGAAAGACCTTGGTGAAGCATCATTTGTTCTTGGTATTGAAACCGTAGGGACAGATCTCGAAACTTGTTGGGTCTCTCTAAAAGGCATACATTGAGCGTGTATTAAAGAGATTTAATATGAATGATGTAAACCTTGGAATGTGCCATAGGGTGAAACCTGAATTTGGCACAATGCCCCAAGAATGACTATGAGAGAGAATCGATGAGAGATGTTCCATATGCTAGTGTTGTAGGAAGCTTGATGTATGCTCGGTATGCACTAGACCGGACATCGCTTTTGCGGTAGGTCTCCGGGAAGATATTTGTCAAATCCTGGGTATGACCATTGGGTTGCTGCAAAGAAAGTTTTGAGGTATTTAAAAGGAACCAAGGACTACATGTTGACCTTTAAAAGGGTTGACAACCTTGAGCTGGTTGGCTATACGGATTAAGACTATGCCGGTTGCAAGGATGATCGGAAATCCACATCAAGATACATTTTCATGTTGGCGGGTGGTGCGGTATCATGGAAAAGTGTCAAGAAGACACTTGTGACCTCGTCTACCATGCATGCGAGTATGTAGTGTGTTTTGGAGCTTCAAAGCAGGCCTCATGATTGAGAAATCTCATTAGTGAGATGTCAAATGTTGATTCTATTGCTAAGCCCATTCGGTTATATTGCGACAATCTTGCAGTGTCTTTGTTTTACAAGAATAGTAAGAGCATTTAAGGGCTAAGCACTTAGAGATCAAATACTTGGTTAAGGAGCAAGTCGAGAAAGGGTGAAGGTGAGATAAAGCATATTGAGACTGAATATATGGTTGCGGATCCTCTAACCAAGGGATTTTGCTCTGAAATTTTTAGGAGCCATGTTACTAATATGGGATTAGTAGAGTCCTTTGATATACTTGGTCAGTGGGAGTCTTGTTTAGTTGCTCTATCATTCTGTTTTTAAAACACTTTTGGTTTGTGTATTTAAGTGCATATTATAATGAATGATGTAATTCAGTCATAAAATTTCTTCACTATAATATGTTTCTAAAGTCTTAAGATGAGTGTCAATCTTAAGCAAAGGCACAGGGCATTATATGTGGGCCTTGTGATTGTTTGTCTTCGTGACACATAAGCGACATCTCGAGATGCACACAGATTTATAGACATACAGGCTCGGATGAGCTATAAAGGATTTCCCTAGCATGCTTGTGCCACTGAAGGAGAGAAATCAATGTGACTGACAAGCAAACAACTGATTTAGTTCATTAGGTTGCTATTGTTGTTGCTTGCCACACTTCCACGTCGTTTTCATGACGATAAGGTGCATTGATGTGTGTGACCATGGAAGGGCTACATTCACGATTAATGTAGTTTCCGCCACGATCCTCCGTTGAGAACCTTATTGGGACGGAATGGTATCTGAAGTTGTTTTATAACCAATTATTTTCAAAAGTGCACACATAAAGTTTCAAATTGTCTTAATCCGATAAAATCGTTTTGTTTTCAAAATGATGTCGTTTTAAAAATTCTTGACAATTAATATGCCCAAGTGGGAAAATGTTATAATTTTCTGTATGTGGGCTATATTAATTATCTAATTTTGTGAATCGGATTAAAGATTAAATTGGTCAAATAAAATATACAGAGGGACCCATATGGTGATTGATCTAATTACGGGTCAGTAACTCCATTTGATAAAAGATGTGGGGTTTTAATAAGTGTGAGCCGGTAGAGTTCATGGGCCGTTCATGGGTAGGTCCATGACAAACTCTATATAAGGAGAGCTAGGTACCTTACTCCCTCCGTCCCCAATTAATTCTACATATTTCCTTTTCGGGCTATCCCTGAAAAATTCTACACTTTCCAAAAAGGAAAGTTTTAACTAATGAAGTTACTAAAATGACCTCCTTTTTTCTCGTGGCTCTTCCATGTTTGCTAACCCCCTTCCGTGTTTGATAACCCTTAACATTAGATTCAGCTAGAAAACCACGATATAGGGAACTCATTTTCGTGGCTTCAGCTCTTGCGACCTACAGAAATCCATTCCATCGACAGAGCTCTGACATCAAAAACTCTTTCGTCTACCGCCTTAATTAGTTGAATAGTTCATTGAATCGGCACAAGTCTCAAATCATGAGCAGTTGGTGGTGCTAGTCTCAAATCGGCACTTACAGCAAGTTATTTTTAACTCTATGGAGGTAAACTTAGTAGTTCTGTTGACTATTTGCTGGCTTGCCTCTGTTTTCTAGTCTGTGATTTGTTTTTGGTGATTCACTCGTGTTTTTTGATTTGATTTATAGTTCGTGCTTAATTTGCATTTGATTCGACTAAGTGTTTTTCCAATTAACGAGAGATGGTTAAGAGAAGGTGCACATTGTCTTCTATTTGTAATTACTTCACAGGAACCATTACAGTGTTCTTAAGGATAATACTTACCCAAGCATCCTTTTATTTTTTTCTCTCAAACATGCTTGCTCGCGCTTACTTGCTATTCCCTCAATGTTCTGCTCCTACAGTTGATGTTCATATATCAAGACCAATGCTCAACTTAGCAACTAGGCCAACTGATATGACCAACATCCTAAAGTTCTTTCTAGCTATTCGAGTATAACTCAAGGTGATCCTTTTTGGGTATGTGCTACATCATATTTGTTGACATCTGAACTGGTAAGGGAAGTCATGGTTTCTACCACAGTCACTATAGATGCCAAGGTGAAATGGCTTCATTACGAACTTCAAAAGAAGGAGATCAACTAAAGATATAGAGATTGTTGTTAGGATAAATTTTGTTATATGCTAGAACCTAGGTTTCAAACTATGAAGGACTTTGTGTACCAAATCTAGCAGTTCTAGCACCTTGCAATGGTAGCTTTATATACTACACTTTTGTATCCTACAATATAGTCTTAGGTGTCCTGCCACGAATATGTATTGTGTACTTTCTTATGAAGGAATGAATATGTATTGTGTAACATTTGCATCCTTTTTTTCTTTGTTATAAAAGAAAAAAATTTGCTTGATCTTTTTTAGATCGACATCACTACATTGTCAGATCCACATGACTACCTTGTTAGATCGACATAACTACTTGATAGGTCAGCATTGACAATAGATCAACATGATAAGTTGTTTAGATCATCATCGTCAGATCCACATGACTACCTTGTTAGATCGACATAACTACTTGATAGGTCAGCATTGACAATAGATCATGATAAGTTGTTTAGATCATCAACGTAAGATCCACATGACTACCTTATTAGATCGGCATAACTACTTGATAGGTCAGCATTGATAATAGATCAACATGATAAGTTGTTTAGATCATCATCGTCAGATCCACATGACTACCTTGTTAGATCGACATAACTACTTGATAGGTCAACATTGATAATAGATCAGCATGATAAGTAGTTTAGATCATCATCGTCACATCCACATGACTACCTTATTAGATCGATATAACAACTTGATTGATCAGCATAAAATGGTGATCAACATGATGAGTTGTTTAGATCGACATCACTATCTTGTTAGATCGACATGACTACCTAGTTAGATCGACATCACTACCTTGTCAGATCCACATGACTATCTTGTTAGATCGACATCACTATCTTGTTAGATCGACATGACTATCTTGTTAGATCGACATTACTACCTAGTTAGATCGACATTATTACCTAGTTAGAGTTACATACAAACTTCATTAATTTTAGCAATAACAACATAAGAGTAATAAAATAGAGTAGATGTTCATTAATATATGATGACATCAATTACATACAAACATCATTTTGTTGCAAATTGAAGTTACAAAATACAATGAACGCCATTAAGCGTTGTAAACTTCAACTTGCTACAAATGAAACTTACCCCAAGGTTACATAACTTTCCATATTAATCTAAGGCTGGAAATATTTTTGATAGCCAAAGGGCGATCTCCGGCTAGCTTGGGTGCTCCGGTAACCGTGACAAGGCAGCTCCGGTACCTGAGAAGAGTAAGACAAAGGACACTTTCAGGTGCAGAAAGAGAAGAGAGGTGGGGGTGTGTAGTAATCACCTTATTTGAGGCAGGCACCACCCAATATATAGGGTGGTGCCAGGTCCCGTTATGGGGCCTTGAATGCTGGAGAATCTCCATAAATGTGTCCATAATTGGGACGGCTGTGTATTAATGGTGTAATAATGGTGGAGTTATTCCCTCTCTTTTGGCTTGATGCCATAATTAGGGTAACGGTTGACTTGAAGGAGGTAGCAAGCGTTTGCTGCTAACGGGATTTATACGGGACACCCCTAATGGTAAATACGAGGGGTTCTCCGTAAATACGAGGCCGGCTCTGGTGGGCGTGGCCCATATGGTGTTTGCGTTTGGCAATACAGCCATACGGGCTGGCCCATATATATCAGTATGTCCTCCCCCCACAGCGGAGGATGGGTTGGGCCCCTGTGCTCCGCCTTGGAGGGGAGTACCATGGTCGATCCTAACAGATCATTCCTATGCTTTATAGCATACCTTCTGGGTAAAGCAAGCTTGCCCTGCTTGAGGGTGCCGTCGAGAGTGATTTTTGATATTTCCCCTTCTTTTTGAATAGAAGGTATTAAAACTTCAAGAACAAGTCTCTTTCGTGGCCCATATGGCCTTGTGCCGTTTTGGACTTTAATTGGGGAAAAGCCCAGGAGGTGGCCCAATGTTGGCCCATGCCACTTGTGGCGGTTGTAAAGCACCTTTTCAAATTTGCGTTTTTTGCGCCGTTTGTAATTATGGGGGGTGTCCTTTCACCTCCCATCGGCCTCTACTTATACGCCAACCCACGTGAGAAGCCAGTTTTCCCGATTTCTCGCTATCTTTGCTCTCTTTCGCTTCAGTTTCCTCTTCGCTTCAGTTTTCCTTTTTCGGCGATTTCCGAAGAATTTCCCGGCGAAAGTTGAAGAATCCAACCGTTGAGGCTTTCGTTTTCATCGTCGGCATACAAATCAGTAAGTACCACCCTTCTATTTCCTCTTTTCCTGTCGGCACTGTGTCGCGAGCGAGTCTTCGCCGCGCCGCCGCCTGGGTTCTTGGGTCTAGGGTTTAATTTTTTGAATTCGTGGTTTATTTCTGTAGATGGCTCCCAAGAATCCAAGCAACCCCGGCGTCGGCCCTGATGTCGGGGAGTTGTGGCCTCGAACAGCACTGTCGGAAAAGAAAATGGCCGACATTTGCCGGAACCACCATGTGTATTCCAAGGTGGTTTGTGGGCTCTCTCCGGCGGATGTACTGAGGAGGGCGGGGATGGATTTGAACGACGATGCCTTGAGGGAGCAGACCATGGTGGTCTACGAGGCTCAGCTGAAAGCTGGGCTAAGGCTCCCCCTCTGTTCCCTGTTGCTGCAACTGTGCGAGGGTTGGGGAATTTGCCCTGGGCAGTTGGCCCCGAACGTGTTTACCATCATAAACGCGTTCGTAGTGGCCTGCCATCTGGCGAAGACGGTGGTGCTGCCGGAAGTCTTTCTTCAATTCTATACACTGAAGAGACCCGTAGGCCACCCCTTTTATCAACTGACCCCCGAGGAGGTAAAGGTGGGGAACAGGATGGTGAAGATTGGAGTCTTCGCTGAGACCACCAGCTCGTGGGGGAGCTGGAAGAGCAATTTCTTCTTCATCCTGAAGGAGGATAGCTGGGGGTTCCCTGCGTACTTCATAAAGGAGAAGGACGCAAGGGTGTCTGTGAAGCCCTCTTTGTGGGCGGGGAGCGAAGGGAAGAAGGCCCTCGACGCCCTGTGTGAGTGGGTCCGTGCTGTGGAGAGGCTCACGGAGTGTAATGGCTCATTCCCCTTTACCCTCTCGAGCATGGACGAAGTGGTCCTTCGGAGGGTTGCAATTAGCAGGGCCCACCGGCTTCCAAGCCATGTGGACACCATACAGAATTGGGTGGAGGGCCTCGACGGGGACCTTATTGAGCGTTTCGAAGGCGCTTTCAGCAACCCCCACTATCTGTTTTGTACTTCGTTTCTATTTGTTTCTCCGTGATCGTGTATTTTGGGATATTGTTGTAATCTGATCTTGTGTTTTGTTGCAGCTAAGATGTCGCACCCCAGTGCCCTTTTTGCAAAGAAACAAGACCTGAGGGAGGCCCTCAAGAAGAAGATGGAGGAGGAACTCCCTTCCGAGCCCGTTCAAGGGGTTCTCGAGGGGCCATCTGCTGGGCCCTCGAAGGGTGGGGAGGATCGAGGTCAGGAGGCCTTGGTGACGAAGGTGCAACCTGTCACTGCAGTTGGTCCCGTGGTCATCGAGGAGAGCTCCGAGGACTCCGAGGACGTTAACCTCCGCAGGAAGCGTCCCCGAATCGAAGGTATTGGTTTTTATCCTCTGGGTGTTCGATTCATAAATTCGCATTCTTATCATCCCCTTTTCATTTTGTATTGGCAGAGGACTTGGAAGTGTCCTCGGACAGCTGTCCTGGCCCCGTGATGGACAAGGGCAAAGGGCTGGCCCTTGTGGAAGAGCCCTCCAGCCCCGTCAGAGGCGCTGGAAAGCCTGTGGGGCTCCTGGCAGATGCTCGGAGGGCTGCTGTGGCTCCTCGAGCGGCTGCCAGGAGGCCTTCGAGGATTCCGAAGAGCCTTAAGGGTTTAGACCCTGTTTACGAGCCCCAACTGCTCGAGGACTACCGGCGGGAGCTGCGAGCCAAGTCCTTCGAGCGCAAGGGTCTGGCCCTGAGGGAGGCCTGGGACCCCGTAATGGGGTTGACCCGCGACGAGTCTTTGCTCCTCGGGGACGGGGAGGTGAGACTTCGTGCTGCTGAGGGCCTCTCACTTCCCCGTGACCGGCACTTTTTGAAGTACACGGCCTCGGGGCCCCTGGACATTGCGAAGGATATTTGTCAGGGCGTTACTCGGGTAAGTCAGAGTCCATGATACCCTTTCTATTATTATTGTCCTTGTCAGTGTACTCATGTTTATACGCTTTGCATTTTTTACTTGCAGGAGGCTGTACTGGCTCACGGCCTGATGGCCAAAATCGAGGATCTCTTTGCCCAAGTGAGGAGCCTCGAGGCGAAGGCCAAGGACTCCGAGGGAGTGGAGAGCCTGAAGAAGGCTTTGGCTGAGAGGGAGGCCGAGGTGTCCTCTCTGAAGACCGAGGTGTCTTCCTCGAAGAAGGAGGAGGCCGCCCTTCACTCGGCCATGAGCGCCTTGGGACAAAGGCTGAAGGCAGCCAACGCTGATGGGAAGAAGTTCGAGGCCCTCTTCCTCTCCGAGCACCATGCGAACAAGGGCCTCTCAGTCGAGATGGAGCAGGTGCTCGAGGCGTACCGGGAGATGGAGGCCAAGGTGGGGGAGAAGAACAAGCTCGTCGAAGAGCTGTCCTTGAGGGTTGCCAAGGCCGAGGAGCACGCCTCGAGGGCTATGGCCAAGGTC
This sequence comes from Stellera chamaejasme, assembly GCA_024586325.1. NCBI lineage: Eukaryota > Viridiplantae > Streptophyta > Magnoliopsida > Malvales > Thymelaeaceae > Stellera > Stellera chamaejasme. The sequence goes on along the minus strand of CM044981.1, from coordinate 49,918,825 downwards.
GAAGAATGCACCACAACCCTCAATGAGGTGATGGGTTCCAGCGTGGCTGACCTTACAGCCTTCGTACAACTTGAAGACCAAATTGGTCTTAAGTTGTACGGAGGTGAAAGTGTTCAGCCGCCCGTTTTTGTAAAGCCCATTGCTGAGAGGGCTGCTCGAGTGGGCAAGGCCTTCGAGCTGCTAACCGAGAACCTCATCGATGCGAAGGCCATGGAGGGGGTCCGCTATGCGGAAGGGTTCCTACGCTGCCGCCGTCAAGTGGAGGCCCTTTTTGAAATGGCGCAGTTGGATCCCCTCGATGCGACGAAGGTTCAGAAGCCCTCCGAGGCAGTGCTGTTCGAGTGGGGTAGGGCAGGGAAAAAGTTAGGGGTGGAATATCCTTATGATATTCTGCTAGGGCATGTAGAGGATGCCCCTGTTGTAACCCCGAACGATGATGCCCCCAAGTAATTTTTTGGGGTTTGAACTTGTAATTAGCTTTTGCCCTTACTTTATAAAGCATGAACAATTTTGTAGTATTTGTTGCCTTTTATTTGAAGTATCAATATTGTCTGTACAACACGAAGACTTCGTATTCTTTAAGTGAAATTTCTTTAAGGGAAAGCGTACAACTTAGACGTAATAAGGCCTCAAGTCGTCGACGTGATAGTCGTTTTTGAGCATTTTGCCTTGGTGGTCTTTTAGTTTGTAGACGCCGCCTCTTTCTTTACTATGTATGATGTAAGGTCCTGCCCATCTGGAACGAAGGGTTCCATGGCCAGGGTTACGACCTGACAACTCTGCATTTAGCAAGACCATACCACCTACGTAGATTTGCTTTGCTCGAATCTTAGCATTGTGGTCGAGGTTTGCTCTTTGTCGTAAGGCCATGAGCCTAAGTCTTGCACCCTCGCGGAGTTCTTCGACGAGGTCCAGACGTGCCCGTAGTCCGCTCTCATTATGAGGAGCGTCGTAATACAACGTCATGATTGTTGGTACAGAGACTTCGATTGGGAGCAAAGCGTCGACGCCGTAGACCAAGGAGAAAGGAGTTTCTCCTGTTGGTCCTCGTGTAGTTGTTCTGTAGTCCCAGAGGACGTTAGGTAGCTCCTCGACCCATTTCCCTTTCGCATCATCGAGGCGTTTTTTCAGGCCTTCTTTGATTGTGCGATTTGTGACCTCTACCTGGCCATTCGACTGTGGGTGGGCTACAGGGGCGTAGAGCATTTGTATATTCATCTTGTTGGCCCAATCCTTAAGCTTTTTGCTTGAGAATTGAGTCCCATTATCCGTGATTATGGCCTTTGGTGTGCCGTATCGTGACACGAGATCGTGCCAGAGGAAGTGTATGACTTTGGAAGTAGTTAATTTCTAGAGTGACCGGACCTAGATCCACTTAGAAAAGTAGTCGACCGCCACTATGAAGAATTTGAACTGCCCTTGGCCTTAGGCATTGGCCCTATGAGGTCGAGGCCCCATAGCACGAAGGGTATGGGATATGTTTCCGTAACCGCTTCGCTTGCAGGCTGCCGCTGGATGCGGGAGTTGAGCTGGCACTTATGACACGCACGTACCAAATCATGCGCGTCCTTCCTCAACGTTGGCCAATAATAACCGAGGCGCAAGCATTTGTGTGCAAGCGCATCGGAGCCAATGTGTGCTCCGCAAACTCCGGAGTGAACTTCGTTCAGGATGAGCTTGGAGTCATCGGAGCTGATGCAGCGTTGTAAAGGAGCAGAATACCCTTTACGCCATAATGTACCATCTATGATGATATGGCGCGAGGACTGCGTCCTTACTTTCTTTTGGAACGCCGGCGAGCCCTCGATTGCGCTAGTTTGGAGATCTTGAAGGATCGGGTGCCGATCAGCCGTTGTGTTGGCGTCGATCGCATGGATTGTACTTATCGAAGGCTGTGCCAAGGTTTCGAGGATTGCATCAGTCCTTCCCTTGGACAATTTGTCAGCCTTAGTGTTTTGATCCCTCGGGATCTTGTTGATATTCAGCTGTTCGAATTGTCCTTGCAGGCTTTTGACGAGCCGTAGGTACCTCGACAGAGTGGGGTCCTTGCATTCGTTTGCTCCCGTAACCTGGCTCACCACGAGCTGTGAGTCACTATGCACGGTCAGACGTCGTAAGCCAGTTTTCAGACCCGATACGAGGGCCTCGTATTCTGCCACATTGTTTGTGACAGGGAATTGGAAGGCCTCTCGCAAATTGGTTTCCATGCCGTGCGGGCCTTTTATATGGATGCCCCCTCCTGGGCGATCAGCGCTTGACGAGCCATCCACGAACATGTCCCATTCGGGAGGTTCCAACTCCGCTGGTGGATTTCTCGAAGGGCCCTGTTCGAGGGGGTAAATGGAGAGCTCGGCCATGAAATCTGCCTAGGCTTGTGCCTTTATGGCTCGCCGGGGTTCGAACTTAATGTCGTATTCCCCGAGCTCGATGCACCAACGGGCTAAACGACCACTGTGCTCTGGTCTATTTAGGATGTCCCTTATTGGTAGATCCGTTCTGACGATGATTGTGTGGGCTTGGAAATAAGCCCGTAACTTTCTGGCAGCAATGATCAAAGCGTAGATCGTTTTCTGGAGGGGAGGGTAGTTCGCCTCAGCCCCTCGTAGAGTGTGACTTGTGTAGTAGACGGGCCACTGTTGTGGGCCTTCCTCCTTAACGAGCACTGAAGAGACAATGCTGTTTGAAGTGGAGAGGTAGATGACGAGTTCGTCCCCTGGTTGCGGGCATTTCAGGGTTGGCAAATCAGAGAGGTGCTTTTTGATCTGCTCGAAGGCTTCTTGGCATTCCGGTGTCGGTGAACGCCTTTTTCATGCGAAGCTGTTCAAAGAACGGCTTGCACTTGTCTCCTGGGCTTTGGAAATGAATCGCCCAAGGCAACAATTCTTCCTGTGAGTTGTTGTATTTCCTTAATGTTCCTTGGTGGCGCCATATCCGTGATGGCTGATATTTTCTTAAGGTTGGCGTCGATTCCCCTTTTGGAGATCATGTAGCCCAGGAATTTTCCGGCTCCAACGAAGAAAGAGCATTTGGTTGGGTTGAGTCTCATGTTGTATCGTCGGAACGACTTGAAAGTTTCGTCCAGATCTTGAAGGTGGTCATCTAATGTCATGCTTTTGACAATGACATCGTCGACGTATGCTTCAAGGTTGCGGCCCATTTAACGGGCGAAGACTTTGTTCATTAAACGCTGATAGTTAGCTCCGGGCGTTTTGAGCTCGAAGGGCATTCGAACGTAGTAGTATACGTCGTCACCCGTTGTGAATGCCGTTTTTAAGGCGTCTTCGGGATCCATGTAGATTTGGTGGTAACCACTCTTAGCGTCCATGAACGATAGGTATTTGTACTTGAAAGTGGCATCCACGAGTTGGTCGATGACCGTAACGGATAGGGGTCCTTGGGACAATGCCTATTGACGCCCGTGAAATCGACGCACATACGAAGGTCACCATTAGTTTTGTCGACTAAAACTATGTTAGAAAGCCACTCGAGTACTGAATTTCCTTTATTATAATAGCGTCGAGGAGTTTAGAAACTTACTCTATTACAAATTGCTTTTTGAGGGGCCATACCCCTTTTCTTTTGTTTAACCGGTTTTGAATCCGGGAATACATTAAGCTTGTGTGTGATGATCTTTGGGGTCAACGCTTTGGCAGGTCCTTCAAGCTCCAAGCGAAAACGCGTCGAGGTTTGCCTCGAGGAGGTGGATAAGGCCCATCTTCTCCTCTTGTTTAAGGTTTTTGCCAACCTTAAACTTCTTGTCCAGGGCGACCTCGATTTCTTCGTGACGCCATCGAGGCGTGGCCTGTTGTCGGGGTCCATGGGGTCCTTGACCTCCTTTGAGGTTTGTAGATCAACCGTTGAGCTCAAAGAGGCCACGTAGTTTGTCCTTGCAGTTTGCTGGTCGATGTAGATGTTTGCGTCCCACGAGGCGTTGCGAATGTGACCGTGAGAGAGTGGATGTCGCACCTCATGTGGAGATCGACCTGGCTTGGTCGACAAACGATGGCGTTGTATGTGGAGGGGACTTCGAGCACCAGGAACTCCGTCATAATGGAGTGGCAATCAACCGTGCCGAATTGTGTGTCCCCGATTAACATGAGAGGCAGGTTGACGACCCCTATTGTTGGGACAATGTCCCTGCCGATGCCAAAAGTAGGGCCGGAGCTTCTTCTTATAGCGGACATGTGTATCCCGAGTTTATCGAGCATGTCCTTAAATCGACACTGGTGTTTGCACCTGTGTCAATGTAGACCCTGTTGGTGTCGTAACCCGCGATCCTTGCTGTGATAAGCAGTGGGTCGGAGTGTGGAACGACGACCTTTGTCCCGTTGGGGCGGTAGATGACGTTTTCCTCGAGGTGGTCGATCTGTAAGATCTCCCTCGCATAACGCTTTCTAGAGGAAGTGCCTTCTGACTTTGTGAGCACATGGATGATGCCCGTCGGTGGTGGTGGCGAGGGCTGTTGTGTCGGCGACGCGTTTTCTCGCGGTCGTCGCTATCGTCGTCCCTCTTGCGGCCTTTGGGGAAATCCTTGCGAGGGGAGGTGGAGTCGGACCAGAATTCCAAGAGCTTGTCCTGCTCAATCATCTCAGAGATGACGTTTCTGAGTTGAAAGCACGCCTCAGTGACGTGTCCACGATCCTTGGGGTAGAGGCAGTACTAGTCAAACCCCTTCGTGTTCTTATCTTTGGATGGGTTGAGGCCACTTGGGAACCTTGATCTCGCTTCTCCAAAGATTAGCGAATGTTCGGGCGGGTGTCACGAAGTGCAGGGTGATGATCGGAGGGCCTCGAACCGATGTTCGAGGGCTGGTACCTCGATAAACAGACCCCTTGTCGAATTTCTTGTTGCGGTCGCTTGTGGGGGGCCTGTTGTAGGGCTTGTTCATCTCCTCGGAGTTCATGAATCGAGTGGCCTGATCGATGAACTCACCCATCGTTGTGACGGAGTTTTCATTGATGTTGTATGCGTGCCTTGACTCGTCTTGAAGGCCTTGGGTTACGGCCGGGAGTTGCATGTCCGAGGAGAGACCACTGGACTGGGCGGCTTCCGCCTGAAACCGTCGAATGTAGTCACGGAGTGGTTCCTCCCTTTCTTTGTTTCACCCTTAGCAAGTGTTGGGCCGATCTTTATTACGGTCACTCCGAGCGGGTTGTGACCCGGGTGACCCGGAGCTCCGGTTTTGGCCTGCGGGTCACGTTTTTGGGCGGTTAAATGGCTCCCGGGACTTATCTGAGCATTATTTCTGGAAATCCTTCGGGTTTTGAGGTCGTGTGGGTCCCCCGGACGTTTTCGCCGAAAATATTTTTCGGGGCCGGGGGTTGTCTCGGGGCGTACAGCGGGCTCGGTAGCGCTCCCAGGACCTCAGATTGGGAAACCGTTCGCATATTTGGGATCGTGAGAGCATCCTGCATCTTTCTGCAGAGTATTTTATTTGGGTGTAACGTGCGGTTGGGCGACTCCCGGGGCTCTGGGCGGAATCCCGAGGCTCGGGATGGATTTTTCCAGACGACTTCGGTGTAAGGTATGTTATATTTTAAGACGGAATTTATGGTAATATTTGTGGATTTTTGGTTGTGGCGTGATTTTCGGTTCAGGTTAGCACACGTGCACGTCGGGACTTATTCGGGTTCAGCGGGCCCGGTAGGACACTCTAATTTTCCAAATGGACTTTGGAAACATGTTTTGGGTATTTTATGATATTCTGAGGGTTGTGGTCATGTTTGGTTTTATTTGGAATTCGTTACTTACGTTTGGGGTTTAATTGCAAAGATTTGGAGAGTTGGAGGGTTAAGTTGTTATTAACCCAAAGTTAATAACATTTTGGGCCAGATTTGGGTCAAGGTCGGCTGCAGCATGTGGGAGGACACTTGTCAAATTTGTATTAAAGATGGAAAAGGAAGATAATTATAAAAGGGGTATTATTATTATTACATAAAGACATTAATTCATTTTTCTTCTTCTTCTTCTTCCTTCACCTCTCATCCGCCATTGCTCTCCCTCTCTAAGCTCCATGTTCTTCATCCCTCTTTGCTGGAACTACAAGGATTTAAGCTCCAAAATTGGTAAGTCTCTCCCTTCCATCTTCTTTCCATGTTGAAAGCAAGATTTGGTGAAGAAAAGAGGGCAAAACCGAATTCTTGATTTACTCTTGTCTACAAGTTTGAGTGATTCTCTCCTCCCATCTTTTAGTATGTTGTTCTTGGGCTTGAGGGGAGTAAGAATCTATGTTTAGATTTTGGAAGAACACCATGGATGGGGAAACATATTTAGCTGAATTATTGTTGGAATTTCTAAAATGGTGTAGAGTTGTGTTCTTGAATCATGCTTTGGATATGTTGTTCCTTGCATGATTCTAAGGCATTCTATGGTTTCAATTTGGTGGAAAATTGATTGAGTAGAAAAGCCCCAAATTGAGTGAATAGTACAATTAGGGTTTATGTTGATTTTGCTTGATTTAGATGTAATTGGTTGGTAATCTTGCTTAAGTTATGTAATTGGTGATTAAAGAGAGCAAATGGAACCTTGTTTGGATTGAAATGGAAGTTGGGTAAAATTTGGTGAAGAGGCCGAATTGATGGATGATTCTTTTTCCATGCTACTGTTGTGTTTTGGTTGTGTTGGTTGGTAATTCGGGATTGTAGATGAAAGTAGGTTTGTTTTGATGTTTGAAACGTCGTTTTCGGACAATGGTAGCAAAATTCATCTTTATGCGTAATAGCGGGTGAAAGTGTCTGGAATGCGAGTTTAAAGGTTGGAATGGGTTTGGTGGTGTATGAATAGCAATGTTCGGGCTCGGTTCGTAAACCGAGCTTTCTGTGGATTTTTGAGGGAAAGTGCGGGATTGTGCGGGAGTGATTTCCGGGGGTTTGTTGGATGTGTTCGACTTAATTGTAATTGTTCGACTTAATTCTGCGTGGGTGGAGTAGCGTGGGACCGTAAAAGGCAAGTTGCGACTTTTCGGGTCGGCAGCCGGATTTCCGGGTTTTGTCTTTGGGCGGTGCTTACGAGGTAAGGGCTCAACTTCTCTCGTTATACATTCCGGGAGTTATTTGATGTGTATCGGGTTTAGTTGGGGCGGGTTCGAGTGAGGGCGGTGGTTCGGTGATCCCGAGACCCGTCACATGGTAAAACGTATGTTTGTTCTGTCTCAAGGCCCGGATGGCCTTGGAGGCCCCGGGTTCCTATTCTGTTCTGTATATGTATATCAGGTGAGGCTACTTCTGTTATACCTATGTATTATCATTATTATATTATGTTCTGTTCTGTGACGAGACCCGGATGGGCTTAGGGCCACGGGTGCTCCTTGGATCTGTTCTGCGTATCCGCACCAGGAGTGCCGATACCTGCGTTACGTGTCCGCCGGATGGTGCCGACATTCTGCGTATATCCGCACTTGGGGTGCCGATATACTTCGTGACCCTACGACGGTTTGGGGATCGCGACCCCGCCCACCGTGCTTTACGATCCGATCTGCATTACGTCAGATATTGACCTCTTTGAGAGGGCTGTCGTTTCGGTCGCTCGCGGTTGGACCGCATATGATTGGACTCGGCTCACCTTATACTTTATGTTCATCTGTGTATGTATATGCGTGTGTTATTCTGTTTTGCAGGTTCCGCTTGTTGCCACTTGGGCAAGCTACGTTTTACCTCAGCCCTTACTGGGTCCTTTCGAGGACTCACCCTTTCATTTGTTTAAACCTTTCAGGCCGTCCTGACAAGCAACCAGCGGAGTAGAGATCCGCGGTGCTTTCTGTTATTTTGGGTTTCAAAGCAGTACCACGTGTGGGAAATCTCTGAGCGAGAAGGTTTCCAATTTCGCACATAGGTATATATAGGTTTTGGTTTAATGGCTCTGTAGCTGTAGTTTGCATGCATGTAGTTTAGATCATGTATTTGTATAAGACGTATAATCGAGATATATTCTGTCTTTGTTTGTCTTAAATCGAGGCGAGCCCGACTTGCTTATATTGTAGTAGTTGGTATATTATTGATTTGGTGTTTCTGTTTTGTTGCGATGTTTGATTTTTGACACCATGAACTGCATGTTTGGTAGAAGTTGGATTTACTAGTATGCTTGCCTTGATTGAGTATCTAGGTTGCTAGTTGCCACTTGGCTGTTTGTTATTTGGGCTCGATGCTCCGTTGCCGCGCTTTCCGCCGTAGGTTCCGGTTCTCGACGTCGCAGCCGGCTCCGCCTCCGCAACCGGGCGGGGTGGCTGTGACAAGTTGGTATCAGAGCAGGTCGGGTCGGTGTGACCCAAGAGGTAAGGTATGATCAGTTTCAGTGTGGATTGTGGAAGGCAAGTATACAAGCTCGGGAGTGGACTTTTGGAGCAAGTCATGCTAGTTCATGGGTAAGTTCTGTGAGAGATGACTTCGAAGTGCAAGCCACTGGTTCTACGTTTCATTCTGGGGCGGTTCTGTACGGAGACTGGCCACCTCCTTATTTGAACCACTATGGAATGGATGTGGAGCAGCGGGCGGTTCTTTGGAGCACTCTGGAAAGTTTGGGGTACTCCGGGCAGGTTTGGGTCGTGGAGGTGCAGAGCTCGGGTGTGGACTTCGGCATAATCCGGGTACCTCTATATTATTTGGTGTGATATGATATGATTCCGTGTTATGAACATGAACTGATTCTGTGTTTAAGGTTGAGAATTGTTTGAGTGATTATGAAAAGAATCCTTGCATCATGCATTGCATTACACTACAGAGCCTTAGAATCTGCTGCTTTGCTTCTACTAGGAGAGAGAGAGAGAGAGAGTTAAGAGTCGGATTATATGGTTTTGGGGTTGGAATGGTTTCGGTATGGTTACCACACGCCGACAGCGTGGGCTTATGCCGGAGGGTCGGGACCGGGATCCCTCACCTCCGAGCGTTAGAAGACGGGTTCGAGAGGAACCCCAGGACACTGAACAACCACACTCACCCCAGTGTTCAGCGGTCAGAGGACCCATTCCTGATGTGATACAGGTATTGGGTCAGTACGGCGATTCTTTGGGTACCTTTGTACCGCAGCAGGCACGGGCAGGTCCGGTCAGGCCACAGTAGAGGCATTCGTATCGGGAGGTGGGCAGTAGCCACCTCAGTGTTCAGGATCAGCGAGAGTGATTACGAGGAGGCGATCAGTTTGATCTTGGGACTTCTCGTCGGTCCCACCAATGACGGGAAGAGCGAGGCGTCGATCGGATGAGGTCGAGACACTTGGAGAGGTTCCAGCGTTTGAACCCTCCGAGGTTCAACTACCGAGGAGGGCTGAGGCTGCGAGACCGGTTTGCGGGAGTTGACAAGCTCCTTGGGAGACTACACCTCCCTTCTGAGGTTATGGTCTCACTGGCGACATTTAATCTGCAGGATAGTGCAGATCACTGGTTGAGTAGTTTGCAGGGCCAGCTGAGAGCTGAAACATCATGGGAAGGTGGACAGGATTTGGACCTTACTTGGGAGCAGTTCGCCTATTACTCTCATCAGCAGTACATCGGGGATGCAGGCAGGGATCTCCGACAGTCGCGATTCATGATCTGGAGTAGGTACCATGACCGCCGAGAGTATGAGCGAGAGATTGACCGGCTGGTTTGTTACAAACCACAGTACCACAGTATGGAGCAGGAGGAGATTGAGAGTCGGTGCGTCCCCCACCGATCACAAGATCGAGAGAGAGAGGTTCTGCACAGCAGAGTTTGTCAAGATTTACGAGTAAGACAGGCAGGAGGGGAAGCCCTTGTGATATGGGGCAGATAACCACTGGAGACGGGATTGCTTTCCGACGCTGGGATAGGGATCCAGCAGTGTTTTACGTCCGCAGTCTCGGTTCCAGCCCAACACACTCTGAGGGTACGAGTCATGGGGGAGGGCGTTCCGAGACCACCGCAGCGACTTTCGTTCCAGTCACCCCTTCCGCTACAGTAACCCAGAGCTGGACGTGTTTTCCAGAGTGAGCAGGGAGGCATTTTGCAGCATGGGCATTACAAGGTACAAACGGCTGGGAGCCAGTTTTGTTTCCTATGAGATGGCACAGGACTGTGTGCTATCTTTGGGCAGACACAGGATTCTGTCAGATCTGTTGGTATCGGATATACCGAAGGATGACGTTATTGTTGGGTTGGTTGGTCGGTTCAAGAATTCCGTGCACATTGACTGTGCTAACCATAGTGTTATGGTTTCTGGAGAGTTGTTATCTCTCATGGGTTCTGATGGGGTAGAGGTGGTAAGGAGCAGCATGGAGTTGCAGGTTTTGGATCAGGTTCCGACAGTGGATTTGGAGAAGTACTACGATCTGCCCATGGCAGATACTCGGTTGGAGCTAGATGGGATTCCAGCTGTTCGGGAATTCCCGCAGGTATTTCCAGAGAATTTACCTGGGGATGCCAACATAGCAGGAAATTGTGTTTAAAATACGTCCGCAGTTGGATTTCACTCTAATTTCTGTTCCTCCTTATCGGAGACCGATAGTGGAGATGGTTGAGCTGGAAGAAACAGTTGAAGGAATTATAGGAGAAGGATTTCATTCACCGAGCACTTCGCCGTGAGGTACTCTGGTCCTGGATGTCAGGGAAAAGATGGGTTACTCGGTTGTGTATTGACTACAAGCGGATGAATGCCAACACTAGTAGGAATAAGTACCCACTACTCGGGATTAACCTTTTTGAGCGGTTGGGAGGTACGAGGATCCTTTCCAGGATTGATCTGCAATCAGGATACTTTTAGCTTTGGATAAAGAAAGAGGATATTCTGATTTACCCTCGGGATGAAGGTTCGCACCAGGAGCATCTAAGGGTTATTCTGCAGACGTTTTGGGGAACAATGGTTTTACACTAAGGTTTCGAAGTGTGATTTCTGGATTCGAGAGGCTACTTTTCTGGGACACATCATCGGTGAACATGGGTTATCAGCGGAATCCGAGAGAATTAAGGTTGTATAGGATTGGAGACAGCCAATCTCAGTATGCGGGATAAGGAACTGAACTTAATGTAGCGCTGAGGATCGGACCCAGGAAGATGGTTGAAGTGCCTTTGGCACAAGTGGGAGTTTTGAGAGCATTCAAAGAGGCCCGATAGGGTGCGTGAGGCACAAGAGAAGGATCCGGATTTGAAGAAGTTGTCTGGAGAGGACAGAGGAGCACTACTACCGACACCTCAATACAGGCGGGAATCGTTATACTTTGAGAATTGGTTGTATGTACCAGAGGATCAGGCACTACGGGATGAGGCTCTGGAAGAGGCAATTTGAGCTGGTTAAGTATACACCCCGGTAGGGAGAGGGTTGTTCCAGGATTTGCGTGCTTGCTTTTTGGTGGCCAGATATGCGGGGACATATCACCACTTATGTGTCTAAGTGAGCTCGTTTTTGCCGATGCGGGTGACAGACCCTCTGGAGAAGATTGGGTTGTGTGTGTCCATCAGAGAGATTGGGCAGTTACATGGAGTACCGGACTCCATGGTGTCTGATTGTGATCTGCGTTGTACGGCACGATTCTGGAGTACTTTTCATAAGGCTTGGGGAACGCTGTTCCATCGAGTACGATTATCACTCTCAACCCGATGGGAAATCGGAGCACATGATTCAGATTGTTGAGGAAACACAGCTCAGATCAGGATGATCCAGGCACGGATGGCGACCGCGATTGACCGCATCACCTCGCACGTAGGTAAATGTCGCAAGGACTGGGGATTTGGGTTTGGTGACAAGTTGCATTGGTCTGAGGGATGGTCAGATTTAGTAGGCGGGGCGAGTTACCCCAAGGTATATCGGTTCTCATGAGATTCTAGAGTGGGTTGATAGGTTGGCTTTACCCCCCCTGACTATGTCTGTTACACGTGACGTCTTCCAGGATGACCTGTAAAGGGTCAGTTAGGTTTAGTTTCGGTATTATGCAGGGGTTGCAGTAGAAATACCGGCAAGCGACTCGGGCGCAAAGAGATGCACCCCGAGGGATGAGGCCGCCGAGAGGCTCATGATGGTTGTTTAAACTAGCTCTCTCGCCGCACCTGCACGGTGGTGCGAGTATGATAGGGAAAGAAAGGTAAGAGTTGTGCGAGACGAGTGTCGGGATTTCTGCAACTACTGATCTAGCGAGTTACTCTTGGAGGACCAAGAGTTCTAAGGGGAGAATGTTACGGTCACCCCGAGGCGGGTTGTGACCGGGTGACCGAGCTCGGTTTTGGCCTGCGAGTCACGTTTTGGACGGTTAAATGGCTCCGGGACTTATCTTGCATTATTTCTGGAAATCCTTCGGGTTTTGAGGTCGTGTGGGTCCCAGGACGTTTCGCGAAAATATTTTTGGTAGGGGGTTGTCTCGGGGCGTACAGCGGGCTCGGTAGCGCTCCCAGGACCTCAGATTGGGAAACCGTTCGCATATTTGGGATCGTGAGAGCATCCTGCATCTTTCTACGGAGTATTTTATTTGGGGTGTGACGTGCGGTTCGGGCGACTCCCGGGCTCAGGCGGAATCCCGGGGCTCGGGATGGATTTTTCCAGGCGGCTTCGGTGTAAGGTATGTTATATTTTAAGACAGAATTTATGGTAATATTTGTGGATTTTGGTTGTGGCGTGATTTTCGGTTCGAGTTAGCACACGTGCGCGTCGGGACTTATTCGGGTTCAGCGGGCCCGGTAGGACACTCTAATTTTCCAAATGGACTTTGGAAACATGTTTTGGGTATTTTATGATATTCTGAGGGTTGTGGTCATGTTTGGTTTTATTTGGAATTCGTTACTTACGTTTGGGGTTTAATTGCAAAGATTTGGAGAGTTGGAGGGTTAAGTTGTTATTAACCCAAAAGTTAATAACATTTTGGGCCAGATTTGGGTCAAGGTCGGCTGCAGCATGTGGGAGGACACTTGTCAAATTTGTATTAAAGATGGAAAAGGAAGATAATTATAAAAGGGGTATTATTATTATTATTACATAAAGACATTAATTCATTTTCTTCTTCTTCTTCCTTCACCTCTCATCCGCCATTGCTCTCCCTCTCTAAGCTCCATGTTCTTCATCCCTCTTTGCTGGAACTACAAGGATTTAAGCTCTAAAATTGGTAAGCTTCTCCCTTCCATCTTCTTTCCATGTTGAAAGCAAGATTTGGTGAAGAAAAGAGGGCAAAAACCGAATTCTTGATTTACTCTTGTCTACAAGTTTGAGTGATTCTCTCCCTCCCATCTTTTAGTATGTTGTTCTTGGGCTTGAGGGGAGTAAGAATCTATGTTTAGATTTTGGAAGAACACCATGGATGGGGGAAACATATTTAGCCGAATTATTGTTGGAATTTCTAAAATGGTGTAGAGTTGTGTTCTTGAATCATGCTTTGGATATGTTGTTCCTTGCATGATTCTAAGGCATTCTATGGTTTCAATTTGGTGGAAAATTGATTGAGTAGAAAAGCCCCAAATTGAGTGAATAGTACAATTAGGGTTTATGTTGATTTTGCTTGATTTAGATGTAATTGGTTGGTAATCTTGCTTAAGTTATGTAATTGGTGATTAAAGAGAGCAAATGGAACCTTGTTTGGATTGAAATGGAAGTTGGGTAAAATTTGGTGAAGAGGCCGAATTGATGGATGATTCTTTTTCCATGCTAGTGTTGTGTTTTGGTTGTGTTGGTTGGTAATTCGGGATTTTGGATGGAAGTAGTTTCGGTTTGATGTTTGAAACGTCGTTTTCTGACAATGTTAGCAAAATTCATCATTATGCGGAATAGCGGGTGAAAGTGTATGGAATGCGAGTTTAAAGGTTGGAATGGGTTTGGTGGTGTATGAATAACAATGTTCAGGCTCGGTTCGTAAAACCGAGCTTTCTGTGGATTTCTGCGTGAAAGTGCGGGATTGTGCGGGGATTGGTTTCTGGGGTTTGTTGGATGTGTTCTGACTTAATTGTAATTGTTCAGCTTAATTCTGCGTGGGTGGAGTAGCGTGGGACCGTAAAAGGCAAGTTGCGACTTTTCGGGTCGGCCAGGATTTCCGGGTTTTGTCTTGCGGGCGGTGCTTACGAGGTAAGGGCTCAACTTCTCTCGTTATACATTCGGGAGTTATTTGATGTGTATCGGGTTTAGTTGGGGCGGGTTCGAGTGAGGGCGGTGGTTCGGTGATCCCGAGACCCGTCACATGGTAAAACGTATGTTTGTTACGTATCAAGGCCGGATGGCCTTGGAGGCCCAGGTTCCTATTACATTACGTATATGTATATCGGTGAGGCTACTTACATTATATCTATGTAATATCATTATTATATTATGTTACATTACGTGACGAGACCGGATGGGCTTAAGGCCACGGGTGCTCCTTGGATGCATTCGCGTATCCGCACCCGGAGTGCCGATACCTGCATTACGTGTCCGCCTTTGGATGGTGCCGACATTCTGCGTATATCCGCACTTGGGGTGCCGATATACTTGCGTGACCTACGACAATTTGGGGATCGCGACCCGGTGGTACCATGCTTTACGATCTGATACATTACATTACATTACGTATATTCGACCTCTTTGAGAGGGCTGTCGTTCGGTCGTTCTGGCGGTTGGACCGCATATGATTGGACTCCGGCTCACCTTATACTTTATGTTCATATGTGTATGTATATGCTTGTGTTATTCTGTTTTGCAGGTTCCGCTTGTTGCCACTTGGGCAAGCTACGTTTTACCTCAGCCCTTACTGGGTCCTTTCGAGGACTCACCCTTTCATTTGTTTAAACCTTTCAGGCCGTCCTGACAAGCAACCAGCGGAGTAGAGATCCGCGGTGCTTTCTGTTATTTTGGGTTTCAGCAGCAGCAGTACCACGTGCGGGAAATCTCCTGAGCGAGAAGGTTTCCGATTTCGCACATAGGTATATATAGGTTTTGGTTTAATGGCTCTGTAGTTGTAGCTGCATGCATGTAGTTTAGATCATGTATTTGTATAAGACGTATAATCTGAGATATATTCTGTCTTTGTTTGTCTTCTGAGTCGAGGGCAGAGCCCCGACTTGCTTATATTGGAGTTGTTATATTATGGATTTGGTGTTTCTGTGTTGTGGCGATGTTTGATGTTTGACACCATGAACTGCATGTTTGGTAGAAGTTGGATTTACTAGTATGCTTGCCTTGATTGAGTATCTAGGTTGCTAGTTGCCACTTGGCTGTTTGTTATTTGGGCTCGATGCTCCGTTGCCGCGCTTTCCGCTGTAGGTTCCGGTTCTCGACGTCGCAGCCGGCTCCGCCTCCGCAACCGGGCGGGGGGTGGCTGTGATCTTGGGGGAGGTCGAGCTCCCATGAAGTGGTGCAGAACGATGAGGCGAGGTCCTTAAAGCATTTGAAATGCTAGCCTCGTAACGTTCCAAACCACGTTGATGCAGCCCCTTTTAGGGTGGAGCTAAAAGCCTTGCAGAGTATGGGGTCGGTAGCGCGAGCCATCTCCATTGGGGAGATGTAACGTCGTAGATGGTCGACGGGTCTGTTGTGGCATCGTAGCTTTCGATGGCCCGGCATTCGATAGCTGGCGGCGCTGGGACGGCGATGATGCCTTCGTGAAGGGCTGCGTCGAGAGGACCTCGATGTCGTCGAGGACCAAGTTTGGCGTCTTGACTGTTCCTCGACCACGTTGATTCGTCGGAGGAGTTCGTTGACGCAAAGGTTCCCAGTAGATGGGTTTTGATTTTGGGACCGCTCGTCCCGGTCGTTGTGAGGAGGAAGGCGGGCAGCCTGCATTTCCGCCTTGATGCTTTGCACCATGAAGGCTTTCATGTCGTTGAGCATGCTTGCACGGAGGAGCGCCATCGGCGCGGGTCGATGATGACTGGGGGGGTCGTGGAAGGTCCAGCGAGGTATGTTAGGCGAGCCACTTGCGGCTATGGGGGCTGTTGTGCCCCCGTTGCGCCACCAATAGGTAGTGGTGGGGTTGCCACCAACAGGGAGTGGTGGGGCTGCTGTGTCCCAGTTGCGCCACCGACAAGGAGTGGTAGAGCAGCATCGGAGGAGCTGGAAGCAGCATCCTCAACATGCACACTGTTGTGTGTTCTCCTTGTTTTCGCCATGAAAATGGGTAAGGAGGGGGAAAAAAGTTGATAGGAAAGAAAAACGGCTGTTTTTCGTTTCCCACAGACGGTGCCAAGTTGATAGCCAAAAGGTGATCTCCGGCTGGTGAGGTTGCTCCGGTGACCGTGATAAGGCAACTCCGGTACCTGGGAAGAACAAGACAAAGGGAACTCTCAGGTGCAGAAAGAGAAGAGAGGTGGGGGTGTGTAGTAATCACCTTATTTGAGGCAGGCACCACCCAATATATAGGGTGGTGCCAGGTCCCGTTATGGGGCCTTGAATGCTGGCGAATCGCCATAAATGTGTCCATAATTGGGACGGCGGTGTAATAATGGTGGAGTTATTGCGGAGTTACTCCCTTTCTTTTGGCTTGATGCCATAATTAGGGTAACGGTTGACTTGAAGGAGGTAGCAAGCGTTTGCTGCTAACGGGATTTATACGGGACACCCTTAATGGTAAATACGAGGGGCTCTCCGTAAATACGAGGCCGGCTCTGGTGGCGCGGCCCATATGGTGTTTGCGTTTGGCAATACAGCCATACGGGCTGGCCCATATATATCAATGGACATATCCAATCTTGCGATCCATGCTTTGGTATAGAATTGCAATACACGTGAGATTTGTGCGAAATCAACATTTCAAATGAAATTAATGCTCTCGCTTATTTTTTTCCTACAAAATTGAGAATCACCAGCTCGCCGCTCGCTCTGTTGGCTTGCTCTTGTTGCATGTTTCGGCCTTCAAAAATAATAGGAGTTGAATCCTACACGTACACTCCATTATCTTTGTCCGTTTAACTTAAGGGTAAAATTGGAAAGTTTTCTCTTCTCTTCATTTTCTTAATCTTCGTGCCCGGTCAAACTAGGCTTGGCAGCGGAGCGGATTAACAGCGGATGCACCATAACCACAACCGCCAACCGCGGTTTATTCGATATCCACGGTTACACGGTTTTTTTCAAGCGGTTGACAGTTACCACCCATAACCGCGAAACCGCGGTTAACCACATCCGTGGTTTTATCCATGGATATTTGATACCTTGGATGAATATTAAGATGAGTTTCAGATTAGAAACAGGTTGGGCTTGGTGGGCTGGGGTGTAGAGATTGAGATTAGGAATGGTGGGCTGAGTGTAGAGATTGGGATTAAGAATGGTGGGCTGGGTGTAGAGATTGAGATTAGGAATGGTTAGATTAGATATTGGGTTAGGGTATGAAGGCTTGGGCTTGGGCTTGGGTTTGACGGTTTTTAGGTAATGGATATCCACGGTCGTGGATGGACCTAAACCATAACCGTAACCGCTAGGTTCACGGTTTTCATCAGACACCCGTGACCACGAAACCACGGATATAATCCACGGATTAAACCGTCATTTACGGTTTGGTTAACCACGGTTCACAGTTTTAACCAAACCGTTGCCATGCCTAGGTCAAACATACAAATTAAACGAGGAACGGAGGGAGTATAAGAATATGTGTGTGAACGGGAGGACTGCTTGAGGGGTTTTCTCATCTTTTAGGAAAAATGAAGGAGTCGTCACCTTAGTTTATCGAAAATGAGAAAAATCAAGGAAAACCCGTTTAACTCTGAAATTTGGAAAAAGAAACAATTTTACAAAAATCTAAGATTTTATATCGGTGATTTGGTATGAATTGGGAATGTGTTAGGCACTTAATTCCCTGAAAATAATTTTAAAACAATAAAATCGATTCCGTAAAATTCATTATGCGCGCATGATTAGCTATAATTGGATTTGTACTTGGTTATTGGCTCCCAAGCTACTTGCGTACACTACAAATAAAATGGCATTTGATGACACACAATAAAGTGACAAGATAACAAGGTATATGTTGTCACTTTTATGTGGCAACAAAATGTTTGTACTTATATTTAATATCTTATAAAACATTGATATCGGTCGTCAAGAAATAAGTATTTCAGGATTTGTTGACACATTCATTTTATTTGTCCATCAAGATATCTATTATATTAAAAATAAAAATAATATGTGTGTAAGGAACTAAAGTTAAATTTAGCAATACTGTTTAGGTGTTTAACGAGAGCTAAATGTCGACCACCCAAATCCATGAATCCTCACCACCAATCAAACCTCCAATTGACCTTCTTCTTCCTCCACCAGATCGTGGAATCGCTCACCGCCCAGTTCTCGGAGTCACTACATGGGAGGACAAAGATTATTGCGGCCTTTACTACGGCATTGGCCACGGTAACCGTCTCCCGCAGCAAATGGGCGCTTCATTCGTTGCGGTAAATATTACTACGGCCCGGAGCGCGGTGAGGCCATAGTAAAGGCCTCGTGGACCACGTGCCCTACCAACCACTATCTCTACTACGACACATTCTGCGAATAAGGCCATAGTACGGGTCCTCTATATAAGCTCAACCAGCTTCACCTACAAAACACTTAACACTTCAACAAAAGTTTTTCTTATCCTCTCTCAACACTTACACGTAACATCATCCGGAGAATTGATTAGAAGCTCCAATGCCATCAACATTAGTTGTATCTTTGAGATAATAAATATTAATTTTCCTATTTATTTATCTTCTTGCTTTTTGTGTAATTTTATTTTTGTATTATTACTTTTGTTATTTTTTATGTAATTTAATTAAATTAGTTGAGCCATAGTTTCTGTCTATGAAAACTTGTAGCAGTATACTAGTTTACACTGTTTTACAAAATTTTGGAATAAACGTTGTCAAACAATATATTCTACAGAGTTTTCATGGATTGCCCGGTTGGACAGTTTGTAAAAGTACTATTGATAAATTAATGTTTTATAGTTGTGCATGTAGAAATGATCATGAAAATAACATAAATTTTGGTAGCATAGTCTTATTCCTTGTTATAGCTATTCCACTTGTTATACGCTAAAATGGTATAAAGGGGAACTAAGACGAAATGTTGCGAAAAATTATGTAGATGTTCATCGATTTTACATACAGAACCATAAAAGTTTAGTTACTAGTAGTACTTTCATGAATAGGAAAGGACTCATGCACCATAATTAGGACAAAAAGTTGGTAGAGATGTTTATATATGAAATGTGTAATTAATTGTTTGTCGTTTATTAATTGTTATATTTTTTATTGTTTTATCGATATGCATGAATTAATAGGAAGTGTATAAATGGCAGAATGACGTGATTGGATATATCAACTTATTCACAAGGGCTCAAAATAAGTGAAAATGTTTTGGGTGGCTTCATGATTTTCTAGACTTTCTTTTACATTGCATAAGCAAAGGGAAGCGAAGTAGTGAAATGCCCTTGTAAAAAATGTAAAAATAGATTATATTATGGTCATATAACAACTGACAATCATTTACTGCTAGATGGATTTCAACCTAATTATCATGTGTGGGATTGTCATGGTGAATGACTTGAGAGCAATCCATATGTGCATCGAGGTTATCGATTTGATCAAGCATCATCGTCATTGAATGTTGCAAGTACGAGTACTTGACTTAATTCTTTTAAGGGTAATCAAGAATGAGGTTACGAACAAATGGTACGTGATGTATTTGGGTTTCATGATCACGGTAATAAATTTGAAGAAGAGAATAATTATAGTGGAAATGATAATGATAAGAATGATGACAAAAACCCTATAGTAAAAGTACCAAATGAAGGGGCACAAAAGTTTTTCGATATGTGACATGTTGCGTCACAACCTTTATATGAAGGGTGTCTTGATAAGTACACGAAGTTTTCAATAATGGAAAAGTTTTTTAATTTGAAAAGTCATCACAACATTTTTGACGCATTTCTCTAAAATATGATTGAATTTATCAACGATTTTTTACCCGGAGGGAACTCGTTTCCAAAAAGTATGTGTAGTACGAAAGTTATGATAAAGGAGTTGGGGTTACCGTATATAAAGATTCATGCATGCGACAACAACTGTATGTTGTTTTACGGCAACTACAGTAAGCATTTGAACATATTCTATGGTGCAAAGAGGTATGAAGAATGTTATCCAGATCAGAAGACGAATGCAAAATCAATTTTACGTTATTTGCCAATCACTGAACGGCTACAATGACTTTACTATTCATCCAAAACCACTGAATATCTGACTTATCATGTGAGAGCAAGTGCAAATGCAACAAGCATTATTAGACATCAATCCCATGCCGAGGCATGGAAACATGTTGGTAAGCATTATCCTGATTTTGCCCATGATTTCAGAAACGTATGATTGGGTTTATGTACTGATGACTTTAATCCGTTGTCAGATTCAAGGAAATCATATTCGATGTGGTTGTTATTCATTGTTATTTATAACTTGCATCCTGATTTATGCATGAAGGAGGCTTACACTTTCATGCCATTGTTGATCCTGGGTCCTCGATCACCGGGCAGTAACATTACACTTTCATGCCATTGTTGATCACCGGGTCCTCGATCACTGGGCAGTAACATTGATGTCTTTTTACGGCAATTGATTGATGAGTTAAAACTTATGTGGAATACTGGAGTGGAAGCTTGGCATGTGCACCGTAATCAGAACTTCATTATACAAGCATGTTTGCTTTGGACGATCGGTGATTTTCCGGCTTATGGTATGCTATCAGGCTGGAGTACGCATGAAATACTTATGTCCTTGTACTGTATGGGTGACGTTAATAGTTTTCAATTGAAGTGTGGATTTAAAACTTTTTGGTGGGGTTGTCATAAAATAATTTTACCCAAGAAACATGCTCTTCGCGCCAATACCCAAGATTGAGGGTTAAAACAGACCGTCTGTTAGAACTTGAGTATAAATTTTTCCATAAAATCATAAGTGAGCTTAAGAAGATTGCATTCCCGTCTTTCGAGACTGAGTGGGGCAAATTGAGACCTACTATGTTTGGTGTTGCAGAATTGGATAAAGAAATCAATCTTCAAGGAGTTGTCGTACTGGGATGATTTGAAAGTTCGACATTTTCTAGATCTGATGCATATTGAGAAGAATTATTTCGATAATGTTTTCCACATGGTTATGAATACTAAAGGGAAAACAAAAGACTGCAACATCAAGACTTGATCTCCAAGAGCTGAAGATTCGTCCTTTAGGCTAATGTGTTCTAAAGATATTCTGTTGGAAGACGTTGAGAAGTTACGTGAATTGATGTTCATTACACTATGTAAGCTTGAAAAGATCTTCCCTCTATTATTCTTTGACTCAATGGAACATCTTACTATGCATCTACCATGACATTTTTGAACTTGTGGATATGTTGGATATTGTTGGATGTTTCCTTTCGAAAGGTATATGAAGAACTTGAAAGCAACATGTGCGAAGAAACAATATCTTGAAGGCTCGTTCATTGAAAAGTTTTTGCTACAGGAGGTAGCGTTCTTTTGTGAGGATTACATGGAGGATAACTTCGGAACATGTGTGAACCCTCACATACATAACAAAACTCATGATCCTCCAAGTGTTAGCGAGTTCAGACTTTAAATTTTCAAGCACCCAACAAAAACATTTGGCCACAACGAGTTCGAGATTTGACTGTTGAAGAATTACATCATGTGCAAACGTATATATTCTGAGCAGTCAAGAAGTGGAAACCATTTATAAGTCGATTCAATGACTTGGCCTGTAATCATTTTGTAGAATTGGATGACGATGGTTTTGATGCGTTTAGCCTAGCCAATTTGAAGGGTTTATTTTTCTATTTATTTTTATTTACACTATTCGCAACGGTCATTCTTATATTACATGGGTTTTTTGTCGGCCATTGCAAATAAGAAAGCATTTCTTCCTTCTCCCGTGGTGGACGTGGTGATGGTGGATCTAGATCCAGCCGACAATGTACTGAGGAGCAGTCTCCAGTTTCTTCCGGCTTGATACATCGAAGCGATCGGAAGATGGACCGCCCCCTCCAGCTGTAGGCGAGTGGTACCACCACCGCCACCTCCACTTCCACCGTCGTAGATTGGACCGGACGAGAGACACCTTGTGCATCATTAACTTTCGACTTTTGTTTTAATTATATGTTTATGTAGTAACTAATCTATTTTGCACAGTTTGAAGCTAGCATCGTCCGGGTGCAAAGCGATGACCTAGCATCGTCTGGATTCCCCACTCTTCCTTCCAGTGATCGGTAGATGAGTGGCGATTTGAGCTACAATGTTTTAGTTAGGTTTTTAGTTTCACTTGTATAATTATTTAATCTTACTTTTTTAATAAATTTACAATTGCTAACGAATATTTTTATTATAACAACTATTGTCTTCATGGAACGAGCCCAACTTCACGATAAGTTGCATTTGCGCTTGAGTACTACGGGAACATCTTTGAACAACATCCGGAAGAAGTGCGGGAGCAAAAAGACATTGGATCTTGTCAATCCAAAGTACCTGGATTGGATTGAATTAGTCCCGATTGGATCGACCACCAATTGGAGGAAGTTGTTGGTGTATTACAACAGCATAGGGTTCAAAGAGAAATTTGAGAAGAACTCAAATAATGCCAAGAGCGAGAAACGACGAAAATTCAAGTCATTTAGGAACAAGTCAAAGATCACTGTTTATGAAGATATGGTAATTTCTAATAACTATACATGTTTACTTATTTAAGTTAATATATATATATATGTGAATCAATACCTTAACATTTTAATGGACAGTCGAAGGAAGCGGGGCGGAGGCTTCGAATGGAGGAGTTCGGGGAGACTGGCTAGGCAAGGAATCAGCCGTCCTACTAAGTTTTTGTAGTAATCACAATTTCTTGTATTTAATTAAAATAATTATATTTATTATTATTTAACTTAAGTAATTTCTTTATCTTTATAAGGCGGAGTACAAGCGACTTCTTATTGACAAGTACGGAGAGGACGGGCCATTCTTTAGTATCTATGAGGACTTCTACCGAGAGGTCATGGGTGAACCGACCGAGAGGACATTGGTTCGGTGTCAGACTCAGCTTGTTAAGCTCCACTGTTCGAGCCACCTCAGCCAACTCGGGTAAAAAAACGTCAATTATTACAAAATTTACGGTTGAATTGCAAATCTTCTAAATTTTGTACTAAAATGTCAATTATTGAAAATCAAAATGTAACGTTTTCATAACTTAAATTTTAGCGTGAGACCCAATTTGGAGGAGCAACATTGGAGGGACATGGATGAGATCCGTGACCTCCGATGTAGGATGGCCTCCATGGAGGAGGATCATGTTCGTGAATGTGCATGCCTCGAGGTTGGAAGTCCGATGCACTAAGTTCCTTTGACGCAGATGTCAGCAACATCTGGACGGTGGTGCGTAGCGTGGGGTACATCCAGCTTTCCCGTGTCCCTCGACATTGGTTGTTGGAATGTCTTCCCGGGTCCCATGTCATAAGCATCCCTAAGGCAGCCTACTCCGAAGCTCAACCTCAATACCTGTCCAACCTTCACGCATCCCGATCGGTATTACCGACCGATCCTACCGTGGCGGCAACCTCGTAGTAGATGACACAAGAATTCATCTTCGGCTTACTTTGTCGATTGCGGATGATTTTGTTTATTATCTAGATAATCAACAAAATATTAATAATCATAATAATAATAGTGTAAATCCAAACAATGATAATTTCTAAGATGTTTGTATAAATTCTAAGTACTTTTCGTGTTAATAAACAATTTCTATTAATTAAAATATATATTTAATTTATTAATTACAATTATTATTTTGTAATTACAAATGTTATTTCTATTACCAAATTAAAATATTAGTTATCAATTAATAAAAAAATGATGTACTACAGCCTCAACCGTAGTTTCGATCGCAGTAAACAAGGCTGCACTAACATTTGTAGGTGTCAGGCCTACTTGATGATCTCTGCACTAAGGCCGTAGTAGCTCTGCAGTTGTTGGCGCAGAGGCCATCCAAATGCGACCGAATTAACTTTGGTATTACCGCGGTCTTACCCATAATTGGTACTACGGCCCAACTACGGTTCAGACTTGATAACCATTGCTTCCACCACTTAGTGAGTCCCGTCAAACAACTCATCATCGTTGTGATCGCCGCATCTGCAGTCTGACTAAAGTCAGCGGTGGAAGGTCTAATTGAAGATTGACGGTGTAACCGACATCTACCGGTAGAACATGTGAAGACAAGCTCTCGGTTAATTTCTGAATATGATCTTGATATATAGGGGGCCCAAGGAGGTTGTTCCAAACGCTGACGTCATCGGTACGTCATCACTACGAGGAGCCCCCTCATTAATACGATGAGTATCCTCGTATAATGGCCTGACAAGCTAACAATACGAGGGAGCTCCCCGCATGGTCGTATTGGCAGGAAAGTGCCGTTTTGTCACGGGCTTGGCTGACAGACATGGGCAAAGCCCAATTGATACTCCATGTTACCCCCTTACCGCGAGCGTCTGGACGATCGCGATTAAGCTAATCGTCCGAATAACACACACACTTGGGGTAACAGCGCACACACACTACACTCAATCACAAATACACAGGTGGCCTATCAAAACCCCGACACTAAAATTTCGTTCACAACATACATTTCACACACAACACTGAACCAGGACTTCTAAACTACGCATGATTATTAACACTCATATTCACAATACGGTGCTTACTTGCACCTTTCACAATTTCCGCAAGCATCCTTGCACTTCACAACAGAAAATCAGCACTAAACCCTGATATGATACTATTACAATTATGCATGTCATTTACACTATACAGAGCCAAACAAAATCTGATTGGAATACATACAATGACGTGCGAGGTGGTGGCTTCTTAGGATCTGACCACAGTCCTCGACGTACTTGGTGCACTGAATACACTGAGCAGAGAGCACAATAGGTATCTGAAAAGCACAACACTAAGGCAAACTCCCGGATCTACTCGGCGGGTTGCTTATTAGCTCTCTTTCCTGAAATAGGGGAAATAAGGGGATAAGTTCTCTAAAGAACTTAGTAAGGGCGCAGGTATAAGCATGATATCACTATCACAACACTGAACCTGCATCCAAAGAAAAACACAAATACACACACACACACACACACACACACACATATATATATATATATATATATATATATATATATATATATATATATATATATATATTTTCAAACACATGCTCAACCAATGCAAATTCAATACAAATGCAATTCAATCAATAATCCATAATGAAGTTAGACACTAGACAGTCTTCCATTTCGCCGTGGCACACACTTATCACACAATAGAATCGCCAGCTCGGGGTTGCGAGCTCCACTGTCATATCACAAACACCACAAAGGTGTATCACACACTTAGCACCACTAGGTGTGATAAAAGCTTCCACTCACTGATAACACCATCGTAGGTGTATCGAAATCCCACTACCTGTACAAACCGATGCTTATACCATAGGACTAGGTTTGGCGTCACCGGGCCACCCCTCGGACCAAACCTAGCCTCAATACACATTCTAGCAAGCATGCTGAATAATGCTACGCCAGAACATACACTGAACCCTTACCTCACACTGGAGTCCGAACCAGAATTCCCGATCGACGGTCCCGGTAGAAATTTCTGGTGAGTTTCATGAATTTCTGATTACTCCCGTTCACAAACAACCCACGGATACAAAATATATGTTCAGAATTCACAGAATCAGCCAATATCATTGGCGCCAAAACCGAGGCTCGGGCCGGGAAAAACGGCTTTCACACCGAGCCTTTTCTGACAAAACCAAATAGCACAAAAGACTCATCTCTTCACTCTGATCACAAATATATCCTTACCTTTTACTGAAAGCAAAGTTGATTTTTCGCACGAAATCTCAGAACGGATTTTTGCAACACTTCCGGCGCGTTTCTGCTCACACTCCTGTTATCAAACATACACAAGAAGGTGCCAGAACGCGTTTAGAAACCAATAAATCAAGCATAGAAGGTGGTTCCATAATTACTTCCAAACTTCAGCAGCTCACGGTTTACAAACCGGGTTGGATCTTTGCAAACCGACCTCAGATTATTCACTTACACAACACAAGGATCGTTTTGGTAACCTTACCTCAATGGTTCTTCAAGAAATCTCCAACTTCAAGCTTGGAGCTCACTTTGGCGCTTCCATGGAACCTCTCTGTCGGTTGAAGAAAAGAAGAAAGAAGATGAAGTTGATTAAGTGGTGAAAATGCCCCTTTTCTTCCCTTTTTATATTTATCTCCATTTCCTTCATTTCTTTTATTACAAGAGGGACATTTGTCCCTCACTTTTCAAGCCCATTCCTCCCCCTGCCCTTTTTTTCCAAATATTAACCAATTCTCCCTATTTTTCACTTAATTTCCTTTATATCTTCCTTACTTTCCCATCTTTAACCAGAAAGGGACAAGTGTCCCTCCTCTCTCTCCCTAGCCGACTTCACCATCTCTTCTTTTCCAAATAATTGCTGATTTTATGTAAATTACAATTTGGCACCCAACTTATCAAAAGTTGCAATTTAATCCAATCCGAAATTTGCAACTTTCAAACCGTAACTCCGAACGGAATGAAATTTTAGACAAATTCTCGGGACATCATATCACACACAAAATATGCTTCATATGATTAATTATGAGTCCCGAGCCCCACAAAAATCGCGAATTCTGGTAATTAAAGCTTAATCAC
Source organism: Stellera chamaejasme (assembly GCA_024586325.1). Lineage (NCBI taxonomy): Eukaryota > Viridiplantae > Streptophyta > Magnoliopsida > Malvales > Thymelaeaceae > Stellera > Stellera chamaejasme. The sequence continues at coordinate 49,892,213 of CM044981.1, read as the reverse complement.
AAAATTAAGTTAAACACGTACCGGGTGTCGGTAACAATCTTCCCCCCTTAAGACCCTTGGTCCTCCATGGCCGTCTTAAGTTTCTGATATTCCTCAGGGTACCGATCCATCATGTCCTGTTCAACTTCCCAAGTTGTCTCCCGTTCGGAGTGATGGGACCACTGCACTCTAATCATTGGAATGAGCTAACTGCGAAGCTTCCGTACATCCTGCCCCACAATGGCTACCGGTACCTTTCGATATGACAAATCTGGCTCCAGCTATATATCCTCAACTGCTATTGTCTGAATCGGATCCAGGATGCACTTCTTCAGCATACTGACATGAAATACGTTATGCACTGCTGACATGCTCGGTGGCAAAGCCAATCTGTAAGCTACCTTGCCAACCCGCTCCAGAATCTCATAAGGTCCCACATATCGCGGAGCCAACTTCCCTCTCTTACCAAATCTAACAGTTCCCCTGGTTGGTGCTACGTTCAGCCACACTTTGTTGCCAACCTCGAACTTCAGATCACCTCTACTTTTGTTCACATAGGAATTGGTCCGGTCATTGGCGGCCTTGATCGGTCTGAATCTTCTTAATCTTAGTGTGGTTTCTTCAATCAGTTTAGGACCTAATTCAATTCTATCTGAAGCCTCTGCCCAGCAATGCGGTGTCACACAACGCCGTCCATACAGAGCTTCATATGGTGCCATGCCGATAGTAGTCTGATAACTGTTGTTGTAAGAGAATTCTACTAACGACAAATGCTGATCCCACTAACCGCCAAAGTACGATTGCACAATCACAAAGATATCTTCCAGAATCTGAATCACCGCTCGACTGTTGTCTGTCTGTGGATGATATGCTGTGCTCAAATGGAGTCGTGTGCCCAAAGCCTTGTGAAAAGCTCCCCAAAACCGCGCTGTGAATCCCGGATCTCGATCGGATACAATGGAGTCAAGCACTCCATGTAGCCGCACTCTCTCCCGAATATACAATTGGACCAGCTTTTCTAAGGAATCCGTGATCTTCATGGGTAGGAAATGGGCACACTTTGTCAACCGATCCACTATGACCCAAATGGTATCATGATGCGCTCGGGTCATAGGTAATCCCGTCGAAAGTCCATCGTAATGTTGCCGCACTTCCCGACCGGAATCGACATCTGTAAGGTACTTGCCGGTCTTTGATGCTCTGCCTTCACCCTCGACATGTAGTACACTTAGAGACATATGTAGCGATGTCTCTACACATACCCGACCACCAGAAGTGAGATTTAAAATCATAGTACATCTTCTCACTTCCCGGTGTACACTCATTCGACCCGCATGTGCCTCCTCAAGTAGCTCATTACGAAGTGTCGGATCATTCGGCACATACAGACGATCCCTGAAATACAGAAGTCGTTGCTTATACTCGAAAGATGGGTGAAGGGCTCCCTTTGTCTCTCCAAACACCTTCTTCAATGACAAATCTGTCCTTTGCGCATCCCGCACCTTATCCAGCCATTCCGACTGGATAGTCAAAGTATATAGTTGAGCGTGTTCCCACTGCTCCCACTCATGCCACAGGGCCATCACATCATTTTCCTCAGCTCTGTCATCTCGATCTCCACCCTTCACTAAGCCGGTATATTTCCGACTTAGTGCATCTGCCACTGAATTTCCCTTGCCAGTGGTGTATTCGATGCTGCAATCATAGTCCTTCATATACTCAAGCCATCTACGCTGCCTAATATTCAGATCATACGGGTGAACAAATATTTCAAACTCTTATGATCAGTGAAAATTTGAAATTTGTTACCCAGTAGATAATGTCGCCACTGCTTGACTGCATAGATCACCACTGCCAACTCCAAATCATGCGTCGGATAGTTCTGCTCATGCGGCCGGAGTTGTCTCGATCCATAAGCAATTACATTCTGGTCCTGCATAAGCACACATCCCAATCCGGATCTGGAAGCATCTGTATAAATAGTATAAGATGCATTAGGGTCAGACAATATTAGAATAGGTGCATGTGTCAACCTATTCTTTAATTCCTGAAAGCTGCGATCACAAGCCTCGGACCACACAAACGCTCGCCCCTTCTGTGTAAGCTGAGTAAGGGGTAGAGCCAACGCAGAAAACCCTGGCACGAATCTCCGATAATACCCTGCCAGTCCGAGGAAACTCCTGATCTCTCGCACTGTAGTTGGTTGCTTCCAGTCCTCCACTGCCTTAATCTTTTCGAGATCCACAGAAATGCCATTCTCCCCAGTAATGTGTCCAAGAAAAGACACCTCTCAAATCCAGAATTGACACTTTGAGAGTTTGGCGTACAACTCATGATCACTCAAAATCTGCAACACAATCCGTAGATGATCCCAATGCTCACTTTCATCCTTGGAGTATACCAGGATGTCATTAATAAACACTACCACAAACTGATCCAAGTATGGACGGAACACTCGGTTCATCATATCCATAAAAACTGCAGGAGCATTAGTCAAACTAAATGGCATCACTGTATATTCATAATGTCCATACCTAGTTCGGAAAGCTATCTTTGGAATATCCTCTTCCTTTACCCGGAGCTGAAAATATCCCGATCTCAGATCAATCTTCGAGAATATCTTCGCTCCCCTCAACTGATCAAACAGATCATCAATCCTGAGTAAAGGATGCCCGTTCTTCACAGTAATAGCATTTAGCTTCCGATAGTCAATACACAACCGTAAGGTCCTATCTTTCTTTCTCACAAATAACACAGGAGCGTTCCACGGGGACGTACTCGGTCGAATGAATCCTTTAGGAAGCAACTCATCAAGCTGCTTCTTGAGTTCATTCATCTCTGAAATAGGCATACGATAGGGGGAATAGATATGGGAACTGATCCCGGCTGAAGCAGAATCTCAAACACAATTTCCCGCTCTGGTGGCATACCCGACAATTCCTTGGGGAATACCCGCGGAAAGTCCCTCACGACGGATATCTAATCTAACTCGTTCTAGATATCAACAGAATTCAGTCCATAATACACTTCTTTATCAACCACACAAATCTCGTCTAGAATTTGCAATTCTAAACTGCACCTCTCAGAAACACACTCAAGAGGTTGGGCGAGGATATACCTCCCCGGAGGATAAGCGATGTGGTTGTCGAATGCTCGATACGAATTGATGTGATTAGGAGGGTATCCTAGAACAGGAGGAGCAGATCTAGCCAACAAAGGAGCAACACGGGGTAGGTATGATTGATGAGGCGAAAATGTCAACAGTTGTGAGATCCGGAATGCACAAAAACAAAACGATGCGGAAGCTTGTGAAACGAACGGATATGGCCGCCAACTCCTCCTGGATCCTTGCCCGAGCAAAGATGGTGTTATGCCTTTGGCGACTCTTCCTTCTTGATACCAAAAAGGTCCAAGACAAAGAAAGCCTTCGTTGTCAAAAATTATGGGGAATGATGATGGGGCCAACACCTCCTTCTTCCAATGAGAAGACAATATTGGTCTTAGTAGAATTGTAAAGAAAACTTAACAAGAATTGAGTAGATAGGTTGAAAAGAGAATCACTCTCAATTTCAAGGAAAAAGGTGAAATATATTGGATGATCGAAATTGTCTCTTGCAAACTAACCTAGACCTCCTTTTATAGGACAAGGAAGCTAGGCATCCAAATCAATTTACAAGTCCCTTCATCTCCACACTTAATGATGGAAATTAAAAGGAAATGTAAATGTGAGAATTTAAAACAATTATTTCTAAATTTATTCTAGGCTAGCTAAGGGTAGAACTAGCCAAAATATATCTAAAAACTGAAATAAAATGATAGAAATTCGAGTTGGAAGATGAGAGATGAGTTTTGGCCAATAAATGAGGAGTAAGTGGTCCTCATTTAAGTGCTCTTGATGGAGGGGCTTCAAGGCTTGTAACTCCTTCACCAATGGTTTCTGGATGATTTTGGATGACTCTTGAGTCCTCAAGGCTGCTGAAGTTCGTCCTTGAAGAGAGGTGAATGGTTGGAAGCTTTGGAAATGCATTGAATATGCCAGCTGGTGTCTCAACAGGTTGAGACATTCGTGAACCATGCACTTGGGCCAAATTGTCATTTGGTTGAGCCCAAACTGAAATGTTGAAAATTGTTTGCACAATTTGAGAATTGGGTTGACCCCAAATTGAGGAGTGCTTGCACTTTTCCTTCATCTTTGTGGATATCTTCACGTTGCTCCTCACACTTTGCAAAAGCTGTGCATCAACAGGTTGAGAGCGTCCTTAGCCTTCTTAGTCCGGCTCCTTGTCATAGGTCCACCAAGGCCAACGGCGGATCTTGATGTTTAGGCTTGGATTGGGCCTGTTTCACGTCAATAACACAACCTCCCGTTTAGCACAATTAATATGCACATTATTCTGAGATAACCAATCCATCCCCAAAACCACATCATAACCCGGTATATCAAGAACAAGCTGATTAGTAGAAATTTGATATTTTCCCATACCAATCACACAACCCCTGACAACTTCATCAGAAAACAAACATTGATCCCCAGTAGTTTTAACCAATGCAATATGATGCATGAAACACACAGGAAGATGCTGGGACACAACAAATCTTTGTGCTACTATAGATATAGAAGCACCTGTATCGAAAAGTACTGTAGCAGGCATATTATTCAATAACACTGTACCTTTAAGCGCACCTTGTTGTGTTGAGTCCCCTCTCTCAATCTGGAACACCCGTCCAGTCGTCTGCTGCGGCGGCGGAGGAGGAGGTTGCTGCCTGGCTGCTCCTAGTGGTGCTCCCCGTCGGAATGATGACGATCCAAACGGGGGTCTCGGCCAGTTGCCGACATCCCTTCTCTGTACAGTCTGAGGGCAATTCCGAATCCAGTGGTCCAGAGAACCACATTTCAGACACTGCCCTGTCTCCCGATAACACTGCCTGCCTGGATGTGACAATCTGCAGGTCGGACACACTGTAGAGGGAGATGATGCTACTCCCTTCCCTTTTGCACTTGAGCTTGGCTGCGCGGCCTTCCCGTTGTTTCGGGAAAGTATGCGGGAACCGGAGCCTCTCCCGCACTCAGAAGATCAGTATGGCACTACTCTGCTCTCGATCTCCTCCTGCTCGACCAGCTGGGCCTTCTGTGTTGCCTCATGATATGTTGTGATACCCAGTGGTCGCAATGCCACCCAGATGTCGGGTCGCAATCCCCGGATGAACCTCCTGGCCTTCTGCTCCTCCATCCCGTAATACTGCGGGACGTACCTGACCAGGCGGTCGAACTCGTGCTCATACTCTAGCACACTCATGCTGCCCTGAACCAAATTATCGAACTGTGTTTGCCTCAGGTCTCGAACAACATCTCCCACATAATGCTCGTGGAACAAGCGGCTGAACTCATCCCACGACATATCAGTATCAGGCTCTCCCGTCTTTGCTTGCTCGGCTGATACCTATTCCTGACGCTCTCCCACAAAATAATAGCCCGGCCCTCTAGATTATAAGTAGCCAGGGACATCATCGCGGTGGGAGGAAACACCAGCCTCTCAAACATCGAACTGATCCGGCGGTACCAGACCTCCACAGCCTCTGGTCCGCCTTTCCCACTAAACTGGGGTGGGGCTAGGCGCTAAAATCGCTCAAGCAATTTGCTTGGGCACTCACGATCCTCCCGATGGCTCTTGGGTCGGTGTGACCCCACATCCTCTTCTGAATGTCAACGTCGACGCAGACCACTATCACTGCCACGGGACTAACCGTGATAACCGTAGTCCTGTCGATCAGCGGGACTAACCTCCCGGCGCCTTCTCTGCCCGGGTGTCGCCACTCCTCATCGGTACTAACCCTCACACATCATCTGCACTTCCACATTTCTGTGTGGAAGAACTGCCATCCGTCACAGTATGGGGCTCATTGTGCCCCTCATCACTTTCTTCAGTCTCATGAGGCTGTTGAACAGGTCCTGGCGCTGTTTGCCCTTCCTGTGATGCAGCTGGAAGCAACTGCGCTAGACTGTCTCGGATCTGCTCCAGGACCCGTACTAAATCAGGGGAGACCTGTGGTGCTCCTGCCTGTGGTAAAATCTGTGGAGACTCGGGATCTCTGTCCGGCCTCTCATGCTCTCTCTGTTCCCGTCCTCTGCGGGTATTTACCATCTTCCTGAAGATATCACATAAATCACAAGAGCGCAAATGTCACTATAAACACCCCAAACTAGCAAGCACCAGTATTCTAATTGGCTTTGTATATGCAAATGCATGATGTAATAGCGTCCAGTTCTAAATATCCAAACCACAATTTATATATCACACTGAATTCCAGATAGCAGACAAAATACCAATCCAATACCAACTCAGATGACAATTCAGATTTCATACCAGATTTCAGACTCAGCAAAACAGAAAACCATCACCGAACAAATAACCATGCTCTGATACCACCTACTATTACCTCCCTTACAGTGGAAGTGTACGGACGATCGCGATTAAGCTAATCGTCCGAATAACACACACACTTGGGGTAACAGCGCACACATACTACACTCAATCACACATACACAAGTGGGCTATCAAAACCTCAGCACTAAAAATTTCATTCACAACATACATTTCACACACAACACTAAACAAGGATTTCTAAACTGCGCATGATTATTAACACTCATATTCACAATACGGTGCTTACTTGCACCTTTCACAATTACCGCACAATTTAACATAAAGCATCCTTGCACTTCAAAACAGAAAATCAGCACTGAACCCTGATATGATACTATTACAATTATGCATGTCATTTACACTATACAGAGCCAAACAAAATCCGATTGGAATACATACAATGACGTGCGAGGTGATGGCTTCTCAGGATCCGACCACAGTCCTCGACGTACTTGGTGCTGCTGTCACAACATACACAAGAAAGTTTAACCGTGAGTGACAAATGATGCTCATCCATATAATCTGAACTCAACTCTGAAAACTGGCATACAAATTCAGAACAGAACCCTAATTCACATACCCATTATCCACACTTAACCACCCATATCACAATCCGATTCACACACCACACTACCCATAACACTTCACTTTACACACTATGCAAACACTTATCATTTCAATATGCACTATTATTTGTATCACACCCTATAGCCTAAGTCTCACAATAACCTTAACGTTTCAATTCACACATCACTCACTTCACGCTTCACCGACATTGTCACAGCCACCCCGCTCGGTTGCGGAGGCGGAGCTGGCCGCGACGTCGAACGGAAATATAGCAGAAGCGCGACAACGAGCATTGAGCTCAAATAACACAATGGTCGAGTAACGACTAGCAACCTACTAACACAAACAAGGCAAGCATGCACAACAATCCGATTTCTAACAAACATGCGGTTCATGGTGTGTCAACCATTATACATCACTACCAACACCAAACACCAAGCACGAAATATCACAATTCCAATATAGGCAAGTCGGGGCTCCGCCCACGACTCAGAAGACAAACAAGTGCAGAATATATCTCGACTATACATCATATACAAAACCATGATCTGATCTACATGCATGCAGCTACAGCTACAGAGCCATATAACAAAATCCTATAAATACCTAAGCGCGGAATCAGAAGCCTCTCACTCGAGGATCTCCGCACGTGGTACTGCTGCTGCAACCAAACCCCAAAAACGTAGGAAGCACCGCGGATCTCTACTCCGCCGGTTGCTTGTCAGGACGGCCTGAAAGTGGTAAACAAATAAAAGGGTGAGTCCTCGAAAGGACCCGATGAGGCTAATGGTAAAACGCAGTTGCTCAAGTGGCAACAAGCTGAACCTGCAAAACAGAATATCACAAGTATATACATAACATATGAACATATAACATAAGGTAAACCGGAATCCCAATCATATGCGGTCCAACCGCCAGAACGACCCATAACGACAGCCCTCTCACAGAGGTCAGAATATACAGAACAGAACAGAACAGAAAGCACGGTACCGGCTGGGGTCGCGATCCCCAAACTGTCGTAGGGTCACAGAAGTATATCGGCACCCCAAGTGCGGATATACACAGAATGTCGGCACCCTCCAGTGCAGACACCACAGAACAGATCCAAGGAGTACCCGTGGCCTTTAAGACCATCCGGGACTCGTCACAGAACAGAACCATACAATAATAATAATAATGCATAAGTATAAACGAAATATCATCACCGATGTACACATATACGTAACGAGAATAGGAACCCGGGGCCTCCAAGGTCACCCGGGCCTTGAAATAGAACAAACATACATTTTACCATTGACGGGTCTCGGGATCACGGAACCCCGCCCTCACCCGGAACCCGCCTCAACTAAACCCGATACACATCAAATAACTTCCGGAATGTATAGCGAGAGAAGTTGAGCCCTTACCTCAGAAGCACTGCCCCGCAGCACCTAAACTCGGGAAATCCCAGCTCCCGGCCCGAAACGTAAAACTTGGCTCTTACGGTCCTACGCTACTCCACCAACGCAGAATCAAGCTGAACATCCATAATTAAGTCAGAACATACCCAAACAAACCCCAGAAACCAACTCCCGCACAATCCCGCACTTTCCCTAAAAAATTCACAGAAAGCTCGGTTTTACGAACCGAGCCTGAACATTGTTACTCATACACCACCAAACCCATTCCAACCTTTAAATCCACATTCCGGACACTTTTCTGGAAACCCGCATAAACCTAGCTTTTCCTATCATTGTCCGAAAATGATGTTTCAAACACCATTACGAACCTACTTCCATCCACAATACCAATTTAGCATCCAAATCAACCAAAAACAAACCCCAACATGGAAAAAAATCATTTCAAGTTTCGGTTTCTTCACCCAATTTTCACCCAATTACCATTTCAATCCAAACAAGGTTCCATTTGCTCTCTTTAATCACCAATTACAATTCTTAAGCAAGATTACTAACCAATTTCACCTTAAACAAGCAAAATCAACCATGAACCCTAATCCACTATTCACTCAAATTGGGGCTTTTCTACTCAATCAATTTCCCTCCAAATTGAAACCATAGCAAGCTTTAGAATCATGCTAGGAACAACATACTTAGAGAATGATTCAAGAACACAAACATACACCATTTTAGAATTAACCCTAATTTTTGCCAAATTATGTTTCTTCCTTCCATGGAGTTCTTCCAACATTTAACCATAGATTCTTACTCCCCTTAAACCCAAGAACAACATACTAAAAGATGGAAGGAAGAAGATTACTCTAGCATGTAGACAAGAGTAAATTCATAGCTTGAAAACCATCTCTTTTCTCCACCAAACCTTGTTTTCAACTTGAAAGGAAGATGAAAGAGAGAAGCTTACCAATTCTTGAACTCAAATCCTTGAAGTTTCAGCAAAGGGAGATGAAGAACATGGAGTTTAGAAGAGGAAGAACATGGCGGATGAAGAAGGAAGAAGAAGAAGAAGAAGAAAAAGTTTTTCTAACTCATTTATGTAATAAGTTACCATATATATATTTATCCTTCTTTTTAACCACATTTAATAAAAATTGGACAAGTGTCCCTCCCCTTTGCTGCTGCCGACTCAAGGCCCAATTCTGGCCCAAAACGTTAATGCCTTTTGGGTTAATAACCACTTAACCCCCAATTTCCCAAATCTTTGCAATTAAATCCTCAAACGTAGGTCACGAACTCCAAATGGAACCAAAACTGACACAACCCTCAGAATATCATAAAATGCCAAAATCTTCTTTCCAAAGTCCATTTGGAAAATCAGAGCGCCCTACCGGGTCCGCTGAATCAAGTAATTCCCGACGCGCATGTATTAACCCAAACCAAAAATCACACCACAACAAAAAATTCACAAATATTACCATAAAATCCGTCTAAAAATATAACATACCTCACACCGAAGTTGTCTGGAAAAATCCATCCCGAGCCCCGGGATTCCGCCCAGAGCCCCGGGAGTCGCCCGGGACCGCACGTCCCGCTCCAGAAAATATGCTCCGTAAAAATCTCCAGGACGCTCCCACGATTCCAAATCCGCAAACAGTTCCTCAATCTGAGATCCTGCGAGCGCTACCGAGCCCGCTGTACGTCTTGAGTCAACCCCGACAACCCCCCGGCGCCTGAAAAATATTTTCGGCGGAAACGTCCGGGGAACCCACACGACCTCAAATATGAAAGCATCTGCCAGAATGATGCTCGGATAAGGCTCGGGTGCTGTCTGAACGCCCAAAATCGTGACCCGCAGGCCTAAACCGGAGCCCCGGGTCACCCGGCCGCAACCCGCCTCGGGGTGACCATATGACATCTTGCCGAAATCACACCATCACTACACTTGCACAATCACTCACTTATACCACTCACACATTTGCCAATTTTCCCCGGGACTCACATCACACACTATCATAACCCTAAACACTGATGATACACAATCATCCACACACTGGACCTTACCCCTTTCCCCGCATGCACACTGAATACACTGAACAGAGAGCACAATAGGTACCTGAAAAGCACAACACTAAGGCAAACCCCCGGATCTACTCGGTGGGTTGCTTATCAGCTCTCTTTCCTGAAATATGGGAAATAAGGGGGTAAGTTCTCGAAAGAACTTAGTAAGGCGCAGGTATAATCATTGTATCACTATCTTTTGATTTGACGGTTTCGGGACATGCGGCTCTTGGCCGTTACCCAAGGCCTCCTACGCGGTCAAGACTGCGTACAACTTCAACGAAAATCCCGTCACGGCGATGGGTGAGTTCATAGATCGAGCAACTCGATTCATGAACTCGAGGAAATTAACAAGCCCTAGCAACGATCCTCTCCTAACGATCGGGGCAAGAAATATGACAAGGGGTAAAGTTCATCAAGGTATCAATTCTCGGCCAGAGCGCCAAGGACCTCAGATCCTCACCCCCCTCTTCGTGACACTCGCACGAACATCCTGTTCTTTGCTCGAAAAGTAGAACAAGGTCCCAGTGGCCTCAACCCATTCAACACAAGAACACTAAGGGTTTCGACAAGTTCTTCCTCTATCACGGGGATCAAGGACACGACATAGAGGCTTCTTTGGCAGCTCAAACAAGGGAAACTAAAGGAATTCCTCACCCATCCCACCTCGCCGTGTAAGGACTTCCCAAAGGGTCGCAAAAGGGAAGATGACAATGACGATCGCGACAAATCGCGTCGCCGTCACACCAGCCCTCGGAGGCAAAACCTTCTGCCATCCCCACCAGTGAGCACTATCCACGTGCTCACAAAATCGGAACGTGCCTCGGCCAAAAGCATTACACGAGAGAAATCTTGCAGCTCGACCACTTGGAGGAGAATGTCATCTACCGCCCAAATGGGACCAAGATCATTTTCCGCACTCCGAACCACTGCTAATCACAGACGGATCACGGGTTACGAGACCAATAGGGTGTATATCGACACGACGCAAACACCAGTGTCATCTTCAAGGACATGCACGACAAGCTCGAGATACACATCTCCGCGGTAAGAAATAGCTCCAGTCCTATGTTTGGCATCGGCCGGGACGTCGTCCCAACAATCGGGGTCGTCAACCTTTCTCTCATGTTAATCGGGGATACGCAGTTTAACACACTTGACTGCCACTCCGTCATGACGGAATTCTTGGTCCTCGACGTCCCATCAACCTACAACGCCATCATTGGCCGGCCTAGCCATGTAGACTTCCACATGCGATGCGATATTCGTTCCCTCACCATCACCTTCGCAACACCTCGAGGGGACGCGCACATATACATCGACCAGTAGACCTCCAGGACAAATTACGTGGCCACACTAAGTTCTACCGTCGCCCCACAGACCTCAAATACCAGGGGCGACCCCATGGACCCAGATGACCAACCACGTCTCAGCGACGTCACCGATGAAGTTAAGATCGTCTCTGGTAAAAAATTCAAGATCGGGAAGGATATTAAACAAAAAGATAATATGAGCCTCATTCACCTCCTCGAGGCCACCTTGGATGTCTTCGCATGGGAGATGAAGGATTTTACAGGAGTAGATCCCAGCATCATCACCCATAAGCTGAATCTGTTTCCGGATTCAAGCCGGTTAAACAAAAGAAAAGGCGTATGGCTCCCTTCAAAAACAGTTTTAAAAGAGGAGGTTTCCAAACTCCTCGATGCTGGAATAATAAAAGAAATTCAATACTCCGAGTGGCTCGCTAACATAATATTAGCTAACAAAACTAACAGGATCTCCATATGTGCGTTGACTTCACGGGCCTCAACAAACATTGTCCTAAGGACTCGGATCCACTACTAGTCATCGATCAGCTCGTTGACCCCACTTGCAAATACAAGTACTTGTCTTTCATGGACGCCAAAAGTGGCTACCATCAAATCTACATAGAAGCAAACGATGCCCTCAAAACGGCATTCACAACAGGCGACGACGTATACTACTACGTTCGAATGCCATTTGGACTTAAAAATGATGGAGCCACATACCAACGTCTGATGAATAAAGTCTTTGCCCATCAAATGGGCCGCAACCTCGAGGCCTACGTTGACGACGTCATAGTCAAAAGTATGACCTTCGACGATCACCTACGATATCTTGACAAGACATTCCAGTCATTCCGGCGATACAACATGAAGCTCAACCCCGCAAAATGCTCCTTTTTCGTCGGAGCTGGAAAGTTCCTTGGATACATGATTTTTGAAAGGGGTATTGATGCCAACCTTAAAAAAATATCGGCCATCACTGATATGACACCACCAAAAAGCATCAAGGAAATTCAGCAGTGGACCGGGAGAATTGTCGCCCTTGGAGGATTCATCTCGAAGCTAGGTGACAAATGCAAACCATTCTTTGAGCAGCTTCGCATGAAGAAGGCATTCGCTTGGACACCAGGATGTCAAGCAGCCTTTGAGCAAATTAAGAAACACCTCTATGATTTGCCAACTTTGAAGTGCCCTCGAATGAGGGATGAGCTTATCATCTACCTCGCCACATTGAATGACATGGTATCTTCGGTGGTTGTTAAAGAAAAGGGTCCACAACAATGGTCTATCTACTATACGAGTCACACTTTACGAGGAGCTGAGGTAAATTACCCTCCACTTCAGAAGACGATTTATGCTCTAATCGTCGCTGCCCGGAAGCTACGAGCATATTTCCAAGCCGATACAATCATTGTCAGGACAGATTTACCAATCAGGGACATCCTAAACCGACCAGAACATAGTGGTCGCTTAGCCCGTTGGTGTATCGAGCTTGGTGAGTACGATATTTGTCACAGCCACCCCGCCGGTTGCGGAGGCGGAGCCGGCCGCGACGTCGGAAACAGAATTACGGCGGAAAACGCGGCGGCGGAGCATCGAGCTCAAATACAGAACAAGCAGTATCGACTAGCAACCTCTGAGAACCCATACATGGCAAGTGTTACGGTCACCCCGAGCGGGTTGCGGCCGGGTGACCCGGGCTCGGTTTTAGCTGCGGGTCACGTTTTTCGGCGTTCAGGCGGCTCCCGAGCCCTATCCGAGTATCATTTTGGCGAACCCCTCCGTATTTGAGGTCGTGTGGGTCCCCCGGACGTTTCCGCCGAAAATATTTTTCTGGCGCCGGGGGGTTGTCGGGGTCGTCTCGGGACGTACAGCGGGCTCAGTAGCACTCTCGAGATCTCAGTTTGGGAAGCCGTTCGCAGTTTTGGAGTCGTGGAGACGTCCCGGAGGTGGTTGTAGAGTTTAATATTTGGGGCGGGACGTTCGGTTCCGGGCGACTTCCGGGGCTCGGGACGGGAATCCCGGGGCTCGGGATGGAAATTTTCTGACGGCTTTGGGGTAAGTTGTGTTTTAATTTAAGATGGAATTTATGGGAATTTTTATAGAATTTTTGGAGTGACGGAATTTCGGTTCAGGTTGACACGCTCGCACGTCGGGTTTTGGTTCGGGTTCAGCGAGCTCGGTAGGACACTCCGGAAAGGTAAATGAATTTCTGAAAAATGTTCTGTGAATGTTATAATATTCTGAAGGTTTTGTCCAAGTTTCGTTAATTTTGGAATTCGGTAATTATTTTTGGGCAAAAAGAATTGGAACTTTCGGAAAAATTGGGAGTTAATTTGTATTTGGTTACAAATTAAATAAAAATCAGTATGGGCAGCAGATTTTCGGCAGACTTGGGGCAATTAGAGGACACATGGCTATTTCTTATTTATGGTAGAGAAGTATGGGTTAAAAAGGTGAAGGGATATATACATATTTGGAGTAATATTTCATAAAATGAGTTATTACTCATTTCTTTTCATTTCTTCTCTTCTTCTTCTTCTTCTTCTTCTTCTTCTTCAAGTCTACCGACGCCATGGTTGGAGCTCACCTCAAGCTTGAAATTCTTCTTCTTAGTTGGAATCAAAGAGGAGTTGGGTGCTTTGAGTGGTAAGTACCTCCCTAACTCCTCTTTTCTCATTAGTTTTGAAGATTAGTGAAGAAAAGAGGAGTTTTGGCAAATGATGGGTTTGTTCTTAGCTATAAGCTAGAATGATTCTCTTCCTCCCATGTTTTAGTATGTTGTTCTTGGGTAGTAGGGGAGTGATAATCAAGTGTTGGATTTTGGAAAACACATCTTGGATGACGAATTCTTAGTTTGCCGAATTTCTAGGAAAAATACCACAAAGATGTGTGTTTGTTATCTTGCTTCATTCTTAAAGTATTTTAGTCATAACATGATTCTAAGCTTATGTGTGGATTCAATTTGATGGAAAACAAGTTGAGTTGAAAACCCCCTTTTTGGCCGATTATTTAGGTTGATGTTCATTGTGGATTTTGTTGTTTTGGATGCAATTGGATGGCATTCATGGTTTAGAAGTGAAATTGGTGGTTAGAATGTTTAATTGGAAGCTTGAATGGATTGAATTGGAAGTTGGATAAAAAGTTGGTTAAGAACCGAATTTTGGGATGATTCTTTTTCCATGTTGGAGTTTCATTTTGGTTGAATTGGATGTTAATATGGTGTTGGGGTTGAATTTAGGAGTGATTTGAAGTTTGAAACGTTGAATTCGGTTAAGAAATGGAAAAGTTGCAATTAAGCGGGATTATCGGAAAATAGCGGATAATGAAGGGTTTAAGGTTGGATTTGATCAGTTACGCTTATTGAATTATGTTTGTCGATGTATAATCTTGCTTTGTCTAGGTTGGTTCTGAATTCGACATTTACGTGGAAATTTAGAATTTTATGGAAATTCTAGGATTTTCGGTTTTGGGGTCGGGGTGTAGTTTGGGTAGTGTGGTTGGTAAGGTTGCTAATTTAACTTGAATTGTGATTCGAGGTCGGAAGTTAGAAAAGAGAGGTTTGAGTTTCGGGTCGTGGTGTGGAAGTCGTCGAGAATCGGTCTAATACTGGAATTGTGAGGTAACGGTTTGGTTACGCTATTTTTGGTAAGATAGGTGTATGTTTAGTTTCATTTTCTGTTACTGCAGGTATTTCGGTATTATATGCCTAGAGCATATTACGTAGTCTGTAGGTGTATGTATTGTAGCACTTACATTTTGCGGGTATTTGGAAATTTACGCTTTAAGGTACGTTACGTAATTTGTAGGAGTATGCCTTATGACATACTGCAGTAACCCTACGGACAGTTGAGGTTCGCTACCCAGTGGTGCACCATGTTTCTGTAATAGCCGGCTTCGACTCCCTTAGAGGGATGCTGTAGTTCTGAGTTGTTATAAGTGTTTTTGGCGTTTTAGTATCGCATATTCTTCGGTCTTCTGATTTGTTTTTTTCCATGCAAGATATTCTGTATTCCTTTGAATATATTATATATATATATTGCTATCTTTCTGTTTTGCGGGGTTACATATGCTTATCTTACCCCAAATCCCTTACGGGGTCCTTTTAGGACTCACCCTTTTTGGGTTACATTTTGGATTTCGGTGGAGTGCAGTAAGCGACCAGCGGAGTAGGTTTCATGAGGCTTCGCCTTGGTTGTGTTGAGCAGCAACAATACCTTGCGAGCTGGGATTTTGTCTACTTGGTCTGAATCCCGCGCGAGGTCTTTTGACGTTTAGACCTAGGGTTGGCTCTGTAGCTGCATGTGCATATTTTACAGTTTCTTTGTGATGATTGTATATTTGTATATACTTATATATTACATTACTGTGCATGTTCTTAGCGCTTGGCGCTTGCTAGACACCTTAGGTTACGTGAACTCTGTATGTATATATGTTTTGGTGCGTAAGCACTCGTCCACAGAGGCGGGGCTTACTCTGTTGCTAATGCATGAATTGTATGTTTGGATTTTATTTTCAGTTATATGCACGAAATTTTTGTTACGTTGCTTCCATAATCCTTTCGCTCTTTGGGTCCGCTCCGCGCGGCGGGTCTCGATGGACTTGCCATTCCTATTCATTCCGGCGTCCGCTTCCGGCGTCCCGGCGCCCCCGCCTCCGCAACCGGGCTCGGGTGGCGTGTGGTGACATATATGGCAAGTATACATGATAACTCGACAAAATACCAACCAAGCAGTTCATGGTATACCAAACATTGCTCATCGCAACAACCACAGAAACACTGAATTCATATCATAACAAATCCAATATAGGCAAGTCGGGGCTCCGCCCTCGACTCAGAAGGCATCAAAGGCAGAATATATTTCCGATCATATGGCATATACAAATTCATGATCTGATCTACATGCATGCAGCTACAGCTACAGAGCCATTAAACAAAATCCTATATATATATACCTAAGTGCGGAATCAGAAGCCTCTCGCTCAAGAATTCCCGCACGTGGTGCTGCCGCTCTGAGAACCCAAAATGTCGGGAAGCACCGCGGATCTCTATTCCGCTGGTTGCTTGTCGTACTGAAAGATGGTAAACAAATAAAAGGGTGAGTCCTCGAAAGGACCCGGTAAGGGCTTAAGGTAAAGTGCGGTTTGCCCCGGGGCAACAATCGAACTCGCAAAAGCAGAATATCACAAGCATATGCATGTACATATGAACATAAAGCATAACGTAAATCAGAATCCAACATATGCGGTCCAACCGCGAGCGACCGTAACGGACAGCCCTCGGCAGAGGTCGAATATCTGGTCGAGCGAGCAGATAGCACGGTACCGGTGGGGTCGCGATCCCCAACCGTCGTAGGGTCACGAAGTATATCGGCACCCCAAGTGCGGATATATGCAGAAATGTCGGCACCCTTCGGTGCGGACACGAGGCAATGTCGGCACTCCGGTGCGGATACGCATGAATCTAAGGAGCACCCGTGGCCTCTCTGACCATCCGGGTCTCGTCACAGAACAGAACATACAATAATAACAATAATACATAAATACAAACAGAAGTATCATTACCTGTTAAACATATACAGAACAGAATAGGGACCCGGGCCTCTCAGGTCATCCGGGCTCAGAAACAGACAAACGTACATTTCACCAAATTAAGCCCTTACCTCGAAGCGCGCCCGCAGCCCAACACTCGGAAGATCCCAACTCCCGACCGAAATGCACAACTTGGCTCCTACGGGTCCGCGCTACTCCACCAACGCAGAATCAAGTCTGTACAACCATAGTTGGATCGGAACACATCCAAACAAACCCCGAGAAAACAATTTCCGCACAAACCCGCACTTTCCGGAAAATTCCACGTAAAGCTTCGGTTTACGAACCGAGCTAGAACCTTGTTATTCCGACTCCCACAAACGTATTCCAACCCTTAAACCCGCATTCCAGGACACTTTTCCCGGTAAACTCGTATAAAACTAACTTTCTCATTTCTAACCCGAAAATGGTATTTCAAACACCATAACGCACCTACTTTCACCCACATTACCAATTTAGCATCCAATTTAATCAAAACACAACATCCACATGGAAAAAGAATCTCTCAACAATTCGGCCCTAACCCAATTTTCCACCACACCTCCAAATCAACCCATTCAAGCTTCCAATTAATCACACTAATCACCAATTACACTTCCTACCCAACATTACTAACCAATTGCACCAAAATCAACAAAACCTATTCACTCAACATTTCGGCCAAAGAGGGGTTTTCTACCCAACACGTTTTCCTTCAAATTGAAACCATAGATAACCTTAGAATCATGCTAGGAACAACATACTAAGAGCATGATTCAAGAACACAACACACACAATTTTAGAAAATTCATCATAATTTCGGCAATTAGGGTTTCTTCCAACCAACATGTTTTTCCAAAATCCAACCATAGATTCTTACTCCCCTCCATCCCAAGATCAACATACTTAAATTTGGAAGCAAGAGGATCACTAAAATCCATAAACAAGAACAAACCAAATTTTTGAAAATCCCTCTCTTTATCCAACTATTTCTTGTTTCCAATTTGAAAGAGAAGAAGAAAGGAAGCTTACCAATTTCTTGAACCCAAATCCTTGAAGAATCAACCAAGAAAAATGAAGAACATGGAGCTTGGGAGAGGGTGTTCATGGCGGCAAGAAGAAAGGAAGAAGAAGAGAAGAAGAAAGAAATGAAATAAATTTTACATGTAATAATAATTAATAACCCTTTATATTTATCCTTTACTTTAAAACCCATGCTTCTCATCTTAAATAGGAGCAAGCCATGTGTCCCTTATCACACACACACACACATGCTGCCGAAAAATCAGATTGCTGCCCATACCCATTTTATTTATTTTGCAACCATAATTCAATTAACTCCCAATTTTTCCGAAAGTTCCAATTCTTTTTGCCCAAAAATAATTACCGGATTCCAAAATTAACGAAACTTGGACACAACCCTCAGAATATTATAACATTCACAGAACCTTTTTCAGAAGTTCATTTACCAGTCCAGAGTGTCCTACCGAGCTCGCTGAACCCGAACAAATCCCGACGTGCGGCGTGTCCGAGTAACCAAAATTCCGTCACTCCAAAATTCTATAAAAATACTCATAAATTCCATCTTAAATTATAACTCAACTTACCCAAAAGCCGTCAGAAAATTTCCATCCCGAGCCCCAGGATTCCCGTCCGAGCCCCGGAGTCGCCCGAGCCGAACGTCCCGCCCCAAATATTAAACTCCACAACCACCACCGGACGTTTCCACGACTCCAAAAGTACAAACGGCTTCTCAAACTGAGATCTCGAGAGCGCTACCGAGCCCGCTGTACGGCCCGAGGCGACCCCGACAACCCCCCGGCGCCAGAAAAATATTTTTGGCGGAAACGTCCGGGGGACCCACACGACCTCAAATACGGAAGGGTTCGCCAAAATGATACTCGGATAGGGCTCGGGAGCCGCCTGAACGCCGAAAAACGTGACCCGCAGGCCAAAACCGGAGCCCCGGGTCACCCGGTCGCAACCCGCTCGGGGTGACCGTAACATTCTCCCCCCCTTAGAACTCTTGGTCCTCCAAGAGTAGCCTGAACCAACCAGACAGGTGTCGCTACCAACCAGAAAATATGAACATTCCTCTAACCCAGAACAATCGGACCACCGTACTGGTGCGGCGGGAGTGGTAGTTTAGACTACCATACTGAGCCTCACGGCGTCCCACCCTCCGGGTGCATCTTATTGCACCCGAGGCGATTGCGTATTTCTACCAGACAACCCTGACGAGACCGAACCTAAACCTAACCGATCCACAACAGGCTATCACGGAAGGTACCACATAAAATGAAGCTTGATTGGGGAAAACCCAACCTAACAACTTACTGCGAAACCCATAAGGACCGATATAACTCGGGGTAACTCGCCCGCCTATCAAATCTTCTGTCTCTCGAACGGTGCTACCTCCAGTCAAATTCTATCAAATTCTATCACCAAACGCCGATTCAAGAGCTCTACGGCGGCGGTTCGTATAGCGATGGTGCGGTCGTTCGCGGTTTTAATCCGCGCTGTAACAATCCGATCTTTGCCGTAGACTCCTCAAAAAGCTCGGGTCCCAGTTCAACCCCATCAGATGCATCTGTCCAACAGCATGGTGTCATACACCTCCCGTACAACACCTCATATGGTGCCATGTCAAACGTAGTCTGAAAGCAATTGTTGTACGAGAACTCTATCAAAGTAACTGCTGGTCCCAAACTCCTCCAAAATCCAAAGTACAGATTTGCAACATATCCTCCAATATCAGAATCACCCGCTCCGACTGCCCGTCCGTCTGTGGGTGATAAGCTGTATTCAGATGGAGTCGCGTGCCCAATGCTTCATGAAAAGCAATCCAGAACCGTGCTGTAAAACGCGGATCACGGTCAGATTCAATGGAGTCTGGTGCTCCATGTAATCGTACAATCTCACTGATGTAAAGCCGGGCAAGCTTCTCCAGAGGGTCCGTGATCCGAATAAGCAGAAATTGTGCGCACTTTGTCAGCCGATTCACAATAACCCAGATCGCATCATGGCGAGACCGTGTCAGGGCAGTGCAGTCAGAAAGTCCATAGTAACATTACCCCACTTCCAGACTGGAATGGGCAAAGTCTGCAGTGTCCCTGCCGGTTCTGATGCTCAAACGGCTCGAGTGTGACCCCTCTAAAATATCATTCCAGAACTCCTGATCCTCTGGTACACAAAGGCGGTCTCGGAAGTATAGCAATCCCTGCCATACTGAAACGTCGGTAACAAATAAACCCTTATCTTCCCCAGATAACTTCTTTAACACCAGACCTCTACCTTGCGCTTCGCGCATCCTGTCAAGCCACTCAGAATGTATGGTAAGTGTATACCCCTGAGCACGCTCCCAGAGCTGCCACCTGTGCCAAAGGCAAGTCGAATCTCTCTCCTCGGATCAGTCCCCAACATTTCCTCCCTTAACCAACCCGGTATACTTCCTGCTCAGTACATCGACAACCATGTTGCCCGTGTCAGAGATGTGCCCGATACTGACGACCATAGTCCTTAATGTATTCGAGCCATCTGCGCTGCCTCATGCTAAGCTCCTTACGTAAACAGATATTTCAGACTCTTATGGTCGGTAAGAATCTGAAATTTATTACCAAACAGATATTGATTCCAATGTTTCAGCGCATAACTATTATAGCCAACTCCAGATCATGTGTCAGTCAGTTCAGCTCATGCGGTCGCAGCTGCCTCGACCCATAAGCTACCACAAAACGCTCCTGCATCAACACACATCCCAAACCAGACGTGGAAGCATCCGTATAAACCACATACGGTAAGATCGGATCTGAAAGAGTCAGAATCGGAGCGTTAGTCAACTGCCGCTTCAACTCCTGAAAATTCTGCTCACACCTATCAGACCAGATATACGGTTGACCCTTCTTGGTCAACCGCGTAAGCGGAGATGCCGAGTAGAAAATCCCAAGTACAAACCTCGGATAATATCCTACTAACCCCGTGAAGCTCCTAATCTCCCGTACCATGGTAGGTTGTTTCAAATCCCGAATCGCCCTCACCTTCTCTCGGGTCCACAGCAGACCATGCTCGAAATAATGTGTCCCGGAAAAGTGACTTCTCGAATCAGAACTCACACTTTGAGAATTTAGCATAAAGTTGATGTTCCCAAAGTGTCTGCAGAACCACCCTCAGATGATCCCGATGCGAATCCTCATCCCGAGAATATATCAGAATATCATCAATAAAGACCACCAGAAATGAGTCCAAGTACGGTCGGAACACCCGATGCATCAGATCCATGAATGCCGCCGTAGCATTGGTCAGCCCGAATGGCATGACCGTAAACTCAAAGTGTCCAAATCGGGTGCGGAAAGCAGTCTTAGGTATGTCCTCTTCCTTCACTCTAAGCTGAAAATACCCAGATCAGAGATCAATCTTTAAGAAAACCCTCAAACCTCGAAGTTGATCAAAAAGATCGTTAGTCCTCGGTAACGGATACTTATTCTTCCCAATAAGAGCATTCAACCGTCTGTAATCAATACAAAGTCAGAGTGTCCCATCATTCTTCTTAACAAACAAAACCAGAGCACCCCCGTGAAGTGCTCGGTCGGACGAAACTCTTTTCTTTGTAATTCCTCCAGGTGCTTCTTCTACTCCTGCATCTCAGAAATAGGCATCCGATAAGGAGGAATAGATATCGGAGCAGTACCCGACTGCAGGTGGATGTCAAACACAATTCCCCGCTCTTATGGTAATCCGAGCAACTCCTCCGGAAATACCTGCGGAAAATCTCGAACCAATGGTAAACCATCCAACTTCAACCTAATACCAGTTTCATTCAGATCATAGCATTCCCCTACACCAACTATCGACAGCTGATCCAGAATCTGTAGCTCCTTACTGTGCTGTGCGATAGTCAAACCAGTCGGAGTCGTGAGAGGTAGTACCTCTCCAGAAACCATAATGGTTCGGGTTGCACAATCAATGTGCACAGAATTCTTGGATAGCCAGTCCATCCCAAGAATAATATCATAGTTCGGCGTGTCTAAAACCAACAAATCCGATACTATCAGATGTCCGCCTACAGATATCGCACAACCCCGAACCATCTCATCGGAAAACAGAAACTGACTTCCTGCAGTTTTTACTAAATGCGTTTGAGGCAAGGTACTAACAGACAGATACGAAATGTAACACATTTCGGTGTTACAATGGGAACAAATGCTCTGTATCAAATAACGCATGAACCGGTATCTCATTCGGAAATATAGTACCTTACGTAACTTCCTGCTGACCCCGCCTACAATAAGAGGGCAATACTGTACCAAAGAGTGTCGGACTGCAACGTAAACATCGGCCCTCCCGCCGATAACAAATTCAACCGGAATGATACCTACGCAAATCGGATAAGATCGTGCCGGTGGTGCTCCCCTCTACCTCTACAAAAGCGCCCGTGCCTATTTGGCGGTCCAATCTGCCGGGTCCCCTGCTGTGTGGAGCCCTCGTACACCCTTAACCTCATTGCAAGGTGAAGCGACTCTCAACCTCCTCTTGCTCGAGGAGTTGAACCCAATAACCGCTTCCCGAAACAAAGTAATGTCTAAAGGTCTCAAAACCCACTGTACTCGGGCGCGATGACGAAATAAACCTCTTGGTCTTCTCCTCTTCCATACCTTGATACTACGGTACATAGTAAACCAACCGATCAAACTCTCACTCAAACTTTCCGACAATCTTGTCTCCCGATGAAGCTCATCGGATTTGGGCTCGACGCAGATTGGCTACATCCCCACCGCACCGCTAGTGGAAAATGTAGCCTCCCGAGTTTATCAACTCCTGCAGACCAAATCTTTACTACCCCGGACCCTTCTCGGTCATTGAACCTCGGGGGTTCAAACTCTAAAACCTCTCCAAGAGTCGACCTCGCGGTGGTGCCCCAGATCTCCTCGTCGTTAATAGGACCGACGAGAAGTCTAGGTGTCGTAGTGACCATTCTCCTCGAGTCACTCACTTACCAATCCCAAGGCTGTGGCGGCGGTGGCCTAAGTCTTACTATCACCACCTAATCAAAATGCCCTCACCGTGGCATAAACAGATTTTCGTTTGCCTACTGCCGTCCCTGAGCCTGCTGTGCTGACAGTGAAGTACCCAGCACAGCTGTACCTGGTCCAACACCAATACCAACCAGAAAGGGTCCCTGTGACTGCTAGAACCCCGGGGGTGATGATTGTGATTGTTCAACCCCTGAGTTACGCTGAACCCGTATCCCATTCTTCGGAGGTGTGGGATTCCAGTCCCGCCCCTCCGATGCCAAAACACGCTGTTCGCGTGTAGTAAACATTCCCTTAAACCAAGTCCAACCAAAGCCAACTTATCCCATATCCAAAAGTCCAAATCAACTAACTCTTCCCCATCTATCCAAAAGCCAGCAGCAGTATTCTAAGGCTCTGTAGTGTAATGCAATGCATGATGCAGAAATTCATTTTAGAATCACACAACCAAATATCAAATCCCCAAACACAGAATCAGTTCATGTTCATATCACAGAATCACACCATATACCAAACAATGAATTAAAGTACCCGGATCATACCAGAAGTCCAACTTCTAAACCTTCAAAAATGCTTCAAAGAACCGCCGCTCCACACCCATTCCAAGTGGTTCAAATAAGGAGGTGGCCAGTCTCCGTCTGAGAACCGCCAGAATGAAACGTAGAACCAGTGGCTCGCACTTCGAAGTCATCTTCCGCAGGTACTTAACCATGAACAGACTTAACTTACTCCAAAAGTCCACCCTCGGACTTGTATACTTGCCTTCCACATTTCATATCAAAACCAAGCATACTTTACCTTTTGGGTCAATCCGACCCAACTGCTCTGATACCAACTTGTCACAGCCACCCCGCCCGGTTGCGGAGGCGGAGCCGGCCGCAACGTCGGAAACAGGAATTACGGCGGAAAACGCGGCAGCGGAGCATCGAGCTCAAATACAAAACAAACGAGTACCGACTAGCAACCTACAGAACCCATACATGGCAAGTATGCATGATAACTCGACAAAATATCAACCAAGCAGTTCATGGTATACCAAACATTTCTCATCGCAACAACCACAGAAACACTGAATTCATATCATAACAAATCCAATATAGGCAAGTCGGGCTCCGCCTCGACTCGAGAAGGCATCAAAGGCGAGAATATATTTCCGATCATATGGCATATACAAATTCATGATCTGATCTACATGCATGCGGCTACGGCTACAGAGCCATTAAACAAAATCCTATATATATATACCTAAGTGCGGAATCGAAGCCTCTCGCTCAAGAATTCCCGCACGTGGTTCTTCTTTCTCTGAGAACCCAAAATGTCGGGAAGCACCGCGGATCTCTATTCCGCTGGTTGCTTGTCGATCGCCTGAAAGATGGTAAACAAATAAAAGGGTGAGTCCTCGAAAGGACCCGAGTAAGGGCTTAAGGTAAAGTGCGGTTTGCCCGGGGCAACAATGCGAACACGCAAAGCAGAATATCACGGCATATGCATGTACATATGAACATAAAGCATAACGTAAATCAGAATCCAACATATGCGGTCCAACCGCCGAGCGACCGTAACGACGGCCCTCGGCAAAGGTCGAATATACGGTCGAGCGAGCAGATAGCACGGTGCGGGTGGGATCGCGATCCCCAAACTGTCGTAGGGTCACAGAAGTATATCGGCACCCCAAGTGCGGATATACGCAGAAATGTCGGCACCCTTCAGTGCGGACACAGAACAGAAATATCGGCACTCCCGGTGCGGATACGCATAACAGATCTAAGGAGCACCCGTGGCCTCTCTGACCATCCGGGTCTCGTCACAGAACAGAACATACAATAATAACAATAATACATAAATATAAACAGAAGTATCATTACCTGTTAAACATATACAGAACAGAATAGGGACCCGGGCCTCTCAGGTCATCCGGGCTCAGAAACAGACAAACTTACATTTTACCAAATTAAGCCCTTACCTCAGAAGCGCGCCCGCAGCCCAACACTCGGAAGATCCCAACTCCCGACCCGAAATGCACAACTTGGCTCCTACGGGTCCGCGCTACTCCACCAACGCAGAATCAAGCTGTACAACCATAGTTGGATCAGAACACATCCAAACAAACCCCAGAAAACAATTTCCGCACAAACCCGCACTTTCCGGAAAATTCCACATAAAAGCTCGGTTTTACGAACCGAGCTAGAACCTTGTTATTCCGACTCCCACAAACGTATTCCAACCCTTAAACCCGCATTCCAGACACTTTTCCCGGTAAACTCGTATAAAACTAACTTTCTCATTTCTAACCCGAAAATGGTATTTCAAACACCATAACGCACCTACTTTCACCCACATTACCAATTTAGCATCCAATTTAATCAAAACACAACATCCACATGGAAAAAGAATCTCTCAACAATTCGGCCCTAACCCAATTTTCCACCACACCTCCAAATCAACCCATTCAAGCTTCCAATTAATCACACTAATCACCAATTACACTTCCTACCCAACATTACTAACCAATTGCACCAAAATCAACAAAACCTATTCACTCAACATTTCGGCCAAAGAGGGGTTTTCTACCCAACACGTTTTCCTTCAAATTGAAACCATAGATAACCTTAGAATCATGCTAGGAACAACATACTAAGAGCATGATTCAAGAACACAAACACACACAATTTTAGAAAATTCATCATAATTTCGGCAATTAGGGTTTCTTCCAACCAACATGTTTTTCCAAAATCCAACCATAGATTCTTACTCCCCTCCATCCCAAGATCAACATACTTAAATTTGGAAGCAAGAGGATCACTAAAACCCATAGCCAAGAACAAACCCTCATTTCGAAAATCCCTCTCTTTATCCAACTATTTCTTGTTTCCAATTTGAAAGAGAAGAAGAAAGGAAGCTTACCAATTTCTTGAACCCAAATCCTTGAAGAATCAACCAAGAAAAATGAAGAACATGGAGCTTGGGAGAGGGTGTTCATGGCGGCAAGAAGAAAGGAAGAAGAAGAGAAGAAGAAAGAAATGAAATAAATTTTACATGTAATAATAATAATAATAACCCTTTATATTTATCCTTTACTTTAAAACCCATGCTTCTCATCTTAAATAGGAGCAAGCCATGTGTCCCTTATCACACACACACACACATGCTGCCGAAAAATCAGATTGCTGCCCATACCCATTTTATTTATTTTGCAACCATAATTCAATTAACTCCCAATTTTTCCGAAAGTTCCAATTCTTTTTGCCCAAAAATAATTACCGGATTCCAAAATTAACGAAACTTGGACACAACCCTCAGAATATTATAACATTCACAGAACCTTTTTCAGAAGTTCATTTACCAGTCCAGAGTGTCCTACCGAGCTCGCTGAACCCGAACAAATCCCGACGTGCGAGCGTGTCCGACAGAACCAAAATTCCGTCACTCCAAAATTCTATAAAAATACTCATAAATTCCATCTTAAATTATAACTCAACTTACCCAAAAGCCGTCAGAAAATTTCCATCCCGAGCCCCGGGATTCCCGTCCCGAGCCCCGGGAGTCGCCCGGAACCGAACGTCCCGCCCCAAATATTAAACTCCACAACCACCACCTGGACGTTTCCACGACTCCAAAACTACAAACGGCTTCTCAAACTGAGATCTCGAGAGCGCTACCGAGCCCGCTGTACGTCCCGAGGCGACCCGACAACCCCGGCGCCGGAAAAATATTTTCGGCGGAAACGTCTGGGACCCACACGACCTCAAATACGGAAGGGTTCGCCAAAATGATACTCGGATAGGGCTCGGGAGCCGCCTGAACGCCGAAAACGTGACCGCGAGCCAAAACCGAGCCGGGTCACCGGCCGCAACCCGCTCGGGGTGACCGTAACATTCTCCCCCCCTTAGAACTCTTGGTCCTCCAAGAGTAGCCTGAACCAACCAGACAGGTGTCGCTACCAACCAGAAAATATAAACATTCCTCTAACCCAGAACAATCGGACCACCGTACTGGTGCGGCGGGAGTGGTAGTTTAGACTACCATACAGAGCCTCACGGCGTCCCACCCTCCGGGTGCATCTTATTGCACCCCGAGACAGTTGCCGGTATTTCTACCAGACAACCCCAGACAGACCGAACCTAAACCTAACCGATCCACAACCGGCTATCCTGGAAGTTACCACATAAAACGAAGCTTGATTGGGGGAAAACCCAACCTAACAACTTACTCTGGAAACCCATAAGAACCGATATAACTCGGGGTAACTCGCCCCGCCTATCAAATCTTACTGTCTCTCTGAACGGTGCTACCTCCAGTCAAATTCTATCAAATTCTATCACCAAACGCCGATTCAAGAGCTCTACGGCGGCGGTTCGTATAAGCAGTGGTGCAGTCGTTCGCGGTTTTAATCCGCGCCTGTAACAATCTGATCTTTGCCGTAGACTCCTCAAAAAGCTCGGGTCCCAGTTCAACCCCATCAGATGCATCTGTCCAACAGCATGGTGTCATACACCTCCCGTACAACACCTCATATGGTGCCATGTCAAACGTAGTCTGAAAGCAATTGTTGTACGAGAACTCTATTAAAATTATCTGCTAGTACCAATCTCCTCCAAAATCCATAGTACAGATTTGCAACATATCCTCCAATATCAGAATCACCCGCTCATTGCCCGTCCGTGCGTGGGTGATAAGCTGTATTCGGATGGAGTCGCGTGCCCGATACTTCATGAAAAGCAATCGAACCGTCTTTGTAAAACGCGGATCATGGTCAGATTCAATGGAGTCTGGTACTCCATGTAATCGTACAATCTCACTGATGTAAAGCCGGGCAAGCTTCTCCAGAGGGTCCGTGATCCGAATAAGCAGAAATTGTGCGCACTTTGTCAGCCGATTCACAATAACCCAGATCGCATCATGGCGAGACCGTGTCAGGGGCAGTGCAGTCAGAAAGTCCATAGTAACATTACCCCACTTCCAGACTGGAATGGGCAAAGTCTGCAGTGTCCCTGCCGGTTCCTGATGCTCACACTGCTCGAGTGTGCCCCCTCTAAAATATCATTCCAGAACTCCTGATCCTCTGGTACACAAAGGCGGTCTCGGAAGTATAGCAATCCCTGCCATACTGAAACGTCGGTAACAACTAAACCCTTATCTTCCCGGATAACTTCTTCAACACGGACCTCTACCTTGCGCTTCGCGCATCCCGACAAGCCACTCGGAATGTACGGTAAGTGTATACCGAGCACGCTCCCGAGCTGCCACATGCCAAAGGCAAGTCGAATCTCTCTCCTCGGATCGGTCCCAACATTTCCTCCCTTAACCAACCCGGTATACTTCTGCTCGGTGCATCGACAACCATGTTGCCCGTGTCGAGAGATGTGCTCGATCTGACGACCATAGTCCTTAATGTATTCGAGCCATCTGCGCTGCCTCATGCTAAGCTCCTTCCGTGTAAACAGATATTTCAGACTCTTATGGTCGGTAAGAATCTGAAATTTATTACCAAACAGATATTGATTCCAATGTTTCAGCGCATAACTATTATAGCCAACTCCAGATCATGTGTCAGTCAGTACAGCTCATGCGGTCGCAGCTGCCTCGACCCATAAGCTACCACAAAACGCTCCTGCATCAACACACATCCCAAACCAGACGTGGAAGCATCCGTATAAACCACATACGGTAAGATCGGATCTGAAAGAGTCAGAATCGGAGCGTTAGTCAACTGCCGTTTCAACTCCTGAAAATTCTGCTCACACCTATCAGACCGGATATACGGTTGACCCTTCTTGGTCAACTGGGTAAGCGGAGATGCCAGGATAGAAAATCCCAGTACAAACCTCGAGATAATATCCTACTAACCCCGGGAAGCTCCTAATCTCCGTACCGTGGTAGGTTGTTTCAAATCCCGAACTGCCCTCACCTTCTCTGGGTCCACAGACAGACCATGCTCAGAAATAATGTGTCCCAGAAAAGTGACTTCTCGAATCCAGAACTCACACTTTGAGAATTTAGCATAAAGTTGATGTTCCCAAAGTGTCTGCAGAACCACCCTCAGATGATCCCGATGCGAATCCTCATCCCGAGAATATATCAGAATATCATCAATAAAGACCACCAGAAATGAGTCCAAATGCACGGTCGGAACACCCGATGCATCGATCCATGAATGCCGCTGTAGCATTGGTCAGCCCGAATGGCATGACCGTAAACTCAAAGTGTCCAAATCGGGTGCGGAAAGCAGTCTTAGGTATGTCCTCTTCCTTCACTCTAAGCTGAAAATACCCAGATCAGAGATCAATCTTTAAGAAAACCCTCAAACCTCGAAGTTGATCAAAAAGATCGTTAATCCTCGGTAACGGATACTTATTCTTCCCAATAAGAGCATTCAACCGTCTGTAATCAATACAAAGTCAGAGTGTCCCATCATTCTTCTTAACAAACAAAACCAGAGCACCCCGCTGAAGTGCTCGGTCGGACGAAACTCTTTTCTTTGTAATTCCTCCGATTTGCTTCTTCTACTCCTGCATCTCGAAATAGGCATCCGATAAGGAGGAATAGATATCGGAGCGATGCATTGCGGTGGATGTCAAACACAATTCCCGCTCTTATGGTAATCCGAGCAACTCCTCCGGAAATACTGCGGAAAATCTCGAACCAATGGTAAACCATCCAACTTCAACCTAATACCAGCTTCATTCAGATCATAGCATTCCCTACACCAACTATCGGCTGATCCGAATCGTAGCTCCTTCATCTTTGTGCGATAGTCAAACCAATCGGAGTCGTGAGAGGTAGTACCTCTCCAGAAACCATAATGGTTCGGGTTGCACAATCAATGTGCACAGAATTCTTGGATAGCCAGTCCATCCCAAGAATAATATCATAGTTCGGCGTGTCTAAAACCAGCAAATCCGATACTATCAGATGTCCGCCTACAGATATCGCACAACCCCGAACCATCTCATGGAAAACAAACCGACTTCCTGCGGTTTTTACTAAATGCGTTTGAGGCAAGGTACTATGACAGACAGATACGAAATGTAACACATTTCGGTGTTACAATGGGAACAAATGCTCTGTATCAAATAACGCATGAACCGGTATCTCATTCGGAAATATAGTACCTTACAGAACTTCCTGCTGACCCCCTGCCTACAATAAGAGGGCAATACCGTACCAAAGAGTGTCGGACTGCAACGTAAACATCGGCCCTCCTGCCGATAACAAATTCAACCGGAATGATACCTCACCGCAAATCGGATAAGATCGTGCGGTGGTGCTCCCCTCTACCTCTACAAAGCGCCGAGCCTATTTGGCGGTCCGAGAAATCTGCCGGGGTCCCTGCTGTGTGGAGCCCCTCGTACACCCTTAACCTCATTGCAAGGTGAAGCGACTCTCAACCTCCTCTTGCTCGAGGAGTTGAACCCAATAACCGCTTCCCGAAACAAAGTAATGTCTAAAGGTCTCAAAACCCACCTGAACTCGGGCGCGATCGGCGAAATAAACCTCTTGGTCTTCTCCTCTTCCATACCTTGATACTACGGTTCATAGTAAACCAACCGATCAAACTCTCATTCAAACTTTCCGACAATCTTGTCTCCACAGTGAAGCTCATCTGAATTTGGGCTCACGCAGATTTACGGCTACATCCCCACTGCACTGCTAGTGGAAAATGTAGCCTCCCCCAGGAGTTTATCAACTCCTGCAGACCAAATCTCTACTACCCCAGACCCTTCTCGGCCATTGAACCTCGGGGGGGTTCAAACTCTAAAACCTCTCCAAGAGTCGGCCTCGCGGTGGTGCCCCCAGATCTCCTCGTCGTTAATAGGACCGACGAGAAGTCTAGGTGTCGTAGTGACCATTCTCCTCGGAGTCACTCACTTACCAATCCCAAAGCTGTGGCGAGCAGTGGCTTAAGTCTTGCTATCACCACCTAATCAAAATGCCCTCACCGTGGCATAAACAGATTTTCGTTTGCCTACTGCCGTCCCTGAGCCTGCTGTGCTGACAGTGAAGTACCCAGCACAGCTGTACCTGGTCCAACACCAATACCAAACAGAAAGGGTCCCTGTGGATCGCTAGAACCCCGGGGGTGATGATTGTGATTGTTCAACCCCTGAGTTACGCTGAACCCGTATCCCATTCTTCGGAGGTGTGGGATTCCAGTCCCGCCCCTCCGATGCCAAAACACGCTGTTCGCGTGTAGTAAACATTCCCTTAAACCAAGTCCAACCAAAGCCAACTTATCCCATATCCAAAAGTCCAAATCAACTAACTCTTCCCCATCTATCCAAAAGCCAGCAGCGGTATTCTAAGGCTCTGTAGTGTAATGCAATGCATGATGCGAAATTCATTTTAGAATCACACAACCAAATATCAAATCCCCAAAAACAGAATCAGTTCATGTTCATAACACAGAATAAAACCATATACCAAACAAACAAAAAAAGAACCCGGATCATACCAGAACTCCAACTTCTAAACATTCAAAAAAGCTTCAAATAACCGCCGCCATTGCTCCACACCCATTCCAAGGTGGTTCAAATAAGGAGGTGGCCAGTCTCCGTCTGAGAACCGCCCTGAATGAAACGTAGAACCGGTGGCTCGCACTTCGAAGTCATCTTCCGCAGGTACTTAACCATGAACAGACTTAACTTACTCCAAAAGTCCACCCTCGGACTTGTATACTTGCCTTCCACATTTCATATCAAAACCAAGCATACTTTACCTTTTGGGTCAATCCGACCCAACCTGCTCTGATACCAACTTGTCACAGCCACCCCGCCCGGTTGCGGAGGCGGAGCCGGCCGCGACGTCGGAAACAGGAATTACGGCGGAAAACGCGGCAGCGGAGCATCGAGCTCAAATACAGAACAAACGAGTATCGACTAGCAACCTACAGAACCCATACATGGCAAGTATAAATTATAACTAGACAAAATATCAACAAATCAGTTCATGGTATACCAAACATTGCTCATCGCAACAACCACGAAACACCGAATTCATATCATAACAAATCCAATATAGGCAAGTCGGGCTCCGCCTCGACTCGAGAAGGCATCAAAGGCAGAATATATTTCCGATCATATGGCATATACAAATTCATGATCTGATCTACATGCATGCGGCTACAGCTCTGAGCCATTAAACAAAATCCTATATATATATACCTAAGTGCGGAATCGAAGCCTCTCGCTCAAGAATTCCCGCACGTGGTACTCTTCTTGCTCTGAGAACCCAAAATGTCGGGAAGCACCGCGGATCTCTATTCCGCTGGTTGCTTGTCGAGGCTACTGAAAGATGGTAAACAAATAAAAGGGTGAGTCCTCGAAAGGACCCAGTAAGGACTTAAGGTAAAAGTGCAGTTTGCCCACAGGGCAACAATCTGAACCTGCAAAACAGAATATCACAGCATATGCATGTACATATGAACATAAAGCATAACGTAAATCAGAATACAACATCTGCGGACCAACCGCGAGCGACCATGTAACGGCCCTCGGCAAAGGTCGAATATACGGTCGAGCGAGCAGATAGCACGGTGCGGTGGGATCGCGATCCCCAAACCTGTCGTAGGGTCACGAAGTATATCGGCACCCCAAGTGCGGATATATGCAGAAATGTCGGCACCCTTCGGTGCGGACACGAGCAATGTCGGCACTCCCGGTGCGGATACGCATGCGAATCTAAGGAGCACCGTGGCCTCTCTGACCATCCGGGTCTCGTCACAGAACAGAACATACAATAATAACAATAATACATAAATACAAACAGAAGTATCATTACCTGTTAAACATATACAGAACAGAATAGGGACCCGGGCCTCTCAGGTCATCCGGGCTCAGAAACAGACAAACGTACATTTTACCAAATTAAGCCCTTACCTCAGAAACGCTGCCCCGCAGCCCAACACTCGGAAGATCCCGACTCTCGACCCGAAATGCACAACTTGGCTCCTACGGGTCCGCGCTACTCCACCAACGCAGAATCAAGTCTGTACAACCATAGTTGGATCGAACACATCCAAACAAACCCAAGAAAACAATTTCCGCACAAACACGCACTTCCCGGAAAATTAAACATAAAACTCGGTTTTACGAACCGAGCTAGAACCTTGTTATTCCAAATCCAACAAACATATTCCAACCCTTAAACCAGCAATCCAGACACTTTTCCCGGTAAACTCGTATAAAACTAACTTTCTCATTTCTAACCCGAAAATGGTATTTCAAACACCATAACGCACCTACTTTCACCCACATTACCAATTTAGCATCCAATTTAATCAAAACACAACATCCACATGGAAAAAGAATCTCTCAACAATTCGGCCCTAACCCAATTTTCCACCACACCTCCAAATCAACCCATTCAAGCTTCCAATTAATCACACTAATCACCAATTACACTTCCTACCCAACATTACTAACCAATTGCACCAAAATCAACAAAACCTATTCACTCAACATTTCGGCCAAAGAGGGTTTTCTACCCAACACGTTTTCCTTCAAATTGAAACCATAGATAACCTTAGAATCATGCTAGGAACAACATACTAAGAGCATGATTCAAGAACACAAACACACACAATTTTAGAAAATTCATCATAATTTCGGCAATTAGGGTTTCTTCCAACCAACATGTTTTCCAAAATCCAACCATAGATTCTTACTCCCCTCCATCCCAAGATCAACATACTTAAATTTGGAAGCAAGAGGATCACTAAAACCCATAGCCAAGAACAAACCCTCATTTCGAAAATCCCTCTCTTTATCCAACTATTTCTTGTTTCCAATTTGAAAGAGAAGAAGAAAGGAAGCTTACCAATTTCTTGAACCCAAATCCTTGAAGAATCAACCAAGAAAAATGAAGAACATGGAGCTTGGGAGAGGGTGTTCATGGCGGCAAGAAGAAAGGAAGAAGAAGAGAAGAAGAAAGAAATGAAATAAATTTTACATGTAATAATAATAATAACCCTTTATATTTATCCTTTACTTTAAAACCCATGCTTCTCATCTTAAATAGGAGCAAGCCATGTGTCCCTTATCACACACACACACATGCTGCCGAAAAATCAGATTGCTGCCCATACCCATTTTATTTATTTTGCAACCATAATTCAATTAACTCCCAATTTTTCCGAAAGTTCCAATTCTTTTTGCCCAAAAATAATTACCGGATTCCAAAATTAACGAAACTTGGACACAACCCTCAGAATATTATAACATTCACAGAACCTTTTTCAGAAGTTCATTTACCAGTCCAGAGTGTCCTACCGAGCTCATTTGAACCCGAACAAATCCCGACGTGCGGCGTGTCCGATGAACCAAAATTCCGTCACTCCAAAATTCTATAAAAATACTCATAAATTCCATCTTAAATTATAACTCAACTTACCCAAAAGCCGTCAGAAAATTTCCATCCCGAGCCCGGGATTCCCGCCCCGAGCCCAGGAGTCGCCCGAACCGAGCGTCCGCCCCGAATATTAAACTCCACAACCACCACCGGGACGTTTCCACGACTCCAAAACTACAAACGGCTTCTCAAACTGAGATCTCGAGAGCGCTACCGAGCCCAGCCATGCGTCCCGAGGCGACCGACAACCCCGGCGCGAGAAAAATATTTTGGCGGAAAGCGTCCGGGGACCCACACGACCTCAAATACGGAAGGGTTCGCCAAAATGATACTCGGATAGGGCTCGGGAGCCGCTGAACCGAAAAGCGTGACCGCAGCCAAAACCGGAGCCGGGTCACCGTGCAACCCGCTCGGGGTGGCCAGTAACAATATTAAGTTCGAACCACGACGAGCATTAAAAGCACGAGCTCGCGGACTTCATGGCTGAACTCTCCATCTACCCCCTACCCCGAGCAGGGACCCTCGAGATCACCCCGAGACCACAGCAGACTTGGAACCCCGAGTGGGACATGTTCGTAGATGGTTCGTCCAGCGCAGATTGCCCTAGAGGGGGCATCCATATAAGAGGCCCACATGGCATAGAAGCTAACCTGTGCGTGGCTTTCCAATTTCCAGTCACCAATAATGTGGCAGAATACGAGGCCCTTATCTCAGGGCTAAAAACAGCCCTTAAGTCTGGCTTGCGACGACTGACAATAAATAGTGACTCACAACTCCTGGTAAGCTAGGTAACGGGGACGAATGAATGCAAAGACCCCACTCTGTCGACGTATCTAAGCCTCGTCAAGAGCCTACGAGGACAGTTCGAACAACTAAATATCAACAAGATCCCAAGAGATTAGAATACTAAGGCTGACAAGCTGTTCAAAGGAAGGATAGACGTAATCCTTGAAACTTTGGCAAGGCCTTCGATAAGCACCATTCACGCCATCGACACCAATTCAACAATCGACTGGAGGCATCCAATCCTCCAATACCTCAAATCGGGCACCATCGATGGCCCTCCAGCGTTCCAAAAGAAGGTGAGGACGCAATCCTCGCGTCATGTCGTCATCGACGGAACACTTTGGCGCAAGGGGTATTCTGCCCCTTTACAAAAATGTGTCTATCGAGGACTCCCAATTGATATTAAATGAGGTCCACTCCGGGGTGTGAGGGGCACACATCGGCTCCGATGCCTTGGCCCATAAATGCTTACGCCTCAGCTATTATTGGCCAACATTAAGGAAGGATGATCTGGTGCGAAAATGTCACAATTGCCAGCTTAACTCCCGCATTCAGTGACAACCTTCAAACGAGGCAGTCACGGAGACCTACCAGATACCATTTGCGTTATGGGGCCTTGACCTCATAGGACCAATGCCTAAAGCTTCGGGGCAGTTTAAATTCTACATAGTAGCAGTTGACTACTTCACCTAATGGATCGAGCAGAGTCTCTTGATCATCACATACAAATTTTAATTTTGTGGCTTACCCCATTTCACATGGATCCCTTTGGGTTCCAGTTAATTCCTCTACGTTGTTTATGATCCTAGAACCCAACATTTATGACTCATTAATAATTCTGTTTTGTGCTGTAAATTATTAATGTTAATCACTGAGTTTTGGACTTAAAGAGGAGGATTCGATTGGGAAAAATATGAGGAAAACCGAACAAACATTCTTGGCCATTAGTGAAGTTTATAAAGATGACAATCTAGTACTTTTTGATGAATGAAAGAGGTTACAATCAAATCTGTAGGAGCTGTTATAAATGGTGTTCTTGATTCTTGAATGATTGATCATGTTTGCCTTTGCATCTGAATTCTGAAACTACTGCTAATCCTTTTGAAAGAGAAAGGATAAAATGTGATTCATGACCCATTATTCTCGGCTTGGTGTTGTCTTGGAGAAGGGAATAAAAGCCTCCAAGCTCTCGTCTAAATGGCTTTTTACTCTTATAAATTTGTATTCTATTTTGATGAATGTTGAACTTAATCTACTGAATAAATGGTAGGAGAATTTTTTTATTATGGATGCAGGAAGTGTTACCCACCTTATGCGAAGGCGACGTAATCTAGAACGCCGGTGGCGTAAGCGGAACAGTCGGAAATAGTAAACGGAGTTCCCTTAATGTAGTGGTCCAAACCCACCCAATTAAAATTTCACTTACTCATGCAATAAACTTGTAGTATAAGTACCGAGAATCATCTGAATTCAAACATAGTTATACACACACATGCAGATAAATATGTGATGCAACATGCTTTTACATGATCACGTTTACATTTACAGATCCAGAACCTAATATCCAAAATACCTACGTGTGTGGAGGGATCAGATACACCAAGATCCTCAGAAAACAACTCCACCTAGGTCACCACTTTGCTAAACAGAGAAGAAGACAATTGTTAGTAACCTCGGAATGTGCTCAAATCATAATCAGATCTTGTAGAATATCGCAGACAGGACTACCCTTTTTCTAAATCAGAAGATAGGCTCGAAATCATTAATACCTGAAATTCAAACACCAGAAAGCACAGAGAGACTCTACTCCTCGGGCTTCTTATTAGACGAGCTTGAAATGGTGAATAAATTAAGGGTGAGTCCTCGATGAGAACTCAGTAAGGATTAGGCATAGGGTAGGGTTTCTGAAGTCCAAAGTATACTGAACTAACAATACCTGCATAAAAAATACAGACACAAGCAGAAAACATATATACAGGTAATAACATTAACAATATCGGTAGTCAAAGCAGAATCGGCGGACCTGCGAGGATCTAAGCCTTACGGAAGAGGTTTTGAAATAACAGATATATCGAGGCTTGGTACCGACTCGGTGTTCGGATCCTGCTGCCAGCAGCAGTTCGGATAAAGAATACCGAAGGAGACTTGTCAAGCAAGTTATCATGAAACATATAACATAATACACACGTACATCCTAGTCTATGCCATAAGCTAAGTTCGGTATTAACAAGGCTAGAGGAGCGAGGGCCGCATCGCAATCTTGAAAGTGTAAGGGTAAAGAAAGCCCTAGGTGAAGGCGAGGTTCCTTCGGCGAAGGTGAGGTTCCTCCAGGACAAGGCGAGGCCCCTCCAGGCGAAGGAAATCCCCCAGAGCGAAAGCGAGGCCCGGGCGAAGACGAATTCCTCCAGGGCGAAACCTCCAAGCGAGGCAGCCCATGCGAAGCCTCCAAGTGAATGCGAAGACCCCAGGGCGAAGCTGATCATGAAATCCTCTCACGCGAAGCGCCCATACGAGGCCTCTTCTCAAATTCATGCAAAGTCTCTTATCAGATTCATGCGAAGCCTCTTCTCAGATTCATGCAAAGCCTCTTCTCTAGATTCATGCGAAGCCTCTTCCCAGATCGGTGATGGCTCTCAAATACACCCTTTAGCCAAACTTAGCCCTAATTTACCTTGACATGCATATTATAGGTATCGCAGAAATGCATAATCATGGAAAAACTGAACCCTTACCTTATACACTGAAGATTTCCATGCAACTCATTCATTTCATGCAAAAGGAGGCAACAAAGTTCATGAAAACGCAGCGGAGAGAAGCATCCGCGATACCGGTTCCTGCAGACTTTCAATCCTTTCTATCTTTACAACTCAAAGTTTGAGCCAATATTGGTGGAGATCACTTGAACTTCAAATCTTGAGCTTTCACGGATGAGGCGGACGAGAGAGTGGAAGAAAATGAAGAAGAAAAGAAAAGAAAATGGTCATTCTCATCTTCCTTCTTCTCTTTTAACAGACTTCTCTCTCTCTCCCTTTGGTGCTATCTTTACCCTCCCTAAGGGGAAACCTTCCACACTTATCTTTCTTCTTTTACAAATTGGCCCCAAACTTTGCAAAGTTACGATTTATTCCAACCGCAACTTGCATAACTTCATAACGGAATTTCCAACTGAATTGAAATTCTGATACCAACTCTTAGACTTCATAACAAATAGAAAATATGTTCAACATGTTTCAATTCAAGTCCCGATTTTGTAGAAATCAGAAAATGGATCGTAAATCATTCGAAAACTACCTCGGAAGTCGCCCGACACATGGCGGCTGTAACAATCTCCCCCCTTAGGACTTTTGGTCCTCCTAGAGGGTCCTCAGTCTCTGATAATCCTCGGGATATCATTCCATCATACTCTTCTCAATCTCCCAAGTTGCCTCCCGTCGTATTTATGTGACCATTGAATTTTGACCATAGGAATTAACTTGCTACGGAGTTTCATAGTATCCCGAGCCAAAATGCCAACCGGTATCTCACGATATCTCAAATCCGGTGCCAAATGAACCTCTTTCATAGGTACAGATCTGAATCGGATCCAACGAGACACATCTTGAGCATACCGATGTGGAAAACATTGTGGGCCGCAGAGATAGATAGGGTTAGAAGTGCAAGAACAAACAATTTGACCAATGAATAATCTCTCTACTCCACTCTATTAATGTGAATATATGGCCTTATATAGGCCTTACAGCAATACCAAGTCCTAATATATTTAGGACTCCTATTCTGCCACTAATATATTAACTTACCTACTCCTAATCTGCTACTGACTTATTTGAAACTTCTAATCCTACTTGGATTCGAAGACTTGCTCCTCAAGCAAGTACAACAGACGTTGTTTCATTCTAGCGTGTCCTTTCAACTCATCCTAGTATAATCTTTGTCGCCTTAGCTGTAGAATCACTCCTCTCAAAACCCCTTGATTCAAAGCTGGCTACATGTAATAGTGACTTGAGTTGCTCAAACCTTCTTACCATTAAGGCCTTGGTGAATATATTAGCTAGTTGTTCTTCTTGTTTTACAAAATACCAACTCAACTTGTCCATCATTTATCAAATCTCTAATAAAATGGTGTCTTACCTCAATGTGCTTTGTTCTTCCATGCATAATAGGATTCTTAGCTATAGCAGATGTAGATTTACTATCACACATTATTTTTGTTGCCTCTTCTTGTTCTTCTCCCAAGTCTTGAAGAACTCTTCGATCCAAACAGCTTGACAAGCTGATGTTGCAGGTGATACATACTCAGCTTCAGGTGAGGAAAGTGCCACTGTGGCCTGTTTCTTGGATGTCCAAGATATTGGTCCAGATCCTAGACTGAAACAATTACGGATGTACTCTTTCGATCTGTTTGATCTCCTCCACAATCACTATCTGTACCCCTTTCTTTGTGAAGCTTTCATTCTTCAAATACCATACTCCATAACCTTGAGTACTGCAAAATACCTCAACACACGTTTTGTTGTGCCAAAATGTTGTTTATAAGGCTTGTTCATAAATCTGGATATCAATCCCACAAAAAGCTCAAATCGGGATGAGAGTGAGTGAGATAAATCGGCTTTCCTACCAAGCTTTTGAAAATTCTTTCATCAACTTCTACTGTTCCATCCTCCATAACCAGCTTCTCATTTGTGTTTAGAGGTATAGATACTTGTTTACACTTATCCATGTTGTATGCTTTTAATAATTCGACGCATACTTGTTTTGTGACACAAACACTCCATTATCAACTTTGTCTTATCTCTAGTCCAATGAAGTAATTAAGTTCTCCTAGATCAGTCATATCAATGGTGCTCTTCATTGCTTTTGAAATTCTTGAATCAATGTTTGA
Organism: Stellera chamaejasme; assembly: GCA_024586325.1. Taxonomy (NCBI): domain Eukaryota; kingdom Viridiplantae; phylum Streptophyta; class Magnoliopsida; order Malvales; family Thymelaeaceae; genus Stellera; species Stellera chamaejasme. The sequence goes on along the minus strand of CM044981.1, from coordinate 49,851,872 downwards.
GAGGAACCAGTGTAAATCATGTCATCCACATATAAGCTTACCAAGACCACCTCTTCATCCTAATTTCTCTTGTAGTATATGGTTGGTTCACTTGGACTTTTCTTATACTCGTTTTCATGGAAACACTGATCTATCCTAGCGTGTCGCGCCCTTGGTGTCTGCTTAAGTCCATACGAGCTTTGTTAAGCTTGTAGACACAATTTTCCCTGCCTTTCACCATAAACCCAGCTGGTTGTTCTACATAGACCTCCTCTTTTAAATCTCCATTCCGAACAGATTTGACATCAAATTGAAATATCTTCCACGATATTGAGCGGCAATGGCCAGTATGGTTCTTATAGTATCAAATCTAGCGACCGGAGATAATGTCTCTTCATAATTAACTCCTGCTTCTTGGCTAAAACCCCTCACCACCAACCTGACCTTATGCTTATGTAATGAACCATCAACATTATACTTAGTCTTAAAAATCCATTTTAAACCAATCATATTCTTATCTTGAGTCTTTCTACCAATTCCCATGTCTTAGTTTTCACAATCGATTGAATTTCTTCAATCATATCCTTTTCCATAGTTCTTGTTGTAATGCAACCAAGTGGGACACTGGATCTCCAACAAACATAACCAAAAGCGTTTGATGATTCATCAAATGATCTGGTTGCCTTCTTTCCCGTTGTGATCTCCTAAGTGTCTGTGGTGATTTCTCAAGAAAGTCATTGTCTTGTTCTTCTTCTTCTTCTTCAACTATGATAGGCATCTCAACTTGTCCTTCTTGTGTAGATTGCTGAAGCGTAGTATCAAGATGTGTTTCTTTGACTTGAAACCAACTTCTGTTCTCATCAAACTTAACATCTCGATTGATAATCAATTTCTTACTTTCTGGATCAAAGAGTTTGTAGGCTTTGGAATTCTGACAATATCCTACAAACATAAACTTGCTACTTTTGTATTCAAGTTTATGTCTAGTTGTTGTTGAAAGAGCATAACAAATACACCCAAAGACCCTGAGATGAGCCACTGATGGTTTATAACCATTCCAAGCTTCAAATGGTGTCATATCCTTGACAGATTTAGTAGGAGATAAATTCTTCAGATATATAGCTGTAGTTACAGCTTCATCCCAATATTCATCAGGTAGATTTTTACTTTTAGCATTGACCTAGCCATCTCCATAATAGTTCTATTTTTCCTTTCGGCCACTCCATTCATTGCAGGTATACGGTGTTGTCAGCTGTCTTTTAACACCTTCTTCCTCACAATAATTAATAAAATCTCTAGACAAGAACTCCCCTCCTCTATCTGTTCTTAGTACTCTTAACTTCCCTCTTGTTTCTCTTTCAACATAAGCTTTGTATTTCTTGAATTCTTCAAATGTTTCAGACTTATATTTCAAGAAATATCCCAAACTCATTCTAGAGTAATCATCAGTTAATAGGAACAAGTACCTGTTGTCTCCATGGGTTGGAGTTCTTATTAGACCACACGGATCAGCATGCACAAGTTCAAGTTTCTCTGTGGCCCTTCTTGATTGACCTTGAGGAAAAGGCCTCCTTGTCTGCATTTCCCATAGATGCAACCTTCACAGACATCGACATCTTCTTTTATTTACGCAGACCATCCACCATACTCTTACCGGCAAGATTTTGAAGTGATCTAAAGTTTATATGCCCATACCTTTGATGCCAAAGTCTTGAGTTCTCCTCTTTCTTACTTATCATGGCTTGTTGAGTTGTTTTTAATTTAACTAGAAACATCCTGTTTTCTGTCATATGGGATTGCAACACCAACTCTCCTTTACTATTTGAATTGTACATTCTTCCTTGCTGAATATTACTTCAAATCCTCCCACGATAAGCTGACCTATCTTGATCAGATTGTGAGCCATTCCAGTGCATAATCAACTTCTCGATTGTCCTTGCTTTTCCTTCAACAATTACTTGAACCTCCCTCTTTCTTCTATTTTAATCTTCTTATTATCTCCAAACTGCACCATTGACTTATAACTCTCATTCAACTCTTTAAACTTACTTCTTGCTCTGTTAGATGATTTGAGCAAGCACTTTGTCAAGATACAAGATATCCGATATAACTTCTTCTTGTGTTGTAGTCATCATGAACAAGTACTCATGTTCATCCACTTCTTGACTATGATGAAGTAGTTGGAGTTACCGTCTGAGAAAGATTCATGCATGCGAGAACAAGCTGTATGTTGTTTGATGGTAGATATGAAAAGTTAAACAATTGTAGAGTATGTGGTGCGGAGCAGTTCGAAGAACGTGAGGTGAATCAGAAACCAAAAGCTAAAAAAGATTTTACGTTATCTACAAATCACTGAGCGGCTCCAACGGCTTTAAGAGTCCTCGAAAACCGTTAAATTTATGACGTATCATCTTAGAGTTAGTGAAAATTTGATGGGTATTATTGGAAATCCATCCTCGAAAACCGCTCCAATTGTATTTGGTAGTGATCCTCGTAAAAGAACTTGGTACACTACCCAAGCAAATGCCCCTCGCGCCTCACCCCTCGCATCATTATCACAGACGACCAAGGAAGCACATCGCGATACCACCGTATCGCGAAGGCGTTGTCAGGAGGGCTTCGCACTTGCTGGCTCCACCAGGATTTCGCAGGCTCGCATCTCCTGGCTTCGCCAAACAAGGCCTTCCTATCTCCTGGTCTTCGCCATCAGATCACTTAGCAACGTCACAGACTGGGGAGAGGAAGCTGGGAATGGTCATTCCCATGACTTACCCACGTTCTCCATCATCACCTCCAGTCTCCACTACTCTGGAACATGGAGGAGCACTCCACTACCCTGATCATGGGACAACTGCTGATCATGGGACAACCGCTACCTCAATGCCTCCTATAAAAGGGACGGTTTGGGAAAGGTACACACTATCTACACACCTCCACTCCTCTCTCTGCTCCTGAGTATTCCGTTTTACGCCTTGCAGATTACTCCGGAGCTCAACATCGTCATTCTGGTCATTTCCTCACCACTCAAGTATCTGGAAGCCCAGTCCCGTCAAGGAACCAGGCTATCAGATTGGCGCCGTCTGTGGGAAACTATAAACAATCCCACGAAGAAACCACCGAAGAAGAGAAGTCATGCCCTACCACGAGGAGCGCAAGCCGGCAGAACGGCCGTGGGAGGAGAAATCCCCCCGCCGCCGCTGCAAATCACGGGGCATCAGTCCACTCAACCGGGGAAAGCTCATCCCATGGTGATCGCAACTCCCCTCCCTCCAGAGAAATGGAGGTTTCCAAACAATCCAACATCCACTGAATCAGCAAGAACCTCCTCTTCCTCCGCCACGGCAGGAAGTCCACCACGATGCGGCTCACTTCGCCGCACTCGCAGCCATCGCAGCGCACTGGAGAAAATCGAAAAAGGGAGGCAATAGCAAACACACCTACTCCACCAGCCTAGGGCTGGATCACCTCTGGACCCAGCCTTTTACCTAGAAAATCCTGGAGGCTCCACTGCCGAAGCAATTTCGCCAGCCCAAGCTGGACTCTACGATGGTCTTTCGGACCCGACATCCATCTTCGATGTTACATCTCTGCGATGGCGATCGCAAGGGCTGATGACAGCACTCTCTGTAGGGCCTTTAGCTCTACCCTCATTGGAGCCGCTGCAAATTGGTACACTACCTTTCGCGGTAAGCAATTCGACTCCTTTGAGGAACTCTCTCGTGTTTTCTTTAACCACTTTGTCATTTCCAAGCCTCCGCCGAAAACTGCAGGGCACCTACTTAAGGTGCGACAGAGGAAGGATGAGTCCCTGAGGGACTACATCCAACGCTTCGAAGGAGAATCCATCCAGGTTCCAAACCTGGGTGAGGAGACTCGTCTCGACGGCCAAACAGGGTCTCCAGTGGGATTCTCTGTTCTTCATCGACGTGCACATCAACCCCCCACGCAACATGGACTAGTTCCTAGACAAGGCGACTAGGTTCATGCACACTGAGGAGGTTACCAGGCACTACCTCAAGAGCTCAACAACTAATACGAGGGGGCAATCCTCGCGCATGCCGGATCCCAGGGGCCAGGGACAACGGAGGCAAACACCTCCACAGGGTAACAAGGATAGGGCATATCCAACCCTTTCCCCACTCAGAGACTCCCGCACAAATATCTTCCATGCCCTGGAGCAAAGGAGGGAGATCACCAAATGGCCTCGTCCACTTCCCAAGGGCGCTGCGAGGCCAAATAACAAATCTTCGCTACCATCCCGATAAGGGCCACGACAACGAGGAATGCGTGGAACTTAAGCGCATCTTTGGCGGAAATGATAGCTCAAGGAAAACTCCCGAGTTCCTTGTTCGCAACCCCTCCCGCGAAGGGCTCCCCGGGGGTACAAGTGATGGCCGCTGTGCCCAATACACACAAAAGGCCTAACAAAGGCCCACGCATAAGCCCGAAATAAGGGCCCCATTAAAAAGCGTTAATAAAGTAAATAACCCGAACTACGCTTAAGGACGTTCCCGAACCATACTTCCCGAAGTACTCACTCCCTAAAAACATGATATTGAGATATTACAATAATACCATTTAGACACTGGAACTATAAATACATTCACTATTCATACCTAAAGGGGTAACGTTTTACAACTACTCGACGCGACTCATCAAAATACAACCCCGGAGGACCTCTCTATTTCTCGTCAATCCTGTCCTAATACGCAAAGTCGACCTAATGACTTCAGTCAACATCAGGACACGTAAGTCAAACTGAAACGTGGCGGTTACACGCACGGATCCGCCACCAAATGGCGCCGTCTGTGGGAAAGGCGGTGGTCCCCAAAAGCAGATAGAACGTGGGGGCCATTCCCGTTCCCGATCATCCAAACCGGAGGGAGAAGGCTCCACCGATGGCCGCACGGCCGACCCCAGTTACCAGAGTTCCTCAGAGGAAACGTCCCATGGAGCAACCTCCCTACGGCCTACCTCTAGTTTCCATCGAAGCGATATTCGACACTTGGACCATGACCTTGTCCAAGCAGTAAGGATGGTTCTTCAGAAGAGCGAGGTAACCGGGGACGACGATCTGGTCAATCTGTAAAACCTCGGAACAGGCGATTACCACGGCAGAGGTGGTCAGACCATGGTAAGCAGCGGGCGGCTTCGCAGCAAGTCGCTTCTCCAGACCGTCAAAGCCGACAGCGGTCAAGTTCCCGAGGAGCACAAAGAGACCGATCCCCAAGACCGAGAGGCCTGTACGTGGTGATCCGCGGGACGATGTGATCGAGGCAAATGTTGCATCGTCGGAACAAGTCGAGAGAAACTCGGGCAGGCCCGAACCTAAGCACGAAGTTATCCCCGAGGATGGGCCATTCACGGTAGAATTCGGGACAGCCAGATGCCCGGATATTTAACTTACCGCACCCATTGGAAATATACCAAGGTTCAGAGACAATGATGCTTTTGTCCGGAAGTACAAGAGGGCGATGGAATTGAAAGGGGCTAACGAGGCGGCCCTGTGTAAGTGTTTTGAGGTAGCTCTAGGAGGTCCGGCCTCAGCTTGGTATAACTCTCTCCTCCCGAACTCGGTATCATCGTTCGGAGACCTGGCCACCAAATTCACGACACACTTCATCGGGTGTAAGAGGGTCGACATCAAACAGAGACCGAACGAAGGAATCCGAGAGTTCGTTGAAAGGTTCAACAGAGGAGCCGTACACGCGTCTGATTTGACGGACAACATTCGGATCATGGCATTCACAAAGGCGCTCCTCCCCAATTCGCGCCTGGCTTATGAATTATCCCGAAAGAACTTCACCGATGTCGAGGAAATGTACGCAGTCACGCAAGAGCATATGATCGCGCAAGAAATGTTGTCCCAACGCGAAGGGAAGCAAGACAACAGAGATAATCGTGAGCCAAGGAAGGAGAACACGAGGAATGCGTTGGTCAAACAGCCGGGGAACTGGGGAGGACAGAAGAGAACTTTCGAGAGAAATCCAAATTTCACCCCCCTTAATACAACTCGGGCTAGCATCCTTGCAGCCCTCCAGAGACAAGGTACCGGGAACATTAGCTGGCCCAGAGCCATGCCGGAGGAAGCGAAGCGCAACTCGTCCAAGTACTGCCAGTTCCATAGAGACACCGGGCATGAAACTGAGCAGTGCTATCAGTTGAAGAGGTACATCGAACATCTTATCAAGAGAGGCTCCCTAAGAGAATACTTGAAGATGCCTCGGAACGAAGAAACTTCCCGAAGCAAGGGGAAAGTTGAAGAAGACACATCGGGACCAAACAAGAAGGGTAAAGAGAGGAAATCTCCACCCCAACCAACCGGGGTACTGAACACCATAACGACCACCCTGGGCTCAAACGCAAGAAAGAGGAAAGCGAGGGAGATAGCCTCACTGAACTACGGGGATCCATCTTCAAGAGTAAAACGGGCGGACGGATCCGAAGTGCGTCTCCCGCATTACGACCCGCTCATCATCACCCTGAGAATTGGAACCATAGATGTCAAGAGGGTTCTCTGCGACGATGGCTCAAACGCAGATGTATTATTCGGAAAGGCATATGAAGGCCTCAAGCTTAAGTCAAGCCGACTGAACCCCGTCAAGAAAGCAACCTATGGTGTAGGCCCGGATGAACTACCAGTGCTAGGCTCTATCGAGCTCCCAGCGATGTTCCTAGGAATCGGTCCCGAAGGTCAATCCCGGTACACGACATTGATGGTCAAATGGCTTGTCGTTGATGTCCCCTCCGCCTACAACGCTATCATCGGGAGAGAAACCCAGGTGGCTATTCACATGAGAACTGACGTGAAATACCTCACCGTCACCTTCGCTACAGATGAGGGTGACGCCTCGATCTACGTGAGCCAAAGAGAGGCCAAGGACGTCATGGCAATAGCTCAGAAGGATTCGACTCCGAGCTGCTCGAAGGAGGACAAGGGGAAAGCGGATACCGAAGACGTCGTCTTGGAAGGAGATAGGACAACAAGAATTGCGAAAGACATGCCCGAGGGCAGTAAGGAAAATCTTGTAAACTTGCTTCAAATGAATAAAGACTTGTTCGCCTACTCTCCAAGTGATATGCCCAGGATCGACCCGAAAGTAATCCAACACAGCCTGCACATCGACCCGAATTCTAGACCTATAAGACAGAAGAAAAGAAACAACGCCCCATTCAAAAGGGCCTTCATCAAAGAGCAAATCTCGAAGCTTCTCGATGCAGGGGTCATAAGAGAAGTATCGTATCCCGAGTGGTTAAGCAATCCCGTAGTAGCAACCCGAGAAGACAGCGACAAATTGCGCATGTGCATCGATTTTACGAATGTAAACGATGCTTGCCCGAAGGATTCATACCCTACACCACCGATCGACAAGCTTGTGGATTCTACGGCCGGACATGCAAGGCTCTCCTTCCTCGATGCTTACAGTGGTTATCATCAGATCAGGATGAACCCAGGAGATGAAGAAAAGACGTCCTTTATAAGCGACTCTGGTACACACTGTTATACTAGAATGCCCTTCGGACTTAAGAACGCCGGAGCAACTTACCAAAGATTGATGGACAAGGTATTCTTCGGACAGATAGGAAGAATTCTTGAAGTTTACGTTGATGATATCATCGTCAAGAGCAGGGAGGAAGTGGACCTCGTCCGCGATATATAAGAGGTGTTCGGGCAGATCCGAAAGTATGGACTCCGATTGAATCCGGACAAGTGTGTTTTCGGAGTAACATCCGGGAAATTTCTCAGATTTTTGGTGTCCGAGCGCGGCATCGATGCAAATCCAGCAAAGATCGAATAAACGGAAGACACCTCATCAATAAAACGTGCAAAGGCTTCTCGGAAAAATTACAGCCCTAAGTCGCTTTATATCTCGTTATGGAGACAAGTGCCGCCCTTTCTTCAAACTCTTGATCAAGGAAGGTGCGGAGCCAGGTAGAATTGGGGTGAGCAAAGGAGAGAAGAAATCTAAGGACGAAAACGCAAGGGACCGAGCAAGATTCAGTTGGAATCCCGAATGTCAGAAGGCTTGGGAGGAAATCAGAGCTTACCTCTTGGAAATGCCTACGCTTCGGCAACCGACCGAGGATAGACCCCTCATTGTATACTTGGCAGTAGGAGAAAAGGCTGTAAGTTCAGTACTTGTTCAAGAAGACGATCAAGGAAAACAGTGGCCGGTTTATTACGTGAGCAAATCATTGCACGGAGCCGAACTTCATTCCCCGATGATCCAGAAAGCGGTTTACTCTCTAGTCCTCTCAGCCAGAAGACTAAAGCCGTACTTCCTCGGATTTTCCATCATTGTTCGGAGTAACGTCCCCATCAAGGACATCCTAAAGCGAGTAGACCACTCCGGAAGATCACAAAGTGGTGTGTAGAACTAAGCGAGTATGAGATCAAATACGAACCACGGAGAGCGATCAAGGCACAGGCGTTGGCAGATTTTATCGCCGAATTGCCCCAAGAATCCGAGAGTGAAGATCCATTGGACGGAAACAGCCCGGTCTGGACCCTACATGTAGATGGAGCTTCAGGATCAGACAAACAAGGAGCCGGGTTAGTTCTTGAAGGCCCAGAAGGAATGAGGGCAACCAAGTCAATCAAGTTCACTTTCCGGTAACGAACAACGCGGCCGAGTATGAAGCCCTAATCGCTGGTTTAGAACTGGCCAAAAAAGCGGGAATCCGGTCACTGAAAGCATGCAGCGACTCAAACCTCCTCGTTCAGTAGATGAATGGGGAGTACGAGATCAAGGAACCAAGTCTCAAAAAATACGCCGAGGTGGCTAGAAAACTTGCCGCGGATTTCGAGAAGTTGTGTATCGAAAAGATCCCGCGGTCGCTCAATTCAGAGGCCGATCAGCTTTCGAAGTCGGCTTCTTACGATGAAGTAAGAAGTGAACCTTGCGTCGACTACTCTCGGATATGCAGCATCACCTCGGGATGGAGGGTCCCCTATTGGAAGTACCTCGGCGAAGGAATACTCCCGGACAATCCAGTCGAAGCCGCGAACGTCAGGAGAAAGGCAAGTAAATTCGTGATAATAGGTGGGAATTTGTACCGAAAGGGATTCTCTTCCCCGATGCAAAAATGCGTCGGAGAAGGAGACACCGAGGACATTCTGACAGAAACTCACGAAGGCACTTGCGGGTCGCACATTAAATCAGATGCGTTGGCTGCTGTCATACTGAGACAAGGGTTCTTTTGGCCCACCCTCAAGGAGGATGCAAGGAAGTTAGTTAACAAATGCAAGAAGTGCCAGGAACACGCTCGAATACAGAGAATTCCTTCGGAGTACGTGTCATCTTCGGACTACCCCATACCATTTGCCGTATGGGGAATCGATCTGATTGGGGCCTTGCCTGCTGCCCCCGGAGGACTGAAGTATTGCGTAGTCGCCGTAGACTATTTTACCAAGTGGATAGAAGCTGAACCACTGGCAACAATTACGGCAGAGAACATACGGAAGTTCGTCTGGAAGAATATCATCTGCAGATTCGGATGCCCGAAAGTTCTTGTTGCAGATAACGGTACTCAATTCACGGACGGTAGATTCCAGGATTTCACCGAGGAATTCGGAATCAAAATCCATTTTGCTCCGGTCGCCCACCCGCAGAGCAATGGCCAAGTTGAAGTATCTAACCGAACGTTGAAAGATGGGTTAAAGACGAGACTCGGGAAAGCAAAGGGGAAATGGCCCGGAGAACTCCCTCATGTTTTATGGAGTTACCGGACCACGCCCCGTAGGTCGACCGGAGAAACCCCGTTTTCTTTAGCGTACGGAACCGAAGCACTCATCCCCATTGAAGTAACGAACTCTTCTCTCCGAGCAGAAGTGTTCGAAGAAAAAGCAAATGAACAAAGCTTGAGGACGAATTTAGATTTGCTGAAGGAGAGAAGAAGCAGAGCTTCGAAGGAAAGCGTTCCAACAGAGGACCGCATCTACGGCAAATTCCAAAGTAAAAGCAAAGAATATCAAAGTGGGTGACTTGGTCCTGCGGCAGACTAAGCTGGGATCCCGAAGGCCAAAAGGGGGCGTGTTCGCCCCAAATTGGGAAGGCCCATTCGAGGTCGTTGCCGAAGAAAGAAAAGGAGTTTACAAGTTATTAGATCCCGAAGGAAGGGAACTAGCAAACTCTTACCATTCCGAGGCACTAAAGAAATACTTTGTATGACCGAAGAGTAATAAAGCGCAATTGACCTTGGAAACAAGTGTTATACCAATCCCTGAAATATTTTCATTGACAGAGCCCGAGGCTGGGACTACAAAAATGGATGCAAAAAGAAAAGTACATTAGTGAGGATCCGCAAAGTCGTCCACGGTGACTGGTTCGGGCGGCTGCAAAAACTCCTCGCCGTACCAACTAGGATCTTCTTCGGGCTCATCATTCCCGTTAAGCCCGGATAGGTCAGCATGAGGGTTGCGCTCGACAATTTGCTTCCTGGCCAGAAAGAACCCAAAGGTGAATTTGTCGACAGCCATCCCTACGGAATCCTTCAGCGCCTGACGAAACCTCGGGATACATTCCTGAGCTTTGGTTAGCTCATCCCGAAGTCTCTGGATTTCCTCATCCTTGGCCTTCAAATCTTGCTCATCCCGAAGCCTGCGGATCTCTTCATCCTTGACCTTTATGTCATGCTCATAATGGTCTTTCAGATTGGCGAAGTCAACCTGAAATTTCTCTTTCTCGGCCTCAAGCTTCCGAACATCTTCCCGGAGAGCTTCCTCAGAGTTGCGACACTCCTTGACCGCACTTAGGAAAGAGACCTCAGCCAGGGTGAAGTCGTCAGCTTCGGTCGGGCTGAGGTTCTCCCGAATGTGACCGCCCTCGGGAGCGTGAGTACGGATGTGCTACGGGAGTGCCGCAGCAGCTGCTCATAGTGGTGGACTCGCTGAATGAGCTTGGCCACCACAGCTATGGCTTTTGTCGCCCGCTGCTCAGCTTCGGTCCGGATCCGATTTGACGACCGGACGATTCGGGAGACCCACCCGCTCATCGTTGCCATCTGCACGCCCTCAAAGGATTACCTCCCCGTGGTATCGCCCCAGAGTTCAGATAAAAAATAAATAACCAAATGATTACCTGGTACCCGAGGACGGCCAATTTTGAAGAGGCGACATCCAAGTCCGGGTAGAAGTGTTCTAAAGTTTCCAGAGTTCGAGCGGTGGTTGTCCCCTCCCATAGCTCGGGAGCCATATCCTTAGCATCTTCGTTGTCTAAGATGTTCTGATCCTCATGGATCAGCCGCCCAGGCTCCCGGGGGATGAGATCATTCCCGAAGCGCGAGAGCTTCTCGTCCCGCAGCCGCCTCCTCTCTTCCTGGGACTCTTTCCAGTCCGGACCTAGCGTACAAAAATGAGATCGAACCACGTCATGCAGCGGGTCTTCACCGAGCATTCGGGAAAGATTCCCGAATAAGTTCCAAAAGCAGAGATTACGTAACTTCACAAACTGGTTACCTAGCTGAAACTCGATTGGTGTGACTTCAGGGGCACTTTGCCTAGTCACCGTTGCAGCCGTGAACTTCCCCCGAATCCTTCTGACTCGTTCGGGAGAATTCTGTAGCATCTCATAAACGTCATCCCGAGTAGGATCACCTTCAATGTGAACCGGAGATGGAACCCCCCGGACGTTTTTTCTGTAAGCTGGCCTCCAGCCTCAGCATCGACCGGATCAGCCCTCTTCCGCTTTTTCTCCGCTGCTGCGGGTTTCGAACCTCCGGCTTTGGAGCCATGTTTATTCTTCTTCACGTCCCGGTAGATGGCGCTGAGATCAAAGTCGGACTCCATCTCTGCAAAAGGGGAAGAATTAGTTAATATCAGACGAATACATCGATGAACAGAAGAATGATATAAACCTTTATTGAAGTCCTCGAGGACGGTTCGCCCGAAGACGGTGCACCAAGGCAAAGTCTCGGGTGGAAGGGGGATGCCCGAATGCCCAACTCCCCAAGTCACCCCGAATGATACCCAAGTGGGTAAGGATCCCTTGGGTAATCAACCTCCGATACAAAGGAAAGGGAGCGACATCCTTGATCCATCCCCGCACCAAGGAGCAATAGTCCGAATTTTATTGTTGAACCGGTCAAAATTCTCCTTGGCGGCAGCCTCCTTCAGCAATCGCCGAGGATTCTGCACGTCCGGGAGCCCTCCTACTTTCTGCGCAGTTTGTAGGCCCCATAACGCATCAGGCTCCATGAAGAAAAATTCCCGATGCCATCCCTTGCGGCTCGTTGGGCAGTTCCAGGCGAAACTGAATTTCACAGTAGGAGGACCCCGGGCACTGAAGAAGTAGAAACAATTCCTCGGGATCACGTTGACCTTGTAGTACTGGAGGAAAGTGGATATGGTTGGCTCTGTCTCTGTGAGCACAAAAAATGAGATAGGCGTTAATATGGCGGTAGGTATTCGGGCGAGGCGGTTGACCGCTAGCCCGTGGGATTCCGCCAAGCCGGATGAATGGGTGCGGCGGGAAGCGTAGCCCGCACAATAGCTGATCCTTAAAGATCACCAACCAGCCTTTTAAGATGCAGTACGAACTCCGGAGTTGAACCCGAGTACGAACTGTCATCGGGATAAAGAAAGTGGATTGCCACTCCTTTATTAACTCCGGAGTTGCCTTGCTCCGGTAGTTCTCAATTTCAGACCACCAACCTTCGGGAACATCACCCTTGATTTCTAAAAGGCAACCCGAGGGACGAACAGTAGAAGGGGTGGGAAAAGCAGGAGCCATTCTCATGTACCTCGGGTAAATGGCCGGAGGAGACAATGTCGACAAGATGGAAGAAGGTTGAGGGACGGGCTGACATCATCAGCGTCAACAACTCGACAGTGGAGTCGATAGAACTGATGGACGACAGACGAACCTCTTAACCTTCCGGTACGGTGGCTGCACCGAGGAAAGGGGGGAAGAAATCTTCTGGGTGTGATTCTTCAACAGTCCTCCATCTCTTGAAGATGTTAACCGCCTCCTGGAGCGTGGGATTATCCGTCGTGATTTTATTATGAAAGGAGAGTTTGAGAGATACGAATGAAAGTGACACTCAACTCACATTTATAGAAGAGACCGGGAAAGAAAGCGTCAAAAGTCATCTAATCCCTGCCGTTGATTCAAAAAGTAGCAATTGAGAAGATTGTGAACCGTCGCGGATCCCGAAGACATGAAACCCAAAACCGAGTTGAAGCCCGAACATTGTTCGAGGCGAAAGGAGGACTTTGCATCCTCATTTTCCCGGACATTACTGATCCAGGATATGCTTCAAATGCCTGTTCGAAGCGAAAGGAGGACTTCGCATCCTCGCTTTCCCGGACCTTACAGTCCGGGATATGCTTCAAAAGCCCGAACATTGTTCGAGACAAAAGGAGGACTTTGCATCCTCGCTTTCCCAGACATTACAGTCCTGGATATACTTCAAAAGCCCGAACATTGTTCGAGACAAAAGGAGGACTTTGAATCCTCACTTTCCCGGACGTTACTGATCCGGGATATGCTTCAAATGCCCGAACATTGTTCGAAATGAAAGGAGGACTTTGCATCCTCACCTTCCCGGACATTACTGATCCGGGATATACTTCAAATGCCCGAACATTGTTCCGGACAAAAGGAGGACTTTGCATCCTCACTTTCCCGGACATTACAATCCGGGATATACTTCAAATGCCCGAACATTGTTGCAGACAAAAAGAGGACTTCGCATCCTCACTTTCCCAGACATTACTGATCAGGATATGCTTCAAACGCCCGAACAATGTTCGAGACGAAAGGACTGCATCTTCAGTTTCTCAGATTTTATCATCCGGGAAAGGCTCCAGAAACCCGAACACTGTTCGAAACAAAGAACTCAATAACCTCAAACAAACAACACACTCAATTACCCCGAACAAACGACATGCTCGGTTACCCGAACTGAAAGGTCGATGTCCCGAACACTACACGAGACACAGGAATCACATGCCCGAATCACATTCAGAAGCTCAAACGTTGTAGAAAACTTTGGACTCCTCTTAGTCGGCCAAAAGGGCTGAAGGGGGACTTGATGGCCGCCAGGCCCAATACACACAAAGGCCTAACAAAAGTCCCACGCATAAGCCCGAAATAAGGGCCCCATTCAAAAACTGTTAATAAAGTAAATAACCCGAACTACACTTAAGGACGTTCTCGAACCATACTTCCCAAGTACTTACTCACTAAAAACATGATATTGAGATATTACAATAATATCATTCAGACACTGGAACTATAAATACATTCACTATTCATACCTAAGAGGAGTAACGTTTCTGACTACTCGACGCGACTCGTCAAAATACAACCCCGGAGGATCTCTCTATTTCTCGTCAATCCTGCATCTCATCCACCGCCGCGATGAGACTTCTGTGGCGATCCCACACTCAGACCCACTCATCATCACAGCTTGCATCGCCGGATGGGAAATCGGTCGAATCTACATGGATACAGGGGCTAATGCCAACGTCATTTACAAGCACACACTTGTTGAGGCGAAGGTACCCCTGTCTCAAATCAAGCCGGCGAATGGAGCAACTTTTGGGATTGGAAGGGAAGAGATCCCAACCTTGGGGGCCATCACACTCCCGTTTATGATGGTCGGTGCCACCAAGGACAACAGGTCTGCCACTCCAGCTTTGTGGACTTCATTGTACTTGACCTCCCCTCGCCTTACAATGCCATTGTTGGGCGCGCCACACAGACTGAATTCCACATTCGCTGTGACGTGCGCACCTTAACACTGGTGTTTCGCACCTCCGCCGGCGATGCCTACATTTACGTCAACCAGAATGTGGCGAGGGGCAACTATGTCAACGCGCTCGCTGGCCCCTCTCAGCTGCCTCAGTGCATGGAGCCAAAGAGGAAAAAACCAGCTGAGGAGCCTGTGCCAGAGGGCGAAGTGGCCCCAGACCTATCTGGTGACTTTGAGGAGGTCGAGATATCCCCAGGAAAGAAGTTCCGCATTGGGAAGGACCTCCCAGAGAAAGATAAAGAAGCCCTCATTCACCTCCTCCATGCCAACATGGACGTCTTCGCGTGGAGTCCAGCTGACCTCCCAGGCGTAGATCCTTCTGTTATCTCCCACAAACTCAATGTACTCCCTGGCTTCAAGCCAGTTAGGCAGAAAACAAGGGGCATGGCCCCAGACCGAAAAGAGTTTGTACGCACTGAGGTGCAGAAGTTGCTTGAAGCTAATATAATTAAGGAAGTTCATTACTCTGAGTGGGTCGCTAACATTGTGCTTGCTGACAAGGAAAACGGAGAATGGCGCCTATGTGTGGACTACAAGGGGGTCAACAGGGCTTGCCCTAGAGATCCATACCCCTTACCTCCCATAGACCAACTGGTGGACTCAACCGTGCGATACCCAGTACTTTCTTTCCTTGATGCGTACAGTGGCTACCATCAAATCTTCATGGATCCTGAAGATGCCATGAAGACCGCCTTCACAACCGAAGAGCGATCTACCACTACATTCGCATGCCTTTTGGCTTGAGGAATGCTTTCCAAAGGTTGGTGAACAGGGTGTTCGCAGATCAAATTGGGAGAAACCTTGAGGCCTATGTTGACGACATAGTGGTGAAGAGCAAAGCCACCGCCAAACACTTGGAGGACCTAGAAGAGACCTTCGCCAACTTCCGCGCATACAACATGCGCCTGAACCCAAAGAAGTGCATCTTTGGCGTTGGCGAAGGGAAATTTCTTGGTTACCAGGTCTCAAGAGGAGGGATTCGCGCCAATCCCAAAAAGATAGAAGCCATCGCCAGCCTTCGCATCCCAAGAGGCCTGAAAGACGTCCAACAACTAACAGGAAGGTTAGTCGCCCTGGGACGATTTATATCAAAGCTCAGCGACCGTTGCAAGCCTTTCTTCAACCAAATCCGGAAGAAGAAAGCCTGCAAATGGACGGAGGACTGCCAGGAGGCATACGACACCATCAAGCAGCACCTGCAGGAGCTGCCCACACTCAAGTGCCCCAGGCCTGGCGATGACCTTGTCCTGTATCTCTCCACAACGAGCAACAGTGTGGCGTCAGTTCTCATCAAGGAGGAAGGTGACAAGCAGTGGCCGGTCTACTACACCAGCCACACCTTACAATCAGCAGAGACAAGGTATCCTCCTTTACAGAAAGCTATCTTGTCATTAGTCTATGCAGCAAGGAAGCTCAAGCCCTACTTCCAAGGGCACACGATCACCGTGCGCACGGACCTCCCAATCAAGGAGATCCTTCAAAGACCGGAGCACTCAGGCCGCCTGGCGAAATGGTGCATCGAACTAAGCGGGTACGACATCAACTATGAACCCCGCAAGGCAATAAAGGGTCAGGCCCTCGCAGACTTCCTGGCGGAATTCTCAGTTCCTGAGTATAGCACGCCTCAGGAACAAGTACCGGCACCTGAACCTCCACCCCCAGAGTGGGAAATGTACGTTGATGGCGCATCTAAAGCAGCATCTCCAGCAGGAGGCGTCTACTTGCGTGGACCCCTAGGTATGGAAAGCACTCTCCGTGTATCCTTTCAATTCCCTGTGACTAATAACGTTGCAGAGTATGAAGCCCTCATCGCGGGCCTCAAGTTGGCAATCAAAGTGGGTATTCGCCGAATACACATTCACAGCGACTCCCAACTGGTGATACACCAAGTACAGGGGTGTTCAGAGTGCAAGGATGCCACTCTGATCAAGTACCTGAAGCTTGTCAATGCCCTGCGAGCAAACTTCGAAGAGGCAGTCTTCATCCATATCCCTCGTTCTGAGAACACCATTGCGGATATGCTCTCCAAGGGGAAGACACTTTCCACCTTGGAAACCCTGGCACGACCGTCCATTGACGGAGCTGTAGACATTGGCTCATTCGAAGCGGAAGATCCAGATGACTGGCGAACCCCCATCATCGCCCAACTCAAGGGGGCTTCCACGGATCCACGCACCCGCAATCGAGGTACAAGATTCGTCCTCATAAACGGGCTGCTGTGGCATCGTGGATTCTCCTCACCCCTCCAACGTTGCCTCACTGCCAAGGAAGGACTCAATGTACTAGAGACCATCCACCAGGGCAGCTGTGGTGCCCACATTGCGGCGGAGGCGCTTGCACACAAAGCCCTCCGCCAAGGATACTACTGGCCAACCTTAAAGAAGGACGCATCCTCACTTGTCAAGATGTGCCATCAATGCCAGATTAACTCGCGCGTCCAACGCCTTCCATCCACAGAATCTCCCGCACTCACAAACCCCGTACCCTTCGCCCTTTGGGGTCTCAACCTCATCGGACCAATGCCAAAGGGGACAGGTCAGTATCGGTTCTGTGTTGTCGCCGTGGATTATTTCACAAAGTGGATTGAAGTCGAACCCTTGGTGAAGATAACATCTTCCAAGATCATCAAGTTCTTGTGGAAGAACATTGTCTGTCGATATGGCAGTCCCCGCGCCATCATCACAGACAATGGGAGCCAGTTCGCTAGCCACAGCGTGCAGCAATGGGCCGAAGACAACAAGATTCGCATGCTGTATGCCCCGGTGGCACACCCCCAGTCCAACGGCCAAGTTGAGGTCACCAACCGCACAATCAAAGAGGGACTCAAGAAGCGCCTAACTGGCGCAAAGGGGCGATGGGTGGATGAACTCCCAAGCGTCCTATGGGATTATAGGACAACAACAAGAACGCCAACAGGCGAGACACCGTTCTCCCTGGTCTATGGCGCTGATGCACTCCTCCCCATTGAGGCAGACTTCCCAACAATAAGGATGATCAACTTCAACGATGAGGCTAACACTCGAGGACTTCGCGCCAAACTAGACCTGCTCGAAGAACTGCGCGAAGGAGCACGCCTTCGCCTGTTCGCTCTCAAACAGCGTCTCAACTTGCAACATGACGCCAAAGTCAAACCCAAGGCACTCAAACCAGGAGGCCTCGCGCTACTCAGATCGGTCCTCACTGCTCGCGACCCCAAACAGGGCGTCCTGCGACCCAACTGGGATGGTCCTTACATCATCCACAAACAAGTCCGGCCGGGCGTCTATGAGTTGCAGGACCAAGATGGGAAACAGCTCCCTCGCAACTTCCATGCGGACGACCTCCGTCCATACTATGTGTAAATCATGGTAACCCCATGGCTTGAATGAATGAAATGTTTCTCCACTTCTTAACACTACTGCAGAATAATCTCACCAACGATCGCCCAAACGCCTTCTGCACCCGACCGGTCAGAACGGCTAAAAGCCTAACCTATTAAGGTAACGGCATCAGACCTTGTCAGGTCGCCCATACACGCAAACATGCGTACACTACCCAAGGGCATCGCCAACGCGAACCTTGCGAGAAATCTTTGGGACCCGCGATGCGAATCCCAACAGATCCCCAAGCTTGAAACAGCTTTGCAGAGGTCTTTGATGGTCTCGCCCACGCGAACCACAATCCCTCAACCGATCTTTGGGGCCACGCGATGCGAACCCCAACAGATCCCCATGCTGGAAATCAACCTTCACATTGAGGTCCTTGATGGCTTCGCCCACGCGAGCCACAAGCAATCCCTCCAACCTTTGGGACCCCGCGAAGCGAATCCCAACAGGTATACGACGACTTAGCCTAGCAAATTGCTAACGTCCCCTACAAAGCTATCGCGAGAATAAAGGAAGAACGTGGACGATCGAGGTAAACTGATTTGTTCATCTATAATGTTAGAACTGTACACTCTTTACAGGTACAAAATTACAACGGCCCAAGGGCCAGCCTAACTAAGGGGGGTCAAACACACGACCTAAACCCCTTCCTAATTTAGCATGGCGTGCCACCCAGCACCCATCTTCTTCCCTTGCTCACCCCAGTCAAGCAAAGTACTCGCCTCGGGGTCATCAGTCTTGGAGGCATCCAAGGCGTCCAGGTTCAACCCAGGGTGCAGCTGCTCTAGTTGAAAGCGGCATCGCAACCAACCTTCCTCATACCCTTGCGCTGCGACTTCGCCCTGGGTCTTGAGCTCATCGACCTTCTGCCTCAGGCGCGGCCACCTCTCATGGATCTTCGCCGTGAAAGTCAGTTCGTGCTCAGGATCCTCCCCAGGATACTGCTCCAACCCAAGGTCTCGTTCAAGCGCGAAGACCTCCCGCATCGCGCGCATAAGGTCTGAAAACAGGTCAGCATGCTGGTTTGCAACGTCCAACCTACCAAGCTCTGCGTCCGCAAGTTTATCCGCAGCGTCCTTCAGGCGGATCTCTGTTTCTGATTTCAGAGAAGAAAGCGCCGTCTTCAAAACAGCGACTTCAGCTTTCTTCTCGGCGAGCTCATCTTCCTTCTTCGCCAAGTCCGCCTCGCGGAGGGGACACCAAACCATGAGCTTCTCCAGAAGATTTGCAAATGCCCCAGGCGAGACTCCTCCTTCTCCCTGGTGAGAATAGCACACCAAGTCTCCAACTCCACCACCCTCTTGTTAGCCTTCTCAGCCTCAGCCTTGGCAGCTTGGGCAACTTCTGCCTCCTTTCTCAGGCGGGCGATCTCAGCAATCTGGGCACTGTCCCTCGCGTTCGCATAACTTAGGAACTTGTGCCATTGGCTGAGACCAGCATACTCATTGATGGCAGCCTGCATAAAGATGAGTCAGTACAGAAATTAGAGAACAAAAAGCAGAGAGCAGGGGAGATGCCTCACCTGAAGGTTGTGCTTGGCAGCCTCCTTCATGAACTCAACTGGGGAGTCCAGGCTTCGGTCCATCAGCTCCCTGTCAAAGGGGGTGCGAAGTCCCTCCAAGCAAGACAGCAACGCGTGCTCTCCCCCCAACAACAAGGAGGACTTGTTGTTCAACAAGAAGACAGGGTCCCAGGCCCCTTCCAGAGGCATGCCCTCCTCCTTATACACCTTCGCCCTGAGGTCCTCCCTCAGGGATTTCAGCGCGGCGGGATCCTCAGACCACTTGGGGGCTTTCTGGGCAGCGACGCGTTTCCCTTCAAGGAAATGCGACCAAACTCCAGTCTCCTCAAGCACGGTCGCCGCTGCGCCCAAGTCCACCACGCTTTGGCGAATGCTACATGGCAAGTTAGAAGACTCCGTCCCTACATCAAACGACTTGTAAGCACAACGAAGAAAGCTTGGAACATATGCAAACAAGGAAAGGAACTCACCTGGCGAAGGGCCCTGGTCCAGGGCAAGGATGGCCTCGCCAGTAGGTGGCTTGCACTGCGGCTTCACCCAGGCACCACTCCCAGACGGTTCGCAGGGAGTGCGGACTACATCCCAAGCGCTCGTCTTCTCAGGGATCTCCTTCGCCACCAAGGCGTCATTGGCAGCGCCGCTTGGAACGCTTGGGGGTACCCCCTCTGGAGCCCCTTCCCTCTGGGAAGCCTGGCTGCTTGTTGGGAGAGCACCCCCAACATCTCCCCTTATTTCCGGCTGAGTATCACCCAGCACGGGCGCGCCACTCCCCGCGGGGGCTGCTGGCACCTCGCCCCAATAGAACTGCTGGCTTTCGCTGCAGACTTGGACTTCCTTCTCATGGCCAGCAGGAGATCGCCGGCTGAGGTTATCTTCTTTGGGGGGGATCCCCCCACCTGAGGAGAAGCCCCAATCTGAGGAGAGGCCTCTACCTGGGGGGTGCATTCGCCTGGAGGGGAACCTCCAACTGGGAGTGAGTCTCAACCTGAGAAGGGGTTGACACAGCAGCACTCTCAGGGGGGATTTCACCACCCGCCCTAGGAGGGCTCGCCAGCAGCCCAGAAACAAAGGCGTCCATTCTGGCGTCCTCAGCCGGTGCCGCCGCCTTCGTAGAAGGGCCAGCGGCCTCCATCAGCGGAGTCGCGAACCTCCTCTTCCCCAGGAACACCTTCAGAAGTTCCCCCTTGGCCACTTCCTTCACACTAGGGAGTACTCCCTGGACAGGCCCTCGCGGATTCGCCTGGTCGACTCATGAGGAGGTTTTCTCCACACGAGACTGCGCCGCATCGTCAGCCATTCTCTTTCTCTTCGCCGCGCCTTGGAGTGGTGCCAAGGCACTGGTGGTTGGCCTTTTCTTTCGCAGGGGCCCATGGCACCCAACACCTTCTCCGCAACAGGAGGGGCATCCTGCTTATAAGCGCAAGCAAGGTGAATCTGCACCGCAGCACGCATGGATCCCCTTTTCCCTTTCTCCTCGTCTGGACGGGCAGGAGCATCTGGACACCACAAGTCAGTACATGTTCACATATGAAATTTAAAGAAGGCTAATCAGTGCATACCTCTCGGCCCGGCGAGGGGACCACGCAGTGCATCCACCACTTCACCGCGATGCGCGGGCGTCCAACCTTCATAAGGGGGAGGCACCTTGGAATCTATCAAGTAACCCGTGCTAATGCCGGCCCACCTCAGGGTCACTTCATCCAGCTGCGCAAGGGAGAATGGGAACAGGTCATCGCAAGACCTCCTTGCCAGCACATCATCTAGCCATCCCAGAAGGCGAACGTATTCACGCCACCTTAGCCCGTCTGTGTACAGAACCGGCTTTGGAGCCACGCTCTGCACAGCCTCTGAAGTCCTCGCCACTGGGAACCCCCTGGACTCGTCCCTGCAAACAAAAAAGAAACTACCGTGCCAGTCATGATGAGACTTCAGAGGAACACCAAAAGAGATAGAGTTGTTCCCCCCAACACTAAGGGGGGTAACATGGAAGAACTGTCCCCCTGTTCGCAGATCAAGTCGGTAGAACCGTAGGAAGACGTCAGCGAACGGCTAGCCAACCGACACGCCACGATGAAGCCGGCGATGTGGATAAAAGTGTTGGGCCCAAGCTGTGACGGTGGGAGACCCCACAGAGTACACAGCTCTTGGACCAAGGGGAGCAAAGGAAACCTCAGCCCAGAAGACATCTGGGCAATGTAGAGGCACAATGCGGCGTTCTCCAGGTTCTCCGGCGTCTGAGGAAGCTTGAGAGCCTTGCAAGGTCCGCTCCGCGCCGTGTACACCGCAACTTCCTAGATAGGAAAGAAAACCTTGACAAGGTCTTGGTGGAGATTGTCAACTTTCACGACGGTCTTGTCCACGGCGGGAACGACTGGGCGAGCAACTCCTTTGGCAGCCATTATTGCAGGAGAGAGAACATAAGGGTTGAGAAGACGAACAGTCTATTAGCAATTTCATCGAACACCTCGCATGCAAGGAACAAAAGAGCGACCACGCACCTGAAATTATGAAGGCAAAAGCAAGCCAATGTCAAAGCAACAGGAGCAACAGATTATCACACACGGACCACAAAATATCAAGATTAAAGCGAAGGAAACAAAAAGCAACAAAGTGCGAAGCGAGATAGAAAATTCAAGCGAAGAGCGAGAATGCAAAGAGTGTGATCTGCGATCAGACCAACTATTTATAGGGCCAACCCTAACGACGCCGAAACGTCGCCTCAAACGGGGAACTAATCCCAACAAGCAACGTGTCAAAGATCAGTAACGGTAGGAAACGTTTGGCCTACCGTCAAAGTGACTGTTGCCCAACGGTCGACTTCGAGCCAAAACGCGGAGTACAGGACCCTGCCCATACTCCGCCTCTAGGAGGAGGCACCTTGGTACACTACCCAAGCAAATGCCCCTCGCCACTCGCTACTCGCGTCATCATCAGCAGCAACCAAGGAAACACATCGCGATACCACCGCATCGCGCGAAGGCATTATCAGGGGGCTTCGCACCTGCTGGCTTCGCCAGGACCTCGCGGGTTCGCATCTCCTGGCTTCGCCAGACAAGGTCTTCGCATCTCCTGGTCTTCGCCACCCATCACTTAGCGACGTCACAGACCGGGGAAAGGAAGCGGGGAACGGTCATCTCCACGACCTACCCACGTTCTCCATTACATCTCCAGTCTTCCACTACTCTGGAACGTGGGGGAGCACTCCACTACTCCAATCACGGGACAACCGCTACCTCAACGCCTCCTATAAAAGGATGGCTTGGGAAAGGTACACCCTATCTACACACCTCCACTCCTCTTTCTGCTCCTGAGTATTCCTTTTTACATCCTGCAGATTACTCCGGAGCTCAACATCGTCGTTCTGGTCATTTCCTCACCACTCAAGTATCTGGAAGCCCAGTCCCGTCAAGGAACCAGGCTATCACTAGATTTTAACTTTCAACGTGAGATTGAGTGGAGGACCATCATCGGAGGGACATGGATGAGATTCGTGACCTCGAAGCCGGGTTGCGGCGCTCGGCGTTCGGGATGGTGCTCTCAAGGTTTGGAAGGCGAACACGTTGCAATCCTTCAATTCGGCCGTCGGCAACATCTGGTCGACTATGCATTCTGGGGTACATCCCGCTTAACGTAACGCCGCAAACACTTATCAGTGGATCTTCGTCCCAGCCTCGGCCCTTCCAGGCTGCCTCCTCAACCCTTCTAGTAGCCGCCTCCTCGGCCCTTCCATCAGCCACCTCCATGGTACGAGCATCTTGAAGCAGCCCAATAGTTGACTTGGGCACTGGCTTCACGAATCCCAGGGGATTATCGGCGAGAGATACCCGCCGCGCGGCCGGTCCCATGATGCACCGACGGGGATTCTTAGACGGGCTTAGGGGTTTCGGGACGAGGACTTTGTTGATTACTTGAACACAGACCCAAACACAGACCCAAACGACCACTTTTAGGATTTTTGTAAACATTATTAGATTTTGGTAACAATTTATATATATATATATATATATAGATATTTTTGAATTTGATAATAATTTTTAAATACATTTTTAATTAAAATTATAAAAATAAAAACAATTACATAATTATTATATTAATTTGATTTGTTTTTAAAAAACGCTTTACCGTGGCCAACCGTGCGGTCAGCTGCAGAGGCTTTTGTCCTCCGTCGTCACAGCTTTTCCGCGGCGTGGCGCGTGTAAGACCGTGGTAAGAGCTGCGGCCCGAGGCGTGGTAACGCCTCTACCACGAGCGTTTTACCGCAGTGATTACCGCGGCCTTTCTCGCGGTTGTTACCGCGCTCTACCATGGGAAGAGCACATACTGGCCACCCCGAGCGGGTTATGACCAGTGACCCGAGGCTCCGGTTTTGGCCTGCGGGTCACGTTTTTTGGCGGTCAAACGGCTTCTGAGACTTATTTGAGCATCATTTTTGGGAATCCTTCAGGATTTGAGGTCGTGTGTGTCCCCCGGACATTTCCGCCGAAAATATTTTTCGGGGCCGAGGGGTTGTCTCGGGGCGTCTGGCCAGGCTCGGTAGCGCTCTCGGGACCTCGGATTGGGAAACCGTTTGCATATTTGGAATCGAGGGAACGTCCCTGATCTTTTTACGGAGTATATTTTTTGGGTGGGGACGTTCGGTCCCGGGCGACTCATGGGGCTCGGGACGGGGATCCCGGGGCTCGGGATGGAAATTTGCCGACGGTTTGGGTGTAAAGTTTGTTATAACACAAGACGAAGTTTATGGTAATATTTGTGGAATTTTAGCGTGACGGGATTGTGGTTCAGGTCGATGTGTACGTACGTCGGGATTCGGTCGGGTTCAGCGAGCTCGGTAGGACACTCTGGAGTTGTAAATAAATATTTGAAACATGTTTTATGGATGTTATGATATTCCGAGGATTGTGTCCAAGTTTCGTTCCAATTGGAGTCCGATAATTGCGGTTGGGCCAAAATTGTAACTTTTGGAAGAGTTGGGAGATTAAGTTGTAATTTGGCCATAAGTCAGCAATTATTTGGACAAAGAGGAGCTGAAGTCGGTTAAGTGGGATGAGATAAGGGACACTTGTCCTATTCTAATTAAAGATGGAAAAAAGAGAAGGAAAAAGGAAGAAAATATATAAGGGATAATTAAGCATAATTCATCACTTTTCTTCTTCTTCTTCCTCCCATTTTGGCGCCATAGTTATCACATGGAGCTCCATGAACTTCAATTCTTGGCTGAAATCAACAAGAAATTGGATTACGTAAGTGCTTAATTCTGTGTGGGTGGAGTAGCGTGGGACCATAAAAGGCAAGTTGCGACTTTTCGGGCCGGGAGCCGGGATTTCCCGGGTTTTGTGCTGCGGGGCAGTGTTTCTGAGGTAAGGGCTCAACTTCTCTCGTTATACATTCTGGGAGTTATATGATGTGTATCGGGTTAAGAAGAGGCGCGTTCCGGGTGAGCGCGGTGCTTCGGAGATCCCGAGACCCGTCAAATGGTAAAGTGTATGTGTGTTTGTCTCGAGGCCCGGGTGACCTTGGAGGCCCCGGGTTCCTATTTCGTTACTGTATATGTATATCAAGTGATGATACTTCTGATTATATTTGTGCATTATTATTATATGTTGCATTACGTGGCGAGACCGGATGGTCGAGAGAGGCCACGGGTGCTCCTTGGATGCATTCGCGTATCCGCACCGGAGTGCCGACATTACGTATGCGCCACCGGAGGGTGCCGACATTCTGCGTATATCCGCACTTGGGGTGCCGATATACTTCGTAACCCTACGACAGTTTGGGGATCGCGACCCCGGCCCGATGCCGTGCTACATTGCATTACATTACTGCGAGAGGGCTGTCGTTTCGGGTCGTTTTGGCGGTTGGACCGCATATGATTGGATTCCGGCTCACCTCAGCCCTTACTGGGTCCTTTCGAGGACTCACCCTTTCATATGTTTACCACCTTTCAGGTTGTTCTGAAAAGCAACCGACGGATTGGGGGTCCGCGGTGCTTTCTGTTATTCTGGGTTTCAGCGGCGTGTAGCACGTGCGGAAAATCTCTGAGCGAGAAGGTTTTCGATTCCGTACTTAGGTATATCTAGGTTTTAGTTTGATGGCTCTGTAGCTGTAGTTGCATGCATGTTTATCGGATCATGAGAATGTATATGATGGAAATTACATTACACCCACCCCGACGTTTTGTAATTTTATGGCGAATGCCTGTCGGAATTGTGAATTCTGTAAATTATCGGAATAATGTTGGAATATGATAAATTATTGGAATTCAATGTTTGGGAGTGAATTTGAAGTTATTTATAAGTGTGTTACGTGTTGGGCGACAATTTTCGAGTTCCGGGGCATTTTGCGGAAAATCGGTTTTAGGGGGCAAAATGGTCACCGGTGGGGAAAATTAGGAGATAATCACAAGGGATTATCTCCTAATTATAGCTGGCTCTTGTATGAGTAATTTGGGAAGATATTTCTTGGTCAAGTCAAGGGTATGGAAGCTCATACTCTTACACATCTCCACCTTCCACTAATCATTTTCTTCCACCAATCATTTCTTGGTCAAGTCAAGGCCGAAATGTTGAGGAATTGTTTGGTGGGTGATTTGTTGAAGAAAGTTGGAAAGAAGCATGTTTTAAGTGTTTTTAACATGTTTGGAAGTTGTAGGAAAAATTGGGATTTATTTGAGTGATTTTGTCATAAGGCCGAAAGTTTGGGGTGTTGTTGCAAAATATGGAAAAGTTTGGGTACTTTTACAAACCTCTGAAAAGTTGAGGGACTTAAGTTGTAATTAAGGATAAATTCCCAACATAAGGAACTTTAGTGAAGTAACTAAATTTATTTCGTGTTTGATTACGGCGGTGATTACGCATTTTACGGGATACTCTTGTGGGCGTCGGGGACCCCGGTAGATTATCCGCTGTCGAGGTAAGGGGTTTAACTTTCTTAATGCGCATTTATGTGTATTAGGTTAGTTAAGGAGCTAGTACTCGGGTCGAGGTGGGGCCCGGTGACTCCGGGGCTAGTCACAAGGTACGTAGTGGTTTGCGGGATTTTGTTTACGGGTGATTATCTATCGGGGTCGGCAGCAGACCCATTTACATTATATGTTCTGGACGTCTGCTATATCGGATCTGCATATCGGGGGTCGACAACGGACCCGTTATATGTTCTGTACCGGCTTAGGCCGTTTCTGTGACAGTTAGGGGACGTACGCCCCTTCGCTGGTACCATGCGTTCTGACCCGATAATCGGCGTGAGCCTAATAAGCCGCTGTAGGGTGCTGTCAGTGGTCGGGGACCACCTGTATGGGCTTACCACTTGTTATCGACTGATGGGAACGCCAGTGATTCTGGTATGCCAACCATGGTCGTTAACACAGTCCGACGGGACTTCTGAGCATCATGACTCTGCATATCATAATACTTTTTAAGATTGGGATATCTGCTAGATCATTGCATGCTAACCCTTTTGTGCAGGCAAAAAATGTTTTTAAAGTTTTGTTTTGACCGTTTCGTACCTACCCCCTTACTGGGTTCTTTCGAGAACTCACCCCCCACATATATAACATTTTCAGGGGATCTGGGCAAATGACCTGCGGAGTAGACCTCCCGCGGTGTTCGTTCTGCATTCTGTCTGTTCTGAGGTATTTATCTGTTTATGTCTGGGGGTTTTCTCGTTAGATCCCTTCTGTGATCGGCGTTTGGACTATTTGTTACGTCGACGTTATTTCTCCTTTGTATGTTTAGCAGCAGCTTTTGTTTGGCGAAGTATAATTCCGTCGTATGTCTCGGCTCTATAGGCGTAGTATGCATATTAGTTATCTCTCGCATTCGGATTTCTGGTCTGTATAGTTTATTCGTGGGAGTTTCCGACCTCTGTATTCTGCTTAAGATTTCTGCGCGCGCGATATTCTGTAAGAAACACTAACGTGTCTCGGGTGCAGTTTTAGGACTTGTAAGACGTAAAATCTGCAAACACGTAACAACCTTAAAACCGAAAGATAACGTTTTAAGGGATGGGTTTTGGGACCAAACCCTTTTAAGAGAAAATTCCACGATCACCCGCCGCCGATACCTCCAACCTCTGCAAGAAAGATGCTTCCGCCAGTTCCAGGGGCGGTGGGGTGACAATTTGGTATCAGAGCTTAAGGTTTAAAGTTAGGAATGGTTAGACTTTCCGACTTAAACTACGCTATTAGTTCTGGGGTAATTTAACTAAAAGACTGATCAACTTTTAGTAAAATTATTCAAGAACTTTAGGTAGGTTTAGGGTTGGTTAGTTGACACCAGAACCTAGCATAATCTGAAATTCAATTAAGTGGTTTAAAACAGATATCGCGCCTGGATGAAGCACGAAGGATGTGGATTATCTGAGTCTTTTCAAAGTAAGCAAGTAAAGGAATTGCTGCTGAAATTCTCTATTTTAATTAATATGCATATCATCTACACTACAGAGCCATTAGGAAACTGCTGTTTGCTAACATGGAGATTAACTGTCTTTTCGGTCTATTTTGTTGGGAATTTCTGTTGGTCTGTACGAGGCACACCGCGCCACTCGCACTCGACAGCCGACCCCCTCCCGTTAGTGACCGGAGAGGAGGGTTTACCGCGGGCTTGACCGCCCACTTCGCAACTTTTACCTCAGCCCCGATCGAGATCTCGTAGGACGCCAAGAGCGCGTCAATCTCATGGAAGTTCGGGAACAGCTTATGCAACGGTTTGAGCGATGTCTTTGATTCCGAGGATTTGATGATCGAGAGAGCGTTGGCGAGAGCGAGATTACTACACCTTCGACACCGAGACCATGGCGCCTTGAGGAGGTTCACTCTAAGTTGAGGGGTCGCCCACAACAGAGGATTCGGGCAGCGCCAGCGGGCCGGCTACCCCGGGCCGGCTAGGGATGATTGTATGCTGTGACCCTGTCGGAGGGAGCGACCACCGATCTGTCATCGCCGATCATTCTGATTCTAGATTTGATTCTGGGGATACCTGAGTGATTCCAAGGCCGCGCAGAGAGAGCTCCATCGGGATTGGACGAGGTCAGGATGTTGGAGCCACTTACAGCCGAGAGCTGGTTGACAGACATGAAGCATCTTTTGATCAGATTGGGACTACCATCTGAGGTGATGGTGTCTCTTGCCACTTTTTTATCTGCGTGACGCTGCTCACAACTGGAGGTAGGGGTTATTCCAGTATCGTGCAACACTGTACCAGGTCATGAGGCGAACCGAGCCGAGAATAATCTGGGAGGATTTCTCTCGACTGTACCACGAGAGGTGGTTGGGATATGCTATCCGAGAACACCGACAGACAGATTTCAACGCACTCACTCAGGACAGCAGGACAATTACCGAGTATGAGCTCAAGTTCAGTCAACTCATACGGTACTCCACGCAGTTCGATTCTTCCGAGCGGGAGAAGACGAGGAGGTTCATCAGGGGCCTGCGCCCGCAGATAAGAGAGCACCTGAGAACTCTCATTATCTCCATCTATCAGAAGGCCATTCAGAAGACCTTTCCAGCCCCAGAGTGGTGGGAAGCCTTCAGGCTAGCAAGGCGTCAGACCATTGAGTCAAGGATTGCCAGCAGACCCAGAGGCAGGGAGTTTGACTTCTGCCGTGGGGACAACAGACCCGGATTATTCTGGGCCGAGGCATAGTACAGCGGGGCTTGAGAGCTCCACCGCAGAGACATCGATTGCACCACCACCAGTTCAGCGGACTACCCAGCCAGCACAGGTTTTCGAGATCGACTAGGCCGATACATCGCAGCAAGGAGTATTAACAGGTACGACCTTAGAGGACGGTATTGGAGACACTGGCGTACAACCAGCTGTACGCTAAGTTCTCTAAGTGCAACTTCTGGATGCGGGAGGTAGCTTTTCTGGGTCACATTGTTGGAGCACACGGCATTTCAGTGGACCCAGAAAAGACCAAATCAGTTGAAGAGTGGAGGCAACCACGGATAGTCAAGGATGTACGAAGATTCCTGGGTTTGGTAGAGTACTACCGCAGATTCGTACCAGGGTTCTCCATACTTGCATCACAGCTCACTTTGCTAACCAAGAAGGGTCAACCATCTGCTCAGTTCTCATCCCGCGAGAACAGCTGAACTCAAGCGGCAGTTCACACACACACCGATTCTGAGCCAACCGGACCCGGTACTACCTTATGTAATCTATGCTAACGTATCGAGGACGGGTCTCGGTTGTCTTTTGATACGAGGGCAGCATGTCAACGGGTATGGGTCAAGGCATATGCGACCGCACGAGCAGGACTTTACGACGCATGACTTGGAGTTGCCAGTGATCATCTGTGCTTTCAAGCAGTGGAGGCATGACCTACTCGGCAACAAGTTTCAGACTTTCACCAACTGCCGGAGTTTGAAATATCGGTTTACGTAAAAGGATCTGAACATGAGGCTGCGACGGTGGATCGAGAAAACGAAGGGTCATGACTGCACCATCGAGTACACCGACGACAAGGGAAATTCAGTAGCAGATGCTTGGATTAGGGAATATATGGGCTTTATCAGTGGTGGAAATTCTGGGGACAAGGTCGAGGGATCAGATCTGATTAAATTATGACATCAGTGGGAACGCTTTTTGGGTTTGTGTGAATTCACGCTGTGGGTGAATTTTGATCGACTTTCATATATCTGTGTGGATTCAGTTTTGAAATTCCGATTGTGAGTGTTGGTTATGATTACTCTGTTGGGTTCTGAGATTTATGTTGTATAAGTCTGATTGGTTGACCGACAACCGAAAGACACAGGGTTGGAAAAGCTCTCGGGTAAAGACAAAGAAGCTTCTAGAGAAGGGATTCATCCGTCAGAATACTTTACCATGGGGAACCTCAGTTTTATTTGTCAGTTAAAAGGATGGGACTCTCCGACTCTGTATCGATTGCGGCGGCTGAATGCCAAAGCACCATTAAGAACAAGTATTCGATACCCGTGATTGATAATCTGTTTGACAAGTTCAGTGGAACGAGGGTGTTTTCGAAGATTACTTTCAGCTACGTATCAGGGAAGAGGATGTGTTAAAGGTAGGTTAGGTTTAGATTCGATACTGTCTGGGGTTGTCAGGTAGAAATACAGGCAACTGACTCGGGGCGCAACAAGATGCACCCGGAGGGCTTGGACCCCGCAATGAGGCTTATGATGGTAGTTTAAACTACCACTCCTGCCAAACCAGAAACGGTGGTTTGAATATGTTAGGTGAATAGATGTATGAATCATTCAGATAAGTGTCGGGATTTCCGTATCTAAGGTGCATCTGGACATTCTATATGTTCAGAGGATTCTGTTGTTCTGTGATTCTGTTATTCAGTACCTGGTGCTCTGATGACTTGTTTATGGAATTTTGTTCTAATATTCAGACCAGGTTGTCTGTATCTGTTCTGGTCCTTCGGGACGTTTTTAGTTACATTCTCTGGTCCTTCGGGACATCTGAACTAAAAGGCTCTGGGCACGCAACTACACCTCAGCACAACATACCATCCTCAGACAGATGGGGCAGTAAGAGAGAGTAGTTCAGATTGTCAAGGTTATGCTCAGGAACTTTGTGTTGGATTTCGGAGAACATTGGGATCAGCACTTACCGTTAGTAGAGATCTCCTACAACAACAGCTATCAGACTACTATCGGTATGGCACCGTATGGTGTACTGTATGGTTAGAGATGTATGATACAACACTGTTGGACAGATGCTTGTGACTTAATGACTTTTGGGTGTCCCGAGCTTTCATTTCAAGCAACTGGGGCATGTTTTCAATCGGTCAGATGATTCCCGGGATCGTTCTAGACAACCTCTTCTGGAATGCTTACATATTTGAGGTCGTGTGAACTTCCCGCACATTTCCGCGGAAAATATTTTTCGGGAACGGGATGTTCATTTTCGGACTACACTCAGGGCTCGAGATAAATCACGTTGGGACTGAGGCATTTTGTCTGGTTCAGATGCGGATGAAGGCCGAAAATTGTAGGACCACCTAGTACATTGACAAGAGATGACGAGATCTGGAATTTGAGGCGGGAGGTCGAGTTTTGGGACAGTCCGATTTGGCAGATGGGGTAAGTAAGCCCAAAGTTTATTGATCGTTACGAGTTTCTGGAGGGTATAGGCAGGGTTGCCTATAGTTGGGCTTTACTCTGGAGATGTTAGCTGTGCACAATGTTTTCCGTGTCGGCATACTTAAGAAGTGCATTTCGGATGTCAGATCAACACAATGTTGGACAAGGATATTTGAAGGGTTCGTAACAAGTCGATACCGATGAGCACGGTTCAGTGGTCACAGCATACTTATCGAGAGGCGACTTGGGAGACAGAGCAGGACCTGATAAGTCGATATCCGGACGAGTTCAGGCTGTTGAGATCACTCTTGGAGGACCAAGAGTCCTAGGGGGGGAGATTGTTACACCCACCCCGACGTTTTGTAATTTTCCGGCGAATGCCTGTCGGAATTGTGAATTCTGTAAATTATCGGAATAATGTTGGAATATGATAAATTATTGGAATTCAATGTTTGGGAGTGAATTTGAAGTTATTTATAAGTGTTTTACGTGTTGGACGACAATTTTCGAGTTCCGGGGCATTTTGCGGAAAATCGGTTTTGGGGGGCAAAATGGTCACCGGTGGGGAAAATTAGGAGATAATCACAAGGGATTATCTCCTAATTGTAGCTGGCTCTTTTATGAGTAATTTGGGAAGATATTTCTTGGTCAAGTCAAGGGTATGGAAGCCCATACTCTTACACATCTCCACCTTCCACCAATCATTTTCTTCCACCACTTCTTTTCACTCACATAATTAATAAAATTACCCATTTTCACTCTTTAAGTCCGAAAATCTCTCTCAATCTCAGCCATTTCATCTCATTTCTTCTAACTCTCACTCAAATAATTGAAGAGCAAAAGCTAGAAAGCTTAAGAGCAACACCTCTCTCCTTTGCTGGCCAGAACACTTCCCCTCTGTTCGTGGCTGATTCTGCACGTCTGGCGTTCGAATTGGCTTTGGTGGTAGTTAGAAGAAATCTTCCTTAACCTCTTGGCTTCAACTTTGCTGAAGGGGCCATGGTCCAAAAACGTCGGGAAGACCTCCAGATCTGAGTTGCACGAAAACGGGTCTGCTGTGATGTTTGTGCTGAAAACTCCAACTTGAAGTTTTGGGTCTTGGATCTTCATCCAGCAAGTCTACCACTTCTTCTACCTACCAAATCAGCTGTTTTCAAGGTGAGGTTGAGTGGTTTTGGTTTGATCTTCTTGTGTTTGAAATAACCATAGAAAGGAGCTCACTTGTGTTCTTGTTTTCTTGGACAAGTTCAAGGGGTTGGAGGTTATCTTTGTTCCAACAGCAGCACCATCTAAGGGTTGAGTGAATTTCAGCAAGGTGAGGAACCCCTTGTTAAGTTTTATGAAATTTTGGTTGATGGTTGGTGTTGATCTTCTTGTATGTTGGTGTTTGATACATGTTAAGCATGTTTTGTTCTTGAAAATCATGAAAACACAAGTGTTGGAAAAAATCAGCAAGGGGCCGAAAGTTTGAGATGGTGTTTGATGATGTTTTCTTGGTTGAACATGGAAAAGAAGCATGTATTTAGCATGTTTGGCATGTTTTAAAGTTAGGGTAAAAAGTTGGAATTATTTGATGAAGATTGGTTTAAGGCCGAAATGTTGAGGAATTTTTTTGGTGGGTGATTTGTTGAAGAAAGTTGGAAAGAAGCATGTTTTAAGTGTTTTTAACATGTTTGGAAGTTGTAGGAAAAATTGGGATTTATTTGAGTGATTTTGTCATAAGGCCGAAAGTTTGGGGTGTTGTTGCAAAATATGGAAAAGTTTGGGTACTTTTACAAACCTGGAATTTAGTGAAAAGTTGAGGGACTTAAGTTGTAATTAAGGATAAATTCCCAACATAAGGAACTTTAGTGAAGTAACTAAAGTTATTTCGTGTTTCGATTCGCAGGTCGATTCGCATTTTCTCGGGATACTCTGTGGAGCGTCGGGGGACCCAGGTAGATTATTTGCTTCACGAGGTAAGGGGTTTAACTTTCTTAATGGGCATTTATGTGTATTAGGTTAGTTAAGGGCTAGTACTCGGGTCGAGGGTGGGGCCCGGTGACTCCGGGGCTAGTCACAAGGTACGTAGTGGTTTGCAAGGATTTTTATTTCGGGTGATTATCTATCGGGGGTCGATGACGGACCCATTTCTGTTATATGTTCTGGACGTCTGCTATATCGGATCTGCATATCGGGGGTCGACAACGGACCCGTTATATGTTCTGTACCGGCTTAGGCCGTTTCTGTGACAGTTAGGGGACGTACGCCCCTTCGCTGGTACCATGCGTTCTGACCCGATAATCGGCGTGAGCCTAATAAGCCGCTGTAGGGTGTTGTCAGTGGTCGGGGACCACCTGTATGGGCTTACCACTTGTTATCGACTGATGGGAACGCCAGTGATTCTGGTATGCCAACCATGGTCGTAAACACAGTCCGACGGGACTTCTGAGCATCATGACTGCATATCATAATACTTTTCAGGATTGGGATATCTCCTAGATCATTGCATGCTAACCCTTTTGTGCAGCAAAAATGTTTTTAAAGTTTTGTTTTGACCGCTTCGTACCTACCCCCTTACTGGGTTCTTTCGAGAACTCACCCCCACATATATAACTTTTTTAGGGGATCTGGGCAAACGACCTGCGGAGTAGACCTCCCGCGGTGTTCGTTCTGCATTCTGTCTGTTCTGAGGTATTTATCTGTTTATGTCAGGGGGTTTTCTCGTTAGATCCCTTCTGTGATCTGCGTTTGAACTATCTGTGCTGTCTGACGTTATTTCTCCTTTGTATGTTTAGCGGGCAGCAGTTTTGTTTGGCGAAGTATAATTCCGTCGTATGTCTCGGCTCTATAGGCGTAGTATGCATATTAGTTATCTCGCATTCGGATTTCTGGTCTGTATAGTTTATTCGTGGGAGTTTCCGACCCTACGCAGAGGGCGGAACTCCCGCTGCCCGTATTATCTCGTATTCGCTTAAGTTTTCGCGCCCGCGATATTCTGTAAAACCACTAACGTGTCTCGGGTGCAGGTTTAGGACTAGTAAGACGTCTTGAAATCTGCAAACACGTAACAACCTTAAAACTTAAGGAAAAAAATGTTTTAAGGGATGGGTTTTGGGTCCACACCCTTTTAAGAGAAAATTCTGCGATCACTCGCCGCCGATACCTCCAACCTTTGCATGAACGACGCTTCCGCCAGTTCTGGGGCGATGGGGTGACAAATTCGTATATATGTATATCTGACTTCCTTGTCTTCTGAGTCGAGGGCGGAGCCCCGACTTGCAAATATTAGATTGGTATACGAAATGGGTTCGGTGTGCAGGTTGACTTGTGTGATGTTTGGTATCCCATGAATTGTGTGTTTGATAATTGTTGAATTTCTTGTATACTTGCCAAGTTTGAGTTTGGTAGGTTGCATGTTGAATTTTCGACTATTCCGTTAAACAAGCGAAATGCTCCGCCACCGCGCTTTCCGCCGTAGGTTCCGGTTTCGAGCGTCACGGTCGGCTCCGCCTCCGCAACCGGGTGAGGTGGCTGTGACAGCCAGCGATAACGCCTTCAACCTCCACGTAGTGTAAGTTGCTGCGATGTAAGATGATATCCCCGATGACTTTGTGTTGATTCGAAAAATACCATTGCCTCTAGCTGGGTTTCCACTATTGTGTCAATCCAAGACTTGTCATGGGAGATGAGGAGTTCAAATTTATGCATGGTATAGATTCTTTACGTGAGTGTATTACTATATGGTATACAAGTAGAGCAAGATAAGTAAGAAAGTGAAAATAAATATTATAAGAACAAGTAGGTCAGAAAAAAATGACAAGTATAATAACACAAATCATATTTAGCGGGTGACATAAATTGGGTAGGAATCACGAAATCGGGTCTAATGGTTGGGAAGGGCCGATTAAATGCATGGAGCAGTTTATCAAAAGGCTCGGGTGGTTCTCGAGTCCCGCCGTTGAATAATAACGACCCAATCCTTACCCACGAGGATATACAAGGAATGGATTGACTTGAGACGTAACTTTTCACGAACCCCATGCGAGGAATATCCTACAGGGTTAGCACTACTTCGTTACTAGGAAACAGTGGAGGCTTGGAGAATGATGTCTTACAAGTACATGACACCGTATTCCGCTTAAAAAGAAATTGGTTTTATTAGAGCTTTGGTAGAAAGCTCAATGACATGTATGCAACAAGATGAAATTATTTAATGAATTGAAAATAATAATAAAAAATAATTAAACATAATAAATTTTTTAAAAACAAACAAAATCAAGCAAAAATAAAATAAACCCTTTTGGCTTGACTAAGTCCCTAGTGGAGTCACCAGTGTAGTGGCGGGATTTTTGACAAGAGTCGCCACCAATTAATTTTTGTTTGGATAAATTAGAAACCTAAAATAACCAGTGCAAAAATTCTGGATTCGTTAGTCAATTACAAGCGAAAAGAAAAATCTCAAAACCCAAAAATTGGTACCATGGGATCTACTTTATTTTTGCTTGATTTTAAACATTAACAAAAATAATGATAAATAATCACTACAAGAAAAATGGTTTTTTGTTACAATATTTGTCGTCACAATTATGTACATATTTCGTCATTAAAAAAATATGTGAGTTGTCACAAATAGTGGCATCACATATGGTTTTTGTGTCCAATTTCATCCCTTCACAAAAGATAATTTTTGTGCGAGAAAATGTCATTGTAGCTGATTTATGAATTATTTGTGGCCATTAGCCTTGTCTCACTAACAATTTTATTTTTAATCGCACAAACAATTGACACAAAACACGCACATTTCTGTGTCAAGTTTATTTTTTCATACCTAACCTCTACATAATGTAGAGAGCAAGTTGTTTTTGATCATTTCTCCAATCTCTCTTTGCTAATTAGAACGAGCAACTTCATGTTCAGCATTTTGTGATTGAATCAATGCTCGTTGTTCCTCAATCTCAGCTTGGAGCTTGTGATTCAGTTCTTCTTGCTCCATCGCTTTTGCACGTAGATTGTCGAACTCTTGTTCCAAATTCTGAGCATGTTTCTTAATTTGCAGCTTCGGCTTTTTCATTAATCTTTTGCCTCTCTTGTTTACTTGATGAAATATTTTGAATTCCCATCCCTCGTAAATATCCCACTTTTTTTGAGAGCAATACTAAAGTGTTCAACCAACGGTTGAGCTGAAGCTGTTATAACATCATCATGAGTTTGTCCCAATTCTTCAAGATTTTCTATAAGGAAAAAAGAGCCGACATTTTTATTCCACATGAGAATTACATAAATAAAAAAGCAAACATGATTGATATTTCAAAAATAAAACAAAGAAATACGACTATTACATCTTCAACCGGAGTTGAGGAGCCTTCATCTTTTTTCTTGTGAGTTTCTTTCCATAATTCAACAGCACTAGGCCAAGTCTTGGATTCTATTTTTTGTTTATTTCTTGTAATTGAAAAAGCAGAAAAATGAGAATTGATCATTAAGGTTTACAATTTACTTTTCGAAAAATTTAAAGATAATTCATCAAAAAAGAAGAGGAAAATAAAAACATACAGACTCAACTCAATCAATTGGTAGCAGCTCATGAATTGATACTGAAAGTGCACAATAATAACTTTTGCTCATTACTATAGTAGAACTTTAGCATACAGATTTAATATTCAAGTGGTTCAAGGAATTGATATAAAGTACCATTTAGTTAAATGTAAACATTGTGGCTGAAATATAAAAATATACCATGTCATAAGCTGTTTGACTATTGAGCGAGTGCCTGTAGATGATCCCAACTTCAACTTTTCCTTTATTAGCTGTGTTTTTAGCACTAATCCCCTATACAGTAAAATAAGAACATTAAAAAAATATATTAGAGGGTTTTATAATTTGTTTCATTTAAAACGTTTTTTATAAAAAGGTGCTATTACCTTAAAAGCTTCAGTTTCCCATTTGTTTTCAATCAACCATCTCCAATCAACTTCATCAACATCCCCTGGACGACTTTACTTTTTACGATAAGCAAGATGCAGCCTGTAAACTCTGTTGTTGTATTGCTCACTTACTTGATGCATAACCATGTGTTTCACATCTTCAGACAAGTTCAGTTTTTCCTATTGTTTCACAATACAACAATAATTAAAGAGAAAGGTTATTGATGTGTATTTACAATCAAACCTCAGGCAAGTGCTAATATAGATACATGTACCTTTAAAACCGTCCACATGAGTTCCTTGTCAATGTCAGAAATAAAACGCCAACTTTTCACTTTCAAAGGAGCATGTTTTCGAATGCATATAATTATTTCAGACTTCAAGGTACTTGCATCTTTTCCACATACCTTACCGAATGCGAAGCCTATATCAAGGGCTTCACCTTTTTCCTTTCTCTTAGAAAGGGCCTCATTTTTTTGTAGGTCCCCGAACTCGTTTCCGTCGGTTGGCTGCGCCATCAAACCCGAAAACACCTTGATTTTCAGACCCATTTGGAATGGACGTCATTGTCTGTGGCAATAGAAAACATACCCAAGTTACAAGTAATTGTAAAAAAATATCAACCATGATCATAATTGTTAGCCAATTGATGACGTACGACCGATCAAGCTGATGTGGAAGCTATGGCGGAGCATGTTATGGCCGCCCCGGTGGTGGACCATTCTGAGCCGGTTGGCCACCAGGGCCAACGGGCACTCCGGTCAGATCGCTTCCAGAATCTTCACCGGAGTTCAGATTGACTGGATATTTGATTTTTGGTGTCCTGGTACTGTGCCGGACATTTCCGCGGAAAATAATTTTTCTGGCCGGGGGGTTGTTCCCGGGTGATTTTCATGGGTTCTTCGCGGGGAAACAGCTCTCGGGAGCAACACCGGACTCGGATTCTGGGTTTAGAGGCAGTGCTGTAACCGTGGAAATATTTTATATTTAAATGCGAAGAAAAATGTTCGGGTCGGGAATTTCGGTTTGGGCGAGTTTCGGGCTCGGGGCAGGCAGCCGTGACACGTGGCAAGTGGTGGTTGGTGGTAAGCCATTTGACTTGGTCTTTCATGTTTGTAGTGATGAATATTGGTGTTATGACATCATTGTGATGTCATAAAAGTAAGTCATGTGTTTGGCACATGACTTAATATTACTTAAGAGTAATATTTGGGAAAAAAATGAGAAAAACATAACTTCTTCTTCTTCCCTTGGCCGACGCTTCTCTCTCACTCTAGCCACCATTGTTGTTTTCTTCAAGCTTCAAATCCATGGTTTAACTTGCTCCTTGGCTCGGGAGTTCATCTGGAAAGTTGATCAGTAGCTCGAGTACTACGTTTGTCTGAGGTATGGTTCAATTCTGTTGGTTATTTATCAAGTTAGGAAAAGTAGATTTTGAAGTTGTGATCTGAGTTTTGAAGAAATTGAACCGTTGGATCGTTGTGTGGTTCATATATGTTGATGTTGGGTAGGTAAGGATTAGGGAAATAACGTTGGATCGTCGGAAACACAACCCGGGTGATAGATCTCATTTTGGCCGAATTCTTGAATGAATTTCTGGTGAATTTCTGCTAAATTTGTTGTGTTCTGTGGATTGATTTGTGTTTATTGAAGTGAATTATAGCATGTTCTGAATTGGTTCTGAATTCTGATGTTTCTGCGGAAATCTGGAATTTTACCGAAATTCTGCCGGATTTTCGGTTTTGGGTCGGGGGTGTAGTTTGGTAGTGTGGTTGGTAAAGTTGCTAATTCAGCTTGAATTGACAGATTCTGGGGTTCAGAAGGTTGAAAAAGAAAGGTTTCCGGGTTTCGGTTCACGGATTGGAAATTGTCCAGAATCGGTCAACTACTCTGGAATTGTGCGGTAAGGGTTTGGTTATGTTGTTTTGGTAAGATAGGTGTATGTTTCGTTGCACTTTCTGTTTTGCAGGTATTTCGGGAATATGTGCCTTAAGGCATATTCTGTGATCTGTAGGTGTATGCCTTGTGGCATACTCTGTCTGTTAACCCTACGGCAGGTTGGGGTTCGCTACCCAGTGGTGCACCATGCTTTTGTAATAGCTTCGGCTTCGACTCCCTTGGAGGGAGGCTGCCGTTATGATTCATTATAAGGGTTTATGGCGATTTATAATCGCACATCCTTCGGGATTCGGATCTCGTATGCATTGCATGCTTTGTACTTTATATTCGTGTATTGCTAACTTCATTTTGCAGGGTTACATAAGCTTATCTTACCCCAACCCTTACGGGTCCTTTCGAGGACTCACCCTTTTGGTGTTCTGTCTTTGGGTTTCAGGTAGACCTGGCAAGCAGCCAGCGGAGTAGAATTCCGTGAGGCTTCTGTTTTTGGTTGTGTACGTGTGAGCAGCAGCTTTACCTTGCGAGCCGGGATTTTGTTGAGGTAGCGGTTTTGGTCTGGATCCCGCGCGAGGTATCTGACGTATAAGGTTTAGGTTGGCTCTGTAGCTGCATGTGGATACTTCTGGATTGATGTGATTACTGTATTTATACATATATTCTGTTCTGTCGTGTGTTCAGAGCGCTTAGCGCTTGGTAGATACCCTAACTTCGGGGAACTCTGTGTGTTTCTATGTTATGTGCGTAAGCACTCGTCCACGGAGGGCGGGGCTTACTTTGTTGTTAATGCATGAACTGTATATATGGTGATGGTGATGTACTCGTCCGTTTTCGAGGGGCGGGACTCACCATGGACATTTTAGTTATATGTATGAAATTTTCAGGTTGCTTCCACAATCACTTTTCGGGTCCGCTACGCGCGGCAGGTCTCGATGGACCTGTCATTCTGTATCAGTCCGGTTTCCGCTTCCGACGTCCCGGCGCCCCGCCTCCGCAACCGGGTTCGGGTGGCGTCTGTGACAAGTTGGTATCAGAGCAGGTAAGTGACCATATTGGTCGTCAGTGGTGACTTGTAGTGACAACTATTGTTGCACATTTTATTTTTGAATGGTTTGGTATGGAGATTGGCCACCTCCTTACTCGAACCACTTTAAAATAAAATTGTGGAACAAAGTTTGATCCTTCAAGTTATCTTGGTAGTTGCAGATTACGGAGCTCGGGATTTTTGGATTCTGGTAAAATTATTACGAGCGAGGGATTGTGGAAAAGATCCGGGTACGTAAAATTGTGTGTTAGGAAAAAGATTTGGTGAAATAAGCATGAACTGCTTCTGTGATTTTGTGAAATACATGATTTTAGCATTCTGAGAAATAACTTCTGTGTCAAGTATTGCATTGCACTCTGAGCCTTAGAAAAGCTGCTAGCTTCTGCAGGGATTAGAAGTGACTGATTTGTCTGGACTCTGTTTGGTCTGAAATGTTTCAGGTATGGTTAACACGCGCAGACAGCGTGATTTGCGACCGGAGGGAGGGGACCGTAATCCCACGCCTCCGAGAGATAGGGAGGGGAGGCAGAGGGATTCTGGGGCAGAGCAGATACATACCCCGCCACCGGTTGCACAGCAGGGTCAGGGGCCTTCTATCGTTTTGGTTCAGGTGTTGGAACAGGTTCAGCAGTTGCTGAGGACGTTGGTTCCGGTGCAGGTTCCGACACAGCCACAGGTTCAGGGGGACTCAGGCGTGGCACCGTCTGTACATTCTGACAGAGGGGTGAGTAGCCACACCCGGACTACCACCCACACTCATGTACAGGCACGTTCTGAGAGTGATTCTGAGGAGGACGAGGATCACAGGAATCAGCGATCACGGAGGGTACGACCGGAGCGCAGCTCCGCAGCTCGCTCCGATCGTTCTGACCGGGAGACACATCAGCCACCTCGACAACGACGGAGGATTATCGAGCTAGATTCTGATACCGCCCGTCGGACCCACCGACGACGGGGAGGTTCGGGGCACCACTCTGACTCTGATGATGTCCGATTGTTAGAAAGGTTTCAGCGCTTGAACCCTAAGAAGTTCGATGGCAGGGGAGGTCCCGAGGCAGCGGAGACGTGGTTCATGGAGATTGACAAGCTCCTAGGGAGGTTACGCCTACCTTCTACAGTGATGGTATCCCTTGCCACGTTTAATTTATAGGAGGGAGCAGATCATTGGTGGAGGAGCCTTCAGGGTAATCTGAGGGCGAATGCGGGACTAGCACCCGATCAGGATGTGGACGTTACCTGGGAGCAGTTTACACAACTGTTCCATCGGAGATTTATCGGGGCTGCAGCTAGAGATCTGCGTCAGGCACAGTTTGATGAGCTTCATCAGGGAGACAGGACTGTCACAGAGTATGAGCGGGAGTTTGACAGGCTTATCCACTACGTACCGCAGTACCATGGTATGGAGGAGGAGAAGGCCAAGAGGTTTATTCGTCGGCTGCGCTCCGATTGTCTTCTCTTATGAGATTTCTAGTTTGTTATCGAGGGCGGTACACTTCTCCCCAATAGGCTTTGAGACCATTAGATATTACTTTGTATCGGGAGGCGGTTCAGAAGGCTCAACTCCTCGAGCAAGAGGAGGTTGAGAGTCGCCTCATCTCGCAGCGAGGTCAGGGGAGTACGAGGGGCTCCACACAGCAGGGACCCCGGCAGATTTCGGGACGGCCGAACAGGCCCGGGCAGTTTAGTAGAGGCAGGGGAGGAGCACCACCGGCACGACCTTGTCCGACTTGCAGCAGGTATCACCCTGGCCAACCTTGTTACCGACTGGAGGGCCGATGTTTACGTTGTGGGTCCGACAGTCACTGGGTACGGGATTGCCCTATGACTGCGGGACAGGGTTTTGGCAGTCTTCAGCGTCCACAGGCTCGGGCACAGCCCAACGCGCCGAGAGGGCGTGGGTTTCAGCAGGGTGGCCCGAGACCTCAGTAGCAACAGCAGCTTCAGCCACCCCCTCCACCGCAGCAGCCTAGGGCAGGACGAGTGTTTCACATAGAGCAGGGAGGTCCTAGTCATCAGGGAGGACCTAGTCAGTAGGCAGGTACCAGCCAGCAGGAAGGCCAGAGTCAGCGGGGAGTTCTGCAAGGTACTTTATTTCTGAATGATATACCTGTTCATGCGTTATTTGATACAGGAGCATCTATTTCCATTGTAACACAGAAATGTGTTACATCTCTGCATCTATCTG
This sequence comes from Stellera chamaejasme, assembly GCA_024586325.1. Lineage (NCBI taxonomy): Eukaryota > Viridiplantae > Streptophyta > Magnoliopsida > Malvales > Thymelaeaceae > Stellera > Stellera chamaejasme. The sequence continues at coordinate 49,809,159 of CM044981.1, read as the reverse complement.
TTAGCACTTTGCCTCAAATGTATTTAGTAAAAACTGCTGGGAGTCAGTTTCTGTTTTCCAATGAGATGGTTCGGGGTTGTACGATATCTGTAGGCGGACACCAGATAGTATCGGATTTGTTGGTTTTAGACACGCCGAACTATGATATTATTCTTGGGATGGACTGGCTATCCAAGAATTATGTGCACATTGATTGTGCAACCCGTAGCATTATGGTTTCTGGAGAGGTACTACCTCTCACGGCTCCGACTGGTTTGACTATCGCACAGCACAGTACAGAGTTGCAGATTCCGGATCAGCTGTCAATAGTTGGTGTAGGGGAATGCTATGATCTGAACGAGGCTGGTACTAGGTTGAAGTTGGATAGTATACCAATGGTTCGAGATTTTCCGCAGGTATTTCCGGAGGAGTTGCCCGGATTACCACCAGAGCGGGAAATTGTGTTTGAGATCCACCTGCAGTCGGGTACTACTCCGATATCTATTCCTCCTTATCGGATGCCTATTTCTGAGATGCAGGAGTTGAAGAAGCAGGTGGAGGAATTACAACATAAGGGCTTCATCTGACCGAGCACTTCATCGTGGGGTGCTCCGGTTCTGTTTGTTAAGAAGAATGATGGGACGCTCTGACTTTGCATTGATTACAGACGGTTGAATGCCCTTACTGTGAAGAATAAGTATCCGTTGCCGAGGATTGACGATCTTTTTGATCAACTTCGGGGTTCGAGAGTTTTCTCGAAGATTGATCTCCGATCTGGGTACTTTCAGCTTAGGGTGAAGGAAGAGGACATACCTAAGACTGCTTTCCGCACCCGATATGGACACTTTGAGTTTACGGTCATGCCATTCGGGCTGACCAATGCTCCGGCGGCATTCATGGATCTGATGCATCGGGTGTTCCGACCATACTTGGATACATTTGTAGTGGTTTTCATCGATGATATTCTGATATATTCAAGGGATGAGGACTCGCATCGGGAGCATCTGAGGATAGTTCTGCAGACACTTTGGGAACACCAGCTTTATGCTAAATTCTCAAAGTGTGCGTTCTGGATTCGGAAAGTCACTTTTCTGGGACACGTTATTTCTGAGCATGGTCTGTCTGTGGATCCAGAGAAGGTGATGGCGATTCGGGATTGGAAGCAACCTACCACAGTACGGGAGATCAGGAGCTTCTTGGGATTAGCAGGATATTATCGGAGGTTTGTACCGGGATTCTCTATATTGGCATCTCCGCTTACGCAGTTGACCAAGAAGGGTCAGCCGTATATTTGGTCTGAGAAGTGTGAGCAGAATTTCCAAGAGTTGAAGCGGCAATTGACTAACGCTCCGATTCTGACTCTTCCAGATCAGAGCTTACGTTACGTGATTTATACGGATGCTTCCACGTCCGGTTTGGGGTGTGTGTTGATGCAGGAGCGCAATGTGATAGCTTATGGGTCGAGACAGATGCGACCGCATGAGCTGAACTACCCGACACATGATCTGGAGTTGGCTGCAGTGATTTATGCGCTGAAACAATGGAGGCATTATCTGCTTGGTAACAAATTTCAGATTCTTACCGACCATAAGAGTCTGAAATATCTGTTTACACAGAAGGAGCTTAACATGAGGCAGCGCAGATGGCTCGAATACATTAAGGACTATGATTGTAGTATCGAGTACATCTCGGCAAGGGCAACACGGTTGCCGATGCACCGAAAGGTGAAGTATACCGGGTTGGTCAAGGGAGGAGATGTTGGGGACCGATCCGAGGAGAGAGATTTGACATGCCTTTGGCACAGGTGGCAGCTCTGGGAGCGTGCTCAGGTATACACACTTACCATACATTCTGAGTGGCTTGACAGGGTGCGAGAGGCGCAAAGTAGAGATCCGGAGTTGAAGAAATTATCTGGGGAAGATAAGGGGTCTTTGTTACCGACGTTTCAGTATAGGCAGGGATTACTATACTTCCGGGACCGCCTTTATGTACCAGAGGATCGGGAGCTCCGGGATGAGATTCTGGAGGAGGCACACTCGAGCAGATTGAGTATTCATCCCGGGAGTGAGAAGATGTATCAGGATCTGCGTACTCACTTCTGGTGGCCTAGTATGAGGAGACACATTGCCACACATGTGTCTAGGTGTGCCGTATGTCAGCGGTGAAGATTGAGCACCGTAAACCGGCGGGGACATCGCAGACTTTGCCCATTCCAGTCCGGAAGTGGTGCAATGTTACTATGGATTTTCTGACTGCACTGCCCCTGACACGGTCTCACCATGATGCCATCTGGGTTATTGTGGATCGGTTGACTAAGTGCGCACACTTTCTGCCTATTCGGGTGACAGACCCTCTGGAGAAGCTTGCCCGACTTTACATCAGAGAGGTTGTACGGTTACATGGAGTACCAGACTCCATTGTATCTGACCGTGACCCGCGTTTTACAGCACGGTTCTGGAGTGCTTTTCATGAAGCACTGGGCACGCGACTCCATCTGAGTACAGCTTATCACCCATGCACGGACGGGCGATCGGAGCGGGTGATTCGATAATCGGAGGATATGTTGCGAAGCCGTGCTTTGGATTTTGGAGGAGATTGGGACCAGCGATTGCCGTTGATAGAGTTCTCGTACAACAACAGCTTTGAGTACGATTGGTATGGCACCGTATGAGGCGTTGTACGGGAGGAGGTGTATGACACCGCACTACTGGACCGATGCATCTGATAGGGTCGAGCTGGGACCCGAGCTCATTGAGGAGACTACGGCGAAAATCAGATTGATACAGGCACGGATCAAAACCGCGAATGACCGCACCACTGCTTATGCAAACCGTCGCCGTAGGGCTCTGGAGTTTGAGGTTGGGGATAGGGTTTGGCTCAAGGTAGCACCTATCCGAGGGACAGTCAGATTTGGGAAGAAGGGCAAGTTGGCCCCACGGTATATAGGCCCATATGAGATTACGGAAAGGGTCGGTAAGGTAGCATACCGGTTAGCATTACCTCCTAGTCATGCTGCTGTGCACAATGTCTTCCATGTTAGCATGTTGAAGAAGTGCATTCGGATCCAACTCAAAGCGGTTTCAGTGGAGGAGGTACAACTGGAACCCGATCTTTCCTATCAGGAAGAACCGGTAGCCTTTCTGGATAGAGATGTCAGGAAACTCCGTAGCAAGTTGATTCCCATGGTCAAGGTTCAGTGGTCACATCATACCGACCGGGAAGCGACTTGGGAGACGGAGAAGGACATTTCTTGGAGGACTCTTGGAGGACTCTTGGAGGACCAAGAGTTCTAAGGAGGGGGGAATGTTATGGCCGCCCCGGCGGTGGGCCATTCTGAGCCGGTTGGCCACCGGGGCCAACGGGCACTCCGGTCAGATCGCTTCCAGAATCTTCACCGGAGTTCAGATTGACTGGATATTTGATTTTTGGTGTCCTGGTACTGTGCCGGACATTTCCGCGGAAAATAATTTTTCTGGCCGGGGGGTTGTTCCCGGGTGATTTTCGGGGGTTCTGCGCGGGGAAACGGCTCTCGGGAGCAACACCGGACTCGGATTCGGGGTGTAGAGGCAGTTCTGGAACCGTGGAAATAATTTACATTTTTCTGCTAAGAAAAATGTTCTGGGTCGGGAATTTCAGTTTCGGGCAGTTTTCGGGCTCGGGACGAGCCAGGCCGTGACACGTGGCAAGTGGTGGTTGGTGGTAAGCCATTTGACTTGGTCTTTCATGTTTGTAGTGATGAATATTGGTGTTAAGACATCATTATGATGTCATAAAAGTAAGTCATGTGCTTGGCACATGACTTAATATTACTTAAGAGTAATATTTGGGAAAAAAATGAGAAAAACATAACTTCTTCTTCTTCTTCCCTTGGCCGACGCTTCTCTCTCACTCTAGCCACCATTGTTGTTTTCTTCAAGCTTCAAATCCATGGTTTAACTTGCTCCTTGGCTCGGGAGTTCATCTGGAAAGTTGATCAGTAGCTCGAGTACTACGTTTGTCTGAGGTATGGTTCAATTCTGTTGGTTATTTATCAAGTTAGGAAAAGTAGATTTTGAAGTTGTGATCTGAGTTTTGAAGAAATTGAACCGTTGGATCGTTGTGTGGTTCATATATGTTGATGTTGGGTAGGTAAGGATTAGGGAAATAACGTTGGATCGTCGGAAACACAACCCGGGTGAAAGATCTCATTTTGGCCGAATTCTTGAATGAATTTCTGGTGAATTTCTGCTGAATTTGTTGTGTTCTGTGGATTGATTTGTGTTTATTGAAGTGAATTATAGCATGTTCTGAATCGGTTCTGAATTCTGATGTTTCTGCGGAAATCTGGAATTTTACCGAAATTCTGCCGGATTTTCGGTTTTGGGTCGGGGGTGTAGTTTGGTAGTGTGGTTGGTAAAGTTGCTAATTCAGCTTGAATTGACAGATTCTGGGGTTCAGAAGGTTGAAAAAGAAAGGTTTCCGGGTTTCGGGTCGCGGATTGGAAATTGTCCAGAATCGGTCAACTACTCTGGAATTGTGCGGTAAGGGTTTGGTTCTGTTGTTTTGGTAAGATAGGTGTATGTTTCGTTGCACTTTCTGTTTTGCAGGTATTTCGGGAATATGTGCCTTAAGGCATATTCTGTGATCTGTAGGTGTATGCCTTGTGGCATACTCTGTCTGTTAACCCTACGACAGTTGGGGGTTCGCTACCCCAGCTGGTGCACCATGCTTTTGTAATAGCTTCGGCTTCTGACTCCCTTGGAGGGAGGCTGTCGTTTTGATTCATTATAAGGGTTTATGGCGATTTAGAATCGCACATCCTTCGGGATTTGGATCTGTGTCTGTTGCATGCTTTGTACTTTATATTCTGTGTATTGCTAACTTTCTGTTTTGCAGGGTTACATAAGCTTATCTTACTCCAACCCTTACGGGTCCTTTCGAGGACTCACCCTTTTGGTGTTCTGTCTTTGGGTTTCAGGTAGACCTGGCAAGCAGCCAGCGGAGTAGAATTTCGTGAGGCTTCTGTTTTTGGTTGTGTACGTGTGAGCAGCAGCTTTACCTTGCGAGCCGGGATTTTGTTGAGGTAGCGGTTTTGGTCTGGATCCCGCGCAAGGTATCTAACGTATAGGGTTTAGGTTGGCTCTGTAGCTGCATGTGCATACTTCTGGATTGATGTGATTACTGTATTTATACATATATTCTGTTCTGTCATGTGTTCAGAGCGCTTAGCGCTTGGTAGATACCCTAACTTCGGGGAACTCTGTGTGTATCTATGTTATGTGGGTAAGCACTCGTCCATGGTGATGGTGATGTACTCGTCCACTTTCGAGGGGCGGGACTCACCATGGACATTTTAGTTATATGTATGAAATTTTCAGGTTGCTTCCACAATCACTTTTCGGGTCCGCTACGCGCGGCAGGTTTCGATGGACCCGTCATTCTGCATCAGTCCGGTTTCCGCTTCCGACGTCTCGGCGTCCCGCCTCCGTAACCGGGTTCGGGTGGCGTCTGTGATTATTGGAGCGTTGGTCCGGATATTTTCTAAGTAGCATTTTTAGGAATGCTTTCATATTTAAGGTCGTACGGGTCCCCCGCTCGTTTCCGCGGAAAATATTTTTTTCAGGAGCGGGACATGTTTCCGGTTGATCAGTAAGCTCGGGAGAGTTACCGGGACCTCGTAAAAGTGAATTTTCAGCATATTTGGGGTCATACAAGCATTCCGCACCTTTCTGCGGAAAATATTTTTCGGGGTTAAGATGTTCGTTTCCGGGCGACGCCCGGGGCTCGAATGAAAAACTCGGGGTTCGGGATGGAAGTTTGGTGACGCAATGGTGTGAGGTGTGTTATGACTCAGGATTAGTAATGTGGAGATAACCGAGCAAGCACACATGACGAGATTTTTTTGGCTCTGGCAAGTAAGCGCACACGCGGGAGTTACTCGGGTGAAGTTGGCGCGGGGTTACACCCCAACACTTATCATTTTCAGATTTTGGCTTGTGTGGGAGTCACCATGGTGACTAAGGTGGTGACTAAGGTGCTAATGGACAAATGTCCTAGTGAGTCACCATGTGGAAAGTATAAAAGATGGAATTATGAAGAAATGCCATTTTTTGGCTCATTTTCTTCTTTCTCTTCTACCATCCGCCAACATTCTTCCCTTCTCTACCTCTTAAATGTTCATCCTGCAAGGGCTTAAGGAAGGTTTGATCTTGGTGTTAAGCTTAAGGTAAGCTTGTGTTCTTCATGAATTAGTATGTTTGGAGCATGATTTATGGGTAAAAGATCATGTAGAATCCGAATTTGTGTAAGCGTTGGCTTGATGTTGTGTTCATCTTCTTGCTTCAAGATTCAAATATGTTGCTCTTGGCATGATGTGGTGTAGGAATTAAGGTTTGGTTTATGGAAGAACACCATGGTTTGGAAAACCCTAAAGTGCCGAAATTCATGTTGAATTCTAAACATGTTGGTTTGTTGTCTTCTTGATTCATGCTTTGGATATGTTGTTCCTATCATGATTATGAGTTGATATTAGGTTTGGGGTGATTTAATTATTATGTTCAAAACTTAAGGTGTAAATGGTAGCTTTTATGAAAAGTTCGGGTTAAAATTATCATTTTCCCAAATGTCCGTTAAACTTAACGGCAAAAATGAACGGAAGGAACCCTAATTGGATTGAAATGGAGTTTGGTATAAAAAGTGGGTTAGGACCGAAAAGTAAGGAAAGGTATGATTTGAATGTTTGGTTGTGCTTATGTGAGTATAAATAACAATGTTCTAGCTCGGTTTGAGAATCTGAGCTTTCTGTGGAATTTTGCGGGAAAGTGCGGGAATGTGCGGGATTAGTTCCCGGGGATCTGGAATGGTGATTTCTGTTTTGTATGTGGTTGTTCAGCTTGAATCAACAGTTGTGGAGTAGTGCGGGACTTCAGAAGTCACACTACCGAGTTTCATGTCGAGCATCGGGATTGTGCCGGGATTCTTCTACGGGTCAGTTATAGTGCGGTAAGGGTTTCAGTATTGCTCTCGATTCTGCATTTCAGAGTATTTTATGAAATGCGTGTGCAGGTGTACCGATTCTGAGTATGGATTGAGGGTGGCTCGAGGATACCCAAACTTGGTCAGTCGGGATAGGCATTGGTATGCAGGTGCGAGGACTCGAAGATGCTAATGCGATTCAACTCCTACGGGGTGTGTTCGATTCAACTCCTACGGGGTGGTGTTCGATTCAACTCCTACGGGGATGGTGTTCTGATGGGGTTAGCTACCCAGAGCTGGTACCAGACTCATGTGTCTGCAGTGGTTCATTACGTGGCTGGGCTAGAATGGACTATCGTTTCAGAGCGTGTCTGTTTGCTATACTAACAATTCTGCTTATGTGCATTGCATATGTTTGTTTTGCATTGGTTGAGCATATGTTGGTTATCTGCTGCGTGTTTGCATTTTCTTTGTCTTTGTTGTGCAGGTTGTTATACGTAAAGAGAAACCGTGCCTATCCCCAAGCCCTTACTAAGTTCTCAAAAGAGGACTTACCCCTTTCTATTTATCGTTTCAGGAGTACCTGACCAACAACCCGCAGAGTGAGTCTGGGGTGTGTTGTCTGATTCTGTTTCAGGTACCCATTCTATTCTCGTCTCGATTTTCGTCTGTAAGGGTAGTATCTCTTTGAGTAACTATAGTTTGGGAATCGTATTATCTGAATCGTATCCTGAATAAATGTAATCTGAATCGTAGTCCGAATCGTATATGAATCAATTCTGAATCTGTTGAATCAGATTCGAATCAATTTGAATGTAGAATCCGAATCGAATGTATTTGTATCAGATTCGAGTTTGAATCTATAGTCTGAATCTGAAGATGAATCTGAGTCTGTGTCTGATATCTGCGTGATATGCATTTTTTGTGTTATGTCTAAAATCTGAGCATAATTCTGAGTTCTGGCTTTTCTGCGGTGCTTGCTAGCACATCGGGAATTACTAATGGTTGTACTATTGTGTTGTAATAGCAGCAACAGTTATCTACGCGAGGACCCTCTGAGAAGTTGAGGACTTCTAATCCCGCGTCTTGTAGGTGTTCCTATCTTTCTGGTTGGCTCTCTATGTAAATAGCATGCACGTATGTAGTTAGCATCTCTGGTGCCTGTATAAGGGATATACAGTACTTTTACTCGTGCATAAGGCACATTATATCTGTTGAGTGCTTGCCATTTCAGTGGGGCAAGGCTCACTTGGTATGCTATCTGGATTCTGTTTATGTCTGCGTGTATGTGCGGGTTTGACGTATGATGAAATATACTTGGTTTCCATGTTTCGAACTGCATGTACATGCATGTGTACAATTCCGCAACTCTATTCTGTGATGTTAGTGTAGACTGAGTACTTGTCCATTTTAGTGGGGACATGGCTCGTCTTACTTGTGAATATCCGCCGGGTATGATATGTTGTTTGGCGTCTGTGTGTTTAAATCCGACGCAGATTTTTCGGGCACGTCAGAACGTGTCCCAGGGTAGCGATCTACGAGATTTTCATTTGTCAGCTTTTCGGGCAGTAACCGGACGCTAACTTCAAAGCGCTATATCTCCCTCGTTTCACGTCCAAACGGGGTCATCCAAAGTCCGTTCCGTAGCCCCGGAAATGAGGAAGAGGCTGGACGAGGTTCTAGACCCGTCTGAGTTTTGCAAGTTAAGTTATAAGCGCTGGAAGTCAACAACCTCAAGGGTAGAGCAAGACAACTGGCAACGAACCGTTTTCAAGTCGCGTCGAGGGTGATTTCCATCTTCATATGGGTCACCTTCGGAGGAAATGTTGTGGGTCGGGTTATGGATTCCACCACATCGGGAGTGTTTTCAATTTCCGCTCCCGTTTCGGTCATCACACCATTGCCTCCTGGCCGCCGCTGCGTCCCGCGCGGGCTTCCGCTTTACGTCCGGGGCCCGGGGCGCGACAAGTTGTTATCAGAGCAGGTCATCATATTATGGTTTTCTGAAGCAAGGTCTTCTATATATGGAGCATAGTTATTTGGCTGTCTGTTTCAGTTCAACATATAATCTCCTAATCGGTATTGGTATTCTCTTCTAAGTCTGCCCTGTTAAATTTGGTATATCTATGTGTGTTGAATTGTCTGAATTGGTCATCTGCGTATGACATATGTCTGTGATATCTGTGATTTCTGAAATTCTGGATTATATGTCTGGTTAGGATGCTATTGCATCATGCATTTGCATTTACATTACAGAGCCATAGGAATACTGCTGCTTGCTTTTACAATAGTACTTAACCGTTATCTGTGTGCACTTGGTTTTCTGTTGGGAATTCTCAGGATATGCCGGTTACTCGTTGACAGCGGGGACAAAATCAGGATGAGCAGGACAGGGATCCTGAACCTCAGAGAGTTGTGCCACAGGTTGAGGGGCAACAACAACAGCGATCTCCAGGTTTTCTGCAAGTGCTGGAGCAGATCAGGGACACCTTGGCAGTACTAGTGTCGGGTCAGTCGCAGAGGGAGTAGTGGGTTTCGTCACACCATAACGAGCAGCAGCGTGTGGTGGCAAGTAGTACAGGGTACACAGAAATTGTGGAAGCTACCGAAGAGCAGGAGAGCAGTGACAGGAGACACCCTCGCGCCAGGAGGGTACGATCAGAGATTGGCCACATCGGCAGATCTGATCGTTCTGGGCATGATCACGCACATAGTGATGCGGGTCATCGACATCACCGCCGACACCGTGGTGATGATCATGATGATGCTGGAAGCTCTTATAGATCCAGGAGGCGCAGAACAGAACGAAGACATCAGTCAGATGAGGTAGAGCTTCTAGAACGTTTTCAGCGATTGACTCCTCCGAGATTTGATGGTAAGGGAGGACCTAAAGCAGCTGAAGCATGGTTCAACCGGATTGACTCCATGTTCGAGAGGTTAGCTTTTTCTTCTAGCACCATGGTATCCTTGGCCACATATAACCTGGAGGGCCGTGCAGATATCTGGTGGAGGAGCGTCAAGAACAAGCATCAGGCCGAGCGAGCTCAGAGTGGTGAGCAGGATGGGGAATGTCATGGGAGGATTTCACAGAGTTGTTCCATGAGCACTATGTCGGGGATGCCATCCGAGATCTCCGACAGACACAGTTTGATCATCTGGCTCAGGGCAATCTGAGCGTACTAGATTATGAGCACGAGTTTGATCGCCTGGTCCGCTATGTGCCGCAGTACCAGGGCATGGAAAAGCAGAAGGCGAAGAGATTCATGCGAGGTTTGCGCCCGGACATCAAACGGGCATTGACGCCTCTGAGCATTACTACCTATCACTAGGCAGTCCAGAAAGCGCAGCTTATGGAGCAGGATGAGATCGAGAGCAGGATTATATCACGCCAACCCCAGGATAGCAGAAGAGGTGCAGGATCGCGAGAGTCATTCCAGAACACGGGGTGAAATTTCCAGGGTGGACGAGGCAGCAAGGGAAGAGGTACCGGAACACCATCTGATGTTTGTCCAGGGTGCGGGTTGTCCCATTTTGGGCGACCATGTTACCGAGGCACTGGCAAATGTATGAGGTGTGGGTCCGAAGATCACTGGATGCGAGATTGTTTGCAGATGTCTGGGAGGTATACCGGTAATCGGCCTCGGGTGCTGTACAACGTACCCTTGGGGCGGGGAACACTACAGGGCGGCGCGGGACAGCAACAACAACAGATAGCCCCGCCTCCGCAGCAACAGAGGGCTGGTAGAGTATTTCAGATCGAGCAAAGGGGACCTGCTCGGCAGGTAGCGTTGGAAGGTACACCACTTCTTAACATTACAACTGTGGTAGTTCTTTTTTCCGTACGGTATGTCTACATCCATTGTTGCACAGAAAGTATGCTATGTCTTGGGATTTGCCTATCTGTTATTTGTTCAGAATTCTTCGATTAACCTGTTGGGGTCAGTATCTGTTTGTGAATGAATTGGTCAGAAATTGGTTTGTCTGTTATCTGTATCTTATATCTCTGGGTTGGAAGCGGGAGTTCAGTACCTGTTATCCGTCCGGTGTTCCGTCTGTTTTCTGCTGGGTTTCTCAAGGCAGGTTGAAGGTCTGTTAGGTATAGATTCGGTACTGTCTGGGTTTGTCAGGTAGAAATACCGGCAACTGACTCGGGGCGCAACAAGATGCACCCTGAGGGTTGGGACGCCGCTGAGAGGCTCGGGATGGTAGTCTAAACTACCACTCCCACCGCACCAGTAACGGTGGTCCGAGTATGTCAGGTGAAGAGAAGTAAGAATTGTTCAGATAAATCTCGGAATTTCCGTATCTATAGTCTATCTGGTAATTCTTGATTACGCCCAAAGAATAACGCGGTAGTTGTAGCACAGCTTTGGGGTGTCGATTCCATAGAGAGACAAGGTAAAGAAAATACTAAAAAAAACAATTAAACTGAAAGAAAATATTTAGTGATTTTTTGAAATAAGAATTGAATTTGAAGAAAATAAAAACAACTAAACATTAACTGGAGAAAGTACTCAAATTTGATCAACAGTAAAGCGTCGGGAATTCCTTGCACAAGTCTGATATTTTAATTATTCCAATTTCAATAAAGTCCAAATTTCACAAAAAGATAAATATTATAAACCAAGGTGGATTTACTACAACTCTTTGATAAATTATCCTCAACATTTAAAGCACAGAAATTATTATCACTATTGAGAAAACCCAGTGACGACAATATACCTAGAGGCAATACCGCAGTAGAGAACTGAATCAATATAGATAAATAATCAATCCAAACATAATTATAGAATCAACCACTTTATGAGAAAAGCATGACTGAACTCATGAATAATATAAACCTATAATTATTCGGAGAACAAAACCCAATAAAAATATGAGAATAATAAATCAAAGAATTATAGTTTTTCAAATCTGTTTAAGAATCTAGAATAAATAAAATATCATCCATGTGCAAGTTCAACCCTAGCTTTACAAGAAAATTAGTTACCCATAGATCTGAGTGACAAAAATCTAATAATGATGAGTACAAAACCGGCAGCCATGGGTATTGCGTCTGTGTTGTTGGCTTTTTGCTGCGCGTAGCTCTGTCCCAATTGTGCTCTCCAATTTGTGCCCTCACTTGTATCCCTGTACCTGTAGCTTGCTCCTATTTCTTTGTCTGCTGCCACCGGCCTCTCACGAATTGCTGCCCTTTTTATTTTTTTATTTTCTAGTCCATGTCCAAGTCTAACCCAATTAGAAATAGGAGCCCAAATGTGTGCGCATGTGTTCCTTTTTTTTGTTTTTCTTCTTGGCCCATTGACCCAATTATTCTTTCATGGTTGAATTTTGTCTCTCAATAAATCTGCAATTAAGAAAAAAAACACTTAAAAAAGTCCAATAATAAATAATAATCCAATGTAAAATATATATTAATCTCAATGGTATTTACTTAAATTTAATAAGTTTTAAGCCCAAAAATAGGATAGTGAGAGTGTATTTTCACACTCATCAAAATCTGTGGAAATAACAATTGGTGAACCAATCAAGTATGCACGAAACTTATCCAAAGCACAAACCACACTAGTAACTCTTTCTCGGTGGTAGAATAATTCATTTGAGCACTATTCAAAGTTCTACTAGCATAATAAATCACAAAGGGTTTACCATCCATTCGCTGTCCAAGAACAAAGACCTACAAGAAAATCACTAGCATCACACATCAGTTCAAATGGTAAATTCCAATTAGGTGGCTACATTATAGGTGCTGAAGTGAGCTTGCTAGTCAAAATTTTAAAAGCCTCATGACAAGATTCAATTCATTCAAATGGGACATCTTTAGCTAAAAGATCATATAATGGTCTGGATATAATAGAAAAATTTCTTATGAACCTTCTATAAAAACCAGCATGACCAAGAAGAGATCTCACATCCTTTATTGTCTTAGGTATAGACAATTTAGAGATTAATTCAATTTTAGATTGATCAACCTCTATTCCTTTGGAATAAACAACGTGCCCTAAGACAATACCTGATGACACCATAAAATGACACATTTCTCGGTTCAAAACCAATCCTTTTTCTTCACAACGAATTAATACTCTCTCAAGATTTGACAAAGTGACATCAAAAGAAGATCTATAAACAGTCAAGTCATCCATAAACACTTCCATACAATTTTCAATCATGTCACTAAAAATGCTCATCATGCAGCGTTGAAAAGTGGCAGGTGCATTACATAATCCAAAAGGCATTCTACGGAAGGCAAAAGTACCAACAGTACAAGTGAAAGTGGTTTTATCCTGTTCTTCTAATTCAATTTTAATCTGATAATAGCCATAATAACAATCCAAGAAACAATAAAAAGAATGACCAGCCAAATGCTCAAGAATTTGATCAATAAAAGGGAGGGGAAAGTGATCTTTTTGAGTGGCGGCATTTAATTTCCTATAATCAATGCACATCCGCCACCCTGTTACAAGTTTTGCAGAACCGATTCTCCTACATCATTTTCAACCACAGAGACACCTGACTTTTTAGGAACTACTTGTGTAGATCGACCCATTTACTATCTCGCAATGTAATATATGATTCCAAAGATCTAATAATTTTTCAGCACTTCATTCTTCACTATTTCTTTCATTTTAGGGTTAAGCCTACGTTGAGGGTCTCTCATGGGACTAGCTCCTTCTTCCAAATTAATTTTATGAGAACAAATCAAAGGGCTAATACCTTTTAAATCAGCAACACTCCAACCTATGGCTGATCTATGTTCACTTAAAGTCCAAATTAATTTATCTTCTTGAGAATCGACAACTCGAAGAGATAATAACAGAAAAGTATCACTGGACTAAGGAAAACATGTTTTAAGCCCTTAGGGAGGGTCTTCAATTCAACTTTAGGTGCTTCAATGCTTGAGGGAACTTGCTTTTCACCTCTCTTTGGTAGCTCCCCAAACTTTGGTTGCCACCTTTGAGTTCCATAATCCTGATTTTCAAAAACGATAGCACAAATTTCAGCAGCATCATGTGGAGTATTGATAGGATTAAATTCAGAATTAACAATAAAGTATTCAAGAGGATCATAATCATGAGTCACATAAACTTCCCTATCAATAAGAGAGTCAATCTGGCATGCTTGCTGACATTCATCATCATCTATTGGTTGTTTTACTATATGGAAAATATTAACCTCAAGAGTCATATTGCCAAAAGATAATTTTATTAGTCCATTCCTACAATTAATAAGAGCATTAGCAGTAGCAAGGAAAGGTCTACCCAAAATCAGAGGAATTTTAGAATAAGTATCAATAAAGGAACTAGTGTCAAGGATCAGAAATCAACAAGATAATAAAATTTGTCAATTTGAATTAAAACATCATCAACCACGCCCGTGGTACTTTTGTGGAATGGTCACCAATTGTAGTACCACAGAGGTTGGTTTGATTTCACCCAACCCAAGCTGCAAGTAGATAGAATAAGTCATTAAATTAACACTAGCTCCTAAATCTAGCAATGCTTGTCCAAATTCATGAGTACCAATACTACAAGCAACAGTTGGACAACCAGGATCCTTATACTTGGGAGGTATCCTATATTCAATTAAAGCACTAAGTTGCTCTGTAAAAGCGGTCTTTTTCACATGATGTTTTCGCTTTATTGTGCACAAATCCTTAAGAACTTTTGCATATGTAGGAACTTGTTTAATCACATGTAAGAGAGGAAGATTAATTTTTACCTGCCTTAAGTTCTCAAGAATTTCATTGTTAAAATCAAGGGCGCTTACCTAATTTCAACGCTTGGGGAATGGTACCTTAATGTAGCTCGAGTTACCTCCGGCTCCTTGGGTATTTCATCATTTTCAACCTCTTTTGGTTATATCCCTCTTGATGTGTTCATTGTTGGATCATTGAAAGGCTTACCACTCGTGTCACAACAGCATTTACATCCTTCAGTTCTTGGTTCATTTGTGAACCTTGAGGTGCGGACTGAGATTGAGAAGGGAACTTACCTCTCTCAGTCACACTTAATGAACTTGTCAATTTAGACACCTGATTCTTTATCTCCTTGTTTTCTTCAACAACCTGTGTAATCAAATATTCAAATTTTTGATTAGTTTTACCTTGTGCTTCAATAAAAGCATGTAAAGTATCTTCTAATGGGCTCCTAGATGATGATGGTGCATGATATGGTGCGAGAATATTGTCTAGGATGTTGTGCATGTTGCTGATTTTTTATTTCCAACTAAAATTGGGGTGATTTCTCCATCCAGGATTATAGGTCTCGTAAATGCTGCAAATGGTTTCTTGTACACACCCAAATTATTGCATTGTTCCCCATAAACTCCTTTCATCTTTTTAAAAGTGGCGCAATCCTGAGCAAGGTGATCTATCCCACCACAAAAAAAAACATTGTCTAAAAGACTCTACATTATTAACCACATGTGTTGGCTTTAATTATTTAATTTTTATCCTTTCTAGCTCTCTAGTCAACATCTCAACCTTAGCTTTTAGCTTTTCCTCTTCCCTAAGATGATAAATTCCACCACTACTTGAATTTCCTAGAGGTCGTGATCTATTTGTGCTCTCAATAGCACTGGGTCCGATCCAAGTATGAGCCTTTTCAAGCAAGCTCATTAAGGTAGTCAATAGCCTCATCAGGATCTTTCGTAAAAACTCACCATTACACATCATTTTCACAAATTGACGCTCCCTAGAAGTAAGACCCTCATAAAAATAACTCACTAGACGCCACTTTCATAACCATGGTGAGGACACATACTCAACAACTCCTTAAATCTTTCCCAAGACTGATATAAGGTCTCACTATCTTTTGTGCAAAAGTAGAGATTTGCCTTTTAAAGCATTAGTCTTATGTTGGGAAAATATTTATTAAAGAAAACTTTAGTCATTTCAGCCCATGACCCAATAGAACGTGATCTCAAAGTGAATACACCAACTCTTCGCTTTGTCCTTTAATGAGAAAGGAAACAATTTAAGTCGATAACATCATTAGTGCATTAACATTATGAAAAGCAAGAATTACTTCATCAAACTCTCTAATATGCACATATGGATTTTCATATTCCATGCCATGAAAAGTAGGAAGTAATTGTATCATTCCGTGTTTAAAATCCAATTGAGGAGTATTAGCAGAAACATGATGCATGATGGTGTAGCTACTCGTGTAGGATGAAGATACTCCTGAAGAGTCTTAACCTCTTGCGCTTCGTGTTGACTCATTGTTAATGATGAATGAGATGAATGTGATGCAGAACAAGATGAATCGAATTATGATGCGAAACAACAGAATCAGAACAAATATCAAGTCTTTTTGCAAGTCTGTCTGATTCGTCTCTATACCAGAGCATAAACCAGATAAAATAAAGTAAAAGAGAAAGGAACGAGATTACTAAAATTGGAGAATCAAAACAGTAAAATTTATTCCTTACTGTACTTCTTGTACTGGCTCCTCGGCCACGACGCCAAAATTTGATTACGCCCAAAGAATAACGCGGTAGTTGTAGCACAGCTTTGGGGTGTCGATTCCACAGAGAGACAATGTAAAGAAAATTCTAGAAAGAACAATTAAACTGAAAGAAAATATTTAGTGATTTTTTTGAAATAATAATTGAATTTTAAAGAGAATAAAAAATAACAAAACAATTAACTGGAGAAAGTACTCAAATTTGACCAACAGTAAAGCGTCGGGAATCCCTTGCACAAGTCTGATATTTTAATTATTCCAATTTCAATAAAGTCCAAACTCCACAAAAAGATAAATATTATAAACCAAGGTGGATTTACTACAACTCTTTGATAAATTATCCTCAACCTTTAAAGCACATAAATTATTATCACTATTGAGAAAATCCAGTGACGACAATATACCTAGAGGCAATACCGCAGCAGAGAACTGAATCAATATAGATAAATAATCAATCCAAACATAATTATAGAATCAACCACTTTATGAGCATGATTGAACTCATGAATAATATAAACCTATAATTATTTGGAGAACAAAACCCAATAAAAATCTTAGAATAATAAATCAAAGAGTTATAGTTTTTCTAATCTGTTAAAAGTTTAGAATAAATAAAATATCATCCATGTACAAGTTCATCCTTAGCTTTACAAGAAAATTAGTTACCCATAAACTTGAGTGACAAAAATCCAATAAAGATCGGTACAAAACCGGCAGTCATGGGTATTGCGTCGTGTTGTTGGCTTTTTCTGCGCGTAGCTCTGTCCCCGTAGCTTGATCCCCCTTGTCTGCCACTCTCACCAATCCTTTTAATTTATATTAGGGGGTTCAAACCTAAAAGGTGGAGGAATTTTTTTGGTGATTTTGCCGAACTCCACTGGTGAGAAATATGAAACGAAGCCCCCGACCCTCAAACCCAAAGAACAAATTTTCATGCTGAGAAAGATCTCACCCCACATCCTAGTGTTCCAAGCCGCCGCCATGGACCGCCACTTCATCGACGAATTCCAGATCTCACCGGCCTAGTTCGGCGCCTTCACCATCACAGCCCTCATCCTCTGCCTCGCCATCTACGACCGAATCGGCATTCCCTTACTCTCCAAATTCGCCAACCGCCCAGCTGGACTAGACAACAAGACTCATATCGAATCGGACTCGCGATCTCGTCCGTCGTCATGGCGGTGGTCGGTGCGGTGGAGATAAAACGTCGGTCGCGGTGATAGTGCAAGGTTTGGGCGATCAGGCGTTCGCAGTGCTTGAACATCTCCACCATGTGGTTATTGGCCGGATCGGAATCGGACTGGAGATCTCGTCCGTCACCATGGCGGTGGCCGGTGCGGTGCGGTGCGATGGGAAGCGGCGGTGAAGGGAGGCTGGGCTGTCGAGTTTCGAAAAAAATCACCGTGAGGCGTGAGTCCTCCGAAAATCACTTTCAACGTGATTATGCGAGGTCCGAAAAACAAATGGGTGAGAAATCTTAATTTTTCACGTGAAAAAAATGGGTGATTCACTCCCCATAATCACCAACAAATACCCAACTTTGAAACCCCTATTGTTGACCTCAAACCTATTAGAAATAGGTTTGTCTTTGTTGCTGCCGCCTTTGATGCTTTTCTATTTTTATTTTCTAGTCCATGTCCAAGTATAACCCAATTAGAAATAGGAGCCCAAATGTGTGCGCATGTGTTCCTTTTTAGTTTTTCTTCTTGGTCCATTGACCCAATTATTTTTTAATGGTTGAATTTTGTCTCTCAATAAATCTGCAATCAAAGAAAAATACACTTAGAAAAGTCCAATAATAAATAATAATTCAATGAAAAATGTATATTAATCTCAATAGTTTTTACTTAAATTTATTAACTTTTAAGCCCAAAAATAGGATAGTGAGAGTGTACTTTCATACACTCATCAATGGTTCAGTTACTCTTGGGGACCAAGAGTCTTTAGGGGGAGAAAGTCACCCCAAGCGGGTAGTGACTTTGGTATTCGGGCTCCATTTCAAACATGCGGGGCATGTTTTCTCGTTGGTCGACAGCTCACGGATCTTCTCTACGTAATATTTTTGGGAATGCTTTTATATTTAAGGTCACACAGGTCCCCCGCACGTTTCCGCGGAAAATATTTTTCGGGAGCGGGACTTGTTTCGGGTCAGTCAGTAAGCTCGGTAGCTTTATCGGGACCTCGAAAAAGGGATCTTTCAGCATATTTGGGATCGTACGAGCATTCCGCATCTTTCTACGGAGTATATTTTTCAGGGTTGGGATGTTCTTTCGCGACGCCCGGCTTGGGATGAAAGTTTTGTGACGGCTTTGGTGTGCGATGCTGCTATGGCTTGGGACGGGTAATATGGTGATAACTGAGCAAGCACACACGACGGGAATTTTAGGTCGGGAAAGCATGCGCACACGTCGGGAGTTACTCGGGTGAAGTTGGCGCGGGATTACACCCCAACACTTGAGCATTTTCAGATTTTGGCTTGTGTGTGAGTCACTTTGGTGAGTAAGGGTGATGACTAAGGTGCTTAAAGGACAAGTGTCCCTATGACTTATTAAAGGGGAGGTATTTATGGAGAAAATGACAAGAAATATCATTTTGGCTATTTTCATTCTTCTCTCATCATTATCCGCCAACTTCTTCATCTCTTCCAACCTCTCAAGTGTTCATCTTGCAAAGGCTTAAGGAAGGTGTGTTCTTGGTGTTGTGATTAAGGTAAGCTTGTCTCCTTCTTGATTTGGTGAGTTTGATGCATGATACTTGGGTAAAGGAAGCATGAGAAACCGATTTGGTGTAAATCATGGCCATGGGATGTGTTCATCTTCTTGCATCAATCTTTAAGTATGTTGTTGTTGGCATGGAGTAGTGTAGGAATCAAGGTTTGGTTTATGGAAGAACATCGTGGTTTGGAAACCCTAGGTTGGCCGAATTTTAGGTTGAATTCTAAACTTGTTGATTGGTTGTTTTCTTGGTTCATGCTTTGGATATGTTGTTCCTAGCATGATTCTAAGTTGATATGTGGGTTCAATTTGAAGGTTAGCATGTTGGGTAAAAGTACTCAATTTCGCCGAATTGATCTTAAGGGTTTGCTATGATATTGGGCGAGTAGAGTGAAGAAGGTTAGTAAGCATGCTTGAATTGTTTAATGGAGGAATAAAGCATGTGATTGGAACCTCAATAGGTATGGATTGAAGTTTGGTATAAAAGGAATGGTTTAGGCCGAAATTGAAAGAAGAATATTGTTATGGTTGTGTTGAGTTTTGAGAATGTTTTGGTTGTGATTTGGTATCGGGAATGGAAGTAGGTAGTAAACGATGTTCTAACGTCGTTTTCGGAATTGTGGACAATACCGACCTACTTGGTTGTTTGTGGTGTAAATGTTGGGAAAGTATAATTTAAATGTTTGGGTGTGGTTATGTGTGTATAAATAACAATGTTCTAGCTTGGTTTGAGAAAACGAGCTTTACGTGGAATTTTGGGGGAAAGTACGGAAATTTGTTGGATTAGTTCCTGGTCCGGAATGGTGATTTCGATCCGTGTGTGGTTGTTCAGTTTGAATCAATAGTTGTGGAGTAGTGCGGACTTCGGAACTCACGGTACCACATTTCGGGCCGAGCGTCGGGATTTTGCCGGATTCTTCTCGGGTCGATAATAGTGCGGTAAAGGTTTCAGATACTCTCACTCCGCATTTTGGATAACTTTATGAAATGCGTGTCTGGGTGTCTTGAGTCTGAGTTTGGATTGAGGGTGGCCCGAGGATACCCAAACTTGGTCAGTCGGGATAGGCATTGGTGTGCGGTGCGAGGACTCGAAGATGCCGATGTTTCGATTCAACTCCTACGGGGTGGTGTTACGATTCAACTCCTACGGGGTGGTGTTACGATGGGGTTAGCTACCTCCAGGTGGTACCGCACTCATGTGTCCGAGGTAGTTCATTACGTGGCTGGGCCAGAATGGACTATCGCTTTAGAGCGTGTCTGCTTGCTATACTAACAATTTTACTTATGTGCATTGCATATGTTTGATTTGCATTGGTTGAGCATATGTTGGTTATCTCCGCATGTTTGTATTTTCTTGTCTTTGTCTTTATATGTAAAGATAAACCGTGCCTATCCCCAAGCCCTTACTAAGTTCTCAAAAGAGGACTTACCCCCTTTCTTTTTGTAGCGACGTGGTTTTTTACAGGAGTCACCACCAATCTTTTTACTAGGTTGATTGAGAACCTGAAAATGGTCTACGAGAGATCTGGAATCGTTTGTCAGTTACGTACAAAAAATGGTTAATTTTCATACGCCCAAAATTGGTACCACGGGTTCCTTTTTTAGATTTTTGCTTGATTTTAAGAAATAAAGAGAAAGACAAATAATAACACTAAAAATAATAATAAAAAGGATTCTTAGTAATTTACATAGATAAGAAAACTCAAAATATCTTGAAAATAAAATTAAAATAATTTAGATTAACATAATAACAAAAATATTAACTAAAACACTAAAAGGTTTAGGCCTAGTGCCCAAACTGTTAGTTTTGAAACTTGTTGAATGACTTGACTGACACTTCTAAAAATGTGATTACCTAAGTAATATGAAGAAAAAAAAGAAAGGACAGAAATAGACTTTTACCCAACAAAAATAGAAGAAACAGACTTCTTCCTTGGTCTGCAACTCGCGAAAGTGTGGAGCTCAAACTTGGCTCCGGCAGAGATACCCCGGACGGCGTCGAAGGCGGTGCGGATCGGCCGGTCGGTGGGCGGAGATACTGGTGGTGGTCGGTAGAGCACACACGGAGGCTTGCAGGCGCGGTGCGCGGAGGGAGAAAAGATGGCCGACGAGGCGGGAGTGGTTCGGGCACGGCGGAAGAGAGGCTCTCGGACGAGGGAAACAGCAGGCAGTGAACAGGCGGCGCCCGGCGAGTCTTCTGGTGGCGGTGGGAGCGAGAATGGTGGTCTAGATCTTCGGATTAGAGTGGGTTGGCTCACCGGACTCGGCGTGCCGCGGTGGTGCTAGTGAGGTCGGAGTTTTGTGACGAGAGATGGCCGTGAGTGGTGGTGGAGATGGTGAGGCCGGGGACTGGTGATGAGAGGTGGAGGAGGAGGAGCCAAAAAATGTTTTTGAGTCGAGGAGCCCGGGAGGAGCGTGAGCTCTGTTCTTTTTCTCCTTTGTTCCAATCTTCAATCCAATTTATAGGTTAATTGGAGACTTCCATTAGCACAAGCTTCATCTTTTAGTCCAGTCTATGAGAATCATGAGTGATTCATGCAACTGATTAGAGCAGTGAGTTGCCACCATGTTTGTTGGCGTAAAAACAGCAAGGCTTTCACATGCCGCTTCTTTTCTTGCTTTTTTTTTTCTTTTTTTTTGTTTTTGTTTTCTTTTTAAAAAATTTAATTAAATAAACCACCCCTTAAATCTTGGATTATGATAAAAAAACATATAAAAATAATAAAAAATGACAAAAAAATACTTGAAATAATGAAAACAATAAAAATAACATGAAATAACAAAAAATGACAAAAAATAACATGAAATAATAAAAATGAAGAGAGTTAACGAAATTAACAAAGACACACGAAATAAAAAAAGTTCATGAAAATAACGAAAGTGACAAAAGTACACGAAAATGATACAAACTACGACAAATAATGAAAATCACGTAAAATACATAAGTGGTAAAAATCACATAAAATAAAAAGACAAAAATCACACAATAAAAATACTGAAAAATCGCAATTACGAACTAGATAACATTAGTCCGGACAAAATTGGGTGTCAACAGCTGCCCCCCTTTGCGTGTTTCATAAGAAATGGAACGCGCAAAGTATGATGACCCCAAATTTTGTCCGACGAATAACGAGAACTTTCTCATCATTCATGAAAGGAAGAAACTTTTCTTACCTTTCCGAAGCGAAGGAACCTTCCTTGCTTCATTCAACAGGAACTTTCCTATTGAATTGAATAGCGGAAACCTTTCCGCTATTTAGAGTTAAGGAACTCTCCTTACTCTGAAGATTCGAGATTGAGAACCTTCTCAATGCTCGGTGAAAATAGGTGACTGACTGGCTGATTGATGGTTGAAAGTTGAGATCGAATAATAAGAACCTTCTCCTTATTCGTGAAGCGAAGGAACCTTCCTTGCTCCAATAATTCGAGATTGAGAACCTTCCCAATACTCGGTGAAAGTAGATGACTGACCGACCGACTGCTGAATTGTTGAAAATTGAACAACGAGAATCTTCTGGTTATTCATGAGTGAAGGAACTTTCCTTGCTCCGATAGTTCGAGATTGAGAACTTTCTCAATGCTCTGTAAAGATAGATGACCGATCTGATCGACTCGATCGACTGATTGATTAAAATCGAATAACAAGAACCTTCTCATTATTCACGAAGCGAAGGAACCTTCCTTGCTTCGATAGTTCGAGATTGAGAATATTTCCAATGCTCGGTAAAGATAGATGACTGATCGATCGATTGCTGGATTTTGAAAGTCGTGATGGAATAACAAGAACCTTCTCATTATTAGTGAAGCAAAGGAACCTTCCTTGCTCAATGATTCGAGATTGAGAACTTTCTCAATGCTCGATGAAAATAGACGGTGAGTGATCGTTAAAAGTAGAGTTCAAAAACAAGAACTTTCTCATTATTCGTGAAGCAAAGGGACCTTCCTTACCCCAAAAGTTCGAGATTGTGAACCTTCCCAATACTCGGAAAAAGGTGTATCGAGGCGAAGTGGTGATGGAATAACAAGAACCTTCTTGTTATCCGTAGAGGAAGAAACCTTTCTTTCCCTTAAGAAGGAAGGAACATTTCTTGCTTCCTTGTTGAAAGACGATCGAAATATCGAGACGAAGTGAATGGTGAGAACATTCTTACCATTCAGCAAGAGAGACTTCTCTTTCCATTTCGGAATGAAAGGAATGAGATCATTGGTTGAGATCATGAAATGAGAGGAATGATAAGAACTCTCTTAGCATTTCAAAGAGAAACCTTTCTCTTGAGCCAAGGTAAAAGAACCTTCCTAGCCTTTAGTGATTTTTTTGATATCCCGAAATGAGAAGAATGGTAAGAAACTTCTTACCAGTAGCGAAGAAAAACTTTTCTCTTCCAATTAAGGTTAAGGAATCTTCCTTACCTTTGGTGAAAATATGAGTGATTGAGATTGATGGGAAGTTTAACGAAATGACTAAACTTCCGAGATTAGAAATCGAGCCAAATGAGTGAATTTTTGAAAGTGAAGGGAGTTTGATGAAATCGTGGAGAAAAAGAACTTTTTGAGGTTAAGGAACCTTCCTTACCTCAAGCATTCGAGATTCGGAACTTTCTCAATACTCGACAAAAGTTGATGAATGATTGTTGATAGTTGTGATCGAATAACAAGAACTTTTCTTGTTTTTTTCGTGAAGGGAAGAAACATTTCTTTCCCTTACGACGCAAAAGAACTTTCTTTGCTTCTTTGATGGAAGATTTTGATATCTTGAGATGAATGGTGAGAACCTTCTTACCATTCAGTGAGAGAAGACTTTTCTTTCATGATTAAGGTTGAGGTAGTTTCCTCCCTGTTGTTGATAAGTGATTATCGTGAAGTGATAAGTATGATTAGAACTT
The DNA here is from genome assembly GCA_024586325.1 of Stellera chamaejasme. Lineage (NCBI taxonomy): Eukaryota > Viridiplantae > Streptophyta > Magnoliopsida > Malvales > Thymelaeaceae > Stellera > Stellera chamaejasme. The sequence goes on along the minus strand of CM044981.1, from coordinate 49,785,162 downwards.
TCTTACCATATGGGGAGAGAAACTTTTCCTCCATGCTTGGCAAAGGAACCTTCCATGGCTTTGGTGAAAAGCTGAGTGATTTAGTGAGAAGTGTGACCAAATAACTATACTTCTAAGTTGAGACATCCCATAAAACGAGTGAAGTTATGAAATATTAGAAGAAGAAACGGGCTTTCTTCTTCCTCGCAAGAGACTTGACACATGCGGCGCTGGTTTCACTGGAACACGGTGAAGATGACGAGAAAATGTTGTCGAATGGCGGGAAGGGATCTCTAGGCTCCAGAAAAGATGTTCACGACAACTTGCGAGTGTTTTGGATGAGGGTTTCACCTCTGTGGTGGGAAGCAGACGACTCCAAATGGGTTGTTAATGCTCGGGCAAGAGCTGAAAATGGTCAAAAATGAATGCTTGGCAACCAGAGATTCTGTTGAGACCAGCATTTTTTAGTGAAATGAGCTCGAAGGGAGGTTACAGAACCGATGCCCTCTTTGAGTGATGCTCCGTTGACTTGGAATGAAGAGAATGAAGAACTTTCTTACCATTCGGGAGAGAAACCTTTCTCTCATGGGTTAAGGCTAAGGAACCTTCATTACCTTTAATGAAAAATCTGGAGTAAATGAGGTTGATACGAAGTTTGACAAAATGACTAAATTTCATAAAAATGTGAAATAGCACAAAATGAGCAAATTTGAAAAATGGTCAAGTTTGACGAAATGACTAAACTTCATAAATGTGAAATCGCACACAATGAGTGAATTTCCGAGATTCGTAGTTTTGTGCAACTTGCAATGTGCCCCATATGTACAAGATGAGGCAAGTGAAAGATATTGTGTTACCGTATCATGGTAATGTGGAAAGCTTAAGTGAAACCTGAAAGCTTCCGAGCTGAAGTAAACATGAATCATTGTCATCTTGGAGAGCTTCTCATTAGAATCCTCTCATCTTGATATCAAAATCTGGGTCGGTGAGTTTCTTGAAAACCTGTCTTTGAGAATGGATGATGATATTATGTATGACACATGATGATCATGACTCTGAAAATGCTTGGTGTTTGGATTTGCAATGATGGAGATTTTCAATTAAAACCAATGATGCATTGTAGATGCGCAAATATTTACTAAGCTTTCTTTATGAATGTCTTTCATCTTGCCTGATGTGATCTTACATCATCGTCGAAAAAAAGATGTTTTCCATTCCTGGATTCCTTTGCCCCTTAGAACAATTATATGAGTGAATGATCTATTTACCCCCCAATTGTGGTCACAAAATTGCATATTCTCAACAAGAGTCTTTAAACCATGTCTGTCGTAAGATCCATACTCATTAATGTTTAACGGTTGGTCCTTAAAGAAAACTCTTATCAATTTGTAGAGCTTGACAAGATATATGATGATCTTTGTGTTATTATTATAACTCCGTTATTATTTCCCTTTTCAACTTGGAGAAGTAGAATGTGTAGGAAGAAAAGTGGCTTTTTAGCACGAACGATGGTCTTATGTGGAGGTTAAGGTGAAGAAATAATACTATCTGAATGGTTCTTTAAGGTAATTGGAATCCATTGATATGGGATGTGAAAAGTAGAGTAGTTCAGAAAAATGCCCGGTAATGACACTGTTGAGCAAATTCTTTGCGGGACTCGATAGTGCCAATAACGAAATCAACGCCTTATCCAACAAGCATGACCTCAAATGTTGCCCCAGCTCTCATGATGTGTGGAGTTGCTCTTGAGAAACTTGAGAATTTGTCGATATTGCTTGGGATTTCTTTGTCGCCCCCTTGTTCATTGGGATGGTGAACTGTGCCTTCATTCTAAACCGCCTCTCCGTGTTTTCAGTTTAGACTCCATGACTCCCATTTTTCATTTTTTTGTTCTCTTTTTTTTTTTTTTTTCGGTCGAGACTTGTTTGACTGCGATTTTCAGTCATTTTCATGCGGCGTAAATAGTTGTTGCTACCTACGCCCGATTACTTCTAACTAAAATGCAAAGACAAATGGCTACTAGCACTATTCGTAACTTCAGCCATTTGTAGCTAAAGACAGCGGAATAGAATTTACATTGACCTTTTTTCTTTTTTTTTTCTTTTTATTTTTATTTTTGAGAGTCATGGGTATTGATGTGATGAAGACATCATGACCGTTGATCTGACTTTGAGATTGATGAATGAAACTTGACTTGATCTCGACCGTAGCAATGATCTGAAATGTTCTTTTGTTCTCATACTTCTTCTTTTTTATGAATGAGGTTCTCTCGTTTTGGAAGAATATTTGAGATGACTAGTCTTTTGATGCCGAGAAATAACCTTCTAATGTTTGTTCGGCCAACGGTTGAGGCGACATTTCTCTGAAATAATCTCACTGTCGAAGGGCCACATCGAAATTGTTTTCACAAGATTTGGCAATGTCTTCGAGATAGCCACTATCCAGTCTTCTTTTTAGCTCATCAATGACATTGTTTATGTCATGGCTTGGTGAAAGAGTTTTGAAATAGAGAAGAGAATGCTTGAACTGTGGTGTGGTATTTTGCTGAAGGATGCCAAAGTGCACATTTACCCCTTCTTATTTCAAGATAAAGAATAACAGAGGTCCATTGCAACAAAGACTGTACCCTAGATTTTGGACTAAATCTAGATAACTTTAACTTTCAATTTATCTTGGCAAGCTCTCAAAGATTCGAGTAAAAATTCAAAGATTTCTCCAATTATTCATCAATTTGTATTGATCAACGTATTAGACACTAGACACAGCTTAAAGATGACTTGTGAGAAATTGTCTTTTCATATCACAAATTGGGGTCGTCAGCTTTTCTTCACATCATAAAATTGTTCTCAAACTCCTTGATGTCCACTTCTCAATTTGCAAGATGTTTTTATTTGTCGGCGTTCCACGTTTATGAATGAAAATGTACTGATTTATGCATGAAAATGTACAGTTTATGAATTAAAATGTATAGTTTATGAATGAAAATGTACAGTTTATGAATGAAAATGTATAGTTTATGAATTAAAATGTATAGTTTATGAATGAAAATGTATAGTTTATGAATTAAAATGTACAGTTTATGAATTAAAATGTACAGTGACGCGTCTTGAAAAAAAATGAATGAATGCCAAAATTAGAAAGAAATATGATGAATGTGAATATCATAAAACAAAAAAAGAAAGAGCACCAATTAGTACAAATTATATACACAAAAGTGTTCAAGTATCAATAACAAATGATTTAATTGACAAATAATGAATGAAATAACTCCCTTTGAAAAACAATGTTGACCGATTTCAGATCACTCTACCGGTGTCATCTAGCTCGGTGCGATCACTTGGGTGCCTTGGTTGCACGTCGGGCTAACTTGTGCGGCTAGCCAATCTCGTGCGATCTTCAGCCTTCCTAACATGTCGCTAGAGTCTTGCACTTGTTCCTCCGAGAATTGATTTGTTGTTTCCACTGCCCACTTTTGATGCTGAAAAATTAATCTAAACCAAGACGAAACATATCCTAGGTAGATTGTACAATATGACTAGAATGTGAGACACGAATCATACCTAGAGGTGAAAACAAAATAATGGGTAGGGAAACCTAAGGTCGATTCTAAGTGTTAGGCACGGGTGAACTATATGTATGGATAGGGCTAAGCAAAAGGCTGAGGGTGGTTCCCGAGTCCCATCATTGAATAATGATGGCCCAATCCTTACCCACGAGGGACATGTAAGGAATGGATTAACCCGGGTCGTAGGTTTTCGTGAGTCCATGCGGGGAATATTAATCCCACGGGGCTAGCACTACTTCCCTACTAGGAAACAATGAAGGCTTGGATAATAACATCTCACAAGTACAACGACACCGTATTCCGTTTAGAAAGAACTTGTGTTGTTTAGAGCTCGGGTAGGAAGCTCAATGATATGAATGCAACAAGTATATGTTTGTGTGTATGTGTGAGTGTGAATTAGAATATGTACAATGGAAACACAATAAAAATAAAACGGTAAAATCAAGCAAATGTAGCGACGTGGTTTTCGACAGGAGTCGCCACCAATCTTTTTCCTAGGTCGATTGGGAACCTGAAAATGGTCTACGAGAGATCTGGAGTCGTTTGTCAGTTAAGTACAAAAAAGGTTAATTTTCGTACGCTCAAAAATTGATACCACGGTTATTTTTATAAATTTTGCTTGATTTTAAGAAATAAAGAGAAAGACAAATAATAACACTAAAAAATAAAATAGAAAAAGGATTCTTAGTAATTTACATAGATAAGAAAACTCAAAATATCTTGAAATAAAAATTAAAATAATTTAGATTAACATAATCCGGCCACAAAAATATTAATTTATTTGCTTGATTCTCATAGACGGCCTAGTGCCTAAACTGTTAGTTTTGAAACTTGTTAAGTGACTTGACTGAAACTTCTGAAAATGTGATTACCTAAGTAATATGAAGAAAAAAAGAAAGGACAGAAATAGACTTTTACCCAACAAAAATAGAAGAAACAGACTTCTTCTTCTTCCTTGGTCTGCAACTCGCGTAAGTGTGGAGCTCAAACTTGGCTCTGGCAGGGATGCCACCGGACGGCGTCGACAGCGGTGCGGATCGGCTGGGCAGTGGCTGTCGAGACTGGTGGTGGTCGGTAGAGCACACACGGAGGCTTGCAGACGCGGTGCGCGGAGGGAGAAAAGATGGCCGACGAGGCGGGAGTGGTTCGGGCACGGCGGAAGAGAGGCTCTCGGACGAGGGAAACAGCAGGCAGTGAACAGGCGGCGTCCGGCGAGTCTGCTGGTGGCGGTGGGAGCGAGAATGGTGGTCTAGATCTTCGGATTGGAACGGGTTGGCTCGCCGGACTCGGCGTGCCGCGGTGGTGCTAATGAGGTCGTAGTTTTGTGACGAGAGATGGACGTGAGTGGTGGTGGAGATAGTGAGGCCAGGGACTGGTGATGAGAGGTGGAGGAGGAGGAGCCAAAAAATGTTGTTGAGTCGAGGAGCCCGGGAGAAGCGTGAGCTCTGTTCTCTTTTTTTTTTTTGTTCCAATCTTCAATCCAATTTATAGGTTAATTGGAGACTTCCATTAGCACAAGCTTCATCCTTTAGTCTAGTCTATGAGAATCAGGAGTGATTCATGGGAGTGATTCATGTAACTGGTTAGAGCAGTGAGTTGCCACCATGTTTGCTGGCGTAAAAACAGCAAGACTTTCATATGCCCGCTTCTTTTCTCGCTTTTTTTTCTTTTTTTTTGTTTTTGTCTTCTTTTTAAAAATTTTAATTAAATAAAGCACCCCTTAAATCTTAGATTATGACAAAAAACATATAAAATAATAAAAAAGACAAAAAAATACTTGAAGTAATGAAAATAATAAAAATAACATGAAATAACAAAAATGACAAAAAAATACATAAAATGACATGAAATAATAAAAATGACGAAAGTTAACGAAATTAACAAAGACACACGAAATAAAAAAAATCATGAAAATAACGAAAGTGACAAAAGTACACGAAAATGATACAAACTACGACAAATAATGAAAAATGACGAAAATCACGTAAAATACACAAGTGGTAAAAATCACATAAAATAAAGACAAAAATCACACAATAAAAATACGGAAAAATACCGAAATGAAAAACCTAAATTACTACTCCGGACAAAATCGGGTGTCAACAAAGACTTACACTTGTGCATAAGGCACATTATGTCATTGAGTGCTTGCCATTTCAATGGGGCAAGGCTCACTTGGTATGCTATCCGGATTACATTTTTGTAGCGACGGGGGTTTCGACGGAGTCGCCACCAATCTTTTTGAGTTAAGCCGATTGGGAACCTAAACTAGTCCACGAGAAACTCGAAAGTCCGTTAGTCAATTACGTACAAAAAACGATTAATTTTCATACGCCCGAAAATTGGTACCACGAGTTAATTTCTATTTTTCAATTCACTTGATTTAATTTTCTCGAGCAATGTGCGCAATTAATCAAAGAAAAAAAAGAGGAAGAAATAGAGAGGCGCACCATTATCTATGAATGAATACAATAAAGATGGATAAGAATATTAAACAAAAGAAAACAAAAAAAAGAAAATAATAATAAGAAAAAGAAAAGAGCTACATGTCCTAGGAAATGATGTCCCGTGGCTATAAATGTAGCAATACATGTTTTTTTTATGAATACAGCAGGCACGAAAATAGCAAAGATGATCAAAATTGAATATAAGTCATGTCATCAAAAATGTCCACATGTGAATTGGGTATTACTAATTCATCAAAAAAGAGACTAAAATAAGATTCATCTAAAGTTTGACCATTGCATCAAATACATTAACTCCTTTACAAGAGTGCTCTAAGTGCAACATGCTAAATGTCAGGGGTTTTAATAAAATAAATGATAAAGGATAGGGACCGACTGTAATTGTACCAATTCAAACAAAAGAGCTTCTTCCCCAATGTTGCAACTCACGTCTCCTGTGATTTCCGATTATGGTTTGGCCTGAACAGAGGCTAAACGACGAACTTTGGCGAGAAACGATGGAAGACTAGCCGAAGAACTGGCTAATTGTACGAAAACAAAACTGATCTTGGGAGCGGAGTAGCAAGACTCTAGCAAAGACCAGCAAACTGATCGGATGAAACACGACGGCCGCCGGAATTTCGTCGGAGAAACGAACGATGATGGAACAGATGGTGAGGCGAGACAAATTCGGAAGTAACTGGAGGCAACAGGAGCACCACTGGAGATGCGAGATTCCTCTCCGCGACTTCAAATTTTGATGGAATGTTTGCTCTATGAATTTTGCTCTCCTGATTCTTGAAAATTGCTCCCCTCGTTTGTTGCTGAAATTGCTTGTTTTTATAGATGAAAAATCAACTGCTCCACTCCTCCATGATGTTGTAAACTGCTTTGATCGTGCGTAGATGGAAGCTCCGCCAGCCTGCAATTGCCGCCGGCCATCACGATCGAGCAGATCGTGTTTCTTCCTGCAACAAACATTTTTGAGGGAAAATAATTAATTTAATCCATAACTTTGCAATATCGTCAATTTAACCCCAAACTTTCCAATTTCAATCCTAAAGACCCATTTTCTTTATAATTAGCCACTTAGACCACTGAAATTCCTCTAAGCTCCTAAAACTCGGGACAAAATTGGGTGTCAACAGCTGCCCCCCTTTGCATGATTTATGAGAAATGAAGCGTGCAAAGCAAATTGGCCCAAATTTTGTCTCGCGAATAACAAATACTTTTCGTTATTCGTGAAGAAAAGAAACTTTTCATTTCTTCGCCTCAATAAGAACCTTCCTATTGAGTTGAATAGCGGAAACTTTCCCGCTATTCGAGGCTAAGGAACCTTCCTTACCTCAAAGTTGTGAGGTCCAGAACTTTCTCGTTTCCTCTAATAAAAACGATAAATGAAGCGAAGGAACCTTCCTTGCTTCTCTCAATAAGAACCTTCTTATTGAGTTGAAGAGCGGAAACTTTCCCGCGATTCGAGGCTAGGAACCTTCCTTACCTCGAAGATGTGAGGCCGAGAACCTTCTCGTTTCCTCTGATAAAGACGATGAACGAAGCGAAAGAGCTTTCCTTGCTTCTCTCAATAAGAACCTTCCTATTGAGTTGAATAGCGGAAACCTTCCCGCTATTCGAGGTTAAGGAACCTTCCTTACCTCAAAGAAAAATCTTTGCTAGGTAGAGAACTCTCTCTTTACCACCTAGTTTCGGTTGTGAGGTAGGGAACCTTCCTTTTGCCACCTCAAATTGCTTTTCCTATCTTATCCGTCTCCGAATTTGGGTTACTAGGTAGAGAACTTTCTCTTTGCCACCTAGAGTTGAATTGCGAGGTAGGGAACCTTCCCTTTTTGCCCCCTCGGCTTGTTGTGAGGTAGGGACCCTTCCCTTACCTTTAGTGAATATCTGGGTAATTTGAGATTGATGAGAAGTTCGACAAAACGACTAAACTTCCAAAAATGAGAAATCCGACAAAATGAGTGAAATTTCCAAAAATGCGATGAAGTCTTGACAAAATGACTAAACTTCGAAAAATAACATGAACCTTCTTACCATCTTGGATTGCGAGATGAAACTTTTCTCTGTGGGAATAGATTAAGGAACTTTCCTTACCTGTCTTGATGAAAATTTTGGTTGATCTGGAAAATGTTAAAAATAGTAAGAATTTTCTTACCATACCGGAGAGAAACCTTTCTCTCGACCTTAGGCAAAGTACCCTTCATTCTCTTCGAGCGAAAGATATTCCTAGTTGATATCCTCGATCCCAGATTGCCTTACTTGATTACCGTTGATCCAAGTCTTTCTGGATGGCTCCTTGAAAACCTGTATTTGAGAATTAGTGATGACAAAGTGCATGATACATGATGCCCATGATGCATGACTTTTAAAATTCCTGATGCTTGAAGTGATTTATGAAACCCTCATAAAATCCAAAATGCTCTTCAAATGGTGCATGACAACCTTTTCTTAAGCTTACCCCATGAATGCCTTTTATCTTGTTCAAGGTGTTCTTACCTTGCCTTCAAAAGTTTTTCCTTCTCCCCATTTTCTTTTTTTGATTCTTTTGGCCTTGAAAACAATCATATGAGTGAATAATTCATTTGCCCCCCAAATGTGATCATAAAATCGTCCCTCCTCCTCAAATGTCTTTAAACTATATCCTTACGTCCGATCCATGCTCATTAATGTCAATGGTTGATCCTTAAAGACGACTCTTATCAATTTGCAGAGCTTGACAAAATATATGATGGTCCTTGTGTAATCATTAAAATCTGTTACTCTTTCCCTTTTCCACCGAAGAAGTAGAATGTGCGGGGATAGCGAAAGGGCTTCTTACTATGAAAGATATTTTTGGGTGAACTTCGAGGTGAAGAACAAACATCAGTTGAAAGAATTTTGTAAGGTTAATGTCGTCCACTGATGTGAGATTGGTGAAAATAGGGTGGTTCAGGCGAAAGGCCTTGTAATGTCACCACTCAGCGACTTGACTTCTTTGAAAAACCTGGTAGTGTCCATCACGAAATTATCGCCTTATCCAATGAGAACAACCTCAAAATGTTGCCCCAATTCTCATAAAGTGTGGAATTGCTCCTCGAAACTCGAAAAGTGGTTGATAGTGCTTGAGATGTATGTTGCCCGTGGGTCATTGAGCGGGTGAAAATTGTTCCAATCCATGCCTTCATTCTAAACCGCCTTTGCAGGTTTTCAGTTTAGATTCCATGACTCACCATTCTTTCATTCATCTTTTTCTTCTTTTTTTTGCCTTCCTTTTTTTTCTGGGCCGGACCTTGTTTGACTTGCGTTTTTTAGTCATTTTCATGCGAGCGTAAATAGTGGTTGCTACCTAGGCCCGATTACTTCTGATTAAAATGCAAAGACAAATGGCTACTAGCGCTACTCATAACTTCAGCCCTTTTCGAGCCAAAGACAATGGAATAGAATTTACTTTGACTTCTTATCTCAAATGCCCCCCATTTTCGGATAATGAGGTTCTTTCCTTTGAAGGAATCCTTGTGGTGAATGGAAAGTCCATGGTCAAAAAGAGCTTTTCTGAAGGTTTGTTTGGCCGACCCCTTTTTGTAGGTGACACTTCTCTGGAAAATGAACTTCACAACAAAAGTTAAAGAGCCACACTGAAATCACTTCCATTAGATATAGCGACGTCTTCGAGATAACCACTACCAAGTCTTCTTCTTAACTCGTTAGTGACACTCTTTATGTTGGGACTGGGTGGAAGGATATTGAAAAGAGAACATGGGTTCTATGATGCGATATTTTTAGCGAAGGATGCAAAAGTGCGCATTTCACCCATTCTCGTATCAAGGAGATAATATGAGATATCCGTTCCAACAAAGACAAGATCCTGATTCCGGACTCAACCTAGAGAATTCGACTTTCAAGCTATATTGGCAAGCTCTCAAAGATTTGAGTGAATTCAAAGACTTCCCCAATTAATCACCAATTTGCATAGATCCACGTGTTAGGCCCAGCTCAAAGACTACTTGTGAGAAATTGTATTTCCATGCCATGATCGGGGGTCATTGAACACTTCACATCACAAAATTGTTTTAAAGGTCCTTAATGTTCACATTTTTTTTTCATGTGTTTTTTTTTGCAACATGCTCCCACTTTTAGAATTTGCAATTATGAGTCTCGAGAAACAAATGATTGAATGCATGAATGACGTGCAATTTTAAAGATGTGTCATTATCGGTTAGAAACAAATATGATGCATGCGAATGCCATGAGAAAAAAAAAAAAAAAAACACCAATTAGTACAAAGTGATAATGTACAAGTATGAATAACAAATGATGGAATTGTCGATTGATGAAAGAAATGGCTCCCTTTATACAAAAATCTCATGTTTATCGGTCGAGTGTAGAGTCCAGTACGTGTTCCACCAAGAATTTGATATTGTCTGTTCTTCTGAATCCTTCCCACGACTAATTTGATATCTCCAGTGTTCATACTTGATCCTATCTGAAATCGATTCATGCTAACCACAATCCACACAAATTATAGCATATGACACGTTTGCAAAGCCAACGATGAAATAATGAGGTTAGTGACACAAATGAAAAAAATGTTACTGATTCACCTCAAGCAAACATCGAGTGTCCTATTCTATTCAGGTCAAATCTAGTGGAAAGAACTATGGTCATTATATGCACGGGTGGATTTTGAAAGAAAGGTCAAAGGTAGGTTCCCGGATCCCATCGTTGAAAAGCGACGGCCCAATCCTTACCCACGAGGGACATGTAAGGAATGGATTAATCCGAGTCGTAGGTTTTCATGAACCCATGCGGGGAATATTAATCCCACGGGGTTAGCACTACTTCCCTACTAGGAAACGGTGAAGGCTTGGAGAGTAAAATCTCACAAGTACAACAACACCATATTCCGCTATGAAAGAGATTGGTTTTGGTGGAGCTCGGGTAGAGAACTCCATGTCATGTATGTCACAAAACAATATAACATGTAAAAAAAGAGTGACAAAGCAAAAAAAATAAAATAAAAATCAAGTGAAGAAAAAATAAAACAAACCCTTGATGTGGCCAGACTGTCCCCAGCGGAGTCGCCATCTGTAGCGACGGGGTTTTTCGACGGGAGTCGCCACCAATCTGTTTGAGTTAGGTCGATTGGGAACCTGAACTGGTCTACGAGAAACTCAAAAGCCCGTTAGTCAATTACGTACAAAAATGATTAATTTTCATACGCCCGAAAATTGGTACCACAGGTTAACTTCTATTTTTCATTCACTTGATTTAATTTTCTCGAGCAATGTGCGCAATTAATCAAAGAAAAAAGAGGAAGAAATAGAGAGGCGCACCATTATCTATGAATGAATACAATAAAGATGGATAAGAATATTAAACAAAAGAAAACAAAAAAAAGAAAATAATAATAAGAAAAAGAAAAGAGCTACATGTCCTAGGAAATGATGTCCCGTGGCTATAAATGTAGCAATACATGTTTTTTTTATGAATACAGCAGGCACGAAAATAGCAAAGATGATCAAAATTGAATATAAGTCATGTCATCAAAAATGTCCACATGTGAATTGGGTATTACTAATTCATCAAAAAAGAGACTAAAATAAGATTCATCTAAAGTTTGACCATTGCATCAAATACATTAACTCCTTTACAAGAGTGCTCTAAGTGCAACATGCTAAATGTCAGGGGTTTTAATAAAATAAATGATAAAGGATAGGGACCGACTGTAATTGTACCAATTCAAACAAAAGAGCTTCTTCCCCAATGTTGCAACTCACGTCTCCTGTGATTTCCGATTATGGTTTGGCCTGAACAGAGGCTAAACGACGAACTTTGGCGAAACGATGGAAGACTAGCCGAAGAACTGGCTAATTGTACGAAAACAAAACTGATCTTGGGAGCGGAGTAGCAAGACTCTAGCAAAGACCAGCAAACTGATCGGATGAAACACGACGGCCGCCGGAATTTCGTCGGAGAAACGAACGATGATGGAACAGATGGTGAGGCGAGACAAATTCGGAAGTAACTGGAGGCAACAGGAGCACCACTGGAGATGCGAGATTCCTCTCCGCGACTTCAAATTTTGATGGAATGTTTGCTCTATGAATTTTGCTCTCCTCGTTTGTTGCTGAAATTGCTTGTTTTTATAGATGAAAAATCAACTGCTCCACTCCTCCATGATGTTGTAAACTGCTTTGATCGTGCGTAGATGGAAGCTCCGCCAGCCTGCAATTGCCGCCGGCCATCACGATCGAGCAGATCGTGTTTCTTCCTGCAACAAACATTTTTGAGGGAAAATAATTAATTTAATCCATAACTTTGCAATATCGTCAATTTAACCCCAAACTTTCCAATTTCAATCCTAAAGACCCATTTTCTTTATAATTAGCCACTTCGAAATTCCTCTAAGCTCCAAAAACTCGGGACAAAATTGGGTGTCAACAGCTTATGTCTGTGTGTATGTGCGGGTTTGACGTATGATGAACTATACCGGTTTCCATGTTTCAATCGCATGTACATGTATGTATTCAACTCCACAACTTTATTCTATGATGTTAGTATAGTACTTGCCCATTTCGGTGGGGACAGCTTGCTTGTGGATATCCGCCGTGTATGATATGCTATTTGGCGTCTGTGTGTTTGAATTCGGTGCAGATTTTCGGGCAAACGTGTCTCGGGATAGCGATCTACGAGATTTTCAGCTTTTCGGCAGCAACCGGACACCAACTTCAAAGCGTTATAACTTCCTTGTTTCATGTCGGGGTCATCTAATAGTCCGTTTCATAGCCCAGAAACGAGGAAGAGGCTGAAGCGGTTCTTGACCTGTATGAGTTCTACAAGTTAAGTTATAAGCACTGGAAGTCAACAACCTCAACTGCGGAGCAAGAAAATCGGGAACGAACTGTTTCCAAGCCGCGTCGAGGGTGATTTTCATCTTCATAAGGGTCACCTTCGGAGGAAATTTTATGGGCTGGGTTATGGATTCCACCACACTGGGAGTGTTTTCAATTTCCGCTCCCGTTCTGGTAGTCACACCGTCGCTTCGAGCCGCCGCGCCCCACGCAGCTTCCTCTTTCCATCCGGGCCGGGACGCGACAATGCTCTTCGTAGCGGTGACGCCAGCGTGGTGTCGGTGTCTATAAAGACATTATTTGGGCGTTTGATCCTATATATATCAGTATGTCCTCCCCCCACAGCGGAGGATGCGATGGGCCCCTGCGCTCCGTTTTGGGCTTTGTTTGGAAAAAGCCCAAAAGCTGGCCCATTCTTTTTGGGCTTTGGCAGTTCAGGAGTGTGAGTGGCATTTTGAATTTGTGCCATTTTTAATTATGGGGTGAGTTGCGCAGCTTTTCGCCTTCCCCCTATTTATACACAAAGCTACATGCGAAGTCAGTTTTCCTGACCTTTCGCTACTTTCGCTCTGGTTTTGAGTTTCCGGCGAATTTTGAAGATTTTTCCAGTGAGATTTGAAGAGTTCCGTCGCGCAATCCTCCATTTTCGCTTCTACAAGTCGAATCGGTAAGAGTTCTTTCCTTTCTTGTTTTTTGGCGAATACGTAGTTTCGTAGTACGCGTCGCTTGGGTTCTTGGGCTTAGGGTTTTGATTTTCGAATTTGTGACTGATTTTGTAGATGGCTCCCAAGAATCCAAGCAACCCCGGTGTAGGTCCCGACATCGGGGAGTTGTGGCCCCGAACGTCACTATCGGAGAAGAAAATGGCCAACATTTGTAGAAACCACCACGTTTATACGAGGGTGGTTTGTGGGCTATCTCCGACAGACGTGTTGAAGAAGGCAGGGATGAAGTTAAGCAACGGGGCCTTAAGGGAGCAGACTATGGTGGTGTACGAGGCCCAGTTAAAAGTTGGACTGAGGCTCCCACTCTGCTTCCTGTTGCGATTGTGTGAAGGGTGGGGTTTACCCGGCCACTGGCCCCGAACGTCTTTACCACTATAAACACGTTTATAGTGGCTTGCTACCTGGCGAGGACGGTGGCGCCTGCGAGTTGTTTCAGCAGTTTTACACGCTGAAGAGACCTGTTGGCCACCCCTTTTATCAGCTTACCCCCGAGGAGGTTAAGGTGGGCAACAAAATGGTGAAGATCGGCGTGTTTGCCGACACCACCAGTTCGTGGGGAAGCTGGAAAAGTTCATTCTTCTTCATCTTGAAGGAGGACAGTTGGGGGTTCCCTGCATACTTCATCAAGGAGAAGGATGTCAGGGTGTCTGTGAAGCCCTTTGTATGGCCGGGGAGTGAAGGGAAGAAGGTCCTCGATACCCTGTGCGAGTGGATCTGCGCAGTGGTGAGGATCGAGGACTGTGATGGTTCATTTCCCTTCACTTTGTCGAGTATGGACGAAGTAGTGCTGAGGAGGGTGCAGATCAGTAGTGCCTACCAGCTCGTGGGACATGTGGACATGCTGGAGAACTGGGTCGAGGGCCTGGATGGAGACCTAATCGAGCGCTTCGAGAGCTCTTTTAGGAACCCTAGACGTCAGTTGCTTTCCTTTCTTTTGTTAAGTCCATTGTTTGTAATTGTATTTGTAATCTGTTTTTTGGATTTGCATTGCAGTTCCAATGACGAAGGTGAGCATCTTGTTTGCCAAGAAGAAGGACCTGCAAGAGGCCGTCATTAAGAAAATATCGAAGAAGTGCGCCATGGAGCCTGTTCAAGGAGTCTACGAGGGGTCCTCCGAAGGACCTCCGAAGGACCCTCGAAGGCCGAGGCTCCTCAAATGTCCGAAGCGGTGGTGACAAAGGTGCAACCCATCAGTGTGGTTGCTCCTCAAGTCACCATCGAGAGCTCTGGCGACTCAGAAGAGCCAAGCCTTCGAAGAGAGCGCCCTCGAATTGAAGGTACGGCTCTGTTCTGTTAAGTGTTGTTTACAGGTTTAGGAGATTATTTCTGATTTTCGAATAACTCCTACTTTTCGTTTTGTAGGGGGTCACGATTTGGACGTGTCTTCGGACAGCTGTCCTACCCCGGCGTTGGACAAGGGGAAGGGGTTGGCCCTTGCAGGGAAGCCCTCGAGCCCTGTCAGAGGTTTCGGGGAGCCTGTAGAGTCCATGAAGATTCCCAAAACGCTCGAGGGAATCGACCCAAGGTTTGAGCCCCAGGTGTTTGAGGATTTTCGAAGGGAGTCTCGGGCAAATGCCTTCAGTCGCAAGGGCATGGACGTAAGAGAGACCTGGGACCCTGTCATGGGGTTAACTCGTAACGAGTCCATCCTCCTCGATGGCGACGAGGTGAGATTGAGGGTAGCTGAGGGTCTCCTCCTCCCTCGAGATCGGCATTACGTGAAGTACACGCCCGAGGGGACCACGGAGATGGCCACGGACTTGTGCCAGAGCGCGATTCGTGTAAGTGTCTCATCGATGCCTGTGTTTTTATTGATGAGGTTTGCGTATTATGCATCTTATGTTTTTCGTGCTTTTGATTTGTAGAAGTCCGGAGTGGCGCTTGGCCTTATGGAAAGGGCCGCGCAAGATGGAAAGGTCATCGAGGACCTTCAGGCAAAGGTGAGAAGCCTTGAGGCGAAAGCCAAAGCCTCTGAAGAAGTGGATAGCCTGAAGGAGGCCTTGGCACAAAAAGTGTCAGAGGTGTCCTCGATGACGAAGGCCATGGAGGGGAGGGAGGCTCCGCATTTTGCAGCCATAGGGCCTGTTCAGCACAAGGTTAAGTCCATCGAGGAGAGCGAGAAGGCCTTCAAAGCCCGCTTCCTTGAAGAAAGGGCTTGGGTCAGGGGTACAAGTTGGAGATTGAACAGATCTCTGGGGTGATCCAGAATCAGGAGACCCTCATCCGCCAGCTCAAGGACGGTAACGAGGAGAAGGGTAAGCTCATCGAGGAGCAATCCTTGAGGGTGGTGACTAATTTTGACACGTGTGCCACGGCCTTCGGGGAGGTGGTAGGCTCCACTGTAGGTGTATGTAGTGCTCAAAACCCATCCGACTTGTATTGGTTTTGGAACACCGCCATAATTATTTAATTAAAGAGGCATTGTTGATTATTATTATTGTCTTTGTTTTTGCGTTAATAAAGAACAAAATAATAATACAACGTTGGAACATACGATGTTCCTAAATGACCCTAGTCAAGTGTTATAAAGAACAAAGGTTGATATAACACATGCGAGACTAGCATAAAGGTAGATTCACGTGGGACGTGGAATATAACTTTTGATTTCATAAGTAGTTGTAATGGTCCAACCACTTGATAGAACTTAAATAATCGTGACATGATTATTGCAAGTTCTACACATAAACCACTGATGCGTTTAGTCCTCTGACCTGAGAATATGAAGATCTTCTC
This sequence comes from Stellera chamaejasme, assembly GCA_024586325.1. NCBI lineage: Eukaryota > Viridiplantae > Streptophyta > Magnoliopsida > Malvales > Thymelaeaceae > Stellera > Stellera chamaejasme. Next base: position 49,768,874 of record CM044981.1, on the reverse strand, counting down.
GTAGTAAGCTGCATACTTTGATTCTATGTGCTATCCCTTCTTGACCGAAGGAGAGTGCTGGTTTTGAGTGTCTAGCGAATTACGGAGCAAGACTATCATATGTCGAGACAAGATTCATCACTTCCATGTCACGGGAGTTTATTCTCCTTGGCCAGATTGAACGCGGTTTAATTAAAGAATATGATGAAAGGACATGACATGTGCATTAGTGTGGTTTGGTTGATAGGTAAAAGTTCCGTCGCGTTTTAAACGAATTCTATATTACTTGGGTAACAGTGATGTGTTGCTAGATACCGCTCACCGTCAATAATTATGTGTGAGAAATCATAATTATTGCCAACGTAATAAGAACCTCTGGTCGCACGCTCAATGAGTGAATTATGGAGTATTTTAGCAAGAGACAAAAGTTAGGTGACTTAAGTGTCAGCTTTGTAAAATCTGGACACTTAAGTAATATGATAAATCATGGATAGGGACTAGGGTTGTAATTAAGCAAATAGTTTGTCAAATTGAAACCCTAGCCGCCTAGCATGCTTTGCGCACAAATATATGTGCACTCCCTCCGAGTCCTGGATGTGACAGTTAATCAATTAATTTGTTTAGTTTGGAACTGAAAAATTATCAGAAAAATTCAGAAAACTCACTAGGATTTTTCTCTCCTGTCTCTGGTGATATGTTCTTCAAGGAATTGTTGCTAGCGCAACAGAAGTAAGAACAGAGACTCTGCAATTGCTCGCGCGTGGATACCGTAGAGGATCTGTAGATTCAGTCTGCCGGAAGAACACAATTCAAGTGATTTTCTGGTAATCTCTTGAACAATAATTATACTGTTTCAGATTGTACATGGATCCTGGAAGGGTTTTTTTATTTTTTCGCTGCGTTATTTGATGCTACAAACCCTAACAGTGGTATCGGAGCATCTTGTACAATCCAATATAATTATATGTATGCAATTAATTGTTTCTATATTGAAAAATTGTTGCATGTTAATAATTGGAGAAAAATTAATTAAAATCGGATTTTGAATTAATTTTTTGTCTAATTATTCTGTATTCTTGGTAAATTTTGGCAAAAATTAAATTGGAAAAAACAATATGTTACTGTTTATGTTTTTTTAATTCGGATGAACAGTACTCCACGTCTTCGACGCCACCGTCGCGGCAATCCGCCCTTTGGATAGCGGTGGAAGTAGCATGGATGGCTAATCGGCAGCGAGACGCATCCAGTGGCGATGGCGTAGTAATCGGAGGTAGGGAACGTGGCGGCGGCGATGGACGGTTGAAAACGGCTGCGGCGGTGAAACCCTAGCCGAGCTGTGCAACCATTGGCCGGGCCAACGAGGCTCACGCTGTGCCCGCCAGCTGGGCCCGGTTCGCAGTGTCGCCAGTTCTGGGTTCCAGGTGTTTCGCCTGGTTCGGCCCGCCTGGTTCTTCTGTTGAACCGGCGCAAATGCGACTCCGCCCCGCATTTTAAAAATTGTGCAAATTAGCCTAGAACTTTGTTTTAAGCTTGAAATTAATTTCGGGGCCCTATTTAACAGTTTACCAAATTAATTCCGAAACTTAAGAAAAGTTCATAGAATTTTCTGGTAATATTTAAAATGGTCCCGTAACACTGTTTTAAAATTTTTTACACGAGATAAATTATAAAAATTACAGAAAGGTCCCTAAAAATTTAGTTTTTGCTCAAATTTAATCAGAACTTTATGAAAGCATTAATTGAATATCAAACTTGTTGAATGGGTGTTTTGGCATGTTTGGATGATTCTTTGATGCATGGTACATGGTTATAGCCCAGGATGAATGGATGTATTTTTGGTAAATACGACCTGCGCGTCGTGCCTCTTCTTATATTCTCATTGTAAAATTCTCTTCTCATCTACTCCCCTCTATGTAAAAGAGGTTTCTTAAATGTAATTTAATTGTAATGACAAACGACAAGAAGATTGGATCGAGAAGACTAAGGAAGAAAGGCGTCGACCCAAGAGACACTAGCAAGGAAGAGACTAGTATAGGTCTTTTTCTTTCTAGGTTTTATGGATCCCTTTGCTCGGGATACATCTAGATTGGGATATAACCGTGGTATGATCTATTTTCAGTAATAGATGGCATGTTTAGGTTGATTGATGCATGTTTAATCAACCGAAGAAATTTAAAATTGGTGAGACCAATTAAAATCCCTCAACGCATATCAAGCTCATGGTCTTCCATCGTGAGACACGTCGAATAGCTCGATCAACGTGTGGTAGGTTTCGCCATAGTGAGGTGCCACACTTAAAACTTGATTAAAGGAGAGTTCTAGGTGATGGGTCGTGCTTGACCATTCAACCAACACGGTTGTCAGTTTGGAGACCGATTGAGAGGGAGTTAAGTGAGTAGTTTTCGCCAAAGTGAGGTCTTTGCCGTAACTCCACTCAATGATACAAGAATTACACACGGTACAATTGGCAAGGTAGCCAACCTAAAGTTACCGTTATTCAAACACTAGCCAAAGCAGGTTTGAGTTGAACGGGGAACTCATGGATCTTGTCCCGTTAAGAATGTCTATTCGCTCGGACATTCCAAGGTGATAGTGAGGGCTATTATCTTGGAAGAAAATAGTGAGGGCTATTAATCAAAAGTCCTTATTAAAGGAGAAATTAAATAATTGTGTTCTTACTTTTTCGTATGTTTACTTGTTGTAGATAACCATGTCGCAAACCACACCCACTTTATCGTTACGACCTGCCCTCGAGAAGGAGAAGCTCATGAGACTAACTTTCTCTCTTGGTTTTGTAATCGAGAATTATCTTGACGCAAGAGAAGAAAGGTTATGTGCTCGAGGAGCCTCTGCACGATGAGCCGGTGGCTACTACTCCCGGAGCGGAGTGTGATGCTATCTTGAAGCATCGTGCTGACTCTGTTGAGGTCTCATGTCTCATGCTTATATCCATGGAGCCAACGCTGCGAAGCAACAAGAGGGAATGAGTGCTTATGATATGATTGAGCATCTCAAGATTCTGTTTGGCAAGATGGCAAGGCAAGAGAGGTTTGAGATATCCAGGGCGTTGTTTCAGTGTAAGTTGGCGAAGGCTCTCTGTTGTTCCTCATGTACTCAAGATGATTGGCTATATAGAGGACTCCGAAGTTAGATGCCGGTCTGTCACCTGATCTGGCCACCGATTTGATATTGCAGTCTCTCCCGGAGAGTCATAACCAGTTTGTTATGAACTATAATATGCATGATCTTCATAAGTCTCTTCCCGAGTTGCTCAATATGTTGCGAATATCTGAGCACAATGTTCGTAGAGAGAAGGTTGTTATGGTTGTCCGAACAACAGAGGGAAGGGAAGGTCCAGAAGGAATAGGAAGGGAAAGGGTAAGGCTAAGGTAGCCAAAACCGCTATCCCAGCTCCTACTCAAACACTGAAACCATCTGGGGGTTAGCAAGAAGGTGCAGAATTGCTTCCATTGCGGGAAACCGGGACATTGGAGGCGAGACTGCAAGCTCTGGATAGAGGAGACCGAGAAGGGCGCCATGGGCAACACTTGTATCCTTGTTATAGAGTTACATGTTGCTACTTCTACATCTTGGGTGTTAGGCACTGGATGTGGATCTCACATTTGTTCAAATGTGCAGGATCTAAGGAAAGTAGAACTTTGGTAAAGGGAGAAGTGGATCTTCGAGTTGGCAACGGAGCACGGGTTGCTTGCTATAGCTGTCGGATCCTACTTTATTACTTTACCCACTGGATTAGTTTTGGAACATGAAAACTGTTATTATGTACTGTGATTTCCAGAAATTTGATTTTGTTTCTTGTTTGGACAAGAAAGGTTTTTCATTCATTATAAAGAACAATGTTTGTTCCGTTTATTTGAATGAGATCCTATATGTTGACGCACATTTGAATAATATGTTCTAGACTTGCATAATCCAATCTATAACATCCAAGCTAAGAAGATCAAATCTAATGATTCAAACGAAACGTATCTTTGGCATTGTTGATTAGGCCACATAAACGAAACGCATAGCCAAACTCCATGAAAGTGGGATGTTGGACTCATTTGATCTCGATCATATGAGACTTGCGAAGCTTGTTTACTTGGCAAGATGGCAAGGGCACCATTCGCTGGAAACAGCGAAAGGGCCACTGAGGTGCTGGAGCTTATTCACAGCGATGTGTGTGGGCCACTGAGCACTCAGGCTAGAGGAGGGTTTCGGTACTTCATTACCTTTACTGATGATTTCAGTAGGTATGGTTATGTATACCTGATGACGCACAAGTCTGAGACTTTTGAAAAGTTCAAAGAATTTCATAATGAAGTACAGAATCAACTTGGAAAGAGTATTAAGAAACTTCGATCGGATCAAGGTGGTGAGTACTTGACCCAATAGTTTCTTATTGACCATCTGTGTGATTGTGGCTTTGTGTCACAACTCACTCCGCCTGGATCACCTCGGTTAAATGGTGTGTCCGAGAGGAGGAATCGGACCTTGATGGATATGGTCCGGTCTATGATGAGTCACGCTGATCTTCCAATATCCTTCGGGGCTATGCTCTTGAAACGGCAGCGTTTACACTTAACCGAGTTCCATCCAACACGGTACAAACGACACCATATGAGTTATGGCGTGGGAAGAGGCCCACTTGTCGTTTTGAGAGTCCTGGGGCTGCGAGGCTTATATGAAGAAGTTGATCACGAGATAAGCTCGAGTCCAGATCTCTTAAGTGTTCTTTTTTTGGGTACCCTAGTAAGACTAAGGGATACTATTTCTATGACACCGTTGACCCTAGTAATCGGCTTTTTCCTTGAGAGGAATTTCATTTCCAGAGGAAAGCGATGGGAGAGGCATAGAACTCGTAGAAATCGAGAACAAGAGAATACTTGATTCTTGAGAGGGAACATAAACAGAATCACATAGTAATGTAGTTGCACAACCTGTTCAAATAACACAAGACTTGCGTAGAAGCGGTAGAGCCCGAAATCAGCCAGAGAGATACTATGGTTTCCTCGTGACTGATTCCGGTGATGTATTGTCATTGACGACGAGCCGACATCATACCAGGAAGCTATATCAGGACCAGATTACGAGAAGTGGCTAGAGGACATGAGATCGAGATGGAATCCATGTCACAAAACCCAGTCTGGGACTTGGTCATTGCAGCTAATGGGGCAAAGCCCATAGGGTGCAAGTGTGTCTATAAAAGGAAGACCGACATGGATGGTAATTTAATTACCTATAAAGGGCGACTCGTTGCAAAGGGTTTCAAGCAAATTCATGGTATTGACTATGACGAAACCTTTTCGCCGGTTGCCATGCTTAAATCCATACGGATTCTTTTGGATATAGCCACATACCACGACTATGAGGTTTGGCAGATGGAAGTCAAAACTACTTTCTTGAATGGAAAGCTACTTGAGGATGTGTATATGACACAACCCGAGGGTTTTGTCGATCCTAAAAACGCTCATAAGGTATGCAAGCTGCAGAGATCCATTTATGGATTATAGTAGGCTTCTGAAGCTGGAATCTACGTTTTAATGAAGCAATAAAGGAGTTTAGCTTTATCAAGAACGAAGATGAACCTTGTGTATACAAGAAGGTTAGTGGGAGCGCTATTATCATTCGGTGTTGTATGTTGATGACCTACTTGATCGGATATGATATTCCTATACTTGATCTGTCAAGACGTGGTTAGGAAAATGCTTCGGATGAAAGACTTAGGTGAAGCAACCTATGTGCTTGGCATAAAGATCCATAGAGATAGATTGAACAGGTTGCTTGGACTAAGTCAGAGTACATACTTGGATAAAATTCTGAGGAGGTTTCATATGCATGAATCCAAGAGGGGATTCTTGCCTATGACCCATGGTACGCATCTTTCCAAGACGCAGTGTCCATAGACACGTGAGGAAAGGAAGCGAATGAATGGAATTCTGTATGCATCCGCAATAGGATCTATCATGTATGCCATGTTATGTACTCGACCGGATGTATCGTATACTTTGAGCATGATGAGTAGATTCCAGTCAGACCAGGTGAGAAACACTATGTGGCCGTTAAGAACATTCTTAAGTTCTTGAGAAGGACTAAGGATGTCTTCTTGGTCTATGGAGGTGAAGAAGAGCTTTGTGTAAAGGGTTACACAGATGCTAACTTCCAAACTGACGTGGATGATTTTAGGTCGCAATCTGGGTATGTGTTTTGCCTAAATGCTGGTGCTGTGAGTTGGAAGAGCTCAAAGCAGTAGACAGTCGCTGACTCTACAACATAAGCATAATATATTGCCGCCTCGACGACTGCGAAGGAGGTCATTTGGATCGAAAGTTCATTTCAGAACTTGATGTGGTCCCTCTTGCTCGAGATCCGATCCAGCTGCTGATTTGGTCGCCTTCGCATAACTCGAAGACAAAACTGGTCTTCGGTTGTTCGAGGGCGAAAGTGCTGAAACCCCGAACTTTTTGAAGCCAATTGTAGAGAGGGCTGTCCAGGTGGAGAAGGCCTTCGAGGCATTGATCGAGGAGGTCGTGGAGGGAAAAGCAAACGAAGGCATCCGCTTCACCGAGGGATTTCTACGTTGTCGACACCAAGTGGAGTCGACGGGTGAGTCCCTGCAGCTGGGGACACTCGATGCCATGAAGGTGGAGGAGCCCTCTAAAGAGGTTTTGTTTGAGTGGGGTAGGTCTGGGCAAAGGCTGGGGTCGACTTTCCTTATGACAATTTGCCCAGCCATGTAATAGAAAATGTTGTAGATTTACCTCCGAACGATGAGATCCCAAAGTAGTGCTTTGGGTTTAATTGTAATTAAGGATTGTGTTTTCACTTTACGAAGTAGTGAATATATATGTTTCTTTAGCATTAATGCTATTTGTTTGACGCATCAAAATTAGTCACATAACACGAAGATTTGAACTTCATTAATCGCGAAATGTGTAATTTATACGTAGTAAGGCTTCAAGTCGTCGACGTGGTAGTCGTTTTTAAGGACTTTGCCTTGGTGATCTTTGATTTTGTAGACGTCGTGCCTTTCTTTGCTGTGCACGACGTATGGTCCTGCCCATCTAGAGCGGAGAGCTCCATGTCCGAGGTTCGCACGTTGTCGTAGGGCCATGAGCCTAAGCCTAGCACCTTCGCGGAGTTCCTCAACGAAGTCCAGACGTGCTCGAAGGCCACTTTCGTTATGAGGGGCGTCGTAGTAGAGTGTTCTGACTGTTGGGACAACCACCTTGATTGGTAACAGGGCTTCGACACCGTAGACTAGGGAGAAAGGTGTTTCTCCTATTGGTCCTCGAGTAGTTGTTTTGTACGCTGGGTAATTCTTCTACCCACTTTCCTTTGACGGAATCGAGGCGCTTCTTTAGCCCCTCTTTGATTATGTGATTTGTAACTTCCACTTGACCGTTTGACTGTGGATGAGCTACGGGGGCGTAGAGCATTTGTATGTTCATCTTGTTGGCCCAATCCCTGAGTTTGGTGCTTGCAAACTGGGTTCCATTGTCCGTGATTATGGCCTTTAGAGTACCATATCGATATACGAGATCGTGCCATAGGAAGTGTATGACTTTGGAGGAGCTTGTTGTCTTTAATGGTCAAACTTCGATCCATTTGGTGAAGTAGTCTACTGCTACTATGCAAAATTTAAACTGTCATGGGGCCTTAGGCATTGGACTTATGAGATCGAGGCCCCATAATGCAAAGGGTATCAGGTAGGTCTCCGTGATTGCCTCGTTTGAAGGTTGTCGTTGGATGCGGGAGTTGAGCTGGCACTTGTGACACTTGCGCACCAGATCATTTGCATCCTTCCTTAATGTTGACCAATAACAGCCGAGGCGTAAGCATTTGTGGGCTAAGGCATCGGAGCCAATGTGTGCTCTGCAAACCCCCGAGTGGACCTCGTTCAAGAAGAATTGGGAGTCATCGAAGCTGATACACCTTTATAAAAGAGCAGAATACCCTTTACGCCACAGTGTTCCGTCTATGACTACATGGCGTGAGGATTGTGTCCTTACTTTCTTTTGGAACGCTGGTGGGCCATCGACGGTGCCTGTTTGGAGATATTGGAGGATTGGATGCCTCCAGTCAGTTATTGTGTTGGTGTCGATTGGCATGAATGGTGCTTATCGAAGTCTGTGCCAAAAGTTTCAAGGATGGCGGATGTCCTTCCTTTGGACAGCTTGTCAGCCTTGGTGTTTTGGTCTCTTGGGATCTTGTTGATATTCAGTTGTTCGAACTGTCCCTGCAGGCTTTTGACGAGGCTTAAGTATCTAGAGAGAGTGGGGTCTTTGCATTCATTTGTCCCCGTTACCTGTCTTACCACGAGTTGTGAGTCACTATGTATGGTCAGTCGTCGTAAGCCAGACTTGAGGGCTATTTTTAGCCCTAATACGAGTGCCTCGTATTCTGCCACGTTATTGGTGACAGGAAATTGAAAAGCCACTCGTAGGTTAGCTTCTATGCCGTGTGGACCCTTTATGTAGATGCCTCCTCTTGAGTGATCTGCGCTGGACGAACCATCTACGAACATGTCCCATTCCGGGGGACCCAAGTCTACTGAGGCAGTATTCGAGGGTCCCTATTCGAGAGGGTAGATGGATAGCTCAGCCATGAAATCTGGCAAGGCTTGTGCTTTTATTTCCCGTCGTGGCTCGAACTTAATATCGTATTCTCCAAGCTCAATACACCAACAGGCTAAGCGACCACTGTGTTCTGGTAGGTTTAGGATGTCCCTGATTGGCAAATCAGTCCTGACGATGATTGTGTGGGCTTGAAAATATGCCCGTAGCTTCCCAGCGGCGATGATTAGAGCATAGATCGTCTTCTGGAGTGGAGGAACCTCAGCTCCTCGTAGAGTGTGTCTCGTGTAGTAGACAGGTCATTGTTGTGGACCTTCTTCTTTAACGAGTACCGGAGAAACCGTGTCATTCGAAGTGGCGAGGTAGATGATGATCTCGTCTCCCATTCGAGGGCACTTCAGAGTTGGAAGATCGGAGATGTGTTTCTTGAATTGCTCAAAGGCCATTTGACACTCTGGTGTCCAAGCGAATGCCTTCTTCATGCGGAGCCATTCAAAGAAAGGTTTGCACTTGTCGCCAAGCTTCGAGATGAAGCATCCGAGGGCGACAATTCGCCCCGTCAACTGTTGGATTTCCTTGATGCTTTTTGGGGGTGCCATGTTGGTGATGGCCGATATCTTTTTAAGATTGACATCAATACCTCTTTCGGAGATCATGTATCCGAGGAATTTTCCCGCTCCAACAAAGAAGGAGCACTTGGCTGGGTTGTGGCGCATGTTGTATTGTCGGAATGACTGGAATGTCTCGTCAAGATCTTGTAGGTGATCATCGAAGGTCATACTTTTTACTATGACATCATCGACGTAAGCCTCGAGGTTGCGACACATTTGATGGGCGAAGACTTTGTTCATTAAATGTTGATATGTGGCTCCAGCGTTTTTAAGTCCGAATGGCATTCGAACGTAATAGTATATGTCGTCGCCTGTTGTGAATGTCGTTTTGAGGGCGTCGTTTAGGTCCATGTAGATTTGGTGGTAGCTACTTTTAGCGTCCATGAAAGACAAATACTTGTATTTGCAAGTGGCATCAACGAGTTGGTCGATGATTGGTAGTGGATATGGGTCCTTAGGGCAATTCCTGTTGAGGCCCGTGAAGTCGACGCACATACGGAGTTCCCCGTTAGTTTTGTCAGCTAATACTATGTAAGCAAGCCACTCGGAGTACTGAATTTCTTTTATTATTCCAGCATTGAGGAGCTTGGAAACCTCCTCTTTTACAAACTATTTTTTGAAGGGGGTCATACCCCTTTTCTTTTGTTTAACCGGCTTGGAATCCGGAAATACATTCAGTTTGTGGGTGATGACGTTGGGGTCGACTCCTGGCAGATCCTTCATCTCCCAAGCGAAGACATCCAAATTGGCCTCGAGGAGGTGAATAAGGCTTATCTTCTCCTTTTGCTTAAGATCATTCCCGATATTGAATTTTTTGCCCGGGACGACCTCCACCTCATCGGTGACGTCGCTGAGACGTGGTTGGTCATCTAGATCCATCGGGTCGTCCCTAGCCTTAGAAGTCTACGGGTCAGTGGCAGAACTTAGAGTGGCCACGTAATTTGTCCTGGCGGTCCACTGGTCAATGTATATAGGCGCATCCCCTCGAGGTGTTGCAAAAGTGATGGTGAGGGAACGGATGTCGCATCGCATATGGAAATCGACCTGGCTTGGCCGGCCAATGATGGCGTTATAGGTTGAGGGGACTTCGAGTACCAAGAACTCCATCATAACAGAGTGGCAGTCGAGTGTGTTGAACTGCATATCCCCAATCAACATAAGAGGTAAGTTGACAACCCCTATTGTTGGGACAATGTCCCGGCCAATGCCAAATGTGGAGCCGGAGCTTTTTCTTACGGCGGACATGTGTACCCCGAGTTTGTCGAGCATGTCCTTGAAGATGACACTAGTGTTTGCACCAGTGTCAATGTACACCCTGTTGGTGTCGTAACCCGCGATCCGTGCTGTAATCAACAGTGGGTCGGAGTGCGGGAAAACGACTTTGGTCCCGTTGGGGCGATGAATGACGTTCTCCTCCAGGTGATCGAGCTGTAAGATTTCCCTTGCATAACGCTTTCTGGAGGAGGCGCCTTCTGACTTTGTGAGCACATAAATTGTGCCCACTGGTGGGGGTGGTGGCAGGTTTTGCCTTCGAGGGCTGTTTTGTTGGCGACGCGTCTTGTCGCGGTCGTCGTTGCCATCTTCCCTTTTACGGCCCTTTGGGAAATCCTTGCAAGGGGATGAGGAGTTGGCAAGGAATTCTTTAAGCTTCCCCTGCTCGATCATTTTGAAAATGAGGTGCTTGAGTTGCCAACACGCCTCAGTGTCATGTACACGGTCCTTGTGGTAGAGGCAATATTTGTCAAAACCCTTGGTGTTCTTGTGCTGTATGGCCTGAGGCCACTTGGGGACCTTGTTCTGCTTTTCAAGTTGCAGCAGAATGTTTGTGCGTGTGTCATGAAGAGCAGGGTGAGGATCGGAAGGCCTGGAAGCGCCGGTCGAGGGCTGAAACCTCGATGAGTCGGACCCCTAGTCGAATTTTTTGTTGCGCTCGTTGGCAAAGAGTCGGTAGTAGGGCTTGTTGATTTCCTCGGAGTTCATGAATCGGGTTGCTCGATCTATGAACTCACACATAGTTGTGACGGGGTTTTCGTTAATGTTGTACGCGAGCCTCGACTCGCGTTGGAGGCCCTGAGTGACAGCCAGGAGTTGCATGTCCGGAGAGAGCCCATGGACTTGAACGGCTTCCGCTAAAACCGTCGGATGTAGTCTTGAAGGGGTTCCTCTTTTTGCTGTTTCACCCTCAGCAGGTGTTGAACAGTCTTCGGGGGTGGTTGGGCGCCTATGAAGTGGCGGAGAAATGATGAGGCCAGGTCTCCGAAACATTTAAAATGTTACCCCCGTAGTGTTCTGAACCATGTCGATGCAGCCCCCTTAAGAGTAGAGCTGAAAGCTTTGCAAAGGATCGGGTCCGTGGCGCAAGCCATCTCCATTTGGGAGATGTAACGCCGCAGGTGATCGACGAGGTCAGAGGTGGCGTCGTAGCTTTCGATGACTGGCATGCGAAAGCCGGCGGGTGCCTGGACGGCGATGATATCCTCCGTGAAGGGTTGTGTCAGGAGGACCTTGATATCATCAAGGACCTGATTGGGTGTTTTGACCTGCTCCTCCACCATGTTGATTCGTCGGAGGAGGTCGTCGACACAGAGATTCCCGGTGGAGTGGTTTTGGTTTTGGGATTGTTCTTCCCGTTCGTTGGGAGGTGAGAGGCGTGCGGCCTGCATTTCTGCCTTAATGGTTTGTACCATCAAGGTCTTCATGTCACTAAGAATGTTAGCCCGGAGAAGCATCATCTGAGCGGGGTCAATAATGATGGGTTGGGGGACCGTGGAAGGTCCAGAGAGATTGGTTGTGTGAGCCGCTGGTAGTTGTGTAAGTGGTTGTATCCATGTTGTGTCGCCAACTAGGAGCGGTGAAGGCGCGCCTGAGGAGCTAGAATTGGCATCCTCAACATGCACGTTGTTGTCGGGATTGTGAGTTCGCCTTGTTTTTGCCATTGAGACAGAGGAGAGAAAAAAAAGTATCTGGGGAAAGTGACACGACTGTTTTTCTTTCCCACAGACGGTGCCAAATTGATAGCCAATTGATGACGTCCGACCGATCAAGCTGATGTGGAAGCTATGGCGGAGCTGCTATCCAGACCTGAAAGAAGTAAGATAAGGGATACTCTCAGGTGCAGAAGTAAGACAAGGGATACTCTCAGGTGCAGAAGAAAGAGGAAGGTGGGGGTGTGTAGCTCTTACCCGATTTTTGGGTGGCATCACCATGCTGGGGTAGAGTGCCATTTGGGTTTCCCCCCACGCTAGATTGCTGACTTCCAGAATTTTGGGGATTGACATTTCCCCCCAACAGTGTTGGTCTGACACCACCTGAGTGGGCCTCTGACTTGGAGTACTAATTGGGTTTGGTCCATACCTGTCAGTCAAACCCATGCTACGGGGTAATATTTTCCCGCTAGTATGATAATACGATCTGTAAGGTTGAAAGGAAGACTTACCAATTTTATTTTATCTTCATCCGGATTCTCTACAACTTTCCTTTCCATCAGCAATCGTCTTCCTCTTGATATAATTAATCAGTGTTTTGATTTGTTGTTGTATATGAAAGAACTGTGAGACATCTGTGAGCAGCGATTCATCTGTCTTTGGGTAAAATCTTGAAAGTGGTCTTCCCATTGCCATGGTTGCCGGAGTGATTGGATTCTGTTCTACTCGCTGCTATGCTCGTTAGACGGATCGTGTCTGCGATTTGTTTTCCCTGAGGCTCTCTTCCTAGGCTTAAATAACACTACAAACTTAGGGTTGGGCTCGAAGAGTTGAATATTTTACATTTTGCCCAATTATTTATATTATTGTTGTTTTACTCGTCTCATTAGTCTTTGTTTTATTAATTACGGTTATCAAATTTCTTTCCCTATGCAACAGATTATATAAAATTAACTAAAATTTTAGGAAAAAAATTTTGATCATGTTATTTTAGGATAGAATTCTGAACATATATAGTAAAAACAAATGGAGAATGCATTTGACATGAATAATTGGACCTAACTGTATATTATATGAAATTAAAGGAAGGTGTCGTAGAGCTGGGCAAGGGGGGGATCGGAGCCGGAGCCGGCTGTGGGAGAGGAGAGGAGGAGGTGGAGGATGAGGACGAAGGGGACGGCTGCAGAGTGATGTCCATCGCGCGGCGGCCAGCGCTTTGACTCGAGAAGAAGAAAATGGTGGAGGGAGCCCTTCTCCCGCCTGACACCACCGGAGCCCCATCGTCTCCCTGCGTCGCATCATCTTCATCCTTAACTTGGTGCTGAGTTCCATCGTGGTTGAGGTCATTGTCGGGGTGGGAAGATCTGAAGAAGAACAAGAGAGTCATTATAGTGTAGGGACTTTTCTGTATATTTGTTAAAAGTTTAATGACCATGCGTATAGTAAATATGTAATTAGATTATAATTGTTGGGTATTTACGTAAAAGAACAAAGAAAACGGAAAATTTAACGGAAAATCATGATGGGAGGACTTGAGTGGGACAAAAATTAAAGCTAAGGGACTTGGATGATGCAAAATCTTAAAACAGGACGAAAATAGGACAAAGTTGAAAGGTAAGGGACTAAACTTGGAGTTTACCCTATATGAAATTATGGAGATAATGGTTTATACAATAATAGAGGTGCGAAGTGATTTTACCTAAAAAAATATGCTTTTTTCTTTCCACTCAATTATGCGTTTGTCAATCCTGGAATCAGGGAACTTCAGATCAACACAAGGAGAGCGGCCGTTGTGAAGGAAATAAAAATATATATTAACCAAGGCAAGGGCGTTCGGTTTCGACGTTCATAAGTAGAGTCACCTGTAGATCTTCAAAAGGTATCGTACCTTGCCTACAGTTTTCAATCTGTTGATGTTCTTGCAGAATTAAAACAACTAGTTCCTTTAGTTTATCTTGTCATTTTTCTACTTCCTTAATTGGAAGAATTTTTGCATCCAATGCTCTATTTGCTCTAGGATTTCTTTGTTTTAAGGACTATACGAGATGATTAACTGATGAATCACTTGGATACTGTAAATTGCAATATATATATATATATATATATATATATAGCTTGTGAAAACAAAAAAAAACAGTTAAGAAATTTAGGTGCAAATTCTTGTATTCTACTGTTCTATTTCCTTGATTGAAATTGGATGAGTTGGAGAGTTCATGAACAACTTATGCAGAACAGCTCATTATAGCATTATTTATATTCTTCCCATTTATATTCTTGTGTTCTGTTTCCCTAATTGACATGAGTAATTATATTTAGCTAGACTATGATATTGCTCTTTTTTTACCTAACATTGATCTTAGATGTAACAACGATTAAAACATGTTTTTTAATTTTGTGACAAGATGGACAAAAGTTGGAAGTATATTGATAGAAGACTTCTTGAATATGATCAAGGTGTTAAGAAATTTATCGATATGGCCTTTAAGGACAGTGAAAGTGGGAGATTACTCCGTTGTCCGTGTAGAAGGTGCAAGAACAATATTCTCAAGACTGGCGATATCATGTATGAACATCTGATTACGTACTCATGGCATGCAGAAAGATTATAAGCAATGGTGTCATCATGGTGAGCCAATTCAGATCTCTGTCCATAATGATCAAGATAGTGATTCAGAATCCGATAGAGTGCATGAACTGCTTTATGATATTGCACATGCTGAAAACATAAGTTTGGATGAAGGTTTTGGACCTGGAGAAAGTAGTACTTCCAAACCTAGTCATCCAAACGATGAAGCTTCTAGGTTTTACAAAATGGTCAAAGATGCAGAACAACAGTTATATCCCGGATGTGCTAACTTCTCAAAATTGTCTTTTGTTGTTGAAGTGCTTAATATTAAATGTCTATATGGTTTGAGTGGCAGAGCAATTGATTCCATATTCTCTTTATTGTCAAGAGCATTTCCTTCTGGAAACAAAGTGAACAAAGTGATTGGTTTGTGTGGGATTAAGCCACATGAAGTTACTATTCATGCAACTCATCCCACATAGAGAATTTATCAAGGAGGTTTGGGGCTCTAGCTTATATAAAGAGACCTTTGCTCCTCATTCTAATTCATCCCATAAAGAAGTTGATTTTTCCTTCTTTGTTCTTTCTTCTTCTTGTATTATTTCACTTGTCCTTCTTAGTGAAATATATTGGTGGGGTCCGAGGACGTAGGCAAATTGCCGAACCTCGTATATGGTGTCTTCTTTCCTTTATGCTTTAATTCTGGTATTCATTATACTGTTATTGTCCAAGTAGCTGCGATAGGGTATAGCTGTAGTGATATATTGTGCTCTAAAATTACATAGAGGAAATTCTGTCTAAGGAGTCGGATTTTAAGCGGGACCATTGTGACCCCTCCGTCTTTCCTGGGAATCATCCTTAGTGTGGTTTTACAGTTCAATACTTCACTCTCGTACCCATTGGTCAGAGGAATTATTCCGAGCTTCCGCAACAACTCGCAACAAGTGGTATCAGAGCCAAGGTTATTCTTAGTATGCTCTGTGGTTGCAGTTTAATCTGATCTTCCACATCAGAAAAGATTCCCTTGGGCTAGTTGGTATCCGCATTCGCAGCAGGAGCCTTGGCTTGGTTAGAGGAGAAGATATGGGTGACAGTGGTGCTGGTTCGATGATTAAATTGACTTCATCGAATTATTCAGTTTGGAAGCCAATGATGGAGGATCTACTGTATTGCCTCGATTTACATGATCCTATTGCAGGTGATTCTGCCAAGCCTGAAGATATGACAACTGATAAATGGGCTAATCTGAAGCTCAAGTCACTCAGCACCATTAGAAGATGGGTGGATATCAGTATATTCCACCATGTTTCCGCAGAGACAGATGCTAAAGCTCTGTGGGAAAAATTAGAAGGCTTGTTTGAGAGGAAGACCGCACAGAACAAAGCTTTCACAATTCACAAGCTTGTTAATCTGAAGCTTAAAGAGGGACAGTCAGTTTCTGAGCACTTGAATGATTTTCAGAACTTGATTAACCAGTTGACTACTATGAAGCTAGTGCTTGATGATGAATTGCAGGCTTTACTTCTTTTGAGTTCCTTACCAGAAAGTTGGGAGACTTTAGTGGTTACTCTCAGTAACTCGGCCGCAGATGGCAAACTCACATTGAGCTTGGCCAAAGACAACTTGTTCAATGAAGAAACAAGGAGGAAGGAGTCGGGCACCGAGTCTTCACAGGCTCTTGTCACTGAAGTCAGAGGCCGCGACAAGGGTAAGGGATCTAAGGGTGGTCGAGGAAAATCTGGTAATCGTTCGAAATCTAGAGAAAGCAGAGAATGTAATTACTGTGGAAAGACTGGTCACTTGAAGAGAAATTGCTGGAAGAGGAAAAAGGATCAGAAGGAGGGTAAAGCTCCTGAAGAGAAAGATACAGTCGCTATTGCAGAGTCAGTAAGTGATGATCCGGTTGTACTAGTTTGTGCACAGGGGGGCTGCGATCATGTTAGTGATCCTAATGTCCAGTGGATTGTCGATTCGGCTGCATCCTATCATGTTTCGCCCAAGAGAGAGTTGTTCACTACTTACAGGCAGATTGACCTCGGTGTAGTGAAGATGGGTCACACTACCCACTCCAGGATTTTGGGGATCGATGATATTATTGTGCGTACTAGTTTGGGTATCACATTGACATTGCGGGATGTGCGACACATTCCAGATATGCGGCATAATCTTATTTCAGTAAATGTTCTTGACCGAGAAGGGTTTGACCAGAGTTTCAGAGACTAAGTGTGGAAGCTGAAGCGTGGTTCTTTGATGGTGGCAAGAGGTGATCTTTGCTGCACCTTGTATAGAACGCGTGTTGGTGTCTGTGGCTGTGGTTCGCTGAATGTGGTTGAAGATGATGCTTCTAAGAATTTGTGGCATAAACGGCTGGCACACATCAGCGAGAAAGGGTTGGAGACTTTGGTAAAGCAATCCCTCATTCCTATTGCCAAAGGTACATCACTTGACCTTTGTGATTTCTGTTTGTTAGGGAAGCATCACAGAGTTTCTTTCAATGTTGCCTCGACAAGAAAGAAAACAAAACTTGAGCTAATACATTCTGATGTTTGTGGTCCCCTCGAGGTGGAGTCATTGGGTAGTAATAGGTACTTTGTGACATTTATTGATGATGCTTCATGCAAGACTTGGGTGTACATGTTGAAGAAGAAGAGTCAGGTGTTTGACTGCTTCAAAACTTTTCATGCCATGGTTGAAAGAGAGACTGATGTGCACATGAAGTGTCTTCGTACCGATAATGGCGGTGAATATACCTCTAATAAGTTTAAGGGGTATTGCAAGAAACATGGTATTCGTCATGAGAGAACGACACCAAGTACACCGCAACATAATGGGATAGCGAAAAGAATGAACCGCACCATTGTTGAGAATGTCAGATATATGTTGAGAATGTCAAAGTTGCCAAAGACATTCTGGGGTGAAGCTGTAAGTACTGCTGTTTACCTGATTAATCGGACTCCATCAGTTCCTTTGGACTTTCTAGTTCCAGAGAATGTATGGACAGGGAAGAATGCTTCTTATGCACACTTGAAAGTGTTTGGTTGCAAAGCATTCATGCATGTGCCCAAGGATCAGAGATTGAAGCTGGATAGTACTGCCAAACCGTGCATATTTATTGGATATGGTGGTGAGGAGTATGGCTACAGAGTATGGGATCCAGAGTTGAAGAAGGTGGTCAGAAGCAGGGATCTTATATTCCATGAGCATGAGAATATTGATCATATTAGGCTGCAGGAGGAGACTTCGGATACTGCTTGTGGTGTTGATGATTTAACACCTACACCTGCTCCATCGATTGCCACAGATGGAGATGTTATTGAACACGGAGTAGAGCAGCCAGCCATGGTTGATGAACATGGTGATGATGACTTAGCTGAGCATGACATGGGTTTTGAGCAGGGGGAGCAGCCCCATCCCGTAGAAGATGTAGAGCCTCAACCGAGGAGGTCTACTATAGAGCGTTGTCCATCTACCAGGTACTCTAGTTCTGATTATGTTATGCTTATTGATGCGGGGGAGCCCGAGAGCTTCCAGGATGTGCAGGTTCACGCAGATAAGGACCAGTGGCTTGCTGCAATGCAAGATGAGATGAATTCTCTTGAGAAGAACAACACCTATGAGTTGGTGAACTTACCTAAGGGTAAGAAAGATGGTGACAAGCTGGTAAAGTATAAGGCTCGTTTGGCCGTGAAGGGTTTTCGCCAGAAGAAGGGAGTGGACTTCGATGAAATCTTCTCTCCTGTTGTGAAGATGTGTTCCATTCGGGTTGTACTTGGACTAGCGGCCAGTCTAAATCTTGAGCTTGAGCAGCTTGATGTGAAGACTACAATTTTACATGGTGATTTAGAGGAGGAGATCTATATGGTTCAACCAGAAGGATTTGAGGTGAAAAGGAAAAAGAACATGGTCTGCAGGTTGAAGAAGAGTCTTTATGGCTTGAAGCAGGCACCCAGGCAGTGGTACCGCAAGTTTGATTCTTTTATGGTCGGAAAGAACTATAAAAGAACTGTTGCAGACTCTTGTGTTTATATTCGGATATTTCCTGATGGTAACTTTATTATTCTTCTGCTGTATGTTGATGATATGCTTATTGTTGGGAAAGACGCTTTGATGATTCGCATGTTGAAGGATGAATTGTCAAAATCCTTTGACATGAAGGACTTAGGACCGGCGAAGCAAATTCTGGGCATGAAAATTGTTCGTGACAGAGAAGCTGGTAAGCTGTGGTTGTCACAGGAGTCCTATGTTGAAAAGGTTCTTGACAGGTTCAACATGATAGATGTTAAACCAGTTAGCACACCTTTGGCGAATCATTTCAAGCTGTCAAAGAAGTTGTGCCCAACAATAGCAAAAGAAAAGGAAGAGATGTCATCTATTCCTTACTCCTCAGCGGTTGGGTCCTTGATGTACGTCATGGTTTGTACTCGGCCAGATATTGCTCATGTTGTTGGATTGGTTAGTAGGTTTCTATCTAATCCAGGGAAGCCTCACTGGGAAGCGGTGAAGTGGATTTTCAAATACCTTAGAGGTACTTCTAAATTCTGTTTGTGGTTTGGTGGTGCTACACCTATGTTAGAAGGTTTTGCTGATGCAGATATGGCTGGTGACCTTGATGGAAGGAAGTCAACATCATGTTACATCTTCACTTTTGCTGGGGGAGCTGTCTCGTGGCAGTCCAAGTTGCAAAAGTGCGTTGCTTTGTCCACGACAAAGGTAGAGTATATAGCAGCCAATGAAGTGGGTAAAGAGATGCTTTGGATGAAGCGGTTCCTTCATGAATTGGGTTTGAAGCAGGAGGAGTATGTGGTACATTGTGACAGCCAGAGTGCTATTGACTTAAGTAAGAATTCAATGTACCATGCTCGCACAAAACACATCGAGGTGAGGTACCATTGGTTGCGGTTGGTAACCGAGAACAAGCTTATGAAGCTTAAGAAAATCCATACAGATGACAATGCAGCTGACATGTTAACAAAGATTGTTTCCAGAGAGAAGCTTCAGGTATGCGGCCTTGCGGCCGGCATGTGCTCCGTGTAAAGCACGGTGTTGATATCTCCTCCTTTTGTGGAATTGGAGGGGGAGATTGTTGTGGTAAAGGTACCACTTTTGTCCAATTCCAAACTTTGGGGCTTATTTGAAGAAGTGAACAAAGTGATTGGCTTGTGTGGGATTAAGCCACATGAAGTTACTATTCATGCAACTCATCCCACATGGAGAATTTATCAAGGAGGTTTGGGGCTCTAGCTTATATAAGGAGACCCTTGCTCCTCATTCTAATTCATCCCACAAAGAAGTTGATTTTTCCTTCTTTGTTCTTTCTTCTTCTTGTATTATTTCACTTGTCCTTCTTAGTGAAATATATTGGTGGGGTCCGAGGACGTAGGCAAATTGCCGAACCTCGTATATGGTGTCTTCTTTCCTTTATGCTTTAATTCCGGTATTCATTATACTGTTATTGTCCAAGTAGCTGC
Organism: Stellera chamaejasme; assembly: GCA_024586325.1. Classification (NCBI taxonomy): domain Eukaryota; kingdom Viridiplantae; phylum Streptophyta; class Magnoliopsida; order Malvales; family Thymelaeaceae; genus Stellera; species Stellera chamaejasme. Next base: position 49,748,750 of record CM044981.1, on the reverse strand, counting down.
GATAGGGTATAGCTGTAGTGATATATTGTGCTCTAAAATTACATAGAGGAAATTCTGTCTAAGGAGTCGGATTTTAAGCGGGACCATTGTGACCCCTCCGTCTTTCCTGGGAATCATCCTTAGTGTGGTTTTACAGTTCAATACTTCACTCTCGTACCCATTGGTTAGAGGAATTATTCCGAGCTTCCGCAACAACTCGCAACAGAAATATGCTCAAAGGTTTGGGTTTTGATTATGAGAGGATTGATGCTTGTGTAAATGATTGCATCCTTTATCGTGGTGAATATGTTGATGCACAAGTTTGCCCTACATGTGGTTCCTCTAGATGGAAAAATTCTTAGAAGCAAAGGACAAAATATCAGAACACTAGAAAAGGTTTTGCGATATTTCCCTCTAACGCATAGGCTAAAAACGTTATACATGACTCCAAAAGTTGTAGAGGACATGAAATGGCATAAGGATAAATGACCTGATGATGAGTACATGAGACACCCTGCAGACTCATTGGCATGGAAAGATTTTGATTACAAACACCCTTGTTTGGCATGGAAAGTTGCAGAGGTGAGTTGATATTACCTGGGAATTGGAAAAGAAAAAGCATTTTCTTTGAATTGCCTTATTGGTCAACCCTTTTGCTAAGACATAATTTGGACGTCATGCACATCGAAAAGAATGTTTGTGATAGTGTGTAGGGCACACCATTGAACCTTTCAGGTAAGAACAAAGATAATCTTAATGCTCGATTTGATTTGCAATTCATGGGCATAAGACTGGAACTTCATGCAGCTGAAGTGAGTGAAGGGAAATATTCTTTTCATCAAGCATGTTACACAATACCACCAAAGAATAGGAAAAGTTTTTGCTCTATCTTAACTGATATAATTAAAGGTTCCAGATGGGTATGCATCCAATATCTCTTGCTATGTAAAGGCCGATGAATGCAAAATCTTTGGCATGAAGTGTCACGATTCCCATGTTTTCTTGCATCGTTTTCTTCCATTGGCAATACGTGGGTTCTTGAGGCAAGATGTGTGTGAAGCATTAATAGAGTTGAGTTCATATTTCAGAAATTTTTGTGCTAAGAAGGTTAAGAGACAAGACCTTGAGAAACTTGAGAAGTCAATTCCATTAACTCTTTGCAAGTTAGAGAAGTTGTTTCCACCATCTTTTTTTCGATATTATGCTGCATTTACCAATTCACCTAGCTACTGAAGCAAAAATTGGAGGGCCCGTTTTGTATAGATGGATGTTTTTCATTGAAAGTTTCCTAAGATATTTAAAATCATTTGTGAGGAACAAAGCTCGTCCTGAAGGATCAATTGTTGAGGCTTACATTGTCCAAGAGTCTGTGGCATTTTGCTCCAGATACTTACACGGGGTTGAAACACGTTTAAAACGTGTTGGGAGAAACTATGAAGGAGTGACAAATGCAACAGCTTGTAAATTCAATATATTTTCACGGTTTGGAAAACAATTACGTGGTAAGAAATATGAAGACTTAAGCTTGGCTAAGTGGGAACAATCTAAGAATTATGTTCTAAAGAATTGTCAAAATATATTTGATTACATCAGGTATGTTATATGAAATTTTAATTTTAATTATCTATCATTCTTCTATAGTTTAATTCTCATTTTACGTTATGGTGCCTCGTTATCTATAGTGTGCACAAGGATGAACTTAAGAAGAAAAGTAGAATTCGCATTGAAGAAAGACATGAGAAAGAGTTTCCTCAGTGGTTTAGAAGACGTGTAAGTATTGTTAAATAGTAGTACATAATTTTATCATAAAAGCTTATTGTATTCTGTATTTGATGTAAATTCTGTATTTGATGTAAATTTTTGTTTACACTTAGGTGTTTCAACAAAAAGATGAAGGAGAAGAACTTAATAGTGAATTAATAGCATTAGTTTGTCCGTGATAGACGAGTGTGGCATCACACAAGCTATCTTGTCAATGGTTGGAGATTCTGCACAAGAGCATATGATACAAATTTAAAGACACAAAATAGTGGGGTTCTAGTTAAAGCAGATCAAAGTACAGGTTCCATTGACTATTTTAGTACATTAACTGACATCATCAGATTATAATATCCTGGGGGTTTCAGTATTGTTTTATTCAAATGTTATTGGTGGGATGTTTATCACAAAGGAAGAGGCTACAAGAAGGATAAATATGGATTTGTACTTGTCAACACGGCTCGTCAGTTAAGTACAAATGAGCCTTATGTTTTGGCTAGTCAAGCTGAGCAAGTTTACTATGTTAGAGACAGAGGAGATTCCAATTGGCAAGTTGTTGTCAAAACAAAGCCTAGAGATTTGTATGATATTCCTTATGAAGAATCGGATGCTGAACTATGTCAGGAAAATGAGGACATCGGGGCAACATCTTTTGAACATATTGAAGATTCTGAATCGAGGGTAACACTAAATACATCTGATTTTGATGTGGATACCATTCAAAAGCCTCCTATCACTCAAGAATCTGTGGTGGAAGCAAATATATATGTCACGGATGATGAAGATGAATTGTTGTTTGATAATAGTGACGATGATGATCTCATCAATAGTTCTATTAATGATGACCTTGACGATGATTTATGATTAAACTTATATGTGTTTCTCATTAAATATAAATTCTAATTTTTAATGTATACTATTATGCTTTTACTCTTATAATCTTAATTCAATGGATGAAATACTTTATGATTTTAATTTATGATGATCTAGTCATTGTATTTGCTCATAATTTAAGAGCTATGGTTACTATGATACATGGGTTGTATGAGATAAAAAAGAATTTTAATAATGTGAAATTTCGTCACAATAAAGGATTATAATTTGTGACGAATACTAAACAACGCATGTATATGTTATCCGTGTCGAATGTTAGTGTCAGCACATTAAAGGTCACTAAAAACATTTTTTTTGTGTTAGAAAATAAACTTGTCATTGCCTACAAGCATCAGTTGTCATGAAAATATTAACTTGTAACAAATATGTAGAATTTAGTGTCGAATTATACGTGACGACAACTTGAATCGTCACTCGAAAATGGCTCGTAGATTGATTGTGACAAAACAATTGGATTGTCACATTTGCCTTGATTTATTGTGGCAAATCTGCTTTTAATCACTACTGATTCGTCACTGAAAATACAGTTTCTTATAGTGAATCATGAGAAACCGTAAATAAAATAATATGCGAAAAAAATTGACAAAGTGAATTTATTGACATGGGCACAAAATATTTATGTACCTTCGATGAAAAAAAGAAAGAAAAATAAAATAAAAAATCTATGAAGCGATTAACACATTCAAAGAATAAAAGAAATGAAAAAGAAATCAACACTAAGAACAAAATTCACACATAATAATAAAATATGAATCATGACAATTCTAAAAGAGAAAGAATTAACAATAAAAAAGAATTGGAAGATAAATAGTTTAGGCCGGTGACCAAACAGTCATTTTTTAAAACTTATTAAGGGATACTTAATTAGGACATATATAATAATCAGTGACTCGGCTCGGACGACACTTTTGAAACCTTGACGGCCTAGGTGATTTGAGGGTAGACAATGAAGGACTAAAAGAAAGAAAATAAATAAATATAAATAAACCTGCAGCTTGAAATCGTGTGTATAGGAGCAACTGACCGGATCATTCACAAGTCACCGTGCGCCCGGCCGGGTCAATGGCTTCCAAAAGTGCTCCAACGGCTGAATTGACCTGGAACGGTTGCGCAACGGCAGGGAAGGTGATCGACGATGATGGAGCAGGGAGTGAAGACCTGGAGAGGCTGATTTGTGCTGGTTCGGTCGTGAAGCGAGTCGGCAGTCTTTCTTCGAATTCTCACTGATCAGGAGGCTTTCGGTGGAGAGAAAGGCGCGAACGGCGTCTTGGTGGTCTGGCGGTGACGATGGAATCGGAGGTTGGCAATGATAGGCAACCGACGGGGTGGAGCAAGCTGGACTTGGCATCAGGATGCTACGTATAAAACAAAGAGTTTGTGTGAGCGGGAGGGCCGCTCGTCGGGGCTTTTCCGCCAACTTTGGGGAAAACGAGTGAGTCGCCACCTTTATTTTTAGAAAATGGGAGATTAAGGAAAAACCCAATTTTGACTCGAATTTTAGAAAAGGCAATTTTGCGAAAACCAGATTTTAAGTTCGGGGATTGGGTACAAATTGGGAAGGTGTTAGGCACCCAATTTGTCTGAAAATAATTCTTAAAACAAAATAAAAGCCGATTCCCATAAATCAATTAATGCAAAATGATTAATTTTTTTATTTTCAAACAATGGGTTAATTTTAGTTAATTGGACTTGAGCCTGGATTATGGGTTTCCAAACCGCCACGTACCCGTTTGAATCGGGATCAAAGCCCACGTAGTTCGCTCTCGTTGGACAGAGAGAACTTGTGGTTAGAAAGCGTACCTGTCAAATCGGTGAAACGGCGGTCGAATTGCCTGGATGTTGGAGACGGTCAAGTTGCCTCGATTTGTTGTTGAAGATAGCGGTCGAATTGCTTGGAGTTGAGGACGGTCCACTTGCCTCGATGCCTTGTATGTTTTGTTGCTTTTTGTGATGGGTTCAAAAAACCCGAGTCAAACTCTGAAAGAACAAAAAAGAAAATTCTAGAATTAGTTCAATGATAATAACAAAAACTTATAATTCTTATGATGATGTAAATGAAAATAATGAGAGATGAGAATGTTAGCAAAAACAATGAAGAATGATCAATGTCAAATAAATAAATAAAACCACAATCAATATATTTTTAGGAAATTTTTCATGAATATTTAAGAAAAGGATAATAGTTAAATTAAAAAAATGGTTAGAATTAATTATTATAACAAACAAATAGATTATGAACAAAATTGGAAAAAAGAGAATTAGGAATCATGAAAAGAACAAAATAGGCAACTCTGTCCGGTGACCTTTCTGTAAGAAAACAAAGTTAAAACTTGTTAAACCTGTAAAAACGCAAAAGAACAGAAGTTAGGGACTTTATTAACTTACATAAAAACAAGTAAGGGCCGGAAGAGAATTTTACCGGGTTTCAATTGAGCACGAACGTGACACGTGTCGCTGGGAAAACAAATTCGCGATTTCGCGACGCAACTCACAAGTTCGCCGGCTGGGCTGCGCAACTTCGCGGCGAACGGCGACAAGGCGGCGATGGTCGCGGGTTGCAGCAGGTGCTCCGACGGCTAGGGAGTGATCTGCAGCTGCTCGGTGGTGCTAGGGTGGCAAGAGAAGGCCGGTAAATGGCGTCAGCTTCGCCTCTCCTTTGCTGCAGTCACAGCTGTGATGTGGGGCTGGTGGCGACGTATGGCGGAAGACAAGGTTGCCGCGGACAGTCTGGGGGGTGTGCCAAAGGTCGGGAGATGGTCTGGCCAGGAAGAAGGGCTGCGGCTGGCGAGGAAGAAGGGCTGCGGCTGGCGAGGAAGAGAGCGGACTTTCTTTCTCTCTTTCTTTTTGATGCCCCCTCCTTGATGAAAAGATGGTGTTATTTATAGGGAGGTGAGGGAGGCTAGGGTTAGGGCGAAGATGGAGAGTTTGGGTGAAGGTGGAGAGTTTGGGTGATGGCGGAAGATCAAGAATGGTGGAGGTGCGATGAAATCGGTGGAATATTCGTGAGAAATAAACTCACGCACACTTGCAGGCTAAACAAAAGTGGCCAAATGATACCCTCACCATGCCTAAGGTTTAAAACATTCAATTCAGTCCCTTTTCTTTTAATTGACTTAGAACCAAAACTAAAAAAACAAATACGTCCCTAAAAATTAGTTTAGTTAATTTGGAAAGAAAATAAATAAATAAATGATTGTTAACAGTTTGCACCTTTATTGTTGAATTTTTCGTGGGTTTTAGGGTTAGAGGTGGTGGTTTATTTATAAGAGTAGATTAGGGTTAGGGTTAGTGAGAGATCGGGGCAAGTTGGACGTAGATTAATTAAACTCCAATTTTGGAGAGGATTAGTGTTATCATCATGTTATGAGAATTATCATGTATGAAAAAAACTTGATGGCTAAGATTATATACAACAATGCTAGCCATCACACTCCCAAGTCAAATATAACTAGTAAAAATAGAAAAAGTACACAAATCTTTGATCCAACAATATTAACTATCATGCTAGCCATAATAGCATTTGCTATTTGGCTCTCCAAATTTGGGAGTGAAGAGAGAAAATTTGTTGCTAGCCATAAAATAAATGCGGTTGATTTCAACATAATAATAAATGTGACTACCTATAATAGCTAGCATTGATGTGATGACAGTGTTAAACTGTTACCCCCCTTCCGCGGAAGCTTACGTAATACAGAACGCCCGGTGGCGTAACCGGGAACCAGAGTCGGGGAAACAGTAAACGGAGTTCCCTTGATGTAGTGGTCCAAACCCACCCGATTAAAATTTTTCATTTACTCTACTCATGTCATTAACTTGTAGTGCAAGTAACGAGGATCGTCTGAACTCAAACACACATAGGCACACAGATACGAATATGGCAATATGAGTTTGGCCCCGCGGGCTCCAGAATGCAGCAGAACACGGAAATCCTCATACAGATACATATGTGATGTAATATAACTTTACATGCATGCGTTTACATATACAGAGCCAAAACCTAATATCCAGAATACCTACGTGTGTGTGGAGGGATCTGGTACACCAAGATCCTCAGAACGCAACCCCACGTAGGTCATCGCTGCTGCTAAACAAAGAACAAAAGACAACCGTCAGTAACCTCAGAATGTGCTCAAATTAGAATCGGATCTTGCAGAATAGCAAAAAATCTCAAACGGGACTACCCTTTTTCCAGACTCAGAAGACAGGCTTGGAATTAACAGTACCTGAAATCAAACACCAGAAAGCACCGAGAGACTCTACTCCTTCGGCTTCTTATCAGATGAGCATGAAAAAGTGAACATATATAACGGTGAGTCCTTGATGAGAACTCAGTAAGGGTCAGGCATAGGATAGGGTTTCTGAGGTCCGGGGTATGCGGAACCAATATACTTGCACAGAAAAACACAGATACAAACGGACAACAGATATATAGATAATAATAATATCAATATCGAAAATGTTAGTAGTCAGACAGAATCGGCAGACCTCTGAGGCTTTTAGCCTTACAGAAGAGGTTTTTCAGAAATATCAGAGACATGGTACTAGCCTGGGGTCCGAAATCCCCGCTGCCAACAAAACAGATCCAGATAGCACCCTAAGCCGATAGATAACTCACGAGATAAGAGTGCACATAAGTAAATCAACTATTAAAATGTAAATGATTGTCATGACATCATGCAAGTAACAAGATATAAAGTTTAAAAGTAGAATGTCTAGGTCATGAGATCGTATTAAAGAACTAATAGAAGTTTAGATGACATATTCATCATGAACGGTTGACGCATTCGGTTTTGAATGACACGTGCATTATCATAAAAATTGCATCTGATTAGCTTTAGACGTTGTTAACCAATGAAGTTATGTGTGGTACATATGGGACATACATGGCTTCAAGTGAATAACGAGTTAGGCATGCTTGTGTGGCGAACAAGCCAAACGAGCAATACCTAATAGCGTAGCAAGAGGTCTTAGACGCGATTCGATGTGACATATTGTTTGATATACTGCATCGCATGATTTCATTCGAAATGAGGCAAAATAAATTTTCTGGGAAAATTTAAAATGTTTTAAGGGGATAGGCGGCAGGTTAGGGCAGCTATAAGGACATAAGACCCTATGACTTGCCCAACGTGTCTGGTGCCGAAAAAACGACCATACATGACCCACCATTAGTTAAGACATGAGAGCTGTCGTGGATTCGGCCCTACGTGACTTAACTAAGTCGTAATTTTTAGACGAGTGTTTTGGAACGGATGGTTCTAACTCATTTGTTATATGTTGTGCTTTGCCTCTTGGATTGGTTGGCATTCACGAGAGGTTCTATCTCGGCGTAGACATCCCGTACTTTTTATGCAGGGCTTTGGCTTGGCGGCATCCCTAGTGGCTCTACTTAAGGCCAATCTCGAGAGTGCGGTAATGTACATACCCAACACCCTAGGTTCATCTGGCGGCATGTTTTGAAAATTGGTTTCAAAAATGTTTTATGACATACAGTGATCAAGCTAAAGAATATTCTTGTATTTAGATCTTGGCATAAATCAGGATTGTCTGGATGTTTATTGTTTAAATAATGTGCTATATACTTATATGTCAGAATCTATCATGCATAGAATCATTATTTTAGAATTTGTTTATTTGATGAAGTATTACGACCCTGACAACGAAGCGAACTCGCTCGAGTCGGCAAATAGTTTTTGGATTGGTGATGAAAAGATCGGGAGAGGGAAGGAGAAGATGGAGGTAGAGACGAGCAAGAACACGAGTTTCATGTTTTGATTTCAAGTTTCTCCCTATTCTTCAATTCTTCAATTGATCTCTATTTATAGCCAAGGATAGATTGATAGGGGCTTGAAACAATAATGATGGAGTCTGAATTGATTGATGGATGGTTGAAGGAGATGAAGAAATGGCAAAGGCGTGAAGGTGCACCGGCGTTTTGGCGAAGTTGCGAGCTCAACCATTTTGTTTTTTTATCTTTTTTTTCAATAATTTTTATAAACTACCAACTCCCACTAATTAAAGAAAAAGAGGATTAAAAGGAATATATATATATATACAAAGAAAAGATACATAAAATAATAACATAAATGGAAAAAGAAAACACATTAAGTGATAAAAACACAAGTTCATAAAATAATGAAGTGATAAAAATACATGAAATGGTAAAAATGATGAAGGAACATGAAATAATAAAAAAGTCAAAAGCACATAAAATGATGAAAATGCAAATGTACATAAAATAATGAAAATGGTAAGATATATAAAATAATGGAAATGATAGTGTTCATAAAATAATAAAATGATAAAAATATATAAAATGATGAAAATACTGAGAGTACACAAAATAATGGAAAACAATAAAGTATATAAAGAAAAGATAAAGTGCATGAAATATGAAAATAGTACTCCCACTGTCCCAAAATTATTGAAATACTTTCCTTATTGAGCGGTCCTTAAATTATTGAAACACTTTCCCTTTTAAGTAAACCTTTGTACATGAATTTACTCAATTATCCTCTATCCCTTTCTTCCACTTACCAAGTCAACTCAAAATCAGCTCCACCTAAAACAATGTACCCAGTCAATATGTTTCAATAATAAAGGGACGGAGGGAGTAATAATTATTAGAATAAATAAAAGAATTATAAATATGAATTAAATAGTACCTAAAATTTTAGACACAACTAAAATTACCGTCCACGACAAACTTGGGTGTCAACAAAACAAAATTTGTCAGTCTTCGTTTTTTTCAAGGAGGTATCAATAATAGGTGGAAAATTATTAAAATACCCTTAAGGGTAGAACTGTATTTTCTCTTAAATTAATCTTATAAGTAACCCATACTCAATATCTAGGGTTATTACAACTTTGGTCCTTCTGCTAATATTATGGCAACTCACTAGAGTATCTGCACGCGTCAGTGTTCGAGCCTCAAAAGCTATCGACGGGAATGTTTCACTTAACGTTGCGTGGAGATAAACCATATTTTTTAGCTCCTCGGTACCAAACCCTAATACCGACTCATGTTTCGGCCACCACTTCTCGATTTCTTCAACAGTTTTGACCTCGATATGCGGATGCTTCCCTAGTAGCTGAAAGAACCATATTAGGGTTGTGCTCGTTGTGTCACCAGCTGCGAAAAGGAGTGCTAAAAAGTTGTCTCAAAATACGCACATCCTCTGGGAAACTCTCCAGCAACTTGTGTTTGGTCAAGCAAAGGTTTAGGAAGCTAAAATCTCCATCTGATCATGAGGTCCCATTTTGAAATTCTTTCCTCTTCTCTGAGATGAAATCTTCAACGATCTAATTCAGAGTTTCATGTGTGGCACGCTTTTCTTTATGCTCCCATTCTTAGCCATTTTAGCGTTCACCAAAACCTGCATGGGAGAAGGTACCGTAACAGAACAGCTTTAAATGAAACGCTAATTGCTTCAGAGAATCGCTTTCCTAAGGCAATATCTCGAATGTAGCAGTCCGACAGCGGTTCAAACGAAGTATGAAACATGAATCTATTGAGATAATCTTTAAGCTCGACTGAGTTCCCTCGTTCCGACGCATGACTGAAGTCCATTGTTAGTTCATCGACGCTACGTCAGAACGCTTCTTTCATTTGCCGCTGGAATTGCTGTTGACCCATGAATTTTCTGAGTTCCACCTTGACCCATGAATTGTTTCAAGCTCGAAGAAATTGAGTTCCACCTTTGATGTAGAGGTTGGGGTTCGTTTGCAACCTCGTTAAGAAAATCTTCATCAATCATTGTTGAAATTTGAAAGAACATCTTGGAGACACCGCAAGTTCAAGAAATTGAACCGCTTCCTCCACTCATCGGCTTTGATGTAGAGGTTGGGGTTCTAGCCCCTATAGTTTCATTCTTGTCGGTGTTTTTGTATTATCCCTATTTTGAGGCGATGTGCTTGACGTAATAAACAATTTTGATTGAAAGAAATGATGATTTGTGGTTTAAAATTTGATTGGCCGATTTGATTGTGGAGGCTTCAAAAATTTCAAAGTTACATAGTGTTGAACCGTTTATCGACCATCATTGCACCTTCGTTGGCGTTAGATTCTTGATAAAAAGGGTTGGAGAATTGAAAAGTAGCGTTTGGGTAAAGCGTTTGTATAGTAATAAAACCAAGTATAATTATATTCGATATTTATTTGAAATGTTGAACATTTTTAATTTAGATTGATCTTGCAAGGTGTCTGTTGATCTATGATCTATGCTTGGTGTTGATGTGGGAATCGTTTCACACCCTAGCGTCGTCGACGAAACCAATGGCGATATGGAGCCCAAAAAGCGGCGTTGGGCTTTACCGCAAAAGCGTCAGACACCGCTCCTTCTTTGGTTACTATTTGTGGGTTGGTTGGTGTTAAGGTTGTTTGGTGGTGTTGCGCATGCTTTGTGTGGTTCACTACCCATCCGAAGGTAAGAGGTGTTGAGACGCATGTGTGAAGGATAATTTCATGTATTACGTTGTTATCAACGCATGTGCCAGCCGTTGCTTGACGGATGGACGGCAGCAGAGGCTTTCTTTGAATTTCATGGCGTCATGATTGTGGCGCGAAGAATTGGGTTAAGATGTTCAGAAGTGGAAGAGAGTAACGAGGACTTGTGTGATCACGAGCAATTGTGTTGCAGTTGAGTAAGCCAGTGCACGGGTGGGAGCTTGTGGATCTTAAGGATATCGTTTTTGATGATACTGAGTGTGCGGAGAGGTTCTATAAATGTTATGCTAAATTTATGGGTTTTGGAACGAGGAGAGTTGAAAAAAGAATGTACGTGGGTACAGATATTATCATTAAAAGGAGGTGGGTGTGTACCATATATGGGGAAAATGAGCAGAACCTTGCTCCCCATGAAAGGCAACGGAAACCCATGAGACTTGGAAGGTGTGCTTGTCCTGCTTCATTCCGGGTGAATTTTGTGAAAGAAACCGGTAAGTATGAAGTAAGGGAGTTCAAGACAAGTCATAATCATCCTATGGTTGGAAAACCTGAAATACACCTTGTTGCATCACACAAAACCATAACTGATATGGCAAAGGAGCAAACGGCGGATGAAGAGTGTAGGCATCAAAACCGGTGTTATAATGGACTACATGGTCTTAGTTGCAGTGGTTTCAACAAAGTTGGCTTGACATTAAAGATCTTTAAAACTTTGTCGATAGTGATAGAAGGGTTCAAATAATGGATAGTGATACGGAGGCTGCTATAGGGTACTTGACTAGAGTTGTGGAGGAGATCCGGGCATGTATTGATGCAAAGGGACTACCTGTCTTTTGGTGATGTTGTCGGGTTCGATTCAACTTTTCGGTTCATTGTTTGTGTTCATGGCACCTAAAGGGTAACTGCTCGGAAAAGGTGAAAGATGGAAAGTTCAGACACGAGTTCCGTGACATTTTTGCGAAGTTGATGCTCGGATTGATGATTGCGATGATTTCGAGAGAGGCGTGGCATGCGAATGTGTTCAGTATGGGTTGACTCTTGGGTGAAGCAGATGTATGCGCGGAAAAGATGTCGAAACTCTTCCAATTTGTGAGGCATGTGGAGATTGCATTGGCTAGAATGGGGAGAAGGTAATTGAACAATTACAATAGCAAGCATAAGGTGGCACAATTGCCAAAGATTCAGGATCACGCTGCGTCTTTCTTCGAGATGCCGGTTGAGAAGACCTTGTTTCGGAGAGAGGTCCATAAGTTCGCCATAGTCAGCCTTTATATGTAGAAACAGAACAATGCATTGAATGTCGTTGCAAGAAACAATGGTGCTATTATGTTGTTCATGGCATGAAGAAAGGTTATCTCAGAGGCTATTTACTCGACACAGTAATTATCTCATTCCAATTTTCTATAGCTCTTAAATTCAATTTACAACTGTCTGTTTAAATGTCACCAACATTATACATTTAACTGGGTACGGAGATTAAAGGATATTATTGACTAGAGAGTAAATATATATATATAGTAAGCATATAATAAAAAAATAACTTTTTTGGGTGGGAAATGAAATAGATGGTAATGAGATAAAGTTAATGTGAAAAAAATTCCTGTCCGATTATTGGAGGCACTCAATTATTGGATAAGTTTTCCTGTCAGTTTGTACTTCAATTTCCTGTCCGTTTTTCTGTCCGATTTGTCAAAACTAATTATTTTCATCTACATAATAAATGATAATTTCCTTGACCATTGAAAAGTGATGTTAGCATAGGCACTATAGGAAACATTAATAATACTAGTAGGGAGTATTATTATTTCTTCCGTCACCATGTATACTTGTGTAAAACAAATGAAGTATTGTTTACCGAAACAACTTTGGGATCTTAAAAGCTGATCTGACCCGATCAATTCATCTGAACGAGATCCGACCCAACATGAGTTAACCAAAGAAATCAACCATCCAAACCTAATTAGATTCCCATAGCCTGTAAGGCTCAAGAGGCCCATTGCCCATTTCTTTGAAGTGGACGAGACTCCTATAGAGCACCGGGTGAAACTAACAATCAAAATCTCAAGGTGTGTGGGCTAATAGCAAGCAAACCTATGGTCATGCAGAAACACACAGGGAGCATACAGAACCTGCAACAGATGGCTTATCCAGAACAAGTTGCTCTTGGTGCTAGGGATTCATTTTAAAGGCTGTATGAAGATTGTAGCCCTAGCAAACTGTGATGTGGTAGGGTACAATGTAGACATATTAAAGGGAATTGAACCAACCTGCAGGTTTGTAAGTGCAAACAATGCCATGAAGATGATTGTTAAAGAAACTGTTGTGATTTGTGTCTTACGACCAAGGGGCACAAGTTGAGGTTCAAGGTACTTACGTAGAGTGGCATATGATGAAAGAAGTTAATTTGAAGGGGCTATTGAGCCAATTTTAGGATGTTTCGATAACAGAAGGGACTACCTCCATGCAGGTCCCATGATCACAGCATCACCTTGAAAGAGGAAGAAAAGCCTGTTAAAGTGAGACAATGTGTCTATCATGTTGTGCAAGGGAATGATATTGAGAGCGTGATTCAAGAAATGCTGGCAGCTGGGATTATTAGATCAAGCAATAGTGAATTTTGCTCACCTATAGTTGGTAAGGTGGGAAGAAAAATATAGTTCTTGAAATCGTGTGTTGACTATAGGTTGTTAAATAGGTACATTGTGAAGGATATACATGATAAACCCTAATCTCGTAATTGATGAGTTGCTTGTTGAATTACATGATGCTAAGTTCTCGTAATTGGATTTGAAATCATGAAAAGGGATGTGAGATAAGACCTGTAATCAGTACATAGCAATGCTGACTAGAGACTTGCGCTTATATACTCCCTCTCTCTGATCATACATTTTATGAAGGATAACCAGCATGGTACGGAAGGAGTATGTATTACTTGTCATAGGTCAGCCGACAAAAAATTGCAAGCCATGGATCTTCTAAAACTCAACCCACAGAGCTCCAATAAGCATAAATTAGGAGTTACCTTCCTCTTGGCTTAAGATCAAGTGCTTCATTGTCATCCGCCTCATGAAAATCTCTCTTTGGTTACTAACTCATAGTATTGTTCCTCACCATAAAGCTTCCTGAAAGAAGAAGGGGAGAGGAAAATGACCAAGTTCAATTTTGATAGATATGATATTTGAAAAGCCATAGCGAATTATGATCTTGATCATTTTCATTCTAATATGAGGAAAAGAAACAGGAAAGAGAAGCAACATAAATGCTAACTCACAAAAATCTCCAAGGTTAAGCAAGAACTGTTACGTACGCTATAGCTCCCAAGTTTTCGGCCTTAATAACGGCTTTTCCTTCTGGAAGTTCCAGGCAGGAATAGTGCATTATCATCTCCTTTATGGTTTGCTTCGTGCTTTTGATATCATTGTCCCATAAGATGCTCTGTGCAAGTACAGAAATATTGTGAGTTTACATTCAAGGAAGCACAAATGAGAGCAAAGAGCACACCCAACTTCGCTGCTGTTTAATGCTCCATTTCTTAAGACATAACTTAATAATTGGAGACAGAGACCTGGGTAGCACAGCCTAATGAGAACAGGATCTTAAGAGTCCTTTTGGTTAACTTATATCATACGGAGTATTTCAGTTCTTCCTCAGTCCCCAAAAGGATGGGGCGTTTCTTTGGCATGGAGATTGAAATAAAGTAGAAAGTGGTGATAATAAAATCAGACGGTTTTGTAAAGTAGGAAAGATTGTGTTAAAAAGTACGGAGAGATTGTGTTAAAAACTAATAGGAAAGTAGTGGTAAGAAGTATGGAAAAGTTTACTAAAAATGACACATACAATTTTCAGGCATACGTAAATATAGTAAAATAAAATGTAACATACTTTTAGAGATGGAGTACTTAAATGCAACCAAATCCGGTAAAACAAAAAAACAAATCTGGATATGTACCACCCAAAATTTTGCTTCATCTATGTAGATTAAATACTACAGTACTTGATAAAAGTAACATTCAGTTGGTCTATTCTTCATTCTTTTGCTCAGTCTATACAAATGAGTTGAAATCCATAAATTATAATGGATTTCACAAGATAGCAAACAACAATATAAAAATGAACATCAAAGAATTCCCTTGGTAACATTCACTTGTGCTTGCCATCTAGGTCGATTCCTAGATCAAACACAGACACATGACGAAAACTTACCTTCCTGACATACTCTCTCTTCACATTCTCCCAGTGCACTGCTCCTTTAGGAGAGAAAATAGAAGCGTTCCAGATAGCTCCTCTTGCGACCATTACAGATGAAGCACCTGAAAGAAAGCAGCATCATTACGAAATATAGTAACTACTACTAGACACATGATATTTACCATCCACCAAACATGCAACATGAATTCATTATAACTGAAGCCTAGGAGATAGTATATTTTTGTAGGAACTTACTGTTTCGTCATGTAAGAGCACCAATCAGCAATAGCATATACAAAGAATAAACGAAATGCTACAAAAGCCCAAACTTTCTCATACAATATACCATTGATACCAAAAAACTCATGTCTACCTACAAGCTTTTACTACTTCCGCTTCTGTGATGGGCTAAAGATTCTTGGAGGAACATTTGCTGTCAATTTAAACAATGAATTAATTTTGTAGACGCTAAGAGTAGGTGATTTGTAAGCTGGTCTCATTTGGAGGAAGCTTTCCGTTGTTATCAATAGCAGTTAGCGACAATATCAGATCGTCATCACCAAACGAGTAAAGACATAGAAAAGTTACATAAATTAAAACATAGGAGTATGTTACTAGAATACTCACACTCTGACGAACTAAATGCATGTACAAACTACAAACATCAATAATGTTTTGGTTCGTCACAGAAGGCCTGTGTCTTGCAGTCCAAAAAAAAGGAAGAAGGCCTGTGTCTGCTCTTTAGAAACTTACAACACTTCTCAGTAGAAACATAGTCATGTTACAAGGAATTTGTTATAGAAATTCTGAACACTAGTCTTTCCACACACCTAGCACAAACGCAAAACAAAAAATGACAAATTGAAACCACTCCTCAATACTAATTGACTCTCAAGAGTCAAGATGCAGCTACTGGCAGAATTTTGCAATACCAGTTTGCAGTTGCATTTGGAAACAATGAATCCAAATGTAGTAGGAAAAACTATGATGCAGGAATAGAAAACGCATCTACATGGAAAAGAAAGGTGTTATGCTGCAAGCACCACATTTAAGTCAACAACATATCAGTAAACATGGGTAAAATTCAGAACTGAGCAAAAATCTTGCTTTTGTTACCTGTGGCAAGTTTTATGCGTTCAAAATCATCATGTATAAATACATCGCCATTTGCTATAACTGGGATTGATAATGCTGCAACAACATCTGCTATCTCATCCCACTTGGCTGGATCCCTAGGCCTGTCGGCAACTCTCCTGCAATTTATTTAAGACAGAACAAGCCAGTTAGAAACTTCCCAAAGCATTCAGCATGCAGTGATCCCCTGAATTACATGCCCACTTACTGTGGACATCCATGTCCACAGTTTATAATCATCATAATACTAAACCTTAATCCCAACTAATCCCTCTGTCCCAGGAAAGTTGATATATTTACTATTCGCGACATTTAATGCATGATTTTTTTTTCTTCATGATTTTAAGATCTAAAGTCAAATAATTTAGATGCATATGAAAATTGAATGTGTCAACTTTCTAAAAATATTTTTTTAAAATTTCTTTAACAATTTCTTATTTGTGAAAATTTGAGTCAAACACAAGTCCAAAAATCAAACTATATCATGTTTCTTGGGACGGAGGGAGTATGTTGGGGTTGGTGCAATGTTGTTAAAAGCTTAAAGCGTGAAGCGATGAACTTCAGGTCTCTAGGGCTTTTTTGGGGTGAAGCTGAGCGACTTTACTTAAGCTCTAAGTAAGCGCTCGCATCAGCTGCTGAGTTAAAGCGACGCTTAAGTAAAAAATGAAGGGCCAGCCCAGTTTTTACTTTTTTTAATGGGCCAGCCGAAAAGTTTAAAACAGATTTAATACTTGTGGCTTCCCTAGGGTAATTCATTATTTTAAACGCTAAAACTGAGTGATACTTGTGGCTAGAAAGAAAAAAAATCAGAGAAGGCAGACAGTCACACAATCACGCATGCTTCTTCAAGACTTCAACAGTCAAGAAAGTTCTTCAATTCCTGAACACAAGAAAGCTTCATCATCCACTCTTCAGTCAATCAAGCAGTACAACAAGGTATTTCTTTTTTCATTCTTTCTTTTATATTCGAAAATCTGAACTGGAGCTCTTGTTTTTCCCATGCTTGCTGCTTCTCTTCTCTGTTTTGTCGACTCTACTGTCTACTGCTTCTATTCTCTCCTCTATTTAGATAATTTTATGATTTATTCAGGTAGAAGAGGAAGAAGAAGTGGAAGAAGAAGAGGAAGAGGAAGAGGAAGAGGAAGATGATGAGGGATATAAGAGTGATTTTGGTGATGCTGAAGATGACAACCTTTTTGATGATGAGTGATACTTTGGTTGACTTGAGCTGAGACTTGAAACATTAATATCATGGAGTTTTTGTAGTCAACTTTAGAACTTTGAATTGCGTTATTAAACTTTTAATCTTATATAATCTACTTATATTTTTTAGATTTTTGAGGGTTTTTTAGCTACTTTTTACTTCTATCTAATTATTAATATATAGCAAGCTTTACTTCATTAAAGCCCACGCTTTCGCTTTACGCTTTTGCGCTTGGGACCCTTGGCGCTTAAGTGCGCTTTGCGCTTTTAAAAACATTGGGTTGGTGGCATAAAGTTTCTAGTGTCAATTACTTATTTAAACTTAGTTAACACTATAAATTCATACAAAAAACATAGTGTATAGTTTTATGCTGGATGCCTTGCTATTGCAACCTTCTTACTTAAGAATAATGACATGATATTTTAAAATCCTCATCATCATAATTTTCTTCCACCTGCATGGAAAATATGATGTGATGTTGAGTAGGGGTCGGGTAGGGTTATCCATAATTAGGGTTTCCCGTTTTTTTTTCACCCCTAACATAAATTTAGTTCATGAAGTACCTTCCATGCACAGCAAGAGCAGAGACACCAGTTTTCTCAATCCTTCTTGCTAATTCTACTGTATCCTGTGATGATTTTAAAAGCCTTATCTTGCATGTCACTGGTGTGTCCAAGTTCCTCTTTAGGGTAGTCAAAATCTGAGTTCAAATGAAAAAGGAAATCAATAATTCCCTTTCTAACAGTGAAGTCCCAGTAACACATCAAACATCAGATACGGTATGCATACATCTTGAATGAGCTCTGGCTTCGACAATAATGCAGCTCCCATGCCCCCACTCAGTGAAAACGACTTGGGACAACCCATATTGATATCTACCGCTGCAACATCTTTAGACCTGAAGAATGTTAGAAGAGTTATACATTAGAGAAACATCAGATACGTTCAGTCACTAATTTATTTCAAAATCAAATAAGGTCTAATACTTCAGCTGGAATGTGAATAACATACCAACCTTCCATTAAACATAGAAAAGCTAAGGTCCGCTCTTTTCCACCATGTCTACATAATTTCGAAACAAACTGTCTATTTGTGTTCTTTTAAGAGCTACTCCCTCCGTCTCTGAAAAATTGCACACATTCACTTTTTGGCTTGTTCCATAAATTTTGTTCACTTTCCTTAAAAGGAAACTTTTTACTCTCAAATTTACTAAACTATCCTCACTTCATCTTTGCTTATTCTGTCTCGTTTTTTGTGCAATGTCCTCTTAGGTGTGATTATGTCCAAGTAAGCAAAAGTCTTATATTCATTTTAATCATTCACGTCCGGTCAAACCCACCAACCTTTTGGGAACAGAGGAAGTATTTCTAGATATAGTTCTTAATTTTGAAAAGTGGAGGGTGAATAGTAGAAAGAATATGGAAGAAAGTTTAAGATTTTAGACTTTCTTAGAATTGTTTCTCAAAAAGAACAAAGCTTTTAAGTGACAAATTCTACAACAGAAATTACTGAATTAATGAGACTTGAAAAATAAAAAGCTCAAATCCATAAATTAAACAGCCCACAGAAAAATAACTTAGTTATAGCAGTTTAACCCAAAAAACCATGCACTCAAAAGTTCGCATTTCATACTATGCATGCATCAACAATCCCACCCCCCACCACCAAACCCCCTATTTCAGGGAGAGAAAAAAAGGCTCAAATCAAGGAAAAGGACGCAAAAAATATGATCTAAAAAGGAAAAGGATGGATCATAAAGGCAGCTCGGCAAGGATGTTACGAATAACAATTGGGAAACAACACAACTGCTGCAACACTTCCACAAACATAATTAATCTCTTCAATAAGATAAAATGAGTGGCAGCCCAAAGCATATGACAAAAACAAAAAGAACAGCTACATCAATGACCTAAAACTGTATGCTATACTAATCACCATTCACCCGAACGTTTTAAGAGCTTTACCCTTTTAGAAACTTACACTATCTCAGCAGCCCTCAAAGCCCTAGCAGCATCAGAAGTGCCCATCTGAAATACAACATGATCTTTTTCTTGATCGCAGGTTCTGAAAACAACATTCTCAGTTCCCTTCTCAAAAAAATCAACAGAACCAATTAACTCTGCACCAAAATAAAATAAAAGAATTTGAGATTTTTAATCATCCTATAAAATGAACTTTAGAGGATGCAATGATCATAAATAAATGGTCAGTGTCCTTGTTTTGATAGTG
Source organism: Stellera chamaejasme (assembly GCA_024586325.1). NCBI lineage: Eukaryota > Viridiplantae > Streptophyta > Magnoliopsida > Malvales > Thymelaeaceae > Stellera > Stellera chamaejasme. The sequence continues at coordinate 49,728,918 of CM044981.1, read as the reverse complement.
TCTGTGAAAATCTTTTAAGATCACAAGCGCAGCTTTTTTATGTAAATAAAATAAAAAGAGCACTTTTTTATCAATCGTGTTTCCAAAGCATAATCCTTTTGTGGTGAAAAAATCAATCCACCTATATACTTGTACACAGTTTCTAGTTGTAAATAGTACTTCATATTAGAGTAAGCCATTTGCATCTTGTTATAAATAAATAAACCTAAGGTCCGATGCCCAAACCTACTTTGTTTTAACTATTAAGTATGTAAAGATCAAAGAAATGTTGCATGCAACACGCTGTGAATGTGTGAAACTTGTTGTACCAATTACATTCCTAAAACATAATATATCGTCTCTCCATTCAGTAAAAGAAACCCGTTCAAAACCAGAAAACCAGTTTGCAGCCATCTGATACCATCACAGGCAAGAACGAAGAAAAAGCTGGAAGCTAAGAGTAGTCATTCATCAGATATCTTATTCTCTTGTTGCTCGCATAACTTGCCTCAACATAAACAATACAGCACTTTAAGTACAAAATTAATTCATATATATTAAGGAGGACCTGTCTAGAATTTCTTAACTTAGCTCTGATCGAACAAATCTTCCTACGATGCACTCATATGCTTCTTAAAAATTGTAGAAGCCGACCAAAATCTATATCTGTATTTAAACTTATCAGGTCTGAGTCCATCCTCACAATGCTTCACCAAACATACAGACTCAATGCTTCTTGATTCCTCAGAGTCCAGATTTTTCTTCTTGATGTTGAATTCGATACTGTAGGTTAATACAATATACAATGCCAGTTTTATGCACATGCATAACGTAGATACCTTACTCCAGACTTATCATTTTTATGTACAGTTAACATGTATCTTAGAAGCTTCTCTGCATCCAAGTTAGTTGTATTCTACTACTTCCTCCGTCTTAGTTAAATTTTACATTTGATTGGGCATAGAGATTAAGGAGAGTAGAAGACTTAATGAGTTTTCCACTTTTACTCTTCAAAAGCTTAATTAAAAATTCTGAAGCTATTGTAGATTGTGCAAAATTGATGAAAAGAAGTTAACCTCGATGAAGTGGTGCTAAATTGATGGAAAGGGGATTAAAGTAAAGATAATATGGTAAATGAGATAAAGAAAAGTTTCCGTAAAAGGAAATGATAGTTTCGTTCCTAAGCGGGCCGAGCTCTCAGATGCTTTGAGGAGTGATCTGTTGTGGAAGGCGTGATCTGCAAGAGAGAAACGAGGAACCCAGGAGCAAAAAGAGGAGTGGGGATGTGTAAATAGGGTGTACCTTTCCCAAGTCTCCTTTTTATAGGAGTCAGAGGAGGGCGGTTGCCTCCAGTGCGCCGTGGGCACGTTTATGGAAGGTGGGAGACACTCCTTGGGATCGTGGGAGCCATTATGGAAAACGGAGGCTCCCTGTGATCGTGGCTGATCTGGCGGGATCGTGTTAAGGGTTGAATCTTTCATGTTGGCTTAACATGAAGTTTCATCATGATCAAGGGAAAAATAAAAACATGAAGCATCATCAGCTTAGCAGCATTAAGTAGCACCCGGAGTTAGTAAGCAGTAAGTTTTGGCAGTTTCTTCAGAGTTACTAGGACAGCTGTTTAAGCTCCACATCAAACATGAGAACCACCCTTCATTTTTCACTGTTATCTTATTCTTTTCTCTCTTTTTCATGCATGACATCTCTGACTTGTAACTGCATTTCTTTTGTTTGCAATATACTCTTTTACTGGCCATGTAATCTCTTAATTTCACTTCTATGTTTCTTAGATATGATTCTTTTTCAGGTTTTCCTCTACCGTTCCCGTAAAATCCCATCACCAAGCCTTGCTATTACTTCTTTTCCTCTAAGAGCTATGGCTATGACCCTGATTCTTAATTTACATATGCTAAAATTTATAACAGTGTAGCAGTTTCCTCCACTAGATCGCACGCTTTGCGCTTCACGCTTTACCCATAGTCCTTTAGTGAGTTTTTTCCTTTATAAACACTGCTTTAATGACCATAAGGATGCCCTCTAGAAAGCTCTAAGTCAGCCCTACACATATAACTAGATCTGGGACTGTAACAACCTTGAAGAGCTTGTGAGGCTATTGGGCTCTCTCCAACAATTATTCGAGCAACTTCAGAAACTAGCCCAAGGAGCTGTGTGGTATGACAGAGAAAGAAGGCCGAGCACGATCAACTCCTTCCTTTCTTCAAAGGAAGAGATCTATATGGTTGGAATCCAATTGCCTTCAACTATGAAAAAACTAATTATGAAGTCTTTAGGAGCTGAAAAGATGGAAGCCCAATGGAAGTCCCTCCACCGTAAACTTTTGTACAGCTTCCATTTATAGTTCCGACAAAACTAGGTAAAAGCTAAAGCCAGTTCCTGTAAGTTTGTTCTTCAAATTTATTGAAATGCTGCACATACATTTCCAATTTTAGATGAGCACTGGGAAGTCAATTTTGTGTTTGAACTGATGCGATGGATGTATTTGCCCCATGGCCATGAAGTTATGAATCTACTTTAGCTAAGGCAAAGTGGCAAGTGAACAAGGAACAGGCATAAGGCTGATATCTCTCAAGTAGCATAAAAAAGAGAGAGGGAAACTCATATTCCTATAGCAGCTTAACAATGGAATAAATGGTACAGAAGCAGCTGATTGCTTCACATAGCAGCTCTCATAAGATCCTAATGCTGCTTTTCCATTTGATGACCACGTTCTTCAAATCAATGCAAACTCCTATTTACTTGGACCTCTGTCTAATAAGTTAGTGCTGATAATCATAATTCGCAAAACCATGGAACAAAACAGTTTTTGCTCTTTCCATCAGTACCATTACTCTGCCATGTTTGGGCACAGAGATAATCCTGCAGATATCGTTCGGCTTAGATTAAAAAGACCAAGAAACACATAACATGCAGCAGCGGTTACAACATTTTTTCTAGGTAATCCCATTGACCACCAAAGACATCCATGTCCATTCCCACACTAACGCCTTGCACTTTTCAGAAAAGATGACAAGAAATAACTTCTGGGTTATTTTCTTCCTTTTCATTTCTTAGTTCAGATCAAACTTCATAAACATCGGTATCAAATGTTGATTCTGAGAACGTTAATCATTCAGTAAAAGTAAATTTCTATAAGCTTAAGCACAGAGTAGAAATTACCATTTGATCCATAAAACTATTTAACATGGGCATGACTTGTAAAATTGCATCCTGCTATGTAATAAAACCATCATATTTGAGGTTGAAATTTGTGCCTCAAGAGATGGTGTGAAGAAGTGAATTGCACTTTAAATTGACCAGCATTCTTTCATAGCCATCAGAAAGCAAACATGTTTCAACATCAACTGTTTTTCAGGTTGGCCCCAAAAACTATTTCTTAGGGATTTCATAGGCATACTGGGCACACTGACTGCTAATTCCTAAGAAAGGTATCCAAAGCTCAACCAAGAAAAAGTTTTAGAAAGAACGGCACACAGATGAAGTAGGTTATTTCCTTTTGAAGATTATTTGTATTCTTTCGGCTGCAGTTCCAGGACTCTCATTCATTTAATCGGCCACAAAAGAGTGATGTTAAATTCAGTATTCAGTAAAGACCATCAAACTGAAGATGAATGAACCAGTTCATACAACCATCAACATTTCAATCAAATGCGGGAAAATGATCTCTCTCCATTACTAAAAGAAGTTTAGTTAAGCCTCAAACGGAGTATGGAGAATTATTTCATCCCAATTCCAGATAACAGTACCGACTATATCCAAGATCTAGATGACTACCTTAGCTATTTTCTAACTGATAAATCGTTAGTGCTCAAAGCCTGGAGGATAGCAAGTTAAGAATAAGTATTTAATTTGTCTATTACCATTACTTAATTTTTGACATTTTTTTAACCATTCAAACTCCAAGCTTTCAGACAACGCCAAACCAATTACTCATGTAAAAAGGAGATGCGGTAGTCATCCAAATTGATCACTTACCCCAACAGGCATTTTAACTTAACAATGAAGTAAAAACGCTTCATGGTTTTTTTTGAACAGCAAGAATAAACGCTTCATCTTTTCAATGATAACAATATCTAAATGCTACTAGTACAAATTTACACCTATATGCAACTAGAGACAGCTGTAACCTAACCTTTGTAGTGCATACTTTACACTGTGTAGTCATAATTCATTCACAATCAAACCGCTAAAATTCTGAAATCTTTCTTCATTAGCACAAAAGTGTCCTATAAGACGTCTCTACATCTTTTAGCTCCTAGCATCACAAAGAATAACCTCCCCCCAGGGTAAAACGAAAAGAAAAGAAAAGAAAAGAAAAACGAAACGCATAACCTGCAGAAACTAAAGCAAGAAAACGAAAATGTACCATTAACTCTGCGCTCGCATTTAAGAAATTTGTGGTCGATGATCTCCTCTCCGTAGGTAATATTCGCACCATATTCGGCAGCTAGCAATCTGAATGGCAGCGTCCCCTAATTTTTCCAGTAAACAAAAGATTCATATAATAGTAGTGAATTACTGGATTCAGAGAATTAAACGAAACAGAGAGCGAGGGAGGGCAGTAAAAAGAATGCAACAATTAAACAGTTTACTCACCACTCGAACCATGGGAGCGAGCACGAGCTTGTTCTCGTACTCCATTTTGTTCCCCGAAGCCGAAGGCGCAGCGGAGAAACGTACGGCAAAATCGGGGCGGAGATATTGGAAGGCCTTTCTATGGAAAAGGTCTTTTTGACATTTACCTTTCGCAAAAAGTTCATTTTTGCAATTATTTTTTAAGATGGTTCTCGTTTGTCACTGTCGTTAATGTTTTTGGCCCCGTTTACTGTTGGCCGTCTCAATTTCCACAGTGGCGTCTTATTTTCCACGGTGACACGAATTGATGATGATGTGATTGTTTGTTTGATGATTTGGCTTGCGGAGGTGGATAATTATACCAAGTAATTGGGGCCTAAATTGTAATTTCCTCTCCCCCACACCAAATCCATCACCATCACGCCGTGGGTCTACATCATCGGAATCGCAATTAATCTTCCTCCTCTGTAGATCACAAATTCTGTCTCCTTTGAAGATCATGAAACCTTTTGCTCACCTCCAAATCTTCCCAATTAATCATCCATTCCTTCTTCTCAAGTAGATCTGGAACTACTGGTTCGGCAGAGGGCCCCACTTTCATATCCTCTTCTTCCACCGATGCCAACACCAACGGTGGCAGATCTCTCTCCAGGATTGACATACACCGACGGCGGTGACACTGATCAGAAGATCTTTGGCCGCTGCTTTAGAGCCTTTATGCAAAGCCGGTTGGTTCACGTTAGTCAGGCCCGCCTCCACCATGAACAGCTTGGGACGGGAGGCCATGATCAAGCACATGTGGAGATGCAACCAGAGAGCATGTCGCATTTAGCCTGCAAATCGAAGGTCTGGATGGCGATGGCCTCAACGGAGACGGCATATTGGAGGTCGAAGAGGGCGGAGGAAAGGGCGAAGAAAAGATCTGTAGGGAGTGACAGGAGGGAGGTGGAATTAGAGGAAGAGGGTGGTGGAAAGGATGTGGAAGAGCAGAGCGGCGGATTAGAGAGGGCTGAAGCGGTGAACAGGAGGTGAAGAGGTGAAGCAGATTGGCAGAGATGAGGCCAGCCAACAAAACTTAAAAAATTAATGACCTAAAAAAACATAGATTAAATACTGTAAAACTGTCAAAACAAATGCTCAAATTTTGGCAGAAGGATGGAGTATTTTTTTTCCTTTAAAACCACAACGACGTCTTTCTGTAAGTGTTTATTCTTCATTCTATCACAGACACTCAAAAAAACTATTTGACACTGGTGGCTGCTCTGTGGTTGCTGCCACTGCTCGTTGATGGTATCTCAGCCTGGTTCTGACATTGCTAGAATCCATAAGTCCTTTTCTGTTGGATCTAGGTAAGCTAAAAACCAAACACGGGGTTGCCCTCTGTTTGGTACTCTGATGCTCAAGTCAGTATCCGTGATTTTAAGAAAGGGATACGTCGACACCATAATTGATAGTGATTTTAGGAAAGGCATTATCGCAATATTTCAAGATGAAGAAACAGCGTGTGTAAGAGGACACGTGGCAACTGGGTCCTGAATGCAGGTCTTCAGGAGTGTCCCTGGTGGGTTCGGGTGGTGGTGCCTTCAGGTTTTAATGGGCCCCCTCTTCTAGGCTACTGACTTGGTCTTTTGCTAGGCCTTATTGGACCTTTTTGGGCTTCGCGTTCTTGTGATTGAGTCTGGTGACCATCAAGTCCCCCCTAGTTGTTCGGCCGACTAGGAGTCCGAAGATTCTTAGTGCTCAATGTCTGGGCTAAGGTCGTTAATGGCCTTCTTTGAATACTGGGGGTTTATTGGTGTCCCGAATGCTTGCATTCGGTCATCTGTATGTTGGGAGCTTTTAATTGCCCCCCTTTAGGTATCCCGAATGCTTGCATTCAGTCATTTGAATAGTTGAGAGCTTTTAAATTTTCCCCTCTTTTGGATCTCGAATGCTTGCATTCAGTCATTTGAATACTTGGGAGCTTGGAATTGCCCCCTTTTGGATCCCGAATGCTTACATTCGGTCATTTGAACAGTTGTGAGCTTTTGAATTTGCTCCCCTTTTGGATCCTGAATGCTTGCAATCGGTCATTTGAATACTTGAGAACTTGGAATTGCCCCCTTTTGATATCCCGAATGCTTACATTCTGTCATTTGAGGTGATTTCTATACTTTCATTTGGGTTATATAGCGGTTTCTTGACCTTTCGACTTCTTAGCACAAATCTTGGTGCGCATTGCCTGCACCTTTTTTATCAACGGTTCAGATTGAGTGTTTTGTGATGTTTCATCTTCCCGAACACTTTAAATAGTGTGGGTTGGGGATGGAGGACTTCACTCCTCATTGTTGCTTTCTTGAGTTGTTTGCTCTCTTGCTCTCTTGCCCTTCTCAATAAGTCCTCACGACGGGCAATCCCACTCTCTGAGAAGTGGTGAGCTTCTTCTGCAAGGCGGTGCACCAAGAAGAAAGACGATGAAAATTTTCTACCGCCATTCCTAGGTCAAGCTTCCGTTCCCTCTCAAGGCGGTGAAGAATCTCCTTCCGTCGTTCAATTTTACTGGCATCATCATAAGGCAGTGGATGTTGACTATGAAAACCTGAAAAACCACAATGATCTTGACCTGAAGGCTTTTGGGACGACAACGACAATCTTTGGGGGAAGTGAATGAGCTAAAGAAGACCACCATCCCGGAGTATCTTGACGTAGTCGAAAAGGCGGTCCGGATGGCTGTGGAGAAGTTCAACCAAGGCTTCTGTCTTGCTGGAAGGCAGATAGTTGAGCGGAACCATGGCATTGGTCTTTCGGGACTCGATAGTGCTGATGAGCATCCCATGGATGACTCTTGGTTTGGTGAAGAATTTTCTAGAGGCTCATAAACCCATTCATGCTGATGAATTTGCCAATCCCTCCCCCTAGTAGCTATCTTATCATTCGAGTCCTCTCTATAAATAATCATTTTGTAACATGGCCATCAGGCATTCGATCAACATGAAGTTATTTTCCCAAGTCTTGTCTCCTAACTTGCTTCCTTTTGAACAATGTTTTAAAAAGGTTCGGTTACCAGAACTACGTCCTCTTTCTCGAACTCACTTTAGTTTCATTGAGTAATCGTTGATCATACATAGAATTTTCTAAGTGCTTTAGAATGGAAAGAGTTTGCAAGTCCTCTTCCTTCAAGATCAATTAATTTGTAAACCCATTTTCTTTCTTCACTTGCAACCTCGAAAGCCCTTCGCAGTTTAAGGTGAATGCTCCACCTTGAGGCCTTCGAGAGCCTAACTTGGTTTGTCTCAGGACTAAGTCCCCAACTTTTATGTTCTTTTGTTTTACCATCGATTTTGCCGAAGCGGCCATCCTCTGTTGAAATGCTTTCCTTCTAAGTTCCTCTTCTTTCCTTAGAGAAATATCTAGGTTGGCTCTTAGTCCTTCCTCACTGGCACCTCCCTCGAACACTTCTGTAGGAAGAGAAAGATTGGGGATTTTGATCAGGATGAGTGCTTCAGTCCCGAATGTGAGGGAAAATAGAGCCTCCCCTCTAGCTCTTCGGAGAGTTGTTCGGTAAATCCATAAGACATGTAGGAGTTCTCTAGGTCATTTATTCTTAGATTGCCCGAGTCTTTCCTTCAATTCTTCTTTTACTGTTCGATTCGATACTTCGACCTGTCCATTGCTTTGAGGGTGTGCAAACGGGGAAAAGTGTTACTTGATCCCGAACTCTTCATCGAAATCTTGGAATCCTCCATCAGTGAATTGGGTCCCGTTATCAGTTACTATCACCTTCAGATACCCGAACCCGCATATGATATTCTTCTAAACAAATCTCTGAAGGTTCTCTGCTATGATTGAGGCTAATGGTTCAGCTTCGATCAAATTGGTAAAATAATCTACTGCAACGAAACTGTACTTCAGTCCTCTTGGTGACATCGGGAGTGCCCAAATGATATCGATTCCCTATACAGCAAATGGTATCGGGTAATTCGATGATGAAACATACTATGAATGAGCTCTTTGAATACGGGTGTGTTCTTGACACTTCTTGCATTTGTTAACCAACTTCTTGGCTTCTTCCTTTAGGTTCGTTAGGCCAGAAGTACCATTGTCTAAGTATAACCGCAGCTAGTGCTTCGGCTCTAATGTGTGATCCGTGCTCCTTCGTGTACTTCCATCAGGATGTCTTCGGTTTCCTCCTCCCCAATGAATTTTTACATCGGAGAAGAAAATCCCTTCCGTACAGATTATTTCATATGATCATGAACTTCCTCGCTTTCCTCTTTACTTTGACTACTTCGGATGGATCCTTCGGGAGCACTCCTTCTAACAAACACTTCTAGTAGGGTAGTCTCTATAACGAAGTAATACTCAGTACCCGAAGATGATGGACATATGGGTTTTTTATTTCCTCATCGTACGTAGATGACTTCGAGGGTTGATCCGCTTCGGAATTAAGTACCCTTGGGATCTTCTCGATCTGTAGTCTTTCGAACTATAATGCCAATTTCTTGGAAGCTTCTGCATATTTTTTGAGGTTAGGTTCTTTGACCTCATACTCCTCGTTCGTCTGCTGAACCAATAGATTCGAGTCACTGCATGTATTTATAGACCGAATACCAGTATTCTTTGCTAACCCCAGTCCTGGAATTAAGCTTCGTATTCAGCCGCGTTGTTTGTCACTGAGAAAGCGAACTTGATAGATTTGGTCGCCTTCACTCCTTTGGGCCCTTCGACCACCAATATCGCACCTTGTTTCTCTGATCCCAATGCTTCGCCTACGTAGAGTGTCTATACTGGATCTAGGGATGGCAGTGGATTGGTTAAAACCGCAAACCGTGGATAACCGCACCGCAATTGGCTATTTCATCCACAGATTTTATCTGTGGTTTCACGGTTATGGGTGGCTAGGGAAAACTGCGACTCTGGTGGTTGCGGTTGTGGTTTAGGGGTATCCGCAACGCAAATATCCGCTAACCGTGAATAGTGGATGCCCGCTAACCACAAAGCCCAATTCAATTAAGCTCAATCCGACAATCTCTTACTAATCCACTAAAACTACCCTACGACCACTACCCTAGCCCACCAAAGCTCAACCCATCTAAATTCAATCTCATTCTTGGTCCTAGTAATTACTAATTTAGTAATTATAAATTTAATCAAAATCGATCCCACATATGCACGGATGTATGTGAAGGAATAAAATGATCAATGTGCTTGTAGAAAGTTATATAAGAGTATTTTATATGTGCTTGTAGTTGATGTAGGATTATACTTGAGAATTTAAGTTATATTGCATAGTTAAATTTATATTTCGTGATTAATGAATGAATGAAAGAATCTATGGTTATAATTGCAAACCGCGGATAACCGTAGTTATGCGGTTATGGGTGTCAACTAGAAACTGCATAAGAAAATCCGCAAAACCATGGATGTCAAAAAAATCATGGTTAATGGTCGTGGTTATACCCCATCTGCGGATAAACCGAACCCTTTCCATTCCTAACTAGATCATCTTCTGCATTTGAATTTTCAACCTCGGATCCATGAGGTAGTTCAGCTATGAAATCAACTAAAGCTTGTGCTTTAATCGCTTTTCTTGGTTCATACTTGATTTCATATTCGCTCTACTCGATACACCACCTTGACAATCTCCCTGTATGATCTACTCGTTTGAGTATGTCCTTGATGCATAGATTGCTTTGTACAACTATCGAGAATCCTGGGAAATATGGCTTCAACCTTCGGGCCGAAAGTACCAAAGCATACACGACTTTCTGCAACACCGGGTAATTGACTTCGTCTCCGTGTAATCATTTGCTCACATAGTAAACTGGTCATTGTTTCCCTTGGTCGTCCTATTGCACAAGGACCGAGCTTACTACTATCTCTCCCACTGCTAAGTAAATGACCAAAGGCTTGTCCTCGGTCGGTTGCTGAAGAGTAGGCATTTTCATCAGATAATCTTAGATTTCTTCCCACGCCTTCTGACATTTGGGGTTTTCCCAGTCGGCAGCGTTTTCTTCCTTTGCTTTCTTGTCTCCATTCTTTACTCCGATTCTTCCGGGTTCGACATCTTCTTTGATCAGGAGCTTAAAGAAAGGACGACACTTGTCTCTGTAACGGGATATGAAGCGGCTTAGAGCTGTTACCCTTCTGAGTAATCACTGGACATCCTTGATCGATTTTGGTGTCTTCGATTTCAACAACGCCTTCTTCTTTGTTGGGTTTGCATCGATACCTCGTTTAGACACCATGAATCCGAGGAACTTCCCCGTTTTTACCCCGAATACGCACTTATCCAGGTTGAGTCGAAGACCGTACGTCCTGAGCTAGCCGAATACTTCTTCCAGGTCCCAGATTAGATTTTCTTTCTCCCTGCTTTTGACGATGATTTCGTCAACATATACTTCGAGATTGTTCTCGATCTACTCTAAGAAAAGCTTGTCCATTAGCCTCTGATAAGTAGCTCCGGCGTTCTTGAGCCCGAAAGGTATTCTGACGTAGCAATGTATACCAGAGCCACTAATGGAATAAGTCTTCTCTTCGTCTGATGGGTTCATTTGGATCTAGTGATACCCACTATAAGCAACAAGAAATCTCAGTCGTGCATGTCTGGCCGTTGAGTCTACCAGTCTGTCCACCAGAGGGGTTGGGTATGAGTCTTCCGGGAAAGCATCATTTACATTTATGAAGTCTATGCACATGTGTAGTTTATCAGTCTTCTCGTGTGGCCACCACCGCGTTGCTCAACGATTCGGGATAAGAGACATCCCAAATGACTCCTGTTAGGAACAATTTGAATATCTGTTTTTTTATGAAGGTTTTTTAAAAGGTGTATTGTTGCTTTTCTTTTGCTTTATAGGCCTCGTGTTCAAGTCCATGCAAAGGCTATGTTGGATTACGTTCAGGTCTATTCTCGGCATGTCACTCGGAGAGTAGGCGAAAAGATATTTATTCGATTGAAGGAGATTTACAAGTTTTGTCATACTATTTTCGGGAAATTTTTTGCAATTCGAGTGGTTCGGTCTCCTTTCAATTGTACTTCTTTAGTCTCCAGTGCTTCATCCTCTTCTTCCTTCGAGCTTCCCACATTTGGGCCCTTCTGAGCTATTATTATGATGTCCTTGGCTTCCTTTTGGTTCACATAGATCGAGGAATCAACTTTCTTGGTCTCGAAGGTGATTGTGAGGTATTTCACATCCCTTTCGCATGTGAATTGCCCCTTGCATTTCTCTTCCGATTATAACACTGTAAGCCAAAGGGATGTCAATGACCAACCATTTCACCATCAGTGTCATGTACCAGGATTGGCCTTCGGGCCCAGCTCCTATGAATATGGTAGATTGATTCACCCAAGGATAGGTAGTTCATCAGATCCTACTCCATATGTTGTTGTCTTCACCCTGAGTTTGGCACAATGTCCCAAGAATGACTATAAGAGATAATCCAAGAGAGATGTGTCATATGCTAGTGTTGTAGGAAGTTTGATGTATGCTTAGGTATGCACTAGACCAGATATCGCATTTGCAGTAGGTCTCCTGGGAAGATATTTGTCTAGGCATGACAATTGGGTTGCTGCAAAGAAAGTTTTGAGGTATTTAAAGGGAACCAAGGACTATATGTTGACCTTTAAAAGGGTTGACAACCTTGAGCAAGTTGTCCATACGGATTCAGACTATGCTAGCTGCAAGGATGATTGGAAATCCACATCAGGATACATTTTCATGTTAGCAGGTGGTCCAGTATCATGGAAAAGTGTCAAACAGAAACTTGTGACCTCTTCTACCATGCATGCAGAGTATGTAGCATGTTTCGGAGCTTCCACGTAGTACGCATAGTTGAGAAATCTCATTACTGAGATGTCCATTATTGATTCCATTGCTAAGCCCATCGGTTATATTGCGACAATCTTGCAGCTGTGTTATTTTGCAAGAATAGTAAAAGCATTTCTGGGGCTAAGCACTTGGAGATCAAATACTTGACTGTTAAAGAGCAAGTCAGAAAGGGTGAAGTTGAGATAGATCACATTGAGACAGAATATATGGTTGTAGATTCTCTAACCAAGGGACTTCGCTCTAAACATTTTAGGAGCCATGTTGCTAATATGGGATTAGTAGAGTCCTTTAATGTACTTGGTAAGTGAGTCTTGTTGAGTTGCCCTGTCGTTCTGTTTTGATACACTTTTTTGTGTGTATTTGAGTACTTATTATAATGAATGATGTTATTTAGTCATAAAGTTTCTTCACTATAATATGCTGCTAAAAGTCTTAAGATGAGTGTGAATCTTAAGCAAAGGCCTGAGACATTATATGTGGGTCTTGTGATTGTATGTCTTCTGTGACACATAACGGTCATCTCAAGATGCATACACACTTATAGATACACTGCCTCAGATGAGCAATAAAAGATTTCTCTAGCGTGCTTATGCTGCTGAGGGGAGAAATCAATGTGACCGACAAGCAAGCAACAACTGAATTAGATCATAAGGTTGTTGTTGTTGCTTGCCACACTTCCGCATCGTGTTCAAGTTGATAAGGTGCATTGATGTGTTTGACCATGGAAGGGGTTGCATTCCTCATTAATTTAGTTTTCGCCATGACCCTCCATTGAGAACCTTATTGGACGGAATGCTACTTGGAGTTCTTTTGTGACCAATTATTTTCAAAAGTGCGTATGTAAAGTTTTGAGTTGTCTTAATCCGATAAAATTGTGTTGTTTTCAAAATGATGTCGTTTTCAACATTGTTGACAATATGACCAAGTGGGAGGATGTTAGAATTTTTATGTATGTGGGCTATATTAATTGTCTAATTTTTTAATCGGATTAAGGATTGAAATGGTCAAATAAAACATACAGAGTGATCCATATAGTAATTGATCTAATTACGGACCAGTAACTCCAATATGATAATGATATATACGGGCCTAAGACAACCGTTCCAAACGCTGACATCATCATTATGAGGACCCTTCCTCGTCTATTCGATGAGGGTCCTCGTATAGTAACGGTCAGATGGCTCCCCCACGCCCTCATAAATCTCAAAAGGGGTCAACCCCCACAAACGACAACAATAATCAGGGGGATTCCCATATGGGAAATCACCATCACCACAATCACGCATGCATTTATGATGCGATCCCCACAATCAAGGCCCTCCTCGACGGGCATTGGTACCACTCTATATATTGAGTGGTGCATCATTCGAATAAGGTACTTACTACACACCCACCCCCTTTGTTCTTCTCTATGCCTGAAAAATCTCTGTATCTCTCATTTGCAGGTTATCAAGGTCACCATTTTACCTTTCACCAGCCGCTCCTTGCTACCAGATTCGTAAAATACTATCAATTTGGCGCCATCTAGGGGAAACGAACAACTGCATCTCTTTTCCCAAATACTTTTTTTTCTCCCAATGGCCATGACAAGGAGGACTTACAATGCTAACAACAACGCACTGATCGAGGATGCTAATTCTAGCTCCTCAGGCACGCCCTCGCTGCTTCCAGTTGGCGGGGCAACAGTGTTACCCCCTTCCGCGGAAGCTTAAGTAATACAGAACGCCCAGTGGCATAAGCGGGAACCAAAATCGGGGCAACAGTAAAACAGAGTTCCCTCAGTTTGGTGACCCAGAACAAACCCGATTAAAAATTTTCTTTACTCTACTCATGTTATTAACTTGTAGTGCAAGTAACGAGGATCGTTTGGACTCAAACACACATATGCACACTGATACGAATATGAAAATATGAGTTTAACCCCGCACTGCACCAAGATCCTCAGAAAGCAACTCCACATAGGTCACCACTACTGCTAAACAGATAATAGAAGACATACCGTCAGTAACCTTAGAATGTGCTCAGATAAGAATTGGATCTTGCAGAATGATAGAAAATCTCAAATGGAACTACCCTTTTTCGAATAAGAAGTCAGGCTCGAAATTAACAGTATCTAAAATCAAACACCAGAAAGCACTGAGAGACTCTACTCCTCGGTCTTCTTATCAGACGAGCCTGGAAAAGTGAACATATATAAGGGTGAGTCCTCGATGAGAACTCAGTAAGGGCCAGGCATAGGATAGGGTTTCTGAGGTCCAGGGTATGCCGAACCAACATACCTGCACAGAAAACACAAATACAAACGGACAACAGATATATAGATAATAATAAGAACAATATAAAAAATCTTAGTAGTCAGACAGAATCGGCAGACCTCTAAGGCTTTTGGCCTTACAGAAGAGGTTTTTCAAAAAAGAAATCAGAGGCATGGTACCAGTAAGGGGTCCGAAATCCCCGCTGCCGACAAAACAGATCCAGATAACAGAATACAGGAGGAAACTTGTCAGACAAGTTATCCTGAAGTAGATAGCAGAACTCTGAGAAGGTAACTTTCTAGACTAGTTACCCCGAGTAATAATGGAAGGTAACTTGCCGGACAAGTTATCCTGAAGCAGATAACAGAATCCACCCGCATACCCGAGCCTATGCCATAAGCTAAGTTCGGTATCACCGGGGCCCACCCTCAATGCGAACATAGCCCCAATTTAACCCGACATACATATTATAAGCGTCCCAGAATGCAAAGTCAAGGAAAACTGAACCCTTACCTTATACACCGAAAATACCCGAACCGGGTTTCCGCGTAGATTCCCAGAAACCGATTTCGGCAGAGTTTCGGCTTAGTTTATGCCCAACTCCCTATTGACAAATCATCAAAAGATCACAGAATACATGTTTAGGAACCATTAAATCACATATCTGAGTGGCTCCGCTACACACCAGAAATTCAGACGTTAACGGTTTTTCACACAGAAGCTTATTTACAAATTCTGATCCATGGGATGTTCCTAACTTCTCCCGATGATCAGTTTAATATATTTACCTCAAAGCTTGGACCAATATTGGTGGAGATCTCATGAAGCTTCAACAATGGAAGCTTTCTTCCATGGAGAAAACGAGAGAGGAAGAAGAAGAAGAAGAAGAGATAAGTGACAAAAATGTCACTTTCTTCCATTTCCTTCTCTTTTATCTCTACTTTTTTGATGTGATTCCGGGAGGGTATCCTGGAACACGAGGAGTAGATCTAGCCAATAACGGAGCAACACGGGGTAGGTATGATTGATGAGGCGAAAATGTCAACAGGTTGACAGATCCGGAATGCACAAAAACAAAACGATGCGGAAGCTTGTGAAACGAACGGATATGGCCGCCAACTCCTACTGGATCCTTTCCCAGGCAAAGATGGTGTTATGCCTTTGGCGACTCCTCCTTCTTGATACCAAAAAAAAGGTCCATACCAAAATTGAGGGGGAATGATGATGGGGCCAACACCTCCTTCTTCCAATGAGAAGACAATATTGGTCTTAATAGACTTGTCAAGAAAACTCAACAAGAATTGAGTGGAAAAAGGTAGATAGGTTGAAAATAGAATCACTCTCAATTTGAAGGAAAAAAGGTGAAATATATTTGATGATTGAATTGTGTCTTGCAAACTAACCTAGATCTCCTTTTATAGGACAAGGAAGCTAGGCATCCAAATCAATTTACAAGTCCCTTCATCTCCACTCTTAATGATGGAAATTAAAAGGAAATGTAAATATGAGAATTTAAAACAATTATTTCTAAACTTATTCTAGGCTAGCTAAGGGATAGAACTAGCCAAAATATATCTAAAAACTGAAATAAAATGATGGAAATTCGAGTTGGAAGATGAGGGATGAGTTTTGGCCAAATAAATGATGAGTAAATGATCCTCATTTAAGTGCTCTTTTTGGAGGGGCTTGAAGGCTTGTAACTCATTCTTCACCAATGGTTTCTGGATGATTTTGGATGACTCTTGAGTCCTCAAGACTGCTGAAATTCGTCCTTGATGAGAAGTGAACGGTTGGAAGCCTTTGAAGTGCATTGAATGCGCCAGCTGGAAACTCAACAGGTTGAGAAATTCGTGAACCATGTACTTGGGCCAAATTGTCATTTGGTTAAGCCCAAACCGAAATGTTGATAATTGTTTGCACAATTTGAGAATTGGGTTGACCCAAATTGAGGAGTGCTTGCACTTTTCCTTCATCACCAAGAATATGTTCATTTTGCTCCTCAAGCTTTCAAAACTATCCATCAACAGGTTGAGAATGTTCTTTGCCTTCTTAGTTTGACTTGTTGTAGTTGATCGTCTAAGAACAATGAATGGATCTTGATATTTGGCTCTAGGCTGCTCCTTATCATTTGATTCATTGAAGGTGGAAGTGTCACAAAAGCCAATGACCCCTTCTTTTGGCATGTGAGCTCTTGGATCCTCAAGGTTGCACATGGGTGCATGTAGATCACTTGTCGGTTTCGCGTCATTCCCTCCCTCTTGAAAATGATTCGACCTCGAATCATAATGTTCTGTAACAAAAAAATATAGGAGGTTAGATGAAGCAATTCCGAACATGTACATCCAATGCATAAAGAAGTTGAGAAACAAATTACTTCCCTTGGTAGCCCTCTTGAAAATTTCAAGGGGCTTATGTCTTCAAAATTTTTGAAGTAATTTCTCATAAATGTGGACATCATTTTGGAAGCTCAGGACTTCAAATATGAATCATTTGAATTTGCAAAAGAAATTTAGCCCTTTCACTTTGGCTAGATTATAAACTTTATGGGCAAAAATATCAACACATAAAATGTATGAGAACAAGATATGTAATTGCTTGGAAAAGTCGATGTGATGAACCAAGTGATTGGAAGTGACAATTTCACATAATATGGTACCTAGTTCATCCTTTACATCAAATGATTGCTTTAGGGATGATTCATTAACATGAACATATATAGAACATATAGCCAACAAATATGCAAAAATTGATTCAAGATTTAGCATACATACGACAAGTTCAATGCACAAATTATGACCAATTAATTCAGCATGTGTCCCTAAACACATAAATTCATCCAAAGCATGTTTTTCAAAGATCAAGACATGCTTACATACACATTGTTCAATGATGATGTCATAACACAAATCAGCATATGGCGAACTTAAACTGAAACAAGTACATTGTAAATCATCACCATTTTTAATCAACTCAATTCGAAACATGGTAGTACGTAAAACTTCATCACTTTCATGCAATAGACTTGGAAAGAAATTTTTCTCATGCTTACTCAACACGTTGAGATGACTCAAACATACACCCGGGTCAAACACAAATATTGTTCTTTCAATCATTTCATTCAACTTCATCAAGCATGTGCCATCAATTTTGACACATAAAAAGAATTCATGACGAAAGTTGAATTCAACACAAATTCTAGCATTGTCCAACTTATTCCCAGAATATTCAACATGTTTAACATCTATGTATGACCAATTGAATGGTGCAATTTTCAAGTCACAGTCAACACATTGAGAATTTGTTAGACAAGAATTAGCAACAAATTTGCTTTCATCTCTTGCAATAATAGATGGTGAAAACAAAGCATGCTTGACAACATTTCTCCCATTGACATAAGGCAATGACAATGAAGCGTATAGGTCAACATATTCAACGGGCTGAATAAAAGACTGAACAAATCCTAAATTAGAACATAAATCATTCAATGGAATAAATTCATGAATAGTTCCAGATTTTTCAACACCAAGTAATTCAATACTCAAATAATTATTTTGAACAAATAAATCATTTGAATAAAGAGAAAAAATACCATCCCTCAAAATTGATGTTTCCTCTTGATGTGGTTCTTCTTCCTTCATGGATAATGTTTCAAACCAACAGTCTTCACCTTGATTTTCAACATTTTGGACAATTGTAGACACAATTTCCAAATGTGGCACAAGTGGTACTTCAACCACAACTTCTTGCTCTTCTGTTCAACATGTTGAGCTAGTGGAGGTGGCTCTTTTTTTCTCTCAAACTCATTATTTTTCCACTCGAAACACTCAACTCTTTCTTTTGATAAGACAACTTGGGTCTTTTGCTCACCATTTTCTCTCAAGCACACATCTCTCTTTTTCCTAGTTATTCTCTCACCATCCCAAAAGACACTTGACTCTTGCAAATCCACTTGGGATTTCATTTTATTTTCAGTGTTTCCCATGTGTTTACCCATCTTACCCTTGGACTCACTCAAGGTGGATCTTGTTGTCATGGGTTTGTTGTTGGGCTAAAGGCACCACAGCGAACGTTCTGTCAACAGGTTGAGCCGTGTATTGATTGGTCACACCAACTATACACGTGCTCTTGAATGAAGAGGAGTATCTTCTTGAGAAGCTGGAGGATTCGCTTGCACAAGTAGAACTTCTCTTGCTGTCATCAAAGTACCTTCAACTGGAAAGGCCAATTCTTCTTCGAAAACATGTTGTGCACATTTGTCTTCAACAGGTTGAGAACTTTGCTCTCTTCATTTCTCATGGTCATTACTTCCAGAAATTCAATCTCATGACGAGATTTAAAAGGTGGATGATTTTTGAAATGGTCTTGGGAAGTGGAAGGGAAAGAAATGGAAGGTTTGGAAGGGGTACCTTTTGGTGGTGATGGTCGGGATCTTTGTGGAGCTTTTGGTAAAGTTTTGCATCGTCGAACCTTGGTGGAAGTGTTGCCTCTCTCAAGCTTTCTTTCAATTCTGATGGCATTTTGCAACAACTCATGAAAATTATTGTACTCGCATAATTGCAAAATCTTCACAATTTCAGGTCTAAGTCCTTGGATGAACCTAGACATTTTCACTTCACCTTTCTCAACCATACATGCCTTAAGAAGGGCTGCCTCCATCTCTTTATGGTAGTCTTCAACACAATTAGTGCCTTGGACAATGGTTTGAAGGCGTTTTAGAAATCCTCGGCCATGAGTCTTTTATGCTTTTTGACCATTCTCGAATCGAGTAAGCCTTTCATTTATTGGAGCAACTTGTTCCTGCAACATTCTTTGAAATTGTTCTAGCAATGCTTCATCAGCCATTTATTTTTCTCTCAAAAACTCACAAATTCTCTTTATAAACCTAGCAACTTTTTTTGGCTCAAAATTCTTGAAAAGTGATTCAGAACAAGACACCAAAAGACACAATAAAATAAAACCTCAAACTAACCTCAACAGGTTGAGGGAAGTGTTATTACTTTTTAGAAAACGGTTCTTTTGTGGGTTTTGGAAAAGGATATTCCGCAACTTTTGAAAGAACAGGTTTGAAAAGGCTCTGAGATTGTTCTTTTTTTGCCCTTTGTTTGAAATTGTTCCAAGAATTCTTCAAATTGCCTTTTCTGCAATCTGTCAACAGGTTGAACCGATGTCAGATTTTTTTTCAATGCAAATAAGATGCGATTTTTTTCTTTTTTCTTCTATGCAGATTGCACAATACTGGAACAAGAAATTAAAAATGGCAAGAACAACTAAGAAAAACAAAATTATAACAAAAATGATATATGTTGCGGAATAAAAAGAAAATGGTAGAAAAACTTCTCCTTGTTGAGCAAGTGGCTCTGATACCAATTGATGTGATTTCGGGAGGGTATCCTGGAACACGAGGAGCAGATCTAGCCAACAAAGGAGAAACACGGGGTAGGTATGATTGATGAGGTGAAAATTTCAACAGGTTGACAGATCCGGAATGCACAAAAACAAAACGATGCGGAAGCTTGTGAAACGAACGGATATGGCCGCCAACTCCTCCTGGATCCTTGCCCAGGCAAAGATGGTGTTATGCCTTTGGAGACTCCTCCTTCTTGATACCAAAAAAAAGGTCCAAGACAAAGAAAGCCTTCGTTGCCAAGATTGAGGGGGAATGATGATGGGGCCAGCACCTCCTTCTTCCAATGAGAAGACAATATTGGTCTTAGTAGACTTGTCAAGAAAACTCAACAAGAATTAAGTGGAAAAAGGTAGATAGGTTGAAAAGAGAATCACTCTCAATTTCAAGGAAAAAAGGTGAAATATATTTGATGATTGAATTGTGTCTTCCAAACTAACCTAGACCTCCTTTTATAGGACAAGGAAGCTAGGCATCCAAATCAATTTACAAGTCCCTTCATCTCCACTCTTAATTCTTAATGATGGAAATTAAAAGGAAATGTAAATATGAGAATTTAAAACAATTATTTCTAAACTTATTTTAGGGTAGCTAAGGGATAGAACTAGCCAAAATATATCTAAAAACTGAAATAAAATGATGGAAATTCGAGTTGGAAGATGAGGGATGAGTTTTGGCCAAATAAATGAGGAGTAAATGATCCTCATTTAAGTGCTCTTGATGGAGGGGCTTGAAGGCTTGTAACTCATTCTTCACCAATGGTTTCTGGATGATTGTGGATGACTCTTGAGTCCTCAAGGCTGCTGAAGTTCGTCCTTGATGAGAAGTGAACGGTTGGAAGCCTTTGAAGTGCATTGAATGCGCCAACTGGAAACTCAACAGGTTGAGAAATTCGTGAACCATGCACTTGGGCCAAATTGTCATTTGGTTGAGCCCAAACCGAAATGTTGATAATTGTTTGCACAATTTGAGAATTGGGTTGGCCCAAATTGAGGAGTGCTTGCACTTTTCCTTCATCACCAAGAATATGTTTATTTTGCTTCTCAAGCTTTCAAAACTGTCCATCAACAGGTTGAGAATGTTCTTTGCCTTCTTGGTTTAACATTTTGTAGTTGATCGTCCAAGAACAATGAATGGATCTTGATATTTGGATCTAGGCTGCTCCTTATCATTTGATTCATTGAAGGTGGAAGTGTCACAAAAGCCAATGATCTCTTCTTTTGGCATGTGAGCTCTTGGATCCTCAAGGTTGCACATCGGTGCATCTAGATCACTTCTCGGTTTCGCGTCATTTTTCTTTTCCATTTTCTTTTCCTTTTCTTTCTCCTTCCTTTTCTTTTTTTGGCCGACTTCTCTCTCTCAACCAATTATTTGTTTCATTTTTCTTCTTTTACACTTTGACCCCCAAACTTTGCAAAGTTGTAATTTAGTCAAACATATATGATTACCTCTTCACGAATATGAACTTTGATGGCAGTGCAGAAAATCAGGAATCGATTTCGGCAGTACTCCGGAATCATTTCAGCTCAAACCCCTTTCCAGAACTGATCCAGAAACATGTAAATAATGCTTAGAAACTGGAACACTACCCAAGCAAATGCCCCTCGCGTCAGCCTCAGCAGCAACCAAGGAAACACATTGAGATACCACCGCATCTCGTGAAGGCGTTATCAAAGGAGCTTCGCGCCTACTGGCTTCGTTAGGTCCTGCGGGTTCGCATCTCCTGGCTTCGCCAGACAGGGTCTTCGCGCCTCCTGGTCTTCGCCATCCAACACTTAGCAACATCACAGACCAAGGAAGCTGGGAATGGTCATCCCCACGTTCTTACGCACGTTCTGCATTACACTTCTAGTCTTTTACTACTCTGGAACGTGGGGGAGCACTCCACTACTCCGGATCATGGGACAACCGCTACCTCAACGCCTCCTATAAAAGGACGGCCTGGGAAAGGTACACCCTATCTACACACCCCCACCCCCACTCCTAAGTATTCCGTTTTACATTTTGCGTATCTGGAAGCCCAGTCCCGTCAAGGAACCAGGCTATCAGATTGGCGCCATCTGTGGGAAGCATCAACAATCCCACGAAGAAACCACCGAAGAACAGAAGCCATGCCTACCACGAGGAACGCAAGACGGCAGAATGGCCGTGGGAGGAGAAATCCACCCACCGCCGCTGCAAACCATGGAGCGTCAGTCCACTGAACTAGGGAAAGCTCATCCCATGGCGACCGCAATGCCCCTCCCTCTAGGGAAGTCGTCCACGCGGCAGGGGCAGATGTCGCCGTGAGATCTGGGCGTGCTGCTCTCTCAACAAATCACAACCAGTCAGCCGGTGTGGTAGGGGCGCCGCACAATGTCATCGTTCAGAACTCTGCGGTGACCGGTCTCGACCCCACAATCCTCGCGGCGATCACTGAGGCAGTCGTCCAAAATTTGCGCGGCGCCCTGGCCGTAGGAGGTTTCCAAACAATCCAACAGCCACTAAATCATCAGGAACCTCCTCTTCCTCCGCCACAACAGGAAGCCCATCCTGATCCGGCTCACTCCGCAGCATTCGCCGCCATCGCGAGGCACCTGGAGCAAATAGAGAAAAGGGAGGCAAAGGCAAACACCCCCTACTCCACCAGCCTGGGACTAGACAACCTCTGGACCCAGCCTTTCACCTAGAGGATCCTGGAATCACAACTGCCGAAGAAATTTCGCCAGCCCAAGCTGGACTCCTACGACGGTCTCTCAGACCCCGACATCCACCTCCAGCGCTACATCTCTGCGATGGCGATCGCTAGAGCTGATGACAACACCCTCTGTAGGGCTTTCAACTCTACTCTCACTGGAGCCGCCGCCAATTGGTACACCACCCTCCGCGGTAAGTGATGAGGACATCATCTTGGATCAACCCAACCGACTAAACAAGGATCTAGGAGGTAGCCAAGTTCCACCTCGCCAGCCTCTCAATCCTCTTGAAGCCCTTGGCGGACCCATGACAAGGTCCCGGTTAAAATAAGTTCAAGCGAATCTCAATGCCTTCATGAGGCTCATGGCGCCGGACGGACAAGAGGAAACTCGAGAAAGGACCTTACAGCTTCGCCAACTCGACATCACCTTGGAGGAAGATACCTATGCGAAGCCCTTTGGAGCCTTGAACCTGAGTACGTTCGAAGGAGGCAGCGGCGAAGCCCACATGCAAACATTCCAAACAAGGGCAAAGTCCCAAGGCGAAGGTACCTATGCGAAGCCTCTAGGCGAGGCCCCTGTGTGGGAATTTCAGATGTAGGCGAAGCCCTGGGGCTAAGCCATCCTTGCGAAGCTGCCAGAAACAGGCGGACCCCCCAAAACGAAGTCGTTCCTGCGAAGTCCCCAAGCGAAGGCGAAGCCCCCAAGGCGAAGTCCTTCCTGCCGAGCCCCAACGAAGGTCAAATCCACAAGCGAAGTCACTCCCGCAAAGCCTTCTTATTCTTCAGTCTGTTCAGCTACCTAAGCCGCCCGAGAAGACACTCGGGAAGACAAATGTCAGCTTTACGTGCAATGGACACGAGATTACTTTTAGGATAACTTTTATCTTTTCCCTCTTTTGGAAGCTTTTAGGCTGACATGCATGCAAAAGTACTTTATGCTTTTGGCATGCATGCAGGGGGTAGGCGCTGTTTTGCCTTCTTTCACTCAACCCCTCTCCATTGAAACGAGCGGGCCAGACATTTGTAGAACAACTTGAATTTCAGAAATTATCTCATTGTGAGAATATTGGTTCAACTTTGAACTCTTCCTTTCATCTCCATCATCCCCTTGATTTCCATTGAAGTGGATTCAAGCTTGACATCTAGTGTTGCTCTTCATTTGAGAAGTGAGGTGCTAGATCCCTCACTCCTAGGCGATCAACCTTTCCATTGCTCTCCATTTGAGGATTTAGGTGGTTAGGACCCAACCTGGTTACGTTCATATTCTGTTATCTTCAACAAGCTAGATCCGCCATGTTACGGTCACCCCGAGCGGGATGCGACCGGGAGACCCGGGGCTCCGGTTTTGGCCTGCGGGTCACGTTTTTGGGCGGTTAAACGACTCCCGGGACTTATCTGAGCAGTATTTCTGGGAATCCTTCGGGTTTTGAGGTCGTGTGGGTCCCCCGGGCATTTTCGCCGAAAATATTTTTCGGGGCCGGGGGGTTGTCTCGGGGCGTACAGCGGGCTCGGTAGCGCTCCCGGGACCTCAGATTGGGAAACTGTTCTCATATTTGGGATCGTGAGAACGTCCTGCATCGTTCTGCGGAGTATATTCTCTGGAGCGGGACGTGCGGTCCCGGGCGACTCCCGGGGCTCTGGACGGAATATCGGGGCTCGGGATGGATTTTTCCAGACGGCTTCGGTGTGAGGTATGTTATATTTTAAGAAGAATTTTATGGTAATATTTGTGGATTTTTGGTTGTGGTGTGGTTTTCGGTTTGGGTTAGCACAAGTGCACGTCGGGACTTACTCGGGTTCAGCAGGCCCGGTAGGATACTCTGAATTTCCAAATAGACTTTGGAAACAGGATTTGGGTATTTTATGATATTCTGAGGGTCGTGGTCAGTTTTGGTCTCATTTGGAGTTCGTTACTTGCGTTTGGGGTTAAATTGCAAAGATTTGGAGAGTTGAAGGGCTAAATTGTTATTAACCCTAAAAGTCAATAATATTTTGGTCAGATTTGGGGGAAGGTCGGCTGCAGCAACAAGGGTGGACACTTGTCCAATTTTTATTTAAGTTGGAAAAGAGAGAAGTATAAAAGGGAAGTTAATACATGAAAAATCATTTCATTTCTTCTTCTTCTTCTTTCTTCTTCTCTCCTTGCCGCCATGGCCTCCCTCTCCTAAGCTTCTTGTACTCTTCTTTTCTTGGCTGATTCATCAAGGATTTGGGTTCAAGAAATTGGTAAGTTCATCCTCTTCAAGTTTTACAAGTTGGAAGTTTGATTTTGGTGGAAAAAGAGCGTTTTTTCAAGCTAAGGGTTTACTCTTGTCTACATGTTTGAGTGATCCTCTTCCTCCCATCTTTTAGTATGTTGTTCTTGGGTTGGAGGGGAGTAGGAATCTAGGGTTGGATGTTGGAAGAACTCCATGGATGGTGGAACCCTAGGGGTGCCGAAATTATGGTGCATTTTTCCAAAATGTTGTGTGTTTGTGTTCTTGGTTCATGCTTTGAGTATGTTGTTCCTAGCATGATTCTAAGACTATCTATGTATGGTTTCAATTTGATGGAAAGCATCTTGGGTATAAAACCCCTCTTTGGCCGAATTTAAGGGTTGGGTTTTGTGAATGATTTTGGTGGTTAAAGGTGAAATTGGTTAGTAATCTTGCTTAAGTTATGTAATTCATGATTAAAGAGTGCAAACAGAACCTTGTTTGGATTGAAATGGAAGTTGGGTAAAATTTGGTGGAAGAACCGAAACTTGAAATGAATCTTTTTCCATGTTAGAGTTGTGCTATGGTTGTTTTGGATGGTAATTTGGTTTTGTGGATGGAAGTAGGTTCGTATTGATGTTTGAAACGTCGATTTCGGGCGTTAGTAGCAAAATTCACCTTTATGCTTAATTGCGGGTAAAGGTGTCTGGAATGTGGGTTTAAAGGTTGGAATGTGTTTGTGGGTGTATGAATAATAATGTTCAGGCTCGGTTTGTGAAACCGAGCTTTCTGTGGATTTTTGCGGGAAAGTGCGGGATTATGCGGGATTGGTTTCCGGGGTTTGTTTGGATGTGTTCTGACTTAATTATGGTTGTTCAGCTTGATTCTGCGTGGGTGGAGTAGCGCGAGACCGTAGAAGGCAAGTTGCAACTTTTCGGGCCGGGAGCCGGGATTTCCCGTGTTTTGTACTGCGGGGCAGTGTATCTGAGGTAAGGGCTCAACTTCTCTCGTTATGCATTCTGGGAATAATTGTATGTATATCGGGTTTAGTTGAGGCGGGTTCCGGGTGAGGACGGGGGTTCGGTGACCCCGAGACCCGTCACATGGTAAGATGTATGTTTGTTCTGTCTCAAGGCCCGGGTGGCCTTGGAGGCCCCAGGTTCCTATTCTGTTCTGTATATCTGTATCAGGTAAGGAAATTTCCGTTTATATTTACATGTATATATGATCTGTTCTGTGACGAGACCCGGGCTGGTCCTAAGACCACAGGTGCTCCATGATTTGGTTTGGTTATGTTCGCACTGGAGGGTGTCGACATTCTGTGTATATCCGCACTTGGGGTGCCGATATACTTCTGTGACCCTACGACAGTATGGGGATCGCGACCCCAGCCGGTACCGTGCTTTCTGTTCGCTCCGTGGGTCAGCGGTTGGACCGCATGTGTTGAGACTCTGATTCACTTTACGCTTTATGTTTATATATATACATGTATACTCTTGTGTTGTTCTGTTTTGCAGGTTCTGTATGTTGCCGCTTGGGCAAACTATATCTTACCTCAGCCCTTACTGGGTCCTTCTGAGGACTCACCCTTTTATTTGTTTACCACCTTTCAGGCCGTCCTGACAAGCAACCGGCGGAGTAGAGATCCGCGGTGCTTCCATCTTTTTGGGGTTTCGGTTGCAGCAGCAGTACCACGTGTGGAAATCCTCGAGTGAGAGGCTTCTGATTCCGCGCTTAGGTATTTATAGGATTTTGTTTAATGGCTCTGTAGCTGTAGCTGCATGCATGTAGATCAGATCATGAATTTGTATATGATGTATAATCTGGGATATATTCTGCCTTTGTTTGTCTTCTGAGTCGAGGGCGGAGCCCCAACTTGCCTATATTGGAATTATCATGAAATGGGTTCCATGTTTCGGTGTTCGTTGCGGTGTTCAACGTTTGTTACTCCATGAACTGCATGTTTTTTTTAAATGTTGGATTTTGTGTGTGCTTGCCATGTATAAGCTTATAGGTTGCTAGTTGTTACTCGACTATTCCGATGTTGAGCTCAATGCTCCACTGCCGCGTTTTCTGCCGTAATTCCTGTTCCCGACGTCGCGGTCGGCTCCGCCTCCGCAACCGGGCGGGGTGGCTGTGACAAGTTGGTATCAGAGCAGGTCGGGTCAAAGTGACCTAAGAGGTAAAGTATGGTCAGTTCAACATGAGTTGTGGAAGGTAAGGATACAAGTCCAAGGGTGGACTTTTGGAGCAAGTCATGCTAGTTCATGGGTAAATTCTACAAGTGATGACTTCGAAGTGTGAGCTACTGGTTTACACTTCATTCGAAGGCGGTTGATGCGGAGCACGATCAACTCCTTATTTGAACCGTTTCGGAATGCGTGTGGAGCGTGGGCGGTTCTTTGGAGCATTTTGGAAGGTGTGAGGTGTTATATGAAGTGATTCTGTGTTACAAACATGATCTGATTCTGTGTTTGAGGTTTATTATTTGGTTTCGTGATTCTGAAAAGAATCCTTGCATCATGCATGACATTACACTACAGAGCCTTAGAATACTGCTGCTAGCGTTAGAGAGAGAGGGTTTGTTGGATTATATGGTTTTGGGTTGGTTTGTTTTCAGGTATGGTTAGAACACGCCGTCAGCTTGAGCGAGAACCGGAGGGTCGGGACCGGGATCCCACACCTCCGAGGGTTAGGAGGCGGGTTCAGGGGAACCCAGGACCTGAGCAGACTCACCCCCCGAGTGATCAGCAGTCTGAGGGACCCGCTCCTGATATACTACAGGTGTTGGGTCAGGTTCGGCAGCTTCTTGGGTACCTTATTGCCAGCTCGGCGGCTTCAAGGGCGGCGGCGAGCACGTGGAGGTCGGTCGAGACCACGGTGGAGACAGCCGGTTCGGGAGGTGGGTAGCAGCCACCTCGGTGTGCGAGATCAGCAAGATAGTGATTACGAGGAGAGGGATCGGCACGATATCGAGAGTTCTCGTCATGTTACGGTCACCCCGAGCGGGTTGTGACCCGGGTGACCCGGGGCTTCGGTTTTTGGCCTGCGGATCACAGTTTTGGGCGGTTAAAAGGCTCCCAAAACTTATCTGAGCATTATTTTTGGAAATCCTTCGGGTCTGGAGGTCGTGTGGGTTCCCCGGACATTTTCGCCGAAAATATTTTTTCGGGGCCGGGGGGTTGTCTCGGGACGTACAGCGGGCTCGGTAGCGCTCCCGGGACCTCAGAATGGGAAACCGTTTGCATATTTGGAATCGTGGGAACGTCCTGCATCTTTTTACGGAGTATATTTTTTGGGTGGGGACGTTCGGTCCCGGGCGACTCCCGGGGCTCGGGACGGGAATCCCGGGGCTCGGGATGGAAATTCTCCGACGGCTTTGGTGTAAAGTATGTTATATTTTAAGACGGATTTTATGGTAATATTTGTGGAATTTTGGCATGTCGGGATTTTGGTTCAGGTTGACACACGCGTACGTCGGGATTCGGTCGGGTTCAGCGAGCTCGGTAGGACACTCTGGAGTTGTAAATAAATATTTGAAACATGTTTTATGGATGTTATGATATTTTGAGGGTTGTGGTCAGTTTTGGTTTCATTTGGAGTTTGTTACTTGCGTTTGGGGTTAAATTGCAATGATTTGGAGAGTTGGGGGGCTAAGTTGTTATTTAGCCTAAAGTCAACAATACTTTTGGTCAGATTTGGGGTAAGTCGGCTGGAAAGGGTAAGGGTGGACACTTGTCCACTTGTGGTTGAAGATGGAAAGAAGAGGTGGTATAAAAGGATAATATTTCATGAAAAAATGTTTGTCTTTCATTTCTTCTTCTTCTTCCTATCTCTTGCCGCCATACTTCTCTCCTTCCAAGCTCCTTCTTGTTCTTCATTCTCTTGGCTGGAATTCTTCAAGGTGGAGCTCAAATCCTTGGTAAGTTCCTTTTCTCCATGGATTTACAAGTTAGAAGCATGTTTGGTTGGAAAAAGAGGAGAAAAACCGATTTTAGGGTTTGTTCTTTACTACATGTTTGGATGATCTTCTTCCTCCCATCTTTTAGTATGTTGATCTTGGGATGGAGAGGAGTAAGAATCTATGGTTGGATTTTGGAAAAACATCTTGGAGAATAAGAACATATTTTGGCGAAATTATTGGTGATTTTCTAAAATGGTGTATGTTTGTGTTCTTGAATCATGCTCTTAGTATGTTGTTCCTAGCATGATTCTAAGGCATTCTATGGTTTCAATTTGTTGGAAAATTGGTTGAGTAGGAAAACCCCAATTTGGGTGAATAGTGTAATTAGGGTTCATGCTTGATTTTGGTGTTTAAGATGAAATTGGTTGGTAATCATGCTTAAGATATGAAATTGGTGGTTAAAGTGTGTAATTGGAACCTTAATTGGATTGAATTGGAAGTTGGGTAAAAATGTAGTAAAGGGCCGAATTGTTCAAAGGAAACTTTCTCTATGTTGGTGTTGTGTTTTGAATGAATTGGATGGTAAATTGGTATCGGGGTTGGATTTGGGTGCGGTATGGTGTTTGAAACGTCATTTTCGGATAATAGATGGAAAAATTACCTTTATGCGGGTTTATCGGTAAAATGTCGGAAATGAAGGGTTTAAAGGTTGGAATATGTTTGTGGGTGTATGAATAAGGATGTTCTAGCTCGTTTCGTAAAATCGAGCTTTCTGTGGATTTTTGCGGGAAAGTGCGGGATTGTGCGGGTTTGGTTTCTGGGGGTCTGTTTTGGTGAGTTCTGACTTGTTTGTGGTTGTTCAGCTTGTTTCTGCATTGGTGGAGCTGTGTGGGACCGTAAAAGGCAAGTTGTGACTTTTCGGGCCGGGAGCCGGGATTTCCCGGGAGTTGTGCTACAGAGCGGTGTTGCTGAGGTAAGGGTTCAACTTCTCTCGTTATGCATTCTGGAATGGGACATTATGTATACCGAGTTTAGTTGAGGACGGTTCCTGGTTGAGGACGGTGGTTCGGTGATCCCGGGACCAGTCACATGGTAGGATACTGTTTGTAGCTTGTTCTGCTTCAAGGCCCGGATGGTCTTGGAGGCCACGGGTTTATATTCTGTTTTGTATATCCGCGCTAGGCGCCGATATTTTCTGCTTATACATTTTTGTTATATTCTGTTCTGTTTTGCATATGCATTATTATATGCTCTGTTCTATGACGAGACCCGGATGGTCTTAGTGGCCACGGGTGCTCCTTGGTTCTATTCTGTTGTGTCCGCACTGAGGGTGCTGACATTCTGTTTGTATCCGCACCGGGAGTGCTGATATTCTATTTTGTGTGTCCGCACTGGAGGGTGCCGACACTTTACGTATACACGCACCGGGAGTGCAGGTATACTCCTGTGACCCTACGATAGTTTGGGGATCGCGACCCCAGCCGGTACCGTGCTTCTGTATATTTCTGACCTCTTGGAGAGGGCTGTCGTTCTGTGATTATTATAAGGGTCAGCGGTTGGACCGCATGTGATGGGTTTCGGCTCACCTCTGACTTTGCATACATTCATATGTGTATGTGTTTGTTATTTTATGACTCACCCCTTTCTGTTTACCACCTTTCAGGTCTACCTGACAAGCAGCCGACGGACTAGAGATCCGCGGTGCTTTCTGTGTTTTGGATTTCAGCAGCAGCGGTACCTCGTGCGGGAATCTTCTGGGCGAGAGGTTTTTCTGATTCCGCACCTAGGTATTCTAGGGTTTACTTTGGTGGCTCTGTAGCTGTAGTTGCATGCATGAATTTCGGAACATGGCTTTGTATATGACGTATATTCTGGGATATGTGATGATTCTGTATCTGTCTTTTGAGTCGAGGGCGGAGCCCCGACTTGCGTATATTGGCTGTATGTATGAAACGATTTCGGTGATTTGGTTGACATGAGTAATGAATGGTATTCCATGAACTGCATGTTTGGTTGTTAAGTTGTTTTGTATACTTGCCATATATGTGTTCTGTAGGTTGCGGGTCATCGTACGACCATTCTGTTATTGCGGGCCGGGTCATGGGACCACTACACGTAGCGGGTTTCGGTAGTACCGTTACCGCGCTTTCCGCCGTAGCTTCCGTTTTCGTACGTCGCGGCCGGCTCCGCCTCCGCAACCGGGCGAGGTGGTCGTGACAAGTAGTCTCGGTTCCAGCCCAACGCACCCCGGGGGCGCGGTTCACAGAGGGGCGTTCCTAGACCACAGCAGCAGAGACGTCCGTTTCAGCCACCCCCTCCGCCACAGCAGCCTGGAGCGGGACGAGTGTTCCAGGTCGAGCGGGGGGAGACATCGCAGCGTGGGCCTCCACCACAGCAGCCCGGAGCTGGACGGGTGTTTCAGATTGAGCGTGGATAGACTTCGCAGCGTGGGGCACTCCAAGATACTTTACTTCTGAATGATACTCCTGTACGTGTACTGTTTGATACTGGGGCATCTGTTTCGATTGTGGCACAGAAGTGTGTCGAGGCTCTCCACTTGGTTACCAGTGGGCTTCCGAGCGTCTTCATGGTGAAGACGGCTGGGAGTCAGTTTTTGCTTTCCAATGAGATGGTACGGGACTGCGTGCTATCCATTGGCAGTCACCGAATTGTGTCAGATCTGCTGGTGTTGAACACACCGAAGTATGACGTTATTCTTGGGATGGATTGGCTGTTCAAGAATTCCGTGCACATTGACTGTGCCAACCGTAGTATTACGGTTTCTGGAGAGGTGCTACCCCTCTCAGGTTCAGATGGGACGAAGGTGGTCAGGACCAGCATGGAGCTGCAGGTTCTGGATCAGGTCCCGGTAGTGGATTCGGAGGAGTACTATGGTCTGAACACGTCAGATACTCGGTTGGAGCTGGATAACATTCCAGTTGTTATATCCCACATGGAAGGTTTAAAGGGGGATTATGGTGTATATAATGTACATCACCCTCCTTCTCTTCAAGAGGCCTTTTAACGGATGTTGGATTGAGGGGGAAAAGGCTGGGCCGTAACCCCAAAGCGGACAATATCTTGGCACTGTACACGGTCTGTAACAATTGGTATCAGAGCCAGGTTGTACAGTGCACATGTGTGGATGTTACATCCCACATGGAAGGTTTAAAGGGGGATTATGGTGTATATAATGTACATCACCCTCCTTCCCTTCAAGAGGCCTTTTAACGGATGTTGGATTGAGGGGGAAAAGGCTGGGCCGTAACCCCAATACCATCCATTCCGTTAGAAACAAAACCGTGAGGGGGAAAAGGCTGGGCCGTAACCCCAAAGCGGACAATATCTTGGCACCGTACACGGTCTGTAACAAAAATTGTCGAGGAACGGGTCAAGAAACCAAACCAAGTCCTCTACGACATCGAGGTCCTCCTTACACAACCCTTCACGGAGGATATCATTTCCGTTTAGGCAAAGCCTGCTTGTGAATTCCAGTCATTGAAAGTTACGACACAACCACTGATCCCATCAAATCATTTACGGCCACAGACCCAATCCTCTGCAAGGCTTTTAGCTCCACCCTCAAGAGGGCCGCATCCACATGGTTCGGAACACTACGAGGACAACACTTCAAGTGTTTCAAGGACCTGGCCTGGACCTTCCTCCGCCACTTCATGGGCGCTCGACCACCACCATAGACTGTCCAACGCCTACTGATTGTGAAGCAACAAAAAGAGGAACCCCTTCGAGATTACATTCGACGGTTTCAGGCGGTAGCCGTCAAAGTCCATGACCTCTTTCCAAACATGTAGCTCCTGGCCGTCACTCAAGGCCTCCAATGCGAGTCAAGGCTCGTATACAACATCAACGAGAATCCCGTCACAATGATGGGTGAGTTCATAGATCGCACAACTCGATTCATGAACTCCGAGGGGATCAAGAAACCCTACCACCGATACTTCCAATGATCGGGGCAGAAAATACGACAAGGGGACCAATGCATCGAAGTACCTCTCCTCAACGAGCACTTCCAGGACCTCCGATCCCCATCCACCTCTCCGCGACACTCGCACAAACATCTTGCTGCTACTTGAAAAGCAGAACAAGGTCCCTAAGTGGCCTCCACCCATCCAGCACAAGACCACCAAAGGATCGTGGGCATGACATCGAGGCTTGCTGGCAACTCAAACTCAAGGAGTTCCTCACCCATTCCAACTCGCCCTATAAAGACCTTTCGAAGGGTCGTAAAAGGGACGATGGCAGTGAACACGACAAAACGCGCCGACGTCACACTAGTCCTTGGAGGCAAAATCTGCCACCACCCCCACCGGTGGGCACAATCCACGTGCTAACAAAATTGGAAGGCGCCTCCAGTAGGAAGCATTATGCGAGGGAGATTTTTCAGATCAACCACCTAGAGGAGAACGTCATCTATCGCCCTAATGGGACTAAGGTTGTTTTCCCGCACTCCGACCCACTGCTAATCACGTCACGGATCGCGGGTTACGACACCAACATGGTGTACATCGACACGGGCGCAAATTCCAGTGTCATCTTCATGGAAATGCTTGACAAACTCGAGGTACACATGTCCGCGATTAGGAAAAGCTCTGGTCCTGCATTTGGTATCGGTCGAGACATCATTCCAACAATCGGGGTCCCCAACCTCCCTCTCATATTAATCAGAGAAATGCAGTTTAAAACACTTGACTGCCACTCCGTCATTACAAAGTTCTTAGTCCTCGACGTCTCCTCAGCCTACAATGCCATCATCAGCTAGCCCAGCTAGGTCAATTTCCACATGCGATGTGACATCTGTTCCCTCACCGTCACCTTCGCAACATCTCGAGGAGACGCTCACATATACGTTAACCAATGGACCTCGAGGACAATTTCTGTGGCCACAACAAGTTCTGTCGTCGGTTCAAAAACCTCGAATGCTAGGGATGACCCAATGGACTCCGATGACCAACCACGCCTCAATGATGTCACTGATGAAGTCGAGGTCGTTCCAGGTAAAAAATTTAAAAACGGAAAGGATCTCAAGCAAAAAGATAAGATGAGCCTCATGTACCTTCTTGAAGTAAACTTGGACGTCTTCGCGTGGGAAATGAAGGACTTGCCAGGAGTAGATCCCAGCATCATCACCCATAAGCTGAATGTATTTCCAGATGCGGGAATAATAAAGGAAATTCAGTATTCGAAATGGCTCGCTAACATAGTCTTAGCTGACAAAAATAACGGGGAACTCCATATGTGTGTTGATTTCACGGGACTCAACAGGCATTATCCAAAGGACCCATATCCATTACCAATCATCGATCAACTCATTGACGTAACTTGCAAGTACAGGTGATGACGTATACAACTATGTCCGAATGCCATTCGGACTCAAAAACGCTGGAGCCATATACCAACGTTTGATGAATAAAGTCTTTGCCTATCAAATAGCCAGTAACCTCGAGGTCTACGCTGACAACGTCATAGTCAAAAGTATGACCTTCGACGATCACCTGTGTGACCTTGACGAGACGTTCCAATCATTCCGACAATACAACATGAGGCTCAACCCCGCAAAATGCTCTTTTTTCGTCGGAGCAGGAAAATTCCTCAGATACATGATTTCCGAAAGGGGTATTAATACCAACCTCAAAAACATATCGGCTATTACCGATATGCCACCACCAAAAAGCATCAAGGAAATTCAACAATTGACTGGGAGAATTGTCACCCTCGGACGTTTCATTTCCAACTGGGTGACAAATGCAAACCATTTTTTGAACAGCTTCGCATGAAGAAGGCATTCGCCTAGACGCCGGAGTGTGAAACAGTCTTCGATCAAATCAAGAAGCACCTCTCAGATTTGCCAACTATAAAGTGCCCTCGAATGGGTGATGAACTTATCATCTACCTCGCCACTTCCAATGATACGGTATCTTTTGTACTCGTTAAGGAAGAAGGTCCACAACAGTGGCTTGTCTACTATATGAGTCACACTTTACGAGGGGCTAAAATGAATTACCCACCACTCCAGAAGACGGTCTATGCTTTGATTATCACCGCTCGAAAGCTACGAGCATATTTCCAAGCCCACACAATTATTGTTAGAACAGATTTACCAATCATGGAAATCTTGAACCAACCAGAACATAGCGGTCACCTGGCCCTGTGGTGTATCGAGCTTAGCGAGTACTACATTAAGTTCAAATCGCGACTAGCAATCAAAGCATAGGCCCTTGCGTACTTTATGGCCAAACTCTCCATCTACCCTCTCGAACAGTGACCCTCGAGGTTACCACCATTAGACTTGGGGCCTCCCGAATGGGACATGTTCGTAGATGGTTCATCAAGCACAGATCGCCCAGAAGGGGGCATCACATAAAGGCCCACACGGCATGGAAGCTAACCTACGCGTTACTTTCCAATTTCCCGTCACAAACAATGTGGCAGAATAAGAGGCCCTCGTCTCTGGGTTAAAAATGGCCTTAAATATGGATTACGATGCCTGACAGTACACAGTGACTCCCAGCTTGTGGTATGCCAAGTAACGGGCAC
Source organism: Stellera chamaejasme (assembly GCA_024586325.1). Classification (NCBI taxonomy): domain Eukaryota; kingdom Viridiplantae; phylum Streptophyta; class Magnoliopsida; order Malvales; family Thymelaeaceae; genus Stellera; species Stellera chamaejasme. Next base: position 49,693,548 of record CM044981.1, on the reverse strand, counting down.
GACTGATTGTAAAGACCCCACTTTGTCAAGGTACCTAAGCCTCGTCAAAAACCAACAAAGATAGTTCGAGCAGCTGAATATCAATAAGAACCTAAGGGATCAGAACAATAAGACTGACAAACTGTCCAAGGGAATGATGGACTTCATCCTTGAGACATTGGAAAAACCTTCAATAAGCACTATCCATGTCATCAACACTAATACGGCACAATCGAGTCACAGTCCTCTAATATCTTCAATTAGGCACAATCGAGGGCCCCCCGCCACTCCAAAAGAAGATAAGAACACAATCCTCATGCCACATCATCATAGACGGAACGCTATGGCGCAAAGGGTACTCTACCCCTTTACAAAAGTGTTTAAAGGACTCCCTTATTCTTCTAAACGAGGTCCACTTCGGGGTGTGTGGGGCACACATCGTCTCTGATGCTTTGGCCCACAAATGCTTGTGCCTCGGCTACTACTGGCCAACATTGAAGAAAGATACACACGACCTAGTGTGAAAATATCACAAGTGCCAACTTAACTCATGCATCTAGCGATAGCCTTCCAACGAGGCAGTGACAGAGACCTACCCAATACCGTTTGCAATGTGGGGTCTCGACCTCATAGGGCCAATGCCTTAGGCTCCTCGGCAGTTTAAATTCTATATAGTAGCGGTTGATTACTTCACCAAATGGATCGAGGTCAGACCACTCAAAACAACTAGTTCTGGCAAAGTTATACACTTCTTATGGCATGACCTCGTATCTCGATACGACACCCCAAAGGCCATAATTACGGATAATGGGACCCAGTTTGCAAGCACCAAGCTCAAAGACTGGGCCCATAAGATGAATATCCAAATACTCTACGCCCCCGTAGCTCACCCACAATCAAATGGTCAAGTGGAAGTTACAAATTGAACAATAAAAGAAGGGTTAGAAAACGACTCGATGCCGCCAAAGGAAAATGGGTGGAAGAATTGTCTAGCGTCCTCTGGGATTATAGAACCACTACTCGAGGACCAACAGGGGAAACACCTTTCGCCCTTGTTTATGGCGTGGAAGCCATACTCCCAATCAAGGTGACTGTCCCAACGGTCAGAACCCTCTACTACGGCACGCCCCACAATGAAACCGGCCTTCGAGCTCATCTAGACCTTGTTAAAGAATTGCGTGAAGGGGCTAGACTTAAGCTTATAGCCCTATGGTAACGTGCCAACCTCGACCATAACACAAAGGTTCGAGCTAAGAAAATGCACGTTGGAGGTATGGTTTTGCTAAAATCAGAGCTGTTACCCCCCTTTTTGTGCGGAAGCTGACATAATGCGTAGGCGGGAACCGAAGTCGGGGGAAACAGTGAACACGGAGTTCCCTTGGTGTAGTGGTCCAAACCCACCCGATTAAAATTTCACTTCACTGAAACCTTTACTGTTAATGACTTGTAGTACAAGTAACGAGAATCATCTGAATTCAAACATACTTATACACACTTATACAGATACACATGTGATGCAACATGCTTTTACATGCTCGCATTTACATTTACAGAGCCAGAACCTAATATCCAAAATACCTACGTGTGTGGAGGGATCTGGTAAGCCAAGATCCTCAGAAAGCAACTCCACGTAGGTTACCGCTGCTGCTAAACAGAGAACATAAGTCAACCATATGATATCTCAGAATGTGCTCAAATAAGAATCAGATCTTACAGAATATCGCAAACAGGATCACTCTTTTTCTAAATCAGAACACAGGCTTGGAATTTACTAATACCTGAAATTCAAACACCAGAAAGCACCGAGAGACTCTACTCTTCGGGCTTCTTATCAGACGAGCCTGAAAAGGTGAACAGACTAAGGGTGAGTCCTCAATGAGAACTCAGTAAGGTTAGGCATAGGGTAGGGTTTCTGAAGTCTGAAGCATACTGAACTAACAATACCTGCACCAAAAATACAGATAAAACAGATAATAATAATAACAATATCATTAGTCAGACAGATTCGGCAGACCTCTGAGGCTCTTAGCCTTACAGAAGAGGTTTTCAGAAATAACAGATATATCAGAATATCAGAGGCTTGGTACCAGCTTGGGGTCCGGAATCCCCGCTGCCGAACAGATTCAGAAGGAAACTTGTCAAGCAAGTTATCTTGAAGCGGATAACAGAATCCATACATATACCCTTTTCTATGCCATAAGCTAAGTTTAGCAATGTCAAGGCTAGAGGGAGCTGAGGGTCGCATCACAATACTGAAAGTATGAGGGTGAGGAACCCCTGGGTGAAGGCAAAGCTCCTCCTGGTGAAGGCGAAGCCTCCCAGAACAAATGCGAGGACTCTCATAGTGAATGTGGAGCCTCTCAGAGCGAATGCGAGGGCTCCCATAGTGAATGCGGAGCCTCTCAGAGCGAATGCGAGGACCGGGCGAAGGCGAAGTCCCTCCAGGGCAGAACCTCCAAGTGAATGCGAAGTCCCCTGGGCAAAGCTGGCCTTGGGATCCTCCAACGCGAAGCGCCCAAACAAAGCCTCAGATTCGTGTGAAGCCTCTTCTCAAATTCATGCGAAGCTTCTTCTCAGATTCATGCGAAGCCTCTTCTCAGACTCATGTGAAGCTTCTCCCAGATTCATGCGAAGCCTCTTTCCTAGATCGGCGATGGCCCTCAGACACACGCTTTAGCAAAACTTAGCCCCAATTTACCCTGATATGCATTTTATAGGCATCCCAATGCAAAATCACGGAAGAACTGAACCTTTACCTTATTTACCAAAGATTTCCACGCAACCCACTCGATTCACGAACAAGGAAGCAATGTAATTCACGAAACCACGACGGAGAGAAGCATTCGCAATACCGGTTCCTACAAAACTCCCAATCCTTTCTCTCTTCACAACTGATCAACAGAGCATGCAATAAGAATTCTGATCCATAGGAAACATATAATTCTTCACTGTGAACAACATATATCATTACCTCAGAGTTTGGACCAATATTGTCGAAGATCACTTGAGCTTCAAATCTTGAGTTTTCACGGAGAGACAAACGAGAGAGAGGAAAACGTTGAAATGAAATGGTTCCCTCCTTTCATTTCTCTCTCTCCTTTAATCCCAAGTGACCGACCTCCCTTACCTTCAGGAAGAGGAAAACTCTCAATTTTTTACCTTTACAAATTGGCCCCCAAACTTTGCAAAGTTGCGATTTAGTCCAACCACAATTTGCATAACTTCCTAATGGAATTTCCAACTGAACTGAAATTCTGATACCAACTCTGGGACTTCATAACACACGGGAAACATGTTCAACATGTTTAAATTTAAGTCCCGATATTTACAGAAATCAGAAAACAAATCGTAAATCGTACGAAAACTATCTCGAAAGTCGCCCGGCACATGGCGGCTGTAACAATCTCCCCCCTTAGGACTCTTGGTCCTCCAAGAGAGTCCTCAATCTCTAATAATCCCCGGGATATCGCTCCATCATACTCTTCTCGGTCTCCCAAGTCGCTTCCCGGTCAGAATAATGTGACCACTGAATTCTGACCATAGGAATTAACTTGCTACGAAGTTTCCGAGTATCCCGAGCCAGAATGGCAACCGGTACTTCCTGATATGTCAAATCTGGTGCCAAGTGAATCTCTTTTGCAGGTACAGTCTGAATCGGATCCAACATACATTTCTTTACCATACTTATATGGAAAATATTGTGAACCGCAGACATGTCGGGTGGCAATGCCAGACGATAAGCTACTTTGCCAACCCGTTCAAGAATCTCATACGGACCGATATATCTCGGGGCTAACTTGCCTCGTTTACTGAATCTGACAATTCTCCTGATCGGTGCCACTTTAAGACATACCTTATCACTGATGAGATCATTTAAATAATTTGATTTGAATGAAGTATTTAAATGATCTGAATGAAGATGAGGTTGTTTTTCTCATAAAGTTATTGATTTTGGCACTTCAGGTCATTTTGGGGCATAATGTAACAAAAGGAGAAGTTAGAGGATCAAAAAGGGGCAAATTTCTTATTCAGATGATCACCGAGTGATCAACAAGTCTGGTAGTAGTGGAATCAGTCGATCGCCCGACGATCAACAAATCTGGTAGTAGTGGAATCAGTCGATCGCCCGGTGATCAACAAGTCTGGTAGTTGCTGAAGCGAGTCGATCGCCTGGTGGTCATCTAGAATCCAAGGAGTGTGGAATTTTGAGATTCTGAAGTTGTTGATCACCCGGTGATCACCACGCCAGGTGATCACCCGGTGATCAACTGGCGTCGAGAATTAATCCATGCCTTTTTAATGATTCAATATGGACCATTGGTTGAAAAGAAGCCCTAATAAAAGGAGAGCTTCTTTTCAGAAGTGGGAGTCGGACGTTTTTGAGCAACAACGAGCAAGAAGCAAATTTGAAGACCATTCAGGCTTGATTTCTCCATCATTTTGTGATTAAGTCTGGGGTTTTCTTCCATTTTCTGAGTAAAATCCATTTCTAAACTTAGAATTTATTAGTTTTCTCATTCTCTCCATCATTTTAGTATTTTGACAAGTTAAGCTCAAATCCCACCATGTACATGGGTTACTCATATATCTCTTCATTGATGGTGTTCATTATAATGAGTAGCAAAATTCCTACTATCTCTTAGGAATTAGTGAAATTTGGATTATGGGTATGTGATATTTTTTATGAATGAATATTGTTTGATAATTTATGTTTGTGTTTCTCAGAATTTATTGACGAAATACCTTGATAGAGGATTAATCTTGGCATGATTAGACTTAGATATAAGCTAATTATGCTAGACCGTAGAGAAATGCATGTTAGGTTAATTATAGGACGAGAGTTCATAATCAACCTAAGAGGAAAATTGATTAATTCATTATAAGTTAGGACACAAGACATCGTGCCTAACTTATCTCTAAATACTCTTGAGAGAGAGGTTTAGACCCAATAGATTTTCTTACATAAATCCGAATAATATCCATGAATGTTTATGAGCCAAATTATAATCCATGTACTCATGATCCAAGCGGTTAATTAATTCCATCCATCTCCATTTAGTCTAATTCGATCATTTTAGTCCTTTTAATTTAGAATTAGCTAGTATTTAGAACACTTAGAATTAAAAGTCCCTATGGTTCGACCCGGTACTTCCGGATTTTATAACTTGCGACCACCGTACACTTGCGGTGAGTCACTGTCAAGTATTTGGTGCCATTGTCGGGGACTTGTCTTTTCTTTGTGTTTCTTAGTTAGCTAGTTGATTCACTTGTTTGCATGAATTTTTCTTCAGTCACAGGTACTTTGACTCTTGTGTATGCCTTGAACCCAAAGAGGGTCTGAATTTCTTTACCACTCGGACATCACAAGAACGAAAAGAGATTATCGAAAACAAAGACAAATGGCCGAGGAAGGAAAACAAGAACTTTTGAGACTCCAACGAGAGAATGCTGAATTTCGTCAAAGGTTGGATGTCGTTGAAAACAATGCCAACAACAACAACAACATTGTCAACAATGACAACGAAGAGCCGAAAGCCGACATGCCGATTCGGGATCACTTTCAGCCGGTAATTGCTGAAAATTATCATGGCATTGCTCGTCCAAATGTACAAGCCCGGAACTTCCACATTTCACCAAGGTTAATCAATCTAGTGCAAAACAATCAGTATAGTGGATTACCGAGTGAAGACCCGAATCACCATCTTGTGAGTTTTCAAGAATTGTGTGATACAATCAAGATAGAAGGAATTACTCAAGATGCTATCAGACTCACACTCTTCAGTTTTTCTTTGAGAGACAAAGCTAAAGCGTGGTTGCTTTCTACTAATTCCGAGATGATGACTACATGGAATGAGGTTGCCCAACGGTTTCTAGTTAAATTCTTTCCACCCGGGAAAGCCTCCAAGCTTCGGTCCGAAATTAGTAACTTCCACCAAAATGACTTTGAGTCGTTACATGAAGCATGGGAGAGGTACAAGGAACTTCTTCGAAAGTGCCCACATCATGGTTTTCAAGATTGGGTTCAAGTGGAAATGTTCTACAACGGTTTAATTAGACAAACCCGAACCATAGTCGATGCCGCAGCTGGTGGTACTTTGATGGAAAAAACTGCTCAAGATGCAAGAAGTCTGTCACAGCCAACCCGCCCGGTTGCGAAGGCGGGGCCGACCGCGACGTTTGGAACCGGAACCTACGGCGGATAGCGCGGTGGCGGAACATTTTACCCATTAAACAGAATAATCGATACTAACATGCAACCTACCAAAATCCATACATGGCAAGCATACAAGTAGCTCAGCAATTACCAAACACGCAGTTCATGGAATATCGTTCATTTCACAGGACAAGCAGAACACAGAATCCCATTTCATAAACAAATCCAATATAGGCAAGTCGGGGCTCCGCCCTCGACTCAGAAGACAACAAAGTCAGATATACATATATACCAGAATTTCCATCATATACAATCTCATGATCCGATAAACATGCATGCAACTACAGCTACAGAGCCATCAAACTAAAACCTAGATATACCTAAGTGCGGAATCGGAAACCTTCTCGCTCAGGAGATTTTCCACACGTGGTACTGCTGCTGCTGCTGCTGAAACCCAGAATAACAGAAAGCACCGCGGATCTCTATTCCGCCGGTTGCTTCTCAGAACAACCTGAAAGGTGGAAACATATAAGGGGTGAGTCCTCGGGAGGACCCAGTAAGGGCTGAGGTAAGATACAGTTGTACAAGTGATGCTAAACCGAACCTGCAAAACAGAACAAGCACCAACACAAATATACATGTATATAAATGTATGCAAAGTCGAGGTAAGCGGAACCCAACAATCGACCACGATCGACAACCCTCTCTAAGAGGTCGAATATACGTAATGTAAAGCACGGTACCGGCTGGGGTCGCGATCCCTAAACTGTCGTAGGGTGACAGAAGTATATCGGCACCCCAAGTGCGGATACAAATAGAATGTCGGCACCCTCAGTGCAGACACTATAGAACAGAACCACATAATAATAATGCATGTGCAAAACAGAATATAATATACCAAAACATATAAACAGAAATATCAGCGCCAAGCGCGGATAGGCAGAACAGCATATAAACCCGTGGCCTTCAAGACCACCCGGGTCTTGAAACAGAACAAATACAAACATGCATCTTACAATATGACAGGTCCCGGGATCACCGAAATACCGTCCTCAACCCGGGAACCCGCCTCAACTAAACCCGTATACATAAAGTCCCATACCAGTATGTATAACGAGAGAAGTTGAACCCTTACCTCAGCAACACCGCTCCGTAGCACAATTCCCGGGAAATCCCGGCTCCCGGCCCGAAAAGTCGCAACTTGCCCTTTTACGGTCCCACGCTACTCCACCCACGCAGAATCAAGCTGAACAACCATAATTAAGTCAGAACACATCCAAACAAACCCCGGAAACCAATTCCGCACAATCTCGCACTTTCCCGCAAAAATCCACAGAAAGCTCGGTTTCACGAACCGAGCCAGAACATTGTTATTCACACACCCACAAACACATTCCAACCTTTAAACCCACATTCCAAACACTTTCACCCGCAATTAAGCATAAAGGTGAATTTTGCTACCAACGCCCGAAACCGACGTTTCAAACACCAATATAAACCTACTTCCATCTACAAAACCAAATTACCAACCAACACAACCCTTACATGGAAAAAGATTCATTCAAGGTTTCGGTTCTTCACCCATTTTCCACCAAGCTTCCAAACCAAACCATTCAAGGTTCCATTTGCACCCTTTAATCACCAATTACATAACTTAAGCAAGAAAGCTAACCAATTGCACCTAAATCAACCAAATTCAACCATGAACCCTAATCCACTATTCACTCAAATTGGGGCTTTCCTACTCAACCAATTTTCCACCAAATTGAAACCATAGAATGCCTTAGAATCATGCTAGGAACAACATACTAAGAGCATGATTCAAGAACACAAACATACACCATTTTTAGAATCAACCCTAATTTTTGCCAAAATATGTTTCTTCCTTCCATGATATTTTTCCAAAATCTAACCATAGATTCTTACTCCTCTCCCACCCAAGAACAACATACTAAAAGATGGGAGGGAGAAGATCAACCAATCTCATGGCAAGGAGTAAACCCTAGCTTGAAATTTCTTCTCTTTATCCACCCAAATCATGCTTTCAACATGGAAAGGAGATGAAAGGGAGAAGCTTACCAATTTTGGAGCTTAAATCCTTGTAGTTTCCAGCCAAGAAAATGAAGAACAAAGAGCTTGAGAGAGGATGACAATGGCGACAAAGGGAGGAGATGATGAAGAAGAAGAGAAGTGATAAAAATGACTTATCTTTCCTTTATATATTTTCCATCATTTCTTTTCTTTTTCCCATCTCTCACCACCACTTGACAAGTGTCCTCCCTTATCCCTTGCAGCCGACCTTCTCCCAATTCTGACAAAAACTTTTATTGACTTTAGGGTTAATAACAACTTAGCCCCCCAACTCTCCAAATCTTTGCAATTTAACCCCAAACGCAAGTAGCAAACCCCAAATGAAACCAAAACTGACCACAACCCTCAGAATATCATAAAATACTCAAATCCTGTTTCCAGAGTCCATTTGGAAAATCAGAGTGTCCCACCGGTCTCGCTGAACCTGAGTAAATCCCGACGTGCGCGTGTGTCGACACTGAACCAAAATCCCGTCATGCCAAAATTCCATAAATATTACCATAAAATCCATCTTAAAATATAACATACTTTACACCAAAGCCGTCCGGAGAATTTCCATCCCGAGCCCCGGAGTCGAGCCCCGGACCGCAAAGACGCCCCGCTCCAGAAAATATACTCCGTAAAAAGATGCAGGACGTTCCCACGATCCCAAATATACCAACGGTTCCCCATTCCGAGGTCCCGGGAGCGCTACCGAGCCCGCTGTACGTCCCGAGACAACCCCTCGGCCCCGAAAAATATTTTCGGCGAAAATTTCCGGGGAACCCACACGACCTCAAATCCCGAAGGATTACCAGAAATAAAGCCCAGATAAGTCTCGGGAGCCATTTAACCACCCAAAAACGTGACCCGCAGGTCAAAACCGGAGCCCTGAGTCACCCGGGTCACAACCCGCTCGGGGTGACCGTAACAAAGTCTATTAGATGATATTGCTTCTAATAGTTCTCAATGGCCATCGGAGAGAGCCGGGGGACGAAGAGGTACTATTGAAGTGGATCAATTTACTCAATTGCAAGCTCAAATGTCCGCCATGGCTAACATGATGTCCCAGATGGTTCCAAATCAAAGGCAAGATGCTCATGTGGCAAATATTGAGTATTATGAACATGAACCGGAACCGACTCAAGTTCACTTTGTGGGTCAAGCCAATGTTGGATATCGTCAACCACAACAAGGTGGTCAACATCGACCAAATGCTCAAGGAAAGTTTCAAGGAAAAATTTCCTCTCAAGGTAATTACCCAAGGAATTATAACAACCAAGGGACCTATCAAGGTAATTACCAACCTCAAGGTAACTTTCATGCACAAGATAACATGGGGGCACCAAGACCTCCACCGTATAGACCTCAAGGTAACTCGCACAACTCACCGCTCAAATGGCTCAAATGACCAAGTGGGAATTTCCAAGCAACACGGAAGTGAATCCCAAGGATCATTGCAAGGCAATCCAATTGAAGAGTGGAAAAGAACTTCCGGAAAGGAAGGGAAGTGAACAGGTAGTACTTGAAGAACCAATTGTCATTGAGGATGTGAGAAAGAAAGTGGCTCAAGATAAAGAAAAAAAGAAGATGGAAAGCATCCCGGAGGAGGAAGAGCTCTGACCCAAAGTGGTGGTTCCAACACAACAACCACCATTTCCAAATATTGTATCCTCCCTCCCGTATCCTCAAAAATTTCAAAAGAAAAAGGTCGATCAGCAATTTTCTAAATTCTTAGATGTTCTTAAGAAATTAGAAATTAGCATTCCTTTGCTTGATGCTATTGACCAAGTGCCTAATTATGCAAAGTTTTTCAACGATGTTTTGTCAAAGAAGAAGAAATTTGGGGATTTTGAAACTGTGTACCTATTGGAGAAATGTAGTGTTGATTTGCAAAGAAAAGTACCACAAAAATTAGTGGATCCGGGTATTTTCACAATTCCTTGCAAAATTGGAAAATCATGCTTTGACAAAGTGCTTTGTGATTTAGGTGATAGCATAAACTTGATGTCATTGTCCATATTCAATCAGTTGGGAATTGGAGAGGTGAAGTCATCCACTATTTGTTTGCAATTAGCAGATAGGTCCATCATCTACTCTAAGGGTATTGTTGAGGATGTGCTTGTCAAAGTGGACAAATTTGTTTTCCCGGTGGATTTCGTTGTTTTAGATATGGAAGAAGATCAGGAAGTCCCAATCATACCCAGGAGACCATTTCTTGCAACCGAAGGCGCAATCATCAATGTTAAGGATGGTGAAGTTGCATTGACCGTGGGTGATGAAAAAGTGATCTTTAACATCGTAAAGACAATGAAGCAACATGATGATTTGCCCACTTGCCACCGGATAGACATCGTGGATTCGTGTGTGGTAGAATTTCTCTCCTCTATTCTTCCACCGAATGATTATTCATCATGTGTAGGTTTGCATGAATTGCATGATTTAAAAACTTCTTGTGATATGAATGTGGATGGATATAACTCAGTTGAATGTCTTGATGAGAATGTTGATTTGGATGTTATGAATGATGATGCATCCCATTTTGATTCTTTGAACGTGTCATGTGAAAAAATTCAATGTGAAAATGTCTTAGAAAATTTGGATGATAGTTCACATGTTGAAGTTGATGTTTTGGATGTGAATTTGATTGATGAAATTGAACATGCTAAGCCGAAGATAGAATTGAAACCTTTACCGGACCATTTGAAGTATGCTTTTCTTGATGAAAATTCTGAATTTCTAGTAATAGTTTCAGCTTCTTTGAGTGAATGGGAGTAAAAGAAATTGCTTGATGTATTAAGGGACATAAATCGGCTTTGGGGTGGACCATATCGGATATAAAGGGTATTAGTCCCTCAATTGTGACCAACAAAATTTTGATGGAAGAGTCTTATACTTCATCCGTCCAACCCCAACGTAGATTGAACCCGGCCATTAAAGAGGTTGTAGAAAACGAAATAAAAAAATGGTTAAAGGCGGGTATCATCTATCCAATTTCAGATAGTTCTTGGGTTAGTCTGACCCAAGTTGTTCCCAAGTTAGGCGGAATGACCATTGTGATGAGTGATAATTTTGAGATCATTTTCACAAGAACCATCACAGGATGGCGGCTGTGCATTACCGCAAGGTAAACAAAGCAACCCGAAAAGATCATTTCCCTTTGCCTTTCATTGATCAATTGCTTGATAGAATAGCGGGGCATGAATTTTATTGCTTCCTTGATGGTTATTCAGGTTACCATCAAATCTCCATTGCACCTGAAGACTAAGAGAAAACCACCTTCACTAGTCATTGTGGTACATATGCATTTAGAAGAATGTCATTCGGATTATGTATTGCCCCTGCTACATTTCAAAGATGCATGTTTGCCATATTCTCTGATATGATTGAAAAATTTATGGAAGTCTTTATGGATGATTTCTCTATTTTTGGTGATTCATATGATATTTGCCTGCACAACCTCTCTCTTGTTTTGCAAAGATGTTAGGAAACTAATTTGGTGCTAAACTGGGAGAACTGTCACTTCATGGTTAGAGAAGGAATTGTGTTGGGACACAAAGTGTCAAGTGCAGGAATTTAGGTTGACAGAGCCAAAACAACCTCTATTGAGAAGCTACCGCCACCATTAAATATGAAAGGGGTAAGAAGCTTTTTGGGGCATGCCGGTTTTTACCGGAGGTTTATCAAGTATTTTTTCAAGGTTAGTTACACCCACCCCGACATTCTCAGTAACTTTCCGTGAGTGTCGACCGGAATTTCAATCTGTAAATTATCGGAATAACATTGGGATATGATAATTTATCAAAATTCAATGTTGGATGAGATTTTGGTGTTGTTTATAAGTGTTACAAGTGTCGGACGATTTTCGGTGATAACTGTTAATTTTGGAAAAAAATTCGAAGTTCCAAAAGATCGGTTTGACCAGTGTTCAGTCAAACATTTTTAGTAAATTTTACAGGAATCCAAATCGAGATCTGTAAATTTCTACTTAAACTAGACACACAGGGCTACCTTCAGGTAAATTTGCATGATTTTAGGGCTGGTGGTTTGGTGAAGTTTATTTTTACAAGTTGGTACAAAATCTGCCAAGTGTAATTGGAGAAGGTTGAAGAAGAATGCGGTTGGGCTATCTTTGGGCTTCCGAAAATTCTTGGAAATTAAGCCCATTTGAGACTTCTATTTTTCAGATTTTGTTAGCCCATTTATTTTGTTTTATGGGAAAAGGATTAAAAGGAAAGAAATAGGAAGAAAAGAGGCAATAATGGAAGATGGAGTAGAAAGGCTTCCTTATGCCCATACCTCTCTTACACATTCATCATGCTTGTGTCATAATCACACATCTCTCTCTTCCCTCACCATTTGGGCCGAATTCTCTCTCATTTTTGCCTAAAATTTCATTTTCATTTCTTACTCACAATTCAAGTCTTGTAAAAATTGAAAGAAAGCTTTCTCTCTTTTCTCTCTCTCTCCTCATGAACTTTGCTTGTGTTCTTGAGTGTTCTTCAAGTGTTCTTGAGTGTTCTTCACTAATCAAGAACTAATCCTCTCCTAGATCCTTAATCAAGGAAGATTAAGCAAGGTAATGGTGTTTGTTCATCACTAATCAAAGATGATTAGTGTTCAACTTCAAGCACTAATTCTTTCCTTCTTTTCTTGTCAAGGCCGATTTTAGAGGAGCTTCTTGGAAGGGATTTTCTTCAAGTGTTCATCAAGGATCAAGTGTACAAACATCAAGTTCTTGAAGAGATCTAAGTGGTAAGGACACTACTTAGTTGTGTGTTTAAGTTCTATGGAAAAGAACTTTGAAAATAACCTATCTTTCCCTCTTTTCTTAGGTTGGTCGAAATTTTGAGAAGAGATTTGGACAATCTCTCAAGTCATCTTGCAAAGGTAAGGTGATCTTTGAATTTATGGAAAGATTTGGAAGCATGTTTATGAAGAAAGTATGTTGTGTTGTGTTGAGCATGAGAAAGCATGAGTTTCTTGTTGATCTACTTAGGGCCGAAAATAAGCTTGTGTGATTGATGATGTTTTGTTGAAGATTTATGTGTTAAAGTGTTGAAAAATGGAAGTATATAAAGGTTTATGCATGGAAGTGTTAAGTTTTAAAGTTTGGGTGAAGATTGGAAGGAAAACCGAAAATCAAGGATTTGGAAGAAAATTTTGTTTCTGTGAATAGTGTTTTGGTGATGAAAAGTTGGTTAAAACATGTTAAAAATGGTTTAACATGAAGGATTAAAAGAAAGTGACTAAAGTGTGAAGTTTAGAAAAGATTTGGGTTGAGATGGAAGTTGGGCGAAAATATGGGCTTGGGTCGAAATTTGGGAAAGAATGGATAAAGGTTGACTTTTTGACCAAGTTGACCAAACCGGGTAAAGTTGACCTTTTTATGGAAATTGGAGGACCAAAGTGTGTAATATGGAAAAGTTTGGGTAAAAGTGTAAACTTGTTATTAAAGGAAGGAAGTTGCTAGAATTGTGAAAATTGGGGTACTTTTGCAAGTTCTGAAAAGTTCGAGGACTTAGGGTGTAATTAAGAATAAATTCCCAACACTTGAAACTTTAGTGAAATAACTAAAGTTATTCGTATGTCTCTGATTACAGCAGATTAAATCTGCGTCTTAGGATCTTTGCTTGTGCGTCAGGGGGCCACAGTAGATATCCGATTTCTGTCGAGGTAAGGGGTTTAACTTACTTAATGCGCATTAAATGTGTATTAGGTTAGTTAAGGGCTAGTACTCGGGTCGAGGGTGGGGCCCAGTGACTCCCGGGACTAGTTACTGGTACGTAGCGGTTTTCAGGGTTTTCTATTTCTGGACTTCTGCTATATCGGATCTGCATATCGGGGGTCGACAACGGACCCGTTATATGTTCTGTGCGCCCGGCCGTTTCGCGATGATTAGGGTAAACGCCCCTTTCGCTGGTAACAATCGGTTCAGATCCCGATAATCGGCGTGAGCTTAACAAGCCGCCGTAGGAGTCTTGTCGATGGTCGGGGACCACTTGTATGGGCTTACCTCTGTTAACTTGATCCGGCGGGACTTGAGCATCATGTTTCTGCATATCATGGCATTTATTAGGGTTGCTATTTCTGCTAGATCATTGCACGCTAACCCTTTGTGCAGGCAAAAATGGTTTCAAACTTTTGGTTTGACCTTTTCGTACCTACCCCCTTACGGGTTCTTTCGAGAACTCATCCCCCATGTTTACAATATTTTGAGGATCGGGCAAAGCGACTGCGGACTAGATTTCCGCGGTGCTCGTTCTGCACTTACATTATTTTGAGGTATATTTGTGTTTGGGGAATTTCTCGTTAAAATCCCTTACGTGTTGTTATCTTTCTGTTAAGTCGGCGTTCTTCTCTGTGTGTGTGTTTAGCGGCGGCGGCGTCTAGTTGCGAGGTATAATTCCGCACCTTGTGGCTCGGCTCTGTAGAAGTAGTGCATGTAGTTACATTAGTACATTCATACTTTCGGTTTGTATATTTTGTGGGAGTTTCCGACCCTACGCAGAGGCGGAACTTCCTCGGCTTGTATCTTTATTTTCTGCTTCATTTGTTTTACGCGCGATATCCTGTAAAAACCACTAACGTGTCTCGGAGTGCGAGTTTAGGACTAGTAAGGCGTCTTAAAATCTGCAAACACGTAATAACCTTAAAAGCTGAAAGAAAAAGCGTTTTAAGGGAAGGGTTTCGAGTCCACACCCTTTTAAGAGAAAAATCCGCGATCACCCGCCGCCAACACCTCCAACCTCCGCAACTTCGATGCTTCCGCCGATTCGGGCGGTGGGGTGACAATTTGGTATCGAGCTTAAGGTTAGAGTTAGGAATGGTTAGACTACCCGACATAAACAACACTACTAGTTAAGGGTAATTTAAATAAAAGCGTAGCTAACTTTTACTAAAATTATTCTTGAACTTTAGTTATGTTTAGGGTTGGTTAGTTAACACCAGAACCTAGCATAATCTGAAACTCAAATAAGTGGTTAAAACAGATATCGCGCTTTGACAATTCATGAAGGATATGGATTGTTATTTTCTCTCAAAGTAGGCAAGCAAAGGAATTGCTGCCGAAATTTTCTGTTAAACATGCATATCATCTACACTATAGAGCCATTAGGAGTCTGTTGTTTGCTAACATAGAGATTAACGATATTTCCGTATGTTTTGTTGGGAATTTCAGATGGTACGATCTGTTGGACGCCAGGAGCGCGTCAACCTTGTGGACACACTGGGTCAGATTCGCACCCTTCTGAACGGTGTGTTCGCTCAGACAGATAGCACGTCGGACCACGAGAGCGATGCTGATTTTTCTACACCCATTGCTACACCCCCCGACTTGGAGACCACTTATACCGTCTCCAGACGTTATCGCCGTACTCCTACTATTGAGGATGATCAGTCTGGATGGTTGGGACGCCCTCACGTTAGGAGGACTCGGGCAGCGGTCAGTTCCGCCCGCCCTAGACAGGCTACCCGCCGAGGCACGGGTAGAGGCTTCAGCGATTGGTCGTCGCCGACCCGGGGGCGACACTGATTCTGATTCCGGGGATATCCGAGAGATCCGAGGCCGCGTCTGGGAGCAGCATGGGTTTTGACGAGGTTAGGATGATGGGCGCTGCGGCGCTTCAACCCGCCCAAGTTCTCGGGCAGATCTGGACCGGACGCAGCCGAGGCTTGGCTTACCGATATTGGCGCCTTCTGCGAGGCTCCATATACCATCGAGGAGATGGTCTCCTTGGCCACCTTCTATCTCGAGAGATGCGGCGCTGGTGGTGGCGAGGAGTGGCGAGGCGGAGCGATGCGGTATGCGAGGCTGAGGCGTGTTGATCCGGGGATGACTTGGGAGGAGTTCCCCGTCTGTTTCATGAGCGATGGTTGGGGTCGCCATCCGGGAGCGCCGTCGGCGAGTTCTATGCACTTACTCAGGGGAGCCGGACGGTGACTGATTATGAGGTTGAGATCAGCCGGATAATCCGTCATTCATCACTGTTTGACTCTAATGAGCGGGAGAATACTAGGAGATTTATTCGGGGTTTGCGCCACAGATCGAGAGCATATGATTGCGCACAGCATCACCGTCTATCATGAGGCCATTCGAAGGCCCTACTGCTGGAGACGGAGATGGCCCAGGGCGATGGTTACACCTTCCCGACCCCAGTGGCGGGAGACCTTGAGCAGCGAGGCCGAAGGCAGCAGCCCGGACCGAGCAGGCCGGGACAGAGCAGACCAGGCGGGTTCGATAGGGGCAAGGGCCCCATTACCGAGTTCCCGATCTGCCGGGAATGTGGCCGACGCCACGGAGGACAGGTTTGCTTGAGGCTCGAGGCGGTGCTTGAGATGTGGAGCGAATGATCACTGGGTCAATGATTGCCCGGTGACTCGCACTGGAGCTAGGGTTCAGCCGGGAGGACCACGGCGGAGTCGAGATCGGGGCAGTCGGGGCCGAGGTTTTACTCGGGAGGCTTGAGAGCTCCACCACGAGACCACTTATTACAGCACCGCCGGTCGGCGGACAGTTCAGCCCGGCCACGGGTCTACCGGTTGGAGCGGGCGGTACTTGACAAGGAGCATTAGCAGTATCATCCTTTTAAATAATGTACTGTTAATGCACTTTTAAATCTTGGCGCTTCAATTTCTGCTATTTCTACGAAATGTGCGACATCTCGGACTTTGCCTATCGCCCACACGGCAAGTGTAGTCATGGTACGCCTTGCTGGTGGGATGCGATTGTATTCGAATGAGATTGCTCAAGAATGCATCTTGAGTATCGGGCGTCATCAGATTGAGTCGAGTTACTGATTTTGGATACGTCCAAGTACGATATTATTCTCGAGGATGGACTGGTTGTCACGGCCACGATGTGAGGATTGGCTGTGCGGGCAGCAGTTACGCTTTCCGGAGAGGTTGTACCGATTGGATATCCATCGAGCAGTGGAGCGAGTATGGAGTTATGCATTCTAGAGCATATACCGGTGATCGATGAGGAGGAGTACTTGGCCTTAACACTACAGTGCAGCGCACGAGTTAGACAAGATTCCTGTAGTTCGTTATTTTCCTCATGTTTTTCCGGAAGAGTTACGGGTATGCCTCGGAGCGGGAGATCACATTTGAGATTGATTACAGCGGGATCAACTCCAATCTCCATCCCTCCCTACCGGATGCCGATTGTAGAGTTAGCTGAATCGAAGAAGCGGCTTGATGAGCTTACGGAGAAGGGATTCATCCGCGAGTACTTCACCGTGGGAGCCCGGTGTTGTTTGTTAAGAAGAAGGATGGGACTCTCCGACTTTGCATCGACTATCGGCAGCTGAATGCCATCACTTTGTTAAGAATAAGTATCCGATACCCAGGATCGATGATTTGTTTGACCATTTCGGGGAGCTAAGGTTTTTCGAAGATCGACTGCGGTGCAGGTATTTACAACTACGCATCAGGGAAGAAGATATTCCCAAGACAGCTTTTCGTACTCGGTATGGGCATTACGAGTGTACTGTAATGCCATTTGGTTTGACGAATGCACCAGCTGCGTTTATGGACATGATGCACCGAGTATTCCGCCCGTACCTAGATTCCTTTGTGATAGTCTTCATCGATGACATTCTTGTCTATTCTCCCGATGAGGAATCACATCAAGGACATCTGAGTACTGTATTGGAGACACTTGCGAACAACCAGCTGTACGCTAAGTTCTCTAAGTGCGATTTCTGGTTGCGGGAGGTATCTTTTAAGGTCACATCGTCGGGAGCATGGTATATCTGTGGATCCAGAGAAGACCAAGGCGGTTGAGGAGTGGAGGCAGCCACGGACTGTTAAGGAGATACGGAGCTTCCTAGGATTGGCGAGGATATTACCGCAGATTCGTGCAGGATTCTCCATACTTGCATCAACACTTACTCAGTTGTCCAAGAAGGGTCAGCCGGTTGTCTGGTCCTCAGCCTGTGAGGACAGCTTTCGGGAACTGAAGCGGTTACTGACACACGCTCCGATTCTGAGTCAACCGGACCTGCACTACCTTACCTAATCTACGGATCGTCAGGGCGGGAGTCGGATGTGTGTTGATGCAAGGGCACCACGTCGTTGCGTACGGGTCAAGACAAATGCGACCGCACGAACAGAATTACCCTACGCATGACATGGAGTTGGCTGCGATCATTTATGCTCTCAATCAGTGGAGACATTATCTACTCGGCAGTAGATTCCAGATTTTCACCGATCACAAGAGTTTGAAGTATCTGTTTACCCAGAAGGATTTGAATATGAGACAGCGACGGTGGCTCGAATACATGAAGGACTATGACTGCACTATCGAGTACACCGCCGGCAAGGGGAATTGATGGCAGATGCCTTGAGTAGGAGGTATCTTGGGATTGTTAGCGGTGGAGATTAAGGAACAAGGCGAGGTTCAAATCTGATGTTCTTTGTGGCATCGGTGGGAGCGGTGGGAGCAAGCTCGAGTTAACACTTTGACCGTTCGGTCGGAGTGGTTGGCCGAGATCCGAGAAGCACAGGCTAGAGATACGGGGATGAAGAAACTCTCGGGTGAGGACAAAGGGACTCTGCGACCGTTCTTTGAGTACGGGCGGGGGTTCTTGTACTTGAGTCGCCTCTATGTACCGGATGATTCGTCGATTCGAGATCGGCTGTTGGGGAGGCTCACTCGAGTAGCTTGAGCATCCACCACGGAAGTGAGAAGATGTACCATGATCTTGATCTCACTTCAGTGGCCGGGGATGCGGAGGCACATAGCCGCCTATGTGTCGAGGTGTGCGACTTGTCGGTGCGTTAAGGTAGAACATCGAAGCCAGCGGGTACACTGAGACTCTACCCATTCTGTCGGGAAATGGGGCAATATCACGATGGACTTCTGACTGGTCTTCCTCCGACTAGAGCTCGGCATGATGCCATCTGGGTTATAGTTGATCGGTGACAAAGTGTGCACATTTTACGCCAATGCGAGTGACGGACTCGCTAGAAGCTTGCCTTGACTTTATATTCGGGAGATCGTGCGACTACATGGGGTACCAGACTCCATTGTGTCGATAGAGATCCACGGTTTACCGCGAGGTTTTGGGGTGACTTACATAAGTCTCTGTGCACTCGACTTCACGAGCACGGCGTACCATCCTCGAGCAGGCGGGCAGTCGAGAGGGTTATTCAGATTGTCGAGGATATGCTCAGGAGTTGTGTTTTGGATTTCGGGGGACAATGGGATCGCCACCTGCCGCTGGTAGAGTTTTCCTACAACAACAGTTATCAGACTACTATCGGCATGGCACCCTATGAGGCACTGTATGGTCGGAGATGCATGACACCTCACTGTTGGACAGATGCCTCAGACAAGATGTTTATTGGCCCCGAGTTGTTGGAGGAAGCAGCGGAGAAGATCCGTCGATTCGAGATGCGGATGAAGGCCGCAAATGACGAGACCACCTCATATGTTAACAAGAGGCAGCGTGATCTGGAGTTTGAGGTAGGAGACAGAGTTTGGCTGAAGGTTGCACCGACTCGTGGGACCATTCGTTTTGGCAGGCGGGGCAAGTTGGCTCCAAGATATATTGGTCCTTACGAGGTTTTGCAGCGTATAGGTAGAGTCGCTTACAGATTGGCCTTACCTCCGAGCATGTCTGCGGTGCTGGCGTTTTCATGTCGGCATCTTTGAAGAAATGCATTTTGGATGACACTCAGATCATTCCGGACAGAGGAGATTGAGTTAGAGCCGGATCTATCCTACCGAGAGGTACCGATAGCTTTTCGGCCGGGGATGTTCGGAGGCTCGCGGCAAGTCAATTCCGATGATCAAAGTTCGGTGGTCACATCATTACGATCGGGAAGCGACTTGGGAGACAGAGCAGGAGTTGTTGAGTAGATACCGGAGGAGTACCGGAGGTTGTTATCACTCTTGGAGGACCAAGAGTCTTAGGGGGGGAGATTGTTACACCCACCCCGACATTCTGTAACTTTCCGGCGAGTGTCGACCGGAATTTCGAATTCTGTAAATTATCGGAATAACATTGGGATATGATAATTTATCAAAATTCAATGTTGGATGAGATTTTGGTGTTGTTTATAAGTGTTACAAGTGTCGGACGATTTTCGGTGATAACTGTTAATTTTGGAAAAAATTCGAAGTTCCAAAAGATCGGTTTGACCAGTGTTCAGTCAAACATTTTTAGTAAATTTTACAGGAATCCAAATCGAGATCTGTAAATTTCTACTTAAACTAGACACACAGGGCTACCTTCATGTAAATTTTCATGATTTTAGGGCTGGTGGTTTGGTGAAGTTTATTTTTACAAGTTGGTACAAAATCTGCCAAGTGTAATTGGAGAAGGTTGAAGAAGAATGCGGTTGGGCTATCTTTGGGCTTCCGAAAATTCTTGGAAATTAAGCCCATTTGAGACTTCTATTTTTCAGATTTTGTTAGCCCATTTATTTTGTTTTATGGGAAAAGGATTAAAAGGAAAGAAATAGGAAGAAAAGAGGCAATAATGGAAGATGGAGTAGAAAGGCTTCCTTATGCCCATACCTCTCTTACACATTCATCATGCTTGTGTCATAATCACACATCTCTCTCTTCCCTCACCATTTGGGCCGAATTCTCTCTCATTTTTGCCTAAAATTTCATTTTCATTTCTTACTCACAATTCAAGTCTTGTAAAAATTGAAAGAAAGCTTTCTCTCTTTTCTCTCTCTCTCCTCATGAACTTTGCTTGTGTTCTTGAGTGTTCTTCAAGTGTTCTTGAGTGTTCTTCACTAATCAAGAACTAATCCTCTCCTAGATCCTTAATCAAGGAAGATTAAGCAAGGTAATGGTGTTTGTTCATCACTAATCAAAGATGATTAGTGTTCAACTTCAAGCACTAATTCTTTCCTTCTTTTCTTGTCAAGGCCGATTTTAGAGGAGCTTCTTGGAAGGGATTTTCTTCAAGTGTTCATCAAGGATCAAGTGTACAAACATCAAGTTCTTGAAGAGATCTAAGTGGTAAGGACACTACTTAGTTGTGTGTTTAAGTTCTATGGAAAAGAACTTTGAAAATAACCTATCTTTCCCTCTTTTCTTAGGTTGGTCGAAATTTTGAGAAGAGATTTGGACAATCTCTCAAGTCATCTTGCAAAGGTAAGGTGATCTTTGAATTTATGGAAAGATTTGGAAGCATGTTTATGAAGAAAGTATGTTGTGTTGTGTTGAGCATGAGAAAGCATGAGTTTCTTGTTGATCTACTTAGGGCCGAAAATAAGCTTGTGTGATTGATGATGTTTTGTTGAAGATTTATGTGTTAAAGTGTTGAAAAATGGAAGTATATAAAGGTTTATGCATGGAAGTGTTAAGTTTTAAAGTTTGGGTGAAGATTGGAAGGAAAACCGAAAATCAAGGATTTGGAAGAAAATTTTGTTTCTGTGAATAGTGTTTTGGTGATGAAAAGTTGGTTAAAACATGTTTAAAATGGTTTAACATGAAGGATTAAAAGAAAGTGACTAAAGTGTGAAGTTTAGAAAAGATTTGGGTTGAGATGGAAGTTGGGCCGAAAATATGGGCTTGGGCTGAAATTTGGGAAAGAATGGATAGAGGTTGACTTTTTGACCAAGTTGACCAAACCGGGTAAAGTTGACCTTTTTATGGAAATTGGAGGACCAAAGTGTGTAATATGGAAAAGTTTGGGTAAAAGTGTAAACTTGTTATTAAAGGAAGGAAGTTGCTAGAATTGTGAAAATTGGGGTACTTTTGCAAGTTCTGAAAAGTTCGAGGACTTAGGGTGTAATTAAGAATAAATTCCCAACACTTGAAACTTTAGTGAAATAACTAAAGTTATTCGTATGTCTCTGATTACGCGATTAAATCTGCGTCTTAGGATCTTGCTTGTGCGTCGGGGGCCGGTAGATATCCGATTTGTCGAGGTAAGGGTTTAACTTACTTAATGCGCAATAAATGTGTATTAGGTTAGTTAAGGGCAAGTACTCGGGTCGAGGTGGGGCCCGGTGACTCCGGGACTGAATTCTTGATGCGTAGCGGTTTTGAGGTTTTCTGTTTACGGACTTACGCTATATCGGATTTGCATATCGGGGTCGACAACGGACCCATTATTTGTTACTGCTGCCCGGCCGTTTCGCGACGATTAGGGTAAATCGCCCCTTTCGCTGGTACCAAGCGGTTACGATCCCGATAATCGGCGTGAGCTTAACAAGCCGCCGTAGGAGTCTTTGTCGATGGTCGGGGACCACTTGTATGGGCTTACCTCTGTTAACTTGATCGACGGGACTTCTGAGCATCATGTTTCTGCATATCATAGCATTTATTAGGGTTGCTATTTCTGCTAGAACATTGCACGCTAACCCTTTGTGCAGGCAAAAATGTTTTCAAACTTTTGGTTTGACCTTTTCGTACCTACCCCCTTACGGGTTCTTTCGAGAACTCACCCCCCCATGTTTACAATATTTTGAGATCCGGGCAAGCGACACTGCGGACTAGATTTCCGCGGTGCTCGTTCTGCACTTACATTATTTTGAGGTATATTTGTGTTTGGGGAATTTCTCGTTAAAATCCCTTACGTGTTGTTATCTTTCTGTTAAGTCGACGTTCTTCTCTGTGTGTGTGTTTAGCGGCGCAGCGTCTAGTTGCGAGGTATAATTCCGCACCGTGGCTCGGCTCTGTAGAAGTAGTGCATGTAGTTACATTAGTACATTCATACTTTCGGTTTGTATATTTTGTGGGAGTTTCCGACCCTACGCAGAGGCGGAACTTCCTCGGCTTGTATCTTTATTTTCCTGCTTCATTTGTTTTACGCGCGATATCCTGTAAAAAACCACTAACGTGTCTCGGGTGCAGGTTTAGGACTAGTAAGACGTCTTAAAATCTGCAAACACGTAATAACCTTAAAACTGAAAGAAAAACGTTTTAAGGGAAGGGTTTGAGTCCACACCCTTTTAAGAGAAAAATCCGCGATCACCCGCCGCCAACACCTCCAACCTCCGCAACTTGATGCTTCCGCCGATTCCGGGCGGTGGGGTGACATTAGCAAACCTCTTTGCAACCTTTTGGAGAAAGATGTGCCTTTCAAGTTTGATGATGAATGTATGAAGGCCTTTGAGGTATTGAAAGAGAAGTTGGTCACAGCTCCTGTTGTTGTAGCCCCCGATTGGTCACAACCGTTTGAGATTATGTTTGACGCCAGTGACTATGCCGTCGGGGCTGCATTGGGTCAACGAAGGGACAAAATTTTCAACATCATTTACTATGCAAGAAAGATGCTTGACACGGCTCAACGGAATTACACAACCACGGAGAAAGAAACGTTAACTCTAGTGTTCGCATTAGACAAATTCAGGTCATACATCATTGGGACCAAGGTCACTGTTTTCATAGATCACGCTGCAATTCGCTACTTATTTGCCAAAAAGGATGCAAAGCCACGCCTTATTCGGTGGATTCTTCTTCTACAAGAGTTTGACCTTGAGATTAAAGATAAGAAAGGTAGCGAGAATGTGGTAGCGGACCACCTATCGAGGTTAGAGTTAGAAGACACAATAGTGTGTGAGCCCATCCAAGAGCCTTTCCAGATGAGAAGTTGTTCAATGTTGAAGGCAAAATGCCATCGTTTGCTGATTTGGTGAACTTTCTTGTTACTGGATTGTTACCACCAGACTTCTTACTGGGCCAAAAGAAAAAGTTTTTAACTGAGGCCAAGCATTACCACTGGGATGAACCATTATTGTTCTGTCGGTGCGCTGACCAAGTTATTCGCAGATGTGTTCCGGATAAGGATTTTTTTAGTATTCTTGAGCATTGTCATTCTATGCCCACCGGAGGACATTTTGGACCGTCTAAAACCGCTGCAAAAGTTCTACAAAGTGGTTTTTATTGGCCACCGTTGTTCAAGGATGCTTACACCTATGTGAAGACTTGTGGTAGATGCCAACAATTGGGGAATATTTCAAAAAGACAAGAGGGTCCACTCCAAAATATTTTTGAAGTGGAGTTGTTTGATGTTTGGGGATGGATTTCATGGGACCATTCCCGACTTCGTTTGGGAAATCTTATATTTTGGTTGCGGTGGACTATGTCTCGAAATGGGTAGAAGCGATTGCAACTACAACCAATGATGCCAAGGTAGTGGTGAAATTCATCAAGTCTGACCTCTTTTCACGTTTTGGAGTACCCCGTGCCATTGTGAGTGATGAAGGTAGTCATTTTTGCAACAAGATCTTCACAAAATTGTTGACAAAGTATGGTGTTCGACACAAAATTACACTTGTGTACCACCCTCAAGCAAATGGGCAAGCGGAAGTATCAAACCTTGAAATCAAGAATATCTTGGAGAAAACGGTGAATCCAACCCGGAAAGATTGGGCAATGAAGTTAGATGATGCATTATGGGCTTATCGAACTGCTTTCAAAACGCCTATTGGGATGTCTTCATTTAGGTTGAGTTGGAACATCGAGCTTTTTGGGCCGTAAATTGGGAAGATTCGGCCGCCCACCGGAGTCTTCAACTTAATGAGCTTGATGAGTTTCGTATGGAAGCATACGAGAACTCCCGGATTTACAAGGTGAAGGCAAAAAAATGGCATGACACTCATATTGAGAAGAAAGAACTCCGACCGGGTCAACAAGTGTTACTGTTTAACTCCCGCTTGAAGCTCTTTCCAGGGAAGTTGAAATCAAGGTGGTTCAGACCTTTTACGGTGTCAAATGTTTTTCCATTGGGTGCCATTGAATTGAGAGGAGTTAGTGGTGAACCATTTAAAGTTAACATTCAAAGAGTGAAGCCTTACTTTGGTGAAGAAATCCGGAAATTGGCCAACATCTCTTTGGCCAACCCCAACCCATGACAAGTTCCGAGCTCAAGAATGTCGAGCTAGCGACGATTAAACCAAGCTATTCCGTATCCTTTATTACCATTAATGTAAATAATATACTTAGGTAGAGTTAATTTTGGCATTAATGCATTTAGTGTGATTAGAAAAAACTGGGAAGAGAGAGATTGAACTTTTTTGGGTGTGCCATGCATGTGATGAAATTGTTTTTGCAAAAATGAGAAAATGAAGGATTTCACTATGACATGTATTTGATTTGGAGGAAGATGTTTATGCAGGTGGAAGGTAATTGGCAAAATGGGGGGTTTTGAAAAGAAGGATTAGGCGAGAAGGAAAATCTTGGGTAAAAAGTGAGCTTAGTTGATCACTAGGTGATCACCAGATTTGAAATCAAATAAGGCTTGAGCTCCTGGATTTTCGACGATCATAGGGTGATCACCTGAACTCAGGTAATTTTTTTTCCTTTTTCTTTTCTCCCCTCACTTATTCGACCCAAGCCCCAATCTGTTACTAAACTCTTAACCCAAACCCCTCTTACCATCCTTAACATACCAGCCCCTTCAACAATTCACCTTAACCCACTACCGCGACGCTACTTATCTCGCCGACCACCACCAACCCACTCCACAGCGCCGACCATCACCATCAACCTCTGCCTATCCTAGCCAAGGTCTGACAACCTTTCCCTGCCCAGCGCATCGTCTAGCCCCCACGACCTCAGACCTCGACTGTCAGCCTCCACCTTCCTCGCGATCCCCTTGCCGCGACGCTCCCTATCTCGCCGGCGGACCTGCTCTGAAATCCACCGCACCAACCCATACCACCGCCAGTTTCCATCACACCATCCATTGCCACCACCAGTTGCTACAGCTCTCACTTCATTCATTCTTCTCGTTCATTCCAGTCGCGCACAAGGTAAGGGTTTTGCACTTCTTTCTTATCTATTTTGTCTTGATTTTAGCAGAAATGGTAAACCTTTAGGCCCTTGATTCACTTGATTATGACGATGACAGTGAGTTGTCTGTTTAAATTGAGTGTTGATGTGTGGATTGTGAGTGCATTTTGGTTGATTTTGTTCAACTGTTGAGATTTTAGCTATTTTAGCTATGAAGAAATGATTATTTCCGTTGGGATTGATGGAGATAGTCTCAACTTGTGACTGGATTGATGTTTTCATGCTAGTGGTGTGCTTATGGTACTGAATTGATGCTTGATTGTTATGGGTAAGCTCAAATTAGCTTGGATTATGTGATTTTGGTCTATCGAAAAAGAATGCATAAGAGGCTTATTTCACTTTGATTGTGAAAATGGTTTTCGAATTTGAGATTGTGGAGGATTGATTTGGTTTGCCAACCAAAAATAGTTCATGGGTTTTGTTTGAATTGTACAACTTCCTTTTTGCAGGTACCATGTCCAAGAAGTTGTCTGCACTGACCAAAAAACAGAAATGAGTTGCCACATCTCCCCCTGATTCTAACCCTGAGGAGGAAAGCTTCAATAGCTTCAGGTTTATGAGCAAGAAGACAAAGGCTTATTTTGAAAATTTCAAGGAAAGAAATGCCATCTTTATGCGAGGCTTTAACAATAAGGATCCAAACAACAAGGAGTTGTGGGAAACGGTTAAAGCTATGAAATGGGAAATTTTTTCCCAATTGCATGGGTCTGCTTCCATGACCCTTGTGTGGGAATTCTGTGCAAATGCCAAATCTGAGTTGCAAATTCATTATAGCTGCACTGAAATTTTTATGAGGGGGTGCAGAGTCCAGTTTGACCGAGCAACTATTCGAAAGGTCCTTGGATTGGAATTAATCACGCAGCCGGTTCGAGAGGACCTCATGGAAGAGGAATTGGGAATTGGGCCAGGAACTCCTAGGAAAATCAGCACCATGGACAGCAGCCAAGGCCAAAACCACCATCTTCCCTGCTAGAGTGCTCTCCAGCGAGTTGAAGGCATGGCATCATTTTGTCAATACATTTATACTTCCGTCCAGCAAGACCAATGTGGTCAATCTCGACTATGGCCGCCATTTATATATGATCAAGAAGTGCATACCATACGATGTAGTTGATGTCATCTTAACCCATCTGAAGGCGCGCCCGTGACTCGAGACCCGTGACTGTTGCTATGCTTCGAGAGAGTTGAGCATCAGACAGAGCATGGTATGCACAACAAATGAGCCAGCGGTGAGAGTGGATGAAACAACAGTTTGATACCCTAATCTCGACGATGGCGTTTAGCAGGAGACCTCGCTCGTCTGTTCTAGCTACTACTTCAGCGCCTTCCTCTGCTATTTCAGCACCTGTGGCGGCGTCTACTCCAGAGCCTACTCCACCACCAGCAGTTACTACTTCCGCACCAGTTTAAGTTTCTCCTCCGACCCAGGATCTGGCTTCATTGACCTTTCCACTCTCTCTCCCTTCTACAGAGTTCATCGTAGTTGCTTACTTTTGCCCTTCGAAACATTGGGGACAATGTTTAGCCTAACTGTGGGGGGTTAGTACGGTTAGTACTTTTACTTGCTACACTCGTATTTTGTTATTACTCTAACCCCATTTGTCATTTGCTGCCATGTGTGTTTGTCTTCTTTAGTTGGTGCGCAAAAAGGAGCGAAGCCTCCTCATTTCTCTATCTCCTATATTTCTCTCACACTTAAAAAAGGGCGGTATTTCTTTTCTTATCCCTTTCTTTAGTTGGATGTTTTATTGCGTATTTTGCCATGAGTGATCGAGGATGAATGAATGAATGATAGCTAGAACGATGTGAACATTTAAATGATTGATTTTTTTATGCTTGAGACTTGATGTGAGGATAGTTTGAATGTACCACATTTCCAGGAAGCAAGAGCTGGCTGTACACAATGTTTGTTGCAGGAAATGGTACAACAAAGTACAAAGAAATCCCCCAATCTGGAGAATAAGGTGAACTTCAAATCAGGGCGGTACTTTAGTTTCAATACTTTATCTTCAGTATAACGTAATATTTTTGGCATCTTAAGTATGTTTGACACTAAGTGTGGGGGAATGTGAACTGTTGAATTTCCTGAATTGCATGTCCTCTTATGCTTTAGATAGAATCATGTTTATTTCATTGTTTTCCACTTTCTTTTAGACTTAGGAGCATGTAGCACTTAGGTTGCATTTAGGACCCCGATGCTCTAATGAATTGAGTTATGGCAAGGAACTTGTATTGATTAATATGCATCTGATCTTATAGGTGGTAAAACTTTATCTTCATGCTTCAAATAGAGATTTTTACCATGTGAGGTTTTGTGCCAAAATTTTTCCAATGCATGAAAAATGAGTGATTTGATCTTTCTTGAGAGTATCTTGCTAAGTGTTCGAGCTAGAACTTGCTTGTCATGAACCGTTGCAAATCTACATTTGTTGTATGTTAAGTCGGGACGATGATGACAATTTTAGGATGAGCCTACTTTCCAAAATAGCTTTTTAGGATGACAATTAATACCTTTAGATAAACCCCTTTGATCCTCAAGACCGAATTCTTTGATCACCCACATCATGAGCCATTCCTTTATCTATATTACCTTTTTGTCCATGAGACATTCTGAGCATTTTATTTTGGGCATAGATATAAATAAAAAAATTGTGGTGTTTTCAAATATTGAATTTGGTGGAAATTAAATGTTGTGCTATGTTAGGAGATCGAACGGTGGGAATACATCCTGGAAAAGTTTTGTGCCTTTCTACGAAAAGAAAAGAAAAGTATATGAAAGTAAGAGAAAGGCACTTGTATTTATTGTTTATGTTAGGATGTGTTTTGTTGTTGTTAAAGGGGTTCATATGTTGAAAGTGGTGTTGCTAAAAAAAACAAAAAGAGCAAGTTTGGATATTTTTGTGCCTTTCATGTATAAGTTGCCCCAATGCTTGTAAGCTCTGAATGTTTCATATAAGCTCCATCAATAATAGCCTTCAACTAAAATCAATTCTCACCAAACCAGGCCTCATTACAACCTTAATGAAAGACCATCTAACTGGTAAGGCATACAACCTTCCTCCGGGGAGACGAGTAGAGGAGTTTTGGTTCACTTGCAAGCATATGGATAGAAAGCACTTGGCAAGATCAATATACACACATGCACACCCACTTTCGAACTAGAGTGAAACACTGAGGAAGTGATCCTTTATTTCTGGCATTGAGAATAAGTTTTTAAGAACCTGTTAGATCATTTACATATATATTAATAATTGATGCCGAGCTGCAACTCAACTTCTGTGGGCATTGGTAGTTGTGCATGTAGATAGGATTTGCTTCAGGACAAGCAATTGCTTAAGTGTGGGGGTATTTGATGAGATCATTTAAATAATTTGATTTGAATGAAGTATTTAAATGATCTGAATGAAGATGGGGTTGTTTTTCGCATAAAGTTATTGATTTTGGAACTTCAGGTCATTTTGGGGCATAATGTAACAAAAGGAGAAGTTAGAGGATCAAAAAGGGGCAAATTTCTTATTCAGATGATCACCAGGTGGTCATCTAGAATCCAATCGATCGCCTGGTGATCATCTAGAATCCAGGGATCTCAAGCGATCCTGGAGCTGAATTAGTTGATCGCTCGGCGATCAACAAGTCTGGTAGTAGTGGAAGCAGTCGATCGCCCGGTGATCAACAAGTCTGGTAGTTGCTGAAGCGAGTCGATCGCCTGGTGGTCATCTAGAATCCAGGGAGTGTGTTATTTCGAGATTCTGAAGTTGTTGATCACCCGGTGATCACTACGCCAGGTGATCACCTGGTGATCAACTGGCGTCGAGAATTAATCCAAGCCATTGATCTCTTTAATGATTCAATCTGGACCATTGGTTGAAAAGAAACCCTAATAAAAGGAGAGCTTCTTTTCAGAAGTGGGAGTTGGACGTTTTTGAGCAGCAAACGTTTTTGTGGAGCAGCAACACGCAAGAAGCAAATTTGAAGACCATCCATGCTTGATTTCTCCATCATTTTGTGATTAAGTCTAGGGTTTTCTTCCATTTTCTGAGTAGAATCCTTTTCTAAACTTAGAATTTATTAGTTTTCTCATTCTCTCCATCATTTTAGTATTTTGACAAGTTAAGCTCAAATCCCACCATATACATGGGTTACTCATATTTCTCTTCATTTATGGTGTTCATTATGATGAGTAGCTAAATTCCTACTATCTCTTAGGAATTAGTGAAATTTGAATTATGGGTATGTGATATTTTTGATGAATGGATATTGTTTGATAATTTATGTTTGTGTTTCTCTGAATTTATTGATGAAATACCTTGATAGAGGATTAATCTTGGAATGATTAGACTTAGACATAAGCTAATTATGCTAGACCGTAGAAAAATGCATGTTAGGTTAATTATAGGACGAGAGTTCATAATCAACCTAAGAGGAAAATTGATTAATTCATAATAAGTTATGACACAAGACATTGTGGCTAACTTATCTCTAAATACTCTTGAGAGAGAGGTTTAGACCCAATAGATTTTATTACATAAATCCGAACAATATCCATTAATGTTTATGAGCCAAATTATAATCCATGTACTCATGATCCAAGCGGAGCAAAATTTCCTAGGAGATAACTTCATTAATCGGTTAATTATTTTCATCCATCTCCATTTAGTCTAATTCGATCATTTTAGTCCTTTTAATTTAGAATTAGCTAGTATTTGGAACACTTAGAATTAAAAGTCCATGTGGTTCGACTCGGTACTCCCGGATTTTATTACTTGCAACCACCATACACTTGCAGTGAGTCACTGTCAATCACCCACCTCGAATTCCTGATCTCTTCGACGTCTGTTAACATATGAGGTGTTTCTGTCATTGGCAGCCTTCAACCGTGCCTGAATCTTCTTAATCTTCTACGTAGTTTCCTCAATGATCTCAGGACCTAACTCCACTATGTTCGATGCATCTGCCCAGCAATGAGGTGTCACACACCTCCATCCATATAGAGCCTCGTAAGGCGCCATGCTAATAGTACTCTGATAGCTATTGTTATACGAGAACTCCGCCAACGGCAAGTGCTGATCGCAGTCACCTCTGAAATCTATCGCACAGCTTCGTAACATATCCTCTGGAATCTGAATAACCCTTTCCAACTGTCCGTCAGTCTGAGGGTGATACGCTGTGCTCAGATGGATACGCGTGCCCAATGCTTTATGAAAAGTATTCCAGAATCGTGCGGTGAAGTTCGGATCCCGATCAGATACTATGGAGTCTGGTACTCCATGTAACCGCACAATATCTCTGATGTACAGATGGACAAGCTTCTCCAATGGATCTTTCACTCATATAGGCAGAAAGTGAGCACACTTAGTCAATCAGTCTACTACAACCCGGATAGCATCGTGATGAGATCGCGTCATAGGCAGAGCCGTTAGAAAATCCATCATGACATTACCCCATTTCCTAACCGGAATGGGCAACGTCAGCAACGTTCCTGCTGGCTTCTGGTGTTCAATATTCACCCTCTAACATGTAGCACACTTTGAATAAGCATCTGCCATAATCCATCGTGACATTACCCCCTTGTACATCTTCTCGCCTCCAGGGCGTGTGCTCAATCGACTTGAATAAGCATCTGCCATAATCTCCCCCCGGAGTGCCTGAATACCGGGCACATATAGCCGATCTCTGAAGTACAACAACCCTTGTCTGTACTCAAATAATTGATGCAAATCTCCTTTGCTCTCGCCCGATAACTTCTTCAATTTTGGATCCTTTCCCTGTGCCTCTCGAACACTATCCAACCATCCGGACTGAATAGTCAGGGTACACACCTGTGCGTCCTCCCAACGCCTCCAATTATGCCATAAGTACACCAGATCATCCTCCTTAACTCTATGGTCTGTGTCTCCGCCCCTGACCAATCCTGTATACATCCTGCTCAGAGCATCCGCAACATAGTTACCCTGATCAGCGGTGTACTCGATGCTACAATCATAATCCTTAATGTACTCGAGCCACCGACGTTGCCTCATATTCAACTCATTCTGAGTGAACAAATACTTCAAACTCTTGTAGTAGGTAGAAATCTGAAATTTGCTCCCGAGCAGTTAATGTCTCCACTACTTCAGTATCGTGTCTTGGGTAATTTTGCTCATGCGGTCAAAGCTGTCTCGACCCATAAGCAATGACATTATTCTCCTGCATCAAAACACAGCTCAGACCAATTCGTGACACATCTGTATAGACAACATACGGCGCACTCGGATATGGTAATATCAAAATTGGAGCGTTCGTCAGCCTTTGCTTAAGCTCCTGAAAACTGTGCTCACACTCGTCAGACCTTACAAAAACTCGTCCCTTGTGAGTTAGCTGAGTAAGGGGTGAGGCTAGAATGGAGAAGCCCTGAACAAACCTCCAATAGTAACCAGCTAACCCCAGAAAGCTCCTGATCTCGCGCACATTCGTGGGTTGCTTCCTATCTCGTACAACCCTAATCTTTTCAGGATCCACAAATAAGCCATGTTCTCCGATAACATGACCCAGAAAAGCAACCGCACGAATCCAGAACTCACACTTGGAAAACTTGGCATATAGCCGATGTTCCCATAGTGTCTGTAACACCATCCTTAGATGGTCCTGATGTGCATCCTCATCCTTGGAATAAACCAGGATGTCATCAATAAACACCACAACAAACGAATCTAGGTAAGGACGGAAGACTCTGTTCATCAGATCCATAAACGCTGCAGGAGTGTTAGTTAGACCGAACGGCATAACCGTGTACTCATAATGTCTATACCGAGTCTGAAAAGTAGTCTTCGGAATGTCTTCCTCCTTAACTCGTAACTGAAAATATCCGGACCGCAGGTCGATTTTCGAGAAGACCTTTGCTCCCTTCAACTGGTCAAACAGATCATCGATCCTGGGTAACGAATACCTATTCTTCACTGTGATGGCATTTATCTTTCGATAATCAATGCACAATCTGAGGGTTCCATCATTCTTTCTCACAAACAGAACCAGAGCACCCCAGGGAGAAGTGCTCGGTCTAATAAATCCTTTCGCACGCATTTCATCCAATTGTTTCTTTAACTCAAAAGAAATAGGAGTAGAACCTGGTTGGAGCTGAATCTCAAATGTGATCTCCCGCTCCGGTGGTAGCCCTGGAAGATCCTCCGGAAACACTTGTGGAAAGTATCGTACAATCGGAATCTTCTCCAGCTCCATTCGGGTATCAACTGGATTTAATCCATAATATTCTTCCTCACTCACCACCGGGACCCGATCTAGAACCTGAAGCTCCATACCATGTTCCACAATCTCTACATCTGGTATAACAGATAGAGGCATTACTTCTCCAGATACCTTGATCTGCCGCTGGCCACAATCAATCTGAACAGAATTCTTGGATAGCCAATCCATCCCAAGAATCACATCATATTTTGGAACATTCAGAACTAACAGATCAGACAGAAATTTTTGTCTCCCACTGTCAAGACACAATCTCGAGCCATCTCACTCGAAAACAGATATTGACTCCCAGCAGTTTTAATCAGAAACACATCAGATAATTGACAAACAGATAATTGCAGAGATTGAGCACATTTCTGTGCTACAATCGATGTGGAAGCACCAGTGTCAAACAGTACATTAACATATATATTGTTCAGAAGCAATGTACCTTTCAGCGCTCCCTGCTGAGCTGATTCACCCTGCTTAATCCGAAAGACTCTGCCAGCTCGAGGCGGCTATACTGGCGGAAGTGGTGGTCGCGCTGGCTGTCGCGGACCTCTCTGAAATGCCTCCCACCCCCTGCGTGCACTAGGCTGCTATGGAGGCGGTGCCCGAGGAAAACTGCCGGACTCCTGTCTGGGCATCAGAGGACAATCGCGGATCCAGTGCTCTGTGGACCCGCATCTCAGACAACGGCCGAACTCTCGATAACATGGTCGACCAGCGTGAAACGTCCCACAACTACGACAAGGAGGTCCAGATGCCGCTACAACAACGCCCTTTCCTCTGTCGCTCAACCCGGCCCTAAATGTCTATCCAGAACTCCTGAATGGTCTCCGTGATATCTGAAATCCGGGACCTGATACACTCTCACGAGGTCGATAAGGAGACTCCTCCTGCTCCAGAAGCTGAGCCTTCTGAACTGCCTCGCGGTAAGTAGTGATACCCAGGGGTCGCAACGCCCATCTGATATCGGGGCGCAGTCCCCATACAAACCGCTTGGCCTTCTGCTCCTCAAACTCATAATACTGAGGAACAAAACGGACCAACCGATCGAACTCCTGCTCATAGTCCTGCACGGTCCTGTCGTTCTGCTGCAGACTATTGAACTGCCTCTGACGGAGATCTCGGACTGCATCACCGATATAGTACTCCAGGAACACTCGGGAAAACTCCTCCCAACCCATACCTGGGTCCTGCTCATCTCTGCGCTCAAACTGTACTCTCCTGCCGCTCTGTACACTCCTCCACCAATGATCTGCCTGGCCAGTCAAGTTATATGTAGCCAGGGATACCATGGTAGTGGAAGACAAGTGTAACATCCTGAGCATCTTCTCCATATCAGAAATCAAGGTCTCGGCTGCTTCTGGTCCTCCATTGCCATCAAACTTTGTCAGATTCAGACACAGAAATCGTTCAAGCAGTCTAACATCCCCGAATCGGGGCTCCAACTGGCCAAGTCGCTTGCGAGACCTGTGGGAACTCTCTGAGTCATCATGCTCATCACCTCTATGTCGTCGGTGATGGTGCCGACCCCTGTCATCCCGGTGCTGCTCATCCTCTGAACGATCAGATCTAACCTCACGGCCAACCTCGAACCGAACCCTCCTAGGTCGAGGGTGTCTCTCAAAATCCTCCTCCTGCGATGGAGTATTCGTATGAACTGTAGTGCGAGTGACGGTATTCTCCTCGCTCTGAACCTACTGAACCCCCGGAGTAACCTGAGCCAAAACAGGTAGTAACGCTGTAACAATATCTCGAATCTGCTCCAGGGTTAGTGCAAGACCAATGGGTGGGTGTTACTGAAGGTGCAACTGTTGTTCCAGATCCCGCTCCTCTGGAACATCTCTTGGAGAGTCGGGATCCCTGCCCCGCTCACCCTGATCTCTTTCTCGCTAACGGCGAGTATTAACCATACCTCCTGAAATTCACAAATACCAAAAGCACATACAGGATGGTAAGTGTCTAATAGAAGCTAGCAGCGGTGTTCCTATAGGCTCTGAAATTTATATGCAATGCCTGATGCAATCACACGAATTCCTCAGATTCACACATACATATCAGAAATTCTAACTTTGAACATCAGCCTTTCCTGAGGTCCCAATTTAATTTTGTATAGTACATCTCGAAGAACTAACCCCTGCTCTGACATCTCTTCCAAAAATGTTCAAGTAAGGGGGTGGCCAGACCTCTTACCAAACATCCCTGGAATCAGATAGCAGCACAGTGGCACGCCCTATCAAGCCCATACACAGAACAGAATTCCACCTCTGGACTATACCAGACTCATAACACAATCTTACCCGATTCTCGTACTTTACTAAACCTGCTATGATACAACCTTTACTGTTACCCCCTTTTTGCGCGGAAGCTGACATAATGCGTAGGCGGGAACCGGAGTCGGGGGAAACAGTGAACACGAAGTTCCCTTGGTGTAGTGGTCCAAACCCACCCGATTAAAATTTCACTTCACCGAAACCTTTACTGTTAATGAGAATCATCTGAATTCAAACATATTTATACACACTCATACAGATACACATGTGATGCAACATGCTTTTACATGCTTGCGTTTACATTTACAGAGCCAGAACCTAATATCCAAAATACCTACGTGTGTGGAGGGATCTGGTACGCCAAGATCCTAAAAAAGAAACTCCACGTAGATTACCGCTGTTGCTAAACAGAGAATAGAAGACAACCGTCAGATATCTCAGAATGTGCTCAAATCAGAATCAGATCTTGCAAAATATCATTAGTCAGACAAATTCGGCAGACCTCTGAGGCTCTTAGCCTTACAGAAGAGGTTTTCAGAAATAACAGATATATCAGAATATCAGAGGCTTGGTACCAGCTTGGGGTTTGGAATCCCCGCTGCCAAACAGAACATATTCAGATAACAGATACAGAAGGAAACTTGTCAAGCAAGTTATCTTGAAGCAGATAACAGAATCCATACATATACCCTATTCTATGCCATAAGCTAAGTTTAGCAATGTCAAGGCTAGAGGGAGCTGAGGTTCGCATCGCAATACTGAAAGTATGAGGGTGAGGAACCCCATAGTAAATGCAAAGCCTCTCAGAGTGAATGCAAAGTCCCTCCGGGGCGGAACCTCCAAGCGAATGCGAAGTCCCCGGGGCAAAGTTGGCCACGGGATCCTCCAACGCGAAGCGCCCATAGAAAGCCTCAGATTCGTGTGAAGCGGCTTCTCAAATTCATGTGAAGCTTCTTCTCAGATTCATGCGAAGCTTCTTCTCAGATTCATGCGAAGCTTCTCCCAGATTCATGCGAAGCCTCTTTCCCAGATCGGCGATGGCCCTCAGACTCACCCTTTAGCCAACTAGCCCCAATTTACCCTGATATGCATTTTATAGGCATCCCAGAATGCAAAATCACGGAAGAGTTGAACCCTTACCTTATTCACCAAAGATTTCCACGCAACCCACTCGATTCACGAACAAGGAAGCAACGTAATTCACGAAACCACGGTGGAGAGAAGCATCCGCGATACCGGTTCCTACAAAACTCTCAATCCTTTCTCTCTTCACAACTGATCAACAGAGCATGCAATAAGAATTCTGATCCATAGGAAACATATAATTCTTCACTGTGAACAACATATATCATTACCTCAGAGTTTGGACCAATATTGTCGAAGATCACTTGAGCTTCAAATCTTGGGTTTTCACGGAGAGACAGACGAGAGAGAGGAAAACGTTGAAATGAAATGGTTCCCTCTATTCATTTCTCTCTCTCTCCTTTTTTCCCAAGTGACCGACCTCCCTTACCTTAAGGAAGAGGAAACCTCTCAATTTTCTACCTTTACAAATTGGCCCCCAAACTTTGCAAAGTTGCGATTTAGTCCAACGACAATTTGCATAACTTCCTAACGAAATTTCCAACTGAACTGAAATTCTCCGAGACTTCATAACACAAGGAAAACATGTTCAACATGTTAAAATCTAAAAATAGATCATAAATCGTACGGAAACTATCTCGGAAGTCACTCGGCACATGGCGACTGTAACAAGAGCTATCGGGCCGCAACCCCAGACATGGAACTCTTCGTTCCAGATGGGCAGGACCATATGTCGTGCATGGCAAAGAAAGACACGGTGTCTACAAAATAAAAGATCATTATTCACGGTCACCCGAGCGGGTTGCGGCCAAGGTGACCGGGGCTCGGTTTTAGCTGCAGTCACGTTTTCGGCGTTCAGACGGCTCCCGAGCCCTATCCGAGTATCATTTTGGCGAACCCCTCCGTATTTGAGGTCGTGTGGGTCCCCGGACGTTTCCGCCAAAAATATTTTTCTCGCGCCGGGGTTGTCGGGTCGCCTCGGGACGTACTGGCGGGCTCGGTAGCACTCTCGAGAGCTCAGTTTGGGAAGCCGTTTGTAGTTTTGGAGTCGTGGTGACGTTAGGAGGTGGTTGTGGAGTTTAATGTTTGGGGCGGGACGTTCGGTTCCGGGCGACTCCCGGGGCTCGGGACGGGAATCCCGGGGCTCGGGATGGAAATTTTCTGACGGCTGTGGGGTAAGTTGTGTTTTAATTTAATATGGAATTTATGGGTATTTTTATAGAATTTTGGAGTGACGGAATTCCGGTTCAGGTTGACACGCTCGCACGTCGGGTTTTGGTTCGGGTTCAGCGAGCTCGGTAGGGCACTCCGGAAAGGTAAATGAATTTCTGAAAAATGTTCTGTGAATGTTATAATATTCTGAAGATTGTGTCCGAGTTTCGTTAATTTTGGAATTCGGTAATTATTTTTGGGCAAAAAGAATTGGAACTTTCGGAAAAATTGGGAGTTAATTAGTAATTGGCCACAAAAATAATAAAAAAAAGTAATCAGCATGGGCTTAAGTCGGCAGCAAGGGCTGGGGATGGACACTTGTCCATTTATCATTTAACTTGAAAAGGGAAGTGATATAAAAGCCAAAATTTCATAATAATTCATGTAAAAAAATCCATTTCTTTTCTTCTCTCCTTCTTCCCTTCTCTGCCGCCATGGTTGAGCATCTCTAAGCTCCATGTTCTTCATCTCTCTTGCTGAAAACTTCAAGGATTTGGGTTCAAGAATTGGTAAGCTTCTTCCTTTCATCTTTATTCTAAGTTGGAAACAAGAAGTAGGGAAGAAAAGAGAGCAAATAGCTTGTTTATGGTTTGTTCTTGGCTACAAGAAATAGTGATCCTCTCCCTCTCAAATTTTAGTATGTTGTTCTTGGGCTTGAGGGGAGTAGGAATCTATGGTTGGTTGTTGGAAAACTTCATGGATGAAGAAAACCTAGGGGGTGCCGAATTTGAAGTGAATTTTCCAAAATTGTGTGTGTTTGTGTTCTTGAATCATGCTTCAAGTATGTTCCTAGTATGATTCTAAGACTATCTATGGTTTTAATTTGATGGAAAATAAGTGGAGTAAAATTCCCCCAAATGGCCGAATTTATCAAGCTAGGGGTTATGTGGATTTTGGTTGATTTAAGTGAAATTGGTTAGTAATCTTGGTTAAGAAGTGTAATTGGTAATTAAAGAGAGCTAATGGAACTTTGTTTGGATTGAAATGGAAGTTGGGTGAGAAATCCCTAACTTGACCGAAATTATTAAGGAAGAGGTTTTGTGATTTTGGTGTAATTGGTTAGTAATATTGTTTAGGTAGTGTAATTGGTGATTAGTGTGGTTAATTAGAAGCTTGAATGGTTTGATTTGGAAGTGTGGTGAAAAATTGGTTAAGGGTCAAAATGTTCAAGTGAAACTTTTTCCATGTTAAGGTTGTGTTTTGGTTGGTTTGAATCCTAAATTGGTATTGTGGGTGAAAATAGGTTCATAATGGTGGTTGAAACATCATTTTCGGACAATGGTAGGAAAAGTTAGGTTTATGCGGGTTTTCCAGGAAAGGTGTCTGGAATGCGGGTTTAAAGGTTGAAATGGGTTTGGTGGTGTATGAATAGCAATGTTCAGGCTCGGTTTGTAAAACCGAGCTTTTTGTGGAATTTTCTGGGAAAGTGTGGGTTTGTGCGAAAATTGTTTTACGGGGTTTGTTTGGATGTGTTACGATCCAACTATGGTTGTCTGACTTGATTCTGCGTTGGTGGAGTAGCGCGGACCCGTAGGAGCCAAGTTGT
This sequence comes from Stellera chamaejasme, assembly GCA_024586325.1. NCBI lineage: Eukaryota > Viridiplantae > Streptophyta > Magnoliopsida > Malvales > Thymelaeaceae > Stellera > Stellera chamaejasme. Next base: position 49,654,240 of record CM044981.1, on the reverse strand, counting down.
GCATTTCGGGTCGGGAGTCGGGATTTTCCGAGTTTTGGGCTGCGGGGCAGCGTTTCAGAGGTAAGGGCTTAATTTGGTAAAATGTACGTTTGTTCTGCTCCATATATGTTATCAGGTATGATATCTCTGCTGCGTTTGTATGTTTTATTTATATGTTCTGATTACGTGGCGAGGCCGTATGGTTGGAGGGACCACGGGTACTCCTTGGTTACGTTTACGTATCCGCACCGGAGTGCCGATACTTACATTACGTGACCTACGGCGGTTTGGGGATCGCGACCCCGGCGATGCCGTGCTATACATTACATTACGATCTGTATATTCGACCTCTGTTGAGGGTGTCGTTCTGAGTCGTTCGGCGGTTGGACCGCATATGATGGAATCTGATTTACTTTATGATTTATGTTCATATGTACATGCATATCTTTGTGATATTCTGTTTTGCGAGTTGATTGTCGCCACATGGGCAAACCGCACTTTACCTTAAGCCCTTCGGGTCCTTTCGAGACTCACCCTTTTATCTGTTTACCACTTTCAGGCCGTCACGACAAGCAACCGGCGGAGTAGAGGTTCGCGGTGCTTCCTTCATTTGAGGTTGGGTTGCAGCGGCAATACCACGTGCGGAGGTCACTTGATTCCGCGCTAGGTATTTATAGGATTTTGATTACGCTCTGTGTGTATGCTTGCATGCATATAGGTCGAGATCATGTTTTGGATATGTATATATATATTTGAGATATATTACATTCTGTTGTCTTCGAGTCGAGGCGGAGCCGACTTGCCTATATTGGTAATCTTTGTTTAATTGTGGTGCCTAGTGATTTTGTGTTTGTGGCAATGATAGATGTTGGATAAACCATGAACTGCATGTTTGGTAGAGGTTGGGTGGTTGCGCATGCTTGCCTTGTACGAGTTTTAGGTTGCTAGTCGATACTCGTTTGTTCTGTATTTGAACTCGATGCTCCGCTGCCGCGTTTTCCGCCGTAATTCCTGTTTCCGACGTCACGGCCGGCTCCGCCTCCGCAACCGGGCGGGGTGGCTGTGACAAGTTGGTATCGAGCGAGTCGGGTCGAAGTGACCCAAGAGGTAAGCATGGTTAGTTAAAGTATGGGTTGTGGAAGGCAAGTCATGCTAGTTCATGGGTAAGCTTTACAAGTAATGACTTGAAGGGCAAGCTCTTGGTTTGCACCCCATTGCAGGTGGTTGATGCGGAGCCTGATCAACTCCTTATTTGAACCATTTCGGAATGCGTGTGGAGCGGTGGCGGTTCTTTGGAGCATTAAGGAAGGTGTGGGTGTTGTATGAAGTGATTAGTGATTATAAGTATGATCGATTCTATATTAAGGTTTATTATTTAGTTTGGGATTACGAAAAGAATCCATGCATCATGCATTGCATTACACTACAGAGCCATAAAATGCTGCTGCTAGCTTTAGGAAGAGAAAGTTTATTATTGGGATTATATGGTTTTGGGTTGATCCATTTTCAGGTATGGCTAGAACACGCCGCCAGCGTGAGCAGGAACCGGAGGGTAGGGACCGGGATCCCACACCTCCGAGGGCTAGAAGGCGGGTTCAGAGTAACCCAGGGCCTGAGCAGTCACACTCACTCCCCCCGAGTGATCAGCAGGTAGAGGGACCCGCTCCTGATATACTACAGGTGTTGGGTCGAGTGCAGCTGTTGGGTACATTGTTGCCAGCCCAGCGGATTCGAGGGCGGCGAGGCAGGAGGTCGGCCGAGCCACGGCGGAGACAGCCGGTTCGGGAGGTGGGCAGCAGCCACCTCGGTGCGCGAGTCAGCGGGATAGTGATTACGAGGAGAGAGATCTGCGCGATCTTGAGAGTTCTCGTCGGTCCCACCACCGACGGGAAGAGCTGAGACGCCTTGATCGATGAGATCAGACTTACGGAGCGGTTTCAGCGTTTGAACCCCGAGGTTCAACGGCCGTGGAGGACCTGAGGCGGCTGAGGCATGGTTTGCGGGGGTTGACAAGCTCCTTGGGAGGCTACACCTTCCATCTGAGGTTAGAGTTTCTTTGGCCACGTTCAATCTGCGGGGACGGTGCGAGATCATTGGTGGAGGAGCCTCGGGGCCGTCGAGAGCCGAGGCGGCACGTGATGGGGGCATGATTCGGACTGACACAGGAGCGGTTTGCTTATTACTTCCATCAGCGGTACATTGGGGATGCCGTCGAGACCTCCGTCGAGCACGGATTCGATGATCTCGGAGCGGGGACTCGGGCTGTAGCAGTACGGCGGGAGTTTGACCGATTGGTCCGCTACGTGCCACGGTATTACGGCATGGAGCGGGAGAAGGCCAAGCGGTTCATTCGCCGCCTACGCCCGGAGTACGAGGTGGGCTCGAGGCCTCCGGATATCACTTCTTACCACGAGGCATGCGAAGGCCCGGCTCCTCGGCGAGAGGAGGTTGAGAGTCGGTACCTACCACACCGACCCGGTGGCAGAGGAGGGCTCTGCACGGCAGAGTTCAGCGAGGTCTTGGTAGATCGGGCGAGTGCAGGCGAGCGGCGAGAGCGGCGCAGGACTACGCCCGGCCGTTCCGACTGCGCGAGTTGTGGCGGGCAGCACCCGGCCGGCCGTGTTACGAGCGATCGGGGCGGTGTCTGCGATGTGGGTCTAGCGATCATTGGATTCGTGATTGTCCTCGACGCGGGGACAGGGTCAGCGGTGCTACACGTCCGCAGCCTCGGTTTCAGCCTAACGCGCCCGGGGCGCGGTTCACTGAAGGCGGACCGAGGCCATCACGGCCGCGAGGCGAGCCGTATCAGCCACCCCCTCCGCCACAGCACTGGAGTAGGGCGTGTATTCCAGGTGGAGCGGGGTGAGACATCACGGCGTGAGCCTCCACCACGAGGCCGGAGCAGGTCGAGTGTTTGAGATTGAGCGGGAGAGACTTCGCGGCGGGCACTCCAAGGTACATTACTCTGAACGATACACCTATTCGTACCTTTGTTTGATCTTGGGCGTCTGTTTGATTGTGGCACAGAAGTGTGTCGAGTCACTCCACCTGATTACCAGTGGACTTCCGAGCGTCTTCATGGTGAAGACGGCTGGGAGTCAGTTTCTACTTTCCAATGAGATGGTACGGGACTGCGTGCTATCCATTGGCAGTCACCGGATTATGTCAGATCTGCTGGTGTTGAACACACCGAAGTATGACGTTATTCTTGGGATGGATTGGCTGTCCAAGAATTCCGTGCATATTGACTGCGCCAGCCGTAGTATTACGGTTTACGGAGAGGTGTTACCCTCTCGAGTTGATTGGGGCGAAGGCGGTCGGGACCGGCATGGAGCTGCGAGTTACGGATCGAGTCCCGATAGTGGATTCGGAGGAGTACTACGGTGCGAACACGTCGAGACACTCGGTTGGAGCTGGATAAAATTCCAGTTGTCCGGGATTTTCCGCATGTATTTCGGAGGATTTGCCCGGGATGCCACCAGGCGGAGGTCACGTTTGAGATCGATTGCAACCGGTTCTACTCCCATTTCCATTCCACCTTATCGGATGCCGATAGTGGAAATGGTGGAGCTGAAGAAGCGATTAGAGGAAGCTGCAGGAGAAGGGCTTCATCCGCCCGAGCACTTCACCATGGGGTGCTCGATTACATTTGTTAGGAAGAAGTATGGGTCACTCAGATTGTGAATCGATAATAGACTGCTGAAAGCCATCACCAACAAGAACAAGTACCCATTGCCGAGGATCTACGATCTCTTTGAACAGCAGAGAGGTGCTAAGATCATTTCGAAGATCGATCTGCGATCGGGGTACTTTCGATTGCGAGTGAAGGAGGAGGACATTCGAAGACAGCTTTCCGTGCAGCGGTATGGGCACTATGAGTATACGGTGATGCCGTTTGGTTTGACTAATGCACCGGCTGCGTTTATGGATATGATGAGCAGAGTGTTCGGCCGTATCTGGACTCATTTGTGGTAGTGTTCATCGATGACATTCGATTTACTCTCGGGATGAGGATTTACAGGAGCATCTGAGGATTGTTCTGCAGACACTTTGGGAACACCAGATTTACGCTAAGTTCTCAAAGTGTGACTTCTGTATCAGAGATGTGTCTTTTATGGGACATATCATAGGTGAGCACGGTTTGGCAGTGGATCCCGAGAAAGTTAAGGCGATGCAGAGTGGAAGCAGCCAACCTCGTGCGGGAGATCGGGGAGTTTTACGGGGTTAGCGAGGCTACTACCGACGGTTTGTGCGAGGGTTTTCCGTTTTGGCTTCCCACTTACGCAGCTGACCAAGAAGGGGCAGCCGTTTGTATGGGCAGAGAAGTGCGAGGAGAGTTTCCGAGGCGAAGCGGCGGCTGACCGGTGCGCCGATCTTGACTCTACCCGACCCGAGCTTACCGTATGTGGTCTATCTGAGACGCATCTAGGTCGGGGTTAGGATGTGTGTTGATGCGGGAGCGGAATGTGATAGCTTATGGGTCGAGACAGTGCGACCGCATGAGCAGAACTACCCGACACACGATCTGGAGTTGGCCGCGGTGATTTATGCGTTGAAGCAATGGAGGCACTACCTACTCGGCAGCAAATTTCAGATTTTCACAGATCATAAGAGTCTGAAATATCTGTTCACTCAGAAGGAGTTGAACATGAGGCAGCGCAGGTGGCTCGAGTACGTTAAGGACTACGATTGCACCATCGAGTACACCGAGGGCAAAGGTAATACAGTGGCCGATGCTCTGAGTAGGAAGTACACTGGGGTTGTCAGAGGAGGCAGTGCTGAGGATCGGACTGAGGAGAATGATTTAGTGTGCCTGTGGCACCGGTGGGAGCACTGGGAGCAGGCTCAGGTGTACACTTTGACCATTCGTTCGGAGTGGTTGGACCCAGTGCGAGAGGCACGGGAGAGGATCCAGAGCTGAAGAGGCTGTCCGGAGAGGACAAAGGGGCACTTGCTACCGGCGTTTGATACTGAGGCAGGGGGCTCTGTACTTGAGAGATCGGTTGTATGTGCCGAGGATCGAGCACTACGGGATGAAATTCAGCGGAGGCACATTCGAGTCGATTGAGCATTAATCCCGGTAGCGAGAAGAAGTAACAGGACTTGCGTACCAATTTATGGTGGCCGGGTATGCGGAGACACATTGTCACACATGTGTCTAAGTGTGCCACTTGTCAGCGGGTGAAGGTGGAGCATCAGAAACCGGCAGGGACGTTACAGACTTTGCCCATTCCAGTCAGGAAGTGGGGCAACATCACGATGGATTTTCTGACTGCACTACCCCTGACCCGGTCTCACCACGATGCCATCTGGGTTATCGTGGACCGCTTGACGAAGTGTGCTCACTTTACGCCGATCCGGATAGCAGACTCTGGAGAAGCTTGCCCATCAGTATATCGAGAGATCGTGCGGTTACATGGAGTACGAGACTCCATTGTGTCGAATCGGGATCCGCGTTTTACCGCACATTTAAGGCGCCTTTCATAAGGCTTGGGCACGCGACTCCATCGAGTACAGCTTACCATCCCCAAACCGACGGTCGGTCGGAGCGGGTGATTCAGATTCTGGAGGATATCTTTGCGGAGCTGTACTTTGGATTTCGGAGGATTGGGACAAGCGATTTGCCGTTGGTAGAATTTTCATATAATAACGATTATCAGTACCATCGGCATGGCACCGTTTGAGGCGCTGTATGGACGACGGTGCATGACACCGCTTTGTTGGACCGAGGCGTCGCGAGATTGGCTGGGTCCCGAGCTCATTGAGAGACCACCGCAAAGATCAAGTTGATTCAGGCGCGGTTGAAGACCATGACGACCGCACCACCTCATATGCGAGCAGGCGGCGCGAGACTTGGAGTTTGAGGTGGGCGGCGAGTTTGGCTGAAGGTGGCGCCGATTCGGGGGACAGTCGGATTCGGCGAGGCAGGGTAAGTTAGCCCCAAGGTATATCGGACCGTCACGAGATTACGGAGCGGATAGGCGATTGGACTACAGGTTGGCTCTACCTCCGAGCATGTCTGCGGTGCACAACGTTTTTCACGTCAGTATGTTGAAGAAGTGCATCCTGGATCCTGTGCAGACGATTCCAGTGGAGGAGGTTCTGCTGGAGCCTGATTTGTCGTATCAGGAGGTACCGATTGCCTTTCTGGGACGCGATACTCGGAAACTCCGGAGCAAGTTGATTCCCATGGTCAAGGTTCAGTGGTCACATCATACGGACCGGGAAGCGACTTGGGAAACCGAGCGAGACATCGAGAGCGATACCCCGAGCGGTATCGGCGTTTGATGCCCCTCTTGGAGGACCAAGAGTCCTAAGGGGGAGGATATTACGGTCACCCCGAGCGGGTTGCGGCCGGGTGACCGGGGCTCGGTTTTAGCTGCGGTCACGTTTTCGGCGTTCAGACGGCTCCCGAGCCCTATCCGAGTATCATTTTGGCGAACCCCTCCGTATTTGAGGTCGTGTGGGTCCCCCGGACGTTTCCGCCAAAAATATTTTTCCGACGCCGGGGGGTTGTCGGGGTCGCCTCGGGACGTACAGCGGGCTCGGTAGCACTCTCGAGAGCTCAGTTTGGGAAGCCGTTTGTAGTTTTGGAGTCGTGGAGACGTTAGGAGGTGGTTGTGGAGTTTAATGTTTGGGACGGACGTTCGGTTCGGGCGACTCCCGAGGCTCGGGGCGGGAATCCCGGGGCTCGGGATGGAAATTTTCTGACGGCTGTGGGGTAAGTTGTGTTTTAATTTAATATGGAATTTATGGGTATTTTTATAGAATTTTGGAGTAGCGGAATTCGGTTCAGGTTGACACGCTCGCACGTCGGGTTTTGGTTCGGGTTCAGCGAGCTCGGTAGGGCACTCCGGAAAGGTAAATGAATTTCTGAAAAATGTTCTGTGAATGTTATAATATTCTGAAGATTGTGTCCGAGTTTCGTTAATTTTGGAATTCGGTAATTATTTTGGGCAAAAGAATTGGAACTTTCGGAAAAATTGGGAGTTAATTAGTAATTGGCCACAAAAATAATAAAAAAAGTAATCAGCATGGGCTTAAGTCGGCAGCAAGGGCTGGGGATGGACACTTGTCCATTTATCATTTAACTTGAAAAGGGAAGTGATATAAAAGCCAAAATTTCATAATAATTCATGTAAAAAAATCCATTTCTTTTCTTCTCTCCTTCTTCCCTTCTCTGCCGCCATGGTTGAGCATCTCTAAGCTCCATGTTCTTCATCTCTCTTGCTGAAAACTTCAAGGATTTGGGTTCAAGAATTGGTAAGCTTCTTCCTTTCATCTTTATTCTAAGTTGGAAACAAGAAGTAGGGAAGAAAAGAGAGCAAATAGCTTGTTTATGGTTTGTTCTTGGCTACAAGAAATAGTGATCCTCTCCCTCTCAAATTTTAGTATGTTGTTCTTGGGCTTGGGGAGTAGGAATCTATGGTTGGTTGTTGGAAAACTTCATGGATGAAGAAAACCTAGGGGGTGCCGAATTTGAAGTGAATTTTCCAAAATTGTGTGTGTTTGTGTTCTTGAATCATGCTTCAAGTATGTTGTTCCTAGTATGATTCTAAGACTATCTATGGTTTTAATTTGATGGAAAACAAGTGGAGTAAAATTCCCCCAAATGGCCGAATTTATCAAGCTAGGGTTATGTGGATTTTGGTTGATTTAAGTGAAATTGGTTAGTAATCTTGGTTAAGAAGTGTAATTGGTAATTAAAGAGAGCTAATGGAACTTTGTTTGGATTGAAATGGAAGTTGGGTGAGAAATCCCTAACTTGACCGAAATTATTAAGGAAGAGGTTTTGTGATTTTGGTGTAATTGGTTAGTAATATTGTTTAGGTAGTGTAATTGGTGATTAGTGTGGTTAATTAGAAGCTTGAATGGTTTGATTTGGAAGTGTGGTGAAAAATTGGTTAAGGGTCAAAATGTTCAAGTGAAACTTTTTCCATGTTAAGGTTGTGTTTTGGTTGGTTTGAATCCTAAATTGGTATTGTGGGTGAAAATAGGTTCATAATGGTGGTTGAAACATCATTTTCGGACAATGGTAGGAAAAGTTAGGTTTATGCGGGTTTTCCGGGAAAGGTGTCCGGAATGTGGGTTTAAAGGTTGAAATGGGTTTGGTGGTGTATGATTAACAATGTTCAGGCTCGGTTTGTAAAACCGGGCTTTCTGTGGAATTTTCCGGGAAAGTGCGGGTTTGTGCGAAAATTGTTTTCTGGGGTTTGTTTGGATGTGTTCTGATCCAACTATGGTTGTCTGACTTGATTCTGCGTTGGTGGAGTAGCGCGGACCCGTAGGAGCCAAGTTGTGCATTTCGGTCTGGAGTCGGGATTTTCCGAGTTTTGGGCTGCGGGCGCGTTTCAGAGGTAAGGGCTTAATTTGGTAAAATGTACGTTTGTTCTGCTCCATATATGTTATCAGGTATGATATCTCTGCTGCGTTTGTATGTTTTATTTATATGTTCTGATTCTGTGGCGAGGCCCGTATGGTTGGAGGGACCACGGGTACTCCTTGGTTCTGTTCTGTGTATCCGCACCGGGAGTGCCGATACTTCTGTTCTGTGACCCTACGGCGGTTTGGGGATCGCGACCCGGCCGGTACCGTGCTATACATTGCATTACGATCGTATATTCGACCTCTGTTGAGGGCTGTCGTTACGGGTCGTTCTGGCGGTTGGACCGCATATGATGGATTCTGATTTACGTTATGTTTATGTTCGTATGTACATGCATATCTTTGTGATATTCTGTTTTGCGAGTTGATTGTCGCCCTATGGGCAAACCGCACTTTACCTTAAGCCCTTCTGGGTCCTTTCGAGGACTCACCCTTTTATCTGTTTACCACTTTCAGGCCGTCGACAAGCAACCGGCGGAGTAGAGGTCCCGCGGTGCTTCCTTCATTTGAGGTTGGGTTGCAGCAGCAATACCACGTGCGGAGGTCACTTCAGATTCCGCGCTAGGTATTTATAGGATTTTGATTACTGGCTCTGTAGCTGTAACTGCATGCATATAGGTCAGATCATGTTTTGGATATGTATATATATATTTGAGATATATTCTGTTCTGTTGTCTTCTGAGTCGAGGGCGGAGCCCCGACTTGCCTATATTGGTAATGCTGTTTAATTGTGGTGCCTAGTGATTTTGTGTTTGTGGCAATGATAGATGTTGGATAAACCATGAACTGCATGTTTGGTAGAGGTTGGGTGGTTGCGCATGCTTGCCTTGTACGAGTTTTAGGTTGCTAGTCGATACTCGTATTTGAGCTCGATGCTCACGCCCGCGTTTGTTACGTATTTGAACTCGATGCTCCGATCTACAATATTCTTTATCACATGACCGGGCAAAATATCATAAGGAAATTCACGCGTTTTCCGCCGTAATTCCTGTTTCCGACGTCACGGCCGGCTCCGCCTCCGCATTGGCCATCACCGGGCGGGGTGGCTGTGAGCCCAATGTTAAGACTCTTGATTGTGAGATAAGGGCTTATTGGTCCTCGACGACCTTTGACAGTTGGTCAATTTCAAGTTTATAGGCCTCACCCAACGCCTTCTGTTGAAGGACGCTTGCTTGAGCAGTCTTCTCAGCCTCCTCGAGAAGCTTCACCCTATATTCTAGGGCCTCCACAGCCATAGAATAGGCAGCCTTCTTGTCCTCCATAATCTTTTTTTAGAGACGCCACCTCTGACTCGTTCGCCTGTAAGGCCCTCCACCTCCCCCAGGGCCTTTGCCTTTGACTCAAGGCTATTCACCTTCTCCCGAAGGTCGTCAATAACCGTTTTGTCCTGAACGGCCCTTTCAATAAGGCCGTAAGATAAAGTGGTCCCCTGCGAAACAAAGATACGCAAAACATAAGTTCACAAATACTCAAGAAACATCATTATTTAATAACGACACACTTACAAAGGCCATATTCCGGCATAGGTTTTAGCCAGCTCCAGGTTCTCGTCAGGAACATGTGTGACGAAGTGTCGGCCTCGAGGTAGAAAAGAACCCTCTGCGGCCCTCAATCTAACCTCCTCCTCGTCCAAAAGGATCGACTCATTACGAGTCAACGCCATGACAAGATCCCAGGCCTCCGTCCGATGCAAGCCTTTTCGAGCGAAGGCGTTCGCCCTGTGTCTCCTTTCGGTGATCCTCCCACACCCGGGGCTCATACTTCGGATCAAGCCCCTTTAAGGTATTTGGAACCTTAACGAGCATCCGAGGAACGCCTCCACCTCTTCGGGCATCCGCCATAAACCCAACAGGCACCTCGGTACCCCTAACGGGACTGGTGGGCTCTTCCGCTGAGGCAACACCGTTGCCTTTGTCCAAAGCTGGGGCTGGACAGCTGTCCGACGACACATCCATCCCGTCGCCTCTTGCGAAGCAAAAAATGGAGAATCAGCACCTATCTCGTAAAAACACAAACAACACATTACTGAATCAAATCATACCTACAATTCGAGGACATTTCCTCCGAAGCCCTGACTCCTCTGAGTTATCACTGCTCTCAACAGAGATTTTAGGAGCAACCACAGAGACCGGTTGCGCCTTCGTAACGACAGCCTCAGGGCAGTGCGGAATTCCAACATTCGAGGCCCCCTCCGAGGACTCCTCGTAGACACCTTGAATGGGCTCCATGGCACATGCCTCTACCATTTTCTTCTTCTTGGCAAAGAGGCTGTTAACCTTCGTCATCAACACTGCAATACAAATACAAAAAATGGGTTACAAAGTCAATTACAAATAAAGAGCGTCATAAAAGAGAACAATGCAACTAACGTCTTAGGTTCCTAAAAGAGCTCTAGAAGCGCTCAACTAGGTCTTCATCTAGGCCTGCGACCCAGTTCTCCAACGTGTCCACGTGGCCTAGAAGCTGGTAGGCCCGGCTGATCTTCAGCTTCCTCAGCTTGACCTCGTCCATACTCAATGACAATGTGAAAGTAAACGCACCTCACAGTCCTCGATCCTAATCACTGCGCAAACCCATTCGCACAGAGTATCGAGGACCCGCTTCCCTTCACTCTCGACCCAGATGGAGGGCCTCACGAACGCCCTGGACTCCCTCTCTCTGATGAAGTACGTCGGAAAACCCCAGCTATCCTCCTTCAAAATAAAGAAAAATCCATTTTTCCAGGTGCCCCACGAGCTGGTAGTGTCTGTGAACACGCCAATCTTTACCATCTTATTACCCACCTTCACCTCCTCGGCGGTAAGCTGATAAAACGGATGGCCACTGGGCCTCTTCAGAGAGTAGAACTGAAGAAATAGCTCGGGCAGCACCGCCGTCTTCGCCAAATAGCAAGCCACTATAAAAGAATTTATAGTGGTAAAAACGTTCGGGGCTAATTGCCCAGGTACCCCACCATTCGCACAATTGCAACAGCAACGAACAGAGCGAAACTCTCAAACGGGCTTTCAACCGGGCCTCGTAGACAACCATTGTTTGCTCTCATAGCGCCATCGCCTACCTCCATCTCCGCCCTCCTCAAAACGTCCACCGGATATAGCCCGCAAACCGCCCTCGTGTAAACGTGGTGGTTTTTAAATGTCGGTCATTTTCTTTTCCAACAACGACGAACCGGGTCACAATTCCCTAATATCGGGACTTACATCGGGATTACTTGGGTTCTTGGGTGCCATCTACAAAGTCAGTCAGTTACGAAATCGAAAATCAAAAACCCTAAGCCCAAGAACCCAAGCAAGGCGGACTACGAAACTAAATATTCGTCTAAACCACAGTCGAATACACAAGGAAAGCAAAGGAATGATTTCGCCAAAACGCAAAGGAATGATTTCGCCGGAAACACAAAAGCAAAGAGAAGCAACAATATTCAGGTGAACTAATTTCGCCCATGTGGGATTGCGTTTAAATATGGGAAGGTGAAAAACCGTCCCACTCTCCCATAATTTCAAACAGTAAAAAGTATAAACACCTTTTACTGCGCCGCAATGCCATTCAAAGCGTCAGTTACGTACTTCAACCGCCATAACCCAAAAAGGGTGGGCCAGTTCATGGGCTTCGCCCAAAGAGCCCAATACGGAGCACAGGGGCCCATCCCATCCTCCGCTGTGAGGGGAGGACATACTGATATATACAGGCCCAAGGAAGCCGTTCCAAACGTTGACATAATCACTACGAGAACCCCTCATCGTCTATACGACGAGGGTCCTCGTATAGTAACGGTCAGGCGGCTCCCCCGCGTCCTCAAATCTCAGAGGGGTCAACCACCACAAACGGCAATAATAATCAAGGGGATTCCCATATGGGAAATCACCATCAGCACAATCACGCACGCATTTATGATGCGATCCTCACAATCAAGACCCTCCTCCACAGGCACTGGCACCACTCTATATATTGAGTGGTGCCCTCCTTCGAATAAGGTACTTACTACACATCCACCCCCTTTGTTCTTCTCTGCGCCTAAAGAATCTCTGTGTCTCTCATTTGCAGGTTATCAAAGTCACCATTTTACCTTTCACCAGCCGCTCCTTGCTACCGGATTAGTAAAATACTATTAAATAAAGATGTGGGTTTATAAGTGTGGGCCAATTTTCATGGGTCGTTGATGGGTGAGCCCGTGAAAACTCTGTATAAAGAATGAGTCAGGTCTCTTCCTAAACCGTCACGTTATTAGGGCAAAATTTCTGTTTGAGAAATTCTCCACCAATTGGGAGTACTAACGATTGCAATAAAGGAAAAAGACCTACGCTTCATCAATCTTGATTCCGCTGCGTTTTCTTGATGTAGCCTAAATCTGGTCAGATGTTATTATTTTAAATTATTTGTGTATTATATGCTCTCATGTTTGATCTTGTTGACTATTAAATTAATTAACATGTTCATCTACACCACATCAAAAATAAATAAATAAATAAATAAATCTTTCATCTGTTGTCAATTGTCAAATTTTTTTGAGTTTTCCCAAAAATCTTTTTATAAATAGCACACCTATATGTGAGTATAGTCAAATATGGAGAAACAGAACTAGTATAGCGCAGGAGTCGATGTAAGAAACATTTCGATATCAGTATCCAATCACTACATTACCTGCTCTTGACGCGTCCATTCCATGGTGCATCGGCCGTTCAGTTGAATTTTCCTCACATATAGCCTTCCTCGGTTTAGGCCTCTTATAAATTGAACCTAAACTGCAATTCACCTGCACCACCAAAACCTACCCCTTTGAATTTTTTTACTGCATATTCTCATGGAAATTTGCTACGTTGTCATTTCCGTGTTACTTTTATTGCTTTCACGTGGAGTCATTCAAACTGTAGTATCCACAGGTTTTCCTTTTCTCAATGAAAAAAATTTAACTTAAGCTAGTACTCCATTTGCTTTGTCATTTTTGTATATATTCTTTTTGAACTTTTTTTAAGAAATTACTTGTGTTTTAAAAAGGTGAAATGAAAAAATAGAGATGAAAACTTGAAAGGAAGGTTTCAATTTAAAATCTTGATTTTTGTTTTCCAGATGCTGAGCACAAAATAGACCAGCTGGTGGCCTAGTATATTAATTTTGCTCTTTCTGATATATGTCATTTGTTTATAATCCCACTTTACCGTTAAAAAAAACACACTAAAAAAAGACTAAAAATGCAGTAAAAGTCTCTCCACTTAGTTAACTTACATGAGTTACTTTTTATTTTAGGTTGTGTTCCAATGGTCAAATATGTAAAATATATATATAAGATAAAAGTAATTTTTTATGTGGAAAGAAGAAGTAAGGATAATAAAGTGAAATCGGTGCAAAATATTTTCTTTAAAAATAAGTGTAGCAAGTATTATGGGACTACTCAGAAAATAAATTGTTGAAAATTTTAATGGATGGAGGGAGTGTTAGAATTTTATATGGGCTTATTTGTGATATAAACTATACATTATATATGTTATTATAAGGTTTGACCCAATTAAAATTGATCTAATAAAGTTTGGGTTTTGAGCCATAGACTTCTTATTAAAAGTGTGAAATATTTTAATGTGTAAAGGTCAAAGTATAACTTTTATTTTAATGATGAACTGAAATAAAAGATACACAACTATATAAATAGGCTATGGTCCCCAAATCATATGTGTTAGGGTTTCTCTTCAGTTTTTCCTGTCTCCTCTGAGTCCCGTCATTAGAAAGCGCAAGAGGGACTCAGATGTACTGGTTTGGAAGATCATTGAGCCGTAAATATACTGATTGATTCTTCCGTCATGGATCCAGGTATGTATCAGGAGATGCAAAACAAATGGTTTGCAAATTAAAGAAATCAATCTATGGTCTCAAGCAAGCTTCCCGTCAATGGTATCACAAATTTCATCAAGTTGTCATTTCATTTGGTTTTGAGATGAATCTTGTTGATGATTGTGTATATCACAAGTTTAGTGGGAGTAGACATATTTTCCTGGTTTTATATGTCGATGACATACTGCTTGCTAGCAACGATATAAGTTTACTGCATGACACCAAGAGATTTCTATCAAAGAAATTTGAGATGAAAGATCTTGGTGATGTTTCTTTTGTGTTGGGTATACAAATACATCGAGATTGCTCCCGGGTACTCTAGGCCTATCACAAAAGAGCTATATTGAGAAAGTTCTTAAAAGGTTTGGCATGCAGGATTGCAAACTATGGGACACCCTTGTTGCTAAAGGAGATAAGTTTAGTCTCAAACAGTGCCCCAAGAATGATTATGAGGCTAGAGAAATGCAAAACATTCCTTATGCATCGGCTATAGGAAGGTTGATGTATGCTCAGGTTTGTACGCGACCAGATATTGCGTATATTGTTGGGATGCTAGGCAGATATTTGAGTAATCCTGGACTGGATCACTGGAAAGCAGCCAAACGGGTGTTGCGGTACTTGCAAAGCACAGAGGATTACATGCTCACGTATAGGTGATCGGATCAGATAGAGGTTGTTGGTTATTCTGATTTCGACTTTTCTGGATGTTAAGACGGTCGAAAGTCCACATCAGGCTATATCTACTTGCTTGCTGAAGGAGCGGTTTCATGGAAAAGTGTTAAACAAACACTCACAGCTTCCTCCAGCATGGCAGCATAGTATTTACATGTCATGAGGCATCCAACCATGGCATATGGCTCCGAAATTTTGTCACTGGGCTGCGAATTGTGGATAGCATTGAAAGACCACTTAAGTTATTTTGTGACAATAATTCGGCGGTCCAATATGCAAACAACAACTCGAGTTCGTCAAAGTCAAAGCATATAGACATCAAGTTTCGAGTTGTCAAGGAAAGAATTCAGAGTTGTCAGTTGTCTATCGAGCACATTGGGACAAACTTGATGATTGCGGATCCGCTTACTAAGGGATTGCCACCCAAGGTCTTTCATGAGCATGTTGCTCATATGGGTGTAATATCTCTTCAAGATATTCAGTTTCAGTGGGAGTTTGTACTTTTAGATGTTCAAACTTTTGAACACTTTTGTGGTTATGGATTATTATGGTTAAGTTTTACAGAAATAAAGTTTGTGATTATATTCACTCTGAGTTTTGATGAGATATTTTCATTAAGGTTGGATCAGTTAGAAATAGACTGTTGACTTTGAGGATTTTGATGATATACAAAGTATTGGGACGTTTTGTAAAGTTTAGAAAAGTATGTGTTATGATTGGTATATTTTACCTATTAGTCATATTGTACTTCTGGGCTTCGGTTTATTATTTTGATTTGGGCCTCGGTTTTAAATTTCAAATTCAGCCCATTTCGTGTAAACAGATTTAACAGCTGTCTGATAGAAAGATGAGTTCAGTTAGGACTCTTCTTCTTTTGTTTTCGTTGTAAACGTTCAGCAGCTTCTGAAGGAAACAACCTTGGCGAAAAATCTGGATTTCAAAACAGAAGAGACGTTGAAGAAGACGCTCCAGAACGCTCCTCTACTTCGTCTTTAAATACAGACTTGAATTTTCGAAGAACGTACTTCTCTGGACAAGCATTCAAGTTTCGTATCATTGACAAGCAAGTTGTTTCAAAGCTCTCCAGCACTAATCTTCTGAAGAACAAGCCTCATCTCATTATTAGCTTTTCTGGGTTATTTTTCGAGAGAGAAAAATTGTTCTCAAAATTCGTTTTGTGTGTTTTCGATAAAACCTCAACAGGTTTAGATTTTCGTAAAAATCAAAGTGTTTAAAGGTTTGTTTTGGTGAGCCTCGGGAAAACCAAACAGGGATTTTTGTTAGGTTATTAGTGAGCCTCGGGAAAACTATTTTGGGTGTGTGTTAGGTTTTTTGGTGAGCCTCGGGAAAACCATAGTTAGGTTTGTAGTTGAGCCTTGGGAAAAACTATTTGTACTTTTTCTTGGTGTAACCTTTTTAAAGTATAGTGGAAGAACTCTCAAGTTGTGGACTTGAGGAGAGGACGTAGGTCTCAGACCGAACCTCTATAATTTCTGGTGTCGTTCTGGTTCTTGCTAGAATTTTCATTTCTAAACGGGTTGACATCGAGTCAGTACTTTCGGTTTCGTTAATTCGAAATTTTTTTGAGGCCAACCAATTCACCCCCCTCTTGGTAGCCTACTTGGGACAACAATTGGTATCAGAGCACGGTGATCTGTGACAAAACCTCGCGGTTTCAGATCCAAAGATCAAATGGCATCGGTTCCAAGCATGATCCTTGAAGGATACAACCCATCTAGACCACCACTATTCGATTAAGCAAATTTCAATTGGTGGAAGACAAGAATGCAAAATCACATTCAGCCACAAGATCATCATCTTTGGAGAATCATTAAAGCAGGACCTCACATTCCAACCATTGTTACTGATGATGGAATAGTTGAGCCGAAACCTCTCAAGGATTACACTCCAGAGGATGACAAACTATGCACCTTGAACGCCAAAGCGGTAAATGTAATTCTTTGTGCTTTAACTCCTGATGTTTTTAATATTGTCTCTGCCTGTGACAGTGCACATGAGATATGGAATAAGCTTCTAGTAACCTACGAAGGAACGGATCAAGTCAAAGACACCAAGATGTTCATGTTGGTTAAAGCTTATGAAATGTTTGCCATGGATCCAAAGGAAACTATCGCTGACATGCACAGAAGGTTCAATGAGATAATCACACCTCTGCGACAATATGGTAAGATCTATAAAAGTGAAGAATTGGTAAGAAAAATTCTGTGGAGCTTACCACCATCATGGAGAAGCACCGTGGAAGCAATAAGTGAAGGAGGTAGTATCAAAACCATTAGTGTTGATGAATTATTTGGAAAACTAATGACTTATGAAATGAAGGATAGAGAAGATGAAAAGATGAACAGGAAGAACAAATCGATTGCCTTGAAGGCAAAAGAGTCTGAAGAAAGCTCCTCAGATGAGGAAGAAACCGGTGATGAAGCGGCTATGATAGCAAGAAAAATCAAGAAGTTGCTCAAGTATAAAGGAAGGTATCAACAAATGAAAGACAAGAAGAGCAGCCCCTTCAAACCACCAATCTGTTACAACTGCAGTGGAAGAGGACACATGCAGTTCGATTGCCCAGCAAACGAAAGCAGCTCAAAGAAACAAAGAGGAAATTCGGACAAAAAGAGAACCTTCAAGAAAAGAAAACCTGGATTGAAGGGAATGGCCGCCTGGAGTGATAGCTGTTCAAATTCAGAGGATTCATCCACAAATGAAGAGGAAGAGGCACACCTATG
Source organism: Stellera chamaejasme (assembly GCA_024586325.1). NCBI lineage: Eukaryota > Viridiplantae > Streptophyta > Magnoliopsida > Malvales > Thymelaeaceae > Stellera > Stellera chamaejasme. The sequence continues at coordinate 49,636,637 of CM044981.1, read as the reverse complement.
CTTAACAGATGGTGAAGAAAGCATCACATTCAAGAGCTGTCAACCTGTTGACAGTGAGCTACAGATCTCTCAACCTGTTGAGACGTGCCTGATGGCTACTGCAGAATCTGAGGTAATGAGTGATGCCGAATCCTTTAACTCTTCTAGTTCGTCATATGTTGATGATAGAACACAAATGCTTAAAGAATTTGATGATACTCTTATTAAGAAGCTTAAAACCGATAATGCAAAACTGTTAGAAGAGGTAACGAAATTAAAGGTTAAAAATGAAAAGCTAGAAAAGACTTTATCTGGATTTGTGAATGGTGAAAAAAACTTGAATAGCATGCTAGGAAGTCAGAAATCCTATTATGATAGGATCGGAATAGGATATGAACAAAAGAGACCTAGCTTTCAAACAAGGTTTGCTAATGTCACCTATGTAACTTGTGAGACTTGTCGTAAAAAGGGACACAGTAAATTTGAGTGTCTCTTCAGAAATAGACGTATTATGCATGGAGTCAAACAAGTTTGGGTCATTAAAAATGTGACTAACCCTTATGGACCCAAGAAAGTGTGGGTACCAAAAGTCAGACGCAATGTTCAACTTGTTTAGGTCCTGAAGAAACACACATGGTATTTGGACAGCGGGTGCTCAAGACACATGACATGGGATAAGAGTAAGTTTTTCAGTTTCACCCCAAGGAAAGAAGGAACGGTATCTTTTGGTGACTATAACAAAGGACAAATACTTGGTATTGGTAAGGTTGGTAAGATTGGTTCTTCGGCTATAAACAATGTTTTACTTGTTGAATGACTAAAACACAACTTATTAAGTATTAGTCAACTTTGTGATAGTGGTTACCATGTCATATTCAAATCCGATCAATGCCATGTGATAGACAAATCGACCAACAGCACTAAGTTCGTTGGAAAAAGATGTGGAAATGTATACACTTTTGATTTAGATGATCTATTTTCGTTCAATGTAAAATGCCTCATTGCTTCTAACAAAGATGAAAGTTGGTTGTGGCATAAAAGATTAGGTCATGCGAGTATGTACACAATTGCAAAGCTACTGAAGAAAGACCTAGTGAGAGGACTGTCGAAGATCAAGTTTGACAAAGATAAAGAATGCGCAGCCTGTTTAAAAGGTAAACAAACAAGAGCTTCGTTCAAGTCTAAACAAGTTGTGACAACTGCAAGAGTTCTAGAACTTCTACATATGGATCTTTTCGGTCCCATCTCGACAACAAGTCTTGGAGGTAAACGTTACTGCCTTGTTATAGTTGATGATTATTCAAGATATACCTGGACATTCTTCCTTGCTAAGAAAAGCGAAACTTGTGAGATTTTTGTCAACTTTGTCAAGAAAGTTCAAAATGAGCAAGGTAAGAAAATTGTTGCAATACGCAGTGACAATGGTGGAGAATTTGTTAATTCTGAAATGGAATCTTTCTGTATTTCTCTTGGTATATCTCACAACTTATCTTGTGCAAGAACACCGGAACAAAATGGTGTGGTAGAGAGGAAAAATCGCACCATCGAGGAAATGGTAAGAACAATGCTCAATGATTACTCTCTTCCTAAATACTTTTGGGCAGAAGCTGCAAGTACATCATGCTACATACTCAATAGAGTCTTGATTAGGCCTATCCTAAACAAGACACCTTATGAGTTATGGAAAGGTAAGAAGCCTAATATCTCTCATTTTCATACCTTTGGTTGTAAATGTTTCGTTCTGAATCTGGATAAACAGCATCTAGGGAAATTTGATTCAAAAAATGATGAAGCAATCTTTCTTGGTTATTCTCTAAAAAGTAGAGCTTTTAGAATTTTCAATAAAAAGACTTTAAAAGTAGAGGAATCAATACATGTTGTTTTCGATGAAACTAACATTGCTGTCAGAGAAGAAGATGATGCGTCTGAAGATCAGGACAACGCACATCAAAGGGAAAATAATCCAGCTGATACTCAGAAGGAAAGCAATACGGAAAATACGTCTCAACCTGTTGAGACAGTACCAGAAGAGCAAGACTCAGTTGCGGTTCAGACTTCTCAAGCCCTACCTCATGAATGGAAATTCAAGCATAAATCAAGTCACCCTCAGGAGAACATTCTGGGTGATATAACCCAAGGGGTAATGACACGTTCAGCTTTAAAGAATTTTTGTGCGTTTAATGCCTTTGTTTCTCTTGTAGAACCCAAATCAATAGATGAAGCACTACAAGATGAAAACTGGATAAACGCTATGCAAGAAGGGCTGAATCAATTCAAAAGGAATGAGGTATGGACATTAGTACAAAGGCCAAATGACCATTCAATAGTTGGTGCTAAATGGGTCTTTAGGAACAAACTTGATGAAAATGGTGTTGTCACTAGAAACAAAGCAAGGTTAGTTGCCAAAGGCTACTCACAGGAGGAAGGAATAGATTACGATGAAACTTATGCTCCTGTGGCTAGACTTGAAGCAATAAGAATGCTTTGTGCATTTGCATGTTTTATGAACATTCAACTTTTTCAAATGGATGTGAAAAGTGCTTTTCTAAATGGGTTTATAAAATAGGAGGTATATGTAGAACAACCTCCAGGTTTTGAAGACCCTCACTTTCCAAACCATGTCTTCAGATTAAAAAAGGCTCTTTATGGTTTAAAGCAAGCTCCTAGAGCTTGGTATGAAAGGTTGAACACTTTCTTAGTTGATCATGGTTTTACAAGAGGAAAAGTTGAGAACACTCTTTTCATTAAGTCTTGCGAAAAGGATATGTTGCTTGTGCTAATTTATGTTGATGACAAAATCTTTGGTGCAACTAATCAATCCTTGTGCAAGGAATTCTCTAAGTTAATGCAGGGAGAATTCGAGATGAGTATGATGGGCGAACTGAGCTACTTCCTTGGACTTCAAATAAAGCAATCAAAGGAAGGGATCTTTATAAGCCAAGCCAAGTACATAAAACCTAGCCCCATACCTATGAGTGCAACGGTAAAATTTGATGAAGACTCGAATGGTAAACAGGTTGAGCAGAAACTTTATAGAAGCATGATTGGCTCTCTATTTTATCTTACTGCAAGTAGACCTGATATTCTCTTTAGTGTATGTCTTTGTGCTAGATTTCAATCTAATCCAAAAGAATCTCACTTGCATTGCATCAAAAGAATTTTTAGATATTTAGTTGATACACCAACTCTTAGTTTATGGTATTCAAAAGATACATTGTTTGAGCTTCATGGTTTTACAGATGCAGATTTTGCAGGTAGCAAAGTAGATAGAAAATCTACAAGTAGAACTTGTCAATTCTTGGGAAGTTGTCTAGTTTCTTGGTTTTCAAAGAAACAAAACTCAGTTGCTTTATCAACTGCAGAAGCTGAGTACATAGCTGCAAGAAGTTGTGTAGCTCAAATTTTGTGGATGGTTCAACAATTGAAGGATTTTGGTTTCAATTTTAGAAAAGTTCTCGTTAAATGTGACAGTACAAGTGCGGTATGTTTAGCAAAAAATCCTGTTCATCACTCTAGAGCTAAACACATTGAGGTAAGATATCATTTTATTAGAGAACATGTTGCTAATGAAAATGTTCTACTTGAGTTTGTTGATACAAATCACCAGCTAGCAGACATCTTCACAAAACCACTAAGTGAAGAAAGGTTCACATACATCAGAAGGGAATTGGGCATGAGCAATCCAAGGTGATAATCAGGTATGTTCCTGTAAACCCGTTGAGAGTCTGTCAAAAGGAAAAATGTTAAGCAATGTGAAAATTGATTTCATAATTGCATAACATAAATTTCTTAGATTAAATGTGTACATGAATGTTCCCAGATTTTTTTTAATTAATTAAGTTTTTTTTTTAGAAAATGCCAAACGTTTTTTCCTAAGGTTTTAAAAAGGGGTATTTTGAGTTTCGGAAGTAGAAAGGTTTTATTTGCAAAAACGTATTTTTAAGCCTTCGCGAAATCAGGTTTCGCAAAACCCTTACTGTTCCTCTCCCCTACTGCCAAAAACCCCCAAATCAAGAAGGCATGTCTTCCTCCTCCAACCAGAAGTCGGCTGAAACAAAACTCTCTCAGCCGCCCGTTGATCGTTCAGAACAATCAAGCAGCTCCAGTAGTACAGGGGATTTTCATATTCAGCCAAGGGAAAATCAAATTGCTTCAGGGACTCAGATTGATCTCAACCTGATGAGATCGAAGGATATGGTCACTGAATTTCTGACTCGAGTTGCAGAGAACCTAGCACCACTAATCGCAGTGCCGGAATTCAGTCCGGTTGCGACTCCGGTTGGCAGTGCGTCGTCTCCATCCGTGTTGAGTGTTTCCTCAAAAGAGGATGACGGATTCGAGGTAACGCTTGCGGAATTTCTGGCTGGGTTGAAGAAGAGAAAGCGACAGAGTACAGCCCCTATCTCGAGCAGAACTCGAAAACGGGGAGATGGCTTGCAGAGGGTTATGGAAAAACCCACTCCTTCTATCCCAAAAAGGAGAACTCCATCAGCTTCTCCTTCTATTGTGAAGCGTAAACAAGCCTCACCATCTGCTTCTCACTCCAAGAGACGAGTTACATCGGCAAAGAAGACAGCAACATCTAGAAAGAAACCAGCAGTTCAACAAAAGGCATCTCTTCAAATTATTGAGGTAAATCCTAGATTCTCAAACTTTTTACGACATTCTTATGTGACCAGGGAGTCACTTGAAGTGTTTAAGATCAGTGAAGTAGGTTTGTGGTTAGACTTTTACGGCCTGATGTCGTTTGTATCTTCAAAGGCAAGAGGATTTCGGTATCTAGTTTCTGAGTTTCTGTCCAAACTGAAAGTATCATCAGATGAGCTAAGTGTAGTATCTAAGGTTCAGAAGAAAACAATTGAAATCACACATGCACAATTCTCAGCTGCATTAGGAGTTTTAGACTGTGTGAATGAGGAACCTGATACTCCAGAACTGAGAAATACAGCCTTCACATACTTCTTTGGTGATCTAGGGATACCATTTGATGCATTACCCTACCAGTTCACGTGTATGATGTTCACTCAGCTTAGTCATAGGGTGTTGCACTAGATTATAGGAGTTGTTCTGTTCCCTAAGGAAGGAACTTAGTTGGTCACTTGGGGTGACCTATGTCTGATGTACAAGGTGATACATGGCATGGACATTGACTTCGGCAGAAGAATAGTTCAACTCCTTGGACTATCAGTTGAGGGCAGCCATGGAGAACATATGCCATATGCTTCACTCATCAGTGACTTTCTTGAGCAGCATCAAATCCCTGGTACAGATGCTAGAATGGAGATTTGGGAGAGTTCCACATATCTTATCAGTGCAATAAGAATTTCCAGGCAGCAGAACAGGGAAAGAATTAACAAGGAAAATGCGTCTAAATCCGTTGAGACAGCTACTGCAGATGCTGAGATAGCAGATCAACCCGTTGAGACAATGCCTTCCATACCTCCAGAGGAGCCTGTTCAAAATGAAGTCCCTCCAGCTGAGCCAACAGAATCCTGGACCACACCTCCCCAATCACCTTCCAACTCTTAATCAACTTTGTTAGCTTTTAATTCTGTGTTGTTTTCTTTAAGCAAATCAGAACTGATTTCTTTTTTCAAACAATCTGGGACTGTACATAAATGTTGCTACTTGGATATTCCTACTATGCTTTAAATTGGCTGCACTATCTGTTTTTTATGTTTTTGATTATGACAAAAAGGGGGAGAAGTTATGAGGTAATAGAGTAAGCTTATAGGGTGAGAAAATGAGTTGAGTTTATTCTGTGAGATGAGCTTATTCTAGTGTTGATATGCTGAGATACTTAGACTCCTTGCTTATGCCTATGATATAGGTTTGTTTTACTAAGGGGGAGATTTTCAAAAAAAATTTGTTTTACTAAGGGGGAGATTTTCAAACGATTTCTCAAAACCTCTAAAAAGTTTTGTCATCATAAAAAAGAGGGAGATTGTTGACTTTGAAGATTTTGATGATAACAAAGTATTGGAAAATTTTGTAAAGTTTAGAAAAGTATGTGTTATGACTGGTATATTTTATCTATTAGTCTTATGGACTTCGATTTATTCTGGATTGGGCCTAGGTTTTAAATTTCAAATAAAGCCCATTTCGTGTAAACAGGTTTAACAGCTGTCTGATAGAAAGATGAGTTCAGTTAGGACTCTTCTTCTTTTTGTTTTCGTTGCAAACGATCAGCAGCTTCTGAAGGAAACAACCTTGGCGAAAAATCTGGATTTCAAAACAGAAGAGACGTTGAAGAAGACGCTCCTCTACTTGGTCTTTAAATACAGACTTGAATTTTTGAAGAACGTACTTCTCTTGACAAGCATTCAAGTTTCGTATCATTGGCAAGCAAGTTGTTTCAAAGCTCTCCAGCACTAATCTTCTGAAGAACAAGCCTCATCTCATTATTAGCTTTTCTGGGTTATTTTTCGAGAGAGAAAAATTGTTCTCAAAATTCGTTTTGTGTGTTTTCGATAAAACCTCAACAGGTTTAGATTTTCGTAAAAATCAAAGTGTTTAAAGGTTTGTTTTGGTGAGCCTCGGGAAAACCAAACAGGGATTTTTGTTAGGTTATTAGTGAGCCTCGGGAAAACTATTTTGGGTGTGTGTTAGGTTTTCTGGTGAGCCTCGGGAAAATCATAGTTAGGTTTGTAGTTGAGCCTTGGGAAAAACTATTTGTACTTTTTCTTGGTGTAACCTTTTTAAAGTATAGTGGAAGAACTCTCAAGTTGTAGACTTGAGGAGAGGACGTAGGTCTCAGACCGAACCTCTATAATTTCTGGTGTCGTTCTCGTTCTTGCTAGAATTCGCATTTCTAAACGGGTTGACATCGAGTCAGTACTTTCGGTTTCGTTAATTCGAAAAGTTTTTGAGGTCAACCAATTCACCCCCCTCTTGGTAGCCTACTTGGGACAACATGATCTTGGGTTTTATGGATTAATTGATTAATTAATTAATTAATCCCAACAGGGAGTATTATAAAATTTTCAAAATCAACACGTCCTATATAATTCTTTATATTGTGAGTCGCGGCCAGACTTGCGGAGGGGGAAGATGAGGTGGATGGTGTTAGCAGCGATGGCGGGGCATGGTTTTAAGAACCAACCGTTCAGGTACCGGTTCACGATTTAACCAATCTAAATGATTGAGGTACCGGTTCAACCGGTCAAGTTTAAAAAGAGTAGTAAGTACCCACCTAATAGTGTTATCATAAAAAATATTCAAATACAATATGATAATGCATATTTCTAAGAATTAATGAGGGATGTTAATGTTTATTTTAAGAATAAAATAAGTGAAAGTAAGAAATAAAAACATTGTAAAGGTTGATTTGTATAAAGAGGATATGTTTGATGGTCTATTTGCAAATAGTTAAAAGGAGGGTTAATTTGTACAAAGAGAAAAATGTTGATGGTCTATTTGTAATAGTTGAAAAAAAGCCCTACACACACTCTATCCGCCGCAAATGCATTTTTTTTCCATGGTTTCTAATTTTCTTCATACTCTCTCTCTATCTCTTCCTCTTTGTGGTCTCTCTCTGCCCTTTTTCTTATTTGCTCGTATATGGCTCCATGATCATCCCACCATCATGACGGTGTGCAAACACGCACACATTTCCATGTTGATGTTTAAGCTTTAGGATATAAAATGCTTAAAAATACCATCATTTCAAGAGTGCTCTTATTTGATGATAACTATGCACTTTGCTTATTATTTGTCAAGATTTGTAAGTGCACAAGTGCAGAGGTGAAGTGGAGCTCAATGTGCATCATTTGAGGGCTCGAGACCAATTTCACATACTTGCAGGTCAAAGTATCAAGTCTTGGATCAAATGGAGGAGCTAAAGTCAAGTCAAGGAGGATTGAGGAAGCTTGCGCGTAGCGCGCCTTGATAAGGAGGCCACCTTGGCTTGGTGCCCCGACACACTGGATGGCGACCAATGCTTCTCGATGCACCACCGGTGCACGACGACACCATGTGACTTTGAAATTTTCAAGTTGCAAAGTGACGCAATTGCCCAACGCTCCCCATTGTTTTGGGCCAAAATGCCCCCATTTAGCTAGTTTTAGGTGCCCAACATGTTTAGGGGCCTTTTAGTAACTTAGATTTAGTATATATAGGCTTTTAGGCTAAGTTTTTAGAAGCTTTTTGGACAGCTACGAATTTTTTCATATTTGGGATTGTTCTTTATCTTCAAGCTAGGGTTTAAGCCCTTCAACCCCATTTCCTTGAGGGGGTTGAAGAGGAAACTTATGGAGGATCAATCTATGGGTGATTTCTAACCTTTCTATATTTTATTTCATCATCTTGGTTGCTATGGTTTGCTGTTTTTTGTTTGATTTCAGCCGCTGTAGGGTGAGTTTTGTGCTATGTCTTAGTGCTATCTTGCTTAGGGTTCAAGTAATTTGTCTCCATGATCTTGTATGCTTAGATTCCGATCTCTCTCCACCATTTCCACCATAGTATGCATGTTTGTTGCACACTTACATTGGTATATCATCTAGGTGTTCGATCAAATGTCTGAGAGGAATTTGATCGACATAGACCTTATGGATCAGTTGATTAGCTTTCTAGCATTGTCTATGATGCTAAAAATGTTAGTTGGTGGTGTAGGCTAGGTGCTGAAATGCCCCTAAAGTTTAGTTCCTAGACCCCGAGAGTGGCTAGTTGAGGGTGAATTTTGTTGGGAGATGGATCGCTTGTCTGAAAGGAAAGCGAGACAATCTTCGTAGATTACCTCTAGCTAGGTAGGAAACTTATTGCATGAACCCTCACTGATTTGATATGATATCATAAGTAGGAAGAATTAGATTTTCATATCTCTAGGGAATTCGTGTTAGTTTATGATGTGCGACGATACCACTCCATATATTTTAAACTCCGGTCCTAGCAGATCTGGAGGCATGATTATGAGTAGTTAGAGATAACCTTCATAGATTGAGCTGTGAGTTAGAGATGACCACTTTTAGGATACTCATTTAGAACACATGCATGTTCATAGGACTCACGATGATCCTTAGCGAGCCCATGATTGTGATTCCACATGTGTTACCTTTCATTCTCTCCATGCTTCCAGGTTTTACATGCTTCATTTGCTTGCATAGTCATTATCATTCACCGTTGCCAACTTTGCATTCCACAGTAGATTAGACTCACACATACACGCACACTTAAACTCTAGGGGCTCTAGTTCTCTTAGCTTCAATCCCTTACTCTAGGCCATGTACTACAGTGACAATACAAGGGTTGTAAGGTGTTTATAAATGTATTTGATCCATTGTGAGTGTTCTTTAGAGAACGAGAGTTCCTAAAGCATCGCCACACTCAAAAGGGAGTGAAAACACCCTTGATCAACATTGGAATATCAGTTTCGTCGCAGTTCCCATTGTTTCCGGCAAATTGTCCTAGTCACCATTTGAATAGTTACCGACATGGGAACACACACCCGATCAATCTTGTTACGGTTGTTCCGTGTTACCGAAGAAAAAGGTCCTACATCGATCTAGCCTCTTGTCAGCCAACCATTATTTATTGAACACCAGAGGTCGTTTGTAGCACAACTCCTACTGGTCGCAATTCCCTTCTTTAGCACCAGTGAACCGATAGCAAAATCTCCCACCAGTTCTTGATTAATTTGGTGAATAAACCTAATGAATGGGCGATTTCAAGTAATTTGATAGTATTCATTTGTTTGAATTTGGGCATAAAGTGTTGGCTGCACTTTTAAGAATTGTGGAAGAGAGTGCACGTAGACAGAGAAAGAAAAGTGAGTAATGAAAGAACAAAATAATAATTAAAAGAATATTAACAATTAAATAATAATTATTGTAAAAATTAATCGTGACTAGTTAATATAAGAGTCGTGATCCCGCAGTAGAATAGTTGTGATCCTGTAGTAGGAAAGTGTGATTCCGTAATAGAAGAGTCGAGAACTCGTAGTAAAAGAGTAGTGATCCCGCTGTAGAAGATTAGTGATCCGGTGGCAACATTTTCATGATCCTCTCTGTGAAATATCATGATCTCAGTCTGAATTTCTTAATTAATTATGATTGTTGAGTGTGCAAACACTCACATATTCGCATAGTTATTAAGGCAATAAATCCATCATTTGTGCTGAGTTTTGATGTCAAGGATCCACTTTACTTGTTATTTTCAATCTTTTGTAGGTGCATGGTTGCGGATAGGGGTGTAAGTTTAACCCGCGACCCGGAGCCCGACCCGAAATTGTCGGGTTAGGATCGGGTGAAGGGTGAAAACACCCTTGGGTGGCCCGAACCCGACTTTTAGCCCAAACTTTGGGTTCAACCCGAAATTCCCGAGCCCGATCCGAAGCCCAAACTTCCACTAAATAATTATTTATACTTTGTAAATAAAGACATTTTAACTTTTCACTTGTTATAATTTCTTTAGCTCACTAAGGTAGAATGAGGTGAAAAAGAGCTCAATGTGGATTATTTGACAGCCTAAGACCAATATCACATTTCCAGTTTAAGGCAAGGAGTGTTGGGTCAATTGGAGGAGCTTGAAGTCAAAGGAGAGAAGTAAAGCTATTGCTAGAGGTCTGGAGAGCTGGTTGGCGCGTTGCAAGAAGAGCTGGGAAACTTTGGTGCATAGGCGTTGCGTGCTGGCCTGGCATGATGCACGACATGGCCAACCCACAGGCCAAAGTTGGCGCGTTGACAAGTGAAGCGCCCGCCTCAGCGCGCAGTGATGAAGACCGGCGCGTTGCTTGGTGTGCTGCCCGAGCAGCCAGCTAGAGGAGCGGACCTGCGAAGTTTCCTCAAAATTTCCATCATGTGCTCACCTTTTGGGACTTTTGTGGCCTTATGACATTACTCTATATGCCCTACATGTCTAGGGGCATTTTAGAACTCTAGGCTTAGTATATATAGACCTTTAGCCTAGGTTTTCAAGAGAGATTGGCTACCCACGAATTTTAGAGTTTTTTTAGGTTTTCCCCAAGATTTCAGCAAGGGTTTAAGCTCTTCGATCCTCCTCTTTTGAGGGGATTGAAGGGGCATCTTTTGGAGGATCAATCCATGGGTGAAATTTCTTATCTCCCTCTTTTCTTCACTATTTTCAGTTTCTATTATTTGTTGTAGATAGTATGTTTACAACTTTGATAGAGTAGGATCATAGCTATGTCTTAGTTGAATCTTACTTAGGGTGTGCGATTGATTTGTTTCCATGTTTGATCTTGTGCTGATATTGATCTCTTTGTGCGATTTCCACCATAGTATGCATGTTTGGTAGAGTCTTACATTGGCATATCATCTAAGTATTCGATCAAATGTCCGAGAGGCGTTTGATCGACATAGAGCCTTGATATCGATTGGTTAGCATTCTAGCATTGTCTATGATGCTAGAACATGCTAATTGGTGGCTGTATTTTGGGAGCTTAAAGCCTTAAAAGTATCACCCCTATTTCATGAGAGTGACTAGTTGAGGGTGACTTTTGTTGAGAGATGACTCGTGATGCCTAAGTGGCGCGCGAGGCAATTGTCGAGCTCATCTCGGGTAAGATTTGGAAACTTATTGAGTGCATCCTCGTTGGTGAGTTGTAGATGATTGAGTGGGAGTAGATGATTTTCCTTGTCTCAAGGGTATTAGTGACACTTAGGAGTATGTGGTTGATGGTAGAGAGGAATGCTCTAGATTCCGGTCTTAGCGGATAGGACATGATTTTAGTTGCAAGACTCATTTCATCCTAACAAAGGCCAGGACAGCATTGTAAGTCTCTAGCACCTTCTTTTTGAAGAAAATGAGGTAACCATCTTTACTTAAACTTGAATGCTTTGTTTAGAGACTTCATGACTTGATGACATGTCTTGAGCTTTTCTTGTTTTTCATGATGTGTATGAGGACATGAGCATGTATGGTGTTTCGTTTCTTATGCTTTTGAGCGTTGATTTGGCTTAGTTGAGAAAGCATGATCATTTTTGCAAATGAGTTTGTATGTCATGATCATATAGCCGTGGAGCATTTTGCACAACACACTTGAGTATTATTGATGATCAATTAGATGTTTGTGCTGCACTCATACACTTGCTCTATACTCCATGTTTTTCCTATTCATGTATATGACATATGAGAATTTTCATTTATTATGGTGATTTTTCTTTAGATCATGTTACCTCACACTTTTGACTATGCTCATGATGCGCCTTGTGTAGGAATTTTTAGCGCACCAAGTTCTTTTGAGGTAGTACTTGAACTCAAGAAGCTAAGTGTGAGCGCAAAGAAAGCTAAAAGTAGTTTGCCTTAGATCAATTCAGCTAGAAGTAGCTGTACTTAGCTCATCTCAGCTGGAAGAAATCTAAGAGTGGTTTCCCTCAGCTCATCTCCAGCTAGAAGTAGTTGGACACAGCTCAAGTCAGCTCAAGTTAGCTCAATGAGCTCAATTTGAGCTCACACTAGCTGGGTGTAGCTAGACTCAGCTCAAAGTGAGTTCACTCCAGCTAGAAGTAGTTGTGTGCAGCTCAACTCCAGCTCAAGTTAGCTAGAAATAGTTAACACCAACTCAAGTTGACTAGAAGTAGTCAACTTCAGCTCATGGTAGCTAAAAGTAGCAACCCTCAGCTCAAGACAGCTAACCCCAGCTCATGTTGACTAGAAGTAGTCAACTTGAGCTCAAATGAGCTAGTCTTGATGGAGAAGTGACTTTCAGCTCAAGGTGAGTTGAAAGGAGTTCTATGGAACTCAATTATGTGAATTGTGGCCAATTGACATATCTTTGTGATATTTCATAAGTAATAACTACCAATTACATCTTTTGGACTAAATGAGGACATTTTGGTAAAAGACACCATTGGAAGTGCATGGTGTATGCACTCTACCACATGGGATGAACTCCTTGGCAGTTACACATGTGTAACCGGCCATGAGAGCCTTCATTTTGCCGAATGGGCACCTTTAGAGAGGCATCATTTCGGCTATGGGGTAGTTATCAAGCCTTTAAGGCTTATTTGTGTACAAGGGTAGGATAAACACCTTCAAGGCCAAAAGTATGTGTACTTTCAGCCATGAGAGAGTTTTTTTATCCCCTTGTAACTTCCTTACTCCATCTATAAATATATATGTGAGGAATTCGGCCAAGACACACTCAAATCCGAAATACTTCTTCTTTCTCTCTCCTTTTCTTTGGCCGAATTATCAAGGCACTTCCTAGAGCATTTTGGGTGAACCTTTCTTGTGTTTATTCAACACAATTCTCCCCTTTGAATATACATGCAATCCACCTTCTTGGAGCAATTCAAGAACTTGAAGATTCAAGTGATTGAACAAGAAGAAAAGGAGCATACGTTTTTAAGGAGCAAGAAACAAATTCCTTTTGCTATTTCTCCTTGGTGCAAGGTACGTTCTTCATCTTCTTCTTCTCCCGCCTTCTCCTCTTTCTTCTTCATGAAAGTGGAGAGGCATGATTATGATAAAACACATCATGCTATGAATCTCTAAAACGAAAGATGTGATCCGCATTTCTATGCACATGAATGAGATTATGAAAGATCTAATTTTTTCAAATGGTATCAAAGCCTTGGTGGTTTGTTCTTATTTCATGTTCTATGCAAATATGAATTCGGTTGAATATGTTCATGATGTAAAGCATGAAACCAAATTAGTGTACTTAAAACACTATGAAATCCGAAAACATGTTAGTATGACTTTATGATTAATAGAAATCATGATAAAATATGTATGTTCTTTTCGGCCTTGGCATGAATTTGGTGGTAATAGTTCATATGAGTATGAACCGAGAGCATGCTTGTTTGTTTGAAGATTATTAAAGATCATGAAAACTAGTATGCATGTTGAATTTGGCCTTATGTGTGACTTGTACGACAAGATACATAATGAATGGAAAGCATGCAAATTTTGGGGTAAAATTATGAGACCCCCGGTTAGGTTATTCGAAGGGGTTATAATTAACCATGTGAATCATTGTATGCTTATGTATGTGTTCATGAGTATGATTGTATGAAAGCATGTATGTTGCTTGTTTATGATTCACATGAATATCTATATGAATGTTAGAACATGATATAAATGTGTTTATGGCATGAAATGCACAAGATAAGTTCTTGGTGTAATTCCTCACTTGAGTTAATGGCTTTACCCGGAGATAGTCTTAATTAGATGGTAATTCTGTCTAGGAAGGAACTTAAGCGGTACCATTGTGTCCCTCCTTCCTAGGAATTATCACTATGGTGACTTGAGGGATGAGAGACTTAATTCAAGGAGGAATACACCAAGATGTGTTCTTGGTGTATTTCTAACATGTTCTTATTAATATGCATAAGTTGCATGTATGTGACATTATCCCTCGACTTAGACTAAGAGCCTCAACCCTAAGATGGTCTTAGTACTGGTAATATGTTTACCACTATGATGGACCTGAGGGAAATGAGACTTAGTTTAAGGAGGATATGACATTTCTATAAGCTAAGGTTTCTAGGGACCCTGTCAAATTGGTATGATTCTGTCTAAGGAGATGGGTTTTAAGCAGGACCATTGTGACCCCTCCATCTTTCCTGGGAATTGTATCAAGGAGACTTATGGGTGATGAGACTAAAGTTTAAAAGAAATTTCATATGTAATGTTACATGTGTTACTCATGTATAAGTACATGAATTGTAAAGTAAGATATTTGAACCTTCTTGGAGGCTCGATTAGAACATGTATGTGAAACTATGGAAACATGTTTGTGTGTTTCTAATTGGATGCTATATGCATTCCTTTTGCCATATATGAACATGTTTGAAGTAGTTGCATGTATTTGTTGCTTTGTTGAGTCTTGTTGTGATTGATTGAACATTGATACATGTGATTTGCATCATGTAGATGACATGTAAGAATATTGTAGCTGAACTGAACAAGGACCTCAAATTGGATGGTGACAACTATCCAATTTGGCAGCAAAAGGTCAAGTTCATTCTTACTGAGCAGGACACACTTGAGGTTTTATCTGATGGAGGTCAGGTTGCTCAACCGGAAGAAGGGCAAGACCAGACAACCTATGTGGCTTATCTGAAAAAGAATAGTCTTTGCCGGGTGACCCTTCTTTTGACCATGGTGGATGATATCATGGTTGAGTTCTTGACCCTTGGCAGTGCCAAAGAGATTTGGGACACTGTCAAGACCAAATATGGTGATGTTTCTGTGGAGAAACAGAGATCAATGATTCTGAGGTTTGAGAACTATCAGAAACGAGCTGATCACACCATGAGTTCTCACCTTCGAGAGATGTCTCGGATGATCCACCAGTTGAAGCAAGCCGGGCACGACCTCACAGATGAACAACAGGTCCAAGCTATAATCAGATCTTTGCCATATGAGGATTGGCAGTTGATGAAGGTCAACTTGTGTCAGAATCCTCAGATCAAAACGTTTGATGACATAGCCCGCCACCTTTTACTTGAGGCTGAAGTAATGGCCCTCAAAAACCATTCCAAAGCATATGTTGCTTCTACTTCCTCCAACAAAAGGGGAGGAAACAAAGGAAAAGGGAAATGGTTTGGTAAAGGTGGAAAGAACAAGGGCGGAAATGGCAAGGGTAAAGGAGGTGGAAACGGTCCTAATTTGAAGAAGTTCAAAAAGAAATGGGATGATTCTAAGCTCAAATGCTTCAACTGTGGAAAGAAGGGGCATTTTGCAAAAGATTGCAAAAGTCCTTCTAAGGTACATATACCTACTACTTCTTCTGATGTATATGTTGCATCTTGTACTTTGCTAACTGAAAGCAATTCTTTGTGGATTGTAGACTCAGGAGCAACGGACCATATAGTCCGAGACAAGTCTTGGTTCGGCATACATGAAACTTCCAAGAGGTGCTAAGTGTGTCTCGGTGGGAAACAACTCTGTAATAGATGTAGTAGGAATTGGGACATGTAAAGTCCCCGTATGTAATGGATCTTTATATCTTATTGATACATTATATGTACCAGATATTTGTAGAAATTTGATTTCTATAAGTAGTTTATTGAAGTATAAATATAGCTTGTCTTTTTTGAATGATAGTGTTACTATCTTCAAAAATAATCAAGTTGTGTGTGAATGTTTATTAAATAATGGCTTGTATGAACTTAGACCGAGTAGCCACACTAATGTTTCATCTAGTTTCCATGTGACCGAGGTCACAAGTGAAATGACTTGGCATGAAAGGCTTGGACATGTGGGTCAAGATAGGATGCAAAAGTTAGCCAAAAATGGCTTGCTTGGATCCTTGACCAAAGTTGTCTTGCCAAGTTGCCAAGCATGCCTTGAAGGAAAGGCAACAAGAAAGCCTTTTGGGCACAGGACTAGGAGAGAAGAAGCATTAGACTTAGTTCATTCTAACTTGTGTGGACCTATGAGAGTAACATCTAGAAATGGTTATAGATATTTCATTACATTTACTGATGATTATACTCGATTCACACATGTTTTCTTACTCAAGAACAAAGCTGAGGCTTTATCATACTTTGAGAAGTATGTACATTTGGTTGAGAACCAATTGGGTAAGAAAATAAAATCCTTGAGAACGGATAGAGGTGGAGAGTATAATTCAAATGCTTTCAAAGCCTTTTGTGACATGAAAGGAATCCAGAGGGAGTTCACTCTTTCTTGGACACCCCAACAAAATGGAGTGTCTGAAAGGAAGAACAGAACCCTAATGGATATGGTAAGGTCCATGATGGCTAAAGCTAACTTGGACATCATCTATTGGAGTGATGTACTGCTTTGTGCAGTACACATCCTCAATAGAGTACCAACTAAGAACATCGACTCTTCTCCATATGAGTTGTGGAAGAAGAGGTCGCCTAATCTAAGCTATATGCACCCTTGGGGTTGCCTTGCTTATGTGCATGTCCCTGACCATCCTTTGGGAAAGTTGGGTCCTCGGGGAAAGAGATGTGCTTTCCTTGGATATTGCATTGATTCGAAAGGTTATGTGTTCTTAGATATCAGTCACAAAGAAGGATTGGTATTTGATGGCAGAAATGCCAACTTCATGGAAAGTGAGTTTCCTAAAGTTGGTGAATGTAATGATCTTAACTCTTTAGGTCCAATCCTTGAAGAGGATCAACCTAGTACTTCAGAAGTACCAGTTGCACAAGGTGCACCTACTCCACAAGGAGTACCTCAACAAGAGGGAGTTGTGACTCCTAATGATGAATCCAATGTGTTGGATCACATGGAACAAGATCCTGAAGAGGGAGGACTTGTTCAAGAGGGAGTTGAGGATCAACAAGAGCTGGAACCACCTCCGCCTATGTTGAGAAGATCAACTAGGGAATCGAGACAACCCAAAAGGTGGGGTCTCTCGGAGGGTGAAACTTATTTGGTGTCATCTGAAATAGATGAACCAAGTAATATTAAAGAAGCTCTCAATAGTGCACAAAGAGAAGAATGGCTAAATGCCATGAATGAAGAACTTCATTCTATGGCAGTGAATGGTGTGTGAGAATTGTCAGATCTTCCTATTGGCTGGAAGGCCATTGGTAATAAATGGGTGTTAAAGATAAAGAAGAATTCTGATGGAAGTATCGAAAGATACAAAGCCCTGTTGGTGGCTAAGCGTTTCACACAGAAGGAAGGTATTGATTTCAAAGATACTTTTTCACCTGTTGTAAAATTCATTTCCATCATATTACTACTTGCCATTGTGGCACACTTGGATCTGGAATTACGTCAAATGGATGTTAAAACAGCCTTCCTCAATGGTGATTTGAGTGAATAGATCTATATTAGACAACCATAAGGGTTTGTCCAAGAAGGTCTTGAGGAGAAGGTTTGTAGACTTAAAAAGTCTATTTATGGTCTTAAGCAAGCTTCAAGACAATGGTAATTGAAGTTCCATCATGCAATTACAAGCTATGGCTTTGTAATGATGCATGAAAATCATTGTGTATACTTGTACTCATCAGGATCCACTTATGCTATAATGACCTTGTATGTAGATGACAACCTAATTGCAAGTAGTGGAGTTGAGTTAATAACAACCATCAAAGGATGGTTATCTTCCACTTTTGACATGAAAGACATGGGAGAAGCTTTCTTTATTTTAGGTGTCAAGATACACCGGAATAGAAAGGAACGCTTGTTAGGCCTCTCACAGGAACCTTATATTGATAAGATCCTGGAAAGGTTTAACTTAACCAACTCCAAACCCATGAATACTCCACTTGCATATGGATGCCAGATTGGAGGGGACATGTGTCCCACGACTCCAGCAGAAAAGGAAGAAATGACAAACATACTATACTTGAGTGCTATAGGTTCCTTAATGTATGCCTTGTTGTGTACAAGGCTTGACATTAGCCAAGCAGTTGGCTTATTAGCTCGATATTCTTCAAACCCTGGAATGCAGCATTGGAAGAGTGTCAAGAGGATTCTACGGTACCTTAAAGGTACTAAAGATTATTGGCTATGCTATCAAGGCAAGAAGCTTGATTTGCATGGTTACTCTGATGCTGATTGGGGTGGAGATCGTGACTCCATTAAATCTACATCTGGTAATGTATTTCATGCTAATGTGCTTGGTCTTTTCACAGTACTTGGGATCTTTGGTGTAAGCCATGACCGCCATACTATCACTGTAAATAGTAATAGGCCTTTCCACCATGATCTGAGATTCCAAGTTCTTAAGAAAGAATCCAAGCCAAAGGGCTTCTTGTACAGCTGAGACACATGAGATAAACTCAGCCTCCATGGTTGACAATGTTGTACAAGTTTGTTTAATGGTGGGGCTACTATATGGTGTAGTAATTCGTAAGGGATGCAATTGAAGAGGGTGAAGTTAAAATAGAGTACGTATCTACAGACCCGATGGTGGCAGATCCTTTTACTAGCCACCACTTGTATTTGCTAGACATGTCAAAGTAATGGGTTTTAATATATTGTAATTAAGTTGGATGTACTTCACCACTTTGGTGTCACACATGTATTCTATGATGAATGATTAATAAAGTTGTTTGTTTGTCATCATCTAATTTGTTCAATCTTTATGTTTTCACAACGAAAATTAGAACATGTGAAACATAGACATTAGAAATGGTTTTCTCACACGAACCTTTCACCCTTAATCTTGTGTAGACTTAAGGATGAGACTAGCTACGGACTCAATGTATGTTGTTTCTTAAATGAAGCATGTTACTTGGTAAAGTAATACTTGAGTGGGAATCATGAACCAACCCATGACACCATAGCCTCTTGTCGCCTTGATTATGTAAATCAAGATGAGATGACTAAGTTTCATCGAGTTTGTATGACCACCATACATCCTAGTCTATGATTGGTGTAAGCATTGGCTTACTTGATAACATTTCATGGATTGTGACATGTCCTCCTTTTAATTGATAAGGGGAGTACACTTTTGGTGTTTTAAGAGGGAGAAAAATGACACATCTCCCAACTTAAGTGGACATCATTCCGAGTGGGAATGGTGTAAGTAAAACATCAAATAGTGTTCATTTAGAACTTCAGTGTTCGATAACCATGAAATGCGACCAAAGAAGAATTTAAGTCACTTGTCTTTGTTCATACTTAGTGTGAGGTTCTTTGGTTTAGACTCTTAGTTACTTTGACTCGCTATTAGGAAATTGTATCAATAAAACTACTTTGATTGGTTGTTGAAGGTCTTAGAAGAAAAGACTGGAATATCCTCCATTTGGGTAGTTGAGTTGGTACAATGACCTAAGTAGTTTAAGTTGATAGGAAAGACACCGTTTTTTATGATACACATGCTCTAAATTTAATCTTGGGCCCAAATACTATGTGTAGTATGATTTAGATTGAATTATGAGTACTTGTGAATGAGATCTCAACTTCTTAATACAATCATGAATTTCAAATGGTTGAAATTCAAGAAAATGACTGATTGTGATTAAGTGAAGTGTATCATTGTGTCTGGGGTCTGTAAAGGCACCACTTGATGAGTTCAAGTGAGTTTGAAGAAGTTCAAGCATGTTTGATGAGTTCAAATAATACATCGTTGCTTGATTGGTTCAAGCATGTTGTTACTTTGAAGAGGACAAGCTTTCATTGTGAGTCTAACAACCACAATGAAAGTGATTTTATGTGTATGCCTTAAGGTCGCACCCTTAACTCTACTTGTGTGAATGTACTTGTTTACTTTGGCCTACATATGTGTTAAAGAGATTTTATTTGAGTGGGAGTTCACAATCAAAAGATAACTTAGTGCGAGTGGGAGTTTGTTGGAATTCTTAGCGCACCAAGTCCTTTTGAGCTCATCTCAAATGGAGAAGTGATTTCATCTCAAAGTGAGCTGAAATGAGTTCTATGGAATTCAACTATGTGAATTGTGGCTATATGGATGTCACCACCTACCCCGTCAGACACCTTCCGGGCCCGGCGGGAAGCGGTTGCCGGTCGGAGGGGCGGTGGTGAGCAAGGTGGAACCAGGATCGCGCAGCTAATTCGAGATTATTTCGCGGGCCTTTAACTAACCCAGTAGGTCCCTTTCTAACAACAGATCAAATATAACAATTCATACACAGAAACAGATCACGACAACAGAAATAATGGGCTCCGCCCATAAACAGAATATCAGAAGCAGAATATCGAAATCAGATTATCAGAAGGAAGTCTGTTCTTTCACTACCGAACAGAGGCTTCCGCACAGATCAGCATACTCATTCAATCAGTTCAGAGCAGAACGCATATATATATATATATATATATACATAACCACAATCAATCTCAGATGAACAGACAAACCTACGATAACATGCTATCGTAATACTACATGCCAACAGAGTATCATGCTACAGAGCTATCTACGGGCAGAAGGTGCAACCGTACAAAAGTCGGGCGTCGGATAAAGAAACCGACGAGGAGCCCGAAGTCTAGGTCCAGATGCTGCTAAACCCTCAAAATAGAAAACCAGACAGCCTTGCGGAAATCCTACTCCCGGCCAGAATCCTTATCTCCTGAAAAATGTTAAGTAAGGGGTGTGAGTTTTTCTTAAAGAAAAACCCAGTAAGAGCTTAGGCAGTAGTAACGATGTTTCTTCCGACAAACCTGCAAAAACAGATCAGAGCAGATATACATACAGATAGCAAATATACAGATCAGAACATATGCAGAAATAAATGATGTGTGCACAACATCCGAATGTAACGGATCATGGCTAGATCTTCCCCGACCATGGCTAGATCTTCCCCGGTCCCAACCGGCGACCGGCATTCGCCATGCGTCGGCATTCGCCATGCATCCAGCAAACCCCGTATGTCACGGACCATGGCTAGGTCTTCCCCGACCATGGCTAGATCTTCCCCGGTCCCAACCGGCGACCGGCATTCGCCATGCGTCGGCATTCGCCATGCATCCACTCACAGAACAGAACATACCGGAATGATGCGAACCATAGGCCGTACGGTCCTCAAGGGATTGTAACCCTATCTCGGACTGGTCCCCTATGCGAACGCCATCCGTTGTGCCGTATCCCAGTTAGTTCGGGTCACACAGACACACGAACCACGACACCGAAGCAAAGCTGTACCTGCGCACCGTTACTCCTACCATGGGACTAGCCTTGGGGCTCCACTATCCCGATCTAAGACCGAAGTCAGAGACCGAGGCCCAAGACTTGCCTCAACCATCCTACATTATACTAATATAGGTAGGTCGAACCCTTACCTCGAATTGAAAGCAAACGCAACCGTAGAGGGTAGCAGCCAAGCACCAACACCAATCTTCTTCCTTACCCAACCTCAATCCTTGCTTCACAAACCACCTAACATTTCACACACTTTCCACATTACACTTTTATTGAACACAACAATATCCATTGACAATTGGACCTCACTCCAAGACTTAAAGTTGCTCAAAAACATTGTCTAAACATGCTTGAAACCTTAAACCACACAAAACACATGCTTCCACAATCCACCACAAACCCGGATGAACATTGCCTTAGGTATATAATCGAAGCATATTTGGACAATGTTCCAATTATCAATATTGCTCTAAACATACCCAATAACAACAATTTGGATTGAATTCAACAATACAACACACTTCAACTCTCCACCATAAAACCTATGAGTTTTCTCTTAGCTCATAGATTAAACCATTGTTGGACCTTTCACCAAGTATTAATGTTGTTCCAAAACTACCCAACAACACTAATTTGAGGTCAATTTAACACACCCCAAAATTCGTTCATCCTAGGTCATGAACCCTAGTTTCGAATTTCCTTCAATTCATGCTCAATTCGTGTTATCACGTGTGTTTCTATCTCTAATCCAACATAGAAACACTACAACTAACTCAAATGAATCAAGAGATCATGAAAATGCCAACCTCACAATTTGGGCAATTTCCCAAATTCATCCACAAAGTGTTGTTGAACTGAAACCTTTGTTGATTCGTTGTTCTTGTAGTGATTCCCGCACGAATCCACCGTTTCCACGCACCAAAGAGTCCAAAATCACTTGGATAGGAGCAAAACCGAATTGGGAGAGAGTTTGGCGTATTTTCGGAACTGAAAACGCGAAAATGAGGTTGAAAACGCGTTGCTCGACTTAAATAGCCGGCCCAGGCGACGGTCAGGCGACCCGATTCCCCAATCAGGCGATCGCCTGACCCCTGAAGAACACCAGTCCAGGTGCCCAGGCGAAGACCAGGCGACCCAGTTCCTCAAGCGGGCGATCGCCTGGTCCAGGCAGACCCAACCTCGGCCAGGCATCCAGGCGAGAGCCAGGCGAGCCTCTTCCCAGTGCAGGCGATCGCCTGGTTCCAGGAAAACACAATCTCGGCTGCTGTCCAGGCGAAGCGCAGCGAACCAATTCCTCGTTCGGGCGATCGCCTGGACCCAGAACTCACAAAATTCAGCCTTAAAGTGAACTTAACCAAAACCATAACAAAACAATTCCACTCCCACAACAACAACAACAAAACAACAAATATCAAACTCCACAAATTACAAATTTAAACATACCTCCAGAACTCTATTCATCGGAGATTGTTGCCGGAAAAGGTGGGGTGTAACATCCTCCCCCCCTTAAGACTCTTGGCCCTCCAAGAGTTCCTTAAGGCGTTGGTACTCCTGAGGGTAGCGTTCAATCATATCCTTCTCCGTCTCCCAGGTTGCCTCTTTGTCAGAATGGTGCGACCATTGCACCTTCACCATGGGTATTAACCTGCTCCTCAATTTGCGAGTATCCCTTGCTAACAAAGCAATTGGCACCTCTTTGTAAGACAAGTCAGGTTCCAATTGCACTTCCTCAACTGGAATCGTTTGCGTCGGATCCATGATACACTTTTTGAGCATGCTTACATGAAACACATTATGCACAGCTGATAAGCTCTCCGGTAGCGCCAAACGATAAGCTACCTTTCCAATTCTTTCTAAAATATCGAATGGGCCAATATACCTCGGAGCTAGCTTCCCTTTTCGACCAAATCTCATTATTCCCTTCATTGGTGCCACCTTCAACCATACTTTGTCACCGACTTCAAACTCCAAGTCGCGGCGCCTTACATTCACATAAGTGTGGTTCTATCATTTGCCGCTTTCAATCTTGCCTGAATTGTTTTGATCTTTTCGTGGTCTCCTCAATCAATTCCGGACCAAGTTCAATCTTATCGGCGGTTCGGACCAACGGTGAGGTGTCATACATCTCCGTCCATAAAGAGCCTCGTAAGGTGCCATTTTGATTGTACTCTGGTAACTATTGTTATACGAGAACTCTATGAGCGGTAGATGTTGATCCCAATCACCTCCGAAATCAATCGCAGTGTTGCTCCTCTATGAGCGGTAGATGTCCTCCGAAAGTAGCTCCTCGGCATGTCCTAGTCACCCTCTCGGATTGCCCATCAGTTTGTGGGTGATACGCGGTACTAAGGTGCAACCGGGTACCAAAAGCTCGATGGAAAGCATTCCAGAAATGGGCTGTAAACCTTGGATCCCGATCTGAAACTATAGAATCCGGTACACCGTGCAACCGCACGATCTCTTTGATGTAGAGTCGTGCTAACTTGTCCAACGGGTCGGTGACTTTAATGGGCAAGAAATGTGCACACTTAGTCAAACGATCCACAATCACCCAAATGGCATCATGACGTGCTCTCGTAGTGGGTAATCCGGTAAGAAAATCCATAGTCACGTTTCCCCACTTACGAACTGGGATAGGTAACGTCTGAAGTGTGCCCGCGGGCTTCTGATGTTCAACCTTTACCTGTTGGCAAGTGGTACACTTTGCCACACGCTCAGCAATATGCCTCCTCATACTTGGCCACCAGAAATGTGACCTCAAATCGTGATACATCTTTTCACCGCCCGGATGAAAACTTAAAGCTGTTATTATGAGCTTGATCCAAAATCTCATCTCTAAGAGCCACATCATTCGGCACGTACAAACGCCCTTTGAAGTATAGCAATCCTTGCCTATACTCAAAGAATGGACGCAATGCTCCTTTAGCTTCTCCAGAAACCTGTTTCAAACTCTGATCTCTCATCTGGAATTCTCGGATCCTGTCGATCCAAGAAGATTGAACTCTCAACACAAATACCTGCTCTTGCTCCTGTAGCTGCCAACGGTGCCATAAGGCAGTCAGGTCCGTATGCTCTGTTCGGTTTCCAGGTTCTCCACCTCTCACTATCCCGGTGTATGCCCTACTCAAGGCATCAGCCACCGTATTCCCTTTGCCTGCGGTGTACTCGATACTACAGTCGTAGTCTTTCATGTACTCGAGCCACCTTCTTTGGCGCATATTCAGATCTTTCTGCGTGAACAAGTACTTCAAGCTCTTATGATCAGTGAAGATTTGAAATTTGTTTCCCAACAAATAATGCCGCCATTGCTTGAGTGCATACATAACCGCAGCAAGCTCCAAATCATGAGTGGGGTAGTTTTCCTCATGTGGTCGCAACTGTCGCGACCCATAAGCAATTACCTGCTGGTTTTGCATAAGCACACACCCCAGACCTGTTCGTGAGGCATCAGTATAAATGACATAAGGCTGAGACAGGTCAGGTAGAACCAGAATCGGTGCCTATGTTAGTCTACACTTGAACTCTTGAAAGCTCTTCTCACATTCATCCGACCATACAAACGCCTTACCCTTCTTTGTCAGTTGTGTGAGTGGAGAGGCAAGAACCGAGAAGGCTGGTGCAGAACTTACGATAGTAACCAGCTAACCCGAGAAAACTACGGATATCCTTTCTTGATCGGGGTTGCCTCCACTCTTGTACAGACTTGACCTTCTCCGGGTCGACAGAAATCCCGTTCTCATTGATGATATGCCCGAGAAATGCTACCTCGCGCAACCAGAAATCACACTTCGAAAACTTTGCATACAGCTGATTGTTAGACAAAGTTTCCAAGGCAATTCTCAAGTGCTCTCGATGTGCATCCTCATCCAGTGAATAGATGAGTATATCATCAATGAAGACTACCACGAAATTGTCCAAGTAGGGACGAAAAACCTCATTCATCAAATTCATGAAAGCTGCCGGGGCATTTGTCAGCCCAAAAGGCATGACAGTGTACTCATAGTGACCATAACGCGTGCGAAAAGCAGTTTCGGAATGTCCTCTTCCTTCACACGCATTTGGAAATAACCGATCGGAGATCAATCTTTGAGAACACTTTAGCTCCTCGGAGCTGGTCGAACAGATCGTCAATCCGTGGTAACGGATATTTGTTCTTATTTGTCACCGCATTCAACCTCCTGTAATCAATACAGAGTCTAAGCGTTCCATCCTTCTTCTTAACAAATAACACCGGGGCTCCCCACGGTGATCTGCTCGGTCGGATAAACCCCTTATCCAACAACTCATCCAACTGCTTCTTCAATTCCTTCATCTCAACTATCGGCATGCGATACGGAGGAATGGAGATAGGTGTAGCTCCGGTCTGTAACACTATCTCAAAAATCACCTCCCGCTCGGGTGGCATACCTGGTAACTCTTCAGGAAACACCTGCGGAAAGTATCTAACAATCGGAATTTTATCAAGTTCCAACCGCGTACCTGCATCGTTGAGTCCAAAGTACTCGCCTTCATCCGTCACAGGTAATTTCTCCATTACCTGAAGCTCCATGCTATTCTGAACAATCTCTACATCTGAGGGGGGAACAAGTGGTAATACTTGATCCGACACCACTAACTGTCGCTGCGCACAATCTATCCGTATGGAATGCTCCGAGAGCCAATCCATACCCAGAATCACATCATAATGTGATGTATCCAACACCAACAAGTCAGAAGAAATCTGTCGCTCACCAATAGTTAACATGCAACCCTTGATAAGCTCATTACTGAACAGATACTGACTCCCGACGGTTCGTACCAGGAATACTTGAGACAGATGAGTCACAGGAAGTTGCAAAGACTTTGCACACCTCTGTGACACTATAGAAATCGAAGCACCTGTGTCAAAAAGAGCACGAACAGAAATACCATTCAGAAACACCATACCTGCTAGTGCTCCTTTCTGAGCCGCATCACCACGCTCAATCTGAAACACTCGTCCCTGCCTTGCCTGCTGGTGCGCTGGCGGCGGGGCCTGCTGTAGTGGTGGCCGCATCTGCGGTGGTCGGGGTCGTGGTCCAAATCGAGGAACACCACGCCCACGAGGAGCATAACTCTGAAACCCTTGTGGCCTTGCAACTCCCTGAGTCGCCATCAGAGGACAATCTCTGATCATGTGGTCAGTAGACCCACATCGGTAACACATACCCTTCTCCCTATAACAAACCGGGCCGGTGTGGCTCCGGTCACAAGTCTGACAGTACCAAGGCTCTGCTACCTTTGCCTTCCCCTTGCCTTTATCCTTCGATCCAAGCCCACCAGAGTTACCGCCGGTTCTGCGGTGTTGTGCAGGTCCACCACGTCCAGATCCTCTAACTCCACCAATGACAATCCCCGTCGATCTCAATGGCTGTGTCACCGAAGCTGTATCCAAGTCCTCATTCTCAATCTTTTGTGCCTTCTGCACAGCCTCATGGTACCTATCAATGTTCAACGGTGCCAAGTACTTCCTGATGTCTTGCTTTAACCCTCTCATGAATCTCTTTGCCTTGGCCTCCTCATCGGTGTTGTAATGAGGCACATAACGCACTAAGCGTTCAAACTCGTGCCCATACTCCGCAGATCCTGCTTCCCTGAGTCAAGGTATCAAACTCCAATTGCCGCCTATCTGTCGCGGCATAACCAATCCACTTCTCATGAAACAAGTGAGAAAAT
This sequence comes from Stellera chamaejasme, assembly GCA_024586325.1. Classification (NCBI taxonomy): domain Eukaryota; kingdom Viridiplantae; phylum Streptophyta; class Magnoliopsida; order Malvales; family Thymelaeaceae; genus Stellera; species Stellera chamaejasme. The sequence goes on along the minus strand of CM044981.1, from coordinate 49,609,471 downwards.
TCATCCCACGTCATACCCGGGTCCTTCAACTTCTTACGCACAAAGTCGGCCTTCCGAGTGGCCATAGTGGTCTCCCACCAATCATACGCCCAGTCCCGCAAATAGAAGGTAGCCAAAGGCACCATCTCATTTGCCGGGAAACCAAGTCTGCCAAGCAACCTGTCCATGTCCTTATACCAAGTCTCCGCCGAATCCATTCCACCCTTGCCCGAAAAACGGGGTGGTTTGAATCGCTCGAACCGCTCCATCAAAGAAAGCTTATCAGAGCTGGTCGCACTGTCAGATTTGAGCCTCTGGGCTCCCGGTATCTCAACAACAGAATCGGGCCTAGCCCGCACTCTCCCTCGACGGGGCTGTGGGTCGACTTCCGCACCTAGATTCAGATTCCTCTCTTCCGTATCCACATGCTCTTCAAACTGCACATCATCCGCCTCAACGTCCTCCTCATGAGCCTGATAGCTAGGATCGGTCGATCCTACCGCAGTAGGCTGAGAACTCATAACATGTGTACTTCCTTGTTCTTCAACTCCTGTTCCTGCCCACATGTTATTGAGCAGTACAGTCATTTGCCCCAACACTTGGGCCATCTGTTCCGGATCAGGTCTCAATTGCGGCTGAGCTGGTGCCGCTCTTCGCTGAGGTCTCCCTCGACCTCTACCTCTTCCTCTATTCGCATCCCGAGCAGGATTCCCTCCTCCTGCTTCATCATTCAACGCTCGAGTCCGTCGAGTGTTGACCATTTACTGAAATTCCAGAACATAAAGGGTTCACTGAACGGTTAGCATTACCTACACCGGTAATCCTATCAGCTCTGTAGCATGAATGCAATGCATGATGCAAATCAATTCTCAAAATTACTTATACAAAACAATCCCTTATAACCCGTGGTACTGCTTAGGAATAACACACTTCTCACTCGGCATCCACCGTCTGTTTTTAACGAGAGAGGTAATTTAAATTACCATCATGCACCTTACGGCATCTCATCCCCCAGGCACCTCTTGATGCACCAGAGTCAATTACTGGTGTCCTACGCAGTAACCACAGACAGTACCAAGTCACAAACTACCAGTACCAATGAAATCATCTCTTGGTTGTTCTCAAGTGTATTTAGACAAACCGCCTACTGTTCCACTTACCATTCCAATATGGTTCTTGTGAGGAGGTGGCCAGTCTCATCACACAACCATCCTGGAATCGATCAGTCGACCAGGGCTGTCCGTCCTAACACACCCTTGACCCAACCAATTAACCATGCTCTGATACCAAATTGTCACCACCTCCCCCGTCAGACACCTTCCGGGCCCGGCGGGAAGCGGTCGCCGGCCGGAGGCGGTGGTGAGCAAGGTGGAACCAGGATGGCGCAGCTAATTCGAGATTATTTCGCGGGCCTTTAACTAACCCTTGATAGGTCCCTTTCTAACAACAGATCAAATATAACAATTCATACACAGAAACAGATCACGACAACAGAAATAATGGGCTCCGCCCATAAACAGAATATCAGAAGCAGAATATCGAAATCAGATTATCAGAAGGAAGTCTGTTCTTTCACTACCGAGCAGAGGCTTCCGCAGATCAGCATACTCATTCAATCGATTCAGAGCAGAACGCATATATATATATATATACATAACCACAATCAATCTCAGATGAACAGACAAACCTACGATAACATGCTATCGTAATACTACATGCCAACAGAGTATCATGCTACAGAGCTATCTACGGGCAGAAGGTGCAACCGTACAAAAGTCGGGCGTCGGATAAAGAAACCGACGAGGAGCCCGAAGTCTAGGTCCAGATGCTGCTAAACCCTCAAAATAGAAAACCAGACAGCCTTGCGGAAATCCTACTCCGCTGGCCCAGAATCCTTATCTCCTGAAAAATGTTAAGTAAGGGGTGTGAGTTTTTCTTAAAGAAAAACCCAGTAAGAGCTTAGCGTAGTAACGATGTTTCTTCCGACAAACCTGCAAAAACAGATCAGAGCGAGATATACATACGAGATAGCAAATATACAGATCAGAACATATGCGAAATAAATGATGTGTGCACAACATCCGAATGTAACGGATCATGGCTAGATCTTCCCCGACCATGGCTAGATCTTCCCCGGTCCCAACCGGCGACCGGCATTCGCCATGCGTCGGCATTCGCCATGCATCCAGCAAACCCCGTATGTCACGGACCATGGCTAGGTCTTCCCCGACCATGGCTAGATCTTCCCCGGTCGCGCCGGCGACCGGCATTCGCCATGCGTCGGCATTCGCCATGCATCCACTCACAGAACAGAACATACCGGAATGATGCGAACCATAGGCCGTACGGTCCTCAAGGGATTGTAACCCTATCTCGGACTGGTCCCCTATGCGAACGCCATCCGTTGTGCCGTATCCCGGTTAATTCGGGTCACACAGACGCACGAACCACGACACCGAAGCAAAGCTGTACCTGCGCACCGTTACTCCTACCATGGGACTAGCCTTGGGGCTCCACTATCCCGATCTAAGACCGAAGTCAGAGACCGAGGCCCAAGACTTGCCTCAACCATCCTACATTATACTAATATAGGTAGGTCGAACCCTTACCTCGAATTGAAAGCAAACGCAACCGTAGAGGGTAGCAGCCAAGCACCAACACCAATCTTCTTCCTTACCCAACCTCAATCCTTGCTTCACAAACCACCTAACATTTCACACACTTTCCACATTACACTTTTATTGAACACAACAATATCCATTGACAATTGGACCTCACTCCAAGACTTAAAGTTGCTCAAAAACATTGTCTAAACATGCTTGAAACCTTAAACCACACAAAACACATGCTTCCACAATCCACCACAAACCCGGATGAACATTGCCTTAGGTATATAATCGAAGCATATTTGGACAATGTTCCAATTATCAATATTGCTCTAAACATACCCAATAACAACAATTTGGATTGAATTCAACAATACAACACACTTCAACTCTCCACCATAAAACCTATGAGTTTTCTCTTAGCTCATAGATTAAACCATTGTTGGACCTTTCACCAAGTATTAATGTTGTTCCAAAACTACCCAACAACACTAATTTGAGGTCAATTTAACATTCCCCCAAAATTCGTTCATCCTAGGTCATGAACCCTAATTTCGAATTTCCTTCAATTCGTGCTCAATTCGTGTTATAAAGTGTGTTTCTACCTCTAATCCAACATAGAAACACTACTACTAACTCAAATGAATCAAGAGATCACGAAAATTCGAACCTCACAATTTGGGCAATTTCCCAAATTCATCCACCAAGTGTTGTTGGAGTGAATCCTTTGTTGATTCGTCGTTCTTGTAGTGATTCCCGCACGAATCCACCGTTTCCACGCACCAAAGAGTCCAAAATCACTTGGATAGGAGCAAAACCGAATTGGGAGAGAGTTGGGAGTATTTTCGGAGTTGAAAACGCGAAACTGAGGTTGAAAACGCGTTGCTCGACTTAAATAGCCGGCCCAGGCGACGGTCAGGCGACCCGATTCAACAATCAGGCGATCGCCTGACCCCTGAAGAACACCCGTCCAGGTGCCCAGGCGACCCAGTTCCTCAAGCGGGCGATCGCCTGGTCCAGGCAGACCCAACCTCGGCCAGGCATCCAGGCGAATGCCAGGCGAGCCTCTTCCCAGTGCAGGCGATCGCCTGGTTCCAGGAAAACACAATCTCGGCTGCTGTCCAGCGCGGCGCAGGCGAACCAATTCCTAGTTCGGGCGATCGCCTGGACCCAGAACTCACAAAATTCAGCCTTAAATGAACTTAACCAAAACCATACCAAACAAATCCACTCCCACAACAACAACAACAACAAAACAACAAATATCAAACTCCACAAAATACAAATTTAAACATACCTCCAGAACTCTATTCATCGGAGATTGTTGCCGGAAAAGGTGGGGTGTAACAAAGTATAGAGGCATGATTATGGAAAACACATCATGCTATGAATCTCTAAATCTACAACTACATGGAGTAGTAAAAAACAAACTTGTACAACATTGTCAACCATGGAGGTTGAGTTTATCTCATGTGCCTCGGTTATACAAGAAGTCCTTTGACTTGGCTTCCTTATTAAGAACTTGGAATCTCGTATCATGGTGGAAAGGCCTATTACTATTTACAGTGATAGTATGGCGGCCATGGCTTACACAAAAGATCTCAAGTACCATAGAAAGACCAAACACATAAACACGAAATACAATTTCATGAGGGATGCAATTGAAGATGGTGAAGTCAAAATTGAGTACATATCTACAGACCTAATTGTGGCAGATCCTCTAAGTAAGCCATTATCACCACTTGTATTTGCTAGACATGTCAAAGCAATGGGTCTTCATAGATTGTAATTAAGTTGGATGCACTTTACCACTTTGGTGTCACACATGTATTATATGATGAATGATTAATAAAGTTGTTTGTTTTTCATCATCTAATTTGTTCAATATTTATGATTTCACAACGAAAATTAGAACATGTCAAACATCATTAGAAAGGGTTTTCTCACACGAACCTTTCACCCTTAATCTTGTGTAAACTTAAGGATGAGACTAGCTATGGACTCAATGTATGTTGCTTTTTAAATGAAACATGTTACTTGGTAAATTAATACTTGAGTGGGAGTCATGACCCAACACATGACACCTTAGCCTCTTGTCGCCTTGATTATGTAAATCAAGAAGAGATGACTAAGTTTCATCGAGTTTGTATGACCACCATACATCCTAGTCTATTATTGGTGTAATTGTTGGCTTACTTGATAACATTTCATGGATTGTGACATTTCCTCCGTTTATTTGATAAGGGGTGTACACTTTTGGTGTTTTAAGAGGGAGAGAAATGACACACCTCCCATTCTTTAAGTGGACATCATTCCGAGTGGGAGTGGTGTAAGTAAAACATCAAATGGTGTTCATTTGGAACTCTAGTGTTCTATAACCATGAAATGAGACCAAAGAAGAATTTTAAGCAAGTTGTCTTTGTTCTTGCTTGGTGTGAGCTTTTTTGATTCAGACTCTTTGTGACTTTGACTTGCTATTAGGAAATTGCATCAATAGAATTACTTTGATTGGTTATTGAAGGTCTTAGAAGAATAAGACTGGAATATCCTCCATTTAGGTAGTTGAGTTGGTAAAATACCCTATGTAGTTTAAGTTAATAGGAAAGACATTGTTTTGATGATACACATACTCTAAATTTAATCTTGGGCCCACATACTATGTGCAATATGATTTAGATTGAATTATGAGCACTTGTGAATGAGATCTCAGCTTCTTAATACAACATGGATTTCAAAATGGTTGAAATTCAAGAAAAAGACTGATTGTGATTAAATGAAGTGTATCAATGTGTCTGGGGTCTGTAAAGACACCACTTGATGAGTTCAAGTGAGCTTGAAGAAATTCAAGCACATTTGAGAAGTTCAAACAACACACCGTTGCATGGTGAGTTCAAGCATGTTGTTTTTAGAGGACAAGTTTTCATTGTGAGTCTAACAACCACAATGAAAGTGATTCTATGTGTATGTGCTTGTGTGAATGTGCTTGTTTTGTTTTTGGCTTATATGTGTTAGAGAGATTTTGTTTGGGTGGGAGTTGACAATCAAAAGATAACTTAGTGCGAGTGGGAGTTTGTTGGAATTCTTGGCGCACCAAGTTCTTTTGAGGTAGTACTTGAACTCAAGAAGCTAAGTGTGAGCCCAAAGAAAGCTAAAAATAGTTTGCCTTAGATCAATGCAGCTAGAAGTAGCTGTACTTAGCTCATCTCAGCTGGAAGAAATCTAAGAGTGGTTTCCCTCAGCTCATCTACAGCTAGAAGTAGTTGGACACAGCTCAAGTCAGCTCAAGTTATCTCAATGAGCTCAATTTGAGCTCACACTAGCTGGGTGTAGCTAGACTCAGCTCAAAGTGAGTTCACTCCAGCTAGAAGTAGCTGTGTGCAGCTCAACTCAAGCTCAAGTTAACTAGAAATAGTTAACACCAACTCAAGTTGACTAGAAGTTAAAAGATGAGAGAGAGAGAGAGGTAGAGAGAGAGAGTTCTCCAGCAGGGGGCGTGAACATTGGAAGGGTCGCAGGGGTTCGATTCCGTGTAATGAGTTCATCAATGTGGTCGACAAGGTTGCCACTAGCTTCTTCTTTACGAATTTTCCAGAGGAGTGGTCAAGGCAGAGTATGTGGAAGCACTTCCTGTTGTTTGGACATGTGGTTGACATCTTCATTCCTTTAAGAGATCCAAGAAAGGGCAGAGGTTTGGTTTTGTGAAATATAAGAAGGTGAAAGATGCTGAGTCACTAGCGAAACAGATACAATCGGTTGCGGTTGGGGCAGAAAAGCTTCTTGTCAATGTTGCTAAGTTCAAACGAAGGAATGAGGGGGCAAGAGTGGAAACAGGACATCGACAGGGGGGAGCTACAACCGTTCGTGAAGTTGGCCAGAGAACAATCCAGTCTTCTGTCAGACAAAGATCATACGCTGTTGTCGTCAAAGAGGTTCAAATGCCGATTCCATCTCCATTAGTGGACACAATACATACGCATACAGTGGTAGCTCCGAGTAGATTGAAAGATAAGGAGTGGTTGGGAAGGTGTGTAGTAGGAGAAATCAAACACGCTGCTCTCCTTGGTAAAGTGAAAGACTTGTTGGAGGAAGAAGGTTACCTAAGCTGCACTGCAAGGTATCTCAGAGGACTGAGAGTTCTTATTGAATGTTCTTCGGAGGAGGGGGCAGAGAGTCTTATCAAGGGTAGTAACAAACTCCTCGATTGGTTCAAGGAGGTTGTCCCATGGAGTTTGGACAAGGAGCTGCAGAGACCTAGCCGGATCATTTGGCTGAATATTTCTGGGGTGCCAATTCATGTATGGCACTCTGAGACTTTCCAGAGGATAGCTAGTCAGTGGGGGGAAGTCGTGGAGGTGGAAGAACTTACTAGCCAAAGGGAACAACTCCACATTGGAAGAGTATGCATCCTTACAAAACTGGCAGAGATGATAAGTGCCGTGGTGAACGTCAGAGTGGAAGATCAAGTGTTCAAGGTGAGAGTGGTTGAGGATCCAGTAGATGTTGTCGATTTTGGGCATAGGTACGTCTCTCCATTTAGTTTGGATGAAACGGACGTCGAGGTAGAGGATGAAGACGAATGGAACTCGGTGGAAGGATGGGTGGCGAAGGGTGACTCAGACACCGACTCAGTTTCCGAGTGGAGGTTGACTGGGAACGGCCACGATGCACCTCTGGATGCAGGCTTCCTGTCTCTGACAAAAAGTGGTGAAAGTGAGAACTCAGGCGACTTCTCCAGCGCCGACGCTCAGGGGAAAAAGGTAGAGGATATCGAAGGGAAAGTCAGAAGCCAGGGGGAACAGAAGGAAGAAAGTGAAGGAGACGGCGGCCAGGTAGGAAGGGTGGGTTCGGAGGTCGAGGTAACAGGGAGCGTACCTGGTAAAGAGGATGGGAACTACGTTGCAAGGGATGATCTCGGTGCGACTGGTTTGGTGAGGCAAATGGGCTTGACCCAAGCCTAACTGGCGGGAAACTGGGCTTCGAGCGGATGGGCTTGGAGTTGAGGCGAAAACATGAATTGGACTCCTCAAATAGAGCTGCGACAACTGGGCTTGGTGCGGCTGGACTTGGTGCGGCCCAACAGGATGTAAATGTGGATCTTGACAACACAAGTCCCAAGCCCAAAGAATTTACCGGAGTCAATTTTTCTGAGAGGGGGTCTTTTCCCTCGACTTCTGCAGGATCACAGGTGCTTTGGGTTCGACGGGAGACTATCGATGACGTCAACGACACCGCGTCAAGTCTTTCTGAATCTAAACCTGAAGGTTGCGAACTTAAGTCTCTCGTCAAAACGTCAGAAGCAGTGAGGGTCGTGGAATGGGCAGGTCCAATAACCCGTCGAACCAGCCGAAGGTACACTTCCCAATCAGTGCAGAAGTTGGCTCACGAGAAACAGCAAATGGGAGGACTGGGTGTATGGGTTTCTTTAAGGAAGGTGAAGAAGGCTGCTTCAGTAAGGCAGGACACAGAAGACCATGAGCCGGAGGAAAAGTCATTGAGGAAGGGGAGGAGTGAACCCACCCTATCGGACTCATCGCGGGGGATGAGGGCGATAGGGCTAACGGCTTCGGTAGAGGAAACTCAAGACTCTATGGTGCTAGAAACTCCAGAAACCAGAGCACAACGAATTGGAGCATCAGGAGAAGGGAGACAGTGCTCTTAGCGAAGGTTCAGATAGCAGGTGACTCTGGGTGTGGTAAATGAAAATCTTAACTTTGAACATTAGAGGAATGAGGAGTGGAGACAAGTTGAGAGAGCTAAAGAAGCTAATAGCTAAGGAAAAGTTAGCTATTTTGGCTATGCAAGAAACTATACTTTCTAAGGAGGTGGGGGATAGGATTAAACAGATATGGGGGCATAGTGAATTTGGATTTGCTCAGCAATTAGCCCAAGGTAGGTCAGGGGGTCTATTATTTTTTTGGACCAAGGAAGCGTGGGTTACAGAGATGATCATTTCGGGAGTCGGGTATTTGGGGCTAGTGGGTCGTTGGAAGGGCAAGCAAAGGAAGGTCTTGTTACTGAATATTTATGGGCCTCGTCTTACAAGTCAGAAACGTGAGCTTTGGTCGGAATTAACCACTGTTCTAAATGGTCATTCTGAGGAAGTTTGCTTGATTGGAGATTTTAATGTGGTTAGAAAGTCATGTGAGAGAAAGGGTTGCAGATTTCAACCCTTAAGAGCTGCAGATTTTAATTCTTTCATCCTGAATAATAATATCCAAGAAGTGAAGCAAGGTGGTCGTAGGTATACTTGGGTAAGTAGTGACGGGTTGAAGATGAGCAAGTTGGACAGATTTCTGGTAAATGAGCCCTTTTTTGAGGACTGGCCAGAGATGTCCGCAGTGGTGCAGGACAGAGTTTTTGCGGATCATTGCCCAGTTCTACTAAAGGCAGGGTCGCTGGATTTTGGCGCAACTCCTTTCCATTGTTTTGATACTTGGTTGACGGCCGAAGGCTTTGGGGAGGTGGTGAGAACAGGATGGGAGGAGGCCCGGGTTACAGGAGCTGTTGATTTCATTCTAAAGGAGAAGATAAAAACTCTAAAGAAGAAAATTAGAGAGTGGCGGATTGTAAATAGGACAGGGTCGCAAGGGAAGATAAAGATGTTGAAGGACCAATATCTTCATTTGGAAATGAAAGCAGAGCAACAAGATTTGAGTCCAGAGGAATGGGTAACTTGGCGAGAAACAAAGGCCAGTTTTTGGAAGGAACAAAGCGTGTTGTCTAAGGATATTAAGCTAAAAGCAAGAGCGAAGTGGGCGATTGAAGGGGATGAGAATGGTAAATTCTTCCACGCGGTGGCCAAAGGAAGGAAGGAATCATTGTAAGGAAACAGCGACGGACAGACATGATTTCATCGGTCATAGATTCAAGAAGTTAAGTGTAGAGCAAGCAGGATCCTTGGAAGCGGCCTTCTCGGAGGAGGAAATTAAACAAGCAGTGTGGAGGTGTGGAGGTGGGAAAGCTCCAGGCCCTGACGGATTCAATTTTAACTTTATTAGGGCAAATTGGGAGGTCATGAAGGCAGATGTGATAGCAGCAGTGAGGAAATTCGAGAAGACTGGTAGATTTGGGGCTGGGTGCAACTCATCTTTCATTGCTTTGGTGCCGAAGGTGAAATACCCCATCCTCATATCAGACTACAGGCCGATAAGTCTGATTGGGTGCTGTTACAAAATTGTGGCTAAGCTTTTAGTAGAGTGATTGAAAGGAGTCGTGGGCGGTTTGGTAGGTGAGACTCAATCAGCTTTCACAGAAGGGAGGCAAATAACAGATGGGGTCCTGATCCTTAACGAGATCATCTCCTGGGTGAAAAAGGTAAAACGCCAAATGCTCATTCTTAAAGTGGATTTTGAAAAGGCCTATGACAGCTTGAACTGGCATTTCCTGGACTCTGTCCTTGACCAAATGAGCTTTGGGGAAAAATGGAGGAGGTGGATAGCTGGGTGCTTGGAGTCGGTCAGGATCTCGATTTTGGTCAATGGAAGCCCGACTGCGGAATGTGGGATGGAGAGGGGCTTACGACAAGGGGACCCTTGGTCCCCATTCTTATTTATCTTGGCAGTGGATAGTCTAAACCATATGATGGAGGAGGCAGTTAGGCAAGGAGTTTTTCGCCCCATTGAAGTCGGCCAAGAGAGGGTCAGTATTTCTCATCTGCAATTCGCAGATGATGCGGTTTTCTGCGGTGAGTGGTCGATGGACAATGCAAGGTCTCTGTTTATCCTGCTTCAATGCTTTGAGTTGGCATCAGGTCTTAAAATCAACATGGGAAAAAGTAGAATCTTTGGTGTTGGAGTGGAAGTGGAGGAGCTTGCTAGATTGGCAAGGTATCTCGGTTGTTCTTCAGCTTCTCTTCCGTTCACTTATCTGGGTATGCCGGTTGGTGCGAATATGAGCCGGGTGGTCAACTGGAATCCAATCGTAGAAAAAGTGGAAAAGAGACTCGGTGGTTGGAAAAAAAAACTCCTATCAATTGGCGGTCGACATACGTTGATGAACTCGGATCTTGGAAGCTTACCCCTATACTACTTTTCAGTGTTCCGTGCCCCAGTTGGAGTGGTGAGAAAAATTGAAACTCTGAGAAATAAATTCTTTTGGGGGCTTCGGGGGAGGGTAGGAAAATTATCTGGGCTAATATTAATAAGGTGTTTGGTGATAGTGCAGTAGGGGGGTTGAGAGTGGGTAGTTTGAAGGGAAATAATTTAGCTCTTCTGGGTAAGTGGAAGTGGAGGTGGTTACATGAGGTGGACCGGTTATGGATGAAGGTGGTGAGTAGTATCTATGGGGGGTCCCTGGGTCTTTAAATTTAGGTGTCACCAAGGTAGCGTGCAGTGTGTGGAAGGATATAGGAAAGGCGGAGGTGGAAGTAGAGAAATTGGGGATTGATTTTAGGAATCTGTTTAGGAGAGTGGTGGGTAGGGGGAACTACACCAAATTCTGGGAGGATGAGTGGGTGGGTGGGTGCCCGCTAAAGGAGGGATTTAGGAGGTTATATGAGTTGGAGGCAAATCAGGGCAGCTTGGTGAGCGATAAGGTTAGATAGGAGGAGAGAGAGTGGAGGTGGGAGTGGAGTTGGAGAAGACCGCCGAGGGGGAGGGCGGAAGGTCAGTTCCAGCAATTGCTGTCCATGTTACAGGGTTTCACTCCTCATCGGGAGCGTCCAGACAGATGGAGCTGGGAGCCTGCTATCGACGGTACCTTTGCGGTCAGCTACTTATCCAAGAAAATCAGTGTGAAGCTTGCGGCGAGACATGAAGGCCCGATGTGATGGTGTAACAAAGTTCCCAAGAAGGTCAATATTTTCATATGGAGAGCAACCAGAAGATACATCCCAGTGCGAGACGAGCTTCGCAAAAGAGGAGTAGAGGTGGAGTCAACCAAATGCCCGCTCTGTGCAGTGTCAGATGAGACCCCTGGCCATGTGTTGGTGCGCTGTCCCTGGGTATCGGAGATCTGGCGTGCAGTTGTAAGGTGGTGCAATACGAATGTCTCAAATTTTCAGGATGTTACGGACGTGCTCCGGGATTCTTTTCTCGCTCAAGGGTCCCCAAAAGTGGGTCAGGTGTGGCAATCTATCATTTTTGTTACGATGTGGACGTTATGGAAGGCGCGGAATAAGGTTGTGATGCAGAATTCCCCTTGGAGAGCTGCTGAAATCTTTACTGATGTACAGGTGTTATCCTTCCTTTGGATTTCTAGCAGAGACAGGAAGCTAAACCTGTCTTGGGTGGATTGGCTTCAAGACCCCCTGCTGAGAGTAGTAGATGGGGTGGGGTAGTCGGTTCGTAGGTCTTGGTTGTGTAGGGGGTGTTCTGCAAGGATATGGGCTGGTCCGTTGTTTTTTTCTGTGTTCATTGTTGGGAGGTGTTAGTTGGCTAGTGCTGTTGCCCCTATCTCAAGGGGCTATGTTTGTCTAGCCTCTCCCTTTTCGTTTTTGTTTTGGTTTTGTTCTTGGTGTCCTTGTTTCTTATACTTTCTTTGGTTAATTGAAAGAGAATTGATAGCCGGTCAAAAAAATAGTTGACTAGAAGTTCTCAACTTCAGCTCATGGTAGCAAAAAGTAGCAACTCACAGCTCAAGACAGCTAACCCCAGCTCATGTTGACTAGAAGTAGTCAACTTGAACTCAAATGAGCTAGTCTTGATGGAAAAGTGACTTTCAGCTCAAGGTGAGCTAAAATGAGCTCAATTATGTGTGATATGGCCAAATGACATATCTTTGTGATATTTTGTTATGGCCGCCCCGGAGGGAGGCTATTCTGAGCCGGTTGGCGGGAACGGCTACTCGGCCGATTGCTTCCATTGAACCGGAGTTCGGATGGACCCGATATTTGATTTTTGGTGTCCTGGTGGTGTACCGGACATTTCCGCGGAAAATATTTTTCGGGGCCGGGGGGTTGCCGTCGGACGATTTTCGGGGATTCTGGGCGGAGAAACGACTCTCGGGAGCGACCCGGGACTCAGATTTGCAGTTTGAAGGTAGTTCTGGAATCAGGGAAATATCTTACATTTTCGTGAAGAAAAATGTTCGGGGAATTTCGATTTGGGCGATTTGGCTCGGGACAAACCGAGCCGTGACACGTGGCGAGTGGTCATTGGATGGAATTTGTGACCTTATCTTATATGTGTGAGGTAAGCGTGATGTAAGGTTGATGTCATAAAACAAGTCATGTGCTTGGCACATGACTTAATATTACTTAAGAAGTAATATTTGGAAGAAATATCACAACTCACGTATCTTCTTCTTCTTCTTTCTTTGGCCGGCTCTTCTCTCTCACTCTACCACCATTGTTGCTTCCTTTCAAGCTTCAAATCCATGGTCTAAGTTGCTCCTTGGCTCGAGAGTTCAATCGGGAAGTTGATCAAGCAACTTGAGTACTACGTCTGTCGAGGTATGGTTCGATTCTATTGAGTATTTGGCAATATTGGAAAGTTGATGTTCTTGGCTTAGATCTGAGTTTTGATGGAATTGAACCGTTGGATCGTTGTGTGGTTCATATATGTTGATGTTGGGTAGGTAAGGATTAGGGAAATAACGTTGGATCGTCGGAAACACAACCCGGGTGAGAACTCACCTTTTGGCCGAATTTTTGACTGATTATGTTGGGAATTTCTGTTGAATTTGATGTGTTCTGTGGATTGATTTGGGATTATTGAAGTGAATTCTTGCATGTTCTGAATCGGTTCTGAATTCTGATGTTTCTGCGGAAATCTGTAATTTTACCGTACTTATGCCGGATTTTCGATTTTGGGTCGGGGGTGTAGTTTGGTAGTGTGGTTGGTAAAGTTGCTAATTCAGCTTGAATTGATAGATTCTGAGGTCCAGAAGGTTGAAAAAGAAAGGTTTCCGGGTTTCGGGTCGCGGTTTGAAAATTGTCCAGAATCGGTCAACTACTCTGGATTTGTGAGGTAAGGGTTTGGTTATGTTATTTTGGTAAGATAGGTATATGTTTTGTTGCACTTCTGTATTGCAGGTATTTCGGAAAATTGTGCCTAAAGGTACGTTCTGTGATCTGTAGGTGTATGCTTAGTAGCATACCACATGCAGTAACCCTACGTTTGTAGGTGTATGCCTTGTGGCATACTTTGTGCATTAACCTACGGCGATTATGGGTTCGCTACCCCAACCGGTGCACCATGCTTCTGTAATAGCTTCGGCTTCTGACTCCCTTAGAGGGAGGCTGTCGTTCCGATTTGTTATAAGGGTTTATGGAGATTTAGAATCGCACATCCTTCGGGATTCTGATCTGTTTCCTTTATATGCACGATATTCTGTACTCTGTTAAATATATTCTGTATATTGCTATCTTTCTGTTTTGCAGGGTTACTTATGCTTATCTTACCCCAAATCTTTTCCTAACACACAAGTTTACGTACCGGATCTTTTCCACAATTCCTCGATTGTAATAATCTTACCGAATCCGAAATCCCAAGTTCCAAAATCTGCAACTTCTCAGGATAACTTGAAGGATCAACTTTGTTCCACGGTTTTATTTTAAAGTGGTTCAAGTAAGGAGGTGGCCAATCTCCGTACCAAACCATACTAAAATAAAATATACAACAACGATTGTCACTACAAGTCACCACCGACGACCAATACGGTCACTTACCCGCTCCGATACCAACTTGTCACGCGCGCCACCCGAGCCCGGTTGCGGAGGCGGGGCGCCGTGTTACCAACACCCGGTACGTAATTAAGTTAATTACGTATTTAAGTTTAATTACCGGATTTTCGATAATTTCTGTTTTGGGACTTGTTTTGCATGTTTGGTAATTGTGGATTTGATTTGGTAAATTTTGGGGCAACCCGGGAAGGATTTAGAATTTATTGCGCGGCTGCACGTAATTCCCGGGAGTTGCATTTCCGAGTGACTCGGGACTTATAAATGGATAAGAAAAATGTGTTTTATGGGTTTTGGGATGTCCTGAGTAAGTGGTTAAAGTTTGGTACCAATCGGAGTAAGTTTGGTAAAAAGTTGCATTTTCGAGCTGAGCGAAAATGCAGTTCGGGTTATGTGAGAGATAGTTGGAAAATTGGATTTTTGGTAAAAAAGGAGGGATGGGGCGGATGTGAGAGGGAGGAGATAGGACATGTGTCCTCTTTTTGATGGAAGAAGAGATGGAAGGAATTGGGAAATTATGGGAAATAAATACATATATATATGTATTATGTCAATAATGCATATATATATGTATAAGTAAAGGAAAAGGGTTATAATTGGTTATTTTTGGTAGAAAGGAAGGGTATGGGGCGCATGGGAGAGATGGGAGAGGGGACACATGTCCCCTCTCAATTGAAGAAGAGAAGAAAAGAAGAAAATTATGGAATTATATATATATATAAATGTATAAGTAATAATACATATATGAAAAGAAAACATTTTAAGTCAACACTCTCACTTCATCTTCTTCCTCCATCCGTATCTCTCCCTCTCCTTGCGCCATTGTTGAGCTTGAGCTCTACAACTGATTTCCGTCAATCCGCGGCCAAACTTCAAGGTAAACCGCTTAAATCGTTCATTGGGTTGTATAGATCGATAATCTGAAGTCTGTTTTGGAAGAATCAGTGTATTTTTCAAGTTAGGAGCATTTGAATGTTTGAGTGAATAGTGTCATATGCTCCTTTGTTTAATTTTTCGGTTCCTAAGCGTTCTCGGCACTTCCTGGTGCATGTTTGATAACAGGAACGTAGGAAGAAACGCACTTTGAGGTTGTGCCGATTCGCGTCTGAAATTTTGGGTGGAATTTTTGTGGAAGAATTAGTGAAAGGTAAGGACATTTTGAATTGAGTAGAATTCTGATTCCGATAGTGTGATCGGTTCAATTAGAAGAGGCTCGGTGTGAAAGTCGTTTTTCCCGGCCGAGCCTCGGTTTTGGCGCCAATGCCAATAGCTGTTTCTGTGAATTCTGAATTGAATTGTGTATCTGTGATTGATTGTGAACAGGGAGTTGCTTTGAATTTGGGCGAAACTCTGCGAAATTTCTACCGGGACCGTCGATCAAGAAATTGGATTCGGACTTTGGTTAGAGGTAAGGGTTCAGTGTGTGTTTAGGAGTATAGGCATTGTTGTGCAGGAACCGATTGGGATTCCGATACACCTACGATGGTTATCGATGATTCGTATTGATTGACCGATGGGGGTCGCTCCCCCGAGCTGGTACCATGCTCTACCGACCGATTGTGAATGGACGCATGGCCATTGCGGTTGGACGGGCGAGATCTCGCCATGGTCCATCACGAAAAATGTTACCGTATGAATGTGAATTGTATGTGATTGTGTGTGATCGATCGCATTGCGTAGGTTGATTGTGAGATGCGTTGTGTATCGTATTCGTTATGTTTCCGTTTGCAGGTTTATGGTACCTACCGTTTAGTAAAGCTGCACCATGTCTATACTGTTCCCTTACTAAGTTCTTTCGAGAACTTACCCTTATATCTCTTGTTTCAGGAAAAGGCAAGGAAAAGCAAGTCGCCGAGCAGAGGCGAGGTTGCTTGTTTGAAAGGTTTGGTCTAGAAGCGGCGGCAGCAGTTTCACCTTTGCGCGGTTGGATTCCGTGAGACCGCCGACTGGTGGGTTCCTTTTGTATTCCGAACTTGGTTTTGGCTCTGTATAATGTACATAACTTGCATGACTAGTTTTGTAGGTTTTGGTTGTGTAAATGGTAAGATTTTATAAGTGTTAAAGTTCAGGCTCAGAATTGTTAAAGTTCGGCGTAGGTTTTCAGTTTTGGTTCGGTCGGAGGCTCGGGCGGCCCCTCCCTCGGAGTGGGCGGTCGCCTGGACCACTTCCATAGTAGGCAGGGGATCAGGCGAGGGCCGGGCGACCCCTTTCTTGGAGCAGGCGGTTGCCTGGACCCCCTGGGTTTTGGAGGCAGGCAGTCAGGTGACAGGCCAGGCGACCCGGCACCTGGAGCAGGCGGTCGCCTGGAGTCGAGCGCGAGGCCGGCGACCCCTCTCCCGAGGTCAGGCGGTCGCTGGTCCACTCAGCTTTGCGGGCAGCGAGTCGGGCGATGGTTCGGGCGACCGGGCTTGGGCCCGGGCGGTCGCCTGGACCCCGTTTTCGAAATCCTTGGTTCTTTTCAACCCCGTTCGCGTAGGTAAGTGTCTTGGGGGCTTGGTTGAACACTTTTGCTTGAGTTTAAGGTTTATGTTAAGGTTGTGAGTGAGTGAACCGTCACCGCCACCTTCCCCCTTTCCCCGGTTTGGTTCCGTTTTCTGCACGCTTCCGCGAGTGCGGGGTAGGAGGGTGGGTGGTGGGGTGACAAGTTGGTATCGAGCAGGCTTACCTAGTTGTGAATGGTCTATGTGATAGTAAGGTTGCATTTCATTGCATCATGCATGTACATATCTGAGCCAATTGGAATCTGCTGCTTTGCTAAGTTTTGATTGATTGTTACCGTAATGTTGTGTTTATATTGATTCTCGAGAAAATGGTTAACACCCGGGAAGACCGGGACCGAATGAACAAGAGAGGCGGGACGAAGATCCCGAACCTCGACCGATTGTACAACCCGCAGGGGACGGGCACCACAAGTCCCCCCTGAGCTAGTGCGAGTCTTAGAACAGATCCGGGATAGTTTGGCACTGATACTACCGGAACCAACAGACTCGAGGACAGTGCAACAACTTCGAGATATGAGTGGTAGTGGATCGGGGCGTCATGGACCCCATACTGTGACTGATAACAGCCCGTTCTCATCGAAGAGGAGGCTGAAATGCGATGAAGAGCGGAGACACCCAAGAGGTAGGAGGGTGCACCGAGAGATTGGTTTCGCTGCGGGGCGGAGTCATGATGATCATGGCCCGTCTCGGGGAAGTGCTAGTGGTCGGCGTCGCCGTCGGCAATGAGGAAGCCGAAGGGTCACATCGACCCAAAAGGCAGCGGGAAGAGAATGAGCGCCCTAGTAGGATGCTCGGCGATTCCAACGCCTGAACCCACCCCGTTTCAACGGAAAGGGTGGGCCTGAGGCGGCGGAAGTCTGGTTTCGACGGATCGACTCCATGTTTGAAAGATTGGAATTCTCATCTATTGCAATGGTATCGTTGGCAACGTACAATCTGGAGGACCGAGCTTTGATATGGTGGGAGAGTGTGAGGAACAGGCACCGGCGGAGCAGTTCGCCGGGAGAGCTTGATGCTGATATGACGTGGAATGAGTTTACTCGCTTGTTCCACGATCATTATGTGAGTGATGCTGTCGAGACTTGCGACAAGCACGGTTTGACAATTTGACTCAAGGGACTATGGCGTCTTTGGAATATGAGCACGAGTTTGACCGATTGATTCGCTATGTCCCACAGTATCATGGGATGGAAAATCAGAAGGCAAAGAGATTCATCAGAGGGTTGCGACCTAATATTCGATTGGCACTTCGACCGTTGGATATCAAGTATTATCAGGAAGCAACACAGAAGGCTCAACTGATTGAGCAAGAGGATGTTGAGAGTAGATTCATACCTCAACAGGCCGTTGGGCGTGGAAGGGGTACGAGCCCGTGGCTTCTCTCGAAACGCCGGGAGGGCACCCCAGCCTAACCCAAGCGCTAGAGGGAAGGGAGTAGCTTCACCCTCTGCTACTGTTTGTCCGACCTGTCAACGTTCTCACCCAGGCAGAGCATGCTATCGGGAGACAGGTCAGTGTTTGGGATGTGGTTCATCGGACCACTGGGTCCGGGATTGTCCTCAAGTTGCACCGAGGAGGGAGGTCGGCCAAGGTCCGAGGCCTCCATTGGGGTTACCGTTGTTTCGACCGGGGGCACCACGAGGTGGTGCCAGACCACAGTTTCCACGACCGCAGGCGCCTCCACCGCCACCGCAACCGAGATTGGGAAGAGTTTTTCAGATCGAACGCGGGGAGGCAAATCAGCAAAAGGAAGGTGAAACGGCACGACAAGGTGCCCTTAAAGGTACCATACTGTTAAATAATATTCCTGCTACTGTGTTGTTCGATACTGGTGCTTCTGTGTCCATTGTGGCTCAGAAATTCGCTAAGGCTCAACGTTTATCTGTGAGTTCTATGCCACGAGTGGCTTTAGTTAAGACTGCAGGGAGCCAGTGGTTGCTCTCTAATGATATGGTTCGGGATTGTATGATTGATTTGGGAAAACATCAGATCTTGAGTGATTTACTGGTTTTAGATATTTCGGGATATGATGTGGTTACGGGAATGGACTGGTTAGCTAAGAAGCGGAGTGCAGATTGATTGTGGGAAGCGGTAGGTGACATTACCAACTGGGAAGGTACTTCAATACTACGCTTCTTCCTCAGAGAAGGAATAAGAAATGGGGAGACTAGAATTGCAAATTCTAGACGAGTTTGAATAGATAGATGAGGATGATTACGTGGGTTGAACTCTTCGGAGATCGGGGATGAGATAGATCGGGTATTGGTTGTAAGGGAATTTCCGCAGGTATTTCCTGAAGATTTACCGGGGATGCCTCCGGAACGTGAAATTGTTTTCGAGATTTTGCTCCAGCCGGGATCAGTACCCGTATCTGCTCCCCCTTACCGAATGGCTATCCCTGAAATGAATGAGCTTAAGAAGCAGCTGGATGAATTGCTTTCTAAAGGATTCATTCGGCCGAGCACGTCCCCGTGGGGTGCTCCGGTGTTGTTTGTGAAAAAGAAGGATTGATGATTGTGTATCGATTGTGTATCGATTATCGCAAACTGAACGCGATAACTGTGAAGAATAAATACCCCCTCCCACGGATTGATGATTTGTTTGATCAGCTGAAGGGGGCAAAGGTATTTTCGAAGATTGACTTGAGATCGGGTACTTCCAACTTCGGGTGAAGGAAGAAGATATTCCCAAAACAGCTTTCCGAACCCGGTATGGACATTACGAGTATACCGTCATGCCATTCGGTTTGACAAATGCACCTGCGGCATTTATGGATATGATGAACCGAGTGTTCCGTCCATACCGGATCGGTTGTGGTGGTATTCATTGATGATATCTTGGTTTACTCCAAGAATGAAGGTGAACATCAGGATCATCTGCGAATTGTACTGAAGACTTTGAGTGATCATCAGTTGTATGCCAAACTCTCCAAGTGTCAGTTTTGGATCAGGGAAGTGTCCTTCTTGGGGCACGTTATTGGAGAGAATGGTTTATCGGTGGATCCTGAAAAGATTAAGGCAGTAATGGACTGGAAGCAACCGACTACAGTACGAGAGATCAGGAGTTTCCTCGGGTGGCGAGTTATTACCGGAGGTTCGTATCAGATTTTCGACTTTGGCTCTACCCCTTACTCAGCTTACGCAGAAAGGCGAGCATTTGTATGGTCTCGAGGCGTGTGGCGCAGCTTTCGGGAACTAAAGGATAGACTGACTAACGCACCTATTACGATATTGCAGATCCAAGTGCGGCTTTACGATTTACGGACGCTTCTGGTCGGGTTTGGGTTGTGTACTCATGCGGGATAGGAATGTGATAGCTTATGGGTCGAGGACAGCTTCGACCGCATGAGCAAAACTACCCGACTCACGATTTGGAATTGGCGGTAATTTATGCACTCAAGCAATGGCGACATTATCTGCTGGGTAGCAAATTTCAAATCTTTACGGATCATAAGAGTTTGAAATATTTGTTTACCCAGAAGGATTTGAATATGAGGCAACGAAGGTGGCTTGAGTACATGAAGGATTATGATTGTAGTATCGAGTATACATTTGGCAAAGGGAATTCGGTAGGTGACGACCTTGAGTCGGAAGTATACCGGCATGGTGAAAGGTGGAGATCGGGATGGTGATGATGAAGAGAATGACTTGGTTCGGTTGTGGAGTTTGTGGGAGCACCGAGGCGTGAGCAAGCTGTGTACTTTGACGATCCGGTCGGGGTGGCTGGGCAGTGCGAGATGCTCGAGAATGCGGATGCATCGAAGAAGGTATCGGGAGAAGCGAAAGGATCCCTTCACCCATCGTTTGGTTACAAACAGGATTGTTGTATTTCAAAGATCGATTGTATGTACCGATGGAACCGACCCTTCGCAGGAAATACTTGAGGAGGCGCATACGAGTCGATTGAGCGTACACCCGGAGGTGAGAAAATGTATCATGATTTGAGATCTCATTTTGGTGGCCGGGTATGCGCAAGGACATTGCCACTTATGTTTCTAAGTGTGCACATGTCAACGGGTGAAGGCGGAGCATCAAAAACCAGCAGGCACTTTACAGACATTGCCCATTCCGGTCAGGAAATGGGGCAATATTACTATGGACTTTCTGACAGGATTACCTATGACCCGAGCGCACCACGACGCTATATGGGTTGTAGTGGATCGATTGACGAAGTGTGCCCATTTTCTCCCAATACGGATTACAGACTCTTTGGAGAAGTTAGCTCAACTGTACATCAAGGAGATTATGCGGTTACATGGAGTACCGAGACTCCATAGTGTCCGATCGAGATCCGCGATTTACAGCACGGTTTTGGAAGGCTTTCCACATAGCTTTGGGTACAGTTGCACATGAGTTCAGCGTATCACCCATGAGCAGATGGGCGGTCGAGCAGGTGATCCAAATATTGGAAGACATGTTACGGAGTTGTGCCTTTGGACTTCGGTGGTGAGTGGGATTTTCACCTACCATTGGTGGAATTCTCGTATAATAACAGTTATCAGTCCACCGTTGGCATGGCACCGTCTGAGGCTTTGTATGGGCGGCGTTGTGTAACACCACTCTGTTGGGCAGAAGCTTCCGAGCGAGTGGAATTGGGTCCTCAATTGATTGAGGAGACGACAGCGAAGGTTAAGAAGATTCAGGATCGGTTGAAGGCTGCAAATGATCGGACCACCTCCTATGTGAATAAAAGGAGGCGGGATTTGGAATTTGAGGTTGGTGACAGTATGGCTTAAGGTAGCACCGACCGGAGGGTTATCAGATTTGGTAAGAAGGAAAGTTGGCACCGCGTTATGTGGGACCGTATGAGATTCTGGGGCGGGTTGGTAGAGTAGCCTACCGGTTGGCTTTACCCCGCACATGTCGGCGATGCATAACGTATTTCATGTGAGTATGCTGAAGAAGTGTATCCTGGATCCGGTCAGACGATTACACTGAAGATATACAGATAGAACCGGATCTTTCCTACAAAGAGGTGCAGTGGCCATCCTAGGGCACGATGTGCGGAAGCTTCGTAGTAAGCTAATACCGATGATCAGGGTGCAATGATCTCATCATACCGATCGAGAGGCAACGTGGGAGGTCGAGCAGGATATACAGGATCGGTACCCCCAAGAGTACGAACGCCTTAAGACTACCTTGGAGGACCAAGGGTCTTAAGGGGGGAGAATTGTTACCAACACCCGGTACGTAATTAAGTTAATTACGTATTTAAGTTTAATTACCAGATTCTCGATAATTTCTGTTTTGGGACTCGTACTGCATGTTTGGTAATTGTGGATTTGATTTGGTGATTTTTGGGGCAACCGGAAGGATTTAGAATTTATTGCGCACGTAATTCGGGAGTTGCATTTCCGAGTGACTCGGGACTTATAAATGGATAAGAAAAATGTGTTTTATGGGTTTTGGGATGTCCTGAGTAAGTGGTTAAAGTTTGGTACCAATCGGAGTAAGTTTGGTAAAAAGTTGCATTTTCGGGCTGAGCGAAAATGCAGTTCGGGTTATGTGAGAGATAGTTGGAAAATTGGATTTTTGGTAAAAAAGGAGGGATGGGGCGGATGTGAGAGGAGGAGATAGGACATGTGTCCTCTTTTGATGGAAGAAGAAATGGAAGGAATTGGAAATTATGGGAAATAAATACATATATATATATGTATTATGTCAATAATGCATATATATATGTATAGGTAAAGGAAAAGGGTTATAATTGGTTATTTTTGGTAGAAAGGAAGGGTATGGGGCGCATGGGAGAGATGGGAGAGGGGACACATGTCCCCTCTCAATTGAAGAAGAGAAGAAAAGAAGAAAATTATGGAATTATATATATATATATAAATGTATAAGTAATAATACATATATGAAAAGAAAACATTTTAAGTCAACACTCTCACTTCATCTTCTTCCTCCATCCGTATCTCTCCCTCTCCTTGCGCCATTGTTGAGCTTGAGCTCTACAACTGATTTCCGTCAATCCGCAGCCAAATTTCAAGGTAAACCGCTTAAATCGTTCATTGGGTTGTATAGATCGATAATCGAAGTCTGTTTTGGAAGAATCAGTGTATTTTCAAGTTAGGAGCATTTGAATGTTTGAGTGAATAGTGTCATATGCTCCTTTGTTTAATTTTTCGGTTCCTAAGCGTTCTCGGCACTTCCTGGTGCATGTTTGATAACAGGAACGTAGGAAGAAACGCACCTGAGGTTGTGCCGATTCGCGTCTGAAATTTTGGGTGGAATTTTTGACGGAAGAATTAGTGAAAGGTAAGGACATTTTCGAATTGAGTAGAATTCTGGTTCTGATAGTGTGATCGGTTCAATTAGAAGAGGCTCGGTGTGAAAGTCGTTTTTCCCGGCCGAGCCTCGGTTTTGGCGCCAATGCCAATAGCTGTTTCTGTGAATTCTGAATTGAATTGTGTATCTGTGATTGATTGTGAACAGGGAGTTGCTTTGAAATGGGGCAGAAACTCTGCCGAAATTCCTACCGGGACCGTCGATCAAGAAATTGGATTCGGACTTTGATTAGAGGTAAGGGTTCGGTGTGTGTTTAGGAGTATAGGCATTGTTGTGCAGAACCGATTGGGATTCCGATACACCTACGATGGTTATCGATGATTCGTATTGATTGACCGATGGGGTCGCTCCCGAGCTGGTACCATGCTCTACCGACCAATTGTGAATGGGCGCATGGCCATTGCCGGTTGGACCAGGCGAGATCTCGCCATGGTCCATCACGAAAAATGTTACCGTATGAATGTGAATTGTATGTGATTGTGTGTGATCGATCGCATTGCGTAGGTTGATTGTGAGATGCGTTGTGTATCGTATTCGTTATGTTTCCGTTTGCGAGTTTATGGTACCTACCGTTTAGTAAACTGCACCATGTCTATACTGTTCCCTTACTAAGTTCTTTCGAGAACTTACCCTTATATCTCTTGTTTCAGGAAAAGGCAAGGAAAAGCAAGTCGCCGAGTAGAGGCGAGGTTGCTTGTTTGAAAGGTTTGGTCTAGAGCAGCAGCAGCAGTTTCACCTTTGCGCGGTTGGATTCCGTGAGACCGCCGACTGGTGGGTTCCTTTTGTATTCCGAACTTGGTTTTGGCTCTGTATAATGTACATAACTTGCATGACTAGTTTTGTAGGTTTTGGTTGTGTAAATGGTAAGATTTTATAAGTGTTAAAGTTCAGGCTCAGAATTGTTAATTTTCGGCGTAGGTTTTCAGGTTTTGGTTGATCGGAGGCTCGGGCGGCCTCCCTCGGAGTGGGCGGTGCTGGACCGCTTCCATAGTAGGCGAGATCGGGCGAGGCCGGGCGGCCCCTTTCTTGGAGCAGGCGGTCGCTGGACCCCAGGTTTGGAGGCAGGCGGTCGGGTGACAGCCAGGCGACCCGGCCCCTGAGCGGCGGTCGCTGGGTCAGCGAGAGGCCAGCGACCCCTCTCCGGAGGTCGGCGGTCGCTGGTCCACTCGGCTGCGGGCAGCGAGTCGGGCGATGGTTCGGGCGACCGGGCTTGGGCCGGGCGGTCGCTGGACCCCGTTTTGAAATCCTTGGTTCTTTTCAACCCCGTTCGCGTAGGGCCGGGGCGTCGGAAGCGGAAGCGGAAGCCGGAATGATACAGAATGGCAGGTCCATCGAGACCTGCCGCGCGTAGCGGACCCGAAAAGCGAAGCGATTGTGGAAGCAACCTGCAAATTCATATATATATATATATATATATATATATATATATATATATATATATACTCGAATAACCATGCAAACAGTTCATGTAATAACAACAAAGTAAGCACCGCCCTCCAAGGACGAGTACTTACGCACACAGTATAGGTACATACAGAATTCACCGAACCTAGGGTATCTAGCAAGCGCCAAGCGCTCAGAACATGCAACAGAACAGAATATATACATACTTATACAATCATCACAATCATCCAGAAAGTATGCACATGCAACTACAGAGCCAACCCTAGGCCTAAACAACAAATACCTCGCGCGGGATTCAGACCAAGTAGACAAGATCTCGGCCCGCAAGGTGCAGCTGCTCAACCCAACCAAGGCAGAAGCCTCACGAAAACCTACTCCGCTGGTTGCTTACCAGGTCTACCTGAAACCCAAAAACAGAACCCAAAAAGGGTGAGTCCTCGAAAGGACCCGTAAGGGATTTGGGGTAAGATAAGCATAAGTAACCCTGCAAAACAGAAAGATAGCAATATACAGAATATATTTAACAGAGTACAGAATATCGTGCATATAAAGGAAACAGATCAGAATCCCGAAGGATGTGCGATTCTAAATCTCCATAAACCCTTATAACAAATCGGAACGACAGCCTCCCTCTAAGGGAGTCAGAAGCCGAAGCTATTACGGAAGCATGGTGCACCAGCTGGGGTAGCGAACCCACAACAGTCGTAGTGTTAACAGACAGAGTATGCCATAAGGCATACTCCTACAAACGTAGGGTTAACAGACAGGGTATGCTACAAAGCATACACCTACAGATCACAGAACGTACCTTAAGGCACAAATTTCTGAAATACCTGCAAAACAGAAGTGCAACAAAACATATACCTATCTTACCAAAATAACAGAACCAAACCCTTACCTCACAAATCCAGAGTAGTTGACCGATTCTGGACAATTTCCAACCCGCGACCCGAAACCCGGAAACCTTTCTTTTTCAACCTTCTGGACCTCAGAATCTGTCAATTCAAGCTGAATTAGCAACTTTACCAACCACACTACCAAACTACACCCCCGACCCAAAATCGAAAATCCGCAGAATTTGGTAAAATTCCAGATTTCGCAGAAACATCAGAATTCAGAACCGATTCAGAACATGCAAGAATTCACTTCAATAATCCCAAATCAATCCACAGAACACATCAAATTCAACAGAAATTCCCAACATAATCAGTCAAAAATTCGGCCAAAAGGTGAGTTCTCACCCGGGTTGTGTTTCCGACGATCCAACGTTATTTCCCTAATCCTTACCTACCCAACATCAACATATATGAACCACACAACGATCCAACGGTTCAATTCCATCAAAACTCAGATCTAAGCCAAGAACATCAACTTTCCAATATTGCCAAATACTCAACAGAATCGAACCATACCTCAGACAGACGTAGTACTCAAGTTGCTGATCAACTTCCCAGTTGAACTCTCGAGCCAAGGAGCAACTTAGACCATGGATTTGAAGCTTGAAAGGAAGCAACAATGGTGGTAGAGTGAGAGAGAAGAGCCGGCCAAAGAAAGAAGAAGAAGATACGTGAGTTGTGATATTTCTTCCAAATATTACTTCTTAAGTAATATTAGGTCATGTGCCAAGCACATGACTTGTTTTATGACATCATCCTTACATCACGCTTACCTCACACATATAAGATAAGGTCACAAATTCCATCCAATGACCACTCGCCACGTGTCACGGCTCGGTTTGTCCCGAAAACTGCCCGAAACTGAAATTCCCGGCCCAGAACATTTTTCTTCACAGAAAAATGTAAGATATTTCCCTGATTCCAGAACTACCTTCAAACTGCAAATCTGAGTCCCGGGTCGCTCCCGAGAGTCGTTTCTCCGCCCAGAATCCCCGAAAATCGTCCGACGGCAACCCCCCGGCCCCGAAAAATATTTTCCGCGGAAATGTCCGGTACACCACCAGGACACCAAAATCAAATATCGGGTCCATCCGAACTCCGGTTGAATCTGGAAGCAATCGGCCGGAGTAGCCGTTGGCCCGGCCAACCGGCTCAAAATAGCCTCCCTCCGGGGCGGCCGTAACATTCCCCCCTCCTTAGAACTCTTGGTCCTCCAAGAGCTCTCTCAAACGAGCATACTGCTCGGGATATCGGTCCTGAATGTCCTTCTCCGTCTCCCAAGTCGCTTCCTTGTCGGAATGATGTGACCATTGAACCTTGACCATGGGAATCAACTTACTACGAAGTTTCCTGACATCTCTATCCAGAAAGGCTACCGGTTCTTCCTGACAGAAAGATCGGGTTCGATTGAACCTTCTCCACTGAAATCCCGTCAACTCGAACCAAAATCCCGTCACTCCAAAATTCCTCAAAACTACACATAAAATCCATCTTGAATTATAACAAAACCTACCATGGAGCCATCGGAGAAATTCCATCCCGAGCCCCGGGATTCCCGTCCCGAGCCCCGGGAGTCGCCCGGGACCGAACGTCCCGCCCCAAATATTATATTCCATAAAAACCTCCGGGACATTCCCACGACTCCAATACTGCAAACGGCATCTCAATCTGAGGTCTCGGGAGCGCTACCGAGCCCGCTGTACGTCCCGAGACAACCCCCCGGCACCGGAAAAATATTTTCGGCGGAAACGTCCGGGGGACCCACACGACCTCAAAAACGAAAGGGTTCGCCAAAATGACACTCGGATAAGGCTCGGGAGCCGTCTGAACGCCAAAAGTCCGGTTCCGCGGGCCAAAACCGAAGCCCCGGGCCACCCGGTCACAACCCGCTCGGGGTGACCGTAACATATTTCATGAGTAATAACACCCAATTACACCTTTTGGACTAAATGACGACATTTTGGTAAAAGACACCATTGGAAGTGCATGGTGTATGCACTCTACCACATGGGATGAACTCCTTGGCGGTTACACATGTGTAACCGGCCACGAGGAGTCCATTTAGGCCGAATGGGTGTCATTTATAGAGGCACCATTTCGGCTATGAGGTAGTTATCAAGCCTTTAAGGCTTATTTGTGTACAAGGGTGGGATAAACACCTTCAAGACCGAAAGTATGTGTACTTTCAGCCATGAGGGAGTTATTTATCCCCTTGTAACTTTCTTACTCCATCTATAAATATAGATGTGAGGAATTCGGCCAAGACACACTCAAATCCGAAATACTTCTTCTTTCTCTCTCCTTTTCTTTGGCCGAATTATCAAGGCACTTCCTAGAGCATTTTGGGTGAACCTTTCTTGTGTTTATTCAACACAATTCTCCCCTTTGAATATATATGCAATCCGCCCTCTTGGAGCAATTCAAGAACTTGAAGATTCAAGTGATTGAACAAGAAGAAAATGAGCATACGTTTTTAAGGAGCAAGGAACAAATTCCTTTTGCTATTTCTCCTTGGTGCAAGGTACGTTCTTCATCTTCTTCTTCTCCCTCCTTCTCCTCTTTCTTCTTCATGAAAGTTGAGAGGCATGATTATGATAAAACACATCATGCTATGAATCTCTAAAACGAAAGTTGTAATCCGCAAATGTATGCACATGAATCTCTAAAATGAAGATCTAAAATCAACACCTTGTACCCTTGTATTGTGAGCCACTCCCTCTAGAGTTCCATTTGATGTCCTTTCTTATCTTTACGGACTCTAGATTTTATTTTTGATATGGACATCCCTCCAAGACAACCCGAGCACCCGAGCAAGGCACCCTTTCAAAGGATTAGGAGGCCCAATGACAAGAGGACGGTTGAAGAGAATACAAGAGGATCTCTAAGCATTCATGAGGATTATGGCACAAGAAGGAAAGCGGGATCAAGGGCAAGACCGGGCCAACCAACTCTTCAACATGGGCATTCACATAGAGGAGAGTCACTTCCCGAGTATGCAAGCCCTTAGTTGCACCTTCCTTGAAGCCGAGGCACATCCCACACACTCCACACGCCATCTAGAGACACCAGACATCGAAGCGCTCGACCTCGCATCTTCTGCAACACTGGGCATCAGGGCGCCCGACCTCGCCTCTTCCGTAATGTTTCCAAGCCTCCAAGACACTCAGAGCTAATCCTCCTCCCCAAAACAGATAGAACATAAGTCCCACAAAATCACCTACCATCTTGCTTGATTGGTCACCTACCATCTTGCTTGATTATTGACTTGGTGACTTTTGACACTTTTTAAACATTAGGGACCTATTTGTATTATTAACTTCTTCATTTTCCATAAATGCTTTTATTTTCCATAAATCACAAAATATCAATTATGTGATTTATGGAAAAAAAAAGAGGAATTATCTCTTCCTTTCAAGACACCATAAAATATCAACAATAGCTTATTTAATAAGTTCCCAAATAGACTCAACTTTGCTCTTTAATAAATCGGAAATTTAGAAATTAAAATACACTTAGTAACATTCAATAATAAATAATAACCCAATATAAAATATGTATTAATCTCAATGATTTTTACTTATATTTATTAATTTTTAAGCCCAAAAATAAGATTGTGATAATGTATTTTCACACACTCATCACACTCCCCAACTTACTCATTTCTAGTCCCTAACATTTTCTTATGAAAAGAGATAGGAAAAGAATAATTATCACTAAAGCAATCTACCAACTCAAATTTCTAATTCTCAAGCTCAAATAGCCTACTACAAATAATTCACTTAAGCAAGTCACAAAGTGTAAGTGTGTGTGCCAAACTATATCCATCTTACCATAAATCCTAACACATGCATCATCAAGAACAGCTCAACTTAAGGATTCAACACACGGCTCACAGGTATAAACTGCTTAAAATTAATGATCTTTGGGGTTAACAAAGGGTGCACACTCACTCTCTTGAAAATCAAGGATAAGCAACAAGCAAACATTGATATTATGATAGAAACACTAGCAGTTGAGACATCCACCGATCTTATCATAAACTTACTCAAAATCAGAATAGTCAACCCGAAAGGCTCAAATGTTGGGTGTAAGGTCAAATATTGGTAGGAAAAGATAATAGTAACTTCCAAACACATACAAGTATCTTATGAAATATCCAAGAGAACTCACTTTTCACTTGAAGTACTTTTCAACTTTGAAGAGCATTGACAAAAATTGCTTTACCTTCTCTTTTCTTCTTCTTTAACAGATTTTTTATATCACTTTCAGACTTTTTTCTTTTGCTTTTCAATACAAGCAACCACACAACACTTTATTTCCTTTCCACTTCTACAACCTTTACTTTTACTGATAAAATAAGAACCGAATATGCACTTGAAAGTAGAAGAGAAAATGGTAGCAACTAGAAAATTTTGGAGCAGTGACAATAGATTAGAATAATGAGGCATCAATAATGGGAGATGAAGAACATAAGTGCTTCTTGGAAAAATTTTGGGACAACTAGGAATTTATGATGGGAATGGTTGGCTTCAAACGCTCAAACGTCAGTTATGAGTTGACCTTCATCATATTCCAAGTATATCCACAATCTTACCACAAATCATAATCTCAAAAGAAAGTTCCAATTCAACAGATTAATGAATGCTCATCACTTTTTACTGCAGTTGCAGCCAATAGACTCTCTCAATCACTCACATCAATCTCTCAACCATCTTACCACAAAGTTTGGATAAGTGTAATAAGATTCTATGAATGCATTAGAGAAAATTGCTTATGGTAGGCCTAAGCAATGCAAATTTTAATTTATTTACCCTGACACCCCCAACTTAAATGAAACATTATACTCAATGTTCAAGAATCAAATATAACTGAGGGTGTAAGAAAAATGAGAGAATACACCTGATATATGCAGGTAATTTTGGAGTCACTCAAACTTGGTGATTGAAATAGCTAAAGGGATTTGACCTGCAAACTGAAATAAAACAACCCAAACAAGAAAACACTAGTAATAAAAATGAATAAATAGAGAAAACAAAATAAAAGGAAAGAACAAACAAAACTAAAACCTACATACCTGCTTGGTGTGCTCAAGACTGATAAACTGGATCCACAAGTGGAATATCTTCTACTTTACCATTAACTTTCATAATCCGGTGGTCTCTAGGATCCTCTATTTCTACAGCTCCATGATCAAAGACATTTTTCACAACAAAAGGGTCAGTCCACCTAGATCTAAGTTTCCATGGGTACTTGTGAAGTCTAGAATCATATAGGAGAACTCGATCATTAGACTTAAAAGATTTCCTCAAAATATTCTTAACCTGAACTTCTTTCATTTTAGCCTTGTAAATTCGAGAGTTTTCATATGCATCATTTCTTAACTCTTCTAACTCATTCAACTGCAATTTCCTAAGTTTATCTGCTTCACCCATATCAAGATTAAAATTCTTTATAGCCCAATAAGCTTTATGTTCAAGCTCTACATGAAGGTGACAAGCTTTTCCAAGAACAACGTATAAGGGGACATACCTAAAGGAGTTTTAAAAGTTGTACGGTAAGCCCAAAGTGCATCAACTACTCTTAAAGAACAATCTATACGATCTGGGTTCACCGTTCTTCCTAAGATATGCTTAATCTCCCTATTAGCAAGCTCAACCTGCCCACTTGTCTAGGGATGATAGGCAGTAG
Source organism: Stellera chamaejasme (assembly GCA_024586325.1). Lineage (NCBI taxonomy): Eukaryota > Viridiplantae > Streptophyta > Magnoliopsida > Malvales > Thymelaeaceae > Stellera > Stellera chamaejasme. The sequence continues at coordinate 49,578,490 of CM044981.1, read as the reverse complement.
AAACGTTATGTATAACCCCATACTTGTTGTAACAGACCGTGTACATTGCCAAGTTATTGTCCGCTTTGGGCCCTGGGCCCGTACGGATTTGCTTCTACCTGAATCCACAGGTAAAACGCGTCTTGTGGGGTTTAGGAGCAACCACCCTTATAAGGCATGCGTTACCCCCTTAGCCCCTCCATGTGGGATGATGTCATTATGCTAATAAAAAATGGCTTGGTGGTATGTTAACAAATGTGTCCACTACATAAACGCGGCTTCATAAGCTCAGGGACTTGAGAATGGAACAAAAGACGGGGAGACTAAATCGTCTTTCGAAAAGAGATGCAACTATGCTCGCCATTAAATTAATGTGTTTGCTCGCGGTAATTGCGGCCTCTCGGGAGAATCGATGACTGCATCTTTGATCCATTTGCTAGTACTAGTACATCTGAGAATTCTTAATTGGCTGGTTGTAAATATCCGTTGATCATCCCACATTGAGGGGCTAAGGGAGTAATGCATGCCTTATAAGGGTGATTGCTCCTTAACCCCACAAGACGAATTTTACCTGTGGATTCAGGTAGAAGCAAATATGTGCGGGCCCGGGGCCTAAAGCGGACAATATTTTGGCACTGTACACGTTGGGGCTCGCGACCCCAGCCGTACCGTGCTTCGCTCGCATTACGACCGTATATTCTGACCTCTGTTGAGGGTCGTTCATGGTCGCTCGGCGGTTGGACCGCATATGTTAGTTTCTGATTTTCGTTATACTTTATGTTTATATGTACAAGCATATGTTGTGATGTTCTGCTTGCGTGTTGATTGTTGCCCTGTGGGCAAACTGCACTTTTGCCTTAAGCCCTTACTGGGTCCTTTCGAGGACTCACCCTTTTATGTGTTTACCATCTTTCAGGCAGTCTGACAAGCAACCGGCGGAATAGAGATCCGCGGTGCTTCCGGACATTCTTGGGTTCTCAGAGCAAGAAGAAGTACCACGTGCGGGAATTCTTGAGCGAGAGGCTTCTGATTCCGCACTTAGGTATATATTTACATATAGGATTTTGTTTAATGGCTCTGTAGCTGTAACTGCATGCATATAGATCAGATCATGGTTTTGTATATGTGTCTATATCTGGAATATCTCCTGCTTTATCTGTTCGAGAGTGCTACCGAGCCCGATCAGACGTCCCGAGGCGACCCGACAACCCCGGCGCAGAAAAATATTTTCGGCGGAAACGTCCGGGACCCACACGACCTCAAATACGGAAGGGTTCGCCAAAATGATACTCGGATAGGGCTCGGGAGCCGTCTGAACGCCGAAAACGTGACCCGCAGCCAAAACCGAGCCCGGGTCACCCGGCCGCAACCCGCCTGGGTGACCGTAACATTCTCCCTCTTAGAACTCTTGGTCCTCCAAGAGTAGCCTCGAACCAACCAGACAGTGACACTACCCACCGAATATACAAACATTCCTCTAATCCAGAACAATCGGACCACCGCATTGGTGCGGCGGGAGTGGTAGTTTAGACTACCATACGAGCCTCACGGCGTCCCACCCTCCGGTGCATCTTATTGCACCCCGAGTCAGCTTGCCGGTATTTCTACCAGACAACCCTGCAGAAGACCGAACCTAAATCTAATCGACCCACAACAGGCTATCCTGGAAGATACCACATAAAACAGAAATAGTTGGGGGGGTAAAATCAACCTAACAACTTACTCTGGAAACTCATAATAACCGATACAACTCGGGGTAACTCGCCCCGCCTATCACATCTTATTGTTCCTCTGAACGGTGCTATCTCCAATCAAATTCTATTACCAAACTCAGATTCCAGAGCCCTACGGCGACGGTTCGTACAAACAGTGGTGTAGTCATTCGCGGTTTTAATCCGCGCCTATAACAATCTGATCTTCGCCTAGTCTCCTCTCAAAAAAAACTCGGGTCCCAGCTTAACCCCATCAGACGCATCTGCCCAACAGTATGATGTCGTACACCTCCTCCCGTACAACACCTCATATGGTGCACATGTCAAACGTAGTCCGATAGCAATTGTTGTACGAGAACTCTATCAAAGTAATCGCTGGTCCCAAACTCCTCCAAAATCAAGTACTGATTCACAAAGATATCCTCCAATATCGAATCACCCACTCCGACCGCCCGTCCGTCGGTGGGTGATAAGTCGTATTCAGATGGAGTCGCGTGCCCAATGCTTCATGAAAAGCAATCCAGAATTGTCTTTGTAAAACACGGATCACGGTCCGATTCAATGGAGTCTCGGTGCTCCATGTAAACGTATAATCTCCACGATGTAAAGCCGGGCAAGCTTCTCAGAGGGTCTCATGGACCCGAATAGGCGAAAGTGTACGCACTTTGTCACCGATCCACAAAAAACCCAGATAGCATCATGATGAAACCGTGTCGGGCGGTGCGGTCGAGAAAGTCCTGCCGGTTCCTGATGCTCACACTGCTCGAGTGTGCCCCTCAAAAATATCATTCCAGAACTCCTGATCCTCTGATACACAAAGGCGGTCTCAGAAGTATAGCGATCCCTGCCTATACTGAAACGTCGGTTGAAATGGGTTTGGTAGTGTATGAATAACAATGTTCAGGCTCGGTTTGTAAAACCGAGCTTTCTGTGGAATTTTCCGGGAAAGTGCGGGTTTGCGCGGAAATTGTTTTCTCGGGGTTGTTTGGATGTGTTCGATCCAACTATGGTTGTACACTTGATTCTGCGTTGGTGGAGTAGCGCGGACCCGTAGGAGCCAAGTTGTGCATTTCGGATCGGAGTCGGGATTTTCCGAGTGTTCATGCGGGCAGCATTTCTGAGGTAAGGGCTTAATTTGGTAAAATGTACGTTTGTTCTGTTTCAAGGCCCGGATGACCTTAGAGGCCCGGGTTCCTATTCTGTTCTGTATATGGTTATCAGGTAATGTTATTTCTGTTTATGTTTATGTATTCTTGTTATTATTATATGTTCTGTTCTGTGTCCGCACTGAAGGGGGTGCCGACATTCTGCGTATCCGCACCAGGAGTGCCGACATTGCCTACGTGTCCGCATGAAGGGGTGCCGACATTCGCGTATCCGCACCAGGAGTGCCGAGCATTGCCTACGTGTCCGCACGAAGGGGTGCCGACATTCCGCGTATCCGCATCGTGAGTGCCGATACATTGCTCGTGACCCTACGGCGGTTTGGGGCTCGCGACCCCACCGGTACCGTGCTTCGCTCGCTCGACCGTATATTCTGACCTCTCGCTGAGGGTCGTTACGGTCGCTCGGCGGTTGGACCGCATATGTTGGTTTCTGATTTTCGTTATATTTTATGCTTATATGTACATGCATATGTTGTGATATTCTGTTTTGCAGGTTCAGATTGTTGCCTGTGGGCAAACTGCACTTTTACCTTAAGCCCTTACTGAGTCCTTTCGAGGACTCACCCTTTTATTTGTTTACCATCTTTCAGGCAGTCTGACAAGCAACCAGCGGAATAGAGATCCGCGGTGCTTCCGGACATTCTGGGTTATGTAGCAGCAGCAGTACCACGTGCGGGAATTCTTGAGCGAGAGGCTTCTGATTCCGCACTTAGGTAGATTTATAGGATTTTGTTTAATGGCTCAGAGTCAGAATCGCATGCATATAGATCAGATCATGGTTTTGTATATGTGTCTATATCTGGAATATATTCTGCTTTATCTGTCTTCTGTGTCGCGGGCGGAGCCCTGACTTGCTTACCTCGGAATTGCTATATTATGGATTTGGTACTTGTGTTGTGGCGATGATTGAAATGGGATATACCATGAACTGCTTGTGTGGTGAAAGTTGGATTATTCGTATACTTGCCTTGCATGAGTATTTAGGTTGCTAGTGGTTACTTGACGGTTTTGTTTGGAGCTCGATGCTCCGTTGCCACGCTTTCCGCCGTAGTTCCTGTTTCCGACGTCGCGGCCGGCTCCGCCTCCGCAACCGGGCGGGGTGGCTGTGACATACAGTGTCCATGTGCCAGCGGGAACGCTGGACTCCCTTGGAGGGGGGTGAATGATGTTGTTCATCCCACATGGAGTGGTTAAGGGAGTAATGCATGCCTTATAAAGGTGGTTGCTCCTTAACCCCACAAAACGTGTCTTACCTATGGATTCAGGAAAAAGCAAATCCGTGCGGGCTGAGGCCCAAAGCTAACAATATCTTGACACTGTACACGATCTGTTACACTTTTTCATTAAAGCCTCAAAAGAACGGTTGCAAAAATGTGTACCCTGATCACTAATGATAACCCGTGGTGTACCAAATCTAGATAACACATTTCTTTAAGAAATTTAATTACCCTCTTATTATCATAAGCTTTACAAGTTGCTGCCTCTACCCATTTAGACATGTAATCTACAGCCACAATAATGTACAAATATTCAAAAGAATGTGGAAACGGTCCCATAAACTTAATGTCCCAACAATCAAATACTTCAATCACTAAAATTGGGTTTAAGGGCATCATATGACGATGAGAAATAGCTCCTAACCTTTGACACCTTCCACATGAACGACAGAAGATGTTTGCATCCCTAAATAAAGTTGGCCAAAAAAATCCACATTGTAAAATTTTTGCAGTAGTTTTTTAATTGAAAAATGGCCCCCACAAGCTTCAGAGCGACAAATGTTTAGGACACTAGCAATCTCATCATTAGGGATGCAATGCCTTAAAATCTTATCAGGACAATATTTAAAAAGAAAAGGGTCATCCCAGTAGAAATTGCATACCTCATTCATGAACTTCTTCCTATCTTGTGCTCCCCAATCTCCCGGAATCTCTCCTGCTACCAAATAATTTACAATTTGAGCAAACCATGGTAGAGAATCAATAGAAAATAAATGTTCATCTGGAAAATCATCTCGTATTGGTAAATCGGTGGAGTTATCCTGAAAAGTGAGTCTCGAGAGATGATTAGCTACTACATTCTCCACCCCTTTCTTATCCTTAATGGTGATGTCAAATTCTTGCAAAAGTAGAATCCAACATATAAGTCGCGCATTAGCATCTTTCTTTGCAAAAAGATACTTAAGGGCTGCATTATCTGAGAAAATAACAATAGGTGAACCAATCAAATATGCGCGAAACTTATCCAAAGTAAATACCACGGCTAGTAACTCTTTCTCAGTGGTAGAGTAATTCATTTGAGCACTATTCAGAGTTTTGCTAGCATAATAAATCACAAAAGGGTTTACCATCCCTCCGTTGTCCAAGAACAACACTTACAACAAAATCACTAGCATCACACATCAGTTCAAATGGTAAAATCAAGTGGTTGCATTATAGGTGCTGAAGTGAGCTTACTAGTAAAAGTTTTAAAAGCCTCTTGTCAAGGTTCAATCCATTCAATTGGGGCATCTTTAGCTAAAAGATCACATAATGGTCTGGATATAGTGGAAAAATTTCTTATGAGCCTTCTATAAAAACCAGCATGACCCAGAAGAGATCTCACATCCTTTACTTTCTTAGGTATAGGTAATTTAGAAATTAATTCAATTTTAGATTGATCAACCTCTATTACTCTAGAAGAAACGTGTCCTAAGACAATACCCGATGACACCATAAAATGACATTTTTCCCAATTCAAATCCAATACTTTTTCTTCACAACGAATTAATACTCTCTCAAGATTTGATAAAGTGACATTAAAAGAAGATCCATAAACAGTCAAGTCATCCATAAACACTTCCATACAAATTTCATTCATGTCACTAAAAATGCTCATCATGCAGCGTTGAAAAGTGGCAGGTACATTACATAATCCAAAAGGCATCCTAATCCTACGGAAGACAAAAGTACCAAAAGGATAAGTGAAAGTGGTCTTATCCTGATCTTCTAATGCAATTTCAATCTGATAATAGCCAGAATAACCATCCAACAAACAATAAAAAGAATGACCAGCACACGCTCAAGAATTTGACCAATAAAAGGGAGGGGAAAGTGATCTTTTCAAGTGGTGACATTTAATTTTCTATAATTAATGCACATCCGCCACCCTGTCAGAAGTTTTGTAGGAACCAATTCTTCTAAGTCATTTTCAACCATAGAGACACCTGACATTTTAGGAACTACTTATGTAAGACTTACCCATTTACTATCCGTAACAGGATATATGATTACAACATCTAATAATTTCAGCACTTCATTCTTGACTATTTCTTTCATTTTGGGGTTAAGCCTACGTTGAGGGTCCCGTGGGGGCTAGTTCCTTCTTCCAAATTTATTTTATGAGAACAAATCAAAGGACTAATAACTTTTAAATCATCAATACTCCAACCTATGGCTGATTTATGTTCACTTAAGGTCCGGATTAATTTTTCTTCTTCAGAATCAGACAACTTAGAAGAAATAATGACACGAAAAGTATCACCTGGACCAAGAAAAACATGCTTCATCCCTTAGGAAGGGTCTCCAATTCAACTTTAGGTGCTTTCGCACTTGACGGAACGTGCTTTTCACCTCTCTTTGGTAGCTCCTCAAACTTTGGTTGCCACCTTTGAGTTCCAGAATCCTGATTTTAAGAAAATACAGCACAAATTTCAACAGCGTCACGTGGAGTATTGATAGAATTGAACTCATAATTAACAAGAAAATATTCAAGAGGATCAAAATCATGGGTCACAGAAACTTCCCTGTCAATAAGAGACTCAATCTGACATGCCTGCTGACATTCTTCGTCATCTATTGGTTGCTTTGCTATATGAAAAATATTAACCTCAAGAGTCATGTTGTCAAAAGATAATTTCATGAGTCAATTCCTACAATTAATAAGAGCATTGACAGTAGCAAGGAAAGGTCTACCCAAAATCAAAGGAATTTTAGAGGTACTATCAATAGTGGAACTAGTGTCAAGTATTTGGAAATTAACAAGATGATAAAATTTATCAATTTGAATTAAAACATCATCAACCATACCCCGTGGTACTTTTGTAGAACGATCAGTCAATTGTAATACCAGAGGTCGGTTTGATTTCACCCAACCCAAACTGCAAGTAGATAGAATAAGGCATTAAATCAACAATGGCTCCTCAATCTAGCAATGTTTGCCCAAATTCATGAGTACCAATACTACAAGCAACAATTGGACAACCAGGATCCTTATTGTTGGGAGGTATTCTATGCTCAATTAAAGCACTAACTTGCTCTGTCAGAAAAGCAGTCTTTTTCACATGGTGTTTCCTCTTTATTGTACACAAATCCTTAAGAACTTTTGCATATGTAGGAACTTGTTTAATCACATGTAAGAGAGGAAGATTAATTTTTACCTTCCTTAAGTTCTCAAGAATTTCATTATTAAAATCATAAGGTCGCTTACTTGATCTCAAAGCATGGGGGAATGGTACCTTAATATGGCTCTGAGTTACCTCTGGCTCCTTGGGTAGTTCATCAATTTCAGCATCTTTTTGGTTAGATCCCTCTTCTGATGTGTTCATTGTTGGATCATTTAAAGGCTTACCACTCTGTGTCACAATAGCATTCACATCCTTGAGGTTCTTCTGGTTCATGTATGAACCTTGAGGTGTAGACCGAGATTGAGAAGGAAACTTACCTCTCTCAGTCACACTTAATGAACTTGTTAGTTGTTACGGTCACCCCGAGCGGGTTGTGACCCGGGTGACACAGGGCTCCGGTTTTGGCCTGCGGGTCACGTTTTTGGGCGGTTAAATGGCTCCCGGGACTTATCTGAGCATTATTTCTGGGAATCCTTCGGGATTTGAGGTCGTGTGGGTCCCCCGGACATTTCCGCCGAAAATATTTTTCGGGGCCGGGGGGTTGTCTCGGGGCGTACAGCGGGCTCGGTAGCGCTCCCGGGACCTCGGATTGGGAAACCGTTCGCATATTTGGGATCGTGAGAACGTCCTGCATCTTTCTGCGGAGTATTTTATTTGGGGTGTGACGTGCGGTCCCGGGCGACTCCCGGGGCTCTGGGCGGAATCCCGGGGCTCGGGATGGATTTTTCCAGACGGTTTCGGTGTAAGGTATGTTATATTTTAAGGCGGATTTTATGGTAATATTTGTGGATTTTTTGTTGTGGTGTGAGTTTTGGCCCGGATTAGTACACGTGCACGTCGGGACTTACTCGGGTTCAGCGGGCCCGGTAGGACACTCTGATTTTCCAATTGGACTTCGGAAACATGTTTTGGGTATTTTATGATATTCTGAGGAGTGTGGTCAGTTTTGGTTTCGTTTGGAGTTCGTTACTGATGTTTGGGGTTAAATTGTAAAGATTTGGAGAGTTGGGGGGTTAAGTTATTATTAACCCAAAAGTCATTAATATTTGGGTCAGATTGTGGGCTGTAAGTCGGCTGTGGGGTGTGGGCTGGACACTTGTCTTTTCCTTTTTAAAGATGGAAAAGGAGAGAAGTATATAAAGGGGTATTATTATTACATAAAAGAATTAATTCATTTTCTTCTTCTTCTTCTTCCTTCTTCTCTCATCCGCCATGGCTCTCCCTCTCTAAGCTCCATGTTCTTCATCCTTCTTTGCTGAAACTACTTGGATTTAAGATCCAAAATTGGTAAGCCTCTCCCTTCAATCTTCTTTGCATGTTGAAAACAAGATTTGGTGAAGAAAAGAGGGCAAAAACCGAAATCTTGATTTGTTCTAGTCTGCATGTTTGAGTGATCCTCCCCCTCCCATCTTTTAGTATGTTGTTCTTGGGCTTGAGGGGAGTAAGAATCTATGTTTAGATTTTGGAAGAACACCATGGATGGGGGAAACATATTTAGCTGAATTATTGTTGGAATTTCTAAAATGGTGTAGAGTTGTGTTCTTGAATCATGCTTTGGATATGTTGTTCCTTGCATGATTCTAAGGCATTCTATGGTTTCAATTTGGTGGAAAATTGATTGAGTAGAAAAGCCCCAAATTGAGTGAATAGTACAAATAGGGTTTATGTTGATTTTGCTTGATTTAGGTGTATTTGGTTAGTAATCTTGGTTAAGAAGTGTAATTGGTGATTAGTATGATTAATTGGAAGCTTGAATGGTTTAATTTGGATGTGTGGTGAAAAATTGGTTAAGGGCCGAAATGTTCAAGTGGAACTTTTTCAATGTTGGTGTAGTGTTTTGATTAAATTGGATGGTAAATTGGTATTGTGGATGGAACTAGGTTCGTAATGGTGTTTGAAACATCATTTTCGGACAATGGTAGGAAAAGTTAGGTTTATGCGGGTTTGCCGGGAAAAGTGTCTGGAATGCGGGTTTAAAGGTTGGAATGTGGTTGTGGGTGTATGAATAACAATGTTCAGGCTCGGTTCGTGAAACCGAGCTTTCTGTGGATTTTTGCGGGAAAGTGCGGGATTGTGCGGGATTGATTTCCGGGGGTTTGTTTGGGTGTGTTCTGACTCAATTGTGGTTGTTCAGCTTGTTTCTGCGTGGGTGGAGTAGAGTGGGACCGTAAAAGGCAAGTTGCGACTTTTCGGGCCGGGAGTCGGGATTTCCTGGGAATTGTGCTACGGAGCGGTGTTGCTGAGGTAAGGGCTCAACTTCTCTCGTTATACATTCTGGGAGTTATTTGATGTATATCGGGTTTAGTTGGGGCGGGTTCCGGATGAGGCCGGTGGTTCGGTGATCCCGAGACCCGTCACTTGGTAAAACGTATGTTTGATCTGTTTCAAGGCCCCGATGGCCTTGGAGGCCCGGGTTCCTATTCTGTTCTGTATATGTATATCAGGTGATGATACTTCTGTTTATACTTATGTATTATCATTATTATATTATGTTATGTTCTGTGACGAGACCCGGATGGGCTTGGGGCCACGGGTGCTCCTTGGATTTGTTCTGCGTATCCGCACCAGGAGTGCCGATACTTCTGTTCTGTGTCCGCACTAGAGGGTGCCGACATTCTGCGTATATCCGCACTTGGGGTGCCGATATACTTCTGTGACCCTACGACAGTTTGGGGATCGCGACCCCAGCCGGTACCGTGCTTTCTGATCTGATCTGTTCTGCTTTGTTCTGTATATTCTGACCTCTTTGAGAGGGCTGTCGTTTCGGGTCGTTCTGGCGGTTGGACTGCATACGATGGGATTCCGGCTCACTTTATGTTTTATGTTCATATGTATATGTATGTGCTTGTGATATTCTGTTTTGCAGGTTCAGCTTGTTGCCACTTGGGCAAACTACGTTTTACCACAACCCTTACTGGGTCCTCCCGAGGACTCACCCTTTTATTTGTTTACCACCTTTCAGGCCGTCTGGCAAGCACCCAGCGTAGTAGAGATCCGCGGTGCTTCAATCTCTTTGGAGTTTCGGTTGCAGCAGCAGCACCACGTGAGGAAATCCTCGAGTGAGAGGCTTCTGATTCCGCGCTTAGGTATATATAGTTTTTTTTTTAATGTCTCAGAGTGTATCTGCATGCATGTAGTTTAGATCATGGATTTGTATATGAAGTATAATCTGAAATTTATTCTGCACTTGTTTGTCTTCTGAGTCGTGGGCGGAGCCCCGACTTGCCTATGTTGGAATTGATGCATTATGTATTTGGGTGCTTCTGTGTTGTGGTGATGATCAAAGTTTGTTAAACCATGAACTGCATGTGTGATGGAAATTGGATTATTATGTATGCTTACCTTGTATGAGTTTTTAGGTTGCTAGTTGCTACTTGACTATTTGTTATTTGAGCTCGATGCTCCGTTGCCGCGCTTCCTGCTATATCTCCGTTCCGACGTCGCGGCCGGCTCCGCCTCCGCAACCGGGCGGGGTGGCTGTGACATTAGTATAAACACTTGATTCTTTATCTCCTTGTTCTCTTCAACAACCTGAGTAATCAAGATTCAAATTTCTGATAAGTTTTACCTTGTGCTTCAATAAAAGCATGTAAAGTATATTTTAATGGGCTCCTAGATGATGATGGTGCATGATATGGTGCAGAATATTGCCTATGAAGTTGTGCATGCTACTGATTTTTCAGATTTCCAACTAAAATTGGGGTATTTCTCCATCCAGGATTATAGGTTTCAGAAAAAGGTGCAAATGGTTTCTTGTACACGCCCAAATTATTGCATTGTTCCTCATACACTCCTTTCATCTACTTAAAAGTGGCGTAATCCTGAGCAAAGTGATCAATCCCACCACACACAAAACATGGTCCTAAAGACTACATTATTAACCACATGTGTTGGCTTTGATTCTTTACCTTTTAACCTTTCTAGCTCGCTAGTCAACATCTCAACCTTAGAGTTTAAATTTTCTTCTTCCCTAAGATGATAAATTCCACCACTACTTGAATTTCCTAGTGGTCGTGATTTATTTGTGCTCTCAGTAGCACTGGGTCCAGTCCAAGTATGAGCTTTTTCAGCAAGCTCATTAAGGTAGTCAATAGCCTCATCAGGATCTTTCTGTAGAAACTCACCATTACACGTCATTTCAACAAATTGACGCTCCCTAGAAGTAAGACCCTCATAAAAGTAACTCACTAGACGCTAACTTTCATAACAATGGTGAGGACACATACTCAACAACTCCTTAAATCTTTCCCAAGTCTGATATAAGGTTTCACTATCTTTTGTGCAAAAGTAGATATTTGCCTTCTTAAAGCATTAGTCTCATGTTGGGGAAAATATTTATTAAAGAAAACTTTAGTCATTTCAGCCGATGACCTAATAAAGCGTGATCTCAGTGAATACAACCAACTCTTAGCTCTGTCCTTTAATGAGAAAGGAAACAATTTAAGTCTGAGAACATCATTAGCTGCATTAGCATTATGAAAAACAGTAACTACTTCCTCAAATTCTCTAATATGTACATATGGATTTTCATTCTCCATGCCATGAAAAGTAGGAAGTAATTGTATCATTCCAGGTTTAAAGTCCAATTGAGGAGTATTAGCAGGAAACATGATGCATGATGGTGTAGCTACTCGTGTAGGATGAAGATACTCTTGAAGAGTCTTAACCTCTTGCTCTTCGTGTTGACTCATTGTGAATAATGAATGAGATGAAAAAGAAGATGAATTCGAATTATGATGCGAAGCAACAGAATCAGAACAAATATCAAGTCTTTTTGCAAGTCTACCTTATTCGTGTCTATACCAGAGCATAAATCAGATAAAATAAAGTAAAAGAGAAAGGAACGATATTACCAGAATTAGAGAACCAAATCAGTCAAATTAATTCCTTACTATACTTCTTGTACCGTCTCCCCGGCAACGGCGCCAAAATTTGATTACGTCCAAAGAATAACGCGGTAGTTGTAGCACAACTTTGGGGTGTCAATTCCACGGAGAGACAATGTAAAGAAAATACTAGAAAGAACAATTAAACTGAAAGAGAATGTTTAGTGATTTTTTTGAAATAAGAATTGAATTTTGAAGAAAATAAAAACAACAAAAAAATTAACTGGAGAAAGTACTCAAATTTGACCAAGAATAAAGCTTCAGGAATCTCTTGCACAAGTTTAATATTTTAATTATTCCAATTTCAATAAAGTCCAATTCCAAAAAAAATTAAAGATAAATATTTATAAACCAAGGTGCATTTGCTAAAACCCTCTAATAAATTATTCTCCATTTAAAAAGCACAGAAATTATTATCACTATTGAAAAAATTCATTGACGATAACATATCTATAGGCAATACGACATGAGTTTTTGTTTGATTAAGAAAGGGACCTCCAAACCGGAAGTCCCACCCAGAGCGTTTACCTCGAAAGTTTTTGTCGGGAATGAGAAAAACAAAAGTGGATACCTACTTAGGCCTGGATTCGCTACTGTCCTAGAGAACAACGGGGAAGATACCAGGTAGAAACCCCGAGGGCCCAGTGGGGGCAGAAAGGGAGAGAGAGAGAACAGAGAGAGGGAGGAACGAGGTAAAAGCATCTAAGAGTAGCACAATCACAAAGAGCTATCCGAGGAAATAATTTCCTGGAAGAAGCGTGGGAGGTTGTCCATCCAAATTTGATGGCCTTCCGACGAAAGTGCTCGGCGAGCCAGACGGTGTGCCAGTTGATTGGCTTCTCGGAAAGCATGGTTAACCCTCCACCAACTTTTGTCGCTTAGAATTCTCTTGATATGGCGGATGATTATAGCCGCCTCAGAGTCTCCCGAGGAAGGTCGAGAAATACCATTCACCACTTCAATAGAGTCTGATTCCATAATGACTTTTGGGAGGTTCATAGCTTGAGCTAGCATTAAGCCTTCCTTAACTGCCAAAGCCTCACCATAGAATACACTATCTGGGCCTTGAAAAGAATTCGTAGCTGCCGCCTGGATTGATCCAGAGGAATCTCGGATCACCACAGCTATCGATAGAGTACCCGACTCGGTCTTCGCTGCATCGGAGTTAATTTTGACCCACCCGGTTGGTGGCGGTGTCCATACGACTTCTGGCCGCAGAGGTCTGGTGCTCTCCGCTGAGCATTTTGCCTCCATCAAGTGTTGAGTGATCATCCAACAAAGATCATCGACTCGCCACCCAGCCTTGCCATGCACGATGTTGTTTCGGTTGCTCCATATGAGTGAAGCCGTGACAATGAACCTCTCCCAATCCATTGCCGAACCTGACAAGAAAATGTTGGTGAGCCACTCTCTAATACCCTGTCCATCCATATTTAAGATCCTGGTTTGGCCCGAATCTTGCCAGACCTTTCGAGCCGTCTCGCAATCACGAAGACAGTGAATGGTTGTCTCCAGCCCTTGCTCACATAACGGGCAGATTCCTTCATCGGTAATATTCCTATCTTTTAGGTGCAGCCTTGTCGGTAAGCAATGTTGAGCAACGCGCCACATGAAATTGCGATGTTTGTTTAGGACCTTTGCTTCCCATATCCACTTCCACATAACATCAGCTGCTCCTCCGGAATTGTTTGTTTGCCATTTGTCTTTTATAAAAGTTTCATAACCACTCTTAACGGTATAGAGGCCGTCTCCCGTAAAATTCCAGACAAGTTTATCTTGTTCTTCATCTTGGGACAATGGAATACGAATGATCTTCTCGACGTCGGCAGCATTAAAAATGTGTTGGAGGAGTTGATAATTCCATTCCTTTTTCCCTGGAATGAAGAGAGAACTTACTGTGGTGTCTTCTGAGATAAACCGAAGGTTGGTGGTTGGTTTGAAACCAGCATTATTTGGGATCCACGGGTCACGCCAAATACTCACACACTCACCACCTCCCAACCTCCAGCGCAAGCCCAAATTGAGTATTCGCCGCCCTTTCATTAAGCTTTGCCAAATATAAGAGGAGTTTGCTTGTCGTTCCTCTGCCATCATGAAGTTGGAATGGGGATAATATTTGGCTTGAATAACTCTAGAGCAAAGTGAACTGTCATTCGTAAGGAGTCTCCAACCTTGTTTGGCCAGCATAGCAAGATTGAAGCCTGCCAAGTCGCGAAATCCAAGTCCACCTTGTAGCTTGCTTGGCACCAGACGATCCCATCGCATCCAGTTCACCCCACGATTCTTGTTGCCATGATTCCAAAAGAATCTGTTTAGGATGACCTCCATTTCTCTGCAAAGCTTATCAGGGATGTGAAAAACCCCCATGACATAAATGGGAATAGCTTGACCCACCGCTTTGATCATAATCTCCTTCCCTGCTCGAGATAACGATCTGGCGAACCATGTTTTTGTGTGTTGAGCAATTCTCTCCTTAATGTATTTGAAAGCTCCTTTCTTATTTCTCCCCACACAGGTTGGCAATCCAAGATATCTTTCTACGTTCTTGCACTCATTTACTCCAAAGGTCCTAGTAAACTGGTCCCGATCAATCACAGGTGTATTCGGACTGAAGAAAAGACCAGATTTATCAAAATTGATACACTGGCCAGAGACTCTCTCATAATGCCGCAGAAGATCCCTGAGGTTTGTAGCTTCTGCCGAGCTAACTTTGCAGAAAATTAGACTATCATCCGCAAATAGTAAGTGGGAAACTGCTGGACCCCTTTGGCTCGCTTTTACCCCCGTTATCCGGCGTTGTCTGTTAGCTTCCTGAATAAGAGCAGAGAGTCCCTCAGAGCATAAAAGGAAGAGGTATGGCGAGAGAGGATCCCCCTGCCGAATCCCCCGTTGAGGAACTATGTCCCCGTGTGGTGCTCCATTGATTAGAACCGAATAACGCACGGACGTGATACATCTCATGATTGTCTGAATAATGACCTCTGGAAAATCCATTTTAATCATCATTGCTTCAATGAAATCCCAGCTCACTCTATCATAGGCTTTAGACATATCCAGTTTTAAAGCGCAGCAGCCCTTCTTCCCTGATCTCTTCCCTCTGATTTTGTGCAGGAGTTCATAGGCCACTATCACATTATCTGATATAAGTCGCCCTTTTATAAAAGCACTTTGCTCTTCTGAGATCACCATCGGGAGTGCCGATCGGATTCTGAGAGCAATAGTCTTGGAAATCAGTTTGTATATGACGTTGCACAAACTGATGGGTCGAAATTGCTTCATAGAATCTGGCTTCTTGGTCTTTGGGATCAGAACAATATTTGTATAATTTATGTCCTGCACAGAACCACCACAGTTTAGAACATTCAGACAATAAGCGAGAATATCCGTTTTTACCTGCGTCCAAAAATGTTGATAAAATCCGGCCGGTAAGCCATCAGGTCCCGGGGCTTTGCTTGGATGCATATCATGAAGAGCCGTGAGGATTTCATCTTCTGTGAACGGCTGAGCAAGCATGTGTTTTATTTCTGATGATATCGTTCTCGGTTTGATGGCTGCAAGCAAGCCCGCGTCCGGCACTTCTTGGCTAGAAAATAAGGTTGTGAAATACTGAGTTGCCACTCTGCCAATATCATGCTCCTGGTCATACACGCTGCCATTGTCATCCCTAATCCAATCAATTCTATTTGATCTTCTTCTTTCTGACGCATGGGAATGGAAGAATTTCGTGTTTCTGTCCCCTTCCGTTAACCAACAAATTCTTGCTCGTTGTCTCCAAAAGATCTCCTCGCGATACTTCCACTCCAGGATTAATTTTTTCAAGGCCTCTATTTGAGTGAAATTCCTTGCGTTCATATCCCCCATACTTAATCGATTGAGATCCTCTTCCAACATTTTAATTTTGTTTTCCACATAACCAAAATGATCTCTGTTCCAATTATTAAGAGATGCACGAACAGCATCGATATTAGCTGTGATGGGAACATTCAGCCCTGTCGTTTCATCCCACGCATCTTGAATTACTTTTGCACACTCAGGATCTCTTAGCCACATGAATTCAAATCTGAACTTCTTCTTTTGACGTCTTCGAATTCTTTTTGGCCTCAATTGCAGGGACAGAGCCATATGATCAGAAAAAGCGACCGCTTTATGATTTACTCGACATTCTGGGAACATATTGATCCAGTCCATCGTGGCACAGATTCGGTCTAATCTACAGGAAACCACTTCGCCACCTGCTCTCTTCCCCGACCAAGTATACGCCGTACCAACAAAATCCAGGTCAAGTAAACCGCAGTCCTCCAAGCAATCTCTGAAGTTTGACATTAATCTTTGGTCCCGACCTCCGCCTCCTTTTTTCTCCGTGCTCCACATGATCTCATTATAATCTCCTCCACAAATCCAAGGAAGTGAGCTAAGATTTTTAATTTTCCGTAGAGCATTCCAGAAATCTAGACGTTTTGGAGCTTCTGGTTCACCATAAACCCCTGTAAAGCGCCAGGGTCTATTTCCTTGCACCACCACATCGATATGGCGTTGGGAGTAGCCAATCAGTTGCATATTCCAGTCATCGTTCCATAGAAGAGCCAATCCTCCAGAGCTACCAACACTGTCCACAGCAAACATATTACGGAAGCCACAAGTAAGCTTCACCTTTTCCATCTGACAACGCGGTAACTTTGTTTCACAGAGAAAGGCCACCGCCACCTCCTCTCTCTGTAGGAGATCTCGAAGCAAGCGAACTTTCCGGGTATCTCCCAATCCCCGGCAGTTCAAAAATAAGGAATTCATTGAGATCGGCGGCCCTGCTCAGCAGGGTCCACCGCTGGTTGATAATCGGAAAAACCTTGTTGCAAGACCTTCACTATCTTTCCACTTCTCTGATTCTCGTCAATGTCCATTATATCATGATCCATGCGTTTCTTTGACCCACCTTGATCATGTTTCTTTTCACCACTCCTTCCGCTATTGTTCTTAACACGCTTCCACCTCCTCGTAGCTACACCCACCTGCCTCTTCATTTTTTCCATGGCTATTTCATGTGGTTCTGCCACAACCAACTCTTCTGCTACTCGTGTCCCCTTATATCTCAGGCTGTCAGTCCGTGCTGCCTTCGCACCAGACTCGGCGTCCGAAATGTCCTCCAAAGATGGCATCGATCCGGATCGAGCGTGGTTATTTTCCTTAATCCCATCATCTTTAGCAGGAATCAATGGCGCTGCTAGCTGGACATTACCATTGTTCTGCTCGTTCCCATTAAAATTCTCCTCCATTCGTAGCCGACGAGCCACGCCACCCAGCTGGTTATCTGACCTTAGTCGGTCATCAGCTTCTCCAGCTCTATTGGTGTTTTCCCCTGACACCTGAGCACCCCCTGAACGTCGAGTACAGCTGTTGGTGGATACACTTGCCTCTGCCGGTGCCCTCCATCCATGTTTTGGGTCCCTCATGGTTCTTGTGCGTCTGGACATGGGTGAGGCACAAAGCCAAACTCCATACTGATGCTCTTTCTCCTTGTATTCTTCCTGGTCACAATCGCGGTCCACATGCCCCAGTCGGCCACAACAGAAACAGAATTGCTGAAGTCTTTCGTATTTAAAACTAATCCAAATTGGTTCCTGATTCGCTGGTTTGTATCTGACTCCCCTTGTAAGAGGTTGTGCTATTGGTATCTCGATCCTAACTCGCGCAAATCTTCCTCCAATATCACCATCATCCCCATAACACACAGCCGAAACTTTGCCCGCTTGGCTCGCTAGCCTCCGTACCACGCTTTCCTTCCAAGCGGCTATGGGTAAATCATACAAGCGCATCCAGAAGTATGTCGTATCCAGAATTGTTTTTCTGGGTTGTGCTGACTTTTCAATTTCCTGTAGTAATAGGATATGTTTTTCGAAAAACCATGGTCTGCCCTCTAAAACTCGATCGATGTCTCCCCTGCCTTGGAATTTGAACAAGAAGCAGTTATCACTAATCAAGTCAATATCCAGCATTCTCATCGGCTTCCAGATCCCCCTCATTGTTGTTAGAAGCGCTGGGACGTTATATGGTCGAAGGGAGTGGAGTTTCCCGACAAGGTAAAACCTATGTGATCCCTTCACCTCCTCCTCCTCCTGTTCGTCCGCAACCACCACCTCTTCTGCTTCGGTAAGATTGAAACGCTTCCATGATTCATGAAGCTCATCCATCCTGAATCCTAAACGTGCAGAGACGTAATCCCGATCGCTGGGCACTGACCCTGCTTCACAAGGAAGAGACAACGAACAAAACGAAACCCTAGTAGCTTGCCCTAGACGACACCCTAGCAGCGGCGCTAGACTTAATATTTCATATGTGTATCATATCTCTATCCTTTTTATTTGCTGTCACCCGCTTTATTTCAATCCTGTTAATTATCATCTAGGTGATATTTCACCTACTAATCCAAATAGTTCAGTTATAAGGTAATTTGAAAGCTCAAGTCTAACTAACTGAACAATTATATATTTACCCTTCATTCTCCAAGTACTTTAGATGATTGAAAATTCATCCGGGTGATAAATAATATTGACGGCTTTTTTTTGTTTTTCTTCTCTTCAATTTTTTTTTCGTTTAAACCTATTAGAAATAGGTTTTCATAGTTGCTGCCACTAGCTTTTTCTTCTCTCTTCTCCCCCTCTATTTGATCGAATGGGCCAAATTTGGCCCATTTCCTTATATCATCTCCTTAACCATTAACCCACGTACAACCAGCTCCATTCTTCCTTTTTTTTTCTCTTTAATTCACCACTTCAACACTAGTTTATTCAATAAGTTCCCAAATAGACTCAACTTTGCTCCTTAATAAATTTGCAATTTAGAAATCAAAATACACTTACGAACATTCAATAATAAATAATAACCCAATATAAAATATGTACTAATCTCAATGATTCTTACTTATATTTATTAATTTTTAAGCCTAAAAATAGGATAGTGAGAATGTATTTTCATACACTCGTCACTTAGGAAACCATTCTCACACTTAAAGGGGTGGTAACCAAATACTTGTACTATAGGTTTTGGGACACTTGGGATGAAAGGTTTGGTATTGGCTAGTGACCCTAGTCAAGTCTCTACACCTCTCTCTCTTAAGTGCAAACTTAGAGTACAAGTGTGAGTTAAGTCACACCCCAATTTGGTGATGTTTGGAATGATGCTTTAAACATTAGAACGGAGACACTGTTTTTGTGGCCTCTTGCCCCTCTTCTAAACACTCGTCTTGAGAGCTCAGAAAACCATTCCCATATTAAAATTGAAAAGAAAGAAAAAATGTGAAAAAAGAGAAAAGTACAAAGAAAAAAAAAGGATGAATAAAAGGAGAAAACTGAATAAAAAGTGTGAGCAATTGGCGGTCCACATTCACTTGGTAAATCATGTAGCTGAACAAAGGTCATTAAAATGGGGGTCCCGGTTTTCTTCAAGACATAATAAGTGCTTAGGACTAATGTGCCTCCTTGATGAGCTATACAAATTCACTAGTAAATATTCACACATTGTTCACCTGTACATTCTGAAATAGTTATATCTTTCTTTAAGGACACTCAATGTTACACCCACCCCCGACGTTCTGTAATTTTTTCTGTGAATTTTGGCCGTAAGTTTAATTCTGTAATTATCAGATCACAAACGACTTGTGATTAATTAATGGAATTCAGTGTTTGGAAGTTAATTTGGAGTTATTTACAAGTGTTTAATATGTTGGATAACTTTTACGGAGTTCTGGGACGTTTTGCCAAAATTCAGTTTCAAAGGGCGAAATGGTCACCGAGGAAGGAAAAAAATTGGAAAAGCACATGTTGGGCTCTTTTCTTTTTGGGCCGGCCCATTTGTTGAGTGGGAGAAGATTTGTTTTTTTGGGCCAATTTTACCTATTTCCATTTATAAGTTGAGATATTTATTTTGGTTATTAGTTTCATTTCATTTCATTTCATCATAAGTCAAGTCTTCCTTTAAGCCCATGTCTTCTCTTTTACCCATCCCCTTCCATTTCTTCAGACTTAACCTCTTATTTCTGACCATTCACTCTTTCTTTCTCTCATTCATCATTCATCTCCATTATTGAGCAAGAGATAGAAGAACATCTCTCTTTGCTGCCAGAAATTATCGTCTCTCTTCCACAGCCTTTCTTCCCTAAAAAACGACCGAATCCGCTCTAGCTGTCTTCAGAGAAAGTCTTCATCTACGTCTTGGCTACAACTTTTCTGAAGGAAGCATGACCAAAGGTGAGAGGAAGGTCCTCGAACCTCTGGTGCAAGCCTTCGGGTCCAACAGTAATTTCTGGTTTCCAAAGTTCATTTCTTGAAGTTTTAAGCTTGGATCTTCAACAAACCAAGCTCTACTACTTCCTAGGCTCCTAAATCTGTAACTTCAAGGTATGGTTGAGTTCTTTTTGGTTGGATCTTCATGTTCTTGAAGTTTAAACATGGAAGAAAAACTCATCCATCTTTGTTGTTTTTCATGGCCGGATTTTTGAAGAATTTTGGTGATGGATTTGTCTCAACAACAGCTCATCCTAGGTTGATCTACAAGAGTTATCAAGGTGAGGATCCTCCTTGTTAAAATTTTATGGATTTGGTTGTTGGATGTTTGTGGAGCATACTTTGTTCTTGTGAAAGTACGAAAAAATCCGTTGTTGGAAGTTCTCTTGGTGAGACCGAAACTTTGATGATTTTTGGGTGGAGTTTTGTTGAAGGAAGTTGTTGAAAAAGCATGTTATAAGTATATTTAACATGTTTTTAAGTTGTTGGAAAAAGTTGGAAATTGTTTGGGTGATTTTTGTATGGAGGCCGAAACTTTGAGGGTGTATTTGGTGATGTTTTGTGAAGTTAAAGTGTTGTGAAAGTTGTTTAATGGTGTTTGGGTGAAGAAAGTTTGATTTGTGTGGTTAAATGCAATTTTATAAAGTTTAGGGTCAAAAAGGAAATTGGGCCGAAATTATGGGCCTTGGGCCGAAAATTTAGGTTGACTTGTGGAAAAGTTATTTGTGTTGAAAAGTTGACAAAATTGGATATTTTGTAACTTAGTAAAAGTTTAGTACCAAAATGAACTTTATGGAAAGTTTGGGTAAAAAGAGCAAACTTGGAAAAGTGTAATTATGAAAAAGGTAAAGGAAAGTTAGCCACTTTAAGTTATGGAAGTAACTTTGGACACTTTAAGTATAAAGTTGTCACTTTTTGCAACTTTGTGAAGTTTTGGGCAAGTTTGCAAATTTCTGAAAAGTTTGGGGACTTAAGTGGTAATTTTGGATAAATTCCCAGAGTAAGAAACTTTAGTTAATTAACTAGGGTATTCTGTGTTTCTGATTCTGGCAGATTAAATCTGCATTTCTGGGATACTGCTTGTGAGCTTCAGGGAGCCACAGTAGATATCTGTTTCTATCGAGGTAATGGGTTTTGCTTTCTTAATACGCAATGCATGTGTATTAGGTTAGTTAAGGGCTAGTACTCGGTTCGAGGGTGAGGCCCAGTGACTCTCGGGACTAGTCACATGGTATATAGCGGATTTGCAGGTTTTATTATTTTTCTGAACTTATACTATATCGGATCTGCTTATCGAGGGTCGACAACAGACCCGTTTTTTGTTCTGCGTCGGCTTTATGCCGCCTTTTTATTATGACAGTTAGGGGCAGATCACCCCTCGCTGGTACCAAGCGTTCTGATCCCGATAATCGGCGTGAGCTTAACAAGCCGTCATAGGGTGCTGTCAGTGGTCGGGGACCACCTGTATAGGAAAGTACCACCAGTCCGACGGGACTTCTGAGCATCACGACATTTGCATATCATATTCTTGTTTATACTTAGGATTGTATTATCTTCTAGTTCATTGCACGTTAACCTTTTATGCAGGGAAAAACGTTTTTTTAAAAGTTTTCCCGTTACTGTACCTGCCCCCTTACTGGGTTCTTTCGAGAACTCACCCCCACATACTAAATATTTTCAGGGAATCCGGGCAAACGACCTGCGGAGTAGACCTCCTGCGGTGTTCATTCTCCATTTTGTATATTCTGAGCAGCAGCAACAGCTTTTGTTTAGCGAGGTATAATTCCGCTTTTTGGCTCGGCTCTGTAGGTGTAGACTGCATATTAGACACTTTGAGTATTCGAACCTATACGAAGAGGGCGGAACTCCTTCTGCCTTTATGACTTATTATCTGCTTATGTTTTCTGCGCGCGCGATATTCTGTAAAACCACTAACGTGTCTCGGGTGCAGGTTTAGGACTAGTACGACTTCTTAAAATCTGCAAGCACGTAATAACCTTAAAACTTGAAGGAAAATGTTTTAAGGGACAGGTTTCGTGTCCACACCCCCTTTTAGAGGAAATTTCGTATTCACCCGCAGCCGATACCTCTAACCTCCGCAAGTAAGACGCTTCCGCCAGTTTCCGGGGGCAGTGGGTCAAGCTAGTGTAGACAAGTGGATTCTTAGAATGCCTAATAATCTGATCTTCTTGATTTGTTTACATAGAGAGTTTTGTAAATATGTAGGTGGTTAGAGTAGATGTCTTGAGTCTTTGTTTTCCTAGATGCTTCCATTGCTAGGGACTACCAACCATTTGGGTTTGGGGGTGTGTTGAGTGTGCAAACACTCACAAATTCTCCTAGTGTTTAAGGCAATAAATCCATCATTTGCGTTGACTTTTGATGTCAAGGATGCACTTTACTTGTTATTTCCAATTTTTTTAGGTCCATGGTTGCGAATGTAAAAATGAGATCAATGTAGATTATTTGAGGGACCAAGACCAATATCACACATTTGGAATTCAAGGCAAGGAGTCCTGGGTTAACTGGAGGAGCTTGAAGTCAAAGGAGTGAAGAAAAGTTGCTACTGTTGGATGGCGCGATGGTATGGAGAGCAGAGCGAATGGCACGCTGCACGACACTGCTAGTGTGCAGGCCAAATTCGGCACGCAGACAAGCGAAGTGCGTGCCTCAGTGCGTAGTGAGGAAGACTGGCGCGCTGCATGGACAGCCAGCTGGAGAAGTAGACCTGCGAACTTTCCACGAAATTTCACACTTGTTCTCATCTTTTTGGGACTTATGTGCCCTTAGGATATTACTCTATATGCCCAACATGTCTAGGGGCATTTTAGAACTCTAGGCTTAGTATATATATAGACCTTTAGTTTAGGTTTTTATCCCCAGATTTGCTACCCACGGATTTTAGAAGTTTTTGAGGGATTCTCCTAAGATTTCAGCAAGGGTTTAAGCCCCTCAACCCTTTATTTTTCAAGGGTTAAAGGGGCATCTTTTGGAGGATCAATCTATGGATGACATTTCTTCTCTCTTTTGTTGTCCCAAATAGGCAGCCAAGAGGGGGGTGAATTGGTTGACCTTTAAAAACGAATACTTTTTCTTTTAAACACTTTTACCAGACAAGTCTAAACCCGTTGAGAAAATGCGATTAACGAAATCGTATAAAAGAAAAACCGAAGAAAAACTGAGAGAATTGACACCATCGATTTATAGAGGTTCGGTCAACGACCTACGTCCTCTCCTCAAGTTCACCACTTGAGAGTTTCTTCCACTATACTTTGAAACGGTTACACCAACCTAAAAGTATATAAAGTTTTTCCCGAGGCTCAACTAAAACCTATTTTTGGTTTTCCCAAGGCTCACCAAAATAACCTAACACTTCCCAAAATAGTTTTCCCGAGGCTCACTATTAACCTAACAAAAATCCCAGTTTGGTTTTCCCGAGGCTCACCAAAACAAACCTTGTAAAACTGTTTTGTTGAAGACGACTCAACGTGTTGAGGTTTTTCACGAAAAACACACATAAAACGATTTAAATCAGTTTCTCTCTCTCTCTCAAAAATAAACTAGTAAACCAGAGACAAAGTGGAGGCTTGATCCTCGAATAACAGAACACAGGAGAGCTTTTTGATGCTTGATTGCGCTAATGACAGGAGAGCTTGAGTTTTCTCTTAATCACCAATCTGTTTCTCCATGAAAAGCCTTCTCTTGTTCTTATACTGAAGATGAGGAGCGTCTCCAACGTCCTTTTATGTTCTGCAGTATTGAGCACAAAGAAATCGAATAAATCGAATCCTCCTTGAAATCTGCGGAGCTTCTCGTTCAAATTCGAATAAATCGAATTAACAAAGAAAGAGTCCTAACTAATTACATCTTAGAGTTCTATCTAAGTACAACTCTATTTCAAATACACTTACAGACTGGGCTTCAACAGGTTTAACGGATTGGGCCTGTGAGTCCGCAACTGAAAGCTTTAACAAGTATAAAACTATGAAACAAACATCAAGCACTTCCAAACTTTACACAACATACCCAAAACTCTTGTAATCATCAAAATTAATCCAACAATCTCCCCATTTTTGATGAAGACAAAACTAAAGTTTGAAGAACAGTTTGAAAAACAATTTTGATTCAAAAACTCCCCCTTACTAATTCAGAGATTACTCCCCCTTACTAATTCAGAGATTACTCCCCCTGAGATTGAGAGTAGTTTAACACTCACAACCAACCTGTAACTTCCTGCAAACATCTCCCCCTTTTTGTGACAATAAAAAAGAAGACACAGTTGATATAACCGAAATAAAGCATAGAGGAAGAAATTATCCAAATGGCAACATGTAGGTGCAATCCCAGAATTTTGTAACATCACCGAATTGTTTGAAAGCAATTTAAAAAACTAAGAGATGCTAAAAACTTAAATGAGGGTTGGGGATTGAGGAGGTGTACTCCATGATTCTGGATTCTCGAAAGCTTGTTGTGCCATTGCAGCTAGGAGGGGATTATAAACGACCATCGCTCGTTCTGTTACACCTGACTCAACTGCAGTAGTGTCAACAACAGCAGTGTCAACAGGTTTTGAACTTTGTTGATCCCCCTTTTTGGCCTTCTGTTGCTTTCTTGCAACTCTGCTACTGTTGTTTTCTCTTACCTTCTGCAGAGCCATAGCATGCTTGCTTGGAATCCTGATCCATTTTCCATTCTGATCTTTCTGAAATCCACTCTTCTTCACAGTTGTTTGGACAAGATAAGTGAAGCTCTCCCACTTTTCCATTTTCACATTCGTTCCAGGAACCTTGTTTGCCTTCAGAAAGTCACTTAGCATTGAAGCATAGGGCATGTGTTCCTTATGTTTACCTTCTACTGACAGCCCTAGCAACTCAACAACTGTTCTGCCGAAATCAACTTCCATACCCCTCACTATTTTATACATCAAACATAAATCTCCCCAAGTTACCAACTGAGTACCTTCCTTGGGAAAGATGATAGCAGTGAGTATCCAGTGTAAAACTCTGTGTTTAAACTCCTTAAACAGCATGCAGGTGAACTGGTATGGGAGTGATTGGAAAGGTATCCCTATATCCCCAAAGAAATACTTAAACGCTTCTTCCCTAAATTCAGCATCATCAGAGGGTTCCTGAATGGAATCTAGTACTCCTAAGGCAGCCGAGAATTGAATATGAGAGATCTTTACCAACTTTCCTTGAACCTTCGATGCAACACCCATCTCATCAGATTCCACATGCATTTTTGACAAAAATTCAGAAACTAAATTTGTGTAACCTTTGGCACATGTTGAGACAAAAGGCATTAAACCATAGACATCTAGCCATTCTCCTACTTCAGAGACTCCAAAAGACTCAAGAAGCTCTCTAGTCACAAACGAATGTCGAAGAAACTTAGTGAATTTGGTGTGTACCTTTGTGATAGCCACTTGCTTGGCTGTAGTTGCTGACTTCTTCTTGTCAGATGGGGAAGCAGATTTTTTGGATTCTGCCTGTACTGGTTTAACCTTCACTGCGGGAAAAGAAGGCTTCTTCTTCTTTGGTTTCTCCAAAACCAAAGGAGCAGGTTTTGAGCAGAGAGACCGCAATCCATCTCCTCTAGTTCATCTTTTCCGTACCTGAGTAGTTGGTTCCTGTGCTTTCCTCTTTCTGGCACTGTCCTTCAGATCCCCTAGGGTCATGGCCATGTCGAAAGTATCGAGTGAGGAGGAAGAAAAGTACCTTTCTTCTGGAGGCTGATCGACAATCTTTTATGTCTCGTCGTCAGATCTCATCAGGTTAAGAATCTCAACTGTCTCTGTGGTTTCTGGATTATCGGATGACTGACCGAGGGAATTTCCTTCGCTGCTCGTATCACTTGAGTAATCAACCAACCCTGGCTGATTTTCCAGGTTGCGAGACTTAGGGTTTGAAGATGAAGAGGCCATTGTTCGTCTGAAGGTTTTCGGGTTCAGGAGAAAGAGGGTGGAGTGTCAGAGACGAAAAGAAGTTTTTAGAAGAAGGGTTTGGAGAACTCGGTAAAACATTTGAAAAATTACTTTTACGCCCCTGTAAAATATCTTTTGTATACCAAAAGTGTTTTTCCTTTTTCAAATATGCCCAAACCAAAATAGATGGAAATAGATGAAAAATATACCAGTAAATGAAAAAATTAATCTGGGATTATTTTTGCACATACTTGATTTCAGAAGGTTAAGATCGCATATATATGAAATCAGTTTTCATATTATGTGACCTTGTTTCTTTTGACACTCTAAACAGATTTACAGAAGTCATACCTGGCCTTTACCTTGGATTGCTCATGCCCAACTCTCTTCTGATGTAGATGAATCTTTCTTCACAAAGCGGTTTTGTGAATATATCTGCTAGCTGGTGATTTGTATCAACAAACTCAAGTAGAACGTCTTCATTAGCAACATGTTATCTAATAAAGCGATATCGTACCTCAATGTGTTTAGCTCTAGAATGATGAACCGGATTTTTAGTTAAGAAAATTGCACTAGTATTATCACACTTAATGGGAACTTTTCTGAAGTTAAAACCAAAATCCTTCAGTTGTTGAACCATCCACAAAATTTGAGCTACGCAGCTTCCAGGAGCTGTGTACTCAGCTTCTGCAGTTGATAAAGCAACTAAGTTTTGTTTCTTTGAAAACCATGAAACTAGACAGCTTCCCAAAAATTGACAAGTTCCACTTGTAGATTTTCTATCTACTTTACTACCTGCAAAGTCTGCATCTGTAAAACCATGAAGTTCAAAAATTGTATCTTTTGAATACCACAACCCTAGTGTTGGTGTGTCGACTAAATATCGAAAAATTCTTTTGATGCAATGCAAGTGTGATTCTTTTGGATTTGACTGAAATCTAGCACATAGACATACGCTAAATAAAATATTAGGTCTACTAGTAGTAAGATAGAGTAATGAGCCAATCATGCTCCTGAACAGTTTCTGCTCAACCTGTTTACCATTCGAGTCTTCATCTAGCTTGACGGTTGCACTCATAGGAATGGGGCTTGGTTTTGCTGTAGTATAGCCAAACTTCTTCAAGATATCTTTAATGTACTTGGCTTGACTTATAAAGATCCCTTACTTTGATTGCTTGATTTGAAGTCCAAGAAAGTAACTAAGTTCACCCATCATACTCATCTCAAATTCTCCCTGCATTAACTTTGAGAATTCCTTGCACAAAGATTGATTAGTTGCACCAAAGATTATGTCATCAACATTGATTTGTACAAGCAATATGTCCTTTTCAGAAAATTTAATAATAAGGTATTCTCAACTTTTCCTCTTGTAAAGCTGTGATCAACTAAGAAGGTGTTCAACCTTTCATACCAAGCTCTAGGAGCTTGTTTCAAACCATAAAGAGCCTTTTTAATCTGAAGACATGGTTTGGAAAATGAGGGTCCTCAAAACCTGGAGGTTGTTCTACATAAACTTCCTCTTTTATGAACCCGTTTAGAAACGCGCTTTTTACGTCCATTTGAAAAAGTTGGATGTTCATAAAGCATGCAAATGCACAAAGCATTCTTATTGCTTCAAGTCTAGCCACAGGAGCATAAGTTTCATCATAATCTATTCCTTCCTCCTGTGAGTAGCCTTTGGCAACTAGCCTTGCTTTGTTTCTAGTGACAACACCATTTTCATCAAGTTTGTTTCTAAAGACCCATTTAGCACCAACTATGGAATGGTCTTTTGGTCTTTGTACTAGTATCCATACCTCATTCCTTTTGAACTGATTCAGCTCTTCTTGCATAGCATTTATCCAGTTTTCATCTTGTAGTGTCTCATCTATGGATTTGGGTTCTACAAGAGAAACAAAAGCGTTAAATGCACAAAAGTTCTTTAAAGCTGAACGAGTCATTACCCCTTTTGTTATATCACCCAGAATATTCTCCTGAGGATGACTTGATTTATGCTTGAATTTCCATTCATGAGGTAGGACTTGAGAAGTCTGAACTGCAACTGAATCTTGTTCTTCTGGTACCGTCTCAATGGGTTGAGGCGTGTTTTCAACATTGTTTTCTGTCTGAGTTTCAGCTGCATCATTGGTCTTCTGTTCTGCATTGTCCTGATCTTCAGGAGCATCATCTTCTTCTCTGACAACAATGTTAGTTTCATCGAAAACAACATGTATTGATTCCTCTACCTTTAAAGTCCTTTTATTGAAAATTCTAAAGGCTTTACTTTTTAGAGAATAGCCAAGAAAGATAGCCTCATCATTTTTTTGAATCGAACTTACCGAGATGTTGTTTGTCCAAATTCAGCACAAAAAATTTACATCCAAAGATATGAAAGTAAGAAATATTTGGCTTTTTACCTTTCCAAAGCTCGTATGGAGTTTTGTTTAGGATTGACCTAATCAAAACCCTATTGAGTATGTAGCATGATGTGCTTGCAGCTTCTGCCAAAACATACTTAGGAAGAGAGTGATCATTTAACATGGTCCTTACCATTTCTTCAATGGTCGATTTTTCCTTTCCACAACACCATTTTATTCGGGTGTTCTTGCACAAGAGAAATTGTGAGAAATACCAAGTGAAGCACAAGAAGATTCCATTTCTGAATTTACAAACTCACCACCATTGTCACTCCTTATTGCAACAATTTTATTACCCTTCTCATTTTGCACTGTCTTGACAAAATTAACAAAGACTTCGTGAGTCTCACTTTTCTTAGCAAGGAAGAATGTCCAGGTATACCTTAAATAATCATCAACAATAATGAAACAATATTGTTTACCTCCAAGACTGGTCGTTGAGATTGGGCCAAATAGATCCATATGCAATAATTCCAGGATTTTCGCTGTAGTCACAACCTGTTTAGCTTTAAAGGAAGCCCTTGTCTGCTTTCCTTTCAAGCAAGCTTCGCATTCCTTGTCTTTGTCAAATTTGATCTTTGGCAGACCTCATACCAAGTCTCTTTTTGACAGTTTTGCAATTGTATACATACTTGCATGTCCTAATCTTTTATGCCAAAGCCAACTATCATCCTTGTTAGAAGCAATAAGACATTTCACATTAAAAGAAGATAAATCATCTAAATCAAATGTGTAAACATTTCCACATCTTTTACCAATAAACTTAATACTGTTCGACGTTTTATCAATCACATGGCATTGGTCTGATTTGAAGGTAAACCACTATCACACAACTAACTGATACTCAACAGGTTGTGCTGCAGTCCTTCAACTAGAAGAACATTATTGATAGTGGATGAACCAATCTTACCAACCTTACCAATGTCGAGTACCTATCCCTTGCTATTGTCACCAAATGATATTGTACCTCCTTTTCTTGGTGTGTAACTGAAGAACTTGCTCCTGTCTCCAGTCATGTGCCTTGAACAACCACTATCCAGGTACCATGTATGCCTCTTCAAGACCTAAACAGGTTGAACATTTCGTCTGACTTTTGGTACCCATATCTTCTTGGGTCCATAAATGTTAGTAGCACTTTTAATAATCCAAATTTGCTTAACGCCATACCTGAAGCGTCCATTTCTGAAGAGACACTCAAATTTACTATGTCCTTTTTGACGACATTTCTCACAAGTTATATAGGTAACATTAACAAGCTTCTTTTGAGAACTAGGTTCTCTTTGTCCATAACCTATTCCGGTTTTGTCATAGTAAGACTTTTGACTCTCCAGAAGATTGTCTAAGCTCTTTTCACCATTAACAAATCCTGATAGGTTTTTCTCTAATTTTTCATTCTTAGTTCTCAACTTCGCTATTTCATCTATTAACGCCATATTTTCAGTTTTAAGCTTTTTAACTAGAGCATCATAATCCTGACACACTTCAGTGAATTCTTTAAGCATTTGAGCTTTTTCATCAGTATATGAACTTGAAGAATTAAAAGATTCAGCATTACTCATTACCTCCGATTCAGCGGTAGCCATCAGGCATGTCTCAACAAGTTGACAGGTCTGCAATTTACAGTCAACAGGTTGACAGCTCTGGAATGTGCAACTTTCTTCATCGTCTATCAGACATATGTGCGCCTTTTCTACTTCATTTGAGGAAGATTCTTCTGTATCTGAACAGCTATCACTCCAAGCTGTCATTCCCTTCAATCCAGGTTTTCTTTTCTTGAACATTCTTTTCTTGTCAGAACTTCCTTTTTGTTTCTTTGAGCTGCTCTCATTTGCGGGGCAATCCAACTGCATGTGTCCTCTTCCACTGCAGTTGTAGAAAATTGGAGGTCTGAAGGGGCTGCTCTTTTTGTCCTTCATTTGCTGATATCTTTCTTTATACTTGAGCAATTTCTTGCGATCATTGCCGCCTCATCACCGGTTACTTCCTCGTTTGAGGAACTTTCTTCTGATTCTTTTGCCTTTAAGGCAATTGACTTTTGTTTTCTGTTCATCTTTTCATCCTCTATCCTTCATTTCATATGTCATTAGTTTTCCAAATAATTCATCAACACTAATAGTTTTGATACTACCTCCTTCACTAATGGCTTCAACGGTACTCCTCCAAGTTGAAGGTAGACTCCATAGAATTTTTCTTACCAATACCTCATTTGTATAGATCTTAACATATTACCGAAGAGGTGTGATTATCTCATTGAACCTTCGGTGCATGTCCGCAATTGTCTCTTTTGGATCCATTGCAAACATTTCATAAGCCTTGACCAACATGAACATTTTGGTGTCTTTGACTTGATCCGTTCCTTCGTAGGTTACTAGTAGCTTATTCCAGATTTCATGCGCACTATCACAAGCAGAGACAATATTAAAAACATCAGGAGTTAAAGCACAAAGAATCACATTTACCGCTTTGGCATTCAAGGTGCATAGTTTGTCATCTTCGGGTGTGTAATCTTTCAATGGTTTTGGTTCTATCTTTCCATATCATCAGTCATAATGGATGGAGTATGTGGTCCTGCTTTGATGATTCTCCAAAGATGATGATCTTGCGCCTGAATATGATTTTGCATCCTTGTCTTCCACCAATTAAAATTTGCTGAATCGAAAAGTGGAGGCCTTGACGGGTTGTAGCCTTCAAGTATCATACTTGGAACTGATGCCATTTGATCTTTGGATCTGAAACAGTGAGGTTTTTGTCACAGATCACTAAGCTCTGATACCAATTGTTGTCCCAAAAACACACACAAAACGATTTAAATTAGTTTCTCTCTCTCAAAAATAAACTAGTAAACCAGAGACGAAGTGGAGGCTTGATCCTCGAATAACAGAACACAGGAGAGCTTTTTGATGCTTGATTGCGCTAATGACAGGAGAGCTTGAGTTTTCTCTTAATCATCGATCTGTTTCTCCATGAAAAGCCTTCTCTTGTTCTTATACTGAAGATGAGGAGCGTCTCCAACGTCCTTTTCTGTTCTGCAGTATTGAGCACGAAATCCTCCCTGAAATCTCCTGAGCTTCTCGTTCAAATTCGAATAAATCGAATTAACAAAGAAAGAGTCCTAACTAATTACATCTTAGAGTTCTATCTAAGTACAACTCTATTTCAAATACACTTACAGAATGGGCTTCAACAGGTTTAACGGATTGGGCCTGTGAGTCCGCAACTGAAAGCTTTAACAAGTTGATAGCCAAAGGGTGATTTCCGGCTGTCAAGTGATCTCTGACGACTGCAGTAGGGCAACTCCGGTACCTGAGAAGAGTAAGACAGAGGACACTTTCAGGTGCGGACAGAGAAGAGAGGTGTGGGTGTGTAGTAATCACCTTATTTGAAGCAGACACCACCCAATATATAGGGTGGTGCTAGGTCCCGTTATGGGGCCTTAAACGCTGGAGAATCTCCATAAATGTGTCCATAATTGGGGTGGCGGCGTATTAATGGTGAGTGGAGTTATTGCGGAGTTACTCCTCCTCCCTTGGCTTAATGCCATAATTAGTGTAACGGTTGTCTTGAGGGAGGCAGCAAACGTTTTATGGCTAACAGATTTATACGGGGCGCCCTTATTGGTAAGAGGGGCTCCCAATAAATACGAGGCCGGCTGTGGTGGACGCGACCCATATGGCGTTTGCATTTGACAATACAGCCGTATGAGCTGCCCCATATATATCAGTATGTCCTCCTCCCACAGCGGAGGATGGGTTGGGCCCCTGTGCTCCGTTTTGGAAGGAAGTTGAGCCCATGCGGTATTGTGCCGTTTTGGAGCCTAATTGGGGAAGAGCCCAGGAGCTGTCCCCAATGTTGGCCCAATTTTTGGCCCAATACCATTTGTGGCGGTTGGCAAAGCACTTTTCAAAATTTGCACTTTTACGCCGGTTGTAATTATGGGGGAAGTCGTTTCACCTCCCATCGGCCTCTACTTATACGTCAACCCATGTGGGGAGTCAGTTTCCCGAATTCTTGCTTTCCTTTCTTTTGCGCTTGAGTTTCCTCTTCACTTCTAGTTTCCATTTTCGGCGATTACCGAAGAATTTCCCGGTGAGATTCGAAGAACCCAACCGTTGAAACTTTCGTTTTTGTCTCCGGCGTATCAATCAGTAAGTGGTATCCCTTTTAATTTCTGTTTTTTTTTTGTCGCGACAGTGTCGCGAGTGAGGCGTCGCCGTGCCATTGCCTGGGTTCTTGGGCCTAGGGTTTAAGTTTTTTAAATTTGTGGTTTATTTCTGTAGATGGCTCCCAAGAATCCAAGCAAGCCCGGCGTTGGCCCTGATGTCGGGGAGGTTTGGCCCCGAACTGCACTGTCGGAGAAGAAGATGGCAGATATTTGCCAGAACCACCATGTTTATACACGGGTGGTCTGTGGGCTTTCTCCGGCCGATGTGTTGAGAAAGGCGGGGTTGGGTTTGAGCGACGGGGCCATGAGGGAACAGACCATGGTCGTCTTCGAAGCCCAACTTAAAGCCGGATTGAGGCTCCCCCTTTGTTCCCTGTTGTTGCAATTATGCGAGGGATGGGGTGTTTGCCCTGGGCAACTGGCCCCGAACGTGTTCACTACCGTAAACGCGTTTGTGGTGGCCTGCCACTTGGCGAAGACGGTGGTGTTGCCGGAGACCTTCTTGCAATTCTACACCCTGAAGAGGTCGGTCGGACACCCCTTCTATCAGTTGACCCTCGAGGAAGTGAAGGTGGGCAACAAAATGGTGAAGATCGGGGTCTTCGCTGAAACTACCAGCTCGTGGGGGAGCTGGAAGAACAACTTCTTCTTCATCCTCAAGGAGGATAGTTGGGGGTTCCCTGCGTACTTCATCAAGGAGAAGGACGCGAGGGTGTCGGTGAAGCCCTCGTTGTGGGCGGGTAGCGAGGGGAAGAAAGCCCTCGACGCCCTGTGCGAATGGGTCCGCGACGTGGAAAGACTCGAGGAGTGCAAGGGTGGGTTCCCCTTCACTCTATCCAGTCTGGACGAGGTGGTCCTGCGGAGGGTAGGGGTTAGCAGGGCCCACCGTCTTCCGAGCCACGTAGATGCCCTAAAGAACTGGATGGAGGGCCTGGACGGAGACCTCATCGAGCACTTCGAAGGCGCTTTCAACAACCCTCATTGTCTGTTTCGTACCCTCTTTTTTTTTGCTTTTTTTTTGTTTCTGTGTTTGCGCATTTTGAATGCTATTAGAACCTGACCTTGTGTTTTATTTCAGCCAAGATGTCGCATCCTAGCGTCCTCTTTGCCAAGAAACAGGACTTGAGGGAAGCCCTCAAGATAAAGATGGATGAGGAGGTCCCTGCAGAGCCCGTTCAAAGGGCTATCGAGGGGCCAACTACTGGGACCTCGAAGGGTGGGGAGGCCCAAGGAATGGAGGCCTTGGTGACGGAGGCCCAGCCAGTCAGTGTGGCCGGCCCCGTACTCATCGAGGAAATTTCCGAGGATTCTGAGGAGCAGAATCTTCGGAGGAAACGCCCCCGAGTCGCAGGTATTACTGTTGTCTCCTCTGGGTGCTTGGTTAACCTTCCTTATTTTATATTCTCATCCCCTTTTTAATTTCGCAGCGGCAGAGGGCCTGGAAGTGTCTTCGGACAGCAGCCCGAGTGCCGTTAAGGACAAAGGGAAGGGGCCGGCCCTCGAGGAGCCGTCCACCAGCCCTGTTCGAGGCATGAAGGAACCTGTGGGGCTCTTGGCAGATGCTCGAAGAGCTGTTAGAGCTCCTCGAGCATCTGTTAAGAGGCCTTCGAAGGTTCCGAAGAGCCTGAAGGGGATAGACCCAGTGTTCGAGCCCCAGCTGCTCGAGGACTATCGGCGAGAACTGCGCACCAAGTCCTTCAAGCACAAGGGTCTAGCCCTGGTGGAAGCTTGAGATCCCGTGATGAGGGTGACTCATGACGAGTCAGTGCTCCTCAGGCAGAGGGAGGTGAGGTTGAAAGTTGCGGAAGGGCTCCCGCTTCCCCGCGACCGACATTTTTTGAAGCATACGTCCTCGGGGCCCGTGGATATTGCGAAGGATATCTGCCAGGGCCTTACTCGAGTAAGCTACTGTCCTCGATTCTCTTTGTATTATTTATTTTTTGTCAGCGTTCTTATATTTATACGTTTTGCACTTTCAATTTGTAGGAGACTGTACTGGCTCAAGGCCTGGTGGCCAAAATTGAGGACCTGGAATCCCAAGTGAGGAGCCTCGAGGCCAAGGCAAAGGACTCCGAGGAAGTGGAGAGCCTAAAGAAGGCCCTGGTTGAGAAGGAGGCCGCGCTGGCTTCCTCGAAGAAAGAGGAGGCCAACCTTCTCAAGGCTATGGGTGTCCTTGGCCGACAGCTGAAGGCTGCCATGACGGATGGGAAGAAGCACGAGGCCCTCTTCCTCGCCGAGCACCACGCGAAGAAAGAGCTCGAAGCTGAGATGGAGCAAGTGCTTGGGGAGTGCCAAAGGATGGAGGCCCAGGCTGAGGCGAAGGACAAGCTCGTCGAGGAGCTGTCCTTGAGGGCTGGCAAGGCCGAGGATCCGGCCTCGAAGGCTGCGCCTAGATCAAGATCGCACCAAAACCCTTAATGTGGTGGTGGGCTCCAGTGTGGCTGACCATATAGCCTTCGTACAACTAGAAGACCAAATTGGTCTGAAGTTGTATGGTGGTGAAAGTGTTCAGCCACCTGTTTTTGTAAAGTCCATCGCTGAAAGGACTGCTCGAATGGGCAGGGCCTTCAAGGTGTTGACCAACAAATTGGTCAATGCTCAGGCCATTGAGGGGGTCCGCTACGCTAAAGGGTTCCTTCGCTGCCGCCACCAAGTGGAAGCCATGCTTGGGAATGCACAGCTAGATCCCCTCGAAGCAATCCAGATTGAGGAGCCAGCCCAGGCGGCACTGTTCGAGTGGGGTAGGACGGGGAAGAAATTAGGGGCGGGGTATCCTTATGATATTCTGCCAGGGCATGTAGAAGATGCCCCTGTTGTACCCCCAAATGATGAGGCCCCCAAGTGATTTTAGGATTTGAGTTGTAACTAAATTTTTGCAAATTTTATAAAGCAGTGGACAATTTTTGTAGCCTTCATTGCTTTTTTATTTGTCGTATGAATACTGCTTGCACAACGCGTGGACGTCATATTTTGTTTGCATTGCGTAAGTGTTGTTCGAATACTAAAGTCTGTTATTCGATGCATGTTGCTTGAATACTAAAGTATGTTTAAACGTTCAACTTTTCGAGGTTTTACTCTGCAATTGATTTTTTTCATTACTTAATGAAGCAATGGACATTGTTTGTGGAGTCGACTGCGTGTCAATATTGCCTGCATAATGCCAAGACTTTGAAGATTGTTTTGTAACACTCATCGCCTTTTATTCAATACTGATTGTACAACGCAAAGAGTTTGAATATCTCTGGCAATTTATTTAAAGGAGAATACAGGACTCAAACGTAATAAGGCCTCAAGTCATCGACGTGATAGTCGTTTTTTAGCCTTTTACCTTGGTGGTCCTTTAATTTGT
This sequence comes from Stellera chamaejasme, assembly GCA_024586325.1. Classification (NCBI taxonomy): domain Eukaryota; kingdom Viridiplantae; phylum Streptophyta; class Magnoliopsida; order Malvales; family Thymelaeaceae; genus Stellera; species Stellera chamaejasme. The sequence continues at coordinate 49,542,260 of CM044981.1, read as the reverse complement.
AGACGCCTCCTCTTTCCTTACTGTGCACGACGTAGGGTCCTGCCCATCTGGAACGAAGGGCGCCATGGCCAGGGTTACGACCTGACAGCCTCGCCTTAGCAAGACCATACCGCCCACGTAGATCTGTTTTCTCGAACTTTAGCATTGTGGTCGAGGTTTGCTCTTTGTCGCAAGGCCATAAGCCTGAGTCTGGCACCTTCGCGGAGCTCTTCGACGAGGTCCAGACGTGCTCGAAGCCCACTCTCATTATGAGGGGCGTCGTAATATAGTGTTCGGATTGTTGGTATAGAGACTTCGATTGGGAGCAAGGCATCGACGCCATAGACCAAAGAGAAAGGAGTCTCCCCCGTAGGTCCTCGCGCAGTTGTTCGATAATCCCAAAGGACGCTGGGTAGCGCCTCGACCCATTTCCCTTTATTGTCATCGAGGCGCTTTTTCAGGCCCTCTTTGATTGTGCGATTTGTGACCTCTACTTGGCCATTTGACTGTGGGTGTGCTAAGGGGCATAGAGCATTTGTATATTCATCTTGATGGCCCAATCCTTGATGTGAGCATGGCCAAGACCAAACCAAATGATGTGGATCTGTAATCATCCAAAGCTGGAGCAATGGACTTCTTATTGAGGCTCTTTTCAAGAGGAGAAAATGGCTTTTGAATCACCTCAATCGGAGTTCCGAGCTCAAGATATTCAAAACCGTGAAGATCCAAGAACCAGCGACGTAACCAGGCGACCCAAACTTGAAGTCAAGCGGTCGCCCGGTCCAGGCGAGGACCAGGCGAACCAGCCCCTGGATCAGGCGATCGCCCAGCCCAGGATGGCTTGTCAACAAGTGATGGGCAGGTGACCAGGCGAGAACCAGGCGACCAAAACCCTGGCTCAGGCGATCGCCTGGCTCCTCGAGATGCCTTCCCTCGACCAGGCGAGAACCAGGCGACCAAGACCCTGGATCAGGCGATCGCCTGGCTCTCCGGAAATCAGCTCCCCTCCACTTTTGAACCCTAGCCATTTTTGTTGACTATCACTATTTGTAATTTTAATTCCTATTTTCAGCCCCTTTTGTAATTTCTTTGGTTTCTATAAACCATATAACTTCATAAACATGAGTTATATGATTTATGGAAATTAGAGAAAAGGGTTTTCAACCCTTCCCATCCATCTCTTACACCTCTCACCTCACCCACCTTAATCCTAGGAAGCTTGTCCCTAAGCCTCCTCTCTCCTCCCTTCCCTCACCATTTTAGTTAGGCTTAGAGTTCATTGGCAACTTAGAACATATTTTGTAAGAACTCTTGTTGCTGAAAATACAAGGCTATTGTTCTTCATTTGTTCTCAAATCTTGCTTCATCAATCCATTAGTGATCCATGCAAGAGGGTCCAATTAAATACCTAGCATTGTTTGATCAAGTAGTCAAAAGGTTCTAGGTTCCATTTCCATTCCCCCATTGCCGAAATTGTGGCTCCATTTCCTTGGAGTTCTTCCTCACTCAAGCTAGATCAAAGCTCATGATCATGCAACCCTTGTGTGATCATATCAAGTGGTATCAGAGCCAACTTGCTTGAATGAGGTAAATGTTTTGTGTGATTTTCTTCAAGTTATCCTCTTGAATTCCTTTTCAAAACTTGAAGAAAATTTCGGTTGGTATCTCTTGAGAGAGGCCGAAAATTTGTGAGTGGTTCATGTGCCTAGGACAAGCTTGTTTGGTTCATGTGATTAGGGCAAAGTTTATGATTGAATGTGATTGTTGAAGATTGTGGAAAAGAAAAGCATTTTTCGGATTTAAAGAGAGAGAAAGTATTGAAAAGAGTTTCTATTGAAAAGAAATGCAAAAGTGTTCTTGGTGTTCTTGAGTGTTCTTGGTGTTCTTGAAAGTTCATGTGAAGTTCATGTCAAACACATGTGAATAGTAACTTTGATCCAAAATATTTTATGAACTTGCACAAAAGGTGTTTGTGATTATAAAAGAGCCTTTCTATATCACACCTAATTTCTTTCAACCACCAACCAACCTCATTTCTCAAAACCCTAGTTCAAGTAACTAGAACTTTTGCATTGCTAATTTTCGAATTTTGCTAAGTTTTCATTGAACTCTCCTTGTGTGTTTGCATTTGATCTTATTGAAAGATTGGTGACTAGAATTGAGACTTGTGAAGTTCATTGAGCTCCAAACACGAGAGTCGAGTGTAAACACTTAGGGAGTGTGAGAGAGCTTGTGAAAGCCTTGTGTGGAGAAGAAGGCAAGAGTGAAACCGAGAGGCCAACCAAACACGTGAGGAAATGAGTGGTACTAACTCTATTGTTTAAGTGTGTAGGTTATCCCAATGGAGGAGAGAACAATGAGAAGGAAACCGAGCCCCTCTCATTATGACCAAGCCACAATATGGTATGGACCACATCCATCTAGATGGGAAAACCAAAAACACTATGAAGATTCTTGTGGCTTTGATCCATATCTCCATACAACCCCACATCACAAGACTCCTTCCTATACCTCTAAGAGCCGAAACCTACATGCCTCTCACACCCAATCTCGGCCTACACACCTCACTCCCATTCGGATTTCTCATCCATGGCATGAACCCGAAAGGGACTCCACACCTTCATGCGCCTACTCAACCCCTTCTCCAAGTGTGAGCCTGAATCCTCCTTGTGAGCCCATCCATTTTGGTGACCTCACTCGAGAATTTAGAGAAGATTTCAAAGAAATAAGAAAGGAAGTTTCAATAATTGAAGGGCTTGTGAAAGAATGGTATGAGAGTTTGGAGGAGAAAGAAAAGAGAAAAGAAAGAGCACAAGAGAGCTCCCCACAAAGCCAAATGAGTGAAAAGAACAATGCACCCAAGCCTTCAACCAAAATCCAAGAAGAACTAACTATTACATCTTTTAAACCATGTTGTTCTTCTATGGATGTGCAAGGTTGTGATAAAGAAGAGGAACCACTTTTGAAGGGAAAAGAGCAATTAAAGGAGGAGGATCTACACTCCCCTAACTTGGGGAGAGGTAACATATCTTACCCTCTTAGTGATGAAGCTTTGAAATTTGGTGATCATGACTTGATTTGTGAAGAGTACATGCCTACTTTAGCTAGGAAGTACATTTGCTATGATATTTCATTTGAAACCGAATCTACACCCATGTCATGTTCCTTGCAAGATAGACATAACCAAGCCCCTTTGATGAGAGTAAATGACAATTGCATGCTTGGAATAAAAGAAAAGCTTGGTATGTCTAGACTAGTATTTGATCCCGGAGCTAGTACATGTGGTTTGTTGAACTTTGGTGAAGAAGGAAATACATTGGATGATCCCATGCATGCTTCGGAATATGATTTAGTGATGAATGATGTATTGCCTTTGGATGAGGATATTGAGCCTAATGACTTGTGTGACAAGTTTGATGATACATCTACATTTGAGTATGAAAATGATGAAGAAATTAGTGAAGGTAAAGGAGGCATACACTATTTCTTTTCTCATGAAGCAAATGATGATCATGTTGAGGTTAACAAGTGCATCAATGAGTTTAACCATTATCCATATCCATGTGATGAAACTTGCATTCACCCTTGTGATGATGATTGGTTTTCTATTCAAGAGGATGAATTGAGATGTGAAGAGACTAATGATTTTAACTCCATAATATGTGATGATTTCTCTTCTTTACATGAAGAACCTCTTGAATATCACAATAATGAAAGTGCATCTCATTCATCATATGAAGTGTCCGAGCATTATGAGTTGTATCCCTCGGATGATGAGCATAACTATTATCATGATGAGATGTACGAACATGATCTCTATCCCATGTCACCCACACCTAGCCATGATCATTCTTTGATGTATGGTTTAGACTCTTTGCATTTGGATGATGAGAATGATTGGCCTAGGTTCACATTTGACCCCGGGATACATGATATGTACTTACTATGATATGGATATGCATGCAACTTTTGAGAAGCATGAGTATCAATATGGGATTGACTTAAAGCTATGTGTAAGGTTGAAGTGAAGAGAAAGGGCGGATTGTCCATCTTATTCCTTCAAACCATTTTTGGGACTTTGATGTTTAAGATTTAGTTCACTAACCTCTAATGTCCTCCAAGTTTGTTGCGGTGTCTTGGTTTTTGTAGGATTCATCCCATTTAGATTCGAGGACGAATCTTCTTAAGTGGGAGGGAATGATGTGAGCATGGCCAAGACCAAACCAAATGATGTGGATCTGTAATCATCCAAAGCTGGAGCAATGGACTTCTTATTGAGGCTCTTTTCAAGAGGAGAAAATGGCTTTTGAATCACCTCAATCGGAGTTCCGGAGCTCAAGATATTCAGAAAACCGTGAAGATCCAAGAACCAAGCGACGAACCAGGCGACCCAAACTTGAAGTCAGCGGTCGCCCGGTCCAGCGAGGACCAGCGAACCAGCCCCTGGATCAGGCGATCGCCCAGCCCAGGATGGCTTGTCAACAAGTGATGGGCAGGTGACCAGGCGAGAACCAGCGACCACAACCCTGGCTCAGGCGATCGCCTGGCTACTCGAGATGCCTTCCCTCGACCAGGCGAGAACCAGGCGACCAAAACCCTGGATCAGGCGATCGCCTGGCTCCCCGAAATCAGCTTCCCCCCCACCCTTTTGAAACCTAGCCATTTTTGTTGACTATCACTATTTGTAATATTAATTCCTATTTTCAGCCCCTTTTGTAATTTCTTTGGTTTCTATAAACCATATAACTTCATAAACATGAGTTATATGATTTATGGAAATTAGAGAAAAGGGTTTTCAACCCTTCCCATCCATCTCTTACACCCTTCACCTCACCCACCTTAATCCTAGGAAGCTTGTCCCTAAGCCTCCTCTCTCCTCCCTTCCCTCACCATTTTAGTTAGGCTTAGAGTTCATTTGCAAGTTAGAACATATTTTGTAAGAACTCTTGTTGCTGAAAATACAAGGCCATTGTTCTTCATTTGTTCTCAAATCTTGCTTCATCAATCCATTAGTGATCCATGCAAGAGGGTCCAATTAAATACCTAGCATTGTTTGATCAAGTAGTCAAAAGGTTCTAGGTTCCATTTCCCTTCCCCCATTGCCGAAATTGTGGCTCCATTTCCTTGGAGTTCTTCCTCACTCAAGCTAGATCAAAGCTCATGATCATGCAACCCTTGTGTGATCATATCACAAGAAAGAGCACTTAGCTGGATTGAGCCTCATGTTATATCGTCGGAACAACTTGAAAGTTTCGCCAGGTCTTGAAGGTGGTCTTCGAATGTCATGCTTTTCACAATGACATCGCCGACGACGTTCAAGGTTACGGCCCATTTGGTGGGCAAAGACCTTGTTCATTAGACGCGGTAGGAGGCTCCAGCGTTTTTGAGCCCAAAAGGCATTCGAAAGTAGTAGTATACGTCATCGCACGTTGTGAATGCTGAAGGCGTCTTCGGTATCCATGTAAATTTGTTGGTAACCACTCTTAGTGTCCATCAATGACAAGTATTTATATTTGGAAGTGGCGTCCACGAGTTGGTCGATGACAGTAATGTGTAGGGGTCCTTTGGACAATGCCTATTGACGCCCGTGAAATCGACGCACATACGAAGTTCACCATTAGTTTTGTCACCTAAAACTATGTTAGCGAGCCACTCGGAGTACTTAATTTCTTTTATTATTCCAGTCGAGGAGTTTAGAAACCTCCTCTTTACAAACTTCTTTTCGAGGGGCCATACCCCTTTTCTTTTGCTTAACCGGCTTTGAATCCGGGAATACATTAAGTTTGTGGGTGATGATCACACGGTCACCCCGAGCGGGTTGCGACCGGGTGACCGGGGCTCCGGCTTTAGCCTCTGCGGGTCACGTTTTTCGGCATTCAGACGGCTCCCGAGCCCTATCCGAGTATCATTTTGGCGAACCCCTCCGTATTTGAGGTCGTGTGGGTCCCCCGGACGTTTCCGCCGAAAATATTTTTCTGGCGCCGGGGGGTTGTCGGGGTCGCCTCGGGACGTACATCGGGCTCGGTAGCACTCTCGAGAGCTCAGTTTGGGAAGCCGTTTGTAGTTTTGGAGTCGTGGTGACGTCCCGGAGGTGGTTGTGGAGTTTAATGTTTGGGACGGGACGTTCGGTTCCGGTCGACTCCCGGGTCTCGGGACGTGAATCACGGGGGTCTGGATAGAAATTTTCTGTCTGCTTTGGGGTAAGTTTTGTTTTAATTTAATATGGAATTTATGGGTATTTTTATAGAATTTTGGAGTGACGGAATTTCGGTTCAGGTTGACACGCTCGCACGTCGGGTTTTGGTTCGGGTTCAGCGAGCTCGGTAGGACACTCCGGAAAGGTAAATGAATTTCTGAAAAATGTTCTGTGAATGTTATAATATTCTGAAGGTTGTGCCCAAGTTTCGTTAATTTTGGAATTCGGTAATTATTTTTGGGCAAAAAGAATTGGAACTTTCGGAAAAAATTGGGGGTTAATTTGCAATGGGGTGCAAATTTAATAAAATCAGCATGGGCAGCAGCTGATATTTTCGGCAGCAAATTGGGGAGGTTTTTTGGACACTTGGCTAATTTTGATTAATGGTAGAGAAGTATGGGCAAAAAGGGTGAGGGAAAATATATATATTGTAGTATTATGTCATAAAATGAAAACTTATTTCATTTCTTCTTCTTCTTCATCTTCTCCAAGCTCCTGCCGCCACTCTTCTTCTTCTTCAAGCTCCATGGCTTCCAATTGTTCTTGCTGAAATCTTCAAGGGATTGGGTCCAAAAGATTGGTAAGCTTTCCCTCTTCTTCTCTTTCAAGTTTGGAAGCAAAGAAATGTTGGAAAAGAGAGGATTTTCAAGCTATGTGTTTACTCTTGTCTACATGCTAGAGTAATCTTCTCCCTCCCATCTTTTAGTATGTTGTTCTTGGGCTTGAGGGGAGTAAGAATCTATGGTTAAATGTTGGAAGAACTACATGGAGGGTGGAACCCTAGGGATGCCGAAATTAAGCTTAATTTTCCAAAATTGTGTGTGTTTGTGTTCTTGAATCATGCTTTAAGTATGTTGTTCCTAGCATGATTCTAAGATTATCTATGGTTTTAATTTGATGAAAAGCATGCTAGGGAAGAAATCCCCAAATTGGCCGAATTGTTCAAAGGAGGATTTTGTTGATTTTGAAGCAATTGGTTAGTAATCTTGCTTAATAATGGCAATTGGTGATTAAAGAGTGCTAATGGAACTTTGTTTGGATTGAAATGGAAGTTGGGTGAGAAAACCCCTCTTTGGCCGAATTGAAAGGTGAAGGGGTTTTGTTGATTTTGGTGTAATTGGTTAGTAAGCATGCTTAGGAAGTGGAATTGGTGATTAATATGATTATTTGGAAGCTTGAATGGTTTGATTTGGAAGTGTGGTGAAAAATTGGTTAAGGGTCAAAATGTTCAAATGAAACTTTTTCCATGTTAAGGTTGTGTTTAGGTGGGTTTGGATCCTAAATTGGTATTGTGGGTGAAAATAGGTTCATAAGGGTGGTTGAAACATCATTTTCGGACAATGGTAGGAAAAGTTAGGTTTATGCGGGTTTTCCAGAAAGGTGTCCGGAATGCGGGTTTAAAGGTTGAAATGGGTTTGGTGGTGTATGAATAGCAATGTTCGGGCTCGGTTTGTAAAACCGAGCTTTCTGTGGAATTTTCCGGGAAAGTGCGGGTTTGTGCGAGAATTGTTTTCTGGGGTTTGTTTGGATGTGTTCTGATCCAACTATGGTTGTACAGCTTGATTCTGCGTTGGTGGAGTAACGTGGATCCGTAGGAGCCAAGTTGTGCATTTCGGGTCGGGAGTCGGGATTTTCACGAGTGTTGGGCTGCGGGGCAGCGCTTCTGAGGTAAGGGCTTAATTTGGTAAAATGTACGTTTGTTCTGCTCCATATGTGTTATCAGGTATGATATCTCTGCTGTGTTTGTATGCTTTATTTATATGTTCTGATTCTGTGGCGAGGCCCGCATGGTTGGAGAGACCACGGGTGCTCCTTGATTCTGTTCTGCGTATCCGCACCGGGAGTGCCGATATTTTGATCGTGTCCGCACCGGAGGGTGCCGACATTACGTGTATATCCGCACTTGGGGTGCCGATATACTTCGTGACCCTACGGCGGTTTGGGGATCGCGACCACCGGTACCGTGCTATCTGCTCGCTCGACCAGTATATTCGACCTCTGCCGAGGGCCGTTACATGGTCGCTCGGGCGTTGGACCGCGTATGTTGGATTCCGATTTACGTTATGCTTTATGTTCATATGTACTTGCATATGTTGTGATATTCTGTTTTTGCAGTTGTTGTTGCCACGTGGGCAAACCGCACTTTACCTTAAGCCTCATCGGGTCCTTTCGAGGACTCACCCTTTTATCTCGTTTACCACTTTCAGGCCGTCGACAAGCAACCGGCGGAGTAGAGGTTCCGCGGTGCTTCTTTCACTTTGAGGTTGGGTAGCAGCAGCACCACGTGCGGAGGTCGCTTGATTCCGCGCTAGGTATTTATAGGATTTTGAATACTGGCTCAGAGTCAGAATCGCATGCATATAGGTCGATCATGTTGTGGATATGTATATATATATTTGAGATATATTCATTACTGTTGTCTTCGAGTCGAGGCGGAGCCCGACTTGCCTATATTGGTAATCTTTGTTTAATTGTGGTGCACAGTGAATTTTGTGTTTGAGGCAATGATAGATGTTGGATAAACCATGAACTGAATGTGTGGTAGAAGTAAGATGTTTAAGCATGCTTGACTTGTATGAGTTTTAGGTTGCTAGTTGTTACTCAGTGATTCTGTATTTGAGCTCGATGCTCCGCCGCGTTTTCCGCCGTAATTCCTGTTTCCGATGTCGTGGCCGGCTCCGCCTCCGCAACCGGGCGGGAGGCTGTGACAATGACACTAGGATCGACGCCCGGCAGGTCCTTCAAGCTCCAGGCGAAGACGTCAAGGTTTGCCTCGAGGAGGTGGATGAGCGCCATCTTCTCCTTTTGTTCAAGGTTTTTGCCAACCTTAAATTTCTTGCCTGGAACGACGTCGATCTCTTCTGTCACGTCATCGAGGCGTGGCCTGTCGTCGGGTTCCGCGGGATCCTCGATCTCCCTCGAGGCTCGTGGATCAACCGTAGAGCTCAAAGAGGCCACGTAGTTTGTCCTTGCCGTTCGCTGGTCGATGTAGATGTTTGCATCCTCACGAGGTGTTGCAAATGTGACCGTGAGAGAGCGGATGTCGCACCTCATGTGGAATTCGACCTGGCTTGGTCGACCAACAATGGCGTTGTACGTGGAAGGGACTTCGAGCACCAAGAACTCCGTCATAATGGAGTGACAATCAACCGTGCCAAACTGTGTGTCCCCGATTAACATGAGGGGCAGGTTGACGACCCCTATTGTTGGGATAATGTCCCTGCCGATGCCGAAGGTAGGGCCGGAGCTTCTTCTTATAGGGGACATGTGTACCCCGAGTTTATCGAGCATGTCCTTGAAAATGACACTAGTGTTTGCACCAGTGTCGATGTACACACTATTGGTGTCGTAACCCGCAATCCTTGTTGTGATAAGCAGTGGATCGGAGTGTGGAACGACAACCTTTGTCCCGTTGGGGCGATAGATGACGTTCTCCTCGAGGTGATCGATCTGCAAGATTTCCCTTGCATATCGTTTTCTGGAAGAGGCGTCTTCGGACTTGGTGAGCATGTGAATGATACCCGCTGGTGGTGGTGGCGGCAGGTTCTGTCTCCGAGGGCTGTTGTGTCAACGACGCGTCTTTTCGCGGTCGTCGCTGTCGTCGTCCCTCTTGCGGCCTTTGGGGAATTCCTTGCAGGGGGAAGAGGAATCGGACAGGAATTCCTTGAGCTTACCCTGCTCAATCATCTCAGAGATGAGATTCCTGAGCTGGAAGCACGCCTCTGTGTCATGGCCACGGTCCGTGGGGTAGAGGCAAGACTTGTCAAACCCTCGTGTTCTTATGCTGGATAGGCTGAGGCCACTGGGGACCTTATTCGCTTCTCCGGCATTAGAAGAATGTTCGTGCAGTGTCACGGTGCGGGGTGGTGGTCGGAGGTCCTCGGACCAACGCTCGAGGACCGGTACCTCAAGAAGCGCACTTGACGAACTTCTTGTTACGGTCGCTTGTTGGGGGCCTGTTGTAAGGCTTATTCATCTCCTCGGAATTCATGAATCGAGTGGCCCGATCGATGAACTCACCCATCGTTGTGACGGGATTTTCATTAATGTTGTACGCGAGCCTTGACTCGCGTTGAAGGCCTTGAGTTACGGCCAGGAGCTGCATGTCCGAGGAGAGACCCTAGACTTGGACGGCTTCTGCCTGAAACCGTCGGATGTAATCACGGAGTGGTTTCTCCCTTTGCTGTTTCACTCTTAGAAAGTGTTGGACAGTCTTGGGGGGAGGTCGAGCTCCCATGAAGTGGCGCAGGAACGATGAGGCGAGATCCTTAAAGCATTTAAAATGCTGGCCTCGTAGCGTTCCAAACCACGTTGAAGCAGCCCCTTTCAGGGTGGAGCTGAAAGCTTTGCAGAGTATGGGGTCAGAGGCGCGAGCTATCTCCATTTGGGAGATGTAACGTCGTAGATGGTCGACGGGTCTGCATCATCGCGCCGTAGCTTTCGGCGGCGGCATTCAAAGCTGGCCGGCGCCTGGACGGCGATGACGTCCTCTGTGAAGGGTTGGGTGAGGAGAACCTCGATGTCGTCGAGGACCAGGTTTGGCGTCTTAACCTGTTCCTCGACCACGTTGATTCGTCGGAGGAGGTCGTCGACATCAAGGTTCCCAGCAGATGGGTTTTGATTCTGGGATTGTTCATCCCGGTCGTTGTGAGGCGGGAGGCGAGCAGCCTGCATTTCCGCCTTGATGGTTTGCACCATGAAGGCTTTCATTTCATTGAGCATGCTTGCCTGGAGCAGTGCTATCTGAGCGGGATCGACGATGACCTGTTGGGGGGTCGTCGAGGTCCCAGCGAGGTATGTCAGAGTAGCTTGCGGTTGTGAGGGCTGTTGCACCCCTGGCGTGTCAGTAACAGGGAGTGGTGGGATTGCCACCAACTGGGAGTTGTGGGGCTGTTGCGTCCCCGTTGCACCACCAGCAGGAAGCGGTGGAGGCACATCGGAGGAGCTGGAAGCAGCATCCTCAACATGCACACTATTGTGAGTCCTTCTTGTTTTCGCCATGAAAACGGTTAGGGGAGAAAAAAGTTGAGTAGAAAAGGAAAAACGGCTTGTTTTTCGTTTCCCACAGACGGCGCCAAATTGATAGCCAAAGGGTGATCTCCGGCTGTCAAGTGATCTCTGACGACTGCAGTAGGGCAACTCCGGTACCTGAGAAGAGTAAGACAGAGGACACTTTCAGGTGCAGACAGAGAAGAGAGGTGTGGGTGTGTAGTAATCACCGTATTTGAAGCAGGCACCACCCAATATATAGGGTGGTGCTAGGTCCCGTTATGGGGCCTTAAACGCTGGAGAATCTCCATAAATGTGTCCATAATTGGGGTGGCGGTGTATTAATGGTGAGTGGAGTTATTGCGGAGTTACTCCTCCTCCCTTGGCTTAATGCCATAATTAGTGTAACGGTTGTCTTGAGGGAGGCAGCAAACGTTTTATGACTAACGGATTTATACGGGGCGCCCTTATTGGTAAGAGGGGCTCCCAATAAATACGAGGCCGGCTGTGGTGGACGCGGCCCATATGGCGTTTGCATTTGACAATACAGCCGTATGGGCTGGCCCATATATATCACAAGTATAAAACTATGAAACAAACATCAAGTACTTCCAAACTTTACACAACATACCCAAAACTTTACACAACGTACCGCGGGACGGGCCGTGGTAATCACTGCGGTAAAATCGTCCCCGGTCGCCTCGTTGGCCGCGGCCTAGGCCGCAGTGAAAGTCGCGGCCTTGCCGCGCTCGCAGGTCGCGGTAAGGCTTTGACGGCGGTGGCATCGTCCTCTGCGGCCTGGATGCGCACAAGGCCACGGTAAACGTTTTTTCGGGTGAAAATGTATATATATATATATAATTGTTATTATATTTATAATTTTAATTAAAAATGTATTTAAAATTTAATAACAGTGCAAAAATATAATTATATATATAATAAATAGTTTATACAGCAAAATCTAAATAATATTTACAAAAATCCTAAAAACCGTCGTTTTGGTCCGCGTTTGGATCAGTAGGGAAGTAATCAACAAAGTCCTCGTCCCCAATGTTCTGAAGCCCATCCATGAATGCCCGCAGTTGCTGCTGCTGCTGCTGTGGGATTTGTTGTGGATCTGGCATCTCCGGCCGATAATCCCCTTGGGGGTGTGTGAAGCCCAGGCCCAGGTTGACATTAGGCTGCGGCTGCTAGAAGTGCTGCGGAGGCGGCTGCCGGGGGTGCTGCGGCGGCGGCTACTGCTGGAAGGGCGGCCGATAATTCCACAATTTACACTACCGGTTTTTCTCCTAATTCAAGGTGCATGGGTCCTAACCTATTCATAAAAGTACTATTAGTTAATCAAACTTTTATCCTGTGTATGGAGAAACTGATATAATTACGTAAATTTCGGCAGCATTTCGTCTTAGTTCCTCGTTGTACCATTTCTCCGGCGTAACGCCTAGAGCGGGTATAAAGAGGAACAAGACGAAATATTGCATCCAAAATTTACGTAACTCTCATCATTTCTCCATACATAATCATAAAAGATGAATTAACCGACAGTATACTTTTACAAACTGTCCAATGGGACAATCCATGAAAACCTTGTAGAATATATAATTTTACACCGTCATTTCAATACTCTGAAATAACCTGTAAAATAATATATTACTACAATTTTTCATAGACAGGTACTATGGCTCATGAACTACTTTACTTTAACTACATAATTAGGAAACTCATGAAATACATATATAAATTAAAAAAATTAAAAAAATGATAACAATTTATATAAACAAATCTAAAATATAATATTTTTTACCTAAAAGAGACACAATAACAGCTGCTGGTTGATCTTCAACTGAAATAATGGGATGATATATATTTTCTTCGATTAACAAGAAATTAAATGGAGAATAATTGGAGGAAGAAAATGTAAGTGTTCGGCGAAAATGTGAACCCGGAGCGTTTATATAGGGAATTTTTACCCCGGCCTTCACCGCGGTACAAAGCCGCAGTAAAGGACTGGTCAAAGCACCTCGTGGACCACAAGACCTTACCGCGGCCTTCACCGCGCAAGAGGCCGCGGTACACGTCTTACCGCGGCCTTTACCGCGCTTTTGGCCGCGGCAAGGCGACTGCCAGCCATCCAACCGCGCGCCCGACCCTTTACCGCGGCCTCTTGCGCGGTACAGGCCGCGGTAAGAACTGCACCACCCACGTAGTGTCAGTGCGCGCACTCAATGTGCGCGTCCTCCATTCATTAATGACGTGGCACCAAGGGATTTCAAACTTCTACGCACGAGACTTGAAGCTCGAACGCTATGCGCGATCTGTGCGCCGAAGGGACTAAGGGTGCGCGATGAAAATGCCTATGCGCGCACACTGTGCGCCCAACTTTCAGTAGCAAGAAAGTCACTGATTTTATCCGTTCCAGTTCACATCCAACACTTTTCTAGGATCCTTTTAGCCTTAATCTGTTATGGGCACTTACGTGTTAGTACTATGTTGAGTGACAATGAATGTACATGACTTAATGATAACTGATAACATAACAAGTACAACACATGCAAAAAACAAATCACTCTAACAATAGAAGATTGACCAAGACTCCTAATTTATAGAAATAGAAATGATAAAGTATTTGTTTACATTTAGTATGGATCTTATGAATGAGCAGTATAAATGAACTTACCTATTTATGTTTTTTTTAAACAACTTGTTTGTGTTTTTAAATCTTTTGGTTGCGTAGAAGAAAGTGTTGTGCATGCAAAATTACGGTATGACCTCCTAAGTTGTGGGTGAAATAAAAATATCGATTTAGGGGAATTCATAGTAAACTAATGCAAAATGTTTTATTTATTGAGCTTTTAAATGTTTGTGACAATATTTTATTTACACATGTTAATGGTTAAAAAAATTATTTTTTAAAACTAGATTCTCTCTAACTATTAAGCGGTGTAGTTATTTGGACATGTAGCGAATAAATTGTTAACGCTCCAAATTATTTTGAAAATTAACCATTTTTGTTATATGAACATGTAACGAATAAATTGTAAATGTTTAGAATGATTTTTTTATTTTACAGTCTATACCGTAGACGACTATTTAAGGAGTATATACCTAAACTATATCATTCGTTACAAATCTATACTCGAACAAAAGTTTGTTGCAAAAGTATCTCTAAAGTATTTGTTCGTTGCAAATCTATATCCGCGAGTTAACATTCGTTAAAACTTAGTGGAATTTTTGAGAAAAATACTCAAATTGACCCTTATGGTTTCTAAAATGTGTTGAACACCCCTATAACTTTATAATTTTATTTTTGAGTCATTATTTTTTATCACATGTGTATTTTTTCATATATCCATTCCAATTCATAAATATTAATTATAAATTGAGTCCTAATAACAAAAACAATTAACAACTATATATTCATTCCAATTCATCAAACATTGATCAACATGCTACTTACTTAGAATTACATATTATTAGTCATAATTAATCTTATTTATTTCATGTATAAATTGTGTTTTGAACCGTATCAAATGAATAGAATGAATAATTTCAAGTAAATTTATAATTAGATATGGAAAACTTATAAAAAATACAAATGTGTAAATAAAAGGAAAAAATGGATATTAGTATTTTCAAAATTAGTATAAAAAATAAAACAGGAAAATGTGCTGATTTGAAAATTTTCAAATTAATTTGTGTTCAAATATATTTCAAAAAAATGGATATTTGTATTCTTGCATTTTATTTTGATAATACTATTTTGTCATAATAAAAAGGTAAATTTTAGTTTACAAATATTAATATTGATATTATTTTAAAACATTGTTTTTCAAGTGATAATTTTTTGGATATTTTAGACTCAATTTAAATTAATATGAAAAATTTAGGAAGATTATTTGAAAAAATACACATGTGATAAAGAATAATGACTCAAAATGAATTATAAAGTTAGATGGGTTTTCAACACATTTTAGAAATCATAAGGGTCAATTTGAGCATTTCTTCTGAAAATTTCGTTAAGATTTAACGGACGCGGTATAGATTTGCAACAAACTCATACTTTAAAGCCATTTTTGCAAAAAACTTTTATTCAGTTATAGAATTGCAACAAAGAATATAATTTTGATATATTTTGTGCAATTTATTAACTATTTAAGCTAGTTATTATGGAAACCATCATAATTGGAGTATTTCGTACGCGCTTTCCGCATAAAAACCTTAGGTGGTAGTTATCCAAACTTGTGACCCTTTAGTAGAAAACAAAAATGAAAAAAAAAAAACCAATTGTCACTTGCTTTTATTGGGAGCATGAACTATGGCCCGCGAGATAGGATTTAACCATGGTTCAATTAACCATAAACTCTGGTTAACCAAACCATCACGTCCCTACTGCCCATTTATAAGCGACTGCAAGCCTTCTCCAATTTCCCACCACTTCCATTCTCTTTCCCTCCCTTACACAACAAGCTCTACAACATTTAATGCTATAGCAAAATTCCCAAATCTTTTCTCACCCATTTCAATCTCTGGTACTAATCCCATTTTTTTCGCAGAAATTTTCTCAAATTATGGAGTTTTTTTTTTGTGAATAAAATTGCTCAATTCTTGTAGCTTCTTCTGGTTCTGAAGATGGCGGCGAACGGAGAGGCTAACTGCGCCACCCCGAAGCGGGGGCTGCCGAAGATTCAGACGACTGAGAAAAAGATGATGGGGCCGAGCGGGATCTGCCAGGACGACACGGCGCCGACGGTGAAGGTGCAGACGCTCGACGAGCTCCACAACCTGCAGCGGAAGCGATCGGCACCGACGACGCCGATTAATAACGCGCAGGGAATGTTCGCCGCCGTTCCGGAGGAGGATCGGCAGAGGCAGCAGCTACAGTCCATCAGGTAACGGAATTTCACGTCTGGGTTTTAGATGTTTGCGGTGGCCAGCGGTGGTTTTTGGACCTTTTTTTTTAGCGTCGGCGGTGGGCCAGTGGGACCCGGTTGGAGGATCCGATTTTGCGGAAGATAGTGAAGTGTGTTCGATGTCATGACGTGCTCTCGGGCACACGTCCTAAGTACCTTCAAAATGGAATCCGGAAAGGACGCTTGAGTCCTCAAATTAGTATTTGTTTTCTATTTTGCCCCTAACACTTTTTTTAAACTCCCACCTCAAAAAACAAAAAGCATTTTTATTAATGTTATCTCATAAAAATTAATATTTCTACTTTCAGAGAGATTTTGAAAACTTAATTTCTATTCTTTATTTAATTGTAGTAGTAAAATTGATACAAAATTTATACGATTTTCTTTTTGGTACAAATTTGATGCAAATTTTTTTCCTCGTATCCGAACACACAATTGAAACACTCCATTTGGCCGAACCTTATTTTTTACTTCTCAGTTCTCAGGAGAGTATTACTTTTGGCTAACTTTATTTACTAACTAGTGAAAAAAATCACTAATTGTATTATTTATGTAAAAATCTAACTAAAATGTATTTTAATCTTTAAATTTATTAATTAATTAATTTAATAATATTAAATTAATTAATGATTTTACCATTAATGGGTAAGTAACATGGCTTTATTCTTGTAAAAGGTTGATTTGTACACTGACAAAAAATCGAGTAAGTTAGAAATAAGATTTAATTTTATGAAAGAAAGCTTCGTTGATTTGCATATTAATCAAAATTTCCATTTTCTTGTTTCTACACTTTTACATAATAAAACTGTTTTGCGTTGGCCAGTGCATCTTTGGCGTCGCTGACACGAGAAACAGGGCCGAAGGTGGTAAAAGGGGACCCGGCGAGGAAGAGTGAAGGGGCTCCGGTTGTGTCACACCATCACCGTGTGGAGGCACCCACCATTGGCGTCAGCGACAGCTCCCTCAAGTTCACCCACGTCCTCTACAATCTCTCCCCTGCAGGCCAGTCTCTCCTCTCTCTTCCTTTCAGGGTCTGTTCTTTGTATATAGTTTTTGCATGAAATTTTGGTAAAGAAAGTGAAGAATTTGAAAATTGATGTGATGCGGTAAATTTGAAAATGGAATTGGGATAACTGGGACTTTCAGTATTCCATCAATAGCAGTAGTTCTATCATGATTGACTGACCCTATAGTGTGACGGTGACCATGAGCAGTTGAACTGTTATTGTCAAGTGACCTTATGAATTTTCATGATCTTCTCTGACCACTAATTAATGTGATTATTTTCTTAAAAAGTAGAATTATGGGAGGTTTAGTTTTAGAAAAATTCCAAACTTTTTTTATAACATCTGTTTGGATCAGTTCAGCAAAAAATATTCTCAAATTTTTTTTTCCAACTTTCCCATTTTCAATACATTTAACAACCTTAAATCCATCATTTTAATATAAAATAATATTTTTCTCAAATTTCTCTATTCACATATATCTTATCCATCAATCAAAACACACAATCCCAAATTTCTCAAAATATTTTTTCCTGTTCCACTGAACTGAGCCTTTGAGAAATTTTATAGTGTTTAGCTTATTTTTAGGGAGTAGAAACTTTGGACCGGTTTAGTTTTGGAAATTTTCTTAAAACGTAGAATTAGGGGAGGTTTAGTTTTAGAAAAATTCCAAACTTTTTTTTATAACATCCGTTTGAGAAATTTTATAGTGTAAAGCTTATTTTTAGGGAGTAGAAACTTTGGACCGGTTTAGTTTTGGAAATTTCTCCTAATTTTCTCTTCCAATTTTACTTCTATATCATGTTGAATGCATAGCTTGTTCCAATATAGTGGAAAACCTGTTTTCTATAGTTTAGAAACCCATGCATTAAAGTGGAAAACTTTGTCTTTGATGTTTACGCTAACACATGACCTTTCTATAGTGTAGAAAACAATTTTTTTTCATTTCTAGAAATAAGTTATTACTCTCAAGCATTCATGAAAGCAAATTTGAAAAGAAAACTTCGAAAAGTTTTCAAGACTAAATGGCCTCTAATTGACTTGTTTTCCAATGAATGATCTCTAATTGACTTGTTTTCCGATGAAACTAGAAAGTACTAAAAACAATCATGTCATTATATCTAGAATTAATGAGATCTTTTTTCTTTCTTTTTTACAGAGTTATACGAACAGTCGATTAAATACGAGAAAGGTTCATTCATCACATCGACCGGAGCATTAGCCACTCTTTCAGGTGCCAAGACTGGCCGTTCTCCAAGAGATAAGCGCGTTGTTAAGGATGACACCAATGAGGATGAACTTTGGTGGGGAAAGTAAGTACTTCACTACGTCTTCAGCACTAATTTGATGGGTTTGTCATGCCCTTGATGCTTTTAAAATGTCATACAATAAATTTTTGGAAAGATTGAAGCTTTTGAAAATTGATGTGAAGTTTTTGAGATGAAAAGTTAGAAAGAGATTGATTTGATAATTTCTCTTTTGGCTTTTTTGGGTAAAAGATCATTGAAAGTTTTGAAATTAGTCACGCACACACAATTTCTCTCCAATACTTATCTGTAACATCATTTTGTGAATGGAAATTTAATATTCTTAGAAAAGTCAACTAGTTTTAAAGGATTATATAAGTTGACTTATTCAATATAATATGAACAGGGGCTCACCTAACATCGAAATGGATGAGCAGACCTTCATGGTGAACAGAGAACGAGCTGTTGATTACTTGAATTCCCTGGATAAGGTGGTGCTATCTCTTCTGTTGAATCTTTCCATCAACATACTTTAATCTTGCTCGCCAATGGAATTTCAGTCTAGTGCTAAGATTTGAAAACTTTAGTGTCAGAACTTATTATATTTTCACAAGTGATTTTTTTTAAAATTCTATGTAGCAGACGGTCCAAAATTTGCACATCAACTTTACTCTAGTATCCTCTATTTCTCTCCACACTCGAAACAATTACTTTTGTCTAATATTTCTATTTTACTTTATTACCATCAAGTCTAGAACATTACTTAATGTCCGTGCTGAGTCAAATTGGAGAAAGGAGTATATACTTTGTATAAAAACATTTCTATATATAGATTTTATTCATTTTTTCTGAATAATTTGAGTCAGACCAAGAATTATTGAAAAGTTAAATGATGCACTATATGGGATATTCTTATTAGGGCACTTGGTTTAAGAAGAAATTGACATCGTTATTGAGCTAGGGATCGTGTTTGTCATTTTTTTCTGCCAGTATTCTCCATAATTCAATCTTCTAATTGGTCTGATGGTGTAAAATTTTGGTATCTACATTGCCTGTGGATCCCATTCTCTTTCATTTGGTTGACTTGGACTATTTCAAAAAAAAAAAAATCCTTTTTTCAATGAAATATTCCAGATAGTATCCAACTATTTCATGATGTTCAGTGCTGTTACTGTTTGACAATTGCTCAACAAATGATGGGAGATAATCTCATGGATTTCAGGTGTTTGTGAACGATCAATACTTGAACTGGGATCCTCAGCTCCAAATTAAAGTCAGAATTGTGTCTGCGAGAGCTTACCATTCCTTGTTCATGCATAACATGTAAGTACAGTTGAATGTCACTGCATTCTTCTTTCTTTTTCCCGCAGGTCTAAGCCCATATGTACCAGATAAGTCTCTTTTATCGTTTGTGATGTTAATTTTTTTATATCGATATACTCCTTCCGTCTGCAAAAAATTGTCTCATTTGACTTTGCTGTTTCATGGTACAATATTTTACTCAAATTTTAACAAAGATAAACGGTGGAAAAAATATACTTAGAAAATTTGAATTGCAAATTTTGATACACATACGAATTATTTAATTTTCGATGTCTAAACATTCATGAAAAAAAATCATAGATTAATTACCGTGAAACTGTCAAGACAAAAGAGATAATCTTTTACGGACGGGGGAGTATTTGATTTAGCTGGATTTGAGCTATTGGCTTAAGTCAGTGACTTAAGTAGTAGTAAAAAGTAGTGTACCAATAGCATTGTATAATCGGGTGGATGACAGGTGCATCCGACCCACAGCTGAAGAGCTGGAGAATTTCGGTACTCCGGACTTCACTATATACAATGCCGGACAGTTCCCGTGTAACCGGTACACACACTACATGACATCCTCTACTAGCATAGACATTAATCTTGCTAGGAAGGAAATGGTCATCCTCGGCACCCAGTATGCCGGGGAAATGAAGAAAGGTCTTTTCAGTGTAATGCATTATCTCATGCCAAAGCGTCATGTCCTCTCCTTACATTCTGGCTGCAATATGGGGAAAGATGGAGATGTTGCCCTCTTCTTTGGACTCTCAGGTATAGTATCACAGGATTGATCAGGTCTATGGCATCACTCATGCCTGCCAAACGATACGTGCCTTCTTAAATCTTACTCCCTTTAGGCATCTAATCTTGATCCTTTCTTTCGCGGTTTTTGATGAGTATGCTTTGGTTTTCTATGTTTTCAGGGACTGGGAAGACAACTCTGTCTACTGATCATAATAGGTACCTCATTGGTGATGATGAGCACTGCTGGAGTGATAATGGTGTGTCCAACATTGAAGGTGGCTGTTACGCTAAGTGCATTGATCTGTCTAGGGAGAAGGAGCCTGATATCTGGAACGCAATCAAGTTCGGAACTGGTAATATTGAAATTACCTTAATCCCCATTGAGTCCATTGGATTATGCATTCAACAAGTTGTAGCAACTTTCTCACTGTTGCTGGTTGTTTCCTACTTTGGTCATACAGTGCTGGAAAATGTAGTCTTTGATGAGCATACCAGAGAAGTTGATTATAGTGACAAATCTGTCACGGGTAATATATCTAAGACTACTGTTAGTCCGAAGCTTATCTCTTACACGTCAGCAGCAAATATATATCGAACATAGTTACATTCAGATCAATAACAGAGGCATGTTGTCTCATTCTCTATTGCAGAGAACACTCGTGCAGCATATCCGATCGAATACATTTCCAATACGAAACTGCCATGCGTTGGTCCACATCCGAAGAATGTCATACTTCTGGCCTGTGATGCATTCGGAGTCCTTCCGCCTGTTAGCAAGCTGTCTCTGGCACAGACCATGTACCACTTTATCAGTGGATATACTGCTCTGGTACAACAGCATCCTCAGTTACACATACTGTAATGCTGGCAATGAGATATCTGATATTGGTTACCTAATTTATGGGATGATTGCTGCAGGTGGCTGGCACAGAAGATGGTATCAGGGAGCCAACAGCAACATTCTCTGCTTGCTTCGGTGCAGCATTCATCATGCTACACCCTACTAGGTATGCTGCTATGCTGGCTGAGAAGATGCAGAAGCATGGAGCAACAGGTTGGCTCGTCAACACCGGCTGGTCTGGTGGCAGGTATATATGTGTCCGTCGATCAGCTAAGGGTCCATTTGGCTGGGACTGACTTAAGTAATCTGATGTCTAATTTAATCGAGTATATGATATTTTCTCTACAATTCACCTTTAAATTGGATAAACATACGTTCAGAAACAGTAAATTCACTTACATTAAGATTGAATTCTAAATTTTCAATACACAAATGACTTCATCAAATGGATCGTTCTGTTGAAGCCATTTTCGGCTTAATCCAACAGGAGGATATAGTTTTTTAACGTATACCGAGGCAGTTTCTTAGGCTTCCGGTTCTCTCTGCAGCTACGGATCTGGCAACCGCATCAAGCTACAATACACTCGCAAGATCATTGATGCAATACACTCCAGCAGTCTCCTGAAGGCAACGTACAAGAAGACCAATGTGTTTGGGCTCGAAATCCCAACCGAGGTGGAGGGAGTTCCTTCAGAGATCCTAGATCCAATCAACACTGTAAGTTCCAAACTCACCAACTTCTTCTCTCCAATCTAGTGTACTTTTCTCATCCAATCTGATCCGTTTTCGCGTAATGACTAATGACAGTGGTCGAACAAGAAAGCGTACAACGAAACACTCCTGAAACTTGCTGGCCTGTTCAAGAAGAATTTTGAGACGTTCACCAACTACAAGATTGGTAAGGACAACAAGCTGACTGAGGAGATTGTTGCTGCTGGTCCCAATTTTTGATGGAGTTGTCATTGGAAGCCATTGCCTTGGATGCGAGTCGAATAAATGTAGGATATCTGGAAATATTGCTGTATTTTTATTGTGTTTATGGGTAGAGCTGGTCTATCAATATCCATTTGTAAAACGGTTCCTTCATCGTCAAGTTACATTCTGTATAATGTTTTTAAGCTGGGTCGTAATGTATCCTAGTTTCTCTCATGTTGAGAGCATGACAGTGTATGGTGTCATCTACTGATAATAGTGGATTCAAAATTCATACATTCCGGATGAAAATTGTTTTGGACCTCAAATGTAATGATAATTTTACCCAAAACTTGAAAATAAAATGTCTTTTATACTCCCTGTCCCTATTTTCTTTGCAACATATAAATTTGGTACTAGGATTTAGGTAGGGGGAAAAATGTACAATTTTGACAAAAATGCCCTTGAAGAAAGTAGAAGCGTAGAGTTAAGCTCCAAGCTGGAACGCAGTACTCTTAGAAGAATAAAACACGTGCTGAAGAAACTGGGTGAGAAAGAAGGTGGTAATCTGTAATTGATTTTGATCCCGCTTAAAAATTTTGGCCAAATCAACTGTCTAATCACCCCAATTCTCTCTTCCCATAAAATCTTCATCTTTCTATGATGCTAATTTTAGAATCATTTCCCAAGAAGGTCGTGCAAAAGCAAAGGAAAAAGAAAAAATGGTCGGGTTCAAAAGTTTGAGCAAGGAACGAAGGACGGCAATGGCGATGACACTCTCCAGGAATTGTAAGAGTAATGGTAGACCAAAGCGAGGAGCTGTAGCTACTATGGCTGTGACGTTTGGTGTTCATCGAGCTACTGTTTGGCGAGTTTGGAAGGAGGCTAAGCATTAAATGGTGGAGATGAACACTGTTGATTTAAGGTTGAAGCATTACAGAGCTGGACGTAAACCATTTGTGCTTGATGCAGAGAAGGTCATGAGCTATGAATTGTATAAAAGAACTACCATAAGAAGATTGGCGCATGAGCCTGCAGTTCCAAAATCTGTGGTGGGTCGACGAGTCCAAGAATGTAAAATCAGGCGTTATACTAGCTCATTGAAGTCCCACTTAAAAGAGAGCCACAAAATTCAGCGTATGAAATTTTTCTTATCCATGGTTGACAACCCTCTAGGTAACAACCCAATGATCATTGATATGTTTAATTTTATTCATATTGATGGAAAATGGTTTTTCCTCACTAAAGAAGCAGAGAAGTACTATTTGATGCCAGAGGAAATGGATCCATATAGAACCTGCAAAAGCAAAAGATTCATATGTAAGGTCATGTTCTCGACTGCTGTTGTTAAGCCTAGAGTGGATGAAACAACAGGTGATGTGTTTGATGGTAAAATAGGGTGTTGGTCATTTGTCTTCAAGGCAGCAGCACAAAGGGCAAGTAAGATTAGAACAACAGGGACAATGGGAACTAAATCTATTAGTTTTGTGACACAAGAGGTTTATAGAGCCTACTTGATTGAGAAGCTCTTACCTGCAATCAAATATAAGTGGCCTCACGCAACATCCATGGATACAATCTATGTTCAACAAGATAATGCTAAACCTCACATTGATGTTAATGATTGGGAGTTTCAGGATGCTGTTAGAAGAATGAAAATTCCTATTAAGTTGATATGTCAGCCGCCTAATAGCCCAGACTTTAATGTTTTAGAATTGGGCTTTTTTAATGCAATACAGTCCCTCCAACAAAAAGAGCTTATGATCACTATTGATGAGTTGGTGGCTGCAGTTGAGAAATCCTTCGATGAATTGTCATTTCAGTGCTTGAGAAATGTTTTTATGACTCTGCAGTTGTGTATGGTTGAAGTTCTTAAGGTTAGAGGTGGCAGCAACTATAAGATCCCACATGTCAACAAACATATAATGGAAGCTAATGAGAGTCTCCCAATTGCTCTGTCTATTGATGCTGATCTTATAGAGGATTTAATCCCGTATATACTTGAATCTGGAAACTGATTTGTGATGAAAAGAGTGCGTGATATTGTGGTTTTTTTGATATTTTGGTTGTTAGCCTTTTGAACTTTTGACAATAGCAATGCTAACACCCGTTTGTTGTTGGTTATGTATATTCTTGTGGAAGTTTAAAAACACGATCAAACGGGTTAGGAGTATGTGATGTAATGGAAGTAGCCCAATGTTGTGTACTCCATAAACTTTATGAAATTAAATAGCAGTAGTACTACTTGTTCATGTTTGTAACTTTCCTTGTTTATGCTTTTTGTTTTCTCCAAGTGCACAATGCATAAAAGCTTTGTTTAATCACAAGTTGTTTAATTATGCCTTTTATTTCCATCTGTATAGTGATCGACATTGTTGTCTTAATAGATCAGCATTGATAATAGATCAGCATGATAAGTTGTTTAGATTGACATCGTCAGATCCGCATGACTACCTTGTTAGATCGACATACCTACTTGATTGATCAACATAAAATGGTGATCAACATGATGAGTTTTTTAGATTGACATCACTACATTGTCAGATCCACATGACTACCTTATTAAATCAACATAACTACTTGATAGGTCAGCATTGATAATAGATCAACATGATAATTTGTTTAGATTATCATCATCAGATTCACATGACTACCTTGTTAGATCGACACAACTTGTTGTTTGTACATTCAAAGCTTGCTGTTTGTACATTCAAAACTGGAAAAAATTATACTCATCATTTCCAAACCAAGAACATCATTTGCAAACACAAGATCATTCTTCATTCCAAATATATGATCTCTTAAATGCTCTAAGAAATCTAGAATACATGGCCAACATGATCCTGAAGTTTCGGCCAACATCTAACATAAACCAAGAGCATAGACGAAAGTGACCTTTTTGAATTCAAAGGTCAATCTACTCAACCTACATGGCCAACATAATACTCTCATAAATCTAGAATACACAAAGCTACATAATGCATAATTTAAAGTCATTCACTTCTTCAACTTCTTAACTTCAGCATCCAACCAGTTTGCCTTTGCTTATGGAGTTACTCTTTTAGTTATCACCAACTCTCTTGCATCCTCTTTGCCTCCTTGGTCTTCATAGTTGAGATGTAAGTAAGTAATGAGCATTTCTAGATCAACCATTTTTCAAGGGTAATTTAGTAACTTTACTTCTAAAAATTTGTTTGATAGAGAAATGTTGCAAGAATTAAGGACGTCCTGATAAGGAAAGTGTTGCAAAAATTAAGGGATGGAGGGAGTATATACTTCCTTCATCTTCTAAAAATAGATACATTTCTTTTTGTTATTTTATAATATTTAATTCAACGAATTTTACTCCTTCTTACGGCTTTTTACTTCTGAAAATAAGTCTAACTGAGGAAACGCGACTTTGGTGATAAGCCACAAAAACCTTTGAAAGTAATCTTGAAAATCTGTAGGCTTGAAGACTTTGAAAACTTGAGCAAGTCTTGTTTTGGATTTGAAAGGTTATTTTCTGAAACTCTAGGGTAAAAGTGACTAAAGCTGGAAAGTTTTAGGAAAGTAAGAATAACATAAATTGAAAATAGAATGAGGGGTAAAACAGTCTTTTACCAGCTAGTTTCTTTAATTTCACCGGTACAATGTACTGCCAAGACAGCTCGGTATGACGGCCGAGACGGTATCTTCACTAACAGTATCGTTTCACGCCGGTACTGGTAGAAGACTGGTATATCGGCTGGAACAGTACAAGATTTTAGACCTTGCTTTGGATTCTCGGGATCCAAAGGACGTGTTTCTATAGAAATCTGCGAACCAGGAGTGAAGCATTTCCAGAAAATTGTGCTCCGTCCATGAATAATCCTTCTGTTATAGAAAATATTAAAAAGTTAAAAACTATACAATTATATGCAAAAACATTATATAGAAGTAGTAAAATAAGTATATATATTACTGTGAATTGATTCGCCTAGTCCGCTTTCTCAAATGCTGGCAAGTCGGTGTATGTAGGCGGAAAGCCTTTGAATTTGTTTACACAGATGAGCCCAATCGCTTTTGGCACTCCCTATGTTGCTTGCTTCAAACTGCATAGAATTGAAATGATAATTAATATATAATCACATAGACAAATAAAATATTAAGAACATCAATCAAAACTCTAAAGACTTACTGGCCAATGCGAGCGACCAATCTACCATATGGGCCCCTCTCTGGCGGCGGAAGTGGAGGCGGGGTACCGAAATGCTAGTATCTGGTATCTTCGGCTAATCGCGATGACAGGAGTTGCGAGATCTGCTACCACTACCACTGCGAAAGAATGTCCTCCCGCGTGAACCACAGGCTGACTAGTCCTATAGCCATAACCACTGCCGGATGTTGTGTCCGCCATACTTTGAAGTATTAAAAAATATGTCAAGGTTAGGATGCACATTAAATGTGCATCCTAAGTGCTTCAGTTGTTCTGTTATTTACATCTATACCATTTGCCTTTTCTCAAACTCTAAAAAAATCATATATTTTTATTCTATAATCAAAATTTACAAATAATTAGTCAAGTGGAAAGAAAAAAAGACAGTGAAAGAGACCCATATGTCATATGTTTTGATGATTTTTTCGGATTCCGTTTTCGAGCATCATTTTTTCACTACGAACATCATTAAGTACAAGCATCATTTTTTTTCATTACATATCATTAATTTCGTACACTGCATCACTGACTTTCTACTAGTGCATCAGTGTATCATTAATTTCCTACAGTGCATCACTAACTTTTGTACAAGTATCATTTTTTCCAATGCAGTATTATTAATTTTCTACAATGTATCACACCACTTATACTATTGTATCATGAATTTGCTATGATACATCAGCACTCTCCTATTAAAGAATCACAAATCTACGATGCATCATTAGTTATTATTGAAATCGGATCTGGAAACTGGAACGACTGCGTCACGCAAGAAGACACTGTTGCCGTCCAACAACCAACGGCTAGGTCGAACCAGCCCACCTCCACCTCGCACCTCGCCAACTGGCCACTCGCCGCCACGCCTCCGCCAACTTTTCGATGCCACCGCGAAAAGTTCGGCTGGAGAAGATCGAATGGTGAAGGAGAGCGACAAGATGAATGACGAGGAGCATCTTCTACCCAGCCCACCTCCATCTTGCACCTCGTCGACCGGTCACTCACCACCACACCGCTAGCAGCTTTGCGATGCCACACATAAAGTCCGGTTGGAGAAGATGAAAGGCCGGTCGGAGAAGATGGATTTAGTGGAGATGGATGTAGAGTTGCAATTTTGTAGTTTTTTTTTGAAAACTTAAGCACATTGAGTGCGCAGTGGCGCATCGTTAAGCGACCCTAAAAAATAACAGTTAAGTATTGAAGTTTTTGAATAAGTGCATTTGTATCGAAAGTTTTAAAAATTGCGATTAAACCACAAAGTTTTCCAAATTTTGAAATGTAACCCACAACATTTTACGAATTTTCATTTGAATCCCAAAGTTTTTGAAAATTATCATTTTAACCCAAATTTTTTTAATAATTGCAATTAAGCCACAAAGTTTGTGCATAGCGCGCAGACATGCACATAGGTCCTTGGCTCGTGACTCATCAGCTACTCAGCTCCAATAAGCACGCATATGAGTGCACAATGCGCGCACAAGATAGCTCACAAAGTGTTCTTTTTGCTCCCAATGGCCCTTCTCTTGCTGGAGTTAACGCACAAGTTGTGCATGCCACACAGAACAGCGCACAACCATGTCTCTTGTGGAGGTAAGCTCTTCTCTTGTTGGTTGCAGGGTGTAGCGACGGGGTTTTCGACGGGAGTCGCCACCAATCGTTTGTGCGGTAGGTCGATTGGAAACCTAAACTAGTCCACGAGAAACTCGAAAGTCCGTTAGTCAATTACGTACAAAATATAATAATTTTCATACGCCCAAAAATTGGTACCACAGGTTAATTTCCATTTTCTATTCACTTGATTTAAAAAGGAAAAGGAAAAATTAATAATTTACGTGCTACTCTTTACATTATTATTAATCATCCGAAGCACATCATTAACCAATCACCAATAAAATAAATCATGCCAATAGAATTCAGGATTACATGCACATGTATCGATGGCTTAAATATATAGGGAAAAAGATAAACGCATGAGAACCAACCAAATTTAAACCTCATTAATGAAACTATCCATTTCTTTACACCAGTGGCAAAATTGCAACGTATTACAGTCCAAGGACCTCAACAGAATCCATGATAGTCAATAGGGGCCGAGATGTAATCTTACCCTTAAAAAGAAAGAAAGAAAACAAATACGCGTCCTTACCTGAAACCACAGACTTGCGAACGGTAGCTGATGCGAACAGGGCTTAGATGGCGGTCAACGGCAGGCGAGACTCGACCGGTCGATTCCGGTGAACAAGGAGCCGGAGAATGATTGGGGAGCTTCGGCGATTGTACGGTGGAGGATCAAGCGCCCGATTGTTGATTGACTGGGCAGCGGCTAGATAGGGCGATGGGGATTTCGAGACGGCGGCAGCTGAGAGTTGGAGGTGATGACCGGATGACCAAATCGCCGGCGGGATGGCTACCAGCAAGCAGGAACGAACTGGACGAAGGCGATGCTTGAACAGATGCGCCTGGACCGCAGAAATACCCAAGTTCTTCCTCTGCCGATTTGAATCGTAATTTTTGCGATTCGTTGCTCTGTGATTCGATTCGTTCTCTGTGTTTGATTACGCGTCTCCTGAAATCAATTGCTCTGTGCTTTTTCTTTGTTGAGAATCGATTTGTTGCTGAGGTCCCGAACCGAATCTGTGATTGCTTTCTTCGTTGATGGTTTGCTGAGAACAATTGATTTCTGAGTTTGCTTCTCTTTCTCTTGCTTCTGTGGTTGCCCCTTTTTTCCCGATCGATTTTGTTGCCGAGAGAGATTTTAGGTTTGCTTCGTTGCTTTCGGTTCTCCCCCCTAGATAATGGTTGGTTGATGGTCCTTATAGATGGGCGAACTCGGTTGCTCCACTTCCCACGAACCCACGAGCTTCCTTGATCGTGCCATGGATGGAGGCTCCTCGCAACCGTCGCCAGGCGCAGCTTTCACGCGAGCATCATCTGAAGCAAAACGAAATTAAAAGAGAAAATTACTAATTTAGTCCACAACTTTGTTTAATTTTCAATTTAACCCTAAACTTTCCAATTTCATTCTTAAAGACCCTTTTCTTTATAACTAGCCATTTGAGTCCTTTCATAAAACACTTTCAAAATCTCCGGGGTAAAATTGGGTGTCAACAGCTGCCCCCCCTTTGCATGATTCATGAGAAATGAAGCATGCAAAGCAAAATTGGCCCAAATTTTGTCCCGCGAATAACAAAAATCTTTTCGTTATTCGTGAAGAAAAGAAACTTTTCCTTTCTTCGCCTCAATAAGAACCTTCCTATTGAGTTGAATAGCGGAAACCTTCCCGCTATTCGAGGCTAAGGAACCTTCCTTACCTCAAAGCTGTGAGGTCAAGAACCTTCTCGTTTCCTCTAATAAAGATGATAAATGAAGCGACAGAACCTTCCATGCTTCTCTCAATAAGAACCTTCCTATTGAGTTGAATAGCAGAAACCTTCCCGCTATTTGGGGCTTGGAACCTTCTTTGGCCAAAGGTGTGAGGTCGAGAACTTTCTCGTTTCCTCTAATAAAGATGACAAATGAAGCCAAGGAACCTTCCATGTTTCTCTCAATAAGAACCTTCCTATTGAGTTAAATAACAGAAACCTTCCCGCGATTCGGGGCTTGGAACCTTCCTTGCCCAAAGGTGTGAGGTCGAGAACCTTCTCGTTGCCTCTAATAAAGATGATAAATGAAGCGAATGAACCTTCCACGCTTCTCTCAATAAGAACCTTCCTATTGAGTCGAATAACGGAAACCTTCCCGCTATTCGAGGTTAAGGAACCTTCCTTACCTCAAAGATGTGAAAATCTGAGTGATTTGAGATTGATGAGAAATTCGACAAAATGACTAAACTTCCAAAAAATGAGAAATCCGAAAAAATGAGTGAATTTCTTGAAAGTTCGACAAAAGACTAAACTTTCAAAAATGACAGATCCCACAAAATGAGCGAATCTTTAAAAAAATGTGGAAGTTTGACAAAACGACTAAACTTCCAAAAAATGAGAAATTCCACAAAGCGAGTGAATTTCTTAAAATAAATGAAAGTTTGACAAAATGACTAAACTTCCCAAAATGACAGATCCCACAAAATGAGCGAATCTTTAAAAATGTAGAAGTTTGACAAAACGACTAAACTTCCCAAAATGAGAAATTCCACCAAGCGATTGAATTTCTTAAAATAAGTGAAAGTTTGACAAAATGACTAAACTTCCCAAAATGACAGATCCTACAAAATGAGCGAATCTTTAAAAATGTAGAAGTTTGACAAAACGACTAAACTTCCCAAAATGAGAAATTCCACCAAGCGAGTGAATCTTTAAAAAAATGTAGAAGTTTGACAAAACGACTAAACTTCCCAAAATGAGAAATTCCACAAAATGAGTGAATTTCAGAAAACGATGAAGTTTGACAAAACGACTAAACCTCCCAAAATGAGAAATTCCACAAAACGAGTGAATTTCTTAAAATAAATGAAAGTTTGACAAAATGACTAAACTTTTAAAAATGACAGATCCCACAAAATGAGTGAATCTTTAAAAAAATGTAGAAGTTTGACAAAACGACTAAACTTCAAAAAATAACATGAACCTTCTTACCATCTTAGATTGCGAGATGAATTTTACTCTCTGGGAATAGATTAAGGAACTTTCCTTACCTGTCTTGATGAAAATTTTGGCTGATCTTGGAAAATGTCGAAAATAGTAAGAATTTTCTTACCATATCGAGAGAGAAACTTTTCTCTCTAACCTTTCTCTTTTCTCTCTAACCTTAGGCAAAGTAACCTTCCTTCTCTTTGAGTGAAAAGATATTCCTAGTTGATATCCTTGATCCCAGATTACCTTCCAAGTCTTTCCTTGATAGCTCCTTGAAAACCTGTATTTGAGAATGAATGATGACAAAGTGCATGATACATGATGCATGACTTTTAAAATTCCTGATGCTTGAAGTGATTTATGAAACCTTCATAAAAATCCAGATTGCTCTTCAAATGGTGCATGATAACCATTTCTTAAGCTTACCCCATGGATGCCTGTGGTCTTACCTCGCCTTCAAAAGTTTTTCTTTCTCCTCTTTTTTTCATTCCTTGATTCTTTTGGCCTTGAAAACAATTATATGAGTGAATAATCCATTTGCCCCCAAATGTGATCATAAAATCGTCCATCCTCCTCAAATGTCTTTAAACCATATCCTTACGTCCGATCCATGCCCATTAATGTCAATGGTTGATCCTTAAAGACAACTCTTATCAATTTGCAGAGCTTGACAAAATATATGATGGTCCTTGTGTAATCATTAAAATCTGTTACTCTTTCCCTTTTCCACTTGGAGAAGTAAAATGTGCGGGGATAGCGAAAGGGCTTCTTAGTATGAAGGATATTTTTGGGTGGACGTCGAGGCGAAGAACAAACATCAGTTGAAATAATTTTCTAAGGTTAATGCCATCCACTGATGTGTTGGTGAAAAATAGAGTGGTTCAGACGAAAGGCCTTGTAATGTCACCACTCAGCGACTTGACTTCTTCGAAAAACCTGGTAGTGTCCATCACGAAATCATCGCCTTATCCAATGAGAACAACCTCAAAATGTTGCCCCCAATTCTCGTAAAGTGTGGAATTGCTCCTCAGAAACTCGAAAAGTGGTTGATAGTGCTTGAGATGTATGTTGCCCCCCGGGTCATTGAGCGGGTGAAAAATGCCTTCATTCTAAACCGCTTTCGCAGGTTTTCAGTTTAGATTTCATGACTCACCATTCCTTTTTCTTCTTCTTTTTTCTTTTCTTTTTTTTTCTCCGGGTCGGACCTTGTTTGACTTGCGTTTTTTAGTCATTTTCATGCGAGCGTAAATAGTTGTTGCTACCTAGGCCCGATTACCTCTGACTAAAATGCAAAGACAAACGGCTACTAGCGCTACTCATAACTTCAGCCCTTTTCGAGCTAAAGACAGCGGAATAGAATTTACTTTGACCCTTTTTCCTATATCTTCCTGTTCTCTTTGAGCCCTGACTATTGATGTGTCGAAGGCCTTTTGATCCGATGACCTCAAATGCCCCCTCCATTTTCGGATAATGAGGTTCTTTCCTTTGAAGGAATCCTTGTGGTGAATGGAAAGTCTATGGTCAAAAAGAGCTTTCTGAAGGTTTGTTTGGCCGACCCTTTTTTTGTAGGTGACACTTCTCTGAAAAATGAACTTCGCAACAAAAGTTAAAGTGCCACACTAAAATCACTTCCATTAGATATAGCAACGTCTTCGAGATAACCACTACCAAGTATGCTGGGACTGGGTGGAAGGATATTGAAAAGAGAACATGGGTTCTATGATGTGATTTTTTTCATTGAAGGATGCAAAAGTGCGCATTTTACCAATTCTCGTATCAAGGGAAATAATAACAGATATCCGTTCCAACAAAGACAATACCCCAGATTCCGGACTCAATCTAGAGAATTTGACTTTCAAGTTATATTGGCAAGCTCTCAAAGATTTGAGTGAATTCAAAGACTTCCCCAATTGATCACCAATTTGCATAGATCCACGTGTTAGGCCTAGCTTAAAGACTATTTGCGAGAAATTATATTTTCATGCCATGATCGGGGGTCGTCGAACACTTCACATCATAAAATTGTTTTAAAGGTCCTTAATGTTCACATTTTTTTCTTACAACCAACATGCTCCCACTTTTAGAATGAAAATTTGCAATTATGAGTCTCGAGAAACAAATGATTGAATGCATGAATGATGTGCAATTTTAAAGATGTGTCATTATCAGTTAGAAACAAGTATGATGCATGCGAATGCCATGAGAAAAAAAAAGAACACCAATTAGTACAATGATAATGTAGAAGTATGAATAACAAATGATGGAATTGACGATTGATGAAAAAAATGGCTCCCTTTAAATCTCATGTTTGAGTGTAGAGTCCAGTACGTGTTCCACCAAGAATATGATATTGTCTGTTCTTTTGAATCCTTCCCACAACTAATTTGATACCTCCAGTGTTCAGACTTGATCCTATCAAATCAATTCATGCTAACCACAATCCACACAAATTATAGCATATGACACGTTTGTAAAGCCAGCGATGAAATAATGAGGTTAGTGACAAAAAAAAAGTTACTGATTCACCTTAAGAAAAAGTCGGGTGTCCTATTCTATTCGGGTCAAATCTAGTGGAAGGAACTATGGTCATTATATGCACGGGTGGATTTCGAAAGAAAGGTCAAGGGTAGGTTCCCGAATCCCTTTTACTAAGTTCTATCGAACTAGAAAAGGCTCAATTCCTTACCCACGAGGGTTGTGTAAGGAAGGATTAATTCGGGTCGCGGCTTTCGCGGTTCCATTGGGTGACTACCGCCACACCCAAACAACGCTACTAACCACTACGGTCTAGAGAAAGCGCGGTGACTATTGTCACACACGACTAGCCTATCCCGGGTGTTTCACAAAAACGAGATTATAAGGAGCTCGGGAGGAGAGCTCGAAAATGCATGCTTTGTGGTGCGTGGGCTACAATATGTACAATGAAAACACCACACCTAAAAATAAAATAAAATCAAATAAAGCGAAGAGATAAAAATCAAACCCTTGATGTGGCCAGACTTTCCCCAGCGGAGTCGCCAGTTGTAGCGATGGGGTTTTCGACGGGAGTCGCCACCAATCGTATGTGCGGTAGGTCGATTGGAAACCTAAACTAGTCCACGAGAAACTCGAAAGTCCGTTAGTCAATTACGTACAAAATATAATAATTTTCATACGCCCAAAGATTGGTACCACAAGTTAATTTCTATATTTTTTATTCACTTGATTTAAAAAGGAAAAGGAAAAATTAATAATTTACGTGCTACTCTTTACATTATTATTAATCATCCGAAGCACATCATTAACCAATCACCAATAAAATAAATCATGCCAATAGAATTCAGGATTACATGCACATGTATCGATGGCTTAAATATATAGGGAAAAAGATAAACGCATGAGAACCAACCAAATTTAAACCTCATTAATGAAACTATCCATTTCCTTACACTAGTGGCAAAATTGCAACGTATTACAGTCCAAGGACCTCAACAGAATCCATGATAGTCAATAGGGGCCGAGATGTAATCTTACCCTTAAAAAGAAACAAAGAAAACAAATACGCGTCCTTACCTGAAACCACAGACTTGCGAACGGTAGCTGATGCGAACAGGGCTTAGATGGCGGTCAACGGCAGGCGAGACTCGACTGGTCGATTCCGGTGAACAAGGAGCCGGAGAATGATTGGGGAGCTTCGGCGATTGTACGGTGGAGGATCAAGCGCCCGATTGTTGATTGACTGGGCAGCGGCTAGATAGGGCGATGGGGATTTCGAGACGGCGGCGGTGAGAGTTGGAGGTGATGACCGGATGACCAAATCGCCGGCGGGATGGCTACCAGCAAGGTGAACGAATCGACGAAGGCGATGCTTGAACAGATGCGCTGGACCGCAGAAATACCCAAGTTCTTCCTCTGCCGATTTGAATCGTAATTTTTGCGATTCGTTGCTCGTGATTCGATTAGTTCTCTGTGTTTGATTACGCGTCTCCGAAATCAATTGCTCTGTGCTTTTTCTTTGTTGAGAATCGATTTGTTCTTTGAGGTCCCGAACCGAATCTGTGATTGCTTTCTTCATTAATGGTTTGCTGAGAACGATTGATTTCTGAGTTTGCTTCTCTTTTTCTTGCTTCTGTGGTTGCCCCTTTTTTCCGGATCGATTTTGTTGCCGAGAGAGATTTTGGGTTTGCTTCGTTGCTTTCGGTTCTCCCCCCCAGATAATGGTTGGTTGATGGTCCTTATAGATGGGTGAACTCGGTTGCTCCACTTCCCATGAACCCACGAGCTTCCTTGATCGTGCCATGGATGGAGGCTCCTCGCAACCGTCGCCAGGCGCAGCTTTCACGCGAGCATCATCTGCAGCAAAATGAAATTAAAGAGAAAATTACTAATTTAGTCCACAACTTTGTTTAATTTTCAATTTAACCCTAAACTTTCCAATTTCATTCTTAAAGACCCTTTTCTTTATAACTAGCCATTTGAGTCCTTTCATAAAACACTTTCAAAATCTTCGGGGCAAAATTGGGTGTCAACACAGGGCACAAGTCTCGCACAACGCATAGATGAGCGCACAACATAGCGCACAAGAGCTCCAGAGTTGTTTCCTTATCTTTTCCTCAACTCCTAGCTCCACTGACTGTTGATCAGTAGCTTCACCTTTCCTCAGTTCACGTGCAAAAAACCCCAAAATGTGCGCAACCATGCTCTGACATGAAAATGCACCTACAAAAGATAATCACCACCATCGAGTAGGATGCACATAAATATGCAAAATAATGCAGAAAGTGTGCCACATTTAGCTCAAAACACATTGGAGAGAATGTGTATACGTGTGCCACACAAGAACTGCGGCTCTACTGCGGTAAGAACCGCAATAATACTTACTGCGCCCACATCGGCTCCGTTTTACTACGGGACGAGGTCTACTATGGCCTATAACGCAGTACAGGCCACAATAGATTTTAGCTTCCATACGTAGTGCTTTGTTTTTGACAAAACTATTATTTGTTAAATTGAGAAAGAGTAAAATTGCCAACAAATCTTTCAAAATTTTCTAATTTTACCATCAACTTTTTTAAGGGGTTAAGTTACCATCAACCTTTCATTTAAGGGTAAAATTGCCACTAAATAGGATGATTGATGTACGTGGCTTAACGGAGTCGTTAGTTTTTATCTACGTCGAATGACTGTGTGAATCGGGTTATCTGGCTCATTTGAAATTAGGTATTTATCAACACTGAGGTGCAAAACACGTTTTTGGGATTTGGTGAAAATTTAATTGTCAATAGAATTAGATAGATTGAGGGGTGACCTAGTATAATTTGCTCCAAGAAATGAGTTTTGTTGGAAGTTTCGGTCAATCGCCACCGTGATGACCTCTAATTACGATGATGATAATTTCATTCATGCCACGAATTGTAGCTGCGGTGAGAAGCTGGAGATGAATACTTCTTAGACCTTCGAGAATCCTAGAAGGAGGTTTCTTATGTTCCCAAAGGAGGTGAGTCTTTTAAATGCACTTTAAAGATTGGTTGATGACACGTACATTAATTATCCTCTTTAGTGGCAATTTTACCCTTAAACGAAATGTTGATGTCAATTTAATCCCCCTAAAAAAGGTTGGTGACAAAATTAAAATTTTTTGAAAGGTTGATGGTAATTTTACCCTATCTCTCTTTGTTAAATTAGTCTCTATTTTTCCCCCTCTTATTTTTACAAGCTTCGTATCAAATTTTAAAAACTTATTTTTTTCCCAAATTTTTTCACAAAAC
This sequence comes from Stellera chamaejasme, assembly GCA_024586325.1. NCBI lineage: Eukaryota > Viridiplantae > Streptophyta > Magnoliopsida > Malvales > Thymelaeaceae > Stellera > Stellera chamaejasme. The sequence goes on along the minus strand of CM044981.1, from coordinate 49,505,638 downwards.
ACATCTACAACAAAATAAATCAACCAATGAGTAAAAATTAATTGAAAATTGAAAATAAAATATTTTAGTCACCATCAAATATCATCATATTCTTGATGGAAATTGCAGCAGTTTGTAAGTAGAAATTTTGTTATTGACACTGGTATATATGGATTTATCTACCCTAGAGGTCCACCAGGGTCCATGATGCTTTCTCCGCTAAGTTGGTAGAACGCCTTCTTCTTTAGAATCTCCTTCTTCAAACCTTTTAGAAGTACATTTTGCCAAATTCTTAAAAATTCCAGCCATCAAAGAACAATCTTAAATTCAAAGTTTTAATGTTATCTGTCAACAAACATTTTACTCATTCTTACTGCCTCTCCTTGGGTCTTACGGAGGAAACGCGACTTGGGTGATAATCACCAAAACCTTTGAAAGTAATTTTGAAACTTCAAAAACAAGAAAGTTGAAGAGATTGAACAAAAACTAACTTCTTCGAGTTGAAGAACAAAAACTAAAATTTTGAGGTAAAAGTGATAAAAGCTTAAAAATTTGAGGAAAGTAGGATTTTCGTCATTGAATACTATTTAGATCATAAACTGTGTTACTGACCATGTAAAGGATCTAAAATGTTTCCGTGACGAATCTCAATGACCTAAAAAGCTCCTTTGACCAATATCATGTCTTAGTACTTAAAGTACTTAATACTTTAGTACTTAGGAATAGATATTGCTACATGCATGGTTTTAAAAACCGGACCGGCAATAGAACCGTTCGAGCACCGGTTCATGGTCTGACCGGTTCAATCGTTTGGACCACCGGTCCAACCGGTTATTTTTTTAAAGTTAGTTATCATCCCTCATTGTTTAGAATTATCATGAAATAATCTAAATATGAAATAATAATGCACATTTTTTATATTAAAATAATAATTTAAAATACAAATTAGTCATTTTATAATAAGGAAAACAATATTCTATATTTTAATTATTTATGTCATTGAAAAAAAAATAATTTTAAATAACAGAAAATTATTTTGTATATTTATATTATAGTTTAAAAATGTTTTAAAATATATTATGAGAAAATACTAAAAACATTAATGTGTTAAATATGAATTTATAAGTAAATGTGGAATAAATTAAAATTAGTGATAAAAATTTGGGAGTTTTTGACAAAAATTTTCAAAAAAATACAAAAAAAAGAAGGAATCACCGGTTTTCGGTTCACCGGTTCTTCCGGTTCTCACCGGTTTTTTCCGGTTTTGACCGGTTCTTGACCAAGTGTCTAAAAACCGAAAACCGGACCGGTTATCTAACCGGTTCACGGTCCAACCGGTTCGACCGGCCGGTCCGGTCCGGTTTTCAGAACCATGGCTACATGTTACTCTCCATCAAATCCTACTGAACGTAGTTCAGTCTCACCAGACCGGAATTATTACACGTCAAAGGAACAAATGATGAGAAGGTGATGCGAGATGACAAGGTAAAGGGTAGTAGTTGATTGCAAAGAGACGTGGCATGTGGAACAAAGAAGTAAACGGAGTAAAAAACAATACAAGGAAAATGTTGATTAAAGGGTTAGTTTATTACTCCCTCTATTCCTAAAAAATTGATTTATTTGTTTTATTGTTTTTAAGGTATTTAATCTATGATTTATTTTCGTGAATGTTTTAACATACATAGTTGAATAATTTGCATAATTATCACAATTTGAAGTATAAAATTTTTAAATATATTTTTTTTTTCAATTTTTTTTCACTATTTATTTTAGAAAATTTTGAGTTAACACACTCCTACACAGAATATGAAAGTCAAATGTACCAACTTTTCAGGACGGAGAAAGTAAGTTAGAAGTTACTAAAAATAAAATCTAGGGTGCACAAGATACTCCCTCCGTCCCTTTAAACATTGAACAATTTGACTCATGTGAATTAAGAATATTGATTTGAGGGTAAAAATGTAAAATATTTAAATAAGAATAAAGTAATTTTTTTTAGTATGAAGAGAAAGTAATAGGAATAAGATAAAATTAGTATTCAAAACTTTCCATAAAATGAAGTGTTGCTTATTTCAAATGGTCAATGGACTAAAAATCTTACTTTTCATGGTTGAATATATGAGTTCCACTTAATTATATATAGTTGACATCCTTAATGTTGAGTCTCTCATTTTGATGATTCAAAACATGTGTCATTAAGTGCAAAATTTCCTAAAAATAAAGGACTCGATTGAATGTTTGATTCTTTCGGGTTGAAAGATTAAATACCTTGGGGTTTTATTTCAATAATTCAAAAAGATCAAGAAGCTTCATGTTATTTGTTATTTCCGTGAATAATCGAATATATATGTTTTATTATTTAAATTGGATTAAAGTGGACTCGTTTCTTGTCCAAATTCGTTGACACTGATGAAGGGAATCGTGCTCAAGAAAATGGAAAGTTTTCATCCACAAGAAGCACGGATTGAAATAGACAGATAGCGTATCAATCCAAGAAAGGAAAGAAATCAAGAAATGATGTTCATCACTCTCCATCAACACGTTGATGATAATTTTGCTCAAATAGAAAACACCACAAAATCAAGGTCATATCATTTTGGAAATCCTCTCCTGGACAAAGACATTCAGGAACTATTCAAGTTATCATATCCAAGTTATAGATTTGGGAAGCTTGGAGAAAGCATCAAAGGATCCTGAAGCTAGTCTTCAGCAATGTGTTGGTGAAGAAGTCCAGTTTTGCACAATCTACTTCAACAGCTCTGGTAGCTTCTCCAACGTTCAAAGACCATTTCAAATGGTCAGATACTTGAAGATTTGATCTAATATACTTAGCAAATCAATCAAGGATGCTCCTCACCTTATGAAGCAATATAAAGGTTGAGCCGAGACATTTTGAAAATAGAAAAAACAGACCAATAAATAAGTCAGGAATTCTACTTAATCTCATGTTCACTCTCTGATCATACACATGCCAAGCAAACTTCTTACTACATTGATTGGTTCAGCCTCAAAAGCTATGTTTCATTTTCGAAGATATTACAGAAAAGTCTTAAGTGTTTTCAAAAGCTATACTTTGTAAAAGGTTTTTCTCTTGCTTTTAAGACATTAACTCATCCTTTGGTGTTTCAAGACTAGTTCTTCAACATTGAAGTGTGATTGAACTTCCCAAGGTAGCGAAAGTGTTGATAGGGTGTTCCTATCAACGCGTTGATAACAATGTTTTTCTCTAAGTACTGTTGGTCATGCAGTTTTGGTGTAAGTCCTGTCAGGCCTCCCGGTAAAGACCTGTTAGTCAAACACTTGTAAAACTTTGTTAGTTACGCACTTGTAAAAACCTGTTTGTCAGGTATTGATAAAGACTTGTTATTCAGGCAAGTGTAAAGACTTGTGTGTCAGGCACCTTGTGTTAGTCCTGTGTGTCAGGCATTAGTTATAGTGGATTCAAACTCTCAAATTTAACTTGGGGAGAACATGTAGGTCAAGAAGATCGGACCTCTATAAATCTTTGTGTCCTTATACTTGTTTTACTTTCCGTTGCTTCATCAATACGTTGATAATTCTGTTTACAAGTGGTTTTCAAACTCATCTATTCATCAACGCGGTGATCATTTTAAAACAGTTTTTATTTAAAATAAGCAAGTGTTTTTGTGGGCCAAAGCCAATTTACCCCCCTCATGGTTACTTGTAGGACTTAAGTGTTTTGAGGCTCTATAATTTAAGGTAATAAAGTGTATTTTGGCATTAATAAAGAGTCAACTCAAATTTGCAATTGTATTTCAGTGGTAAATTTTTGTTTCACTTCGCATTTGGTAGATGATTTTTTTAAAAAAACATACATATAGAAGGGAGATAGTGGAGGTAGGGTTTGAACTTTACACTTTCACCTTGTGTCATATGAGCTTAATGATTAGTCAAGAGGCTCAGGCTAATTCTACTTAATTCATGAATTAATTAGCGTTCTTAAACGTACATTTATCGGGTAAAGTCCATATTTAGTTCCTTAGCTTTGGTTGTTGTTCTATATTTTAAGAATTTATCCATTGTCCTTTAGCTTTGATTTTTGTTTTAATCAAGTCCCTCCATCTGACCTTCCATCTTACCGTTAAGTTGACCATCAAATGATGAGACAAAAAGGCCCTTAATCAAATTTCAATTTTCCCATAATTTTATACAAAATCGTTTATTTATGTCTTACAAGTTACACTTTCACATCTTCAACCTCCACCCAACTCTCCCTTTTCCTCACTATTTTAGCCCATGATTTCAGCAAAGAATTGAGGAGTTGCTTCAAGAACTCAGCTCCCAAATCTTCCAAAATGACCATGTTTCTTTCCCTTTCCTTTTGGTCGTCATCGATTGCCGCTTCCTCGTGGAATACCCCCATTTTAGATCCAACACCGGCGAGCCGTCTTCTTCGTAGTGGTACTTCTTTTTGCGAAGCGACTCTCGTATGGAGAAGGCGGCTTGATCATAGGCCACCATTGTTGTGAGGATTTTCAACACCAGAAAATTCGTGTCACAACTGAAGGGATTAAAAGATTAAGGGACTGAATTGAATATTTAGAAAAGGGTTTGATAAATTTGAAAGTTAGTAAAAGAATTAGAATTATTAAGGGTTATTTCAAAGTATTAATTATTGTACCGTGCCGGACAGTACGCCGGTTTCATACCGGTACTGGCCAGAAAACGGTACCGTTTAGGCCAATTTCGTGTCAGTGAATGTACCGGCCTGTACCGGTCGTATCAGTGTACCGGTTGAAATGATGAAAATGGCGGTACATGACACAATTTTAAGAAATTTAAAAGTTTAAGGTTAAAATTGTAAGAAATGGTAGTACTGGTTGGTATTATCTTGCCATTACTGCATCATTTTCTTTGGTGGTGGGCTTTTGGGTTTACTTAAAAGCTCCATCAAATGATTTGCAGACAATTTATTGTTAAAACTTCATTAATATTTTGTTATTTTTATACTTATATTAATTATTGTATGTTAATATAAATATTTTTATATATTTATGGACCGGTACAATATTTTCGGTACATCTGAAATATCTCCAATATATCGGTACTGTCTCGTACCGTTAATAAAACAGTACGATGTCCGGTACGATATTTTACACGATGGGTTATTTAGATAAAGGAAGGACTAAACCGAAAATAGAAGAGTCAGATGGGGTTTGTTTGTAGTACTTAAATAAAACCTAGGAGAGGGGAAGGGCAGACAGATCACAGAAGGGAGACACGAACTGACAGGAGCAGGTTCTTTACTTCTGGGGTCGAATTCGAGAGTATGAGGGAATTTGTTTAGAAAATTACAGAAAATGAATTGGGGTTTTGGGCTTTCGATTTGGATGCAAGAAGAAGAACAATGCGTCAATGTTATTTATCATCCGGGTGAATTTTCACCCACCTAAAACACTTGGAAAATGAGAAGTGGATATGTAATTGTTCAGCTAGTTGGGTTTGGGCTTCCAGATTACCTTGTAACTGAACCATTTAGACTAGTAGGTGATGATTAACAGGTTTGAGAACGATGGTGGTTGGAGTTTGATTGAGAAGGCTTGATGATTTTGGTGACAAAGTGGGCACGAGCTGGGCTTGAGCTGCGAATTGGGGATGAACTCGACGTATTCTGGCTCGGGTCGCTGCATCTGATGAGATGGGCTGAGCTGAGATTGTTTTAGAACGAGCTGCTATCGTTTCCGTTATCGGCATCAACGCGACGGAGGAGGGAGTACGACAACGGGCTGAACAGAGCAAGGTGAGCGATTTAAATGGTGTTAACTTACCATGAATAAAACCGGTGCAAGGTATGCCTTAAACTCCGTGTTCACTAGTTAGATTGAATTGCATGTTGGCTCAGGATGAATTTGCACAGATTATTCTTAGTTATATTTTCTGATGAATGGCTTGTATTTTCTTGATTTTTTTATGCAACTGAACTGTGTTAATTTTATTGATGAGCTTATGATCAAGCTTTTGGCCATTTAGGTTCTCTCAATTGAGATACTTGTTGCGCTGATTCCTTTAGTTGGGGTTTGATGCATGTTAGAATATTCAATTGCCTCTGTTAGTAAATTAAGGATGATGGCTAAGCTTGAATCCGACGATTGGTAAGATTTTCTTAACCCATAAACAAGTTAATTTTAGTTGTTTGGAAATATGTTGGGCTTTTTCTCTTGGCTGATTATATTTTTGCAGAGGAGGTTTGCTTGAAACTATTTATTCTTCAGTTAAATTAGTATTAATGGCTAGATTGATTAATGTTAGGTTTGCTTGTATACATTTAAAATATATTCCTTGCTGCACTTCACATGCTTATTGATAAATGATATGATCACGGTAAAGGGGTGCGTGATCAAGCTGTTCGCAGATCTAGCTTAGCGGAGGCGGACACAAACATTCGACACAGTTTCGGTCAAGTGAACCTCTTGATTACAAGATCAAACAATACTAGATATTATGTTTGAATCCTCTTACATGGATCACTAGGGAGAGGGAAATGCAAGAAAAGAGAACACAAAAGCCAAGATCTCACTTGGAGAGTTTTGGCCGAATTCTTGATTCAAAATTATGTTCTAAGTTACAAATGTGTGGGAAGCTAGCTTAAATGGTGAGGTTTGATGTGAAAGAAAGGAAAAACGGCTCTTACACCTGTGCATGCATGCCAAAAGCATAAAGTGCTTTTGCATGCATGTCATTCCTAAAGATTCCAAAAAAGCAAAAAGGAAAAAACTAGCCTAAAAAGTGTTCATGTGTCTTTTACACGAAAAGTAAGTATTTGTCTTCCTGATTGTCTTCATAAAAGGAGAGTTTGGGGTTGACTTGGGTTTGTTGGCCAGATTGTGGAGTATGGAGGCTTCGCAGGGGCGGCTTCGCCTGTGGGCTTCGCCTTCGCCTGAGAGCCTCGCGAAGGGACATCGCCTAGGGGCTTCGCATGAAGGGCTTCTCCTTGGGGCTTCTGCGACTGGAAGTCGTGCGCGGGGGCCTCGCTCGGAGGCTTTTCTTGAATGGCTTCGCCTTGGTGTTTCGCCTGCGATTGGAAGTGTCACACGGGAGTCTCGCCGCCTTCACCTTCCTCGAGTGTACTTATGTTCCATGCTCCAAAGGGCTTCGCGTGCTCTTCCTCCAACATGATGCCGAGATGGAGAAGTTGTAAAGTCCTTTCTCGAACCTCTTCTTGTTCTTCTCCTTGCGCCATGAGTCTCATAAAAGCATTAAGATTTGTTTGGACTTGTTTGAACCGGGACCTTGTCATAGGTCCCCCTAGGCCTTGGAGCAGATTTGGGGTCATGCGCGCTTGTGGTTGAGCGCCACCTGGAGCTGGGGGAGTCCTTGGAGCGATGTCTACATCATACTCTCCCTCTTCGAAAGAATCCGTCCGCGGATTCTCAAAATCTTCTTCACCTTCAAAAGGTGCCAAATCACATACGTCAAATGTTGCATGTACATTATAAGATCCGTCACAAGGCAAATCAAGCACATAGGCATTATCACCAATTTTCTTAGTGATTTGGAAAGGGCCATCGCCTCTTGGCGCAAGTTTAATTTTCCTAGCTTGGGGAAACCAATCCTTTCTTAAGTGTAACCACACCCAGTCCCTAACTTGAAAACTTCTAAACTTTCTACCTTTATTGAACATTTTTGCATAAGATTCATTAATTTTCTCAAGTTGCTTGTGAACCTTAGCATGCAAGTCTTTCATGTGTTGGGCTTTCTCTTTCCCACCTACATCTATTTGTTCAACATGATTCAGTGCAACCAAGTGCAAAGGAGCTAAAGGGTTGAAACCATATACGATCTCAAATGGACTACAAGATGTAGATGAATGGTAGGCTCGATTATAAGCAAATTCAACATGGGGTAAGCACTTTTCCCATTTCTTTAAGTTCTTCCTAAGGAGGGTCCTCAAGATAGTGGTTAAAGTCGTATTGGTCACTTCAGTTTGGCCATCGGTTTGAGGATGGCTTGATGTCGGGTACATCAAGCTCGTGCCTAACCTAGACCAAAGGGTACGCCAGAAATGACTTAGTAACCTAGAATCCCTATCACTAACAATAGATCAAGGGAGACCATGGTATTTCACAATGTCTCTAAAGAATAAGTCGGCCACATGCGATGCATCATCAGTTTTATGACATGGAATGAAATGTGCCATCTTTGAAAATCTATCCACTATAACAAATATAGCATTGTGACCATGGGATTTCCTAGGTAAACCACTTATGAAATCCATGCTTATATCAACCCAAGGAAACGAAGGTGTAGGGAAAGGAGTGTACTTCCCTTTCGGTTGGAGAGTGGATTTGGCTTGGTGGCATGTCACACATCTTGCGCAAACCTTGGTGACATCTTTCTTCATGCCGGGCCAAAAGAAGTTCTCTTTCACGGCCTCAAGAGTCTTTTGGACACCAAAATGTCCTGCCACCATGTGCCTCTTTGACGATGACTTCTCTTATTGAGCCCCTTGGGACGCACAACCTCTTGAACTTAAACAAGAAGCCATCAGCAATGAGCAAATATCTCACCAAAATCCACATCATGCTCATACATGCTTTTCAAACACTCAAAGCCAACAATTTTCGTGTCAAGAGTCATGAGTAAAGCATACCTCCTAGAAAGTGCATCGGCAACAACATTTTCTTTGCCCTTTTTATACTTAATGACATAGGAGAAAGACTCAATGAACTCTACCCATCTAACATGTCTCTTGCTCAAATTTCCTTGTCCTTGAAGGTATTTCAAAGACAAGTGATCCATGTGGATGACAAATTCTCTAGTCAATAAGTAATGACTCCATGTTTGCATTGATCTCACAAGAGCGTATAGCTCTTTATCATATGTAGAGTAATTCAAAGTTTCTCCACCTAGCTTCTCACTAAAGAAGGCGATGGGGCGGCCTTCTTGGTGCAAAACGACACCAATGCCTATCCTAATTGCATCACACTCCACTTCAAAAACTTTGTCAAACTTTGGTAAAGTAAACAAAGGTGCATTTGTCAAATGAGATTTTAATTCACTAAAAGACTCCTCTTGTGATATACCCCATTCAAATGCCACATCCTTCTTAGCCAATTCATGCAAAGGTGCAGCGATGGAAGAGAAATCCCTAACAAATCTCCTATAAGAGCTTGCGATTCCTAAAAAGGATCTTACTTCCGTTAAGGAATTAGGGGTAGGCCAATCTCGGATGGAACTTACTTTACTTTCATCCACTTTGACACCATTGGCACTAACTACATACCCAAGAAAGTTAACTTCATTTGATACAAAGACACACTTTTCAAATTTAGCATACAATGTTTCTTACCTAAGTGTATCAAGGACTTGCCACAAATGCTCAACATGCTTATTATGATTCTTGGAATACACAAGTATATCATCAAAGTATACTACCACAAATCTTCCAATCAATCGCGTCAAGACATGATTCATAAGACGCATGATGGCACTAGGTGCATTAGATAATCCGAAGGGCATGACATTTCATTCATATAAACCAATTTTAGCTTTGAATGCCGTTTTCCACTCATCACCTTTCTTCATCCTAATTTGGTGATAGCCACTTCTAAGATCAATTTTTGAAAACACACAAGCACCACTCAATTCATCCAACATGTCATCAAGTCTAGGTATAGGGTGGTGATACTTTACAGTGATAGAGTTGATTAGGTGGCAGTCCATGCACATTCTCCAAGTGCCATCACTCTTGGGCATGAGTATGACTGGCACCACGCAAGGCGAGAGGCTTTCACGGATAAATCCCTTGTCAAGAAGCTCTTGCACTTGCGATTGGATCTCTTTGGACTCTTGGGGTTTGGTTCGGTATGCGGCCTTGTTGGGCAAAGGCGCACCCGAAAGTAAGTCTATTTGATGCTTTATGCCGCGATAGGGTGGAAGGCTTTTTTGCTCATTGAATACATCACCGAATTCCTTCAACACTTCCTGCACATACAAAGGAAGAGAAGCTATGTTTTCAAGAGTTACCAAGCAATAAGTTGGAACCATGAGAAAACAAGTCTTGTTTCCAAAAAGTGCTCTTTTAAAATCTCTTTCTTTGGCCAGAGGAGGGGTGTACTCTTGTCTTCTCGTGTGCTCACTCACAGTGTTTCCCATTAATGTGCACTCTTTCTTTACACTCAAGGTTCCTTGAACCTTCTCACCATTTTCTCTCTTCTCTCTGCCCTTGCTCTTTCTTTTCTTCACGGTCTTATTCGTTAGGTGAACTTGGTCTTGGAGGGCTTGGGTTGGCGTGAGGGGAAGCAAGGTGTAGGGTTGACTGAGATAGGTGAGGGTGTATTTTGTTGGCCTTGCCATAGTGTATGGCCTCCTTGTTGTATTGCCAAGGTCTTCCCAAGAGAATATGTGTGGCTTGAATTCGCACCACATCACAAATGATTGAATCTTCGTACTTGCCAATCTTGATGGACACCTCAACTTGTTTCACAACCTTCACAAAGGTTCTATCATCAACCCATTGAAGTTGGTAAGGCTTTGGATGTGCTATGGTGCGAAGACCCAATTCGGCAACCATGTCTTCGCTTGCCGCGTTTACACAACTTCCACTATCAATTATGAGACTACAAAGAGTCCCATTGACCAAAGCTCTTGATTGAAACAAGTTTTCCCGTTGAGTGCTTTCGGTAACACTTGGGGAGCTTTGCAAAACTCTCTTGGTGACCAAGATCAGGCCTTCCATAGGCAACTCTCCTTCTTCCGCTTCACTCTCTTGGTCTTGAGGTTCAAGAGAAACCGCTTCTTCGTCTTCGCTAGATACTTCCCTATTTGGTCGGATGACCATGGCCCTTTTGTTCGGACAATCCCTCGCATAATGTCCCTTACCTAAACACTTAAAACACTTGATGCTCCTTGTCTGGCGAGTGGCATCATAAGGTTTAGGGTAGGTGTTGGTTCTTGGTGGAGGGTAGGATGGAGGCCTCGCATTAAGGTAATTGTGGTGAGGGGGTATCGTCGTGGCAGGTTGGTAGGATTTTGAAGGTGTCAGCTTGGCGAAGGGGGTGGACTTGCGTCCTGGGCCTCGGATAGGCGTACGGGATGAATGATAGGAGTTTCCCTTCTTCAGTTGCTTCTCCACCTGTATAGCCTTGTGCACCAGATCTTGATAATCTCGATAATCACAAAGCTCCACTGTTTTGGCGATATCATCCTCTTTAACATTGGCCCTCATCAAAGCTCTCTATCATAATGGCTTGGCACAAACTGACTTCTCATGGCTCGCTTAAGTTCTTCCCAAGTGGTGATGGGACGACCGCGGTCCCTCGCCCTCGCGTAGTGCTCTTGCTCCCACCAAGTGAGAGCATAATCATGGAACTCAATGACAACGAGCTTTAATGCGGTCGCATCGTTGTTTTAATAACCCTAAAATAATTGTTCCGAACTAGCGATTTAGGTTGCGGTAAATTTTATTTCATGTTTACATTTGCTTGCTTACTTTCCTTATATTTATATTTCACGTGGACATCATCATTTCATGTACGTTTACTATTTCATCATTTGAGGGAATTTCATCTTTTTATGAACTTTAATTTATATATATATACTTTAACTTTTCTCTTTGGTCTATATAGTTACATTTTCATTATTTTATATACTCATCATTTCCGGTATTTTATGAACTTTGTGAAATTGTTATTTGGTGAACTTAGAACTTATTACTTTTTATCACTCAATTTAATTTTATTATTTAATGTATTTCTTAATTTTTCTAAAATCCATATTTTTGTTAAATCAGCCTCTTGCACAAAATATTGATTTAATCATTTAATCTTTATCCTTGTTATTTGTTTTCCTTCTTATGTGTTAGTATTTTATTATCATTTCAATTTTATTGTATGTATTGTATTCTAGGTCATTTTTTTGTTTTGTAGTTTAGATATTAAAGAGGGGAATTTTATTAATTTTAGTAATTTTGTGTTAATTAAAATGAATTAAAATCGATTAAAAAAAAGAAAGAAAAGAAAGGACGAACCTGAACAATTCGGCCGAGTCTTCCGCCGACGCTTCACGTTTCTGATCTTGCTTCTCCTGTCAATCCATTGGAAAATCTGGCCTTACTCCATCATCATCACGTTTAGCTCCTGTCAATCGTTCTTTTTGGCTAGAAAAAGGAACCATCCGCTGAAGGAAAGAGGAAGAAAACGAAGAAAGAAGAAATTCGGCCATTTATCCTTTCCTCCCTCCTCAGCCATTTTCGATGCCACAAACCACTGCCATTATCTTCGTCTAGTACTTGGGAACCTTTCTCTCAAATTTCGTAGCCTGAGGTGCTCTGTAGAAGGATATTTGCTAAAAAAACCGAAAAGTAATATTTCAGGTTCGACGGCCAAATTCGGCCGCCAAGGTCACTTTCGACCGGAACCACTACCACCATTCGAACGAGATTGACGTCCGCCGTATCGCCGCCGTTTCGCCGCCGTAGCGCCCAGTTTTTGGCGAGAAGTTCGCCGGAGAAGAAGAGGTCTGCAACTTCTTTTTGGTAAAACCCGAGTTTAGCCCCTAAACTTTCTTACTTGTTCGGTCTTACCCTAACTTTTGTTTCAGGTTACACTGAGGCCACTGGAAACTTTGAAAAGTGACATTTTGGCCATTGCACCTATTTATTTCTGAAATGTTTTAATTGTTTTAAAAATACTTCTTTATGTTGTAAAATCATGAAATGTTAACAGAATACCTTAAATACCTAATATTTGATTTTCCAACTTTATTTCTTTGATTCTGGGTTGTTTTTATATTTTTTTTAAAAAATATTATTTCTTAATATTAGAAATTAAGCTTAATTTTATTTTACTTTAAGTTGTTTGGAGCTAGGAAATTGGAGAAACTTATTTATATGCTATAAAACTAAGTAATTAGTATAATTCGGAACTTCTGCAAAGTAACAAATGTGTTTATAATTTATTTTATATTAATGTTGACTAGTTGTTATAAAAGTATATATACTAGTATATTCCTAACTTGAAAGAGAAATACTTTCTTGTTATAATTTCACATTGAGATTTTTAGAGCCTCTGTCCTTTTGTGTTTCCAACATATTTTGAGAGTTGTAACTTTTAAAATTTTCGAAAAATGATTTTTATTTTACTTTCTTGTAAGTTATGGTCTAGAACTTAGAAAATTGATATCCTTCTTATTTTTGCTCTTTTATTTATGAAACTTTGCAAGGATTTTTGGTTAATTATATATTCTGTGTGGAAAATTTCAGGAGTCACTTTTGTTCTGTAAATATTTATTTTTACGAATGTAGGTAAACAGGACCTGAATTCCCAAAATCTAACTCACCTAAATACCTTTCTAAAACAAGGAAAATGAGAAATGCAGTCATAGGTATCAAGGCCAAAGAAATAGAAACAGAAAACTGGTATCTGTTTAGATGGAAAATAGAAGTGGAATTACAAAAAATTTCCTTTTTTCCCATTAAAGTCTTTTAATCAGATGCAACCCAGTCTCATGTTATCAAGCACCAAGTTTTATCTGCAGACCTTCAATTGGCAGCTAACCGAAACTAACCACCTTAAGCAAATTTCAGAGAAATAAGACTTTACATTCCTTGTTTACAAAGGACACCAGCTAAACCTGTTTGCAAAACAATTTAAATCTCAAACCTATAATAACTAGAACAGCTCCACAACGTGCAAGCCAACACCAGATTCTCGAAATGGAAGTAATCACTGCTAAATGATACACTAGTTGTAGGTAACTTCGACACACAAAATTTACAAGCATTCTAAAAATCAGAACACAGAAGAGGAAGCAAGAAATTGTCTCAACAATAGGCTATTGCTCAGTTTCATCTACACACTAACATGTTTCGAAGTAAAAGAAAATGCTAGTATATCACTACCAAGATCAAATTCCTTCTGCTAGTATCGTAAATGTGGTCTCAGATTTGATTGAAAGCAACGGAACAAAACTACAATCCTAGGTATTAATTGATTTTAGGAAACCTCAGATTGAAATACACAGGTGATGAACCCAAAAATGGAGAACCAAATTACTGTCCAATTACGAGTCTTGGTCAAGCGTCGCGAAAGAGCGTGAATGCAATAAGCAACATCCGCACGAGGCCGTATTGCTGATGTAGCAAGATAGATTTCTAAAGAAACGGCAAGAAACAATGAATCTCAGACTACGTTTCATAAACCTCTGAACCCTCAAGAACCCGAGGGGAAAAACAACTAGAATGAAGAGAAGAAGAAAAACTCACTTCTAAGATGCCTCTCCTTGAGCGGCCTGGGCTATTTTTATTTATTAATTAGTTTCCTCTTTACTTATTTGATTAAAAATAGTTAAGAGTTGAGAAAAATTACATCGTGGATCTAAAATTTTAGAAAATTTACAGGGAAACTTAAATGATTTTACTTGCTGTACAGATTTTGACAAAAAAATTATTTTGTTGTATAAATTGTACTTTCTTTTATTAATTAGTTTTTCCCTTGTATATTTGTTATTAATTAGTGTGAGTTGAGCAAAATTACCATTCTTGGTCTAAAATCCTATTTTAGTGTTTACAACAGTTTCAAAGTCTTATTTTCAACTTTTAAATTATTTATATTATTAAATAATTATTTTAACCCTTAAAAATGGTTTAAAATTCTTAAAAATTAGTTTTTGGTGCATTTTGGCCACCCAAAAATTACCGGACTCCACACCTTAGTCCAAACCTTACCTAGAACTATCTTGGACCATTAGGGAATTGTTAGAGCTTTCCTTACACTTCCGTAAATTCTACCCGCCGACACCGGTAAACATTCTGGCGGAATCTCATGAAATTTTCATTGATTTTCTTGCTATCGCTAGGTTCTATATTTCAAGTTCCAACTCCGAGCGAAGTGATGACCATTCCTGATCCGTAGCCGACGCTTATTCCCGGCTACATCCAAGTAAGGGGGTTAAGATGAGGTTCTTCCTTTGAGTCGTCTTATTTTGCTTCATAAATAAAATCTCGAATAACGGATTCTAAATTAACAAATGGACTTAATAAACATTCGATCGGGAAAACTTGGTAGCGTACCATAATTATTCGTGTTACCTTATATGTTCACACTTAAGAATTGTTATCATTTGGGTTGTTGACCGATTGATTGACATATATGTATGATATGTACGTTGGATGTTGCATACGCTAGTATCTTGCTAGGACCGTTGTACTCGTTAGTGGCATATTAGGCTCGTTAAACGAACTCCATTAGTTTTATGCTAGGGCCGGTGAGCTAATAATTTGTTAGTATCATGTGTAGGTACAATATGGGGTAGTAACATGTTTAGAGTTGGAATCAAACGCTAGGATAATGATAGGACCGTAAAAGTTAACCTAAGCCGCTAGATAACAAATTAGGTACGAAAATGATGATTAAGTAAGGTTGGGTAATAACTCACGAGATAAGAGTGCACACAAGTAAAACAACCAGTAAATTGTAAATGATTTGTCATAATATCACGCAAGTAACAAGATTACAAGTTAAAAGTAGAAAATATTAGGGCATGACATTTCACCTAAAGGCTTAATGAAGTAACTGGATAGCAATCATGCATCACTATTGGATGTGACATGTTGTTGATGTATTGTATCGCATGACTGCATTGGAAAGTGGACAAAATGAGATTCTGGACAAAATGAGATTTCAGGACAAAATGAATTTTCTGGACAAAATGAATTTTATGGACAAAATGGGTTTTCTGGACAAAAGGTTAAGACATGAGAGGTGTCGTGGATTCGGCCCTACGTGACTTAACTAAGCCGTAACTTTAGACGAGCGGTTCGGAACGGGTGATCCGAACCCAACTATGATTTGCATGTGCTCTGCCGTCCTGAGGCGTGATTGGCATTCAGGAGAGGCTCTGTCTCGGCGTAGACATCCCATTGGGCTCTGGCCTGGCGGTATCCCTAGTGTCTCTACTTAAGGGGCATTCCCGAGAGTGCGGTATTGTACGCACCCACCACATATAGATTCATGCATGTACTCTGCCATCCTGAGGCATGATTGGCATTCACGAGAGGCTTTGTCTCGGCGTAGACATCTCATTGGGCTCGCCTCGGCGGCATCCCTAGTGGCTCTGCTTAAGGGGCATTCCCGAGAGTGCGGCACTGTACATGCCCGCCGGCTAGGCTCATCCGACGGCATCGGTTTTCAAAAATGGTTTCCAAAATATTTTATGGCGTATGATAACCGGACTAGAGATTATTCTTGCATTTAGAGTTCGGCATAATTCAGACTGTGAAAATGTTATCTATTTCATGTTGGTCCATATATCTACATGTTGGTTATGGTTTCATGTTGAGCTATATTTTGTGTATATATGTTGAATTTATTATGTTTAAGTTCTTTATTTTAGATTTTGTTTTTTGAGG
Source organism: Stellera chamaejasme (assembly GCA_024586325.1). Classification (NCBI taxonomy): domain Eukaryota; kingdom Viridiplantae; phylum Streptophyta; class Magnoliopsida; order Malvales; family Thymelaeaceae; genus Stellera; species Stellera chamaejasme. The sequence goes on along the minus strand of CM044981.1, from coordinate 49,489,290 downwards.
AAATATTAGACCCTGAGGAAGGGCCTGTAATATTTCCTCCTTACTAAGCAATTGGACGCTCACCCTATTATTTACAGGTGAGTATTACGGGGATGACTTCTATGCCACTCCCGTCGACTCGGAGTACGAACATGCGTACTTCGAGGAGGAGCAGCGACTGGGTGGAGACGCGCTGTAACTTCTCGGCATGGCTTCTGAGTCTTTTTGGGTTTAATAAATGAACTTTCGTAATTGTTAATTTCCGTTGCACAATCTGGTTTGTAATATCTGGACGTGTGTTTGAGTAACACCTTCTTTTACTGTTGTGAAATTTTTATAACGTGAGTTCCAAATTTCCTATTAAATAAATTGTTTTTCAAAAATTTTAATTTACCCTAAAATTTCCTAGTGGGTAATTGGGGTTGTTATAGTTGTACCCCATCATGTCAATGATTCTTTCGGTTTTGGCCATCCAAGCAAGATACTCTTCCGGATCACTAGAGCCATAGAATGGCGGTATTTGAAGCTTTAAAAATTGTTGAGGGCTTGTTGATCCTGTGCTTGTTCTCTTCCTCCGAGGTTTCGGTTGAAACCTCGATGGACACGCCCTCTCTCTACTTCTTCTTCTTCAAGGTCTCTCTCAAGATAAGCTCTTACTTGTGCCCGATCTGGAAAGACTTTTCTTCTTGCTTGTTTCGGCATTGGTTCCGCATAGTAGGCCTGATCATCACTATCCAAAACATTTACATCTTGGTCTATTCTCGTAGAGAGAGTTGGCCGCCTATGAGGAGTGGCTTGTGGCTTCGTCGATGGCGGATTAAGAGTAGTATGAGTGACTCCGCCTTGAGCCCGCGATGCATGGGCATCATCATGGGCTTGCGAACTCTCTGGTTGCTTCCCTTGCGCTATCTCCACCTTTGTTAGTCTCTCGTTTGTGGTAGTTGAAAATATGCAGTTAGTAAGAAGAACCTCACCACTCCCTGAGTGTTTACACTCACTCTCGTGTTTCGCTCAAAGGGCTCTTTCGTGCTGATTTCACCCTTGCCTTTTTCCTACTCGATGACTTTCACAAGTTCTCTTAACTTGATACCGACTTCAACCTTAGATCAAAGGAAAACACACAAAGAGACACAAACAGTAACTAGTAAAACCGTAACTTGAAACCCAAGAAAATAACTAGTTACTTGAAACTAGTTTTGTTGAGATTTTATGGCTTAGTTGGGGGTTGAAAGAAGTAGGGGTATGTCTTAGAGTAGGCCTTTTATAAGCAAAAACATGTTTTGTTCAAGTTTAGAAACTGTTTTCGGATCAAGAGCACTGTTCACTTGTGTTTTGGTATGAATAATCAGGAACGCTCATGAACTTTTCAAGCACATAAACTTGCTCAACTCTCTTCTTTTCTTTAAACACTTCTTTGCGTTTTGTGCTACAGGATGACACTTACCTTCTTAAACCCGAAAACAACTCACTTCGTCACAAACTTCCCAAGAACACCATGAACAAATAACAACAACAATTCGGTTTCAACAAGAGATCATCATACGAAATTTTCTTCAAGTGTAAGAAAGATAACAAAGGGTTTTACTTGAAGAAAATCAAACAAATAACACAATACCTCCAACAAGCGTTTTGGCTCTGATACCACTTGATATTATCACGGTAAAGGGGTGCGTGATCAAGCAGTTCGTGGATCTAGCTTGGCGGAGGCGGACACAAACATTCGACACAGTTTCGGTCAAGTGAACCTCCTCACTACGAGGTGAGGCAATGCACTTGATAATGCCTAGGGAAGAAGATGGGATCTAGCACCTCTTGATTACAAGATCAAGCAATACTAGATATTATGTTTGGATCCTCTTGCATGGATCACTAGGGAGAGGGAAATGCAAGAAAAGAGAACACAAAAGCCAAGATCTCACTTGGAGAGTTTTGGCTGAATTCTTGATTCAAAATTATGTTCTAAGTTACAAATGTGTGGGAAGCTAGCTTCAATGGTGAGGGTTGATGTGAAAGAAAGGAAAAACGGCTCTTACACCTATGCTTGCATGCCAAAAGCATAAAGTGCTTTTGCATGCATACCACTCCTAATGCTTCCAAAAAGGCAAAAAGGCAAAAGCTAGCCTAAAAAGTGTTAATGTGTCTTTTGCACGAAAAGTAAGTATTTGTCTTCCCGGGTGTCTTCATAAAAGGAGAGTTTCGGCGTTGACTTGGGTTTGTTGGCCAGATTGTGGAGTATGGAGGCTTCACGGGGGCGGCTTCGCCTGTGGGCTTCGCCTTTGCCTGGGAGCCTCGCCTAGGGGCTTCACATGAAGGGCTTCTCCTTGGAACTTCTGCGACTGGAAGTCGTGCGCGGGGGCCTCGCTCCGAGGCTTTGCTTGAATCGCTTCGCCTTGGGGTTTTGCTTGCGATTGGAAGTCTCGCACGGGAGTCTCGCCGCCTTCGCCTTCCTCGAGTGTACTTATGTTGCATGCTCCAAAGGGCTTCGCGTGCTCTTCCTCCAACATGATGCCGAGATGGCGAAGTTGTAAAGTCCTTTCTCAAACCTCTTCTTGTTCTTCTCCTTCTGCCATGAGTCTCATAAAAGCATTGAGACTTGCTTGGACTTGTTTGAACCGGGACCTTGTCATAGGTCCCCTAGTACTTGGAGCGGGTTTGGGGTCGCGCGCGCTTGTGGTTGAGTGCCACCTGGAGCTGGGGAGTCCTTGGAGCGATGTCCACATCAATAATGGTAAAACCAGATCATTCAACTCGTTGAACATTTCTATTTTTCATTGTTTATTGGTAAAGTAACTAAAATGAACTTAGAACTTAGAGAGTGTTTGGTTCGGAGATTGTAGGAATCCATGGATTTTAAAAATTCAGGATATGAAAAAGATTGAAAGTAATAATTCATAAAGTAAGAATGTTTGAAATATCATGTTTGGTTCAAATTTAGAATAATTATTTTACTAATTCTATGTTTGGTTCAAACTTTTTGTCATTTTTGCTATGACTACAGGAGGCTGCTGTCCAAGAGCATTTTATTTTATTAGTAGTACATTATATTTTAGTTTTCTTTGTAATGTTTGAATTTTTAGGTTCTCCAAATCGTTTATTCCAAACAAGCTTCTTATATTCAACTTCACTTTCTTATACACAGTTCTTGCCTTCAACTTAAAAAAGTAATTTTATTTCGCATGTAAATTTTACTGCTTTCTTACCCCATGGAATGGACTAATAGAATGAGTACTTTTTTGTATTAGAGAATGTGAAAAATAAAATTGAAAGAATAAAAATGGGAAAAGATAAACGTGTGTAATAGAAAAATGATGAGTTGCATAAAAAGAAAAGAAAAATGAAAAAAGAAAACTGATGAATATTATTTTAAAAAAACTGTTGTTGGGGTGACCGGGTGAGGCGGGATTGAAGCATTCACTTCATCAACATGGGATTTTAACATTTCAGATTCTGAAAATACCATGACTTGCCATGGAAGAGTGAGCATTCTGAAATGTACAGAGATTATTGTTTGAGGATTGTCAAAATAATTAATATTTTTAACCAATCATGGGATTTGAGGGATTTATAAAATCCCCACAATCCATATTCTATGAATCCATCAACCAAACAGCCCCTTAGATATAAGCTGCTGCGTTTCCGCATTGTTCTTCCTTCTTGTATCCACGGCTTTTCATAATAATTACTTGCTACTTGCTTGTTGTTCTGATTTTCAACCTTTGGCATGTTCCCAACCCAATCTTGTTCGACTTACTAAGTTTTACATGTAGCAGATGAAACTTAGTTATTACTTGATTGTGCTAATGAAGTGAAATGAGGACACTAGAACCTAAAGTGGCTTGACTGTTAAGATAACTAAATTGAACCTAAAGAATTACTACAAGTTAGGGAGTACTTTGGTAATTCAAATTACCACTATTTATCCTAACTTGCCAGTTACTAATACACCTAGATACCCCATGAACATAGGAAAAATTATTATTTGTCTTTTAATGATCTATTGCCTTGTTATATTGTTTACTTTTGTTTTACTGTTCTATTGGTTATTTTCTATTGGAATATTGCCTTTATGCTTTTATATATATATATATATATATATATATATATATATATATATATATATATATATTGTAAACTATCGGATCGGGTATGACTTTTTTGTAAAACTTTCGGACCTCATTAGTTGTGATATTGATCTTACGGGGGAACGAAATAAAAGAATAGTTAGACAAGATAGAAGTCTATTTTCCTTGTCGGGGTGGCCACCTACCCTTGTAAGTGCTTTGAACTCTTTCCTTATTTTGTTTCCTCACAAGTTACTTATGATTATTTAATTTAACCGTCTTTGTAAATACTCATATCCCTTAATATAACTTGAAGGGAACCTGGCTTTCACTAATACTGAAGGGAAGATAAGGGAGGAACGCTCACATTTATCCCAACCAGATCCGGCTTGCCGATGGCTCGGGCAAGCTAGTTGGGGCGACGATTGATCCTGGGGAGGGGCCCTCTATCGCCAGCGTCATCTATAGAGAAGGGACCGGCCGATTGCGGCGACTGGGCAGGTAGGAGTTCGGCAAGTAGAGGACGTTGACCATCGTGGCATTAGCGCGAGATCCGGAGAAATCGACCTGGGTGCCAAGTAGACGGTGAGGATTGGTGAGCAGCAGCATGGTTCCAACGATAAAAACTCCAAGAAGCTTAAGATCGGCACTAGCGAGAGGCGGTGGCGGCGGTTATCGGGGAAACCGTAGCAGGGGAGAGAGCCATCGCAATTTGAAAACTAATGGATTAAATATGGACTTTACCCTACATTTATCTAATTCTATTTCATTATTTTCTCATACACGTAATTAAATTATGCTCTTTATGTTAAATTATTTTATTAATTTAATTATGTGGCCCATGTAAATAATGGACTCCTTGGACTAGACCCAATATGATGGCTATTAGGATTATGAAATAGAATTAGAATGAGATTAGGTTTCCCTACCCTCTCCCTTATAAATAGTATGTGGCTACTATTAACCTAGTAGCAGAAAGAATACATTCGGTACCATCACATAATGCACGTAAGGGATAAATGAAGAAATGGTAAAAGCCACATTTAGTGTTTGAATTCTTCTCAGAAAACCAAAGAAAATATGGACAGAGGTTAGTCCTAATTATTGAATAGAATTAATCCAACAATTGATATCAGAGCATGTGTTAATAACGAATTGATTTGCCTTTAAATTGTTTACTTGTGATTAAACTCTTACGGTCGTTTCGGGCAAATTTTTGCAAATTAATTTGCGATCACTTTTATCCATCGATTATGTTTCCGGACTGCCTGATCTCCCGAACCTATTTGCTTTGGATTTGTTTCATTGAGAAACCATGAACCTATGAAATTTACGTAACCCATGGTCGGCACTTATGTGTGGCATGAACTAGCCACATCACATGTGTATTGTACTTTGCATGTGTAATGGTTTATAATTTTTACTGCTTAATGTGTGTCAAGGCATAATGGAATCTAGGTCTCAATATCGCATCGTATTAGTGTTTCATTATCATTGTGGAAGCCAATCATGTTGCTGCAAGTGGCATGAACAATTTATTATGTTTAAGAATAAATTATGATTATGTGCAGTAAATTTATATGCAAAATATTTTTATTTTAATTAAATACTTCTGCTTTAGTGTTTCATGGTACTTCTATTGCTCCTTATTCTTTTGATCTTGTTTTATGCTGCTAAATGACATAAAAGTAAAGTGAGCAATTGAGATCATTAATTATATTGTTATGAGGTCACCCAAAGGTGAACCATTGCTTGCGGAATGGTGTAGACAATTAATTGTGGGTCAATGTCTATTGAATGTAGAGATTGTTAGTCACCAAATTGGCCTATCTCATAAAGTGGTGTAGACAATTAATTGTGTAATTTTAATTGCTCATGTTTGTGATGCTAATAAATGATATAAATGCATAGTGGGCAATTGAGATCATTAATTATAATGCTAGGAGGTCACCCAAATGTGGACCATTGCTTGTAATTAATGACACTAAAGCGAGTTATCTGCTTACTTAGTTGATGTGCTTGTATATCCAAAGATATTATGCATGTTGATTTGAGTATGATTGATTGTCTGTTAAAGTTTGAATATTAGCATCATTGATTGGATTTGTGTATTAAGTTATCACCCAAAGGTGAACTTAGACACATGATTAAAGAAGTTATATCTTTGTCTGGATCCATTAAATACTCAAAGCATTAATGTATGAGCTTGTGTTAATGATTGCAGTTTCTTCTAATATGTTCGCTATGGGTAGTGGAATGATCAAGTTCAACGGGCTTAATTATGTTGAATGGTCCGAATAAATTCAATTTCAGCTAGGGGTCTTGGATTTAGAATTAGCTATTGTTTCGGACGAAAAGCCCGCAACCATTACTGAAATAGCACTGACGATGAACGTTCCCATTATGAGGCCTGGGAACGGTCTAATAGGCTGAGTTTGAACTTGATGCGAATGATGATGGCTGAAAATGTTAAGCCATTAATGCCCAAAACGGACAATGCAAAGGAATTTATGATAATAATTAAAGAATACTCTCAATCGTACATAACTGACAAGTCTATTGTGGGGAGCCTGATGAGTGAACTGACAACCAAGAAATTTGATTGGTCACAGCCCATTCATGATCATGTAACAGGCATGATGAATCTGGCAACAAAGTTGAAATCGCTGAGTATGGATGTCAGTGAGTCCTTCTTGGTACAGTTCATTATGAACTCACTTCCTCCCGAATTTGGTCAGTTCTAGGTGAATTACAACACTATTAAGGAAAATTAGAACATTCAGGAAATAAAGGCCATGTTGGTTCAGGAGGAAGGGAGGTTGAAGAAATTGAAGGATCACTCTGTCCATCTCACTGTTCATGAAGGATCTAGCAGTAAAGCTAAGCCGGGTAAGAAGGACAAGAAAAGGGACAAAGCCCCTATGAAAGTTGTTGAGGGCGGAATCCATAAAGAAAAGAGATGTCTCTTCTGCAATAAGATTGGTCATCTCAAAATTGATTGACCGAAAAGAAAGGCATGGTTTGAAAAGAAAGGTACATATTATGTTTCTGTATGTTTCGAATCAAACCTTATTGAAGTGCCTAATAATACCTGGTGGTTAGATTCTGGTGCGACTACTCATGTCTCACATGTAATGCAGGGATTCCTTACAATCCAGCCCATAAACGGAACTGAAAAATTCTTGTTTATGGGAAACAGAATGAAGGCGCAAATAGAGGGCATTGGGACGTCTGGTGATTTTGGATACTGGACGTTGTCTAGATCTAGAAAAGTGTCTTTATGTACCTGAATGTGCTAGAAACTTAATTTCTATTGGAAAGTTGGATGATCTAGGATTTAATGTTAAGTTTGGAAGTGGTATGTTTTCGTTATTCAAACAAGAGTATTGTTATGGTTCTGGTACTTTGTTAGATGGTTTATACTGTTTCAACCTTGATGTTAATTTTGAATCCTTGTTTCATGTTGAGCATAGTATAGGCAGTAACGTAGCGCACATAATGAATGTTCTGCTTTCTTGTGGCATAAAAGATTGGGTCATATATTGAGGTTAGTGAAAAGTGAAATCTTACCTCAGCTTGATTTTACGGATTGGGATGTGTGTGTCGATTGCAATAAAGGCAAGCAAATGAAACGCACATGTAAGAATCCAGCAACAAGAAGCAGACAACTCCTTGAGTTGATACACACCGATATCTGTGGACCCTTTGATGTTTCATCTTGGGGTGGTGAAAGATATTTTATCACCTTTATTGATGACTTCTCACGGTATTGTTATATATATCTGCTGCATGAAAAGGCTCAACCAGTGAATGCTCTCGAAGTATTCATTAATGAGGTGGAAAGACAGTTAGACAGAAAAGTGAAAGTGGTGAGGTCAGATAGAGGTGGTGAATATTATGGAAAGTTAGATGAGAACGGACAGCACAAAGGTCCATTTGCAAAGTTTCTTGAAAGTCGGGGCATTTGTGCACAGTATACAATGCCCGGTACACCACAACAAAATGGTGTGGTTGAAAGGCGAAATCGTACTCTTATTGACATAGTTAGGAGCATGATAAATAATAATAGAGTACCTCCTTCATTGTGGATGCATGCATTAAAGACTGTTACATATCTTCTGAATAGGGTTCCTAGTAAGGCAGTTCCTAAGACACCTTATGAACTGTGGACGGGAAGGAAACCCAGTTTAAAGCACCTTCATGTTTGGGGCTGCCCGGCAGAAGTACGAATTTATAATCCACATGAAAGGAAGCTTGATGCAAGAACCATTAGTGGTTACTTCATTGGCTATCCTAAAAGTCAAAGGGGTACAGATTTTATTGTCCTAACCATAGTACAAGAATTGTTGAGTCTGGTAATACTCGGTTCATTGAGAATGGTGAGTTCAGTAGGAGTGGAGAACCACGAAGGTGGATCTTCAAGAAATTCAGGTAGAAAATAATACACCCGATATTTCTTCACAGGTTGCTGTACCTCTTGTTGTATTACGGTCACACAACATGCAGGAACAACAAAATAATGCTCCAAACCCACATGATGAACATGTAATTAATAAGCCAGCTAATGGTGAGCAAGTCTTGAATGATCAAGAAGAAGATGAACCACATGAAATGACATTAAGAAGGTCTGAAAGGCAAAGAAGACCAACTATTTCGGATGACTATGTGGTTTACTCACTTGAACATGAATGTGACTTGAGCATAGGTAATGACCCAGTCTCTTTAAAAGAAGCCATGAATTGTGATAATTCTGAAAAGTGGATAAATTCCATGAAAGATGAGTTGAAATCAATGGATAACAACAAAGTTTGAGACCTTGTTGAGTTGCCTAAAGGATCGAAACGAGTCGACTGTAAGTGGGTCTTTAAGACCAAGCGGGACTCCAAAGGCAACGTCGAAAGGTACAAGGCCAGACTTGTCGCCAAAGGTTACACTCAGAAGGATGACATTGATTACAAAGAGATCTTTTCTCCAGTTTCAAAAAAGGACTCTTTGAGAATTATTATGGCTTTGGTGGCTCATTACGATCTGGAGCTTCACCAGATGGATGTAAAGACCGCCTTTCTAAATGGTGACTTGGAAGAGGAAGTTTATATGGACCAACCGGAAGGGTTCTCAATCAAAGGAAAGGAAAATATGGTGTGTAAGCTAAAGAAATCAATATATGGACTAAAACAAGCTTCCTAACAATGGTATCTAAAGTATAATAATACCATTACATCTTATGGTTTTGTAGAGAACACCGTCGATCAGTGTATTTACATGAGGGTCAGTGGGAGCAAGTTTGTTATTTTAGTCATATATGTTGATGATATCCTACTTGCTGCTAATGATGTTGGCTTGTTGCATGATGTTAAAATGTTTCTCTCTAAGAACTTTGAAATGAAAGATGTAGGTGAGGCATCCTATGTGTTTGGAATAGAAATATTCCGTGATAGATCACAAGGATTGTTAAGATTGTCTCAAAAAGGCTACATCATGGAAAAGTGCTCTCATGGGATAGTTCCAATTCAGAAAGGGGATAAGTTCAATGAAAAGCAATGTCCTAAGAATGATTTGGAATGAAAAGAAATGGAATCTATTCCCTGTGCATCTATGGTTGGGAGCTTGATGTACGCTCAAACCTGTACTAGGCCAGATATCAACTTTGTTGTTGGAATGTTAGGCCGATATCAAAGCAACCCTGGATTGGACCACTGAAAAGCTGCAAAGAAAGTCCTTAGGTACTTACAAGGCACCAAGGATCACATGCTGACTTATAGGAGGTCAGATCACCTGGAGGTGATTGGATACTCAGATTCAGACTATGCCAGATGTGTGGACTCAAGGAAATCCACATTTGGTTACATGTTTCTGATGGCCGGAGGAGCAGTTTCATGGAAGAGTGGAACGCAGTCCGTCATTGCTACTTCCACTATGGAGGCTGAGTTTGTGGCATGTTTTGAAGCCACTGTTCTTGGATTGTGGTTGCAAAACTTTGTCTCAGGTCTTGGAATTGTCGACAGTATTGCCAGACAGCTGAGAATTTATTGTGATAATTCCACAGCTGTCTTCTTCTCTAAGAATGACAAGTACTCGAAAGGTGCAAAGCACATGGAGTTAAAGTACTTGTCAGTCAAAGAAGAAGTGCAAAAACAAAGAGTGTTGATTGAGCATATTGGTACTGATCTAATGATAGCGGATCCGTTAACTAAGGATTATCGCCCAAGACATTTACTGGACATGTTGAAAGGATGAGCATAATAGAAAAGTCCTTGTTAGCATAATGGTTTGATATGTATACATATGATAGTTTTGCTCGAATTGATGACACTCTAGAATTCATTTAATGTTATGTTTATGCTTATTTACTTATACATGTATATTTATGGTTTAAGGATTATTGTCTCCCTCATTTATGGATTGAGGATTATAGCTACCCTCATGTAAAGTAAAGGATTAAAGATCTCCTCTATCATGGTTAAACTTAAGTTGAGTTGATAAGTAATACATGGAAGGAATCATGTCGATTAAATGACTTGTGACCGCCATGATTCTATCATTTCAATTCAGTTAAAGATGATGACTTGAAAGATTCATTGTAAAGTGCGCATTTATGGATTTGAATCATCAAGTCATCACATGGGCGAAGTGGGAGAATGTTAAATTATTTTATTAATTTAATTATGTGGCCCATGTAAATTGATGAGGACATCGCCATGAATCAACCTAACAGACCAAACAAGGAACAAGAAGATACCCCAGTTCAAGCTCGCAAGCCTCCCAATCCTCTTGAAGGCATTGGTGGACCTATGACAAGGTCCCAATTGAAACAAGTTCAAGCAAGTCTCAACACTTTCATAAGACTCATGGCGCAGGACGATCAAGAGGAAGCTCGAGAACGGACCTTATAGCTTCGCCAACTCGGCATCACCATGGAGGAAGAACACGCAAAGGCCTTTGGATCCTTGAACCTAAGTATACTCGAAGGGGGAGGCAGTGGAGAAGCCCACATGCAAACATTCCACACACGGGCAAAGCCCCAAAGCTAAGTCAGCAATGCGAAGTCTCTCGGCGAGGCCCCCGAGTGAGATTTCCAGTAACAGGCAAAGCCCCAGGGCGAACCCATTCCTGCAAAGCCTCGGTGAAAGCCACATCCCCAAGCGAGGCAGCCCCTGCAAAGCCTTCGCATCCTTCAGACTGTTCGGCTACCTAAGCCTCCCGAGAAGGCCCTTTCCTTTTGTGAAGATACCCGGGAAGAGAAATGTCAGCTTTACGTGCTAAGGACATAAGATTACTTTTAGGATAACTTTTACCGTTTCTCCTTTTTGGAAGCTTTTCGGCTGACATGCATGCAAAAGTACTTTATGCTTTTTGCATATGCATGCAAGGGAGGAGGCGCCGTTTTGCCTTCTCACACACTACCCCTTTCCATTTAAGCTAGTTTTTCACACATTGGTAAGCAACTTTTTGAATATCAGAAATTATCTCCCATTGTGAGAGTGTTGGTTCAACTTTGAACTCTTCCTTTTATTGCCATCATCCCCTTGATTTCCATTGAACTGGATTCAAACTTGACATCTAGTGTTGCTCTTCATTTGAGAAGTGAGGTGCTAGATCCCTTACTCCTAGACGATTAACCTTTCCATTGCTCTCCATTTGAGGATTGAGGTGGTTAGGAGCCTACCCGGTTACGTTCGTATTCTGTTATCTACAACAAGTTAGATCCGCCAAAGGTGAACGGTCCATCTCCTTGGAGTGGATTCGTATCATAAATAATGGACTCCTAATTCTATTTGAACTGACCCAATATGATGGCTATTGGGATTATGAAATAGAATTAGAATGAGATTAGGTTTCCCTATCCTCTCCCTTATAAATAGTATGTGGCTACTATTAACCTAGTAGCAGAAAAGAATACGTTCGGTACGATCACAGAACGCACGTAAGGGATAAAGGAAGAGATGGTGATATATATGGGTCAGCTCGTATGGCTGTATTGCCAAACGCAAACGCCATATGGGCCACGCCCACCAGAGCCAGCCTCGTATTTACGGAGAGCCCCTCGTATTTACCCATAAGGGCGCCCCGTATAAATCCCGTTAGACCCGCTAAGGTCATACACGGGCAAGGCCCGACTCCACCCTATCAAGTCAACCATTAGCCTAATTATGGCATCAAGCCAAAGGAAAGGGAGTAACTCCACTATAACTCCACCATTATTACACCACTAATACACCACCGTCCTAATTATGGACACATTTATGGTGATTTTCCAGCATTCAAGGCCCCCCATAACGGGCCCTGGCACCACCCTATATATTGGGTGGTGCCTGCCTCAAATAAGGTGATTACTACACACCCCCACCTCTCTTCTCTTTCTACACCTGAGAGTTTCCTTTGTCTTGCTCTTCTCAGGTACCGGAGCTGTCTCTTCACGATCACCGGAGCGTCCAAACCGAATGGAGATCGCCCTTCGGCTATCAATTTGGCGCCGTCTGTGGGAAACGAAAAACAGCCGTTTTATCTTTCCTACCAACTTATTTTTCTCTCCTTACCATCTTCATGGCGAAAACAAGGAGAACCCACAACAATGTACATGTGGAGGACGCTACTTCCAGCTCCTCCGGTGCACCCCCACCACTCCCTGTTGGTGGCGCAACGGGGATAGAGCAGCCCCACCACTCCCAGTTAGTGGCAATCCCGTCACTCCCTATCGGTGGCACAACAGGGATACAGCAGCCTCCACAACCACAGGCGGCTCGCTTAACGTATCAACCTGGGCCCTCTACGACCCCACAGCAGGTCATCATCGACCCCGCCCAGATGGCGCTCCTCCAAGCAAGCATGCTCAATGACATGAAAGCCTTCATGGTGCAAACCATCAAGGCGGAAATGCAGGCCGCCCGCCTTCCGCCTCACAACGAACGGGACGAGCAATCCCAAAATCAAAACCTATCTACTGAAACCTCTGCCGACGACCTCCTCCGACGAATCAATATGGTCGAGGAGCAAGTCAAGACACCAAACCAGGTCCTCGACGATATCGAAGTCCTCCTGATGCAGCCTTTCACAGAGGACATCATCGCCGCCTGTGCGACTTCCGGCTTCCGAATGCCAGTCATCGAAAGCTACGACGCCACCACAGATCCCATCGACCATCTACGACGTTACATCTCCCAAATGGAGATGGCTCGCGCTACTGACCCCATACTCTGCAAGGCTTTTAGCTCCACCCTCAAAGGGGCCGCGTCGACTTGGTTTGGAACGTTACGAGGCCAGCATTTCAAATGCTTTAGGGACCTCGCCTCATCGTTCCTACGCCACTTCATGGGAGCTCGACCTCCCCCCAAGACATCCAACACCTACTAAGGGTGAAACAGAAAAGGGAGGAATCACTCCGTGACTACATTCGACGGTTTTAGGCGGAAGCTGTCCAAGTCCAGGGTCTCTCCTCGGACATGCAACTCCTGGCCGTAACTCAAGGCCTCCAGCGCGAGTCAAGGCTCGCATACAACATCAATGAAACCCCCGTCACAATGATGGGTGAGTTCATCGATCGAGCCACTCGATTCATGAACTCCGAGGAGATAAACAAGCCCTACAACAGGCCCCCTACAACCGACCGCAACAAGAAGTTCGATAAGGGGTCTGCATCATTGAGGTACCAACCCCCGAATGTCAGTTCGAGGCCCTACGACCATCATCCCGCACTTCGTGACACCCGCACGAATATTCTGCTGATGTTGGAGAAGCAGAATAAGGTCCCCAAATGGCCTCAACCCATCCAGCACAAGAACACCAAGGGGTTTGACAAGTACTGCCTATACCACAAAGATCGCGGACACGACACAGAGGCGTGCTTTAAACTCAGGAACCTCATCTCTGAGATGATCGACTGTGGCAAGCTCAAGGAATTCTTGTCCGATTCCACATCCCCTTGCAAAGACTTCCCAAAGGGCCGCAAGAGGGACGACGATAGCGACGACCGCGAGAAAACGCGTCGTCGGCACAATAGCCCTCGAAGGCAAAACTTCCCACCACCACCACCGGCGGGCATCATCCACGTGCTCACAAAGTCAGAAGGTGCTTCCTCTAGAAAGCGTTATGCGAGAGAAATCTTGCAGATCGACCACCTCGAAGAAAACGTCATCTACCGCCCCTACGGGACAAAGGTCGTCGTCCCACACTCCGATCCACTGCTTATCACAGCAAGGATCGCGGGTTACGACACCAACAGGGTCTACATCGACACTGGTGCAAACACCAGTGTCATTTTCAAGGACATGTTTGATAAACTCGGGATACACATGTCCGCTGTAAGAAGGAGCTCCGGCCCTACATTTGGCATCGGCGGGGACGTTGTCCCAACAATAGGGGTCGTCAACCTGCCCCTCATGCTAATCGGGGACACACAATTCGGCACGGTTGATTGTCACTCCATCATGACGGAGTTCCTGGTGCTCGAAGTCCCTTCAACATACAACGCCATTATTGGCCGACCAAGCTAGGTCGATTTCCACATGAGGTGCGACATCCGTTCTCGTACAATCACATTCACAACACCTCGTGGGAATGCACACATCTACATCGACCAGCGAATTGCAAGGACAAATTACGTGGCCTCTCTGAGCTCAACGGTTGATCCACAAACCTCGAGGGAAGTCGATGACCCAATGGACCCGGACGATAGGCCGCGCCTCGATGACGTCACAGAGGAAATCGAGGTCGTCCCGGACAAGAAGTTTAAGGTTGGCAAAAACCTTGAACAAAAGGAGAAGATGGGCCTCATCCACCTCCTTGAGGCAAACCTCGACGTTTTCGCCTGGAGCTTGAAGGACCCGCCGGGCGCCGACCCCAAAGATCATCACACACAAGCTTAATGTATTCCCGGATTCCAAACCGGTTAAACAAAAGAAAAGGGGTATGGCCCCCTCAAAAAAACAATTTGTGAAAGAGGAAGTTTCTAAACTCCTCGACGCCGGAATAGTAAAGGAAATTATGTACTCCGAGTGGCTTGCTAACATAGTTTTAGCTGACAAAACTAACGGCGACCTTCGTATGTGCGTCTTCACGGGCGTCAATAGGCATTGTCCCAAGGACCCCTACCCATTACCGGTCATCGACCAACTCGTGGATACCACTTGCAAGTACAAATATCTATCGTTCATGGACGCTAAGATTGGTTACCACCAAATTTACATGGACCCCGAAGACGTTTGAATTCTTCTCAGAAAACCAAAGAAAGCATGTACAGAGGTTAGTCCTAATTATTGTTAGTTAATTGTGCAAGTCAATGTCGTTAGAACGATCTTGTTTTTATGGTGGATTGAATAGAATTAATCCAACACCTTAATTCTATCCTATGAAAATTAAAATGTTTACTTTTATAGAAATTAAAAACAATATTTTTATTTTATTACCTTCAATTTCATCTCTCCACAAAAAAAATTACTTTTAAATCTCCGTACTCAATTAATTTGGTGTCCATCAAACTTATCACTCTTTATGGGGACTTCGAAGTTCGAAAGACACCATTTGACTAAGGCGAATACAGCTTCTCTCCTGTTTAAATACTTCTCCATTCCCTCCGGTTTCATTGGCATCATGCCATGTGTCTCACCTTCCTCTCTCTTCTTTTTTTAAGTCCTTTTGCAGCTTTGCTTAAGATAAATCTTTATAATTTATTTAACAATTAGATGAAGCTATTTTTTTTTTGAAAAAAGTTCTCTATCTTCTGAATTTATTTAACAATTAAATGAAGGTTAGTTCTCAACAAACAAAAATCGGCATTGATTCTTCATAATTTATTTTATTACTCGAATTGTTTCTAAGAAATTGAACTGTTTCACTTTAAATTTATTTTTATATCAAATTTTATTAAGAAACATTGTCATTGAATCTTTTTAGCGGAAGAATAAAGTAATTTTTTTATATATAGCATATATTGAAAAAATTGAAAAAATCTTCTTCAATACAAATTTCTTACAGACAAATACAGATTTTCTCGAAAATCAGTGGGTAACCTTAAATCGAAAAATATTAAATGTCTGATGAATGAAAACATATGACATGTTTCTTATAATAATTTGAATAAAACTTGAAATTGAAAATTAAATAGTGCAATTTTCTTTATAGATATATGGTGTAATTAAATTCAGTTGTTTTTTTGTTGAAAATTAGCTTCATCTTAATGTTAAATAATTTATAAAGATTTATCTTAATGTTAAATTAGCTTCATCTTAATGTTAAATAATTAAGATCTCTCTCAACTAGATTTACCCATGGATGCGACTCCCACTAAGCGTGGTATTTTTGACAAAGGAGTCGCCACCAATCTTTTCCTAGGTCGATTGGGAACGCCCGAAAATGGTCTACGATAGATCTAGTGCAAACCGTCTTCTCAACTTGTCTAAACTTACACTTCAAAAATGATCAATTTTCGTACGCCCAAAAATTGGTACCACGGGTTTTTTTTATTTTTACTTGATTTTAAGACATAATGATAAATGATAAATAATAGCACTAAAAATAAAAGAAAAAGATTCTTAGTAATTTACATAGCTAATAAAACTCAAAATATCTTAAAAATAAAATTAAAATAATTTATATCGACATAATAACAAACATATTAACTAAGATACAAAAAGGTTTAGGCCTAGTACCCAAAGTGTTAGTTTTGAAACTTGTTGGATGACTGCATTGTGAAAATGTGATTACCTAAGTGATATGATGAACAGAAATGACTGAAATTGTAGTTTTTCCCAAAAATATTAAAAAAAAACAAGTGTCAATCTGAAAGCAAGGACTTGCAGACCCGCGGGTTGCTGGCGGGTCGTTCGCGGGTCGCGAGCCTCCTGCCTGGTCGTGGACAAAACGAAGCAGTATGGCGGTGGAGATGGTCGGCGACGATGCGGAGGGAGCAGAGGAGGTCGTCGACGGCGGTGGGGCAGTGGGTTGCTACTTGGAACAGCCGGATTTCAGCGAGTTGGTCGCGAAGCGGGTTGGCGGGTCGGCGGCGATTTCTCCTCCGTTTCAGCGTCTCCGGCGACTTGGATGGGCTGGCTGATGTCAGTGTAAGGTGGCGGTGCTGATGAGGTCGGAGTTTGGTGATGAGAGGAAGCGGATGGAAGGCGAGTTGATGTGGTTGTCAGAATGCTCTGATACCAATTGATGTGATTCCGAGAGGGTATCTTGGAACACGAGGAGCAGATCTAGCCAACAAAGGAGCAACACGAGGTAGGTATGATTGATGAGGCAAAAATGTCAACAGGTTGACAGATCCGGAATGCACAAAAACAAAACGATGCGGAAGCTTGTGAAACGAACGGATATGGCCGCCAACTCCTCCTGGATCCTTGCCCAGGCAAAGATGGTGTTATGCCTTTGGCGACTCCTCCTTCTTGATACCAAAAATGGTCCAAGACAAAGAAAGCCTTCGTTGCCAAAATTGAGGGGGAATGATGATGGGGCCAACACCTCATTCTTCCAATGAGAAGGCAATATTGGTCTTAGTAGACTTGTCAAGAAAACTCAACAAGAATTGAGTGGAAAAAGGTAGATAGGTTGAAAAGAGAATCACTCTCAATTTCAAGGAAAAAGGTGAAATATATTTGATGATTGAATTGTGTCTTGCAAACTAACCTAGACCTCCTTTTATAGGACAAGGAAGCTAGACATCCAAATCAATTTACAAGTCCCTTCATATCCACTCTTAATGATGGAAATTAAAAGGAAATGTAAATATGAGAATTTAAAACAATTATTTCTAAACTTATTCTAGGCTAGCTAAGGGGTAGAACTAGCCAAAATATATCTAAAACCTGAAATAAAATGATGGAAATTCGAGTTGGAAGATGATGGATGAGTTTTGGCCAAATAAATGAGGAGTAAATGATCCTCATTTAAGTGCTCTTGATGGAGGGGCTTCAAGGCTTGTAACTCCTTCTTCACCAATGGTTTCTGGATGATTTTGGATGACTCTTGAGTCCTCAAGGCTGCTGAAGTTCGTCCTTGATGAGAAGTGAACGGTTGGAAGCCTTTGAAGTGCATTGAATGCGCCAGCTGGAAACTCAACAGGTTGAGAAATTCGTGAACCATGCACTTGGGCCAAATTGTCATTTGGTTGAGCCCAAACCGAAATGTTGATAATTGTTTGCACAATTTGAGAATTGGGTTCGCCCAAATTGAGGAGTGCTTGCACTTTTCCTTCATCTCCAAGAATATGTTCATTTTGCTCCTCAAGCTTTCAAAACTGTCCATCAACAAAGTTGAGAATGTTCTTTGCCTTCTTGGTTTGACTTTTTGTAGTTGATCCTCCAAGAACAATGAATGGATCTTGATATTTGGCTCTAGGCTACTCCTTATCATTTGATTCATTGAAGGTGGAAGTGTCACAAAAGCCAATGACCTCTTCTTTTGGCATGTGAGCTCTTGGATCCTCAAGGTTGCACATGGGTGCATCTAGATCACTTGTCGGTTTTGCGTCATTCCCTCACTCTTGAAAATGATTCGACCTCGAATCATAATGTTCTGTAATAGAAAAATATAGGAGGTTAGATGAAGCAATTCCGAACATGTACATCCAATGCATAAAGAAGTTGAGAAACAAATTACTTCCCTTGGTAGCCCTCTTGAAAATTTCAAGGGGCTTATGTCTTGAAAATTTTTGAAGTAATTTCTCATGAATGTGGACATCTTTTTGGAAGCTCGGGACTTCAAATATGAATCCTTTGAATCTGCAAAAGAAATGTAGCCCTTTCTCTTTGGCTAGATTATAAACTTTATGGGCAAAAATATCAACACATAAAATGTATGAGAACAAGATATGTAATTGCTTGGAAAAGTCGATGTGATGAACCAAGTGATTGGAAGTGACAATTTCACATGATATGGTACCTAGTTCATCCTTTACATCACATGATTGCTTTAAGGATGATTCATTAACATGAACATATATAGAACATATAGCCAACAAATATGTAAAAATTGATACCACCAGATATTCAAGATTTAGCATACATACGACAAGTTCAATGCACAAATTATGACCAATTAATTCAGCATGTGTCCCTAAACACATAAATTCATCCAAAGCATGCTTTTCAAAGATCAAGACATGCTTACATACACATTGTTCAATGAAGACGTCATAACACAAATCATCATATGGTGAACTTAAACTAAAACAAGTACATTGTAAATCATCACCATTTTTAATCAACTCAATTCGAAACATGGTAGTAGGTAAAACTTCACCACTTTCGAGCAATGGACTTTGAAAGAAATTTTGCTCATGCTTACTCAATAGGTTGAATGAATGCAACATACTCCCGGATCAAAAACAAATAATGTTCGTTCAATCATTTCATTCAACTTCATCAAGCATGTGCCATCAAGTTTGACACATAAAAAGAATTCATGACCAAATTTAAATTGAACACTGAATCTAGCATTGAGAAATTTCCTTTCAAAAAATTTGGCATGTTCAACACGTTTAGCATCTTTATATGCACCTGATCCAATGAATTTTACAATTTCCAAATCAATGTCAACACGTTGAGAAACTACTTCCCACGAATTAATTGCAAATTCGCCTTCTACTCTAGCAAGAATAGAAGGTGAAAATGAAGCATTCTTGACAATATTTCTCCAATTCACGAAGGCAGTGACAATGAAGCATAGGGGTCAACATATTCGATAGGTTGAATAAAAGACTGAACAAATCTTAAACTAGAACATAAATCATTTAATGGAATAAATTCATGAATAGTTCCATATTTTTCATCACCAAGTAATTCAATACTCAAAGAATTATTCTTAACAAATAAATCATTCGAGTAGGGAGAAATATTACCATAATTCAAAACTGATGTTTCCTCTTGATGTGGCTTTTCGTCCTTCATGGAAGATGCTTCTAAACATGATTTTTCACCTTGACTTTTTGTTTGTTAGAAAACTATAGATACAACATCCAAAGGTGGCACATGTGGTACTTCAACCACAACTTCTTGCTCTTCTTTAAGGTTGATGTTCTTACCTTCTTGAACATCATCATTCTCCTGCACAAACATCAAAGAAGAACATACTTGCAATTCATTAGATGTTAGTAAATCATTTGGGACTGTTGAAGGCAAGGTGCTCTCTCGTTCAACACGTTGAGCAAGTGGAGGTCGCTCATGTTTTCTCTCAAACTCATTATTTTTCCACTCAAAACACTCAACTCTTTCTTTTACTGAGATCACTTGGGTTTTTTGCTAACTATTTTCTCTCAGACCGTCATCTCTCATTTCCCTGGTTATTCTCTCACCATCCCGAAAGACACTTGACTCTTGCAAATCCACTTGGGATTTCTTTTTATTTTCAATCTTACCCTGGAATTTACCTTCATTACACTCTGTCTCACTTTCAAGGTGTACTTGATCAACATTAGCTTTTTGAGCAGTTAAAGGTACCACAATGATCTTTCGGTCAACAGGTTGAACTGTGTATTGATTGGTCACACTATCAACACATGCTCTTGAATGAAAGAGACCTTTTTTCGACAAGTTGGAGGGTTTGAATGCACATGTAACACTTCACTTGCTGTTATCAAAGTACCTTCAACTGGAAAGGCCAATTCTTCTTCGGAAACATGTTGTACACATATGTCTTCAACGGGTTGAGAATTGTTGCTCTCTTCATTTAAAAAGTGGACAGTTTTGGAAATGATTTTGGGAAGTGGAATGGGTAGAAATGGAAGGTTTGTTAGGGGTACCTTTTGGTGGTGATGGTCGTGATCTTTGTGGAGCTTTTGGTAAAGTGTTGCATCATTGAACCTTGGCGGAAGTGTTGCCTCTCTCAAGCTTTCTTTCAATTCTAATGGCTTTTTGCAACAACTCATGAAAACTATTATACTCACATAATTTCAAGATCTCCACAATCTCGGGTCTAAGTCCTTGAATGAATCTAGACATTTTGGTTTCTCCTTTCTCAACTATACCTGCCTAAAGAAGGGTTGCCTCTAGATGTTTGTGATATTCCTCAACACATTTAGTGCCTTAGACTATGCTTTGAAGGCGTTTGAGACATCCTCGGCCATGAGGTTTTTCTGCTTTTTGATCATTCTCAAATCGGGCAAGCCTTTCATTTATTCGAGCAACTTCTTCCTTCAACATTTTTTTGAATTGTGCTAACAATCTTTCGTTAGCCATTTTCACTCAGAAACTCACAAGATTCTCTTTATAATCCTAGCAAATTTTTTTAGCTCAAAATTCTTGAAAAGTGATTCAAAAAAATACTCAAAAGACACAATAAAATAAAACCTCAACAACCTCAACAGGTTGAAGGAAGTGTTGTTACTTTTTGTAAAACGGTTCTTTTGTGGGTTTTGGAAAAGGATATTCCGCAACTTTTGAAAGAACAGGTTTGAAAAGGCTCTGAGGTTGTTGTTTCTCTTGCCCTTTGTTTGAAATTGTTCCAAGAATTCTTCAAATTATCTTTTCTGCAATCTGTCAACAGGTTGAACCAATGTCAGATTTGTTTTCAATGCAAATAAGATGCGATTTTTTTTCTTTTCTTTTTCTATGCAGATTGCACAACACTAGAACAAGAAATTAAAAATGGCAAGAACAACCGAGAAAAATACGATGATAACAAAAATGATATATGTTGCGAAATAAAAAGAAAAGGGTAGAAAAACTTCTCCTTGTTGAGCAAGTGACTCTGATACCAATTGATGTGGTTGTCAGAATGCTCTTATACCAATTGATGTGATTCTGGGAGGGTATCCCGGAACACGAAGAGCAGATCTAGCCAATAAAGGATCAACACGGGGTAGGTATGAATGATGAGGCAAATATGTCAACAGGTTGACATATCCGGAATGCACTAAAACAAAATGATGTGGAAGCTTGTGAAACGAACGGATATGACCGCCAACTCCTCCTGTATCCTTGCCCAGGCAAAGATGGTGTTATGCCTTTGGCGACTCCTCCTTCTTGATACCAAAAATGGTCCAAGACAAAGAAAGCCTTCGTTGCCAAAATTGAGGGGGAATGTAGATGGGGCCAACACCTCCTTCTTCCAATGAGAAAACTCAACAAGAATTGAGTGGAAAACGGTAGATAGGTTGAAAAGAGAATCATTCTCAATTTCAAGGAAAAAGTATCATATATTTTTTATGATTCAATTGTTTTGCAAACTAACCTAGACCTCTTTTTATAGGACAAGGAAGCTAGACATCCAAATCAATTTACAAGTCCCTTCATATCCACTCTTAATGATGGAAATTAAAAGGAAATGTAAATATGAGAATTTAAAACAATTATTTCTAAACTTATTCTAGGCTAGCTAAGGGGTAGAACTAGCCAAAATATATCTAAAACCTGAAATAAAATGATGGAAATTCGAGTTGGAAGATGATGGATGAGTTTTGGCCAAATAAATGAGGAGTAAATGATCCTCATTTAAGTGCTCTTGATGGAGGGCTTCAAGGCTTGTAACTCCTTCTTCACCAATGGTTTCGGATGATTTTGGATGACTCTTGAGTCCTCAAGGCTGCTGAAGTTCGTCCTTGATGAGAAGTGAACGGTTGGAAGCCTTTGAAGTGCATTG
Organism: Stellera chamaejasme; assembly: GCA_024586325.1. Classification (NCBI taxonomy): domain Eukaryota; kingdom Viridiplantae; phylum Streptophyta; class Magnoliopsida; order Malvales; family Thymelaeaceae; genus Stellera; species Stellera chamaejasme. The sequence goes on along the minus strand of CM044981.1, from coordinate 49,466,677 downwards.
AATGCGCCAGCTAGAAACTCAACAGGTTGAGAAATTCGTGAACCATGCACTTGGGCCAAATTGTCATTTGCTTGAGCCCAAACCGAAATGTTGATAATTGTTTGCACAATTTGAGAATTGGGTTCGCCCAAATTGAGGAGTGCTTGCACTTTTCCTTCATCTCGAAGAATATGTTCATTTTGCTCCTCAAGCTTTCAAAACTGTCCATCAACAGGTTGAGAATGTTCTTTGCCTTCTTGGTTTGACTTTTTGTAGTTGATCCTCCAAGAACAATGAATGGATCTTGATATTTGGCTCTAGGCTGCTCCTTATCATTTGATTCATTGAAGGTGGAAGTGTCACAAAAGCCAATGACCTCTTCTTTTGGCATGTGAGCTCTTGGATCCTCAAGGTTGCACATGGGTGCATCTAGATCACTTGTCAGTTTCGCGTCACTTTAACAACAATTTACAATCTACAAATATTACAAATAGATTACCTGAATATATACGTGATCGTCATTCGACGTCACGTCGAGACAATCTATCTCGGGTGGCTCGTTGGCATCCACCTTTTCCTTTCCCTTCTTAAGCCTGATATTCGATAAAAAAATTATAAGGCTTAATTATTTTTATGTATGAAAGTACACGTTCATACACTCGTCCAATTAAGAACATACCGTTTCACCGATTCCTCGTCTGGTGGATCTACACACTCGACTGGTCTTTTAAGTGAATCATCGGACTCCCATATCCCATGCCTTTCTAACATTCCCTGAAATATCAAAAGAGTTATTAATCTCTTAACCGTGATTAATAACATACACTACATCTTATATAAAATAATTTACATTCAAGATCGTTGTCACGACTATGTCCATTTCCCAACCATAGTCGACTTCAGCTGTTTTCCGTACTGTGAATGCAGATGTCGGATTATGAAAATTGAAGTCTGTTATCTGCACCTCCCACATCAACCGCTGCATGACCAATTTACGTAGTATACGATTCACTTGACCCTACATGTACACACATGTAAATTAGGAAAACACTAAACAGTACATTGCTTATTTACCTCTCACACAATTAACAACACATATACCTGACTGGAAATTCTGTAAAAAGTTAACATATCGCGACCCAACAACTTAGCAGCAGTATGGTCAAATAGAATAAAGGAACATTGAGATGTCATATCCCCTACACGAACTTCAATCTTGAACCTATATAATGCCAAAAAATACATAAAATTTGTCATTATCCACTAATCATGTAAGATGAAATTGACATTGATTTGCACACCAATAGACATACCTGGTTGTTGCAGTTCGAGAAGACGTTTTGCACCGGTCACAATAGAATTGTGGTCCAACCGCAGTTACTTTCTTCGTACACACCCCACAAGCAATGTACGACAAGGGTACTCTATCATTCACACACATGATGGTTGCTCGACATTGAAATATTCGCTCATGTGTAAACAAATAATACATAAACATGCATTACAAACATAAACTAAAAAAATAATAAAGATTATCTTATACCAAACACACCTGTTTAGCTCCAGCTCTACGAATGAACTGTCACGGGTGCGCCCGTGCCCGGTTGCGGAGGCGGGGCCGTCCCGCGACGGCGGAAACGGAAGCTGCGGTGGAAGCGGTTGGTCCAACCGAAACCCGCTGAGTGTGGTGGTCCCGTGACCCGGCCCGCAAAGTCTCGTTCTCAAAGGCCCGGTGCCTGAGAACACTTTGCTCACGGAGTATGCAGACAGAGTTATGCGCTTATAACCTTCGGTCGTGTTTCGACCCGCAACCTACAATTCCCAAACATGACAAGTATACAGTATAAACCCTATCTATCCATGGCGAGCCCCGCACCACTGAAATAGGTGAGCACTTAACCATCACCAAACATACAGTTTATGGATAATTCATACATAACTTCTCAGAATCATACAAAGATACAGAATGTGTCTATCACATCAGAAAATGATCACATCCCGGGTCCCGCCTTCCACTGTCATGGGCGAGTCCCCGGTCCTACAGAGCATCCAAAACATATATACAGAAGTAGAATGTAGCTAGGTTACATAACATGCTCAGACAGATGACATGCATGCATATACACCTATAGAGCCGACCAAGGAAAACCGTAGAATACCCAAGTGCGGGATCTAGGAGAAACTCCGAGATCAGAAAATCCCCGCAAGTACCGCTGCTGTTGCTAACACATCGACAGAAGAGAGAAGTCAGTTAACTATGAGAAAACTCATATGCTATCCTTAGCATAAATCCAGAAGTCAGAAAACATACTATAGATTCAGGCTCAGACACAGATACAGATTCAGACTACAGGTTCAGATATCAGATCCCAAACTATAGTTACTTAAAGAGACTGCCCCTTATAGACAGAAAATCAGACAGAACAGAAAGGTACGTGAAACAGAATCAGACAACACACCCCAGACTCACTCTGCGGGTTGTTGGTCAGTACTCTCAAACGGTAAATGAAGGGGGTAAGTCCTCTTTTGAGAACTTAGTAAGGGCTTGGGGATAGGCACGGTTTCTCTTTACGTATAACAACCTGCACAACAAAGACAAAGAAAATGCAAACACGCAGCACATAACCAACATATGCTCAACCAATGCAAAACAAACATATACAATGCACATAAACAGAATTGTTAGTATAGCAAACAGACACGCTCTGAAACGATTGTCCATTCTGGCCCAGCCATGTAATGAACTACCGTAGACACATGAGACTGGTACCAGCTCGAGGTAGCTAACCCATCAGAACACCACCCCCGTATGAGTTGAATCAGAACACCACCCCCGAAGGAGTTGAATCAGAACACCACCCCCGTAAGAGTTGAATCAGAACACCACCCCCGTAGGAGTTGAATCAGAACACCACCCCCATAGGAGTTGAATCAGAACACCACCCCCGTAGGAGTTGAATCAGAACATCAGCATCTTCGAGTTCTCGCACCTACATACCAATGCCTATCCCAACTGACCAAGTTTGGGTATCCTCGGGCCACCCTCAATCTGAAATGCAGAATCGAGAGCAATACTGAAACCCTTACCGCACTATTACCGACCCGCAGAAGAATCCCAACAAAATCCCGACGCTCAGGCTGAAACGCGGTAGTGTGATTTCCGAAGTCCCGCACTACTCCACAACTGTTGATTCAAACTAAACAACCACACACAAATCAGAAATCACCATTCCAGACCCCCGGGAACTAATCCCGCAAATTCCTGCACTTTCCCGCAAAATTCCACAGAAAGCTCGGTTTCTCAAACCGAGCTAGAACATTGTTATTTATACACACATAACCACACCCAAACATTTAAATCATACTTTCCCAACATTTACACCACAAACAAGCAAGTAGGTCGGTATTGTCCACAAGTCCAGAAAACGACGTTCCGAACATCGTTTACTACCTACTTCCATTCCCGATACCAAATCACTACCAAAACATTCTCAAAACTCAACACAACCATAACCATATTCTTCTTTCAATTTCGGCCTCAACCCTTCCTTTTATACCAAACTTCTATCCCAACCAATTAAGGTTCCAATCACATGCTTATTCATCAATTAAACATTTCAAGCATGCTTACTAACATACTTCACCCTAATCACCCAAAATCATACCAACCTTCACATATTCAATTCAGCCCATTTGGGTACTTCTCAACCAACATGCTCACCTTCAAATTGAACCCTAATATCAACTCCTAATCATGCTAGGAACAACATATCCAAAGCATGAATCAAGAAGACAACAAATCAACATGTTTAGAATTCAACAAGAATTCGGCCAAATTAGGGTTTTCCAAACCATGATGCTCTTTCATAATCCAAACCTTAATTCCTACACCACTTCATGCCAAGAACAACATACTAAATCTTGAAGCAAGAAGATGAACACAACATCAAGCCAAGGCTAATCATGAATTCGGTTTTACCCTTGTAAAACAACCACAAACCATGCTTCAACATACCAAACTCATGAAGAAATCAAGCTTACCTCAAGCTCTAACTCAACACCAAGATCAATCCTTGCTTACCCTTTGAAGGATGAAGAACAAAAGTGAGGGAGAAGGGAAGAGAGCTCACGGTTGAGAGAAGGAAGAAATGAGCAAAAAATGTGTTTTCTTCCTAAATTCCATCCTTATATATTTCCACTTAATGACTCACCACCTTACTCACCACCTTAGTCACCTAGCACACACCTTAGTCATCACCCTTACTCACCATGGTGACTCACACACGAGCCAAAATCCGAAAATGCTTAAGTGTTGGGGTGTAATCTCGCGGCAACTTCACCCGAGTAACTCTCGACGTGTGCGCGTGCTTGCCCGAGCCAAAAATCCTGTCGTGTATGCTTGCTCGGTTATCACCATATTACCCGTCCCGAGCCATAGCATACCGCACACCAAAGCCGTCACAAAACTTTCATCCCGAGCCCCGGGAGTCGCCCGGGAAAGAACATCCTGACCCCGAAAAATATACTCCGTAGAAAGATGCGGAATGCTCATACGATCCCAAATATGCTGAAAGTTCCCTTTTTCGAGGTCCCGATAAAGCTACCGAGCTTATCGACAGACCCGAAACAAGTCGCGCTCCCGAAAAAATATTTTCCGCGGAAATGTGCGGGAGACCCATATGACCTCAAATATGAAAGCATTCCCGAGGATGATCCCCATAAAAGATCCGGGAGCTGTATATGCATGCCGTAACATGCGCTCAAGATCGTTTATTTCAACACGCCTAATATGCTTATAATCAGGAGTAACCGCTGAACCAGACGATTGAGCTTCTTCATATACTACAGTAGCACTGTAATGCAAAAAAAATGATGTAAATGTGACCGTACGGAAATCATCAAATATAATCAAATCACTAACCTACGTAAAAGCATGTCCTTCTCCAGTAATTCTGGATTGATGAATACTTTTGTGGTACATGTAGAAGATAAATGGTGCATACCCGCAAAAGTATAGTGCATAATGCAGTAAAATGAATAAAGTATCAAAATAATAAAATAAATATATCTTAATACAATCTATAAGTACATACCCCTAAAGAATTTTATCCATTTACAAATGTTTAGTAATAAAGTAGCTAGTACATAACATGTAAGTCCGAAATTGTATATATTGTAAGACTAAATTGTACAGTTTGATAAGTTGATGGGTCGAATTGTGTATATTAATAATGGCATAGGATGAATTGCGTATTTTCCTCGCTAATTTTTACCGCTTTCCAATACGACCAGGCAGGGACACGGAAAAATGGGGGTATTTTCGTAATTTCCAAGAAAATTACGAAAGTACCCCTGATGGTTAACAAAACTCGACACTTTCCATTTTCAGTCAATTTGCACCCCAGACGAAACCCTATACTTACCTAGCTTCTCTCTCGCCTCCCATCGTTCACTAGTTCAACTACTATTGTGTACGATACACAATCGCTTCCTAATCCATGAACTTTGACACTAACTCTATTCTTCTTCGCCGATCCACCCAGTCCTCTGCCACTCTTCGTTGGACAGCCATTTATTGCCAACAGTGACAGCTCGCCCGCTCATTCGGCTTCAAAGCGACCGGATTTAAAATTCCGGTAAATGAATGGCCATTATGGCCTACAGTTTTTCATTCATTTCATTCATTTTTTTATGTTTACCAGATCCCAATCTCCGGTAAACTAATGGCCTTCGACACGGGGATTACAGTTTTAACATTATATTTTTCAACGATTACCGAATGTTTGATCTGAGATTTAATAAGATTGTTTGATCTATTTTTTTATCATCTACGATTTAAGCGATATCATTTATTATTAATACACGGTTTATTGGGTGATTTTCACTAATATTGTTATTTTTTCATTTTAGATCTGAGATATGTGTTGTTTTTTGACTTTTTTATGATCTGTAATTTAAATTACCTTGAAGATTTCTAAGTCTTTTCGTATATGTGTTGCTTGATGATATGATGTGCTACACTACAAGATTCTTCAGATCCAATATTACCTCATTGTTTTCTACAGCCGCTATCTTAAATGACTTTTACATGTTAATTAAATATAGGATAAGTAAGGATGTTCGTCCCACGTAAATACAGACTTTGAAAATATGTAAATCTTTACATTCTGTTTACATTAAATTGTTGTGATATATTTAGATTTTGTCACCAGCGCCCGCGCCCGGTTGCGGAGGCGGGGCCACCCGCGACGTCAGAAGTGGAAGCTGCGACGGAAACCGCGGAAACGGTACTACCGAAATCCGCTGCGTATAGTGGTCCCATGACCCGGCCCGCAAAGTCTCGTTCTCGAAGGCCCGGTGCCTGAGAACACTTTGCTCACCTGTAATCTTATTGGTCGTGTTACGAGCCGCAAACTACAAAACTCAAACACGGCAAGTATACAATATGTTCTTAACTATCCATGGTGAGCCCCGCCCCACTGAAATAAGCGAGCACCCAACAATCACCAAACATGCAGTTCATGGAAATATCATTCAATAATCACAAACCTCCAGAATACAGAACCCATCTGATATATAACCAATATGAACATATCACGGGTCCCGCCCTCAACTGCTATGAGCGAGCCCGCCAGTCAAACAGAAGTACAGAATCAGAAAGTAGTCCAGAATACACAACATACAACATGATCTGATCTAGACATGCATGCACATACATCTACAGAGCCGCCAAAGTAAAACCCTAGAATACCTAGGTGCGGAATCTGGAAAACTTTCCGAACAGAAGATTCCCGCACGTAGTACTGTTGCTGCTGCTAAACCACAAACAGAAGAGATAACGTCAGATTACCCAAACAGATCACAAAAGGGATCCAACGAGAATACCCCAATCATAAACAGACCAATACCTCAAACAAACAGAAATGCGAACGAGCACCGCGGAGGTCTACTCCGCAGTCGTTTGCCCGGATCCCCTGAAAATGTTTAATATTTGGGGGTGAGTTCTCGAAAGAACCCAGTAAGGGGGGTAGGTACGATAACGGACGGAAACTTTAGAAACGTTTTTACCTGCATGAAAGGGTTAGCATGCAATGGTCTATCAGATAATACAATCCTAAATATATAAACAAGAATATGATATGCAATGTCATAATACTCAGAAGTCCCGTCGGACTGGTGATGTTATCGACCATGGTTGGCATACCAGTCCAACTAGCATCCCCATCAGTCCATAAACAGATCCAATAACTTAGCGACCATGGTTGGCATACCAGTCCAACTAGCGTCCCCATCAGCCGATAAACAGATCCAATAACTTAGCGACCATGGTTGGCATACCAGTCCAACTGGCGTTCCCATCAGCCGGTAAGCAGATCCGATATATAAGTTAACGACCATGGTTAGCATACCAGACTCACTGGCGTTCCCATCAATCGATAACAGGTGGTACATAACCCATACAGGTGGTCCCCGACCACTGACAGCACCCTACGGCGGCTTGTTAGGCTCACGCCGATTATCGGGATCAGAGCGCATGGTATCAGTGAAGGAATATCGCCCCTAACTGTCAGACATAAAACGTCAAAATGCCGGTACATAACATCGTGAGTTAACGACCACGGTTGGCATACCGGATTAGGTCTCGGCGTTCCCGTCAGCCGTAACTCACGGACTTCTCACGTACAGAACATAAATATGGGTCCGTCGTCGACCCCCGATAAGCATAACCGATATAGCAGATGTCCAGAAAGCACAACAGATAATGGGTCCGTCATCGACCCCCGATATGTAATAAGTCCAGAAACATAAAACCTTGCAAACCGCTACGTACCTTGTGACTAGCCCCAGGAGTCACTGGGCCCCATCCTCGACCCTAGTACTAGCCCTTAACTAACCTAATACACAAAAATGCGCATTAAGAAAGTTAAACCCCTTATCTCAGAAAAACCGATTCGCAGCCAAATCCTGGGAAAATTCCCGACTCCCGGCCCGAAACGTGGTAGTGTGACTTTTGAAGTCCCGCACTACTCCACCACTGCTGAATCAAGCTGAACAACCACACACAAGTCAGAAATCACCAAAACAGACCTCCGGAAACCAATCCCGCACTTTCCCGCAAAATTTCACAGAAAGCTCGGTTTCTCAAACCGAGCTAGAACATTGTTATTTAAACACCCATAAGCACAACCAAACATTCAAATCATACCTTCTTCTCAAATCATTCACACAAGTCCGAATCGAATTTCTCGTTCAGCTGTCCCGGTACAAGTTTCGGCAGAGTTTCAGCTGCGTTTCTGCCTACCCCCTGTTCACAAATAATCCACAGACACAAAATATATGTTCAAAATTCACAGAATCAGCCAATATCATTGGCGCCAAAACCGAGGCTCGGGCCAGGAAAAACGGCTTTCACACCGAGCCTATTCTGAAAAAACCAAATAGCACTACATACTCATCTCTTCACTCTGAAAACAAATATATCCTTACCTTTCACTGAAAGCAAAGTTGATTTTTCGCACCAAATCTTTGAACGGATTTTTGCAACGCTTCCGGCGCGTTTCTGCTCACACTCCTGTTATCAAACATACACAAGAAGGTGCCGGGAACGTTTAGAAACCAATAAATCAAGCAGAGAAGGTGGTTCCATAATTACTCCCAAACTAGTCCTAATACCCGACTTTGTCACGGGTTCAATTTTTTCAATAAAAAATCGTGTTAATTAATGTAAACTGAAAATGTTGTGTTTGATGTTACTTCATTTATTATTCAAAAAAAATTAAATGTAAAATACACTAACTGATGAAAGTACATACAACGGTAAAGAATTACCTTCGATCAACCATGTTCTGATTGTGCTTCAAAAAAAGAACGTCGTAGTTGATATGTAGACAAAAAAAGAACGTGTTTTTGTTAATGATAAAAAGGAAAATAGCTATGATAATCTAAAGTAAAATGAATATAACAATATATATCAGCTAACAGTAGATGATTCACGATAATCTAAAACACTCAATTGCTTCACGGGCATAAAAATTAGGGTAATTATAAAACATCTCATAAGATTTGACATAATATTCAATGTTTTTTTGTATACGTGAAGTTTTGTATATTAAATGTCTACCGCGTGTGTCTATAATATATATATATATATATATATATATATATAATATTTATATATATGACCTTCTCAAATGTGTTTATCGTAGAAGAGTCATTTTCAATAGAAGCAACCAGTCTTTAATTTTGGGATTTTTCTCTCCTTATTCATCTTCTACTTTAGCATCCATTAACTCTTGTTCTTCTTCCCCGTCTTCTCACTCTTCTTGTTCTCAAAAAACTTCCCATAAAAAAAAGACTGCAGAAAACAGAGACACCACCAAAACACGACATAACATCTGACATGAAAAACAATTAATGAGAAAAAACCTATGATGAAAGGATCATAAGCCAAAGAAAGGAAACCATACAGCATACTATCACTTTATAGACAACATTGAAATATATCAAGACTTTTATTGAAGGGCAAAGTATGACTTTGTCAACACTGTTGTAATTAGCTAAGATTGTGCATCCTAGTTTATAGGAATTAGATATGATCCTAGTTTATAGGAATTAGATATGATCATGCAGAGTCCTAGTTAGACAAATCAGGGAAATGGTTAGGAATTACTTGTATAAATAGATATGCTAATCATCAGTACAATCAATCGAAAATTGATAAGCTTCTGAATCACAAGCTTTCGTTCAATTGTTCATATGGTATCAGTCTCTACTGCTCCAATCCTTTCCAGCAGTTCAAAAGCCACGTTCTGATCCTATGGCCTCAGAAAACCCTACTCCCAATGCTTCCGCATCACAGATCCTCGTCACAGCCTCTGGTGCTGCCACAAACCTGCAATTCCCGGCACTTGCCGTTCGTCTTGACAGAACCAATTATTCCCTATGGAGAAGTACTGTCCGTTCAGCCTTGGAGGCCTATGAACTCGACCCTTTCCTCATCGCCGGCGGAGTCCACCCGCCACGTTGCCACCTGCTGCCGGAGCAACGACCGGTGAACCAAACCCGGAGTTTGCTGTCTGGCGGCGCAAGGACCGCTTGGTCCTGCTATGGCTCAGGTCCACCCTCTCCACGCCGATGCTTGGCCACGTTTCCCGAGCAACCACCACGGCAGAATTGTGGACGTTACTAGAGCAGACTTTTCAGTCCCATTCCCGGGCGCGTCAGATGCATTTGAAGCAGCAGCTTCAATCGCTCACGAAAGGCAGCCTATCAATTCTGGAATATGTTGATCGGAAACGATCAATTTCCGATGCTCTCGCCGAGTCTCTGACCGTTGTGTCCGAAGACGACTTTGTGAGCTACATCTGTTTGGCCTCGGTCCAGAATATGCCGCGTTTCGAACGGCGGTCAGTATGCGGTTGGAGCCGATCTCTTCCAATGAGCTTCTCGGTCTGCTCCTCCAAGAAGAACAGCGCATCCTCGACACTTGCCTGGACACCACCATGCTAACGGCCCACGCTGTTCACCGCCGCTTTTCCAACCGCCAGCCACCGCCGGACAACCGCCGAAACGCCACCGGCACGCCATCGGAAATCCAATCTAGCTGCCAGCGGGCCCCCTGCCAGATTTGTAACAAGGAGGGGCATGATGGTCGCAACTGCCACCAGCGCCTCAACCTTGCGGAGTTTCCAGCCACTAATCGTCGTGCCGCTGGTCGTCTCCGCCAGTCCGCCGGCAGCAAGCATGCCTATGCGGCTTATTCCAACAGCCCATCTGCTCTCTCGGATCCTTGGATAGTTGACTCCGGCGCCACCAATCATGTCACCGCTGACCTCTCTGGGCTCAACCTTTCAGCTGAATATAGTGGCACTGATAATCTCGTCGTCGCAAACGGTCAGTCCCTTCCCATTACGCATACTGGCAATCTTAATTTAATTACAAAGCATGTTGCCAAACCCCTTGCCCTAAATGATATTCTTGTCGTTCCTAAAGTGTCTAAAAATCTCATTAGTGTCCGTCAATTATGTCATGATAACAATGTTTTTGTAGAATTACATGCTAATCATTGTTATGTTAAGACATTACAGGGCAGAATGGTTCTCAAGGGAATCGTTGAGAACGGTCTATACCGCCTTCCTGTTCGTTCCCCTGGTCCCCGTGTCTTTATTGGTGAACGAGCTTCTGTAGCCTGTTGGCATCATCGTTTTGCACATCCTCATGAGTCTGTGCTACGTCGTCAACTAGCTGCCTTTAATTTACCTGTTTCTGCAAATAAGTCATTACCTTTATGTAGTGCATGTCAGTTAGGCAAGAGTCATAGACATCATCTTCCCTCTTGTCATTCTATATCTGGAAAACCTTTTGATCTTATTTATTCTGATGTTTGGGGCCCTGCCTCTGTTCCTTCTTTACATGGAAATCGATATTTTGTGTTTTTTATTGATGATTGCACAAAATTTGTCTGGATATACTTTCTTGCTACCAAGTCACAGGTCTTATCTGTTTTTCAATCCTTTAAAACGATGGTTGAAACTCAGTTCTCTACTAAAATCAAAGCCTTCGATCGATTGGGGGTGAATTTCGCAATGTCTCAACCTTTCTTGAAGCCAATGGCATAATTCATCGGGTCTCTGTCCGCACACCCCGGAGCAAAATGGTGCGGCGAGCGACGCAATCGGGTTGTCGTCGAAAAAGGTTTGGCTCTTTTAGCCCACTCCAATCTTCCTATCACTTTACGGGAACATGCTTTTCACTGCGCAATCTATCTGAACAATAGAACCATTACTCCTGTTCTTAATCATAAATCCCCTTATGCATGCTTATATCATCGTCAACCTGATTACAACTTTTTAAAGTCATTTGGTTGTCTTTGCTTTCCTTATCTGCGGCCTTATAATAGCAGCAAATTGGAATTTCGCTCTGTGGCATGTATATTTCTTGGTTACAGCACCAAGCACAAAGGGTACTTTTGCTATCATGTTCCCTCTTCCAAAACATATGTTGCTCGACATGTTGTATTTGATGAATCTTCCTTTCCTTATCTTGAGCATCACTCTCAGTCCAATCCGTCTGATTCACCAAACATCGAGCTTTCCTTGCTGCCACTTCAGGAGGCAACTCAACCTACTGTCTCGGCCTCTCCTACACCGGCAGCCGCATTGACACCTTCCGGTCTCATGCCACCAACTCCTCTGGTGGCTCCACCATCCCCGCCACCGGTCCCTTCAGCTGACACCCCCTATTCTCAGGCTCCTTCATACTTTCGTCCATCTGAATCTTCAGTACATGGTATGGTCACTCGAGCCTCTACTCATTCCCTCAAACCATATGCTCACACTGCCACCAAATATCCTATCTCTTGTGACTCTTCTGACTTTGAACCAAAAACCTTTCTCCAGGCCAAAACGAACCCTAACTGGCAACATGCTATGCAATTAGAATTTGATGCTTTGCTTGCTAATGGGACTTGGGACTTGGTTCCTAGGCCTCCTACTTCTAATCTTGTTGGCTGTAAGTGGGTTTTCAGGATCAAGAGAAAGCCAGATGGGTCCATTGACAGGTACAAAGCTCGCCTTGTGGCTAAGGGCTATAATCAGGAGGAGGGAGTTGACTACTTCGACACTTTCAGCCCTGTAATCAAACCCACCACAATTCGGGTAGTTCTTAGCCTTGCTGTTACTCGCGGTTGGCCTCTTCGGCAAATTGATATCAACAATGCCTTTCTCAATGGTGACTTGGCTGAAACAGTCTTCATGGAACAGGCTCCCGGCTTTGTCTCCTCTGCTCATCCTACACATGTTTGCAGACTAAAAAAGGCTCTCTATGGCCTTAAGCAAGCCCCTCGAGCCTGGTTTCAGAAGCTACATCAGGCTCTTCTTCGACATGGCTTCAAACAGTGTATTTCAGACACCTCACTCTTCATCAAGCATCATGGCTCCGATGTTGTCTATGTACTTGTTTATGTGGATGACCTGATTATCACTGGATCCAACTCCTCTTTCATTGATGACTTTGTCAAGTACCTCAACTCGGTCTTTTCTCTAAAAGACTTGGGTGCTCTTAACTTTTTCTTAGGCATTGAAGTACACATGATTCTTATTTGGTATTACCTTTCTCAGCGAAAGTATATTTTGGATCTCCTAGACCGCAGCAAGATGATGGGTGCCAAGCCTATTGCCTCTCCAGCTGTTCCAGGATCTCGGCTCGTTTCTGGCGGTGATCCCTTCACTGATGTTCATTTGTACCGCAGCATTGTAGGAGCTCTTCAGTATGCTACCATTACTCGACCCGAGATTTCCTACTCGGTCAATCGAGTATGTCAGTTCATGCACCAACCATCTGAACATCATTGGGCTGCAGTCAAGAGGATTCTTCGCTATCTCAAAGGTTCTCTTGATACCGGTCTCTTCTTCCGTCCAGCTCGTGACTCCCGACTCATTTGTTTCACTGATGCTGGTTGGGCTTCTGATCCTGAAGACTGTCGCTCTCAGCATGGCTTCTCTATCTACCTTGGAGGAAACTTAGTCAGTTGGTCCTCTCGAAAGCAAAATGTCGTTGCTCGCTCCAGTACTGAAGCAGAATACAGAGCCATTGCCTTTGCTGCGGCTGAACTCATTTGGCTTCAGCAGCTCCTCAAGGAAATGGCCACTCCTTCCCATGGTCCTCCCATTCTTCTCTGTGACAATCTTAGTGCCACCTTCCTCACTGCAAACCCTGTCTTTCATCAGCGATCGAAGCACATCAAGATTGACTATCATTTTGTTAGAGAACAAGTTCAAGCAGGAGAATTAATCGTTCGGCATGTCAAATCCACTGATCAAATTGCTGACATTTTTACCAAAGCTGTTGGCACTTCTCGGTTTCAAAATCTAAAGACCAAGCTTCTTGTTCGTACCCGATCATGAGCTTGCGGGAGGGTATTGAAGTATGACTTTGTCAACACTGTTGTAATTAGCTAAGATTGTGCATCCTAGTTTATAGGAATTAGATATGATCATGCAGAGTCCTAGTTAGACAAATCAGGGAAATGGTTAGGAATTACTTGTATAAATAGATATGCTAATCATCAGTACAATCAATCGAAAATTGATAAGCTTCTGAATCACAAGCTTTCGTTCAATTGTTCATTAGGACATACCATTTTTCTTACTTCAAAATATTGTATTGTAATATAAATAGTAATTTAAATACCACGATTAGGGTGTTCAGATCGTTTCTCATTCCAAAACTTTCGTTTTGGAGACGAGTTGAAGCTTAAATGCTAATAGAATAATATTACCTTGATGTGGTTCAGATCGTGGGATTTTCCCAGAGATGACTAATGCCGAATGGATAAAGAGATTATACCTACAACCATTAAAATGGAAAAAATGTAATTCACTCAAGAGTCAAGTTAGCAAGATGAAAAGAACACATGGCATAACCATTGCACCTAGAAGCGAAATTGCAAGAGCAGTAGCACCATACCCTTTTGTTGAAGAGCGAAAAGTACATCCAAATAATTTATTGCTCTTCGGGTTTGCATAGCCAAGCTCCAAAAAGAAAACGCAGTGTTTATTTGTAAGGTTGCTACGAGTATGGAACTAATATTTATAATTTTAAAACAATAATACTGTTAAAAACAATAAAAAAAGGTTACAATCATGAATTGGAACATTTAATCATAGTAAGGTAAAATACGGTAATATTTCCAGCTTATATATGCCATAACTCTCAGCAAGTAATCAAACTGAACAATATTTTTAGATATTTTTAATGTTTGAGACAATAAAAAAACATATTAACCTTAGGGAATGAATGTACTAAAAAATATGCTTAACAAATTCTTTAAGGAGGAGTCATCTGAAAATACAATACCTTTCTCTAATTATCAGTTGTTGCCAGAAAACACAATAAGGTACAAATACGGTGCACTTACAGAATACCGATACTGTGATCCTACGGCTCCTACCTGCAAATCAATTTCAATTGACCACATCAAGTAAATTGAAAGTAGAAACAACTTTCAGCAGTATATTAAACCTTCAATGGCCAAGGTCAAACTCAAATGGGACGAAAAAGAATATTACAATTTTCGTGATCAATGTACGCAATAGAATATTAAAAATTGATTGTAAGGAAAAATAGTATAATTGGCCATTAGAATTTTCCAAAACGTATCAATTAATAACATTGACACCAGTCAATTAGTCGTAAATAATAGTATAATTTGTTTCCAATTTGTTATCGTCAATTACTGTGATTTAGCTCATTTTTAATGTATTTATTCTATAATAGTGATTAGAATGAACTTCTTACTTATGGGGCTCGTCGAATTAAAAAATGGAGAGTGGTGAGGTAAACAAAAAAAAGGGCAATTGATTGTATATATCGATCTGATTTCTTTAAAACATGAAGAAATAATTGTAATTTATGAAAAAATGAGGTGATTGATTGTAATTGATTACATTGATATAAATGATTGCATTAATTGTGAAAAAAACCCGAGTCTAATGTAGACCAGATGTGGCGATGATGTGGATTCCAGGTGTCATCACGAAATCGCTCTATTCACTTTTTTTTTGCTATCGCGGCATGGCTCCCATAATAGTATATATTACAGTAGATATTAACAGAATGAGATGGGAAAGGAAAGAGATTAAAAAATGATCATAAATTGAGGATTAATTGAAAATTAATGTATTAGCTGATCAATTTCCATATAAATAATATAAATATAAGAGAATAGTTACACTTAGTGCTGTAATTAATTGTTTCTAGAAGACAACTCGTGATCAAGAGCAAAAATAAAAAGAAGAATGCATGTAACTATAATTTTATAGACATCTCAATTGAAAACATATTTCCTTAATCGTTTCCTTAATTGGGGTGATTGTAATTTTATTTGGTAAATTTTAGTGAATGCATTTATGATGGGAAAAAAACAAAGTAGCACATGTGGCGCCTAGTGGATCCTAGGTGACTTCACGAGAATCTAGGATTCACTTTTTTCTGACTATTTATGGTAGTGGTCCTGTATTAGTATATAATAGTAGATTTCAGCAGCTCACGGTTTACAAACCGGCCGAATCTTTACAAACCGACCTCAGATTATTCACTTACATAACACAAGGATCATTTTGGTACCTTACCTCGAAGTTTCTTCAAGTTTTCACCAAGTTCACCTTTTGAACCAACAATGGCGTTTTCATGGTGATGCTTGCGGCAGGGAAGGAGAAGGAAGAAGAAAATGGCCTTTTGGCCATTTTTCACCGTTTATATATATTTTTTTCCTTTTTCTTCTTTTTCTTTTCTCTTAAAATGGGACAAGTGTCCCACTTTTCTTTTCCCTTTCTAGCCGACCTCATCTCCTCTTTCTACCCAAATTATTTCTGATTTTATGCTAATTACAACTTGGTCCCTAAACTTATCAAAAGTTGCAATTTAGCCCAATCCGAAAATTGCAACTTCCAAACCGCAACTCCAAACGTAACAAAATCTGAGACACATTTTCGAGACCTCAAATCATGCTTCACATGTTTAATTATAAGTCCCGAGTGTCATACCGCGCCAGCTTAACCCGAGCAAATCCCGACGTGTGCGCTTGCTAGCTTAACCGAGTAATCCCGTCATGTGTACTTGCTTGGTTAGCACCACACTACTCATCCCGAGTCATATCAAGCCTCACACCATTGTTGTCACAAATATTTCATCCTGAGCCCCGAGCGTTTCATCCCGAGCCCCGGGCGTTGTCCAGGAACGAACATCCCGTCCCCCAAATATATACTCCATAAAAAGATGTGGAATGCTTGTACGATCCCAAATATGCTGACGGTTCCCTTTTCCGAGGTCCCTGTAGAGGTACTGAGCTTACTGAACGTCCCGAGACAAGTCCCGCTCCCGTAAAAATATTTTCCGCGGAAATGTCCGGGGGACCCGTGTGACCCCAAATATGAAAGCATTCCCGAGAATGTTACCCAGTGAAGGTCCGGGAGCCGTCTGACCACCCGAAGACATGACCCGCAAGCCTGAAACGGAGCTCCAGATCACCGAAATCACAACCCGCTCGGGATGACTGTAACAGATTTGCCTTAAACTTATATATATATATATATATATATATATATATATATATATATATATATATATATATATATAAAATGACTAAACTCTTTTCATCTAAAGAAATAGGTTCGATATCTGAATTTACCACTGATAATTGTGAAGACTTTAATTCCACAGAGATCAATATTGTTGATATTGAACAAAAGCTTCATAATTGGTCTATTCCTAAGGTTAATCCAAAAACAATCTACAAAATAGGAACGTTTGATTTTTCGTCTAGCTATTCCATAAAACAAACAGAACAAACTATTCCTTTGAATCAAGAAATTGAAACAATTCGGTTAATAAGTAGTCAAGCAGTTAATAATCATAAAAAAGATAAATATAAGTTTATGCATATTGGGATGGTCCAAATTGCTATTAAACCTATGTTTAGAATAGGAATTGATATTCCTCTTTTAATGATTCTAAGAGATGCAGGACATTTGAATTTTAATAATTCTCTCGCTAGCAATGGCGTAATCCAATCTTGCTAATGGTCCAAGATTTTTAATTCCTATCCAAATTTTACAATTTCTCTTTTTGATCCTCATATACTTGATACCCTGAGTCTGACTATTAAAATCAAAAACATGAATTTTGCTAATAATGCTAAGTCTATTTGTTTAATCTATCGTGTCTACTACAAAGTCATGACCACCACCATAGAGCCAAAAGCTAGGTTCAGTTCGTTAAGAGACGAAACCATAGTCTTTGCGGCTAATTCCCAAAATTCTCAGATCCATGTTCCAAAAAAATTAAAATGGAATGAAATTTCAAAATCTAATGAATGGGATTTGGAGAACCTTGTTCCCCATCAACCCATAGATTTAATGAATCGAAATGCTTTAATCACTGAGTCAACAGACGGATCGGTCAAAATTGATTTTTCTAATTATTTTCCTCAATCTAGGTTCAGTCAACCTGAAACCTCCAGATCTTCCATATATAAATCCTCATCACCTTTTCGAAATCATATTCCAAGATCTCCTTTTCGAAATCATATTCCAAGATCTCTTTCACCTGAAAATGTTTCGTTCCTACGGAATTAAGAAATGTTGACTTTAATAATGAAATTCCTCATCCAGTCTATGATTTCAAAGATGAAGCTTCTTCGAGTATTAATCCTACTCCCAGTGAGATGGAAGTATTTTCTACAAAAGGTTTTGTTAATGTTATAATTCAAGAATTCGAAATTAATAAAGAATTTTTAAAAAGGGATTTGAAGTCTCCTGAAAATAACAAAAAGGTCACTTGGTATTTTAATACGTTTTCAAAAGAAGAAACTGATGATTTTAAAGAAAAATGGTTTGCCGAGATGAAAAGTTTAGGAATGCATATTCCTCTTTTCGTTTAGTTTGAAAGATTTGCTAACATTGAAAATATTAATTATCCTTTTTCAACCATTACTCCTATTACTGAAGTTACAAAAAAATGGACCACTATTAATGATAAAGAAATAACATCTGTTCATCCTCCTCCTGAAGGTATTCTAATTACTCCTCATCATACTAATGACGACAAATGTGTCGGTCAGCCTTTTAAATCTGTTCCTCAAAAGGAGTTGGAAGACTCCACGAAAATACCTTTTGTTAATATTAATTCTCAGCTTAATTATGCTAATCAGTCTCTAATCTCTATTAGAGAACAATTGAATAGGATAGAGCCGCTTATTGTTAATAAGGAACCCAGAGCTTTTAATAATCTGCCTTCAACCAGTTATGTCAAGGAAACTCCTCCTTCAAGACCTCCTCCTGCCTCAGCCGGCACCTTTATACCTATAAGCCCAGACTTTAGGTTAAAAGGAATTAATAAGTTTAATGATAACTCCATATCAAAGATCCAGTTGGAAATTGATAACATTAATAAGCAATTAGCAAAAGGCAAAAATATTAATGTCATCTCTGAATTAGATGAGTTAGAAAACCAATTCAAAACTATGAATATTAATAATTCTTCCCCAGGTTTTAATCCTTCCCCAGGTATTAATAAAATCCAAAATCCAGATTTTTACAAATCCAAAACTTGGTATTCAAAACCATCTCCTCCTGATATGATGTTTGAAGAAAAGAAGAATACTCCTAATTCCTATGATGGGACCTCAATATGTGTTTGGAATCTGGATGGGTTGACAGATTACCAAATCTTTTCTTTAGTCTGTGAAATGGAAATGGCAGCTAATGCCTACATGAATAATGATAATTCAAATCCAATGGCCATGCATCTTCTCGTGAATGGATTCACGGGTCAACTGAGAGGTTGGTGGAATAATCTCCTTACTAATGATCAAAAAATTCATATTAATAGAAGTACCAAGAAAATAGTTGTAGATGGTATAGAACAAGATATCTTGGAGAACCTAATGCGGTAGAAGTCCTACTTTGGGCCATACTAAAATCTTTTCAAGGAAATCCAGAGTTACTTGGTCAAAGAGAATCCGAAACTTTAATGAATTTAAGATGCCCAAAACTTCATGATTTTAGATGGTATAAAGACGTTTTCCTGACAAAAGTTTATACTAGAACCGATTGTGCTAATATTGTTTGGAAAGAAAAATTTATTGCTGGTCTGCCTAATTTATTCGCTGAGAAAGTTCGAATGCGAATCAAGACAAAATATAATGGTATAATTCCTTATAATGATTTAACTTTTGGTGAAATAATAAATTTTATTAATTTGGAAGGTTTGGAATTATGTACAAATATGAAACTCCAGAGTAAAATTAAAAATGATAAAAAAACAAACTAGAGCAGAATTAGGAGATTTCTGTTCTCAATACGGCTATGAAAAGGTCCATGCTCCTTCCTCAAAAAAGGTGAAAGCTCAAAAGTCCAAAAGAAAGAGTTACAGTTTTAATAAACCAGAATTTTATAATCATAAGAGTTCAAGATATAAAAGACGAGATCAGAATAATTTTAATAAAAATACAAAAAGATCTTTTAATGAGAAAAGGAAAGGACCTCCTACCTGTTGGAAATGCAGGCAAGTGGGTCATTTTGAAAGAGACTGCAAAATGAAGGAAAACATTAATGCTTTAGAAATTTCTAATAAAATGAAAGAACAATTAATGAGTTTAATGACCTATGACTCTCCTTTTGAGTATAGTCAATCTGATAATACTTCTGATAATGAAGAAGAAGGAATCCCTTTTATTAATGAAATTCAATCTACTAACAGTTCTGATGAAGAATCTGAAAATTCTGAGATTAATGAAAATTGTTTTGAAAAATGCCACTGTAATGTGCTTTCCTCTTACATAAATTCTTTGCATGATGCAATTATTCAAATAGAGGATTTAGAAAAGAGAAAGGAAGCCTTTTTAGCATTAAAAGGAATCCTCGAGAAAGATAATGAAGCCAAGAAAACCCAGTCCAAACAGGTTATCAATATTTCTGATTTTTTAAAAACTTATGGGAAGCAGCAAAAGCCTGCTACCATTCAAGATTTACAATTAGAGATTAATGATATCAAAAGGGAGATTAAAGAATTAAAAATAGAAAATCAAAATATCCAGAGAACCCTTTGGAAGAAAGGGTTACATGAAGAAGAGAAGCTGCAAAGGGAAGATTTTAATAAAAATGCTAATGAAGAAGAATGTTCAACCAAAATTAATGATCAGGTAGATTCTTACCTGAATGTTGTTTCAAAAATTTACAATCATAAGTGGCTTATTCATATAAGTTTGATTATTAATGATGAATATCACCTGAACACTACTGCTTTAGTAGATACAGGTGCAGACCAAAATTGTATTAATGAAGGACTAGTTCCTACCCATTATTTTGAAAAAACAAGAGAAATTTTGTATGCTGCTAATAACCAAAATTTGCATATTAATTACAAGATCAATAATGTAAAAATTTGTAATGAAGATTTGCGTTTCAAAATGCCTTTTATTTTAATCAAAAATTTAAGTGCTAATGTTATCTTAGGGACTCCGTTCATTACGAGTTTGTTCCCTTTCGAGGTAACCTCTTCTGAAGTATTTCCAAAAGTCTTGGAAAAAGAAATAAGGTTTAATTTTGTTTATCCTGTAAAGGAGAAGAACATAAAAATCTTACAAGATTCTTTTATAAAGCCTTTTTAGGCAAATTTTATTTATTTCCAGATTAATATTTAATTAAACTAACTTTCTTCCAAGCAATTTTATTTTTCAGGTACCAAATTGTTCAAGATTACTCCAAATAAGCAAAAGGGCCACAGAAGAAAAGAGAAGTAGTTCTACTCCCTAATAATCCTAATGAAATATTATGTCTCTTAAAGAATAATATAAATTATGTCACTTAATAAAGTATACACCTACTTCTATTAAGATAATATTAATACTATTAATGATATATGTCACTTAATGACTACACCTACTTCTATTAATACTATATTAATATTATTAATGCTATATGACTCTTAACTATTAATGATATATGTCACTTAATGACTAAACCTACTTCTATTAATACTATATTAATATTATTAATGCTATATGACTCTTAATGAGTATAATGAATATAATATTAATACTATTAATGCCATATGTCTCTTAATGGGTATACCTACTTTTATTAATAAATATAATATTAATTCTACTTTTCCTTCCTAAATTCCACTTCCAGAGTGATATTTATTCAAAGATCCGAATTGATAAGGTTAATAAACCTAATGATATGATGTTCTCAAAAGAATTTTAATGATAGCCTGGACCAACATACGGTTCCTGCGAAATATTAATCATTCATGGTTGATCTTCTTCCATGAAAACCCTATTAATAATTTTAATGATCCTTTCCCCGAGTCGAAAGAATCCTCCCTTTTTAATAAGGATGATTTATTAATGATTTCTGGACCTCTATAGGTCTTATTAATGATTTTAATGATCTCTTCCCCGATTCGAAAGAATCCTCCCTTATTAATGAGGTTCGTGGTCTTATTAATGATTTTAATGATCCCTTCCCCGATTCGAAAGAATCCTCCCTTATTAGTGAGATTCGTAAGTTTGTGATGATCAATCCTTTTGAAGACCTTACATTAGATATGTAAGGATAATCCAAAGCCTAGCCCAGCCGGGGCTCAACTTCCTAATCAGCCCATCCAGGGTTCAAATCCTAATGATATTAATCATTCAAGATTTTCAAGATTGGTTGTCTCAAAGTTGTCGGCCACAAAATTTCAAGACGTGAAGACTTATCAGCCTAATAATTCAGAAGAAGAAGAAGACAAGATTTTTAATGAGAAGTGAAGACTTATCAGCCTAATAATTCAGAAGAAGAAGACAAAATTTTAATGACTCATCAGATTTCAAGAAATACTGATTCATCAAAGACTCCTCCAAAAAGAAGACAAATGACTCAGCAAGAAAAAGAAGATAAATGACTCAGCAAGATAATTAATGATTCAACAGATGAAAGACTCCTGCAGAAGAAAATTAATGACTCATCAAGATTTTTCAGACACATCCAAATCAATGACTATTCAAGATAATGATGCATCAAGACTTTTTGAAGACAAATCCAAATTAAAGACTGTTCAACACTGTTCATCAGTCACATCAAAATATTTTAATCAGACTCTACTCAAGAAATGCCAGATGTTTTCCACTGAAGATATTTTAATTCAAGTACGCCACACGTCACGGATGACGACACAGCGGACTTCAGAAGGTTTTAATTCCGGGATATTTTAATTCAAGTGCGCCACACGTCACGGATGACGACACAGCGGACTTCAGAAGGTTTTAATTCCGGGTTCAACTCTCTATAAATAGAGACGCCCGGCCAACGTTTCAAGACATCCCTTGGCACCTTGCCTACTAGAATCATTCCTACTCTCTCTCCCTCTCCTTCTTCCTAATACTTGTAATAATCTCCTAATTATCCTACTCTGATGTATGATGACTCCATCGCATCCCCCAATTATATATATATATATATATATATAGACACACACTGATTCAATATGTTTATTTTTGTTTTCATGTACTTGTGGGTCATTACGTTCTAGTCAAACGGGAGCATATTTTGTCCAGAGAATATGGATAATGGTATGAAACCTCTATCTATAATTATCAATCTGAATGACATAAATTTTGGTTGTTCTAAATTTTGGAAGAAAAAAATCTTGTTAGGCTATGATTTAAATATTCTCATTACTGGTTAATTAGTGTATAAATTAGTTGAAATATAATTATATTGTAATATTGTCATATATCACATTAAGAGGCAAAAGAAAATTTGGTTATTATTAATTTTATAAAGGTTAGCGATTGTTGGATAAATACTACTCATTTTTAGAATTGGTAAAAAAATACTACTCATTTTTGTAATTGGTAAAAAGTACAACTTATAAAAATAGATTTGATATTTTGTTGCAAAAATTGTAAAGCATGGGTGGAATAAAATAATTTTTCATCGGGCATGGGGTTATATTTTTTTCTACATTACTCAACTCAATAGCCCATTACCGTATTAATAATTCTAAGACTTGCTTAAATTTAATGCGTTGGTCCAATAGGCCCATTTGATTATTTAAGAGTAATTCTAAGATGAGCTTAAATCCTAAGACGGACTCAAATATTTTGTTCTGCTTTAAGAAATAAATTAATATGTTTTAAGAAATTAGTGATTGACTTATAAAAATATATACCATTCAATAACCTAAACCCTAAACTTATTAGTAGGTTTAGTATATTCAGTTCCAACATCTATGTTTTACATTAAAGGCCATATAAATTGAATATGAATCACTATGTGCTTAAATACTAAATTAAACTTCAGATTAATAATGTATTATGATATCAAAATTATTTAAAAAAATACCTCTGAAAATTGCCTGCTTTGTATGGTGATGCTATGATTCGGTAAGGCCAAGATGATGTCCCCTGCTTTCTATTGGAAAGTTTCTGTTTTTAAACTTACCGGTTTGGTACCATTTAAGACAGCATTTAATGGAAAAAAAACTTGGTAGCTGATATGACGCACATGTGGAGCTGAGGTGTCGTTACGAAATTGCTTCGTTCATTTTTTTTTGTTGATGTGGCAAGGATCCCGTAATAATATATAATAATAGATAAAATAAAATAAACACATTTTAATTTTGGATTAAACCGAATAAAAAGCACATAAAAATTATGAAAATAACAAAAGCACGCGAAATAATAAAAGGCACATGAAATAAAAAAATGAAAAAAGCGTACATAAAAATG
This sequence comes from Stellera chamaejasme, assembly GCA_024586325.1. Lineage (NCBI taxonomy): Eukaryota > Viridiplantae > Streptophyta > Magnoliopsida > Malvales > Thymelaeaceae > Stellera > Stellera chamaejasme. Next base: position 49,442,421 of record CM044981.1, on the reverse strand, counting down.
ACAAAAACTACATAAAATAATGATAAAAATCACATATCAAAAATACTGAAAAATCGTAATTATAAACAAGATAATATTAGTCTAGACAAAATTAGGTGTCAACATGATGTGATCACAGCAGTTACAACCGCGATCAACTGGCGCCTATCTAGCTTGGCGGAGGTGAACAGTAACGAAGAACACAAGTCGGCCAAGAGAACCTCCTCACTACGAGGTGAGGCAATGCTCTTGATAATGCCTGGGGAAGGAAATGAGATCTAGCACCTCTTGATTACAAGATCAAGCAATACTAGATATTATAGTTGAATCCTCTTGCATGGATCACAAAGGAAAGTGGAAGTGCAAGATATGAGAACACAAAAACCAATCTCTTGAAGAGTTTTGATTTCAAATATATTCTGCGTATTACAATGGTTACAAGCTTTCCTTATATAGGATGAAAAGGGTGAACGAAAGTGATGAGTGACTTGATAAGGGACAAAGACCCTTGAATTATGGTGGGTGAGGTGAAAGGTGGAAGATGATGGACGACATTGTAGGCTACCTGCTCCTGTCGCTTCCGTTTTCCCAGAATTTATAATTGGCGGGAGATGGGAGGAAAGGCTTCTTCGCAATTCAAACGGTTCGCCTGACTGAGGCGTAGAGGGGCTCCTTCTTGCTGGCGAACCCCTGGGACTTCGCTTGTTTGCAAATCTGGCGCAGGGTCTTCGCCATATGCCCATGGGTTCGCCAATGGCTCATAGGCTCGCCAAAGGCCTTGGGTTCGCCATAAGGCCATGGGCTCGCCAAAGGCCTTGGGTTCGCCATAAGGCCATGGGCTCGCCAAGGGGCACGGGCTCGCCAAGGACCATGGGTTCGCCAATGGGGCACGGGCTCGCCAAGGACCATGGGTTCGCCAATGGAGCACGGGTTCGCCAATGGGGCATGGGTTCGCCAAGGGCCTCGCGAGCACGGCTTTGCCTTAGCTTGGAGGATGCATATGGGGTCCTCTCCTGGAGACCTTGCAGGTGTGGCTTCGCTTTGGGGCCTCGCCGGCGCCTAGAGTGTCGCATCCTCTTCAACCGAGCCTTCGTCAAGGGTCCATCAGCCCCTTTGAAGGAATGGTTGCCTTTTATTGATGAAATGGGGCTGATGTCCACATCATACCCTCCCTCTTCAAAAGAATCCGTCCTCGGATTCATAAGGACGTCATCCCTACAAATCTTAAGACACCATAACAAACTTGAAGATGCATCAGGGGGTTAGTGCACTAAAGCTTAAACATCAAGGTCCCAAAAATGGTTTGAAGGAATGAGATGGACAATCCGCCATTTCTCTTCACTTCAACCTTATACTTAGCTTTTAGTCAATCCCATATAGATACTCATGTTTCTCAAAAGTTGCATGCATATCCATATCAAAGTAAGTACACTCAAGAAGTTTAATTCATGTACTTCACTTATGCTAAACATGGCACTATTTCTACAAACCAAAATTTTCAACATGGTATGCTCAATGGTTTATTCCGGGATCAAATGTACGCCTAGGCCACTCATTTGCATGGTCCCAATGCAAAGAGTCTAAATCATATCCCAAAGTATGCATAGGATCATCCAATGCATTTCCTTCATCACCCAAGTTCAACAAACCACATGTACTAGTGCCGGGATCGAAAACTAGTCTAGACATACCATTCTTTTATTTCATTCCAAGCATGCATTTACCATTTACTTTCAACAAAGGGGCTTGGTTATGTCTATCTTGCAAGGAACATGACACGGGTGTAAATTCGGTTTCAACCGAGACATCATGACAAGTGTACTTCCTAGCTAAAGTAGGCATGTACTCTTCACAAATCAAGTTATGATCACAAAATTTCAAAGCATTATCAACAAAGGATGTACTACATTCATTAGGTTCATAATCAATGCAAACATTCTCAACTTGATTCAATTTATCCTCAAGATTAGAAACTAAGGGATAAGGAGTATAGCTACCAAGCCGTGTGCCCTCCCTCTTAGTTTCCTCATCTTGGCCGAATGGGTGATGATGCTCCTCTTCATCCTTTTATAGATATCCCAAGGTACTTTTGTCATCAATCCCTTGCACAATCAAAGAAGAACAATAATCATTAGAAGATTTAAGAGTTAGTTCTTCATTGATCTCGGTTGAGAGCTTGGGTACTTCATTCTCATCACTCATTTGAATTTGAAGAGCTCTTTTCTTTCTTTTCTCTTTCACTCTTTTTTTCTCACTCTCACACCATTCTTTCACAAGCCCTTCCATTTTTGAGACTTCATTTCTTAGTTCCTTGAAATCTTTTCTCCGTTCCTTGAAATCTTCTCTAAGTTCTCGAGTGAGGGTACCCAAAGGGATTAGTTCACAACGAGGATTCGGGTTCACACTTGGCGAAGGAGTTGAGTGGGCACTTGAAGGTGTGGCATTCCTTTCGGACGTTGAAGAGGAGTAGTATGTGGGACTCCAAGATGAGCTATGAGTGGTGGGAGGTCTCGACCAATGGGTAGGGGTTGGGGCCAAGTGTGCTACGGTGGTTTGGGTGCCATACCGCCGCCTCATCACACTTTTCAAACGGTCCCAAGAGGGTATGAACTCTAACCCTCGAATGCGCCTCTTTGTGGCGTATCCATGCCACCAATACCAAGCTTCACCACTTAGCATCTCAATAGCTTTGTCAAGCTTCTCAAATTCATGAGCACCAATTTTGGCAAAGAATGCCTCAAGATGGCGTTCCCATGATTCAAACCCAAAAGGGTCATCATCCCCTCGAAACCTAAGGGTTCGCGCCATTGTATACCTACACACTTAAACAATAGTGTTAGTACCACTCATTTCCTCACGTGTATGGTTGGCCTCTCGTTTGTGATTAGGGACACGCTCGATTTCACTCTTAATTCTCCAGACAAGGTTTTCACAAGTTCTCTTAACTTGATTCCACTATCAACTTTAGATCAAATGCAAACACACAAGTAGGAACAAGCAATAATCTCTAGCAAAACTGAAACTTGCAATTCAAGAAAGATAACTAGTTACTTGAAACTAGCTTTTGAATGATTTAAGGTGAGGTGGGGGTTGAAAGAAGTTAGGAGTGATGTAGAAAAGGCTCTTTATAAACACAAACACCTTTTGTGAAAGTTCATAAAATATTTTTGGATCAAAGTCACTATTCACATGTGTTTGATATGAACTTCATATGAACTTCTCAAGAACACCAAGAACACTCAAGAACACATGAACTTGTTCATCATTTTCTCTTTCTTCAAACACTTTTCTTTTGCACTTTTTCACACAATAAATCTGAAATCACTTTTCTTTTCACAACTTCAATAATCATTAACCAAATATGAAATTTTGCTCTAGTCACATGAACCAAACACAACTTTCGGTCTCTCTCAAGAGATCACTAACCGAAAGTTTTCTTCAAGTTTTTGGAAAGAACAACAAAGGTTTTAACTTGAAGAAAATCAAACAAACAACACGGTACCTCCAACAAGCGCTTTGGCTCTGATACCAATTGATGTGATCACAGCAGTTACAACCGCGATCAACCGGCGCCGATCTAGCTTGGCGGAGGCGAACAGTAACGAAGAACACAAGTCGGCCAAGAGAACCTCCTCACTACGAGGTGAGGCAATGCTCTTGATAATGTCTGGGGAAGGAAATGGGATCTAGCACCTCTTGATTACAAGATCAAGCAATACTAGATATTAAAGTTGAATCCTCTTGCATGGATCACAAAGGAAAGTGGAAGTGCAAGATATGAGAACACAAAAACCAATCTCTTGAAGAGTTTTGATTTCAAATATATTCTGCGTATTACAATGGTTACAAGCTTTCCTTATATAGGATGAAAAGGGTGAAGAGAAGTGATGAGTGACATGACAAGGGATAAAGACCCTTGAATTATGGTGGGTGAGGTGAAAGGTGGAAGATGATGGGCGACATTGTACGCTACCTGCTCCTGTCGCTTCCATTTTTCCCAGAATTTATAATTGGCGGGAGATGGGAGGAAAGGCTTCTTCGCAATTCAAACGGTCCGCCTGACTGAGGCGTAGAGGGGCTCCTTCTTGCGGGCGAACCCCTGGGACTTCGCTTGTTTGCAAATCTGACGCAGGGTCTTCGCCATATGCCCATGGGCTCGCCAAAGGCCTTGGGTTCGCCATAAGGCCATGGGCTCGCCAAAGGCCTTGGGTTCTTCATAAGGCCATGGGCTCGCCAAGGGGCACGGGCTCGCCAATGGGCCATGGGTTCGCCAATGGGGCACGGGCTCGCCAAAGACCATGGGTTCGCCAATGGAGCACGGGCTCTCCAAGGACCATGGGTTCGCCAATGGGGCATGGGTTCGCCAAGGGCCTCGCGAGCACGGCTTTGCCTTGGAGCTTTGCCTTAGCTTGGAGGATGCATATGGGGTCCTCTCCTGGAGACCTTGCAGGTGTGGCTTCGCTTTGGGGCCTCGCCGGCGCCTAGAGTGTCGCATCCTCTTCAACCGAGCCTTCGTCAAGGGTCCATCAGCCCCTTTGAAGGAATGGTTGCCTTTTATTGACGAAATGGGGCTGATGTCCACATCACAACAGCTGTCCCCCTTTACGTGTTTCATGAGAAATGGAACGCGCAAAGTAGGATGACCCCAAATTTTGTCCGGCGAATAACTAGAACCTTCTCATCATTCATGAAAGGAAGAAACTTTTCTTACCTCTCCAAAGCGAAGGGACTTTCCTTGCTTCATTCAACAGGAACTTTCCTATTGAATTGAATAGCGAAAAGCTGAGTGATTCAGTAAGAAGTGTGACGAAATGACTACACTTAAAAGTTGAGGCATCGCACAAAACGAGTGAAGTTCTGAAATAGGCGGTGCTGGTTTCACCGGAGAGACGAGCTTTCTTCTTCCTCATGAGAGACTCGACATAGGCGGTGCTGGTTTCACCGGAGCACAGTGAAGATGACGAGAAAAGTCTGTCGGATGGTGGGAAAGGATCTCTAGGCTCCAGAAAAGATGTTTCCGGCAACTTGGAAGAGTTTCGCCTATGAAAGTTCTGTGGACGTGGAGGGAACAAGATGAGGACAAGGGAGTCAACGCTCGGGTAAGAGCTGAAAATGGTCGGAGATGAATGCTTGGCAACTAGATATCCTGTTGAGACCAGTCTTTTCGTCTGAAATGAGCTCGAGTAGAAGCTACGACACCGATGCCGTCATTGATCGATGCTCCAGTGACTTGGGATGAAGAGAATGGAAGAACTCTCTTACCATTTAGGGAAAGAAACCTTTCTCTCATGGGTTAAGGCTAAGGAACCTTCCTTGCCTTTAGTGAAAAATCCGAGTGAATGAGATTGATACGAAGTTTGACAAAATGACTAAACTTCCTAAAAATGTGAAATCGCACAAAATGAGCGAATTTGGAAAATGGTGAAGTTTGACGAAATGACTAAACTTCAGAAATCTGAAATCGCAAACAATGAGAGAATTTTTGAGAGTTGTAGTTTTTGACTATGCGCAATTTCAATGTGCCCCGTATGTACAAGATGAAGAAAGTGAAAGATAATGTGTTACCGTATCATGGTAATGTGGAAAGTTTAAATGAAACCCGAAAGCTTCCAAGCCGAAGTATACACGAATCATTGTCATCTTGGAGAGCTTTTCATCAGAATCCTCCCATCTTGATATCAAAACCTGAGTCGGCGGGTTTCTTGAAAACCTGTCTTTGAGAATGGATGATGATATTATGTATGACACATGATGATCATGACTCTGAAAATGCTTGATGTTTGGATTTGCAATGATGAAGATCTTCAATTAAAACCAATGATGTATGGTAGATGCAGAAACATTTACTAAGCTTTCTTTATGAATGTCTTTCATCTTGTCTGATGTGATCTTACTTCATCATCGAAAAATTGTTTTCCATTCCTGGATTCCTTTGCCCCTGAGAACAATTATATGAGTGAATAATCTATTTTCCCCTCAGTTGTGGTCACAAAAATGCATATTCTCTACAAGTCTTTAAACCATGTCTGTCGTAAGATCGATACTCATTAATGTTTAATGGTTGGTCCTGAAAGAAAACTCTTATCAATTTATAGAGCTTGACAAGATATATGATGATCTTTGTGTTATTATTATAACTCTGTTATTCTTTCCCTTTTCGACTTGAAGAAGTAGAATGTGCGAGTGGAAAAGGTTTTTTTAAGTATGAAGGATCGTCTTATGTGGAGGTTAAGGTGAAGAATGGATATCATCTAAATGGTTCTTTAAGGTAAATGACATCCATTGATATGGGCTAATGAAAAGTAGAGTAGTTCAGGCGAAAGGCGGCCTGGTAATGTCACTAATGAGCAAATTGACTTCTTTGCAGAACTTGATAGGCCAATAATGAAATCACTGCCTTATCCAGCAAGAATGACCTCAAATGTTGCCCCCCCAACTCTCATGATGTGTGAACTTGTTCTTGAGAAACTTGAGAATTTGTTGAACTGCTTGGGATTTCTTTGTTGCCCCCTCGAATCACTGAGATGGTGAATCTGCCTTTAAATTATGCCTTCACTCTAAACCGCCTTTCAAGGTTTTCAGTTTAGACTCCATGACTCACTTTCTCATTTTCCTTTTTTCTTTTTCTTTTCTTTTTTCTCCGGGTCGGACCTTGTTTGACTTGCATTTTTTAGTCATTTTCATGCGAGCATAAATAGTGGTTGCTACGTATGCCCGATTACTTCTGACTAAAATGCAAAGACAAATGGCTACTAGCACTATTCGTAACTTCAACCATTTCTAGCTAAAGACAGCGGAATAGAATTTAAATTGACCCCTTTTCCCTTTTTTTCATTTTTGAGTCATGGGTATTGATGTGATGAAGACATCATGACCGGTGATCTGACTTTGGGATTGATGAATGAAACTTGACTTGATCTCGACCGTAGCAATGATCTGAAATGTTCTTTTGTTCTCATGCTTCTTCTTTTTGATGAATGAAGTTTTCTTCTTTTGGAAAGAAACTTTGAGATGACTGATCTTTTGCTGCATAAACAAAGCTCTCTGATGGTAATTGTAGCCGTCGAGCTATTGCGTAAGGCAATATTTTCTCCAAAAAGAATCCCATAGTTGAAGGGTCACACCGAAATCGCTCTTACCAAATTCAGCAATGTCTTCGAGATAGTCACTATCTAGCCTCTCTTTAGCTGATCAATGGCATTGTTTATGTTGTGGCTTGATGAATGAGTCTCGAAACAGAAAAGAGAATGCTTGAACTGTGGTGTGGTATTTTGCTAAAGGATGCCAAAGTGCACATTTACACCCCTTTTTATTTCAAGGAAAAGAATAACAGAGGTCCGTAGTAACAAAGACAATATCTAGATTCCGGACTCAATCTAGGTAATTTTAACTTTCAAGTTATCTTGGCAAGCTCTCAGAGATTAGAGTGAAATTAAGATTTTTCCCAATTATTCATCAATTTGTATAGATCTACGTTTTGGACCTAGCTTAAAGACAACTTGTGAGAAATTGCCTTCCCAAGCCACAAACGGGGGTCGTCAGAATTTTCAGATCATATAATTGTTCTATGGCTCCTTGATGTCCCTTTTTTTGCAACATGTTTTTTACTTGTTTAGGAATGAAAATGTACAGTTACATGTGTGGAAAAAAAGACCAAATGCATGATTGATGAGTAATTGTGTCATTGATAATTGAAAAAAATGCATGTGAATGTTATCAAAAAGAAAAGGAACACCAATTAGTATAAATTATATACACAAAAGTGTACAAGTATCAAGTACAAATGATTGAATTGACAATTGCATAAAAGATCCCAACCAATCTCAAGCCAGTATACTTGTCTCATTTAACTCAGTGCGATCACTTGGGTTTCTCAAACATTCAACAAGTTGTCAAGTCTTGTGTAGCTAACCAGTGTGATGTGATTTTAAGCTTCCACGTTTGTCACTCTTGCACCTGGTGATGAGTCTCGTGCTTGTCCCACTAAGTCTTGACAATATCCTAACTTTGATGCTTTTATTGCTCGGACTTGATCCAAAAAAATTTAATTCATGCCAAAGGTAAACTATGCACCATACAAATTACAAAATATGACAAGTATGTGAATTATGAAGCATGCCTGGGGTGAAAATGGGTAGTGAAATCTAAGGTCGGTTCTAAGTGTTAGACACGGGTGAACTATATGCAGGGAAAGGTTTAACCAAAAGGCTGATGGTGGTTCGCAGATCCCATCATTGAATAACGACGGCCCAATCCTTACCCACGAGGGACATGCAAGGAATGGATTAATCTGGGTCGTAGGTTTTCGTGAGTCCATGCGGGGAATATTAATCCCACGGGACTAGCACTACTTCCCTACTAGGAAACGGTGAAGGCTTGGAGAATAATGTCTCACAAGTACAACAACACCGTATTCCGCTTAGAAAGATCTTGTTTTTTTAGAGCTCGGGTATGAAGCTCAATGACATGAATGTAACATGTATGCTGTGTGTGTGTGTGTTACAATATGTATAATAGAAACACAACACAAAAAAATTACAATCAAACAAATAAAAAAACAAACCCGTTATGTGGTCGGACAGGTCCCTAGCAGAGTCGCCATCTGTAGTGACGTAATCTATTTGACTTTTATTGTAGCCACTCTTAAAAGTCACTAGATGAGAGTCTCGCTTCTTAAAGCAAGTATTACTTACTACTAAGTAATAAGCTAATGCAAAGTCAAGGACTGCCCTCCCACGTTTCTGTCCCCAAAACCAAAGCCCCCATGCACCCTCTCAGAGCCCGAGTTATTCTTACCTACATGCCCGTTGAAGTCTCCTCCAATGAGGACTTTCTCACTAGTTGGTATTCCCTGAATCAGACTATCCAAATTCTCCCAAAAGTTTCGTTTAGTGTCACTATCTAATCCTATTTAGGGTGCATAAACACTAATTATATTAAGAATCTCTGCTCCTACCACTAGTTTTATCATCATAATCAGTGACAGAACCAGGATTTTAAGGTTGAGGGGCGAGTTGGTAGCTTAGGGCTGAAAACAAGTCGAGCCCAAACCGAATCGAACCTCTCAGGCTCGATTTGGCTCAGCTCGTTCCTCGGGCTCGTGTAGGCTCGCGAGTCTATCCGAACAGAACCTCCGACGCTCGAGCTCGAGGCTCGTGAAGCTTGGCTCGAACAAGATCGTCAGATGTCGAGCTGAGCAGAGCTCTAACGGGATAGGTTCGTTTTACAGGCCTAGGGTAGCTTAATACATGTTGAGTCAATCTTGAGTAACAAAATCTAAACAATTAGTACATGTTTTTGTGTAATTTAGATATAGTGCAAAACAAGACTTGAATTGGAAACAATTGAATTTGTAATTTAATTGCTACTAAAATTACAACAAACAATTACCACTAGAAAGATGAAAAATATGGAGAGGAATTACTACAAAAAAGAATTCAATTGGAATTTGGAATTACACTAAATTACGCTACAAACAATTATACTGAAATTACTACAAAGATTTACACTACAAAAAATTATAATTTATAATTTAATTGCTAGCTTGCTACTAAATTTACTACAAACAATAATTCAATCAGATTTTGGAATTAAACTTATAATTTTATTTTTATTACAATTAAACAATTACAAGCAAAAGATAATAGCCTAACAAAAAAATAAAATAAAAACTAGAAACGTGAAGGGAGAAAGTATACATGATACATGATGTCCATATTACAATCTCCAATGCAAAGAGGGGACCATTTATATATGGAGTGGGGTACTTATGGATTGGATAATAATATATGAAATTGAGTTAGGTTTTAATTTTATTTGGGCTTAAATTTTATTTGTTTGGATAGAGGGGGTTAATGGGTAAATTATAACATTAATACTAAAAATATATACTATATACCTTATGCACCCCAATTAAATGGGGGAGGCAGCAACCCCCCTATCCCAACATAGTTCCGTCACTGATCATAATCCTACCGCTTATTCTCTTTACCTCTACTACATCTTCCTTGAGACTTTCGTCTATGACTATACCAACCCCATTTCTATTTTTCTACTTACCTGAGTACCAAAGTTTAAAATCTGAGTTACCTAGTTCTCTAGCCTCTGCTCCTATCCACTTTATTTCTTGAAGGCATGCTATTTTAACCCTTCATCTACTTAAGTTGTCTACTAGCTCTATGGATTTTCCAGTTAAAGACCCTACATAAAGCGTTGCTACCCTCAACCTCCAACTCTGGACTAGCTTCTTTAACCCTACCCGTCCATTTAAGTGGGGGAACCGTTGCCTATTTGTCACCACATCCAGGCGCCGATGTGTCGCGCCACTTCCGGGCGACACCCTAGCTTGCCCTTGCCTACTTTTCACTACACCCAGGGTCCGATGCAGCGCGTCGTGTGTGGAGGACGCCCCCACTTGAGTAATTGCAGGATTCATGCTCATAGATGTGACAAGTTTTTTAAATTGGCTGTCGACGTACCACTCCCACCTCCTTTAATCGGGATTGGGACCGGCAACCCAAGAAACTCGGGTAGGCGAAGTTAAGTAAAAGCACTTAAATAACAAAATAAAATAAAAGGAAGAAAAACGCTTAAATCAAAAGAAAGAAAGCAAAAACAAGGAAGAAATAAACAAATGTGGGACACATGACATGATGCCATTGGGACCGGAGGGAATGGGTAGGGGATAAGTCAGATCCCAATAAGGCCATGAAAAAAATGGTTGGTGCAACACAATGTTGTTATCGATGTTGAACTAAGCTTGTTTCTTTATCATCACAATAATCGATTTGAGCATCGCCCTTTTCATCATCGTGACAGTTGGAAATTGTTTATTTCATGATTATGTTTTGATATGATCATGGATTGATCAACCACTTGACTTGATCTAGCTTGGAAGATGAACACCAAAACACACTTGATAAATTCGGCCAAGGCACCTTTTCACTACAAGGTGAAACAATACACTTGATATGCCAATGGGGAGGAGATGGATCTAGCACCTCTTAACTACTTGATTGAGCAATACTAGATATAAATCTTAAACAAAAATTCATGGAACAAGGGAATGGATTGGAGAAATGAGAATTCAAACCGAAAATGCTCTCAAGGAGTTGGAAATTTCGGATATGTGAATGCTAATGTGTTCTATACATGTTGCTAGCTTAAAACATGAGAGATGGCAAGTGGAGGTTATTACCCAAAGTGTGGTAGACACTTTTGGCAACAACCCTTTGAGTCTCTTGCCATTTTCATGTAAGAAAAGGAAGACATGATGATGCTTCCATAAATGGTGAGGGAGGATGGAGAGATTCCCCTAGTTTTGGCAAGTGTGGGTAAGAACCAACTACTAACCAAATGTAGTAAGTAAGGACCTCCGCTAACTCAATTTCCCTCTCATTGCGTAAATTACATAAACAACATTCAAATTCAAATTGACAAGTTCAAATATCAGATTTTGGGAGAAAATGGGTCGGCCAAGCATGGAGGCGCGTGGGCAAGGAGGCGGCACGTGGGTGCGCGTGAGGGAGGTGGCCAGCACTTGGGTTTCACTTCCCGGTGTCCCCAAGGCGTGGGAAGGTGGTGCAACACTCCAAGGGTGGTGGTGGTGCGGCCGGAAGTTAGGAGTGGCGCGTGCAAAGGTAGGCCGCCGGAAGTTAGGGGTGGCGCGTGCAAAGGTAGGCCGGGCGATCGCCTGGGTCAAGGTGCCTGGTCGCCTGGAGGTCCGTCTGGGTGGTGGATTGGGTTGCCTGGCTATTCGCCCAACCGTCGGTTCCTCTCCGGGCAACCGCCTGGACTGAAGGGTGGGGTCGCCTGGTCCTTTACCTGCAAGGATGGTGAGGGTGATGCTTCTCATAGTGCTAGGGTGCTTCTGCACTTGAATACGCATGTCTTGAAGCTTGTTAGCTCGGTCTTGGTCCTCAACCCGCTCCTCTCCTTGTGCCATGTGCCATGACCTTCATGAACGTTTGGAGCTTCTCTTGCATTCTCTTCAACCGAGCCCTAGTCAAGGGTCCATTGAGACCTTGAAAGGGACTAGGAGCTTCTTGTGGTGGAGTTGGGTTGATGTCCACATCATGTTTTCATTAATACAGTAGAGCTTTTGCAGACCATCTTTTTTTCTTCCCTATGAAATCTTTTTTCTCCTCAATTTTCGATTACTTCTCCTCTCCTACTCCGAATCTTTCACTTCACTCCTTTCATTTTCTTCCCTCCGATAACCCTGCAATCGCTCTGCTAATGATGTTGGAGGATTTGACGGAAAGCATGGCAGTCATTGCACTCACGAAGGGGGAACCCGCGACAATCGATGTGGCTAGCTTGGTTACAGCGACGGTAAAGCTGCTTTCCCTCGCTGCTCGCAAGAGGGGTGGAGGAACAACTGGGAGAGGAAGAGGAAGGCCGCAAGGATACATAACAACGGCTCCTGCTCCGGGTAGGAAAAGAGCGAAAGTTGACCCGATTGTGGAAGAACCAGAGGAACAAGTAATTGAAACGGCAAGGACGGGCAATGGAGGCTCGCCCATCCTTGAGCAATGAGCCTGTTGAAAACAGGTAGTGGGGGTTTGGAGTCTTCCCTTTCTATCTGTATGATTAAATTGACTCAAGTACGTCATTGGCGTGGTGCTTGATATCTGATTTTGAGGTCGGTTATATGGCTAGATGCGTTCTTCTAGGTATTTATGCAGGATCCAGGCCTTTAGTAGCTTGCTATTTGCGGCTAGTTTGTTGGAGGAGGTCAGTGGCCGGATGTTACGAGAGAGATGCTGCGCACAAACACTTGTTCAAAGCCAAGATGAGCTACGAAGAACTCATCCTAGTCCGATATAGATTCGATCTGCTTATCATCCATTTATACCATTCTGACTTGATGTACTTTCTTTCGTTGCTTAGTTTTTGTTTCCAACACATTTTCTCTGCTTTCCATACCATACAACCTTAAGTTGCATGTTTCGTGGGATTTGTTACGCTCTTTCCTGCTTAGAGCTTCTTTTCTTGATTGTTCGGGGGGATTGGTCCATGAATTGACTACTTTCTTGGCTTTAGATAAACTGAAAAAGAAATGGATAATTTGTGAAATTTTATCAGGTAAACCCTTTTGCCCACCTAAGCAAAACAACCTGTTGGTGGTCAGATTGATGCAAATATGATACTTGGATGGTTTATTCGGCCCAATAGAAAGTTGAGTGGCCAAATCGAGACAAAATGGATAGTTGAGTGGTTTTTATGCGCTTTTTTGCCAAATGTTTTCATTGATACCTCCAGCATGTTTTTTTAAGAATCTAAGAAATATTTAATATCTTGTATCTCGGTTTTAAATTAATTTTGGGTTTTTTTCTTTTTGTATAATTTGGTGAAGAAAATGAGATTTGTTTTTGTAATTGATGTGAAATATATGAAAGGAAAAAAAAGAGTGATTAAAAGAAAAATATGGAAAGTTGATGAAATTTTAATGTAAAGAACATCACCTAATAATCATAAATAAAAAATATTTCCTCCATCCTTGATAAATTGGCAGGTTTGTCTGTCAGACTCTAAATATATTATTTCAAGAATTGTTTTTAATACAAATCCATGGTTTGCGAACCAAACAAGCAGTCTTTTAAATCAAAATATACATTTTCTAATTTCTATTGCACTTAATATTTATATTAGATTTTTGAGTCAAATGAATTGAACTTCTCAAACTTATACCAAATTCAAGTTCCACTATTATCATAATAAGAATTCAAACTTACCAAACTTTCGAGCTGAACTCCAGCAGCTAGTTATCAAGCTTGACGAACTCTATCTCAAACTCGTGTGTTGAACAGGCCTGAATGTGAGCCCGAGACTAATGAGCTTAAGCTCAGCTCATTTATATCTCTGTGAATGAGTAACAGTTATCAATTAATAGCGTTAATTTCATTTAATTAATACTTTTTTTCTCAAGTTTATTTGAACTAATATTCACTTATTTCCTAATAATTTAATTCTAAATTTTAGAATGTTCATGTTAGTATTGTAATGTTAATATTGTAGAGGAATCGTATGACCCGAACTAAGATCAATTTTACTCTATGTAGCTATCATATTTTCGACTTTCATCAACATTTGAGTTGGTATCAAAGTCGATTTTTTTATTTTTTATTTCAAACCTTTCAAACATGAACCAAAGTTTGAACACAAGCTCATTGTGATCGAGTTGACTACAGTAAGCAGGGGTTGGGACTCTATTAAGCATAGTGAATATTAGGAGTGATAACAAAATTAACAAAACCACTAAACTGAGTCAAATGGTACTCCCGGGTCCTTAATTAATGTATATTTTGATGTTGTTTCAATTTCAATATTTGACTTAAATATTTACTAAGATAAATAGTGAAAAAATTCATAAAAAATGTTTATTGAACTTCAAATTATGATATCGATAAAAGTTATTGAACTTAAAATATCTAAACACTCATGAAAATAAATGATTAAATACTGTGAAAACAAATGTATGTATTTTTTGAGGAGGGAGGAGTATAATATAAAACCGAAAATTTTGAAAAATAGTAGATAATATGTAGGTCAATTTTGAGTTTAAGTATTAGAAACTAGCAGAGACCCGATCTACATATACCTATTACCGAACAAATTTACCTATTACCAAACAAATTTACCTACATCATCTATCTCTTCACAATCTCGACTTTCCTTTCCATTATCTTCTATATTTTTCTTAAAGAGTAGCTATACGTTGAGCCGGCTCACGTTAAGAGCCCACTACAGTAACTAGGAAGGAAGAAACACGGAGCTCACCTCGTCGCCGTGTTTCTCGGCGACGAAACCGGAGTCGAAAAATCTCCACGAATCTGTCCTTTCTACACGGAGCAACAAAATTAAATCGAAATTTAACCGATTCATCTTTCTTTCTCGTAAAATCAACAAAATCAGCAACAAAACCCACCCGCACGTACGGTTCTTCCGGTGAAAACAACCACCGGCTCAGACGTATTTGTTCGACTGCCCAAAATGATGTGTTTCAACATTACAATGATGCATTCTCGATACATTATAATGCACTCCCATAACAATATGATTCCGTTTTTGATGACTTACTGATGCATTTTGTTCTACAACCCACAGTGATGCGCTTGATTACCACAATGATGCATTCAGATGCATAATGATGTTCTCCCGTAACAACATGATGCACTCGGACTGGTGACTTAATGATGTGCTCGTTTTCTTCAACCTTTCTAAAGGATGCGCTTGTTGATCAGAATTATGCTCTAGATTTCAAGTATGATGCGCTACCATACAAAAATGATGCACTCGCTCTGATAACTTAATGAAGCACTCATTTTCTTCAACCTCCCAAAATGATGCATTTGGTGACCACTATGATGCACTCTTGTTGCACTACGATGCTCTCCATTACAAATATGATGCGCTCGTTCTCATGAAAATATTGCACTCATTTCCTTTAACATTTCAAAATGATGCCCTCGGGGACAAGAGTGATGCTCTCTTTTTTCACTATGATGTTATCGCTTATAAACATGATGCACTTTTCCCCACTAATTATGCAATCCAGTTCAAAAATCATTAAGGTACGTAGGAGCATCACAATGAGTTGAATGCGCATCATTAAGGTACGTAGGAGCATCATAATTACATTTGCAGCAGGTTGCAGCTTCGGATCATGAGATATGAATCGCGTTTTACAGCTGAGAAACTAGTTAGGAATGGATCGACGACGCCTCAGAAAGCGATTGGGTACTCCGGCATGGTCGGATTTCGTAGTCTTGGCGCTTTCGGCCTCCAAAAGCTTGTTCTTTGCCGATAACATAGAAGGGCCATCATCGGTGGCGGTGGTGAACATGGAAGGTCGTCGTCGTTGGCAGAAGGAGGCTTGTGGTGAGTGGTCTTGTTGCAAACGTTTATGGCTGAGGTTGTTGACGTTGAAGGAAGGCACTGATGAAGAATCATAGAAGGAGATGCGTGTCAATAATGGCATTATTGTAAATAAAAGGAACATGGCTCACGGAGGCTCACTTAAACGTGAGGCGCACCGTATCCTGTACCTTTCTTAAAAGCTCACAAAATATGATAAAAAACAAATACTCAGTCCCTAAAAGATTTTCCAGTTTGATTGGGCACGAAGACTAAGGTAAATGTATGATTTTATATAGTTTGACATAGTTGCCATGAGTTGAGGTTGTATAAAAAATGAGATAAAAATGTAAAGATAAAGTAGAGATTTTTTGGTAAAATATGTATAATTTTTCAGGAATGAAAGGATTACATGATTAAGAACAAGTTCAATTTGACAGAAACAAGTGATTTAGGTGCAATTTGCACTTTTCTATATTAATACTCTAGATCTACACAAGCATACTACATGAATATTAGAAGGTCACCGAATATATTGAATGATGTTGACATAACTACACTTTAGACAAACACACGCTTACTCATGTCCTGATTCACTTGAAACCACAAATTAAGTGCCAATCTATCAAGCGAGGAGGCCACGTACAAGGGATGTCAAAAACTGACCCGATTCGAGAAATCTACCAGAGCCTAACCCGTCTGAGCTTGAACTAACTAAGAAAGTCAACGACCTGAACCCAACGCATCCCGAACGGGTGGTGACTTCTGTATATCTCGGGGCTCCGTTCCAAACATGCGGGGCATGTTTTCTGTTGGTCAGATAGCTCCCAGATCTTTTATAGGTAACATTCTCGAGAATGCTTGTATATTCAAAGTCGCACGAGTCCCTCACACCTTTCCGGGGAAAATATTTTCCGAGGTTGAAATGTTCGTTCTCGGGCGACACTCGGGGCTCGGGATGAACAATTTGATAGCGCCAATGGTGTGTGGTATGTTATGACTCGGGATGGGTATTGTGGTGATAACCAAAGCAAGCACACATGACGGGATTGCCCTGTAAAGCTAGCAAGCACATACGTCGGGATTTGCTCGGGATAAGTTGGCACGGGATGACACTTAAACACTTAGGCGACTAAGGTGCTTGGGTGTGTGCTTGGTATGTGACTAAGGTGCCTAAGTGTGTGCTTGTTAGGTGACTCACTATGGTGACTAAGGTGCTTGGATGTGTGCTTGTAAGGTGACTAATCATGATAAGGAGTATATAAGGTGAAAATTGGAAAGAGATTCATTTTTGGTCTCACCATTTCTTCTCTCAAACCGTTGGCCCCACTCTCTCTCCCTCTCATATGTTCTTCATTTTCCTAAGAACAAACACACACAAGTAGCTCTCCTTACAAGGCCGATTTGTTCAAGGGTTTAAGGGAGGTTGTTCTTGGTGTTAATCTTGAGGTAAGCATGTCTTCTTCATGGTTTTGGTATGTTTGAAGCATGGTTGTGGTTGAAGTACCCTAAGGGCCGAATTATTGGTAAACCCTAGCTAGATGTTTTGTTCATCTTCTTGCTTCATGCTTGGGATATGTTGTTATTGGTGTGATTTGGTGTAGGAATCAAGGTTTGAAATGTTGAAGAACATCTTGGGTTGAAAACCCTAATTTGGCCGAAAACCTTAGTGATGGAATTGATGAGATAGTGAGCAATGTGTTGATATTCATGCTTAGAATGATTAAATGGTTGATTATGCATGAATTGGAAGCTTTAAATTGATTGGAAAGGATGTTGGTGCAAATAGCATGTTGAGGCCGAATTTAAGGGAAGGGTATGTTGATAGTTATGGTGTGTTTCGGGGGGTGTATTGGTGGTGAAATGATATCGGGAATTGAAGTAGGTAACAAACAATGTTTGGAACTTCGTTTTCTGAATTGGTGAACGTAACCGTGAAACTCGACATGCTAGCTTACTTGCTTAAATTTGGGAAAGTATGTTTTAAAGGCATAGTTGTGCATGTTTGAGTATAAACAATGATTTTCTAGCACGGTTTGAAAATTCGAGCTTTCTGTGAAGTTTTGCGGGAAAGTGCGGGAATGTGCGGGATTAGTTCCCGGGTGTTTAGATTGATGATTTCTGATTTTTAAATGGTTGTTCAGCTTGAATCAGCAGTTGTGGAGGAGTACGGGACTTCGGAAGTCACACTACCGTGTTTCGGGCCGAGCGTCGGGATTTTCCCGGGATTCTTCTACGGATCGGTAATAGTACGGTAAGGGTTCAACCTCTCTCGTTATACATTATGAGAGGGATATCATGTATATCGGGGGTGGTTGAAGCGGGTTCCGGGTTGAGGGCGGGTGTCCGATGATCCCGGGGCCAGTTATATGGTAAGGTACAGGTTTGCAGGTTCAAGGCCCGGGACGGTCTCGGAGACCTCGGGTTCTTCGGTATTCTATATAAGCATTCAGTTCTGATATTCTTTGTATACCTTGCGGTATACGCTGTCTGTTGTATACTCTGCGGTATACTCTGTTTATGACCCTACGACAGTTGGGGATCTCGACCACGGCTGGTACCATACCTCTATTAGCTTCGGCTTCTAACATCTTGGAGAGGGCTGTCATTCTGTTTATATGCGCACATGGGTCTCTGGCGGTTCTAACCGCGTCCTTCGGGACTCTGTTTATTATTGATGTTTATATATGTTTATTATATATGTTTATATCCCCTATCAAAAAAATATATATGTTTATATCTGTTTGTATATACATGCTTGTGTTTTCGTGTTTTCCTTGTTTTGCAGGTACCCGCGCACTTAGCTTACTTATTGCAACTGTACCATACCTTAGCCCTTACTGGGTCCTCCTAAGGACTCACCCCTTCTGTTTACCACCTTTTAGGTCTACGTGACAAGCTTCCAGCGGACTAGAGTTCTGTGGTGCTTTCTGTTCTGCGATCAGGTATCTGCAGTTCCGACACGAAACTTCTGTTAAGTTATAAGGGTAGTGTCACCCCACCGCCCCCGGAAACTGGCGGAAGCGTCTTGCGAAGGTTGGAGGTATCGGCGGCGGGTGAATACAGAATTTCTTCTTAAAAGGGTTGTGGACCCGAAACCCATCCCTTAAAACATTTTCTTTCAAGTTTAAAGGTTATTACGTGTTTGCAGATTTTAAGACGTCTTACTAGTCCTAAACCTGCACCCGAGACACATTAGTGGTTTACAGAATATCGCGCGTGCAGAAAACTTAAGCAGATAATAAGTCATACAGGCAGAAGGAGTTCCGTCCTCTTCGTAGGGTCCGAATATTAAAAGTATCTAATATGCAGTCTACACCTATAGAGCCGAGCCAAAAAGCGGAATTATACCTCGCAAAACAAAAGCTGCTGCTGCTGCTAAACATAAACAGGAGAAATAACGTCAGACTAGTCAGATAAATTTTACCGACAAATTACAGGAAGGACCTAACGAGAATACCCTCAGACATAAGCAGAATTATACCTCAGAAGATACAGATTGCAGAATGAACACCGCGGGAGGTCTACTCCGCAGGTCGTTTGCCCGGATTCCCTGAAAATATTTAGTATGTGGGGGGTGAGTTCTCGAAAGAACCCAGTAAGGGGGCAGGTACAGTAACGGGAAAAACTTTTAAAAACGTTTTTCCCTGCATAAAAGATTAGCGTGCCATGAACTAGCATATAATACAATCCTAAGTATAAACAGGAATATGATATGCAAATGTTGTGATGCCTAGCAGTCCCGTCGGACTGGTGGTACTTTCCCATACAGGTGGTCCCCGACCACTGACAGCACCCTACGACGGCTTGTTAAGCTCACGCCGATTATCGGGATCAGAACGCATGGTACCAGCGATGGGTGATTTGCCCCTAACTGTCAGAATAAAAAATTCGGCATAAAGCCGACGCAGAACAGAAAACGGGTCCGTTGTCAACCACCGATAAGCAGATCCGACATAACATAAGTCCAGAAAAATAATAAAACCTGCAAACTGCTATGTACCATGTGACTAGCCCCGGGAGTCACTGGGCCCCACCCTCGACCCGAGTACTAGCCCTTAACTAACCTAATACATGCATTGCGTATTAAGAAAGCTAAACCCCTTACCTCGACGGAAACGGATATCTACTGTGGCCCCCTGAAGCTCACAAGTAGTATCCCAGAAATGCAGCTTTAATCTGCCAGAATCAGGAACACATAATACTCTGGTTAATTAACTAAAGTTCCTTACTATGGGAATTTATCCAAAATTACCACTTAAGTCCCCCAACTTTTCAAAAATTTGCAAACTTGCCCAAAACTTCACAAAGTTGCAAAAAGTGACAACTTTATACTTAAAGTGTCCAAAGTTACTTCCATAACTTAAAGTGGCTAACTTTCCTTTAACTTTTTCATAAATACACTTTTTACCCAAACTTTTCCATAAAGTGTATTTTAGCACTTAACTTTCACAAAGTTACAAAATATCCAATTTTGTCAACTTTTCAACACAAATATTTCGTCCCAATGCCCAAAGTTTCGGCCCAATTTCCTTTTTGACCCTAAACTTTATAAACTTGCATTTTAACCACACAAATCAAACTTTCTTCACCCAAACACCATTAAACAACTTCCACAATACTTTAACTTCACAAAACATCACCAAACCATCATCAACAATTCGGTTTCTTCCCAAAATTTACCAAATAAATTCCAACTTTTTCCAACAACTTAAAAACATGTTAAACATACCTATAACATGCTTTCTACCAACTTTCTTCAACAAAAATTCACCCAAAAATTCATCAAAGTTTCGGCCTCCACCCTAAATTTCAACTAACATGTTTTTTCATGATTTCTCAAGAACAAAACATGTTCATCATGCAACCAACTTCAACATAGTTGAAGATCAAAATCATCCAACAACCAAACTTCACAAAAATTATCAAGGATGTTCCTCACCTTGCTAAAACTTGTAGATCAACCTAGGATGAGCTGTTGTTGAGACAAAACCATCACCAAAATCCTTCAACAAATTCGGCCATGAAGAACAACAAAGACGGATGAGTTTTTCTTCCATGTTTAAACTTCAAAAACATGAAGATCCTACCAAAAAGAACTCAACCATACCTTGAAGTTACAGTTCCATGAGCCTAGGAAGTAGTAGAGCTTGGCTTGTTGAAGGTCCAAGCTCAAAACTCCAAGAAATGAACTTTGGAGACTAGAAGTTACTGCTGGACCCGAAGGCTTGCACCAGCGTTTTGAGGGCCTTTATCTCACGTTTAGCTCTTGCTTCCTTCAGAGAAGTTGTAGCCAAGACGTAAATGAATAGTTTCTCTGAAGACACCAAGAGTTGAGTTGGTCGTTTGCTAGGGCAGAAAGGCTGTGGAAGTCGGACGAAATATCTGGGCAGCAAGAAGGTGAAGGTGCTCTCTTGCCCCTTTTTTTCTTTTAAGTGTTGGAAGAAAAGAGCTGAAATGAAATGAATGGTAGAGAGAGGGAGAGAGATCCTGTTAACAAAGGGAAAGGGAAGGGGACAAGGGTTCTTACCCAAAGTAAACCTTGGTTAGGGTGAGGTGTGTAAGAGGGGACAAGCTTGTAAGGGCTTGTCTCCCTCTTAACCTCTACCATTATCCACTAATTACAACCAACCCAAAAAAGAAAATATCTACATCTCTTAAACTCAAAAGAGCCGGCCCAATAAGGAAAAGCCCAACAAGATTTTCCAAATTTTTTCCTTCCTCGGTGACCATTTTGCCCTCCAAAACCGATTTTCGGCAAAACGGCCCGAAACTCCGTAAATGTTGCTAAACACGTAAAACACTTATAATTATAACCAAAATAACTCTCAAATACTGAATTCCATTAATTAATCACATTCCAATAGTAATATGACATTTACAGAATTTGAATTTCCGATCGAAACTCAACAGAACGTCGGGGTGGGTATAACAACCTCCCCCTTTGTTACGGTCACCCCGAGCGGGTTGCGACCGGGTGACCCGGGGCTCCGGTTTTAGCCTGCGGGTCACGTTTTTCGTCGTTCAGACGGCTCCCGAGCCCTATCCGAGTATCATTTTGGCGAACCCCTCCGTATCTGAGGTCATGTGGGTCCCCCGGACGTTTCCGCCGAAAATATTTTTCTGGCGCCGGGGGGTTGTCGGGGTCGCCTCGGGACGTACAGCGGGCTCGGTAGCACTCTCGAGATCTCAGTTTGGGAAGCCGTTTGCAGTTTTGGAGTCGTGGAGGCGTCCGGAGGTGGTTGTGGAGTTTAATGTTTGGGGCGGGACGTTCGGTTCGGGCGACTCCGGGGCTCGGGGCGGGAATCCCGGGGCTCGGGATGGAAATTTTCTGACGGCTTTGGGGTAAGTTGTGTTTTAATTTAATATGGAATTTATGGGTATTTTTATAGAATTTGGAGTAGCGGAGTTTCGGTTCGAGTTGACACGCTCGCGCGTCGGGTTTTGGATCGGGTTCAATGAGCTCGGTAGGACACTCCGGAAAGGTAAATGAATTTCTGAAAAATGTTCTGTGAATGTTATAATATTTTGAAGGTTGTGTCCAAGTTTCGTTAATTTTGGAATTCGGTAATTATTTTTGGGCAAAAAGAATTGGAACTTTCGGAAAAATTGGGAGTTAATTGGCAAATGGGTGCAAAATTAATAATAGAGAGTATGGGCTGCAGCAGACTTTCGGCAGCAAGTGGGGAGGATTTGGGACACTTGTCCATTTATCATTTAAGTTGGAAAAGAGAAGAAATATATAAGAGGATAATTAGTAGGAAAATACAAAAAATTTCATTTCATTCTTCTTCTTTCTTTCTTCTCTGCCGCCATAGCTATCTCCTCCCAAGCTCCATGTGCTTCATCATTCCTTGCTTAAAACTTCAAGGTTTTGGGTTCCAAAGATTGGTAAGCTTCCATCTTTCTTCTCTTTTGTAGTTGATTTCATAAAATGGTGAAGAAAGAGAGAGTTTTCAAGCTTTGTGTTTACTCTTGTCAACATGCTAGAGTAATCCTCTCCCTCCCATCTTTTAGTATGTTGTTCTTGGGCTTGAGGGGAGTAGGAATCTATGGTTAGATGTTGGAAAATTTCATGGATGAAGAAACCCTAAGGAGGCCGAATTATTGGGGATTTTTCCAAAATTGTGTGTGTTTGTTTTCTTGAATCATGCTTTAAGTATGTTGTTCCTAGCATGGTTCTAAGATTATCTATGGTTTTAATTTGATGAAAAGCATGCTAGGGAAGAAATCCCCAAATTGGCGAATTGTTCAAAGGAGGATTTTGTTGATTTTGAAGCAATTGGTTAGTAATCTTGCTTAAGAATTGTAATTGGTGATTAAAGAGTGCAAATGGAACTTTGTTTGGATTGAAATGGAAGATGGGTGAGGAATACCTCTTTTGGGCGAATTGTGTAGAAAGGGGTTTGTGGATTTTGATGCAATTGGTTAGTAATGTTGGTTAAGAAATGAAATTGAGGATTAGTGTGATTAAGTAGAAGCTTGAATGGTTTGATTTGGAGGTGTGGTGAAAAATTGGTTAAGGGTCAAAATGTTCAAATGAAACTTTTTCTATGATAAGGTTGTGCGTTGGTTGGTTTGAATCCTAAATTGCTATTGTGTATGGAAATAGGTTCATGATGGTGTTTGAAACATCATTTTCGGACAACGGTGGGAAAAGTTAGGTTTAAGTGGGTTTTAGGAAAGGCGTCCGGAATGTGGGTTTAAGGGTTGAAATGGGTTTAGTGGTGTATAATTAACAATGTTCGAGGCTCGGTTTGTAAAACCGAGCTTTCGTGGAATTTTAGGGAAAGTGCGGGTTTGTGCGGAAATTGTTTTACGGGGTTTGTTTGGATGTGTTCGATCCAACTATGGTTGTGCTGACTTGATTACGTGTTGGTGGAGTAGCGCGGACCCGTAGGAGCCAAGTTGTGCATTTCGGGTCGGGAGTCGGGATTTTCCGAGTTTTGGGCTGCGGCGGCGCTTACGAGGTAAGGGCTTAATTTGGTAAAATGTACGTTTGTTACTGCTCCATATATGTTATAAGGTATGATATCTCTGTTGTGTTTGTATGTTTTATTTATATGTTCTGATTCTGTGGCGAGGCCCGTATGGTTGGAGTGACCACGGGTGCTCCTTGGTTCTGTTCTGCGTATCCGCACCGGGAGTGCCGATACTTCTGTTCCGTGACCTACGGCGGTTTGGGGATCGCGACCCGGCCGATGCCGTGCTATACATTGCATTACGATCTGTATATTGACCTCTGTTGAGGGCTGTAACGTAGTCGTTACGGCGGTTGGACGCGTCGTTGGATTCCGATTTACGTTATGCTTTATGTTCATATGTACATGCATATCTTTGTGATATTCTGCTTTTGCGAGTTCGGATTGTTGCCACGTGGGCAAAGCGCACTTTTACCTTAAGCCCTTATCGGGTCCTTTCGAGGACTCACCCCTTTTATCTGTTTACCACTTTCAGGCCGTCGACAAGCAACCGGCGGAGTAGTGATTCGCGGTGCTTCCTTCATTTTGAGGTTGGGTTGCGGCGGCGGTACCACGTGCGGAGGTCGCTTGATTCGCGCTAGGTATTTATAGGATTTTGTCTACCGGCTCTGTGGTATGTGCATGCATTTAGATCAGATCATGTAATTTGTAAATGTTGCATAACTTGAGATGTATTACATTACATGTCTGTTTTACGAGTCGTGGCGGAGCCCGACATGCCTATAGTAGATTTGGTTTATCTCAGACTTAGTGCTTCTGTGTTGATGGCGATAATTGATGTTAGCATACCATGAAGTGGATGTGTGGTAGAAGTAAGATTGTTAAGCATGCTTGCCTTGTATGAGTTATAGGTTGCTAGTTGTTACTCAACGATTCTGGGATTCGAGCTCGATGCTCCGTTGCCGCGTTTTCCGCCGTAATTCCTGTTTCCGACGTCGCGGCCGGCTCCGCCTCCGCAACCGGGCGGGGTGGCCGTGACAAGTTGGTATCAGAGCAGGTCGGGTCGAAGTGACCCAAGAGGTAAAGTGTGGTTAGTTAAAGTATGGGTTGTGGAAGGCAAGTCATGCTAGTTCATGGGTAAGCTTTACAAGTAATGACTTGAAGGGCGAGCTCTTGGTTTACACCTCGTGCAGGTGGTTGATGCGAGCACGATCAACTCCTTATTTGAACCATTTCGGAATGCGTGTGGAGCGGTGGCGGTTCTTTGGAGCATTATGGAAGGTGTGGGTGATACATGAAGTGATTTCGTGATTATAAGCATGATCGATTCTATGTTAAGGATTATTATTTAGTTTGGGATTACGAAAGAATCCTTGCATCATGCATTGCATTACACTACAAAGCCATAAAATCTCAGCTTTGCTAGCTTTAGGAAGAGAAAGTTTATTATTGGGATTATATGGTTTTGGGTTGATCCATTTTCAGGTATGGCTAGAACACGCCGCCGGCGTGGCGAGAACCGGAGGGTAGGGACCGGGATCCCACACCTCCGAGGGCTAGAAGGCGGGTTCGAGTAACCCGGGGCACTGGCAGTCACACTCACTCCCGAGTGATCAGCGAGTTGAGGACCCGCTCACGATATACTACAGTGTTGGGTCGAGTTCGCGATTCGAGTACCGTAGTACCAGCCCAGCGGATTCGAGGGGCGGCGGGGCACGGGGAGGGCCGGACAGGCCACGGGCGGAGGCAGCCGGTACAGAGGTGGGCAGCGGCCACCTCGGTCGCAGTCAGCGAGGATAGTGATTCTGAGGAGGGAGATCTGCGCAGTGCTGAGAGTTCTCGTCGGTCCCACCACCGACGGGAAGAGCTGAGATGCCAGTCTAATGAGATCAGACTTCTGGAGCGGTTTCAGCGTTTGAACCCCCCGAGGTTCAACGGCCGTGGAGGACCTGAGGCGGCTGAGGCATGGTTTGCGGGGGTTGACAAGCTCCTTGGGAGGCTACACCTTCCATCTGAGGTTAGAGTTTCTTTGGCCACGTTCAATCTGCAGGACAGTGCAGATCATTGGTGGAGGAGCCTCCAGGGCCGTCTGAGAGCCGAGGCAGCACGTGATGGGGGGCATGATTCGGACGACACGGGAGCGGTTGCTTACTACTTCCATCAGCGATACATTGGGGATCTTTGTCGGGGACCTCCGTCGAGCACGGTTTGATGACACAGGCGAGGCACGGGACCGTTAGTGAGTACTGGCGGGAGTTTGACCGATTGGTCCGCTATGTGCCGCAGATATTATGGCATGGAAGCGGGAGAAGGTCAAGCGGTTCATCCGCCGCTTGCGTCTGAGTATCGGTGGGCTTTGAGACCTCTGGACATCACTTCCTACCACGAGGCATGCGAAGGCCCAACTCCTCGGCGAGGAGGTTGAGAGTCGGTACCTACCGCACCGATCCGGTGATAGAGGAGGGCTTACGCACGGCGAGGTTCAGCGAGATCTTCGAGGGAGAGTCGGGGACAGCGAGACTACGCCGGTATCCCGACTTGTGCGAGTTGTGGCGGGCAGCACCCGGCCGGCCATGTTACCGCGATCGGGCGATGTCGAGATGTGGGGCCAGTGATCATTGGATTCGTGATTGTCCTTTGACAGGTCGGGATCGGCGTACTACGCGTCCGCAGCCTCGGTTTCAGCCCAGCGCACCCGGGCGCGGTTCGCGAAGGCGGATCGAGGCCATCACGGCCGCGAGGCAGCCGTACCAGCCACCCCCTCCGCCACAGCGGCTGGAGTAGGGCGTGTATTCCGGGTGGAGCGGGGTGAGTCATCGCGGCGTGAGCCTCCACCACGGCAGCCGCGGCGGGGCGGGTGTTTCGGATCGAGCGGGAGAGACTTCGCGGCGTGGGGCGCTCCAAGGTACTTTACTTGAACGATACTCCTGTTCGTGCATTGTTTGATCTTGGGCGTCTGTTTCGATTGTGGCACAAAAGTGTGTCGAGTCTCTCCACGACTACCGGTGGGCTTAGGCGTCTTCATGGTGAAGGCGGTGGGAGTCGATTTACGCTTTCAATGAGATGAGTGCGGGGCTGCGTGCTATCCATTGGCGATCACCGGATTATGTCGAGATCTGCTGGTGTTGAACACACGAAGTATGGCGTTATTCTTGGGATGGACTGGCTGTCAAGAATTCCGTGCATATTATTTGTGCCGGCCGTAGTATTACGGTTTACGGAGAGGTGTTACCCTCTCGAGTTCGATTGGGACGAAGGCGGTCGGGACGGCATGGAGCTGCGGAGTTACGGATCGAGTCCCGATAGTGGATTGAGAGGAGTACTACGGTCGAACACGTCGATACTCGGTTGGAGCCGGATAAGATTCCGGTTGTCCGGGATTTTCCGCGGTATTTCCGGAGGATTTGCCGGGATGCCACCAGAGCGGGAGGTCACGTTTGAGATCGATTGCAACCCGGTTGTACTCCCATTTCCATTCCACCTTATCGGATGCCGATAGTGGAAATGGTGGAGCTGAAGAAGCGATTAGAGGAAGCTGCAGGAGAAGGGCTTCATCCGCCCGAGCACTTCACCATGGGGTGCTCGATTACATTTGTTAGGAAGAAGGATGGGTCGCTCCGATTGTGTATCGATTATAGGCGGCTGAAACGCCATCACCATCAAGAACAAGTACCCATTGCCGAGGATCGACGATCTCTTTGATCAGGCGAGAGGTGCGAAGATCTTTTCAAGATCGATCTGCGATCGGGGTACTTTCGATTCGCAGTGAAGGAGGACATTCCGAAGACAGCTTTCCGTGCAGCGGTATGGGCACTATGAGTATACGGTGATGCCGTTTGGTTTGACTAATGCACCGGCTGCGTTTATGGATATGATGAGCGAGTGTTCGGCCGTATCTGGACTCATTTGTGGTAGTGTTCATCGATGACATTCGATTTACTCTCGGGATGAGGATTTACAGGAGCATCGAGGATTGTTGCAGACACTTTGGGAACACCACTTTACGCTAAGTTCTCAAAGTGTGACTTCTGAATCCGAGAGGTGTCTTTTAGGGCATATCATCGGTGAGCACGGTTTGGCGGTGGATCACGAGAAAGTTAAGGCGATGCAGAGTGGAAGCGGCCAACCTCGATGCGGGAGATCGGGAGTTTTACGGGGTTAGCAGGCTACTACCGACGGTTTGTGCGAGGTTTTCCGTTTTGGCTTCCCGCTTACGCGGTGACCAAGAAGGGCAGCCGTTTGTATGGGACAGAGAAGTGCGAGGAGAGTTTCCGAGGCGAAGCGGCGGCTGACCAGTGCGCTGATCTTGACTCTACCCGACCCGAGCTTGCCGTATGTGGTCTATACAGACGCATCTAGGTCGGGGTTAGGATGTGTGTTGATGCGGGAGCGGAATGTGATAGCTTATGGGTCGAGGCAGTGCGACCGCATGAGCGAGAACTACCGACACACGATCCGGAGTTGGCCGCGGTGATTTATGCGTTGAAGCAATGGAGGCACTACCTACTCGGCAGCAAATTTCAGATTTTCACAGATCATAAGAGTCTGAAATATCTGTTCACTCAGAAGGAGTTGAACATGAGGCGGCGCAGGTGGCTCGAGTACATCAAGGACTACGATTGCACCATCGAGTACACCGAGGGCAAAGGTAATACAGTGGCCGATGCTCTGAGTAGGAAGTACACTGGGGTTGTCAGAGGTGGCAGTGCTGAGGATCGGACTGAGGAGACTGATCTAGTGTGCCTGTGGCACCGGTGGGAGCACTTGGGAGCGAGGCTCGGGTATACACTTTGACCATTCGTTCGGAGTGGTTGGGACAGAGTGCGAGAGGCACGGGAGAGGGATCCGGAGGCTGAAGAGGCTGTCCGGAGAGGACAAAGGGGCACTTGCTACCAGCGTTTGATGCAGAGGCTCTGTATTTGAGAGATCGGTTGTATGTGCCGAGGATCGAGCACTACGGGATGAAATTGACGGAGGCACATTCGAGTCGATTGAGCATTCATCCCGGTAGTGAGAAGATGTATCAGGACTTGCGTACCCATTTACGGTGGCGGGTATGCGGAGACACATTGCCACACATGTGTCTAAGTGTGCCACTTGTCGGCGGGTGAAGGTGGAGCATCGAAACCGGCGAGGGCGTTACTGAGACTTTGCCCATTCCGGTCGGGAAGTGGGGCAACATCACGATGGATTTTACCGCACTACCCACGACCCGGTCTCACCACGATGCCATCTGGGTTATCGTGGACCGCTTGACGAAGTGTGCTCACTTTCTCGCGATCCGGATGACAGACTCTGGAGAAGCTTGCCCATCTCGTATATCGAGAGAGATTGTGCGGTTACATGGAGTACGAGACTCCATTGTGTCGATCGGGATCCGCGTTTCACCGCACATTTCGGGGCGCCTTTCATAAGGCATGGGCACGCGACTCCATCGAGTACAGCTTACCATCCCCAAACCGACGGTCGATGGAGCGGGTGATTCAGATTCTGGAGGATATGTTGCGGAGCTGTACTTTGGATTTCGGAGGATTGGGACAAGCGATTGCCGTTGGTAGAATTTTCATATAATACTTGATTATCAGTACCATCGGCATGGCACCGTTGAGGCGCTGTATGGGACGGCGGTGCATGACACCGCTTTGTTGACCGAGGCGTCGCGAGATTGAGCTGGGTCCCGAGCTCATTGAGAGACCACCGCAAAGATCAAGTTGATTCGGGCGCGGTTGAAGACCGCGACGACCGCACCACCTCATATGCGAGCAGGCAGCGCGAGACTTGGAGTTTGAGGTGGGCGGCAGTTTGGCTGAAGGTGGCGCCGATTCGGGGGACAGTCGGATTCGGCGAGACGGGGTAAGTTAGCCCCAGGTATATCGGACCGTCACGAGATTACGGAGCGGATAGGCGGATTGGCCTACTGAGTTAGCTCTACCTCCGAGCATGTCTGCGGTGCTGGCGTTTTCACGTCGGTATGTTGAAGAAGTGCATCACGGATCACTGTGCGAGCGATTCCGGTGGAGGAAGTTCGGTGGAGCCTGATTTGTCATATCGGGAGGTACCGGTGCCTTTACGGGACGCGATACTCGGAAACTCGGAGCAAGTTGATTCCCATGGTCAAGGTACGGTGGTCACATCATACGGACCGAAGGCGACTTGGGAAACCGAGCGAGGACATCGAGAGCGATACCCCGGCGGTATCGGCGTTTGATGCCCCTCTTGGAGGACCAAGAGTCCTAAGGGGAGGATGTTACGGTCACCCGGCGGGTTGCGGCCGGGTGACCCGAGCTCGGTTTTAACTGCGGAGTCACGTTTTCGGCGTTCAGACGGCTCCCGAGCCCTATCCGAGTATCATTTTGGCGAACCCCTCCGTATCGAGGTCGTGTGGGTCCCCGGACGTTTCGCCGAAAATATTTTTGGCGCGGGGGTTGTCGGGAGTCGCCTCGGGGCGTACAGCGGGCTCGGTAGCACTCTCGAGATCTCAGTTTGGGAAGCCGTTTGCAGTTTTGGAGTCGTGGAGGCGTCCGGAGGTGGTTGTGGAGTTTAATGTTTGGGGCCGGGACGTTCGGTTCGGCGACTCCGGGGCTCGGGGCGGGAATCCCGGGGCTCGGGATGGAAATTTTCTGACGGCTTTGGGGTAAGTTGTGTTTTAATTTAATATGGAATTTATGGGTATTTTTATAGAATTTGGAGTGACGGAGTTTCGGTTCGGAGTTGACACGCTCATGGCGTCGGGTTTTGGTTCGGGTTCAGCGAGCTCGGTAGGACACTCCGGAAAGGTAAATGAATTTCTGAAAAATGTTCTGTGAATGTTATAATATTTTGAAGGTTGTGTCCAAGTTTCGTTAATTTTGGAATTCGGTAATTATTTTTGGGCAAAAAGAATTGGAACTTTCGGAAAAATTGGGAGTTAATTGGCAAATGGGTGCAAAATTAATAATAGAGAGTATGGGCTGCAGCAGACTTTCGGCAGCAAGTGGGGAGGATTTGGGACACTTGTCCATTTATCATTTAAGTTGGAAAAGAGAAGAAATATATAAGAGGATAATTAGTAGGAAAATACAAAAAATTTCATTTCATTCTTCTTCTTTCTTTCTTCTCTGCCGCCATAGCTATCTCCTCCCAAGCTCCATGTGCTTCATCATTCCTTGCTTAAAACTTCAAGGTTTTGGGTTCCAAAGATTGGTAAGCTTCCATCTTTCTTCTCTTTTGTAGTTGATTTCATAAAATGGTGAAGAAAAGAGAGTTTTCAAGCTTTGTGTTTACTCTTGTCAACATGCTAGAGTAATCCTCTCCCTCCCATCTTTTAGTATGTTGTTCTTGGGCTTGAGGGGAGTAGGAATCTATGGTTAGATGTTGGAAAATTTCATGGATGAAGAAACCCTAAGGAGGCCGAATTATTGGGGATTTTTCCAAAATTGTGTGTGTTTGTTTTCTTGAATCATGCTTTAAGTATGTTGTTCCTAGCATGGTTCTAAGATTATCTATGGTTTTAATTTGATGAAAAGCATGCTAGGGAAGAAATCCCCAAATTGGCGAATTGTTCAAAGGAGGATTTTGTTGATTTTGAAGCAATTGGTTAGTAATCTTGCTTAAGAATTGTAATTGGTGATTAAAGAGTGCAAATGGAACTTTGTTTGGATTGAAATGGAAGATGGGTGAGGAATACCTCTTTTGGGCGAATTGTGTAGAAAGGGGTTTGTGGATTTTGATGCAATTGGTTAGTAATGTTGGTTAAGAAATGAAATTGAGGATTAGTGTGATTAAGTAGAAGCTTGAATGGTTTGATTTGGAGGTGTGGTGAAAAATTGGTTAAGGGTCAAAATGTTCAAATGAAACTTTTTCTATGATAAGGTTGTGCGTTGGTTGGTTTGAATCCTAAATTGCTATTGTGTATGGAAATAGGTTCATGATGGTGTTTGAAACATCATTTTCGGACAACGGTGGGAAAAGTTAGGTTTAAGTGGGTTTTAGGAAAGGCGTCCGGAATGTGGGTTTAAGGGTTGAAATGGGTTTAGTGGTGTATAATTAACAATGTTCGAGGCTCGGTTTGTAAAACCGAGCTTTACGTGGAATTTTCCGGGAAAGTGCGGGTTTGTGCGGAAATTGTTTTACGGGGTTTGTTTGGATGTGTTACGATCCAAATATGGTTGTCTGACTTGATTACGTGTTGGTGGAGTAGCGCGGACCCGTAGGAGCCAAGTTGTGCATTTCGGGTCGGGAGTCGGGATTTTCCGAGTTTTGGGCTGCGGGCGGCGCTTACGAGGTAAGGGCTTAATTTGGTAAAATGTACGTTTGTTCTGCTCCATATATGTTATCAGGTATGATATCTCTGTTGTGTTTGTATGTTTTATTTATATGTTCTGATTCTGTGGCGAGGCCCGTATGGTTGGAGTGACCACGGGTGCTCCTTGGTTCTGTTCTGCGTATCCGCACCGGGAGTGCCGATACTTCTGTTCCGTGACCCTACGACAGTTTGGGGATCGCGACCCCAGCCGGTCCCGTGCTATACATTGCATTACGATCGTATATTGACCTCTGTTGAGGGTCCGTAACGGTCGTTACGGCGGTTGGACGCGTCGTTGGATTCCGATTTACGTTATGCTTTATGTTCATATGTACATGCATATCTTTGTGATATTCATTTTGCGAGTTCGGATTGTTGCCACATGGGCAACCGCACTTTTACCTTAAGCCCATCGGGTCCTTTCGAGGACTCACCCCTTTTATCTGTTTACCACTTTCAGGCCGTCGACAAGCAACCGGCGGAGTAGTGATTCGCGGTGCTTCCTTCATTTTGAGGTTGGGTTGCAGCAGCAGTACCACGTGCGGAGGTCGCTTCAGATTCCGCGCTAGGTATTTATAGGATTTTGTCTACCGGCTCTGTAGCTGTAACTGCATGCATTTAGATCAGATCATGTAATTTGTAAATGTTGCATAACTTGAGATGTATTCTGTTCTGTCTGTTTTCTGAGTCGTGGGCGGAGCCCCGACATGCCTATAGTAGATTTGGTTTATCTCGGACTTAGTGCTTCTGTGTTGATGGCGATAATTGATGTTAGCATACCATGAACTGCATGTGTGGTAGAAGTAAGATTGTTAAGCATGCTTGCCTTGTATGAGTTATAGGTTGCTAGTTGTTACTCAACGATTCTGGGATTCGAGCTCGATGCTCCGTTGCCGCGTTTTCCGCCGTAATTCCTGTTTCCGACGTCGCGGCCGGCTCCGCCTCCGCAACCGGGCGGGGTGGCCGTGACACCCTTTGGACTCTTGGTCCTCCAAGAGTTGTCTCAACAACTCGTACTCATCCGAATACTTACTCATCATGTCCTGCTCCGTCTCCCAAGTTGCTTCCCGATCCGAATGATGTGACCACTGAACCTTGATCATCGGAATCGACTTGTTGCGGAGCCTTCGAATATCTCTGGTCAGAAAAGCTATCGGTACCTCTCGGTAGGATAGATCCGGCTCTAGCTCAATTTCCTCCACCGGAATGGTCTGACTGGCATCCAAGATGCACTTCTTGAGCATGCTAACGTGGAAAACATTATGCACACCTGACATGATCGAAGGCAAGGCCAATCTGTATGCAACCCTGCCTATATGCTCCAGAATCTCGTAAGGACCAATATATCTCTGGGCTAACTTGCCCCGTCTGCCAAATCGAACTGTCCCACGAGTCGGTGCAACCTTCAGCCAAACTCTGTCTCCCACCTCAAACTCCAGATCTCGTCATCTCTTGTTGACGTATGAGGTGGTCCTGTCATTTGCGGCCTTAATCCGCATCTGAATCAGACGGATCTTCTCTGTCATCTCCTCTAAAAGCTCAGGACCGATAGTCATCCTATCTGATAGCTGTTATTGTAGGAGAACTCTACTAACAGCAAGTGCTTATCCCAATGTCCCCCGAAGTCCAAAACACAACTCCTGAGCATATCCTCGACAATCTGAATAACTCTCTCTGACTGCCCATCTGTCTGAGGATGGTATGTTGTACTCAGGTGAAGTTGCGTGTCTAGAGTCTTGTGAAAGGCATTCTAGAACCTCACGGTAAATCGTGGGTCCCTGTCGGATACAATGGAGTCCGGTACTCCATGTAATCGCACGATCTCCCGAATATACAACTGGGCAAGCTTCTCCAGCGAGTCCGTCACTCACATCGGAAGAAAGTGTGCGCACTTGGTCAGTCGGTCGACTATAACCCAGATAGCATCATGATGCATTTTGGTCGGAGGTAGACCAGTCAGGAAATCCATCGTAATATTACCCCACTTCCTGACAGGAATAGGTAGAGTCTGCAGTGTACCTGCTGGTTTCTGATGCTCTACCGTGACACGCTGACAAGTTGCACACCTCGCCACGTAGCCAGCTATGTGTCTCCGCATCCCTGGCCACCAGAAGTGAGATCGAAGGTCATGGTACATCTTCTCACCTCCGGGGTGGATGCTCAAACTGCTGGAGTGCGCCTCTCCCAAGAGTCGTTCTCGAATCGACAATTCATCCGGTACATAGAGGCGACTTCTGAAGTACAACAATCCCTGCTTGTACTCGAAGAATGGTTGCAAGGCTCCTTTGTCCTCACCCGAGAGCTTCTTTAACCCTGCGTCTTTGTTCTGCGCCTCTCGGATCTCGGTCAACCAATCCGACTGAATAGTCAAAGTGTTAACCTGAGCTTGCTCCCACTGTTCCCACTGATGCCACAACATCATCAGATCCGATCCCATTCTCGACGCATCAGTGTAGATCACGTAAGGTAGTGTCGGGTCCGGTTGGCTCAGAATCGGTGCGTGTGTCAGCAACCGCTTGATTTCCCCAAAGCTGTCCTCGCAAGCTGACGACCAAACAAACGGCTGACCCTTCTTGGTCAACTGAGTGAACGGCGATGCTAGTATGGAGAATCCTGGTACAAATCTGCGGTAGTACCCTGCCAAATCCAGGAAGCTCCGTATATCATTGACTGTTCGTGGCTGCCTCCACTCCTTAACTGAGTTGGTCTTCTCTGGGTCCACTGAAATACCGTGCTCTCCAACAATGTGACCCAGAAAAGCCACTTCCCGTATCCAGAAGTCATATTTAGAGAACTTAGCGTACAGCTGGTTGTCCGCAAGTGTCTCCAGTACAGTCCTCAGATGTTCTTGATGTGATTCCTCATCGGGAGACTAGATAAGAATGTCGTCGATGAAGACTATCACAAAGGAATCCAGATACGGGCGGAACACTCGTTGCATCAAATCCATAAATGCAGTTGGTGCATTCGTCAAACCAAATGCCATTACTGTACACTCGTAATGCCCAAACCGAGTACAAAAGGCTGTCTTGGGAATATCTTCGTCCCTGATGTGGAGTTGAAAGTAGCCCGACCGTAGGTCGATCATAGAGAACACCTTAGCTCCCCTGAGCTGGTCAAACAAATCATCGATCTTGGGAATCGGATACTTGTTCTTAATGGTGATGGCATTCAGTTGCCTAAAGTCGATACAGAGTCGGAGAGTCCCGTCCTTCTTCCTAACGAACAAAACTGGGGCTCCCCAAGGTGAAGTGCTCTGGCGGATAAATCCCTTCTCTAAAAGCTCTTCGAGCTGCTTCTTCAGTTCAGCTAGCTCCACGATCGGCATCCGGTAGGGAGGGATGGAGACCGGAGCTGATCCCAGCTGTAACTGAATTTCAAAAGTAATCTCCCGCTCTGGTGGCATCCCCGGTAGCTCCTCCGGAAAAACATGAGGAAAGTAACGAACTACAGGAATCTTGTCTAACTCTATGCGCGTATCTGTAGCGTTAAGGCCGAAATACTCCTCCTCTTCTACCGCTGGAAAGTGCTCCAGAATGCTCAGCTCCATACTCTACTCCACTGGTTCTGCTGGATAGCCAATCGGTACCACTTCCCCAGAAAATAGAATCTGTCGTCTGGCACAGTCGATCCCCACATCATGCTGCGACAACCAGTCCATTCCCAGAGTCAATGCAGAAGCAACAAAAGCGGTAGAGAAACACGAAGACAATGAGTATCAGATTCGAGCAAAAGAGCAAGGGGAGTAACAGAATATCAAGCGACGGAGAATTCGGGCAAAAGGGCGAGAATGCAAAGAGTAGAAAGCCGCGAACACGCAGGCTATTTATAGGCCCAACCCTAACGGAGAATTCGGGCAAAAGGGCGAGAATGCAAAGAGTAGAAAGCCGCGAACACGCAGGCTATTTATAGGCCCAACCCTAACGACGCCGAAACGTCGCCTCAAACAGAGGACCAGTCCCCACGAGGCGCGTGTCAGGAATCAATAACAGTAGGAAACGTTTGTCCTATCGTCATAATGACTGTTGCCCAATGGTCGACTTTGAGCCAAAACGCGGAGTACAGGACCCTGCCCATACTCCGCCTCTAGGAGGAGGCACCTTGGTACACTACACAAGCAAATGCCCCCTCACGTCTCGCCCCTCGCGTCATCATCAGCAGCAACAAAGGAAACGCACCGCGATACCACCGCATCTCACGAAGGCTATCAGGGGAGCTTCGTGCCTAATGGCTTCGCTAGGACCTCGCGGGTTCGCATCTCATGGCTTCGCCAGACAGGGTCTTCACACCTCTTGGTCTTCACCATCCAACACTTAGCAACATCACAGACTGAGGAAGCTGGGAACGGTCATCCCCATGACCTACCCACGTTCTCCATTACACCTCCAGTCTTCCACTACTCTGGAACTTGGGGGAGCACTCCACTACTCCGGATCATAGGACAACCGCTACCTCAGCGCCTCCTATAAAAGGACGGCTTAGGAAAGGTACACCCTATCTACACACCCCCACTCCTCTTTCTGCTCCTTAGTATTCCATTTTTACATCTTGCAGATTACTCTGAAGCCTCACATCGTCGTTCTTACCATCTCTTCAACCATTCGAGTATCTGGAAGCCCAGTCCCATCAAGGAACCAGGCTATCATGGAAAACCCGAGCTGGCTGAGTGGTCCACTGAATTGGTGGTGGTGCAATTGGTAGTCTCTGTGGTGGATCTCTCAAGACCCCTGTGCTATGCCACGACCCTGAATAGCCCTGGTCTGTCCTTGCAGATGTCCCACCGGCTAAATTCGAACGCCCTGTGTCTGATTCTGCGGGAAATCCTTGATCCAATGATCTGACGCCCAGCATCTCAGGCACTATCCTGATGTTCTGCAGCAAGACCTGCTCGGTCCCTGCTACTATCTTTGGCCCTGCTGGCCTGAAGACCTCCCGACACTCTAGGGTTGAGAAGATGTGCCTCCTGATCCGGTCATCTTTGTCTCTAGGAGAAGGGCCTTCTGAATGGCCTCATGATAGACAGAGATGCTGAGCGCAATCAGGTGCTCTCTGATCTGCGGGTGCAGGTCCCTGATAAACTTCCTCGTCTTCTCCCGCTCGGAGGAATCGAAATAGGAGGAGTAACAGATGAGCTGGTTGAACTCCAGCTCATACTCAGTAACCGTCCGGCTGCCCTGAGTGATCGCATCAAACTCTGCCTGTCGGCGCTCCTGAATGGCGTACCCCAACCATCTCTCGTGAAACAAACAGGAGAACTCCTCCCAAGTCATCCCCGGGTCAGTGCGCATCATCTCCCTGTACTGTGTCACCCTGTCTGATCTGCGGGCGCAGGCCCCTGATAAACAAAAGTTACTGCTGGACCCGAAGGCTTGCACTAGAGTTTTGAGGGCCTTCCTCTCACTTTTGGCTCTTTCCTCCTTTGGCGAAGTTGTAGCCAAGACGTAAATGAAGATTTTCTCTGAAGACACCAAGAGCTAATTCGGTATTTTTCTAGGGCATAAAGGCTGTGGACGTCGGACGAAATTTCTGGGCAGCAAGGAGGAGAAGGGTGCTCTCTTACCCCCTTTTTTTTCTTTCAAGTGTTGGAAGAAAAGAGCTGAAATGAAATGAATGGTAGAGAGAGGGAGAGAGATCCTGTTAACAAAGGGAAAGGGAAGGGGACAAGGGTTCTTACCCAAAGTAAACCTTGGTTAGGGTGAGGTGTGTAAGAGTGGACAAGCTTGTAAGGGTTTGTCTCCCTTTTAACCTCTACCATTATCCACTAATTACAATCAACCCAAAAAAGAAAATATCTACAAATCCTAACCCAAAAGAGCTGGCCCAATAAGGAAAAGCCCAACAAGATTTTCCAATTTTTTTCCTTCCCGGTGACCATTTTGCCCTCTGAAACTGATTTTCGGCAAAACGTCCCGGAACTCCGTAAATGTTGTCTAACACGTAAAACACTTATAATTATCACCAAAATAACTCCAAAATACCGAATTCCATTAATTAATCACATTCCAATAGTAACCCAATATTTACAGAATTTGAATTTTTGATCGAAACTCAACAGAAAATTACAGAACGTCGGGGTGGGTGTAACAGGTAGTCTCGGTAGAGGTTATAGTCTGCTTTCTGATTCTGGATTTATGCTACGTATACCATATGAGTTTTCTCACAGTTAACTTATCTCTCTCTTCTGTTTGTGTGTTAGCAGCAGCAGCAGCGGTATGTGTGGGAATCTTCTGATCTCGGAGTTTCTCCTAGATTCCGCACTTAGGTATTCTGGGGTTTTCCCTTGTCGGCTCTGTAGATGTATGTGCATGCATGCCATTTGTTGGATCATGTTATGTATCTTAGATACATTCTGCTTTTGTATACATATCTTGAATATTCTGTATGACCGGGGACTCGCCCATGTTAGTGGAGGGCGGGACCCGTGATGTGATCATATTGTGATGGATCAAACATATATTGTATCGGTATGATTCTGTTGAGCTTATGTATGATGTTATCCATGAACTGTATGTTTGGTGATGGTAGAGTGCTCGCCTATTTCAGTGGGGCGGTGTCACGACCACCCCGCCCAGTTGCGGAGGCGGGGCCGGCCGCGACGTTCGGAAGCGGAAGCTACGGCGGATAGCGCGGTAACGGTACTACCGAAACCCGCTACGTGCAGTGGTCCCATGACCCGGCCCGCAATAACAGAATGGTCGTACTACGACCTGCAACCTACAGAACACATATATGACAAGTATACAATGCAACTTAATAAACAAACATGCAGTTCACGGAATACCAAACATTGATCATCACAACAGAACACAGAAACCCTGAACCCACAAAAACACTGAACTCATTTCATAACATATCCAGTATGGCAAGTCGGGGCTCCGCCCTCGACTCGAGAAAGGCAGTCTGAGAACCAACACATATTCCAGAATATAATACAAAATCATGATCTAATATACATGCATGCAACTACACCTACAGAGCCACCAAAGTAAACCCTAGAATACCTAGGTGCGGAATCAGAAGCCTCTTGCTCAAGGATTCCCGCACGTGGTACTGCTGCTGCAACCGAAACCCCAAACGTGACAGAAGCACCGCGGATGTCTACTCCGCCGGTTGCTTGTCAGGACGGCTTTGAAAGGTGGTAAACAAATAAAAGGGTGAGTCCTCGGAAGGACCCGGTGGCTGAGGTAAGATATAGTTTGCCCAGTGGCAACAAGTGAACTGCAAAACAGAATAACACAAGAGTATACATGTACATATATAAACATAAGGCGTAAAGTGAATCGAAATCCCAACACATGCGGTCCAACCGGCCCCTGAAAGCAGCAGCCCTCTCAAGAGGTCGAACATACATAACGAGAAAACACGGTACGGTGGGGTCATGATCCCCAAATGTCGTAGGTCACGAAGTATATCGGCACCCCGGTGCGGATATACAGAATGTCGGCACCCTCGGTGCGGACACGAGCAATGTCGGCACTCCCGGTGCGGATACGCAGAACAGAACCAAGGAGCACCCGTGGCCTCTAAGACCATCCGGGTCTCGTCACAGAACAGAACACATACACATGTAAATATAAACAGAAATATCATCACCTGATACAGATACACAGAATAGAATAGGAACCCGGGTCCTCCAAGGCCATCCGGGCCTTGAGACAGAACAAACATACATCTTACAATGTGACGGGTCTCGGGGTCACCGAACCACCGTCCTCGCCCGGGACCCGCCTCAACCAACCCCGATATACATGCAATTATTCCCAGAATGCATAACGAGAGAAGTTGAGCCCTTACCTCGAAAACGACTCATGATACAAACCCGGGAAATCCGGCTCACGGCCCGAAATGTGACAACGCGCCTTTTAAGGTCCCGCACAACTCCACCAATGTAGAAACACACTGAACAACCACAATCCAGTCAGAACTCACCAAAACAGACCCCCTGAAACCAAACCTGCACAATCCCGCACTTTCCCGCAAAAATCCACAGGAAGCTCGGTTTCACGAACCGAGCTAGAACATTTTTACTTATACATTCATAAACACAACCAAACCTTTAAATCATACCTTCTTCCCAAATCGCTCACACAAGTCCGAATCGAAATTCTCGTTCGGCAGATCCGGTCTGCAAATTTGGCAGAGTTTCACCGCACTTCCGACTACCCCCTGTCCACATATGATCCATGAATCTGAGAATACACATTCAGAATTCACAAAATTGACTCACAACAAAAGCGCAAAAAATGGGGCTCGGACAGGGAAAAACGGCTTTTTACATACGGCTTTTTCAACGAAATCTGAACCGTACAAAATGTATAACTCTTTGCTCTGATCAATAATATACCCTTACCTTAGTCAAATCAAGCACGAAGTTGAGTTTCTATTCAAAATTTCAGAACAATATTGGCAGCACTTCTACAAAGATTCAGCTCACACTCCTGACACAAAAGACGTAATAGAAGGTGCAAGGAACACTTAGGAACCATAAAATCAACCATAGGAGAATTTCCATAAATGTGGAGCAATTTTCAGAAGCTCACGGTTTCCAACCGGAGCTACAATCACAAAAACCGATTTATAAGGAGTTAATTATTTCTCCTAAGGATCGATTTACCCAACTGACCTTCAAGATTTTGGTGAGAAATTGAGAAATCTCAAAATGCTTCTTAAGCTCGGCGATGGTGCAGAGAGGAAGAAAGAAGAAGAAGCTTGCTTCATGTTTCTAATACTATATATAATATAATATAATATTATATATATATATATATATATATATATTACTACACGACCCACACGACCTCCAAACCCGAAGGATTTCCAAAAATAATACCCAGATAAGCCTCGGGAGCTGTCTAACCGCCCAAAACCATGACCCGCAGGCCAAAACTGGAGCCCCGGGTCACCCGTGTCACAACCCGCTTAGGGTGACCGTAACAGGCGGGGCTCGCCATGGATAGTTAGGGTTTATACTGTATACTTGCCATGTTTGAGAATTGTAGGTTGTGGGTCGAAACACGACTGAAAAATATAGGTGCATAACTCTGTCTGCATACTCCGAGAGCAAAGCGTTCTCAGGCACTGGCCCTTCGAGAACGGGACTTTGCGGGCCGGGTCACGGGACCACCACACTCAGCGGGTCTCGGTTGGACCCACCGCTTCCGTTTCCGCAGCTTCGCCGCCGCTGCCGCGGGGCGGCCTCGCCTCCGCAACCGGGCACGGGCTCCCCGTGATAGTGCGTCAATCCGAACCTGACGCGAACCCGAATAAACCCGACCCTGGAACACGAAGCAACCCGGACCTGACCTAACCTGAAAGCACCTCCACCCGAAGTAACCCGAAACCCGAATGACCAGAACCCGAACCCGACCTGACCCGAAATAAACTCGACCCGTAGCAACCCGAAACTCGAAAGACTCGAACCCGACCTGACCCACCCGATTGAAATCCCTACATGTGACCTAACACTTGTCTATAATTGAGCTCTTCTGCTCTCGTGCTGTGTTTTACTGGCTGTTCCTTAAAGATTTAATTGTATTTGTTTTTAGGTTATCCAAAAAAGATTTGATCGTTTTATTTTAAGAGAATATTTTCACACAACTTTTATTTTTTAACCGTCAACTTATATTATCTACTCAAAAAGTTACTTTATAAGAGTATCTTATATGATAGTTTAATTACTTTGTTACCATCACACAACTTTATTTTTTAACCATCAACTTATATTATCTACTAAAAAAGTTACTTTATAAGAGTATCTTATATGATAGTTTAATTACTTTGTTACCATCAAATCTTTAATATTTTTTAATCTCCGTATTTGGCCAAATGCACAAAACAATTTGGGATGGAGGGTGCATTGTACTCCCTCCGTCCGTAAAAGATTGTCTCATTTGTTTTGTCAATTTCACAGTATTTAATCTATGATTTTTTTCCATCAATATTTAGATATTAAAATTTAAATAATTCACATTTTATTAAAATTTGCAATCCAAATTTTCTAAATATATTTCTTATGATTTTTTTTCACCGTTTACATTTGTTAAAATTTGAGTCAAATATTAAACTTTAAAACAACAAAATCAAATGAGACGATTTTTAACGGACGGAAGGAAGGAATATAAATTTAGAGACCAAAATGCAATAATAAATATATTGTTGTGATCGCGTCCAAAAAAATATTTGTTCTTACAGAAAACTAAATTTACTCATACATATGGCCTTAATTGACTTTCCTTACATATTTGTCGTAGTTATTCCTTATGGTCGAGGGTTTCAATGCGAGGATGCGCATTCTACCTATGGCGCACGATAGAATCTGGCGCACGATAGAATCTCTCCTATTTTTCTGGGTCCTTCCTTTCCTCGGCTATCCCTGCTCTTTTATCTTCTCAAGCCTCGAGCGATTCCCTCACAACGCCTCTCGTCGTAGTTCTCGCGTTGCGCGTCTCTCGTTTTCGTATCGATCGATATCCATATCGACCATCTAGGGTTTGACCTCCGGAAGGCGCCGATTTCGCCAGATTTCTGCTTTTTCGGATCTATTTTGAGGTATGGTTTGTTTTTTTCTGTAAAAATTGCGGGTTTTGGATCGTTTTTTTGGTTTTTGATGCGCTCGGTGCGTATTTTGGGTGTTTGATTGGTCTTTTTCGGTGATCTCTGATTTGATCTAAAAGTTGCATCGTTGATTTGATTCTTTTTTCGATTTCAGTTTGATCTGTAAGAAAAAAGTTGATTTTTCTGTATGATCGTCGCGTTCGTGATCTGATTCGTCTTGAATTTTGGGGGTTTTCAATTGTTTAGTGTTGGTCGTTTCGTTTTGATTAAGGGTTTCTTTTGGTAACACAATCGGATGAATTGACCGATTTCATTCGTTGATATTTTTCATCGCTGCAGAATTGAACCCGCTTTAATAACCTTTCTTTATGTTTCAGGATCTACTGCTTGAAGTAGCTCAGCGTTTCCGTACGTGGTTTTCCGTAACACGGAGGCTACAATGAGATATGATTTGGATGTAAGTCTAGTTTTTTTTTTCTCCCCTAAAGAAAAGGAGTTGAAGTTGCATGCTTTCTCTTACGGCATCGATGAGAAGGCTTTTTATCGTTTGTATTGAACTTTGTTGATGCAATGGCCGTTTTCAGGAAGTTAGAGAGTATGATGACTATGATGTGGAAGGAGAGCTCGAGGAAGATTATGGGAGCTGTGAAGAATATGAAGAAGAGGAGGAAGCAGCGGGAGAAAGGCAGCCTACACAGGAAGAACTTGAATATCTTGAGCTGAGGCAGAGACTGAAAGAATCTATCAGAAGGAAAAAGATGAAGGAAAATGCTTCTCTATCAAATGCGAAAGAGAAACAGAAGAAGTTTTCCAAAGACAAGTAAGTGACCAAGTTAGTTTTTCTGTCTTTTCTTATGTTGATGCTATTTGTTTGCAATTTGGTTTTGAGTATTTGTGTTGATTACCAAGTTAGTGAACAACATATACTTTCTTGAAACAATTGGCACACTGAAGCAGGTTGGGTTTCCTTTTGAAAATTTAATTGTGTTGCTGTGTTGGTAACTGTGGTATGTCAATGTCATCTTGTAATGTAATATTCTCTGTGATGTTTTAATAAGAAACATACTTAACTGTAGCACTGTGCTCTTGCTTTCCTGAATGTCTTATCAGGCTTTAGTGAATGTGTGTTAAATTGTCGATCTAGGAATTTGTATGTAATAGGTAGTGCAGTTTTTTTTTAAGTTCTTGTTAGTAAAGAGTATAATCTTATAGTAATTAAGTTTTAGTGGCTCTTTGCTTTCTGCTGTTTTTCTCCTTTAATTCCCTTTAGATTTATCACTGAAAGAGCGTAGTTCTATGCATGAAGGATGTTTAGTTCTCTGTTCTATAACTCTGAATGAATATGCTATAACACATCTTTTGCCTGATCTTTTTTGGCAGTTATGGCTCTTTCTTTGGTCCAGCGCAACCAATTATTGCTCAAAGGGTAATCCAGGA
The DNA here is from genome assembly GCA_024586325.1 of Stellera chamaejasme. Taxonomy (NCBI): domain Eukaryota; kingdom Viridiplantae; phylum Streptophyta; class Magnoliopsida; order Malvales; family Thymelaeaceae; genus Stellera; species Stellera chamaejasme. The sequence goes on along the minus strand of CM044981.1, from coordinate 49,398,387 downwards.
GAGCAAGTCATTGTTGGAAAATCAGCATTTGGTGGAAAAGTTGTTGAATTCCAGTCATTCGAATTCTAATGTATGCTCCACACAGGCCATTTTATTTTCATAGTTGTGGCTGCTGCATGGTTTTAGTGCTTTCTGTCATCTTGAAAGCCACGTTTTGCTTTCATGGTCTAGATCAAGCCAGCTTTGGGGTTGATGTTAATTTTTCCAGGGTGGAATATGGGATGATCTAGTTGTTGAATAAATTTGAATACTGCATCGAAAAATGGTGTTGCCAAGCTTCAGGGTGTGATTTTTGTTCACTTAAGAATATCTTAGTACTTTTTTTTGGAGGAGGTGGTGAAGTTCTGATTTGAAGATGTTGTTTATGCTATTACCTGTCTAACAATCTCTGTCATGCTTGCATCCTGATGTTGCTCTGATACATATGGGCATCACTCTTTGATGTATTGTTGGCTATACGCCTGATGAACTCAATTTTGTTTGCAGGTTAAAAAGAGTTCAGTGTCCAATGGCCAAGAAATGAAACATGCAGTGAATAATCAAAAACATAGAGGCATTAGTGAGGTAAAATGATGATACTCTTGTCTTACTATTTTGTTCTTGCATTTGCTTAGAGCTGCAAAAAAATTGAGCAGTTACTTTGATTTGTGCAGCTTAAAAGTAAAGTGGAAAAACTAAAGGTGGCAAGAGACTACTCCTTTCTGTCTGATGATACGGAGCTTCCGGTTCCCAGAAAGGAGCCTGTACCACATAGCGCTCCACGGCCAAATTATGGTATCTTGTTTCTTTTACCAGTTCGTATGGATCTTATTTTGTTGCTTTAAACATACCATTTTCATTAAGAAACTTATACAGGTTTTTAATAATGTTGAAGAGGGACGGCCTACTCAAATGGCATTAAAGAGTAGGCAACAATCTGTCAGCTGCAGTGGTCGAAATGGTCAGATGGAGAGACCTGCCGTTTCTGCAACAACCAAAGATGGTAGAAGTGGTCGGATTGTTCGTGAGGATGGGAGGCCTGTCTCATCAAATGGACAAATGAGATCATCAAATGGACAAATGAGATCATCAAATGGGCAAATGAGATCCAAGGTTTTGCCAAATAAGGCTTCTGCTGGGAGGCAAAATCTGGCAGCAATTGATTCAAAAAAGCAGCTTGCTGCAGGAAGATCAAATTTGGTAGCAGTTGATCCGAGAAAGCAGTTAATTGCCAGAAATGGTGCTGGAACAGGCCAACCCATTGCTAGTAAAGTTCCTCTTTCAAAGATGCCTTCGAAGATGGTGGAGAGGAAGTCTTCTACACCTATGGTTAGAAATCTGAATTTGAACATGCAAAGAGCACCCCCTGCAAAGATGCCAGCAGTTGATTCAAGGCAACGATTGGAGCTGAAGAAGAGACCGGTTCCAGCTTCTAAGGACAAGGTAGCTCTTAGACAACCTGCAGCATCAGTGAGACCTCAGGTAGCTTGTGCTGAATGTTCTTGTCCGTTATAGTGTATGTTCTGTATTTTCTAAAATATTTTGCAGATGGTCATATTGTTTTTCTGGAAATTGACAGAACAAGTCACTCAAGCAAGTTTCGTCACATGCTTCACAATTGGATCGACCTAGAAAAAGGCAGCATTTTGAGGATGGAGTGGATGACCCGGATGATGCACTGAATGAAATCAGGAAAATGTTCAAGTAAGGAAATATTTTCTGCCATAATGCATCTACAAACTTTTTGATGCAATTCTGTTAGCTTTCTTAAGAAGTGTGTTTTAAATTTATAAATCGGTTTTAGTTTGAGTTGTAGGATGTTCTGGAATTGGACTTGTATGCTGTCTGGTTTGTGGGTTTTAGGTTATGTTGATTGATTTAGGTAGTGAAAATTTGAACTCCAGACCAATGCATGCTTTGAAGGCTGGCATTTATTTCCCCTCATTTAAGACTTGGCTGAGGGATATCAGCAATGGTGTACAGTGGATTAGTTTTCTTGTTGGAGACTGAAACAGAAACCTCATGCATTTCCCATTATTGTCTTCTGCAGTACACAGAGATATGCCAACATCAATGATGATGATGACCTTAGTGACATGGAAGCAAATTTTGATGAGATCATGAAGGAGGAAAGGAGGAGGTAAGTACACATTAGCTACTAGTACTCCATGCTGGATTTCTTTCGTGTTCGTTGTAGAGCTTCCTTTGAAATTGTTCAAGCCAAACCTAGATGATAGCATCTGCCAGTTTTTGCATTACTTGTTCCCTTTTTGTGAACATTTTCATCCGTGTGCAGTGCGAAAATTGCTAGACAAGAAGATGATGAACAAGAACGGCTAATAGCAGAGGAGGAGCGACGGGAACGAGCGAGGAAGGCAAAGAAACGGAAGCTTGGGCACTAGATATGTAGCTTTTCTGGAGCTCCAGTTCTGAATTGGAGCTAGTGTAGTTTGTCAGATTAATTCATTTATTAGAGGTGGTTACTAGATGTAAGTTAGATTTGTGCAGGGGCATAAACAGGGCCGGGAATGTGGTCTGTCATGGAAGAAGGATGACAGTTTGGTCTTAGAATCCCAGAATTTGTTTCTTTTGGGATTCTGGTGGAGGAATCCCGTTACTTGAGGGAGAGGGGATTAGCTGGATTTACTTGTAAGTTTCGTCATTTTTCTGTAATGAAATTGAAAGTATCAATAAATAGCCCTAGTTTGTTCCACTTTGACTTTTAAATCTCTTCTTTGAGAGAATTTTCTGATGAAAGGTAAGAAAAACGAGAAGGAAAATTTACGGACTCCAAAGCATTTGGACGTGGGGATCTTGCTAGACAGCTAAGAGTACCTTAAGAGGTACCAACCCTTATCTGGGTGGTGGTAGACGTGGCAAGCCACCTAGATGCCGACTGGTATTGTTATTTTTGGGTAAATGACATATTAAGTTCTCCATTAATAACAGCGAAAGCCCCTAAGAATAAGAAATTAGACCAGTTCTTCCAGAAAACTGCAAAATTCTTTTACGTGCTCGGTGAGGATATGATCAATGTGAAGAAAAAAAAAAGATGGAAAGAAACGAAAAGCTCAGAGTAGAAGAAGAATAGTAGCACTGGACAATTTTGCAGCTGCCATTGTCACACTCCGTACCAAATCCAAGAGCTTGATGTGTGATTCATCCTGGATAGGGGCTGCATCTGAATTCTTTTTCTTTCTGTTTTAAATTTTCTTGTTTGGTGTCTCTGGTTCAATCTATCAACAAAGAGAAACAAAGATTATCGAGATGAGAAATAGAGTTAGGAGTTCAGCAAACTGACTTCGTCCGTCATCATCCGCTATGGGGCAGCACCTCCAAATAGAAAAAGCCCACCTCAAGGATGAGCAAGATCGACTATGCACTTTCATCACTTGCGTTGAGATAACGGTTGTCCCATGATCCAGAGTTGAGATAACGGTTGTCCCATGATCCAGAGTTGAGATAACGGTTGTCCCATGATCCAGAGTTGAGATAACGGTTGTCCCATGATCCAGAGTAGTGGAGTGTTTCCCCCACGTCCTAGGTAGTGGAAGACCGGAGGAATGTTGGAGAACGTGGGTAGGTCGTGGAAGGTAACTGTTCCCAGCTTCCTCTCCTCGGTCTGTGACTTGTTGCTAAGTGTTGAGTGGCGAAGGCTAGGAGATGCGAAGGCCCTGCCTGGCGAAGCCAGTAGGTGCGAGATTCCCTTGAGTGCCTTCGCGAGATGCGATGACATCGCGGTCCGTATCCTTAGGCGCTTACGGCTTTGGCTGATGGCGAGAGGCGTTTTCTTGGGTAGTGTACCAAGGTGCCTCCTCCTGGATGTGGAGTATGGGCAGGGTCCTGTACTCCGCGTTTTGGCTCGGAGTCGACCGTTGGGACCCTTCGTAGTGACGGTAGGCCAAACGTTTCCTACCGTTACCCATTTCTGACACGTGGCTTCTTGGGGCTGGGCCTCCGCTTGAGGCGACATTTCGGCTTGTTTGGGTTGGGCATATAAATACCCCATTTGTTCGAAATCTTTCATTCTTTGTTCTCTTTTCATCTTGTCGTTCCTTCGCATTCTTGCTGTTCCTTTGTGCTCTTGTATTTGATTTATGATACTTTTCTCTTCCCGATCCTTGGACGTTCTCTTCCATTGTTCTGGTTGTTTTTGCACCGTCCGTCCTTACATTCTCAACCTCAGGTGAGGGTCTAGTCTCTAGTCCTCTACACGTAAGGTGTTTGATGAAATGCCTGGCCAGACTGTTCATCTCTTGACAATGCGTTTCTCTTGTTTTCGTTGCAGTAATGGCCGGTAAAGGAGCTGCTCGTCCCCTTGTCCCAGCCGTTGACAGAAGCTCTGTGAAGGCTGAGAGGCTTCATTAGGACCTTGTTAAGGCCTTCTTCCCCGTGGAGAAGGTGGAGGTGTACACGGCGAGGAAGGGGCTCTGCGCGGATCTGAAGCTTCCGCAGAAACCAGAAAACATGGAAGGCGCGACGTTGTGTCTTTATACGGCCTAGATGTCTTCTGGGTTGAGGTTCCCTTTGCCTCCCCTTGTCCAAGACCTGTGTACCCTGTGTCTCCCACCATCGTAGCTTGGTCCGAACGCATTCATCCACATCGCCGGGTTTTGCATGGCGTGCCGGCGGGGGTGCAGCCTTTCACGGATGTGTTCCTGAGATTCTACCGACTGGACTTGCGGACTGGGGGGCAGTTTTTCCATGTTACCCCTATCAGTGTTGGGGGGAATAATTCCATCTCTTTTGGATTTCGTTGAAATCTCACCATGATTGGCACGGTGGCTTCTTCTTTGTTTGCAGGAATGAGTCATGGCAATTCCCAGTGGCGAGGACTATGGAGGCGGTGCAGAGCGTGGCTCTGAGGTCAGTTCTGTACGCTGATGGGCGAAGGTGGCAGGCGTATGTCCAGCTTCTAGGGTGGTTGGATGATGTGCTGTTGAGGAAGTCTTGTGATGACCTGTTTGCCTTCTCCCTTTCGCAGCTTGATGAGGTGACTCTCAGGTGGGCTGGCCTCAGCATGGGTTATTTACTAGATCCGCAAGTGCCTCCGCCTTATGAAGGTTGGGCACCTGCGCATCGCGGAGTCGTCGATGATGCCCTTCGCGCTGCTCTTGCGGGGACTAGAGGTATGTGCCGAGTGGCTTCCTTCTTTATTCCCCATGTATACATTTGCTGATTCTTTGTGGTATATAGATGCGCCCGGCCGTTCTGATGAGGAGAAGGGTAAGAGGGGGTCTATGCGCCTTGCCCTACGGATCCACTTGGCTTGTGCGTATAGGGAGAAGGACCTTTCTTCCGCAGAAAAGGTGTTGGGTCCCATTGAGTCTTCGTGGAGGAAGAGGGCTGCCACTAGCCAGTTGCGCCTCTCCAAGGTGCGGGGAAGAGGAAGAAGGTGGGCAGTGATGGGGCGTAGTCCTGTGTGGAGAAGGCTTCTCATTAATCGGGTCAAGCGGAGGTGCAAGGGCCTATTCGGGGAGAAGTCTCCTTGCGAAGGATGCGAACGAGGGGGTGGAGACCACTCAGGCCACCTCTGGAGAGGAGGTGGTTCGTGAGATTCCTGGAGTGGGGGCTACCTGCTCTACTCCTGGGGACACGGCGGCGGTGAAATCAGCTAAAGATACCGGGTGTTTGGACACTTTCATTTCTGGATTGCTGGCGAGCCCCCCAAGGGCTGGAGGCGAAGGTGCCCCTGAGAGTTGTTTTACGGTGGGGGCCTCTCCCCAGGTGGCCGTCATGCCATCCAAGGGTAGAATATCAGCAGGTGACCTCCTGCTGTCCATGAGAAGAAGTGCTATGCTGGCCGCAAGGAGAGCCATTAGTTCTGTTGGGAAGGAGGCGGCAATGGTCCCCCCAGAGAGTGGAGTACCCACACTGGTTGATATTCAGCCAGAGGCGATAGGTGCAGTTGAAGGTGCTTCCCCAACACGTAGCCAGGCTCCCCAAGGGGGAGGGGCTCCAGAGGGGGCACACCTAACCAGTCAGGTTCTTGTCGCCAGCGATGCCTTTGCGGTGGAGAGAGTCCCAGTGAAGGCGAGTGCCTGGGATGTGATTCGCCACTCCAACGAACCATATGGAGGTGGCAGCTGGGTCAAGCCACAGTCACAATCGTCGACTGGTGGGGTCGCCATTACCCTGGACCAGGGCCCATTGCAGGGTATGTGTTTTCCTCGTGGAGGGTTGTGTTCAAGTCTTTCTCAGTTGTATTAATAAGCTGTTTGATGCAGGTATGGAATCCTCTGATCGGCTTTGGAGCATTCGCCAGAGTGCGGTGGACTTGGGCGCAACGGCGACTGTGCTTGAGGAAACTAGGGTTTGGTCGCACTTCATCGAGGGGAAGCGTGTTGCTGCCCAGAAGACCCCCAGGTGGTTTGATGACCCACTGCATTGAAGTCCCTGGGGGAGGATCTTAGGGCGAGGGTATACCAGAAGGAGGGCATTCCCCTTCAGGGAGCGTTGGATCCGGTCTTCCTGCTAAATAACAAGTCCTCCCTGTTGATGGGTGGGGAGCACACACTGCTGTCTTGTTTGGAGGGGCTCCGCACTCCCTTTGATAGGGAGTTGATGGACTGCAGCCTGGATCCCCCAATCGAGTTCATGAAGGAGGCAGCCAAGCACAATTTGCAGGTGAGAATTCTCTCTCACTTTCTGTGTCATTCCTCTTTGACTTCTGTGCTAACTCATTTCGATGTAGGTTGCCATCAACGAATATGCCGGCATTAGCCAATGGCATAAGTTTCTTGGTTACGCAAACGCGAGGGACAATGCTCAGGTGGATGAAATCGCCCGCTTTTAGAAGGAGGCAGAGGCCACCCTCGCCGCTGAAGCTGAGGCAGAGAAGGGGAAGCGGCGCGTTGCTGAACTGGAGTCCTGGTGCACTGTCCTTACCCAGGAGAAGGCGGAGGCCCGCTTGAAGTACTTGCAAAGGGACGTTCTCCTGAAGAGGCTCCAAGTCTGGTATCCCCAGCACAGAGCTATCTAGGAAGGAGGATGAACTGAAGAAGAAAGAGTTCGAAGTTGTTGCCCTGACGGGGGCACTTCCTCCTTAAGGTCAGAGGCAATTGCCGCTTGTTCCGCAGTAAAGGCAGAGATTCAGGCTTTAAAGAATGCTGCTGCTGAGGCAGAGAAAACCGCAGCTACTCGCCTTAAGGCTTCCGAGGATAAGGCCCTGGATTTAGAGCTCGCCGCGAAGGAGTTGGCAGAAAAGCACCTCGAGCTGTGCACGGACTTCATGCTTGCAGTAGAAGCTATCTTTAGCCTTGAAAAGGAGCTTGGGCTAGAGGCGTTCCCTGGCGAATCTTCTGAGTCCCCATCATCCATCAAAGTAGCAGTTCCAAAAGGATGCCCTGGTTGAAGCAGAAGGTCGAGGAGTTGAAGACCCGGGGCGAGGCTGGGGCGCAAGCGTATGAGGAAGGCTGGTTGCGATGCCGCTTCCAAGGGGAGAAACTGTTCCTAGGGCTGAATTTTGAAGCCTTAGATGCCACAAAGACCAGCGATCCTGAGGTGGGCACCCTGCTAGACTAGGGCGGGCAAGGGAAGAAAATCGATGCGGCGTGGCACGCCATGTTAGAGTAGGGTGGGGGTTCAAGTCATGTGTATGACCCCCCTTAAGTAGGCCGGCCTGAGAGCCGTTGTGATTTTGTAGGTACCTGTAAAGAATGTACAATGCGAATGGTAGTAATGTACAAATTTCAGTTTACCTCGACTGTTGTTGCTTTCTTCTATCCTTGCGATAGCTTTGTAGGGAACGTTAGTGAACTGCTTTGTTTGTTCCATGAGTCTCCCAAAGACTCCCACTGCTAGGCCAAGTTATTTGGAGGATCTGTTGGGGTTCGCAGGCGCGGGGCCCTCAAAGATCTTAGTCGAGGGTCTGTTGTGGCTCACAGAGGCGAAGCCAACAAAGACCTCAGTCGCGTGGCTGATTTCCAGCTTGGGGATCTGTTGGGGTTTGCAGGCGCAGGGCCCCAAAGATCTTAGTAGAGGGTCTATTGGGGCTCGAAGAGGGGAAGCTATCAAAGACCTCAGTCGCGTTGTTGATTTCCACATTGGGGATCTGTTGGGGTTCGTAGATGAGGGGCCCTCAAAGATCTTAACCCGGGCGATGTCTGTGCTCCGCAAGGTTCGCATAGGCGATGCCCTTGGGTACAGGGCGTAGAGCATGCGGATTCTATTATTCTCGGCCCATTGCTGGACGTTGTGGCTAGCGAACTGGCTTCCGTTGTCTGTGATGATGGCACGAGGACTGCCATATCGGCATATGTTGTTCTTCCACAAGAATTTAATGATTCTGGCGGATGTTATTTTCACAAGGGGTTCTACCTCAATCCACTTTGTGAAATAGTCCACAGCGACAACACAGAACCGGTATTGACCTGTCGCCTTTGGCATTGGTCCGATGAGATTGAGACCCCATAAGGCGAAGGGCATAGGGTTTGTGAGTGCGGGAGACTCTGTAGATGGGAGCCGCTGGACGCGAGAATTGATTTGACATTGATGGCATGTCTTGACGAGCGAGGCCGGGTCCTTCTTCAAGGTAGGTCAATAGTATCCCTGGTGAAGGGCTTTGTGTGCCAGTGCCTCTGTAGCTATGTGGGCACCGCAATTGCCCTAGTGGATGGTGTCTAGGACAGTGTGTCCCTTCTTGGTGGTGAGGCAACGTTGGAGGGGTGAAGAGAATCCCCGATGCCACAGCAGCCCAATTATGAGGACGAATCTTGTAATCCACACATTGGCTTTACTCTTCACCACTATGTCGTCGACATTGGCTTCAAGGTTCCTCCCTATTTGAGCCGCGAAGACTCTGTTTACCAACCTTTGGAAGGTGGCCCCTACATTCCTCAAGCCAAAAGGCATGCGAATGTAGTGGTAGACCGCTTTGCCTGTTGTGAAGGCGGTCTTTATGGCATCTTCGGGATCCATGAAGATTTGATGGTAGCCGCTGTATGCATCAAGGAAAGAGAGGACTAGGTATCGCACAATCAAGTCCACCAGTTGGTCTATGGGGGTAAGGGGTATGAATCCCTAGAGCAGGCTCTGTTGACCCCTTTGTAATCCACACATAGGCGCCAGTCCCCGTTTTCCTTGTCCGCAAGTATGATATTAGCGACCCACTCAGAGTAGTAAACTTCCTTGATTATATTAGCATTCAGCAACTTCTGCACCTCAGTGCGTACAAACTCTTTGCGCTCGGGGGTCATACCTCTTGTTTTCTGTCTAACTAGCTTAAAGCCAGGGAGTACATTAAGTTTGTGAAAGATAACTGAAGGATCTACACCTGGGAGGTCAGCTGGGCTCCATGCGAAGACATCCAAGTTGGCCTGGAGGAGGTGGATGAGTGCTCGTTTGTCCTCTTGGAGGTCCTTTCCGATGCGGAACTTCTTGCCCGGGGATATTTCAACTTCTTCAAAGGCACCAAACAGGTCAGGAGCTGCCTCGCTCACTGGCTCAGGCTCCTCAGCTAGCTTTTTCTCTTGGGCTCCATGCATTGAGGCAGCTAAGAGGGGCCAGCGAGTGCGGAGACATAGTTACCCCTGGCCACGTTCTAGTTGACATAGATGTAGGCATCACCGGCGGTGCTGCGGAACACCATTGTCAAGGTTCGCACGTCGCAGGGAATGTGGAATTCAGTTTGTGTGGCACACCCGATGTTTGCATTGTACGGCGAGGGGAGGTCAAGTACGATGAAGTCAACAAAACTAGAGTGGCAAACCTGCCTATTGTCCTTGGCGGCGCCGACCATCATAAACGGAAGTGTGATGGCCCCAAGGTTGGGATTTCTTCTCTTCCGATCCCAAAATTTGCTCCCTTCACCGGCTTAATTTGTGACGAGGGACCTTCACCTCAACAAGTGTGTGCTTTTAGATGTCGTTGGCATCAGCCCCTGTATCCATGTAGATCCAGTCGATGTCACATCTGGCGATTGCGAGCTGTGATGATCAGTGGGTCTGAGTGAGGGATTGCCACAGATGTTCCATCGCGGGGATGGATGAGGTGGCTGGCTGTGTGATCGAGCTGGTAGATCTGCCTCATGTAGCGGCGCCTCGCAGCTGGGCCTTCGCATTGGGTGATGACGCTGATGTGGCCCCTGGCCGGTGGGATCTGATCCACACCTCCATGTGCTCTGTTCTGAAGGGGTGATCCCGTCCACGGTCCTCCCGGTCGCCTTTGCACTTGTGTCCCCTGGGGGAGCCTCTTCGCGGGGAGGGGTTGTGGACTAGGAATTCTGTGAGTTTGCCTTGGGCAATCATCTCCGCCAGCATGTGCTTAAGCTCAACACAGTCTTCAGTGTCATGGCCCTTGTCGCGATGGTAGCGACAATATTTGTTGGTTGGCCTCGCAACCCCTTTAGGAAGGGTGCGAGGCCATTTAGGTACCTCCCTTCTCTGTTCCAGGGCATGGAAGATGTTGGTGCGAGAGTCCCTGAGCGGACGAAGGATTGGATATGCCCTGTCCCTATTGTTATGTGGGGGTTGCTGCCCCTGGGCCTTGGAGTCTGGCATGCGCGAAGCCTGTCCCCTCATATCAGCTGTGGTGCCCTTGACATAGGTCCTGGTAATTTCTTCAGTGTGCATGAATCTGGTGGCTCTGTCGAGGAAATGTTCCATGTTGCGAGGAGGATTGGTGTGGACATCAATGAAGAATAGGAAGTCCCACTAGAGACCTTGTATTGCGGTTAGGAGACGAGTCTCCTCACCCAGGTTTGGGACCTGGATAGATTCTCCCTGGAATTGCTGGATGTAGTCCCTCATGGAATCATCCTTTCTCTGTCGCACCTTAAGCAGGTGCCCTGCGGTTTTGAGGGGAGGTTTGAATAAAAATAAAGTGATTAGAGAAAGCACGGGAGAGTTCCTCAAAGGAGTCGAACTGCTTACCGCGAAGGGTGGTATACCAATTGGCAGCGGCCCCAGTAAGGGTAGAGCTGAAGGCCCTGCAGAGAGTGCTATCATCAGCCCTTACAATCGCCATCGCGGAGATGTAACGCTGAAGGTGGATATCTGGATCCGAGAGACCATCATAGGCATCTAGTTTGGGTTGGCGAAATTGCTCTAGAAGTGGAGCTTCCAGTATCCTTTGGGTGAAAGGCTGGGTCCAGAGGTGATCTAGACCCAGACTGACGGAGTATGGTGCATTGGCCCTTACTTCCCTCTTCTCCATTTGCTCCAGTCACCGGGCGAGGGCTTCGAGCGCAGCAGAGTGAGGGGATCAGGATGGTTTTCCTGCTGTGGTGGAGCAAGGGGAAACTCTTGGTGATGATTTATATTTGTTGCTAGAGGAAAAGGAATAAACAATTACCGACATCTCTCGAGTCAGTTACCTACACGATGATCGAGATCGATCTCTCGTCCCGCACCAAAAAGAGGACCTTAAATGCAAACCATAAATCCTAAGTGGTTTGACAAACCACTCGAACATGCTTTTGGACAAAATCCGAGAAGATCGCTTTCGCGCTTGTTCCCGAGCACCATGTGAGCACGTGCACGTGTAATCTCTAACCCGAACATACACCATTAATTAAGCATGAAACAAGCTCCTAGAAACAGATACACATCAATAACAACGATGAGAAATGATCGATAAATGAGAAGAGAATTCAAACGACGGTTCCGGCTTTCTCAAGTGACGGACCTTGTTCTTCTGTCTCCACCAAGAACAATCTCTTTTCTTGCACCGAGATGAAGACCATTATGAATAAACCTTATTCTCCTAAGTAATCCCTCCGAATCTCTCGATTGGAGCAGGAAACTCATGCTCAAATTGTGGCCTACGTTCAACGAGTATCTTTTGAGTACTCGTCGAACACCAAATAAACACAAGCATGCGGTACCATAATTCATGTAAATGTTAAATTTAATCTACTATTTGAGCAACCACACATCATCAATTTCTCATACGTAGCAAGTCCGAAACAAATCAATCCACAAAGACCCGAACCTGAAACGGTTCGGGTTTTTCTACACTAACCCAACCAAGAATTCAAGCAATTAATAAAAAATCAACAATAATTAAGGAAGTAACAGTAGAGAATAACTAAATTAAACTAACAATTATCCGAAATTAAAGTTTAGAAACAACCAAATCCGAAACGAGCAAAAATAGTCGGAGAATGGCTGGAGTGTTGGAATTCTTAGCGCACAAAGTACTTTTGAGGTGATGTTTGAGCTCATCTCAAATGGAGAAGTGAGTTTTCAGCTCAAAGTGAGCTGAAATGAGTTCTATGGAATTCAACTATGTGAATTGTGGCTATATGGAACATTTGTGATGTTTCATGAGTAGTAACTACTTACCAGCATCCTTTTATACAATATAAGGGTATTTTGGTAAAAGGACATGACTTTGGCAATCGAGGTGCATGGTGTATGCACCATAGTGTATGTGTGCAAATCTTTTGGAAGTTACCAAGAGATTTTCGGCCATGAGAGCCTGAAATTGGCGAAGAGGCACCTCAAGGGAAGGCACCCCTTCGCCTAAAAGAGGAGTTACTTAGCATTTGGACAATGGAGTGTACAAGGAGGGAGTAACCACTCCTTAGGTCGAAAGTATGTGTACTTTCGGCCATGAGGAGTTGTAATCCTTCCTAGTAACTCCCTACATCATCTATAAATAGATGATTTGGCCACAACACAACACACACTTAAGAAATGGGCTGAACCTCATCTTGACCATCTAACATTTTTATTTTTGCCAAAATGGCCCCATCTCCTTGTTCCTTTTGTATTCAGTCCTTTTAGATTTTTTTCTTCTTCCACTTTGACCTAAAAGCTTCTAAACTTGTTACATTTAGTCCATTTAAACCCAAATTGGCCACTTGAAGTACCTACATGATTTTAACACATTAAATGTATAAAGAGCAACATTTTATGAGAATAATTAAGCACAATTGGTGAGGTAAAATTATATAAAACATGCACTCATCAGTTCTGTGATTGCTGGTTCACTCGAACAACTCCTGCGGTATCCTGGACTTCCCTGAGAGTGCATGCCAGAGTGTCGCATAGATTTTAGGCGACCGCCTCTGTAATTGCTGTGAGGATTGCGGGGTCGAGACCAGCCAGTGGGGGGTTCTGGGTGGCGGTGTTGCGTGGAGCCCCCACTACGCCAGCCGATTGGTCGTGATTTGTTGAAAGGGCGACCCGCCCAGTTCGTATAGCGACGTCTACCCTTGTTGCATGGATGACTTCCCATGGGGGAGGGCCATTGTGCTCACCATGGGAGGAGCACTTCTCATTATAGGCATGGCTGATTCTCGTGGAATTGATGTGGTTTCCCACAGATGGCGCCAATCTGATAGCCTCGTTCCTTTACGGTTCGGGCTCTCAGATGCTTGAAGGGATGATGTGGTATTGAGAACGACGATCTATTGCTTTGGAGTAATCTGTAAAGGGTGAAACGGAGTACTCAGGAGCAAAAAGAGGAGTGGGTGTGCGTAGATAGGGTGTAACTTTCCCAAGTCGTTCTTTTATAGGAGGCGTTGAGATGACGGTTGTCCCATGATCCAGAGTAGTGGGGTGTTTCCCCCACGTCTTGGGTAGTGGAAGATCGGAGGGATGTTGGAGAACGTGGGTAGGTCGTGGAAGGTAATCTTTCCCAGCTTCCTCTCCTCGGTCTGTGACTTGTTGCTAAGTGCTGGGTGGCGAAGGCCGGGATATGTGAAGGCCCTGCCTAGCAAAGCCAGTAGGTGCGAGATTCCCTTGAGTGCCTTCGTGAGATGCGATGGCACCGCGGTCCGTATCCTTAGGCGCTTACGGCTTTGGCTGATGACGAGGGGCGTTTGCTTGGGTAGTGTACCAAGCCTGATTTCATTGATCCATTCATGATATGGATCTCACTTGGATGATTCGAGATCCAAGTTCCTCGATCTAGCTCACTTGTAAGCAGGGACAAAGCCAAAAAATGTACTCGGTGGGTGCAATTAGTAGAAATTTATGTGAGTAGGTGCAAATCAAAAAATTCAATGGGTGTAAATGTGTACATTTTATAAGATTATATACTCTATAATTCTAATTTTTCCAAAATTCAGTGGTGACAATTGCACCCACTCACCCTCAAGTGGTGCCGTCCTTACTTGTAAGGGGCGGATGTCGATGCCGACTCCAAGCTATTTTCGGTTTGGAAATACTTGAAATAATGCCGAGGGAAGATAATAGATCTAGCACCTCAACCCAGCTATCTGGGAGCAATACTAGATATGCTTCTTGAGTTCCAATAATGGAGCCTGAAGTGCTGATATCAACGGTAGATATAGGTGAGAACCAAGCTTCAATAGGTGAGAACCAAGCTTCAGGGAAACAATCCACTCAAGCATTCATCATTCATGTCCTGAATTGCAAATGTGAGTTACGCCATATGTATAGGAGAATGAGGCGGTTCTAGCAATCCTAACCTTGAAAGGAATAACCCTAGAATGTTCTATAAGGATTCCTTAACTAATTTAATTTATAATTAAAACTAAAACATAATTAAAGAGTCATTAGGGCTTAAACAGGGCCTATTGATTACAATTAACAAAATGATTAAACTTGCTCTTCAAGAAACTTCCAACAAGCTTCCGGAATGGTGTAGAGGATGATGTGGAGCTAGTTGGAAGACACGTTGGAGGATGATGTGGCTGAAGAGGGTGGTAAGAAGGGCTAAGGCTTAGGGCCCATGGCTTGGCTGTAGGCTCCCTTGTCGCTAGCCTTGGAAGCATGGTGTAAAATATCGTATCGGAGAATGTAGACAATACTGGTTTATCAGAGGTATGTTAGACGTACCGGATTAGTGTACCGATATATATTATAAAAATAATTTATGTACTAATTACTAACAACTTACCTAATACTTTAAACTCAAACTTCAAAACTACAAAATAAGTATTACGTACGAACTAACAGTCCACTAATGAATTAAAACTGAAGCATTAAAATTTTTGAAGTGAAGCTTCCAGCCAGGAAGATAAATTCAAACTTAAGCTTAAATGTTAAAAATTAACAAGAACTAATAAGAACTAAAAGTTTACAATTACCACTTTCTCTTCTCGCAGGACTTAGACAACACCGAAGCTTTTGTGAATTTTGGTGCGCCAAGCGTTTCAAACTATACCAATTTAGGAGAAGTTCTTGGTTTATTTAACTTTACCCCCCTTAACTTTTCAGATTTTTACAGTTTAATCATTGTACTGCCATTTTCAACGTTTCGGCCGGTACACGGTACAACCAAAACATCCGAAACGGCCGGTACCGACTGGTTCTTCTATCGATAAAAATTTGGCCTAAACGGTACCGTTTTATGGCCAGTACCCGTACGAACCAGCGTACCGGCCAGTACAAAACGGTATTTAATAGCATTCTTGGAAGGTCCTGGGTGTGGCGGTAGAGTGCCTTGCCGCCGCCTTAGGGCCCTTGGGACTTGACGGTAGGCACCATGCTGCCAAGCCTTAGGGCCCTTGGACTTGGCGGTACGCCTACTACCGCCGACCCTAGAGGCCCTTGGGCTTGGCGGTAGGGCCTCTACCATCGGCCCTAGGGGCCCTTGGGGCCAGCTGTAGGGCCTATACCATCGGCCCTAAGGGCACTTGGGCTTGGCAATAGGGTCTATACAGCCGGCCCTAGGGATCCTTAGGCCCGACACTAGCCCCTCTACCATTGGCCCTAGGGTTCCCTGGGCCTGGCGGTAGACCTTTTACCTCTTAGCCTAGGGTCCTTGGCCCGATGCTTGCTCTGGTGCTCCATGCTTCCTCCTCTACTTCATACTATCTCCCATGCTTGTCCTTCAAGTCTTCCTTGTATGCTGTTGGATTCATATCAATTCCACTTGACCAGTAACCAGTCACACAAGAACGGAAAGACCAGTGGAGCGGTCGATGTTTCTGAAGTTGGCTCTGCTGGCGATGTTGAATCTGGTGAAGATGGAGCTAGTGGCGGTGGAATGGAAAGACCGGTCATTTTATATCAGAAGCAAACAAGCATGGTGATGAACGGGATATAGCTACGGAAATTTGTAATCAAAATCAAGCTTTAAATTTGTAATCTGCTCACTTCTCCAAGAGAAGAAATGTCTGTTGTAGATAGGGTGAGTGGGGTTGATCCACAGAGATCAGGCTCGACCGATGCACCTCTTTTGTCAGCTAGAAAATATTTTTTAGGTTTTAAAATAGTGGGCATTGTAGAAATATACTGATCTGAAAAAAAGAAAGTGTATATATATATATATATATATATATATATATATATATTCAATTTTTTAAACATAACTTCAACTACTCTAACTGGAAAATTAATATAGGATGGAGAAGTATAATAGTATATAGAAGAAAGGCTTTAATTTGGTTCTCAAATGTTCTCAAGTGTTGTAGTCACTGGATCTTCTTGTAGTCCATGAGATCAAACTTTGTCCCAATATCTCAAATGTTCAGACATGTTATAAATAGTATAGAGATTCATGTCTTTGGAGCTGGCAAACATATATAGCCAAATGATTTTTTGTGCAATGTGTAGCCATGCACGTTCTTTTCTTACCAAGCTGTATTCTTCATGTGAATCAAACAAAAACTCATGAGATGCACAGTACTAAGTACGTTCTTCTCCTTCTTCTTCCCTTCATTAGTTTGGAAGAAAACGAAGATTTTTGCAGAGAGTTCGGGAGGAAACGAAGATTTTTGCCCCGACTTCATTTTTCTCTATTGTTTCGTATTCATCTCCCTTTCTGAAATACTCAATTAATTTGCACGTTGGATCAAACTATTGGTCTCTAGTTTTGGATATTCGGTCATCTTCTTCTGCAGTTCAGTTCTTGGCACCTCCAATTTCTCCGGCGGATCTCGCTGTATCTGATTAAGCAACAAAAAAAAATATTGAGCTAGGTATGTATTTTATTGTTTATTTTATGTTTTGTTGTTATAACTGTATAAGTGGTTTTCATTTTGAGGTATTATTATTGTTAATTAAATATTTGTTCAAAAAAGTAGAAATTTGATGATCTAGATTTGAGTCATAGTTCCTATTTGTGGATATTACATAAAATATTATATGAATAACATTATATTGCATTTTGGATGTAATGTTGTGAAATATAAAATTCTATTGAATATTTATGCATTGTCTAGGTTGGACAATTTGTAAAAGTACAATCGCTATATTGAACTTTTATGATAGTTGTTTATGCAAAACAGGTAGACTGATGTTAATTTTGCTACCCCCCTATCGAGCGCGGAAGCCGGAGGCCGGGGGAGGGGTAACGGCGGTCGCAGAATTCGCTAGGTGTGGTGGTCCAAACCCACGCGAATAAAACTTCACCTTAACATTTCCATGTAATAACTTGTAGTACAAGTAACGAGAATCATCTGAGTTCAAACATACTTATACACATACCCAACTGATTCATATGTGATGCAACAAACTAACATGCTAGTGTTTACATGTACAGAGCCAGAACCTTCTATCCAAAAATACCTACGTAAGTGGAGGGATCTGTACACCAAGATCCTCAGACAGAACTCCACGTAGGTCACACCGCTGCTGCTAAACACAGAACAGAAGACAACCATCAGACATCTCAGAATGTATTCAAAACCGGAATCAGACTCAGAATCAGAATCAGTATCAGAATCAGATCATGCAGATAACACAAGCGGAACTGTTCCTTTTTCTAATCAGAAGACAGATTCAGAATTCATAATACCTGAAACACAAACACAAGAAAGCACCGAGAGTCTTTACTCCTCGGGCTTCTTATTAGATGAACCTGAAAAGGGGAACATAATAAGGGTGAGTCCTCGACGAGAACTCAGTAATGGTCTGACATAGGTTATGGTATCTCAGAATGCAGAATACTCAGAACAGATAAGCCTGCACAGAAAACACAGATACAGACAGACAACAATAACATAAATAATATTATTCTATGTTAGACAGATTCGGCAGACCCCTGAGGCTCTCAGCCTTACAGAAGGGGATTTCAGAATATCAGACATATCAGAGGCATTGTACCAGCCTCGGGTCTGGATTCCCCACTGTCGAAAGGAACAGATCCAGATAGCAAATCCCAGAATAGATCCAGATGTCAGAATACAAAAGGATACTTGTCAAGCAAGTTATCCTGAACATATTCCCAGATCCACGCATATACCCAACCTATTGAAGATTCGAAGTTCTCCAGGACTTCTATCATGTTACATGCGTTACTAGATATAGTGATTCTAATTAACAGTGCATGATGTGTTTTATTCATAATCATGCCGTTCTTCACCATTCATCATCGAAAGAAGAAAGGGAAGAACGAAGAAGAAGAAGAAGAAGAAGAAGAGCGTACCTTGTTCTTCAAGTAACCAGACGTTGAAGATGAAGTGTATGTTCTGTCTTCTGCAATCTTCAACTTCAAAGAATCGCTCAATGAGGACGAATTGAGGATGCATCCAAGGGGCGAGATTGTGTTGATATGAACACAATATTAGTCCACCCGAAACCTCTAATAGATATGCTCACTAATTTCGGCCAAGAGAATGAGAGGGAAAGCAAGTGTTTCTGTTTTGTGTGTGTTTGTAATGTGGTACCTCTCCCTCTATTTATAGATAAGGGAGAGGTGCCAAGTGGTGGTTGGGACACCCCTTTGGCCGAAAATACATGTACTTTCGGTCAAGGGTGATAACCAACACCTCTTGGTCACATAAGGAGGGAAGGTTCATGGTAACCTCCTCTAACTTCCATTTTGGCGAATGGGTGCCTCCTTAGAGGCACCTCTTCGCCTAAAACAGCCTTTCTAGGTGTAGCTACTCATATGTAACCACCTAGGAAGTATCCCATGTAGTAAGGTGCATACACCATGCACCTAGGATGCTCCTTTTACCAAAATATCCTATATTTTGTCCAAAAGGTGCAAATGGAAGTAATTACCCGTGAATCAATATGAAACATCCCAAAGATGTTCCAAATGATCACACCACACACATTTGAGCTCCCACGAGCTAACATGAGTTGGTGTTAGCTACTTCTAGCTAACTTGAGCCGACTTGAGCTGGAGTTAGCTACATATAGCTAATTCGGAGCTCCCACTTAGCATCACAAGCTTAAGTGTCATGTCAAATGATCTTGGTGCGTCAAATATACTAACACCTATGCCATAAGTTAAGTTTGGTGTTACCGTGGCTAGAGGGGGGGGTCTGAGGGTCACCTTGCAATACAGAGGGTGCGGGGGTGAGGAAAACCCCTTGGCAAAAGCGAAGCTCTTCCTAGCAAAGGCAAACTCCCAATGCGAAGGCGAAGCCTTAGTGCGAAGGCAAAGCCTCTCAGAACAGATGCGAGGACTCCCATTGTGGGTGCAGAGCCTCTCAGAACAAATGCGAGGACTCCCACTATGGGTGCGGAGCCTCTCAGAACGCATGCGAAGTCCAGATAAAGGCGATGACCTTCCGGGCGGAACCTCCAAGCAGATGCGAAGACCCCAAGGCAAAACTGGCCATGGGATCCCCCCATCGTGAAGCTTCCATAACAGAATTGTATGAAGTCTCAGATACATGTGAAGCCTTAGATTTATGCGGAACCCCAGACTCATGCGGAACCTCAGATTCATGCAAAGCGTCTTCACAGCTCATGCAAAGCCTTTCCCAGATTCATGCGAAGCCTCACTCCCAGAACGACGATGACCCTCAGACACATCCCAGAACGGCGATGACCCTCAAACACATCCCTTAACCAAACTTAACCCCAATTTATCCTGATATGCAGTTTATACGCATCCCAGAAACGCAAAATCATGGATAAACTAAACCCTTACCTTAAACACTGAGGATTTCCACGCACAAGCCACGCGAAGTACATGAAATCGTGACAGAGATGGCGTACGCAAAACCGGTTCCTGCAAATTTCAAATCTTTCTCTCTTCACAACTGATCAACAGAACAAGTAATAAGAAATCTGATCCATAGGAAACGCATAACTCCTCACCGTGAACAACATAATCCTTTACCTCAGAAATCGGACTAGTATTGGAGAAGATCACCTTGAGCTTCCAACTTGAGCTCCCACAGAGAAAAATGGATGAGAGAGAATGAGAGAAGTTCTTAAATGAAGGTAACGTGTTGCTCTACTCATTTCCCTCTTTCCAAATCATTTGACCAACTTCCATTCCCTTCTCTCCCTCAAAAAGCGCCACATTTACAACTTGATCCCCAAAACTTCGCGAAGTCGTGATTTCATCCAACTGCAACTATTACAATTTCCCAACGGAATAGAAACTCTGATACTAACTCCGGGACTTCATAACATACAGAAAACACGTCCAACAAGTCAAATCTCAAGTCCCGACATTTACAGAAATCAGAAAACAGTTCGGAAAACTCACGGATACTACCTCGAAAGTCGTCCGGCACACGGCGACTGTAAAAATCTCCCCCCTTAGGACTCTTGGTTCTCCAAGAGGGTCCTCAATCTTTGATACTCCTCGGGATATCGCTTAATCATACTCTTCTCGGTCTTCCAAGTTGCTTCCCGATCAGAATGATGCGACCACTAAACTTTGACCATGGGAATTAACTTGGTACGGAGTTTCCGAGTATCCCGAGCCAGAATGGCAACCGGTATCTCCTGATATGTCAAATTCGATGCCAAGTGAAGCTCTTCCGCAGATACAGTCTGAATCGGATCTAAAAGACATTTCTTGAGCATAATGACATGGAATACATTATGAACCGTAGACATATCAGGTGGCAAAGCCAGACGATAAGCTACCTTGCCAATCCACTCAAGAATCTCATACGGACTGATATACCTCGGGGCTAACTTGGCTCGCTTATCAAATCTGACAATTCTTCTGATCGGTGCTACCTTTAGCCATACCTTATCACCTACCTCAAATTCAGATCTCTCCGACGTCTGTTCACATAAGAGGTAGTTCTGTCGTGGGCAGCCTTCAACCGTGCCTGAATCTTCTAAATCTTCTGCGTAGTCTCCTCAATAATTTTAGGGCCTAACTCCACTCTGTCCGATGCATCTGCCCAACAATGAGGTGTCACACACCTCCGTCCATACAGAGCTTCATAAGGCGCTATCCCGATAGTACTCTGATAACTGTTGTTGTACGAAAACTCTGCCAACGGCATGTGCTGATCCCAGTCACTTCTGAAGCCTATCGCACAGCTCCACAACATATCCTTCAGAATCTGAATAACCCTTTCCGACTGTCCGTCAGTCTGAGGGTGATACGCTGTGCTCAGATGGATGTGCGTGCCCAATGCTTTTTGAAAAGCATTCCAGAATCTTGCGGTGAAGCGCGGATCCCGATCAGATACTATGGAGTCTGGTACTCCATGTAACCGCACAATCTCCCTGATATACAGATGGGCAAGCATCTCCAACGGATCTGTCACTCGGATAGGCAGAAAGTGAGCACACTTAGTCAAACGGTCTACGATGACCCAGATAGTGTCGTTATGAGATCGTGTCAAAGGCAGAGCTGTCAGAAAATCCATCGTAACGTTACCTCATTTCCTAACCGGAATGGGCAACGTCTGTAACATTCCTGCTGGTTTCTGGTGCTCAATCTTCACTCTATGACATGTTGCACACTTCGAGACATAGATGGAGATGTCTCTCCGCATGCCAGGCCACCAGAAGTGCGTCCTCAGATCCTTATACATCTTCTCGCCTCCAGGGTGTATGCTCAATCGACTTGAATGAGCATCTGCCATAACCTCTCCCCGGAGTGCCTGAATATCGGGCACATAAAGCCAATCCCTGAAGTACAGCAACCCTTGTCTGTACTCAAATGACTGACGCAAAGCCCCTTTGTTCTTGCCCTATATCTTCCTCAGCTCTGGATCCTTTCCCTGTGCTTCTCGAACACTATCCAACCATCCAAACTTAATAGTCAAGGTGCACACCTGTGCGTCCTCCCAATGCCTCCAATCATGCCACAAGCACACCAAGTCGTCCTCCTTGGCTCTATGGTCTGCGTCTCCACCCCTGACCAAACCTGTGTACATCCTGCTCAGAGCATCCGCCACAGAGTTACCTTTATCCGCAGTGTACTCGATACTACAATCATAATCCTTAATGTACTCGAGCCACCGATCCTGCCTCATGTTCAACTCCTTCTGAGTGAACAAATACTTCAGACTCTTGTGGTCAGTATAAATCTGAAATTTACTTCCAAGCTAGTGTCTCCACTGTTTCAGAGCATAAATCACTACAGCCAGTTCCAGATCGTGGGTCGGATAGTTTTGCTCATGCGGTCGAAGCTATCTCGACCCATAAGCAATCAAATTATTCCCCTGCATCAAAACACAGCCCAGACCGACTCGTGACACATCCGTATAGACAACAGATGGTACACTCGGATCAGGTAAAATCAGAATTGGAGCATTCGTCAGCCTCTGCTTAAGCTCCTAAAAACTGCGCTCACACTCGTCGGACCACACAAAAGCTCGTCGCTTCTGAGTTAGCTGAGTAAGGGGTGAGGCTAGAATGGAGAAGCCCTGAACAAATCTCCGATAGTAACCAGCTAACCCCAGAAAACTCCTGATCTCACGCACGTTCGTGGGTTACTTCCAATCTCGTACAGCTCTGACCTCTTCGGGATCCACAGACAAACCGTGCTCTCCGATAACATGACCCAGAAAAGCAACCTCACGGATCTAGAACTCACACATGGAAAACTTGGCATACAGCCGATGTTCCCATAGTGTCAGCAACACTATCCTCAGATGGTCCTGATGCGCATCCTCATCCTTGGAGTATACCAGGATGTCATCAATAAACACCATAACGAACACATCTAGGTAAGGACGGAAGACCCTGTTCATCATATCCATAAACGCTGCAGGAGCGTTAGTCAGACCGAACGACATAACCGTGTACTCATAATGTCCATACCGAGTCTGGAAAGTAGTCTTTGGAATGTCTTCCTCCTTAACCCGTAATTGAAAGTACCCAGACCGTAGGTCGATCTTCGAAAAGACCTTTGCTCCCTTTAACTGATCAAACAGATCACCTATCCTGGGCAGCGGATACCTATTCTTCACCGTGATGGGATTTATCTTTCGATAATCAATACACAACCTGAGGGTTCCATCCTTCTTTCTCACAAACAGAACCGGAGCACTCCATGGAGAAGTGCTCGGTCTAATAAACCCTTTCGCAAGCATTTCATCCAATTGTTTCTTTAACTCATTCATTTCAACTATAGGCACGCGATAAGGAGGGACAAAAATAGGAGTAGAACCTGGTTGGAGTTGAATCTCAAACGTAACCTCTCACTCCGGTGGTAGTCCTGGGAGATCTTCTGGAAAGACTTGCGGAAAGTATCGCAAAATCGGAATCTTTTCCAGCTCCATTCGAGTATTTGCTGGATTTAACTCAGAGTATTCTTCCTCGCTCACCACAGGGACCCGATCCAGAACTTGAAGCTCCGTGCCGTGTTTCACAACCTCCACATCCGGTGCAACAGACAGAGGCATTACCTTTCCAGATACCCTGATCTGCCGCTGGGCACAGTCAATCTGAACAGAATTCTTGGATAGCCAATCCATCCCAAGAATCACATCGTACTTCGGAACATCCAGAACTAACAGATCAGACAGAAACTTGTGTACTCCAACTGTCAAGACACAATCTCGAGCTATCTCATTTAAAAACAGATACTGACTCCCAGCAGTTTTAATCATAAGTACATCAGACAACTGACAGACAGATAATCGTAGAGATTGAGCACATCTCTGTGCTACAATCGAAGTAGAAGCACCAATATCAAACAGTACAGTAATAAATATATCGTTAAGAAGCAGTGTACCTTTCAGCGCTCCCGTAGTGTACCTTTCAGCGCTCCCTGCTGAGCTGATTCGCTATGCTCAATCCGAAAGACTCTGCCAGCTCGAGGCTGCTGTGATGGTGGAAGTGGTGGTCGCGTTGGCTATCACGGACCTCTCGGAAAAGCCTCCCGCCCCTACGTGCACTAAGCTGCTGTGGAGGCGGTGCACGTGGAAGACTACCAGACTCATGTCTTGGCATCAGGGGACAGTCGCGGATCCAATGCTCCGTGGACCCACATCTCAGACATCAACCAGACTCACGATAACATGGTCGACCAGCGTGAAATGTCCCACAACTGCGACAAGGAGGTCCAGATGGCATTGCAACAATGCCCTTTCCCCTATCGCTCGGTCCGGCCCTAGACGCCTGCCCTGAACCCCTGAATGGTCTCCGTGATCTCTGAAATCCGGAACCTGATACGCTCTCACGGGGTCGAAAAGGAGACTCCTCCTGCTCCAGAAGCTGCTGAGCTTTCTGAACTTTCTCATGGTAAGTAGTGATACCTAGAGCTAGCAAAGCCCATCTGATATCAGGGCACAGTCCCCACACAAATTGCTTGGCCTTCTGCTCCTCAAAATCATAATACTGAGGAAAATAACGGACCAACCGATCAAACTCCTGCTTGTAGTCCTTAACCGTCTTGTCGCCCTGCTGCAGGCTGTTGAACTGCCCCTGACGAAGGTCTCGGACTGCATCACCGATATAGTACTCCAGAAACGCTCAGAAAAACTCTTCCCAACCCATACCTGGGTCCTGCTCATCCCTGCGCTCGAACTGTACTCTCATGCTGCTCTGCACACTCCTCCACCAATGATCTGCCTGGCCAGTCAAATTGTAAGTAGCTAGGGATACCATGGTAGAAGAAGGCAAATGTAACATCCTGAGCATCTTCTCCATATCAGAAATCCTGGGTCCTCCTTTGTTGTCAAAGTTTGTCGGATTCAGACGTAGGAACCGCTCAAGCAATCTGACATCTCCGAACCGGGACTCCTGCTGACCTTATCGCCTGCAAGACCTGCAAGAACCCTCTGCCTTATCATACTCGTCACCTTTATGTCATCGGCAATGGTGCCGCCTCTCATCATCACGATGTTGCTCGTACTCAGAGCGATCAGATCTGATCTCATGGCCAACCTCGGATCGAATCCTCCTAGGACGAGGGGGTCTCTCAGAATCCTCCTCCTGTGACGGAGTATCTGTATGAACCGTAGCGCGAGTGACAATATTCTCCTCGCTCTAAACCTTCTGACTGGAGAAACCTGAGCCAAAACAGGCAGTAGAGCTGTAACGACATCTCTGATCTGCTCCAGGGTCTGTGCGAGACCAACAGTTGGTTGCTGCTGAAGGTGCAACTGCTGTTCCAGACCCTGCTCTTCTGGAACATTTCTCGGAGAGTCGGAATCCCTGCCCCGCTCACCCTGACCTCTGTTTCACTGACGGCGAGTATTGACCATATTTCCTGAAGTTCACAATACTAGAAGAACATACAGAACAGTAAGTGTCTAACAGAAGCTAGCAGCGGTGTTCTTATAGGCTCTGTAATGTAAATGCAATGCATGATGCAATCACAATCCCTCAAATTCATACAGACAGATCAGAAACTCTAACTCTGAATACCAGCCTCTCCTAAGGTCCTGATTTAATCCATTAGGTACGTCTCGAAGAAACGACCCCTGCCCTGTCACTTCCTCGAACAATGTTCAAGTAAGAGGATGGCAAGACCTCTTATCGAACATCCCTGGAATCGAATGGCAGTACAGTGGCACGTCCTATCAAGTCCGTACACAGAACAGAAGTCCACCTCTGGACTATACCAAACTCAGAACACAGTCTTACCTGATTCTCGTACTTGACTAAACCTGCTCTGATACCAACTTTACTGTTACCCCCTATCGGGCGCAGAAGCCGAAGGCAGTGTTACGGTCACCCCGAGCGGGTTGCGACCGGGTGACCCGGGGCTCCAGTTTTGGCCTGTAGGTCACGTTTTTGGGCGGCTAAACGACTCCCGGGACTTATCTGAGCAGTATTTCTGGGAATCCTTCGGGATTTGAGGTCGTGTGGGTCCCCCGGACGTTTTCGCCGAAAATATTTTTCGGGGCCGGGGGGTTGTCTCGGGACGTACAGCGGGCTCGGTAGCACTCCCGGGACCTCAGATTGGGAAACCGTTCGCATATTTCGGATCGTGAGAACATCCTGCATCTTTCTGCGGAGTATATTTTCTGGAGCGGGACGTGCGGTCCCGGGCGACTCCCGGGGCTCTGGGCGGAATCCCGGGGCTCGGGATGGATTTTTCCAGACGGCTTCGGTGTGAGGTATGTGATATTTTAAGACGGATTTTATGGTAATATTTGTGAATTTTTGGTTGTGGTGTGATTTTTTATTCGGGTTAGCACACGTGCACGTCGGGACTTACTCGGGTTCAGCAGGCCCGGTAGGACACTCTGATTTTCCAAATGGACTTTGGAAAGAAGATTTGGGTATTTTATGATATTCTGAGGGTTGTGGTCAATTTTGGTTCCATTTGGAGTTTGTTACTTGTGTTTGGGGTTTTATTGCAAACATTTGGAGAATTGGGGGGTTAAGTTGTTATTAACCCTAAAGTTATAAATATTTTGGGCCAGAATTGGGCTGAAGTCGGCTGCAGAAATTGGGGAGGACACTTGTCCATTTATTATTTAAGATGGTAAAGAAGGGATAAATATAAAAGGGGTAATTATTTCATAAAATGAGTTAACATTTCATTTCCTTCTTTTTCTTCCTTCTTCTTCTTCTTGCCGCCATTGTTCTTCCTCTTCAAGCTCCATGTTCTTCATCTTTCCTTGCTGAAACTTCAAGGTTTTAAGCTCCAAAATTGGTAAGCTTCTCCCTTTCATCTTCTTTCCATGTTGAAAACATGATTTGGGTGGATAAACAGAGAGTTTTCAAGCTAAGGGTTTGTTCTTGTCTACATGAATGAGTGATCTTCTTCCTCCCATCTTTTAGTATGTTCTTCTTGGGTAGGAGAGGGGTAAGAATCATGGTTTAAACTTTGGAAAAACTCCATGGATGATGGAACCCTAGGGGTGCCGAATTTGAGTGGAATTTTCCAAAATTGTGTGTGTTTGTGTTCTTGAATCATGCTTCAAGTATGTTGTTCCTAGCATGATTCTAAGGCTATCTATGGTTTCAATTTGATGGAAAACTTGTTGGGTGAAAAACCCCCTTTTGGCCGAAACTAAGGTTAGGGTTTTTGTTGGATTTTTGGTTGTTTAGATGAAATTGGTTGGTAATCTTGCTTAAGTTATGTAATTGGTGGTTAAAGAGTGCAAATGGAACCTTGTTTGGATTGAAATGGAAGTTGGGTCAAATTTGGTAAAGGGGCCGAATTGTTGGATGATTCTTTTTCCATGTTAGGGTTGTGTTTTGGTTGTGTTGGTTGGTAATTCGGTATTGTGGATGGAAGTAGGTTCGTATTGATGTTTGAAACGTCGTTTTCGGACAATGGTAGCAAAATTCACCTTTATGCCTAATAGCGGGTGAAAGTGTCTGGATTGTGGGTTTAAAGGTTGGAAGGTGTTTGTGGGTGTATGAATAATAATGTTCAGGCTCGGTTCGTGAAACCGAGCTTTCTGTGGATTTTTGCGTGAAAGTGCGGGATTGTGCGGAATTGATTTCCGGGCATTGGTGGAACAGCGTGGGACCGTAAAAGGCAAGTTGCGACTTTTTCGGGTCGGGAGTCTGGATTTCCCGGGTTTTGTGCTGCGGGCCAGTGTATCTGAGGTAAGGGTTCAACTTCTCTCGTTATACATTCTGGGAGTTATTTGATGTGTATCGGGTTTAGTTGAGGCGGGTCCCGGGGGAGGGCGGTGGTTCGGTGATCCCGAGACCCGTCACATGGTAAGACGTATGTTTGTTCTGTCTCAAGGCCCGGGTGGCCTTGGAGGCCCCGGGTACCTATTCTGTTCTGTATATCTGTACATAGTGATGATCCTCCTGTTTATATTTACATGCATATGTGTTCTGTTCTGTGTGTCCGCACTGGAGGGTGCCGACATTCTGTGTATATCCGCACTTGGGGTGCCGATATACTTCTGTGACCCTACGACAGTTTGGGGATCGCGACCCCAGCCGGTACCGTGCTTTCTGTTCTGTATGTTCTGACCTCTTGGAGAGGGCTGTCGTGCCGTGGGTCAGCGGTTGGACCGCATGTGTTGGAATTCTGATTCATTTTACGCTTTATGTTTATATATGTACTTGTATACTCTTGTGCTATTCTGTTTTGCAGGTTCAGTTTGTTGCCACTTGGGCAAACTACGTTTTACCTCAGCCCTTACTGGGTCCTTTCGAGGACTCACCCTTTTATTTGTTTACCACTTTCAGGCCGTCCTGACAAGCAACCGACGGAGTAGAGATCCGCTGTGCTTCCTTCGTTTTGGGGTTTCGGTTGCAGCAGCAGTACCACGTGCGCAAATCCTCGAGTGAGAGGCTTCTGATTCCGCGCTTAGGTATTTATAGGATTTTGTTTTAATGGCTCTGTAGCTGTAGCTGCATGCATGTAGATCAGATCATGGTTTTGTATATGTTGTATATACTGAGATATATTCTGCTTTGTTTGTCTTCTGAGTCGTGGGCGGAGCCCCGACTTTCCTATATTGGAATTGCTATATTTCAGACTTGGTGTTTCGGTGTTGGTAGCGATGATTGATGGTTGACACATCATGAACTGCATGTTTGGTAGATGTCGGGTTGTTATGTATGCTTGCCATGTGTAAGTCGTAGGTTGCTAGTCGTTACTCGATTATTTAGTTATTTGAGCTCGATGCTCCGCTGCCGCGTTTTTCCACCTGAATTCCTGTTTCCGACGTCGCGGCCGGCTCCGCCTCCGCAACCGGGCGTGGTGGCTGTGACAGGCAGGGGGAGGGGTAACGGCGGTCGCAGAATTCCCTAGGTGTGGTGGTCCAAACCCACGCGAATAAAACTTCACCTTAACATTTCCATGTAATAACTTGTAGTACAAGTAACGAGAATCATCTGAGTTCAAACATATTTATACACATACCCAACTGATACATATGTGATGCAACGAACTAACATGCTAGCGTTTACATGTACAGAGCCAGAACCTTCTATCCAAAAATACCTACGTAAGTGGAGTGATCTGGTACACCAAGATCCTCAAACAGAACTCCACGTAGGTCACACCGCCGCTAAACACGTAATGTAAGATAACCATCGACATCTCGTAATGTATTCGTAATCGAATCGGACTCAATCAGAATCGACGTAATCAGATCATGCAGATAACACAAGCGAAACTGTTCCTATTTCTAATTAGAAGACAAATTCAGAATTCATAATACCTGAAACACAAAGACCAGAAAGCACCGAGAGTCTTTACTCCTCGGGCTTCTTATCAGATGAACCTGAAAAGGGGAACAGAATAAGGGTGAGTCCTCGACGAGAACTCGGTAAGGGTTTGACATAGGTTAGGGTATCTCAGAATGCAGAATACTGTAATGTATAAACCCGCAGAAAACACAGATATGCATGCATGAAATAACATATATAGTATTATTCTATGTTAGACAGATTCGGCAGACCCCTGAGGCTCTCAGCCTTACAGAAGGGGATTTCAGAATATCAGACATATCAGAGGCATGGTACCAACCTCGGGTCTGGATTCCCCACTGTCGAAAGGAACAGATCCAGATAGCAGAATCCCAGAACAGATCCAGATGTCAGAATACCCAACATATGCCATAAGTTAAGTTTGGTATTGCCGAGGCTAGAGGGGGGCTGAGGGTCACATCGCAATACAGAGGGTTGGGGGTGAGGAAAACCCCTTGGCAAAGGCGAAGTCCCAATGCGAAGGCGAAGCCTGTCAGAACAGATGCGAGGACTCCCATTATGGGTGCGAAGGCGAAGCCTGCCGGAACAGATGCGAGGACTCCCACTGTGGGTGCAGAGCCTCTCAGAACACATGCGAAGTCCAGATAAAGGCGAAGACCTACCGGGAGGAACCTCCAAGCAAAAGCGAAGACCCCAAGGCGAAGCTGGCCATGGGATCCCCCATCGCGAAGCCTCCATAACAGAATTGTATGAAGTCTCAGATACATGCGAAGCCTCAGATTTATGCGGAACCCCAGACTCATGCAGAACCTCAGATTCATGTGAAGCCTCTTCACAGACTCATGCGAAGCTAAACCCTTACCTTAAACACTGAAGATTTCCACGCACAAGCCACGTGAAGTTCACGAAATCGCGACGGAGAAGGCATACGCGAAACCGGTTCCTGCGAATTTCAAATCTTTCTCTTTTTACATCTGATCAACAGAACAAGTAATAAGAAATCTGATCCATAGGA
Organism: Stellera chamaejasme; assembly: GCA_024586325.1. Lineage (NCBI taxonomy): Eukaryota > Viridiplantae > Streptophyta > Magnoliopsida > Malvales > Thymelaeaceae > Stellera > Stellera chamaejasme. Next base: position 49,368,288 of record CM044981.1, on the reverse strand, counting down.
AACATATAACTCCTCACCATGAACAACATAATCCCTTACCTCAAAAATCGGACCAGTATTGGAGAAGATCACCTTGAGCTTCGAACTTGAGCTCCCACAGAGAAAAACGGATGAGGGAGAATGGGAGAAGTTCTGAAATGAAGCTAACGTGTTGCTCTACTCATTTCCCTCTTTCCAAATCATTTGACCAACTTCCCTTCCCTTCTCTCCCTCAAAAAGCACCACATTTACAACTTGATCCCCAAAACTTCGCAAAGTCGTGATTTCATACAACTGTAACTATCACAATTTCCCAACGGAATCTCCAACGGAATTGAAACTCTAATACTAACTCCGGGACTTCATAGCATACAGAAAACACGTCCAACAAGTCAAATCTCAAGTCCCGACATTTACAGAAATCAAAAAACAAATCGGAAAACTCACGGAAACTACCTCGGAAGTCGTCCGGCACACGACGATTGTAACAAATTTCTTCTCTTTTTCAGTCTCATACCTTGCCATACCAAATAGGGTATTTCAAACCCGGAAAAATGGTATAACGAGAAATTGATGCGAAATGCTAGTTGTACTTTTATGAATTGGATATAGGACCCATGCACCCTTAGCTAGGGCAAATTAACTTAAAGAACATGAAAATATGTAAGTAGTAATTGAATTTGTGGTTTGTTAATTATTGTTATTATTATTATTATTATGTTTTTGTATGTATTTTATATTCTTATTAGGAACTGAAAATGGTTGAAGGACGCAATTGGATGTATCAATGGTTACAGAAGGGTACTCAATATTTGAATCCGAGATTTTGGAAGGTCTTAAGCATTTTGCATTAATGATCCCGGGATCGATGAGTGGTTACAGAAGGGTACTTACTTGGCACTGCTAATCCCGGGATCTCGATGAGTGGCGTATTAATGATGTCATTTTGCATCCGTTGATCGATGAGTTAAATTTTCTATGGACGACAGGTATTCAAACACGGGGTGCGCACCGTAGAACGAACTTTACAATGCGAGCTTGTCTGCTTTGGACTATTGGTGACTTTTTGGCGTACAGTATGCTATCTGGCTAGAGTACGCACGGAAAACTTGCATGTCCATATTGTATGGAGGATGTTTCTAGTTTCTAGCTATCTTAATGGCGTAAAGCTTGTTGGTGGGATTGTCACCGAAGAGTTTTACCCTGTCGGCATAGATATCGTAATGATAGTGTCACATGAGGTTGCGAAGAGCGATGTGATGAAATTAGGTATAAATATGGGTTGGAAGTTCTAGGAGAGATTAACAAGATTGAGTTCCCGCCCTTTGGTTCACATTGGGATATACAACAACCAGAAAATTTTGGTGTGTCTCACAATTGGATCAAGAAACCGATTTTCTGGGAGTTGTTGTATTGGCCTCATTTGTTGGTCAGACATAACCTCAATGTGATGCATATAGAGAAATATTGCTTCGAGAATGTCTTCTACACAGTTATGAATCAAAAGGGGAAGAGTTAAGACAATGAAAACTCAAGAATGATCTTTAGGAGATGGAAATCCCAAGTGAGTTGCATTTGTTTTCTGGACTCGCGGAAGACCACGTCAAACTAAGGAAATTTACACTTTGAATAACGAACAAATTGGGAATGCGTGCACTTCGTTGAAGAGCACTCTGAAACTTCCTGATGGATATGCGTCTAACATTGGAAGTTGTGTAAACACATCCAATAATTCATTTTACTGCATGAAGACGCACGATTGTCATTTTTTTATACATAATTACTTCCAATTATCTTACGTGGCAACGTTCTCGATGATATTTGGGTTCCAATAGAGGAATTTAGCAAATTCTTCAGAATAGTCAGTGCTAAGGAATTTCAGTTAGAGGACATCAAGAAATTGGATGAATTTATTGTAGTGACATTGGGCAAGCTCGAGAATATCTTCTCCCATCATTCTTTGACTTCATGGAACACCAAAATGTGTATCTACCATGGCAGCTTAAAAGTTGTGGTCCTGTTCAATATTGGTGGATGTATGGGTTCGAGCGGTGCATGAAGACTTGAAAGTTGTTAGAATTTTGATGAAATTGTTTGAATTTTGTTGAAATTGTTAGAATTTTTTAAAAATTTTGAAAGTGTTTATAGTTTTGGGTGAAATTGAAATTTTTTCAAAACTTTTGTTTGAGATTGAACATGTTTAAAAGTTTTTGTTCAACTTGAAAGGTTTTAAAAGTTTTGGGTGAAATTGAATTTTTTTCAAAACTTTTGTTTGAAATTGAATATTTTTAAAAGTTTTGGGTCAAATTGAAAGTTTCTAAGAGTTTGGGGTGAAATTGAATTTTTTTAAAAACTTTTATTTGACATTGATCATTTTTAAAAGTTTTGGTCAACTTGAAAATTTTTAAATGTTTTAGGCAAAATTGAAAAAATTTCAAAAGATTTTATTGAAATTGAACATTTTTTAAACTTTTGGGTCATCTTGAGAATTTTTAAAAGTTTTGGGTAAAATTATAATATTTGAAATGTTTTGAGTTAAATTGAATATTATGTAATAGTTATGGACTTAAATGCATTTTCATGAACTATTGAACTTTTTGTAAGGATATAACGTCTCATCCGCGAGATAGCGCCCACGAGTCAAGACGTGAATCCACTACCGGGGCCGTTCAGGTGGCCGCACCGGTAGCCGTGGTCAAGGAGGGGGCAGCACTACGCGGTCCACTACTTCAGCTGCATCCTCACACTGAGGGTTCGCATCGCACAGTTGAGGTTCTGGTTGCTAAATATGTATTTTTCTGTCATTTTTAACGTTGGTCAACAAACATAAGTTTGGTCAAGTACCTTAAGTGTACCGCTCCCATAGTTCAGGGTACAAGTCAGGACGAGTTACAATATAGGCCATTCCTTGAATGAGTCATCAAAGTTTAAGGTACTAATCCATAATTTTGCCTAATTTATATAGTCCCTAGAGTTTTAATGTCTTTTAATTTTTGCAACCTTAGATCGAAGTTTCACAACTTCTACCAAGACGTTCAGGCCGTCTTCCGAGAGCGTTATGTCGGTATCCCGATGACTTACATGGAGTTCACACATGAAGAGAAGGATGCATGGGTGGCCAAATTCGTTGTAAAGTATAGCTGGATTAATATAAAGTTTTCTCATTAATGTACACGTATATAAATTACCAATTACAAGTTTTCTTGTTCTTGGAAGACTATGCTTGCTGTCTGCGGACATCCGCTACAGATGATGTGGAGGATCATCTGTACCAGATGTGGTCCAAGATGTATTGGGGGAAGAAGGATAATACCCCCCACACCGAGGAGAATTCCACTTACGGTCACTGGAGATCAAAGAGGCCAAAAGGGATTCCTCAGGGCAACTGGGATAAGGTGATCGATGGCATGAACACTAAAGAGTTCAAGAAGATCTTGGAGAGAGCCCGACAGAATTCGACCACCGAGGCGGCTAAGAAGCTGTGGAAGAAGGACGGTTTCAACACGACGCATAGCGTCTACAAGGAGATGATGGTCAGAGAGTGTTTGCTCATCACTATCACTGACTTCTGGAGTCAATGGGATGGTGTGGACAACATTAAGTTTGAGGTAAAAAATTCAAAGTTGTCATTCATCCTTGTTGATGAGTGCATATTATATATATATATATATATATATATATATATATATATATATATTACCCTCAATTTTGCATATAAACTCAATTAAATGCTATGTTCTTATTATTTTGCGCAGGGACTTTGCAGGATTTAACCTTGGAAGCTGTTAGAGCAAAATTGAGGAATCTGAGTTAAATTGACAAAAGAAGAAGAGTTTGAGACGCAAAAGGATAAAAGACGCAAGGAAGCAAGGCCAAGCAAGTGCCTAGCACTTGCCTCAATTTGTGGAGAAATCGGCAGAGAGCAACTTAAGCAAGCAATTGCTTGGCTCCAAAGCCAAATCGTACAATTCCAACAGAGAGCAAAGTAGGCAACTGCCCAGTGATTGCCTTCTTGTAAGTTTTGGTTTTTCACGACTTGGGCAACACAAATCAGCCCAGCAACACAAATCAGCCCACAAGTGCATCACTTTCTGGCCCTTGATCACACTTAATGAAACAATCTCCACCGTTGATGTCTCTTTACCCTAGGATATAAAAATAGTCAATCACACAATTGATGGGTACGACTGATTAATGCACAACAAAGGAGGAGGCTAGGGTTTGCAGAAGTTGACGATTTTCTTCATCGTTCTTCATTCTGATACTTCTGGGTTTCATTGTTTCATTACTTAATGCCATTGAACATGTTTAGTGGCTAGTTTCTATATTACTTTCTAGAATTGATTGTGATACTTGAACTTAGAGTTTTATATTTTAGTTCTATCAACTACTATTCCATGATGCTTGTTTAATTTCTCAGATATTTCATGCATTATTCTTTTGATCACAGAATATGTGTGATATGCTTCACTTAGGAATAAGGAGGTGTTACTAGACCACAGAGAAATTAGACTAGGTTTATATCTAGAACGGAAGTTCAGAAATAACCTAGGAAGAAGATAGATCACAGAACAAATTATGGCCAAGGAATTGCTTCCTAATTTACCTAGGTTCACTTCGGGAGGAGGCTTCTAGAACAGATACATCTTCTTGCAAGTAGAGAGTAGTAATTATAGGTAATTCTAAAATATTAAACCTAAGTTCAAGTGGATCAACAATTCTAGGAAGTAGCTTTAGTAATCCGATTTCACAACACTTGCAATTTAGTTTTATTAATTAATTTCCACATAAAATCAATCAACCAATTTCTTTCCTATTCGTAAATCATACACATTGATTAAGAATCACAAGTCCCTGTGGATTCGACCCGGTACTCACCGGATTTACTACTTGTTGACAACTGTACACTTGCAGTGTCGCGAACAAGTTTTTGGCGCCATTGCCAGGGACTTGTTTTATTTCTTGTCTTTTTGTGTTTGGATTATTAGTTTTATTTAATTTTTCTTTGTTCCGGAATTTTCAGGTAGTGTATGCCTAGAACCTCTCGAGGCTCGGATTTGCTATTTGATCTAGAAATCAGAAGAACGAAGCGTCAACAAAGAAAAGAGAAAAGAATGGCAAACGAAGCAACTGCTGAGATGGAACACTTAAGAGCGCAAAACGCAGAATTTGCCAGGCGTAACACAGAATTGGCGCAGAGAGAAGCTGAGAGGCAACGTCAAGATGAAGAGAGAGAGCGCAGGCAACAAGCTGAAAATCCTCCACCACCAATGAACAGGGCTATCAGGGATTACTTCCAGCCCGTACTTACTGAAAATTATAATGGCATTGCAAGACCTGAAGTGGCACCCGGATTTAGCATCGCTCCTGGGCTCATCACTTTAGTCCAAAATTCTCAGTTTGGGGGAGCTCCTAATGAAGATCCTAACCAACATTTGGCAAATTTTCAAGAGCTCTGCGATACTCACAGGACACAAGGAGCAACTCCAGAGCAGATTCGGCTCATAATATTTTCATTCTCACTGAGAGACAAGGCGAAGACTTGGTTGCTGTCAATCAAAGAACCGATGGAGACATGGCAGGAGGTAGCTACTAAATTTCTGATTATGTTCTTTCCACCTGGGAAAGCTGCTAAACTTAGATCAGAGATTAAAACCTTTCATCAGCATGATTTTGAATCTTTGCATGAGGCATGGGAAAGGTATAAAGAGTTACTCCGAAAGTGCCCGCATCATGGGTATGAAGGATGGGTGCAAGTGGAGATGTTTTACAATGGACTATCCATGCAGACAAGGCAGTTCTTAGATGCCGCCTCCGGAGGTACGTTGATGAGTAAAAGTTTTAGAGATGCTTTTAACTTACTTGATGAGATCACAGCCAATAGTTATCAATGGCCGCCTGAGAGGATGGATAGTAGGAAGGGAGTCCTTCAGGTAGATCAGCTTACGCAAATTCAAGCGCAAATTGCAGCATTGGCTAATCAGGTGAAGGCAAATCAGATTTCCCAACCAGCTCAGATTGCCAACGTTGAGTACTATGGGGAAGATCAGGCTGCAGAGCAGGTGAACTAGATAGGCCAAAATAATTATGGCTTTAGACAGCAAGTGCAAGGTGGACAATATAGACCTCAATGTCAAGGAAATTTACAGGCCTTGGGAGATACTTCCATGCAGAAGCCACCACCATACAGGCCACCTTTTGAGAGGAAAAATCACTATGAGGCAAGTTCATCTTTTCAAGAGGACAAACAAGCCAAGTTTGAGAAACGACAAGAACAGCTTGAAAGAGACAATGTAGAAATCAAGCAACACCTATCTCAGATTTTGGCTCATTTGGAAAAACAGAGCAAGATGGAATTTCCCAGCAACATTGTGGTGAATCCAAACGCACAGTGTAAGGCTATATCACTGAGACGTGGCAAGGTACTGACATCAAAGCCAGAAGCCCAACCTCAACAGATGGAACCAGAAGTCAAAGAGCAGGAAAAAGAAAAGAAAGAAGAGGAGAAGCCAAAGGATGAGAAGGAGAAGCGATGTCCAAATGAAAAGAAAGAACTACCAATGTATGTACCTCCTATCTCTTATCCTCAAAGGTTGCAGAAAAAGCGGGTAAGCTCTCAATTCTCAAAATTTTTAGAGATGCTTAAAAAACTAGAGATTAATATTCCTTTACTTGATGCCATAGAGCAGGTGCCTAATTATGCAAAAATTTTAAAGGATATTATCTCTAAGAAAAATAAATTTAAGGAGTTTGAGACTATTTATTTGAAGGAGGAATGTAGTGCTATGCTATAAAAGAAATTACCTCAAAAGCATGTAGACCCAGGTAACTTTACCATTCCATGTACTATTGGTAATTCAGACTTTAAGGCATTATGTGATTTAGGTGCAAGTATAAATTTAATGTCGATGTCTGTTTTTAAGAGATTAGAAATTGGTGAAGTTACCCTCTACTATTTGCTTGCAATTAGCAGATAGATCTATTACATACACATGGGGTATAGTAGAGGATGTGCTTGTGAAAGTTGGCAAGTTTGTTTTCCCTGCGGACTTTATTGTTTTAGATATGGAGGAAGATCAGGAAGTTCCCATCATCCTTGGAAGACCATTCCTTGATACAGGAGATGCGCTGATCAATGTGAGAGCAGGAGAAGTCACATTTCAAGTAGGTGATGAAAATGTGGTCTTCAACCTTTTTAAGACCAAGATACAAAAACAAGATCCACCCACTTGTCATCGGATAGATGTCATGGATGTCAATTCGATAAACTCGCTCCCTTCTTATACATTTGGTAATTCTTTGTTGAAATGTTCTCAGGATGAAAAGTTAGTTGCTAGTGAATTGATTAAGGTAGAGAAGAAAAAACTGAATGAGCATGCTAAAGAGAAGAGTGAGGTAAACGATGTTTTTAAAGATAAGATACCTTCATTGGTCTCCGTGTCTAAAAATAAATCTTATCTTGTTAAGAAATAAGATCCTGGAGAATTAAATTTTGTGGTATTTAAAGATGTTCGAGTTGCAGGAACTAGAGATACAGATGTCACTTCTTATCGGAAGGTCAAGATGAGAAAGGAGCAACCACGCTCAATATTTGAAAGGATAGTCCCAATCATGTATTGGAAAGATAAGCCAAAGCCAAAGCCAAAGCCAAAGAATGTGACTAACTGGAGTGAAGGCGAAAGTGTGTCTCTGAAGCAACCGATCGTGCATTAAGCTTTGATGTAGGACGTCGAGCTAGCGACGTTAAAACAAGCTAATTATCAGTATATTTATATTAATTAATTTTAGATTAGTAGTATTTAAGGTTTAATGATGATATTGGACAATGGATGCAGGTGATGAAGGCAATGAGGAGCTTGAAAAATTTGTGGAAATTTTGTGGAGGTACCGAGAGAATGAAGAAAGTAAAAATATGATCATCTTTGGTGCAGGTTAATTTTGATGCTCTTACAGATATTTTCAGGACCTGAGATATGAAGATAAATTGTAGATATATCTCTTAGCTACACATGGGCTTTTGAATTGACTAAATCGGATGTCGGAGAACAAAGTTATGGCCAAAATACGGATCCTTGGTCAAGCTGACAGGCAGTTCGCGTGAGAGTCGCCTTCGGGCGACATTTTTTGCTACCGCGATACAGAAATTTTGCGGTGTCCATTTTTCGCCCATAATATATCGATCTGAAGGGAAAAACTAGTCATATCCATCTATCAAATAAGTTTCACCAGATCTGAACACCGTTGGTTCTATTTCCAAAGGAAACCTCCCAGGACATCGAACGGGGACCTAACTTGGTCCCCCAAGTATGACTTTCAATCTTTTTCATACTTTTACCCTTTCCAACATTGTGGACAATGTCGATTTTGAGTTTGGGGGGAATGATTATAGTTGTTATGAATTGGATTGTTGTAATGATTGCTTGCCTGTTTATTATGATATCTTGCGTATTACTTGTTAGTATAGGAATACAAAAAAAATGAAAAAGTTGAAAAATTCAAAAATAGTAGTGTTAGTGCATTTTAGGGACCCCAATGCTCAAATAAGTTGAATTTTAATTTAGAACCTCCGTTGATTTACATGTTTATGATCATATAGGTGGTAGGAAATTGTGTTCAAATCTTTAAATAGAGATTCAACCGGTGAGACTTTGAGCCTATTAATGCATGAATTGTGTGAATTATTCTTCATGAGAGTATTTTGCTAAGGATCTGAGCTAGAACTTGCTTGCTTAGAACCGTTATAAATCTACATATGTTGTGTGCTGGGCTGGGACGACGGTGGCAAATTAGGATTAGCTTGTTGACTAAATAGCCAACCTATATGTTATTTCCATTAGATAAACCCCTTTGAGCCTTAAAGCCTAAATTCTTTGATCATCCACATTTTAAGCCATATTCATTCTATGATATTACCTTCCATCCCTGAAACTTCTTGAGTATCTTTACTCTGGGCATAGGTAGGAAACTTTTGTAGCGTGTTCAAACTCTGAGTTTGGGGGTGTTATGCATTGTTGTGCTATGTGAGTGGTGAAATGGTAGTTCTAGAAAAAGTGTGCCTAAATAGTGAAAAAGTAAGAGAAAGAGAAAGAAAAAGGAAACAATAGAGAGGCACTTGTTATTATTGTTTATGCCAGAACTGTCCTAATTGTGAAAAAGGTGCACTTTTGTGAAAAAGGTGTGAAGTTACAAAAGATGCAAGTGGGTTTGCACAACAAAGGAGGAGGCTAGGGTTTGCAGAAGTTGACGATTTTCTTCATCGTTCTTCATTATGATACTTCCGGGTTTCATTGTTTCATTATTTAATGCCATTGAACATGTTTAGTGGCTAGTTTCTCTATTACTTTCTAGAATTGATTGTGATACTTATATTTTAGTTCTATCAACTACTATTCCATGATGCTTGTTTAATTTCTCAGATATTTCATGCATTATTCTTTTGATCACAGAATATATGTGGTATGCTTCACTTAGGAATAAGAAGGTGTTACTAGACCACAAAGAAATTAGACTAGGTTTATATCTAGAACGGAAGTTCAGAAATAACCTAGGAAGAAGATAGATCACAGAACAAATTAGGGCCAAGGAATTGCTTCCTAATTTACCTAGGTTCACTTCGGGAGGAGGCTTCTAGAACAGATACATCTTCTTGCAAGTAAAGAGTAGTAATTATAGGTAATTCTAAAATATTAAACCTAAGTTCAAGTGGATCAACAATTCTAGGAAGTAGCTTTAGTAATCCGATTTCACAACACTTGCAATTTAGTTTTGTTAATTAATTTCCATATAAAATCAATCAACCAATTTCTTTCCTATTCGCAAATCATACACATTGATTAAGAATCACAAGTCCCTGTGGATTCGACCCGGTACTCACCGGATTTACTACTTGTTGACAACTGTTCACTTGCAGTGTCGCGAACACTTGTACATTTATTTATCCTAATCGATGCTTTATTTATTAACTAGCAGGAGTACACGAGGATGGTGTGGGAGAAGTACACGGATAATGATGCGCCCCCTTTTGATGAGGCGATCTTCAGAGTGGTTACAGGCGAGCTCTAGAAAGGGCATTTGGTTGGCGCCCCCCATAGCTAGTCCATCCGGAGCAGTTCCGCCCACCCTGACCATCTCAGGTAAACTAATTTGAAACTTTTTGAAAGCTTAAGGGTTAAAATATTAGGACAAGTTTAAAAATTTAAGTACCTAATTGTAAACTTTTAAAATTGTTGGACTTAAACAACTATAGGACTTAAATTAAAATTTTCTAAAATAGAAGGATGTAATTGTAAACTTGAAAACTTATATGTAACGTTTTCTAATTTACCTATTTATTCATGTGCTTCCAGCGCGAGCTTGCCGCTGAGGAGGCGGGCCGAAAGACGGAGGAGGATCGCCTTAGGATAGAGGATGAGCTACGTATGCTGAGGGGGCATCAGGCTGAGTACGATGTTCATATGAACCGTACTCTTCAGTAGTAGCGGTGTCAGGCCGAGGAGATGCAATGAGCTCTTCATATAGCGACGTCAGACCGAGGAGCTGCGGCGGTAGTATGATGCATCCTTCAGTGTCGTTTGGCCGGCGTTGCTAGACCGGGGCATCGTACCACAACACCAGGTACCTCGGGACTTGGTTGTGGGGAGATCCTCCGAGCAACCGCGGGACCGGTCTACGCCACCAAACTTCTCCACATTCATGATCTCAACACCGCAGTAGCATCAGTGGTACTGACACATAACTATAGGGTTTCAGAGGCCCAACATCTGTGGTGTTGATTGCTATACCCTGGAGTTGCCGATGCCATAGCAGCAACAACACCCTCAGCAACCATCGTCCAACTTCATGTACGAGCTAAATGAGTTCATCAAGAGCAATGAGACGTTTGAGCCGTTCAAGTTTGAGATCAACAGACTGCCGTTGCGCCAGTCATATCAGTGGTCATTGTTGCGTGTGAACCAGGACGACGATTTGGATTTCCCAATTCATAAGGACACTTTTTTAAAAACTATTTCATTTTGTATTTTTTTATTGTAAATCCTACATTTAGTTAATTTATAAACATTCTCATTTATGCTTTTAATTACAATTTATAAATATTATTAATTATAATATTATTCAACATTTATTAAAACATTGCAAATAAGAAAATTAATTGTAAAAAATGGTAGCGGCATGGTATGCGGGTGGGGCGTTACCAGCTGTGGTAAAAACTATTTTATTTTGTATGTTTTTTTATTGTAAATCCTACATTTAGTTAATTTATAAACATTTTCATTTTTGCTTTTAATTGCAATTTATAAATATCATTAATTATAATATTATTAAGCTTTTATTAAAATATAGAAAATAAAAAACTTAATTGTAAAAAATGGTAGCGGCCTGGTATGCGGGCGGGCCACTACCAGCTGTGTCAGCTGGCAGCGCCCATTAGCTATGGAGTAGCGAGGAGCCCGCTATCACGGCCCTTACAGGTAGCGGGCTGGTAACGCCTGGATAGAAAGGAGTGGGCAAAAAAGAATCGGGATTGGTAGCGGACTGTTTCGCTATGTTGGTAATGGGTTGGGTAGTAGACATCCCGCTACCACAAGCCCATTAATTACATAGTGTTAGGTTTATGTTTATGTATGTTATAAATATATGTTTATGGATTTATGTATTTATGTTTATATATTATGATTATATATTTTTATTAAATGCATTTAAAAAAATTTAAGATGGTAGCGTGCTTTGTAATGACCAGCCTGCTATCATCCTAATTAATTGGGCGGGATGGGCGGGAATTCAAAATTCCCCTTGAAACCGGTGAAAAAAGGTAGTGGGCTTGGTGATGGGGAGCCCGCTACCATCCTGTTTAACCCGCTTTAACCCGAAACTCCTCACCATTTCCCTCACACCTTCTTCTTCCTTCTTCTCCTTCTTTCTTCTCTAGCGAGACCGACGTGATTCACCACCGTTTCTCCTTCTACTGATGTGATTCTCCAGCGACAACAACAGGTATGCATCATTTACATTTTCCCCTGTTTTCTTCTTCTGATTCTAACACATTCATTATGTAGGAACATTTATGATTTCATGAACATTTATGATGAATTGAGATGTAGGAACATTTTTTTATTCTCACTCGAAATTTATGTGTTAATAATTTTAGGAATTAATAATTGATTTGCTAATTCTTTTATTTTCCATTTTTTTATTTTCTGATTTTCATGATTTTTAATTTGTATGGTTTACGTGTGTTAATTTTTTAAGGTATTAGTAATTTCTGGTTTTATTGGTGATTTTAATTTTGGTGTATTTGTGGATTGTTTATGTTTTTGTGAAATTTTTGTGATTTTGGTGAATTTTTGTGATTTTGTGTTAAATTGTATTTTTTAAAAAACGTTTGGGACAAAATGAACATCTTTAAAGGAATTTAAAAGCTTTGGGTCAAATTGAAAGTTTTGAAAAGTTTTGGATCAACTGATATTTTTTTAAAAAATTTGGGTCAACTTGAGAGCTTTTAAATGTTTTTGGTTAAACTTACAATTTTCCAAAACTTTTGTATTAAATTGCACATTTTTAAAAGTTTTGGGTAAAACAATAATATTTGAAACGTTGAAACGATTTGGGTTAAATGATATAGTATTGTTTTAAAAAAATTTGGGTGAGCTTGAAAGATTTCAAAAGTTTTTGGTTAATTTTACAAATTTCAAAACTTTTGTTTTATATTTAACATTTTTAAAAATTTTGGGTAAAATTGTAATATTATGTAAAAGTTATGGACTTAATTGCATTTTTATTAACTATTGAATTTCTTGTAAGGATATGACATCTCCTCCGCGAGATAACGTGACATGAAACAGACAAGTGATCTAGATGCACCCATGTGCAACCTTGAGGATCCAAGAGCTCACATGTCAAAAGAAGAGGTTCTTAGTTTTTATGACACTTTCACATTCAATGAACTAAATGATATGGAGCAGCCTAGAGCCAAATATCAAGATGCATTCATTAATTTTGAAGGATCAATTACAAGAAGTCAAACCAAGAAGACAAAGGACATGCTCAACCTATTAATGTACAGTTTTAAAAGTGTGAGGAGCAAAATGAACATATTCTTGGAGATGAAGGAAATGTCCACACCATCAATTCTTGGACTAAAGCCCATTCCAATGCTATAGTTCAAGATTTACAAGTCCATATCCAATTGGTCATGCAAAAAGCTAAGAAAAGCCACGGTCCACAAAATACTCAACCTGTTGAGTTTCCAACTGTCGCATTAAATGCACTTCAAGAGTTTCCAAGCATTCGCTCTTCATCAATGACGAATTTCAGCATCTTTGAGGACTCATGAGTTATCCACAATCATCTAGAAACCATTGGTGAAGGAGGAGTTACAAGCCTTGAAGTCTCTCCATCAAAGCATTAAATGAGGATCACTTATTCCTAATTTATTTGGCCAAAACTCACCCATCATAATCTAGCTCGAACTTTCATCATTTTATTTCAGTTTCCAGAGATATTTTGGTTAGTTCTACTCCTTAGCTAGCGTAGAATACGTTTTAACAATAATTGTTTTAAATTCCCATATTTACATCTCCTTTTAATTTCCATCATTAAGAGTGAAGATCAAGAGACTTGTAAATTGATTTAGATTTCTAACTTCCTTATCCTATAAAAGGAGGTCTAGGTCAAATTTTCAATTCAATTCAATCATCAAAATATATTTTACCTTTTTCCTTGAAATTGAGAGTGATTCTCTTTTCAACCTATCTACCTTTTCTACTCAATTTTTGTTAAGTTTTCTTGACAAGTTGGTACACTACCCAAGCAAACGCGCCCTCGCGTCATATTATAATCGTACAAGGCCTTTGAGGAAATCTCATCCTTGTGGTCTCCAGCCTCACCTGCGCGGGGTCCTGCCCTCGCGGGCCTCAAGTCTCGCATGGGCGACGTCTCATACTCACCCTTGCGTTTCTAAGGCCTTCGCGGGCCACCCTCGCGGTCTTAGGGCGAGCCCTTGCGATCTCTTTCGCCTCCATGGGTCTTACTCCCAGTCTCCTGCCTATACTGGCCCCGCTCAGATAAGGCCCTTGTACCCAGGTTCGTGCAACCCTCGTTCCTTATTTAGCTATATTCTATCTGGGCCTTCGCCTTTACAGGCCTTCGCTCGCCACTTGCTCCACTTGAAGATAGGCCACTTGGTCGTCGACATCAACCGGCCAATGAGGAGGGCGGCACGAGCACGGGAGATCTTCACCAGATTCATACGCCAGACATTCTCTGACAAGCGGATCACCTAAGGCGGTTTGCTGAGATCTTCATCATCACAGCCGCCTTATCTCCAATCAGTCTGACACAGACTTATCTCAACAGCTTGTCTAAGGGCTTCAACTGGGGGAGGCTCTTCTCCTGGCATCACTCTATAAATAGGGTGATGTCCACCCTAAATCGGGTAAGCTACTTCGCGCCCCCCCACTCCTCTCTTGCTACTTCTGAGTACTCTCTTTATCTTTCACAGATTACTCCGAGCAGCAAGCTTGGAGTCTCAAGAACCTCATCTTCTCCACCACCTCAACTGAGAGTCCGGGCCTTCCTTAGGAACGAGACTATCAGTTTGGCGCCGTCTGTGGGAACGAAAAGTTCTTACCATAAACCCATATTACAAACCACAAGTAGCAAGTCATGCCAACCACCCGGAGTGCAAACAGAAACAGTCGTCAGGGAAGGAGGAATCCCCCCGAGACGAACACGAACAATGATCCGCCATCGGAGCCATCTCCGAACAATGTTCCCCCACAACGGGGAGAACTCTCTGTCCACTCGACGGAGGAAAGCTCCTCCCACCTTAACAGTAACGTGCCCCAAGAGCGTAACATTCCACCTCCGAACACCCCTCCAACGAGCCTTGATCCGGCCGTTCTGCAAACAATCACTGAGGCGGTTTCTTTCAACTTACGTGAAACACTCGCCACCACTCTTCGGGGCGTTCTGGATAGCGTGAGAACGCTACGGACTAATCAGCCTAAACGCCCAGCTACTCCTCCTCAACAAGTAAGTAATCCCGACCCTTCTTCGCCGTTACTTATCGCACTTACTAGACGATTAGAGGAAGTGGAAAAAAGGGATGAAAGGGCTAGTGTTCATAATACCACCAGGATGGGTCTGGACCACCTCTGGACCCAACCCTTCACTCAGCGGGTCTTAAAAACCCCTCTTCCAGATCAGTTTCGCCAGCCTAACACGGACGCTTATGATGGTCTTTCGGACCACGATATTCATCTCCAGCGTTACGTTTCGCGATGGCAATCGCAAGGGCGGACGACAACACGCTCTGTCGAGCTTTCAGCTCCACACTCACGGCTGCCGCCAATCGGTATACCACCCTTCGTGATAAACGGTTTGATTCCTTTGAGGAACTCTCCGCAACTTCTCCAATCACTTTATGGTGTCAAAACCTCCCCTAAAACGGCGGGACATCTTCTTAAAATACGGCGAGAAAAAGGATGAGCCGCTCAGGAGTATATTCAACGCTTCCAGGCTGAGTCTATCCAGGTCCCTAATCTGGGAGAGGAAGCTCGTCTGCTTGCAGCTATCCAGGGCCTCCGTTGGGAGTCTCTTTTCTTTGTGGATGTCCACACCAACCCCCCCACAAGTATGGAACAATTCTTGTGCACGGCGTCTCGATGTATGAATACGGAAGAGGTCACTCGGGCACTTGCCAGAGTCGCGCGGCGGACGCTAAGGGACAACCTCGCGACCAGACCCCAGGTCTCAGAGGCAGTACCCTACGCCCCCCAGTAGGGAGAAGGCGTACTTTTCTCTTCCTCCACTAAGGGAATCTCGCACCCACATCCTCCACGCCTTGGAACAACAGAGGGAGGTCCCTACTTGGCCTCGTCCTCTCTCCCAGGAAATAATAAGGCAAAGCAACAAGTTCTGCCGTTACCATCGTGACAAAGGTCACGACACTGAGGACTGTTTTGAGCTCAAGCGCATGATCGGGGAAATGCTGGCTCAAGGCAAGCTCAGGGAATACTTGCTCCATAATGAGGGGGGCCGTAGGAGAGAAGGCGACCGGGAGGACCGCCGACCGGAGGAACGCCGGCGGGGGCGCTCCCAACAAAACCAAGGTCAAGAGAATCTGGTTAAGATCCCCGGCAAGGGGGCATATCGGCGTAATCACACGGTGTGAAGGCGCTTCGGCAAGACGCCGCCATATGAGGCAGATCTACCAGATCAACCACTCCGCCACCCGGTTTTGCATCGCAGCGATGGCACCTCTGTGGCAGTACCGCACGCTGATCCCTTGGTTATCACCGCCCGTATTGCGGGTTGGGACGTTGACAGAATCTACATGGATACGGGGGCAAATGCCAACGTGATCTACAAGCACACTTTGGTTGAGGCCAAAGTGCCTTTGTCAAAAACTCAACCCGCAAAGGGGGCCACCTTCGGAGTAGGACGAGATGAAATCCCAACTTTAGGGTCGATCACCCTACCCTACATGATGATGGGAACCACCAAGGAAAAGAAGCAGGTGTGTCACTCAAGCTTTGTGGACTTCATTGTCCTGGATCTTCCTACGCCATACAACGCCATCATTGGGCGACATACTCAGAGGCCCGAGTTCCATGTCCGCTGTGACGTACGGACCCTGACTTTGGTTTTTCACACGGTGGCTGGAGATGCCTATATCTTCGTCAACCAGAATGTGGCCAGAGGCAATTATGTCTCCGCCCTCGCTGGACCTCCTCAGCTTCCTCGACCATCTAAGCCTAAGAGAAAGGCACCCTTGGAAGAAGCCGGGCCTGCGGGCGGGGCCGCTCCCGACCTATCTGGAGCCTTCGAAGAGGTTGAGATCTCCCCCGGAAAGAAATTCCGGGTGGGAAAGGACCTCGAGGAAAAAGACCAGCAAGCACTCATCCACCTCCTCTATGCCAATAGCGACGTCTTCGCATGGAGCCCTGAGGACCTACCGGGGGTTGACCCTACTATTATCTCCCACAAGTTGAGTGTACTCCCCGGCTTTAGCCCAGTTAGGCAGAAAACAAGGGGCATGGCCCCTGACCATAAGGACTTTGTACGCACTGAAGTGCAGAAATTGCTTAAGGCAAATATAATCAAGGAGGTTCACTACTCTGAATGGGTTGCGAATATTGTTCTCGCCGATAAAGAGGGCGGCCAGTGGCGACTTTGCGTGGACTACAAAGGGGTTAATAGGGCCTGTCCAAGGGACCCCTATCCCCTACCTTCCATTGACCAACTGGTTGACTCAACCGTTCATCATTCTGTCTTCTCCTTTCTCGACGCATACAGCGGGTACCATCAAGTCTTTATGGACCCAGAAGACGTGGTAAAAACCGCCTTCACTACTGGCGAAGCTGTCTATCATTATATCAGAATGCCCTTTGGCTTAAAAAATGCGGGGGCTACCTTCCAAAGACTTGTAAATCAAGTCTTCGCAGGCCAAATTGGCCGAAATCTTGAGGCTTATGTTGATGACATTGTAGTCAAAAGCAAGGCCACCTCAACCCATCTTACAGACCTGGAGGAAACATTCACCAACTTCCGCAAATACAATATGCGGTTAAACCCAAAGAAATGTATCTTTGGCGTAGGAGAAGGGAAGTTTCTGGGGTACCAGATCTCCAAAGGAGGAATCCACGCAAATCCCAAAAAGATTGAGGCAATCACTACCCTGCGCACCCCTAGAGGACTCAAGGAAGTTCAACAGCTAGCAGGAAAGCTAGTTGCCTTGGGACGATTCGTCTCTAAACTAAGCAATCGCTGCAGACCTTTCTTCGATCAAATACGCAAGAAAATAGCTTGCAAGTGGACGGAGGAGTGCCGGGAGGCATATGCCTCCATCAAACAGCATTTACAGGAGCTGCCCGGCACTCAAGTGCCCCAGGCCGGGCGATGACTTGGTCCTCTACCTCGCCACCTCGAGAAAAGAGTGTTGCTTCGCCTTATTAAGGAAGAGGCTGCTAAACAATGGCCGGTATATTACACCAGCCATACTCTCGGATACGAAACAAGGTATCCTCCTCTCCAAAAGGCTATATTGTCTCTTGTATATGCGGCAAGGAAGCTCAAGCCCTACTTCCAAGGGCACACTATTATAGTCCGAACGGACTTACCGTCTGAGGATATCCCGAGGCGGCCCGAACATTCAGGGCGCCTCGCCAAGTGGTGTATCGAACTTGACAGTTTTAACATCAACTATGAGCCCAGGAAGGCAATCAAGGGCCAGGCCCTCGCCGACTTCATTGCGGAGTTCTCAGATGCTGATTTCCTCTCGGCCCCTGAACAGGGCCCTGCACCTCTACCCATTCCTCCCGAATGGGACTTATTTGTGGATGGCTCATCCAAGCTGGAATCCCCCGCAGTTTTTGTTTATCTACGCGGACCCCTAGGTATGGAAGTATTCCTTCGTGTCTCTTTTCAATTTCAAGTAACTAACAATGTTGCAGAATATGAGGCCCTAGTCGCGGGGCTAAAACTCGCCAAAAGGGTAGGCATTCGCCGCCTCCATGTCCATAGCGACTCGCAACTGCTGATTCACCCAGGTCCAAGGGTGCGCCGAATGCAAGGACACCAACCTGATCAAATACCTTAAGTTGGTAAACGCCTTGCGGATCGACTTCGAAGAGGTCATCTTCATACATGTTCCTCGCTCTGAGAACACTACAGCAGACATGCTGTCAAAGGGAAAGACTCCCTCCACCTCGGCCACTCTGGCCAGCCCTTCCATCGCGAAAGATATTGATATTGCTTCTCTAGCAACACGTGATCCGGTCACGGCTGGAGAGACCCTATTATTGCTGAGCTAAAAGCCAGCACTACAGATCTTCAGACTCACAAACGGGCCATCCGCTTCGTCCTCATTGATGACCAATTATGGCATCGCGGGTTTGCGGCGCCTTTACAACGGTGTCTCAGCACCCTCGAGGGACACTCTGTCTTGGATACTCTTCACCAAGGCAACTGTGGCGCACACATTGCTGCGGAGGCGCTTGCCCACAAAGCCCTTCGTCAAGGGTACTACTGGCCTACCTTGAAAAAGGACGCCGCCGCCTTTGGTCAAAACGTGCCACCGGTGCCAAATCAATTCTCGCATCCGGCCGATCGCCATTGTCACAGCCACCCCGCCCGGTTGCGGAGGCGGAGCCGGCCGCGACGTCGGAAACAGGAATTACGACGGAAAACGCGGCAGCGGAGCATCGAGCTCGAATCACAGAATCGTTGAGTAACAACTAGCAACCTAAAACTCATGCAAGGCAAGCATGCTTAACCATATTACTTCTACCACACATGCAGTTCATGGTTTATCCAACTTCTATCATTGCCACAAACGC
Source organism: Stellera chamaejasme (assembly GCA_024586325.1). NCBI lineage: Eukaryota > Viridiplantae > Streptophyta > Magnoliopsida > Malvales > Thymelaeaceae > Stellera > Stellera chamaejasme. The sequence goes on along the minus strand of CM044981.1, from coordinate 49,348,972 downwards.
AAAATTCACCAGGCACCACAATTAAACAGCATTACCAATATAGGCAAGTCGGGGCTCCGCCCTCGACTCAGAAGACAACAGAACAGAATATATCTCAAATATATATACACATATCCAAAACATGATCTGACCTATATGCATGCGATTCTGACTCTGAGCCAGTAATCAAAATCCTATAAATACCTAGCGCGGAATCTGAAGCGACCTCCGCACGTGGTACTGCTGCTGCAACCCAACCTCAAAGTGAAAGAAGCACCGCGGAACCTCTACTCCGCCGGTTGCTTGTCAGGACGGCCTGAAAGTGGTAAACAGATAAAAGGGGTGAGTCCTCGAAAGGACCCAGTAAGGGCTTAAGGTAAAAGTGCAGTTTGCCCACAGGGCAACAATCTGAACCTGCAAAACAGATTATCACAACATATACATATACATACGAACATAAAACATAAAGCAAATCAGAATCCACCATATGCGGTCCAACCGCGAGCGACCATGAACGGACCCTCCGCAGAGGTCAAAATATACTGGTCGAGCAGAGCAGATAGCACGGTACCGGCCGGGTCGCGATCCCCAAGCGTCGTAGGGTCACGCGAGCAAGTATCGGCACTCCCGGTGCGGATACGCAGAATGTCGGCACCCCTTCAGTGCGGACACAGAACAGAAGTATCGGCACTCCCGGTGCGGATACGCAGAACAGAATCAAGGAGCACCCGTGGTCTCTCCAACCATACGGGCCTCGCCACAGAATCAGAACATATAAATAAAGCATACAAACACAGCGAGAGATATCATACACGATAACACATATGGAGCGAGAACAAACGTACGGTTTACCAAGTTAAGCCCTTACCTCGAAGCGCGCCGCGATCCAACACTCGTGAAAATCCCGACTCCCGACCCGAAATGCACAACTTGACTCCTACGGATCCGCGCTACTCCACCAACGCAGAATCAAGCTGTACAACCATAGTTGGATCAGAACACATCCAAACAAACCCCAGAAAACAATTCTCGCACAAACCCGCACTTTCCCGGAAAATTCCACAGGAAGCTCGGTTTTACAAACCGAGCCTGAACATTGCTATTCATACACCACCAAACCCATTTCAACCTTTAAACCCGCATTCCGGACACCTTCCCTGGAAAACCCGCATAAACCTAACTTTTCCTACCATTGTCCGAAAATGATGTTTCAACCACCATTATGAACCTATTTTCACCCACAATACCAATTTAGGATCCAAACCAACCTAAACACAACCTTAACATGGAAAAAGTTTCATTTGAACATTTCGGTCCTTAACTAAATTTTCACCACATTCCCAAACCAAACCATTCAAGCTTCCAATTAATCATATTAATCATCAATTTCACTTCCTAACCAAAATTACTAACCAATTGCATCATAATCAACAAACCCCTTTCCTAAACAATTCGGCCAAAAGAGAAATTTCTCACCCAACTTCCATTTCAATCCAAACAAAGTTCCATTAGCTCTCTTTAATCACCAATTACAATTATTAAGCAAGATTGCCAACCAATTGCATCAAAATCAACAAACCCCTTCCTTAATAATTTCGGCCAAAATGGGGGATTCCTACCCAACAAGTTTTCCATCAAATTGAAACCATAGATAGCCTTAGAATCATGCTAGGAACAACATATCTCAAGCATGATTCAAGAATACAAACACACACAATTTTAGAATTTTAGGCATAATTTCGGCATTTAGGGCTTTTTGCCTCCAAATTGTTTTTCCAAAATCTAACCCCAAATTCTTACTCCCCTCCATGCCATGAACATCATACTAGAAACTTGAAGCAAGAGGATCATCCAAACACATAGCCAAGAACAAATTCAAATTAGTTTGAAGCTCTCTTTTCCTTCTCTAATCCTTGTTTCAACCTTAAAAAGAGAAGAAAGGAGGAAGCTTACCAATTCTTGAACCTAAATCCTTGAAGTTTTAAGCAAGGAATGATGAAACACATGGAGCTTGGGAGGAGATAGCTATGGCGGCAGAGAAGAAAGGAAGAAGAAGAATGAAATGAAATTTTTTTGTATTTTCCTACTAATTATCCTCTTATATATTTCTTCTCTTTTCCAACTTAAATAATAATTGGACAAGTGTCCTCCCCTTGCTGCTGCTGCCGACTCAAGGCTGCTGCTGCCCATGCTGAATATTTTTTTTTATTACTTTTGTGGTCAATTACTAATTAACTCCCAATTTTCCGAAAGTTCCAATTCTTTTTGCCCAAAAATAATTACCGAATTCCAAAATTAGCGAAACTTGGACACAACCCTCAGAATATTATAACATCCACAGAACATTTTTCAGAAATTCATTTACCTTTCCGGAGTGTCCTACCGAGCTCGCTGAACCCGGACAAAAGCCCGACGTGCGAGCGTGTCAACCTGAACCGAAATTCCGTCACTCCAAAATTCTATAAAAATACCCATAAATTCCATATTAAATTAAAACACAACTTACCCCAAAGCCGTCAGAAAATTTCCATCCCGGGCCCCGGGATTCCCGGCCCGAGCCCCGGGAGTCGCCCGGAACGAGCGTCCGTCCCAAACATTAAACTCCACAACCACCTCGGGGCGTCTCCACGACTCCAAAACTGCAAGCGGCTTCCCAAACTGAGCTCTCGGGAGTGCTACCGAGCCCGCTATATGTCCCGAGGCGACCCAACAACCCCGGCGCGAGAAAAATATTTTGGCGGAAACGTCCAGGGGACCCACAAGACCTCAAATACGGAGGGTTCGCCAAACTGATGCTCGGATAGGGCTCGGGAGCCGTCTGAACGCCGAAAGCGTGACCGCGAGGCTAAAACCGAGCCCCGGTCACCCGGCCGCAACCCGCTCGGGGTGGCCGTAACATCCTCCCCCTTAGGACTCTTGGTCCTCCAAGAGGGGCATCAAACGCTGAATCTTGCTCGGGGTATCGCTCTCGATGTCTGCTCGGTTTCCCAAGTCGCTTCCCGGTCCGTATGATGTGACCACCGAACCTTGACCATGGGAATCTACTTGCTTCGTAGTTTCCGATTATCGCGTCCCAGAAAGGCAATCTGTAACTCCTGATACGACAAATCAGGCTCCAGCTGATCCTCATACACTGGAATCGTCTGCACAGGATCCAGGATACACTTCTTCAACATACTGACGTGAAAAACGTTGTGCACCACAGACATGCTCGGGGGTAGAGCCAACTGTAAGCCAATCTGCCTATCCGCTCCGAGAATCTCGTGCGGTCCGATATACGTTGGGGCTAACTTACCCCGTCTGCCGAATCATTGTCCCCGAATCGGCGCCACCTTGACCAAACCCTCTCGCCCACCTCAAACTCCAAGTCTCTGCGTCGCTGTTCGCATATGAGGTGGTGCGGTGGTCATGACCTTCAACCGCGCTGAATCAACTTGATCTTTGCGGTGGTCTCCTCGGTGAGCTCGGGACCCGGCTCAATCACATCGACGCCTCGGTCAGCGGTGCGGTGTCATGCACCGTCGTCCATCTGACGCCTCAAGCGGTGCCATGCCGATGGTACTCGATAAGCTGTTATTATATGAAAATTCTACCAACGGCAGCTGTTTGTCCCAATCCCCTCCGAAATCCAAAGTACGGCTCATGACATATCCTCAGAATCTGAATCACCCGCTCAGTGACCGTCGGTTTGGGGATGGTAAGCTGTACTCGGATGGAGTCGCGTGCCCAGTTCCTTATGAAAGGCGCCCCAGAAATGTGCGGTAAAACGCGGATCCCGATCTGACACAATGGAGTCTGGTACTCCATGTAACCGCACAATCTCTCTGATATACAGATGGGCTAGCTTCTCCAGAGAGTCTGTCATTCGGATCGGCAGAAAGTGAGCACACTTCGTCAAGCGGTCCACGATAACCCAGATGGCATCGTGGTGAGACCGGGTCAGGGGTAGTGCAGTCAGAAAATCCATCGTGATGTTACCCCACTTCCTGACTGGAATGGGCAAAGTCTGTAACGTCCCTGCCGGTTTCTGATGCTCCACCTTCACCCGCTGACAAGTGGCACACTTAGACACATGTGTGGCAATGTGTCTCCGCATACCCGGCCACCAGAAATGGGTACGCAAGTCCTGATACATCTTCTCGCTACCGGGATGAATACTCAATCGACTCGAATGTGCCTCCGTCAGAATTTCATCCCGTAGTGCACAGATCCCTGGCACATACAACCGATCTACGAAATACAGTAGCCCTGCTGTCTTCAAACGCTGGTAGCTTGATGCCCCTTTGTCCTCTCCGGACAGCTTCTTGACTCTGGATCCCTCTCCTGTGCCTCTCGCACTCTGTCCAACCACTCCGAGCGAATGGTCAAAGTGTATACAGGCACTGCTCCCGGTGCTCCCACCGGTGCCACAGCTGCTAGATCATTCTCCTCAGTCCGATCCTCAGCACTGCCTCCTCTGACAACCCCAGTGTACTTCCTACTCAGAGCATCGGCCACTGTATTACCTTTGCCCTCGGTGTACTCGATGGTGCAATCGTAGTCCTTGATGTACTCGAGCCACCTGCGCTGCCTCATGTTCAACTCCTTCTGAGTGAGCAGATACTTGAACTCTTATGATGCAGCGAAAATCTGAAATTTCTTTGCCGAGTAGGTAGTGCCTCCACTGTTTCAACGCATAAATCACCGCGGCCAACTCCAGATCGTGTGTCGGGTAGCTCTGCTCATGCGGTCGCAGCTGTCTCGACCCATAAGCTATCACATTCCGCTCCTGCATCAACACACATCCTAACCCCGACCTAGATGCGTCTGTATAGACCACATACGGTAAGCTCGGGTCGGGTAGAGTCAAGATCGGCGCACTAGTCAGCCGCCGCTTGATTCTGGAAACTCTCCTCGCACTTCTCTGTCCATACAAACGGCTGTCCCTTCTTGGTCGGATGCGTAGCGAGGAAGCCAAGACGGAGAATCCCGGCACAAACCTCCGTAGTAGCCTGCTAACCCCGAAAACTCCCGATCTCCGTCCGAGGTTGGCTGCTTCCACTCTGTACCGCCTTAACTTTCTCGGGATCCACTGCCCAAACCGTGCTCACCGATGATATGCCCAGAAAAGACACCTCTCGGATCGAAGTCACACTTTGAGAACTTAGCGTAAAGCTGGTGTTCCCAAAGTGTCTGAAATAATCCTCAGATGCTCCCGGTGTGAATCCTCATCCCGGGAGTAAATCAGAATGTCATCGATGAACACTACCACAAATGAATCCAGATACGGCCGGAACACTCTGTTCATCATATCCATAAACGCAGCCGGTGCATTAGTCAAACCAAACGGCATCACCGTATACTCATAGTGCCCATACCGCGTACGGAAAGCTGTCTTCGGAATATCCTCCTCCTTCACACGCAACTGAAAGTACCCCGATCGCAGATCGATCTTCGAAAAGATCTTCGCACCTCTCAGCTGATCAAAGAGATCGTCGATCCTCGGCAATGGGTACTTGTTCTTGATGGTGATGGCGTTCAACCGTCTGTAATCTATACACAACCTGAGTGACCCATCCTTCTTCTTCACAAATAGAACTGGAGCACCCCATGGTGAAGTGCTCGGACGGATGAAGCCCTTCTCCAGCAGTTCCTCTAACTGCTTCTTCAGCTCCACCATTTCCACTATCGGCATCCGATAAGGTGGAATGGAAATGGGAGTAGAACCAGGCTGCAACTGGATCTCAAACGTGATCTCCCGCTCTGGTGGCATCCCGGGCAAGTCCTCAGGAAATACTGCGGAAAATCTCGGGACTGGAATCTTATCCGGCTCAAGCGTATCAGACGGGTTCGAGACCGTAATACTCCTCCGAATCCACTATCGGGACACGATCCGAACACTGCGGCTCCATGCTGGTCACGACCATCTTCGTCCCATCCCGAACTGAGAGGTAACACCTCTCCGAAACCGTAACACTACGGTTGGCGATCAATATGCGGAATTCTTGGACAGCCAATCCATCCCAAGAATAACATCATGCCGGTGTGTTCAACACCGGCAGATCCGACATAATCCGGTGATCGCCAATGGATAGCACGCAGATCCGTACCATCTCATTGGAAAGCGGCCCGACTCCCGGCCGTCTTCACCATGAAGGCGCTCGGAAGTCCACCGGTAGTCAGGTGGAGTGACTCGACACACTACGTGCCACAATCGAAGCAGTCGCCCGGTATCAAGCGATTGCACGAATAGGTGTATCGTTCGAAGTAATGTACCTTGGAGTGCCCCCGCTGCGAAGTCTCTCCACGCTCAATCAAACACTCGACCTGCTCCGGCCTCTTTGTGGTGGAGGCTCACGCTGTGAGTCTCACCCCGCTCCACTGGAACACACGTCCTACTCCCAGCTCTTTGTGGCGGAGGGTGGCTGATACGGTCGTCTCTGCGGCTGTGATGCCCTCGGTCCGCCCCTCTATGAACCGCGCCCCCGGGGTGCGTTAGGCTGAAACCGAGGCTGCGGACGTGTAGCACTGCTGGATCCCTGACCCAGTGTCAAAGGACAATCACGAATCCAATGATCACTGGCCCCACATCTCGGACAACCCCATTGCCGGTAACATGGCCGGCCAGGTGCTGCCCGCCACAACTCGCGCAGTCGGAGCAGGCGGCGTAGTCCTGCTTGCCTCTGCTGCTCTGCCCGGACACTGCTGATCTACGAAGACCTCGCTGAACTCTGCTGTGCGAGAGCCCTCCCTCTGTCCTTTGGGTCGGTGTGGTAGGTGCCGACTCTCAACCTCCTCTCTGCTCGAGGAGTGGGCCTTCTGCATGACCTCGTGGTAGAAGTGATATCCGGAGGCCTCGGAGCCCACAGTACTCCGGGCGTAAGCGGCAGATGAACCGCTTGGCCTTCTCTGCTCCATGCCGTATCTGCGGCACGTAGCGGACCAACCGGTCAAACTCCCGCTCGTACTCTGCTTTCTGATCCGAGTCCCTTGCTCCGAGATCATCGACTGTGCTGACGGAGGTCACGACGGCATCCCCAATGTCTTGCTGATGGAAGTAGTAAGCAAAGCTGCTCCCAGTCGAGTCGAATCATGCCCCCATCACGTCTTGCCTCGGCTCTCGAGGACGGCCACTGAGGCCCCTCCACCAATGATACGCAGCATCTGCCCAGTTGAGCGTGGCCAAAGAAACTCTAACCTCGGATGGAAGGTGTAGCCTCCCAAGGAGCTTGTCAACCCCATGAAACCATGCCTCGGCCGCCTCGGGTCCTCCACGGCCGTTGAACCTCGGGGTTCAAGCGGCTGAAACCGCTCAGTCAGTCTCATCGGTGGCGTCTCGGCTCTTCCGTCGGTGGTGGGACCGGCGAGAACTCTCGGCCTTTGCGCAGATCTCCCTCCTCGGAATCACTATCCTGCTGACCTGCGCCGAGGTGGCTGCTGCCCACCTCACGACCCGGCTGTCTCGGCCGTGGCCTGGCCGGACCTCCGGTGCTGCCGCTGCCCACAATCTGTTTGGCTGGCAACAATGTACCCAACAGTGCTGTGCGACCCAACACTGTAATATATCGGGAGCGGGTCCCTCGACCTGCTGATCACTCGGGGGAGTGAGTGTGGCTGCTCGAGGCCACAGGTTACTCACGAACCCGCCTTCTAGCCCTCGGAGGTGTGGGATCCCGATCCCTACCCTCCGGTTCTGCTCACGCCGGCGGCGTGTTCTAGCCATACGAAAATGGATCAACCCAAAACCATATAATCCCAATAATAAACTTTCTCTTCCTAAAGCTAGCAGCAACATTTTATGGCTCTGTAGTGTAATGCAATGCATGATGCAAGGATTCTTTTCAGAATCCCGAAACTAAATAATAAACCTTAACATAGAATCAGATCATGCTTATATTCACAAAATCACTTCATGTATCACCCACATCTTCCATAAGGCTCCAAAGAACCGCCACCGCTCCACACACATTCGAAATGGTTCAAATAAGGAGTTGATCGGGCTCCGTGCGAACCACTCCGAATGAGGTGTAAACCGATGCTTGCCCTTGAAGTCATTACTTGTAAAGCTTACCCATGAACTAGCATGACTTGCCTTCCACAACCCATACTTTAACTAACCATGCTTTACCTCTTCGGTCACTTCGACCCGACCTGCTCTGATACCAACTTGTCACAGCCACCCCGCCCGGTTGCGGAGGCGGAGCCGGCCGCGACGTCGGAAACAGGAATTACGACGGAAAACGCGGCAGCGGAGCATCGAGCTCGAATCACAGAATCGTTGAGTAACAACTAGCAACCTAAAACTCATGCAAGGCAAGCATGCTTAACCATATTACTTCTACCACACATGCAGTTCATGGTTTATCCAACTTCTATCATTGCCACAAACGCAAAATTCACCAGGCACCACAATTAAACAGCATTACCAATATAGGCAAGTCGGGGCTCCGCCCTCGACTCAGAAGACAACAGAACAGAATATATCTCAAATATATATACACATATCCAAAACATGATCTGACCTATATGCATGCGATTCTGACTACTGAGCCGTATTCAAAATCCTATAAATACCTAGCGCGGAATGCAGGCGACCTCCGCACGTGGTGCTGCTGCTGCAACCCAACCTCAAAGTGAAAGAAGCACCGCGGAACCTCTACTCCGCCGGTTGCTTGTCGGGACGGCCTGAAAGTGGTAAAGCAGATAAAGGGGTGAGTCCTCGAAAGGACCCGATGAGGGCTTAAGGTAAAAGTGCGGTTTGCCCACGGGGCAACCATCGAACTGCAAAACAGATTATCACAACATATACATATACATACGAACATAAAACATATAGCAAATCAGAATCCACCATATGCGGTCCAACCGCCGTAAGCGACCAGTAACGTGACCCTCCGCGAGAGGTCAAAATATACTGGTCGAGCAGACAGATAGCACGGTGCCGGTGGGGTCGCGATCCCAAAGCGTCGTAGGGTCACGAGCGAAGTATCGGCACTCCTGGTGCGGATACGCAGAATGTCGGCACCCCTTCAGTGCGGACACAGAACAGAAGTATCGGCACTTCCGGTGCGGATACGCAGAACAGAATCAAGGAGCACCCGTGGTCTCTCCAACCATACGGGCCTCGCCACCAGAATCAGAACATATAAATAAAGCATACAAACACAGCGGAGATATCATACACGATAACACATATGGAGCGAGAACAAAGCGTACGGTTTACCAAGTTAAGCCCTTACCTCGAAGCGCGCCGCGATCCAACACTCGTGAAAATCCCGACTCCCGACCGAAATGCACAACTTGACTCCTACGGATCCGCGCTACTCCACCAACGCGAGAATCAAGCATTTGTACAACCATAGTTGGATCAGAACACATCCAAACAAACCCCAGAAAACAATTCTCGCACAAACCCGCACTTTCCGGAAAATTCCACGAAAGCTCGGTTTTACAAACCGAGCACGAACATTGCTATTCATACACCACCAAACCCATTTCAACCTTTAAACCCGCATTCCAGGACACCTTTCCTGGAAAACCCGCATAAACCTAACTTTTCCTACCATTGTCCGAAAATGATGTTTCAACCACCATTATGAACCTATTTCCACCCACAATACCAATTTAGGATCCAAACCAACCTAAACACAACCTTAACATGGAAAAAGTTTCATTTGAACATTTCGGTCCTTAACTAAATTTTCACCACATTCCCAAACCAAACCATTCAAGCTTCCAATTAATCATATTAATCATCAATTTCACTTCCTAACCAAAATTACTAACCAATTGCATCATAATCAACAAACCCCTTTCATACACAATTCGGCCAAAGGAAGAATTTCTCACCCAACTTCCATTTCAATCCAAACAAAGTTCCATTAGCTCTCTTTAATCACCAATTACAATTATTAAGCAAGATTGCCAACCAATTGCATCAAAATCAACAAACCCCTTCCTTAATAATTTCGGCCAAAATGGGGGATTCCTACCCAACAAGTTTTCCATCAAATTGAAACCATAGATAGCCTTAGAATCATGCTAGGAACAACATATCTCAAGCATGATTCAAGAATACAAACACACACAATTTTAGAATTTTAGGCATAATTTCGGCATTTAGGGCTTTTTGCCTCCAAATTGTTTTTCCAAAATCTAACCCCAAATTCTTACTCCCCTCCATGCCATGAACATCATACTAGAAACTTGAAGCAAGAGGATCATCCAAACACATAGCCAAGAACAAATTCAAATTAGTTTGAAGCTCTCTTTTCCTTCTCTAATCCTTGTTTCAACCTTAAAAAGAGAAGAAAGGAGGAAGCTTACCAATTCTTGAACCTAAATCCTTGAAGTTTTGAGCAAGGAATGATGAAACACATGGAGCTTGGGAGGAGATAGCTATGGCGGCAGAGAAGAAAGGAAGAAGAAGAATGAAATGAAATTTTTTGTATTTTCCTACTAATTATCCTCTTATATATTTCTTCTCTTTTCCAACTTAAATAATAATTGGACAAGTGTCCTCCCCTTGCTGCTGCTGCCGACTCAAGGCTGCTGCTGCCCATGCTGAATATTTTTTTTTATTACTTTTGTGGTCAATTACTAATTAACTCCCAATTTTCCGAAAGTTCCAATTCTTTTTGCCCAAAAATAATTACCGAATTCCAAAATTAGCGAAACTTGGACACAACCCTCAGAATATTATAACATCCACAGAACATTTTTCAGAAATTCATTTACCTTTCCGGAGTGTCCTACCGAGCTCGCTGAACCCGGACCAAAACCCGACGTGCGAGCGTGTCAACCTGAACCGAAATTCCGTCACTCCAAAATTCTATAAAAATACCCATAAATTCCATATTAAATTAAAACACAACTTACCCCAAAGCCGTCAGAAAATTTCCATCCCGGGCCCCGGGATTCCCGGCCCGAGCCCCGGGAGTCGCCCGGAACCGAACGTCCCGTCCCAAACATTAAACTCCACAACCACCTCCGGGACGTCTCCACGACTCCAAAACTGCAAACGGCTTCCCAAACTGAGCTCTCGGGAGTGCTACCGAGCCCGCTGTATGTCCCGAGGCGACCCCAACAACCCCCCCGGCGCCAGAAAAATATTTTCGGCGGAAACGTCCGGGGGACCCACACGACCTCAAATACGGAGGGGTTCGCCAAACTGATGCTCGGATAGGGCTCGGGAGCCGTCTGAACGCCGAAAAACGTGACCCGCAGGCTAAAACCGGAGCCCGGGTCACCCGGCCGCAACCCGCTCGGGGTGACCATGCTGACCATCTACGGAATCTCCGGCCGACAAATCCGGTGCCCTTCGCCTGTGGGGCCTTAACCTTATTGGTCCAATGCCGATTGCTCAGTCGATCGCTTCGTGTTGTTGCAGTCGATTATTTTTCTAAGTTGGTCGAGGTAGAACCCTGGTCTCCATCACTTCCGCGAAAATTAACAAATTTATTTGGAAGAACCTTGTCTGCCGTGCAGCAGCCCTCGTGCTATTATTACAGACAATGGCACCCTGTTTGCCAGTCACAGTGTCCAACAGTGGGCTCAGGACAATAATGTCCGCATGCTTTTCGCCCCAGTGGCGCACCCCCAGTCTAATGGGCAGGTTGAAGTCACCAACCGCACCCTCAAGGAAGGCCTCAAGAAGCGCCTTGAGGGGGCCAAAGGCCGCTGGGTAGATGAACTCCCAAGTGTCTTATGGGACTATCGCACCACAACGCGAACCCCAACAAAGCGAGACGCCTTTCTCCACGGTATATGGCGCAGATGCGCTCCTGCCTATTGAGGCAGACCTCCCCACGATCCGTATGATCAACTTCACTGATGAGGCCAATGCTCAAGGGCTCCGCGCCAAACTTGACTTAATCGAAGAATTACGCGAGGGCGCTCGCCTCCGCATGACTGCCCTCAAACAGAGGCTCAGTCTTCACCATAATGCCCGGGTAAAACCCAAGGCACTACAACAAGGGGGCCTTGCCTTGCTCAAATCAGCCCTCACCGCTCGCGACCCCAAACAGGGTGTCTTGCGACCCAACTGGGACGGGCCTTATATTGTTCATAAACAAGTTCGCCCAGGAGTCTATGAACTACAAGACCATGATGGTCGTCTTCTTCCCCGCAACTTTCATCTGGATGACTTGCGCCCATATTACGTGTAAGTCCCTAAGTCTTACGTCTTCAAATTCAATAAAAATACGGGTGTATGTCCTTCTTGTCTTACAGCTGTACATGGCACAACAAATACCCTTTCCATCGCCTTCTGCACCCAACCGGTCCGATCGGCTACTTGCCTGAACTATGGCATCAGACCTTGTTAGGTCTCCCTTGCGTACCCACACAAGGGGAAGCCCCCGGAGGTCACGCCACAGGTGGTTGCGGGTCTCATTCCCCGACTGACCTTCAACTCGCCCCGCCCCAAGGGTAATCCCCTTGCGCTGCGGAAGGGTAACCCCTTTTTGGCTCCTTCAGGAAGGTCTATGTGTAAGACGTCCTCGCACGCCACAGCAGACCTTCCGCTCGGACTTCTCCACACAGGTGGTTGCGGGTCTCATTCCCCAACCGACCTTCAACTCGCCCCGCCCAAAGGGTAATCCCCTTGCGCTGCGGAAGGGTAACCCCCTTTTGGCTCCTTCAGGAAGGTCTATGTGTAAGACATCCTCGCACGCCACAGCAGACCTTCCACTCGGACTTCTCCACACAGGTGGTTGCGGGTCTCATTCCCCAACTGACCTTCAACTCGCCCCGCCCCAAGGGTAATCCCCTTGCGCTGCGGAAGGGTAACCCCCTTTTGGCTCCTTCAGGAAGGTCTATGTGTAAGACGTCCTCGCACGCCACAGCAGACCTTCCGCTCGGACTTCTCCACACAGGTGGTTGCGGGTCTCATTCCCCAACTGACCTTCAACTCGCCCCACCCCAAGGGTAATCCCCTTGCGCTGCGGAAGGGTAACCCCCTTTTGGCTCCTTCAGGAAGGTCTATGTGTAAGACGTCCTCGCACGCCACAGCAGACCTTCCGCTCGGACTTCTCCACACAGGTGGTTGCGGGTCTCATTCCCAAAGAGACCTTCAACTCGCCCCGCCCCAAGGGTAATCCCCTTGCGCTGCGGAAGGGTAACCCCCTTTTGGCTCCTTCAGGAAGGTCTATGTGTAAGACGTCCTCGCACGCCACAGCAGACCTTCCGCTCGGACATCTCCACACAGGTGGTTGCGGGTCTCATTCCCCAACTGACCTTCAACTCGCCCCGCCCCAAGGATAATCCCCTTGCGCTGCGGAAGGATAACCCCCTTTTGGCTCCTTCAGGAAGGTCTATGTGTAAAACGCCCTCGCACGCCATAGCAGACCTTCCGCACGGGCTCCTCAAACACAGCAACGGGTCTCACTCCCCAGAACCTCAGATGGTTCTCCACTTGTCTCAACAAGTGCCCTACTACCTTCGCCAACAAGCGACTTCGGACTCGAGGTAAACTGAGTTTTTTACTTCATTCCTATCATATAAATGAGGAATAATCTGCAGGGATCTTCTACTTGGTACACTGTACACTACCCAAGGGCTCGCTCCCTAAAAAATTACCCATGGCCGTTGCGGGTTTTAAATACCTTGTCACCAGGAACTCAAACCAAGTCTCCAGCTCCTTAACAAGTGATCTCTGTGGCTTCGCCGTTGCGAACCCCAGAAGGGCTTTCTCTCCACAAACGTGACTTAGACTATGGTTGTTAACCTAGCTAGCGTGCACTACATTACTATCGCAAATTAAAGCGAGACTACAAGACAATGAAGATAAAAGGAAATTTTACTTCATCTCTGTTCCCAAAAGTATGCATGAATGCAGGTCTTTGCACAGAAATAGGAGGGGCATCCACATGTTGGAGCCTCCACCCTAGTCCAAAAGGGCATACCAGGCATCGCCCATCTTTCTCCCCTGCTCCCCCCAATGGAGCAGTTCCTCTACTGTTGGCTCATTGGTATTGGTAGCATCCAGGATCCCAAGACTTAACTCTGGGAATGCCTTCTCCACTTGGAAGCGGCATCGCAGCCAGCCCTCCTCGTAGGCCTGCGCCCCCGCTTCGCCTAAAGCTTGAATCTCACCAAACTTCTCCATCCGTCTTGGCACCCGCTCAGGGATGGACATCTTGATAGAAGAAGAGGACTCAGGATCCTCGCCTGCAAAAGGAGAAAGGCCCAAAGCCTTCTCCATCTCCTTTACTGAGGCCACCGCCTTCTCAAGATTGGTGGCGACCTCTAGGCGTGCCTTCGTGGCAGCCTCAGCAGCAAGCCTGCTTTCTTTTATCTTCTGGTCTGCCAGGTGAGCTTGAGCGAGGGCCTGGCGCTCCGCTTCCTTGGTTGCAGCCTTCGCCTGTTCAGCTTCAGCCTTCGCTGACTGAAGAGACTCCTTCAAAGCAGCAATTTCTCCCTGCTGGGTTTCTAAGCCTGCTACCTGCTGGAGGAAGCGTTGCTTGAACGCGCCAATAAGGCTGGCCTGCTCATACCGATATAACCTGCTGGTTACTCGCTCCTTGTTAACGTAGTCGCACCAACTCTCTAGTTGGGCCACACGTTTGGCGTGCGCCTCCTTGAGCTCCTCCTCCCTCTTCTTTGAGGCCTCCAGCTCCCTCCTAAGTGAGGCAATCTCGTTATTTGGGCGTCGTCCCGCTTATTGGCATACTTCGTGAAGTCATGCCATTGCTCCGAGGCAGCGTATCCTTTGACGGCCGCCGCACCCAGTTCAATTTCAACAAAGGCAAAAGAGGCCGATCGAACTTATACATAAAAGATCAAAAGTGGGTCTCACCTGAAGACTCTGTTGGGCTGCGTCTTGCATGAACTTGGCAGGGGAGTCTAAACTCCGCTCCGTCACCTCTCGGTCAAAAGGGGTACGCAGCCCCTCCAGGCAAGATAGTAGAGTCTGCTCCCCTCCCATCAGCAGAGAGCTGTTATTCCTGAGAAGGAAGACTGGATCCCACGCATCTTTCAGGAGCCTCCCTTGCTCCTTGTACACCCCAAGCCTGGCCTGGTGCCTTTTGACCCTCAGAAGGTCCGGCACCTCAGACCACTTAGGGGTCGACTGGGCAGCAACGCGCCTCCGCTCCAAATAATGGGACCAGACCCCGGTTTCCTCAAGGACCTCAGTTCTGGTCCCCAAATCTGCAGGGATCTCTGTTAGGACCCCTTGGTCCACGGGGGCCTCACGGGGACCAACCCTTTGGCCTAAAGGGCCTGCACCTACAAAGTACAGGCATCAGCAATTGGATAACAAAAATGCGAACTCAAAGCAAAGAAAGCGCTTTCAAGTCAGAAAAACTCACCAGCAGGAGGACGCCCCCATTCATTGATTTCCACTGGGCCTTTGGAAGGTTGGGCAATCTCCCAACCACTAGTCCTCGTAGAGGACCGCGTTACCAGACCCCCTCCCCAGGGGCCTCACTGTCAGAGGAAGAAGAAGTCTCCTCAACCCTCAGAATCCCCTTCCCCTTTGTTGCGGGGGCCTACTCCCCTGAGAGAACCACTTCAGGGATCCCCTCTCCAGGAGGGGTTGCTGCAGGGATCACATCCCTGGCATTAGGGGTCTCCACCTCCTCCACAAGAGTGACTGATGCCTCCTATCGGCCAGAACCTCCATTGGCCTTGGCAGCTTGGATGCCCCTCCTTCTCATAGAGATCAGGATGTCAACCGCTGACATTTTGCCCTTGGGAGGGGGCACCTTTCCCCCAGAAAGGATCTCTGCAGCCACCACATGCCTGGGCAAATCCTCGCCTTGAGCTGGTGAGGGCTTGCAAAAGCCCGGACACGAAGGCTTCGGCAGAGCCTCCTCGGGAGAAATAGGCTGCACCCCCGACATCGGTACCGCCTCCTATGGGAGCAGCGCTGTCTATCTGCGCTCCCTCTGGGCCCTCCGCAGAGGGCACGACCTCTTCAACAGCGAGAGGCACCTCGACCTCCACTCTTCTGGCTTCCTCAGCCACAGGCTCTCCAGCCTTCCCCACGGTACAGGGAACTTCTTCCCCAACAGGCTCCCTAGCCTCCGCAGTTGAAAGAGCTGCGGTAGGCCCCTTCACTTCAGCAGGCCTCTCAGCCTCCCCAGTTGGCTCTTCAGCCCTGGCCCCCTCAGCAACAACGGGGGCACTCTCTTCTCCAGGCTGCGCAGCGCTCACCCTTTTCTTCTTCTCTGGTGAGAAGACGCCAGGACTTGGTAGCAGCCCTCTTCTTGGGCAGCTTGGGAATGATTCGTCCCAACACCTTCTTTGCCCCGGAAGGGCATCCCTCCCGAATGCACAAGCCGGGTGCACTCGGGCAATGCGCATGGACGCTTTCTTGCCACAGGTTTCGCCGGACTCTGCGGCGACATCTACAAAACATAAAGAAAGTCTTGAGACCTGTGTTCTACGAGACCTCTCTCAAGTTTTACGGTATGATTATGTGTATGCAAAGCGTACCTTTGGGCCTCGCCGGCGCGGCGTAGAAAGAATCTATCGGCGTCCCGCGGTGGACAGGCGCCCATCCCTCGTACGGCGAGGGCACCTGGGGTCCAACACGAAGCCCGTCGATCCCAGCCCACCGCAGGTGGTTTCATCCGATTGGGCAGGCGAGAAGGGGAAAACTCGTCGCATGCACTCCTTGACAAAACATCGTCCAACCACCCCAGCAGTTGGACATACGCCGCCACCGCACCCCTCATGAGTCGCTTCGAGGCCTCCGCACAATGCTTTGCACGGATTGCCGCGTCCTCGCCACGAGAAAGTCCCATGAGCCTTCACGGGGCAAGAAGAAAAAAGACCCATGCCAGTCGTGGTAGGATCTTGGTGAGGCGGTGAACGAGATGGAGTGGTTACCTCCAACGTTTATGGGAGTGACGTGAAGAAGCGCGCTCCGCTTCTCGGCTCCGGTAGGTAAAAGCGGTTGAAGACATCGGCAAATGGCTGCACACCGGCCATGTGGCAAAGCACGATGAAGCCCGCTATAGTCGAAAGGTATTGGGAGCCAGCCGAGTTGGCGGCATCCCCACTCTGCGTATAAATCTTGCACCAAACGAGGGAGGGGATACCGCAATCTGCCGCAAGCTGCGCCGTGTCTGAGCACAACACCCGGTTCTCCTTGTTCTCCTCGGTGACGGGCCAACCCATCGCCCGACAAACGCCCGCACGGGACGTATATGCCGGCGCTTTTTCCACAGGCCAGAAGGCCTCCACCATATCCTGGTGAATTTTCTCGAACTTCACCGTGGTCTTCTCTAGGGGGGCGACCACTGGGCGAACAACTTCCTTGGAACTCATCTCTGCAAAAAGGGGAACAACAGATGTCACCCCATGGCGGAAGCACACAAGCGATTACGATGCTTATTAACACCGTAACCACACTCAGTTGGGGTAACAGATCACACACATATCAAAATTGACAAGTGGGCCCTGTGGGCCCCACACGGTATGTGGGCCCCGCAGTTCATTTTAAGCTTCCTGCTTTGAATTCTTTCACACCAATCATGTATTACGCACATATGCTTACACATAAACACATATAGGTGATTTCTGACAAAAATCCCGAAACCCGGGGCGTAGGCCCCACGGGCGGTTTACACCCTTTCGGACGTACAAGTCCCAAAGCGATAAAAACAAGCATTCCACACTCAAAATCACAAACATATACATAATCGCCTTAACGCTTCCCTGCCATAAAATCCAAAGACAAATCGACTTTTGACGAAAACCCGGATTTTACTACTTCTACATGCATACATGTCATCTACAATATACTGAGCCACAAAATGCTCTTGGAATACATACGAACGTGCGAGGTGGTGACACTCAGGGTCCAACCAACTTCCTCGACGTGCAAAATACTGCTGCTGCTATATATGTAAGAAAGTTTAACCGTTAGAAAACCACAGTGCTCAATAACATAATCTGAACTCCAGAACTGAATACCACCCAACACATCCCGAAAAAGTTGATCACACAGATACCGGAAATCCCGGAACGATATACATACACATCAGACATTACCCCTTATTTTCTCAATACAAAACACAATAGACCGGAACACACAAAATGGTACCTGAAATATCACACACAAAAGCAACCCCGACTCTACTCAGCGGGCTGCGGGTCAGATCCTCCTGAAATGAAGAAATAAGGGGTAAGTTCTCGAAAGAACTTAGTAAGGGCTGAGGTATAAGCAAAGATTTTCTTGGAGCACAAGAAACTCCGCAACCAAAGGAAAACACGGATATACAAGAATACACATGCTCAACCAATGCGAGAATTCAGCCAAATGCAATGCAAGTCAAACAATGGATTATGATGTAGTTAGACACAATGACGGTCTTCCCGGCCTTAGCCGAGACACACATATAATTACACACAAGAGCATGGCCAGCTCGGGGTCATGATCCCCACCGTCTTATCACAAACACCTTAAAGGTGTATCACACAAACTTACACCATTTAGGTGTAGATACACATCCTCAATGCTGATCCCGCGACTCCGCACACCAATGCTTATACCATTTGACCAAGTTTGGCATCACCGGGCCAACCTCAAACCAACTTAGCCTCAATATACTCCGATACGCATTTTATAAAGTACTCCAAAATGCGGTACCAGAGACACACTGAACCCTTACCTTTCACAGAAGTCAGAATGGAATTTTCCGATCAGCGGTCCCGGTACGGATTTCGGTAGAGTTTCGGCCGCACTTCCGACTACCCCCTGTCCACATATGATCCATAGATACAGAATACACATTCAGAATTCACAAAATTGACCCACAACAAAAGTGCCAAAAATGGGGCTCGGACAGGGAAAAACGGCTTTTCACATACGGCTTTTTCAACGAAATCTGAACCGTACAAAATGTATAACTCTCAGCTCTGATCAATAATATATCCTTACCTTCCGTCAAATCAGGCCTGAAGTTGAGTTTCTATTCAAATTTCAGAACAATATTGGCAGCACTTCTACAAAGATTCAGCTCACACTCCTGATATAAAAGACGTAATAGAAGGTGCAAGGAACGCTTAGGATCCATAAAATCAACAATAGGAGAATTTTCATAAATGTGGAGCAATTTTCAGAAGCTCACGGTTTCCAACCGGAGCCACAATCACAAAAACCGATTTATAAGGAGTTAATTATTTCTCCTAAAGATCGATTTACCCAACTGACCTTCAAGATTTTGGTGAGAAATTGGGAGATCCCAATTTGGAACTTTAAACGCTCGGCGATGGCAGAGAAGAAAGAAGAAAGAAATGAAGCTTTTGGCTTCGTACGTTTCTAACTTTCCTAATACTATATATATATATATACATACATACATACATGATACATACATATATATATATATATATATATATATATATATATATATATATATATATATAATATTACTAAAGCACACACACCTCACTTCACCGCCTCTCCTGCTGTTTTCATTTTTCCTTTTGTTTTTATTTTTATTTTTTTTTTCACTTTAGCCCTCAAACTTTCAAAAGTTGCAATATAGTCCAGCCCCAAAATTGCAACTTCCAAACCGTAACTCCAAACGGCACGAAATCTGAGACACATTCTCGGGACCTCATAACACGCACAAAACATGCTTCACATAACTAATTATGAGTCCCAAGCCCAACAAAAAAAATCGCTAATCCCGGTAAATACGCTTAATCGCGTAATTAGCTGGAATTCGACCGGGTGGCAATAACTTGATGCGACAAGCTGTACCACACCTCGGGATTTCGTATCTCACACCAATTATATTTCATATACTTAATTATAAGTCCCGAGGCACAGAAAATTCACTAATCCCAATATTGATACTTAATTGCGTAATTAGTGTAATCACTTACCGGGTGTCGGTAACATTCCTCCCCCCTTAAGACCCTTGGTCCTCCAAGGCCGTCTTAAGTCTCTGATATTCATCTAGGTAGCGCTCCATCACATCCTGCTCAACCTCCCAGGTTGCCTCACGCTCAGAATGATGGGACCACTGAACCCGGATCATCGGGATAAGCTTATTCCGAAGCTTCCGCACATCCTGTCCTAGAATAGCCACAGTACCTCTTGGTACGACAAATCCGGCTCGCTTGCACCCTCAATCGCAATCGTCTGAATCGGATCCAAAATACACTTCTTCAACATACTCACATGAAATACATTGTGCACTGCTGCCATACTCGGTGGCAAAGCTAGCCTGTAGGCTACCTTGCCCACTCTCTCTAGAATCTCATAAGGACCCACATAACGCGGAGCCAACTTCCCTCTCTTTCCAAATCTAATAGTTCCTCGGGTCGGTGCTACCTTAAGCCGTACCTTATCTCCAACCTCAAACTCCAGATCTCGTCTCCGCTTATTAACATAAGAAGTAGTCCTGTCGTTGGCGGTTTTCATGCGCTCCTGAATCCTTTTGATCTTATTTGTCGTTTCCTCAATTAATTCAGGACCCAGATCAACTCTATCGGAAGCCTCTGCCCAACAATGGGGCGTCACACAACGTCGGCCATATAAAGCCTTGTAAGGTGCCATACCGATAGTACTCTGGTAACTGTTATTATAGGAGAACTCTACCAGAGGTAAATGTTGATCCCACTCACCGCCAAAATCCAGTGCACAACTGCGAAGCATATCCTCGAGCACCTGAATCACTCGCTCCGATTGCCCATCAGTCTGAGGATGATAAGCCGTACTCAAATGAAGTCGTGTGCCCAAAGCCTTATGAAAAGCGCTCCAGAATCGCGCCGTGAACCGCGGATCTCGATCAGATACAATGGAGTCTGGAACTCCATGTAACCGCACTATCTCACGAATGTATAGCTGAGCTAGTTTCTCCAGGGAATCTGTAATCCTCGTAGGCAGAAAATGAGCACACTTCGTCAGCCGATCCACAATAACCCAAATAGTGTCATGACGTGATCGTGTCATAGGCAATCTTGTCAGAAAATCCATGGTGATATTGCCCCACTTTCGAACCGGAATAGGTAATGTCTGCAACGTCCCCGCAGGTCTCTGATGTTCAGCCTTCACTCTCTGACATGTGACACACTTAGAGACATATGTAGCAATGTCCCTTCGCATGCCCGGCCACCAGAAATGAGATCTCAGGTCATGGTACATCTTCTCACTACCGGGATGCACACTCAGTCTGCTCGCATGAGCCTCCTCAAGAATCTCATCTCGAAGTGTCGGGTTGTTCGGCACATACAGCCGATCTCTGAAATACAACAGACCTTGTTTGTACTCAAAAGATGGGTGTATTGCTCCCTTTGCTTCTCCAGATATCTTCTTCAATGTTGGATCACTTTTCTGCACATCCCGCACTTTATCTAGCCAACTCGATTGAATAGTCAAAGTGCACAGCTGAGCATTGTCACAGCCACCCCGCCCGGTTGCGGAGGCGGAGCCGGCTGCGACGTCGAGAACCGGAACCTACGACGGAAAGCGCGGCAGCGGAGCATCAAGCTCAAGTAACACACAGCCAAGTGGCAACTAGCAACCTAGATACTCATTCAAGGCAAGC
This sequence comes from Stellera chamaejasme, assembly GCA_024586325.1. Classification (NCBI taxonomy): domain Eukaryota; kingdom Viridiplantae; phylum Streptophyta; class Magnoliopsida; order Malvales; family Thymelaeaceae; genus Stellera; species Stellera chamaejasme. Next base: position 49,327,502 of record CM044981.1, on the reverse strand, counting down.
ATACTAGTAACTCCAACTTCTACCAAACATGCAGTTCATGGTGTCAAACATCAAACATCGCCACAACCCAGACCCACCAAATCCATAATATGACAACAACTCCAATATAAGCAAGTCGGGGCTCCGCCCTCGACTCAGAAGACAAACAAAGGCGAGTATGTCTCAGATTATACGTCTTATACAAATACATGATCTAAACTACATGCATGCGGCTACGGCTCTGAGCCATTAAACCAAAACCTATATATATACCTATTGTGCGGAATCGGAAACTTTCTCACTCGGGAGATTTTCCGCCCGTGGTACTACCTCTTCTGTTGAAACCCAAGAAATCCAAAGCACTGCGGATCTCTATTCCGCCAATTGCTTTTGAGAACAACTGAAAGGTGTAAACAAATGAAAGGGTGAGTCCTCGAAAGGACCCGATAAGGGCTTAAGGCAAAGTGCCGTTTGCCCACGTGGCAACAATCAACTCGCAAAATGTAATAACACAAAGATATACATATGTATACGAACATAAAGCATATAGTGAATCATAAACCATCGCATGCGGTCCAACCGCCGAACGACCCGTTACATGACCCTCAACAGAGGTCGAATATACTGATCGTAATGTAATGTATAGCACGGTACCGGCCGGGTCGCGATCCCCAAACCGTAGGGTCGCGTAGCGGTACACGTAATGTCGGCACCTCCAAGTGCGGACAGTATCGGCACTCCCGGTGCGGATACGCAGAACAGAATCAAGGAGTACCCGTGGTCTCTCCAACCATACGGGCCTCGCCACGTAATGTAACATATAATAAGAACATATAAATGAAACATACAAATACGATAGAGATATCATACCCGATAACATTCATGGAGCGAAACGGAACAAACGTACATTTTACCAAATTAAGCCCTTACCTCAGAAGCGCTGCCCCGCAGCCCAAAACTCGTGAAACCCCGGCTCCCGACCCGAAACGCCAAACTTGACTCCTATGGTTCCACGCTACTCCACTAACGTAGAATCAAGCTGGATAACCATTGTTGAGTCAGAACACATCCAAATAACTCCAGAAAGAAATTTCTGCACAAACCCGCACTTTCCCGGAAAATTCCACAGAAAGCTCGGTTTTACAAACCGAGCCTGAACATTGTTATTCCAACACCCACAAACATATTCCAACCCTTAAACCCGCATTCCAGACACTTTTCCCGGTAAACCCGTATAAAACTAACTTTCTCATTTCTAACCCGAAAATGGTATTTCAAACACCATAACGCACCTTCTTCCACCCACATTACCAATTTAGCATCCAAATCAATCAACACACACCACCAACATAGAAAAAGAATCACTTCAACAATTTGATCCTTAACCAATTTTTCACCACACTTCCAAATCAAACCATACAAGCTTCTAATTAATCACACTAATCCCCAATTTCACTTCCTAACCAAAATTACTAACCAATTGCACTTAAATCAACCAAAATTAACATAAACCCTAATGGTACTATTCACTCAATTTAGGGCTTTTCTTCTCAATCCATTCTCCACCAAATTGAAACCATAGAATGCCTTAGAATCATGCTAGGAACAACATATCCAAAGCATGATTCAAGAACACAACTCTACACCATTTTAGAAAATCCATCAAAATTTCGCCTAATTATGTTTCCATCATCCATGATGTTTTTCCAAAATCTAAACCTAGATTCTTACTCCTCTCAAGCCCTAGAACAACATACTAAAATTTGGGAGGGAGAGGATCACTCAAACACATAGCCAAGAACAAACCAATCCTTCAAAAATCCTCTCTTTTTTCCACCAAAACTTGTTTCCAACAAGTAAAGAGAATAAGGGAGGAAGCTTACTACTAAAAGGATCCATTTTCTTGTTGATTTGAGCCAAGATTTGAAGAACTTAAAGCTTGGATGAACAGTAACCATGGCTGAAACGTTTTGAAGAAGAAGAAGAGAAGGAAGAAGAAAGAAAAGAAAATGAATTTTACTTCATTTTAATTACTAAATATCCCTTATATAATATCCTTTCTTTTCCCTCTTAAATTATAAAGGGACAAGTGTCCCTTATCCCTTCTCCATTCCAGCCGAAAGTAGGCTGCTGCCCATGCTCCAATTATTTATTTTGCAACCAATTTCCAATTTAACTCCCAATTTTTCCGAAAGTTCCAATTCTTTTTGCCCAAAAATATTTACCGAATTCCAAAATTAACGAAACTTGGACACAACCCTCAGAATATTATAACATTCACAGAACATTTTTCAAAAGTTCATTTACCAATCCAGAGTGTCCTACCGAGCTCGCTGAACCCGAACCAAAACCCGACGTGCGAGCGTGTCAACCTTAACCGAAATTCCGTCACTCCAAAATTCTATAAAAATACTCATAAATTCCATCTTAAATTATAACACAACTTACCCAAAAGTCGTCAGAAAATTTCCATCCCGAGCCCCGGGATTCCCGTCCCGAGCCCCGGGAGTCGCCCGGAACCGAACGTCCCGTCCCAAATATTAAACTCCACAACCACTACCGGGACGTTTCCACGACTCCAAAACTACAAACGGCTTCTCCAACTGAGATCTCGAGAGCGCTACCGAGCCCGCTGTACGTCCCGAGGCGACCCCGACAACCCCCCCGGCGCCAGAAAAATATTTTCGGCGGAAACGTCCGGGGGACCCACACGACCTCAAATACGGAAGGGTTCGCCAAAATGATACTCGGATAGGGCTCGGTAGCCGTCTGAACGCCGAAAACGTGACCCGCAGCCAAAACCGAGCCGGGTCACCTGGGCCGCAACCCGCTCGGGGTGACCGTAACATTCTCCCCCTTAGAACTCTTGGTCCTCCAAGAGCGGCTGAACCAACCGAGACAGTGTCGCTACCAACCAGAACATATAAACATTCCTCCACCCCAGAACAATCGGACCACCGTAATGGTGCGGCGGGAGTGGTAGTTTAGACTACCATACAGAGCCTCACGGCGTCCCACCCTCCGGGTGCATCTTATTGCACCCCGAGACAGTTGCCGGTATTTCTACCAGACAACCCCGAGCAGACCGAACCTAAATCTAACCGATCCACAACAGGCTATCACGGAAGGTACCACATAAAACGAGGCAGTTGGGGGGTAAGGCCAACCTAACAACTTACTCGAAACTCATGATAACCGATATAACTCGGGGTAACTCGCCCGCCTATCAAATCTTCTTGTTCCTCCGAACGGTACTACCTCGATCAAATTCTATTACCAAACTCAGATTCAAGAGCCTACGGCGGCGGTTCGTATAAGCGGTGGTGCGGTCGTTCGCGGTTTTAATCCGCGCTGTAACAACTGATCTTTGCCGTAGAACTCAAAAAGCTCGGGTCCCAGTTCAACCCCATCAGACGCATCTGTCCAACAGTATAGTGTCATACACCTCCCGTACAACACCTCATATGGTGCCATGTCAAACGTAGTCTGAAAGCAATTGTTGTATGAGAACTCTATCAAAGTAACTGCTGGTCTCAATCTCCTCCAAAATCCAAAGTGCAGATTCGCAGCATATCTTCCAGTATCAGAATCACCGCTCCGACTGCCCGTCCGTCTGTGGGTGATAAACTGTATGCAGATGGAGTCGCGTGCCCAGTGCTTCATGAAAAGCAATCCAGAACCGTGCTGTAAAACGCGGATTAAGGTCAGATTCAATGGAGTCTCGGTACTCCATGCAAACGTACAATCTTCCCGATGTAAAGCCGGCAAGCTTCTCCGGAGGGTCTATGACCCGAATAAGCGTAAAGTGTGCGCACTTTATCAGCTGATCCACGATAACCCGAGATAACATCATGGCGAGACCGTGTCGGCGGGCGATCGAGAAAGTCCATAGTAACATTGCCCCACTCCCGAACCTGGAATGGGCAAAGTCTGCAGTGTCCCTGCCGGTTCCTGATGATCACACTGCTCGAGTGTGACCCCTCTAAAATCTCATACCAGAACTCCTGATCCTCAGGTACATAAAGGCGATCTCAGAAGTATAGCGATCCCTGCCTATACTGAAACGTCGGTAACACATAAATCCTTATCTTCCCCAGATAACTTCTTCAATACCAAATCTCTACCTTGCGCTTCGCGCATCCTATCAAGCCACTCAGAATGTATAATAAGTGTAATAACCTGAGCACGCTCCCAGAGCTGCCACTTGTGCCAAAGGCACGTCAGATCACTCTCCTCAGATCAGTCCCCAACATTTCCTCCCTTAACTAACCCGGTATACTTCCTGCTCAGTGCATCGGCAACCGTGTTGCCCTTGCCAGAGATGTACTCGATACAGCAACCATAGTCCTTAATGTATTCGAGCCATCTATGCTGTCTCAAATTAAGCTCCTTTTGCGTAAACAGATATTTCAGACTCTTATGGTCGGTAAGAATCTGAAATTTATTATCAAACAGATATTGCTTCCAATGTTTCAGCGCATAAATCACTGCAGCCAACTCCAGATCATGTGTCAGTCAGTTCAGCTCATGCGGTCGCAACTGCCTCGACCCATAAGCTACCACAAAACGCTCCTGCACCAACACACACCCCAAACTGGATGTGTCCAGATCGGAGATCAATCTTTGAGAAAACCCTCGAACCCTGAAGTTGATCAAAAAGATCGTCAATCCTCGGCAACGGATACTTGTTCTTCACGATAAGAGCATTCAACCGTCTGTAATCAATACAAAGTCAGAGTGTCCCATCATTCTTCTTAACAAACAAAACCAGAGCACCCCACGCTGAAGTGCTCGGTCGGACGAAACTCTTTTGCTGTAATTCCTCCAGCTTGCTTCTTCTACTCCCGCATCTCGAAATAGTCATCCGATAAGGAGGAATAGATACCGGAGCTGTACTCGACTGCAGGTGGATGTCGAACACAATTCCCCGCTCTTATGGTAATCCGGGCAACTCCTCCGGAAATGCCTACGGAAAATCTCGAACCAACGGTAAACCATCCAACTTCAACCTAATACCAGCTTCATTCAGATCATAGCATTCCCCTACACCAACTATCGACAGCTGATCCTGAATGCAGCTCCTTCTTCTTCGTGCGATAGTCAAACCAATCGGAGTCGTGGGAGGTAGTACCTCTCCAGAAACCATAATAGTACGGGTTGCACAATCAACGTGCACAGAGTTCTTGGATGGCCAGTCCATTCCAAGAATAACATCATAGTCCGGCGTGTCTAAAACCAACAGATCCGATACTATCATGTCCGCCTACGATATCGTACAACCCCGAACCATCCCATTAGAAAACAGAACTGACTTCCTGCGGTTTTTACTAAATGCGTTTGAGGCAAGGTACTAACAGACAGATATGAAATGTAACACATTTCAGTGTTACAATGGGAACAAATGCTCCTGTATCAAATAACGCATGAACCGGTATCTCATTCGGAAATATAGTACCTTACAGAACTTCATGATGACCACTTCCCTACAATAAGAGGGCAATCCCGTACCCAAAGAGTGTCAGACCTGCAACGCAAACATCGGCCCTCCTGCCGATAACAAATTCAACCGGAATGATACCTACTGCAAATCGGATAAGATCGTGCCGGTGGTGCTCCCTCTCTACCTCTACTAAACTGCCCAGGCCTGTTCGGCCATCCAGAAATCTGCCGGGGTCCCTGCTGTATGGAACCCCTCCGTACTCCCCTGACCTCATTGCAAGGTGAGACGACTCTCAACCTCCTCTTGCTCGAGGAGTTGAGCCCAATAACCGCTTCCCGAAACAAAGTAATGTCTAAAGGTCTCAAACCCACCTGTACTCGGGCGCAGTCAACGAATAAACCTCTTAGCCTTCTATTCTTCCATTCCATAGTACTACGGTACGTAGCAACCCAACCGATCAAACTCTCACTCCTACTCTCCGACTGTCCTGTCTCCCTGATGAAACTCATCAAGCGTGCTCGACACAGTTGCAGCTACATCCCCACCGCACCGCTAGTGGAAAATGTAGCCTCCCGAGAGTTTATCAACTCCTGCAGACCAAATCTCTACTACCACTGGCCCTCCTCGGTCATTGAACCTCGGGGAGGGGGGGTTCAAACTCTAAAACCTCTCCAAGAGTCTCGACCTCGCCAGGTGGTGCCCTGTGTCTCCTCGTCGTTAATAGGACCGATGAGAAGTCTAGGTGTCGCAGTGACCACCCTTGTCAGAGTCACTCACTTACCGATCCCAAACTATGGCGAGCAGTGGCTTAAGTCTCGCTATCACCACCTAATCAAAATGCCCTTACCGTGGCATAAATAGATCTTCCCCTGCCTACTGCCGCTTCCGAACCTGCTGTGTCTTTGGCGGTAAAGTACCCAAAGACACTGTGTACAGTCCAACACCAATACCAAAGCGAAAGGGTCCTCAGAACTACTAGAACCCGGGGTGATGATTGTGATTGTTCAACCCCGAGTTACGCCGAACCCGTATCCCATTCTTCGGAGGTGTGGGATTCCGGTCCCGCCCTCCGATGCCAAAACACGTTGTTCGCGTGTAGTAAACATTCCCTTAAACCAAGTCCAACCAAAGTCAACTTATCCCATATCCAAAAGTCCAAATCAACTAACTCTTCCCCATCTATCCAAAAGCCAGCAGCAGTATTCTAAGGCTCTGTAGTGTAATGCAATGCATGATGCGAAATTCATTTTAGGGCCGGATAACCAAATATCAAATCCTCAAACACGAATCAGTTCATGTTCATATCACGAATCACACCATATACCAAACAATGAATTAAAGTACCGGATCATACCAAGTCCAACTTCTAAACCTTGAAAAATGCCTCAAAGAACCGCCCACGCTCCACACCCATTCCAAGGTGGTTCAAATAAGGAGGTGGCCAGTCTCCGTGCAGAACCGCCCAGAATGAAACGTAGAACGGTGGCTTGTACCTCGAAGTCACTTCCACGATTACTTACCCACGAGCAGACTTAACTTACTCCAAAAGTCCACCCTCGGACTTGTATACTTGCCTTTCACATTCCATACCCAAAACCAAACATACTTTACCTTTTGGGTCATTCCGACCCAACCTGCTCTGATACCAACTTGTCACAGCCACCCCGCCCGGTTGCGGAGGCGGAGCCGGCTGCGGCGTCGAGAACCGGAACCTACGACGGAAGCGCGGCGGTGAGCATCAAGCTCAAGTAACACACAGCCAAGTGGCAACTAGCAACCTAGATACTCATTCAAGGCAAGCATACTAGTAACTCCAACTTCTACCAAACATGCAGTTCATGGTGTCAAACATCAAACATCGCCACAACCCAGACCCACCAAACCCATAATATGACAACAACTCCAATATAAGCAAGTCGGGGCTCCGCCCTCGACTCAGAAGACAAACAAAGGCAGAGTATGTCTCAGATTATACGTCTTATACAAATACATGATCTAAACTACATGCATGCAGCTACAGCTACAGAGCCATTAAACCAAAACCTATATATATACCTATTGTGCGGAATCGGAAACTTTCTCACTCAGGAGATTTTCCGCCCGTGGTACTACTGCTGCTGCTGAAACCCAAGAAATCCGAAGCACTGCGGATCTCTATTCCGCCAATTGCTTTTCAGAACAACCTGAAAGGTGTAAACAAATGAAAGGGTGAGTCCTCGAAAGGACCCAGTAAGGGCTTAATTTGGTAAAATGTACGTTTGTTCTGCTCCACGAATGTTATCAGGTATGATATCTCTGCTGTATTTGTATGTTACATTTATATGTTCTGATTCTGTGGCGAGACCCGTATGGTTGGAGAGACCACGGGTACTCCTTGGTTCTGTTCTGTGTATCCGCACCGGGAGTGCCGATACTTCTGTTCTGTGACCCTACGAAAGTTTGGGGATCGCGACCCCAGCCGGTACCGTGCTATACATTGCATTACGATCTGTATATTCGACCTCTGTTGAGGGCCGCCGTAACGGGTCGTTCGGCGGTTGGACCGCATGCGATGGTTTATGATTCATTATATGCTATATGTTCGTATACATATGTATATCTTTGTGTTATTCTGTTTTGCGAGTTGATTGTTGCCACGTGGCAACCGCACTTTTGCCTTAAGCCCTTCGGGTCCTTTCGAGGACTCACCCTTTCATTTGTTTACACCTTTCAGGTTGTCTGAAAAGCAATTGGCGGAATAGAGATCCGCGGTGCTTTGGATTTCTTGGGTTTCAGCAGCAGCGGTAGTACCACGGGCGGAAAATCTCTGAGTGAGAAAGTTTCCGATTCCGCACAATAGGTATATATATAGGTTTTGGTTTAATGGCTCTGTAGCATGTTTGTATGCATGTAGTTTAGATCATGTATTTGTATAAGACGTATAATCTGAGACATGCTCTGCCTTTATTGTCTTCTGAGTCGAGGGCGGAGCCCCGACTTGCTTATATTGGAGTTGTGGTTATATCATGGATTTTGGTGTTTCTGTGTTGTGGCGATGTTTGATGTTTGACACCATGAACTGCATGTTTGGTAGAAGTTGGATTTTTCTAGTATGCTTGCCTTGAATGAGTATCTGGGTTGCTAGTTGCCACTTGGCTATTTGTTATTTGAGCTCGATGCTCCGCTTCCGCGCTTTCCGCCGTAGGTTCCGGCTCTCGACGTCGCAGCCAGCTCCGCCTCCGCAACCGGGCGGGGTGGCTGTGACAGCATGCTCCCATCTCTCCCATGTACGCCACAAACACATCATGTCGTTCTCCTTCATTCTATCATCACTATCTCCGCCATTTACTAAGCCGGTGTATTTCCGACTCAGTGCATCTGCCACATATTTACCTTTGCCTGCGGTGTACTCAATACTACAATCATAGTCCTTCATGTATTCCAACCATCTACGTTGTCTCATATTCAAATCCTTCTGAGTAAACAAATATTTCAAACTCTTATGATCAGTGAATATCTGAAACTTGTTACCCAGCAGGTAATGTCGCCACTGCTTGAGCGCGTAGATCACCGCTGCTAACTCCAAGTCGTGGGTCGGATAGTTTTGCTCATGTGGTCGGAGCTGTCTCGATCCATAAGCAATCACATTCCGGCCCTGCATAAGCACACATCCAAGTCCGGATCTGGAAGCATCTGTGTAGATCACATATGGCACAACCGGATCTGGTAGTATCAGAATAGGCGCATTAGTCAACCTATCCTTCAACTCCTGAAAACTGTGCTCACAATCCTCGGACCAAACAAATCCTCGCCCCTTCCGAGTCAACTGAGTAAGGGGTGAAACTAGTGCAGAAAATCCTGAAACAAATCTCCGATCATATCCTTCTAATCCGAGGAAGCTCCTGATCTCTCGCACATTGGTCGGTTGCTTCCAGTCCTACACTGCCTTAACCTTCTCAGGATCTACTGAAATACCACTCTCGCTGATGATGTGCCCAAGAAATGGCACCTCCCGAATCCAGAACTGATACTTGGATAATTTCGCATATAACCGCTGATCCCACAATCTCGTAGAACCATCCGGAGATGATCTCGATGCTCATCCTCATCCTTGGAATATACCAGGATGTCATCAATAAACACAATCACAAATTGATCCAGATATGGTCGGAACACCCGGTTCATCATATCCATGAATGCTGCTGGAGCATTAGTCAAGCCAAATGGCATAACCGTATACTCGTAGTGTCCATACCTGGTTTGGAAAGCTGTCTTTGGAATATCCTCTTCCTTTACCCGGAGCTGAAAGTATCCCGATCTCAGGTCTATCTTCGAGAAAATCTTCGCTCCCTTCAACTGATCAAATAGATCATCGATCCTGGGAAAAGGATACCTGTTCTTCATAGTTATTGCATTCAACTTTCGGTAATCAATACAGAATCGCAAGGTCCCATCCTTCTTCTTCACAAACAATACCGGAGCACCCCACGGAGAAATGCTCGGTCGAATAAACCCCTTTGCCATAAACTCTTCAAGCTTCTTCTTGAGTTCATTCATTTCTGAAATCGACATGCGGTAGGGGGAACTGATATGGGAACATATCACTGGCTGACAGAATCTCAAACACAATCTCTCGCTCCGTGGCATGCCCGGTAAATCCTCGGGAAATACTGCGGAAAATCTCGCATGAGATATCCGATCCAACACATCCTCGATATCAGCTGAGTTCAAATCGAAATACTCATCCTCATCAATCACGGTATCTCGCCCGAATATCTAATTCCGGACTACACATCTCGGACACACACCCGGAAGAAGTGGACAACGAAAGTGTCTTACCGTAAGATAACACAATCTCTCTCTTCGCACAATCTATCTCGTACACAATGCCGAGATAGCCAATCCATGCCTAAAACCACATCATATTGTGAAATATCCAGCACCAAAGAATTCCGTGGGAATCGATGCTTTCCCAATGTAATCACACAATCCTCGGCTATCTAATTTGAAAACAAACACGACTCCCAGCAGTTTTAATCAATGATATATGAGGCATAAAACAAACAGATAAATGGCGGGACATAACATACTTCGTGCAATAATAGATATAGAAGCACCCGTATCAAAGCAGAACATTCACAGGCATATCATTCGAAGTAAGGTACCTTTCGGTGCTCCTTCTTGTGCCGGCTCACCTCTCTCGATCCGAATACCCTTCCACCCTCTCGTGGTGGTGGCAGAGGGGGTGGATGTCGTGGTTGCTGCGGCTACTGTCTAGCACCACTCTGCGGTGCTCCTCGTCCTGCAGGCACTCTATATTGGGCTCTCGGCCAGTTGCCGAAGTCTCTCATCGGCACAACCTGCGGACAGTCTCAAATCCAGTGGTCGGCAGATCCACACTTCAAGCATCTGTTCGTCTCTCTGTAGCACGGCCTACCCTGATGAGACGTCCCACAAGTCTGACACACAGCAGATGGAGATGCTACTCCTCTCCCTCTCGCACTCGTACTGCCAATAGAAGCCTTCCCGGTGTTGCGGGAAAACCTCCGTGGACCCGTACCTCTCCTACCCTCTAAAGGTCGATACGGTGTCTGCCTACTCTCAGTCTCCTCCTGCTCGATAAGCTGGGCCTTCTGCGTTGCCTCATGAAAAGTAGTAATGCCCAGCGGTCTCAATGCCACGCGGATATCGGATCGCAGTCCACGTATAAATCTCTTGGCCTTCTGCTCCCCCATTCCGTGATACTGCGGAACATACCGAACTAATCGATCAAACTCGTGCTCATACTCCAATACACTCATGTCACCCTGCACGAGGTTGTCGAACTGAACCTGCCGCAAATCTCGAACCGCATCTCCCACATACTGGTCTCGGAACAGTCGATTGAACTCATCCCATGTCATATCAGTGTCAGGCTCTCCTCTCGCAGCTCGCTCAGCCCGATGCCTGTTCCTGACACTCTCCCACCAGATAACGGCCTGGCCCTCTAGATTATAAGTGGCCAGAGACACCATCGTGGTAGGAGGAAACTCCAACCGCTCAAACATTGCATTGATCCGGTTATACCAGATCTCTGCAGCCTCGGGACCACCTCTCCCATTGAACCTCGGAGGGGCCAAGCGCTGAAACCTCTCAAGCATCTTACTCGGAGGCTCATCTACCTCTCTGCGCCTCCTAGACCGGCGTGATGACTAATCCTCAGCCTGATCCTCCTCCCGGTGTCGTCTGCGGTGACGGCCCTGCACACTGTCCCGGGAGTGATCAGGACCTGCACGAACATGTCGGGCGACTTGGCCAACCTAAGGACGCACCCTCCTAGCCTGAGGGTGTCGTCTCTCCTCATCTGTGCTCACATCCTCTTGTCGGGGCTCTTCCCTCACATCCTCATGCCCAGAAGAACTGACATCTATCACAGAGTGAGGCTCATTAGGCCTCACACTACTCACATCCACGGGCTGCTATTGCTCAGCCAAACGTCCCTGAGCTGACGGCCCCGCTTGTGATGTGCCCGTAGCAAGATCGCCAAAGTATCTCGATCTGCTCAAGGACTCGCATCAAATCCGGAGGAACTGTCTTGGAGAAATCGTGGTCTTTGGACCCGTTACTGCGGCACAATCTGCTGAGGCTCGGGATCTCTGCCCCGCCTCTCCCGATCCTGCTCTTCTTCTGCGTGTATTCACCATATTTCTGAATAATTCAAAAGAAAACCAAATAGCACATATATAACGGTTAAACACCCAGAACTAGCAAGCAGCAGTATTCCAATTGGCTCTGTATATGTAAATGCAAATGCAAATGCATCATGTAACAATATCCAATGACAGAAAAGATAATCCAGATCACATGAACAACCAGAAATCCCAAATTCCAGACCAGATACCAGATCAGATAACCACATGCAGGACACATATACACTAATCACTCAACATAACAGAAATCCAGGACTGAACGATAACCATGCTCTGATACCACCTTCTGTCACCCCATGGCGGAAGCACACAAGCGATTACGATGCTTATTAACACCGTAACCACACTCAGTTGGGGTAACAGATCACACACATATCAAAATTGACAAGTGGGCCCTGTGGGCCCCACACGGTATGTGGGCCCCGCAGTTCATTTTAAGCTTCCTGCTTTGAATTCTTTCACACCAATCATGTATTACGCACATATGCTTACACATAAACACATATAGGTGATTTCTGACAAAAATCCCGAAACCCGGGGCGTAGGCCCCACGGGGCGGTTTACACCCTTTCGGACGTACAAGTCCCAAAACTGATAAAAACAAGCATTCCACACTCAAAATCACAAACATATACATAATCTGCCCCGAACGCTTCCCAGCAGAAAATCCAAAGACAAATCGACTTTTGACGAAAACCCGATTTTACTACTTCTACATGCATACATGTCATCTACAATATACTGAGCCACAAAATGCTACTGGAATACATACGTAACGTGCGAGGTGGTGACACTCCGGGGTCCAACCAACGTCCTCGACGTGCAAAATACTGCTGCTGCTATATATGTAAGAAAGTTTAACCGTTAGAAAACCATAGTGCTCAATAACATAATCTGAACTCCAGAACTGAATACCACCCAACACATCCCGAAAAAGTTGATCACACAGATACCGGAAATCCGGAACGATATACATACACATCAGACATTACCCCTTATTTTCTCAATACAAAACACAATAGACCGGAACACACAAAATGATACCCGAAATATCACACACAAAAGCAACCCCGACTCTACTCGGGTCATGGTCGATCCTCCTGAAATGAAGAAATAAGGGGTAAGTTTTCGAAAGAACTTAGTAAGGGCTGAGGTATAAGCAAAGATTTTCTTGGAGCACAAGAAACCTGCAACCAAAGGAAAACACAGATATACAAGAATACACATGCTCAACCAATGCAGAATTCAGCCAAATGCAATGCAAGTCAAACAATGGATTATGATGTAGTTAGACACAATGACGGTCTTCCCGGCCTTAGCCGAGACACACATATAATTACACACAAGAGCATGGCCAGCTCGGGGTCATGATCCCCACCGTCTTATCACAAACACCTTAAAGGTGTATCACACAAACTTACACCATTTAGGTGTAGATACACATCCTCAATGCTGATCCCGCGACACCGCACACCAATGCTTATACCATTTGACCAAGTTTGGCATCACCGGGCCAACCCCTCAAACCAAACTTAGCCTCAATATACTCCGATACGCATTTTATAAAGTACTCCAAAATGCAGTACCCAGAGACACACTGAACCCTTACCTTTCACAAGTCGAATGGAATTTTCCGATCAGCGGTCCCGCACGGATTTCGGCAGAGTTTCGCCGCACTTCCGACTACCCCCGTCCACATATGATCCATAGATACAGAATACACATTCAGAATTCACAAAATTGACCCACAACAAAAGTGCCAAAAATGGGGCTCGGACAGGAAAAACGGCTTTTCACATACGGCTTTTTCAACGAAATCAACCGTACAAAATGTATAACTCTCACTACGATCAATAATATATCCTTACCTTCCGTCAAATCAGGCACGAAGTTGAGTTTCTATTCAAATTTCAGAACAATATTGGCAGCACTTCTACAAAGATTCAGCTCACACTCCTGATATAAAAGACGTAATAGAAGGTGCAAGGAACGCTTAGGATCCATAAAATCAACAATAGGAGAATTTTCATAAATGTGGAGCAATTTTGAAGCTCACGGTTTCCAACCGAGCCACAATCACAAAAACCGATTTATAAGGAGTTAATTATTTCTCCTAAAGATCGATTTACCCAACCGACCTTCAAGATTTTGGTGAGAAATTGGGAGATCCCAATTTGGAACCTTAAACGCTTCGGCGATGGCAGAGAAGAAAGAAGAAAGAAATGAAGCTTTTGGCTTCTGTACGTTTCTAACTTTCCTAATACTATATATATATATATACATACATACATACATATATATATACATACATATATATATATATATATATATATATATATATATATATATATATATATATACATACATACTTATATATATATATATAATATTACTAAAGCACACACACCTCACTAACACACACCTCACTTCACCGCCTCTCCTGCCGTTTTCATTTTTCCTTTTGTTTTTATTTTTCTTTTTTTTTTTCACTTTAGCCCTCAAACTTTCAAAAGTTGCAATATAGTCCAGCCCCAAAATTGCAACTTCCAAACCGTAACCCCAAACGACACGAAATCCGAGACACATTCTCGGGACCTCATAACACGCACAAAACATGCTTCACATAACTAATTATGAGTCCCGAGCCCCACAAAAAATCGCTAATCCCGGTAAATACGCTTAATCGCGTAATTAGCTGGAATTCGCACTGGGTGGCAATAACAGTAACGACAACTGTACCACACCTCGGGATTTCGTATCTCACACCAATTATATTTCATATACTTAATTATAAGTCCCGAGGCACAGAAAATTCACTAATCCCAATATTGATACTTAATTGCGTAATTAGTGTAATCACTTACCGGGTGTCGGTAACAACAGACATATAAATCGGAGCGGCCTAGCAAAGGCATTTTGTCAAGCACTCAGTGCGCTCAGAGAACTAGAAACACTCAGTGTGCCGGAGAACGGAATCTTACTTGATTTGTTGCCGGTAGGAAAGGTGGACAGAGCAATTGGCAGACGAACGGGTAACCGACGGAATCTCAAGCAAAAAGAAGGAATCACCGCAAAAAACCTCTCAACTACCGATAAATGTCAAGAAACGCAAGAATGCGAAAAGGTTACACATAGCAGAGCGAGGAAATACGAAAGTGAAGAAGAAAGGCTTCAATCTTCTCGGACGTTTTTATAAGCCCGCCAAAGTGAAAAACGCTATTTAAGCGTGATTGGCTCTGAGGCGCCACGTGCCAAAGATCCAGCGGTTATTAAACCTCTCCCCGCCATACGAAAAGGAGAAACGCTTTTGCAAAACGTAATCGACCCTACGGCGCCACGTGTCGCGTCCCATAACGATCGATAAACCTCCCATCTTCCTTTATCTCTCCCGCATTAAATGCTGAAGGGACTCTTTCGCCATGACACTCAAACGGTCCGCAAACGGCCTAAGCGCCTTCGCCAACTCCAAGGGCTTGGAATTTAAACAGAGTACGGGAACCTGCCCATACTCTACCTTCAAGAGGAGGCATCTTGGTACACTACCCAAGCAAATGCCCTCCCTCCCCCTCTCAAACTCACAAGGATCACAAAAAATCTTCACTTATGGCTGCTACATCGGTCCTCAGCAAAGTACTTTCGGAAAAGCGGAGTACAGGACCCTGCCCATACTCCGCTCTCAGGAGGAGGCATCTTGGTACACTACCCAAGCCTCACCTGCGCGGGGTCCTTGTGGTCTCCAGCCTCAGCTGCGCGGGGTCCTGCCCTCGCGGGCCTCAAGTCTCGCATGGGCGACGTCTCATACTCACCCTTGCGTTTCTAAGGCCTTCGCGGGCCACCCTCGCGGTCTTAGGGCGAGCCCTTGCTATCTCTTTCGCCTCCATGGGTCTTACTCCCAGTCTCCCGCCTATCTTGGCCCCGCCTGAATAAGGCCCTTGTACCTGAGTTCGTGCAACCTCGCTCCTTATTTGGCTATATTCTATCTGGGCCTTCGCCTTTACAGGCCTTCGCCCGCCACTTGCTCCACTTGAAGATAGGCCACTTGGTCGTCTGACATCAACTGGCCAATGAGGAGGGCGGCACGAGCCTGGGAGATCTTCACCAGATTGAAACGCCAGACATTCTCTGACAAGCGGATCACCTAAGGCGGTTTGCTGAGATCTTCATCATCACAGCCGCCTTATCTCCAATCAGTCTGACACAGACTTATCTCAACAGCCTGTCTAAGGGCTTCAACTGGGGGAGGCTCTTCTCCTGGCATCACTCTATAAATAGGGTGATGTCCACCCTAAATCGGGTAAGCTACTTCACGCCCCCCCACTCCTCTCTTGCTACTTCTGAGTACTCTCTTTATCTTTCACAGATTACTCTATAAATAGGGTGATGTCCACCCTAAATCGGGTAAGCTACTTCACGCCCCCCCACTCCTCTCTTGCTACTTCTGAGTACTCTCTTTATCTTTCATCTTCTCCACCACCTCTACTAAGACCAATATTGCGATCTTATTGAAGGAAGGAGGTGTTGGCCCCATCTACATTCCCCCACAATTTTGGCAATGAAGGCTTTTTTTTGTCTTGGACCGTTCTTGGTATCAAGAAGGAGGAGATGCTATAGGCATAACACCATCTTTGCCTGGGCAAGAATCTAGGAGGAGTTGGCGGCCATATCACTTCATTTCACAAGGTTTCGTATCGTTTTGTTTTAGTGCATTCTGGATTTGTCAACCTGTTGACATTTTCGCCTCATCAATCATATTTACCCCATGTTGCTCATTTGTTGGCTAGATCAGCTCTTAGTGTTCCAGGATACTCTCCTGATTATCAACTGGTATTAGAGTCAATTGCTCAACAATGAGAAATTTTTCTACCCTTTTCTTTCTATTTCGCAACATATATCATTTTTGTTATCATTCTATTTTTCTCGGTTGTTCTTGCCATTTTTAATTGGGAAATTTACAAATACCCCCCTGAGGTTTGTCATAATGATCACTTTGCCCCCGCATTTTCAGAATTTGTTCTTTTACCTCCTGAGGTTTGTGAAAATATACAAAA
The DNA here is from genome assembly GCA_024586325.1 of Stellera chamaejasme. Taxonomy (NCBI): domain Eukaryota; kingdom Viridiplantae; phylum Streptophyta; class Magnoliopsida; order Malvales; family Thymelaeaceae; genus Stellera; species Stellera chamaejasme. The sequence goes on along the minus strand of CM044981.1, from coordinate 49,310,367 downwards.
ACCCCCCTAGACGTTAACTTCCGTTAGAATAACCGTTAGCTTTTAGGTGTAATTACAAAATTGGACACTAAAACTTTTAACCCTAACAATTTTACCCTTAATTATTTTATACCTACATTTAGACCCCCACCTCCACCTCCACCTCCATTCCACGCCGGCCTCTACCTGCTCACCTGCTGGCTTCCATACCGCCGATGAAAACCTTGATCACCGTGTCATTCTGTTGACTCTGCGACGTCGAGGTGATGATGATGCAGCGGCCTGGACTCAGCGTCTCGATCTTCATCCCGAAGGAGAGCTTCTAGAGGTAGTCGATCGTGAAGAGACCTGGAACGACGTGCTCACAGAGGAGCGCCAGAACAGAGCAAGACGAACACGAACGAACAGAGGAATCCGATGGCGCGAAGAGAGTGAAAGAACAGGACTAGGCAGCGGAGTCTGTAGCAAGCGATGGAGCAACGGTGGCGAGCTCGTTAAAGCCGAGATGAGAGAGGATCGGCGGGTGGAGAGAAGTATGAGAGAGGATGGACTGATTAGGGAGCTGGTCGGAAGAGGAGAACGGGGGAGGAGCTTACGAAGGAGCAGGGGTGAAAAAATAAGCCCAGGTTGGCTGCAGCGGCGGCGGATGAGTTGAGCGAGATCGTGAAGCTACCGAGCCTGGAGACGAGCTACGAGGTGCAAGGCGGCGAGTTCGTGGAATGGAGGTGGAGGTGGGGGTTTAAATGTAGGTATAAAATAATTAAGGGTAAAATTGTTAGGGTTAAAAGTTTTAGGGTCCAATTTTGTAATTACACCTAAAAGCTAACGGTTATTCTAACGGAAGTTAATGTCTAGGGGGGTTTTTGTATATTTTCACAAACCTCAGGGGGTAAAAGAACGAATTCTGAAAATACGGGGGGCAAAGTGATCATTATGACAAATCTCAGGGGTGGTATTTGTAAATTTCCCTTTTTAATTTCATGTTCCAGTTTGGGCTATCTACATTGAAAAAATTTCATCTTGTTTACATTTAAAAAAAGGCTGATAGTTATTCAACCTATTGGCTGTTTGCAGAAAAGCCAAATCGAATAATACTTGGAACAATTTCAAACAAATAGCAAGAAAAAGAACAACCTTAAAGCCTTTTCAAACCTGTTATTTCAAAATTTGCGAAATATCCTTTTCCAAAATGATGCATGCAAAGGGTGTCTCTTTTTAGCACAAGTTTTATATTTATAACTACCCTTTTTAAGCCTTAAGCGCAAGGATCACAACAATATAGGGATAGTGAGAAAGGGTGTCGAACCCAAGGGAAAAGAGCGTTAATCGGCTTAATTGACTAGGTGGAACTAAATTGCTTAATGAAAACGAGTTTGGGAGTAAACTAAGTATAACAAGTGTAACAAATCAAGTTGTGAGTGAGACTCAAACTAACTTCAAACACAAGACACTAATGCAAGAACAACTTAGAGTGCAAGCAACAACAAAAACAATGGTTTTAAGGCTAATCAAGACAAGTATCTCTCAGGGTTTGCTTGGGTGCAATAGGGTTCCTACAAATTTCAACAATGATTTAAAGGTGAGTTACAATAACTAACTTGTTTCTATCTCTAGCAAACAAGCCAATCTCTTAAACATCCTAGCCTAGTCATTCTCATAACCTAGCACTAACACCTAAGGCATTACAGCCCCAAACCTAACCACCAACCAACTCCTAGAGGTCATCTATGACTAAAAGCAAGTCAATCGATTGATTCCCACAAATCATAGTTCATTCAAATCCCCTAAGGCATTTCAACAAACACTTGGTGATGCATGTATGAATGTGGTCACAAACAAACATACCTATGATAAATAATGATCAAGAATCAACATCTAAACCATAAGATTCTAGGAATATCGTAGGTACACCCCTAAGCAAGCAAACCCAAGAGAAAAGAGTGTTACTCACTCAAACACATGTTGGAAATAAAAGACAGCAAACGAAGAACAAGAAAAGATGAGTAAAGAGAGGGAAAAGAATGAAATAAACTCTATTAAAGATGGTCTTCAATGAATCCACATCAATGTCATCAATCACAAAAAGTAGGTGAGCACAAAACCCTAGGAGAAAATGATGGAGGCTGCTGCAAAAGAGAGGAATAACTCCAATCCCGAGTAGAATGTTTTAGCTGCCTAAAACTTACCCTATGATAGCCGCGGGACCCTAACTACTTAAAAGGCCAAAAAAGACCTAGCAAAAGGGCAAATCAATAGCTCAAAACAAGGTCCCCATTAAAAACTTAAACCCGAACATACTGAGGACAATAAGGACATTAACCGACATGATAAGAACTCACTCGAACATATTGAGGACATTACCGAACCATATATACCCGAACGTATTAAGGACACGTGTCCTCTGATACGCCGCCATTCTATATTGGGATATCACTATGACTATGGACTATAAAAGCACTAATCATTCATACTCCCTCCGTCCCATTATTTTTGAAACGTTTTGACTGGGCACGTTGTTTTAGGTGGAGCTGATTTTGAGTTGACTTGGTAGATGGAAGAGAGTGATGAGGGATAATTGAGTAAATTCATGTACAAAAGTTTACTAAAAAGGGAAAGTGTTTCAATAATTTAGGGACAGTCCAATAAGGAAAGTGTTTCAATAATTTTGGGACAGAGGGAGTACCTTTCAAGGTAACTATTGACTCAATTCTCTTGTTGCTGTCATCTCACTTTCCCAATATTCACAAAATACAAATAAAGGGCCCCTCTCTATTCCCCCCACTCAATTTCCGAGTCCGTCATACTTGCACTGATTCCCATGGGGTCCAGCAATGTCAGAACATAACAGCACAGGAGGATAGTGGCGGCTGCCCACACAGATCTGCCACCACCCTATTTGAGTCATTCTACATATGTTAAATGTCAAAAGAGTCCCTAGGCATATAAGACATCATACCATGTTAAAATAAGGGTAAACATGTCCAAACAAATAGGTGCAAATTGGATGGAATTAAGGCTAACTCGAGTTGGCATCATTAAATGACGTGGACAACAGGGGATGATCTGGGGATGCACTTAGGGGGGATGCTCTAGTACTATTTACATAAGACAAAACTTGGTGGGTGGCTCTCTTTCCATGCTTCACTTTGTTAAATCCTTTGGCGAGGTTCTCCAAGTTCCATCTCCGCTCCTCAAGTGTGCGTCTACAAACAAATAGCCACATTGAATAAAACGCACACATAATGAAGAAATAAGCTCAAATAAGTGATGAATTTGACTTAGAACACCATGGAAATGTGGTATGTGTGTGCCACACATCACACCCCCAAACTCAAAATGTTGCTAGTCTCTAGCAACACAAGCACCTAGGAAAGTACAGACTCAAGGACGCCTACTCTAGCCACCTACATATTTACAAAAACATTTGGTGTAGGTAAGAAATAGAATCAAAGCTATTCATGCACCTAAGAATCACTTCTCAACAAAGCTTGAGTGCTCGTAAAGAAAGACCTATGTCTTGTGTAGTGAACAAGTGAACAACTTGTGAGAACCTACAATAGTGATAGCCTCGTTCCTTGACGGTACGGGCTTCCAGATGCTTGAACGGTTGAGGTGATGGTGAGAACGACGATCTGTAGCTCCGGAGTAATCTGCAAGATGTAAAACGGAATACTCAGGAGCAGAAAGAGGAGTGGGGGTGTGTAGATAGGGTGTACCTTTCCCAAGCCATCTTTTTATAGGAGGCATTGAGGTGGTGGTTGTCCCATGATCCAGAGTAGTGGAGTGTTCCCCCACGTTCCGGAGTAGAGGAAGGCCGGAGGTGTGATGGAGAACGTGGGTAGGTTATGGAGTTAACCACTCCCAGTTTCCCGTCCTTGGTCTGTGACTTTGTTGCTAAGTGTTGGATGGCGAAGGCCAGGAGATGCGAAGGCCCTACCTGGCGAAGCCAGGCGATGCGAACCCGCGAGGTCCTGGCGAAGCCAGTAGATGCGAAGCTCTTCTGATAATGCCTTCGCGAGATGCGATGGCATCGCGGTCCGTGTCCTTGGTTGTTGCTGATGATGGCGCGAGGGGCGATGATGCGAGGGACATTTGCTTGGGTAGTGTACCAAATAGAGATTGCAAGAGACAAAAGTTGGGGTAAGTTGGCCATTCGAGCATTTAATACATCTTAAAAAGAATGTAGTCTTCAAGTTTAATGAATACCAACGAGACACTAGATTTAGCAAATGAATGTGGAATACCCATTGCTCACACCTTATTGATTAACTCCTTTTTCTTATTTCTACTTCCTCTTTCTTTCTTTTATTATCTCTTTTTCTTCCCTTCTTTTTACTTCTTTCTCTCTCATTTTTTTTTATTTTGAGGATGGTTTCCTAAGCTCTTAAGGTTGGTGTTTGGAAGAGGGTCAAGAGGCCACGCAGTTGCCATCTACACAAGATAACCCCCCAAACACAAAATATGCAATGTCCTCATGGTAAGAGAGGGAAAGAAAAGAGAGAGAGAGAGAGAGAGAGAGAGAGAGAGAGAGAGTTTGGATGGAAGCGGTGGGACCGGCCTCAGTACCGATGGAGAAATGGGCTGAGAGAGTTGTTGCGTCCCCACCTTGAAACTATAAAAACAGTGGCAAAATTAGGAGAAAGAGATGATACGCAACAACCATGAGATCAACATTGGTGGATATAGGCGAGAGCACAAAAAAATCCAAAATTTCCAAGCACTTGAAGCACAATGTCCACACTTTCACAATACGGAAGAAACACTCAATTGAAGCATGTTTTCAAGAGGAGAGGAAAGTATGGAAGTAAATTTAAACAAATAACTTGGGAAAACATGAACTTGTTAGCAAAACATAAGCATGTGTGTGGTTTAACTCCTTATATCTCCCAACCTAGATGAGCAATTCATGTGAAACTTTAAACATAACATCTAGGTGTCCCAATAAGTGTTTCGCACACAAGAAATTAACAAGAACATGCTTTAATCAATTATCATCTTAGTAGACCCGAAATCAATCTTTCTCTCTCTAGAAAATGAAGCAACTTGATGAAATTGGCACTTTTGCACCACAAACATGCTTCTAATCACCTATCCACTCACAATGTGACTTGAATCAAACAAGAAATGCATCAAACAAACATTGGAAATCAAATTTCAAAATCTAGGTTTTAGCTCAAAAGTTGACATTGACGAGAGTAAATTCGAAAGAGAGAGAGGAGAGATTTACCTTTGCCATTTGAGCTCAAATGTGACTTGAAATGAGTGAGGAGTGAAGAATTAAGTGAATTGTGTGAGTGTGAGTCGTAATGGCAGCAGAAAAGTGAAGGAGAGATTTTCGTGAGATTTTTGAAGAGGGAGTTCTGGGTTCGGGTGAAAGCTGGGTTAGATAAGGGTGGGTCGGGTCGGGTTAAGCTGGGATATAAGAGTTCGGTCTAGTTGGGTCAGGTGAGGGGTAACGTTATTGGGTCAGGAGGGAAGGCTGGGTTAGGCTGGGGTGAGATGCGAGTAGGGTGGGCTGGTGGTGCAGTAGGTGAGCTGGGGTGGGCTAGGGATTCGTTGGGAGGGGTGGGCCGGGGTATGGGTGAGATTCGGCCCAGGATTTGCGCTGCGTTAGGCTGGGGTGGGCTGGGTAGGATAGGCTGGGTTTAAGTGCAGGGGATACACTGGGTTATGCTGGGGGGATGGGCTAGGTTTAAGGGCTCAGTTGCGGGTTTTGGTGCAAGGGATGGGCTGGGGATAAACGGGGTTGGGCTGGGGGGTATCGCGGGGTTAACTCGACAACCCACCAAAAAGTTCTAAGTGTTCTTACCTTCCATCCACCTTACCAAAAATTGCCAAGAACATGTCTTCCCATGAAATTCCAACTTCCAAAAGCTTTATCCACCTGAAAATAAAACACACATCAATTCACCCATTCTTATTCAAATCCAAACTTTAAGAAGCTAAAACATGGAATTTAAAACCGCTAGGTTGCCTCCCAACAAGAGCCACGTTTAAAGCCTTTGGCTAGGCATGGAGCTTGAGAATGCTCATGGGGGTGCAGTTAGAGAGTTCTTCACTCCAATCTTGTTGGCCTCCATAAAAGGCACCAAGGCTTTCTTCTTCTTCTTTGATACCTCTTTCACCTTCCACACATAAAATTGTTTCATTTTTTGAATATCTCCCTTCAAGTGCCTCTTTGGCTTGTTTTTATACTTGCTCTTCTTCTTTTTAGCCTTAGAAGACCTCTCCTTCTTGTTCTTCCCTTGAATCTCGGATTTGTTCTATTTAACCTCATGGACAGCCTTCACCACATCATATTCCATTGACTCAACATCTTTAAGGCACATAACACGCTCCACCAATTTCCTTGTAGGTTGAGTTTCTTTAACCCCCTTCCTCTTTAACTCACATTCCCCCATAAAGTAGCACTCCACCAACTCACCATTTGAGGCCTTCATCATGTTATCCAAATTGAAAGACAACTCCTCATCATCGACCCTCAATGTTAGAACACCTCTTTCAACATCTATTAGAGACCTTGCGGTAGCCAAAAAGGGCCTACCAAGTATGATAGGCATCCATATATCTTCCTCCATGTCTAAAATGACAAAGTTCACGGGGAAGTAGAATTTTCCAACTTTGACAAGAACGTCCTCCAATACTCCCCGAGGAAAGGTGAGTGATCTATCGGCAAGTTGCAAGCAAATTGATGATGGCTTCACATCTCCCAAACCAAATTTCTTACAAATGGAAAAAGGCATCAAGTTTATGCTTGCTCTAAGGTCACACAATGCCTTATCACAATGGAAAGGTCCAATGTCACATGGCAAAGTGAAGCTGCCCGGATCTTTGAGTTTTTGAGGTAGCTTCATTTGTGTGATTGCACTAGCCTCTTCTTGCCTCAAAATCAACTCATTGTCCAAAAACCTCTTCTTCTTACTAATGATATCCTTCAAAAACTTCGCATACTTGGGCATTTGGTTGATTGCCTCAAGAAATGGTAAGTTGATATCCAATTTTTTGAAAATTTCCAAGAACTTGGAAAATTGAGCATCTTCTTTTTTCTTTGTAAACCTTTTCAGAAAGGGTAGAGAAGCTTGGACATGCAAGTTAGAAAGACCATCTCTCTTGTTGTTTTGGGGTGCCACCCTCTCCTCTTGAATAGGAGTGTCCTCACTATTTAAATCTTCCTCTTGGCTAGGTGTGACTTTAGTAGGCTCGGGAGTCAAGTGCTCATCTTCTCTAGGAGGCACTCTTAGTTGTGTCACATATACATTCCCACTTCGCAAATGGACATATTTGAAAGTCTCATTAGGATTCACCTCCGTGTCACCTGGAAATTGCCTTTGTTCATGTATCGCACTGAATTTGCAAGTTTTGCAACTTGAGTCTCCAAATTGCGAATAGATACTCTTGTATTTGCATTCTCCCCATCAATCTTTTTGTTCTTCTTAATGAACCTATTGGTGGTGGCTATATTTGTATTCCTCATTTCTTGTACCAATGCCTCCATAGACGCTTGCATTTTTACCAACAGATCATATGCTTGAGGGGCCACTTTTTGCTGGCCTTGAGCACTTGAAATGCCATAAATTTGTCCGGAATACGGTCTTGACTTTTCGTAGTAGTCACCCCTTTGCTGCCTATGAAAATTGCTCCTATTGTTGGGGTAGTTCATATAACTGCATTATGCTAAGTCTTCCACTTGTTATGAAAACATAACCTGCCTTGAGTTGTTGCCCATCTCTTGCTTTTTGAGTACTCTACTCATCATAGAAGCTAGAGCGGCTATTTGTGCTTGAGTTGATGTTTCCTTATTCACTTCATACAATCCTCTCCGTTGTTGGGAAGAATGATGTGTTGATTTTAGAGTTCCTTCAAACATGGTCTAATGTTGATCTTTCTCATATACATGTAATGCTTTACTTCACATGACATATATTGATAGTTTCTTCTTTACAAGCATGATATTATCTCATCAAATCATTTCATGAAACCAATGAATCCAGTATCAAGAGAGTATGAAGATGAAGAACTAAACATGATACTAAGAGGCGTAAACATACCTTGCACCAAAGGAAAAAACCGGTTAAGGATTATTTTAATCCTTGCTCCAATCCGACGACGTATGCTCATTCCTTAAGCTTTGAAGCTTGCTCCAATGGGAGCCCTTGACTTCAAGAGATGATGATAATGACGCCTTACACCAAGAGGAGAAGGGAAGAGGACGGATGAGACCCGAAGCACCTTAATGCTCCAAAACTTGCCTCAAGAATTTGGCACTTTAAGAGAGATTGAGAAGGAGAAGAAGATAATGGAATGAGGGATCGAGAATAAGGAACTTCCTCCCATCTATTTATAGATGGATGAGAGCTACCAAAAGCTCTCCCTTAAATGTGTCAATCACATTGCCAACCGCATAAATTGCCAACCTCATAAATTGGCAACTACATTGCATTACATGGTTCAAGGTGCATACATCTTACACCTTACACCAAAATTACCAAATACACTTACTTTAATAAGTGGCGTTAGAGGTGGTTGTGATTGACAAATGATGTCTGAATTACATAAAGTAATTCCAATCATTTCCATTTTACATATTCAAGCTCCTTTAAGCTCATTAGTGCGCATTTACCAAAATACCCATACTTTGATAAAATGTGTCATAGTCGTTTCTTCTTCGTCAAGTTACTCCCAGCTCCTCTGAGTTTGAGTATTAGCTAATAAATTCTTGGTGCACTAGGGAATTCTAACATGATGATCATCCCTACCTCAGTGTTGTTCACTTAACTCTAGAAGGTCCAAAAGGTCACAAGATTCATCCATACTCTTGTGCATGAACCATCCACCCGTTGTAGCATTGAGATGTTGTTGTGATTTCCCGGATAGACCTTCAAAGAATAGGTAAACTTGATGATCCCTTGTAAGGCCTGCTTGAGAACACCTCTTGTTAAGGTCTTTGAACCTTGTCCATGCTTGAGCTATGCTTTCATCCGCATCTTCTTTAAATCAAAATATGCAATTCTTCAATTCAAATGCCCTTTGAGGTGGGAAATATCTCTTCAAGAAAGCTCCTTTAAGATCATCCCATGTTCCGATTTTTATAGGATCCAACCCACGATACCACTTTTTAGTATTCCCATCCAAAGAGAAAGAAAACATACGCATTCTCTTTGAAACTTTGATCATTTCTCTAAGATCCAAAGTGTCACAAATGGTGATGAATTGAGCTTGATGCTCATTAGGATCCTCATCATTGTGCCCAATAAAAGAGTGCTTCTCCATATAAGTGAGCACATGTCCCGGTATAGCATAGTCACCTTGGACAGCCGGTGGTCGGATCATTCTTTCGTTGTCCTCCATGAACCGTGGACCATACATTTCAGCAAGGGGAACTCCTCTTCCATTAGGCCCATTTCTTCCATTCCGGCCATTGTTGCCACCTTCACCATTGCAGACATTTTGGTTGTTGTCTAGATGTTGGCTATTGGCATTGTCGTGCTCCTCATCATAAACATCTCCATTGTTGAGATAAATCCGGGGTGGAACTAAACCTGCCATATTGACCGAAGAAGATGATGAATTAGGACTCTCATGATGATGCTTGCCTTGTAACCTCAAACTACGCAAAGTTTTCTCAATTTCAGGGTCTATAGTAATTAGAAGCTTTTGAGAGCTTCTAGTCATGCACCAAGAAAAATCCTACAGCTGTAACAAGCACACAAAAAATATGTAAATAAAACAATTCTAGTTAATATAAGCAATAGCACACACTACACAAAATAAGCCAACAAACATGCACTCTATTCCCCGACAACGGCGCTAAAAACTTTGATGCATGCAAAGGGTCTCTTTTTAGTACAAGTTTTATATTTATAACTAACCTTTTTAAGCCCTCAAGCGCAGAGATCGCAACAATATAGGGATTAGTGAGAAAGGGTGTCGAACCCAAGGGAAAAGAGCGTTAATCTGCTTAATTGACTAGGTGGAACTAAATTTCTTAATGAAAATGAGTTTGGGCAGTAAACTAAGTATAACAAGTGTAACAAATCATGTTGTGAATGAGACTTAAACAAACTTCAAACACAAGACACTAATGCAAGAACAACATAGAGTGCAAGCAACAACAAAAATAATGGTTTTAAGGCTAATCAAGACAAGTATCTCCTGGGGTTGCTTGGGTACAAGAGGGTTCCTACAAATTCTAGCAATGATTTAAAGGTGAGTTACAACAACTAACTTGTTTCTATCTCTAGCAAACAAGCCAATCTCTTAAACATCCTAGCCTAGTCATTCTCATAACCTAGCACTAACACCTAAGGCATTACAGCCCCAAACCTAACCACCAACCAACTCCTAGAGATCATCTATGACTAAAAGCAAGTCAATCAATTGATTCCCACAAATTATAGTTCATTCAAATCCCTCTAAGGCATTTCAACAAACACTTGGTGATGTATGTGTGAATGTGGCCACAAACAAACATACCTATGATAAATAATGATCAAAAATCAACATCTGAACCATAAGATGCTAGGAAATTGGTAGGTACACCACTAAGCAAGCAAACCCCAAGAGAAAATAATGTTACTCACTCAAACACATGCTAGGAATAAAAGACAGCAAACAAAGAACAAGAAAAGATGAGTAAAGAGAGGGAAAAGAATGAAATAAACTCTATTAAAGATGGTCATCAATGAATCCTCATCAATGTCAACAATCCCAACAAATAGGAGAGCACAAAACCCTAGGAGAAAATGATGGAGGTTGTAGCAAAAGAGATGAATAACTCCAATCCCGAGTAGAATGTTTTAGTTACCTAAAACTTACCCTATTTGAGTCATTCTACACATGTTAAATGTCAAAAGAGTCCCTAGACATATGAGACATCATAACATGGTAAAATAAGGGTAAACATGTCCAAAAAATAGGTGCAAATCGGATGGAATCAAGGCTGAATCGAGTTGGCCTCATTAAAAGACGTGGACAACAGGGGATGATCTGGTATGCTCTGGGGATGCACTGGCGGGATGCTCTGGTATTGTTCACGTATGCCAAATTCTCTAGAGGATGCTTTTGGGATGCTTTGTGGGATGCTTTGATACTATTCACAAAACCAAAACTTGGTGGGTGGCTCTCTTTCCATGCTTTACTTTGTTAGATCCTTTGGAGAGGTTCTCCAAGCTCCATTTCCGCTCCTCAAGTGTGCGTCAACAAAAAAATAACTACAGTGAATGAAACGCACACATAATGAATAAATAAGCTCAAATAAGTGGTGAATTTGACTTAGAACACCATGGAAATGCGGTATGTGTGTACCACACTTCACAAAACCCACAAAAGAACCGTTTTGTAAAAAGTAACAACACTTCCTTCAACCTGTTGAGGTTTTGTTTTATTGTGTCTTTTGAGTCTTGTTTTGAATCATTTTTCAAGAATTTTGAGCAAGAAAAAGTTGTTAGGTTTATAAAGAGAATCTTGTGAGTTTCTTAGTGAAAATGGCTAGCGAAAGATTGTTAGCACAATTCAAAAAAATGTTACAGGAACAAGTTGCTTCAATAAATGAAAGGCTTTCCTGATTCGAGAAAGTTCAAAAAGCAGAAAAGCCTCATGAGAGAGAATGTTTTCAAAGCCTTTAAACCATAGTCCAAGGCACTAAACGTGTTGAGGAATATCAAAAATATCTTGAGACAGCCCTTCTTAAGGCATGTATGGTTAACAAAGGCGCAACCAAAATTTCTAGGTTCATTTAAGGACTTCCACCCAAGATTGTGGAGATTTTGCAATTATGTGAATACAATAGTTTTCATGAGTTGTTACAAAAAGCCATCAGGATTGAAAGAAAACTTGAGAGAGACAACACTTCTACCAAGGTTCAAAGAGGCAACACTTTACCAAAAGCTCCACAAAAATCTCTACCGTCACCACTGATGAGTGCACATTATTATATATATTTGACCCTCAATTTTGTATATAAACTCAAATAAATGCTAGGTTCTTATTATTCGATGCAAGGATTTTGCAGGATTTCACTTTAAGAGATGTTTGAGCAAAAATTGAGGAATTTGGGTTAAATTGTCAAGATAAGAAGAGTTGGGGATGAAAAGGTAAAGAAGAAAAGAAGCAAGGCCAAGCAATTGCATAGCACTTGCTTCAACTTGCTGAGAAATCGACAGAGAGCACTCAACGCAACTGCTAGGCAATTGCCTTGGCTCCAAAGCCAAATAGTGAATCAACCCGAGAGCAGGTTGAGCAACTGCCCTTCCTTCTAGGCAACTACCTAGTGATTGCCCCTGCTTGTGAAGTTCACGATTTCAACGATTTGTGCAATTGCTAAGCAGTTGCACACATATCTCCACGCACAAAATCAGCCCAGTAGTGGATTGCTTTTGGACCATTGATCACATTTAATGAAGCAATCTCCACCATTGATATTTTTTACCCTATCAAATAAAAAGAGTCATTCTCATAATTAAAGAAAGAGGGGGAGAGAGGTATTCAAGAAAAGAGGAGGCAATTCGGCCGGAGACCAGCAGCCATGAGCAAGGCTGCCTTCATCAACAACCTTAGTTTCGGACCAAACACGCTAAACCCCGGGTTACAATAAACCCGTATACTATTCCACGGAGGTGTGGGATCCCAGTCCCACCCCTCCGGTACCAAATCACGCTATCTACGCGTGTTAACCATACCTCAAAAATTTCAGACCAAACAGAGTCCAGACAAAAATCGGTCACTCCCAATCCCTACAGAAGCTAGCAGCAGTTTTCTAAGGCTCTGTAGTGCAATGCAAGAGCAATTGACACGAAGTTACTTTGTAAAACAACATAATCATGCATTTCATGGCTAATCACGGAAGCAATTCATGCTTATTTTCACCAAATCTTTTCCTAACACACAATTTTACGTACCTGAAACTTTTCCACAATCCTTTACTTGTAACACTCTTACCAAAGTCTCGAAATTCTGGATCCCGTACTCTGCAACCACCAGGATAACTTGAAGGACCAAACTTTGCTCCACAATTTTCCCCAAAATTCGTTCATTCTAGCTCAAGAACCCTAATTCAACATTTTGAAGTGGTTTGAGTAAGGAGGTGGCCAATCTCCGTAGAAAACCATTCTTAATTAAAATGTAGTACAATAGCTTGTCACTACTAGTCACCACTGTCGACCAATTACGTCATACCACTCCCACACTACAATAACAACAACAACAAAACAACAAATATCAAACTCCACAACTTACAGATTTAAACATACCTTCAGAACTCTAATCACCGGAGATTGTTGCCGGAAAAGGTGGGGTGTAACATCCTCCCCCCCTTAAGACTCTTGGTCCTCCAAGAGTTCCTTAAGACGTTGGTACTCCTGAGGGTAGCGTTCAACCATATCCTTCTCCGTCTCCCAGGTTGCCTCTTTGTCAGAATGGTGCGACCATTGCACCTTCACCATGGGAATTAGCTTGCTCCTCAATTTGCGAGTATCCCTCGCTAACAAAGCAATTGGCACTTCTTTATAAGACAAGTCAGCAATTGCACTTCCTCAATTGGAATCGTTTGCGTCGGATCCATGATACACTTTTTCAGCATGCTCACGTGAAACACATTATGCACAGCTGACAAGCTCTCCGGTAGCGCCAAACGATAAGCTACCTTTCCAATTCTTTCTAGAACATACACTTTGCCACACACTCTGCAATATGCCTTGTCACCGCACGCCGCCCGAGCCCGGTTGCGGAGGCGGGGGCGCCGGGACGCCGGAAGCGGAAGCCGGAATGGAAAGGGGTGGCATGTCCATCGAGACCCGCCGCGCGTAGCGGACCCGAAAACGGAAAGATTGTGGAAGTAAACTAACGGAAATTTCATGCGTATAACTAAAATAAAATGCAACCATACAATTCATGCACTAATAACAGAGTAAGCCCCGCCTCCGTGGACGAGTGCTTACGCACTAAAACACATATAAATAAATAATTCACAGAACCTAAAATGTCTAGCAAGCGCCAAGCGCGAGAACAGATATAGAACAGAATATACAAATGTATATACAGACATACAACCATCATGGCAATACAGAAAGTGTGCATATGCAACTACAGAGCCAACCTTAGAATCTATGTAACAAAATACCTTGCGCGGGATTCAGACCAAGTAGACAAAATCCCAGCTCGCAAGGTACTGCTGATGCTCAACATAACCAAGGCAGAAGCCTCGCGGAAACCTACCCCGGCTGCTTACTGACCTACACGAAATCCAAAAACAGAACCCGAAAAAGGGTGAGTCCTAAAAGGACCCCGTAAGGGATTTGGGGTAAGATAAGTATATGCAACCCTGCAAAACAGAAAGATAGCAATATACGCAACAGAATACAGAATAACATACACGTACCAGAAACAAATCGGAATCCCGAAGGATGTGCGATTCCAAATCGCCATAAACCTTATAACAAATCAGAACGACAGCCTCCCACTAAGGGGAGTCAGAAGCCGAAGCTATTACAGAAGCATGGTGCACCACCGGGTAGCGAACCCACAACCTGCCGTAATATTAACAGACAGTATGCCATAAGGCATACTCCTACAAACTACGAATATGCCCAAAGGCATAATAATCCGAAATGCTAGCGTAATGTAAACGGAAACCAAACCATATACTTAGCTTACCAAAACAACAGAACCAAACCCTTACCTCAAAATCCAGAGTATTGGACCGATTCTGGACAACACCTACACCGTGCCTCGAAACTTAGAACTCCTCTTTTCCTAACCACCGAAACTTAGAATCTGCCAAACCAAGTGGAATTAGCATCCTTATCAACCACACTACCAAATTACAACCCCCGACCCCAAAACCGAAAATCCGACAGAATTTCCGTAAAATTCCAGATTTTCACAGAAACGTCAGAATTCAGAACCAACCTAGACAATGCAAGATTTCACATTGACAAACATCATACAATAAGCAGAACTGATCAAATCCAACCTTAAACCCTTCATTACCCGCCATTTTCCGATAATCCCGATTAATTGTAACTTTTTCATTCCTTAACCAAATTCAACATTTCAAACTTCCATCCACTCCCAAATTCAAGCCCAACACCATATTAACCTCCAATTTAACCAAAATGAACCTCCAACATTGAAAAAGAATCATTCCAAGTTTTCGGTTCTTAATCAACTTTTCATCCAACTTTCAATTCAATCCATTCAAGCTTCCAAATAATCATATTAATCACCAATTCCACTTCCTAAGCATGCTTACTAACCAATTACACCAAAATCAATAAAACCCCTTCACTTATCAATTCGGCCAAAGAGGGTTTTCTCACCCAACCTCCATTTCAATCCAAACAAAGTTCCATTTGCACTCTTTAATCACCAATTACATTTCTTAAGCAAGATCACTAACCAATTTCACCTAAACAACCATAACTTCTTCACTAGTAATTCGGCCAAAGAGGGCTTTTTCCCTCAACTTGTTTTCCATCAAATTAAATCCACACATAAGCTTAGAATCATGCTAGGATTAACATACTTGAAGCATGAAGCAAGATAACAAACACACACCATTTTAGAAAATCCTCCAACAATTCGGCCAACATAGGGTTTCTTCCCAAGTTGTGTTTTCCAAAATCTAACACTTGATTAACACTCTCCTACCACCCAAGAACAACATACTAAAAGATGGGAGGGAGAGGATCACTCAATCATGTAGTGAAGAACAAACCCAAAATTCTCAAAATCTCCTCTTTTCTTCATCAAACCTTAATTCCAACATGAAAAGAGTAGAAGGAAGGAAGCTTACCACAACTAGCAACCAATTTCTCTTTGATTTCCACAAAGAAGAAGGAAGTCAAGCTTGGAGGTGAGCTTTCATGGAGGTTTCGGCAGCACTTGGAGAAGATGAAGAAGAAGAAGAAAATGAAATAAGTCTAGTATTATGTAATAATTTGCCTTATATATTTTCCTAGACTTTTGCCCATCCCTCTCTTCCTTTAAATAAAAATAGGACATGTGTCCCAAATAATCACACACACACACACTTGCTGCCGAAAATAGAGAGGGCTGCTGCTGCTGCCCATGCTGATTTCTTATTTAATTTGCACCCAATTGCAAATTAACTCCCAATTTTTCCGAAAGTTCCAATTCTTTTTGCCCAAAAATAATTACCGAATTCCAAAATTAATGAAACTTGGACACAACCTTCAGAATATTATAACATTCACAGAACATTTTTCAGAAATTCATTTACCTTTCCGGAGTGTCCTACCGAGCCCGCTGAACCCGAACCAGAACCCGACGAGCGAGCGTCTCCACCTCAACCTAAATTCCGTCACTCCAAAAATTCTATAAAAATTCCCATAAATTCCATCTTAAATTAAAACACAACTTACCCCAAAGCCGTCAGAAAATTTCCATCCCGAGCCCCGGGATTCCCGTCCCGAGCCCCGGGAGTCGCCCGGAACCGAACGTCCCGCCCCAAATATTAAACTCTACAACCACCTCCGGGACGTCTCCACGACTCCAAAACTGCGAACGGCTTCCCAAACTGAGATCTCGAGAGCGCTACCGAGCCCGCAGACGTCCCGAGGCGACCCGACAACCCCGGCGCCGGAAAAATATTTTCGGCGGAAACGTCCGGGGACCCACACGACCTCAAATACGGAAGGGTTCGCCAAAATGATACTCGGATAGGGCTCGGGAGCCGTCTGAACGCCGAAAACGTGACCCGCAGCCAAAACCGAGCCCGGGTCACCCGGCCGCAACCCGCTCGGGGTGACCGTAACATTCTCCCCCTTAGAACTCTTGGTCCTCCAAGAGTAGCTCGAATCAACCAGACAGTGTCGCTACCAACCTTAAAATATAAACATTCCTCTAACCTGAACAATCGGACCACCGTCTTGGTGCGGCGGGAGTGGTAGTTTGGACTACCATACAGAGCCTCACGGCGTCCCACCCTCCGGGTGCATCTTATTGCACCCGAGTCGCTTGCCGGTATTTCTACCAGACAACCCTGCATAAGATCGAACCTAAATCTAACCGATCCACAACAGGCTATCCTGGAAGATACCACATAAAACAGAAACAGTTGGGGGGGGTAAAGCCAACCTAACAACTTACTCTGAAAACTCATAATAACCGATACAACTCGGGGTAACTCACACCCCGCCTATCACATCTTACTGTTTCTCTGAACGGTGCTACCTCCAGTCAAATTCTATTACCAAACTCAGATTCAAGAGCCCTACGACGGCGGTTCGTATAAACAGCAGTGCGAGCTGTCGCGGTTTTAATCCGCGCCTATAACAATCTGATCTTTGCCGCAGACCCCTCAAAAAGCTCGGGTCCCAGCTTAACCCCATCAGACGCATCTGTCCAACAGTATGGTGTCATACACCTCCCGTACAACACCTCATATGGTGTCATGTCAAACGTAGTCTGAAAACAATTGTTGTATGAGAACTCTATCAAAGTAACTGCTGGTCTCAATCTCCTCCAAAATCCAGAGTACAGATTCGCAACATATCTTCCAATATCTGAATCACCCGCTCCGACTACCCATCCGTCTGTGGGTGATAAGCTGCACACAGATGGAGTCGCGTGCCCAGCGCTTCATGAAAAGCAATCCAGAACCGTGCTGTAAAACGCGGATCACGGTCAGATTCAATGGAGTCTGGTGCTCCATGTAAATATACAATCTTCCTGATGTAAAGCCGGCAAGCTTCTCCAGAGGGTCTGTGATCCGAATAGGCAGAAAGTGTGCGCACTTTGTCAGCCGGTCCACAATAACCCAGATAGCATCATGGCGGGACCGTGTCAGGGGCAGTGCAGTCAGAAAATCCATAGTAACATTGCCCCACTTCCGAACTGGAATGGGCAAAGTCTGCAGTGTCCCTGCCGGTTTCTGGTGCTCAATCTTCACCTGCTGACAAACGGCACACCTAGACACATGTGTGGCAATGTGCCTCCTCATCCCAGGCCACCAGAAGTGAGTACGCAGATCATGATACATCTTCTCACTCCCGGGATGAACGCTTAATCTGCTCGAGTGCGCCTCCTCTAAAATCTCATTCCAGAACTCCTGATCCTCAGATACATAAAGGCAATCTCGGAAGTATAGAAATCCCTGCCTATACTGAAACGTCGGTAACAGATAAATCCTTATCTTCTTCAGACAACTTCTTCAACCCCGGATCTCTACCCTGCGCCTCGCGCACCCTATCAAGCCACTCAGAATGTATGGTAAGTGTGTACACCTGAGCACGTTCCCAGAGTTGCCACCTGTACTAAAGGCAAGTCGAATCTCTCTCCTCAGATCAGTCCCCACCATTTCCTCCCTTAACTAACCCGGTATACCTCCTGCTCAGTGCATCGGCAACCGTGTTGCCCTTGCCAGAGATGTACCCGACACTACAATCATAGTCCTTAATGTATTCGAGACATCTGCGCTGCCTCATGTTAAGCTCCTTCTGCGTAAACAGATATTTCAGACTCTTATGGTCGGTAAGAATCTGAAATTTGTTACCAAGCGTATAATGTCTCCATTGTTTCAGCGCATAGATCACCGCAGCCAACTCCAGATCATGTGTCGGATAGTTCAGCTCATGCGGTCGCAATCGCCTCGACCCATAAGCTATCACATTCCGATCCTGCATCAGCACACACCCCAAACCGGATGTGGAAGCATCCGTATAGATCACATACGGCAAGCTCGGATCTGGAAGAGTCAGAACCGGAGCATGAGTCAACTGTCGCTTCAATTCCTGAAAATTCTGCTCACACCTGTCAGACCAGATAAACGGTTGACCCTTCTTGGTCAACTGTGTGAGCGGAGATGCCAGAATAGAAAACCCTGCACGAATCTCCGATAGTACCACTGCTAATCCCGTAAAGCTCCCGATCTCCCGTGCCGTGGTAGGTTGTTTCCGATCTGAACTGCTCTCACCTTCTCTGGGTCCACAGACAGACCATGCTCAGAAATAACATGTCCTAGAAAGGTGACCTCCCGGATCCAGAACTCACACTTTGAGAACTTAGCATAAAGCTGATGTTCCCAAAGTGTCTGTAAAACTACCCTCAGATGCTCCCGATGCGAGTCCGCATCCCGAGAGTATATCAGAATATCATCAATGAAGACCACCACAAAAGAGTCCAAGTATGGTCGGAACACCCGATGCATCGATCCATGAATGCTGCCGGAGCATTGGTCAGCCCAAATGGCATGACCGTAAACTCAAAGTGTCCGTATCGGGTGCGGAAAGCAGTCTTAGGTATATCCTCCTCCTTCACCCTAAGCTGAAAGTATCCAGATCGCAGATCAATCTTCGAGAAAACTCTCGAATCCCGAAGTTGATCAAAAAGATCGTCAATCCTCGGCAACGGATACTTATTCTTCACAAGAAGGGCATTCAACCGTCGTAGTCTATACAAAGTCGGAGTGTCCCATCTTTCTTCTTTACAAACAGAACCGGAGCACCCCACGGCGAAGTGCTCGGTCGGATGAAGCCCTTCTGCTGTAACTCCTCCAACTGCTTCTTTAACTCCTGCATCTCAGAAATGGGCATCCGATAAGGAGGAATAGATATCGGAGCAGTACCCGACTGCAGGTGGATGTCAAACACAATTTCTCGCTCTTGTGGTAATCCGGGCAACTCCTCCGGAAATACCTGCGGAAAATCTCGAACCAATGGTAAACCATCCAACTTCAACCTAGTACCAGCCTCATTCAGACCATAACATTCCCCCAACACCAACTATCGACAGATGATCCAGAATCTACAACACTGTACCGTGCTGTGCGATAGTCAAACCAGTCGGAGTCGTGAGAGGTGGTACCTCTCCAGAAACCATAATGGTACGGGCTGCACAATCAATGTGCACAGAATTCTTGGATAGCCAATCCATCCCAAGAATAACATCATAGTTCTGCGTGTCAAAAACCAACAAATCCGATACTATCAGATGTCCGCCTACAGATGTCGTACAACCCCGAACCATCTCATTAGAAAACAGAAACTGACTCCCAGCAGTTTTTACTAAGTACATTTGAGGCAAAGTACTAACAGTCAGATACAGAGATGTAACACATTTCGGTGTTACAATGGGAATAAATGTTCCTGTATCCAATACTGCACGAACCGATACCTCATTCGGAAATATAATACCTTACAGAACTTCCTGCTGACTCAAGCCTCCCTGCTGGCTAGTGCCTATCTGCTAACTAGGTCCTCCCTGATAACCAGGGCCTCCCCTCAGAAAATGGAAAACTTGTCCTGCTCTGAGCTGCTGTGACGGAGGGGGTGGCTGAAGCTGTTGTCGCTACTGAGGTCTCGGGCCACCCTGCTGAAACCCACGCCCTCGCGGCGCGTTGGGTTGCATCCGAGACTATGGACGCTGAAGACTGCCAAACCCCCGCCCTACAGTAAGAGGGCAATCCCGTACCCAAAGAGTGTCAGACCTGCAACGTAAACATCGGCCCTCCTGCCGGTAACAAAGTCGACCGGAGTGATACCTACTGCAAATCAGACAAGGTCGTGCCGGTGGTGCTCCCTCTCTATCTCTACTAAATTGCCCAGGCCTGCTCGGCCATCCAGAAATCTGCCGGGGTCCCTGCTGCATGGAACCCCTCCGTACTCCCCTGACCTCATTGCAAGGTGAGACGACTCTCAACCTCCTCTTGCTCGAGGAGTTGAGCCCAATAACCGCTTCCCGAAACAAAGTAATGTCTAAAGGTCTCAAAACCCACCTGAACTCGGGCGCAGTCAACGAATAAACCTCTTAGCCTTCTATTCTTCCATTCCATAGTACTACGGTACGTAGCAAACCAACCGATCAAACTCTCACTCATACTCTCCGACTGTCTGTCTCCCGATGAAACTCATCAACCGTACTGACTCAGATTGCTACATCCCCACCGCACCGCTAGTGGAAAATGTAGCCTCCCAGAGTTTATCAACTCCTGCGGACCAAATCTCTACTACCCTGCACCCTTCTCGGTCATTGAACCTCGGGGTTCAAACTCTAAAACCTCTCCAAGAGTCGACCTCGCCAGATCGGGTGCCCCGATCTCCTCGTCGTTAATAGGACCGATGAGAAGTCTAGGTGTCGTAGTGACCACCCTTGTCAGAGTCACTCACTTACCGATCCCAAACTATGGCGAGCAGTGGCTTAAGTCTCGCTATCACCACCTAATCAAAATGCCCTTACCGTGGCAAAAACAGATTTTCCCCTGCCTACTGCCGCCCCTGAACCAGCTAGGCTGGCGGTAATACCAAATCAGAGGGGGGGGGTCCTTACGACCACTAAACCCCGGGGCGGTGAGTGTGGTTGTTCAGACCCTGGGTTACACTAAACCCGTATCCTATTCCACGGAGGTGTGGGATCCCAGTCCCACCCCTCCGGTACCAAATCACGCTATCTACGCGTGTTAACCATACCTCAAAAATTTCAGACCAAACAGAGTCCAGACAAAAATCGGTCACTCCCAATCCCTACAGAAGCTAGCAGCAGTTTTCTAAGGCTCTGTAGTGCAATGCAGTACTTGACACAGAAGTTACTTTGTAAAACAACATAATCATGCATTTCACAGAATCACGGAAGCAATTCATGCTTATTTTCACCAAATCTTTTCCTAACACACAATTTTACGTACCTGAAACTTTTCCACAATCCTTTACTTGTAACACTCTTACCAAAGTCTCGAAATTCTGGATCCCGTACTCTGCAACCACCAGGATAACTTGAAGGACCAAACTTTGCTCCACAATTTTATTTTGAAGTGGTTTGAGTAAGGAGGTGGCCAATCTCCGTACCAAACCATTCTAAAATAAAATGTAGAACAATAGTCGTCACTACAAGTCACCACTGACGACCAATATGGTCACTTACCTGCTCTGATACCAACTTGTCACCGCACGCCGCCCGAGCCCGGTTGCGGAGGCGGGGGCGCCGGGACGCCGGAAGCGGAAGCCGGAATGGAAAGGGGTGGCAGGTCCATCGAGACCCGCCGCGCGTAGCGGACCCGAAAACGGAAAGATTGTGGAAGTAAACTAACGGAAATTTCATGCGTATAACTAAAATAAAATGCAACCATACAATTCATGCACTAATAACAGAGTAAGCCCCGCCCTCCGTGGACGAGTGCTTACGCACTAAAACACATATACATACAGAATTCACAGAACCTAAAATGTCTAGCAAGCGCCAAGCGCTGAGAACAGATATAGAACAGAATATACAAATGTATATACAGACATACAACCATCATGGCAATACAGAAAGTGTGCATATGCAACTACAGAGCCAACCTTAGAATCTATGTAACAAAATACCTTGCGCGGGATTCAGACCAAGTAGACAAAATCCCAGCTCGCAAGGTACTGCTGCTGCTCAACATAACCAAGGCAGAAGCCTCGCGGAAACCTACCCCGCTGGCTGCTTACCAGACCTACCTGAAATCCAAAAACAGAACCCAAAAGGGTGAGTCCTAAAAGGACCCCGTAAGGGATTTGGGGTAAGATAAGTATATGCAACCTGCAAAACAGAAAGATAGCAATATACGAATATATATACAGAAAACAGAATAACATACACGTAATAAAACAAATCGAATCCCGAAGGATGTGCGATTCCAAATCGCCATAAACCTTATAACAAATCAGAACGACAGCCTCCCACTAAGGGGAGTCAGAAGCCGAAGCTATTACAGAAGCATGGTGCACCAGCTGGGGTAGCGAACCCACAACTGTCGTAATATTAACAGACAGAGTATGCCATAAGGCATACTCCTACACACTACAGAATATGCCCAAAGGCATAATAATCCGAAATGCTAGCATATAATACTGAAATACGAGCAGAAAAACCAAAACATATACTTAGCTTACCAAATCAACGGAACCAAACCCTTACCTCAAAATCCAGAGTATTGGACCGATTCTGGACAACACCTACACCGTGCCTCGAAACTTAGAACTCCTCTTTTCCTAACCACCGAAACTTAGAATCTGCCAAACCAAGTGGAATTAGCATCCTTATCAACCACACTACCAAATTACAACCCCCGACCCCAAAACCGAAAATCCGACAGAATTTCCGTAAAATTCCAGATTTTCACAGAAACGTCAGAATTCAGAACCAACCTAGACAATGCAAGATTTCACATTGACAAACATCATACAATAAGCAGAACTGATCAAATCCAACCTTAAACCCTTCATTACCCGCCATTTTCCGATAATCCCGATTAATTGTAACTTTTTCATTCCTTAACCAAATTCAACATTTCAAACTTCCATCCACTCCCAAATTCAAGCCCAACACCATATTAACCTCCAATTTAACCAAAATGAACCTCCAACATTGAAAAAGAATCATTCCAAGTTTTCGGTTCTTAATCAACTTTTCATCCAACTTTCAATTCAATCCATTCAAGCTTCCAAATAATCATATTAATCACCAATTCCACTTCCTAAGCATGCTTACTAACCAATTACACCAAAATCAATAAAACCCCTTCACTTATCAATTCGGCCAAAGAGGGGTTTTCTCACCCAACCTCCATTTCAATCCAAACAAAGTTCCATTTGCACTCTTTAATCACCAATTACATTTCTTAAGCAAGATCACTAACCAATTTCACCTAAACAACCATAACTTCTTCACTAGTAATTCGGCCAAAGAGGGCTTTTTCCCTCAACTTGTTTTCCATCAAATTAAATCCACACATAAGCTTAGAATCATGCTAGGATTAACATACTTGAAGCATGAAGCAAGATAACAAACACACACCATTTTAGAAAATCCTCCAACAATTCGGCCAACATAGGGTTTCTTCCCAAGTTGTGTTTTCCAAAATCTAACACTTGATTAACACTCTCCTACCACCCAAGAACAACATACTAAAAGATGGGAGGGAGAGGATCACTCAATCATGTAGTGAAGAACAAACCCAAAATTCTCAAAATCTCCTCTTTTCTTCATCAAACCTTAATTCCAACATGAAAAGAGAGCCTAGGAAGGAAGCTTACCACAACTAGCAACCAATTTCTCTTTGATTTCCACAAAGAAGAAGGAAGTCAAGCTTGGAGGTGAGCTTTCATGGAGGTTTCGGCAGCACTTGGAGAAGATGAAGAAGAAGAAGAAAATGAAATAAGTCTAGTATTATGTAATAATTTGCCTTATATATTTTCCTAGACTTTTGCCCATCCCTCTCTTCCTTTAAATAAAAATAGGACATGTGTCCCAAATAATCACACACACACACACTTGCTGCCGAAAATAGAGAGGGCTGCTGCTGCTGCCCATGCTGATTTCTTATTTAATTTGCACCCAATTGCAAATTAACTCCCAATTTTTCCGAAAGTTCCAATTCTTTTTGCCCAAAAATAATTACCGAATTCCAAAATTAATGAAACTTGGACACAACCTTCAGAATATTATAACATTCACAGAACATTTTTCAGAAATTCATTTACCTTTCCGGAGTGTCCTACCGAGCCCGCTGAACCCGAACCAGAACCCGACGTGCGAGCGTGTCAACCTGAACCGAAATTCCGTCACTCCAAAAATTCTATAAAAATTCCCATAAATTCCATCTTAAATTAAAACACAACTTACCCCAAAGCCGTCAGAAAATTTCCATCCCGAGCCCCGGGATTCCCGTCCCGAGCCCCGGGAGTCGCCCGGAACCGAACGTCCCGCCCTAAACATTAAACTCTACAACCACCTCCGGGACATCTCCACGACTCCAAAACTGCGAACGGCTTCCCAAACTGAGATCTCGAGAGCGCTACCGAGCCCGCTGTACGTCCCGAGGCGACCCCGACAACCCCCCGGCGCCAGAAAAATATTTTCGGCGGAAACGTCCGGGGGACCCACACGACCTCAAATACGGAAGGGTTCGCCAAAATGATACTCGGATAGGGCTCGGGAGCCGTCTGAACGCCGAAAAACGTGACCCGCAGGCCAAAACCGGAGCCCCGGGTCACCCGGTCGCAACCCGCTCGGGGTGACCGTAACATGCCTCCTCATACCTGGCCACCAGAAGTGTGACCTCAAATCGTGATACATCTTTTCACCGCCCGGATGAAAACTTAAACTGTTGTTGTGAGCTTGATCCAAAATCTCATCTCTAAGAGCCACATCATTCGGCACGTACAAACGTCCCTTGAAGTATAGCAATCCTTGCCTATACTCAAAGAATGGACGCAATGCTCCTTTAGCTTCTCCAGAAACCTGTTTCAAACTCTGATCTCTCATCTGAAATTCTCGGATCCTGTCGATCCAAGAAGATTGAACTCTCAACACAAATACTTGCTCTTGCTCCTGTAGCTGCCAACGGTGCCACAAGGCGATCAGTCCGTAAGCTCTGTCCGGTTTCCAGGTTCTCCACCTCTCACTATCCCGGTGTAAGCCCTACTCAAGGAATCAGCCACCGTATTCCCTTTGCTTGCGGTGTACTCGATACTACAGTCGTAGTCTTTCATGTACTCGAGCCACCTTCTTTGACGCATGTTCAGATCTTTCTGCGTGAACAAGTACTTCAAGCTCTTATGATCAGTAAAGATTTGAAATTTGTTTCCCAACAAATAATGCCGCCATTGCTTGAGTGCATACATAACCGCAGCAAGCTCCAAATCATGAGTGGGATAATTTTCCTCATGTGGTATGGCTGTCGCGACCCATAAGCAATTACCTGCTGGTTTTGCATAAGCACACACCCCAGACCTGTTCGTGAGGCATCAGTATAAATGACATAAGGCTGAGACGGGTCATGTAGAACCAGAATCGGTGCCTGTGTCAGTCTACACTTGAGCTCTTGAAAGCTCTTCTCACATTCATCCGACCATACAAACGCCTTACCCTTCTTTGTCAGTTGAGTGAGTGGAGAGGCAAGAACCGAGAAGGCTGGTACGAACTTACGGTAGTAACCAGCTAACCCGAGAAAACTACGGATATCCTTTACTGATCGGGGTTGCCTCCACTCCTGTACAGCCTTGACCTTCTCCGGGTCGACAGAAATTCCGTTCTCATTGATGATATGCCCGAGAAATGCTACCTCGCGCAGCCAGAAATCACACTTCGAAAACTTTGCATACAGCTGATTGTTAGACAAAGTTTCCAAAGTAATTCTCAAGTGCTCTTGATGTGCATCCTCATCCAGAGAATAGATGAGTATATCATCAATGAAGACAACAATAAAATTGTCCAAGTAGGGACGGAAAACCTCATTCATCAAATTCATGAAAGCTGCCGGGGCATTTGTCAGCCCAAAAGGCATGACAGTGTACTCATAGTGACCATACCGCGTGCGAAAAGCAGTTTTCGGAATGTCTTCTTCCTTCACACGCATTTGGAAATAACCCGATCGGAGATCAATCTTTGAGAACACTTTAGCTCCTCGGAGCTGGTCGAACAGATCATCGATCCGTGGTAACGGATATTTGTTCTTGACTGTCACCGCATTCAACCTTACGTAATCAATCTGAGTCTAAGCGTCCCATCCTTCTTCTTAACAAATAACACCGGGCTCCCACGGTGATCTGCTCGGTCGGATAAACCCCTTATCCAACAACTCATCCAATCGCTTCTTCAATTCCTTCATCTCAACTACCGGCATGCGATACGGAGGAATGGAGATAGGTGTAGCTCGGTCTGTAACACTATCTCAAAACTACCTCCCGCTCGGGTGGCATACCAGTAACTCTTCAGAAACACTGCGGAAAGTATCTAACAATCGGAATTTTATCAAGTTCCATCCGCGTACTGCATCATTGAGTCCAAAGTACTCG
The DNA here is from genome assembly GCA_024586325.1 of Stellera chamaejasme. Classification (NCBI taxonomy): domain Eukaryota; kingdom Viridiplantae; phylum Streptophyta; class Magnoliopsida; order Malvales; family Thymelaeaceae; genus Stellera; species Stellera chamaejasme. Next base: position 49,283,611 of record CM044981.1, on the reverse strand, counting down.
CCTTCATCCGTCACGAGTAACTTCTCCATTACACGAAGCTCCATGCTATTCTCGAACAATCTCTACATCGAGGGGGAACAAGTGGTAATACTTGATCCGACACCACCAACCTGTCGCTGCGCACAATCTATCCGTATGGAATGCTCGAGAGCCAATCCATACCCGAATCACATCATAATGTGACGTATCCAACACCAACAAATCAGAAGGAATCGCCGCTCACCAACAGCTTAACACGCAACCCTTGATAAGCTCATTGCTGAACAGAATCGACTCCGGCGGTTCGTACTCAGAATACTTGAGACAGATGAGTCACGGGAAGTTGCAAAGACTTTGCACACTTCGTGACACTATAGAAATCGAAGCACTGTGTCAAAAAGAGCACGAACAGAAATACCATTCAGAAGCACCATACCTGCTAGTGCTCCTTTCTGAGCCGCATCACCACGGTCAATCTGAAACACTCGTCCCTGCCTTGCCTGCTGGTGCGCTGGCGGCGGGGCCTGCTGTAGTGGTGGCCGCATCTGCTGTGGTCGGGGTCGTGGTCCAAACTGAGGAACACCACGCCCACGAGGAGCATAACTCTGAAATCCTTGTGGCCTTGCAACTCCCTGGGTTGCCATCTGAGGGCAATCCCTAATCATGTGGTCAGTAGACCCACATCGGTAACACATACCTGACTCTTTATAACAAACCGAGCCGGTGTGACTCCGGTCACAAGTCTGACAGTACCAAGGCTCTGCTACCTTTGCCTTCCCTTTGCCCTTATCCTTCGATCCAAGCCCACCAGAACCACCGCCGGTCCTGTGGTGTCGTGCAGGTCCACCACGTCCGGATCCTCTAACTCCACCAATGACAATCCTCGTAGATCTCGGTGGGTGTGTCACCGAAGGCTGTATCCAAGTCCTCATTCTCAATCTTCGTGCTTTCGCACAGCCTCATGGTACCTATCAATGTTCAACGGTGCCAAGTACTTCCTGATGTCATGCTTCAACCCTCTCATGAATCTCTTTGCCTTGGCCTCCTCACTGGTGTTGTAATGAGGCACATAACACACCAAGCGTTCAAACTCGTGCCCGTACTCCGCAACAGTCTTGCTTCCCTGAGTCAAGGTATCAAACTCCAGTTGCCGCCTATCAGTCGCGGCATAACCAATCCACTTCTCATGGAACAAGTGAGAAAATTCATCCCACGTCATACCCGGGTCCTTCAACTTCTTACGCACAAAGTCGGCCTTCCGAGTGGCCATAGTGGTCTCCCACCAGTCATATGCCCAGTCGCGCAAATAAAAGGTAGCCAAAGACACCATCTCATTTGCCGGGAAACCAAGTCTGCCAAGCAACCGGTCCATGTCCTTATACCACGTCTCCGCCGAATCCATTCCACCCTTGCCCGAAAACGGGTGGTTTGAATCGCTCAAACCGCTCCATCAAAGAAAGCTTATCGAGCTGGTCGCACTATCGATTTGAGCCGCCGGGCTCTCGGTATCTCAACAACAGAATCGGGCCTAGCCCGCACTCTCCTCGACGGGGCTGTGGGTCGACTTCCGCACCTAGATTCAGATTCCCCTCTTCGTATCCACATGCTCTTCGAATTGCACATCATCCGCCTCAACGTCCTCCTCATGAGCCTGATAGCTAGGATCGGTCGATCCCGCCGCAGTAGGCTGAGAACTCATAACATGTGTACTTCCTTGTTCTTCAACTCCTGTTCCTGCCCACATGTTATTGAGCGATCTGAGTCATTTGCCCTAACACTTGGGCTATCTGTTCCGGATCAGGTATCAAATGCGGCTGAACTGGTGCCGCTCTTCGCTGAGGTCTCCCTCGACCTCTACCTCTTCCTCTATTCACATCTCGAGCAGGATTTCCTCCTCCTGCTTCATCATCCAACGCTCGAGTTCGTCGAGTGTTGACCATTTACTGAAATTCCGAACATAAAGGGTTCACTTAACGGTTAGCATTACCTACGTCGGTAATCCTATCAGCTCTGTAGCATGAATGCAATGCATGATGCACATCAATTCTCAAAATTACTTATACAAAACAATCCCTTATAACCCGTGGTACTGCTTAGGACTAACACACTTCTCACTCGGCATCCACCGTCTGTTTTTAACGAGAGGTAATTTAAATTACCATCGTGCACCTTACGGCATCTCATCCCCCAGGCACCTCTTATAGCACCCAGAGTCAATTCATCGGTGTCCTACGCAGCAGCCACGAGACAGTACCAAGTCACAAACTACCAAGACCAAAGAAATCATCTCTTGGTTGTTCTCGAGTGCGCTTAGACAAACCGCCTCTTGCTCCACTTACCATTCCAATATGGTTCTTGTGACGAGGTGGCCAGTCTCACCACACAACCATCTTGGAATCGATCGATCGACCCAGGCTGTCAATCCTAACACACCCTCGACTCCAACCAATTAACCATGCTCGATACCAAATTGTCACCACCACCCCGCCGACACCTTCCGGACCCGGCGGGAAGCGGTCGCCGGCCGGTTGGGCGGTGGTGAGCAAGGTGGGACCGGATCGCGCAGCAAGTATGAGATTATTTCGCGTGACTTTAACTAACCCAGTTGGTCCCTTTCTAAACAACAGATCAAATACAACAACTCATGCACAGAAGCAGATCATGACAGCAGAAACAATGGGCTCCGCCCATAAACAGAATACCAGAAGCAGAACATCGAAATCAGATTATCAAAAAGGAAGTCTGTTCTTTCACTACCGAACAGAGGCTTCCGCACAGATCAGCATACTCATTCAATCAGCTCAGAGCAGAACGCATATAGATACATAACCATAATCAAACTCAGATAAACAGACAGATCTAATGATAACATGCTATCATAAAACTACATGCCAACAGTATCATGCTACAGAGCTATCTACAGCTGAAGATGCAACCGCACAAAAGTCGGGCGTCGGATAAAGAAACCGACGAGGAACCCGAAGTCTAGATCCAAAAGCTGCTAAACCTCAAAATAGCTAACCGAGCAGCCTTGCGAAATCCTACTCCACCGCCGAGAATCCTTATCTCTGAAAAATATTAAGTAAGGGTGTGAGTTTTTCTTAAAGAAAAACCCGGTAAGAGCTTAGGCAGAGTAACGATGTTCTTCCGACAAACCTGCAAAGACAGATCAGAGCGAGATATACATACGAGATAGCAATATACGTATCAAAACATATACGAAATAAATGATGTATGATGTGTGCACAACATCCGAATGTAACGGGTCATGGCTAGATCTTCCCGACCATGGCTAGATCTTCCCCGACGCACCGGCATTCGCCATGCGTCGGCATTCGCCATGCACCCAAAGAAATCCCATATAACACGGACCATGGCTAGATCTTCCCCGACCATGGCTAGATCTTCCCGGACGCACCGGCATTCGCCATGCGTCGGCATTCGCCATGCATCCAACAAACATCATAAATCACGGACCATGGCTAGGTCTTCCCCGGTCCAACCGGCATTCGCCATGCGTCCACACACAGAACGGAACCTGCGCACCGATGCTCCTACCGCGCACCGATACTCCTACCATGGGACTAGCCTTGGGGCTCCACAATCCCGATCTAAGACCGAAGTCGAGACCGAGGCCCAAGACTTGCCTCAACCATCCTACATTACAATAACATAGGTAGGTCGAACCCTTACCTCGAGACGCAAGCAGACACAACCGTAGAGGGTAGCAGCCAGGCACCACACACCAACCTTCTTCCTTATCCCACCTCAAACCTTGCTTCACAAATCACCTAAGCATTCCACACATTTCCCACATTACACTCTCATTTAACACATCAATATCCATTGACAATTGGACCTCACTCCAAGACTTAAAGTTGCTCAAATTCATTGTCTAAACATGCTTGAAACCTTAAACCACACAAAACACATGCTTCCACATTCCACCAAAAACCCGGATGAACATTGCCTTAGGTATATAATCGAAGCATATTTGGACAATGTTCCAATTATCAATATTGCTCTAAACATACCCAATAACAACAATTTGGATTGAATTCAACAATACAACACACTTCAATTCTCCACCATAAAACCTATGAGTTTTCTCTTAGCTCATAGATTAACCCATAATTGGACCTTTTACCAAGTATTAATGTTGTTCCAAAACCACCCAACAACACTAATTTGAGGTCAATTTAACAATCCCCCAAAATTCGTTCATTCTAGCTCAAGAACCCTAATTCAAATTTCCTTCAATTCATGCTCAATTCGTGTTGTAAAATGTGTTTCTACCTCTAATCCAACATAGAAACACTACTACTAACTCAAATGAACCAAGAGAACACGAAAATACCAACCTCTCAATTTGGGAAATTTCTCAAATTCACCCACAAAGTGTTGTTGGAACGAAATCCTTGTTGATTCGTAGTTCTTGTAGTAATTCCCGCACGAATCCTTCGTTCCCACGCAAATTGGAGCTCAAAATCACTTAGATTGGTGCAAAAACGAGTTGGGAGAGAGTTGGGAGAGAGTTGGAAGAGAAAATGGCGAAAATGAGTTGAATCCGGATAAATTCGACTTAAATAGCAGGCCTCAGGCGAAATCCGGGCGACCCAATCTGGAGACAGGCGATCGCCTGGCCCAGAAATATTCGAAAACAAAGGTCGGGCGAAATCCAAGGCGACCCGATTCCTTAATCAAGGCGATCGCCGGACACAGCTGACTCTCCTTCACTAAAACAATTATTAAAAATTTTACAAAAGTCCAAACGAAGATCCGAAAAATTCTGGTTAAACTAGACACTCGGGGCTACGTTCACAAAATTATTCATGCCCAAACTGATTTCCAATTGCAAGCAGTATTTAATACAAAATGACCTAAAATTACTGTCTTCTCCAATACACTTCTTTTACTTCTGTTCTTGATCAACCTTGCGGCGAACTTTTACCAAATTACGTCATACCACTCCCACACTACAATAACAACAACAACAAAACAACAAATATCAAACTCCACAACTTACAGATTTAAACATACCTTCAAAACTCTAATCACCGGAGATTGTTGCCGAAAAAGGTGGGGTGTAACATGTTGACAACTGTACACTTGCAGTGTCGCGAACAACCACCAAAAGTAATGACCATGAGAAATGAGGAGACCAAGAGTTCTCAACCTCTTGAAGCCGAATGTGCACAACATGTTATAGAAGAATTGGCCTTTCTGATTGAAGGTACTTTAATGGCAGCAAGTGAAGTTCTACATGTGCAATCAAACCCTCCAGCTTGTCAAAGAAAACGTCTCTTTCATTCAAGAGCATGTGTTGATAGTGTGACCAATCAATGCACAATTCAACCTATTGATCGAAAGATCATAATGGTACCCTTAACTCCTCAACAAGCTCATGTCGATCAAGTACACCTCAAAAGTGAGACAGAGTGTAAGGAAGGTGAATTTCAGGGTAAGATTAAAAATAAAAAGAAATCCAAAGTGGATTTGCAAGAGTCAAGTGTCTTTCGGAATGATGAGAGAATAAATAGGGAAAAGAAAGATATGGGTCTGAGAGAAAATAGTGAGCAAAAGACCCAGGTGGTCTAATAAAAAACGATTTGTGTGTTTCGAGTGGAAAAATAATGAGTTTGAGAGAAAACAAGAGCGACCTCCAGTTGCTCAATGTGTTGAATCCGAGAGCACCTTGCCTTCAACAATCCTAAATGATTTACTAACATCTAATGAATTGCAAGTTTGTTCTTCTTTGATGTTTGTGCAGGAGAATAATGATGTTCAAGAAGGCAAGAATATCAAGCTTAAGGAAGAGCAGGAAGTTGTGGTTGAAGTGGTTGAAGTACCACTTGTGCCACCTTTGGAAATTGTGTCTACAATTGTCCAAAATGTTGAAAATCAAGGTGAAAACTATTGGTTTGAAACATTATCCATGAAGGAGGAAGAACCACATTGATATATATGGGCCAGCCCATACGGCTGTATTGTCAAATGCAAAAGCCATATGGGCCGCGTCCACCACAACGGATCTCGTCATTACGGAGAGCCTCTCTTACCAGTAAGGGCGCCCCGTATAAAGCCGTTGGTCACGAAACGTTTACTGCCTCCCTCAAACTAACCGTTACACTACTTATGGCATTAAGCCAAAGGAGAGGGAGTAATTCCCTAATAACTCCGCCGTTATTACACCATTAATACGCCGTCATTCCAATTATGGGTACATTTATGGAGATTCTCCAGCGTTTAAGGCCCGTGATCGGGACCTAGCACCACCCTATATATTGGGTGGTGCCTGCCTCAAATAAGGTGATTACTACACACCCACACTTTCCTCCTTTGTCTCGCACTTTGAAAGTGTCTTTTGTCTTGTCCTTCGTGTATCGGAGCCACCTGTCCTAGTCGTCGGAAGATCTTTGGCAGCCGGAGATCATACTTTGGCTATCAATTTGGCGCCGTCTGTGGGAAAGAAAAACAAGCCATTTTTCTTTTTCTACTCAACTTTTTCAACCTCTAACCGTTTTCATGGCGAAAACAAGAAGAACTCACAACAGTGTACATGTTGAGGATGCTTGCTTAGCCTCCTCCGATGTACCTCCACCACTCCCTACCGGTGGGGCAACGGGACGCAACAGCCCCACAACTCCTGGGCTTGGTGGCAACCCCGCCACTCCTCGCCGCCGACACCCTGTGGTGCAAAGAGCCCCCACAACCGCAAGCGCTACTATGACATACTCTCGGGATCTCGATGACCCCCAAAGCAGGTCATCGTCGATCCCGCCGATGGCTTTGCCCAGTGCGAGCATGCTCAATGAAATGAAGGCCTTCATGGTACAAACCATCAAGGCGGAAATGCAGGCTGCTCGCCTGTTACACCCCACCTTTTCCGGCAATAATCTCCGGTGTTCGAGTTCTGAAGGTATGTTTAAGTTTGTAGTTTGTGGAGTTTGTTATTTGTTGTTTTGTTGTTGTTGTTGTGGGAGTGGAATGGTTTGGTATGGGTTTTGGTAAAGTTCACTTTAAGGCTGATTTTTGTGAGTTCGGGTCCAGCGATCGCCCGAACGGGAATTGGTTCGCCTGAGCTTCGCTCGACAACGGCCGAGCTTGTGTTTTCTCGAACCAGCGATCGCTCGAACCGGGAGGGCTTCGCCGGCTCTCGCTGGATGCCTGGCCGGTGGGGTTCTTGGACCAGCGATCGCCGCTTGAACAAACGGTTCGCCCGGACTTCGCACAGGCACTGGGCTGGTGTTCTTCAAGGGTCGCGATCGCCCGATTGGGGAAACGGTTCACCGACTGCCGCCCGGCCCGGCTATTTAAGTCGAGCACTCGGTTTCAACCTCGGTTCGCGTTTTCACTCCGAAAACTCTCCCAACTCTCTCCCAATTCGTTTTTGCTCCTATCTAAGTGATTTTGGACTCTTTGGTGCGTGGAAACGGTGGATTCTGCGGGAATCACTACAAGAACAACGAATCAACAAAGGATTCGCCCAACAACACTTGGTGGATGAATTTGGGAAATTGCCCAAATTGAGAGGTTCGAATTTTCGTGATTTCTTGATTCAATTGAGTTAGTTGTAGTGTTTCTATGTTGGATTAGAGATAGAAACACACTTTATAACACGAATTGAGCACTAATTGAAGGAATTTTGGATTTAGGGTTCATGACCTAGGATGAACGAATTTTGGGGGAATGTTAAATTGACCTCAAATTAGTGTTGTTAGGTAGTTTTGGAACAACATTAATACTTGGTAAAAGGTCCAATTATGGGTTAATCTATGAGCTAAGAGAAAAATCATAGGGTTTAAGGTGGAGAATTGAAGTGTGTTGTTTTGTTGATTTCAATCCAAATTGTTGTTATTGGGTATGTTTAGAGCAATATTGATAATTGGAACATTGTCCAAATATGCTTCGATTATATACCTAAGGCAATGTTCATCCGGGTTTTTGGTGGAATGAGGAAGCATGTGTTTTGTGTGGTTTAAGGTTTCAAGCATGTTTAGACAATGAATTTGAGCAACTTTAAGTCTTGGAGTGAGGTCCAATTGTCAATGGATATTGATGTGTTAAATGAAAGTGTAATGTGGGAAATGTGTGAAATGCTTAGGTGATTTGTGAAGCAAGGTTTGAGGTTGGATAAGGAAGAAGGTTGGTGTGTGGTGCTTGGCTGCTACCCTCTACGGTTGCGTCTGCCATGCTTTCGAGGTAAGGGTTCGACCTACCTATATTAGTATAATGTAGGATGGTTGAGGCAAGTCTTGGGCCTCGGTCTCTGACTTCGGTCTAAGATCGGGATTGTGGAGCCCCAATGCTATACCCATGGTAGGAGTATCGGTGCGCAGTAGGAGTATCGGTGCGCAGTTCTGCTTCGTGTGAGGACGCATGGCGAATGCCGGTTGGACCGGGGAAGATCTAGCCATGGTCCGTGATTTATGATGTTTGTTGGATGCATGGCGAATGCCGACGCATGGCGAATGCCGGCGCGACCGGGGAAGATCTAGCCATGGTCGGGGAAGACCTAGCCATGGTCCGTGATATATGGGGTTTTGCTGGGTGCATGGCGAATGCCGACGCATGGCGAATGCCGGTGCGCCCGGGAAGATCTAGCCATGGTCGGGAAGATCTAGCCATGACCCGTTACATTCGGATGTTGTGCACACATCACACATTATTTATTTCGTATATGTTCGACTGTATATTGCTATCTCGTATGTATATCTGCTCCGATATGTCTTTGCAGTTTGTCGGAAGAACATCGTTACTACTGCCTAAGCTCTTACTGGGTTTTTCTTTAAGAAAAACTCACACCCTTACTTAATATTTTTCAGAGATAAGGATTCTGGGCCAGCGGAGTAGGATTTCCGCAAGGCTGTCTGGTTTGCTATTTTTGAGGGTTTAGCAGCATCTGGACCTAGACTTCGGGCTCCTCGTCGGTTTCTTTATCCGACGCCCGACTTTTGTACGGTTGCACCTTCTGCCCGTAGATAGCTCTGTAGCATGATACTCTGTTGGCATGTAGTACTACGATAGCATGTTATCATTAGATCTGTCTGTTCATCTGAGTTTGATTATGGTTATGTATTTATATGCGTTACGCCCGAGCTGATTGAATGAGTATGTTGATACGTGTGGAAGCCTCTGCTCGTAGTGAAAGAACAGACTTCCTTTTGATAATCTGATTTTGATATCTTGCTTGATGTTACGCTTATGGCGGAGCCCATTGTTCTGTTGTGGTGATCTGCTTCGTGCATGAATTGTCATATTTGATCTCGTTGTTTAGAAAGGGACCTCTTGGGTTAGTTAAAGGCCCGTGAAATAATCTCGAATTAGCTGCGCGATCCTCGGTCCCACCTTGCTCACCACCGCCTTCGGCCGGCGACCGCTTCCCGCCGGGTCCGGAAGGTGTCCGACGGGGAGGTGGTGACAATTTGGTATCGAGCATGGTTAATTGGTTGGGTCGAGGTGTGTTAGGATTGACAGCCACTGGTCGACCGATCGATTCCAGTATGGTTGTGTGGTGAGACTGCCACCTCGCCACAAGAACCATGTTGGAATGGTAAGTGGAACAGTAGGCGGTTTGTCTAAGCGCACTTGAGAACAACCAAGAGATGATTTCTTTGGTACTGGTAGTTTGTGACTTGGTACTGTCTGTGGTTGCTGCGTAGGACACCAGTAATTGACTCTGGGTGCTATAAGAGGTGCCTGGGGAATGAGATGCCGTAAGGTGCATGATGGTAATTTAAATTACCTCTCTCGTTAAAAACAGACGGTGGATGCCGAGTGAGAAGTGTGTTGTTCCTAAGCAGTACCACGGGTTATAAGAGATTGTTTTGTATAAGTATTTTTGAGAATTGATTTGCATCATGCATTGCATTCATGCTACAGAGCTGGTAGGATAACCGATGTAGGTAATGCTAACCGTTAAGTGAACCCTTTATGTTCTGGAATTTCAGTAAATGGTCAACACTCGACGGACTCGAGCGTTGGATGATGAAGCAGGAGGAGGAAATCCTGCTCAAGATGTGAATAGAGGAAGAGGTAGAGGTCGAGGAGACCTCGGCAAGAGCGGCACCAGTTCAGCCGCATTTGAGACCCGATCCGAACAGATGGCCCAAGTGTTGGGGCAAATGACATCATCGCCAATAACATGTGGGCAGGGACAAGAGTTGAAGAGCAAGGGAGTACACATGTTATTAGTACTCAGCCTACTCCCGAAGGGTCGACCGATCCTAGCTATCATGCTCATGAGTAGGACGATGACGCGGAACATGTGCAATTTCAAGAGCATGTGGATACAGAAGAGGGGAATCTGAATCTAGGTGCGGAAGTCGACCCACAGCCCCGCCGAGGAGAGTGCGGGCTAGGCCCGATTTCGTTGTTGAGATATCGAGAGCCCAGCGGCTCAAATCTGATAGTGCGACCAGCTCTGATAAGCTTTCTTTGATGGAGCGGTTTGAGCGATTCAAACCACCCCGTTTTTCGGGCAAGGGTGGAATGGATTCGGCGGAGACGTGGTATAAGGACATGGACCGGTTGCTTGGCAGACTTGGTTTCCTGGCAAATGAGATGGTGTCTTTGGCTACCTTTTATTTGCGCGACTGGGCATATGACCGGTGGGAGACCACTATGGCCACTCGGAAAGCCGACTTTGTGCGTAGGAAGTTGAAGGACCCGGGTATGACTTGGGATGAATTTTCTCACTTGTTTCATGAGAAGTGGGTTGGTTATGCCGCGACTGATAGGCGGCAACTGGAGTTTGATACCTTGACTCAGGGAAGCAAGACTGTTGCGGAGTATGGGCATGAGTTTGAACGCTTAGTGCGTTATGTGCCTCATTGCAACACCGATGAGGAGGCCAAGGCAAAGAGATTCATGAGAGGGTTGAAGCATGACATCAGGAAGTACTTGGCACCGTTGAACATTGATAGGTACCATGAGGCTGTGCAGAAAGCACAGAAGATTGAGAATGAGGACTTGGATACAGCTTCAGTAACACAGCCACCGAGATCGACGGGGATTGTCATTGGTGGAGTTAGAGGATCCGGACGTGGTGGACTCCGCACGACACCACAGACCGGCGGTAGTTCTCGTGGGCTTTGATCGAAGGATAAGGGCAAAGGGAAGGCAAAGGTAGCAGAGCCTTGGTACTGTCAGACTTGTGACCGGAGTCACACCGGCTCGATTTGTTATAAAGAGTCAGGCATGTGTTTCAGATGTGGGTCAACCGACCACATGATTAGGGATTGCCCTCAGATGGCAACCCAGGGAGTTGAAAGGCCACAAGGATTTCTGTTACGGTCACCCCGAGCGGGTTGCGACCGGGTGACCCGGGGCTCCGGTTTTGGCCTGCGGGTCACGTTTTTCGGCGTTCAGACGGCTCCCGAGCCCTATCCGAGTATCATTTTGGCGAACCCTTCCGTATTTGAGGTCGTGTGGGTCCCCCGGACGTTTCCGCCGAAAATATTTTTCTGGCGCCGGGGGGTTGTCGGGGTCGCCTCGGGACGTACAGCGGGCTCGATAGCGCTCTCGAGATCTCAGTTTGAGAAGCCGTTTGTAGTTTTGGAGTCGTGGAAACGTCCCGGTGGTGGTTGTGGAGTTTAATATTTGGGGCGGGACGTTCGGTTCCGGGCGACTCCCGGGGCTCGGGACGGGAATCCCGGGGCTCGGGATGGAAATTTTCTGACGGCTTTGGGGTAAGTTGTGTTTGAATTTAAGATGGAATTTATGGGTAATTTTATAGAATTTTGGAGTGACGGAATTTCGGTTAAGGTTGACACGCTCGCACGTCGGGTTTTGGTTCGGGTTCAGCGAGCTCGGTAGGACACTCTGGAGTGGTAAACGAACTTTTGAAAAATGTTTTGTGAATGTTATAATATTCTGAAGATTGTGTCCAAGTTTCGTTAATTTTGGAATTCGGTAATTATTTTTGGGCAAAAAGAATTGGAACTTTCGGAAAAATTGGGAGTTAATTTGCAAGTGGGTGCAAAATTAAAAAAATCAGCATGGGCAGCATTTGTATTTTCGGCAGAATGGGGAGTGAGAAAAGGGAATGGACATGTGTCCTCTTTTGGTGGAAGAAGAAAAGGAAATAAAAGGAATTATGTGATATATATATATATATGTGTTTATGTTAATAATGCATATATATATATATATGTATAAGTAATATAAAATGGTAATTTTGGAAGAAAAGAAGGAATGGGCGGATGGGAGAGAGAGAAAAGAAGGGACATGTGTCCCTTCTTGGTTAGAGAAGAAAATAAAAAGAAGATATAAAAGAAGGGAAAGAAATGAAATGAAAAAAACAAACACAAACTTCATCTTCTTCCTCTCTCACCTTCTCTGCCGCCATTCTTAAGGCTTCAAGCTCCAACAACTGAACTTTGCCATCTCTCGAGGAATCTTTGAGGTAAGCATGCTAAAACGATCATTGTGTTGTGTAAGTGAATAATCTGAGGTCGGTTTGTGAAGGTTACGCCCGGTTTGTAAACCGTGAGTCCGCTGAAATTTGGAAGTGATTATGGAATCACAAGGTTTGTTTGATTTCTTGGTTTCTAAACGTTCGGCATCTTCTTGTGCATGTTTGATAACAGGAGCGTAGGAAGAAAGCGCGCTGAGGTGGTGCGAAGTGCGTCTGAAAAATTTGGTGTAAAATCCAACGGTGGATTCAAATAAAGGTAAGGATATATTTGTGATCGAGCGAAGTTCGATTCTGTTGGTGTAATTGGTTTTGTCGAGAAAAGGCTCGGTGTGAAAGCCGTTTTCCCGGCTCGAGCCTCGGTTTTGGCGCCAATGATATTGGTTGATTCTGTGAATTCGAATGCGTTTTAGATCTGGAATTGATTGTGAACAGTGAGTTGCTTTGAAATTGGACCGAAACTCTGCCGAAATTTGTACAGTGACAGCTGAACGAGAATTTCGGTTCGGACTTGTGTGAACGATTTGGGAAGAAGGTATGATTTAAAGGTTTGGTTGTGTTTATGGATGTATAAGTAGCAATGTTCGAGGCTCGGTTTGTAAAACCGAGCTTTCGTGGAATTTTCGGGAAAGTGCGGGTTTGTGCGGAAATTGTTTTACGGGGTTTGTTTGGATGTGTTCGATCCAACTATGGTTGTACAGCTTGATTCTGCGTTGGTGGAGTAGCGCGGACCCGTAGGAGCCAAGTTGTGCATTCCGGTCGGGAGTCGGGATCTTCCGAGTGTTGAGGCTGCAGGCGGCGTTTACGAGGTAAGGGCTTAATTGGTAAAATGTATGTTTGTTCCGTTTCAAGGCCCGGAAAACCTTAGAGGTCCGGGTTCTTATTCATTACGTATGTGTATATCGGGTATGATACTTACATTTTCATTTGTGCTTTGTTATTATTATTCGTTCTGATTCTGTGACGAGACCCGTATGGTTGGAGAGACCACGGGTGCTCTTTGGTTCTGTTCTATGTATCCGCACCAGGAGTGCCGATACTTTTGATCTGTGTCCGCACTGGAGGGTGTCGACATTCTGTGTATATCCGCACTTGGGGTGCCGATATACTTCGTGACCCTACGGCGGTTTGGGGATCGCGACCCCGGCCCGGTACCGTGCTATCATTGCATTACGACCAGTATATTCGACCTCTGCTGAGGGCTGTCGTTACATGGTCGCTCGGCGGTTGGACCGCATATGTTGGATTCTGATTTACGTTATGCTTTATGTTCATATGTACATGTATATCTTTGTGTTATTACATTTTGCGAGTTGATTGTTGCCACATGGGCAAACTGCACTTTTACCTTAAGCCCTTACTGGGTCCTTTCGAGGACTCACCCTTTTATTTGTTTACCATCTTTCAGGCAGTCTGACAAGCAACCAGCGGAATAGAGATCCGCGGTGCTTCCTGACATTTTGGGTTCTGTAGCAGCAGCAGTACCACGTGCGGGAATTCTTGAGCGAGAGGCTTCTGATTCCGCACCTAGGTATATATATAGGATTTTGTTTAATGGCTCTGTAGCTGTAGCTGCATGCATGTAGGTCAGATCATGAATTTGTATATGTCATATGATCGGAAATATATTCTGCCTTTATTGTCTTCTGAGTCGAGGGCGGAGCCCCGACTTGCTTATATTGGAGTTGTGGTTATATCATGGATATTGGTGTTTCTGTGTTGTGGCGATGTTTGATGTTTGACACCATGAACTGCATGTTTGGTAGAAATTGGATTTTTCTAGTATGCTTGCCTTGAATGAGTATCTAGGTTGCTAGTTGCCACTTGGCTGTGTGTTACTTGAGCTCGATGCTCCGCTGCCGCGCTTTCCGTCGTAGGTTCCGGCTCTCGACGTCGCAGCCAGCTCCGCCTCCGCAACCGGGCGGGGTGGCTGTGACAAGTTGGTATCAGAGCAGGTTGGGTCGGATTGACCCAAAAGGTAAAGTATGTTTGGTTTTGATATGAAATGTGGAAGGCAAGTATACAAGTCCGAGGTGGACTTTTGGAGTAAGTTAAGTCTGTTCATGGTTAAGTACCTGCGGAAGATGACTTCGAAGTGCGAGCCACTGGTTCTACGTTTCATTCTGGGGCGGTTCTGTACGGAGACTGGCCACCTCCTTATTTGAACCACCTTGGAATGGGTGTGGAGCGTGGGCGGTTCTTTGAAGCATTTTGAAGGTTTAGAAGTTGGACTTGGTATGATCCGGTACTTTAATTCGTTGTTTGGTATATGGTGTGATTCTGTGATATGAACATGAACTGATTCTGTGTTTGAGGATTTGATATTTGGTTGTGTGATTCTAAAATGAATTTCTGCATCATGCATTGCATTACACTACAGAGCCTTAGAATACTGCTGCTGGCTTTTAGATAGATGGGGAAGAGTTAGTTGATTTGGACTTTTGGATATGGGATAAGTTGGCTTTGGTTGGACTTGGTTTAAGGGAATGTTTACTACACGCGAACAGCGTGTTTTGGCATCGGAGGCGGGACTGGAATCCCACACCTCCGAAGAATGGGATACGGGTTCAGCATAACTCAGGGGTTGAACAATCACAATCATCACCCCCGGGGTTCTAGCAGTCACAGGGACCCTTTCTGGTTGGTATTGGTGTTGGACCAGTGCAGTGTCTTTGGTACTTTCTTGCCCAAAGACAAAGAGTTCGGCGGCGGCGAGAGGCGGGGAAAATCTGTTTATGCCACGGTGAGGGCATTTTGATTAGGTGGTGATAGCAAGACTTAAGCCACTGCTCGCCACAGCTTTGGGATTGGTAAGTGAGTGACTCCGAGGAGAATGGTCACTACGACACCTAGACTTCTCGTCGGTCCTATCAACGACGGGGAGATCTGAGGCACCAGTTTGACGAGGTCAGACTTCTGGAGAGGTTTTAGAGTTTGAACCCCCCCGAGGTTCAATGACCGAGAAGGGTCTGGGGTAGTAGAGATTTGGTCTGCAGGAGTTGATAAACTCCTGGGGGAGGCTACATTTTCCACTAGCAGTGCAGTGGGGATGTAGCCAGAAATCTGCGTCAGGCCCAGTCCGATGAGCTTCACCAGGGAGACAAGATTGTCGGAAAGTTTGAGTGAGAGTTTGATCGGCTGGGTTACTATGTACCGTAGTATCAAGGTATGGAAGAGGAGAAGACCAAGAGGTTTATTTCATCATTGCGCCCGAGTACAGGTGGGTTTTGAGACCTTTAGACATTACTTTGTTTCGGGAAGCGGTTATTGGGCTCAACTCCTCGAGCAAGAGGAGGTTGAGAGTCGCTTCACCTTGTAATGAGGTTAAGGGTGTATGAGGGGCTCCACACAGCAGGGACCCCGGCAGATTTCTGGACTGCCAAATAGGCACAGGCGCTTAGTAGAGGTAGAGGGGGAGCACCACCGGCACGATCTTATCCGATTTGTAGTAGGTATCATTCCGGTTGAATTTGTTATCGGCAGGAGGGCCGATGTTTACGTTGTAGGTCTGACACTCTTTGGGTACGGTATTGCCCTCTTATTGTAGGGTGGGTCACAGGAAGTTACGTAAGGTACTATATTTCCGAATGAGATACCGGTTCATGCGTTATTTGATACAGAGCATTTGTTCCCATTGTAACACCGAAATGTGTTACATTTCGTATCTGTCTGTTAGTACCTTGCCTCAAACGCATTTAGTAAAAACTGCAGGAAGTCGGTTCTGTTTTCTAATGGGATGGTTCGGGGTTGTACGATATCTGTAGGCGGACATGATAGTATCGGATCTGTTGGTTTTAGACACGCCGGACTATGATGTTATTCTTGGAATGGACTGGCTATCCAAGAACTCTGTGCACGTTGATTGTGCAACCCGTAGCATTATGGTTTCTGGAGAGGTACTACCTCTCACGACTCCGACTGGTTTGACTATCGCACAGCACAGTAAGGAGCTACAGATTCTGGATCAGCTGTCGATAGTTGGTGTAGGGGAATGCTATGATCTGAATGAAGCTGGTATTAGGTTGAAGTTGGATGGTTTACCATTGGTTCGAGATTTTCCGCAGGTATTTCCGGAGGAGTTGCCCGGATTACCACCAGAGCGGAAAATTGTGTTTGAGATCCACTTGCAGTCAGGTACTGCTCCGATATCTATTCCTCCTTCTCGGATGCCTATTTCTGAGATGCAGGAGTAGAAGAAGCAACTGGAGGAATCACAGCAAAAGAGTTTCGTCCGACCGAGCACTTCAGCGTGGGGTGCTCTGGTTTTGTTTGTTAAGAAGAATGATGGGACACTCTGACTTTGTATTGATTACGGACGGTTGAATGCTCTTATTGGGAAGAATAAGTTTCCGTTGACGAGGCTAAACGATCTTTTTGATCAACTTCGTGGTTGGAGAGTTTTCTCAAGGATTAATCTCCGATCTGGGTATTTTCAGCTTAGGGTGAAGGAAGAGGACATACCTAAGACTGCTTTCCGCACCCGATTTGGACACTTTGAGTTTACGGTCATGCCATTCGGGCTGACCAATGCTACAGCGGCATTCATGGATCTGATGCATCAGGTGTTCCGACCGTACTTGGACTCATTTCTGGTGGTTTTTATTAATAATATCCTGATATATTCTCGGGATGAGGATTCGCATCGGGATCATCTGAGGGTAGTTCTGCAGACACTTTGGGAACATCAGCTTGATGCTAAATTCTCAAAGTGTGAGTTCTGGATTCGAGAAGTCACCTTTCTGGGACACATTATATCTGAGCATGGTCTGTCTGTGGATCCAGAGAAGGTGAAGGCAATTTGGGATTGGAAACAATCTACCATGGTACGGGAGATCAAGAGCTCCCTGGGGTTAGCAGGATTTTATCAGAGGTTTGTACCAGGATTTTCTATTCTGGCATCACCGCTCACGCGGTTGACCAGGAAGGGTCAACCGTTTATCTGGTCTGATAGGTGTGAGCAGAATTTTCAGGAGTTGAAGCGGCGGTTGACTAACGCTCCGATTATGACTCTTTCAAATCCGATCTTGCCGTATGTGAATTATACGGATGCTTCCACATCTGGTTTGGGATGTGTGTTGGTGCAGGAGCGTTTTGTGGTAGCTTCGGGTCGAGGCAGTGCGACCGCGGAGCTGAACTAAGCGACACATGATCCGGAGTTGGCTATAATAATTTATGCGCTGAAACATTGGAATCAATATCCGTTTGGTAATAAATTTCAGATTCTTACCGACCATAAGTCAGAAATATCTGTTTACACAGAAGGAGCTTAGCATGAGGCAGCGCAGATATCTCGAATACATTAAGGACTATGGTTGCTGTATCGAGTACATCTCTGGCAAGGGCAACACGGTTGCCGATGCACTGAGCAGGAAGTATACCGGCTTAATTAAGAGAGGAAATGTTGGTGACCGATCTGAGGAGAGTGATCTGACGTGCCTTTGGCACAGGTGGCAGCTCTGGGAGCGTGCTCAGGTTATTAAAATTATTACACATTACGAGTGGCTTGATAGGATGCGCGAAGCGCAAGGTAGAGATTTGGTATTGAAGAAGTTATCTGGGGAAGATAAGGGTTTATGTGTTACCGACGTTTCAGTATAGGCAAGGATTGTTATACTTCTGAGATCGCCTTTATGTACCTGAGGATCAGGAGTTCTGGAATGAGATTTTCGAGGAGGTACACTCGAGCAGTTTGAGCATCGGGAACCGGCAGGGACACTGCAGACTTTGCCCATTCCAGTTCGGGAGTGGGGCAATGTTACTATGGACTTTCTCGACCGCACCGCCCGACACGGTCTCGCCATGATGTTATCTCGGGTTATTGTGGATCGGCTGATAAAGTGCGCACACTTTACGCTTATTCGGTCATAGACCCTCCGGAGAAGCTTGCCGGCTTTACATCGGGAAGATTATACGTTTGCATGGAGTACCGAGACTCCATTGAATCTGACCGTAATCCGCGTTTTACAAAGACGGTTACGGATTGCTTTTCATGAAGCATTGGGCACGCGACTCCGTCGAATACGACTTATCACCCCAGACGGACGGACGATCGGGCGGGTGATTCGATATCGGAGGATATGTTGCGAATCTGTATTTTGGATTTTGGAGGAGTTTGGGACTAGCAGTTACTTTGATAGAGTTCTCGTACAACAATTGCTTTCAGACTACGTTTGACATGGCACCATATGAGGTGTTGTACGGAAGGTGTATGACACCAGGCTGTTGGACAGATGCATCTGATGGGGTTGAACTGGGGCCCGAGCTTTTTGAGGAGTCTACGGCAAAGATCAGATTGTTACAGGCGCGGATTAAAACCGCGAATGATCGCGCCATGCTTATACGAACCGCCGCCGTAGAGCTCTTGAATCGGCGTTTGGTGATAGAATTTGACTGGAGGTAGCACCGTTCAGAAAGACAGTAAGATTTGATAGGCGGGGCGAGTTACCCCGAGTTATATCGGTTTTCACGAGTTTCCAGAGTAAGTGGTTAGGTTGGTTTTCCCCCAATCAAGCTTTACATTTTACGTGGTATCTTCGGGATAGCCTGTTGTGGATCGGTTAGATTTAGGTTCGATCTTATGCAGGGTTGTCTGGTAGAAATACCGGCAAGCTGTCTCGGGTGCAATAAGATGCACCCGGAGGGTGGGACGCCGTGAGGCTCTGTATGGTAGTCTAAACTACCACTCCCGCCGCACGATACGGTGGTCCGATTGTTCAGGTTAGAGGAATGTTTATATTTTCGGTTGGTAGCGACACTGTCTGGTTGGTTCGAGCTACTCTTGGAGGACCAAGAGTTCTAAGGGGAGAATGTTACGGTCACCCCGAGCGGGTTGCGGCCGGGTGACCCGGGCTCGGTTTTGGCTGCGGGTCACGTTTTCGGCGTTCAGACGGCTCCCGAGCCCTATCCGAGTATCATTTTGGCGAACCCTTCCGTATTTGAGGTCGTGTGGGTCCCCGGACGTTTCCGCCGAAAATATTTTTCTCGGCGCCGGGGTTGTCGGGGTCGCCTCGGGACGTCAGCGGGCTCGGTAGCGCTCTCGAGATCTCAGTTTGAGAAGCCGTTTGTAGTTTTGGAGTCGTGGAAACGTCCGGTGGTGGTTGTGGAGTTTAATATTTGGGGCGGGACGTTCGGTTCGGGCGACTCCGAGGCTCGGGGCGGGAATCCCGGGGCTCGGGATGGAAATTTTCTGACGGCTTTGGGGTAAGTTGTGTTTGAATTTAAGATGGAATTTATGGGTAATTTTATAGAATTTTGGAGTGACGGTATTTCGGTTAAGGTTTACACGCTCTCACGTCGTGTTTTGGTTCGGGTTCAGCGAGCTCGGTAGGACACTCTGGAGTGGTAAACGAACTTTTGAAAAATGTTTTGTGAATGTTATAATATTCTGAAGATTGTGTCCAAGTTTCGTTAATTTTGGAATTCGGTAATTATTTTTGGGCAAAAAGAATTGGAACTTTCGGAAAAATTGGGAGTTAATTTGCAAGTGGGTGCAAAATTAAAAAAATCAGCATGGGCAGCATTTGTATTTTCGGCAGAATGGGGAGTGAGAAAAGGGAATGGACATGTGTCCTCTTTTGGTGGAAGAAGAAAAGGAAATAAAAGGAATTATGTGATATATATATATATATATATATATATATATATATATATATATATATATATATATATGTGTTTATGTTAATAATGCATATATATATATATATGTATAAGTAATATAAAATGGTAATTTTGGAAGAAAAGAAGGGAATGGGCGGATGGGAGAGAGAGAAAAGAAGGGACATGTGTCCCTTCTTGGTTAGAGAAGAAAAAGAAAGAAGATATAAAAGAAGGGAAAGAAATGAAATGAAAAAAAAACAAACACAAACTTCATCTTCTTCCTCTCTCACCTTCTCTGCCGCCATTCTTAAAGCTTCAAGCTCCAACAACTGAACTTTGCCATTTCTCGAGGAATCTTTGAGGTAAGCATGCTAAAAGCGATCATTGTGTTGTGTAAGTGAATAATCGAGGTCGGTTTGTGAAGGTTACGCCGGTTTGTAAACCGTGAGTGCTGAAATTTGGAAGTGATTATGGAATCACAAGGTTTGTTTGATTTCTTGGTTTCTAAACGTTCCGGCATCTTCTTGTGCATGTTTGATAACGAGCGTAGGAAGAAACGCGCTGAGGTGGTGCGAAGTGCGTCTGAAAAATTTGGTGTAAAATCCAACGGTGGATTCAAATAAAGGTAAGGATAAATTTGTGATCAGAGCGAAGTTCTGATTCTGTTGGTGTAATTGGTTTTGTCAGAAAAGGCTCGGTGTGAAGGCCGTTTTTCCCGGCTCGAGCCTCGGTTTTGGCGCCAATGATATTGGTTGATTCTGTGAATTCGAATGCGTTTTACGTATCTGGAATTGATTGTGAGCAGGAGTTGCTTTGAAATTGGACCGAAACTCTGCGAAATTTGTACTGGGACAAGTGAGCGAGAATTTCGATTCGGACTTGTGTGAACGATTTGGGAAGAAGGTATGATTTAAAAGTTTGGTTGTGTTTATGGATGTATAAGTAACAATGTTCAGGCTCGGTTTGTAAAACCGAGCTTTCTGTGGAATTTTCCGGGAAAGTGCGGGTTTGTGCGGACATTGTTTTCTGGGGTTTTTTTGGATGTGTTCTGATCAAACTATTGTTGTACAGATTTATTCTGCGTTGGTGGAGTAGCGCGGACCCGTAGGAGCCAAGTTGTGCATTCCGGGTCGGGAGTCGGGATCTTCCGAGTGTTGGGCTGCAGGGCAGCGTTTCTGAGGTAAGGGCTTAATTGGTAAAATGTATGTTTGTTCCGTTTCAAGGCCGGAAAACCTTAGAGGTCCGGGTTCTTATTCATTACGTATGTGTATATCGGTATGATACTTCTATTTTCATTTGTGCATTGTTATTATTATTTGTTTCGATTCGTGACGAGACCCGTATGGTTGGAGAGACCACGGGTGCTCTTTGGTTACGTTTACGTATCCGCACCGAGTGCCGATACTTCTGATCCGTGTCCGCTTTGGAGGGTGCCGACATTACGTGTATATCCGCACTGGGGTGCCGATATATACGTGACCCTACGACGGTTTGGGGATCGCGACCCGGCCTGTACCGTGCTATCATTGCTACGATCTGTATATTCTGACCTCTGCTGAGGGCTGTCGTTACGGGTCGTTCTGGCGGTTGGACCGCATATGTTGGATTCTGATTTACGTTATGCTTTATGTTCATATGTACATGTATATGCTTTGTGTTATTACATTTTGCGAGTTGATTGTTGCCACGTGGGCAAACCGCACTTTTACCTTAAGCCCTTCATCGGGTCCTTTCGAGGACTCACCCTTTTATTTGTTTACCATCTTTCAGCGATCGACAAGCAACCAGCGGAATAGAGATCCGCGGTGCTTCCTGACATTTTGGGTTACAGAGCGAAGAGTACCACGTGCGGGAATTCTTGAGCGAGAGGCTTCTGATTCCGCACCTAGGTATATATATATAGGATTTTGTTTAATGGCTCTGTAGCTGTAGCTGCATGCATGTAGGTCAGATCATGAATTTGTATATGTCATATGATCGGAAATATATTCTGCCTTTATTGTCTTCTGAGTCGAGGGCGGAGCCCCGACTTGCTTATATTGGAGTTGTGGTTATATCATGGATATTGGTGTTTCTGTGTTGTGGCGATGTTTGATGTTTGACACCATGAACTGCATGTTTGGTAGAAATTGGATTTTTCTAGTATGCTTGCCTTGAATGAGTATCTAGGTTGCTAGTTGCCACTTGGCTGTGTGTTACTTGAGCTCGATGCTCCGCTGCCGCGCTTTCCGTCGTAGGTTACGGCTTCTCGACGCAAAGTCGCAGCCAAGCTCCGCCTCCGCAACCGGGCGGGGTGGCTGTGACATGAATGACGGATGAAGGCGAGTACTTTGGACTCAACGATGCAGGTACGCGGATGGAACTTGATAAAATTCCGATTGTTAGATACTTTCCGCAGGTGTTTCCTGAAGAGTTGCCAGGTATGCCACCCGGCGGGAGGTGGTTTTGAGATAGTGTTGCAGACCGGAGCTACACCTATCTCTATTCCTCCGTATCGCATGCCGATAGTGGAGATGAAGGAATTGAAGAAGCGATTGGATGAGTTGTTGGATAAGGGGTTTATCCGATCGAGCGAGATCACCGTGGGGAGCCCGGTGTTATTTGTTAAGAAGAAGGATGGGCAGCTTAGACTCTGTATTGATTACGAGAAGGTTGAATGCGGTGACAGTCAAGAACAAATATCCGTTACCACGGATCGGCGATCTGTTCGACCAGCTCAGGAGCTAAAGTGTTCTCAAAGATTGATCTCCGATCGGGTATTTCCAAATGCGTGTGAAGGAAGAAGACATTCCGAAAACTGCTTTTACACGCGGTATGGTCACTATGAGTACACTGTCATGCCTTTTGGGCTGACAAATGCCCGGCAGCTTTCATGAATTTGATGAATGAGGTTTTTCGTCCCTACATGGACAATTTTATTGTTGTCTTCATTGATGATATACTCATCTATTCTCTGAATGAGGATGCACATCAAGAGCACTTGAGAATTGCCTTGGAAACTTTGTCTAACAATCATTGTATGCAAAGTTTTGAAATGTGATTTCTGGTTACGCGAGGTAGCATTTCTCGGGCATATCATCAATGAGAATGGAATTTACGTCGACCGGAGAAGGTTAAGTCTGTACAAGAGTGGAGGCAACCCCGATCAGTAAAGGATATCCGTAGTTTTCTCGGGTTAGCTGGTTACTATCGTAAGTTCGTACCAGCCTTCTCGGTTCTTGCCTCTCCACTCACTCAACTGACAAAGAAGGGTAAGGCGTTTGTATGGTCGGATGAATGTGAGAAGAGCTTTCTAGAGCTCAAGTGTAGGACACGAGCACCGATTCTGGTTCTACGACCCGTCTCAGCCTTATGTCATTTATACGATGCCTCACGAACAGGTCTGGGGTGGGTGCTTATGCAAAACAAGCAGGTAAATGCTTATGGGACGCGACAGTTGCGACCACATGAGGAAAACTATCCAACTCATGATATGGTGCTTGCTGAGGTTATGTATTCACTCAATCAATGGCGGCATTATTTGTTGGGAAACAAATTTCAAATCTTTACCGATCATAAGAGCTTGAAGTACTTGTTCACGCAGAAAGATCGAACATGCGTCAAAGAAGGTGGCTCGAGTACATGAAAGACTACGACCGTAGTATCGAGTACACCGCAGCAAAGGAATACGGTGGCGAGACGCCTTGAGTAGGGCTTCCACCTGGATAGTGCGAGGTGGAGAACCTGGAAACCGAACAGTGCTTACGGACCTGACTGCCTTGTGGCTCCGTTGGCTGCTACAAGAGCTGGAGCAGATTTTTGTGTTGTGAGTTAAGTCTTCTTGGATCGACTGGATCCGATAATTTCAGATGAGAGATCAGAGTTTGAAACAGGTTTCGGAGAAGCTAAAGGAGCAATGCGTCCATTCTTTGAGTATAGGCAAGGATTGCTATACTTCAAAGGGCGTTTGTACGTGCCGAATGATGTGGCTCTTAGAGATGAGATTTTGGATCAAGCTCATAATAACAGATTTAAGTTTTCATCCGGGCGGTGAAAAGATGTATCACGATTTGAGGTCACACTTGGTGGCCAGGTATGAGGAGGCATATTGCGAGTGTGTGGCAAAGTGTACCACTTGCCAACAGGTAAAGGTTGAACATCGAAGCCCGCGGGCACACTTGAGCGTTACCTATCCCGATTCGTAAGTGGGGAAACGTGACTATGGATTTTCTTACCGGATTACCCACCACGAGAGCACGTCATGATGCCATTTGGGTAATTGTGGACCGTTTGACTAAGTGTGCGCATTTCTTGCCCATTAAAGTCACCGATCAGTTGGACAAGTTACGACTCTACATTAAAGAGATCGTGCGGTTGCACGGTGTACCGGATTCTATAGTTTCAGATCGGGATCCAAGGTTTACAGCCCATTTCTGGAATGCTTTCCATCGAGCTTTTGGTACCGGTTACACCTCGGTACGCGTATCACCCGTAAAGCGATGGGCAATCCGAGAGGGTGATACAGTACTTGAGGACATCTTTGAGGAGTTGTGCGATTGATTTCGGAGGTGATTGGGATCAACATCTACCGCTCATAGAGTTCTCGTATAACAATAGTTGCAGTACAATCAAGATGGCACCTTACGAGGCTCTTTATGGACGGAGGTGTATGACACCTCACTGTTGGTCTGAACCGTCAGATAAGGTTGAACTTGGTCCGGAATTGATTGAAGAGACCACAGAAAAGATCAAAACAATTCAGGCAAGATTGAAAGCGGCAAATGATAGAACCACGGCTTATGTGAACAAGAGGCGTCGCGACTTGGAGTTTGAAGTCGGCGACAAAGTATGGTTGAAGGTGGCACCAATGAAGGGAATAATGAGATTTGGTCGGAAAGGAAGTTAGCTCCGAGGTATATTGGCCCATTCGATATTTTAGAAAGGATTGGAAAGGTGGCTTATCGTTTGGCACTACCGGAGAGCTTGTCAGCTGTGCATAATGTGTTTCACGTGAGCATGCTGAAAAAGTGTGTCATGGATCCGGCATAAGCGATTCCGGTTGAGGAAGTGCAATTGGAACCTGACTTGTCTTATAAGGAAGTGCCAATTGCTTTGTTAGCGAGGATACTTGCAAATTGAGGAGCAAGTTAATTCCCATGGTAAATGTGCAATGGTCGCACCATTCTGACAAAGAGGCAACCTGGGAGACGGAGAAGGATATGGTTGAACGCTATCCTCAAGAGTACCAACGCCTTAAGGAACTCTTGGAGGGCCAAGAGTCTTAAGGGGGGGAGGATGTTACACCCCACCTTTTCCGGCAATAATCTCCGGTGTTCGAGTTCTGAAGGTATGTTTAAGTTTGTAGTTTGTGGAGTTTGTTATTTGTTGTTTTGTTGTTGTTGTTGTTGTGGGAGTGGAATGGTTTGGTATGGGTTTTGGTTAAGTTCACTTTAAGGCTGATTTTTGTGAGTTCTGGGTCGGGCGATCGCCCGAGCGAGGAGGTGGTTCGCCTGAGCTTCGCTGGACAACGGCCGAGCTTGTGTTTTCACGGAACCAGCGATCGCTTTGGCGGGGAGGCTTCGCACGGCTCTCGCTTGGATGCCTGGCCGGTGGGGTTCTTGGACCAGCGATCGCCGCTTGAGCAAGCGGTTCGCCTGGACTTCGCACAGGCACACGGGCTGGTGTTCTTCAAGGGTCAGGCGATCGCCTGATTGGGGAAACGGTTCGCCTGACCGTCGCCTGGCCCGGCTATTTAAGTCGAGCAGCTCGGTTTCAACCTCAGTTTCGCGTTTTTCACTCCGAAAACTCTCCCAACTCTCTCCCAATTCGTTTTTGCTCCTATCTAAGTGATTTTGGACTCTTTGGTGCGTGGAAACGGTGGATTCGTGCGGGAATCACTACAAGAACAACGAATCAACAAAGGATTCGCTCCAACAACACTTGGTGGATGAATTTGGGAAATTGCCCAAATTGAGAGGTTCGAATTTTCGTGATTTCTTGATTCAATTGAGTTAGTTGTAGTGTTTCTATGTTGGATTAGAGATAGAAACACACTTTATAACACGAATTGAAGGAATTTCGGATTTAGGGTTCATGACCTAGGATGAACGAATTTTGGGGGAATGTTAAATTGACCTCAAATTAGTGTTGTTGGGTAGTTTTGGAACAACATTAATACTTGGTAAAAGGTCCAATTATGGGTTAATCTATGAGCTAAGAGAAAACTCATAGGGTTTAAGGTGGAGAATTGAAGTGTGTTGTTTTGTTGATTTCAATCCAAATTATTGTTATTGGGTATGTTTAGAGCAATATTGATAATTGGAACATTGTCCAAATATGCTTCGATTATATATCTAAGGCAATGTTCATCCGGGTTTTTGGTGGAATGAGGAAGCATGTGTTTTGTGTGGTTTAAGGTTTCAAGCATGTTTAGACAATGAATTTGAGCAACTTTAAGTCTTGGAGTGAGGTCCAATTGTCAATGGATATTGATGTGTTAAATGAAAGTGTAATGTGGGAAATGTGTGAAATGCTTAGGTAATTTGTGAAGCAAGGTTTGAGGTTGGATAAGGAAGAAGGTTGGTGTGTGGTGCTTGGCTGCTACCCTCTACGGTTGCGTGCCTTGCGTTTCGAGGTAAGGGTCCGACCTACCTATATTAGTATAATGTAGGATGGTTGAGGCAAGTCTTGGGCCTCGGTCTCGACTTCGGTCTTAGATCGGGATTGTGGAGCCCCAAGGCTAGTCCCATGGTAGGAGTATCGGTGCGCGGTAGGAGTATCGGTGCGCGAGGTTACATTACGTGTGAGGACGCATGGCGAATGCCGGTTGGACCGGGAAGATCTAGCCATGGTCCGTGATTTATGATGTTTGTTGGATGCATGGCGAATGCCGACGCATGGCGAATGCCGGCGCGGCCAGGAAGATCTAGCCATGGTCGGGAAGACCTAGCCATGGTCCGTGATATATGGGGTTTCTTTGGGTGCATGTCGAATGCCGACGCATGGCGAATGCCGGTGCGTCCGGGGAAGATCTAGCCATGGTCGGGGAAGATCTAGCCATGACCCGTTACATTCGGATGTTGTGCACACATCACACATTATTTATTTCTGTATATGTTCTGACCTGTATATTGCTATCTGTATGTATATATGCTCTGATCTGTCTTTGCAGGTTTGTCGGAAGAACATCGTTACTCTTGCCTAAGCTCTTCTTGGGTTTTTCTTTAAGAAAAACTCACACCCTTACTTAATATTTTTCAGAGATAAGGATTACGGGCGGCGGAGTAGGATTTCCGCAAGGCTATGCAGTTTTGCTATTTTTGAGGGTTTAGCAAAGCATCTGGACCTATACTTGGGCTCCTCGTCGGTTTCTTTATCCGGCCTTTGACTTTTGTGCGGTTGCACCTTACGCCCGTAGATAGCTCTGTAGCATGATACTCTGTTGGCATGTAGTACTACGATAGCATGTTATCATTAGATCTGTCTGTTCATCTGAGTTTGATTATGGTTATGTATTTTTATGCGTTCTGCTCTGAGCTGATTGAATGAGTATGTTGATCTGTGTGGAAGCCTCTGTTCGGTAGTGAAAGAACAGACTTCCTTTTTGATAATCTGATTTTGATATCCACCTTGATGTTACGCTTATGGCGGAGCCCATTGTTTGTTGTGGTGATCATTTACATTGCATGAATTGTCATATTTGATCTGTTGTTTAGAAAGGGACCTACTGGGTTAGTTAAAGGCCCGCGAAATAATCTCGAATTAGCTGCGCGATCCTGGTCCCACCTTGCTCACCACCGCCCCTCCGGCCGGCGACCGCTTCCCGCCGGGTCCGGAAGGTGTCTGACGGGGGAGGTGGTGACATCGCCTCCCGCCTCCCAACGACCGGGATGAACAATCCCAGAATCAAAACCCGTCTGCTGCGAACCTGGATGTCGACGATCTTCTTAGAAGAATCAACGTGGTCGAGGAACAGGTTAAGACGCCAAACCTGGTCCTCGACGACATCGAGGTTCTCCTCACTCAACCCTTCACAGAGGACGTTATTGCCGTCAAGACCCCGTTGACCATTTGCGACGTTACATCTCCCAAATGGAGATGGCTCGCGCCTCCGACCCCACACATCAAGAGGAAACATCAGTTTCGTGGGATGGTAAATTTTCTCTTTACTTAAATAATTTATTTGTTAAAAATAATTCTTTGAGTATTGAATTACTTGTGTTGAAAAATCTAGAACTATTCATGAATTTATTCCATTGAATGATTTATGTTCTAGTTTAAGATTTGTTTAGTCTTTTATTCAACCTGTTGAAAATGTTGACCCATATGCTTCATTGTCATTGCCTTATGTGAATTGGAGAAATATTGTCAAACATGCTTTATTTTCACCATCTATTCTTGGAAGAGCTAAAAGCAAATCTATTGCTAATTCCTGCAAGATAGTGTCTCAACGTGTTGACTGTGATTTGAAAATTGCACCATTCAATGGGTCACATGCATATGTTAAATATTCTGAAAATAAATTTGACAATGGTAGAATTAGTGTTGAATTCAACTTTGGTGATGAATTGTTCTTATGTGTTAAGATGGATGACACATACATTTTGTTGTTGAATGAAATGAATGAAAGTCCCATATTCATGTTTGATTCGGGAGTATGTTTGCATTCATTCAACCTGTTGAATAAGCGTAAGGAAGATGTCTTTCCAAGTCCTTTGCTTAACAATGGTGATTTTTTATGCACTACTATGTCTCGATTGTTTGAAAATGATGAAGATCAACATTGTACTTGTTTTGAATTAAATTCACCATGTGATGATTTGATGTCGAATGAACACCACGTTACTATTGACAAGAAATTGAATGACCAATTCATGAAGATTGATTTATTCAGATACATGAATAATGTGTATGAATGACCATCTTCGTAATTGTATTCTGATTTGTGATTTCTATCTTTAAAATTGATAATTTGGTCTTCGAAAAAGGCCTACTTGATTTTTGTAGGTAAAAAGGTTTCATCTTTGACAATTCGAACCTTGGGCATGAAGTTGTTCAAATTCATGCAAAATTACTTCAAAAATTTTCAAGACATCAACACCTTGGAAATTTCAAGAGGGCTACCAAGGGAAGTAATTTGTTTATCAACTTCTTTATGTATTGGATGTTAATGTTCATAATTGCTTCATCTAACCTCCTATATTTTTTTGTTACATAACATTATGATTCGAGGGAGGGAATGACGTGAAACTGACAAGTGATCTTGATGCACGCATGTGTAACCTTGAGGATCCAAGAGCTCATATGCCAAAAGAAGAGGTTCTTGGTTTTTATGGCACTTCTACCTTCAATGAACTAAATGATATGGAGCAGCCCAAAGCCAAATATCAAGATCCATTCATTGGTTTTGAAGGATCATTTAAAAGATGTCAAACCAGGAAGACAAAGGACGTGCTCAACTTGTTGATGGATAGTTTTAAAAGTGTGAGGAGCAAAATGAACATATTCTTGGAGATAAAGGAAATATCCACAAAATCAATTCTTGGACTAAATCCCATCCCGTTGCTATGGTTCAAGATTCACAAGCCCAGATCCATTTTGTCATGCCCAAAGCTAAGGAAAGCTACAGTCCACGAAATACTTAACTTGTTGAGTTTCCATTCAATGCACTTTAAGGGTTTCCAAGCATTCACTCCTCATCAATGATGAATTTCAGCAGCCTAGAGGACTCAAAAGTTATCTACAATCATCCAGAACCATTGGTGAAGTCTCTCCATCAAAGCATTAAATGAGGATCACTTATTCCTCATTTATTTGGCCAAAACTCACCCATCATTATCCAGCTCGAATTTTCATCATTTTATTTCAGTTTCTAGAGATATTTTGCCTAGTTCTACTCCTTAGCTAGCCTAAAATAAATTTAAGAAATAATTGTTTTAAATTCGCATATTTACATCGCCTTTTAATTTCCATCATTAAGAGTGGAGATCAAGAGACTTGTAAATTGATTTAGATTTCTAGCTTCTTTGTCTTTCAAAAGGAGGTCTAGGTCAAATTTTCAATTCAATTCAATCATCAAAATATATTTACCTTTTTCCTTGAAATTGAGAGTGATTCTCTTTTTAACCTATCTATATTTTCCACTCAATTCTTGTTAAGTTTTCTTGACAAGTCTACTAAGACCAATATTGCCTTTTCATTGAAAGGAGGTGTTGGCCCCATCTACATTCCCCCACAATTTTGGCAACGAAGGCTTTCATTGTCTTTGACCGTTCTTGGAATCAAGAAGAAGGAGTCGCCAAAGGCATAACACCATCTTTCCCTGGGCAAGGATCCGGGAGGAGTTGGAGGCCATATCACTTCATTTCATAAGCTTCCGCATCGTTTTGTTTTACTGCATTCCGAATTTGTCAACCTGTTGACATTTTCACTTCATCAGTCATATCTACCCCATGTCACTCCTTTGTTGGTTAGATCTGCTCTTAGTGTTCCCGGATACCCTCCCGGATTCACATCATAACGTCCACAAGTCAAGACATGATTTCATGGGCGGGGGCCGTTCAGGGGCCTCACCGGTATACGTGGTTGAGGAGGGGGCCACACTTCATGGTCCACCACATCAGTTGCATCCTCACACACTGAGGGTTTGTAGTGCATAGTTGAGGCTCCGGCTAATGACGACCTACTCGATGATGCGTTAGAGTTTGTAGTGCATAGTTGAGGAAGGGATTTTATTTTGTTATTTTTGGTTAATTACATGAGATAATGTTAGAGTTAATGATGGTAGATATTTGGAGACAAAAGCTTACCATTTCTTACAATATCTCTACCCAATGCTTGCTTTGATAAGAGAACTTGTCCCCTCCCCTTTTTGACCTCTATTAACCAGCCTTATCTCCAGCTTCCAGCCATTTACTTCAGATTCATAACCTCTCCACACTTAAAGAAAAACAAAGTCTTTTGCAAACCTCTCTCCCTTTGCTGCCAGCAAAGTTGCACCTCTGTTCTTGGTCGATTCTGCTCTTCTACAGTCCGAATTAGCTCTAGTGGTAGTTAGAAGATATCTTCCTTAACCTCTTGGCTTCAACTTTTCTGAAGAGACCAAGGGCCAAAAGTGAAAGGAAGACCTCCAAATCTGGGTTGCAAGAAAACGGGTCTGCTGTGATGTTGGTGCTGAAATTTCAAATCTGAAGTTTCGGGCCTTGAACCTTCAACACGCCATCCTACCACTTCTTCTACCTTCCAAATCTGGTGTCTTCAAGGTGAGATTGTGTAGTTAAAGTTTAATTTTCATGTGTATGGAAAGAATATGGAAAGAAGCTCACTTTGTTCATCTTTTTCTTGGACAAGTGCATGGTGTTTTGGGGTGACTATTGTTCCTACAGCAGCTTCATCAAGGAGTTGAGAGAAGTTCTTCAAGGTGAGGAACATTTATGTTAAGATTTGTGAACTTTGGATGTTAGTTAAGTTCTGATCTTCAACTATGTTGAAGTTGGTAGCATTTTAAGCATGCTTTGTTCTTGAAGAATCATGAAACAACATGTTGCTGAAAAGTTGGAGTCTTGGCCGAATTCTTGATTGAATGTTTGATGAAGTTTTGTTGAAGATTTAAGTGTTAAAGTGTTGAAAAATGGAAGTACTTAAAGGTTTATGCATGAAAGTGTTAAGATTTGAAGTTTGGGTGAAATTTGGAAGAAAACCCGAAAATCATGCTCTTGGAAGAAATTAGTGTTGCTGTGAATAGTGTTTTGGTGATGAATAGTTGATTAAAACATGTTAAAAATGGTTTAACATGAAGGATTAAAAGTAAAATGACTAAATTGTGAAATATGGAAAAGTTTGGGTAAAAGTGTAAACTTGGTAAATATGGAAGGATGTCACTAAGAATTGTGGAAACAAGGGTTTCTATCAAGTTCTGGATAAAATTGGACACTTGGTAAGTTTTGGGGCACTTTTGCAAGTTCTGAAAAGTTGAGGGACTTAGGTTGTAATTAAGGATAAATTCCCAACATTGGAACTTTAGTAAAGAAACTTAAGCTATTTCCGTGTCTCTGATTCGGCGATTAAATCTGCAGTGCAGGATACCGCTTGTGCGTCGGGAGGCCACAGTAGATATCCGATTTTGCTGAGGTAAGGGGTTTAACTTCCTTAATGCGCATTAAATGTGTATTAGGTTAGTTAAGGAGCTAGTACTCGGGTCGAGGTGGGGCCCGGTGACTCCGGGGCTGAATTCTTGATGCGTAGTGGTTTGCGGGGTTTTTATTTACGGAATATATGCATATCGGGGTCGACACGGACCCATTTCTATTATTATTTACGGACTTACGCTATATCGGATCTGCTTTATCGGGGGTCGAAGACGGATCCATTCTCGCTTCATTAACGACGCATGGGGATGCCGGCCGGGCCGGGAAGAACTACCCATGGTCGTGCCTTCGTTATCTGTTCACGGCGCATGGAGATGCCGGCGGGGCCGGGAAGATCTATCCATGGTGTGCCCTTGATCGATGGGATTACGTATACATGCATCCGCATATCACATCATGATATTTAGGGTTGCGTTATCTGTTAGAACATTGCACGCTAACCCTTTTGTGCAAAGCTAAAATGTTTTAAAAGTTTTGGTTTGACCAATTCGTACCTACCCCCTTACGGGTTCTTTCGAGAACTCACCCCATGCTTACAATATTTTGAGGGATCCGGGCAAGCGACACTGTGGACTAGATTTCCGCGGTGCTGGTTCGCACTTCATTATTTTGAGGTATATTTGTGTTTGGGGAAATTCTCGTTAAAATCCTTTCTATATTGGTATCTTTCTGTTAAGTCCGACGTTCTTCTCTGTGTATGTTTAGCAGCAGCATCTAGTAGCGAGGTATAATTCCGCACTGTTGGCTCGGCTCTGTAGAAGTAGTGCATGTAGACACTCTAGTATTTTCATACTATTGGTCTGTATATTTTGTGGGAGTTTTCGACCCTACGCAGAGGGCGGAACTCCCTCGGCCTGTATCTTTATTTTTTTACGCTTCATTATTTTTACGCGCGATATCCGGTAAAAACCACTAACGTGTCTCGGGTGCGGGTTTAGGACTAGTAAGACGTCTTAAAATCTGCAAACACGTAACAACCTTAAAAGCTGGAAGAAAAATGTTTTAAGGGAAGGGTTTCGGGTCCACACCCTTTTAAGAGAAAATTCGCGATCACCCGCCGCCATTACCTCCAATCTCCGCAACTACGACGCTTCCGCCAGTTCCGGGGCGGTGGGGTGACAATTTGGTATCAGAGCCTAAGGTTAGAGTTAGGAATGGTTAAGACTACCCTACCTAAACAACACTACTAGTTCTGGGGTAATTTAAATAAAAGCGTAGCTAACTTTTACTAAAATTATTCTTGAACTTTAGGTATGTTTATGGTTGGTTAGTTAACACCAGAACCTAGCATAAATCTGAAACTCAAATAAGTGGTTAAAACAGATATCGCGCTTTGACAATTCATGAAGGATATGGATTGTTATTTTCTGTCAAAGTAGGCAAGCAAAGGAATTGCTGCCGAAATTTTCTGTTAAGCATGCATATCATCTACACTACAGAGCCATTAAGAGTCTGTTGTTTACTAACATAGAGATTAACGATCTTTTCTGTCTATTTGTTGGGAATTTCAGATGGTACGATCTGTTGGACGCCAGGAGCGCGTCAACCTTGTGGACACACCGGGTCGATTCGCACCCTTCCGAACGGTGTGTTTGCTCGCAGCAGATATTGCATCCGACCATGAGAGCGATGGCCATTTTTCGACGCCGATCGCTACACCCCCGACACGGAGACCACTTATACCGTTTCCCGACGCTACCGTCGTACTTCCCTTCGGAGGACATTGAGCCCGTGTTTGAGGTAGACCCACACCGGGAGGACTAGGGCAGCGGTCAGCCCCGCTCGCCCTAGACCGGATACCCGCCTGAGCTCGGGTAGAGCGTTCATTGATCGGTCGTCGCCGACCTAGAGACGACACCGATTCCGATTCCGGAGACATCGAGAGATCCCGAGGCCACGACCGAGAGCAGTGTAGGTTTTGATGAGGTTAGGATGATGGAGCGCTGCGGCGCTTTAACCCGCCTGAGTTTTCGGGCAGATCTGGACTGATGCGGCCGAGACTTGGCTGACCGATATTGGGCGTCTTCGCACCGACTTCACTTACCATCCGAGGAGATGGTTTCTCCGGCTACTTTCTATCCGAGAGATGCGGCGTATAATTGGTGGCGGAGGAGTAGCGAGGCAGAGCGATGCAAAGATGCGGTATGCAGGGCTGAGACGTGTTGATCCGGGGATGCCTTGGGAGGAGTTCTCCCGTTTGTTCCATGAGCGATGGCTGGGGTACGCCATCCAGGAGCGCCGTCAGACTGAGTTTGATACACTTACCCAGGGTAGCCGGACTGTGACTGAGTACGAGGTGGAGTTTAGCCGGCTTATCCGTTATTCCTCGTTGTTCGACTCCTCGGAGCGGGAGAAGACCAGGAGGTTTATCAGGGGCTTGCGCCTACGCATCGTGGGACATTTGATTGCACTCAGCATCTCGACCATCACGAGGCCATCCAGAGGGCCCTACTATTGGAGACAGAGATGGCTGGAACGGTAGCCACATCTTCCCGACCCCAGTGGCGGGAGACCTTCAGCAGCAGGCGAAGACAAAGAATGGGACCAAGCAGACCGGGGCAGTAGACCGAGCGGGTTCGATAGAGGTAAGGCCCCCATGTCGGAGTTTCCAGCCTGCCGAGTGTGGCCGACGCCACGGGGACGTACTGTTTGTGGCTGCAGGCCGATGCAGCGATGTGGAGCGACAGATCATTGGATGAATGATTGCCCACTGACTCGGGCACAGGGTGTTCGTTTGCAGCCGGGGAGACCACAACATGGTCAGTTCAGGGCCATCCAGTGGCCGAGGTATTGCTGTGGGGGCTTGAGAGCTCCACCACGAGACCACCACTTCCAAAGACCACCGGTTCAGAGGACCCCCAACCAACACGGGTGTTTGATTGAGCAGGCTGGTACATCTCAGCAGGGAGCATTGGCAGGTATCATCTTTTTAAATAATGTACCTGTTAATGCACTTTTTGATACTGGCGCATCTATTTCTGCTATTTCTGCGAGATGTGCGACATCTCGTGTTACACCCCACCTTTTTCGGCACTAATCTCCGGTGTTCGAGTTCTGAAGGCGATCGCCCAGACGAGGAAACGGTTCGCCTGCATTTCGCCTGGACACTTGCCAAGTTCGTGCCTTCCTGGAGCCAGGCGATCGCCCGGATTGAGGGGTGCCTTCGCCGGACTCTCGCTTTGGGCCTTTGGCTGGCGGTTCTTGACCAGCGATCGCCCGATCTGGGGATTGGGTCGCCTGGTCTTCGCCTGGACGCCTGCCTCGGTGTTCTTCAGGGTCAGGCGGTCGCCTGACTGGCGAAACGGTTCGCCTGACCGTCGCCTGGCTCGGCTATTTAAGCCGAGCAGCTCGTTTCCAGCCTCACTTTCGCCATTTTCTCTTCCAACTCTCTCCCAACTCTCTCCCAACTCATTTTTGCACCAATCTAAGTGATTTTGAGCTCCAATTTGCGTGGAAACGAAGGATTTGTGCGGGAATTACTACAAGGACAACGAATCAACAAAGGATTCGCTCCAACAACACTTGGTGGATGAATTTGGGAAATTGCCCAAATTGAGAGGTAATTTGTGAAGCAAGGTTTGAGGTTGGATAAAGTAGAAGGTTGGTGTGTGGTGCTTGGCTGCTACCCTCTACGGCTGCGGTTGCTTTCGATTCGAGGTAAGGGTTCGACCTACCTATGTTATTGTAATGTAGGATGGTTGAGGCAAGTCTTGGGCCTCGGTCTCTGACTTCGGTCTTAGATCGGGATTGTGGAGCCCCAAGGCTAGTCCCATGGTAGGAGTATCGGTGCGCGGTAGGAGTATCGGTGCGCGAGTTACATTACGTATGTGGACGCATGGCGAATGCCGGTTGGACCGGGGAAGATCTAGCCATGGTCCGTGATTTATGATGTTTGTTGGATGCATGGCGAATGCCGACGCATGGCGAATGCCGGCGCGACCGGGGAAGATCTAGCCATGGTCGGGAAGACCTAGCCATGGTCCGTGACATATGGGGTTTCTTTGGGTGCATGGCGAATGCCGACGCATGGCGAATGCCGGTGCGTCGGGGAAGATCTAGCCATGGTCGGGAAGATCTAGCCATGACCCGTTACATTCGGATGTTGTGCACACATCATACATCATTTATTTCGTATATGTTCGATCTGTATATTGCTATCTCGTATGTACATCTGCTCGACATGTCTTTGCAGGTTTGTCGGAAGAACATCGTTACTACTACCTAAGCTCTTACCGGGTTTTTCTTTAAGAAAAACTCACACCCTTACTTAATATTTTTAGGAGATAAGGATTAAGGGGGCGGAGTAGGTTTTCCGCAAGGCTGTCTGGGTTACTATTTTGAGGGTTTAGCAGCATCTGGACCTAGACTTCGGGTTCCTCGTCGGTTTCTTTATCCGACGCCCGACTTTTGTACGGTTGCATCTTCAGCCTGTAGATAGCTCTGTAGCATGATACTCTGTTGGCATGTAGTATTATGATAGCATGTTATCATTAGATCTGTCTGTTCATCTAAGTTTGATTATGGTTATGTATATATATGCGTTACGCTCGAACTGATTGAATGAGTATGTTGATGCATGCGGAAGCCTCATTCGTAGTGAAAGAACAGACTTCCTTTTGATAATCTGATTTTGATATCACCTTCGATGTTACGCTTATGGGCGGAGCCCATTGTCTCTTGTGGTGATCTGTTTCTGTGCATGAATTGTCATATTTGATCTGTTGTTTAGAAAGGGACCTACTGGGTTAGTTAAAGGCCCGCGAATTAATCTCACATTAGCTGCGCGATCTTGGTCCCACCTTGCTCACCATCGCCCCTCCGGCCGGCGACCGCTTCCCGCCGGGTCCGGAAGGTGTCTGACGGGGGGTGGTGGTGACAATTTGGTATCAGAGCCTTGGTACTGTCAGACTTGTGACCGGAGTCACACCGGCTCGGTTTGTTATAAAGAGTCAGGCATGTGTTTCAGATGTGGGTCAACCGACCACATGATTAGGGATTGCCCTCAGATGGCAACCCAGGGAGTTGCAAGGCCACAAGGATTTCAGAGTTATGCTCCTCGTGGGCGTGGTGTCCCTCAGCTTGGACCACGACCCCGACCACCGCTGATGCGGCCACCACTACAGCAGGCCCCGCCGCCGCCGCACCAGCAGCAAGGCGAGGGCGAGTGTTTCGATTGAGCGTGGTGATGCGGCTCGAAAGGAGCACTAGCAGGTATGGTGTTTCGAATGGTATTTCTGTTCGTGCTCTTTTTGACACAGTGCTTCGATTTCTATAGTGTCACGAAGTGTGCAAAGTCTTTGCAACTTCCCGTGACTCATCATCTCAAGTATTCTGATGCGAACCGGGAGTCGATTCTGTTCAGATAATGAGCTTATCAAGGGTTGCGTGTTAAGCTGTTGGTGAGCGGCGATTCCTTCGATTTGTTGGTGTTGGATACGTCACATTATGATGTGATTCTGGGTATGGATTGGCTCTCGAGCATTCCATACGGATAGATTGTGCGCGGCAGTTGGTGGTGTCGGACCAAGTATTACCACTTGTTCCCCCTCGATGTAGAGATTGTTCGAGAATAGCATGGAGCTTGAGTAATGGAGAAGTTACATGACGGATGAAGGCGAGTACTTTGGACTCAATGATGCAGTACGCGGATGGAACTTGATAAAATTCCGATTGTTAGATACTTTCCGCAGTATTTCACGAAGAGTTACAGGTATGCCACCCGAGCGGGAGGTAGTTTTGAGATAGTGTTGCAGACCGAGCTACACCTATCTCCATTCCTCCGTATCGCATGCCGATAGTGGAGATGAAGGAATTGAAGAAGCGATTGGATGAGTTGTTGGATAAGGGGTTTATCCGACCGAAGCGGATCACCGTGGGGAGCCCGGTGTTATTTGTTAAGAAGAAGGATGGAACGCTTAGACTCTGTATTGATTACGAGAAGGTTGAATGCGGTGACAAATAAGAACAAATATCCGTTACCACGGATTGACGATCTGTTCGACCAGCTCCGAGGAGCTAAAGTGTTCTCAAAGATTGATCTCCGATCGGGTTATTTCCAAATGCGTGTGAAAGAAGAAGACATTCCGAAATCGCGCACGCGGTATGGTCACTATGAGTACACTGTCATGCCTTTTGGGCTGACAAATGCCCCGGCAGCTTTCATGAATTTGATGAATGAGGTTTTTCGTCCCTACTTGGACAATTTTATTGTTGTCTTCATTGATGATATACTCATCTATTCTCTGGATGAGGACACACATCAAGAGCACTTGAGAATTGCTTTGGAAACTTTGTCTAACAACCAGTGTATGCAAAGTTTTCAAGTGTGATTTCTGGTTGCGCGAGGTAGCATTTCTCGGGCATATCATCAATGAGGACGGAATTTCTGTCGACCCGAGAAGGTTAAGTCTCAGTACAAGAGTGGAGGCAACCCCGATCAGTAAAGGATATCCGTAGTTTTCTCGGGTTAGCTGGCTACTATCGTAAGTCTGCACCAGCCTTCTCGGTTCTTGCCTCTCCACTCACACAACCGACAAAGAAGGGTAAGGCGTTTGTATGGTCGGATGAATGTGAGAAGAGCTTTCAAGAGCTCAAGTGTAGACTGACACAGGCACCGATTCTGGTTCTACCCGACCCGTCTCAGCCTTATGTCATTTATACTGATGCCTCACGAACAGGTCTGGGGTGTGTGCTTATGCAAAACCAGCAGGTAATTGCTTATGGGTCGCGACAGTTGCGACCACATGAGGAAAACTACCCCACTCATGATTTGGAGCTTGCTGCGGTTATGTATGCACTCAAGCAATGGCGGCATTATTTGTTGGGAAACAAATTCCAAATCTTTACTGATCATAAGAGCTTGAAGTACTTGTTCACGCAGAAAGATCTGAACATGCGTCAAAGAAGGTGGCTCGAGTACATGAAAGACTACGACTGTAGTATCGAGTACACCGCAGCAAAGGAATACGGTGGCGTACGCCTTGAGCGGTGGCATACACCGGGATAGTGAGAGGTGGAGAACCTGGAAACCGAACAGAGCATACGGACCTGACTGCCTTGTGGCACCGTTGGTAGCTTCAGGAGCAAGAACAGGTTTTTGTGTTGAGAGTTCAATCTTCTTGGATCGACAGGATCCGAAAATTTCAGATGAGAGATCAGAGTTTGAAACAGGTTTCTGGAGAAGCTAAAGGAGCAATGCGTCCATTCTTTGAGTATAGGCAAGGATTGCTATACTTCAAGGGACGTTTGTACGTGCCGAATGATGTGGTTCTTAGAGATGAGATTTTGGATCAAGCTCATAATAACAGTATAAGTTTTCACCCGGGCGGTGAAAAGATGTATCATGATTTAAGGTCACACTTCTGGTGGCCAAATATGAGGAGGCATATTGCAAAGTGCGTGGCAAAGTGTACCACTTGCCAACAGGTAAAGGTTGAACATCGAAGCCCGCTGGCACACTTCGACGTTACCTATCCCAGTTCGTAAGTGGGGAAACGTGACTATGGATTTTCTTACCGGATTACCCACCACGAGAGCACGCCATGATGCCATTTGGGTAATTGTGGACCGTTTGACTAAGTGTGCGCATTTCTTGCCCATTAAAGTCACCGATCCGTTGGACAAGTTGTACGACTCTACATTAAAGAGATCATGCGGTTGCACGGTGTACCGGATTCTATAGTTTCAGATCGGGATCCAAGGTTTACAGCCCATTTCTGGAATGCTTTCCATCGAGCTTTTGGTACCCGGTTGCACCTTAGTACCGCGTATCACCCACAAACTGATGGGCAATCCGAGAGGGTGATACAGGTACTTGAGGACATGCTGAGGAGCTGTGCGATTGATTTCGGAGGTGATTGGGATCAACATCTACCGCTCATAGAGTTCTCGTATAACAATAGTTACCAGAGTACAATCAAGATGGCACCTTACGAGGCTCTTTATGGACGGAGATGTATGACACCTCACTGTTGGTCTGAACCGTCAGATAAGGTTGAACTTGGTCCGGAATTGATTGAAGAGACTACAGAAAAGATCAAAACAATTCAGGCAAGATTGAAAGCGGCAAATGATAGAACCACGGCTTATGTGAATAGAAGGCGTCGCGACTTAGAGTTTGAAGTTGGCGACAAAGTATGGTTGAAGGTGGCACCAATGAAGGGAATAATGAGATTTGGTCGGAAAGGGAAGTTAGCTCCGAGGTATATTGGCCCATTCGATATTTTAGAAAGGATTGGAAAGGTGGCTTATCGGTTGGCACTACCGGAGAGCTTGTCACCGTGCATAATGTGTTTCACGTGAGCATTTGAAAAAGTGTGTCATGGATCCGACGCAAACGATTCCGATTGAGGAAGTGCAATTGGAACCTGACTTGTCTTATAAGGAAGTGCCAATTGCTTTGTTGGCGAGGGATACTCGCAAATTGAGGAGCAAGTTAATTCCCATGGTGAAGGTGCAATGGTCGCACCATTCTGACAAGGAGGCAACCTGGGAGACGGAGAAAGATATGATCGAACGCTACCCTCAGGAGTACCAACGCCTTAAGGAACTCTTGGAGGACCAAGAGTCTTAAGGGGGGGAGGATGTTACACCCCACCTTTTCCGGCACTAATCTCCGGTGTTCGAGTTCTGAAGGCGATCGCCCAGACGAGGAAACGGTTCGCCTGCATTTCGCCTGGACACTTGCCAAGTTCGTGCCTTCCTGGAGCCAGGCGATCGCCCGGATTGAGGGGTGCCTTCGCCTGACTCTCGCCTGGACGCCTGGCCAGTGGCGGTTGCTGGACCAGGCGATCGCCCGATCTGGGGATTGGGTCGCCTGGCCTCGCCCTGACGCCCGCCTCGGTGTTCTTGTGGTCGCGGTCACTGATCCGCGAAACGGTTCGCCTGACCGTCGCCTGGCTCGGCTATTTAAGCCGAGCAGCTCGTTTCCAGCCTCACTTTCGCCATTTTCTCTTCCAACTCTCTCCCAACTCTCTCCCAACTCATTTTTGCACCAATCTAAGTGATTTTGAGCTCCAATTTGCGTGGAAACGAAGGATTTGTGCGGGAATTACTACAAGAACAACGAATCAACAAAGGATTCGCCCAACAACACTTGGTGGATGAATTTGGGAAATTGCCCAAATTGAGAGGTAATTTGTGAAGCAAGGTTTGAGGTTGGATAAAGTAGAAGGTTGGTGTGTGGTGCTTGGCCGCTACCCTCTACGGCTGCGGTTGCTTTCGATTCGAGGTAAGGGTTCGACCTACCTATGTTATTGTAATGTAGGATGGTTGAGGCAAGTCTTGGGCCTCGGTCTCTGACTTCGGTCTTAGATCGGGATTGTGGAGCCCCAAGGCTAGTCCCATGGTAGGAGTATCGGTGCGCAGTAGGAGTATCGGTGCGCGAGTTACATTCGTATGTGGACGCATGGCGAATGCCGGTTGGACCGGGAAGATCTAGCCATGGTCCGTGATTTATGATGTTTGTTGGATGCATGGCGAATGCCGACGCATGGCGAATGCCGCGCGATCGGGAAGATCTAGCCATGGTCGGGAAGACCTAGCCATGGTCCGTGACATATGGGGTTTCTGGGTGCATGGCGAATGCCGACGCATGGCGAATGCCGGTGCGTCCGGGAAGATCTAGCCATGGTCGGGAAGATCTAGCCATGACCCGTTACATTCGGATGTTGTGCACACATCATACATCATTTATTTCGTATATGTTCGATCTGTATATTGCTATCTCGTATGTACATCTGCTCGACATGTCTTTGCAGTTTGTCGGAAGAACATCGTTACTACTACCTAAGCTCTTACTGGGTTTTTCTTTAAGAAAAACTCACACCCCTTACTTAATATTTTTCAGGAGATAAGGATTCTGGGCCAGCGGAGTAGGATTTCCGCAAGGCTGTCTGGGTTACTATTTTGAGGGTTTAGCAGCATCTGGACCTAGACTTCGGGTTCCTCGTCGGTTTCTTTATCCGACGCCCGACTTTTGTAC
This sequence comes from Stellera chamaejasme, assembly GCA_024586325.1. NCBI lineage: Eukaryota > Viridiplantae > Streptophyta > Magnoliopsida > Malvales > Thymelaeaceae > Stellera > Stellera chamaejasme. Next base: position 49,241,514 of record CM044981.1, on the reverse strand, counting down.
GGTTGCATCTTCAGCCTGTAGATAGCTCTGTAGCATGATACTGTTGGCATGTAGTATTATGATAGCATGTTATCATTAGATCTGTCTGTTCATCTAAGTTTGATTATGGTTATGTATATATATGCGTCGCTCGAATCGATTGAATGAGTATGTTGATCTGTGCGGAAGCCTCTGCTCGTAGTGAAAGAACAGACTTCCTTTTGATAATCTGATTTTGATATCCTCGCTTCGATGTTCTGCTTATGGGCGGAGCCCATTGTTCTGTTGTGGTGATCTGTTTCTGTGCATGAATTGTCATATTTGATCTGTTGTTTAGAAAGGGACCTACTGGGTTAGTTAAAGGCCCGCGAATTAATCTCACATTAGCTGCGCGATCTTGGTCCCACCTTGCTCACCATCGCCCCTCCGGCCGGCGACCGCTTCCCGCCGGGTCCGGAAGGTGTCTGACGGGGGGTGGTGGTGACATCTCGAGTTCTGCCTATCGCCTACACGGTGAGCGTAGTTATGGTACACACTGCTCGAGGGACGCGATTGTATTCGAATGAGATTGCACGGGAATGCATGTTGACTATCGGGCGTCATCAGATTGAGTCCGAGTTGCTGATCTTGGATACGCCCAAGTACGATATTATTCGGGATGGATTGGCTGTCGTGACACGATGTGAGGATTGACTGTGCGACGCGACAGATTCAGATTTCCGGAGAGGTCGTACCGATCGAGTATCCACCGAAGCCAGTGGAGCAGAGTATGGAGTTGTGCGTTCTGGAGCAGATTCCAGTGGTTGATGAGGAAGAGTACTTCGGCCTTAATGCTACAGGTACGCGCACTGAGTTAGACAAGATACCTGTAGTTCGTTACTTTCCTCATGTTTTTCCGGAAGAGTTGTCGGGGATGCCTCCGGAGCGGGAGATTACTTTTGAGATTCAGTTACTGACGGGATCAACTCCGATCTCCATACCTCCCTACCGGATGCCGATCGTGGAGTTAGCTGAATCAAGAAACACTCGAGGAGCTTCGGAGAAGGGATTTATTCGCGAGCACTTCACCTTGGGGAGCCCCAGTTCTGTTTGTTAAGAAGAAGGATGAGACTCTCCGACTTTGTATCGATTATCGGCGGTTGAATTCCATCACCGTCAAGAACAAGTATCCTATACCGAGGATCGATGATCTGTTTGACCAACTCAGGGGAGCTAAGGTTTTCTCGAAGATCGATCTGCGGTCGGGTTACTTTCAGCTTCGTATTAGGGAGGAAGACATTCCTAAGACAACATTTTGTACTCGGTATGGGCATTACGAGTGTACCGTAATGCCATTTGGTTTGGCGAATGCACCAGCTGCATTTATGGACATGATGCACCGAGTATTCCGCCCGTATCTAGATTCCTTTGTGATAGTCTTCATCGATGACATTCTTGTCTATTCTCCCGATGAGGAATCACATCAGGGACATTTGAGGACTGTTTTGGAGACACTTGCGAATAACCAGCTTGTACGCTAAGTTCTCCAAATGCGACTTTTGGTTACGGGAGGTAGCTTTTTGGGTCACATTGTTGGGGAGCATGGTATATCTGTGGATCCAGAGAAGACCAAGGCAGTTGAGGAGTGGAGGCAGCCACGAACTGTTAAGGAGATACGGAGCTTCCTGGGGTTGGCAGGATATTACTGCAGATTCGTACCAGATTCTCCATACTTGCATCACCATTAACTCAGTTGACCAAGAAGGATCAGCCGTTTGTCTGGTCCTCAGCCTGCGAGAACAGCTTTCGGAAACTTAAGCGGTTACTGACACACGCTCCGATTCTGAGTCAACCGGACCCTGCACTACCTTACGTAATCTACACAGATGCATCAAGGACGGGAGTAGGATGTGTGTTGATGCAAGGGCACCACGTCGTTGCGTACGGGTCAAGACAAATGCGACCACACGAACAGAATTACCCTATGCATGACCTGGAGTTGGCTGCGGTCATTTATGCTCTCAAACAGTGGAGACATTACTTACTCGGCAAAGAGGTTCCAGATTTTCACCGATCACAAAAGTTTGAAGTATCTATTTACACGTATGATCTGAATATGAGGCAGCGACGGTGGCTCGAGTACATGAAGGACTATGACTGCACTATCGAGTACACCGCCGGCAAGGGGAATTCAGTAGCAGATGCTTTGAGCAGGAGGTACACAGGTGTGGTTAATGGTGGAGATGCTGGGAACAAGTCTGATGGATCAGATCTGATGTTGTTGTGGCATCAGTGGGAGCAATGGGAGCAAGCCCAAGTTAACACTTTGACCATCCAGTCTGAGTGGTTGACCGAGATTCGAGAGGCACAAACCAGAGACTCGGACTGAAGAAGCTCTTGGGTGAGGACAAAGGAGCTTTGCGACCATTCTTTGAGTACAAGCAGAGATTGTTGTACTTCAGGAGTCGCCTCTATGAACCAAACGAATCATCGATTCGAAATCGACTCTTGGGAGAGGCGCACTCGAGAAGTTTGAGCATCCACCCCGGAAGTGAGAAGATGTACCATGATCTTCGATCTCACTTCTGGTGGCAGGGATGCGGAGACACATAGCCACCTATGTGTCGAGGTGTGCGACTTGTCGGCGCGTTAAGGTAGAGCATCGAAGCCAGCGGGTACACTACAAACTCTACCTATTCCCTGTCTGTGAAGTGGGGCAATATCACGATGGACTTCCCGACCGGTCTTCCTCCGACTAGAGCTCAGCATGACGCCATCTGGGTTATAGTTGATCGGCTGACAAAGTGTGCACATTTTCTCGCCAATGCGAGTGACGGACTCGCTAGAGAAGCTTGCCCACTTTATATTCGGGAGATCGTGCGACTACATGGAGTACCAGACTCCATTGTGTCCGACAGGATCCACGATTCACCGCGAAGTTTTGGGTTGCCTTCCATAAGGCTCGGGCACGCGACTTCACCCGAGCACGGCGTACCATCCTCGCATGCACGGGCAGTCCGAGAGAGTTATTCAGATTGTCGAGGATATGCTCGAGTTGTGTTCTAGATTTTGGGGACAAAGTGGGATCGACACTGCCGCTAGTAGAATTCTCTTACAACAACAGTTATCAGACTACTATCGGCATGACACCTTTTCAGGCACTGTATGGTCGGAGATGCATGACACCGCATTGTTGGACAGATGCCTCAGACATGATGATTATTGGCCCCGAGTTGTTGGAGGAGACGACGGAGAAGATCCGTCTGATTCAGATGCGGATGAAGGCCGCAAATGACAGGACCACCTCGTATGTTAACAAGAGACGGCGCGATCTGGAGTTTGAGGTGGGAGACAGAGTTTGGCTGAAGGTTGCATCGACTCGTGGGACCATCCGTTTTGGCAGACGGGGCAAGTTAGCCCCAAGATATGTTGGTCCTTACGAGATTTTGGAGCGTATAGGCAGAGTCGCATACAGATTGGCCTTACCTCCAAGCATGTTCATGCGGTGCACAATGTTTTTCATGTCGCATGCTTAAGAAGTGCATATGGATGACAATGATCATTCCGACCGAGGAGATTGAGTTAGAGCCGGATCTATCCTACCGAGAGGTACCGATAGCTTTTCTGGCCAGGATATTCGGAGGCTCCGCAACAAGTCGATTCCGATGATTAAGGTGCAGTGGTCACATCATTCTGATCGGGAGGCGACTTGGGAGGTGGAGCAGGATATGAGGAGTAGGTACCCGAGCGAGTTTGAGCTGTTGATACCACTCTTGGAGGACCAAGAGTCCTAGGGGGGGAGATTGTTACACCCACCCTGACGTTTTGTAATCTTCTGGCGAATGTCGGCCGGAAATGTGAATTCTGTAATTTTTCAGAGTATGAGTAATTATTGGAATTCAATTTTTGGGAGTGACTTTGGAGCTAATTATAATTGTTTCGGGCGTTGGATAACAATTCTCGAGTTCGGGAAGTTTTATGGAAATTTGGTTTCAAGGGCAAAATGGTCACCGATGGGGAAAAAAATTTGGAAAAAGATATTTGTTGGAAAATTAGTGTGGCTGCGAAATTGGCTGGTTGGAAGGGATTTTATTTTGTTATTTTTGGTTAATTACATGAGATAATGTTAGAGTTAATGATGGTAGATATTTGGAGACAAAAGCTTACCATTTCTTACAATATCTCTACCCAATGCTTGCTTTGATAAGAGAACTTGTCCCCTCCCCTTTTTGACCTCTATTAACCAGCCTTATCTCCAGCTTCCAGCCATTTACTTCAGATTCATAACCTCTCCACACTTAAAGAAAAACAAAGTCTTTTGCAAACCTCTCTCCCTTTGCTGCCAGCAAAGTTGCACCTCTGTTCTTGGTCGATTCTGCTCTTCTACAGTCCGAATTAGCTCTAGTGGTAGTTAGAAGATATCTTCCTTAACCTCTTGGCTTCAACTTTTCTGAAGAGACCAAGGGCCAAAAGTGAAGGGAAGACCTCCAAATCTAGGTTGCAAGAAAATGGGTCTGCTGTGATGTTGGTGCTGAAATTTCAAATCTGAAGTTTCGGGCCTTGAACCTTCAACACGCCATCCTACCACTTCTTCTACCTTCCAAATCTGGTGTCTTCAAGGTGAGATTGTGTAGTTAAAGTTTAATTTTCATGTGTATGGAAAGAATATGGAAAGAAGCTCACTTTGTTCATCTTTTTCTTGGACAAGTGCATGGTGTTTTGGGGTGACTATTGTTCCTACAGCAGCTTCATCAAGGAGTTGAGAGAAGTTCTTCAAGGTGAGGAACCTTTATGTTAAGATTTGTGAACTTTGGATGTTAGTTAAGTTCTGATCTTCAACTATGTTGAAGTTGGTAGCATTTTAAGCATGCTTTGTTCTTGAAGAATCATGAAACAACATGTTGCTGAAAAGTTGGAGTCTTGGCCGAATTCTTGATTGAATGTTTGATGAAGTTTTGTTGAAGATTTAAGTGTTAAAGTGTTGAAAAATGGAAGTACTTAAAGGTTTATGCATGAAAGTGTTAAGATTTGAAGTTTGGGTGAAATTTGGAAGAAAACCCAAAATCATGCTCTTGGAAGAAATTAGTGTTGCTGTGAATAGTGTTTTTGGTGATGAATAGTTGATTAAAACATGTTAAAAATGGTTTAACATGAAGGATTAAAAGTAAAATGACTAAATTGTGAAATATGGAAAAGTTTGGGTAAAAGTGTAAACTTGGTAAATATGGAAGGATGTCACTAAGAATTGTGGAAACAAGGGTTTCTATCAAGTTCTGGATAAAATTGGACACTTGGTAAGTTTTGGGGCACTTTTGCAAGTTCTGAAAAGTTGAGGGACTTAGGTTGTAATTAAGGATAAATTCCCAACATTGGAACTTTAGTAAAGAAACTTAAGCTATTTCTGTGTCTCTGATTCTGGCAGATTAAATCTGCAATTCTGGGATACTGCTTGTGCGTCAGGAGGCCAGAGATATCTCGATTTTGCTGAGGTAAGGGGTTTAACTTCCTTAATGCGCATTAAATGTGTATTAGGTTAGTTAAGGGTACTCGGGTCGAGGGTGGGCCCCAGTGACTCCCGGGGCTAGTTACTGGTACGTAGTGGTTTGCAGGGAAAATTTTATTTATGGAATATATGCATATCGGGGGTCGACGACGGACCCATTTCTATTATTATTTCGGACTTCGCTATATCGGATCTGTTTATCGGGGTCAAGACGGATCCATTCTCGCTTCGTTAACGACGCATGGGGATGCCGGCCGGGCCGGGAAGAACTACCCATGGTCGTGCCTTCGTTATCTGCTCACGGCGCATGGAGATGCCGGCGGGCCGGGAAGATCTATCCATGGCCGTGCCCTTGATCGATGGGATTCTCAGATACATGCATCTCGCATATCACATCATGATATTTAGGGTTGCGTTATCTGTTAGAACATTGCACGCTAACCCTTTTGTGCAAAGCTAAAATGTTTTAAAAGTTTTGGTTTGACCAATTCGTACCTACCCCCTTACGGGTTCTTTCAAGAACTCACCCCCATGCTTACAATATTTTCAGGGATCCGGCAAACAACCCGCGGACTAGATTTCCGCGGTGCTCGCTCGCACTTCTGTTATTTTGAGGTATATTTGTGTTTGGGGGATATTCTCGTTAAAATCCTTTCTATGTTGGTATCTTTCTGTTAAGTCTGACGTTCTTCTCTGTGTATGTTTAGCAGCAGCAGCATCTAGTAGCGAGGTATAATTCCGCACTATTGGCTCGGCTCTGTAGAAGTAGTGCATGTAGACACTCTAGTATTTTCATACTATCGGTCAGTATATTTTGTGGGAGTTTCCGACCCTACGCAGAGGGCGGAACTTCCTCGGCCTGTATCTTTATTTTTTTCTGCTTCATTATTTTTACCCGCGATATCCTGTAAAAACCACTAACGTGTCTCGGGTGCAGGTTTAGGACTAGTAAGACGTCTTAAAATCTGCAAACACGTAACAACCTTAAAACTGGAAGAAAAATGTTTTAAGGGAAGGGTTTCGGGTCCACACCCTTTTAAGAGAAAATTCCGCGATCACCCGCCGCCATTACCTCCAATCTCCGCAACTACGACGCTTCCGCCAGTTCCGGGGCGGTGGGGTGACATGTTACATAAGGCCGTCAAGATCGAGCGGAAACTTCATCGCCAAACCCCTGACAACACACACTCGGCTACCCCACCTCCCGCCAGACCCTCCTGGTCGAGACCCCTACCTAAGTCTCCCTACCCTCGATCGAACTCCACTCCTAAGCTGAACTCCCAAACTCCCCTAGTTCGGCTAGACTCCAAGCCAAAGACTCCCTCCACCACTACTCCAACCCGAACTAGAGAACTCCAACGCTTCAAGTGTCTCAGGAAGGTGCGCTACTCCTTCCAATGTCTGAACCCCAAGGTGATGATACTTAGACCTGACGAAAGTTACTCAAGTGCAGAGGAAGAAGAAGAGGATGAAGTCCTTTGCGATGTTGTGAAGATGCACTCCACCCATGTCCTGTTGGGTCGCCCATGCAGTACGACTGCAAAGGCATTAATCGTGGAGCACCGAACAAGTATGAGAATGAGCACAATGGCTGAAGGTACACCTTACTTCCTTTATCTCCACAACAGGCTATGCAAGATCAGTTGCAACTTTAGCGTGAGGTCGAGGTAAAATTGAAAGAGAAGAGTGATAAGGGACACAAAGCCTAGCCGAAACAGCTATGGAAAAGAAAAAGAGTGGAGAGTTCCCGAGCGAAAAAATTATGTTCGAGAGAAAACCAGAGTGTCTCCCTCTACTGGCCAAAGAAAGAGAAATCTATAAGGCATTACTTAGCTGAAAACCTTGCCTACTGATGATCCCAATATCTTGTGCACTAACCCTCAGCAACTTTGCCGAGGTCCCTTCTATTGTCTCTCAACTTGTGCCGGCTTATCAGGACATCTTCCCTGAAGATTCGGCCGGACTTCCTCCCATCCGTGGAATCAAGCATCGGATTGACCTTGTCCAGGAGCACCATTGCCGAACAGACCAGCCTACCACAACAATCCGGAGGAATGCAAGGAAATCCAATGACAGGTAGATAAACTACTGTAAAAGGGATACATCCGGAAAAGCTTATCACCTTACACTGTACCCGTACTCCTCGTTCCGAAGTCAGACGACACTTGGTGCATGTGCATGGACTGTCACCCGATCAACAAGATCACCATCAAGTATAGGTACCCTATTTCTCGTCTTGATGATTTACTTGATGAATTGAGTGGTGCTAAGTTATTTTAAAAATCAGACCTTAAGAGTGGCTACCACCAAATCCATATGCAAGATGGAGATTAGTGGAAAACAACTTTTAAAACCAAGTATGGTTTATACGAATGGTTAGTCATGTCTTTCGGTCTATCGAATGCACCTAGTACCTTTATGGGACCAATGAACCATGTTTTGAAGGACTTTCTATGAGAATTTGTAGTTGTGTACTTCGACGATATTCTCATCTACACCACTACCTTGGAAGAGAACTTTCAACATCTGAAGGAAGTCTTTGACACACTCTGGCGCCAACAACTCTTCGCCAACATGAAGAAGTGTGTCTTCTGTACAACGGAAGTTATTTCTCAGATATGTAGTAAGTGCCAAAGGACTCAAGGTGGATGAGAGCAAAGTTCAGGCCATTGTCGAATGGTCGGCTCCAAAGAATGCATCTGAAGTCAAGTCCTTCCACGGACTTGCAAGCTTCTATCGGATATTCATTCCAAACTTCTCCACCTTGGCTGCACCATTGAACGAGCTTGTCAAGAAGAGCATGCCTTTCATTTGGGGAGAAGCTCAATAAGTGGCCTTCGAAGAAATCAAGAGTAAGTTGGTCAGCGCACCACTTCCTGCGTTGCCAATCTTCGAATAACCTTTGAGATTGATTGCGTACTTTAGCGAGAAGCACAGTGACGCATCATTTAACTACTCCACCTATGATAAGGAGCTATACGCCCTTGTGAGAGCTCTTGAGACTTGGTCACACTATCTTCTTCCAAATGAGTTTGTCATTCACACCGATCATCGCTCACTCCAACTTCTCTAAGGCCAAGTCAAACTCAGTCGAAGACATGCTCGATGGGTCGAGTTCATTGAATCATTTCCGTACTTGATCAAGTACAAGAAGGGGAAGGAAAATGTCATGGCTGATGCACTCAGCTGAAGGTACACATACTGAACACTCTAGATGCCTAAGTAGTTGGTTTCAAGAACATAAAGGACTTGTATGCCGAAGATCCTGATTTTGGAGAAACTTATGCGTTGTGTCGCAGACAATGTTTTGGTGAGTACTTCATTCATGATATTTACTTGTTTAAAACTAACAAGTTGTGTGTGCTGAAGAGTTCCATCTGATGTGAGCATGTTATGTCTTTACATAGCATGCATTTATAGGAGTTTTGAAGAATAATTGAGCAAAGTTTCTTCAGAAATAATCATATTTTGGCAGGTTACCGCAAATCTGGGCTTAATTGTCAAATTGAAGAAACTTGTAGGTCAAAGCAAGCTTAAAGAAGAAAGTCTGTTGCTCCAGCCATGGCCAAGCCATCGCTGGAATCGACAGAGGGCACTCCAGCCGTGGCCAAGCCATGGCTGGAATCGACAGAGAGCACCCCAGCCATGGCCGGGCGATGGCTGGAACAGACAGGGAGGATCGTAGCCAAGGCCCGGCCATAGCTGAGAAAGCCACACAACTCCCCCAGCCATGGCCTAGCTATGGCTGGGCGCCGAAATTTTCTTATCATCTCAGCCGTCCATCTAATTGAAAGGGGGTTTTAAATCATAAAGAGCTGAGAAGTGAAAAAGGGAGGTCAGTTCATTTTCGCAGAATACAATACAGAGAAGAGTTCGTGAGCAGCAGCAGCAGCAACCTTCATCTTCTTCCTTCAACCCTAGAAGCAACCAAGCATCATTTCTTCATATTTTTTAGATTAGAGCTAGGATTTTCATCAGTTTTCTGAGTATAACTCATTTCTTAGCTCAGATTTAGTTGATTCACCTTGCTTCATCTTCATTGGAGATTTGTTCATCCCACACTCATATTCACTCTGGAGCATGGGTTTCTTCTATTACTCTCTATTTATGCTTTCCATTATGATGAGTAGCTAATTTCACATTAACTCTTAGGAATTAGCAAAACTTGGATTATGGGTATGTGATATTTTTGATGAATGGATATTGTTGATGATTTATGTTTGTGTTTCTCTGAATTAATTGATTAAATACCTTGAGAGAGGATTAATCTTGGCATGATTAGACTTAGACATAAGCTAATTATGTTAGATCGTAGAGAAATGCATGTTAGGTTAATTATAGAATGAAGGTTCATAATTAACTAGGAGGAAAATTGATTAATTCACAATAAACTAGGATGCAAGACATTGTGGCTAGTTTATCTCTAAATACTCTTGAGAGAGGGGTTTAGACCCAATATATTTTCCTACATAAATCCGAACATTATCCATGAATGTTTATGAGCCAATTTATAATCCATGTACCCATGATCCAAGTGGAGCAAAAATTCCTAGGAGATAACTCCATTAATCGGTTAATTAATCTCATCCATCTCCATTTAGTCTAGTTTGATCACTTTAGTCCTTTTAACTTAGAATTAGCTAGTAATTGGAACACTTAGAATTAAAAGTCCCTGTGGTTCGACCTGGTACTCCCGGATTTTATTACTTGCGACCACCGTACACTTGCGGTGAGCTCGTGTCAAGTTTTTGGCGCCGTTGCCGGGGATTTGTCTTTTCTTTGTGTTTCTTAGTTAGCTAGTTGATTCACTTGTTTGCTTGAATTTTTCTTCACTCGTAGGTACTTTGACTCTTGTGTATTCCCCAAACCCGAAGAGGATCTGAATTTCTGTACCACTCAGACATCACAAGAGCGGAAAGAGAGAATCGAAAAAAAAAGACAAATGGCCGAAGAAGCAAGACAAGAACTTTTGAGACTTCAAAGAGAAAATGCTGAATTTCGTCAAAGGTTGGATGCGGTTGAAAATAATGCCAACAATGCAACGAAGAGCCACAAGCCGACATGCCGATACGAGATCACTTTCAACCGGTGATTGCTGAAAATTATCATGGCATTGCTCGTCCAAATGTACAAGCCCGAAACTTCCACATTTCACCCGGCTTAATCAATCTAGTGCAAAACAATCAGTACAGTGGATTACCGAGCGAAGACCCAAATCACCATCTTGTGAGTTTTCAAGAATTGTGTGATACAATCAAGATAGAAGGAATTACCCAAGATGCTATCAGACTCACACTCTTCAGTTTTTCATTGAGAGACTGATAGCCAAAGAGTAACCTCCGGTAGTCAAGGATTCTCCGACAACTGACGTGGGGCAACTCCGGTACCTGGAAAGACAAGGCAAAGGACACTTTCAGGTGCAGAGAGAGAAGAGAGGTGTGGGTGTGTAGTAATCACCTTATTTGAGGCAGGCACCACCCAATATATAGGGTGGTGCTAGGTCCCGTTGCGGGGCCTTAAACACTGGAGAATCTCCATAAATGTGCCCATAATTGGGATGGCGGCGTATTAATGGTGTAATAACAGTGGAGTTATTATGAGTTACTCCTCCCCTTTGGCTTAATGCCATAATTAGTGTAACGGTTATGTTGAGGAGGCAGCAAACGTTTCATGGCTAACGGCTCTATACGGGGCGCCCATCGGTAAGAGGGGCTCTCCGTAAACGCGAGGCAGGCTGTGGTGGACGCGCCCATATGGCGCTTGCATTTGACAATACGGCCGTATGGGCTGGCCCATATATATCAGTATGTCCTCCTCCCTCAGCGGAGGATGGGTTGGGCCCCTGTGCTCCGTTTTGGAGGGAAGTATCCTTATAGACGTTGAGCCCATGTGATATTGTGGCGTTTTTGGAGCCCAATTAGGGGAGAGCCCAAGAGGTGTCCCCAATGGTGGCCCAAATTCTCGGCCCAATATCAATTGTGGCGGTTGGCAAATGCAGTTTTCAAAATTTTCGCTTTTTGCGCCGTTTGTAATTATGGGGAAGTCGTTTCACTTCCCATCGGACCCTTCTTATACGCCAACCCATGTGGGAGTCAATCTCCGAATTTTTGCTTTCCTTGCTTTTGCGCTTGATTTCCTTTGCAATCTAGTTTCCGCTGCAAATACCGAAGAATTTCCGCGAGATTCAAGAACCCAGCCGTTGAATCCTCGTTGCCTCCGGCGTACCAATCGATAAGTGGTACCCCTTTTAATTTCTTCTTCTTTTCCCCCTTTTTTTTTTGTCGCGACAAGTCGCGAGTGAGGCATCGCCGCGCCACTGCCTGGGTTCTTGGGTCTAGGGTTTAATTTTTTGAATTCGTGGTTCATTTCTGTAGATGGCTCCCAAGAATCCAAGCAAGCCCGGCGTTGGCCCTGATGTCGGGGAGCTCTGGCCCCGAACTGCGCTATCGGAGAAGAAGATGACAGATATTTGCCAGAACCACCATGTGTATACAGGGGTGGTCTGTGGGCTGTCTCCGGCGGATGTGTTGAGAAAAGCGGGGTTGGGGTTGAGTGACAAGGCCATGAAGGAACAGACCATGGTCGTCTTTGAAGCCCAGCTTGAAAGCCGGATCGAGACTCCTCTCGCTCTCGCCGCTGCAACTATGCGAGGGTGGGGTGTTTGCCCTGGGCAACTGGCCCCGAATGTGTTTACCACCGTAAATGCGTTCGTCATGGCATGCCACCTGGCGAAAACATCGGTGCTACCGGAGACCTTCTTGCAGTTTTACACACTGAAGAGGCCGGTTGGGCACCCTTTCTACCAACTAACCCCCGAAGAGGTGAAAGTGGGGAACAAAATGGTGAAGATTGGAGTCTTCGCTGAGACCACCAGCTCGTGGGGAAGCTGGAAAAATAACTTCTTCTTCATTTTGAAAGAGGACAGCTGGGGGTTCCCTGCGTACTTCATCAAAGAGAAGGACGCAAGGGTGTCGGTGAGGCCCTCGTTATGGGCGGGCAGCGATGGAAAGAAGGCCCTCGACGCTCTTTGTGAGTGGGTCCGCGATGTGGAGAGGCTCGAGGAGTGTAAGGGTGGGTTTCCCTTCACTCTGTCCAGCCTGGACGAAGTGGTCCTACGGAGAGTAGGGGTTAGCAGGGCCCACCGCCTTCCGAGCCATGTGGACACCCTAAAAAACTGGGTGGATGGTTTGGATGGGGACCTCATCGAGCGCTTCGAAGGCGCTTTCAGCAACCCCCACTGTCTGTTTCGTACTCCTTTTTGCTTTTGTGTTTTTGTGCTTGCACATTTTAAATGCTATTATAACCTGACTTTGTGTTTTGCTACAGCCAAGATGTTGCACCCAGCACTTTTTACCAAGAACTGTGGATTTGAGGGAGGCCCTCAAGACAAAGATGGAGGAGGAGGTCCTCGCAGAGCCTCGCTCAAAGGGCTATCGAGGGTCCAATTGTTGGGTCCTCGAAAGGCGGAGAGCCCCGAGGTGTGGAGGCCTTGGTGACGGTGGCTCAACCAGTCAATATGGCTGGTCCCGTCATCATCGAGGAGCTGTCCGAGGACTCCGAGGAGGAGAACCTTCGAAGGAAACGCCCCCGACTTGCAGGTACTATTCTTGTCTCCCCTGGTTGTTTGGTGAATTTTTCTTTGATTTTGTGTTTTGATTCCCATTTAACTTTGCAGCAGAGGGCTTGGCTGTGTCCTCGGACAGCAGTCCCAGCCCTGCAAAAGATAAAGGGAAAAGACCAGCCCTCGAGGAGCCTTCCAGCAGCCCCGTTCGGGGCGCTGGGGAACCCACCGGGCTATTGGCAGATGCTCGAAGGGCTGTTGTGGCCCCTCGAGTGTCTGCGAAGAGGCCTTCGAGGATCCCTAAGACCCTGAAGGGCATAGATCCTGCTGAGCCTCAATTGCTCGAGGACTATCGGCGGGAGCCGCGGGAGAAATCCTTCAAGCGCAAGGGCCTGGCCCTTGTGAGGCTCGGGACCTGTCACGAGGGTGACTCGCGACGAGTCGCACTCCTCGGGACGGGGATGTGAGATTAAAGGTTGCAGAGGGTCTCGCATTTCCCGTGATGTGCATTTTTTGAAGTACACCTCCTCGGGGCCCTAGACATTGCGAAGGACATCTCGCTGTGGCCTCACTCGAGTAAGTCACAAATCTCGACTCCCCTTTTGTTACTTATCTAATTTTTATCGGCGTATTTTGTTTATACGCTTTGTGTTTGTAACTTGCAGAAAACTGTGCTGGCCCAAGGGCTGGTGGCCAAGATCGAGGATCTTGAATCCCTCGTGAGGAGTCTTGAGGCCAAGGCAAAGGACTCCGAGGAAGTGGAGAGCCTAAAGAAGGCCCTGGCTGAAAAGGATGCCGAGTTGGCGTCCTCGAGGAAAGAGGAGGCTAACATTCTTAGAGCCCTGGGTGTCATGGGCAACCAGCTGAAAGCTTCCATGGCCGATGGAAAGAAGCAAGAGGCCCTCTTCCTCGCCGAGCATCATGCGAAGAAAGAGCTTGAAGCTGAAATGGAGCAAGTGCTCGGGGAGTACCAAAGAATGGAGGCCTGTTGAGGCGAAGGACAAACTCATCGAGGAGTTGTCCTCGAGGGTTGCCTGTGCCGAGGATCTCAAGGCGTCAAGGCTGCGATCCAGATCGAAGACTCGCACCAAGACCCTTAATGAGGTGACGGGCTCTATTGTGGCTGATCATTTAGCCTTCGTACAACTAGAAAACCAAATTGGTTTTAAGTTGTATGATGGTGAAAGTGTTCAACCCCCTGTTTTTGTAAAGCCCATTGCTGAAAGGGCTGGTCGAGTGTGCAGGGTGTTCGAGGTGCTGACCGAGAAGGTCGTCGACGCACAAGCCATGGAGGGTGTCCGCTACGCTGAGGGCTTCCTACGATGCCGCCACCAAGTGGAGGCCATTGTTGAGAAGTCCCAGCTGGATCCCCTTAACGCGATTAAGTTCGAAGAGCCATCTCAGTCGGCTTTGTTTTTGTTGGTTTGTTAAGGGAATAAATTAGGAGTAGAATATCCTTATGATATTCTGCCCGGACATGTAGAGGATGCCCCTGTTGTACCTCCAAACGATGATGCTCCCAAGTAGTTTTGGGGCCTGTAATTAAATTTTTGCTCATTTTTGATAAAATAATGGACAACTTTTCAGAATTTATTGCCTTTGTAGTTGTTATATGAGTATTACTTGCATAATGCGAAGCGTTTGTACTTGTGCTGGGTAAATTTGTGTAAGTGAAATCGCGTAACTCTTCGTAGAGTGATTTTATTCGATGTGCACTGGTCGAGCAGTGACCCTGCAATCAATTTTTGTTCTTACTATATAAAGATGTGGACAGTCTTCGTAGAGTGATTTTATGTCAAAATAACTTGCATAATGCAAAGACTTGGAATATTGCCTTTCTTTTGATGTATGAACATTGCTTTGTAGAACGCAAAGACTTTGAATACCTTTGCCAATTTATTTAAAGGAAAGCGTACAACTTAAACGTAATAAGGCCTCAAGTCGTCGACGTGGTAGTCGTTTTTGAGCTTTTTGCCTTGATGGTCCTTTAATTTGTAGACACCTTCTCTTTCTTTACTGTGTACCACATAAGGCCCTGCCCATCTGGAACGAAGTGCACCATGGCCAGGATTACGACCCGACAACTCCGCCCTTATCAAGACCATACCACCCACGTGGATCTGTTTTGCCCGAATTTTGGCGTTGTGATCGAGGTTTGCCCTTTGCCGTAAGGCCATAAGCCTAAGTCTAGCACCCTCGCGGAGTTCCTCGACGAGGTCCAGACGCACTCGAAGACCGCTCTCATTGTGAGGGGCGTCGTAATATAGCGTTCGGATTGTGGGTATAGAGACTTCGATTGGTAGCAAGGCATCAACGCCGTAAACCAAGGAGAAGGGAGTTTCTCCTGTGGGTCCCCGTGTAGTTGTTCGATAGTCCCAGAGGATGCTGGGTAGGGCCTCGACCCACCTCCCTTTTTTGTCATCGAGGCGCTTTTTTAAGCCCTCTTTGATCGTGCGATTTGTTACTTCTACCTGGCCATTTGATCTGCGGGTGTGCCACAGGAGCGTAGAGCATTTGTATGTTCATCTTAGTGGCCCAATCATTAAGCTTTTTGCTCACGAATTGAGTCCCATTGTCTGTGATTATGGCTCTTGGTGTCCCGTACCGTGCCACGAGGTCGTGCCAGAGGAAGTGTATGACCCTGGCGGTTGTTATGTTCTCGAGTGGCTGGAACTCGACCCACTTAGTGAAGTAATCGACAGCCACTATACAAAATTTGAACTGCCCCTTGGCTGTAGGCATTGAGCCGATTAAATCGAGGCCCCATAATGCGAAGGGTATGGGATACGTCTCCGTAACAGCTTCGTTTGCAGGCTGCCGCTGGATGCGGGAGTTAAGCTGGCATTTATGGCACGTTCTCACCAAATCATGCGCCTCTTTCCGCAACGTTGGCCAATAATAACCGAGACGCAAGCATTTGTGTGCCAGCGCATCGGAGCCAATGTGCGCCCCACAAACTCCAGAGTGGACTTCGTCCAAGATGAGTTTGGAGTCATCGGGACCGATGCATCGTTGCAAAGGAGCAGAATACCCCTTACGCCATTGTCACAGCCACCCCGCCCGGTTGCGGAGGCGGAGCCGGCCGCGACGTCAGAAACAGGAATTACGACGGAAAACACGGCAGCGGAGCATCGAGCTCAAATACAGAACAAACGAGTATCGACTAGCAACCTACAAAACCCATACATGGCAAGTATACATGACAACTCGACAGAAGACCAACCAAGCAGTTCATGGTATACCAAACATTGCTCATCGCAACAACCACAGAAACACTGAATTCATATCATGACAAATCCAATATAGGCAAGTCGGGGCTCCGCCCTCGACTCAGAAGGCATCAAAGGCAGAATATATTTCCGATCATATGGCATATACAAATTCATGACCTGATCTACATGCATGCAGCTACAGCTACAGAGCCATTAAACAAAATCCTATATATATATATAAATATACCTAAGTGCGGAATCAGAAGCCTCTCGCTCAAGAATTCCCGCACGTGCCTCTCTATTCCGCTGGTTGCTTGTCAGACTGCCTGAAAGATGGTAAACAAATAAAAGGGTGAGTCCTCGAAAGGACCCAGTAAGGGCTTAAGGTAAAGTGCGGTTTGCCCATTGTGGCAACAATCAACTCGCAAAACAGAATATCACAAAGATTTGCATGTACATATAAACATAAAGCATAACGTAAATCGAACCCAACATATGCGGTCCAACCGCCGTAACGACCAGAACGACAGCCCTCGAGAGGTCGAATATACAGATCGTAATGTAATGTATAGCACGGGCATCGGGCGGGGTCGCGAGCCCCAAACTGCCGTAGGGTCACGTAACGTAAGTATCGGCACTCGGTGCGGATACGCAGAATGTCGGCACCCTTCAAAGGCGGACACGTAATGTATCGGCACGGATACGCAGAATAATAACAATAATACATAAATATAAACATAAGTATCATTACTGTTAAACATGTACAGAGTGAGAATAGGAACCCGGGCCTCTAAGGTCATCCGGCCTTGAAACGGAACAAACATACATTTTACCAAATTAAGCCCTTACCTCGTAAATGCCGCCTGCACCCAACACTCGGAAAATCCCGACTCCCGATCCGAAATGCACAACTTGGCTCCTACGGGTCCGCGCTACTCCACCAACGCAGAATCAAGTCTGTACAACCATAGTTGGATCGTAACATATCCAATCAAACCCCGTAAAACAATTTCCGCACTTTCCTAAAATTCCACAAAGCTCTGCTTTACAAACCGAGCCTCGAACATTGCTACTTATACATCCATAAACACAACCAAACCTTTAAATCATACCTTCTTCCCAAATCGCTCACACAAGTCCGAACCGAAATTCTCGCTCACCGTCCCCAGACAAATTTCGCAGAGTTTCGGTCCAATTTCAAAGCAACTCCTGCTCACAATCAATTCCAGATACAGAAAACGCATTCAGAATTCACAGAATCAACCAATATCATTGGCGCCAAAACCGAGGCTCGAGCCGGGAAAAACGGCTTTCACACCGAGCCTTTTCTGACAAAACCAATTACACCAACAGAATCAGAACTTCGCTCTGATCACAAATTTATCCTTACCTTTCGCTAAATCCTCCGTCGGAATTTACACCCAAATTTTCGTGACGCGACCCAAGACAACCTCGGTGCGTTCCTTCCTACGCCTCGTTATCAAATACGCACAAGGAAGTGCCGAGAACGCTTAGGAACCGAAAATCACACAAAGGAGCAATTGACACTATTCACTCCAGAATTCAAATGCTCATAACTTGCAAACTATACTGATTATTCCAAAACAGACTTCAGATTATTGAACTACACAACCCAATGAAAGATTGGAGTACCATACCTCGAAGTTTGGTCGCCAAACGACGGAAATCAGTTGTAGAGCTTAAGCTTTCAACAATGGCGTAACAGGAGAGGGAGAGAGAGTTACGGTTGAAGAAGAAGGAGAAACGAGAAATGTTGACCAAATAACAATTCTTTCCTTTTCCTTTATACATATATATCTCTCCTTTAATTCTTTCTTTTCTTTTCTTCTTTAATGGGGAAGGGACAAGTGTCCCTTCCCATCACCAAAAATCTGCCGCCCCATGCCTTCCTTATTAGCCAAAATTGTTCAATTTCAAATATCTCTCCCATTAACACAAAATTACAATTTCGTTCACCAAAATGTAACTTTTACTAAATTTACTCCGATTGGAACCAAACTTTAACCACTTACTGGGACTTCCTAAAACCCATAAAATATATTTTTCTTATCCAAATATAAGTCCCGAGTCACTCGAATCGCAACTCCCGGAATTACGCGCACCCACGTAATAAATTCTAAATCCGTCTGGTTGCCCCAAAATTCACCAAATTAAATCCATAACTTTGAAGCCATCGGAAAATTTCCATCCCGAGCCCCGAGATCCCCGTCCCGAGCCCCGAGAGTCGCCGGGACCGAACGTCCCGCCCCAGAAAATATACGCCGTAAAAAGATTCGGGACGTTCCCACGATTCTAAATATTCAAACGGTTTCCCAATCCGAGATCCCGGGAGCGCTACCGAGCCCGGCCAGACGCCCCGAGACAACCCCCCGGCCACGAAAAATATTTTCGGCGGAAATGTCCGGGGGACCCACACGACCTCAAAAACGAAAGGGTTCGCCAAAACGTTACTCGGATAAGGCTCGGGAGCCGTCTGAACGCCAAAAGCCCGGTTCCGCGGGCCAAAACCGAAGCCTCGGGCCACCCGGTCGCAACCCGCTCGGGGTGACCGTAACAGCCATAATGTACCATCTATGATGACATGGCGGGATGACTGTGTCATTATTTTCTTTTGTAACGCTGGTGGGCCCTCGATTGCACCAGTTTGGAGATATTGGAGGATTGGATGCCGCCAGTCAGTTGGTACGTTGGCATCGATCGCATGAATTGTATTTATGGAAGGTTGTGCTAAGGTTTCGAGGACTACGTCCGTACGTCCCTTAGACAATTTGTCAGCCATAGTGTTTTGATCTCTTGGGATCTTATTGATATTTAGCTGCTCAAACTGCCCTTGCAGGCTTTTGACGAGTCGCAAGTACCTCGAGAGAACAGGGTCCTTGCAGTCATTAGTCCCAATGACCTGGCTTACGACGAGCTGCGAGTCACTGTGTATAGTTAGACGTCGCAAACCAGCTTTCAGGGCAGTCTTGAGACCTGCTACGAGTGCCTCGTATTCTGTCACATTGTTTGTGACGGGGAACTGGAAAGCTACTCGTAAGCTGGCCTCCATGCCGTGTGGGGCCCTGATATGAACGCCTCCTCCTAGGCGATCAGCACTGGATGAACCATCCACGAACATGTCCCATTCGGGAGGGTCCAACTCGGCTGGTGGCTGCCTCGAGGGGCCATGTTCGAGGGGATAGATGGAAAGCTCGGCCATGAAGTCCGCCAAAACTTGTGCCTTTATGGCTCGTCGAGGTTCGAACTTGATGTCGTATTCCCCGAGCTCGATGCACCAACGGGCTAAACGACCACTATGCTCTGGTCTGTTTAGGATGTCCCTGATTGGTAGATCCGTTCTGACGATGATCGTGTGGGCTTGGAAATATGCTCGTAATTTCCTGGCAGCCACGATCAAAGCGTAGATCATTTTTTGAAGGGGAGGGTAGTTAACCTCGGCCCCTCGTAGCGTGTGACTTGTGTAATAAACGGGCCACTACTGCGGGCCCACCTCCTTAACGAGCACTGACGAGACAGTGCTGTTTGAAGTGGAGAGGTAGATGACGAGTTCGTCCCTCAGTTGCGGACACTTCAGCGCTGGCAAATCGTAGAGGTGCTTCTTGGTTTGCTCAAGGCTTCCTGGCACTCCGACGTCCATGTGAACGCCTTTTTCATGCGAAGCTATTCGAAGAACGGCTTGCACTTGTCTCCCAATTTGGAAATGAATCGTCCCAAGGCAACAATTCTTCCTGTAAGTTGTTGGATTTCCTTAATGTTCCTTGGTGGTGCCATATCCATGATGGCTGATATTTTCTTAAGATTGGCGTCGATTCCCCTTTCGGAGATCATGTACCCCAGGAATTTCCCAGCTCCAACGAAGAAAGAACACTTAGCTGGATTAAGCCTCATATTATATCGTCGGAACGACTTGAAGGTCTCAGCCAGGTCCTGAAGGTGGTCTTCGAATGTCATACTTTTCACAATGACATCGTCGACGTATGCTTCAAGGTTACAGCCCATTTGGTGGGCAAAGACCTTGTTCATTAGACGCTGGTAGGTGGCTCCAGCGTTTTTGAGCCCAAAAGGCATTCGGACGTAGTAATATACGTCATCGCCCGTTGTGAACGCCGTTTTGAAAGCGTCCTCAGGATCCATGTAGATCTGGTGGTAGCCACTCTTAGAGTCCATGAAAGACAAGTATTTGTATTTGGAAGTGGCGTCCACGAGTTGGTCGATGACGGGTAACGGGTAGGGGTCCTTTGGACAATGCCTATTGACGCCCGTGAAATCAACGCACATGCGAAGTTCACCATTAGTTTTGTCAGCTAAAACTATGTTAGCGAGCCACTGAGTATTGAATTTCTTTTATTATTCCAGCTTCGAGGAGTTTAGAAACCTCCTCTTTTACAAACTTTTTCTTGGAAGGGGCCATACCCCTTTTCTTTTACTTAACCGGCTTTGAATCCGGGAATACATTAAGTTTGTGGGTGATGACGCTAGGATCGACACCCGGCAAGTCCTTCAAGCTCCAGGCGAAGACGTCAAGATTTGCCTCGAGGAGGTGGATGAGTGCCATCTTCTCCTTTTGTTCAAGGTTTTTGCCAACCTTGAATTTCTTGCCTGGAACGACGTCGATCTCTTCTGTCACGTCATCGAGGCGCGGCCTGTAGTCGGGTTCCGCGGGTTCCTCGATCTCCCTCGAGGCTCGTGGCTCAACCGTAGAGCTCAAAGAGGCCGCGTAATTTGTCCTTGCCGTTCGTTAGTCGATGTAGATGTTGGCGTCCCCACGAGGTGTAGCAAATGTGACCGTGAGAGAGCGGATGTCGCACCTCATGTGGAATTCGACCTGGCTTGGTCGACCAACAATGGCGTTGTACGTGGAAGGGACCTCGAGGACCAAGAACTCCGTCATAATGGAATGGCAGTCAACCGTGCCAAATTGTGTGTCCCCCACCAACATGAGGGCAGTTGACGACCCTATTGTTGGCACAATGTCCTCGCCGATGCCAAAAGTAGGGCCGGAGCTCCTTCGTATAGCGGACATGTGTACCCGAGTTTATCGAGCATGTCCTTGAAAATGACACTGGTGTTTGCACCAGTGTCGATGTAGACCCGGTTGGTGTCGTAACCGGCGATCCTTGCTGTGATAAGCAGTGGATCGGAGTGTGGAACGACGACCTTTGACCCTTTGGGTTGGTAAATAACGTTCTCCTCGAGGTGGTCGATCTGCAAAATTTCTCTTGCATACCGTTTTCTGGAGGAGGCGCCTTCCGACTTCGTGAGCATGTGAATGACGCCCGCGGGTGGTGGTGGTGGTAAGTTTTGCCTCCGAGGGCTGTTGTGTCGACGGCGCGCTTTGTCGCGGTCGCCGCTGTCATCATCCTCTTGCGGCTTTTGGGGAATTCCTTGCAGGGGAAGAGGAGTCGGACAGGAATTCCTTGAGCTTACCTCGCTCAATCATCTCGTAGATGAGATTTCGAGCTGAAAGCACGCCTCCGTGTCGTGGCCACGGTCCTTGTGGTTAAGGCAAGATTTGTCAAACCCCCTCGTGTTCTTATCTTTGGATAGGCTGAGGCCACTGGGGACCTTATTCTACTTCTCCAACATTAGAAGAATGTTTGTGCGGGTGTCACGAAGTGCGGGGTGGTGGTCGGAGGTCCTCGGACCAACATTCGAGGACCGGTACCTCGAAGAAGCTGCACTTTGTCGAATTTCTTGTTGCGGTCGCTTGTGGGGGCCTGTTGTAAGGCTTATTCATTTCCTCGGAGTTCATGAATCGAGTGGCCCGATCGATGAACTCACCCATCGTTGTGACGGGGTTTTCATTAATGTTGTACGCGAGCCTTGACTCGCGCTGAAGGCCTTGAGTTATGGCCAGGAGCTGCATGTCCGAGGAGAGACCCTGGACTTGGACGGCTTCTGCCCGAAACCGTCGGATGTAATCACGGAGTGGTTCCTCCCTTTGCTGTTTCACTCTTAACAAGTGTTGGATAGTCTTGGGGGGAGGTCGAGCTCCCATGAAGTGGCGCAGGAACGAGGAGGCGAGATCCTTAAAGCATTTGAAATGCTGGCCTCGTAACGTTCCAAACCACGTTGAAGTAGCCCCTTTCAGGGTGGAGCTGAAGGCCTTGCAGAGTATGGGGTCGGAGGCGCGGGCCATCTCCATTTGGGAGATGTAACGCCGTAGATGGTCCACGGGGTCTGTCGTCGCGTCGTAGCTTTCGATGATGGGCATTCAAAGCTGGCCGAGCCTGACGGCGATGACGCCCTCTGTGAAGGGTTGGGTGAGGAGAACTTGATGTCGTCGAGGACCAGGTTTGGCGTCTTAACCTACTCCTCGACCACGTTGATTCGCCGGAGGAGGTCGTCGACATCAAGGTTCCCAGCAGATGGGTTTTGATTCTGGGATTGTTCATCCCGGTCGTTGTGAGGCGGGAGGCGAGCAACCTGCATTTCCGCCTTGATGGTTTGCACCATGAAGGCTTTCATTTCATTAAGCACGCCGCCCGGGAGCAAG
The DNA here is from genome assembly GCA_024586325.1 of Stellera chamaejasme. Classification (NCBI taxonomy): domain Eukaryota; kingdom Viridiplantae; phylum Streptophyta; class Magnoliopsida; order Malvales; family Thymelaeaceae; genus Stellera; species Stellera chamaejasme. Next base: position 49,218,763 of record CM044981.1, on the reverse strand, counting down.
TGCTATCTCGAGCGGGATCGACGATGACCCGCCTGGGGTCATCGAGGTCCCTGGCCGAGGTATGTCGAGTAGCCGCCAGGCCAGGGGGCCTTGCACCCACAGGGTGTCGATAGCGAGGAGTGGCGTGATGGCCACCAACTGGGAGTTGTGGGGATGTTGCATCCCCGTTGCGCCATCAACAAGGAGTGGTGGAGGCACATCGGAGGAGCTGGAAGCAGCATCCTCAACATGCACACTGTTGTGAGTTCTTCTTGTTTTCGCCATGAAAACGGTCGGGGGAGAAAAAAGTTGAGTAGAAAAGGAAAAACGGCTTGTTTTTCGATTCCCACAGACGGCGCCAAATTGATAGCCAAAGAGTAACCTCCGGCAGTCAAGGATTCTCCGACAACTGACGTGGGGCAACTCCGGTACCTGGAAAGACAAGGCAAAGGACACTTTCAGGTGCAGAGAGAGAAGAGAGGTGTGGGTGTGTAGTAATCACCTTATTTGAGGCAGGCACCACCCAATATATAGGGTGGTGCTAGGTCCCGTTGCGGGGCCTTAAACGCTGGATAATCTCCATAAATGTGCCCATAATTGGGATGGCGGCGTATTAATGGTGTAATAACGGTGGAGTTATTGTGGAGTTACTCCCTCCCCTTTGGCTTAATGCCATAATTAGTGTAACGGTTATGTTGAGGGAGGCAGCAAACGTTTCATGGCTAACGGCTCTATACGGGGCGCCCTTACTGGTAAGAGGGGCTCTCCGTAAACGCGAGGCAGGCTGTGGTGGACCCGGCCCATATGGCGTTTGCATTTGACAATACGGCCGTATGGGCTGGCCCATATATATCAGAGACAAAGCTAAAGCATGGTTGCTTTCTACTAATTCTGAGATGATGACTACATGGAATGAGGTTGCCCAACGGTTTCTAGTTAAATTCTTTCCACCCGGGAAAGCCTCCAAGCTTCGGTTTGAAATTAGTAACTTCCACCAAAATGACTTTGAGTCTTTACATGAAGCATGAGAGAGGTACAAGGAACTTCTTCGAAAGTTCCCACATCATGGTTTTCAAGATTGGGTTCAAGTGCAAATGTTCTATAACGGTTTAAATGGACAAACCCGAATCATAGTGGATGCCACAGCCGGTGGTACTTTGATGAAGAAAACTATTCAAGATGCAAGAAGTCTATTAGATGATATGGCTTCTAATAGTTCTCAATGGCCATCGGAGAGAGCCGGGGGACGAAGAGGTACTATTGAAGTGGATCAATTGACTCAGTTGCAAGCTCAAATGTCCGCTATGGCTAACATGATGTCCAAGATAGTTCCAAATCAAAGGCAAGATGCTCATGTGGTGAATGTTGAGTATTATGAACATGAACCGGAACCGACTCAAGTTCACTATGTGAGTCAAGGCAGTGTTGGATATCATCAACCACAACAAGGTGGTCAACATCGACCAAATGCTCAAGGCAATTATCAAGGAAATTATTCTTCTCAAGGTAATTACCCAAAGAATTACAACAACCAAGGGAACTATCAAGGTAATTACCAACCTCAAGGTAACTTTCATGCACAAGATAACATGGGTGCACCAAGACCTCCACCTTATAGACCACCTTTTGAGAGGCGGAATCAATATAAGGAAGGTCAAGCATCTACGGATCGAGTGACAAGGCTTGAAAAGGATAATGAGCAATTGAAGCGGGATAATGATGAAATGAAGAGACAACTCGCACAACTCACCGCACAAATGGCTCAAATGACCAAGAGAGAGTTTCCAAGCAACACGGAAGTAAATCCCAAGGATCATTGCAAGGCAATCCAATTGAGGAGTGGGAAAGAACTTCCGGAAAGGAAATGAAGTGACGAGATAGTGGTTGAAGAACCAAATGTCATTGAAAATGTGAACAAGAAGGTGATTCAAGACAAGGGAAAAGAGAAGATGGAAAGCATCCCGGAGGAGGACGAGGTTCAACCCAATGTGGTGGTTCCAACACAACAACCACCACTTCCAAATATTGTATCTTCCCTCCCGTATCCTCAAAAATTTCAAAAGAAAAAGGTCAATGAGCAATTTTCTAAATTCATGGATGTTCTTAAGAAATTAGAAATTAACATTCCTTTGCTTGATGCTATTGACCAAGTGCCTAATTATGCAAAATTTTTCAAGGATGTTTTGTCAAAGAAGAAGAAATTTGGGGATTTTGAAACCGTGTACCTATTGGAGAAGTGTAGTGTTGATTTGCAAAGGAAATTACCACAAAAGTTAGCGGATCCGGGTAGTTTCACAATTCCTTGCAAAATTGGAAATTCATGCTTTGACAAAGTGCTTTGTGATTTAGGTGCTAGCATAACTTGATTCCATTGTCCATATTCAATAGGTTGGGAATTGGAGAGGTTAAGCCATCCACTATTTGTTTGCAATTAGCGGATAGGTCCATCACCTACTCTAAGGGTATTGTTGAGGATGTGCTTGTCAAAGTGGACAAATTTATTTTCCCGGTGGATTTCGTTGTTTTAGATATGGAAGAAGATCGGGAAGTCTCAATCATACTCGGGAGACCATTTCTTGCAACCGGAGGCGCCATCATCAATGTCAAGGATGTTGAAGTTGCATTGACCGTGGGTGATGAAAAAGTGGTCTTCAACATTGTGAAGACGATGAAGCAACAGGATGATTTGCCCACTTGCCACCAGATAGATATTGTGGATTCGTGTGTGGTAGAATTTCTCTCCTCTATTCTTCCACCGAATGATTATTCATCATGTCTAGCTTTGCATGAATTGCATGATTTAAAAACCTCTTGTGATATGAATGTGGATGGATATGACTCGGTTGAATGTCTTGATGAGGATGTTGATTTGAATGTTATGAATGATGATGCTTCCCATGTTGATTCTTTGCATGTGTCATGTGAAAAAATTCAATGTGAAAATGACTTGGAAAATTTGGATGATAGTTCACATGTTGAAGTTGATGTTTTGGATGTGAATTTGATTGATGAAATTGAATCTTTTGTGCCTAAGATAGAATTGAAACCTTTACCGGGTCATTGTGTCATCTTCTTTGAGTGAATTTGAGGAAAAGAAATTACTTGATGTGTTAAAGAAACATAAGTCGGCATTGGGGTGGACCATTTCGGATATAAAGGGTATTAGTCCCTCAATTGTGACCCACAAAATTTTGATGGAAGAAACTTATACTCCATCCGTCCAACCCCAACGTAGATTGAACTCGGCCATGAAAGAAGTTGTAGAAAATGAAATAAAAAAATGGTTAAAGGCAGGTATCATCTATCCGATTTCAGATAGTTCTTGGGTTAGTCCAACCCAAGTTGTTCCCAAGTAAGGGGGAATGACCATTGTGACGGGTGATAATTTTGAGATCATTGCTACGAGAACCGTCACGGGATGGAGGGTATGCATTGATTACTGAAAGGTAAACAAAGCAACCCGGAAAGATCATTTTCCTTTACCCTTTATTGATAAAATGCTAGATAGAATTACGGGACATGAATTCTATTGTTTTTTAGATGGGTATTCGGGATATCACCAAATTTCAATTGCACAGAAGGACCAAGAGAAAACCACCTTCACTAGTCATTGTGGTACTTATGCATTTAGGAGAATGCCTTTTGGTTTGTGCAATGCTTCTGCAACTTTTCAACGATGCATGTTTGCTATTTTTTCTGATATGATTGAAAAGTTCATGGAAGTGTTTATGGATGATTTCTCGATTTTTGGTGATTCATATGACATTTGTTTGCACAATCTCTCTCTTGTTTACAAAGATGTCAGGAAACTAATCTCGTCCTAAATAGGGAAAAGTGTCACTTCATGGTAAAAGAGGGAATTGTGTTGGGACACAAGATTTCAAGACAGGGTATTGAGGTGGATCGGGCCAAGACTGCCGCGATTGAGAAACTTCCACCTCCATCTAATGTCAAAGGAATCCGGAGTTTTCTGGGGCACGACGGTTTTTACCGGAGATTTATCAAAGATTTCTCCAAGGTTAGCAAACCTCTTTGCAACCTTTTGGAGAAAGATGCACCTTTCAAGTTTGATGATGAATGTATGAAGGCCTTTGAGGTATTGAAAGAGAGGTTGGTCACAGCTCCTGTTGTTGTCGCTCCCGATTGGTCACAACCGTTTGAGATTATGTGTGACGCCAGTGACTATGCCGTCGGGGCCGCGTTGGGTCAACGAAGGGACAAAATTTTCAACATCATTTACTATGCAAGAAAGACGCTTGACACGGCTCAACGGAATTACACAATCACGGAGAAAGAAATGTTAGCTCTAGTGTTTGCATTGGACAAGTTCAGGTCCTACATCATTGGGACCAAGGTGACTGTTTTCACAGATCACGCCGCCATTCGCTACTTATTTGCTAAAAAGGATGCAAAACCACGCCTTATTCGGTGGATTCCTCTGCTGCAAGAGTTTGACCTTGAGATTAAAGATAAGAAAGGTAGCAAGAATGTGGTAGCGGATCACTTATCGAGGCTAGAGTTAGAAGACAAGACGGTTAGTGAACCCATCCAAGAATCCTTCCCGGATGAGAAGTTGTTTAATGTTGAAGCCAAATTGCCATGGTTTGCCGACTTGTGAACTTTCTTGTTACCGGATTGTTACCACCAGACTTCTTACCGGGCCAAAAGAAGAAGTTTCTAAGTGAGGCCAAGCATTACCATTATAATGAACCGTTATTGTTCCGTCGGTGCGCTGACCAAATCATTAGAAGATGTGTTCCAGATGAAGAATTTTTGAGTATTTTAGAACACTGTCATTCTATGCTCGCCAGAGGACACTTTGGACCATCTAAAACCGCCGTGAAGGTTCTACAAAGTGGATTTTATTGGCCATCGTTGTTCAAGGATGCTTACACTTTTGTGAAGACTTGTGGTAGATGCCAAAAATTGGGGAATATCTCAAAAAGACAAGAAGGCCCACTCCAAAATATTTTTGAAGTGGAGTTGTTTGATGTTTGGGGAATGGATTTCATGGGACCGTTCCCGACCTCGTTTGGAAAATCTTATATTTTGGTTGCGGTGGACTATGTCTCAAAATGGGTAGAAGCGATTGCAACTACAACCAATGATGCCAAGGTAGTGGTGAAATTCATCAAGTCTAACATTTTCGCACGTTTTGGAGTCCCCCGTGCCATTGTGAGTGATGAAGGTAGTCATTTTTGCAACAAGCTCTTCACAAAATTGTTGAAAAAGTATGGTGTTCGGCACAAAATTACACTTGCATATCATCCTCAAGCAAATGGGCAAGTGGAAGTATCAAACCGGGAAATCAAGAATATCTTGGAGAAAACGGTGAATCCAACCCGGAAAGATTGGGCAATGAAGTTAGATGATGCATTATGGGCTTATCGAACCGCTTTCAAAACGCCTATTGGGATGTCTCCATTTAGGTTGGTGTACGGAAAAGCTTGTCATTTACCGGTTGAGTTGGAACATCGAGCATTTTGGGCCATCAAAAAGTTGAACTTAAATTGGGAAGATTCGGCCGCTCACCGAAGTCTTCAACTCAATGAACTTGATGAGTTCCGTACTGAAGCATATGAAAACTCCCGGATTTACAAGGAGAAAACAAAAAATGGCATGACACTCGTATTGAGAAGAAAGAAGTCCGGCCAGGTCAACAAGTCTTACTGTTTAAATCTCGCTTGAAGCTTTTTCCGGGAAAGTTAAAGTCAAGGTGGTCCGGACCTTTTACAGTGTCAAATGTTTTTCCATGGGGTGCTATTGAATTGAGAGGAGTTAGTGGGGAGCCATTCAAGGTCAACATTCAAAGGGTGAAGCCTTATTTTGGTGAAGAAATCCGGAAATTGGCCAACATCTCTTTGGCCAACCCCAACCCATGATGATCTCCATGCTTCAAGACGTCGAGCTAGCGACGATTAAATCAAGCTATTTAGTATCCTTCACTTTAATGCATCATGAGTTCGTTCCTAGCATTAATGCATTCCACATGTTTAGAACTAATGGGTTGAGAGAGTTTGAATTTAATTTTCTATGTATGACATGTGCATAATGAGAATCTGAGGAGTGATCATGAAAATGAATGATTTGATAAGGATGAATGAATTGTTGTGGATTGGTTTGTGATCAAGGTTAGATTGAAATTTTTTCTTGGCTGGAATTTTTTCTGTGCAGGTACTTGAAGAGAAAGTGTGGGCGTTTCCAATCATCCATCCAGCCATGGCCTAGCCATGGCTGGAAGATACGGAGCCAATTCCAGCCATGGCTGGACGAGACAGAGCCAATTCCAGCCATGGCTGAACGAGACAGAGGCTATCTCAGCGATAGCCAAGCCATCGCTGGGCTCATCACCAGCCACGAATCACAGCCGTTGGATCAAAGCGCCGGCCACCACCATTCTGCACCACCGTTTATTACGCCACCATCGACTTCCACCCTTCCACCTCGCGAAGCTCCTCTGGTCTATCCTCGAGCAGCAAATCGGCCAGCAAGCTCAAAGCCCCACTGAACTCAAGTCGACGCTCGCCGGTCATGATCACCTCCTATCTCGCCAGCGGACTTGCTCTGACAACCACCGCAGCACCTTCTCTCCTTATTTGAAACTCGAAATCATCACCGAACCCTTCCGATTCTCACCATTTTTCGTCGCATCAAGGTAAACTTTTCAGATTTTCTTATTTTGTTCTACCTTAGAACTCGCCGGTACACCCTCTACCCGATTTTTGTGCAATATATTTAATTGTTCATGTGATATATGATTTATGAGTGGATTAGGGATCAATTTGTGCTAATGCTGAATTATTGATGATCTCAAATGGGAATGTTGCGATTAATTTGAATTTGTGCTTTGGATACGTATGTGTGCTGATTTATGGAGAAATCAGTAGCTTACAGGTTCATTCTGTTCTACAGTTGAAATTTTGGTTGTGCATTCATGATTGATTTAGTTTAGAATGATGGAACTAATTTGAAGTCATGCTAGCATTGATGACTTCAGAGGCTAGTGTTGAAATTGTGGTGCTGTAGTGTTCTTTAATTGTTGTAATGATGCTCAAATTTGCTTGACTCTGGTGAATACGGCTTATTGGAATGTGTCTCTTAAAGTTGACATTGTTCAGGCTTGTTAACTGATGCATTTGGCTAATTTCTCATGCAAACTCTTTGGTGCTAGAAATTGAAATTTACTTGATTGTTCCTTTTGCCCGATTGCTCATGTGTTGCGTAGTGGAAATTGACTTACCATGGCTGAGCCTAGTTCACTTGCAGTATTGTTGTGCTCTAGTGATCAACCATGTTCATTGATGTTCTAAAGTTGCAGCATCCTATCTTTTCATGCAAAACAGTAAAGGAAACCTCATCTGAAAATATTTTTCCATTCAATTGAAATCTGCAACCTTGTGTTCTTGTAGGAAATCACAATGGGAAGATCCAAGCAACCTTCCACTGCCAAGAAAACTGATAAGAAGCGTCCTCGAATAGAACGTTCCCCGTCTCCTGAAGCAATATTTGATAGCAACATTCGCTCGTGAAGAAGAAGAATGTCACTTGCATGCGCGCCTTTGACAAGAGCAAGTCTGTCAATGTAGACTTATGGAAAACAGTGAAAGCCATGAAATGGGAACAGTTTTGCTCTGATCTAGGTAACTCAGCCATGCCTTTGGTGTGGGAATTTTGGGCTAATGCAAGTGTAAAGCTGGCAGAAGATTTCAGTTGTAATGAGGTACAAGTCAGGGGTGTCATGGTAAAATTTGATCAAAGCGACATTGCAAAGGCCTTGGGGCTGACTGTTGATGACCATGTGGACAGTAAAATCTTTTCAATAGAGGAATTTGAAATAGGCAAAGAACTAGTAGGTGTACCAGCAAAGTGGAAGAAGGATGATAAGCAAAATTTGGTAGATTTTCCTATCACTGAGCTGCCGCCAGAGTTACGAGCATGGCACCATTTCCTGTGCACTTCCATTTTGCCTAATAGTCAGAGAAGTGTCGTAAATCTGCATCAAGCACGCTACTTATGTCAGATACGCCGGAAGAAGCCATTCAATGTGGCTTTTACCATTTACGAATTCTTGAAGAACCGGCTCACAGGGAATGGGGAACAAATTGCTTTTCCCCAACTTATCACCCGATTATGTGCTAGAGTGGGTCTGACTTTACCTGCGGATGAACAAACAACCCACAAAGCTGTCTTCATTGATATCAAAAAATTCGTAAAAGGCAAGCTACCACCAGCAGGCACCACTACAAGGGACATCTCTCCCCCTCCAAGTTCAGCTGCTTCCCAGCATTTGGCATTACCAGATCAGAATTTTCAGGCATCTATTTTGCAACGTCTGGATAGTATTGTCTCAACTATCACTGCCCTTAAGGAAGAGCAAGCAGCAAATCATGCGTGGACTAGGCAGCAGTTTGAGCTGTTACAGAAGCAGCAGGAGGACCATTCTACAGCCACCCGTACTTGGCTTCAGATTCAGCTGGCTATGCTAAAAGAGGGCGTTGTCCACTTGGACCATCGGTTTCGGAACGCCATCATCTATATGTCCAACCATCATGACACGCTTAATGCCAACATTTTGAGGGGACAGCTACAGCAGCACCCAGACCTCCCAACACCAGCCCAACTTATGGAGTTCCCGCGGCCGTTGCTCCCAGGGATCACGGCACGGTTCGTGACTCTGCAACCATCTTTGGTACCCTCCCCACTTACCTCACCACCTATTGGTGAACCTACTCCAGCTACCACCTCAGATGTCATTCCCGCCACCGCTCAAGATCTAGCCACTGTTTCTCCTCCAACAACTCAGGATCCGGCTTCATAGACAATTTTTTCTCTTGCTCCCTCTCTCTTCTACAGACTTCATCGTAGTTGCTTACTTTTTGTCTTTCAAAACATTGGGGACAATGTTTAGCTTAAGTGTGGGGGTATTGTCATTATGGTTAGTACTTTTACTTGTTGCACTCGTATTTGGTTATCACTCTAACCCCTCTTATCAATTGCTCCAATGAATATTTGTGTCTTCTTTAGTTAGTGCGCAAAAAGGAGAGAAGCCTCCTCATCTCTCTATCCTCTCTATTTTTCTCTCTCACTCAAAAAGGGCGGTATCACTTTTCTTATCTCTTTCTTTAGTTAGATGTTTCATTGAGTATTCTGCCACGAGTGATTGAGAATGAATGAATGAATGATAGTTTGAACGATGTGGACATTTGAATGATTGATTTTGTGATGCTTGAGTCTTGATGCGATGATAGTTTGAATGTACCACATTTCCAGGAAGAAAGAGCTGGCTGTACACGATGTTTGCTACAGGGAAATGGTGCAACAAAGGGCTTTCTTGAAATCAGGGCGGTACTTTAGTTTCAATTCCTTGTCTTGAGCATGAAGTAATATTTTTGGCCTTTTGAGTGTGTTTGACACTAAGTGTGGGGGAATTTGAACATTTGAACTTCTTATTTTGCATGTCCTCTTGTGCATTAGATAGATTCATGTTTATTTAATTAGTTTCCACTTGCTTTTAGAATTATGAGCATATAGAATTTAGGTTGCATTTAGGACCCCGATGCTCCAATGAATTGAGTTATGGCTTGGAATCTGCAATTGATTAATATGCATATGATCTTATAGGTGGTAGAACTTGTTTTTCAATGCTTCAAATAGAGATTTTGACCATGTGAGACTTTGTGCCTAAATTTTTCCAATGTATGAAAAATGAGTGATTTGATCTTTCTTGAGAGTATCTTGCTAAGTGTTCGAGCTAGAACTTGCTTGTCAGGAACCGTTGCGAACCTACATTTGTTGTATGTTAAGTCGGGACGATGATGGCAATTTTAGGATGAGCCTACTTCCCAAAATAGCCAACCTAAGCATTAATCCCATTAGATAAACCCCTTTGAGCCTGAGACCGAATTCTTTGTTCACCTATATCTTGAGCCAATCCTTTCTCTATACTACCTTTTTGTCCATGAAACATTTTGAGCATTTTTATTTTGGACATAGGTATAAAAAATAATAATAAGAATGTGGTGTGTTCAAATGTAGAAATTGGGGGACATTAAATGTTGTGCTATGTTAGAGGAGATCGGACAGTGAGAGTACATCCTTGAAAGTTTTGTTCCTTTATAACAAAAAGAAAAGAAAAGATTGGTATATGAAAGCAAGAAAAAGGCACTTGTATTTATTGTTTATGCCGGGATGTGTTTTGTTATTGTTAAAGGAGTTCATTTGTTGAAAGTGGTGTGTTAAAGAGAGCAAGTTTGGGTATTGTTATACTTTGCATGTATTAGTTGCTCCAATGCTTGTAAGCTCTAAATGTTTCATTTAAGCTCCACCAATGAGAGCCTTCAACCGAATTCCATCCTCACCAAACCAGGCCTCATTACAACCTTAATGAAAGACCATCTGAGTGGTAAGACATACAACCTTCCTTCGGGAGGTCGAGTAGAGGAGTTTTGGTTCACTTGCAAGCTTATGGATAGAAAACACTTGACAAGATCACTATACACACATGCACACCCAACTCAAATTCAGAGTGAAACACTAAGGGAGTGATCTAGTATTTTTGGCATTGAGAATGAATTTTTGTAGAACCTGTTAGATCATTTGCATATTTATTAATAATTGGTGCTGAGTTACAACTCAACTTCAGTGGGTATCGGTAGATTTGCATGTAGATAGAATTTGCTTGAGGACAAGCAAATGCTCAAGTGTGACTACAAATTAATATGATATAAAAATCTACCATACATGGTTTATTTCCCTTTCAATATAAAGAACCAAACTATCAGCAAAGAAAATTAGTACTCGTAATAAATAATTCCACCTAATAGGCTACTAATATAAAATATTCAATTCAAAAATAAATTTGAAAATAGAAACAAAAAACGGAAAAATAAAAATTAATGTCAAGATTAAGGAATTGAGTCTATGGAAAAATAAAAAAACTACATATACTCACATAACTCATCTTATTGAATCAATGCAATTGGTGGTATGATTGAAAATTGCAAATTGTCAGTTAAGCTCCCAACAACAACAAAGAGTCAAAAGGCAGGCTTAAGGAGTAGTGGGTAAGTGGCGGATAAGTGAATTATAATTATGATAGCTGCAAGTTAGTGTTTTGGTTAATTGTTGGACTAAATTAATTAATACAGTTTTTTTAGATTGGATTAATCAAGTAAGTCCAATTTAAAAATTAATTATCAATTTATTTATTAAATGAATTTTACATAATATATATAAACTTTTTTTAAAAAAATTATAATCACAATTAATGTATTAATAATACTAGTTAATTACAAAATTGTGGGGGGGCCATGGCCCACCCCACTCACAATGTGGCTCCGCCACTGAGTGTGGGGGTATTTGATGTGAGCATGATATGTCTTTACATAGCATGCATTTATAGGAGTTTTGAAGAATAATTGAGCAAAGTTTCTTCACAAATAATCATATTTTGGCAGGTTACCGCAAATCTGGGCTTAATTGTCAAATTGAAGAAACTTGGAGGTCAAAGCAAGCTTAAAGAAGAAAGTCTGCTGCTCCAGCCATGGCCAAGCCATCGCTGGAATCGACAGAGGGCACTCCAGCCATGGCTGGAATCGACAGAGAGCACCCCACCATGGCCTGGCGATGGCTGGAATAGACGGGGAGGATCGCAGCCAAGGCCCGGCCATAGCTGAGAACGCCACACAACTCCCCCAGCCATAACCTAGCCATGGCTGAGAGCCGAGATTTTCTTATCATCTCAGCCGTCCATCTAATTGAAAGGGGGTTTTAAATCATAAAGAGCTGAGAAGTGAAAAAGGGAGGTCAGTTCATTTTCGCAAAATACAATACAGAGAAGAGTTCGTGAGCAGCAAAGAAAGAAGAAGAACCTTCATCTTCTTCCTTCAACCCTAGAAGCAACCAAGCATCATTTCTTCATACTTTTTAGATTAGAGCTAGGATTTTCATCAGTTTTCTGAGTAGAACTCATTTCTTAGCTCGGATTTAGTTGATTCACCTTGCTTCATCTTCATTGGAGATTTGTTCATCCCACACTCATATTCACTCTGGAGCATGGGTTTCTTCTATTACTCTCTATTTATGCTTTCCATTATGATGAGTAGCTAATTTCACATTAACTCTTAGGAATTAGCAAAACTTGGATTATGGGTATGTGATATTTTTGATGAATGGATATTGTTGATGATTTATGTTTGTGTTTCTCTGAATTAATTGATTAAATACCTTGAGAGAGGATTAATCTTGGCATGATTAGACTTAGACATAAGCTAATTATGTTAGATCGTAGAGAAATGCATGTTAGGTTAATTATAGAATGAAGGTTCATAATTAACTAGGAGGAAAATTGATTAATTCACAATAAACTAGGATGCAAGACATTGTGGCTAGTTTATCTCTAAATACTCTTGAGAGAGGGGTTTAGACCCAATATATTTTCCTACATAAATCCGAACATTATCCATGAATGTTTATGAGCCATTTTATAATCCATGTACCTATGATCCAAGTGGAGCAAAAATTTCTAGGAGATAACTTCATTAATCGGTTAATTAATCTCATCCATCTCCATTTAGTCTAGTTTGATCACTTTAGTCCTTTTAACTTAGAATTAGCTAGTAATTGGAACACTTAGAATTAAAAGTCCATGTGGTTCGACCCGGTACTCCCGGATTTTATTACTTGCGACCACCGTACACTTGCGGTGAGCTCGTGTCACCATCCGATGTACCCTTGTTCGGGAAGCCCAAAGGGGAGGATTGATGGGTCACTTCGGAAGAGACAGTACATTAGCCACATTGAAGGAGCACTTCCATTGGCCGCACATAAAGAAGGATGTGGAGAGCTACTGCGCCAAATGGCTGCCTTGCCTTGCCGAATGAGTCCTACACCCACAACGCAAACAAAGGCCGAAGAGCTATCTCCTTCAAACCCGGAGAATGGGTGTGGTTGCACTTTTGGAAGGAGAGGTTACCGCAAGCTTGGAAGAACAAGCTAGTGCCCCAAGACAACGGACCCTTCCAAGTAGTCAAGAAGATAGGGGAGAATGCTTACGTCCTTAATATTCCTCAAGATCAATATGATGTCCGCATAACTTTTAATGCTTGTGATCTTTCTCCTTTTGAAGGTCCCAAAGGGCTGAATCTGAGGTCGGATTCCTTTCAAGAGGAGGATGATGAAGTCCACCCTACGAATGCAACTCTTGTCTCTTACGGAACATGTACTCCTAAAAATGCAACTCCCGCCTCCCGCAAAACATGGACTCCTACGAACGCAACACCTGCCTCTAGTAGAACATGGACTCCTACTGATATCCGAACATCGCAACTTCCTCCCAACGGAACATGGACACCCAATGCTCAAGACAACGACCTTCACAACGTTGCCTAACATGCAACTTCTTCCACCATCTCCTTGGATGAACATGCAAGAGTTTCAGATGGCTCCACATAGAAGTTGGCCGAACATGGCCATGTCTTGGTTGAACATGGCCATGTCCTAGCCAAAAAATGGCTCTGTTCTGGCCAAACATAGCCCCTCTCTCCCGAACGTGGCCTACTTCTGCAACACTCCAAGGTTGAACATTCTCCTCGGAAGAAACGTGAGGGCCAATTACTCGCACAAGAGCCAAGAAGGCCAAGGAAGCATTGGAGTCCACCATACGAACACACACCAACTTAGCGGAACATGGAGAGCAAAGAGCCAAACTTCTGCACTTAGCCGAACTCCATGTTCCTCCCTTATCCAAAGATGCTCCAATGGAACTCTCATGCTTCTCATTGTTTATCATCAACACCGAAGCCTACGCCTCTTCTTCCGGGGTGGACTTCTAGGCCAAGCCACTAGGCCCAAACACCAGACCCAGCTAGAATACTTAGAAACCAAGTTATTATTATCTTAGGAGGTTTCTTTCCTTTTAAGTACTTTTCTTATTTCTTGCTTTACTCCTCGTTTGACCTAATCGAAGGGTTAATTATTTAATCAGGGCCAGACTTAATCTCCTTTGAAAGGTTGAAGGCTCCTCACTTTATTCTCAAAACTCATGATATTGATAATACACTTTTGAGAGGTATTCTTCAACTTGGGCTCTCATTCGATTTCCTTCCCCAATTCTTGAGCACTCTTTGAGTGATTCAAGTCTGATATATCCAAGGAAGACGTCTCTCTAGGCATGTGGCTTTGGATCCATCATACATTCCTGGCAATATCACCTGGAACGTTAACCACAAAGGTTAGGGGTTCAAGCGGCCGAAAACCTATTCGCTCCTTCATGATCGATCAACACGCTCCTAAAAGTAGTCCAACAGATCTAAGGAATACATCATATATGCACCTCTTTTGCTATATGTACACCTCTTCATAAGTCTTGTTGTGTTGAATGAACATTGAACATGTGAATCGTATCATTGTAGATAACATGTAAGAATATAATTGCTGAGTTGAATAAGGACCTGAAATTGGATAGTGAAAAACTATTCAATTTTGCAACAAAAGGTCTAGTTCATATTGATTGAGCAAGACACGCTTGATGTGATTTGCAATGAGGTTGCACCTCCTGAAGAGGGTTGAAATGGTGATGCCTATGCCGCATACCAGAAAAAGAACAGCTTGTGTCGAGTCACTCTTCTCTCTACTATGATGGATGAGATAATGGTGGAATTCTCGGCTATTGAAAGTGCCAAGGGAATTTGGGACACTGTCAAGGCTAATTTTAGTGATGTTTCAATTCAGAAACAAAGGTCCAGGATCTTGAAGTTTGAGAACTATGTCAAGAGGCCAGATCACACCTTAAGCTCCACTTACGTGAGATGTCACGCATGATCCACCAATTGAAGGAAGTTGGACATGACCTCACTGATGAGCAACAAGTGCAAGCTATCATTACGTCCTTGCTTGATGAGGAGTGCTACATAATAAAGGTCAACTCACACCACAATCCTCAAATTAAGTCATTCGATGACATTGCCCACCATTTACTACATGAAGTGGAAGTAATGGACCTTAAAAATCACTCCAAGGCATTTGTTGTCCCCACTTCCTCCAACAAGAAAGGGGGGAGAATGGGAAGAGGAAGTTGTTTAGTAAAGGGTGGGAATAATGGCAATGGTAAAGGCAAGGATAAGGCTAATGGAAATGGTGGCGGAAATGGATCAAACTTGAAAAAGTTTAAGAAGAAAAGGGATGTTTTCAAGCTTAAGTGCTCCAATGGTGGTAAGAAGGGCAACTTAGTAAAGGATTGCAAGAATCATGTCATGGTATGTGTACCTTCTAATCATACTTCACTTGTACATGTTATGTCGTGTACTTTGCTAATTGAAAGTAATTCTTTGTGGATTGTAGATTCGGGAGCAAGAGACCACATAGCCCGAGACAAGTCTTGGTTTGTGGCATTCAAGATACTCCCAAGAGGTGTGAAGCATGTCTAGGTGGAAAACAATAAAGTATTAGATGTAGGTTGTATTGGGACTTGTAAAATCCCCATGTCTAATGGATATTTCATTTATCTTTTGGACACCCTTTATGTACCTGACATTTGTAGAAATTTGGTTTCTATAAGTAGCTTGTTGAAGTACAATTATAGCTTAACTTTTTCTAATAGTAGCATGCCTATTATGAAAATGATCAAGTTTTGTGTGAATGCTTAGTAAAACAACGGTTTATATGAACTTTGACCTAGCCAGACTAATAATACTTCATCTAGTTGTCATATGACCGAGGTCACAAATGAAATGACTTGGCATGAAAGGCTTAGACATATAGGTCAAGATAGGATGAATAAGTTGGCCAAATGTGGCTTACTTGGATCCTTGACCAATGTGAACTTGCCAAGTTGTCAATCATGCCTTGAAAGAAAGGCTACAAAGAAGCTATTTGGGCGAGCAACTAAAAGAGACGAAGTATTAAGTTTAGTGCATTCTGATTTATGTGGTCAAATGAGAGTGGTATCTAGAAATAATTTTAGATATTTCTTAACATTCATTGATGACTACTCAAGGTTCACCCATGTATTCTTACTCAAAAACAAGGTCGAAGCCTTATCATACTTTAAGAGGTATTTTAATTTAGCTAAGAACCAATTGGGTAAAACAATCAAGTCCTTAAGGATTGATTGAGGTGGAGTGTATAGCTCATTAGCATTTAAGTCATTTTGTGACTTGAAAAACATTTAAAGAGAGTTCACCCTTCCTTGGACTACAAAATAAAATGGAGTGTCCGAGAGAAAAAAGAACTCTAATGGATATGGTGAGGTCCATGATGGCGAAGGCCAATTTGGACACCACTTATTCGAGTGATGCATTGTTTTGTGCAGTGCATATACTCAATAGAGTGCCTACAATGAACATTGATACTTCCCCATATGAGTTATGGAAGAATAAGTCCCCTGAGTTTAGATACATGCATACTTGAGGTTGCTTAGCTTATGTGCATGTTCTGGATCACCATTTAGGAAAATTGGGTCCAAGATGGAAGCATTGTGCTTTCCTTGGATGTTGGACAAAATCTAGGGGTTATGCGACCATTGTACACTTACGGTGAGTCACTATCACTGCCTTAAGGATTTCTTCCAGTTCATTGATAAGTCGCAGTTCGGTTTTTTGGTATCGTTCTCTCGCTTATGGCTTCACCAAATGCTGCAAGATACTTGCTATTTTCATCCTCTAAATTAGCCACCTTACGTGTAAGGTAATTTACCTCATCAACAACTTAAAAGCATCACTTACAATTCTATGATTTTGACATCTAGCTAAAATATTCTTCCACGTCCCATCATCCGAGTTTGAACCTATCTTCTGAATGTAATCATATGTCACATCATGAAACCTCACATCATGAAACACAAACAAAGAGTATACAGCTTCTCTTGCATCCTCCTCATATGCATTCTCTATACTGCTTGTCTTGATCAGAACAGTATATCCAAACATATCCCCATGGTCGTTGATGGGGGTTAGCACATGGCCTAAATACGATTCCGTATGAAGCCTTTCGTGACAGCCATATGTAGGATCACCCAGCTTCATCACTTGGATATCTGCCAGGATCTCAACAAAGTTGCTTCGGAGTATGGCCATCTTCTGTAACAAATATACAAAGTTTTCAGTGTTCATGAACCCGTATAGAAAAAGAAATAAACCAAAATCTTTTTATGTAATATGCAATATTTTACTATGATTGTTACAACCCTTCGGGACTTTGGTTAGCAATGCGGGTTACTGAATGACCGTATACCTTCTCAAACTAAATGATTACCTCACAAGTCTATTGATGAGGTATATTTGTAAGGACATCAATATCGAAACCCTAATGTTAAGATGGGCTTTGGCCGGCCCATTGCACACCCTAAGTTTATTCGGTGGTCTACTTTTAAACCATATATGTAATGATAACAACATACTAAATTTCCAGTACTGACTGAAGTTAGAATAGTTGGTAAGCCTAACTTTTTTCACTCCTATGTAAGGCATAATATTATTTCACTCCAATGTAATGCATTTTACTTAAGTTATATGGTGTGCTCGTCTAAACAAACAAACCACTATAAAATGAAATAGTAGCATTAGGTCAATGATTTTGTCTATGCCACCATAAGAAAAGCTGAAATGCACTCCATCCTACGATACAGCATGTGCCACCGTCTTGGTTCCTCCCTGTTTCGAATGTATCACGTTCATTACCTGAAATCCTCTGGGTGATCTGTTGGCCGAAATTCAGCTGCCCTAAATCGGCTATGATGTAGTCTCTTTCAATAACCTGACTTTCAAAATACATAACACCAGAACTAAAGTTACATTGCTAGTGCATAAAACTTTCACACATTAAACCTGTTCATTGAGGGCTTCAACATTACTCTGAAGTCGTCGATTTTGATTTTCTAATGAGCTAATATGCATTCGCATCTGATGATTCTCCATTATAAGTGCTTCTATTTGCTCATGGAGCTGCATATATAAAGTCCAAGTATAATTCTCAATAGAGATTGGAGTGAATTCTTCGGAAATGGCGTGTTCAGACATATGACAATCTCTGTCACCCTCATTGTCTGACGACATTGTATAAACTTAGCATCATTGTCTGCATCAAAACACCTTTTAATATTTCTCGGTATGGATTGGAATTAAAATCGTAATCAATTTTGGAATGTCATCATTAATGCGTTTGATTTTAATTTGTTATCTATTATTCTATACTAATACAGGATCCTATCCCTAAATAGTAAAAACAACACAACGGTGCAATTTCGTTGCGCCACCTATGCTCCACATCAATGACATGTCAGCTTTGTCATTTTTTCCATCATTAATATCTCCATAATTCATGGACACACATTTGGTTATGGTGAATTCACCATAAATACGAAATATTAATGTATACCATTGATTGACATCTTATAGTCTAAAATCATTATAAAGTCGTGCAAAATTACTAATTGAGAGCATGTATAAGGAAATTTCCTGTTTTTAAAAATTCCACTTATTTTTTGAATGGTAGGGATCCGAAATTGGACTAAAATCATGAAGATTGTCATTAAAAGCTAAAAAATTCTTAAAACGTGCATCCCACAAAAGGGTTTTCTCAAATCCCTAATTTTCTACTCATTTCAGAGGCACTATTACTTTCTCTGCATATCCGACTTCCTCATTATCGTGGAACCAGACACCCAATTATCCCAATTATCAGTCGACCAATGATCCAAAATTGAGTTGTCTACCCATAAAAAGATACGAAGTAGGTTATCCAATCATACTGCGGTTCATTTGCCAACTATCGCTGTTAATTTCGTAGCTTTTTTGTTGGGTTGCAGGAGAACGACTATCGAACAGTTTAAGGCTCAGTGAATTTCCTAACAATTCCCAAAAGTACGCGTGTTTGCACT
Source organism: Stellera chamaejasme (assembly GCA_024586325.1). NCBI lineage: Eukaryota > Viridiplantae > Streptophyta > Magnoliopsida > Malvales > Thymelaeaceae > Stellera > Stellera chamaejasme. The sequence continues at coordinate 49,199,910 of CM044981.1, read as the reverse complement.
ATCCTGTGTGTATCTCATCCGACCAAGGTATGTTTTTATATATTTTAAACTGTATTTCCCACAAAATTTGCATATAGTCATTTCGCAAACATATAACCAATGTAAATTATTGTTATATGGTCAGTCTGCTTACGGGTTAGTTGATTTAAGTGATTTCATATCACAAATGTTGCAAGATAATTATATGGAATTCTTATATAATTTTTAAATTGTAAATATGGTGGAATATATTCTATATGTCCCTCCATGTGCATCGAACGTATTGTACAAATCTAATATTTAGATGAATAAAAATTACCTTTCTTTGTTACTCTCTCGTTGGTTGCCCATATGACACATACAATCAACCGGCCCAAATGTAATGTTCCATGCAAAAAATTAAAACAACATGGCTATTAGGTTGTACACACACAGACACGGGGAATGTACGATGTATCTGTTAAATGCACATAAGAGGGCATACACTTAGTAATTAATTATGAATTATAAGTAGTAGAATCAACAACAAAACAAATAATAAAGTACCTTTAAAACAAATAAATAATGTACCTTTAAAAGTGGTTATAAAAAATAGTAGATTTGTAGAGCAAAACAATAAACTCAAACACGGTATAAAAAAACGTGCCACTTTAGTTACGGTCCAATTTTTTTATACTACGGTTTTAATGTTTTTATCGTTCATAAAATTTACGTGTAATTCATGTTTTTATTCACATTCATTCTTAGTAATTGCAATGGAAAATTAAATTTCATTTTATTCAATTATATAAACGTGTGCATTTATGTGAAATGCCCAACATAAACTCAATTTATGTTGTAAGTAAAATTTAATAGTCACAAAAATCTATGTATATTATAAATTTAGAAAATTTGATGCCTGTCAAAAACATTTTCAATTATCCCGAGAAAATTACCGTAAACATGTATAAGTCATAAATCATTTTCCCTCCGTCTATGAAAGATTGCAACATTTATTTTGATAGTTTCACATGACTTAATATATTATTTTTTTGTTTTCATGAATAGACATTGAAAATCAAAATTTTCATATTTGTATCATAATTTGAAATCTAAATTTTCTAAATATATTTTTTCAGGATTTTTTTCAATGTTTATCTTTGTTAAAATTTGAGTCAAACACTGAATTTTGAAACAGTAAAGTCAAACACTACAATATTTGGCTGACATAGTGAGTATTAAATAACCCAACGCACTCAATTTTTATGTTGCATGAACATTTTACTTGCTTAGTTTTTTGCTTATTTGTTGTACTTATATATATAGTATTTATAAATAGTATACACACTATTTAGGGTGGTATATTACAATTAGCCCTTATGGACCCGAGAGAATTAAGAGCTCGACGATCTGAGATCCTACGTTCCCGTAGATCTGAGCCATTTATGTAAGACATCATGTTGGTGGTCGATACCAACACGATGAGTAATTAGACATAAAGGAACCGTGACGTCGTCGGGTATTCAAACTAGTTATGTAAATAAAGAATGATGGTAGATTTCAATCTTCATTATTATATACTACATTGTGACACAATCAGTATTCTGATTTAACGACATTTATGTATATTATTACATAGTATTACCACAATCGTATTTATTACAATTTATATTGTTTACTACATTGCTATCTTTGAGTTTCACGAAATTGGTATGCAAATAAATGTACTGATAAACATTGGATCATTAAAAATAGCTAGCATATATCGTATTATCTCAGAGTTGATAACACAACAACACATTTTATTGAGCAGTATCAATTGAAAGACAAAAAATAAAAAAGAGTTCAGTTCTCATTGTGCATCATTGAAAACATTCCATAAGGTTGATGACCAAATTGCACCCCCCGTCACCAGTGATGGATATGAGCCTTTTTGGGCGATGATGTCCTGTGATGTGAATGGGATTTGCAAACGCCGGGATGAAATTTGATGCAGACAACTCCTCAATAATTTCATCCCTGTCCTGAATCTACAGAATATATTAAAATGATATCAGACTAAATGAATCAATGTTATAATGACATGATGGTGTTTACCTGATCATGCAGGGAATCAATTTGTTCGCTGAGGTGCTGGATCTCAGCTATTAGGCAGCCAAGTGCTCTTTCTAACTTCTTATCTTACAAAAATTGCCTGCAAATTCTAAAACCTCAATATGTTGTTTGGTTTTTCTAAACTTTTCTAACGAACAAGCCAAAGTGTGGATCCACTGAACTAGATCGAAAAATGCAAATTTACCATCATTCTTTTAAGAAACCTAAATTTGCCACTTATCTTAGACATTGACAGCAGTTTCATGATTGCTCTGTTAATTATAACGGCCCTCCATTAATAAATCACATTGTACGCCCTTACACTTTTCACATGATACATTTAACAACCAAATTTTTATTTACTCTTAAACAAAAATACAATTTCCTACATTTAACCACCACTCAACGTCGTCGTTCTTCCATGACCGGAAGCTACTCTTTCATCACCTCTTCCTCAAATTTGCTTCAAAAAAATCGGCAATGAAGGATTTTACCAAAAAACAAAATAGGATTGAAGCGAGTTCCTAAGATTTTTGTAGCCTGACGGGTTCTACAATTTCTAGCCTTGGATGGAGGCGGAAACAGTGGGGATCAGCTCAACTGCGGCCGGCGGAGCTCCTGATAGTGGTGTCATGACCAATAGGGGCCTTGGTTGATGGATTTTTTCGAGTCGGGTAATCGGGTCAGAAAACAAAACGCGTTGTTTTTCGACAATTTCGGCGGCATCAGACGACGGGGAGGGCTTCTTTAGGTTGCTGGAAGAAGTAGATTTTTGGAATGGGTGATAGGGGAGTAGCTTCGGTCGTAGAAGAACGACGATGTTGAGTGGTATTTAATGAAGGAGATAGTGTTTTTGTTAACAAATAAAAATTTTGATGTTACCTGTATCATGTGAAAAATGTAATGGTGTAAAATGTAACTTATTAACAGAAGACCGTTATAATTAACGGAACAATCATAAGATTGCTCTTAATATCTAAAATAAGTGGTAAATTTAGACCTTTTAAAAAATGATAGTAAAGTTGTAATTTTCAACCTAGTTCAATGCTTTTTTTTTGCAATTGAGCTGATACAGAATAGGGTAAACTACAAAACCCCCCAAAAGGTTTAGTGAAATCTTCAGTTTGCCCTCTATATTTTAAAAAATCTTCAATTACCCTCTGAGGTTTTGTGAAATCTTCAGTTACCCCCTTGACCATTTGTGGCGTCAGTTGACTGTTAAAGATTTTAGACTAAATATACTCCAAAATAGTCAAGTGGCATCCTAATAGCTCATATGCATCCTTGCGACCTGAGCTCATTCATATTGCGTCGATGACCAGGCGATAACAACGGCTAGCAGGGGCGACCGGTTGGGAAGAGAGAAATTAGAGATCCAAAATATTAGGTTGGAGTGTTATGGTTAGAAATATTCGTGATAAGAAAAGTAGTTAAACCTAAAATTCTTAAAGGTCAACTAAACTAACAGAACCAATAGTCAAGGTCAAGGGGGTAACTAAAGATTTCACTAAACTTCAGCGGGTAACTGATCATTGTTGAAAATATAGGGGATAAATTGAAAATTTCACTAAACCTCGGCGGGTTTTTGTAGTTTACCCTACAGAATATCCGATCTAAGCTTGGACTTCCGGTGGAAGATGATAGCTGGCGTACGTGACCAGTGTGACCACCCATAAATCAAACCAACCAGATGAGCCAAGAAGCTGTAAATTTGATCAAGGAATTTGATTAAGGCGTCGACCGACGGCGATACGAGACTGCCGCCGCCGCCGCCCGACGCAGTAGCAGTGGCTGCTAAGATTCCGTTATCGGTATCCATCAGAAATGGCAGTAACATCTGCAGACGATACGGATTCGGCTCCCGCGTGGTTCAGTCCTCAAAGGTAATTCCCAAGTTCTCCATAGAACTCTCACCTATTGTAGTTTTTTGGACGGCTTACTGTGAAAGTCATATTAGAGTTTCAGTCCTGCTGAATTCAGAGAATAGGCTTTTTGTGTTAATTCGATGGGTTTTAGCTATGTCTTCTAATATTCATGTCTAGGGAAAAGATTTTCTGTTAATGTTTTGGGGAAATGCTGGTGTTGTGACAAAGGAGAAAAAGATGGTGATCGTGCTGTTTTCTTCCTGTAGGTTGCTTGCTATTTTTTGCGTGATTAACATGTTAAATTATGTCGATCGAGGAGCAATTGCGAGTAATGGTGTAAATGGTAGTCTCCAGGCTTGTGATGATAAGGGAATATGCACTGCCGGCAGTGGAATTCAGTAAGTTTTACTCCATGTTTAATTTGTTTGTGCTGTTGATTTGCTTGTTGAATTCCTCAGACCACTAAGATTATGATAAGGTGCTGGAATCTCAGAGCAACTTTTTCATGAGCTCTTTTTGGAGGCTTGTCACAGCTCGTTGGTTTAAGTTACTTACCAGGTGAAGCTTCTTGCAGGGGGGACTTTGAGTTGAATAATTTTGAAGATGGTGTTCTCTCATCTGCGTTTATGGTTGGCCTTCTTGTGTCCTCTCCAATATTTGCTTCTTTGGCAAAGAGGTGTGCATCTTCAATGCTGCTTAACTGTTCCCTAGCTAACCAATTTCTTCTTTTATCCCGTAATTGGGCTTTTTCCGGAAGAACTTTTGCATCCTTTTAATAGTTTGACATAATTCTTATATAGTCCTTTTTTATTCTCGGTTTTTTGGAGAAAAGAAAATGAAAAATAAACGTAACATGATGGTCGACAAAGCTCTGTACCGTATAGTTGACTGTCACATTAGCCAACCTCCACCTCTAAATTTCTCGACTTTCCATTTACTCCTACCTTAAGTTAAGAGGTTATGCTGCTGTAAGGTATTCAGTAAGAGACCTGAGATTCCATCGTTTTTAACTTATTCTCAAAAGCTGACACCGCCTCCCCGTCTGCATGCGTGGACCTGCTTTTGTGCTTGCATGGCCACATGACGGTGTTCTACTAAACTTTAATCTTTGGAAGGCTCAATTTTTTACTGTGAATAACTGATATTCATGTCCTACGAATTTGTAGTAATTTGATTTGTTGCATGTCGCTGCTGCAGCCACAATCCTTTTAGGCTTATTGGAGTTGGATTATCAGTTTGGACCTTTGCGACAGCTGGTTGTGGTTTTTCATTTGATTTCTGGTCTATTGCTATATGTCGCATGTAAGTGTTAGACTAGGGTGTTTTAATGGCTGAATTGGACACATCTTTCTTTATTCTGTTTATTTATTTATTTATTCATTTGTATGCCATTGCTAATTTTGATTTGGGCTGTCATATTAGGTTAGTTGGTGTTGGAGAAGCCTCTTTCATAAGCCTTGCGGCTCCATTTATAGATGATAATGCACCTCCTCCTCAGGTTTTAATTTGGTTTTCTATTTTATTTTTTATAGACATTTGATCTTCTATATTATGTCAATACAAGTGTCAAACTTTTCTTTATCATAATCTAAATTGCAGAAAACAGTTTGGCTAGCGGTATTTTATATGTGCATACCAACTGGAGTTGCTCTTGGATATGTGTATGGCGGAGTTGTAAGTTCAGATTAATCTTATTTTGCTTCATCGAGTGTCACTTCTTTAGTAAGTGTGGCTTTGGGAAACTTCCATTATTGAATTATAACATTGAGAACATGTATGAGTTGCAAATCGCCACGTTTAAATTGCTAGGTCTATTATGCTGATTATAATTAATTAATCAATTATGGTCATATATGTCAACCTGATTCCTAAGTCTTGAAATTTATGATGTGCTATTTTTTTCACCTTGCCGCTGCATCTTTTTCAGACTAAGGCTGACAAGTTTTTTCATTCGAAATGTTTTCTCTATTCCAGAATATCCGTTCTGAAGATTTGAACAAGATTAGTACCAGCCTGACCTCATTTATGCTTAGAAATATTGTCCTCTAAAATTTAATGGTGGTATCTGCTTTATGATAAACGTAATGTGTTTAAAAAATTATTTTACTACTATAATTTTTGTCCTCTAAAACAACTGTTTTTCACCAAAAGAACTTAAAAAGTGGTTTGGGGTTGCTTGAAATGTAGGGTTCAGTTGGTATAGAAGTCAATCAAGTAATCTCACATATCAATAAGAACACCAATCAACTTGTATAAATCCCAGCCAATGCAGAACTTAGTGTAGAACTCTTGCTACTCTTGTTTCTTTACTGCAGCACGACTGATTAAATTGCCCAGATTCATGTCTGTTATTACAGGTTGGGAGCTACCTCAATTGGCGCTATGCATTCTGGGGGGAGGCATTATTGATGCTTCCATTTGCAGTCTTTGGTTTTGTAATGAAACCTCTTCAGCTGAAAGGTTATTGTTTCTAAAACTATTATCACCATCATCATAGTCTTGCTATTGTTTTAGTATTGAATTCAGTTATACGAATGGATTTATTTTTAATACAGTGAGCTATGAACTGTAGGGTTTGCTCCCATTGAATCAAACAAGAAACCTACAGGAAGTTTTTCTGCCCAAAATGAATGTAAGTATTTATTTGAATTATTGCTCTGGCATTCAACTGCTTCAGGTAAGCAGAGGGCGAAATTCTGTTTTCTGTAATAATTGCTTAATGTTGGTTCATTGGTGATAAATAACATTTGTTTTCTGATTGCACTCTCTCTTTAAGCCAAATTCTTTGCACCATTAACTTGTCAGCTATGATTTTGAATTTTTTTTAGCTAACACTGGGAAACCTTTATACACAAATCATAAATGGAAATATGTACTTTCTATAAAACGCACATTTGCACGTGTGCATGCACACACACACACACATTTCAACTAATATAAGATATAAGTAATATAAAGCCAACTTTGGCAAAAAAGTCAAACTGCTTTGAAGAAAATGGAACGGAGGGAGTAGTTCTTTGGGTGCATTTGGAGGGTTGATTAGGATCAGTTTGGGAAGCTATTTTAGCTTTGCATTACTTTTTAATCATGAAACTAGAAGATAAAATTAACTTACCGGCAAGCTATATTGTTTAAACTACGTGTGTGTCTAGATAGAAGGAAAAACAGTTTTGTGGGAAAAAAGTGGTGTATTTGAAACTTCACGTGAATTATGTGAGAGGAAAAGATTGGAGGAGACTGATGTGATAGGAGGTTTTTTTTCTTTCCTACGAACACGCCGCCCTACATCACAAGTGGCTTGGCTCTATGGATGAATTATTGATTTTAAATTCTTTGCATAAAGTAAATCATTATCGTTAAATTGGTTAAATAACTTTAAATTTGAAATATTTTATTTCTTCTCAAGCGTCTTAGTTCATCCTAACTGCAGAGTGGTTCACATTCAATCAAAAAAATTCAATAAAAAAAAACCTACATCACACATGGTTTGGTTCTGTGGATGTTTCTAACTTATTTGCATTTTAGACGCTTATATGCCCTAATTGGTTGATCAGCTTTAGGTTTACGGTGTTTATTTCTTGTTAAGCATCTGATTCATCCGAACTGCAGATTTTCAATCTTCAAACACCCATGGTGATATGCCTATTGGAGAAGGTGGTCTTAATAGTGAGGGCTGGGGTAGAGCTTCAAAGTATGTTTGCTCCTGGTTCTATATTTGCGCCGTTTTACGGTGATTGTTCATTAGTTTTGTTTTTATCTTTTTTTCTGAAAAAGAAAAAGATGTCTCAGATCAATAATCAAATAACAAGTTAAGTATTGACCTATTGGTTAAAGCTCCAAAGTTGTTCGCTGAGGTCCAAAGTTCAACTTCTCACTCTCACATGTGCTCTTCCCGACCCCTCCAAAAATAGGAAATGACTTATAAAATACCAGTTTATTTGTCATGCGGACTTTTATGTTACGGTCATGTGAGACTAGATAAATTATACAAAGAAAAAAAAACAAAAGAAAACCATAAGAAGGAGAAGTAGGACAAATCGAGTACTGTCTTATTCAGCACGAATTCTTGTACTGGCTCTTATAGATTCTTCATGCTCACTCCGTCTCACTCTAATCATTACATATTTTTTCCAGCATCTATCTATGAATTGTTTTCATCAACATTTTGATATATGATGTCAAATAACTTATATGCATCTGGTAAATCAATGTCTGTAGTTTCAAAAAAAATCAATTTTTTTAGGAAAAAATTAAGTACAACACAGGATCGAATGTCAAATGTAATGTGATAAAAGTGGGACAGAGTGAGTAGTAATTAAAGAATTTATTATTATAGGCTTTGGTGGCTGTAATTAGAGTGCAAGTCTGCTCTCATCATCAGTTGTGCTCTGTTGCTAATGATTTGCCTAATGGTTTTGGCAGGTCAAACATCATGGATCAGCTTTCTCGATTTGCGAAAGATATGAGAGTACTTTTGTTGGATAAAGTATATGTTACAAACGTTTTAGGTATCTCTTCCTTCAAATCATAAAGTGCATGTTTGCTTTGTCTTTTTGTTGGCCTTTTGGTGAAATCCTAAAGTCACTTTATCTGGCAGGTTACATATTCTACAACTTTGTTATAGGAGCATATTCGTACTGGGGACCTAAAGCAGGCTATAATATTTACCAAATGGTATTTCTGATATTTTTAGTTTACTTAGTTTGGTGGTCATATTATAGCTATTTTATCTCTCTGCTTCCTAACCTATTACATTTGATTAAAATTCATAAACTCGGCCAATATTTCTGATCTTCCAATTAACTTGCATTGACGTTCTTGACAGAGCAATGCTGATATGTTATTTGGAGGTGTAACAATTGTATGTGGTATCTGCGGTACAATAGCTGGAGGCCTAATTCTAGATCGCATGACTGCTACAGTTTCTAATGCTTTCAAGGTGATTTACTTTTAATTTTGAACCGCCCTCCAAGTTAATTGTTTAACCATTGATCCCAACACTGGTAATATGATAATATTGCCAATCCATACAGTGTATTTGGTTTGTTTCTGGTCTTTTCCTTTAACACTCAGAATCAATTCGATTTTGAAAGAAAAAGATCACAAGCCAGCTATATGTTTGTTTTGCATTAATTTATTCTCTGGAAAATATTTGTCATTCAGGCTAATCACTGTCCAAATTAGTTACTATGTGATTGGCTAAACTGCTATTTAGCACCATGGACATTGTTGAGTCAGTCACTTATGGCCCTAATCATAACTTGAACAAAAACAAATTCCTGAACTTGCCCCTCCATCCCAAAGAGAATGTCTTGTTTCGTTATCATTATTTAATCCTATGATTTTTTTCTTCATTACTTTGATATATAAAGTCAAATATATATTGTTTTAAGATCTTTTTTTTTTTTGAAAAATTCTAACAATAATTGAGTCAAATAGACAAATACAATACAAAATGTCAAACGCTACAGTCATTTTGAGATGGAGTATTCAGCTTGGCCTTTAGGTCTTGACCTGATGCCAGCCCCATTAAATTTTTAACAGAATAGTGACCTTATTGTAACTCTTACAAGGTTTACAACTTGAAAATTAAAATAATTGAATTTATACACTTGATTGTCATGATAAATACCATGTCCTCTTCAATCTTTTAATTTGGTCGTATATATCCAAAATTTTCAGATCTAACAAAAAATAATCTTCATTCTACAACAACTGAGCCTTAATCTCAAATAGTTGGGATCAGTTACATGAATCCTATGTCTCCATTCTACTTGGTTTGTAAATAAATCATTCTCATCCTGATAATTCTTCCGGATCACCACCTCCCTCTGCCGTTTGGATCACACCATCTCCTTTGTGAGGTGCTCACCACCTTGTATAAGTATCAATAAAAATTTCTATCACCAGTCAACTATAGGATCTTATTTAAATGTGATGGACACATGCAAAAATAAAACGTGTAAATTATATTGAAGTTTGGATATAGAAATATGCACTAGAATTTGAACTTGTAAAATTCAAGGTCAATTTGCATCATTTGAAAGGTTACCTATGTAAATAAAATAGCCATGATGCAATGCTTACTTTTTTGGCACCATTTGTTTTATTGTACATCAGTCTGAAAACGCAATAGTATTTGTTATAAGAGCTTCTAACGTGTTCTGTTGCTACAGATTCTTGCTGCTGCAACATTTCTTGGTGCCGTGTTTTGTTTCAGTGCCTTCTGTTTAAAGAGCTTGTATGGGTTCCTAGCTCTGTTTGCTGTTGGTGAATTGCTTGTTTTTGCAACACAGGTATATGGAATGAAACTTGAGCAATCTGTTCTCGTTTCTTTATGTTAATGCTTAAAGGGACTCATTTTGTTTTGTCTTTTCTTAATAAAGGTATATGTCGTTTTCCAAACTGTCCGCAGCCACAGAAATCTTGACTCTTTTTCTTTCCCCCGTATGATATAATTGAGAACTTGCACCATTCACTAATCTTGACTTCATCATTATTTGTATCAGCACTCAGCAACGTCATTGAGTAATTATTTCTACATATTCACGCTACAATGCAACATTTGCAGGCTCCAGTTAATTATGTGTGTCTTCATTGTGTCAAACCAAGTTTGAGACCGTTGTCCATGGCAATTTCAACCGTCTCAATCCACATCTTTGGTGATGTGCCTTCGTCACCCCTTGTTGGAGTCCTGCAGGTGTGTTTGGAAGTACTCTTAATTGGTATATGTTTGTTGTCATTGGTCACTTGCTATGGATGTAATAGACTCCTTGTTTGTGGTTATCCATAGGATTATGTTAACAATTGGAGGGAGACAGCGCTTGTCCTGACATCTATTTTCTTTCTTGCTGCTGGAGTTTGGTTTACAGGTAAGTGAGACAATTTTTAGTAGTTTTTTGAGAAATCTAGAAATTCATAGTTTTAAATTGCGGAAGATATATCCTCCTGCACCATGATAGTTGCCAGTTTGAGTTTCTGAATTCGAGTTTGAGTTTGTAATTCTCAGTAAATTACACAATTACACATAAAGTCATAGATATACAGATTAGATGCAAATATTAGGTTGACATCCTGCAGTTTTGGGACATTATCTTTCATTTTTTTGAACAATTATTCGTACATGGAATCAAAGATTACTTTCAAAATATCAGTAGGCGACAGTTATTACGGGCAGAGGAGTATGTTATTGATGTGAAGATTGTTTGAATTCAGACATACAAAACTATACTCAATTGTGGACTGCAAACCAACCAGTGTAGGTTTACGGGTTTTGAAGTTTATCTGGGTATATTAGCTAGCGTTTCTGGTTTGTTCTTAACCAAGGATATTAAGAATCTCAAAAAGTTTGTATTATACAGTTATGCTTCATTTTAGAATTATTCGCCTCTTCTCCAATCTGCTGTGCCAAACTAAGTCTTTCCATTAATTATATATCCTTTCCATGTGTACGCTTCCCATTTCAAAGTGTTCCTTAAGAATGCTTAAATGTAATTATACTTTTGACTAAGCAGTAATCTCAAACCAACGGGATAAGGGCCTTTTAGGCTTAATACTTAAACGTCTTATCAAGTTAGGTCTCAAGCTTTCTGGTTTAATCCCCCGCCCTGAGAAAAATGTTACATTTTTCTTTTAGGGATTTCCTTTTTGTTCCATTTCCTCTTTAGGAAACCCTAACATACTTATTTTACTTTGTACACTCACTTCCCTTCTGTTTTAATACTTACTCTTCTCTTTTAAATGCTTATCTTACCTTTTTATCCCACTTTCGACTTTTACCTTAATCTCATTGTCCAGAGAAATGCAATGCTTTTTTTTGGAGATGGAGAGATGACCATATAAGGCCCAAATGTTTTAAAACACTGCATTGTTAGACCTTTAACACCAATAAAATGCCTAAGGTTAAAACCTGAAACTTTTTTACATTTAGTCTGTGTTCTCCCCCCCCCCCCCAAAAAAAAAAAAAAAACCCAAACCGATCGAATCAATTTTTCCTCTCACAAACTTCAAATCATTATTCAGAAATTTCCACTTTCCTCCATAGAAATTCCCAAAAGAACGCACCCTTAATCGAGGCTTCAAACTTTTGGTTATTCTAACAATTTTTAACAGAAGGCTGTACATGGTAAAACACAAAGGTTGAGGCCTAACTTGTCATATCGTAAAATGTTCCAAGGACTTAGAAAGCCCTTTTCACCAGACAAATGTACCTAAGATCCTTGCAGCAGAAAGGTCTTTTCGGATTCCCGGAAAGCAAAAAAACAAACGGGAGATTATAATTGTCACTTGATAGCCCTCACTGAACCAAAACCTTTGTCTTAGTAATAATATTTCAGTCTCTGATATGACCTTGAGACCTTTTTTGCAGCAAACTCTGATGTGTTTTGACAAGGGCTTTTCCATTTCTGTGCTGTACCAGGTGTATTCTTGAATAGTGTAGACATGTCTGATGATGAAGGGAATAGCACAATACCTGACACACAGCCTTTACTGGGTAGGAAGCTGGATGGGAATGGTGCCAGAATATAACGTTGTCTTAAAAGTGTGAATTGTAAATAAAAATCCTTAGGATTGTTAGCTCTTTGATGTTACAAAAGTGGGCAAATCATCGGTTTCTTGGCTACCAAACGGCGTTAAGAAGGTACCGGAGAACGTTGGAGTACCTCATCTGCCTATTATCTTTCAACCATCTCTATGCTGCTTCAGTACGATTAACAAGGTTACAGGTTTTCTCGGTCAACCCGGGGAAGGGTGAGAAGGAAGGAGAAGGGATTGAAGGGGAACAGAAGTCTCCAATCTCATCTGTATCTCACACGATCACCATGGATTGTATCTCACACGATCACCATGGATTGTAAAGACTGCCTATGTTGAGGTAAATTTATTTTAAAGGATTTGCAGTTCATTGTGTATAAGTTCGATATGTTATGTATGTTGATATGGTGGATTTGCTGTAAGATGAGATTGAGGATTCACACATGCTCTCTCTCTCTCTCTCTCTCTCTCTCTCTCTCTCAGCCTGTATTCCCTTTGTAAGCATTAACATTGTGTTTGAAGGTAGTTGCTGATGTATTAAAGCTTTGTACTAAAACCTAACTAGAATCTGGAATAGTTTAAATGATTTCTGTTCTACAAAATCATGTGGCGCAGCTTGATTATCTGTTGGATCATGTGGCATAGCTTGGTTTTGTGGTTCGGCTCCGTTGTGTTTGGTTCGGGTATCAGAGATTTTCTTTGACAAGGAGAGATAGAAATCAATTAGCGTTAACTCAATATAGTAAAATCTATTTTACTTGTACGGCGAAGATGGTATCATGGGATGAATGAAGACAAAATGATATTCTTGTTGTGACTTTATTGTCATAATCTGTAAACTTTTGGTATTAGACGTTTCTGGATGATCTTCTATCTTCTGTTATGTTAGTATAAACTCTTTCCATTCCATCTTGATTGTAAATATTCCTTCACAAAATGTACTCCCTCTCCTATATGATACATTTGATAGGGCACAGAAATTAAGAAATGTTAACTGCAGGGCAATAAGATAATGTAGACTTATAAGACAAAAGTAGTTTTTTGGTGTGGGAAAGGAAAAAGATGGTAATAAGATGAAGTTGGTATAAAAAAATTCTTTTTAAAAAATGTATCAATTTGCTAAGACAATCTGAAAAGAAAAACGTATCCTGCTGGAATTGAGGAGTACATGAAACCAGGATGGGATAGGTGTCACAATCTTTAAGAGGGTTCACTGTTTTCTCTCCCTTTTTATTCTTGATACTTTGAGAACTTCCAATGCAACAGTACCTTGGTCTTGAGTGCTAGTGCAAGTTAATCTATTTTCTACAAATGCAGAACCTTAGAAGCTTTATCATCCTGCAGTCGTTCTTCTATAATGGTGTGTTTTTTTCAACCATTTTTGCACCAAAACAACTATTTGAAAATGGGGGTAAATTTTTGAGAAAAAGTTTTTGAAGTAGTGTAAATTTATTTATTTATTTATTTATTGGTGGTATGTAGAACACAAGTGTTCTTAAAAAAAAGCTTCCAAAAAAATGTCAAATGGGAAACGCAAGTTAGATTTCTTCTCTTTCTTTTTTTCGTTGTAAATACATGCTCACTTTATGACATCCAGGAAACAAATATCCCTTAGCGTAGGGAAATGGATGTGTTTTAACATTTTTAAATCGTCTTTGACTAGAAAAATGGATGTGTTAACAGGTTGATTCTGCAATATCAAGTTTGTAATGGAATATGACTAGAGCAATTATCTCAACTCATCGTCGTCTCATGATACTTTTCATGAAAGTGAAAATCTATGATGATACGGTTTGAAATTTCATCTTATTATTCCTTCGAAATAAGGTTGTGTCAGGAAGAGCATGATGATGATTTGACTCGAAAAATCTTTTTTTTTTTATTGATGGAAAATGATTTGGACACAAAAGAATCATGGAATGTAAGTCCTATCACTTGCGAAGCACGAAACCAGGATAACTGGTCTTAAATAGCCTTAATATATGAGCCTCCAGCACAACAGATTGAACGACTTAGCTGGCTTGCATCATTTTCAAAGATTGCACACTCAAACTCCTGCATGCCCTAGTGCCATCTGAACTCCTGCATTAAGCGCAGCCATCCCATGCTCTAGTGCCAGTCACTGGCACTAATAAGTTCACTTTTATGATTGCGGATCGCCACTCACCGTTGCATCCACATTCACCTTCACAAGACCATGAAGTTGTCGCTGCCATCTAGATTCAATGCCCATGGATAAAAATATCTTTCAATAAAAATATTTTTATTAAGAACAGAAAAGTTATTACACATTATCTCAAAAGAGAATTTTTGGTAAGACTCTATCAACCGGTAATGAAGATGAAAATCTTCCCAATCACCTGATGAACTCTCCTGCTCCTCCCTTAAAACACCTAAAAACCTAAATATGGCACCAAAGTTTTTCAGTCAAGCAATAGTGATACGTTTCTTAAAAAGAAAACATTTTCATACCAACTTTACCTTACGCCCTCCACATTTCTTAATCTATGTGCCCAGTCAAATGTATCAGTTTATGGGGGGGATTAAAAACAAAACAAAACCTAGAAAAACGTACCTTTGATGGAGATGGAAACAGCGAGAAGAACAAGCGGCATAGATTCGATGATGAGAAGATGAAGGCGGCGGTGGTCTAGGGTTTGGGGGCGGAGAAGATGAAGCAGAGGAGAGGGGAGAGACGATTTGTGAGAAAAGGTAGCTGGTAACGCGTTTTTAATTTGAGGTAGCTGGTAACGCCCTAGGGCGTTACTTAGGCATTACTTCAGTCAGCTTTAATTTGAACCAGATTAATGCCCGGGAATCGAAAAGGTGACGGTAGCGCCCCACAGTAACGCCTTGGGCGCTACGACGATTTTCGGTCCCACAGTAACGCACAAAGGCATTACTAGGGCGCTACTAACTCTGACAGACTCTGACCGGTAGCGCCCTTCGTAATGCCTTGGGCGCTACGACGATTTTCGGCCCCACAATAACGCCTGGGGCGCTACTCCGTGCATTACGACATAAAATGCAACTACGTAGTGTTAGGATCGTATGTTTTGATTGATAGATAAGATATGTATAAGTAGAGAAATTTGAGGAAAATATTATTTTATATTAAAATGATAGATTTAAGGTTGTTAAATGTATTGAAAATGAGAAAGTTGGAAAAAAAAATTTGAGAAATTTTTTTGCTGAACTGACCCTAAGTTATTAAAAGAAAGGGGAACTGGAGCACACTTTTAGTATGAGAATACGACTGCTTACCATTGTCTTAACCAATTCAGGCTCCAGAACTTTTAACCTTTTCTTGCCCACTTTGTTTTGTCATTTTCTCTTTCTGCTATCTAAATCAGCGGAAGAGATCAATAAGTAATCTTCAGTGCTTGAATTGGATTTACAGACCATGTACAGTCTAGATTGCACCTCTAAAATTTTAGAGCAAGGTGTGGAAAGTGTTGGAATTCTCTTTATATATGGGATTATTAATAATCTGATTTGTTAAAGTAATGGCTGGGTTTAGTAGTTTCTTGGTTGCTTGTTTGTTAAACTGTCCATTTAGCTTAGGATTTTCTAGTACTTAGTTTCTCATATTGCATTTTCAAGTTTGCTTGATTTTTCATGTTTTATGAATCGTTGAATACAGGCAAAAGTATGTCTTCTTTTAGTTAAGCTGTAATTTGGGTAGTTTAACTTGTGAGTGCTTAACTTCTACCGTGACTTTATCATTTCTTCTTAATTTATGTTTTACGCTTACTACCTCTGGACTGCCTTTCCATACCTTAATTTGCTGTCCACTTTGTTCCTTGATTCTTGGTACCCATTAAAAGTTCTTTCCTTGTTAAACTGGTAGTAAAATCCATGATACTTTAAGGTTCATGCTTCTTGTTACCTGTTGTCTTTCCTTATTAATTATTGACATTTAAGAGCCTTCTATTTATTTTATACTAAACATTTAAGATTTAATAGATTAAATGTTAAAACAAGAAAAAAAAGATATGAGATATAATAACTTGTGCAAATAGGGGGTGCGCTATCAAAAGACTGTCGGCTCATGGCAACTTCTTTGTCGTGCCCAGTAACGCCAAGTAACGCACTGTTCAGAAAGTAACGGCTCAAATCATTACCGCCGTAGTAACGCCATCGATGCGTTACCCAGTCAGAATGTTTAGTAGCGCATTTGACGTTACAAGACCCCTTCCAGATACGTAGTGCAAATTTCCCAAAATATTTTTCCTAAACCACTGAACTGAAAGACTTGAGTGGCCCTGAAGCAATTGGTCAACTACTTCTAATGGCCTTTTGTGCATAAAAGATAATCATTCGAAGGCGGCAAAAGTTGAAAAGGGACCTTAAAATTGAAAAATAGGAGTATCAATCTAAAGACCATTGCGGAAAAAGGACCTTAAAAAATGAGCAATTAGGAGACAACCTTTTTCAATAGTAATCGATTATAGCCCCCACTATTTTAACTGAAGCTTTGAGATTCGACTTTTGTATTATTTCCTTGTACTGAAATCTTTGCACCGTTTTTTAACTTGAAATTCATGTTTGATACTAAATGTTTTCTGAATTTTATTCATTTTTAAATTTAATGAAATGTTTCATGATCATCATAATAGCTATCACCTGCTTTATTTTAATAACTTCTGAATTTATCCATTTTTAATTTAATGTAATGATTTACCATCATCATAATTATCACCATTTAGTAAAATAACTAAGGAATACATAAGTTAATTGCGAGAAGCTTTGTAACTTCTGAATTTATCCACTTTTAATTTAATGTAATGATTTACTATCATCATAATTATCACCATTTAGTAAAATAACTAAGGAATACATAAGTTAATTACGAGAAGCTTTGTAATATTACATATAGAATATTGGTCCATTTTTTCATAGTAATTAGAGCATCTTTAATAACTTCTCTATTTTTCTTAATATGGTCAAATTTAGAGAATTTTGAGTATTATTTTGGTACAACGACTTCCACATATTCCAAAAATATGGAAGGGAGAGTTTCGCTATTTTCACACCAGATATTTGGCGAAGCTCTACCTACCTGCCTTCCGTCAATGTTATTTATCACCCGGGTGAATTTTCACCCAGAGCACTTGAAAAATTAGAGATGGATATGTAATTGTTCAGTTAGTTAGGTTTGAGCCTCTAGATTACTTTGTAACTGAACCATTTGGGCTAGTAGCTGAAATATCACCTAGGTGGTGATTAACAGAGTTGATTAGCTAGACCCAACTAATGAATTTGGAGGACCAAATTATTAGCAGGATCGTTTTATTTTTTGCCCGTTGAAATCAAAACGACGTTGTTTCGTGTATGTTTTGGGTTTGGCTTCCATTTAGTCAGTAACACATACCTTTATAATAATTTATAAACACGAAAAGTGTTGAATTGAATATATCAAAAAAATCATTTGGAAAGGTGAAGGGGTTAGGGAAGAAAAGAGCATTAGAGAACTTTTTTAATGATGAATATTTAGGACCTGGTAATCGCCTATGGTACATTTTATGTCTAAAAATTGGTCAATTGAAAAGTCGAAAGACCGGAGCTTCAACAATGGTGAAGCTAAAATACCTAAACTTTTTCATTGATGAAGCTTGAGGAGCTAGATGTTGTCATAGATGAAGCTGAAGGACCTAAAATGCAAAGCTAGTGGGGCATATTTTAACATTTAACTTTTCATTGAGATTAAAATACGAAAGTTATTCTCAAGTTCACATACATTCTCAATTTAAGTGAAGGAACAGATCCGGATGGAGTACGTATTTGAAAGCAAAGCTAGTGGAGCATATCTTAAAGAGCTTTAAAGGGTGTGGATTTTGAGAGCTCCCAAGGTGTCACATCATTTGGTGTGTTTTGAGAATAACCACGTCTTTTTTTAACAAAGAAGACTTATTTTATTAATGAGAACTCATTACAAAATAAATCGAGTACGATGAACTAAACTACCTAGAAAATGTACATATAAACCAGCCCATTAAAAGGGAAATCTTCACATAAGTAAAATTACTATGAAAAGCCAAAACCGCCAAGGCTAAGCTCACTTGTACTGGCCTCAAAAGGCTTATAAGAAAACTCATGATGACAGTCATTACCACTATGATAGTAAAAACATTTGGAATCTTGCTCCAGGTACCCCTGAACGGTGCCGATGCACCACAATGGGCTAAAAAGAGCACTAGCCATAGTAGTAATGATAAATGCAGCAACCTACTTCTGTAGCTACTAGCAAACAAAATAAAAACTAAGTAGAACTGAAACAAGACTAAAAAGTTCCTAACAACTGGACGAAAATTACCCGGAACTAAAGTACCTGAAGCATAAAGAAAAAGTCAAACTCCAGAGAAAGACCACCCACAGCTAACCCTGGGAGCCCAATACCCCGCCAGCCTGGAACCTAGAAGTTCATGGCTCCAAGCAGGGCGAGCATTAGCTCAGCCCTGCCGGTTCAGATAATCCTTCTAAACCCACTCCATCAAACACTACGTGGGGAGGACCATTCTCACTGCGGCCGTTACTGCGGTTACGGCGGTAGTGAACGACTCCCCGCAGTGAACGAACTGCGCGACGGTGGCAGTTCGCTTTACTGCGGCCATAACCACAGTGAGTCCGCAGTAAGCCCTCGTGGACCACGTGCCCTACCTACCACCATCCCTACTGCGGCCACATACTGCGGAAGTGGCCGCAGTAGACTCTTCTATATATACACCCTCTTCCTTCCAATTCATTCCGCACTTCGCAAAATCTCTCCTCTCTAAACTTCAACTCACTCCGCACTTCGCAAAATCTCTCCTCTCTAAACTTCAACTTCAGGTGGAAGCTGCGGTACCTTCGATTTTAGGTGTACTACTGAGGTAATAAATATTTTATGTATTTGTTTATAGTTACATAGTTTTTCATTTAATTCAATTTAAGTTATGTGTTGGTAATTTTATTTTCTTTTTAAGTAATTTAATTAAATTAGCTGAGCCGTAGTTCCTGTCTATGAAAACTTGTAAGAATATATTTTTACAATTTATTTCATTATTTTTTGAATAACGGTGTAAAATAATATTTTGTACAGAGTATTCATGGATTGTCCAAGTTGGACAGTTTGTAAAAGTTTACTATCGGTGTATTAAACTTTTATGGTTATGTATGTAAAACTGAGCGGATTACATAAGTTTCGGTCGCATTTTAGTCTTGTTCCACGTTATACATGTTCTGGGAGTAATATTTCAGAGAAATGGTATAGTGTGGAACTAAGGCGAAATGCTGCCGAAATTTATGTAATTACAGTTTTACGTACGCAACGATAAAAGTTTCTTCACTAATAGTACTTTTATGAACAGGATAGGACCCATGCACCCTGGATTAGGCGAAAATGATATGTGAATATTTATATATGAATGTATGTGCAGTATTAATTACGTACTTTTTTGTTTGGTTACTGTAATATATAATTAATTGTCATGTTCGTTATTGATTTTATTGATGAATGGATGATCATAGGAAAGACCGTAAATGGACGAAGGATGTGATTGGATGTATCGGCGCTTTGAGGAAGGGACTCGCTATATAAGTGAAAGATTTTGGACCGGGCTTCAGGAATTCTTGGATTATGCTTTTTTTTGTTGCTAAATCGAATGGAGAAGAACTGGTGAAATGCCCGTGTAAAATTTGTAAGAATAGATACTATTATGATCGAATTACAGTTGGCAATCATTTACTATTAGACGGATTTAAACCCAATTATCATGTGTGGGATTGTCATGGTAAACGACATGAGATCAATCCATGTGTTTACCGAGGTTATTGATTTGACGAATTAGCGTCGACATCATCAAATCGCGCAAGTACGAGTACTGCAATACATAATTCTTCTAAGGGTAGCCAAGAACGGCCGGCTTACGAAGAAATGGTTCGTGATGCTTTTGGGTTTCATGAGCACTCTAATAATTTTGAAAATGATCAGATTAATGACGATGAGGATGTTTCAGCTCCCCAAGTACCAAACGAAAGGGCGCAACAGTTTTTTCAACTGCTGTGTGATGCATCAAAACCTTTATATGAAGGTTGTGGTGATAAGTACACCAAATTATCGGTTATAGCCAAGCTGTTGAGTATGAAAAGTCAACACAACGTATCAGATGCCTTTTTCTCTGAGATGATCGGATATATCAATGAACTATTACCCGGAGGAAACTCGTTGCCAACGAGCATGTTTAGTATGAAAGTTATGTTGAAGGAGTTGGGGTTACCGTATAGAAAGATTCACGCTTGCGAGAATAATTGTATGTTGTTCTACGGTAGCTTCAACAAGTTATTGAATTGTAGGGTGTGTGGAGCGGATAGGTATCAAGTGTGTGATCCGGGTAAGAAACCGAAACCGAAAAAGGTGTTACGATATTTACCAATCACTGAGCGGCTACAACGGCTTTACCAGTCGTCTAAAACCGCAGAGTTCATGACATATCATAGTAGAGCAAGTGGAAATGTATCTGACACTGTTGGACATCCATCTCAAGGTGATGCATGGAAACACGTCGACGTCATGTATCCGGATTTTGCACAGGAGTACCGAAGCGTAAGATTGGGGTTAAGTACTGATGGCTTTAACCCGTTGTCCGAAACAGGACAATCGTATTCGATGTGGCCGGTATTCATCGTTGTTTACAACCTGCCGCCTGATTTATGCATGAAGGATCCGTACACTTTCATGTCTATGCTAATTCCAGGTCCCCGATCTCCTGGCCGTAACATCGACGTGTTTCTACGTCCACTGATTGAGGAGCTACAAGTTCTATGGAATACGGGAGTGGAAACATGGGATGCGCACCGTAATCAGAACTTTTTTATGCGAGCATGTTTGCTTTGGACGATAAGTGATTTTCTGGCGTACGGAATGCTATCGGGCTGGAGTACGCATGGAAGACTTGCATGCCCATACTGCATGAGTGATGTTAATAGTTTTCAGTTGAAGCATGGACGGAAAACCAGTTGGTGGGGTTGTCATAGGAGATTTTTACCACGGCGGCATGCTCTGCGTAACAATACCGAATCGTGGGGACAAACTGACCGTAGACATCCGTGTGTGTATAAGTCAGGTCATGAGATCTTAAGGGATCTTAATATGATTGTATTCCCAGCATTCGGAACACCGTGGGACAAAATGAGGGTTGATAAGTTTGGGGATGAGCACAATTGGGTGAAGAAATCTATTTTTTGGGAGTTGCCGTATTGGGCAGACTTGAAAGTACGCCACTGTCTGGATGTAATGCACATTGAAAAAACTGTTTTGATAACATCTTCTACACGCTTTTGAACGTGAAAGGAAAACGAAGGATAATGCACGGTCGAGACGCGACTTGGAGGAGTTAAATATCCGTGATGAAGCGCATTTGAGCATTGGCGAATGGGAAACCATTTCAACCGAAGGCGTTATACAGGTTAAACGATGATCAGATTAAGATGATTTGCAATTGGTTGAAGCATATTGTTAAACTTCCCGATGGGTATGCATCTAACATTGACAGATGCGTCAATACGGCAAACAATAACTTTTTACAGTATGAAAACCCATGATTGTCATGTGTTCATGCAGAAACTACTGCCCGTTGCATTACGTGGTTTCATCCCTGATGGCATTTGGATGGCAATTGCAGAGTTTTGCAAATTCTTTAGACTACTGTGTTATAAGGATATTCAGTTGGACGATGTGGAGAAGCTTGATGAATTAATCATTGTAACATTGTGCAAGTTGGAAAAGATCTTTCCACCATCATTCTTTGACTTCATGGAACATCTTACTATGCATCTACCTTGGCACCTTCAAACTTGTGGACCTGTCGGATATTGGTGGATGTTTCCTTTCGAAAGGAATATGAAAAATGTGCGAACAAACAATTTTTGGAGGGCTCGATCATTAAAAAGTTCTTGATACAGGAGATAGCTTTTTTTGTAAGCATTACATGGAAGATAATCAAGGAACACGGGTGAACCCTCACATACAGAACGAAATTAATTTTCCTACAGTTGTTAGCGATTCAGGACTATCAATTTTCAGTCATCCAACAAAAACTTTTGGGAAGGCTCGGGCTCGAGAATTGTCTGCTAAAGAAGTAAATCACGTCCAAACATATATTCTTCAGAAATGTCGGGAGGTGGAGCAATTCGTAATTCGATTTAACGAGATGTCCCACAATCGGTTCCCAGAAATGAACGATGATGTTGTGGACAACTTCCGGCTAGCAGAGTTTGCACATTGGTTCAAGAATTTGGTTAGTTGTGTTTACTTATTTACTCATTTTTTTGTTGCGATCTTAATCGGAACGAAATTTATTATGTTGATTACCAATTCTGTGTAAGCCGACGCAAATCAGGCAGCCTTCCACAGGCACTATATGACCTAGCATGCGGTCCTAGAATGAGGGCTAAATCGTTTCCAGGTATATATGTTAATGGGTACAGGTTTCACACGAAACAACATGGTGAAAATAAAAGGACAGCGAATTGGGGCGTCTGCGTTCTGGGAGACAAATGCGCAAGACTATTTGGATTTATATGGCTGGATTGACGAAATTCTTGTCCTTCAGTACCGGAACAATCGTCTTACAGTCTTCAAGGGTACGTGGTTTTCGACCAACAAATGCATCCGCACTGATAAAATTTCAGGGATCATCGATGTTGACTACACATCTCGACTATATCCGGATGATCCATTCATTCTTGCAAGCCAGGCCCATCAAATGGTATACGTCGAATATCCTTCAAAGCGTCGTGACCTAAAAAACTGGTGGACAATTTTCAAAACGAAACCTTGACGATTTAGGGACGAAACTATTGATAATGCAAGTGCCACTGTAATCGATGCAGACCCAGACGAGATTGGTACGGAACATCCTTTACAAGAATCGACAACACTTGGCGAAACCATACGACCATCCCCTGATGCAAGTATGTCATTACTAGATCATCGTGCCCATACCGATATAGTTCAAGTGGATAATGATGTGGAAAATTACCAGGTGTATGACGATGAAGATGACGTTCCTGTAGATTTGTAGTAGAGTATCTCCTATTTGAATTTGTAATTTCGAAGGATATTTGTACTAAATTTCGAAGGATATTTGTACTAAATTTGAAATTCTAAGCAATGTTAGTGCTAAATTCTAGATTTCAAGGATGTTGGGCGAATTTGCAACTTCTAAAGATGTTTGGACTAAATTGTAAGTTTTTGCCGAATTTGTGTGGGCCCCACAATATCCAAATGCATAATAAATTCGGAGGGAAACGAAAAGTTTGAAGTTGGCCGTTTATGGGCTTCACTGCGGCCTCACCACGGCCCAGCCGCAGTGAGTCCACTGGGCTAGGCCTTACTGCGGCGTCCTGCGCAGCTAGGCCGCAGTGAGGCCCAAGCGGCAACTGCCCCAGTATGGCCGCAGTGAAGCAGATTAAAAATCTGCTATCGTCTTCTTCCTCGCATTTTCACTCTCTGAACCTCTCTCCCTCTCCTTCGAACCGCCGTGCAAGCCTCGCTGTCGAAGCCGTTCTCGCCGTCGCAACAGCTCCAACTCATCGCCGCCGCAACCGCCGCAGCCTTCCCTTCCCCTGGTGAGTTTTCTTTCCGAATTCCACGGTTAGTTTTTCAGTTTTTGAGTTTGTTTGAGTTGATTTGTATTTTTGAGTTTTTAAGTTGAAATTAGTTGAAATTAGTTGGAATTGGTTGAGATTAGTTAGAATTTGTGGAATTTGCGAATTTTGTGGAATTTGTGGTATATGTTGAATTTTGTGGAATTGAATTTGTGAATTTGTGAAATTTGTGAAATAGTTGAAATTAATTGAAATTAGTGAAATTAGTGAAATTAGTGAATTGTTAAATAGTTGGAATTAATTGAAATTAGTGAAATTATTGGAATTTGTGGTATATGTTGAATTTTGTGGAATTTAGTTAATTTTGTGAATTTGTGAATTTGTGAATTTGTGAATTTGTGAAATTTGTGAAATAGTTGAAATTAATTGAAATTAGTGAAATTAGTGAATTAGTGAAATTGTGAAATAGTTGGAATTAATTGAAATTAGTGAAATTAGTGAATTAGTGAATTAGTGAAATTTGTGAATTAGTTGAAATTTGTGAATTTGTGGTATATGTTGAATTTTGTGGAATTTGTGAAATTAGTGAAATTAGTGTATTTCTAGAATTAGTGAAATTAGTGAATTAGTGAATTAGTGAAATTAGTTGAAATTAGTAAAATTAGAGAATTAGTGAAATTAATTGAAATTAGTGAATTAGTAAAATTACGGAATTAAAGTAATTTGTGAAATTAGTGAATTAGTTGAAATTAATGAATTAGTGAAATTAGTGAATTAGTTGAAATTAGTGAATTAGTGGAATTAGTGAATTTTGCGAATTAGTTGGAATTAGTGAATTTGTGGAATTAGTTGAATTAGTTGGAACTATTGAATTAGTTGAAATTAATGAAATTAATTAAATTAGACAAATTAATTGAAATTAAGGAAATTAGTGAATTAGTTGAAATTAGTGAAATTAGTGAATTAGTGAAATTACGGAATTTGTTGACATTAGTGAAATTGTGAAATAGTTGAAATTAGTGAATTAGTGGAATTAGTGAATTTTTGAATGGTTCGAGGTATGGCGGACACACCATCTAGTAGCCAGGATGCGTCAGGCTCGGGCTCATGTGGGAGAGTATTCTCTCACGGGAGGCGTGGTGGCGGCTCTCACACATCGAGCCGCCCTGGACCGTCGTCTCAGACACCGGAGCCTACCGAATCGGTGGAGTAGCCGATCCCTCCTCCTCAGTCCGATGCTCCACCTGCCCAGCGCCGACGTACAGCAGGGCCTCCCGCGCCTCCTCTTCCCCCGCCCGAGAGGGGTCCTGATGGGAGGTTGGTCGCTCACATCGGCCAGTAAGTTTTTAATTTTAAGTTTTCATAAATTTATTAATTTTAGTATTTTATTTATGCATGTAACATTCAACTCTTATGCAGTTTGAAACAACAGACGTCGGGCGTGCCCAAGGCGATCGGGGCGATCGTCGCCAGCAAGTTCAAAGGCTTCCCGCCTACGTACTCCGACCTCTCAGCGGATGAGCAGGCCGACTACGCCAACAAATTCTCGGTAATACAAATACTAGTTATTGCACTATATATTTCTATATACTTTTTTTAAACTAATTCTATAAATTTTAACGTTTTGATGTTTTCTGGAACAGGAGCGGTATTCATGGACGGATAACAAATTCCTAGAGAAGCTCCATTCCCGGTTCGCGGAATTCTACCGGAACACCCAGGACAATACCTGGGATTGGGCCCAGAAAAAATATCCCCTGGATCGCGAGGCTCCCAACTACATGGAGCGGCTGGACATGCCTCCGCAGAGGATAGACCCTGCGAAGTGGAAGCTGCTTCTCGAGTATTACTGCAGCCCGAAGTTCAAGGTGAACTCCGCGCGGAACAAGATTAATGCCAAGAGCGACAAACAACCACAATTCAAGTCGCATGACAACAAGTCAAAGGCGAAAATTTATGAGGAGATGGTAAGTTTTTAAAAATATTTATACATAATTACGTATGTATAAGTGAAACTTCTGAATACCTAACATATTTTAATTGGCAGTGCAAGAAGGCGGGACAGCGGCATTGGTAAGTTTAGGTAGTTTCTTAATCATTTATATGTTTAAATTATTCAATTTATTATTCATTAACACAAATTTCTTCATCTTAACTAAGAGGAGTACAAGAAGCACTTGATCGAGAAGTATGGGGAGGACGGGCTGTTCCCCGATATTGATGAGGACATCTACACGGATGTCTTGGGCCCGCCCACGCGAGGGCGATGGGTCGGTGTCCCGCCCCAGCTTTCTCAGCCCGAGTTGTTCGAGCAACCTCGGCCGTCGCAGGTAATAAAATTGAACTTTTACCACTTCCATACCTTTACAGTACATTGACAATAAATCATTATAAGTATAACATTTTCAAAACGTAATTTTGATTTCAGCGCGAGATCGACCTGGAGGAGCAGCATCGGAGGGACATGGATGAGATCAGCGACCTGAGATGCAGGGTCGCCACTCTCGAGGACCACGTTGCTCATGTCCAGACAGAGGTTGACACTCGAGTGGAAGCCCTGGTGCCCAGGTGAAATCCCGAGCGTACGATATGACGCGTTCCACGGAAGCGGCGATCAGCAGCATGTGGTCGGCGCTACGCAGAGGGGGACATGTCCGACTCTCCGACGTGCCAGCGACTTTTGTCGTCGGAGCATCCCAGCCTTCCCCCTCGCCTGCCCCACGTCACGAGCATCCTCCGAGGCCGCCTTCTCCAAATCCCGACCTCACCCTCCACTACGGCCGAGATGATTAGCATCCGGAGCCGCTACGGGCATGGAGGGGGTTTAGTAGCGCCTTAAGAAGCGCTAAAATGCGTTACAAAGGCCCCACCAACCACTTGGCGCTACAAGGCGCTACAGGGTTGGTCCGTTTCTTCACTTGTAGCACCTATGTAGCGCATTCCAGCGCCTCTTCTCTCATCTCCTCTCTTTATCATCCGGATCACTCTCTCTCTCTCTCTCTCTCTCTCTCTCTCTCATTTACTTATTTTCTTCTTCTTCTTCTTCTTCTTCTTCTTCTCTCTCTCTCTCTCTCTCTCTCTCTCTCTCTCTCTCTCTCTTCTTCTTCTCTCTCTCTCTCTCTCTCTCTCTCTCTCTCTCTCTCTCCTTCTCCTTCTTCTGCCCACCTCCTTCTTCATCGGGCTCCCAACAAGCGGCGAGATCCGGCTCCGTTGAAGTTCAACGATGGTAAGGTTAGACTCTACAGATCTTGGGTTAAGGTGAGTTCAAAGATCTGGTGATGAATTTTAATTCGCAAGATCGAGATTTTTTTTATTAAGATGAGTTAAAATCCGAATCTGGGTTAAGATGAGTTCAAAATTTTTTTTGTTTGTCATCCGGCTGCCTTTTCCCAACTGGCGCCCTTCTCCCGGCGACGGCGGCTTTGAAGACCGGTGACAACTACGTTGAAGACCGACAACACGATGGTGGGGGTGGACGATGTTGAATACGATTTTTAATTTATGAGTTGTTTATATTTTTCTGGGTTTGTATTTTTTTTTGTTAATTCGTTGGATTATCTATTTTTATGGGTTTAATGGATTTGATGAATTTGGATTAGGGTTGCTAATTTGATGGTTTTGTTGAAATGTTTGATGAATTTTTGATGTTTTTGTTTAATGGATTGATGAATTCATGTTTAATGAATGTTTAATGTGGATGAAAGCGGATGGATGAAGAATTATGAGTATTCTTTTTTAATTTACAGTAATTGTTGTAGCGCCTAGAAACGTTGCACAAGTGCTACATCGTAGCGCCATGAAGCGCATGTTGCAAAAAAGTGCCTCCTGGCGTAGCGGCACTAGAAGCTCATCTTGGCGCTTCTATAGTAGCGCTAATGGAGCGCATCAGGCGCTTCAACGCCCCAATTAAATACGTAGTGCTCTAAAATCTTCCTCCTCTATTTTTTTATCTCCTTTTTTAATTATACTTTATCCGTCCGTCAAAAATTGGCTCATTTGTTTTGACATTTTCATGGTATTTAATCTATTATTTTTTTCATTAATATTTAGAAATTGAAAATTAAATATTTCATATGTGTATCATAATTTGGAATCTAAACTTTCTAAATCTAATTATTTTTAAATTTTTTAAAAATTATTTATCTTTGTTAAAATTTGAGACAAACATTGAACTTGAAACAGTAAAGACAAACTATCCAATTTTTTGAAAACATTGACCTTTTTAATAGGCATAGGCTATACTGTGCCACGCTCAAATATATGTCAGTTTGTGCCAAAGTCTGTTTAATTGCAACAATGCCATTCCTTCCCTTCTCCTGCTCTTTACGTCGTCAGATTTCCACGGAGATTTTAACCACCACCCACCACCTCTCACTTCTAGCGTTTGACCACGGTAGCTCCTCCCTTAAGCACTGGCCGATAGTTAACAACTCAGTGATAGTCTCCTCCTCCATCAACAACCACCCGAGACCAACAATTGTAGGAGATCCGTTCGGACGACCCGCTATCTGATCCGACGAAATCCGCCAACCAAGGCGGTAATCGACCCCGCCGAAGCCGTCCATCTCTTCCCCGGTCGTCGACGCTTCATTCCCAGCCATTTCTGAAATGAGCAGCGAAAATTTGTCTCAAGTCCTGAAACTGCAACCTGCTGCAGACAGCAAAATTATGATGCTCCTACATATAATTATGATGTGCTCTCGATTAATTATGATGCTCTTTTGTGTAAAAATGATATAACCACAAATTGCATATAAATAATGCTCAAAACTATTATAATGAACTTAATAACGTCAATTAGTTATGAATTGCGATAAGACAAATTTTTCAGCGAAACAAGCATCACATACATTGCACCATAAAGACATACTTACCAGATGGAGCATCATTTTAAGTGCTAAGCTCATCATACTTATAAAAGGAGCATCATTTTAACCACATAGAGCATCAGTTTGAGAACTTCATCATTTTGTAAGGTTAAAGAAAACGAGTGCATAATTAAGTTATCAGAACATGTGCACCATGTTTGTAATTGAGAGCATTATAGTGCAATGGAAGTGCATCGTTATGGTCATCAAAGGCATCATTTTAAGAGAATGAAGAAAATGTGTGCACGGATAAGTCATCAAAATGAGTACATCATTTTTGCTAGGTAGAGCATCATACTTGAAACAAAGAGCATCATCCATGACACCAAGAGCCAGTGACGGAACCAGGAATTTGAGGTTGGGGAGGCTAAGTGGGTGTGTGGTTATATTAGCCCCGTCCCCTTTTATTGTAACTTTTGGTTTTCCATCTTTTAATATAGTATATTTTATTTCTTTAATATTTTTAGATATAAATTTACAAATTTTATCAACTAATAATAATTTGATATGTCTAGTTTCTAAATATGTTTTCTTGAAAAAATTTCTACCTCAAATTAATGTAGATAAATTGAATTCAAATGGATATCGAAGGTCAAAATGTTCCACTAATAAAGGGACGGGAGAGTATATAATAAGTCAATCACGAGTGACGGAACTAAAACAAGTAATACAAAAAATACTCTAAATTTTACACAAATATCACAAATTAATACACATAAAATAATCAAAATTCAACATGATATTCTTTGAAATTTCTAAAAGTTTACGCGACTGGAGTATTTAAACAATCAATTTAAAATTAATAATTCAATTATTCTTTACTCTCTCACTAGAATTTAAAAAATACTCCCTCCGTCTCCAAATAATTCTATATTTTATTTTTTTTATTTTACAGTATTTAATCTATGATTTTTTTATGAATGTTTAGATATTTAAAGTTAATAATTTATATGCATATTATAATTTGAACTATAAAATTTCTAAATGTATTTTTTCTGAATTTTTAAAATCTTTTTATCTTTATTAAAATTTGAGTCAAACATTGAACCTTGAAACAGAAAAGTTAAAATGTAGAATTATTTGAAGATGGATGGAGTATGCTTTTGTGCACTTTAGAAAAGGACTAAAACAATTGGATTGAAATTTGGAAATAATTGAATAATTTGGTGGTGTGACACTTTCAATTGATTTTTACAGAGTGAAAAAGTAGTGATGGTGAGTGTGGGGAAAAAATGGGAACATTTAAATGAAGGATTTTATTTGGATTGGGTTGGGTTGAATTTTAATTTTGATTGGGCTTTAATTTTATTGGGTTGGATGAGGGATTAATGAGTAAATTATTACGTTAATCCTAATATTATATACTATATACATTATACCCCTCCAACTAATGGGGGTGGCAGCAGCCCTCATGCAATACCATAGTTCTGTCACTGCCAAGAGTATCATATTTAACGAATGCATCATACTTTATTGAAGAGCATCATAATTTTACAGTAGCGCATCATTCGTGACACTAAGCACATCCTTTTGAACCAAGATATCATACTTTGTTAACAGACGTAACACTATGTTCAAAGCGCGAGCATCACCATGAAATCTACGAGCATCGGATATGTCATTAAGAGCATTCATAACATTAAAAAAGTTGAAAAATATAGTTTTATCTTCTGGTTCATTTTGGTAACAAGAGCATCCATTTTTAAAACACGAGCATTGTACATTGATTAAAGAGCATCACATTTTCACGAAGCTCATCATTGTGAACGAAGAGCACAATATTTTTTCTTTTCACCGTAGTGCATTATTTTTGGAACTAAACTCATCAGACTTGTGATAACGAGCACCCGTTCTACCTCAAAGAGCATCCTTTTTTAAAAATCCATTAAGTCAGTAGATTATTAAAAATCCATTAAGAGCATCATAATGTCGATGTAGAGCATCACAATTTACGGGAAGAACATCTTTATGCCCCCGTAGAGTATCAGTTTTGGGCTGTTGAACACTGCGCCATGGCTGGTGGTTTTTGTCGTCGGAGGAAGGGGTTGTTTGTGTTTTGTCGTCCTTTTGTTGCGTTCGTGCGAGAAAGGAGGTCGATCGGTTGATTTGTTGTTGGATTTCGTTTTTGCGCGATGAAGGAAGGTGATCGTCTTACCTTATCGCGGTCCCGGATTTGTCGCCGATAAACACGGCGCGTTGGCCAAGTAGTGTTTATCATCTTCCTTCTTATATCTAGAGACACACATAGTGTGTCATTGACACAACCTATCCACACTCTTTTTAATGTACACAAGCAACGGCAATATCTCATACCACGTGGGTTACTAGTTACTACTAGTATATTTTAATCTCAATCAAGAAACACGGCGATAAGATAGATATAAACATGTTGTAATGTTTCTCGATCCCTGATCTGTGCTGATCGTACTATTGTTCTTGACTTCTTTCATGTCGGCTCTATATTCTTCATTAAGCTAGCAAAGAGTTTTTTATTGTTAATTTTATTATCGATTCTCCAAGTGCACAACTAATGTTTTTAGTTTGTTTTTTAAAAAGAAAATCATATTTAATTCATTCCAACTTTTCCTTTCATAATCATTCCATCATTTTTTTCAAAAAAAAAAAACTCAAACTTTCCTTTTCAAAATAAATTTTCTAAGCAATGCCTTAATCACATTTTTTTCCAAGTACGGAGTTGAGGAATCTTTTTGTCCATCTTTTTTCAGCTAATAAACCAAATCTTGCATGAAATATAACTGTGGGCAGAATCTCATCATTTCTATATATGGTGGGGGTGTCTTAGATAGTAATCAAATGAAATGATTAGGATAAAGGGTACACCCCTTAAAATGTGCTAAAGTGTGTACTCTTATCCATTAATTACTAAATTGTTGAACTCATCACTTTCGTCGGCTCCTTCCTCCTGTCTTATCCTTATGGGTGCACATTTTAGCATAGGTTAAAGAGTGCACACTGTATAGTTACTCTAATCAAATATGCGAATATTAGGATCGTTTACTAAGGAAAATTTTCCATTTTATATTTCTTTGTAAAGGTTTGGATCTATAACTAGTTATTTAGTGATGAAAAACCTTGTTTTCTAAATTTTGGATAACTCTAGTTTTAAGATGGAAACTTCAAAATAAGGTTCTCCAAATTAGTACTAGAGTTCTAAAAAATATAGGAAATAAGGTTTTTCACCTAGTTTTACATCCAAATATTTACAAAGGAGATTTGAAATGAAGAATTTTTCTAACTAAACGAACCCTTAATACCGCATGAGTGTGTGTTTTGATAACTCCGGTCCAGTAAGCACCAGAGAATCGAGATCATTAAGGTACTATGAATAGTGACCTGCAACCAAGGACACGAGAGAATCAGAAGGTGGGATTCCTGGGACCAACTCCGACGCTCAAATCATAGAATATCGAAGGAGAATAAATGAGAATTCAAGAGTGTAGCAGAGTAGATTGTCAATCGTACCTGGAGTGTAGACCATGCTAGGCATAAATACTAGAGTTGGAGGATAATCTAGAAAAGATTAGGGGGATTCATGGTGATTAATAGGATTAATGGGAATTAATCAATCCCATGTTGAAGAGATAGCTGTTGGACTTGACCAGTATTAAGGAGAGGTCGTGTCACCCCACCGCCCCCGGGAACTGGCCTGCGGGTCACGTTTTCGGGTGGTTAAAAGGCTCCCGAGACTTATCTGAGCTTTAATTCTAGGAATCCTTCGGGATTTGAGGTCGTGTGGGCTCCCCGGACGTTTTCGCCGAAAATATTTTTCGGGGCCGGGGGGTTGTCTCGGGACGTACAGCGGGCTCGGTAGCGCTCCCGGGACCTCGGAATGAGACACCGTTTGCATATTTGGAATCGTGGGAACATCCCGGATCTTTTTACGGAGTATATTTTCTGGAGCGGGACGTGCGGTCCCGGGCGACTCCCGGGGCTCTGGGCGGAATCCCGGGGCTCGGGATGGATTTCTCCAAACAACTTCGGTGTGAGGTACGTTATATTTTAAGACGGATATATTTTAAGACGGATTTTATGGTAATATTTGTGGATTTTTTGTGGTGGTGTGATTTTTTATTCGGGTTAGTACGTGTGCACGTCGGGATTTACTCGGGTTCAGCGGACCCGGTAGGACACTCTGATTTTCCAAATGGACTTTGGAAAGAAGATTTGGGCATTTTATGATATTCTGAGGGTTGTGGTCAGTTTTGGTACCATTTGGAGGTTGTTACTTGTATTTGGGGTTTAATTGCAAAGATTTGGAGAATTGGGGGGTTAAATTGTTATTAACCCTAAAGTTAAAAATGTTTTGGGCCTGGTCTGGGCTGAAGTCGGTTGCAGCAAGTGAGAGTGGACACTTGTCCACTTGTTATTTAAGATGGTAAAAGAAGGGATAATATATAAGACAAATATTACATGAAAAATCCATTTAATTTCTTTTCTTCTTCTTCTTCTTCCTTCTTCTTCTTCTTCCTGCCGCCACCATTCTCAACCTTCAAGCTTCATGTTCTTCACCTTCCTTTGCTGAAACTTCAAGGCTTTAAGCTCCAAAATTGGTAAGCTTCTCTCTTTCATCTTCTTTCCATGTTGGAAACACGTTTTGGGTGGATAAAGATAGAGATTTCTAACTAAGGGTTTGTTCTTGGCTTCATGAATGACTGATCCTCTCCCTCCCATCTTTTAGTATGTTATTCTTGAGTTAGAGGGGAGTAGGAATCTATGGTTGGATTTTGGAAAAACATCATGGAAGGAAGAAACATAATTTGGCAAAAATTAGGGTTGATTCTAAACTTGATGTTTTGTTGTGTTTTTGAATCATGCTCTTGATATGTGATTCCTAGCATGATTCTAAGGCTTGCTATGGTTTCAATTTGGAGGGAAATTGATTGAGTAGAAAAGCCCCAAATTGAGTGAATAGTACAATTAGGGTTTATATTGATTTTGGTTGATTTAGGTGTAATTGGTTAGCATTATTGGTTAAGAAGTGTAATTGGTGGTTAGAATGATTGTTTGGTAGCTTGAATGGATTGAATTGGAAGTTGGGTGAAAAGATGGTTTAGGGCCGAATTGAAGAAATGGAACTTTTTCTATGTTGGTGTTGTAATTTGGTTAAATTGGATGCTAAATTGGTATCGGGGTTGGATTTAGGTGCGGTATGGTGTTTAAAGCGTTGGTTTCGGATAATAAATGGAAAAGTTAGTTTTATGCGGGTTTTCCAGGAAAAGTGTCTGGAATGTGGGTTTAAAGGTTGGAATGGGTTTGGTGGTGTATGAATAACAATGTTTAGGCTCGGTTCGTAAAACCGAGCTTTCTGTGGATTTTTGCGGGAAAATGTGGGATTGTGCGGGAGTTGGTTCTGGGGTTTGTTTGGATGTGTTCTGACTCAATTATGGTTGTACAGCTTGATTCTGCGCGGTTGGAGTAGCGTGGGACCGTAAGAGCCAAATTTTACGTTTCGGGCCGGGAGCTGGGATTTCCCGGGTTTAGGTGCTGCGGGGCAGCGTTTCTGAGGTAAGGGTTCAACTTCTCTCGTTATACATATTGGTATGGGACTTTATGTATACGGGTTTAGTTGAGGCGGGTTCCCGGGTTGAGGACGGTGGTTCGGTGATCCCGGGACCTGTCATATGGTAAGATGCATGTTTGTATTTGTTCTGTCTCAAGGCCCGGATGGTCTTGGAGGCCACGGGTTTATATGTTGTTCTGCATACCCGCGCTAGGCGCTGATATTTCTGTTTATACGTTTTGATATATTATATTCTGTTTTGCATATGCATTATTATATGGTTCTGTTCTGTGACGAGACCCGGGTGGTCTTAGAGGCCACGGGTGCTCCTTGGTTCTGTTCTGCAGTGTCTGCACTGAGGGTGCCGACATTCTGTTTGTACACGCACCAGGAGTGCAGGTACTTCTGTTCTGTGTGTCCGCACTGGAGGGTGCTGACACTTTACGTATACACGCACCGGGAGTGCAGGTATACCTCTGTGACCCTACGACAGTTTGGGGATCGCGACCCCTGCCGGTACCGTGCTTCTGTTCTGTTCTGTATATTCTGACCTCTTAGAGAGGGCTGTCGTTTTGGGTCGTTCTGGCGGTTGGACCGCGTATGATGGATTCCGGCTCACCTCTGACTTTGCATACATGCATATGTATATATATGTGCTTGCGTTGTTCTGTTTTGCAGGTTCGATTCAGCAGTACTTGTACAAACTGTATCTTACCTCAGCCCTTACTGGGTCCTCCCGAGGACTCACCCCTTATTTGTTTACCACCTTTCAGGCCGATTTGATAAGCAGCCGGCGGAGTAGATTTCCGCGGTGCTGTAGTGGTTTTGGGATTTTCAGCAGCAGCAGTATCGCGTGCGGAAACCTCCTGCGATAGCAGTTTTCTGATTCCGCACTAGGTACATTTAGATTTTTGTTTGATGGCTCTGTAGCTGTAGTTGCATGCATGTATAACGAATCATGGATTTATATGATGGATATATTAGATGTTTTCTGATTTTGAACTGTCTTCTGAGTCGAGGGCGGAGCCCCGACTTGCCTATATTGTATGTACTGGTTTTCAAATGGAAGTGGCTTATGTGATTCGGTGTTCTGTTGCTATGCGTGAATTTCCATGAACTGCACGTTTGTATACTTGCCGTATTGTGAGCGTTGTAGGTTGCGGGCCGTAGAATGACCATTCTGTTACTGCGGGCCGGGTCGGGTAACCGCGCTTTCCGCCGTGGGTTCCGGTTTCCGAATGTCACGGTCGGCTCCGTCTCCGCAACCGGGCGGGGTGGCTGTGACACAAATTCGGCAAAAACTTACAATTTAGCCCAAACATCTTTGAAAGTTGCAATTTAGCCCAAACATCTTTGAAATCTAGAATTTAGCACTAACATTGTTTAGAATTTCAAATTTAGTACAAATATCCTTCGAAATTACAAATTCAAATAGGAGATGTTCTACTACAAATCCACAGGAACGTCATTTTCATTGTCATACAGCAGTTGATTTTCCACATCGTTATCCGCCTCAACTATATCGGTATGGGCACGATCTAATAATGACATACTTGCATCAGGGGCCGGTCGTATGGTTTCACCAAGTGTTGTCAATTCTTTAAAGGATGTACCGTACCAATCTCGTCTGGGTCTGCATCGATTACAGTGGCACTTGCATTATCAACACTTTCGTCCTTAAATCGTCGGGGTTTCGTTTTGAAAACTGTCCACCAGTTTTTTAGGTCACGACGCTTTGAAGGATATTCGACGTATACCACTTGTTGTGCCTGGCTTGCAAGAATGAATGGATCATCCGGATATAGTCGGGATGTGTAGTCAACATCGATGATCCCTGAAACTTTATCGGTGCGGATGCCTTTATTGGTCGAAAACCACGTACCCTTGAAGACTGTAAGACTATTGTACGTGTACTGAAGGACAAGAATTTTGTCAATCCAGCCATAGAAATCAATATAGTCTTGCGCATTTGTGACCCCCAAGACGCAGACGCCCCAATT
This sequence comes from Stellera chamaejasme, assembly GCA_024586325.1. Classification (NCBI taxonomy): domain Eukaryota; kingdom Viridiplantae; phylum Streptophyta; class Magnoliopsida; order Malvales; family Thymelaeaceae; genus Stellera; species Stellera chamaejasme. Next base: position 49,163,480 of record CM044981.1, on the reverse strand, counting down.
AGCTGTCCTTTTATTTTCACCATGTTGTTTTGTGTGAAACCTGTACCCATTAACATATACGTCTGGAAACGATTTAGCCCTCATTCTAGGACCGCATGCCATGTCATACAGTGCTTGTGGGAGCGCTGCCTGATTTGTGTCGGCCTATACAGAATTGGTAATCAACATAATAAATTTCGTTCCGATTAAGATCGCAACAAATAAATGAGTAAATAAATAAACACAACTAACCACATTCTTGAACCAACGTGCAAACTCTGCCAGCCGTAAGTTGTCCACAGCATCATCGTTCATTTCTGGGAACCGATTGTGGGACAACTTGTTAAATCGAATTAAGAATTGCTCCACCTCCCGATAATTCTGAAGAATGTATGTTTTGACATGATTTACTTCTTCAACAGAAAATTCTCGAGCCCGAGCCTACCCAAACATTCTTGTAGGATGACTGAAAATCTATAGTCCCGGATCGTTAACAACTGTAGAAAAATTAATTTCGTTCCGTATGTGAGGGTTCACCCGTGTTCCTTGATTATCTTCCATGTAATGCTCACAAAAAAGCTATCTCCTGTATCAAGAACTTTTCAATGATCGAGCCCTCCAAAAATTGTTTGTTCGCACATTTTGCTTTCAGCTTCGTCATATTCCGTTCGAAAGGAAACATCCACCAATATCCGACAGGTCCACAAGTTCGTAGGTGCCAAGGTAGATGTATAGTAAGATGTTCCATGGAGTCAAAGAATGATGGCGGGAAGATCTTTTCCATTTTTTTTGCACAATGTCACGATGATTAATTCATCAAGCTTCTCCACATCGTCCAACTGAATATCCTTAGAACACAGTAGTCTAAAGAATTTGCAAAACTCTGCAATTGCCATCCAAATGCCATCAGGGATGAAACCACGTAATGCAACGGGCAGTAGTTTCTGCATGAACACATGACAATCATGGGTTTTCATACTGTAAAAAGTATTGTTTGCCGTATTGACGCATCTGCCAATGTTAGATGCATACCCATCGGGAAGTTTAACAATATGCTTCAACCAATTGCAAATCATCTTAATCTGATCATCGTTTAACCTGTATAACGCCTTCGGTTGAAATGGTTTCCCATTCTGGCCAATGCTCAAATGCAGTTCATCACGGATATTTAACTCCTCCAAGTCGCGTCTCGACTGTGCATTATCCTTCGTTTTCCCTTTCACGTTCAAAACTGTGTAGAAGATGTTATCAAAACAGTTTTTTTCAATGTGCATTACATCCAGACAGTGGCGTACTTTCAAGTCTGCCCAATACGGCAACTCCCAAAAAATAGATTTCTTCACCCAATTGTGCTCATCCCCAAACTTATCAACCCTCATTTTGTCCCACGGTATTCCGAATGCCGGGAATACAATCCTATTAAGATCCCTTAAGATCTCATGACCTGACTTATACACACACGGATGTCTACGGTCAGTTGGTCCCCACGATTCGGTATTGTTACGCAGAGCATGCTGACGTGGTAAAAATCTCCTATGACAACCCCACCAACTGGTTTTTCGTCCATGCTTCAACTGAAAGCTATTAAAATCACTCATGCAGTATGGGCATGCAATTCTTTCATGCGTACTCCAGCCCGATAGCATTCCATACGCCGGAAAATCACTTACCGTCCAAAGCAAACATGCTCGCATAACAAAGTTCTGATTACGGTAAGCATCCCAAGTTACCACTCCCGTATTCCATAAAACTTGTAGCTCCTCAATCAGTGGACGTAGAAACACGTCAATGTTACGGCCAGGAGATCGGGGATCTGGAATTAGCAGAGGCATGAAAGTGTACGGCTCCCTCATGCATAAATCAGGCGGCAGGTTGTAAACAACGATGAATACCGGCCACATCGAATACGATTGTACTGTTTTGGACAACGGGTTAAAGCCATCAGTACTTAACCCAAATCGTACGCTTCGGTACTCCTGTGTGAAATCCGGATAACGTTCGTCGACGTGTTTCCATGCCTCACCTTGAGATGGATGTCCAACAGTGTCAGATACATTTCCACTTGCTCTAATATGATACGTCATGAACTCTGCGGTTTTAGACGACTGGTAAAGTCGTTGTAGCTGCTCAGTGATTGGTAAATATCGTAAAACCTTTTTCGGTTTCGGTTTCTTACCCGGATCACACACTTCATACCTATCCGCTCCACACAACCTACAATTCAATAACTTGCTGAAGCTACCGTAGAACAACACACAATTATTCTCGCAAGAGTGAATTATTCTATACGGTAACCGCAGCTCCTTCAACATAGCTTCGTACTAAACATGCTCGTTGGCAACGAGTTTCCTCCGGGTAATATTTCATTGATATATCCGATCATCTCAAAGAAAAAGGAATCTGATACGTTGTGTTGACTTTTCATACACAACAACTTGGATATAACCGATAATTTGGTGTACTTATCACCACAACCTTCATATAAAGGTTTTGACGCATCACACAACAATTGAAAAAACTGTTGCCCCCTTTCGTTTGGCACTTCGGGCGCTGAAACGTCCTCATCGTCATTATTACTCTGATCATTTTCAAAATTATTACAGTGCAACCCAAAAGCATCACGAACCATTTCTTCATAAGCCGGCCATTCTTCGCTACCCTCAGAAGAATTATTGATACAATCACGGGGACACTTGACGCGAAACCGCGAGATCGTACGGAAGCGCAGATCTAGCTTGAAGGAGTCGACGAACGAAGAGGGATAGATTCGGCCACAGACACCTCCCAACTACGAGGTTGGGCAATATCTGCGATAAGCCTGGGGAGTATGGAAGATCTAGCACCTCTTAACTACGAGATTAAGCAATACTAGATATTAAACTTGATGATAAACAATTAATCAAGGGGGATGGCGGAATATAGCAAGGAGGTGAGAACCGGGCTTAAGGAATTGTCCTTCTTAAGCTTTACATATGTTCTAACTATTCTAGGAGTCTGCCTTTCCTTTTATAGAGAAGGAAGGGAACAGCCTCTTACAAAAGGTGCATGCATGCCATAAAGTGTACAGTACTTTTGCATGCATGTCTGACGAAAAGATAAAAAGGTAAAAGTAGATAAGTTCGCTCCCAAGTGTCAGCGTAAAAGGCGGGAGGGGCCAGAATGGTCGGGAGTGGTTTGGCCGACTTAATAAGCTTAGGTGGCTTTCTTTGGAAGGCTTCGTCTGACTGGAGGCCCCGCTCTGAAGGCTTCACCCGTGTTAGGAAACTTCGCGGAGAAGGCTTTGCCGGGTTTGGCCTCGCCTTCTCTTGGAGGCTTCGCCAAGTAGGCTTCGCCTTGCTTGGAGGCTTCGCAGTTTGAGAACTCTTCTTTAGCGTCTGAACTGGAAGTCTTCTTGTTGTAGACGTTGTCTTCGCCAAGAGACTTGCTGGGATGACTTCGCCCGAGGCTTCGCCTTCGCCGGGAAGCTTCACGGGAAGGCCACCGCCTTTACTCTAAAGACTTCTCGTGGACATTGTTGCATGAGGGCTTCGCCTTAGGTGGGTCCGCGAGGATGGCTCTGCCTGGAGGCTTTGCCATCGCCGGAATACCTTTGTTTGAGGAAGCCTAGCCCTCGCCTTGAGGCTTCGCAGGAATGGCTTCGCCAGTGTTCTGGATGCCTTAGCATGATGCAGTTCATCCTTCGCCTTGAGGCCTCACAGGGACGGCTTTGCCAAAGGGCATTGCCTTCGCCTGGATACCTTCGTGTGCAGAAGCCTCTCCTACGCCTTGAGGCCTCTCGTAGGGTCCTCGCGGGGAGGCGTTGCCTTTTCCATGTCAGGTGCTAGTCCAGACCATGGATTAGGCCGCCTGGGCCTCTGATCCCACTCGCCGAGGGGTTGCTCCGAGCTTCACTCGACTGCCTCTTCGTCTGGGACTTCTTGTTGCTGCTTGGGGATCCCATGATCACATCAATTATGTACTGCAGTTCTCGTACTTGCGCGATTTGATGATGTTGACGTTAGTTCATCAAATGGATAACCTCGATTAACACATTAATTGATCTCATGTCGTTCACCATGACAATCCCACACATGATAATTGGGTTTAAATCCGTCTAATAGTAAATGATTGCCAATTGTAATTCGATCATAATAGTATCTATTTTTACAAATTTTACACGGGCATTTCACCAGTTCTTATCCATTTGATTTAGCAACAAAAAAAGCATAATCCAAGAATTCCTGAAGCCCAGTCCAAAATCTTTCACTTATATAGCGAGTCTCATCCTCAAAGTGCCGATACATCCAATCACGTCCTTCGCCCATTTATGGTCTTTCCTATGATCATTCATTCATCAATAAAAACAATAACAAACATGACAATTAATTATATATTACAATAAACAAACACAAAAGTACTTAATTAATACTGCACATACATTCATATATAAATATTCACATATCATTTTCGCCTAATCCAGGGTGCATGAGTCCTATCCTGTTCATAAAAGTACTATTAGTGAAGAAACTTTTATCGTTGTGTATGTAAAACTGTAATTACATAAATTTCGGCAGCATTTCGCCTTAGTTCCACACTATACCATTTCTCTGGAACATTACTCCCAGAACAGGTATAACGTGGAACAAGACTAAAATGCAACCGAAATTTATGTAATCCGCTCAGTTTTACATACACAACCATAAACGTTTAATACACCGATAGTAAACTTTTATAAACTGTCCAACTTGGACAATCCATGAAAACTCTGTACAATATATTATTTTACACCGTTATTCCAAAATATTGAAATAAAGTGTAAAAAAATATATTCTTACAAGTTTTCATAGACAGGAACTATGGCTCAACTAATTTAATTAAATTACTTAAAAAGAAAATAAAATCACCAATACACAAATTAAATTGAATGAAAAACTATGTAAGCATAAATAAATACATAAAATATTTATTACCTCAGTAATACACTTGAAGTCGACGATACCGCAGCTTCCACCTGAATTGGGAGAGTTGAGAGATGAGAGATTTGTGAACCGCTGTTGGAATGAATCAGAAGGGGAATGGGGAGGGGTATTTATAGAATACCCTACTGCGGCCTACTCCGCAGTACATGGCCGTAGTAGGGAGGGTGGTAGGTAGGGAACGTGGCCCACGAGGACGTACTGCGGACTAACTGCGGTTCTGGCCGCAGTAAAATGAACTGTCACCGCCGCGCAGTTCGTTCACTGCGGGAAGTAGCTCACTGCGGCCATAACCGCGGTTTAGGCCGCAGTGAGAATGAGCTTCCCTACGTAGTGACTCCCCACGAATAATATACAGTTTAGGCCCGAATATTAAAAGTGTCTAATATGCAGTCTACACCTACAGAGACGAGCATAAAAAGCGGAATTATACCTCGCTAAACAAAAGCTGCTGCTAAACATAAACAGGAGAAATAATGTCAGACTAACCAGATAAATTTTACCGACAGATTACAGGAAGGACCTAACGAGAATACCCCCATATATAAACGAAATTAAACCTCAGAAGATACAGATTGCAGAACGAACACCGCGGGAGGTCTACTCCGCAGGTCGTTTGCCCGGATTCCCTGAAAATATTTAGTATGTGGGGGTGAGTTCTCGAAAGAACCCAATCATCCCCTTTTCCAATGATGGGTTTTTATTGAGTGTTTTGCACTATTCATAATTGGGCTTTTATTGAGTGTGAGTGTTTGTATGTTAGATATGTTCTATAACCTTTTATGTTTTGTTGTTTCTCTCTTCTTTTTCTTTTTCTTTTTTAAATCCACATTTTAACATAAATAAATAATGAAAAAAGCACATTATACATCTATACAATTGTAGGGTATTTTGCACTATTCATAGTTGGGTTTTTATTATGTGTGGGTGTTTATATGTTAGATATGTTCTACAATCTTTTATGTTTTGTTGTTTCTCTCTTCTTTTTATTTGTCTTCTTTTTTATCCACATTATAAATCAAATAATAATGAAAAAAACATAAAACATATATTTAGAAATTTTAGATATCAAATTATATGTATATACAGTTGTAGAGGAAATTTCACAACTGTTGACACCCGATTTTTGCCCGGACTACTAAAATCTAGTTCGTAATTATGATTTTTGGGTATTATTCTTGTATTTTTCATTTCACGTGATTTTTGTCATTATTTTATGTGATTTTTGTCACTTTCATCATCTTCGTCATTTTTCATTATTTTTCGTAGTTTTTTTATCATTTTCATGTGCTTTTGTCAATTTCATTATTTTAATGAACTTTTTTTTTATTTCGTGTGTTTTTGTTAATTTCGTTAACTTTTGTCATTTTTATTGTTTCGTCCATTTTTATTGTATCATACGCTTTTGTCATTTTTGTTATTTCATGAACTCTTGTCATATTTATTATTTTAGTATGTACTTTGTTATTTTATATTCTTGACATTTTTATTGTGATTAAATTGTGATTCTTTAAAAAAAAGTAGAGAGAAGAAGAAAAGAAAAGAAGCTAACCTGGGGAAGCATCAGCCCGCCAACTTGTTTTGCGCCGCATGAGGTACTCTCAGTTTTATTGTCCACTGCCATGAATTGTCAAATATGTTGGAGATGGAATTTCTTTGTCATTTGAACAAAAGCTTGATCTCATGGACAAAACTCTCAATTATGGCTTTAAATAGAGCCAGATTGGAGAGCAAAAACGGGGGGAGAGGCAGGGCGCGGTCAAAAAAAAAGAAAGAACAGTTTCGACTCCTCTCAATCCAAAAATCTCTCCTCCCTATCCACTTCCTCTCGTCACAAAACTCCGACTTCATCAGCACCGCCACGCCACACCGGTCTCAACCATCCATCCCACGTCGCTGGAGGTGGCCAAACGTAGGAGAAATTGCCGCCGACCCGCCGGACCTCCTCCTCCATCCCTTCTCTTTATCCCATGTCACCAGAGCTTCACTCAAAGACGACACTGGTGTCGTAGCTGCTCCTCGAGCTCATTTCACACAAAACGGCTGGTCTCAACAAAATCTCTGGTTGCCAAGTATTCATTTCCGACCATTTTCAGCTTTTGCCCGAGCATTAACAACCCTCTTGAAGTCGTCTGGTTCCCTCGAGGTCCACAGAACTCCACATGGGCGAAACTCTCCTTCAAAACGCTCTTAAGTTGCAGAAAATATCTTTTTCGGAGCCTAGTGATCTTTTCCCAACATTCGATAGCCTTTTCTCGTCATCTTCACCGTGTTCCGGTGAAACCAGCACCGCCTGTGTCGATTCTCTCCCGAGGAAGAAGAAAGCTCCTCTTCTTCTAATAATTCAAAACTTCACTCGTCTTGTGGGATGCCTCTACTTAGAAGTGTAGTCATTTCGTCACACTTCTCTTTGAATCACTCAGTTTTTCACCAAAGGCATGAAACTTCCTTTGCCAAAGCCCGAAGAGAAAGGTTTCTCTCCTCATGCGGTAAGAAAGTTTTTACCATTCTTCCATTTCGTGATAATTTCTTTTTACCAAAAGTGAGGAAAGTTCCTCAACCTTAATCGTGAAAGAAATGTCTCTCTTACCGAATGGTAAGAAAGTTCTTACCATTCACTTCGTCTCGATACTTCAATCAAGTCTTTCGACAAAGAAGCAAGGAAGGTTCCTTCGCTTCAGGAGGGAATGAAAGGTTTCTTCCCTTCACAAACAACAAGAAAGTTCTTGTTGTTCAATTTTTATCAATCAGTCATCTATCTTTACGGAGCATTGAGAATATTCTCAATCTCGAACTATCGGAGCAAGGAAGGTTCCTTTGCTTCACGAACAATAAGAAGATTTTTATTGTTCGATCTCTTTTTTTAACAATCAATCATCTTAACTTTTTCGAGTATTGGGAAGGTTCTCGATCTCGAATTATCGGAGTAAGGAAGGTTCCTTCGCTTCATGAATAACGAGAAAGTTCTTGTTATTCCATCTCAACAATCAATCAATCAATCTATCATTCATCTTACTTTTGCCGAGCATTGGGAAGGTTCTCAATCTCGCATCTTTGGGGTAGGGAAGGTTCCTTAACCTCGAATAGTGGAAAGGTTTCCGCTATTCAACTCAATAGGAAGGTTATTATTGAGAGAAGCAAGGAAGGTTCCTTCGCTTCACGAGTAATGAGAAGGTTCTTGTTATTCGATCCAATCACAGTAGTCGGCTACTTTCATCGAGCATTGGGAAAGCTGTCAATCTCGAAAAGAAGATTCTTTAACCTCAAATAGTGAGAAGATTTCCGCTATTCAACTCAATAGGAAGGTTCTTATTGAGAGAAGCAAGGAAGGTTCCTCCGCTTCACGAGTAATGAGAAGGTTCTTGTTATTCAATCCAATCACAACAGTCATCTATTTTCACCGAGCATTGAGAAGGTTCTCAATCTCGAATCTTCAGAGTAAGGAGAGTTCCTTAACTCTAAATAGCGGAAAGGTTTCCGCTATTCAATTCAATAGGAAAGTTCCTGTTGAATGAAGTAAGGAAGGTTCCTTCGCTTCGGAAAGGTAAGAAAAGTTTCTTCCTTTCGTGAATAATGAGAAGGTTCTCGTTATTTAGTCGGATAAAATTCGGTGTCATCCTACTTTGCATGCTCCATGTTCCATAAATCACGCAAAGGGGGGCAGCTGTTGACACCCAATTTTTGCCCGGACTACTAAAATCTAGTTCGTAATTATTATTTTTGGGTATTATTCTTGTATTTTTCATTTCACGTGATTTTTGTCATTATTTTATGTGATTTTTGTCACTTTCATCATCTTCGTCATTTTTCATTATTTTTCGTAGTTTTGTATCATTTTCATGTGCTTTTGTCAATTTCGTTATTTTAATGAACTTTTTTTATTATTTCGTGTGCTTTTGTTAATTTCGTTAACTTTTGTCATTTTTATTGTTTCATCCATTTTTATTATTTCATACGCTTTTGTCATTTTTGTTATTTCATGAACTCTTGTCATATTTATTATTTTAGTATGTACTTTGTTATTTTATATTCTAGACATTTTTATTGTGATTAAATTGTGATTCTTTAAAAAAAAGTAGAGAGAAGAAGAAAAGAAAAGAAGCTAACCTGGGGAAGCATCAGCCCGCCAACCTGTTTTGCGCTGCAGGAGGTGCTCTCAGTTTTATCGTCCACTACCATGAATTGTCAAATATGTTGGAGATGAAATTTCTTTGTCATTTGAACAAAAGCTTGATCTCATGGACAAAACTCTCAATTATGGCTTTAAATAGAGCCAGATTGGAGAGCAAAAACGGGGGGAGAGGCAGGGCGCAGTCAAAAAAAAGAAAGAACAGTTTCGACTCCTCTCAATCCAAAAATCTCTCCTCCCCATCCACTTCCTCTCGTCACAAAACTCCGACTTCATCAGCACCGCCACGCCACACCGGTCTCAACCATCCATCCCACATCGCCGGAGGTGGCCAAACGAAGGAGAAATCGCCGCCGACCCGCCGGACCTCCTCCTCCATCCCTTCCGATTTACTCCGTTTCATCCCTCCTATCTATCACCATTGGCTTCGCCTCGACGAGACGAAGCCAACCCACCCTTTCACGCTGCCGGAGATGGCTTGAGTGAAGAGAAAACGACCATAAACGGTTCCGACGTCGGCAGCCTCCCACCTCCCACCAGTAGCTGTTCGTCCCCCTCTGACGCCGTAGACTGCTGACCCATCGGCCGGTGCGCTGCTCTTCCAACTCCGGCGGTTTTCCGCCGCCGCACGGCCTCCCTCCGCTTCACCCGAAACTGGACCACCATTGACGCCTGCAAGTTTGCGATTCTGCAGACATGAGGTAGAAGAAGCTTGTGTTTTTTTGGTAAACTATAGTTAGGGCTGATCATTCGGTTAATTGGTTTTAACGAAACCGAATTACTTGAATAATTCGGTGTTCGGTTAATTTGGACAAAAACCGAATTAACCAAATAATACCTAAAACCGTATTAACCGATAACCGAATTCAGTTCGGTTATTTCGGTTTTTGTCCAAATTAACCAAATTTTTTATGGGCTAAGCTTAATGTTAAGATATGGGTTGTGGATTGGGGTAGTTCATTCAATATTGGGTATATTATGTATATTGGGTTGAGCTTAATTTTGTATTAATAATAAAAAAACATTAAATACCGAATATTAATTCGGTTAACCGAATTAGTTAAAGCCATAAAACCGAACCGAATACCGAATTTAAAATTCGGTATAACCGATAACCGAACCGAAATACCGAAATTACCAAACCGAATTAACCGAAAAAAAGTTCGGTTAATTCGGTTTAACCGAGAAGTTGATCACCCCTAACTATAGTTTCAGTCATTTCTTTGTTCCTCGTATCACTTAGGTAATCACGGTTTCAGAAGTTTCAGTCAAGTCATTCAACAAGTTTCAAAACTAACAGTTTGGGCACTAGGCCTAAACCTTTTTGTGTTTTAGTTAATATTTTTGGTATTATGACAATCTAAATCATTTTTAATTTTATTTTCAAGATATTTTGAGTTTAATTAGCCATGTAAATTACTAATAATTATTTTATTTTTTTTATTTTTAGTGTGATTATTTGTCTTTTTCTTTATGTCTTAAAATCAAGCAAATTTTTTAAAACACCCGTGGTACCAATTTTGGGTGTACGAAAATTAACCATTTTTTGTACGTAACTGACAAACGATTTCAGATCTCCCGTAGACCATTTTCAGGTTTCCAATCGACCTAGGAAAAAGATTGGTGGCGACTCCTGTCAAAAACCACGTCGCTACAACAACTATTCATTGATATGGATTTTGGTGGATTTAGATATCAAATTATGTGTACACACAATTGTAAAGGAATTTTAACAACTATTCATTGATATGGATTTTAGTGGGGATGTGAGTGATTTTATGTTTTTTATGTCCTCTATTTTGTGTTTTGTTATTTTTTTCCTATTTATTTAGAGCATAACTCCCTCATTTCTCTTTATTTCTATGTTTTTTGCTCAACAATAATCTCAAATGTTTATAAGTTGATCTAAAGAACAATCCTCATACTATATTAAAATATTTTTAAAATCCAACCTCTCGAATGATTGTGTGTGTTTTTGTGTAAACAATTCTGCAACAGTCCTACTACTTTTTTAAAATAATTCATAACAAACCTAAACCCTCATCCATTAATTACGTAAAAAGGTTTTTTATTGTTCATTGATTCGCTTATAAACCTAAATTTTCCACACCTCAATCCATTTTTACTCTTTAATTCACGTATAAACTAAAAATTTTGCACAGCTCAAAATAATGTATAATAAAAATATTGAATTGACATATGCTAACTTTTTATCTTTATTACCAAATTAAATACATTCTACATGTAAAATTTTATTTCAACTTAAAAATAGTTCTTGCCACAAAGCGTGGGTTAGCTTTAAAACCTAGTTAGTGACAATTGTCAGCACTGAAATTTGGAGAAAATAAGATAACGGTGAACAAAGTCTTATAAAATATATAAATTTAAGCCCCCACTGAATTTTTTTATGCTCCGCTAAAAAAAATTCAATTAATTGTGTATAGGCCGTGTGTCTCTCATTTTGTTAATGCCATGTGGCTTTAAATTTCAATGAAAATACTACTTATAAAGTTATACTCTCACGAAAGTTTTTGGCTCTGCCCGTGCTTCGAGGTTCTTATAAAATCGAGTATATATAGTTTGGGTATTAAGTACGAACCATTTATTTGGCTTAAGAAAAGAAGATAAGGGAAGCATGAACCATTTAAAATCTCAAATTATTTCCCATTTTTCAAAAAAAGAAATAAGAATACACAGTCAAAGTAAAAGTCAAAGTCAAAACTTCAGCTAACCGCAATAACATTTTTTTTAACATATTACTACTTTAATCCGTTGTCAACATTACTATATTGGGTTATCCCACAAAGGTTGTCAACTTTCATAACATATAAACTTTTCACCACCACTTTCACCAAATTACCCTTACTTATCCTTACCATTTTAAACACTTATTTTTCATACACCTTTTTTATACCAAGGGTAAAAAGTCAACACATTACTATTCTCCCACTTTACTTAATATATGTGCCCAAACAAATCCTACAACCTTCGTGGAATCGAGAAAATATATTGTCATTATGCAGTAATAAATTAGACATTGATGGCCATCACCTAACAGCTTCATTTTGGGGTCCCGATGTAATTCACTTACCTGCACATTCCGGCAAATGGGTATCCATGTAATGTTACTCTCATCCACGTTTTCTGCAGATTGCAGAAACTATTATGCTGATCTGATACAATTCAGCCACCCTCGAATTATCACCATTTCTCTTAAATTTCAGCTGCGCCTACTATATGCAATTTAGTGTAACACTTGTTTTATAGCATTTAATCTATAATTTTATTTCTATATCAATTCAAATTATAAATTTGAAACTTTTATGTACAATTAAAAATTTAATGGAGACACAAGTGGAGAAAAAAAAACCCTAGCAGCTGCGATTCCCTCCTCTTACTCACAATTGAAGCCACCGGCGCCGTCGTCGATCTAGACTTCTGCTAGCCGGAGGATCTCCCCTTTGATCCGCTGCCTCTATACATCCCCCTGTTGTGCCGCTACTTTCTCTTCATTTTTCTTTTCATCGGGTTTGTTTTCAGCAAGCAGATGGTCTCCCTTGTTCTGTTTTGATCGAAGCGCCACCGCCTGGGTGAATTACTCTCGCCACCTTCGGGACGCGTCTCGCCAATGATGCCCAACAGTCGCGCAACTGTCATCTTGCCGGACCGTTTGGCTCCTTTTTCTAATCTTGGTTCGGGTTCCAAATGTCGGCCGCTTCCAGCTCGGCGGTCTCATCAAATTGAAATCAAATTAATATCGAAAGTCAACTGTTGCATTACTTTTGGGATGAATGGAGTAAAATTTTGTTATATTTTTGTAAAAAGAGAGGACATTGTTTAAGAAGTGTGGGAAGTATGTTTCCGTCTAGAATGGATCAGAAAAATCAGTTTTATTACTTACTAGCTGGTTTTCTTTCTTTTTTGCTTTTGTAATCAAAATCATGCTATATATATACCACTCTTTTTTATACAAAATTTGTGGTATTTGATTTTTGAATTTATTTTTTGCTCAAAATAGTAGTGTTAAAAGATAATTTCTCAAATAAAACTTATAGATTTGAAAACTACAGACAGTTATTCATCTTTTGTATATATACTATTTAAATTCGTATATCAAAATATTAAAAGCATTGATTAAAACATTTATGTTGCCATTGCAAATGCTTATCAAATTGTAATTAGTTTTTTTTGTGGATAACATTAATATTATGAAATAGACAAATTTGTCCCCTTGTCGTTATCAAAACAGTTTATTGCCATAATAGCAATGAAACATGTATAGCATAAATAATGATTTGTACTCCATAGAAAATAAATCGCGGTCATTATGACAGAAGTGGCTAAAAAATATTATCAGGTCTTAAACTATCTAAAATATGATGTTTTGGTCCATATTCTTTAGGTGGTTCCAAAACAGTCCATTGAAACTCAAATTGTATTCAATAGGCTCCGAATGGGTTGGATTAAGGGAGCTTTGAGATTCGAAGATCCAGTAATTGAGATACTGACATGTAGACATAACTTCACATCACATGTTTTCCAAAATAAATAAATAAACAAATGTTAATAGAGATCGTGTGTGTATGTATATGTATATATGTGTGTAATATATATATATATATATATATATATATATATATATATATATATATATATCATTTAAAATCTTTTTCAAATACGTGGGATAAGTCACATGTAAAGATTTAGTATGTCTGCTTAATTATGATGGACTATCATATTTCTCTTTGCTTAATGGGTCTTTGGATTACTAAAATAGCGTGGCTAACATTTCTCATCCACTTAAATTTTACACAATTTGCTCTATTCAATCTAGCTATATATGTTCAATTAGTTTATTTGGTGAAAATTACTAAAGAGACTAATATGCCATGGGCCTTCCTAATAAAGTTTGAGAGGTTCTTTTACAAGAATTGTTAGGAGAGCCTAAGGAGCCCGCTCACAAACCAACTCCATATATCTCTAACTCTAGTAAGTAGGTGAATGCATACCTAGCTGTCAAAAACTGACACGATCTGAGAAACCCGGCCGAACCTGAACTTACCAAGAAAGTCAACGATCTGAACCTGACGTGGCCCGAAGCCAAACCCGATCTGACCCTACATAAACTTAACTCGATGGCAACCCGAACCCAAACGTGACCTGACTCGAAATAAGTTCAACCCGAAGCAACCCGAAACCAAACCCGACCTTACCCGAAACCCAAATTATCTGAATAAAAATAATAATTAAAGAGATGAGGTTTGAATATAAATAGCTTAACATTGTTACATTCGATTAAAATCCAACTCACATACAACAAGATAGACATTTATGAAAATAGAAAACATTGATGGAATACTACGTAACTGAGACTCAGAAATTGTCATCGACTCAACTCGCTATCAATGTTGAGCTAGAACTAGAGCTTGGAGTTTAAAGGCAGATAAGCTGATGCGGTTGAGAGCGAGCTTCAAGCTGGTCTATGATAACAGAGTCTGAGCTATTACGCTTCTAGCTAGTCGTCGACTTGCTATGAACGTCAAGCCACAACTTCCAATTCAGGGATAGACAAAGCTAACGTGGTTACGTACGGGTCCTCGAGCTGGTCATTTGTTTGAGCACGATGGCTGGTCTGGTCGACAATGGTCGTGTAGTTATACAATGGCTATGCCTACTCGATTTCAACTCAAAGTAACCAGAAAATGAAAGTGCGTCAATCCGAACCTGACGCGAGCTAGAATAAACCCGATCTGAGCTTGGACTGAACCTGAACACGAAGCAACCCGAACTTGACTTGACCTGAAATCAGCTCGACCCGAAGTAACCTGAAACTCGATGGTCCAAACTGACCTGAAATAACCCGAATGACTCGACCCGAACCCGATCTGACCTGCCCGATTGACATCCTGTTGTGTGTGCAAACACACACATTTTTTCATGATTGTTTCAAGCTAAATAGCCCATATCTATTGCTGATTTTACTGGGAATTGTGTATTCTACTTAGATTTGCTCATATCTTTTGTAGGTGGAGCTTGAAGGAAGAAATTGGGGATGATTTGTGAAGGATTGGGAGTCAGGAAGTACTGATAGAAGCTATGCGCGCCCAGAGAGTGCGCATTGCGCATCTACTGCGCGCTCAACCTGTGGGATCATTTTTCACTAATGACATGCCCCAGATGGCCCTTAAGCTTGGACAACTTGAGCGGAGATAGAGTGAGCAAGGAGGAGGATTTCGAGCATCATGCGCGCTCTTTGCGTGCACCAAGTGCACAGATGCACGCCATCTGGAGCAAACACGCAAAGATGGATTCTTTGGAGGAAACACTGCGCGCCCAACTGCGCACTCTACTAATGCGCAAAGCAGGACGTGCAAAGCATGCGCAGACTCCTTGCGTGGACTCCAGTCCGCTCATCGCTCTGGTCCTATTGTGCACGGGTTATGTGCGCGCTCCTTGAGCGCGCACGATCGTGAGTGCTTCAGCCGAGACCCAACTTGGAGCATATGCTTCCCAGCTCAATTCCACCACTTTTTAGGACTTATTTACCCTTAGTTAGACTCCATATATGGCCTAAATTGTTCAAGGTCATTTAGGAACTTAGCCTAGCTATATAAACATATTTAGGGTAAGTTTTCAATGAGACTCGTTTTGTACTCGGGATTTTGAGCAGACTTTGTTGTGTGGATGCTTTCCAGAACTTCATTCCTTTCTCTTGCATGGAGGGTTGATGCCAATTTATGAAGATTTGTTGGAGATTCTTCAAATAGAGTTTCTTCTTACCTCATATCTTCATTTTTCCTTCATGATTGCTTATTCTTTACTGTCTTTTATATTGAGCATGGTAGATAGTGAGTAGACGTTTCTTCTCTTGGGGTTTGCATGCTTAAGAGCTAATCTACGAATCTCGTGCATTAGATGCCATCGGTTATGATTCTAGAGCTTAGTTTTGTAGGATGTTGGTTGTGTACAGTGCTCCTACATCTCCACACTTTAGGTGTTTGATGAAATGCTCAAAAGGTATTTTATTTGACGGGACTAAGGGAATAAGATGATTAGCTATCTCAAGGTAGGAGATAACCTTGGGGGCTAGTTGGTGGTTAGATTAGGTTCGGTCATGCCTTAAGGAGTGAACACCAATGCATGAAAATGGTTGGTCTCACTTGTTGAGAGATTAACTTGCTACTTGGAGACAAGGGTGAGTTAGCTTGAGTAACTCATCTCGATGCATTGCACGAATTCGTAGTGTAACTCTTAGCATGTATGTGAACCCCGAGAGAACTCTTTTGTCATTGTTAGAGATTATATTTATGCTGTCATTAGTTAAGTATACCTTAAACATAGTTCCTTAAGGTAGAAGTAATCTAATTTAATCTCATTATTACCGTATAATATTCTTTTTGCTTTATTTCACTGTGCTGAGTTTCAACTTTCTCGTTAGGCAAATTAGTGCATTTCAGCCTCACAACACCGATATATGCTCTTATCTTGGGTTCGACACCCTTAATCATAGGCCACACACTACACTTGATCCTTGCGCTTGGGCCTTAGAAAAAGGTTATATAAATGTAAAACTTGTGCTAAAAAGAGGTATAACCCGCTAGACGACACATCCCTATGGATACCACACAAAAAAGGAAAAGAAATTACTACGGAGCACAAGATAAAATAAGGATTTTGGGATGCTTTTTTAATTGTTCAAGACTGTTTGCGATATACTGAACTACATCTAGTTTGTAAATTTTAAGAGCTTAAAACCATCCGGGTAATTATGGCCCCACTCATATGAGCTGAGCCATTATCAAAATTTCTCGAACTCTGCTTGAGCTTATTTAACAGTGTTTTATCGGGTTCGACGGGAGATAAAGGTTTGATATGTTTATCTAGTTGAGTTCGAGTAAATATAAGTTCGAGTCGAGTATCGAGCAATATATATTAAAATGTATCTAGAATGATTCAGTTGTAAGTAATAAAAAAAGAAAATACCGGGACTTGCTTTACTAAACTTGTACTCCTTCCATTCGTCAAAAGTTGATCCATTTATTTTGACGGTTTTACAGTATTTAATCTACAATTTTTTTCATGAACGTTTAGACATCGAAAATGAAATATTTCATGTGTATCATAATTTGAATCTAAATTTTCTAAATATTTATTTTATCCTGATATTTTAAAAACTATTTACCCTTGTTAAAATCTGAGTCAAACATTAAACTTTGAAACAGTAAAGTCAAATGACCCAACTTTTGGCGGACAAAGGGAGTACTATATAGTATATTGACTAACATGCTAAAAGACTATAGCTCGTGAGTTATCGAATGGAACTCGACCATATTCGATTGTAGATTTTCGAGCAGCTCAGAGTTATCGAGTCATTCGATCGAGTCGAGTTCAAGCATGTATCATGAAGGCTCATCAAACTATTGAGTTGAGTTCGAGCCCGATCCAAAGCATTCGAGACGTGTTCGAGTAGAGCACAATTCGAGCTTGGCTCAGCTCATTTTGGTGTAAGTTGTAGGGTAAAGTGCACCTATAGTCATGTAACTATAATTATTATCCCACTTGAGTCATGTTTTAACTTTTTATCCCAATAAAGTTCTGTTTTTAAACTTTTTTAAATTTGTGGTTATTTTCCATTCGACATCCGTTAAGTTTGACAGAACTTAGGGGAAATGATAATTTTAGCAACTCAATTTTTTTTTAAAAAAAATCTACTTACACTCTAAGTTTTAAACCTAACCATTTAGGCACCACCCCAACAATTATAAACCTAACACTTTTACCCAAAAGTTTACAAACTTCACCTAAACTCACAACAACCGCCAAACCACTGCTGGAACACCGTCGACCACCATCGAAAAATCCGAAATGGAGAAAATAATACACCGGATCATAGATGGGGCTTAGGGCTGCTGGACCAGCCTAGGGCAGCCGGATCGTTGCCTAGGGCCGGCGAATTGCGGCCCATGGCCAGTGAATTGCTGCCCTAGGTCGGTGTATCGCGAGCCCTAGGTCGCCAATTCGCGGATAGGGTTCGCGATTCGCGGGCTTGGGGCCACAATTCGGTGGCCCTAGGCCGGGATCCGGCAGACCTAAGCCCCGATCTACGATCCGGTGTATTATTTTCTCCATTCCGGATTTTCCGACGGTGGTCCGGCGGTGGTCAGCGTTGGTGGTCCAGTGGGTGTTGTGAGTTTAGGTGAAGTTCGAAAACTTTTGGGTAAAAGTATTAAGTTTATAATTGTTGGGAATATGCCTAAATGGTTAGGTTAAAACTTAGAGTGTAAATATATTTTTTTAAAAGAAGTTGAGTTTCTAAAATATTATTTTCTCCCAAAGTCTGTTAAATTTAACGGAGCCGGATCGAAAAGGATTACGAATTGAAAAAAATGAAAATAAGATCTTATTGGGACAAAAAGTTAAAATAGGGCCCAAATGAGACAATTATTATAGTTACATGACTATAGGTGCACTTTACCGTAAGTTGGAGTAAATTGCGCCAATTATAC
Organism: Stellera chamaejasme; assembly: GCA_024586325.1. Lineage (NCBI taxonomy): Eukaryota > Viridiplantae > Streptophyta > Magnoliopsida > Malvales > Thymelaeaceae > Stellera > Stellera chamaejasme. Next base: position 49,144,911 of record CM044981.1, on the reverse strand, counting down.
CTAAACTATTGGCTTCGTTGTAAATCTATACCTAAACTAAAGTTCGTTGCAAATATATGTCTAAACTATTGTTTCATTGCAGATATAGCCCTCCGTTAAGAACAAAACGTTTAACGTCGACGGAAGTCTCCTCTGGAAGTAACAACGTTGAGGAAAGCTGATGTGTGAAGCTGAGTGTATGCTTTCACAACCTTTTGCAGACGTGGAGGTGTAGGTGGCTGGTGTGTTTAAGGCGGGAAGGGGCAGAAGCTTGGCGGGAAGAGATCAAAAATAAAAGTGGGGTTGGAAGCAGAGCCAGAGCCTGTGCTTCTATCTGAAATTTACAGAGGAGAGGAGCAAGAAGTGGAGATGTCGGTTTGCAGCAGGCGCACCTGGAATGGCGAGGATGTTCCGTTCTGTAATTGCAAGAGGAGGGCTGAACTTTTGACGTGCTGGAAAGGAAACAACCCGGGGCGGCGTTTCAGTCGATGTTCAAGGTTTGGGGTAAGATTCATGTGCTTCAAGTGTTGTTGTTCTGCCTTCTGCCTTCTTCTTCCCTTCACCCTCTTGTTGTTGGAATTGTAGGCAAGGGATGGATGTCAGTTTTGGCGCTGGTTTGATAAGGAAACTGATGAACAATACAAGAGAGTGATAAACGGGTTGCTGAAGAAAACACGCATTGCGGAGGGCAAGGAAAGACAGGTTGAAGTGGTTGCTAGCGCTAGCGTCTTTGTGGCTGTTCTGTTTGGGATAATTGGTTTTAGTTGTTCCGTTTGTGTTAGGTTTGGATAGTGTGCAATGAAGATTAGGTGGGTGGGTATGTGTGAATGTGTTGGTAGCTATGTATGAATGTGAGAAATGAATCATGTGTTCTGAATTTGATCAAGCTATGAATGGATTGTTGGACTTGTCAGTTGTTTCATTTGGCACTTTTAATGATGTGTTATTTGATATCTCCGTTTTTGTCTCTTGCATTTTGTGGAGAGTGCCATTTCTTGAACTTCTTAGAGACTTCTCTATGTGCAAAACCTGTAGATGCTTGGTAACCTGTGTGTGCAAGCTCATTTAAAAGCTATAGATGCTGTGTGAGTAGAATCATTTAGCATTGTAGAATCATTGGTCCATGGCAAGGCATTATAGATGGAGGCCAAGGCATCCTCCCCACATGGACACTCGTCTTTCTCATGCAGATTCTGCACATCCTGATGAACTAGATGAAGAATTTGATACTTTCCCAACTTCCAGGCCATCTGATATTGTGATATTGTGAGCACATCGCAGGAAGGATTCAGACTGTAGTCGGTGATTTGGCAACTCAGGGAGAGAGGTTTCAGTCCTTGCTTAGCTGGAGAGACCCAAGAGCCACAGCCTTGTATTGTTCTATATGTCACACCATTACAGGTCCATTTTCAAAATGATCTTGGACTAGATAATTTGATCAACCGAATTCTGATCACTTCCTTTCTCAACCTGATGTACTGAAAATGAGCATGTATTGCAAGAGATGAACCGAATTCTGATCACTTCATTTCTCAATGAACATGTATTGCATTATATCCTTACAAAAGTAAGTTCCAACAAGAACTCATCACACTATGAAGACTAGAGTTCCTAGAGGAACTATACCACTAATTGCAAGTCATCTTCCCTGCTGCGCTTTACAAAATCTTATCACCATCCATCTAAACCTTTGCACTTTACAAAATATAAACCTTTGGACTTATACCCCTACTATCCATAATCACAAAAGAAATACTATTGACCACGTTTTATGGTCTGCTACCCTGCAACACTATCACAAAAAAATCGACAGCATCACTTCAACACTTCTACGGCTTGCTCCTACACTTCTTTTGCATTTGTGGTTGAGTGAGTGAGCCTCCTAGACCATGTTCTGCTTGAGCACCACCATCTGGTTGGGACAGTGCCCTCTTTCCATTGTTTATTTCATGTGCAGTCTCTGAATTGTTCCTTCGCTGCAATTAAAGTTTAGATTAAGTCTAGATCATCCATGTTCTTTGAAAAGCACACACCAACATAATCATTTTAGAACACTTACAGGTTGGTATTTGGCCCTTCTCTGTTTTTGTCCTGCTGCTGGAACATAATCAGTAACAGCTGAAGGTACCTCTAAATTTTCTGAAGTCTGGCCTGCTTTCTTTGCATGGGTTCTTGCATTATGCCCTTGAGCTTTACATATGGAGCAATGCATTGCAATACCCTTCTTTGTCCATTTCTCCTTGTCTTTCTTCTGTGCATCACTGTTTTTCTTCTTTTTCTGTGCAATTTCCTTAACCTCCTCTTGTGACTTTCTCCTTGCTTTTTTACGCCTCCCTCTAACTGAAGCTGGTGATGAAGGGGGCTTAATGTGGGGAGCTGTCTCAGTAGGCCACAAGTCCCTTCCATTGATGGGGTTCAGAATGTTATGGTAAATTTTAAGGTAGGTTTCTACCTTGTAACAATCGTCAACATAGTCCTCAACATTCCTGCCAACTTGTCTAATACAAGCAACTGCATGACGACATGGGATTCCACACAAATCCCACCTTCTACAAGCACATGTTCGTGCATTGAGGTCTACAACATATTGATTCCCAAAACCCGATACTTGAAATGTGTCCCCACCATTCCAAATGGCTGTGTAACCCAATGAATCAGTCTTGATCTTTTCAACCTTCTTCTCAATTTTTGGACAAAGACTTCCATGATGTTTTTTCATAGCATCCCTTTTCAATTGAATCCGCTTCATTAATTGAATCCTAATCTGCTCTAAACATGAAATGAAAGGTTTCTCTCTTGCTGAAAGTATAAACTTATTAAAGCACTCACAAAGGTTGTTCAACAGCATATCACACTTCACATCATTAGTAAAGTGTGATCTGGACCAGTTACGGGCTGGTCTCTCATTCAGCCATTCATAAGCCGTAGGGACTCGGTTTGTATAATCGACATCCATTTCTCAAATTCGAAATGAGTTGCCTAGCAAAGATTCCAAAGAAGGTCTTTTAGTCTCTTACCCGTGTGACTAGCCGCTTTGAAATTATTGTACATATGACGAACGCAAAATCTGTGTTCCGATCCTCGAAACATCTCATCAATCACCGGAATTAACCCTACAAAGAGAACAATCATATTGGTTAGGTGTGTCATGTCATGATAATTTCATCAACCAATGAATTGAATTGAAAAAATATAAACATTGCATAACCTTTTGTTTATCTGTCATGAATGTCCAATGATAGGAATTTTCAATTCCAAGATCCTCTGCAAGTAATGTTAGAAACCAGTCCCATGAAGCCTTGTTTTCAGATTCTACAATTGCCCACGCAAAAGGATAAATGCAATCGTTTGCATCTATACCAACAGCAGTCAATAGTTGGCCACCATACCTCCCCTTTAAAAAACAACCATCTAAACTGATAACAAACCTACAACCAGCGAGGAACCCCATTTTCAATGGTTCAAGACACATGTACAGCCTCTGAAACCTCTGATCCTCACACTTGATGCCGAAAGTGGTCCCAGGATTTTGCTTCATCACTTCAAGTCCATACCTCCTCATATATTTAAATTGTTCATCTTCATCCCCCTCAATCATTTCAAGTGCTTTTTGTCTTACTCTCCAAGCCTTGTCTCTACTGATCTCAAGTCCCAATTCTCTTCTTACAGCCCCTAGTATACCCCCGTAAGCTCCATTGAGGATCATCTCTAATTTGTTCAAGATATCTTTCAGCTAAGAACTTATAATCGGCTGGACATTATTAAACCCTTTATAGCAGTTATGTGTGAAACACGTAGTCCTAATCTGCCATGTTCCACACTCAGATGACAGAAGTGCAGCATGTATGAAAAAAGGGCACTCATCCGCCTTACAAACCCATCTCATCTTGTCTCTTCCATTTCTGGCCTGCCTAAGCTTGTCATATTTACGGTTAATGCACCAGACTTTAACAGCAGAATTGAATTCATATTTTGAAGAGAATTTCATGCCAATTTTGAAATTCGGGTCCTTCATGTCCACTGCATTAAATTCTGGAGCTACAGGAGGTCTACGGGACATAGGCACATCCTCATCTGACTCACAAGAGCTTTGCAAAACATCTTAATCATCATAAGTTGTCTCACAGCTGTTCTTTTCACTGTCACTACCTGAATCATCATCACGCAAACCATCATGTTCATCTCCAACTTTCTTACTGTTTGTTTTCTTTTTTGACTCCTCACTTTTCTTCTTAATCATAAACCCACGTTCAGCCTCAAAGTCCACAGTTAGATCATACAAGCCATCATCCAACTCTTCATCATCAAAAAAGTCATAGTCTTCATCCCTGAAATCCTCATCACTGTCACTGTCTCTACTTGGCTCATTATCCATGTTCTTACCTTCACCATCTGTCTCATCCATCTTCTGAGTGCTATCATTGCCCTTCTTTGTTTTTTTTCACTTTACACAATGCATCCTCTTTCACAGGAAAAGGGTCACTTCCATTAAGAGATACTATGAAATCCTCTAGCAAGCTCTTCCTCTGAGCCTTACTAAAGTTCCCATTGCTGCCCACTTCATTACATTCCTCATCCATTGTTTTGTCCTCAACATACAGCTGTAAAGCCTTACTTTCTGGAACTCCTAAAACCATCTGTTCTATATCATCATCACAAACAAGAGGCACCAAACCATTACCTAAGATTTCACCTTCCTTTCTCCAAAAAAACCTCACCTCAGAACCGTCTGTCTTGATTTTTGCATCTCTGATCATGCTCCTTAATTCAATCAAAGAAACCATATCACCATCAACCCAATCAATATACTCGACTTGGTGACCATAATGAATCTCGATGGTGAAATAATCATCTGTGGCACCTACACCAAAGTATACAAGATAACTCCTGTAGTAAAAACAGTAACATACTACGTAATGTAACATACTGCGGCAAAGATAAATGTTTTAACCCTAACCAGCAACCTAATGCAACCTAATGCAACCTCCTCCTCCTCTACTCGTATATCAACTCGAACCCTTCTGTTACAAAAAATCACCAATTCATGAAGAGGGCTTACCATATTTCGGTTGAAATTCCCTCTCCTCCTCTGCTCGCACCACCCAAGACGCTTCGGCATTCATCCACCCTTAGATGCTCCAGCGTCGCTTTGAGATGGAAGAAATCACTTGTGGTCGAGTTGCTCAAGAAGTCGGGTTTCTCTGTCAGCGTCGAGTTGAAGAGGAAGCGTCGAGTTGAAGAGGAACCCAGCCCCAGGCCAATTTAAACACAGTTACTGCCACGTAAGACTTCCGTCGACGTTAAACGTTTTGTTCTTAACGGAGGGCTATATCTGCAATGAAACAATAGTTTAGACATATATTTGCAACGAACTTTAGTTTAGGTATAGATTTACAACGAAGTCAATAGTTTAGGTATAATTGGCGCAATTTACTCCCGTAAGTTGCTATTATTTTGAAAGTACGGTGGCTGTTGTTCAATATGTACCTCAGATTATGGCCAAAACAGTATTAGATGTTAATTTAGGGACTAATTGGGGATTAGTCGTCATTTTATTAACATAACGCGTTTTTTTTTGTTTGCTCCGTTCACCGATAATATCGTCGCATTGATGTTTTCGGTTATATCCCTTGAAAATCCAAATTTTTAATTCGTAATCTCTGTTTGAAACGAGGTAATTTCAAATTTGAGGAACTTCAAGTGAGCTCCGACTTGTTGATTCCTGCAAGTTTCTGCAAATCATCCTCCTGTTTACTTCTAGTTTCCTGTTCGGAAGCTTGCAGCGAGTTCAGAGTTGCAGAAGTCCGGAGCTCTGGCTGCAATTTGTTGTGAAATCGATGTAATTGCAACAATGCCGACGATCAGAGCTCCGGCTACGAAGAAAGCGACAACGCTCACGGTTGGCTCGGTTCTTCTACATCTTTTGCTTGATTTTCGAGCCTGTTGTCTTCGTTTTTCGTTATAGCTTGCTTTTTTCCGCTGCTTCAGGTTGCTGTCAAGTGTAGGCCGTTGACGGAGAGAGAGCAGGATCGTGAAATAGTTCGAGTAAACGAGAACAAGGTTACTTCGTTGCTTTATATTTCTTTCTGTTTTTCTGTTTTGTTCCGGAGAGTTTGCTGAGGCAGCTAAAATTCATTGGTCTGCAGGAGGTGATTGTTCTGGATCCTGACTTGTCTAAGGACTATCTTGATCGCGTTCAGAATCGAACGAAAGAGAGAAAGTATTGTTTCGATCATGCTTTTAGTCCCGAGTCTACGAATTTGGTTAGATTTCTGGTCTTCGAATTTCTCTTTCGATCATGCTTTTATTACACTTCTACAATCATTTCTTGAAGGAAGAAACAAGTAAATTTCACGCAGTGTAGTCTCTTTGCGATTTTATGTTTTTGGATGATTAATTGAGTCATTCACAAGCTTGCTTTCTTTTCTGGGGCAGGATGTCTACCAGAAATGCATATCTTCTGTAATCTCGGGAGTTGTGCAAGGTCTTAATGCTACTGTTTTTGCGTATGGTTCAACTGGAAGGTACTGCAACATATGATCGTTTAATGCCATGCCTAATACATTCCCGTGGTTGCTTACTCTCTGCTTTGTTTCTTATGGGCCAATGTTTATTTAACTTGTTTTTCTATTCAATCCTATCATTCGTGTATGTACATGGTCTATGGTCATTAGTTAATTTATGGACTCAAGCATCTAGTTGGAGCACCATTAACACACAAGAAGCAAGCATGCTTGCCGGAGTTCTATAGGACTCTGCTTTGATTCCTTAGAAAGCATTATTTCTGTCACCTTCTTTTCTTTTTGTTCCCCTGAATTGAGTGGAACCAGTCTTCATGGGTTCAATTTGCATATTAAAGTTCCTACATTAAGATCCAAACCAGATTATTTTGTACCAATGCATACAAAGAGGTTGGTAAAACTTTGAAGATTAGTTATCATAAAGAGTACCAGAAACTATTTTTTGTTTTACTTATTTTGCTATTGTCACATCCAATTATAGTCTCATTTGCAAATTGGCAGCGGGAAGACATTTACCATGGTTGGGACACAGGAGGATCCTGGACTCATGGTTCTCAGTTTGCGTACTATTTTTGATCATATCAACAGTTGCAAGAGCTCTGATGAGTTTGAAGTTACTTGCTCCTATGTTGAAGTCTAAAATGAGGTAGTGAATCTTTTAAATTAAATATAAAAAAATCTCTTGTCTTCTAGAAATTTCACAATTCCACATTTCTTTGACTTGTTTAAACTGTCCTCGTTTACTAGGTTATATATGATTTGCTTGAAAGGTCATCTGCCCATCTTGAACTTAGAGAGGATCCTGAGCATGGAATATCTGTTGCTGGTTTGAGATGTATCAAGGTCTGTTCTCTTCCAAATTACTTTAGTTGAGCCACGGTACAAATTCTTTCAAATACATAAGTTGATATAAGTAAATTGATTAGGATACAGTTAGATTATTATTGACATAAATTGATTGAAATGTCACTAATAGATTAAAGAACAAAGAAAGGTCTTGCGGTTAAAATGTTTTTAGTGTTTTTTTACGATGGTCTAGATAACTCCCCCATTGCCAAAGATTAGATCGTCTTTTGAGTGGGGAAATTAACTTATCTTGACCTTCAACAACTTTTCAATCATCGTAAAGCTCTTTGGACACTTCTGCTTCATATAGTTCTGGGGCATGTCTTTGATGTATGCTGTTCTGGGCCCTTGGTTTTAGTTAGTGTTTGGAGAAGAAAAAAGTTGAGGGTGTCCATGGTAACTCTTCATATGGTTCCTGATGTTCAAATAATGAAGCACTAGGTTTGAAGTTATAAAATGAAGGTTAAATATAACAACTGCCTTCAGTTATGGTGAATGATCCTGCTTTGTTAGGATCATCCTCTCAAAATCAGTTATCCTGTGCAATTGCATTTTGATTAATATGCTGAAGTTTTCTTGTTTAGGTTAATTCAACAGATAAAATTCTTGAACTTCTAAACTTGGGCAATAGTCGAAGGAAAACAGAAAGCACAGAGGCTAATGCAACATCCTCACGGTTAGTAACAGTTCCCTGTAAAAATATATTTATTCTTAGATACATAGTAGAGTATATACCATTTATTATGATTCTTACTTCTGTCTACCTAGACCCATTAGCCCTCATTTAATTTTGTCTTTTTGTTTTTTAAAAAGTCCTTGTTAAAGACAATGATCTGCGTTCCAAAGAAAACATAATTTTCATTTTTTCAAATTTCAGTCCATACTGAAATCCTATAATATGCCCACGAACTGTTATGGATTTCTGGTAGTTGATATGTGACTTTTTGTTGGGAATGTGATCTAAGCTCTGCTACAACTTACTGGGAAAAAAAGAGAATCCTCACACCACACTGTAGAAGAACAAGCTTAGGATCATTACAATAACTAATTTGTTGAAGCTGCTTGCTCTCAATGTAGCACATTGTAGCCTTTGGGGATGTGATCTTATATCTAGTCATCTACTTTCAACCAGGTCGCATGCAGTTTTGGAGATTGTAGTAAGAAGAAAACAAAAAAATAAGTACAAAAATCAAGTGATCAGAGGTAAGCTTGCTCTTGTAGATCTTGCAGGCAGTGAACGAGCTTCTGAAACAAACAACGTTGGCCAAAAGCTCAGGGATGGAGCTAATATCAATCGTTCCCTTCTTGCATTAGCAAACTGTATTAATGCTCTTGGCAAGCAACAAAAGAAGGGTCTTGCATATGTACCATATCGCAACAGTAAACTGACTAGAATACTCAAAGATGGTCTGAGTGGTAATTCTCAAACAGTGATGGTGGCCACTGTATCTCCTGCATCCAATCAGTATCATCACACTGTGAATACCTTGAAATATGCTGACAGAGCAAAGGAGATAAAGATGCACATTCAGGTCAGTTTCCTTGTGACTTGTCACCATTGTCCGTTCTTGTTTAAGGGTGTGTTCAGGAAAAGAAAGTTTTTGTGAAGAAAATTTTGGGTCCGTTTAGTTGAAGAGAAGTTTCCAAGTTTTCATTTCCAAAACTTCTTTGTAAATATTTGATCATATACCTAGGTTTGAAGGGATGGAAAACAAGGTTTTCCAAACTTTGGAAAACTCTAGTATTAAATTAGGGAACTTGTTTGGAATGTTTCCATTTTAATACTACAGTTTTTTAATCATTGGAAAACTTTGTTTTCCATCACTTAAAAACTAGGTATGTGATCAAATATTTACAAAGGGATTTTAGAAACGAAAACTTGAAAACTTCTCCGCAACTAAACGGACCCTTTGTGTTTTTGAAATTGGGATTTAATATTTGTGAGACAAAAAGTTGGAGGGAAATGATGATTTTGAAAATTTGTGATAATAGTTTTGTGAAATTCGATTGTTCAAACGCAGTCTGAAGTCTTTTCCTACACTCCTATACAGTCTCTCATGTTCTTTGGCGTTCCCCTTACATTTGATTCCCTCTTTCAATTTCAGAAAAATATTGGTACAATTGATACACATGTGTCTGATTACCAAAGGATGATTGACAGTCTTCAGGTAAGCTTCTTGATAGAATAAATAATTCTACAATTATTCTTTTTAGCGCTATTATAAATACCAACCAGTTTGCTTTTATGTATGTGTCCTTCGATTTTACAATGCCTTGGGCTTTGGTTTGCTTATTAGAAAACCCTGTTGATATATAGATTGAAGTTTGTCGACTGAAGAAAGAACTTGCTGAAAAAGAATCACAGCTCAGCGTCAAACCTTCTGAAACTACGGCATATGATGAACTTTCATTATTGAATGTACTGAGCCATGAAATCAGCGAAAATGTTCAGGAGCGAATAAATTTACAGAAAGCACTGTATGAGCTTGAGGAAACTAATCTGCGTAATCGTACCGAACTTCAGCATCTTGATGATGCCATTGCAAAGCAACAGGTTAGTGTTCCCATAATTGTACCTTTAGGCCATAAATATGGATTTACCTTCTCATGATTCAACAAACCTAATGAAACATGTAATTGCAAGTAAACCTCATGCACTCACTATAAGGTAACATGAGTTTAGTAACTCCAAATCTATTTCTTTGGATTGAAGCAGGATGAAACAATTTTAGAGGGTCTAAGAGCAAGGAGGCAAGATATTCTTGATAACATTCGTGACAATGATGAGACCGGGATTAATTACCAAAAGGTTCCTTTTTTATTTTTCATACTATATTTATCATGCATTAATAAGCTTGTGGTTGTCACGTCATATTAAACTTTATTATACAGGAAATTGAAGCCAATGAGAAACAGCGATACCAGCTTCAAAGTATGATCGAAGAAGCCACTAATGATAACGGCAATAAGACCTACTTGCGAATTCTTAGTCAATACAGACTCCTGGTGAGTACATCTGCCTTTCCATGTTATGTGTTGATATGTTTGCTCGAGTAATGTCAAAGTATGAGAGAAGGATGTAATTGTAAATACATTCATTCATTCATCATCATACTGAACATGAATCCAAACTATGTTGGGGTTAGTTACGGGTGTGTTGATATGAGATAGTTGTTCTAGTTATGCCGTATTACAAGATGATATTGTAAAGTTAATATGTACATCATGAAACTCGACTATGTAAACATAATCATAAGAGCCTTAAAACTCTGTTTATGTAGGGGATGGCTAATACTGAGCTTCAGTTTGAAATGGCAATGAGGGATCAAATCATCCAAAATCAACGTGAGGCACAAGGAAATCTTTGGAACCTCATCATGGGGTTAGGGCTTGAAAAGAGACAGATAATGGACTTTGCAGCTCAACAAGGAATAACTATTGAAGACTGGGCAATGGCGCAATATCTGGGACATACCGACAAGGAACAGTCCCCTGACACAGTTTCTGGGGAGAAAACAAACCTTCAACATGGACCTTGTATCAGCCACTGCCATTCAAGATCATCTTATTTCTTCCAGAACAGTCCACCACTTGGTTTTAGGTCAGTTTCTCGAGGCCGATGGAATGTATCTCCCACCATCTGTAGGGAGGAGCATCACAGCTCGTATTACCTGCTGGCACATGATCGCTCCCCACTGTCTAGTATTCAGCCAACAAAAAGTAGTGAAAGAAGGGTTGGTGGAAACCGATTTTCACTACATGGCTATTCAAATAAGTGCATGGGGGATATGAATGAATCTTACCAAGTGATGAAGACACAATCATCGTTCTGTAGCGGATTTCATTTAACCGCTACAACCCCCATCCCAGATTTGGAGAAATACCATGAGGTACCATCAGCATTTACCTAACTTCATATCGTGTAATATACTCCCTCCATCCCATGAAAATTTACAAGTTGACTTTCGAATATCTATTTACTCACATTTTTACAAGAAAGAACCATATACATTTTGTATAGTAAAAGAGAACCAAAATGGGACTATTTATAAAATAGACTAATCTATTTTTCATATGCATATAAATTATTTGACTATATATCAAAATGTTGAAGGAAATAAATCATAAATTAAATGCTGATAAACAAATGTTTCTATTTTTGCAGGATGGTGGGAGTATGTTCTCTTCGTGATCAAAGGATATTTGATTTGTGTCTCAACTTATGGTTCTTGACAGAAATCCGGAAAGATACAATTACGCAACAGATCTGAATCATCTGATACTGGATTCAGTGCCGACAGACATGGAAGACCCAGTGGTCCTTTAGTGTATAGTCCTTTGACCACCGTCTTTGGCGAGTATAGTTCAGGTGAAGGTCTAAAAGCCATGGACATGGTCAATCATCCGACTTTAACCAGTAATCCTTGCATGGCAAAAGGGGTTCATAGTTCTGATTTCGGATAGTATTTGGTAGCTTTGGTTATCTTACCAATTCTTTTGTTCTTTTTACTGAGTTCCACTTGAATATATGAATTAGCTCAGGAGAAATCAGTCAGATGAATTCAAAAAGGGGTTCTTAGTATTGGTGACATTACTGTAAAGAACCTTGAACAAGCAATACTCAATCTGACTTGAATGACTTAATTATTGAATGATAACTGCATCTATCAAATAGCCAACTACAGAACAAGGAACAAAGTAGCCCACGTAGATCACTAATTACGTGGTAATCACGAATGAACAGAAAGAGTAAACCACTAGGATATTTACCTAGAGAATAGTTCAACTTATGAACTGAAAAACAACTGCTCCTAAGTTTAAGGACTCAATTCTATTCCCCCCCTTAAACTAAGCTGCATAGGTTAACATCAAAATAAAAGCATGTAACTAAAATAGAGTATAATATAAAAAATGTTAGTCCTTGTTATATATTAATACATGATACTTGCCGTGAATGGCAAGTACTGCTTTTTATTTTGGTATGATCGTTGATGGCCGTCAAGCCCGATCTATTTAAAAGGCCCGAAAAAGCCTAGCAAAAGGTCCAATCAGTAGCCCAAAATAAGGGTCCCATTAAAAATCCAAATAATCCATAACCCGAACAAGTCAAGGACATCACCTGACATGATAAGAATTAACCCGAACATATTAAGGAAATTTCCGAACCATACACAATTGGGCATATTAAGGACACGTGTCTTCTGTCGCGCCGCCATTCTCTATTGGGATATTACAATATTGCCACTCTTGACTATGGACTATAAAAGCACTAATCACCCACGCCTTTGGGTGTAACGATTAACTTCATTCTCTTGCTGTTGTCATCCGACTTTCCCAATAATCGCTAAATACAAACAGAGGACCCCTTATATTTCCTTTTCTCGAATTCCGAATCTATCATACATTATACGGATCTCTATGGTGTCCAACAACGTCAGAACCAGACAGCACAGGAGGATTGTGGCGGCTATCCACACAGATCCACCACCAAATGACGCCATCTGTGGGAACGACGGCGGTCCCCGAGATCAGGTTCTGTCAATGGAGTGTGGGGGTCATTCCCAATCCCACCTATCTAGGCCGGATGGAGGAGGCTCAACTGACGGCTGCACGGCCGACCCCAGCTACCAAAATTCCTCTGAGGACACAACTCACAGAGCAACCTCCTTACGACCAATCTCTAGTCTCCGCTGGAGCGATATTCGACAACTAGAACCGGATTTAGTTCAGGCAGTGCAAATCGTGCTTTGGGAAGAACGGAGCAACCTACACCAGCGGCATGAACGGTTTCACAGGTCACGAGACGAGCGACGTTCTTGACAGATTACACTCGGTTAAGAGATCGGACGACCATCGTCACAGTGGCCTCCCTCCCAGGACCGACAGAGCTGCCAAAGGTCCAGGTCCCCAAGGGAATATCGTAGAGAGCGGTCCCCAAGACTGGAGAGATTGACTACTGGGGACCCACGGGACGAGGTTACCCGACAGATGTTACACCGTCTGGAACAGGTTGAGAGGAACTCGAGCAGGCCAGAAGTCAAGTATGAAGCGACTTCTGAAGATGGACCGTTTGCTCGTCGAATTCGGGACAGCTAGATGCCTCAGATGTTCAATTTGCCTCACCCTCTCGAGGTCTACAACGGTACGGGAGAGCCGGACACCTTCATACGGAAGTACAAGAGGGCAATGGAACTGAAGGGAGCAAATGAAGAGGCTCTGCGCAAATGCTTTGAAGTTGCACTGGGAGGTCCGGCGTCGGCGTGGTACAATTCTCTCCTCTCGGACACTATTGCTTCGTTCGGAGACCTGATGACAAAATTTACAACCCACTTCATTGGGTGCAAGAGATCGGCCAAAAGGGCCATCCAGATATTTGATATGAAGCAGAGACCGAATGAGGGCGAAATCTTCAAAGCGAAGGCAAGGCCTCCATGCGAAGCTTCCGGGCGAAGGTGAAGCCCTTAGGCGAAACTGCCCCTGTGAAGCCTCCAGGGGCGAAGCCATCTGGGCGAAGCCTCCCGGCGCAGGCGAAGCCACCTATGCTCAACAATCCGGCCAACCATTCCAAGCCAATCTGGAACACTCCCTCCTTTTATGAAGATACTTGAGAGTACAAATATATACTTTATGTGCAAAAGACATGAGAATACATTTTTAGGTTAGCTTTTACCTTTTCCTTTTTGGAAGCTTTTAGGATGACATGCATGCAATAGCACTTTATGCTTTTGGCATGCATGCGCGGGTGTTAGAGCCTTTTTTACTTCTCCCTCTTATAAAAGGGACAGAAGGCTCCTAGAAAACGTAGAACATATGTAAAACGCTTGAGAGGTTTATTTCCTCAAGCTTCGGTTCTCACAACTTGCTACCTCCGCCATTCCCCTTGGTGTTTATCATCGAGTTTAATATCTAGTATTGCTTAATCTCGTAGTTAAGAGGTGTTAGATCTTCCATATTCCCCAGACATTATCTTAAATATTTCCCAACCTCGTAGTTGGGAGGTTTTTGAGGCCAAATTTATCCTTCCCTGTTATGGCAACTCCTTCGAGCTAGATCCGGCGTAACTGTGATTACGCGTGATCGCGTCAAGCGTCCGCATGATCGTATCACTCCTCCACCCTCACTCCCTCAGTTTCGCCTCACAATGGCTATTTGATCACCGATCAAGTAGAAACCACCGCCATTGGCTTCTTCGACTTCTAGTCCTAAATTGACTCCAGCGTCCAAAGTAAGAAAATCGACGCCGAAATTAGCAAATTGACTCTAGTGGCCTCCACTTGGGGTTTAAGTTAAATGTTTTAAAAAGTTTAATGTCTAGATTTACATTTATTGTGTAAATAGACTTTTATGATAAAGGTATTTATGTCAATATATTCAAAATAACAAAAAATCTAATGGAAACTTTAACAAAAGTACCAATTTAAGACGAATTTAAAGTAAATGGATTAATCTGAGATGAATTCCTAAAAATGTAAACACTACCATTATTAACAGATAAGGTGGCCTCTTACTTGAAAAGGACTTGAAGCTGACTAAATAACAGTACATGAAACTTATTGTTCCAAGAATAGAATTATGAGAGCCATAGTGGAACTTGGGAGTCATTGGATCATCGAAACCGACATATCCTCTCTTGAAACTTTACAAGACATATTGGATTCAACGCACCAATAGGCTGCAGACATAATAAGTAAGTTCAATAGAGATAAATGTGTAAGATTTATGTGAATCTCAGCTACAATAAAAAATTAACGTTGTTAAATTAGGAGTAATAACTCTCCTATTATCGGATCGCAACTCTCCCAAATCTCGTACTACCAGATCACGAAACTCGTACTACCAGATCACGAAACTTCTACTGCAGATCATTAATCTCTAAAAGGAATTCATAAATGGGAACATATTTGTATCTTCCATATGCCAATCAATAATAGTAGGAATAATGACAATGATGATGCTGATGATGGCCATCCCAGAATACATATTAACCCATAATATGGAGAAAATTCAAATTAGTAGTGCATGTATCAAGAGGCATATATTTGAGGATCAATAACTTATTGGCCATACTCTGACAACAATGTCATCTCCAACTTAGAGAAGAAACACCATTATCACAAGAGAGTAATTCTCTTTCAAGTTGTATAGACTCATCAGAAAATGAAAAAAATTAGAAAAAGAAAAAAAAACCTTCGCTTCTATGGATTGGACAAAGTGTCCAAAATAGCAGGGTATTTCCACCCGCCAACACTATTTACCAACTAGTTAAACCAACTAGTTGGTTAAATACTAAATTGCCCTTTCACTGCAGCTTTTAAATCTCACTCGCTCTTCTCTCAAGGTCGAAGGAGCAGTCGGCGACGGCGATGGAGCTTTTCTACTTCATCATGTTCGGCGGGCTGGCCGCTGTGGTCGCCGCTCTCAAGGTCGGAAGAGCAGTCGGCGACGGCGATGGAGCTTTTCTACTTCATCATGTTTGGCGGGCTGTTCGCTGTGGTCGCCGCTCTCGAACTCAGCAAGAGCAACAAAGATCGAATCAACACATCTGAATCGAGCTAGCCATACAACGCCGCGCATGGTTCTTGCTCCAACAAAGCAAATCGCGGATGGTTCTTGCTCGGAGTTCTCGCGATTTCCGGCGTAGATCGGCTTGCAACGGAGTCGAAAAATGATCGGATGGTTCTTGCTTGGAGTTCTCGTGATTTCCGGCGTCGAATCGGCTTGCAACGAAGTCGAAAAGTGATCGATCTTCGTCTCCAGCGATCTCCGACGATATCAGATCTAGATGGAGCAAGATGATGTGAGGTAAGACTAGCAGTAACACTTCTGTTAATTCTGACAATTTTGAAATTCATTCTGACAGTTTCTAATATTTATTCAGACACTATAGCATTTTGTAATAGACGCTATAGAAATGTGTAAATATCTAAGTAAACAGTATAAACTCTTGCAATAGACAGTATGACATTTCACTTTAGACACTATGCAGTTAAATATAAATCAACGAAAATTGTTTTAAATTTATTTCAGACAGTTAAGAAATTTATTATGACAGTTTTCAATATTTATTCCGACACTATATCATTTCGTAACAGACACTATAGGAATGTGTAATTATCTAATTAAATGTCAGAAGTGTTACTGCTAGTTTCGAAATTCATTTATAGTTGCCACTGCCGATAGCAGTGGCAATGTTGGTGGATGCTGCGGTGGTTCTAGGGACAGCCGTGGCGATGGTTCCGGCAACATCAGTGGTGGTTCCAGCAACATCGACGATGGTTCCGGCGACATCGGCGGTGGTCCCGGCAGCCACGACAGTGGTTCCAGCTGCTGCAGCAGTGGTTCCGGTGGCCGCTGTGGAGGTTCCGGGGGCATCTCCGGTGGTCCCCGGTGACATCGACGGTGGTTCCAATGGCCGTGAAGGATGTTCTGGCGGCTGTGACGGTGGTTCCGGCGGCTGCGACGATGGTTCCAGCGACCACGGCGGTGGTTCAGGCGGGGTCAGCGGCGGCGGTGGCGGCGGTGGTAGTGGCTGCGGTGGTGAGGGTGGATGGTGGTTTTGATTTAAAAGGGTATTTTAGTCTTTGGAATTGTTAGTTAATTAGTTAGTTTAATTAGATAGTGTTAGTATCCACTATAGGTTTTTCCAACTAATTGGTAATTAAAAGGATTGATTTCCACCAAACTCCAATGTAACACGTGTTAAATACTTGGTTGCTGCAGTCATAACAATTCGTCCCAGTTGGGGACTTCCTGAAGTAGTACATAAGTGATGGAAGCATATTATATATATATATATATATATATATATATATATATATATATATTACTTCTTCTTATATATATATATATATATTACCCTTCAATTTGTACTTAATTATTATTATAAATGTTGATATTTATACATTATTTGTGATAAAATTATGTAGGTATCATAATTGACAAGTTTGGAGCTAATTGGATTAAAATGCGACAAATGATGAAATTTTTGGCCTAAAGTGACAAAAGTCATAGACTGAAGGGCTTGATGTGGGATAGCCATAAGTATGGGGTTATTTTTTCACAAATTTAAAACTTCAAAGGCATATTAAGGGTAACCGAAAATTGGGCAAAAAGCTTTCTTCTTCAACTCGCAGATGTGAGTTTCAGATTGGGATCATGAGGAGAGAGCAGACCCAACCAGCAGTCAGCCATGGTTGGCTTCTCCAACCCCTTACCACTGCCTCCACCGTGTCACTCACCGTCGTCTGTCCTCCACCACCGCGCCGCCAGCTCGCCGGATCCGCCTAACTCGCTCACTCACCATCGATAGTAGTTGATTTCGCGAGAAATCCAAGCTACTGCACGTTTCTCTGCCAACAGCCACAACCAGGGCCGACCCTGAAATTTCCGGCGCTCGAAGCGAAAAAAAAATTGGGACCCTGTCAAATTATACTTCCTACGTCTCACAAAATCAACCACATTTGCCTTTTGTACATGTGTTTGACCCAAATGTTCGCTAAGAATAATTTTTCAAAAAATTATTAAAAGATATATTTAGAAACTAGACACATTCAATTTTTCATTTGCATAACTTATACTCCACAATTTATAAGTCAACATGTTGTAAGAAAAAAATCATAGATTAAATGCTGAAAATAAACGTGACTTATTTTCTAGGACATATGGAGTATTTACATAATCTTTTATTTTAAAAATATGTCTGTATATATATATACACACACACACAACACATAGATAATTACAACACTGAGATTTATTTAAATAGTATCAACATATTTACATGTGCCAAAAACAGATTATGAAAACTATATCTGTGTTGTGTAATCACTGATTAATATATATATATATATATATATATATATATATATATATATATATATATATATATATCTTGTTAATTTTTCTTTTTGGGTCCCCTTAAAATTAGGGGCCCAAAACAAGAGGTTTATCCTCCTACCCTCAGGGCTGGCCTTGGCCACAACAGTCCGTTTCAGCCGCCGCCGGAGCTCGACCAGCACGCCTCTAACCATCGGACATCGCTCCCATCTTGGATGCTTCCTCTGCGTCCATTCTACAACTTGTTTCACTCATTTCACGCATCAGGTTTCTTTTAAAATTTGAACTCAGATTGTTTCTTTAATTCAGCTCCTCTACCGTTAAACATTAATTATTGTTAAATTTGTGAACTCAGATTTTATTTTTTAGATATTTTGAGTTTTATTAGCTATGTAAATTACTAAAAATCTTTTCTTTCATTGTCTTTTAGTGTGCTTATTTGTTTTTTGTTTGTTTTTTTTGTCTTTATATTTTTAGATCAAATGAAATTTCTAAAAGAACCCGTGGTACCAATTTTTGGGCGTACGAAAATTAATCATTTTTGTACGTAACTGACAAACGATTCTAGATCTCTCGTAGACCATGTTTTTAGGTTCCCAATCGACCTAGGAAAAAGATTGGTGGCGACTCCATGTCAAAAACCACGTCGCTACAGATGGCGATTCCGCTGGGGAGATGTCCGGCCACATTAAGGGTTTTGTTTTATTTTCTTTTGCTTGATTGAGTTTATTCATTTATTTATTCCATGGTGACATACATAACATGGAGTTCTCTACCCGAACTCCGCCAAAGCCAATTTCTTTCAAAGCGGAATATGGTGTTGTTGTACTTGTGAGATTCTACTCTCCAAGCCTTCACCGTATCCTAGTAGGGAAGTAGTGCTAACTCTGTGGGTTAATATTCCCCATGGGTTCACGAAAACCTACGACCCGTATTAATCCATTCCTTGCATGTCCCTCGTGGATAAGGATTGGGCCGTCGCTTTTCAACGATGGAATCTGGGATCCACCCTAAGCCTTTTGATACACCATTCCATACATGTAATGGCCACGCACTCAACCATTACTCCCAGCTTTAGGATTCCTACCCACTTTATGTCACCCGGTAAATATGATATGTGCTATTGTACCTATAGTTATCTTCACTGACCTGTCTGTTTTTATAATTGTATCTCACTCTGCATGCATATCATATAGGAAATATACTCAGTGAAAGAATTCATTCCATGGATATATTTGGAATTCTCCCCATTGCCCATGACGAGTCTTGGACTACCACAATAGTGGAAACCCAGTCAGAGGCAATGGCTTTTTATGAGTCAATGCAAAGCCGTCAGGGAGACTGTCTTACTTCCCAACAGTCCGTTTCGCTCAAGCCCAAGGTCCCCATCAATACAGAACAAAACGACATTACAGAGCTATGGGAAATTTGGAGGAGTTGGGATTTGTCAGAACAACAACTTTTTATCGCAGAATATGGTCATATCGCCAGCCTACTCAGAGTTATGATCGATCCGTCTCTCATCCGGGCATTGATACAATTCTGAGATCCCTATTACCGATGCTTTTCGTTCAACAAGATGGATCTCGTGCCTACTCTCGAAGAATATGACAATCTCTTGGGAAGGCAATCCAAGCATCCCGAGACCATTTATCAGCCTGACAAGTAGACAGAACCCCATCGAGCGCTAGCTTAGCTGATCAGTAATCCATCTGCATCATTTAAGTCGTTATTCACGGCCAAGGGGCAACACAAGTATATGGCTTGGAAGGATCTACAG
Organism: Stellera chamaejasme; assembly: GCA_024586325.1. NCBI lineage: Eukaryota > Viridiplantae > Streptophyta > Magnoliopsida > Malvales > Thymelaeaceae > Stellera > Stellera chamaejasme. Next base: position 49,124,949 of record CM044981.1, on the reverse strand, counting down.
GAACTCATGACAACTTTCCCGGAACAGAGGCGCCACCTTTTGGCACTAGCGGTATACGGGCTAGTGATTTTTCCAAAGCTAGTGGGGTACATTGACGGCAGAGGATAACATACGTAATCGGTTCTCTTATGATTTCAATCCATTTCATGCCTTTTTGGGTAGCAAATGGATTGAGCATTGCAACAAGGAAGGCTGGATCGATTATCTCAAGAATCTCACCGAAGAAAAAATTGTCTAGAGAGCTCCTTGGAGTTCGGGTACTCGAGTGGTCGCAATCCTCTAATAAATCTCTTTGCCTTCTCGCTCTTCCATCCCATGATACCGTGGGACGTGGCGAATCAATCGATCAAACTCGTGCTCGTAGTCCAAAGACGCTCATAGTCCCTTGAATCAAATTGTCAAAGCGTGCTGCCGCAAGTCCCGGACAGCGTCACTCACATAATGATCATGGAACAAGCGAGTAAACTCATCCCAGGCCATATCAGTATCAGGCTCTCCCCGCGCGAACTGCTCTGCTCGGAGACTGTTTCTCACACTCTCCCACCATATTAAAGCTCGGTCATCCAGATTGTACGCGTTGCCAATGATACCATTGCGGTAGATGAGAATTCCAACCATTCAAACATGGAATCGATCCGTCAAACGAGACTTCCGCGGCCTCGTGTCCACCCTTTCCATTGAAACGGGTGGATTCGGGCGCTGGAATCGACTGAGCATACTACTAGAGCGCTCATTCTCTTCCCGTTGCCTCTTGGGTCGATGTGACCCTTCGGCTTCCTCAGATTGTCGACGGCGACATCGACCACTAACACTTCCCTGTGACGGGCCATGATCATCATGACTCCGTCTTGCAACTGAGTCAATCCTTCGCTGCACCCTCCTACTTCGGGTGTCTCCGCTCTACATCAAGATTTCTAGCCTCCTCCTCCGAAGAGGATGGGCTGCTATCGGTCACTGATGGGGTCCATGACGCCCGATCCACTTCCACTTACACCTTAAAGCGGTTGCACGGTTCTTGAATCTCGGTTTCGGTAATATCTGTGCCAAACTATCTCGGATCTGTTCTAAGACCCGCACTAATAGAGACCATGGCGAGATCTTCCCCGACCATGGCTAGATCTTCCCCGGTCCAACCGGCATCGCCATGCGTCGGCATTGCCATGCGTCCCATCTCACGGTCTTTTCCACACCCGGTTGTGGAATTTTTACCCTCCCCGGTCTCGAGCTCGGGACTCCGGGCTTAATGTCCCGTTTCATAGGAGACCGAGTACCACTCGCACTAGCACAGGGGACACTTGTGGTGCCCGTCCCCCTGCCACTCATACTATCGGTTGCGATTCGGGACCTTCATCCCGCCACTCTTGCTCACTCACTCCCGGTCGTCCCCGGGTAAGAACCATTTTCTAAGAATCACTATAAACACAAGTTTAAAGTATCAATCAAAACTTAGCATCAGCAGTTTTCCTATTGGCTATGTATATGTACATGCATGATGCTATGAATTGCAACCTTACTATCACATAAAGCATTCGCATCTAGGTATACCTGCTCGATACCAACTTGTCACCCCACCTCGCACCCTCCTACCCCCGCACTCGCGAAGCGCACGAGAACGGAGCCAAACCGGGAAAGGGGGAAGGTGGCGGTGACGGTTCACTCGCAACCTTATCACATAACAACCCCAACAACAGTGGCAACCGCCCCTTGGGATCACCCAAAATTTCCTTAAACCATAGCACTAATGCTCAACTAAGTCCCAAGATGTTTACCTATGTCTATACCGCTGTGGCCTCTGCCCATTGGTTCCCCTCCTAGGCATTTGGGGTGGTACTAGCTATGCTCCGGCAATGGCGCATAGACAATTCAACTCCTCACAGTTCATCCCAATGACGCATTTGTTAAATAGTCTTGAGTTCACCTATGAGGATAAACATACGAAAAGGTATATCACCGGAACTTTAGTGGCCTGGAAGAGACCCATCTTGGTCAAGCAAGGATCAGGGTCCCTTACGCGATATCATGAGTGGCGCAAAACTCGAAAAGAAGGAATATTGCTTCCCGGGGATGAATCCCCTCAACCGACAAAAAGACAATTAGAATCAGAACTGAGCGAGGAGCAAGGAAGGAACAAGAAGGCAAAACTCGAGATTGAACATCTTCAAAGTCAGATAAAACATCTAGAAGAAAAGCTAGAGATGAAGAATCAGATGGTGGCAGGACTCGTTGAAGATGTTGATAATTTGACAAAAGAGGCTCAAGAAATGGAAGAAGCTGCAAAGTTTTGGAAAAACGAATATGAGGGGCTCACAGATTAGGCTCGAATGGTCGCATTCATTACTGATGATCTGGGAAGGGAAGCGTAGGCAGTTGAGCGATTGATTTGGCCGTCTACATCCCACCCCGTTAATTCAGACCGCGGCAAACTTCATCAACAAGGCCAAGAAGAATCTTCGCAAGTTAGGAATGAGAATCATCCCAAATTAGAATGATGTTACTTGTAGGCGAAATCTATGTACTTTATAACGAGGATGATCTGTGCAAATATATCTATGGAATGTTTTTCTTTCACCGGGTGTTTAGAATATATCTCATACCATGCATCATTACATTGACATACATTTAATCATAATTAAAATTTGTTTGGGGAAACAGAAGAATTGAATAAGTATATCCTTTGCAAGACACGTTGAAGAATGGCTAAGAACCTCGAAGGGCGTTTTTCTGAAATGGAAAACAAGATAAACTCACGACCGAGAGCTTCAACACACCGGGTCGACTGATGAAAGGAAAACTTTCAGGAGCACCTGAGCATGAGTATCCTCTTTACCCACCCGGATTTGAACAAAATAAGAAAAAAACTGGAGAGACCTCATCTGGACCAATTGCACCAGATAATGAAAAGAAGAAAGAAGAGGATGAGCAAAAGTTGGAGACCCTGGAGAAAAGATTACGTGCAATTGAGGGGGGCACTCTATTGGGTTCTTTTAATGTAGATGATCTCTGCTTGGTCCCGGATGTCAAAATCCCGGCAGATTTCAAAATTCCAGAATTCACAAAATACGATGGAACTACTTGCCCGGTTACCCACCTGGCGTTATTTCTGAGAAAAATTCAACCGCTCACTAAAGATGAAGAAATTTGGATATCACTTTTTCAGGACAGTTTGACAAAGTCCCCTCTCCAATGGTATCTTGGTTTGGGTCCCAAAACTATCAGGACTTGGAATGATCTGGCTCACGCATTTGTGAACAATTATCGGCATGTCACAGATCTCTGGCACTGCATCACGACTTTGCGTAACTGGAAAAAGGAATAATGAAACCTTCAAGGAATATGCTCATAGGTGGAGGAACTTGGCAGCGCAAGTCCAGCCTCCCATGACTGAAAGGGAGATGGTGACCATGTTCATCCAGATGATGAAATCTCCTTTTTATGACAAGCTTATTGGAAACTCTACCAATAGCTTTTCCGATGTGGTATTATCAGGAGAACGTATCGAATACGGTATCAGGACTGGGAAAATCGCAGATTACTCAAACAATGATGGGAGGCGGGGTGTGCCACCAAGGAAAGATGAAGTTCAGCAACCGGGAAGAGGCAGAGGAACGCCGTTGGTAGGGGCAGAGCATCCGGCCTCGCCCATTCTTCCCTAGTAGACAGCCAAGGGCACCGGCCCTTTGCCACCAATGCATGCCTTACCGAGACAGAGAGAGATATTCACTCCAATTCCGATTCCATATTCGAAGTTATATCCACAACTGATTCAGAACGGACTTATACGCCCCATTCCTACGAAGCCATTGGAGCCCCCATATCCGAAGTGGTACAATCCAAATGTCAAGTGTGCCTACCATGATGGGGCTGTTGGACATGACCTTGAGAATTGCATGGCGCTGAAACGTATGGTTCAACAGTTACTTGACACAAAATGGCTCGACTTCTCCAAAGAAGCGAATGTCACTCAAAATCCACTACCTGAGCATCAAGGGGGGCAAGTCAATGTAATTGAAATTGGAGAATATAAACTGAGTGGAGTTAATAAATGTTGCTCTATCACAATCAGGAAGTTCCCACAATACTTTTTCAAAGAAAAAGACATTTGTGCAATCACTGATGATGGTACTTCTCTCTCAAGACCTAGGCCATTGATAATTTCAGTGACAAATCCCACCATCACACCTCTTATAGTGCAAGCACCAACACCCTTCCCGTATCAATCAAACCGAGCCGTACCCTGGAAGTACGAGTACACCTCGAATATTTCCGTGAATCAACATGGAGTTGGGGGCATAACAAGGAGTGGTCGAATCTATTCCTCTCAAGAAGAAGAGGAACCTCCATTGAAGAAATCAAGATAAACTCACACAGTACCAATGGGTCCTGTAGAGAAGAACGGAGCTTCCAAATCTGTTACGGAAGAAGAGGCTTATGAATTCTTGAAATTCATCAAGCAAAGTGACTACAATGTGGTGGAGCAGCTAAATCGCTTACCTGCGAAGATCTCCATATTATCTTTGTTGTTGAGTTCTGAAGCTCACCGGGAAGCGCTGTTGAAAATGTTGAATAAGGCCTATGTGGCACATGACATTACCGTAAATCATTGTGATCATCTTGTCAACCACATAACTGCACAAAACCTTATCTCATTCACTGATGAAGAAATTCCCGATAAGGGTAGAGGACATACTAAGGCCCTACACATATCAGCTGTGTATAAGGAACGAATCATGGCCATAGTTCTTATTGACAATGGCTCTGCACTAAACATAATGCCATTAGGAACTTTACACAAGTTGGGTGTGGACTCTACCTATATCCACAACAGTAATATCGTGGTTCGGGCTTCTGATGGAACAAGAAGAGAAGTTATTGGTGACATCGAGTAACCGATACAAATCGGTCCTTGTGTTTTCCACATCACTTTTCAGGTCATGGATATGAAGCCAACATATAGTTGTTTATTGGGAAGACCGTGGATACACATGGCTGGAGCCGTGCCCTCCTCACTCCATCAAAAGGTCAAGTTCGTCACGGAAGGAAAGTTGGTCACTGTATTCGCAGAGGAAGATTTTATGCTATCTAAAGCCGCTGATACTCAATATGTGGAAGTCTGGGAAGACAGTCATCCATGCTCATTTAGATCATTTGAAGTGGCCACAGCCATATATGGGTCAAATCCTATTCCAAAAGTTCCAAGTGCCACACAAATGGCGGCGAAGCTCATGTTGAAGGACGGATACACACCGAGAACATGATTGGGGGCAGCATCACAAGGGATAACTAGACCATTGACTCTTCCATCAAATGAAGGGAAATTTGGTTTGGGATTTAAACCAACGCCTCGAGACAAGAAGAATCAAGCCATTGAAAGGAGGAAGAAGAAACTGGCACAACTGGGGACACAACACTGAAGGAGGAGAAGAAGTGGAGATCCCTGACTTGTTCGAGACCTTTGTTAGTGGAGGATTAGAACCCGCCAAAGGAGACGAGAATGCATTGGTCATTCAAGTTACCAAGACCATTAATGACTTAGCAATTCAAGCAGTCTTGGATGAAGCTCCTGAAAGCTTGGAACTCGTTCGACCTTGCGGACAGTGTGGAGCGTTGGACAACTGGGAAGTTGTGGAATTGCCTGTCTAGATCGAGGAATTTTCAAAGTAATTTTCTAGAAAATGTGTCTTATTTTGAGACATTGTCTTTGCTTATTTGGACCTTTAGTTTTAACTTGATGTTTTTGTAAGGTTGTCATTTATGCATATCATCGATGAATTCCATCATTTCCATTCTCCCACATCTTATTCTTTTCTTCTCCCACTTTCCCCTCTCTCTTCTCATTTGAATGCAGAAATAATTCTCGCGATGACAACAATGAATGCAACTTGTTCATAAGTTTTGATAATCCTATTAACACTGCTGAATCTGACGAGGAGGATTCAAAAATATCTCCTGAATTACTAGAATTGGTTGAGCAAGATGAACGACAAAGAGCAACAACTCAAGAATCAAGTGAAACTATTAACTTGGGGAAAGAGCCTGTTTGGCAAAAGTTGAGAAGGCTAAAGCCAGAATTGATTTTAAGAGTCAAAGAAGAAATCCAGAAGCTCTGGGATGCAGGTTTCCTGGGTGTTGCTGAGTATACGGAATGGGTAGTTAACATAGTACCTATCGAAAAGGTGGAAAACGGCAAACTAAGAGTGTGTCAAGACTACCGCCCCGTAAATAAGGCTAGTCCTAAGGACAACTTCCCCCTTCGTCATATCGATACCTTAGTGGACAACACCGCAGGGAACTCCTACTTCTCCTTCATGGACGGTTTTTCGGGGTATAACCAAATCAAAATGCATCCAGATGACATGCTAAAGACTGCCTTCATAACTTTGTGGGGAACTTTTTATTACAAAGTAATGCCATTCGGATTAAAAAATGCTGGAGCCACTTATCAAAGGGCCATGGTCGCATTGTTCCATGATATGATGCACAAAGAAATTGAGGTATATGTGGATGATATGATCGCTAAATCCCATTCTAGGAAAGGTCATATAGGAGATCTCGAGAAGTTATTCAAAACGCTCAGGAAATATCAGTTGAAGTTGAACCCTGCAAAATGCACCTTTGGCGTGACATTAGGAAAGTTGCTAGGTTTTATGGTAAGTAAAGAAGGCATTAAAGTTGATCCAAATAAAGTCAAAGCTATTCAAGAGATGTCCCCACCGAAAACCCCAAAAGAAGTGCGTAGTTTTCTTGGAAAAATCAACTACATCGCAAGATTCATATCCCAGTTGACCTTGAAATGTGAGCCTTTGTTCAAATCGCTAAGGAAGAACAACAAAGTGGAATGGACTGAGGATTGTCAAGAAGCTTTCGAAAAAGTGAAACAATACTTGACAAATCCCCCTGTGCTGATACCACCGAGGCGGGATGAGCCTTTGATCTTATATTTATCAGCACAAGACACTTCATTAGGGTCTGCTTCGACAACGGGATTGGACAGATGGAAAGAACATGCAATCTATTATCCGAGCAAGAAGTTTATCAATGCGAAGTGAAATACTCATTTGTAGAAAAGACGTGTTGTGCTCTTGCTTGGGTAGCGAGTCGTTTGAGACATTACATGCTCAATAACTCCACATTGCTAATATCAAAAATTGATCCCGTAAGGTACATCTTTGAAAAACCTGCATTGTCTGGAAGAATCGCCAAATGGCAAATGCTTCCAGAGTATGATATTCAATTTGTATCCCAAAAGGCTATCAAAGGGAGCATTATTGCAGAGTATCTAGCTGATAGAGCCATGGATGATTACGAACCCATAAAGATGGACTTCCCCGATGGGGATGTGATGGCGATCCAACATGATGGCAACGAAGTTGAAGATGAACATAGAGTTTGGAAGATGGCTTTTGACGGAGCATCTAACGCTCTAGGCCAAGGCATCGGAGTGGTTATCATCGCCCCTGATGGAAAACAATATCCACTCACGGCCAAACTCACTTTTCCAACCTGTACGAATAACATAGCTGAATATGAAGCTTGTGCCATGGGTCTCAAAATGGCTCTGGAAATGCAGATTCGAGAACTAAAAGTATACAGAGACTCAGCTCTGGTAATCTACCAGTTGAATGGAGAATGGAAAACAAGAGATTCCAAGCTTATCCCTTATCAAAAATATGTGCATGGGTTAGTGAAAGAGTTTAAGAAGATAAGTTTTCATCATATCCCAAGAGAGGAAAACCATATTCCTGATGCTTTAGCTACTTTGGCGGCCATGTACAAGATAGGTGGTCAAGAGTCGACCCCCACATTTGAAATGAAAGTTTCTGATGTACCAGCTTATTGTACCAGTGTAGAGGAAGAAAAGGATGGCAAGCCTTGGTACCATGACATCAAAACGTACCTTCAAGAGCATGTCTATCCGCCGGGGGCATCTCTCAATGACAAAAAGTTTCTTCGAAGATTATCAATGGGTTTCTTCCTTAATGGAGACGTGCTTTATAAAAGAAGCCCAAATATGGTTCTACTCCGCTGCGTAGACGCAAAAGAATCCAACCGAATCATGGAGGAAATACATGAAGGCATGTGTGGAGCTCATACCAATGGTCACACAATGGCAAAGCAGGTCTTAAGAGCCGGATACTATTGGCTTACATTAGAAACAGACTGCATCAATTATGCAAGGCGATGCCACAAGTGTCAAATTTATGCAAATCGGATCCATGATCCCCCAGCACCACTGAATGTGACCGCCATACCGTGGCATTTTGCCATGTGGGGAATAGATGTGATTGGAGCAATAAACCCGAAAGCTTCTAACGGGCATAGGTTCATCCTAGTTGCCATTGATTATTTCACAAAATGGGTTGAGGCTGCTTCTTATACTAATGTGACCAAAAATGTGGTTTGTCGATTTATCAAGAAGGAAATCATTTGTCGCTACGGACTTCCTGAGCGCATCATTACAGATAATGGGACCAACTTGAATAACAAGATGATGACAAGCCTGTGTGAACAATTCAATATCAAGCATCACAACTCAGCACCTTATCGGCCCATGATGAACGGTGTGGTGGAGGCGGCTAATAAGAATGTCAAAAGGATCATTGAGAAGATGACTCTCACGTACAGAGACTGGCATGAGAAGCTACCATTCACCTTACATCTCTGTCCGTACCTCTACCGAAGCTACACCTTTTTCCTTGGTGTATGGAATGGAAGCAGTGCTGCCTATCGAAGTTGAAATCCCCTCGCTGAGAATCCTGATGGACACCAAGTTGGAGGAAGCAGAATGGGTACGAGTGCGGCATGAACAGCTCAACTTGATCGATGAAAAGAGAATGACCGCTCTTTGTCATGGGTAGTTATATCAGAAGAGAATAATGCGAGCCTACAACAAGAAGGTCAAGCCTCGCCAATTTGTCGAAGGAGATATTGTGTTGAAAGAAATCCTGCCTATAGCGTCTGATCCTAGAGGAAAATGGACACCGAATTATGAAGGGCCTTTTGTGGTAAGGAAGGCGTTCTCAGGAGGAGCATTAATCCTTGCAGAAATGGATGGGCGAGAATTACCAAAGCCAGTGAACTCAGATTCAGTCAAGAAATACTACGCATGATTCTTGAGATACTGAGAATCTTTCGAGGAGGAAGCAGCAGTGAAGATATGATTATCACAACAACATTCAAAGTTGTCAAAGCAACCTTTCATTTCTTCCCCATTCCCAGTCTTGTTTCTTTTGTACCTACACCTCTTGTACTCTTTTGATTCATGATCTATGAAATCTGCATTCTTCCACTCTTCTTTCATAACTTTCACAACTATCATGAATGTTCATGAATGATAATCTTATGAAAAGAATGGTTATGACTAAAATTTCATTTAAAGCAAAGCTCATGAATCACTTTGGAAAGGTTTCAAACGGGCAGACATGTTTCGAAAGCTACCAGGTCTTCAATGTGTCATATCTATCAATAGGGAAGATATTATGAAACAAGCAACCAAAATAGTTCTCTGAACCCCTTGAAACTAAAAGTTTGGTGAGATGAGGTCACTCACAAATTTGAAATAGGCATTTGAAGAAGGGAAAGATTCGGTGAGCCGTCATACGTTTACCAGTCATCAAGAAGAAGGAAAAAGCAGAATGGAATAATCTAGGTCGAGGCACAACTAAGAAGGAAGTAGTAAAGCCTCCCAAAAAAGGGGGGAGGAGGCAACAAGAGAGAATAAAGGAAGGGAACAAAAAGGGAGATAAAAAGAAAAGAAGATTGCATTCTGCATATTGCATCTTACATATTACACCTACATGGCATCCACATAATAGGTACCAAGAGGGAAAAGTTTCTAGGAAGGTCGGATGATTGTTTCAGACAATCTGGGAGTAAGGAGGAAAGTTCCTCAACCTTAATCGTAAAAGAAAAGTCTTCTCTTACTGAACGGTAAGAAGGTTCTAACCATTCATCTCAAGATATCAAGTCTTTCAACAAAGAAGTAAAGAAAATTCTTTCGCTTCATAAGGGAATGTAAGGTTTCTTCTCTTCATAAAAAACAACTCTTGTTCATTTTTTATCAACCGGTCATCTATCTTTATCGAGTAGTGAGAATATTCTCAATCTCGAACTATTGAAGCAAGGAAGGTTCCTTCGCTTCACGAATAATGAGAATGTTTTTGTTATTCGATTTCAATCAATCAATCAATCAATCAATCAGTCATTCATCTTACTTTTGCCGAGTATTGGGAAGGTTCTCAATCTCGAATTACCGGAGCAAGGAAGGTTCCTTCGCTTCACGAATAACGAGAAAGTTCTTGTTATTCCATCTCAACTTTCATTCAATCAGTCATTCGTCTTACTTTTGCCGAGCATTGGGAAGGTTCTCAATCTCGAATCTTCAGAGTAAGGAGAGTTTCCTTAACTCTAAATAGCAGAAAGGTTTCCGCTATTCAATTCAATAGGAAAGTTCCTGTTGAATGAAGCAATGAAGGTTCCTTCGCTTTGGAAAGGTAAGAAAAGTTTCTTCCTTTCGTGAATGATGAGAAGGTTCTCGTTATTCACCGGACAAAATTTGGGGTCATCCTACTTTGCATGTTGTTGACACCTAATTTGGGGTCATCCTACTTTGAATGATGAATCATGCAAAGGGGGGCAGCTGTTGACACCTAATTTTGTCCGGACTAGTAATTTAGGTTTATGACTTTGATTTTCGTTATTTTTCCTTATTTGTTTTATTTATTATTTTATGTATTTTTGTTACTCCCGTTATTTTATGTGATTTTGTGTCATTTTCCATCATTTTATGTGATTTTACTCGTTTGCATTATTTTACGTATTTTTTTTTGTCATCTTTGTCATTTTATGTGATTTTCATCATTTCGCGTACTTTTATTATTTTCATTAATTTACATATTTTTATCATTTTTAATTATTTTATGTGTTTTCTTTTTTTTTTGTCTAGAATTTAAATGTGTTATGTTTAATTAACAAAAAATGAAAAAAAGAGAAGAAAATCTGCAGCAAACATGAGCATGCGTGGCTTTGCTTCAGCATCCCTCCAACTCCCAAGCATGGCTGCCATCTCCCCAAATCTCCTCTCCATTGTCAATTCACCTTAATTCACTCCCAATTTCATCTGACTGAACAAAAGGATGAGATATGGACAAATAGAAGCTCCAAATCCCTCTATAAATTGAAGGAGAATTGAGCATTTTGGTACCAATTCACAATAAAAAACTGAGCAAAAAAACAGAAAAAAACGAAAGCTTCTGTTTTCTTTTGTTGTTCGTCCGAAATTGCATCCACCATCCAACTCCTTCCATCTTCTCCTCCAACCGCCACCAACCAGACCCCCAGAATCGGCGCATCTCCAGCAACTCAACGGTACCATTCTCTCCGTCGGACGTCGCCAGAAAGAGGAGAAATCGCCGTGACCCGCCGACCCGTTTTGTGACCCAACACGTTCGAGTGCGACACTTCATGTCGTAACTCGTCTCACCACCAGCGCCGATCGAGTCCCCTGCCTCTGCCGCACCATTTCTGAGCCGTCCCCACCACCAAGGAGCGCCAACCTCCCCTGAAGAACCGGATCCTTTCGACCCGCAAAAGACCCGTTGCTTGACCCGGTTCTATCGACCGCCGCAAACCTCCGTTCGAGCTCCGGCCACCTCCACTCTCCTCGCCGTCCGCCGCGCCGTCGATCCCCGTCGCTCTCTGCCGCGACGCATCCCAGGAGCAACAACCCGAGGCTCTCCCTCTCCCTCATTCACGTTTACGAATAGTTGCTGCAGCTTCAGGTACGTTTTTTTCTTTTATTTTGTTATTTTGTTTTTTTTGTTTTATTATTACTTTTTATTACTTTAATTCCCCCAAGTTGTTCCCTTAACTCACTTAGGCCCCTAAGTTTCTTGAAGGATTCATTTGAGTCACTAATGTTCATCCAACCATAACAATCTTCAACAAGTTTAAAAAGTAACAGTTTGGGCACTAGGCCTAAACCTTTTTTTTATCTTAGTTAATATTTTTGTTATTATGTCGATATAAATTATTTTTAATTTTATTGTTTAGATATTTTGAGTTTTATTAGCTATTAAAATTACTAAAAATCTTTTCTTTCATTGTCTTTTAGTGTGGTTATTTGTTTTTTTTTGTTTTTTTTGTCTTTATATTTTAAGATCAAGCGAAATTTGCATCTATGGATTCAACCCCTTACTTATCGAGTGCTACACTTGACCTGTGCAATTGCAGGTATGTAAGGTTTTGTTTACCTAACATACGTTATAGCAAAAGGCCCAAAAAGGCCTACAAAAAGCCCAAGTATTAGCCCAGAATAAGGGCCTATTAAAAAATTCATAAACCCGCATGAGACTAGAACATTATCGGACATAATTGACTCGAACATACCAAGTAAATTCTCGGACTATAATCCCGAACGTATTAAGGACACGCGTACTTTGACACGCCACCGTACTATATTGGAATATTACAACACTGCCACTCTAAAAACATGGACTGTAAATGCATTCATTACTCACACCTTAAGGGTAACGTTTAACAACAATTCTCTCGCCACCGCCAAAATATTCCCAATACTCACAAAATACAAACAGAGGACCCCCCTCTATTTCTTTCTCTCAAATTCCGAACTCATGGCGTCAAGTAACGTCAGAACACGTCAGCATCGCAGAAACGTGGCCGTAGCCCAAACCGATCCGCCACCAAATGGTGGCGTCTGTGGGAACCGTGGTGGCCCCTGAGATCATGTTCCTTCAACGGAATGTGGGGGCCATTCCCTTTCTCATCTATCCAGGCCGGAAGGAGGATGCTCGACCGACGGTCGCACGGCCGATCCCAGCTACCAAAGTTCCTCTGAAGATACAACTCATGGAGCAACCTCCTTACGGCCAACCTCCAACCTCCGTTGGAGCGATATCTGATAACTAGACCCGGATCTAGTTCAGGCAGCCTACGCAATCAGCCTGAACGATCTCACAGCCTGCGAGATGAACGTTCGCAGCGGAGATCACCCGATCATGTAAGCAGACGACCTGCGTCACGACAAGCTATCTCCCTGGACCGACAGAGCCGGTAGAGGTCCAGGTCCCCTAGAGAGCATGAAAGAGGGCGGTCCCCAAGACCTGAGAGATTGGTAATTGGAGACCCACGGGAAGAGGCTATTCGGAAAATGTTACACCGCCTGGAACAGGTTGAGAGAAATTCGAGCAGGCCAGAAGCCAAGTACGAAGCGACTTCTGAGGATGGACCATTTACTAGTCGAATTCGGGATAGCCAGATGCCCCGGATGTTCAATTTGCCTCACCCACTGGAGGTCTACAATGGCACGGGAGACCCGGACGCATTCATATGAAAGTACAAGAGGGCGATGGAACTGAAGGGAGCCAATGAAGCGGCCCTGTGCAAATGCTTCAAAGTTGCACTGGGAGGTCCGGCATTAGCGTGGTACAATTCTCTTCTCCAGGACTGTATTAATACGTTCGGGGACTTGGCAGCCAAATTCACCACCCACTTTATTGGATACAAAAGATCGGCCAAAAGGGCCGTACAGATGTTTGGCATCAAACATATACCGAATGAAGGCATTCGGGAATTCGTTGAAAGGTTCAACAGGGAAGCAACACACGCATCAGACCTGACTGACAACATCCGGATCATGGCATTCGTAAAGGCACTCCTCCTAAATTCCCGGTTGGCTTATGAATTATCCCGGAAGAACTTCACCGACATCGAAGAAATGTACGCTGTTACTCAGGAATACATGATCGCACAGGAGCTGCTGTCCTAGAGGGAAGAGAAGCAGGAGAGTAGAGACAACAGGGAGCAAAGGAGGGATAACTCGAAGCCTGCTGTCATTCACCCCCCTCAATTCCACCCGTACCGGCATCCTTGTTTCACTACAGATGCAAGGAAGTGGAACCATCAGTTGGCTGAGGGCCTTGCCGGAGGAAGCAAAACGCAATTGTTCCAAGTACTGCCAGTTCCACAAGGATACCGGACATGACACCGAACAATGTTACCAGTTGAAGAGGTACATTGAGCACCTTATCAAGAAGGGTTTCCTAAGGGAGTACTTGAAAATGCCTTTAGACAATGGGACATCCCGAGGTAAGGGAAAGGTCGAAGAAGACGCTCTGGGTCCAGATAAGAAGAACAAGGGAAGGAAATCTCCTCCTCAAGCTATCGGAGTACTGAAAACCGTTACCACCACCATGGGGTCGAATGTGAGGAAGAGGAAGGCAAGGGAGATAGCTTCTCTAAGCTATGGAGACCCAGCTCGAGGATCAAACGTGTGGACATAACCGAGGTACGTTTCCCGTATTATGACCCACTCATCATCACCCTCCGGATTGGGACCATCGATGTGAGAAGGGTCCTTTGTGACGATTGCTGGAACGCTGATGTGCTGTTCGCCAAAGCTTACGAAGGACTGGAGTTGAAGTCAAGCAGGTTGAACCCTGTCAGGACTGCGACTTATAGGGTAGGCCCGGGCAAGCTACCAGTACTTGGGTGCATTGAGCTCCCAACCATGTTCATTGGAGTCGGGCCCGACGAGAAATCCCGGTATACCACACTAATGGTCAAATGGCTGGTCATCGACATCCCTTCGACCTACAATGCAATCATCGGGAGAGAAAGTCAAGGGGCAATTCACATGAGAAGTGACGTGAAGTACCTCATGGTCACTTTCTAAACCGAAGAAGGGGATGCGTCGATATATGTGAGCTAGAGGGAGGCAATGGCTTTAGCTCAAAAGGTCATGGGCCCGGGCTGCTCGAAGGATGAGGAGGAGGATGCGACCAAAATGGAGGATGTCATTTTAGAGGAAGGCCGGACTACCAGTATTGCCGAACACTTGCCCGATGGCAGTAAGGCAAAACTTGTAAATCTCCTTCAAATGAATAAAGATCCATTCTCCTACTCTCCTAGTGACATGCTCGGGATCGACCCGAAAGTAATCCAACATAGTCTGAACATCGAACCAAACGCAAGACCCATAAGGCAGAAGTAGAGGAACAACGCACCATTCAAAAGAGCCTTCATCAAAGAACAGATCTCGAAGCTTCTCGATGCGGGGGTCATAAGAGAAGTATCTAATTCTAATTAGTTGAGCAATCCCCTAGTAGCAACCCGGGAGGACACTGACAAACTACGCATGTGCATAGATTTCACAAATGTAAACGACGCTTGTCCAAAGGATTCATATCGCACACCCCCGGTCGATAGGCTCGTGGACTCTACAGTCGGACATGCGAGACTTAGCTTCCTCGATGCTTACAGTGGACACCACCAGATCCGGATGAACCCGACAGACAAAGAGAAGACATCTTTCATAAGCGACACCGACACACATTGCTACATCAGAATGCCTTTCGGGCTCAAGAATGTCGGGGCAAGTTACCAAAGGTTGATGGATAAAATCTTCTCCGACCAGATTGGAAGGATTCTTCAAGTATATGTTGACAACATCATTATCAAAAGCGAAGAGGAGAGCGACCTCATCCGGGATATCGAGGAAGTGTTCGGACAAATCCGAAAGTACGAGCTTCGATTGAACCGGACAAGTGTGTTTTCAGGGTAATGGCTGGAAAATTCCTCTGGTTCATGGTTTTCGAATGTGGCATCGATGCAAATCCAGCAAAAATCAAAGCTTTGCTAAATTTAAAGATACCTTCATTGGTTAAAGACTTGCAAAGGCTTCTCAGAAGAATAACAACCCTGAGTCGCTTCATATCTCGGTACGAGGATAAATGCCGCCCTTTCTTCAAACTCTTGGTTAATTAAGGTGCGGAACCTGGAAGATGTTGGAATTCTTAGCGCACCAAGTCCTTTTGAGGTAATGCTTGAGCTCAAATGAGTTAGTCTTGATGAAGAAGTGAGTTTCAGCTCAAGGTGAGCTGAAATGAGTTATATGGAACTCAACTATGTGAATTGTGGCTATATAGAACATTTGCGATATTTCATTAGTAACTACCTATTAGCATCCTTTTATACAAAATAAAGATATTTTGGTAAAAGGACATGGCTTTGGCAGTTGAGCTGCATGGTGTATGCACCCTAGTGCATGCGTGCACATCCCTTGGAAGTTACCAAGGCATGAATAGCCATGAGAGAGCCTCATTTGCCGAAATGGTGCCAATTGGAAGGCACCCTTTCGGATTTGAGGGGGGTTACCAAGCCTTAAGGCTTGTCTATGCACAAGGGATGAATAACCACCCTTAAGGCCGAAAGTATGTGTATTTTCGGCCAAGAGGAGGTTATTATCTCCCTTGTAATTTCCTAAATCATCTATAAATAGATGATAATCTGCCACAATTCAACTACACTTGAATCTGAAACTTCTTCTCTCTTTCTCTCTAGATTTTGGCCGAATTGTTCAAGTCATTCCTTAGAGCATTTTGGGTGAATCTCTTGAATCAATCCATCCTAGACAAAACTGCCCCCCTCCATCACATGCAATCCATCCTCTTGAATCAATTCAAAGGCTTGAAGATCCAAGAAGAACCGACACCATCATACTTGGAGTTTGAAGGCGTTCTTGAATATTCAAGTGGAGTATACGTTTTGGAGCAAAGACAAAGTTCCTTTTGTTGTATTCAAAGGTGTAAGGTATGTTTCATACATCTCCTTCTTCCTCCTCCTTCTCCTCTTTCTTCTTTGTGAAAGTGGAGAGGCATGATTATGATGAAGCACATCATGCTGTCAGAATCTCTAAATTTACAGAAGATAGGGGTGAAGAAAGGGGGGAAAAATCAAAGGAAGAAAACACAGCCGAACGGGAAAAGTTCAAATGGAATCCCAATTTTCAGAAGGCTTGGGAGGAAATCAAGACATACCTCTTGGAGATGCCTACTCTTCGGCAACCAACTGATGATAGGCCCCTAATCGTATACCTAGCAGTAGGAGAGAAGACCGTACGTTTAGTCCTCGTTCAGGAAGACGACCAGGGAAAGCAGTGGCCGGTCTACTACGTGAGCAAGTCACTCCATGAAGCCGAGCTTGACTACCCTATGATTCAGAAAGCAGTGTATGTCTTGGTCCTCTCAGCCTGAAGATTAGAGCCATACTTCCTCGAATTTTCCATAGTCGTCCGGAGTAAAGTCTCTATCAAGGACGTCCTAAAGCAGGTGGATCACTGTAGAAGATTATCAAAATAGTGTATCGAACTGAGTGAATATGAAGTCAAGTATGAACCAAGGAAAGCGATCAAGGCACAAGCTTTGGCAGATTTCATTGCCGAATTGTCCCAAGAATCCGAGAATGAATGCTCAGAGAATGAGGACAATCCTCAGTGGACTCTGTACGTGGAAAGAGCTTCAGGATCGAATAGACAAAGAGCGGGCTTAGTTCTCGAAGGACCCGAAGGAATAAGGGCCAACACATCCATTAAGTTCACTTTTCCAGTGACAAATAACGCGGCTGAATATGAAGCCTTGTTCGCCGGATTGGAGCTTGCTAAGAAGGCAGGTATCCGATCCCTTAAGACATGTAGCAACTCCAACCTTCTGGTCCAATAGATGAATGGAGAGTACGAGATCAAGGAGCCAAGTCTCAAGAAGTATGCCGAAGTTGCAAAGAGATTGGCCACACACTTTGAGAGGTTGTGCATTGAAAAGATTCCGCGAGCGCTTAACTCTGAAGCTGATCAACTCTCTAAGTCAACCTCCTATGATGAGCAAAGGAAGGATCCTTGTATCAACTATCTCCGGGTATTCAACATCACTTCGGGATGGGGAGCTTCGTATTGGAAATACCTCACCGAAGGAATACTCCCGGGGGACCCCAACATGGCAGCAAATGTACGGAGGAAATCCAGCAAGTTCATCATAATAGGTGACAACCTGTATCGGAAGGGTTTGTCTTCACCTATGCAAAAATGCATCGGAGAAGAGGAAACCGAAGATATTTTAGCCGAATTTCACGAAGGCACATGCGGGTCCCATATCAAGTCAGACGCATTAGCTGCGGTCATACTTAGCCAAGAATTCTTCTGGCCGAACTTGAAGGAAGAAGCTAGGAAAATGGTCAACAAGTGCAAGAAATGTCAAGAGCATGCCCGTGTACAGAGAATTCCCTCGGAATATGTGACATCTTCGGACTATCCGATACCCTTTTTCGTCTGGGGTATTGACTTAATTGGAGCACTACCTATGGTGTTACTGTTACACCCCACCTTTTCCGGCAACAGTCTCCGGTGACTGGAGTTCTGGAGGTATGTTTAAATTTGTAATTTGAGGAGTTTGTTAGTTGTTGTTGTTGTTGATTGTTGTGTTGGGAGTGGAATGGTTTTGGGTTAAGTCTTGTTGGAGGCTGAATTTTGTGAGTTTTGGGTCCAGGCGATCGCCCGGACGAGGAAACGGTTCGCCTGCGTTTCGCCTGGACACTTGCCAAATTCGTGACTTCCTGGAGCCAGGCGATCGCCCGGACTGAGGGGTGCCTTCGCCTGACTCTCGCCTGGAAGCCTCGGCTGGCGGCATCGACCAGCGATCGCGCCTAGGAATTGTCGCCCGGTCTCGCCTGACACCCGCCTCGGTGTTCTTCCAGTGGCGAAGCTTATTGTATGACCGGGGTGACCACCGCCACCCCCAACATTTTGTAAAAGATAGGGTATATAATGTATATTTTTAAAAATTAAGGGATTGAAGCTTCTTTTTCCCCAATTGCCTTCCCAATTCCCAATTCTATTTTGTTCGCGTGTCCGCCCGCCGCTGCCCAACCCAATTCTATTTAGAGGGCTTGTGCACAACTCGTGCGCAAGCTCGTGCGCTGCGCACCAGCTCGTGCACAACTTGTGCACACTGTGTGCGCAAGCCGTGCGCCGCGCACAAGCTCGTGCACAACTTGTGCACACCAGTGCGCAAGCTCAGGCGCCGCGCACAAGCTCGTGCACACCAGGCGCAAGGTCAGGCGCTGTGCACAAGCCTGTGCGCAAGGCTGTGCGCGATCGCCTGACTGGGGAAACGCTTCGCCTGACCGTCGCCTGGCTCGGCTATTTAAGTCGAGCAGCTCGGTTTCAACCTCATTTTCGCGTTTTTCACTCCGAAAACTCTCCCAACTCTCTCTCAATTCGGTTTTGCTCCTATCTAAGTGATTTTGGACTCTTTGGTGCGTGGAAACGGTGGATTCGTGCGGGAATCACTACAAGAACGACGAATCAACAAAGGATTCGCTCCAACAACACTTGGTGGATGAATTTGAGAAATTTCCCAAATTGAGAGGTTGGTATTTTCGTGTTCTCTTGGTTCATTTGAGTTAGTAGTGGTGTTTCTATGTTGGATTAGAGGTAGAAACACATTTTACAACACGAATTGAGCATGAATTGAAGGAAATTCGAATTAGGGTTCTTGAGCTAGGATGAACGAATTTTGGGGATTGTTAAATTGACCTCAAATTAGTGTTGTTGGGTAGTTTTGGAACAACATTAATACTTGGTAAAAGGTCCAATTATGGGTAAATCTATGAGCTAAGAGAAAACTCATAGGTTTTATGGTGGAGAATTGAAGTGTGTTGTATTGTTGAATTCAATCCAAATTGTTGCTATTGGGTATGTTTAGAGCAATATTGATAATTGGAACATTGTCCAAATATGCTCCGATTATATACCTAAGACAAAGTTCATCCGGATTTTTGGTGGAAAGTAAAAGCATGTGTTTTGTGTGGTTTAAGGTTTCAAGCATGTTTAGGCAATGAATTTGAGCAACTTTAAGTCTTGGAGTGAGGTCCAATTGTCAATGGATATTGATGTGTTGAATAAAAGTGTAATGTGGAAAGTGTGTGAATTGTTTAGGTGTTATGTGAAGCAAGGTTTGAGGTTGCATAAGGAAGAAGTTTGGTGTGTGGTGCTTGGTGCTACCCTCTACGGTTGCGGTTGCTTCCAATTCGAGGTAAGGGTTCGACCTACCTATGTTATTGTAATGTAGGATGGTTGAGGCAAGTCTTGGGCGTCGGTCTCTGACTTCGGTCTTAGATCGGGATTGTGGAGCCCCAAGGCTAGTCCCATGGTAGGAGTATCGGTGCGCAGTAGGAGCATCGGTGCGCAGGTTCATTACGTGTGTGTGGACGCATGGCGAATTCCGGTTGGACCGGGGAAGATCTAGCCATGGTCCGTGATTTATGATGTTTGTTGGATTCATGGCGAATGCCGACGCATGGCGAATGCCGGTGCGTCCGGGGAAGATCTAGCCATGGTCGGGGAAGATCTAGCCATGGTCCGTATTATATGGGATTTGCTGGGTGCATGGCGAATGCCGACGCATGGCGAATGCCGGTGCGTCTGGGGAAGATCTAGCCATGGTCGGGGAAGATCTAGCCATGACCCGTTACATTCGGATGTTGTGCACACATCATACCTTACTTGTTTCTGTATATTGCTATCTGTATGTATATCTGTTCTGATCTGTCTTTGCAGTTTGTCAAGAACATCGTTACACGCCTAAGCTCTTACCGGGTTTTTCTTTAAGGAAAACTCACACCCTTACTTAATATTTTTCAGAGATAAGGATTCCGGGCCGGAGTAGGATTTCCGCCTGTGCTGTTCGGTTAGCTATTTTGAGGGTTTAGCAGCTTTTGGATCTAGACTTGGGTTCCTCGTCGGTTTCTTTATCCGACGCCCGACTCTTGTACGGTTGCATCTTCAGCCTGTAGATAGCTCGTAGCATGATACTGCTGGCATGTAGTATTATGATAGCATATTATCATTAGATCTGTCTATCCATCTAAGTTTGATTATGGTTATGTATATATATATATGCGTCGCTCTGAATTGATTGAATGAGTATGTTGATCTCGGTGGAAGCCTCTGCTCGTAGTGAAAGAACAGACTTCCTTTTGATAATCTGATTTTGATATCCTCGCTTCGATATTCGATCATGGGCGGAGCCCATTGCTTCGTTATTGTGATCTGCTTCGTGCATGAATTGTCATACTTGATCTGTTGTTAGAAAGGGACCCATCCGGGTTAGTTAAAGGCCCGCGAAATACTCTCACATTAGCTGCGCTTATCCGGTCCCACCTTGCTCACCACCGCCCACCGGCCGGCGACCGCTTCCCGCCGGGTCCGGAAGGTGTCCGACGGGGTGGTGGTGACAATTTGGTATCGAGCGTGGTTAATTGGTTGCGCGAGGGTGTGTTAGGATTGACAGCCCTGGTCGACCGATCGATTCCAAAGATGGTTGTGTGGTGAGACCGGCCACCTCGTCACAAGAACCATGTTGGAATGGTAAGTGGAACAAGAGGCGGTTTGTCTAAGCGCACTTGAGAACAACCAAGAGATGATTTCTTTGGTACCGGTAGTTTGTGACTTGGTACTGCCTCGTGGTTACCGCGTAGGATACCAGAATTGACTCGGGTGCTATAAGAGGTGCCTGGGGAATGAGATGCCGTAAGGTGTATGATGGTAATTTAAATTACCTCTCTCGTTAAAAACAGACGGTGGATGCCGAGTGAGAAGTGTGTTATTCCTAAGCAGTACCACGGGTTTTAAGGGATTGTTTTGTATAAGTAATTTTGAGAATTGATTTGCATCATGCATTGCATTCATGCTACAGAGCTGATAGGATTACCAACGCAGGTAATGCTAACCGCTAAGTGAACCCTTTATGTTCTGGAATTTCAGTAAATGGTCAACACTCGACGAACTCGAGCGTTGGATGATGAAGCAGAGGAGGAAATCCTGCTCCAGATGTGAATAGAGGAAGAGGTAGAGGTCGAGGAGACCTCGGCAAGAGCGGCACCAGTTCAGCCGCATGTGATACCCGATCCGGAACAGATGGCCCAAGTGTTGGGGCAAATGATCGATCGCCAATAACATGTGGCAGGGACAGGAGTTGAAGAGCAAGGAAGTACACATGTTATGAGTTCTCAGCCTACTGCGGTAGGATCGACTGATCCTAGCTATCAGGCTCATGAGGAGGACGTTGAGGCGGATGATGTGCACCAAGAGCATGTGGATACGTAAGAGGGGAATCTGAATCTAGGTGCGGAAGTCGACCCACAGGCCCGCCGAGGAGAGTGCGGGCTAGGCCCGATTCTCGTTGTTGAGATACCGAGAGCCCAGCCGCTCAAATCGATAGTGCGACCAGCTCGATAAACTTTCTTTGATGGAGCGGTTTGAGCGATTCAAACCACCCCGCTTCTCGGGCAAGGGTGGAATGGATTCGGCGGAGACGTGGTATAAGGACATGGATCGGTTGCTTGGCGACTTGGTTTTCCGGCAAATGAGATGGTGTCTTTGGCTACCTTTTATTTGCGTGATCGGGCATATGATTGGTGGGAGACCACTATGGCTACTCGGAAGGCCGACTTTGTGCGTAGGCGCTGAGAGACCCGGGTATGACGTGGGATGAATTTTCCCACTTGTTCCATGAGAAGTGGATTGGTTATGCCGCAACAGATAGGCGGCAATCGGAGTTTGATACCTTGACTCGTGGAAGCAAGACTGCGGAGTATGGGCACGAGTTTGAACGCTTGGTGCGTTATGTGCCTCATTACAACACCAGTGAGGAGGCCAAGGCAAAGAGATTCATGAGAGGGTTGAAGCATGACATCAGGAAGTACTTGGCACCGTTGAACATTGATAGGTACTATGAGGCTGTGCGAAAGCACGTAAGATTGAGAATGAGGACTTGGATACAGCTTCGGTGACACACCCACCGAGATCTACGGGGATTGTCATTGGTGGAGTTAGAGGATCCGGACGTGGTGGACTGCACGACACCACAGACCGGCGGTAGTTCTAGTGGGCTTGGATCGAAGGATAAGGGCAAAGGGAAGGCAAAGGTAGCAGAGCCTTGGTACTGCGGACTTGTGACCGAGTCACACCGGCTCGGTTTGTTATAAAGAGTCGTGCATGTGTTTCAGATGTGGGTCAACCGACCACATGATTAGGATTGCCTCGATGGCAACCTGTGGAGTTGCAAGGCCACAAGGATTTCAGAGATCTGCTCCTCGTGGGCGTGGTGTTCCGCAGTTTGGACCACGACCCCGACCACGCAGATGCGGCCACCACTACAAAGAGCCCCGCCGCCGCGCACCAGAGCAAGGCAGGACGAGTGTTCCAGATTGAGCGTGGTGATGCGGCTCGAAAGGAGCACTAGCAGGTATGGTGTTTCTGAATGGTATTTCCGTTCGTGCTCTTTTTGACACAGTGCTTCGATTTCTATAGTGTCACGTATGTGCAAAGTCTTTGCAACTTCCCGTGACTCATCTGTCTCAAGTATTCTGATGTACGAACCGGGAGTCGATTCTGCTCAGCAATGAGCTTATCAAGGGTTGCGTGTTAAGCTGTTGGTGGCGGCATGATTCCTTCTGATTTGTTGGTGTTGGATACGTCACATTATGATGTGATTCTCGGTATGGATTGGCTCTCGGAGCATTCCATACGGATAGATTGTGCGCGGCTTGATTGGTGGTGTCGGATCAAGTATTACCACTTGTTCCCCCTCGATGTAGAGATTGTTCAGAATAGCATGGAGCTTCGTAATGGAGAAGTTACGTGACGGATGAAGGCGAGTACTTTGGACTCAATGATGCAGTACGCGGATGGAACTTGATAAAATTCCGATTGTTAGATACTTTCCGCAGTGTTTCTGAAGAGTTGCTGTATGCCACCCGAGCGGGAGGTGATTTTTGAGATAGTGTTACAGACCGGAGCTACACCTATCTCCATTCCTCCGTATCGCATGCCGATAGTGGAGATGAAGGAATTGAAGAAGCAGTTGGATGAGTTGTTGGATAAGGGGTTTATCCGACCGAGCAAATCACCGTGGGGAGCCCGGTGTTATTTGTTAAGAAGAAGGATGGAACACTTAGACTCTGTATTGATTACAGAAGGTTGAATGCGGTGACAGTCAAGAACAAATATCCGTTACCACGGATTGACGATCTGTTCGACCAGCTCCGAGGAGCTAAAGTGTTCTCAAAGATTGATCTCCGATCAGGTTATTTCCAAATGCGTGTGAAGGAAGAAGACATTCCGAAAACTGCTTTTCGCACGCGTTATGGTCACTATGAGTACACTGTCATGCCTTTTGGGCTGACAAATGCCCCGGCAGCTTTCATGAATTTGATGAATGAGGTTTTCCGCCCCTACTTGGACGATTTTATTGTTGTCTTCATTGATGATATACTCATCTATTCTCTGGATGAGGACACACATCAAGAGCACTTGAGAATTGCTTTGGAAACTTTGTCTAACAACCATTTGTATGCAAAGTTTTCAAGTGTGATTTCTGGTTGCGCGAGATAGCATTTCTCGGGCATATCATCAATGAGAACGGAATTTCTGTCGACCCGAGAAGATCAAGTCTGCTCAAGAGTGGAGGCAACCCCGATCAGTAAAGGATATCCGTAGTTTTCTCGGGTTAGCTGGTTACTACCGTAAGTCTGCACCAGCCTTCTCGGTTCTTGCCTCTCCACTCACTCAACCGACAAAGAAGGGTAAGGCGTTTGTATGGTCGGATGAATGTGAGAAGAGCTTCCAAGAGCTCAAGTGTAGACCGACACAGCACCGATTCTGGTTCTACCTGACCCGCCTCAGCCTTATGTCATTTATACCGATGCCTCACGAACAGTGCTGGGTGTGTGCTTATGCAAAACCAGCAGTAATTGCTTATGGTCGCGGCACTGCGACCACATGAGGAAAACTATCCCACTCATGATTTGGAGCTTGCTGCGGTTATGTATGCACTCAAGCAATGGCGGCATTATTTGTTGGGAAACAAATTTCAAATCTTTACCGATCATAAGAGCTTGAAGTACTTGTTCACGCAGAAAGATCTGAATATGCGCCAAAGAAGGTGGCTCGAGTACATGAAAGATTATGACCGTAGTATCGAGTACACCGCAGTAAAGGGAATACGGTGGCGATGCCTTGAGTAGGGCATACACCGGGATAGTTAGAGGTGGAGAACCTGGAAACCGAACAGAGCTTACGGACTGATCGCCTTGTGGCACCGTTGGCAGCTACAAGAGCAGGAGCAGATATTTGTGTTGAGAGTTCAGTCTTCTTGGATCGACAGATCCGAGAATTTCAGATGAGAGATCGAGTTTGAAGCGAGTTTCGGATGAGCTAAAGGAGCAATCGTCCATTCTTTGAGTATAGGCAAGGATTGCTATACTTCAAAGAGCGTTTATACGTGCCGAATGATGTGGCTCTTAGAGATGAGATTTTGGATCAAGCTCATAATAACAGCTTTAAGTTTTCATCCGGGCGGTGAAAAGATGTATCACGATTTGAGGTCACACTTCTGGTGGCCAGGTATGAGGAGGCATATTGCAGAGTGTGTGGCAAAGTGCACCACTTGCCAACAGGTAAAGGTTGAGCATCAGAAGCCCGCGGGCACGCTTCAGACGTTACCTATTCCGGTTCGTAAGTGGGGAAACGTGACTATGGATTTTCTTACCGGATTACCCACTACGAGAGCACGTCATGATGCCATTTGGGTAATTGTGGACCGGTTGACTAAGTGTGCGCATTTCTTGCCCATTAAGGTCACCGACCCGTTGGACAAGTTAGCACGACTCTACATCAAAGAGATCGTGCGGTTGCACGGTGTACCGGATTCTATAGTTTCGCATCGGGATCCAAGATTTACAGCCCATTTCGGAATGCTTTCCATCGAGCTTTCGGTACCGGTTGCACCTTAGTACCGCGTATCACCCACAAACTGATGGGCAATCCGAGAGGGTGATACAGTACTTGAGGACATGCCGAGGAGCTGTGCGATTGATTTCGGAGGTGATTGGGATCAACATCTACCGCTCATAGAGTTTTCGTATAACAATAGTTATCAGTACAATCAAGATGGCACCTTACGAGGCTCTTTATGGACGGAGGTGTATGACACCTCACCGTTGGTCCGAACCGTCGAGATAAGGTTGAACTTGGTCCGGAATTGATTGAAGAGACCACGAGAAAAGATCAAAACAATTCAGGCAAGATTGAAAGCGGCAAATGATAGAACCACGGCTTATGTGAACAGAAGGCGTCGCGACTTAGAGTTTGAAGTTGGCGACAAAGTGTGGTTGAAGGTGGCACCAATGAAAGGAATAATGAGATTTGGTCGGAAAGGGAAGTTAGCTCCGAGGTATATTGGCCCATTCGATATTTTAGAAAGGATTGGAAAGGTGGCTTATCGCTTAGCACTACCGGAGAGCTTGTCACCGTGCATAATGTGTTTCACGTGAGCATGCTGAAAAAGTGTGTCATGGATCCGACGCAAACGATTCCGATTGAGGAAGTGCAATTGGAACCTGACTTGTCTTATAAGGAAGTGCCAATTGCTTTGTTGGCGAGGGATACTGCAAATTGAGGAGCAAGTTAATTCCCATGGTGAAGGTGCAATGGTCGCACCATTCGACAAGGAGGCAACCCGGGAGACGGAGAAAGATATGATCGAACGCTACCCTCGGGAGTACCAACGCTTAAGGAGCTCTTGGAGGACCAAGAGTCTTAAGGGGGAGGATGTTACACCCCACCTTTTCCGGCAGTCTCCGGTGACTGGAGTTCTGGAGGTATGTTTAAATTTGTAATTTGAGGAGTTTGTTAGTTGTTGTTGTTGTTGATTGTTGTGTTGGGAGTGGAATGGTTTTGGGTTAAGTCTTGTTGGAGGCTGAATTTTGTGAGTTTTGGGTCCAGCGATCGCCGGACGAGGAAACGGTTCGCCGTTTCGCCTGGACACTTGCCAAATTCGTGACTTCCTGGAGCCAGGCGATCGCCCGGACTGAGGGGTGCCTTCGCCTGACTCTCGCCTGGAAGCCTGGCTGGCGGTTATCGACCAGCGATCGCGCCTAGGAATTGGGTCGCTCGGTCTTCGCCTCGACACCCGCCTCGGTGTTCTTCCAAATGGCGGTTATTGTATGACCGGGGTGACCACCGCCACCCCAACATTTTGTAAAAGATAGGGTATATAATGTATATTTTTAAAAATTAAGGGATTGAAGCTTCTTTTTCCCCAATTGCCTTCCCAATTCCCAATTCTATTTTGTTCTGCGTGTCTGCCCTGCTGCTGCCCAACCCAATTCTATTTAGAGGGGCTTGTGCACAACCTGTGCGCAAGCTCTGCGCGCACCAGCTGTGCACAACTTGTGCACAACGTGCGCAAGCTGCGCTGCACAAGACAAGCTCGTGCACAACTTGTGCACAATCGGCGCAAGCTGTGGCGCAAGCGCTTGTGCACACAAGCTCGGCGCTGCGCACAAGCTCGCGCACCAGGCGCAAGGCGCGGCTGTGCACAAGCCTCGTGCGCAAGGCTGGCGCGATCGCCTCGATCGGGAAACGCTCACCGACCGCCGCCTGGCTCGGCTATTTAAGTCGAGCAGCTCGGTTTCAACCTCATTTTCGCTTTTCACTCCGAAAACTCTCCCAACTCTCTCTCAATTCGGTTTTGCTCCTATCTAAGTGATTTTGGACTCTTTGGTGCGTGGAAACGGTGGATTCTGCAAGGGAATCACTACAAGAACGACGAATCAACAAAGGATTCGCTCCAACAACACTTGGTGGATGAATTTGAGAAATTTCCCAAATTGAGAGGTTGGTATTTTCGTGTTCTCTTGGTTCATTTGAGTTAGTAGTGGTGTTTCTATGTTGGATTAGAGGTAGAAACACATTTTACAACACGAATTGAGCATGAATTGAAGGAAATTCGAATTAGGGTTCTTGAGCTAGGATGAACGAATTTGGGGGATTGTTAAATTGACCTCAAATTAGTGTTGTTGGGTAGTTTTGGAACAACATTAATACTTGGTAAAAGGTCCAATTATGGGTAAATCTATGAGCTAAGAGAAAACTCATAGGTTTTATGGTGGAGAATTGAAGTGTGTTGTATTGTTGAATTCAATCCAAATTGTTGCTATTGGGTATGTTTAGAGCAATATTGATAATTGGAACATTGTCCAAATATGCTCCGATTATATACCTAAGACAAAGTTCATCCGGATTTTTGGTGGAAAGTAAAAGCATGTGTTTTGTGTGGTTTAAGGTTTCAAGCATGTTTAGGCAATGAATTTGAGCAACTTTAAGTCTTGGAGTGAGGTCCAATTGTCAATGGATATTGATGTGTTGAATAAAAGTGTAATGTGGAAAGTGTGTGAATTGTTTAGGTGTTATGTGAAGCAAGGTTTGAGGTTGCATAAGGAAGAAGTTTGGTGTGTTGTGCTTGTCTGCTACCCTCTACGGTTGCGGTTGCTTCCACCCGAGGTAAGGGTTCGACCTACCTATGTTATTGTAATGTAGGATGGTTGAGGCAAGTCTTGGGCGTCGGTCTCGACTTCGGTCTTAGATCGGGATTGTGGAGCCGCTAGGCTAGTCCCATGGTAGGAGTATCGGTGCGCAGGTAGGATCATCGGTGCGCAGGTTCTGTTCTGTGTGTGTGGACGCATGGCGAATGCCGGTTGGACCGGGGAAGATCTAGCCATGGTCCGGGAATTATGATGTTTGTTGGATGCATGGCGAATGCCGACGCATGGCGAATGCCGGTGCGACCGGGGAAGATCTAGCCATGGTCGGGGACGATCTAGCCATGGTCCGTATTATATGGGATTTGCTTTGGGTGCATGGCGAATGCCGACGCATGGCGAATGCCGGGCCGGGGAAGATCTAGCCATGGTCGGGGAAGATCTAGCCATGACCCGTTACATTCGGATGTTGTGCACACATCATACCTTACTTGTTTCTGTATATTGCTATCTGTATGTATATCTGTTCTGATCTGTCTTTGCAGGTTTGTCGGAAGAACATCGTTACTCGCCTAAGCTCTTACCGGGTTTTTCTTTAAGGAAAACTCACACCCTTACTTAATATTTTTCAGAGATAAGGATTCGGGCGGCGGAGTAGGATTTCCGCCAGCTGTTCGGTTAGCTATTTTGAGGGTTTAGCAGCTTTTGGATCTAGACTTCGGGTTCCTCGTCGGTTTCTTTATCCGACGCCCGACTCTTGTACGGTTGCATCTTCAGCCTGTAGATAGCTCTGTAGCATGATACTCTGTTGGCATGTAGTATTATGATAGCATGTTATCATTAGATCTGTCTATTCATCTAAGTTTGATTATGGTTATGTATATATATATATGCGTTCTGCTCGAATTGATTGAATGAGTATGTTGATCTCGTGTGGAAGCCTCTGCTCGGTAGTGAAAGAACAGACTTCCTTTTGATAATCTGATTTTGATATCCTCGCTTCGATATTCTCGATCATGGGCGGAGCCCATTGCTTCTGTTATTGTGATCTGTTTCTGTGCATGAATTGTCATACTTGATCTGTTGTTAGAAAGGGACCTACTGGGTTAGTTAAAGGCCCGCGAAATACTCTCACATTAGCTGCGCTATCCGGTCCCACCTTGCTCACCACCGCCCACCGGCCGGCGACCGCTTCCCGCCGGGTCCGGAAGGTGTCTGACGGGGGTGGTGGTGACAGTTACCCACACCCGGTACGTAATTAAGTTAATTACGTATTTAAGTTTAATTATCGGATTTTCAATAATTTTTGTTTCGGGACTTGCTTTGGGTGTTTGGTAATTGTGGATTTGATTTGGTGAATTTTGGGGCAACCCGGGAATGATTTAGAATTAATTACGCGGCTGCGCGTAATTCCCGGGAGTTGCAATTCTGAGTGACTCGGGACTTATAATTGGTAAGAAAAATAGGTTTTATGGGTTTTGTGATGTCCTGAGTATGTGGCTAAAGTTTGGTTCCAATCGGAGTAAGTTTGGTAAAAAGTTGCATTTTCGGGCTGAGCGAAAATGCAGTTTGTAAGTGTGAGATAATTGAAATTGACAATTTTGGAAGAAAAGAATAGAATGGGGCGGATGAGAGAGGGAGAAGAAAATGACAAGTGTCACTTTGTGGTGGAAGGAGAAAAGGAAAAGAGAAAGGATTTATGGGATAAATATGTATATATATGTGAATAATGCATATATATATGTATATAAGTTATAGAAATAGCATTTTTGGGTCAACTTACCCATTCTTCTTCTTCCTCCATCCGAAACCTTCTCTCTCTCCCTCACTTGCGCCATTTTTGAGAGCTTGGAGCTCACAACTGATTTCCGTCGTTTGGTGACCAAACTTCGAGGTATTGCACTTAAATCGTTCATTGGGTTGTATGGATCAGTAATCTGAAGTCTGCTTTGAAAGATTCAGTGTGGTTTGCAAGTTATGAGCATTTGAATTTTTGAGTGAATAGTGTCATATGCTCCTTTGTTTGATTTTTCGGTTCCTAAGCATTCTCGGCACTTCCTAGTGCGTGTTTGATAACAGGAACAGAGGAAGAAACGCACCCGAGGTTGGGCCGATTCGCGTCTGAAAATTTGGGTGTAATTTTCGACGGAGAATTCTGTGAAAGGTAAGGGCATTTTTGTGTTCAGAGTAGAATTCTGGTTTTGTTAGTGTAATCGGTTCAGTTAGAAAAGGCTCGGTGTGAAAGCCGTTTTTCCCGGCCCGAGCCTCGGTTTTGGCGCCATTGTTAATGGCTGTTCCTGTGAACTCTGAATGTGAATTGTGTATCTGTGGTTGTTTCTGGACAGGGAGTTGCTTTGAAATTGGGCAGAAACTCTGCCGAAATTTCTACCGGGACCGTCGATCGAGAATTCAAATTCGGACTTCAATCGAAGGTAAGGGTTCAGTGTGTGTTTAGGAGTATTGCCTTGCGTAGCAAGCATACTCGGATATAGACCGAGGCTAGGTTCGGAAGAGGGGAGTGCCCCTATGACGTCGACCTAGTTCCTGGTATAGGCATTGTTGTGCAGGAACCGATTGGGATTCCGATATACCTACGATGGTTATCGATGATTTATATTGATTGCCCGATAGGGGTCGCTCCCCCGAGCTGGTACCATGCTCTACCGACCGATTGTGAATGGACGCATGGCCATTGTCGGTTTGAACGGGGCAGATCTCGCCATGGTCCATAACAATGATTGTTATCGTTTCGATTATGAATTGAATGTGATTGTGATTGACCGACTGCATTGCATATGTTTGATTGTGTTGCATTGATTGAGCATTTGATTGATTGGTGAGATGCGTGGTGTATCGTATTCATTTTGTTTCCGATTGCAGGTACATTATATCGACTGTTATTGTACTGCACCATGTCTATACCTGTTCTCTTACTAAGTTCTTTCGAGAACTTACCCTTATATCTACCATTTCAGGAAAAAAGGAAAGGAAAAGCAAGTCGCCGAGTAGTGGCGAGGTTGCTAATTGTGAAGGTTTTGGACTTGAGGTGCAGCAGCAGTAGCTTCAAGTGGTGCGGTTGGATTCCGCGTGTTCGCCACTTGGTTGGTTTTCTTGTATTCCGAACTTGGTTCTGGCTCAGTATAATGTACATAACATGCATGTTTAGTGTTTAAGTTCAGGTTCGGAACCGTTTAGGTTTGGCGTTGAGATTTTCAGGTTTTGGGTTCAGTCGGAGGGCCAGGCGACCCCTCCCTTGGAGCGGGCGGTCGCCTGGACCACTTCCGTAGAAGGCAGGGGATCAGGCGAGGGCCGGGCGACCCCTCCCTTGGAGCAGGCGGTCGCCTGGACCCCCTGGTTTTTGGAGGCAGGCAGCCGGGCGACAGGCCAGGTGACCCGGCCTTTGGAGCAGGCGGTCGCCTGGGTCAGGCGAGAGGCCAGCCGGCCTTTGGAGCAGGCGGTCGCCTGGGTCAGGCGAGAGGCCAGGCGACCCCTCTCCTCAGGTCAGGCGGTCGCCTGGTCCACTCAGCAAAGTGGGCAGCGAGTTAGGCGATGGTTCAGGCGACCCGGGCTTGGGGCCGGGCGGTCGCCTGGACCCCGTTTTCGAAATTCTTGGTTCTTTTCAACCCCGTTCGTGTAGGTAAGTGTCTTGGGGGCTTGGTTGGACACTTTTGCTTGAGTTTAAGGTTATATGGTAAGGTTGTGAGTGAACCGTCGCCCCCACCTTCCCCCTTTCCCCGGTTTAGTTCCGTTCTCCGTGCTCTTCCGTGAGTGCGGGGTGTGAGGGTGCGGGGGTGCGGTGACAAGTTGGTATCAGAGCAGGCTTACCTAGTTGCGAATGGTTTATGTGATAGTAAGGTTGCATTTCATTGCATCATGCATGTACATATACAGAGCCAATTGGAATCTTTGTTCTTTGCTAAGTTTTGATTGTTACCGTATTGTTGTGTTTATAGTGATTCTTAGAAAATGGTTAATACCCGGGGAAGACCGGGAGTGAGTGAGCAAGAGAGGCGGGATGAAGGTCGCGAACCTCAACAGATAGTACGAGTGGCAGGGGGACGGGCACCACAAGTTTCCCCTTTGCTAGTGCGAGTGGTACTTGGTCTCCTATGAAACAAGACATTAAGCCCGGAGTCCCGAGTTCGAGACCGGGGAAGGCAAAAATTCCACAACCGGGTGTGGAAAAGACAGTGAGTTGGGACGCATGGCAATGCCGACGCATGGCGATGTCGGTTGGACCGGGGAAGATCTAGCCATGGTCGGGGAAGATCTCGCCATGGTCTCTAATAGTGCGGGTCTTAGAACAGATCCGGGATAGTTTGGCACTGATATTACCGGAACCGACAGACTCAAGGACAGTGCAACAACTTCGAGGTGTAAGTGGTAGTGGATCGGGGCGTCATGGACCCCATACGGTGACTGATAACAGCCCATCCTCATCGGAGGAAGAGGCTAGTACTGATGAAGAGCGGAGACACCCAAGAGGTAGGAGGGTGCAACGAAGGATTGATTCAGCTGAAAGACGGAGTCATGATGATCATGGCCCGTCTCAAGGAAGTGTTAGTGGTCGACGTCACCGTCGACAATCTGAGGAAGCCGAAGGGTCACATCGAACCAAGAGGTAACGGGAAGAGAATGAGCGCCCTAGTAGGATGCTCGAACGATTCCAACGCCTGAACCCACCCCGTTTCAACGGAAAGGGTGGACCTGAGGCGGCGGAAGTCTGGTTTCGACGGATCGATTCCACGTTTGAAAGGTTGGAATTCTCACCTACCGCAATGGTACCGTTGGCAACGTACAACTTGGAAGACCGAGCTTTGATATGGTGGGAAAGTGTGAGAAACAGGCGCCGAGAGCAGTTCGCCCGGGGAGAGCCTGATTCTGATATGGCGTGGAATGAGTTTACTCGCTTGTACCACGATCATTATGTGAGTGATGCTGTCCGGGACTTGCGACAGGCACAGTTTGACAATCTGACACAAGGGACAATGAGCGTGCTAGACTACGAGCACGAGTTTGATCGATTGATTCGCTACATCCCACAGTACCATGGGATGGAGGAGCAAAAGGCAATGAGGCTTATCAGAGGGTTACGACCTGATATTCGATTGGCACTCCGACCGTTGGATATCAAATATTATCAGGAAGCAACACAGAAGGCTCAACTGATTGAACAGGAGGATGTTGAGAATAGACTCATGCCTCAACAGATCGTTGGACGTGGTAGGGGTGTTGGTGTCCGTGGCTTCTCTCGAAATGCCGGGAGGGCACCCCAGCCTAACCTGAGCGCTAGAGGGAAGGGAGCAGCTTCACCCTCCACTACTGTTTGTTCAACCTGTCAACGTTCTCACCCTGGCAGAGCATGCTATCAGGAGACAGGTCAGTGTTTGGGATGTGGTTCTTCGGACCACCGGATCCGGGATTTTCCTCAAGCTGCACCAAGAAGGGAGGTCGGCCATGGTCTGAGGCCTCCATTTGGGTTACCGCTGATCCGACCGGGGGCACCACGAGGTGGTGCCAGGCCGCAGTTTCCGCGACCCCAAGCACCTCCTCCGCCACCGCAACCGAGAATGGGAAGAGTTTTCCAGATTGAACGCGGGGAGGCAACTCAGCAAAAGGAAGGTGAAACGGCACGACAAGGTGCCCTTAAAGGTACCATACTGTTAAATAACATTCCTGCTACTGTATTGTTCGATACTGGTGCTTCTGTGTCTATAGTGGCTCTGAAATTTGTTATGGCTCAGCATTTATCTGTGAGTTCCATGCCACGCGTGGCATTAGTTAAGACTGCAGGGAGCCAGTGGTTGCTCTCTAATGATATGGTTCGAGATTGTGTGATCGATTTGGGGAAACATCAGATTCTGAGTGACTTACTTGTTCTAGATATTTCGGGGTATGATGTGGTTTCGGGAATGGATTGGTTGGCTAAAAGTGGAGTATAGATTGATTGTGGGAAGCGGGAGGTGACTTTATCTACCGGGAAGGTACTTTTGTCCTCCGCTTCTTCTGAGCAGGGATCGGAGATGAGGAGTCTAGAATTGCAAATTCTAGATGAGTTTGAAGTGATCGATGAGGATGATTACAGTGGTACTCGGTCTCATATGAAATGGGACATTAAGCCCGGAGTCCCAAGTTTGAGACCGGGGAAGGCAAAAATTCCACAACCGGGTGTGCAAAAATTCCACAACCGGGTAAGGTTGTGAGTGAACCGTTACCGCCACCTTCCCCCTTTCCCCGGTTTAGTTCTGTTCTCCGTGCGCTTCCGTGAGTGCGGGGTGTGAGGGTGCGGGGGTGGGGTGACATATGGCTCCCGGAGGATTGAAGTACTGCGTAGTCGCAATGGACTTTACAAAATGGATAGAAGCTAAACCACTGGCAATGATAACGGCTGACAACATCCGGAAGTTCGTTTCGAAAAACATCATTTGCAGGTTTGGGTGCCGGAAAGTTCTCGTAGCAGATAACGGTACCCAATTCACAGACGGGGGATTCCATGACTTGACGAATAATTTTGTAGCAAAATACACTTTGCTCCGGTCGCCCACACTCAGAGCAATGGACAAGTCGAAGTATCGAACCGAACATTAAAAGAAGGGTTGAAGAAGAGACTTGGGAACGCAAAGGGAAAATGGCTCGGAGAACTTGCCCATGTCTTATGGAGTTACCGGACTACACCCCAGAGGTCAACCAGAGAAACCCCGTTTTCCTTAGCCTATGAAACCGAAGCACTCATCCCCATCGAGGTAATTAACCTATCTCTCCGAGCAGATGTGTTTGTAGAAAAACAGGGTCTGAGAACAAATTTGAATTTGCTCGAAGGAAAAAGGAAGAAGCCGAACTTCGAAGGAAAGCATTTCAGCAGAAGACTGCATCTATGGAAAATTCGAAAGTTAAAATGAAAAATATTAAGGTTGGGGACTTGGTTCTATGACAAACTAAGTTACGATCTCGTAGACCAAAAGGGGGCGCATTCGCCCCAAACTGGGAAGGCCTGTTTAAAGTTGTCGTCAAAGAAAGAAAAGGATTTTACAAACTATTGGATCCCGTGGGAAGGGAACTAGTCAACTCTTACCATTCTGAAGAACTTAGGAAATATTTTGTATGATCAGAGATTCAAAAATGTGTGGAACATTCGGGAAAGAGGACGTAGGTCTAACGACCGAACCTCTATAGACAAGTGTTGAACGAATCCCTATGATTTTTATTGATAAAGCCCGACGCAGGGATTACAAAAATGGGAATATAAAAGAGAACCACTACGCTACTGAGGGTCCGCGAAGTCATTTACGGTAACTGGTTCGGGAGGCTGCAGAAATTCTTCACTGAACCACGAAGGGTCTTCTTCGGCCTTTGTATCACCGTCAAGCCCGGAGAGATCAGCGTGAGGGTTGCGCTCGATGATTTGCTTCCTGGCCAAACAAAATCCATAGAACTCATGGATAGCCAATGCCACAGATTCCTTAATCGTTTAGCGAAACTTCGGGACACATTCATTGGCCTTTGTCAGCTCATCCAGAAGTTTCTGGATTTCCTCATCTTTGGCTCCCAGGTCTTTCTCGTAGTGGCTCTTCAGGTTGGTAACGTCAACCTGAGATTTCTCCTTCTCAACCTCGAGCTTCCACATGTTCTCCCGGAGAGCGTCCTCAGTGTCGCGACAGTCTTTGACCGCACTGAGGAATGATGCCTCAGCCATGGCAAAGTCCTCAGCTTTAGACTGGCTGACGTTATCCCAGATGTTACCTCTCTCGGGAAGGACAAGGGAAGCTGAGTTGCGGGAATGCCGGAGTAACTGCTCATAGTGGTGAACTCGTTGAATGAGTTTGGCCACTACAGCAATGGCTTTCGTCGTCCGCTGCTCAGCTTCTGACCGGATTCTGTCCATGGACAGAACCATCCAGGAAATCCAGCCGCTCATGGTAGACATCTGCAAATTGCCTGGGCAAAAGTTAGATCCTGAAATACATCACAAAGGTTCAGGCATAAACGGATTGGAGTTACCTGATGACCAAGGATGGCCAACCTAGACGACGCAACGTCCAGGTCCGGATAGAAGTGCTCGAGGGTCTCCCTTGGGTTATATGCCTCCAATACAAAGGAAATGGGAAGACTTCTTTTGGTTCATCCCCGAACCAAGGAACAATACCCCGGAGTTTATTGTGGAATCTGTCAAAGTTTTCCTTGGCGTCAGCCTTCTTCAGCAAGCGCCGAGGATTCGGAACATCCGGAAGTTCTCCTACCTTCTGCGCCGTTTGCAAACCCCACGAAGCATCGGGCTCCACGAAGATGAACTCCCAATGCCACCCATTACTACTTGTAAGGCAGTTCCAAATGAAATTGGATCTTAGGGTAGGAGGACCCCAGGCTCTGAAGTAGTAGAAGCAATTCCTCGGGCTGACGTTGACCTTGTAGTACTGGAGGAAAGTGGTTATGGTCGGCTCTGTCCCCAACAGAGCGCAAAGAATAAGGTAGGCATTGATGTGGCAGTAAGTAATCAGGCCAAACTGGTTGACAGCTATCCCGTGGGACTCTTCCAGTTGCAGAACGAAGGGGTGCGGGGGAAAACGGAGCCCGCACAACATTTGGTCCTTGAAGATCACCAACCAGCCTTGTCCGGGCTCGTACGCTCTGCAATCCATAGAGGGCACCCTAGTGCGAACAGTCATGGGGAAGAAAAAAGCAGATTACCACTCCCTTATTAACCCTGGAGTAGCCTTGCTCCGGTAGTTCTCAATCTCGGACCACCAACCTTCCGGGACGTCACCCTTAGCTTCTAATAAACAACCTGAGGGACGAACGATAGAAGGGGTAGGAAAATAAGGAGCCATTGTGATCATTGTGAGCTCAAACTTGACTTTGAAGATTACTTGAAGAAGCTTTGAGGTAAGCATATCAAACTGATCATTGTGATAAGTTATGAAGTTCCTAAGGACCAGATTTTATAAATTCAGCTCTGTTTGGAAATCGTGAGCTTCTGAAATTTCCACAAAATTCTGGAATCCCACCTTTGGTTGATTTTATGGTTCCTAAACCATCCTTGCGTCTTCTATTACGCCTTTTGTGTCAGGAGTGTGAGCTGAATCATTGCAGAAGTGCTGCCGAAATCCGTTTCTGATTTCGTGCACAGAAGCTCAACTTTAGATTTGAGAGAAGGTATGTATATAATATTGATCAAGGCAAAGAGTTATACGTTTTGTACGGTTCAGATTTCGTTGGAAAAGCTTTATGCGAAAGCCGTTTTTCCTGATTCTGCTGTATTGTGGCGACACCATCTGGGTGCTGGTTTGATGAATTCTGAGTGTATATTCGTATTCTGTGGATCAATTGTGTACAGGGAGTGGACAGAAACGCAGCCGAAACTCTGCCAAAATTTGTACCGGGACGGCTGAACGAGAATTTCGAT
The DNA here is from genome assembly GCA_024586325.1 of Stellera chamaejasme. Taxonomy (NCBI): domain Eukaryota; kingdom Viridiplantae; phylum Streptophyta; class Magnoliopsida; order Malvales; family Thymelaeaceae; genus Stellera; species Stellera chamaejasme. Next base: position 49,087,379 of record CM044981.1, on the reverse strand, counting down.
TCGGACTTATGTGTAAGGTAAGGGTTCATTGTGTCTCTGGGTATTGCATTTTAGAGTATATTATAGAATGCGTAACGGAGTATATTGAGGTTAGACTTGGGCCGAGGGGTGGCCCTAGTGACGCAAAACCTAGTCATATGGTATAAGCATTATTGTGTAGGTTCTAGGAGCAGCGTTAAGGATGTGTATCTACAGCTAAATGGTGTAAGTCTGTGTGATACACCTTTAAGGTGTTTGTGATATGACGGTGGGGATCATGACCTCGAGCTGGGCATGCTCCTATGTGTGATTTTCTGCGTGCCTCGGCTAAGACCGGGAAGTCCGTCATTGTGTCTAACTCCATCATAATCAGTTGTTTAACTTGCATTGCATTTGGTTGAATTTGCATTGGTTGAGCATGTATGCATTTATATAGATAGGTATATTCTTGTATATCTGCGTTTTTGTTTGGCTGCAGGATTCGTGTACATCAAGAAAACCATGCTTATACCTCAGCCCTTACTAAGTTCTCTGCGAGGACTTACCCCTTATTTTATCATTTCATGAGGATCTGACAAGCAACCCGTTGAATAGAGTTCGGGGGTTGACTTTTGTGTTGTGCTATTTCAGGTATATTTGTGTGTTCCGATCAGTTTCTGATTATGTTCTGTGTGTGTGTGTGGATAAGGGGTAAGAACCAATGTGTGTGAAATTGTGTGATCAGTGTGAAATGGGTTTTCTGATGAATATGTTCAGTTCCGGGTTTTTGTTCCGATATGTGTGTGTGCATTCAGTTCTGAGGTTCAGTTATTATATGAGCACCATGGTTTTCTGACAGTTAAACTTTCTTGTGTATGTAGCAGCAGCAGTATCTGTACGTTGAGGGCTTGGGTTGGACCTCGGAGTGTCACCACCTCGCATGTTCTGTATGTATTCCGATAGACATTTTTGTGGCTCTGTATATTGTAGATGGCATGCATGTATGTAGTAGTATCATATTCAGGGTTTCTGCTGGAAATTGGATATGTATCTGTGTTACGGTATCGTCCATGTGTTTCCACCTCAGTTGTGAGTAAGATGATATGGTTGTGAAGTATTCTGTGCAGGATGTGTGGAATTGTGTGTGTGCCTGACTTGTGCTGTTACGACCCTAAACCGACCACACTGACATGTGATAGTTCTGGCTTGTAACCCCAGGATCTTCTGTTTTTAAAACAAATTGAGTTTATAAAATTTAAGGAAAAAGTTAATTAAAAATACAAAACAGAGTCTCCAAAGTCCTTTGTACAGTTTCCAAAGGTTTAAGGTAAGTGGCTGAAAATAAAAGCAATAAGAAAATAGAGTAAAACATAAGTAAATAAAAACCCCAAGTGGTGCCTTGCTAGTCTTCCGCTGCACACTCTGATCCCTATTGCATTTGTCAGTCCCCGAACCTCCACTCCTGATCTTCCTTCCAACCTTTGAATAGTGTGAGGTTCCAGGGGTGTGGAGTGCACACCCTCTAGGAAGGAGAGTGTTCTCCCAGAGACAACCTCTAGTGAGAAGGAAGCCCTTCCTAACTCGGCAGCAAATGCCTATCTTTCTCTTCTAAATTCAGTACAAAACCGAGAACAGCAGTAATTTCCCACATTTATCCAAATCAATATTCATCAGTAATAGCTCACATTTGGTAGTTCTTAATTCAAACATCTTCTCATGAACAGTGAAAGGCAACTAAGTCTCAAGTGCTAGATATCTTAGTCAAAGCTGAAGCCTCTCCCATACTTCTTTCTTCCATGGTTTCATTCAGCGTCAACATTCAAGGCAAAACTAGAAAGAGAAGAAGGCCAAAATCTTTCACTTCGGTTTCCCAAATCTATGAATCAACCGATTAGGGCTTTTTGCCTATGACAGATTTCCTTCAACTCTTGCAATAATAATGAAGATAAACGCCTTCTTGTGTGATGATGAAGTCGAAAATGCTAAAGGCATCAAAGCCCTCTCAAACTTGATGAATCGATGGATGATAGAAGAAGATGGAAGCTTTCTCCATCTCCGCGTCTTTGTTCACGAGAGAGAATTGTGAAGTAGAGAAGAATGAAACATAATCTGTTGTTTTAGGGTATTTATACTAGTAATTTAGGATTAGTCACCAAACTTTTATCAATCTGTCACAAAAACCCCACTTGGACTTAATAGTGTCACTTTACCCACTCATCCACAACTTAACATCTTTTCTATACAATTTAATCCCCAGTCTCTTCAATTATCCAATTCAGTCCTACTCTAGTGTCACAGCCACCCCGCCCGGTTGCGGAGGCGGAGCCGGCCGCAACGTCGGAAACAGGAATTACGGCAAAAGAGTTTCGTCCGACCGAGCACTTCAGCGTGGGGTGCTCTGGTATTGTTTGTTAAGAAGAATGATGGGACACTCTGACTTTGTATTGATTACAGACGGTTGAATGCTCTTATTGGGAAGAATAAGTATCCGTTACCGAGGATTAACGATCTTTTGATCAACTTCGGGGTTTGAGGGTTTTCTCAAAGATTGATCTCTGATCTGGGTATTTTCAGCTTAGGGTGAAGGTAGAGGACATACCTAAGACTGCTTTTCGCACCCGGTTTGGATACTTTGAGTTTACGGTCATGCCGTTCGGGCTGACCAATGTTCCGGTGGCATTCATGGATCTGATGCATCGGGTGTTCCGACCGTACTTGGACTCATTTCTAGTGGTTTTATTGATGATATTCTGATATATTCTAGGGATGAGGACTCGCATCGGGAGCATCAGACGCTAGATCTGCAGTCACTAAGGGAACATCAGCTTAATGCTAAATTCTCAAAGTGTGAGTTCTGATTCGGGAAGTCACCTTTGGGACACATTATATCTCGAGCATGGTCTGCCTGTGAATCCAGAGAAGGTGAGGGCGGTTCGGGATTGGAAACAACTTACCACGGCACGGGAGATCAAGAGCTCCCTGGGGTTAGCAGGATTTTTATCGGAGGTTTGTACTGGGATTTTCTATTCTGGCATCTCCGCTTACGCAGTTGACCAGGAAGGGTCAACGATTTATCTGGTCTGATAGGTGTGAGTAGAATTTTCAGGAGTTGAAACGGCAGTTGACTAACGCTCCGATTCGACTCTTCGAGATCCGAACTTACCGTATGTGATTTATTCGGATGCTTCCACATCCAGTTTGGGGTGTGTTGGCGCAGGAGCGTTTTGTGGTAGCTTATGGGTCGAGGCAGCTGCGACCGCATGAGCTGAACTGACTGATACATGATCTGGAGTTGGCTGCAGTGATTTATGCGTTGAATCATTGGAGGCAATATCTGTTTGGTAATAAATTTCAGATTCTTACCGACCATAAGTCTGGAATATCTGTTTAAACAGAAGGAGCTTAGCATGAGGCAGCGCAGATATCTCGAATACATTAAGGACTATGATTGTAGTATCGGGTACATCTCTGGCAAGGGCAACACGGTTGCCGATGCTCTGAGCAGGAAGTATAACGGCTTAATTAAGGGAGGAAATGTTGTTTACCGATATGAGGAGAGTGATTTGATATGCCTTTGGCACAGGGGGGCAGCTCTGGGAGTGTGCTCAGGTTATTACACTTACCATACATTCTGAGTGGCTTGATAGGATGCGCGAAGTGCAAGGTAGAGATCTGGTATTGAAGAAGTTATCTAGGGAAGATAAGGGTTTAGTTGTTACCGACGTTTCAGTATAGACAGGGATTGCTATACTTCTGAGATCGCCTTTATGTACCTGAGGATCGGGAGTTACGGAATGAGATTTTCGAGGAGGTACGCTCGGCGGTTTGAGCATCTGGAACCGGCAGGGACACTGCAGACTTTGCCCATTCCAGTCTGGGAGTGGGGCAATGTTACTATGGACTTTCTGACTGCACTGCCCCTGACACGGTCTCGCCATGATATTATCTGGGTTTCTGTAGATCAACTGATAAAGTGCACACACTTTCTGCTTATTCGGGTCATAGACCCTCTGGAGAAGCTTGCCGGCTTTACATCAGGAAAATTGTACGTTTGCATGGAGTACCAGACTCCATTGAATCTGACCGTGATCCGCGTTTTACAGCACGGTTCGGGTTGCTTTTCATGAAGCTTTGGGCACGCGACTCCGTCTGAATACAAATTATCACCCAAGGACGGACGGACAGTCGGAGCGGGTGATTCTGATATCGGAGGATATGTTGCGAATCTGTATTTTGGATTTTGGAGGAGTTTGGGACTAGCGATTGCGTTGATAGAGTTCTCGTACAACAACGGCTTTGACTACGGCGGCATGATACCATTCGAGGCGTTATGCGGGAGGAGGTGTATGACACCATCTTGTTGGACAGATCGTCGATCGGGTTAAGGCGGGACCCGAGCTTTTGAGGAGTCTACGGCAAAGATCAGTTATTACAGCGCGATTAAAACCATGACACCGCACCACTGCTTATACGAACCGCCGTCGTAGGGCTCTTGAATCGGCGTTTGGTGATAGAATTTGATAGAATTTGACTGGAGGTAGCACCGTTCAGAGAGACAGTAAGATTTGATAGGCGGGACGAGTTACCCCGAGTTATATCGGTTTTATGAGTTTCGAGTAAGTTGTTAGGTTGGTTTTCCCCCAAGCTTTACATTTTATGTGGTACCTTCCAGGATAGCCTGGTGTGGATCGGTTAGATTTAGGTTCGGTACTGTCTGGGGTTGTCTGGTAGAAATACCGGCAACTGTCTCGGGGTGCAATAAGATGCACCCGGAGGGTGGGACGCCGTGAGGCTCTGTATGGTAGTCTAAACTACCACTCCCGCCGCACCAGTACGGTGGTCCGATTGTTCTTAGTAAGGGGAATATTTACATTCTGGTTGGTGGCGACGCCTGTTTAGATGGTTCGGAGCTACTCTTGGAGGACCAAGAGTTCTAAGGGGAGAATGTTATGGTCACCCCGAGCGGGTTGCGGCCGGGTGACCGGGAGCTCGGTTTTAGCTGCGGGTCACGTTTTCGGCGTTGACGGCTCCCGAGCCCTATCCGAGTATCATTTTGGCGAACCCTCCGTATTTGAGGTCGTGTGGGTCCCCCGGACGTTTCCGCCGAAAATATTTTTCTGGCGCCGGGGGGTTGTCGGGGTCGCCTCGGGACGTACAGCGGGCTCGGTAGCACTCTCGAGATTTCAGTTTGGGATGCCGTTTGTAGTTTTGGAGTCGTGGTGACGTCCTGGAGGTGTTTGTGGAGTTTAATATGTGGGGCCGGGACGTTCGGTTCGAGGCGACTCCCGGGGCTCGGGGCGGGAATCCCGGGGCTCGGGATGGAAATTTTCTGACGGCTTTGGGGTAAGTTGTGTTTGAATTTAAGATGGAATTTATGGGAATTTTATAGAATTTTGGAGTGACGGAATTTCGGTTCGAGTTGTCACGCCGCACGTCGGAGTTTTGGTTCGGGTTCAGCGAGCTCGGTAGGACACTCCGGAAAGGCAAATGAATTTCTGAAAAATGTTCTGTGCATGTTATAATATTCTGAAGATTGTGTCCGAGTTTCATTAATTTTGGAATTCGGTAATTATTTTTGGGCAAAAAGAATTGGAACTTTCGGAAAAATTGGGAGTTAATTTGCAATTGGGTGCAAATTAAATAAAAGTCAGCATGGGCTGCAGCAGATGATAATTTCGGCAGCATGTGTGTGTGTGTGATGAGGACACATGTTTCTATGTTATTTAATGTGGGAGAGTATGGGTTAAAAAGTGAGAATATATATAAGGTTAATTATTTGCACAAAATGAAACTCATTTCATTTCTTCTTCTTCTTTCTTCCTTCTCTTCTCTCTCTGCCGAAACTATGAGCAGCCATGGGTGCTGTTCACCAAGCTTCTCCTTCTTCAATTCTTGGCTAAATTCAACAAGGGGTTGGCTCCAACCATTGGTAAGCTTCCTTCCTTCTTCTCTTTTCAAGTTGATAACATGTTTTGGTGGAGAAAAGAGAGCTAAATTTGGAATTCATGGTTGTTCTTCACTACATGATTGAGTGATCCTCTCCCTCCCATCTTTTAGTATGTTGTTCTTGGGCTTGAGGGGAGTGATAATCAAGTGTTAGATTTTGGAAAAAAACTCCTTGGATGAGAAACCCTCTTTGGCCGAATTTATGGTGAAATTCTAAAATAATGTGTGTTTGTCTTCTTGAATCATGCTTCAAGTATGTTAATCCTAGTATGATTCTAAGCTTATGTATGGTTTCAATTTGAAGGAAAACAAGTTGGGTTAAAAACCCCTCTTTGGGCGAATTGTAATGTGAAGAGGTTTTGTTGATTTTGAAGCAATTGGTTAGTAATCTTGCTTAATAATTGCAATTGGTGGTTAAAGAGTGCTAATGGAACTTTGTTTGGATTGAAATGGAAGTTGGGTGAGGAATTCTTCTTTTGGCCGAATTGTTTAGGAAAGGGGTTTTGTTGTTTTGATGCAATTGGTTAGTAAGTTTGGTTAGGAAGTGAAATTGGTGATTAGTGGGATTAATTGGAAGCTTGAATGGTTTGTTTTGGAAGTGTGGTGAAAAATTGGTTAAGGATCAAATTGTTGAAGTGATTCTTTTTCCATGTGGATGTTGTGTTTTGATTAAAATGGATGCTAAATTGGTATTGTGGATGAAAGTAGGTGCGTTATGGTGTTTGAAATACCATTTTCGGGTTAGAAAAGAGAAAGTTAGTTTTATACGAGTTTACCGGGAAAAGTGTCTGGAATGCGGGTTTAAGGGTTGGAATACGTTTGTGGGGGTTGGAATAACAAGGTTCTAGCTCGGTTCGTAAAACCGAGCTTTCTGTGGAATTTTCCGGGGAAGTGCGGGTTGTACAGAAATTTCTTTCTGGAGTTATTAGGATGTGTTCTGACTCAACTATGGTTACCCAGCTTGATTCTGCGTTGGTGGAGTAGCGTGGGACCATTGGAGCCAAGTTGTGCATTACGGGTGGAAGTCGGGATTTTCCGAGTGTTGGGCTGCAGGCAGCGTTTCGAGGTAAGGGCTTAATTTGGTAAAATGTACGTTTGTTACATTTCAAGGCCGGATGACCTTAGAGGCCCGGGTTCCTATTCATTACGTATATGGTTATCGGGTAATGTTACTTCGTTTATGTTTATGTATTCTTACTATTATTATTTGTTACGTTTCGTGACAAGACCGAATGGTCGAAGAGGCCACGGGTGCTCCTTGATTACATTTCGCGTATCCGCACCGGAGTGCCGATACATTGCTCGTGTCCGCACCGAAGGGTGCCGACATTCTGCGTGTATCCGCACCGGGAGTGCCGATACTTACATTACGTGACCTACGGCGGTTTGGGGCTCGCGACCCGGCCGTACCGTGCTATCTGCTCATTACGATCTGTATATTCTGACCTCTGTTGAGGGCTGTCGTTACGGGTCGTTCTGGCGGTTGGACCGCATATATGTTGGATTCTGATTTACGTTATGCTTTATGTTCATATGTACATGCATATCTTTGTGATATTCTGTTTTGCGAGTTGATTGTTGCCACGTGGGCAAACCGCACTTTTACCTTAAGCCCTTCTGGGTCCTTTCGAGGACTCACCCTTTTATTTGTTTACCATCTTTGGGCGATCGACAAGCAACCGGCGGAATAGAGATCCGCGGTGCTTCCTGACATTTTGGGTTCTGTAGCAGCAGCAGTACCACGTGCGGGAATTCTTGAGCGAGAGGCTTCTGATTCCGCACTAGGTATATATATATAGGATTTTGTTTAATGGCTCTGTAGCTGTAGCTGCATGCATGTAGGTCAGATCATGAATTTGTATATGCCATATGATCGGAAATATATTCTGCCTTTGATGCCTTCTGAGTCGAGGGCGGAGCCCCGACTTGCCTATATTGGATTTGTTATGATATGAATTCAGTGTTTCTGTGGTTGTTGCGATGTTTGATGTTTGGTATACCATGAACTGCTTGGTTGGTATTTTGTCGAGTTATCATGTATACTTGCCATGTATGGGTTCTGTAGGTTGCTAGTCGATACTCGTTTGTTCTGTATTTGAGCTCGATGCTCCGCTGCCGCATTTTCCGCCGTAGGTTCCGGTTCTCGACGTCGCGGCCGGCTCCGCCTCCGCAACCGGGCGGGGTGGCTGTGACATCTAGGTTCCCAATCTTATGCTTAAGTCACTTAATAATAAACTTTAATTCTTTATTTTCTTTAATCACTTCCTGTTATGACACGGCCGGTGAGGACTGGTCATAACATGTGCCCTTCGTGTTAGTTACGTTCGATGGTGTGTAAGCATGCAAATATATGTGTGAAATTTCTGTGAACGAAAATCTTAAGATGGCCTGTTGGGTCCGTGGGGCCCACAAGGCCCACGTGGTAGACGTGATGTGTGTGTGATTAGTTACCCCAATCAAGTATGGTTATGGCGTTAATGAACATCGTAATCACCCGTGCGCTCCTGTCGTGGGGTGACAGAAGGTGGTATTAGAGCATGGTTATTGTTCAGTTCTGGATTTCTGTTATCTTGGGTAGTTGTCAAATACGTGTTCTGCATGTGGTTATTTAATCTGGTATATGCTCTGAAATTCTGGTGTTCTGGATTATCTTTTCTGAGATTGGATGTTATTACATGATCCATTTGCATTTACATATACATAGCCAATTGGAATACTGTTGCTTGCTAGTTCTGGGTGTTTAACCATTATATATGTGTTCTTTGGTTTTCTTGTGAATTATTCAGAAATATGGTGGATACACGCATAAGAAGAGGACAGGATCAGGAGAGGCGGGATAGAGATCCTGAGCCTCAGCAGATTGTGCAGCAGGTAACGGGTCCAGCACCACAGATTCCTCCGGCACAGGTTCCTCCGGTTTTGATGCAGGTCCTTGAGCAAATCAGGGATAGTTTGGCAGTGCTGCTACCGGGTACATCACATGCAGGGCCATTAGCTCAGTGATATTCAGCTGAGCAACAACATCACATATGATAGCTCTCCAGTATACGGGGATGTGAGGGAAGAGACCCGACATGAGGATGTGAGCACGGATGAGGAGAGGCGACACCCCCGGGCTAGGAGGGTGCGTCCTCAGGTTGGTCATGTTGCCCGACATGATCGTGCTGATCATGATCACTCCTGGGACAGTGTGTAGGGCCGATATCGTAGATGACACCAGGAGGAGGATCAGGATGTGGATGAGTCATCACATCAGTCTAGGAGACGCTGAGAGGGAGATGAGCGGCCGAGTAGGATACTTGAGAAATTCCAGCGCCTAGCTCCCCCAAGGTTTAATGGTAGAGGTTGTCCTGAGGCTGCAGAGATCTGGTATAACTGGATCAATTCCATGTTTGAGTGGTTGGAGTTTCCTCCTACCACGATGGTATCTCTGGCCACTTATAATCTGGAGGGTCGGGCCGTCATCTGGTGGGAGAGTGTCAGGAATAGGCATCGCACTGAGCTAGCTGCGAGAGGAGAGCCCGAGACTGATATGACGTGGGATGTGTTTAGTCGGTTGTTCCATGATCAATATGTTGGAGATGCAGTCTGAGATCTGTGACAGAATCAGTTTGACGACTTGGTATAGGGCAACATGAGTGTGCTGGAATATGAGCACGAGTTTGTGATTGATTAGTTCGATATGTTCTGCAGTATTAGAGGATGGAGGAGCAGAAGACTAAGAGATTCATACGGGGATTGCGCCCTGATATCTGAGTGGCATTACGACCGCTGGGCATTACTACTCTGCATGAGGCTACACAGAAGGCCTAGCTCATCGAGCAGGTGGACACTGAGAGCAGACAGACACCATACTGACCTCTAGAGGGTAGGAGAGGTACAGGTCCACGGATGTTTCCCCGCAACACCGGGAAGGCTCCTATTGGCAGTACGAGTATGAGAGGGAAAGGAGTAGCACCTACATCTGCTGTGTGCCCGACTTGTGGGACGTCTCATCCGGGTAGGCCGTGCTGCAGAGAGACGAACAGATGCTTGAAGTGTGGATCTGCCAACCACTGGATTTGGGATTGTCTGCAGGTTGTGCCGAGGAGAGATTTCGGCAATTGGCCAAGAACCCAGTATAGAGCGCCTGCAGGATGAGGAGCACCGCAGAGTGGTGCTAGACAATAGCCACAATAGCCACAAAGGGGTGGAAGGGTATTCCAGATCGAGAGAGGCGAGCCGGCATAGCAGGAAGCACTGTGAGGTACCTTACTTCTTAATGATATGCCTGTGAATGTTCTGTTTGATACGGGTGCTTCTATATCTACTATTGCACAGAAGTATGTTATGTCTCGATATTTATCTACCTGTTCTATGCCTTATATCTCATTGATTAAACTGCTGGGAGTCATTGTTTGTTTTCAAATGAGATAGTCAGGGATTGTGTGATTACATTTGGAAAGCATCTGATTCCCACAGATTTGCTTGTGTTGGATATTTCGCGGTATGGTGTGGTTTTGGGTATGGATTGGTTATCTCGAAATTGTGTGCAGATAGATTGTGCAAAAAGAGAGATTGTGTTATCTTCTGGTGAGACACTTCCTTTATGTACTTCTTCTGGATGTGTGTCCGAGATGCATAGTCTGGAATTAGAGATTATGGACGAGATACCTGTGATTAATGAGGATGAGTATTTCGGTCTGAACTCAGCTGATATCAAGGATGTGTTGGATCAGATATCCGTTGTGAGAAATTTTCATCAGGTATTTTCCGAGGATTTGCATGGTATGTCGCCAGAGCGTGAGATTGTGATTGAGATTCTGCTTCAGCCAGGATCTGCTCCTATATCTGTTCCCCCTACCGCATGCTATTTCTGAGATGAATGAACTTAAGAAGCAACTTGATGAATTACTTGCGAAAGGGTTCATTCAACTGAGTACTTTACCGTGGGGTGCTCCTGTATTGTTTGTGAAGAAGAAAGATGGGACATTGCGATTGTGTATTGATTATCGGAAGCTGATGCAATCACTGTGAAGAATAAGTACCCTTTACCTAGAATTGACGATTTACTTGATCAGTTGAAGGTAGCAAAGGTTTTCTCGAAGATAGACTTGAGATCGGGATACTTTCAACTCCGGGTAAAGGAAGAGGATATTCCGAAGACAGCTTTTCGAACTAGGTATGGACACAACGAGTATACGGCTATGCCATTCGGCTTGACTAATGCTCCATCAGCATTCATGGGTATGATGAACCGGGTGTTCCGACCATATCTGGATCAATTTGTGATTGTGTTTATTGATGACATCCTGGTACATTCCAAGGATGAGGATGAGCATCGGGATCATCTCTGGATTGTTCTGCAGACATTGTGGGATCAACGGTTATATGCGAAATTCTTCAAGTGTCAGTTTTGGATTCGGGAGGTGCCATTTCTTGGGCACATCATCAGCGAGAGTGGTATTTCAGTAGATCCCGAGAAGGTTAAGGCAGTGCAGGACTGGAAGCAACCGACCAATGTGCGAGAGATCAGGAGTTTCCTTGAATTAGCAAGCTATTATCGGAGGTTTGTCCCAGGATTTTCTGTATTAGCTTTACCCTTACTCAGTTGACTCGGAAGAGGTGAGGATTTGTTTGGTCCGAAGATTGTGAGCACAGTTTTCAGGAGTTGAATAATAGGTTGACTAACTCACTTATTCTGATACTACCAGATCCGAGTGTGCCATATGTGATATACACAGATGCTTCCAGATCTGGACTTGGATGTGTGCTCATGCAGGGCCGGAATGTGATTGCTTATGGATCGAGATAGCTTCGCCCACATGAGCAAAACTATCCGACCCACGACTTGGAGTTGCAGCGGTGATCTACGCGCTTAAGCTGTTTGCGACACCATTTGTTGGGTAACAAGTTTCAGATATTCACTGATCATAAAAGTCTGAAATACTTGTTTACTCAGAAAGATTTAAATATGAGATAGCGTAGATGGTTGGAGTACATGAAGGAATATGACTGTAGCATTGAGTACACTGCTGGAAAGCGGAATTCAAGTGTTTTCAAGACACATCATGCGTTCTCCTTGAAGACTAGCTCACATAATTCCAAGGCACATAATTGAGCTCCTTTGAGCTACTTTTTAGCTCACATTGAGCTGGTAGTTTCTTCTCCTTCAAGACTAGCTCACATGAGCTGAAGTTAGTTACCTTTAACTAACTTGAGCTGGGGTTAGCTACTTTTTAGCTAACATGAGCTAGAGTTAGTTACTTCTAACCAACATGAACTGAATTTAGTTACTTTTAACTAACTTGAGCTAGTGGGAGCAGATCACAACTACCTTTAATTTTAGTTAACTAACTTTGAGATACATTTAGCTGGTTTTAGATAAGATGAGCTAAAGCGTAGCTCCTCCCAGCTCCCTTGAGTTGGAGTAAGCTAGTATGAGCTGATTTTGAGCTAAGTGTAGCTAATTTTAGCTAGCTTCCACTACTTTGGAAAACTAATGCAATTGTTAGCAATTTCATGATTTTCAGAGAGACAAAGTGATTACTGAGGCAATTGTCAGCAACCACACAATTTCTAGAAAGTTGAACTTAGCTCCATAAGCTCAAACTCCACCTCAAAAGTTCTTGGTGCATCAAGAAATTCCAAAAAATTCATACTAGCAGTAAAATACTTTTGTGTTATAACTCCCACTCGAAAAAAATCCCTCAAACACAAACACAAGCCAAAAAAAACAAGCACATTCACAATGAAAGATTTGTTGAATTTAGGATCATCATTAACATGCTTTCATGTTAACATATCAAATATGCATCACAAGCATATCACATGATATATGATAGTACAAGATAAGAGGCATATCTTTCACCACGGAAATAGCTTAAGGGCCATGAAGGCACTTGCTCCTAGTTGAGAAGAGACTTCCTTCTCCTAAGGAAGAGGCCAACTTGGAGGCACACCAAGGAGGCGGATTAGAGATAAAGAATCTCTAATGTGATTTCACCCATAAACTCTAAAAAATTGTCAAGCTAATTTTGGCTTTGAGAGGGAGAGAAGAGAGGGGCAATGCTGCCAAGGGATGAGAGAAATGGCCAGCCCCTCACCCCTATTTATAGAAGGCGAAGGGTGGCCAAGTGAGGGGATACAACCCCTCTTCATAGCCGAAAATGTGCCACTTGAAGGCACACATCTGTTCGGCCATGGAGCCTATCTCACAAGGCCAAAAATGTGTGTCCCTCTTTCCACCATTTCGGCTCCTATAGCCTAATCTTCAGCTGGTTCCTCAACCACATTAGTGAGGATATCAAGTGTCTCTTGCTCAGTTAAAATGAATTTGACTTTCTGTTGCCAAATTAGATAGTTCTCACCATCTAACTTGAGGTCACTGTTTAGTTCAACAACAATATTCTCAGTAGTCATCTACATAGATGCAATTCACTTGTTTTAGTTTCAATTCTTACAACTTGACTCATTCAAGGTCCCCTTCACAATCCACTTGAACTCATCAAGCATCCATGTGTAGTTTTAACTTATTGAAAAACATGCTTGAACCTATCAAGCTCTCTTGTTATCAAGCTCTCTTGTAATCATCAAGTAATGCCTTTACAGACCCTAGACACATAGTACACTTTCTTAATCACAATCAGTCTCTTTCTAGAATCTGAACTACTTAAAATCCATGATTGTATTAAGCAACTGAGATGACATTCATATGTACTCACAAGTCAATCTAATCACACTACACATAGTATGTGGACCCAAGAATGAACTTTAGAGTATGTGTATCATCTTACTAGTGTCTTTCCTATTAACTTGAACTACTTAGATAATTGAACCAACTTAACTACCAAAAAGGTGGATACTCTAGTCTCATTTACAGCTGACCATCCACAACCTGTAATAACCCTAAAATCAAGACCCGAACAAGTATTTTAGGCCGCGGTATAGGTTATTTATGGTTGCTCTTATTTTTTCTACTAGTATTATTTCATGCATTTCATGTTATGACCCGTTCTCCCGGATAAGAAATAAAAGAATTCGAGACTGGAAATAAAACTGGTATTGATTTGGAAATTTGAGGAAGAAGTGGACAAAGGTGAAAAAGAATAAATGACTTGTGTTAAAGAAAATATGTGAAAGAATAAGGGTAATGAGTTAAAAAAATGATAGTTTTGAAAGAAAGAAACTTGTGGACTTAATGGATAGAATTTTTCAAGAGTTACTATTGAGGTGGATTTATGTAAGGGTTAATAAACTAATTTGGAAGGTATTGAAAAGATAAGTAAAAGAATTGGATTAAATTGCAAGGAAAAGAGTTTGATGGGATAAATTTGAAATTTCTAAGCTAAACCTAGGACTGACTAATTAATTAACTTAAAAACTATTCCTCTGTCCCATCAAATACAGAGCATTTGACTTTGCACGGAGATTAAGAAAAATTGTTGACTATAGGGTAATAAGGTAAAGTATGTATATAAGACAAAAATAACATTTTGGAGTGGGAAGCGAAATGGAGGGTAGTAAGGTAAAGTTGATGTAGAAAAGTTTCATTTTTAGGAAACATTGGAGTTTTGCTGGAACGGCCAAAAAAGGAATATGTTGGATATTTGCTGAGAATTACAGCAAGCTTTAGTCTAGGCAGGGCACGATTCAGATACGTGTTTTTAAGAAGGGATTTGAGGATTGAGAGCTAAAAGACAGACACATTTTTGGGTGCTTTTCCTAAATAGCTAGGGAATGGAAGAAGTTAAAAAAAAGGAAGAGAATAAAAATACAAAATGGAAAAGGGGGAACGAAGTTGAATTTTGGGGATGGTTCTTGGGTAGAATGATTTAGAGGGCGGAGGTGAGATAAACGATGGTGATAAAGGAGGGAGGCCGATGGGTTTGGTAGAGCGAATGGGTTCCATCATGAAATGGAGGCTGGGCCGTGTGCTTTGATCCAATCGGAGTTGTGACATGGTGAGGGATCGAGAGAATCGGGCGAGATGGCCGCTGTGCCCAATATGCATAAAAGGCCTAACAAAAGGCCCATACACAAGCCCGAAATAAGGGCCCCATTAAAAACTTAATAGAATACCCGAACAAGGCTTAAGAACTTTCCCGAACTATACTTCCCGAAGTGCATATAGGACCTAAAATGAATAATCACCTTACATTGGGATATTACAATAATGCCACTGAAACATGGGACTATAAATACATTCACTATTCATACCAAAAGGGGTAACGTTTAACAACTACTCAACGCGACTTGTCAAATCACTACCTCAGAGAAACTCTCTATTCCTCGACAATCGCGCTCCAATACGCAAAGTCGACCTAATGGCTTCCGTCAATATCGTGACGCGCAAGTCAAACCGGAACGTGGCAATCACGCGCACCGATTTGCCACCAAATGGCGCCGTCTGTGGGAACGGCGGTGGTCCCCAAAATCAGATTGAACGTGGGGCCATTCCCGTTCCCGATCATCCAGGCCGGAGGGAGAAGGTTCCACCAACGGCCGCACGGCCGATCCCAGCTACAGGGGTTCCCTGAGGAATCATCCAATGGAGCCACCTCCCTACGCCCTACCTCCAGCCTACCGTCAAGTGACATCCGGCACTTGGACCCCGATCTTGTCCAGCTGTGCGGGTGGTCCTTCAGAAGAGCGAAGAAACCGTAACGACCAGATCGGTCAATCTCGCCGACCTCGCGATGTGCGCTTATCACGGCCTAATCGATCGGGCTATGGTAGCCAGCAGAAGGTTCGCAACAAGTTCCATCTCCGGACCGCCAAAGCCGGCAGCGCCGAGGTCCCCGAGGAGTACAAGAGAGACCGATCCCCAAGGCCGGAGAGATCGGTTCGTGGTGATCCACGGACGATGTGATCAGGCAATCGCTACATCGCCCGGAGCGAAGTCGAGAGAAACTCGGGCATTCCCGAGCCCAAATGCGAGGACATCCCTGATGAAGGACCGTTCACCAGCAGGATTCGGGACGCCCAGATGCCCCGAATATTCAACTTGCCGCATCCGTTGGAAGTCTACCAAGGTTCAGGAGACCCTGACGCTTTTGTCCGCAAGTATAAGAGAGCAATGGAGCTGAAAGGAGCCAACGAGGCTGCTTTGTGTAAGTGCTTCAAGTAGCTTTAGGAGGTCCAGCCTCCGCTTGGTACAACTCGCCGCTCCCGAACTCGGTGTCATCGCTCGGGACCTGCCACCAAATTCGCAACACACTTTATCGGATGCAAGAGGTCAGCGAAAAGGGCCATTCAGATGTTTGACATCAAACAAAGACCGAACGAGAGTATTCGGGAGTTCGCCGAGAGGTTCAACCGAAGCCGCTCACGCCTCCGATCTAACGGACAACATCCGGATCATGGCATTCACGAAGGCTCTCATCCCGACTCGCGCCCGGCTTACGAGTTGTCCCGGAAGAACTTCACCAGCGTAGAAGAAATGTACGCTGTCACCCAGAGCATATGATTGCTCAAGAAATGTTGTCTCAGCGTGAAGGAAAGCAGACACTGTGGATAACCGAGAGCCGAGGAAGGAGAACCCGAGGAGCCAGCCGGTCAAGGCCAGTGAGCTGGGAGGACAGAAGAGAACTTTTGAGAGAAGTTCGGCTTCACCCTCTTAATGCGTCCCGACTAGTATCCTCGCGGCACTCCAAAGACAAGGAACCGGGAGTATTAATCGCCTGTGGCCATGCCGGAAGGGGCGAAGCGTGATTCGCCTGGCACGCGCCACAGAGACACCGGGCATGAAATCGAGCAAGGCCATCAGTTGAAGAGGTACATAGAGCACCTCATCAAGAAAGGCTCTGGGAGAGATTCAAGATGCCTCGGGCGAAGAAGTTTCCCGAGGCAAAGGGAAGGCTGAAGAAGATTCATCAGACCGAACAAGAAGGGCAAGGAGAAGATGATTCCGCCGCAACCCACCGGGATCCTGAATACCATAACGACCACGCTAGGTTCGAATGCAAGGAAAAGGAAGGCGAGGGAGATAGCTTCGCTAAGTTACGGAGATCCGTCTTCAAGAGTCAAACGAGCAGATGGGTCCGGTGCGCTCGCCGCATTATGACCCACTCATCATCACCCTACGGATCGGGACCATTGACGCCAAAAGGGTTACGTGCGATGACGGCTCAAATGCGGATGTGCTGTTCGAAAGGCATATGAAGGCCTCAAGCTTAAGTCAAGCCGGCTCAACCCCGTCAAGACAAAGAACTCACGGCGTGGGCCCGGACGAGATACCAGTCCTAGGCTCCGCCGAGCTCCTCGTCATGTTCCTCGGGTCGGCCCCAAGGTCAATCCTGGTACACGACGTTAATGGTCAAGTGGCTCGTCCTTGATATCCCCTCTGCGTACAATGCTATCATCGGGAGAGAAACCCAGGTGGCTATTCACATGAGGACCGACGTGAAATACTTGACCATCACGTTCGCTACGGATGAGGGAGACGCTTCGATCTATGTGAGCCAGAGGGAAGCCAGGGACGCCATGGCTATAGCTCAGAAGGACCCCACTCCGGGCGGACCGAAGGAAGACGAGGAGGAAGCGGATACCGAAGACGTCGTCTTGGAAGGAGATAGGACGACGAGAATTGCAATGGACTTGCCCGAGGGTAGTAAGAAAACCTTGTAAACTTGCTTCGAATGAATAAAGACTTGTTCGCCTACTCTCCAAGTGATATGCGCGGGATCGACCCGAAAGTAATACAACACAGCCTGCACATCAATCCGGCTTCAAGACCAATAAGGCAGAAGAAAAGAAATAACGCCCCATTCAAAAGAGCCTTCATCAAAGAGCAAATTTCGAAACTCCTCGGTGCGGGAGTCATAAGGGAAGTGTCGTATCCCGAATGGCTGAGCAATCCCGTGGTGGCGACCCGAGAGGATAGCGACAAGTTGCGCATGTGCATCGACTTCACTAACGTAAATGACGCTTGCCCGAAGGATTCGTATCCAACTCCCCCGATCGATAGGCTTGTGGATTCCACGGCCGGACACGCGAGGCTCTCTTTCCTTGACGCTTACAGTTGGTATCATCATATAAGGATGAACCCGGCAGATGAAGAAAAGACGTCTTTCATAAGCGACGCCGGAACGCATTGTTATACAAGAATGCCCTTCGGACTGAAGAATGCCGGAGCGACCTACCAAAGACTGATGGATAAGGTATTCTCCGGGCAGATAGGAAGAATTCTCGAAGTGTATGTTGACGATATCATCATCAAAAGCAAGGAGGAAGAGAACCTCATCTGTGATATTGAGGAAGTGTTCGGGCAGATCCGAAAGTATGGAATACGGTTGAACCCGGATAAGTGTGTTTTCGGAGTAACATCCGGGAAATTTCTCGGGTTTATGGTGTCCGAGCGCGGCATCGACGCTAATCCCGCAAAGATCGAAGCACTTTTAAACGTGAGGACACCCTCATCGATAAAGGACGTGCAGAGACTCCTCGGGAAGATTACGGCCCTCAGTCGTTTTATATCTCGATATGGAGACAAGTGTCGTCCGTTCTTCAAACTTTTGATCAAAGAAGGCGCGGAGCCCGGCCGAATAGGCGTACGGAAAGGTGAGAAGAAATCTAAGGAAGAAAACGCAAGGGAAAGAGCTAGGTTCAATTGGAATCCCGAATGTCAGAAAGCCTGGGAGGAAATCAGAGCCTACCTCCTCGAGATGCCTACGCTTCGGCAACCGACCGAGGACAGACCCCTCATTGTATACTTGGCCGTAGGGGAAAAGGCCGTAAGTTCGGTACTTGTCCAAGAAGACGACCAAGGGAAGCAGTGGCCGGTCTATTACGTAAGCAAATCCCTGCATGGAGCCGAACTCAACTACCCGATGATCCAAAAAGCGGTATACTCTCTGGTCCTGTCACCTTAAGGTTGAAACCATACTTCCTCGGGTTTTCCATCGTTGTTCAAGTAATGTCCCTATCAAGGACATCTTAAGACGGGTAGACCACTCCGGAAGGCTATCAAGTGGTGCGTCGAGCTAAGCGAGTACGAGATCAAGTATGAACCCCAAGAGCGATCAAAGCACGTGCATTAGCTGATTTTATCGCGGAATTACCCAAGGAGTCCGAGAGTGAGGATTCTTTGAACGAGGATAGTCCGGTCTGGACCCTACACGTGGATGGAGCTTCGGGATCGGACAAGCAAGGTGCCGGACTAGTACTCAAGGCCCCAAGGAATGAAGGCTACTAAGTCAATTAAATTCAATTTCCAGAACGAACAACGCAGCCAATATGAAGCCCTCATTGCTGGTCTGGAATTAGCCAAGAAGCGATCACTGAAAGCATGCAGCGACTCAAATCTTCTCGTTCAGCAGATGAACGGGGAGTACGAGGTCAAAGAATCAAGTCTTAAGAAGTACGCCGAGGTAGCTAGAAGGTTGGCCGCGGATTTCGAAAAGTTGCGTATCGAGAAGATCCCGAGATCGCTCAATTCGGAGGCCGACCAACTTTCGAAGTCAGCTTCTTACGACGAAGTAAGAAGTGAACCTTGCGTCGACTACTCCCGGATAGGCTGCATTACCTCGGGGTGGAGGACTCCCTATTGGAACTACCTCGATGAAGGGGTACTCCCGAACAACCCAACCGAAGCCGCCACTATCGTGAGAAAGGCCAGCAAGTTCGTCATAATTGGGGATAATATGTACCGTAAAGGGTTCTCTTCCCCGTTGCAAAAATGCGTCGGAGAAGGAGACACCGAGGACATTCTGCGAGAAACCCATGAAGGCACCTGCGGGTCGCACATTAAGTCGGACGCGTTAGCTGCGGTCATACTAAGGCAAGGGTTCTTTTGGCCTACTCTCAAGGAAGACGCAAGAAGACTCGTGAACAAGTGCAAGAAATGTCAAGTGCACGCCCGGATACAGAGAGTCCCCTCGAGTACGTATCTTCCTCGGACTACCCTATACCGTTTGCCGTATGGGAATCGACTGATCGGCGCCTTGCCTACCGCCTCCCGGAGGATCAAGTATTGTGTAGTCGCCGTAGACTACTTCACCAAGTGGATAGAGGCCGAACCATGGCTACAATTACGGCTGAAAACATCCGAAAGTTTGTCCGGAAGAACATTATATGCAGATTCGGTGCCCGAAGGTCCTGGTTGCCGATAACGGGCTCGGGCCATCGACGGTGGGTTCCCGTGACTTCGCCGAGGGATTCGGAATCAAGATTCATTTTGCCCGGTCGCCCACCCGCAGAGCAATGGCCAGGTGGAGGTATCCAATCGAACATTGAAAGATGGTTTAAAAGCCAGACTTGGGAAGGCAAAGGGGAAATGGCCCGGAGAACTCCCCCATGTTTTATGGAGTTACCGGACCACGCCCCGAAGGTCAACTGGAGAAACCCCGTTCTCTTTGACATACGGGACCGAGGCACTGATCCCGATTGAAGTAGCTAATTCCTCCTCGTAACCGAAGTATTCGAGGAAGAATCGAATGAGCAAGGTCTACGAGCAAACTTAGACTTGCTCAAGGAAAAAGGGATGAGGCAGAGCTGCGAAGGAAAGCTTTTCAACAAAGGACCGCGTCTGCAACAAATTCCAAAGTAAGGGTAAAAGATATCAAAGTAGGTGATTTGGTCTTACGGCAAACCAAACTGGGATCCCGAAGACCAAAAGGGGGCGCTTTCGCCCCGAACTGGGAAGGCCCATTCGAGGTCATCGCCGAAGAACGAAAAGGAGTTTTCAAGTTAACGGATCCCGAAGGAAGAGAACTGCAAACTCTTTTCATTCAAGCTTTGAAGAAGTATTTTGTATGATCGAGAAATAATAAAGCATTACAGAATTCAGAGACAAGTGTTGAACCAAACCTTGAATATTTTCATTAATATTGCCCGAGGCTGGAATTACAAAAATGGACAAAAAAGAGGTAAAGTACATCATTGAGGATCAGCGAAGTCGTCTACTGTCACGGGTTCGGGTGGATGCATGAATTCACCCCGTACCAGCTGGGATCCTCTTCGGGCTCCTCATTCCCGTCGAGCCCGGACAGGTCAACATGAGGGTTGCGCTCAACGATCTGCTTCCTGGCCAAACAAAACCCGAAGGTATATTTGTCAACGGCCATATCCACAGAATCCTTCAGCGCCTTCTGGTACTTCGGGATCTTGGCCTGAACCGCGGAGAGCTCATCCCGAAGTCGTTGAATCTCCTCATCCTTGACCCGTAACTCCCGCCGTGGTGCTCTTCTTGATTGGCGAAGTCCACTTGGAACTTCTCTTTTCAGCCTTCAAGAACCGGTTTTCTTCCCGAAGAGCTTCCTCCGAATGGCGGTGCTCTTTGACCGCGCTAAGGAAAGCCACCTCAGCCAAAGCAAAATCATCGCTTCGGCCGGGCTGAGGTTCTCCCGAATATGTGAGCCCTCGGGAAGCTCGAGCTTGGAGGAGGTACGGCAATGCCGCAAAGAATCGCTCATAGTGGTGGACTCGCCGAATCAGCCTTAGCCACCACAGCTATGGCTTTGGTCGCCCGTTGCTCGGCCTCGGACCTGATCCGGTTGGATGCTCGGGTGATTCGGGAAATCCACCCGCCCATTGTGGCCACCGCGCACCATCAAGATTATTTTCCCGTGGTATTAACCCGAAAGCTTAAACTTAAGATGTAAACAAACAAAGACTAACTCGTGCCCGAGGACGGCCACCTTTGAAGCGGCGACGCCTGTGTCGGGGTAGAAGTGCTCCATGCACTCCATTGTTCGGGCGGTGGTGGTAACGTCGAAGAGCTCGGGAGCCATGTCTTTGGCATCCTCATCGTTGAGGACATTTTGATCCTCATGGATCAGCCACGCAGGCTCCCGGGGAATGAGATCATTCCCGAGCTGCGACAGCTTCTCGTCCCGCAGCCGCCGCCTCTCTTCCTGGGCCTCTCTCCAGTCCGGACCTAGTGTACAAAAATGAGATCGAACCACGTCATGTAGCGGGTCTTCACCAAACATTCGAGAAAGATTCCCGAACAGGTTCCAAAAGCAGAGATTGCGTAACTTCACAATTTGATTACCTAACTGGAACTCGATGGGTTCGACCTCAGGGGCACTTTGCCCGGTCACCCTTGAAGCCGTGAACTTCCCCATTGTCCTTCTGATTTGTTCGGGGGAGGTCCGCAGCATGTCATAGACATCATCCCGAGTGGGATTGCCTTCCATATGGACCGGGGACGGAACTTCCCCGGCAGGTTTCTCAGTGGGCTGGCCCGCAGCCTCAGCATCTACCGAAGCAGCTCTCTTTCGTTTCTTCTCGGCTGCTGCGGGCCTCGAACTACCGGCTTTAGAGCTCGGCTTCTTCTCCTTCGCATCCCGAAAGATGGCGCCAAGATCAAACTCGGGCTCCATTTTCGCAAAAGGGGAAGAATTAGTTAATATCAAACGAATGCATCTATGAACATAAGAAAGATATAAACCTTTCTTTAAGTCCTCGAAGGACGTCTCGCACCGAAGGCGATGAAACAAGTCCAGGTCTCGTGTCGAAGGGGGAGACTCCCTGATGCCCAACTCCCACAAGTCCCACTGAATAATACCCAAGTGGGAAAGGACCCCTTGGGTAATCGGGCCTCCAAGACAAAGGAAAGGGGAGGACCTCCTTCGCCCATCCCCGCACCAAGGAGCAATGGTCCGGATTTTATTGTCGAACCGGTCATAATTCTCCTTGGCAGCAGCCCCTTCAAAGAATCGCCGAGGATTCTCGCACATCCGGCAGCCCTCCTACCTTTTGTGCGGTTTGCAGGCCCCATGACGCATCAGGCTCCATGAAGAAAAACTCCCGATGCCATCCCTTGCGACTTGTTGGCAAATTCCAAACAAAGTTGAACTTTACGGTAGGAGGACCCCGGGCACTGAAGAAGTAAAAACAGTTCCTCGGGATCACATTCACTTTATAGTACTGGAGGAAGGTGGATATGGTTGGCTCTATCTCGAACAAAGCACAGAGAATGAGATAGGCGTTTATGTGGCAGGAGGTATTCGGGCTGAATTGGTTCACGGCTAGCCCGTGGGATTCCGCTAATTGCCGAACAAATGGGTGCGGGGGAAGCGGAGCCCGCATGCAGTTGGTCCTTGAAGATCACCAACCAGCCTTTCCTGTGCTCATACGCCCGGCATTCCGGAGAAGGAACCCGAGTACGGACCGTCATCGGGACGAAATGTGCGGACTGCCACTCTTTTATTAACTCCGGAGTTGCCTTACTCCGGTAGTTCTCGATCTCAGACCACCAACCTTCGGGAATCTCGCCCTTGGTCTCTAAAAGGCAACCTGAAGGACGAACAGTAGAAGGGGTGGGAAAAGTAGGGGCCATTCTCATGTACCTCGGGTAAATGGCCGGAGGAGACACGGACGGCTTGCCGGAAGAAGATCAAAAGACGGACTGACAGCAGCAGCGTCGACAATCCGACGGTGGAGTCGGTAGAATTGGTGGACGGCGGACGAACCTCTGTAACCTTCCGGTACGGTGGCTTCACTGAGGAAAGGGGGGAAGAAGTCTTCTGGATTTGATTCTTCTACAGTCCTCCACCTCTTGAAGATACTAACAGCCTCCTGGAGCGTGGGATTGTCCGTCGTGATTTTATTGTGAGGAAAGAAGAGTGAGAGATGCAACTGAAAGTGAGGTTCAACTCACACTTATAGAAAAGATCGGGCAGATGAATCGCCAAACGGCATGTGATCTCCACCGTCGATTCAAAAATGACCGTTGGGAATGCCAAACGTGGCAGATCCCGAATGAGAAAACTTTAAAAACGATTCAAAAGCCCGAACATTGTTCGAGACAAAAGGAGGACTCCACATCCTCAGTTTCCCGAACATCATAGTACGGGAAACGATTCAAAAGCCCGAACATTGTTCGAGACAAAAGGAGGACTCCACATCCTCAGTTTCCCGAACATCATAGTACGGGAAACGATTCAAAAGCCCGAACATTGTTCGAGACAAAAGGAGGACTCCACATCCTCAGTTTCCCGAACATCATAGTACGGGAAACGATTCAAAAGCCCGAACATTGTTCGAGACAAAAGGAGGACTCCACATCCTCAAAAGGAGGACTCCACATCTCGTTTCCCGAACATCAGAGTACGGGAAACGATTCAAAAGCCCGAACATTGTTCGAGACAAAAGGAGGACTCCACATCCTCAGTTTCCCGGACATCATAGTACGGGAAACGATTCAAAAGCCCGAACATTGTTCGAGACAAAAGGAGGACTCCACATCCTCAGTTTCCCGAACACAGTTGTACGGGAAACGATTCAAAAACCCGAACACTGTTCTAGCCAGAAGGGAGAGCCTACATCCTCAGTTCCCGAACACAATAGTTCGGGAAACGTCTCAGTTACCCGAACAGAAGAGGAATCACATACCCGAGCAATGCTCCCAAAATACAGAATCCAGTCACCCGAACAGGAGAGGAAACAACTGCCCGAACAGAAGCAGTATCCCGAACATGACTCACAGAACATTCGAAAATGGATTTTGAAAAGAACTTTGGACTCCTTTTAGTCGGCCAAAAGGGCTTGGGGGGGACTTGATGGCCGCTGTGCCCAATATGCATAAAAGGCCTAACAAAAGGCCCATACACAAGCCCGAAATAAGGGCCCCATTAAAAACTTAATAGAATACCCGAACAAGGCTTAAGAACTTTCCCGAACTATACTTCCCGAAGTGCATATAGGACCTAAAATGAATAATCACCTTACATTGGGATATTACAATAATGCCACTGAAACATGGGACTATAAATACATTCACTATTCATACCAAAAGGGGTAACGTTTAACAACTACTCAACGCGACTTGTCAAATCACTACCTCATAGAAACTCTCTATTCCTCGACAATCGCGCTCCAATACTCAAAGCCGACCTAATGGCTTCCACAATATCGTGACGCGCAAGTCAAACCGGAACGTGGCAATCACGCGCACCGATTTGCCACCATAGTAGCCCTAAGCCTGTCAATCCATCCTCTGGCTATAAAGAGGCCAAACTTGAAGATCTTCTTGCAGCATCAAGAAAAAAATCGAGTTTATCTGAAACTTCCATCTCCTCCACCCTCACCTTCAATTCTCAGCTTTTGTCACCAAAACCAACCTCCATTAGCTCCACCACATCAAGACGGATCAAGCTGACCCCAATCCACCAGAGATGCTCTGACGGAAGAGAATCCGTCCAAAAACAGTTTCCGGCCCGGACCTTCTTTTTTCTCTAACTGGACCTCATTTTCTCTCTAATCGACTAGTTTCAATTTTACTCGGGTTACCAAAGTTTCACATCTCTCATGTCACTCGCCTAAAGTTTGAAAGTTAACATTTTAGACACTATGCCTAAACCTTTTGTTTTCTTTAGTTAATATTATTTTTAATACATCAATCTAATCTGTTTTAATTTAATGTCCAACAAATTTTGATCTTTATTAGCTTTTTAAATTACTAAAATTATTTTGTTTTATTTTCTTGTGAAGTTAGTTTCAAAAATTTAGAAAATCTAAATCTTTTCCATTTTTGATCTTTTGGTTATAAATTTTGTAGACACACTTAAATACTGATACTTTGCATGTGGAACTTGCAAAAAAATATTTTTGTAGAATAGAAATATATTTTATTTAAGTAATTAGTTTCCTCTTGTTAATTTTATAACAAAAATTATTAAAGGAAGAAAAATTTCAATATTTTGTTCATCATTCCTATGATAGTGTTTTATAACTTTTATACTTTTGTTTTCAACTTTTAAATTGTTTAAAGTATTCAACTTTACTTTTCTGTGCTTAAAAATACTTTCTTATGCATAAAATATTGTATTTGTGGTTAGAAGCCCTCAAAAAATTCCCGCACTCTCCGTTTTGACTCAAACTTTACCTCGAACTATCCTAGGCCGTTGGAAAACAGAAAAAGCCTATGTTATGTTTTTGTAAATCTTGCCGGCCTGTACGAATAAGCTGTCATTTACGGAATCTCATAGAATATTTCACTAAATTATTATCGCTAGGTTGTCGACTCCAAACACCAACTACAGACGACACTTCCGGTTATCCTCGACTTGTTAGCCGATGCATATTCCCGACTACATCTAAGCAAGGGGATAAGATGAGGTTTTTCATTTAGAAGCGTTTTATCTGTTTCATAAACAAACTCTCGAATAATGAACTCTAAGTTAATAAATTGGGCTTAATGAAATACTCAATCGGGTAACCAAGGCAACGTAATTTATTTATTCATGTTACCTTATACCTTCGCACTTAGAAGTCGTTACCACTTAGGTTGTGTTGACTGATTGATTGATATACATACATGATATGTACAGTGGATGTTGTATGTAAAGCTAGTAACTTTCTAGGACCGTTACATGAAAATTTTCTAGTGCCATGTTAAGTCTGTAATGAACTCCGTTAGTGTTATATTAGGACTGGAAAGGCTAAAATGATGTTAGTGTCATGTATAGGTAGTAGTATCATGTTTAGGATTTGAAACCAAATGCCAGGATTATGATAAGATCGTAAAACTTACCCTAAGCCGATATGATCGTCATGACATCATGCAAGTAAGAAGATGATATATATGGGCCAGCCCATACGGCTGTATTGTCAAATGCAAACGCCATATGGGCCACATCCGCCAGGGCCGGTCTCGTAACAACAAAGCGCCCCTCGTATAATCCCGTTAGCAACAAACACTTGCTACCTCCTTCAAGTCAGCCGTTACACTAAATTATGGCATCAAGCCAAAGGAGAGGGAGTAACTCCGCAATAACTCCACTGTTATTACACCATTAATACGCCGCCATCCCAATTATGGACACATTTATGGAGATTCTCCAGCATTCAAGGCCCCATAACGGGACCTAGCACCACCCTATATATGGGGTGGTGCCTGCCTCAAATAAGGTGATTACTACACACCCCCACCTCTCCTTCCCTTCTGCACCTGAAAGTGTCCTTTGTCTTGTCCTTCCAGGTACCGGAGCTGTCTTACTAAGGTCACCAGAGCAACCAAGTTAGCCGGAGATTATTGTTTGGCTATCAGTTTGGCGCCGTCTATGGGAAGTGAGAAACAACTGTTTTTTCTTTCCTAATCAACCTTTTTCTCCCCTCACCATTTTCATGGCGAAAACAAGGAGAACGCACAACAGTGTGCATGTCGAGGATGCTGCTTCCAGCTCCTCTGATGTTCCTCCACCACCCCCTGTTGGTGGTGCAACGGGGACACAGTAGCCCCACAACCCCCAGTTGGTGGCAACCCCGCCACTCCCTGTTAACGACACACCAGGGGCGCAGCAGCCCCCGCAGCCACAAGCGGCCACCCTAACATACCTCGCTGGGCCCTCCACGACCCCCCAGCAGGTCATCGTCGACCCCGCTCAGATGGCTCTCCTTCAAACAAGCATGCTTAATGAAATGAAAGCCTTCATGGTGCAAACCATCAAGGCAGAAATACAGGCGGCCCGCCTTCCGCCTCACAATGACCGGGACGAACAGTCCCAGAATCAAAACCCGTCTGCGGGGAACCTCTGCGTCGACGACCTCCTCCGACGAATCAACGTGGTCGAGGAACAGGTCAAAATGCCAAACCTGGTCCTCGACGACATCGAGGTCCTCTTGACGCAGCCCTTCACAGAAGACGTCATCGCCGTCCAGGCGCCACCCAGCTTTCGAATGCCAGTCATCGAAAGCTACGATGCAACAACAGACCTCGTCGACCATCTGCGACGTTACATCTCCCAAATGGAGATGGCTAGCGCTTCCGACCCCATACTCTGCAAAGCTTTCAGCTCCACCCTCAAAGGGCTGCTTCAACGTGGTTTGGAACGGTACGAGGCCAGCATTTCAAATGCTTTAAGGACCTCGCCTCATCGTTCCTGCGCCACTTCATGGGAGCTCGACCTCCCCCCAAGACTGTCCAACACTTGCTAAGAGTGAAACAGCAAAGGGAGGAACCGCTCCGTGACTACATCCGACGGTTTCAGGTGGAAGCCGTCCAAGTCCAAGGTCTCTCCTCGGACATGCAGCTCCTGGCCGTAACTCAAGGTCTTCAGCGCGAGTCAAGGCTCGCGTACAACATCAATGAGAACCCCGTCACCATGATGGGTGAGTTCATCGATCGGGCCACTCGATTCATGAATTCCGAGGAGATGAATAAGCCTTACAACAGGCCCCCCACAAGCGACCGCAACAAAAAGTTCGACAAGGGGTCTGTCTCATCAAGGTACCAGCCCTCGAACATCGGTCCGAGGCCTTCCGATCACCACCCCGCACTTCGTGACACTCGCACGAACATCTTGCTAATGCTGGAGAAGCAAAACAAGGTCCCCAAGTGGCCTCAGCCCATCCAGCATAAGAACACGAGGGGGTTTGACAAGTACTGCCTCTACCACAAGGATCGTGGGCACGACACGGAGGCGTGCTTCCAACTCAGAAACCTCATCTCTGAGATGATCGAGTAGGGAAAGCTCAAGGAATTCTTGTCCGACTCCACCTCCCCTTGCAAGGATCTCCCCAAAGGCCGCAAGAGGGATGACGACGGCGACGACCGCGAAAAAACGCGTCGTCGAAACAATAGCCCTCGGAGGTAAAACTTGCCGCCACCACCACCAGCGGGCATCATTCACATGCTCACTAAGTCGGAAGGCGCCTCCTCTAGAAAGCGATATGCAAGGGAAATCTTGCAGATCGACCACCTCGAGGAGAACGTCATCTATCGCCCTAACGGGACAAAGGTCGTCGTTCCACACTCCGACCCACTGCTTATCACAGCAAGGATCGCGGGTTACGACACCGGCAGGGTCTACATCGACACAGGTGCAAACACCAGTGTCATTTTCAAGGACATGCTCGATAAACTCGGGGTACACATGTCCGCTATAAGAAGAAGCTCAGGCCCTACTTTTGGCATTGGCAGGGACATCGTCCCAACAATAGGGGTCGTCAACCTGCCTCTCATGTTAATCGGGGACACACAATTCGGCACGGTCGATTGCCACTCCGTTATGACGGAGTTTCTGGTGCTCGAAGTCCCTTCCACATACAACGCCATCGTTGGTCGGCCAAGTCAGGTCGATTTTCACATGAGGTGCGACATCCGCTCCCTCACGATCACTTTCGCAACGCCTCGTGGGGACGCAAACATCTACATTGACCAGCGAACTGCAAGGACAAACTACGTAGCCTCTTTGAGCTCAACGGTTGATCCACAAACCTCGAGAGAAGTCGAGGACCCCATGGTCCCCGATGACCGGCCGCGCCTCGACGATGTCACAGAGGAGATCGACGTCGCCCCGAGCAAGAAGTTTAAGGTGGGCAAAAACCTTAAACAAAAGGAGAAGGCGGCACTCATCCATCTCCTCGAGGCAAACCTCGACGTTTTTGCCTGGAGCTTGAAGGACCTGCCAGGCGTCGACCCTGGCGTCATCGTGCACAAACTTAATGTATTCCCGGATTCAAAACCGGTTAAGCAAAAGAAAAGGGGTATGGCCCCCTCCAAAAATCAATTTGTAAAAGAGGAAGTTTCCAAACTCCTTGACGCCGGAATAATAAAAGAAATTCAGTACTCCGAGTGGCTCGCTAACATAGTTTTAGCTGACAAAACTAATGGTGACCTTCGTATGTGCGTCGATTTCACGGGCGTCAATAGGCATTGTCCCAAGGACCCCTACCCGTTACCAGTCATCGACCAACTCGTGGATGCCACTTCCAAATACAAATACCTGTCGTTCATGGACGCTAAGAGTGGTTACCACCAGATTTACATGGACCCCGAAGACGCCTTAAAGATGGCATTCACGACGGGAGACGACGTTTACTACTATGTCCGAATGCCATTTGGGCTCAAAAACGCGGGAGCTACCTACCAACGTTTAATGAACAAAGTATTTGCCCACCAAATGGGTCGGAACCTGGAGGCATACGTCGACGATGTCATTGTGAAGAGCATGACATTCGATGACCACCTTCGTGACCTTGACGAGAGTTTTAAGTCGTTCCGACGATACAACATGAGGCTCAATCCAGCCAAGTGTTCGTTTTTCGTTGGGGCCGGGAAATTCCTGGGCTACATGATCTCCGAAAGGGGAATCGACGCCAACCTTAAGAAAATATTAGCCATCACGGATATGGCGCCACCAAGGAACATTAAGGAAATCCAACAACTCACAGGAAGAATTGTTGCCTTGGGGCGATTCATTTCCAAGCTAGGGGACAAGTGCAAACCGTTCTTTGAACAGCTTCGCATGAAAAAGGCATTCACTTGGACGCCAGAATGCCAAGAAGCCTTCGAGCAAATCAAGAAGCACCTCTCTGATTTGCCAACACTGAAATGCCCGCAGCCAGGGGATGAACTCGTCATCTACCTCTCCACTTCGAACAACACTGTCTCTTCAGTGCTCGTTAAGGAGGAGGGTCCGCAACAGTGGCCCGTCTATTACACAAGTCACACGTTACGAGGGGCCGAGGTTAACTACCCTCCCCTTCAAAAAACGATCTACGCTTTGATCGTGGCTGCCAGGAAATTACGGGCATATTTTCAAGCCCAGACGATCATCGTCAGAACGGATCAACCAATCAGGGACATCCTAAACAGACCAGAACATATTGGTCGTTTAGCCCGTTGGTGCATCGAGCTCGAGGAATACGACATCGAGTTCTAGCCTCGACGAGCCATAAAGGCCCAAGCTTTGGCGGACTTCATGGCCGAGCTCTCAATCTATCCCCTCGAACATGGTCCTTCGAGGGAGCCACCAGCAGAGTTGGAGCCTCCCGAGTGGGACATGTTCGTGGATGGTTCATCCAGTGCTGACCGCCCAGGAGGGGGCGTTCATATCAAGGGCCCTCACGACATGGAAGCCAACTTACGGGTGGCTTTCCAGTTCCCTGTCACCAACAACGTGGCAGAATACGAGGCCCTCGTATCAGGTCTCAAAACTGCCCTGAAAGCTGGCTTGCGACGTCTGACTGTGCACAGTGACTTACAGCTCGTCGTAAGCCAGGTCACGGGGACTAATGAGTGCAAGGACCCCGTTCTCTCGAGGTAACTACGGCTCGTCAAAAGCCTACAAGGGCAATTCGAACAGCTGAATATTAATAAGATCCCAAGGGATCAAAACACTATGGCTGACAAGTTGTCTAAGGGACGGACGGATGCAATCCTCGAAACCTTAGCGCAACCTTCGATAAATACAATTCATGTAATCGATGCCAATGTAGCAAATGACTGGAGACACCCAATCCTTCAGTATCTCCAAACTGGCGCAACCGATGGCCCACCAGCGTTACAATAGTAAATAAGGACGCAGTCATCCCGCCATGTGATCATAGATGGTACATTGTGGCGTAAAGGATATTCTGCTCCTTTACAACGGTGTATCGGTCCCGATGACTCCAAACTCATCCTGAATGAAGTCCACTCAGGAGTTTGCGGAGCACACATTGGCTCCGATGCGCTGGCGTACAAATGCTTGCACCTCGGTTATTATTGGCCAACATTGAGGAAAGACGAGCATGATTTGGTGCGAACGTGCCATAAATGCCAACTCAACTCCCGCATCCAGCGGCAGCCTGCAAACGAAGCGGTTACGGAGACGTATCCTATACCCTTCGCGTTGTGGGGCCTCGATCTAATCGGGCCAATGCCTAAAGCCAAGGGGCAGTTCAAATTCTGTATAGTGGCTGTCGACTACTTCACTAAGTGGGTCGAGGTCCGGCCACTCAAGAAAATAACGACTGCCAAGGTCATACACTTCCTCTGGCACGACCTCGTGGCGCGATACGGCGTACCAAAGGCCATAATAACAGACAATGGGACTCAATTCGCGAGCAAAAAGCTTAAGGATTGGGCCATTAAGATGAATATACAAATGCTCTACGCCCCTGTGGCACACCCACAGTCAAATGGCCAGGTAGAAGTCACAAATCGCACAATCAAAGAAGGCCTGTAAAAGCGCCTCGATGACAACAAAGGGAAATGGGTCGAGGCGCTACCCAGCGTCCTCTGGGACTACTGAACAACTACGCGAGGACCTACAGGGGAAACTCCTTTCTCCCTGGTCTATGGCGCTGACGCCTTGCTCCCAATCGAAGTCTCTATAACAACAATCAGAACACTATATTATGACGCCCCTCATAAAAAGAGCGGGCTTCGGGCACGTCTGGACCTCGTCGAAGAACTCCGCGAGGGTGCCAGACTTAGGCTTATGGCCTTACGTCAAAGAGCAAACCTCGACCACAACGCTAAAGTTCGGGCCAAACAGATCTGCGTGGGTGGTATGGTCTTGCTAAGAGCAGAATTGTCAGGCTGTAACCCTGGCCATGGAGCCCTTCGTTCCAGATGGGCAGGACCCTACATTGTACATAGTAAGGAAAGAGGCGGTGTCTACAAACTAAAGGACCACCAAGGCAAAAAGCTCAAAAACGACTATCACGTCGACGACTTGAGGCCTTACTACGTCTAAGTTGTGTATTTTCCTTTAAATAAATTGGCAAAGATATTCAAACTCTTTGCGTTGTACAATCAGTATTGGTACATCGAATAAAAAGCGATGAATGTTACAAAGCAATCTTCAATGTCTTCGCATTATGCAGGCAATATTGACACACAGTCAACTCTACGAACAATGTTCACTGCTTTATAAAGTAAGGACAAAAATTAATTACAAGGTATAACCCCGAAGAA
Organism: Stellera chamaejasme; assembly: GCA_024586325.1. Classification (NCBI taxonomy): domain Eukaryota; kingdom Viridiplantae; phylum Streptophyta; class Magnoliopsida; order Malvales; family Thymelaeaceae; genus Stellera; species Stellera chamaejasme. Next base: position 49,054,864 of record CM044981.1, on the reverse strand, counting down.
TTGAACATTTAAAGTTCTTCAGGACTTCAATATTCGAGCAACACACATCGAATAAGAGACAATCAATTCTACGAAGAGTCGTACGTTTTGCCTTGAAGCAATACAAACAAAATACGAAGTCCACGCGTTGTGCAAACAATATTCATACGACAACTAAAAAGGCAATAAAGGCTACAAAGTTGTTTACTGCTTTATAAAGTACGTGCAAAAATTTAATTACAAAACAAAACCCCAAAAATTACTTGGGGGCATCATCGTTTGGGGGTACAACATGGGCATCCTCTACATGCCCTGGCAGAATATCATAAGGATATTCTACCCCTAACTTCTTCCCCGTCCTACCCCACTCGAACAATTCCGCCTGGGTTGGCTCCTCAACCTTGGTTGCATCGAGGAGATCCAGCTGTGCCTTCTCAAGCATGGCCTCCACTTGGTGGCGGCAGCGCAGGAACCCTTCAGCGTACCGGACCCCCTCCATCGCCTGGGCGTCGACCACTTTTTCGGTCAGACTCTCGAAGGCCTTGCCCATTCGAGCAGCCCTCTCAGCAATGAGTTTTACAAAAACGGGCGGCTGAACACTTTCACCCCCGTACAACTTCAGACCAATTTGGTCTTCAAGCCGTACGAAGGCTCTGAGGTCAGCCACGCCCGAACCCACCACCTCATTGAGGGTTTTTGTGCATTCTTCGATCTGGGCCGCCGCCCTCGAGGCCAGCTCCTCTGCCTTGGCAGCCCTCAGGGTTAGCTCCTCGATGAGCTTGTCCTTCACCTCAGCCTGGGCCTCCATCCTTTGGCACGCCCCGAGCACCTGCTCCATCTCAGCTGTGAGGTCATTGTTCGCATGGTGCTCGGTGAGGAAGAGGGCCTCAAACTTCTTCCCATCAGCCATGGCAGCCTTCAGCCTCTGACCAAGGACACCCATAGCCGAGTGAAGGGCAACCTCCTCCTTCTTCGAGGAAGACACTTCGGTCTTCAAGGAAGTTACCTCGGCCTCTTTCTCGGCCAAGGCCTTCTTCAAGCGACCCACCTCCTCGGAGTCCTTGGCCTTGGCCTCGAGGCTCCTCACATGGGCCAAGAGGCTCTCAACCTTGTCCACCAGGCCACGAGCCAGTGCAGCTTCCTGCAAGTCAAAAACACAAAACTTGTAAGAAGCAGTTTACAAACGAGGACAATAATAAAGGTCTTCAGGATTCTGACGTACCCGAGTGACGCCCTGGCAAATATCCTTGGCGATGTCCAGGACCCCAGAAGTCGTATGCTTCAGGTAGTGCCTGTCTCGGGGAAGGAGGAGTCCATCAGCAACGCTCAGCCTCACCCCTCCGTCCCCAAGGAGCACTGACTCATCACGAGTCACCCGCATTACGGGGTCCCAGGCCTCCACCAGGGCTAGACCCTTGCGCTCGAAGGACTTAGCTCTCAGCTCTCGCCGATAGTCCTCGAGCAACTAAGACTCGTAAACAGGGTCCAGACCCTTCAGGCTCTTCGGGACCTTCGAAGGCATCCTGGCGGTTGCTCGAGGGGCCACAACAGCCCTTCGAGCATCTGCCAAGAGCCCCACGGGCTCCCTACATCCTCGGACGGGGCTGGAGGACTCCTCCTCAATGGCCGGTCCCTTCCCCTTGTCCAGTGCAGGGCTGGGACTGCTGTCTGAGGACACTTCCAAGCCCTCTGCCACTATAAGATAAAAAGGGAGAGGGTGAGAAAACACACAGTGGGAAAAGGGGGAATAAAAATGTGAATTCATAATCAAACACCCAGACGAGAAATGAGAAGTACCTTCTATTCGGGCCGTTTCCTACGGAGGTTCGCATCCTCGGACTCCTCAGAACTCTCCTCGATGACAAAGGGAGCAGCCACACTCACGGGTTGCGCCTTCATCACCAAGGCCTCTTCGCCTCGGACCTCTCCACCCTTCGAGGTCCCGGCAATGGGCCCTTCGACAACCCCTTGAACGGGCTCTACAGGGAGCTCCTCGTCCATCTTCTTCTTGAGGGCTTCCCTCAAGTCCTGCTTCTTAAAAAAGAGGGCACTGGGGTGCGTCATCTTAGCTGCAACAAAAAACAAGATCAGGTTACAAAAGCATTCAAAATGCGCAGTCACAGAAACACAAAAACGAAAAGGACTAAAAACCAGACAATAGGGGTTGCTGAAAGCGCCTTCGAAACGCTCGATAAGGTCCCCGTCCAGGCCCTCAACCTAATTCTTCAGGTTGTCTACGTGGCCCGGAAGACGATGGGTCCTGCTAATCCCTACCCTCCGCAGGACCACTTCATCCAGACTGGAGAGAGTGAAGGGAAACCCACCGTTACACTCCTTGAGCCTCTCCACTGCGCGAACCCATTCGCACAGGGCGTCGAGAGCCTTCTTCCCTTCGCTCCCCGCCCACAGAGAGGGCCTCACTGACACCCGTACGTCCTTCTCCTTTATGAAGTACGCGGGGAATCCCCAGCTATCCTCCTTCAGGATAAAGAAAAAGTTGTTCTTCCAGCTTCCCCACGAGCTGGTGGTCTCAGCGAAGGCCCCGATCTTCACCATTCTGTTGCCCACTTTTACCTCTTCGGGGGTTAGCTGGTAAAAGGGATGCCCCATCGGCCTCTTCAGGGTGTAAAACTGAAGGAACACTTCCGGCAGCACCACTGCCTTCGCCAAATGGCAGGCCACTACGAACGCGTTTATGATGGTAAACACGTTCGGGGCCAACTGCCCAGGGCAAATCCCCCACCCCTCGCACAGTTGCAGCAACAGGGAACAGAGGGGGAGCCTTAGCCCAGCCTTCAGCTGAGCTTCGTAGACCACCATGGTCTGCTCCCTCAGGGCGCCGTCGTTCAGCTCCATCCCCGCCCTCCTCAATACATCCGCCGGAGAGAGCCCACAAACCACCTTCGAATAGACATGATGATTCCGGCAAATGTCGACCATTTTGTTCTCCGACAGAGCTGTTCGGGGCCACAGCTCCCCGACATCAGGACCGACGCCAGGCTTGCTTGGATTCTTGGGAGCCATCTACAGAAATAAACCACAAATTCAAAAACTTAAACCCTAAGACTCAAGAACCCAAGCAGCGACGCGGTAAAAACACGATCGCGACACAGTCGCGACGGAAAAAGATGAAATAACACGGTGATACTTACTGATTGATACGCCGGAGATGAAAATGAAAGATTCAACGGTTGGGTTCTTCAAAAATCACCGGGAAATTCTTCCGTAAACGCCGAAAATGTAAACTAGAGTGAAGAGGAAACTCAAGCGAAATAGCAAGGAAAGCGAGAATTCGGGAAACCTGACTCCTCACATGGGTTGACGTATAAGTAGAGGCCGATGGGAGGTGAAACGACTTCCCCCATAATTACAAACGGCGCAAAAAGCGCAAATTTTGAAAAAGTGCTTTACAACCACCACAAATGGTATTTGGCCAACAATTGGGCAAACATTGGGACAACTCATGGGCTCTTCCCCGATTAAACTCCAAAACGGCACAATACCACATGGGCCAAACATCAACCACGATACTTCCTTCCAAAGCGGAGCACAGGGGCCCAGCCCATCCTCCGCTGTGGGGGGAGGACATACTGATATATATGGGCCAGCCCATACGGCTGTATTGTCAAATGCAAACGCCATATTGGCCACATCCGCCATGTCACCACCTCCCCCCGTCAGACACCTTCCGGACCCGGCGGGAAGCGGTCGCCGGCCGGAGGGGCGGTGGTGAGCAAGGTGGGACCAGGATCGCGCAGCTAATTCGAGATTATTTCGCGGGCCTTTAACTAACCCAGTAGGTCCCTTTCTAACAACAGATCAAATATAACAATTCATGCACAGAAACAGATCACAATAACAGAAGCAATGGGCTCCGCCCATGATCAGAATATCAGAAGCAGATCATCGAAATCAGATTATCAGAAGGAAGTCTGTTCTTTCACTACCGAACAGAGGCTTCCGCACAGATCAGCATACTCATTCAACCAATTTCAGAACACATATACATACAAACCATAAACAGTCTTAGATGAACAGACAGACCTACGATAACATGTCATTGTAATGCTACATGCCAACAGAGTATCATGCTACAGAGCTATCTACAGACAGAAGGTGCAACCGTACAAGAGTCGGGCGTCGGATAAAGAAACCGACGAGGACCCCGAAGTCTAAGTCCAGATGCTGCTAAACCCTCAAAATAGCAAACCAGACAGCCTTGTGGAAATCCTACTCCGCTGGCCCAGAATTCTTATCTCCTGAAAAATGTTAAGTAAGGGGTGTGAGTTTTTCTTAAAGAAAAACCCAGTAAGAGCTTAGCAATAGTAACGATGTTTCTTCCGACAAACCTGCAAAAACAGATCGGAGCAGATATACATACAGATAGCAAATATATACAGATCAGAACATATGCAGAAATAAATGATGTGTGCACAACATCCGAATGTAACGGATCATGGCTAGATCTTCCCCGACCATGGCTAGATCTTCCCCGGTCCCGACCGGCGACCGGCATTCGCCATGCGTCGGCATTCGCCATGCATCCAGCAAACCCCGTATGTCACGGACCATGGCTAGGTCTTCCCCGACCATGGCTAGATCTTCCCCGGTCCAACCGGCATTCGCCATGCGTCGGCATTCGCCATGCATCCACTCACGTAATGTAACATACCGGAATGATGCGAACCATAGGCCGTACGGTCCTCAAGGGATTGTAACCCTATCTCGGACTGGTCCCCTATGCGAACGCCATCCGTTGTGCCGTATCCCGGTTAATTCGGGTCACACGATGCACGAACCACGACACCGGCGAGCTGCACTGCGCACCGTTACTCCTACCATGGGACTAGCCTTGGGGCTCCACTATCCCGATCTAAGACCGAAGTCAGAGACCGAGGCCCAAGACTTGCCTCAACCATCCTACATTATACTAATATAGGTAGGTCGAACCCTTACCTCGAATTGAAAGCAAACGCAACCGTAGAGGGTAGCAGCCAAGCACCAACACCAATCTTCTTCCTTACCCAACCTCAATCCTTGCTTCACAAACCACCTAACATTTCACACACTTTCCACATTACACTTTTATTGAACACAACAATATCCATTGACAATTGGACCTCACTCCAAGACTTAAAGTTGCTCAAAAACATTGTCTAAACATGCTTGAAACCTTAAACCACACAAAACACATGCTTCCACAATCCACCACAAACCCGGATGAACATTGCCTTAGGTATATAATCGAAGCATATTTGGACAATGTTCCAATTATCAATATTGCTCTAAACATACCCAATAACAACAATTTGGATTGAATTCAACAATACAACACACTTCAACTCTCCACCATAAAACCTATGAGTTTTCTCTTAGCTCATAGATTAAACCATTGTTGGACCTTTCACCAAGTATTAATGTTGTTCCAAAACTACCCAACAACACTAATTTGAGGTCAATTTAACAAACCCCCAAAATTCGTTCATCCTAAGTCATGAACCCTAGTTTCGAATTTCCTTCAATTCGTGCTCAATTCGTGTTATAAAGTGTGTTTCTACCTCTAATCCAACATAGAAACACTACTACTAACTCAAATGAATCAAGAGATCACGAAAATACCAACCTCACAATTTGGGAAATTTCCCAAATTCATCCACAAAGTGTTGTTGGAGTGAAACCTTTGTTGATTCGTTGTTCTTGTAGTGATTCCCGCACGAATCCTCCGTTTCCACGCACCAAAGAGTCCAAAATCACTTGGATAGGAGCAAAACCAAGTTGGGAGAGAGTTGGGAGTATTTTCGGAGCTGAGAACGCGAAACTGCGGTTGAAAACGCGTTGCTCGACTTAAATAGCCGGCCCAGCGACGGTCAGGCGACCCGATTCCCCAATCAGGCGATCGCCTGACCCCTGAAGAACACCCCAACAGGTGCCCAGGCGAAGACCAGGCGACCCAGTTCCCCAAGCGGGCGATCGCCTGGTCCAGTAAACCCCAACTGGCCAGGCATCCAGGCGAGAGCCAGGCGAGCCTCTCCCCAGTTCAGGCGATCGCCTGGTTCCAGGAAAACACAAACTCGGCTGGTGTCCAGGCGAAGCGCAGGCGAACCAATTCCTCGTTCGGGCGATCGCCTGGACCCTGAACTCACAAAATTCAACCTTAAAGTGAACTTAACCAAAACCATATCAAAACAATTCCACTCCCACAACAACAACAACAAAACAACAAATATCAAACTCCACAAATTACAAATTTAAACATACCTTCAGAACTCTATTCATCGGAGATTGTTGCCGGAAAAGGTGGGGTGTAACACGCCAGGGCCAGCCTCGTAACAACAAAGCGCCCCTCGTATAATCCCGTTAGCAAAAACACTTGCTACCTCCTTCAAGTCAGCCGTTACACTAAATTATGGCATCAAGCCAAAGGAGAGGGAGTAACTCCGCAATAACTCCACTATTATTACACCATTAATACGCCGCCGTCCCAATGTCTTGTCCTTCCAGGTACCGGAGCTGTCTTACTGAGGTCACCAGAGCAACCAAGTTAGCCGGAGATTATTCTTTGGCTATCAGAAGATTTCAAGATAAAAAGTAGTGAAAGGTAGTGCATGGCATCGCACCTAAAGGCTTACTAATTTAACGGGATAGTCTTCATGCATCATGATTGGATGTGACATATTGTTTAATATACTGCATCGCATGATTGCGTTTAAAACGGACGGGACAAAATGAATTTTCTGGACAAAATGTACATACCCACCACCCTAGGTTCATCAGGCAGTATATTTTCGAAAATGATTTTCGAAAATGTTTTATGACGTACAGTGCTCCAGGTAAAGAATATTCTTGCATTTCAATCTTGGCATAAATTAGGTTTGTTTGGTTGTTCACTGTTTAAATAATAAGTTATATACCTACATGTCAGAATCTATCATGCTTAGAATCATTATTTTAGAATTTGTTTACTTTAGAAAGTATTACGACCCTGATGAAGGGCCTGTAATTTTTCCTTCTTAATGAGAAAATGGACGCTCAGCCTATTAATTACAGATCAGTTTTACGGGGGGACTACTATGCCAATCTCGTTGAGTCGGAGTACAGGCATACGTACTTCGAGGACGAGTAGCTACCGCGGTGAAGACTCACTTTGACTTCTCGACATGGCTATCTGACTTAGGAAGTGTACTTTGGGAAGATAAAATGAACATTGTTACTTTCTTCTGCACTTATCTATCTGCATTATGTTGTTGGTGTGGTGTTGGTGTGACTGACTAACACCCACGTTTATCATTTGTGAACTTTGTTTTTACGTGAATGTTCCTAAATGTTTTTATCGGATAAACTCGATTTCAAAAAGTTTTTAATTTTCTCTAAATTTTCATGGTGGGTAAATAGGGGTGTTACACAACCAATCAAAGTAGTCTCATTGATGCAATTCCCTAATAGTAAGCTAAAGAAACTAAGAGTTTGAGTCAAAGAATCTAACTCTAAGCAAGAAAAGAGACAACTTGCTTAAATTCTGTCTTTTGGTCACATTTCATGAACTGGAACACTTGGAACTCATCCCTGAAGTTCCATATGAACACTGATTGGGTATTTTACGTACACCACTCTATTATGTGTGTAAACACACAAACATTTCCGAGGTGTTTAAGCCACTTAATTCATCTTTTATGCTCACTTTTCATGATAAAGTTGCACTTTACTTGTTATTTCCGATCTATTTTAGGTGCATAAGTGCGGAGGTGAATTGGAGCACAATAAGAGTTATTTGAGGGCTCGAACATTGGCGGGTCAAAGCAACAAGTCTCGAGTCAAACGGAGGAGCGGAAGTCAAAGTCAAAGAGGATTAAAGAAGTATGGCGAGGCTTCCACGTATGCTTTGCGTGCATGAAAGCACGCATCACCAGCGCGTAGATGAGGGGACAATGGTTTGTGCGTTGACCACAAGCCTGCCCAGTGGTCAGTGCGCAAGGGTGCAGCGGTGATAAGTGCTGGCCAAATGCTTCCCCATGTGCAGGCGGTTACTTGGAAAGTTTGCTCCCAATTTCCTCAATTGTATAAGTTTTGTTAAGCCAAAATGCCATCAATTAACTAGTTTTAGATGCCCAACATGTTTAGAGACTTTTAGTACTTTAGATTTTGTATATATATATAGACTTCTAGGCTAAGTTTTTAGGAGCTTTTACTGCATAACGAATTTCATCAATTTTTACAAATTTTCTCCATCCAAGCGCATTTAAGCCCTTCAACTCCAATTTCTTGAGGGGATGAAGGGCCAACTTGCGGATCTTCATGTGATGGGTGATTGCTATTGATTGTTGTTTAATCCATGTTTCCAGCATTGATAGACTAGGGAAAAATGGGTATGTGTCTTTCCTTGCCTAGAGATCAAGTAACTTGTATGCATGATCTTGTATGCCTAGATATCGATCCCCTACGCTATTTCCATCATAGTATGCTTGTAGTTGGCCACTTTCATTGGCATATCATCTAGGTGTTTGATCAAATGTCTGAGAGGAATTTGATCGATGTATACTACGGGATCGGTTGGCTAGATCTCTAGCGTTGTCTTCGATGCTAGAAAGGCTTGTTTAGGGCGACTTCATGGAGAGATGGCTTGCTGGTCCAAGAGGAAAGCGAGAAAATCTTCGTAACTCACCTCTAGCACGATCGTAGACTTGTGATGCAAACTCCAACTGTTTTGATGTGATGATTTGAGTAGAAATTGATAGACTTCCTTGTCTCTTAGGAATTTGTGTTGTTGGAGATTATGTGTGATATTCTTGGGACGAGTGAGTCTAGGTTCTAATTCAACAGACTATGCATGTATGAGTATGTGAAGTTTAGGGATTCCATCATACTCATTCTTGGTGTCCGTAGAAGAGACATCTCTATGGCTAGACTATAGGAGGTGGATGATCGATTCACGGGGAGTTAGAGATAACCTCCATGATTGATCGATGGATTAGAGACAATCCACCTCTAGAATCACAAGTTGAGATGCACTTATGACCTCTAGTATGCATGATTTACCCTTAGAGAGCCCTACACTTGAGAATCAACATGTGTTGACCTTCATCCCCTCCTTGCTTCCAGTTTACTTGTTTGCTTGCATTCATCCCTTATAGCATCACACCTCTCATTTACTGTTGCTATCTTGCATTTCGTGGTATATTAGACACACATACAACACATTTAGACTCTAGGCATTCTGAATCCCTTAGGTTTAATCCCTCATTATTGAGCCAATGTACTAAGATAAGACATTGCTAGGGCTTAATGAGGTGTTTATAAATATATATATGATTAGTTTAGTGCTTGAAATTGTGCTTCAATGTTCATCCACTTTACACACTAAAAGCCTAGCTATCACACTCCCACTCAGAATGATATCCACCATAATGGAGGGGTGTGTCATTTTGTCCCTCTTAAAACACCGAATGAGACCATCGCGTCGGCGTACATAAGGCCACTATGCAGAGGCCTAGAACATGGCAATTTGAAGTTCTCCCCTACTACTCCTATGGTGCTTTCAATGGATTCAAGACCTTCTAATCCTCCATTTTCAAGATGGTTCAAGCACAAAACTCTCCCACATCATTCATTCATCATCAACAAAGGTCAAGAGAAGTTTGTAAGTCTTTAGCACTTAATTTGAGGATAAAAAGGTAATTGTAGTCATTCCTTAAGCTTTCATGCTTAGATTAGAGACTTTATACTTTGATTGCATGTCTTTGACCTTGTTATACGCTTCTGGCTGTGAGTGATGATGTGTGTGAAGAGACAAGCATGTGGTGCATGAATATTTGCTATCATTTTGATGAATTGAAGTGTAGAGATAAAGAGAGCATGATTACCTTTGTTGAGCTATGATATACCCTATGAGCAATGGTTGTCATTACTTGGTTGCTTTGGAGTACATTACATGACATCTTTATGTCGTGATTCTTGATCAATTGATGCGTTTATATTGAGTTATTTTATGATAGCACACACTCCATGCCATGGTCATTTATGCACATAACACATGAGCATCATCATTTGCTATGCTTATCTTTAAGTTCATCCATTTCTTTCATTTTTGTAACATTCTTGTTATGAAATCCATGCCTTTGTTGCAACTTGTACATGTATGCCATCGTGTTTGATTAATGAGTTATAAGTTGCATGGTCGTCCTGTAGTGTCTTTAGTGCTGAAATCTATATTTGTTTTAGACACTACCACTTTGTATTGATTGAAGATATTACTAGCTACTTGGGGATGCTACAAGATGGAAGGCCTTCACTTTTTGGATGCTCCGGGGCAAGCCTTAGCCTTGCCCCACCTCCAAGAGGCATTAGGGGGCCTGGCTTGGTCCCCGAGGTATAACCTTATGATTTTCCCTTTTCACTTCCCTTCCATATGCATGAGGACATGCTTTACTTTGGGATTGGGGGGAGTTGCACGTATATCATGTGGAGATCAATTTGTATTCTTCTAGATTATATTATTTGGCTTAAACCACTTTGCAAGAATCTAGTTTTTCTTTTTCTAAGATGTATATAAATTTTTTTAAAAATCCCATAAAAATTTGAAAATTTTCATGAGAAATTAAAAATAATCAGAAAACTAAAGATATTGTAGGCCAGTTGCACGAGAAAAATGATGAGTATTTCATGCATTCGATGATGGAATAGGTTGTGTGTGTGCTTAGCTTGAGTACTAATATAGACGGATCTTAATCTTTGTCTTGCATGAACTTTTTGTGAGTTTGTACATAGAGATTTGCATTATTCATTCTTTGGCTAAAGTGGGTCTTGAGCATGAAAATCTTCGGCGAGAAGAATCCGAAGCCTAGTTTGATAAGTTTGTATGAGACATGATTTAGCTAGCTTGTGAATGAGTTTTGTTAGGTGGGTGCCTAATGCGTGTACAATATGTTTGAGAACACTTGGGATGATGTGTTTGGCTTTGGATATTGACACTATTTATGGACTTTATACCTCTCTTTCAAGTGCAAAGTAAGAGTACAAGTATGTGTTAAATCACACCTTGAGATGGTGATGTTTGGTATGATGCTTGAGACATGAGAGCGGCCACCGTTTTTGTGGCCTTTTGCCCCTCTTCCGAACACCCATCTTGAGAGTTTAGGAACCATCCTCACACTTAGAGAAAATAAAAGAATTGGTGAAAATGGAAAAAAAGAAAAAACAGAGAGGGGGTGAATTGGTTGGCCTCAAAAACTCTTTGTACATTTTGTTGTCCCAAGTAGGCAGCCAAGAGGGGGGTGAATTGGTTGGCCTAAAAAACTTTTCGAATAAACAAAACCGAAAGTTCTGACTAGATGTCAACCCGTTTAGAAATGCGAATTTTAGCAAGAATGAAAACGACACCAGGATTTATAGAGGTTCGGTCTGAGACCTACGTCCTCTCCTCAAGTCCACAACTTGAGAGTTTTTCCACTATACTTTAACAAGGTTACACCAAGAAAAAGTACAAATAGTTTTTCCCAAGGCTTAACTACAAACCTAACAATGGTTTTCCCAAGGCTCACCACAAAAACCTAACACACACCCAAAATAGTTTTCCCGAGGCTCACTAATAACCTAACAAAAATCCCAGTTTGGTTTTGCCAAGGCTCACGAAAACAAACCTAAGAACACTTTGATTTTTACGAAAATCTAAACCTGTTGAGGTTTTATCGAAAACACACAAAATGATTTTTCAAAACAATTTTTTACTCTCAAAATATAACCCAGAAAAGCTACTGAGAAGATGAAACTTGTCTTTCAGAAGATCAGCGCTGGAGAGCTTTGAAATAGCTTGCTTGCTTATGAACCGAAAACCGAATGCTTGTCAAGAGAAGAAGTAGTTCTTCAGAAGACTGAAGTCTGTATTTAAAGACTCAAGTGGAGGAGCGTCTTGGAGCTTCTTCAACGACTCTTTTGTTATGAGATCCACGAATTTCGCCAGAACCGATTCCGTCAGAATCTGCTGGAAGCTTGAAACGAAAAAACAAGAAGAAGAAGAGTCCTAAACGAACTCAACTATGTTTAAACCCATTTATACGCAAATGGGCTGAATTCGAAATTTAAAACAGAAGCCAATTTAATATAAAGCGAAGCCCACAAGTATATTAAGAATAATGGACTAAATGTACCAAACATACACATACTTTTCTAAACTTTACAAAAAGTCCCAAAACTTTGTTATCATTAAAATCCTTAAAGTCAACAATCTCCCCCTTTTTGATGATGACAAAACATTTTAGAGGTTTTGAGAAACTGTTTGAAAATCTCCCCCTTAGTAAAACACATTTTGTACAGTTTTGAAAAACAAGGTCTTGAAAAATCTCCCCCTTAGGAAAACAATTCTATCTCATAGGCATAAGCAAGGGTTTAGGCATCTCAGCATATCAACATCAGAATAAGCTCATTTCAGTAGCATTTTCTAAACTCTTACCTCATAAACTCGTAAACTTCTCCCCCTTTTTGTCAGAATCAAAAACACATCAAATAAAACAGATAGTGCAACCGAGTTAAAGCATAGTAGGAATCTTAGCAGCAATATATGTACAGCCCCAGAATATTTGGAAATGAATAAGTTCTGAATTGTTTAAGGAAAATACCATAGAGGTAAAAGCTGAAAAACAAAAACATAACAGCTGAAAATAGGTCATCAAGGCATGGCTAGGGATTGAGGAGGAGTAGTCCAGGATTCTGCTGGGTCAGCTGGAGGGGTCTCAGTTTGAGCAGGCACTTCTGGAGTTACAGCAGCCGTTTTCTCAACAGGTTGAACTGCTTCCTCAGCAGCTGTCTCAACAGGTTTAGATGCCTTCTCCTTGATGATTCTTTCTCTATTCTGCTATCTTGCAACCCTAACTGCACTGTTTTCCCTTAACTTGTTCAAAGCTAGCTCATGTTTTGACCGAATCCTTATCCAGGTACCATCGTTAGCCTCCTTGAATCCACTTTTCTTCACGATTGTGTTGATGAGGTATGTGAATGTCTCCCAATTTTCCATTCCAGCTTCTGTACCAGGGAGTTTATGCTGCTCAAGAAACTTACTGATGAGTGTAGCATATGGCATGTGATCTCCATGGCTGCCCTCAACAGACAGTCCAAGGAGTTGTACTATCCTTCTGCCAAAATCAATCTCCATGCCATGTACCATTTTGTACATTAGACATAGGTCACCCCAAGTGACCAACTGGGTGCCCTCTTTAGGAAACAGAACAGCTGCAATTATCCAGTGCAGCACCCTATGACTTAACTCAGTAAACATCATGCAAGTGAATTGGTATGGCAAAGCATCAAATGGTATCCCGAGATGATCAAAGAAGAATGTGAAGGCTGTGTTCCTTAATTCTGGAGTATCTGGCTCCTCATTCACACAAACTAGGACTCCTAGGGTAGCTGAGAACTGTTCATGGGTGATTTCAATGATCTTCTTCTGAACCATGGACACTACGCTTAGTTCATCAGAAGCTACTTTCAGTTTTGACATGAATTCAGACACTAGATAGCGAAAACCTTTTGCCTTTGATGAAACAAAAGGCATCAGACCATAGAAATCTAGCCAGACTCCCACTTCACTGACCTTAAACTTCTCAAGTGATTCTCTAGTGACATAGGAATGCCTTAGAAATTTAGAAAATCTCGGATTTACCTCGACAACTCGAAGAGGTGCAGTCTGTGGAGCCACTGATCTTCTTGTTGTTGTGGTGTTCTTGCCCCTGGCAGTAGAGGTTTCAGCCTTCAGTCTCTTTGCTGTAGAGGAGATAGAGGATGTCGCTTTCTTGCATTTCAGAGTTAAGGAAGATGGCTATTTCTCAATAGATTTAGAAGTCGGTGTAGTCCTCCCTTTTGGAGAGGATTTCACTGCAGACCTTCGCAAATCATCTCCTCGTTTGCAAGTCCTACTCGAGACTGGAGCTGTAAGCTGCCTCTTTCTTTTCTTTAAACCTTCCAGATAACTTGCCAAGGTTTCCTCGAACTCATCATCCTCCTTCGAGGAGATACTGACCACGGATGAAGAGGATGCGCTGCAGATTGGAGTTGCGACTGGGCTGAACTCTGGTGCTGTAAGTGCCGGTGCCGGTAGGGTTTATCCCAGCCCAAGTCCTAGCCGCGCTAGGTTCTCGGCAACCTGATTCAAGAAATCCTTATCTCCCAACGATGCAGTTTCAGTTTCAGTGACCATAACATCTGACCTCATCAGGTTGAGACCAGTTTGTGTCTCTGAATCAATCATCTTTATCCGTGCTTGGATTCGAAAATCCCCTTCACTGCTTGAGCTGCTTGATGGTTGCGGTTGGTCGACTGGTGAAGGAGAACGATTCTGAGCAGCAGATTTCGAATTGGAGAGGGTAGACATTGCTGAAGCGATTTGGGGGTTTTAGGGCAAGAGGGAATTGGAACAGTGAGGGTTTTTGCGAGGTCTGAAGACGTAGGTCAAAAATTAGGTTTTTTGCAAAATAAAACCTTTTTCGTTTACTGAAACTCAAAAACATCCCTTTTTAAAACCCTTAAGAAGCGAGAAAACGATTGGTTTTGAAAAAAACGTTTGGCTTTCTTAAAAAAACATGTTGAAAAATCTGGGAACATTCATGTACACATTTAATTTAAGGAATTTGTGCTTTGCAATTATGAAATTAATTTTCACATTGCTTAACATTTTTCCTTTTGACAGACTTTCAACGGGTTTACAGATACATACCTGACTTTCATCTTGGATTGCTTATGCCCAATTCTCTTCTGATGAATGTGAACCTTTCTTCATTCAGAGGTTTTGTGAAGATGTCCGCTAGCTGGTGATTGGAATCAACAAACTCAAGTAGAACATTTTCATTAGCAACATGTTCTCTAATAAAGTGATACCTTACCTCAATGTGTTTAGCTCTAGAATGATGAACAAGATTTTTTGCTAAACATACCGCACTTGTATTATCAAATTTAATGGGAACTTTTCTAAAATTGAAACCAAAATCCTTCAATTGTTGTACCATCCACAAAATTTGAGCTACACAACTTTCTGCAGCTATGTACTCAGCTTCTGCGGTTGATAAAGCAACTGAGTTTTGTTTCTTTGAAAACCAAGAAACTAAGCAGCTTCCTAAAAATTGACAGGTTCCACTTGTGGATTTTCTATCCACTTTGATGCCTGCAAAGTCTGCATCTGTAAAACGATGAAGCTCAAACAAAGTATCTTTTGAGTACCATAAACCGAGAGTTGGTGTATCAACTAGATATCTAAAAATTCTTTTGATGCAGTGCAAGTGAGACTCTTTTGGATTAGACTGAAATCTTGCACAAAGACATACACTAAAGAGAATATCAGGTCTACTTGCAGTAAGATAAAGCTTCTGCTCAACCTGTTTACCCTTGGAGTCTTCATCCAATTTTACCGTTGCACTCATAGGTATGGGGCTAGGCTTTGCTGTAGTGTAGCCAAACTTCTTCAAGATATCCTTTATGTACTTAGCTTGGCTTATAAAAATCCCTTCCTTTGATTGCTTTATTTGTAGTCCTAGGAAGTAGCTTAGTTCGCCCATCATACTCATCTCGAATTCTCCCTGCATTAACTCAGAGAATTCCTTGCACAAGAATTGATTAGTCGCACCAAAGATTATATCATCAACATAAATTTGCACTAGTAACATATCATTTTCACAAGACTTAATGAAAAGAGTATTGTCGACTTTTCCTCTTGTAAAACCATGTTCAACTAAGAAAGTGCTCAACCTTTCATACCAAGCTCTAGGAGCTTGCTTTAAACCATAAAGAGCCTTTTTTAGTCTGTAGACATGGTCGGGAAAATGAGGATCTTCAAAATCGCGAGGTTGTTCTACATAAACCTTCTCTTTTATAAACCCGTTTAGAAAAGTACTGTTTACATCCATTTGAAAAAGTTGAATGTTCATAAAGCATGCAAACGCACAAAGCATCCTTATTGCTTCAAATCTAGCCACAGGAGCATAAGTTTCATCATAATCAATTCCTTCCTCCTGTGAGTAGCCTTTGGCAACTAGCCTTGCTTTGTTTCTAGTGACAATACCATTTTCATCAAGCTTGTTCCTAAAGACCCATTTGGCACCGACTATTGAGTGGTCCTTTGGTCTTTGTACTAGAGTCCATACCTCATTCCTTTTGAATTGATTCAGCTCTTCTTGCATGGCGTTTATCAAGTTTTCATCTTGTAGTGCCTCATCTATGGTTTTGGGTTCTACAAGAGAAACAAATGCATTAAACGCACAAAAGTTCTTTAAAGCTGAACGTGTCATTACCCCTTGGGTTATATCACCCAGAATGTTCTCCTGAGGATGGCTTGATTTATGCTTGAATTTCCATTCATGAGGTAGGCCTTGAAAAGTCTGAATCGCGACTGAATCTTGGTCTTCTGGTGCCGTCTCAACAGGTTGAGACGTACTTTCCGCATTGATTTCTTTCTGACTATCCATTGGATCATTTTCCATCTGTTGTGCGTTATCCTGTTCTTCAGTGGCATCATCTTCTTCTCTGACAACAATGTTAGTTTCATCGAAAACATGTATAGATTCTTCTACCTTCAAGGTTCGTTTATTGAAGATTCTAAAAGCTCTACTCTTTAGAGAGTAACCAAGAAAGATTGCCTCATCATTTTTTGAGTCAAATTTACCTAGTTGCTGTTTATCCAGATTCAGAACAAAACATTTACAACCGAAGGTATGAAAATGAGAGATATTAGGCTTCTTACCTTTCCATAGCTCATAAGGGGTCTTGTTTAGGATAGGCCCAGTCAAGACTCTATTGAGTATGTAACAAGAAGTGCTTGCTGCTTCTTCCCAAAAGTATTTAGGAAGAGAGTAATCATTGAGCATTGTTCTTACCATTTCCCCGACGGTGCAATTTGTCCTCTCTACCACACCATTTTGTTCCGGTGTTCTTGCACAAGATAATTTGTGAGATATACCAAGAGAAATACAGAAGGATTCCATTTCAGAATTAACAAATTCTTCACCATTGTCACTACGTATAGCAACAATTTTCTTACCTTGCTCATTTTGAACTTTCTTGACAAAGTTGACAAAATTCTCACAAGTTTCACTTTTCTTAGCAAGGAAGAATGTCCAGGTATACCTTGAATAATCATCAACAATAACTAGGCAGTAACGTTTACCTCCAAGACTTGTAGTCGAGATGGGGCCAAAAAGATCCATGTGTAGAAGTTCTAGAACTCTTTTATCTCCGGTCATGTGTCTTGAGCACCCGCTGTCCAAGTACCATGTGTGTTTCTTCAGGACCTAAACAGGTTGACATTGCATCTGACTTTTGGTACCCACACATTCTTGGGTCCATAAGGGTTAGTCACATTTTTAATGACCCAAACTTGTTTGACTCCATGCACAATTCGTTTATTTCTAAAGAGACACTCAAATTTACTTTGTCCCTTTTTACGACAAGTCTCACAAGTTATATAAGTGACATTGGCAAACCTTGTTTGAAAACTAGGTCTCTTTTGTTCATATCCTATTCCGGTCCTATCATAGTAAGACTTCTGACTTCCTAGCATGCTGTTCAGGTTCTTTTCACCATTTACGAAACCAGATAAAGTCTTTTCCAGCTTTTCATTTTTAACCTTTAACTTTGTTACCTCTTCTAACAGTTTCGCATTATCGATTTTAAGCCTCTTAATGAGAGTATCGTAATCCTGACATACCTCAGCAAATTCTTTAAGCATTTGTGTTCTATCATCAACATAAGATGAACTGGAAGAGTTAAAAGATTCGGCATCACTCATTACCTCAGATTCCGTAGCAGCCATCAGGCACGTCTCAACAGGTTGAGAGATCTGGAGCTCGCTGTCAACAGGTTGACAGCTCTTGAACGTGATGCTTTCTTCACCTTCTGTTAGGCACAGGTGTGCTTCTTCCTCCTCATTTGAGGATGAATTATCTGAGTTCGAACAACTATCACTCCAAGCGGCCATTCCCTTCAATCCAGGTTTTCTTTTCTTGAAGGTTCTCGTTTTATCTGAATTTCCCTTCTGTTTCTTTGAGCTGCTTTCATTTGGGCAGTCGAACTGCATGTGTCCTCTTCCACTGCAGTTGTAACAGATTGGTGGTTTGAAGGGGCTGCTCTTCCTGTCTTTCATTTGTTGATACCTTCCTTTGCTCTTGAGCAACTTCTTGATTTTCCTTGCTATCATAGCCGTCTCATCACCGGTCTCTTCGTCACTTGAGGAGCTTTCTTCAGACTCTTTTGCCTTCAAAGCAATCAATTTGTTCTTCCTGTTCATCTTTTCATCTTCTCTATCCTTCATTTCATAAGTCATTAGTTTTCCGAATAATTCATCAACACTTATAGTTTTGATACTACCTCCTTCACTTATTGCTTCCACGGTGCTTCTCCATGATGGTGGTAAGCTCCACAGAATTTTTCTTACCAATTCTTCACCCTTATAGATCTTACCATATTGTCGCAGTGGTGTGATTATCTCATTGAACCTTCTGTGCATGTCCGCAATGGTTTCCTTTGGATCCATGGCAAACATTTCATAAGCTTTAACCAACATGAACATCTTGGTGTCTTTGACTTGATCCGTTCCTTCGTAGGTTACTAGAAGCTTATTCCATATCTCATGTGCACTATCACAAGCAGAGACAATATTAAAAACATCAGGAGTTAAAGCACAAAGAATTACATTTACCGCTTTGGCGTTCAAGGTGCATAGTTTGTCATCGTCTGGAGTGTAGTCCTTGAGAGGTTTTGGCTCAACTATTCCGTCATCAGTAACAATGGTTGGAATGTGAGGTCCGGCTTTAATGATTCTCCAAAGATGATGATCTTGCGCCTGAATGTGGTTTTGCATTCTTGTCTTCCACCAGTTGAAATTTGCTGAATCAAATAGTGGTGGTCTAGATGGGTTATATCCTTCAAGGATCATGCTTGGAACCGATGCCATTTTATCTTTGGATCTGAAACCGCAAGGTTTTATTACAGATCACCGCGTTCTGATACCAATTGTTGTCCCAAGTAGGCAGCCAAGAGGGGGGTGAATTGGTTGGCCTCAAAAACTTTTCGAATAAACAAAACCGAAAGTTCTGACTAGATCTCAACCCGTTTAGAAATACGAATTTTAGCAAGAATGAAAACGACACCAGGATTTATAGAGGTTTGGTCTGAGACCTACGTCCTCTCCTCAAGTCCACAACTTGAGAGTTCTTCCACTATACTTTAACAAGGTTACACCAAGAAAAAGTACAAATAGTTTTTCCCAAGGCTCAACTACAAACCTAACTATGGTTTTCCCAAGGCTCACCAAAAAACCTAACACACATCCAAAATAGTTTTCCCGAGGCTCACTAATAACCTAACAAAAATCCCAGTTTGGTTTTGCGAAGTCTCACCAAAACAAACCTAAGAACACTTTGATTTTTACGAAAATCTAAACCTGTTGAGGTTTTATCGAAAACACACAAAACAATTTTTCAAAACAATTTTTCTCTCTCGAAATATAACCCAGAAAAGCTACTGAGAAGATGAAACTTGTCTTTCAGAAAATCAGCGCTGGAGAGCTTTGAAATAGCTTGCTTGCTTATGAACCGAAAACCGAATGCTTGTCAAGAGAAGAAGTAGTTCTTCGGAAGACTGAAGTTTGTATTTAAAGACTCAAGTGGAGGAGCGTCTTGGAGCTTCTTCAACGACTCTTTTGTTATGAGATCCATGAATTTCTCCAGAACCGATTCCGTCAGAATCTGCTGGAAGCTTGAAACGAAAAAACAAGAAGAAGAGTCATAAACGAACTCAACTATGTTTAAACCTGTTTATACGCAAATGGGCTGAATTCGAAATTTAAAACAGAAGCCCATTTAATATAAAGCGAAGCCCACAAGTATATTAAGAATAATGGACTAAATGTACCAAACATACACATATTTTTCTAAACTTTACAAAAAGTCCCAAAATTTTGTTGTCATCAAAATCCTTAAAGTCAACACATTTTCACAAATTATTCAGTTATACAATACTTGAGATCTAGGTCTTTCTTGAGGATTACTGAAGCTTTGTGGTTAGTGCAATTCTTAGGTGCATGATTGCTTTGATTTCCTTACTAGCCTACACCAAAAGTTTTTTTTTGTTGTAAATGGTAGGTGGTTAGAGTAAGTGTCATTGAGTCTTTTTTTCTAGATGCTTACATTGCTAGAGACTAGCAATGTTTGGGTTTGGGGGGGTGTTGTGTGTGCAAACACACACACTTTCGAGGTGTTTAAGATAATTTATCTTTTGTGCTGACTTTTCATATTAAAGATTCACTTTACTTGTTATTTCCGATCTTTTGTAGGTGCATAGGTGAGGAGGTGAATTGGAGATCAATAAGCATTGTTTGAGGGCTCAAGACCAATTTCAGACACTAGCGGGTCAAAGCAATAAGTGTCGAGTCAAACGGAGGAGTTGAAGTCAAAGTCAAAGAGGATTGAAGAAGTCTAAGTGAGGCTTCTGTGTATGCTTTGCGCACTGACAAGCACACAACACCAGTGGGCAGATGAGAGGATGCTACCTCGGCATAGTGCCAATGCGCGGTGGCGTCGCGTGAAGCACAATGGGTTGTGGGCTGACCGCAAGCTTGCGCGCTGGTCAGCGCGCAAGGGCGCACTGGTGATGAGCACTGGCCGAACACTCCCCCATGTGCAAGCGGTTAGTTGGGAAGTTTGCTCTCAATTTCCTCAATTCTATAAGTCATTTTGGGCCAAAATGCCCTCATTTAGCTAGTTTTAGATGCCCAACATGTTTAAGGGCCTTTTAGTACTTTAGATTTAGTATATATAGACTTCCTAGGCTTTGTTTTTAGGAGCTTTTTCCTGCATTACGAATTTCATCAGATTTCTGGAATTGTTGTTCATCGAAGCTAGGGTTTAAGACCTTCAATTCCAATTTCTTGAGGGGTTTAAGGGCCAACTTGTGGATCTACATGTGATGGGTGATTTCTATCCTTTCTTCTCATTTATTTCATCTTACTTTTGCTATTGATTGTTGTCTACTCCATGTTTCTAGCATTGATAGAGTAGGGAAAAATGGTTGTCTTAGTCTTTCCTTGCTTAGAGTTTAAGTAACTTGTCTCCATGATCTTGTATGCCTAGCTATCAATTTGTTGGAATTCTTGGCACACAAATTTCTTTTGAGGTAGTGCTTGAGCTCGTGAAGCTAAGTGTGTGCTCAAAGGAAGCTATAAGTAGCTTGCCTTAGCTCAATACAGCTAGAAATAGTTGTACTTAGCTCATCTCAGCTGGATGAAAACTAAAAGTGGTTTCCCTCAGCTCATCTCTAGCTAGAAGTAGCTGGACACAGCACAAGTCAGCTCAAGTTAGCTCAATGAGCTCAACTTGAGCTCCCGAGCGGGTGGTGAATTTCGTATCCCGGGGCTCCGTTCCAAACATGCGGGGCATGTTTTCTGTTGGTCAGACAGCTCCTGGATCTTTTCTAAGTAACATTTTTGGGAATTCTTTTATATTTGAGGTCACACGAGTCCCCCGCACCTTTCCGCGGAAAATATTTTTCGGGGGCAGGACGTTCGTTCTCGGGCGATACCCGGGGATCAGAATGGAAACAATTGAATGGCGCCAAGGGTTTGTGGTATTTTGTGACTCGAGATGGTTATTGTAGAGGTAATCGAGCAAACACACATGACGGGATTAATTGGTCGGGATAGCAAGCACACACGTCGGGATTTGCTCGGGTTAAGTTGGCGCCAGATGATACTTCAACACTTAGGAAATTTTGGATTTGGCTTGGCAAGTGACTCATTATGGTGATTAAGGTGTGTGTGTGAATGTGGCAAAGGTGTGTGTGAAGGTTGCAAGGTGACTAAGGTGTGTGTGTCATAAAGTAAGAAGTATAAAAGGTGAGAGTTAGAGAGAAATACAATTTTGGCTCATTTCTTCCTTCTCTCAAACCGCCGGCTTCCTCTCTTCCTCTCTACCTCTCATGTGTTCTTCATCTTGCAAGGGTTTAAGGAAGGATTGATCTTGGTGCTAAGCTTGAGGTAAGCTTGTTCTCTTCATGAGTTTGGTGTGTTGAAGCATGATTTGTGGTTGATTTACAAGATTGAATCCGAATTCATGTTAAGCCCTAGCTACATGTTGTATTCATCTTCTTGTTTCAAGCTTTAGGTATGTTGTTCTTTTTATGATTTGGTGTAGGAATCAAGGTTTTGATTATGGAAGAACACCTTGGGTTAAGAAACCCTAATTTGGCCGAATTAGTGGCTAAATCTTAAGTATGTTGAATTGATGTTATCTTGGTTCATGCTTTGGATATGTTGTTCCTAGCATGATTAGGAGTTGTTATTAGGGTTCATTTTGAAGATGAGCATGTTGGGTGAAAAGTGCCTAAATGGGCCAAATTGTTCATATGAGAAGTGGTATGATTTTGGGTGATTATGGTGAAGTATGTTAGTAATCATGCTTCAAATGTTTAATTTTTGAATTAAGCATGAGAATGGAACCCTAATTGGTTTGACATGGATTTTGGTATAAGAAGCATGTAAAGGCCGAAAATGAGGAAGGGTATGTTTATGGTTGTGGTGTGTTTCGGGGAGGTATTGATAGTGAAATGATATCGGGAATTGAAGTAGGTAACAAACGGTGTTTGGAGTATCGTTTTCTGAAATTGTGAACGTAACAGACCTACTTGCTTGCTTGTGTAAATTTGGGGAAAGTTTTATTTAAATGCTTGGTTGTGCATGTTTAAGTGTAAATATCAATGTTTAAGTTTTCTTGGAGTTTTGCGGGAATGTGCGGGATTGGTTCCGGGGGGTCTAGATTGGTGATTTCTGATTTGTGTGTGGTTGTTCAGTTTGAGTCAGCAGTTGTGGAGTAGTGCGGGACTTCGGAAGTCACACTACCGCGTTTCGGGCCGAGCGTCGAGATTTTGCCGGGATTCTTCTGGGGATCGGTAATAGTACATTAAGTGTTCAACTTCTCTCGTTATACATTCTGGGAGGGATATCATGTATATTGGGGTTAGTTGAAGCGGGTTCCAGGTTGAGGACAGTGGTCCGGTGATCCCAGGGCCAGTTATATGGTAAGGTACATGTATGCAGGTACAAGGGCCGGGATGGTTTCGGAGACCTCGGGTACCTTATCGGTACTCTATATCTGCACTGGGTGCTGATATTCTGTATATACCTTACGGTATATTCTGTATGTTGTGTTTCAAGGCCCGAGACAGTTTCGGAGACCTCGGGTTCCTTATCGGTACTCTATATCTACTGTTTATTCTGTTGGTGTGTTAGCAGCAACAACGGTACTTGTGGGGATCTTCTGATCTCGGAGTTTCTCCTAGATCCCGCACGTAGGTTTTCTGAGGTTTTCTTGGTCGGCTCTGTATGTGTATATGCATGCATGTCATCTGTCTGATCATGTTATGTATCCTAGATATATTCTGTTTTTGTATATATGTTCTGGATACTCTATAGGACCGGGGACTCGCCCATGGCAGTGGATGGCAGGACCCAGGATGTGATCATATTCTGATGCGTTAGACACATTTTGTATCTGTGTGTTTCTGAGAAGCTATGTATGATGTTATCCATGAACTTTATGTTTAGTGATGGTTGTGTGCTTGCCTATTTCAGTGGGGCGGGGCTCGCCATGGATGGTTAGGGTTTATACTGTATACTTGCCATGTTTTGGAATTGTAGGTTGCGGTTCGAAACACGACCGAAGGTTATGAGCACATAACTCTATCTGCATACTCCGTGAGCAAAGTGTTCTCAGGCAACGGGCCTAAACACTAATCCGCCCTTTTCATCACTCAAAATCTGTCTCACTTCAACATCAACATCCGGCCACCAATGAAGGAACTTGAAGGCTTGAATCCAAAACCATCTTTGAAGTATTAGAGCATACGTTTGGAGCAAGGAAAAAGATCCTTTTGCTGTTTTTCAAGGTGCAAGGTACGCCTCCTTCTTCCTTCTTCCTCCTCCTTCTCCTCTTTCTTCTTTGTGAAAGTGGAGAGGCATGATTTTGATGAAACACATCATGCTGTTAGAATCTCTAAATTTTACAAAAGCTTGATGCCTAGTTTGTGTAATAAAGGAAAGTTTAATGACTACTTTGTTAATATCGAATTTTTCATTTAGTTGAATATCGAATTAGTTATCGTTCTTTTTTTCAATTTACTTAGATCAAATTTCTGCTTTAATTTTATTAAAAAGTTCAAATTGATTCCAAAATCAATTGAACCACCGGTTTAAGATTCAATTGGTTCAGACGGTTTTGATGGTTTTTTATGATTTTTAAATCCTCAACTGGTTAATTGGATTCAGGACCGGAATACAAACCGGTTCATGGTCCTACCAGTCTTATCGGCCAGTCCAGTTTGGTTTTTACAACTATGGCAAACAATCCCTTACACTATTTCCATCTTAGTATGCATGTTAGTTGGCAACTAACATTGGCATATAAGTTAGGTATTCGATCAAATGTTAGAGAGGAATTTGATCGACATATACTACAGGATCGGTTGGCTAGCTCTCTAGTGATGTCTATGATGCTAGAAAGAGTAGTTGGTAGTGAAGGTTAGGCACTGTAATACCTCTAAAGTTTCATCCCTAGACCGTGAGAGCGGCTAGTTTAGGGCGAATTTCGCGGAGAGATAACTTGCTTGTCCGAGTGGAAAGCAAGACAGTCTTCATAGCACGATCGGAGACTTGTGATATAAACCCTCACTATTTTGATGTCATGATTTGAGTAGAAATTGATAGATTTCCTTTTCTCTTAGGAATTTTTGTTGTTAGAGATTATGTGTGATGTTTTTGTGATGAGTGAGTCTAGGTTCTGATTTCACGAATTATGCGCGCATGAGTATGTGGATTTTAGTGACTCCATCATACTGATTCGAGATGTCCGCATGAGAGACTTCTCTACGACTAGACTATAGGAGTTGGATGATCGATTCGTGGGGAGTTAGAGATAACCTCCACGATTGATCGGTGGATTGGAGATAATCCACCTCTAGAATCCCATGTTGAGATGCACTTATGACCTCTAGTATGCATGATTTACCCTTAGAGAGCTCTACACTTGAGAATCCACATGTGTTGACCTTCATCCCCTCCATACTTCCAGTTTACTTGTTTGCTTGCATTCATCCATTTTACTATCACACCTCTCATTCACTGCTGCCATCTTGCATTCCATGGTAGATTAGACACACACACACACACAACACATTTAGACTTTATGCGCTCTAGTTCCCTTGGGTTTGATCACTCATTATTGAGCCACTGTACTATGATAAGATATTGCTAGGGCTTAATGAGGTGTTTATAAAAGTACTTTATTAGTTTAGTTCTTGAAATGTGATTCAATGTTCATCCAATTCACATACTAAAAGCCTAGCTATCACACTCCCACTCGGAATGATGTCTACCAAAATGGAGGTGTGTGTCATTTTCTTCCTCTTAAAATACCAAATAGTGTATCCCCCTTAACAAATAAAAGGAGGACATGCCAAAAAACCCTTAAATGTGTACAAGTCCCAAGCTTACTACTCAATATAGGCTAGGGTGTACGATGGTTATACAAATTTGATGAACTTGCTAATCTCATTTGTTCTAAATCAAGGCGACATAAGTAGCTGAAGTGACATGTGTTTGCCATGTCCCCACTCAAAAGTATAACTCTTGCAAGTCACATGTTTCTTAAGGAACAACATACTTTGAGTCTTTAGCTTGTCTCTTCCTTACTTCTACACAAGATTAAGGGCAAAAGACCTTCGCGAGAAAGTCTTTCTAATGCCAATGGTTGACATGTTATAATTTTCGTTGTGTTTTCATGATTGAATAAACTATTTAATTCACAAATAAACATCTTCATTTAGATCAACATAGTACACATGTGTGACACCAAAGTAGTGAAGTACATCCAAAATAATTACAATCTATGAAAACCCATTGCTCTAACATGACTAGCAAACACAAGTGATGACAATGGCTTAGTGAGAGGATCAACCACCATAAAGTTTGTAGAAATGTACTCAATTTTAACTTCACCATCTTCAATTGCATCCCGCATGAAATTGCATTTCATTCTAATATGGTTGGTCTTTCCATGGTACTTGAGATATTTAGTGTAAGCCATAGCTGACTATTAGTAAAGATGGTAATAGACATTTCCACTTTAATCTGAGATTCCAAGTTATTAAGGAAATACCCAAGCCAAAAGTGCTTCTTGTACAGCTGAAGCACATGAGACAAACTCAACTTCCATTGTGGATAATGCTGTATAATTTTGATTTTTTCTAGAAGATTGGCCTTGACCCTCAACCCACCGACATGTACATACATTTGAGAGAACCTAGTCTTGTTTTCCTTAGGGTGTTCTTATGAATGTCTTGGTGAAGGTATGTGAGTTCTGTTGATTTTGTAGGTCCCATTTACATGCTTACATGTCATATATGAATAATTCCACAAGTTAACCTATAATCAATTCAATCAGATTGCATGATGTGTTTTTCACAAAAATCATGCCATATCGCCATTGAATCGCACCAAGAAAGGAATATCATGGAGAGTCCTAAACATGCTACTAAAGGGATAGAATATTACCTTGTACCAAGGGAAAACAGGTTAAGGAAATTATTCCTTGCTCCTTTAAACGTAAGCTCCTCTCAATGATCTTTAAAGGGCCGGATGTGCTCCAATGGAGGGGCTGACTTGATGGGATGCCAAGGGGTGGAATGTGTAGAATAAACACACTTAGAGCCACCTAGAATGCTCCAAAGAAAGGTTCCAAGTTTTAGAACAAGTGAGAGAGAAGGAGAAAAGAAGTTTGTGAACCAAGTGATGGGTTCTAGGGTGCCAAGTCATGGCCAAATCTCTCCCCTCTATTTATAGATGGGGAGGGCAGTTGAGGGAGGTTCAACAACAACCCCTAGGCTGAAATTATCATCTACAATTTGGCCTAGGGTGCTCCTTGCACCTTCCCCTCATGTAGTCTAGGTGCATGGTAACTTCCCATGCCCACTACTTGGATAACCACCCCACTACCTCCTAAAAGAAAGTGGTGCATTATTTTCACCAAATAACCCCTGCTAATGGCTGGCCATATCAATTAACCTCCATAGGAATTATCCCATGGTGCAAGGTGCATACACCTTGTTCCATAAATGCACCTTTTGTTTACCAAAATAACCTTATTTTACCAAAAGGTGCCAAAAGTGGTTATCTCACCTAAATGGGATTGGATTTACACAAAGTTACTCCAAGTAATTTACATGACACATAATTGAGCTCACTTTGAGCTAATAGTTACAATTCCTTCTAAACTAGCTCACATAAGCTAGAGTTAGTTACTTTTAACTAACTTGAGCTGGTGGGAGCTAACCACAACTACTTATAGTTGTAGTGAGCTAACTTTAAGCTTCATTTAGCTACTTTTAGCTAAGATGAGCTAGCATGAGTTGATTTTATCTAAGTATAGCTACTTCTAGCTAAATTGCACCACTTTGGTGAAACATTGCAATTGCCAGCAATTGCATGATTTCCAAAGAGTAACAGTGCTTGCTAGTGCAACTGTCAACAACCACACAATTTCCAGACACTTGAACTTAGGTCGAAAGCTCAAATATCGCCTCAAAAGTTCTTGGTGCGTCAAGAAATTCCAACAAATTCCCACTTGCACTAAGATACTTTTGAGTTACAAAACTCCCACTCGAATTGAATCTCTCAAATACAATCACTAGCCAAAACAACAAGCACATTCATATAAATGTAGTTAAGGGTGCGACTCCAAGGCATACACACCAAATCTCCTTCATTATGATTGTTAGACTCATAATGAAAGATTGTCCTATCTACAATCCACATTAAACTCATTAAGAATCCGTGTGTAGTTTGAAATTCTTCAAACATTCTGGAACCTATCAACCTTGCTTGAAGTCAACAAGTGATGCCTTTACAAATCCCAGACACATGGTACACTTTCTTAATCACAATCAGTCTCTTTCTAGAAATTTAACTACTTGAAATCCATGATTGTATTAAGCAACCAAGATCTCATTAATAATCACTCAGAAGTCAATCTAATCATACTACTCGTACTATGTGGGCCCAAGATTGAACTTTAGAGTATGTGTATCAATCACAAGTGTCATTCCTATTAGCTTGAACTACTTAGGTAATTGAACCAACTTGACTACCTAAGAGGAGGATACTCCAGTCTCAACTTCTGGAGGACTTTTGACATCTAATTAAGGTAGTCTCATTTATAAAATTCACTAATAGTAAGCTAAAGTCACTAAGAGTGTGTCAAAGAATCTCACACTAAGCAAGAACAGAGACAACTTGCTTAAATTATTTTTTTGGTTGCATTTCATGGACATGGAACACATGGAAAACACATCCCTCAAGTTCCATATGAACACTAGTTGTGTGTTTTACTCACACCACTCCCACTCGGAATGATTTCCACCATAGTGAAGGGGTGTGTCATTTCCCCCTCTTAAAACACCAAATAGTGTACTCCCTTTATGAAATAAAAGGAGGACATGCCACAAAACCATGAAATGTGAATAAGTAACCCAAGCTTACTACTAAACATAGACTATGATGTATGGTGGTCATACAAACTTGATGTACTTATTCATCTTATCTTTATTTTCTTCAAATCAATGCGACATACGTAGCTAAAGTAACATGTGTTGGTCATGTCTCCCACTCAAAAGTATACATATTTCAAGTCATATATTTCTAAGGAAACAACATACTTTGAGTCTTTAGCTTGTCTCATCCTTAATTTTACACAAGATTAAGGGCGAAATACTTGTGTGAGAAAGTCTTTCTGATGCCTATGGTTGACAAAATCTAATTTTTTTTGTGTTTTCATGATTGAACAAACTATTTGATTCATAAAAAAATAACTTCATTTATATCAAGATAGTACAACATGTGTGACACCAAAGTGGTGAAGTACATCCAACATTTACAATCTACGAAGACCCATTGCTTTAACATGTCTAGCAAATACAAGAGGTGACAATGGCTTAGTGAGAATGTCTGCCACCATAAGGTCTGTAGAAATGTACTCTATTTTAATTTCACCATCTTCAATTGCATCTCACAAAAAGTTGTATTTTATGCTAATATGCTTGGTCTTTCCATGATACTTGGGATCTTTAGTGTAAGCCATAGTCGTCATACTATCACTAAAGATGGTAATAGGTCTTTTCACTTTAATCCGAGATTCTAAGTTCTTTAGGAAGTATCCAAGCCAAAGGGCTTCTTCTACAGCCGAGGAACTTGAGACAAACTCAGCCTCCATTGTGGATAATGTTGTACATGTCTGTTTCTTGCTACACCAAGTAGCAGCCCTAACATTATGCATAAATACATAGCCACTTGTAGACTTGATAGAGTCTCTATCTCCACCCTATTCAGCATCAGAGTAGCCATGTAAATCAAGCTTCGTGCCATGATAACATGATATGGTGCAGAATATTGTCTAGGATGTTGTGCATCTTGCTGATTTTCTGATTTCCAACTAAAATTGGGGTGATTTCTCCATCCAGGATTATAGGTCTCAGAAAAAGGTGCAAATGGTTTCTTGTACACACCCAAATTATGACATTGTTCCTCATACACTCCTTTCATCTCCTTAAAAGTGGCACAATCCGGAGCAAGGTGATCAATCCCACCACACACAAAACATGGTCCTAAAGACTCTACATTATTAACTACATGTGCTGGTTTTAATTCTTTGCTTTTTAACCTTTCTAGCTCTCTAGTCAACATCTCAACCTTAGCTTTTAGGTTTTCCTCTTCCTTAAGATGATAAATTCCACCACTACTTGAATTTCCTAGAGGTCGTTATCTATTTGTGCTCTCAGTAGCACTGGTCCAGTCCAAGTATGAGCTTTTTCAGCAAGCTCATAAAGGTAGTCAATAGCCTCATCAGGATCTTTCTGTAAAAACTCACCATTACACATTATTTCAACAAATTGACGCTCCCTAGAAGTAAGACCCTCATAAAAGTAACTCACTAGACACCAACTTTCATAACCATGGTGATGACACATACTCAACAACTCCTTAAATATTTCCCAAGACTGATATAAGGTTTCGATATCTTTTTGTGCAAAAGTAGAGATTTGCCTTTTTAAAGCATTAGTCTTATGTTGGGGAAAATATTTATTAAAGAAAACTTTAGTCATTTCAGCCCATGTTGGGGAAAATATTTATTAAAGAAAGCATTAGTCTTATGTTGGGTAAAATTAATTCCTTATTGTACTTCTTGTACCGTCTCACCGGCAACGGCGCCAAAATTTGATTACGCCCAAAGAATAACGCGGTAGTTGTAGCACAGCTTTGGGGTATCGATTCCACAGAGAGACAAGGTAAAGAAAATTATACTAGAAAGAACAATTAAACTGAAAGAAAATATTTAGTGATTTTTTGAAATAAGAATTGAATTTTGAAGAAAATAAAAACAACCAAACAATTAACTGGAGAAAGTACTCAAATTTGACCAACAGTAAAGCGTCGGGAATCCCTTGCACAAATTCAGTATTTTAATTATTCCAATTTCAATGATGTCCAAATTCGACAAAATTTCAAAGATAAATATTTATAAACCAAAGTGGATTAACTACAACTCTCTGATAAATTATTCTCAACCTTTAAAGCACAAAAATTATTATCACTATTGAGAAAATCCAGTGACGACAATATACCTAGAGGCAATACCACAGCAGAGAACTGAATTAATATAGATATGTAATCAATTCAAACATAATTATAGAATCAACCACTCTATAGGAAAAACATGACTGAACCCATGAATAATATAAACTTATAATTATTCGGAGAACAAAACCCAATAAAAATCTGAGAATAATAAATCAAAGAATTATAGTTTTTCAAATCTGTTTAAGAATGTAGAATAAATAAAATATCACTCATGTACAAGTTCATCTCAAGTTTTACAAGATATTAGTTACCCATAGATCTGAGTGGCAAAAATCAAAAAGAATTGAAGCGGCAACAGCCATGAAAGACAACTTGTTGCTCTGTCTTGAATTTTTGTTCAGCTTCTCCTCCATGTGCGTCTGGTGTGTTAATTTCCCTTGTAATTTGCGTTGAAAACCTACTAGAAATAGGATTTTTCTGTGCCCACCGTGTTGTGTCCTCTTTTCTTTTCTTTTTTTTTTTCTGTCTCTTGCTGAACGAATGGGCCAAATTTGGCCCACTTGTTTGTATCATCTGCTTAACCCACGCACAAGCTCCTTTCTTCTTTCTATTGTTTTCTTTGATTCACCACTTCAACACTAGCTTATCCAATAAGTTCTCAAATGGACTAAACTTTGTTCCATAATAAATCTGAAACTTAGACATCAACATACACTTAGAAATATCCAATAATAAATAATAACCCAATATAAAATATGCACTAATCTCAATGATTTTTATTTATATTTATTCACATTTAAGTCCAAAAATAAGATAGTGAGAGTGTGTTTTCACACACTCATCATATGTGATTGACAAAGAGATTTCGTCATTTCATCGACTTCTATATTACTTGGGTAGTAGTGATGTGTTGCTAGACACCGCTTACTACTTATAATTATAAATAAAATTTATAATTATGACCAACGTAATGGGAAGCTATTGGGTCTCACGCAAAAGATAAGTAGAATAGAAAGCTGATGCGCTGTAATAAATCTTGGGGGCTTTAGTGACAACTAAAGGAAAGTTGGAGTGCTAATCTTGAATTGTTCAGGACTACAAATCTATAAATAGGCCTTCAGTTCAGAAGACCTAGGTTAGAATATTAGAAAAGTCTCCTCCTTCCTCCCTGAGAGTGGCGTCTCCAGCCAGCTGTCCTGGAGAGTTCTTCTATTGCTAGCACAACAACAGGATTGAAGGTTTCTATTGTTGTTCCTCGCGATGATACCAATAAAGAGTGGGTAGTTTCTCACTAATGAAACGGTAGAGACTCTTGATCATCAAGTACAAATTTTAATTCTCTGGCTTACTCTGTTTCGCATGGATCCTATTGGGTTTAAGTTAATTCCGCTGCATTGTTTATGGTCGTGGAAGCCTGATAGCACCTTTACTGTTATCACCTTTGGAAGCGCACGTAATGCGGAACGCCCATCGGCGTCAGCGGGAACCGGAATCAGGGCAATAGTAAAACAGAGTTCCCTCAGTGTGGTGGCCCAGAACCAACCCGATTAAAAATTTTCTTCTACTCTACTCATGCTATTAACTTGCAATGCAAGTAACGAGGATCGTCTGAACACAACACACGTATGCACATACATATAGATATGACAACACAAGTTCTGCCTTGCTAGCCTCAAAATGCAGCAAAATACTGAAAATTCTCATACCGATACATATGTGGTGCAACCTAACTTTACATGCATGCGTTCACATATACAGAGCCATAACCTAATATCCAGAATACCTACGTGTGTGGAGGGATCTGGTGCACCAATATCCTCAGAAAGCAACTCCACGTAGGTCACCGCTGCTGCTAAAGAAATAACAGAAGTCATGCCGTCAGTAACCTCAGAATGTGCTCAAATCAGAATCGGATCTTGCAGAATAACAGAAAATCTCAAACGGGACTACCCTTTTTAGGGGTGAAAGTCTAACCCGTGACCCGACCCGGATCCGGACCCAAAAATCACGGGTTGGGTCGGTTTCATGAGAATTGTGTCTATGAAACCTGACCCGACCCGTCATATGTCGGGTTATTGGGTAAGAAATCGGGTTTAACCCGAAAACCCGAGACCCCACCCGAATTATTTGATTGCCCGCCCAGCCCAGCCCAACTCTAACCTAGCCTAACTTACTACCCAGCCCAGCCCACCCAACCCAAACCCAACCCTGAACCCCCTAAAATAATCCTACCCAACTCAAACTCTAACCTCCCTCAGACTCAGTAGCTCTCGCCTCTCTCTCAGCTGAAAATTCGAACCCTAACAAGCTCTCGCTCTCCTCTCTCTCTGCCGAAAAATCAAACCCTAACCTAACCTCAGTAGCTCTCGCCTCTCTCTCTCTGCCTCTCTAACTCAAACTCGATCTCAGCCCCGAATAATCCGCTCTAGCAGTAGCAAGATGAGTATCAGTAGACGACTAGCAGCAGTGGAGCAGAGGCACGCACCCGACACCAGTACCTCGTTCACCATTCACCGGTAACTAAATACACCTATATTTATGCACATATCCCTCATTTCTAGACTATCAGTAGTAACCTTTATGCACATATCCTGTTTTTCCATTCATATTTGCGTTAATGTTGGTACGATTTCTTCTGCCATGGTTACTTGAAGTTTTGTCAGTATCAAGCTTGTTCCTATGACCGTGTAACCTGCCTTCTGCTTTGTTTTCTTAGATGTGTTTTAAGTTTGCATTTTAGAACTTTTCTTAGACACTCTCCTAAGGTTTGGTCTTTGTCTGGTTGATCCTAGTTTCTGTAACTTTTGGATGAGTGTTTGGATTCCTAGCTTATGGTTCTCTATCTTCAAGGAATTGATTTTCGTTTTTTCATTCTAGATGTGCTTGTTTCTTATGTTTCTCTAGTGCTTTAAGCTACTTGATCTTTTTCTCCTGTAATCCAGGAAGGTTAAGTATACATTCCAGCTGAAGCCCTTGTCCGAATTCTTTGGTTTAGTAACGTCCATAAGTCATCCAAGTCTGTATGATGGTAAGCTAATTAATTATTTGAACTGCCATTTGTACTGTAGGACTTTTCTTGATTGCTTGCTTTCATATCTGTAAATGAAACAATAACTTTATCCTGTCATTGGAGTCCTAATGTATACAACAATAATTAGTAGTTCAGAGACCTGTATTTTAGTTCCTCAAACACATTGGAAGTGGTCAACATCTGAGGAAAATAAGCTTCATGATGCCTCTCATAACTCACAAGTTTCCATGCTATCTACTTAAAGTGATTTTTTATCCACCTATAATGCAGTTGGATTAGAAGCATTTAGTTTTCGAGAACTGATGTACATGTAGTTGTGATCCTAGTTTGTGATCCTAGTTTCCATGCTATCCACTCACAGTGATTTTTTATCCTAGTTTTCTCTTGTATTTAGCAGTATGTATTATTGTAACTCATAAATATTTAGTAGTAGATTTTTAGCAGTATGTATTATTGTAACTCATAAATATTTAGCAGTATGTATTATTTAGCAACAGATTTTTAATTCCTACTTGTTTAAATGTTTCAGGACAATGGAGAAGGAGAAGGAGAACACTGTTGGAACAAGTGTAGATGAGAACACTACACTAGGAAATAGAGCAGCAAGTACCACACTGGAAGTGGAAAAGCCTGAAGAGGGTCCAACAAAAAAACAACGGAAAAAATCTAACAAAAATGCAGCATGTTGGGATTTGTTCGAGATTATTCCAGGTACGAATGAGGGAAGTTGTCAATGCATGGGCTGTGGTAAAATTTATGCATGTGATAAGCAAATTCATGGCACTAGTAACTTGAACAAACACATAAGGAAGGGCTGTCCAGGTTTAAATGATGAAAAACAAGCATTATTGAACATGAAGGGTGGTGTAGGTGATGAGGGAAGTGTTTTGAGTACTTGGAAATATGACAAGGATGCTTGTAGGAAAGCTTTAGCTTATATGATAATTATTCATGAGCTTCCTTTCCGATTTGTTGAGGGTGAAGGTTTTAGGAGGTTTGTTGCTAGTTTGCAACCAAGATTTAATGTTCCTTCTAGAATTACTGTGGCTAAAGAATGTTACAAATTATTTCTTGATGAACGGATCAATTTGATCGATATCCTTAAAGCAAATACTTCTAGGGTTGCCATAACAACTGACACTTGGACTTCTGTGCAAAGAATTAATTACAAGTGTTTGACTGCACACTACATTGATAGTAAATGGAATATCCAGAAAAAGATCCTAAACTTTTGTCCAATTACTAGCCATAAGGGTGACGCTATTGGGATGATAGTTGAACAATGTCTGAATAGTTGGGGTATTGAAAATCTGATGACTGTAACGGTTGATAATGCTGCCTCAAATGATGTTGCTATTAATTACTTGAAGCAAACTTGGAAGGGTACTGTTTTGAGGGGTGAATATCTTCATATGAGGTGTATTGCTCACATTATGAATTTGGTAGTCCAAGATGGTCTTAAACTTGCTTCTGATTCAGTTGTTCGTGTTAGGAATGTTGTTAGATATATTAGAAGTTCCCCTGCCAGGTTCCTTAAGTTCAAGACTTGTATTGATTTGGAAAAAATTGAGTTCAAGGGTCAGTTGTGTCTTGATGTTCCAACCAGGTGGAATTCAACTTTTCTAATGCTTGAAATCGCCCTGAAACTTAGGAAGGCATTTGATAGGTTTGTGTTTCATGACTCTAAGTATGTTTCTGCTATGTTGGATTGTGATGATTCGGCTTTGGGTAGACCATTAGATGCAGATTGGAATTCAGTTGAGGGAATGGTGAAGTTACTAGCAACGTTTTATCAGCTAACATTACGTGTCTCTGGCTCATCTTATGTAACTGCAAACACTTACTTCAATGAGATCAGTTCTGTTTTTGTGATGCTAAATAAACTTGCTAGTGATGAAAGTGTTTGTCAATTTGGATTTATGTGTCAAAAGATGAGGAAGAAGTGTGATAAATATTGGGGGGATCCGGAAAAGATGAATGTGATGATATTTATTGCTGCTGTCTTTGATCCCCACTTCAAATTTGGTTATGTGCAATATGGTGTAAAGATGCTTTATTCGGTGGATGTTGCAAATAGACTTATTGACAAAGTTAAGAATGCAATGAAAGACTTGTTTGAGGAATATAGGTTAAAGTACTCATCATCTACATCTAAAACAAGAACTGGAATCAAGGATAGAATTCATGGTACTGTTAATGGTGGTAGTTCTTCTACTTCTACCATAACATGTTTGACAGATAGTGACAGTCACTGTTTAATGAGTCAGTATTTGCAACTAAAAGTCACTTCTCATTGTGAAGGTAGGAGTGAGTTGGATAAATACTTGGATAAGGATGGAGAAGATATAGGAGAAGGGGGGCGGAATTCCAGCGTGAAAATTCTTAATTGGTGGAAGGTGAATAGTCCTAGGTTTCCTATTCTGAGTTTAGTTGCACGTGATGTTTGAATGTTTTGATGTTTACGTGTATTCGATGTTGAATGTTTTGATGTTTAGACCTTGATAGGAAAAAAAACGTTTCAATCCATGAATCGGGTCTGATAGGCAAACCCGACCCAACCCGACTCAGTTCGGGTCCGGGTGGACCCGACCTGAAAAAAATATGGGCCATTTTCGGGCTTCATTTAAACTGTCCTACGTTTTCGGGTTCGGGCCGACCCGACCAAAAATCTGACAAACCCGATCCGTCTTCACCCCTATGTAAGAGTGTGGCCTTGGGAGGTGCACCGGATGCTTGTCATAAACCCTAACATTTTATTAATATCCTTGCTCAGATATTTGGAAAACAAAACGGAAGGGGCTAGGTTCGAATCCGAGATAGTGAGGTCACCAGCGGAGGTGAGCGAGCGTGCGGCCAAGCGAGCTTCATTGCTGGTTTTTCATTAACCCTAGCGTGATAATTCATCAAAAATAAAACGAAGGGGCTAGGTTTCAAACTCAGGATTGCAGAGTGCAAGTGTTGCAGCTCTGCCATCAGAGCTGAAGGGATTCATGTTAGAGATCCCCTCAGGCTCGTGATAAACCTGTTCGGGCCATAGGAAGCAAATTGCTTCAGACCAGCAGCCACGGGGCCAACCGGCCAGTGAGGCAGCAGCGTCAAGGCAAAGGAGTCGGTGCGGCTACTGGCGTATGCCAGGCTAGCTAGCGAGTAGCTGATGGTTACTGCCAAGTGCCAAGCCTTGGCGGCCATAGCTGTTACTGCTGCTAGGGTTTGGCTCAAGTGGGCCATTTGGGCCCTTTTCACAAAAAGGGCCCTCAAGGTTCCTGGTTTTTTCAAAAAAGGCCTAGATCTAAATGTTTTGAACATTTAAGTCATAAGGTAGTGTTGAAAAAAAATTTTGCCCCTGGATTTTCTGTTAAATTGTATATTAGTCATTTTTTCAAAGATTAATGATGTAATTTAAAGAAAGTAATGAGACTTTCTGTTAATGTTCAAAGAAATCCCTGAGTTGACTCGCTTTAATTCCTTGTCTAGCCCTATGTGAAAGTGAGAAAGACCTAGTTTTAGGCGTGTTGTAATATCGTCGGGGTTGGACTAGTATGTACTAAGAAAGGATTTGTCATTCCTAAGTTACGCAAGATTGTTCTAATTGCGAAAAGAACAATAGAGACGACTCCTCCTTCCTCCTTGAGAGTGGTGCCTCCAGCCTGCTGTCCTGGAGAGTTCTTCCGTTTCTAGCACAACGTCAGGATTGAAGGTTTCTGTTGTTGTTCCTCGCATGGATACCAATAGAGAGTGGGTAATTTCTCACTAAGGAAATGGCAGAGACTCTTGATCATCATGAATAAATTTTAATTCTCTGGCTTACTCCAATTCACATGGATCCTATTGGGTTTCAGTTAATTCCGCTACATTGTTTATGATCCTGGAACCCAAAACTTACTAAGCCAAACAATATTACAACTTTGGTAAGACAGTTGTATTATGGATTGCATCTAACTTGCTTAGGGGAATTCAGTGAGGGAGCTAAAGGTCGATGATCAAGCTTTTGGTAAGGATGTGAACTCTAGATCACTGCACACACACGACATTGCCAAGTTCTAAAATGAGAGTAAACAAGAAGGGAGTGACCATGATTTTCCATTTTGAACATTAAAAATTGGTTTTCATAAATCATGGAGTTGACATATTGGCTTACTTCCAATAACTTTTGATTTACAACCAGGTTGTGGCTAGAATTGGTAGCTCGACTACTAAATACCGATAAATCATTCTTGCATCTCATCTTAGTAGGTATGTGCATTTAGGTTTTCTCAGTACTAGCAAAGTTTAAGTTAGGGGTGTGATAAGCCTGTAAGAATGCTGTATTTTGAGATCCAAAAACTATGGTTTTATGATAAATTGTTAGTCTTTAGTGTGTGCTGGAGGAGCTTTTGTAGGAAAACCTATGATGGACTGAAAAGTGGTGAATCGGGCACCTTTGGATGATATCCGGACTTGAAGGAAGCAGTCAAGAATAAAGCTCAGGGGCTAAGATTCAAAAAGGAAAGAAATGGAAGAAAACAAGCCCCACACTGCTATCGAAACTAGAAGATCCATCTTGCAAGTCCATTTGTAAAGCCTTAATGACGTTTTCTAGACTTGGTGTTAAAACCAACATTGTAGCCCTGGGTCTTAGCTACAATTGGGCTTTTGAACCATCTCAATCAGATATTACATCAAAATGTTATGGCAACAATACAAACAGGGCATTCGACAGAAAACCGAGGCCAGCGACGGGGTGATTGGGGGTAAATTACGAGGCGATCGCCTCACCCCTGGGCGGAAAAATTCAAATTTAAAATTGGCTGGAATGGGGTGAACAGTGAGGTGACCATGGGTGAAAAGTGAGGCGATCGCCTCTTTGCCGACCCGAAATACCCTAGTTTTCCTCCTCATTTCCCTAGAAATAGACCCTCACCTCAACTCACCTCTCATGTATGTTCAAGAGGAGCCATAGATGAAACTAAGGTAGTGTTTAGTGGCACCACATTTCAGTCAGAGCTCCGACTCTCTATCTTTTATTTGTTTGCATTTTGTTCCTATTCTATTTTCTTTGTGACACTCTAGATTTAGCTATGGATTGAAGGATTTCCAGAAGATTTTGAGTTAGAGTTTCTCTTCTTCTCATCTTCTTTCTCTTTTGAGTTATTTTCCTCTAGTTCTTGTTGTTATTCTGCATGAGTAGTGAATAGTTCCCCAATCTTCTGTGAGATCCTAGCATGAAAAGTTGCTAAAGATTTACGATTGTAAGGGCAAGATTATGCAAGTAGTAGGGAGATCTGAGCTTAATGAGGGTTGAAGGGTGTAAGAGATCTACTATGAGCCCATAGCAATCTTTTTCTGGTAGTGATGCATCAACAGACTGCTTCCAGATAGATTGTGGATCTCTACTAGGTGTCTTGGATAGTGTTTGAGAAAACAGTTTGAGACATTGCAGGCACTCACTGGACTACTTAAAGGTTCTTCCAGATTGGAACTTGGGTGTGGTATGTGGTTTGAGCAAAAAGGGTGTCAAGTCCAAGAGATTTATGCATTTGATGGTCAAATAGTGCAAGTGTGCTACGTTTACTGATAGCTAGGCTTTTGGTGTGTGGTCAAAATTGAAGCACAAGTTCTAGCATTAAGCTACACAAATACATTTATAAACACCTCATTTGGCCCTAACAATGTCTTATTATAGTATAGTGGCTCAAAAATGAGGGATCAAACCCAAGAGAATCAGAGCGTTAAGAGTATAAATGTGTTGTGTGTGTATGTGTTATTCATCATGAAATGCAAGGATGATAGCAAGAAAGTAAAGGTGAAGATGGTGTGATGTGGATGCAAGCAAGAAACATCAATGAAGAGATTGAGGGTTATGAAGCCAGCACATGTGGTAAAAAATTCATGGGGTTTCTAAGGATTATCATCTGTCCTAAAGGTCATGTGTGCTAATCCGAACTCTCATCCTAGAGGGAGACCATCTCTGATACCCCCAATCTATCGCAGAGGTCATCTCTAACTCCCCGACGATCAGCCATCCAACGCCTAAGGTGATGCATGTGTGAGTGGCCAGCAAACACAACATCTAACATGTGTAATCGTACAAAGAAATCGATACCTAGATCACTCTCAGCGTGAAATTTCATAGCTTTGCCCCTAAGCTAAGCAAATCCAAAGAGAGGAATTGAACTACTCACGTACACACAAGTTGTGAATAGTGGATAGCATGTGTGTAGTGCTCAACAACCAAAATAAATGAGAAAGAGAGGAGGAATGAAATAATATAAAGCCCCTTTGAAGAATCCTTGTAAAGGCCTTCACTCCTAGTCTTGAATGAGGCTCAAAACCTTAGGAGGAAACTCTAAAATAATGAACAACAGCTGCAATCCCGAAGTTGATGCTAGTTCTGCTGAAAACTTACCCTAAATGGTCTATTTATAGGCATTTAATGTTCCCAAGATGCCCCTAGGATTATTTGGTTTCATTGTGTATCTAAATAAGGGCCTAAATATTTTAAAAATGTGTTGGAGGTGAGCTAGAACCGAGAAGCTTCATGAATTCTCCTAGCCTGTGAAAATCTGGTGGACAGCGCACAAGTCTTGTGCATAGTGCACGAAACAGCGCAAGAGGTGGTGTACAGATCTCCCCCGTTTAGCCTTTGCTTCGGATTGCTTCAGTAAACACACAAATCAGTGCACAACTGGTGCACAAGACAGTGAACAACTAGCTTGAACAGCTCCTCATTCCTCTATGCATTCTAGCTTTAGCGCACAAGATTCAACACAAGCGGCGCATAGAATGTCATCAGTGCGCAGGAGGGCGCACAATGTGCCCATCGACTCTTCTTTGCACAATTCTCCCTTCTTTCAATCCGAGACTTGATGCATTCATTCTTTATGCCCAATCCTCATCCAAAAGCCTCGATCTACACACATTAAGCTCCATTTTCCTCCGAATCCATGCACCTACAAAAGATTGAACAAAATTGAGTAAAATGAAACTAAATTGAGCATAAATCATAGATCATCATAGCTTAAACATCTCAAAAATGTATGTGTTTGGCACACAATAGCTTATCATCTTCA
Organism: Stellera chamaejasme; assembly: GCA_024586325.1. NCBI lineage: Eukaryota > Viridiplantae > Streptophyta > Magnoliopsida > Malvales > Thymelaeaceae > Stellera > Stellera chamaejasme. Next base: position 49,014,159 of record CM044981.1, on the reverse strand, counting down.
ACATGTTGAAGACACGTAAATGAATTATTTTTGTACTTACTTACTTTTAGAATCTGTTCTCTTCCCTATAACACTTTTATGACAAAAAGTGGGAGAATATATTCAAGAAGTGGGGGGAGCTTAGCATATCTTTCCAAAATCGCCCTTTTCTATTGAAAAATGTTTTAAAAATGGGGGAGATCCTTCTAAGGTGGAGTTAATCTCAATTCCTTCCCCACTTCTTGAAAATTGTTTTGTCATCATCAAATATGGGGAGATTGTTGCGTTTTGATTTTAATGAAAACAAAACTTGGGCCTCTCTGAAAAGATTTGAAAAGTTGAATGGCCTTTGTTTATTGAGAAGATTTCAGTTTTGATAAAAATATAACTTTGGGGCGTTTGTGCAAAGAAATGAGAAGTTCATGATGTTTCAATTAATTATTCCATGCGAATTATTGGAGCTGATTTTATCTATTTAATTGCATTATATGATTTATTTAATCTAGTATTTTATGTGTCTAGATTCAAGCTTGATTTATGTGCAATGGAAGAAAAGAAATAGGTTATGGCTAATCCCTTGATTGATGCAATCATTTTATGTTTTGAATAGTAAATTTGCAGCAACTAGAAACAGGTATGGAAAGCTATCAACGTGAAAATCAGCAAGCAATCTCGAATCTACCTCCATTAACATGTTGAAGCTCCAACCAAAAAAATAATGTTGTCGCAAGTAGTAGTATTTAAAATTGAAAAGAATGTTCGAAACATTTGCTACAGTTCCGTTTTGGACGATCTTCAATAGAGAATAATCACACTCCAAACTTAACCGACAACCGTATACTAACAGTTGTTCAGTGTAGAAGTTCCGTGATGATGTGATCTCTAGTAGAGCAGATGTTTAGAATTTTTTTCAGAAAACATGATATAATTAGGCAATTGTGGCAAAGGTAAAATAGCCAAATACTAATAAACGGAAATAGTTCCAATATAATACTAAGTACCTGTTACTTTGATCATTATTGCTAATACTCAACTCGATCCTGCGGTTCCGAATTTGGTAAATCATCCGACGTCCCATGTGAATTCCTATTATGATAATTATGATAAATAATCATAATAGTTCAACACGTTCTGTTAAATATAGCGATACGCCTTATCGGTAGATAAACAAAACTTAAACCATCAAGATATCCACTAACCGGTTATTCGGTGCAGTGGGCATTTTGAAAATTATACCAACTGTTTTATCAATATAGTTCTTTAAGTTATATATATATATATATATATATATATATATATATATATATATATGTTTAGTTATATATATATATATATATGTTTGTGTGCGCGCGCATGCATGCTCTTAATTAAGTCTAATCACTACTTGAAATTTAATTTTGCTGTGTTTTATATCTGTGTGTGTGATGTTCTTTTAAATTCCTAGCATATTAGGGTTCACATTACATCATTCTAAAGTGAATTTGCCTACTTTTCTAAAATATTTAGCTTAATAGTTTATCTTTTACAGGTTGTTGCTGGTTCAAACATAATTGAAAGGTACATTTTCTTTGTATAACAATCAAGCAATTTAACATACACTTTACTATCGCAATAACTAACAAATGGATTTAGGCATATAATATATCAAGAAAGCTTTTCCACTAAATAAATTGGTACCTGGCACCGCAGTTATACGACAATATTTTCGATATTTTCTTCGTCAACTGTTGCGCTTGAGTCGTAATATTGATCTGCAAACATGGGATCGCATGGATGAGTTAAGTATTAAAAAAACAGAAATATGTAAATTGCTTTACATGGATAACTGACCAATAGATGAAGACGCAAATGTATATCCAATAATTTGATGCACCTCTTGACGTGTTTATCTGCATGAAAAAATCAAATATGAAAGGCAAAATTTGCTTGATAATAATGTGTACTGTAACAAATCTGTCTTAAATGGCCGAAAGTTCCTGACACGTTTTCATGTACATGCCGTATATAAAAGATATTTTCCCTCTTTTTACAGCTTTTTAACATGCCATATCACTTGTTTTGAAGCGCATTTGAGGAGGAAAAAAAATCTTTTCCTAGGTGGTGCCTACGTGGCTTCGTAATATGCAAGGAACCTGCTTTTCTATTCTCTTGCTTTAAGTATTAATAATAGATGTTTAAGTGTGTATAAGCTTTAAATAAGAAAAGAAAAGAAAATTTACAACTTTTAAGGGAAAATAGAAGAAAGGTAAAAAGTATACCAATTATATGATGCGCATATGCGCACCTACACATAGTAAAGTTATTTTACTATTATAACCCTCCTAAAATCATTAATTTTCTTTGTTTCACAGTTGTTGCAGAGAGCCGTGCTATCAGTGGCGAGCAATGATCGGTGAATTGGCGAGCTCCAACACGAGAAGCAACTATCGGCGAATGTCGGTGAGCAGCGATGATCGGCAATCTCGAACGACGAGCAACGATAATCACTGATCACGAACAATGAACACTAACGATCGGGGATCGTGAACAGCAAGCATCGACGATCGGCGAGCACCGAAGATCGACGAGCAACGTGCAGCGACGATCAACCGAGTAGCAACGACCAGCGAGCGGCGATGCTCGGCGACCAACGTGCAGCGACAAAAAAGGAGCAAGTGGGGAGATGATTTAGTATATGTGTTCCTTTTCAGATCTATTTTGAAAACATTCTATTTGATTTGGTGGCCGGTTCTCTCATTGCTTGAAGTGAAATTGTAAAGCTTCTGTACAATTGTAATCTATTATTTTAGACACTTCTATATATTATTTTAGACACTTTTATGTCATCTTTTAGACATTTCTATCAATTATTTTAGACACTTCTATCTATTATTTTAAACACTACTGCATTATCTTTCTGATATTACATATTTCTCATACATTTTCATAAGTTTCTATAGACATTTTGATCTATTACTTCAGACATTTTTATATATTAGGTTAGACAGTTTTGGATATTTATATACATTTTGACATTTCTTCAGACACATCTTAATTAGTCTATACACATATCTCCATAAATATTTAAACACCTACTGAGAATGCATGTTGGGGTATCACAAAGAAGAATGGCATATTTGTCTATTCAATCTTATTGTGTTGTTTGGGCCGTGTAGAATTTTAGTCTAACTAGTTTTGGGCTGTTATGTGTAGGTACACATAGGTGTACCATATAAGAACTGTAAAAAGTAGTAAGCAATATCCTCAGCAACAAGCATGTTGGATAGGAGCATGCCCGGGGGTTGAACTTAACAGACATAAAACCCAAAGACATCAAACAATATTCTCTCTATAAATACTCAAGAAACAAAGGCAAAGAGGTAGTAACCAATTTCTAAAATTAAGCAAACCCATAATTTCACAATTCTGTCTAATTTTAAACTAAAACCAACATGCATGATTATTTTAAGCTAAAACCAACAAAAAAATCTATGAAGGATGAAATCGTTTAATACAGACAACACTCAAGTCCAAGATGCATGATTATTACTATTATATATTTATACAGGATAACTGCATTAATTGCAAAAAAAATGAAACTCGCATCCTGGTTGCGCCACATGTGCTCCACTTCAGCTCCATATCAGCTCCACATCATATTTGGAGTTTTTTTTCTGATCTCATAAGGTAACAACTAGATATGGTAACTTCCAAAAATTTAATTGTAGTTAAGGCAAGTATCTAATCACTCTCTTTTGTTTTCTCATGTGTAATTAAAATAATTAAAACACCCCCATTCAAAAAATAATTAAAACACACTTTTACAACATTTGATTACTGCACTCTCTCTCATCTCCATCCGTTTATTTCCTAATTGCTTTTAATTTTCTCTTTTATGTTTCAAAGCTCGCCGCCCAAACCATCCTCGACAAGCTTTCTCGCCGAAAGCTAGCCGGCTCCGCCTCCACCTTCGTATTACTTTATGTCATTTGATGCATCATCTTACCGCGATTCTTTGTCAACCACCACCACTTGAGCTATCCAATCACTGTCGATCCGATAGAGAACCACCTCATTGGCTGAAATCGATCTGCCAAAATTCTCCCCAACTGACGCTCCAATCGTCCGCCATAGTATCGCAGAGCCTCTCCATGTCCACTGCTGCACTCTCCTTTGCCTGAAGGCGCTGCCGCTAACCGCTGATTGAGCTTGACCTGCCATTTAACCTACAGACTCGACCTGCCATCACCAAAACATGAAGAAACTATTCATTCTAAGTCTTTCACAATGCTAAGCGCTCGATTTGATTATCGGTGCGGACTCGACGGTAGGAGGCGGGCGAATTGATGGTGCGACAATGACGTTTGGCGGGAGGGACGAATCGATGATGAAGATCATCGTTTATTCCAGATCTGAAACGTCTTAGGTCGCGAGGGGACTGCTTGTCGGGCTTAGTGGCGGGATGAATTACGACTTCACACTTCTAGATCTGATAGTGAATTTATGTTAGCAGGCACTTCCTCTTCGTCCTTTTTACTTTTTTTATTTTCAATTAAAATTTTAGTTTATTGTGTTCCGAGTGATAAACAAATTTCTCTCCACCCAAATGCTGAGCAGATAATGATCAACCAAACACGAAAGGTAATTCTAACGGATTCTTAGTCATTTTTTATCCTCACCTCTTCCTTCAGTGTCTTATAGTTATCAAAAGAATTGGTGAATTTTTTCAATTAATATTAACAGTGAACCACAAAAAAATTTATGTTGATCAAACATGATGAAGATTTTGCAACAGCATTGGCAGCAAGCAAGGGAAATAAATTTTATATACTGACGCTGATTGGGTGAGTATACACAATTGTACATACAGAGAAATTCGGTCAGAATGGTTTGCTCGAGGTCTAAGGCTTAGGATAGGCTACAGTTGTCCCTTAGGCTTCATTTAATGAGTGGATTTTAGTATATCATTATATTTGAAATTTTTTAAGACAAGTGGAAAAATACATTTCTGCAAAAACTTGAATGGAGTTCTTAAAAATGTTACTCTAAAATATTTCCTTTCTAGCGTAAGTTGTTGTCGAGAGATCACTCAATATGGACATGCTTACAGTAACATTTTTAAAAGAAAATTATGGTGCTAACATTTGTTTATTTGTACGTTTGATTACTCACATTTTCCATTTTCATGTCATTTGTTTGCAGTAATTAATTTGATTGAAGGGGTAGATGTCCAAGCCATTAAAGAAAGAATTAGTAAATACCAAGAAGAAAATGCTGAGCAGATAATGATCAACCAAACACGAAAAGTAATTCTAATACTCTTATCATTTACCGTGAACAAAAAATGTAAGTTATGTCGACGATATGATGCTTGGGCTCGCCGTCGAGAGCTTCCAATATGGCATCAGATGATCAAAAATGGTCCACGAGATGGCCACCCGTGACGTGGTCAAGTTAGGGATGAGTGACAAAACAAATTAAATCATCATAGAGAGAAATGATATCTTTTTTGAATGAAAGATAGAATTGGTATAAATGTCATTATTCAAATAATAAAATTAACTAAAAACATTTAAAAGTGAACTAATTTTTCATAAAGGTAAGCCCAAAGTTTTAGAAACGAACTAAATTTCTATAAATTTATTACACTGGATATATTGTTATTTAATACATTAAAGTTTTTTATAATTATTAATTCAGTGAATCCGTGACGAAGTCGGGTATTAGAACTAGTTTTAATTGAAAGAAAGAAACAACGAACAGGATTGTACTTCCATTAGAGAGATGCCTCGGCCAGTTGGAGTTTACTTGCCACCAGAACTTTGCCGTCTGATAGCCCGGTTCCATTACGGGACTGGGCTTCCAGATACTTGAATGGTGGAGGAATGATCGGAACGATGATCTTGAGCTCCGGAGTAATCTGCAAGGTGTAAAACGGAATACTCAGGAGCAGAAAGAGGAGTGGAAGTGTGTAGTTAGGGTGTACCTTTCCCAAGCCATCCTTTTATATGAGGCGTTGAGGTGGCGGTTGTCCCGTGATTGGAGTAGTGGAGTGCTTCCCCACGTTCCAGAGTTGTGGCAGACTGGGGATGTAATGGAGAACGTGGGTAGGTCGTGGGGACAACAACTTCCCGTTTCCTTCCCCGGTCTGTGACGTTGCCAAGTGATGGGTGGCGAAGGCCAGGAGATGCGAGGACCTTATCTGGCGAAGCCAGGAGATGCGAATCCGTAAGGTCCTGGCGAAGCCAGGTGCGAAGCCCCCCTGGTAACGCCTTCGCGCGATGTGGCGGCATCTCCATGTGTTTCCTCGATTGCTGCTGACAATAACGCGACGGGCGAGATGCGAGGGGGCATTTGCTTGGGTAGTGTACCACCGTCGTCATCAGGGGCGGCGCCATGTAGTCTTGAGTGGTGGTAATTGTCAACACTTAAATTTGAAAAAAAATAGGATTATAGTATTCAAAGTCGTATAAAATAAGCCCTTAGTGGATATTTTGTTATGCATGGGCACTTTTATGTTACACACACACACACACACATATATATATATATATGTGTGTGTAAATACACATACCCCATCCCTATAAAAGAGAGTCCGTTTATTTACCACATATGTGGAAAAACACCTACTTAAATGTATTACTAGTTAACTAACTTAACTAACTAACCTAATAAACCAAAAGACTAAAACACCCTTCATAGAGATTTATTAAGAGGGTAAATTTGACATTTTCATGGTGTGTGTTTTTCCACGTATGTGGTAAATAGACACCCACTATAAAAGATCCGGCCCAATAAATAATCGAAAACTTTAATGGATAAATTTACCCTCAACCACTTAAACGCTTTCTAAGTTCGCGCTCCATGTGTTCGACAAAATAATGAGGAGGTTGATGATGACAAAATAATAAGGGGTGTCAAACATAAGAAGTGAACAAAAAACTTTTAACCTAATAGGGGAGTCAATTGGAGGTGAGTGAGAAAAGTGAAAAAAGGAGGGTTAGGTTGGAGGAGCGCACATGTGAATTCACCAGGAAGGGCATTTCGCGCCTCAAATTTCCTTTCTCAAATTCATCTTTTCATTCATCTCTCTTGCTTCTCTGTCATATCTAAGTTCTTTTTGGGTAAGTTTTGGCCCTTTTCCGCGTGGTCATCTTCTCTAGACTATGTCATCTTCAAGCTCGCACAACCTGTGCGCAAGCCTGTGGGCCGTGCACAACCTGTGCACAACCTGTGCACAAGCCTGTGCGCTGTGCACAAGCATGTGCACAACCTGTGCGCAAGCCTGTGCGCTGTGCACAAGCCTGTGCACAACCTGTGCGCAAGCCTGTGCGCTGTGCACAAGTCTTTTGTGCGCAAGTCTGTGCACAAGCCTGTGCGCAACCCTGTGAAAGTAGAACGATGACCTTCTGGTTTGACAAGAGTGGGAACGACCTTCTGGTTCGGCAGGAGTGAGAGCGCCGTGCGTTGAAGAGAAGTGAATAAGGAGGGGCTCAGGTGAAAAACACAGTTCACTTTCGCGCTTCTCACCTGAGGTCCACGTTTGGCGAGGTGAACTCACGCCAGTTTTTCACGTGAAAAAAAAGAGGTGAAAAAAGGCGTGACTCACGTGTAATCAGTCATGTTTGAAACCCCCTAATGAAGTTTGTATGAAAAGATGAAAGGAAATATTGGCATGTGAGAAAGAAGAGCACAAAGGCTGCTGAGCGAACATTTAAATCTTTTTTTATATAGTTTTCTTTTATTATATCTTTTGATATTTTGTAATTCCTTTTTCTGATTAACTATTTTTTTTTCAAGATTTGAATAATGTGTGATACTCTTAAATCTTCATTCTTTTAGAAATGTGTCTTACATGAATCACTCACTTAATGGTTTCTACATGAAATTTTACAAATTAACTTGAAATCTACTATCTGTTTATCATACACGTAATATGTGCCATATACACTTCATCGAGTTGTCTAATATTTACATTAATAAATACTCTATTTTTTTAGAATGATGACATTAAGAACTTCAACTCTAGCGGCTCTCGATTCATCACTTATTCTCAACGTTGTCAATGACTTCTTGCACGCAGTTTTATAAATTATCTTGATATGTATGATTGGTCTATCAATCACAGAAGAAGCGTCACATACGTTTCATAGATCTGTCTGACATTTACATTAACAAACATTTTTGTAGAATGATGAGACTAAGCACTCTAACTCTAGGCATTCAATTCATCACCTATTATGAGCATTGTCAATGACTTATTACATGATGTTTTACGATCTATCTATTAGTCGCACAACAAGTGTCACATACACTCCATATATCTATCTGACATTTTAATAAACAATTTTTTAGTGACACTAAACATTCGAACTCCATGAAGTTTTATAAACTATTTTGAAATTTATGATATGTCTATCAGTCAAACAAGAAGTGTCACATATAGTTCATAGATCCGTCTAACATTTACATTAATAATTGTTTTCTATAATGATAACACTAAGCACTCAAACTTTACCTACTCAATTCATCACTTATTCTCATCATTCTCAATGGCTTCTTGAATGGTGTTTTATAAATTATCTCGAAATGTATGATATGTTTATTAGTCGCCCAACAAGTGTCAATAACACTCCATAGGTATGTCTAGCATCTACACTAATAAACATTTTTTAGATTAATGACCTATAGATCTATCTGACATTTCATAAGTGTCTATCAAGTATTCAAGTAGTGTCTATCAAGTATTTAAGAAGTGTCCAATATATTTCATAAATATGTCAAACTCTCGTGAAAATTAAGTATTTATCAAGTCTTTAAGATAAGTTTATCAAACTCTCGTGAAGTGCTTAACATTTCTATATAACTATAAAGATGTATCTTTATAACTATTAAGATGTGTCCAGGAGACTTGATACTCTCCATTTCAAATATAAGTTGCAATGTTTCTTTGTAGATGTATGACTAGTTAATCTCAAACAAGCAACAATGGTCTAGATTAGTATTAATAAACGCAACGTCGAAGATGAGTAAACAACTCGAGAAGTATCAAGCGTACTTCATAAGTTATCACTTTGCTTATAGAAATGTCTCTAGGCAAGTATGAACTCTTACTAGAAATTAAAAAATGTGACACACTCTTCATGGATATACTAATTATGCTAGCAAACATTTTCTATGAAATTAGTTCTTGTTTAAGAGACAAATTGGATTCATAAATTTATGCAAAAGAGGTTCCTACTATGCTAGCTATATGTTACATTTAGTATTTGATATCAACATCTCAAGTATCAAGTAAAATTTTACTAAAATTCAACACTTTCAAGAAAACGTAAGTTTTGTGAAAAATGTGCATCAATGCGCCTAAAAGAAAAAACACAAGTGCTTGCACCCTTGTAAAGGTGTCTATAAATATTTAACACCTGTACAGAAAGAATATAGAAAAGTGTTTGAGAGAATATACCTAAATGTTTGAAAGAATGTACACAAATGTCAATCATACCAAAGAGATTTATGGAGTCCGTTCAATTATTAAACACATGTTAACTTGAACTTTGTTTTCTTAGAAAATGACAAATAAGAATGACCACAAGATGTCCATCTTCACAAGAATAAAAACTCTCTTTTATTCCTAAATCATGTTTAAATAATATTCTCCCGTCCCACAAAGGTTGTCAATATTACTATATTGAGTTGTCCCACAAAGGTTGTCAACTTTTCTAAAATAGAAACTTTTCACCATCATTTTCACTAAATTACCTCTACTTATCCTTAACACTTATTTCCATTCACCTTTTTTATATCAAGATAAAAAAAATGTTAACACAGTACTATTCTCTCACTTTCCTTATTACATACTCCATATGTCCAAACAAATTCTAGAACTTTTGTGGAGAGGGTATTATTTTTCATAACTGATTAGTTTAGTTTTTACAGCAGGAGGATATCATACAAGCTAGGTAGTCATTATGAATGGATATCTTGGGAATCAAATCACTGTTGCCCATATGCCCATTCACCGGTGCTCCACCATCACCATCCTTCCTTAATCCCTAAGTTATGTCTATGATTCCCCTTCCCGATCAAGAAACCCTTAAGCCATGAATTTCCCCCAAATCTTCTTTGTTATATGGCGTCTTTTTTTCCAAATCGTCTTCTCCAGGTAACTCACAATCATCCATTCCTTAATAAGCCCTAGACCTGATAAAATTTCAACATTAGGAGATGATTGATTAGTCTCCATCACTTAGGGAAAATAGAACTCAGTCCCCACATAATGTTATTTTATACAAAAGTGTTACACCCACCCCGACGTTTTGTAATTTTCGGACGAATGTCGGCCGAAATTGTGAATTCTGTAAATTATCGGAATAATGTTGGAATATGATAAAGTATTGGAATTCAATGTTTGGAAGTGAATTTGGTGATATTTATAAGTGTTTTATGTATTGGATGACATTTATCGAGTTCCGGGACGTTATGCGGAAAATCGGTTTCGGGGGGTAAAATGGTCACCGACGAGAAAAATTAGGAGATAATCACAAGGATTATCTCCCTTGGTAATTTCGGCTGTAACTAGTAGGGGAGGAGATATTTTTGGCCCTTGATCAAAGTATGGCAACCCATACCTTGCCCATACCCACACTTGTCTCACATTCATTCCTCCATCATTTTATTTCTTTTACTTTCTCCATAAAACCAATTATTGTCCCCCCCACTCACCATTTATTCAGCCCTTTTAGCATTTCATAATCACTTATCTCATTCCTCTCTCTCACTCAAACACTTAGAAAGAGAAATCAACTTTTGAACACTCTCTCCTTTGCTGGCCAGAATACTTCTCTTCTGTTCGTGGCTGATTCTGCTCGTCTGGAGTTCGAATTGGCTTTGGTGGTAGTTATAAGAAATCTTCCTTAACCTCTTGGCTTCAATATTTATGAGGGGGCCATGGTCCAAAAACGTCGGGAAGACCTCCAGATCTGAGTTGCACGAAAACGGATCTGCTGTGATGTTGGTGCTGAAATCTCCAACTTGAAGTTTTGGGTCTTGGATCTTCATCCAGCAAGTCTACCACTTCTTCTACCTTCCAAATCAGCTGTTTTCAAGGTGAGGTTGAGTGGTTTTGGTTTGATCTTCTTGTGTTTGAAATAACCATAGAAAGGAGCTCACTTGTGTTCTTGATTTCTTGGACAAGTTCAAGGGGCTGGAGGTTATCTTTGTTCCAACAGCAACACCATCTAAAGGTTGAGTGAATTTCAGCAAGGTGAGGAACCCCTTGTTAAGTTTTATGAAATTTTGGTTGTTGGTTGGTGTTGATCTTCATGTATGTTGGTTTTTGATACATGTTAAGCATATTTTGTTCTTGGAAAATCATGAAAACACAAGTGTTGGAAAAAATCAGCAAGGGGCCGAAAGTTTGAAATGGTGTTTGATGATGTTTTCTTGGTTGAATATGAAAAAGAAACATGTTTTAAGCTTAGTTGACATGTTTTAAAGTTGTGATAGAAATTTGGAATGATTTGGTGAAATTGGTATTAAGGCCGAAAGTTTGAGGTGTTGTTGTGAAGTTTGGAAAAGTTTAAGGATGAAGGATGTAATTAAATCATGTTTGGTAAAGAAAGTATGTTTAAGTGATAAAAATGCAAGTTGGTAAAGTTTGGGAAAAAATAAAGGTTTGGGCCGAATTTGGGCTTGGGCCGAAATTTTCGGTGAAATTGGATAAAAGTTGACTTTTTGGTAAAGTTGACCAAATCGGGAAAAATTTGACAACTTTATGAAAGTTTAGGGACTTAAGTTGTAACTAAGGATAAATTCCCAACATAAGGAACTTTAGTGAAGTAACTAAAGTTATTTCTGTATTTCTGGTTTTGGCAGACTGATTCTGCATTTTCTGGGATACTACTGTGGAGCTCCCTAGTAGATTATCCGTTTCTGTCGAGGTAAGGGGTTTAACTTCCTTAATGCGCATTTTATGTGTATTAGGTTAGTTAAGGGCTAGTACTTGGGTCGAGGGTGGGGCCCGGTGACTCTCGGGTCTAGTCACATGGTACGTAGCGGGTTTGCAGGGTTTTGCTTAAATATGGGTTATGGACTTATATCATATCGGACTTGCTTATCGGGGGTCGACAACGGACCCATATTTATATTCTGTACGTGAGAAGTCCGTGAGTTCGGCTGACGGGAACGCCGGGACCTAAGCCGGTATGCCAACCGTGGTCGTTAACTCACGATGTTATGTGCTGGCTTTGTGCCGCTTTTGGGCCGACAGTTAGGGGCGATATCCCCTCGCTGGTACCACGCGTTATGACCCGATCATCAGTGTGAGCTTAACAAGCCGCTGTAGGGTGCTGTCGAGGGTTCGGGGAACCTTTATATTGGTGTACCACCAGTCCGACGGGACTTATGAGCATCATCACATGTGCATGTCATAATCCTGACATACTTAGGGCTGTATTATTTAGTTCATTGCATACTAACCCTCTTATGCAGGGAAATGTTTTTAAGGTTTTACCGCTACCATACCTACCCCCTTACGGAGTTCTTTCGAGAACTCACCCCCCCACTTATTATGTTTTCAGGGGATCCGGGCAAACGACCTGCGGTGTAGATCTCCCGCAGTTATCGTTGTGCATTTTCTGTCTTTAAGGTACTTATCTGTTAAGTTGGGGGTGTTTTCTCGTTAGATACTTTAGTGATCTTACTGAGTTGGTTTGACATTTATATTCTCCTGTTTATGTTCAAAGACGCAGCATTGTAGCTAGCAAGGTAACACTGGTTTTGGACTTGGCTCTGTAGGTAATATTGCATATAGGATGTTTTCGGTACTTGGGTCTGTATATTATTCGTAGGAAGTTTCCGGCCCTACAAAGAGGGCGGAACTTCTTCTGCATGTATTCTTTACTGTATGCTTTTTCGTGCGCGCGCGATATTATGCAAAACCACTAACTTGTCTCGGGTGCAGGTTTAGGACTAGAAGGATGTCGTAAAATCTGCAACACGACTAAACCTTAAAACTGAAAGGAAAACGTTTTAAGGGTTGGGTTTCGGGTCCACACTAAAACCGTTTTAAGAGAACTCCGTTTTCACCCGTCGTCGACTCAGTAAGCTTCCGCAACCACTCGACAACCGCGCTTCCAGCATCCCGGGCGGTGGGGTGACAAAAAGAATCCCACTAGCTTCAGTATTCTTGCAAACCAATCTGTAGCCTTTAAGTTACCAGTTCTAAGCTTAAAACTTTCTAGCCAATTTTAATTCAAGTCTTGTTTTTTTCTTCTTCTTGTTATAACACATCCGGGAGGAAGAGTCATAACTCCGGTGATATAAGCATTTGAGCACCAAAGCGTTTCGATTCAACCCAAAAGCTTCCAGAACTTTCTTGAAGCTCTATATGTCGGGATTCTCAATCAAATTATCATCAAAGCAATCAAGAATATGCTAATGGATGAATTAAGGTTCATTTCCATGCAAAGCTATCCTGTGAAGCCTAGAAAAGGAGAACGAGTCAAGCATTGCAACTCATTCATTCACAACTCGATCTATCCTCTCCCCTCTACCTTTTTGCATCTCATCTACAAGTAAGCTATTGTTGTTCATCAAGCATCGATTGTTCTAAAAGCTTTGCTTCATATTTTTGAAAGGTGTTTTGAAAAACCGTTTTGTCTTTTCAAGTTCTAGTCCTTTTTTACTAAGCTTTTCAAACATTCTTTAAGTAGAGATCAGCTCATTTTCTTCGTGTTTTTAGACCAGTTCTTCAATATTAAACGGCTGAATCGAAGGATCGCAATGCGTCTGTCTTCCAAGCCACAAGATCAGCAACCCTCACATCCAGCGCGGCAACCTGGCTTCCGAGGTCACGGATCTCATCCGTATCCCGCTGATGACGGTCCTCAAGCTCATTCTCGCGCTGAAAGTTAAAATTTTTTAAAAAATGGAAATCTATTACATAAAAAAATAACTCAAATTATAGAAATTAATTAAACGACAATTTAATTACCTGAGATCGCAGAGGTGCCTCGAAGTGCTCCGGATGGGCAATTTGTGGCGGGACACCGATCCAGCGTCCTCGAGTGTGCCCACCCACGACAAATTTGTAGATCTCGTCATCGATCGCTGGGAACAGTCCATTTGGCCCATACTTGGTAATGAGACGCGTCCTATACTCCTCATAAGTAATAACAAAAATAAACTTACGTTAAATAATATTAAAAGAAATGATAATTTGAATTGAGGAAAATAAATGAATAATACCAGAACGGCCGATTCCTTCCCAAGCCATGCCTCCCCGAACTCCTCCTGTCGTAGCCGGTACCCAGCTTGTTTGCTCTGTCCAACAGTATTTATGAAGTAATTAATTTTTTTATAAATTAAATAAATTAAAAGTAGATGTTTAAATAATGAACTGGTTAAAGAGGATTACCAAGTCTTCATAAACTCTCTGTTTGGACTTGTTGCCAAACGACTTAATCTTCGGACGATTCAGGCTACTCGCATTCCTTTTGTTCTTCTGGGATTCTTCCTTGAAGTCGTTGCTGCTGTAGTACTTGAGCAGCATCCTCCACTTGTCCGGGTTGAGGCGAGCTGGGATGAGCGATAGCCAATCCAGATAGTCAGGATTGTCCGGATCCAGTGGATGCAATCGCTTGCACTTCTTCCGGATGTTGTTCTGCGTGTTCTGGTAGAACTCCCCAAACTTTTGCAGAAGTTAAATTTGACCCGAAAGTGTTAAAAATATACAATGTAGTTCGAAAGTTTTTCAAAATTTTCAAAGACGTCCAAAACTTTTGAAGATTATATTTGAACCCCCAAACTGTTGCAGAAGTTACAATTTGACCCGAAAGTATTTAAAAATATACAATGTAGTTCGAAAGTTTTTCAAAATTTTCAAAGACGCCCCAAAATTTTTTAAAATTATATTTGAACCCCCAAACTTTTGCAGAAGTTACAATTTGACCCGAAAGTGTTTAAAAATATACAATGTAGTTCGAAAGTTTTTCAAAATTTTCAAAGACGCCCCAAAACTTTTGAAGATTATATTTGAACCCCCAAACTTTTGCAGAACTTACAATTTGACCCGAAAGTGTTTAAAAATATACAATGTAGTTCGAAAGTTTTCAAAATTTTCAAAGATGCCCCAAAAATTTTTAAAATTATATTTTAACCCCCAAACTTTTGCAGAAGTTACAATTTGACCCGAAAGTGTTTAAAAATATACAATGTAGTTCGAAAGTTTTTCAAAATTTTCAAAGACGCCCCAAAATTTTTTAAAATTATATTTTAACCCCCAAACTTTTACAGAAGTTACAATTTGACCCGAAAGTGTTTAAAAATATACAATGTAGTTCAAAAGTTTTTCAAAATTTTCAAAGACGCCCCAAATTTTTTTAAAATTATATTTAACCCCCAAACTTTTGCAGAACTTACAATTTCACCCGAAAGTGTTTAAAAATATACAATGTAGTTCGAAAGTTTTTCAAAATTTACAAAGACGCCCCAAAATGTTTTAAAATCATATTTGAACCCCCAAACTTTTACAGAACTTACAATTTGAACCGAAAGTGTTTAAAAATATACAATATATTAGCAAACATCTTGCGCTGGCCGTATTGTTTTGTGTGAAACTTGTACCCGTTCACATACACACCAGGAAATGATTTAGCTCGCACTTTCGGTCCGCAGGCCAAGGCGTACAATGCTGGAGGTAAAGTTGTCTCATTTGCAGAGGCCTGCACATTAAAAATGTCAGTTTAAAATCAACATACATATTGGGGGTATCTTTAAAACCATAAACAATCAAGTGCATGACTAACCATGTTCTTGAACCATTAAGGGAATTGTGCAAGTCTGAAATTGTCAATACCAGCGTCATCCAAGTCTGGAAAATTCCGTCGGGCCAACTCGTTGAATCGATCTATAAGTGGATCAACTTCCCGACAGTTTTGCAGAGTATAAGTTTGTACATGTTCCCTTTCTGCAACCGTCAACTCCCGAAAGTGCGCTCTGCCCATTGGTTTAGATGGATGATCAAATATTGATAGTCCGCTCGGATTGACGATACTTGGGAACAATTTCGTTACGTATGTTGGGGTTCACACGTGTTCCATAATTATCTTCCATGTAATGCTCGTAAAAAATCGCAACCTCCTGGATGAGAAACTTTTCAATGATGGAGCCCTCCAAGAATCTTTTGTTCACAGCTTTTGCTTTCAATCTTTTCATGTTCCTTTCGAAACTATACATCCACCAGTATGACACAGACCCACAAGTTCGAAGATGCCAAGGGAGATGTATCGTGAGATGTTCCATCGAGTCAAAGAACGATGGAGGGAATATTTTCTCCAGTTTGCAAAGTGTAACGACGATAAATTCATCTAACTTTTCGACATCATTCAATGGAATATCCTTTGAACATATTAGTCGAAAGAATTTACTGAATTCAGATATTGTAGTCCAAATACCGTCATCGAGATAGCCCCGCAAAGCGATTGGGAGTAACTTTTGCATGAAGACATGACAATCATGGGTTTTCATATTGTAGAACGTGTTACCGGACGTATTAACACACCTCCCAATGTTAGAAGCATAACCGTCTGGAAGTTTGACGGTATGCTTCAACCAATAGCAAATACTCGCAATCTGATCTGCATTTAAAGTATACGTCGCCTTTGGTTTGAACGGTTCTCTCCTATGAGGATCAGTCACCAAATGCAATTCAGGGCGTAGTCCTAAATCTTCTAGATCACGTCTCGAATTTGCGTTGTCCTTAGTTTTCCCTTTCTGATTGACAATTGTGTAGAAAACATTGTCGATCAATATGCATCACATCGAGAGAATGTCTAACTTTCAAATCGCACAATATGATAATTCCCAAAATCGATTTCTTAATCCAATTATCGCTTCCCAAACATGTCTTCCTCATGTGATCCGGTGTCCCGAATGGTGGAAACACGATGTTTTGGACCTCGCTTAATATCTGGTGGCCTGATTTAAACTCACATCTTGGCCTTCGATCGTATGTTTCCATGATTGCTTGTTATTACGGAGAGCATGCCATTGCGGTAAAAATCTTCTATGACAACCAAACCAACTCGTTTTCTTTCCGTGAGTCAGCTGAAAACTATGAACATCCTCCATACAGTACGGGCATGCAAGTCTTCCATGCGTGCTCCACCCTGATAACATTCCGTACGCTGGGAAATCACTAATTGTCCACAGCAGACAAGCCCGCATGTTAAAGTTCTGATTACGATGTGCATCCTAGGTTTCCACGCCCGTATTCCATAGATGTTTCAACTCGTCGAGCAGCGGACGTAAAAACACATCAATGTTACGGCCCGGTGACTTTGGGCCAGGGATTAGCAACGGTATGAAAGTGTATGCCTCCTTCATGCATAAATCAGGAGGCAGGTTGTAAACCACGATGAATACAGACCACATAGAATATGATTATCCTGAGTCTGACAACAGGTTGAAACCATCTGTACATAACCCCAATGGAACATTTCTATACTCACATGCAAAATCAGGATAACACTTATCAATATGTTTCCATGCCTCGGCTTGGGATGGATGTCCAATAATACCCATCGAATTCTTACTAGCTCTAAGATGATACGTCATAAATTTAGCGGTTCTCGCGGACTGGTAAAGCCGTTGGAGCCGCTCAATAATTGGTAGATAACGTAAAATCCTTTTAGCTTTTGGTTTTTGATTCGCCTCACGTTCTTCGAAGCATTCCGCACCACATACCCTACAATTATTTAACTTTTCATATCTACCATCAAACAACATGCAGTTGTTCTCACATGCATGAATCTTTTTGTACGGTAACCCCAACTCTTTCATCATCGCTTTTGCACTACACATGCTCGTGGGCAAGGTTGCCTCTTCTCCGGGTAGTATTTCGTTGATAAATTCAATCAACTCCGAGAAAAACGCGTCCGATACATTATGCTGACTTTTCATGCTCAAGAACTTAGAAATAACAGCCAACTTGGTGTGCTTATCAGTACATCCCTCATATAGAGGCTGCGACGCATCACGTAATAAATCAAAAAACTTTTGAGTCCTTGCATTTGGCATTTCGGGTGTGACGTCATCCTCATCCATCTGCTCCATATTATCACCCTCAAATTTATTTCCATTATCACGAATCCCAAAAGCCTCGCGAACCATTTCACTGTAATCACTCCTTCCTACATTACCATCAAATAAATTATTCGTACTTGCAATATTCGATGATAATGATGACGACGATGCCACATCAAATTGATAACCTCGATAAACACATGGATTTATTTGACGTCGTTCACCATGACAATCCCACACATGATAATTTAGTTGAAATCCATCTAACAGTAAATGCTTGCCAATTGTTTCTCGATCACGGTAATATCTATTTTTACATTTTCTACAAGGACATTTCCACAAATTGTTCTCCCTTTTCCCGAGCAACACGAAACGCAAAATTCAGGAATTCCACAAGCCCGTTCCAAAATCTCTGAGTAATATCGCAAGTCCCCTCCTCAAAACGCTGATACATCCAATCACGATCTTCGGCCATTATATAGTTCCTATAATATTTGTGTCAATAAAACAATATGATAAATAATAAGCATAACAATTATATAATATATATATTCAGCAGTACAGAACTTAATTAATTCCACAATTTACACTACCGATTTTTCTCCTAATTCAAGGTGCATGGGTCCTAACCTATTCATAAAAGTACTATTAGTTAATCAAACTTTTATCTTGTGTATGGAGAAACTGATATAATTACGTAAATTTCGGCAGCATTTCGTCTTAGTTCCTGGTTTGTACCATTTCTCCGGCGTAACGCCTAGAGCAGGTATAAAGAGGAACAAGATGAAATATTGCATCCGAAATTTACATAACTCTCATCATTTCTCCATACACAATCATAAAAGATGAATTAACCGATAGTATACTTTTACAAATCGTCTAATGGGACAATCCATGAAAACCTTGTAGAATATATAATTTTACACCGTCATTTCAATACTCTGAAATAACCTGTAAAATAATATATTACTACAATTTTTCATAGACAGGTACTATGGCTCATGAACTACTTTACTTTAACTACATAATTAGGCAACTCATGAAATACATATATAAATTAAAAAAATTAAAAAAATGATAACGATTTATATAAACAAATCTAAAATATAATATTTATTACCTAAAAGAGACACAATAACAGCTGTCGGTTGATCTCCAACTGAAATAATGGGATGATATATATTTTCTTCAATTAACAAGAAATTAAAAGGAGAATAATTGGAGGAAGAAAATGTAAGTGTTAGGAGAATAATTGGAGGAAGAAAATGTAAGTGTTCGGCGAAAATGTGAACCCGGAGTGTTTATATAGGGAATTTTTACCCCGGCCTTGGCCGCGGTAAAAAGCCGCAGTAAAGGACCGGTCAAAGCACCTCGTGGACCACGAGACCTTACCGCGGCCTTCACCGCGCAAGAGGCCGCGGTACACGTCTTACCGCGGCCTTTACCGCGCGTTTGGCCGCGGCAAGGCGACTGGCAGCCTTCCGACCGCGCGCCCGGCCCGTTACCGCGGCCTCGTGCGCGGTACAGGCCGCGGTAAGAAGTGCACCACCCACGTAGTGACATCACCCTCACCATCCTTGCAGGCGAAGAGCCAGGCGACCCCGCACTCCAAATAAAGCATTCGCCTGTTTAGGCGGCGCATCAGGCGACCCAGCACTCAAACCAGGCGATCACCCGAGCCAGCCTTCAAGGAGGTATAGCAGTACGGGCGACCACCAGGCGACACAGCCCTCCAACCAGGCTGTCGCCCGAGCACCACTTGCAAGCTGCTTCACGCACCCACGCGTCTCCCCCATCCATCCCGGAGTCCCACGGAGCTGCCCAAGTCTCTACACATTCAAGGTTGGCCGTCGACCATGTTTTGGGAGCCACGCCAACCGCCATACTCCGGCCAAGTTCCTCCACGCGCCGCCATCCTTCTCCCATGCGCCACCATGCATCTTGGACGCGTCACCACCTTTTCCCGGCCAAGGAGTTCAAGGACTTGTCCAAGCATTTTCCCTCCATCTTTTGAACTCCTAGCCACCATTGTTGACTTTTCAACACTTATATTTTATCTATATGTAATATTTTGTAAATGCCTTTTTAGTTTCCATAAACCATATAAATATGATTTATATGATTTATGGAGAAAGGAGGCTAGGAAGTCTAACCCTTCCCATCATGCATCACCTTACCTAGCACCTCACCCACCATAATTCTAGGGTCTTTGTCTCTAGTCATGTCCAAGCCTTTCTCGTCACCATTTTCACCATATATGCTACTTTTGTAATACATTTCTCATAACTTTGAATCATTAATCCGAAAATTCATCTCCTTTGAGAGAGAAAAAGTTCATCTTGAACTCTTGCTTGCTATCTTCATCATCTCCTTGAATCCATTGAAGTAGATTCAAGCTTTACATCGAGTGTTGCTATTCATTTGAGAAGTGAGGTGCTAGATCCCTCACTCCATTGACAATTAACCTTTCAATTGCTCTCCATTTGAGGATTGAGGTGGTTAGGAGCCAAATTGTTTGTGTTCTTGGTGTTCATCTTCCAACAAGCTAGATCATCCAAGGATAGGTCATTCTCTTTGGAGTTGGATCCGTATCAACTTGTGTAAGGTCTTCTGTGTCAGACATTTGAGAAAATCCTATTACTCAAGCATTTGTAAAAGTTCTGTGAGTCAAGTAAGTGTAAAGTCTCGTGTGTCAAGCATAGTTGTGTAAACTCTGTATGTCAGGTCAAACATTTTAGTGGATTAAACTCTCAAGTTGTGTACTTAAGGAGAGGACGTAGTCAGTGAACCGAACTTCTATAAATCCCGTGTGCACTTTACTCTTGCTGCTCTCTTCAATGCGTTGAAGCTCTCTTACTTCCGCTTTACAAACTGTTTGTGTGCTTCAACATGTTGAAGTTGTTTTTAGTTTTTAACCATTGATTGCAAAAAGTTCTTAAGACCCAAACCAATTCAACCCTCTCTTGATTACTATCTAGGACATCAAAATGGACTGGAGGTGCATAACATGAGAAAAGCCGGATTCTAGAAGCCGGACTCCTCCATCTGAATATGTTCACAAATAAAAACAAATAAGGAGCTTACTAGGGGCCCTTGTTTAGCAAATTTACCACATTACTGTCTTATTATTTAGTTTAGATTATATGGATGGTTTAAAAATTATATAAAGCAGTTCCCTTGTTTAGCAAATGTACCATGGTTTTGTCTTATAGTATGTTTTAGTTTATGGTTGATAATTAACCAACTCAGTAGTTTCCTTGTTAGAAAATTTACCATGTCATTATCTTATTTCTTTATCGTTTTATACCTTGTTCAGCTAATATAAATATGTGTTACCTCTGTTAATTGATATAAAACAAAATCCATAGAAACCAAATTCACCTTGTCAATTGTTTTACGGATCGATCATCTATCAAGAGAAATCAATACTTTCAAACCGTTGGATTGATGGACATGGGTCGACCTCGGAAGTTCTTGATCACAATCATTCTTCTCGTGATGTTGTTTTCACTTCATGCCTACGGAAGTATGTTCCTCATATTAATTGTTTCTCTATTTTCTTTTTCACAGAATTGACTTATTTTTTTACTATTATTTGGACATCAATTAATGGTGTATATTGCATTGCATCAAGTTCTTTTTTTTTGAAATGCATCCTCAAGAATAAGAAAAATAGAAAGAAGGAAAGCTCTGCCTCCAAGATGGAGGGTAGAGCAAACACATTGAGTAGTTCTTACAACATGAAAACAAAAACAAGGTTACAGGGGAAAACAATGGGGTTAGATGTTCCCAATTGTCTTCAAAGGGTTTTGAATCCAATCCGCCCAACCGAATTTCGCCTTGGAGTACCTGTTCGAAATCCAAAGGAAAGAAAGAATCTGGATGTCTGCAACTGTGCTACACACCTGCTTCGAATTTGGGTCAAAGATTACCGTGTTCCGTCGAGACCAAAGAACCCAAGATGAGATACACCGAATAGCCCACCACCCTTTGCGTTGAGAGCCGAAGAGACATCGATAGCTGCAGCCTTCTGATAATAGCTCCTCCCATGTGACAGCAAAGAAGGACCCCATTTGACACCATTGGAAAATTTTGGGCCAAAGGGAGAAAGCAGCAGTACAGGAGGAGATAATGTGAGCTGTGTGCTCATACCTGCAGCTGCACGAAGAACAGTCTAAGCTGTCAAGCTGGACCCCTCGTCTTGAAAGCTGGACCTTGGACAAGAGACAATCCAGAATAGCCCTCCAGGAGAAAACATTGATCTTGATCGGAAGCCAAGAATTCCAAGGAATTTTTATAGCATCTTGGGGAGGTTTGATGGTGACCGCTTGAATAGATTTGGTGAGGGACGATACTGAGAAGACGCCAAAAGCATCCCAACACCAGCGCCAAGTATCCTGAACATCTGCAACCAAGGAACAATGATCCAACAAATTATCAAGATCGGTCAAATCATTCAAAGACCTACCTCTAAGACCTCTTCTCCAATTCCAAACCCACCTCCAAACTCTGTCCCTCCACTCACCTCTCTCAGACACTAGACACGTGATGTCAGACTCGAGAACTACAAGCCTAGGAAATCTTTCTTTGAGACACTTATCCCCTAACCAGACATCCCCCCATAAACTGGTATTGCAGCCACTACCCACCTTTCTACCTAAAGCATTTGGCAAAAGAAGGCCTTTATTCTTTAAATCCGACCAATTTTCAAGATGCCTCCCCAAACACCACTAGGATAGACAGAACTAGAACTGTTAGAACCTCCCTCTACTCCATGGATAGATTTAATGACTTTAACCCAAAAAGAGCCCTCCTCCATTCTAAACCTCCAACACCATTTTCCTAAAAGGGCCTTATTTTTTGTAGCTAGACTCCCTACATTTAACCCTCCTTTTTCCCAATCTCCCATTATTCTATCCCACGAGATCCACATAATTTTCCTTCTCTCACTGTTTCCCCCCAGAAAACATTCATACGTAAACTCTCAAGGGTTTTCAGAGTTTTTCCAGGAGCACGAAACACAGAGAAGTAGAACATGGGAAGGCTACCAAGGACAGATTTCAATACAGTCAGACGACCACCAATCGAGATGTTATTGCATTTCCAGGAACTCATCTTTTGTTGGAATGTTTCTTTGATACATTTCCAAGACTCTGCCTTCTGCATATTGGCACCCACGGTCATGCCAAGGTAAGTGAAAGGAAGGGAACCTGATCTGCAACCAACGTGGCTGGCAAACTGTTCCACTATTGGAGGGCCAATCCCAACACCGTAGAGACAAGATTTTGCAAGGTTGACTGATAATCCAGAGACTGCTTAAAAATTCGGGAGAAGACAGAGTAGGTTGGTTAAGTTTCTCTTTCCCCATTGACCGAAGAAGATTGTATCATCTGCGTACTGTAAGTGAGTAACTTGAGGACCATTGACCCCTAGCTGGATTCCTCTGAAAATCTGACTTTCTTTTGCTGCCTCCATAATAACATTTAAACCTTCTGCTGCAAGCAAAAACAAGAATGACGACAATAGGTCTCCTTGCCTCACTCCTCTCTCCATTATGAATTCCTTTGTTGGACTGCCATTCACAAATACTGAACTGACGCTGAGGAGAGGCATTGATTAATCCAGTGTAACCACTTCCTACGAAATCCCATCTGCTGCATCAAGTTCTTAGTTTAGTTATCTTCCGTTTGTTTCAACTTCAGGGTTCATTATAAATTAAAGTTTAATAGAATGAATCGAATGTTTTGATAGCTTCTTTAAACCCTTCTCACAGAAAACTATCTTGGATAATTAACTTCATTTCAGTGGCGATCTATCGGCTTTATGTTCCATATATATTTTGCAATAAAGTTGAATCCATTTTTTTCTCAAATTAGCTAATTCTATAAGTTTAGTTACCTAGATCATGATACACAATATCAATCCCAGCTCCAGCCTACCTATCTCTCCATAGTAAGCTAGCCTTTTGACTAACAACCTAAGAGTTCTGCCACTATTAATATAGGGATTTCAACATCTCAATTTTATCAAGACCAAAAAATTTCAAGTTCACTGTTAGTGGAGTAGTTGGAGAGTTCTGCCACTTCTCCTAATCCCAATTTTTTTTTTAAACATTTTATTTTCAGCATTTATTTTATAATTTACTTTTTTAATATTTTAAAATATAAATTCAATTTTTATATACATATAATAATTTGATATGTCTAATTTTTTCTACTCAATAAATTGAAAATATCGAATTTGAAGTCCTAGAGCCCATGAAGGTATTGGCCTCACTGGATTTTGGTATACCATCAGATATCGCTTGAGGCTCCTCCCTGCATTGCATCGTCCTCCGCCCAACATTGTGAACTGGTCAGTCTATGCCAAAGCCTTGCACTTATTACACTGCATTCGTCTCTAACGTATTATCATTTTTAGTTTTTTTGTATAGATTAAAATTTTCTTTATTTATTAATTTATTTTCATAATTTTTTATCATTTACCTCGTTCCAAACTCATTCTCACCCTCCAAACATTTGAAACAAATGGATTAATATGTTCACCTCTCAATTTACCTGGCTACACACATGCTTTTGAAATTATATTTTTGCCTGACTCCCAAAGTGCTGGTGGATGGTCAATATCTCAAGTTTTCACTTCAAATATCTTAGATTTATTTTAAGGGGATGATTGGGCCCTTAGGATATAGGGGAGATTTTGTCATCTTTAACGCACGGTAAGTTGTATGAGTTTTCTTAGGAAAACTATCTTTATAGGCATTAAACTTTTTCAGTTTTCGACTTTAGATCTTAAATGTGTCGAGTTTGAAATGCAGGCCTAAATGTTATCTTCGTTAGTGGATGTTAGGCCTAAAATGACAGGTAGCCAACGGGCTATTGATGTGGACATTTAACGAAGTTAATTTTAAACTCTCTGCTGCCACCTCATCTAAAAATGACAATTTATTTCCAAAACGTAACACATAAGAGGTTTCTTCTTCTTAGCCTTCTCACTTTAAAACTGGATACACGCCTACTTAGTCTATGAATAGGAATGGAAAACAACCTTTTAATTTATAAACCCTTATGCGTCCCAATCTGAAAAGAAAACAAGAGCCGATGACCCCAATGCGTCCCAATATGAGAATTTGTTTGTTTTTATGTGTTTTCGTTTTTCTCGGCAGTAAGAAATGAGCTTGAAAATTTGGATCTCATAGCAGATTTGAATTAACCTTCTCCCTAATGGGAACTTGATTCATCCGTAACCCATTCGTCCAATCACAAAAGCCTAGGTTCAGTTTTCTTGTTTATCTACTTTGGTTTCCCTTTGTTGTTTAGCTGCGTTTAGGGGACGGTAAGGCTAGGATCCCCAAAACGATGTCCTATTAGGGAGGTAGCAGCTGAGTGCTTAAAATTAACAATGTTAAATGTCAACATTAGCAATAATTTTACCATCTGACTTTTTAGGCCTAAAACCCATTAATGTAGATAACGATTAGGCCTATACATATCAAACTCGACAGGTTTCAGGGCTAAAAGTTGGAAAAAAAACAATTAGGCGTATAAAGGCATTTTCCTGAGGTTTCTTTTATTGTAGCCTCAAACATTTCACTGTGTGGAACACTTATGGAAATGTAAGTTGTCATGGAAATACCTAAACTATATCTCTTTATTGTAGATAAAAGAAGAAAAAACTTTGCAAAAGTGACAAAAATATGAGTTTTGTGAAAATCTAAAATTCCATTCTAACATAGAGTTGTTAGTAAAACCTAGAGTTGCCACCGCCTTTGTGCTTGCATTCTCTCCTTCCCTTCTACTTCCTTCCAGAGGTGTTAAGCCCCTTTTGCTTTCTCTCCCATCCTCATCCCTTTGAGATCGCTCTCCGAACGTTTTCCCTCGCCCCCCTTGCTTCCTCGTGATTCTTGGTGCTTTCTTCTCCCACAAGTTTTCGACTTTTCCAAGCTTCCGGCCATGAATCTTCTAGGACCCAACCTCGCCAGCCTCTAGCTATGTCATGAGGAGGAGGAGCCATAGCAGCCGTCGGACAAAGCTCCTGCATAGATAACAACACTGACCCTCATAGCGAGGGTTTTGTCGGCCAGGCCTTTCAACGCCGAACAACTTGCAGCAAGCTTCTGGCTTGCTTGGCCGCGATCGATTCGGTTCTTAGTGAAGAAAGTTGAGTCACAATCCTCGGACAAAATCTTTATGCTGGAATTTCAATCAAGAGACCACGCACGGTTGATTCTTCAATGCAACCTTGGTCCTTCTCTAACAGGTTGGTTGTTATGGTTTTTTTGAAGAATGGTGATAGTTCGTCTTCTATGAATTTTACACATGCTCCATTATGGATTCATATTGTCACTGCACCATTCCATTGGTATTCTCAAATCATAGGGTTGATTCTAGGAAAGAAAATTGGAACGGTTCTGGCCATTGATCATGGTGGCCCTTGACTCCATGTACGAGTGAACATTGATATCACTAAGGCTTTGTGGCACCTCATTAAGGTCCTGGCTGATGGGGTGGACAAGTCTTACTTCTTGCAGAGTTTTTCTATATATGTAGTAGCGTGGATCATATTGATCGAGAGTGCTCTCGTCAGCTACAACTCAGGGGCTAGCCCGATAATGTGGAGATTAGATTCGTTTCAAGGGTCGACGCTATGAGGAATAAGGTAGCCAATTCCTAATGCAGGTTATTGTAGTTGGAGATGAAGCAATAGCCGAGCAGGACACCGAGCTAGTGGCGGACGTAAGTTCTGAAGCCGCGACTCAGGGGAGGGACAAACAGATGGTGTTGGCACTACCAGCGGCGGGCTCTGACCTCGATATGCCGCTCACCTCCTTGATGGTTTGTACCCCTAGTTCGTGACCACCAACAATGCATAGAGGATGGTTGGCTTGAGAATCTCCTTAATTGGTCGGGCAGTGGTGGAACAAGCACTTCTAGGGTTGGGGGAATCTCAGCTTGTCGACGACCCTTGAAGGGTTGTTCGCTTTTGACTATAATTGATAGGACCACCAAAACTTTTTTTATTTTTGTTTAAGTAGCATTAGACTTTATTGTGTATTTTAGATGAGTCAGTTTGTGGTTTGGTTTTGGTCTGTTGCTTGGCACTTGTTTGTCATTCGCAGGTCCCTCCTCATTCCCCTATCTGTGCACTATCTTGATGCACCAATACCATGGCGTTTATGGCGTTTATGGTACTTAGTGACCTCTTTAGGTGGAGATGAGTCAATGATACTTGGCTTTGTTTTTATGATTTTAGCAGATTGTTAGGTAGCTTATTTAGCTATTTGCTCAAGTACTTTTGTGCCTCTGCTAGATGCTGCTACATTCCGTTCTCGGCTTTTTTTTTGGTATTTCATCTAACAAAATAAGTCTACTAGATTTTTATAAAAGTTCCATGCTAACATTCGTTAAAACTTAACAAGAATGGTCGTGATAATGCTTAAATTGACCTTTATAATTTTTAAAATGTTTTAAATACACCTCTAATTTTTTAATTCAACTTTTTGAGTTATTATTCTTAATTACATGCATATTATTTCAAATGAACTTCCCAAATCATTAGTATTATGTTTTAAAATGAGTTTAATATTAAAAAGTTTTTCAAATATGAAAAATGTCTGAAGGAATATCAAGTGGAGCGATTCATCGAGTTGGAGGGCAAAAGTTCTTGAATTCACATAGGAAGTGAGTGAAACTAGGTTATAACTCATAGACTAAAATGTGATACATAGGGGTAAGGGTGTCAGGGTTAGGGATTATAGAGACCTAAACTCAAGACATGTTTAACCACTAGAATAGTTGTTCAGTACAATGGGATGACTAACTAAGATGGTGGGAAAAGTGTCATAAAACTAGTTAAATTTACAAACATATTTTCATTTGTACCAAAACTGAAACTTTATTCTAGATGTATATGATTTATTTTGCAGAAAAAGATGAATCAGTACCAGTAGTTGAAGATATAAGTCAAGAACCCGCAGTAGCATCGGTTGTACATGTAGTTGCACAGTGCAACACAAAAATTGGTTTTGATGATGAGAGTTGTACCGATGATCTCTGTGGTGAAGAATGTGGTAACATTGAAGAGTCTGGTGAAGGAACTGACGAATGTGCTGGGTATAGTGGAAAAGTCTGTGTCTGTAACTGTAATAAGACCCAAAATCCTGCGGACGCTACACTAGATTTCAACAACCAAATCACATGGAATTTCATATACAACTTTTCTGATGGCCCTCCATATATGTTTACGCTTACCCCAACTACAAACCGGTACACAGAGACAATGGGTGATTAAGTCGGGAAAATAAATCTTTTCCCCCTTTTCCCGTTATAATTTATTAACAACATTTGCTAATCTGTTAACTTTTTAACGGAATAGATAATAATGTTAATAAATTATAATGGGGTATAGAGAGGGAAAATGGGAAAAGACAATATATCTATGCCATACTAAATAAAAGGCTACTTATTTGCACTACTTAATCCAACTTTATCCAATTAATGAAGTTAGTGGATTATTTATATATGCAAATGATCAACTATGTTTAAGTTGAGATTTGGCGAATTTGGGGTAATTAATCATAAATTCATCAATTTTTTGTTATCCACTAACGTAATCCATCGATATAAGTTGGGCTAAACTGTGTCAAATAACCTATTTATGATTTCTTTCTTGGTATTCATGGTTAACATATTGTTGGTAAGAAAAAGGGATGTACCACTTGTAGCTCTCTTTTGCTCAAGTTTTATATTTTTATTAACACTTTTTCTAAACCTCAAGCGCAAGGAACGCATGTAGTACATGGTTAAAATGTAAAGGTATTGAACCTAAAGGAAAGTGTCAAGATGAGTATGCACTAAGGTTGTTATGACCCGGACTCCCGTCCATGCCATAACTAAAGGAATAAATAGAAGGAACCCATATACATGGTGGAATTTGAGCTCAACTTGACCAAATGGTAAAAAGATGGAGAAAATGAGAAACTAGCAAATTCTGAGTTTAGAAATATAATCTACTTAGAAAATAGGAGAAAACCATAGAATTATACTCAAAATAATGGAGAAATCAAGCCTAGATGGTGCTCCTTGGTGAACTTGTGTTGCTTCTCTTTGCTGCTCCTTAATCTTCTTCCATTTCCGAATGCCTCGCTCCCCTCCATCTTTTAGGTTTTAAAGCCTCTTCAAATAGATGGACGACTGAGATTTTAAGAAGTCTCGGTGCCTAGCCATGGCTAGGCCATGGCTGAAGATGTTGTCTAGCGTTCTCAGCTATGGCTAGGCCTTTGCTCGGATCCTCTCTGTCAATTTTAGCCATCGTCTGGCCATGGCTAGGATGCTCTCTATCGATTTCAGCCATGGCTCGAGTACCACACTAGACATCCGTGCTGGTCATTCATTGCACTCCATGTCGGCCTTCCCTTCCTCAGCTTACTCTCCTTCGTTTCAACTTAGCCATTCAACTCTTACTACCTCCAGAAGGTACATGTAATCACTCTCGTGAATAAGAGCATCCTCCTAGGCTCAACCGCTCCTAATCACCCACTAATTAGCCTCTAAAAGTTTTCTCTATCCTCTCGACAATTAATCAATTGAACCTGTTTTCCCTAACGTTCAACTTCCTCCTCACAGATACTAATCATACACTTAGCGAAGTAAATTGGATAAGGCCTTTCACTGCAAACTACCACATAGAAATTGATGATCATGGTTCAATACCAAGGGCCAATCATGGATGAAAACACAAAATCACTCCTCGCTGGCAAACCCTATGAGATGGATTATCTACTCATACAATCACATTCTGGAAACAAAAGACAACAAGGGAAAATGAATACAACTTTTTTATATATATATATATATATATATATATATATACAAAGAGAGGAGGGGATAGAAATTCTATTTTGGATGGTCTCTCAACATCTCCAAGAAACCTCCATCTCCACCTCCATGAACAAGGCATAAAAGGCCCAAAGATAAGCTCTGAAAAATGGAAAAGGCTGCTGCCAAATTCGTAGTTGCAGAAAAAGGTACCTAAAACTTACCTTAAAAGTGTATTTATAAGGTTACCTAAGTACTAAAATGCCCCTAGAGATGTTGGGCATACAATAATACTCATTAAGGGTAGAAAGGTCCACTAAAAATATGGTGACAATGAGGAATCACTTGAAATGCTAGAAAATATCTAGATGTTGAAGGGTTGATCGGGTAGCGTGCTGAGGCACGCGTAGCACATCCCCTTGCTACCTGTCACGGACTGATTTTCTCGCTATGCCCGTGCGGCACTTAGTCACACAACCTTGTGCCTAAGTCAGCCTAACTCGCCCTAATGTGCCTAAGTCTTGCTTGAGAATGCTTGATAAGAGAGCAACGAAAGTTAGAAGGAGAGAATGAAAGCTATACAACTCTTTTGTATTGCTCAAGTGTTGGCTACACAACTCTGAATTTGGCTTTCTTGGAGTTGGATACAAATGAATGCCTAAGGTTTCTATTTATAGGCAAGCCACCTCCTCAATGGACAGAGGAGATCTACTTGATCCAAGGGCTAGCATTACTCTTCTAGAACCTTCTAGGCTAGCCTGGATCTCTCTACAACTATCTACACATGTCTAGTACCTACTAGACTTATCCATATAGTTCTAGCTCAGCCTAGAACTCTCTAGACCAAGCTAGAGACTCCCAGAGTGCTCTGGAGGGTTCCACGAGCTTCCAGAACCTTCCAGCACCTCCTAGCACTCTCTACGCCTTATGGAACCTTCTAGCATTTCCTAGAGCCTTC
This sequence comes from Stellera chamaejasme, assembly GCA_024586325.1. Taxonomy (NCBI): domain Eukaryota; kingdom Viridiplantae; phylum Streptophyta; class Magnoliopsida; order Malvales; family Thymelaeaceae; genus Stellera; species Stellera chamaejasme. The sequence continues at coordinate 48,983,343 of CM044981.1, read as the reverse complement.
TAGAACTCTCTAGTCCACCCTAGGCTCTTCTGGTCCCTTCTAGACTCACCCGACATCTTCCGGTCCAGTCTAGACAAGCCTAGAACACCCTGGAGCATTCTAGTATATTCCAGAGCTAGAATGTCCTCCATGGTTCTAGAGTCTTCCCAAGGTCTCTTCCTCACCTTCGCTCCTCTTAAATCCATCTTGCACACTCTCAAGTGTGTTGTCCCGTATCCCGGATCCTTAGCCCTGTGTCGTCCGCGTGCCTTAAACGCTACACCGCGCGCCCCAACACATGCCTCGCGCACTCCGTCACAAGCGGGTCGTGACATCCTCCCCCACCCACTCGAGCAACGTCCTTGTTGCTTGGGTTGGGCGGTCTTCTCCTAATGGACTCCTCCATCATGTTTTCCCTGAGCCACTTTAGGGGTGTTGAGCTGCTCCTCCTCTGCACGGCTCAACAGTCGCATGGTTGAGAGTCTAGCTCTGTCCGTCGAGCTACCTTTCTCCAACCGCACGCAGCAAATGCTTGGCTCACCCATCAAGCACATGCTGTTGGCGAAGGAAAGTACCATGGCCTTCGCCTTGTCCAAGAACTCTATCCCGAGTACCATTGGGCAATCATCCATCGAGACCACCGAGAAATCAACAAGGCCACGCCACTTACCTAGATGCACCTCCACGTTACGTGCCACGCCTAGGATTGGCCTTGCTGTGGAGTTCATGGCCTTTAGCCATCCTTCCTCCCTTATGTATGGTATGCCTAACCTCTTCACTTCCTCCACCCTAAGGAAGTTGTTGGTTGCACCCGTGTCCACCAATGCTTGCACCTCCTCGTCACACACCTTGGCCCATGCAAACAAAAGTCCCTTGTGCTTAGCCTCCACGTTCTCGGTCCTGATGGAATTCAAAAGCTGGAGTGAACCCATGTGACACTTCTTTAGGTTCCTTGATGTAGTCCCGAATACTCCCCCGGTGACTTAGGTTCCTCAACCTACGTCGGGCCTCCTCCTCGGCATTCCCCGGGTAGAACTGGCGCTTGAGTTCCCCTTTGAACTCAATCCCATGTACGGATCGAGCAAGTCCCCTTCTCGATCTCGGCATGCTTACGCCTCCACCAGACCATCGCAGTGTCCTCCAAGAAGAGCGTAGCATGGTTGACCTTCAGCGCATCCTCTACAATGCCTGAAGTGCCAAAGTACTGCTCCAAGCTCCAGAAGAAATTATCCACTTCTTTGGCATTGCGAGCACCCTTATACGGCTTGGGTCTCGGCACATCCAACCTGAGTGGAGTAGGGGTAGAAGAAGAAGTAGAAGGACCAAATGACTCACCTCGTGCCACTGCCCTCCTCAACAATGCCACTTCTTCATTCAATCGTGCCAACGTCCCGATAAGCTCTACTCTAAGAGCTTGGTTCTCCTTCTCAAGGGCAAGGATTCTAACGGTGAAAGCATCATTCGCCTCCTTGCGACGAGCCTCCTCCTCTGCGTCCACTTTGTTGACTGCACCCAGCAAACCATCCGCGATTGTATCGACCCTTGCATCGAGCTCTTCTTGCTGTGCCTCAACCCTCATGAGCCTATCTTCCAGGTCTCCAAGCGTTCTCTTGGACGCACCCCTGGACCTGCCCCTATTTGAGCTCTCTTCCGGCTCAAAGACTCGCTCCTCTTCGTGGACCACCTTGGCTGCCATTCTTGCACCATCGATGGTTCTCCCACGTACGACCTTAGCTCTGATACCAACTGTCTCGCTATGCCCGTGCGACACTTAGTCACGCAACCTCGTAGCTAAGTCAGCCTAACTCGCCCTAATGTGCCTAAGTCTTGCTGGAGAATGCTTGAGAAGAGAGCAACGAAAGTTAGAAGGAGAGAATGAAAGCTATACAACTCTTTTGTATTGCTCAAATGTTGGCTACACAACTCTGGATTTTGGCATGCTTGGAGTTGGATACAAATGAATGCCTAAGATCTCTATTTATAAGCAAGCCACCTCTTCAAGGGACGATGAATATCTACTTGATCCAAGGGTTAGCATTACTCTTCAAGAACCTTCTAGGCTAGCCTGAATCTCTCTACAACTATCTACACATGTCTAGCACCTACTAGACTTCTCCATATAGTTCTAGCTCAGCCTAGAACTCTCTAGACCAAGCTAGAGACTTCTAGAGTGCTCTGGAGGGTTCCACAAGCTTCTAGAACCTTCCAGCACCTCCTAGCACTCTCTACACCTTCCGGAACCTTCTAGCGTGCCCTAGGGCCTTCTAGCACTCTCTAGTCCACCCTAGGCTCTTCTGGTCCCTTCTATACTCATCCGACATCTTCTGGTCCAGTCTAGACAAGCCTAGAACACCCTGGAGCATTCTAGTATATTCCAGAGCTAGAATGTCCTCCATGGTTCTAGTGTCTTTCCCAAGGTGTCTTCCTCACCTTGGCTCCTCTTAAATCTGCCTTGCATACTCTCAAGTGTGTTGTCCTGCATCCTGGATCCTTAGCCCTGTGCCGTCCGCGTGCCTTAAATGCTACACCGCGCGCCTCAACACATGTCTCGCGCACTCCGTCACAAGCGGGTCGTGACATACCACGTTGACTACCGCGCTAGAAGTGCCCAACTCCAGGACTAGTGCGTTATACTGCATTGAACCACACTAAGTAGCGTGCTGGATTACTTCTTTACAACACCATGTCACTACTATCGGCTACACTAGACATCCGTGTTGGTCATTCATTGCACTCCATGTTGGCCTTCCCTTTAGGGGTGTAAATTCGGGTCAACCCGACCTTTTCAGGTTCGGGTTGACCCGAACCCGAAGTTCTAAAACCCCCACACTATAATCCGAACCCAATCCTAACTTCAGTTTAGATCGCGTCAACCCGAATCCGAATATTTTGGGTTCGGTTCGGGTTGACCCGCTAAGCCCGAATTTCACACTTTTGAAATTTAAATAATAATAATAATAATAATAATAATAAATCTTCAACTTAAAATCTATTTTACCCAAATCATTTACAACTTTACAACACAAAACATCACTAAATCAGTAGGGACTAATTTCATTTCAGATTTGGGCCTTGGGGGTGCTTTGTTGGGCTAGGGTTATGGGTTAAAGGGAAGAAAGGATAAGCTGGGCCTAGACTAGTGGGCAGTGGGCTCAGTTGGTACTAGGCAGGGTTGCCAACATTACGGGTTTCGGGTTGAACCCGGCCCGAACCTGAAAAAGATACAAAAATCGGGTTCGGGCCACCCAAGGCACTTTTCTCCCCCGAACCGACCCTAACCCGAAATTTTTGGGTCGGACTTCGGGTTACGGGCTTTTCTTACACCCCTACTTCCCTTCCTCAGCTTACTCTCCTTCGTTTCAGCTTAGCCATTCAACTCTGTTTCATGTGCAATTCAGCCCAAAATATAACTCCAAGGTGAGTACCTGAAAATCTAGGCAAGATACCGAGTAAAATGCTCTAAACAAATCAAAACAAGGCATATTGGAAATGTGTGTCTGTGCCACACAACAGACCCCCAAAATCAAAATGTTACTAGTCCAAAGCAACGTGAATATCTGTTAAAGTCCAAGAAAGTCCTCTGACTATGTCTACCTTAGCTGAACTCCTATCTAGAACCACCCTTTAGCAAGCATGCATAGCATCTACAATGTATTAAACGTTTTTTCTCAATGTTAAGAGTAGATGATCACTCCCTAAGTGTCTCACTCTCATCAAATAGGGTAGTGAGTGTGTGCACAATGATCTTGCGAAGCGTTCTCTATGCATAAGTTTGCCTACGTAATGAAAACTCCTCCACTAAGTCCATCAGGATGTTGTAAGCTTCACCGATCGGAAGGTCTTTCTTCAAGGACATGAACATCCAAGTTGGGCACTAGAATCTAACAACTAAACCCAAACCCACTTCTCTCTTTTATCGCTCTCACTCATTTTTCATTGTTATTTTCACATAATTCAGCCTCCCTTTTTATTATCATTGGAATTTACTTTGAATCACAAGTGCATTTGCTTTTCAAAAAATTTCATTTTTGCACAATTTTTCATAGAATCTTTCTCTTTGTCATACAAGATGCTTCTTTTCCACTTTTTATAACACTAGGCACATACTTTTATTATGCAAGGATGTACTCTCATTTTTCATAGCTCAACAATTGATAGATAACCTCCCTTAAACTAAAAATATGATGTGAACCTCCGGGGCGAGGTTCACTTTATTTGACGGAGCTCCAAAAGGGGTGGAAATGGTAGAAGTGGCTCTCTCCCACCTCAATCCTCAAAGGGAAGGCAATATGAGAGTTCATTGTTGTGGTCAAAGGTTACGGATCGAGCACCTCCTCACTCTAGGTGTCGGGGCAATACTCGATGTCATCCTTGATGGCCAAGAATGGTGCCTCAAGGGCTGGAGGTGAAAATAGAAAACATAGTGAGAACACAAAGGTTTGAGGAATACAACTTCTCAAGCTTCAAATATTATGTTCTAAGTTACAAACCAAAAGTAGCCTTCTTTTTATAGATGAATGAAGGGGCATGGGGTTACATGAGAGGAATGGGCAAAGGGATGGGAAAAGGGGGTATGGGCAAGAGGATGGTGGGAGTATAGGCCAAGGTATGGCTACCCATACCTATCTAATCTTACATTTAATAAAATGCAATAAATTACATAAATGGATAATTTCACAAAAAGGGGCATTTGCCAGGTGCGCTGCGCGGAGACCTTGAGCGGTGCACACTGGCTAGGCACGGTGGTCGAGCGCGCACGCTCGGCTAGTCGCTAGCATTGCGCGATGACCTGGCGCGGTGGCCGAGCGCACACACTAGGCTGCGCGCTAGAGTGCGTTGGCCTAGGCTATAGTCGGCCAGCCTCAGACTCAGCCATGCATCGTCTTTCTCTCTTCATCATAAACCCAGCAGTAAACCATGAATGAAAATTGCCCCTTTCCATCGATTTTATGCTCATAAGAAATCCCTAAATTTTCTTCCTTCTAACACGTATTCTAATACGCGTTCTACAACAGATCAAGGTAGATGATAGGTATCTAAGTATTTAAATAATTAGTCCTCCAATTTTAATCTTATGAGTAAATAAACCCCACCTCATAACTTTATATTCAAGTAAGTCACTAACTTCATGAATCTCTTTACTTTCTCCAAGTTATTCATTAAACTTTTTAGTTTGATCAATTCATTTCTTTTTCTACCTCTGAAAGAAAGCTCAGTTTAAATTTAGTCACCTTCCTCTTTTACAGTTTTTCTCCTCAAGTAAAATCCACAGTTTTAAACTTGAAATTTTCTAACTCGTACTATTTCAATCTTAAATTCTTTTATTTTCCTCTTGTTATGACACGTCCGGGAGGATGGGTCATAACAACGGCATGGTCATTGAAAAATCTCTTAAACTTCCTCGACCTCTTTTGTTGAGGCTCCTCCTGCTTTATCATATTTTCCTTGCCCTACAACTCTCAAAAATATGTTGGTTAGCCAACATGAATGCACATTAAAAGAATAATGGCAGTCAAGAGTGAAATGTGCAAATATATGAAAACTCAAGGTGCACAAAAGAAGCATGTTTCATGGAGTTAGGATCAAATTGTGCAATCATACACGTACAATTTAAGAACAAGAGCTACAGTAGTTCATGGTTACATCAGTCAAGCTTAGTGAGGCCGCCCCAACTAGTAAGTCTAAAACATGCTTTTCACCTCTTTTGATAGGTATCAACAATCAACTTCTTCAAGATGGAATGCCGCCTCTTACCCTTTCCAAGAGCCACCTTTGGCTATCATGGTACCCTTTCCACATTATATTCATCCATCCCTTGTGAATAGAAGAAATAGCAACATATGCCCATAGTGATCTTTTAAAGGGTCATTACCTCCATCTCAAGGAGGATATAGTCAACAAATGACAACATTTAATGATTAAGGCCCTAATTGATCATCATCAATTGCCTTTCATCAATAGACAAGAAGCTTCTTATTGCTACACAAGTTGTTCACCATTGAGCTCATGCCTTTCCAAATTCAACATGGTGGATCACGCATGACAACTCATGCAATTAGTGAGACTCACAGTTATTAGCTCATATATCATAATTCTCACACTTGAGAATTATGGAGCATTGTTTCTCAATAGAAACATTTTCATACTTAGCTTATAAGTATAGAAAACTTCACCATATTTTATCCACCATAGTGGATAAGGAAGGGCAATTCTACACTTAGAGTTTTATAAGGTATACCACATAGGTAGTCCTTATCCCCCTCATTTTGGCGCATAGCCTCAATGGCAACCATCAAAAGGTTTATTGTTGATGCTTGAATGAACTTGACCTTATGTTGCTTAATTGGATAGAACTTACTATCCATCAACATTATGGTTCAAATAACTACATAAGTTTAAACTAGCCATCCACTAATGATGCATTTCACATGTTCTATGTTCAATTCTCACCAAAAAAACTCATTGAAGAAAAACAATAAATGAAATAACTTCAAATATGCTCATGCATAGCAAAAGAGATGCATATATCATTCGATTAGAAATATACTAACATGTTTCCATCATTTCATATACATGTTCTTAATGAGCCTTCATTAAGGTTCATCATATGGATCTAATACATATTTCAGCTCATGTAACTCATACATGACTCAAATCATATAACTCATACATGGTTCAATTAAAGTAACACATACATGAATCCATTCATGTAATTTATACATAAACCCATTCATGTAACTTATACATGAATCGATTTTGAATTATAATCTCATAAATCATCTTAAATCACCATAGAAACACTCCCACGAATGATGGAGGGGTCACAATGGACCCACTTAAAACCCGTCTCCTCAGGTAGAATGTCATCTATTTGACTTTAGGGAAACAAGATATAATTCAAAATTTTATCATATGTACTATGCACTTGTCACACTTGCACATTTGACCATGTAACACATACATGCACCATTGTACCACAACCTTAAACTATAGTCTTTCAACCCTTTAGTCACCGTAAGGAAGATTCCCAGGAAAGATGGTGGAGTCACAATGGCCTCGCTTAAAAACCACCTCATTTGATAGAATCTCCATTATTAGACTTTAGAGTAAAGACTTGTAGCTAAGGCACTAAGTGTAACACTTACATGTACTCATTAAAGAACATGTATCAAAATACATTTGCATAGCATATGTCCATATCATATATTCATATATGTTCATCAATTCAAAAAAATCAAATCATACATCACATGCTTTTCAAACAAGCAAACACATTGCAACTTGCATGCTATCAACATTCGGCCAAAACAAGTGCACACTTGCGCAACATACAAAGTTGCATACAACTCATGTATTTTCAAGCAACTTTCAGCCATTACAGGATTCACATAGAATTCATACATAAAGATATTATTTTACATTCAATTTACATGGATTCATAGCAAACATCAAGCATCCAAGTCACAAAGATAACATGCTTTCAACACTTATCACCAAAACTACCACTAGTGGCCGAATCTAACAACATGCATTCTCACACCATATAACATGAACGAGAACATTAACCTCAAGCTCGGATACCAATTTTTAATTTTAAAGGTCCCTTTAACATGCTTTCATGTTCGTCTTCCTCATATATGTGTAATACTTTCATATTGCATACTCACGGTTTTATGTTCATAGCATAATATTTCTTTTATCAAATCATGTTTCATTCATCAAGAACACATCAAGAAGAGGAAGAAGGTCCTAAATATGATACTGAGTGTAGATTAGAACCTTTCACCAAGGAAAAAAGGTTAAAATTTAAACGTATGCTCCTTCCTTGCTCTTCAAGTATGGCAGATGAACATCAAGTTGAATACAATGGAAGGGACCGATTTAAGGTGATGCAAAGGGGTGCCCTTAATATGCATTTACCAACTTCCACTTAAATAGGAGTAATGGGTATTTATCCCTTATAACTCCCACCATAATAGTACCACTTAAATAGGTGTAATGTGTATTTACCCCTTATAACTCCCTCTATAATGGCACCACTTAAATAGGAGTATTGGATATAACTCCCACCATAATTGCACCATTTACCAAAATATCCCTATTTTGCCAAAATGTGCCAAACATGGTTATCTCACCTAAATGAGGTTGGACTTACACAAAGTAACTCCAAATATTTCTATGACACATAATTGATCTCCATTGATCTACATTGTAGCTCACCTTGAGCTGGTAGTTATTTCTCCTTCAGGACTAACTCACATGAGCTAAAGTTAGTTTTAAATAACTTGAGCTAAGGTTAGCTACCTTAGCTAACATGAGCTAGAGTTAGTTACTTTTAACTAACATGAGCTGAAGTTAGTTACTTCTAACTAACTTGAGCTTGTGGGAGCTAACCACAACTACCTTCTGTTGTAGAGTGAGCAAACTTTGAGCTGCACCTAGCTAATTTTAGCTAAGATGAGCTAAAGCCAAGCTACTCTCAGCTCCCTTAAGCTGATGTACAATCTCAAAAGTTCTTGGTACATCTCCGTTCAAGCCATCATCACAAAGAACTCTTTTGACGTTGATAGTCCCAATCCTGATGGTGATGACCAAAGTGTTGTAAAGCAGGAACTTCACCTCGATGCCAGCTCGCTTGATCTTGGAGGAAGGTCCTCCATAACTCGAGGAGGTAATCTCTCTCACCTTCCTCTTTCTTGCAATCAATCTAAGTGATTATGTTGAGGACTCCCGTGGCTTAGGGTGGGGACTTTCAACCCTTGCTCTTCTTTTTGGAATCATACTTGTCTTCCTCGATCTTCTTCTTACCCTGGGAACGTCTCTCTCCTTCTCATGAGGGCAGTTTCAAATACTGTCAAAGGGAACCTCTTTTGACCAAGTGCTCAATGTACCTCTTGAGCAAGTAACGTTGCTTTGTATTATGCCCATTTGCCTAATGGAACAGACAGTACTTGGATTCATTGCGCTTGGCTCCTTCTGGCATTGTCCACGGCCAACTGTCATTCCCTTCTTTCTTTAATGCAGCCAGGAAGTATTGAGTGGAGTAAAACTCAAAGGTTTCCTGAACCCCTTCCACGGTCCACTTCTTCATCCTTCCAAACCCTTAAGTGCAGGTTTTGTATGATTTTTCTTTTGCTCTTGGTTCTCTTTTGGTTCGCCCTTTCCTTCCCCTCGTTGAGATAACAACTCTTGGGCGATCATGTGTTTATGAGTAACTGATTACAAATGCTCCACGCTAGTAAGGTTCTTTCGGGATAACTCATAGGTCAACCTAGAGTTTGGTAGCAGGGCCTTGATGAAAGCTCTGATGCGGATATTATCAGTCAGGTCCGAGACATGCAATACTTCCTTGTTGAATCTCTCGACAAACTCCCAGATGCATTCATTTTATTTTTTTCGTACATCGAAAATCTGAATTGCTCACTTGCCGGACTTCTTGCATCCATTGAAATGAGTGGTGAACTTGGTGTTGAGCTCTCCGAATGATGCCATCTAGTCCAGAGCAAAGAATTGTATCAGCTTGATGCTGAGCCGTCAAAAGCTACCTCAAAACACTTGCGAAGGGTGACCTTATTTACACCCTTAAGCTCCATAGCTCTTTTGTATTTCCGGATGAAAGTGTCCAAATCTCCATTCCTGTTGTAGACTTCCAGTGGGTGAGGAAGGTAAAATATCCTGGGCATCGGACTTTCTCGAATGCGGTGAGTGAACGGTCCTTCTCGACTTGCTCCAATCTCGGCAACATATGACGTATAACCTCATCCCTGGGGTCTCTTGTAAGTAAGTGCTTTGATCTCGGTGAGCTTTCTCTGATCCTCTTATAACCCCGAGGTGACCTGGACCTCAGGCTCCTTCGGTTAACTGGGGGTAACCTCCAGGGAGTGTTATCCCTTGCTTGATTGTTGTTTTGATGAATGAATTTGACACTTAGGGACCTCCGATCCGAACTTTCACTATGTGACCTCTCTGCCCAATGTTGTCTTCATTCCTATCGAGATCGTCTTCATTTGGTAAATCTCCCTAAATGCTCAAATTTGTGAGTTCTCCTATGTTCATCTATTGACACGAGTCTGACTGCCTAGACGAGTGCTCGAGCTGTTGCATCGGCAGAATCCTAGTAGCTGCTGCGACTGATAAGCTGATTTTGTTATATTTATTTCTCTCATGCTTAAGCTACTTTCATGAGTTTTGAGCTTTAAATATCCATTAAGTTTTATATATTAAAGCTTATTTGGAGATAATTGATTAAAAATGATATTTAATTGTTAATTTTATAAATATTCATGATTGTGTTATTTTTGGATTATGTACAGATGGAGATAGTTTGGAAGAAAATTCAAATCTTGAGACAGAAGTCATAATTGGATGAATCAAGATGCATTAGAAAGCTGAAAGCCTGTGCTACATTTTATATGAAGAGTGCAAAACCCAGTTTGCAAGATATTGGGGTTGAAATGCTCTTCCAATCAGAAATTCGGATGCTGTTGCCAAGGGCTGGAGTGGTTCAAATTAAACGTTTGGGCTAAATTGACAAGGCTGAGATTATTGGAGGCCTGAGCTAGGATTGAGGTGAATCATAAATAGCTGAAGTTTACTCGGCCGCGATTTAGGAGCTCTGTTTCCGACAAAGAGAAGCAAATTTCTATTTTGCTTCCGGATCCTTGCCTTATATGGTGGGGTGCAAATGTCAAGCTAGCTAATAGTTCAAGGAAATTACAAGAATTGCAGTCCTGAGGCAAGTAATATTTCTATCTCGGTTGATATCCTGATTGGGGTTGGTCTCAATTCACAAGGACCACACGCTCTCACCATGTTCAATTTATAAGAATTAGACAACAACGATGAAGCTTGTAGTAGATAGGATGAAGCCCGGGTGTTAGTTGTAGAAGGCTGAGGTGATTGGAAGACACTGAGTGGCTGTTTGCTCAACAACAAAGTTGTGCCCACCAGCTGTTTGATTAATTGCATAAATGAAGCCAATTTGGGAAGCCCGACAGTTTGTGGACTCCTGACAAATCCTAAAGCTTCAAGGAGCTCGTCTAAGCCTAAACAGATTTCAAAATAGCAGTTTCCAAGTGAGTTTAGGATTCTTTACAACATTAGGATTATGACTACAGGTAGCTCTATAAAAGAGGCAAACAAGGCCGGGAGTAAGAATCTAATTTTTCATTAAAATTTTCTTTGCATTCTTAAACAACATGTGCGAGTAATTTCTTAGTTTGGTTTAGGGTAGATTTCTATCTCCAAACTCTTGGTTGTGAGAATTGATTTTGTGCTATAATTTTCTTTAATTTCAAGTATCTATTTCTTCTTAGTTATTAATTATTGCAATTGATTTCTATTTCTCGCTTGTAGATTTGGTTGTGAAATCATGATTATGCTTGAATCTTTTTAGCCGCTTGTGTTAAAGGATTTGTTTAGAAGCAAGTGGATTAATTGAAATTTCGTAAATTTCTTGTTAATTCATATAGAAGAAATATGGCAAGTTAAATCATACTAGCTTCTCTAGGTGGTTGCTTGGAATAAATAATTCGATCATTGTTCTTCATGCTAGTTCTAGGTTGATTGGAAATTATTTCTCAATATCTAGTTGGTTGGAATTAAGGAATTAACTAGTCGCTTGTTCTAATTAATTTATCAATGAATTATCTGGGTTCTTTCTAGCTTTAGGAGGAATCCGGTTTATTTATTTGAGTTAAAGAAAGATTTGTTTCGATGATCAACCATATGTTTGGAGTAGATAATCAGCCCTAGGCTGAGCGTTTTTAGTATTTCATTCATTCGTTTAATTTGCAGCTGATTTCTTTTAGCATTTAATTCGACAAAAAACCTCCCAACCTTTTATTTCAGTTAATTGCTTAGAAACTTTATTTAAAAAATATTCCTTAGGATTTGACCTGGTTTTCACCACTATACACAAATTAGCTTATTCTGAGTTGATAGTTAGACCAGAATTATTTTTGACGGTTACGACACCCAACCAAAAGTTTGGCGCCATTGCCGGGGATTTTCTTTTGTTTAGTGTTTCTTTTTATTGTTTGCGAATTTATGCCCCGATCTTCTCGTACAGGAGAATTAGTGTTTGATCAAGAAATTGAGAAGACTGCAAAGGCAAATAGGAAGTTGAAAAGTTAAACGCTCAATATTACAACTTCGGAAGCTGCGGACAGCAATTCTGAGAGCGAAAAAGAATCAGATTTTGAAGAAGAGATGGTAGCGCAAGCAACTCTGAGGGAGTTGGCAACTCCAGATGTTGTGCAGCAACCTTTATGTGTCCAATTTCCAGAAATTAAGGTAGCTTTTGAACTAAAATCTGGTTTAATTCATTTATTGCCTACCTTTCGTGGAATTGCAGGAGAAGATCCCCATAACTACTTAAAGGAATTTCATGTGCTCTGCTCAACCATGAAGCCACAAGGAGTGATAGATGCAATTTTAATCATATATTTTGATATTAATTTACCTTGATATTTACTGAATTGGTGCTAAAATAATTAGATTTATTTCATTATTTGTTTTTAGGTTAATAAGTAGACAAAGATGAATTTGGGGCTAGAATTGAATTTTTCTAGACTTACAGGACTTCGAGCAAAGCTGTTGAGTGATGAGAAGAGGAAAACTTGCGAACAAAGAAACAAGAGATGTTGGTGCACAAGGATGCCTCCTACTGTGCTTAATCACGTGGATGGCCCTGAAGACAAGTTTGAGTGAAGCAAAACTCTTTAAGTAGCCAACTGGGAATTCAACTCCTTTAGGGATTAGGTTATGTTGTCTTATATATAGCTTGTTTCATGAGAGTTAGCTGGGGGACTTGAGGCCAGACATAGAGGCCGACACTTTCGCTAGTTTACTTGAGTTTGTTATTTCTTCTCATATTGTTTTCTAGGTTTAGTTTTTAGTCTAGTACGGGGAAGATTTCCATCTCCAAACTTTTTGAGTTGTGAGAATTGATTTTGTACTTTAACTTTCTTTAATTTCAAGTATTTGTTTCTTCCCCGTTCTTAATATTGCAATTGATTGGTTCACGCTTGTTGAATTAGTTAGTTATAAATTTGCTTTAATTCTTTTAGCCGCTTGTGTGAAAGAATATATTAGAAGCAAGTGGATTAATTGAAATTTCGTAAATTTCTTGTTAATTCATAGGAAGAAATAGGGCAGATTAAATCATACTAGCTTCTCTAGATGGTTATCTGAAATAAAATAATCCGATCATCATTCTTCATGCTAATTCTGAGGTTAAATGGAAATTGCTTTTCAAGGTTTGTTATCTCGGGATTAAGGAATTAATTAGACACTTGTTCTGGTTAGTATACATATGAATTTTTGGTGTCTTTTTATTGGTGTAAGAAGAATCCAATTTATTTACTTGAATTGAAGAAATATTTATTTCGATGATCAACCGGATGTTTGGAGTGGAATATCAACCCTGGACCGACAATTGTTAGCATAGATTTAATTTTTGCAGTTAATTTAGTTTAGTACTTGATTCCAACACCCCCCTTTACTTTTATTTTTCCAAATTTAGATTTAATAATTTGACTAATCTCCGTCGGTTTGACCCTACTCATCATTGTCTATAGTTATTCGTTGTAGGAGTAGAAATTTATTTTGGTGGATTCGACACCCACAAAATTTTATTGACAAATTTTTAATCGTTTCATCGGTTGCTGGTACTAAAATTAGGCATTGCTGATTTGAGTTAACATGTGATTTTTGCTCATCACATTGGCTGCTTTTGATTTGAGTTATGCTATATATGAAAGCATGTATGCTATAGGAAATTTTATATGTGGGGGAAAACTCAATTTTGTTTTAGGACATCATTATTAAATGGCTCTGCTGATATTACCTTGTGAGAATGGTCCTTGGTTTTTAGCCTTTATATAGGTACACTGGAGCAGAGTTTTCAACATTATCGCTGGATCGCAGTCATCTCCTTAGGACCTTTGGAAACTTTTCAGGGAAGTACCGCTCCCCCTGCTCTTACTTTTAATTTTAATATTGTTACTACATTAGGAGGTGTCAAACTTAAAACTTGGGGGAAATCTAATTCACCTCATTATGTAGAAAATCATGGTGAATTAGAAAATCTAATTCACCAACTCAACTTTGAGACCCTGCTGCCCAGCACCTCCGCCATCGTCTTTGTCGCGTCCCAGCACCGGCGGCGGCACTCCACGATTAGCCGGAAAAACTTCTCCAATGCCGGCGTTCCACGATTCGCGTCGCCGTCTTCTCGCGCTCATCGTGGATCTGCCGCGCCGCCAGCTCCGCCAGCATCTACCATCTCTTCTCCAGTGGAAGTCTGCCCTGCTGCTGGCCGCGTTGTTCGCCGGAAAAACTCCTCCGGTGCCGTTCCACGATTCGCGTCGCCGTCTTCTCGCGCTCATCGTGGATCTGCCACGTCGCCAGCTCCGCCAGCCTCTACCATCTCTTCTCCAGTGGAAGTCCGCCCTGCTGCTGGCCGCCGCTCGCCGGGATTGTCCTCTTTCATCCTCGCCGATTCTTTACGTTTTTTCACGTGAATTTCGTTTTTTCACTTTTGTAGAAATCTCCATAGGTCCGAAAGTGAGAAAGAAGAAAATTCATGGTGAGTTTTTGGGGGTGAAAAAAGAAATTCACCTAAATTCCACTAAGTTTGACACCCCCTATTGAGTACAATGCAGAAAATAGGTGTGGGGGAGGGGATTGCTACATTTTTTTTTTTGGATTATGAAATTGCAGAATTTTGAAAAATATCCTTGTTTTGATCTCTACTATGCTGAAATATATTTAATTTTTGGAAGAGAAAAAGAAAAAAATAATAATTTGGATACATGTGCTTGAAATTGATTGGTTTAGCTACTTTCTTGAGGAAGTGTAGTAACCAAACGAAAAAAAAATCTAGAAATTGTGAGACTTTGAGCTTATGACTGAAACATTCATATCAGTCTTGATTTCTTTCTTGACTGATATTCTTCAATGGTTTTGATTCTCTAGAACTTACCTTGATTCTTTTTGAGGTCACATTGATACATGCATGCATGAACATGATTAAGGCATTCTTTCTTAAGAAACGTCTGGGCCAAAAAGCCTACGATATTATTTTCCGTTGTTGGCCCCCTTGAGCTAAATTGACTTCTCTTTCATATGAGCTACACTACAAGCCAAAATCTGAAAAACAAAGTCTATACGCAGATTGAACCTAGTAGAGTTTTATTCATCTTTAATGTTGGTGTAAGTATACAAATTTGCAAGTGTAGGGGTATTAAAGCTCTTGGAATGGATGCTTTGAAAAGAGTCAAATATGCCTCATGTGGGAAAAAAGAGAAGAGCTGGAAGTAAAAGAAGGAAACAAAGGATGTAAAGAAAGAAAAAGAAAGAAAAGAAAATAAAGAGATTCACAAGAATGAAAGGGGAAAATCTGTGACCAAGAATGATTGTTATGTGAAGTATTCTTCTTTATATTTATGGAATTTCCGTGGGACATTCTACTAATGGAATAGTCCATGTTTACTGAAGTCATGTTCATAACGTGTTTCGAGAAACAGTTTCAACGTCTAATGTTGAAAACTTATTAGTTGATGAATTATTGTTTTGCTACTTTTGATGGCTTATGAGTCACTATACCAAATATTTCCTGATCCTAGCCTCTTTACAACCCTGAAAAGACCTTATGATTCATGTCTGTGTGATCTAAGTGGTGAAGAAATAGAAGATAGAATTTGAGTGACAAATTACACTTGAAATACATGAGAGTGAGTGACTATCCTTGTGAGCTCCAAGTTTGGTTACTCCATCTTTTTTAGGTGGTTTGCTTGCTAATTGATTTTAATTGCATAGATAACTTTTATTGATGGTGAATTGTTTTACTAATTCCATACATATATTTCAATTTGGGAAGTTTAAGAATCAATTGCGAAAATCAGTTTACTCGAGGACAAACAAAAGTTTGGTGTGGGGGAATTTGATGGATGCAATTTTAACCATATATTTTGATATTAATTTACCTTGATAATTACTGAATTGGTGTTAAAATAATTAGATTTATTTCATTATTTGTTTTCAGGTTAATAAGTAGACAAAGATGAATTTGGGGCTAGAATTGAATTTTTCTAGACTTATAGGACTTCGAGCAAAGCTGTTGAGAGATGAGAAGAGGAAAACTTGCGAACAAAGAAACAAGAGATGTTGGTACACAAGGATGCCTCCTACTGTGCTTAATCACGTTGATGGCCCTGAAGACAAGTTTGATGAAGCAAAACTCTTTAAGTGGTCAACTAGGAATTCAACTCCTTTAGGGATTAGGTTAAATTGTCATATATATAGCTTGTTCCATGAGAATATGCCGGGGGACTTGAGGCCAGACTTAGAGGCCGACCCTTTGGCCAGTTTACTTGAGTTTGTTATTTCTTCTCATATTGTTTTCTAGGTTTAGTTTTTGGTCTAGTACAGGGAAGATTTCCATCTCCAAACTTTTTGAGTTGTGAGAATTAATTTTGTACTTTAACTTTCTTTAATTTCAAGTATTTGTTTCTTCCTCGTTCTTAATATTGCAATTGATTGGTTCACGCTTGTTGTAAATTTGCTTTAATTCTTTTAGCCGCTTGTGTGAAAGAATATATTAGAAGCAAGTGGATTAATTGAAATTTCGTAAATTTCTTGTTAATTCATAGGAAGAAATAGGGCAGATTAAATCATACTAGCTTTTCTAGATGGTTATCTGAAATAAAATAATTCGATCATCATTCTTCATGCTAATTCTGAGGTTAAATGAAAATTGCTTTTCAAGGTTTGTTATCTCGGGATTAAGGAATTAATTAGACACTTGTTCTGGTTAGTATACATATGAATTCTTGGTGTCTTTTTATTGGTGTAAGAAGAATCCAATTTATTTACTTGAATTGAAGAAATATTTATTTCGATGATCAACCGGATGTTTGGAGTGGAATATTAACCCTGGACCGACAATTGTTAGCATAGATTTAACTTTTGCAGTTAATTTAGTTTAGTACTTGATTCCAACACCCATTTTTACTTTTATTGTTCCAAATTCAGATTTAATAATTTGACTAAGCTCTGTGGGTTCGACCCTACTCTCCATTGTCTACAGTTATTCGTTGCAGGAGTAGAGATTTAATTTTGGTGGATTCGACACCCACCAAGGAGTTACAGAGGAACAAATAAAGTTGAGGGCATTTCCATTCTCTCTAGTGGACAAGGCAAAAGATTGGCTATACTACCTCCCTTTTGGATCAATCCGGACTTGGAATGACTTGAAGATGACTTTCTTTGAGAAGTTCTTTCCAGCTGCAAGAGCTAGAACTATCAAGAAAGAAATCAGCGAGATTCATCAGTACACTGGAGAGAGTCTGTATGAGTGTTGGGAGCGTTTTAACCAACTATGTGCTAGCTGCCCAAACCACCAGATTTCTGATAAGCTATTGTTGCAATATTTCTACGAGGGGCTATTATGCATGGATTGAAACATGTTGGATGCTACAAGTGGAGGAGCACTTGTTGAAAAGACTCCTAAAGAGGCGAAAGGCTTGATTTCTAAAATGGCAGCCAATTCACAACAATTCCGAACAAGAGTGGAGCATACACCAAAGAAAGATAATGAGGTGACTACTTTCAATTTGGAATCTCAAATTTCTGAGCTAACCTCTCTTGTTGGACAAGTTGCCTTAGGATGGGTGCAAAATCCAAGAGTTTGTGGGATTTGTGCAATTCCAGGACATCTTACAGATTCTTGTCCACAACTCCAGGAGGAATCAACACCTCAAGTAAGTGTTGCAAGTGGGTTTGTGAACCAACCATGGAAATATGATCCGTACTCAAATCAATACAACCCTGGTTGTAGAGATCATCCAAATTTTCGATATGGACAGCCCAACAATCAGCCCCAACATCAATCTTTTGGGTTCAATAGGCAAACTCTTCCTCAACAAAATCAAGGACAGAACTCAAATATGACTTTAGAAGATTTTGTGAAAGCCTTAGCAACCAACACTCAGATGTTTCAACAAGAAACAATGGCTAGCATCAAGGAGCTGGGGAATCAGATTTCACCATTAGCAGCTTCGGTAGGAAGAATGGAAGCTGAAAAGGGGAGATTGCCATCACAATCTGAAGTTAATCCAAGAGAAAATGCAAGTGCCATGACTCTTAGGAGCGGAAAAGAGGTGCAGCCTTCCACCCCTGAAATAGCAGCACCCAAAGCAGAGGACAAGGAGAGCAAAATTCCAGCAACTATGGGTGAAGAGACTAGTGAAAAGCCTGCTATCTAGAAGACAAATATCATTATTAAACCTACTTTTCCCGGAAGATTGGGAAAAATAGCAAAGGAAGAGTCCGGGAAAGAGATTTTAGAGACTTTTCGGAAGGTTGAAGTCAACATACCTTTGTTGGATGCAATAAAGCATGTTCCCAAGTATGCAAAATTTATCAAAAAGCTGTGCATCAACAAAAAGAAGCTGAAATCAAATGAGAAGATAATGGTAGGTGAGAATGTTTATGCAATTATCTAGAAGAAATTGCCTCCAAAATGCAAGGATCCAGGTATGTTTACTATACCCTGTATTATAGGCAATAATAAAGTAGAAAAGACCATACTTGATTTTGGGGTATCAATAAATGTCATGCCAATCTCAGTTTATAATTCTTTGAATTTAGGACCTATGAAAGAAACGAAGATCATAATTCAGCTTGCTGATAGGTCCAACTCATACCCGGAGGAGATTGTTGAGGATGTTTTAGTTAGAGTAAATGAGCTTATTTTTCCGGTGGATTTTTATGTCATTGACATGGATGATAAATTTGCTTCTAAATTACCTCACATTTTGTTAGGAAGACCTTTTTTGAAAACTGCCAGAACTAAAATTGATGTGCATAAGGGGACTTTATCTTTAGAATTTGATGGTGAAGTTGTAACTTTTAATATTTTTGATACCATGAAATATCCTAACGATTCAGAGTCTCTTTATGCTGTTGATATTATTGAGCTAAGTGTGCAGGATTGTTTTGAGAGAAATTTTGCCAATGATGAGTTGAATTTTGTGATAACACATAGCCTGACGGAAAAGGATGCAAGGGAAGAAACGAAAGAGGAGATGAGAAAAGCAATCGTGTACCTACATTCTTTGCTTGAAATGCCAAACAGGTTAATTGATTCTACCTTTCCTATTGATGCATACAAAAGGGCGTCACTTTTTAGCACAAATTTTATATTTATAACTACCCTTTTTAAGCCCTCAAGCGTAAGGATCGCAACAATATAGGGATTAGTGAGAAAGGGTGTCGAACCCAAGGGAAAAGAGCGTTAGTCGGCTTAATTGACTAAGTGGAACTAAATTGCTTGATGAAAAGGAAGTTGGGCAGTAAACCAAGTGTAACAAGTGTGAAAAATTATACTGTGAATGAAACTTAAACTAACCTTAAACGCAAGGCACTAATACAAAGAGAACTTAGAATGCAAGCAACAACAAAAATAACGGATTTAAGGCTAATAAAGACAAGTATCTCCCGGGGTTTGCTTGGGTACAAGAGGGTTCCTACAAATTCAAGCAGTGATTTAGAGGTGAGTTACTACAACTAACTTGTTTCTATCTCTAGCAAACAAGTCAATCTCTTAAACATGCTAACCTAGTCATTCTCATGATCTAGCACTAACACCTAAGGCATTACAGCCCCTAACCTAACCACCAACCAACTCCTAGAGGTCATCTCTAACCAAAAGCAAGTCAATCAATTGATTCCCACAAGGCAAAGTTCATTCAAATCCCTCTAGGGCATTTTAACAAACACTTGGTGAAGTTTGTTTGAATGTGGCCACAAACAAACATACCAATGATAAATAACGATCAAGAATCAACACCTAAACCATAAGATGCTAGGAAATTCGTAGGTACACTCCCAAGCAAGCAAACCCCAAGAGAAACGAGTGTACTCACTCAAACACAAGTTGTAAATAAAAGACAGCAAACAAAGAACAATAAATGATAAGTAAAGAGAGGGGAAGAAGTGGAATAAACTCTATTAAGGATGATCTTCAATGAGTCCTCATCAATGCCCTCAACCCCAGCAAGGAGGAAAGCACAAAACCCTAGGAGAGAATGATGGTTGCTGCTACTATGACTCCAATCCCGAAATTGATCTACTAGCTACCTAAAACTTACCATATTTGAGTTATTTTACACATGTTAGATGTGAAGAGAGCCCCTAAATCAATGGTACATCATAACATGGTAAACTAAGGGTAAACATGTCCAAAAAATAGGTACAAAATGGATGGAATCAAGTCTGATTCTAGTTTGCCTCATTAAATGACGTGGACAAAAGGAGGATGCTCTGGGTTGCGCTGGGAGGATGCTCTGGTGGGTGCGCTGGTACTGTTCACAGCAGCAAAAACTTGGTGGAAGACTTTCTTCCCGTTCGCCATGTCAGGTCCTTTCGCGAGGTTCTCCACACTTCATCTCCACTCCTCAAGTGTGCGCCTGCAAACAAATAGTCACATCGAATAAAACGCACACATAATGAAGAAATATGCTCAAATAAGTGATGAATTTGACTTAGAACACCATGGAAATGTGATATGTGTGTGCCACACATCACACCCCCAAACTCAAAATGTTGCTAGTCTCTAGCAACACAAGCATCTAGGAAACTAAAGACTCAAGGACTCCTACTCTAGCCACCTACATATTTACAAAAACATTTGGTGTAGGCAAGAAATGGAATCAAAGCTACTCATGCACCTAAGAATAACAACTCAACAAAGCTTGAGTGCTCCTAAAGAAAGACCTATGTCTTGTGTAGTGAACAAGTGAACGACTTGTGAGAAGTTACAATAAAGATCGCAAGATACAAAAGTTGGGGTAAGTTGGTCATTCGAGCATTTAATACTTCCTAAAGAGAACGTAGACTCCAAGTTTAATGCATACCAATGAGAAACTAGATTTAGCAAGTGAATGTGGAATGCCCATTGCTCACACCTTATTCATCAACTCCCCTTTTTTTTGTTCACTTTTTTATTCTTCTACTTCCTTCTTCTTCTTTTTTATTATTATTATTATTTATTTTTATGTGTGAGGATGGTTTCCTAAATTCTTAAGATGAGCACTTGGAAGAGGGTCAAGAGGCCACGCAGTTACCGTCTACAACCACATGTCTAAAGAATCATTCCAACCGAACCTCCTTAAGATGTGCGATATCGCATACTTGTACTCCAAGCTTGCACTTGGAAGAGAGGCATTAAGCTATGCTACGGGTGCTCCTCTTCATGACAAAAGCGTCATTCCAAGTGTTGCCAAACATAGAGTGCAAATATTAGGCACCCACCTAGCATTTCCCATTCACAAGCTAGCTAAATCAAGCTTCACAACATATCATTAACCAAGGATTCCGGTTTTCTTTAAAGAAAATTTTCATGCTCCCGACCAACTTTAACCAAAACTCATATCATGCAATTCTAAAGTGTAACAATTCACAAAATATTCAACAAGACACTCAACAAGTAAGATCCGTCTATATTAGTACTCAAGCTAAGTACACACACACCCCATTCTATCATGGAATGCATGAACACTTATCATCTCCCACATACAACTTGCCTACAAGCTTTTTAGTCCCATGATTTTTTTCAAGGTGTTTCTGATTTTTTTTTGTGATTTTTGAAAATAAATAAATAAATTACAACCTTAAAAGAAAAAGAAAACTAGATGTTTGCAAGGTGTTTCAAGTCAAATACCACACAAGGTACTCTCTACCATCTCCCACATGAAACATATGCGTATACCCCCCAAACTCAAAATATGCAATGTCCTCATGGCATGAGAGGGAAAGGCAAAAGAGAGAGAGAACGGTAGGTCGTACCTGGGGGGCCAAGTAGGCCCCCTAATCCTGGGTGGAGGTGGTGAGACCGGCCTCAGTACCGGTCTTGGGGCGTGGCTGCCAACGGTAGGTAAGCAATGTCTCGGGGTGAGCGCCAGTGGTTAGTGGGGGCGAAAGGGATGCTCCCAAGGTGTGCCCCGCAGGAAGTGCGCGAATGGACCCTTGGAACTCAGCAAAGCGAGATAGAATGGCCGACTCGGCCTGCCGACGCCTATCCTCCTCCTCGAGGCGTCGAGTCTCAGACGCTCTGAGCCAAGTCTCAAGTGCCTCAATCCGCTCCTCATGTGCCCGATGGCGGTCAAAATTTGTTGCATCAACCACTTCAATTTTGGTACAAACAGTAGAAATCATCTCCTTGACGCGCGAGAGAAGTGTGTTGAATGTATAGCGGATGCTCTTTTTGGACGAAGCCCGACTCGGCATAATATCCTCTTCAAACTCCTCAGATACTTCTTCTTCATCGTCAGCTTCTCCTTGCTCCTCCTCCGCCAAAAGAATAGGCTCAGAACTCGTGGAGGTCCAATTTTTCCCTTTGCTCTGCTTGCGAGACTTTTGGTTGGTGGCCCGAGTATGCAACCGACGGGCTGTCCATGCTGCTTGCTGCTGATGAGCGGAAAAAGTCCAAGTATTCTGTGCTTTCCAAGTGGAGTCATCATCTTCATCAAGGACCCCCGCGGCATGGCACAACTCAGTGATGAGTTGAGGGAAAATGACATTGTAGTAGGCAGTGACAGCGGTCTCACAAATATGTCTCCAAATGAGATAACCAGTGTTGACCTTCTCGCCTGTTGCAATGCGCACCAAAGTGTCAACTCGGTCAAACTCATGAGGTCGGGTAGAAGGTTGCAAATTGGTATGAATAATCTTGTTCCATATGGCCAAATCACTGATAAGGAGATTAGGAGAGAGCAATCTCCGGTCTTTTCCGGACTTCCAATGGGGGGAAACACCCGCAGGCGAGATGAAGTGAGCAAATGGGGACAAATCATCGGTAATGAAGGGTTCTGTATCAGTCCCATACTGCTCAATTGCTAAATGTCGCTGAAGTGCAGCTGGGGAAAAATCCACTTTACGACCTCTGACTCTAACCACAGTGGGATCTACAATATTATCCTCAAGCATGGCTTGTAAATTAACATAAAACTCCGCCACCATACACCTGTTTGCTGATGGCGCCGGCCTTAAAAGTTGAGACCACCCAAGTTCTTCCATTCTAGTTTTCATGCGCACCAAGTTTTGGTGATCCAGATTGTACCCACGCTCTAAAATGACACCACGTTTCCCAATCCCACGGTTGAGCTCTATTGCATTGTCATCATAGTACCGTTTGAATTTTTTTGTGCATTTCTTGCGTTGAGGTGGTGGTGCAATCGGTGGAGAAATGGGTTGAGAGCGTTTTCGCGATTCCCCCTTCAAAGGATAAAAACAGCAGCATATTTAGGAGCAAGAGATGCTACGGAATAGCAACAGAAATTCACATTGGTGGCTATAGGTAAGAAGACAAAAAATTCCAACATTTCCAATCACTTGAAGCACAAATTTGACACTTTTACAACACGGAAGCAATACTCAATTGAAGCAAATTTGCAAGAGGATAATAATTTATGGAAGTGAATTTAAACAATTAACTTGAGAAAACATGAACTTGTGAACATAACATAAGCATTGGTGCGGTTTAATTCCTTATATCTCCCACCCTAGATGAGCAATTGATGTGAAACTTTAAACATAGGATCTAGGTGTTCAAAGAAGTGTTCCGCACAAAAGAAATCAACAAGAACATGATTGAATCAAGTACCATCATTGTAGACCCGAAATCAAGCTTTCTCTCTCTAGAAAATGAAGCAACTTGAAGAAATGGGCACATTTGCACCACAAACATGCTTCTAATCACCTACCCACTTACAATGTGACATGAATCAAGCGAGAAATGCATCAAACAAGCATAGGAATTCAAATCTCAAAATGTAGGTTTTAGCTCACAAAATTGAAATTCTGAGAATAAATTCGAAAGAGGGAGAGATGAGAGATTTACCTTTGCCATTTGAATGCAAATGTGACTAGAAATGAGTGGGGAGTGAGGAATTTGAGTGAAGTGTGTGAGTGTGAGCAACGAAGATGCAACAGAGAAGAAATGAAACGAGGGGCTGGTCCGGGTTACGCTAGGTTAAATGAGGGTGGGTCGGGGAGGGGTAAGGTTATCGGGTCAGGGGGGATAGGCTGGGGTGGGCTGGGGATTCGCTGGGGGGGTGAGCTGGGTGGGCTGGGGTTAGGCAGAATTCAGCCCAGGAGGTGCGCCGGGCTGGGCTGGGTTGGGCGGGAAGGGTGGGCTGGGGTGAGGGGCGTTCGGCAAGCAGGAGGTGCGCTGGGGGTAGGCTGGGGTGGGCTGGGTTAAGCGGGCTGGGATGGGCTCAATTAACCACCAAAAAATATTCAAAGTGTTCTTACCTTTAATCCACCTTACCAAAAATTGCCATGAACATATCTTCTCCATGAAATTCCAACTTCCACAAGCTTCATCCACCTGAAAAGTGTAACACACATTAAATCACCTATTTTTATTCAAACCTGAATTTAAAGAAACTAAATCACGAAATTTGAAAACATTGGGTTGCCTCCCAACAAGCGCTACATTTAACGCCCTTAGCTAGGCTCGGAGTGTGATCACATCACACTTATGGCATCCGCCATCTCCAGCTGTCCAACATGGAATTGCTCCTCTCCAAAGTAATGTTTCACCCTTTGTCCATTAACTTTGAAAGTCGAGTCATCTCTTGGATTTTTAAGCTCCACCGTTCCATATGGATGAACTTCGACAACCTCAAATGGGCCGGACCATCTTGACTTGAGTTTTCCCGGGAAAAGATTCAACTTGGAGTTGTAAAGCAAGACTTTTTCACCCGGCTTGAACTTCCTTCTCAAAATCTTCTTATCATGCCACCTCTTTGTTTTCTCTTTGTAAATCAGTGAATTGTTGTAAGCATCCAATCTAAGCTCCTCCAACTCATTTAATTGGAGCAATCTCTTGTCTTTTGCCTCTTTCCAATCATAATTGATAGCCTTGATCGCCCAATAAGACTTGTGGTCCAACTCCACCGGGAGATGACAAGCTTTTCCAAAAAGAACCCGGAATGGAGACATATCCAACGGAGTCTTGTATGCTGTCCGGTATGCCCAAAGAGCATCATCTAGCCTTTGAGACCAATCTTTTCGGTTAGCATTCACTGTTTTTTCCAAAATTTGCTTGATTTCCCGGTTTGACACTTCCGCTTGGCCATTGGTTTGAGGGTGATATGCCAAAGCCACTTTGTGCACCACTCCATTCTTGGCAAGAGTCTTTTGCATGGATTTGTTGATGAAGTGACTCCCTCCATCACTAATGAGAGCCTTTGGTACTCCAAATCTTGTGAATATGTTCCTATGCAAAAACCTCAAGACAACATTAGCATCACAAGTGGATGTGGCAATCGCCTCCACCCACTTAGAAACATAGTCAACCGCAAGTAAAATGTACATGTTACCACAAGAAGGAGGGAAGGGTCCCATGAAGTCAATGCCCCAAGTATCAAAGATTTCCACCTCTTGAATTGGCTTGAGAGGCATTTCATGCCTTTTTGAGATTCCTCCCATCCTTTGGCATCGATCGCAAGAATAAACAAAGGCATATGTGTCTTTTACCATAGAAGGCCAATAAAATCCGGCTTGATTGACTTTATATAAAGTCTTCCCGGGTCCATGATGACCTCCACATTCCAAAGCATGACATTGCCTAAGAATATCCAGCCCCTCTTGCTTGGTGACACATCTCCGCAACACTTTATCGGTGCACATACGGAACAAATAAGGCTCATCCCACCAATAATATTTGACATCCGAAAGAAATTTCTTCTTTTGTTGTCGTGTCAAAACATGAGGTAACACTCCACATGCCAAGAAGTTAGCAAAGTCGGCATACCAAGGAGAATCAACATCCTTCACCGCATAAAGGTGCTCGTCCGGATAACACTCTTGTATAGCTCTCTCTCCATTGTCTTGATGGACTTCAAGTCTTGACAAGTGGTCCGCGACCACATTTTCACTTCCTTTCTTGTCCTTGATTTCCAAATCAAATTCTTGAAGTAACAAAATCCATCGAATGAGCCTCGGTTTTGCCTCTTTCTTGGAGAATAAATACCGAATTGCCGCATGGTCGGTATGAACAAGCACCTTGGAACCCACAATATATGACCGAAACTTCTCCATTGCAAAGACTACCGCCAAGAGCTCTTTCTCGGTTGTGGTGTAATTTTGTTGAGCACCATCTAACACCTTGCTAGCATAATAAATAACCCGAAAGATCTTGTCTTTTCGCTGTCCAAGAGCTGCTCCTACGGCGAAATCACTAGCATCACACATAATTTCAAATGATTCATCCCAATTTGGAGCAACCACAACCGGAGCTTGAATGAGCTTCTCCTTCAACGTGTTAAAAGCTTCAAGACAACTCTCATCGAAGTCAAAAACAACATCTTTTTCCAACAAATTGCAAAGAGGCTTAGCAATTTTTGAGAAATCCTTGATAAATCTCCTATAGAATCCGGCATGACCCAAAAATCTTCAAATTCCCTTAACGTTTGTTGGAGGTGGGAGTTTCTCGATTGTTGCAATTTTTGCCTTGTCAACCTTCATTCCCTCGCACGAAACCTCATGTCCAAGCACTATGCCACCTTGCACCATAAAGTGGCATTTCTCCCAATTCAAAGCAAGGTTGGTTTCTTCACATCTTTTCAACACATTCTCAAGATTCATCAAACACACATCAAATGAGCTCCCATACACCGAAAAATCATCCATGAAGACCTCCATACACTTTTCCACCAAATCCTCGAAAATAGCCATCATACATCTTTGAAATGTCGCGGGTGCATTGCACAAACCGAATGGCATCCTCCGGAAAGCATAAGTACCCCAAGGGCTGGTGAAAGTGGTCTTGTGTTGGTCCTCCGGGGCTATAGCAATCTGATTATATCCCGAATATCCATCTAGAAAGCAATAGAACTCTTGTCCCGCGAGTCTATCAAGGATTTGATCAATAAAGGGCAGCGGGAAGTGATCCTTTCTTGTTGCCTTGTTTAACTTCCGAAAGTCATAGACAACCCTCCATTTAGTCACCAAACGGGTTGCAATCCAATCCAACACCTCATTTTGAACAACCGTAATGCCACCCTTTTTTGGCACTACATGAACCGGGCTCACCCATTCACTATCGGAGATTGGGTAAATAATTCCAGCATCAAGCAACTTCAGAATTTCCGCTTTTACCACCTCTTTCATGTTCGGGTTAAGCCTCCTTTGTGCGTCTACATGAGGCTTATAGTCGGGCTCCATCAAAATCTTGTGCATACATATTTTCGGTGAGATTCCCTTAATATCTCGAATCGACCAAGCTATAGCCCCTTTATGATCTTTCAAAACTCTCATCAATTTCTCTTCTTGAAGGGATGACATTGTAGAGGAGATAATGACCGGTTTTTCTTCTCCTTCACCGAGAAACACATACTTCATCCCTTTAGGTAAAGGCTTCAACTCTTGTTTCTCTTCTTTCTCTTCACAGCTCATCAAGTCTAGAATATCCATACCACGGCGTTCCAACTTCTCCTTTTCAAGAGCATTGAAAGTCTCAATAATGTTGGCCATCTCAAGATCTCCATCATTAATATCCTTGAGGACCAAAGAACGCTCTACCGGGTCTCTTGTAAGAAATAGGTCCTTAACTTCTTCCACACATTTCTCAATCACATCCACCATATAACAAGGGGAAACATCTTCAATTGGTGCTTTCATTGCGTGTACGAGGTTAAAAGACAGCTCTTGCTCATTTGCTCTTATCGTGAGAACTCCCTTCTCAACATCGATCAAGGTTCGAGCAGTTGCCAGAAACGGCCTTCCAAGTATAATAGGCATTCTAGCATCTTCCTCCATATCCAAAATCACAAAATCAGCCGGGAAGTAAAATTCTCCAACCTTCACAAGCACATCTTCTAAAATGCCTCTAGGGAAAGTGAGTGATCGGTCGACCAATTGCAAGCAAATTGATGAAGGCTTCACTTCTCCAAGTCCGAGCTTCTTACAAACTGATAATGGCATGAGATTTATACTTGCTCCAAGATCACAAAGAGCCTTGTCACAATGAAATGGTCCAATATCACACGGTAAAGTGAAACTACCGGAGTCCTTCAATTTTTGTGGCAATTTCCTTTGAATAATCGCACTAGCCTCCTCTTCCACCATAATCAACTCATTATCAAGGAACCTTCTCTTCTTGTTGATGATCTCCTTCAAGAATTTCGCATACTTAGGCATTTGGTTGATTGCCTCAAGAAATGGTAAATTGATCTCCAATCTTTTGAAAGTTTCCATAAACTTGGAAAATTGAGCATCCTCCTTTTTCTTTGCAAATCTCTTCGGAAAAGGTAAAGAGGCTTGGACTTGCGCATTAGAAAGGTCATCCCCCTTGTTGTTTTGGGGTGCCACCCTCTCCTTTTGAATAGGAGTGTCCTCACTCTTTGAATCTTCCTCTTGGCTAGGTGTGACTTTAGTAGACTCGGGAGTCAAGTGCTCATCTTCTGTAGGAGGCTCTCTTGGTTGTGTCACATATACATTCCCACTTCGCAAATGGACAGCTTTGCAAGTCTCATTAGGATTCACCTCCGTGTCACCTGGAAACTTGCCTTTGTTCATGTATCGCACCGAATTTGCAAGTTGTGCAACTTGAGTCTCCAAATTGTGAATAGATGCTCTTGTATTTGCATTCTCCCCATCAATCTTTTTGTCCATCTCAATGAACCTATTGGTAGTGGTTATGTTTGCATTCCTCATTTCTTGCACCAAGGCTTCCATTGATGCTTGCATTTTAACCAATGGGTCATTAGCTTGTGAAGTTTCCGCTTGTGGCTGAACCTGGGCCCTTTGATTTCCATAGATTTGTCCAGAATATGGCCTTGACTTGTTATAAAAATTCCCACCTTGCCGTTGTTGGTAATTGTTTTGGTTGGCACGGTAGTCAACAAAGTTGCAATCATCGGGTTCTTCTATGTCCTCCGTGTACAAGGCTTGTTTAACATGGCTGCCCCTCTCTTGATTTTTGAGTACTCTTCCCATCATAGAAGCTAAAGCGGATATTTGAGCTTGAACTGATGTTTCCTTATCCACTTCATACAATCCTCTCCGTTGTTGGGAAGAGCGGTGATCATCCCTACCTCGGTGCTCCTCACTTAACTCTAAAAGGTCCAAGAGGTCCCAAGCCTCATCCATACTCTTGCGCATGAACCATCCACCCGCTGTAGCATTGAGATGTTGTTGTGATTTCCCCGATAAACCTTCAAAGAAGAGGTAAACTTGGTGATCCCTTGTAAGGCCCGCTTGAGGACACCTCTTGTTAAGGTCCTTGAACCTTGTCCATGCTTGAGCTATGCTTTCATCCGCTTCTTCTCTAAATCGAAATATGTCATTCTTCAATTCAAATGCCCTTTGAGGTGGGAAATATCTCTTCAAGAAAGCTCCTTTAAGATCATCCCATGTTCTGATTTTTGTAGGATCCAACCCACGGTACCACTTCTTAGCATTCCCATCCAAAGAGAAAGGAAAGAGACGCATCCTCTTTGAAACTTCAGTCATTCCTCTTAGATCCAAAGTGTCACAAATAGTGATGAATTGAGCTAGATGCTCATTAGGATCCTCATCGTTGTGCCCACTAAAAGAATGCTTCTCCACATAAGTGAGCACATGTCCCGGTATGGCATAGTCACCTTGGACAGCCGGTGGTCGGATCATTCTTTCGTTGTCCTCCATGAACCGTGGACCATACATTTCAGCAAGGGGAACTCCTCTTCCATTAGGCCCATTTCTTCCATTTCGGCCATTGTTCCCATCTTCACCATTTCGGGCATTTTGGTTGTTGTCTTGCCGTTGGTTGTTGACATTGTTGTGCTCCTCATCATGCTCATCTCCATTGTTGAGATTAATGCGGGGTGGAACTACACCCGCCATATTAACCGAAGAAGATGAAGAGTTAGGACTCTCTTGATGATGCTTGCCTTGTATCCTCAAACTACGCAAAGTCTTCTCAATTTCTGGGTCAATAGCAACTAGAGGCTTTTGGGAGCTTCTAGTCATGCACCAAGAAAAATCCTACAGCTGTAACAAGCACACAAAAAATACGTAAATAAAACTATTCTAGCTAATATAAGCAATAACACACACTAAGCACAATAAGCCAACAAACATGCACTCAATTCCCCAGCAACGGCGCCAAAAACTTTGATGCATACAAAGGGTGTCACTTTTTAGCACAAGTTTTATATTTATAACTACCCTTTTTAAGCCCTCAAGCGCAAGGATCGCAACAATATAGGGATTAGTGAGAAAGGGTGTCGAACCCAAGGGAAAAGAGCGTTAGTCGGCTTAATTGACTAGGTGGAACTAAATTGCTTAATGAAAAGGAAGTTGGGCAGTAAACCAAGTGTAACAAGTGTGAAAAATTATACTGTGAATGAAACTTAAACTAACCTTAAACGCAAGGCACTAATACAAAGAGAACTTAGAATGCAAGCAACAACAAAAATAACGGATTTAAGGCTAATAAAGACAAGTATCTCCCGGGGTTTGCTTGGGTACAAGAGGGTTCCTACAAATTCCAGCAGTGATTTAGAGGTGAGTTACTACAACTAACTTGTTTCTATCTCTAGCAAACAAGCCAATCTCTTAAACATGCTAACCTAGTCATTCTCATGATCTAGCACTAACACCTAAGGCATTACAGCCCCTAACCTAACCACCAACCAACTCCTAGAGGTCATCTCTAACCAAAAGCAAGTCAATCAATTGATTCCCACAAGTCAAAGTTCATTCAAATCCCTCTAGGGCATTTTAACAAACACTTGGTGAAGTATGTGTGAATGTGGCCACAAACAAACATACCAATGATAAATAACGATCAAGAATCAACACCTAAACCATAAGATGCTAGGAAATTCGTAGGTACACCCCAAGCAAGCAACCCCAAGAGAAATGAGTGTTACTCACTCAAACACATGTTGTAAATAAAAGACAGCAAACAAAGAACAATAAATGATAAGTAAAGAGAGGGGAAGAAGTGGAATAAACTCTATTAAGGATGATCTTCAATGAGTCCTCATCAATGCCCTCAACCCCAGCAAGGAGGAAAGCACAAAACCCTAGGAGAGAATGATGGTTGCTGCTACTATGACTCCAATCCCGAAATTGATCTACTAGCTACCTAAAACTTACCCTATTTGAGTTATTTTACACATGTTAGATGTCGTCGGATAAAGAAACCGACGAGGAACCCAAGTCTAGATCCAAAAGCTGCTAAACCCTCAAAATAGCTAACCGAACAGCCTGGCGGAAAACCTACCCCGCCGACCCGAGAATCCTTATCTCTGAAAAATATTAAGTAAGGGGTGTGAGTTTTCCTTAAAGGAAAACCAGAAGAAGAGCTTAGGCGGTAGTAACGATGTTCTTCCGACAAACTGCAAAGACAGATCGAACAGATATACATACGAGATAGCAATATACGAAACGAGTAAGGTATGATGTGTGCACAACATCCGAATGTAAACGGATCATGGCTAGATCTTCCCCGACCATGGCTAGATCTTCCCCGGTCCCAACCGGCGACCGACATTCGCCATGCGTCGGCATTCGCCATGCACCCAGCAAACCCCATATGTCACAGACCATGGCTAGGTCTTCCCCGACCATGGCTAGATCTTCCCGGACGCACGGCATTCGCCATGCGTCGGCATTCGCCATGCATCCAACAAACATCATAAATCACGGACCATGGCTAGATCTTCCCCGGACGCACCGGCATTCGCCATGCGTCGGCATTCGCCATGCATCCAACAAACATCATAAATCACGGACCATGGCTAGATCTTCCCCGGTCCAACCGGCATTCGCCATGCGTCCACACACACGAAACGAGAACCTGCGCACCGATGCTCCTACTGCGCACCGATACTCCTACCATGGGACTAGCCTTGGGGCTCCACAATCCCGATCTAAGACCGAAGTCAGAGACCGACGCCCAAGACTTGCCTCAACCATCCTACATTACGATAACATAGGTAGGTCGAACCCTTACCTCGAATTGGAAGCAACCGCAACCGTAGAGGGTAGCAGCCAAGCACCACACACCAAACTTCTTCCTTATGCAACCTCAAACCTTGCTTCACATAACACCTAAACAATTCACACACTTTCCACATTACACTTTTATTCAACACATCAATATCCATTGACAATTGGACCTCACTCCAAGACTTAAAGTTGCTCAAATTCATTGCCTAAACATGCTTGAAACCTTAAACCACACAAAACACATGCTTTTACTTTCCACCAAAAATCCGGATGAACTTTGTCTTAGGTATATAATCGGAGCATATTTGGACAATGTTCCAATTATCAATATTGCTCTAAACATACCCAATAGCAACAATTTGGATTGAATTCAACAATACAACACACTTCAATTCTCCACCATAAAACCTATGAGTTTTCTCTTAGCTCATAGATTAACCCATAATTGGACCTTTTACCAAGTATTAATGTTGTTCCAAAACTACCCAACAACACTAATTTGAGGTCAATTTAACAAACCCCAAAATTCGTTCATCCTAGCTCAAGAACCCTAATTCGAATTTCCTTCAATTCATGCTCAATTCGTGTTGTAAAATGTGTTTCTACCTCTAATCCAACATAGAAACACTACTACTAACTCAATTGCATCAGAAAATCACGAAAATACAAACCTCACAATTTGGGAAATTCCCCAAATTCATCCACCAAGTGTTGTTGGAGCGAATCCTTTGTTAATTCGTTGTTCTTGAAGTGATTCCCGCACGAATCCTTCGTTTCCACGCACCAAGGAGTCCAAAATCACTTGGATAGGAGCAAAACCGAATTGGGAGAGAGTTTGACGTATTTTCGGAGCTGAGAACGCGAAAATGAAGTTGAAACCGAGCTGCTCGACTTAAATAGCCGAGCCAGGCGATCGCGCACAGCCTTGCGCACAGGCTTGTGCGCAGCGCACAGCCTTGCGCACAGATTGTGCGCGGCGCCTGACCTTGCGCCTGGTGTGCACGAGCTTGAATAAGCCTGCTGAGCTTGCGCCGCAGTTGTGCACAAGTTGTGCACGAGCTTGTGCGCAGCGCGAAGCTTGCGCACAGATTGTGCACAAGTTGTGCACAGGCTTGTGCGCAGCGCACAGGCTTGCGCACAGGTTGTGCACAAGCCCCTCAAAATAGAATTGGGTTGGGCAGCAGCAGGGCAGACACGCAGAACCGTTTCCTCGTCCGGGCGATCGCCTGGACCCAAAACTCACAAAATTCAGCCTCCAACAAGACTTAACCCAAAACCATTCCACTCCCAACACAACAATCAACAACAACAACAACTAACAAACTCCTCAAATTACAAATTTAAACATACCTCCAGAACTCCAGTCACCGGAGGCTGTTGCCGGAAAAGGTGGGGTGTAACATCCTCCCCCCCTTAAGACTCTTGGTCCTCCAAGAGCTCCTTAAGCGTTGGTACTCCTGAGGGTAGCGTTCGATCATATCTTTCTCCGTCTCCCAGGTTGCCTCCTTGTCAGAATGGTGCGACCATTGCACCTTCACCATGGGAATTAACTTGCTCCTCAATTTGCGAGTATCCCTCGCCAACAAAGCAATTGGCACTTCCTTATAAGACAAGTCAGGTTCCAATTGCACTTCCTCAACTGGAATCGTTTGCGTCGGATCCATGACACACTTTTTCAGCATGCTCACGTGAAACACATTATGCACAGCTGACAAGCTCTCCGGTAGTGCTAAGCGATAAGCCACCTTTCCAATCCTTTCTAAAATATCGAATGGGCCAATATACCTCGGAGCTAACTTCCCTTTCCGACCAAATCTCATTATTCCCTTCATTGGTGCCACCTTCAACCACACTTTGTCGCCAACTTCAAACTCTAAGTCGCGACGCCTTACATTCACATAAGCCGTGGTTCTATCATTTGCCGCTTTCAATCTTGCCTGAATTGTTTTGATCTTTTCGTGGTCTCTTCAATCAATTCCGGACCAAGTTCAACCTTATCGGCGGTTCGGACCAACGGTGAGGTGTCATACACCTCCGTCCATAAAGAGCCTCGTAAGGTGCCATCTTGATTGTACTCGATAACTATTGTTATACGAAAACTCTATGAGCGGTAGATGTTGATCCCAATCACCTCCGAAATCAATCGCACGGCTCCTCGGCATGTCCTCAAGTACTGTATCACCCTCTCGGATTGCCCATCAGTTTGTGGGTGATACGCGGTACTAAGGTGCAACCGGTACCGAAAGCTCGATGGAAAGCATTCGAGAAATGGGCTGTAAATCTTGGATCCCGATGCGAAACTATAGAATCCGGTACACCGTGCAACGCCGCGATCTCTTTGATGTAGAGTCGTGCTAACTTGTCCAACGGGTCGGTGACCTTAATGGGCAAGAAATGCGCACACTTAGTCAACCGGTCCACAATTACCCAAATGGCATCATGACGTGCTCGTAGTGGGTAATCCGGTAAGAAAATCCATAGTCACGTTTCCCCACTTACGAACTGGGATAGGTAACGTCTGAAGTGTGCCCGCGGGCTTCTGATGTTCAACCTTCACCTGTTGGCAAGTGGTACACTTTGCCACACACTCTGCAATATGCCTTCTCATACCTGGCCACCAGAAGTGTGACCTCAAATCGTGATACATCTTTTCACCGCCCGGATGAAAACTTAAAGCTGTTATTATGAGCTTGATCCAAAATCTCATCTCTAAGAGCCACATCATTCGGCACGTACAAACGCCCTTTGAAGTATAGCAATCCTTGCCTATACTCAAAGAATGGACGCATTGCTCCTTTAGCTTCTCCGAAACCTGCTTCAAACTACGATCTCTCATCTGAAATTCTCGGATCTGTCGATCCAAGAAGACTGAACTCTCAACACAAATATCTGCTCCTGCTCTTGTAGCGCCAACGGTGCCACAAGGCGATCAGTCCGTAAGCTCTGTTCGGTTTCCGGGTTCTCCACCTCTAACTATCCCGGTGTATGCCCTACTCAAGGCATCTGCCACCGTATTCCCTTTACTGCGGTGTACTCGATACTACGGTCATAATCTTTCATGTACTCGAGCCACCTTCTTTGGCGCATATTCAGATCATACTGCGTGAACAAGTACTTCAAGCTCTTATGATCAGTAAAGATTTGAAATTTGTTTCCCAACAAATAATGCCGCCATTGCTTGAGTGCATACATAACCGCAGCAAGCTCCAAATCATGAGTGGGATAGTTTTCCTCATGTGGTCGCAATGGCTGTCGCGACCCATAAGCAATTACCTGCTGGTTTTGCATAAGCACACACCCAGGACACTGTTCGTGAGGCATCGGTATAAATGACATAAGGCTGAGGCAGGTCGGAGTAGAACCAGAATCGGTGCTGTGTCGGTCTACACTTGAGCTCTTGAAAGCTCTTCTCACATTCATCCGACCATACAAACGCCTTACCCTTCTTTGTCGGTTGAGTGAGTGGAGAGGCAAGAACCGAGAAGGCTGAGTGCAGAACTTACGGTAGTAACCAGCTAACCCGAGAAAACTACGGATATCCTTTACTTGATCGGGGTTGCCTCCACTCTTGAAGCAGACTTGATCTTCTCGGTCGACGAAATTCCGTTCTCATTGATGATATGCCCGAGAAATGCTATCTCACGCAACCAGAAATCACACTTCGAAAACTTTGCATACAGCTGGTTGTTAGACAAAGTTTCCAAAGCAATTCTCAAGTGCTCTTGATGTGTGTCCTCATCCAGAGAATAGATGAGTATATCATCAATGAAGACAACAATAAAATCGTCCAAGTAGGGCGGAAAACCTCATTCATCAAATTCATGAAAGCTGCCGGGGCATTTGTCAGCCCAAAAGGCATGACGAGTGTACTCATAGTGACCATAACGCGTGCGGCGATTTCGGAATGTCTTCTTCTTTCACACGCATTTGGAAATAACCCGATCGGAGATCAATCTTTGAGAACACTTTAGCTCCTCGGAGCTGGTCGAACAGATCGTCAATCCGTGGTAACGGATATTTGTTCTTATTGTCACCGCATTCAACCTTACGTAATCAATACGAGTCTAAGCGTTCCATCCTTCTTCTTAACAAATAACAGGGCTCCCCACGGTGATCTGCTTGGTCGGATAAACCCCTTGTCCAACAACTCATCCAACTGCTTCTTCAATTCTTTCATCTCCACTATCGGCATGCGATACGGAGGAATGGAGATAGGTGTAGCTCCGGTCTGCAACACTATCTCAAAAATCACCTCCCGCTCGCGTGGCATACCAGGTAACTCTACAGGAAACACCTGCGGAAAGTATCTAACAATCGGAATTTTATCAAGTTCCATCCGGCGTACTGCATCATTGAGTCCAAAGTACTCGCCTTCATCCGTCACGGGTAACTTCTCCATTACACGAAGCTCCATGCTATTCTGAACAATCTCTACGTCGAGGGGGAACAAGTGGTAATACTTGATCCGACACCACCAACCGCCGCTGCGCACAATCTATCCGTATGGAATGCTCCGAGAGCCAATCCATACCAGAATCACATCATAATGTGACGTATCCAACACCAACAAATCAGAAGGAATCTGCCGCTCACCAACAGTTAACATGCAACCCTTGATAAGCTCATTCTGAGCAGAATCGACTCCCGGCATTCGTGCAGGAATACTTGAGGCAGATGAGTCACGGGAAGTTGCAAAGACTTTGCACATACGTGACACTATAGAAATCGAAGCACTGTGTCAAAAGAGCACGAACGGAAATACCATTCAGAAACACCATACCTGCTAGTGCTCCTTTCGAGCCGCATCACCACGCTCAATCTGGAACACTCGTCCCTGCCTTGCTGCTTTGGTGCGGCGGCGGCGGGGCCTCTTGTAGTGGCGGCCGCATCTGCGGTGGTCGGGGTCGTGGTCCAAACTGAGGAACACCACGCCCACGAGGAGCATAACTCTGAAACCCTTGTGGCCTTGCAACTCCCTGAGTTGCCATCTGAGGGCAATCCCTAATCATGTGGTCAGTAGACCCACATCTGAAACACATGCCTGACTCTTTATAACAAACCGAGCCGGTATGACTCGGTCACAAGTCAGCAGTACCAAGGCTCTGCTACCTTTGCCTTCCCTTTGCCCTTATCCTTGATCCAAGCCCACTAGAACTACCGCCGGTCTGTGGTGTCGTGCGAGTCCACCACGTCCGGATCCTCTAACTCCACCAATGACAATCCCCGTAGATCTCGGTGG
Source organism: Stellera chamaejasme (assembly GCA_024586325.1). Classification (NCBI taxonomy): domain Eukaryota; kingdom Viridiplantae; phylum Streptophyta; class Magnoliopsida; order Malvales; family Thymelaeaceae; genus Stellera; species Stellera chamaejasme. The sequence goes on along the minus strand of CM044981.1, from coordinate 48,946,112 downwards.
TGTGTCACCGAAGCTGTATCCAAGTCCTCATTCTCAATCTTGTGCTTTCGCATGACCTCATAGTACCTATCAATGTTCAACGGTGCCAAGTACTTCTGATGTCATGCTTCAACCCTCTCATGAATCTCTTTGCCTTGGCCTCCTCACTGGTGTTGTAATGAGGCACATAACGCACCAAGCGTTCAAACTCGTGCCCATACTCCATGCAGTCTTGCTTCCCCGAGTCAAGGTATCAAACTCCGATTGCCGCCTATACATTGCGGCATAACCAATCCACTTCTCATGGAACAAGTGGGAAAATTCATCCCACGTCATACCCGGGTCTCTCAGCGCTACGCACAAAGTCGGCCTTCCGAGTAGCCATAGTGGTCTCCCACCAATCATATGCCCGATCACGCAAATAAAAGGTAGCCAAAGACACCATCTCATTTGCCGGAAAACCAAGTCTGCCAAGCAACCGATCCATGTCCTTATACCACGTCTCCATGAATCCATTCCACCCTTGCCCGAGAAAGCGGGGTGGTTTGAATCGCTCAAACCGCTCCATCAAAGAAAGTTTATCGAGCTGGACGCACTATCAGATTTGAGACTCTGGGCTCTCGGTATCTCAACAACAGAATAGGGACTATCCCGCACTCTCACTCTACGGGGCTGTGGGTCGACTTCCGCACCTAGATTCAGATTCCCCTCTTACGTATCCACATGCTCTTGGTGCACATCATCCGCCTCAGCGTCCTCCTCATGAGCACGATAGCTAGGATCGGTCGATCCTACCGCAGAGGCTGAGAACTCATAACATGTGTACTTCCTTGCTCTTCAACTCTGTCCTGCCCACATGTTATTGAGCGATGCAGTCATTTGCCCCAACACTTGGGCCATCATTCGGATCGGGTATCACATGCGGCTGAACTGGTGCCGCTCTTCGCCGAGGTCTCCTCGACCTCTACCTCTTCCTCTATTCACATACGGAGCAGGATTTCCTCCTCTGCTTCATCATCCAACGCTCGAGTCCGTCAGTGTTGACCATTACTGAAATTCCAGAACATAAAGGGTTCACTTAACGGTTAGCATTACCTACGTTGGTAATCCTATCAGCTCTGTAGCATGAATGCAATGCATGATGCAAATCAATTCTCAAAATTACTTATACAAAACAATCCCTTAAAACCCGTGGTACTGCTTAGGAATAACACACTTCTCACTCGGCATCCACCGTCTGTTTTTAACGAGAGAGGTAATTTAAATTACCATCATGCACCTTACGGCATCTCATTCCCCTGGCACCTCTTATAGCACCCAGAGTCAATTACTGGTATCCTACGCAGTAACCACAGACAGTACCAAGTCACAAACTACCAGTACCAATGAAATCATCTCTTGGTTGTTCTCAAGTGCGCTTAGACAAACCGCCTACTGTTCCACTTACCATTCCAACATGGTTCTTGTGACGAGGTGGCCAGTCTCACCACACAACCATCTTGGAATCGATCGGTCGACCAGGGCTGTCAATCCTAACACACCCTCGACGCAACCAATTAACCATGCTCTGATACCAAATTGTCACCACCACCCCCGTCAGACACCTTCCGGACCCGGCGGGAAGCGGTCGCCGGCCGGTGGGCGGTGGTGAGCAAGGTGGGACCGGATAGCGCAGCTAATGTGAGAGTATTTCGCGGGCCTTTAACTAACCCGGATGGGTCCCTTTCTAACAACAGATCAAGTATGACAATTCATGCACGAAGCAGATCACAATAACGAAGCAATGGGCTCCGCCCATGATCGAATATCGAAGCGAGGATATCAAAATCAGATTATCAAAAGGAAGTCTGTTCTTTCACTACCGAGCAGAGGCTTCCACAGATCAACATACTCATTCAATCAATTCAGAGCGAAACGCATATATATATACATAACCATAATCAAACTTAGATGAATAGACAGATCTAATGATAACATGCTATCATAATACTACATGCCAACAGAGTATCATGCTACGAGCTATCTACAGGCTGAAGATGCAACCGTACAAGAGTCGGGCGTCGGATAAAGAAACCGACGAGGAACCCGAAGTCTAGATCCAAAAGCTGCTAAACCCTCAAAATAGCTAACCGAACAGCCTGGCGGAAAACCTACCCCGCTGACCCAGAATCCTTATCTCCTGAAAAATATTAAGTAAGGGGTGTGAGTTTTCCTTAAAGGAAAACCCAGTAAGAGCTTAGGCAGTAGTAACGATGTTCTTCCGACAAACCTGCAAAGACAGATCAGAACAGATATACATACGAGATAGCAATATACGAAACGAGTAAGGTATGATGTGTGCACAACATCCGAATGTAGCAGGTCATGGCTAGATCTTCCCGACCATGGCTAGATCTTCCCGGGCCTTGCGGCATTCGCCATGCGTCGGCATTCGCCATGCACCCAGCAAATCCCATATAATACGGACCAACGCTAGATCTTCCCCGACCATGGCTAGATCTTCCCCGGACGCCCGGCATTCGCCATGCGTCGGCATTCGCCATGCATCCAACAAACATCATAAATCACGGACCATGGCTAGATCTTCCCCGACCATGGCTAGATCTTCCCCGGACGCACCGGCATTCGCCATGCGTCGGCATTCGCCATGCATCCAACAAACATCATAAATCACGGACCATGGCTAGATCTTCCCCGGTCCAACCGGCATTCGCCATGCGTCCACACACAGAACAGAACCTGCGCACCGATGCTCCTACCTGCGCACCGATACTCCTACCATGGGACTAGCCTTGGGGCTCCACAATCCCGATCTAAGACCGAAGTCAGAGACCGACGCCCAAGACTTGCCTCAACCATCCTACATTACGATAACATAGGTAGGTCGAACCCTTACCTCGAATTGGAAGCAACCGCAACCGTAGAGGGTAGCAGCCAAGCACCACACACCAAACTTCTTCCTTATGCAACCTCAAACCTTGCTTCACATAACACCTAAACAATTCACACACTTTCCACATTACACTTTTATTCAACACATCAATATCCATTGACAATTGGACCTCACTCCAAGACTTAAAGTTGCTCAAATTCATTGCCTAAACATGCTTGAAACCTTAAACCACACAAAACACATGCTTTTACTTTCCACCAAAAATCCGGATGAACTTTGTCTTAGGTATATAATCGGAGCATATTTGGACAATGTTCCAATTATCAATATTGCTCTAAACATACCCAATAGCAACAATTTGGATTGAATTCAACAATACAACACACTTCAATTCTCCACCATAAAACCTATGAGTTTTCTCTTAGCTCATAGATTAACCCATAATTGGACCTTTTACCAAGTATTAATGTTGTTCCAAAACTACCCAACAACACTAATTTGAGGTCAATTTAACAATCCCCCAAAATTCGTTCATCCTAGCTCAAGAACCCTAATTCGAATTTCCTTCAATTCATGCTCAATTCGTGTTGTAAAATGTGTTTCTACCTCTAATCCAACATAGAAACACTACTACTAACTCAATTGCATCAGAAAATCACGAAAATACAAACCTCACAATTTGGGAAATTCCCAAATTCATCCACCAAGTGTTGTTGGAGCGAATCCTTTGTTAATTCGTTGTTCTTGAAGTGATTCCCTTACGAATCCTTCGTTTCCACGCACCAAGGAGTCCAAAATCACTTGGATAGGAGCAAAACCGAATTGGGAGAGAGTTTGGCGTATTTTCGGGGAGAACGCGAAAATGAAGTTGAAACCGAGTGCTCGACTTAAATAGCCGAGCAGGCGATCGCGCCTGACCTTGCGCACGAGCTTGTGCGCGCGCACAGCTGCGCGCAGGCTTGTGCGCGGCGCGCAACCTTGCGCACGAGCTTGTGCGCGGCGCACCTTGCGCCTGGTGTGCAGAGCTTGTGCGCAGCGCCTGAGCTTTGCCATTGTGCACAAGTTGTACTGAGCTTGTCTTGCTGCAGCTTGCGCGCATTGTGCACAAGTTGTGCACAGGCTTGTGCTTGTGCGCTTGAGCTTGCGCAGGTTGTGCACAAGCCCCTCAAAATAGAATTGGGTTGGGCGGCGGCAGGCGTACCACGCAGAACCGTTTCCTCGTCCGGGCGATCGCCTGGACCCAAAACTCACAAAATTCAGCCTCCAACAAGACTTAACCCAAAACCATTCCACTCCCAACACAACAATCAACAACAACAACAACTAACAAACTCCTCAAATTACAAATTTAAACATACCTCCAGAACTCCAGTCACCGGAGACTGTTGCCGGAAAAGGTGGGGTGTAACATTAGATGTCAAGAGAGCCCCTAAACCTATGGTACATCATAACATGGTAAACTAAGGGTAAACATGTCCAAAAAAATAGGTACAAAATGGATGGAATCAAGTCTGATTCGAGTTGGCCTCATTAAATGACGTGGACAAAAGGAGGATGCTCTGGGTTGCTCTGGGTTGCGCTGGGAGGATGCTCTGGGTTGCTCTGGGTTGCGTTGGGAGGATGCTCTGGTGGTGCGCTGGTACTGTTCACAGCAGCAAAAACTTGGTGGAAGACTTTCTTCCCGTGCTTCGCCATGTCGGGACCTTTTGCGAGGTTCTCCACACTTCATCTCCACTCCTCAAGTGTGCGCCTACAAACAAATAGTCACATCGAATAAAACGCACACATAATGAAGAAATATGCTCAAATAAGTGATGAATTTGACTTAGAACGCCATGGAAATGTGATATGTGTGTGCCACACATCACCCATACCTAGTACTAATGAGAGAATGTTGCCTTCTGTTGAACAGGCACCCAAGTTGGAACTAAAATCATTACCAAAAAATCTGAAGTATGCCTACTTGGGAGAGGATGCAACCTTACCTGTGATCATTGCAAATGATCTAACAGAAAGTCAGGAAGAAAAACTCTTGAGAGTTTTGAGGGAATATAAGACTGCAATTGGCTAGACATTGGCGGATATCAAGGGAATCAGCCCCTCTGTTTGTATGCATCGTATTCTTCTTGAAGATGATGTGAAACCGGTTAGAGATCCACAACGCAAGCTGAATGCAGCAATGAAGGAAGTGGTTCTAAAGGAAATTCTGAAGCTTTTGGAGCAAGGGATCATTTATCCTATATCAGATAGTTAGTGGGTAAGTCCTATACATGTTGTTCCTAAGAAAACTGGACTAACTCATGTTCCTAATGTGCAGGACGAATTGATTCCCATGAGAGTACAATATGGATGGAAAATATGCATTGATTTTCGGAAATTAAATGCAGCCACAAGAAAGGATCACTTTCCACTTCCATTCATCGATCAAATGCTTGAAAGGTTAGCAGGTAAGTCTTTCTTTTGTTTTCTTGATGGATTTTCTGGTTATTACCAAATAGTAGTGACTCCTGAAGATCAAGAAAAAACAACTTTTACTTGCCCATTTGGAACCTATGCTTATCGTAGAATGCCTTTTGGTTTATGTAATGCCTCTGGAACCTTCCAAAGATGCATGATAAGCATTTTTTCTGATTTGATTGAAAATTGCATAGAGATTTTCATGGATGATTTCACTGTTTATGGAGATTCTTTTGATCAGTGTTTAGATCATTTAACTATGGTTCTAAGGTGTTGTGTTGACACCAGCTGGGGAATCAGCTTTCTTGGTCATGCAGGTTTTTATAGGCGCTTCATTAGAGATTTTTCAAAGGTTGCACAACCCTTATCGAGATTGCTACAAAAGGATGTTCAGTTTGACTTTGGAGAAGACTGTAAGTTTGCTTTTGACAAATTGAAGGAGCTGCTCACATCTGCACCAATTATACGACCTCCAAATTGGGATTTGCTCTTCGAGATAATGTGCGATGCAAGTAAATACGCTGTAGGAGTAGTACTTGGACAAAGAGTGGGGAAGAACAGCCATGTTATCTACTACGCATCACGGATGTTGAATGCTACCTAATGCAACTACTCCACCACAGAAAAAGAGCTTTTAGCTATTGTTTTTGCTTTAGATAAATTTCAATCATATTTTTTGGGATTTAAAGTAATTGTTTATTCTGATCATGCAGCACTCAGGTACTTGCTAGAAAAGAAGGAGTCTAAACCGAGGCTGATACGCTAGGTACTCTTATTACAAGAGTTCGACTTAGAGATAAAGGACAAGAGAGGAGCTGATAATTTTGTGGCTGATCACTTGAGCAGGTTGGTGCGTGAAGAAGATGCACTACCAATTTCAGAGTTGTTTCCTGACGAACAACTCCTGCAAGTGCAAGGTAAGGAGCCCTGGTTTGCTGATATTGTTAATTTCCTAGTTACTGGAATTTTACCTAAGGATTTAACTAGAGCATAGAGAAACAAAATAAAAAATGACTCTAGGTATTATATGGGATGAGCCGTATCTTCGGAAAATAGGGTCAGATCAAATTATTCGTAAATGTGTTCCTGATGATGAAATTCATTCCATTCTTAGCTATTGTCAGAGTTATGCATGTGGAGGGCATTTTGCCCCAAAAAGAACAGCTAGGAAAATTCTTGACAGTGAGTTTTACTGGGAGACTTTATTTAGGGATGCCTATCAATTTTGCAAGGGTTGTGATAAATGTAAAAGAGTAGGAAATTTGTCTACTAGAAATGAAATGCCCCAAACCCCTATGTTATTCTGTGATATTTTTTATGTAAGGGGAATGGATTTTATGGGACCTTTTCCTAGCTCTTTCAGCTTTCTCTATATCTTACTTGCTGTGGACTATGTTTCAAAATGGGTAGAAGCCAAAGCCACCCGTACTAATGATTCCAAGGTTGTCGTAGCCTTTCTCTGGTCTAACATTTTTAGTAGGTTCGGTATTCCACGAGCTATAATCAGCGATCAAGGTACGCAATTTTGCAACCGTACCGTTGAGGCATTGATGAGGAAGTATGGAGTGCACCATCGGGTAGCTATTTCCTACCACCCACAGGCTAATGGTCAAGCTGAAGTGTCCAATAGAGAGATAAAAAGGATTCTTGAAAAGACAGTGAATCCTAAACGGAAAGATTGGAGCTTGTGCCTGGAAGATGCACTTTAGGCTTACCAGAGAGCTTATAAACTCCTATCGGAATGTCCCCATATCGGTTAGTTTTTGGTAAGATGTCTCATTTACCTGTGAAAATTGAACATCGTGCATTTAGGGCTATTAAACAGTGCAACTTGAACCTGAAAGAAGCTGGAATTGAGAGAAAGTTACAGCTGCAAGAGTTGGAGGAAATTCGTCTAGTGGTGTATGACAATTCTAGGATGTACAGAAAAAAGAACAAAGTACCTTCATGACAAGTGGTTGCACCGTAAGGAATTTGTTGTTGGTCAAAAGATATTGCTTTTTAACTCAAGATTGAAGCTCATGTCAGGTAGGTTGAGATCCATATGGATTGGTCCTTTTATTGCTGTTAAAATATTTCCTCATGATGTTATCGAGATTGAAAGCATGGAGACTAACAAAATCTTTAAAGTGAATGGTCATAGGCTTAAAACTTTTTTAGAAAATGCTGTAGTGTCTAATTTCATGCAATAATTAGGATTACATTTTTTCATTTTATTCAATTTTCATTTTGTTGTTTTTATTAGTTTTAAGTCTTTACCTTTATAACAATCTCACAACCAAATTTTCTTTAGTAGGATTTAATTTTTTGTAGTTGGAGAAGAAGTCACCCTTAAGATGAGCACCTTCAAGTCTCACTTTCAGCTTTGCAAGCTACATCACAACACCTGTCAGGGAAGTGTCTTTCCTTTTCCTCCTTTCTGGTTAATTCGGAACATTGAGGACAATGTTCCATTTAAGTGCGGGGGAGGGATTTGCGCTATGTTGATGAATTTAAAAAAAATCTGCTTTGTTGTGCTGAAATTTTCAAAAAACTGAGGTTGATTTTGTTGTTTTTGGAAGAAAAAAATAATTTGGATATGTATGCTTGAAATTGATTGGTTTAGCTATTTCCTTAAAAGTGTAGTAACCAAGTGCCAAAAACTACAAATTGTGAGACTTTGAGCCTTATGACTGAAACATTCATGTCAGTCTTGATTTCTTTCTTGAGTGATATATTCTTTCATGGTTTTGTTTCTCTAGAACTTGCATTGATTCTTTTTGAGGTCACATTGATACATGCATATATGACATGATTAAGGCATTCTTTCTTTTGAAAACTTTGAGCCAAAAAGTCTACCCTATGATTATTATCCGCTGTTAGCCCCTTTGAGCTGATTGACCTTTTCTTTCATATGAGCCACACTACAAACCAAAATCTGGAAAAAAACAAAGTTTATACCCAAGCCAGTGAGTTAGTAGAGTTAAATTCATCATTAATTTTGGTGTAAGTATATTAAGATGCAAGTGTGGGGGTATTTAAGTTGAAGGTATAGCTGCTGTGAATGGAAGCAAGTATCACTGATGTTGGAAGAAAAAAAAAGAAAGAAGAATCAGATGCTGAAAGGAAACGAAGGTGTTGAAAATAAAAAAATGAATAGGATAGCAATGGTTCTGTTGTAAAGGAGAATGAAAAGGAAAATAGTACAAAACGTACAAAACAAGATTTGTTGTTTATCGAAGGTTGTTGTACAGGAAGTGTGTTGAATATTTGAAGAATGGTTCTTTTGAGACATTCTACTCTTGGAATTTGGTATATTTCATCCAAGTGGAGAAATTTTGAGCTGCAATTATACTCCTACAGGATATGTTATAGATTGGATTGATGATATTTAGCTTTGCTAGTTTGTTGGCTTATGAGTCACTTTACCAAATATATCATACCTTGACCCTAGCCTCATTACAACCTTGAAAATACCTTGTGATTCATATATGTTTGTAATTTAAGTGGTGGAGAGTAGAAGATATGCAAGCCTATGGTAGAGCATTTCCTTGGATTGAATTTGAGTGTCAAATTACCTTGAAATATATGAGAGTGAGTGATTATCCTTGTGAGATATAAGTTTGGTTACTCCATTTTTAAGGTGGTTTGCTTGCTAATTAATTTGTAGCATATTGTTTCCACTCATGATCATTAGATGGAGTTTTGAGTTTTACTCGAGGACTAGCAAAAGCTAAGTGTGGGGGAATTTGATAAGCTGATTTTTGTTATATTTATTTCTCTCATGCTTAAGCTACTTTCATGAGTTTTGAACTTTAAATATACATTTTGAGTAAGTTTTATATATTAGAGCTTATTTGGAGATAATTGATTAAAATGAGATTTAATTGTTAATTTAATAAATATTCATGATTGTATTATTTTTGGATTATGTACAGATGGAGATAGTTTGGAAGAAAATTCATATCTTGAGGCACATAAGTCAGAACTTGATGAATCAAGATGCGTTAGAAAGCTGAAAGCCTGTGCTACAATTTATATGAAGAGTGCAAAACCCAGTTTGCAAGATATGGGGTCGAAATACTCTTCCAATCAGAAATCTGGATGCTATTGCCAAGGGCTGGAGTGGTTCAAATTAAACGTTTGGGCTAAATTGACAAGACTAAGATTATTGGAGGCCTGAGATGAGATTGAGGTGAATCATAAACAGCTGAAGTTTACTCAGCCACGATTTAGGAGCTCTGTTTCGGACAAAGAGAAGCAAAGTTCTATTTTGCTTCCGGATCCTTGCCTTATATGGTGGGGTGCAAATGTCAAGCTAGCTAATAGTTCAAGGAAATTACAAGAATTGCAGTCCTGAGGCAAGTAATATTTCTATCTCGGTTGATATCCTGATTGGGGTTGGTCTCGGTTCACAAGGACCACACGCTCTCACCATGTTCAATTTATAAGAATTAGACAGCAACGTTGAAGCTTGTAGTAGATAGGATGAAGCCTGGGTGTTAGTTTCAGAAGGCTGAGGTGATTGTAAGATACTGAGTGGCTGTTTGCTTAGCAACAAAGTTGTGCCCACCAGCTGTTTGATTAATCGCGTAAATGATGCCAATTCGGGAAGCCCGACAGTTTGTGGACTCCTGACAAATCCTAAAGCTTCAAGGAGCTCGTCTATGCCTAAACAGATTTCAACATAGCAGTTTTCAAGTGAGTTTAGGATTCTTTACTACATTACGATTAGGACTACAGGTAGCTTTATAAAAGAGGCAAACAAGGCCGGGAGTAAGAATCTAATTTTTCATTAAAAGTTTCTTTGCATTCTAAAACAACATGTGCGAGTAATTTCTTAGTTTGGTTTAGGGTAGATTTCTATCTCCAAACTCTTAGTTATGAGAATTGATTTTGAGCTATAATTTTCTTTAATTTCAAGTATCTATTTCTTCTTAGTTCTTAATTATTGCAATATATTTCTAATTCTCGCTTGTAGAATTGGTTGTGAAATCGTGATTATGCTTGAATCTTTTTAGCTGCTTGTGTGAAAGGATTTGTTTAGAAGAAAGTGGATTAATTGAAATTTCGTAAATTTCTTGTTAATTCATATAGAAGAAATAGGGCAAGTTAAATCATACTATCTTCTCTAGGTGGTTACTTGGAATAAACAATTCGATCATTGTTCTTCATGCTAGTTCTAGGTTGATTGGAAATTACTTCTCAATATCTAGTTGCTTGGAATTAAGGAATTAATTAGTCAGTTGTTCTGATTAATTTATCAATGAATTATTTGGGTTCTTTCTAGCTTTAAGAGGAATCCGGTTTATTTACTTGAGTTAAAGAAAGATTTGTTTCGATGATCAACCATATGTTTGGAGTGGATAATCAACCCTAGGCTGAGCGTTTTTAGTATTTGATTCATTCGTTTAATTTGCAGCTGATTTCTTTTAGCATTTAATTCAACAAAAAAACCCCAACCTTTTATTTCAGTTTATTGCTTAGAACCTTTAATTCAAAGATTTTTCTTGGTATTCGACCTGGTTTTCACCACTATATGCAAATTAGCTTATTCTAAGTTGATAGTGAGACCAAAATTATTTTTGGCGGTTACGACGCCCGACCAGCGACGTAGGCTCGAAGAACATCTCAATTGTGTTCCTCCATAGGATGTTTCGTTTGCGGTGTCCTCCATTGATCCTTCATAGTCGGGGTCTACCGTCACTCCATTGCGTGAGTCTGTCACCACCACCCCCCGTCAGACACCTTCCGGACCCGGCGGGAAGCGGTCGCCGGCCGGTTGGGCGGTGGTGAGCAAGGTGGGACCGGATCGCGCAGCTAGTATGAGATTATTTCGCGGGCCTTTAACTAACCCAGTAGGTCCCTTACTAAACAACAGATCGAATATGACAATTCACGCACAGAAACAGATCACCACAACAGAAACAATGGGCTCCGCCCATAAGCAGAATATCAGAAGCAGGATATCAAAATCAGATTATCAAAAGGAAGTCTGTTCTTTCACTACCGAACAAAGGCTTCCGCACAGATCAACATACTCATTCATTCAGTTCAGAGCAGAACGCATATAAATACATAACCATAATGAAACTCAGATGTGCAGGCAGATCTAATGATAACATGCTATCGTAGTACTACATGCCAACAGAGTATCATGCTACAGAGCTATCTACAGGCTGAAGATGCAACCGTACAAAAGTCGGGCGTCGGATAAAGAAACCGACGAGGAACCCGTAGTCTAGATCCAAAAGCTGCTAAACCCTCAAAAATAGCAAACCAGACAGCCTTGCGGAAATCCTACTCCGCCGGCCCGAATCCTTATCTCCTGAAAAATATTAAGTAAGGGGTGTGAGTTTTTCTTAAAGAAAAACCCAGTAAGAGCTTAGGCAGTAGTAACGATGTTCTTCCGACAAACCTGCAAAGACAGATCAGAGCAGATATACATATAGATAGCAATATACAGATCAAAGCATATACAGAAATAACTGATGTATGATGTGTGCACAACATCCGAATGTAACGGGTCATGGCTAGATCTTCCCCGACCATGGCTAGATCTTCCCCGGACGCACCGGCATTCGCCATGCGTCGGCATTCGCCATGCACCCAGCAAATCCCATATAACACGGACCATGGCTAGATCTTCCCCGACCATGGCTAGATCTTCCCCGGTCGCGCCGGCATTCGCCATGCGTCGGCATTCGCCATGCATCCAACAAACATCATAAATCACGGACCATGGCTAGGTCTTCCCCGGTCCAACCGGCATTCGCCATGCGTCCACACACAGAACGGAACCTGCGCACCGATGCTCCCACCTGCGCACCGATACTGCTACCATGGGACTAGCCTTGGGGCTCCACAATCCCGATCTAAGACCGAAGTCAGAGACCGAGGCCCAAGACTTGCCTCAACCATCCTACATTACAATAACATAGGTAGGTCGAACCCTTACCTCGAAACGCATAGCGACGCAACCGTAGGCGTAGCGACCAAGCACCACACACCAACCTTCTTCCTTATCCCACCTCAAACCTTGCTTCACAAATCACCTAAGCATTTCACACATTTCCCACATTACACTTTCATTTAACACATCAATATCCATTGACAATTGGACCTCACTCCAAGACTTAAAGTTGCTCAAATTCATTGTCTAAACATGCTTGAAACCTTAAACCACACAAAACACATGCTTCTACAATCCACCAAAAACCCGGATGAACTTTGCCTTAGGTATATAATCGAAGCATATTTGGACAATGTTCCAATTATCAATATTGCTCTAAACATACCCAATAACAACAATTTGGATTGAATTCAACAATACAACACACTTCAATTCTCCACCATAAAACCTATGAGTTTTCTCTTAGCTCATAGACTAACCCATAATTGGACCTTTTACCAAGTATTAATGTTGTTCCAAAACCACCCAACAACACTAATTTGAGGTCAATTTAACAATCCCCCAAAATTCGTTCATCCTAGCTCAAGAACCCTAATTCGAATTTCCTTCAATTCATGCTCAATTCGTGTTGTGAAATGTGTTTCTACCTCTAATCCAACATAGAAACACCACAACTAACTCAAATGAACCAAGAGAACACGAAAATACCAACCTCTCAATTTGGGAAATTTCTCAAATTCATCCACCAAGTGTTGTTGGAGCGAATCCTTTGTTGATTCGTCGTTCTTGTAGTGATTCCCGCACGAATCCACCGTTTCCACGCACCAAAGAGTCCAAGATCACTTAGATAGGAGCAAAACCGAATTGAGAGAGAGTTGGGAGAGTTTTCGGAGTGAAAAACGCGAAAATGAGGTTGAAACCGAGCTGCTCGACTTAAATAGCCGAGCCAGGCGACGGTCAGGCGAACCGTTTCCCGGTCGGGCGATCGCGACCACAAGAACACCGAGTCGGTGTCCAGGCGAGACCAGGCGACCCAATTCCTAGGCGGGCGATCGCACTGGTCCGAGAACCGCCAGCCAGGCATCCGGGCGAGAGTCGGGCGAAGGCACCCCTCGGTCCGGGCGATCGCACTGGCTCCAGGAAGACACGAACTTGGCAAGTGTCCAGGCGAAACGCAGGCGAACCGTTTCCTCGTCTGGGCGATCGCCTGGACCCAAAACTCACAAAATTCAGCCTCCAAAGTGAACTTAACCAAAACCCATACCAAACCATTCCACTCCCACAACAACAACAACAACAACAAAACAACAAATAACAAACTCCACAACTACAAACTTAAACATACCTTCAGAACTCGAACACCGGAAATTAGTGCCGGAAAAGGTGGGGTGTAACATCCCCCCCCCCCCTTAAGACTCTTGGTCCTCCAAGAGTTCCTTAAGGCGTTGGTACTCCTGAGGGTAGCGTTCGATCATATCTTTCTCCGTCTCCCAGGTTGCCTCCTTGTCAGAATGGTGCGACCATTGCACCTTCACCATGGGAATTAACTTGCTCCTCAATTTGCGAGTATCCCTCGCCAACAAAGCAATTGGCACTTCCTTATAAGACAAGTCAGGTTCCAATCGCACTTCCTCAACTGGAATCGTTTGCGTCGGATCCATGATACACTTTTTGAGCAGGCTCACATGAAACACATTATGCACAGCTGATAAGCTCTCCGGTAGCGCCAAACGATAAGCCACCTTTCCAATCCTTTCTAAAATATCGAATGGGCCAATATACCTCGGAGCTAACTTCCCTTTCCGACCAAATCTCATTATTCCCTTCATTGGTGCCACCTTCAACCACACTTTGTCGCCGACTTCGAACTCCAAGTCGCGACGCCTCTTGTTCACATAAGCCGTGGTTCTATCATTTGCCGCTTTCAATCTTGCCTGAATTGTTTTGATCTTTTCGTGGTCTCTTCAATCAATTCCGGACCAAGTTCAACCTTATCGGCGGTTCGGACCAACGGTGAGGTGTCATACACCTCCGTCCATAAAGAGCCTCATAAGGTGCCATCTTGATTGTACTGGTAACTATTGTTATACGAGAACTCTATGAGCGGTAGATGTTGATCCCAATCACCTCCGAAATCAATCGCACAGCTCCTCAGCATGTCCTCAAGTACCTGTATCACCCTCTCGGATTGCCCATCAGTTTGTGGGTGATACACGGTACTAAGGTGCAACCGGGTACCAAAAGCTCGATGGAAAGCATTCCAGAAATGGGCTGTAAACCTTGGATCCCGATCTGAAACTATAGAATCCGGTACACCGTGCAACCGCACGATCTCTTTGATGTAGAGTCGTGCTAACTTGTCCAACGGGTCGGTGACTTTAATGGGCAAGAAATGCGCACACTTAGTCAAACGGTCCACAATTACCCAAATGGCATCATGACGTGCTCGTAGTGGGTAATCCGGTAAGAAAATCCATAGTCACGTTTCCCCACTTACTGGGGATAGGTAACGTCAAGTGTGCCCGCGGGCTTCTGATGTTCAACCTTTACCTGTTGGCAAGTGGTACACTTTGCCACACACTCTGCAATATGCCTCCTCATACTTGGACACCACAAATGTGACCTCAAATCGTGATACATCTTTTCACCGCCCGGATGAAAACTTAAAGCTGTTATTATGAGCTTGATCCAAAATCTCATCTCTAAGAGCCACATCATTCGCACGTATAAACGTCCTTTGAAGTATAGCAATCCTTGCCTATACTCAAAGAATGGACGATTGCTCCTTTAGCTTCTCCGAAAACCTGTTTCAAACTCGATCTCTCATCTGAAATTCTCGGATCCTGTCGATCCAAGAAGACTGAACTCTCAACACAAATATCTGCTCCCGCTCTTGTAGCCGCCAGCGGTGCCACAAGGCGATCAGTCCGTAAGCTCTGTTCGGTTTCCAGGTTCTTCACCTCTCACTATCCCGGTGTAAGCCCTACTCAAGGCGTACGCCACCGTATTCCCTTTGCTGCGGTGTACTCGATACTACAGTCGTAGTCTTTCATGTACTCGAGCCACCTTCTTTGACGCATATTCAGATCCTTCTGCGTGAACAAGTACTTCAAGCTCTTATGATCAGTAAAGATTTGAAATTTGTTTCCTAACAAATAATGCCGCCATTGCTTGAGTGCGTACATAACCGCAGCAAGCTCCAAATCATGAGTGGGATAGTTTTCCTCATGTGGTCGCAACTGTCGCGACCCATAAGCAATTACCTGCTGGTGTTGCATAAGCACACACCCAGGACACTGTTCGTGAGGCATCGGTATAAATGACATAAGGCTGAGGCAGGTCGGGTAGAACAGAATCGGTGCTGTGTCGAGTCTACACTTGAGCTCTTGAAAGCTCTTCTCACATTCATCCGACCATACAAACGCCTTACCCTTCTTTGTCGGTTGTGTGAGTGGAGAGGCAAGAACCGAGAAGGCTGGTGCAGAACTTACGATAGTAACCAGCTAACCGAGAAAACTACGGATATCCTTTACTGATCGGGGTTGCCTCCACTCTTATGCAGACTTAACCTTCTCCGGTCGACGAAATTCCGTTCTCATTGATGATATGCCCGAGAAATGCTACCTCGCGCAACCAGAAATCACACTTGAAAACTTTGCATACGGTTGGTTGTTAGACAAAGTTTCCAAGGCAATTCTCAAGTGCTCTTGATGTGCATCCTCATCCGGTGAATAGATGAGTATATCATCAATGAAGACAACAATAAAATTATCCAAGTAGGGACGAAAAACCTCATTCATCAAATTCATGAAAGCTGCGGGGCATTTGTCAGCCCAAAAGGCATGACGGTGTACTCATAGTGACCATACCGCGTGCGAAAAGCAGTTTTGGAATGTCTTCTTCCTTCACACGCATTTGGAAATACCCGATCGGAGATCAATCTTTGAGAACACTTTAGCTCCTCGGAGCTGGTCGAACAGATCGTCAATCCGTGGTAACGGATATTTGTTCTTGATTGTCACCGCATTCAACCTTACGTAATCAATACTGAGTCTAAGTGTTCCATCCTTCTTCTTAACAAATAACACCGGGCTCCCCACGGTGATGCTTTCGGTCGGATAAACCTCTTATCCAACAACTCATCCAATCGCTTCTTCAATTCCTTTATCTCCACTATCGGCATGCGATACGGAGGAATGGAGATAGGTGTAGCTCCGGTCTGCAACACTATCTCAAAACCACCTCCCTCGGGTGGCATACAGTAACTCTTCAGGAAACACCTGCGGAAAGTATCTAACAATCGGAATTTTATCAAGTTCCATCCGCGTACCTGCATCATTGAGTCCAAAGTACTCGCCTTCATCCGTCATAGGTAACTTCTCCATTACCTGAAGCTCCATGCTATTCTGAACAATCTCTACATCTGAGGGGGGAACAAGTGGTAATACTTGGTCCGACACCACCAACTGTCGCTGCGCACAATCTATCCGTATGGAATGCTCTGAGAGCCAATCCATACCCGAGAATCACATCATAATGTGACGTATCCAACACCAACAAATCGAAGGAATCTGCCGCTCACCAACAGTTAACACGCAACCCTTGATAAGCTCATTATGATCAGAATCGACTCGGTGGTTCGCATCGGGAATACTTGAGACGGATGAGTCACGGGAAGTTGCAAAGACTTTGCACACTTCGTGACACTATAGAAATCAAGCACTGTGTCAAAAGAGCACGAACAGAAATACCGTTCGAAACACCATACCTGCCAGTGCTCCTTTCGAGCCGCGTCACCACGCTCAATCTGGAACACTCGTCCTGCCTTGCTGCTTTGGTGCGCTGGCGGCGGGGCCTGCTGTAGTGGTGGCCGCATCTGCGGTGGTCGGGGTCGTGGTCCAAACTGAGGAACACCACGCCCACGAGGAGCATAA
This sequence comes from Stellera chamaejasme, assembly GCA_024586325.1. Classification (NCBI taxonomy): domain Eukaryota; kingdom Viridiplantae; phylum Streptophyta; class Magnoliopsida; order Malvales; family Thymelaeaceae; genus Stellera; species Stellera chamaejasme. The sequence goes on along the minus strand of CM044981.1, from coordinate 48,928,957 downwards.
CTCTGAAACCCTTGTGGCCTTGCAACTCCCTGAGTTGCCATCTGAGGGCAATCCCTAATCATGTGGTCAGTAGACCCACATCTGAAACACATGCCTGACTCTTTATAACAAACCGAGCCGGTGTGACTCCGGTCACAAGTCTGACAGTACCAAGGCTCTGCTACCTTTGCCTTCCCTTTGCCCTTATCCTTCGATCCAAGCCCACGGAACTACGCCGGTCTGTGGTGTCGTGCGAGTCCACCACGTCCGGATCCTCTAACTCCACCAATGACAATCCCCGTAGATCTCGATGGCTGTGTCACCGAAGCTGTATCCAAGTCCTCATTCTCAATCTTCGTGCTTTCGCACAGCCTCATGGTACCTATCAATGTTCAACGGTGCCAAGTACTTCCCGATGTCATGCTTCATCCCTCTGATGATTCTCTTTGCCTTGGCCTCGTCACTGGTGTTGTAATGAGGCACATAACGCACCAAGCGTTCAATCTCGTGCCCATACTCCGCAGTCTTGCTTCCCCGAGTCAAGGTATCAAACTCCGATTGCCGCCTATCGCCGCGGCATAACCAATCCACTTCTCATGGAACAAGTGAGAAAATTCATCCCACGTCATACCCGGGTCCTTCAACTTCTTATGCACAAAGTCGGCCTTCCGAGTGGCCATAGTGGTCTCCCACCGATCATATGCCCGATCGCGCAAATAAAAGGTAGCCAAAGACACCATCTCATTTGCCGGGAAACCAAGTCTGCCAAGCAACCGGTCCATGTCCTTATACCACGTCTCCGCCGAATCCATTCCACCCTTGCCCGAAAAATGGGGTGGTTTGAATCGCTCGAACCGCTCCATCAAAGAAAGCTTATCAGAGCTGGTCGCACTGTCAGATTTGAGCCGCTGGGCTCTCGGTATCTCAACAACAGAATCGGGCCTAGCCCGCACTCTCCCTCGATGGGGCTGTGGGTCGACTTCCGCACCTAGATTCAGATTCCCCTCTTCTGTATCCACATGCTCTTCAAATTGCACATCATCCGCCTCAACGTCCTCCTCATGAGCCTGATAGCTAGGATCGGTCGATCCTGCCGCAGTAGGCTGAGAACTCATAACATGTGTACTCCCTTGCTCTTCAACTCCTGTCCTCGCCCACATGTTATTGAGCGATGCAGGTCATTTGCCCCAACACTTGGGCCATCTGTTGAGATCGGGTCTCAAATGCGGCTGAACTGGTACCACTCTTCGCTGAGGTCTCCCTCGACCTCTACCTCTTCCTCTATTCACATCTTGAGCAGGATTTCCTCCTCCTGCTTCATCATCCAACGCTCGAGTCCGTCGAGTGTTGACCATTTACTGAAATTCCAGAACATAAAGGGTTCACTTAACGGTTAGCATTACCTACATCGGTTATCCTACCAGCTCTGTAGCATGAATGCAATGCATGATGCAAATCAATTCTCAAAATTACTTATACAAAACAATCCCTTATAACCCGTGGTACTGCTTAGGAACAACACACTTCTCACTCGGCATCCACCGTCTGCTTTTAACGAGAGAGGTAATTTAAATTACCATCATGCACCTTACGGCATCTCATTCCCGGGCACCTCTTATAGCACCTGAGTCAATTACTTGGTGTCCTACGCAGCAACCACAGACAGTACCAAGTCACAAACTACCAGTACCAAAGAAATCATCTCTTGGTTGTTCTCAAGTGCGCTTAGACAAACCGCCTACTGTTCCACTTACCATTCCAACATGGTTCTTGTGACGAGGTGGCCAGTCTCACCACACAACCATACTGGAATCGATCAGTCGACCAGGGCTGTCAATCCTAACACACCCTCGACCCAACCAATTAACCATGCTCTGATACCAAATTGTCACCACCGCCCCACCGGCCGGCGACCGCTTCCCGCCGGGTCCGGAAGGTGTCTGACGGGGGAGGTGGTGACAGAGTCCATGCTTTCTGGTAGAGAATCCTAAGAACCCGGGCCTCCCTCTAGCCCCTTGTGAGGGGATTGCTCCTGAGAGTTGTCTACGGTCCCACAGACGGTGTCATTTATTGGTTGGCCTATGGTTGCTATGACCACGCTTCTTTGTTGATGTCGTAATCTAGTCCTGACGTTGTTGGATGTCATGTCTCCTCTATGAGCTCCCTACAATCAAAGGGGTCAACTAAAGTCCAGACTGGGGTTTGACCAGTTTGTGGTACTCCGACGCTCAAGTCAACTTAAATGATTTAGGAAAAGAATGTGTCAGGACTAGGGCTGAGAGTGAATAGTTACCTCAAATGAGTAAATGGTGTGGGCTTACATGTTGGTATTCTTGGCGCACCAAGATCATTTGAGATGATACTTGAGCTTAGGAAGCTAAGAGATAGCTTAAAGGTAGCTATATGTAGCTAGCTCCAGCTCATCTCAACTAGAAGTAGTTGTACTTAGCTTACAACAGCTTAGGGCAGCTAAAGGTAGCTCCCCTCAGCTCATCTCCAGCTCACAGCAGCTGGACACAGCTCAAGTCAGTTCAAGTTAGCTCATTGTAGGTAAGAGTAGCTCAAAGCAACTCAACTTGAGCTCACCTTAGCTAAATGTAGCAAAGCCCAGCTCAAAGTGAGCTCACCCCAGCTAGAAGTAGCTGTGGCAGTTCAACTCCAGCTCAAGTTAGGTAGGAGTAGCTAACTCTAGCTTAAGTCAGCTAGAAGTAGCTAACTTTAGCTCATGGTAGCTAGTAGTAGCTAACCCTAGCTCATGTTAGCTCATAAGTGACTAATCCCAGCTCAAGTCAGTTAGAAGTAACTAACTTGAGCTCAATTGAGCTAGACTAGATGGAGAAGTGACCTTTCAGCTTAAGGTGAGGTAAAAGGAGTCTTTGTGGTCATTTGGATACTTTTGTAGTACCAAAGAGGTAACGATTAGTCTTTCACTTACATAGGGGTATTTTGGTAAAAGGACATGTCTTGTACTAACACAATTAGTTGTGGTTGGTACCCTTGAACATTAGTGTCCTTACCTTGGTGGTTACTAAGGTACCATACCTAATGAGACACCTTGTTTAGCGAAAAGGTGCCGCTTAGGAAGGCACCATTTCACCTAACCAAGGTAGTTACCTACCATAAGGGGTCGGCTGTTTTAGGGAGATTGTAACCTCCCAAGGGCCGAAACTATATATTGTTTCGGAACCAAGGGAGGTGTCCCTAGCCCATTTGCAACCACCCCTCAACCCTTTATAAATAGGAAGGGTGGGGCGGCCATAACACATGACTTGAACCAATTATTATTCCTCTCCATCTTCCTCCCTTGTTCTTGCCGAAATTAAGAACTAATTTCCTTAGAAATTTCGGGTGGAATACATTGTGTCCATATCAACACAATACTTCCATTGCATGAACATTCAATCTATCCTTGAAGATCATTTGCAAGCCTTGAAGATTGGAGAAGAAGAACACAACATTTTAGCACCACACTACTTGGAACTTTGCTTAAACCGCAAGGTATATTTCCTACTTTCTTCTTCCTCGTCCTTCTCCTCTTTCATCTTCTTGAAAGTGGAGAGGCACGATTATGAGAAAATCACATTGTGCTATGAATCTCTTGAATTGGAAGATGTAATTCGAATGCGTGAAAACATGAAATGAGATTCTATGGAAGATCCGAATTCAACATTACATAGCTTTGTCTAATAGAGCGGTATTTTTGTAATATTTCAGAAGAGATAGGTGGCATGGGTAGAGGACATGTGGTAGTTGAATCCCGTATGCTTGGTTGCAGGCGTGCTTTGACTGCATTCAAGTGGTTGTGCCTTCGGATTTTAATGGGCATCTTCTTTTAGGTTACTGACTTGATCATTTACGGTGGGTTTTGTTGGGACTCTGTACTCATGCTAGTTTGACCAACATTTTTACAAGATTGGGCCTACTCGCCATCATTTTTAAAGCCTATGGTTTCTTGATTTGGTTGAATTTAGCGTTTAGATTATTGTTTTTACTTGATTGTGTTGAAAATCCACGGTCTTAGTTACTTTAGTTACTTTAGTGTAGGTTCTTATTTTACCAAGTTATACTCTTACTGTAAGCTGCCTGGTTTACTCATAAGTGTCGTTTGGCTTTTTATCAATGAAATCTAGAGGAACCATCCTTAATTTTTTCGCTTTCTCCCTCAATTGAAATCGATTTGGCTGATGGTTTTTGACGATCGAGAGAATAGTTTGGCAGCCATTGCGATTCCAACAATGGAGTTGGCGCCAATCGATGTGTCCGGGCTGGTAGTGATGCTAGCTGCAAGCATACTCCCTGGCTGTTCTAGTTTTCACCAGCAAAATAGCCCACCCGGAGTGACTGGAGCATGCTTTCAAGGCTACTTTGTATGGTCGGGTCTCTTTCAAGGTTAGGCAAGGAACTGGTAACCTAAAAGATAATTTGTTTAAATTTGAGTTTGAGAGAAAAGAGCACCTGGAGAATGTTCTTCGTCTGTCTCCATGGTCTTTTGATAATAAAATAATGGTTCTTAAAGTGCTGAAGGTTGGTGATCAACTCTCGACCATGCAATTTATTCATGTTGATTTTTGGGTTCAATTGTTGGATTTACCATTTGGATGGGCTTCCCATGCTATGGGTAAAGCTTTGAGAAAATAGCAGGATGAGGTGCAGAATGTGCTTGTTGATGGCACGGCTCTGAAAATCAAGGGACTATGGATATCAATAAACCCCTTATGCTGTGGTATTCCAATAATGATGAATGGTGCTAAACTGTTTCTAGAAGTGAAAAATGATAAATTTCCTATTTTTTTTATAGGTGTGGGATGTTAACTCATGTGGAGAAGGACTGTACGGTAGTGCATGAAAACTTATTTGGTCCTAATGTACGAGCTCGTGGTACGCCTAGAGATCAAGCGGGTCGGACTTGGAATACTACCCCTCCCGTCAAACCCCCAAAGGTCCAGACCCCTCCTACAGTAAGGACCGCCGCGGAACCCACCTTCAACGGGCCGCGCAGTCCCTCCAGTGGTATCTTAGGGGTTGGAGCTGGTCTCGTTTACTAAAGTGGTATCGGATACTCCTGTGGTTGAGCAAAGGGCTTTAGTGGTTACTGATCTGCCACCACTACTGAAGCATCAGTTGCCACTACATGATCCACCTTTCATCTTTAACGTGGGTAGTAGTTTTTCGATAGTCCTACCTACCGCAGCCAAGAAGAGGGGTGGAGGAACAACAGGGCGAGGACGAATGAGGCCACGTAGGTATATTGTTGCGGTTCCTGCTTCATAAAGGAAGAGAGCAAAAAGTTGACTTGAATGTGGAAGAGCCAGAGGAACAGGTGGTTGAGGTGGCAGGGATGGTGATATGATCTTGATATATATGGGCCAGCCCATACGGCTGTATTGTCAAATGCAAAAGCCATATGGGCCGCGTCCACCACAGCGGATCTCGTCATTACGGAGACCCCCTCTTACCAGTAAGGACGCCTCGTACAAAGCCGTTAGGCACGAAGCGCTTACTGCCTCCCTCAAGCTAACCGTTACATTATTTCTGGCATTAAGTCAAAGGAGAGGGAGTAATTCCCTAATAACTCCGCTATTATTACACCATTAATACGCCACCATTCCAATTATGGGCACATTTATGGAGATTCTCCGGCATTTAAGGCCCGTATCGGACCTAGCACCACCCTATATATTGGGTGGTGCCCGCCTCAAATAAGGTAATTACTACACACCCACACTTTCCTCCTTTGTCTGCACCTGAAAGTGTCTCTTGTCTTGTCCTTCAGGTACCGGAGCCACCTGACCAGTCATCGGAAAATCCTTGATCGCCGGAGATTATCTTTTGGCTATCAATTTGGCGCCGTCTGTGGGAAAGAAAAACAAGTCATTTTTTCTTTTCTACTTAACGTTTTTCCTCCTCTGACCATTCTCATGGCGAAGACAAGAAGAACTCACAACAGTGTGCATGTCGAGGATCTTGCTTCCAGCTCCTCCGATGTACCTCCACCACTCCCTGCGGATGGGCGGCGGGGACTCGGCAGCCCCACAACTCCCGATTGGTGGCAATCCCGCCACTCCTGCTGCCGACACCCCGGTGCAAAGAGCCCCACAACCGCAAGCAGCTACTTTGACGTACCTCGCTGGAACATCGAGGACCCCCCCAGCAGGTCATCGTCGATCCCGGTCAGATGGCATTGCTCCAGGCGAGCATGCTCAATGAAATGAAGGCTTTCATGGTGCAAACCATCAAGGCGGAAATGCAGGCTGTTCGCCTCCCGCCTCCCAACGACCGGGATGAACAATCCCAGAACCAAAACCAGTCCGCTGCGAACCTGGATGTCGACGATTTCTTCGAAGAATCAACGTGGTCGAGGAACAGGTTAAGACGCCAAACCTGGTCCTCGGCGACATCGAGGTTCTCCTCACTCAACCCTTCACAGAGGGCGTTATTGCCGTCAAGGCCCCCGCCGGCTTTCGAATGCCGGTCATCGAAAGCTACGACGCGACGACGGACCCGTTGACCATCTGCGGCGTTACATCTCCCAAATGGAGATGGCTCGCGCCTCCGACCCCATACTGCAAAGCTTTCAGCTCCACCTTGAAAGGTGCCGCTTCAACATGGTTCGGGCGTTACGAGGCCAGCATTTCAAATGCTTTAAGGACCTCGCCTCGTCGTTCCTCCGCCACTTCATGGGAGCTCGACCTCCCCAAGACTGCCCAACACTTGTTAAGAGTGAAGCGGCAAAGGGAGGAACCGCACCGTGATTACATCCGGCGGTTTCAGGCGAAGCCGTCCAAGTCTGAGTCTCTCCTCGGACATGCGGCTCTAGCCGTCACTCGAGGCCTTCAACGCGAGTCCAGGCTCGCGTACAATATTAATGAAAACCCTGTCACAACGATGGGTGAGTTTATCGATCGGGCAACCCGGTTCATGAACTCCGAAGAGATGAATAGGCCTTACAACAGGCCCCCCGCAAATGACCGCAGCAAGAAGTTTGACAAGGGGTCTGTTCCATCGAGGTACCAGTCCTCGAACACTGGTCTGAGGACCCCCGATCATCACCCCGCCCTTCGTGACACCCGCACGAACATTCTTCTCATGTTGGAGAAGCAAAACAAGGTCCCCAAGTGGCCCCAGCCGATCCAACATAAGACTACGAGGGTTTTGACAAGTCTGCCTCTACCACAAGGACCGTGGCCACGACACGGAGGCGTGCTTTCAGCTCGAAATCTCATTTCGGAGATGCTTGAGCAGGGGAAGCTCGAGGAATTCCTCTCCGACTCCTCTTCCTCCTGCAAGGAATTCCCAAAGGACGCAGGAGGGATGGCAGCGGCGGCGACCGCGAAAAACGCGTCGTCGGCACAACAGCCCTCGAGGCCGAACTTGCCACCACCACCACCCGCGGCGTCATTCACATGCTCACGAAATCGGAGCGCCTCCTCCAGAAGCGGTATGTAAGGGAAATCTTGCAGATCGATCACCTCGAGGAGAACGTCATCTATAGACCCAATGGAACAAAGGTTGTCGTTCCGCACTCCGACCCACTGCTTATCACAGCGAGGATCGCGGGTTACGACACCGGCAGGGTCTACATCGACACTGGTGCAAACACTAGTGTCATTTTCAGGGACATGCTCGATAAACTCGGGATACACATGTCCGCTGTGCGAAGGAGCTCCGGCCCTACCTTTGGCATTGGCAGGGACATTGTGCCAACAATAGGGTCGTCAACTGCCCCTCATGCTGATTGGGGACACACAATTTGGCACGGTTGATCGCCATTCCGTCATGACGGAATTCTTGGTCCTCGAAGTCCCCTCCACATACAACGCCATCGTTGGTCGACCCAGCCAGTCGAATTCCACATGAGTGTGACATCCGTTCTCTCACGGTCACATTTGCGACGCCTCGTGGGGATGCAAGCATCTACATTGACCAGCGACGGCGAGGGCGAACTACGTGGCCTCTTTGAGTTCTGCGGTTGGTCCACGAGCCTCGAAGCACTGGCGAGGCACTGCGGAACTGACGGCAGACCACGCCTCGATGCCGTGACAGAGGAGATTGGCGTCGTTCCAGGCAAGAATTTAAAGCATGGCAAAAACCTTGAGAAAAAGGAGAAGATGGCGCTCATCCACCTCCTCGAAGCAAACCTTGTCGTCTTCGCCTGGAGCTTGAATGATTTGCCGGGTGTAGACCCTGGCGTCATCACCCACATACTGAATGTATTCCCGGACTCAAAACCGGTTAAGCAAAAGAAAAGGGGTATGGCCCCTTCTAAGAAGAAATTTGTAAAGAGGAGGTTTCTAAACTCCTCGAAGATGGAATAATAAATGAAATTAAGTTATCTGTGTGGATCGCTAACTTAGTTTTAGCTGACAAAACAAATGGTGTACTTCGTTTGTGCGTTGATTTCAGGGGCGTCAATAGACATTGTCCAATGGAACATTACCCGTTACCTGTCATCGACCAGCTCGTGGGACGCAACTTCCAAATACAAATACTTGTCGTTCATGGATGCCAAGAGTGGCTACCACCAAATTTACATGGATCCCGAGGATGCCTTCAAAACGGCGTTCACGACCGGTGATGACGTCTATTACTACGTCCGAATGCCTTTTGGGCTCAAAACGCCTGGAGCCACCTACCAGCGTCTAATGAACAAGGTCTTTGCCCACCGGATGGGCCGTAACCTTGAAGCGTCGTCGACGATGTCATTGTCAAAAGCATGACATTCGAAGATCACCTTCAAGACCTGGCCGAGACTTTCGAATCGTTCCGGCGGTATAACATGAGGCTCAACCCAGCCAAGTGTTCCTTCTTTGTTGGAGCCGGGAAATTCCTGGGCTATATGATCTCCGAAAGGGGGATCGACGCCAATCTTAAGAAAATTTCAGCCATCGCGGAAATGGCTCCACCAAGGAACATTAAGGAAATCCAGCAACTCACAGGAAGAATTGTTGCCTTGGGGCGATTCATTTCCAAGTTGGGAGACAAGTGTAAGCCGTTCTTGAGCGACTTCGTATGAAGAAGGCGTTCACTTGGACACCGGAATGCCAAGAAGCATTCGAGCAAATCAAGAAACACCTCTCCGATTTGCCAACACTGAAATGTCCGCAACCGGGGGATGAACTCGTCATCTACCTCTCCACTTCAAACAGCACTGTATCCGCAGTGCTCGTTAAGGAGGAAGGCCCGCAACAGTGGCCCGTCTATTACATAAGCCACACGTTACGAGGGGCTGAGGTTAATTACCCACCACTCCAAAAAACGATCTACGCTTTGATCGTGGCTGCCAGGAAGTTGCGAGCATACTTCCAAGCCCACACAATCATTGTCGAGCGGACTTACCAATCCGAGACATTCTAAACAGACCGGAGCATAGTGGTCGTTTGGCTCGTTGGTGCATCGAACTAGGGGAGTATGACATCAAGTTTGAGCCTCGACGAGCAATAAAGGCACAAGCTTTGGCGGATTTCATGGCCGAGCTTTCCATTTACCCTCGAGCATGGTCCTTCGAGGGATCCACCACCGGAGTCGGAGCCTCCCGAGTGGGACATGTTCGTGGATGGTTCATCCGGTGCCGATCGCCCGAGGAGGCGTTCATATCGAGGGGCCCACACGGCATGGAGGCTAGCTTACGAGTAGCTTTCCAGGTTTCCGTCACGAACAATGTGGCCGAATACGAGGCCCTCGTAGCAGTCTCAAGACTGCCCTGAAAGCTGGTTTGCGACGTCTAAGCGTGCACTGATGACTCACGGCTCGTCGTAAGCCGAGTTACGGGGACCAATGAATGCAAGGACCCAGTACTCTCGAGGTACTTGCGCCTTGTCAAACACTTACAAGGGCAGTTCGAGCAGCTAAGTATTAATAAGATCCCAAGGGATCAAAACACTGTGGCTGACAGGCTGTCTAAGGGGCGGGCGGATGCATCCCTCGAAACCTTAGCACAGCCCTCCATAAATATAATTCATGCAATCGACGCCAACGCAGCACCTGATTGGAGGGACCCAATCCTTCAGTACCTCCAAACTGGTGCAATCGAGGGCCCACCAGCGTTGCAAAAGAAAATAAGGACGCGATCAGCCCGTCATGTCATCATAGATGGCACGTTGTGGCGTAAAGGATATTCTACTCCTTTGCAGCGATGTGTTGGTCCTGACGATTCCAAACTCATCCTGAACGAAGTCCACTCGGGAGTTTGCGGAGCACACATCGGCTCCGATGCGCTAGCACACAAATGCTTGCGCCTCGGTTATTATTGGCCAACTTTGAGGAAAGACGCGCATGATTTGGTACGAACGTGCCATAAATGCCAGCTCAACTCTCGCATCCAACGACAGCCGGCAAACGAAGTGGTTACGGAGACATACCCTATACCCTTCGCACTGTGGGGCCTCGATTTAATCGGCCCAATGCCTACGGCCAAGGGCCAGTTCAAATTTTGTATAGTGGCTGTCGATTACTTCACTAAGTGGGTCGAGGTCCAACCACTCGAGAACATAACAACCGCCAAGGTCATACACTTCCTCTGGCACGACCTCGTGGCGCGGTACGGGGCACCAAGAGCCATAATCACAGATAATGGGACTCAATTCGCGAGCAAAAAGCTTAAGGATTGGGCCACTAAGATGAACATACAAATGCTCTACGCTCCCGTGGCACACCCGCAGTCAAATGGCCAAATAGAAGTAACAAATCGCACGATCAAAGAGGGCCTAAAAAAGCGCCTCGAGGATAAAAAAGAAAAGTGGGTCGAGGCCCTACCCAGCGTCCTCTGGGACTATCGAACAACTACACGGGGACCCATGGGAGAAACTCCTTTCTCCTTGGTTTACGGCGTCGATGCCTTACTACCAATCGAAGCCTCAATACCCACAATCCGAACGCTGTATTACGACGCCCCTCACAATGAGAGCGGTCTTCGAGCGCGTTTGGACCTTGTCGAGGAACTTCGCGAGGGTGCTAGGCTTAGGCTTATGGCCTTGCGACAAAGGACAAACCTCGATCACAACGCCAAAGTTCGGGCAAAACAGATCCATGTGGGTGGTATGGTCTTGCTAAAGGCGGAGTTGCCAGGTCGTAATCCTGGCCATGGCACACTTCGTTCCAGATGGGCAGGGCCTTATGTGGTACACAGTAAAGAAAGAGAGGGTGTATACAAGTTAAAGGACCATCAAAGCAAAAAGCTCAAAAACGACTACCACGTCAACGACTTGAGGCCTTATTACGTTTAAGTTGTACGCTTTTCAACTCTTTGCATTGCACAAAATACTGCTCATACATCGAAAGAAAGGCAATATTCCAACTCTTTGCGTTGTGCAAACTACGTTCACATAAAATCGCTCTACTAGGAGTGTTCCCCCACTTTAGTGGGTAAGTTTCAAAATTGATTGCAAGGTCACTGCTCGACCAGCACACATCGAATAAAATCACTTCACGAAGAATTACAACAATTCATTTTCACAATTTTACCCAACACGAGTACAAACACTTCGCATTGTGCAAATAATACTCGTATGGCAATTACAAAGGCAACAAATGCTGAAATGTTCTGTATTTTATCAAAAATGAGCAAAAATTTAATTACAAGCCCCAAACCTAATTGGGGGCATCATCGTTTGGGGGTACAACAGGGGCATCCTCTACATGCCCGGGCAGGATATCATAAGGATATCCTACTCCTAATTTCTTCCCTGCCCTACACCACTCGAACAAAGCTGCTGGGAGGGCTCCTCGACCTTCATCGCATCAAGGGGATCCAGCTGTGATTCTTCAACCATAGCCTCCACTTGATGGCGGCATCTTAGGAACCCCTCAGCATAACGAACCCGCTCCATTTCTTGGGCCTCAACAAATTTCTCAGTCAGCGCCTCGAAGAAGTCGCACACTCGACCAGTCCTCTCTGCGATTGGATTGATAAACACGCGTGGCTCAAGACTTTCGCCCTCGAACAACTTGAGGCCAAGTTGTTTTCAAGTTGCCCGAAGGCTGAAAGTCCAGCCAAGCTGTTGCTCAAAGACTGCTGTTGAGATTTCGGCCAGCTCTTCAACTTGGGCTGCCAAAATCGAGGCCTTCTCCTCTGCTGAGCAGCCCTCACAGACAGCTCCTCCGCGAGCTTGTCCTTCTTTTCTGCCTCGGCAGCTCTCAAGGACAGCTCCTCGATGAGCTTGTCCTTCTCTCCGGCCAGGGCCTCCATCCGTTGGCATTCCCCGAGCACTTGCTCCATCTCGACCGTTAGGTCGTTCTTCGCGTTTTGCTCGGCAAGGAATAGGGCCTCGAGTTCCTTCCCCTTAGCCGTGGCAGCCTTCAGTTCTTGGCCAACGAGGCCCATAGCCCTCGAATGTTGGCCTCTTCCCTCTTCGAGGCAGCCAACTCGGCCTCTTTCTCGGCCAAGGCTTTCTTCAGGCTCTCCACTTCCTCGGAGTCCTTTGCCTTGGCCTCAAGCCTCTTCACGAGGGCTTCAAGCTCCTCGATTTTGGCCACTAGGCCTTGAGCCAGCACAGCCTTCTACAAGTTATGAACACAAAGCGTATAAGTAAAATGTCCTACAAAAACGCAAATCGGTGGCGCAAGGGGACTTGAGAATTCCGACTTACCCGAACAAGGTCCCGGCAGATGTCCTTCGCGATATCCAAGGGTCCTGTGGCTGTGTGCTTGAGATAGTGCCGGTCACGGGCATTGAGAGCCCTCGGCAACTTTTAGTCTCACCTCTTTGTCCCCAGAGCACCGACTGTCGCGAGTCACCCTCATCACGGGGTCCTGTGCCTCCACTGTGGTGTGCCCTTGCGCCCAAAGGTCTTCCCCGTAACTCCCGCCGGTAGTCCTCGAGCACTGGGCTCAAGACCGGGTCAATCCCCAAGGGTCTTCGGGATCCTCGAAGGCCTCCTCCCAGATGTTCGGGAACCGCGGCAACCCTTCGGCGCCAGCCAAGAGCCCCACAGGCTCCTCTGCGCCTCGAATGGAGCTGGGATCGCTCCTCGAGGGCAGGCCCTTTCCCTTTGTCTTTCGCAGGGCTTGGGGCGCTATCCGAGGACACTTCTACATCCTCTGCCTCTGCAAAGTTCAAAAGAAGATAAATATAAAAGAACGGTTTACCAAAACTACAAGGCAAGACAGGGGTGCTACCTGTAATACGAAGACGTTTTTTCCGAAGATTCTGCTTCTCAGAGTCCTCGGAAAGCTCTTCGATGGCCACGGGGCCTGCCACACTGACTGGTTGAGCCTCCGTCACCAGCGCCTTCTCACCAACGGGCTCCACGTCCTTCGAAGGCCCAGCTGGAGGCTCCTCGACACCTTTCTTTTTGGGCTCGGAGGGGCGTACCTCCTCCGCCAACTTCGAGGGCTTCCTCAACTCCCCTTCTTCGCAAAGAGAGTCCGGGTGCGACATCTTGCTGTAACAATACACTAATAAAAGTTAAGACAGAAACTGGAAAACGTAAATCACAAAAACGACAGTAAACACAAAGCAGACCGTTGGGGTTCCTAAAAGCGCCCTCGAAGCGCTCAATAAGGTCGCCATCCAACCCTTCCACCCAATTCTTCAGGGTGTCTACATGGCCCGGCATACGATGGGCCCTGCTAACCCCCACTCTTCGCAGGACCACTTCGTCCAGACTAGCTAGGGTGAAGGGGAACCTACCCTTACACTCCTCGAGCCTCTCCGCATCGCGGACCCATTCACAAAGGGCGTCGAGGGCTTTCTTCCCCTCGCTACCCGCCCACACAGAGGGCTTCACCGACACCTTTGCGTTCTTCTCCTTTATGAAGAACGCAGGGAAACCCCAGCTATCCTCCTTCAAAATGAAGAAGAAGTTGCTCTTCCAACTCCCCCACGAGCTGGTGGTTTCAGCGAAGACTCCGATCTTCACCATTTTGTTCCCCACCTTCACCTCCTGGGGTCGGTTGATAGAAGGGGTGTCCGACCGGCCTCTTCAGCGTATAGAAGCTGTAAGAAGGTTTCAGGTAGCACCGTCGTCTTCGCCAAGTGGCAGGCCACCACAAATGCGTTTACGGTGGTAAACACATTTGGGGCTAATTGCCAGTGGCAAACACCCCATCCTCACACAGCTTGCAACAGCGAGGAACAAAGAGGGAGCCTCAATCCGGCTTTGAGTTGGGCTTCGTAGACCACCATGGTCTGTTCCCTCATGGCCTCGCTGCTCAACTCCAAACCTGCTTTCTCAACACGTCCCACGGGAAAGTCCACAAACCACCCCGGTATACACGTGATGGTTACGGCAGATGTCCGCCATTTTCTTCCCGGCAGACTTGTTCGGGCCACACCTTCTCGACATCGGGGCCGACGCCGGGCTTGCTTGGATTCTTGGGAGCCATCTACAAAAATAAACCGCAAATTTCAAAAACTAAACCCTAGACCCAAGAACCCAGGCAGTGGCGCGGCGACGCCTCACTCGCGACACTGTCGCGACGAGAAAAATAAAATTAAATACAACTTACTGGTTCGTACGGTGGAGACGAGAACGAAAGATTCAACGGCTGGGTTCTTCGAATCTCGCCGGGAAATTCTTCGCTAGTTGCCGAAAATGGAAACTAGATTGCAAAGGAAGCTAAAGCGCAAAAGCAAGGAAAGCAAGATTTCGGGAAACTGACTTGGTTGGCGTATAAGAAGAGCGCGATGGGAAGTGAAACGACTTCCCCCATAATTACGAACGGCGCAAAAAGCGCAAATTTTGAAAAGCGCTTTTTGCCAACCGCCACATTTAGTATTGGGCCAAACTTTTGGGCCTACATTGGGACAGCTCTTGGGCCTCCCCTAATAAAGCTCCAAAACGCCACAATACAACGTGGGCTCAATATCTATTGGCATACTTCCTTCCAAATCGGAGCACAGGGGACCCAACCCATCCTCCGTGGGGGAGGGCATACTTGATATATATGGGCCAGCCCATACGGCTGTATTGTCAAATGCAAAAGCCATATGGGCGCGTCCACCACCAGCGGATCTCGTCATTACGGAGACCCCCTCTTACCGATGGGACGCCTCGTACAAAGCCGTTAGGCACGAAGCGCCATCGCCTCCCTCAAGCTAACCGTTACATTATTTCGGCATTAAGTCAAAGGAGAGGGAGTAATTCCTAATAACTCCGCTATTATTACACCATTAATACGCCACCATTCCAATTATGGGCACATTTATGGAGATTCTCCAGCATTTAAGGCCCGTAACGGGACCTAGCACCACCCTATATATTGGGTGGTGCCCGCCTCAAATAAGGTAATTACTACACACCCACACTTTCCTCCTTTGTCTGCACCTGAAAGTGTCTCTTGTCTTGTCCTTCAGGTACCGGAGCCACCTGACCAGTCATCGGAAAATCCTTGATCGCCGGAGATTATCTTTTGGCTATCAGATCTTCACTATGGATGTGAGATCAAGCCTTTTTGAAGGATCTAGCTTGAAGGACATGAACATAAACACACTACACAAATTCGGCCTCCACACCTCCCAACTACAAGGTTAGGCAATATAAGAGATATGCCAAGGGATGAGAATGGATCTAGCACCTCCTTGCTACAAGGCAAAGCAATACTAGTTATAAGTTTCAATCCATTATCATGGATCAAGGGATATGGAAAGTGCAACTGAAGGAGAACAAGATGAATTTTTCTCTCAAAGAGACTTCAAATTCGTTTTTAAATGTTCTAACTTTACATAATACATGCTAGCCTCCTTTTATGAATGAAAGGAGGTAAAATGTGAGATGATGGGAGTATGGGCAAAGGGATGTGACTAGGGGATCATGATCCATAAAACATGGGATTTTGAAAGGGAGGAGTGGGTATGTAAATTGTGGGCTACCTACTCCCTTTTTCTCACAAAACATATTTATGGAAATAATAGGGTAAATATATAAATGTCTAAAAGGGGTGGTGGAAAAGTCAACAATGGTGGCTAGATGTTCAAAAGATGGTGGGAAAATACTTGGACAAGTCCTTGAACTCCTTGGCTGGCGAGAGAGGTGGTGGAGTGTGGAAGAGGTGGTGGTGCATGGAAGAAGGCATGGTGGCGTGTCCAAGATGCATGAAGACACGTACAAGGTATGGTGGCACGTGCATGGTGCATGGGGGCGCATGTGGTCCACGCTCCTTCCTTCTTCCTAAAACAATCTCTCATTCAAGTCTTCAATGCTTCACTCCTTGTCAAAAATGTGTGCTCCAAGCTTTTTTCAACTTCCTCTTTAGACTTTGATATTTTGTTGTTGCTTGAGGATTTTAGGTTCATATCATTCCCTCCCACTTAGAAAGATTCATCCTCGAACCTAAGGGAGTTGATTCCTACAAATAAAGGCAAGCACAACAAACTTTGAAGAGCATTAGAGGTTAGTGAACCAAACTCAAAATGTGAAAAGGTTTCATGGAAAAATACCTATTGCAACATGATGGAAATGCTCAAGCAAACATGCATAAGCACACCAATGCACATTGTGAGAAGGAACAAGAGTCTAAAGGAATTCATGACATACTTCCATAACCAACATATGCAATCATCAAGAATCTTATACTCAAGAGAGTTATGAAAGATATAAAGCACAAACTTTTGTCCTTCAAAGGTAGAAGGGACAAGGGAAATATCAACAAGACAAGGCATGCATCTAAATGTTTCCCAAATAACCATAAAGTGCACAAACTAGTCAAACACAAAGAATCACGGCATGACAATGTATGACTAGAGTTAGTGAAATCACAAGTAGGTGGGATGGACAATCCGTCCTTTCTATTCACCTCATCCTGGATGCTTTCAGTTAACATAAGGAAAGCACCCCTAGAATCTCTACTAGGCACAAGATAGGTCAACAATACATCATTGTTCTTAAAACTAAATGTCTCATAACAAGGTGCATGCAAATAATGAGAAGCAATGTGCCTAGTGCATTCTAGTTTCATACCACCATCAAGATATTCAATGATCACACTTAAATAAGATGACATGGTATGGTGGAGTTCTCGGCTCATCTTATATGTAGCAAGGTGATGTTCATTTACAAGCTCAAATACCAAAGTACCTTGCACATTTTCATTATAAACAAGCGTACCTCTAATCAAAGAACACATGGCAAAGTGATGCATCCTAGACATGCTACTAAATGAGCCAATGTTCAAAACATGATGTACATGGGTAACAATCAAGGAAATAACAAGTGGGAGCAAGATGAACAATCCGTTTTTTCTTTGTCTCTCAACATGGTGGCACACAAGTTTCCCAAATCTAAAATCTTCATCATGGTCGAATACAAGTTCACACAAATAGGATGCAATTTCAACATCCAACGTGTCATTTAAGCCATCTTTCATCATCAAAGCATCTAAACATGCAAATTTCTAACAAAGAGGGTTTAAACTCAATCCATCAATTAAAGGATGCATAGGATCATGCACACAAGTGTCAGAAAATGGGTTACCCAACCAAGTGAGTTTTCCTTTATTCTCTTTAAGCTCTCGGCCTTCCATGGGAATGAGTTGGTGAGACTCCATTGGCTCTTCCATCTCAATCCTTGGAGGCTTCCTCTTTGTCCTTGTGATTTTCCTAGCACACTTGGCAAACCAATCAAAGCAAATACTTCTCCATTTATACAACCAACCAAAGCACATGGTCTTAACAAAAGACAATTTCAACATTTTAGACCAAGGATGTTAGTAAGACCATGCATCATTGTTGTGATGAGATGTAAGATGTGAAATTTAAGCATGACGTGAACAAACTTCTCATACAATCTGAGAGCATACATATGTGATGACCAAGTTTGCAATCTACTATGCACAATGTCTCTCTCAACTTGAGCACATAAAACCGAGATACAATCAAAGTTTACCTTGCATAGATCATCCATTTCATTATCAACCGAAACATGTTCAAGTGTCCAATCATCCACACAATCATATTCACAAGATATGGTATTCAAATCATGATCATGCTTCACTTCAAAGATTGGATTCCAATAGGCCTCACTATATGTAGATGGATCAAAGTCAAACAAGGAGTTGCATACCATCTTGACATCACTTTCATGTACATGTGAGACACTTGAACTCATGTTTTCTTCATGCTCTATTTCATTTTCATTTTCCTTAAGTGTTGCATCTAAAGTAGGGGTATTCACATCACAACACCAAGAATCATGCATATTTACCCTAGCATTCTTGTTCATGCTTGCAACACACAGTTTATCACACAAATCATCCATTAAACACACCTCATCTGAAGCTAAAAAATCACTCATCATCAAAACATGCTCATTTGTCCTTGACCCTAACATGGCCGAATTGAGCATCTCATGACAAACAACAATCTTCATGTCATTCTCAACACTCATGGCATGCTCATTATCCAACAATAAATTTGCACATGTACCGGGGTCATGTATGAGCCTAACCTTACCAGGCTTATCTACCAATTCAAACATGGACAATCCATCCATTTTCATCTTACAAGCTCGGATAGGTTCACCTTTTAGGGTGCATGGTAGGATCAAATTCTCATCAAACAAGGATTCATCCATGAAAATGTGCTTCCTAGCTAAAGTAGGCATGCACTCATCAATTTTGGCACAAAACACATCATGGTCACAAAAACTCAATGCATGATCAATAAATGAAGAGCTACATTTTTCAATCTCAAGATCAATGCATTTATGCCTTAATATCATCAATTCTTCACCATGCATACTTAAGGATGCTAATGGTTCAAATTCATGCTCATACCCTTTATCACTAAGAGAACAAGATAAGTTACCTCTCCCCAAGTTAGGGGAGTGTAGATCCTCCTCCTTTGGTTACTCTTCTTCCTCCAAAAGGGATGTTGGTACCTACTCAAGTATGGATTCGGTTGGATCCTCAAATTGTGCATTTCCGTCAAGGAGCTTTGTTGAAGGCTAAGTTTCTCCTATTTTTCTCTCAAGACTTAGGCAACACTCTTGTTTTATCTCAACTTTCCTCTCTTTTTCTTCTCTTGAAACTCTCTTCTCAATGTTGTACTCATTGGCCTTTATAGTATCTTTCTTTGGTAAACCGGCCAACTCACAGTCTTTTTCACTCAAGCTCTCTTCTTTCCTCTCAAATATCTCATCCTTACAATGTTGTACATCACTTCCACACTTGTCTAAAGTAAGCCCCGCTTTGATTTCTTTTACAATTTCTCTCAAACTACTCATGATCTCTTCGGCTCCATGTTGAAGGACTTTAAGCTCTTGTTTGACATTGTTAAGAAAGTCTTGAGATTGATGGTCATATGAAGGGCTTGGATGCTCTTGTGGAAGAGGGGTTGAATAGGCACTTGGAGGTGTATGGTATCGTTTAGCTGAGGAGGTGGGCACATAGCTTGGAGCATATGTGTGGAGTGGGGGCTAGCTACGCTCCAGAGGGTGATGCACGAAGTGGGTGTGTAGGGTTGGTAACGAGATGAGGAGTGCATGGGGCCTCAGGTGGAGGGTGAGGAGCTCGGTTTAGGTCTTGTTGCATACCTTCATCTCAAGGTCTTTTTTATTTGCTCCCATGAACCAAAGCACCTTCCTTCATATCCCTCCATGAGCCAACATCTTGCCTTTCCTCTAAAGGACTCTAAGGCAAAGTGTACCTTTTCGTACTCATGATCAAAATTGAGTAGGAGATAGTACTCTCTTCTTTCTTCCCATGGCCAATAATCACCAAGTGTCTCAAATCCCATGAACTCGAGATTTCGGTCCTCCATACCTACACACTCAACAATAAAGTTAGTACCACTCAATTTTTCTCACGTGTTTAGGTGGACACTCCATTTATGGACAAAGGGTACTCTCGGCCAACACTCGAGATTCAACCAAGTTCTCCAACCTTGATTTCCACTCTCAACCATAAATCAAGATGTGCACAAGAATGGAAACAAACTATCCAACTAGTAAAACCGTGTTCTTTAAGTAGGAGATGAACTAGTTACTTGAAACTTGGTTTTTGTGCAATTTTGGGTTAGGTTGGCGGTTGAAAGAGAGGGAATGGGGATTTAAAAGAGCCTTTGAAGAGAAAAACCACTTTTGTGCAAGTTCAACAATACTTTTTGGATCAAATGACATTATTCACTTGAATGTGAGTATGAACACTCAAGAACACATATGAACATCTCAAGAATACATGAACTTGTTAATCATTTTCTCTCTTCCAAACACTTTTTGTTTTTGGATTTTGTCAAAAACATGGTACTTTTTCTTCACACAAACCGAAATCAAACATCTTTAAACAAGAATCTTGCACAAACAACTTAAATAACATGAGACGGAAACGTTTTCTTCAAGTGTGAGAAAGAAAGCAATGGTTTTACTTGAAGAAAACAAACAGATAACACAATACCTCAAACAAGCATCAAAGCTCTGATACCACTTGATATGGTCTTCACTATGGATGTGAGATCAAGCCTTTTTGAAGGATCTAGCTTGAAGGACATGAACATAAACACACCACACCTCTCAACTACAAGGTTGGGCAATATAAGAGATATGCCAATGGATTAGAATGAATTTAGCACCTCCTTGCTGGAAGGCAAAGCAATACTAGATATAAGTTTGAATCCATTATCATGGATCAAGGGATATGGAAAGTGCAAGTGAAGGAGAACAAGATGAATTCTTCTCTCAAAGAGACTTCAAATTCATTTTTACATGTTCTAACTTTACAAAATACATTCTAGCCTCTTTATGAATGAAAGGAGGTAAAATGTGAGATGATGGGAGGTATGGGAAAAGGGATGTGACTAGGGGACCATGATCCATAAAACATGAGATTTTGAAAGGGAGGAGTGAGTATGGAAATTGTAGGCTACCTATTCCCTTTTTCCCATAAAACATATTTATGGAAATAATAGGGTAAATACATAAATGTCTAAAATGGGTGGTGGAAAAGGCAACAATGGTGGCTAGGTGTTAAAATGATGGTGGGAAAACGCTTGGGCAAGTCCTTGAACTCCTTGGCCGGTGGGAGAGGTGGTGGAGTGTGGGAGAGGTGGTGGCGCGTGGAAGAAGGCATGGTGGCGTGTCCAAGATTCATGGGGACACGTGCAAGGTGTGGTGGCGCGTGCATGGTGCATGGGGGTGCCTGTGGTCCACGCTCCTTCCTTCTTCCGCAAGCAAGCTCTCATTCAAGCCTTCAATGCTCCTCTTTAGACTTTGATATTTTTTTGTTGCTTAAGGATTCTAGGTTCATATCATATGGGCATTGGAAGCCCACCCTGCCTAGAGCAATGAGCTCTTGGATTTCGGGTGGAGAGGGTTCGGGGTCTTCCCTCCTCACTTGTGTATTCAAATTGACCCGGGCTTATCCTCGATATTAGTGTTTGATATTATTCTGAGGATAGTTCTATGGTTGGATATGTTCTTCCAGGTGTTTATGCATGGCCCAGGTCTTTTGTAGCTTGCTTTTTATAGCTAGTTTGGTGGAGGAGGTCTGTGGTCGAGGATTACAAGAGAGATGATGCGCACGAATGTCTGATTAAAGCCATGAAAAGCTTTGAAGATCCTATCTTTGCCCGGAATGGACTCGGTTTGCTTATCATTCACTAAAAAAAATTTGGCGAGACATGTTTCCTATCCTTTGTCTAAGATTTTCTTTTTTGAACGTTATTTAGAATTTTCTTTCTATACAACCTTAAATTATATGCCTTGTTGGCTTTGTTATGGTCACTCCCATTTAAAGCTTGTTATCTTTGATGTACATAAATCGGTCCCTGAATTAGCTATTTATATAGCCTCTCTTTCTTGGTTTTGAATGAATGCATTCATCCTTAAAAAATGAAATTTATTCTTATATTCGGTTAATTTATAATTTTTGAATATGTAAATACTGAATTTAAAGCTAAATTATAAAAGAACATATCATATATTGAGGGAAACGGACTTCAATATTGGAAAGCGACTTCATTCTTACATGCTGACAAATGTCTTTCTCAGTTTCTCCCCTGCATCCATGACTCCTTTTATTTATTCAAAACTATTTCAGAAATGTCAAATGTCTATGCTTAGCCATTATGATGATATTCTCGTGACCAATGCAATCATGAATATTATAACTACATACTATTTATGGGATATATGATGGGACATTATGAATAGTCTCAATTTTAATCAATTTTGACATATTAACTTTATAATATCCAAAAATACCTTAAGCTTTACTTTTTTACGTTTAAGGTATTGTCTTTGTTCATAACGAATATGTACCCAACATTACATTTTCTCACCTAAATGAAAATATCTTAAGGTGATTGATGATTCAATATTCAATTTATATTTTTCGTTGTGGTGTCAAAGTATAAATTAACCAAAAAAGTTATCAACTTTCTTAGCTTTTCCATAAGAGAACCTCGGTTTATGAATAGTTTCAGTTTTGACCAATTTTGATTTATTTTCTTCATAATGTCTACGACACCTTTAGCTTTTTTCTCTTTTACATTCAATGAATTATTTTTGGTCATGATACATATGTGTCCGATATTACTTTTCCTCATCCAATGGCCTAAATTAATCTTTAAGTAGATCTTAAAATAATTCAATTGATGTAGTCTACATTTTTCGTTAATATTTTTATATTTTATGAAAATTACGTTTTGTGGTCAAAGTTCAAATAGACAAAAAAGACTAACAATTTTCTTAACTTTTACGCAAGAGACCATTGGTTGTATACATATCAAATGAATATGGATTTGAACTACTATTTTGTTTTTACCATTCCATATTATGCTCCTGATTTTTTGTAATTGTTTTCTTCCTACTTTCCTTTGAAATTGTTTCCAATTTAGTCATGTTGCTTTTTAAATTAATAGTGTGTTCAGGAAGAAGAAAAAACGTTTTATACATGGGGAAAGAATTAGGTATTTATATGATTTTTGTGAGGGGAAATGATTGATTTGAAAAAGTTCTATACATGGGGAAAAAATTAGGTATTTATATGATTTTTGTGAGGGGAAATGATTGATTTGAAAGAGAAAAAATATTCTCCTTCATGAATATGTTAAGTATAACTAGAAAATGGTGATTACAAATGTTGAATGCATAATAAATGTTGATTATACATTCAGCCGCAACAAAGTGGGGGAAAAGAAATCCTAGTGTATTCTAAAAGTAGGACTATGAGAAATGCTTGCTTGTTTGGATTTTGAAGATGCATCCAGGAACATAATGGTAACGGGCGATGCCATGCATGATCATGCATGCTACTGAGGCATTAGATATGCTTCAACCCATGTGTCATCTGTGGCACTAGATTTATACCAAATGATGCTACATTTGTGGGAGTGTGACAAATGTTGCAGAAAAGGTTTTAGAGCTTGAACCAGATAATAATTACTGTAATTAGTACTGGTTTCCAATGTTTATATGGTTGCTGGTAGAAATGACAAAAGTTCTGGATGTTAGAAAGACACTGAGGTAGCAAAACCTGAAGAGTCCCCTGGGTGTTCATATGTTTGTTAATGGTGATCAAACTCATCCAGTAGCAAACTCTACACTGAGGTACAGAAATGACTGTACAATTACAGGGATGTAACCGATCGATCAAGTTCTGATTACATGAACCGAAAACAAAAAGGAAATTCTCATTTGCTGTATCCTGCTGAAGCGCAACAGATTGGGAACCTGGTCCTACAATAAAAAGTGGAGAGAAAGATGTACAAAAAGATATCAAAGAAAAGAGAATAAGAGCATAACTACATACAAAGATTACCTGTCCAAGGGGATGCTACATTTCACACACATAGCAGATGATGTTCTTAACCAAAACATTTCAAGGGAGGTGCCAACCATTCCACGTGGGAGTGATTAATCGCAGCATCAGTCTTTGCCAAACAGTCCATCATAAGGCATTCAACCGTAGTCTTCTTTTTCATACCAATATCATCTTGATAATGGTTTCTTAAAGCATAGTTTCTGAAGACCCTACCAGAGCTTGTATTCCCATATCCTGAAACCGAGTACCAAGACGGACAGATCTCACTCATAAAAAGCATCCGGTCATTCAAGAAATCATCTCTTGTTATCCAGGTACCTTCCAATGGGTTAAATTTGAAGAACAAATCAATGCTCTTGGTAGGCAAAATGTCATATACACACATAAGCATCTCACCATTCAACTCGAACAACTTATTATAATGGTCATTAAGGTCTATGCCAGCTAACTGTGAAGGCAAGGCAATCTCCTTTGTTTTACCATTGGAAGGGTTGAAGCTTCCCATATGTGTATTGTTGCACCAATAAAATATCCCATCAAACCAAGTCACACTGCAAAGTTCATCCATATCGTTGTTATCCTCAATGACATGCCTCTCCTTCCAAACTTCTTGACCAGGACTCCAGGTTTGAATACTCAAATTATCATCCTGATAAACTATCACAAAGAAGACAGATTCTGGAGATGTTGGATCAGACCCTGAGAAGGTAATTGTGTAGTCCTTCAGCGGTAGGTTCGGTAAACTCATGCACCGAGCAGAAAAAGGATTATACACAAACAAGGTTTCCTCAAGTAATTGGAAGAACTCTTCACCTATGAATCTGTCGTATGACAGTGAAACAACCAACCAACCTAATTTGGACTCTTTGATTCTCGGTTGTACAATGAAGACATCATCAGAGAAAGGGGTACCAGCAGGCAGTTTTTTGAACTGTGACAGACCCCATTCGGAAGCTTCGGGGTTTGGCTCAGCGAAAAAGCGATCAGCACAAGTAGGGATCTCGAGTGAACGCTTGTAAGGTCTAAGGTGACAAGGTTCATTAACATTAGTGCAGATCTCGTGAAATTCAAAGGTGATCGTTACTGACCTGCTAGTTCCAAGGAAAACATCTTTATCAGAAAACGTCACCATCCACGGCAGAGGACGTGGTGTCACCGGAATTCTCCAATCCTTGCAGACAGCCGCAAGACTGAGGCGATCTCCGAAATGCTGGACTTTCTCAACAATTATGTTAAGAATTTCGACAGGAAGACTAGACCAATCAGAACAATCGGTCTCCGATTTCCCTTCATGCTTGTTTCCAGGTTTATGATTCATCTTGTTTCTGTGTTGCGAGAGAACTCAACTCGATTAAAGTCTGAAATTGTTTATATGAAATAACTCAATTAGTAGTATATAACAGCATACATTAAAGAACTAATCCAACAAACCAAATAAGACAGAAACACACACAACAAGCAGATCACGACTCATACTAACTTTTGCAGCAGCCGCAGCAAGCTAATACGTCAATATATAAAAGAAATCAAAAAAAAAAAAAACCTGCAGCTCTGTAGGATCATTAGAAATATGTAATTATTACATTTTCTTCCTAAACCAAAATAAATCACAAACCTCTAGGACCATATTTATTCAATTAGCATTATGTAATTATTACATCGCCACCAAAACTAAAATTATCAGTCTCTCTCATTAACCAGAATAAATCAACTTCCTTACTGCAACAGATAAGCAAAATCATCACCTGATTGCAACAGTGCAAATCATCTGCTTGCGACGGAGGCGGTGCGACTTTGTGAGGATCAACTGAGGAGCTAGCTGTGGCAGGCGGCAGGCTGGTTGAGGAGTGAGACGGAGGGCCGAATACGACAATTGCCGGACTGCGTACGCCGCCGCTAGGTTCGCCGTTTCGTGTTCTCCGGACACGATGAGTTGAAGGCGAGCTGCTTAAGGGCTGAGTTGGGGGAAATCTGGCTGGCTGTTGGGTAGGGTGTGTTGGATCACGGAAATTTGGGCTGGGTTTGAAATTGGGACTGGTGGGTTAGGCTGTAGAGATAATTTGAGCTGGGAGCTACATTAACGATTTCCATATTAACGGTGAAAAACAATTCTGAAGTTTTTGAAATTGATTTGAAGTTTATGAGAGTAAAAGATGGGTGAAAAACATTGATTTCATTATGTTCAATATACATATTTTCTGTCTAAACATTTCACTTTCAATATCTATTTGACATTAATTTATTTTTTATACTTTAGTAGAAATAAAATTCAAAAAAGGTAAATTACAAAAACTCCATCTGAGGTTTGCTGAAATCAATTGTTAATAATCATATAAGTGTTATATTCTTGGTGCTTAGTGTACATGAAAATTTGGATAACGGGGATGTCCAAAATGTTCTTGTTGTTTCTCGGAAAATTAACCATGTGAGTATGAATATTTTGGCCTTGAGTTAAATTATGATTTGTTGATTCATGTTTTGGTTAATTTTTAGACAATGTCCATAGTTGATAAAAATCACATGATTCTAGTGACTAACTTGATCTTTTGTGATCATCTAACGAAAATTACTCTCTTATTTAATTGTTCTATGAAATCCATGTCATTCACTAATTTGGTACTTTATGTTTTTAAGTGGATGTCTTCGTTGCCTAAATTGTTCTTGTTTGGAAATACTAGAGCATTTAGTCATGAATGCTTTATGCATGCTAACTTGAAATATAATGATTTCATGAATAGAAGCATGCTAATTTTTGAATAAAAATATGTCCATGTTGACTAAGGGACTACACATGTTGAAATTAAGAATATTAATGAACATGATACCATAAGTTGTGATAATGTCATATCCAATCACCTTATTCATAGCGTTACATTTCAAGAACCATATCATACCAAATTGAAATATTAGAACTTCATGAGTTCTTGGTGTGATATTCTTACAAATCTTGCATGCAATTATTTGTATTGATGGCGGAGCTGATTGGACAGCTGCCGCCACGTGTCTACGCAATTGACGTGTCTTGACGTTGCTTGATGCCATTGGTGCGTGGGTGTTACGCGTTTCTCGGGATTCGAGGAATTGGAGTTGTTGGTAGTGCGTTCACTGTTTGTCTTGTTAATGAAGTCCTTTCAAGAAGCGAGAGACTTGACTTATGCCGTCAACGTTTGTTATATAGTAGGTATTAATGGTGGCATTATCGTAATAAGTCAATATACCGTGTTTTGCATGTGCTTTGTATGTTCAGGTGATGCTCCTTCGGGAATATCCAACATCTTGTCCG
Source organism: Stellera chamaejasme (assembly GCA_024586325.1). Classification (NCBI taxonomy): domain Eukaryota; kingdom Viridiplantae; phylum Streptophyta; class Magnoliopsida; order Malvales; family Thymelaeaceae; genus Stellera; species Stellera chamaejasme. The sequence continues at coordinate 48,902,004 of CM044981.1, read as the reverse complement.
GGTAAATGTTTCATTGAGTCCGGGAATACTTCGTATTTATTAGTGGTTGTTTTTAATGGGGCCCTTATGGTGGGCTATTGATTTTGGGCCTTTCGGTAGGCTTTTTTGGGTGATTGGGCCTGATGGCCATCAAGTCCCCCCTATGCCATGCGGCCGACTGCCAGGAGTCCGAATAATAACTTTTCTTCTTCCCAACTTCTTTTTTCCGAACAACTCAGGTTCGGGTTTGTACTTCTGATTTATCCCGGACAACTGAGGTTCGGGATTGCGTATTCTTATGAATTTCCCGAACAACAAAGGTTTCGGGATTTCTTTGAAAAAGGATTTGACATCCTCCTTTGAAATATCCCGAACAACAAAGGTTTCGGGATTTCTTTGAAAAAGGATTTGACATCCTCCTTTGAAATATCCCGAACAACTAAGGTTCGGGATTTCTTTGAAATAGGATTTGACATCCTCCTTTGAAATATCCCGAACAACTAAGGTTCGGGATTTCTTTGAAATAGGATTTGACATCCTCCTTTGAAATATCCCGAACAACTAAGGTTCGGGATTTCTTTGAAATAAGATTTGACATCCTCCTTTGAAATATTCCGAACAACTAAGGTTCGAGATTTCTTTGAAATAGGATTTGACATCCTCCTTTGAAATATCCCGAACAACTAAGGTTCGGGATTTCTTTGAAATAGGATTTGATATCCTCCTTTGAAATATCCAGAACAACTAAGGTTCGGGATTTCTTTGAAATAGGATTTGACATCCTCCTTTGAAATATCCCGAACAACTAAGGTCTGGGATCGATATGTGTAACGGTTACTTTTTTGTCCAACGGTTGGATTGGAGCGTGTTGTGACGGTTCATTTTCCCGAATATCCTTACATAAGGAATAGTCCCAGAGCAGCACTCCATATCTTATTCTTGCTCTCAATAGCACTCTTGCTTTCTCTCTCTAACTTCTCTCTCTTTTCACGACGGACAACCTATCGCTCAAAGAGGCGATCAGTTTCTTTCAACGGTGGAGAAGTGTTGAACAAGTAGCTCCAGAGGAATACCTTGCGCCTTTCCTCAGCCAAGAGTCAGTTGCGCCAGGCAGCCTAGAGGGAGCTTCTGCCATTGAGAAGTTCTATCGCCGGTACTGCCTGGGCTTGTTGACGTAGCCGCGAGAGTTTCTCCCGTAGAACTTGGGTCGCCAAACCGCCGCTCCTTTATTCGCCCTGTTTCCCGAGGTACTTATAAATGGCCTCTTCTTTTTCGTTTCTTTCTGTTCGTCCTTCAGGGAGTCTTCTAGAGACTAGCGAACCTGTTCCCGAAGGATGGTGGTCCGAGGTTGAGCATTTTCGCAGCAAAGCCACTCCTGAACTAGTAAAGCGCTGGCGACGCGATTTCTTTCTCCCCAGAAATGTAGTTGTTAGGGTTCCAACACCGGAGTGCCACGTTTATGAACCGGGTGTTGGTAGTCTTGCCATCTTTAGGTGTCAACTGGAGTGCGGGCTTAGATTTCCCCGCACCCTTTTATTCAGGAGCTGGCCGAATCACATGGTTTAGCCGTTAATCAGTTAAGCCCGAACACCTTTTGCCACTTAAACGCGTTTCTCGTGTTGTGTGCTGTGTTCGGGATAGAACCCAAAACATCCACCTTTTTGCAGTTTTACAAAATTATCCCGAACTCGACTGCTTTTACTACTTCGGGGCTAGGAACCCTTCAAAGAACGTTAAGTTCAATTTTATCTGGGGCTTGCCTTCGAGCAGAAAGGGGTGGCATGGGGAGTTTTTCTTTTTGACTCCCGAAGCGTCGTGGGGCCTTCAGACCGTCCAGAAGGTAGGGGAAATTGTGGATGTGAAGGACCCCTCCCGTTTGTTGGAGTTGGAGGGCGCTCGGGAGAACTACGGGGCTTTTTGTAGCAAGCTGGGGCATCTGGTGGACTGGTTCGGGAATGAGGTTCCCGAACCATTCCCTGTTCCGATCAACTGGGTTCTTATTACCCAAGGGGTTTTATCCCATTTGGGGATAATTCAGGGTAACCTCAAGGAACTTGGGATTCGGGAAAGTTCCCCCTCCCCTCAAGACTTGGCTCTGATCCGGCGTCTTCGGGGCGAGATCCCGCACAATGTTTTTGTAGAAGGTTCATACTTTTTCCTTGTATTTCCTTTGCATATCTGTTCATTGCTAACTCCCTTTCTTTGCAGAAATGGCCCCGAAGATCGATCTTCAGTCAATATTCAAGGGCGGTTTCAAGCCCAAACCCAAAGAGTCTTCCAAGGCGGGTCCTTCGCAACCTTCGGCTGCTGAGCCGAAGAAGAGAAAGAGGGACGCCCCTAAAGTCCCGGAGGTCTCCATCCCTGAGCACTCCGAGGTTCCTTCTCCGGTCCACCTGGAGGACACGGAGACAACTTTTGAGGAGCTGTTCGAGGCTTACGATCGAGCTGGTCCTTCCCCAGACAAGAAGAGGCGTCTTCGGGAAAAATACAAGGCCACTCCGGTTGCGGAGGAGAGAGTTCCGGGAGTATTGCCTATGGACTTCAACCTAGGTAATCAGCGGTTAAGTTTAAAAAACGAATGTTTCTGGAATATCTTCGGGAATCTATCCCGGATGTTTGGAGATGATCCAATTCACGAAGTTACTCGGGCGCATTTCTGCTGTACAGGTCCAGGCTGGAAAGAGGCTCAAGAGAAGGCGAGGCAAGAACGGGATGCCGAACTTCCCCGATACGGGGTAGACCTGATCCCCAGGGAGCTGAAATGGCTCATCCACGAGGACCAGAACCTCATGGATGAAGAGGATGCCAAGGAAATGGCCCCGAGATCTCGGAAAGGCGTCTCCACTACCCGGACCATGGACTGCCTGGAGCACCAGTTCCCGGACCTGTCTGTGACTCTTGCCCGGGCACATGTGATGGCCACTCAGGTAACCCTTTGGAATGTGCTCATTTTTTCTAAGTTATTACGACCCGGAGACTGACCTTTTTTTTACATGCTGCAGACTGCTTGCCTGACTGGTTGGGCCTCCCAAGTTGTCCAGAAGATGGACGAAGCCCGGAGTAGTGCCAAACAACGGGCTACAAAGGCTGTTGCTGTTGTGGCGAAACTCATTCAAAGAGTTTCCCACTATGAGCAGCTTCTGCGGCGTCCCCGACCACTAGCTCCAGGGACCTTGCTCTCCCGGACGACGTCCAAAGTGACCTGCCTGATCCTTCCACCGCGTCCCAACTTGCTGCAGTTGAGGCCTCTTTCCTGAGCACTGTAGCTGCTCAGAGGGATTCAGAGGAAGAACTTCGGAGGGAGAATGAAGCTCTCCGGAAGAGGGAAAGTGATCTGGCTGTTGACCTTAAGAATCTTAAGAGTCACACCGAACAAGATCTCAAAGACCTCCGAGAGAAGCTTCAGGCGTCCGAACAAAGGGCGGCTAATGTCCAGGAGGAGAAGGAAGCTTGGGAGAACGCTGTTCAGGAGGCAGTCCAGATGGCCAGGGACAAGTACAAGCTTGGTTTCTGACTTGCCCGCAGACAAGTTCTGGACAGGAACCCTCACGCTGATCTTTCTGGGTTGGACTATGCCAAAGAACGTGAGGAGGATCCTTCCTGGTACGGGGATGAGTTTCTGAAAGCCCCGGAGCTTGTGCACCCGGACCAGTTCTCTTTCCCTTAGCACTTCTGTTTTTATCAATTATCCCTTAGGATGCTTACTCCGGGGAATGTACATGAATATTTTTGTGAATGAAACTACCAAGTGTTTTGTTCAAGTTTTTCGACCGAACTGCTTCCCGTTCATGCATATAACTGAGAATTTACACAAAGTATTTTTGCAATGCTTCTGAATGAAAAGAGTTAGAAAATTCTCTTCCTTCAGAATCTGATAACTTGTAAACTCCTTTTCTTTCTTCGGCAGTTACCCGGAAGGGACCTTCCCAGTTCGGGGCGAAGGAACCACCTTGTGGTCTTCGAGAACCCAGCTTTGTTTGCCGTAGAACTAGGTCTCCAACCTTGATACCTTTGATCTTGACTTTTGAGTTAGCTGTGGTTGCGGTCCTTTGCTGGAAGGCCTTCCTTCTGATTTCAGCTTCTTCTCTTTTGCCTTCGAGAAAATCTAAATTTGCCCTGAGTCCTTCCTCGTTGGTACTTTCTTCGAAAACTGTAGCCCGAAGTGAAGGGTTTGTAACTTCAATCGGGATAAGGGCTTCAGTTCCGTAAGCTAAGGAAAAAGGGGTTTCTCCTGTTGATCTGCGGGGAGTTGTCCGGTAACTCCATAATACGTGTGGGAGTTCCCCGGGCCATTTGCCCTTAGTACTCCCAAGTCTTTTCTTCAGACCGTCTTTTACTGTTCGGTTTGATACTTCGACTTGTCCGTTGCTTTGGGGGTGTGCGACCGGAGCGAAATGAAGCTTGATGCCGAACTCTTCGGCGAAATCTTGGAAACCTCCGTCCGTAAATTGAGTCCCGTTGTCTACGACGAGCACCTTCGGGCACCCGAACCTGCATATTACGTTCTTCCAGATGAATTCCTGGATGTTATTTGCTGTGATTGAAGCCAGTGGTTCGGCTTCGATCCACTTGGTAAAATAATCTACAACAACAATGCAGTATTTCACTCCTCCCGGGGCTTTTGGTAAGGCGCCGATCAAGTCTACCCCCCAAACGGCAAAGGGAATTGGATAGTCCGAAGATGATACGTACTCCGAGGGAACCCTTTGTATCCGGGCGTGTTCCTGGCACTTTTTGCATTTGTTGACCAACTTTTTTGCGTCTTCTTTAAGGTTCGGCCAGAAATAGCCTTGCCGGAGTATTACTGCTGCGAGAGCGTCTGACTTGATGTGGGACCCGCAGGTTCCCTCATGAACTTCCCGCAGTACTTCTTCCGTTTCTTCTTCGCCAATGCACTTCTGGAGAGGTGAAGAAAAACCTTTGCGGTAGAGATGACTTCCCACTATGATGAACTTGGCGGATTTTCTCATCACCTGTTTTGCCGTGACGAGATCCTCCGGGAGCACTCCTTCGGAGATGAACTTCCAATACGATGCTCTCCATCCCGAAGTAATGCTCAATATCCGGAGATAACTGATGCTTGGACTGTCTCTTTCTTCATCGTATGATGATGATTTGGAGAGTAAATCCGCTTCAGAATTAAGAGCCCGAGGAACCTTCTCAATAGATAGTTTCTCGAACTGCGTTGCTAATTTTTTGACAATGTCAGCATATTTTTTGAGACTCGGTTCCTTGACCTCGTATTCCCCGTTTGTTTGTTGGACAAGAAGGTTCGAGCCACTGCATGCCCGGAGAGACCGAATTCCGGCCTTCTGAGCTAGTTCCAGTCCGGCGATCAGAGCTTCGTATTCTGCCGCATTATTTGTCACTGGGAAGGTGAATTTGATGGACCGGGTTGCTTTCATACCTTCGGGGCCCGTGAGCACCAGTCATGCCCCTTGTCTTTCTGCTCCCGAAGCTCCGTCTACGTGCAGAGTCCATACGGGGTTACTCTCAACCTCTGTAAAGTCGTCTTCGGACTCCTGGGGTACTTCGGCAATAAAATCTGCCAGAGCCTGAGCTTTGAATGATTTTCTTGGTTCGTATCGTATCTCATATTCGCTGAGTTCGATACACCACTTAGATAGTCTTCCCGAATGGTCTACCCTTTTTAGGATATCTTTGACTGGGACGTTGCTTCGGACTATAATAGAAAAACCGAGGAAGTACGGTTTTAATCTCCGAGCGGAGAGGACCAAAGCGTAGACTAACTTTTGGATCACCGGGTAGTTGAGTTCGGCTCCGTGCAAAGATTTGCTGACGTAGTAGACTGGCCATTGTTTTCCCTGGTCGTCCTCCTGCACAAGAACCGAACTCACGGCCTTCTCTCCCACTGCAAGATATACGATCAGGGGTCTGTCTTCGGTCGGATGCCGTAGAGTTGGCATCTCCAAGAGATAGGACTTAATCTCTTCCCATGCCTTTTGGCAATCGAGGTTCCACTCAAATCGTGCTCGGTTAGCTGCGTTTTTTGCTTTTGACTTCTTGTCCCCCTTTGCTCCTATACGTCCGGGTTCCGCACCCTCTTTGATTAGAAGCTTGAAGAACGGGCGACACTTATCCCCGTACCGAGATATGAAACGGCTAAGAGACGTGATTTTACCGAGCAACCTTTGTACATCTTTGATTGAAGCGGGTGTCCTAGAATTGAGCAAGGCTTTGATCTTGGCCGGATTTGCATCAATTCCACGCTCGGACACCATGAACCCCAGAAACTTTCCCGCGGTTACCCCGAACACGCATTTGTCCGGGTTCAGGCGCAGCCCGTAGTTTCGAATTTGACCGAAGACTTCTTCGATATTCCGAATAAGATCATCCTCCTCTTTACTTTTTATGATGATGTCATCGACGTATACTTCGAGGATCCTTCCGATCTGGCCGGAGAAGATTTTGTCCATCAGCCTCTGATAAGTGGCTCCCGCATTTTTTAGGCCAAACGGCATCCTGATGTAGCAATGTGTGCCGGAGTCACTTATGAAGGAAGTTTTTTCCTCATCAGCCGGGTTCATCCGGATCTGATGGTACCCACTGTAAGCGTCAAGAAAACTTAGTCGGGCGTGCCCAGCCGTAGAATCCACCAACATATCGATCGGAGGTGTAGGATATGAATCCTTCGGGCAGGCGTCGTTCACATTGGTGAAGTCAATGCACATGCGCAACTTGTCGCTATCTTCTCAAGAGGCAACTATGGGATTGCTGAGCCACTCGGGGTAAGATACTTCTCTTATTACCCCCGCATTGAGCAGTTTTAAAATCTGCTCCCGGATGAAGGTTCTTTTGTAGGGTGCATTGTTTCTCTTTTTTTGTCTTATGGGTCTGACGTTCGGGTCAACTTGTAAGCTATGTTGAATCACCTTCGGGTCGATCCCGGGCATATCACTTGGCGAGTAGGCGAAAAGATCTTTATTTGACTGAAGGAGATTTACAAGTTTAGCCTTACTACATTCGGGCATATCTCTTGCTATTCTCGTAGTTCGTTCTCCTTCTAGGGTAACTTCTTTAGTTGCCGTTGTCTCCTCGTCTTCCTCTGCCGAAGACTTCGGTCCCGGACCCTTCTGGGCCAACGCCATAACATCCTTGGCTTCCGTCTGACTTACATAGATGGAAGCGTCACCTTCATCGGTCTCGAAGGTGATAGTGAGGTACTTGACGTCACTTCTCATGTGGATTGCACTCTGAGTCTCTCTTCCGATGGTGGCGTTGTAAGCCGAAGGAACATCCACCACCAGCCATTTTACCATGATGGTGGTATATCGGAATTGTCCTTCGGGCCCAGTTCCGAAGAACATGGCCGGGAGCTCGATACACCCGAGTACCGGCAGCTCGTCCGGACTGACTCCATATGTTGCGGTTCTGACTGGGATCAACCTACTTGCTTTCAGCTTCAAACCTCGGTATGCCTCAGCGAACAGGACATCGGCGTTCGAGCCGTCGTCGCAAAGCACTCTCCTCACATCTACAGTCCCTATTCTTAGGGTGATGTTTAGCGGGTCATAGTGCGGGAAACGTACCTCGGTTCCATTCGCCCGTTTGATTCTGGAGGCTGGATCCCCGTAGTTCAGTGAGCCTATCTCCCTCGCTTTCCTCTTTCGTGCGTTAGACCCAAGGGTCGCGGTTATGGTTTGCAGGGTTCCGGTTGCCGGAGGTGGAGATTTCCTCCCCTTGTTCTTCTCCTGCCCTGATGCGTCCCCCTGGGCCTTTCCTTTCCTCGGGAGAGCCCTTCTTCTGAGGCATCTTTAGGTACTCTCTCGGGAGCCTTTCTTGATGAGAGATTCAATGTACCTTTTCAACTGGTAGCATTGTTCAGTGCCGTGTCCGACATCCCGGTGGAACTGGCAATACTTGGCTGTATTGCGTTTCGATTCCTCCGGCATGGCCCTTGGCCAACTGATCGTTCGGGTGCCTTGCCTTTGCAAGGCCGCAAGAATGTTTGTTCGGGTGGAGTTGAGGGGGGTGAAGTTTGGATTTCTTTCGAACGGTTTCTTCTGCCCTCCCCATCCTCCTTGTTCCCTAGCAGGTGTCAGTTTGGAGTTGTCCCTTCTTTGTTCCCGGTTGTCCCGGTTATCAAGCTTCCCTTCTCTCTGGGACAACATTTCATGTGCGATCATATGCTCCTCAGTTATCGCATACATCTCCTCTACGTCGGTGATGTTCTTTCGGGACAGCTCGTAGGCCAACCTGGAATTCGGGATCAGGGCTTTTGTGAAGGCCATAATCCGGATATTATCCGTCAGGTCTGAGGCGTGTACGGCTTCCCTATTGAAACGTTCGACGAATTCCCGAATGCCTTCATTCGGCTTCTGTTTTATGTCGAACATTTGGATGGCCCTCTTTGTAGACCTCTTGCACCCTATGAAGTGAGTGGAGAATTTGGTAGCCAAATCCCCGAAAGTGTTTACACACTCCGGGAGGAGGGAGTTGTACCAAGCAGACGCCGGACCTCCAAGGGCCACCTTGAAGCACTTGCATAAGGCTGCTTCGTTGGCGCCCTTTAGTTCCATCGCCCGTTTGTATTTTCGGATATAGGCATCCGGGTCTCCCACACCGCTGTAGATTTCCAGGGGATGTGGTAAGTTAAACGAACGGGGCATCGGGCTTTCTCGGATTCGGGCAGTGAATGGACCGTTATCCGTTGCTAATTCGTACTTGGCGTCGGGCCTGGTAGTACTTCTTTCGATTTGTTCCAGGCGGTGCAACATTTGCCTGATAACTTCGTCCCGTGGATCCCTGATTGCGAGTCTTTCAGGTCTCGGGGACCGCTCTCTTTGACTGTATTGGGGATACCGGGACCTCTGCCGGCCTCGCCGGTCTGTTACGTGAGTTCTCCGGGAGTTCCCAGACTTGAGCCTTTGGCTGTGTTCTTCCCGAAGTACTGCCCGTACCGTCTGGACTAGGTCCGGGTTCAATTGACTGTCGTCCCGGCGTAAGCTGGAAGTTGGTCGTAAGGAAGTTGCTCCGTAGGATGTCTCTTCAGAAGAGCTCCGATAACTGTGATCAGCAGTTCGGCCACTCGTAGAGCCTCCTCCTTCCGGTATCGATGGGTGGGACTGTGAATGGTCCGTTGGTCCTTCTGAAAGGATCGGCCTTTTTGAACCTGCACGGTTCCCACAGACGACGCCATTTGATGGCGGAGCTGATTGGACAGTTGCCGCCACGTGTCTACGCAATTGACGCGTGTTGACGTTGGTTGATGCCATTGGTGCGTGGGTGTTACGCGTTTCTCGGGATTCGAGGAATTGGAGTTGTTGGTAGTGCGTTCACTGTTTGTCTTGTTAATGAAGTCCTTTCAAGAAGCAAGAGACTTGACTTATGCCGTCAACGTTTGTTATATAGTAGGTATTAATGGTGGCATTATCGTAATAAGTCAATATACCGTGTTTTGCACGTGCTTTGTATGTTCAGGTGATGCTCCTTCGGGAATATCCAACATCTTGTCTGGGTAAATGTTTCATTGAGTCCGGGAATACTTCGTATTTATTAGTGGTTTTTTTTAATGGGGCCCTTATGGTGGGCTATTGATTTTGGGCCTTTCGGTAGGCATTTTTGGGTGATTGGGCCTGACGGCCATCATGTATGATTTTTACATACACTAGATTTCAAAATTGGTTATTTGTTTGCAAGTGTTCTCAAGTTTTGTGTAGTGTTAATAAATACTTACACATTTCTTAGTAAACTTATCAAATTTTGAAAATTGCTAATCTGGTTATCGGGAAAGGACCATTTACTTATTATAGGTTCAAGGGATTCAATTTCGAAGACGTGATCATACAACATGAATAATTCATCCAAGAATTACTTCATAAACTTTCAAGACCTAAGCCCTTTGAATATTTCAAGTGGGCCACCAAGGGAAGTAACTTTTTACATAATCTTCTTTCTCCACAACTTATTCTTATTTGGTTTCTTGTCCTCTCTCCTTACCTTTTGCTCGTGTAGGTACTTGGAATCCAAGCAAGACACATGATTCGAGGACGAATCATTTTGAAGAGGAGGGGATATTGATGTGTTTCTTTGGAATTTAGAAACACGAGTGAGGATCTTTCTTGTTCTAGAATTGTAATTTGATAGATTTTTGGCTAACTCTTTCTTGAACCAAAGAATTTGTTCAAGTGAAGGGAGTATCTTTGCCAATGGTGGATGAAGATGGATCCAACACCTCTTTCTTCAAGAGAAAGCAACCTTGAATTTAGATAAACTTGATCAAAACATTGAACAATAGTTGAGTGGAAAAGTGTTGTGAAAATGTAGAGAATTTTCTCTGTGATTTGCAAAGTGAATTTCATATATGTTGTCTACTTCAAAGTGTAAAAACAACCCCTATTTATATGTAGGGAAAATGACCTAGAGTAAAAAGAAAATAAAAGAAAGATTACAAATTAAATCGATGGAAAATTAATATTAATTGTCCTATTTATTTCATGCATTAGTTTCCCTATTTAAATGACCAATTGATGCTTATAACCTTTAAAGATGAAAGGTGTAGAAGTTTATGTAATTTCTGAAATTATCTTTTATATTCCAACTTCTTTCATCTTGTCACTTGAGTCCTCAAGGTTTCCAAGGTGATTTGCTCTTCTTAGACCCAAATTATGATGGAGAATATTTGCGCCACTTCCTAGGCATGCTTCTTGGGCTTGACATTTCTCCATGTTTTCTTACAACTTCTTCTGGTTTAACTCTTAACTCCTTTAGGTTTTCAATATGCTTAACTTTTGACATATTGTTACGGTCACCCGAGCCAAAAGCGGGTTGCGGCCAAGGTGACCGGAAAGGCTCGGTTTTGGCTGCGGGTCACGTTTTCGGCGTTCAGGCGGCTCCCGAGCCCTATCCGAGTATCATTTTGGCGAACCCCTCCGTATTTGAGGTCGTGTGGGTCCCCGGACGTTTCCGCCGAAAATATTTTTAAGCGCCGGGGTTGTCGGGGTCGCCTCGGGGCGTACAGCGGGCTCGGTAGCACTCTCGAGATCTCAGTTTGGGAAGCCGTTTGCAGTTTTGGAGTCGTGGAAACGTCCGGTGTTGGTTGTGGAGTTTAATATTTGGGGCGGGACGTTCGGTTCGGGCGACTCCGGGGCTCGGGGCGGGAATCCCGGGGCTCGGGATGGAAATTTTCTGACGGCTTTGGGGTAATTTGTGTTTTAATTTAAGATGGAATTTATGAGTATTTTTATAGAATTTTGGAGTGACGGAATTTCGGTTCAAGTTGTCACGCTCGCACGTCGGGTTTTGGTTCGGGTTCAGCGAGCTCGGTAGGACACTCTGGAATTGTAAATGAATTTCTGAAAAATGTTCTGTGAATGTTATAATATTCTGAAGATTGTGTCCGAGTTTCATTAATTTTGGAATTCGGTAATTATTTTTGGGCAAAAAGAATTGGAACTTTCGGAAAAATTGGGAGTTAATTTGCAATTGGGTGCAAATTAAATAAGAAATCAGCATGGGCAGCAGCAGCAGCCCTCTCTTTTTCGGCAGCAAGTGTGTGTGTGTGTTTGATTAATGGGACACATGTCCTATTTTTATTTAAAGGAAGAGAGGGATGGGCAAAAGTCATGAAAAATATATAAGGCATATTAATTCATAAAATTGGACTTATTTTCATTTCTTCTTCTTCTTCCTTTGTTCTTGCTGCCGAAACCTCCATGGATGATCACCTCTAAGCTTGAACTTCTTCTTCTTTGTGGAAATCAAAGAGAAATTGGTTGCTAGTTGTGGTAAGCTTCCTTCCTTCTACTCTTTTCATGTTGGAATTAAGGTTGGATGAAGAAAAGAGGAGATTTTGAGAATTTTGGGTTTGTTCTTCACTACATGCTAGGATGATTCTCTTCCTCCCATCTTTTAGTATGTTGTTCTTGGGTGGTAGGAGAGTGTTAATCAAGTGTTGGATTTTGGAAAACACATCTTGGATGAAGAAACTATTTATGGCCGAAATTCTTGGAATTTTTCAAAATGATGTGTGTTTGTTATCTTGGTTCATGCTTCAAGTATGTTAATCCTAGCATGATTCTAAGCTTATGTGTGGATTCAATTTGATGGAAAACAAGTTGAGGGAAAAGCCCTCTTTGGCCGAATTATTAGTGAAGATGTTGTGGTTGTTTAGGTGAAATTGGTTAGTGATCTTGCTTAATAATTGCAATTGGTGATTAAAGAGTGCTAATGGAACTTTGTTTGGATTGAAATGGAAGTTGGGTGAGGAATCCTCCTTTTGGCCGAATTGAATAGGAAAGGGGTTTTGTTGATTTTGATGCAATTGGTTAGTAATGTTGGTTAAGAAATGGAATTGGTGATTAGTGTGATTAATTAGAAGCTTGTGTGGTTTGATTTGGAAGTGTGGTGAAAAATTGGTTAAGGATCAAATTGTTGGAATGATTCTTTTTCAATGTTGGAGGTTCATTTTGGTTAAATTGGATGTTAATATGGTGTTGGGGTTGAATTTAGGAGTGGATGGAAGTTTGAAATGTTGAATTCGGTTAAGGAATGAAAAAGTTACAATTAATCGGGATTATCGGAAAATGGCGGGTAATGAAGGGTTTAAGGTTGGATTTGATCAGTTACGCTTATTGTATGATGTTTGTCAATGTGAAATCTTGCATTGTCTAGGTTGGTTCTGAATTACGGCGTTTACGTGAAAATCGGAATTTTACGGAATTGCAGCCGGATTTTCGGTTTTGGGGTCGGGGGTTGTAGTTTGGTAGTGTGGTTGATAAGGATGCTAATTCAACTTGGTTTGGCAGATTCTGAGTTTCGGTGGTTAGGAAAAGAGGAGTTCTAAGTTTCGGGGCACGGTGTAGGTGTTGTCCAGAATCGGTCCAATACTCTGGATTTTGAGGTAAGGGTTTGGTTACGCTATTTTTGGTAAGATAGGTGTATGTTTAGTTTCATTTTACATTACTGCGGGTATTTCGGTATTATATGCCTAGAGCATATTACGTAGTCTGTAGGTGTATGTATTGTAGCACTTACATTTTGCGGGTATTTGGAAATTTACGCTTTAAGGTAAGTTACGTGATGCGTAGGTGTATGCCTTGTAGCATACTGCATGCATTAATCCTACGTTTGTAGGAGTATGCCTTATGGCATACTGCATGCATTAACACTACGACAGTTGTGGGTTCGCTACCCAGTGGTGCACCATGCTTCGTAATAGCTTGGCTTCGACTCCCCTTAGTGGGAGGCTGTCGTTCGATCTGTTATAAGGTTTATGGCGATTTGGAATCGCACATCCTTCGGGATTCCGATTTGTTTCGGTACATGTATGTTATTACGTATACATTGCGTATATTGCTATCTTTCTGTTTTGCGGGGTTGCATATACTTATCTTACCCCAAATCCCTTACGGGGTCCTTTTAGGACTCACCCTTTTTGGGTTACTGTTTTTGGATTTCGGTAGGTGCAGTAAGCGGCCGGCGGGGTAGGTTCCGCGAGGCTTACGCCTTGGGTGTGTTTTGCGGCGATTGCACCTTGCGGTCGGGATTGTGTACTTGGTGTGAATCCCGCGCAAGGTATTTTGTTACTTAGATTCTAAGGTTGGCTCTGTAGTTGCATATGCACACTTTACGTATTGCTATGATGGTTGTATGTCTGTATATACATTGGTATATTACATTCTATATCTGTTCTCATCGCTTGGCGCTTGCTAGACATTTTAGGTTCTGTGAATTCTGTATGTATATGTGTTTTGGTGCGTAAGCACTCGTCCACGGAGGGCGGGGCTTACTCTGTTATTAGTGCATGAATTGTATGGTTGCATTTTATTTTTGGTTATACGCATGAAATTTCCGTTAGTCTGCTTCCACAATCCTTCCGTTCTCGGGTCCGCTACGCGCGGCGGGTCTCGATGAACCTGCCACTCCTTTCCATTCCGGCTTCCGCTTCCGGCGTCCCGGCGCCCCCGCCTCCGCAACCGGGCTCGGGCGGCGTGCGGTGACAAGTTGGTATCAGAGCCAGGTTAGTGACCATATTGGTCGTCAGTGGTGACTTGTAGTGACAACTATTGTTTTACATTTTATTTTAGAATGGTTTGGTACGGAGATTGGCCACCTCCTTACTTGAACCACTTCAAAATAAAATTGTGGAACAAAGTTGATCCTTCAAGTTATCCTGATAGTTGCAGATTTCGGCACTCGGGATTTCTGGAATTCTGGTAAGATTATTACGAGTAAGGGGATTGTGGAAAAGTTTCAGGTACGTAAAATTGTGTGTTAGGAAAAGATTTGGTGAAATAAGCATGAACTGCTTCTGTGATTCTGTGAAATGCATGATTTTATCATTTCGAGAAGTAACCATGTCAAGTCTTGCATTGCACTCTGAGCCTTAGAAAAGCTGCTGCTAGCTTCGTAGAGATTAGGAGTGACCGATTTTTGCGGACTCTGTTTGGTCTGAAATTTTGGAGATATGGTTAACACGCGTTGACAACGTGATTTGATACCGGAGGGGAGGGACTGGGATCCCACACCTCCGTGGAATAGGATACTGGTTCAGTGTAACCCAGGGTCTGAACAACCACACTCACCACCCCGAGGTTTAGTGGTCGTAAGGACCCCTCTCTGATTTGGTATTACCGCCGGCCTAGCTGGTTCAGAGGCGGCAGTAGGCAGGGGAAAATCTGTTTATGCCACGGTAAGGGCATTTTGATCAGGTGGTGATAGCAAGACTTAAGCCACTGCTCGCCATAGTTTTGGGATCAGTAAGTGAGTGACTCTGACAAGGGTGGTCACTACGACACCTAGACTTCTCGTCGGTCCTATTAACGACGAGGAGATCTGAGACACCGGTCAGCGAGGTTGGACTTTTGGAGAGGTTTGAGTCTGAATCCCCCGAGGTTCGGCGGCCGAGGAGGGCCGGAGGTAGTAGAGACTTGGGTTGCAGGAATTGACAAACTCACGGAGGAGGCTATTCGAGCCGGTTGGGCCGGGGGCAACGGCTACTCGGTCGGATTGCTTCAGTTCGAACCGGAGTTCGGATTGACCCGATATCGATTTCTAGTGTCTGGCGATGTCTAGGACATTTCCGCGGAAAATATTTTTGGGGCGGGGGTTGCCGTCGGACGATTTTCGGGATTACAGGCGGAGAAAGCGGCTCGGGAGTGACCGGGACTCAGTTGCGGTTTTGAGGAAGATCTGGAGTCGGGATATAATTTACATTTTTACGTGAAGAAAAATGTTTCGGGTCGGAAAGTACGGTTTGGGCGGTTTAGTAGAGGTAGAGAGGAGCACCACCGGCACGATCTTATCCGATTTGTAGTAGGTATCGTTCGGAGTTGAATTTGTTATCGGCGGGAGGGCCGATGTTTACGTAGCAGTCGATACTCTTTGGAGTGCGGGATTGCCCTCTTCTTGTAGGGCGAGGAGTCGGAGGAAGCTCTGTAAGGTACTATATTTCCGAATGAGATACCGGTTCATGCGTTATTTGATACAGAGCATTTGTTCTCATTGTAACACCGAAATGTGTTACATTTACGTATCTGTCTGTTAGTACCTTGCCTCAAACGCATTTAGTAAAAGCTGCAGGAAGTCGGTTTCTATTTTCCAATGAGATGGTTCGGGGTTGTACGATATATGTAGGCGGTCATCGGATGGTATCGGATTTATTGGTTGTAGACAAGCCGAACTATGATATTATTCTTGGGATGGACTGGCTATCCAAGAATTCTGTGCACATTGATTGTGCAACCCGAACCATTATGGTTTATGGAGAGGTACTACCTCTCACGACTCCGACTGGTTTGACTAACGCACGACACGATGAGAGCTACTGATTACGGATCAGCCGTCGATGGTTGGTGTAGGGGAATGCTATGATCTGAATGAGGCTGATACTAGGTTGAAGTTGGATGGTTTACCATGGGTTCGAGATTTTCCGCAGGTATTTCCGGAGGAGTTGCCCGGATTACCATAAGAGCGGGGAATTGTGTTTGAGATTTACCTGCAGTCAGGTACTGCTCCGATATCTATTCCTCCTTATCGGATGTCCATTTACGAGATGCGGGAGTAGAAGAAGCAAGCTGGAGGAATTACAGAAAAGAGTTTCATCCGACCGAGCACTTCGGCGTGGGGTGCTGCAGTTACATTTGTTAAGAAGAATGATGGGACACTCTGACTTTGTATTGATTACAGACGGTTGAATGCACTTATTGTGAAGAATAAGTATCCGTTGCTAAGGATTGACGATCTTTTGATCAACTTCGGGGTTCAAGAGTTTCCTCTAAGATTAATTTCCGATCTGGGTATTTTCAGCTTAGGGTGAAGGATGAGAACATACCTAAGACTGCTTTATGCACCCGGTATGGACACTTTGAGTTTACGGTCATGCCATTTGGGCTGACCAATGCTCGGCGGCGTTCATGGATCGATGCATCGGGTGTTCCGACCATACTTGGATTCATTTGTAGTGGTCTTTATTGATGATATTCGATATATTCTCGGGATGCGGACTCGCATCGGGAGCATCGAGGGTAGTTACTGAGACACTTTGGGAACATCAGCTTTACGCTAAGTTCTTAAAGTGTGAGTTCTGGATCCGGGAGGTCACCTTTCTGGGACATGTTATTTCTGAGCATGGTCTGTTTGTGGATCCAGAGAAGGTGAGGGCAGTTCGGGATTGGAAACAACCTGCCACAGTACGGGAGTTCAGGAGCTTCCTGGGGTTAGTAGGATATTATCTGAGGTTTGTACTGGGATTTTCTATTCTGGCATCTCCGCTTATGCAGTTGACTAAGAAGGGTCAACTGTATATCTGGTCTGATAAGTGTGAGCAGAATTTTCAGAAGTTGAGGCGGTAGTTGACTAACGCTCCGATTCTGACTCTTTCAGATCCGATCTTACCGTATGTGAATTATACGGATGCTTCCACGTCTGGTTTGGGATATGTGTTGGTGTAGGAGCGTTTTGTGGTAGCTTATGGGTCGAGGCAGCTGCGACCGCATGAGCTGAACTAACTGACACATGATCTGGAGTTGGCTATAATAATTTATGCGCTGAAACATTGGAATCAATATCTGTTTGGTAATAAATTTCAGATTCTTACCGACCATAAGAGTCTGAAATATCTGTTTACGAAGGAGCTTAGCATGAGGCGCAGATGGCTCGAATACATTAAGGACTATGATTGTTGTATCGGGTACATCTCGGCAAGGGCAACACGGTTGCCGATGCTCTGGCAGGAAGTATACCGGCTTAATTAAGAGAGGAAATGTTGGTGACCGATGCGAGGAGAGTGATTCGATATGCCTTTGGCACGGTGGCAGCTACGGGAGCGTGCTCGGGTTATTACACTTATTATACATTACGAGTGGCTTGATAGGATGCGCGAAGCGCAAGGTAGAATTTGGTATTGAAGAAGTTATCTGGGAAGATAAGGATTTATTTGTTACCGACGTTTCGGTATAGGCGAGGATTGCTATACTTCCGAGATTGCCTTTATTTACCTGAGAATCAGGAGTTCTGGAATGAGATTTTAGAGGAGGCACACTCGAGCAGTGTGAGCATCAGGAACCGGCAGGGACACTGCAAACTTTGCCCATTCCAGTCGGGAAGTGGGGTAATGTTATGATGGACTTTACATTTGCCTTTGCACGACACGGTTTCATCATGATGCTATCTGGGTTATTGTGAATCGGCTGACAAAGTGCGCACACTTTCTGCTTATTCGGGTCATAGACCCTCTGGAAAAGCTTGCCCGGCTTTACATCAGGGAGATTATACGTTTACATGGAGCACCAGACTCCATTGAATCTGACCGTGATCCGCGTTTTACAGCACGGTTATGGATTGCTTTTCATGAAGCATTGGGCACGCGACTCCATCGAATACCGCTTATCACCCAGACGGACGGGCGGTCGGAGCGGGTGATTCGATATCGGAGGATATGTTGCGAATCTGTACTTTGGATTTTGGAGGAGTTTGGGACTAGTAGTTGCTTTGATAGAGTTCTCGTACAACAATTGCTTTCGGACTACGATTGGCATGGCACCATATGAGGCGTTATGCGGGAGGAGGTGTATGACACCATCTTGTTGGACAGATGCGTCTGATGGGGTTAAGCTGGGACCCGAGCTTTTTGAGCAGACTACGGCAAAGATCAGATTGTTACAGGCGCGGATTAAAACCGCGAACGACTGCACCACTGTTTATACGAACCGTCGTCGTAGGGCTCTGGAATCTGAGTTTGGTAATAGAATTTGGTGGAGGTAGCACCGATCAGAGAGACAGTAAGATTTGATAGGCGGGGCAAGTTACCCCGAATTTTATCGGTTCTCATGAGTTTCTAGAGTAAGTTGTTAGGTTGATCTTTCCCCCCCCAACTATTTCTGTTTTACGTGATGTCTTCCAGGATAGCCTGTTGTGGATCGGTTAGATTTAGGTTCGGTACTGCCTTGGTTTGTCTGGTAGATTTACCGGCAACTGACTCTGGGTGCAATCAGATGCACCCGTAGGGTGGGACGCCGTGAGGCTCTGTATGGTAGTCTACACGACCACGACCGCCGCACCAGTACGGTGGTCCGATTGTTCAGGTTAGAGGGTGTTCATATTTTACGGTTGGTAGCGACACTGTCTGGTTGATTCGAGCTACTCTTGGAGGTCCAAGAGTTCTAAGGGGGGGAGAATGTTACGGTCACCCCGAGCGGGTTGCGACCGGGTGACCCGGGGCTCCGGTTTTGGCCTGCGGGTCACGTTTTTCGGCGTTCAGGCGGCTCCCGAGCCCTATCCGAGTATCATTTTGGCGAACCCTTCCGTATTTGAGGTCGTGTGGGTCCCCCGGACGTTTCCGCCGAAAATATTTTTCTGGCGCCGGGGGGTTGTCGGGGTCGCCTCGGGACGTACAGCGGGCTCGGTAGCACTCTCGAGATCTCAGTTTGGGAAGCCGTTTGCAGTTTTGGAGTCGTGGAAACGTCCCGGTGATGGTTGTGGAGTTTAATATTTGGGGCGGGACGTTCGGTTCCGGGCGACTCCCGGGGCTCGGGACGGGAATCCCGGGGCTCGGGATGGAAATTTTCTGACGGCTTTGGGGTGAGTTGTGTTTTAATTTAAGATGGAATTTATGGGTATTTTTATAGAATTTTGGAGTGACGGAATTTCGGTTCAGGTTGTCACGCTCGCACGTCGGGTTTTGGTTCGGGTTCAGCGAGCTCGGTAGGACACTCTGGAATTGTAAATGAATTTCTGAAAAATGTTCTGTGAATGTTATAATATTCTGATTGTTGTGTCCAAGTTTCGTTAATTTTGGAATTCGATAATTATTTTTGGGCAAAAAGAATTGGAACTTTCGGAAAAATTGGGAATTAATTTGCAATTGGGTGCAAATTAAATAAGAAATCAGCATGGGCAGCAGCAGCAGCCCTCTCTATTTTCGGCAGCAAGTGTGTGTGTGTGTGATTATTGGGGACACATGTCCTATTTTTATTTAAAGGAAGAGAGGGATGGGCAAAAGTCTTGGAAAATATATAAGGCATATAATTTCATAAAAGTGGACTTATTTTCTTTTCTTCATCTTCTTCTTCCTTTGTTCTTGCTGCCGAAACCACCATGGATGCTCATCTCCAAGCTTGACTTTCTTCTTCTTTGTGGAAATCAAAGAGAAATTGGTTGCTAGTTGTGGTAAGCTTCCTTCCTTCTACTCTTTTCATGTTGGAATTAAGGTTTGATGAAGAAAAGAGGAGATTTTGAGAATTTTGGGTTTGTTCTTCACTACATGCTAGGATGATTCTCTTCCTCCCATCTTTTAGTATGTTGTTCTTGGGTGGTAGGAGAGTGTTAATCAAGTGTTGGATTTTGGAAAACACATCTTGGAAGAGGAACCCTTGTTTGGCCGAAATTTTGGATAATTTTCCAAAATGGTGTGTGTTTGTTATCTTGTTTCATGCTTCAAGTATGTTAATCCTAGCATGATTCTAAGCTTATGTGTGGATTCAATTTGATGGAAAACAAGTTGAGGGAAAAAGCCCTCTTTGGCCGAATTATTAGTGAAGATGTTGTGGTTGTTTAGGTGAAATTGGTTAGTGATCTTGCTTAATAATTGCAATTGGTGATTAAAGAGTGCTAATGGAACTTTGTTTGGATTGAAATGGAAGTTGGGTGAGGAATCCTCCTTTTGGCCGAATTGAATAGGAAAGGGGTTTTGTTGATTTTGATGCAATTGGTTAGTAATGTTGGTTAAGAAATGGAATTGGTGATTAGTGTGATTAATTAGAAGCTTGTGTGGTTTGATTTGGAAGTGTGGTGAAAAATTGGTTAAGGATCAAATTGTTGGAATGATTCTTTTTCAATGTTGGAGGTTCATTTTGGTTAAATTGGATGTTAATATGGTGTTGGGGTTGAATTTAGGAGTGGATGGAAGTTTGAAATGTTGAATTCGGTTAAGGAATGAAAAAGTTACAATTAATCGGGATTATCGGAAAATGGCGGGTAATGAAGGGTTTAAGGTTGGATTTGATCAGTTATGCTTATTGTATGATGTTTGTCAATGTGAAATCTTGCATTGTCTAGGTTGGTTCTGAATTCTGACGTTTCTGTGAAAATCTGGAATTTTACGGAAATTCTGTCGGATTTTCGGTTTTGGGGTCGGGGGTTGTAGTTTGGTAGTGTGGTTGATAAGGATGCTAATTCAACTTGGTTTGGCAGATTCTGAGTTTCGGTGGTTAGGAAAAGAGGAGTTCTAAGTTTCGGGGCACGGTGTAGGTGTTATCCAGAATCGGTCCAATACTCTGGATTTTGAGGTAAGGGTTTGGTTCTGCTATTTTTGGTAAGATAGGTGTATGTTTAGTTTCATTTTTACATTGCAGGTATTTCAGTATTATATGCCTAGAGCATATTCTGTAGTCTGTAGGTATATGTATTGTAGCACTTCTGTTTTGCAGGTATTTCGGAAATTTCTGCTTTAAGGTAAGTTCTGTGATCTGTAGGTGTATGCCTTGTAGCATACTGCATGCATTAATCCTACGTTTGTAGGAGTATGCCTTATGGCATACTGTCTGCATTAACACTACGACAGGTTGTGGGTTCGCTACCCCACTGGTGCACCATGCTTCGTAATAGCTTCGGCTTCGACTCCCCTTAGTGGGAGGCTGCTGCCCGATCTGTTATAAGGTTTATGGCGATTTGGAATCGCACATCCTTCGGGATTCCGATTTGTTTTCGGTACATGTATGTTATTCGTATTACATTGCGTATATTGCTATCTTTCTGTTTTGCGGGGTTGCATATACTTATCTTACCCCAAATCCCTTACGGGGTCCTTTTAGGACTCACCCTTTTTGGGTTCTTTTTGGATTTCGGTAGGTGCAGTAAGCGGCCTGCGGGGTAGGTTTCCGCGAGGCTTCTGCCTTGGGTGTGTTTTGCGGCAGTTGCACCTTGCGGTCCGGGATTGTGTACTTGGTGTGAATCCCGCGCAAGGTATTTTGTTACTTAGATTCTAAGGTTGGCTCTGTAGTTGCATATGCACACTTTCTGTATTGCTATGATGGTTGTATGTCTGTATATACATTGGTATATTCTGTTCTATATCTGTTCTCAGCGCTTGGCGCTTGCTAGACATTTTAGGTTCTGTGAATTCTGTATGTATATGTGTTTTGGTGCGTAAGCACTCGTCCACGGAGGCGGGGCTTACTCTGTTATTAGTGCATGAATTGTATGGTTGCATTTTATTTTTGGTTATACGCATGAAATTTCCGTTAGTCTGCTTCCACAATCCTTCCGTTCTCGGGTCCGCTACGCGCGGCGGGTCTCGATGGACCTGCCACTCCTTTCCATTCCGGCTTCCGCTTCCGGCGTCCCGGCGCCCCCGCCTCCGCAACCGGGCTCGGGCGGCGTGCGGTGACAAGTTGGTATCAGAGCAGGTAAGTGACCATATTGGTCGTCAGTGGTGACTTGTAGTGACGACTATTGTTGTACATTTTATTTTAGAATGGTTTGGTACGGAGATTGGCCACCTCCTTACTTGAACCACTTCAAAATAAAATTGTGGAACAAAGTTGATCCTTCAAGTTATCCTGATAGTTGCAGATTTCGCACTGGGATTTCTGGAATTCTCGTAAGATTATTACGAGTAAGGGGATTGTGGAAAAGTTTCGTGTACGTAAAATTGTGTGTTAGGAAAAGATTTGGTGAAATAAGCATGAATCGCTTCGTGATTCTCGTGAAATGCATGATTTTATCATTCGAGAAGTAACTTCGTGTCAAGTCATCGCATTGCACTACAGAGCCTTAGAAAATTGCTGCTAGCTTCTGTAGAGATTAGGAGTGACCGATTTTTGTCTGGACTCTGTTTGGTCTGAAATTTTGGAGATATGGTTAACACGCGTTGACAACGTGTTTTGATACCGGAGGGGTGGGACTGGGATCCCACACCTCCGTGGAATAGGATACGGGTTCAGTGTAACCCAGGGTCTGAACAACCACACTCACCACCCCGAGGTTTAGTGGTCGTAAGGACCCCTCTCTGATTTGGTATTACAGCCAGAATAGCTGGTTAAGATGCGGCAGTAGGCAGGGGAAAATCTGTTTATGCCACGGTAAGGGCATTTTGATCAGGTGGTGATAGCAAGACTTAAGCCACTGCTCGCCATAGTTTTGGGATCAGTAAGTGAGTGACTCTGACAAGGGTGGTCACTACGACACCTAGACTTCTCGTCGGTCCTATTAACGACGAGGAGATCTGGGGCACCAGTCTGACGAGGTTGGACTTTTGGAGAGGTTTTAGAGTTTGAACCCCCCCCGAGGTTCAATGACCGAGGAGGACCGGACGTAGTAGAGACTTGGTTTGCAGGACTTGACAAACTCCTGGAGGGAGGGCTACTCCGGTCAGATTGCTTCCAGATTTTGAACCGGAGTTCGGATTGACCCGATATCTGATTTCTAGTGTCCTGGCAGTGTACCGGACATTTCCGCGGAAAATATTTTTCGGGGCCGGGGGGTTGCCGTCGGACGATTTTCGGGGATTCTGGGCGGAGAAACGGCTCCCGGGAGTGACCCGGGACTCAGATTTGCAGTTTTGAGGAAGATCTGGAGTCGGGGATATAATTTACATTTTTCTGTGAAGAAAATGTTCTGGGTCGGAAATTACGGTTTCGGGCAGTTTAGTAGAGGTAGAGAGGGAGCACCACCGGCACGATCTTATCCGATTTGTAGTAGGTATCATTCAGGTTGAATTTGTTATCGGCAGGAGGGCCGATGTTTACGTAGCAGGTCTGATACTCTTTGGGTACGGGATTGCCCTCTTACTGTAGGGCAGGAGTCAGCAGGAAGCTCTGTAAGGTACTATATTTCCGAATGAGATACCGGTTCATGCGTTATTTGATACAGAGCATTTGTTCTCATTGTAACACCGAAATGTGTTACATTTCGTATCTGTCTTCTAGTACCTTGCCTCAAACGCATTTAGTAAAAACTGCAGGAAGTCAGTTTCTATTTTCCAATGAGATGGTTCGGGGTTGTACGATATCTGTAAGCGGACATCGGATGGTATCGGATTTATTGGTTTTAGACACGCCGAACTATGATATTATTCTTGGGATGGACTGGCTATCCAAGAATTCTGTGCACATTGATTGTGCAACCCGAACCATTATGGTTTCTGGAGAGGTACTACCTCTCACGACTCCGACTGGTTTGACTATCGCACAGCACAGTAAGGAGCTACAGATTCTGGATCAGCCGTCGATAGTTGGTGTAGGGGAATGCTATGATCTGAATGAGGCTGATACTAGGTTGAAGTTGGATGGTTTACCATTGGTTCGAGATTTTCCGCAGGTATTTCCGGAGGAGTTGCCCGGATTACCACCAGAGCGGGAAATTGTGTTTGAGATTTACCTGCAGTCGGGTACTGCTCCGATATCTATTCCTCCTTATCGGATGTCCATTTCTGAGATGCAGGAGTAGAAGAAGCAACTGGAGGAATTACAGCAAAAGAGTTTCATCTGACCGAGCACTTCAGCGTGGGGTGCTCTGGTTCTGTTTGTTAAGAAGAATGATGGGACACTCTGACTTTGTATTGATTACAGACGGTTGAATGCTCTTATTGTGAAGAATAAGTATCCGTTGCTAAGGATTGACGATCTTTTTGATCAACTTCGGGGTTCAAGAGTTTCCTCTAAGATTAATTTCCGATCTGGGTATTTTCAGCTTAGGGTGAAGGATGAGAACATACCTAAGACTGCTTTCTGCACCCGGTATGGACACTTTGAGTTTACGGTCATGCCATTCGGGCTGACCAATGCTCCGGCAGCATTCATGGATCTGATGCATCGGGTGTTCCGACCATACTTGGATTCATTTGTAGTGGTCTTTATTGATGATATTCTGATATATTCTCGGGATGCGGACTCGCATCGGGAGCATCTGAGGGTAGTTCTGCAGACACTTTGGGAACATCAGCTTTACGCTAAGTTCTCAAAGTGTGAGTTCTGGATCCGGGAGGTCACCTTTCTGGGACATGTTATTTCTGAGCATGGTCTGTTTGTGGATCCAGAGAAGGTGAGGGCAGTTCGGGATTGGAAACAACCTACCACGGTACGGAAGATTAGGAGCTTCCTGGGGTTAGTAGGATATTATCTGAGGTTTGTACTAGGATTTTCTATTCTGGCATCTCCGCTTATGCAGTTGACTAAGAAGGGTCAACTGTATATCTGGTCTGATAAGTGTGAGCAGGATTTTCAGAAGTTGAGGCGGTAGTTGACTAACGCTCTGATTCTGACTCTTTCAGATCCGATCTTACCGTATGTGAATTATACGGATGCTTCCACGTCTGGTTTGGGATGTGTGTTGGTGCAGGAGCGTTTTGTGGTAGCTTATGGGTCGAGGCAGCTGCGACCGCATGAGCTGAACTGACTGACACATGATCTGGAGTTGGCTATAGTAAATTATGCGCTGAAACATTGGAAGTAATATCTGTTTGGTAATAAATTTCAGATTCTTACCGACCATAAGAGTCTGAAATATCTGTTTACGCAAAAGGAGCTTAACATGAGGCAGCGTAGACGGCTCGAATACATTAAGGACTATGGTTGTTGTATCGAGTACATCTCTGGCACGGGCAACACGGTTGCCGATGCACTGAGCAGGAAATATACCGGGTTGGTTAAGGGAAAAAATGTTGGTGACCGATCAGAGGAGAGTGATTTGATATGCCTTTGGCACAGGGGGCAGCTCTGGGAGCGTGCTCAGGTTATTACACTTATTATACATTCTGAGTGGCTTGATAGGATGCGCGAAGCGCAAGGTAGAGATTTGGTATTGAAGAAGTTATCCGGGAAGATAAGGATTTATTTGTTACCGACGTTTCAGTATAGGCAGGGATTGCTATACTTCCGAGATTGCCTTTATGTACCTGAGGATCAGGAGTTCTGGAATGAGATTTTAGAGGAGGCACACTCGAGCAGTGTGAGCATCAGGAACCGGCAGGGACACTGCAGACTTTGCCCATTCCAGTCTGGAAGTGGGGTAATGTTATGATGGACTTTCTGACTGCACTGCCCTGACACGGTTTCATCATGATGCTATCTGGGTTTTGTGGATCGGCTGACAAAGTGCGTACACTTTCTGCTTATTCGGGTCATAGACCCTCTGGAAAAGCTTGCCCGGCTTTACATCAGGGAGATTGTACGTTTACATGGAGCACCAGACTCCATTGAATCTGACCGTGATCCACGTTTTACAAAGACGGTTCTCGATTGCTTTTCATGAAGCATTGGGCACGCGACTCCATCCGAATACCGCTTATCACCCATGACGGACGGGCAGTCGGAGCGGGTGATTCTGATATCGGAGGATATGTTGCGAATCTGTATTTTGGATTTTGGAGGAGTTTGGGACTAGTAGTTGCTTTGATAGAGTTCTCATACAACAATTGCTTTCAGACTACGTTTGACATGGCACCCTATGAGGTGTTGTACGGGAGGAGGTGTATGACACCACACTGTTGGACAGATGCGTCTGATGGGGTTAAGCTGGGACCCGAGCTTTTTGAGGAGACTACGGCGAAGATCAGATTGTTATAGGCGCGGATTAAAACCGCGAATGACTGCACCACTGTTTGTACGAACCATCGCCGTAGGGCTCTGGAATCTGAGTTTGGTAATAGAATTTGACTGGAGGTAGCACCGATCAGAGAGACAGTAAGATTTGATAGGCGGGGCGAGTTACCCCAATTTTATCGGTTCTCATGAGTTTCTAGAGTAAGTTGTTAGGTTGATCTTTCCCCCAACTATTTTCGTTTTACGTGATGTCTTCCGTGATAGCCTGTTGTGGATCGGTTAGATTTAGGTTCGCATCGTCTGGGGTTGTCTGGTAGAAATACCGGCAATCGACTCGGGTGCAATAAGATGCACCCGGAGGGTGGGACGCCGTGAGGCTCAGTATGGTAGTCTAAACTACCACTCCCGCCGCACCAAAGACGGTGGTCCGATTGTTCTCAGGTTAGAGGGGTGTTCATATTTTCTCGGTTGGTAGCGACACTGTCGGGTTGGTTCAGCTACTCTTGGAGGACCAAGAGTTCTAAGGGGGAGAATGTTACGGTCACCCCGAGCGGGTTGCGACCGGTGACCCGGCTCCGGTTTTGGCCTCGCGGTCACGTTTTCGGCGTTCAGCGGCTCCCGAGCCCTATCCGAGTATCATTTTGGCGAACCCTTCCGTATTTGAGGTCGTGTGGGTCCCCGGACGTTTCCGCCGAAAATATTTTTCTCGCGCCGGGGTTGTCGGGTCGCCTCGGGACGTACAGCGGGCTCGGTAGCACTCTCGAGATCTCAGTTTGGGAAGCCGTTTGCAGTTTTGGAGTCGTGGAAACGTCCGGTGTTGGTTGTGGAGTTTAATATTTGGGGCGGGACGTTCGGTTCGGCGACTCCCGGCTCGGGACGGGAATCCCGGGCTCGGGATGGAAATTTTCTGACGGCTTTGGGGTGAGTTGTGTTTTAATTTAAGATGGAATTTATGGGTATTTTTATAGAATTTTGGAGTGACGGAATTTCGGTTCAGTTGTCACGCCGCACGTCGGGTTTTGGTTCGGGTTCAGCGAGCTCGGTAGGACACTCTGGAATTGTAAATGAATTTCTGAAAAATGTTCTGTGAATGTTATAATATTCTGATTGTTGTGTCCAAGTTTCGTTAATTTTGGAATTCGATAATTATTTTTGGGCAAAAAGAATTGGAACTTTCGGAAAAATTGGGAGTTAATTTGCAATTGGGTGCAAATTAAATAAGAAATCAGCATGGGCAGCAGCAGCAGCCCTCTCTATTTTCGGCAGCAAGTGTGTGTGTGTGTGATTATTTGGGACACATGTCCTATTTTTATTTAAAGGAAGAGAGGGATGGGCATAAATGATGGAAAATATATAAGGGTTATTATTTCATAAAGGTGGACTTATTTTCATTTCTTCTTCTTCTTCTTCCTTTGCTCTTGCTGCCGAAACTTCCATGGATGTGCACCTCCAAGCTTGACTTTCTTCTTCTTTGTGGAAATCAAAGAGAAATTGGTTGCTAGTTGTGGTAAGCTTCCTTCCTTCTACTCTTTTCATGTTGGAATTAAGGTTTGATGAAGAAAAGAGGAGATTTTGAGAATTTTGGGTTTGTTCTTCACTACAAGCTAGGATGATTTTCTTCCTCCCATCTTTTAGTATGTTGTTCTTGGGTGATAGGAGAGTGTTAATCAAGTGTTGGATTTTGGAAAACACATCTTGGATGAAGATTTCTTTTTTGGCCGAAATTCTTGGAATTTTCCAAAATGATGTGTGTTTGTTATCTTGGTTCATGCTTCAAGTATGTTAATCCTAGCATGATTCTAAGCTTATGTGTGGATTCAATTTGATGGAAAACAAGTTGAGGGAAAAAGCCCTCTTTGGCCGAATTATTAGTGAAGATGTTGTGGTTGTTTAGGTGAAATTGGTTAGTGATCTTGCTTAATAATTGCAATTGGTGATTAAAGAGTGCTAATGGAACTTTGTTTGGATTGAAATGGAAGTTGGGTGAGGAATCCTCCTTTTGGCCGAATTGAATAGGAAAGGGGTTTTGTTGATTTTGATGCAATTGGTTAGTAATGTTGGTTAAGAAATGGAATTGGTGATTAGTGTGATTAATTAGAAGCTTGTGTGGTTTGATTTGGAAGTGTGGTGAAAAATTGGTTAAGGATCAAATTGTTGGAATGATTCTTTTTCAATGTTGGAGGTTCATTTTGGTTAAATTGGATGTTAATATGGTGTTGGGGTTGAATTTAGGAGTGGATGGAAGTTTGAAATGTTGAATTCGGTTAAGGAATGAAAAAGTTACAATTAATCGGGATTATCGGAAAATGGCGGGTAATGAAGGGTTTAAGGTTGGATTTGATCAGTTCTGCTTATTGTATGATGTTTGTCAATGTGAAATCTTGCATTGTCTAGGTTGGTTCTGAATTCTGACGTTTCTGTGAAAATCTGGAATTTTACGGAAATTCTGTCGGATTTTCGGTTTTGGGGTCGGGGGTTGTAGTTTGGTAGTGTGGTTGATAAGGATGCTAATTCAACTTGGTTTGGCAGATTCTGAGTTTCGGTGGTTAGGAAAAGAGGAGTTCTAAGTTTCGGGGCACGGTGTAGGTGTTATCCAGAATCGGTCCAATACTCTGGATTTTGAGGTAAGGGTTTGGTTCTGCTATTTTTGGTAAGATAGGTGTATGTTTAGTTTCATGTTCTGTTCTGCAGGTATTTCAGTATTATATGCCTAGAGCATATTCTGTAGTCTGTAGGTATATGTATTGTAGCACTTCTGTTTTGCAGGTATTTCGGAAATTTCTGCTTTAAGGTAAGTTCTGTGATCTGTAGGTGTATGCCTTGTAGCATACTCTGTCTGTTAATCCTACGTTTGTAGGAGTATGCCTTATGGCATACTCTGTCTGTTAACACTACGACAGTTGTGGGTTCGCTACCCCAGCTGGTGCACCATGCTTCTGTAATAGCTTCGGCTTCTGACTCCCCTTAGTGGGAGGTCATTGCCTGATCTGTTATAAGGTTTATGGCGATTTGGAATCGCACATCCTTCGGGATTCCGATTTGTTTCTGGTACATGTATGTTATTCTGTATTCTGTTGCGTATATTGCTATCTTTCTGTTTTGCAGGGTTGCATATACTTATCTTACCCCAAATCCCTTACGGGGTCCTTTTAGGACTCACCCTTTTTGGGTTCTGTTTTTGGATTTCAGGTAGGTCTGGTAAGCAGCCAGCGGGGTAGGTTTCCGCGAGGCTTCTGCCTTGGGTGTGTTTGCAGCAGTTGCACCTTGCGGTCCGGGATTGTGTACTTGGTGTGAATCCCGCGCAAGGTATTTTGTTACTTAGATTCTAAGGTTGGCTCTGTAGTTGCATATGCACACTTTCTGTATTGCTATGATGGTTGTATGTCTGTATATACATTGGTATATTCTGTTCTATATCTGTTCTCAGCGCTTGGCGCTTGCTAGACATTTTAGGTTCTGTGAATTCTGTATGTATATGTGTTTTGGTGCGTAAGCACTCGTCCACGGAGGGCGGGGCTTACTCTGTTATTAGTGCATGAATTGTATGGTTGCATTTTATTTTTGGTTATACGCATGAAATTTCCGTTAGTCTGCTTCCACAATCCTTCCGTTCTCGGGTCCGCTACGCGCGGCGGGTCTCGATGAACCTGCCACTCCTTTCCATTCCGGCTTCCGCTTCCGGCGTCCCGGCGCCCCCGCCTCCGCAACCGGGCTCGGGCGGCGTGCGGTGACAAGCATGAAGTCCAGAAATAATAAAAACTTGCATATCGCTATGTACCATGTGACTAGCCCCGGGAGTCACTGGGCCCCACCCTCGACCCGAGTACTAGCCCTTAACTTGCCTAATACACATGAGTTGAACTGCATTGCGTATTAAGAAAGCTAAACCCCTTACCTTTACAGAATCGGATATCTACTGTGGCCCCAGACACTTCACAGCAGAATCCATAGAAATGCAGATTTCATCTGCCATAATCAGAAACACAGAATAACTCTAGTTAATTAACTAAAGTTTCTTACTTTGGGAATTTATCCAAAATTACCATTTAAGTCCTCCAATTACAAATATTTGCAATCTTGCCCAAAACTTCACAAAGTTGCAAAAACTGACAACTTTATACTCGAAGTGTCCAAAATTTAGTTCACAAGTAACTAACTCTAGTTCACAAGTAACTAACTGTTGCTCAAGTTGGCTAGAAGAAGCTAACTTCAGCTCAAGTGAGCTAGTCTTGATGGAGAAGTAACTTTTAGTTCGAGGTGAACTAAAAGGAGCTCATGGGAGCTCAATTGTGTGTGATATGATCATTTGGAACATCTTTGGGATGTTTCATATTGATTCACAAGTGGTAACTTCCATTTGAACCTTTTGGAAAAAATAAAGGGTATTTTGGTAAAAGGGGCATCCTAGGTGCATGGTGTATGCACCTTACTACATGGGAATACTTCCTAAGAGGTTACATATGTGTAACTACCCCTAGGAAGGTTGGAAGAGGCGAAGAGGTACCTCTAGGGAGGCACCCATTCGCCAAAATGGGAGTTGGAGGGAGGTTACCATGAACCTTCCCTCCTTTTGTGACTAAGAGGGGATGGTTACACCCTTGGCCGAAAATGCATGTATTTTCGGCCAAATGGTGTTACAACCACCCCTTGGAACCTCTCACTTGCCTATAAATAAAGGGAGAGGTTTCACAATTAACACACACTTAAATCCGAATTTCTTCTCCATCTTCTTCCTTACTCTTGGCCGAAATACCTAAGGCATTCTTTTAGAGATTTGGGGTGAATTCATATTGTGTCTCTATCAACACAATTCGGCTTCATTGGATGAACATTCAATTCGTCCTACTACAAGAATTGGAGAACTTGAAGATCTCGGCCGCTCCATCTTCCACTCATTCCTTCGAGCACAAGGTACGCTTCCTTCTTCTTCTTCTTCTTCTTCTTCTTCTTCTTCTTCTTCTTCTTCTTCTTCTTCGTTCTTCCCCTTCTTCTTACGATGATGAATGGTGAAGAACAACATGATTATGAATAAAACACATCATGCGCTATTAGTTAGAATCACTATGTCAAAAAGCATGTAACATGATTGAAGTTGTGATGAACTTAAAATCATCAATATGCACCCTAGTGCATGTGTGCACTACCGCCCCACCGCCCCCGGAAGCTGGCGGAAGCGTCTTTGTTGCGGAAGCTCGAAGTATCGGCGGCGGGTGAATACAGAATTTCTCTGAAAAGGGTTGTGGACCCGAAACCCGTCTCTTAAACGTTTTCCTTCAAGTTTAAGGTTAATACGTGTTTGCAGTTTTTAAGACGTCTTACTAGTCCTAAGCCGGCACCCGAAACACGTTAGTGGTTTTACAGAATACCGCGCACCCAGAAAGCAGATAATAAGTAATACAGGCAAAAGGAGTTCCGCCGCCCTCTTCGTAGGGTCGGAAACTCCCCACGAAAAATATACGGTCCAGGATATCAGAATACTAAATGTATTTAATATGCATACTACGCCTACAGAGCCGAGCCATAAAGCGGATTATACCTCACTAACTACCGCTGCTGCTGCTAAACATAAACAGGAGAAATTAACGTCAGACTAAACGTGTAAATTTAACCGACAGATCCCATAAAGGATCTAACGAGAATAACCCCCAAACTTAATCATAAATATACCTCTCAAAATACAGAATGTAGAACGATCACTGCGGGAGATCTACTCCGCAGGTCGTTTGCCAAGGTCCCCTGAAAATTATTAATATGTGGGGGTGAGTTCTCGAAAGAACCCGTAAGGGTGCAGGTACGAGACCGGGAAAACTTTTTAAAAACGTTTTTTCCTGCATAAAAGGTTAGTATGCAATGAACTAGCAGATAATACAACCCTAAGTATAAACGGGAATATGATCTGCAAATGTCATGATGCTCAGAAGTCCCGTCGGACTGGTTGTACTTTCCCATACAAGTGGTCCCAGACATCAGACAACACCCTACAGTGGCTTGTTAAGCTCACACTGATTAACGGGATCAGAACGCATGGTACCAGCGAGGGGTGATCTGCCCCTAACTGTGAGAATAGAAAGCGGCATAAAGCCGACAGAGAATAGAAAATGGGTCCGTCGTCGACCCCGATAAACATATCCGATATAGCATAAGTCCAGAAAACCATAACAGAGAGTGGGTCCGTCATCGACCCCCGATAAGCATGAAGTCCAGAAATAATAAAAACCTACATACCGCTATGTACCATTTGACTAGCCTTAGGAGTCATTGGGCCCCACCCTCGACCCGAGTACTAGCCCTTAACTAGCTTAATACACATGAGTTGAACTGCATTGCATATTAAGAAGGCTAAACCCCCTTACCTTAGCATAAACGGATAGTCTATCAGGCCCCTGACGCTCCACAAAGAAGATTCACGTAAACGCAGATTTAATCTGCCAGAATCAGAAACACAGAATAACTCTAGTTAATTAACTAAAGTTTCTTACTTTGGGAATTTATCAAAAATTACCACTTAAGTCCTCCAATTTCAAAAATTTACAATCTTGCCCAAAACTTCACAAAGTTGCAAAAGTGACAACTTTATACTCGAAGTGTCCAAAATTTATTCCATAACTTAAAGTGGCTATCTTTCCTTTAACTTCTCCATAATTACACTTTTAGTCTTTAAACTTTTTAAGAACTTTCAAATTAGCCCTTAAGTTTCACAAAGTTACAAAATACCCAATTTTGTCAACTTTTCAACACAAGTAAATTTCTCTGAAATCCCCAATAATTCGGCAATGGTCCAAACGTCCCGGAACTCAGTAAATGTTATCCAACATATAAAACACTTGTAAATAACTCCAAATTAACTCCCAAATACTGAATTCCATTAAATAATCACAAGCCGTTTGTGATATGATAATTACAGAATTTGAACTTACGGCCGAAATTCAACGGAAAAATTACAAAACGTTGGGGGTGGGTGTAACAACCTCCCCCTAGGACTCTTAGTCCTCCAAGTGTGGTCTCAACAACCCGTACTCATCCGGATACTTACTCATCAAGTCCTGCTCCGTCTCCCAAGTCGCCTCCTGATCAGAATGATGTGACCACTGAATCTTGATCATCGAAATCGACTTGTTGCGGAGCCTTCGAATGTCTCTGGCCAGAAAATCTATCGTTACCTCTTGATAGGATAGATTCGGCTCTAGTTCAATTTCCTCGACTAGAATGGTCTGACTGGCGTCCAAGATGCACTTCTTGAGCATGCTGACATGGAAAACATTATGCACAGCTGACATGCTCTGGGGTAAGGCCAATCTGTATGCAACCCAGCTATACGCTCCAGAATCTCGTAAGGACCAATCGAACTGTCCCACGAGTCAGTGCAACTTTCAACCAAACTGGGTCTCCCACCTCAAAATCCAAATCTCGTCATCTCTTGTTGACGTATGAGGTGGTCCTATTGTTTACAGCCTACATCTGCATCTGAATCAGATGGATTTTCTCCACCGTCTCCTCTAAAAGCTCGGGACCGATAGTCATCCTGTCTAAGGCATCTGTCCAACAATGCGGTGTCATGCATCTTTGACCATACAGTGCCTCAAAAGGTGTCATGCCGATAGTAGTTTGATAGCTATTGTTGTAGGAGAACTCTACTAACGGCAAGTGTTGATCCCAATGTCCCCCGAAGTCTAAAATACAACCCCTGAGCATAACCTCGACAATCTGAATAACTCTCTCTGACTGCCCGATTGTCTGAGGATGGTATGCCGTGCTCAAGTGGAGTCGCATGCCCAAAGCCTTGTGAAAGGCACCCCAGAACCTCACGGTAAATCGTGGATCCCTGCTGGATACAATAGAGTCCGGTACTCCATGTAATCGCACGATCTCCCGAATATACAACTGGGCAAGCTTCTCCAGCGAGTCCGTCACTCGCATCGGTAGAAAGTGTGCGCACTTGATCAGTTGGTCGACTATAACCCAGATAGCATCATGATGCGCTCTGGTCGGAGATAGAACAGTCAGAAAATCCATCGTGCCCCACTTCCTGACAGGAATAGGTAGAGTCTGCAGCATACCAGCTGGCTTTTGATGCTCTACCTTGACACGCTAACAAGTCACACATCTCGCCACATAGGTAGCTATATGTCTCCGCATCCCCGGGCACCAGAAGTTAGATCGAAGGTCATGGTACATTTTCCCACCTCTGGGGTGGATGCTCAAACTACTGGAGTGCGCCTCTCCCAGAAGTCGGTCTTGAATCGACGATTCATCTGGTATATAAAGGCGACTCCTGAACTACAACAATCCCTGCTTGTACTCGAAGAATGGTCGCAAGGCTCCTTTGTTCTCCCCCGAGAGTTTCTTCAACCCTGTGTCCCCGGTCTGTGCCTCTCGGAACTCGGTCAACCAATCAGACTGAATAGTCAAAGCGTTAACCTGAGCTTGCTCCCACTGTTCCCACTGATGCCATAACATCATCAGATCTGATCCCTCGGCCTTGTCCCCAGAATTTCCACCACTGACAATGCCCGTATACTTCCTGCTCAAAGCATCTACTACTGAGTTCTCCTTGTCAGCGGTGTACTCGATGGTACAGTTGTAATCCTTCATGTACTCGAGCCACCGTCACTGCCTCATGTTCAGATCCTTTTGCGTAAACAGATACTTCAAGCTCTTGTGGTCGGTGAAAATCTAGAACCTGTTGCCGAGTATGTAGTGCCTCCACTGTTTGAGGGCATAGATGATCGCAGCCAATTCCAGGTCATGCGACAGGTAGTTCTGCTTGTGCGGTTGCATTTCCCTCGACCCATACGCAATGACGTGCTGCCCTTGCATCAACACACAGCCGAGTCCCGTCCTTGACGCATCAGTGTAGATCACGTAAAGTAGTGTCGGGTCCGGTTGGCTCAGAATCAGTGCGCGTGTCAACGACCGCTTGAGTTCCCGAAAACTATCCTTGCAGGCTGAGGACCAAACAAACGGCTGACCCTTCTTGGTCAGCTGAGTGAGCGGCGATGCCAGTATGGAGAATCCTGGTACTAATTTGCGGTAGTACCCCGTCAAACCTAGGAAGCTCAGTATATCCTTGACTGTCCGTGGCTGCCCCACTCCTCAACTGACTTAGTTTTCTCTGGGTCCACTGAAATACCGTGCTCTCTAACAATGTGACCCAAAAAAGCTACTTCTCGAATCCAGAAGTCGCATTTAGAGAACTTAACGTACAGTTGGTTGTTCGCAAGTGTTTCCAATACAGTCCTCAAATTCCTGATGTGCCGGCTTGCTCGATCTGGAGAACCCACGTTAGTTGGGTAGTCCGCTGAACTGGTGGTGGTGGAATCAGTGGTCTCTGCGGTGGAGCTCTCAAACCTCCCTGTGCTATGCCCGGCCTTGGATAGCCCTGGTCTAACCCTGCTGCTGTCCCCCCGGCTGAAATCGAACGCCCTGTGTCTGAGTCTACGGGCAATCCTTGATCCAATGATCTGACGCCCCACATCTCAGGCACTGGCCTGACGTCCTGTAGCAAGTCCGACCCTCGTGGCACCTGCCACACTGTCGACAAACTGACATCTCTGTAGTGGGGGCCTTGCCCTTGCCCCTATCGAACTTGCCTGACCTACTCGGTCCCCGATGTTGTCCTTGGCCCTGCTGGCCTGGAGTCTTCCCGCCACTCTAGGGTCGGGAAGAGATGGCTGCTGATTCAATCATCTCCGTCTCTAGGAGAAGGGCCTTTTGAATGGGCTCATGATAGACAGACATACTGAATGCTATCAGGTTCTCTCTGATCTGCAGGCGTAGGCCCCTAATGAACCTCCTCGTCTTCTCCGGTTCGGAAGAATCGAACTGAGAGGAG
The DNA here is from genome assembly GCA_024586325.1 of Stellera chamaejasme. Lineage (NCBI taxonomy): Eukaryota > Viridiplantae > Streptophyta > Magnoliopsida > Malvales > Thymelaeaceae > Stellera > Stellera chamaejasme. Next base: position 48,866,193 of record CM044981.1, on the reverse strand, counting down.
TAACGGATGAGTTGGCTGAACTCCACCTTATACTCGGTGATGGTTCTGCTGCCCTGAGTGAGCGCACCAAACACCTAACCAACTCTCATGAAAAAGGAGGGAAAACTCCTCCCAAGTCATCCTTGGGTCGGTACGCCTCATATCCCGGTACTGTGTCGCCTGGTCCCTGACTATCCCCTGCCACCAATTGTGTGCAGCGTCACGCAGATAGAAGGTAGAAAGAGATACCATCGCCTCATATGGCAGTCCCAATCTCGGCAGGAGATGCTCCATATCTGACAGCCAGCTCTCGGCTACATCTGGCCCTAACTTGCCCAAAAACTTGGGTGGGTTGAAACGGTGCTGGCGCTCCATCATCCTGACTTCATCGTAACCCACAATGCTCCCCCCACGCAGCCTCGAGGTCCCTCGAGTATCCCCAGAATCTGAATCTGAATCGTCCCTAGGTCCGCGATGACGGATCAATGATCGCTCCCTCCGAGCCCTGTGGGAAGTCTGTCTAGTGCGAACAGTGCTAGCCGCTGCCCGGGTCCTCCTGGTGCGGGAATGACCCCGTGACTCAGACCGGTCCTCCTCTTCCTCAGAAATAGGAGTAGGACTGCGTAGTCTGGAGTCAATACATGTGGTCTCAGTGTTAGAGGGTGTACCAGTCGGTGCAGAGTGGTCACTGTCACTCTCCTGATCAGACAACAGATCCCCGTGAGCAAAGACACTGTTCAAAACGGTGTGTATCTGACCCATAACCTCCACAAGTTTGACGCTCTCCTGGCGTCGACTAGATCTAGGTCGGGGCCGAGGTGAAGGTCGTGGTCTAGGCTGTCGAGCCAGGCGATGTGTCCTCTTCTCGGGGTTACTATTGAGAGAGGATCCAAAATGTCAGTACGAGTAGCGCGTTCGCGTCTCGTATTGACCATCTGAAATTCCCAACGAAAACATACATAAAAGACAGTTAATAGTTAATCTCCATGTTAGCAAACAACAGTTTCCTAATGGCTCTGTAATGTAGATGATATGCATATTTAACTTAAACAGAGAATTTCAGCAGCAACTCCTTTGCTGGCTTACTTTGAAAGGACTCAGATAATCCACATCCTCCGTGGATCATTCTGGCGCGATATCTGTTTTAACCACTTTATTTGGGTTTCTAGATTCTGCTAGGTGATGGCCGTTAGGCCCAATCATCCGCCCAAACCCCGCCGCCATCACTAGGTTATGGTGTCAACTAACAAACCCTAAATCAACCTAAAGTTCTTGAATAATTTTAGTAAAAGTTGGCCACTCTTTTAGTTGAATTACCCCAAAACTAGAAGTGGAGTTTAAGTCGAAAAGTCTAACCATTCCTAACTCTAACCTTAAGATCTAATACCAAATTGTCACCCCACCGCCCCCGGAAGCTGGCGGAAGCGTCGTTTTTGCGGAAGCCGAAAGTATTGGCGACGGGTGAATATGGATTTTCTGTTTAAAAGGGTTGTGGACCCGAAACCCGCCCCTTAAAACGTTTTCCTTCAGGTTTTAAGGTTAATACATGTTTGCAGTTTTTAAGACGTCTTACTAGTCCTAAGCCTGCACCCGAAACACGTTAGTGGTTTTACAAAATATCGCGGGCGCAGAATAAACAGATAGTAAGAAATTTAGGCAGAAGGAGTTTCGCCCTCTTCGTAGGGTCGGAAACTCCCCACGAATAACTAATACAGTCCAGAACATCAGAATACCAAATGTATCTATTATGCATACTATGCCTACACAGCCGATTATACCAAAGCGGATCATACCTCGCTAACTACCGTTGTTGCTGCTAAACATAAACAGGAGAAATTAATGTCAGACTAATCACAGATTTCAGACGACAGATCATAGAAAAGATCTAACGAGAATAACCCCCAGAATAAACAGAAAAATACCTCTCAGAACACAGAATACAAAACGATCACCGCGGGAGTTCTACTCCGCATGTCGTTTGCCAGTATCCCCTGGAAATATTTAATATGTGGGGGTCAGTTCTCGAAAGAACACGTAAGGGGGCAGGTACGATACCAGGAAAACTTTTTTAAAACGTTTTTCCCTGCATAAAAGGTTAGTATGCAATGAACTAACATATAATACAACTCTAAGTATAAATAGGAATATGGTATGCAAATGTCATGATGCTCAAAAGTCCCGTCGGACTGGTTGTACTTTCCCATAAAGATGGTCCCCCGACCACAGACAGCACCCTACGGTGGCTTGTTAACCTCACGCCGATTATCGGGATCAGAACGCATGGTACCAGCGAGGGGTGATCTGCCCCTAACTGTCAGAATAGATAGCGGCATAAAGACGACATAGTACAAAAAATGGGTCTGTCGTGGACCCCCGATAAGCATATCCGATATAACATAAGTCCAGAAAACCATAACAGATAGTGGGTCCGTGATCGACCCCCGATAAGAATGAAGTCCAGAAATAATAAAAACTTGCATATCGCTATGTACCATGTGACTAGCCCCGGGAGTCACTGGGCCCCACCCTCGACCCGAGTACTAGCCCTTAACTTGCCTAATACACATGAGTTGAACTGCATTGCGTATTAAGAAACCTAAACCCCTTACCTCGACAGAATCGGATATCTACTGTGGCCCCCAGACGCTTCACAGCAGAATCCACAAAAACGCAGATTTAATCTGCCAGAATCAGAAACACATAATAACTCTAGTTAATTAACCAAAGTTTCTTACTTTGAGAATTTATCCAAAATTACAACTTAAGTCCTCCAACTTTTCATAAATTTGCAATCTTGCCCAAAACTTCACAGAGTTGCAAAAAGTGACAACTTTATACTCGAAGTGTCCAAAATTTATTCCATAACTTAAAGTGGCGATCTTTCCTTTAACTTCTCCATAATTACACTTTTAGTCCTTAAACTTTTTATGAACTTTCAAATTAGCCCTTAAGTTTCACAAAGTTACAAAATACCCAATTTTGTCAACTTTTATTTTTTCTGAAATCCCCAATAATTCGGCAATGGTCCAAACTTTCGGCCAAAATTCATTTTCATCCTAAACTTTATAAACTTACACTTTAGCCACTTTGGTACACTACCCAAGCAAACGCGCCCTCGCGTCATATTATAATCATACAAGGCCTTTGAGGAGATCTCATCCTTGTGGTTTCCAGCCTCACCTGCGCGGGGTCCTGCCCTCGCGGGCCTCAAGTCTCGCATGGGCGACGTCTCATACTCACCCTTGCGTTTCTAAGGCCTTCGCGGGCCACCCTCGCGGTCCTAGGGCGACTCCCCGCGATCTCTTTCGCCTCCATGGGTCTTACTCCCAGTCTCCTGCCTATACTGGCCCCGCCCAGATAAGGCCCTTGTACCCAGGTTCGTGCAACCCTCGCTCCTTATTTGGCTATATTCTTTCTGGGCCTTCGCCTTTACAGGCCTTCGCCCGCCACTTGCTCCACTTGAAGATAGGCCACTTGGTCGTCTGACATCAACCGGCCAATAAGGAGGGCGGCACGAGCCTGGGAGATCTTCACCAGATTCATACGCCAGACATTCTCTGACAGGCGAATCACCTAAGGCGGTTTGTTGAGATCTTCATCATCACAGCCGCCTTATCTCCAATCGACCGACACAGACTTATCTCAACACTGCCTAAAGGCTTCAACCTGGGAGGCTCTTCTCCGGCATCACTCTATAAATAGGGTGATGTCCACCCTAAATCGGGTAAGCTACTTCACGCCCCCCCACTCCTCTCTTGCTACTTCTGAGTATTCTCTTTATCTTCCGCAGATCACTCTGAACAGCAAGCTTGGAGTCTCAAGAACCTCATCTTCTCCACCACTTCAACTGAGAGTCCGGGCCTTCCTTAGGAACGAGACTATCAGTTTGGCGCTGTCTGTGGGAACGAAAAGTTCTTACCATAAACCCATATTACAAACCACAAGTAGCAAGTCATGCCAACCACCCGGAGTGCAAATAGAAACAGTCGTCAGGGAAGGAGGAATCCCCCCGAGACGAACACGAACAATGATCCGCCATCAGAGCCATCTCCGAACAATGTTCCCCCACAACGAGGAGAACTCTCTGTCCACTCGACGGAGGAAAGCTCCTCCCACGTTAACCGTAACGTGCCCCAAGAGCGTAACATTCCACCTCCGAACACCCCTCCAACGAGCCTTGATCCGGCCGTTCTGCAAACAATCACTGAGGCGGTTGCTTTCAACTTACGAGAAACACTCGCCACCACTCTTCGGGGCGTTCTGGATAGCGTGGGAGCTCTACGGACTAATCAACCTGAACGCCCAGCTACTCCTCCTCCTCAACAAGTAAGTAATCCCGACCCTTCTTCGCCGTTACTTATCGCACTTACTAGATGATTAGAGGAAGTGGAAAAAAGGGACGAAAGGGCTAGTGTTCATAATACCGCCGTGTTGGGTCCTGACCACCTCTCGACCCAACCCTTCACTCGCCGGGTCTTAGAAACCCCTCTTCCAGATCAGTTTCGCCAGCCTAAGCCGGACGCTTATGATGGTCTTTCGCACTCGATATTCATCTCCGCCACATGCTTCGCGATGGCAATCACGAGGGCGGATGACAACACGCTCTGCCGAGCTTTCAGCTCCAAACTCACCGGGGCCGCCGCCAATCGGTATACCACCCTTCGGGATAAACGGTTTGATTCCTTTGAGGAACTCTCCCGCAACTTCTCCAATCACTTTGTGGTGTCAAAACCTCCCCCTAAAACGGCGGGACATCTTCTTAAAATACGGCAGAAAAAGGATGAGCCGCTCCGGGAGTATATTCAACGCTTGTGCCGAGTCTATCCAGTGTCCCTAACTCCGGGAGAGGAAGCTCGTCTCGCTTGCAGCTATCCAGGGCCTCCGTTGGGAGTCTCTTTTCTTCGTGGATGTCCACACCAACCCCCCCACAAGAATGGAACAGTTCTTGAGCACGGCGTCTCGATTTATGAATACGGAAGAGGTCACTCGGCCACTTGCCAGAGTCACCGCGACGGACGCTAAGGGACAACCCTCGCGACTGCACCCTGTGTCTCAGACGCAGTACCCTACGCCCCCAATAGGGAGAAGGCGTACTTTTCCCTTCCTCCGCTGAGGGAATCTCGCACCAACATCCTCCACGCCTTGGAACAAAAGAGGGAGGTCCCTACTTGGCCTCGTCCTCTCTCCCAGGAAATAAAAAGGCAAAGCAGCAAGTTCTGCCGTTATCATCGTGACAAAGGTCACGACACTGAGGACTGTTTTGAGCTCAAGCGCATGATCGGGGAAATGCTGGCTCAAGGCAAGCTCAGGGAATACTTGCTCCATAATGAGGGGGGCCGTAAGAGAGAAGGCAACCGGGAGGACCGCCGACCGGAGGAACGCCGGCGGGGGCGCTCCCAACAAAACCAAGGTCAAGAGAATCTGGTTCAGATCCCCCCGGCAAGGGGGCATATCGGCGTAATCACACAGTGTGAAGGCGCTTCGGCAAGACGCCGCCATATGAGGCAGATCTACCAGATCAACCACTCCACCACCCAGTTTTTGTATTGCAGCGATGGCACCTCTGTGGCAGTGCCACACGCTGATCCCTTGGTTATCACCGCTCGTATTGCGGGATGGGACGTTGACAGAATCTACATGGATACGGGGGCAAATGCCAACGTGATCTACAAGCACACTTTGGTTGAGGCCAAAGTGCCTTTGTAAAAAATTCAACCCGCAAAGGGGGCCACCTTCGGAGTAGGACGAGATGAAATCCCAACTTTAGGGTCGATCACCCTACCCTACATGATGATGGGAACCACCAAGGAAAAGAAGCAGGTGTGTCACTCAAGCTTTGTGGACTTTATTGTCCTGGATCTTCCTACGCCATACAACTGTTGGAATTCTTGTGCACCAAGATGACATGGGCTAGCTAAAGTAGCTAAGCACAGCTCAACTCAGCTCAATCTGAGTGTTTGAGCTAGAGAGATGTGTATCTGCTCTTAGTGAGCTGATATGAGCTCAAGGAGCTCAATGGATGATTTAATATGTCTTGGACTAGCTCTATGTGAGCTTGGTACAAATGTGTCTAGGCACCTTTTGGCGAAGAGACGTGTCTCTTGGCGGAAAGGTGCGTAAATTGGTGAAAAGGTGTCGGAGAGGGCCAAGCACACCTTCGGCTTAGGCCGAAGGGTGCGTAGCACCCTTGGGTGCCGAAAGGGCACCCTAAGGTGGCCTTACACCCATTCGGCCATGGGCCTAGGGGTGTGAGTGCCCTTCGCCCTAGGTGCCTCTAGGCAAGGGGTGCACCCATGCCTTGCACCATTCGGCCAAAGGGACATGTCTCATGTCCCATGGCCGAATGGGCAAGGGGCATGGGTCACCTCCCTTACCTCTTCACCATATTTGGATAATTAATTAATTAGTTAATTAATTTCCTATTAGACACAATTATTTATTTATTCCTTTTCTAATTAATTACTTAATTGAAAAGGCAAAAGGCATGAGACATGTCTCATGGACCAAGGGGCATTGGTTGCAGCCCTTGGTCCTAGGGACATGTTATTTCGCAAATGAAAGGGCATTGTGCCCTCTCATTGGCAGCCCATCCTCCTCTATAAATAGAGGGAGGATGCGCCATTTCTATCCATCCCACAACCAGCATTGGTTCTCTCTTCTCTCTTCATACTTCCTCTTGCGAAACTAGAAGGCATTCTAGGAGCATTGTGAGTGGAACTCACCTTGGAGACAAATCATCTTCAAGCCGCCCTTAAGGTGTTCCCCAGGCCGAGTCTTCTACATCAACAAGGAGCAAGAATCTCTAAGATTCTTAAGCTGCGTCCATAAGAAAGGTACATACTATTAATCCCTTCTTCGGTATTGATGAATGCGAACATGAGAAGCATGTTAAAGACGATCCTAAAATTAACAAATGTTATAAGAGCCATGTTCTCTTTGTGATACATGCTTACTTGTTCGACATGTTTATATGAAGTATGATACATGTTAACATGTATGAATGTATGATTGTATGTAATCGGACTAAACATGAATACATGTAAAATTCGAAATAACCCCGGTAAGGTTATTCGAAGGGGTTATATTCGTTTAAATGGAAAAAGGAAGCATGAATGTTATATGTGTTTTGAATCATGCTTGAATGTTGTATGATGAAAATGGTTGTATAACATGTTGACTTGCCTATTTGTTCCATGAATGATTAAATGAACCTAAAGAAAATGTGTGCCAAAGTTCTATATCACATTATACCTTGAGGTAATTGCCGGAATGTGCTCTGTCTAGGAGGTGGGTTTTAAGTGGGACCGTCTGTGACCCTCCATCTTTCCCCGGGAGCGCTCCTCTCGTGGTTCCTAAGGTCCATGTGTGACATAGACTTGGCATGCATGTGACATTTATTCTTTACCTAATTTAAGAATTTCAGCCCCTTGATAGTCTTAATGTACCACTATGATGGACTTGAGGGAATTGAAGCTTAAATTAAGTGAGGGAACATACGTCTATTGAAACAAGAGATTCTACCTTAAGATAGTTCAAGTACTTGTACGGTGAACTTGAAGGACTTGAAACTTGATTCAATTGATGAGACACTTCATTAAACTAAGGTCTCTAGGGACCCTGTCAAGCTAATATAATGCTGTCTAAGGAAGTGGTACTTAAGTGAGACCGTTTGTGACTCCACCAACGACCTGGACATTGTATTAAGGAGACTTATGGGTGATGAGACTAAGGTTTAAGTGAAGTGCTATGGTTGTTACGATCACTCATGAGTGCGTGATTCAGGCCTTCTTGGAAGGTCAAGTGAGGTTATAAACTGATGTATGCTTGGTTGCCCTTGATTGATTTAATGTATAGGCTTGTTAAGGGTATGTTCATAAAATGGCAAAGTTGTGCTTAGGCGTTTCTGATCGGATGCTATATGCATACCTTTTGCTACGTCTGGGTATAAACTAAGTTATTTCATGAACATATTGCTTGAATAAGTCTAATTGTGTGAATTGGAATCTAAAACATGTGAATTGCATATTTGTAGATGGCTACTAAGAACATAGTAGCAGAGTTGAACCGTGACCTCAAATTGGATGGTGAAAACTATCTAATTTGGCAGCAGAAGGTCAAGTTCATCTTAACTGAGCAAGAGACACTTGAGGTGCTCGATGCTGAGGTCAACCCCCCGGAGGAAGGGGGAAGTAGGGTGGCTTATGAAGCCTACCTTAAAAAGAACTCTATGTGTAGAGTCACACTCTTGTCCACAATGGTGGATGAGATCATGGTGGAGTTCTCCATGCTACCCTCGGCCAAAGGCATCTGGGATGCTGTGAAGGCCAAGTATGGAGATGTTTCTGTGGAGAAACAACGCTCAATGATACTAAGGTTTGAGAACTATGGTAAACGAGCAGATCACACCATGAGTGCCCACCTTCGTGAGATGTCACGAATGATTCATTGGCTTAAACAAGCTGGGCACGACCTCACCGACGAGCAGCAGGTGCAAGCAATAATAAGGTCCTTACCTGATGAGGAGTGGCAGTTGATGAAGGTCAACTTACGCCACAACCCTCAGATTAAGACCTTTGATGACATCGCCCGTCACCTTTTACTTGAGGCTGAAGTAATGGCTCTCAAGGACCACTCCAAGGCATATGTTGCCAATACCTCCGATAACAACGGGGGTAAAAAGAAGAAGTGGTTCAAGGGTGGGAAAAAGGGCGGCTTCAAAGGCAAGAGTAAGGGAAAAGGCAAAGGAAACGGGCCCAGGAAGAAGAAAAGGGACGTTTCGAAGCTCAAGTGCTTCAATTTGTGGCAAGAAAGGACACTTTGCAAAAGATTGCAAAAGTGCACCTAAGGTACATTTTGAACCTTCTACTTCAATAGCACATGTGACGTCATGTACTATGCTAATCGAAAGCAATTCTTTGTGGATTGTAGACTCGGGAGCAACAGACCACATAGCTCGGGACAAGTCCTGGTTTGTGGCGTATCGCAAGCTCCCAAGAGGTGTGAAGCACGTCTCGGTGGGGAATGATGCAAAATTAGAAGTAGTAGGAATAGGAACTGTAAGGTTCCCTTGTGTAATAGATATTTGTATCTTGTGGACACATTATATGTACCGATATTTGTAGAAATTTAATTTCTATTTCTGCCATGTTGAAATACAATTATTGCTTTCAATTCCTTAATGATAGTGTAACTATATTAAAGGATAATCAAGTTCTCACAAAATGCTTCGTTAATAATGGATTGTATGAGTTAAGGCCCGATGGCCATTCTGTTGCAACTCCTAGTTGCCACGTGACTAAAGTCATAGATCAAAATCTGTGGCATGAACGGTTGGGACATATAGGACAAGATAGGATGAATAAGTTAGCCAAAAGTGGCTTGCTTGAATCCTTGACCAAGGTTGTCCTCGCCAACTTGTCAACCTTGCTTAGAAGGCAAGGCAACGAGAAAGCCTTTGGGAGGGCAACTAGGAGAACCGATGCACTAAGTTTAGTACATTATTATATTTGTGGACCTATTAGTATTTAATCCAGAAATTGGTTAAAGTACTTAATCACTTTTACTGATGACTGCACACGATTCACCCACGTCTTCTTACTCAAAACCAAGGCAGAGGCCTTAGCATATTTTCAGAAATATGTACACTTGGTTGAGAACCAAGTAGATAAGAAGGTGAAGTCCTTAAGGACTAACAGAGGTGGTGAGTACAGTTCACTTGCATTCAAGGCCTTTTGTGAGTCAAAAGGCATTGCTAGAGAGTTCACCCTTTCTTGGACACCCCAAAGCAAAATGGTGTGTCCGAAAGAAAGAACCGAACTTTGATGGACATGGTACGTTCCATGATGGCTAAAGCCAACCTGGATGTGACCTATTGGAGTGATGCGCTGCTATGTGCGGTGCACATTCTCAATAGGGTACCTACCAAGGACATCGACTCCTCTCCATATGAGTTATGGATGAAGAGGACCCCGAACTTAAGCTACTTGCGGCCTTGGGGTTGCTTAGCTTACGTACATGTTCCCGACCATCCGTTGGGAAAATTGGGACCAAGAGGAAAGAAGTGTGCTTTTCTCGGATATTGTATGGAATCCAAGGGCTATGTGTTCTTGGATCTCAGTTTAAAGAAGGGTTTGGTGTTTGATGCAAGAAACGCCAAGTTTGTGGAAACGGAGTTTCCAAAAGTTGGCGAAAGTGATGATTTAGCCTCAATAGGCCCGATCCTAGAAGAAGGTCAACCGGCACTTCACAAGTGCCGGTTACAAGGACTGTACCTACCTGCAGGGAGTACCTCAACCGGAACAAGCCGAGGCTTTCCAGAATGAGCCCATAAACATGGACTCAAATGAACAGGATCCTCAAACCGAGGGATCTGTTCAAGAGGTAGTTGAGGTACTTCAAGAGCCAACACCTCCACCCCGGCTTGAGAAGATCAACTCGGGAGTCCAAAGCACCTAAAAGGTGGGGACTATCGGAAGGTGAGACATACTTGGTCTCATGCGAGATCGATGAGCCAAGTAATGTCAAAGAAGCTCTTGAAGGGGCACAGAAAGAAGAGTGGCTAAAGGCAATGAATGATGAGTTGCATTCAATGCATGAAAATGAGGTATGGGAATTGTCGATCTTCCTCGTGGCAAAAGCGATCGGCAATAAGTGGGTTCTTAAAATAAAGAAGAACTCGATGGGAGTATCGAAAGGTACAAGGCCCGGTTGGTGGCCAAAGGCTTTACACAGAAGGAAGGTGTTGATTTCAAAGACACTTTCTCTCCGTGGTTAAGTTTAATTCCATCGATTGCTACTTGCGATAGTGGCAAACTTGGACCTTGAGTTGCATCGATGGATGTGACCACAGCCTTCCTCAACGGTGAGTTGAGTGAAGAGATCTACATGAAACAACCCGAAGGGTTTGTACAAGTAGGTCAAGAAGACAAGGTATGTAGACTAAAGAAGTCTATATATGGTCTCAAACAAGCTTCAAGACAATGGTACTTGAAGTTTCATCATGCAGTCACAAGCTATGGTTTTGTGATGATGCATGAAGACCATTGTGTGTACTTGTTCTTCAAAGAGTCCAGTTTTGCCATTATGACATTATATGTCGATGACATTTTAATTGCAAGTAGTAGCTTGGAGTTGTTGCTCGCCATCAAAGGATGGTTGTCCTCCACCTTCAAAATGAAGGACTTGGGGGAAGCTTCATATATCCTAGGTGTTAAGATACATCGACGTAAAGAAGCATATGTTAGGACTTTCACAAGAGCTTTATTTAGATAAATTTCTTGAGAGGTTTAACTTGACCAACTCTAAGCCAATGAACACCCCACTTGCATATGGTTGCAAAATTGGAGAGGACTTATGTCCTAAGACTCCAAAAGACAAGGAAGAAATGACTAAGATACCTTACCTTAGTGCCATTGGTAGCCTTATGTACGCCATGATTTGTACACGGCCGGACATAAGTCAAGCGGTCGGTTTACTTGCTAGATATTCTTGAACCCTAGCATGGAGCATTGGAAGAATGTCAAGAGGATCCTTAAATACCTTAAAGGTACTAAGGATTATTGGCTATGTTATCAAGGAAAACCCTTGGTTTACACGGCTATTCGATGCCGATTGGGAGGAGATAGAGATTCTAGCAAATCTACAAGTGGTTATATTTTCTTGCTAAATGGGGCGCTACTACTTGGTGTAGTAAGAAACAAACTTGTACAGCCTTATCAACCATGGAGGCACTGTTTCTTGTGCCTCGGCTGTCCACTAAGCCCTGTGGCTTTGTTATTTTCTTAAAAACTTGGAGTCGATGGTCAAAATAAGTAAGCCCATTACTATCTACAGTGATAGTATGGCAGCTATGGCCTACACCAAGGACCCCAAGTATCATGGAAAAACCAAACACATTAGCATGAAATATAATTTCGTTCGAGATGCAGTTGAAGAAGGTGAAGTCAGAATTGAATACATCTCAACAGACCTTATGGTGGCAGATCCTCTCACTAAGCCATTGCCACCCATTGTGTTTGCTCATCATGTCCGAGCAATGGGTCTTAGGAGATTGTAAATATACTAATTGTTGTATGACTTTCACCACTTTGGTGTCACACATGTATATATGTATAATGATGATCAATAAAGACGTTACTTGATGTCATTTACTTGGTTCCATTAATAACACACAATGAACAAAATGAACATGTCCACCATAGGCATTGAGAATGACTTTCTCACACCAAGCCATTCGCCCTTGATCTTAAGTAGACCAAGGATGAGACTACCAAAGGCTCAATAGTGTGTTGTTTCTTCAAGAAACATATGACATGCAAAGTTACTCTATTGAGTGGGAGTCATGTTACAACACATGACACTTTGGTATACTTTTATGTCGCCTTGATTTGAATAATCAAGATGAGGTGCTCTGCACTGATTTTGTATGACACTCAAGCTTTGTGGACTTTATTGTCCTGGATCTTCCTACGCCATACAACTGTTGGAATAATCAAGAAGCAGGTGTGTCACTCAAGCTTTGTGGACTTTATTGTCCTGGATCTTCCTACGCCATACAACTGTTGGAATTCTTGCGCACCAAGATGACATGGGCTAGCTAAAGTAGCTAAGCACAGCTCAACTCAGCTAAATCTGAGTGTTTGAGCTAGAGAGATGTGTATCTGCTCTTAGTGAGCTGATATGAGCTCAAGGAGCTCAATGGATGATTTAATATGTCTTGGACTAGCTCTATGTGAGCTTGGTACAAATGTGTCTAGGCACCTTTTGGCGAAGAGACGTGTCTCTTGGCGGAAAGGTGCGTAAATTGGTGAAAAGGTGTCGGAGAGGGCCAAGCACACCTTCGGCTTAGGCCGAAGGGTGCGTAGCACCCTTGGGTGCCGAAAGGGCACCCTAAGGTGGCCTTACACCCATTCGGCCATGGGCCTAGGGGTGTGAGTGCCCCTTCGCCCTAGGTGCCTCTAGGCAAGGGGGTGCACCCCATGCCTTGCACCATTCGGCCAAAGGGATATGTCTCATGTCCCATGGCCGAATGGGCAAGGGGCATGGGTCACCTCCCTTACCTCTTCACCATATTTGGATAATTAATTAATTAGTTAATTAATTTCCTATTAGACACAATTATTTATTTATTCCTTTTCTAATTAATTACTTAATTGAAAAGACAAAAGGCATGAGACATGTCTCATGGACCAAGGGGCATTGGTTGCAGCCCTTGGTCCTAGGGACATGTTATTTCGCAAATGAAAGGGCATTGTGCCCTCTCATTGGTAGCCCATCCTCCTCTATAAATAGAGGGAGGATGTGCCATTTCTATCCATCCCACAACCAGCATTGGTTCTCTCTTCTCTCTTCATACTTCCTCTTGCGAAACTAGAAGGCATTCTAGGAGCATTGTGAGTGGAACTCACCTTGGAGACAAATCATCTTCAAGCCGCCCTTAAGGTGTTCCCCAGGCCGAGTCTTCTACATCAACAAGGAGCAAGAATCTCTAAGATTCTTAAGCTGCGTCCAGAAGAAAGGTACATACTATTAATCCCTTCTTCGGTGTTGATGAATGCGAACATGAGAAGCATGTTAAAGACGATCCTAAAATTAACAACAACGCCATCATTGGGCGACATACTCAGATTGAGTTCCATGTCCGCTGTGACGTGCGAACCCTGACTTTTGTTTTTCACACGGTGGCTGGAGATGCCTATATCTTCGTCAACCAGAATGTGGCCAGAGGCAATTATGTCTCCGCCCTCGCTGTGCCTACTCATCTTCCTAGAACATCTGTGCCTAAGATAAAGGAAAACTTGGTAGAAGCCGGGCATGCGGGCGAGTCAGCTCCCGACTTATCTCGGAGCCTTCGAAGAGGTTGAGATCTCCCCCGGAAAGAAATTTCGGGTGGGAAAGGACCTTGTGGAAAAAGACCAGCAAGCACTCATCCATCTCCTCCATGCCAATAGCGACGTCTTCGCATGGAGCCCTGAGGACCTACCAGGGGTTGACCCTACTATTATCTCTCACAAGTTAAGTGTACTCCCCGGTTTTAGCCCGGTTAGGCAGAAAACAAGGGGCATGGCCTCTGACCGTAAAGACTTTGTACGCACTGAAGTGCTGAAATTGCTTAAGGCAAATATAATCAAGGAGGTTCACTACTCCGAATGGGTTGCGAACATTGTCCTCGCCGATAAAGAGGGCGGCCAGTGGCGACTGTGCGTGGACTACAAAGGGGTTAATAGGGCCTGTCCAAGGGACCCCTATCCCCTACCTTCCATTGACCAACTGGTTGACTCAACCGTTCATCATTCTGTCTTCTCCTTTCTCGACGCATACTGTGGGTACCATCAAGTCTTTATGGACCCTAAGACGCGTGAAAACCGCCTTCACCATCGCGAAGCTGTCTATCATTATATCAGAATGCCCTTTGGCTTAAAAAATGCGGGGGCTACCTTCCAAAGACTTGTAAATCGAGTCTTCGCAGGCCAAATTGGCCGAAACCTTGAGGCTTACGTCGATGACATTGTAGTCAAAAGCAAGGCCACTTCAACACATCTCACAGACTTGGAGGAAACATTCACCAACTTCCGCAAATACAATATGCGGTTAAACCCAAAGAAATGTATCTTTGGCGTAGGAGAAGGGAAGTTTCTGGGGTACCAGATCTCCAAGGGAGGAATCCACGCAAATCCCAAAAAGATTGAGGCAATCACTACCCTGCGCATCCCTAGAGGACTCAAGGAAGTTCAACAGCTAGCGGGAAAGCTAGTTGCCTTGGGACGATTCGTCTCTAAACTAAGCGATCGCTGCAAACCTTTCTTCGATCAAATACGCAAGAAAAAAGCTTGCAAGTGGACGGAGGAGTGCCAGGAGGCATATGCCTCCATCAAACAAAGATTTACAGGAGCTGCCAAAGACTAAGTGCCCTGTGCCGGGCGATGACTTGGTCCTCTACCTCGCCACCTCGAGAAAAGAGTGTTGCTTCGTCCTTATTAAGGAAGAGGTTGCTAAACAATGGCCGGTATATTACACCAGCCATACTCTCCGGGATACGTAAACAAGGTATCCTCCTCTCCAAAAGGCTATATTGTCTCTTGTGTATGCAGCAAGGAAGCTCAAGCCCTACTTCCGTGGGCACACTATTATAGTCCGAACGGACTTACCGTCACAGATATCCCGAGGCGCCCGAACATTCTGTGGCGCCGCCAAGTGGTGTATCGAACTTGACGGTTTTAACATCAACTATGAGCCTAGGAAGGCAATCAAGGGCCAGGCCCTCGCCGACTTCATTGCGGAGTTCTCAGATACTAATATCCTCTCGGCCCCTGCACAGGGCCCTGCACCTCCACCCATTCCTCCCGAATGGGACTTATTTGTGGACGGCTCATCCAAGCAGGAGTCCCCCGCAGGGGGTGTGTATCTACGCGGACCCCTAGGTATGGAAGTATCCCTTCGTGTCTCTTTTCAATTTCAAGTAACTAACAATGTTGCAGAATATGAGGCCCTAGTCGCGGGGCTAAAACTCGCCAAAAGGGCAGGCATCCGCCGCCTCCATGTCCATAGCGACTCGCAATTGGTGATTCACCAGGTCCAAGGGTGCGCTGAATGCAAGGACATCACCCTCATCAAATACCTTAAGTTGGTAAACGCCTTGCGGACCGACTTCGAAGAGGTCATCTTCATACATGTTCCTCGCTCTGAGAACACTACAGCAGACATGCTGTCAAAGGGGAAGACTCCCTCCACCTCAGCCACCCTGACCAGCCCTTCCATCGCGAAAGATATTGATATTGCTTCTCTGGCAACACGGGATCCGGTCACAGACTGGAGAGACCCTATTATTGCTGAGCTAAAGGCCAGCACTACAGATCTTCGGGCTCGCAAACAGGCCATCCGCTTCGTCCTCATTGATGACCAATTATGGCATCGCGGGTTTGCGGCGCCTTTACAACGGTGTCTCAAAGACCCTCGAGGGACACTGCCTTGGATACTCTTCACCTGTGGCAACCGTGGCGCACACATTGCTGCGGAGGCGCTTGCCCACAAAGCCCTTCGTCAAGGGTACTCTTGGCCTACCTTGAAAAAGGACGCCGCCGCACCGGTCAAACGTGCCACGGTGCGTATCAATTCTCGCATCCAGCGACTGCCATCTACGGAATCTCCAGCACTGACAAACCCAGTGCCCTTCGCCCTGTGGGGCCTTGACCTCATTGGTCCAATGCCGACCTCCCCAGGTCAGTACCACTTTTGTGTTGTTGCAGTCAATTATTTTTCTAAGTGGGTCGAGGTAGAACCCCCGGTCTCCATCACTTCCGCGAAAATTATCAAGTTTCTTTGGAAGAACCTTGTCTGCCGGTACGGCAGCCCCCGTGCTATTATTACAGACAATGGCACACGGCTTGCTACCACAGTGTTCAACGGTGGGCTTAGGACAATAATGTCCGCATGCTTTTCGCCTTGATGGCGCACCCCGCCTAATGGACAGGTTGAAGTCACCAACCGCACCCTCAAGGAAGGCCTCAAGAAGCGCCTGAAGGGAGCAAAAGGCCGCTGGGTAGATGAACTCCCAAGTGTCTTATGTGACTATCGCACCACAACGCGAACCCCAACAAAGTAGACGCCTTTCTCCCTGGTATATGGCGCAGATGCGCTCCTGCCTATTGAGGCAGACCTCCCCACGATCCGTATGATCAATTTCACTGATGAAGCCAATGCCCAAGGGCTCCGCGCCAAACTTGACTTAATCGAAGAATTGCGCGAGGGCGCCCGCCTTCGCATGACCGCCCTCAAACAGAGGCTCAGTCTTCTCCATAATGCCCGGCTAAAACCCAAGACACTACAACAAGGGGGCCTGGCATTACTCAAATCAGCCCTCACCGCTCGCGACCCCAAACAGGGTGTCTTGCGACCCAATTGGGACGGACCTTATATTGTTCATAAACAAGTCCGCCTAGGAGTCTATGAACTACAAGACCATGATGGTCGTCTTCTTCCCCGCAACTTTCATATGGATGACTTGCGCCCATATTACGTGTAAGTCCCTAAGTCTTACGTCTTCAAATTCAATAAAAATACGGGTGTATTTTCTTCTTGTCTTACAGCTGTACAAGGCACAAAAAATCCCATTTCCATCGCCTTCTACACCCAACCGGTCAGATTGGCTACTTGCCTGAACTATGGCACCAGACCTTGTTAGGTCTCCCTTGCGCACCCACACAAGGGGAAGCCCCGGAGGTCGCGCCACAGGTGGTTGCGGGTCTCATTCCCAACCGACCTTCAACTCGCCCCGCCCCAAGGGTAATCCCCTTGCGCTGCGGAAGGGTAACCCCTTTTTGGGTCCTTCAGAAGGTCTATGTGTAAGACGTCCTCGCACGCCACAGCAGACCTTCCGCTCGGACTTCTCCACACAGGTGGTTGCGGGTCTCATTCCCCAACTGCCCTTCAACTCGCCCCGCCCCAAGGGTAATCCCCTTGCGCTGCGGAAGGGTAACCCCCTTTTGGCTCCTTCAGGAAGGTCTATGTGTAAGACATCCTCGCACGCCACAGCAGACCTTCCGCTCGGACTTCTCCACACAGGTGGTTGCGGGTCTCATTCCCCAACTGACCTTCAACTTGCCCCGCCCCAAGGGTAATCCCCTTGCGCTGCGGAAGGGTAACCCCCTTTTGGCTCCTTCAGGAAGGTCTATGTGTAAGACGTCCTCGCACGCCACAGCAGACCTTCCGCTCGGACTTCTCCACACAGGTGGTTGCGGGTCTCATTCCCAACTGACCTTCAACTCGCCCCGCCCCAAGGGTAATCCCCTTGCGCTGCGGAAGGGTAACCCCCTTTTTGGCTCCTTCAGATAGGTCTATGTGTAAGACGTCCTCGCACGCCACAGCAGACCTTCCGCTCGGACTTCTCCACACAGGTGGTTGCGGGTCTCACTCCCCAACTGACCTTCAACTCGCCCCGCCCCAAGGGTAATCCCCTTGCTCCTTCAGGAAGGTCTATGTGTAAGACGTCCTTGCACGCCACAGCAGACCTTCCGCACGGGCTCCTCAAACACAGCAACGGGTCTCACTCCCCAGAACCTCAGATGGTTCTCCAGTTGTCTCAACAAGTGCCCTACTACCTTCGCCAACGAGCGACTTCAGACTCAAGGTAACCTGAGTCTTTTACTTCATTCCTATCATATAAATGAGAAACAATCTACAGGGATCTCCTACTTGGTACACTGTACACTACCCAAGGGCTCGCTCCCTAGAAAATTTCCCATGGCCTTCAAGGGTACCCCCTCTGCAAGTACTACCCTTAACTTATCTCAAACAAGTGGTCTCCATCTCAGCTTGTCTCAACAAGTGAACCCACAAATTACCTAGAAAGATATATGTGGCTTCGCCGTCGCGGGTTTCAAGCACCTTGTCGCAAGGAACTCAAACCAAGTCCCCAGCTCCTTAACAAGTGACCTCTGCGGCTTCGCCGTTGCGAACCCCAGAAGGGCTTTTCTCCACAAACGGGACTTAGCCTATGGTTGTTAACCTAGCTAGCATGCCCTACATTACTATCGCGAAATAAAGCAGGACTACAAGACAGTGAAGGTAAAGGAAATTTTACTTCATCTACTTTCCCCAAAAGTATGCATGAATGCAGGTCTTTACATAGAACTAGGGGGGCACCCACATGTTGGAGCCTCCACCCTAGTCCAAAAGGGCATACCAGGCATCGCCCATCTTCCTCCCCTGCTCCCCAATGGAGCAGCGCCTCACCGTTGGCTCGGTGGTATTAGCAAGATCCAGATTCCAAGACTTAGCTCTGGGAATGCCTTCTCCACTTGGAAGCGGCATCGCAGCCAGCCCTCCTCGTAGGCCTGCGCCCCCGCTTCGCCTAAGGCTTGAATCTCACCAAACTTCTCCATCAGTCTTGGCATCCGCTCAGGGATGGGCATCTGGATGGAAGAAGAAGACTCAGGATCCTCACCTGCAAAAGGAGAAAGGCCCAGAGCCTTCTCCATCTCCTTAACTGAGGTCACCGCCTTTTCAAAGTTAGTGGCGACCTCCAGGTGTGCCTTCGTGGCAGCCTCAGCAGCGAGCCTGCTTTCTTCTACCTTCTTATCTGCCAGTTGAGCCTGGGCAATGGCCTGGCGCTCCACTTCCTTGGTTGCAGCCTTTGCCTGTTCAGTTTCAGCCTTCGCTGATTGGAGGGACTCCTTCAAGACAGCAGTCTCTTTCTGTTGGGCCTCCAAGCCTGCTGTCAACTGGAGGAAGCGTTGCTTGAGCGCACCAATCAGGCTAGCCTGCTCAAACCGGTATAGCCTGCTGGCTGCTCGCTCCTTGTTAACATAGTCGCACCAACTCTCTAGTTGGGCCACACGTTTGGCGTGCGCCTCCTTGAGCTCCCCCTCCCTCTTCTTTGAGGCCTCCAGTTCCCCCCTGAGTGAGGCGATCTCTGTTATCTGGGCGTCGTCCCGCTTATTGGCATACTTCAGAAAGTCATGCCATTGCTCTAAGGCAGCATGTCCTTTGACGGCCGCCTGCACCACAGTTCAAAATCAAACAAGGGCAAAAGAGGCCAGGCTGAACTTATGCGTAAAGGATCAGAAATGGTCTTACCTGCAGACTCTGTTGAGCTGCGTCTTTCATAGACTTAGCAGGAGAGTTCAAACTCCGCTCTACCACCTCCCTGTCAAAAGGGGTGCGCAGCCCTTCCAGGCAGGATTGAAGGGTCTGCTCCCCTCCCATTATCAGAGAGCTGCTATTTTGGAGGAGGAAGACTGGATCCCATGCATCTTTCAGGAGCCTTCCTTGCTCCTTGTACACCCCAAGCCTGGTCTGGTGCCTTTGGACCCTCAGAAGGTCCGGCACCTCAGACCACTTGGGGGTCGACTGGGCAGCAACCCGCCTCCGCTCCAGATAATGGGCCCAGACCCCGGTCTCCTCAAGGACCTCAGTTCTGGTTCCCAAGTCTGAAGGGATCTCTGTTAGGACCCCTTGGTCCACCGGGGCCTCGCTGGGACCACCCCTTTGCCCTGAAGGGCCCACGTCTACAAAGTTACAGACATCAGTAACTAAGGAAACAAGAGCATGAAAGCAAAAAACAAAGAAAACGCTATTAAGCCAAAAGACTTACCGACAGAAGGACGCCCCCATCCACTGACTTCCAGTTGGCTGCTGGAAGGTGGGACAATTTCCCAACTGCTTGTCCCCGCAGGAGACCGTGTTACCAGACCCCCCTCCCCTGGGGCCTCACTGTCAGAAGAAGAGGAAGTCTCCTCAACCCTCAGAATCCCCTTCCCCTTTTGTTGCAGGGGCCTTCTCCCCTGAAGGGGCCGCTTCAGAGATCCCCTCTCCAGAAGGAGTGGCTACAGGGGTCTCCTCCCTTGCGTTGGTAGTTTCCACCTCCTCCACAGGAGTGACCAACACCTGTTGGCTAGAACCCCCAATTGCCTTGGCAGCTTGGATACCCCTCCTTCTCATAGAAATCAGGATATCAGCCGCTGACATTTTACCCTTGGGAGGGAGCACTTTTCCCCCAGAAAGGATCCCTGCAGCCACCACGTACCCGGGCAAATCCTCGCCTTGGGCTGGTGAGGGGCTTGCAAAGAGCCCAGACACGAAGGCTTCAGCAGCAGCCTCCTCAGGTGAAATAGGCTGCACCACTGAGATAGGTACAGCCTCTATGGGAACAGCACTGTCCATCTGCGCTCCCTCTGGGGCCTCCGCAGAGGGCACGGCCTCTTCAACAGCAAGAGGCACTTCAATCTCCACTCTTCTGGCTTCCTCAGCCGCAGGCTCTCCAGCCTCCTCCATAGTATGGGGAACTTCTTCCCCAGCAGGCTCCCTGGCCTCCTCAGTTGAAATAACTGCAACAGGCCCCCCTCTGCTCCAGCAGGCCTCTCAGCCTCCCCAGTCGGCTCTTCAGCCCTGGCCCCCTCAACAACGGCGGGGGCACTCTCTTCTTCAGGCTGCGCAGCAGCCACTTTCTTCTTCTTCTTCTCTGGCTGAGAAGACGCTGAAGGCTTAGTACCAGCCCTCTTCTGGGGCAGCTTGGGGACGATACGTCCCAACACCTTGACTGCCCCAGCAGGGGCATCCCTCCCGAATGCACAAGCCAGGTGCACTCGCTGGGCAATGCGCATGGACGCTTTCTTGCCCTGGGCTTCGCCAGACTCTGCAACAACATCTGCAGACAAAGAAGGACTTCAGACCAGGTTCTACCAGACCTCTTACAAATTTACAGTATATTTGTGTGTGCGCAACGTACCTTTGGGCGCCGCCAGAGCAGCGTAGAAAGAATCTATCGTTGTCCCACGATGGACGGGGGCCCATCCCTCGTATGGCGGGGGCACCTCAGGGTCCAGCACGAAACCCGTGCTGATCCCAGCCCACCTCAGGGTAGTCTCGTCCAACTGGGCAGCTGAGAAGGGGAAGAACGCGTCGCACGCGCTCCTTGAAAGGACATCGTCCAACCACCCTAGTAATTGAACATATGCCTGCCACCGCACTCCCCCGTGAGTCAGTTCAGGCCTCCGCACAATGCTTTGCAGGGGCTGCCGGGTCCTCACCACAGGAAAGTCCCATGAGCCTTCGCGGGGCAGAAAGAAAAAGGATCCATGCCAATTATGGTAGGATCTGGGCGAGGCGGTGAAAGAAATGGAATGGTTGCCCCCAACGTTTATGGGAGTGACGTAGAAGAACGCACCCCCACTTCTCAGCTCCAACCGATAGAAGCGGTTGAAGACGTCGGCGAATGGCTTCACGTCGGCCATATGGCAGGCGACAATAAAGCCCGCGATGCTCAGAATAGTATTGGGCGCCAGCTGAGTTGGGGGCATTCCCCAATCGGCGCATAGATCTTGCACCAGTTGCGGAAAGGGATACCGTAATCCCGCCGCAAGCTGCGCCGTGTACAGGCACAGCACCCGGTTCTCCTTGTTCTCCTCGGTGACGGGCCAACCCATCGCCCGACAAACGCCCGCGCGGGACATATATACCGGCGTTCTCTCCACGGGCCAAAAGGCCTCCACCATGTCCTGGTGAATTTTCTCAGACTTCACCGTGGTCTTCTCAAGAGGAGCGACCACTGGGCGAACAGCTTCCTTGGAATCCATCTCTGCAAAGAGAAGAACAAACATGCATATAAATCGAAACAGCCCAGCAAAGGCATTTCGTCAAACGCTCAGTGCGCTCAGAAAACTTGAAACACTCAGTATGCGAGAAATGAAATCTTACCTGATTTGTTAACCGGTGAGCAAGAACGAACGGAGCGGTAGGCAAACGAACAGTGGACCGGCGAAATCTCAAAAAGAAGGAATATCAGCAAAAAAACCTCTCAACTACCGATGAGTGTCAAGAAACGCAAGAATGCGAAAGGGTTACTCAGAGCAGAATGAGGAAATACGAGAGTGAAGAAGAAAGGCTTCAATCTTCTCGGATACGTTTTTATAAGCCCGCCAAAATGAAAAAGCGCTATTTAAGCGTGATTGGCTGCTGAGGCGCCACGTGCCAGCATCCAGCGGTTATTAAACCTCTCCCCTGCCATACAAAAGGAGAAACGCTTTTGCAAAGCGTAGTCGACCCTACGGCGCCACGTGTCGCGTCCCATAACGGCCGGTAAACCTCCCATCTTCCTTTATCTCTCCTACATTAAATGCTGAAGGACTCTTCGCTGCCGCACTCAAACGGTCCGCAAACGGCCTAAGCGCCTTCGCCGGCTCAGAGCCTTGGAATTTAAGCAGTACGGGACAGACCTCGCCCATACTCGCCTTCGTGGGAGGCATCTTGGTACACTACCCAAGCAAATGCCCTCCCTCCCCTCTCAAACTCACAAGGATCACAAAGATCTTCACTTATGGTTGCTACATCGGTCATCAGCAAAGTACTTTCGAAAAAGCGGAGTACAGGACCTGCCCATACTCCGCTCTCAGGAGGAGGCATCTTGGTACACTACCCAAGCAAACGCGCCCTCGCGTCATATTATAATCATACAAGGCCTTTGAGGAGATCTCATCCTTGTGGTTTCCAGCCTCACCTGCGCGGGGTCCTGCCCTCGCGGGCCTCAAGTCTCGCATGGGCGACGTCTCATACTCACCCTTGCGTTTCTAAGGCCTTCGCGGGTCACCCTCGCGGTCCCAGGGCGACTCCCCGCGATCTCTTTCGCCTCCATGGGTCTTACTCCCGAGCCTCCCGCCTATCTTGGCCCCGCCTGCATAAGGCCCTTGTACCTGTGTTCGTGCAACCCTCGCTCCTTATTTGGCCATATTCTATCTGGGCCTTCGCCCGCCACTTGCTCCACTTGAAGATAGGCCACTTGGTCGTCTGACATCAACCGGCCAATAAGGAGGGCGGCACGAGCCTGGGAGATCTTCACCAGATTCATACGCCGACATTCTCTCGACAAAGGCGAATCACCTAAGGCGGTTTGCCGAGATCTTCATCATCACAGCCGCCTTATCTCCAATCGATCGACACAGACTTATCTCAACAGCCTGTCTAAAGGCTTCAACTGGGGGAGGCTCTTCTCCTGGCATCACTCTATAAATAGGGTGATGTCCACCCTAAATCGGGTAAGCTACTTCACGCCCCCCCACTCCTCTCTTGCTACTTCTGAGTATTCTCTTTATCTTCCGCAGATCACTCTGAACAGCAAGCTTGGAGTCTCAAGAACCTCATCTTCTCCACCACTTCAACTGAGAGTCCGGGCCTTCCTTAGGAACGAGACTATCACACTTAAACCATACTTTCTTCACCAAAACTTCATTTAATCACTTTCTTCAACACTTTAATTTCACAAAATCATCATCACAATATCATCAACAATTCGGTTTTCACCCAAAATTTACCAAATAATTTCCAACTTTTTCCAACAACTTCAAATCATCTTAAACCTACTTATAACATGCTTTCCAACAATTTTCTTCAACAAAAATTCACCCAAAAATTCATCCAACAAATCGGCCTACACCCTAAAATTCCAATATGTTTTTTTCATGATTTCTCAAGAACAAAGTATGTTCATCATACTTCCAACAACAACATACTTGAAAATCAAAATCATCCATGAACCAAATCCATAAAAATTACCAATGAGGATCCTCACCTTGATAATACTTGTAGCTTAGCTTAGGATGAGTAGGAGTTGAGACAAATCCACCACCAAAGATCCTTGTAAGTTTCGGCTATGAAGAACAAATAAGATGGGTGAGTTTTCTCTCATGTTTTAATTCCAAGAACATAAAGATTCAACCAAACAACTCAACCAATACCTTGAATGTTAATGATTTAAGAAGCCTAGGAAGTGGTAGAACTTTGCTTGTTGAAGATCCAAACTCAAAACTTCAAGAAATGGTTTTTGGAACCAAAAGTGCTGCTGGATCCGTCGGATGGCACCAAGGTTTTGGGGACATTACTTTCAGGTTTGGCTCTTGCTTCCTTCAGCAAAGTTGTAGCCAAGACCTTGATGAAGATGTTCTCTTAAGATCCCAAGAGCAGATTCGGACGTTTACTAGGACATAATGGCTGTGAAAGAGGGCGAAAATTTCTGGGCAGTAAAGGGAGAGAGGTGTTCTTCTTCTTTTACTCAATAATGGAGATGAGTGATGAGTGAGAGGTAAAGAAGAGAGTGAATGGTCAAAAATAAGAGATAATGTCTGAATAAATGGAAGGGGATGAGTATGAAAAGAAGGGCATATTTGCAGTTAGTTCCTTAGATGGATTCATATCAGGTGGGTGTAACATATCTGGTTCCTTAGATGGATTCATATCAGGTGGTGAGCAGATGGATGAGGGGATCCCTGTCACCCTTGGCGAGGTCAGTACCAACTCTAAACATCTTGCCTAACGTGACTTCAACCTCCTCGAAGGAGCAAGTAAGATTGAGAGGGGCGTACGTGTCCTGGTTTGCGGAGTCCTCGGGCTCTACAGGGGCCTTCCGCTTAGGCTCCATGCAATGGGGTAATTATGGCGAAAGTGAGGGTCAAGGTTTGCACATCGTAGCGGATGTGTAACTCGACCTGAGTAAGACGCCCGAGGATGGTGTTGTAGGGAGATGGCATGTCGAGGATGATGAAATCCACAAAGCAAGAGTGGCAGACAACAGCTTTGCGGGCCGTGGTACCTGCCAAGAGGAGAGGGAGAGTGATCATACCTAGAGTGGGGATCTCCCCGTGCCTGATCTCCACCAGGGTGTTCTTGAAGACGACGTTGGCATTGGTCCCGTGTCTATGTAGACCCTTGCGATGTCCCACCCTGTAATGCATGAAGTGATGAGAAGGGGATCTATGTGAGGGACCATAATTAAGGAGCCATCGAGGGATTAAAGGAGCTTGCTGCGAGAGTGGTTAACCAAGACATTTCACTCATGTAACGCCTCCGCGCTGCAGCATCCTAGCACCCTCACACTACGTGATCATGTGAATGTGCCCCACAGGAGGTGGGATGTCATCCCGCTTGGGGGCTTGATGGGGCCGCCTATCATCCCTATCTTCAGAGCAGTCCTTATAATCGCGTTTGCGACCCTTGTCAGCTTCTTGACAGAGGGAGCGTTCACGAGCCAGGAACTCAGCAAGGTTGCCCACTGCCGCCATGTCTGCATGCAGGCGTCTCAGCTCAAGACAGACTTCTGTGTCATGGCCCTTCTCCCAGTGGTAGTTGCAGAAGTGTTTGGAGGTCCCTGGCAACACCCTTGGCCATTGGATGAGGCCAGCGGGTGACCTCGCGACGCTTCTCCAGGATGTGGAGGATGTTGGTGCGAGTATCCCAGAGCTGAGGGATTGTGGGGTTGGACCTTTCCCCAAATCCGTGAGAAATGGAGCCAGGGTGCTTAGAAGAGGACTCGTGTATGCATAAATCTGGTTACACGGGTGAGAAACTGTTCCACCGTGGTAGGAGGGTTAGTATTGACTTCAACGAAGAAGCGAGAGTCCCACTGGAGGCCCTACATGGCCGCTAGGAGTTTGGCCTCCTCTCACAGGTTGGGGATAAGCATCGCCTCCATCAGGAGCTCATCCTTGCATTGGCGGACCTTGAGCTAGTGTCCCGCCGTCTTGGGGTTGGCTTCGAGCTCACGTAGTTGGTGGAGAATGCCAGGGAAAGCTAGTGTCCTGCGAAGGTTTCTAAATCAAACAATAGCGGCGCTTGTCAGGGTGGAGTTGAAGGCCCAACACATGGTGCTGTTGTCTGCCCTGGCGAGGGCCATGTTTGAGATGTATCGTTGAAGATGGACGTTATGGTGTCTGAGCCTATCATAAGAGTCCAGCTTGGGCTGGCAGAAATTTTAAAGGAGCGAGGCCGTCAGGACCCTTGCGGTGAAGGGCTCGGTCCACAGGTGGTAGATATTGTGACACCTTGTTATGTCCTCCCACTTGGATTTAGTGCTCACGCTTCTCCATTTGCGTGGCCCTCTTTGGCAGGTCGTCAAGCACAGGGGTGTAGGTGGTTTCGGTGGATTGCACCGTTTGAGGGACAGGGCGAGATTCCACCGTATGAAGCTGAGGAGCTGCAGGAGCTACCGCCCGCGGTGGGGTAGGGATAGAGATGACGCCGGCCTCCTGGAGGATGCCCCTCAAATGGTCATCTAGGGAGTCCCTGATTTCTGGGCTACCACAATAGTTATGGTTGTAAGGAGAGCAGGATTGAAGGATTGGATAGTGATGGAAGTGTTAGAGACCAGGTTGGCATCGACCAGGTTGGCATTGCCCTCAGGCGGTCCCCTCGCGATAGCCTTGTTCCTTTACGGTTCGGGCTCTCAGATGCTTGAAGGGATGATGCGGTGTTGAGAACGACGATCTGTTTCTCTGGATTAATCTGCAAAGGGTGAAACGAAATACTCAAGAGTAGAAAGAGGAGTGATGTGTAGATAGGGTGTACCTTTCCCAAGTCATCCTTTTATAGGAGGCGTTGAGATGGCGGTTGTCCCATGATCCAGAGTAGTGGGGTGTTTCCCCCACGTTCTGGGTAGTGGAAGACCGGAGGGATGTTGTTGGAGAACGTGGGTAGGTCGTGGAGGTAACCGTTCGCAGCTTCCTCTCCTCGGTTTGTGACTTGTTGCTAAGTGTTGGTTTCTCTTGTTCTCGTTGCAGTAATGGCTGGTAAAGGAGCTACTCATCCTCTTGTCCCAGCCATAGATAGAAGCTCTGTGAAGGCCGAGAGGCTTCATTAGGACCTTGTTAAGGCGTTCTTCCCCGTGGAGAATGTGGAGGTGTACACGGCGAGGAAGGGGGCCTTCGCGGCTCTCAAGCATACGCAGATGCCAGAAAACATGGAAGGCACGGCACTGTGTCTTTATACGGCCTAAATGTCTTATGGGTTAAGGTTCCCTTTGCCTCCCCTTATCTAAGACCTGTGTACCCTGTGGAGTCTCCCACCGTTGCAGCTTGGTCCGAACACATTCATCCACATCGCTGGGTTTTACGTGGCGTGCCGGATGGCAGGGGTGCGGCCTTTCAGAATGTGTTCCTGAGATTCTACCGACTGGACTTGCGGACTGGGGGCAGTTTTTCCATGTTACCCCTATTATTGTTGGGGGAATAATTCCATCTCTTTTGGTATTCCGTTGAAATCTCACCATGATTGGCACGATGGCTTCTTCTTTGTTCGCAGGGATGAGTCATGGAAATTCCCAGTGGCGAGGACTACGGAGGCGGTCCAGAGCGTGGCTCCGAGGCTGGTTCCGTACACTGATGGGCGAAGGTGGTAGGCGTATGTCCATCTTTTGGGGTGGCTGGATGATGTGCTATCGAGGAAGGCTTGTGACGACCTGTTTCCCTTCACCCTTTCACAGCCTTATAAGGTGACTCTCAAGTGGGCTGGCCTCAGCAAAGGCCATTTACTGTATCCGCAAGTGCCTCCGCCTTATGAAGGTTGGGCACCTGTGCATCTCGGAGACATGGTGGACACCCTCCGCCCTGCTCTTGCGGGGCCAAGAGGTATGTGCCGATTGGCTTCCTTCTTTATTCCTCATTTGTACATATGCTGATTCTTTGTGGTATATAGATAAGACCGACCATTCTGATGAGGAGAATGGTAAGAGGGGTTCTATGCACCTCGCCCTGCGGATCCACTTGGCTTGTGCGTACAGAGAGAATGGGCTTTCTTCCGCAGAAAAGGTGTTGGGTCCCAATCAGCCTTCGCGGAGGAAGAGGACGAAGAGGAAGAAGGTAGGCAGTGATGGGGCGTAGTCCCATATGGAGAAGGCTTCTCATAAACTGGGTCAAGCGGAAGGCCAATGGCCTGTTCAGGGAGAAGTCACCCTTGCGAAGGATGTGAATGAGGGGGTGGAGACTATTGAGGCCACCCCTGGAAAGGAGGTGGTTCGTGAGATTCCTGGAGTGGGGGCTACCTGCTCTACTCCTGGAGACACGGCGGTAGTGGTATCAGCTAAAGATAGCAAGTGTCTGGACGCCTTCGGCCAATAGTTTTGTTGGAAAGGAGGCGACAATGGTGCCCCCAGATAGTGGAGTACGCACACTGGTTGATATTCAGCCAGAGGCGACAAGTGCAGTTGCAGGTGCCTGCCTAACAAGTAGCCTGGCTGTCACGACCACCCCGCCTGGTTGTGGAGGCGGAGCCGGCCGCGACGTTCGGAAGCGAAAGTTACGGCGGAAAGCGCGGTAACGGTACTACTGAAACCCGCAACCTACAAAACACATACATGGCAAGTATACAAAATATCTCAACCATTCATGGTGAGCCCCGCCCCACGGAAATGGGCGAGCACTCGACCATTACCAAACACGCAGTTCATGGAATACCATACATTACTCATGATAAGCAGAACACAGAACCCATCTTATACACAAATCCAATATAGGCAAGTCGGGGCTCCGCCCTCGACTCAGAAGACAACAAAGTCAGATATATATATATCCCAGAATTTACATCATAAACAATCTCATGATCTGATATACATGCATGCAACTACAGCTACAGAGCCATCCAAAGCAGAAACCCTAGATATACCTAAGTGCGGAATCTGAAGCCTCTCGCTCAAAAGATTCCCGCACGTAGTACCGCTGCTGCTGCTAAACCACAACCAAAGAGAGAGAAAAGAGTTAGTCAGCCATATACCAACAGAACAGGACTCAGATATACCAACCAAAAGCCTCTACCGAGACTACCCCTTAAACAGAACAGAACAGATCAGAGGTTCCACCATGGAATTGTCAATACCTGAAACCAAAAACCAAAAGCACCGTGGATCTCTAGTTCGCCGGCTGCTTGTCAGATCGACCTGAAAGGTGGTAAACAATAAGGTGTGAGTCCTCGGGAGGACCCAGTAAGGGCTGAGGTAAGATACAGTTTGTACAAGTGCTGCCGAACCGAACCTTCAAAACAGAACAAACACAAGCAAATAGACACATATATATATATATATATATATATATATATATATATATGCATGTTCGCAGAGTCAGAGGTGAGCCGGAACCCATCACATGCGGTCCAACCGACCCACGTAACGACGACCCTCTCCCGCAGGTCGAATATATATACGTAATGTAGCACGCATCGGCTGGGGTCGCGATCCCCAAACTGTCGTAGGGTCACAGAGGTATACCTGCACTCCCGGTGCGGATATACGTAAAGTGTTAGCACCCTCCAGTGCGGACACACAGAACAGAAGTACCTGCACTCCCGGTGCGGATACACAGAACAGAATGTCGGCACACTCAGTGCGGACACAACAGAACAGAAGTATCGGCACCCCCGGTGCGGATACACAGAACAGAACCAAGGAGCACCCGTGGCCTCTAAGACCATCCGGGTCTCGTCACAGAACAGAAAATATCATAATACATAAGCCAAATAACAGAATATACCAAAAAGGTATAAGCAGAATATCGGCACCTAGTGCGGATATACAGAACAAAAATGGAACCCGTGGCCTCCACGACCATCCGGGCCTTGAAGCAGAACAAGCTACAAACACTACCTTACCATATGACAGGTGTTACGGTCACCCCGAGCGGGTTGCGACCGGGTGACCCGGGGCTCCGGTTTTAGCCTGCGGGTCACGTTTTACGGCGTTCAGGCGGCTCCCGGGCCCTATCCGAGTATCATTTTGGCGAACCCCTCTGAATTTGAGGTCGTGTGGGTCCCCCGGACGTTTCCGCCGAAAATATTTTTCTGGCGCCGGGGGGTTGTCGGGGTCGCCTCGGGACGTACAGCGGGCTCGGTAGCGCTCTCGAGATCTCAGTTTGGTAAGCCGTTCGCAGTTTTGGAGTCGTGGAGACGTCCCGGAGGTGGTTGTAGAGTTTAATATTTGGGGCGGGACGTTCGGTTCCGGGCGACTCCCGGGGCTCGGGACGGGAATCCCGGGGCTCGGGATGGAAATTTTCTGACGGCTTTGGGGTAAGTTGTGTTTTAATTTAAGATGGAATTTATGGGAATTTTTATAGAATTTTTGGAGTGACGGAATTTCGGTTCAGGTTGACACGCTCGCACGTCGGGTTCTGGTTCGGGTTCAGCGAGCTCGGTAGGACACTCCGGAAAGGTAAATGAATTTCTGAAAAATGTTCTGTGAATGTTATAATATTCTGAAGGTTGTGTCCGAGTTTCATTAATTTTGGAAGTCGGTAATTATTTTTGGGCAAAAAGAATTGGAACTTTCGGAAAAATTGGGAGTTAATTTGCAAATGGGTGCAAATTTAAAAAAGAAATCAGCATGGGCAGCAGCAGCCCTTTCTTTTTTTCGGCAGAAGTGTGTGTGTGTGATTATTTGGGACACATGTCCTATTTTTATTTAAAGGAAGAGAGGGATGGGCAAAAGTGAAGGAAATTATATAAGGGTTATTATTTCATAAAAGTGGACTTATTTTCATTTCTTCTTCTTCTTCATCTCTCCAAGTGCTGCCGAAAACCACCATGGATGCTCATCTCCAAGCTTGACTTTCTTCTTCTTTGTGGAAATCAAAGAGAAATTGGTTGCTAGTTGTGGTAAGCTTCCTTCCTTCTACTCTTTTCATGTTGGAATTAAGGTTTGATGAAGAAAAGAGGAGGTTTTGAGAATTTTGGGTTTGTTCTTCACTACATGCTAGGATGATTCTCTTCCTCCCATCTTTTAGTATGTTGTTCTTGGGTGGTAGGAGAGTGTTAATCAAGTGTTGGATTTTGGAAAACACAACTTGAGAAGAAACCCTATGTTGGCCGAATTGTTGGAAGATTTTCTAAAATGGTGTGTGTTTGTTATCTTGTTTCATGCTTCAAGTATGTTAGTCCTAGCATGATTCTAAGCTTGTGTATGGATTTAATTTGATGGAAAACAAGTTGAGGGAAAAAGCCCTCTTTGGCCGAATTATTAGTGAAGAAGTTGTGGTTGTTTAGGTGAAATTGGTTAGTGATCTTGCTTAATAATTGCAATTGGTGATTAAAGAGTGCTAATGGAACTTTGTTGGGATTGAAATGGAAGTTGGGTGAGGAAACCCCCTTTTGGCCGAATTGGTTAAGTGTATGTTCATGATGAATTTTGTTGTTTGGGTGCAATTGGATAGCATTCATGGTTTAGAAATGAAATTGGGGGTTAGAATGGTTGTTTGGTAGCTTGAATGGATTGAATTGGAAGTTGGATGAAAATTTGGTTAAGAACCGAATCTTTGAATGATTCTTTTTCAATGTTAGAGGTTCATTTTGGTTGAATTGGATGTTAATATGGTGTTGGGGTTGAATTTAGGAGTGGATGGAAGTTTGAAATGTTGAATTCGGTTAAGGAATGAAAAAGTTACAATTAATCGGGATTATCGGAAAATGGCGGGTAATGAAGGGTTTAAGGTTGGATTTGATCAGTTCTGCTTATTGTATGATGTTTGTCAATGTGAAATCTTGTATTGTCTAGGTTGGTTCTGAATTCTGACGTTTCTGTGAAAATCTGGGATTTTACGGAAATTCTGTCGGATTTTCGGTTTTGGGGTCGGGGGTTGTAATTTGGTAGTGTGGTTGATGAGGATGCTAATTCAACTTGGTTTGGCAGATTCTGAGTTTCGGTGGTTAGGAAAAGAGGAGTGCTAAGTTTCGGGGCACGGTGTAGGTGTTATCCGAATCGGTCCAATACTGGATTTTGAGGTAAGGGTTTGGTTACGTGTTTTGGTAAGCTAAGTATATGTTTGGTTTCAGTTTACATGCTCGCTAGTATTTGAGTATTATGCCTTTGGGCATATTCTCGTAGTTTGTAGGAGTATGCCTTATGGCATACTGTCTGCATTAATATTACGACAGCTTGTGGGTTCGCTACCCACCTGGTGCACCATGCTTCAGATTAGCTTCGGCTTCGACTCCTTAGTGGAGGCTGTCGTTCCGATTTACTATATGGGTTATGGCGATTTAGAATCGCACGTCCTTCGGGACTCCGATCTGTTTTCTGTTCATGCATGTTATTCCGTAGTCTGTTGCATATATTACTATCTTTCTGTTTTGCAGGGTTACATATACTTACCTTACCCCTTATCCCTTACGGGGTCCTTTTAGGACTCACCCTTCTTTGGGTTCTGTTTTTGGGTTTCGAGTGACACTGATAAGCGGCCTGCGGAGTAGGGTTCCGTGAGGTTCTACCTCGGTTGTATTTTGCGGCAGCTTCACCTTGCGGCCCGGGATTGTCTTTTGGATCTGAATCCCGCGAGGTATTTGACGCTTAGTCCTAGGCTTGGCTCTGTAGCTGCATGTACATACTTTCTGATTTGCTATGATGGTTGTATGTCTGTATATATATTTGTATATTCTGTTCTATATCTGTCCTCAGCGCTTGGCGCTTGCTAGACATTTTAGGTTCTGTGGATTCTGTATGTATATGTGTGTTGGTGCGTAAGCACTCGTCCACGGAGGGCGGGTCTTACTCTGTTATTAGTGCATGAATTGTATGGTTGCATTTTATTTTGGTTATACGCATGAAATTTCCGTTAGTTTGCTTCCACAATCCTTCCGTCCCGAGATCACCGAACCACCGTCCTCAACCCGGAACCCGCCTCAACTAAACCCGGTATACATAAAGTCTCATTCCAGAATGCATAACGAGAGAAGTTGAGCCCTTACCTCAGAAAAACCGCTCCGCAGCACAAATCCCGGGAAATCCCGGCTCCCGGCCCGAAATGTAGTACTATGCCTGTAAGATCCCGCACAACTCCACCAACGCAGAAACACACTGAACAACCACAAACAAGTCAGAACTCACCAAAATAAACCCCCAGAAACCAAACCCGCACAATCCCGCACTTTCCCGCAAAAATCCACAGAAAGCTCGGTTTCACGAACCAAGCTAGAACACTGTTATTCATACACCCACAAACACAATCCAACCTTTAAAACTCACATTCCAGACCCTTGACCCGTAACCCAGCATAAAGGTGAATTTTGCTCCTATTACCCGAAAACGACGTTCCGAACATCGTTACGCACCTAATTCCATTCCCGATACCAAAACACTATCCAAATCAACCAAAATACAACCCAAACATACACCAAAGTCCTCTCTTTTTAATTTCGGCCTTTTACCCAATTTTCACCATTCTTACATTTCAATCCATTCAAGGTTCCAATTACAGACTTTAACCACCAATTACACTTATTAAGCTTGATTACTAACCAATTACACCTTAATCACCAAGAATCAAACATAAACCCTAGCTTCCCATTTCGGCAAATTGGGGTTTTCTTCCCTAACATGCTTTCCATCAAATTGAAACCACACAAAGCCTTAGAATCATGCTAGGAACCACATATCCAAAGCATGATTCAAGAACACAACAAATCACCAACTTTAGAAAACAACCAATAATTCGCCAAATTAGGGTTTCTTCAACCTTGATGTTTTTCCAAAATCTAAACCTTGATTCTTACTCCTCTCCATACCAAGAACAACATACCAAAAGATGGAAGCAAGAAGATCATCACAACTAGTAGCAAAGAACAAACACAATTTGGTTTCTAAACCCACTTTCCACCCAAAATCTATGCTTCCAACTTGTAAATTCTTAAAGAGGTGAAGCTTACCAATGATTTAAGCCCAAATCCTTGTTGATTCCTTGCCAAAAATTGAAGAACATATGGAGCTTGGAAGAGAGCCAACAATGGCGGCAAACAAGAGGAAGAAGAAGAAGAAATGAAGAAAATTTCTTTTCTTCCCTTTATATATTTTCCTTTCTTTTCTTTTCTTTTCCCATCTTTTACCATATTAGGACAAGTGTCCTTATCTTTTCCCTTAGCAGCCGACTTCAGCCCTTCCTCTTTTCCAAATATTGCTGATTTTTGGGTTAATTACAACTTAGTCCCCAAACTTTCCCAAAAGTTGCAATTTAGCCCAATCGTAACTTTCAAACTCCAATTGGAACGAAATCTGAACACAACCCTCGGAATACCATAACACCCACAAATCATGTTTCACCTGTTTAATTATAAGTCCAGAGTGTCATACCGTGCCCACTTAACCCGAGCAAATCCCGACATGCGCGCGATAATCCTGACCCAAAAATCACACCATGCCAAAAATCATCAAATATTACCATAAAATCCGTCTCGAACCATAACATACTTTACACCCAAGCCGTCGCAAAATTTCCATCCCGAGCCCCGGGAGTCGCCCGGGACCGAACGTCCCGTCCCAAAAACAATACTCAGTAAAAAGATGCGGGGCGTTCCTACGATTCTAAATATGCCAACGGTTTCCTTTTCCGAGGTCCCGAGAGCGCTGCCGAGCCCGCTGTACGTCCCGAGACAAGACCCGGCCCCGGAAAAATATTTTTGACGGAAATGTCCAGGGGACCTACACGACCTCAAATCCCGAAGGATTCCCAAAAATAATACCCGGATAAGCCTCGGAAGCTGTCTGACCGCCCAAAAACGTGACCCGCAGGCCAAAACCGGAGCCCCGGGTCACCCGGGTCACACCCCGCTCGGGTTGACCGTAACACTGGCTCCCCAAGGGGGAGGGGTTCCAGAGGGTGCACACCTAACCAGTCATGTTCCCATCGCCAGTGGTGCCTTGGTGGTGGAGAGAGTCCGAGAGAAGGCGAGTGCCTGGGATGTGATTCGAACCTCCGACGAACCATCTGGGGGTGGCAGCTGGGTGAAGCCACAGTTCCAATCGTCGACCGGTGGGGTCATCATTGCCCTGGACCAGGGCCCATCACAGGGTATGTGTTTTCCTTATGGAGGGTTGTGTTCAAGTCTTTCTCAGTTGTATTCATAAGCTGTTTGATGTAGGGAAGGAATCCTCTGATCGGCGTTGGAGCATTCGCCAGAGGGTGGTGGACTTGGGCTCAACGGCGACTGTGATTGAGGAAACTGGGATTTGGTCACACTTTATCAAGGGGAAGCGTGTTGCTGCCCAGAAGACCCCGCTGCATTGAAGTCCCTGAGGGAGGATCTCAGGGCGAGGGTATATAGGGAGGAGGGCCTGCCCTTGGAGGGAGCGTGAGATCCGGTCTTCCTACTGAATAACAAGTACTCCCTATTGATGGGTGGGGAGCACACACTACTCTCTTGTTTGGAGGGGCTCCGCACCCCCCTTGATAGGGAGCTGATGAACCGCAACCTGGATCCCCCAATAGAGTTCATGAAGGAGGCAGCCAAGCACAATTTGCAGGTGAGGCATCTCCCTCATTTCGATGCAGGCTGCCATCAACGAATATGCTGGAATTAGCTAATGGCATAAGTTTCTGAGCTACGCAAACGCGAGGGATAGTCCTAGGTGGATGAAATTGCCCGCCTTAAGAAGGAGGCAGAGGCCACCATTGCCGCTGATGCTGAGGTAGAGAAGGCGAAGCGGCGCGTTGCTGAACTGGAGTCCTGGTGCGCTGTCCTAACCCGGGAAAAGGCGGAGGCCCACTTGGAGCACTTGCAAAGGGATGTTCTCTTGAAGAGGCTCCAAGTCTGATATCCCCAGCATAAGGAAGAGCTATCAAGGAAGGAGGATGAACTGAAGAAGAAAGAGTTCGAAGTTGCTGCCCTGGCGGGGGCACTTTACTCCTTAAAGTCAGAGGTAGATGCCGCTTGTTCCGCAGCGAAGGCGGATATTCAGGCCCTGAAGAACGCTGCTGCTGAGGCAGAGAAAACGGCAGCTTCCCACCTTAAGGCTGCCGAGGATAAGGCCCTGGATGCAGAGCTCGCCGCGAAGGAGTTGGCAGAAGGGCACCTTGAGCTGTGCACGGATTTCATGCTTGCAGTAGAAGCTATCTTTAGCCTTGAAAAGGAGCTGGGGCTGGAGGCGTTCCCTAGCGAATCTTCTGAGTCCCATCATCCATCAAAGTAGCAGTTCCCAAAAGGATGCTCCGGTTGAAGCAGAAGATCAAGGAGTTGAAGACATAGGGCGAGGCCGGGGCTCAAGCGTATGAGGAAGGCTGGTTACGATGCTGCTTCTAGGAGGAGAAAGTTTTTCCAGGGCTGAATTTTGAGGCCTTAGATGCCACAAAGACTAGTGATCCTGATTTGGGTACCCTGCTAGACTGGGGCGAGCAAGGGAAGAAAATGGCACGCCATGGCACGCCATATTAGACTAGGGTCGGCCTAAGAGCCATTGTGATTTTGTAGGTACCTGCAAAGAATGTACAGTGCGAATATTCTAAAGTTTGTTGCAAAGCGGGACGCCGCCGTGAAGGAGGTGGCTATCGTGAAGGAGGAGGTTACCGCATTGAGGCAGGAGCTCGAGGCCTCGCAGGTAGAGGTTGCCAAGGCGAGGGTCCGGATAGGGGTCCTCGAGACGAGAGTGCTGCAGCTCGAGGGTTGGTGTGACGTTGCCAATAATGACAAGCGTGCCCTTGAGTTTAAGCAACTGAAGAAGGACCAGTTCCTCGCCATCATACATCGAGGCCTGGCGGAGAAGGAGGCCCTGCTTGAGCGGCAGTATAAGATGACAGAGGATGCGGGGAAGCTGGTCTGAGCTACAAGGCTCCAAGCTGAGAAGGATGCGCAGGCCACGGGGATGCCATCAAGGAGGCCAAGGATCACGTGGTCAAGGCCAAGGATAAGTTGGAGGCAGCCCAGAAGAAGGCCGCGGAGGTAAAGGCTGAGCTGGAGGCGGCCCATTAGTTTGTAACTATCCACATATTTCAATGGACTAGCTATTTTTTTCTCCCATTTCTGTTGGTTTAATTGCATAGCGTGCATGCGTGTAAAGTAGGTGTTGTGTTGGCAGTTTGTGGGTTCGTGCGAGGAGTTAGGATTGTAGTTGTTGAGTACTTGGTACTTTTGACCAAGTGTCATGAGGAACCGTAAGGGGGCCATTCCCAAACCTTTGTTTAGGTTGGTTCTGAGACCTTAATAGGCCTGGCACCTAGACCTTGGGTAAAGGTTAGGGCATGAAACCGCTCATGTCGGTCGGGCACAAAGGGTTAAAGTCTAACTCATTATGAGTAGGCTTTTAGTGACACAGTAGAAGAGTTCGTGATAGAAAGTAGACATTTCATTGATATTTGATGAGTACAACGTTATACATAGTAGGGACGTAAATCATTCGCATGATAATGCCTAGGGAGTACCATGCCCGTTTGTCGGTTAAGGGTGAAGACCCCTGGCCTGATATGTTCATGGATGATGTAGGGGCCTGCCTAGTTGGGGTGGAGGACCCCCTCGCCAGCATTGTGTCCAGCTAGTGCAAAGCATAGGAGTGCGAGGCCCCCTAGAGCAAGATACTTTGGGCGAACCTTAGCGTTGTGGGCCAAGTTAGCACGCTATCTAAAAATGGTGAGACGTAGTCGTGCAACTTCGCGGAGTTCTTTTAGGAGGTCCAGGCGGGCGCGGAGGCCAGTGTCATTGTCATCACTGTTGAATTGGGGGCTCTGAATTGTCGAGACGTTCTTTTCGATGAGAGTAAGGTGTCTATGCCATAGATGAGAGAGAGGAGTTTTTCCAATTGGAGTGCGAGGGTTGGTGCGAGAGTCCCAGAGGACACTAGGGAATCGTTCTACCCATCCTTTCTTGGCCACCTTGAGTCGTTTCTTGAGGCATTCTTTGATGGTGCGGTTAGTGACTTCAATTTGGCCGTTGGATTGGGGGTGGGCAACAGGCGCATACTTCATTTGTATGTTGTTTGCCGTTGCCCACTGACGGATCTTGAGGCTCGTAAATTGTGTCCCGTTGTCACTGATGATGGCGTAGAGGCATCCATATCTGAAAACAATGTTCTGCTAAAGGAAAGTGAGGATGCGCTTGGCGTGATGGTAGACAAGGGTTCCACCTCTACCAATTTGGTGAAGTAATCAATAGTTATGATGCAATGGGTCTTGCTTGAGGAGGCAGGCATGGGACCAATCAGGTCCATGCCCTAGAGCGTGAAGGGGATTGGGTATGTCAACGAGGGCGACTCAGTAGAAGGCAGACACTGGATTCTGGCGTTGAGCTAGCATTGATAGAACTTCATGGCTAGCTCGAAGGCGTCTTTCTTCAACGTTGGCCAGTAGTA
Source organism: Stellera chamaejasme (assembly GCA_024586325.1). Classification (NCBI taxonomy): domain Eukaryota; kingdom Viridiplantae; phylum Streptophyta; class Magnoliopsida; order Malvales; family Thymelaeaceae; genus Stellera; species Stellera chamaejasme. The sequence goes on along the minus strand of CM044981.1, from coordinate 48,827,873 downwards.
GCCATGACGAAGAACTTTGTGTGCTAGGGAGTCCGACCAAATGTGGGCTCCGTAATCCCGCTGGTGCACATCCTCTAAGACACGAAGGGCATGGTCTTGGTGGAGGCAACGATGAAAGGCAACTGAGAACCCTCACTGCCAAGGAGTGCCATCCAGTAGCAAAACGGGCTGAGTGGATGCGAACTTGCTTACGTTCTTAAGCAGTTCCCACAAAGATACCATTGAGGAATTTCAATATGGGCCCCCGCTAGTCTACGATGCTCGAAGTGACTTGTAGAGGGCCAACCTGGGCATTAAGATGGTGGATTGAAGGAGCCGTCAAGGTCTAGCAAGTGGCATCCCGTTTGCCTTTGGAGAGATCATCAGCCTCGGTGTTCTTAGCGCGGGGAATGTGGACCACGATGAGCTCCTCGAACTCTGTTTCGAGTGTTTTCACCAAGGTTAAGTACTTTGTAAGGATGGGGTCTCTGCACTCAGGAGACCCCAAGACTTGGTTAACCACCAGCTTGAGTCATGCGATGAGGGCCTCATGCTCGGCGATATTGTTGATGACGAGGAATTGGAAGGTGACCCGGACTTTGTTTTCCATGTCTAGGGGGTCGCAAAGATAGACCCTTCCACCAGGGTGATCATACTTGGAGGCTATATCAAAAAACATATCCCAGGCAGGTGGCTCAGGCACCGTTGGGGGGGCGACCATGGACACCCCCCACCAGGGTCTGAAGTTGTGAGCTCCGCGATAAAGTCGGTGAGGGCCTATGCCTTGATGGCTCTGCAACTCTCATATTGGATGTCAAACTCACACATCTCGATGCACCATTTGGCGAGCCGGCCTGAGTGCTCTGGTCGCTGGAGAATGTCCTTGATGGGAAGATCCGTTCTGACGATGATGGTGTGGGCCTGAAAGTAAGGCTTGAGCTTACGGGCAACGAGAACCAAGGCGAGGACTGCCTTCTGTAGAAGGGGTAGCGAGACTCCGCCCCTTGCAATGTGTGGCTGGTGTAGTACAATGGCCATTGCTTACCATCGATTTATATTATGAGGACAAACGAGACGCTATTGTTAGCTATAGAGAGGTAGAGTGCTAGGACGTCTCCAGGTTGAGGGCATTTCAGAGTAGGGAGCTCTTGCAAGTTGGTTTTGATGGCTTCAAAAGGATAGATGCAGTCTGGCGTCCACTAGCAGGCCCTCTTCATTTAGATCTGGGCGAAGAAAGGCTTGCACTTGTCTCCGAATTTGGAGATAAAATGATCCAAGGCCACGAAGTGACCCGTGAGCTTCTAGACTCCTTGAGGCCTCTGGGTGATTTGTGTTTCACGATGGCAACGATCTTCTTGGGATTAGCTTCAATACCTCTCGCAGAGATGTGGTAACCAAGGAACTTGCGCTTACCAAAATCGAAAGTGTACTTGCCAGGACTTTAGCGCATGTTGTATTGGTGAAGGTTTTCAAAAGTTTCCTCCAGGTTATCTAGATGCTAGCCGAAGACCATGCTCTTCACGAAAATGTCATCAATGTAAGCCTCAAGGTTTCGCCCAATCTGGTCAGTGAAGACCCTGTTCATGAGACGCTGATAGGTAGCCCCCGCATTCTTGAGGTCGAAGGGCATGCGCACATAGTAATAGACGGCTTCACCAGTGGTGAAGGCAGTCTTCATGGCATCCGTTGGATCCATTTAGATCTTATGGTATCCAATGTAGGCGTCTATGAAGGAGATGATGCGGCACTAGACAACGGAGTCCACTAGTTGGTCGATAGGTGGGAGACGATAGGGATATTTGGTGCAAGCTCTGTTGATCCCCTTGTAGTCGATACAGAGTCGCCAGTTGCTTCTCTCCTTATCAGCAAGAACTATGTTAGCGAGACATTTAGCATAGTAAATTTTCTTTATTATTTTGTCATCCAGTAACTTCTGGACCTCCTTCCTTACAAAATTCCTATGTTTAGGAGATATCGTCCTGGTTTTCTGTTTAGATGGCGCGAAGCCGAGGAGTACATTGAGCTTATGGGAGATTACAGAAGGGTCTACACCAAGAAGGTCCTTTTGTCCCCATGCGAAGGCATCCATGTTGGTGGTGAGCAGGTGGATAAGAGCATCCCTGTCACCCTTGGTGAGATCGGTACAAACCCTGAACTTCTTACCTAGCGAGGCTTCAACCTCCACAAAGGCTGCAGTAAGATTGGCAGGGGCCTCCGCAACCTGGTTGGAAGAGTCCTCAGCTCCACGGGGGCTTTGCGCTTAGGCTCCATGTAGCGTGGTAGCTCTGGCGGACTTGTCAGGCAGGCCACGCAGTTGTCTCTGTGTGTGTTGACACTCAAATTTTGCCCTGAAATTTTTAAAACTATGTTAGGAAAGGGCTTGAGTGACTAACTATAAAGAAAATGGTCTTTAAGGGTAAAATTGAAAGTTTAGGGCTAAACTGAACGTTTTAAAAAGTCGCGGGCTGACTTGGTAATTTTTCTTTTAATTTTTACGTTTTGCAAAGATGAACGTGGTCGTGGTTTCGCCGGCGACGTGGGCAGACCTGAAACTTCCACTCCTCGTTCACGATCGAAGCAGTTTACAGATTCGTGGGAGGAGGAGTTGTTCGATTCTTTCACCTATAAAGAACGAAGCAATCACAGGAGAAAGGCATCAGTTCCAGAAGCAATCGACAGCAACAATTCACAAAAACACACAACTCAGAAACAAAAAAACAAAAATCACAGAGCAACAAGATCGACTTCAGCGAAAGATAATCAACAGAGGCAAATCGATCGCGGCAGAGGAGGAAAAAAAATCAAAGGCAACACAGAATCGGTTTAGGCACCTCAGCAACAATCAAGAAAAAGATGAAGAGAATCGATTTCAACAACAACAATTCGCACAAAACGCCATCCAAATCGGCAGACGAGAGAACTTTGGGCGTTTTCCCGTTCCGACCGCGTTCGTCCAAGCTCCAGCCTCGCCCACCTGCCGCCCACCAGAGCCATCCCATTGCCGATTTGATCGCCTGGTCTCATCTTCGACCTTCGACCGCCGCAGGTTTGGAGTCCTCATCGCCAATCCTCGCCGCTACCCAATCCGTCAATTACCGAGCATTCGGTCACTTGACTCTCAGCCGCACGATCGTTGGGCGTCTTCGACCATTCTCAGGCTCCTTGTTCGCCGGAATCGACCGGTCGAGTCTCGCCTGCCGTTAACCGCCCTCTAAGCCCTGTTCGCATTAGCTACTGTTAGCAAGTCTATGGTTTCAGGTAAGGACGCGTATTTGTTTTCTTTCTTTCTTTCTTTTTTTAAGGGTAAGATTACATCTCGGCCCCTATTGACTATCATGGATTCTGTTGAGGTCCTTGGACTGTAGTACGTTGCAATTTTGCCATTGGTGTAAAGAAATGGATAGTTTCATTAATGAGGTTTAAATTTGGCTAGTTCTCATGCGTTTATCTTTTTCCTTATATATTTAAGCCATCGATACATGTGCATGTAATTCTGAATTCTATTAGCATGATGAATTTTACGGGTGATGGGTTAATGATGTCCTTAAATGATAAATGGCGATGTAAAGTAGCATGTAAATTGTTAATTTTCTTTTCCCTTTTAATTCTTCACTAATTTCTTATGGTTTCTCCTGACTGTTTAATAAAAATTAAATCAAGTGAAAGAAAAATAGAAATAAACTTGTGGTACCGATTTTGGGGCGTATGAAAATTATTATTTTTGTACGTAATCGACTAACAGTCCGGCCACATCAAGGGTTTGATTTTTTTATCTCTTCACTTGATTTGATTTTTATTTTATTTTTATGTGTGGTGTTTTCATTGTATATATTGTAGCTCCGCACCACACAAAGCATGCATTTTCGAGCTCTCCTCCCGAGCTCCTTATAATCTCGTTTTTGTAAAACACCCGGGATAGGCTAGTCGTGTGTGACAATAGTCACCGCGCTTTCTCTAGACCGTAGTGGTTAGTAGCGTTGTTCGGGTGTGGCGGTAGTCACCCAATGGAACCGCGAAAGCTGCGACCCGAATTAATCCTTCCTTACATAACCCTCGTGGGTAAGGAATTTGGCCTTTTCTAGTTCGATAGAACTTAGTAAAAGGGATTCGGGAACCTTCCCTTGACCTTTCTTTCGAAACCCACCCGTGCATATAATGACCATAGTTCTTTCCACTAGATTTGACCCGAATAGAATAGGACACCCGATGTTTGCTTGAGGTGAATCAGTAACATTTTTTTTCATTTGTGTCACTATCCTCATTATTTCATCGTTGGCTTTGCAAACGTGTCATATGCTATAATTTGTGTGGATAGTGGTTATCATGAATTGATTTGATAGGATCAAGTCTGAACACTGGAGGTATCAAATTAGTTGTGGGAAGGATTCAAAAGAACAGACAATATTAAATTCTTCGTGGAACACGTACTGGACTCTACACTCGACCGATAAACATGAGATTTTTGTATAAAAGGAGCCATTTCTTTCATCAATCGTCAATTCCATCATTTGTTATTCATACTTGTACATTATCATGTATACATTTAATTGTACTAATCGGTGTTCTTTTTTCTTTTTTTTCTCATGGCATTCGCATGCATCATATTTGTTTCTAATCGATAATGACACATCTTTAAAATTGCACGTCGTTCATGCATTCAATCATTTGTTTCTCATTCTCATTCTAAAAGGATGAGCATGTTGGTTGCAAAAAAAATGTGAATATTAAGGACCTTTAAAACAATTTTATGATGTGAAGTGTTTGATGACCCCCGATCATGGCATGGAAATACAATTTCTCGCAAGTATGTCTTTAAGCTAGGCCTAACACGTTGATCTAAGTGGTGATTAATTGGGGAAGTCTTTGAATTCACTCAAATCTTTGAGAGATTGCCAATATAACTTAAAAGTCGAATTCTCTAAATTGAGTCCGGAATTTGGGGTATTGTCTTTGTTGGAACGGATATCTGTTATTATTTCCCTTGATACGAGAATTGGTAAAATGCGCACTTTTGCATCCTTCGCTAAAAAAATCGCATCATAGAACCCATGTTCTCTTTTCAATATCCTTCCACCCAGTCCCAACATAAAGAATGTCAGCAACGAGTTAAGAAGAAGACTTGGTAGTGGTTATCTCGAAGAGGTCGCTATGTCTAATGGAAGTGATTTCAGTGTGGCACTTTAACTTTTGTTGCGAAGTTCATTTTTCAGAAAAGTGTCACCTACAAAAGGGTCGGCCAAACAAACCTTCAGAAAGCTCTTTTTGACCATAGACTTTCCATTCACCACAAGGATTCCTTCAAAGGAAAGAACCTCATTATCCGAAAATGGGGGGGCATGAAAAGAAAACATTTGAGATCATCGGATCAAAAGGCCTTCGACACATCAATAGTCAGGGCTCAAAGAGAACAGGAAGATATAGGAAAAAGGGTCAAAGTAAATTCTATTCCGCTGTCTTTAGCTCAAAAAGGGCTGAAGTTATGAGTAGCGCTAGTAGCCATTTGTCTTTGCATTTTAGTAAGAAGTAATCGGGCCTAGGTAGCAACAACTATTTACGCTCGCATGAAAATGACTAAAAAACGCAAGTCAAACAAGGTCCGACCCGGAAAAAAAAAGAAAAAAAGGCAAAAAAAAAGAAGAAGAAAAAGATGAATGAAAGAATGGTGAGTCATGGAATCTGAACTGAAAACCTGCAAAGATGGTTTAGAATGAAGGCATGGATTGGAACGATTTTCACCCGCTCAATGACCTGGGGGCAACATACATCTCAAGCACTATCAACCATTTTTCGAGTTTTTGAGGAGCAATTCCACACTTTACGAGAATTGGGGGCAACATTTTGAGGTTGTTCTCATTGGATAAGGCGATGATTTCGTGATGGACACTACCAGGTTTTTCAAAGAAGTCAGTTGGCTCATCAGTGACATTACCAGACCTTTCGCCTGAACCACCCTATTTTTCACCAACCCCACATCAGTGGATGACATTAACCTTACAAAATTCTTTCAACTGATGTCTGTTCTTCACCTCGAAGTCCACCCAAAAATATCCTTCATACTAAGAAGCCCTTTCGCTATCCCCGCACATTCTACTTCTTCAAGTGGAAAAGGGAAAGAGTAACAGATTTTAAAGATTACACAAGGAGCATCATATATTTTGTCAAGCTCTGCAAATTGATAAGAGTTGTCTTTAAGGATCAACCATTGACATTAATGGGCATGGATCGGATGTAAGGATATGGTTTAAAGATATTTGAGGAGGATGGACGATTTTATGATCACATTTTGGGGGGTAAATGGATTATTCACTCATATAATTGTTTTCAAGGCCAAAAGAATCAAGGAATGAAAAAAGGGAAGAAAGAAAAACTTTTGAAGGCGAGGTAAGACCACAGGCATCCATGGGGTAAGCTTAAGAAAAGGTTATTGCATCTATCATGCACCATTTGTTTTCATTGAAGAGCATTTTGGATTTTATGAAGGTTTCATAAATCACTTCAAGCATCAGGAATTTTAAAAGTCATGCATCATGGTCATCATGTATCATGCACTTTGTCATCATTCATTCTCAAATACAGGTTTTCAAGGAGCCATCAAGCAAAGACTTAGATCAACGGTAATCAAGTAAGGCAATCTGGGGTCAAGGATATCAACAAGGAGAATAATTCCACCAAGCGTAAAGAAAGTTCCTCAACATCAGTCACGAGACAAAGGTTTCTCCCCTTTAGTGGTAAGAGAGTTCATACCACTCTTTTCATTGGAAAATATCAACCAGGATTAGCCAAGATTTTCACCAAGACAGGTGAGGAGACTTAGCATTTTCCCAGAGAGAAGGGTTTCTCTTGCGATGCAGGATGGTAAGAAGACTCATGTTATTCTTATTTTTCGAAATTTAGTCGTTTTGTCAAGACTTCGTCGCACTTTTGAAAATTCGCTCGTTTCGTCGGATTTCTCATTTTGGGAAGTTTAGTCGTTTTGTCAAACTTCCACATTTTTGAAAGATTCACTCATTTTGGGGGATCTGTCATTTTTGAAAGTTTAGTCATTTTGTCAAACTTTCATTTATTTTAAGAAATTCGCTTATTTTGTGGAATTTCGCATTTCTGGAAGTTTAGTCGTTTTGTCAAACTTCATCGTTTTCAAAAAAATTCACTCGTTTTGTGGAATTTCTCATTTCAGGAAGTTTAGTCGTTTTGTCAAACTTCTACATTTTTTAAAGATTCACTCATTTTGTGGGATCTCTCATTTTTGAAAGTTTAGTCATTTTGTCAAACTTTCGTTTATTTTAAGAAATTCACTCGTTTTGTGGAATTTCTCATTTTGGGAGGTTTAGTCGTTTTGTCAAACTTCACCGTTTTCAGAAATTTGCTCGTTTTGTGGAATTTCTCATTTTGGGAGGTTTAGTCGTTTTTTCGAACTTCTCATCAATCTCAAATCACCCAGATTTTCACATCTTAGAGTTAAGGAAGGTTCCTTAGCCTCGAATAGCGGGAAGGTTTCCGCTATTCAAACTCAATAGGAAGGTTCTTATTGAGATAAGCAAGGAAAGTTCCTTCGCTTTGTTCATCATCTTTATTAGAGGCAACGAGAAGGTTCTCGACCTCACATCTTTGAGGTAAGGAATGTTCCTTAACCTCGAGTAGCGGGGAGGTTTCCGCTATTCAACTCAATAGGAAGGTTCTTATTGAGAGAAGCAAGGAAGGTTCATTCGCTTCATTTATCATCTTTATCAGAGGAAACGAGAAGGTTCTCGATCGCACATCTGGCGGCATGGAAGGTTCCTAGCCCTGAATAGCGGGAAGGTTTCCGCTATTTAACTCAATAGGAAGGTTCTTATTGAGAGAAACATGGAAGGTTTCGTGGCTTCATTTGTCGTCTTTATTAGAGGAAACGAGAAGGTTCTTGACCTCACACCTTTGGACAAGGAAGGTTCCAAGCCCCAAATCGCAGGAAGGTTTCCGCTAGTCAACTCAATAGGAAGGTTCTTATTGAGAGAAGCATGGAAGGTTCCCTGGCTTCATTTGTCATCTTTATTCGAGGAAACGAGAAGGTTCTCGACCTCACATCTTTAAGGTAAGGAAGGTTCCTCAACCTCAGATAGCGGAAAGGTTTCCGCTATTTAACTCGATAAGAAGGTTCTTATTGAGGCGAAGAAAGGAAAAGTTTCTTTTCTTCACGAAAAACGAAAAGGTTTTTGTTATTCGCGGGACAAAATTTGGGCCAATTTGCTTTGCATGCTTCATTTCCCATAAATCATGCAAAGGGGGGCAGCTGTTGACACTAAAATTTTGCCCTGAAATTTTTAAAAGTATGTTAGGAAAGGGCTTGAGTGACTAACTATAAAGAAAATGGTCTTTAAGGGTAAAATTGAAAGTTTAGGGCTAAATTGAACGTTTTAAAAAGTCGCGGGCTGACTTGGTAATTTTTCTTTTAATTTTTACGTTTTGCAGAGATGAACGCGGTCGTGGTTTCGCCGGCGACATGGGCAGACCTGAAACTTCCACTCCTCGCACACGATCGAAGCAGTTTATAGATTCGTGGGAGGAGGAGTTGTTCGATTCTTTCACCTATAAAGAACGAAGCAATCACAGGAGAAAGGCATCAGTTCCAGAAGCAATCGACAGCAACAATTCACAAAAACACACAACTCAGAAACAAAAAACGAAAATCACAGAGCAACAAGATCGACTTCAGCGAAACATAATCAACAGAAGCAAATCGTTCACGGCAGAGGAGGCAAAAAAAATCAAAGGCAACACAGAATCGATTTGGGCACCTCAACAACAATCAAGAAAAAGATGAAGAGAATCGATTTCAACAACAACAATTCGCACAAAACGCCATCCAAATCGGCAGACGAAAGAACTTTGGGCGTTTTCCCGTTCCGGCCGCGTTCGTCCAAGCTCCAGTCTCGTCCAGCCTGCTTCTGCCCACCAGGAGCCATCCCGCCGTCGATTTGATCGCCTGGTCTCATCTTCGACCTTCGACCGCCGCAGTTTTGGAGTCCTCATCGCCAATCCTCGCCGCTGCCCAATCCGTCAATTACCGAGCATTCGGTCACTTGACTCTCAGCCGCACGATCGTTGGGCGTCTTCGACCATTCTCAGGCTCCTTGTTCACCGGAATCGACCGGTCGAGTCTCGCCTGCCGTTAACCGCCCTCTAAGCCCTGTTCGCATCAGCTACCGTTAGCAAGTCTGTGGTTTCAGGTAAGGACGCGTATTTGTTTTCTTTCTTTCTTTTTTTAAGGGTAAGATTACATCTCGGCCCCTATTGACTATCATGGATTCTGTTGAGGTCCTTGGACTGTAATACGTTGCAATTTTGCCATTGGTGTAAAGAAATGGATAGTTTCATTAATGAGGTTTAAATTTGGCTAGTTCTCATGCGTTTATCTTTTTCCTTATATATTTAAGCCATCGATACATGTGCATGTAATTCTAAATTCTATTAGCATGATGAATTTTACGGGTGATGGCTTAATGATGTGCTTAAATGATATATGGCGCTGTAAAGTAGCATGTAAATTGTTAATTTTCTTTTCCTTTTTAATTCTTCACTAATTTGTTATGGTTTCTCCTGACTGTTTAATAAAAATTAAATCAAGTGAAAGAAAAATAGAAATAAACTTGTGGTACCGATTTTGGGGCGTATGAAAATTATTATTTTTGTACGTACTCGACTAACGGACCTTTGAGTTTCTCGTAGACCAGTTTAGGTTTCCAATCGACCTAACCCGAACAGATTAGTGGCGACTCCCTTCGAACACCCCGTCGCTACAGCTAGCGACTCCGCTGGGGACAGTCTGGCCACATCAAGGGTTTGATTTTTTTATCTCTTCACTTGATCTGATTTTTATTTTATTTTTATGTGTGGTGTTTTCATTGTATATATTGTAGCTCACGCACCACACAAAGCATGCATTTGCGAGCTCTCCTCCCGAGCTCCTTATAATCTCGTTTTTGTAAAACACCCGGGATAGGCTAGTCGTGTGTGACAATAGTCACCGCGCTTTCTCTAGACCGTAGTGGTTAGTAGCGTTGTTCGGGTGTGGCGGTAGTCACCCAATGGAACCGCGAAAGCTGCGACCCGAATTAATCCTTCCTTACATAACCCTCGTGGGTAAGGAATTTGGCCTTTTCTAGTTCGATAGAACTTCGTAAAAGGGATTCGGGAACCTTCCCTTGACCTTTCTTTCGAAACTCACCCTTGCATATAATGACCATAGTTCTTTCCACTAGATTTGACCCGAATAGAATAGGACACCCGATGTTTGCTTGAGGTGAATCAGTAACATTTTTTTCATTTGTGTGACTAACCTCATTATTTCATCGTTGGCTTTGCAAACGTGTCATATGCTATAATTTGCAAACCTCATTATTTCATCGTTGGCTTTGCAAACCTCATTTTTTTCATTTGTGGTTAGCATGAATTGATTTTTTTTCCAGGACAATGAAATCATCGAAGTAGGACTGGCAAACAACAGCTTTGTGAGCCATGGTACCTGCCAAGAGGAGAGGGAGCGTGATTATACCTAGAGTGGGGATGTCCTCACACCCGATCCCATAGACAAAGCTCTTCGCTGGCTAGATGCGAGACAGTGGCACATGCACCTCAACTAAGGTGTTTTTTAAGATGAGTTGGCATTGGCCCCTGTGTCTATGTAGACCCTGGTGATGTGTCACCCTGTGATGCATTCCGTGATGAGAAAGGGGTCCGCATGAGGGACCATAACTGCTTAGCTATTAGGGCGTGTAAGGAGTCTGTTGTAGGAGTGGTCAATCTGGTAGACTTCCCTCATGTAGTGCCTCCACGCTGTGGCACCCTCTCACTGGGTGATCATGTGAATGTTTCCCAAAGGGAGTGAAATATCATCCCACCTGGGTGCTTGGCGTGGTTGCCTGTCATCCCGGTGGTCCCTGTCGTCAGGCTTGCAACTTTTGTCAGCTTCTCAAGGGGGAGTGCTTGCGAGCTAGGAACTCAGCGAGCTTCCCTGCTGCGGCCATGTCTGCGAGCAGATGTCAGGTCCTCCATGTCATGGCCTTTGTCACAGTGGTCGTTACAATAGTGCTTAGAGAGTCTTTGGCGACGCCCTAGGCCATTGGGCAAGGCAAGCAGGGGACCTTGCGACGCCTCTCCAGAATGTGGTGGATGTTGGTGTGAGTATCCCAGAGATGAGGAATCACAGGGTAGGACCTTCTCCTAGATCTATGTGAGGTAGGGCCAAGGTTCTTGGAAGAGGACCCGTGCGAGTCTTGGCCGTGAGGCCCCCAGACCTTAGGGTCATGAAGGGACCCTTGCTGCTAAGGGCAAGATATCTCCTCCAGATGCATATATTTGGTTGCATGGGTGAAAAACTGTTCCATGGTGGTAAGAGGGGTTGTGTTGACTTCGACAAAGAAGTGAGAGTCCCACTGAAGGCCTTGCATGGCCGCAACAAGTGTGGTCTCCTCGCTGAGGTTGGGGATTAGCACTGCCTCCGCCTGGAAGCGCTACACAAAGTTGTGAAGGAGATCATTATTGATTGGTGGACTTTCAGCAAGTGTTATGCCATCTTGGGTGTTGGCTTGGAGCCTACGTAGTTTGTGGAGAACGCTAGGGAGAACTCTTCGAACGAATCGAATTGCTTCCCACGAAGATTGCTGAACCAAACAGTTGTGGTGCCTGTAAGGGTGGAGCTGAATGCACGACACATAGTGTTGTCGTCTGCTCTAGCGAGGGCCATGGTAGAGATGTAACGTTAGAGATAGACTTCAGGATCAGTGAGCCCATCATAAGAATCCCGCTTGGGTTGGTGGAACTGTTCAGGGAGTGGGCCAGCTAGGACCGTTGCGTTGAAGGGCTAAGTCCACAAGTGGTCGATGTTGTGATGCCAGGTGTTTGGTCCATCTGCTTGGATTTTGCACTCGTGCTTCTCCATTTGGGTGACCCTCCTTACCATGTCGTCGAGCACAGGGGCGTAGGTGGTGTCGGTGGACTGCACTGTTTGAGGGACAGGGTGAGAGTCCACCATCTGAGGCTAAAGAGCCGGAGGAGCCGTCGCCTGTGGTTGGGCAGGAATGGAGACGGCGCCGGTCGTTTAGAAGAAGCCCCTCAGCTGGTCAGCAAGTGTGTCCCTAATGTTGTGCGCCAAGGAAGCCCCTCAACTAGTCAGCAAGTGATGGTTGCGAGGAGAGCAAGAACCAAGGATTGGATGGTGATAGGAGCGCCTACTCCTTTTCCAACCGTGGGATTGGGAGCGAGGGGCTCGTTGACAGGGACGGGATTCTGAGGACCTGTGCCGTTGGGGGAGTGGACCGACGCCTCATTTTCAGGGAGGTGGTTGCGGTCGTCCCCAACAATTTGGCTCTGGTCATCACGTCGGTTGTTTCTGGTTCTGGTAGTGGGTGCAGCCAGAGAGGGAATCGTGGGAGGTAATTCGTTTCCCACAGACGGCGACAATCTGATAGTCTCGTTCTTAAGCGGGCCGAGCTCTCAAATGCTTGGAGTGGTGATCTGTTGTTAACGGAGCACTCTGCAAGAGGGGAAACAGAAAACTCAGGAGCAGAAAGAGGAGTAGGATGTGTAGATAGGGTGTACCTTTCCCAAGTCACTTTTTTATAGGAGTTGAAGGAGGGCGATTGCCTCCAATGTGCCATGATCATGGGTCTTGATCATGGGCACGAATATGGAAGGTGGATGACACTACCTGAGATAGTGTGAGCCGCTATGGAAGGTGGAGGGCGCTCCCCGAAATTGTGGCTGATCTAGTAGGATCGTGTGTAGAGCCCCCAAGGCGAGTTCCGACTTGCCAAGTGTAGAGGCCTCGTGTAGCGAGGGTTCGTGGGGGAAGGCCCCCTTCGTAGATTAAGACAATCATGTTTTAAGTTAATCAATATGAAGATGAGATGAAATGGAGGGTGGAGGACCCCCTCGCGGTGAGTTGTTGCGAGTGGGGTGTCTTCGCGGGTAACAACCCCTTGCAGACGCCAATGCCTTGGTGGAATTTCTCAACAATGAGGATGTTGGGCCAGCGTGCTGGGCCGTGACCTGGGGGCCAGCCTGGTGGATTGGGCCCACTATACCACACAGCATACTCGATTTTTTAATACATTGCACTCACTCCATTCTTAAAAACTTGATACATTCTTTTTATGAATGTTTACACATTTAAAGTTAAATATGAGTAATTTATATGGGTTTGATAATTTGAGATGTAAATTTTGTTCTTTTTTGTGAATTTTTTACTATTTATTTGTCTAAATATTAGAGTTAACCATTGAATCTTAAAATATGAAAATGAAATGTATCGATCTTTTTAGAAAAGAGGGAGTAATAAAAACAAATGTAAACAATAAAAAGAACAAATTTTAATGTGCACGAATCAATCATGTATAATGGAAGAGATGGTATTGATGACAAGTAAGTTGAGGAAAAAATGAGTAAATTGCACCATCTATATCTAATTATGTCATTTGTTGCAAATCTATACTTGAAAAAATGTTTTTTGCAAAAGTGGCTCTAAAGTATGAGTACATTGCAAATCTGTACCCACAAGTTAACTTCATTAAAACTTAACGGAAATTGTGGTTAAAATGCACAAATTGACCCTTAGGATTTTTGAAATGTGTTGAACACCCCTCCAGCTTTATAATTTTACTTTTTGAGTCATTATTCTTAATTATGTGTGTATTATTTCAAATAATCTTTCCAAATAGTGAATACTAATTATATATGGAGTATAAAATATCCAAAAACAAATATCAAAAAGTTTTTAAAATGATATCAATAATAATAGATTTTACAAAAATTACTTTTCTATTGTGAAAAAAATAGTAATTATCAAAATAAAATATAGGAATGAATATTTATATTCTAAAAAATCTACAATAACTATTAAAATATATAGGTAATGTACAAACTCTTCCACAATGATATTTAATTTATTTGAAATTATGCATTTTATTTAGCATCTAGTTTATGAATTTTTTTTCTTCATTTTGATATAAAATTCCAAGTAATTTACATACATAATTTAGTTACTGATTGAAGTTTGTAAAAAAAAATTTTTTACAAACTCCTAAACAAAATCTTCATAAAACTAATTTAAGTTAAACAAATGATTGAAAGTTGAAGTACCAATTAAAGTGAAAGATGAAAAGAAAACTACCGCAATATATAAAGAAGTAGGTTGACAACATGGCAGAAAAAAGATCGGTGTGTTACTTGCATGTCACTACACATCATTAGTCATCATAAATCCGGTTTTTTTCATGCAGTGTGGATTGTTTTTTGAACTAGGGAAAATGTCCCTTTTCCACTAACATTTGGCAAAAGGACCTTTTTCATTTATTTTAAAATGGTTCCATTTTACAATTTTTCTTATGCTTTTGGACCCTATTTGTCACTTAACTTGTTTTTTGGACCCATAATGCCACTCTTTTGACTAACGGCGAAAATATTCGAGAATATTTTGTTACGGTCGAATCATGTGTATAGTTTTTGTACGTGGCATTCATGTGGAGGGAGACGTGTAATATCACTTTTAGATTTTTTTTGTTCTTCCGGCGGAGTCAAAGAAACCAAGCATGAAACACAACTAAAAACCATACTTCCTTTTCAAATCTCCTTGTATGATTAATGGTGAAAGCATCGACGGCTCTGATCTTGGCTCTAGGTAAAACTACCTTGCTAATTAACTAATGGGGAACATTATAATTTTAAGACCCCATAGTCCTTAGAATCGCCAGCATAGTCCCGGGTGAGCTAGCAGCGTGACAAGATTGGTTAGAGAAATTCTGACCCAATTCGCTGACGAGCACCAGATCCGCACCATTGTTTGTCGTTCTGGGAACCTGGCAGCCCCAATGAGCTTCATCGCAGCTAGCCTGTGGACTCCTGGAAGGGCTATCCGTCCCAACCAAGCAACCCTAACTCCCAAATCCGAAATTCCCAATTCGAAGCTCCTTTACTCACCTAGCATTTCCTAGATTTGATTCGCCGCCTACGACGCTGGAAGGCTCTCCACCGTCTGCCGCCACACTGATCCTGTCTCCCCGCGCCACTGGTCGGGACATCACAAGTGTACGATTGTCAACAAGTAGTGAAACCGGTGAGTACCGGTCGAATCCACAGGGACTTGTGATTCTTGCAATATGTCTATCAATTACTAAAATAAAACAAAAGGAATTGATTAATTTTTTAGATAATTAATTAACTGAAAAAGTGCAAGTGATTAAGAAATTAAATACTAAAACTATCTCCTATGACTATTGATCTACTTAAACTTCAGGTTTGACAATCTAGAATTACCTACAATTATTATTCTCATCTTGTAAGTAGATATATCAATTCTAAAAGCCTTCTTCCGAAGTGAACCTGCGTAATTAGAATACACTTCCGTGTCACCCTAATTGTTCAAGCGATCTATCTCCTTCCTAAACTGTTCTGAACTTCTGTCCTAGAACTAAGTCTAGCCTAATTTACTTTGTGGTCTTGTAATACTCTTTTATTCCTAATCGAAGCATACCACAAATATTCTATGGTCAAAGGAATAATGCATCAGATTCCGAGTAAACAAACAAGAATCATAGAATAACAATTCATATAACTAAAGTGTCAAACCATAGGTTCAAGTTTCACAATAAATCCTAGAAGATAAAATTAACTAGCTACTAAACATAATTAAAATAAAAGAGATGAACAGAGATGATGTTGTGGTGATGGCGTTGCTCGCTGCTCCTCTGCTGAATCACTTCTCAATTGTGCGAACCTATCCTTTTTATACATGAAGTCCTAGGTCTCAAGTTCTGCTAGTCCTGCTGAATCACTTCTCAATTGTGCGAACCTGTCCTTTTTATACGTGAAGTCCTAGGTCTCAAGTTTTGCTAGTCCCACTAGAAGAACTAAAACACGTGACTTTTTCCTCATGAAGCCAAACAATGGCTTAGCAACTGCATGCATCGCTGACTTCACTTGCTTACCCTTGTGCAGCTGCTAGGCAACTGCCCTGCTTGGTCTCGGGCTGAATGGCTTTTGAGCTAAGGTAATTACCTAACAGATGCCTAAGTTGTTCTCTGCCGATTTCTCTACAAATTGAAGCAAGTGCTAGGCAATTGTTTGGCCTTGCTTCTTTGTTTCTTTTACTTTTACATCCCCAACTCTTCTTCTTCTGACAATTTAACCCAACCGCAATTTTGCTCCAACATATCCCAAAGTTAAATCCTGCAAAAATCTTTGTGCAAAATAATAAGAACATAGCAAGTAATTGAGTTTATATTCAAAATTGAGGGTATAATATATACAATAATTTTCACTTATCAGCCGCATCATCCGCCCAATGCGTTTTTTTAATTCAAATGGGCTGAGTTTTTTTAACTTTGATCATAATAATCAGGAATGCAGGACCGACGGTGACACTGTTCCCGACGAGGCAGTCGATGAAAATCCAGTCGAGCTTGTTGAATGCCGATGACTGGGTGACGAGAGTCGGGCGGATTAAGACAGTCTAGAGTCAAGTGTCGTTCACTACGACATATAGGAACATAAAGATGGATGCTTGCACTTGGCCAGGGGTGTGCTCCGCGCACAAGCATCCATGGCTTGGATTAGTGGTGGAACATATCAGAGATGTCAGAGAGGTGATTGTCGAAGGTTGAGGAACTCAACATGTTCTGAGCGATCTAGATTTGGGGAAAACAGAGGAAACAATTAGGTGAACTGTCGGGTCAGGTGGGGAAATGGGTTAAAATGTCCATATAAGATGGTCACATCATCAAAAAAACCAGACTCGTTGGAAATTGTGATGCTGGAGTGTAAATTTTAACGATTAGTGGTAAACGAGGATCGAAAACATAAACGGTATTGCCACACGATAATCGATTGTAAAAATAAATTCAAAAATGGCCTTTTTGCCAAACGTTAGTAGCAAAAATAGATCTTTCCTTTTAGAAAATTATTTTATTGGGGATTTTCTACATTATTTTAATATTTTTATATATTTATCGGAGATTTTTAGAAAATTATTTATTCTTTGTTACATTTTCTTTTGATAATTACTATTTTTTGCAACAAAAAAGTAAATTTAAGTACAAATATTATTATTGATTTTATTTTAAACATTTATTGCCATATTTGATAATTTTTTGAGTATTTTAGACTCAATCTATAATTTATAGTAAACTTCCATGAACTTTACCAAGTCGGTTAAAAAATGGTCCCAACTAAAAAATAGACACTTTGGGGCATATACAATACGAACTCGGAGAGTTTGGGGCCTTAACTCAGTTAACTTGAATCGTGAGCGCATGTGAGGGATGAAAATACACTTCTCAGTTAGGAAAGAACATAACTATATGAGAGAGTGAGTTGATGATTTGACAAAATATGAAGGTAAAAAAAAATTCTTGTGAAGGGGTTCAATCCACTCCTAGTTATATTCATAGTACATGATTTTGTCATTGATTTATCCATCAATGGCCAATATATATTTTCACTTTACAAAACCATTAACATTAAGACAAAATACTTCCATTTTTTATTCTCAGATTTACAATTTTTCTCCATCTTCTCATCTCTACTTTTACATATATATTTACTGTGGTGACTTTACAGTAAAAGAACTAAACTATACGAGAGAGGGAGGTGATGAATTAGATAAAATATGAAGGTAAAGAAAATTTCTTGTAAAGTGATCCAATCCACACCCAGGTGTGCCCGTCCAAAAAATCTAAAACATTCCTATCGAGAAGTGTATTTTCGTCACTCACATGCGCTCATGTTATCTGAGTCAAGACCCCAAACTATCCGAGTTCGTAAAGTTTGGGCCCCAAAGTGTTAAATTTTAGTTGGGACCCTTTTTAGTCGAGTTGATAAAGTTCATGCCACGTTTTTACATTTTGGCCTTGTTATTTTGTCCAAATATAGTACGGATTCTTAAAAACTACTCCATCACTCTATTTCAGTAAAATTGATACTCCCTTTCGTCCGTAGATAATTGTATCGTTTGACTTTGTTGTGTCAAGATTCAGTGTTTAACTTAAATTTTAATAAAAATCAACAATGAAAAAAAATCATAAAAAATATATTTAGAAAATTTAGATTTCAAATTATGATACACATATGAAAATTTTGATTTTCATTGTCTATAGATTCATAAAAAAATCATAGATTAAATACTGTAAAACTGTCAAAATAAATGGTGAAATCTTTTGCGGACGGAGGGAGTATATTTTCCTTTTTTTGCTGTTCCGGTACAATTGATACTGCATTTCCTAAAAATGAAATTTTTTCACACAAACTTTACCTACCCTTCATTAAAAACTATTTTGATCTTACATGCATACTTTACATTTTTACCCTATAGTCAATAATATTCTTTAATCTCCGAACCGGGTCAAATATTTCGTCTTTAGTGGGATGGAGGGAGTACTACTTCATTCGTCCCAATAAGATTAAACTGTATTCATTTTTGGGTATCCCAAAAAGATTTACTCATTTCCTTTTAAGTAAACCTTTTCACTCCACTTTTACCTGTTAGCTCTAACTTTCCTTATTTATCCAAAATGGATTGAGGTGAAACAGGTAAAAAAATAAAAGATTGAGAATTAACAAACAATGAAAAAAGCAGCTCCTTACGTAATTAATGGATGAGGGAGTGGGTTTTTTATGAAATTTTTTTAAAAAATATTATGATAATTGCAGAATTGTTCGCATAAAACGCACACAATCATTAAGGAAGTGGTTTTTTTAATGTTTTAAAAAAAGGAGGATTGTTCATTTAATTAACTTAAAAATGTTTCAGTTCGATGTTCAAAATGCATAAAAATAAGGGGCAATAAGAGAGTTAAGAGAGTTAACTTATAAATAAATAAATAAAATAGGGCACATATGGATAACATATACTCATACTCCACAAAAACTCATCAATGAACAGTTGTCAAAATTATACTACATCTACACAATTGTAGGAGATTTGTTACTACCTCCGACCCTAAAAGATTGATGCACTTTTTATGTGTTTTAAAAAATTATGTTTGAATTGTAGGAGTTTTCTCAACAAATTATGTTTTAAAAGATTTACAGCAAGCTAATGTATTGTAGATGAACAGTTACATTCTGTCTTCTTCCTCTATTTTTTTCTTTACTATATCTAAAGGTTTAATTCCCATATTTGCATCTAACTTTTTTATTTTTTTCGAATAGGTCCTTAAAGTTCCACTCATATGAATTTGTCCCCTCTTTCTCTTTTTAATGTGGTACTCCAAATGTAGAGAAATTGTATATATGGGTTAGTTATAACTTTATATAATTATGAAAAATTGTTGTGGGAGAATAGTAACCTTCCAACAGTCACTACTTCCTAATTTGATATATTTTTATTTATGTATTCTAAAAAGTGTAATGGGGACGAACTCTCTTCATTGATTTTTATTTTTTACATTTTTGCACATTGGCCCTTGAGGTTTTAGAGCTAAGTAAGTAAATGTGAAAAGGTTTAGGCCTAAATATATTTTTTACAAAATTAAATTATTTTTTTTTCATTTATTTAGTGAAATTATACCATTATCTATAACTCTATAATTTACACAATTACGAAATATTATGTTGGATTGACAATATTTGTCAACTATACCATCTCATCCTAATTTGTTGCAGTTTTTTTACCTTCTTTGAATTGTTCAAAGAACTAACACCTTCATTTGATTTGTATTTCTTACCCTTTTGCACATTGATCTCTGAAGTTTCAAAACTAATAGGTATATGTGAAATGTTTTAGGCCTAATATTCTTATTTTAGGTGTCATTGTTGTTTACAATCTCATTTATTTCATGAAATTATACCATATTTATGATTGACTTTTGCTCGATGTCACAACCAAATCAAAATTCTTGTAAATTTTACAATTTACATCCGCTCCAAAGCGCAGGTTCAAAACATTGTGTGTGTATGTGTGTAATAGTATTTTTGCATTGAGTAATAAAATGTATGCATTTATCTATTTCTTAATTCTCTTTACTAAGGGAATTGGATTTGGTAAAAACAAGTGCTTCAAGGATTTTAAGAAAGAACTCTTTTTGAAGTTTTTTAATACGACTTCACATTTGTTATATTTTTATTCTTTAAGACACTTAAGCTTTCTCATAGGATGTGAAAACTAAAAGTATGAGCAAAACTTGAACTAATAAAATTTTAAAAATCTCCGATAGTTATATTAAAATATTAAATAATGTAAAAAGGAACATAAAAACAAATTTTCTAAATCAAATCAATCTAAAAGAATTTTTGCCAGGGTTGTCACTTTTCTTCTAGCCGTTGATGCTGGTTGCTTCCCGCCGCTGCCATCGCTGTGCCTACTGCTGCAACGTCTCGTCCGGCCGTCCTACAAGCAAAGCGTCCTAGGCTGCTCTTGTTCAGTTCTCGTTCGGATGACATCTTTGGTGTTCTGTTCTCGTTGGTTTTCTTTTGTGTTAATTTCCCTTCGTGCCGCACCATCAGGGTGGCACATTCCTACGTTGGATGGAGGCATTGGAGGAGGGTGGCTGCTTGTGTGGTTTGGTCCGGTTTTGATAGGTGTTGCGGCTGATGGAGGGGGAGAGTTTGGTGTGGTCATCTGGTGAAGGGGAGGCGTTTGCGATGACTGTGGGTTTTCTGGTACCAGTAGAACAGAGCGGCGGCTCATCCTACCTAGCGTCATAACTGATTGTCCTATGAACTATAACTGTTTGGGTCTTGAATCTCCCAGAACAGTTTTGGTGTTCCTTCAATTGACCTTTTTTACTTTCTGTTGTTTTCTTGTCTAGACTCTTTACGGTTTGTTTGTGGTATTTCTTTTGGTGGTTGCATTAGTTTTAGTTTTCTATCAGCTTTGCTGCTTGGCACATGATTCTCAAATGCAGGTTTATCTCTTATCTCCACCATCAGCGCACTAGCATGATGCACCAGCGCTATTTTGCGCTCAGTTTGAACATATCAGAGGTGTTGGGAGCTTGCATACCTTATATTTTAATCCATCATGGTGACAATGGTGCGCTTGGACTTTTTTAGGTGGGGTTAAGGCAGTTGGGGATTGCTCTATAATTTTGATTATAGCATTCTATTAGGTAGCCTAATAAGCTCTCTGCTCAGGAACTTTTGCACCGTTGTTTGGTGCTAGTACTTTTCATTTCTGACTTGTTTTATTTGGGTTCTATTCTAATAAAACAAGTCTACCAGTTTAAAAAAAATTAAATAATGTACAAAATTTTCAATAATGATATTAAAACATCAAAACAATACAAAATTTCAAAAAGCTTTAAGTATATTTTAACAATTTACATACTAAATTGAAACTTTTAGAATTAACAGACTTTCTTATTTTATTTTGAGAATTTTGAAAATACTAATGTAAAATGTCTTTTCCTTTTATTCAAATTTGTGTACGTTTTTTTCGATTCCAATTTAATTATTAATTTATATGAAATTATATGTTTTGTGTGTTTGATATAGTTCAAAACACAATCCACATTGCAGGAAAAAAATCGAATTTCCTATGACTAATGATGTGTAGTAGTATGCAAGTAACATCCTGATCGTTTTTCTGCCATGTTGTCATCCTACTTCTTTGTATATTGCGGTTTAGTTTTCTTTTCATCTCACTTTGGCTGTTACTCCAACTTTCAATCATTTGCTTAACTTAAAATGGTTTTATGAAGATTTTGTTTAAGAGTTTGTAAAAAAATAAACTTTTAGAAACTTCAATCATTAACTAAATTATGCATATAAATGACTTGGAATTTTTATCAAATTTTGAAGAAACAAAATTCATAAACTAGATGCTAAATAAAATGCATAATTTCAAATAAATTAAATATCATTGTGGAAGATTTTGTACATTACCTAAGTATTTTAATAGCTATTGTAGATATTTTAGAAATAAATATTTATTCTTACATTTTCTTTTGAAAATTATAATTTTTTCACAATAAAAAAGTAAAATTATTATTGATATCATTTTAAACTTGTGTTTTCATATTTGATATTTTTTGGATATTTTAGTCTTAATATATAATTACTATTCATGATTTGGAAAAACTATTTGAAATAACACACACGTAATTAAAAATAATGACTTAAAAAGTAAATTTATAAAGTTAGATGGGTGTGAAACACATTTCAAAAATCCTAAGGGTCAATTTGAACATTTTAACCACAATTTCTGTTAAGTTTTGACGAAGTTAACTTGCGGGTATAGATTTACAACGTACTCATACTTTATAGCCGCTTTTGCAACAAAATTTGTTCAGACATAGATTTACAACAAGGGTATAATTTAAGTATAGATGGAGTAATTTACTCTATGATTAAGTGTATAGTTATTTTTCTTTAAAACTAACTTTACTTCAACAATCAATAAAGAGTTTAAGATTTCTTTACTTTTTAGTCTTTCAAATATTCATACGCCTAATTATCTTTTACTCCCCTAAACTATATTGACTCCCCTAAACTATATTGACTCCCCTAAACTATGTTGACTCAATCATTTTAGTCTCTCAGTAATAACTCATTCTCTCTCACCTATAATCTGTCAAGCGTTTTAGACACTACTGTTAGGTCACGCTACTGTTGACTGGGATATAACGGTTTGACTGATAGTGGGAAAATCCTCCACCCTTGAACCAACGCCGATCATTGGACACAAAACAACCGCCCGCTCTATGCTCTCCGCAAACAAGTGAACAAAAGACAATCCTCAACATCTATGAATTTCTAGCCAATACCTTTGTCAACAGAATAACATGCTTCGACGAAAAATTGGCCAATGAGCAAGATGCCACTTGTATAAGAATTTATGTATTGACAAGAATCACTCAAAAGTCCAAATACGCCTTATGCAAATCGGGTAAATCTCTGAAACTAATACTAGGTTGTTATTTTTGCACTCCAAAAGATGAAGGATGGGATCATGAATCGACAATCAAAGAAACAAGGAGAACCTACCTTGTAAAGGGCATCCTTATATACTCCTCTGTAATGGTGCATTTTGATAGCCTCGTTCCTTGACGGTTCGGGCTCTCAGATACTTGAAAGGATGTTCGGATGTTGAGAACGATGACCTGTAGCTCCGGAGTAATCTGCAAAGGGTAAAACGGAATACTCAGTAGCAGAAAGAGGAGTGGGGGTGTGTAGATAGGGTGTACCTTTCCCAAGTCGTCCTTTTATAGGAGGCGTTGAGATGGCGGTTGTCCAATGATCCAGAGTAGTGGGTGTTTCCCCAATGTTCTGGGTAGTGGAAGACCAGAGGGATGATGGAGAACGTGGGTAGGTCGTGGAGGTAACCGTTCCCACCTTCCTTTCCTCGGTCTATGACTTGTTGCCAAGTACTGAGTGGTGAAGGCTAGGAGAAGCGAAGGCCCTGCCTGGTGAAGCCAGTAGGTACGAAGCTGCGAAGGTCTGGCGAAGCCAGTAGGTGCGAAGCTCTCCTGACAATGCCTTCGTGAGATGCGATGGCATCGCGGTCCGTATCCTTGGTTGCTTATTGCTCTGGATGACGCGAGGGGCGTTTGCTTGGGTAGTGTACCAAGGTGCCTCCTCCCAAAGGCGGAGTATGGGTAGGGTCCTGTACTCCGCGTTTTGGCTCGAAGTCGACCGTTGGGTAACAGTCCTATTAACGGTAGGCCGAACGTTTCCTACCGTTACCTATCTTTGACACGTGGCATCTCGGGCTTGGGTCTCCGTTTGAGACGATGTTTCGTCTTGCCTGGGGTGGTGGTATAAAAACCCCCCATTTGTTCGAAATCTCTCTCTTTGTTCGAAATTTCATCTCACTGCTTTTTCGTATTCTTGCTGCTTCCCTTGCACTCGTTTTTTATTCCTGATACCCCTCTCTTGTTGTTTCTTTGTGTTCGTGCTCTTCCATCGTTCTGGTTGCTCTTGCACTTGTTCGTCTTCATTTTCTTGACCTTAGGTGAGAGTCTGGTCTCTGCACGTAAGGTGTTCGATGAAATGCCCGGTGTTTTTCTTCTTCTCGCTGCAGTAATGGCCGGTAAAGGAGCTGCTCGTCCTCTCGTCTCAGCCGTGGACAAAAGCGCTGTGAAGGCTGAGAGGCTTCATCAGGATCTCGTCAAGCCCTTTTTTCCTATCGGAAAGGTGGAGGTGTACACGGCAAGGAAAGAGGTCTACAGGGCCCTCGAGCTCCCGCAGACGCTGGAAAACTTGGAAGGCGTTGTGTTGTGCCTCTATACGGCCCAGATGTCTTTTGGGTTGATGTTCCCCTTGCCTATCGTCATCCAAGACCTGTGTACCTTGTGGGGTCACCCACCGTCACAGCTTGGTCCGAACAGGTTCATCCACATCGCCGGGGTTTGCGTGGCGTGTCGGATGGCGGGGGTGGAGCCGTTCGCAGACTTGTTCCCGAGATTCTACCGGCTGGACCTGTGGACTGGGGGGCAGTTCTTTCATGTTACCCCCATTAGTGTTGGGGGGAACAATTCCATCTCTTTTGGTATTCGGCTGAAATCTCATAATGATTGACATGATGGTTTTTTCTTTGTTTGTAGGGATGAGACCTGGAAGTTCCCAGTAGCGAGGACTACGGAGGCTGTGCAGAGTGTGGCTCTGAGGCCGGTCTACAGATGACGGAGGTGGCGGGAGTATGTCCATTTTCTAGGATGGCTAGATGATTTGCTGGCAAGGAGGGCTTGCGATGATCTGTTTCCTTTCTCCCTCTCGCTGCTTGACGAGGTGACCCACAGGTGGGCTGGCGTTAGCACAGGGCATTTACTAGATCTGCAAGTGCCTCCACCTTATGAAGGTTGGGCAGCTGCGCATCGCGGAGAAGTGGTGGACGCCCTTCGCGCTACTCTCGCGGGACCTAGAGGTGTGTGCCGATTAGCTTCCTTCTTTACTCCTCATGTGAACATATACTGACTCTGTGGTATATAGATGCGTCTGGCCGTTCTGATGAGGAGAAGGGGAAGAGGGGGTCCATGCGCACCGCACTGCAGATTCACCTGGCTTGCGCATACAGGCAAAATGCCCTTCCTTCCGCGGAGAAGATGTTAGGTGCCATTGAGCCCTCGCGGAAGAAGAGACCTGCCGCTAGCCAGTAAGCGCCTCTCTAAGGTGAGGCGAAGAGGAAGAAGGTGGGCAGCGATAGGGTGCAGCCCAGTGTGGAGAGGGCTCCTTGTAAGTCGGGCCAGGCGAAGGTGCAAGGGCCTGTTCAGGGAGAAGTTCCCCTTGCAAAGGATGCGAACAAGGGCGGGACTTCTGGAGCCACCCTTGGAGAGGAGACGGTTCATGAGACTCCCAGAGTGGAGACTATTGGCCCTTCTCCTGGAGATACGGCGGTGGCAGCAGCTGAAGAAACCAGACATCTAGACGCCTTTGTTTCCGGCATGTTGGCGAGCCCCCCAAGGGTGGGCGGCGAAGGTGGCCTTGAAGTTGCTTCTGCTGTGAGGGTCTCTCCCCAGGTGGCCTCCATGCCATCCAATGGGATAATGTCAGCAGGTGACCTCCTGCTGTCCATGAGAAGGAGTGCTAAGCTAGCCGCGATGACGCGAAACTAACAAGTGATCTAGATGCACCCATGTGCAACCTTGAGGATCTAAGAGCTCACATGCCAAAAGAAGAGGTCATTGGCTTTTGTGACACTTCCACCTTCAATGAATCAAATGATAATGAGCAGTCTAGAGCCAAATATCAAGATCCATTCATTGATCTTGGAGGATCAACTACAAAAAGTCAAACCAAGAAGGCAAAGGACATTCTCAACCTGTTGATGGACAGTTTTGAAAGCTTGGAGAGCAAAATGAACATATTCTTGGAGATGAAGGAAAAGTGCAAGCACTCCTCAATTTGAGCCAACCCAATTCTCAAATTGTGCAAACAATTATTAACATTTCGGCTTGGGCTCAACCAAATGACAATTTGGCCCAAGTGCATGGTTCACGAATTTCTCAACCTGTTGAGTTTCCAACTTACGCATTCTTCCAACTGTTCACTTCTCATCAAGGACGAACTTCAGCAGCCTTGAAGACTCAAGAGTCATCCAAAATCATCCATAAACCATTGGTGAAGAACGAGTTACAAGCCTTGAAGCCCCTCTATCAAAGCATTAAATGAGGATCACTTACTCCTCATTTATTTGGCCAAAACTCATCCCTCATCTTCCAACTCAAATTTCCATCATTTTATTTCAGTTTTTAGATATATTTTGGCTAGTTCTACCCCTTAGCTAGCCTAGAATAAGTTTAGAAATAATTGCTTTAAATTCTCATATTTACATCTCCTTTTAATTTCCATCATTTATAGTGGAGATGAAGGGACTTGTCAATTGATTTAGATTTCTAGCTTCCTTGTCCTATAAAAGGAGGTCTAGCTGAGTTTGCAAGGAACAATTCAATCGTCAAATATATTTCACCTTTTTTCCTTGGAATTGAGAGTGATTCTCTTTTCAACCTATCTACCTTTTTCCACTCAATTCTTGTTGAGTTTTCTTGACAAGTTTACTAAGACCATTATTGCCTTCTCATTGGAAGAAGGAGGTGTTGGCCCCATCATCATTCCCCCACAATTTTGGCAAAGAAGGATTTCTTTGTCTTGGACCATTTTTAGTATCAAGAAGGAGGAGTCGCCAAAGGCATAACACCATCTTTGTCTGGGCAAGGATCCAGGAGGAGTTGGTGGCCATATCAGTTCATTTCACAAGCTTCCGCATCGTTTTGTTTTAGTGCATTCCGAATTTGTCAACCTGTTGACATTTCGCCTCATCAATCATACCTACCTCGTGTTGCTCCTTTGTTGGCTAGATCCGCTCTTCGTGTTCCAGGATACCCTCCTGGTTCACATCGATTGGTATCAGAACAATCTGACAACCATATCATTTGGTATCAGAGCCTCTTGCTCAACAAGGAGATGTTTTTCTACCCTTTTCTTTCTATTCCGCAAAATATATCATTTTTGTTATCATTGTGTTTTTCTCGGTTGTTCTTGCCATTTTTAATTTCTTGCTCCAGTGTTGTGCAATCTACATAGAAAAAAAGAAAAAAATCGCATCTTATTTGCATTGAAAAAAAATCTGACATTGATTCAACCTATTGAAAGATTGCAGAAAAGACAATTTGAAGAATTCTTGGAACAATTTCAAACAAAGGGCAAGAAAAAGAACAACCTCAGAGCCTTTTCAAACCTGTTCTTTTAAAAGTTGCCGAATATCATTTTCCAAAACCCACAAAAGAACCGTTTTACAAAAAATAACAACACTTCCTTCAACCTGTTGAGGTCTGTTAAGGTTTTGTTATATTGTGTCTTTTGAGTCTTGTTTTGAATCACTTTTCAAGGATTTTGAGCAAAAAAAAAAGTTGCTAGGTTTATAGAGAGAATCTGTGAGTTTTTGAGAGAAAAAAATGGCTGATGAAGCATTGCTAGAACAATTTCAAAGAATGTTGCAGGAACAAGTTGCTCCAATAAATGAAAGGCTTCCTCGATTCGAGAATGGTCAAAAAGCAGAAAAGCCTCATGGCCGAGGATGTCTAAAACGCCTTCAAACCATTGTCCAAGGCACTAAATGTGTTGAAGACTACCATAAAGAGATGAAGGCAACCCTTCTTAAGGCAGGTATGGTTGAGAAAGGTGAAGTGAAAATGTCTAGGTTTATCCAAGGACTTAGACCTGAAATTATGGAGATTTTGCAATTATGTGAGTACAATAATTTTCATGAGTTGTTGCAAAAAGCCATCAGAATTGAAAGAAAGCTTGAGAGAGGCAACACTTCCGCCAAGGTTCGACGATGCAACACTTTACCAAAAGCTCCACAAAGATCCCGACCATCACCACCAAAAGGTACCCCTTCCAAACCTTCCATTTCTATCCCTTCCACTTCCCAAGTCCATTTCAAAAATCATCCACCTTTTAAATCTCGTCATGAGATTGAATTTCTGGAAGTAATGACCATGAGAAATGAAGAGAGCAAAAGTTCTCAACCTGTTGAAGACAAATGTGCACAACAAGTTTCCGAAGAAGAATTGGCCTTTCCAGTTGAAGGTACTTTGATGACAACAAGAAAAGTTCTACTTGTGCAAGCGAATCCTCCAGCTTCTCAAGAAGATACTCCTCTTCATTCAAGAGAGCGTGTTGTTGGTGTGACCAATCAATACACAGCTCAACCTGTTGACAGAACATTCGATGTGGTGCCTTTAGTCCAACAACAAACCCATGACAACAAGATCCACCTTCAGAGTGAGTCCAAGGATAAGATGGGTAAACACATAGGAAACACCGAAAATTAAATGAAATCCCAAGTGGATTTGCAAGAGTCAAGTTGTTACGGTCACCCCGAGCGGGTTGTGACCCGGGTAACCAGGGGCTCCAGTTTTGGCCTGCGGGTCACGGTTTTGGGCGGTCAGACAGCTCCCGGGACTTATCTGAGCATTATTTTTGGAAATCATTCGGGTTTGGAGATCGTGTGGGTCCCCCGGACATTTTCGTCGAAAATATTTTTCGGGGCCGGGGGTTGTCTCGGGAGGTACAGCGAACTCGGTAGCGCTCTCGGGACCTCAGAATGAGAAACCGTTTGCATATTTGGAATCATGGGAACGTCCTGCATCTTTTTACGGAGTATATTTTCTGGGGCGGGACGTTCGGTCCCGGGCGACTCCCGGGGCTCGGGATAGAAATTTTCCGACGGCATAGGTGTAAAGTATGTTATGTCATGAGACGGATTTCGTAGTAATATTTGAAGATTTTTTGGCATGGTGTGATTTGTGGTTCGGGGCCGACACACGCGCACGTCGGGATTTGCTCGGGTTCAGCGGGCACGGTAAGACACTCTGGATTTGCAAATGGACTTTTGAAACAGGATTTGGGTGTGTTATGATATTCTGAGGGTTGTTAGGTGCGTTTGAGGCTAAATTGCAAAGATTTGGAGAGTTGGAGGACTAAATTGCAATTAGCCCACAAATCAGCAATATTTGGGAAAGGACAAAGGAGTGAGGCGGCAAGGGAGGTTTGGGTTTAAAAGTGAGGGACACATGTCTCTCTGTTGTAATTAAATAAAGAAAGGAAAAGGGAAATAAGTATAAAAAGGGAAGAAAAAAAAAGAAAACATTATCAACTTCATCTTCTTCCTCTTTCTCTCTCACGCCTTCTTCCTTCTTCTCCATAAACACCATTTTTACTATTCATCAAGCTCTTCATGTGTTCTTCATTTTGGCAAGGAATCAACAAGGATTTGGGCTTAAATCATTGCTTGTTTCTGCATTGGTGGAGTTGTGTCGGACCATAAAAGGCACACTTTCACTTTTCGGGCCGGGAGCCGGGATTTCCCGGGAGTTGTTCTGCGAGTAATGTTTTCGAGGTCGGTCTGACAAGCAGCCGGCAGACTAGAGATCCGCGGTGCTTTTGGTTTTGGTTTCAGGTATCGACAGTTCCTTTGAGGAACTTCTGTTCAGTTCAGTTCAGTTCTGTTATAAGGGGTAGTCTCGGTAGAGGTTTCGGTTGGTATACCATATTTCTGTTCTGTTGGTTTTTGAGGTTAACTAACTCTCCTCTCTTTGGTTGTGCTTTAGCAGCAGCAGCAGTACCTCGTGCGGGAATCTTCTGGGCGAGAGGTTTTCCGGATTCCGCACTTAGGTATTTCTAGGTTTTGTTTGGCGGCTCTGTAGGTGTAGTTGCATGCATGTATAATCAGATCATGATGTTGTATGTGACGTATATTCTGGAATATGTGATGATTCAGTATCTGTCTTCTGAGTCGAGGGCGGAGCCCCGACTTGCTTGTATTGGTCATATGTATGAAATGGCTTTGGTGATTTGGTTATCATGAGTAATGAAAAGTATTCCATGAACTGCATGTTTGTTTGTTAAGTTGTTTTGTATACTTGCCATGTATGTGTTCTGTAGGTTGCAGGTCGTAGTACGACCATTCTGTTTTTGCGGGCCGGGTCATGGAGCCACTGCACGTAGCGGGTTTCGGTAGTACCGTTACCGCGCATTCCGCCGTAGCTTCCGCGTTCCGAACGTCGCGGCTGGCCCCGCCTCCGCAACCGGGCGGGGTGGTCGTGACACAAGTGTCTTTTGATATGGTGAGAGAATAATTATGAAAAAGAGAGATGAGTGCTTGAGAGAAAATGGTAAGCAAAAGACCCAAGTTGTTTTATCAAAGGAAAGAGTTGAGTGCTTTGAGTGGGAAAATAATGAGTTTGAGTGAATACAAGAGCCACCTCCACTTTCTCAACGTGTTGAACCAGAAAGCACCTTGCCTCCAACAATCCCAAATGATTTACTAATGTCCAGTGAATTGCAAGTTTGTTCTTCTTTAATGTTTGTGCAGGAGAATGATGATGTTCAAGAAGGCAAGAACATCAACCTTAAGGAAGAGCAAGAAGATGTGGTTGAAAATCAAGGTGAAGAGTGTTGGTTTGAAACAATATCCATGAAGGAAGAAGAACCACATCAAGAGGAAACATCAATTTTGAGGGATGGTATTTTTTCTCTTTATTCAAATAATTTATTTGTTAAAAATAATTATTTGAGTATTGAATTACTTGGTGTTGAAAAATCTGGAACTATTCATGAATTTATTCCATTGAATGATTTATGTTCTAGTTTAGGATTTGTTCAGTCTTTTATTCAACCCGTTGAATATGTTGACCCATACGCTTCATTGTCATTGCCTTATGTCAATGGGAGAAATGTTGTCAAGCATGCTTTGTTTTCACCATCTATTATTGCAAGAGATGAAAGCAAATTTGTTGATAATTCTTGTCTAACGAATTCTCAATGTGTTGACTATGACTAGGCTTGGCAGTCGGATGGATAGTATCCGCAAGCCGCGGATAACCGCCTGTCAGTGACGGTTTTAATCGCGGTTTTTATCCGCGGGTTCGCGGATACGGTTTTTTTTGCATCCGTTAATTCGCGGTTACGGATTACGGATATGTTATATCCGCACCGCTGGTATCCACTATCCGCGGTTTGCGGATACCCACAAACCGCAAGGCAAGCCCAAAGATTAGTGAGGCCCATTAAGTGAGGCCCAACTGTGGTGTGCCCTGCCCATGCGTGAAGCCTGAAGCCCATTAAGTGAAGAGTGTCGGCTAACCGCGGGTTAACCGCTAACCGCGGATACCCGCGGTTCGCGGATACGGATTTTAATTCCTATCTGTGATAGGTGTAACCGCAAACCGCGGATACGAAAAAAACCGCGGTTTGCGGTTCGCGGATATGAGCTAACCGCGGATTATCCATCCGATTGCCACCCCTAACTGTGACTTGAAAATTGCACCATTCAATTGGTCATACATAGATGTTAAACATGTTGAATATTCTGGGAATAAGTTGGACAATGCTAGAATTTGTGTTGAATTCAACTTTGGTCATGAATTCTTTTTATGTGTCAAAATTGATGGCACATGCTTGATGAAGTTGAATGAAATGATTGAAAGAACAATATTTGTGTTTGACCCGGGTGTATGTTTGAGTCATCTCAACGTGTTGAGTAAGCATGAGCAAAATTTCTTTCCAAGTCCATTGCTTGAAAGTGGTGAAGTTTTACCTACAACCATGTTTTGAATTGAGTTGATTAAAAATGGTGATGATTTACAATGTACTTGTTTCAGTTTAAGTTCACCATATGATGATTTGTGTTATGACGTCTTCATTGAACAATGTGTATGTAAGCATGTCTTGATCTTTGAAAAGCATGCTTTGGATGAATTTATGTGTTTAGGGACACATGCTGAATTAATTGGTCATAATTTGTGTATTGAACTTGTCGTATGTATGCTAAATCTTGAATATCTGGTGGTATCAATTTTTGCATATTTATTGGCTATATGTTCTATATATGTTCATGTTAATGAATCATCCCTAAAGCAATCATGTGATGTAAAGGATAAACTAGGTATCATATCATGTGAAAATGTCACTTCCAATCACTTGGTTCATCACATCGACTTTTCCAAGCAATTACATATCTTGTTCCCATACATTATATTTGTTGATATTTTTGCCCATAAAGTTTATATTCTAGCCAAAGAGAAAGGGCTACAATTCTTTTGCAGATTCAAAGGATTCATATTTGAAGTCCTGAGCTACCAAGGGAAGTAATTTTCAAGACATAAGCCCCTTGAAATTACTTCAAAAAATTTCAAGACATAAGCCCCTTGAAATTTTCAAGAAGGCTACCAAGGGAAGTAATTTATTTCTCAACTTCTTTATACATTGGATGTACATGTTCGGAATTGCTTCATCTAACCTCCTATATTTTTCTGTTACAGAACATTATGATTCGAGGTCGAATCATTTTCAAGAAGGAGGGAATGACGCGAAACCAACAAGTGATCTAGATGCACCCATGTGCAACCTTGAGGATCCAAGAGCTCACATGCCAAAAGAAGAGGTCATTAGCTTTTGTGACACTTCCACCTTCAATGAATCAAATGATAAGGAGCAGTCTAGAGCCAAATATCAAGATCCATTCATTGATCTTGGAGGATCAACTACAAAAAGTCAAACCAAGAAAGCAAAGAACATTCTCAACCTGTTGATGGACAGTTTTGAAAGCTTGGAGAGCAAAATGAACATATTCTTGGAGATGAAGGAAAAGTGCAAGCACTCCACAATTTGGGCCAACCCAATTCTCAAATTGTGCAAACAATTATTAACATTTCGGCTTGGGCTCAACCAAATGACAATTTGGCCCAAGTGCATGGTTCACGAATTTCTCAACCTGTTGAGTTTCCAACTTATGCATTCAATGCACTTCAAAGGCTTCCAAACGTTCACTTCTCATCAAGGACGAACTTCAGCAGCCTTGAAGACTCAAGAGTCATCCAAAATCATCCATAAACCATTGGTGAAGAACGAGTTACAAGCCTTGAAGCCCCTCTATCAAAGCATTAAATGAGGATCACTTACTCCTCATTTATTTGGCCAAAACTCATCCCTCATCTTCCAACTCAAATTTCCATCATTTTATTTCAGTTTTTATATATATTTTGGCTAGTTCTACCCCTTAGCTAGCCTAGAATAAGTTTAGAAATAATTGCTTTAAATTCTCATATTTACATCTCCTTTTAATTTCCATCATTTATAGTGGAGATGAAGGGACTTGTCAATTGATTTAGATTTCTAGCTTCCTTGTCCTATAAAAGGAGGTCTAGGTGAGTTTGCAAGGAACAATTCAATCATCAAATATATTTCACCTTTTTTCCTTGAAATTGAGAGTGATTCTCTTTTCAACCTATCTACCTTTTTCCACTCAATTCTTGTTGAGTTTTCTTGACAAGTCTACTAAGATCATTATTGCCTTCTCATTGGAAGGAGGTGTTGGCCCCATCATCAATCCCCCACAATTTTGGCAATGAAAGCTTTCTTTGTCTTGGACCATTTTTGGTATCTAGAAGGTGGAGTCGCCAAAGGCGTAACACAATCTTTGCCCGGGCAAGGATCCAGGAGGAGTTGGCAGCCATATCAGTTTGTTTCACAAGCTTCCGCATCATTTTGTTTTAGTGCAATCCGTATTTTTCAACCTATTGACATTTCGCCTCATCAATCATATCTACCCTATGTTGCTCCTTCGTTGGCTAAATCCGCTCTTCGTGTTCCAGGATACCCTCCTGGTTCACATCAATTGGTATCAGAACAATCTGACAACCACATCACGCGAGGAGAGCCAACAGTTCTGGAACAAAGGAGGCGACAATGGCCCTTCCAGAGAGTGGAGCACCCTCACTGTTTAATATTCAGCCAGAGGCGACTGGGGCAGTTGAAGGTGCCTCCCCAACAAGTAGCCAGACTCCCAAAGGGGAGAAGCTCCAGAGGGGCACACCTAGCCAGCCAGGTTCCCATCGCTAGTGACGGCTTGGCGATGGAGAGAGTCCCAAAGAAGGCGAATGCCTGGGATGTGGTTCGCCCTTTCAGAGAACCATCTGGGAGTGGCAGCTGGGTGAAGCAACAATCCCAGCCGTCGACTGATGAGATCACCACTGCCCTAGACCAGGGCCTATCGCAAGGTATATGTTTTCCTCGTGAGGGGGTTGTGTTCGAGTCTTCCTTATTTGCATTAATAAACTGTTTGGTACAGGGAAGGAATCCTATGATCGACATTGGAGCATTCGCCAAAGCGTGGTGGGCTTGGGCGCAGCGGCGACCTTTCTTGAGGAAACTGGGGTCTAGTCACACTTCATTGAGGAGAAGCGTGTAGCTGCCCAGAAGACCCCCAGGTGGTCTGACGACCCTGCTGCGTTGA
Organism: Stellera chamaejasme; assembly: GCA_024586325.1. NCBI lineage: Eukaryota > Viridiplantae > Streptophyta > Magnoliopsida > Malvales > Thymelaeaceae > Stellera > Stellera chamaejasme. The sequence continues at coordinate 48,793,690 of CM044981.1, read as the reverse complement.
AGTCCCTTAGGGAAGATCTCAGGGCGAAGGTGTACCAGTAGGAGGGAATGTGTTACACCGACCCCCGACATTTTGTAATTTTTTCTGTAAATTTCGGCCGTAAGCTTAAATTCTCTAATTATCAGATCACAAATGGCTTGTGATTAAATATTGGAATTCAATGTTTGGGAGTTAATTTGGAGTTATTTATAAGTGTTTTACATGTTGGATAACATTTACGGAGTTCCGGGACATTTTGCCGAAAATCGGTTTCGGAGGGAAAAATGGTCACCGAGGAAGGGAAAAAATGGAAAACTATATGTTGGACTAATCTTATTTGGCCGGCCCATTTTCTTGAAGTGGAGGAAGATATTTATTTTTGGCAAATCTTATTTACCTATTTCTAGTTTTGAAAAATGAGAAGTTTCTTTTAAAGCCCATCCCTCTTACACACTCCTTTAAAATCATATCTCTCTTTTCTATCAGACTTCATCTCTTATTTCTGACCATTTACTCTCTTTTGTCTCTCTCATTTCATCTCGCATATCCATTATTGAGCAAATGAAGAAGAACCTATCTCCCTTTTGCTTCCAGAAATTTTTATCTCTCTTCCACAGCCTTTCTGCCCTAGTAGACGTTCGAATTTGCTCTTACAGTCTTTAGAGAAACTCTTCATCAAGGTCTTGGCTACAACTTTTCTGAAGGAAACAAGAGCCAAAAGTGAAGGGAAGGTCTCCAAACCCTTGGTGCAATCAGACGGGTCCAGCAGAACTTTTGGTTCCAGCAACCATTTCTTGAAGTTTTGAGCTTGGATCTTCAACAAGCTTAGTCCTACCACTTCGTAGGCTTCCTAAATCAGTAGTATTCAAGGTATGTTTGAGTTATTTTGGTTGAATCTTCATGTTCTTGGAATTAAAACATGAACAAAACTCATCCACATCCTTTGTTCTTCTTTGGCCGAATTTTTCAAGGACTTTTGGTGGTGGATTTGTCTCAACAAAAGCTCATCCTAAGCTAAACTACAAGTATTATCAAGGTGAGGATCCTCCTTGGTAATTTTTTATAGATTTGGTTCATGGATGTGTTTGATTTTCAAGTATGTTGTTGTGTGAAGCATGTAGAACATATGTTGTTCTTGGAAGTATGTGAAAAAGCATGTTGGTTGAATTTTAGGGTGGAGGCCGAAACTTTGATGAAATTTTTGGGTGGATTTTTGTTGAAGAAAGTTGTTGGAAAGCATGTTATAAGTAGGTTTAACATGTTTTTAAGTTGTTGGAAAAGTTGGAAATTATTTGGTGAAATTCTTGTTGGAAACCGAATTGTTAATGACTTCGTGTTGATGATTTTGTGAAGTTAAAGTATTGGAGAAAGTCCCGGGATCATCAGACCACCGTCCTCAACCCGGAATCCTGCCTCAACTAAACCCGATATACATAATGTCCCATACCAGAATGCAAAACGAGAGAAGTTGAGCCCATACCTCGAAAACACTGCCCGCAGCACAACTCCCGGGAAATCCCGGCTCCCGGCTCGAAAAGTGCAACTCAACTCTGATGGTCCCACGCTGCTCCACCAACACAGAATCAAGCTAAACAACCACAAACCAATCAAAACACGTCACAACACACCCCCAGAAACCAAACCCGCACAAACCCGCACTTTTCCCCAAAAATCCACAGAAAGCTCGGTTTTACGAACCGAGCTAGAACCTTGTTATTCAAACACCCACGAACACATTCCAACCTTTAAACCCTTCATTCCCCACACTTTACCGGTAAACCCGTATAAAGGTAATTGTTCCATACATTACCCGAAAACGACGTTTCAAATACCATACCGCACCTAAATCCAACCCCGATACCAATTTATCATCCAATTCAACCAAAATACAATACCAACATAGAGAAAGTTTCCTTTGAAGATTTCGGCCCTTTACCACATTTTTACCCAACTTCCAATTTAATCCATTCAAGCCACCAAACAATCATTCTAACCACCAATTCCACTTCCTAAGCAAGAATGCTAACCAATTACACCTAAATCAACCAAAATCAACATAAACCCTAACTTGAAGAATTCGGCCATTTGGGGCTTTTTCCCCTAACTTGTTTTCCATCAAATTGAAACCATAGAAAGCCTTAGAATCATGCTAGGAACCACATATCCAAAGCATGATCCAAGAACACAACTACACACCATTTTAGAAAATCCAACAATAATTCGCCAAATTATGTTTCCCTTAAACATGGTGTTCTTCCATCATTTAAACCCCAATTCCTACTCTTCTCCATCCCACCAACAACATACTCAAAGATGGAAGCAAGAAGATCATCACAACTCATGGCCAAGAACAAACACAAATTCAATTCTAAACCCACTTTCCAATCACAATCAATGCTTCCAACTTGTAGATTCTTAAAGAGAAGGAGCTTACCAATTTATGGAGCCCAAAACCTTGTTGATTCCTTGCCAAAATGAAGAACACATGAAGAGCTTCATGAATAGTAACAATGGCGTTTAGGGAGAGAAGGAAGAAGAAGAAGAAAAATGAAGAGAATTTTATCTCTTCCCTTTATATATTTTCCTTCCTTTTCTTTATTTCCTTTCTCTTAAAACATATTTGGACAAGTGTCCCTTATCATCTCCCTTGCAGCCGACCTACCTTTTCTTCCTTTGTCCCATATTGCCAAATTTTGGGTTAATTACAGCTTAGTCCTTAAACTTTCCAAAAAATTTGCAATTTAACCCAACCGCAGTTTCCAAACCCCAATTGGAACGAAAACTGAACACAACCCTCGGAAAGTCATAACACACCCAAAACCTGTTTCCCCTGTCCAATTGCAAATCTTCTACCGTGCTCGTTGAACCCGAGCAAAACCTGACATGCGCCGATAGTCTCGTCCCTAAAGGAGGTCCGGACTCTCGGTTGATATCTTTGGAGAAGAGGATGTTCTTGAGACTCAAGCTTGCTGTTCGAGTAATCTGTAAAAGATAGGAAGAATACTCGAAGTAGCAAGAGGGGAGTGGGGGCGTGTAGTAGCTTACCCGATTTAGGGTGGACATCACCCTATTTATAGAGTGATGCCGGAGAAGAGCCTCCCAGGTTGAAGCCCTTAGACAAAGCTGTTTGAGATAAGTCTGTGTCGATCGATTGGAGATAAGGCGGCTGTGATGATGAAGATCTCAAGAAACCGCCTTAGGTGATTCACTTGTCGAGAGAATGTCCGCGTATAAATCTAGTGAAGATCTCCCAGGCTCGTGCTGCCCTCCTTATTGGCCGCTTGATGTCGACGACCAAATGGTCAATCTCCAAGTGGAGCAAGTGGCGGGCGAAGGCCTGTAAGGGCGAGGCCCATGGGGCGAAGGCCCCAAATAGAATATAACCAAATAAGGGGTGAGGGTTGCACGAACCTGGGTGCCACGGCCTGATCTGGGCGGGGCCAGTATAGGCAGGAGACTGGGAGTAAGACCCATGGAGGCGAGGGAGACCGCGAGGGTTCGCCCTAAGACCGCGAGGGGGGGCCCGCGCAGGCTTTAGAAACGCAAGGGTGAGTATGAGACGCCGCCTGCGAAGTCCGGGAAGCCCGCGAGGGCAGGGCCTCGCTTAGGCGATAAGGATGAGACCTTGCGAAGGCGATACTGGAGACCATAAGGATGAGACCTTACGAAGGCGATACTGGAGACCATAAGGATGAGACCTCTCCCAAGGCCTCGTATGATTCTGACAAAACGCGAGGGCGCGATTGCTTGGGTAGTGTACCAAGATGCCTCCTCCTGAGAGCGGAGTATGGGCAGGGTCCTGTACTCCGTTTTTTGAAAGTACTTTGCTGAGGACCGATGTAGTAGTCACAAGTGAAGATCTTTCATAATCTTATAGTTTGTGTTGGATCCTTCACGACCCTTTACTCTGTGTTGAAGATATTGTTTGAAAATACCATGTTGAGGCGAGTGCCACGTAACGAGTTTGTGTGGAGCGCGATGACCTTTATGGCCTGATATTCGTGTTGGATCCTTCATGATCCTTGTGAGTTCTTGAGGAGGGGGCATTTGCTTGGGTAGTGTACCAAGATGCCTCCTCCCGAAGGCAGTATGGGCGGTGGTCCCGTACTGCTCAAATGCCAAGTCTTTGGAGTTGGCGAAGGCGCTTGGGCCGTTTGCGGACCGTTTGATTGCGAAGGCAGCGAAGAGTCTCTTCAACATTTAATGCAGGAGAGATAAAGGAAGAAGAGAGGTTTCTTGACCGTTATGGGACACAACACGTGGCGCCGTAGGGTCGATTACGCTTTGTAAAAGCGTTTCTCCTTTTGTACGGCAGGGAGAGGTTTAATAACCGCTGGATGCCGGCACGTGGCGCCTCGGGAGTCATTCACGCTAAAAAGCGCTTTTTCATTTTGGCGGGCTTATAAAAGCGTACCCGAGAAGATTGAAACCTTTCTTCTCCACTCTTGCATTTGTTCGCTCTGCTTCGAGTAACCCTTTCGTATTCTTTCGTTTCTTGGCGATTTCATCGGCGGTTGAGAGGTGATTTGCGGTTTTTCCTCCCTTTCGTTCGAGATTCCTCCGGTCAACTGTTCATTTGCCAACCGCTCCGTTCGTTCTTGCTCACTGCTTTAAACCACTCAGGTAAGTTTTTTCTTTCCGCACACTGAGTGCTTCAAGTTCTCTGAGCGCACCGAGCGCTTGCCGAAATGCCTTTCTTTGGGTTGTTTCGATTTATATGCCTATCTGTTCTTTCTTTTGCAGAGATGGATGCCAAGGAAGCTGTTCGCCCAAAGTGGTCGCTCCTCTCGAGAAGACCACGGTGAAGTTTGAGAAAATTCACCAGGAAATGGTGGAGGCCTTCAGGAACGTGGAGAAAGAGCCGGTATATGCGTCCCGAGCGGGTGATTACCGGGCGAAGGCTAGGACTGTAACGGAGGAGAACAAGGAGAACCGGGTGCTGTGCCCGAACACGGCGCAGCTTTCGGCGGGATTGCGGTATCCCTTCCCGCAATCGGTGCAGATCTTTGTGCTGATTGGGAATGCCCTCAACTCGCTTGGCGCCAATACTTTCCGAGTATTGCGGGCTTTATCGTCGCTGTCACATGGCCGGCGTGAAGCCATTCGCCGATGTGTTCAACCGCTTTCTATCGGTTGAGCCGAGGAGTGGGGTGCGTTCTTCACGTCACTCCCATAAACGCTTGGAGGTAACCACTCCATCTCTTTCATCGCCGCCCGATCCTACCACAATCGGCACGGATCCTTTTTCTTCTTGCCGCGCGAAGGCACATGGGACTTTCCGTGGCGAGACGCGACAATCCGTGCAAAGCATTGCGCGGAGGCCTGTGGCCGACTCACGGGGAGTGCGGTGGCAGGCATACGTTCAGCCATCGGGATGGTTGGACGATGTCCTTTCGAGGAGCGCGTGCGAGGCGTTCTTCCCCTTCTCAGCTGCCCAATTGGACGAGACCACCCTGAGGTGGGCTGGGATTAGCACGGGTTTCGTGCTGGACCCTAGGATGCCCCCGCCATACGAGGGATGGGCTCCCGTCCACCGTGGGACAATGATAGACTCTTTCCTCGCCGCTCTAGCGGCACTCCAAAGGTACGCTGCGCATACATACTAATATATTGTAAATTTGTAAGAGGTGCAGTAGAACCTGGTCTGAAGTCCTTCTTTGTCTGCAGATGCCGCTGCTGAATCTGGCGAAGCCCAGGGTAAGAAAGCGTCCATGCGCATCGCCCTACGAGTGCACCTGGCTTGTGCACTTGGGGAAGACGCCCCTGCCATGGCGGTCAAGGCGTTGGGACCCATTGTCCCAAAACTGTCCAAAAGAGGGCTGGTGTCAAGCCTTGATGGCTTCTCACCGGAGAAGAAGAAGAGGAAAGTGGCTGCCACGCACCGAGGAAGAGAGGCCCCGCCTGCACTGAGGGGACCCTGGCTGAAGGGTTGGCTGGGGGGGCTGAGAATCCTGCTGGAGCAGAGGGGCCTACTCCAGTTATTTTAACTGGAGAGGTCAGGGAGCCTGCTGGGGAAGAGGGTCCTATTCCAGCCGTTTCAGCTGAAGAGGCCAGGGAGCTCGCTGGGAAGAAGTTCCCAGTGGGAGCCCCGGCTGAAGAGGCCGAAGGGTGGAGCTTGAAATGCCCCTCACTGCTGAAGAGGTCGTGCCTTCGCAGGGGGCCTGAGGAGGCGCGAGCGGATAGCGCTGTTCCCATTGAGGCCGTGCCCATCTCGGTGGTGCAGCCCATTTCTTCCGAGGAGGCCGCCGAGGCCTTTGTGTCCTGGGCTCTTTGCGAGCCCTTCACCGATTCAAGGCTGAAGATCTGCCCGGTCATGTGGTCGCGGCAGAGATCATTACCAGAGGCAGAGTGCCTCCTCCCAAGGGTAAGATGTCAGCGGCTAACGTCCTGATCTCTATGAGAAGGAGGGGCAGTCAGGCTGCAAAGGCCATTGGGAGTACCGGCCCACAGGAGGTACCAGTCATTCCCTTGGGGGAGGCGGAGACCACCAAAGCAAGGGAAGAGATCCCGCAGCCATCCCCATTAGAGAGGAGATCCTCGAAGAGGCCCTTCGGGGAGAAGGCCCCGCCACGAAGGGGAAGAGGATCCCGGTGGTTGAGGAGACTTCTTCCTCTTCCAATAGTGAGGCCCGGAGGAAGGGGGTGCAGTGACACGGTCCTCTGCGAGGACAAGTGGTTGGGAGGTTGCCCAACCTTCCAGCCAGCTGGAAGTCGGTGGATGGGGGCGCCCTTCGCTGGTAAGTCTTTTTGATCTTGACAGTATTTTCTTTGCTTTTGAGTTCATACTTCTGTTTCCTAGTTGCTTGATGCCTGTTCTTTGTAGGCGAGGGCCTTTCAGGCCAAGGGGCTGGTCCCCGTGAGGCTCTTGCGGACCAAGGGGTCCTTACAGAGATCCCTTCCGATTTGGGGACCAGGAGCGAGGTCCTTGAGAAGACCGGAGTCTGGTCCCACTACTTGGAGCGGAGGCGCATTGCTGCCAAGTCGGCCCCAAGTGGTCCGAGGTGCAGACCTCCCGAGAGTCCAGAGGCATCAGACTGCACTCGGGGTGTACAGGAGCAAGGGAGGCTCTGAAGGATGCACAGGATCCGGTCTTCCTCCTGAGGAATAGCAGTTCACTGCTGCATGGAGGGGAGCAAACCCTCCAAACCTGCCTGGAGGGGCTGCGCACCACCTATGATAGGGAGGTGACCGAGCGGAGACTGGACTCCCCCGCCGAATTCATGAGGTAGGCAGCTCAACAAAGTCTGCAGTAAGACAGCCTCGGTCTTTATGTATAAGCTTAGTTTAGCCCTTTTCGCTTCGCTTTAATAGTATTGGGATGCGGGCGGTCACAAAGGTCATGTCATTGCTGAGCAATGGCATGACTTCTGAAGTATGCCAACAAAGCGGGACGACGCCCAGATATCATAGATTCACTCTCTCAGGAGGGAGATGGAGACCTCAAAGAGCAGGGATGAGGAGCTCAAGGAGGAGCATGCCAAGCGCGTAGCCCAACTAGAGAGTTGGTGCGATTATGGCAACCAAGAGCGGGCGCACAGCATGCGGTACCGGTGGGAGCAGGCCTGCCTTCTTGACGTTGCGAAGCAACGCTTCCTTCAGCAGGAAGCAATGCTGGAAGCCAAGCAGCTTGAAAGTGCTGTCTTGAAGGAGTCCCTCCTTTCCTTGGAGGCGAAACCAAAGCCGCCCTTGCGGTGGCGAAGGCCCAAGTTGAGCGAGGCAGAGGCCGCGGCTGAGGAGGTGAGGAGCCAAGCTACTGTCCAGGCTCAACTGGCGGAGAAGAAGGTGGAGGAGGGCAGGCTTGCTGCTGAGGTTGCCCTGAAGGCACGCCTGGAGGTTGCCACTGACCTGGAAAAGGCAATGGCCTCCGTGTGGGAGATGGAGAAGGCTCCGGGCCTTCCCCCCTTTGAAGGTGAGGATCCTGAGTCCTCTTCCTCCATTAAGGTGCCCATCCCTGAGCGGATGCCTCGACTGGTGGAGAAGCTTGGTGAGATCCAAGCCCTGGGCGAAGCAGGGGCGCAGGCCTATGAGGAAGGCTGGCTGCGATGCCGCTTCCAAGTGGAGAAGGCGTTTCAGCTCTAAGTCTTGGGATCCTGGATGCTGCCAACACCAATGAGCCAACGGCAGAGGCGCGCTTGATGGGGAGCAGGGAAGGAAGATGGGCGATGCCTGGTACGCCCTTCTGGACTAGGGTGGAGGCTCCAACATGTGGATGCCCCCCCTATTTTGTAAAAAGACCTGCATTCACATACTTTTGGGAACAATAGATGAGGTGAAAACTTCCCTTTTCCTTCACTGTTTTGTAGATTTCGCTTTAACTCGCGATAGCCTTGTAGGGTACGTTAGCTTAGTTTAATAACCATAGGCTAAGTCCTGTCTCATGGAGAGATGTCCTTCTGGGGTCCGCGAAGGCGAAGCCACAGGGACTACTTATTATGGAGCTGGAGATTTAGTCTTAAGTTTATAGTGACGAGGCACCTCAAGATCCGCGACGGCGGAGCCACATGAGTCATTCCAAATGACTTGTGGGTTTACTTGTTGAGCTCCTTTCTTAGGCAGCTGTCCGCAACGACGGAGCCACATGAGTCATTCCAAATGACTTGTGGGTTTACTTGTTGAGCCCCTTTCTTAGGCAACTGTTTAGGGAGTAAGCCCTTGGGTAGTGGATGGTGTACCAAGTAGAGGTTCCCTGTAGTTTGCTCATCATTTATACGATAAGTATTCAGTAAAAAGGTTCGGTTTACTGGAGTCCGGAGTCGCGCATTTGGCGAAGGCGAGGACGCTTGTTGAGACAAGTGGAGAACCATCTCGAGGTTCTGGGGTAAGACCCGCAGCGCAAGGGGATTACCCTTATGACGGGCGAGTTGAAGGTTGGTTGGGAATGGGACCCGCAACCATCCGTGTGGAGAAGTCCGAGCGGAAGGTCTGCTGTGGCGTGCGAGGACGACTTACACATAGACCTTCCTGAAGGAGCCAAAGGGGGTTACCCTTCCGCAGCGCAAGGGGGTTACCCTTGGGGCGGGGCGAGTTGAAGGTCAGTTGGGGAATGAGACCCGCAACCACCTGTGTGGAGAAGTCCGAGCGGAAGGTCTGCTGTGGCGTGCGAGGACGACTTACACATAGACCTTCCTGAAGGAGCCAAAAGGGGGTTACCCTTCCGCAGCGCAAGGGGATTACCCTTGGGGCGGGGCGAGTTGAAGGTCAGTTGGGGAATGAGACCCGCAACCACCTGTGTGGAGAAGTCCGAGCGGAAGGTCCGTTGTGGCGTGCGAGGACGACTTACACATAGACCTTCCTGAAGGAGCCAAAAAGGGGGTTACCCTTCCGCAGCGCAAGGGGATTACCCTTGGGGCGGGGCGAGTTGAAGGTCGGTTGGGGAATGAGACCCGCAACCACCTGTGTGGAGAAGTCCGAGCGGAAGGTCTGCTGTGGCGTGCGAGGACGACTTACACATAGACCTTCCTGAAGGAGCCAAAAAGGGGGTTACCCTTCCGCAGCGCAAGGGGATTACCCTTGGGGCGGGGCGAGTTGAAGGTCGGTTGGGGAATGAGACCCGCAACCACCTGTGTGGAGAAGTGAGACCTGACAAGGTCTGATGCCATAACTCAGGCAGGTAGCCCGTCTGACCGGCCGGGTACAGAGGGCGATGAAGAGGGCATTCGAAATGCTATGTAAGCTGTAAGACAGAGGAAATACACATGTATTTTATTGAATTTGTAAGACTAAGGACTTACACGTAATATGGCGCAAGTCATCCGCATGAAAGTCATGGGGAGCAGACGACCATCATGGTCTTGTAGTTCATAGACTCCTGGGCGGACTTGTTTATGAACAATATAAGGCCCGTCCCAGTTGGGTCGCAGGACACCCTGTTTGGGGTCGCGAGTGGTGAGGGCCGATTTAAGTAAGGCAAGGCCTCCTAGTTGCAGTACCTTAGGTTTTACCGGGAATTATGGTGAAGACCGAGCCTCTGTTTGAGGCAGTCATGCGACGGCGAGCACCTTCGCGCAATTCTTCAATTAAGTCGAGTTTGGCACGGAGCCCTTGAGCATTGGCTTCGTCAGTGAAGTTGATCATACGGATTGTAGGGAGGTCTACCTCAATAGGCAGGAGCGCATCTGCGCCGTATACTAGAGAGAAAGGCGTCTCTCCTGTGGGGGTTCGCGTTGTGGTGCGATAGTCCCATAAGACACTTGGGAGTTCATCTACCCAGCGGCCCTTGGCCCCATCCAGGCGCTTCTTGAGGCCTTCCTTGAGGGTTCGGTTGGTGACCTCAACCTGCCCGTTAGACTGGGGGTGCGCCACCGGGGCAAAAAGCATGCGGACATTATTGTCCTGTGCCCATTGTTGGACACTGTGACTGGCGAACTGAGTGCCATTGTCTGTAATAATAGCACGAGGGCTGCCAGTGCCGTGACAAGATTCTTCCAAAGAAACTTGATAATCTTGGCGGAAGTGATGGAGACCAGGGGTTCTACCTCGACCCATTTGGAAAAATAATCAACCGCTACAACACAGAGCTGCGACTGGAGCGGTCGGCATTGGACCAATGAGGTCGAGGCCCCACAGGCGAAAGGCACCGGATTTGTCGATCTTGGAGATTCCGTGGACGGTAGCCGGATGCGAGAATTGATTTGGCTTGGTGGCACGTTTTGACCAGGCGGCGGCGTCCTTTTTCAAGGTAGGCCAGTAGTACCCTTGACGAAGGGCTTTGTGGGCCAGCGCCTCCGCAGCGATGTGAGCGCCACAATTGCCTTGGTGGAGAGTGTCCAAGACAGAGCGTCCCTCAAGGGTGCTAAGGCACCGTTGTAGAGGCGCCGCAAACCCGCGATGCCATAATTGGTCATCAATGAGGACGAAGCGGAGGGCTTGTTTGCGAACACTGGGATCTGTGGTGCTGGCCTTTAGAGCAGCAATGATAGGGTTTCTCCAGTCTGTGACTAGATCTGCGTTGCTAGAGAGGCAATATCAATACCTTCCGTGATGGAAGGACTGGCCGAGTGGCTGTGGTAGAGGGGTCTTTCCTTTGATAGCATGTCTGCTGTAGTGTTCTTAACGAGGAACATGTATAAAGATGACTTCTTCAAAGTCGGTTCGTAGGGTGTTTACCAACTTAAGGTATTTGATCAGGGTGGCGTCCTTGCACTCGGCGCACCCTTGAACCTGGTGAATCACCAGCTGCGAGTCACTGTGGACATGGAGGCGGCGAATGCCTGCCCTTGTGGCGAGTTTCAGCCCGGCTACGAGGGCCTCATATTCTGCAACATTGTTAGTTACTTGAAATTGAAAAGAGACACGAAGTAACACTTCCATACCTAGGGGTCCACGTAGATACACACCCCTGCGGGGATTCGAGTTTGGATGAGCCATCCACAAATAAGTCCCATTCGGGAGGAGTGGGACGAGGAGTGGGGCCTGCTCGAGGGCCGAGAGTACATCAGCATTTGAGAATTCCGCAATAAAGTCGGCGAGGGCCACGGCCCTTAATTGCCTTTCTGGGCTCATAATTGATGTTAAAGCCGCCAAGCTCGATGCACCACTTGGCGAGGCGCCCGAGTGTTCGGGCGCCCGAGGATGTCCTCGAATTGGCAAGTCCGTTCGGACTATAATAGTGTGCCCTTGGAAATAGGGCTTGAGCTTCCTTGCTGCATATACAAGGGACAATATAGCCTTTTGGAGGAGGATACCTTGTTTCCGTATCTTGGAGAGTGTGGCTGGTGTAATAGACCGGCCATTGCTTGGCGGCTTCTTCCTTAATAAGGACAGAAGCGACACTTCTTTCTGAGGTGGCGAGGTAAAGGACCAGGTCATCGCCTGGCCTAGGGCACTTGAGTGCCGGTAGTTCTTGCAGGTGTCGTTTTATGGAGGCATATGCCTCTTGACACTCCTCCGTCCATTTGCAAGCCTTTTTCTTGCGAATCTGATCGAAGAAAGGTTTGCAACGATCACTTAGTTTAGAGACGAATCGTCCCAAGGCCACTAGCTTTCCTGCTAGCTGTTGGACTTCCTTGAGCCCCCTAGGGGTGCGCAAGGTGGTGATTGCTTCAATCTTTTGGGATTTGCATGGATTCCTCCTTGGAGATTTGGTATCCCAGGAACTTCCCTTCGCCCACGCCGAAGATACACTTCTTTGGATTTAACCGCATATTGTATTTGCGGAAGTTGTCGAATGTTTCCCTCAAGTCTGTGAGATGGGTTGGGACGGCCTTGCTTTTGACCACAATGTCATCTACATAGGCTTCAAGATTTCGGCCAATCTGGCATGCGAAGACTTGATTTACAAGCCTTTGGAAGGTAGCCCCCGCATTTTTTAACCCGAAGGGCATTCTCGATATAATGATATACGGCCGCCGAGAGTAAAGGCGGTTTTTACCGCGTCTTCCGGTCCATAAAGACTTGGTGGTACCCGCTATAAGCATCGAGAAAAGAGAAAACCGAGTGATGAACGGTTGAGTCAACCAGTTGGTCAATGGATGGTAAAGGATAGGGTCCCTTGGGCAGGCCCTATTAACCCCCTTGTAGTCCACGCAAAGTCGCCACGACCGCCCTCTTTATCGGCGAGGACAATATTCGCAACCCATTCGAGTAGTGAACTTCCTTGATTATATTTGCCTTAAGCAATTTCTGCACTTGATGCGTACAAAGTCCTTACGGTCAGGGCCATGCCCCTTGTTTTCTGTCTCACCGGGCTCAAGCCGGGGAGTACACTTATCTTGTGAGACATAATAGCAGGATCAACTCCGGTAGGTCCTCGGGGCTCCATGCGAAGACATCACCGTTGGCATGGAGGAGGTGGATGAGCGCTTGCTGGTCTTTTCCTCGAGGTCCTTTCCCACCCGAAACTTCTTCCCGGGAGAGGTCTCAACTTCTTCAAAGGCTCCGGACAAGTCGAGCGGCTTCGCCATAGGACCAGCTTCCTCTGTGGGTGCCTTCCTCTTGGGCTCGGATTGCCGGGAAGCTGCGGGGCCCGGCGAGGCGAGACATAATTGCCTCCGGCCACATTCTCGGTGACAAATATATAGGCATCCCCACCGCAGTGTGAAAAACTAGAGTCGGGGTTCGCACATCGCAGCGGACATGGAACTCGGTTTGAGTATGCCGCCCGATGATGGCGTTATATGGCGTAGGAGATCCAGACAATAAAGTCCACATAGCTCGAATGACATACCCGCTTTTTCTCCTTGGTGGTTCCCATCATCATGTAGGCGGGGTGATCGACCCCGTGGTTGGGATTTCATCCCGTCCTATTCCAAAGGTAGCCCCCTTCACGGGCTGAATTTGTGACAAAGGCACCTTTGCCTCAACCAGAGTGTGTTTGTAGATCACGTTGGCATTTGCCCCCGTATCCATGTAGATTCTATCGACGTCCCAGCCCGCAATACGGGCCTTGATAACCAAGGGGTCAGCGTGCGGTATTGCCACAGAGGTGCCATCGCTGCGATGCAAAACCGAGTAGAGGAGTGGTCTATCCGGTAGATCTGCCTCATATGACGGCGTCTTGCCAAGCGCCTTCACACTGTGTGATTACGCCGATGTGTCCCCTTGCCGGGGGGACCTGAACCAGATTCTCCTGACCTGGGTTTTGCTGGGAGCGCCCCCGCCGGCGGTCCTCCGGCCGGCGCCCCTCACGGTCACCTTCTCTTCTACGGTCCTCAGTTTGGAGCAAGTACTCCCTGAGCTTGCCTTGAGCCAGCATTTCTCCAATCATACGCTTGAGCTCAAAACAGTCCTCGGTGTCGTGACCTTTGTCACGGTGGTAGCGGCAAAACTTATTGCTTTGCCTTGTTATTTCTTGGGAGAGGGGGCGAGGCCAAGTGGGGACCGCCCTCTTTTGTTCCAAGGCATGGAGAATGTTGGTACGAGATTCCCTCAGCGGGGGAAGAGAAATGTATGCCCTTTCCCTACTGGGGGGCGTGGGGTACTGCCTTTGAGACCTCGGATCCGGTCGCGAGGGTTGTCCCTTGGCGTCCGCCGTGGCGGCTCTGGCGAGTGGTCGAGTGACCTCTTCCGTATTCATGAACCGCGACGCTGTACTTAAGAATTGTTCCATGTTGGTGGGCGGGTTAGTGTGGACATCCACAAAGAAAAGGGACTCCCAGCGGAGGCCTTGGATAGCTGCAAGCAGGCGAGCTTCTTCTCCCAGGTTGGGGACCTGGATAGACTCGGCCTGGAAGCGTTGAATATATTCTCTGAGGGGCTCATCCTTTTTCTGCCGTATCTTAAGAAGGTGCCCTGCCGTTTTAGGAGGTGGTTTGGATACCACAAAATGGTTGGAGAAATTGCGGGATAGCTCCTCGAATGAATCAAACCGTTTGTCCGGAGAGTGGTGTACCGGTTGGCGGCGGCCCCGGTAAGTGTGGAGCTGAAAGCTCTACAGAGCGTGTTGTCGTCCGCCCTTGCTATTGCCATTGCGGAAAGCGTAACGCTGGAGATGGATATCGTGGTCTCGACAGGCCATCATAGGCGTCCCGGCTTAGGCTGGCGAAATCGTCGGAAGAGGGTTTCTAAAACCCTCTGAGTAAAAGGTTGGGTCCAGAGGTGGTCCAGACCCATCCTGGAAATATTATGGACACTGGCCCTTTCATCCCTTTTTTCCACTTCCTCTAATCGTCTAGTAAGTGCGATAAGTAATGACGAAGAAGGATCAGGGTTACTTACTTGCTGAGGAGGAGTAGCTGGGCGTTCGGGCTGATTAGTCCGCAGCGTACCAACGCTATACAGAACGCCCAGAAGAGTGGTGGCGAGAGTTTCACGTAAGTTGAAAGCAACCGCCTCAGAGATCGTTTGCAGGACGGCCGGATCCAGGCCCGTTGTAGGGGTGATTGGAGGAGGAGTGTTTCGCTACTGAGGCATGATACGTTTAACGTGGGAGGAGCTTTAATCTGTTGAGTGAATAGAGAGTTCTCCCTTTGTGGGGAACGTGGTTCGGGAAGGCTCCGATGGTGGGTCATTGTTCGTACTTGTCCCGGGAGGATTCCTCCTCCCCTGACGACTGTTCCTGATGGCACTCCGGGTGGTTGGCATGACTTATTGCTTGTGGTTTGTAATATGGGTTTATAGCAAGAACTTTCGTTCCCACAGACGGCGCCAAACTGATAGTCTCGTCCCCAAAGGAAGGTCCGGACTCTCAGTTGATATGGTGGAGAAGAGGATGTTCTTGAGACTCCAAGCTTGCTGTTCAGAGTAATCTGTAAAAGATAGGAAGAATACTCAGAAGTAGCAAGAAGGGAGTGGGGGGGCGTGTAGTAGCTTACCCGATTTAGGGTGGACATCACCCTATTTATAGAGTGATGTCGGGAGAAGAGCCTCCCAGTTGAAGCCCTTAGACAGCTGTTTGAGATAAGTCCGTGTCGGATCGATTGGAGATAAGGCGGCTGTGATGATGAAGATCTCAAAGAAACCGCCTTAGGTGATTCACTTGTCAGAGAATGTCTGGCGTATAAATCTAGTGAAGATCTCCCAGGCTCGTGCTGCCCTCCTTATTGGCCAGTTGATGTCAGACGACCAAATGGTCAATCTCCAAGTGGAGCAAGTGGCGGGCGAAGGCCTGTAAGGGCGAAGGCCCATAGGGGCGAAGGCCCAAAATAGAATATAGCCAAATAAGGGGTGAGGGTTGCACGAACCTGGGTGCCAAGGCCTTATCTGGGCGGGGCCAGTATAGGCAGGAGACTGGGAGTAAGACCCATGGAGGCGAGGGAGACCGCGAGGGTTCGCCCTAAGACCGCGAGGGGGGCCCGCGCAGGCTTTAGAAACGCAAGGGTGAGTATGAGACGTCGCCCCTGCGAGTCTGGAAGCCCGCGAGGGCAGGGCCTCGCTTAGGCGATAAGGATGAGACCTTGCGAAGGCGATACTGGAGACCATAAGGATGAGACCTTGCGAAGGCGATACTGGAGACCATAAGGATGAGACCTCTCCCAAGGCCTCGTATGATTCTGATAAAACGCGAGGGCGCGATTGCTTGGGTAGTGTACCACGCGCGTACTAACCTGGACCACAAGTCACACCATACCCAAAAATCCTCATATATTACCATAAAATCCGTCTCAAAATATAACATACTTTACACCCAAGCCGTCGGAAAATTTCCATCCCGAGCCCCGGGAGTCGCCCGAGACCGAACGTCCCGCCCCAGAAAATATACTCCGTAAAAAGATCCAGGACGTTCCCACGATTCCAAATATGCAAACGGTTTCCCATTTCGAGGTCCCGGGAGCGCTACCGAGTTCGCTGTACGTTCCGAGAAAACCCCCCGACCCCGAAAAATATTTCCGGCGAAAATGTCCAGGGGACCCACACGACCTCAAAACCCGAAGGATTCCCAAAGATAATGCTCAGATAAGTCCCGAGAGCCGTCTAACCGCCCAAAACCGTGACCCGCAGGCCAAAACCGGAGCCCTGGGTCACCCGGTCGCAACCCGCTCGGGGTGACTGTAACAGGTATACCAATTGGCGGTGGCCCCGGTGAGGGTAGAGCTGAAGGCCCTGCAGAGAGTGCTATCATCCGCCCTCGCGATCGCCATCGCGGGGATGTAGCGCTGGAGGTGGATGTCTGGATCCGAGAGACCATCATAGGCATCCAGTTTGGGCTGGCGAAATTGTTCCGGGAGTGGAGCTTCCAAGATCCTTTGAGTGAAAGGCTGGGTCTAGAGGTGGTGTAGACCCAAACTGGCGGAGTAAGGTGCGTTGGCTCTTACCTCCCTCTCCTCCATTTGCTCAAGACGCCTGGCGAGCTCTGCGAGAGCAGCTGAGTGAGCGGGATTAGGATGGCTCTCTAGCTGTGGCAGAGCAGGGGAAAATTCTTGGTGGTTCTGTGACTGTTAGTTCACTCGAACCACCCCTGCGGAATCCAAGACTCCCCTGAGAGTTCCTGCCAGAGTGTCGCCCAGATTGTGGGCGACCGCCTCTATGATCGCCGTGAGGATTGCGGAATCAAGACCGGCCAGTGGGGAATTCTGAATGGTGGTGCTGTGTGGTTTGTTGAGAGGGTGACGCGCCGAGTTCGTACGGCGACGTCTACCCCTGTCGTGTGGATGACTTCCCTCAAGGGAGGGCCATTGTGGTTACCGTGTGAGGAGCTTTCTTTCGTCGAGTGGACCGATACTCCATTGTTAGCAGGGCAGTGGGTGGATTCCTCCTACCACGGCCATTCTGTCGGCTTGCACTTCTTGTTGTAGGCATGCCTGATCTTCGTGTGATTGATGATCCTTTCCCAAAAACGGCGCCAATCTGATAGCCTCGTTCCTTAACGGCTCGGGCTCTCAGATGCTTGAAAGGATGTTCGGGTGTTGAGAACGACGACCTGTAGCTTCGGAGTAATGTGCAAAGGGTAAAACAGAATACTCAAGAGCAGAAAGAGGAGTGGGGGTGTGTAGATAGGGTGTACCTTTCCCAAGTCGTCCTTTTATAGGAGATGTTGAGATGGCGGTTGTCCCATGATCCAGAGTAGTGGGGTGTTTCCCCCACGTTCTGGGTAGTGGAAGACCGGAGGGATGATGGAGAACGTAGGTAGGTCGTGGAGGTAACCGTTCCCAGCTTCCTTTCCTCGGTCTGTGACTTGTTGATAAGTACTGAGTGGCGAAGGCCAGGAGATGCGAAGGCTGTGCCTGGCGAAGCCAGTAGGTGCGAAGCTGCAAAGGCCTGGCGAAGCCAGTAGGCGCGAAACTCTCCTGATGATGCCTTCGCGAGATGCGATGGCATCGCGGTCCGTATCCTTGGTTGCTTATTGTGGATGACACGATGGGCGTTTGCTTGGGTAGTGTACCACGTTTCTTTTGGTACTAAAATTAATAAATGGTCGGAAGAAAAGAATTTGGTCAAAAATATCCCCTAAATAAATGGTGCATTTCTTTTGGCTCTAAATATGAATAAAATGTTATGGGTAATTAAATAAAACAATTCATCCAAAGTTTCCAAAAAGGGAAATGCACCAATTTTTCTGAGACATCCAGAAAAGGAATATGCATTATTTATTTAGGGACGGAAGGAGTAGTAAATAAAACGAACTTCTTTGGATGAAGAATGTGGCTAGTAGTTTTGCAAAGGTTTAGAAAGTAGATACCTCAGCAGGAATATCTAGACAGCAAAACGCTGCAGCAACTAGTATCACAGGCAACAATTTTCATAAGAAGTGATATTCCTTGTTTGTGCTCCATAGTTGTTGAGAAATCCAGAGATTTAGGGTGCGTTTAGATGAGGGAAATTTTCCCATTTTTCACTGAATTTTCGGAAAAATAGGAAAAAGAAAAAGGAAAGGTGTTTAGATGAACTTTTTTCAATTCTTATTTACTGGAAAACTAGGGATTTGTTGATTTTTTTTCAAACGGAGACGGAGGCTGAGATTGAGACGGATTTTGGTTGGGTGGGTGAGATGGATTTTGATTGGGACAGAGTTTCATAGAAATGGCTTCTGATTTTGGTTGGTTGGACAAAAGGGGATGGGGCTGGCTGCTGATTTGTTAAGGAAGTTGCTTTCAGTAATACTAATAGTTTGCTCTAGATGATGAAGAAGAAGTGAGTGCTTTACGTGGAAATGGCTGCTGATTTGTTGATTTCTTCTGGTCATCAACTTAAAGTGGCCTTTAAGTTGTTTCTGCTTTGGGTTGTCCTTAGAGTAGTGTGTTTAGTGTGCTTGGAATGTACCAGTGGTTTTATTCTATATGATTCTTTGCTGTGTATGATACCCTTTGGCAGTTTCCATCTAACATATTGTCACCACAATATTAATGTACCAGTTGTTTCTTATGCTGCAAGTACTAGCCATTTTTTAGCACTAGAGTGATAACACATCGATTTTTATATGTAATTATTGTAGATGACTACAAATACGAGGGATGGGGATGACAAAAAGGATTAACCAGATGTAAGCGAAGTTGTAATTTGTAAGCACATGTTCAGAATAACCATGTAATTTGTAAGCAACTTATACACAAACAGAATACACACAAACAGATTCACATGAAGCAACTTAAGTTAAGCAAGTTAAGTTACACAAACAGATTCACATGAAGCAACTTAAGTTAAGCAAGTTAAGTTAAGTTAGTGAACAAATATTACATTGGTGACAATCTTGCTTTATTAACAAATTGAACACTGCCCCAATCAAAACTATTTAACTATCAGTAGCAAAGGGAGGAATTAAGAAGTTCATAGTTTATACTCCCTCCGTCCGCAAAAGACTCCACCATTTGTTTTGACAGTTTCACAGTATTTAATCTATGATTTTTTTTACGAATGTTTAGACACCGAAAATTAAATATTTCATATGTGTATCATAATTTGAAATCTAAATTTTCTGAATATATTTTTTCTGAATTTTTTAAAACTATTTATCTTTGTTAAAATTTGAGTCAAACATTGAACCTTGAAACAACAAATTCAAATGATGGAGTCTTTTGCGGACGTAGGGAGTATATGAACATACCAAATTAAAAAAAAAATGCACTTTCTTAACTGTAAGTTGAACAAACTACAGTATTAGGTACTTTGATAGATTATTTCCCTAAGTCTTATCAGTAACCAACTCATTCACACAAACTATAGAGTTCTTTTGTGAACTTCTCTATCTACCATTTCTTTTTTTGTTAAGAAGCAAATACTGGATTCTTGCATATTTTCAACCAACTCATTCACTAGACTAAGAACTGGGAGAGGCTCATTGCATATACAGTAATGGTTTCTTCTTACCAAAGAACAAGGCCTTTATATAACTATCAGTAGCAAAAGAACAAGAAGTAAATGCCAATAATTTGTAAGCAACCATCTAGAAGGGGGAAAGAACATCATCATCGCAGGATTATTATGTTCATGAATAAATTCAGAATTCACCACACAAACAGATACACAGCGGCAGATTCAATAGAATTTCATAGCGGCAGTCAATAATTTGACGAATGTTGTAGCAATAATTGCAGCTTCATACCTTAATGAAATGCTCCCAAACGTCATCTGGTGCATCCACGGTGTTGGAATTTGCATTCCAAGTAACTCCAGTGTGTGCCAACAACTGTGAGAATTGAGCGAAGTCGATGATACTTCGCTTTCAACTTTTCAGCTCTGTAATTCACCCCAGTAGCAACAGACATTTCTTTGTTCATAGCTTCCCAATCACTTGGCTTATAAGAGGGAGCTTTTTGAGGATGATTGACTGTCCTCTCATGCAACATTTGAAGGAAAACAACTTCATTCTTATCAGGCCAATCCTTTTTTCATCCCTATCCTTCGTATTTGTAGCCATCTACAATAATTACATATAAAAATCGATGCGTTATCACTCTAGTGCTAAAAAATGGCTACTACTTGCAACAGAAGAAACAACTGGTACATTAATATTGTGGTGACAATATGTTAGATGGAAACTGCCAAAGGGTATCATACACAACAAAGAAGCATATAGAAGAAAACCACTGGTACATTACAAGCACACTAAACACACTACTCTAAGGACAACCCAAAGCAGAAACAACTTAAAGGCCACTTTAAGTTGATGACCAGAAGAAATATTTTCATGACCGCATCGATTATGCTTAAAGGCTAACCAACAAACAGTACTACTTCATTTTCCCTTTCACGTAAAACACTCACTTCTTCTTCTTCTTCTTCTTCATCTAGAGCTATTACTATTACTGAAAGCAACTTCCTTAACAAATCAGCAGCCAGCCCCATCCCCTTTTGTCCAACCAACCAAAATCAGCAGCCATTTTTATGAAACTCTGTCCCAATCAAAATCCATCTCACCCACCCAACCAAAATCCGTCTCAATCTCAGCCTCCGTCTTCGTTTTTAAAAAATAATCAACAAATCCCTAGTTCGAAGCTCAGTGATGACGAGATCGCTGAGAAATTGAGAGGAACCAAGCAGAGAGAGAGAGCTTACCAGGCAGAGAGATCGCTGGAGAAGGACACAATTTGCAATGATGCGAGCTTGCGAGCTGAGCGAATGAGGTGGGGAGGTCGGGATCGATAGTTCGTCGAGAGTCAAGAGCTTACCAGGATCGATAATTCTCTAACTAGGAACTTCGTAAATGAGTTCCTAGCTTTTAAGTAAATTGGGAAAATAATTTTCTAAATAAGAATTGAAAAAAGTTCATCTAAACACCTTTTCTTTTTCCTATTTTTCTGAAAATTCAGTGAAAAATAGGAAAATTTCCATCTAAACGCACCCTTAGTTTCCTGATCTGGCTTGAACTTGTTTTGGTCGTTTTGGTTGCCTGCTAATTTTTCCTCTCCTGCATGAGTTGTATGGCTTTATTCTCTACTTTTTTTAGGCTATCCTCAAACTTTGGTTCAGGTTTGTATTCTTTCCCTTTGGGTTTAATGATGTGAACCTATTCCCCCTAAAAAAACAAAACCATCCCAAGGTTCTTGTTTCACTATTCAAAATTATCAAGAGTATCAATTTTACTATCGAAAGGTTTGGGACTCAACTAGGCCAATTTTGCCACTGGAATATCAAATTTGTAGGAATTTTGCAACCATTTTGAAGATGCTGTTGAGAGGTAAAACAAGTTTTAATTTTTGAAACATGAGGGGAAATCTGTGATGATTTTAAAATATTTGAGAAATTCGTTCTTATAAGGTCATGCTCTCAACTAAAAACATTTAAGTTTAAAATTTGTATTGCCAATCTGATTTCTCTATCGACCTTTTTAATATTTTCAAATATCTCGCTCGAGAGTTAAATACAACATGGTTGTCCTTGCCTATTTCATGATTTCTGGCAAACCGGCTATGTTTGATTCAAGATTCTTATCCCAAACTCTTCAAAATTTTGAAAAGTATAAACTTTTCTTCCAAAATTTACATAAAAAACACAACCGTGATAAACTATTGAAGTCACAGTGGTAACATTTATAAAAAAACTTTAAATAAATTTTGGCAATGAAAACATTGTTGTTGTGTCGTGTCAGTAAAGTTCGCAAAAAAAACATACATGGTAAATTGTTCCGCAAACTTAATTTCAGTTGTAGGAATGATCCTTCTACGTCACCAAATTTATAGAATAACTATCCACTTTTATAAAGAACAATTAGGTATTTGACATATACAAAAAAAAAATCATGCCTAAAATGAGCACCAAGACTTCAAGATTCATGCCTAAATTCTCTCTTCTTCTCTAAACTTTTTTTTTTTTTGAAAACTTGAGGAAATGAAGACTACAAAACATAGAAATGCGCTTGAGACAACAGTAAATGGTTCATTCCAGCAGGAGGCAGAGCAAAGACATACCACAATTTAATCATGAATCGAACAGCCATGATTTGCTAGGAAGTCTTTGGAGTTCCCTTCAGACAAGCGAAATAGCTTCTGAAGTTCGGAAGTGTTAGCCAGTTGACCATGCCGAATAGCTTATAAACACTAACATAAGATAGAGAAAACGATTCATCAGATAAAAAGCAGAGGAAGTAATCTGCAAATTTTCCTTCTATATCCCATAGGATAGGGCCACTGCATTAAATGAAACCTGTGAGTTGCAAATCCTATCTTCTTTCACCGCAACATTCAGATTAATTTCAGTTATAATGTGTTTGGGCAATGTTAGCATATTTACAGCTATATTCTTGATGTTACACAGGTTCTAAAAATTAGATTACAAAATAAAATCAACAGTCTAACTACAATCTGTGCAGCACTATACGAAGTGCATGACTTTTTCCCACCATAACTGTGTCCTAGCGGCATAGATCTGGCTTCAAAATCACAAAACGTGAAGATGTTGGCTACACAATGGGTTAAACTTGAAGAGCAACTCAATCCTTTCGCTAGGCTCAATGTGATATGCAGATATAAGGATCTCACCATTTACCTCATACAACTTATTATAGTAGTTAAAATTTTTAATGACAACTAATTTTGAAAGCAAGGCAATCTTCTTCTTTCGCCATTCTGTGTACGGTTGCACCAATAGAAGATCCCATCAAGCCAAGTTACACTGTTAATTTCATCCTAATAGTGGTCCTCCACAATGGCATGCCTCTCCTTCTAATTTTCTTGACCAGGACTCCAGGTGTGGATTCATAAAATTCGAGCATGCAGAGCTTTTGAGCCTAGCTCAGGCTGCTATTTACCAAGCTTGACGAACTCAAGCCCAAGCTCGAGCGAGCAAATGGGACTGAGCTCGAGCTCAAGCTGAAGCTCGGGCCAGCCCGTTTACACCCCTAGACTCCGCAGTACACACCAACCGCTTATTATTCCTATCATCTGATTGATTAGATGTTAACCACGCCTTTCAGCTTATGCCATTTATTTTAAATTTAAATAAAAATAAATATTTGAGTCACAGCTATATCTTAATTTGTAGGTATTTAAAAAATTATATAATTTAACAATTCATGGACCAAAAAATGTATAATTCATCCTTTATTGACATCACTAAACAGCTAGAGGAACACTTTAAGTAAAGATGATGGAGTTTTCGAAAATAAAGGAAAATTTTGTGTGAATCAATTTGGGTGCAAAAATCACATCCTGTCAGCAGGTTTACTTCTATACAAAAACATATCCAAAAACCAGTTCCCTAAACTAGATCATTGACCTAATTAAATGCTGCTAGAGATACCTCTAAAATAGTTGCCATTTAAAAAAAAAATGCTGCTAGTAACTGACATCAGATATGGCAAATGAATAACGAAAGAGGTGTGAGACGAGAAAGAATCCAGCACTCATAAATATCCGAATTGCTAAAGAACATACAGACTATTTACATATCCTGCAGAAGCGCAATAGATTGAGAACTTGATCGGGAAAGAGAGTGGAGAAAAGATGCATAGAAGTACATACACAATTAACTTTCTATGGAGATGACGCATATTGCATAGACAGAGAAGATGAACTAGAATTGCAGGACAAAGTTTTAACCAAAAGTTTTCAAGGGAGGTGCCAACCAGTCCACATGGGAGTTTTGCATCCCAGTAAGTGCCAAACAGTCCATAATGGGGCGTTCAACCACAATATTTTGATCCTTATCCCCAAAATGTTGCCGACCTAAACTTAAAGCATAGCTTCTGAAGACCCTACTGAGGCTTGTATTCCCAATCCCAGATCCCAAAACGGAGTAGCAAGACGGACTGATGTAACTCATAAACAGCAGTCGGTCTTTCAAGCAATCATCTCTTTCTATCCAAGTACCATTGAATGAGTTAAACTTGAAAAACAACTCGATCCTTTCTGAAAGCTTAACTTGATATACCAACAAAAAGAACTCTCCATTCAACTCGAAGAACTTGGTACCATAAAAATCGTCAAAGCCAGTCAGTGATGGCAAAGCAATCTCCTTCCTTTCCCCATTGGAAGGGTTGAAGCTTTCCATGTGTGTACAGTTGCACCAATAGAAGATCCCATCAAGCCAAGTCACACTCCTAACTCCTTCCCAATACTGGTCCTTCACAATGACATGCCTCTCCTTCCAAACTTCTTGACCAGGACTCCACGTTCGGATTCTCAAATCCTTGCCGAGCCAAACTACCGCAAAGAAGACACACTCTGAACATGTGGGATCAGATCCTGAGAAGGTAATTGAGAAATTGAAAGTATCCTCATAATGTAGATCCGGTAAACTCATGGACCGAGCAGAGAAAGGATGAAACACAAACAGAGATTCCCAATTCGAAATTGAAACAACCAACCAACCCATTTTAGACTCTTTGATACTCGGCGTTACAAAGAAGCGATCATCAGAAAAAGGGGTATCGGGAGACAATAATTCAGGTTGGGACAGATCCAATTCGAGCTCTTGGGGTTTTAGCTCAATGAGGAAGCGATCAGCACAACTAGCAATCAATGAACGCTTGTAAGGTCTATGGTTACAGGGTTCATCAACGTTGCAGCAGATCTCGTAAAATTCGAAAGTAATCGATACTGACCTGCTAGTTACAGAGAAAACACCGTCATTGGCGAACTTCGCTACCCACGGCAGAGGGTGCGGCGTCACCGGAACTCTCCAATCCTTACAGACCGACGCAAGACTTAGCCGATCTCGGAAATGCTGGAGTTTCTCGGCGATTAGGTCGAGAATTCCGACCGGAAGACTAGACCAATCAGAACAACCTGTCGCCGATTCCTCTTCATGCTTCATTCCTCCGGAAATAGCAGGAGGAATTACTCTCTGGTTTCTGGGTCGCTGGTTCCCTTTCATGCTTCTGTCTATGATTCGTGTTTATGAGTTGCGAGTCACGTAAATTCGTCATCTAGGGACAGAAGCTACTTGTAACCATAGTTTAAAAAAATCGAACCTCTAAGCTCAGTTGTCAGTTCACCAACAATTTTTTCTAAATTGTTTTTTCTAATTTTCTCAATTTTAATATATTTAACAATTCTAAAAGGTCAAATTATGAATTATTATACTAAGCTTTCATGACTCGTTTGAGAATTACCGGGATTCTAACTCATCTTGACTCGTACACTAAATTATTGAAATTGTGCACTTAAGACCTTGACCAAATTTCTGTTTGTTGACCAAATTATATCTTATTACAAGAGACTCTAGGTGGCAAGGTTAGAAAAAAAAATTTGGAGTACTGCAATTTTAGAGAGACACGTAGGCGCTATGTAGGACCATATCAGTTTTTTTAATAACGTAGCCAATTTAACATATTTATGGTATATTTTGATAAGAAATTAATACAAATTAAATTACCGTTAATCAAAATTATAGTCAAATCACGTTGCACTCCAATAAGTAAGTAATTAATGCAATTTCAATCAATCACTACTCTAATTAATCCACGTTTTTCCAATTTTGTTCTCCACTCCTATATAGGCTTATACACTCCGTTTTGTTTTTTGATTCGTATACACTCTATTTAGTGTTCTATTAGGTGTGTGTGTGTGTATATATATATATATAGTAATTTCAAATTATCTCATTCACCGTCCCAATTAATTGCTACAATTAAAAACCCACCCAATCTCGATCACGAATGATAAGTTGATTTTTGTTATATTTATTTCTCCCATGCTTAAGATATTTTCATGAGTTTTGAGCTATAAAGACCCATTTTGAGTACCTTTAATATCTTAGAGCTTATTTGGACACAATTGATTAAATATGGATTTAATTGTTAATTTTACAAATATTCATGATTGTGTTATTTTCGGATTATGTACAGATTGGAGATCATTTGGAAGAAAAATCATATCTTGAGCTACAGACATCGGAATTGGATGATTCAAGATGCATTGGAACGCTAACATCCAGAGCTAAATTTCACATGAAGGACTCAAAACCCAGTTGTCAAGATATTGGGGTCGAATTACTCTTCAAAGTAGCGAGCTGCTGCTGTTGCAAGGGCTGAAGCAGTTCGAATTAAATATTGGGGGCTTAATTGAAAAGAAATGTAATGTTAGAGGCCTTGGATGGAGTTTGAACCGAAGTTATGCCCCAGCCTAATCTGAACGGTGCGTCCAGGCCTGTATTTCAGAATTGTTTTGCTGAGCAGGAGCCTCCAAGAAGGAAGCCTCGCGAAGCTGATTGAAGCACAACCGATTCAGACCAACTCACTTCACCAACTTCAAATTGAGTAGTGTGACTCTTAGAATTCCTAACCAATATGGCCAGCAATTGGAAATCAGTTCCAATCACGTTTTTCTTGTCAATTGATATTGGTCATTGCTAAGGAGGAAGCTCGTCTCCCTACCCATATTCGTTTTCAGTCAAGTTTGATGTTACAGTTCCAGCAATGAAGCCTCAGTGTTTTGGAAAAATTCATGGAGTAATTTTTACTGGGTTACAGTGGATGCTAAGCTTAGTAGCGTGCACAAAGTTGTTGAAGAAGTTCATGCCCGCAACATGTTTGATAAAATGTCTACAAAAGGAGTGGCTCAATTCAGATTTCCTACTCACGTGGAAGACTTCAGTAAGTAAGCATAGCCCAATTATGATTAGAAGACTCAAGAGAGGTTGCAGTGAGTCCGTTTATTTACCACATATGTGGAAAAACACATACCTAAATGTACTACTAATTAACTAACTCAACTAACTAATCTATTAAACTAAAAGACTAAAACACCCTTTGTAGAAATTTATTAAGAGGGTAAATTTGACATTTTTATGGTATGTGTTTTTCCACATATGTGGTAAATAGACACCCACGGTTACAGTTATTGAAAGTCCAAGACGACTCGGAGATGCGGACATCAATTCCAATTTAGTAAGGAGAGGACATCATGAGATAAAAGTTGCATTAACCTATCCAATCAAGTAAAACAAAGGTAAGCTTAGGAATTGCTTTCCTACTAAGATTAGGACTTGTAGTGCTATTTAAAAGAACGTTCCTGGAACACAAAAAAGAACCCCCTAACTTTTCAATTTTATTTTCTCTACTGCGTTTGCCTTAACCATGTTTGAGTAATATTTTTAGTTTAGTCTAGGGTAGATTTCTATCTCCAAACTCTTGGTTGTGAGAATTGATTTTGAGCTATAATTTTCTTTAATTTCCAAGTATCTATTCCTTCTTAGTACTTAATTATTGCAATTGATTTTCTAATTCTCGCTTTAATTGGTTCTGAAATTGTGATTATGCTTGAATCTTTTTAGCCGCTTGTGTGAAAGGATTCGTTTAGAAGCAAGTGGATTAATTGGAATTTCGTAAATTTCTTGTTAATTCACATGGAAGAAATAGAGCAAGTTAAATCATACTAGCTTCTCTAGGTGGTTGCTTGGAATAAACAATCCGATCATTGTTCTTCATACTAGTTCTAGGTTGATTAGAAATTGCTTCTCAATATCTAGTTGCTTGGGATTAAGGAATTAATTAGTCGCTTGTTCTGGTTAATTTATCAATGAATTATTTTGGGTTTTTTCTAGCTTTAGGAGGAATCCGGTTTATTTGCTTGAGTTAAAGAAATATTTGTTTCAATGAGCAATCATATGTTTGGAGTGGATAATCAACCCTAGGCTGAACGTTTTTAGTATTTGATTCATTTGTTTAATTTGTAGTTGATTTCTTTTAGCATTTGATTCAACAAAAACCCCCCGACCTTTTATTTTAGTTAATTGCTTAGAAACTTTAATTCAAAGATTTTCCTTGGGATTTGACCTGGTTTTCACCACTATACACAAACTAGTTTATTCCGAGTTGTTAGTGAGACCGAAAATATTTTGGGCGGTTTCGACGCCCGACCAGGGAGACACTCGAGGCTCGGGATGAACAATTTGATGGCGCCAATGGTATGCGGTATGTTATGACTCGGGATGATTATTGTGGTGATAACCAAGCAAGTACACATGACGGGATTATTTCGAGTTAAGCTAGCAAGCACATACGTCGGGGCTCGGGATGAACAATGAGGTGGCGCCAATGGTGTGTGGCTCGGGACTTATAATTAAACATGTGAAGCATGATTCGTGTGTGATATGATGTCCCGAGGGTTGTTTTCAGATTTCGTTCTGATCGGAGAAGCGGTTTGAAAGTTGCAATTTTCTGGTTGGACTAAATTGTAACTTTTGAAAGCATGGGGGCAAACATGTAAAAAGAGGAAAAATAGCACAACGATTGGAAAAAGACAAGAAAGAGGCGGCTAACATGGAGGAAAATGGGAATGAAAAATGAGGAAAATAAAAGAAAAGAAAATGTAAAAGGGAGGAAAAATGCCAAAAAGGCATTATTTCTTCTTCTTCTTCTTCTTCCTAAACCTTCCTTGCATCTTCTTGTGCATACTTTGTGTCAGGGGTGTGAGCAGAAACCTTGCAGAAGTGCTGCCGAAATCCGTTTCTGATTTCCTGCACGGAAACTCAACTTCAGCTGTGGTGAAAGGTAGGGGTATATTATTGATCAGGGTGAATAGTTACATCTGTTGTGCTATTCAGGTTTTGCTGGAAAAGTTTTGTGTGAAAGCCGTTTTTTCCTGTCTGAGCCCCATTTTTTGCGCCATTGTTGTGGGTCAATTCTGTGAATTCTAAATGTGTATTCTATATCTGTGGATCAATTGTGTACAGGGAGTGGACAGAAACGCAGCTGAAACTTGTACCGGGATGGCTGAACGAGAATTTCGATTCGGACTGGTGTGAAAGGTAAGGGTTCAACTTCTCTCGTTATACATTCTGGGTCGGATATCATGTATATCGGGGTTAGTTGAAGCGGGTTCCGGGTTGAGGACGGGTGTCCGGTGATCCCGGGGCCAGTTATTTGGTAAGGTACAAGTGTGCAGGTTCAAGGCCCGGGATGGTCTCGGAGACCTCGGGTTCTTCTTCGGTATTCTATATCTGTACTGGGTGCTGATATTCTGTATATACCTTGCGGTATACTCTGTTTATGACCCTACGACAGTTAGGGGATCGCGACCCCGGCTGGTACCATGCCTCTGTTAGCTTCGGCATCTGACCTCTTGGAGAGGGCTGTCGTTCTGTTTATATGCGCTCATGGGTCTCTAGCGGTTCTAACCGCGTCCTTCGGGACTCTGTTTATTAAATGTGTTTATATTTGTTTATATATATATATATATATATATATGTAGGTGTATGTAGTGCTCAAAAGCCATCCGACTTGTATTGGTTTTGGAACACTGACGTAATTATTTAATTAAAGAGGCATTGTTCAGATTATTATTGTTGTCTTTGTTTTTGCGTTAATAAAGAACAAAATAATAATACAACCTTGGAACATACGATGTTCCTAAATGACCCTAGTCAAGTGTTATAAAGAACAAAGGTTGATATAACACATGCGAGACTAGCATAAGGGTAGATTCACGTGGGACGTGGAATCTAACTTATGATTACATTAGTTGTAATGGTCCGACCCACTTGGTAGAACTTAAATAATCGTGACATGATTATTGTAAGTTCTACACATAAACCACAGTGCGTGTAGTCCTCTGACCTGAGAATATGAAGATCTTCTCGTAGTAAGCTGCATACTTTGATTCTATGTGCTATCCCTTCTTGACCGAAGGAGAGTGCTGGTTTTGAGTGTCTAGTGAATTACGGAACAAGACTGTCATATGTCGAGATGGGATTCATCACTCCCATATCACGGGAGTTTATTCTCCTTGGCCAGATTGAACGCGGTTCAATTAGAGAATATCATAAAAGGACATGACATGTGCATTAGTGTGGTTTGGTTGATAGGTAAAAGTTCCGTCGTGTTTTAAACGGATTCTATATTACTTGGGTAACAGTGATGTGTTGCTAGATACCGCTCACTGTCAATAATTATGTGTGAGACATCATAATTATTTCCAACGTAAGAAGAACCTACAGGGTCGCACGCTCAGTGAGTGAATTATGGAGTATTTTAGCAAGAGACAAAAGTTTGGTGACTTAAGTGTCAGCTTTGTAAAAGCTGGACACATAAGTAATATGAGAAATCATGGCTAGGGACTAAGGTTGTAATTAAGCCAATAGTTCGGCAAATTGAAACCCTAGCAGCCTAGCATGCTGCGCACAAATATATGTGCACTCCATCTGAATCAGGATGGTGACAGTTAATCAATTAATTTGTTCAGTTTGGAACTGAAAAATTATCAGAAAAATTCAGAAAACTCTCTGGGATTTTCTCTCCTGTCTCTGGTGATCTGTTCTTCAAGGAATTGTTGCTAGCACAACAGAAGGAAGAACAGAGACTCCGCAATTGCTCGCGCATGGATACCGTAGAGGATCTGTAGATTCAGGTCTGCCGGAAGAACGCAATTCAAGTGATTTTCTGGTAATCTCTTGAACAATAATTATACTGTTTCATATTGTACATGGATCCTGGAATGGTTTTTATTTTTCCGCTGCGTTATTTAATGCTACAAACCCTAACAGTGGTATCAGAACATCTTGTACAATCTAGTATAATTATATCTGCGTGCAATTAATTGTTTTTATATTGAAAAAGTGTCGCATGTTAATAATTGGAGAAAGATTAATTAAAATCGGATTTTGAATTAATTTTTCGTCTAATTATTCTGGGTAAATTTTGGCAAAAAATAAATCGGAAAACAAAAATATGTTACTGTTCACGTTTTTTTTGAATTCGGATGAACAGTACCCCCGCGGCTTCAACGCCACCGTCACGTCAATCCGGCTGTTGGAGCACTGTTTTAAAATTTTTTCGCCCAAGATAAATTTTAAAAATTACAGAAAGGTCCCTAAAAATTTATTTTTGCTCAAATTTGACCTAGAACTTTATGAAAGCATTAATTGAATATCAAACTTGTTGAATGGGTGTTTTAGCATGTTTGGATGATTCTTTGATGCATGGTACACGGTTATAGCCCTGAGATGAATGAATGTATTTTTGGTAAATACGACATACGCGTCGTGCCTCTTCTTATATTCTCATTGTAAAATTCTCTTCTCATCTACTCCCCTCTATGTAAAAGAGGTTTCTTAAATGTAATTTAATTGTAATGACAAACACTTGGACAAGAAGATTGGATCGAGAAGACGAAGGAAGAAAGGCGTGGACCCAAGAGACGCTAGCAAGGAAGAGACTAGTATAGGTCTTTTTCTATCTAGGTTTTATAGATCCCTTTGCTCGGGATACATCTAGATTGGGCTATAACTGTGGTACGATCTATTTTCAGTAATAGATGGCATGTTTAGGTTGATTGACGCATATCAAGCTCACGGTCTTCCATCGCGAGACACGTCGAATAGCTCGATCATCATGTGGTAGGTTCTGCCAAAGCGATGTGCCACACTTTAATCTTGATTAAAGGCGAGTTCTAGGTGATGGGTCAGGCTTGACCATTCCACCAACACGGTTGGCAGTTTGGAGACCGATTGAGTGGGAGTTAAGTATGTAGGTTTCACCAAAGCGAGGTGCTGCACTATCACGACCACCCCGCCCGATTGCGGAGGCGGAGCCGGCCGCGACGTTCGGAAGCGGAAGCTACGGCGGAAAGCGCGGTAACGGTACCACCGAAACCCGCTACGTGTAGTGGTCCCATGACCCGGCCCGCAATAACGGAATGGTCGTACTACGACCTGCAACCTACAGAACACATACATGGCAAGTATACAAAACCACTTAACAAACAAACATGCAGTTCATGGAATACTGTTCATCACTCATGACAACCAAATCACCGAAACCATTTCATATACATAACCAATATAGACAAGTCGGGGCTCCGCCCTCGACTCAGAAGACAGATACAGATTCATCACATATTCCAGAACATACGTCATATACAATATGATGATCTGATTAAACATGCATGCAACTACACCTACAGAGCCACCAAAGTAAACCCTAGAATACCTAGGTGCGGAATCAAGAAAACCTCTCGCCCAGAAGATTCCCGCACGAGGTACTGCTGCTGCTGCTAAAGCACAACCAAAGAGAGGAGAGTTAGTTAACCGTAAATCCATCAGAACTGAAATCAGATACGCCAACCAGAAACCTCTACCGAGACCACCCCTTAAACCCGAACAGAACAGAACGGAGGTTCCACAAGGGAACTATCAATACCTGAAACCAAAACAGAAAGCACCGCGGATCTCTAGTCCGCCGACTGCTTGTCAGACCGACCTGAAAGGTGGTAAACATATAAGGGGTGAGTCCTCGGGAGGACCCAGTAAGGGTTGAGGTAAGATACAGTTTGCACAAGTGCTGCCGAGCCGAACCTGCAAAACAGAACAAACACAAGCACACACACACACACACACACACACACACACACACACATATATATATATATATATATATACACACACATATGCTTGTATGCAAATGTCAGAGGTGAGCCGGAACCCATCGTACGCGGTCTAACCGCCAGAACGACCCAAAACGACAGCCCTCTCTAAGAGCTCAGAATATACTGTAAGCGAATGTAATGCGAAGCACGGTACCGGCTGGGGTCGCGATCCCCAAACTGTCGCAGGGTCACAGAAGTATATCGGCACCCCCAGTGCTGATATACATAGAATGTCGGCACCCTCCAGTGCGGACACAGAACAAAATGTCGGCACCCTCAGTGCGGACACAGAACAGAACCAAGGAGCACCCGTGGCCTCCAAGACCATCCGAGTCTCGTCACAGAACAAAACATATCATAATGCATATGCGAAACAGAACATAATATAAACAGAAGTATACCAAAAGGTATACACAGAATATCGGCTCCTAGTGCGGATATACAGAGCAGAACATAAACCCGTGGCCTCCAAGACCATCCGGGCCTTGAAACAGAACAAACGTGCATCTTACCATATGACGGGTCTCGGGATCACCGAACCACCGCCCTCACCCGGAACCCGCCTCAACTAAACCCGATATACATGCAAATACTCCCAGAATGCATAACGAGAGAAGTTGAGCCCTTACCTCAGAAAAGCTGCCCCGCAGTACAAATCCCGGGAAATCCCGGCTCCCGACCCGAAAAGTGAAAGCGTGCCTTTAACGGTCCCGCACAACTCCACCAACGCAGAAACACACAATTTTTGGAGCTCAACCTTGATGATTTCCAGCCAAGAAAATGAAGAACAAGGAGCTTGGAAGGTGGTGGTAATGGCGGCAACAAGGGAGAGAAAGAAGAAGGAAGAAGAAGACTTAACACTTGTTCATTTTCATAAAAGCCTTTCCTTTATATACCTCTTTTATTTCCATCTTTCACCACAAGTGGACAAGTGTCCTCTCCCTTCCTTTCAGCCGACTTCAGCCATCCTCTTTACCAAAAATATTGCTGACTTTAGGGTTAATTGCAACTTGGTACTCCAACTCTCCACATCTTTGCAATTTAGCCCCAAACGCAACTTCCTAACCCCAATTGAAACCAAAACTGAACACAACCCTCAAAATATCATAACACACCCAAATCCTGTTTCCTAAGTCCATTTGCAAATCCAGAGTGTCCTATCGTGCCCGCTGAACCCGCGCAAAACCCAACGTGCGCGTGTACTAACCCAAATCCAAATCCCGCCATGCAAAAATTTCACAAATATTACCATAAAATCCATCTTCAAATATAACATAACTCACACCGTCGCCGTCGGAAAATTTCCATCCCGAGCCCCGGGAGTCGTCCGGGACCGAACGTTCCACCCCAGAAATTATACTCCGTAAAAAGATCCGGGACGTTTCCACGATTCCAAATATGCAAACGGTTTCTCATTCCGAGGTCCCGGGAGCGCTACCGAGCCCGCTGTACGCCCCGAGACAAGTCCCGGCCCCGGAAAAATATTTTCGGCGAAAATGTCCGGGGGACCCACACGACCTCCAAACCCGAAGGATTCCCAAAAATAATACTCAGATTAGTCTCGGGAGCCATTTAACCGACCAAAAACATGACCCGCAGGCCAAAACCGGAGCCCCGGGTCACCCGGGTCACAACCCGCTCGGGGTGACCGTATGAGGGCTATTATCTTGAAGAAAATAGTGGGAGCCCTTTTAATCAAAAGTCCTTATTAAAGGAGAAATTAAATAATTGTGTTCTTACTTTTTCTGTATGTTTACTTGTTGTAGATAACCATGTTGCAAACCACACCCACTTTATCGTTACGACCTGCCCTCGAGAAGGAGAAGCTCAATGAGACTAACTTTCTCTTTTGGTTTTGTAATCTGAGAATTATCTTGATGCAAGAGAAGAAAGGTTATGTGCTCGAGGAGCCTCTGCCTAATGAGCCGGCGGCTACTACTCCCAAAGCGGAGAGTGATGCTATCTTGAAGCATCATGCTGACTCTGTTGAGGTCTCATGTCTCATGCTTATATCCATGGAGCCAACGCTGCAGAAGCAACATGAGGGAATGATTGCTTATGATATGATTGAGCATCTCAAGACTCTGTTTGGCAAGATACAAAGGCAAGAGAGGTTTGAGATATCCAGGGCGTTGTTTCAGTGTAAGTTGGCAGAAGGCTCTCCTGTTGTTCCTCATGTACTCAAGATGATTGGGTATATAGAGGGACTCCAAAAGTTAGATGTCGGTCTGCCAGCTGATCTGGCCACTGATTTGATCTTGCAGTCTCTCCCGGAGAGCTATAACCAGTTTGTTATGAACTATAATATGCATGATCTTCAGAAATCTCTTCCCGAGTTGCTTAAAATGTTGCGAACATCTGAGCACAATCTTCGTAGAGAAGGTTGTTATGGTTCTCCAGAACAACGGAGGGAAGGGAAGGTCCAGAAGGAATAGGAAGGGAAAGGGGTAAGGCTAAGGTAGCCAAAACCGCTATCCCAGCTCCTACTCAAACACTGAAACCATCTAGGGGGTTAGCAAGAAGGTGTAGAATTGCTTCCATTGCGGGAAATCGGGACATTGGAGGCGAGACTGCAAGCTCTGGATAGAGGAGACTGAGAAGGGCGCCACGGGCAACACTTTAGTATCCTTGTTATAGAGTTACATGTTGCTACTTCTACATCTTGGGTGTCAGACACTGGATGTGGATCTCACATTTGTTCAAATGTGCAGGATCTAAGGGAAAGTAGAACATTGGTAAAGGGAGAAGTGGATCTTCGAGTTGGCAACAGAGCACGGGTTGCTGCTGTAGCTGTCGGATCTTGCTTTATTACTTTATCCACTGGATTAGTTTTTGAACTTGAAAACTGTTATTATGTGCCTGTGATTTCCATAAATTTGGTTTCTGTTTCTTGTTTGGACAAGAAAGGTTTTTCATTCGTTATAAAGGACAATGTTTGTTCCATTTATTTGAATGAGATCCTATATGTTGACGCACATTTGAATAATGGTTTATATGTTCTAGACTTGCATAATCCAATCTATAACATCCAAGCTAAGAAGATCAAATCTAATGATTCAAACGAAACGTATCTTTGGCATTGTCGATTAGGCCACATAAACGAGAAAAGCATAGCCAAACTCCATGAAAGTGGGATGTTGGACTCATTTGATCTCGGATCATATGAGACTTGCGAAGCTTGTTTACTTGGCAAGATGGCAAGGGCACCATTCGCTGGACAAGAGAATACTTCAGTTCTTGAGAGGGAACATGAACAGGAATAACATAGTAATGTGGTTGCACAACCTGTTCAAATAACACAAGACCTGCGTAGAAGCGGTAGAGCCCGAAATCAGCCAGAGAGATACTACGGTTTCCTCGTGACTGATTCCGGTGATGTGACTATCATTGACGACGAGCCGACATCCTACCAAGAAGCTATGTCAAGCCCATATTCTGAGAAGTGGCTAGAGGCCATGAGATCTGAGATGGAATCCATGTCACAAAACCAAGTCTGAGACTTGGTCATTGCACCTAATGGGGCGAAGCCCATAGGTTGCAAGTGGGTCTATAAAAGGAAGACTGACATGGATGGTAATGTAATTACCTATAAGGGGCGACTCGTTGCAAAGGGTTTCAAACAAATTCATGGTATTGACTATGACGAAACCTTTTCGTCGGTTGCCATGCTTAAATCCATACAGATTCTTTTGGCTATAGTCGCATAACACAACTTTGAGGTTTGGCAGATGGATGTCAAAACTGCTTTCTTGAATGGAAAGCTACTTGAGGATGTGTATGTGACACAACCCGAGGGTTTTGTCGATCCTAAAAACGCTCATAAGGTATGCAAACTGTAGAGATCCATTTATGGATTAAAGCAGGCTTCCAAAAGCTGGAATCTACGTTTTGATGAAGCAATAAAGGAGTTTGGCTTTATCAAGAATGAAGATGAACCTTGTGTATACAAGAAGGTTAGTGGGAGCGCTATTATCATTCTGGTGTTGTATGTCGATGACATACTTCTGATCGGAAATGATATTCCTATACTTCAGTCTGTCAAGACGTGGTTAGGAAAATGCTTCTCGATGAAAGACTTAGGTGAAGCAACCTATGTGCTTGGCATAAAGATCCATAGAGATAGATCGAACAGGTTTCTTGGACTAAGTCAGAGTACACACCTACATAAAATTCTGAGGAGGTTTCATATACATGAATCCAAGAGGGGATTCTTGCCTATGACCCATGGCACGCCTCTTTCCAAGACGCACTGTCCACAGACACATGAGGAAAGGAAGCGAATGGATGGAATTCCGTATGCATCGACAATCGGATCTATCATGTATGCCATGTTATGTACTCGACCGGATGTATCGTATGCTTTGAGCATGACGAGTAGATTCCAGTCAGACCCAGGTGAGAAACACTGGGTGGCCGTTAAGAACATTCTTAAGTTCTTGAGAAGGACTAAGGATGTCTTCTTGGTCTATGGAGGCGAAGAAGAGCTTTGTGTAAAGGGTTACACAGATGCTAGCTTCCAAACTGACGTGGACGATTTCAGGTCGCAATTTGGATATGTGTTTTGCCTAAATGGTGGTGCTGTGAGTTGGAAGAGCTCAAAGCAGCAGACAGTCGCTGACTCTACAACAGTAGTAGAATATATTGCCGCCTCAGACGCTGCAAAGGAGGCTGTTTGGATCAGAAAGTTCATTTCAGAATCTGATGTGGTCCCTAGTGCTCAGGATCCGATCCAGCTCTATTGTGACAACAATGGAGCGATCGCACAAGCGAAGGAACCACGATCTCACCAGAGATCCAAGCATATCCTTCGGCATTATCACTTGATTAGAGAAATCTTGGAGCGAGGTGATGTATCCATACTGAGAGTAGACACGGATCGCAATGTGGCGGATCCGTTTATGAAGGCTCTGGCGCAACATAAGCATGAGGGCCACTCTAGGTCTATAGGTCTCAGACAGATGCTGGATTGGCTTTAGTGCAATTGGAAGTCTGTAGGTGTATGTAGTGCTCAAAAGCCATCTGACTTGTATTTTGTTGTCTCAAGTAGGCTACCAAGAGGGGGGGGAGAGAATTGGTTGGCCTCAAACTTTTCGTCTTACTGAAAACGTAATTACAGAACCGATCTCAACCTGTTGAGAAAAAACGATTTCCAGCAAAAACAAGAATGACACCAGAATTTATAGAGGTTCGGTCTGAGACCTACGTCCTCTGCTCAAGTCCACAACTTGAGAGTTCTTCCACTATACTTTAAAAAGGTTACACCAAGAAAATGTACAAATAGTTTTTCCCAAGGCTCAACTACAACCTACTATGGTTTTCCCAAAGGCTCACCTAAAAACCTAACACTCACCAAAATAGTTGTCCCAAGGCTCACTATTAACCTAACAAAACCCCTGTTTGGTTTTCCCGAGGCTCACCAAAAAAAAACCTGAAACACTTTGATTTTTACGAAAATCTAAACCCGTTGAGGTTTTAACGAAAACCTTCAAAAACAAATTTGAAACACAATTTTTCTCTCCCCAAAATATTCCAAAAAAGCTAGGACGAAGATGAAACTTGTTCTTCAGAAGATCAGTACTGGAGATCGTTGAAACTTGCTTGCTTATGATATGAGACCTTTTGCTTGTCAAGAGAGTGTTATTTCCGAAAGCTCTTGGTCTCAAATTAAATGGAGGTGGAGGAGCGTCTTCAGCAACGTCTTTCTTGTTGCAGATTCTGATTTCGAATTGAAGAATGCAGAGAGATCTCCTGAACATTAGGGAACAAAGATAATACAAGAGTTCTAATCAAACTCAAACTCTTAACAACCCTTAGCTGTAAACAAGTTTACACGAAATGGGCCTTACTCATTTTAGAACCCGAAATCTGCCAGCCCAATAACTGATAATACAAATAGGTAAAATATATTAAGTACACACCACACTTTTCTAAACTTTACACAAAAGACCCAAAACTTTGTGATCATCAAAATCCTTAAAACCAACAATCTCCCCCTTTTTGATGATGACAAAACTTTAGAGATTAAAAAGTGTGGAACACGAAGAAATTTTTACACCAAAAATATTTCAAAACTTTAATTAGCTCCCCCTGAGTAAAACAGCAATAAAAACTTTCAAATCTTTAACTAACTCCCCCTGAACAAAAACATTAAAGGCTCCCCCCGAGTAAAACAAGCAAACATAATAGCATCTCAGATCTCAACAGGCATCTCATTTAATCTTCCCTTATCTTCTCCCCCTTTTTGTCATAATCAAAAACAATAAGAAGATGATGCAACCATTTTTAAAGCACAGTAGGAAGACTTGAATCAGACAGCATCATGTGTGTACATTCCCAGAGACTTTGAACAGTAAAAAAAACAAACAGTTTTGATTGCTGAAAGAGAGATAGAAAGAAAGAGAGAAAAAGTAACAGCAAATTTGACTGGGGCGGTTCAAGAGTTGGGTGGTGACTGGGGAGGTGTAGTCCAGGATTCTTGGATATCAATGAGTGGTGAGCTCTCTGAAATGGGATCAGCTGAGTTGGAAACATGAGCTTCTGTGGTGGCAATTGCTGCAGTTATGTCAACAGGTTGATCTATTAGTTCAGCGTCTGGAGTGGAATTCTAAACAGGTTGAGACGCTTTTTCTGCATTGATCCTCTGCCGATTCTGCTGCCTTGCAATCTGGTACACTACCCAAGTAAATGCGTCCTTGCATCACATAAGAATTAGACAAGGATCAGCATTACCATTGCCCCCTCCGCACGATGGCATTCTCAAGTCTCGTATCTGCAGGTCTCGCCCTCGCGGTCTCACAGCTCGCCTTCGCGAGTCTCTGATGCCTATACTGGCCCCGCCAGACAAGGCCCCGCTAGACAGGGCCCTCGCCAGATCTCGCCTTCGCAGGTCTCGCCCTTGCCAGACCTCAAGTCTCGCCCCTGCTAGACAGGGCCCTCGCCCTCGCGGTCTCAAATCTCGCCTCCGCGGGTCTCGCCCTCGCGGTCTCACAGCTCACCTTCGCGAGGTCCCTTATGCCTATACTGGCCCCGCCAGACAAGGCCCTTGCACTCACGGTTTGTGCAACCCTTACTCTTACCTTTATTATTGGCTTCGCCCCATGCTGGCCTTCGCCATTTCATGCTCAACTAAGGAAGACCACTTGGTCATCTGACATCAAGCGACCAATAAGGAAGACGGTCAGCACAAGCCTAAGTGATCTTCACCAGATTCGCACGCTAGAGATATCCTCGACAAACAAATTGACAAAGGCGGTTTTTGACACACTCATCATCAGCCGCCTTACACACTTATCTCAAACAACCTGACACACTTTATTGAAAGGCTTCAACCGGGGGAGGCTCTGGCATCACCCTATAAATAGGGTGATGTCCACCTTAAACTGGGTAAGACACTACACGCCCCCCACTCCTCTCTTGCTACTCCTAAGTGTTCTCTTTATCTCTTGCAGACCACTTTGAACAGCAAGCTTGGAGTCCCCAAGAACACAACACCATCAACAGAATATCTGAGAGTCCGGACCTGCAAAGGAACGAGACTATCAGATTGGCGCCGTCTGTGGGAACGAAAGTTCTCATCAAAACCCATAAAGAAAACCACAAGAAACAAGCCATGCCAACTACCCGAAGCGCAAGTAGGCATAGCCGCCAGGGAAGGAGGAATCCACCCGTCACGGTCACCAACAACGACCCACCAATGGAAGCCTCCCCGAACAACGTCCGCCCACAACCAGGGGAACTCTCGGTTCATTCGACGGAGGAGAGCTCCTCCCACGTTAACCGCAACGTGCCTCAGGAGCGCACCACCCCACCAGCAAATCCTCCACCAACAGGCCTTGATCCGGCCGTCCTACAATCAATCACGGAGGCAGTTGCTCAGAACCTGCGCGAAACACTCGCTGGTACTCTCAGAGGAGTTTTGGATAGTGTGGGAACACTACGAACCAGTCAACCCGAACGCCCTGTCACCCCGCCTCAACAAGTAAGTCATCCCGACCCTCCTCCTTCGTCTGTACTTATAGCACTTACTAGACGGTTAGAAGAAATGGAGAAAAGGGAGGAGAGGGCTAGTGTCCATAACATCACCAGGATGGGTTTGGATCACCTCTGGACCCAGCCCTTCACTCAGCGGGAGCTAGACGCTTACGACGGTCTGTCAGACCCAGATATTCATTTACATCGTTACGTTTCCGCGATGGCCATCGCAAGGGCAGATGACAACACCCTCTATAGGGCTTTCAGCTCCACACTCACAGGGGCCGCGGCAAACTGGTATACCACCCTTCGCGAGAAGCGGTTTGATTCCTTTGAGGAACTTTCCTGCAATTTCTCCAATCACTTCGTGGTATCCAAGCCTCCCCCAAAACGGCAGGACACCTCCTGCAGATACGACAGAAGAAAGAAGAATCCCTCAGGGAATACATTCAACGATTTCAGACGGAATCCATCCAAGTCCCAAATCTGGGGGAGGAGGCCCGTCTGCTCGCAGCCATTCAGGGTCTCCGGTGGGACTCTCTTTTCTTTGTGGATGTACACACCAACCCTCCCTGCAACATGGAGCAGTTCCTGAACACGGCATCCCGGTTCATGAACACAGAAGAAGCCACTTGACCACTCGCCAAACCTTCAACCACGGAGACTATCACTGGCAACACAAGACCAAGTTAAGGATTGGCGAGACCCCGTCATCGCCGAGCTTCAGGCCACCGCCGCGAACCCCCAAACTCGCAAGCATGCCATACGATTTGTTCTCATTAATCAGCAACTATGGCATCGCGGATTTGCATCACCCCTCCAAACACTGCCTCAGCACTCTTGAGGGACATTCCGTCCTGGACACCCTTCACCAAGGCAGCGGCGGTGCCCACATAGGGGCGGAGGCACTTGCCCACAAGGCCCTCCGCCAAGAATACTACTGGCCCGCCCTAAAAGACGCCACCGCGCTGGTCAAAACATGCCACCAATACTGATCAACTCTTGCATTCAACGGCTGCCATCTACGGAGTCTCCAGCACTGACGAATCCAGTGCCATTCGCCCTATGGGGCCTTGGTCTCATTGGCCCAGTGCCGACCGCACCAGGTCAGTACCATTTGTGTGTTGTCACGGTTGACTACTTCTCTAAATGGGTCGAGGTAGAACCCTTGGTCTCCATTACCTCCGCCAAAATCATCAAGTTTCTCTGGAAGAGCCTCGTTTGCTGGTAAGGCAGCCACCGCGCCATCATTGCAGATAATGGAACTCAGTTCACCAGCCATAACGTCCAAACAATGGGCCCAGGAT
The DNA here is from genome assembly GCA_024586325.1 of Stellera chamaejasme. NCBI lineage: Eukaryota > Viridiplantae > Streptophyta > Magnoliopsida > Malvales > Thymelaeaceae > Stellera > Stellera chamaejasme. Next base: position 48,751,819 of record CM044981.1, on the reverse strand, counting down.
AACAATGTCCACATGCTTTTCGCCCCAGTGGCGCACCCCCAGTCCAATGGCCAAATAGAGGTCACCAACCGAACCCTCAAAGAGGGCCTCAAGAAGAGCCTCGCGGGGGAGAAAGGGCGTTGGGTGGATGAACTCCCAAGCGTCTTATGGGATTACCGCATAACCCGCACCCCAACGGGCGAGACACCTTTCTCCCTTATTTACGGCGCAGACGCGCTTCTACCTATTGAGGCAGATCTCCCCACGATCCGCATCATCAACTTCACTGACCGTGTAAGTCCTAAGCTCCATATTTTAGTTCCAATATAATATTGGTGTATCTTCTCTTCTCTTACAGCATTACACGGCAACACAATTGCCTTCCCAATCGCCCTGTACCTAATCGGTCAGACTGGCCACTCACCGCCAATGGTCTTTGAGGGTCTCGTCTCTACGAACCCCAAATGACCTTCAACTCGGTCGCGCCAATGGTCTTTGAGGGTCTCGTCTCTACGAACCCCAACTGACCTTCAACTCGGTCGCGCCAATGGTCTTTAAGGGTCTCGTCTCTACGAACCCCAACTGACCTTTAACTCGGTCGCCCCAATGGTCTTTGAGGGTCTCGTCTCTACGAATTCCAACTGACCTTCAACTCGGTCGCGCCAATGGTCTTTGAGGGTCTCGTCTCTACGAACCCCAACTGACCTTCAACTCGGACACCTTCAACACAGGTAGTTGCGGGTCTCGTCTCTACGAACCCCAGCTGACCTTCAACTCGCCTCGTCCCAAGGGTAATCCCCTTGCGGTACGAAAGGGTAATCCCCTTTTGGCTTCTTCAGGAAGGTCCTTGTGTAAGCCGCCCCCGCGCGCCTCACCGGACCTTCCGCTCGGACACCTTCAACACAGGTAGTTGCGGGTCTCGTCTCTACGAACCCCAGCTGACCTTCAACTCGCCTCGTCCCAAGGGTAATCCCCTTGCGGTACGAAAGGGTAATCCCCTTTTGGCTTCTTCAAGAAGGTCCCTGTGTAAACCGCCCCCACGCGCCTCACCGGACCTTCCGCACGGATAACCTCAACACAGGTAGTTGTGGGTCTCGTCTCTACGAACTCCAGCTGACCCTCAACTCGCCTCGTCCCAAGGGTAATCCCCTTGCGGTACGAAAGGGTAATCCCCTTTTGGCTCCTTCAGGAAGGTCCATGCGTAAAGACGCCCTCGCGCACCTTACCAGACCTACCGCGCGGGCACCCCAAAATAGGTAGTTACCGGTCTCGCTACGAACCCCAACTAAACCTCAACTTGCCCCGCCGCATGCTCCTTTGACTTCGCGGTTGCGAACTTATAGACCGCCCCCACGCGCCTCACCGGACCTTCCGCACGGACAACTTCAACACAGGTAGTTGCGGGTCTCGTCTCTACGAACTCCAGCTGACCCTCAACTCGCCTCGTTCCAAGGGTAATCCCCTTGCGGTACAAAAGGGTAATCCCCTTTTGGCTCCTTCAGGAAGGTCCCTGTGTAAAGACGCCCTCGCGCACCTCACCAGACCTACCGCGCGGGCACCCCAAAACAGGTAGTTACGGGTCTCGCTACGAACCCCAACTAAACCTCAACTTTCCCCGCCGCATGCTCCTTTGACTTCGCGGTTGCGAACTTATAGACCATAAAGGTAAATTGAGCATTTTTACTATTCTGCAACTTGTACACATCGTGTGGTCTCTACAGGTATCCTTGCATCCATCAGATTCTTGGTACACTACCCAAGGGCTTTCCCCTTGTGGCCTCGCCAGGAAGGTCTCTGGGTGCGCCGCCTCGGCCAGCCCCAGCAAACCTTCCGGATGGGAAAATCCCACCCATGGTCTCTTTTGAGGGCATCGCCGTCGCAAAACTGATCTTCAGCTTGTCTCAACAAGTGATCTCTGTGGCTTCGCCGTCGCAAACCCCAGCAAACCCCTCGCCATGAATGGGACTTAGCCTACGGTTGTTAACCTAGCTAACGTTCCCTACAAGACTATCGCAAGATAAAAGCAAAGCTACAAATAAAGAAGCACACGGGGTATCAGATCATGAAAAGGTCATCGCGCTCCGCGCAAACTCAGTCCTCTGGCTACACACGGAGTACAGGACCCTGCCCATACTCTGCTCTCAGGAGGAGGCATCTTGGTACACTACCCAAGTAAATGCGTCCTCGCATCACATCAGAATTAGACAAGGATCAGCATTACCATCACCCCCTCCCCACGATGGCATTCTCAAGTCTCGTATCCGCAGGTCTCGCCCTCGCGGTCTCACAGCTCACCTTCGCGAGTCTCTGATGCCTACACTGGCCCAGCCAGACGAGGCCCCGCTAGACAGGGCCCTCGCCAAATCTCGCCTTCGCAGGTTTCGCCCTTGCCAGACCTCAAGTCTTTCCCCCGCCAGACAGGGCCCTCGCCCTCACGGTCTCAAATCTCGCCTCTGCGGGTCTTGCCCTCGCGGTCTCACAGCTCGCCTTCGCGAGGTCCCTTATGCCTATACTGGCCCCGCCAGACAAGGCCCTTGCACTCACGGTTTGTGAAACCCTTACTCTTACCTTTATTGGCTTCACCCCATGCTGGCCTTCGCCCCATGCTGGCCTTCGCCATTTCATGCTCAACTAAGGAAGACCACTTGGTCATCTGACATCAAGCGACCAATAATAAAGACGGTCAGCACAAGCCTGAGTGATCTTCACCAGATTCGCACGACAGATATCCTTTGACAAACAAATTGACAAAGGCGGTAAACTGACACACTCATCATCAGCCACCTTACACACTTATCTCAAACAGACTGACACACTTTATTGAAAGGCTTCAACTGGGGGAGGCTCTGGCATCACCCTATAAATAGGGTGATGTCCACCTTAAACTGGGTAAGACACTACGCCCCCCCACTCCTCTCTTGCTACTCCAAGTGTTCTCTTTATCTCTTGCAGACCACTTTGAACAACAAGCTTGGAGTCCCCAAGAACACAACACCATCAATAGAATATCTGAGAGTCCGGACCTGCAAAGGAACGAGACTATCACAATCCTTATACCGTTGTTTTCTCTTAGCTTTGCCAATGCCAGTTCATATTTACTTTGAATCCTTATCCACTTGCCACCTTCATCTTCTTTGAAACCACTTTTCTTGACAGTGGCACGTATAAGATACGTAGATCTCTCCCAGTCCTCCATCTCTTTATCTGTTCCAGCTACCTTATGCTACTCAAGCATGTCACTGATCAGGGAAGCATATGGCATGTGCTCCCTATGTCTTCCTTCAACAGAAAGTCCGAGAAGTTGGACTATCATTCTTCCAAAATCTATGTCCATGCCATGCACCATCTTATACATCAAACACAAGTCACCCCATGTAACCAACTAGGTTCCTTCCTTTGGAAATAGAATAGCAGCTATAATCTAGTGTAAGACTCGATGACTGAGCTGAGTAAATAGCATGCTCGTGAACTGGTAGGGAAGAGCATCGAAAGGTATTCCTTGATCACCAAAGAAATATAGAAAAGCTGCATTTCTTAAATCCAAGTGTCACGCACCTCACTAACAGAATCCAAGACTCCTATAGCAGCCGAAAACTATGCCTGCGAAATTTCAATATTCTGTCTTTCGACCTTGGACACTATACTTAACTCATTAGCAGCTATTTTCATGGTTGAGAGGAATTCAGAAACAAGATGCTTATATCCTTTCGCAGATGATTTAAGAAACGACATTAGTCCGTAGAGATCTAGCCATGCTCCTACTTTACTGACGCCAAATGATTCAAGAAGATCCCTAGTTATGTAGGAGTGCCTCAAGAATTTGGAAAATCTTGGATTTACCTCAACAATTCGAAGTGGTGCTGATGGTTTGGCCACCGATTTCCTTGTTATCTTTGTGAATTTCTTCTTGGCTGTTGCAACAAAGGACACAACCTTCCTTTTCTTCAGGGGTTGCTTTTGAGGAGCGGAGGATGAAGTTTTTGGTCCGACGCTTCTCAACCCGTTTCCTCGGGTTCGGATCCTTCTAGTCATGGGTGCAAATTCTTCTAGTTTCCTCTTCTTCAGGCTACCCAGAAATTGTGCTAAGGTTACCTCGAATCCATCATCCTCATCTGAGGAGATACTCATAACTGGCGAAGACGGAGAGGTGTACACTGGTGTTGCAATGGGGCTGAATTCTAGTGCTTCAATGGATCTCAGGGGTAGATCTAGGGTTTTACCAAACCCAGTTGCCAACTGAGCTAGATCTTGAGCGGCTTGGGCTAGAAGTTCTTGATCTTCCAAGGGCACGACCTCTGTGCTTCTGACATTCTTGTCAGTGCTAACCAGGTTGACATCGGCATGGCTGTCAGATGCAATACTTCTTTCGCGGGCCTGAATTCGAAAGTCCCCTTCGCTGCACGAACTGCTTGAATCGTCAGGGTAATCGACCAAGGGTAAATGGGGTTTCGGTTCTTCTGTTCTAGGGTTTGAAGAGACAGTGGACGACATGTTTTCTCGACTTTTGGGTTTGAGAGTAAGGTCAGAAGGATTGGAAACTGAGATGATACAGTTTACCTACAGACCCATTTAAAAAAATATAACTCTTTTAAAGCTTTAAAGAAAACTCTCCTCCTTTCTCACCATCCGACTTTTTCATAAAGAAAAAAATATTTATTTTTGAAAAATGCATATGGGAATATTTATGTACACAGTTAATATAAGATATTTATGTTTTGAAATTATGAAATTATTTTTCATATTGCTTAACATTTTCCTTTTGACAGACACTCAACAGGTTGACAGGAATCATAACTGACCTTTACCTTGGATTGCTCATGCCCAATTCTCATCTGATGTAGATGAATCTTTCCTCACAGAGTGGTTTCGTAAATATGTCTGCTAGCTGGTGATTTGTATCAACAAACTCAAGTAGAACATTTTCATTAGCAACATGTTCTCTAATAAAGTGATACCTCACCTCAATATGTTTAGCTCTAGAGTGATGAACAGGGTTTTTAGCTAAACAAACCGCACTAGTATTGTCACACTTAATGGAAACTTTTCTAAAATTGAAACCAAAATCCTTCAATTATTGAACCATCCACAAAATTTGAGCTACACAGCTTCCTGCAGCTATGTACTCAGCTTCTGCAGTTGATAAAACAACTGAGTTTTGTTTCTTTGAAAACCAAGAAACTAGAAAACTTCCCAAGAATTGACAAGTACCACTTGTAGATTTTCTATCTACTTTACTACCTGCAAAATCTGCATCTGTAAAACCATGAAGTTCAAATACTGTATCTTTTGAATACCACAAACCAAGAGTTGGTGTATCAACTAAATACCTAAAAATTCTTTTGATGCAATGCAAGTGTGATTCTTTTGGATTAGACTGAAATCTAGCACATAGACATACACTAAAAAGAATATCAGGTCTACTTGCAGTAAGATAGAGTAAAGAGCCAATCATGCTTCTAAATAGTTTCTGCTCAACCTGTTTACCATTTGAGTCTTCATCCAATTTTACAGTTGCACTCATAGGTATGGGGCTGGGTTTTTCTGTACTATAGCCAAACTTCTTCAAGATATCTTTTATGTACTTGGCTTGTCTTATGAAGATCCCTTCCTTTGATTGCTTTATTTGAAGTCCAAGGAAGTAGCTGAGTTCTCCCATCATACTCATCTCAAATTCTCCCTGCATTAACTTTGAGAAACCCTTGCACAAGGATTGATTAGTTGCACCAAAGATTACGTCATCAACATAAATTTGTACAAGCAACATATCCTTTTCAGAAGACTTAATGAATAGGGTGTTGTCAACCTTTCCTCTTGTAAAACCATGATCAACTAAGAAGGTGCTCAACCTTTCATACCAAGCTCTAGGAGCTTGCTTTAAACCATAAAGAGCCTTTTTCAATCTAAAGACATGGTTAGGAAAAAAAATACTCATTCTGGTTCGGTGTCTAGCGCTCTGCTAGGGTTCCGTCTAGCGCTCTGCTAGGGTTTGTTTTCTTCCTTGTGAAGAAGGTCAGTTCGTTCCTCTGTTGGTGCGTGCTTTCTCGGGTTTCTTCAACTTCTACCTCATGGATGCACTACAAGATTCCTGGCAAAGACTAACCCTCACGGATGCAGAACAAGAGACTGTGGAAGATGAGTTCGAAACAGCGGAGGACAAGATTTCTCCACGTTTATAACTTCTTGGAAAACTTAATTCAATTCGGCCTTTCAACAGTCAGGCCCTCGTCAATACCCTTAGGGGAATCTGGAAACCGATCAAGAAACTTGATATAGATATTATTGACACCAATCACTTCCTCTTTAAATTCCAAGGAAGAGGTGATGCTAATCGAGTCCTAGACGGACGACCGTGGTTTTTTGACAAGCATGTGTTTCTGTTAGAGGAGATTGGGGAGTCCGAAAACCTAAGGAAACGAACTCTGAACACCACACCTTTCTGGCTACGGCTATACGACCTACCTATTTCAGCGTGGAAGGAGAACGTGGTCCGCAAGTTAGCTAGCAGGGCGGGGAAGGTTAACCAAATCTGTTATAGTGAATCAGGTGATGTGGGAGGGAGATACGCAAGGGTTCGAATAGAACTACCAACTGACAAGCCACTGGTCAGGGGAGTTCCTTTCAAATCTGCGCATCAAGAACCAACCATTATTGTGTTTAAGTATGAAAGACTTCAACACTTTTGTTTCCGCTGCGGTTTATTAGGTCATATTGACAAGGACTGTGACCAACCCGAGGAGACTGATATGCACCAGCAATATGGGGCATATATGAGGGCTTCTCCCACTACAAATCGAACGAGAAGAATGGCAAGGGATGACAACAACAACAGTGGGAGGAATTCTGGTGTGGATGGTTCTGTTGGGAAGGGGTTGCAGCAAGAAGGAGGGAGCAGACCGGAGTCTACCCATTCTCAACAACCTGTGATAGTTGGAAAAAGCGTCGTCTGCAGGCAACTACAGATGACAATGTCGGATGAAGTCGATTCAGGGACTCCTAAGAGTCAAGCCAATGGCGAGACAACCAACAGAAGAAAGGAAAGAGTGTGTAACATGCAAGACATAGGAACCATGAGCAGTATAGAACAAAGAGCGGTTACTGAGAAGAATACAACAGTACCTCATGATGATGAGGACCTTGCCTCCATCCCAAGGCAAAATGAGGGACACCAAAGTCCCTGTCACGATCAAAAGAGTTACACAAGAGGCAAGTCGGGACGTACCTGGAGACGACAAGTCAAGAATAGGTGTGGACTTAAGGATAAGAAGCTAGGACATACACCGGGCTCCAAAAGGGGTGAGTATGAAGACATGGAAATGGAAGATGTGTCTGCTACTAAAAAATCCCGGCAGTTGGAACTGAACCAAGGTGAGACTACAGATATTGGTATAACGGCGGCACCTGTTGAACAGGGCCGCCGATCACAATGATATGCCTATTTCAGAACTGCTATGGGTTGAGGGCACCACAGGCAGTTCGTAATCTCAAAGCCCTCACCCGACAGATTAATCCGCAAATGGTGTTTCTCAGTGAAACACATTTATCTGTTAGGGATATGGAGCGGGTGAAGATACAGCTTGGCTTCAAAAATATGTTTGTGGTTCCAAGTTCAGGTGACTCGGGGCGTTCGGGGGGTCTGGCTTTTCTTTGGAACAATGATATTACAGCAGCTTTGGGGAGTTTTTCAAAGTACCATATTGACATGACAGTGCTCTGGTTAGACACGAATAAACAATTCCGTATTACAGGCTTCTATGGTGACCCGGTTGTTCAGCAAAGATGCCATGGTTGGGAGACTCTCAAAGTCTTAAAGACAAGATCTCCTTTGCCGTGGGTGTGTGCAGGTGATTTCAATGAGATATTGTACAATTTTGAGAAGTGGGGTGGAGCAAATAGAAATGAACAACAAATGTTGGAGTTTAGGGACGTCCTTGAGTATTGCGGCCTTGAGGACTTGGGATATCAAGGACCAGACTTCACTTGGGCTGGTACGCGTGCAGGCAGCTCTAGAGTCAGATGTAGACTTGATCGGGTAGTGGCCACTAACCTGTGGCGAGACCTCTTCCCAACGTCCTTGGTGTGGGTTCAACAGGGCACTCTTTCTGACCATTGTGCTCTCATTCTACATTGCGAAACGGAGTCTATGATCAGCAGTGGTGAAGATCGGCCTTTCCGTTTTGAGAGTATGTGGTTAAGACATCAAGAGCTTTCAGCGGAAGTAAGCAAACTGTGGGGGACTGTAGCTGCAACAGGAAACACAACTGTGTTTCAAAGAACAAAAAATCTGCAGGAAGGGCTTCGTCAGTGGAACAAATCTGTCTTCGGCTTCATTGGCACTAAAAGAAAGAAACTTGATCGCAAACTTCAACAAATAGCGAGGTCAAGACCTACGAATCAAAGTTATGACAAAATGCGGACACTGAAAAATGACATTGCGGAATTGGATGTGAGGAAGGAAATCATGTGGAAACAAAGATCCCGGTTAGATTGGCTTCATGAGGGGGACAATAATACAAAGTTTTTCCACTCCTATGCAACTACCAGGAAGCGCCATAATAAGATTGAAAACTCCAGGATAAGGACGGCTTATGGGTGGATGGTAAGGAGGACATAGCAAATGTGGTTCACAAGTATTTCAATACCCTGTTTACCTTCACCAACCCTCCCACGGTTGACGCCATCTCTTGCCTGGTTGAGCCCAAAGTCACGGAGGATATCCAACACCTCCTAACAGCAGAGTACTCTCCAGCGGAAATCCACAAGGCCTTAAAGGACATGCATCCAACGAAGGCACCTGGGCCTGATGGCTTAACGGCACAATTCTACCAGAAATTCTGGCCTCAGGTTAGTAATGATGTCATTAACTTCTGCCTTAATGTTTTAAATGGGGGTGCTAGTGTGCAGGAGGCAAATTTTACCTACATTGTGCTTATTCCAAAAGTGACAAAGGCCGACAACATGAAACAATTTCGGCCAATCAGCTTATGCAATGTTCTGTACAAAATAGTGGCTAAGACGATAAGCAACCGCCTGAAGAAAATCCTTCCACATATTATATCTGCTGAACAGAGTGCTTTTGTGGCTGGACGGCTGATTACGGACAACGCCCTCATTGCTTATGAATTACTTAACACTATCAAAAACAAGAGGTCGGGAAGAGAGGGGCATTGCGCTATTAAGCTGGATATGTCAAAGGCTTATGACAGGATTGAGTGGAACTTTGTTACAAAAATGCTGCACAGGCTTGGTTTCCCCCAAAAGCTTATCAATACCATCCAAGACTGTATTTCCACTGTCAGATACGCCCCACTCATTAACGGTTTGCCTTCTACTGAGATTGTGCCTAACCGCGGTCTTCGCCAAGGGGACCCTCTTTCCCCCTATTTATTTATCATCTGCGCTGAAGGTCTATCCAGGGCTTTCCAAAAAGCGATTTATGATCGAAGAATTTCTGGGGCAGTGGCGAGTAATGGGGGACCCTGTATTTCCCATCTCTTCTTTGCTGATGACTCCCTCCTGTTCTGCGCTGCTAATGAGACAGAGCCTGACAGTATTTTGGACATCCTACACAACTACGAAATTGCTCCAGGTCAGTGTGTCAATCTTGATAAAACAGGACTCTTTTTTTCGCCAAGCACCTCTGAGGAGGTAAGAAGGAACATTATGGAAAAGTTTGGAGTAAATGAGGCAAAAAATATGGAAAAATACTTGGGCTTACCTGCTATTGTCGGAAGAAGCAAAAGGAAGGCTTTCGACTTTTTGATCAACAAAGTGGAAAAAGCTATCACTGGCTGGAACTACAAACTGCTGTCCAAAGGTGGGAAAGAAGTTTTGCTAAAGGCAGTAGCGCAAGCTATTCCAACCTATGCCATGTCGGTCTTTCTCATTACTCCTGGCCTATGTGGGAACATAGAGAAAAAGATGAACAGATATTAGTGGTCACACAACCGAGCTGGCACGGGGATCTTCTGGACTAAATGGAGTGAACTGTGCAAGGACAAGGACAGGGGAGGACTTGGGTTCAGAAGATTATATGACTTCAATCGAGCTATGTTGGCAAAACAGGGTTGGAGACTACTTACCAATCCTGACTCGCTATGCACACAAGTCTTGAAGCACAAGTATTATCGTAACTCAGATTTCTTCCATGCCAAGAAGGGGAACAACTCCTCGCTGACCTGGAAGAGCATCCTTGAAGGGCGCTCCATCCTCAGCCAAGGCGTACGCTGGCGGGTGGGCAGTGGTGCATCTATCCGAGCATGGCTTGATCCTTTGCTCCCAGGAGCGACGCCCCTTAGGCCTTTTGGGCCAATGCCGCAGGACGGTGAGCACTTGAGAGTGTCGGATTTGATTGATACTAGCCGGGGCGATTGGAAGGTTGAGCAACTAGACCGGATTTTTATCCCGGCAGATATGGCCAGAATTACGACCATCCGTCTAGATTCAACTGATTCGGATGACATGCTAATGTGGCAATATGATTCTCATTGCGGATACACGGTCAAAAGTGGGTATCATCTTTCACAACACATGGAAGATGGTGAAGCCACCAATCCCGAAAGGAAAATATGGATGAAAATCTGAGGGTCGCAGGTGTTAAAGAAAACAAAAATCTTTGTTTGGCTGCTTTTCCGACGATGCCTACCCGTGAGAGCGGAATTAGCCAGGAGACATATTGAGGAGGAGTACCCCTGCCCTCTTTGCGGACAGGAGCCCGAGACAGAAGTTCATGTTCTCTTTCATTGTGAACGAGTTATGGAGGTTTGGAGGCGGCGCGGTTTGCGTGAAGTGGCGGAAGACTCTCCGAATCAGTTGGAGGCTTGGTTTCATTACTTGGACAATCTAAAGCCTCCAGGAGGATGGGAACATGTCTTCATCATAGCCTGGACAATATGGTACTATCGGAACCGCAAGGTACATGATAACTTGGATTTCAATGTTCATGATGTTTTGTGGCAGGTAGAGAGAGCGTTGAATGAAATAAAGGTGGCGAAGAGCCCAATCCTTGCCAGAAACGGAATACGTTGGGAACCACCACCGCCCAACTGGACCAAGATGAACACGGATGCGGCCATGGATGGACTTGGGCGTATTGGTGTGGGGGCGATTTTGAGAGACAACACAGGGAAGGTCATTGCGGCCCTCTCCTTGCCCAACCATAGCCCTCACGATAGTTTCTATGCTGAGAGCTTCTCAATTCTTGAAGGTTTGAGAAGAATTGGCCGGTTCAACAAATCTCAAATCATTATTGAGACAGATGCAAATCAGGTTGCGGGAACCATTCTTGCAGGCAAAGAAATCCGCTCGGATGCAGATTTTCACATACAGGCAATCCGACATGCTCTGGCGGACTTTAAGGCTTGGCAGGTTCTACATTACTTCCGTGAGGCAAACCAGGCAGCCCATCATTTAGCCAAACAGGCTTTGAGGAGCCAACAAGCGGCAATTTGGATTGGATGCAATCCACCGATCATCACGGATTTCTTAAGAATTGACGGATTTTGTATCTGAACTTTGACGTGTCTCTCTCGCCTCTTACCTCTCTCAGTTCTCTCTCTCTCTCTTTTTGCCCCCACTGGGCCCTCGGGGTTTCTACCTGGTATCTTCCCCGTTGTTCTTTTAGGCATTAGCGAATCCAGGCCTAGGTAGCTTTCTTCTCTTTGCATGTCTGACTTTAAAAAGAGGGTTGACCGTCGTTCTCGGGATTCCCAAATGGGGATCCCCTTATAAAAAAAAAGACATGGTTAGGAAAGTGAGGGTCCTAAAAACCTGGAGGTTGTTCTACATAAACCTCCTCTTTTATAAACCCGTTTAGAAAAGCACTTTTCACATCCATTTGAAATAGTTGAATGTTCATAAAACATGCAAATGCACAAAGCATTCTTATTGCTTCAAGTCTAGCTACAGGAGCATATGTTTCATCATAGTCTATTCCTTCCTCCTGTGAGTAGCCTTTGGCAACTAATCTTGCTTTGTTTCTAGTGACAACACCATTTTCATCAAGTTTGTTTCTAAAGACCCGTTTAGCACTAACTATGGAATGGTCTTTTGGTCTTGGTACCAATATCCATACCTCATTCCTTTTAAACTGATTCAGTTCTTCTTGCATAGCGTTTATCCAGTTTTCATCTTGTAATGCCTCATCAATGGATTTGGGTTCTACAAGAGAAACAAAAGCATGAAACGCACAAAAATTCTTTAATGTTGAACGAGTCATTACCCCTTGGGTTATATCACCCAGAATGTTCTCCTGAGGGTGACTTGCTTTATGCTTGAATTTCCACTCCTGAGGTAAAACTTGAGAAGTCTGAACAGCAACTGAGTCTTGTTCTTCTGGCATCGTCTCAACAGGTTGAGACATATCTTCCACATTGTTTTCTGCTTGAGTTTCAACTGGGTCATTGACCTTCTGATTTGTGTTATCTTGATCTTTAGGAACATCATCTTCTTCTCTGACAACAATGTCAGTTTCATCAAAAACAACATGTATTGATTCCTCTACCTTTAAGGTCCTTTTATTGAATATTCTAAAGGCTTTACTTTTTAGAGAATAACCAAGAAAGATTGCCTTTTATTGAATATTCAGAACAAAGCATTTGCATCCAAAGGTATGAAAATGAGAAATATTAGGCTTCTTACCTTTCCAAAGCTCATAAGGGGTTTTGTTTAGGATGGGCCTAATCAAAACTCTATTGAGTATATAGCATGATGTGCTTGCAGCTTCTGCCCAAAAGTATTTAGGAAGAGAGTAATCATTGAGCATGGTTCTTACCATTTCCTCGATGGTGCGATTTTTCCTTTCTACAACACCATTTTGTTCAGGTGTCCTTGCACAAGAGAAGTTATGAGAGATACCAAGTGAAATACAGAATGATTCCATTTCAGAATTAACAAATTCTCCACCATTGTCACTTCTTATGGCAACTACTTTCTTACCTTGCTCATTTTGTACTTTCTTGACAAAGTTGACAAAGTTTTCACATGTTTCACTTTTCTTAGCAAGGAAAAATGTCCAGGTATATCTTCAATTATCATCAACAATAACAAAGCAGAAATGTTTACCTCCAAGACTAGTTGTAGAGATAGGACCAAAAAATCCATATGTAGAAGTTCTAGGATTCCTGCAGTTGTTACAACCTGTTTAGACTTGAACGAAGTTCTAGGATTCCTCTAAGTCTTTCTTCAGTAGCTTTGCAATTGTGTACATACTCGCATGACCTAGTCTTTTATGCCAAAGCCAACTTTCATCCTTGTTAGAAGCAATGAGACATTTTACATTGAATGAGAATAAATCATCTAAATCAAATGTGTAGACATTTCCACATCTTTTACTAATGAATTTAACACTGTTGGACAATTTGTCAATCACATGGCATTGATCAAATTTAAATGTGACATAGTAACCGCTATCACATAGTTGACTAATGCTTAAAAAATTGTGTTTTAGTCCTTCAACAAGTAAGACATTGTTTATAGCAGATGATCCAATCTTACCAACCTTCCAATACAAAGTATTTGTCCTTTGCTATTGTCGCCAAAGGATACTGTTCCTCCTTTCCTTGGAGTAAAACTGAAAAACTTACTTTTGTCCCCGGTCATGTGTCTTGAGCATCCGCTGTCCAAGTACCATGTGTGTTTCTTCAAGACCTCAGATTCAGCTGTAGCCATCAGGCACGTCTCAACAGGTTGACAGATCTGGAACTTACAGTCAACAGGTTGACAGCTCTGGAATGTGCAGCTTTCTTCAGCATCTGTAAGACATATGTGTGCCTCTTCCTCTTCATTTGAGGATGAATCCTCTGTATTTGAACAACTATCACTCCAAGATCCCATTCCTTTCAATCCAGGCTTTCTTTTCTTGAAAGTTCTCTTCTTGTCAGAATTTCCTCTTTGTTTCTTTGAGCTACTCTCATTTGCTGGGCAGTCAAACTGCATGTGTCCTCCTCCACTGCAGTTGTAAAAAAATGGGGGTCTGAAGGGGCTGCTCTTTTTGTCCTTCATTTTTTGATATCTCCCTTTATACTTGAGCAATTTCTTGATTTTTCTTGCTATCATTGCCGCTTCATCACCAGTTTCTTCCTCATCTGAGGAACTTTCTTCTGATTCTTTTGCCTTCAAAGCAATTGATTTGTTCTTCCTGTTCATCTTTTCATCTTCTCTATCCTTCATTTCATATGTCATTAATTTTTCAAATAATTCATCAACACTAATAGTTTTGATACTACCTCCTTCACTTATTGCTTCCACGGTACTTCTCCATGTTGGTGGTAAACTCCATAGAATTTTCCTGACCAACTCTTCACTTTTATAAATCTTACCATATTGTCGAAGGGGTGTGATTATTTCATTGAATCTTCTGTGCATGTCAGCAATGGTTTCCTTTGGATCCATGGCTTTCATAAGCTTTAACCAACATGAACATCTTGGTGTCTTTGACTTGATCCGTTCCTTCGTAGGTTACTAGAAGCTTATTCCATATCTCATGTGCACTATCACAAGCAGAAAAATGTTAAAAGCATCAGGAGTTAAAGCACAAAGAATCACATTTACCGCTTTAGCATTTAAGGTACATAGTTTATCATCCTTTGGAGTGTAATCCTTGAGAAGTTTTGGTTCAACTATTCCATCATCAGTAGTGATGGTTGGAATGTGAGGCCCTGCTTTAATGATTCTCCAAAGATGATGATCTTGCGCTTGAATGTGATTTTGCATTCTTGTCTTCCACCAATTGAAATTTGTTGAATCAAATAGTGGTGGTCTAGACGGGTTGTATCATTCAAGGATCATGCTTGGAACTGATGCCATTTGATCTTTGGATCTGAAACCGTGAGGTTTTTTCACAGATCACCGTGCTCTGATACCAATTGTTGTCCCAAGTAGGCTACCAAGAGGGGGGGGTGAATTGGTTGGCCTCAAAAACTTTTCATCTTACTAAAAACGTAATTACAGAACCGATCTCAACCCGTTGAGAAAAAATGATTTCCAGCAAAAACAAGAATGAAACCAGAATTTATAGAGGTTTGGTTTGAGACCTACGTCCTCTCCTCAAGTTCACAACTTGAGAGTTCTTCCACTATACTTTAAAAAGGTTACACCAAGAAAAAGTACAAATAGTTTTTCCCAAGGCTCAACTACAACCTACTATGGTTTTCTCAAAGGCTCACCTAAAAACCTAACACTCACCAAAATAGTTGTCCCAAGGCTCACTATTAACCTAACAAAACCCCTGTTTGGTTTTCCCGAGGCTCACCAAAACAAAACATTAAACACTTTGATTTTTACGAAAATCTAAACCCGTTGAGGTTTTAACGAAAACCTTCAAAAACAAATTTGAAACACAATTTTTCTCTCCCCAAAATATTCCAGAAAAGCTAGGACGAAGATGAAACTTGTTCTTCAGAAGATCAGTACTGGAGATCGTTGAAACTTGCTTGCTTATGATATGAGACCTTTTGCTTGTCAAGAGAGTGTTATTTCTGAAAGCTCTTGGTCTCAATTTAAATGGAGGTGGAGGAGCGTCTTCAGCAACGTCTTTCTTGTTGCAGATTCTGATTTCGAATTGAAGAATGCAGAGAGAGAGCTCCTGAACATTAGGGAACAAAGATAATACAAGAGTTCTAATCAAACTCAAACTCTTAACAACCCTTAGCTGTAAACAAGTTTACACGAAATGGGCCTTACTCATTTTAGAACCCGAAATCTGCCAGCCCAATAACTGATAATACAAATAGGTAAAATATATTAAGTACACACCACACTTTTCTAAACTTTACACAAAAGACCCAAAACTTTGTGATCATCAAAATCCTTAAAACCAACATATTGGTTTTGGAACACTGACATAATTATTTAATTAAAGAGGCATTGTTCAGATTATTGTTGTTGTCTTTGTTTTTCCGTTAATAAAGAACAAAATAATAATACAACCTTGGAACATACGATATTCCTAAATGACCCTAGTCAAGTGTTATAAAGAACAAAGGTTGATATAACACATGCGAGACTAGCATAAGGGTAGATTCACGTGGGACGTGGAATCTAACTTATGATTACATAAGTAGTTGTAATGGTCTGACCCACTTGGTAGAACTTAAATAATCGTGACATGATTATTGTAAGTTCTACACATAAACCACAATGCGTGTAGTCCTCTGACCGAAGAATATGAAGATCTTCTCGTAGTGAGATGCGTACTTTGATTCTATGTGCTATCCCCCTTCTTGACCGAAGGAGAGTGCTGGTTTTGTGACATGATTAGGTGTAATGACGATGTCCCAGACTTAGTTTTGTGACATGGATTCCATCTCAGATCTCATGGCCTCTACCCACTTCTCAGAATCTAGTCCTGACATAGCTTCCTGGTAGGATGTCGGCTCATCATCAATGACAGCCAAATCACCGGAATCAGTCACGAGGAAACCGTAGTATCTCTCTGCCTGATTTCGGGCTCTACCGCTTCTATGCAGGTCTTGTGTTATTTGAACAGGTTGTGTAACCACATTACTATGTGATTCCTGTTCATGTTCCCTCTAAAGAACTGAAGTATTCTCTTGTTCTCGGATTTCTTCGAGTTCTATGCCTCTCCCACTGTTTCCTATGGAAATGAAATTCCTCTCAAGGAAAACGCCAGTACGTGCCACAAACACTTTCTGGTCAACAGGGTCATAGAAATAGTATCCCTTAGTCTTACTAGGGTACCCAACAAAACTCGAGCTTATATGTGATCAACTTCTTCACATAAGCCTCGCAGCCCCGGACTCTCAAAAACGACAAGCTGGGCCTCTTCCCACGCCATAACTCATATGGTGTCATTTGTACCGTCTTGGATGGAACTCAGTTAAGTGTAAACGCTGCCGTTTCAAGAGCATAGCCCCAGAAGGACATTGGAAGATCAGCGTGACCCATCATAGACCGGACCATATCCATTAAGGTCCGATTCCTCCTCTCGGACACACCATTTAACTGAGGTGTTCCAGGTGGAGTGAGTTGTGACACAATGCCACAATCTCTCAGATGGTCAAGAAACTCTTGGGTCAAGTACTCACCACCTCGATCCGATCGAAGTTTCTTGATACTCTTTCCAAGTTGATTCTGTACTTCATTCTGAAATTCTTTGAACTTTTCAAAAGTCTCAGACTTGTGCGTCATCAGGTATACATAACCATACCTACTAAAATCATCAGTAAAGGTAATGAAGTACATAAAGCCTCCTCTAGCCTGAGTGCTCAGTGGCCCACACACATCGCTATAAATAAGCTCTAGCTCCTCAGTGGCCCTTTCGCTGTTTCCAGCAAATGGTGCCCTTGCCATCTTGCCAAGTAAACAAGCTTCGCAAGTCTCATATGATCCGAGATCAAATGAGTCCAACATCCCACTTTCATGGAGTTTGGGTATGCGTTTCTCATTTATGTGGTCTAATCGACAATGCCAAAGATACGTTTCGTTTGAATCATTAGATTTGATCTTCTTAGCTTGGATGGTATAGATTGGATTATGCAAGTCTAGAACATATAAACCATTATTCAAATGTGCATCAACATATAGGATCTCATTCAAATAAACGGAACAAACATTGTCCTTTATAACGAATGAAAAACCTTTATTGTCCAAACAAGAAACAGAAATCAAATTTCTGGAAATCACAGGCACATAATAACAGTTTTCAAGTTCCAAAACTAATCTAGTGGGTAAAGTAATAAAGCAAGATCCGATAGCTACAACAGCAACCTGTGCTCCGTTGCCAACTCGAAGATCCACTTCTCCCTTTACCAATGTTCTACTTTCCCTTAGATCCTGCACATTTGAACAAATGTGAGATCCACATCCAGTGTCTAACACCCAAGATGTAGAAGTAGCAACATGTAACTCTATAACAAGGATACCTGAAGTGTTGCCCGTGGCGCCCTTCTCGGCCCTTCTTAGTCTCCTCTATCCAGAGCTTGTAGTCTCGCCTCCAATCTCCCGGTTTCGCGTAATGCAAGAAATTCTGCACCTTCTTGCTAACCCCCAGATGGTTTCTGTGTTTGAGTAGGAGCTGGGATAGCGGTTTTAGCTACCTTAGCCTTACCCTTTCCCTTCCTATTCCTTCTGGACCTTCCCTTCCCTCCGTTGTTCTGGACAACCATAACAACCTTCTCTCTACGAAGATTGTGCTCAGATGTTCGCAACATATTGAGCAACTCGGGAAGAGACATCAGAAGATCATGCAAATTATAGTTCATAACAAACTGGTTATAGCTCTCCTAGAGAGACTGCAAGATCAAATCAGTGGCCAGATCAGCTGGCAGACCGACATCTAACTTCTGGAGTCCCTCTATATACCCAATTATCTTTAGTACATGAGGAACAACAGGAGAGCCTTCTGCCAACTTACACTGAAACAACGCCCTGGATATCTCAAACCTCTCTTGCCTTGCCATCTTGCCAAACAGAGTCTTGAGATGCTCAATCATATCATAAGCACTCATTCCCTCATGTTGCTTCTATAGCGTTCGCTCCATGGATATAAGCATGAGACATGAGACCTCAACAGAGTCAGCACGATGCTTCAAGATAGCATCACGCTCCGCTCTGGGAGTAGTAGCCGCCGGTTCATCAGGCAGGGGATCCTCGAGCACATAACCTTTCTTCTCTTGCGTCAAGGTAATTCTCAGATTACGAAACTAAGATAGAAAGTTAGTCTCATTGAGCTTCTCCTTCTCGAGGGCAGGTCGTAACAATAAAGTGGGTGTGGTTTACGACACGGTTATCTACAACAAGTAAACATACAGAAAAAGTAAGAACACAATTATTTAATCAATTATTTAATTTCTCTTTTAATAAGGACTTTTGATTAAAAGGGTTCCCACTATTTTCTTCAAGATAATAGCCCTCACTATCACCTCGGAATGTCTGAGGGAATAGACATTCTTAGCGGGACATGATCCATGAGTTCCCCATTCAACTCAAACCTGCTTTGGCTAGTGTTTGAATAACAGTAACTTTAGGTAGGCTACCTTGCCAATTACACCGTGTGCAATTTTTGTATCATTGAGTGGAGTTACAGTGCAACACCTCGCTTTGGCGAAACCTACTCACTTAACTCCCACTCAATCGGTCTCCAAACTGGCTACCATGTTGGTGGAATGGTCAAGCCCGACCCATCACCTAGAACTCGCCTTTAATCAATATTAAAGTGTGGCACCTCACTTTGGCGGAACCTACCACACGACGATCGAGCTATTCGACGTGTCTCGCGATAGAAGACCATGAGCTTGATATGCATTGAGGGATTTTAATTGGTCTCACCAGTTTTAAATTTCTCCGGTTGATTAAACATGCATCACTCAACCTAAACATGCCATCTATTACTGAAAATAGATCGTACCACGGTTATGGCCCAATCTAGATGTATCCCGAGCAAAGGGATCCATAAAACCTTGAAAGAAAAAGACCTATACTAGTCTCTTCCTTGCTAGCGTCTCTTGGGTCCACGCCTTTCTTCCTTCGTCTTCTCGATCCAATCTTCTTGTCCAAGTGTTTGTCATTACAATTAAATTACATTTAAGAAACCTCTTTTACATAGAGGGGAGTAAATGAGAAGAGAATTTTACAATGAGAATATAAGAAGAGGCACGATGAGCAGGTCGTATTTACCAAAAATACATCCATTCATCCCAGGGCTATAATCGTGTACCATGCATCACAGAATCATCCAAACATGCTAAATATTTTAAATTTATCACGGGCGAAAAGTTTTTAAAACAGCACTCCGAGACCATTTTAAATATTACCAGAAAATTCTATGAACTTTTCTTAAGTTTCGAAATTAATTTCGGGCGAAACTGTGTTAAATAGGGTCGCCGGAATTAATTTCAAGTTTAAAACAAAGTTCTGGGCTAATTTGCATAATTTTTAAAATTCAGGGACAAGGAGTCGCATTTGCACCGGTTCAGCCTGGTTTAGTGGAACTAGCTGGTCAGACTTGCGAACCGGGCCAGGCTGGTGGGACTGGCAGCGGTCCCAGCTCGTTGGCCCAGCCCAGCGGGTTGCCTGGCTCAGCTATGGTTTCAGCCCCAGCCGCCAGCGTAGCCCGTTTTCAGCCGTCCATCGTCGCCGCCGCGTACCCGACCTCCGATGACGTCGCCACTGGATGCGTCTCGCTGCCGATTAGCCATCCATGCTACTTCCGCCGCCATCCAACAGCCGGATTGCCGTGACGGTTGCGTCGAAGCCGTGGGGGTACTGTTCATCCGAATTGTACCTTACCTCAGCCCTTACTGGGTCCTCCCGAGGACTCACCCCTTCTGTTTACCACCTTTCAGGTCTACCTGACAAGCAGCCAGCGGACTAGAGTTCCGTGGTGCTTTCTGTACTGTGATCAGGTATCTGCAGTTCCGACATGGAACTTCTGTTAAGTTATAGGGGTAGTCTCGGTAGAGGTTATAGTCTACTTTCTGATTTATGGATTTCTACGTTTGATAGGCATTGGTGTGTAGGTGCGAGGACTTGAAGATGCTGCTGATGTTCTGATTCAACTCCTACAGGGGTGGAGTTCTGATTCAACTCCTACGGGGGTGGTGTGCTGATGGGGTTAGCTACCCCGAGCTGGTACCAGACTCATGTGTCTGTGGTAGTTCATTACGTGGCTGGGCCAGAATGGACTATCGTTTCAGAGCATGTCTGTTTGTTATACTAACAATTTTGCTTATGTGCATTGCATATGTTTGATTTGCATTGGTTGAGCATATGTTGGTTATCTGCTGCGCGTTGGTATTTTCTTTGTCTTTGTCTTTGTTTTGCATGTTTTTATACGTAAAGAGAAACCGTGCCTATCCCCAAGCCCTTACTAAGTTCTCAAAAGAGGACTTACCCCCTTTATGTTTACCATTTCAGGAGTACCTGACCAACAACCCGTAGAGTGAGTCTGGGATGTGTTGTCTGATTCTGTTTCAGGTACCCTTCTGTTCTGTCTGATTTTCTATCTGTAAAGGGTAGTCTCTTTGAATAACTATAGTCTTGGATCTGATATTTCAAATTGGAATCTGTATCTGAAATCTGAATCTGAATCTGTATCTGAATCTGGGATATGATATCTGAAATCTGTATCTTTATCTGAGTCTGAATCTATAGTCTGTTTTCTGACTTATGGATTTATGCTAAGGATAGCATATGAGTTTTATCACAGTTAACTTACTTCTCTCTTCTGTTTGTGTGTTAGCAGCAGCAGCGGTACTTGCGGGGATCTTCTGATCTCGGAGTTTCTCCTAGATCCCGCACTTAGGTATTCTAAGGTTTTCCTTGGTCGGCTCTGTAGGTGTATATGCATGCATGTCATCTGTTTGATCATGCTATGTATCCTAGATACATTCTGTTTGTGTATATATGTTCTGGATACTCTGTAGGACCGGGGACTCGCCCATGACAGTGGAAGGCGGGACCCGGGATGTGATCATACTCTGATGTGTTAGACACATTCTGTATCTGTGTGTTTCTGAGAAGTTATGTATGATGTTATCCATGAACTGTATGTTCGGTGATGGTGGAGTGCTCGCCTATTTCAGTGGGGCGGGGCTTGCCATGGATAGTTAGGGTTTATACTGTATACTTGCCATGTTTGGGAATTGTAGGTTGCGGGTCGAAACACGACCGAAGGTTATAAGCGCATAACTCTGTCCGCATACTCCGTGAGCAAAGTGTTGTCAAGCACCGGGCCTTTGAGAACGAGACTTTGCGGGCCAGGTCATGGGACCACCACACTCAGCGTGTCTCGATTTGACCGACTGCTTCCGTTTCCGCCGTAGCTTCCGCTTTCACCATCGCGGGACGGCCCTGCCTCCGCAACCGGGCGCGGGCGCACCCGTGACAGATCATGCTATGTATCTGAGATACATTCTACTACTGCATGACCAGGGACTCGCCCATGTTAGTGGAGTGCGGGACCCGTGATGTGATCATGTTGTGATGGGCCAGACATATTCTGTATCGGTGTGATTCTGTTGAGTATATGTTTGATGATGATTGAGTACTCGCCTATTTTAGTGGGACGGGGCTCACCATGGATTGTTAGGGTTTATACTGTATACTTACCATGTATGAAATTTGCTGGTTAAGGGTCGAAAAACGACCGAAAAATATGAGGGCATAACTCTGTCTGCATACTCCGTGAGCGAAGTGTTCTCAGACACCGGGCCTTCAAGAATGAGACTTTGCGTGCCGGGTCACGGGACCACCACACTCAGCGGGTCTCGGATGGACCGACCGCTTCCGTTTCCACAGCTCCCATAGCTTCCGCTTCCGCCGCCACGGGGCGACCCCGCCTCCGCAACCGGGCGCGGGTGCCCGTGTCAAGTTGGTATCAGAGCAGGTCGGGTTTGACCGCATCAGTCACCCGAGAGGGTGGAGTATGACCAGTCCCGGGGTGGACTTCTGAGGCAAGTATACCAGTCCAGGAGTGGACTTATGGGGCAGGAACAGTTAGTTCATGGATGAACTTCTGCGGGGGATGACTTTATGGGGCGAAGCTGCTGTTCCATGTTCTGTTCCAGGGTGGTTCTGTACCGAGTCTGTTGAATATATGTATGATGATGATTGAGTACTCGCCCATTTCAGTGAGGGCGGGGCTCGTCTCGATGTTATCCATGAACTGCATGTTTGGTGATGGTAGAGTGCTCGTCTATTTCAGTGGGGCGGGGCTCACTATGTATAGTTAGGGTTTATACTGTATACTTGCCATGAATGAAATTTGCAGGTTGTGGGTTGAAAATGACCGAAAATATGAGCGCATGACTCTGTCTGCATACTCCGTGAGCAAAGTGTTCTCAGGCACTGGTCCTTCGAAAACGAGACTTTACGGGCTGGGTCACGGGACCACCACACTCAGCGAGTCTCGGTTGGACCGACCGCTTCTGTTTCCGCATCTCTCGCAGCTTCCGCTTCCGCCGCCACGGTGCGACCCCTCCTCCGCAACCAGGCGCGGGTGCCCGTGTCAAGTTGGTATCAGAGCAGGTCGGGTTTGACCGCATCGGTCACCCGAGAGGGCGGAGTATGACCAGTCCCGGGGTAGACATCTGAGGCAAGTATACCAGTCCAGGAGTGGACTTCTAGGGCAGGAATAGTTAGTTCATGGATGAACTTCTGCGGGGGATGACTTTGTGGGACGAAGCTGCTGTTCCAGGGCGGTTCTGTACGGAGTCTGGCCACCTCCTTTTTTGAACCACTTTGGAATGTGCTATGGAGCAGTGGGTGGTCCTTCAAGGGATTTTGTCAAGGTCAAGCTTCAGTGTTGTGGTAGCATTTCTGGGACGTTTAGGGTACTCCGGATAGATTTGAGAATTCTGAACATCGGGGCGCGTAGTGATGCGCGGGTCAGATTCAGCTTGGGTGCGGGCTTCTGACATAATCCGGGTACCTTTATGTTTTGTTTGGTTGATCTTATGATGTGATTTTGTGATATGATTATGATATGATTCTGTGATTTAGTATCCAACATATGTGGTGATTATGTGATTCTGAAAAGAATCTCTGCATCATACGTTGCATTGCACTACAGAGCTTTAGAATACTGCTGCTAGCTTTTGTAGGAAGAGAGTTAACTGTTCTGTATACTTTGTTTTATGGGTTGGACTATTTTCAGGAAATGGTTAAAATGCGTAGACAATGTGATCAGTTGCCGGAGGGTAGGGACCGGGATCCTACGCCTCCGAGAGTTAGAAGACGGGTTCAGCATAATCCAGGGTTTGAACAACCACAGTCATCACCACCGAACCTCCAGCAACCGTAGGGACCCCCTCCCGATTTGGTACAGGTATTGGGATAGGTTCAGCTGTTACTGAGTACCTTACTGCCAGCGCAGGTTCAGGGACTGCAGCAAGTACAGGGAGAATCGATTATACCGCAGTAGGGGTATTCTGACCAGGGGATGAACAGTGAGACTCAGACCACTTAACACCGCACTATTGGACCGAGGCATCCGACAGGATCGAGCTGAGTCCCGAACTCATCGAGGAGACCACAGCGAAGATCAGGACCATACAGGGGCGGATGAAAACCGCGAATGACCGCACCACCTTACATATGCACAAATGTCGCAGAGATCTGGAGTCCGAAGTTGGAGACAGGAGTGGCTCAAGGTAGCACCTATCCGGGGAACTGTCAGATTCGGTAGACGGGGCAAGCTGGCCACGAGGTATATCGGTCCCTACGAGATTCTGGAGCGAGTCGGCAATAGGGGTGAGCATTATTTGACCGAAACCGAAAAACCGAAAAACTGAAAAACCGAAAAACCGAAAAACCGAATTAATTCGGTTTATTCGGTTATGTTTTTCGGTTCGGTTTCGGTCGAAACCGAAATTATACTAAACAATTTTGGTTCAGTTTCGGTTTCATGAGCCGATTTATTCGGTTAACCGAAAACCGAATTTTATGTTTTTTTCTTTGGTCTATTTATGTTTTATATAACTATTTTTATGGTAGTTTAAGACTTTATTTAGCTATTTAAGACTTGATTCGATTACATGAATGAATTGTTGTAATTGAAATTCAATTTGTTTGATTTTGTTAGGTGAAACCGAAACAAAGTAGAATTAAAGGGATACTTCAACCAGTTCGGTTTAAAACCGAACCGAACAGTAGAAATTCAGTTTTGGTTTTTTCGGTTTCACATCTAATTCAACCAATTCGGTTTGTTACGGTCGAAAACCGTAAACCGATCAAACCGACCTATTCGGTTCGGTTTTAACCGAATAAACCGAATGCTCACCCCTAGTCGGCAGGGTAGCATACCGATTAGCTTTACCTCCGAGTATGTTAGCATGTTGAAGAAGTGCATTCTGGACCCGATTTAGACTATTCCGGTCTAGGAGGTTCAGTTGGAACCCGATCTGTCTTATCAGGAGGTACCGGTTGCCTTATTGGCGCACGACACTCGGAAACTCCGCAACAAGTTAATTCCCATCATCAAGGTTCATTGGTCACATCATTCTGTCCGGGAAGCGACTTGGGAGACCGAGAAGAGCATCATGGATCGATACCCCGAGTAGTATCAATGGCTGAGACCCCTCTTGGAGGACCAAGAGTTCTAAGGGGGGAGGATGTTACTGTCACCCCGAGCGGGCTTTGATTTTTGTGTATCTTGGGGCTCCGTTCCAAGCATGCGGGGTATGTTTTGTGTATCTTGGGACCTTTTCGCGAAAAATATTTTTCAGGGCCGGGACGTTCGTTCTCGGGCGACACTTGGGGCTCGGGATGAACAATGTGGTGGCGCCAATGGTGTGTGGTATGTTATGACTCGGGATGATTATTGTGGTGATAACCAAAGCAAGCACACATGACAGGATTACTCGGTTTAACTAGCAAGCACATACGTCGGGATTTGTTCGGGTTAAGTTGGCGCGGGATGACACTTGGGCATATTTTTGTCTTGGATATGGCAACTAAGGTGCCTAGGTGTGTGCATGGGAGTGCAACTAAGGTGCCTAGGTGTGTGCATGGGAGTGCAATTAAGGTGCCCAGGAGTGTGGTTGTTACATGACTCATATGGCAATTAAGGTGCCTAAATGTGTGCTTGTAAGGTGATTCATCATGATAAGGAGTATATAAGGTGAAAAATTAGAGAGAGAGAGAGAGAGAGTTCATTTTTCGTTTCATAAATCTCTCACAAAGCGCCACTCTCTCTCTCTCTCTCCCTCTCACATGTTCTTCATCTCTCAAGAACATTCACACACACAAGTAGCTCACCTTGATTCCTAAGATAAGGCCGATTGTTCAAGAGATTAAGGGAGGTTGTTCTTGGTGTTAATCTTGAGGTAAGCATGTCTCCTTCATGAGTTTGGTGTGTTTGAAGCATGGTTTGTGGTTGAACACCTTAAAGGCTAAAATTATGATAAACCCTAGCTAGGTGTTTCGTTCATCTTCTTGCTTCAAGCTTGGGATACGTTGTTATTGGTGTGATGTGGTGTGTTTCGGGGATGTATTAGTGGTGAAATGATATCGGGAATTGAAGTAGATAACGAACGATGTTTAGAACTTCGTTTTCTGAATTTGTGAACGTAATCGTGAACTCGACATGCTAGCCTACGTACTTAAATTTGGAAAAATATGTTTTAAATGCTTAGCTGTGCATGTCTAAGTATAAACAACGATGTTCTAGCTCGGTTTGAAAATCCGAGCTTTCTGTGAAGTTTTGCGGGAAAGTGCGGGAATGTGCGAGATTAGTTTCCGGGGGTCTAGATTGGTGATTTCTTATTTGTAAATGGTTGTTTAGCTTGAATCAGCGGGTGTGGAGTAGTGCGGGACTTTGGAAGTCACACTACAGCGTTTCGGGCCAAACGTCCGGATTTTCCCGGGATTCTTCTACGGATTGGTAATAGTACGGTAAGGGTTCAACTTCTCTCGTTATACATTCTGGGAGGGATATCATGTATATCGGGGTTAGTTGAAGCGGGTTCCGGGTTGAGGACGGGTGTCCAATGATCCCGGGGCCAGTTATATGGTAAGGTACATGTGTGCAGGTTCAAGGCCCGGAATGGTCTCGGAGACCTTGAGTTCTTCGGTATTCTATATCTACATTCAGTGCTGATATTCTGTGTATACCTTGCGGTATACTCTGTCTGTTTTATACCCTGCGGTATACTCTGTTTGTGACCCTACGGCAGTTGGGGATAGCGACCCCGGCCGGTACCATGCCTGTTATAGTCACCCCGAGTGGGTGGTGACTTTTGTGTATCCTGGGGCTCCGTTCCAAACAAGCAAGGCATGTTTTCTGTTGGTCAGATGACTCTCAGATCTTTTCTAGGTAACATTATGATAAGTTGATTTTCGTTATATTTATTTCTCTCATGCTTAAGATATTTTCATGAGTTTTGAGCTATAAATACCCATTTTGAGTATCTTTAATATCTTAGAGCTTATTTGGACACAATTGATTAAATATAGATTTAATTGTTAATTTTGAAAATATTCATGATTGTGTTATTTTTGGATCATGTACAGATTGGAGGTCTTTTGGAAGAAAAATCATATATTGAGCTACAGACATCGGAATTTGGATGATTCAAGATGCATTGGAACGCTAACATCCAGAGCTAAATTTCACATGAAGGACGCAAAACCCAGTTTTCAAGATATTGGGGTCGAATTACTCTTCAAAGTAGCGAGCTGCTGCTGTTGCAAGGGCTGAAGCAGTTCGAATTAAATATTGGGGGCTTAATTGAAAAGAAATCTAATGTTAGAGGCCTTGGATGGAGTTTGAACCGAAGTTATGCCCCAGCCTAATCTGAACAGTGCGACTAGGCCTGTATTTCAAAATACCTTGCATTCAGTGCTGATATTCTGTGTATACCTTGCGGTATACTCTGTCTGTTGTATACCCTGCGATATACTCTGTTTGTGACCCTACGACAGTTGGGGATAGCGACCCCGGTTGGTACCATGCCTCTGTTAGCTTCGGCTTTTGACCTCTTGGAGAGGGCTGTCGTTCTGTTTGTATACGCTCATGGGTCTCTAGCTGTTCTGACCGCGTCCTTCGGGACTTTGTCTGTAAATTATGTTTATATCTGTTTACTAACCTTTAGCATGATGATAGCATGATTTCTATGTTTGATACATGATGGTTACTGTTTGTTGATATGTTGCGGTGTTTGGTTGCATATGTCTCGATACTCGTCCGATTTGCATATATTCTTGTGTTTTCCTTATTTTGCAGGTACCCGCGCACTTAGCTTACTTTATGCAACCGTACCTTACCTCAGCCCTTACTGGGTCCTCCCGATGACTCACCCCTTATGTTTACAACCTTTCAGGTTGTAGCGACGAGATTTTCGACAAGAGTCGCCATCAATCTATTTGGCTTAGGTCGATTGGAAATCTAAAATAACTGGTCTGCACAGGCTCTAGATCCGTTAGTCAATTACAAACGAAAATTAAAAATTCTCGAATGCCCAAAAAAAGGTTTAGGCATGGTGCCCAAACTATTAGTTTCCAAAGCTGTTAAATGGCTTATCTGACACTCTTTAAACTTTTACTACTTAAGAGACCGAAGACTAAACATGTAGGGACTAGAATAATAAAAATTAGAATAG
Source organism: Stellera chamaejasme (assembly GCA_024586325.1). NCBI lineage: Eukaryota > Viridiplantae > Streptophyta > Magnoliopsida > Malvales > Thymelaeaceae > Stellera > Stellera chamaejasme. The sequence goes on along the minus strand of CM044981.1, from coordinate 48,723,785 downwards.
AGAGAAAAAGAAAAAAAAGGCTAAGTTAATCAAGTACCTGCAGCAGCAACTCGTAAAGGAGCAATGGCGGAGGTGCAACTGGGAACTGGCTTCTGGGTGGCGGATGACGGGGAAACGGAGCGGAGCAGTCTTGCGGAGGCCGGCGAGGAGTTTGGCGGTGGTGGGAGCAAGCATGGTGGCCTGGGTCGCTGGATCGAAGCGGGTTGACCCGTGGGCAGGTAGACGCGAAATTCTCCTCCGTCTGGAAACTTCAGACGACGAGGGTTGTAGATTTGGACTCTTGACGGTGACACGAATCTAACGCACCAAGTTTCAGAGATGGTTTCTTCGGTCGTGATGAAAGAACAGCAGACTTTTGCTCTGTTTTTTATCATTTTTGATCGAATTTCTCTATATTTCTTCGTGTTTTAGGGTTTAATTATGAGATCTATTTATAGAGAATGAGTTAGAGTTAGAGAAGGTTTAGAGAGTTGAGATTAAATTAAAACTCTTAATTTTAAGAGATGTAGATTAGATTAAATTATAATTATTATTATTATTATTATCATATTATTATATTATTTTCGAATTAATATATTATTTTCGGATTATTATATTATTATATTTATTTTCACTTTCTTTCACTTTCTTTTTCATAGATTTCTCTCCCAAAATCAATAGCATTCAATTAGGTCCTTTTACTTTTCCAATTGTTCAAATCAAACCCCAAGTTAATTAGTTTAGGTTAAAGCGGTTGTTAATTAAAATTCCGGACAAAAATCAGGTGTCAACAGATGCCCCCCTTTGCGTGATTCATGGAACATGGAGCATGCAAAGTGAGATGACACTGAATTTTGTCCGACGAATAACGAGAACTTTCCCATATTCTGAAAAGGAAGAAAGTTTTCTTACCTTTCTGAAGAGAAGGAACCTTCCTTGCTTCGCTCAGCGGAAACCTTCCCGTTGAGTTGAATAGCAGGAACTTTCCTACTATTCGAGGCTAAAGAACCTTCTTTGCCCCTACTGCTATGATGACGAGAACCTTCTCATTATCTGTGAAGAAAAGAAACCTTTCTTTTCTTCTCCCATATAAGAACTTTCCTATTGGATAGAATAGTGGAAACCTTCCCACTATTAGAGTTAAGGAACTTTCCTTACTCCAAAGGCGATGCTAGGTAGAGAACTGTCTTTTTTAGGCCACCTAGGCTTGAGTCGCGAGGTAGGGAACCTTCCCTTTTTGCCACCTCTACTATCTTTTCTCGCTTTGAGACTGGTTGACTAGGTAGAGAACCTTCTATTTTTACCACCTAGGTTTACGTTGTGAGGTAGGGAACCTTCCATTTTTACCACATCAGCTATCTTTTCTTACCTTGAGTCTGATTTACTAGGCAGAGAACCTTATCTTTTTACCACCTAGATTTGAGTTGTGAGGTAGGGAACTTTCCCTTTTTACCACCTCAGCTATCCTTTCTTACCTTGAGTCTGATTTACTTGGGAGAGAACTTTCTCTTACCTGGACAATACCTTGGACGATACCGTAGAACGCTGAGAATAGTAAGAACCTTCTTAGTAATCTAAGAGAGAAACCTCTCTCTTCTAGAAAAGGCTAAGGAACTTTCCTTGCAAATCTTTGTTTGAGAACTAGATCGATCCTTTTTTTTACATGTGCGGAATGGTAAGAACTTTCGTACCATTCCGTCAGTGAAATCTTTTGAGTGAAAGCGCTTGATTGATTTTGAAGTATGAAGAGTGATAAGAACTTTCTTACCATTTGGGAGAAAAACCTTTCTCTTCGGGCTGAGGTAAAGGAACCTTCCTCACCGTTTTTGGATTAACTTTGAAATGTGGCGAATGGAAGAACTTTCTTACCATTCAATGAGAGAAACTTTCCTCTCATGGCTTAGGCAAAGGAACCTTTCCGCGCCTTTGAATTTGAGGTTTGAGTGCGTACCTCGTCGCTCTTCAACTGTCTGAACTGCTAGTGTGGAGTTTCTAGCTGCTTTCCTTCTTCATACCTGTCATGCGAGATGCCATGAAAAATGCAATATGCGGAATGCAATATGCCAATTTTCTTTTTTTTCGTTTTCTTTACTACCTGAACCTTTTATGCCCCTTTTTTCCTTCTGTAGTGTATTGCCCTGCGATGTCGCTTTTCGCTCTTCACTGGTGACTTTCCTTCTATTGGGTGGTTGAAAAATTATAACAGCTTGACGCTTCCTTCTCTTCTAATACCAAATGGCTAATCTGACATTGATGACATTGTCTTCTTAGACTCTCAGCTTTAAAGGAATTCGTAGAATCATTTTTGACAACTTATTGTTATCTTCTTCCCAGTTGACAGATGTGACACATTGTAGACCTGGTAACTTTTGACACATGCCTGTTCGTTTGAAATTTTCTCCAAAGTAATTTACCGTCTTTACTCTAAAAGGGATTTCAACTACAACTATCATCTTCGTAAGATTGTCATTCAAGCCCATCAATGAGAAAAAAAGAAAAAGGCACAGTTGTGAAGATTATGCAAGAAGTGCGAAAGAATGCAGATTTTATTGTTCATGAATCGAGATTGGAACAATAGGGTAGGTGTGAAAGGAACCAGACTAGAAATGAGAATGGAAGATTGCTGCGACAACTTTGAATGTTGTTATGATAACCATGTCTTCACTGCTGCATCCTCCTCTAAAGACCCTGAGTATCCCAAGAATCATGCATAGTACTTCTTGACTGAATCTGAGTTCACGGGCTTTGGTAACTCTCATCCATCCATTTCTGCAAGGATTAATTCCCCCCTGAGAATGCTTTCTTCACCACATAGGGTCCCTTTATAATTTGGTGTCTACTTTCCTCTTGGATCAGTTACTATGGGCAAGATCTCTTTCAGCACAATGTCTCCTTTGACAAATTGGCATGGTCTGACTTTCTTGTTGTAGGCTTGCATCATTCTTTTCTGATATAACTGCCCGTGACAAAGAGCGGTCATTCTCTTTTCATCAATCAAACTCAACTCTTCATGTCTTGATTTTACCCATTCCGCTTCTTCTAACTCAGCGTCCATCAAGACTCTCAATGAGGGAATTTCAACCTCAATAGGAAACACTGCTTCCATTCCGTACACTAAAGAGAAAGGTGTGGCTCCAGTAGAAGTACGCACAGAAGTCCTGTATGCATGTAAAGCGAATGGTAACTTCTCATGCCAAGCTCTATACGTCATTGTCATCTTTTCGATGATCTTCTTAATGTTCTTATTTGCTGCTTCTACTGCACCATTCATCATGGGCCGATAAGGAGCTGAATTGTGGTGCTTGATCTTGAATTGTGCACACAAGTCTGTCATCATCTTATTATTCAAATTGGTCCCATTATCTATAATGATGCGCTCAGGGAGTCCGTACCTACAGATGATTTCCTTCTTGATTAATCGGCAGATTACAGTTTTGGTCATGCTAGCATATGAAGCAACTTCAACCCATTTAGTGAAATAATCAATGGCCACGAGAATAAATTTATGCCCGTTTGAAGCTTTCGGGTTGATTGCTCCGATCACATCTATTCCCCACATAACGAAGGGCCACGGTATAACAGTCACATTCAACGGTGCTGGAGGAACGTGGATTCGATTTGTGTATACTTGGCACTTGTGGCATTTTCTTGCATAATTGACGCAATTCGTCTGTAACTTAAGCCAGTAGTATCCCGCTCTCAATATTTGTCTTGCCATTGTATGCCCATTGGTGTGAGCTCCACACATGCCTTCATGTATTTCTTCTATGATTCTATTGGTTTCTTTTGAGTCTACACAACGAAGTAGAACCGTATCTGGACTTCTCTTGTAAAGCACATCTTCGTTAAGGAAGAAACTCATTGATAACTTTCGGAGAAACTTCTTGTCGTTGTGAGATGCCCCCTGAGGATAGACTTGCTCTTGAAGATACCTTTTAATATCATAATACCAGGGTTTCCCATCCTTTTCTTCTTCAACATTACTGCAATAAGCTTGTATATCAGACACCTTCATGTGAAAGGTGAGAGTCGAGCCTGAACTGCTTACTTTGTACATAGCCGCCAAAGTTGCTAGAGTGTCCGAAATCTGATTTTTTTTCTCTAGCGATGTGATGGAAGCTTATCTTCTTAACCTCCTTCATTAAACTGTGCAAATATTTCTGATAAGGGATAAGCTTGGAGTCTCGTGTCTGCCATTCTCCATTCAACTTATAGATTACCAAGGCTGAGTCTCCATATACATCCAGTTCTTGAATTCGCATCTCCAAAGCCATTTTAAGCCCCATAGCGCAAGCCTCATACTTCGCTATATTATTAGTGCAAGTCGGAAATGTGAGTTTCGCGGTGAGTGGAAATGGTTTCCCGTCAGGAGAGATAATAACCACTCCTATGCCTTGGCCCATAGCATTTGACGCTCCATCAAAAGCCATCCTCCAACTTCTATGTTCATCTTCTTGTTCATCAGTATCATGTTCGATCATCATTACATCTCCATCTGGGAAGTCCATCTTCATAGGTTCATAGTCTTCCATTGCTCTATCAGCTAAGTATTCTGCAATAATGCTTCCTTTGATAGCTTTTTGCGAGACAAATTGAATATCATACTCTGACAGGAGCATTTGCCACTTGGCGATTCTTCCCGATAAAGCAGGCTTTTCAAAGATGTATCTTATAGGGTCGATTTTTGAGATTAACAGGATGGAGTTGTTGAGCATGTAATGTCTCAAACGACTTGCCACCCAAGCAAGAGCACAACATGTCTTCTCAACCAATGAGTATCTTGCTTCACATTCAGTAAATTTGTTACTCAAATGAGTTGTCTGAGAACTGACCCCAATGAGGTGTCTTGTACGGATAAGTATAAGATCAAAGGCTCATCCTGCCTTGGTGGTACCAACACAGGTGGATTTGTCAAATATTTCTTAACCTTCTCGAAAGCTTCATGGCATTCTTTCGTCCATTCCACTCCACTGTTCTTCTTCAATGATTTAAACAAAGGTTCACACTTCGAGGTTAACTGAGATATGAATCTTGCAATATAATTGATCTTCCCGAGAAAGCTACGCACCTCCTTAGGAGTTTTAGGAGGCGACATATCTTGTATAGATTTGACCTTGTTGGGATCAACCTTGATCCCATCTTTGCTCACCATGAAACCCAATAATTTTCCGGATGTTACACCAAAGGTGCATTTTGCAGGGTTCAATTTCAACTGATATTTTCGAAGTCTCTTGAATAACTTCTCGAGATCTTCTACATGCTCTTTAGCAGAATTGGACTTAGCGATCATATCATCTACATTCACTTCAATTTCTTTGTGCATCATGTCATGGAATAGAGCGACCATGGCCCTTTGATAAGTGGCTCCTGCATTTTTCAATCCGAAGGGCATCACTTTGTAGTAGAAAGTTCCCCACAAAGTGATGAACGTTATATTTAACATGTCATCTAGGTGCATTTTGATTTGATTGTACTCTGAAAAACCATCCATGAAAGAGAAGTAGGAATTCCCTGTCGTGTTGTCTACCAGAGTATCAATGTAAGGAAGAGGGAAGTTGTCTTTAGGGCTAGCTTTGTTTACTGGACGGTAGTCCTGGCATACTCTTAGCTTCCCACTTTCTACCTTTTCGACAGGTACTATGTTGACTACCCATTCAGTATACTCGGCAACACCCAGGAATCCGGCATCCCATAGCTTCTGAATTTCCTCTTTGACTCTTAGAATTAATTCTGGTTTCAATCTTCGCAGTTTTTGTCGGACAGGCTTTGCTTCCGGCTTTAATGGGATCTTGTGAACTACAATATCAGAGCTCAAGCCTGGCATATCTTGGTAGGACCATGCAAAGATGTCAACATATTCTTTTAATAATTCGACCAACTTCTCTCTTTGGGGAAAGAGGTACCGACTTTGACATATTTTTCATCAGATTCTCTTCCTAGATTAATTGCCTCAGATGGTTCTTGACTGGTGGCTCTTTGTCTTTCATCTTGCTCAACTAATTCCGATAATTCATGAGATACTTCTGAATCTTCTTTGTCAGATTCAGCAGTGTTAACAGGATTATCAAAACTTATGAATATGTTGCATTCATCGTTGTCATCACGAGAATTATTTCTACATTCGAGAATAGAGGGGAAACAAGGAGAGGGGAGCAGAGAAGTAGGAGAATGAAGATGAATCTGTTAATGACATGCATAAAATGACAATCTTACGAGAAAGACCAATTATAACTAAAACATCCCAAATAAGCAAAGTTTATGTCTCAAAAATCGAGAGTTATTCCAAGAATAGTTGTTCCAGCAAATTACTTTGAAAAATCATCACCCAAAATAGGCATTTCTAGAGCTTCCCAGTTCTCCAATGCTTCATTTGGTTCTCTGAGTCGAATGAGCTCTAATCCGTCGGTTATTCCGTCTTCGATGGTGTGAATAGATAAGTTCTCCAAAGATTCTGCAACTTTAATGATAAGGGAGTGGTTGCTTCGTCCATCCAATTCCAATCCACCACTAACAAATGTCTCTAACAAGTCCGGGATTGCCATCTCCATCTCGGTGTCGTGCCCTTGTAGTCGCGCGAGACTCTTTTTTCACCTTTCTAAAGCCTGGATCCGCTTATCGTAAGGAGTAGGTTTGAACTCTAATCCGAATCTTCCTTCATTTGTTGGGACGTTCAAAGGTTCTGTTATCCCTTGTGCCAGTACTCCTAATCCCATACCTGGGGTGTATCCTTCTTTCAACATGAATTTTGCCACCATCTGGGTGGCATTTGAAACTTTTGGAATAGGGTTTGACCCGTATAATGTTGCCGCTACTTCGAAGGATCTGAACGATCAGGGGTGACTATCTTCTCCAACTTCGACATATTGGGTATCTGCAGGTTTTGATAGCAGAAAATCCTCCTCTGCAAAGACAGTAACTAACTTTCCTTCCACAATGAACTTCACTTTTTGATGTAAAGAAGAGGGTACGGCTCCTGCCATGTGTATACATGGTCTTCCCAGCAGGCAGCTATAGGCAGGTTTCATGTCCATGACCTGAAGGTTGATGTGAAAAACACTAGGACCAATTTGTATTGGCAGCTCAATGTCACCGATAACCTCCCTTCTCGTTCCATCAAATGCCCGAACCACAATATTACTGTTGTTGATGTAGGTCGAGTCCACTCCCAACTTGTGGAAGGTCTCTAATGGCATTATATTCAGTGCTGAGCCATTATCGATAAGGACTTTGGCCATGATTCTTTCTTTATACCCGGTGGATATGTGCAGGGCTTTAGTGTGACCTCTTCCTTCTTCAGGGATTTCTTCATCAGTAAAAGAAATCATATTCTATGTAGTGATATGATTGACCAAGTGGTCAAAATTATTCACAGTGATATCATTAGCAACATAAGCCTTGTCCAACACCATCAGCAAGGTTTGCCTGTGAGCTTTGGAGTTCAGGAGCAAAGACAGTATGGTAATTTTTGCGGGCAACTGATTTAACTATTCTACCACGCTGTAATCACTCTACTTGATAAGCTTCAAAAACTCCTGAGCTTCCTCTTCTGTGATATATTTGGATATTGCTCTTTCTTTTCCTGAGTTCTTCTTCCCTGTTTGCATTGTCTTCTTTATCTGCGATTCTTCTTCTTGTTGGGGAGAGTAAAGTCTCCCGCTTCTCGTTATGCCCCTACTGAGGCTTGGTTTGCCGAGACATTCGAGGTGTATTCGTACCTCCAAGGCACTGCTTGGTTTGAATGATATAAAAATGGCGCTGGTGCTTGTACTATGAGGGGTCTCACGACAGGATTGACACTTGAATGATTAAGGGTTTGGGACACGTGAGAAAACTCTATTCGTTATTGATCATGAGTACATTCACTTCTTTTGGGCCTTCTTTGGGAAATTCCGTGATGTTTGGAGAGCGTTTTTCACTATCGTGAAGAGAACGACAATCGCATCCTTCGATCTCAACCATGTTAACCTGCCCTCTTTGATGTTGAGGAAGTGGATTCTGAGTAACATTCGCCTCCTTAGAAAAATCTAGCCACTTTGTGTCCAGTAGCTATTGGACCATCCACTTTAATGTCATACAATTCTCGAGATCGTGCCCTGCAGCACCATTATGATAAGCACATTTAGCGTTCGAATTATACCATCTCGGATAAGGAGGCTCCATTGGCTTAGTGGGAATGGGACGTATGAGTTCATTCTGGATCAATTGAGGATATAATTCCGAGTAGGGAATCAGAATTGGGGTGAATACCTCTCTTTGTCTTTGCCAAGTAGCCACTGGGAACGAAGGAGCAGGTCCTCTTGGTTGGCTAACAAGATAGAATGGGCATGGTCCTGAGGCTACTAACCCTACAAATGGAGTTCCTCTACCTCTTCCATGTGGTTGAATTTCATCTTTTCGAGGTGGTAGACCTCGCTTTGCATCATTGTTCAGGTATTCCGCGATCTTTTCGAGGTGGCAGACATGTCGATAGTTGTTTACGAATGCATGAGTCAGATCATTCCAAGTCTTTATGGTTTGAGAACCTAAACTAAGATACCATTGAAGAGGGGACTTGGTCAAGCTGTCCTGAAAAAGAGTCATCCAAATTCCTTCATTTTTAGTGGGCGGCTTAATCATTTTCAGAAATAATGTCAGATGGGTAATTGGGCAAGTGGTCCCATCATACTTTGTGAACTCTGGTATCTTGAAGTCAGTAGGGATCTTAACATCTGGAACCAAACAAAGGTCCTCGACATTGAAGGAACCTAGAAGATTGACTCCTTCAATGGCTCGCAACCTTTTCTCTAAGGTTTCTAACTTTTGACTATCATCCTCTTTCATCTTCTCAACTCCAACTTCAACTCTTTCTCGTGAGGTCCCCTCATCACTATTCTTCTTGCTTTGTAGAGTGAACACTGGTGGATATTCAGGGTCAGCTTGAGTGGATACATGGATTCCTTTTGCTTTCACAAGCTCAAATAAGCGTTCAAATTGCTCAGAGATAGTGTTAACCTTGTTTTCCAGCTCAGAAAAACGTCCTTCGATGCTTTCCATTGCTTGCTTAACTTGTTTTTCTTGGTATCGGGTGTGGTAGCGAGTTCCAATCTTGCTCGCTCCTTTATTATTTTTTTAAAAAAAGAAGTTCATTTTAGTCTAAATATGCCATGAATGCATGTATGAAAGAACAATTTAGAAATTCCATAGGAACAACGTGCTTAAAACAGCAATTCAGAAACATACCTAAAACGATACTTGAAAAACATGTCAAAAGCAACCAAAAAAACAAGCCTAAAACACTTAGCACAACATTGAGCTACCAAGGAAATCTCAAGTCTAAATTCGGAACATCTTTCTGACGCATCTGTAATGTCGGAGAGCTTTCTCGATGAACTCGAACATTTTATCTTGGTTTGGAATGAGGCTAGCTTGAAGCTTCCTTACCTCATCTTCCATCTCTCCTGCTCGTTGACCGGCTTCACACGCCCGAATCATGAACTCTTCTACCTTGTCCCGAAGACTGTCATGTTGCTCCTTCCATTGCTCATTCTCTTCCTCTTCTTTGATAAAGTCCCTGACCAGTTGTTGGAAAGCTTCCTGCTTCATCTCAAACTTTTCTTGAAGGTATTCATTTTCTTTTCTCAGTGCTTCCAGTGTAGAATCCTTTTGTTCGATCTCAAGACACCTTCTCTTCACTTCAACCTTCTGCTCTTCAACTTCTATTTCGAGATTTCTTTTAGTGGTGACCTTAACAATGTCCGAGATAGGGAGAACCTTCTTTCTTCATCTTCCTCCACTCATTGTAAGTGTTAGATGATGGGAGAGAGTCTAGCTTCACTAGGTATACTGTACTCCAGGCACGTTGCACCCCTGCTACGTAAAGCTTGGAGTGTGGATCATCATAAGAGAACTCTAGCTCGTGCAAACGATGAGTCATTGGGATGAACTGTTGAGATCCAAATTGTTTACGAACCATGGCCGGGGCATAGCTCATCCCTCCCCAAACACCAAGAAGAGGAACCCGGGGACATTTCCCACATCTATACAGGACAGGCTTTGCTATGATAAACGGAATTTTCCACACTATCTGAGAATCTGATATATTCAGGAAGAACTTAGTCCATTCATCTTTATTCTCTTTCTCTGTCCAAGCGCATTTAGTGAATGCCTCTATTGGTATGGAGTCCTCGAAGAATCGATGCCAAAAGTCCTTTTTCAGGCAAGGGAGGTGACCTTTGAGCCAAATATGGAGGAGTGGTGCACATCCGATGAAACGTCCTCCATTGCGTCTACAGTAATTAAGAGACTGAATAGTTTCAGCAATGATGACTGGGACTGGGTTCACATGATGATGCATTTGTTCCAGCAATCTAACAACACCTGTTTCAATATGCATTGCTGTTTTCGGGAATATGATCAGACTGTAAATAGCCAATGCGAACAACTTCCTCTTATGCTCTCTTCCAGGTGTTGACTCTATGAGATGCTTCCCAGTGCTCCATGCCAGACATTTCCCTTTGTTAGCCTTGGTGCGGTGTTTGAGGTCATCCATTTTAATACCCAGAAAACGAGATAAAGACCTTAGCAACATACTCCCTTCTTCATGCTGATATAGATCAGCTGGATAATTGTGAGAGATGTTGAGAATGACCCCATATTCTTCAATAGTAGGCATCAAATCCATTCCATTAAATGAGAAACACCGGTAATACGGGTCCCAGAACTGTATGGCGGAGCGAAACATGACCTCATCAATCACGACTTCTAGGAGGTATGCGTATGACCAAACTCTTTATTGAACATGTCTTTTTCATAGTTCATCTAGGACTTCCATATCTGACAGAGCACTTCCTTAGAATTTTGTTCCAACCGCAGATGGACTTGGGCTCTAAGGTTGATGGCGTCTTTTGCAGATAAACAATCCCCATGTATCTTTTGCAACTCCTCTGACACAACCGTAGCACTCAACTGGTCTTCTAGCAAATAGGGAGAAGTCTTGCCGACATTAGACGGAAGTAGATCCAAGATGTCCATGGTATCAAAAGATTGTGCTATGTGTTGCCTAAAATGCAATGCATGCGACAAAAGGTAATAAGTCATTAGTAACAAAAATCAATATAACATAATGGTAAAGAAATCACACAGATATACAAGTACATATGGAAAAACCTACGGGATGGATCTAGGTCACCATATGCGTTGGGTGGTTTCTTTAAAGAAGAAGGCCAAGGGTAGGTTCCCGAATCCCTTTTACTAAGTTCTATCGAACTAGAAAAGGCCTGATTCCTTACCCACGAGGGTTTTGTAAGAAAGGATTAATTCGGGTCGTGGCTTTCGCAGTTCCATTGGGTGACTACTGCCACACCCGAACAACGCTACTAACCACTACGGTCTAGAGAAAGCGCGGTGACTATTGCCATACACGACTAGCCTATCCCGGGTGTTTCAAAAAAATAAGGTCACGAGGAGCTCGGAAGGAGAGCTCAATGTCATGTATGTCCCAAGATAATGTAACATGTAAAAGGGACAAAGTAAAAATAATAATAAAAAAATCAAGTGAAGAAAAATAAAATAAACTAGTCATGTGGCTAGACTGTCCCCAGTGGAGTCGCCAGCTGTAGCGACAAGATTTTTGACAGGAGTCGCCACTAATCTATTTGGCTTAGGTCGTTTGGAAACCTAAAAGAACTGGTCTGCACAGACTCTAGATCCATTAGTCAATTACAAACGAAAATTAAAAATTCTCGAATGCCCAAAAATTTGGTACCACGGGATTTATTTCATATTTTTTCTTTATTTCTCTTTTATTTGATTTTTATTTAAATGATACACAAAAAAATTAATCTTAATGAAATTGGAGATAATGTCTACAATTAACAAAAAGAATGAGAATTATCACAATTTAAATGAAAGAATAAGCCACAAGGATTAAAAGGAAAGAAAAGAAAAAAAGGTTTAGGCATGGTGCCCAAACTGTTAGTTTCCAAAGCTGTTAAATGGCTTATCTGAGTACACTCTTTAAACTTTTACTACTTTAGAGACCGAAGACTAAACATGTAGGGACTAGAATAATAAAAATTAGAAAAGAGAGAAAAAGAAAAAAAGGCTAAGTTAATCACGTACCTGCAGCAACAACTCGCAAAGGAGCAATGGCGGAGGTGCAACCGGGAACTGGCTTCTGGGGGCCGGATGACGGGGAAACGGGGCGTAGTAGTCTTGCGAAGGCCGGCGAGGAGTTTGGCGATGGTTGCAAGCATGGTTCCCTGGGTCGCTGGATCGAAGCGGGTTGAACCGCGGTCGAGTAGCGGGTCGACACGAAATTCTCCTCCGTCCGGAAACTTCAGATGATGAGGGTGGTAGATTCGGACTCCTGGCGGTGACACGAATCTAAAGCACCAAGTTTCAGAGATTGAAAGGCCGGATTGCGAGATTGAAGTTGTTGGAGATGGTTTCTTCAGTCGTGACGAAAGAACAACAAACTTTTGCTCTGTTTTTGATGATTTTTTATCGAATTTCTCTGTATTTCTTCGTGTTTTAGGGTTTAATTATGAGATCTATTTATAGAGAATGAGTTAGAGTTAGAGAAGGTTTAGAGAGTTGAGATTAAATTGAAACTCCTAATTTTAAGAGATGCAGATTAGATTAAATTATTATTATTATCATTATCATATTATTATTATATTATTTTCGAATTAATATATTATTTTCGGATTATTATATTATTATATTTATTTTCACTTTCTTTCACTTTCTTTTTCATAGATTTTCTCTCCCAAAATCATTAAACATTCAATTAGGTCCTTTTACTTTTTCAATTGTTCAAATCAAACCCCAAGTTAATTAGTTAAGGTCAAAGCAGTTGTTAATTAAAATTCCGGACAAAAATCGGGTGTCAACACAGGTCTACCTGACAAGCAGCCAGTGAACTAGAGTTTCGCGGTGCTTTCTGTACTTTGATCAAGTATCTGCAGTTCCGACACGAAACTTATGTTAAGTTATAGGGGTAGTTCGGTAGAGGTTATAGTCTACATTCTGATTTCTGGAATTTTGCTAAGCATAGCATATAGGTTTTCTCACAGTTAATTTATCTCTCTCTTCTGTTTGTGTGTTAGCAGCAGTAGTAGCGGTACTTGCGGGAATCTTCTGATCACGGAGTTTCTCCTAGATCCCGCATTTAGGTATTATGGGGTTTTCCCTTGTCAGCTCTATAGATGTATATGCATGCATGTCATTTGTTGGATCATGCTATGTATCCTAGATACATCATGTTATGTTAGTGGAGGGCGGGACCCGTGATTTGATCATGTTGTGATGAATCAGACATATTCTGTATCGGTGTGATTCTATTGAGTATATGTATGATGATGATTGAGTACTTGCCCATTTCAGTGAAGCTGGGGCATGTTTGGTGATGGTAGAGTGCTCGCCTATTTCAGTGGGGTGGGGCTCACCATGGATAGTTAGGGTTTATACTGTATACTTGCCATGTATGAAATTTGCAGGTTGCGGGTTGAAAAATGACCGAAAAATATGAGTGGATAACTCTGTCTGCATACTCCGTGAGCAAAGTGTTCTCTGGCACCGGTCCTTCTAGAACGAGACTTTGCGGGCCGGGTCACGGGACCACCACAGTCAGCGGGTCTCGGTTGGACCGACCGCTTTCATTTCCGCAGCTCTCGCATCTTCCGTCGCAGCTTCCAATTCCGCCGCCACGGGGCGACCCCACCTCCGTAACTGTGTTGGAATTCTTGCACACCAAGATGACCTGGGCTAGCTAAAAGTATCTAAGCACATCTCAACTCAGCTCAATATGAGTGTTTGAGCTAGAGAGATGTGTATCTGCTCTTAGTGAGCTGATATGAGCTCAAGGAGCTCAATGAATGATTTAATATGTCTTGGACTAGCTCTATGTGAGCTTAGTACAAATGTGTCTAGGCACCTTTTGGCGAAGACACGTGTCTCTTGGCGGAAATGTGCGTAAATTGGTGAAAAGGTGCCGAAGAGGGCCAAGCACACCTTCGGCTATAGCCGAAGGGTGCGTAGCACCCCTGGGTGTCGAAAGGGCACCCTAAGGGGGCCTTGCACCCATTTGGCCATAGGCCTAGGGGTGTGTGTGCCCCTTTGCCCTAGGTGCCTCTAGGCAAGGGGATGCACCCCATGCCTTGCACCATTCGGCCAAAGGGACATGTCTCATGTCCCATGGCCGAATGGGCAAGGGGCATGGGTCACCTCCCTTGCGTCTTCACCATATTATTTGGATAATTAATTAATTAGTTAATTAATTTCCTATTAGATACAATTATTTATTTATTCCTTTTCTAATTAATTACTTAATTGAAAAGGTAAAAGGCATGAGACATGTCTCATGGACCAAGGGGCATTGGTTGCAACCCTTGGCCTTAGAGACATATTACTTCGCAAATGAAGAGGCATTGTGCCCCCTCATTGGCAACCCATCCTCTTCTATAAATAGAGGGAGGATGGCGCCATTATCATCATCCCTTTGGCAGCATTGCCTCTCATCTCTTCTCTCTCAATAAGCATTCTATTTAGAGTTTTGTGGGTGGAACTGCATAAGAAGCTTTTCACTTCTTATCCGCTTCCTTGGCGCACTTCCAAGTCCATCCTCCATAGAAGAGTTAGAAGATTCGAACATCAAGAAGAAAGGTACACATCCTTGATCCTTTCTTTAGTATCATGCTAGGTTCTTTGCCATTAGTATCATGCTAGGTTCTATGTATGATGCTAATGGATATATGGCATGATTATGGAAGAAACACATCGTGCTATTACTTAAATGTAGTATCCATGTAATATGCTAGGTTATGAATGTTTGAAACATGTTTGTTGAAATGCATGTCACAATTAGGTTATTCGAAGGGGTTATATTTGTGATACATGTTTGTATATTTTGAAATGTATGAACTTGAATCTAGTGTGTGCCTGGTTCTATGTCACATTATACCTTAGTGTTACTCGAGTGCACTCTGTCTAGGAGGTGGGTTTTAAGCGGGACCGTCTGTGACCCCTCTATCTTTCCTGGGAGTGTTCCTCTTGTGATTCCTAAGGCCCATGTGTGACCTAGACTTGGTATGCATGTGACATTTGTCCTTCACTTATTTCAAGAGTTTTCAGCCCCTTGATAGTCTTACTACTGGTTTTGTACCACTATGATGGACTTGAGGAAATTGAAGCTTGAATTAAGTAAAGGGACATACATCCATTGAAGCAAGAGACTCTACCTTGAGATAGTTCAAGTACTAATGTCTCGGCATTACTACAATGAACTTGAAGGATTTGAGGCTTGGTTCTATAGATGAGTCACTTCAAAGGTCTCTAGGGACCCTGTCAAGCTAATATATTGCTGTCTAAGGAAGTGGTACTTAAGTGAGACCGTTTGTGACTACAATAATATTCCTAGGCATTGTATTAAGGAGGCTTATGGGTGATGAGACTAAGGTTTAGATGAAGTGCTACGATTGTTACGATCATGCATGAGTGCGTGATTCACGCCTTCTTGGAAGGTCAAGTAAAGTTATAACTGATGTATGCTTGGTTGCCTATTGATTGATTGAATGTATAGGCTTATTAAGGATATGTTCATAAAATGGCAAAGTTATGCTTAGGCATTTCTGATCGGATGCTATATGCATACCTTTTGCTACGTCTGAGTATAAACTAAGTTATTTCATGAACATATTGCTTGAATAAGACTAAATTGTGTGAATTGGAATCTAAAACATGTGAATTGCATATTTGTAGATGGCTACTAAGAACATAGTAGCAGAGTTTAACCGTGACCTCAAATTAGATGGTGAAAACTATCTAATTTGGCAGCCGGAGGTCAAGTTCATCTTAACTGAGCAAGAGACACTTGAGGTGCTCTACGCTGAGGTCAACCCCCCGGAGGAAGGGGAAATAGGGTGGCTTATGAAGCCTATCTTAAAAAGAACTCTATGTGTAGAGTCACACTCTTATCCACAATGGTGGATGAGATAATGGTGGAGTTCTCCATGCTCCCCTCGGCCAAAGGCATCTGGGATGCTGTGAAGGCAAAGTATGGAGATGTTTCCGTTGAGAAACAACGCTCGATGATACTACGGTTTGAGAACTATGGTAAACGAGCAGATCACACCATGAGTGCCCATCTTCGTAAGATGTCACAGATGATTCATCAGCTTAAACAAGCTAGGCACGACCTCACCGACGAGCAGCAGGTGCAAGCAATAATAAGGTCCTTACCTGACAAGGAGTGGCAGTTGATGAAGGTCAACTTACGCCACAACCCTCAGATTAAGACCTTTGATGACATCGCTCGTCACCTTTTACTTGAGGCCGAAGTAATGGCTCTCAAGGACCACTCCAAGGCATATGTTGCCAATATCTCCAATAACAACGGGGGTAAGAAGAAAGGGAAGTGGTTTAAGGGTGGGAAAAAGGGTGGCTTCAAAGGCAAGGGTAAGGGAAAAGGCAAAGGAAACGAGCCCGGGATGAAGAAAATGGATGTTTCGAAGCTCAAGTGCTTCAACTGTGGAAAGAAAGG
Organism: Stellera chamaejasme; assembly: GCA_024586325.1. Taxonomy (NCBI): domain Eukaryota; kingdom Viridiplantae; phylum Streptophyta; class Magnoliopsida; order Malvales; family Thymelaeaceae; genus Stellera; species Stellera chamaejasme. The sequence continues at coordinate 48,707,287 of CM044981.1, read as the reverse complement.
ACACTTTGCAAAAGATTGCAAAAGTGCACCTAAGGTACATTTTGAACCCTCTACATCAATAGCACATGTGACGTCATGTACTATGCTAACTGAAAGCAATTCTTTGTGGATTGTTGATTCAGAAGCAACAGACCACATAGCTCGGGACAAGTCCTGGTTTGTGGCGTACCGCAAGCTCCCAAGAGGTGTGAAGCACGTCTCGGTGGGAAATGATGCAAAGTTAGAAGTAGTTGGAATAGGAACCTGTAAGGTTCCCTTGTGTAATAGTTATTTGTATCTTGTGGACACATTATATGTACCTGATATTTGTAGAAATCTAATCTCTATTTTTGCCATGTTGAATTACAATTATTTCATTCAATTCTTTAATGATAGTGTAACTATATTAAAGGATAATCAAGTTCTCACAAAATGCTTAGTTAATAATGGACTTTATGAGTTAAGGCCCGATGGCCATTCTGTTGCAACTCCTAGTTGCCATGTGACTAAAGTCATAGATCAAAATCTATGGCATGAACGGTTGGGCCATATAGGACAAGATAGGATGAATAAGTTAGCCAAAAGTGGCTTACTTGAATCCTTGACCAAAGTTGTCCTACCAACTTGTCGGGCTTTGCTTGGAAGGCAAGGCAACGAGAAAGCCTTTTGGGCGGACAACTAGGAGAACCGAGGCACTAAGTTTAGTCCATTCTGATCTTTGTGGACCTATGAGAATTGAATCCAGAAATGGGTTCAAGTACTTCATCACTTTTACTGATGACTGTACACGATTCACCCACGTCTTCTTGCTAAAAAACAAGGCAGAGGCCTTAGCATATTTTGAGAAATATGTACAATTGGTTGAGAACCAAGTAGGCAAGAAGGTGAAGTCCTTGAGGACAGACAGAGGTGGTGAGTACAGCTCCCTTGCATTCAAGGCCTTTTGTGAGTCGAAAGGCATTGCTAGAGAGTTCTCCCTTTCTTGGACACCCCAAAGAAAATGGTGTGTCCGAAAGAAAGAACCGAACTCTGATGGACATGGTACGGTCCATGATGGCTAAAGCCAACCTGGACGTGACCTATTGGAGTGATACGCTGCTATGTGCGGTGCACATTCTCAATAGAGTACCTACCAAGAACATCAACTCTTCTCCATATGAGTTAAGGATGAAGAGGACCCCAAACTTAAGCTACTTGTGGCCTTTGGGCTGCTTAGCTTACGTACATGTCCCCGACCATCCGTTGGGAAAATTGGGACCAAGAGGAAAGAAGTGTGCTTTTCTCGGGTATTGTACGGAATCTAAGGGCTATGTGTTCTTGGATCTCAGTTTAAAGAAGGGTTTGGTGTTTGATGCAAGAAACGTAAACTTTGTGGAAACAGAGTTTCCAAAAGTTGGCGAAAGTAATGATTTAGAATCAATAGGCCCGATCCTAGAAGAGGATCGACCGGGCACTTCACAAGTGCCGGTTACCTGCATCGCACCTACTCCAGAGGGAGTACCTCAACTGCAAGAAGCTGAGGCTTCCCAAAATGAGCCCATAAACATGGACTCAAATGAACAGGATCCTGATCCTGAGGGATCTGTTCAAGAGGGAGTTGAGGGACTTCAAGAGCCAACACCTCCATCCCAGTTGAGAAGATCAACTCGGGAGTCCAAAGCACCTAAAAGCTGGGGACTATCGGAAGGTGAGACATACTTGGTCTCGTGCGAGATCGATGAGCCAAGTTATGTCAAAGAAGCTCTTGAAGGGGCACAGAGAGAAGAGTGGTTAAAGGCAATGAATGATGAGTTACATTCAATGCATGAAAACGAGGTATGGGAATTGTCTGATCTTCCTCGTAGCTGAAAAGCGATCGGCAATAAGTGGGTTCTTAAAATAAAGAAGAACTCTGATGGAAGTATCGATACGTAGAAGGCCCGGTTGGTGGGCAAAGTGTTACGGTCACCCCGAGCGGGTTGCGACCGGGTGACCCGGGGCTCCGGTTTTGGCCTGCGGGTCACGTTTTTCGGCGTTCAGACGGCTCCCGAGCCCTATCCGAGTATCATTTTGGCGAACCCTTCCGTATTTGAGGTCGTGTGGGTCCCCCGGACGTTTCCGCCGAAAATATTTTTCTGGCGCCGGGGGGTTGTCGGGGTCGTCTCGGGATGTACAGCGGGCTCGGTAGCACTCTCGAGATCTCAGTTTGGGAAGCCGTTTGCAGTTTTGGAGTCGTGGAGACGTCCCGGAGGTGGTTGTGGAGTTTAATATTTGGGGCGGGACGTTCGGTTCCGGGCGACTCCCGGGGCTCGGGACGGGAATCCCGAGGCTCGGGATGGAAATTTTCTGACGGCTTTGGGGTAAGTTGTGTTATAATTTAAGATGGAATTTATGGGTATTTTTATAGAATTTTGGAGTGACAGAATTTCGGTTCAGGTTGACACGCTCGCACGTCGGGTTTTGGTTCGGGTTCAGCGAGCTCGGTAGGACACTCCGGAATGGTAAATGAACTTTTGAAATATGTTTTGTGAATGTTATAATATTCTGAGGGTTGTGTTCAAGTTTCGTTAATTTTGGAATTCGGTAATTATTTTTGGGCAAAAAGAATTGGAACTTTCGGAAAAATTGGGAGTTAAATTGTGTTTGGTTACAAAATGAAAAAGTTGGAGTATGGGCAGCAATTGGTTTTTTTCGGCAGCAAATGGGGATGAGTTAGAGGACACATGTCCTATTTTAATTTAAGAAGAGAGGGATGGGTTTAAAGTGAGGGGAAATTATATATGACTTATTATTTCCATAAAATGAGTTTCAACTCATTTCTTTTCTTCTTCATCTCCTTCTTCTTGCTGCTGCTGCCGACGCCATTGTTGATCAACCTCAAGCTTGAAGTTCTTCTTCTTAGTTGGAATCAAAGAGAAATTGGGTGCTTTGAGTGGTAAGCATCCTTCCTTCTCCTCTTTACTTGTTGAAATTGAAGATTAGTGAAGAAATATGGGTTTATGGTGAATGATGAGTTTGTTCTTAGCTATAAGCTAGGATGATTTTCTTCCTCCCATCTTTTAGTATGTTGTTCTTGGGTTGTAGGAGAGTGTTAATCAAGTGTTGGATTTTGGAAAACACATCTTGGGTGGAAACCCTTTGTTGGCCGAATTTCTTGGATAATTTCCAAAATGATGTGTGTTTGTTATCTTGGTTCATGCTTCAAGTATGTTAATCCTAGCATGATTCTAAGCTTATGTATGGATTCAATTTGATGGAAAACAAGTTGAGGTAAAACCCCCAAATGGCCGAATTTATGAGTTGATGTTCAATGTTGGATTTTGTTGTTTTGGATGCAATTGGATAGCATTCTTGATTTAGAAGTGGAATTGGTGGTTAGAATGGTTGCTTGGTAGCTTGAATGGATTGAATTGGAAGTTGGGTGAAATGTTGGTTAGGAACCGAAATGTTGGAATGATTCTTTTTCAATGTTGGAGTTTCATTTTGGTTGAATTGGATGTTAATATGGTGTTGGGGTTGAATTTAGGAGTGGTTTGAAGTTTGAAACGTTGAATTCGGTTAAGAAATGGAAAAGTTGCAATTAAGCGGGATTATCGGAAAATGTTGGGTAATGAAGGGTTTTAAGGTTGGTTTGGTCGATTCTGCTTGTTGGATGATGTTTGTCAATGTATAATCTTGCATTGTCTAGGTTGGTTCTGAATTCTGACATTTCTGTGGAAATCTGGAATTTTACGGAAATTCTGCCGGATTTTCGGTTTTGGGGTCGGGGTGTAGTTTGGTAGTGTGGGCGATAAGGATTCTAATTCAACTTGGTTTGACAGATTCTGAGGTTCGGAGGTGTGAAAAAGAAGGGTTTCTGAGTTTTGGGTCGCGGTGTGAAAGTTGTCCAGAAGCGGTCTAATACTCTGGACTTGAGAGGTAAGGGTTTGGTTCTGTTATTTTGGTAAGATAAGTATATGTTTTGGTTTCATTTTCTGTTCTGCTAGTATTTCGGAATTTTATGCCTTTGGGCATATTCTGTAGTTTGTAAGAGTATGCCTTATAGCATACTCTGTCTGTTAACCTTACGACAGTTGTGGGTTCGCTACCCACCTGGTGCACCATGCTTCAGATTAGCTTCGGCTTCCGACTCCTTAGTGGAGGCTGTCGCTCCGATTTGTTATAAGGGTTATGGCGATTTAGAATCGCACGTCCTTCGGGATTCCGATCTATTTTACGTACATGCATGATATTCTGTATTACATTGCATATATTGCTATCTTTTTGTTTTGCAGGGTTACATATGTTTATCTTACCACAAATCCCTTACGGGTCCTTTTAGGACTCACCCTTTTTCGGGTTTTGTTGTTGGGTTTCAGGTAGACCTGATAAGCGACCTGCGGAGTAGGGTTCCGTGAGGTTTCTACCTCGGGTGTGTTTTTGCAGCAGCTACACCTTGTGGTCAGGGATTTGTCTTTTGGATCGGAATCCCGCGCGAGGTATTTTGATACTTAGATCTAGGGCTGGCTCTGTAGTTGCACATGCACACTTTCTGATTTGCCGTGATGATTGTATGTCTGTATATATTTATATATTCTGTTCTGTACATGTTCTGAGCGCTTGGCGCTTGCTAGACACCTTAGGTTATGTGAACTCTGTATGTATTTATGTTTTGGTGCGTAAGCACTCGTCCATGGAGGGCGGGGCTTACTCTGTTGCTAATGCATGAATTGTATGTTTGGATTTTATTTTTGGTTGTATGTGCGAAATTTTTGTTAGGTTGCTTCCACAATCGTTTCGCTCTTTGGGTCCGCTACGCGCGGCGGGTCTCGATGGACCTGCCATTCCTATTCATTCCGGCTTCCGCTTCAGGCGTCCCGGCGCCCCCGCCTCCGCAACCGGGCTCGGGTGGCGTGCGGTGACAAGTTGGTATCAGAGCAGGTAAGTGACCATATTGGTCGTCAGTGGTGACTTGTTGATGAGGACATCGCCCCAAAAGGCTCTCAAGCTCAACCAAGCTCGCCAACACAAGCATGCGCACCCGCAGAGCCACTCCAAGGGGTTGGCGGGCCCATGACCAGGGCTCGTCTGAAGCAAGTTCAAGCAAACCTCAATAACTTTATGAAGCTCATGGCCCAAGACGACCAAGAGGAATCTCGAGCGAAGGCCTTGCAGCTTCGCCACCTTGGCATCATTTTGGACGAAGAAGATGCGAAGTCCTCTGGAGTCTTAAGCCTAAGCATCCTCGAGGAAGGGAGTACTAAGGCCTTGGTACGCGGGCACTAGACCAGGGCGAAGACCTCAGACAAACATCCCTGTGAAAGGCCTAGGCGGAGGCATTCCAGTGAAGGCACTTGGCGAAGGCAATCCGGCGAAGCCTTCAATCTTAGAGAGGTAGCCGACCACTTCTGACAGTAAAGCGCCCTTTTACCTGCAACAACTCGGGAATGAAACCCTTTCCTTTACAGAGAAAAGACATGTGAACGCTTTTAGGATAACTTTTTCCTTTTCACCTTTTTAGAAGCTTTTCACTCTGCACGCACGCTATCTAAGCCGACTTATCGCTCCAACCTTCCCCACTATATAAGCTAAGGGCAGCGTCATTGTAAGGCAGAACATATTATTGAATTTAAGAATTCGGCTGAAACACTTCCGGGAAGTTGTTGGCTTTTGTGTTCTCCAATCTTGCATTTCCATTTTCCCTAGTGATCCAGGCAAGAGGATCCAAGCATAATATCTAGTATTGCCTGACCTTGTAGTCAAGAGGTGCTAGATCCCATCTCCTTTCCCATGCATTTTCAAGGGCATTGCCTCACCCCGTAGTGAGGAGGTTCCCTTGGCCGACTTTGTATCTCTTTGTTCTTCCTCTGTTCTTCGTTTCCATTCTTGCTGGAAACCGCCTTCTTTCGAGCTAGATCCTCCGTTGTGATCGGTTATCCCACCGTGATCACATCAAGTGGTATCAGAGCCAAAGCGCTCACTGGAGGTATTTGTGTTTCTTGTTTGGTTTCCTTCCAGCAAAAAAAAAAACCCAAATATTGGTCAAGGAACTCAGTGAGACCAAATGTTGGTCAAGGAACTCAGTGAGACCAAATGTTGTTTAAAAAGTGTGCCTGACAAAGCCAGGAATTTTCGAGTTTAACCCAAAAGGAACTGTGTTGTTGTCCAAAGCACAAAAGAAAAGTATTTGAAGAAAGAAAAGCATTGTGCACGTTTCTGTGACCTGGGAATACTACTTGAATGTTCGTACGTGTTCTTGTCAAAACACAAGTGAACAGTAATCTCGATCTGACAAAGGTTTCAGAACTAAAACAAAAGTGTTTGTGACTGCAAGAGCCTTTTCAAAATCTTCCCGCCTGTTTCTTTCGAACCCCAAACTCAACTCTAATCTCCCAAAGCAGGCTAGTTTCAAGTAACTAGACATTTTCTTGAGTTTCAAGTTGCGGTTTTACTAGAGTTTTGTTTGTGTTTTCTTGCGTGTCCATCTTTGATCTCAGGTTGAAAGCGGTATCAAGTTTAGAGAGCTTGTGAAAGCCTTAAGGGATAAAGCCGTTGAGAGAAACACGAGAGTGAGAGTACACACTCAGGGAGTGGTGAGATTCCGTTTCTGACTACATATTTTCAACAAGATCTTGTGTTACAGATGGTTTCGACAGACTCATCTCCACCTCATCCATCCCAGCTAGCTATGCAAAGCACGCTGGTAAAGATCTTACAGAGGCTAGATGACTTAGGAGCTCAAGTCACTACGACGAATGAGCGACTGACGCGAGTAGAGGTAGCTCAGGGAAAGCAACCAGAGAACTCGCAAGCCCACGAAGACGCCCATGCATCCCGGGCTCAAGGAGGGGTCACTCATGCTACTTTCGATCCCACATCGGCGAGGACGCAGGCTACCCTCACAGCCGCCCTACCACTTCTACGAGAGTAGATCGTGGTGTTGACGCCTTGGACAGTGATGATCGGGAGTATTACGCTGAGCCACCACCAAAGTTTGCTAAAAGAAGGGTCTTCTCCGATAGGGCTCAAGGCCGAGTCTATCCCAACAGGACTTCGACGAAGACAAGGAAGCGGCGCGAGGACGTGTCCACCGAGGTTTTAACCAAGACTTTGGAGGTAAAACACAAGCTCCGGACCCACAAGCCTTCGCCAATATAAAGCTTCATATACCACCCTTCTATGGGTCCAGTGATCCAAGAGTACTTCACGTGGGTAGCTAAAACCGAGCGGATCATTGATATGATGGGGTACACCGATGCGATAGCCTTAAAACTCGTGGTCATTGAATTCCATGACTATGCTCTCACTTGGTGGGAACAAGAACATCACGAGAGAGCAAGGATCCGCTGTCGACCCATCATCACTTGGGATTGTGCCCAGCTACTACGACAGAGATTGTGCCCAGAAGCTGCAACGCTTGATCCAAGGTCATCGCAACGTCGAGGAATACCAGAAGGACCTTGAGAGGGCCTTGATGAGAGCCAACGCCAAAGAGGACGATGAAGCTAAACCGGCCAGATTTTTATATGGCCTACGGGAGGACATCGCCAAAACAGCTTGAGCCGTGCGACTACCGGGATTACCAAGACCTGGTACACAAGGCCATCCGGTAGAAAACAGCTGAAAAAGGGGGTTCCTATTATCCTGCTCACACACCCAGCAGGGGCCCAACCCACAAGACCCCCCCTCCACTGAAGCGGCCCCGCCAAAACCATACACGCCGCCGGCGGCGACGCCCCCCCCGCGCCAAAATTACCCCAACCCAAGACCCTCCGCCCACGCTCACCAAAGCCCAACACCAGCGCTTATGAGGTCCTCGACAAATAAGAAGCATTGAATGCTTTAAGTGTTTGGGAAAGGGACATTATGCGAGAGATTGCCCCAACAGAAGAGCCATGGTCATTCGGCCCAATGGGGAACTGTCGAGTGAAGAAGAAGGAGAAGTTCTTCCCGAACAAGAGCATCACGAGAGTGAAGCAGAAGAGGGAGAGCTGCCGATGGACGGTCTCATATTAGTCACCAAGAGGGTTCTACAAAGCTCCCAAGTGTCACCGAGAGCACTCGGCGGGAAAATTTGTTCCAATCACGAGCCATGGTGAATGGGACCTGTGCGCCTCATTATTGATAGCGGGAGCTGTGTCAACGCTGCCAGCGAAGACATGGTTGCTGAACTGCGTCTTCGCACTATCACCCATCCCAAGCCGTATCAACTGTAATGGGTTGATGACAGGACTTTCGTGAAGGTCGTTAAACAAGTGGAAGTCCCGATAAAGATCGGCAAGTACGAAGATTCCATCACTTGTGATGTAGTGCGAATGCAAGCCACCCATATTCTCTTGGTGGTACACCGTCCACTACCCAAGGGCTTACTCCCTAAACAGCTTGCCTAAGAAAGGGGCTCAACAAGTAAACCCACAAGTCATTTGGAATGACTCATGTGGCTCGCCTGCGTAACAGTTGCCTAAGAAAGGAGCTCAACAAGTAAACCCACAAGTCATTTGGAATGACTCATGTGGCTCCGCCTGCTGCGAATTTTGAAGTGCCTCGTCACTATAAACTTAAGACTAAATCTCCATCTCCATAACAAATAGTCCCCGTGGCTTCGCCTTCGGACCCTTAAGGACATCTCTCCATGAGACAGACTTAGCCTATGGTTATTAAACTAAGCTAACGTACCTACAAGGCTATCGCGAGTTAAAGCGAATCGCAAAATGTTGAAGGAAAAGGAAGTTTTCACTTCATCTATTGTTCCCAAAAAGTGTGTGAATGCAGGTCTTTTTACAAAATAGGGGGCATCCACATGTTGGAGCCTCCACCCTAGTCCGTAAGGCGTACTGTGCATCGCCCATCTTCCTTCCCCGCTCCCCATCAAGCGCGCCTACCGTTGGCTCATTGGTGTTGGCAGCATCCAGATCCCAAGACTTAGAGCTGGAAACGCCTTCTCCACTTGGAAGCGGCATCGCAGCCAGCCTTCCTCATAGGCTGCGCCCTGCCGCCTGTGGCTTGGATCTCACCAAGCTTCTACACCAGTCGAGGCATCCGCTCAGGGATGGGCACCTTACTGGAGGAAGAGGACTCAGGATCCTCACCTTCAAAGGGGGGAAGGCCCAGAGCCTTCTCCATCTCCCACACGGAGGCCATTGCCTTTTCCAGGTCAGTGGCAACCTCCAGGCGTGCCTTCAGGGCAACCTCAGCAGCAAGCCTGCCCTCCTCCACCTTCTTCTCCGCCAGTTGAGCCTGGACGGTAGCTTGGCTCCTCGCCTCCTCGCCCGCGGCCTCGCCCGCTCAACTTGGGCCTTCGCCACCGCAAGGGCGGCTTTGGTTTCGCCTCCAAGGAAAGGAGGGACTCCTTCAAGACAAAGCACTTTCAAGCCGCTTGGCTTCCAGCATTGCTTCCTGAAGGAAGCGTTGCTTCGCAACGTCAAGAAGGCAGGCCTGCTCCCACCGGTACCGCATGCCGTGCGCCCGCTCTTGGTTGCCATAATCGCACCAACTCTCTAGTTGGGCTACGCGCTGGCATGCTCCTCCTTGAGCTCCTCTTCCTCCTCTTTGAGGACTCCAGCTCCCTCCTGAGAGAGGCAATCTCTGATATCTGGGCGTCGTCCAGCCTGTTGGCATACTTCAGGAAGTCATGCCATTGCTCAGCAGCAGCATGACCTTTGACAGCCGCCTGCATCCCAATACTATTAAAACAGAAGCAGAAAAGGGCTAAACTAAGCTTGTACATAAAGACCAGAGGCTGTCTTACCTGCAGACTTTGTTGAGCTGCCTCCCTCATGAATTCGGCGGGGAGTCCAGCTCCGCTCGGTCACCTCCCTATCATAGGGGGTGCGCAGCCCCTCCAGTGTGCTTTGGAGGGTTTGCTCCTCCCCGCAAAGAATGAACTGCTATTCCTCGTGAGGAAGACCGGATCCCATGCATCTTTCAGGAGCCTCCCTTGCTCCCTGTACACCCTGAGTCTGGTCTGGTGCCTCTGGACTCTCAGGAGGTCTGGCACCTCAGACCACTTGGGGGCCGACTTGGCAGCAATGCGCCTCCGCTCCAAGTAGTGGGACCAGACTCCGGTCTTCTCAAGGACCTCGCTCCTGGCCCCCAAATCGGAAGGGATCTCTGTAAGGACCCCTTGGTCCGCAAGAGCCTCACGGGGACCAGCCCCTTGGCCTGAAGGGCCTCGCCTACAAAGAACAGTGCATCAAGCAACTAGGAAACAAGTATGAACTCAAAAGCAAAGAAAATATCACAAAATCAAAAAGACTTACCACAGAAGGACGCCCATCCACCGACTTCCAACTGGCACTGGAAGATTGGGCAACCTCCCAACCACTTGTCCTCGCAGAGGACCGTGTCACTGCACCCCCTTCCTCCGGGCCTCACTATTGGAAGAGGAAGAAGTCTCCTCAACCACCGTGATCCTCTTCCCCTTCGTGGCGGGGGCCTTCTCCCCTGAAGGGGCCTCTTCAGGGATCTCCTCTCTAAGAAGGATGGCTGCAGGGATCTCTTCCCTTGCTTTAGTGGTCTCCGCCTCCCCCAAGGGAATGACTGGTACCTCCTGTGGGCCGGTACTCCCAATGGCCTTTACACTGATCGCCCCTCCTTCTCATAGAAATCAGTGACGTTAGCCGCCGACATCTTACCCTTGGGAGGAGGCACTCGCCTCGGTAATGATCTCCGCCGCGACCACATGACCAGCAGTGTCTTCACCTTGAATCGGTGAAGGGCTCGCGAAGAGCCCAGACACAAAGGCCTCAAAGCAGGCCTCCTCGTAAGAAATGGGCTGCACCACCGAGATGGGCACACCTCGATGGGAACAGCGCTATCCGCTCGCGCCTCCTTCCGGCCCTCTCGCAGTAAGGCACGACCTCTTCAGCAGCAGGGGCATTTCAAGCTCCACCCTTCTGGCCTCTTCAGCCAGGGGCTCCCCACTGGGAGCTTCTTCCCCAGCAGGCTCCCTGACCTCTTCAGCGGAAACGGCTGGGAAAGGACCCTCTTCCCCAGCAGGCTCCCTGACCTCTTCGCTTAAAATAACCTGAGTAGGCCCTCTGCTCCAAAGCAGATTCTCAGCCCCACCGGCCCTTCACCCAAGGTCCCCGCACGGCGGGGCTCTCTTCTTCAAAGGCGTGGCAGCCACTTTCCTCTTCTTCTTCTCCGCCGAGAAGCCATCGAAGGCTTGATACCAGCCCTCTTTTGGACAGCTTTGGGACAATGGGTCCCAACACCTTGACCGCCATGGCAGTGGGCGTCTTCCTCAAGTGCACATGCCAGTGCACTCGTTGGCGATGCGCATGGATGCCTTCTTACCTGGGCTTCGCCACTCGCGACGGCATCTGCAGACAAAGAGGGACTTCTGCACTGTGTTTTACTGCACTCTTACAAAATTACAGTATAATAGTATGTATGCGCAGCGTACCTTTGGGCGTCGCTAGAGCAGCGAAGAAAGAATCTATCATCGTCCCACGGTGGACGGGAGCCCATCCCTCGTATGGCGGGGGCATCTGGGGGTCCAGCACGAAGCCCGTGCTAATCCCAGCCCACCTTAGGGTGGTCTCGTCCAGTTGGGCAGCCGAGAAGGGGAAGAACGCCGCATGCGCTCCTCGAAAGGACATCGTCCAACCACCCCAGCAGCTTGAACGTATGCCTGCCACCGCACCCCGTGAGTCGACAGTGCCTCCGCGCAATGCTTTGCACGGATCGCCGCGTCCTCGCCACGGAAAGTCCCATGTGCCTTCGCGGCAAGAAGAAAAAGGATCCGTGCGCTTGTGGTAGGATCTGGGCGCAGCGGTGAAGGAGATGGAATGGTTGCCTCCAACATTTATGGGAGTGACGTAGAAGAACGCACCCCCACTCTCGCTCCAACCGATAAAAACGTTGAACACATCGGCGAATGGCTTCACGCCGGCCATGTGGCAGTAACAATGAAGCCCGCAATACTCGAAAAGTATTGGGCGCCAATCGAGTTGGGGCATTCCCAATCAGCACAGAGATCTGCACTGGGCCATGGAAAGGGGTACCGTAATCCGCCGCAAGCTGCGCCGTGCTGTGCACAAGACCGGTTCTCCTTGTTCTCCTCGGTAACGGGCCAACCCATCGCCCGACAAACACCCGCACGGGATGCGTATACCGGCGTTTTCTCCACGGGCCGAAGGCCCCCACCATTTCCTCGGTGAATTCTATCGAACTTCACCGTGGTCTTCTCAAGAGGAGCGACCACCGGGCGAACGGCTTCCTTGGAATCCATCTCTACAAAAAGAAGAACAGACAGGCATATAAATCGAAACAGCCCAAAGAAAGGCATTTCGGCAAGCGCCGCGCGCCAGAGAACTTGAAGCACTCAAAGGGAAGAAAAACTTACCCGAGTAGTTTAAAGCAGTAAGCAAGAACGAACGGAGCGGTTGGCAAAATGAACAGTTGACCGGAGGGATCTCGAACGGAAAGTAGGAACCAACTGCCGATGAAATCGCCAAGAAACGCAAGAATACGAAAGGGTTACACGAGGCAGAGCGAACAAATGCAAGAGTGGAGAAGAAAGGTTTCAATCTTCTCGGGTACGCTTTTATAAGCCCGCCAAAATGAAAAAGCGCTTTTAAGCGTGAATGACTCCCGAGGCGCCACGTGCCAAAGATCCAAATGTTATTAAACCTCTCCCCGCCGTACAAAGGAGAAACGCTTTTACAAAGCGTAATCGACCCTACGGCGCCACGTGTTGCGCCCCATAACGGTCAAGAAACCTCTCATCTTCCTTTATCTCTCCCGCATTAAATGTTGAAGAGACTCTTCGCTGCCTTCGCAATCAAACGGTCCGCAAACGGCCCAAGCGCCTTCGCCAACTCCAAAGACTTGAATTTGAACAGCAGTACGGACCCCGCCCATACTCGCCTTCAGAGGAGGCATCTTGGTACACTACCCAAGCAAATGCCCTCCTCAAAACTCACAAGGATCATGAAGGATCCAACACGTAATATCAGGCCATAAAAGGTCATCGCGCTCCACACAAACTCAGTTCTGTGACTGCTACTGCCCTCAACATGGTATTTTCAAACAGTATCTTCAACACAGAGTAAAGGGTCGTGAAGGATCCAACACAAAGTACTTTCAAAAGATCTTCACTTGTGACTACTACATCGGTCCTCAGCAAAGTACTTTCAAAAAACGGAGTACAGGACCCTGCCCATACTCCGCTCTCAGGAGGAGGCATCTTGGTACACTACCCAAGCAATCGCGCCCTCGCGTTTTATCAGAATCATACGAGGCCTTGGGAGAGGTCTCATCCTTATGGTCTCCAGTATCGCCTTCGCAAGGATGAGACCTTGTGGTCTCTAGTATCGCCTTCGCAAGATCTCATTCTTGTGGTCTCCAGTATCGCCTACGCGAGGTCCTGCCCTCGCGGGCCTCTAGACTCGCAGGGGCGACGTCTCATACTCACCCTTGCGTTTCTAAAGCCTGCGCGGGCCCTCCTTGGGACTATCACTTGGGCGAAGATGACAAGGAGGCCATACATTATGGCAAAGCCAACAAATATGCCCTCACTCACCTCAAGAAACCCTACACCCCGCTTCCCCTCACCCCAACCCAAGCTCACCAGATCAAATTCACCGGCTAGTAAGGCCGAGAGAAAACGAAAGGGCGAGGGCAGAGAGCGGAGAGAAAATGGAGAGAAGGTTCAAGGAACCTTGAGTGAAGGGAAGGGGTGTGCACTAATGGGAAACACCCCGAGTGAGCCCACGAGAAAACAAGAGTGCCTCCCTCCACTGGCCAAAGAAAGGGATTTTAAAAGAGCATTTCTTGGAAACAAGATTTGTTTTCTCCGATCCCCACTCATTGCATGTTAACACTTGACAGTGTATCTTCTCTTCCTTCCTATGTGCAGGAAGTCCTAAAAGAGTTTGACGAAGTATTCCATGAGCCGCGGACCCTTCCTCCCTATCGCGGCATCGAGCATCAGATCGACTTGCTTCCGGGGGCACCTTTACCCAACAAGGCCGCCTACCGGACCAATCCCCAAGAATCCAAAGAGATCCAATCGCAAGTACAAGAGTTGCTAGACAAGGGGTTCATCCGCGAAAGCCTGTCGCCATGCGCGGTACCACCATACTGCACCAAAGAGCGATGGCACGTGGCGCATGTGCATGGACTGCCGCCCCATCAACTCTATCACTGTAAAGTATCGCCACCCTATACCTAGACTTGATGACATGTTAGACGAATTGAGTGGTGCATGTGTGTTTTCAAAAATTGACCTTAGAAGTGGCTATCACCAAATTCGAATGAAGGAAGGTGATGAATGGAAAACTGCTTTCAAAACCAAGATTGGTTTATATGAGTGGAACGTTATGCCCTTCGGGTTATCTAACGCACCAAGTACTTTTATGCGTCTAATGAATCATGTTTTGAGGCGTTTAATTGGAAAATTTGTGGTAGTATACTTTGATGACATACTAGTCTATTCTAAGAGCCATGAGGAGCATGTTGAGCACTTGAGGCAGGTCCTCGACACGCTTAGGTTAGAAAAACTGTATGCTAAATTTGAGAAGTGTGTCTTCGCATCCCAGGAAGTTAACTTTCTTGGATATGTAGTGGGTGCGAAGGGAGTCAAAGTAGACGAGAGTAAGATCAGTGCCATTCGGGATTGGCCTACTCCTAACTCTTTAACTGAGGTAAGATCCTTCCTAGGACTTGCTAGTTTTTACAGGAGGTTTGTTAAAGATTTCTCTTCCATTGCTGCCCTTTACATGAGCTGGCTAAGAAAATGTCGCCTTCGAATGGGGTCACCACAGGAGAACTCTTTTAACAAATTGAAATCTCGTCGACAAATGCCCTCTACTTGCTTTGCTGAATTTCGACAAAGTATTCGAGGTGGAGTGCGATGCCAGTGGTATAGGCATCGGTGCTGTCTTGCACCAAGAAGGTCGTCCCATTGCCTTCTTTAGCGAGAAGTTGAGTGGAGCCACCTTGAACTACTCCACATACGACAAAGAGCTGTACGCTCTTGTGAGATCCCCGCAAACGTGGAGTCATTACCTGCTGCCTAGGGAGTTTGTTATCCATACGGATCACTTGTCTTTGAAGTACCTTCAAGGGCAAGGAAATTTGAGCAAAAGGCATGTCATGTGGGTAGAGTTCATCGAGTCTTTCTCCTATGTTATTAAATATAAAAAGGAAAAGAAAATGTTGTTGCTGATGCACTTTCTAGGAGATATGCCTTGTTAATAACTCTTGACGCTAAGGTTGTTGGTTTTGACTGCTTAAGAGGCATGTATGAGCATGATACGGACTTTGGCCAAGGGTAGTCAGAATGGCTACTATGTGTTTGATGGTTTCCTGTTTAAGCTGAAAAGGTTGTGCGTTCCAAAAGGATCAATGCGCGAAGTCATCCTCAAAGAGGCACATGGAGGCGGACTCATGGGACATTTCGGTGTTCAAAAGACACTTGAAGCAGTGAAGGAAAACTTCTTTTGGCCCGGTCTAAAGAAGGACGTCACCAAGTTCTGCGCCAGATGCGTCACATGCCACCAAGCCAAGTCTACTCTGCAACCAAAAGGGAAGTACACTCCTCTCCCTACACCTTCCCTTCCTTGGGTCGATATAAGCATGGACTTTATAAGTGGTCTGCCTAGGACATCACATGGTCACGATGCTATTTTTGTGGTAGTGGATAGGTTTTAAAAAATGGCACATTTCATTCCCTGTCATAAAACTGAAGATGCATCGCATGTAGCTGATTTATTCTTTATAGACATTGTGAAATACCATGGTCTTCCGCGGTCCATCGTCGCTGATAGGGATTCGCGTTTCCTAAGTCATTTCGCGAACCCTTTGGTCTAGATTAGGCACTAGTTTAATGTACTCAACCTCGAGTCACCCTCAAACTGATGGCCAAACCGAGGTGACCAACAGACTCTCACCGCTATCCTACGGACCCTCCTTAGGAAGAATCTAAAGAGTGGGAGAAATGCCTACCCCATGTGGAATTTGCATATAACAGGCTTACCATTCCTCTACTTCCCACAGTCCCTTTGAGGTTGTGTATGGTTTTAACCCTCTTACCCCATTGGATTTAGTTGCATTAGACTATGCTGAGCAGGTGGATATAGATGGGAAAGAAAAGGCCCAACGAATGAAGGACTTGCATACTAAGGTTCACAAACAGCTTGAGCGAAATAATGAAACTTATGCCAGAAGGGTCAATAAGGGTAGAAAATTTAGGAGTTTCCAGGTGGGGATTGGGTATGGCTACATTTGAGAAAGGATCTTTTTCCCCAGGCTAGGAAAAATAAGCTTGCACCAAGAGTCGATGGCCCTTTTCATATCACTAAGAAAATCGGTGATAATGCCTATGTACTAGACTTACCCTATGATGGATCTTATAATGTGCATGCAACTTTTAACGTATGTGATTTGGCTCCATTTGAAGGACAGAAGAATTCAAGAATCATGGACGGATTCTTTCAAGAGGGAGAGTATGATGAGGACATCGCCCAAAAGGCTCTCAAGCTCAACCAAGCTCGCCAACACAAGCATGCGCACCCGCAGAGCCACTCCAAGGGGTTGGCGGGCCCATGACCAGGGCTCGTCTGAAGCAAGTTCAAGCAAACCTCAATGCCTTTATGAAGCTCATGGCCCAAGACGACCAAGAGGAATCTCGAGCGAAGGCCTTGCAGCTTCGCCACCTTGGCATCATTTTGGACGAAGAAGATGCGAAGTCCTCTGGAGTCTTAAGCCTAAGCATCCTCGAGGAAGGGAGTACTAAGGCCTTGGTACGCGGGCACTAGACCAGGGCGAAGACCTCAGACAAACATCCCTGTGAAAGGCCTAGGCGGAGGCATTCCAGCGAAGGCACTTGGCGAAGGCAATCCGGCGAAGCCTTCAATCTTAGAGAGGTAGCCGACCACTTCTGACAGTAAAGCGCCCTTTTACCTGCAACAACTCGGGAATGAAACCCTTTCCTTTACAGAGAAAAGACATGTGAACGCTTTTAGGATAACTTTTTCCTTTTCACCTTTTTAGAAGCTTTTCACTCTGCACGCACGCTATCTAAGCCGACTTACTGCTCCAACCTTCCCCACTATATAAGCTAAGGGCAGCGTCATTGTAAGGTAGAACATATTATTGAATTTAAGAATTTGGCTGAAACACTTCCGGGAAGTTGTTGGCTTTTGTGTTCTCCAATCTTGCATTTCCATTTTCCCTAGTGATCCAGGCAAGAGGATCCAAGCATAATATCTAGTATTGCCTGACCTTGTAGTCAAGAGGTGCTAGATCCCATCTCCTTTCCCAGGCATTTTCAAGGGCATTGCCTCACCCCGTAGTGAGGAGGTTCCCTTGGCCGACTTTGTATCTCTTTGTTCTTCCTCTGTTCTTCGTTTCCATTCTTGCTGGAAACCGCCTTCTTTCGAGCTAGATCCTCCGTTGTGATCGGTTATCCCACCGTGATCACATCACTTGTAGTGACAACTATTGTTGTACATTTTATTTTAGAATGGTTTGGTACGGAGATTGGCCACCTCCTTACTCGAACCACTTCAAAATAAAATTGTGGAGCAAAGTTTGGTCCTTCAAGTTATCCTGGTGGTTGCAGAGCACGGAATCCAGAATATCGGGACTTTGGTAAAAGTGTTACAAGTAAAGGATTGTGGAAAGGTTTCAGGTACGTAAAATTGTGTGTTAGGAAAAGATTTGGTGAAATAAGCATGAACTGCTTCTGTGATTCTGTGAAATACATGATTTTATCATTTTGCAAGATAACTTCTGAGTCAAGTACTGCATTGCACTACAGAGCCTTAGAAAGCCGCTGCTAGTTTCTGTAGGGGTTAGAGGTAACTGATTGGTCTGGACTCTGTTTGGTCTGGAATGTTTCAGGAATGGTTAACACGCGTCGACAGCGTGATTTGCGACCGGAGGGAGGGGACCGTAATCCCACGCCCGAGAGGTAGAGAGCAGAGGCGGGGGATTCCCGGGGCTGCAGTGTACATACCCCGCCACCGGTTGTACAGCAGGTCGTGGGTCTACCACCTGCTTTGGTTCATGTGCCTTTGGAGCAGTCCAGCAGCTTGTTGAGGACACTAGTACCGAACAGGTTCCGATACGATCCACAGTGCGGGAGGATTCAGCCGTGGCACCGTCTCGTGCATTCTCGATGGGAGGGTGAGTAGCCAAACCCGGACTACCACCCACACTCATGTACGGGCCCGATCTGAGAGTGAGTCTGAGGAGGACGCGGAGCGCAGGAATCCGCGATCACGGAGGATACGACCAGAGCGTAGCTCCGCAGCTCGCTCCGATCATTCTGACCAGGAGACTTATCAGCCCCCTCGACAGCGACGGAGGGTTATTGAGCTGGATTCTGATACCACCCGTTGGACCCACCGACGACGGGGAGGTTCGGGGCATCACTCTGATTCTGATGATGTCCGGTTGTTGGAGAGGTTCCAGCGGTTGAACCCTAGGAAGTTTGATGGCAGGGGAGGTCCCGAGGCAGCGGAGACCTGGTTTATAGAGATTGACAAGCTCCTTGGGAGGTTACACCTACCTTCTACAGTGATGGTAGCCCTTGCCACGTTCAATCTGCAGGAGGGAGCAGATCATTGGTGGAGGAGCCTTCAGGGCAATCTGAGGGAGAATGCGGGGCTAGCGCCCGATCAGGAGGTGGATGTTACCTGGGAGCAGTTTACACAACTGTTCCATCGGAGGTTTATCGGGGCTGCAGCTAGAGATCTGCGACAGACACAGTTTGATGAGCTTCATCAGGGAGATAGGACTGTCGCAGAGTATGAGCGTGAGTTTGACAGGCTTATCCACTACGTACCACAGTACCACGGTATGGAGGAGGAGAAGGCAAAGAGGTTTATCCGTCGACTGCGCCCCGAGTACAGATGGGCTCTGAGGCCGCTGGACATTACTACTTACGGGGAGGCGGTTCATAAGGCCCAACTCCTCGAGCAGGAGGACGTTGAGAGTCGCCTCACCTCGCAGAGAGGTCAGGGGAGTTCGAGGGGTTCCACACAGCAGGGACCCCGGCAGAGGCATCCGCAGTCTCGGGCACCGCCCAACGCGCCGCGAGGGCGTGGGTTTCAGCGGGGTGGCCCGAGACCTCAGCAGTGACCGCAGCTTCAGCCACCCCCTCCACCGCAGCAGCCTAGAGCAGGACGAGTTTTTCAGATAGAGCAGGGAGGTCCTAGTCAGCGAGGAGGCCCTAGTCATCAGGGAGGACCTAGTCAAGAAAGGTGCACCAGCCACAGGAGGCTCGACTCACAGGAGTTTTGCAAGGTACTCGTATTTCTGAATGATACATCTGTTCATGCGTTATTTGATACACGAGCGTCCATTTCTATTGTAGCACAGAAATGTGTTACATCTCTGCACCTGTCTGTTAGTACTTTGCCGCAGATGTATTTAGTAAAAAATGCTGGGAGTCAGTTTCTGTTTTCCAATGGGATGGTTCGGGGTTGTACGATATCTCGTAGGCGGGCATCGATAGTATCGGACTTGTTGGTTTTGGACACGCCGAACTATGATGTTATTCTTGGGATGGATTGGCTATCCAAGAATTCTCATGCACATTGATTGTGCAGCCCGTACCATTATGGTTTCGGAGAGGTACTACCTCTCACGACTCCGATCGGTTTGACTATCGCATGCATAGTACAGAGTTGCATTCTGGACCACTGTCGATAGTTGGTGTAGGGGAATGTTTTGATCTGAATGAGGCTGATACTAGGTTGAAGCTAGCTAGTATACCGGTGGTTCGAGATTTTCCGCAGGTATTTCCGGAGGAGTTGCCCGGATTACCACCAGAGCGGGAAATTGTGTTTGAGATCTACCTGCAGTCGGGCACTGCTCCGATATCTATTCCTCCTTATCGGATGCCCATTTCTGAGATGCAGGAGTTAAAGAAGCAGTTGGAGGAATTACAGCAGAAGGGCTTCATCCGACCGAGCACTTCGCCGTGGGGTGCTCCGGTTCGTTTTGTAAAGAAGAAAGATGGACGCCCGACTTTGCATAGACTACAGACGGTTGAATGCCCTTACTGTGAAGAATAAGTATCCGTTTCCTAGGATTTATGATCTTTTATATCAGATTCGGGATTCGAGAGTTTTCTCGAAGATTGATCTACGATCTGGATACTTTCAGCTTAGGGTGAAGGAGGAGGACATACCTAAGACTCGCTTTCCGCACCCGATATGGACACTTTGAGTTTACGGTCATGCCATTTGGGCTGACCAATGCTCGGCAAAGCATTCATGGATCTGATGCATCGGGTGTTCCACCATACTTGGACTCATTTGTGGTGGTCTTTATTGATGATATTCTGAAATATTCTCGGATGCGGACTCGCATCGGGAGCATCCGAGGGTAGTTACAGACACTTTGGGAACATCAGCTTTATGCTAAGTTCTCAAAGTGTGAAATCTGATCCGGAGGTCACCTTTCTCGGGGCACGTTATTTCGAGCATGGTCTGTCTGTGGACCCAGAGAAGGTGAGGGCGATTCAGATCGGAAACAACCTACCACGGTACGGGAGATCGTGAGCTTCCCGGGATTAGCAGGATATTATCGGAGGTTCGCATCGGGTTTTCTATTCTCGCATCTCCGCCACGCAGTTGACCAAGAAGGGTCAGCCGTTTATCTGGTCTGATAAGTGTGAGCAGAATTTTCAGGAGTCGAAGCGGCAGTTGACTAACGCTCCGATTCTGACTCTTCCAGATCCGAACTTACCGTATGTGATTTATACGGATGCTTCCACATCTGGTTTGGGGTGTGTGCTGATGCAGGATCGTAATGTGATAGCTTATGGGTCGAGGCAGCTGCGACCGCATGAGCTGAACTATCCGACACACGATCTGGAGTTGGCTGCAGTGATCTATGCGCTGAAACAATGGAGGCATTATCTGCTTGGTAACAAATTTCAGATTCTTACCGACCATAAGAGTCTGAAATATCTGTTTACGCAGTAGGAGCTTAACATTAGGCAGCGCAGATGGCTCTATTTCATTAATTACTACGATTGTTGTATCGAGTACATCTCTGGCAAGGGCATCACGGTTGCCGATGCACTGAGCAGGAAGTATACCGGGTTGGTCAAGGGAGGAGATGTTGGTGACCGATCCGAGGAGAGTGATCTGTCATGCCTTTGGCACAGGTGGCAGCTCTGGGAGCGTGCTCAGGTGTACACACTTACCATACATTCGGAGTGGCTTGACAGAGTGCGCGAGGCGCAAGGTAGAGATCCGGGGTTGAAGAAGTTGTCTGGGGAAGACAAGGGGTCTTTGTTACCGACGTTTCAGTATAGGCAGGGATTGCTATACTTCCGAGACCGCCTTTATGTACCAGAGGATCAGGAGCTCCGAATGAGATTTTAGAGGAGGCACACTGAGCAGATTGAGTATTCATCTCGGAAGTGAGAAGATGTATCAGGATCTGCGTACTCACTTCTGGTGGCCTAGTATGAGGAGGCACATTGCCACACATGTGTCTAGGTGTGCCGTTTGTCAGCAGGTGAAGATCGAGCACCAGAAACCGGCAGGGACACTGCAGACTTTGCCCATTCTAGTCCGGAAGTGGGGCAATGTTACTATGGACTTTCTGACTGCACTGCCCCTGACACGGTCCCGCCATGATGCTATCTGGGTTATTGTGGATCGGCTGACAAAGTGCTCACACTTTCTGCCTATTCGGGTCACGGACCCTCTGGAGAAGCTTGCCCGGCTTTACATCGGGGAGATCATGACGATTACATGGAGTACCAGACTCCATTGTATCTCGACCGTGATCCGCGTTTTACGGCACGGTTCTCGAGAGCTTTTCATGAGGCGCTGGGCACGCGACTCCATCCGAGCAGCCTTATCACCCATGCATGCACGGGCAATGGAGCGGGTGATTCAGATATTGGAGGATATCTTTGCTAAGCCGTACTTTGACTTTGGAGGAGATTGGGACCAGCAGCTGCCTTTGATTGAGTTCTCGTACAACAACAGCCTTCCGGACTACGATTGGTATGGCACCATATGAGGCGTTGTACGGGAGGAGGTGTATGACACCACACCGCTTTGGACCGATGCGTCGATAGGGTTGAGTTGGGACCTGAGCTTATTGAGGAGACTACGGCGAAGATCAGATTGATTCAGGCGCGGATCAAAGCCGCGAACGACCGCACCACTACTTATGCGAACCGCCGCCGTAGGGCTTTGGAGTTTGAGGTTGGGGATAGGGTTTGGCTCAAGGTAGCACCTATCCGAGGGACAGTCAGATTCGGGAAGAAGGGCAAGTTGGCCCCACGGTATATCGGCCCATATGAGATTCTGGAGCGGGTCGGTAGGGTGGCATACCGGTTAGCTTTGCCTCCTAGTCTGTCTGCTGTGCACAATGTCTTCCATGTTAGCATGTTGAAGAAGTGCATTCTGGATCCGACTCAGACGATTCCAGTGGAGGAGGTACAGCTGGAACCCGATCTTTCTTATCAGGAGGTACCGGTAGCCTTTCTGGATAGGGATGTCAGGAGACTCGTAGCAAGTTGATTCCCATGGTCAAGGTTCAGTGGTCACATCATACCGACCGGGAAGCGACTAGGGAGACAGAGAAGGACATTCGTGATCGATACCCCGAGCAAGATTGCGGTTGATACAACTCTTGGAGGACCAAGAGTACTAAGGGGGGGAGAATGTTACTGTCACCCCGAGCGGGTTGCGACCGGGTGACCCGGGGCTCCGGTTTTGGCCTGCGGGTCACGTTTTTCGGCGTTCAGACGGCTCCCGAACCCTATCCGAGTATCATTTTGGCGAACCCTTCCGTATTTGAGGTCGTGTGGGTCCCCCGGACGTTTCCGCCGAAAATATTTTTCTGGCGTCGGGGGGTTGTCGGGGTCGTCTCGGGATGTACAGCGGGCTCGGTAGCACTCTCGAGATCTCAGTTTGGGAAGCCGTTTGCAGTTTTGGAGTCGTGGAGACGTCCCGGAGGTGGTTGTGGAGTTTAATATTTGGGGCGGGACGTTCGGTTCCGGGCGACTCCCGGGGCTCGGGATGGAAATTTTCTGACGGCTTTGGGGTAAGTTGTGTTATAATTTAAGATGGAATTTATGGGTATTTTTATAGAATTTTGGAGTGACAGAATTTCGGTTCAGGTTGACACGCTCGCACGTCGGGTTTTGGTTCGGGTTCAGCGAGCTCGGTAGGACACTCCGGAATGGTAAATGAACTTTTGAAATATGTTTTGTGAATGTTATAATATTCTGAGGGTTGTGTCCAAGTTTCGTTAATTTTGGAATTCGGTAATTATTTTTGGGCAAAAAGAATTGGAACTTTCGGAAAAATTGGGAGTTAAATTGTGTTTGGTTACAAAATGAAAAAGTTGGAGTATGGGCAGCAATTGGTTTTTTTCGGCAGCAAATGGGGATGAGTTAGAGGACACATGTCCTATTTTAATTTAAGAAGAGAGGGATGGGTTTAAAGTGAGGGGAAATTATATATGACTTATTATTTCCATAAAATGAGTTTCAACTCATTTCTTTTCTTCTTCATCTCCTTCTTCTTGATGCCGCTGCCGACGCCATTGTTGATCAACCTCAAGCTTGAAGTTCTTCTTCTTAGTTGGAATCAAAGAGAAATTGGGTGCTTTGAGTGGTAAGCATCCTTCCTTCTCCTCTTTACTTGTTGGAATTGAAGATTAGTGAAGAAATATGGGTTTATGGTGAATGATGAGTTTGTTCTTAGCTATAAGCTAGGATGATTTTCTTCCTCCCATCTTTTAGTATGTTGTTCTTGGGTTGTAGGAGAGTGTTAATCAATTGTTGGATTTTGGAAAACACATCTTGGGTGGAAACCCTTTGTTGGCCGAATTTCTTGGATAATTTCCAAAATGATGTGTGTTTGTTATCTTGGTTCATGCTTCAAGTATGTTAATCCTAGCATGATTCTAAGCTTATGTATGGATTCAATTTGATGGAAAACAAGTTGAGGTAAAAACCCCCAAATGGCCGAATTTATGAGTTGTTGTTCAATGTTGGATTTTGTTGTTTTGGATGCAATTGGATAGCATTCTTGGTTTAGAAGTGTAATTGGTGGTTAGAATGGTTGTTTGGTAGCTTGAATGGATTGAATTGGAAGTTGGATGAAATGTTGGTTAGGAACCGAAATGTTGGAATGATTCTTTTTCAATGTTGGAGTTTCATTTTGGTTGAATTGGATGTTAATATGGTGTTGGGGTTGAATTTAGGAGTGGTTTGAAGTTTGAAACGTTGAATTCGGTTAAGAAATGGAAAAGTTGCAATTAAGCGGGATTATCGGAAAATGTTGGGTAATGAAGGGTTTTAAGGTTGGTTTGGTCGATTCTGCTTGTTGGATGATGTTTGTCAATGTATAGTCTTGCATTGTCTAGGTTGGTTCTGAATTCTGACATTTCTGTGGATATCTGGAATTTTACGGAAATTCTGCCGGATTTTCGGTTTTGGGGTCGGGGGTGTAGTTTGGTAGTGTGGGCGATAAGGATTCTAATTCAACTTGGTTTGACAGATTCTGAGGTTCGGAGGTGTGAAAAAGAAGGGTTTCTGAGTTTTGGGTCGCGGTGTGAAAGTTGTCCAGAAGCGGTCTAATACTCTGGACTTGAGAGGTAAGGGTTTGGTTCTGTTATTTTGGTAAGATAAGTATATGTTTTGGTTTCATTTTCTGTTCTGCTAGTATTTCGGAATTTTATGCCTTTAGGCATATTCTGTAGTTTGTAAGAGTATGCCTTATAGCATACTCTGTCTGTTAACCTTACGACAGTTGTGGGTTCGCTACCCCAGCTGGTGCACCATGCTTCTGTATTAGCTTCGGCTTCCGACACCCTAGTGGAGGCTGTCGTTCCGATTTGTTATAAGGGTTATGGCGATTTAGAATCGCACGTCCTTCTGGATTCCGATCTATTTTCTCGTACATGCATGATATTCGTATTCATTGCATATATTGCTATCTTTTTGTTTTGCAGGGTTACATATACTTACCTTACCCCAAATCCCTTACGGGTCCTTTTAGGACTCACCCTTTTTCGGGTTTTGTTTTTGGGTTTCAGGTAGGCCTGATAAGCGACCTGCGGAGTAGGGTTCCGTGAGGTTTCTACCTCGGGTGTGTTTTTGCAGCAGCTACACCTTGCGGTCCGGGATTTGTCTTTTGGATCTGAATCCCGCGCGAGGTATTTTGATACTTAGATCTAGGGCTGGCTCTGTAGTTGCACATGCACACTTTCTGATTTGCTGTGATGATTGTATGTCTGTATATATTTATATATTCTGTTCTGTACATGTTCTGAGCGCTTGACGCTTGCTAGACACCTTAGGTTATGTGAACTCTGTATGTATTTATGTTTTGGTGCGTAAGCACTCGTCCATGGAGGGCGGGGCTTACTCTGTTGCTAATGCATGAATTGTATGTTTGGATTTTATTTTTGGTTGTATGTGCGAAATTTTTGTTAGGTTGCTTCCACAATCGTTTCGCTCTTTGGGTCCGCTACGCGCGGCGGGTCTCGATGGACCTGCCATTCCTATTCATTCCGGCTTCCGCTTCCGGCGTCCCGGCGCCCCCGCCTCCGCAACCGGGCTCGGGTGGCGTGCGGTGACACAAAGGCTTTACACATAAGGAAGGTGTTGATTTCAAAGACACTTTCTCTCCTGTTGTAAAGTTTAATTCCATCAGATTGCTACTTGCGATAGTGGCAAACTTGGACCTTGAGTTGCATCAGATGGATGTGACCACCGCCTTCCTCAACGATGAGTTAAGTGAAGAGATCTACATGAAACAACCCGAAGGGTTTGTACAAGTAGGTCAAGAAGACAAGGTATGTAGACTAAAGAAGTCTATATATGGTCTCAAACAAGCTTCAAGACAATGGTACTTGAAGTTTCATCATGCAGTCACAAGCTATGGTTTTGTGATGATGCATGAGGACCACTGTGTGTACTTGTTCATCAAAGAGTCCAGTTTTGCCATTATGACATTATATGTCGATGGCATTTTAATTGCAAGTAGTAGCTTGGAGTTGCTGCTCGCCATCAAAGGATGGTTGTCCTCCACCTTCAAAATGTTAGTACTTTCACAAGAGCTTTATATAGATAAAGTTCTTGAGAGGTTTAACTTGACCAACTCTAAGCCAATGAACACCCCACTTGCATATGGTTGCAAAATTGGAGAGGAATTATGTCCTAAGACTCCAAAAGAGAAGGATGAAATGACTAAGATACCTTACCTTGGTGCCATTGGTAGCCTTATGTACGCCATGATTTGTACACGACCGGACATAAGTCAAGCAGTCAGTTTACTTGCTAGATATTCTTCGAACCCTGGCATGGAGCATTGGAAGAATGTCAAAAGGATCCTTAGATACCTTAAAGGTACTAAGGATTATTGGCTATGTGATCAAGGAAAAACCTTTGATTTACACGGCTATTCTGATGCCGATTGGGGAGGAGATAGAGATTCTAGCAAATCTACAAGTGGTTATATTTTCTTGCTAAATGGGGGCGCTACTACTTGGTGTAGTAAGAAACAAACCTGTACAGCCTTATCAACCATGGAGGCAGAATTCGTTTCTTATGCCTCGGCTGTCCAGGAAGCCCTGTGGCTTGGTTATTTTCTAAAAAATTTGAAGTCAATGGTCAAAATAAGTAAGCCCATTACTATCTGCAGTGATAGTATGGCAGCTATGGCCTACACTAAGGACCCCAAGTATCATGGAAAAACCAAACACATTAGCATGAAATATAATTTCATTCGAGATGCAGTTGAAGATGGTGAAGTCAAAATTGAATACATCTCAACAGACCTTATGGTGGCAGATCCTCTCACTAAGCCATTGCCACCCATTGTGTTTGCTCGTCATGTCCGAGTAATGGGTCTTAGGAGATTGTAAATATGCTAAGTGTTGTATGACTTTCACCACTTTGGTGTCACACATGTATAAATGTATAATGATGATCAATAAAGTCATTATTTGATGTCATTTACTTGGATCCATTAATAACACACAATGAACATGTCCACCATAGGCATTGAGAATGACTTTCTCACACCAAGTCATTCGCCCTTGATCTTAAGTAGACCAAGGATGAGACTACCAAAGGCTCAATAGTGTGTTGTTTCTTCAAGAAACATGTGACATGCAATGTTACTCTATTGAGTGGGAGTCATGTTACAACACTTGACACTTTGGAATACTTTTATGTCGCCTTGATTTGAATAATCAAGATGAGGTGCTCTGCACTGATTTTGTATGACACTGATACATTCTAGCATATGTGTGAGTGTAAGCTCGGGCTTCCACAGAAATTTCATGGCTTGTGACATGTCCTCCTTTTATATGTTAGAAGAAGCACACTCTGAGGTGTTTTAAGAGGGAGAAATGACACACCCCTCATTTTAAGTGATATCACTCCGAGTGGGAGTGGTGTATGTAAAACACCCTAAGAAGTGTTATTAGAATCTTTGTAAGTATGTTGCAAAGATCCTATGTCCATGAAATTTGACCAAAAGAAGAATTTAAGCAAGTTGTCTCTAACCTTGCGTAGTGTGAGAATTCTTCGATTGGACCCTTAATCACTTTAACTTACTATTAATGATTCACATTGACAAAGTTGCTTTGATTGGTTGTCGAAGGCCGCAGATGAATGCGGCTGGAGTATCCTCCTTTTGGGTAACTAAGTTTATATGGATCATTAAGCAGGTAGAGTATAAAGGAAAGACAAGTGAAACTTGGTACGTGAGCCCTAAGTTCAACCTTTGAGCTCACATGTTGCATTGGTGCAACATGATAAGGTGTGAATTGGGAATAATATGAATTAAAGAGTACTCGACACTTAATACAGTCATCATTAAACTGAAAGAGATTCAATGTGGTTAAGACTACGTACCATATGTCTTGGGGTTCTAAAGGCACTACTTGAAGTAGTTCAAATAAAGCTTGAAAATGTTCAAGCATGTCTTGATAAGTTCAAGAAAGTTTGAATAAGTTCAAACAAACATACAAGCACTTGAAATGTTCAAGTGAGACTTACAAGAGAGGATAATCTTTTATTGAGAGTCTAACAACCTCAATAAAAGAGATTTGGTGTCTGTGCCTTGGGGTCGCACTCACAACTCTATTTAAATGTAGATTGTTTTATGACTCGAGTGGGTTCATGTGCATAAGGGTCATCATTAGTGCGAGTGGGAGTTTGTTGGAATTCTTGCGCACCAAGATGACCTGGGCTAGCTAAAAGTAGCTAAAAGTAGCTAAAAGGGTCATCATTAGTGCGAGTGGGAGTTTGTTTGAGCTAGAGAGATGTGTATCTGCTCTTAGTGAGCTGATATGAGCTCAAGGAGCTCAATGAATGATTTAATATGTCTTGGACTAGCTCTATGTAAGCTTAGTACAAATGTGTCTAGGCACCTTTTGGCGTAGAGACGTGTCTCTTGGCGGAAAGGTGCGTAAATTGGTGAAAAGGTGCCGAAGAGGGCCAAGCACACCTTCGGCTATGGCCAAAGGGTGCGTAGCACCCCTGGGTGGCGAAAGGGCACCCTAAGGGGTCCTTGCACCCATTCGGCCATAGGCCTAGGGGTGTGAGTGCCCCTTCGCCCTAGGTGCCTCTAGGCAAGGGGATGCACCCCATGCCTTGCACCATTCGGCCAAAGGGACATGTCTCATGTCCCATGGCCGAATGGGCAAGGGGCATGGGTAGAGATGGGCATATCCATTGGATCGCTCCACGCTCCACCGCATCGCTCCACCATGGAGCGGGTTAGTTTTGTGATCCACCTATGGTGGAGCTATGGTGGAGCGGGTCGTGGATATCCGTTGGAGTTCCATGGAGCTCCCCCCATAAAAAAATATTTACAACATCAGTCCTCAAATTTTTCAAAAAATTACAAATTGGTCCTCAAATTTTTAAAAATTTACATTTTGGCCCAAAAGTGTTTACATTTTTAGTCCCTGAACTTTTTTGAAAAAATAAAAAATGACCAAAACTTTAAAAAGTTACACTTTAGTCACTGTTAGTGGAGCGGGTCGGATCAATACGGATCGATCCACCAGTAAAGTGGAGCGGGTCATGGAGCGATCCACCACCATGCGGATCAAGGCGGATCAATCCATGGAGCGGGCCGACCCGCTCCAATGCCCATCCCTAGGCATGGGTCACCTCCCTTGCCTCTTCACCATATTATTTGGATAATTAATTAATTAGTTAATTAATTTCCTATTAAACACAATTATTTATTTATTCCTTTTCTAATTAATTACTTAATTGAAAAGGTAAAAGGCATGAGACATGTCTCATGGACCAAGGGGCATTGGTTGCAGCCCTTGGCCTTAGAGACATATTACTTCGCAAATGAGGAGGCATTGTGCCCCCTCATTGGCAGTCCATCCTCTTCTATAAATAGAGGGAGGATGGCACCATTATCATCATCCCTTTGGCAGCATTGCCTCTCATCTCTTCTCTCTCAATAAGCATTCTATTTAGAGTTTTGTAGGTGGAACTTCATAAGAAGCTTTTCACTTCTTATCCGCTTCCTTGGCGCACTTCCAAGTCCATCCTCCATAGAAGAGTCAGAAGATTCGAACATCAAGAAGAAAGGTACACATCCTTGATCCTTTCTTTAGTATCATGCTAGGTTCTTTGCCATTAGTATCATGCTAGGTTCTATGTATGATGCTAATGGATATATGACATGATTATGGAAGAAACACATCGTGCTATTACTTAAATGTAGTATCCATGTAATATGTAAGCATGACTAACATGTTAATGACGATCCGAAAATCAACAAACTGGGCGCGTGCTCGTGTCAACATATGTTTTTCATAATAGTCCCTAAACTTATTTTCTTCAAAACAATACGTTGGTTAACGTTGATATCCTTATTTCTAAAGTTTTAATAACGACTCCTTATAACAAACCGAACCGGTGTGACTTCGGTCACAAGTATCAGCAAGACCAAGGCTCTGCTACCTTTGCCTTCCCTTTACCCTTTATCCTTCGATCCAAGCCCACCGAGAACTACCGCCGGTCTGTGGTGTCGTGCGAGTCCACCACGTCCGGATCCTCTAACTCCACCAATGACAATCCCCGTAGATCTCGGTGGGTCATGTCACCGTATCCAAATCCTCATTCTCAATCTTCTCGTGCTTTCGCACAGCCTCATGGTACCTATCAATGTTCAACGGTGCCAAGTACTTCCCGATGTCATGCTTCAACCCTCTCATGAATCTCTTTGCCTTGGCCTCCTCACGTGTTGTAATGAGGCACATAACGCACCAAGCGTTCAAACTCGTGCCCATACTCCGCAGTCTTGCTTCCCGAGTCAAGGTATCAAACTCCGATTGCCGCCTATCTGTCGCGGCATAACCAATCCACTTCTCATGAAACAAGTGAGAAAATTTATCCCACGTCATACCCGGGTCCTTCAACTGCCTACGCACAAAGTCGGCCCTCCGAGTAGCCATAGTGGTCTCCCACCAGTCATATGCCCAGTCACGCAAATAAAAGGTAGCCAAAGACACCATCTCATTTGCCGGGAAACCAAGTCTGCCAAGCAACCTGTCCATGTCCTTATACCACGTCTCCGCCGAATCCATTCCACCCTTGCCCGAGAAACGGGGTGGTTTAAAGCGCTCAAACCGCTCCATCAAAGAAAGCTTATCAGAGCTGGTCGCACTATCAGATTTGAGCCGCAGGGCTCTCTGAATCTCAACAACAGAATCGGGACTAGCCCGCACTCTCACTCGACGGTGCTGTGGGTCGACTTCCGCACCCAGATTCAGATTCCCCTCTTCTGTATCCAAATGCTCTTCAAATATCACATCATCAGCCTCAACGTCCTCCTCATGAGCCTGATAGCTAGGATCCGTCGATCCTACTGCAGTAGGCTGAGAACTCATAACATGTGTACTTCCTTGCTCTTCAACTCCTGTTCCTGCCCACATGTTATTGAGCAGTACAGTCATTTGCCCCAACACTTGGGCCATCTGTTCCGGATCAGGTATCACATGCGGCTGAACTGGTGCCGCTCTCCGCTGAGGTCTCCCTTGACCTCTACCTCTTCCTCTATCCACATCTTGAGCAGGATTTCCCCCTCCTGCTTCATCATCCAACGCTCGAGTTCGTCGAGTGTTGACCATTTACTGAAATTCCAGAACATAAAGGGTTCACTTAACGGTTAGCATTACCTACACCGGTAATCCTATCAGCTCTGTAGCATGAATGCAATGCATGATGCAAATCATTTCTCAAAATTACTTATACAAAACAATCCCTTATAACCCGTGGTACTGCTTAGGAACAACACACTTCTCACTCGGCATCCACAGTCTGTTTTTAACGAGAGATGTAATTTAAATTACCATCATGCACCTTACGGCATCTCATTCCCGGCACCTCTTGTTGCACCCGAGTCAATTCTGCGGTATCCTACGCGGTAACCACACAGTAACAAGTCACCATCTACCGGTACCAATGAAATCATCTCTTGGTTGTTCTCAAGTGCGCTTAGACAAACCGCCTCTTGTTCCACTTACCATTCCAACATGGTTCTTGTGGAGGTGGCAGTCTCACCACACAACCATCTTTGGAATCGATCGGTCGACCAGAGTGTCAATCCTAACACACCCTCGGCCAACCAATTAACCATGCTACGATACCAAATTGTCACCACCACCCCGTCGAGACACCTTAGGACCCGGCGGGAGGCGGTCGCCCGGCCGGTGGGCGGTGGTGAGCAAGGTGGGACCGGATAAGCGCAGCTAATGTGAGATTATTTCGCGGGCCTTTAACTAACCCTTGATAGGTCCCTTTCTAACAACAGATCAAATATAACAATTCATGCACAAGCAGATCACAATAACGAAGCAATGGGCTCCGCCCATGATCGTAATATCGAAGCTCAAGAAGAAAGGTACACATCCTTGATCCTTTCTTTAGTATCATGCTAGGTTCTTTGCCATTAGTATCATGCTAGGTTCTATGTATGATGCTAATGGATATATGACATGATTATGGAAGAAACACATCGTGCTATTACTTAAATGTAGTATCCATGTAATATGTAAGCATGACTAACATGTTAATGACGATCCGAAAATCAACAAACTGGGCGCGTGCTCGTGTCAACATATGTTTTTCATAATAGTCCCTAAACTTATTTTCTTCAAAACAATACTGTTGGTTAACGTTGATATCCTTATTTCTAAAGTTTTAATGGGGGCACGTGTCCCCAAAAGCCCCTATGGATCCGCCCATGAAAAAAGCTACAAATTTATGAATGGGTTAAAATATCAATAATTGTTGCAGGAATGATCACATACCTGTAAAACTAAGGCCTGTTGTATTTGTTCCATCAACGGCTAGTGAATCTCGGAGAGCACATGGACCAACAACAACACAGGGTTCCTAGATGATGGTGAGAAGCATGATTGTTGAGCCAACAAATCCATTCCATTAAAGACATGACCTTGAGCAATTTCAGTAGTCCCTGAAAGTCTAGAAACTACAAGCAAAATGCTAGGTGAATTTCAGCATTGGTAAAGTAACGAAAATGACCAAATGAAAAGATGTACCATGAAATATCTACTACTTTGTGAAAAACTAATAGTTTGAGATATTTGCAGCAAGTTTCGTTGCTATTGCTTGCAGTTTCTTTCATTGATTCATCATGTATTTATACAACCTACAGGCTTCTAATTACAGAAGGTTTAGGACTCTAGGAAACCAATTAATATTACAAATCCTTTTCTGATTTGTAGAGTAAGTAATCCAAAATCTATCAGGAATAGGACTCTGTGAGCTTCAATTTCTTCATGACTTGGCTTGCAGGTGATGATCATCTTCAACACTCCTCCTGAAGTTGGAGCATATGGATTATGTATGCCCAACATGCTGTTCAAAAATAAGAACTGGTCCCTTCCTAGTGCCTTTGTTAACAAGTCTGCCAATTGAACCTTTGACCTGATTTCATGAGGTTCCACTTCCTTAGATTGAATTTTCTCTCTTATGAAATGACAATAAATCTCAATATGTTCTTTCATGGAAGACAGGGTTATTTGCAATATGAATTGCAGCTTGGTTGTCACAGTAAATCTTCATAGGCTTATCTTGCACCACTGTCAAATCTCTTAGCAAAGTCTTCAGCCATATCATCTCACTTGTAAGTGTTGCCATTGCTTTATATTCAGCTTCAGCTGATGATTCAAAACTGTAGTTTGTAAATGCATGAGAAATTGGCATAAAATTGAAAAACCGAAAAGTGTGATAAACATGCTGTCTTGGTGACTTGTATGCTTGTTGAATGCTATGAATACACAAAAGCTGTATGAACATCATTTGTTGATGTATGGATTCTATGAGAATCATTGAATGGCTGAAAGTTGGTAAACATTTACTTGTGATGTAAATGACTTAAGTGTTGTGTAAATGTGCACTAGTTTTGACCGAATCGTATAAGCATGAAATTGCAATGTGTTTGCTTGTTTAAAATGCTTATAATGTATGATTTAATGTGTCTAAATCAATAGAAAATGTATCTTGTAGAACATGGATATACAAATGAGATTTATACATGTACTACAATGATTGCATGTAAGTGTTACATGTAAGTGTCATGCTTGTAATTTAGGCTACAAGTCTGTACTCTAAAGTCTAATAATGGAGATTCCGTCAAAGGAGGTGGATTTTAAGTGAGACTATTGTGACTCCTCCATGTTTCTTGGGAATCATCCTTATGGTGACTAAAGGGTTGAAGGACTATAGTTTAAGGTTATGGTACAATGGTACATGCATTTGTTGCATGACCAAGTGTGATGATAGACTGGTTCCCTGACGGGACTGGGCTTCCAAATACTCGAACGGTTGAAGAGATGGTAAGAACGACGATGTAAGGCTCCGGAGTAATCTGCAAGATGTAAACGGAATACTCAGGAGCAGAAAAAGGAGTGAGGGTGTGTAGATAGGGTGTACCTTTCCAAAACCGTCCTTTTATAGGAGGCGTTGAGGTAGCGGTTGTCCCAGGATCCGGAGTAGTGGAGTACTTCCCCACGTTCCAGAGTAGTGGAAGATTGGAAGTGTAATAGAGAACGTGGGTAAGTCATGGGGATGACCGTTCCCAGCTTCCTCGGTTTGTGATGTTGCTAAGTGTTGGATGGCGAAGACCAGGAGATGCAAAGACCCTGTCTGGCAAAGCCAGGAGATGCAAACCCACGAGGTCCTGGTGAAGCCAGCAGGCGCGAAGCTCCCCTGATAACGCCTTCGTGAGATGCGGTGGTATCGCGGTGTGTTTCATTGGTTGCTGCTGATGATGACGCGAGGGGCGAGACACGAGGGGCATTTGCTTGGGTAGTGTACCATGTGACAAGTGAATAGAACCCTCTTGAGGCTCATTGAAGAACATGTGTATGAAGGCATGGAAACATGTTTGTATATTTCTAATTGGGTGTTATATGCACTTCTTATGCTATGTATGAACATGTTTGAAGTGATTTTGTGAAATGTGGTTCTTGCATGAGTCTTGTTGTGTTGATTGAACATTAAAAACATGTGATTGCAACATTGTAGATGACATGTAAGAATATCATTGCTGAGTTGAACAAGGACCTGAAATTGGATGGTGACAACTATTCAATTTGGTAACAAAAGGTCAAGTTCATATTGATTGAGCAAGACACGCTTGATGTGTTGAGCAATGAGGTTGCACCTCCTGAAGATGGTGGAAATGGTGATGCCTTTGTGGCATACCAGAAAAAGAACAGCTTGTGTCGAGTCACCCTTCTCTCTACTATGGTGGATGAGACAATGGTGGAATTCTCAACAATTGAAAGTGCCAAGGGCATTTGGGACGCTGTCAAAGCTAAGTTTGGTGATGTTTCTATTGAGAAACCAAGGTCCATGATCTTGAAGTTTGAGAACTATGTCATGAGACCGGATCACACCATGAGCTCCCACTTGCGTGAGATGTCACGCATGATCCACCAATTGAAGGAAGCAGGACATGACCCCACTGATGAGCAACAAGTGCAGGCTATCATTAGGTCCTTGTTTGATGAGGAGTGGTAGTTGATGACGGTCAACTTGCACCATAACCCTCAAATTAAGTCATCTGATGACATTGCTCGTCATTTGTTACTTGAAGCGGAAGTAATGGCTCTTAAGAATCATTCCAAGGCATATGTTGCCTCCACTTCTTCCTCTAATAAGAAATGGTGTAAGAAAGGGAAATGGTTTAGTAAGGGCAGCAATGGTAATGGCAGGGGAAGGCAAGAGTCAATGGAAACAGCGGTGGAAATGGACCTAACTTGAATAAGTTTAAGAAAAATAGGGATGTTTCCAAGCTGAAGTGCTTCAATTGTGGCAACAAGGGCCATTTTGCTAAGGATTGTAGAAATCCTACCAAGGTATGTGTACCTACTACTTCTAATGTACTTGTTGTACATGTACCATGCTTTCTAAAAGCAATTCTTTGTGGATTGTAGATTCAGGAGCAACAGACCACATAGTCCGAGACAAGTCTTGGTTTGTGTCATTCAGAAAACTCCCAAAAGTTGGCGAAAGTGATGATTTAGCCTCAATAGGCCCGATCCTAGAAGAAGGTCAACCGGGCACTTCACAAGTGCCGGTTACAAGGACTGTACCTACTCCAGAGGGAGTACCTCAACTGGAACAAGCTGAGGCTTTCCAGAATGAGCCCATAAACATGGACTCAAATGAACAGGATCCTGAAACTGAGGGATCTGTTCAAGAGGGAGTTGAGGTACTTCAAGAGCCAACACCTCCACCCCGCCTGAGAAGATCAACTCGGGAGTCCAAAGCACCTAAAAGGTGGGGACTATCGGAAGGTGAGACATACTTGGTCTCGTGCGAGATCGATGAGCCAAGTAATGTCAAAGAAGCTCTTGAAGGGGCACAGAAAGAAGAGTGGCTAAAGGCAATGAATGATGAGTTGCATTCAATGCATGAAAATGAGGTATGGGAATTGTCCGATCTTCCTCGTGGCCGAAAAGCGATCGGCAATAAGTGGGTTCTTAAAATAAAGAAGAACTCTGATGGGAGTATCGAAAGGTACAAGGCCCGGTTGGTGGCCAAAGGCTTTACACAGAAGGAAGGTGTTGATTTCAAAGACACTTTCTCTCATGTGGTTAAGTTTAATTCCATCAGATTGCTACTTGCGATAGTGGCAAACTTGGACCTTGAGTTGCATCAGATGGATGTGACCACAGCCTTCCTCAACGGTGAGTTGAGTGAAGAGATCTACATGAAACAACCCGAAGGGTTTGTACAAGTAGGTCAAGAAGACAAGGTATGTAGACTAAAGAAGTCTATATATGGTCTCAAACAAGCTTCAAGACAATGGTACTTGAAGTTTCATCATGCAGTCACAAGCTATGGTTTTGTGATGATGCATGAAGACCATTGTGTGTACTTGTTCTTCAAAGAGTCCAGTTTTTCCATTATGACATTATATGTCGATGACATTTTAATTGCAAGTAGTAGCTTGGAGTTGTTGCTCGCCATCAAAGGATGGCTGTCCTCCACCTTCAAAATGAAGGACCTGGGGAAGCTTCTTATATCCTAGGTGTTAAGATACATCGGGACAGAAAGAAGCATATTTTAGGACTTTCACAAGAGATTTATATAGATAAATTTCTTGAGAGGTTTAACTTGACCAACTCTAAGCCAATGAACACCCCACTTGCATATGGTTGCAAAATTGGAGAGGACTTATGTCCTAAGACTCCAAAAGACAAGGAAGAAATGACTAAGATACCTTACCTTAGTGCCATTGGTAGCCTTATGTACGCCATGATTTGTACACGGCCGGACATAAGTCAAGCGGTCGGTTTACTTGCTAGATATTCTTCGAACCCTGGCATGGAGCATTGGAAGAATGTCAAGAGGATCCTTAAATACCTTAAAGGTACTAAGGATTATTGGCTATGTTATCAAGGAAAAACCCTTGGTTTACACGGCTATTCGATGCCGATTGGGAGGAGATAGAGATTCTAGCAAATCTACAAGTGGTTATATTTTCTTGCTAAATGGGGCGCTACTACTTGGTGTAGTAAGAAACAAACCTGTATAGCCTTATCAACCATGGAGGCAGACTGCTTTCTTGTGCCTCGATCGTCCACTAAGCCCTGTGGCTTTGTTATTTTCTTAAAAACTCGGAGTCGATGGTCAAAATAAGTAAGCCCATTACTATCTACAGTGATAGTATGGCAGCTATGGCCTACACCAAGGACCCCAAGTATCATGGAAAAACCAAACACATTAGCATGAAATATAATTTCGTTCGAGATGCAGAAGAAGGAGGAGAAGTCAAAATTGAAAACATCTCAACAGACCTAATGGTGGCAGATCCTCTCACTAAGCCATTGCCACCCATTGTGTTTGCTCGTCATGTCCGAGCAATGGGTCTTAGGAGATTGTAAATATACTAATTGTTGTATGACTTTCACCACTTTGGTGTCACACATGTATATATGTATAATGATGATCAATAAAGTAATTATTTGATGTCATTTACTTAGTTCCATTAATAACACACAATGAACAAATGAACATGTCCACCATAGGCATTGAGAATGACTTTCTCACACCAAGTCATTCGCCCTTGATCTTAAGTAGACCAAGGATGAGACTACCAAAGACTCAAATAGTGTGTTGTTTCTTCAGGAAACATGTGACATACAATGTTACTCTATTGAGTGGGAGTCATGTTACAACACATGACACTTTGGTATACTTTTTATGTCGCCTTGATCTGAATAATCAAGATGAGGTGCTCGCACCGATTTTGTATGACACCGATACATTCTAGCCTATGTGTGAGTGTAAGCTCGGGCTTGCACAGAAATTTCATGGCTTGTGACATGTCCTCCTTTTATATGTTAGAAGGAGCACACTCGAGGTGTTTTAAGAGGGAGAAATGACACACCCTCATTCTAAGTGATATCACTCCAAGTGGGAGTGGTGTTTGTAAAACACCCTAAGAAGTGTTAATAGAATCTTTGTAAGTATGTTGCAAAGATCCTATGACCATGAAATTCGACCAAAAGAAGAATTTAAGCAAGTTGTCTCTAACCTTGCGTAGTGTGAGAATTCTTCGATTGGACCCTTAATCACTTTAACTCATTGTTAATGATTCACATTGACAAAGTTACTTTGATTGGTTGTCAAAGGTCACAGATGAATGCGGCTGGAGTATCCTCCTTTTGGGTAACTAAATCTATATGGATCATTAAGCAGGTAGAGTGTAAAGGAAAGACAAGTGAAACTTGGTACGTGAGTCCTAAATTCAACCTTTGAGCTCACATGTTGCATTGGTACAACATGATAAGGTCTGAATTGGGGATAATACGAATTAAAGAGTACTCGACACTTAACACAGTCATCATTTAAATGAAAGAGACTGATCTGTGGTTAAGAATATGTACCATATGTCTTGGGGTTCTAAAGGCACTACTTGAGGTAGTTCAAGGAAAGCTTGAAGATGTTCAAGCATGTCTTGTTAAGTTCAAGAAAATTTGAATAACACACAAACATTGGAATTCTTGCGCACCAAGATGACCTGGGCTAGCTAAAGTAGCTAAGCACAGCTCAACTCAGCTCAATCTGAGTGTTTGAGCTAGAGAGATGTGTATCTGCTCTTAGTGAGCTGATATGAGCTCAAGGAGCTCAATGGATGATTTAATATGTCTTGGACTAGCTCTATGTGAGCTCGGTACAAATGTGTCTAGGCACCTTTTGGCGAAGAGACGTGTCTCTTGGCGGAAAGGTGCGTAAATTGGTGAAAAGGTGTCGAAGAGGGCCAAGCACACCTTCGGCTTAGGCCGAAGGGTGCGTAGCACCCTTGGGTGCCGAAAGGGCACCCTAAGGGGGCCTCACACCCATTCGGCCATAGGCTAGGGGTGTGAGTGACCATTCGCACTAGGTGCCTCTAGTCAAGGGGGTGCACCCCATTCCTTGCACCATTCGGCCAAAGGGACATGTCTCATGTCCCATGGCCGAATGGGCAAGGGGCATGGGTCACCTCCCTTGCCTCTTCACCATATTTGGATAATTAATTAATTAGTTAATTAATTTCCTATTAGACACAATTATTTATTTATTCCTTTTCTAATTAATTAGTTAATTGAAAAGGCAAAGGCATGAGACATGTCTCATGGACCAAGGGGCATTGGTTGCAGCCCTTGGTCCTAGGGACATGTTATTTCGCAAATGAAAGGGCATTGTGCCCCCTCATTGGCAGCCCATCCTCCTCTATAAATAGAGGGAGGATGCGCCATTTCTATCCATCCCACAACCAGCATTGGTTCTCTCTTCTCTCTTCATACTTCCTCTTGCGAAACTAGAAGGCATTCTAGGAGCATTGTGAGTGGAACTCACCTTGGAGACAAATCATCTTCAAGCCGCCCTTAAGGTGTTCCCCGGGCCGAGTCTTCAACATCAACAAGGAGCAAGAATCTCTAAGATTCTTAAGCTGCGTCCAGAAGAAAGGTACATACTCTTAATCCCTTCTTCGGTATCGATGAATGCGAACATGAGAAGCATGTTTAAAGACGATCCTAAAATCAACAAATGGTATCAGAGCTTTCGGTTTCTCTTTGTGATACATGCTTACTTGTTCGACATGTTTATATGAAGCATGATACATGTTAGTTGAGTTCGAAATAACATGTATGAATGTATGAAAATCGGGAATACATTATTCATGCAAGTTTAAATGAAACATTGAATGTTGATAAGTAAGGGGTTATAGTTTAAATGGAAAAAGGAAGCATGAATGTTATATGTGTTTTGAATCATGCTTGAATGTTGTATGATGAAAATGGTTGTATAACATGTTGACTTGCCTATTTGTTCCATGAATGATTAAATGAACCTAAAGAAAATGTGTGCCAAAGTTCTATATCACATTATACCTTGAGGTAATTGCCGGAATGTGCTCTGTCTAGGAGGTGGGTTTTAAGTGGGACCGTCTGTGACCCTCCATCTTTCCCCGGGAGCACTCCTCTCGTGGTTCCTAAGGTCCATGTGTGACATAGACTTGGCATGCATGTGACATTTATTCTTTACCTAATTTAAGAATTTCAGCCCCTTGATAGTCTTAATACTGGTTTTGTACCACTATCATGGACTTGAGGGAATTGAAGCTTAAATTAAGTGAGGGAACATACGTCTATTGAAACAAGAGATTCTACCTTAAGATAGTTCAAGTACTTGTACGGTGAACTTGAAGGACTTGAAACTTGATTCAATTGATGAGACACTTCATTAAACTAAGGTCTCTAGGGACCCTGTCAAGCTAATATAATGTTGTCTAAGGAAGTGGTACTTAAGTGAGACCGTTTGTGACTCCACCAACGACATGGGCATTGTATTAAGGAGACTTATGGGTGATGAGACTAAGGTTTAAGTGAAGTGATATGGTTGTTACGATCACGCATGAGTGCGTGATTCAGGCCTTCTTGGAAGGTCAACTGAGGTTATAAACTGATGTATGCTTGGTTGCCCTTGATTGATTGAATGTATAGGCTTGTTAAGGGTATGTTCATAAAATGGCAAAGTTATGCTTAGGCGTTTCTGATCGGATGCTATATGCATACCTTTTGCTACGTCTGGGTATAAACTAAGTTATTTCATGAACATATTGCTTGAATAAGTCTAATTGTGTGAATTGGAATCTAAAACATGTGAATTGCATATTTGTAGATGGCTACTAAGAACATAGTAGCAGAGTTGAACCGTGACCTCAAATTGGATGGTGAAAACTATCTAATTTGGCAGCAGAAGGTCAAGTTCATCTTAACTGAGCAAGAGACACTTGAGGTGCTCGATGCTGAGGTCAACCCCCCGGAGGAAGGGGGAAGTAGGGTGGCTTATGAAGCCTACCTTAAAAAGAACTCTATGTGTAGAGTCACACTCTTGTCCACAATGGTGGATGAGATCATGGTGGAGTTCTCCATGCTACCCTCGGCCAAAGGCATCTGGGATGCTGTGAAGGCCAAGTATGGAGATGTTTCCGTGGAGAAACAACGCTCAATGATACTAAGGTTTGAGAACTATGGTAAACGAGCAGATCACACCATGAGTGCCCACCTTCGTGAGATGTCACGAATGATTCATCAGCTTAAACAAGCTGGGCACGACCTCACCGACGAGCAGCAGTGCAAGCAATAATAAGGTCCTTACGATGAGGAGTGGCAGTTGATGAAGGTCAACTTACGCCACAACCTCGATTAAGACCTTTGATGACATCGCCCGTCACCTTTTACTTGAGGCTGAAGTAATGGCTCTCAAGGACCACTCCAAGGCATATGTTGCCAATACCTCCGATAACAACGGGGGTAAAAAGAAGAAGTGGTTCAAGGGTGGGAAAAAGGGCGGCTTCAAAGGCAAGGGTAAGGGAAAGGGAAAAGGAAACGGGCCCGGAAAGAAGAAAAGGGACGTTTCGAAGCTCAAGTGCTTCAACCGTGGCAAGAAAGGACACTTTGCAAAAGATTGCAAAAGTGCACCTAAGGTACATTTTGAACCTTCTACTTCAATAGCACATGTGACGTCATGTACTATGCTAATCGAAAGCAATTCTTTGTGGATTGTAGACTCGGGAGCAACAGACCACATAGCTCGGAACAAGTCCTGGTTTGTGGCGTACCGCAAGCTCCCAAGAGGTGTGAAGCACGTCTCGGTGGGGTGTCACCTTGTGGCACGCCACCCGATTATTGCTTTCCCGGTTGCGGAGGCGAGGGCGCCCGCAACTCCGCCACGTGGTCAAGCGGAAGCCGATTTGGTGATACTGGAATGGCAGGTCCATCGAAAAGGCAGGTCCATCGTGACCTGCCGCGCGTAGCGGACCCGAAAGGCGAAACGATTGTGGAAGCAACCTAACAAAAATTTCATACATATAACTAAAATAAAATCAAAACATACAATTCATGCATCAGCAACAGAGTAAGCCTCGCCCTCCGTGGACGAGTGCTTACGCACCAAACATAGATACATGCAGAGTTCACAGAACCTAAGGTGTCTAGCAAGCGCCAAGCGCTCAGAATATGCAACAGAACATAATATATATACAAACATATACAATCATCACAACAATAAAACAGAAAGTATGCACATGCAGCTACAGAGCCGACCCTAGGCCTAAACGTCAAAATACCTCGCTGGATTCAGACCTAGTATACAAAATACCAGCCCACAAGGTACTGCTTCTGCTCAACCCTACCAAGGCATAAGACTCACTGAAACCAACTCCGATGGTTGTTTACCAATTATACATGAAACACAAAAACAGAACCCAAAACGGGTTAGTCCTAAAAGGACCCCGTAAGGGATTTTGGGTAAGATAAGCATATGTAACCCCGCAAAATGTAAAGATAGCAATATACGTAATATATGCAATGAATACGTAATATCATGCATGTAATAAAAACAGATCGAATATCAAGGATGTGCGATACTAAATCGCCATAAACCCTTATAACCAATCGTAACGACAGCCTCCTCTAAGGGAGTCAAGCCAAGCTATTACGAAGCATGGTGCACCAGTGGGTAGCGAACCCTCAACTGTCGTAGGGTTAATGCATGCAGTATGCCATAAGGCATACTCCTACAAATTACGTAACGTACCTTAAAGCGAAGTTTCCAAATACCGCAAAATGTAAATGCAATAACACATACACCTACAGACTACGTAATATGCCCTAAGGCATATTATCCCGAAATACTTGCGTAACAGAAAGTAAAACTAAACATACACCTATCTTACCAAAAATAGCAGAACCAAACCCTTACCTCACAAATCCAGAGTATTAGACCGATTCTGGACGACTTCCACACAACGACCTGAAACTCAGAAACCTCTCTTTTTCTACCCTCCGAACCTCAGAATCTGTCAAACCAAGTTGAATTAGCATCCTTATCAACCACATTACCAAATTACAACCCCCGACCCCAGAACCGAAAATCCGGCAGAATTTCCGTAAAATTCCAGATTTCCGCAGAAACATCAGAATTCAGAACCGACTTAGACAATGCAAGATTATACATTGACAAACACAATTCAACAAGCAGAACTGATCAAATCCAGCAATTCATCAACAAAAGAATCCATCAAAAATTCAGCCATAAATCCTCCTTCCACCCGGGAGATTTTTCCGACGATCGACAACACATTCCCGCATCCTATCCACCCAATATCAACATATATTAATCACCCAACCATCCAACGGTTCAATTTCATCACACACATATGAGAAATTCGGCCAAAATGTGAATTTTTACCCGGGTTGTGTTTCCGACGATCCAAAGTTACTTTCCTACTCCCTACCAATCCAATATCAACATATATGAAGCACACAACGATCCAACGGTTCAATTTCTTCAAAACTCAAATCTAAACTCAAAATCCAATTTTCCAATCTTGCTAAATAGGCCACAGAATCAAACCATACCTCAGTGCACGTAGTACTCGAGCTATTGATCAACTTTCCGGATGAACTCTCGGGCAAAGGAACAACTTAGAGCATGGATTTGGAAGCTTAAAGAAAACATCAATGGTGGCAGAGAGAGGGATACGCATCAGCCAAGGGAAGAGGAAGAAGTTACGTAACATTTTGTTTGCATTTCTTCCAAATATTACTCTTAAGTAATATTTGGTCATGTGCCAAGCACATGATTCATATTATGACATAATAAGCTATATATATATATATAACCTTTCTTTATCCCATCCCTTCTCTTCTTAAATAAGAATAAGCCATGTGTCCCTTATTGACTCCAATTGCTGCCGAATAAACTGCTGCCCATACTCCAAAATTATTATTTTGTAGCCAATTACAATTTAACTCCCAACTTTTCCGAAAGTTCCAATATTTTTGGCCCAAAAATATTTACTGAATTCCAAAATTAACGAAACTTGGACACAACCCTCAGAATATTATAACATTCATAAAACATATTTCAAAAGTTCATTTACCATCCCAGAGTGTCCTACCGAGCTCGCTGAACCCGAACCAAAACCCGACGTGCGAGCGTGTCAACCTGAACCGAAATTCCGTCACTCCAAAATTCTACAAAAATACCCATAAATTCCATCTTAATTTATAACACAACTTACCCCAAAGCCGTCAGAAAATTTCCATCCCGAGCCCCGGGATTCCTGTCCCGAGCCCCGGGAGTCGCCCGGAACCGAACGTCCCGCCCCAAATATTACTCTCCATAAAAACCTCCGGGACATTTCCACGACTCCAAAACTGCAAACGGCTTCCCAAACTGAGATCTCGAGAGTGCTACCGAGCCCGCTGTACATCCCGAGGCGACCCCGACAACCCCCCGGCGCCAGAAAAATATTTTCGGCGGAAACGTCCGGGGGACCCACACGACCTCAAATACGGAAGGGTTCGCCAAAATGATACTCGGATAGGGCTCGGGAGCCTCCTGAACGCCGAAAAACGTGACCCGCAGGCCAAAACCGGAGCCCCGGGTCACCCGGTTGCAACCCGCTCGGGGTGACCGTAACATTCTCCCCCCCTTAGAACTCTTGGTCCTCCAAGAGTAGCCTGAACCAACCATACAGGTGTCGCTACCAACCAGAATGTAAAAATTCCCCTTACTAAGAACAATCGGACCACCGTACTGGTGCGGCGGGAGTGGTAGTTTAGACTACCATACAGAGCCTCACGGCGTCCCACCCTCCGGGTGCATCTTATTGCACCCCGAGTCAGTTGCCGGTATTTCTACCAGACAACCCCAGACAGTACCGAACCTAAGTCTAACCGATCCACAACAGGCTATCCTGGAAGACATCACGTAAAACAGAAATAGTTGGGGGGGTAAGGCCAACCTAACAACTTACTCTGGAAACTCATGAGAACCGATATAACTCGGGGTAACTTGCCCCGCCTACCAAATCTTACTGTCCATCAGATCGGTGCTACCTCCAGTCAAATTCTGCCACCAAACTCAGATTCCAGGATCCTACGGCGACGGTTCGTATAAGCAGTGGTGCAGTCGTTCGCGGTTTTAATCCGCGCCTATAACAATCTGATCTTCGCCGTAGTCTC
Organism: Stellera chamaejasme; assembly: GCA_024586325.1. Classification (NCBI taxonomy): domain Eukaryota; kingdom Viridiplantae; phylum Streptophyta; class Magnoliopsida; order Malvales; family Thymelaeaceae; genus Stellera; species Stellera chamaejasme. The sequence goes on along the minus strand of CM044981.1, from coordinate 48,662,305 downwards.
CTCAAAAAGCTCGGGTCCCAGCTTAACCCCATCAGACGCATCTGTCCAACAGTATGGTGTCATACACCTCCTCCCGTACAACACCTCATATGGTGCCATGTCAAACGTAGTCTGAAAGCAATTGTTGTACGAGAACTCTATCAAAGTAACTGCTGGTCCCAAACTCCTCCAAAATCCGAAGTACAGATTCACAGCATACCTTCCAGTATCAGAATCACCCACTCCGACTGCCCATCCGTCTGTGGGTGATAAGCTGTACTCAGATGGAGTTGCGTGCCCAGTGCTTCATGAAAAGCTCTCCAGAACCGTGCTGTGAAACGCGGATCACGGTCAGATACAATGGAGTTTGGTACTCCATGTAAACGTACCATCTCCCTGATGTAAAGCCGGCAAGCTTCTCCAGAGGGTCTATGACCCGAATAAGCAGAAAGTGTGCGCACTTTGTCAACCGATTCACAAAAACCCAGATCGCATCATGGCGAGACCGTGTCAGGGGCAGTGCAGTCAGAAAGTCCATAGTAACATTGCCCCACTCCCGAACTGGAATGGGCAAAGTCTGCAGTATCCCTGCCGGTTTCTGATGTTCAAACTGCTCAAGTGTGCCTCCTCTAAAATCTCGTTCCAGAACTCCTGATCCTCAGGTACATAAAGGCGATCTCGGAAGTATAGCAATCCCTGCCTATACTGAAACGTCGGTAACAAATAAACCCTTATCTTCCCCAGATAACTTCTTCAACACCAGACCTCTACCTTGCGCTTCGCGCATCCTGTCAAGCCACTCAGAATGTATGGTAAGTGTATACCCCTGAGCACGCTCCCAGAGCTGCCACCTGTGCCAAAGGCAAGTCAAATCACTCTCCTCAGATCGGTCACCAACATTTCCTCCCTTAATTAAGCCGGTATACTTCCTGCTCAGAGCATCGGCAACCGTGTTGCCCTTGCCAGAGATGTACCCGATACTACAATCATAGTCCTTAATGTATTCGAGACATCTGCGCTGCCTCATGCTAAGCTCCTTCTGTGTAAACAGATATTTCAGACTCTTATGGTCGGTAAGAATCTGAAATTTATTACCAAGCAGATATTACTTCCAAAGTTTCAGCGCGTAAATTACTATAGCCAACTCCAGATCATGTGTCGGTCAGTTCAGCTCATGCGGTCGCAGCTGCCTCGACCCATAAGCTACCACAAAACGCTCCTGCACCAGCACACATCCCCAACCAGACGTGGAAGCATCCGTATCATTCACATACGGTAAAATCGGATATGAAAGAGTCAGAATCGGAGCGTTAGTCAACTGCCGCTTCAACTCCTGAAAATTTCTGCTCACACCTTATCAGACCAGATATACGGTTGACCCTTCTTGGTCAACTGCGTAAGCGGAGATACCAGGATAGAACACCCTGGTAACAAATCTCTGATAAAATCCTACTAACCCCAGGAAGCTCCTGAACTCCCGTACCGTGGTAGGTTGTTTCCAATCCTGAATTGCCCTCACCTACTCTGAATCCACAGACAGACCATGCTCAGATATAATGTGTCCCAGAGAAGTGACTTCCCGAATCCAGAACTCACACTTTGAGAATTTAGCATAATGCTGATGTTCCCAAAGTGTCTGCAGAACTATCCTCAGATGCTCCCGATGCGAGTCCTCATCCCTAGAATATATCAGAATATCATCGATAAAAACCACCAGAAATGAGTCCAAGTATGGTCGGAATACCCGATGCATCAGATCCCTTAATGCCGCTGGAGCATTGGTCAGCCCGAACGGCATGACCGTAAACTCAAAGTGTCCAAATCGGGTGCGGAAAGCAGTCTTAGGTATGTCCTCATCCTTCACCCTAAGCTGAAAATACCCAGATCGGAGATTAATCTTTGAGAAAACTCCCGAACCCTGAAGTTGATCAAAAGATCGTCCATCCTCGGTAACGGATACTTATTCTTCCCAATAAGAGCATTCAACCGTCTGTAATCAATACAAAGTCGAGTGTCCCATCATTCTTCTTAACAAGCGTAAACCAGAGCACCCCACAGTGAAGTGCTCGGTCGGATGAAGCCCTTTGCTGTAATTCCTCCAGTTACTTCTTCTACTCCTGCATCTCAGAAATAGGCATCCGATAAGGAGGAATAGATATCGGAGCAGTACCCGACTGCAGGTGGATCTCAAACACAATTCCCGCTCTTATGGTAATCCGGCAACTCCTCCGGAAATACTGCGGAAAATCTCGAACCAACGGTAAACCATCCAACTTCAACCTAATACCAGCTTCATTCAGATCATAGCATTCCCCTACACCAACTATCGACAACTGATCCAGAATCTGTAGCTCCTTACTGTGCTGTGCGATAGTCAAACCAGTCGGAGTCGTGAGAGGTAGTACCTCTCCAGAAACCATAATGGTACGGGTTGCACAATCAATATGCACCGAATTCTTGGATGGCCAGTCCATCCCAAAAATAACATCATAGTTCGGCGTGTCTAAAATCAACAGATCCGATACTATCATGTCCGCCTATAGATATCGTACAACCCCGAACCATCTCATTGGAAAACAGAAACTGACTCCCAGCAGTTTTTACTAAATGCGTTTGAGGCAAGGTACTAACAGACAGATGCAGAGATGTAACACATTTCTGTGTTACAATGGAAACAGATGCTCCTGTAACAAATAACGCATGAACCGGTATCTCATTCGGAAATATAGTACCTTACAGAACTTCCTGCTGACTCAAGCCTCCCTGCTGGCTAGTGCCTGCCTGCTAACTAGGTTCTCCCTGATGACTAGGGCCTCCCCTCAGAAAATGGAAAACTCGTCCTGCTCTGGGTTGCTGTGGTGGGGGGGTGTCTGAAGCTGCTGTCGCTACTGAGGTCTCGGGCCACCCTGCTGAAACCCACGCCCTCACGGCGCGTTGGGCTGTGCCCGAGACTGTGGACGCTAATAACTGCCAAAAACCCTGCCTTACAGTCAAAGGGCAATCTCGTATCCAGTGAGTGTCAGAACCGCAACGTAAACATCGGCCCTCCTGCCGGTAACTAAGTCAACCGGGGTGATACCTACTGCAAATCAGACAAGGTCGTGCCGGTGGTGCTCCCCCTCTGCCTCTACTAAACTGCCCAGGCCTGTTCGGCCGTCCAGAAATCTGCCGGGGTCCTTGCTGTGTGGAGCCCCTCGTACTCCACTGACCTCTCTGCGAGGTGAGGCGACTCTCAACCTCCTCTTATTCGAGGAGTTGAGCCCCAACAACCGCTTCCCGAAACAAAGTAATGTCTAAAGGTCTCAAAACCCACTGTACTCGGGCGCGATCGACGAATAAACCTCTTGGTCTTCTCCTCTTCCATACCTTGATACTACGGTACATAGTAAACCAGCCGATCAAGCTCTCACTCAAACTCTCCGACAATCCTGTCTCCCAAAAGAAGCTCATCAAACTGTGCCTGACGCAGATTCCTGGCTACATCCCCACTGCACTGCTAGTGGAAAATGTAGCCTCCCCCAGGAGTTTGTCAACTCCTGCAACCCAAATCTCTACTACCACTGGCCCTCCTCGGTCATTGAACCTCGGGGAGGGGGGGTTCAAACTCTAAAACCTCACTAGAAGTCTGACCCCGTCAGACTGGTGCCTCAGATCCCCCCCGTCGTTGATGGGACCGACGAGAAGTCTAGGTGTCGTAGTGACCATCCTCTTCGGAGTCACTCACTTACCAATCCCAAAGCTGTGGCGAGCAGTGGCTTAAGTCTCGCTATCACCACCTAATCAAAATGCCCTTACTGTGGCATAATCAGATCTTCCCATGCCTACTGCCGCCCTTGAACCAGCTAGGCTGGCGGGTAATACCAAATCAGAGAGGGGTCCCTACGACCGCTAAACCTCGGGGGCGGTGAGTGTGGTTGTTCAGCACTCGGGTTACGCTGAACCCGTATCCTATTCCACGGAGGTGTGGGATCCCTGTCCCGCCCCTCCGGTACCAAATCACGCTATTCGCGTGTAGTACACATTTCCTTAAACCCAGTCCAACCAGAAAAACAACTTATCCCAAACCAAATTTCCAAACCATATACCAACTCAACCCATAACCAACAGTTCAAACCCTATCTCTCGGAGGCGTGGGATTACAGTCCCCTCCCTCCGGTCGCAAAACACGTTGTCTACGCGTGTTAACCAAACCTGAAACATTCCAGACCAAACAGAGTCCAGACAACTCGGTCACTCCTAATCCCTACAGAAGCTAGCAGCAGTTTTCTAAGGCTCTGTAGTGCAATGCAGTACTTGACACAGAAATTATTTCTCAGAATGATCAAATCATATATTTCACAAAATCACGTAAGCTTCATGCTTATTTCACCAAATCTTTTCCTAACACACAATTTTACGTACCTGAAACTTTTCCACAATCCTTTACTCGTAATAATCTTTCCAGAATCCAGAAATCCCGAGTTCCGAAATCTGCAACTATCAGGATAACTTGAAGGATCAACTTTGTTCCACAATTTTATTTTGAAGTGGTTCAAGTAAGGAGGTGGCCAATCTCCGTACCAAACCATTCTAAAATAAAATGTGCAACAATAGTTGTCACTACAAGTCACCACTGACGACCAATATGGTCACTTACATGCTCTGATACCAACTTGTCACCGCACGACACCCGAAACCGGTTGCGGAGGCTTGGGCGCCGGGACGTCGGAATCGGATTCCGGAGTGATACTGAAAAGGCAGGTCCATCGAGACCGCCGCGCGTAGCGGACCCGAAAGAGCGAAACGATTGTGGAAGCAACCTAACAAAAATTTCATACATATAACTAAAATAAAATCAAAACATACAATTCATGCATTAAGCAACGAGTAAGCCTCGCCTCCGTGGACGATTGCTTACGCACCAAACATAGATACATGCAGAGTTCACAGAACCTAAGGTGTCTAGCAAGCGCCAAGCGCTCAGAATATGCAAAAGAACAGAATATATATACAAACATATACAATCATCACAACAATAAAACAGAAAGTATGCACATGCAGCTACAGAGCCGACCCTAGGCCTAAACGTCAAAATACCTCGCGCGGGATTCAGACCAAGTAGACAAAATCCCAGCCCACAAGGTACTGCTGCCGCTGAACCCAACCAAGGCAGAAGCCTCACGGAAACCAACTCCGCTGGTTGTTTACCAAGTCTACCTGAAACCCAAAACAGAACCCAAAAAGGGTGAGTCCTAAAAGGACCCCGTAAGGGATTTGGGGTAAGATAAGCATATGTAACCCTGCAAAACAGAAAGATAGCAATATACAGAATATATGCAACAGAATACAGAATATCATGCATGTAATAAAAACAGATCAGAATACCGAAGGATGTGCGATACTAAATCGCCATAAACCCTTATAACCAATCAGAACGACAGCCTCCCTCTAAGGGAGTCAGAAGCCGAAGCTATTACAGAAGCATGGTGCACCAGCTGGGGTAGCGAACCCTCAACTGTCGTAGGGTTATGCATGCAGTATGCCATAAGGCATACTCCTACAAATTACGTAACGTACCTTAAAGCGAAGTTTCCGAAATACCTGCAAAAAGTAAATGCAATAACACATACACCTACAGACTACAGAATATGCCCTAAGGCATATAAGCCCGAAATACTGGCAGAACGGAAAGTGGAACAAAACATACACCTATCTTACCAAAAATAGCAGAACCAAACCCTTACCTCACAAATCCAGAGTATTAGACCGATTCTGGACGACTTCCACACAACGACCTGAAACTCAGAAACCTCTCTTTTTCTACCCTCCGAACCTCAGAATCTGTCAAACCAAGATGAATTAGCATCCTTATCGACCACTCTACCAAACTACACCCCCGACCCCAGAACCGAAAATCCGGCAGAATTTCCGTAAAATTCCAGATTTCCGCAGAAACATCAGAATTCAGAACCGACTTAGACAATGCAAGATTATACATTGACAAACACAATTCAACAAGCAGAACTGATCAAATCCAGCAATTCATCAACAAAAGAATCCATCAAAAATTCAGCCATAAATCCTCCTTCCACCCGGGAGATTTTTCCGACGATCGACAACACATTCCCGCATCCTATCCACCCAATATCAACATATATTAATCACCCAACCATCCAACGGTTCAATTTCATCACACACATATGAGAAATTCGGCCAAAATGTGAATTTTTACCCGGGTTGTGTTTCCGACGATCCAAAGTTACTTTCCTACTCCCTACCAATCCAATATCAACATATATGAAGCACACAACGATCCAACGGTTCAATTTCTTCAAAACTCAAATCTAAACTCAAAAATCCAATTTTCCAATCTTGCTAAATAGGCCACAGAATCAAACCATACCTCAGGCAGACGTAGTACTCGAGCTATTGATCAACTTTCCAGATGAACTCTCGGGCAAAGGAACAACTTAGAGCATGGATTTGGAAGCTTAAAGAAAACATCAATGGTGGCAGAGAGAGGGATACGCATCAGCCAAGGGAAGAGGAAGAAGTTACGTAACATTTTGTTTGCATTTCTTCCAAATATTACTCTTAAGTAATATTTGGTCATGTGCCAAGCACATGATTCATATTATGACATAATAAGCTATATATATATATATATATAACCTTTCTTTATCCCATCCCTTCTCTTCTTAAATAAGAATAAGCCATGTGTCCCTTATTGACTCCAATTGCTGCCGAATAAACTGCTGCCCATACTCCAAAATTATTATTTTGTAGCCAATTACAATTTAACTCCCAACTTTTCCGAAAGTTCCAATATTTTTGGCCCAAAAATATTTACTGAATTCCAAAATTAACGAAACTTGGACACAACCCTCAGAATATTATAACATTCATAAAACATATTTCAAAAGTTCATTTACCATCCCAGAGTGTCCTACCGAGCTCGCTGAACCCGAACCAACACCCGACGTGCGAGCGTGTCAACTTAAACAGAATTCCGTCACTCCAAAATTCTACAAAAATACCCATAAATTCCATCTTAATTTATAACACAACTTACCCCAAAGCCGTCAGAAAATTTCCATCCCGAGCCCCGGGATTCCCGTCCCGAGCCCCGGGAGTCGCCCGGAACCGAACGTCCCGCCCCAAATATTACTCTCCATAAAAACCTCCGGGACGTTTCCACGACTCCAAAACTGCAAACGGCTTCCCAAACTGAGATCTCGAGAGTGCTACCGAGCCCGCTGTACATCCTGAGACGACCCCGACAACCCCCCGGCGCCAGAAAAATATTTTCGGCGGAAACGTCCGGGGGACCCACACGACCTCAAATACGGAAGGGTTCGCCAAAATGATACTCGGATAGGGCTCGGGAGCCGTCTAACTAAAGTCGCCATGGAACGGTTGTGACCCGCAAGATAGGATGAATAAAGCCAAAAGAGCTTGCTTGGTCACCAAGGTTGTCCCGCCAACTTGCAACCCGCTTAAAAGGCAAGGGGGTGAGGGCAACTAGGAGAACCGAGGCACTAAGTTTAGTCCATTCGATCTTTGTGGACCTATGAGAATTGAATCCAGAAATGGGTTCAAGTACTTCATCACTTTTATCGATGACTGCACGATTCACCCACGTCTTCTTACTCAAAACCAAGGCAGAGGCCTTAGCATATTTTCAGAAATATGTACACTTGGTTGAGAACCAAGTAGATAAGAAGGTGAAGTCCTTAAGGACTGACAGAGGTGGTGAGTACAGTTCACTTGCATTCAAGGCCTTTTGTGAGTCAAAAGGCATTGCTAGAGAGTTCACCCTTTCTTGGACACCCCAGCAAAATGGTGTGTCCGAAAGAAAGAACCGAACTTTGATGGACATGGTACGTTCCATGATGGCTAAAGCCAACCTGGATGTGACCTATTGGAGTGATGCGCTGCTATGTGCGGTGCACATTCTCAATAGGGTACCTACCAAGGACATCGACTCCTCTCCATATGAGTTATGGATGAAGAGGACCCCGAACTTAAGCTACTTGCGGCCTTGGGGTTGCTTAGCTTACGTACATGTTCTCGACCATCCGTTGGGAAAATTGGGACCAAGAGGAAAGAAGTGTGCTTTTCTCGGATATTGTACGGAATCCAAGGGCTATGTGTTCTTGGATCTCAGTTTAAAGAAGGGTTTGGTGTTTGATGCAAGAAACGCCAAGTTTGTGGAAACGGAGTTTCCAAAAGTTGGCGAAAGTGATGATTTAGCCTCAATAGGCCCGATCCTAGAAGAAGGTCAACCGGGCACTTCACAAGTGCCGGTTACAAGGACTGTACCTACTCCAGAGGGAGTACCTCAACTGGAACAAGCTGAGGCTTTCCAGAATGAGCCCATAAACATGGACTCAAATGAACAGGATCCACAACCGAGGGATCTGTTCAAGAGGGAGTTGAGGTACTTCAAGAGCCAACACCTCCACCCCAGTTGAGAAGATCAACTCGGGAGTCCAAAGCACCTAAAAGGTGGGGACTATCGGAAGGTGAGACATACTTGGTCTCGTGCGAGATCGATGAGCCAAGTAATGTCAAAGAAGCTCTTGAAGGGGCACAGAAAGAAGAGTGGCTAAAGGCAATGAATGATGAGTTGCATTCAATGCATGAAAATGAGGTATGGGAATTGTCTGATCTTCCTCGTGGCCGAAAAGCGATCGGCAATAAGTGGGTTCTTAAAATAAAGAAGAACTCTGATGGGAGTATCGAAAGGTACAAGGCCCGGTTGGTGGCCAAAGGCTTTACGAAGGAAGGTGTTGATTTCAAAGACACTTTCTCTCCTGTGGTTAAGTTTAATTCCATCAGATTGCTACTTGCGATAGTGGCAAACTTGGACCTTGAGTTGCATCAGATGGATGTGACCACAGCCTTCTTCAACGGTGAGTTGAGTGAAGAGATCTACATGAAACAACCCGAAGGGTTTGTACAAGTAGGTCAAGAAGACAAGGTATGTAGACTAAAGAAGTCTATATATGGTCTCAAACAAGCTTCAAGACAATGGTACTTGAAGTTTCATCATGCAGTCACAAGCTATGGTTTTGTGATGATGCATGAAGACCATTGTGTGTACTTGTTCTTCAAAGAGTCCAGTTTTTCCATTATGACATTATATGTCGATGACATTTTAATTGCAAGTAGTAGCTTGGAGTTGTTGCTCGCCATCAAAGGATGGTTGTCCTCCACCTTCAAAATGAAGGACCTGGGGGAAGCTTCTTATATCCTAGGTGTTAAGATACATCGGGACAGAAAGAAGCATATGTTAGGACTTTAACAAGAGCTTTATATAGATAAAGTTCTTGAGAGGTTTAACTTGACCAACTCTAAGCCAATGAACACCCCACTTGCATATGGTTGCAAAATTGGAGAGGACTTATGTCCTAAGACTCCAAAAGACAAGGAAGAAATGACTAAGATACCTTACCTTAGTGCCATTGGTAGCCTTATGTACGCCATGATTTGTACACGGCCAGACATAAGTCAAGCGGTCGGTTTACTTGCTAGATATTCTTCGAACCCTGGCATGGAGCATTGGAAGAATGTCAAGAGGATCCTTAGATACCTTAAAGGTACTAAGGATTATTGGCTATGTTATCAAGGAAAAACCCTTGGTTTACACGGCTATTCGATGCCGATTGGGAGGAGATAGAGATTCTAGCAAATCTACAAGTGGTTATATTTTCTTGCTAAATGGGGCGCTACTACTTGGTGTAGTAAGAAACAAACCTGCATGCCTTATCAACCATGGAGGCAGACTGCTTTCTTGTGCCTCGGCTGTCCAGGAAGCCCTGTGGCTTGGTTATTTTCTTAAAAACTTGGAGTCGATGGTCAAAATAAGTAAGCCCATTACTATCTACAGTGATAGTATGGCAGCTATGGCCTACACCAAGGACCCCAAGTATCATGGAAAAACCAAACACATTAGCATGAAATATAATTTCGTTCGAGATGTAGTTGAAGAAGGTGAAGTCAAAATTGAATACATCTCAACAGACCTTATGGTGGCAGATCCTCTCACTAAGCCATTGCCACCCATTGTGTTTGCTCGTCATGTCCGAGCAATGGGTCTTAGGAGATTGTAAATATACTAATTGTTGTATGACTTTCACCACTTTGGTGTCACACATGTATATATGTATAATGATGATCAATAAAGTAATTATTTGATGTCATTTACTTAGTTCCATTAATAACACACAATGAACAAATGAACATGTCCACCATAGGCATTGAGAATGACTTTCTCACACCAAGTCATTCGCCCTTGATCTTAAGTAGACCAAGGATGAGACTACCAAAGACTCAAATAGTGTGTTGTTTCTTCAGGAAACATGTGACATACAATGTTACTCTATTGAGTGGGAGTCATGTTACAACACATGACACTTTGGTATACTTTTATGTCGCCTTGATCTGAATAATCAAGATGAGGTGCTCTGCACCGATTTTGTATGACACCGATACATTCTAGCCTATGTGTGAGTGTAAGCTCGGGCTTGCACAGAAATTTCATGGCTTGTGACATGTCCTCCTTTTATATGTTAGAAGGAGCACACTCGAGGTGTTTTAAGAGGGAGAAATGACACACCCTCATTCTAAGTGATATCACTCCAAGTGGGAGTGGTGTTTGTAAAACACCCTAAGAAGTGTTAATAGAATCTTTGTAAGTATGTTGCAAAGATCCTATGACCATGAAATTCGACCAAAAGAAGAATTTAAGCAAGTTGTCTCTAACCTTGCGTAGTGTGAGAATTCTTCGATTGGACCCTTAATCACTTTAACTCGCTGTTAATGATTCACATTGACAAAGTTACTTTGATTGGTTGTCAAAGGTCGCAGATGAATGCGGCTGGAGTATCCTCCTTTTGGGTAACTAAATCTATATGGATCATTAAGCAGGTAGAGTGTAAAGGAAAGACAAGTGAAACTTGGTACGTGAGTCCTAAATTCAACCTTTGAGCTCACATGTTGCATTGGTACAACATGATAAGGTCTGAATTGGGGATAATACGAATTAAAGAGTACTCGACACTTAACACAGTCATCATTTAAATGAAAGAGACTGACTGTGGTTAAGAATATGTACCATATGTCTTGGGGTTCTAAAGGCACTACTTGAAGTAGTTCAAGGAAAGCTTGAAGATGTTCAAGCATGTCTTGTTAAGTTCAAGAAAATTTGAATAACACACAAACACTTGAAGTGTTCAAGTGGGTTTGAGAGGACAATCTTCCATTTGAGAGTCTAACAACCTCAATGGAAGAGGTACGGTATGGAGGCCTTAAGGTCGCACTCACAACTCCTTTTATATAGTTTGCCAAAGTGTTTAGTTTAGTATGAGAAAGTGTTTTATTCGAGTGGGAGCTTGTGCTCAAAGATCATCATTGGTGCGAGTGGGAGTTTGTTGGAATTCTTGCGCACCAAGATGACTGGGCTAGCTAAAGTAGCTAAGCACACCAACTCAGCTCAATCTGAGTGTTTGAGCTAGAGAGATGTGTATCTGCTCTTAGTGAGCTGATATGAGCTCAAGGAGCTCAATGGATGATTTAATATGTCTTGGACTAGCTCTGTGTGAGCTCGGTACAAATGTGTCTAGGCACCTTTTGGCGAAGAGACGTGTCTCTTGGCGGAAAGGTGCGTAAATTGGTGAAAAGGTGTCGAAGAGGGCCAAGCACACCTTCGGCTTAGGCCGAAGGGTGCGTAGCACCCTAAGGGGGGCCTCACACCCATTCGGCCATAGGCAAGGGGTGTGAGTGCCCCTTCGCCCTAGGTGCCTCTAGGCAAGGGGGTGCACCCCATGCCTTGCACCATTCGGCCAAAGGGACATGTCTCATGTCCCATGGCCGAATGGGCAAGGGGCATGGGTCACCTCCCTTGCCTCTTCACCATAATTGGATAATTAATTAATTAGTTAATTAATTTCCTATTAGACACAATTATTTATTTATTCCTTTTCTAATTAATTAGATAATTGAAAAGGCAAAAGGCATGAGACATGTCTCATGGACCAAGGGGCATTGGTTGCAGCCCTTGGTCCTAGGGACATGTTATTTCGCAAATGAAAGGGCATTGTGCCCCCTCATTGGCAGCCCATCCTCCTCTATAAATAGAGGGAGGATGCGCCATTTCTATCCATCCCACAACCAGCATTGGTTCTCTCTTCTCTCTTCCTACTTCCTCTTGCGAAACTAGAAGGCATTCTAGGAGCATTGTGAGTGGAACTCACCTTGGAGACAAATCATCTTCAAGCCGCCCTTAAGGTGTTCCCCAGGCCGAGTCTTCAACATCAACAAGGAGCAAGAATCTCTAAGATTCTTAAGCTGCGTCCAGAAGAAAGGTACATACTCTTAATCCCTTCTTCGGTATCGATGAATGCGAACATGAGAAGCATGTTTAAAGACGATCCTAAAATCAACACCTTCCTCACGAAGAGGCCGTTGAGCCAATCCAGAAGCTTCATGTACTTTGCAAATCTGACACCGTCCGTGTACAACACCGACTTTGCCGCCAGCGCATGTTCCGCCATGCTAGTCCTCACCATGGGAAACATCCACTCGGGATACCTGCAAAAAAGAAAAAAAGAATTGTGCTAGTCGTGGTAGGATTTTTGAGGAATAGCAAAAAGACCGACTGATTCCCCCCAATGTTGATAGGGGTCAAATGGAAAAATTGACCCCCAGTCCTGTGGTCCAGCCAGTAGAATCGCAGGAACAAGTCTGCGTAAGGGACGACATCTGCCATCTTGCATGCCACGTATAAGACGGCAATCTGGACGAAGCAATTGGCACCAAGCTGCGATGGCGGTACTCTCCACCGCGCGCAGAGATCTTGCACTAGTGGTGGGATGGGCATCCTGAAACCTGCCACTAGTTGTGCAATAAAAAGAACCATCGCCTGGTTCTCTAGGGCCTCCGGAGTCTGTTGAAACCCCATTGATTTAATCATCCCCTTTCCGGTTAGCCAACAGTCGTACTTCTCCAGAGGCCAGGAGCACCTCTCCTATTCTTGCACCAACTTCTCCTCCGCCAACCCACTCCTATCTAGAGGCGTACGAATGGGCAAGCGACCTCCTTTGGTGCCATATCTACACCAAACAAGAAAAGAAATCAACCAAAAGACCAAAGAAACATTTTGTCGAACACCTGCTATACACGCGACCGTCCACCTACCATAACGAGGCGAAAAGTCCTAGATGTCGAGAAAAGAGCACAGATAGCAAATCGGATCAACTAAGATGAGAATCTACGTTAGAAAAGCAAAGAGAACAAATGAGACGATGAGGTAGAGAGGCAGAAAGAATGTCAGAAGGAAGAAGCAAGAGTCAGAACGCGAATTCGAAAGGAAACCAAACATCCTAAAAAAGCGGGTATTTATATCCCTCCCACAAGAAAGTGAAACGTCGCATCCAAGCGTCTCAAACCCCTAGCCCAACACGTGTCACCTAGGCCAAATGGACAAAAACGCAAATGCCCTTTTGGATACCGAGCCAAACGGTAACAAGGCGAACAGACAAAACGCAGAGTACAGGTACCCAACCCATACTCCGCCTATTAGGGGAGGCACCTTGGTACACTACCCAAGCAACGTCGCCCTCGCCCTCGCCCTCGCCACTGAACAGAACACAAAGGCACGTAAACCGCAAAACCAAACCTCCCCGCGGAGCCCAAGCCTTCGCGAAGAGCCTCTCATAGAACCAAAGACGCGAGGCCACAACCTCGCACTGAAGACTCACGGCGACAGGCGAGGCCATGCCCTCACATGGGAGATCATTCGCGATACTTAGCCTTAATTAAGGAGGGGCAACTGGTAGCGGTTAGCTACCACGATGAGCATGAACCACCCATATTCGTCACAACTCCACCTTCCCCACTATTCGGGAACATGGGTAACCACCTCATTATATCAAGTAATGGGGCACCCATGACCTCAACACCTCCTATAAAAAGAAGACTTGGGAAAGGTACACCCTATCTACAATCTCTCACTCCTCTTTCTGCTCCTGAGTACTCTGTTTCACCCTTTGCAGATTACTATGTAAGCTGCAGATCGTCGCCTCCAATGTCAAGTTACTCCATCTAGCATCTGAGAGCTCAGATCGTAAAGGAACGAGACTATCAAACCAACAAAGATTCCTGCTATTATCTCTGCATCTTCAACTTCCTTAAACCTCACTAAACCGAAAGACTTCCCATTCTTCGTCTTCTTCCTTGGCACAAAAACGTCCACAACACAGCAAAAGAGAGCAAAATGCTTCCACATTGCTGCCGTGTTCCAATTCTCCACGAAACCTGAAAAATAGAAAGTAGTAGACAAGGCCTGGATTATCCTGTTGAAATCATTGGCTGGTGATCTAGCCCTAAACCTAGTCCTAGACTCAAGGTGACCTCTCTCAAACTCACTCGCTCCCCCATCCCCCTCTCATTTTCATGAATCTCTGCCCAATCACAATATACTATGACATTTTTCAAAATGTTAGGATTAAAATTTAAAGAAATTGATGATTAATCTAAATGTTCACGACTTGTATGCATGGTGAAACATGAAATTTTAGAACGATAAATAATGAAAAAAAATTTAGGACTTTCAAATTTTTTCTCTTAGCTGCCTAAGTACCTATTTGAATTGAGATCAAAGCCCACGTAGTTCGCTTTCGTTGGACCAGGAGAACTTGGGGTTAGATTGCATACATGTCGAGTCGGTGAGGTGGCGATCGAGTTGCCTGAATGATGTGGTCGAGTTGCCTGAGATGTGCCTCTTGATGCTTTTGTGGAGGTTCAAAAAACCCGAGCTAAACTCTGCAACAATAGAAAAAGACCTCAAATTAGTTTGATAATAACAAATTGTGAAATTAACAATTAGAAATTAATGGTGAGGACAAATGCATAAAATAAAATCAATAAGAAGTCGGTGACCGTGGACACAATAATTAGGAACCAATCAGAATTAAAATAATTAAGTAAACATGAAATGAATCAAGAGAAAGAAATCTATCCCGTGCCCTTTTTGCAAGAAAACTAAGTATGAAAGTTCTGAAAGCTGGCTGAAAAGACAAAAACAACCGTTAGTGCCTTAGTTAGCAAAAAAGAAAAGATGGGTGAGAGAGAGAGGCATTACTCGGTAGGGTGTGCATGGTTCGGCCAAAACCGAGAACCGAACCGTCTTCAGTTTTTTCGGTCTGGTCAATTTGGTTTTTTCAGTTCAGTTTCAGTCAAAATCGAATATTGTTTAATTCGGTTCAGTTTCGGTTATGGGTTCGGTTTATTTATTTTATTTTTTACATTTAATTTATGTTGGTAATGTTTTCATATTTTGGACATTTTTTGGAATCATCTTGTTGTAATTGTTTTATTGTTTTATTTCATTCAACAAGTTTAGGGAGATGATAGAAAAAATATGGAAACTTTGGTCAAATTTTGAATTTACCAAAATATTCGGTTTATTCATTGAGTTCAGTTTATTCGGTTTATTACGGTCCAAAACCGAAAACCGAATTATCCGGTCAATTCGGTTCAGTTTTAACCAAATCGACCGAATGCCCAGCCCTATTACTGGGTTAAGAAAAAAGAGAAAAAAGAGAATCGGGCACACAGCAGCGACGAATGGCGTCTTCGACGGCTCAAGCGGTGGATGGAGTCAGCTGGTAGCGGAGTCGGTCGGAGCAGGATCGACGGTGGTTGAGATTTAATCCGGCAACATCTCGGCGAATCGAGGCCTCCGACGCCTGGACTGGTGTGAGTCTCGTCAGGAAGATTTTTGGCGGTTATGGAGTTCTCAACGGTAGTTCGGTGGAGCAGAAGCTGCTACTGGACTTCTGGCGTTCCGGAAGTTCCCCGGGGAGTGGTTATTGCAGCGGTTGGAGACTGGAACTGAGGTTGAGATGTGAGACTTCAGGTGGACGACGATGTCTGATCCGCTCTCGTCGCTGTTGTTCACGATTCAGCAAATGGCTAGGAAATCGCGAGTGGCAAGAGACGGTTTGTTAACTTTGAACAGCGAGGTTTGGTGGCTGGGCTTATAGATGAGATGTAAAGCTAAAGGTGGAGGCGGGCCCTACAAAGTGGTGACAGGCGGGCCCTAACCGATGTGTTATTTATTAATTAGTTTGACTACACTCCCACTTTTGATGAGGCGATCTTCAGAGTGGTGACAGGCGGGCCCTACAAAGGGCGTTGGGTTGGCACCTCCCCGCAGTTTGTCCATCCGGAGCAGTTACGGCCACTTCGGCCATCTCAGGTAAGTAATTTGAAACATTTTAAAAGCTTAAGGGTTGAATTTTACGATTTTATAAATTTTAGGACAAGTTTAAAAATTTAAGGACCAAATTGTAAATTTTTTTACTTTTTTGGACTTAATTGTAAAACAATATCGACATTTAATTGCGAATTTTCTAAAATAGGAGGACTTAATTGTAAACATGAAAACTTATATGTAACTTTTTTAATGTACCTTTTTATTCATATGCTTTCAGGGCGATCTTTCCGCCGAGGAGGCTAGTCGGAAGGTTGAGGAGGATCGCCTCAGGATTGACTATGAGCTAGGTATGCTGAGGAAGCGTCAAGTTGTGTACGAGGTCATATGAACCCTACTCTTCAGCAAGAGCGGCATCGTGCCAAGGACATGCAACACGCTCTTCATATGGAGTGGCATCAGATCGAGGAGCTGCGGCAGTACGACGCATCCTTCAGTGTCACCTGACTAGCGATTCTTGACCGAGCTAGCCCCAGGACTTGGTTACGTGGGAATCCTCATGGCCACCGCGAGACTAGCCCGTTCGGCCAAACTTCCACATATATGATCCCGACGCCGCAGCATGCTCAGTGGTCCTGGCGCCCGGCTGCGGGGTGCCGACACCCAACAATCGCGTTGCTAATTACTATACCCCTATGATGTCGATGCCACAACAACAGTAGCCTTAGCAGCCTCCGCCGAACTTCGCGTATGATCCGAACGAGTTCAACCAGAGCAATGACACGCACCACGTGGGGAGGACATTTTTCACTGTGGCATTAACTGCGGTTAAGGCCGTAGTGAACGACTCCCCGCAGTAAACGGGAGCGCGGCGGTGGCAGTAAAATTTACTGCGGCCTAAACCGCAGTTAGGCCACAGTAAGTCCTCGTGAGCCACGTGCCCTACCTACCACCATCCCTACTGCGGCCACGTACTGCAGAGGAGGCCGCAGTAGATTCGTCTATATATACTCCACCACTTCTTTCCAACACTTCGCAAATTGTTTTCATATCCTCTCCTTCTCTCAACTATTACACAAAATATCATCTCTAAATCTGAGTAGAAGCTGCGGTACCATCAACTTTAGGTGTATTACTGAGGTAATAAATATTTTATGTATTTATTTATGGTTACATAGTTTTTCATTCAATTTAATTTATGTATTGGTAATTTTATTTTCTTTTTAAGTAATGTAATTAAATTAGTTGAGCCATAGTTCCTGTCTATGAAAACTTGTAAAAATATATTTTTTACAATTTATTTCAAAATTTTGGAATAACGTAAAATAATATATTGTACAGAGTTTTCATGGATTGTCCAAGTTTGACAGTTTATAAAAGTTTACTATCGGTGTATTAAACATTTATGGTTGTGCATGTAAAACTGATCGGATTACATAAATTTCGGTTGCATTTCTTAGTCTTCTTCCACGTTATACCAGTTCTGGGAGTTATATTCCAGAAAAATGGTATAGTGTGGAACTAAGGCGAAATGCTGCCGAAATTTATGTAATTACAGTTTTACATACACAACTATAAAAGTTTCTTTACTAATGGTACTTTTATGAATAGGATAGGACCCATGCACCCTGGATTAGGAAAAAATAATATAAATATTTATATATGAATGTGTGCAGTATTTAAGAGCTTTTGTGTTTGTTTTTTGTAATATATAATTAATTGTCATGTTTGTTATTGTTTTTATTGATGAATGATCATAGGAAAGGCCATAAATGGTCGAAAGACGTGATTGGATGTATCGGCACTTTGAGGATGAGACTTGCTATATATAAGTGAAAGATTTTGGATCGGGGTTCAGGTATTCTTGGATTATGCTTTTTTTGTTGCTAAATCAAATGGAGAAGAATTGGTGAAATGCCCATGTAAAAAGTGTAAAAATAGATACTATTATGATCGAATTACAATTGGCAATCATTTACTATTAGATGGATTTAAACCCAATTATCATGTGTGGGATTGTCATGGTGAACGACCTGAGATCAATCCATGTGTTTATCGAGGTTATCGATTTGATGAACTAACGTCAACATCATCAAATCTTTCAAGTACGAGTACTGCACTTAATTCTTCTGAGGGTAGCCAAGAACGACCGTCTTATGAAGAAATGGTTCGTGATGCTTTTGGGTTTCATGAGCATTGTAATAATTTTGAAGATGATCAGAATAATAACGATGAGGACGTTGTAGTGCCCGAAGTGCCAAATGAAAGGGCACAACAATTTTTTCAACTGTTGTGTGATGCGTCAAAACCTTAACATGAAGGTTGTGGTAATAAGTACACCAAATTATCGGTGTTATCCAAGTTGTTGTGTATGAAAAGTCAACACAGCGTATTAGATGCCTTTTTCTCTAAGATGATCAGATATATCAATGAAATATTACCCGGAGGAAACTCGTTGCCAACGAGCATGTGTACTACAAAAGGTATGTTGAATGAGTTGGGGTTACCGTATAGAAAAATTCACGCTTGCAAGAATAATTGTATGTTGTTCTACGGTAACTTCAGCAAGTTATTGAATTCTAGGGTGTGTGGAGCAGATAGGTATGAAGGGTGTGATCCGGGTAAGAAACTTAAACCTAAAAAGGTTTTACGATATTTACTAATCACTGAGCGACTACAACGGCTTTACCAGTCGTCTAAAACCGCAGAGTTCATGACATATCATATTAGAGCAAGTGGAAATGTATCTGACACTGTTGGACATCCATCTCAAGGCGAGGCATGGAAACACGTCGACGAACATTATCCCGATTTCGCACAGGAGTATCGAAGTGTACGATTGGGGTTAAGTGATGGCTTTAACCCGTTGTCTGTAACAGGACAATCTTATTCGATGTGGCCGGTATTAATCGTTGTTTATAACTTGCCTCATGATTTATGCATGAAGGAGCCGTACACTTTCATGCCTCTGCTAATTCCAGGTCCTCAATCTTCTGGCCGTAACATTGATGTGTTTCTACGTCCACTGATTGAGAATTTACAAGTTTTATGGAATACAGGAGTGGAAACTTGGGATGCTCACCGTAATCGGAACTTTTTTATACAAGCATGTTTGCTTTGGATGATAAGTGATTTTCCGGCGTACGGAATGCTATCGGGCTGGAGTACGCATGGAAGACTTGCATGCCCATAATGCATGAGTGATGTTAATAGTTTTCAGTTGAAGCATGAACGAAAAACCAGTTGGTGGGGTTGTCATAGGAGATTTTTACCACGTAGGCATGCTCTCCGTAACAATACTTAATCGTGGGGAGAAACTGATCGTAGACATCCCTGTGTGTATAAGTCAGGCCATGAGATCTTAAGGGATCTTAATAGGATTGTATTCCCAGCATTTGGAACACCATGGGACAAAATGAGGGTTGATAAGTTTGGTGATGAGCACAATTGGGTAAAGAAATCAATTTTCTAGGAGTTTCCGTATTGGGCAGACTTGAAAGTACGACACTGTCTGGATGTTATGCACATTGAAAAAAATTGTTTTGATAACATTTTCTACACAGTTTTGAACATGAAAGGGAAAATGAAGGATAATGCACAGTCGAGACGCGATTTGCAGGAGTTAAATATCCGTGATGAACTGCATTTGAGCATTGGATAGAATGGGAAACCATTTCAACCGAAGGCGTTATACACGTTAATTGATGATCAGATTGTGATGATTTTCAATTGGTTGAAGCATATCGTTAAACTTCCCGATGGGTATGCATCTAACATTGGCAAGTGTGTCAATACGTCCAATAATACATTTTATAGTATGAAAACCCATGATTGTCATGTGTTCATGCAAAAGCTGCTACCCGTTACAATACGTGGTTTCATTCCTGACGACATTTGGACGACAATTGCAGAATTCTACAAATTCTTTAGGCTATTGTGTTCTAAGGATATTCAGTTGGACGATGTGGAGAAGCTTGATGAATTAATCATCGTAACGCTGTGCAAGTTGGAAAAGATCTTCCCTCCATCATTCTTTGACTCCATGGAACACCTTACTATGCATCTACCTTGGCACCATCGAATTTGTGGACCTGTCAGATATTGGTGGATGTTTCCTTTCGAACGGAATATGAATAAGTTGAAAGCAAAATGTGTGAACAAACAATTTTTAGAGGGCTCGATCATTGAAAAGTTTTTGATACAGGAAATAGCATTTTTTTGTGAGCATTACAGGGAAGATAATCAAGGAACACGGATGAACCCTCACATACGGAACGAAATTAATTTTCCTGCAGTTGTTAGTAATTTGGGACTATCAATTTTCAATCATCCAACAAAAACTTTTGGTAAGGCTTGGGCTCGAGAATTGTCTGCTGAAGAATTAAATCATGTCCAAACATACATTCTTCAGAATTGTCGGGAGGTGGAAAATTAATAATACGATTTAAATTCTTGTCCTTCAGTACATGAACAATAGTCTTACAGTCTTCAAGGGTATGTGGTTTTCGACCAATAAAGGCATCTGTACCGATAAAATTTCAGGGATCACCATTGTTGACTACATATCCCGACTATATCCGGATGATCCGTTCATTCTTGCAAGCCAAGACCAACAAGTGGTATACGTCGAATATCCTTCAAAGCGCCATGATCTAAAAACTGGTGGACAGTTTTTAAAATGAAACCTCGACGATTTAAGGACGACAGTGTTGATAATGTAAGTGTCACTGTAATCAATGCAGACCCAAACGAGATAGGTACGGAACATCCTTTACAAGAATCGACGACACTTGGTGAAACCATACAACCGGCCCCTGATGCAAGTCTGTCATTATTAGATCATCGTGCACATTTTGATATAGTTGAATTGGACAACGATGTGGAAGATCAAATGTTGTCTGACGATGAAGATGATGTTTCGGTGGATTTGTAGTTGAATTGGACAATGTACATTTTGGACTAAATTTTGATATAGTTGAATTGGACAATGTATCTTATTTGAATTTGTAATTTAGAAAGATATTTGGACTAAATTTCAAATTCTGAAAAATGTTAGGGCTAAATTGAAAATTTGAAAGATAACTGGGCTAAATTGCAAATTTTTGTCAAATTATAATGGGCCCCACAATATCCAAACACATATTAAATATGGGGGAAATGAAAAGTTTGAAATTTGATGTTTGCTGGGCTTCACTGCGGCCTCACCACGGACTAGCTGCAGTGAGGCTTCTGGGTTGGGCCTTACTGCGACAGTTCGCGCAATGAGGCCCAAGCCCAGGAGCCTCACTGTAGCTACTGCCTCACTAAGGCCGCAGTGAGGCAGTTTAAACTACAACTTCGTATGCCTCCTCCCCATTTTTCCTCCCGATCTCGCCTCTCCCTCCACTACGTACTTGGGGGCAGCTTAGTAGCGCCTTAAGAAGCGCCAAATAGGGCTACAACCAAGCCACTAGCCGTCTAGCGCCACATGACGCTTCATTAAGCGTCTATGAAGTGCAACCAGAAGCGCCAATATGCGCTTTAAGTAGCCCAAAAGCCATACAGCGCTAAGTCGCGCTTCAGGGAGCGGGTAAAAGGCGCTAGCCTTTAAACTACCCACTTCGTCTCCTTCCTTCCTCTCTGCATCAAATCTGCGTTTTCGAAAGTTCAAGAGCCGAACGAACTTGTTGCTCTCCTCCCTATTTCCATTTTTGAGTAACAAATCTTGCTCCATCTGTGTTCAAGCAACGAAGCAGATCTTGTTGGTTTATTTAGGTATGTACTTATATACTATTTTTATTTTGTCTTATTTATATAGATTTTGTTATTCCTAGTTTATGTTGTTAAAATTAGTAGAATATGATATTTTAGATTTCAGCCATAGTTCCTATCTGTGAATATTATATAGAATATTATATGCATAATATTATTTTCAGTATTGGAAATAATATTGTAAAATATAATATTTAATTTAATATTCATGGATTGTCCAGGTTGGACAGTTTGTAAAAGTGCAACTAGTATATTGAAGTTTTGTGGATGTATATGTATAACTGATACAATTGCGTAATTTTCGTTGCATTTTACGTCTTGTTCCTTGTTATACCTGATTTTGGAATTAAAACCAAAAAAATGGTATAAAGAGGAACTGAGATGAAATGCTGCCGAAATTTATGTAAGTTGTATGAGTTATACATATACAATCATAAAATTTCTTTACCGATTGTACTTTTATGAATAGGATAGGACCCATGCACCCTTTATAATTAGGAGAAAATAAGTTATACACTTTACATGTATAGATGGTGTACTTAAGTTTGTTTTTTACCTTTTAAGTTTTGTTATAAATTAATATTGATATGCAGACGTAAAATATGGCTGATGAACGTGATTGTATGTATCAACGGTTAGAGAAGGGTACCCGTTCGATCAGTCGAAGATTCTTTGAGGGAGTCGAATATTTTCTAAACTTTGCTTTTTCAGTTGCTGAATCGAATGGAATGTTGACAGTGAAATGTCCGTGTAAAAAGTGCAGAAATAGGTTCTATAATGAAAAAGTTACTATTGGAAATCATTTATGTTATGGGATTGTCATGGTGAGGCAATATTGATCGATCCGACTATTGTTGGAGGTCATGATCGATTCGTGGAGGGATCGTCGTCTAGTAATTCAGGAGGAAGGACGCAAAGGGACTCGATATCTGCTGACTATGAAGGTTGGAATGTCCGACAAATGGTTCATGAGGGTTTGGGAATTCGTCCTAATAATGTTGACCAGACGGTTAATGATCATGATGATGAAAACGAATATTGTTACAATAATTTTGGGGAGAGTCAAGAAGACATGCAAATTGATGAAGGCGAAATTCCAAATCAAGAAGCACAAAAGTTTTTTGCGTTGTTGCAGGCGGCATCGCAACCTCTTTATCATGGGGCTCGCACGGAACACAAGAAGCTATCGGTTTTGACCAAGTTTTTGAGCTTGAAAAGTCAGCATAATATATCGGATGTCGTTTTCTTAAAAATGATTAATTATATCAATGAAATATTACCTGGAGAAAACTCACTGCCCACGAGCACAGCTGAAGCGAAGAAAATGATAAGGGACTTAGGGTTACCATACTTGAAAATTCATGCTTGCGAGAATAATTGTATGTTGTTCGATGGAGGATTCAACAATTTGTTGAAGTGTGTAGTGTGCGGTTCGGACAGATATACTTTTAAAGGGGGTATTGATCGGTGTGGGCATAAGAAACTGAAACCGAAGAAGGTTCTACGTTATCTCCCAATCACCGAAAGACTTAAGCGTGTTTACCATTCGTCGAAAACAGCTGAATTCATGAGTTATCATGTAAGGGCGAATACAAATGCAAATGGTAGCATTGGACACCCAAGCCAATCACAGGCATGGAAACATGTCGATATGTCAGACTGATTTTGTCAAGAGATCGGGAATGTACGATTAGGTTTATGCACCGATGGATTTAATCCACTTTCAGATGATGGTAACCCTTATTCGATGTGGCCGGTATTCATCACAGTTTATAATCTACCACCTGATTTATGTATGAAACAGCCATATATCTACTTGGCATTGTTGATCCCGGGTCCTCGATCTCCAGGGCAAAATATTGATGTCTTCTTGCGGCCATTGATCGACGAGTTGAATAGTCTATGGACCGTAGGTGTTGAAACTTGGGATGTGCATCGTAGGAAGAATTTTACAATGAGAGCATGTCTACTTTGGACAATCAGTGACTTTCCGGCCTATGATATGCTATCAGGCTTGAGTACGCATGGAAAACTTGCAGGCCCATACTGTATGGCTGATGTGTCCAGTTTCCACTTAACTTATGGGCGTAAACCTTGTTGGTGGGGGTGTCATAGAAGATTTTTACACCATCGACATTCTTATCGACATGACTGTCGAGCATGGGGTAGTCGAGAGCGGGCAGAGCCCTTTGAATATAAGTCTGGTGTTGAAATACTAACAGAGATTGAGCAGATTGAGTTCCCGCCTTTTGGGTCATATTAGGACAAACTGCGACCCGAGGGCTTTGGTGTGACTCACAACTCAATTAAGAAATCAATCTTTTGGGAGTTATCGTACTGGGGACATTTGTTAGTAAGACATAACCTCGATGTAATGCATATTGAGAAAAATTGTTTCGACAATGTATTCTACACAGTTATGAATCAAAAAGCGAAGAGTAAAGACAATGCAAACTCGAGGCGTGATCTCCAGAAATTGAACATTCAGGCTGAGTTACATTTGGTTCCCGGGCGCGATGGAAGACCATGTCAACCTAAGGCAATTTATACATTGAATGAAGATCATATTGCAAATGTCTGCAAATGGTTGAAGAACACGCTCAAACTTCCTGATGGATATGCGTCAAACATTGGAAGTTGTGTCAACACGTCTAATAATTCATTTTACAGCATGAAAATGCATGATTGTCATGTTTTTATGCAAAAATTGCTTCCAATCATCTTGCGCGGGAACATACCTGCTGATATATGGATTCCAATAGCTGAATTTAGCAAAATTTTTAGAATAATCTGTGCTAGGGAGTTCCGTTTAGAGGAAGTGCAAAAGTTGGATGAATTTATTGCAGTAACGTTGTGCAAGCTCGAGAAGATCTTCCCTCCATCATTATTTGACTCCATGGAACACTTGACCGTGCATATACCGTTTCAGCTAAGGATTTGTGGTCCTGTCCAATATTGGTGGATGTACAGATTTGAACGGATGATGAAAACTTTGAAACAGAAATGTTCGAACAAACAGTTCAAGGAAGGATCGATCATAGAGAAGTATTTAGTACAAGAGGTGGCATATTTCACCGAGCATTACATGGATGACAATTTCGGGACTCGCATCAACCCTAAGTTACGTAATGAAGTTTATACTGTAGTGCCTGATGAAAACAGTCTTTCTATTGTTAACCATCCAGTGAAAAACTTCAGAGAATTAAGAAATAGACAACTTTCGGAGAAGGAGTTGCACCATGTTCAGACCTATATTCTCCTGAACTGTCCAGAGGTTGATCTTTATATAAGGTTAGATTCGTTTCTATTTAATAATAATATACTTTATTTTATTTAATTAAATAAACTGGTTACATTGATGTTTCCCGCAATTGTAGTCAATTCAATGAGCTCTCATGCTCACTTTACCCGGAGTTAGCTCAGGAAGGGTTGAATGATTACAGATTAGCAAATTTTGCCAGCTGGTTCAAGGAGTTGGCTCAGGCAAAGCGGTTCTTTGTACTTTGAATTTTAATACTAGTATTTTCAGATATTGTGAATTTCTTTTAAAACAAATTAATGTTATTTTTCATAAATTAGGAAAAGTATATCGAGGCTATGCGGGAGAAGTATGCTGCTGAGGATGCCATGCCACTTTTTGATCCCGATGTCTACCTGGCGGTGACCGGCCAAAATCCCACCAGAGGCCGTTGGAGATCAGCACCCCCGCAGCTGGTCCATCCTGACATGTTCCAGCCTCCACAACCATCCGAGGTAACTATTATACATCGTCCACTTTTGAATCGTTCTAAAAACTTTAAGAACTAATATGTTACTTTTACATAACTTGCAGCGTGAGCTACAACTGGAGGAGGAGCGTCGGAAGGATAAGGAGCGCATCGACAGACAGGAGGATGAGATCCACGCTCTATGGTAGCGCTCAGCTAGGCATGAGATGCTTATCATGTGACAGGCGGACTTGCTGCGCTAGACAAACGCGGCCCTAAGCGTTGTCTGGGGAGAGCTTCACACCATGGGCCGACTGTCGCATACTGATGTACCAGCACACTTGGCTGCCTCATCATCCAGGCCACGGTCTTCGTCCCCGTTGACCACCAACTTCCTCACCGGTCTGCACGAGGATGTTTATACCCCGCGCATGGAGGATCCTCCTCCACAGTTCAGCATCCCGCCGACCGGTCCTATAGCTCAGCTCATGTCGACACCTGACATGATGGAGGCCTACATCAGAAGCTTCTTGCAAGCCCACACTCCTCAGCAGCCTCAGCACCCGCGCGATCCCGGTGCTCCGCGTGACGATACTCCTCCAGCTCCACCGTCATAGGACTTGGGATTTTTCTTATTCAACTATTTTTGTTGTAAATAAAACAATTTAGGAACATAAATATGTATTGTCAAATTAATTTTGAAATTATGATTTTGTTTTTAATTTATTTACAATATTTATTAATATTAATTCACTTTCTAAATACATAATTTCCACCGAAATAAAAGAAATTAAAATAATTTCGTTGTTGCGCTAAATGGCGCTCCATAAGCGGTACAAAGCTGCATCTATGTCAGCGCCAACGTGGACTTTCTGAAGCTCCATTTAGCGCTACTAATGCCCTACTCTGTAGCGCCATGAAGCGCATGTGTTCATTAAAAGCGGCAAACGTAGAAGCGGCGCTAGAAGCTCATAATGGCGCTTCTATACCAGCGCTTATGAAGCGCAACTGGCGCTGTAAACGAACTTTTAAATACGTAGTGCTCTCCCTCTCCCTCCCTCTCCATCGCCGTCGCCTCTGACCCTCTCCCTCCCTCTCCGTTGCCGCTGCAACCGAGCGTCCCTCCCTCTCCATCGTCGCCGCCACAACCGATGCGTCCCTCACTGCAACAGATAAGTTTTTTTCCAATTTTTTCGGTTTGTTTTTTTCGTTTTTAGGGTGTTTATGAGTTTGTTGTGGAATTAGTTTTTAGAATATTTGTTGTGAATATTTGAAAAATATGAAGTTTGTTGTGGACATTAGTTTTTAGAATATTTGTTATGAATATTTGATGAATATGAAATTTGTGGTGGAAATAGTTTTTAGAATATTTGTTGTGAATATTTGATGAATATGAAATTTGTTGTGGATATTAGTGTTTAGAATATTTGTTGTGAATATTTTATGAATATGAAATTTGTTGTGGATATTAGTTTTTAGAATATATGTTGTGGATATTAGTTTTTAGAATATTTGTTGTGAATATTTTATGAATATGAAATTTGTTTTGGAATTAGTTTTTAGAATATTCGTTGTGAATATTTGATAAATATGAAATTTTTTGTGGATACGTGTTGTGGATTTTGGATTTTTTAAAAAAGTTTGGAATTTTTTGGAATATTTAAAAAGTTTTGGGTTGAAATGGAAACTTTTAACCAAATGCATGTTTTGGGACACCATTGCAAAATTTTCAAAACTTCGTGGCTTAATTGATATTTTGTGCTTTAATTGCAATTTTCAAAAACTTTTTGGATTAACTGACATTTTTTGAATGCTTCGAGGTATGGCGGACACACCATCCAGTAGTGGTGAGCGTCATGATCAGTCAGCCTCGGGTTCACGTGGGAGATCATTCTCTCGCGCTAGGCGTGGAGGCGGCTCTCACACATTGAGCCATCGTGCACCGTCGCAGACACCAGAGACTACCGATTTGGTGGATCAGCAGCTGCCTCCTCATCATGCCGATGCACCACCTGCCCAGCGCCGACGTACAACAGCACCTCTCGCGCCTCCTCTTCCGCCGCCTGAAATAGGTCTTGATGATAGATTGATCGCTCACATCGGACAGTAAGTCTTTTAAGTTTTCATAAATTTATTAATTTTGATATTTTATTTCTGCATGTGATTATAAATTAATTATCATATTTCAATTCTTATGCAATTTGAAGCAACAAACATCGGGGGTGCCAAAAGCGATCGGTGCAATCGTTGCAAGCAAGTTCAAAGGCTTCGCGCCTACATACACCGACCTCCCAGCGGATGAGCAAGCTGACTATGCCAATCAATTCGTGGTAATACAAATACTAAGTATTTCACTATTTCTATATACTTTTTTTAACTAATTCTATAGATTTTAACGTTTTCATGTTTTCTGGAACATATCGAATATTCATGGATGGATCACAAATTTCTGAAAAAACTCCATTCCCGATTCGCGGAATTCTACCGATACACCCATGACAACATCCGGAATTGGGCCCAGAGAAGACATCCATTGGATCGTCAGACTCTAAACTACATGGACTGGCTCGACATGCCCCCTCAAAGGATAGACCCTGCAAAGTGGAAGCCGCTACTAGAGCATTACTGCACTGAAGAGGGTGAACTCCGTTCGGAACAAGAAAAATGCCAAGAGTGAAAAACGTCCAAAATTCAAGTCGCGTGGCAACAAGTCAAAGGCGACTATTTGTGAAGAAATGGTAAATTTTTAAAAATATCTAAAAGGCGGGACGGACGCTGTGGGTGGACCAGTTTGGGGAGGACTGGCTAGGCAAGGAAAATGCGGCCTTGGTAAGTTTAAGTAGTTTCTCAATCATTTATATGTTTAAATTATTCAATTTATTATTCATTAACATAAATTTCTTCATCTTAACTAGGATGAGTACAAGAAACGCTTGATTAAGAAGTATGGGGAGGACGGGCCGTTCCCCGATATCGATGAGGACATCTACAAGGATGTCCTGGGCCCGCCTACGCGAGGGCGATGGGTCGGTGTCCTGCCCCAGCTTTCTCATCCCGAGCTGTTCGAGCAACCTTGACCGTCGTAGGTAATAAAATTGAATTTTTATCAATTTCATACCTTTACAGTACATTGGCAATTCATCATTATAAATATAACCTTTTCAAAATGAAATTTTGATTTCAGCGCGAGATCGACCTGGAGGAGCAGCATCTGAGGGACATGGATGAGATCCGTGACTTGAGATGCAGGGTCGCCGCTCTCGAGGACCAAGGTGCTCATGCACATACTGAGGTTGAAGCCCTGGTGCTGACGCGTTCCACGGAAGCGGCTATCAGCAGCATGTGGTGGGCGCTACATAGGGCGGGACATGTTCGACTACCCGACGTGCCACCGACTTTGGTCGCTGGATCATCCCAGCCTTCCCCCCCTCGGATCACCCCACGTCACGAGCATCCTCGGAGGCCGCCTTCTCCTCCAAATCCCGACGTCACCCTCAACTCCGCCCAAGATGATTATCTGCCGGTGCTGCCACGGACTTCGGAGCAGCAGATCCCACAGTCCACAGGGCCTGCGACCGCAGCGCCACCGTTCAACTTCTTGGACCTGTTCAGGTTGGACAATCATGAATTCGATGCTTTTATTAACCAAAATAATCCTCCGAACAATTAGAATTAGTGTAAACATTTTTAGGATGTAATTTCTTAATTATCTTAAATATATATTCCATTTACATTTCTTTAAATTAATAATTACTTTCTTAATTAACATTATTATTAAGTTTATATTTATTAATTTAAATAATAGTTACTAACTATTTATACGATTTTATTTTTATCAAAAATAATAGTATTACTGCGGCCACAGACGCAGTACAGGCCGCTGTACATAATGGCGGCGCCGTCAGATGTCTGACAGCGGCTACCAGACGTACTGTGGCCTTATTCGTGGTGAGGCCGCAGTGCGTTTGAAACTGCGGCCGTTTTTACCACGGCATTCACTGTGGCCCTCGCCGCAGTGAGTACCACGGCCCAACTGCGTTGAGGGTCGCAATGAGGGCCCTCCTCCCCACGTAGTGACGTTTGAACCATTTAATTTTGGGTTCAACAGAACATTCGACAGGTCAGTCAGAGTAGCGGTCACACCACGTGAGAAGCAAGGTGAGGATGATTTCGATTTTCTTCCCCATATGACACTTTTATAAAAACAATTTAATTTTGGATGCTTTTTTATTGTAAATGCTACATTTGGTTAATTTATAATCATTATTAATTATTCTATTAATTGCAGTATATAAATATTATTAAAAATAATATGATTCAACCATTTATTAAATGTTGTAAATAGAGAATTTATTTTTTTAAAAAAAAACATTGGTAGCTGGCTTGGATGGGGAGGGGCTACCAATTGTGTCAGTTGGCAGTGCCTATGTGGCCCTTTGGTAGCTAGCTGCCCGCTACCATGCCGCTACCATGCCCCTTACTATTGGTAGCGGACTGCTAACGCGCGAATTTGAGAGAGACAGCCCAAAAAGTAACGGGTTGGGTGACGGCCAATCTCGCTACCTTAGCAACGGGGTTGGTAGCGAATTGACCACTACCATCAACCCATTAATTACGTAGTGTTCTCTTTTTTAATGTTTACACTTTGGTCATTTTGTGTTTTTAATCAAATATAGATTGTAGTTGTTCTCCACTCCAATTTAAATCGCTAGCATACTTACGAAGTATAAATTAGTGTCATGATATTTTCTTAATCAAACTACTAATGTACATTGTTACTTGCTGACTTATTTTATGGATTTTAAAATCAACATACACATCGTTCTTGGTTACTTTTCCTAAACTTGTACTATCTCATTTATGCTTCATGGATATTGAATATTCTCTAAATCAAGTTCATTAATTTATGCTCAATGAATATTGGACATTGTTAAAAGTAAAGTGCACCGGGATCCCTTAACTTTTAATTTCGTCATGTTCAGGTCCTACTTTATCTTTTCGTCATCTTTAAGTCTCATACTAAAACTTATGGTTCGTTCGTGATCCCCCCACCCGTTTTTTTTATAGTAATTCTTTCTCATTTTTTCCAAAAAAAAATTTGATACTCCCTCCGTCCCCGAAAGATTGGTAGATTTGTTTGGACACGGAGATTAAGGTGAATGTAAGATGTTTGTATATGTTTACTTAATTGCCCCTTAGTTGAGAGTGCACAAAAAACGAGGTAGAAAAAGTAAAGATAAAGTGAGGATAGTTTAGTAACTTTGAGAGTGAGAAGTTTCCTTTTAAGGAAAGTGATCAATTTTTCTGGGACAGCCCAAAAAGGAAATGTGTACAATTTTTCAGGGATGGAGGGAGTACATTTTTTCCAAAAAAAAACTTTTAATTTCGTCATGTTCAGGTCCTACTTTATCTTTTCGCCTATCTTTTTTATTATGCTTCTAATTTTTAGGATGTTTTTATTTTCTCTTTTTATGTTAACAATTTTAGATAGTGAAATGCATAGTTTTATTTCCCTTTTCTAAGAGAAATGAGATTCACTTATATTTTTAGCTTAATATATATATATTTTTTAGAAAAGGGTTCTAATTTTTATTTTATTTTACACTTTAACCATAACTAATTCCTAGTCGGATTGAGATGTTTCCATGTTGTGGCGGCTAACGAAAGATGGATTTTTTGAGGATTCCAAGTTACAACAGAATTGGTAGTCAAGACTTGGTAACCCTATCCCATGCCAAGTCTGCCGCGTCTCTGATATTTCTGCTTAGTAGCTATATATATGCAAGAGCTGATGAAATGATAATTAGGTTTAGAATTGCACAAGTTCTTAATTTCGAGAGAGAAAGATGATGATGATGGAGAGCGGCGGTAGTGGTACGGAGGAGGGTTTTGTGATGCCGGTGGGTTTCAAGTTCCTGCCAAAAGAAGAAGAGCTTCTTAGTCACTTTCTGTACAAGAAATTGACGAGAGAGCTTTCTCCGGTGGATACCTTTTTCGTCAAGGAATGTGACATCTACGGCGACAAGGATCCATGGCAGATTTGGGATGACAACGGCGGCCTGCAAATGGAGGCTCAAGACAGCCGAGACCTTTACCTGTTCACCCAGTTGAAGCAGAAGGAGAAGAAGGGCAGCAGAAAGAAACGGACGGTCGGCGGCGGCACTTGGAGCGAAGACTCAACCGTTAAAATTTGTAGCGAGTCATCGTCGTCCACCAAGGAAAAAGTTCTGTTAGGGTTCAAGAAGAGGTTCAGTTACGAGAGCAAGATGAAGAAGAAGGGAAGATTAATGGGCAATGCAGCAGGGTGGATTATGTTTGAGTTCTCTCTGAACCCTAAGATGTTGCCGCCCTCGTATCCCAACAACTATGTGCTTTGCTTGCTCCGCAAAAAGAAGAAGCTTTCCCAAACCTACTTGGAAGAAGAAAAAGAAGAAGTGCAAGATGATGATGATGATGATGATGATGATAAGGATGAAGGAAGAGCAAAGCGATTGAAAGCAAGTGATCCTTCATCATCAGGTCAACAAGGAAACAGAGAGGGAATTAGTAATTGTGATCATGATGACCTGTTGGTTACTTGCCCCCTGCAGCAAGTAACTACTGGAAATAGTAGGGTTCTGCAATACGACCAGATCACGACAAGTAACTATAATATTCCTCCTCCTGCCCTAATTACTAGCAACGACGACGTCATCGGAGGATCAACAGCTGTTACTGATAATGGAATTTCCTCCGATTCAACATTAGCATCAGTTCTTGTTCAGGATTTCTTGGACAGCATAATGTTTCAGGATTTTGGTTCTGTTGATGAAGTTTTCCCAGATTTATTTGGAGAGAATAGCAGCTAGTAATTAGTTTAGGCTGTAATGATCATTAGCTCGCGCGTTCGTTGATTAATTATGTAAAGAGATATCATTAATACTTGCTAGCAGCTTGTAAACCTTGTATTTTCATGATCAATAGAATGGATTTTCATATTTGAATGTCTGCTTTTCATCACTCTTATCACATAGTTTAATCAATATATGGTCATGGAGAAGATGATGAAAATTCGACAACTAAGAATCTCCATTGTGGTAATTAATTGTGTTACATTCATTGAAGAATGTCCAGTTTGTATGTTGTGAATTGGGTGAGACCTTTCTTTTACTCTCATTGAAATAATAAAGTTTGCATGTTGAATTAATCCAGTTTGTGGCCAATCGAGTTACCTTTGTCTGATTTTGGAACCGATTGGGTGATGATAATTATTGTGTCTGAATTGCTTCGGTTGCTTGATTGGTTTTTAGGAAATTGTGTTTTAAAAGTTTTGCTGGTTAATCTTGTTGATTAGGAAACCAAGTGTCATTTCACGAATTAAGTTTTCTCCGTTGAACATGTTTCATTGTTCAACTTCACTCGCATTTTGTCTTTTATGCTCATGATTATTGAAATTAGTATTGTTTACATGTTCTCTAAGCTGATTGTTGATTCTACTATTATCTCAATATCAAAACTTAGCTTGGTTTTTGCTTCATTGCAGTATTTCCACCTAGTTATAGCTAATTGGTTGCTGATTTCTATAGCATTAATGATTAGTCAAATAGTATAAATCTTAACCATGCATGACACTTCCTGCTTGCCATAATACTTGTTAGAGCATCTCCAACAGACTCTCCATCGGAGCGTTATCAGGGATCTCCGCCCAGGAGCTCTTCTT
The DNA here is from genome assembly GCA_024586325.1 of Stellera chamaejasme. Taxonomy (NCBI): domain Eukaryota; kingdom Viridiplantae; phylum Streptophyta; class Magnoliopsida; order Malvales; family Thymelaeaceae; genus Stellera; species Stellera chamaejasme. The sequence continues at coordinate 48,628,971 of CM044981.1, read as the reverse complement.
GTGGTTTCCGGTCAAAGGGATTCGGGTCGACGTTCCGAGTTCGGGTCTCATCTATTTCGATGTCGGAGTTGTGCATAAGCAGTTCTCCTTGTCGTTATTCGAGACGCCGAGAGATTGTATGGCTGGTCTTGCTCTGGATTCTGATCAGATTGAAAAAGTCCCCAAGGTTTGACTTGATTAATTTTCACAAATTAAATTAATTGGTCTCCTTGTTTAAGTTTTTATGTTCCCAGCTTTCATGAACCTGATTAGCTAGTGTGATTTTGATCAGGAAATTTTTGGAAGAGATGTGATCTAGAATTTTGCAGTGGAAGGTTGTCTAACTGTGGAGTAGCTCAATCAGTTAAGCCAATAGCTCAAGCTCTTGGGGTTGTAAATGTGAGTCTGGATTAGGCTTCCATCATGTATGCCGTGCTTGCTTGCTTTTTCCCTTCTCTCTGTATAATGCAGTGTCTGCAAAACTAGAGAAGCTTGGTGGGAGGGAGAGGAAGAGGGCAGAATAATGCTTGTAAGCATCGGTTTGGAGTTAGCCATGGAAGAGGGGAAAGGGGATTCAAGCTTCTGGCAAGGAATATCAGGTCATAATCTGCAAGATTTTTGTTCCTTATGTTGTAAGTTTTTGGTTGTATTATGATTATACATAGGCATGGTTGGATTGTTGATTTATTGAGTCTGTTTTGTAGCATGTATAAGATAGTCAATCTAGGTGGATGAGAAAAGTATGTCACTGAACTGCCTTGTAAGGGTTCAATCTAGGTGGATGAGAAAATATGATCTACTTCATACACTTTGGTTTTATTCTCCATTATAGGGATTGTTGTCACTTCAAGTTCAAGTTTTTGGTTATTCCCCCATCTATATAATTTGCTCCATTTTATGAGGGGATTGTTTCCAATAGAAGAAACCCCTTACTGCTCTGGGAACAAGAGAAGTCGGCGTTCTTGTCTTTCAGTTAGAATTTGATGCTTTGCACGTCGGGAGGAGATGCTTTGTAAACGTTTGAGTGTCTTTCTGTATGAAATAGAAGCTAATAGCCTTGTTTGTACCCACGTTTGAGGGTCTTCCTTTGGTAGTGAGTATTTCATTCATGATAAACTTTGTATTTCAGATTTTGGGTTAATTGCTAGTTCAGAGGTATAGCATTGTAGTGAGCTGGTATAGCATTGTATAGCATTCATAATAAACTTTGTTACTGATATTGATGGGTCTGATAGGAGTTTTAATCATACTAACAATTTTGAGTAGGATAGAGGAAGAAGATTTGCTGATTGTATTTCCAATAATGTAAAATCAGTTTCAAGTGTTTTTTGATATATCAAAGGTCTTCCGCAAGTTACTTGATCATGATGTAACATTCTTGAGTAATGCAATGTTTTGCATTACTTTCTTTTCTGATATGTTTGAAATAATACTGCAATGTTTTATTTTGAGTAGGATTGAGTTTATTGCAAATGTTGCTGCTAATGTTTGTTTTGGCTTATGACATCTGTAGTATGTGGCTCACATATTAATGCATGTGTGTATATTAAGGTCTCATTCATTAATTATTAGTCAAAGATGTAGAATATTTTATTGTTGTCATAAATGCAAGATTCTCCAAAATGGGGAAGTTATTGGAGTTTGAGCAATTTTTTTTGGAGAACATGGTTCTTGCTTCTCCATTTTGGAGAAATTTTTGGAGAGTCCGTTGGAGATGCTCTTAGCACTTGGTTACTTGAAGCTTGTTTGGAATCTATCACATGTTTTACTTGCTTCAGTCCCCTATCAGTTGTATTAATCTTGTGTGAAGTTTGGGTAGATAAATTTATTTGTCTTAAGCTAAATAATCTTGCCAAGTTAGTAGTATTAGTTAGTCTTGTGATTTCAAGAAGCTAGAGGTTTTAGTAAGTGATTAATTAATGGTTAAACATATTGGTGACTTATAACTAACTTGATGCACTTAGACAATATATAGTTGATGGCTGCATTCTAATGGTAATGGGTCCGGTTATCTACCACCTAGGTGGTAAACCACCTACCTAATCTACTCTTACTAAATTAACTAAACTAATTGATATATATGGGCCAGCCCATACGGCCGTATTGTCAAATGCAACGCCATATGGGCCGCGTCCACCACAGCCGGCCTCGTGTTTACGGAGAGCCCCTCTTACCAGTAAGGGCGCCCCGTATAGAGCCGTTAGCCATGAAACGTTTGCTGCCTCCCTCAACATAACCGTTGCACTAATTATGGCATTAAGCCAAAGGAGAGGGAGTAACTCCGCAGAACTCCACCGTTATTACACCATTAATACGCCGCCATCCCAATTATGGGCACATTTATGGAGATCCTCCAGCGTTTAAGGCCCCGCAACGGGACCTAGCACCACCCTATATATTGGGTGGTGCCTGCCTCAAATAAGGTGATTACTACACACCCACACTCATCTTCTCTGTCTGCACCTGAAAGTGTCATTTGCCTTGTCTTTCTAGGTACCGGAGTTGCCCTACGTCAGTTGTCGGAGAATCCTTGACTGTCGGAGGTTACTCTTTGGCTATCACTAAACAAAGAAAATTAAAGACAAAAATACCCTTAGCAATAAAATACTTGTTAACTAGCTAACCACCACCACCTCCGCTGCAGTCGCCTCCGGCACCACCGCCGTCTCCGGAACCGTCACCGCCTCCAGCACCGCCGCCACTGCCGGAACGCCGACGTCAGAACTGCAGCCTCCGGCACCGCCGCTGTCGCTACCGGAACCACCACTGCTGTCGTCGGAACCACCACCGTCACCACTTCCGGCACCACCTCCGCTACTGTCGGCACCAACGTCACCACCACCATTGCCTGTTACAAGAAATTGTACTGTTTAATTAATTATTTTATACATTCCTATAGTGTCTATTACGAAATGATATAATGTCTGAAATAATAGTGAAAACTGTCTAGCTAACCAAATATGATAGTATATGTTACAATCGACTATAATGTCTACTATAAAGTGTTATAACGTCTGCATTAATATTGAAATCTGTAAGCCTAACCGAATATTATGAGTATGTGTTACAATAATGTGGTGTCTATTAGAAAGTATTATAATGTCTAAATACATATTGAAAACTGTCTGAATGATTTTAAAAGCTGTCCATTTAATTATCTAAAAAAATACTGATTACTTTTGCACATTTCAATAAATAATGAAACTGACTATTTAATTATCTATAGTGTCTAAATGAATATAATAAACCGTCCAAAGCAGAGTGGAATAATGTTTGCACACCTTGCAGATTTGGTACTAGCACTCGCCTTCAAACGCCTTCATCTTCTCAAATCACGAGCCAACCTTCTTCGTAATGATCGCCGAAAACGACACGGCATCGCGATCTTGGAGATCGTCGGAAAACGACATCGCAATCTTGGAGATCGTCGGAGATCGCGATCTTGGAGATCGTCGGAGATCGCGATCTTGGAGATCGTCGGAGATCGCGATCTTGGAGATCGTTGGATATCGAATGGTAATTAGTCTTTAAGTAGGATATTTTCACACTTGTGTTGCCGGAAGCAAAGCTATGTAAAGATGGGATTCAGCTTGCGATCATAGACCATAAGTTATGATCTGATCTGGGCATTCTTCAGTATCGTAACGGTTGAAGGAAAGAATTATTACTCTAGAAACTCCAAAGAGAAGGTATTATATAAATTATGAAAATATATTTAGAAAATCATACTACAAATTATGATATCTTTATATCTTTATATATGAAAAAGCATGAATGAACTTTTGATAAATATTGAATGACTTTTGTACCATTTTTATCTAAACTATTATAGTCTTTAATTAATGAGGCCTGTCATTGTAATTATTTTAGTGTTTGGAGTTTTAATAATAATAGATTCTATAATAGAGACCTAGAATCTTGATTCTTTAATGTTTAATCAAGATATAATTCTAATATGAACAGAAATGAAAATAGAAAAAAAAAGATAAAAGAAAATAGAAAAAAGAACGACAATATGCATTGGTCAAAGAAGAATGGAGCTCATCCAAATTCAAACAACTTATATGCATAACTCCTTCTTTGTCCTTATGTTTAAATAATACTCCCTCTATTAGTAAATGTTTTTTCACATTTGTTTTTGTTATTTTAAAGTATTTAATTTATATTCTGTCATGAATGTTTAAAAATTTAAATATAAATAATGCATATGTTATTATAGTTTGAAAGATTAAAGTTTCTAAATATAGTTTTTCATTATCCATCTTTGTAAATATTTTAGTCAAATACGATAACTTGAAACATGAAAGTCAAATGTGATAATTTTTGCGGGTGGAGGGAGTAATAGAATTCTAAAAGGGAGATGCAACTGGTTTACATCTATAATTCTTTCTATAATTTGCATAAAATCTTTGAACTTCACTTATACGGTGTTTTAAACCATTATAAGTTTTGGTAGTTCGCAAACTTATATTTTTTCTCAGATAAACATGTATACAGGTACTCATAAGTTATAAATTATAAGATTGGCATAAAAAATGATATGGAATTAAATTTGGTGCAAGACGAAAATTCTGGAAGGATCAGAAATATTAATTACAATTGTATTAATGTTGAATTCTAGGAAAACAAGAGACGTAAATGACTTTGTATATTTCATTTTTATATCAAACTCTATATTAATATTAATGTTTAACTTCACTTTTGCAGTCATTTAAGCCTTTAAACTTCAATAGTTCACAAACTCATATTTTCTCTTAGAATAAGCATGCATAAACATAGTCATAAGCCATCATTGATAGGATTAACTTACAATTTGATACTAAATTATATTCAATGCAAATTAAAATTTCTAAAAGGAAACTAAAATTTATTGACTATGTTTTTATGCATAAGAGGTAGGGATTGAGGATGGTGGAGCCTTTAACACAAGACCTCTAACTCATGTTCGAGAAGCTTAGCCACTAGGCTAGATGCTTAACTATTTTAAATAATGAGAGAACTCTATAAAAATATAAATTAAAGAGACACATGTGATGTTTTTATCACAATAATATATATCTAAATTTTTGGATTAAATTTCTTTTATTACATACTAAATGTTAACTTTTATATCTTGAGTTTTCTTTATGATAAGTAGGGGCACGTGACATGATGGAGGTTTGAACCCAACACCTTTAACTTATGTCTTTAACAGGTTAATCACTAGGTAAAGGCAGGGCCGGCCCTATGATTTTGGAGGCTCAAGCGAAAATAAAATTTGGGCCCTGTCAAGATTATACTACTTTCGTCTTCAAAAATTGTGCTTTTCGTTTTAGCATTTAATCTATGATTTTATTTCTTGTTGTCCCAAGTAGGCAGCCAAGAGGGGGTGAATTGGTTGGCCACAAAACTTTTCGAATTAACAAAAACGTAAGTACTGACTCGATGTCAACCCGTTTAGAAGAACGACTTTCAGCAAAAACAAGAATGGTAAAGAATGATACCAGAATTTATAGAGGTTCGGTCTGAGACCTACGTCCTCTCCTGAAGTCCACAACTTGAGAGTTCCTGCACTATACTTTAAAAAGGTTACACCAATATAAAGTACAAATAGTTTTTCCCAAGGCTTAACTACAACCTAACTATGGTTTTCCCAAAGGCTCACCAAAAAACCTAATAGTTTTCCCAAGGCTAACTAAAAACCTAACAAATGGTTTTCCCAAAGGCTCACCAAAAAACCTATTTTAGTTTTCCCAAGGCTCACTAAAAAACCTATTTTAGTTTTCCCAAGGCTCACTAAAAACCTAACTTTGGTTTTCCCAAAGGCTCACCAAAAAACCTAACACTCACCAAAATAGTTTTCCCAAAGGCTCACTATTAACCTAACAAAATCCCTGTTTGGTTTTCCCGAGGCTCACCAAAACAAACCTTACAAAACAGTGTTCTCGCAGTAGCTCAACCTGTTTAGGTCTACCCAGAAAACACTCAAAAAACGTTTTGAAACAGATTATTTCTCTCCCAAAAATAATATGAAGAAACTGAGATGAACCAGAAGTATGATCTTCGAAATAAACAGCACTGGAGAGCTTTTAGAACAACTTGATTGCTTGTGAGATGAGAGAGCTTGAATCTTGGAGTGTTGTGGGAGTTCTCTTCATGAATGGTTGATCTTCATTTAAATAGAGAGAGGGAGCCTTCTTCAACGTCTCTTTAACTCTGAAAATAAGCTCCAGCAGAAAGCGCTCCTCCAGATTTTCTGTTGCTAACGTTAAAAACTCAAATAGAGAGTTAATAGGAAGAGTCCTACTTAATAGGAAGAGTTCTACTTAAACACAACTCTTTTCCTTCTTATCTCTATAATTAAATAAAAATACAAATAGAAATGGGCTAACAATTAAATGAGCCAACAAAGTTGCAGCCGAAACTTACAACAATACAATTACACATAAATGTAAAATTATTGAGCACTCCGTAAACTTTTCTAAACTTTACACAAAGGACCCCAAAGTTTTGTTATCATCAAAATCTAAGTTATATGGGAATGAACCCAACAATCTCCCCTTTTTGATGATGACAAAACCTCTTGAGAAATAACTCAAGTTTTCAAAACTTTCTCCCCTTTGTAAAATATCTCCTTCACAATTACTCCTCCCCTTGATCTCACCTTTCTTTTCTTCCCCATTTCCAAATATTTTCTACTTTCTCAAAACCATCTTTTTCTCCCCCTTTTTGTCATAATCAAAAAGGTGAATGAAAGAAGGCAGTAGATGATGTAAACTAGATTGTAGAATAGTGAGAATAAACCTGACAATGCGACATGTTTGTGCAATTTAGAGTTTTTACCAAAAACATGTTTGTAAAATCCAACTCCACTTGAAGAAAGTCATTTTTAATATTGTGGAAACCACAAATGTTTTTTCCAATGACAATCAAAGTGTATCAAAAATTCATATATAACATGTCTGTAAAACATTCAAAAGGAAATATGAAGGTATGGATTTAAAACTGAATTTAAAACTTTTAGAGAAATACGATTTCAACAGGTTGACAAAAAAAATCTCCAGATTTTTTGCACTGATTTCTCTATGAAATTCGAACCATATGTGCATGAAATCAATTTTCATGACAATAATTCTTCTTCATTTACTTAGACCAGTATAAGATTAGAGATTACCTCCTTTTACCTTTGATTTGCCCTTTCACACTACTTTGTGATGTAGGTGAATCTCTCTTCCATAAGCCTTGTAGAAATGGTCAGTTATACTTACAAATATTTCACAGCTTTTCTGATGGATTCATGGCAGCAACATTTAGCTCTTTTGAATTTCAGAATCTGTTCTGTTGCTTTTCCAGATTTTTCTCATCATGCTCATTTCGGATCCACCTTGCATTAACTTAAAAATAACCCTTGCACAAAGATGGATTAGTAGCTTCCAAAGATATCCACACTATATAGATAAAAAATTGAACAACTGAGATTTTATTTTGGAATAGAATCTGAATAATAACAATACCTTTTGCGAACAATGTCTCCTTATGCGAAACCTAAACAGGTTGAGAATTTCGTCTGACTTTTGGTACCCATATTCTTTTGGGTCCAGAATGGTTAGCAACATTTTTAACAATCCAGATTTGCTTAACACCATAAATAAAATGCCTATTTCTGAAAAGACATTCATTTTCATTATGTCCTTTTTGTTTGCAAATTTTACAAGTCATATAAGTGATATTAGCAAACCTTGTTTGAAAACTAGGTTTCTTTTGTTCATAACCTAACCCAGTTTTATCATAATAACACTTTTGACTTCCAAGCAAACTGCTCAAGTTCTTTCCAAATTTTTCATTCTTAGCTCTTAATTTTGTTACCTCATCTAATAATGTCATATTCTCAATTTTAAGCTTTTTAATGAGAGCATCATAGTCTTGAAATACTTCTGCAAATTCTTTAAGCATCGTGCTCTATCATTAATATATGAACTAGAAGAATTAGAAGATTCAAGAATACTCATTACCTCGATTCTCTGTAGCCATCGGCACGTCTCAACAAAGTTGACAGTGTCTGGAACTTACAGCTTTGTTCATCTATTTCTTCCTCATCAATGAGGCATATGTGTGCCTCTTCTTCTCCTTTTGAGGATGAATTTTCTGTAGTTGAGCAGCTGTCACTCCATGCTATCATTCCCTTCAATCCGGGCATTCTTCTTCTCTTGAAAATCTTCTTCTTTTCGAAACTTCCTTTTTGTTTATTTGAACAACTTTCATTTATTGGACAATCATATCTCCAATGTCCCTTTTTGTTGCAGTTGTAAACAAACAGGTTGTTTGATGTAGCTTTCCTTCTCCTTTTCCTTGCTACTTTTGCCCTTAAGCAACCTTTTGGTCCTTCTTGCAAGTATGGATGCCTCATCTTCCGTTTCTTCTTCATTTGAAGAACTTTCTTCCGTCTCTTTTGCTTTTAAAGCAATAGATCTGTTCATTTTGCTAGTATTTTCATATTCTCTATCCTTCATTTCATATGTCATCAATTTTCCAAATAATTCATCAACACTAATAGTTTTGATATTACCTCCTTCATTGATTGCTTCCACGGTGCTTCTCCAAGTTGATGGTAGACTCCATAGGATTTTCCTAACCAACTCTTCATTCGTATAAATCTTACCATATTGTCGAAGAGGTGTAATTATCTCATTGAATCTCCTATGCATGTCAGCAATTGTTTCTTTTGAATCCATAGCAAACATCTCATAAGCTTTGACCAACATGAACATTTTGGTGTCTTTGACTTGATCCGTTCCTTCGTAGGTCACTAGAAGCTTATTCCAAATCTCATGTGCACTATCACAAGAAGAAACAATATTAAAAACATCAGGAGTTAAAGCACAAAGAATCATATTTACCGCTTTTGCATTCAAGGTGCACATCTTGTCATCCTCTTGTGTGTAATCTTTGAAAGGCTTTGGTATAACCCTTCCATCATCTGTTCTAACAGTTGGAATTTGTGGTCCTGCTTTAATGATTCTCCACAACTGATGATCTTGTGCCTGAATATGGATTTGCATCCTTGTCTTCCACCAATTGAAGTTTGCAGCATCAAACAACGATGGTCTAAACGGGTTGTAACCTTCTAGAAGAATACCTGCCATCTGATCTTAAGACTTGAAACCGTTAGATTTTAATCACAAATCACCTGCTCTGATACCAATTGTTGTCCCAAGTAGGCAGCCAAGAGGGGGTGAATTGGTTGGCCACAAATTTTTTTTCTTTTAATAAAAACGTAAGTACTGACTCGATGTCAACCCGTTTAGAAGAACGACTTTCAGCAAAAACAAGAATGGTAAAGAATGATACCAGAATTTATAGAGGTTCGGTCTGAGACCTACGTCCTCTCCTGAAGTCCACAACTTGAGAGTTCCTGCACTATACTTTAAAAAAGGTTACACCAATATAAAGTACAAATAGTTTTTCCCAAGGCTTAACTACAACCTAACTTTGGTTTTCTCAAAGGCTCACCAAAAAACCTAATAGTTTTCTCAAGGCTAACTAAAAACCTAACAAATGGTTTTCCCAAAGGCTCACCAAAAACCTATTTTAGTTTTCCCAAGGCTCACTAAAAACCTATTTTAGTTTTCCCAATGCTCACTAAAAACCTAACTTTGGTTTTTCCAAAGGCTCACCAAAACCTAACACTCACCAAAATAGTTTTCCCAAAGGCTCAGTATTAACCTAACAAAATCCCTGTTTGGTTTTCCCAAGGCTCACCAAAACAAACCTTAAAAACCAGTGTTCTCGCAGTAGCTCAACCTGTTGAGGTCTTCCCAGAAAACACTCAAAAAACGTTTTGAAACAGATTATTTCTCTTCCAAAAATAATATGAAGAAACTGAGATGAACCAAGTATGATCTTCAAATAAATAGCACTGTTGAGCTTTTAGAACAACTTGATTGCTTGATCTTCATGAATGCTTGATCTTCATTTAAATAGAGAGAGGAGCCTTCTTCAACGTCTCTTTAACTCTGAAAATAAGCTCCAGCAGAAAGCGCTCCTCCAGATTTTCTGTTGCTAACGTTAAAAACTCAAATAGAGAGTTAATAGGAAGAGTCCTACTTAATAGGAAGAGTTCTACTTAAACACAACTCTTTTCCTTCTTATCTCTATAATTAAATAAAAATACAAATAGAAATGGGCTAACAATTAAATGGGCCAACAAAGTTGCGAAACTTACAACAATACAATTACACATAACAATTAAATGGGCCAACAAAGTTGCAGCGAAACTTACAACAATACAATTACACATAAATGTAAAATTATTGAGCACTCCTCAAGCTTTTCTAAACTTTACACAAAGGACCCCAAAGTTTTGTTATCATCAAAATCTAAGTTATATGGGAATAAACCCAACATTTCTTTGACATTAATCTAATATGTAAAGTTAAAAATATTTTAGATGCAAATTATAGATTAATGTGTCTATATTCTAAATATATTTTTTTTCCAAATTTTCTTAATAATTTTTTTCTAGTAATAATTTTATTCTCCCACAACATAAAAAAAAAACTCACCAACTTTCCAGGGACGAAGAAAGTATTTACATAAACAAAATTGTGGACCTACTTGTATAAAGGGGGTCCATTTTATTCTCATAAATTTCTATATAGGGTATATAATTTATTAGTTGAATCCCTTTAAAATTATAATGACTTTTTACATTTTATATTAGATATTAAAATAGAAAAATAAATACTTTAGATTTCAAACAAATACAAGGTGGATCACTTTATTAATTATTAAACTAAAGCTTTTTTGGTTAAAATTATAATTTAATCATTATACTTGTATATTTTTACTAATTTGGCACCAAATTTACAATTAGAAATTTGATAATTTATATAGTGTAATATACAACTTAATATTGATCTAAATATTAAAAATATGAAGGTTAGAGAACCTAAATCTACTATTAATCTAACTTAAACAAGAATTTTGTGCAATATTTTTCAAGATTAGATGAAGTATACATTTATTTAAAAGGGGTTCACTAAAACATTTTCACTTTATGTGTCTCTAAAAATTGTACATATTTCTTTTGGGTTGTCCCAAAAATTTGTTCACTTTAATTAAAATGAATCATTTTACCCTCAAAAGTCACTAAAGTATCATCACTTTACCTTTTTTATTGTTTTTAACAACTTTTCACTCGAGGATATTTATGTCCATTGTATTAAAAAAGGATATCTAGGTCAAAAGTTCAAAACGCGCAATCTGTTTTAATTCAAGTGATCAGTTAAATCGATCAATTACTTCAGATTGAGGAGTATAGCATTTATTAGTTAAATTTCTTAAAATGTAATATTTCATAGCATATTTTAGTTAGGACAAAAATGGATCATCATTTAAAATATTTCTAGACCCGCCACTATACATAATCTTTTACTTTAAAAATGTGTATGTCACAACATAATAATAAAACTTTCAACAGTAATAAAATGTTATAAGGTTTGAATCAAAAATATGAAAATTATAAATATTAATACCTTTTTTTTGTGTGTGTGTATATATATATATATATATCTTAATTGTTTTGGGGACCCCTTAAAATTGGGGGCCCAAAGCACAAGTTTTAATGGCTTGTAGCGAGGACCGGCCCTGGGTAAAGGCTCACCTTTGAGTTTAAATTGTTCATGAAATACAAATTAGTTTAGAAAAAACACAAATAACCATATCCATAATAAATCATAAATGATAGGAATAATATAAATATATACTCCCTCCATCCGCCTATAAATGAACCGTTTGACTTTCATGTTTGAAGGTTCAATATTTTTCTAAACTTTTAACAAAGATAAATATTGATAAAAAATCACAAAAACTATATTTAGAAAAAGAATGTTGCAAACTATGAAATGCATATAAATTATTTAACTTAAAATATTTAAAGCTTGATGAAAAAATCATAGATCAAATACCCTAAAATAGTGAAAATAAATGGTTTGATTAATGGAGAACGGAGGGCGTATATGATATGTCATTAGTTTATTTTAAGTTAAATTAACAATTTTTAAAAGCATGAGTGACAATAAATGTTAAAATACTTTTTAGCCCATTTATTTCAATTGATATTACATTGATTTCAATTCAAATGAACAATTTTGTAAAGTAGGAATGAATTTTTTTAATTATTAAATGGTTTTTTTCGCTTTACAATAAAGTCGTGTTATTTAACAATAATACCAAAATTTATAAGTCACTATTTATTAAAGTTTCAATAACGTTAGAATTCTTAAAAAATCCAAGTTATATATTATTTTTACCAATTCTATCTCAATTTTCTAAACTAAATATCTCTTAATCCTTAAATTCAATCACTACGTAGAGAAATCGGCTTACTGCGGCTTCCGCCGCAGTAAATGCCATAGTAAATCGGTTTACTGCGACCTCCGCCGCAGTAAATCCTTAGCTTCTCTACGTAGTGAATGTTTCAACACTTTTACAAAAAAAAACAAACATAAACACACTTTTAAGTCATATATGTTAGGATCATTAGCATAAAAATTTATTTAAAATAAACACATGAATGATATTTCATTTCACCTCTATCTAAACTTTTCCACATAACTTTCTTTTAATCATCAAACTTCCACTTTTGTAGTTGATGCCCTTGAGTTTAACAAATTAAAGAAAAATCAACTTCCTCTAGGTAAAAAAAATGAAAAACAGACACATACTTATATTGTAACACATAAATTATTAGATTAATATAAAAATATAAAATGTTAAATTTAATGAAAACATGAAATTTGAAAAACAAACAAATCACACAAAAAAATGGTAGAATATATCATGTAAAAGAATTTTAGCATTATTCTACAGCATATGTTAAAAAGTTGAATTAAAAACATAGAATAAATACTGGAAAATAAATCAATCATTTTTATTGAATTGATGAAGTAACACTTTTAGGCCTATAAATATAATCGTTTTGCTTTTCTAAGATGACATAAATATTTCATGTCTATGCATATATAGAGTTTTTGATAGTGTTATTTTAAAATCACAAACATTAATTGAAGATATCATGACAATTTCAAACTTTTATTATAAAGGCCCCATTTGACAAATAGCTGTTTCAATTAGCTGTAGCATTATGGATAATTTCTTAATGGTTGAGACCAAACAGCTAACAACTAAACTCAAAAAAGTATTGTTGATAGCTTTTTTAAAATATAACAACTACTTTGATAAAGTTGTTCCAAACACACACACTTTTGCTCATATCTATATTTTAATTGTTGGCAAACATTTTTTAGTTTTGTATCTCACTATTAATATTTTGGACGAATAATAAACATCTAAAAAATAATAATAAAACTATATAAACTACTTCCTTCATACAAATACTTTTGAAATACTTAAATTTTAGTATTTTATCTATGATTTCATTATTTTTTAACATTCTCAAATATAAATTCAGACATTTTGCACAAACAATAGTTTTATAATACGTTATTTAAAAACATATATTTTCTAACATTTGTAAGTAAAAATAGTATAGATAAATTGACGTCATGTGGACATAAAATTCAATAATTTAAAGTAACATTAACTTTAGGGGTATCTAAAATATAAGTATAATCTAAATATGCTCAAATGTTTCATTGATTGAAAACTTTGATGTACAATATATAAAAAATTGAAGGGGGTTGCATTAGGGAGAATATGTTTCACTTTCTTATCATTGATTTACTTTGGCACTGCATGGCCTATACATATATATGGGCATAATGAGTTTCTTGTCACCTGCCCAAGTTTTCTGTCTTCCTCATTGATTTATTTCTTCTAAATGCTTTAATGAAAGTCTCTGTACGTTGCTTTTGGAAGATGTGGATTTTTTTATGGCATAGTGGAGCACATGCATTTGCACTAGAAATATAGAGAATTGAGTTTTGGTTTTATATCAAAACATTAATTAATACTGTTACACCCACCCCCGACGTTCTGTAATTTTTATGTTGAATTTCGACCGCGAGTTCAAATTCCGTAATTATCAGATCACAAACGGCTTATGATTAATTAATGGAATTCAGTATTTGGGATTTAATTTGGAATTATTTATAAGGGTTTTATATCTTGGATAACATTTATTGAGTTCCGGGACGTTTTGCCAAAATTTAGTTTCTGGGAAGGGGGCAAAATGGTCACCGAGGAAGTAAAATTGGAAAGAAATCACATGTTGATTTTTCCTAAGTTGGCCGGCGCTTTTTAAGTAAGTGGAGGAAGATATTTGTGGATATTTGTCCCTATTTCTTACTTATTTTTATTTGTTCCATAAATGAGATAAGTTTTTAAGCTCATCCCTCTCTTACACCTTTTTGTATCAGCCATCAAAAGTGGATATTTGTGGATATTTGTTCCTCATTGATCTATCAGCCATCACCACTCATTTTTAGACCATTCATTCTCTCTTTTACTTCAGATTCATCACTTATCTTCATCCATTATTGAGCAAAAGAAAGAAAACACATCTCTTCCTTTACTGCCAGCAAACTTCTTCCCTCTTTCACAGACTTTATGCCGTAGTAAACATCCGAATCTGCTCTTGAGGTCTTCAGAGAAAATTATCTTCATCAAGGTCTTGGCTACAACTTTGTAGAAGGAAGCAAGAGCCAAAAGTGAAAGGAAGGTCCCCAAAACCTTGGTACAATCCGACGGGTCCAGCAGCACCTTTGGTTCCAAAAATCATTTCTTGAAGTTTTGAGCTTGGAATCTCAGCAAGCATAGTCCTACCCTTTCCTAGGCTTCCTAAATCAGTAACATTCAAGGTATGGTTGAGTTATTTGGTTGAATCTTCATGTTCTTTGAAGTCAAAACATGAAAGAAAACTCATCCATCTTCTTTGTTCTTCATGGCCGAAACTTCAAGGATTTTGGTGATGGATTTGTCTCAACTCCTACTCATCCTAAGCTAAGCTACAAGTATTATCAAGGTGAGGATCCTCCTTGGTAACTTTTATGAATTTGGTTCATAGATGACTTTGATCTTCAAGTATGTTGTTGTTGGAAGTATGATGAACATACTTTGTTCTTGAGAAATCATGGAAAAACATGTTGTTGGAATTTTTGGGTGAAGGCCGATTTATTGGATGTATTTTTTATGAATGTTTTGTTGAAGAAAGTTGTTAGAAAGCATGTTATAAGTATGTTTAACATGATTTTAAGTTGTTGGAAAGAGTTGGGATTTATTTGGTGAGTTTTGGTGAAGAGGCCGAAATGTTGATGATGAGTCTATGATGATTTTGTGAAGTTGAAATGTTGAAGAATGTAGTTAAATCATGTTTTGGTGAAGAAGATATGATTTAAGTGGTTAAAGTGTAAGTTTATAAAGTTTAGGGTCAAAATGGAAATTTGGCGGGGGCTCGGGATGGAATTTCTCCGATGGCTCCATGGTAGGTTATGTTATAATTTAAGATGGATTTTATGAGTATTTTTGTGGAATTTTGGTGTGACGGAATTTTGGTTCAGGTTGACACGCTCGCACGTCGGGATTCGTTCGGGTTCAGCGAGCTCGGTAGGACACTCTGGAATTGTAAATAAACTTTTGGAACATGTTTTATGAATGTTATAATATCCTGAGGATTGTGTCCAAGTTTCGTTTAATTTGGAGTACGGTAGTTGCGTTTGGGCCAAAATTGTAACTTTTGGAAAAGTTGGGAGATTAATTTGTTAGTTGGCCACAAAATAGCAATTATGGGGTATGGGCAGCAGCTGGTTTCGGCAGAAAAGGGAGGGAAATAGAGGACACTTGTCCTATTTTCATTTTAAGTTGGAGAGGAATGGGAAAAAGGAAATGAATTACATAAAGAGTTATAATTTCATTTTCCTCACTATTCTTCTTCTTCTTCTTCTTCTTCCTTCTCTTCACCATCTGCCACCATGGGAGCTCCTCTCAAGCTTTGAAGTTCTTCTCCTTGGCTGAAATCATTAAGAGCTTAGCTTCAATCTTGGGTAAGTTTCCTCCCTTGCTCTCTTTTCTTGTTGGAAACAAGATTTGGATGGAAAAAGAGAGATTTGTGAATGATGGGTTTGTTCATGACTACCATCTAGAGTGATTCTCTTGCTTCCATCTTTTAGTATGTTGTTCTTGGGTTGTAGGGGAGTGAGAATCAAGTGTTAGATTTTGGAAAAACTCCTTGGATGCTAGAAACCTAAAATGGCGAAATTTTGGGAATTTTTCTAAAATGGTGTATGTTTGTCTTCTTGGATCATGCTTCAATTATGTTGTTCCAAGCATGATTCTAAGCTTATGTATGGATTCAATTTGATGGAAAACAAGTTGGGTTAGAAACCCCCTTTTGGCCGAATTTGAATGTTGGTGTTCAATGTTGAATTTGGTTGTTTTGGATGCAATTGGTTAGCATTCTTGGTTTAGAAGTGTAATTGGTTATTAGAATGGTTGTTTGGTGGCTTGTTTGGATTGAATTGGAAGTTGGATAAAATGTTGGTATAGAACCGAAATGTTAAAGTGAAACTTTCTCTATGTTGGGGTTTGATTTTGGTTGAATTGGATGCTAAAGTGGTATTGGGGTTGGATTTAGGTGTGGTTTGGTGTTTGAAACGTGGATTTCGGGTAAGAAATGGAAAAGTTACTATTATGCGAGTTTATCGAAAAATGTCGGGTAATGAAGGGTTTTAAGGTTGGATTGAGTTAGTCAATGTATAATCTTGCATTGTCTAAGTTGGTTCTGAATTCTGATGTTTCGTGGAAATCTGGAATTTCTTGAAATTCTGCGGATTTTCGGTTTTGGGTCGGGGATGTAGTTTGGTAGTGTGGTTAGTAAGGTTGCTAATTCAGCTTGAATTGACAGATTCTGTGGTTCGGAAGTTAGAAAAAGAGAGGTTTTCGGGTTTCGGGTCGCGGTGTGAAAGTCGTCCAGAATCGGTCAACTACTCTGGATTTGTGAGGTAAGGGTTTGGTTATGTTATTTTGGTAAGATAGGTATATGTTTTGTTTCACTTTCTGTTCTGCAAGTATTTCGGGATTATATGTCTTAAGGCATATTCGTAGTCTGTAGGTGTATGCCTTGTGGCATACTGTGCATTAACCCTACGGCAGTTGTGGGTTCGCTACCCGGTGGTGCACCATGCTTCGTAATAGCTTGCTTCGACTCCCTTAGAGGGAGGCTGTCGTTCGATTTGTTATAAGGGTTTATGGCGATTTAGAATCGCACATCCTACGGGATTACGATCTGTTTTTATTACATGCACGATATTCGTATTACATTGCATATATTTCGTATATTGCTATCTTTACATTTTGCGGGGTTACATATGCTTATCTTACCCCAAATCCCTTACGGGTCCTTTCGAGGACTCACCCTTTTTGGGTTACTGTCTTTGGGTTTGGTAGACACAGTAAGCAGACTTTACCTTGCGGGCGGGATTTTGTTGGGGGTAGCAGACCTGATCTGAATCCCGCGCGAGGTATCTGACGTTTAGGCCTAGGGTTGGCTCTGTAGTTGCATGTGCATACTTTACGGATTGTTGTGATGATTGTATATATGTATATATTACATTACATTGCATGTTACGGCGCTTGGCGCTTGCTAGATACCCTAGGTTCGGGAAATTCTGTATGTATCTATGTTGTGTGCGTAAGAACTCGTCCACGGAGGGCGGGGCTTACTTTCTTGTTAATGCATGAACTGTATGTATGGTAATGGTGATGTGCTTGTCCGTTTCCGGGGGACGAGACTCACCATGGATTTGATTTAGTATACGTATGAATTTTTCAGGTTGCTTCCACAATCATTTCTTTTTCAGGTCCGCTACGCGGCAGGTCTCGATGGACCTGCCATTCTGTATCATTCCGGCTTCCGCTTCCGACGTCCTGGCGCCTCCGCCTCCGCAACCGGGCTCGGGTGGCGTACGGTGACAAGTTGGTATCGAGCGGGTAAGTGACCATATTGGTCGCGGTGGTGACTTGTAGTGACAACTAATGTTGTACATTTTGTTTTAGAATGGTTTGAGTACGGAGATTGGCCACCTCCTTACTTGAACCACTTTAAAATAAAATTGTGAAACAAAGTTTGGTCCTTCAAGTTATCACTGGTAGTTGCGATTTCTGAGCTCGGGATTTATGGATTTAGGTAAAAGTATTACGAGTAAGGGATTGTTAAAAAGTTAAGGGTACTTAAAATTGTTTGTTAGGAAAAGATTTGGTGAAATAAGCATGAACTGCTTCTATGATTTTGTGAAATACATGATTTTATCATTCTGGGAAATAACTTCTGTGTCAAGTACTGCATTGCACTACAGAGCCTTAGAAAACTGCTGCTAGCTTCTGTAGGGATTAGGAGTGATCGATTTGTCTGGACTCTGTTTGGTCTGAAATGTTTCAGGTATGGTTAACACGCGTAGACAGCGTGATTTGCGACCGGAGGAAGGGGACCGTAATCCCACGCCTCCGAGAGATAGGGTTTGGACTGTTGGTTATGGGTTGAGTTGGTATTTGGTTTGGAAATTTGGTTTGGGATAAATTGTTTTTCTGGTTGGACTTGGTTTAAGGAAATGTGTACTACACGCGAATAGCGTGATTTGGTACCGGAGGGGCGGGACTGGGATCCCACACCTCCGTGGAATAGGATATGGGTTCAGCGTAACCCAGGGTCTGAACAACCACACTCACCGCCCCCGAGGTTTAGCGGTCGTAGGGACCCCTCTCTGATTTGGTATTACCCGCCAGCCTAGCTGGTTCAGGGGCGGCAGTAGGCAGGGGAAGATCTGATCATGCCACCGTAAGGGCATTCTGATTAGGTGGTGATAGCGAGACTTAAGCCACTGCTCGCCACAGCTTTGGGAGTGGTAAGTGAGTGACTCCGAGGAGGATGGTCACTACGACACCTAGACTTCTCGTCGGTCCCATCAACGACGGGGAGATCTGAGGCACCCGATCGGCGAGGTCAGACTTACGGAGAGGTTTGAGTTTGAACCCCCCCGAGGTTCAATGACCGAGAAGGGCCAGAGGTAGTAGAGATTTGGTTTGCAGGAGTTGACAAACTCCTGGGGGAGGCTACATTTTCCACCAGCAGTGCAGCGAGGATGTAGCCAGGGATCTGCGTCAGGCACAATTTGTTGAGCTTCATCAGGGAGACAGGATTGTCGCAGAGTATGAGCGAGAGTTTGACCGGCTGGTTTACTACGTACTGCAGTACCATGGTATGGAAGAGGAGAAGGCCAAGAGGTTTATTCGTCGACTGCGCCCCGAGTACAGGTGGGCTTTGAGACCATTAGATATTACTTTTTATCGGGAGGCGGTTCATAAGGCTCAACTCCTCGAGCAAGAGGAGGTTGAGAGTCGCCTCACCTCGCAGCGAGGTCAGGGGAGTACGAGGGGCTCCACACAGCAGGGACCCCGGCAGATTTCTGGACGGCCGAACAGGCCTGTGCAATCTAGTAGAGGCAGAGGGGAGCACCACCGGCATGACCTTGTCCGATTTGCAGTAGGTATCACCCCGGTCGACTTTGTTACCGGCAGGAGGGCCGATGTTTGCCTTGCGGGTCTGACACTCATTGGGTACGGGATTGCCCTCTGACTTCAGCGTCCACAGTCTCGGGCACAGCCCAACGCGCCGCAAGGGCGTGGGTTTCAGCGGGGTGGTCCGAGACCTCAGCAGCGACAGCAGCTTCAGCCACCCCCTCCACCACAGCAGCTCAGAGCAGGATAAGTTTTCCTTATTGTGAGGGGAGGCCCTAGTCATCAGGGAGGACCTAGTCAGCAGGCAGGCACTAGCCGGCGGGAGGCTTGAGTCGGCGGGAAGTTACGTAAGGTACTATATTTCCGAATGAGATACCGGTTCATGCGTTATTTGATATAGGAGCATCTATTTCTTTTGTAACACAGAAATGTGTTACATCTCTGCATCTGTCTGTTAGTACTTTGCCTCAAATGCTTTTAGTAAAAACTGCTGGGAGTCAGTTTCTGTTTTCCAATGAGATGGTTCGGGATTGTACGATATCCGTAGGCGGACATTTGATAGTATTGGATTTGTTGGTTTTAGACACGTCGAACTATGATTTTATTCTTGGGATGGACTGGTTATCCAAGAATTCTGTGCACGTTGATTGTGCAAACCGTACCATTATGGTTTCTGGAGAGGTACTACCTCTCACGGCTCCGACTGGTTTGACTATCGCACAGCACAGTAAAGAGTTACAGATTCTGGATCAGCTATCGATAGTGGGTGGAGGGGAATGCTATGATCTGAATGAGGCTGGTACTATATTGAAGTTGGATAGTTTACCAGTGGTTTGAGATTTTCCGCAGTATTTCCGGAGGAGTTGCCGGATTACCACCGGAGCGGGAAATTGTGTTTGAGATCCACTGCGGTTGGGTACTACTCCAATATCTATTCCTCCTTATCGAATGCCTATTTCTGAGATGCAGAAGTTGAAGAAGCAGTTGGAGGAATTACAGCAGAAAGGCTTCATCCGACCGAGCACTTCACCGTGGGGTGCTCCGGTTCTGTTTGTTAAGAAGAAAGATGGGACGCTTCGACTTTGCATTAATTACAGACGGTTGAATGCTCTTACTTTGAAGAATAAGTATCCGTTGCCGAGGATTGACGATCCTTTTTGATCAACTTCGGGGTTCGAGAGTTTTCTCGAAGATTGATCTCCGATCTGGGTACTTTCAGCTTAGGGTGAAGGATGAGGATATACCTAAGACTGCTTTCCGCACCCGATATGGACACTTTGAGTTTACGGTCATGCCATTCGGGCTGACCAATGCTCCGGCGGCATTCATGGATCTGATGCATCGGGTGTTCCGACCCTACTTGGACTCATTTCTGGTGGTTTTTATTGATGATATTCTGATATATTCTAGGGATGAGGACTCGCATCGGGAGCATCTGAGGGTAGTTCTGCAGACACTTTGGGAACATCAGCTTTATGCTAAATTCTCAAAGTGTGAGTTCTGGATTCGGGAAGTCACTTTTCTGGGATATATTATATCTGAGCATAGTCTGTCTGTGGATCCAGAGAAGGTGAGGGTAGTTCGGGATTGGAAACAACCTACCACGGTACGGGAGATCAGGAGCTTTCTGGGGTTAGCGAGGATATTATCGGAGGTTTGTCTTGGGATTTTCTATTACGGCATCTCCGCTTACGCTGTTGACCAGGAAGGGTCAACAGTTTATCTGGTCTGATAGGTGTGAGCAGAATTTTCAGGAGTTGAAGCGGCAGTTGACTAACGCTCCGATTCTGATTCTTCCAGATCCGAGCTTACCGTATGTGATTTATACGGATGCTTCCACGTCCGGTTTGGGGTGTGTGTTGATGCAGGAGCGTAATGTGGTAGCTTATGGGTCGAGGCAGCTGCGACCGCATGAGCTGAACTAACCGACACATGATCTGGAGTTGGCTGCAGTGATTTATGCGCTGAATCAATGGAGGCATTATCTGCTTGGTAACAAATTTCAGATTCTTACCGACCATAAGAGTCTGAAATATCTATTTACGCAGAAGGAGCTTAACATGAGGCAGCGCAGATGGCTCGAATACATTAAGGATTATGATTGTAGTATCGAGTACATCTCGGCAAGGGCAACACGGTTGCCGATGCACTGAGCAGGAAGTATACCGGGTTGGTCAAGGGAGGAGATGTTGGGGACCGATCCGAGGAGAGAGATTTGACATGCCTTTGGCATAGGTGGCAGCTCTGGGAGCGTGCTCAGGTATACACACTTACCATACATTTCGAGTAGCTTGACAGGGTGCGCGAGGCGCAAGGTAGAGATCCGGGGTTGAAGAAATTATCTGGGGAAGATAAGGGGTCTTTGTTACCGACGTTTCAGTATAGGCAGGGATTGCTATACTTCCGAGACCGCCTTTATGTACCAGAGGATCAGGAGCTCCGGAATGAGTTTTTAGAGGAGGCACACTCGAGCAGATTGAGTATTCATCCCGGGAGTGAAAAGATGTATCAGGATCTGCGCACTCACTTCTGGTGGCCTAGTATGAGGAGACACATTGCCACACATGTGTCCAGGTGTGCCGTTTGTCAGCAGGGGAAGATTGAGTACCAGAAACCGGCAGGGACACTGCAGACCTTGCCCATTCCAGTCGGGAAGTGGGGCAATGTTACTTTGGACTTTCTGACTGCACTGCCCCTGACACGGTCTCATCATGATGCTGTTTGGGTTATTGTGGATCGGCTGACAAAGTGCGCACACCTTCTGCCTATTCGGGTCACAGACCCTCTGGAGAAGCTTGCCCGGCTTTACATCGGGGAGATTATGCGATTACATGGAGTACCAGACTCCATTGTATCGACCGTGATCCGCGTTTTACAGACAGTTACGGAGAGTTTTTCATGAAGCACTGGGCACGCGACTCCATCCGAGTCTGACTTATCACCCACAGACGGACGAGCAGTCGGAGCGGGTGATTCTGATACTGGGGTATATGCTGCGAAGTTGTACTTTGGATTTTGGAGGAGATTGGGACCAGTAGTTGCCTTTGATAGAGTTCTTGTACAACAACAACTTCCATACTACGATTGGCATGGCACCATATGAAGCGTTGTACGGGAGGAGGTGTATGACACCACACTGTTGGACAGATGCATCTGATAGGGTTGAGCTGAGACCCGAGCGTTTTAAGGAGACTACGGCAAAGATCAGATTGTTACAGGCGCGGATCAAAACCGCGAATGACCGCACCACCTTATGTGTGAACAGATGTCACAGGGACTTAGAATTTGAGATTGGTGACAGAGTTTGGTGGAGGTAGCACCGATCGGAGGGACAAGATAAGATTTGGTAGGCGGGGCAAGTTACCCCGAGTTTTATCGGTTCTCATGAGTTTCTAGAGTGAGTTGTGAGGTTGGCTTTACCCCCCCGACTATTTCAGTTTTACGTGATGTCTTCCAGGATATCCTGTTGAGGATCAGATAGATTTAGATTCGATCTTATGCGGGGTTGTCGGTAGAAATACCGGCAATCGACTCGGGGTGCAATAAGATGCACCCGGAGGGTGGGACGCCGTTGAGAGGCTCTGTATGGTAGTTTAAACTACCACTCCCGCCACACCAGTACGGTGGTCCGATTGTTCTTAGTAAGGAGGATATTTATATATTCTGGTTGGTAGCGACACCTGTATGGATGGTTCAGGCTACTCTTGGAGGACCAAGAGTTCTAAGGGGGGGAGAATGTTACGGTCACCCCGAGCGGGTTGCGACCGGGTGACCCGGGGCTCCGGTTTTGGCCTGCGGGTCACGTTTTTCGGCGTTCAGGCGGCTCCCGAGCCTTATCCGAGTATCATTTTGGCGAACCCTTTCGTATTTGAGGTCGTGTGGGTCCCCCGGACGTTTCCGCCGAAAATATTTTTCCGGCGCCGGGGGGTTGTCGGGGTCGTCTCGGGACGTACAGCGGGCTCGGTAGCGCTCCCGAGACCTCAGTTTGAGAAGCCGTTTGCAGATTTGGAGTCGTGGGAATGTCCCGGAGGTTTCTATGGAGAATAATATTTGGGGCGGGACGTTCGGTCCCGGGCGACTCCCGGGGCTCGGGACGGGAATCCCGGGGCTCGGGATGGAATTTCTCCGATGGCTCCATGGTAGGTTATGTTATAATTTAAGATGGATTTTATGAGTATTTTTGTGGAATTTTGGTGTGACGGAATTTTGGTTCAGGTTGACACGCTCGCACGTCGGGATTCGTTCGGGTTCAGCGAGCTCGGTAGGACACTCTGGAATTGTAAATAAACTTTTGGAACATGTTTTATGAATGTTATAATATCCTGAGGATTGTGTCCAAGTTTCGTTTAATTTGGAGTACGGTAGTTGCGTTTGGGCCAAAATTGTAACTTTTGGAAAAGTTGGGAGATTAATTTGTTAGTTGGCCACAAAACTGCAATTATGGGGTATGGGCAGCAGCTGGTTTCGGCAGAAAAGGGAGGGAAATAGAGGACACTTGTCCTATTTTCATTTTAAGTTGGAGAGGAATGGGAAAAAGGAAATGAATTATATAAAGAGTTATAATTTCATTTTCCTCACTTTTCTTCTTCTTCTTCTTCCTTCTCTTCACCATCCGCCACCATGGGAGCTCCTCTCAAGCTTTGAAGTTCTTCTCCTTGGCTGAAATCATTAAGAGCTTAGCTTCAATCTTGGGTAAGTTTCCTCCCTTGCTCTCTTTTCTTGTTGGAAACAAGATTTGGATGGAAAAAGAGAGAGATTTGTGAATGATGGGTTTGTTCATGACTACCATCTAGAGTGATTCTCTTGCTTCCATCTTTTAGTATGTTGTTCTTGGGTTGTAGGGGAGTGAGAATCAAGTGTTAGATTTTGGAAAAACTCCTTGGATGCTAGAAACCTAAAATGGCGAAATTTTGGGAATTTTTCTAAAATGGTGTATGTTTGTCTTCTTGGATCATGCTTCAATTATGTTGTTCCAAGCATGATTCTAAGCTTATGTATGGATTCAATTTGATGGAAAACAAGTTGGGTTAGAAACCCCCTTTTGGCCGAATTTGAATGTTGGTGTTCAATGTTGAATTTGGTTGTTTTGGATGCAATTGGTTAGCATTCTTGGTTTAGAAGTGTAATTGGTTATTAGAATGGTTGTTTGGTGGCTTGTTTGGATTGAATTGGAAGTTGGATAAAATGTTGGTATAGAACCGAAATGTTAAAGTGAAACTTTCTCTATGTTGGGGTTTGATTTTGGTTGAATTGGATGCTAAAGTGGTATTGGGGTTGGATTTAGGTGTGGTTTGGTGTTTGAAACGTGGATTTCGGGTAAGAAATGGAAAAGTTACTATTATGCGAGTTTATCGAAAAATGTCGGGTAATGAAGGGTTTTAAGGTTGGATTGAGTTAGTCAATGTATAATCTTGCATTGTCTAAGTTGGTTCTGAATTCTGATGTTTCTGTGGAAATCTGGAATTTTACTGAAATTCTGCCGGATTTTCGGTTTTGGGTCGGGGGTGTAGTTTGGTAGTGTGGTTAGTAAGGTTGCTAATTCAGCTTGAATTGACAGATTCTGTGGTTCGGAAGTTAGAAAAAGAGAGGTTTTCGGGTTTCGGGTCGCGGTGTGAAAGTCGTCCAGAATCGGTCAACTACTCTGGATTTGTGAGGTAAGGGTTTGGTTATGTTATTTTGGTAAGATAGGTATATGTTTTGTTTCACTTTACTTTGCAAGTATTTCGGGATTATATGCCTTAAGGCATATTCGTAGTCTGTAGGTGTATGCCTTGTGGCATACTGCATGCATTAACCCTACGACAGTTGTGGGTTCGCTACCCCAGCTGGTGCACCATGCTTCTGTAATAGCTTCGGCTTCTGACTCCCTTAGAGGGAGGCTGTCGTTCTGATTTGTTATAAGGGTTTATGGCGATTTAGAATCGCACATCCTACGGGATTCTGATCTGTTTTTATTACATGCACGATATTCTGTATTACATTGCATATATTCGTATATTGCTATCTTTACATTTTGCGGGGTTACATATGCTTATCTTACCCCAAATCCCTTACGGGTCCTTTCGAGGACTCACCCTTTTGGGTTACTGTCTTTGGGTTTTGGTAGACACAGTAGCAGCAGCTTTACCTTGCGGGCCGGGATTTTGTTGGGGGTAGCAGACTTGGTCTGAATCCCGCGAGGTATCTGACGTTTAGGCCTAGGGTTGGCTCTGTAGTTGCATGTGCATACTTTCTGGATTGTTGTGATGATTGTATATATGTATATATTCTGTTCTGTTGCATGTTCTGAGCGCTTGGCGCTTGCTAGATACCCTAGGTTCGGGGAATTCTGTATGTATCTATGTTGTGTGCGTAAGAACTCGTCCAAGGAAGGCGGGGCTTACTTTCTTGTTAATGCATGAACTGTATGTATGGTAATGGTGATGTGCTTGTCCGTTTCCGGGGGACGAGACTCACCATGGATTTGATTTAGTATACGTATGAATTTTTCAGGTTGCTTCCACAATCATTTCTTTTTCAGGTCCGCTACGCGCGGCAGGTCTCGATGGACCTGCCATTCTGTATCATTCCGGCTTCCGCTTTCGACGTCCGGCGCCCCGCCTCCGCAACCGGGCTCGGGTGGCGACGGTGACACGCCTCGACTCGTAATCGATACGTAACCAACACATATTCCATAATATACGTCATATACAATATCATGATCCAATATACATGCATCCAACTACACCTACACAGCCGCCAAGCAGAACCCTAGAAATACATAAGTGCGGAATCCGGAAACTTCTCACTCAGAAGATTCCCGCACGTAGTACTGCTGCTGCTGCTAAAACCCAACCAAAAGAGAGAGAAAAGAGTTAGTTAACTGTGTACCAACAGAACAGAAATCAGATACACCAACCAGAAACCTCTACCGGGACTACCCCTTAAGCCAAACAGAACAGAACAGAAGTTCCACAGTGGAACAGTCGATACCTGAAAACCAAAACAACAGAAAGCACCGCGGATCTCTAGTCCGCCGGCTGCTTGTCAGGTAGACCTGAAAGGTGGTAAACAGAAAAGGGTGAGCCCTCGGGAGGACCCAGTAAGGGCTGAGGTAAGATACAGTTTGTACAAGTGCTGCCGAACTGAACCTGCAAAATAGAACAACACAAGCATACACATATATATATATATACAAAATATAAAGAATAAGGTGAGCCGGAAATCCCATCACATGCGGTCCAACCGCCAGAATGACCCTTATAATAAAGCACATAACGACAGCCCTCTCTAAGAGGTCAGAATATACAGAAGCACGGTACTGGCTGGGGTCGCGATCCCCAAACTATCGTAGGGTCACAGAGGTATACCTGCACTCCCGGTGCGGATATACGTAAAGTGTCGGCACCCTCCAGTGCGGACACACAGAACAGAAGTACCTGCACTCCCGGTGCGGATACACAGAACAGAATGTCGGCACCCTCAGTGCGGACACAATAGAACAGAAGTATCGGCACCCCTGGTGCGGATACACAGAACAGAACCAAGGAGCACCCGTGGCCTCTAAGACCATCCGGGTCTCGTCACAGAACAGAACATATCATAATGGATAAGCCAAATAACAGAATATACCAAAAAGGTATAAGCATAATATCGGCACCTAGTGCGGATATACAGAACAGAAATGGAACCTGTGGCCTCCACGACCATCCGGCCCTTGAAGCAGAACAAGCTACAAACTGTACCTTACCATATGACAGGTCCCGGGATCACCGAACCACCGTCCTCAACCCGAAACCCACCTCAACTAAACCCGGTATACATAAAGTCCCATTCCAGAATGCATAACGAGAGAAGTTGAGCCCTTACCTCAAAAAACCTGCTCCGCAGCACAAACCCAGGGAAATCCCGGCTCCCGGCCCGAAAAGTGAAAGTGTGCCTTTAACGGTCCCGCACAACTCCACCAACGCAGAAACACACTGAACAACCACAAACAAGTCAGAACTCACCAAAACAAACCCCTATAAACCAAATCCGCACAATCCCACACTTTCCCGCAAAAATCCACAGAAAGCTCGATTTTACAAACCGAGCTAGAACATCGTTATTCACACACCCACAAACATATTCCAACCTTTAAATCCCACATTCCAGACACTTTACCCGCAACCAAGCATAAAGGTGAATTTTGCTCCCATTACCCGAAAACGACGTTCCAAACATCGTTACGCACCTAATTCCATCCCCGATACCAAATCACTATCCAACCCAATCCAATTCAACCCAAACATACACCAAATCCTCCCTTTACCAATTCGGCCTCTTGCCAAATTTTCACCCAAACTTCAAATCAATCCAATTAAGGTTCCAATTACACACTTTAACCACCAATTACACTTCTTAAGCTTGATTACTAACCAATTACACCTTAATCACCAAGAATCAAACATAAACCCTAGCTTCCCATTTCGGCAAATTGGGGTTTTCTTACCCAACATGTTTTCCATCAAATTGAAACCACACAATGCTTTAGAATCATGCTAGGAACCACATATCCAAAGCATGATTCAAGAACACAACATTAGGGTTTCTTCAACCTTGATGTTTTTCCATCATTTAAACCCTAATTCCTACTCTTCTCCATACCACAAACAACATATTAAAGATCGAAGTAAGAAGATCATCACGACTCATAGCAAAGAGCAACACAATTTCGGTTCTAACTCCCCTTTTTCAACCAAACTAAGCTTCAAACTTGCCAAAGAGATGAAGAGAAGAAGCTTACCAATGATTTGCACCCAAAACCTTGTTGATTCCTTGCCAAAAATTGAAGAACATATGGAGCTTAGTGAAGAGTGAAAATGACGTTGGCAAGAGAGGAAGAAGAAGAAGAAAAATGAAGAAAATAAACCTTTCATCCTTTATATATTTTCTTTCTTTTATTTTCCTTTTTCCATCTTTTACCAAAATGGGACAAGTGTCCCTTATCCTCCTTTCCCAGCCGACTTACCCTTCCTCTCTACCAAATAATTGCTGATTTTTGGGTTAATTACAACTTAGTCCCTCAACTTTCCCAAAAAGTTGCAATTTAGCCCAACCGCAGTTTTCAAACCCCAACTGGAACGAAAACTGAACACAACCCTCGGAACATCATAACACACCCAAATCCTGTTTCCCATGTCCAATTGCAAATCCAGAGTGTCCTACCGTGCCCGCTGAACCCGAGCAAATCCCGACGTGTGCGCGTACTAACCCGGACCAAAAATCACACAATGCCAAAAATCATCAAATATTACCATAAAATCCGTATCAAATTATACCATACTTCATACCGAAGCCGTCGAAAAATTTTCATCCCGAGCCCCGGGAGTCGCCCAGGACCGAACATCTTGTCCCAAAATACATACTTCGTAAAAAGATGCAGAACTTTCCAACGATTCCAAATATGCAAACAGTTTTCTTTTCCGAGGTCCCGGGAGTGCTATCGAGCCCGCTGTACGTCCCGAGACAAGTCCCTCCCCGGAGAAAAATATTTTTGGTGGAAATGTTCGGGGGACCCATATGACCTCAAATCCAGAAGGATTCCCAAAAATAATACCCAGATAAGACTCGGGAGTTGTCTGACCGCCCGAAAACATGATCCGCAGGCTAAACCGGAGCCTCGGGTCACCCAAGTCACAACCCGCTCGGGGTGACCGTAACGCCGTAGCTTCTCTCGAAACGCTGGGAGGGCACCCCACCCCAGCCTATCCCGAGCGCTAGAGGGAAGGGTGCAGCTTCACCCTCCACTACTGTTTGTCCGACCTGTCAACCTTCTCACCCAGGCAGAGCATGCTATCGGGAGACAGGTCAGTGTTTGGGATGTGGTTCTTCAGATCACTGGGTCCGGGATTGTCCCCAAGCTGCACCGAGAAGGGAGGTCGGCCATGGTCCGAGGCCTCCATTTGGTTTACCGCCGAACCGACAGGGGTCACCACGAGGTGGTACCAAGCAGCAATTTCTGCGACCGCAACCACCTCCTCCGCCACCGCAACCGAGAATGGGAAGAGTTTTCCAAATTGAACGCGGGGAGGCAACTCAGCAGAAGGAAGGAGAAACGGCACGACAGGGTGCCCTTAAAGGTACCATATTGTTAAATAACATTCCTGCTACTGTATTATTCGATACAGGTGCTTCTGTGTCCATAATGGCCCAGAAATTTGTTTTAACTCAGCATCTATCTGTGAGTTCCATGCCTCGCACTGCTTTAGTTAAGACTGCAGGGAGCCAGTGGTTGTTTTCTAATGATATGGTTCGAGATTGTGTGATTGATTTGGGAAAACATCAGATTCTGACTGATTTACTGGTTCTGGATATTTCGGGGTATGATGTAGTTTTGGGAATGGATTGGTTAGCTAAAAATGGAGTGCAGATTGATTGTGCGAAGCGGGAGGTGACACTATCTACCGGGAAGGTACTTCTGTCCTCCGCTTCTTCTGAGCAGGGATTGGAGATGAGGAGTCTGGAATTGCAAATTTTAGACGAGTTTGAGGTGATCGATGAGGATGATTATTGCGGTTTGAACTCTTCGGATATTAGGGATGAGATAGACCGAATATTGGTTGTAAGGGAGTTTCCGCAGGTATTTCCCGAAGATTTATCGGGAATGCCTCCGGAACGAGAAATTGTCTTTGAGATTTTGCTTTAGCCGGATCGCACTCATATCTCGCTTCCCCCTACCGAATGTCATTCCTTGAAATGAATGAGCTTAAAAAGCAACTGGATGAGTTGCTTGCTAAAGGATTTATTCGACCGAGCACGTCCCCGTGGGGTGCTCCAGTGCTGTTTGTGAAAAAGAAGGATGGAACGTTACGACTGTGTATCGATTATCGCAAACTGAATGCGATAACTGTGAAGAATAAATACCCCTTACCATGAATTGATGATTTGTTTGATCAGCTGAAGGGGGCAAAGATATTTTTGAAGATTGATTTGAGATCGGGGTACTTCCAGCTTCGAGTGAAAGAAGAGGATATCCCCAAAACGGCATTCCGAACCCGGTATGGACATTATGAGTATACCGTCATGCCATTCGATTTGACGAATGCGCCTGCAACATTTATGGATATGATGAACCGAGTGTTTCGTCCATACCTGGATCGGTTTGTAGTGGTATTTATTGATGATATCTTGGTTTACTCTAAGGATGAAGGTGAACATCAGGATCACCTGCGAATTGTATTGAAGACTTTAAGTGATCATCAATTGTATGCCAAACTCTCCAAATGTCAGTTCTGGATCAGGGAAGTGTCCTTTTTGGGGCACGTTATCGGGGAGAATGGTTTATCCGTGGATCCTGATAAGATCAAGGTAGTAATGGACTGGAAGCAACCGACTACAGTATGAGAGATCAGGAGTTTCCTCGGACCGGCATGTTACTATCGGAGGTTCGTATCTGGATTTTCGACTGGCTCTACCCCTTACTCAACTTACGAAGGGGCGAGCATTCGTATGGTCTCGAGGCGTGTGAGCGCAGCTTCCAGAACTAAAGGACAGGCTGACTCACGCACCTATTCTGATATTGCCAGATCCGAGTGCAACTTATACGATTTACACGGACGCTTCCAGGTCAGGTTTGGGTTGTGCACTCATGCAAGATCGGAATGTGATAGCTTATGGGTCGAGACAACTTTGACCGCATGAGCAAAATTACCCGACTCACGATTTGGAATTGGCAGCGGTTATATATGCACTCAAGCAATGGCGACACTACCTGCTGGGTAGCAAATTTCAAATCTTTACGGATCATAAGAGTTTGAAATATTTGTTTACCCAGAAGGATTTGAATATGAGACAACGGAGGTGGCTTGAGTATATGAAGGACTACGATTGTAGTATCGAATATAATTTGGTAAGGGAAATTCGGTAGCCGACGACCGAGTTGGAAGTACACCGGCTTAGTGAAAGGTGGAGATCGGGATGGTGATGATGAAGAGAATGATTTGGTATGTTTGTGGAGTTTGTGGAGTTTACATCGAGAACGGAGCGCTTACATTAACGATCCAAATGTAATGGATGGACAAGGTACGAAACGCTCAGAGTGTAGATGCGTCACTGAAGAAGGTATCGGGAGAAGCGAAAGGATCCCTTCACCCGTCATTTGATTACAAGCAGGGATTGTTATATTTCAGAGATCGACTGTATGTACCGAAGGAACCGACCCTTCGCAATGAAATACTTGAAGAGGCACATACGAGTCGATTGAGCGTACACCCGGGAGGTGAGAAAATGTATCACGATTTGAAATCTCATTTCTGGTGGCCGGGTATGCGCAAAGACGTTGCTACTTATGTTTCCAAGTGTGCAACATGTCAACGGGTGAAGGCGGAGCATCAGAAACCAGCAGGTACCTTACAGACATTGCCCATTCCGGTTAGGAAATGGGGCAATATTGCTATGGACCTTCTGACAGGATTACCTATGACCCAAGCACACCACGACACTATATGGGTCATAGTGGATCGATTGACCAAGTGTGCCCATTTTCTGCCAATGCGGATCACAGATTCTTTGGAGAAGTTAGCCCAACTGTACATCAAAGCGATTGTACGGTTACATGGAGTAGCAGACTCCAAAGTGTCTGATCGGGATCCGTGGTTTACAGCACAGTTTTGGAAAGCTTTCCATAAAGCTTTGGGTACATAGTTGCATATGAGTTCAGCGTATCACCCATGCATGATGGACAATCAGAACGGGTGATCCAAGTTTTGGAAGATATGTTACGGAGTTGTGCACTGGACTTTGGTGGTGAGTGGGATTATTACCTGCCATTGGTGGAATTTTCGTATAATAACAGTTATCAGTCCACCGTTGGCATGACACCGTATGAAGCTTTGTATGGGCGGCGTTGCGTAACACCACATTGCTGGGCAGAAGCTTCAGATCGAGTAGAATTGGGTCCCCAACTGATTGAGGAAACAACAGCAAAGGTTAAGAAGATTCAGGATTGGTTGAAGGCTGCTAATGATCGGACCACTTCCTATGTAAATAAAAGGAGACGGGATTTGGAATTCGAGGTTGGTGACAAGATATGGCTTAAGGTAGCACCACCCAGAGGAGTTATTAGATTTGGTAAGAAAGGGAAGTTGGCTTCGCGTTATGTGGGACCATATGAGATTCTGGAGCGGGTTGGTAAAGTAGCCTACCGATTGGCTTTACCCCGCATATGTCCTAGATCCGGTTCAGACAGTAACCGTGGAAAATATACAGATAGAACCGGATCTTTCATACAGGGAGGTGCCAGTGGCCATTTTAGGGCACGATGTGCGGAAGCTTCGCAGTAAGCTAATTCCAATGATCAGGGTGCAATGGTATCATCATACCGATCGAGAAGCAACGTGGGAGGTCGAGCAGGATATATAGGATTGGTACCCCCAAGAGTATGAGCGCCTTAAGACTGCCTTGGAGGACCAAGGGTCTTAAGGGGGAAGGATTGTTACCCACACCCGGTACGTAATTAAATTAATTACGCGTTTAAGTTTAATTACCGGGTTTTTGATAATCTTGTTTTGGGACTTGCTTTGCATGTTTGGTAATTGTGGATTTGATTTGGTGAATTTTGAGGCAACCCGGGACGGATTTAGAATTTATTACGCGGTTG
Organism: Stellera chamaejasme; assembly: GCA_024586325.1. Taxonomy (NCBI): domain Eukaryota; kingdom Viridiplantae; phylum Streptophyta; class Magnoliopsida; order Malvales; family Thymelaeaceae; genus Stellera; species Stellera chamaejasme. Next base: position 48,595,925 of record CM044981.1, on the reverse strand, counting down.
CGCGTAATTCCCGGGAGTTGCAATTCTGAGTGACTCGGGACTTATAATTGGAGAAGAAAAATGTGTTTTATGGGTTTTATGATGTCCTGAGTATGTGGTTAAAGTTTTGTTCCAATCGGAGTAAGTTTGGTAAAAAGTTGCATTTTCGGGCTGAACGAAATTGCAATTTTGTGTGTGTGAGAGATAATTGAAATTTGCATATTTTTGGTAAAAAGGAAGGAATGGGGCGGATGGGAGAGGGAGAGAAGGGACAAGTGTCCCTTCTTGATTGAAGAAGAAAAAGGAAGAAAAGAATAAGAGATATATGTGTTTATGTAATAATAATACATATATATAGGAAAAGGGATTATTTTGTTCAACTTTCCTATTTCTTCTTCTTCTCCATCCGTATCTCTCTCCCTCTCTTGCGCCATTGTTGAAAGCTTGAGCTCCACCACTGATCTTCATCGTTTTGCGACTAAACTTCGAGGTAAGGTACTCAAATCGTTCTTTGAGTTGTGTAGATCAATAATCTGAAGTCTGTTTTGGAAGAATCAGTGTAGTTTGCAAGTTATGAGCATTTGAATTTTGGAGTGAATAGTGTAATGTGCTCCTTTGTGTGATTCTTTGGTTCCTAAGCGTTCTCGGCACTTCCTTGTGCGTGTTTGATAACAGGAACGTGGGAAGAAACGCACCCGAGGTAGTGCCGATTCACGTCTGAAAAATCGGGTGTAAAATTCAACTGAGGATTTAGTGAAAGGTAAGGATGTTTTTGTGTTCAGAGTGGAATTCTGATTCTGTTAGTGTAATTGGTTCTGTTAGAAAAGGCTCGGTGTGAAAGCCGTTTTTCCCGGCCCGAGCCTCGGTTTTGGCGCCATTGATAATGGTTGTTTCTGTGAATTCTGAATGTGTTTTCTGTATCTGGGATTGTTTCTGAACAGGGAGTTGTTTGGAATTTGGGCTGAAACTCTGCCGAAATTTCTACCGGGACCGTCGATCGAGAATTCTGATTCGGACTACAACCTGAGGTAAGGGTTTAGTGTGTGTTAGGAGTATTGCCTTGCGTAGCAAGCATACTCGGATATAGACTGAGGCTAGGTTTGGAAGAGGGGAGTGCCCCGATGACGCCAACCTAGTTCCGTGGTATAGACATTGTTTGTGCAGAATTTATTGGGATTCCGATATACCTACGATGGTTATCGATGAATTGACCGGGATTCCGATATACCTACGATGGTTATCGATGATTCGTATTGATTGATTGATGGGGGTCGCTCCCCCGAGCTGGTACCATGCTCTACCGACCGTTTGTGACCGATATGCCTTGGCTGGGCCAAGGGCATTACCGTTTCGATTTTGTATTGATCGTGATTGTGAATGACCGATTGCATTGCATATGATTGGTTGTGTTGCATTGATTGGGCATATGATTAGTTGGGTGCTTTGTGTATCTTGTGTTCGTTCTGTTTCCGATTGCAAGTACATTGTATCGAATGATATTGAAATCTGCACCATGTCTATACCTGTTCTCTTACTAAGTTCTTGCGAGAACTTACCCTTATATCTACCATTTCAGGAAAAGGAAAGGAAAAGCAAGCCGCCGAGTAGAGGCGGGGTTGCTAGTTTGAGGGTTTTGGACTTGAGGCAGCAGCAGCAGTTTCATCTTGTAGCGCGGTTGGATTCCGCGAGACCGCCACTTGGTTGGTTTCTTTGTATTCCGAATCTGTTTCTGGCTCTGTATAATGTTCATAACATGCATGTTTCTGTTTTGTAAGGTTTGGGGTTATGTGTATGGTAAGCATCTTGGGACTTGGTTGAGCATGAATGCTATGGTTTAAGGAAATCCTTGGGTGATCCCAAGGGGCGGTTGCCTTTTTAGTATTGGTTTTGTGTTTGGGTTGTAAGCGAACCGTCACCCCCACTTTCCCCCTTTCCCCGGTTTGGTCCGTTCTCCGTGCGCTTTCGCGAGTGCGGGGTCTAAGGGGCGGAGGTGGGGTGACAATGTCAGTGCCATCATCTGTAATCTCTAAGTTACTCCATAATGCATCCGGAGAAAATTTGACTACCTTGCCTTTGACCAAAACCTCTGTCACACTCTTCTCTCACTGAAGAACTTTCCACACAATACCATAGAATTCACACACCAGGGTCTTGTTCACTGCATATCAAGGATCTAGGAGTTTCTTCCACTAGAGGGAGGGTCTCTAATGTTTCAGCTAGGCCCCTAAGTTCGGGATGGTTGAGGTTGTACGGGGCTTCCCACAAAAGAGACCATATTGTGCTTAAACCTCCTCCTGATATCGGAAGAATGAAATCCTGTGTATGGAGACTCTTTAACCACTGCTGTTCTTGGGTCCCTCCTCCGGGGTTGCTCATCTTCAGAAACATGGGCCTTTTGGCCCCTCCCCTAAGATGGCTCACCTTCAATACCCCTAGTGCACTTTCCTTCACCCTACAATCTCAAAACCATGAAATCATAAACTTTCTGGACACTTGAATGCAATATAATTGTCAACTTGGGTAATGTGCAACATTAAAAAATCATGGTGCCTATAAGCAGCAAGCAACAATTCCAACTTCAGGGACAAGTCATGGATAATTAGGAAAGAACAAGTCAAATTCGTTCTCCATGAAATTCTCCAACTATTACATGCGAAATGGAATTGACAGCAAACTCATAGTGTTCCTAAAAGATATGTTTGTTGATAATATAATGTCGGAGAAACAGATAAGTGTAGAGTGAACAAAGCCGAAAGAATCAGTGGGCAAAGACGTGTCTGAGCTTCAATTTCTCTCAAAATACTCAGTCAATTCTCTCCAAAATTGAAACACGAGATCAGTGTATAGCATAGATTAGTTTCGTGACAAGCAAACAATACAAGATTCAGAGCAAAATTTGCCACTGAAGGTTGGACAAGCGTTCTCTCTAGAAATAGTGAAAAGTCATGGATAATCAAGCAATTTTACCCTCAATTCATGCTAATAACTCGTTACCCATGTAAATCCGATCATGAATCAACAAAATTAAACTCATGAAGCCCTTATCATGTGAATCCTAAAATAAAAAAATGGTGCCTTCATTCGGCCTTCATGCTCGAACAACGGAGAAAAGAGAAAAGTTCTCAGTTAATTACCTTGCCCATATCGTTAAAATGGAAGAAGGGATGCGCGCTCAACTTATGATTCGTGCACAAAGAGGAAGATGGATGCCCTGCGGGCTGCAGTACATAGGATTTTTGGCTGGTAGGGTTGGGTGTGAAAGTGACTGATTTAGAAAAAACCGATCCTTTTTAAAGAGGTGGCATGCATGCTCAATGTACGAGCACACCGTGCACATAGAGCGCAATTGAACTTGAGGTTTAAATCCCAAATTCAAAAATCTGCTCCAGACGACGCATGTCGAGCGCATATCACGCGCATAGGTTGTGCATCCTAACGCACGCGCAACGTAGCATGTGCATGCTCCACGCAGCATTATGCGCGCTCAAACAGAACGCGCAGGTGCATGCGCACCAATCCTCTAACTTTGTTACCTTGCACCTACTTACCACATTCTTACCCAAGTTGTTTTTAGCGGAGAACCTCATCTTCTTACAATTCTAATAGCACTACGTACTTGGAGGCCATGGGGTAATGCCTGGGGTAACGCCTGGGGCGTTACTATGGGGCCGAAAAACGTAGTAGCGCCCAAGGCATTACTCGGGCGTGCTACAGTCGAGTTAGTAGCGCCTGTAACGCCAAGGCGTTCGTGGGGCCAGTAGTAGTAGCGCCCAAGGCATTACCTAGGGCGTTACCATATTTTCGATTCCCGGGCAGGGGGCCGTTTCAAATCCGTTTCAAATTAAAGTTGAAATTAGTAACGCCAAGGGCGTTACACGAATAAAACTAATAACGCATAACCAGCTTTCACACACTCGAACCCTAAGCCTCCCTCTCTCGCAACCGGCCTCCTCGGCCTCCCATCGCAACCGGCCTCCGTCAGCCTCCCTCTCGCAGCCGGCCTCCCTCTGCGTCCCACTGCCTCCCTCTACCGCACCCGTCACGCCGGCCGGCCGACAGCGCCTCCATCTCGCCCACCACCGCGCCCGCCGCCGGACTAGCTCACCACCGCCGCCGAAGGTAATGAATACGAAATTTCTTTATAATTTCAGTGAGTTGAGTGATTATTAGATAAGTTGTGTGATTATTAGGTTATTAGGTAATTTGTGTGATTATTAGCTAATTTGGGTGATTTGTGTGGTTATTAGGTAATTTGTGTGAGTATTAGGTTATTAGGTAATTTCAATTATTACTTTATAATTTCAATTAGGTTATTAGGTTATTAGGTAATTTTTCTGGTTATTAGATAATTTGAATGATTAATCGATAATTAGATAATTTTAATTATTACTTTATAATGAATCGATTATTAGATAATTTCAATTATTACTTTATAATTAAGCGATTATTAGATAATTTCAGTCATTGCTTTATAATACTAAAGTATTTCTAAAATACTAAAGTACTAAAATACTAAAGCAATACTAAAATTAATACTAAAATTAAATACTAGACGATTAAAAATGTTGAAAACACTAAAGTAATACTAAAATACTAAAGTAATACAAAAATACTAAAGTAATACTAAAATGCTAAAGTAATACTAAAATTAAATACTAAACTATTAAAAATGTTGAAAATACTAAAGTAATACGAAAATACTAAAGTAATACTAAAATTAAATACTAAAGCTAAATACTAAAGTATTAAAAATGTTGAAAATACTAAAGTAATACGAAAATACTAAAGTAATACTAAAATGCTAAAGTAATACTAAAATTAAATACTAAAGTATTAAAAATGTTGAAAATACTAAAGTAATACTAAAATATTAAAGTAATACTAAAATACTAAAGTAATACTAAAATTAATACTAAAATTAAATACTAAAGTATTAAAAATGTTGAAAATACTAAAGTAATACGAAAATAGTAAAGTAATACTAAAATACTAAAGTAATACTAAAATTAATACTAAAATTAAATACTAAAGTATTAAAAATGTTGAAAATACTAAAGTAATACGAAAATAGTAAAGTAATACTAAAATGCCAAAGTAATACTAAAATTAAATACTAAAGTGTTAAAAATGTTGAAAATAGTAAAGTAATACGAAAATACTAAAGTAATACGAACATACTAAAGTAATACTAAAATTAAATACTAAAGTATTAAAAATGTTGAAAATACTAAAGTAATACGTAAATATCAAGTGATACGGAAATACTAAAGTAACACTAAAATGCCAAAGTAATACTAAAATAGTATACTAAAGTTAACTTCTCGCAAGGATATGGTGGGTCCGAATGATAGTCACGGGTCAGGACGTGGTTCCACTGGACGTAGTTTCGGATCCAGACGTTCGAGGACGTGGTCACACAAGCCGTGGTTCATTAGGCCGAGTATATGAGGCGGGTTATGGAGAAGTAACAATTTCGAGGTAACAATTTCAAAGTAGCAGTCTCCTATTTTTTAGGGTTTATACACATTTTCTACTAATCGATTCGTTATTTGTTCATTAGGCCGAGTATATGAGGCGGGTTATGGAGAAGTACCCGAACATAAACGACGCGCCTCCTTTCGATGAGGATATCTTCGTAGGTGATTCATGGAGCGCCCGAAAAGGGCGTTATCCCGGCGCTCCCCGCAGCCTTGTCCACCCGAGCATTTCCGCCCACCTCACCCATCTCTCGGTAATTAATTATATACTAAATCGAAACTTTTCAAAACCTTAATGTTACATTATAAAGTAATATACCTTTTTTATATACTTTCAGCGAGAGCTTGCCGATGAGGAGCACTGGCGATCATGGAGACCCGACGCAAATCGAGGAAGACGCCCGTGTGCTCGGGGAGCGTCGTGCCCAGCCGAGGTTCACGCCAACAACCTCCAGCCGAGACGAGTCAAGATTCAGCGTTCTCGGCCGACGCTTATCCATCGGGCGTCATGCGGCGGGACGAGGTGCCTCCGGTCCGGGTTCCGGGGATCATCATCAACCCCGCACACCCGGGACTACAGGAGGCCGCCCAACTTCCTCGACTCAGCCCGATTTCCACACCAAAGAGCGGCCGCCGCACCGTAAACCTTTCGCTAATACAGCCTCTCCTCCACGGACCGAATACTACGAGCCTCGGATGCAACGACCGCAACCGACATACCAAGACAACTGAGACGGACACATACTTGAGAGAGAGTATCGAGCATTTCGACCCATTAAACCACGGGTTTAACCATGAACAATGGAATCAATCGGACCAACGACCGTCGGATAGTCAAAATCCCCAGCGGATAATTGGAATTTCCCGCCTCCGTAGGATCGTGCATGTATTACTACTCTTTTTCGGATGTTTTTGAATGTTTTAATTGTGTTTCAAACATTTAATTAAAATATGTTTATATTCAATTATCTTTTATTCCAAAATATAAATACAAATATTAATTAATGATTATTTATATTTATTTTATAAGATAAACATTTGATATTTAATAGATTAAATGTTTAAACATAAAAAAAAGAATTCGGGCTAGTAGCGCCAAGTAGGGGGGTGTGGCGCTACCAGGCCTGTCAGCTTGGTAGACGCGCTGTCAGGCTAGTAGCGCCCTGGTAACGCGTTTTGCTGAAGTAACGGCTCGAATGGTAGCGCCCTGGTAACGCCCTTTGGCGTTACCATTCGTAACGGATTGGTAACGAATTTGGCGTTACTGTGCCTTCTGCTGATACGTAGTGTAGGTCTCTGCCATCTGAAACACTAAAATAAGCCATCTCAAATCACACCACATCATTATTAAGAGAAAAATCAAACTAAAACTAAAAGAGTCAAAAGTTGAAGAGATTGGGTTGCCTCCCAATAGCGCCATTGTTTTAAGCCTCTGGCTAGGCATGAATGAAGGTCACTTGATCTGCGGAGCATTGTGTAGTTCCACAACTCCAATCTTGAGCTCTTCGCTGCCATAAATAATGCTTTGCTCTTTATCTATTAACCTTGAAGATGGATCAATCAGTTGAATTTCTCAGCTCCAATGCTCCATATTGGAAGACTAGAACAATTTCAAATGGCCCTAACCATCGTTACTTTAGTGTCTCAGGAAAAAAAATCAATTTGGAGTTATATAACAACACTTTTTCACCGGGCATGAAGATTCCTCTAAGAATCCTTTTGTCATGCCACTTCTTTGTCTTCTCCTTGTAGATCACTGAGTTTTCATAGGAATCCAATCTTAGCTCTTCCAATTCACTTAGTTGCAACAAATGCTTCTCTTTGGCCTTCTTCCAATCATAATTGACATTGTTGATGGCTCGTAAAGACTTATGCTCTAACTCCACTAGAAGGTGGCAAGCTTTGCCAAAGAGGATCCTGAATGGTGACATATCCAAGCGAGTTTTGTATGCTATCCGGTATGCCCACAAGGCGTCATCTAGCCTTTGAGACCAATCCTTCCTATTGGCATTGACAGTCTTTTCCAAAATTTGTTTGATCTGCTTGTTGGAAATTTCAGCTTGGCCATTTGTTTGGGGCTGATAAGCTAAGGCTATCTTGTGCACAATCCCATTCCTCGTAAGGGCCTTCTGAAAAAGTTTGTTGACAAAGTGGTTCCCTCCATCATTGATGAATGCTTTTGGCATCCTAAATCTAGTGAATATGTTATTGTGCAAAAACTTCAAGACAACATTAGCATCACAAGTAGATGTGGCAATTGCCTCCACCTACTTAGAAACATAATCAACACCAAGCAATATATATTGGTTACCACAAGATGATGGGAAAGGCCCCATGAAGTCAATCCCCCATGTGTCAAAGATTTCCACCTCCTGAATTGGATTAACATGCATTTCATGCCACTCTGAGATACCACCCATCCTTTGACAACGATCAGAAGAGTGGACAAATGCATAAATGTCCTTCACCATTGACGGCCAATAGAAACCAGCTTGGATGACTTTGTAAAGTGTCTTGTGTAGAGAAAAGGCTTATTATTATTCAATTGACGAGTGCTACTTATATAGGCAATAGTAGAGTAATAACAACATTAGTCCCTATACGCCCTCGCAAGATGGTGTGCCACTGGTAACACCAATCTTGGTACAGAAAGACAGTAATTGCGAATGGGGAAGAGGATTAGTCAAGGCATTGCAAGTTGATCACCAGCTGAGACATGGACAATGTGAAGGGTTGAAGACTGAAAAAGTTCACAAACAAAATGATAGTCAATCGCGAGATGTTTCATGCGAGAGTGAAAGACTGGATTGGCACTCAAATATGTTGCTCCGAGATTATCCTAGTGAAGTGATGGAGTCAATGGATGAGGGATGCGCAACTCAGCCAATAATGACTTGATCCATTGTAACTCAGCAACAGTAGAGGCAATAGCACGATATTCGGCTTCAATAGATGAGCGAGCTACAGTGCGCTGCTTAGTAGAGCGCCAAGAAATGGGATGAACACCAAGAAACATCACATAGCCACCAGTAGAGGTACGATCATCAGAATTACTGGCCCAATCGGCATCAGAGTATCCATGAAGAGTGAGTGGAGTACTAGAGAGCAGCCTAATACCAAGGTATCGAGTTCCATTGAGGTAGCGAGGTAAACGCTTGACCGCACGCCAATGAGGAGCATGCATAAATTGGGATAGCTAGTTCACATCGACAACGAATGAGATATTCGAACGAGTCATGCATAGGTGTTGTAAGCCACCAATAATCTGTCGGAACCGAGTGGCATCTATTGGTGGAGATCCATCTGTTGCATAGAGCAGTGAACCAACCACTAGTGGAGTGCAAACTGGTTTGGCATCCAACATGTTGTGCGTGTCAAGGAGATCAATGATGTACTTTTGTTGAGAAAGAAGTAACCCCGAGGGAGTTTGGATGACCTCCACCCCACAAAAGTAAAAGAAGTACCGAGATCTTTAGTCAAGAACTTGTGATTGAGCTCCTGGATAACATACTCACAAGAGTAGAATCACTGCCGGTAACAATAAGATCATTCACATAAACAAAAATATATATGACAATGTTATCCCAGAATAGTGTAAACAAAGACGGGTCAGCACGATAAGTGGTGAAACCAATAGTGCGGAGAAAGTCCTGAAGTGTAGTGTACCAAGCTCGAGGAGCTTGCTTGAGACCATAAAGAGCCTTACGTAAGCGACAAACATGATGAAGATAGGTAGTGTCAATCCTACCCTTTGGTTGAGCCATATATACCTCCTCGGTGAGATTCCCACTGAGAAATGCATTGTTGACATCAAGTTGACGAATATGCCAATGATGATGTAGAGCAATGGTGATAACGGTTCTAATAGTGAAGGGACTGACTACCTGACTGAAAGTCTCATGAAAATCAACACCGGGGCGCTGGTGAAAGCCTTTCGTAACAAGGCAGGATTGTATAGATCAATGGATCCATCAGGATGACACTTGATTCGGAAGACCCACTTGTTGCCAACAAGATTCTGATTAGAAGCAAGAGGAACAAGATCCCATGTGTCATTTCGTAGCAAAGCTTGGTACTCATCTGACATTGGAGCAGCAAGACCATATATCGGATTCGGCTTAACAATGTTATTCTTAAGCCAAGTAAACCACTACGTAGAGAAATCCACTTACTGCGGCCTCTGCCGCAGTAAATGCCGCAGTAAATGGGTTTACTGCGGCCTCCGCCGCAGTAAATCCGCAGCTTCTCTACATAGTGAACATTTGGTGAATATTGACTGGAGCTGGAGCTGAGGATCTTGCAGGAGTAGATAATGACATGGAAGAGGATTCCGGGGGAGATGCCAGTGGTGCAGAGCTTTGTGGCTATGGGAAAGAGATTATAGAAGTATGTGGACCAGGTGCAGATGAATCTGGCGGGGACAAGCATGGTTGCGATAGCCAGGACAAGATAGTCAGTAGATAATCTTCGGTTATAACAACATTAGTGCCTAGGAGTAATAACAACATTAGTCTCTATATCTTGTCGGGTTCATGGTGACCTCCACATTCAGTGGCGTGACACTGTCTCAAAATATCCAATCTCTCTTGCCCTGTCACACATCTCCACAAAATCCTATCCAAACACTCTCTAAACAAATAAGGCTCATCCCACCAATAGTATTTTAGATCCACCTTGAATTTCTTTCTCTGAATTTGTGTAAGTCCATGTGGCATCACACCACCCACTAGAAAATAGGCGAAATCAGTATACCAAGGAATTTGTTTTCCCTCAATTTTGTACAGTTGTTCATCGGGGTAGCACTCTTGGATAGGTCTCTCTCGATGAACTTAAAGTCTCAATAGATGATCATCTACCACATTTTCAGAACCTTTCTTGTCTCTAATCTCCAAATCGAACTCTTGGAGACGTAGAATCCATCTGATTAATATTTGCTTGGTCTCTTTCTTGGTAAATAGATATCGGATGGCCGCCTGATCTGTATGCACAATCACCTTATAGCCAACAATGTAGGCTCTGAATTTTTCCATAGATAACAGCACTGCTAGAAGTTCTTTCTCGGTGGTAGTGTAATTTTGTTGAGCACTATCAAGGACCTTCTTGCATGATAAATAACTCTGAAAGATTTGTCCCTTCGTTGCCCAACGACTGCTCCCACAACAAAATCACTTGCATCACACATAATTTCAAATGGCTCATTCCAATCTAGTGCAACAATCACCGGAACTTGAATCATTTTATCCTTAAGAGTGTTGAAAGCAGCCAAACAGTCTCCATTAAACTCAAAAACAACATGCTTCTCTAAAAGATTGCAAAGCGGCTTGGCTATCTTTAAAAAATCCTTGATGAACCTTCTGTAGAAGCCCGCATTCCCAAGAAAACTTCTGATTCCTTTCACATTTGAAGGTGGCGGCAGGCTCAATGGTGGCAATCTTGGCTCTATCAACTTTCAAACCTTGACTTGATACTTCATGACCAAGTACAATGCCACTTTGAACCATGAAGTGACATTTTTCCCAATTCAAAGCAAGATTTGTGTCCTCACATCTCTAAAGCACCCTACCCAAATTCGCCAAACACCAATCAAAAGAGTCTCCATATACTGAAAAATCGTCCATGAAGACCTCCATGCATTTCTCAACTAAATCCTCAAATGTAGCTACCAAACACCGCTGAAATGTAGCCGGTGCGTTGCACTAGCCAAGGGGCATCCGCCGGATAGCATATATACCCCACAGACTGGTGAATGTAGTCTTGTGTTGATCTTGCGGAGCTATAACAATTTGATTGTACCCCGAATAACCATCCAAAAAGAAGAAATACTCCTTTCCAGCAAGTCTGTCCAATATTTGATCAATAAAGGGTAATAAGAAATGGTCCTTCCTTGTAGCCTTGTTCAACCTTCTGAAATCATACACAACCAGCTATTTAGTGACCAAATGCGTAGCAATCCACTCCATATCCATGTCCTGAACAATGGTGACTCCTCCCTTTTTAGGCACAACATGAACTAGGCTAACTCACTCACTATAAAAAATGGGATAAATGATGCCTGCTTCCAAATGTTTCAAAATCTCAGCCTTAACCACTTCTCTCATATTTTGGTTTAGCCTCTTTTTTTCATCCACATATGGTTTCGAATTAGGTTCCAATAGAACTTTGTGCATGCAAATTTTTGGAGAAATCCCCTTGATAGTATTATACCAATCTGACGATGGGGAGACGACTGGTGATGGTCACTGGGGGACCCATGACATGCTGGAGAAAGAGAGGAAGATGACCTTGGAGACCTGCAAATGAGAGACACAATTCTTCAGGCGTAGAGAAGAGCAAAGGAGGTGGATGTGTAGTAAGTACCTTATTCGTAGGAGGCACCACCCAATAAATAGGGTGGTGCCTGTGCCCATTGAGGAGGGCCTTGATTGTTGGGATTGCACCATAAATGCATGTGTGATTATGGTGATTTTCCATATGGGAATCCCTGTAATTACCATTGAGGTTTGTGGGGGTTGGACCCTTTGAGTTTAATGAGGGCGTGGGAGATCCGTTGGCAGGAGGGGGTCCTCGTAGTGATGACTTCAGCATTCGTAACAGTTTCCTTAGGCCCATATATATAAGTATGTCCTCCCTCCATAGTGGAGCATGGGATGGGCCTTTGTGCTCCGAATTTGTCTTCTTTAGGTGGGGCCCATAATGAGACCCACCCATTTTGGCGGTTTATGAGAGGGAGTAACTGACGCCTTTAATGACGTGGCAGTGCAGTGAAGGGGTTTTATATTTTTTTACCGTTTGTAATTATAGGGAACTGGGACGGATTTTTACCTTTCCCATAATTGAACGCAAACCCACGTGTGGTGAAATTAGTTCACCTGAACATTGTTGCTCCTCCTGGGCTCTGTATTTTCAGCGAGATCATTCCTTTGCATTTTGGCGAGATTTGGAGAGATTTCTGTCATGCGTGTTTCCATTTTTGTTGCTATGAATCATATCGGTAAGAGCTTCTTCCCTTTCTTTGTGTATTTCATTGTCATTTAGATGAATTTTTAGTTCCACAATCCCCCTTACTTGGGTTCTTGGGTTTAGGGTTTTGATTCACATGTTCCTTACTGACTTTGTAAATGGCCCCCAAGAACCCAAGTAATACCGGCGTAGGTCCTAATATTGGGGAATTTGCAAAAGCCACCATGTTTAGACGAGGGCGGTTTGTGGGGTTTTTTTCGGCGGAAGTCCTGAGGAGAGCGGATATGGAGATAAGCGGCGGGACCATGAGGGAGTAGACCATGGTGGTCTACGAGGCCCAATTGAAAGCCGGTTTGAGGCTTCCTCTTTTTTTGCTGTTGTTGTAGCTGTGTGAATGGTGGGGTGTTTGCCCTAGGCAATTGGCCCCAAATGTTTTTACCACTATAAATATCTTTTTGGTGGCCTACTATCTGGCGAGGACGGAGGTGCTGCCTGACTTGTTTCTTCAATTTTAGACCTTGAAGAGGCCTAGTGGTCATCCCTTCTATCAGCTTACCCCTAAGAAGGTGAAGGTGGGTAACAAGATGGTGAAGATAGGTGTGTTTGCAGACACAACCAGCTTGTGGGGCACATGGAAGCCCTTATTTGTGCAGTTAAGCCCTCCATCCGGGGTTATACCTCTTTATAGCACAAGTTTTGCATTTATATAACCCTTTTTCTAAACCCCAAGCGTAAGGATCACCTGTAGTGTGTGGCCTATGAGTAAGGGTGTTGAACCCAAGATAAGAGCGTTTATCAATGTTGTGTGGTCAAAGTGCACTAAGTTGTCTAACAAGAATGATGAAAATCAGCAAGTGACAATGAAATTGAGTATGCAAAATATTACCAACCAACAATGAGGTTAAACTAAGATTACTTCTAACTTAACGAACTATGTCTAAACTATGCTTAACTAAATGACAGCACTAAATAAGATCTCTAACAATGACAAGAAAGTTCTCTTAGGGTTCACATACATACTAGGAGTTACACTACGAATCCGTGTGATGCATCGAGATGGGTTACTAAAGCTAACTCACCCTCATCTCCAAGAAGCAAGCTAATCTCTCAACAAAGTGAGACCAACCATTTTCATGCATTGGTGCTCACTCCTCAAGGCTTGACCGAACCTAACCTAACCACCAACTAGCCCCCAAGGTTGCTCTTACCCTAAGATAGCTAACCATCCAATTTCCTTAAGTCTTATCCGCTTAAATGCCTTTTGAGCATTTAATCAAACACCTAGAGTGTAAGTGTGTAGGAGCTCTCTACACCACAAACACCTATAAAATAAGCACAAGAATCAGAACCGATGGCATCTAATGCATTAAAATTCGTAGCTTAGCTCCTAAGCATATAAACCCTAAGAGAAAATGCTACTACTCACTAACTACCATGCTAAATGCAGAAAATAAAACTAAAAGGAAAATAAACATTTGGAGTAATAAAGACGAGAGAGGAGGAAGAAACTCTTTTTAAAGAAACTCCTCAGTCAAAATTCATAAAAGTCTGCAATCCTTCACAAAGAACAGGGCATGGAACCCTAGAAAGAAGCCAAAACAACAAGGACTAGCTCCAATCCCGAGTACAAGTGAAAGTCCCTTGAAAACTTACCCTAAATGTGTTTATATAGTCTAGGCTAAGTCCCTAAATTCTCCAAGACAATTTGGGCATCAAAAGGAGTCTAACTAAGGTAAATCAAGTCCTAAAAAAATAGTGGAATTGAGCTGGGAAGTATCTGCTCAAAGTTGGGCCTTAGCAGGAGTGTACATGATCTTGCAGGCGCTCATGCACGCTCAAGGATCGCACACATAGCACGCACAAAATGGGTCCAGAGCGATGCGTGCCTTGATGTCCACGCAGATTTCGCGTATGCTATGCGCGTCCTGCTTTGCGCGTGAGCTGAGCGCGCATTTGGGCGCGCACCGTCTCCTCCAACAGATTAATTTCCAAAAATTTGCTCTAGATGGCGTGCATCTGTGCGCATGGTACGCGCACAGAACTCGCACAATCCTTGAAATCTTCTTCCTTGCTCGCTCGATCTCCGCTCAAATTGTCAAAGCTTAAGGGGCATCTGGGACACTTCATTAATGAAAGGGATCCCCACATGTTGAACGCGCATTGGACGTGCAAGGCGCGCTCATTAGACGTGCATAGTATCCACCAGCACTTTTTGTCTTCTGATCCTTCAAAGAACATCCCCCAGTTTCTTCCTTCAAGCTCCGCCTACAAAAGATATGACATTTCCAAATAAAGTGCACAAGAACTAGCAAAATACACAGTAGATATGAAGTATTTACCTTGAAACAACCATGAAAATGTGTGTGTTTGAACACACATCAAGGTCATTGAAGCAGTATTTATTACATCTCCTAGATACATTTAGACACTTTCTTAACAAGCTTACATGGAAAACGTGAAGGAGTATGGATGGTTGATAGATGGATGAGGGTGGCAGAGGCGTGGAGATAGAGTGTGTCATGAAGGAAAGAAACGTGAAGGAGTGAAGGAGAAGATGATCTGCCCGTGCTTGTACATTTTTTGTTTGATTTTGTTTGATTTTGTTTTTTTTAATGTTTTCTTCTTTAATGCATTTTAATTTTTAACCCACAACATCCAATTAATTACTAAAAGAAGAAATTAAAAAGAGAAGACTAATACTAAAAAAGTATATAAAATAATAACTCAAATGACAAAAACACATGAAATGATAAAAATAGATATTAAGTACATACAATAATAAAGATGACAAATCACTTGAAATAATAAAAAGGCAAATGACATGAAATGATAAAAAATGATTAAGGAAACATGAAATAATAGGTCTCCATTCGAGCCTCTAGTTTCCCCAACTCCCTAGCTCATTTGTATAAAAAAAATAAAAGTAAAAAATACATAAAATAATGAAAATAACATTAAGCAAAATAAGCATGAAAACACTGGCAATAAATAAAATCTACCGCGACGTAAAATAATAATTTGGACCAGAAATTTTAGGGTTATTACAACTTGGCCCTTTCTCCCTTTTAAAATCAAACATTCTCCTTATTTTTCAATAATTAAAACTTTATTTTTCTCAAAATTATCTTCAAATTGGTAGCAAAATTTGTCCCATTTTGAAATTTCAGAAGCAAAATTCGCCTATATTAAAGAGTAGCTATACAGTCCGCACTGCGCACTATATACGCATAAGATGTAATAATAATTACATCTTATGCCCCCGCACTTTCGTCCCACCGCCAACTACCGTCGTGACATCCGACGAAACTTCCAGTCCGTCTCTCTAGCTCCGAAACCACCATGAAGCATACCTCAACAAGCAACCATCACCAAAATATGCCACTGTCTCTCCGGTGAAACTTTCCATCGGATTCGACGACGCCTCCGTTGTTTCCATCGTGACTTCATATCTGCTTCTAAAATCCAAACTTGCCAACTCAGCAACATAAACACCACCAGAATTTGCCCCCGATGAAACTCTAGAATCACCAAACAAGCGAATGATGAAAATTTGAAATTTTTTGTGATTTAAGAAATATGAAGAAAATGATGATGATCAGAGTAGGTAGTCATTTTGATCTGATTTTGATACTAATCAAGTGTAAGGACATGTTCACCATGCAGATCAAATGTTGATCACATGTAAAGAGATTTTGATCACCTTGCATATCAACATTTATTCGAGCGATGTCGATCAAGACAAGTCATCATGTTGATCAACATTTAATGTTGATCAAGCACGACAATGATGCTAATCAGGTGTAAGGAGATTCTGATCACCATTCAGATCAATGTTGATCAGGTGTAAGGAGATGTTGATTACCATACATATCAACATTTATTCTAGCGATGTTGATCAAGACAAGTCATCATGCTGATCAACAAAGCACGACATTGATGTTGATCAGGTGTAATGAGATGGTCATCACCATGTAGATCAATGTTGATCGCGTGTAAGGATATGTTGGTCACCATGCAGATCAACATTTATTCTGGCGATGTTGATCAAGACAAGTCATCATGCTGATCACTAATTAATGTTGATCAAACACAATAACAATGTTGAGCAGGTGAAAGGGGATGTTGATCGCCATACAGATCAACACTTATTATGGAGATGTTGATCAATATAAGTTATGATGTTGATCAATAATTAATGTTGATCAAACATAATAACATTGTTGATCAAAAAACTTGTATGACAAACTTGTAAATAAGCGAAACATTTATGCATATGCATGCACAGTGCGCATTTTAACCCAAATCTATATTAAAATACTAGTGGTGGTTTTGAGTACCGAAATATTTAAATGGTAAAATTAATACTCCTGGTAATTTTGATGGTACAAGTAGAAAACCATTATTACGGAGTCCGGTTACTTACCACCTATGTGGTAAACCACATACCTGTCCAAAAGCCCACAAACTATTACTATGACCCAGTTCGCAACCTCCATTATTTTCAATTGACCAAACTACCCTTGTGCACGCAATGTTGCTCTCCAAGATGTCCAGATCTCGATGCTGCAACCATCGCTTGTCTTCCAACCAGATGGCCGGATACGCCCACGATCGCTCGTGAAACGAGATGCGCTGCTCAGAGCGGTAGATGCAAGAAGTTCTAATTCAGTCGGCGGCGTAGACACCAAACAAGATGGCCGGATATGCGCAGACATTGACGTCTTCCGTTGCTCTTCAAACCTGCTCGGATCAGTAGGTGCGACGCTTATGATATTTCGCCGCTTTTACTCTCTACCCGCTTCAATGGAATTACCTCTTATGATAAATGTTCCTTGGAAATCTTAGGGGATTGAAGCTATAATGGACGGAGCAACATGGCCAATTGTTGATTTTTGATTTTTGGGAAAAGCTAACAACGGGTTTGAGCATAGTCTGATGCATTTCTTTTGGATGTTCAAAATCGAATGCTCGTTTAGAAAATGGCTCAAACTAACATTTGAGAGAGAATGGTAAACATATGAGAAAGTGAGCGGTTTAATGGACTAGGGAGCACTCTTTGTTAGGGAAGTACCAATAATATGGCTTGATTATGCAAATATATATATATATATATATATATATATATATATATATATATATATATATATATATATATATATATATATATCCGGAAACAAAAATAGTAAAATGTTCAATAGAAAATGCACAAATGTCTAGTACAATAGGTAAAAGTGTATGCGAAAGTGTGTTAAACTGTATGACACATTAGGGTATATTTAATTTTGTTGAATATGTTAAAGTGTTTGCAACAAACTAATAAATAATATTTTGATTGTTTATTTGTATTTAATTTTATTGTGTCTACTGTAACTCGTAAAACTTTCTACTACGAAAGTATGACATACTGTTTAAACTGAAGTACAATGTATAATGAGTTTTCAGAAATTGATTAGTACGATAATGTTTTAAAAATTCTTTTGTAATATGTAAAACTGTTTGCAACATAATACGGAGGAGTATATAACACTTTTTTGTTTACTTATATTTATTTTTATTGTGTGTACTATAACTCATAAAACTCTGTACTATGAAAATCTATACTGTCTAAACTGAAGTACAAAGTGTATAAAAATATTTTCAGAAATTAATTTCTACAATAAATTTTTTTAAAATCTTTTGTAATATGTAAAAGTGTTTGTTACATAATACGAGTATATACTTTGATCGTTTACTTGTATTTATTTTTATTGTGTCTACTATAACTTGTAAAACATGTCTACTATGAAAGTTCTTACTATCTAAACTGAAATACAAACTGCATAAAGAGATATTCAAAAATTAATTTCTACGGTATATAATAAAAAATTCTTTTTGGTATGTGAAAGTGTTCGCAACATAATATATACTCCCTCTATCCCATAAAAATTCCAGCTTTTTTTACCAGTTTCATAGTATTTAATATATGTTTTATTTTATGAATTTTTTGATATGTAAAGTTAAATGATTCATATGTTTCTCATAATATTCAATCTATATTTTCTAGATATTTTTTTAGAATTTTTCACTATTTATCCTATTAAAATTTTAGGTCAAACACTGCAACTTGAAATTGAAACATTAAAGTCAAACACCACAATTTTTATGGGACAAAGGGAGTAATACTTTGATTGTTTACTTGTATTTATATTTATTGTGTCTACCTACAGTTCGAAAAATTGTCTACTACGAAAGTCCATAGTGTCAACATTGAAGTACAAACTGTATAAACAGATTGTCGAAAAGAGAGAAGGATTCTCTCCAAATTTCGATGATTGGGATGCTACCGAGCAGACCACCGCAATAGCAGATCCTGGCGATGAAGATCGCGGCGGCTGGAGTTCATGGATGCGGATCTTGATCACCAAAGGTTAAGAAGGTTTGAAGTCGTGACGGTGGTTGAAGATTGCAGAGATCCGTGAACAGATAGTCGTGGTCATCAAAGATTGAGATTGCAGAGACTAAGAATGAATCAAAGTGTGTAATAATTTATGCAAAAGTGTCTACACCAAAGTGCGATAATGTCTATGATTCAGATATTCCAATTCAAAAAAATTTACTTAACTAATTCAGATATGTATCATTAAAAAAATCACAAAATTAAAAAAAATGCAACATTATCTATGATTCAGAAGCATCCAAATTGCACTAAATCAAAAGAACCTAAGAACTAATTCAGAGTATCTACTACAAAATATTGCGTTATTAGAAAGAGTTTATAATGCCTAAATGAATGTTGAAAACCGTCTACAAAAACATCAAAAACAACTATAAATTCAACTGGTACAAGATCCACCAAAAAATGATAAATTCAAATAAACAAGTACTGTTTACAAAATTATAGAAAATTGTCTACACAAAAAAGTAACAATGTCTACTAAATTCTGATTCACAAAATTCACCAAATTAGCCAATTCAAAAATTAACAAAATTCATAATTGCATTCCATCCAGTGAAAAGATCCCTTCCTTCGGTCATCTTTCTCTCCATGATCAATTAATGAAAACAGCTCCAATAAAAGATCGTTGCGGGATTCACTTGTTCAATCTCAACTCATATACTTGTTCAACTTTCATCAAAGCTACATCATAAACATATAAAAACAATAACAACAAAATAAGAAAAAAAACATGAAAAGTTGAAATTCTATAACTGTAATAAAATACCGCACCTACAGATTCAAACATTAATAATTTAAGGTGTTCGATCGACTTCTTCAGCAGTGGTGCAATAGCGGGATCGAGCGGAGAAGACCAACGATCCGAGCTAGAAAAAAAAAAGCATCGGTTCATAGAGAATCCAGATCTGGAAGTTACTGACGTCATTCACGATGGAGGTCTTGTCGCGTTGTTGTGTTGTCTCCGCAATTCCACCTCCATTGAAGTCACACTACTGTAGGTTGCCAAAAATTGTTCTCCAGCTGTTGGAGGTCGGCAGTAGATCTGATGTTGCAGGTCTGCATCAATTCATATTCCCAAACAGAAGAAAACTAACAAACAAATATTATTTATATTGAGGGCAGTTTAGTCTTCTGTTTTGAAAGACAATAATGGATTTTTACATAAAAAAGAGCTGGAAATGATACACGTGAGTTCCAAAAGAATTTTGGAACGAAACTCCTTATCGAAAATCACCTAAGTAAAGCTCAATATAAATCCAAACTATTTAAAAATTTATGCCAACCCACAATCATAACTTACAAACTCATAATAACTTGCCTACATTAATATCTTAGATACCCCAACTCATTAAAGGGAGAAATAGAGGGTGGTCCTTTGTTTGTATTTAGTGGGTGTTCGCAGATTCCGGCGACATTGGGGAGTTTTTTTGATAGCCTGGTTCCTTGACGGGACTGAGCTTCCAGATACTTGAATGGTGAGGAAATGACCAGAACGACGGTGTTGAGCTCCAGAGTAATCTGCAGAATGTAAAATGTAATACTCAGGAGCAGAAAGAGGAGTGGAGGTGTGTAGATAGGGTGTACCTTTCCCAAGCCGTCCTTTTATAGGAGGCGCTGAGATAGCGGTTGTCCCATGATCCGGAGTAGTGGAGTGCTCCCTCACGTTCCAGAGTAGTGGAAGACTGGAGGCGTGATGGAGAACGTGGGTAGGTCGTGGGGGTGACCGTTCCCAGCTTCCTTCCCCCAGTCCATGACGCTGCTAAGTGATTGATGGCGAAGACCAGGGGACGCGAAGGCCTTGCCTGGCGAAACCAGGAGATGCGAACCCGTGAGATCCTGGCGAATCCAACAGGCGCGAAGCCCCTTTGATAACGCCTTCACGAGGTGCGGTGGTATCGCGGTGTGTTTCCTTGGCTGCTGTTGATGATGACGCGATGCGCCCTTGATAACGCCTTCGCGAGGTGCGGTGGTATCGCGGTGTGTTTCCTTGGCTGCTGTTGATGATGACGCGAGTGGCGATCCGCGAGGGGCATTTGCTTAGGTAGTGTACCAAGGTGCCTCCTCCTAGAGGCAGAGTATGGGCAGGGTCCTGTACTCCGCATTTTGGCTCGAAGTCGACCGTTGGGCAACAGTCACTTTGACGGTAGGCCAAATGTTTCCTACCGTTAGTGATACTTGACACGCGGCTTGTTGGGATTAGTTCTCCGTTTGAGGCGACGTTTCGGCTTCATTAGGGTTGGGCCTATAAATAGCCGGTTTGTTCACGGATTTCCACTTTTTGCATTCTCGTTCTCTTGCCCGAGCCTCCTCTGTTGTTTCGTATTTCGTTACTTCTTCCGCTTTTTTTGCTTGATTCTGATATTTGTGGTGCGTGTCTAATCTTCTGTCGCTCCTGTTGTTTCGGCATTGGCCTGTTTTTGTCCTCGTAATTTCAAGTGAGGGGTCACTCTTTTGTTCCTCGCATGCAAGGTGTTCGACAAAATTGCTCATAGACTGTTCGTCTTCTCAGTTTCTATTCTCTTTCTCCTGCAGTAATGGCTGCCAAAGGAGTTGCTCGCCCAGTCGTCCTCGCCGTGGACAAGATCGTCGTGAAGGTTGACAAGCTTCACCAGGATCTTGTCAAGGCCTTCTTTCCTATCGAGGAAGTTGCGGTGTACACGGCGCGGAGCGGACCCTGCAAGGCGCTTAAGCTTCCCGAGACGCTGGAGAATCTGGAGAGTGCCGCGTTGTGCCTCTACACTGCCCAGATGTCTTCTGGGCTGAGGTTTCCTTTGTCCCCCTTGGTCCAAGAGCTGTGTACTCTATGGGGTCTCCCACCGTCACAGCTTGGGCCCAACACCTTCATCCACATCGCCGACTTTATCGTGGCGTGTCGGTTGGCTGGGGCAGAGCCGTTCGCTGACGTCTTCCTACGGTTCTACCGACTTGATCTGCGAATAGAGGGACAGTTCTTCCATGTTACCCCCCTTAGTGTTGGGGGGAACAACTCTATCTCTTTTGGTGTTCCTCTGAAGTCTCATCATGACTGGCACGGTAGTTTCTTTTTTGCTTGCAGGGAGGAGTCCTGGGGGTTCTCAGTGGCGAGGACTTCAGAGGCGCTGTGCAGAGCGTGGCTCCAAAGCCGGTTCTATACACAGATGGGCTAAGGTGGCGTGAATACGTTCGCCTTCTGGGTTGGCTAGATGATGTGCTGGCAAGGAGGTCTTGCGATGACCTGTTCCCATTCTCCCTTGCGCAGCTGGACGAGGTGACCATGAGGTGGGCCGGCATTAGCCCGGGTTACTTGATAGACTCTAAGGTGCCTCCACCTTATGAAGGTTGGGCACCCGCGCATCGCGGTGAAGTGGTGGATGCACTGCGTGCTGCCCTCGTAGGGCCGAGAGGTGTGCGCTGATCAGCATTCTTTTAATTTCTTATGTGAACATGTACTGATCTTTGTGGTGTCCAGATGCTCCTGCTCGCCCTGACGAGGAGAAAGGGAAAAGGGGATCCATGCGCGCTCAGTTGGAGGTTCCTCCCCAGGTGGATGCATCCCCCCAGGCAGATTCCCCTCAGATTGAGGCTTCTCCTCAGGTTAGGGCACCCCCCAAAGAAGATAACTTCAACCGGCGATCTCTTGCTGGCTATGAGAAAGAAGTCTGCAGTGAAAGCCAGCAGTTCTGTTTGGGGCAAGGCGCCAGCAGCCCCCGTAGGGAGCGCGACGCTCCTGCCGGCTCACCCTCAGTCAGAGGTGGGAAGTGATGTTGGGGGCATTTCCCCAACAAGTAGCCAGACTTCCCGAGGGAAAGGGGCTTCAGAGGGGGTACCACCCAGCACTCTACCTGCTGCTGGTAACGATGCCTTGGTAGCGAAGGCGTTCCCAGAGAGGACGAGTTCCTGAGATGTGGTACGCACTTCCTGCGAACCATCTGGGAGTGGTGCTTGGGGGAGGCCACAGCGCCAGCAATCTACTGGTGATGCCATCCTTGCCCTGGACCAGGGCCCTTCGCCGGGTGAGTGCCTTCCCTAGTTTATCCATGTTCCAGGTTTCTTTGTTGTGCTAACAAGTCGTTTGATGCAGGGACGGATTCTTCTAACCCGCAATGTAGCATTCGCCAGAGCGTGGTGGACTTGGGCGCAGTGGCGACCGTGCTTGAGGAGGCTGGAGTTTGGTCGCATTTCCTTGAGGGGAAACGCGTCGCTGCTCAGAAAACCCCAAAGTGGTCTGAGGATCCCGCCACGCTGAAATCCTTGAGGGAGGACCTCAGGGAAAAGGTGTATAAGCAGGAGGGCATGCCTCTGGAAGAGGCCTGGGACCTTGTCTTCCTTTTGAACAACAAGTCCTCCTTGTTGTTGGGGGGAGAGCACACACTGTTGTCTTGCCTGGAGGGACTACGCACCCCCTTTGACAGAGAGCTGATGGACAGATGCCTGGACTGCCCAGTTGAGTTCATGATGGAGGCTGCCAAGCACAACCTTCAGGTGTGGCATCTCCCCTGCCTTCTACTTTTTGTTCTATGATTTCTGTACTGACTCATCTTGATGCAGGCTGCCATCAATGAGTATGCTGGTCTCAGCCAATAGCACAAGTTCCTAAGCTACGCGAATGCGAGGGACAGTGCCTAGATTGCTGAAATTGCCCGCCTGAAAAAGGAGGCAGAAGTTGCCCAAGCTGCCAAAGCTGAAGCTGAGAGGGCCAACAAAAGAGTGGCGGAGCTGAAGTCTTGGCACGATGTTCTCATCAAGGAGAAGGCGGAGTCCCGCTTGGAGCATTTGCAGAGGGACGCTCTTCTAGAGAGGCTCAAGGTTTGGTGTCCCCTTCGCGAGGTGGAACTGGCGAAGAAGGAGGACGAGCTCGCAGAGAAGGAAGCTGAGATTGACGTTCTGACGACGGCCCTTTCTTCCCTGAAGTCAAATGTAGAGGCCTGCCTGAAAGATGCTGTGGATAAACTTTTGGACGCAGAGCTTGGCGGAGTAGAGATTGCCAATGAGCACGTCAAAGTGGTAACAGACCTCATGTGCGGGCTGGGGGATATCTGGCAGCTTGAGCGGGATCTTGGGCTGGAATTCTACCCTGGAGAGGACCCTGAACATGAATCAACCTACACGGTGAAGATCCATGATAGGTGGCCTCGCCTAAGACAGAGGATTGAAGAGCTCCAGACCCAGAGCGCAGTTGGAGCGCAAGGGTATGAGGAAGGCTGGCTATGTTAGAAACCATGGCGAGATCTTCCCCGACCATGGCTAGATCTTCCCCGGTCCAACCGGCATCGCCATGCGTCGGCATTGCCATGCGTCCCAACTCACGGTCTTTTCCACACCCGGTTGTGGAATTTTTGCCTTCCCCGGTCTCGAACTCGGGACTCCGGACTTAATGTCCCGTTTCATAGGAGACCGAGTACCACTTGAGCTAGGAGATCACATTTGAGATTCAGTTACAGCCAAGATCAACTCCGATCTCCATCCCTCCCTACCGGATGTCGATTGTAGAGTTAGCTGAACTGAAAAAGCAGCTTGATGAGCTTTTGGAGAAGGGATTTATCCGCCAGAGCACTTCACCTTGGGGAGCCCCAGTTTTGTTTGTTAGGAAAAAGGACGGGACTCTCCGACTCAGATCGACTTCAGCACTGAATGCCATCACCATTAAGAACAAGTATCCGATACCTTGGATCGATGATCTATTTGATCAACTCAGGGGAGCTAAAGTTTTCTCGAAGATCGACCTGCGGTCAGGATACTTCCAACTCCGCATCAGGGAAGAAGACATTCCCAAGACAGCTTTTCGTACTCGGTATGGGCATTACGAGTGTACCGTAATGCCATTTGGTTTGACGAATGCACCAGCTGCATTTATGGATATGATGCACCGAGTATTCCGCCCGTATCTAGATTCCTTTGTGATAGTCTTCATCGATGACATTCTTGTCTATTCCCCCGATGAGGAATCACATCAGGGACATTTGAGGACTGTATTGGAGACACTTGCGAACAACCAGCTGTATGCTAAGTTCTCCAAGTGCGACTTTTGGATGCGGGAGGTAGCTTTTCTGGGCCACATTGTTGGGGAGCACGGTATTTCGGTGGACCCAGAGAAGACCAAATCAGTTGAGGAGTGGAGGCAGCCACGGACAGTTAAGGAGATACGGAGTTTCCTGGGGTTGGCAGGGTATTACCGCAGATTCGCACTGTGATTCTCCATACTTGCATCGCCGCTTACTCAGTTGACCAAGAATGGTCAGCTGTTTGTTTGGTCCTCAACCTACGAGGATAGTTTTCGGGAGATCAAACGGTTGTTGACACACGCACCGGTTTTGAGCCAGCCGGACCCGACACTACCTTACGTAATCTACACAGATGCATCAAGGACGGGACTCGGATGTGTGTTGATGCAAGGGCACCACGTCATTGCGTATGGGTCGAGACAGATGTGACCACACGAGCAGAATTACCCTACGCATGACTTGGAATTGGCTGCTATCATTTATGCTCTCAAGCAGTGGAGGCATTATTTACTCGGCAGTAGGTTCCAGATTTTCACCGATCACAAGAGTTTGAAGTGTGATAGTCTCGCTCCTAAAGAAGGCCCGGACTCTCGGTTGATGTGGTGGAGAAGATGATGTTCTTGAGACTCCAAGCTTGCTGTTGAGTAATCTGTAAAAGATAGGAAGAATACTCGAAGTAGCAAGAGGGGAGTGGGGGCGTGTAGTAGCTTACCCGATTTAGGGTGGACATCACCCTATTTATAGAGTGATGCCGGAGAAGAGCCTCCCAGTTGAAGCCCTTTAGACAGTTGTTGAGATAAGTCTCGTGTCGATCGATTGGAGATAAGGCGGTTGTGATGATGAAGATCTCAAGAAACCGCCTTAGGTGATTCACTTGTCGAGAATGTCCGCGTATAAATCTGGTGAAGATCTCCTGTGCTCGTGCTGCCCTCCTTATTGGCCGGTTGATGTCAGACGACCAAGTGGTCTATTTCCAAGTGGAGCAAGCGGCGGGCGAAGGCCCATAGGGGCGAAGGCCCAAATAGAATATAGCCAAATAAGGGGTGAGGGTTGCACGAACCTGGGTACCAGGGCCTTATCTGGGCGGGGCCAGTATAGGCAGGAGATTGGGAGTAAGACCCATGGAGGCGAGTGAGATCACAAAGGCGAGACCTGAGACTGCGAGGGTAGCCCGCGAAGGCCCCAGAGACGTAAAGGTGAGTGTGAGACATCGCCCATGCGAGACTTGGGGCCCCGCGAGGGCGAGACCTCGCGCAGGCGATACTGGAGACCACAAGGATGAGACCTTGCGAAGGCGATACTGGAGACCACAAGGATGAGACCTTGCGAGGCGATACTGGAGACCACAAGGGTGAGACCTCTCCAAAGGCCTCGTATGATTCTGATGCAACGCGAGGGCGCGATTGCTTGGGTAGTGTACCAAGATGCCTCCTCCTGAGAGCGGAGTATGGGCAGGGTCCCGTACTCCGCTTTTTGAAAGTACTTTGCCGAGGACCGATGTAGTAGTCATAAGTGAAGATCTTTATAATCTGATAGTTTGTGTTGGATCCTTCACGACCCTTTACTCGTGTTGAAGATACTGTTTGAAAATACCATGTTGAGGGCGAGCGCCACGTAACCGAGTTTGTGTGGAGCGCGATGACCTTTTATGGTCTGATATTCGTGTTGGATCCTTCATGATCCTTGTGAGTTTTTGAGGAGGGGGCATTTGCTTGGGTAGTGTACCAAGATGCCTCCTCCCGAAGGCAGTATGGGCAGTGGTCCCGTACTGCTCAAATTCCAAGTCTTTGGAGTTGGCGAAGGCGCTTGGGCCGCTTATGCGGGCCGTTGGATTGTGAAGGCAGCGAAGAGTCCCTTCAACATTTAATGCAGGAGAGATAAAGGAAGATGAGAGGTTTACTGACCGTTATGGGACGCAACACGTGGCGCCGTAGGGGTCGATTACGCTTTGTAAAAGCGTTTCTTCTTTTTGTACGGCAGGGGAGAGGTTTGATAACCGCTGGATGCTGGCACGTGGCGCCTCAGGAGTCATTCACGCTTAAAAAGCGCTTTTTCATTTTGGCGGGCTTATAAAAGCGTACCCGAGAAGATTGAAGCCTTTCTTCTCCACTCTTGCATTTGTTCGCTCTGTTCTGAGTAACCCTTTCGTATTCTTGCGTTTCTTGGCTATTTCATCGGCAGTTGAGAGGTGATTTGCGGTGGTTCCTCCTTTTTGTTTGAGATTCCGCCGGTCAACTGCTCATTTGCCAACCGCTCCGTCCGTTCTTGCTCACTGTTTAACAAATCAGGTAAGTTTTTTCTTCCCGCACACTGAGTGCTTCAAGTTCTCTGAGCGCACTGAGCGCTTGACGAAATGCCTTTGCTGGGCTGTTTCGATTTATATGCCTGTCTGTTCTTCTTTTTGTAGAGATGGATTCCAAGGAAGCTGTTCGCCCGGTGGTCGCTCCTCTCGAGAAGACCACGGTGAAGTTCGAGAGAATTCACCAGAAATGGTGGGGGCCTTCTGCCCGTGGAGAAAACGCCGGTATATGCGTCCCGTGCGGGTGTTTGTCGGGCGATGGGTTGGCCTGCTACCGAGGAGAACAAGGAGAACCGGTGCTGTGCTCAGACACGGCGCAGCTTGCGGCGGGATTACGGTACCCTTTCCGCAATCGGGTGCAAGATCTTTGTGCTGATTGGGAATGCCTCAACTCGCTTGGCGCCCAATACTTTCCCGAGTATTGCGGGCTTTATTGTCGCCGCCACATGGCCGGCGTGAAGCCATTCGCCGATGTGTTCAACCGCTTTCTATCGGTTGAGCCGAGGAGTGGGGGTGCGTTCTTCACGTCACTCCCATAAATGTTGGAGGTAACCACTCCATCTCCTTCACCGCTGCGCCCGATCCTACCACAACCGGCACGGATCCTTTTTCTTCTTGCCGCCAAGGCACATGGGACTTTCCCGTGGCGAGGACGCGACAATCCGTGCAAAGCATTGCGCGGAGGCCTCGTGGCCGACTCACGGGGAGTGCGGTGGCAGGCATACGCTCAACTACCGGGGTGGTTAGACGATGTCCTTTCGAGGAGCGCGTGCGAGGCGTTCTTCCCCTTCTCGCCTGCCCAATCGACGAGACCACCCTAAGGTGGGCTGGGATTAGCACGGGTTTCGTGGCCGACCCCGGTGCCCCCGCCATACGAGGGATGGGCTCCCGCCCACCGTGGGACAATGATAGATTCTTTCTTCGCTGCTCTAGCGGCGCCAAAGGTACGCTGCGCATACATACTAATATACTGTAAATTTGTAAGAGGTCCGGTAGAACCCGGTCTCAAGTCCTCTTGTCTCGCAGATGCCGTTGCAGAACCGGCGAAGCCTGTGGTAAGAAAGCATCCATGCGCACGCCCAACGAGTGCACCCGGCATGTGCACTTGAGGAAGATGCCTCGCCATGGCGGTCAAGGTGTTGGGACCCATTGTCCCCAAACTGTCCAAAAAGAGGGCTGGTATCAAGCCTTCGATGGCTTCTCACCGGAGAAGAAAAAGAGGAAAGTGGCTGCCACGCAGCTCGAAGAAGAGAGAGCCCTCGCCGGTACCGAGGGGACCCCGGCTGAAGGGCCGGGCCGGGAGGCTGAGAATCCTGCTGAGCAGAGGGGCCTACTCCAGCTTATTTTAATCAAGAGGCCAGGAGCTCGCTGGGAAGAGGGTCCTACTCCAGCCATTTCACCAAGAGGCCAGGGAGCCTCGCTGGGAAGAAGTTCCCTGGGGAGCCCCCGGCTGAAGAAGCCGAAGGGTGGAGTTTGAAGTGCCTCTCACCGTTGAAGAGGTCGTGCCTTCGCAGAGGGCCCAAGGAGCGCGAGCAGATAGCGCTGCTCCCATAGAGGCCGTGCCCATCTCGGTGGTGCAGCCTATTTCTTCCGAGGAGGCTGCTGAGGCCTTTGTATCTGGGCTCTTCGCGAGCCCTTCACCAATTCAAGGTGAAGACTTGCCCGGTCATGTGGTCGCGGCAGAGATCATCACCAGAGGAAGAGTGCCTCCTCCCAAGGGTAAGATGTCAGCGGCCAACATCCTGATCTCTATGAGAAGGAGGGGCAACCAGGCTGCAAAGGCCATTGGGAGTCCCGGCCAGCGGGAGGTACCGGGCCATTCCCATGGAGGAGGCGGAGACCACTAATGCAGGGGGGGAGATCCCTGCAGCCATCCCTTCTGGGGAGGGGATCCCTGTAGAGGCCCCTTCAGGGGAGGGGGCCCCTGCAACAAAGGGGAAGAGGATCCTGGTGGTTGAGGAGACTTCTTCCTCTTCTAATAGTGAGGCCCCTGAGGAAGGGGGTCTGTAACACGGTCCTCTGCGAGGACAAGTGGTTGGGAGATTGCCCAACCTTCCAAAGCAGCCCACTGGAAGTCGGTGGATGGGGGCGTCCTTCCGCCGGTAAGTCTTTTTGACTTTGACAAGATTTTCTTTGTTTTTGAGTTCATACTTCGCTTCCTAGTTGCTTGATGCCCGTTCTTTGTAGGCGCGGCCCTTCGTGCCAAGGGGCCGGTCCTCGTGAGGCTCTTGTGGACCAAGGGGTCCCTACAGAGATCCCCGCCGATTTGGGGACCAGGAGCGAGGTCCTTGAGAAAACCGGAGTCTGGTCTCACTATTTGGAGCGGAGGCGCGTTGCCGCCAAGTCGGTCCCCAAGTGGTCTGAGGAGCCAGACCTCCTGAGAGTCCAGAGGCACTGCACTGCACTGTGGTGTACAGGAGCAAGGGAGGCTCCCGAAAGATGCATGGGATCCGGTCTTCCTCCCGAGGAATAGCAGTTCACCGCTGCGGGGAGGGGAGCAAACCCTCCAATCCCGCCTCGGAGGGGCTGCGCACCCCCTATGACAGGAGGTGACCGAGCGGAGCCTGGACTCCCCGCTGAATTCATGAGGGAGGCAGCTCAACAAAGTCTGCAGTAAGACAGCTTCGGTCTTTATGTATAAGTTTAGTTTAGCCTTTTTCTCGCTTCGCTTTAATAGCATTGGGATGCAAAGCGGCTGTCAAAGGTCATGTCATTGCCGAACAATGGCATGACTTCTGAAGTATGCCAATAAGCGGGACGACGCCAGATATCGAGATTGCCTCTCTCGTGAGGGAGCCGGAGTCCTCAAAGAAGAGGGAGGAGGAGCTCAAGGAGGAGCATGCCAAGCGTGTGGCCCAGCTAGAGAGTTGGTGCGATTATGGCAACCAAGAGCGAGCGCACAGCATGCGATACCGGTGGGAGCAGGCCTGCTTGCTTGATGTTGCGAAGCAACGCTTCCTTCAGCAGGTAGCAATGCTGGAAGCCAAGCAGCTTGAAAATGCTGTCTTGAAGGAGTCCCTCCTTTCCTTGGAGGCAGAAACCAAAGCTGCCCTTGCAGAGGCGAAGGCCCAAGTTGAGCAGGCAGAGGCCGCAGCTGAGGAGGCGAGGCGCCAAGCTATTGTCCAGGCTCAACTGGCGGAGAAGAAGGTGGAGGAGGGCAGGCTTGCTGCTGAGGTTGCCCTGCAGGCACGCCTGGAGGTCGCCACTGACCTGGAGAAGGCAATGGCCTCAGTGTGGGAGATGGAGAAGGCTTTGGGCCTTCCCTCCTTTGAAGGTGAGGATCCTGAGTCCTCTTCCTCCATCAAGGTGCCCATCCCTGAGCGGATGCCTCGACTGGTGGAGAAGCTTGGCGAGATCCAAGCCCTGGGCGAAGCGGGGGCGCAGGCCTATGAGGAGGGCTGGCTGCGATGCCGCTTCCAAGTGGAGAAGGCGTTTCCATCTCTAGATCTTGGGATCCCGGATGCTGCCAACACCAATGAGCCAACGGTAGAGGCGCCGTCTGCTGGGGGAGCAGGGAAGGAAGATGGGCGATGCCCGGTATGCCCTTCTCGGACTAGGGTGGAGGCTCCAACATGTGGATGCCCCCTATTTTGTATAAAGACCTGCATTCACACACTTTTTGGGAACAATAGATGAAGTAAAACTTCCTTTTACCTTCACTGCTTTTGTAGATTCGCTTTAACTCGCGATAGCCCCGTAGGTACGTTAGCTTAGTTTAATAACCATAGGCTAAGTCCTGTCTCATGGAGAGATGTCCTTCTGGGGTCCGCGAAGGCGAAGCCACAGGGACTACTTATCAGGGAGCTGGAGACTCAGCTTTAAGTTTATAGTGACGAGGCACTCAAGATCCGTAATGGCGGAGCCACATGAGTCATTCCAAATGACTTGTGGGTTTACTTGTTGAGCCACTGTGATGGAGACCGCTTTTTGAGATAAGTTCAGGCTTTATTGGACAACTGTTTAGTGAGTAAGCCCTTGGGTAGTGGACGGTGTACCAAGTAGAAGACCCCGAAGTTTGCTCATCATTTATACGATAAGCATGTAAAGAAGGCTCCATCTTACTCGGAGGCTCGTGTTTGGTTACACCGGAGCCTGGGACTCGCGTGTTTGGCGAAGGCAGCAGGACGCTTGTTGAGACAAGTGGAGAACCATCTGAGGTTCTGGGGGGTAAGACCCTACTGCTGTGTCTGCCAAAAGGGGGTTACCCTTCCGCAGCGCAAGGGGATTACCCTTGGGGCGGGGCGAGTTGAAGGTCGGTTGGGGAATGAGACCCGCAACCACCTGTGTGGAGAAGTCCGGGCGGAAGGTCTGCTGTGGCGTGCGAGGACGACTTACACATAGACCTTCCTGAAGGAGCCAAAAGGGGGTTACCCTTCCGCAGCGCAAGGGGATTACCCTTGGGGCGGGGCGAGTTGAAGGTCGGTTGGGGAATGAGACCCGCAACCACCGTGTGGAGAAGTCCGAGCGGAAGGTCTGCTGTGGCGTGCGAGGACGACTTACACATAGACCTTCCTGAAGGAGCCAAAAGGGGGTTACCCTTCCGCAGCGCAAGGGGATTACCCTTGGGTCGGGGCGAGTTGAAGGTCGGTTGGGGAATGAGACCCGCAACCACCTGTGTGGAGAAGTCCGGGCGGAAGGTCTCCTGTGGCGTGCGAGGACGACTTACACATAGACCTTCCTGAATGAGCCAAAAGGGGGTTACCCTTCCGCAGCGCAAGGGGATTACCCTTGGGGCGGTGCGAGTTGAAGTTCGGTTGGGGAATGAGACCCGCAACCAACTGTTTGTAGAAATCCGGGCGGAAGGTCCGCCGTGGCGTGCGAGGACGACTTACACATAGACCTTCCCGAAGGAGCCAAAAGGGGGTTACCCTTCCGCAGCGCAAGGGGATTACCCTTGGGGCGGGCGAGTTGAAGGTCGGTTGGGGAATGAGACCCGCAACCACCTGTGTGGAGAAGTGAGACTCGACAAGGTCCGATGCCATAACTCGTGCAGTAGCCACCCGACCGGCCGGCACAGAGGGCGATGAAGAGGGCATTTGAAATGCCATGTAAGTCAGTAAGACAGAGGAAATACATATGTATTTTATTGAATTTGTGAGACTAAGGACTTACACGTAATATGGGCGCAAGTCATCCGCATGAAAGTCATGGGGAGCAGACGACCATCATGGTCTTGTAGTTCATAGACTCGGGCGGACTTGTTTATGAACAATATAAGGCCCGCCCCAGCTTGGGTCGCAGGACACCCTGCTTGGGGTCGCGAGCGGTGAGGGCCGATTTAAGTAAGGCAAGGCCTCCTTGTTGCAGTGCCTTGGGTTTTACCCGGGAATTATGGTGAAGACTGAGCCTCTGTTTGAGGGCAGTCATGCGAAGGCGAGCACCTTCGCGCAATTCTTCGATTAAGTCGAGTTTGGCACGGAGCCCTTGAGCATTGGCTTCGGTGAAGTTGATCATACGGATTGTAGGGAGGTCTACCTCAATAGGCAGGAGCGCATCTCGCGCCGTATACTAGAGAGAAAGGCGTCTCTCCCGTGGGGTTCGTGTTGTGGTGCGATAGTCCCATAAGACACTTGGGAGTTCATCTACCCAGCTGCCCTTGGCCCCATCCAGCGCTTCTTGAGGCCTTCCTTGAGGGTTCGGTTGGTGACCTCAACCTGCCCATTAGATCGGGGTGCGCCACCGGGCAAAAAGCATGCGGACATTATTGTCCCGTGCCCATTGTTGGACACCGTGATCGCGAATCGAGTGCCATTGTCTGTAATAATAGCACGAGGGCTGCCAGATCGCAGACAAGATTCTTCCAAAGAAACTTGATAATCTTGGCGGAAGTGATGGAGACCAGGGTTCTACCTCGACCCATTTAGAAAAATAATCAACCGCTACAACACGTGTGCACCGACTGAGCGCTCGGCATTGGACCAATGAGGTCGAGGCCCCACAGGCGAAAGGCACCGGATTTGTCGCCGGAGATTCCGTGGATGGTAGCCGCTGGATGCGAGAATTGATTTGGCACCGGTGGCACGTTTTGACCAAAGGCAGCGCGCCCTTTTTCAAGGTAGGCCAAGAGTACCCTTGACGAAGGGCTTTGTGGGCAAGCGCTCCGCAGCGATGTGAGCGCCACAATTGCCTTGGTGGAGAGTGTCCAAGACAGAGCGCCTCAAGGGTGCTAAGGCACCGTTGTAGAGGCGCCGCAAACCCGCGATGCCATAATTGGTCATCAATGAGGACGAAGCGGAGGGCTTGCTTGCGAACCTGGGGATCTGTGGTGCTGGCTTTTAGCGCAGCAATGATAGGGTTTCTCCACTCAGGATCGGATCATGCGTTGCTAGAGAGGCAATATCAATACCTTCCGTGATGGAAGGACTAGTCGAGTGGTTGTGGTAGAGGGAGTCTTTCCTTTGATAGCATGTTCGCTGTAGTGTTCTTTAACGAGGAACATGTATAAAGATGACTTCTTCAAAGTCGGTTCGTAGGGTGTTTACCAACTTAAGGTATTTGATCGTGGTGGCGTCCTTGCACTCGGCGCACCCTTGAACTCCGGTGAATCACCACCGCGAGTCGCCGTGGACATGGAGGCGGCGAATGCCTCGCCCTTGTGGCGAGTTTCAGCCCGGCGACGAGGGCCTCATATTCTGCAACATTGTTAGTTACTTGAAATTGAAAAGAGACACGAAGGAATACTTCCATACCTAGGGGTCCACGTAGATACACACTCGCGGGGATTCAAGTTTGGATGAGCCATCCACAAATAAGTCCCATTCGGGAGGAGTGGGACGAGGTGTGGGGCCCTGCTCAGGGGCCGAGAGTACATCAGCATTTGAGAATTCCGCAATAAAGTCGGCGAGGGCCTGGCCCTTAATTGCCTTTCTGGGCTCATAATTGATGTTAAAGCCGCCAAGTTCGATGCACCACTTGGCGAGGCGCCCTGAATGTTCGGGGCGCCTTAGGATGTCCTGAATTGGCAAGTCCGCTCGACTATAATAGTGTGCCCTTGGAAATAGGGCTTGAGCTTCCTTGCTGC
Organism: Stellera chamaejasme; assembly: GCA_024586325.1. Classification (NCBI taxonomy): domain Eukaryota; kingdom Viridiplantae; phylum Streptophyta; class Magnoliopsida; order Malvales; family Thymelaeaceae; genus Stellera; species Stellera chamaejasme. The sequence goes on along the minus strand of CM044981.1, from coordinate 48,561,772 downwards.
ATATACAAGGGACAATATAGCCTTTTGGAGGGGAGGATACCTTGTTTCTGTATCTTGGAGAGTGTGGCTGGTGTAATAGACCGGCCATTGCTTGGCGGCTTCTTCCTTAATAAGGACAGGTTTACACTTCTTTCCGAGGTGGCGAGGTAAAGGACCAGGTCATCGCCGCCTAGGGCACTTGAGTGCCGGTAGTTCTTGCAGGTGTCGCTTGATGGAGGCATATGCCTCCCGACACTCCTCCGTCCATTTGCAAGCTTTTTCTTGCGAATCTGATCGAAGAAAGGTTTGCAGCGATCACTTAGTTTAGAGACGAATCGTCCCAAGGCCACTAGCTTTCCCGCCACTGTTGGACTTCCTTGAGCCCCCGGGGTGCGCAAGGTAGTGATTGCCTCAATCTTTTTGGGATTTGCATGGATTCCTCCTTTGAGATTTGGTATCCCAGAACTTCCTTCGCCCACGCCGAAGATACACTTCTTTGGATTTAATCGCATATTGTATTTGCGGAAGTTGTCGAATGTTTCCTTCAAGTCTGTGAGATGGGTTGAGACGGCCTTGCTTTTGACCACAATGTCATCCACATAAGCTTCAAGATTTCGCCAATCTGGCCTGCGAAGACTTGATTTACAAGCCTTTGGAAGGTAGCCCCCGCATTCTTTAAGCCGAAGGGCATTCTGATATAATGATATACGGCCTCGCCAGTAGTAAAGGCGGTTTTTACCGCGTCCTCCGGGTCCATAAAGACTTGGTGGTACCCGCTATAAGCATCGAGAAAAGAAAACCGAGTGATGAACGGTTGAGTCAACCAGTTGGTCAATGGATGGTAAAGGATAGGGGTCCTTGGGCAGGCCCTATTAACCCCCTTGTAGTCCACGCAAAGTCGCCACCGACCGCCCTCTTTATCGGCGAGGACAATATTCGCAACCCATTCGAGTAGTGAACTTCCTTGATTATATTTGCCTTAAGCAATTTCTCGCACTTCATGCATAAAGTCCTTACGGTCAAGGGCCATGCCCCTTGTTTTCTGCCTAACCGGCTAAAGCCGGGAGTACACTTAACTTGTGAGAAATAACAGCAGGATCAACTCCCGGTAGGTCCTCGTGGCTCCATGCGAAGACATCACCGTTGGCATGGAGGAGATGGATGAGCGCCGCTGATCTTTTTCCTCGAGGTCCTTTCCCACCCGGAACTTCTTCCCGGAGAGATCTCAACTTCTTCAAAGGTTCCGCACAAGTCAGGCAGTTTCGCCACAGTGACCAGCCTTCCTCTCGCGGGTGCCTTCCTCTTAGGCTCGGATGGCCGGGAAGCTCATGGGGCCCGGCGAGGGCAGAGACATAATTGCCTCCGGCCACATTCTCGTTGACAAAGATATAGGCATCCCCACCGCAGGTGAAAAACTAGAGTCGAGTTCGCACATCACAGCGGACATGGAACTCGGGCTTTGAGTATGTCGCCCGATGATGGCGTTATATGGCGTAGGGAGATCCAGACAATAAAGTCCACATAGCTCGAATGACATACCTGTTTTTTTTCCTTGGTGGTTCCCATCATCATGTAGGGCAGGGTGATCGACCCCAAGGTTGGGATTTCATCCCGTCCTATTCCAAAGGTGGCTCCCTTCGCGGGCTGAATTTGTGACAAAGGCACCTTTGCCTCAACCAAAGTGTGCTTGTAGATCACGTTGGCATTCGCCCCCGTATCCATGTAGATTCTATCGACGTCCCATCCCGCAATACGGGCAGTGATAACCAAGGGGTCAGCGTGCGGTATTGCCACAGAGGTGCCATCGCTGCGATGCAAAAACTGAGTAGAGGAGTGGTCTATCTGGTAGATCTGCCTCATATGACGGCGTCTTGCCGAAGCGCCTTCACACTGTGTGATTACGCCGATATGTCCCCTTGCCGGGGACTCGAACCAGATTCTCCCGACCTGGGTTTTGTTGGGAGCGCCCGCCGGCGGTCCTCCGGCCGGCGCCTTCACGGTCACCTTCTCTTCTACGGCCCTCCTCGGTTTGGAGCAAGTACTCCCGAGCTTGCCTTGAGCCAGCATTTCTCCAATCATACGCTTGAGCTCAAAACAGTCCTCGTGTCGTGACCTTTGTCACGGTGGTAGCGGCAAAACTTGTTGCTTTGCCTTGTTATTTCCTCGGGAGAGGGGCGGGGCCAAGTGGGGACCGCCTCTTTGTTCCAAGGCATGGAGGATGTTGGTACGAGATTCCTCAGCGGGGAAGAGAAATGTATGCCCTCTCCCTACCGGGGCGTGGTACGCCTTTGAGACCTAGGGTCCGGCCGCGAGGGTTGTCCCTTGGCGTCCGCCGTGGCGGCTCGCGAGTGGTCGAGTGACCTCTTCCGTATTCATGAACCGCGACGCTGTACTTAAGAATTGTTCCATATTGGTGGGCGGGTTAGTGTGGACATCCACAAAGAAAAGGGACTCCCAAATGAGGCCTTGGATAGCTGCAAGCAAAGCGAGCTTCTTCTCCCGCATTAGGGACCCGGATAGACTCGGCCCGGAAGCGTTGAATATATTCTCCGAGGGGTTCATCCTTTTCTCGCCGTATCTTAAGAAGGTGTCCCGCCGCTTTAGGAGGTGGTTTGGATACCACAAAATGGTTGGAGAAGTTGCGGGATAACTCCTCGAAGGAATCAAACCGTTTGTCCCAAGAGTGGTATACCTGGCTGGCGCGGCCCAGTAAGTGTGGAACTGAAAGCTCTACAGAGCGTGTTGTCGTCCGCCCTTGCTATTGCCATTGCGGAGACGTAACGCTGGAGATGAATATCGTGGTCCGACAGGCCATCATAAGCATCCAGCTTAGGCCGACGAAATCGGTCCTAAGAGGGGTTTCTAAAACCCTCTCGAGTAAAAGGTTGGGTCCAGAGGTGGTCCGCACTCCATCCTCGGAGATATTATGTACACCGGCCCTTTCATCTCTTTTTCCACTTCCTCTAATCGCCTAGTAAGCGCGATAAGTAATGACGAAGAAGGATCAGTGGTTACTTACTTGCCGAGGAGGAGTAGCCGGGCGTCTGTGCTGATTAGTCCGCAGCTGCCCAACGCTATCCAGAACGCCCCGAAGAGTGGTGGCGAGAGTTTCACGTAAGTTGAAAGCAACCGCCTCAGTGATCGTTTGTAGGACGGCCGGATCCAAGCCCGTTGGAGGGGTGTTTGGAGGTGGAGTGTTATGCTCCTGAGGCATGTTACGGTTAACGTGGGAGGAGCTCTCCTCCGTTGAGTGAATAGAGAGTTCACCCCGAAGTGGGGGAACGTTGTTCGGGGATGGCTCTGATGGTGGATCATTGTTCGTATTTGTCCAGTGAGTATTCCTCCTCCCTTGACGACTTTTCCTGTTGGCACTCAGGGTGGTTGGCATGACTTATTGCTCGTGGTTTGTAATATGGGTTTATAGTAAGAACTTTCGCTCCCACAGACGGCGCCAAACCGATAGTCTCGCTCCTAAAGAAGGCCCGGACTCTCGCTGATGTGGTGGAGAAGATGATGTTCTTGAGACTCCAAGCTTGCTGTTCAGAGTAATCTGTAAAAGATAGGAAGAATACTCAGAAGTAGCAAGAGGGGAGTGGGGGGGGCGTGTAGTAGCTTACCCGATTTAGGGTGGACATCACCCTATTTATAGAGTGATGCCAGGAGAAGAGCCTCCCCGCTTGAAGCCCTTTAGACAGTTGTTGAGATAAGTCTCGTGTCGATCGATTGGAGATAAGGCGGCTGTGATGATGAAGATCTCAGCAAACCGCCTTAGGTGATTCACTTGTCAGAGAATGTCTGGCGTATAAATCTGGTGAAGATCTCCCAGGCTCGTGCTGCCCTCCTTATTGGCCGGTTGATGTCAGACGACCAAGTGGTCTATTTCCAAGTGGAGCAAGCGGCGGGCGAAGGCCCATAGGGGCGAAGGCCCAAATAGAATATAGCCAAATAAGGGGTGAGGGTTGCACGAACCTGGGTACCAGGGCCTTATCTGGGCGGGGCCAGTATAGGCAGGAGACTGGGAGTAAGACCCATGGAGGCGAGTGAGATCACAAAGGCGAGACCTGAGATCGCGAGGGTAGCCCGCGAAGGCCCCAGAGACGCAAAGGTGAGTGTGAGACATCGCCCATGCGAGACTTGGGGCCCGCGAGGGCGAGACCTCGCGCAGCGAGCATCGGAGACCACAAGGATGAGACCTTGCGAAGGCGACATCGAGACCACAAGGATGAGACCTTGCGAAGGCGATACCGGAGACCACAAGGATGAGACCTGGATGAAGGCCGCAAATGACAGACCACCTCATATGTTAACAAGGGACGACGCGATCTGGAGTTTGAGGTGGGAGACAGAGTTTGGCTGAAGGTTGCACCGACTCGTGGGACCATCCGTTTTGGCAGGCGGGGCAAGTTAGCCCCAAGATATGTTGGTCCTTACGAGATTTCGGAGCGTATAGGCAGAGTCGCATACAGATTGGCCTTACCTCCGAGCATGTCTGCGGTACACAATGTTTTTCATGTCAGCATGCTAAAGAAGTGCATTCTGGAGGACAGTCAGACAATTCCAGTGGAGGAGATTGAGTTAGAGCCGGATCTATCCTACCGAGAGGTACCGATAGCTTTTCTGGCCAGGGATATTCGGAGGCTCCGCAACAAGTCGATTCCGATGATCAAGGTTCAGTGGTCACATCATTCTGATCGGGAAGCGACTTGGGAGACAGAGCAGGATCTGATGAATAGATATCCGAACGAGTACCGGATGTTGATACCACTCTTGGAGGACCAAGAGTCCTAGGGGGAGATTGTTAAACCCACCCCGACGTTTTGTAATTTTCCGGCGATTGTCGGCAGAAATTGTGAATTCTGTAAATTATCGGAACAATATTGGAATATGATAAATTATTGGAATTCAATGTTTGGGAGTGAATTTGAAGGTATTTATAAGTGTTTTACATGTTGGGTGACATTTTTCGACTTCCGGGAAGTTTTGCAGAAAATCGGTTTCGGGGGGCAAAACGGTCACCGACGGGAAAGATATTATTGGAGATAGGGCAGATTTTTTTAAGGCTTGGTCAAGGGTATGGCAACCCATACCCTTACACCATGCCACCCTTCACCATTCACCTTCTTCCACCATTTCTTCTTTTATTAAAATTAAACCAAAAATCCATAAAACTTCCATCCAAAACTGGCCCCCCTCTCTAAACTTCAGATATGTATTTCATTTGTATCATTTCAGCTCATTCATTTTCGGACCCAACTTTTAGCAAAAAGTAAAGAGAGAAGCTCTCCTTACTTCCCTTGCTGTCCAGGAAACATCTACCTCCTTCCCAGCCAATTATGCACTTCTGTGTTTCGAATTGGCTCTTGTGGTAGTTATAGAAACTCGTCTTTTGTGTCTTGGCTTCAACTTTCATGAAGTAACCAAGGTCCACAAACGTCAAGAAGACCCCCAAATCGGAGCTGGACGACAACGGGTCTGCTGTGATGTTTGTGCTGAAAACTCCAACTTGAAGTTTTGAGTCTTGGAGCTTCAACAAGCGATCTACCACTTCTTCCACCTTCCAAATCTGCTGTTTTCAAGGTGAGGTTGAGTGGTTATGGTTTGATCTCCTTGTGTTTGAAATAACCATAGTAAGGAACTCATCCATGTTCTTGTTTTCTTGGACAAGTTCAAGGAGTTTGGAGGTGATTTTCTTGTCAACAACAACACCATCAAATTGTTGGGTGAAGTTCAGCAAGGTGAGGAACCCTTGTTAAGTTTTATGAAAGTTTTGGTTGTTGGTTGGTGTTGATCTTCAAGTATGTTGATGCTTGATGCTTGATGAACATGTTTTGTTCTTGAAAGGTTGTCAGAAAACATGTTGTTGAAATTTGGTTGGTGAGGCCGAGTTATTAAACTAGTATTTGTGTGATTTTATGTTGAAGAAAGTTGGAATAAAAGCGTGTTTAAGTGTGTTTGACATGTTTTACAGTTGTGGGAAAAATTGGAAATTATTCAGAAAAGTTTTGATGAAGAACCGAATGTATTAGTTGCTGATTTTATGTTGTGGTGTTGTTAAAGTGTTGAAAGAAGGATTAAACCATGTTTTGGTGAAGAAAAGAATGATTAAAGTGGTAAAATTGAAAATTTGGAAAGTTTAGGGCCAAATTGGAAGTTGGGCCGAAAATTTGTGTGAAATTGATGAAAGTTGACTTTTCAGCAAAGTTGTCCAAATCGGGTAAAGTTGGCAACTTTGTGAAAGTTGGAGGACCGAAATGCAAAATATGGAAATTTTTGGGTAAAAGTGCAAACTTGGTTTAAATTGAAGTATTGTTGCTAAGAATTGTGAAAATAAGGTTTTCTACAAAATCTTGGATCAATATGACACTTTGTAGAATTTTGGGGCAAAATTGTCAGTTCTTAAAAAAGTTAAGGAATAAAGGTGTAATTATTTGAAAGTTAAAGAAAAGTAAACCATACTAAGTGTGAAGTTGGTTATTGAACACTTTTTGGAATATAGTGTCACTTTGTGAAGTTTGGGTACTTTTGCAAGTTCTGAGAAGTTGAGAGACTTAAGTGTAGTTAAGGATAAATTCTCAACATAAGAAACTTTAGTGAAATAACTAAAGTTAAGTTTGTGTTTCTGATTCTGACAGATTAAATCTGCGTTCCGGGGATACTGCGTTCAGGGGGCCACAGTAGATATCTGTTCTGTCAAGGTAAGGGGTTTAACTTCCTTAATACGCAAGGCGAGTGTATTAGGTTAGTTAAGGACTAGTACTCGGGTCGAGGGTTGGGCCCAGTGACTCCTGGGGCTAGTCACAAGGTACATATCGGGTTGTAGGGTTTTTATGTCTGGACTTTATACTATCGGGGGTCGACGACGGACCCGTTTTCTGTTGTGTGTCAGCTTTATGCCGCTTCTGTTCTGACAGTTAGGGGATGTACACCCCTCGCTGGTACCGTGCGTTCTGATCCCGATAATCGGCGTGAGCTTAACAAGCCGCCGTAGGGTGCTGTCTGGTGGTCGGGGACCACATGTATGGGATGTACCACCAGTCCGACGGGACTTCTGAGCATCATGACATTTGCATATCATATTCCTGCTTATACTTAGGACTGTATTATCTGCTAGATCATTGCACGCTAACCTTTTTATGCAGGGAAAACTGTTTTTAAACTTTTTCTCGTTATCATACCCGCCCCTTCGGGTTCTTTCGAGAACTCACCCCACATAATTAATATTTTCGGGATCCGGGCAAACGACTGCGGAGTAGATCTCCCGCGGTGTTCGTTCTGCATTCTGTTTATTCTGAGGTATATATCTGTTTTTGTCTGGGGGTTTTCTCGTTAGATCCCTTCTGTGACCTGTAATCTGGTTAATATGAAGTTATTTCTTCTGTTTATGTTGAGCAGCAACAGCTTTTTAGCGAGGTATAATTCCTCTTTGTGGCTCGGCTCTGTAGACGTAGAATTCATATTAGTTACATTAATATTTTTGGTATGTATATTATTCGTGGGGAGTCTCCGGCCCTACGAAGAGGATGGAACTCCTTCTGCCTATATTATTTGTATTCTGTATAAGTTTTCTGCGCGCGTGATATTCTGTAAAACCACTAACGTGTCTCGGGTGCAGGTTTAGGACTAGTAAGACGTCTTAAAATCTGCAAATACGTAATAACCTTAAAACTTGAAGGAAAATGTTTTAAGGGTTGGGTTCGGGTCCACAAAACCATTTTTTAAGAGAAATTCCGATTCACGCCCATCACCGACGAAACCGCAGAATAGCTTCCGTTAGGGCTTCCGGCGGCAGTGGGGTGACAGGCTACGATGCCACTTTTAGCTGGAGAAGCTGCATCCTGGGTTGAACTTGGATGCTTTGGATGCCTCAAAGACCAGCGATCCCGAGACGAGTGCCCTGCTTGACTGGGGCGAGCAAGGGAAAAAGATAGGTGCTGGGTGGCACGCTATGCTGGATTAGGAAGGGGTTTAGGTCATGTGTTTGACCTCCCCACAGTTAGACTAGCCCTTGAGCCGTTGTAATTTTTTACCTGTAAAGAATATACAGTTCTAACAGTATATGAACAAATCAGTTTACCTCGATCATCCATGTTTCCATTCATTCCTACGATAGCTTTGTAGGGGACGTTAGAAAATTGCTAGGCTAAGTCGTTTGTGTATCTATTGAGATTCGCTTCGCGGGGTCCCAAAGATTAGAGGGATTTCTTGTGGTTCGCGAGGGCGAAACCATCAAGGACCTCAATGTGAAGGCTGGTTTCCAGCATGGGGATCTGTTTGGGGTTCGCATTGCGTGGCCCCAAAGATCAGTTGAGGGATTTAGGTTTGCGTGGGCGAAACCATCAAAAACCTCTGCGAAGCTGTTTCAAGCTTGAGGATCTGTTGGGATTCACTTCATGGGGTCCGAAAGATCTGTTTCACAAGGTTCGCGTCGGCGATGCCCTTGGGTAGTGTACGCTTGTTCGCGTGTTTGGGGGAATTGACGAGGTCTGACGCCGTGACCTTAATAGGTTAGGCGTTTAGCCGTTCTGACCGGTCGGGTGCAGAAGGCGTTATGGCGATTGTCGATGAGATTACTCTGAAATAATGTTAAGACGTGGAGAAGCATTTCATTCATTTAAGCCATGGGGTTACCATGATTTACACGTAGTATGGACGGAGGTCGTCCGCATGGAAGTTGCGAGAGAGTGGTTTCCCATCTTTGTCCTGCAACTCATAGACGCCTGGCCGGACTTGCTTGTGGATGATGTATGGACCATCCCAGTTAGGTCGCAGGACTCTCTGTTTGGGGTCGCGAGCAGTGAGGATGGATTTGAGTAGTGCGAGGCCTCCTGGTGTGAGTGCCTTGGGCTTGACTTTAGCGTCATGTTGCAAGTTGAGACGCTGTTTGAGAGCGAGCAGGCGAAGGCGTGCCCCTTCGCGCAGTTCCTTGAGCAGGTCCAGTTTGCCGCAGAGTCCTCGAGTGTTGGCCTCATCATTGAAGTTGATCATCCTTATTTTTGGGAAGTCTGCCTCAATGGGGAGGAGTGCATCAACGCCATAGACCAAAGAGAATGGTGTCTCGCCTGTTGGCGTTCTTGTTGTTGTCCTATAATCCCATAGAACGCTTGGGAGCTCATCCACCCATCTCACCTTTGCGCCAGTCAGGCACTTCTTGAGTCCCTCTTTGATTGTGCGGTTGGTGACCTCAACTTGGCCGTTGGACTGGGGGTGTGCCACCAGGGCGTACAAAATGCAAATTTTGTTGTCTTCGGCCAATTGCTGCACGTTGTGGCTAGCGAACTGGCTCATGTTGTCTGTGATGATGGCGCGGGGGCTGCCATATCGACAGACAATATTTTTCCACATGAACTTGATGATTTTGGAGGATGTTATCTTCACCAAGGGTTCGACTTCAATCCACTTTGTGAAATAATCCATTGCGACAACACAGAACTAGTATTGTCCCGTCACCTTTGCCATTGGTCCGATAAGGTTGAGACACCAAAGGGCAAAGGGTACGGGGTTTGTGAGTGTTGGAGATTTCGTGGATGGAAGTCGTTGGATGCGCGAGTTGATCTGGAATTGATGGCACATTTTGACAAGTGAGGATGTGTCATTCTTCAGGGTAGGCCAGTAGTATCCCTGGCGGAGGGCTTTGTGTGCAAGTGCCTCCGCCGCAATGTGGGCACCACAGCTTCCCTGGTGGATGGTCTCCAATAGATTGAGTCCCTCCTTGGTGGTGAGGCAACGTTGGAGGGGTGAGGAGAATCCACGATGCCACAGCAGCCCGTTTATGAGGACGAATCTTGTCACTCAAGTGCGGGTGCGTGGATTTGTGGAGGTCCCGTTAAGTTGGGCGATGATGGGGATTCGCCAATCATCCGGATCTTCTGCTTGGAGTGAGCCATTGTCTACAGGTCCGTCGATGGACGGTCGAGCCAGAGTCTCCAATGTGTAGGGTGTCTTCCCTTTGGAGAGCATATCCGCAATGGTGTTCTCAGAACGAGGGATATGGATGAAGACTGCCTCTTCGAAGTTCGCTCGCAGGGCGTTGACAAGTTTGAGGTACTTGATCAGAGTAGCGTCTTTGCACTCTGAGCACCCCTGTACTTGGTGTATCACCAGTTGGGAATAGCTGTGAATGTGCAGTCGGCGAATACCCACTTTGATGGCTAACTTGAGGCCCGCGATGAGGGCTTCATATTCTGCAACATTATTAGTCACAGGGAATTGAAAGGATACACGGAGAGTGCTTTCCATACCTAGGGGTCCACGCAAGTAGACGCCTCCTGCTGGCGATGCTGCTTTAGATGCGCCGTCAACGTACATTTCCCATTCTGGTGGTGGAGGCTCAGGCGCCGGTACTTGTTCCTGAGGCGTGCAACACTCAGGTACTGAGAATTCTGCTAGGAAATCTGTGAGGGCCTGACCTTTTATTGCTTTACGGGGTTCATAGTTGATGTCGTACCCGCTCAGTTCGATGCACCATTTTGCAAGGCGACCTGAGTGCTCCTGTCTTTGAAGGATCTCCTTGATTGGGAGGTCCGTTCGCACGGTGATTGTGTGTCCTTAGAAGTAGGGCTTGAGCTTCCTTGATGCATAGACTAATGACAAGATAGCTTTTTGTAAAGGAGAATACCTTGTCTCTGCTGATTGTAAGGTGTGGCTGGTGTAGTAGACCGACCACTGCTTGTCACCTTCCTCCTTGATGAGAACTGACGCCACACTGTTACTCGTTGTGGAGAGATACATGACAAGGTCATCGCCAGGCCTAGGGCACTTGACGGTGGGCAGATCCTGCAGGTGTTTCTTGATGGTGTCGTATGCCGCCTGGCAGTCCTCTGTCCACTTGCAAGCTTTCTTCTTCCGGATTTGGTTGAAGAAAGGCTTGCAACGGTCGATGAGCTTTGATATAAATCGCCCCAGGGCGACTAACCTTCCTGTTAGTTGCTGGAAGTCTTTTAGGCCTCTTGGGATGCGAAGGCTAGCGATGGCCTCTATCTTTTTGGGATTGGCGCGAATCCCTCCTCTTGAGACTTGGTAACCAAGAAATTTCCATTCACCAACGCCAAAGATGCACTTCTTTAGGTTCAGGCGCATGTTGTTTGCGCGGAAGTTGGCGAAGGTCTCTTCTAGGTCCTCCAGGTGTTTGGTGGTGACTTTGCTCTTCACCACTATGTCGTCAACATATGCCTCAAGATTTCTCACAATTTGATCTGCGAACACCCTGTTCACCAACCTTTGGAAAGTCGCCCCTGCATTCCTCAAGCCAAAAGGCATGCGAATGTAGTGGTAGACCGCTTCGCCGGTTGTGAAGGCAGTCTTCATGGCATCTTCAGGATCCATGAAGATTTGATGGTAGCCACTGTACGCATCAAGGAAAGAAAGTACTGGGTATCGCACAGTTGAGTCCACCAGTTGATCTATGGGAGGTAAGGGGTATGGATCTCTAGGGCAGGCCCTGTTGACCCCTTTGTAAACCACACACAAGCGCCATTCTCCATTTTCCTTGTCAGCAAGAACAATGTTAGCAACCCACTCAGAGTAGTGAATTTCCTTAATTACATTAGCTTCAAGCAACTTCTGCACCTCAGTGCGTACAAACTCTTTTCGGTCTGGGGCCATGCCCCTTGTTTTCTGCCTAACTTGCTTAAAGCCAGGGAGTACATTGAGTTTGTGGGAGATAATAGAAGGATCTATGCCTGGGAGGTCAGCTGGGCTCCATGCGAAGACGTCAATGTTGGCCTGGAGGAGGTGAATGAGGGCTTCCTTATCTTTCTCTGGGAGGTCCTTCCCAATGCGGAACTTCTTCCCTGGAGATACCTCAACCTCCTCAAAGTCACCAGATAGGTCTGGGGCCACTTCGCTCTCTGGCACAGGCTCCTCAGCTGGTTTCTTCCACTTTGGCTCCATGCATTGAGGCAGCTGAGAGGGGCCAACGAGCGCGTTCACATAGTTGCCCCGCGCCACATTCTGGTTGACGTAGACGTAGGCATCTCCAGCAGAGGTGTGGAACACCAGTGTTAGGGTGCGCACGTCACAACGAATGTGGAACTCGGTTTGTGTGGCGCGCCCAACAATGGCATTATAGGGCAAAGGGAGGACGAGGACAATGAAGTCCACGAAGCTGGAGTGGCAGACCTGTCTGTTATCCTTTGTGGCACTAACCATCATGAACGGGAGTGTGATGGCCCCCAAGGTTGGGATCTCTTCCCTTCCGATTCCAAAGGTTGCCCCTTTCGCCGGCTTGATTTGGGACAGGGGTACCTTCGCCTCAACAAGTGTGTGCTTGTAAATGACGTTGGCATTAGCCCCTGTATCCATGTAGATTCGGCCAATGTCCCACCCGGCGATGCGAGCTGTGATGAGGAGTGGGTCTGAGTGTGGGATCGCCACAGAAGTCCCATCGCGGCGGTGGATGAGATGGTTGGCTGTGTGGTCCAGCTGATAGATCTGCCTCATGTAACGACGCCTTGAGAATTGTGCATTATCGGTATATATTTGCCCTCATTTCACGTGCTTTATCGATAATTATGCTAGTACTTAGTCTGGGTGCAAGAATTTTTGCAGGTATTCGGTGTCGGATGTCAAAAGGGATGAATTCTGTGTAAAAAGGGCTATTAAGAGAAAGCTGAGGACCAAATTGCAAAATCTGGAAACGTTTAAGGAAGAGTGAAGAAAATGGTCCAGTCGAAGCTCCAGGCGACCCAACACCTCAGTCTAGGCGATTACCCGGACCTGGAGATATTCCACGGAAAATCCTGGAGCCGGGCAGAGGTCAGGCGACCCCCGTCCAAAAGTCAGGCGGTCGCCTGACATCATTTCGAGGAGGTTCAGATGCCCAAGCGACCAGCCAAGCGACCCGATCCACAAGCCAGGCGGTCGCCTAGCCAGGAGGTCGCCTAGCCAGGAGGAGGTCTAGGCAACCCCATTCCTTGGGTCAGGCGGTCGCCTGACGCACTTTTCAAACACGACCCACTCTTCTTTTCTCCCGAAAATGAAGCTTTAAAGGATGTTTTTTCACATCTCTTCACACACTCTTCACTTTTAGACTTCCTCTTGAACCCATCTAGGGTTCTTGAGCTCTGTTTTCTCCTCCATCTTTATTTTCTATGAATTTGGGAATTTTTATGAAGGATTGAAGATTTGATTTCTACTCTTTAGCTTGTTCCTTTCTCTTCATCTCTTACTTTCATTTTTGTTCATTATTGTGAATAGGTTGAGTTTTGATTAGATTACCATCCCTAGGGTTGGTTAGCATGTTGTTGTGTTGCTAGATGAATTATAGTTGTTTGGTTGTTGATTATGCATGATTAGTAGCATTTTCTTGGGCTTAAGGAAGGTAGAGGTAGAGTAAAAGGCCAACTACTCTACCATGCCTACCAAGTGTTCGATGAAATGCATGAGAGAGCATTCTTTTGAATTGACCAAAAGAAAATTGGTTAGATACTCTAGGATTATTTGAGAAGATAATCTAGCGTATTAGGAGACATCAATTGGCTAAACTTAATGCCTTCAAAGTTGATGCAAGTGAAGAGAGTCTACTTGGTCTTCTATGGAGAGGATGGTTCTAATTTAGGAGGTTAGAACTTGTTAATTATCCAACTCCTCTAACTTGTCATATATCACAACCAAACACTCCATCTAGTAACCTCAACTCTAATCAACCCTAAGGAACATTTATCTTTCATAGTTGTTTGTTGCATTGCATCGTAGTTTTATTTGCATTAGTGATAGAAGTAAACTTAGTTAATTTAGTATCATCTATCTTATCACTTATCTAAATCCAACAACACCAAAAATATTGCATTTAACTAAACTTCATAAATTGCACTACAATCTCTTGGGTTCGATCCCACTCACCCTACTACAATTACACACCTTGCACTTGAGGTTGAATGGGTTTTATTACTTGATATTGTACTTAATTTATACACATGTAAAACACCCGTCACGCCTTGCAGCTGCGCCCTCGCACTGAGTGATCACATTGATATGACCGCTGGCGGGTGGGATCTGATCAGCTCCCCCAGGGGCTCTGTTCTGCCTGTGGTGATCCCGACCGCGATCCTCCCGATTGCCTTCGCGCTTGTACCCCCTGGGGGAACCCCTTCGCGGGGAGGGGTTGCGGACAAGTAAATTGGTGAGTTTTCCTTCAGCTATCATTTCCGCCAGCATGCGCTTGAGTTCAACGCATTCCTCATTGTCGTGGCCCTTGTCGCGATGGTAACGGTAGTACTTGTTGTTTGGCCTCGCAACGCCCTTGGGAAGTGGGCGAGGCCATTTGGTGTGGCCATTTTTTGTCCTGTGGAGGTGGTTGTCTCCGCTGTCCCTGGCCCCAGGAATCTGGCATGCACGAGGGTTGCCCCCTCGCGTCAGTTATTGAGGTCTTGAGGTCGGGCCTGGTGACCTCCTCAGTGTGCATGAATCTAGTTGCCTTGTCTAGGAACTGCTCCATGTTGCGAGGAGGGTTGGTGTGCACGTCGATGAAGAACAGGGAATCCCACTGGAGACCCTGTATGGCCGTTAGGAGACGAGTCTGCTCACCCGGAGTTTGGAACTGGATGGATTCTCCTTGGAAGCGTTGGATGTAGTCCCTCGGGGACTCATCCTTCCTCTGTCGCACCTTAAGCAGGTGCCCTGTAGTTTTTGGCGGAGGCTTGGAGACGACAAAGTGGTTAGAGAAAACACGGGAGAGTTCCTCAAAGGAGTCGAATTGCTAATCGCGGAGGGTGGTGTACCAATTTGTGGCGGCTCTAGTGAGAGTAGAGCTGAAAGCCCTACAAGGGGTGCTGTCATCAGCTCTAGTGATCGCCATCGCAGAGATGTAGCGCTGGAGGTGGATGTCGAGGTCTGAGAGACCGTCGTAGGAGTCCAGCTTGGGCTGGCAAATTTGCTCCGGTAGTGGTGCTTCCAGGATTCTCTTTCTGAAAGGCTGGGTCCAGAGGTGGTCTAGTCCCAGGCTGGTGGAGTAGGGAGTGTTTGCCCTTGCCTCCCTTTTCTCTATTTGCTCCAGGCGCCTGGCGATGGCGGCGAGTGCGGCAGAGTGAGCCGGATCAGGATGGGCTTCCTGCTGTGGCGGAGGAAGAGGAGGTTCTTGATGATTCTGTTGGAATTCTTAGCGCACCAAGTACTTTTGAGGTGCTGTTTGAGCTCATCTCAAATGGAGAAGTGAGTTTCAGCTCAAAGTGAGCTGAAATGAGTTCTATGGAATTCAACTATGTGAATTGTGGCTATCAAGAGATTTCGTCCATGAGAGCCTAAATTGGCGAAGAGGCACCTCAAGGGAGGCACCCCTTCGCCTAAATGAGGAGTTACTTAGCATTTGGACAAGGGGGGAGTAACCACTCCTTAGACCGAAAGTATGTGTACTTTCGGACATAAGGAGTTGTGACTCTTCCTAGTAACTTCCTACATCATCTATAAATAGATGATTTGGCCACAACACAAGATAACACTTAAGAATCCGAAACTTCTCTCTTCTCTTTGTTCTTGGCCGAAATATCAAGGCTTCCTAGAGCATTTCGGGTGGAACATTTTTTGTGTCTATCTAACACAAAACAACCTCATTGCATCACATGCAATCCACCCTCATCAAGGAATTCGAAGGCCTGAAGATTCAACCGGAAGTGTTGGAGCAAGCGTTTGGAGCAAGGACAAAGATCCTTACGCTGTTATCTCAAGGGTGCAAGGTATTTCTCCTATCTATACTCGTTCCTCCTCCTTCTCCTCTTTCTTCTTTGTGAAAGTGGAGAGGCATGATTATGGAAAATACATCATGCTATGAATCTCTAAATCTACAACTGGTATCAGAGCCTGTGTTTTTTGAATGTATATGCATGTTCACATGTACTTATATGCATGTTCGCATGAACTCGTATGAATGTTGAGTGCTAATATGCATTTCGGATTGACTGAACGTTGCATGTATTTTCGGCCTTAAGCATGCAGTTGATATGATCGTTTATGAAAAGTATGAACCGTATGCATGCTTGTATGTTTGAAAATGATTAAAATCATGAAATTACATATATATATATATATATATATATATATATATGAATTCGTCAGATAGTAGTATATTGTACGAGAACCTTGTATGACGCCTCGTGGTCCTTTGACAAGCGTTCGCGGTGTCGAGCATCTCCCGATAGGCTTTGTCAAGTTTCGCCTGAAAGACGTTCACCAGTGTCAAGGCTTCCCGTGACAGGTGTTCGCCAGTGTCCAGGCATTCACGGCATGAGGGGTTCGCCAGTGTCAAGGCATCGCCTGACAGGCGTTCGCCAGTCATGTTCGCGCGGATTGGTTCGCCAGTCCCCATTCCGCGAAGGCTAGGGGTTCGCAAGCTGTGTTCTGTGAAGGCAGGATTCGTGCTCGCGAGGGGCAAGGTTCGCATGTGCGATAGCATGTGTTCCGCGATAGGCATGTGTTCGCCTGAGTTTCGGGGTTATTCGAAGGGGTTATTCGAAGGGTTATAAATTGAATATGTGAATCATTGTATGCTTATGTATGTGCTCATGAGTATGATTTAATGAAAGCATGTATGTTGCTTCTTTGTGATTCACATGTATATCTATATGAATGTTAGAACATGATATAATTGTGATTATGGAATGAAATGCACAAGATAAGTTCTTGGTGAATTCTTCACTTGAATTATTGACTTTACCCGGAAATAGTCTTAATTAGATGGTAATTCTGTCTAGGAAGGAACTTAAGCGGTACCATTGTGTCCCTCCTTCCTGGGAATTATCACTATGGTGACTTGAGGGATGAGAGACTTAATTCAAGGAGGAATAAACCAAGATGTGTTCTTGGTGTATTTTCTACATGTTCTTACTAGTATGCATAAGTTGCATGTATGTGACATTGTACCTTGACTTAGACTAAGAACCTCAACCCTAAGATGGTCTTAATATTGGTGATTTGTTCACCACTATGATGGACTTGAGGGAAATGAGACTTGGTTTAAGGAGGATATGTTATTTCTAAAAGCTAAAGTTTCTAGGGACCCTGTCAAGTTGATTACAATTCTGTCTAAGGAGGTAGGTTTTAAGCGGGACCAATGTGACCCCTCCACCTTTCCTGGGAATTGTATCAAGGAGACTTATGGGTGATGAGACTAAAGTTTTGGAGAAATATCATATGTGATGTTACATAAGTTATTCATGTATGTGTACATGAAACCTTAAAGTAAGATAGTTGAACCTTCTTGGAGGCTCAATTAGAACATGTATGTGAAACTATGGAAACATGTTTGTGTGTTTCTAATTGGATGCTATATGCACTCCTTTTGCCATATATGAACATGTTTGAAGTAGTTGCATGTATTTGTTGCTTGTTTGAGTCTTGTTGTGATTGATTGAACTTTAATACATGTGATTTGCATCATGTAGATGGCATGTAAGAATATTGTTGCTGAACTGAACAAGGACCTCAAATTGGATGGTGACAACTATCCGATTTGGCAGCAAAAGGTCAAGTTCATTCTTACTGAGCAGGACACACTTGAGGTTTTATCTGATGGAGGTCAGGTTGCCCAACCGGAAGAAGGGAAAGACCGGACAGCCTATGTGGCTTATCTGAAAAAGAACCATCTTTGCCGAGTGACCCTTCTTTCGACAATGGTGGATGAGATCATGGTTGAGTTCTCAACCCTTGACAGTGCCAAAGAAATTTGGGACACTGTCAAGACCAAATATGGTGATGTTTCTGTCGAGAAACAAAGATCAATGATTCTGAGGTTTGAGAACTATCAGAAACGAGCTGATCACACCATGAGTTCTCACCTTCGAGAGATGTCTGAATGGACCCATGACTCGATCTAGGTCAAAGAAGGTGCAAGAGAAACTCCAAGCGTTTATGAGGATCATGGCACAAACCGAGGAGCGGAATGAAGATCAAGATCAAGACCTCAAGCTCCAATACATGGGAATCCAAGTGGAGAAGACCCCAAACCTTTTGGGAAGCATCACCTACACTTCCCTTGAAGCCGAGGAGAGTGCCACGCGCTTCACGCGCCTCCTCTCTCCATCCACGCGCTCCACACACCTCCCCCAAGCTGCGGGAGATGCCCTGCCACCCCTGGAATGCTACACCACGTTCCCAAGCCTTGGAGAAGCCGGAAGGTAGCTTGAACGCGCCACCACGACTAGCCACGCGCTCCCACGCGCCCTTCCTTCCAAGCGCGTGTGCAACACGCCCCAACATGGGCAAATCGGACATTTCACCTTTTCCATCAGATTTCAGCTTATTTGACTTGTATTTGAATTATATTTGTGTTATTTGGAAAATGGGAGGGAAAGTGGATTAGTGGAGGTTCTTAACCACTAGTTTGAAGTAATGGTTGGTCCTTACCTTCCATTACCAAAAATGGTGGAATCCTTCCACTCTCCTTCACCATTTTAGGTAGTGTCATAATGCCTTTTACTTTATGCATGAAAATGGTAGGAAGACTTAAGGGGTTGTTACCAAAAGTGTTAGCCAACACTTTGGGTAATAACCTCCACTACCACCATTTCATGTATTTAGGTAGCAACTCACCATTTCAGCACTTAGAACTCATATCAGCCGAATTGTAGTCTCCATTTTGAGAGCATATTGGCTTTGGTTTCTCACTTCTTCAATCCATTCCCTTGTTCCATAATTTTGGTTCAAGAATTATATCTAGTATTGCTTAATCAAGTAGTTAAGAGGTGCTAGATCCATCTTCTTCCCTTGGCATCTAAAGTATTGTTCAACCTTGTAGTTGAAAGGTGCTTTTGTTGGCCGAAATTATCATCTTGTTCTTGTTCATCTTCCAAGCTGGATCCTTGCAAATATTGATCATTATCCATGATCACACCAAGTGGTATCAGAGCTTTGTTGCTTGGTTGATATTTATGTTGTAAGTTTCCTCAAAGAAACCTTTTGTTTTGATTTGCAAACTTTGAAGAAACTACTTTCTTCCTTTCTCAAAGAGTGACCAAAAGTTCATGGTCATTTCTTGCAAAGTGAAAGTGCAAAGGTTGCCATTCCTCACAAAGTGAGAGTGCAAAAAGTTGTTATATGATGCTATGATGTTGTGAAATGAAAAAGTTGTTGCTATTGAAAAAGGATCAAGAAAAGTGCAACTTTTGAAGAGAGAGAAAAGTTGTGTTCATCAAGTGTTCTTGCAAGTTCATCAAGTTCATCTTGTGTTCATACAAAGTTCATCACAAAAAGTACATTTGATCCAAAAGTTCTAAACATCTTGCATCAAAAGGTGTTTGTTGTTTGCAAAAGACCTTTCTTATACCACACCTTATTTCTTTCAACCCCCATCTACCTTTAAACTTTTCAAAACCTAGTTCCAAGTAACTAGTGCTCTCTTTTTCTACTTGTTTTTGGTTTTACTAGTTTATTCTTGTGTCCATTGTTGTGTCTTCCTTGAACAAGGTTGAAAGAGGTTATGGACTTGAGAGGTTGAAGCCAATCAAGAGTGATACACCATTGAGAATCCTCCTTGAGTGAAACACAAAAGAGAATACAAACACAAAGAGAGGGTTTATACTGTTAACAATAATTTTGACCATTCGTGACATAAGTAAAACAGTTTTGTGTCGAAAACAATAATTTGTGCAAAAGTGGGGACTTTATTGAATGAATTTAGATTGAAGGATGGGTTTGACCAATTTTTACTTGATCCTCATGTTGCAAAACTCTTTTGTGCGGCAAATTTGGAGGAGATTGAGTTGTAAACTCATCACAAAACTCATGAGGATTAAGCCAAAAAGTTCAACTTGATCTAAAATTGTGGATGCTTTTAACTTAAAAAAGAGGCTCTTTTGTTGGAAGAGAGGAGGGTGGTCGCAAGAAATTCAAAAAAAAAGAAACAAAAAAGGTTCTCCTCCGTCTCTCTACCGAGCATGCCTCCACCATCGTCAACCCTTGGAAATCCATCTTCATCCGTCGAGACCTTTGGAAACCGAGCCACCGAGGCCGCCTTGGGTCACTACGCCGCCTGGACTAGCCCGACCCTCTTTCAAGAAGCTGCCACGAGCCACCGTGCACTCTTCCAACAACGCAAACATGGGCAAAATTCCAGTGATCCACTCCCACCGAGCCTCCACCCTCCGCCAATCGCATCCTCGGTGGTAACCTGCTCCCACCGTTGAAGCCTCTGTGCCGCAGCCCAACCTCAAAGTGTTGCCGTCAGCTCTGAATTGCAGCAGTTAGAGGCGGACTCGATTCGCGAACTCCCTCCTTCCAGCCGCACCGAGGCCGCCGCACGCTTCTCTGCTCGCTTCTCCGATCTCCAGCGAGCCCTTCCGGCCTGGACCACCGCATCCCGCCATCGTTTTCGTGAAACCGACCCCCTGGCCGCCGGACCTGCGCTCGCCGAAACTCGCGAACGGGAGGGCGACGTGGCCTCTTCTCCTTCCATGAAAACCCGGTAGAACTCCCCCTTGATCCTTGCTTCCTTATATTTTTGTCAACTAAGTCACTAACTCCCTTTTTTTTCGCTTTTCAGGTTTAACAGGTTTTAAGTTTGATTTTGTTACAAATGGGTCACTGACAGCATTGTGTTTCTTTGATTATTTGTTTCTCATGAGTTTATTTGGTTCCATAATTGTTACTTTGATTAATTTTATGTCAATTAACATGCTTTTTACATAGTTCTGATCATTATAAAAAATGAAAATACACAAATCAATTATCATCACTTGTTTATTTATTTTTTTTCTCTCATTGTGATTATTGTATTAGTTTGTGTTTCCCACCAACATCATTGAACTAATTCTAGAATTTTCTTTTTTATTCTTTCAGAGTTTGACTCGGGTTTTTTGAACCCATCAGAAAAGCAACAAAAAAATACCAAAGTGATTGAGGCAAGTAGACCGTCCACAACTTCCGTGCAACTCGATCGCCACTTCAATCACCCGATCGAGGCAAGTAGATCGTCCTCAACCACCAAAGAACTCGACCGCTGCCACACCGACTCGACAGGTACGCATTCTAACCCCAAGTTCTCTCGGTCCAACGAGAGCGAACTACGTGGGCTTTGATCCCGATTCAAACGGGTACGTAGGCAGTTTGGAAGCCCATAATCCAGACCCAAGTCCAATTAACTAAAATTAACCCATTGTTTGAAAATAAAAAATTAATCATTTTGCATTATTTAATTTATGGGAATCGGCTTTTATTTTGTTTTAAGAATTATTTTCAGACAAATTGGGTGCCTAACACCTTCCCAATTTGTACCTAATCCCCGGACTTAAAAATCTCTGGTTTTCGCAGAATTGCCTTTTCTAAATTTTGGAGTAAAAAATTGGGTTTTTACTTAATTTCCCATTTTCTAAAAAATAAAGGTGGCGACTCCCTCGTTTTTCCCAAAATTGGCGGAAAAACCCCCGACGAGCGGCCCTCCTGCTCACATATACCACTAACTTCATATTTTCAATTGCAAAAGAAAGAAGTCTTTGTTGTAGGTATGTCAACCGATTCATCTTCATCACCTCCCCCCTCCTCCTAAGTCGAAGTTAGAAGAAACTCTTGCCACTCTTGTGCAAGAGCTTAAGGAGATCAAGGTTCAAATAGTCACCACTAATGACAAGGTGACAAGGCTTGAGATTGCACAAGGCAAGCTACCAAAGAGCTCCCATGCTCAAGGCATAACCGAAGCCACAAGGAGGGAACCGCCCCAAAAGACTCCCCAAAATGCTCCTAGCATTCGGCCTCTTGTTCCACCAAGGAGGGGCCGAATGGTTGAGGAGGTTCCGGAGAGTAGTGATGAAGAACTCCATGAAGCACCACCTCCTTTCCGAAACCCTAGAAGGCGGATCTTTCAAGATATGGTGCAAGCCAAAGCCTATCTTGAAAGAGACTTGGATGAAGAAGAAGATTATGAAAGGAGCCACTTCCACCGAGGGTTTAACCGAAACCTAGGAGAGAGAGTCCAAGTTCAAGATCAACAAGCTCTCAACAATGTGAAGCTTCAAGTTCCACCTTTCTATGGTTCAAGTGATCCGGAGGAGTTCCTTACTTGGATGAACAAAACCGAAAGAGTCTTTGATGTCATGGGGTACAATGATGCTACCAAACTCAAACTAGCTATCATTGAACTTCATGACTATGCCATCATTTGGTGGGAGCAAGAGCACCAAGCAAGAGCTAGAAACCGCCAAGCTCCCATTGCCACTTGGGAGGAGCTCAAGCACGCCATGAGAGCTCGGTTCATCCCATGCTACTAGGAGAGAGAATGTGCTCAAACTCACCCAAGGCAACCGAAGTGTTGAAGACTACCAAAAGGAGCTTGAAAGTGCCTTGATGAGAGCTAATGTCAAGGAGAACCAAGAGGCAAAGATGGCTCGGTTTTTGTATGGTTTGAGAGATGACATCTCTCGTGTGGTGGAGCTTTGTGACTATGGGAGTTATCAAGAGTTAGTGCACAAAGCCATAAGAGTTGAGAAGCAACTAAAGAGGGGAAGTTCCTACACTTCCTACCAATCTTCCAACCAAAACTCATGGAGTAAGTCCACTACCACCAACAAGCCTTCCACCTCCAAACCCTACCAAACCGCCACCTCCAAGCCTCCTTACCACTCCCACACACAACCGAAACCACCATCTCACCCCACTCCCCATTCCAACCCACAACCGAAACATACTTACCCCTCCAAGACCACAAACCCACCACCTCAAGCAAGAACCGTTGAATGTTTCAAGTGTCTTGGCAAGGGACACTATGCAAGAGAATGTCCCAACAAGAAGGTTATGGTGATTAGACCAAATGGTGACATCTCAAGTGAAGATGAGGAGGAAGTTCCACATGAACTTCCTAATGAAGAAACCGAGGAAGAGGAGGGAGAGTTGCCTCTTGAGGGGCACATCTTGGTCACCAAGAGAGTTCTCCAAAGCTCTCCCAAGCTAACCGAAACTACACAAAGGGAGAACCTCTTCCAAACAAGAGCTTTGGTGAATGGTGCACTATGTAGTCTCATTGTTGACAGTGGGAGTTGTGTGAATACCGCAAGCGAGGACATGGTCCAAGAGTTGCATCTTCCCACAAAGATGCATCCGAAACCCTACCAACTCCAATGGGTGGATGATAGGTCCTTTGTCAAAGTGCTGAAATAAGTTGAAGTGCCAATCCGAATTGGCAAGTATGAAGACACCATCACTTGTGATGTTGTGAGGATGCAAGCCACTCACATCTTACTTGGGAGGCCATGGGAATATGACAAGGATGCCATTCATCATGGAAATGCCAACAAGTACATCATCATCTCCCACTCACAAAACCAAGACCAAACCTAACAAACCCTACTCCTTGAGAGAAAAGAAGGAGTGTGCCACTTCAAGAGAGCACACCCCACTTGGCCAAGAGAGAGATTTCAAGCTTTACAAGATGGTTCCAAATCCATCTTCTCTTTCTTTGGATTGGCTTGAAGGCATATGAGGAAGGACCCTTGCGGCCGATTGACTTGAGCAAAAGGAGGTACACTACCCAAGCAATCGCGCCTCGCGTTGCATCGAATCATACGAGGCCTTTGGAGAGGTCTCATCCTTGTGGTCTCCAGACGCCTTCGCAAGGTCTCATCCTTGTGGTCTCCAGACGCCTTCGCAAGGTCTCATCCTTGTGGTCTCCAAGACGCTCGCGCGAGGTCTCGCCCTCGCGGGCCCCAAGTCTCGCATGGGCGATGTCTCACACTCACCTTTGCGTCTCTGGGGCCTTCGCGGGCTACCCTCACAGTCTCAGGTCTCGCCTTGGTGATCTCACTCGCCTCCATGGGTCTTACTCCCGCCTCCCGCCTATACTGGCCCCGCCTGCATAAGGCCACAGTACCTGTGTTCGTGCAACCTCACCCCTTATTTGGCTATATTCTATTTGGGCCTTCGCCCCTATGGGCCTTCGCCCGCCGCTTGCTCCACTTGGAAATAGACCACTTGGTCGCCTGACATCAACCGGCCAATAAGGAGGGCAGCACGAGCCTGGGAGATCTTCACCAGATTTATACGCCAGACATTCTCTGACAAGTGAATCACCTAAGGCGGTTTGCTGAGATCTTCATCATCACAACCGCCTTATCTCCAATCAGTCTGACACAGACTTATCTCAACAGCCTATCTAAAGGGCTTCAACTGGGGGAGGCTCTTCTCCCGGCATCACTCTATAAATAGGGTGATGTCCACCCTAAATCGGGTAAGCTACTACACGCCCCCACTCCCCTCTTGCTACTTCGAGTATTCTTCCTATCTTTTACAGATTACTCTGAACAGCAAGCTTGGAGTCTCAAGAACATCATCTTCTCCACCACATCAACTGAGAGTCCGGGCCTTCTTTAGGAACGAGACTATCAGTTTGGCGCCGTCTGTGGGAACGAAAGTTCTTACTATAAACCCATATTACAAACCACAAGCAATAAGTCATGCCAACCACCCGGAGTGCCAACAGGAACAGTCGTCAAGGGAGGAGGAATCCTCCCGGAACAAATACGAACAATGATCCACCATCAGAGCCATCCCCGAACCACGTTCCCCCACAACGGGGAGAACTCTCTATTCACTCAACGGAGGAGAGCTCCTCCCGCGTTAACCGTAACATGCCTCAGGAGCATAACACTCCACCTCCAAACACCCCTCCAACGGGCTTGGATCCGGCCGTCCTACAAACGATCACTGAGGCGGTTGCTTTCAACTTACGTGAAACTCTCGCCACCACTCTTCGGGGCGTTCTGGATAGCGTTGGAACGCTGCGAACTAATCAGCCTGAACGCCCAGCTACTCCTCCTCAGCAAGTAAGTAACCCTGATCCTTCTTCGTCATTACTTATCGCGCTTACTAGACGATTAGAGGAAGTGGAAAAAAGAGATGAAAGGGCCAGTGTACATAATATCTCCAGGATGGGTCTTGACCACCTCTGTACCCAACATTTTACTCAGAGGGTTTTAGTAAACCCTCTTCCGGACTGGGCCACAGCCTAAGCTGGATGCTTATGATGGCCTGTCGACTCGATATTCATCTCCAGCGTTACATGCCTCCGCAATGGCAATAGCAAGGGCGGACGACAACACGCTCTGTAGAGCTTTCAGTTCCACACTTACTGGGGCCGCTGCCAACTGGTATACCACTCTTCGGGACAAACGGTTTGATTCCTTCGAGGAGTTATCCCGCAACTTCTCCAACCATTTTGTGGTATCCAAACCACCTCCTAAAACGGCGGGACACCTTCTTAAGATACGGCAGAAAAAGGATGAACCCCTCAGAGAATATATTCAACGCCTGTGCCGAGTCTATCCAGTCCCTAATCTGGGAGAAGAAGCTCGCCTGCTTGCAGCTATCCAAGGCCTCCGCTGGGAGTCCCTTTTCTTTGTGGATGTCCACACTAACCCGCCCACCAATATGGAACAATTCTTAAGTACAGCGTCGCGGTTCATGAATACGGAAGAGGTCACTCGACCACTCGCCAGAGCCGCCACGGCGGACGCCAAGGGACAACCCTCGCGACCGGACCCTAGGTCTCAAAGGCAGTACCCCACGCCCCCCAGTAGGGAGAGGGCATACATTTCTCTTCCCCCGCTGAGGGAATCTCGTACCAACATCCTCCATGCCTTGGAACAAAAGAGGGCGGTCCCCACTTGGCCCCGCCCCCTCTCCCAGGAAATAACAAGGCAAAGCAACAAGTTTTGCCGCTACCACCGTGACAAAGGTCACGACACTGAGGACTGTTTTGAGCTCAAGCGTATGATTGGAGAAATGCTGGCTCAAGGCAAGCTCTGGGGAGTACTTGCTCCAAACCGAGGAGGGCCGTAGAAGAGAAGGTGACCGTGAAGGGCGCCGGCCAGAGGACCGCCGGCGGGGCGCTCCCAACAAAACCCAGTGTCGGGAGAATTGGTTCAGTCCCCGGCAAGGGGACATATCGGCGTAATCACACAGTGTGAAGGCGCTTCGGCAAGACGCCGTCATATGAGGCAGATCTACCAGATAGACCACTCCTCTACTCAGTTTTTGCATCGCAGCGATGGCACCTCTGTGGCAATACCGCACGCTGACCCCTTGGTTATCACTGCCCGTATTGCGGGATGGGACGTCGATAGAATCTACATGGATACGGGGGCGAATGCCAACGTAATCTACAAGCACACTTTGGTTGAGGCAAAGGTGCCTTTGTCACAAATTCAGCCCGCGAAGGGCGCCACCTTTGGAATAGGACGGGATGAAATCCCAACCTTGGGGTCGATCACCCTGCCCTACATGATGATGGGAACCACCAAGGAGAAAAAGCAGGTATGTCATTCGAGCTATGTGGACTTTATTGTCCTGGATCTCCCTACGCCATATAACGCCATCATCGGGCGACATACTCAAACTGAGTTCCATGTCCGCTGTGATGTGCGAACCCTGACTGTAGTTTTTCACACTGCGGCTGGGGATGCCTATATCTTTGTCAACCAGAATGTGGCCAGAGGCAATTATGTCTCCGCCCTCGCCGGGCCCCCGCAGCTTCCCCGGCCATCCGAGCCTAAGAGGAAGGCAGAAGTTCCGGGTGGGAAAGGACCTCGAGGAAAAAGATCAGCAGGCGCTCATCCATCTCCTCCATGCCAACAGTGATGTCTTCGCATGGAGCCCTGAGGACCTACCAGGAGTTGATCCTGCTGTTATTTCTCACAAGTTAAGTGTACTCCCCGGCTTTAGCCCGGTTAGACAGAAAACAAGGGGCATGGCCCTTGACCGTAAGGACTTTGTACGCACTGAAGTGCAGAAATTGCTTAAGGCAAATATAATCAAGGAAGTTCACTACTCTGAATGGGTTGCGAATATTGTCCTCGCCGATAAAGAGGGCGGTCAGTGGCGACTTTGCGTGGACTACAAGGGGGTTAATA
Source organism: Stellera chamaejasme (assembly GCA_024586325.1). Lineage (NCBI taxonomy): Eukaryota > Viridiplantae > Streptophyta > Magnoliopsida > Malvales > Thymelaeaceae > Stellera > Stellera chamaejasme. The sequence goes on along the minus strand of CM044981.1, from coordinate 48,534,974 downwards.
GGGCCTGCCCAAGGGACCCCTATCCTTTACCATCCATTGACCAACTGGTTGACTCAACCGCTCATCACTCGGTTTTTTCTTTTCTCGATGCTTATAGCGGGTACCACCAAGTCTTTATGGACCCAGAGGACGCGGTAAAACCGCCTTTACTATCGGCGAGGCCGTATATCATTATATCGAATGCCCTTCGGCTTAAAGAATGCGGGGCTACCTTCCAAAGGCTTGTAAATCAAGTCTTCGCAGCCAGATTGGCCGAAATCTTGAAGCTTATGTGGATGACATTGTGGTCAAAAGCAAGGCCGTCTCAACCCATCTCACAGACTTGAAGGAAACATTCGACAACTTCCGCAAATACAATATGCGATTAAATCCAAAGAAGTGTATCTTCGGCGTGGGCGAAGGGAAGTTCCTGGGATACCAAATCTCCAAAGGAGGAATCCATGCAAATCCCAAAAAGATTGAGGCAATCACTACCTTGCGCACCCTGTGGGGCTCAAGGAAGTCCAACAGTGGCAGAAAGCTAGTGGCCTTGGGACGATTCGTCTCTAAACTAAGTGATCGCTGCAAACCTTTCTTCGATCAGATTCGCAAGAAAAAGCTTGCAAATGGACGGAGGAGTGTCAGGAGGCATATGCCTCCATCAAACGACACCTGCAAGAACTACCGGCACTCAAGTGCCCTAGGCCAGGCGATGACCTGGTCCTTTACCTCGCCACCTCAGAAAGAAGTGTCGCTTCTGTACTTATTAAGGAAGAAGCCGCCAAGCAATGGCCGGTCTATTACACCATAGACACTCTCCAAGTTACAGTAACAAGGTATCCTCACCTCCAAAAGGCTATATTGTCCCTTGTATATGCAGCAAGGAAGCTCAATCACTATTTCCAAGGGCACACTATTATAGTCCGATCGGTATTGCCAATTCAGTACATCCTAAGGCGCCCCGAACATTCAGGGCGCCTCGCCAAGTGGTGCATCGAACTTGGCGGCTTTAACATCAATTATGAGCCCAGAAAGGCAATTAAGGGCCAGGCCCTCGCCGACTTTATTGCGGAATTCTCAAATGCTGATGTACTCTCGGCCCCTGAGCAGGCCCCACACCTCGTCCCACTCCTCCCGAATGGGACTTATTTGTGGATGGCTCATCCAAACTTGAATCCCCCGCAGGGGGTGTGTATCTACGTGGACCCCTAGGTATGGAAGTATTCCTTCGTGTCTCTTTTCAATTTCAAGTAACTAACAATGTTGCAGAATATGAGGCCCTCGTCGCCGGGCTGAAACTCGCCACAAGGGCAGGCATTCGCCGCCTCCATGTCCACAACGACTCGCAGCTGGTGATTCACCAGGTTCAAGGGTGCGCCGAGTGCAAGGACGCCACCCTGATCAAATACCTTAAGTTGGTAAACACCCTACGAACCGACTTTGAAGAAGTCATCTTTATACATATTCCTCGTTCTGAGAACACTACAGCAGACATGCTATCAAAGGGAAAGACTCCCTCTACCACAACCACTCTGACTAGTCCTTCCATCACGGAAGGTATTGATATTGCCTCTCTAGCAACGCATGATCCAGTCACAGACTGGAGAAACCCTATCATTGCTGCGCTAAAAGCCAGCACCACAGATCCCCAGGTTCGCAAGCAAGCCCTCCGCTTCGTCCTCATTGATGACCAATTATGGCATCGCGGGTTTGCGGCGCCTCTACAACGGTGCCTTAGCACCCTTGAGGGGCGCTCTGTCTTGGACACTCTCCACCAAGGCAATTGTGGCGCTCACATCGCTGCGGAGGCGCTTGCCCACAAAGCCCTTCGTCAAGGGTACTACTGGCCTACCTTGAAAAAGGACGCCGCTGCACTGGTCAAAACGTGCCACCAGTGCCAAATCAATTCTCGCATCCAGCGGCTACCATCCACGGAATCTCCAGCACTGACAAATCCAGTGCCTTTCGCCCTGTGGGGCCTCGACCTCATTGGTCCAATGCCGAACGCTCCAGGTCAGTACCGCTTCTGTGTTGTAGCAGTTGATTATTTTTCTAAATGGGTCGAGGTAGAACCCATGTTCTCCTTCACTTCCGCCAAGATTATCAAGTTTCTTTGGAAGAATCTTGTCTGCCGATACGGCAGCCCTCGTGCTATTATTACAGATAATGGCACTCAGTTCGCCAGTCACAGTGTCCAACAATGGGCACAGGACAATAATGTCCGCATGCTTTTTGCCCCGGTGGCGCACCCCCAGTCTAATGGGCAGGTTGAGGTCACCAACCGAACCCTCAAGGAAGGCCTCAAGAAGCGCCTGGATGGGGCCAAGGGCCGCTGGGTAGATGAACTCCCAAGTGTCTTATGGGACTATCGCACCACAACACGAACCCCACAGAGAGACGCCTTTCTCTCTAGTATACGGCACGAGATGCGCTCCTGCCTATTGAGGTAGACCTCCCTACAATCCGTATGATCAACTTCACCGACGAAGCCAATGCTCAAGGGCTCCGTGCCAAACTCGACTTAATCGAAGAATTGCGCGAAGGTGCTCGCCGCATGACCGCCCTCAAACAGAGGCTCGGTCTTCACCATAATTCCCGGTAAAACCCAAGGCACTGCAACAAGGAGGCCTTGCCTTACTTAAATCGGCCCTCACCGCTCGCGACCCCAAGCGGGGTGTCCTGCGACCCAACCGGGACGGGCCTTATATTGTTCATAAACAAGTCCGCCTGTGAGTCTATGAACTACAAGACCATGATGGTCGTCTGCTCCCCCGCAACTTTCATGCGGATGACTTGCGCCCATATTACGTGTAAGTCCTTAGTCTCACAAATTCAATAAAATACATATGTATTTCCTCCTGTCTTACAGCTTACATGGCATTTCGAATGCCCTCTTCATCGCCCTCTGTACCCGGCCGGTCAGACTGGCTACCTGCCTGAGTTATGGCATCAGACCTTGTCAGGTCTCACTTCTCCACACAGGTGGTTGCGGGTCTCATTCCCCAACCGACCTTCAACTCGCCCCGCCCCAAGGGTAATCCCCTTGCGCTGCGGAAGGGTAACCCCTTTTGGCTCCTTCAGGAAGGTCTATGTGTAAGTCGTCCTCGCACGCCACAGCAGACCTTCCGCCCGGACTTCTCCACACAGGTGGTTGCGGGTCTCATTCCCCAACCGACCTTCAACTCGCCCCGCCCCAAGGGTAATCCCCTTGCGCTGCGGAAGGGTAAACCCCTTTTGGCTCCTTCAGGAAGGTCTATGTGTAAGTCGTCCTCGCACGCCACAGCAGACCTTCCGCCCGGACTTCTCCACACAGGTGGTTGCGGGTCTCATTCCCCAACCGACCTTCAACTCGCCCCGCCCCAAGGGTAATCCCCTTGCGCTGCGGAAGGGTAACCCCCTTTTGGCTCCTTCAGGAAGGTCTATGTGTAAGTCGTCCTCGCACGCCACAGCAGACCTTCCGCCCGGACTTCTCCACACAGGTGGTTGCGGGTCTCATTCCCCAACCGACCTTCAACTCGCCCCGCCCCAAGGGTAATCCCCTTGCGCTGCGGAAGGGTAACCCCCTTTATGGCGGCATCGGGACGGTCTATGAGTCAGTCGTCCTCGCACGCCACAGCAGACCTTCCGCCCGGACTTCTCCACACAGGTGGTTGCGGGTCTCATTCCCCAACCGACCTTCAACTCGCCCCGCCCCAAGGGTAATCCCCTTGCGCTGCGGAAGGGTAACCCCCTTTTGGCTCCTTCAGGAAGGTCTGTGTGTAAGTCGTCCTCGCACGCCACAGCAGACCTTCCGCCCGGACTTCTCCACACAGGTGGTTGCGGGTCTCATTCCCCAACCGACCTTCAACTCGCCCCGCCCCAAGGGTAATCCCCTTGCGCTGCGGAAGGGTAACCCCCTTTTGGCTCCTTCAGGAAGGTCTATGTGTAAGTCGTCCTCGCACGCCACAGCAGACCTTCCGCCCGGACTTCTCCACACAGGTGGTTGCGGGTCTCATTCCCCAACCGACCTTCAACTCGCCCCGCCCCAAGGGTAATCCCCTTGCGCTGCGGAAGGGTAACCCCCTTTTGGCTCCTTCAGGAAGGTCTGTGTGTAAGTCGTCCTCGAACGCCACAGCAGACCTTCCACAGGGGCTCCCCAAACACAGCAGTGGGTCTTACCCCGTAACCTCGATGGTTCTCCACTTGTCTCAACAAGCGTCCCTCGCCTTCGCCAAACACGCGACTTCAGGCTCCAGGTAAACTGAGCCTTTTTACTGCATGCTTATCGTATAAATGATGGGCAAACTACAGGGGTCTTCTACTTGGTACACCGTCCACTACCCAAGGGCTTACTCCCTAAACAGGCCCTGAACTTATCTCAAAAAGTGGTCTCCATCACAGTGGCTCAACAAGTAAACCCACAAGTCATTTGGAATGACTCATGTGGCTCCGCCATTACGGATCTTGAGTGCCTCGTCACTATAAACTTAAAACTGAGTCTCCAGCTCCTTGATAAGTAGTCCCTGTGGCTTCGCCTTCGCGGACCCCAGAAGGACATCTCTCCATGAGACAGGACTTAGCCTATGGTTATTAAACTAAGCTAACGTACCCTACAGGGCTATCGCGAGTTAAAGCGAATCTACAAAACAGTGAAGGTAAAAGGAAGTTTTACTTCATCTATTGTTCCCAAAAAGTGTGTGAATGCAGGTCTTTATACAAAATAGGGGGGGCATCCACATGTTGGAGCCTCCACCCTAGTCCGAGAAGGGCATACTGCATCACCCACCTTCCTTCCCTGCTCCCCCCACTGAAGCAGCGCCTCTACCGTTGGCTCATTGGTGTTGGCAGCATCCAGGATCCCAAGATCTAGAGATGGAAACGCCTTCTCCACTTGGAAGCGGCATCGCAGCCAGCCCTCCTCATAGGCCTGCGCCCCGCTTCGCCCAGGGCTTGGATCTCGCCAAGCTTCTCCACCAGTCGAGGCATCCGCTCAGGGATGGGCACCTTGATGGAGGAAGAGGACTCAGGATCCTCACCTTCAAAGGAGGGAAGGCCCAAAGCCTTCTCCATCTCCCACACTGAGGCCATTGCCTTCTCCAGGTCAGTGGCGACCTCCAGGCGTGCCTTCAGGGCAACCTCAGCAGCAAGCCTGCCCTCCTCCACCTTCTTCTCCGCCAGTTGAGCCTGGACAATAGCTTGGCGCCTCGCCTCCTCAGCTGCGGCCTCTGCCTGCTCAACTTGGGCCTTCGCCTCTGCAAGGGCAGCTTTGGTTTCGCCTCCAAGGAAAGGAGGGACTCCTTCAAGACAGCATTCTCAAGCTGCTTGGCTTCCAGCATTGCTACTGCTGAAGGAAGCGTTGCTTCGCATCATCAAGCAAGCTGGCCTGCTCCCACCGGTACCGCTTGCTGTGCGCTCGCTCTTGGTTGCCTTAATAGCACCAACTCTCTTGTTGGGCCACCCGCTTGGCATGCTCCTCCTTGAGCTCCTCCTCGCTCTTCTTTGAGGACTCCAGCTCCTCCCGAGAGAGGCAATCTCGATATCGGCGTCGTCCCGCTTATTGGCATACTTCGTGAAGTCATGCCATTGTTCGGCAAAGACATGACCTTTGACAGCCTTTGCATCCCAATGCTATTAAAGCGAAGCGAGAAAAAGGCTAAACTAAACTTATACATAAAGACCGGAAGCTGTCTTACCTGCAGACTTTGTTGAGCTGCCTCCCTCATGAATTCAGCAGGGGAGTCCAGGCTCCGCTCGGTCACCTCCCTGTCATAGGGGGTGCGCAGCCCCTCCAGGCAGGATTGGAGGGTTTGCTCCCCTCCCCGCAGCAGTGAACTGCTATTCCTCAGGAGGAAGACCGGATCCCATGCATCTTTCAGGAGCCTCCCTTGCTCCCTGTACACCCTGAGTCTGGTCTGGTGCCTCTGGACTCTCGGGAGGTCTCGGCTCCTCAGACCACTTGGGGACCGACTTGGCGGCAACGCGCCCCCGCTCCAAATAGTGAGACCAGACTCCGGTCTTCTCAAGGACCTCGCTCCTGGTCCCCAAATCGGCAGGGATCTCTGTAGGGACCCCTTGGTCCACAAGAGCCTCACAGGATCGGCCCCTTGGCTCAAGGGCCCGCGCCTACAAAGAACGGGCATCAAGCAACTAGGAAGCAGAAGTATGAACTCAAAAACAAAGAAAGTACTGTCAAAGTCAAAAAGACTTAACGTCAGAAGGACGCCCCCATCCACTGACTTCCAGCTGGCTGTTGGAAGGTTGGGCAATCTCCCAACCACTTGTCCTCGCAGAGGACCGTGTTACCAGACCCCCTTCCTCCAGGGCCTCACTATTAGAAGAGGAAGAAGTCTCCTCAACCACCAGGATCCTCTTCCCCTTTGTTGCAGGGGCCCCCTCCCCTGAAGGGGCCTCTACAGGGATCCCCTCCCCAGAAGGGATGGCTGCAGGGATCTCCCCCCCTGCATTAGTGGTCTCCGCCTCCTCCATGGGAATGACTGGTACCTCCCGCTGGCCAGGACTCCCAATGGCCTTTGCAGCTGGTTGCCCCTCCTTCTCATAGAGATCAGGATGTTGGCCGCTGACATCTTACCCTTGGGAGGAGGCACTCTTCCTCTGGTGATGATCTCTGCCGCGACCACATGACCGGGCAAGTCTTCACCTTGAATTGGTGAAGGGCTCGCGAAGAGCCCAGATACAAAGGCCTCAGCGGCCTCCTCAGAAGAAATGGGCTGCACCACTGAGATGGGCACAGCCTCTATGGGAGCAGCGCTATCTGCTCGCGCTCTTTCTGGGCCCTCTGCAGAAGGCACGACCTCTTCAGCAGTAAGAGGCACTTCAAACTCCACCCTTCGGCTTCTTCAGCCGGGGTGACTGTGAGGACCGTAGAAGAGAAGGTGACCGTGAGAGGCACCTGCAAAGCATTGCGCGGAGGCTGTGGCCGACTCACGGGGGTGCGGTGGCGAGCATACGTTCAAGCTGCTGGGGTGGTTGGACGATGTCCTTTCGCGGAGCGCATGCGAGGCGTTCTTCCCTTCTCGGCTGCCCAATGGGACGAGACCACCCTAAGGTGGGCTGGGATTAGCACGGGTTTCGTCTTTGGACCCCTGAATGCCCCCGCCATACGAGGGATGGGCTCCCGTCCACCGTGGGACAATGATAGATTCTTTCTTCGCTGCTCTAGCGGCGCCAAAGGTACGCTGCGCATACATACTATTATACTGTAATTTTGTAAGAGGTGCAGTAAAACCAGGTCCGAAGTCCCTCTTTGTCTGCAGATGCCGTTGCGAGTCCGGCGAAGCCCGGGGTAAGAAAGCCTCCATGCGCACGCCCAACGAGTGCACCTGGCATGTGCACTTGAGGAAAACGCCCCTGCCATGGCGGTCAAGGTGTTGGGGCCCATTGTCCCCAAGCTGTCCAAAAAGAGGGCTGGTATCAAGCCTTCGATGGCTTCTCAGCCGGAGAAGAAAAAGAGGAAAGTGGCTGCCACGCAGCCTGAGGAAGAGAGGGCCCCTGTCGGTACTGAGGGGACCCTGGCTGAAGGGCCGGCTGGGGGGGCTGAGAATCTGCCGGAGCAGAGGGGCCTACTCCAGGTTATTTTAATCAAGAGGTCGGGGAGCTCTTTGGGAAGAGGGTCCTATTCCGGCCATTTCAGCTGAAGAGGCCAGGGAGCCCGCTGGGGAAGAAGTTCCCAGTGGGGAGCCCCTGGCTGAAGAGGCCAGAAGGGTGGAGCTTGAAATGCCCCCTACTGCTGAAGAGGTCGTGCCTTCTGCAGAGGGCCCAGAGGAGGCGCGAGCAGATAGCGCCGTTCCCATCGAGGCTGTGCCCATCTCGGTGGTGCAGCCCATTTCTTCCGAGGAGGCTGCTGAGGCCTTTGTGTCCGGGCTCTTCGCGAGCCCTTCACCAGATTCAAGGTGAAGACCTGCCCGGTCATGTGGTCGCGGCAGAGATCATTACCAGAGGCAGAGTGCCTCCTCCCAAGGGTAAGATGTCAGCGGCCAACGTCCTGATCTCTATGAGAAGGAGGGGCAGTCAGGCTGCAAAGGCCATTGGGAGTACCGGCCCACGGGAGGTACCAGTCATTCTTTTGGGGGAGGCGGAGACCACTAGTGCAAGGGAAGAGATCCCTCTTAGAGAGGAGATCCCTGAAGAGGCCCCTTCAGGGGAGAAGGCCCCCGCCACGAAGGGGAAGAGGATCCTGGTGGTTGAGGAGACTTCTTCCTCTTCTAATAGTGAGGCCCCGGAGGAAGGGGGTGCAGTGACACGGTCCTCTGCGAGGACAAGTGGTTGGGAGGTTGCCCAACCTTCCAGCAGCCAGTGGAAGTCGGTGGATGGGGCGTCCTTCCGCTGGTAAGTCTTTTTGATCTTGTGATATTTTCTTTGCTTTTGAGTTCATACTGCTTCCTAGTTGCTTGATGCCTGTTCTTTGTAGGCGAGGGCCCTTGAGCCAAGGGGCTGGTCCCTCGTGAGGCTCTTGTGGACCAAGGGGTCCTTACGAGATCCTCGCTGATTTGGGGACCAGGAGCGAGGTCCTTGAGAAGACCGGAGTCTGGTCCCACTATTTGGAGCGGAGGCGCGTTGCTGCCAAGTCGGCCCCCAAGTGGTCGAGGAGCCAGAACTCCTGAGAGTCCAGAGGCACCAGACCAGACTCAGGGTGTACCGGGAGCAAGGGAGGCTCCTGAAAGATGCATGGGATCCGGTCTTCCTCCTGAGGAATAGCAGTTCACTGCTGCAGGGAGGGGAGCAAACCCTCCAATCCTGCCTGGAGGGGCTGCGCACCCCCTACGACAGGGAGGTGACCGAGCGGAGCCTGGACTCCCCTGCCGAATTCATGAGGGAGGCAGCTCAACAAAGTCTGCAGGTAAGACAGCCTCTGGTCTTTATGTATAAGCTTAGTTTAGCCTTTTTCCGCTTCTGCTTTAATAGTATTGGGATGCAGGCGGCTGTCAAAGGTCATGCTGCTGCTGAGCAATGGCATGACTTCCTGAAGTATGCCAACAGGCGGGACGACGCCCAGATATCAGAGATTGCCTCTCTCAGGAGGGAGCTGGAGTCCTCAAAGAGGAGGGAGGAGGAGCTCAAGGAGGAGCATGCCAAGCGCGTAGCCCAACTAGAGAGTTGGTGCGATTATGGCAACCAAGAGCGGGCGCACAGCATGCGGTACCGGTGGGAGCAGGCCTGCCTTCTTGACGTTGCGGCAACGCTTCCTTCAGCAGGAAGCAATGCTGGAAGCCAAGCAGCTTGAAAGTGCTGTCTTGAAGGAGTCCCTCCTTTCCCTGGAGGCAGAAACCAAAGCCGCCCTTGCAGTGGCGAAGGCCCAAGTTGAGCAGGCAGAGGCCGCAGCTGAGGAGGCGAGGAGCCAAGCTACTGCCCAGGCTCAACTGGCGGAGAAGAAGGTGGAGGAGGGCAGGCTTGCTGCTGAGGTTGCCCTGAAGGCACGCCTGGAGGTCGCCACTGACCTGGAAAAGGCAATGGCCTCCGTGTGGGAGATGGAGAAGGCTCTGGGCCTTCCCCCCTTTGAAGGTGAGGATCCTGAGTCCCCTTCCTCCACTAAGGTGCCCATCCCTGAGCGGATGCCTCGACTGGTGGAGAAGCTTGGTGAGATCCAAGCCCTTGGAGAAGCAGGGGCGCAGGCCTATGAGGAAGGCTGGCTGCGATGCCGCTTCCAAGTGGAGAAGGCGTTCCCAGCTCTAAGTCTTGGGATCCTGGATGCTGCCAATACCAATGAACCAACGGTAGAGGCGCTGCTCCAGTGGGGGGAGCAGGGAAGGAATATGGGCGATGACTGTTATGCACTTCTTGTGTAGGGTGGAGGCTCCAACATGTGGATGCCCCCCATATTTTGTATAAAGACCTGCATTCACATACTTTTTGGGAACAATAGATGAAGTGAAACTTCCTTTTTCCTTCACTGTTTTGTAGATTTGCTTTAACTCGCGATAGCCTTGTAGGTACGTTAGCTTAGTTTAATAACCATAGGCTAAGTCTGTCTCATGGAGAGATGTCCTTCTGGGGTCCGCGAAGGCGAAGCCACGGGGACTATTTATCAAAGAGCTAGGGACTTAGTCTTAAGTTTATAGTGACGAGGCACTTCAAGATCCGTGCAGGCGGAGCCACATGAGTCATTCCAAATGACTTGTGGGTCTACTTGTTGAGCCCCTTTCTTGGGCAAGCTGTTTGTTGAGCCCCTTTCTTGGGCAAGCTGTTTAGGAGTAAGCCCTTGGGTAGTGGACGGTGTACCAAGTAGAAGTCCCCTGTAGTTTGCTCATCATTTATACGATAAGTATTCAGTAAAAAGGTTCGGTTTACGGAGTGCGGAGTCGCGCGTTTGGCGAAGGCGATGGGACGCTTGTTGAGACAAGTGGAGAACCATCGAGGTTACGGGGTAAGACCCGCAGCGCAAGGGGATTACCCTTGGGGCGGGGCGAGTTGAAGGTCTGTTGGGGAATGGGACCCGCAACCACCTGTGTGGGGAAGTCCGAGCGGAAGGACTGCTGTGGCGTGCGAGGACGACTTACACATAGACCTTCCTGAAGGAGCCAAAAGGGGGTTACCCTTCCGCAGCGCAAGGGGATTACCCTTGGGGCGGGGCGAGTTGAAGGTCGGTTGGGGAATGAGACCCGCAACCACCTGTGTGGAGAAGTCCGAGCGGAAAGTCTGCTGTGGCGTGCGAGGACGACTTACACATAGACCTTCCTGACGGAGCCAAAAGGGGGTTACCCTTCCGCAGCGCAAGGGGATTACCCTTGGGTCGGGGCGAGTTGAAGGTCGGTTGGGGAATGAGACCCGCAACCACCTGTGTGGAGAAGTCCGAGCGGAAGGTCTGCTGTGGCGTGCGACGACGACTTACACATACACCATCCAGAAGGAGCCAAAAGGGGGTTACCCTTCAGCAGCGCAAGGGGATTACCCTTGGGGCGGGGCGAGTTGAAGGTCGGTTGGGGAATGAGACCCGCAACCACCTGTGTGGAGAAGTCCGAGCGGAAAGTCTGCTGTGGCGTGCGAGGACGACTTACACATAGACCTTCCTGAAGGAGCCAAAAGGGGTTACCCTTCCGCAGCGCAAGGGGATTACCCTTGGGGCGGGCGAGTTGAAGGTCGGTTGGGGAATGAGACCCGCAACCACCTGTGTGGAGAAGTCCGAGCGGAAGGTCTGCTGTGGCGTGCGAGGACGACTTAGACATAGACCTTCCTGAAGGAGCCAAAAGGGGGTTACCCTTCCGCAGCGCAAGGGGATTACCCTTGGGGCGGGGCGAGTTGAAGGTCGGTTGGGAATGAGACCCGCAACCACTGTGTGGAGAAGTCCGAGCGGAAGGTCTGCTGTGGCGTGCGAGGACGACTTACACATAGACCTTCCTGAAGGAGCCAAAAGGGGGTTACCCTTCCGCAGCGCAAGGGGATTACCCTTGGGGCGGGGCGAGTTGAAGGTCGGTTGGGGAATGAGACCCGCAACCACCTATGTGGAGAAGTGAGACCTGACAAGGTCTCGATGCCATAACTCGTGCAGCAGCCACCCGACCGGCCGGGTACAGAGGGCGATGAAGAGGGCATTTGAAATGCCATGTAAGTCAGAAGACAGAAGAAATACATATGTATTTTATTGAATTTGCAAGACTAAGGACTTACACATAATATGGCGCAAGTCATCCGCATGAAAGTTGGGGAGCAGACGACCATCATGGTCTTGTAGTTCATAGACTCGGGCGGACTTGTTTATGAACAATATAAGGCCCGTCCCGGTTGGGTCGCAGACACCCCGCTTGGGGTCGCGAGCGGTGAGGGCCGATTTAAGTAAGGCAAGGCCTCCTTGGTGCAGTACCTTGGGTTTGACCGGGAATTATGATGAAGACCGAGCCTCTGTTTGAGGGCGGTCATGCGGCGAGCACCTTCGCGCAATTCTTCAATTAAGTCGAGTTTGGCACGGAGCCCTTGAGCATTGGCTTCGGTGAAGTTGATCATACGGATTGTAGGGAGATCTACCTCAATAGGTAGGAGCGCATCTGCGCCGTATACTAGAGAGAAAGGCGTCTCTCTGTGGGGGTTCGCGTTGTGGTGCGATAGTCCCATAAGACACTTGGGAGTTCATCTACCCAGCGGCCCTTGGCCCCATCCAGCGTTTCTTGAGGCCTTCCTTGAGGGTTCGGTTGGTGACCTCAACCTGCCCATTAGGCGGGGGTGTGCCACCGGGCAAAAAGCATGCGGACATTATTGTCCTGTGCCCATTGTTGGACACTGTGATCGGCGAATCGAGTGCCATTATACGTAATAATAGCACGAGGGCTGCCGTATCGCAGAACAAGATTCTTCCAAAGAAACTTGATAATCTTGGCGGAAGTGATGGAGACCGGGGTTCTACCTCGACCCATTTAGAAAAATAATCAAGCGCTACAACACGAAGCGGTGCGGACTGGAGCGGTCGGCATTGGACCAATGAGGTCGAGGCCCCACAGGCGAAAGGCACCGGATTTGTCGATCTTTGGAGATTCCGTGGATGGTAGCTGGATGCGAGAATTGATTTGGCTTGGTGGCACGTTTTGACCAGTGCGGCGGCGTCCTTTTTCAAGGTAGGCCGGTAGTATCCTTGACGGAGGGCTTTGTGGGCAAGCGCCTCCGCAGCGATGTGAGCGCCACAATTGCCTTGGTGGAGAGTGTCCAAGACAGGCGTCCCTCAAGGGTGCTAAGGCACCGTTGTAGAGGCGCCGCAAACCCGCGATGCCATAATTGGTCATCAATGAGGACGAAGCGGAGGGCTTGCTTGCGAACACTCGGGATCTGTGGTGCTGGCCTTTAGCGCAGCAATGATAGGAGTTTCTCCGATCTGTGGTGGATCTGCGTTGCTAGAGAGGCAATATCAATACCTTCCGTGATGGAAGGAGTGGTCGAGTGGCTGTGGTAGAGGAGTCTTTCCCTTTGATAGCATGTCTGCTGTAGTGTTCTCAGAACGAGGAACATGTATAAAGATGACTTCTTCAAAGTCGGTTCGTAGGGTGTTTACCAACTTAAGGTATTTGATCAGGGTGGCGTCCTTGCACTCGGCGCACCCTTGAACACAGTGAATCACCAGTGCGAGTCATTGTGGATATGGAGGCGGCGAATGCCTCGCCCTTGTGGCGAGTTTCAGCCCGGCTACGAGGGCCTCATATTCTGCAACATTGTTAGTTACTTGAAATTGAAAAGAGACACGAAGGAATACTTCCATACCTAGGGGTCCACGTAGATACACACCCCCTGCGGGGGATTCAAGTTTGGATGAGCCATCCACAAATAAGTCCCATTCGGGAGGAGTGGGACGAGGTGTGGGGCCCTGCTCAGGGGCCGAGAGTATGTCAGCATTTGAGAATTCCGCAATAAAGTCGGCGAGGGCACGACCCTTAATTGCCTTTCTGGGCTCATAATTGATGTTAAAGCCGCCAAGTTCGATGCACCACTTGGCGGCGCCCGAATGTTCGGGCGCCTTAGGATGTCTGAATTGGCAAGTCCGTTCGGACTATAATAGTGTGCCCTTGGAAATAGGGCTTGAGCTTCCTTGCTGCATATACAAGGGACAATATAGCCTTTTGGAGGGGAGGAGACCTTGTTTCTGTATCTTGGAGAGTGTGGCTGGTGTAATAGACCGGCCATTGCTTGGCGGCTTCTTCCTTAATAAGGACGAAGCGACACTTCTTTCTGAAGTGGCGAGGTAAAGGACCATGTCATCGCCCGGCCTAGGGCACTTGAGTGACGGTAGTTCTTGCAGGTGTCGTTTGATGGAGGCATATGCCTCCTGACAGTCCTCCGTCCATTTGCAAGCTTTTTTCTGCGAATCGATCGAAGAAAGGTTTGCAGCGATCACTTAGTTTAGAGACGAATCGTCCCAAGGCTACTAGCTTTCCTGCCAGCTGTTGGACTTCCTTGAGCCCCCTGGGGGTGCGCAAGGTGGTGATTGCCTCAATCTTTTTGGGATTTGCATGGATCCCTCCTTTGGAGATTTGGTATCCCAGGAACTTCCCTTCGCCCACGCCGAAGATACACTTCTTTGGATTTAATCGCATATTGTATTTGCGGAAGTTGTCGAATGTTTCCCTCAAGTCTGTGAGATGGGTTGGGACGGCCTTGCTTTTGACCACAATGTCATCTACATAGGCTTCAAGATTTCGGCCAATCTGGCCTGCGAAGACTTGATTTACAAGCCTTTGGAAGGTAGCCCCGCATTTTTAAGCCGAAGGGCATTCTGATATAATGATATACGGCCGCCCGAGAGTAAAGGCGGTTTTACCGCGTCCTCCGGGTCCATAAAGACTTGGTGGTACCCGCTATAGGCATCAAGAAAAGAAAAGACCGAGTGATGAGCGGTTGAGTCAACCAGATTGGTCAATGGATGGTAAAGGATAGGGGTCCCTTGGGCAGGCCCTATTAACCCCCTTGTAGTCCACGCAAAGTCGCCACTGACCGCCCTCTTTATCGGCGAGGACAATATTCGCAACCCATTCAGAGTAGTGAACTTCCTTGATTATATTTGCCTTAAGCAATTTCGCACTTCGGTGCGTACAAAGTCACTTACGGTCAAGGGCCATGCCCTTGTTTTCTGCCTAACCGGGCTAAAGCCGGGAGTACACTTAACTTGTGAGAAATAACAGCAGGATCAACTCTGGTAGGTCCTCGGGGCTCCATGCGAAGACATCACTTTGTTGGCATGGAGGAGGTGGATGAGTGCTTGCTGGTCTTTTTCCTCGAGGTCCTTTCCCACCCGAAACTTCTTCCCGGGAGAGATCTCAACTTCTTCAAAGGCTCGGACAAGTCGGGAGCTTCGCCACAGGACCAGCTTCTTCTGCGGGTGCCTTCCTCTTAGGCTCGGATGGCCGGGGAAGCTGCGGGGGCCCGGCGAGGGCAGAGACATAATTGCCTCTGGCCACATTCTGGCTGACAAATATATAGGCATCCCCAGCCGCAGTGTGAAAAACTAGAGTCAGGGTTCGCACATCACAGCGGACATGGAACTCAGTTTGAGTATGTCGCCCGATGATGGCGTTATATGGCGTAGGGAGATCCAGGACAATAAAGTCCACATAGCTCGAATGACATACCTGCTTTTTCTCCTTGGTGGTTCCCATCATCATGTAGGGCAGGGTGATCGACCCCAGAGTTGGGATTTCATCCCGTCCTATTCCAAAGGTGGCCCCCTTCGCGGGCTGAATTTGTGACAAAGGCACCTTTGCCTCAACCAGTGTGCTTGTAGATCACGTTGGCATTTGCCCCGTATCCATGTAGATTCTATCGACGTCCCAGCGCGCAATACGTTCAGTGATAACCAAGGGGTCAGCGTGCGGTATTGCAACAGAGTTGCCATCTCTGCGATGCAAAAACTGAGTATAGGAGTGGTCTATCTGGTTGTTCTGCCTCATTTGACGGCGTCTTGCCGAAGCGCCCTCACACCTGCTTGTGTGATTACGCCGATATGTCCCCTTGCCGGGGGACTGGACCAGATTCTCCCTGACACAGGTTTCTTTGGGAGCGCCCCACCGGCGGTCCTCTCGCCGGCGCCCGTCACGGTCACCTTCTCTTCTACGGTCCTCGGTTTGGAGCAAGTACTCCCGAGCTTGCCTTGAGCCAGCATTTCTCCAATCATACGCTTGAGCTCAAAACAGTCCTCAGTGTCGTGACCTTTGTCACGGTGGTAGCGGCAAAACTTGTTGCTTTGCCTTGTTATTTCTCGGGAGAGGCGAGGCCAAGTGGGGACCGCCCTCTTGTTCCAAGGCATGGAGGATGTTGGTTCGAGATTCCCTCGGTGGGGAAGAGAAATGTATGCCCTTTCCCTCTTTGGGGGCGTGGTCTTGCCTTTGAGACCTAGGGTCCGGTCGCGAGGTTGCCCTTGGCGTCCGCCGTGGCGGCTCTGGCGAGTGGTCGGGTGACCTCTTCCGTATTCATGAACCGTGACGCTGTACTTAAGAATTGTTCCATGTTGGTGGGCGGGTTAGTGTGGACATCCACAAAGAAAAGGGACTCCCAGGCGGAGGCCTTGGATAGCTGCAAGCGGCGAGCTTCTTCTCCCGAGTTAGGGACACGGATAGACTCGGCACAGAAGCGTTGAATATATTCTCCGAGGGCTCATCCTTTTACGCCGTATCTTAAGAAGGTGTCCCGCCGTTTTAGGAGGTGGTTTGGATACCACAAAATGGTTGGAGAAGTTGCGGGACAGCTCCTCGAAGGAATCAAACCGTTTGTCCCGGAGAGTGGTGTACCAGTTGGCAGCGGCTCCAGTAAGTGTGGAGCTGAAAGCTCTACAGAGCGTGTTGTCGTCCGCCCTTGCTATTGCCATTGCGGAAAGCAACGCTGGAGATGAATATCGAGTCCGACAGGCCATCGTAAGCATCCGGCTTAGGTGGGCCCAGTCGGAAGAGGGGTTTCTAAAACCCTCACGAGTAAAGGTTGGGTCAGAGGTGGTCAGACCCATCACGGAGATATTATGGACACTGGCCCTTTCATCTCTTTTTCCACTTCCTCTAATCGTCTAGTAAGCGCGATAAGTAATGACGAAGAAGGATCGGGGTTACTTACTTGCTTTGAGGAGGAGTAGGCGGGCGTTCGAGCTGATTAGTCCGTAGCGTTCAACGCTATCCGTAACGCCCGAAGAGTGGTGGCGAGAGTTTCACGTAAGTTGAAAGCAACCGCCTCAGTGATCGTTTGCAGGACGGCCGGATCCAGGTCCGTTGGAGGAGTGTGTGGAGGCGGAGTGTTCCGCTCCTGAGGTATGTTACGGGCAACGTGAGAGGAGCTTTCCTCTGTTGAGTGAATAGAGAGTTCTCCCCGTTGTGGGGGAACGTGGTTCGGGGATGGTTCCGACGGTGGGTCATTGTTCGTACTTGTCCCGGGAGGATTCCTCCTCCCCCACGGCATTCTGATGGCACTCCGGGTGGTTGGCATGACTTATTGCTTGTGGTTTGTAATATGGGTTTATAGCAAGAACTTTCGTTCCCACAGACGGCGCCAAACTGATAGTCTCGTTCCTAAGGAAGGTCCGGACTCTCAGTTGATATGGTGGAGAAGATGATGTTCTTGAGACTCCAAGCTTCTTTGTTGAGTAATCTGTAAAAGATAGGAAGAATACTCGAAGTAGCAAGAGGGGAGTGGGGGCGTGTAGTAGCTTACCCGATTTAGGGTGGACATCACCCTATTTATAGAGTGATGCCGGGAGAAGAGCCTCCCAGGTTGAAGCCCTTAGACAGGCTGTTTGAGATAAGTCTGTGTCGGCGATTGGAGATAAGGCGGCTGTGATGATGAAGATCTCAGCAAACCGCCTTAGGTGATTCACTTGTCGAGAGAATGTCGGCGTATAAATCAGTGAAGATCTCCCGAGGCTCGTGCTGCCCTCCTTATTGGCAGTTGATGTCGACGACCAAGTGGTCAATCTCCAAGTGGAGCAAGTGGCGGGCGAAGGCTGTAAGGCGAAGGCCCATAGGGGCGAAGGCCCCAAAATAGAATATAGCCAAATAAGGGGTGAGGTTGCACGAACACAGGTACCAAGGCCTTATCAGGCGGGGCCAGTATAGGCGAGAGGCCGGGAGTAAGACCCATGGAGGCGAGGAGATCGCGAGGATTCGCCTAAGACCGCGAGGGGGCCGCGCAGGCTTTAGAAACGCAAGGGTGAGTATGAGGCGTCGCCCCTGCGAGTCGGAGGCCCGCGAGGCGGGACCTCGCGTGGCGTCTTGGAGACCACAAGGATGAGACTTTGCGAAGGCGTCCGGAGACCACAAGGATGAGACCTCTCCCAAGGCCTCGTATGATTCGATAAACGCGAGGCGCGATTGCTTGGGTAGTGTACCACGGGGCTCCCACTGGGAACTTCTTCCCAGCGAGGCTCCCCGGCCTCTTGACTGAAATGGCTGGAGTAGGACCCTCTTCCCAGAGCTCCCTGGCCTCTTGATTAAAATAAGCTGGAGTAGGCCCCTCTGCTCAGCAGGATTCTCAGCCTCCCGGCCCGGCCCTTCACCCGGGGTCCCCTCGGTGCGGCGAGGCTCTCTCTTCTTCAGGCTGCGTGGCAGCCACTTTCCTCTTTTTCTTCTCCGGCTGAGAAGCCATCGAAGGCTTGATACCAGCCCTCTTTTTGGACAGTTTGGGGACAATGGGTCCCAACACCTTGACCGCCATGGCGAGGCATCTTCCTCAAGTGCACATGCCAGTGCACTCGTTAGGCGATGCACATGAATGCTTTCTTACCACAGGCTTCGCGGACTGCAGCGGCATCTGCAGACAAAGAGGACTTCAGACCGGGTTCTACCAGACCTCTTACAAATTTACAGTATATTAGTATGTATGCGCAGCGTACCTTTGGCGCCGCTAGAGCAGCGAAGAAAGAATCTATCATTGTCCCACGGTGGGCGGAGCCCATCCCTCGTATGGCGGGGGCACTGGGGGTCGGCCACGAAACCCGTGCTAATCCCAGCCCACCTTAGGGTGGTCTCGTCGATTGGGCAGCCGAGAAGGGAAGAACGCCTCGCACGCGCTCCTCGAAAGGACATCGTCTAACGACCCCGAGTTGAGCGTATGCCTGCCACCGCACTCCCGTGAGTCGGCCACAGGCCTCCGCGCAATGCTTTGCACGGATTGTCGCGTCCTCGCCACGGGAAAGTCCCATGTGCCTTGGCGGCAAGAAGAAAAAGGATCCGTGCCGATTGTGGTAGGATCGGGCGCAGCAGTGAAGGAGATGGAGTGGTTACCTCCAACATTTATGGGAGTAGCGTAGAAGAACGCACCCCACTCCTCGGCTCCAACCGATAAAGCGGTTGAACACATCGGTGAATGGCTTCACGCCGGCCATGTGGCGGCGACAATAAAGCCCGCAATACTCGGGAAAGTATTGGGCGCCAAGCGAGTTAGAGGCATTCCCAATCAGCACAAAGATCTTGCACCCGATTGCGGAAAGGGGTACCGTAATCCCGCCGCAAGCTGCGCCGTGTACAGGCACAGAAACCGGTTCTCATTTTTCTCCTGGGTTACGGGCCACCCCATCGCCCGAAAAACACCCGCACGGGACGCATATACGGGCGTTTTCTCCACGGGCCAGAAGGCCCACACGATTTCCTGGTGAATTCTCACGAACTTGTCCTTTGTCTTCTCGATAGGAGCGACCACCGGGCGAACAGCTTCCTTGGAATCCATCTCTACAAAAAGAAGAACAGACGAGGCATATAAATCGAAACAGCCCGGCAAAGGCATTTCGTCAAGCGCTCAGTGCGCTCGAGAGAACTTGAAGCACTCGGTGTGCGGGAAGAAAAAACTTACGATTTGTTAAGCAGTGAGCAAGAACGGACGGAGCGGTTGGCAAATGAAGCAGTTGACCGGCGGAATCTCAAGCGAAAAGGAGGAACCACCGCAAATCACCTCTCAGCTGCCGATGAAATAGCCAAGAAACGCAAGAATACGAAAGGGTTACTCGAGCAGAGCGAACAAATGCAAGAGTGGAGAAGAAAGGTTTCAATCTTCTCAGTGCGCTTTTATAAGCCCGCCAAAATGAAAAAGCGCTTTTTAAGCGTGAATGACTCTGAGGCGCCACGTGCCGGCATCAGCGGTTATCAAACCTCTCCCCTGCCGTACAAAAAAGAAACGCTTTTACAAAGCGTAATCGACCCTACGGCGCCACGTGTTGCGTCCCATAGCAGTCGATAAACCTCTCATCTTCCTTTATCTCTCCTGCATTAAATGTTGAAGGGACTCTTCGCTGCCTTCACAATCAAAGCGGTCCGCAAACGGCCCAAGCGCCTTCGCCAACTCCAAAGACTTGGAATTTGAGCAGTACGGGACCCTGCCCATACTGCCTTCGAGAGGAGGCATCTTGGTACACTACCCAAGCAAATGCCCCCTCCTCGAAACTCACAAGGATCATGAAGGATCCAACACGAGAATATCAGACCATAAAAGGTCATCGCGCTCCACACAAACTCAGTTACGCGGCGCACGCCCTCAACATGGTATTTTCAAACAGTATCTTCAACACAGAGTAACGGGTCGTGAAGGATCCGACACAAACTATCAGATTATAAAAGATATTCACATTTGACTAATACATCGGTCCTCAGCAAAGTACTTTCAAAAAACTGAGTACAGGACCCTGCCCATACTCAGCTCTCAGGAGGAGGCATCTTGGTACACTACCCAAGCAATCGCCTTCGCGTTGCATCGAGAATCATACGAGGCCTTTGGAGAGGTCTCATCCTTGTGGTCTCGGTATCGCCTTCGCAAGGTCTCATCCTTGTGGTCTCGATGTCGCCTTCGCAAGGTCTCATCCTTGTGGTCTCGATGCTCGCTGCGCGAGGTCTCGCCCTCGCGGGCCCCAAGTCTCGCATGGGCGATGTCTCACACTCACCTTTGCGTCTCGGGGCCTTCGCGGGCTACCCTCGCGATCTCGAGTCTCGCCTTTGTGATCTCACTCGCCTCCATGGGTCTTACTCCCGAGTCTCCTACCTATCTTGGCCCCGCCCGAATAAGGCCACAGTACCTGTGTTCGTGCAACCCTCACCCCTTATTTGGCTATATTCTATTTGGGCCTTCGCCCTATGGGCCTTCGCCCGTCGCTTGCTCCACTTGGAAATAGACCACTTGGTCGCCCGACATCAACCGGCCAATAAGGAGGGCAGCACGAGCACAGGAGATCTTCACCAGATTTATCGCCGGACATTCTCGACAAGTGAATCACCTAAGGCGGTTTGCTGAGATCTTCATCATCACAACCGCCTTATCTCCAATCGATCGACACGAGACTTATCTCAACAACTGTCTAAAGGGCTTCAAGGGGAGGCTCTTCTCCGGCATCACTCTATAAATCGGGGGATGTCCACCCTAAACTGGGTAAGCTACTACACGTCCCCCCCCCACTTCTCTCTTGCTACTTCTGAGTATTCTTCCTATCTTTTACAGATTACTCTGAACAGCAAGCTTGGAGTCTCAAGAACATCATCTTCTCCACCACATCAAGCGAGAGTCCGGGCCTTCTTTAGGAGCGAGACTATCGAGTCCAAGGAGATTCAAGCACAAGTGCAAGAGTTGCTCCGAAAGGGCTTCATCAAAGAGAGCCTTTCTCCATGTGCCGTCGGTCATCTTGGTGCCCAAAAGTGACGGCACTTGGCGGATGTGTATGGATTGCTGACCCATCAACACCATCACTGTAAAGTATAGACATCCTATCCCTACACTTGATGATATGCTTGATGAATTGAGTGGTTCATGTGTTTTCTCTAAAATTGATTTGAAAAGTGGATATCATTAAATTCGCATGAAAGAGGGTGATGAATGGAAAACGGCATTTAAGACTAAGATTGGCTTGTATGAATGGAATGTGATGCCCTTTGGATTAACCAATGCACCTAGTACTTTCATGAGATTAATGAACCATGTTTTGAGGTATTTCATTGGAAAGTTTGTGGTTGTCTACTTTGATGACATATTGGTATATTCCAAGAATCATGTTGAGCATATTGATCACTTGAAGCATGTTTTAGATACACTTAGGCTTGAGAAGTTGTATGCTAAGTTTGAAAAGTGTGTCTTTGCTACAAGTGAAGTTAACTTTCTTGGATTTGTTGTGGGAAAGCATGGTGTAAGGGTTGATGAAAGTAAAGTGGTAGCAATAAAGGAATGGCCCATTCCTAAGTCCATAACCGAAGTGAGATCATTTCTTGATCTTGCTAGTTTTTACCGAAGGTTTATCAAGGACTTTTCCCCTATTGTCGCCCCTTTACATGAGTTAACTAAAAAGAATGTTGTGTTTGCATGGGGTAAAGCCCAAGAGGAGTCTTTTCTTGCTCTAAAGTCCAAATTGATGAGTGCTCCCTTGCTTGCTTTACCGAATTTTGAGAAGGTCTTTGAGATTGAATGTGATGCAAGTGGGATTGGCATTGGTTCCGTTTTGCACCAAGAGGGCCTCCCCATTGCATATTTTAGTGAAAAATTGAATGGTGCTACATTGAACTACTCCACCTATGATAAAGAGCTTTATGCTCTTGTGAGATCCTTGCAAGTGTGGAGTCATTACTTGTTGCCTAAGGAGTTTGTGATTCATACGGATCACCTCTCCTTGAAGTACCTTCAAGGTCAAGGCAACTTAAACAAAAGGCATGTTAGATGGATAGAATTCATTGAATCATTCTCTTATGTGATTAAGTACAATAAGGGGAAAGAAAATGTTGTAGCCGATGCATTGTCTAGGAGATATGTACTTCTTTCCTCTCTTGATGCTAAAATTGTAGGGTTTGATTGTTTGAAGGATATGTATGAGCATGACCTTGATTTTGGTGAGATATATGCTTCTTGTGCTAAGGGTGGCCGAAATGGCTACTACATATTTGATGGCTTCTTGTTTAAGTTTAAAAGGCTATGCATACCAAGGAGTTCCATAAGAGAAGTCATCACTAAAGAAGCTCATGGTGGCGGCCTAATGGGCCACTTTGGTGTTCAAAAGACACTAGAGACTTTGAAGGAAAAGTTCTATTGGCCGGGCATGAAGAAAGATGTCACAAGGATGTGTCCAAGATGCATCACTTGTCACAAGGCAAAAGTCACTCTCCAACCAAAAGGGAAGTACACCCCCCTTCCTTCTCCTACTCTCCCTTGGGTTGATATTAGCATGGACTTTGTTAGTGGTTTGCCTACAACCTCGCATGGACATGATGCTATTTTTGTGGTTGTTGATAGATTCTCTAAAATGGCACATTTCATTTCATGTCATAAGAGTGATGGTGCATCTAAAGTGGCCGATTTGTTCTTCAAGCATGTGGTTAAATATCATGGACTTCCTAGGTCAATTGTGAGTGATAGGGATTCTAGGTTTCTTGGACATTTTTGGAGGACCTTGTGGTCTCGGTTGGGGACTAGCTTAATGTTTTCTACCTCTAGTCATCCACAAACCGATGGACAAACCGAGGTCACTAATAGAACCCTAATCACTATCTTGAGAACCATACTTAGGAAGAATTTGAAAGAATGGGAGAAATGTTTGCCACATGTTGAGTTTGCTTATAATCGTGCATA
Organism: Stellera chamaejasme; assembly: GCA_024586325.1. Lineage (NCBI taxonomy): Eukaryota > Viridiplantae > Streptophyta > Magnoliopsida > Malvales > Thymelaeaceae > Stellera > Stellera chamaejasme. The sequence goes on along the minus strand of CM044981.1, from coordinate 48,512,021 downwards.
CCATTCTTCCACCTCATTTAGCCCATTTGAGATCGTGTATGGATTTAATCCTCTAACCCCTTTGGACTTGATTACTTTAAATCATGATGATCAAATTGATATAAATGGTCAAAAGAAAGCTCAACAAATGAAAGACTTGCATGCTAAGGTTCATGAACAACTTAACAAGAGTAATGAATCTTATGCAAAAAGGGTGAACAAGGGCAAGAAATTTCGAACCTTTGAGGTAGGGGATTGGGTTTGGTTGCACCTTAGGAAAGAAAGGTTTCCCCAAGCTAGGAAGAGCAAACTTTCACCTAGAGGAGATGGACCTTTTCAAATCACAAAGAAGATCAATGATAATGCATATGTTCTTGACTTTCCATGTGATGGTTCATATAATGTTCATGCAACTTTTAATGTTTGTGATTTGGTTCCTTTTGAAGGTGATATGGAAGAACTAAATCCGAGGTCGGATTCTTTTCAAGAGGGAGTTAATGATGTGGACATCCACCCCACTTCCACACAAGAGGCTTCAAGTCCCTTCCAAGGCCTCAATGGACCCATGACTCGATCTAGGTCAAAGAAGGTGCAAGAGAAACTCCAAGCGTTTATGAGGATCATGGCACAAACCGAGGAGCGGAATGAAGATCAAGATCAAGACCTCAAGCTCCAACACATGGGAATCCAAGTGGAGAAGACCCCAAACCTTTTGGGAAGCATCACCTACACTTCCCTTGAAGCCGAGGAGAGTGCCACGCGCTTCACGCGCCTCCTCCCTCCATCCACGCGCTCCACGCGCCTCCCCCAAGCTGCGGGAGATGCCCTGCCACCCCTGGAATGCTGCACCACGTTCCTAAGCCTTGGAGAAGCCGGAAGGTAGCTTGAACGCGCCACCACGACTAGCCACGCGCTCCCACGCGCCCTTCCTTCCAAGCGCGTGTGCAACACGCCCCAACATGGGCAAATCGGACATTTCACCTTTTCCATCAGATTTCAGCTTATTTGACTTGTATTTGAATTATATTTGTGTTATTTGGAAAATGGGAGGGAAAGTGGATTAGTGGAGGTTCTTAACCACTAGTTTGAAGTAATGGTTGGTCCTTACCTTCCATTACCAAAAATGGTGGAATCCTTCCACTCTCCTTCACCATTTTAGGTAGTGTCATAATGCCTTTTGCTTTATGCATGAAAATGGTAGGAAGACTTAAGGGGTTGTTACCAAAAGTGTTAGCCAACACTTTGGGTAATAACCTCCACTGCCACCATTTCATGTATTTAGGTAGCATCTCACCATTTCAGCACTTAGAACTCATTTTAGCCGAAATTGTGGACTCCATTTTGAGAGCATATTGGCTTTGGTTTCTCACTTCTTCAATCCATTCCCTTGTTCCATAATTTTGGTTCAAGAATTATATCTAGTATTGCTTAATCAAGTAGTTAAGAGGTGCTAGATCCATCTTCTTCCCTTGGCATCTAAAGTATTGTTCAACCTTGTAGTTGAAAGGTGCTTTTGTTGGCCGAAATTATCATCTTGTTCTTGTTCCTCTTCCAAGCTAGATCCTTGCAAATATTGATCATTTTCCATGATCACATCACCTTCCAAGGTACATATACCTACTACTTCTTCTGATGTATATGTTGCATCTTGTTCTTTGCTAACTGAAAGCAATTCTTTGTGGATTGTAGACTCAGGAGCAACGGACCACATAGTCCGAGACAAGTCTTGGTTCGTGGCTTACAGGAAACTTCCAAGAGGTGCAAAGTGTGTCTCGGTGGGAAACAACGCTGTAATAGAAGTAGTAGGGATTGGGACATGTAAAGTCCCCACTTGTAATGGATCATTATATTTAATTGATACATTATATGTACCAGATATTTGTAGAAATTTGATTTCTATAAGTAGTTTGTTGAAGTACAAATATAGCTTTTTTTAAAAGAATGATAGTGTTACTATCTTCAAAGATAATCAAGTTGTGTGTGAATGTTTAGTAAATAATGGCTTGTATGAACTTAGACCGAGTAGCCACACTAATGCTTCATCTAGTTGCCATGTGACCGAGGTCACAAGTGAAATGACTTGGCATGAAAGGCTTGGACATGTAGGTCAAGATAGGATGAATAAGTTAGCCAAAAATGGCTTGCTTGGATCCTTGACCAAAGTTGTCTTGCCAAGTTGCCAAGCATGCCTTGAAGGAAAGGCAACGAGAAAGGCCTTTGGGCGAGGAACTAGAAGAGAAGAAGCATTGATTTAGTTCATTCTGACTTGTGTGGACCTATGAGAGTGACATCTAGAAATGGTTATAGATATTTCATTACATTTACTGATGATTATACTCGATTCACACATGTTTTCTTACTCAAGTACATTTGGTTGAGAACCGATTGGGTAACAAAATAAAATCCTTGAGAACGGATAGAGGTGGAGAGTATAATTCAAATGTCTTCAAAGACTTTTATGACATGAAAGGAATCCAGAGGGAGTTCACTCTTTCTTGGACACCCCAACAAAATGGAGTGTCTGAAAGGAAGAACATAACTCTAATGGTTATGGTAAGGTCCATGATGGCTAAGGCTAACTTGGACATAATCTATTGGAGTGATGCACTGCTTTGTGCAGTTCACATCCTCAATAGAGTACCAACTAAGAACATCGACTCTTCTCCATATGAGTTGTGGAAGAAGAGGTCGCCTAACCTAAGCTACATGCACCCTTGGGGTTGCCTTGCTTATGTGCATGTCCCGGACCATCCTTTGGGAAAATTGGGTTCTCGGGGAAAGAAATGTGCTTTCCTTGGATATTGCATTGATTCAAAAGGTTATGTGTTCTTAGATATCAGTCACAAAGAAGGATTGGTGTTTGATGGTAGAAACGGAAACTTCATGGAAAGTGAGTTTCCTAAAGTTGGTGAATGTAATGATCTTAACTCTTTCGGTCCAATCCTTGAAGAAGATCAACCTAGTACTTCAGAAGTACCGGTTGCACAAGGTGCACCTACTCCACAAGGAGTACCTCAACAAGAGGGAGTTGTGACTCCTAATGATGAATCCAATGTGTTGGATCACATGGAACAAGATCCTGTAGAGGATACACTTGTTCAAGAGGGAGTTGAGGATCAACAAGAGCTAGAATCACCTCCGCCCATGTTGAGAAGATCAACTAGGGAATCGGGGTCTCTCGGAGGGTGAGACTTATTTGGTGTCATCTGAAATAGATGAACCAAGTAATGTTAAAGAAGCTCTTAATAGTGCACAAAGAGAGGAATGACTAAATGCCATAAATGAAGAACTTCATTCTATGGTAGTGAATGGTGTGTGGGAATTGTCAGATCTTCCTATTGGTCGGAAGGCCATTGGTAATAAATGGGTATTAAAGATAAAGAAGAATTCTGATGGAAGTATCGAAAGATACAAAGCCCGATTGGTGGCTAAGGGTTTCACACAAAAGGAAGGTATTGATTTCAAAGATACCTTCTCACCTGTAGTGAAATTCAATTCCATCAGATTACTACTTGCCATTGTGGCATACTTGGATATGGAATTACATCAAATGGATGTTAAAACAGCCTTCCTCAATGGTGATTTGAGTGAAGAGATCTATATGAGACAACTAGAAGGGTTTGTCCAAGAAGGTCTTGAGGACAAGGTATGTAGACTTAAAAAGTCTATTTATGGTCTTAAGCAAGCTTCAAGACAATGGTACTTGAAGTTCCATCATGCAATTACAAGTTATGGCTTTGTAATGATGCATGAAGATCATTGTGTATACTTGTACTCGTCCCGATTATGCTATAATGACTTTGTATGTAGATGACATACTAATTGCAAGTAGTGGAGTTGAGTTAATGACAACCATCAAAGGATGGTTATCTTCCACTTTCGACATGAAAGACATGGGAGAAGCTTCCTTTATTTTAGGTGTCAAGATACACCGGAATAGAAAGGAACGCTTGTTAGGCCTCTCACAGAAACCTTATATTGATAAGATCCTTGAAAGGTTTAATTTAACCAACTCCAAACCTATAAATACCCCACTTGCATATGGATGCAAGATTGGAGGGGACATGTGTCCCACGACTCCAGCAGAAAAGGAAGAAATGACAAACATACCATACCCGAGTGCTATAGGTTCCTTAATGTATGCCATGTTGTGTACAAGGCCTGACATTAGCCAAGCAGTTGGCTTATTGGCTCGATATTCTTCAAACCCTGGAATGCAGCATTGGAAGAGTGTCAAGAGGGTTCTACGGTACCTTAAAGGTACTAAAGATTATTGGCTATGCTATCAAGGCAAGAAGCTTGATTTGCATGGTTACTCTGATGCTGATTGGGGTGGAGATCGTGACTCTAGTAAATCTACATCTGGTTATGTATTTCTGTTTAATGGTGGGGCTACTACATGGTGTAGTAAGAAACAAACTTGTACAGCATTGTCAACCATGGAGGCTGAGTTTATCTCATGTGCCTCGGCTGTACAAGAAGCCCTTTGGCTTGGATTCTTTCTTAAGAACTTGGAATCTCGGATCATGGTGGAAAGGCCTATTACTATTTACAGTGATAGTATGGCGGCCATGGCTTACACCAAAGATCCCAAGTACCATGGAAAGACCAAGCACATTAGCATGAAATATCATTTCGTAAGGGATGCAATTGAAGAGGGTGAAGTTAAAATTGAGTACATATCTAATGGTGGCAGATCCTCTTACTAAGCCATTGCCACCACTTGTATTTGCTAGACATGTCAAAGCAATGGGTCTTCGTAGATTGTAATTAAGTTGGATGTACTTCACCACTTTGGTGTCACACATGTATTCTATGATGAATGATTAATAAAGTTGTTTGTTTGTCATCATCTAATTTGTTCAATCTTTATGTTTTCACAACGAAAATTAGAACATGTCAAACATAGACATTAGAAAGGGTTTTCTCACACGAACCTTTCGCCCTTAATCTTGTGTAGACTTAAGGATGAGACTAGCTACGGACTCAATGTATGTTGTTTCTTAAATGAAGCATGTTACTTGGTAAAGTAATACTTGAGTGGGAGTCATGAACCAACACATGACACCGTAGCCTCTTGTCGCCTTGATTATGTAAATCAAGATGAGATGACTAAGTTTCATCGAGTTTGTATGACCACCATACATCCTAGTCTATGATTGGTGTAAGTGGCTTACTTGATAACATTTCATGGATTGTGACATGTCCTCCTTTTATTTGATAAGGGGAGTACACTTTTGGTGTTTTAAGAGGGAGAAAAATGACACATCTCCCAACTTATGTGGGCATCATTCCGAGTGGGAGTGGTGTAAGTAAAACATCAAATAGTGATCATTTAGAACTTCAGTGTTCTATAACCATGAAATGCGACCAAAGAAGAATTTAAGTAAGTTGTCTTTGCTCTTACTTAGTGTGAGGTTCTTCGATTCAGACTCTTAGTGACTTTGACTTGCTATTAGGAAATTGTATCAATAAAACTACTTTGATTGGTTGTTGAAGGTCTTAGAAGAAAAGACTGGAATATCCTCCATTTGGGTAGTTGAGTTGGTACAATGACCTAAGTAGTTTAAGTTGATAGGAAAGACACCGTTTTATGATGATACACATGCTCTAAATTTAATCTTGGGCCCACATACTATGTGTAGTATGATTTAGATTGAATTGTGAGCACTTGTGAATGAGATCTTAGCTTCTTAATACAATAATGGATTTCAAGTGGTTGAAATTCAAGAAAAGGACTGATTGTGATTAAGTGAAGTGTATCATTGTTTCTGGGGTTTGTAAAGGCACCACTTGATGAGTTCAAGTGAGCTTGAAGAAGTTCAAGCATGTTTGATAAGTTCAAGCATGTTTGGTAAGTTCAAACAATACACCGTTGCTTGATTGGTTTAAGCATGCTATTTTGAAGAGGACAAGCTGTCATTGTGAGTCTAACAACCACAATGAAAGTGATTTTATGTGTATGTCTTGGGATCGCACCCTTAACTCTACTTGTGTGAATGTACTTGTTTATTTTGGCCTACATATGTGTTAAAGAGATTTTATTTGAGTGGGAGTTCACAATCAAAAGATAACTTAGTGCGAGTGGGAGTTTGTTGGAATTCTTAGCGCACCAAGTACTTTTGAGGTGATGTTTGAGCTCATCTCAAATGGAGAAGTGAGTTTCAGCTCAAAGTGAGCTGAAATGAGTTCTATGGAATTTAACTATGTGAATTGTGGCTATCAAGAGATTTCGGCCATGAGAGCCTAAATTGGCGAAGAGGCACCTCAAGGGAGGCACCCCTTCGCCTAAATGAGGAGTTACTTAGCATTTGGACAAGGGAGTGTACAAGGGGGGAGTAACCACTCCTTAGACCGAAAGTATGTGTACTTTCGGACATAAGGAGTTGTGACTCTTCCTAGTAACTTCCTACATCATCTATAAATAGATGATTTGGCCACAACACAAGATAACACTTAAGAATCCGAAACTTCTCTCTTCTCTTTGTTCTTGGCCGAAATATCAAGGCTTCCTAGAGCATTTCGGGTGGAACGTTTTTTGTGTCTATCTAACACAAAACAACCTCATTGCATCACATGCAATCCGCCCTCATCAAGGAATTCGAAGGCCTGAAGATTCAACCGGAAGAGTTGGAGCAAACGTTTGGAGCAAGGACAAAGATCCTTACGCTGTTTTTGCAAGGGTGCAAGGTATGTTTCTTATCTATACTCCTTCCTCCTCCTTCTCCTCTTTCTTCCTTGTGAAAGTGGAGAGGCATGATTATGTAAAACACATCATGCTATAAATCTCTAAATCTACAGATTTAGTGGCTGTCAGATTGTTTGGAAACATCCTGCGGCCAGGGCACCGCGCAGATTTTGGACGACAGCCTCAGTAATCGCCGCGAGGATTGTGGGATTGATACCGGCCACCGCTGAGTTCTGAACGATGACATTGTGCGGCGCACCCACCATACCGGCTGACTGGTTGTGATTCGTCGAGAGGGCAACACGCCCTGACCTCACGGCGGCATCCGCCCCTGTCGGGTGAACAATTTCTCTGGAGAGAGGGCATTGAGGTCACCATGGGATGAGCTTTTCCCGGTTGAGTCGACTGATGCTCCATGGTTTGCAGCAGCGGTGGGTGGATTTCTCCTTCCACGGCCATTCTGCCGGCTTGCGCTCCTTGTGGTAGGCATAGCTTCTGTTCTTCGGTGGTTTCTTCGTGGGATTGTTGATGCTTCCCACAAACGGCGCCAATCTGATAGCCTTGTTCCTTGACGGGACTGGGCTTCCAGATACTTGAATGGTGAGGAAATGACTAGAACGACGGTGTTGAGCTCTGGAGTAATCTGCAGAATGTAAAATGGAATACTCAGGAGCAGAAAGAGGAGTGGAGGTGTGTACATAGGGTGTACCTTTCCCAAGCCGTCCTTTTATAGGAGGCGCTGAGATAGCGATTGTCCCATGATCCGGAGTAGTGGAGTGCACCCCCACGTTCCAGAGTAGTGGAAGACTGGAGGCATAATGGAGAACGTGGGTAGGTCGTGGGGGCGACCGTTCCCAGCTTCCTTCCCCCAGTCCGTGACGCTGCTAAGTGATTGATGGCGAAGACCAGGGGACGTGAAGGCCTTGCCTGGCGAAACCAGGAGATGCGAACCCGCGAGGACCTGGCAAAGCCAGCAGGCACGAAGCCCCCTAGATAACGCCTTCGCGAGGTGGGGTGGTATCACGGTGTGTATCACGCGAGTGGCGATGCGCGAGGGGAATTTGCTTGGGTAGTGTACCATTTTTGTTAAACGTTACCCCTTTTAGGAGTGAATAATGAATGCATTTATAGTCCAAAGTCAGAGTGGCATTTTTGTAATATCCCTATATAATGCGATAGTGTGTTAGAAGAGCACGTGTCCTTAATACGTTCGGGAGTATAGTCCGGGAATTTCCTTGGTACGTTCGGGTCCATTATGTCCGGCGATGTTCTTGTGTGGGTTTATGATTTTTTAATGGGGTCCTTATTTTGGGCTATTATTTGAGCCTTTTGCTAGGCCTTTTTGGGCCTTTTGTGTAGACTGGGTCTGACGGTCATCAAGTCCCCCCTAGTACTTTGGCCGACTGCAAGGAGTTCAAAATTTTATAAGTAGATTTTGACTTTGGAATGACAATGTCCAGATATCTGAATTGCTTCTCGAAATACTTTGTTCGGGGTTTTTCGATGTATTTCCCGGATGACAATGTCCGGGAACTTGTAGTCTCCTTTTGTCTCAAACAACGTTCGAACTTTTGAAGTATTTCCCGGATGATAACGCCCGGGAAATTGAGGAATTGAATTCCTCCTTTCGTCTTGAACAACGTTCGGGCTTTTGAAATATTTCCCGGATGATAATGTCCAGGAAACTGACGAATTGAATTTCTCCTTTCGTCTTGAACAACGTTCGGGCTTTTAAATCATTTCCCAGATGATAACGTCCGGGAAACTGACGAATTTAATTTCCCTTTTCGTCTTGAACAACGTTCTGGCTTTTGAAGTATTTCCCGGATGATAACGTCCGGGAAATTGAGGAATTGAATTCATGCTTTCGTCTCGAACAACATTCGGGCTTTTGAAGTATTTCCCGAATGATAACGTTCGAGAAATTGAGGAGTTGAATTCCTCCTTTCGTCTCGAACAACGTTCAGGCTTTTGAACTATTTCCCGGATGATAACGTCTGGGAAACTAACGAATTGAATTCCTCCTTTCGTCTCGAACAACGTTCGAGCTTTTGAAGTATTTCCCGGATGATAACGTTCGGGAAATTGAGGAATTGAATTTATCCTTTCGTCTCAAACAACGTTCGGGCTTTTGAAGTATTTCTTAGATGATAACGTCTGGGAAATTGAGGAATTGAGTTCCTCCTTTCGTCTCGAACAACGTTCGGGCTTTTGAAGTATTTCACGGATGATAATGTCCGGGAAATTGACGAATTGGATTCCTCCTTTCGTCTCGAACAACATTCGGGTTTTTGAATTATTTCCTGGATGATAACGTCCGGGAAATTGAGGAATTGAATTCCTCCTTTCGTCTCGAACAACGTTCGGGCTTTTGAAGTATTTCCCGGATGATAACGTCCGGGAAATTGAGGAATTGAATTCATCCTTTCGCCTCGAACAACGTTCGGGCTTTTGATTTGTGGCGGTTTTGGAATCTGTATCTCCGGGATTTGTGACGGTTTATCCTCAATCGTCCATTAACTGCTACTTTTGGATGAACGGTGGAGATTAAATATCTTTTGACATTTCGTCTTCCCGGACTTCCTTCAAATAGTGAGCAAAAGAAACTCATTTCCTCACTTCTCATTCTTGCGTTCGTTCTTAAGTTCTCTCCCTCTCTTTTCTTCCTTGCAATAAAAAACCGTCACGACGGACAACCCATCTCTCAAGGAGGCTGTTAGCATCTTCAAGAAGTGGAGAACCGTCGAAGAGGTCCATCCAGAAGACTTCCTTGCCCCCTTTCTCAGTTCAGCCACCGTACCGGAAGGCTATCGAGGTTCGTCGGCCGTCCATCAGTTTTACCAGCTTCACCGTCAAGTGGTTGACGCTGCCGCTGCAGGCCCTTCCTTCGACCTCCGTCCTGCGGCTCGCCCTTCTCTCCTCCAGCCGATTATCTGAGGTATATGAGAATGGCCCCAACTTTTCCCACCCCTTCTACTGTTCGTCCCTCGGGTTGCTTATTAGAGACTAAGGGTGACGTCCCGGAAGGTTGGTGGTCTGAAATAGAGAACTACCGGAGCAAGGCTACTCCGGAGTTAATAAGGGAGTGGCAATCCGCTTTTTTCTTCCCTATGATGGTTCGCACTCGGGTACCTTCTCCGGAATGCCGAGCATACGAGCCCGGTGTAGGCTGGTTGGTGATTTTCAAAGACCAGATGCTGTGCGGGCTTCGTTTTCCGCCGCACCCATTCGTTCGGCAACTGGCTGAATCCCATGGGCTAGCTGCCAATCAGGTCAATCCAAACACCTATTGCCACATCAACGCCTACCTCATTCTTTGTGCTCTGTTCGGGACAGAGCCGACCATAACCACTTTCCTCCAGTACTACAAAGTCAACATCATCCAGAGGAACTGTTTCTACTTCTTCAGTGCCCGGGGTCCTCCTAACCTCAGAACCAGCTTCACTTGGAACTACCCTACAAGTCGCAAGGGGTGGCATCGGGAGTTTTTCTTTATGGAGCCCGATGCTTCGTGGGGTTTAAAAACAGGGCAAAAGGTAGGAGGGCTTTCGGATGTACAGAATCCTCGGCGCTTGCTGAAGAAGGCTGATGCTAAGGACAACTTTGACCGATTCAACAGTAATCTCCGAAACATTGCTCCATGCTTCGGGGATGAGCCGAAGGAAGTCGTCCCCTTCCCTTTGTACTGGAGGTTGATTACCCAAGGGGTCCTATCCCACTTGGGTATCATCCGAGGTGATTTGGGGGAGTTGGACATCCAGGAATCTCCCCCTTCGTCCCAAGACTTGGCCTTGGTGCAACGTCTTTGGGGCGACATATCACTCGAGGAGTTTAAAAAAGGTTTATACCCTTCTTTTGTTCAGCGTTGTATCTATCAGATATTAACTAAATTTTTTTACAGAGTTGGATCCCGCGTACGACCTCAGCTCTATTTATCGGGATGTGAAGAAGACCAAGGCTGCGGGGGTTCCAAATCTGCTGCCCCGGAAAGGAAGAGAAAAAGGGATGCTTCAGCTGAGGCCGTTGGTCCTCCCCCTTCAAACACATCCGGTGAAGTGTCATCTCTGGTACACGTCGAGGGTAACCCTACTCGGGACGACGTGTATGACATGCTCGAGAATTCCCCCGAACAAACTAGGAAGATCCGGGGGAAGTTCAAAGCTGCACAAGTGACCGGGCAGAAAGCCCCAGAGGTCACGCTGATCGAGTTTCAGCTAGGTAACAAGTTTGTGAAATTAAACAATCTATGTTTTTGGAAAATATTCGGGAATCTTTCCCGAATGTTCAATGAAGACCCACTACATGACGTGGTTCGGTCTCATTTTTGTACTCTAGGTTCGGACTGAAGAGAAGCCCGGGAAGAAAAAAGGCGTTGGCGAGATGAGAGACTCTCGCGCCTTGGTATCGAGCTCATTCCTCGGGAGCCCGGATGGCTGATCCATGAAGATCAAGACATCCTGAACGAGGAAGACGCGAAGGACATGGCTCCCGAGCTATGGGAAGGAATTACAACAGCTCGGACCCTGGAAACCCTGGAGCACTTCTACCCGGACCTAGATATGGCTACGTCTAAGTTGTCCGTCCTTGGCCATCTGGTAGCTTCGAAATCCATTATTTTTTTGTACCTTCTGGGGGTATCGCGGGATTTAATTTTTGCCCAGGGGATGTACAGATGTCAGCCATGAGCGGATGGATTCTGTTACGGTCACCCCGAGCGGGTTGCGACCGGGTGACCCGGGGCTCCGGTTTTGGCCTGCGGGTCACGTTTTTCGGCGTTCAGGCGGCTCCCGAGCCCTATCCGGGTATCATTTTGGCGAACCTCTCTGTATTTGAGGTCGTGTGGGTCCCCCGGACGTTTCCGCCGAAAATATTTTTCTGGCGCCGGGGGGTTGTCGGGGTCGCCTCGGGACGTACAGCGGGCTCGGTAGCACTCTCGAGACCTCAGGTTGGGAATCCGTGTGCAGTTAAGGAGTCGTGAGAATATCCCGGAGGAGCTTGTGGACGTTAATAGTTGGGACGGGACGTTAGGTTCGGGCGACTCCGGGGCTCGGGGCAGGAATCCCGGGGCTCGGGATGGAAATTTTCTGACGGCTTTGGAGTAAGTTGTGTTTTAATTTAAGATGGAATTTATGGGTATTTTTATAGAATTTTGGAGTGACGGAATTTCGGTTCAGGTTGACACGCTCGCACGTCGGGTTTTGGTTCGGGTTCAGCGAGCTCGGTAGGACACTCCGGAAAGGTAAATGAGTTTCTGAAAAATGTTCTGTGAATGTTATAATATTCTGAGGGTTGTGTCCAAGTTTCGTTAATTTTGGAGTTCGGTAAATATTTTTGGGCAAAAAGAATTGGAACTTTCGGAAAAATTGGGAGTTAATTTGCAATTGGTTGCAAAATTAATAAAATGGGTATGGGCTGCATTTGTTCTTTTCGGCAGCAATTGGGAGGAGATATTATAAGGGACACATGGCTAGCTCTTATTAAAGATGGAATGGTATGGGTTAAAGAGTAGGAATATATATTATGACATAATATTTCATAAAAGGGATATATCTCATTTTCATTTTCACTTCTCTTCTTCTTCTTCTCCATTGCTGCCGCCATTGATGAGCTCCTCCTCCAAGCTTGAGGTTCTTCATCTTGGCTCAAATCAAAGAGGAATTGGGTTCTTCATGTGGTAAGTTCCTCTTTTCTCATTAGTTTGGAAGATTAGTGGTGAAAAGAGGAGTTTTTGCATTTGATGGGTTTGTTCTTAGCTATAAGCTAGGATGATTCTCTTCCTCCCATGTTTTAGTATGTTGTTCTTGGGTAGTAAGGGAGTGTTAATCAAGTGTTGGATTTTGGAAAACACATCTTGGATGAAGAAACCATTTATGGCCGAATTTTCTTGGAATTTTCCAAAATGATGTGTGTTTGTTATCTTGATTCATGCTTCAAGTATGTTAATCCTAGCATGATTCTAAGCTTATGTGTGGATTCAATTTGATGGAAAACAAGTTGGTTTAAAAAGCCCCAAATGGCCGAATTTTTAGGTTGGTGTTCATTGTGCATTTTGTTGTTTTGGATGCAATTGGATAGCATTCATGGTTTAGAAGTGAAATTGGTGGTTAGAATGATTAATTGGAAGCTTGAATGGATTGATTTGGAAGTTGGATAAAAAGTTGGTTAAGAACCGAATTTTGGAATGATTCTTTTTCCATGTTGGAGCTTCATTTTGGTTGAATTGAATGTTAATATGGTGTTGGGGTTGAATTTAGGAGTGGATGGAAGTTTGAAACGTTGAATTCGGTTAAGAATTGGAAAAGTTGCATTTAAGCGGGATTTTCGGAAAATGTTGGGTAATGAAGGGTTTAAGGTTGGTTTGATCAGTTCTGCTTGTTGAATTGTGTTTGTCAATGTATAATCTTGCATTGTCTAGGTTGATTCTGAATTCTGACATTTCTGTGGAAATCTGGAATTTTACGGAAGTTCTGCCAGATTTTAGGTTTTGGGGGTCGGGGGTGTAGTTTGGTAGTGTGGTCGATAAGGATTCTAATTCAACTTGGTTTGTCAGATTCTGAGGTTCTGAGGTGAGAAAAAGAGGGGTTTCGGAGTTTCGGGTCGTGGTTTGGAAATCATCCAGAATCGGTCAAATACTCTGGATTTGTAAGGTAAGGGTTTGGTTCTGCTATTTTTGGTAAGATAGGTGTATGTTTAGTTTCACTTTCTGTTCTGCAAGTATTTCGGTATTATATGCCTAGGGCATATTCTGTAGTCTGTAGGTGTATGTGTGGTTGCATTTCTGTTTTGCAGTATTTCGGAAATCTGTGCTTTAAGGTACGTTCTGTAATTTGTAGGAGTATGCCTTATGGCATCCTCTGTCTGAGTAACACTAACACTACGATTGTGGGTTCGCTACCCACTGGTGCACCATGCTTCGTAATAGCTTGGCTTCGACTCCCCTTAGTGGGAGGTCTGTCGTTCCGATTTGTTATAAGGTTTATGGCGATTTGGAATCGCACATCCTTCGGGATTCCGATTTGTTTCGGTACATGTATGTTATTCGTGATATATTGCGTATATTGCTATCTTTCTGTTTTGCAGGGTTACATATACTTATCTTACCCCAAATCCCTTACGGGGTCCTTTTAGGACTCACCCTTTTTCGGGTTCTGTTTTTGGATTTCAGGTAGGTCTGGTAAGCAGCCAGCGGGGTAGGTTTCCGCGAGGCTTCTGCCTTGGTTGTGTTGAGCAGCAGTTTCACCTTGCGGCCCGGGATTGTCTTTTGGATCTGAATCCCGCGCGAGGTATTTTAACGTTTAGGCCTAGGGTCGGCTCTGTAGCTGCATGTGCATACTTTCTGTTTTATTGCTGTGATGATTGTATATTTGTATATACTTATATATTCTGTTCTGTGCATGTTCTGAGCGCTTGGCGCTTGCTAGATACCTTAGGTTCTGTGAACTCTGTATGTATCTATGTTTGGTGCGTAAGCACTCGTCCACGGAGGGCGAGGCTTACTCTGTTGCTGATGCATGAATTGCATGTTTTGATTTTGTTTTAGTTATATGTATGAAAATGTTCAAGTCGCTTCCGCAATTGCTTCGTTTTTCTGGGTCCGCTACGCGCGGCGGGTCTTGATGGACCTGCCATCTTGTATTTTCCGGCTTCCGCTTCCGACGTCCCGGCGCCCCCGCCTCCGCAACCGGGCTCGGGTGGCGTGCGGTGACAAGTTGGTATCAGAGCAGGTAAGTGACCAGATTGGTCGTCAGTGGTGACTTGAAGTGACAACTATTGTTGTACATTTTATTTTAGAATGTGATAGTCTCGTTCCTAAGGAAGGTCCGGACTCTCAGTTGATATGGTGGAGAAGATGATGTTCTTGAGACTCCAAGCTTGCTGTTCAGAGTAATCTGTAAAAGATAGGAAGAATACTCAGAAGTAGCAAGAGGGGAGTGGGGGCGTGTAGTAGCTTACCCGATTTAGGGTGGACATCACCCTATTTATAGAGTGATGCCGGGAGAAGAGCCTCCCAGGTTGAAGCCCTTAGGCAGGCTGTTTGAGATAAGTCATGTCGGCCCGATTGGAGATAAGGCGGCTGTGATGATGAAGATCTCAGCAAACCGCCTTAGGTGATTCACTTGTCGAGAGAATGTCGGCGTATAAATCAGTGAAGATCTCCCGAGGCTCGTGCTGCCCTCCTTATTGGCCGGTTGATGTCGGACGACCAAGTGGTCTATTTCCAAGTGGAGCAAGCGGTGGGCGAAGGCCCATGGGGCGAAGGCCCCAAATAGAATATAGCCAAATAAGGGGTGAGGTTGCACGAACACAGGTACCAAGGCCTTATGCAGGCGGGGCCGGTATAGGCGAGGAGGCGGGAGTAAGACCCATGGAGGCGAGGAGATCGCGAGGTTCGCCCTAAGACCGCGAGGGGCCGCGCGAGGCTTTAGAAACGCAAGGGTGAGTATGAGGCGTCGCCCCTGCGAGTCTGGAGGCCCGCGAGGCGGGACCTCGCGTAGGCGTCTTGGAGACCACAAGGATGAGACCTTGCGAAGAGCGTCTGGAGACCACAAGGATGAGACCTTGCGAAGCGTCTTGGAGACCACAAGGATGAGACCTCTCCAAAGGCCTCGTATGATTACGATACAACGCGAGGCGCGATTGCTTGGGTAGTGTACCAAGATGCCTCCTCACGAGAGCGGAGTATGGGCGGGTCACTGTACTCCGTTTTTGAAAGTACTTTCTTTGAGGACCGATGTAGTAGTCACAAGTGAAGATCTTTTATAATCTGATAGTTTGTGTTGGATCCTTCACGACCCTTTACTCTGTGTTGAAGATCTTGTTTGAAAATACCATGTTGAGGCGTGTGATCACGAACGAGTTTGTGTGGAGCGCGAGTTTGTGTGGAGCGCGATGACCTTTTATGGTCTGATATTACATGTTGGATCCTTCATGATCCTTGTGAGTTTTGAGGAGGGCATTTGCTTGGGTAGTGTACCAAGATGCCTCCTCACGAAGGCGAGTATGGGCGGGGTCCGTACTGCTGTTCAAATTCAAGTCTTTGGAGTTGGCGAAGGCGCTTGGCCGTTTGCGGACCGTTTGATTGCGAAGGCAGCGAAGAGTCTCTTCAACATTTAATGCGGGAGAGATAAAGGAAGATGAGAGGTTTCTTGACCGTTATGGGGCGCAACACGTGGCGCCGTAGAGTCGATTACGCTTTGTAAAAGCGTTTCTTCTTTATGCGGCGGGGAGAGGTTTAATAACCGCTGGATCTTTGGCACGTGGCGCCTCGGGAGTCATTCACGCTTAAAAGCGCTTTTTCATTTTGGCGGGCTTATAAAAGCGTGCGAGAAGATTGAAACCTTTCTTCTCCACTCTTGCATTTGTTCGCTCTGCTTGAGTAACCCTTTCGTATTCTTGCGTTTCTTGGCGATTTCATCGGCGGTTGAGAGGTGATTTGCGGTGGTTCCTCCTTTTCGTTCGAGATTCCTCCGGTCAAGCTGTTCATTTGCCAACCGCTCCGTTCGTTCTTGCTTCTTGCTTTAAACCACTCGGGTAAGTTTTCTTCCCACTTTGAGTGCTTCAAGTTCTCTGGCGCGCGGCGCTTGCCGAAATGCCTTTCTTTGGGCTGTTTCGATTTATATGCCTGTCTGTTCTTCTTTTTGTAGAGATGGATTCCAAGGAAGCTGTTCGCCCGGTGGTCGCTCCTCTCGAGAAGACCACGGTGAAGTTCGAGAGAATTCACCGAGGAAATGGTGGGGGCCTTCGGCCCGTGGAGAAAACGCCGGTATACGCATCCCGTGCGGGTGTTTGTCGGGCGATGGGTTGGCCCGTTACCGAGGAGAACAAGGAGAACCGGGTCTTGTGCTGTGCAGCGCGGCTTGCGGCGGGATTACAGTACCCCTTTCCCATGGCCCAGTGCAAGATCTCTGTGCTGATTGGGAATGCCCCAACTCGGTTGGCGCCCAATACTTTCACGAGTATTGCGGGCTTCATTATCGCTTTGCCACATGGCGGCGTGAAGCCATTCGCCGATGTGTTCAACCGTTTTTATCGGTTGGAGCGAGAGTGGGGTGCGTTCTTCTCGTCACTCCCATAAATGTTGGAGGTAACCACTCCATCTCCTTCACCGCTGCGCCCGAGATCCTACCACAAGCGCACGGATCCTTTTTCTTCTTGCGCGAAGGCACATGGGACTTTCCCGTGGCGAGGGCGCGACAATCCGTGCAAAGCATTGCGCGGAGGCTGTCTTGACTCACGGGGAGTGCGGTGGCAGGCATACGTTCAAGCTGCTGGGGTGGTTGGACGATGTCCTTTCGAGGAGCGCATGCGGCGTTCTTCCCCTTCTCGGCTGCCCAGTGGGCGAGACCACCCTAAGGTGGGCTGGGATTAGCACGGGTTTCGTCTTTGGACCCCGGATGCCCCCGCCATACGAGGATGGGCTCCGTCCACCGTGGGACAATGATAGATTCTTTCTTCGCTGCTCTAGCGGCGCCCAAAATACGCTGCGCATACATACTAATATCTTGTAATTTTGTAAGAGGTGCAGTAGAACACAGTGAAGTCCCTCTTTGTCTGCAGATGCCGTTGCGAGTGCAGCGAAGCCCGGGGTAAGAAAGCATCCATGCGCATCGCCCAACGAGTGCACTGGCATGTGCACTTGAGGAAGACGCCCTGCCATGGCGGTCAAGGTGTTGGGACCCATTGTCCCCAAGCTGTCCAAAAAGAGGGCTGGTATCAAGCCTTGATGGCTTCTCGGCCGGAGAAGAAAAAGAGGAAAGTGGCTGCCACGCGGCTTTGAAGAAGAGAGCCCTGCCGGTGCGGGGACCACAGGCTGAAGGGCCGGCTGGGAGGCTGAGAATCCTGCTTTGGAGCAGAGGGCCTACTCCGGTTATTTTAAGCGAAGAGGCCGGGGAGCTCTTTGGGGAAGAGGGTCCTATTCCGGCCATTTCAGCTGAAGAGGCCAGGGAGCCCGCTGGGGCAGAAGTTTCCAGTGGGGAGCCCCTGGCTGAAGAAGCCAGAAGGGCGGAGCTTGAAATGCCCCCTACTGCTGAAGAGGTCGTGCCTTCTGCAGAGGGCCGAGAAGAGCGCGAGCGGATAGCGCTGTTCCCATCGAGGCTGTGCCCATCTCGGTGGTGCAGCCCATTTCTTACGAGGAGGCGCTGCTGAGGCCTTTGTATCTGGGCTCTTCGCGAGCCCTTCACCGATTCAAGGTGAAGACTTGCCCGGTCATGTGGTCGCGGCGAGATCATCACCGGAGGAAGAGTGCCTCCTCCCAAGGGCAAGATGTCGGCGGCCAACATCACGATCTCTATGAGAAGGAGGGGCAACCAGCTGCAAAGGCCATTGGGAGTACCGGCCAGCAGGAGGTACCAGTCATTCCCATGGAGGAGGCGGAGACCACTAATGCGGGGGAGATCCTGCAGCCATTCCTCTTGGAGAGGAGGATCACTGAAGAGGCCCCTTCGGGAGAAGGCCCCGCCACAAAGGGGAAGAGGATCACGGTGGTTGAGGAGACTTCTTCCTCTTCTAAGTAGTGAGGCCCGGAGGAAGGGAGTGCAGTAACACGGTCCTCTGCGAGGACAAGTGGTTGGGAGATTGCCCAACCTTCCGGCGATCAGTGGAAGTCGGTGGTTAGGGCGTCCTTACTGCCGGTAAGTCTTTTTGATTTTGACAGTACTTTATTTGTTTTTGATTCAATACTTCTGCTTCCTAGTTTCTTGATGCCCTTCCTTTGTATGCGTGGGCCTTTCAGGCCAAGGGGACGGTCCCTGTGAGGCTCTTGTGGACCAAGGGGTCCTTACAGAGATCCCTGCCGATTTGGGGACCAGGAGCGAGGTCCTTGAGAAGACCGGAGTCTGGTCCCACTATTTGGAGCGGAGGCGCGTTGCTGCCAAGTCGGCCCCCAAGTGGTCTGAGAGCCGAGACCTCACGAGAGTCAGAGGCACCGAGACCGGACTCGGGGTGTACGAGGAGCAAGGAGGCTCTGAAAGATGCATGGGATCCGGTCTTCCTCACGAGGAATAGCAGTTCACTGCTGCGGGGAGGAGCAAACCCTCGATCCTGCTGGAGGGCTGCGCACCCCTATGACGAGGAGGTGACCGGCGGAGCACTGGACTCCCTGCTGAATTCATGAGGAGGCAGCTCAACAAAGTCTGCGAGTAAGACAGCTTACGGTCTTTACGTATGAGTTTAGTTTAGCCTTTTACATACCTTTAATAGCATTGGGATGCGGCGGCTGTCAAAGGTCACGCTGCTGCTGAGCAATGGCATGACTTCTGAAGTATGCCAATAAGCGGGGCGCCCCGGATATCGAGATTGCCTCTCTCGGGAGGAGGCTGGAGTCCTCAAAGAAGAGGGAGGAGGAGCTCAAGGAGGAGCATGCCAAGCGCGTAGCCCAACTAGAGAGTTGGTGCGATTATGGCAACCAAGAGCGGGCGCACAGCATGCGGTACCGGTGGGAGCAGGCCTGCCTTCTTGATGTTGCGAAGCAACGCTTCCTTCAGCGAGGAAGCAATGCTGGAAGCCAAGCGGCTTGAAAGTCTTTGTCTTGAAGGAGTCCCTCCTTTCCTTGGAGGCGAAACCAAAGCCGCCCTTGCGGCGGCGAAGGCCCAAGTTGAGCGGCGAGGCCGCGGCGAGGAGGCGAGAGCCAAGCTGCTGTCCGAGGCTCAAGCGGCGGAGAAGAAGGTGGAGGAGGGCAGGCTTGCTGCTGAGGTTGCCCTGAAGGCACGCCTGGAGGTCGCCACTGACCTGGAAAAGGCAATGGCCTCAGTGTGGGAGATGGAGAAGGCTCTGGGCCTTCCCCCCTTTGAAGGTGAGGATCCTGAGTCCTCTTCCTCCATTAAGGTGCCCATCCACGGCGGATGCCTCGGCAGTGGAGAAGCTTGGTGAGATCAAGCCACAGGCGAAGCAGGCGCGAGCCTATGAGGAAGGCTGGCTGCGATGCCGCTTCCAAGTGGAGAAAGCGTTTCCAGCTCTAAGTCTTGGGATCTTGGATGCTGCCAACACCAATGAACCAACGGTAGAGGCGCTGCTTGATGGGGGAGCGAGGGGAAGGAAGATGGGCGATGCCTGGTATGCCCTTCTGGATTAGGGTGGAGGCTCCAACATGTGGATGCCCCCCCTATTTTGTATAAAGACCTGCATTCACACACTTTTTGGGAACAATAGATGAAGTGAAACTTCCTTCTTCTTTCACTGTTTTGTAGATTCGCTTTAACTCGCGATAGCCTTGTAGAATACGTTAGCTTAGTTTAATAACCATAGGCTAAGTCTGTCTCATGGAGAGATGTCCTTACGGGGTCCGCGAAGGCGAAGCCACGGGGACTATTTATCAAGGAGCTAGAGACTTAGTCTTAAGTTTATAGTGACGAGGCACTTCAAGATCCGCCACGGCGGAGCCACATGAGTCATTCCAAATGACTTGTGGGTTTACTTGTTGAGCCCCTTTCTTGGGCAACTGTTTAGGGAGTAAGCCCTTGGGTAGTGGACGGTGTACCAAGTAGAAGTTCCCTGTAGTTTGCTCATCATTTATACGATAAGTATTCAGTAAAAAGGTTCAGTTTACCTGGAGTGCAGGTCGCGCGTTTGGCGAAGGCGATGGGACGCTTGTTGAGACAAGTGGAGAACCATCGAGGTTACGGGGGTAAGACCCGCAGCGCAAGGGATTACCCTTGGGGACGAGGCGAGTTGAAGGTTGGTTGGGAATGGGACCCGCAACCACTGTGTGGAGAAGTCCGAGCGGAAGGTCTGCTGTGGCGTGCGAGGGCGACTTACACATAGACCTTCTGAAGGAGCCAAAAGGGGTTACCCTTCCGCGGCGCAAGGATTACCCTTGGGGCGGGGCGAGTTGAAGGTCGGTTGGGAATGAGACCCGCAACCACTGTGTGGAGAAGTCCGAGCGGAAGGTCTGCTGTGGCGTGCGAGGGCGACTTACACATAGACCTTCTGAAGGAGCCAAAGGGGTTACCCTTCCGCGGCGCAAGGATTACCCTTGGGGCGGGGCGAGTTGAAGGTCGGTTGGGAATGAGACCCGCAACCACTGTGTGGAGAAGTCCGAGCGGAAGGTCTGCTGTGGCGTGCGAGGGCGACTTACACATAGACCTTCTGAAGGAGCCAAAAGGGGTTACCCTTCCGCGGCGCAAGGATTACCCTTGGGGCGGGGCGAGTTGAAGGTCGGTTGGGAATGAGACCCGCAACCACTGTGTGGAGAAGTCCGAGCGGAAGGTCTGCTGTGGCGTGCGAGGGCGACTTACACATAGACCTTCTGAAGGAGCCAAAAGGGGTTACCCTTCCGCGGCGCAAGGATTACCCTTGGGGCGGGGCGAGTTGAAGGTCGGTTGGGAATGAGACCCGCAACCACTGTGTGGAGAAGTCCGAGCGGAAGGTCTGTGGCGTGCGAGGGCGACTTACACATAGACCTTCTGAAGGAGCCAAAAGGGGTTACCCTTCCGCGGCGCAAGGATTACCCTTGGGGCGGGGCGAGTTGAAGGTCGGTTGGGAATGAGACCCATGACCACTGTGTGGAGAAGTCCGAGCGGAAGGTCTGCTGTGGCGTGCGAGGGCGACTTACACATAGACCTTCTGAAGGAGCCAAAAGGGGTTACCCTTCCGCGGCGCAAGGATTACCCTTGGGGCGGGGCGAGTTGAAGGTCGGTTGGGAATGAGACCCATGACCACTGTGTGGAGAAGTCCGAGCGGAAGGTCTGCTGTGGCGTGCGAGGGCGACTTACACATAGACCTTCTGAAGGAGCCAAAGGGGTTACCCTTCCGCAGCGCAAGGATTACCCTTGGGGCGGGGCGAGTTGAAGGTCGGTTGGGAATGAGACCCATGACCACTGTGTGGAGAAGTGAGACGACAAGGTCGATGCCATAACTCAGGCGGTAGCTTGATCGACCGGCCGGGTACAGAGGGCGATGAAGAGGGCATTTGAAATGCCATGTAAGCTGTAAGACGGAAGAAATACATATGTATTTTATTGAATTTGCAAGACTAAGGACTTACACGTAATATGGCGCAAGTCATCCGCATGAAAGTTGCGGGGAGCGAGGCGACCATCATGGTCTTGTAGTTCATAGACTCACAGGCGGACTTGTTTATGAACAATATAAGGCCCGTCCCGGTTGGGTCGCGAGACACCCTGGCAGGGTCGCGAGCGGTGAGGGCGATTTAAGTAAGGCAAGGCCTCCTTGTTGCAGTACCTTGGGTTTGACCGGGAATTATGGTGAAGACCGAGCCTCTGTTTGAGGCGGTCATGCGGCGAGCACCTTCGCGCAATTCTTCAATTAAGTCGAGTTTGGCACGGAGCCCTTGAGCATTGGCCGTCGGTGAAGTTGATCATACGGATTGTAGGGAGGTCTACCTCAATAGGTAGGAGCGCATCTGCGCCGTATACTAGAGAGAAAGGCGTCTCTCTGTGGGGGTTCGCGTTGTGGTGCGATAGTCCCATAAGACACTTGGGAGTTCATCTACCCAGCGGCCCTTGGCCCCATCCGGGCGTTTCTTGAGGCCTTCCTTGAGGTTCGGTTGGTGACCTCAACCTGCCCATTAGGCGGGGTGTGCCACCGGGCAAAAGCATGCGGACATTATTGTCCTGTGCCCATTGTTGGACACCTTGTGTGGCGGCCCGAGTGCCATTATACGTAATAATAGCACGAGGGCTGCCGTCGGCAGAACAAGATTCTTCCAAAGAAACTTGATAATCTTGGCGGAAGTGATGGAGACCGGGGTTCTACCTCGACCCATTTAGAAAAATAATCAAGCTGCTACAACACGAAGCGGTGCGGCACTGGAGCGGTCGGCATTGGACCAATGAGGTCGAGGCCCCACAGGCGAAAACCTTTGGATTTGTCGATCTTTGGAGATTCCGTGGATGGTAGCCGCTGGATGCGAGAATTGATTTGGCACTGGTGGCACGTTTTGACCAGTGCCGCGGCGTCCTTTTTCAAGGTAGGCCAGTAATACCCTTGACGAAGGGCTTTGTGGGCGAGTGCCTCCGCAGCGATGTGGGCGCCACAATTGCCTTGGTGGAGAGTGTCCAAGACAGGCGTCCCTCAAGGGTGCTAAGGCACCGTTGTAGGCGCCGCAAACCCGCGATGCCATAATTGGTCATCAATGAGGACGAAGCGGAGGGCTTGCTTGCGAACACAGGGATCTGTGGTGCTGGCTTTTAGCGCAGCAATGATAGGGTTTCTCGATCTGTGGTGGATCTGCGTTGCTAGAGAGGCAATATCAATACCTTCCGTGATGGAAGGACTGGTCGAGTGGCTGTGGTAGAGGAGTCTTTCCCTTTGATAGCATGTCTGCTGTAGTGTTCTCAGAACGAGGAACATGTATAAAGATGACTTCTTCAAAGTCGGTTCGTAGGGTGTTTACCAACTTAAGGTATTTGATCAGGGTGGCGTCCTTGCACTCGGCGCACCCTTGAACCTGGTGAATCACCAGCTGCGAGTCACTGTGGACATGGAGGCGGCGAATGCCTGCCCTTGTGGCGAGTTTCAGCCCGGCTACGAGGGCCTCATATTCTGCAACATTGTTAGTTACTTGAAATTGAAAAGAGACACGAAGGAATACTTCCATACCTAGGGGTCCACGTAGATACACACCCCTGCGGGATTCAAGTTTGGATGAGCCATCCACAAATAAGTCCCATTCGGGAGGAGTGGGACGAGGTGTGGGAGCCTGCTCGGGGCCGAGAGTACATCAGCATTTGAGAATTCCGCAATAAAGTCGGCGAGGGCACTGGCCCTTAATTGCCTTTCTGGGCTCATAATTGATGTTAAAGCCGCCAAGTTCGATGCACCACTTGGCGGCGCCCTGAATGTTCGGGCGCCTTAGGATGTCTGAATTGGCAAGTCCGTTCGGACTATAATAGTGTGCCCTTGGAAATAGGGCTTGAGCTTCCTTGCTGCATATACAAGGGACAATATAGCCTTTTGGAGGAGGATACCTTGTTTACGTATCTTGGAGAGTGTGGCTGGTGTAATAGACCGGCCATTGCTTGGCGGCTTCTTCCTTAATAAGGACGAAGCGACACTTCTTTACGAGGTGGCGAGGTAAAGGACCAGGTCATCGCACGGCCTAGGGCACTTGAGTGCGGTAGTTCTTGCAGGTGTCGTTTGATGGAGGCATATGCCTCGACATTCCTCCGTCCATTTGCAAGCTTTTTCCTGCGAATCTGATCGAAGAAAGGTTTGCAGCGATCACTTAGTTTAGAGGCAGAATCGTCCCAAGGCTACTAGCTTTCCCGCCACTGTTGGACTTCCTTGAGCCCCACAGGGTGCGCAAGGTAGTGATTGCCTCAATCTTTTTGGGATTTGCATGGATCCCTCCTTTGGAGATTTGGTATCCCAGGAACTTTCCTTCGCCCACGCCGAAGATACACTTCTTTGGATTTAATCGCATATTGTATTTGCGGAAGTTGTCGAATGTTTCCTTCAAGTCTGTGAGATGGGTTGAGACGGCCTTGCTCTTGACCACAATGTCATCCACATAAGCTTCAAGATTTCGGCCAATCGGCTGCGAAGACTTGATTTACAAGCCTTTGGAAGGTAGCCCCGCATTCTTTAAGCGAAGGGCATTCGATATAATGATATACGGCCTCGCTTGATAGTAAAGGCGGTTTTACCGCGTCCTCTGGGTCCATAAAGACTTGGTGGTACCCGCTATAAGCATAGAGAAAAGAAAAAACCGAGTGATGATCGTTTGAGTAATCCAGTTGTTCTATTGATGGTAATGGATAGGGGTCACTTGTGAAAGCACTATTAACCCCCTTGTATTCCTCGCAAAGTCGCCACGACCGCCCTCTTTATCGGCGAGGACAATATTCGCAACCCATTCGAGTAGTGAACTTCCTTGATTATATTTGCCTTAAGCAATTTACGCACTTCGGTGCGTACAAAGTCCTTACGGTCAAGGGCCATGCCCCTTGTTTTCTGTCTAACCGGGCTAAAGCCGGGAGTACACTTAACTTGTGAGAAATAACAGCGGGATCAACTCTGGTAGGTCCTCGGGGCTCCATGCGAAGACATCACTTTGTTGGCATGGAGGAGGTGGATGAGCGCTTGCTGGTCTTTTCCTCGAGGTCCTTTCCCACCCGAAACTTCTTCCCGGGAGAGATCTCAACTTCTTCAAAGGCTCGGACAAGTCGGGAGCGGCTTCGCCACAGGACCGGCTTCCTCTGCGGGTGCCTTCCTCTTAGGCTCGGATGGCGGGAAGGCTGCGGGGGCCGGCGAGGCGAGACATAATTGCCTCTGGCCACATTACAGGTGACAAATATATAGGCATCCCGGCCGCGGTGTGAAAAACTAGAGTCAGGGTTCGCACATCACAGCGGACATGGAACTCAGTTTGAGTATGTCGCCCGATGATGGCGTTATATGGCGTAGGGAGATCCAGGACAATAAAGTCCACATAGCTCGAATGACATACCTGCTTTTTCTCCTTGGTGGTTCCCATCATCATGTAGGGCAGGGTGATCGACCCCAAGGTTGGGATTTCATCCCGTCCTATTCCAAAGGTGGCGCCCTTCGCGGGCTGAATTTGTGACAAAGGCACCTTTGCCTCAACCAAGGTGTGCTTGTAGATTACGTTGGCATTCGCCCCCGTATCCATGTAGATTCTATCGTCGTCCCATCCCGCAATACGGGCAGTGATAACCAAGGGGTCAGCGTGCGGTATTGCCACAGAGGTGCCATCGCTGCGATGCAAAAATTGAGTAGAGGAGTGGTCTATCTGGTAGATCTGCCTCATATGACGGCGTCTTGCCGAAGCGCCTTCACACTGTGTGATTACGCCGATATGTCCCCTTGCCGGGGGACTGGGCAATTCTCGACACAGGTTTCTTTGGGAGCGCCCCCGCCGGCGGTCCTCTGGCCGGCGCCCTTCACGGTCACCTTCTCTTCTACGGTCCTCAGTTTGGAGCAAGTACTCCCTGAGCTTGCCTTGAGCCAGCATTTCTCCAATCATACGCTTGAGCTCAAAACAGTCCTCAGTGTCGTGACCTTTGTCACGGTGGTAGCGGCAAAACTTGTTGCTTTGCCTTGTTATTTCCTGGGAGAGGGGGCGAGGCCAAGTGGGGACCGCCCTCTTTTGTTCCAAGGCATGGAGAATGTTGGTACGAGATTCCCTCAGCGGGCGAAGAGAAATGTCTGACCTTTCCCTCTTTGGGGCGTGGGAGTCTTGCCTTTGAGACCTAGGATCCGGTCGCGAGGGTTGTCCCTTGGCGTCCGCCGTGGCGGCTCTGGCGAGTGGTCGAGTGACCTCTTCCGTATTCATGAACCGCGACGCTGTACTTAAGAATTGTTCCATGTTGGTGGGCGGGTTAGTGTGGACATCCACAAAGAAAAGGGACTCCCAGCGGAGGCCTTGGATAGCTGCAAGCGAGCTTCTTCTCCCAGTTAGGGACACTGGATAGACTCGGCACAGGCGTTGAATATATTCTACGAGGGCTCATCCTTTTTCTGCCGTATCTTAAGAAGGTGTCCCGCCGTTTTAGGAGGTGGTTTGGATACCACAAAATGGTTGGAGAAGTTGCGGGATAGCTCCTCGAAGGAGTCAAACCGTTTGTCCCGGAGAGTGGTGTACCAGTTGGCAGCGGCCCCGGTAAGTGTGGAGCTGAAAGCTCTACGAGCGTGTTGTCGTCCGCCCTTGCTATTGCCATTGCGGAAGCATGTGGCTGGAGATGGATATCGAGTCAGACAGGCCATCATAGGCGTCCGGCTTAGGCTGTGGCCCAGTCGGAAGAGGGGTTTCTAAAACCCTCGAGTAAAGGTTGGAGTCGAGAGGTGGTCAGACCCATCCTGGAGATATTATGGACACTGGCCCTTTCATCTCTTTTTCCACTTCCTCTAATCGTCTAGTAAGCGCGATAAGTAATGACGAAGAAGGATCGGGGTTACTTACTTGCTTTGAGGAGGAGTAGGCTGGCGTTGGCTGATTAGTCCGCGGCGTTCAACGCTATCCGAACGCCCGAAGAGTGGTGGCGAGAGTTTCACGTAAGTTGAAAGCAACCGCCTCGGTGATCGTTTGCGGGGCGGCCGGATCGAGTCCGTTGGAGGGTGTTTGGAGGTGGAGTGTTTTGCTCCTGAGGCATGTTACGGGCAACGTGGGAGGAGCTTTCCTCTGTTGAGTGAATAGAGAGTTCTCCCCGTTGTGGGGGAACGTGGTTCGGGGATGGCTCCGATGGTGGGTCATTGTTCGTACTTGTCCCGGGAGGATTCCTCCTCCCTTGGCGACTGTTCCTGTTGGCACTCCGGGTGGTTGGCATGACTTATTGCTTGTGGTTTGTAATATGGGTTTATAGCAAGAACTTTCGTTCCCACAGACGGCGCCAAACTGATAGTCTCGTTCCTAAGGAAGGCCCGGACTCTCAGTTGATGTGGTGGAGAAGATGATGTTCTTGAGACTCCAAGCTTCTTTGTTGAGTAATCTGTAAAGATAGGAAGAATACTCGAAGTAGCAAGAGGGGAGTGGGGGCGTGTAGTAGCTTACCCGATTTAGGGTGGACATCACCCTATTTATAGAGTGATGCCCGGAGAAGAGCCTCCCGGTTGAAGCCCTTAGGCAGGCTGTTTGAGATAAGTCATGTCGGTGATTGGAGATAAGGCGGCTGTGATGATGAAGATCTCAGCAAACCGCCTTAGGTGATTCACTTGTCGAGAGAATGTCGGCGTATAAATCTGGTGAAGATCTCCCGAGGCTCGTGCTGCCCTCCTTATTGGCCGGTTGATGTCAGACGACCAAGTGGTCTATTTCCAAGTGGAGCAAGCGGTGGGCGAAGGCCCATAGGGGCGAAGGCCCCAAATAGAATATAGCCAAATAAGGGGTGAGGTTGCACGAACACAGGTACCAAGGCCTTATCAGGCGGGGCCAGTATAGGCGGGAGGCTGGGAGTAAGACCCATGGAGGCGAGGAGATCGCGAGGTTCGCCCTAAGACCGCGAGGGGCCGCGCGAGGCTTTAGAAACGCAAGGGTGAGTATGAGGCGTCGCCCCTGCGAGTGCGGAGGCCCGCGAGGCGGGACCTCGCGTAGGCGTCTTGGAGACCACAAGGATGAGACCTTGCGAAGAGCGTCTGGAGACCACAAGGATGAGACCTTGCGAAGGCGACCTTCTCTTGGAGACCACAAGGATGAGACCTCTCCAAAGGCCTCGTATGATTACGATACAACGCGAGGCGCGATTGCTTGGGTAGTGTACCAAGATCCCACACCTCCGTGGAATAGGATACGGGTTCAGTGTAACCCAGGGTCTGAACAACCACACTCACCGCCCCGAGGTTTAGTGGTCGTAGGGACCCCTCTCTGATTTGGTATTACCGCCAGCCTAGCTGGTTCAGAGGCGGCAGTAGGCAGGGGAAGATCTGTTTATGCCACGGTAAGGGCATTTTGATTAGGTGGTGATAGCGAGACTTAAGCCACTGCTCGCCATAGTTTTGGGATCGGTAAGTGAGTGACTCTGACAAGGGTGGTCACTACGACACCTAGACTACTCATCTGTCCTATTAACGACTAGGAGATCGGGGCACCGATCCGCGAGGTCAGACTCTTGGAGAGGTTTTAGAGTTTGAACCCCCGAGGTTCAATGACCGAGAAGGGTCTGGGGCAGAGAGATTTGGTCTGCAGGAGTTGATAAACTCCCTGGGAGGCTACATTTTCCACTAGCGGTGCGGTGGGGATGTTTCAGAATCTGTGTCAGGCACAGTTGATGAGTTTCATCAGGGAGACAGGACAGTCGGAGAGTATGAGTGAGAGTTTGATCGGTTGGTTTGCTACGTACCGTAGTACTATGGAATGGAAGAATAGAAGGCTAAGAGGTTTATTCGTTGACTGCGCCCGAGTTCAGGTGGGCTTGAGACTTTTAGACATTACTTTGTTTCGGGAAGCGGTCATTAGGGCTCAACTCCTCGAGCAAGAGGAGGTTGAGAGTCGTCTCACCTTGCAATGAGGTCAGGGGAGTACGAGGGGCTCCACACAGTAGGGACCCGGCAGATTTCTGGACGGCCGAACAGGTCTGGGCAGTTTAGTAGAGATAGAGAGGGACCACCACCGGCACGATTTTATCCGATTTGCAGTAGGTATCACCCCGGTCGATTTTGTTACCGGCAAGAGGGCCGATGTTTACGTTGCAGGTCTGACACTCTTTGGGTACGGGATTGCCCTCTGACTGTAAGGCAGGGTTTTGGCAGTCTCCAGCGTCCACAGTCTCGGGCACAACCCAACGCGCCGCGACGGCGTGGGTTTCAGCGGGGTGGCCCGAGACCTCAGCAACGACAGCAGCTTCAGCCACCCCCTCCACCACAGCAGCCCAGAGTGGGCCGAGTTTTCCATTTTGAGGGGGGAGGCCCTAGTTATCAAGGGAACCTAGTTAGCATGCGAGCACTAGTCAGCAGGAGGCTTGAGTCGGCAGGAAGTTACGTAAGGTACTATATTTCCGAATGAGATACCGGTTCATGCGTTATTTGATACAGAGCATTTGTTCCCATTGTAACACAGAAATGTGTTACATTTCGGTATCTGTCTGTTAGTACCTTGCCCCAAACGCATTTAGTAAAAACTGCAGGAAGTAAGTTTCTGTTTTCCAATGTGATGGTTCGGGGTTGTACGAAATCTGTAGGCGGACATGATAGTATCGGATCTGTTGGTTTTAGACACGCCGGACTATGATGTTATTCTTGGAATGGACTGGCTATCCAAGAACTCGTGCACGTTGATTGTGCAACCCGTACCATTATGGTTTCGGAGAGGTACTACCTCTCACGACTCGACTGGTTTGACTATCGCACACAGAAGGAGCTCTGATTCTGGATCACCGTCGATAGTTGGTGTAGGGAATGCTATGATCTGAATGAAGTGGTATTAGGTTGAAGTTGGATGGTTTACCGTTGGTTCGAGATTTCCGCAGGTATTTCCGGAGGAGTTGCCGGATTACCATAAGAGCGGGAATTGTGTTTGACATCCACCGCAATGGCATCGCTCGATATTTATTCCTCCTTATCGGATGCCTATTTCGAGATGCGGGAGTAGAAGAAGCAAGCTGGAGGAATTACAGCAAAAGAGTTTCGTCCGACCGAGCACTTCAGCGGGGTGCTCTGGTTTTGTTTGTTAAGAAGAATGATGGGACACTGACTTTGTATTGATTACAGACGGTTGAATGCTCATGTTGGGAAGAATAAGTATCCGTTATCGAGGATTAACGATCTTTTGATCAACTTCGGGGTTTGAGGGATTTCTCAAAGATTGATCTCTGATCTGGGTATTTTCAGCTTAGAGTGAAGGAAGAGGACATACCTAAGACTGCTTTCCGCACCCGATTTGGACACTTTGAGTTTACGGTCATGCCATTCGGGCTGACCGATGCTACAGGCGGCATTCATGGATCGATGCATCGGGTGTTCCGACCGTACTTGGACTCATTTCTGGTGGTTTTATTGATGATATTCTGATATATTCTCGGGATGAGGATTCGCATCGGGATCATCTGAGGGTAGTTCTGCAGATACCTTGGGAACATCAGCTTTATGCTAAATTCTCAAGGTGTGAGTTCTGGATTCGGGAAGTCACTTTTCTGGGACACATTATTTCTGAGCATGGTCTGCTCGTGAATCCAGAGAAGGTGAAGGCAATTTGGGATTGGAAACAATCTACCACAGACGGGAAATCAAGAGCTCCACAGGGTTAGCGAGGATTTTATCGGGGGTTTGTACTTGGGATTTTCAATTCGGCATCTCCGCTTATGCAAAGGGACCAGAAGGGTCAACTGTTTATCCGGTCCGATAGGTGTGAGCAGAATTTTCAGGAGTTGAAACGGCGGTGGACTAACCCTCCGATTCTCGACTCTTTCAGATCCGATCTTACCGTATGTGAATTATACGGATGCTTCCATGTCTAGTTTGGGATGTGTGTTGATGCAGGAGCATAATGTGGTAGCTTATGGGTCGAGGCAGCTGCGACCGCATGAGCTGAATTAACCGACATATGATCTGGAGTTGGCTGTAGTGATTTATGCGCTGAAACATTGGAAGTAATATCTGTTTGGTAATAAATTTCAGATTCTTACCGACCATAAGAGTCTGAAATATCTGTTTACGCAAAAGGAGCTTAATTTGAGGCAGCATAGATGGCTCGAATACATTAAGGACTATGATTGTTGTGTCGAGTACATCTCTGGCAAGGGCAACACGGTTGCCGATGCACTGAGCAGGAAATATATCGGGTTGGTTAAGGGAGGAAATGTTGGGGACTGATCCGAGGAGAATGATTTGACTTGCCTTTGGCATGTGGCAGCTGCGGGAGCGTGCTCAGGGGTATACACTTACCATACATTCTGAGTAGCTTGACAGGATGCGCGAAGCGCAAGGTAGAGGTCTGGTGTTAAAGAAGTTATCTGGGGAAGATAAGGGTTTATTTGTTACCGACGTTCCAGTATGGCAGGGATTGCTATACTTCCGAGATCGCCTTTATGTACCGGAGGATCAGGAGTTCGGAATGGGATTTTAGAGGAGGCACACTTGAGCGGTTTGAGCATCAGAAACCGGCAGGGACACTGTAGACTTTGCCCATTCCAGTTCGGGAGTGGGGCAATGTTACTATGGACTCTCTGACTGCACTGCCCCTGACACGGTCTCGCCATGACGCTATCTGGGTTATTGTGAATCGGCTGACAAAGTACGCACAATTTACGCTTATTCGGGTCACGAGACCCTGCTGAGAAGCTTGCTGGCTTTACATCGGGAGATTGTATGATTACATGGAGTACCGAGACTCCATTGAATCTGACCGTGATCCGCGTTTTACAGCACGGTTCTGGATTGCTTTTCATGAAGCATTGGGCACGCGACTCCATCTGAATACAGCCTATCACCCACAGACGGACGGGCAGTCGGAGCGGGTGATTCTGATATTAGAGGATATGTTGTGAATCTGTATTTTGGATTTTGGAGGAGTTTGGGATTAGTAGTTGCTTTGATAGAATTCTCGTACAACAAAAGCTTTCAGACTACGATTGGCATGATACCATTTGAGGCGTTGTACGTGAGGAGGTCTATGACACCATACTGTTGGACCGATGCGTCTGATGGGGTTGAGCTGGAACCCGAGCTTTTGAGGAGTCTACGGCAAAGATCAGATTGTTACAGCGCGGATTAAAACCGCGAACGATCGCACCATCGCTTATACGAACCGCCACCGTAGGCTCTGGAATCCGAGTTTGGTAATAGAATTTGATCGAGGTAGCACCGTTCGGATGAACAAGTAAGATTTGATAGGCGGGCGAGTTACCCGAGTTATATCGGTTATCATGAGTTTCGAGTAAGTTGTTAGGTTGGCCTTACCCCCCAATCAAGCTTCTGTTTTATGTGATATCTTCCAGGATAGCCTGTTCTTGATCGGTTAGATTTAGGTTCGGTACTGTCTGGGGTTGTCTGGTAGAAATACCGGCAACTGACTCGGGGTGCAATAAGATGCACCCGGAGGGTGGGACGCCGTGAGGCTCTGTATGGTAGTCTAAACTACCACTCCCGCCGCACCAGCACGGTGGTCCGATTGTTCTGGGTTAGAGGAATGGTTATATTTTCTGGTTGGTAGCGACACCTGTCGGGTTGGTTCAGGCTACTCTTGGAGGACCAAGAGTTCTAAGGGGGGGAGAATGTTACGGTCACCCCGAGCGGGTTGCGACCGGGTGACCCGGGGCTCCGGTTTTGGCCTGCGGGTCACGTTTTTCGGCGTTCAGGCGGCTCCCGAGCCCTATCCGGGTATCATTTTGGCGAACCTCTCTGTATTTGAGGTCGTGTGGGTCCCCCGGACGTTTCCGCCGAAAATATTTTTCTGGCGCCGGGGGGTTGTCGGGGTCGCCTCGGGACGTACAGCGGGCTCGGTAGCGCTCTCGAGACCTCAGTTTGGGAAGCCGTTTGCAGTTTTGGAGTCGTGAGAATGTCCCGGAGGTGTTTGTGGAGTTTAATATTTGGGGCGGGACGTTCGGTTCGGGCGACTCCCGGGCTCGGACGGGAATCCCGGGACTCGGGATGGAAATTTTCTGACGGCTTTGGAGTAAGTTGTGTTTTAATTTAAGATGGAATTTATGGGTATTTTTATAGAATTTTGGAGTGACGGAATTTCGGTTCGAGTTGACACGCCGCACGTCGGGTTTTGGTTCGGGTTCAGCGAGCTCGGTAGGACACTCCGGAAAGGTAAATGAGTTTCTGAAAAATGTTCTGTGAATGTTATAATATTCTGAGGGTTGTGTCCAAGTTTCGTTAATTTTGGAGTTCGGTAAATATTTTTGGGCAAAAAGAATTGGAACTTTCGGAAAAATTGTGAGTTAATTTGCAATTGGTTGCAAAATTAATAAAATGGGTATGGGCTGCATTTGTTCTTTTCGGCAGCAATTGGGAGGAGATATTATGAGGGACACATGGCTAGCTCTTATTAAAGATGGAATGGTATGGGTTAAAGAGTAGGAATATATATTATGACATAATATTTCATAAAAGGGATATATCTCATTTTCATTTTCACTTCTCTTCTTCTTCTTCTCCATTGCTGCCGCCATTGATGAGCTCCTCCTCCAAGCTTGAGGTTCTTCATCTTGGCTCAAATCAAAGAGGAATTGGGTTCTTCATGTGGTAAGTACCTCCCTAACTCCTCTTTTCTCATTAGTTTGGAAGATTAGTGGTGAAAAGAGGAGTTTTTGCATTTGATGGGTTTGTTCTTAGCTATAAGCTAGGATGATTCTCTTCCTCCCATGTTTTAGTATGTTGTTCTTGGGTAGTAAGGGAGTGTTAATCAAGTGTTCGATTTTGGAAAACACATCTTGGATGAAGAAACCATTTATGGCCGAATTTTCTTGGAATTTTCCAAAATGATGTGTGTTTGTTATCTTGATTCATGCTTCAAGTATGTTAATCCTAGCATGATTCTAAGCTTATGTGTGGATTCAATTTGATGGAAAACAAGTTGGTTTAAAAAGCCCCAAATGGCCGAATTTTTAGGTTGGTGTTCATTGTGCATTTTGTTGTTTTGGATGCAATTGGATAGCATTCATGGTTTAGAAGTGAAATTGGTGGTTAGAATGATTAATTGGAAGCTTGAATGGATTGATTTGGAAGTTGGATAAAAAGTTGGTTAAGAACCGAATTTTGGAATGATTCTTTTTCCATGTTGGAGCTTCATTTTGGTTGAATTGAATGTTAATATGGTGTTGGGGTTGAATTTAGGAGTGGATGGAAGTTTGAAACGTTGAATTCGGTTAAGAATTGGAAAAGTTGCATTTAAGCGGGATTTTCGGAAAATGTTGGGTAATGAAGGGTTTAAGGTTGGTTTGATCAGTTCTGCTTGTTGAATTGTGTTTGTCAATGTATAATCTTGCATTGTCTAGGTTGATTCTGAATTCTGACATTTCTGTGGAAATCTGGAATTTTACGGAAGTTCTGCCGGATTTTAGGTTTTGGGGGTCGGGGGTGTAGTTTGGTAGTGTGGTCGATAAGGATTCTAATTCAACTTGGTTTGTCAGATTCTGAGGTTCTGAGGTGAGAAAAAGATGGGTTTCGGAGTTTCGGGTCGTGGTTTGGAAATCATCCAGAATCGGTCAAATACTCTGGATTTGTAAGGTAAGGGTTTGGTTCTGCTATTTTTGGTAAGATAGGTGTATGTTTAGTTTCACTTTCTGTTCTGCAAGTATTTCGGAATTATATGCCTAGGGCATATTCTGTAGTCTGTAGGTGTATGTGTGGTTGCATTTACTGTTTTGCGGTATTTGAAATCGTGCTTTAAGGTACGTTCTGTAATTTGTAGGAGTATGCCTTATGGCATACTCTGTCTGTTAACACTACGACAGTTGTGGGTTCGCTACCCCAGCTGGTGCACCATGCTTCTGTAATAGCTTCGGCTTCTGACTCCCCTTAGTGGGAGGCTGTCGTTCCGATTTGTTATAAGGTTTATGGCGATTTGGAATCGCACATCCTTCGGGATTCCGATTTGTTTCTGGTACATGTATGTTATTCTGTATTTCTGCGTATATTGCTATCTTTCTGTTTTGCAGGGTTACATATACTTATCTTACCCCAAATCCCTTACGGGGTCCTTTTAGGACTCACCCTTTTCGGGTTGTTTTTGGATTTCGTAGGTCCGGTAAGCAGCCGGGGTAGGTTTCCGCGAGGCTTCTGCCTTGGTTGTGTTGAGCAGCAGTTTCACCTTGCGGCCCGGGATTGTCTTTTGGATCTGAATCCCGCGCGAGGTATTTTAACGTTTAGGCCTAGGGTCGGCTCTGTAGCTGCATGTGCATACTTTCTGTTTTATTGCTGTGATGATTGTATATTTGTATATACTTATATATTCATTCGTGCATGTTCGAGCTGGTACACTACCCAAGCAATCGCGCCCTCGCGTTGTATCAGAATCATACGAGGCCTTTGGAGAGGTCTCATCCTTGTGGTCTCCAGTATCGCCTTCGCAAGGTCTCATCCTTGTGGTCTCCAGTATCGCCTTCGCAAGGTCTCATCCTTGTGGTCTCCAGTATCGCCTACGCGAGGTCCTGCCCTCGCGGGCCTCCAGACTCGCAGGGGCGACGTCTCATACTCACCCTTGCGTTTCTAAAGCCTGCGCGGGCCCCCCTCGCGGTCTTAGGGCGAACCCTCGCGATCTCCCTCGCCTCCATGGGTCTTACTCCCAGTCTCCCGCCTATACTGGCCCCGCCTGCATAAGGCCTTGGTACCTGTGTTCGTGCAACCCTCACCCCTTATTTGGCTATATTCTATTTGGGGCCTCCGCCCTATGGGCCTTCGCCACCGCTTGCTCCACTTGGAAATAGACCACTTGGTCGTCCGACATCAACCGGCCAATAAGGAGGGCAGCACGAGCCTCGGGAGATCTTCACAGATTTATACGCGAGACATTCTCTCGACAAGTGAATCACCTAAGGCGGTTTGCTTGAGATCTTCATCATCACAGCCGCCTTATCTCCAATCACCGACATGACTTATCTCAAACAGCCTGTCTAAGGGCTTCAACCTGGGAGGCTCTTCTCCGGGCATCACTCTATAAATATGGTGATGTCCACCCTAAATCGGGTAAGCTACTACACGCCCCCCCACTCCCCTCTTGCTACTTCTGAGTATTCTTCCTATCTTTTACAGATTACTCTGAACAGCAAGCTTGGAGTCTCAAGAACATCATCTTCTCCACCACATCAACTGAGAGTCCGGGCCTTCCTTAGGAACGAGACTATCATGAGCGCTTGGCGCTTGCTAGATACCTTAGGTTTCGTGAACTCGTATGTATCTATGTTTGGTGCGTAAGCACTCGTCCACGGAGGCGAGGCTTACTCATTCTTGATGCATGAATTGCATGTTTTGATTTTGTTTTAGTTATATGTATGAAAATGTTCAAGTCGCTTCCGCAATCGCTTCGTTTTTCTGGGTCCGCTACGCGCGGCGGGTCTTGATGGACCTGCCATCTTGTATTTTCCGGCTTCCGCTTCCGACGTCCCGGCGCCCCCGTCTCCGCAACCGGGCTCGGGCGGCGTGCGGTGACAGATTTCCCGGATGGTCCGGTCTACCAACAGAATCCGGGCTAAAGCTGAGCAACGGGCAACGAGAGCCATTACTGTGGTGGCTAAGCTCATCCAGCGAGTTCACCATTATGAGTAGTTACTCTGGCATTCCCGAGGCCCATCTTCACTTGCCCTCCCCGAAAGAAGCAACATCCGCGATGACCTCTGTTACAGTCACCCCGAGCGGGTGGTGACTTTGGGTGGTCAGACAGCTCCCGGACCTTTTCTTAGTAACATTCTCGGGAATGCTTTCATATTTGAGGTCGCACGGGTCCCCCGCACGTTTCCGCGGAAAATATTTTTCCGGGTGCGGGGCTTGTTTCTAGGCGATCAGTAAGCTCGGTAGCTTTACCAGGACCTCAGAAAAGGGAACTGTCAGTATATTTGAGATCGTACGAGCATTCCGCATCTTTTTACGGAGTATATTTTTGGGGGACGGGATGTTCGTTCCCGGGTGACGCCCGGGGCTCGGGATGGAAGTTTTGTGACGGCTTTGGTGTGAGAGGAGCTAGGGCTCGGAATGAGTACTATGGTGATAACCGAGCAAGCACAGATGACAGGATTTTTGGCTCGGGCAAGCACGCGCACACGTCTCGAGTTACTCGCGTGAAGTTGGCGTGGGACTACGCTCCAACACTTAAGCATTTTTGGATTTTGGCTTATGTGTGAGTCATTAGGGTGACAAGGTTAGTGACTAAGGTGCTTGGGACACTTGTCCTTTTGACTCATTATTTGGAAAGTATAAAAGGAAGCATTTTAGGAAGAAAATGGCATTTTGCTCACTTTTCTTCTTTCTCTTCATCATCCGCCAACCTCTCTCCCTTCCAACCTCTTAAGTGTTCATCTTGCAAAGGCTTAAGGATGGTGTGTTCTTAGTGTTTAGCTTGAGGTAAGCTTCTTCCCTTCATGGTTTAGTAAGTTTGAAGCATGGTTTTGGGTGAAACAAGGTTTGGAACCGATTTCATGTTAAGCCTTTGCTACATGATATGTTCATCTTCTTGCTTCAATCTTTTAGTATGTTGTTTTTGGCAAGGAGTAGTGTAGGAATCAAGGTTTGATTTATGGGTGAACGCCATGGTTTGGAAAACCTAATTGGCCAAATTTGATGTTGAATTCTAAACCTATTGATTGGTTGTGTTCTTGAATCATGCTTGAGATATGTTGTTCCTAGCATGATTCTAAGTTGATGTGTGGATTCAATTTGAAGGTAAACATGTATGGCAAAAAGCACCCAATTTGGCTGAATTGTTCAGAAGGGTTTGGGTATGATTTTGGGTGATTAGGGTGAGGTGTGTTCGTAAGCGTGCTTGAAATGTGTAATTGATGAATTAAGCATGTGTTTAGAACCTTGATTGGTTTGGATTGAAGTTTGGTATAAAAGGAAGGGTTGAGGCCGAGATTGAAAGAAGGATTTGGTTTTGGTTGTGTTGTGTTTTGAGAATGTTTTGGTAGTGAAATGGTATCAAGAATGGAAGTAGGTAACTAACGATGTTCGAAATGTCGTTTTCGGGAATTGTGGACAATACCGACCTACTTGCTTGTTGGCGGGGTAAATGTTGGGAAAGTGTGATTTGAATGTTTGGTTGTGGTTATGTGTGTATAGATAACAATGTTCTAGCTCGGTTTGGGAAATCGAGCTTTCGTGGAATTTTGGAAAGTGCAGGATTATGCAGATTGGTTTCGGGGTCTATTTTGGTGATTTCGACTTGTGTGTGGTTGTTTAGTTTGTTTCAGCGGTGGTGGAGTAGTGAGGGACTTCGGAAGTCACACTACCGCGTTTTGGGCCGGACGTCGGGATTTCCTTTGCTGCGGATCGGTTTTAGTGAGGTAAGGGTTCAACTTCTCTCGTTATGCATTCTGGGAGGGATATCATGTATACCGGAGTTAGTTGAGGCGGGTTCCGGGTTGAGGATGGTGGTCCGTTGATCCCGGGACTAGTCATATGGCAAGGTACAGGCTTGCAGTCTCAAGGCCCGGAATGGTCTTGGAGACCTCGGGTTTCTTATCTGTTCTGTATATCTGCACCGTTTCCTATGGGATTTGGTGTGGTACTTTCCTACGGGATTTGGTGTGGTACTTTCCTACGGGATTTGGTGTGGTACTTTCCTACGGGATTTGGTTTGATACTTTCCTACAGGATTTGGTGTGATACTTTCCTACGGGATTTTGTCTGTTACTTTCCTACGGGATTTGGTGTGCTACTTTCCTACGGGATTTGGTGTGACACTTTTCTACAGGATTTTGTATATATATATATGTGCGTGTGTGTGTGTGCTTGTATTCTATTGGTTTTGCAGTGCTGCGCGCTAGCACTTTATGCAAACCGTATCCTACCTCAAAGCACTTACCGGGTCCTCCCGATGACTCACCCTTCTATTTACCACGTTTCAGGTTACCCGACAAGCAGCCGGACTAGAGTTACGTGGTGCTTCTGTTTTGCAATCAGTATCGACGGTTCCAATACGGAACTTGTTAAGTGTATAAAGGTGGTCTTGGTAGAGGTTACATCTGTTCTTCAGACTTCTGTTCTAATGCTAAATATAGCATGTGGGTTTCTGATTAACTGACTTCTCTATTATGTTGGTGTGTTAGCGGCAGGGGTACTTGCGGGGTCTGGTCTCGGAGTTTCTCCAAGATCCGCTCGTAGGTATTCTGAGGTTTTCTTGGTCGGCTCTGTAGGTGATATACATGCATGTCATCTGTCGACCATGCTTTGTATCCTAGATACATTCTGTTTGGTATTTATGTTTTGGATACTGTAGGACCAAGGACTGTCACGATCATACCGATATGTTAGACACCTGTTTCGATTCGTGGATCCGAATGATGGTTGCTTGGTGAGGCGGGTGCTCGCCTATTCAGTGGGGCGGGGCTCACTATGGATAGTTAGGATTATATCCGCAATGGGTCGTAGCACGACCAATAAGCAAGTGAGCAAAAGCCTTCGAGAACAAGACTTTGCGGGCGGGTGTCACGACCCCGCCAGGTTGCGGAGGCGGAGCCGGCCGCGACGTTCTGAAGCGGAAGCTACGGCGGAAAGCACAGTAACGGTAATACCGAAACCCGCTACGTGCAGTGGTCCCATGACCCCGCCCGCAAAGTCTTGTTCTCGAAGGCCCGACGCCTGAGAACACTTTGCTCACTGAACAGAATGGTCGTACTACGACCCGCAACCTACAAAACACATACATGGCAAGTATACAAAATAACTTAACAATCCATGGTGAGCCCCGCCCCACTGAAACAGGCGAGCACTCGCTCATCACCAAACATGCAGTTCATGGAATAACATTTATTACTCATACCAAAAGTAACGCTGAATCCATTCAATAACATATCTAATGTACGCAAGTCAGGGCTCCGCCCTCGACTCAGAAGGAGGTACAGAATCAACAAGTATTCTAGAGTATGCACCATATACAAAATCATGATCTGATCTACATGCATGCAACTACACCTACAGAGCCACCAAAGCAGAAACCCTAGAATACCTAGGTGCGGAATCTGGAAACCTCTCGCTCAGAAGATTCCCGCACGTAGTACTGCTGCTGCTGCTAAACCACAACCAAAGAGAGAGAAAAGAGTTAGTCAACCGTATACCAACAAAATGTAACTCGATATACCAACCAAAAGCCTCTACCGAGACTACCCTTAAACAGAACATAACATGCAGATCGGAGGTTCCACCATGGAACTGTCAATACCGAAACCAAAAACCAAAAGCACCGCGGATCTCTAGTCCGCCGCGCTTGTCGATCGACTGAAAGGTGGTAAACAGAAAGGGGTGAGTCCTCGGGAGGACCCGTAAGGGTTGATGTAAGATACGGTTTGCAAATGTGCACATGAGCCGAACTCGCAAAACACAAGCAAATATATATACATATATATATATATATATATATATATATGCATGTTTGCAGAGTCAGAGGTGATCCGGAACCCATCATACGCGGTCCAACCGCCGAATGACCCTTAAAATAACAGAACAACAACCCTCTCTAAGAGGTCGAATATACGTAATGTAAGCACGGTACCGGCTGGGGTCGCGATCCCCAAACTGTCGTAGGGTCACAGAAGTATACCTGCACTCCCGGTGCGGATATACATAAAGTGTCGGCACCCTCCAGTGCGGACACACAGAACAGAAGTATCGGCACTCCCGGTGCGGATACGCAGAACAGAATGTCGGCACCCTCAGTGCGGACACAACCAAACCAAGGAGCACCCTGTGGTCTCTAAGACCATCTCGGGTCTCGTCACAGAACAGATACATGTCATAATGCATATGCAAAACGGAACAGAATAGACCAAAAGGTATAAGCAGAATATCGGCACCTAGTACGGATATAGAGAATGAATATGAACCCGTGGCCTCCAAAACCATCCGGCCTTGAAGCAGAACAAGCTACAAACTTATATCTTACCATGTGACAGGTCCCAGGATCACCGAACCACAGTCCTCAACCCGGAACCCGCCTCAACTAAACCCGATATACATAAAGTCCCATTCCAGAATGCATAACGAGAGAAGTTGAGCCCTTACCTCAGAAAATCTGCTCCGCAGCAAAAGTCCCGGGAAATCCCGGCTCCCGGCCCGAACTGTGGTACTGTGCCTTTACGGTCCCGCACAACTCCACCAATGCTTAAACAAGCTGAACAACCACACACAAGTCGAACCCACCAAAACAAACCCCGTAAATCAATCCCGCACTTTCCCGCAAAACAATTCCACGTAAAGCTCTGTTTCACGAACCGAGCTTGAACATTGTTACTTATACATCCATAAACACAACCAAGCATTCAAATCATACCTTCTTCCCAAATCATTCACACAAGTCCGAATCCAAATTCTTGTTCAGTTGTCCCGGTACAAGTTTCAGCAGAGCTTCAGATGCGTTTCTGACTACCCCCTGTCCACATATGATCCAAAGATACAGAATACATGTTCAGAATTCACAGAATCAACCAATATCATTGGCGCCAAAACCGAGGCTCGGGCCGGAAAAAACGGCTTTCACACCTCGAAGCGTTTTGACATGCTTACCTCGAAGCTTCGTCGAGAAACCTCCAGTTTCAAGCTTGGAGCTCATGGTGGCGTTTCTATGGCTGAAGTGTTACGGGAAGGAGAAGAGAAGGAAGAAGAAGAAAGAATTATGGCTTTTGCCATTTTCTTTTCCTTTTATACTTCTTTTTTTTTTCTTTTCTTACTTTCCCATCTTTAATCAAAAAGGGACAAGTGTCACTTCTTTCTCTTCCCCTAGCCGACTTCACCTTCTCATCCTTTCCAAAAAATGGCTGATTTGTGGCCAATTACAACTTGGCCCCCAAACTTTCCAAAACTTCCAATTTAGCCCAACCGCAACTTCCAAACCGCTTCTCCAATTGGAACGAAAACTGAACACAATTCTCGGAACATCCTATCACACACAAATCATGTTTCACATGTTTAACTATAAGTCCAGAGTGTCATACCGTGCCAGCTTAACCCGAGCAAATACTGACCTGCGCGAGTGCTAACCGGAACCAAAAAAATCCTGCCATGTCAAAAATCCTCGATTATCACCGTAAAATCCGTCTCGTGACATAACATACTTTACACCCAAGCCGTCGAAAAATTTCCATCCCGAGCCCCAGGAGTCGCCCGGGACCGAACGTCCCACCCAAAAAAAAACATACTCCGTAAAAAGATGCAGGACGTTCCCACGATTCCAAATATGCAAACGGTTTCCTTTCTCGAGGTCTTGGGAGTGCTACCGAGCCCGCTGTACGTCCCGAGACAAGTCTCGGCCCCGGAAATATATTTTC
Source organism: Stellera chamaejasme (assembly GCA_024586325.1). Classification (NCBI taxonomy): domain Eukaryota; kingdom Viridiplantae; phylum Streptophyta; class Magnoliopsida; order Malvales; family Thymelaeaceae; genus Stellera; species Stellera chamaejasme. The sequence continues at coordinate 48,470,030 of CM044981.1, read as the reverse complement.
GGCGAAAATGTCCGGGGGACCCATACGACCTCAAAACCGGAAGAATTCCCAAAAATAATACCCAGATAAGCCTCGGGAGCTGTCTGATCGTCCAAAACCATGACCCGCAGGCCAAAACCGGAGCCCCGGGTCACCCAAGTCACAACCCGCTCGGGGTGACCGTAACATTCTCCCCCCTTAGAACTCTTGGTCCTCCAAGAGTAACCTGAACCATACAAGTGTTGCTACCAACCAGAATATATATACTCTTTACCAAGCATAATCGGACCACCGTTGCTGGTGCGGCGAGAGTGGTAGTTTAGACTACCATCCTGAGCCTCTCAGCGGCGTCTCAACCCTCAGGGTGCATCTTGTTGCGCCCCGAGTCAGTTGCCGGTATTTCTACCTGACAACCCCAGACAGTACCGAATCTATACCTAACTGACCTTCAACAGGCCATCCTGGAAGACATCGTATGTTACAGACATACTCGGGGGGTAAAGCCAACTTGCCTACTCGCTCCAGAATCTCATAAGGTCCGATATACCTTGGGGCTAACTTGCCCCGCCTACCAAATCTGACTGTCCCTTGGATCGGTGCTACCTTCAGCTAAACTCTGTCACCAACCTCAAACTCCAAGTCCCTGCGACGCTTATTCACATATGAGGTGGTGCGATCGTTCTCGGATTCCATCTGTGCCTGAATGGTCCTGATCTTTGCTGCGGTCTCCTCAAAGAGTTCGAGACACAGCTCAACTCTGTCGGATGCCTTAGTCCAACAGTGTGGTGTCATACACTGTCGCCTATACAGTGCCCCACAAGGCGTCATGCCAATAGTACTCCTACGAATCCACTATCGGAACCCGATCCATAACCTGCAGCTCCATGCTGCTCCTTACCGCCTCCATCTCATCAAAACCCGTGAGAGGTAACATCTCTCCAGAAACCGTAATACTACGGTTAGCACAGTCAATGTGCACAGAATTCCTCGACAGCCAACCCATCCCAACACCTAAAACAAATTGGGAGGGGGTCCCTGTGGCTGCTAAAAAACTCGGGAGTGGTGATTATGGTTGTTCAGATCCTGGGTTACACTGAACCGATCTCCTGAACCTCGGAGGTGTGGGATCCTGATTCCGACCCTCCGGTACCCGATCACGCAGTCTACGCGTGTTAATAATTTCCTGAAACCAACTTAACCCATCCATATAACAACTTAATCCATAAAACCAAAACAGTTAACTCTCTCTTTACCCAAAAGCTAGCAGCAGTATACTAAGGCTCTGTAGTGTAATGCAATGCATGATGCGAAGATTCATTTCAGAATCACCAAAACCCAAAATCAAAACCTTAACACAGAATCAGATCATGCTTATATCACAGAATCACATCATAATACCACCCAACGAAATAAAGGTACCCGGATTATGTCAGAAGCCCGCACTCGAGCTTTGCGCTTCACTACGCGCCCTGATGTCCAAAATCCCAAAACTTGCCGGAGTACCTCAAACCTTAAAAAAATGCTTCAAAGCACCGTCGCTGCTCCACACACATCCCACACCTCCAAGGTTTAGGAGTTGGGTTCAGTGTAACCCAGGATCTGAACAACCACACTCACCACCCCCGAGTTTTTAGCAGCCACAGGAACCCCTCCCAATTTGGTATAGGTGTTGGGATGGGTTGGCTGTCGAGGAATTCTGTGCACATTGGGTGTACTAACCGTAAACTTACGGTTTCTGGGAAGGTACTATATCTCTTTGTTTCAGCCGATGGTGGAGGTTCATTGGCAGATGAGGATTAGAGTGCGTAGCGTAAGCGTAGTAGGCCCAAGGTATATCGGATCTTATGAGATTCTGGAGCGAGTGGGCAAGTTGGCTTACCCCCTCTGAGTTTGTCTGTAACATACGATGTTGATAGTCGCGTTCCTGAGACAGGTGCGGACTCTCAGTTGAATGATTGATGGTGTTGTGTTCTTGAGAGCTCCAAGCTTGCTGTTCAGAGTAATCTGTGGAAGACAAAGAGAATACTCAGAAGTAGCAAGAGAGGAGTGGGGGGGCATGTAGTAGCTTACCCAGTTTAAGGTGGACATCACCCTATTTATAGGGTGATGCCAGGAGAAGAGCCTCCCCCAGTTGAAGCCTTAGCCAGGCTGTGAGACAAGTCTGTCAGACTTTTGGAGATAAGGCGGCTGTGATGATGAAGATCTCAGCAAACCGCCTTAGGTGATTCGCTTGTCAAAGAATGTTTGGCGTATGAATCTGGTGAAGATCACTCAGGCTCGTGTTGGCCTCCTCATTGGTTGCTTAATGTCAGATGACCAAGTGGCCTATCTTTTAGTTGTGCAAGTAGCAGGCGAAGGCCCAGATAAAGCAAAGCCAATAAAGGTGTAAGGGTCGCACGAACCTGAGAGCAAGGGCCCAGTCTGGCGGGGCCAGTAAAGGCGTGAGAGATCTCGCGAAGGCGAGTGAGGCCGCAAGGGCGAGACCTGCGAAGGCATATGAGACCACGAGGGTGAGACCTGCGAAGGCATAAGAGACCCGCGAAGGTGAGACCCGCGAAGGCATAAGAGACCCGCGAAGGCGGGCAGGGAGACTGCGAGGAGTAAGACCTCGCGCAGGCGATACTTGAGACTACGAGGAGTAAGACCTCGCGCAGGAGATACTTGAGACCGCGAGGAGTAAGACCTCCCACAGGCGATACTCGAGACCGTGAGGAGTAAGACCTCGCGCAGGCGATACTTGAGACTGCGAGGGTGAGACCCCGCGAAGGTGATCTGGGAGACCGCGAGGGGCAAGTCCTCGCGCTGGCGAGATTCGCGGAGCTGTCTGTTTCTGATGTGATGCGAGGACGCATTTGCTTGGGTAGTGTATCACAAGTCATGCTTGTAATGGTTCCTCAGGTTGGTGAAGTCAACCTGGGATTTCTCTCTTTCGGCTTAGAGCTTCCGGATGTCCTCCCGGAGAGCGTCCTCAAAATTGCGGCACTCTGTAACCGCGCTAAGGAACGATGCCTCAGCCATGGCGAAGTCCTCAGCTTCAGAATGGCTGAGGTTGTCACAAGCGCCCGCGCCCGGTTGCGGAGGCAGGGACACCCGCGACGTCGGAAGCGGAAACTACGACGATAACCGCGGAAATGGTTGGTCCAACCAAAACCCGCTAAGTGCAGTGGTCCCATGACCCGGTGTCACGACCACCCCGCCCGGTTATGGAGGCGGAGCCGGCCGCAACATTCGGAAGCGGAAGCTACGGCGGAAAGCACGGTAACGGTACTACCGAAACCCGCTACGTGCAGTGGTCCCATGACCCGGCCCGCAAAGTCTTGTTCTCGAAGGCCCGACGCCTGAGAACACTTTGCTCACTGAACTGATTGGTCGTACTACGACCCGCAACCTACAAAACACATACATGGCAAGTATACAAAATAACTTAACAATCCATGGTGAGCCCCGCCCCACTGAAATAGGCGAGCACTCGACCATCACCAAACATGCAGTTCATGGAATAACATTTATTACTCATACCAAATAGAACGCTGAATCCATTCCATAACATATCTAATATACGCAAGTCGGGGCTCCGCCCTCGACTCAGAAGGAGGTACAGAATCAACAAGTATTCCAGAGTATGCACCATATACAAAATCATGATCTGATCTACATGCATGCAACTACACCTACAGAGCCACCAAAGCAGAAACCCTAGAATACCTAGGTGCGGAATCTGGAAACCTCTCGCTCAGAAGATTCCCGCACGTAGTACTGCTGCTGCTGCTAAACCACAACCAAAGAGAGAGAAAAGAGTTAGTCAACCGTATACCAACAAAATAGAACTCAGATATACCAACCAAAAGCCTCTACCGAGTCTACCCCTTAAACAGAACATAACAGAAAAGATCAGAGGTTCCACCATGGAACTGTCAATACCTGAAACCAAAACCAAAAGCACCGCGGATCTCTAGTCCGCCGGCTGCTTGTCAGGTAGACCTGAAAGGTGGTAAACAGAAAGGGGTGAGTCCTCGGGAGGACCCAGTAAGGGCTGAGGTAAGATACAGTTTGCAGATGTGCTACTGAGCTGAACCTGCAAAACAGAACAAACACAAGCAAATATATATATATATATATATATATATATATATATATATATATATATATATATATATATATATATGCAAAGTCAGAGGTGAGCCGGAACCCATCATACGCGGTCGAACCGCCAGAATGACCCTTAAAATAACAGAACGACAACCCTCGCTAAGAGGTCAGAATATACAGAACAGAAGCACGGTACCGGCTGGGGTCGCGATCCCCAAACTGTCGTAGGGTCACAGAAGTATACTAGCACTCCCGGTGCGGATATACATAAAGTGTCGGCACCCTCCAGTGCGGACACACAGAACAGAAGTATCGGCACTCCCGGTGCGGATACGCAGAACAGAATGTCGGCACCCTCAGTGCGGACATAACAGAACCAAACCAAGGAGCACCCGTGGCCTCTAAGACCATCCCGGGTCCCGTCACAGAACAGAAACATATCATAATGCATATGCAAAACAGAACAGAATATACCAAAAGGTATAAGCAGAATATCGGGCCCTAGTGCGGATATACAGAACAGAATATGAACCCGTGGCCTCCAAGACCATCCGGGCCTTGAAGCAGAACAAGCTACAAACTTATATCTTACCATGTGACAGGTCCCAGGATCACCGAACCACAGTCCTCAACCCGGAACCCGCCTCAACTAAACCCGATATACATAAAGTCCCATTCCAGAATGCATAACGAGAGAAGTTGAGCCCTTACCTCAGAAAATCTGCTCCGCAGCAAAAGTCCCGGGAAATCCCGGCTCCCGGCCCGAACTGTGGTAATGTGCCTTTTACGGTCCCGCACAACTCCACCAATGCTGAAACAAGCTAAACAACCACACACAAGTCAGAACCCACCAAAACAAACCCCCAGAAATCAAACCCGCACAATCCCGCACTTTCCCGCAAAACAATTCACAGAAAGCTCTGTTTCACGAACCGAGCTTGAACATTGTTACTTATACATCCATAAACACAACCAAGCATTCAAATCATACCTTCTTCCCAAATCATTCACACAAGTCCGAATCCAAATTCTCGCTCGGTTGTCCCGGTACAAGTTTCGGCAGAGCTTCAGCTGCGTTTCTGACTACCCCCTGTCCACATATGATCCACAGATACAGAATATATGTTCAGAATTCACAGAATCAACCAATATCATTGGCGCCAAAACCGAGGCTCGGGCCGGAAAAAATGGCTTTCACCCCGAGTCCGTTCTAACAAAACCAATTACACCATTAGAATCAGAACTCCGCTCTAATCACAAATATATCCTTACCTTTCATTGAATCCACCATTGGATTTTACACCAAATTTTTCAGACGCACTTCGGCACTACCTCAGGCGCGTTTCTTCTTACGCTCCTGTTATCAAACATGCACAAGAAGGTGCCGGGAACGTTTAGAAACCAATAAATTAAACAAGCCTTGTGATTCCATAATCATTTCCAAACTTCAGCAGCTCACGGTTTACAAACCGGGCTGAATTCACAAAATCTGACCTCAGATTACTTACTTACGCATCACAAGGATCGTTTTGACATGCTTACCTCGAAGCTTCGTCGAGTTTCCTTCAAGTTCAGTTTTGGAGCCTTAATGGCGTTTCCATGGCTGAAGTTCGGAGAGAAGGAGAAGAGAAGGAAGAAGAAGAAAAGAAATTATGGCTTTTGCCATTTTCTTTTCCTTTTATATTTTCCTTTCTTTTTCTTTTCTTTTTTACTTTTTCCCATCTTTCACCAAAAAGGGACAAGTGTCCCTTCTCTCTTCTTTATAACCGACTTCACCCTCTTCTCTTTCCAAATATTGCTGACTTTGTGGCCAATTACAACTTGGTCCCCCAAACTTTCCAAAACTTGCAATTTAGCCCAACCGCAATTTCCAAACCGCTTCTCAAATTGGAACAAAAACTGAACACAAACCTCGGAATATCATAACACCCACAAATCATGTTTCACATGTTTAATTATAAATCTCGAGTGTCATACCGTGCCCGCTTAACCCGAGTAAATCCCGACATGCGCACGTGCTAACCCGAACCAAAATCCCGCCACACCAAAAATCCTCAAATATTACCATAAAATCCGTCTTAAAATATAACATAACTCACACCGTCGCCGTCTGAAAATTTCCATCCCGAGCCCCGGGAGTCGCCCGGGACCGAACGTCCCGCCCCAAAAAATATACTCCGTAAAAAGATGCAGGACGTTCCCACGATTCCAAATATGCAAACGGTTTCCTTTTCCGAGGTCCCGGGAGCGCTACCGAGCCCGCTGTACGTCCCGAGACAAGTCCCGGCCCCGGAAAAATATTTTCGGCGAAAATGTCCGGGGGACCCACACGACCTCAAAACCCGAAGGATTCCCAAAAATAATACTCAGATAAGCCTCGGGAGCTGTCTGATCGTCCAAAACCATGACCCGCAGGTACACTACCCAAGCAAATGCGTCCTCGCATCACATCAGAAACAGAGCTCCGCAAGTATCGCTAACGCGAGGACTTGCCCCTCGCGGTCTCCCAGATCGCCTTCGCGAGGTCTCACCCTCGCAGTCTTAAGTATCGCCTGCGCGAGGTCTTACTCGTGGTCTCAAGTATCGCCTGCGCGAGGTCTTACTCCTCGCGGTCTCAAGTATCGCCTGCGCGAGGTCTTACTCCTCGTGGTCTCAAGTATCGCCTGCGCGAGGTCTTACTCCTCGCGGTCTCCCTGCCCGCCTTCGCGGGTCTCTTATGCCTTCGCGGGTCTCACCTTCGCGGGTCTCGCTCCCGCGGTCTCATATGCCTTCGCAGGTCTCGCCCTTGCGGCCTCACTCGCCTTCGCGAGATCTCTCACGCCTTTACTGGCCCCGCCAGACAAGGCCCTTGCACTCAGGTTCGTGCGACCCTTACACCTTTATTGGCTTTGCTTTATCTGGGCCTTCGCCCTTTGCAGGCCTTCGCCTGCTACTTGCACAACTAAAAGATAGGCCACTTGGTCATCTGACATTAAGCAACCAATGAGGAGGCCAGCACGAGCCTGAGTGATCTTCACCAGATTCATACGCCAAACATTCTCTGACAAGCGAATCACCTAAGGCGGTTTGCTGAGATCTTCATCATCACAGCCGCCTTATCTCCAAAAGTCTGACAGACTTGTCTCACAGCCTGGCCATGGCTTCAACTGGGGAGGCTCTTCTCCTGGCATCACCCTATAAATAGGGTGATGTCCACCTTAAACTGGGTAAGCTACTACACGCCCCCCCACTCCTCTCTTGCTACTTCTGAGTATTCTCTTTGTCTTCCACAGATTACTCTGAACAGCAAGCTTGGAGCTCTCAAGAACACCACCATCATCAACCATTCAACTGAGAGTCCGCACCTGCTTCAGGAACGCGACTATCAGTTTGGCGCCGTCTGTGGGAAAGAAGTTCTCATCAAAAAACCCATATCACAAACCACAAGTAAGCCATGCCGGTTACCCGGAGCACGAGTAGGCACAGTCGCCAAGGGAGGAGGAATCCACCTGTGACGGTCACAAATAACGACCCGCAGTCGGAAGCCTCCCCAAACAACGTTCCCCCACAACGGGGAGAACTCTCTGTCCATTCAACGGAGGAAAGCTCCTCCCACGTTAACCGTAACGTGCCCCAGGAGCGCACCACTCCACCACCAAATTCTCCAGCAGCAGGCCTTGATCCGGCCGTCCTGCAGTCAATCACTGAGGCTGTGGCCAATAACTTACGCGAAACGCTCGCTAATACTCTCAGGGGAGTTCTGGATAATGCGGGGACGCTGCGAACCAACCAACCCGAGCGTCCCGCCACCCCGCCTCAACAAGTAAGTGATCCTGACCCTCCTTCGTCTATACTTATCGCGCTTACTAGACGGTTAGAGGAAATGGAAAAAAGGGAAGAGAGGGCCAGTGTTCATAACATCTCCAGGATGGGTTTGGACCACCTCTGGACCCAACCTTTCACTCAGCGGGTCTTGGAGACCCCCCTTCCAGATCAGTTTCGCCAGCCCAAGCTGGATGCTTACGACGGGTTGTCAGATCCGGATATCCACTTGCAACGTTACGTCTCCGCGATGGCCATCGCGAGGGCGGATGACAACACCCTTTGTAGGGCCTTTAGCTCCACACTCACTGGGGCCGCGGCGAACTGGTATACCACCCTTCGCGATAAGCGATTTAACTCCTTTGAGGAGCTCTCCCGCAATTTCTCCAACCATTTCGTGGTGTCCAAGCCTCCCCCCAAAACGGCAGGACACCTCCTCAAAATTCGACAGAAGAAAGATGAGCCCCTCAGGGAGTACATTCAGCGTTTCCAGGCGGAATCCATCCAAGTCCCTAATCTGGGGGAGGAAGCCCGCCTGCTTGCAGCCATTCAGGGTCTCCGCTGGGAATCCCTTTTCTTCGTGGATGTGCACACCAACCCCCCCGCCAACATGGAGCAGTTCTTGAGCACGGCGTCCCGGTTCATGAACACAGAGGAGGTCACTCGACCACTCGCGAGGGCCACCACATCAGATGCAAAGGGGCAGCCCTCGCGAATGGACTCCAGGTCCCAGAGGCAGTACCCTACGCCATCCAACAGGGAGAGGACGTATCCAACCCTCCCACCACTTAGGGAATCCCGCACCAACATTCTCCATGCTCTCGAGCAAAAGAGGGAGGTCCCCAAGTGGCCTCGCCCACTCTCCCAAGAAGTAACTAGGCAGAGCAGTAAATATTGCCGCTATCATCGTGACAAGGGTCACGACACTGAGGACTGTTTTGAGCTTAAACGCATGATTGGAGATATGCTTGCTCAGGGCAAACTCAGGGAGTTCTTGCTCCATGACTCAGAAGGGGGTCGCAAACGGGAAAGCAATCAGGAAGATCGCCGCGCTCCCAACAAAACCCAGATCGAGAGGATCTAGTCCAAATTCCCCCAGCCAGGGGACACATCAGCGTGATCACACAGTGTGAAGGCGCGGCGGCAAGACGCCGTCACATGAGGCAGATTTACCAGATTGATCACTCCTCTACTCACCTACTGCATCGCCGCGATGGCACCTCTGTCGCAGTACCTCATGCGGACCCATTGGTCATCACCGCCCGCATTGCGGGATGGGACACTGATAGAGTCTACATGGACACCGGGGCTAATGCCAATGTTATCTACAAGCATACTCTGGTTGAAGCGAAGGTGCCCCTATCGCAAATCCAGCCCGCGAAGGGGGCCACCTATGGAGTCGGAAGGGAGGAAATCCCAACCCTGGGAACAATCACACTCCCCATTATGATGATGGGGATCACCAAAGAAGAGAAGCAAGTCTGCCACTCTAGTTTTGTGGACTTCATTGTCCTTGATCTCCCCACGCCATACAACGCCATCATTGGGAGACACACGCAAACTAAGTTCCACGTCCGCTTCGATGTGCAGGCAATAACTCGTGTTCCACACCGCGACGGGGGACGCCTACATTTACGTCAATCAAAACGTGGCCAGAGGAAATTACGTCTCTCATGCGGGCCCTCCTCAGCTCCCCAAGCCGTCAGTGCCTAAGAGAAAAGCACCCATGGAGGAGACTGGGCCCTCAAGCGAGGCCGCTCCTGACTTGTCTGGGGCCTTGAACGGTTGAAATTTCTCTGGCAAGAATTTTCGGGTTGGAAAAGACCTTGAAGAGCAAGACCAGCAAGCACTCATCCATCTCCTCCATGCCAACAGCGACGTCTTCGCATGGAGCCCTGACGACTTACCAGGTGTGGATCCTGCTATTATTTCTCATAAATTGAGTGTACTCCCCGGCTTTAGCCCGGTTAGACAAAAAACTAGGGGTATGGCCCCTGATCGTAAGGACTTTGTACGCACGGAAGTGCAAAAATTGCTTAAGGCAAATATAATCAAGGAAGTTCACTACTCTGAGTGGGTCGCCAATATAGTCCTCGCGGATAAGGAAGGTGGTCAGTGGCGACTTTGCGTAGACTACAAAGGGGTCAATAGGGCCTGCCCAAGGGATCCCTATCCCCTACCCTCTATTGATCAGCTAGTGGACTCAACCGTCCACCATTCAGTCTTCTCTTTCCTCGACGCGTATAGTGGGTACCATCAAGTCTTTATGGACCCAGAGGACGCAGTAAAAACTGCCTTCACCACTGGCGAAGCCGTCTACCACTACATCAGGATGCCCTTTGGCTTAAAGAACGCGGGGGCTACTTTCCAAAGACTTGTGAATCAGGTCTTCGCAGATCAAATTGGCCGAAATCTTGAGGCCTATGTTGATGACATAGTGGTTAAAAGCAAGGCCACCTCAACACACCTCGCAGACTTGGAGGAAACATTCGCCAACTTCCGCAAGTATAACATGCGGTTGAACCCAAAGAAATGCATCTTTGGCGTTGGCGAGGGCAAGTTTCTGGGTTACCAGATTTCCAAAGGAGGGATTCATGCGAATCCCAAAAACATTGAAGCCATCACCAATCTTCGCACCCCTAGGGGACTCAAGGAGGTACAACAACTGGCAGGGAAGCTAGTGGCTTTGGGACGATTCGTCTCTAAACTCAGTGACTGCTGCAGACCTTTCTTCGATCAAATCCGCAGGAAGAAGGCTTGCAAGTGGACAGAAGAATGCCAGGACGCATATGACTCAATCAAGCAACACTTGCAAGATCTCCCTGCACTCAAGTGTCCTAGGCCAGGCGATGACCTGGTCCTCTATCTTGCCACCTCAGACAAGAGCGTCGCCTCTGTCCTTATCAAGGAAGAAGCTGCCAAGCAATGGCCGCCTACTACACCAGCCACACCCTCCAAAGCTACGGAAACGAGGTATCCTCCTCTTCAAAAGGCTATCTTATCTCTGGTATATGCAGCGCGGAAGCTCAAGCCCTACTTCCAAGGGCACACAATTATAGTCCGGACGGACTTACCAATCCAGGAGATCCTCAGGCGGCCCGAACATTCAGGCCCTCGCCAAATGGTGTATTGAGCTAGATGGCTTCAATATCAACTACGAATCCAGAAAGGCAATTAAGGGCCAGGCCCTCGCCGACTTCATTGCAGAATTCTCGAATGTCAACATCATCCCTGCCCCTGAGCAGGGCCCCGCGCCACAACCCATTCCCCCAGAATGGGACATGTTCGTGGATGGCTCATCCAAGCTTGGATCCCCCGCAGGGGGCGTATATCTGCGCGGACCCCTAGGTATGGAAGCTTCCCTTCGCGTATCTTTTCAGTTTCAAGTAACTAACAATGTTGCAGAGTATGAGGCCCTCATCGCGGGGCTCAAACTCGCCATAAGGGCAGGCATACGCCGCCTCCATGTCCACAGCGACTCGCAACTGGTGATCCACCAGGTCCAAGGGTGTGCTGAATGCAAAGACGCCACCCTGAGCAAATATCTCAAATTGGTGAACACCTTGCGGACCAACTTTGAGGAGGCCATCTTCATCCATATTCCTCGCTCTGAGAATACCACAGCAGACATGTTGTCCAAGGGAAAGACACCCTCCGCCTTGACTACCCTCGCGAGCCCCTCGATCGCGGAGACTGTCGACATTGCCTCACTGGCAACACAAGATCCGATTACGGATTGGCGAGACCCCATCATCGCCGAGCTTCAGGCCACCGCCGCGGACCCCCAAACTCGCAAGCGTGCCATCCGCTTTGTTCTCATTAATGAACAACTATGGCATCGCGTGAGTTATGAGATTTGCAGCAATGCCAACCTGGTCCTCCAACGTACTGCCTGGGACAGCCCACTCTCGAGGACACTCCGATCTTGGACACTGGTCTCCACCAAGGCAATCGCGGATTTGCAGCACCCTCCAACGTGGCGCGCACATAGCAGCGGAGGCACTTGCCCACAAGGCCGTCCGCCAAGGATACTACTGGCCCTCCCTGAAAAAGGACACCGCCGCACTGGTTAAAACATGCCACCAGTGCCAGATCAACTCTCGCATCCAACGACTGCCATCTACGGAGTCTCCAGCACTGACAAACCCAGTGCCCTTCGCCCTGTGGGGCCTTGACCTTATTGGTCCAATGCCAACCGCGCCAGGTCAGTACCGCTTCTGTGTGGTCGCAGTTGATTACTTCTCTAAATGGGTCGAGGTAGAGCCTTTGGTCTCCATCACCTCCGCCAAGATCATCAAGTTTCTCTGGAAGAATCTTGTTTGCCAGTACGGCAGCCCCCGTGCCATCATTACAGACAATGGCACTCAGTTTGCCAGCCATCGTGTCCAACAATGGGCCCAGGACAACAACCGCATCCCCAGTCCAATGGCCAAGTTGAGGTCACCAACCGCACCCTCAAGGAGGGCCTCAAGAAACGCCTTGAGGGGGCCAAAGGCCGCTGGGTAGATGAACTCCCAAGCGTCTTGTGGGACTATCACACCACAACGCACACCCAACAGGTGAGACACCTTTCTCCCTGGTTTATGGCGCAGACTCGCTTCTACCTATTGAGGCAGATCTTCCTACGATCCGTATGATCAACTTCACTGACGAAGCCAACGCTCAAGGGCTTCGCGCCAAACTAGACCTACTCGAGGAATTGCGCGAGGGCGCTCGCCTCCGCATGTTTGCCCTCAAACAGAGGCTCAATCTTCATCATAATGCCAGGGTCAGGCCCAAGGCACTGCAACAAGGGGGCCTTGCCTTGCTCAAGTCCGCCCTCACTGCTCGCGACCCCAAACAGGGTGTCTTGCGACCCAACTGGGACGGACGTTACATTGTTCATAAACAAATCTGCCCAGGAGTCTATGAATTACAAGACCATGATGGTCGTCTTCTTTCCCGTAACTTTCACGCGGATGATTTACGCCCATATTACGTGTAAGTTCTCAGCTTCATGTTTCAATTCAATAAAATACAAGTGTATTTCTTCCTCTCTTACAACATTCAATGGCAACACAACTGCCCTCTCAATCGCCCTTTGCACCCAACCGATCAGACTGGCTACTCGCCTAAATCATGGCACCAGACCTTGTCAGGTCCCACTCGCACACCCACACAAAGGGAAGCCCCTTGCGGTAGCGCCAATAGTAGTTGCGGGTCTCGTCTCTACGAACCCCGACTAACCTTCAACTCGCCCCGCCCCATGGGTAATCCCCTTGCGGTGCGGAATGGTAATCCGCTTTTGGCTCCTTCAGGAAGGTCCCTGTATAAGTCGCCCTCGCGCGCCTCACCGGGCCTTCCGCGTGAACACCTCCAGCAAAGTTGCGGGTCTCATCCCCAACTGACCTCCAATTCGCCTCGCCCCAAGGGTAATCCCCTTACGGTGCGAAAGGGTAGTCCCCTTTTGGCTTCTTCAGGAAGGTCTATGTGTAAGTCGCCCTCGCGCGCGGCAGACCTTCCGCGGACTCCCAACACGGTTGCGGGTCTCATCAACCACTTGTCCTCACAGGTCTGCGCCACCGGTGCTCCCTCCCGGGGGCCTCGCTATCGAAGAGGAAGAAACCTCACGAATGCTCAAGACTTCTTTCCCCTTCGCCCCGGGGCCTCCTCCTTTGAAGGAATCACCGCAGGCCTCCTCTCTGAAGGAATCACACAGGGGACCTCCTCCCTGCGGTAATGGCCATCTAGGGAGATGATGGCCATTACTGCAGGTGAGGAGGTCCCTGTGGTGATTCCTTCAGGGGAGGAGGCCCTTGCGGTGATTCCTTCAGAGGAGGAGGCCCCGGGCGAAGGGGAAAGAAGTCTTGAGCATTCAGAGGTTTCTTCCTCTTCGATAGCGAGGCCCCGGGAGGGAGCACCGGTGGCGCAGACTGTGAGGACAAGTGGTTGGGAAGCATGGGTGCAACCTTCTGTAAGTCACTTATTTAAAGATTGTGTCCCAACGCTTTTCATTAGTACTAATATTTGTAATCAGACGGGCCTTCGGGCAAGGGAGCGGCTTCGCGAGGTCCCAACGGACTGGGACCATGACCGAGATCTTGAGGAGATCGGTGGGCCCATTACTTGAGCGAGGCGTGTGCTGCTGCGACAGCCCCCAAGTGGTCCGAAGCTTACGCCGAGGGTCACGAGGCAAGACTCGTGGCCAAGGTGTACAAGGAAGAGGGAAAGTCTCGCGAGGCGTGGGACCGGTCTTCCTTCTTAACAATGACAATTCCTTGTTATTGGCAGGGAGAAAACCCTCTTATCGTGGCGTGGAGGGGCTGCGCACCGCTTATGACAGGGAGGTGCTTGGCGAAGCCTATACTCCCCTACTGAGCTCATGAAGGAGTCAGCCTAGCAGAATCTGGGGGTAAGACTAACTTTGGTCTTTGTTTCAAAAGTTTTGTTCTTCTTCTGCCTTGCTGATTGTAATCACGCGATGGCGAAGGCGTGGAGCACTTGTTGAGCCAAGCGAATCTGCGCCACCGGTGCTCCCTCCCCGGGGCCTCGCTATCGAAGAGGAAGAAACCTCCCGAATGCTCAAGACTTCTTTCCCCTTCGCCCCGGGGCCTCCTCCTTTGAAGGAATCACCGCAGGGCCTCCTCTCCCGAAGGAATCACCACAGGGACCTCCTCCCCTGCAAGAATGGCCATCATCTCCCCTACGGGGTGACCACCACCTCCTCCTCCGCAGAGTGACCATTGTCTCCTGCTGGCGGAAGCTGCGATGGCCTTAGTAGCCTGTTTGCCCCTCCTCCTCATAGATAGCAGGATTTCCCCTGCTGACATCCTGCCTCTTTGAGGGGGCGCAATCTCTGCCGCAACCACGTGCCCAGGCAGGTCTTCGCCTTGAGCTTGAGGAGGGCTCGAGAAGAGCCCAGACACGAAGGCCTCAAGAATGGCGGGGTCCTCAAGAGGGACTGGTTGCACCACTGATACGGGCACAGCCTCTATAGGAGCAGCGGTGTCCGCCCGCACCCCCTCTGAGCCCTCTACAACGAGCATGGCCTCCTCAGAGGTAGAAGGGACCTCCACTTCCAGTCCCTCGCCTCCTCCACAGGCTCCGCGGCCTCTCCTGTGGCGATAGGGACCCCTTCCTCAGCAGGCCTAGTGGCCTCAGCAGGATCCTCCCCTTGGGGAGCTCTACTCTCTTCAGGCTGCGCATCACTGGCAGCCACTTTCCTCCTTTTCTCCCCAGGCCCTTGTAGGGGTGCCGCCATACTGGAAGTTCCCCTTTTCTTCCTCACAGGGCCAATAGGGCCCAGTGCCTTGACAGCAGCAGGGGCGTCTTTTCCAAAAGCGCAGGCCAAGTGCACTTGCTGCGCAGACATCATGAATGCCCTCTTAGCTTTGCCCTCGCCGGACTCAAGGGAGGTATCTGCAAACAAAGGACTTCAGACCAGGTTCAACTAAACATTATACGTATATATAAACACACACATATATACAACGTACCTCTGGGCCCTGCTAGCGCTGGACTAAGGGCATCCACAACTGCTCCACGGTGGGCAGGAGCCCACCCTTCGTATGGCGGGGGCACCTCGGGGTCTATCGGATAGCCATTACTGATCCCCGCGCACCTCAAGGTGGCCTCATCCAGCTGTGTCACAGTAAAGGGGAACAGCTAGTCGCAGGAGCTCCTGGCAAACACTTCCTCCATCCACCGTAGCAATTGAACGTATGCCTGCCACCGCTGCCCTGTGTAGGACAACTCAGGTCTCTGTGAGATACTTTGCACTGATCGCCTGGTCCTCGCCACTGGGAAGTTCCAGGCGTTGTCGTGGGGCACAAAAAAGAAAGATCCATGCCACGAATGGTAGGATCTGGGCGCAGCAGTAAAGGAGATGGAAATGTTTCCCCCAACATTTATGGGGGTCACATGGAAGAATGCGCTTCCACTGCGCAACTCCAGTCGGTAAAACCGCCGGAAGATGTCGGCGAACGGTTTTACACCGGCCATCCGACAGGCAACGGTGAAGCCTGCGATGGTTAGAAACGTGTTGGGCGCCAACTACGATGGCGGCAGCCCCCACTCGGCGCACAGATCCTGCACCAGCGGCGGAAAAGGAAACCGCAGCCCCGCCATAAGCTGTGCCATGTACAGACACAGCACCTCGTTCTCCAAATTTTCTTCGGTCGTCGGCAGACCCAACGCCCGGCAAGCACCCACACGGGCGGTATACACCAAAACCTTCTCCACTAGGAAGAAGGCCCTCACCATTTCCTGGTGAATCTTGTCCATGCTCGCCGTGGTCTTCTCCACGGAAGCAATCACCGGACACACGGCTTCCTTGGACTCCATTCCTGCAAAAATTGCGCAACAGGCATATAAATCGCAAGAATCCAACAGAGGCATTTTGTCAAGCACTCACTGTGCTCAGAAACAAAATCTTACCTGCTTAATCACCGGTGAAGAGAACGGAAAGGCAGGCGACAAACGCACGAACGGACGGCGAAGTTACGAACGGAAAACAGAAAATCACCACGAGAGCACTTGCAACAATCGCCTGAACAGTTCAAACACGCAAGAAAGCGGAAAGTGGTACACTACCCAAGCAAACGCGCCCTCGCGTCGCATCAGAATCATACAAGGCCTTTGAAGAGGTCTCATCCTTGTGGTCTCCAGTATCGCCTTCGCAAGGTCTCATCCTTGTGGTCTCCAGTCTCGCCTTCGCGAGGTCTCCAGTCTCACCTGCGCGGGGTCTTGCCCTCGCGGGCCTCAAGTCTCGCATGGGCGATGTCTCACACTCACCTTTGCGTCTCTTAGGCCTTCGCGGGCCACCCTCGCGGTCTCAGGTCTCTGCCATGCGATCTCATTCGCCTTCGCGGGTCCTACTCCCGCAGCCTCAGCTCGCCTTCGCGAGGACTCTCTTGCCTATACCGGCCCCGCCTGAGATAAGGCCCTTACACTGTGTTCGTGCGACCCTCACTCCTTACTTGGCTGTATTCTATCTGGGCCTTCGCCCCTTGCAGGCCTTCGCCTGCCACTTGCTCCACCTGGAAATAGACCACTTGGTCATCTGACATCAATCAGCCAATAAGGAGGCCAGCACGAGCCTGAGTGATCTTCACCAGATTTGTACGCCAAACATTCCCTTACAGGTGAATCTTCTAAGGCGGTTTGCTGAGATCTTCATCATCACAGCCGCCTTATCTCCAATCAGTCTGACACAGACTTATCTCTCCAAATCCGGCTGACTTGCCTGTCTCACACCTGTCCAAGGCTTCAACCGGGAGGCTCTTCTCCGGCATCTCCCTATAAATAGGGTGATGTCCACCCTAAATCGGGTAAGCTACTACACGCCCCCCCACTCCTCTCTTGCTACTTCTGAGTATTCTCCTTATCTTTTACAGATTACTCTGAACAGCAAGCTTGGAGTCTCAAGAACACCATCTTCATCAACCACTCAACTGAGAGTCCGGACCTTCCTTAGGAACGAGACTATCAGTTTGGCGCCGTCTGTGGGAACGAAAGAAACAAAAAGTTCTTCTCGTTTACCCATATTACAAACCACAAGTAGTAAGCCATGCCAACTACCCGGAGTGCAAGCAGACACGGTCTGCCGTGGACGGAGGAATCCTCCCACGACAAACACAAACAATGATCCACGATCGGAACCGTCTCCAAGTAACGTTCCCCCACAACGGGGAGAACTCTCTGTTCACTCAACGGAGGAGAGCTCCTCCCACATGAACCGTAACGTACCTCAGGAGCGTAACACTCCACCACCAAACACTCCACCAACGGGCCTTGATCCGGCCGTTCTGCAAACAATCACGGATGCGGTTGCTCTCAACTTGCGCGAAACACTCGCCACTACTTTGAGGGGCGTTCTGGATAGCGTTGGAACGCTACGGACTAATCAGCCCGAACGCCCAGCTACTCCTCCTCAACAAGTAAGTAATCCCGACCCTTCTTCGTCGTTACTTATAGCACTTACTAGACGACTGGAAGAAGTGGAAAAAGGGACGAAAGAGCCAGTGTTCATAATGTTTCCAGAATGGGTCTGGATCACCTCTGGACCCAACCTTTCACCCAACGGGTTTTGGAGACACCTCTTCCAGAGCAGGCCGCCAGCCTAAGCCGGACGCTACGACGGTCTCTCGACCCGATATTCATCTCCAGCGTTATGCTTTCGCGATGGCCATCGCAAGAGCGGACGATAACACGCTCTGTAGAGCCTTCAGCTCCACGCTCAGGGGAGCCGCCACCAACTGGTATACCACCCTCCATGATAAACGGTTTAACTCCTTTGAGGAACTCTCCCGTAACTTCTCCAACCACTTCGGGTATCTAAACCTCCACCCAAAACGGCGGGGCACCTCCTCAAAATACGGCAAAAGAAAGATGAGCCTCTCAGGGAGTATATCCAGCGTTTCCAGGCTGAATCCATCCAACTCCCTAATCTGGGGTAGGAAGCCCGCCTACTTGCGGCCATCCAGGGCCTCCACTGGGAATCCTTTTCTTTGTGGATGTGCACACCAACCCTCCCACCAATATGGAACAGCTTCTTGAGCACCGCCTCACGATTTATGAATACGGAAGAGGTCACTCGACCACTCGCCAGTGGCCGCCACGACGGATGCAAAGGGACAACCTCACGACCGGACTCTGTGTCCCAGAGACAGACTCCTACGCCACCCAACAGAGAGGGGGCGTATTTTACTCTTCCCCCACTAAGGGAATCTCGCACCAACATACTCCATGCCCTGGAGCAGAAGAGGGAGGTTCCCAAATGGCCCCGCCTCTCCTGTGAGGTTGTCAGGTCTAGCACCAAGTATTGTCGTTACCATCGCGACAAAGGACATGACACTGAGGACTGTTTTGAGCTTAAACGCATGATTGGGGAAATGCTCGCTCAAGGCAAACTCAGGGAGTTCTTACTCCACGATGATGGGGATCGCAACCAGGAGGACCGCCGCCAGGGGGACCGCAGACGAGGTCGCTCCCAGCAGAACCCAGATCGAGAAGGTCTGGTTGAGATTCCCCCACCAAGGGGGCACATCAGCGTAATCACGCAATGTGAAGGCGCATCGGCGAGACGCCGTCATATGAGACAGATCTACCAGGTCAATCACTCTTCTACTCACTTACTTCATCGCCGCGATGGCACCTCGGTGGCGGTACCGCACGCGGACCCTTTGGTTATCACTGCCCGCATCGCAGGATGGGATATTGACAGAGTCTACATGGACACGGGGGCGAATGCCAACGTCATCTACAAGCACACTTTGGTTGAGGCCAAGGTGCCTTTGTCACAAATTCAACCTGCCAAGGGGGCTACCTTTGGAGTAGGACGGGACGAAATCCCAACTTTGGGGTCAATCACACTCCCCTATATGATGATGGGGACCACCAAGGAAAAGAAGCAAGTGTGCCACTCCAGCTTTGTGGACTTTATCGTCCTAGATCTCCCTACACCTTACAACGCCATCATTGGGCGCCATACTCATACTGAGTTTCACGTCCGCTGTGATGTGCGGGCTCTGACTTTGGTTTTCCACACTGCGGCGGGGGATGCCTATATCTTCACAACCAAAATGTGGCCAGGGGCAATTATGTCTCGCCCTAGCGGGACCTCCCCGCTCCCAAGCCGTCGAGCCTAAAAGAAAGGCGCCAATGGAAGAAGCCGGGCCCGCGAGCGAAGTCGCTCCTGACTTGTCCGGGGCCTTTGAGGAGGTTGAAATCTCCCCTGGCAAGAAATTCTGGGTGGGAAAAGACCTTGAAGAAAAAGACCAGCAAGCACTCATCCATCTCCTCCATGCCAATGGAGATATCTTCGCATGGACTCCTGAGGACTTACCAGGTGTGGATCCTGCTATCATTTCTCACAAGTTAAGTGTACTCCCCGGCTTTAGCCCGGTTAGACAAAAACAAGGGCCATGGCCCTGACCGTAAGGACTTTGTACGCACGGAAGTGCAGAAATTGCTTAAGGCAAATATAATCAAGGAAGTTCACTACTCTGAGTGGGTTGCTAATATTGTCCTCGCCGACAAAGAGGGCGGTCAGTGGCGACTTTGCGTGGACTACAAGGGGGTAAACAGGGCCTGCCCAAGGGATCCCTATCCCCTGCCTTATATCGATCAAATGGTTGACTCTACCGTTCTTATCTCTTTTTTCTCCTTCCTCGACGCTTACAACGGCTTCCATCAAGTTTTTATGGACCTAGAGGACGCGGTAAAAACCGCCTTCACTATTGGCGAAGCCGTCTACCATTATATCAGAATGCCCTTCGGCTTAAAAAATGCACGGGCTACTTTCCAAAGGCTTGTAAATCAGGTCTTCGCCAGCCAGATCGGCCGAAATCTTGAAGCTTATGTCGATGACATTGTGGTCAAAAGCAAAGCCACCTCCACACACCTCGCAGACTTAGAGGAAACATTTGCCAACTTCCGTAAGTATAATATGCGGTTGAACCCAAAGAAGTGTATCTTTGGCGTTGGCGAAGGCAAGTTTCTGGGTTACCAGATTTCCAAAGGAGGGATTCATGCGAATCCTAAAAAGATTGAAGCCATCACCACTTTGCGCACCCTAGGGGGCTCAAAGACGTTCAAAGAATCGGCAGGAAAGCTGGTTGCCTTGGGACGGTTTGTCTCCAAACTCAGCGATCGCTGCAGACCTTTCTTCAATCAAATCCGCAAGAGCTTGCAAGTGGACAGAAGAATGCCAGAGGCATACGATTCAATCAAGCAACACTTACAAGAGTTGCCTGCACTCAAGTGCCCTAAACCAGGCGACGACCTGGTCCTCTACCTTGCCACCTCCGATAGGAGCGTCGCCTCTGTCCTTATCAAAGAAGAGGCTGCCAAACAATGGCCAGTCTACTACACCAGTCACACCCTCCAGGATACGGAAACAAGGTATCCTCCTCTCCAAAAAGCTATCTTATCTCTTGTATATGCAGCAAGAAAGCTCAAGCCCTACTTCCAAGGGCACACGATTATAGTCCGAACGGACTTACCAATCCAAGATATTCTGAGGCGGCCCGAACACTCAGGGCGCCTTGCCAAATGGTGTATAGAGCTCGGTGGCTTTAACATCAACTATGAGCCTAGAAAGGCAATCAAGGGCCAGGCCCTCGCCGACTTCATTGCGGAATTTTCGGGTGTCGACGTCATCCCGGCCCCTGAGCAGGGTCCCGCACCACAACTCATTCCCCCAGAGTGGGACATGTTCGTGGATGGCTCATCCAAGCTTGGATCCCCCGCGGGGGGCGTATATCTCCGCGGACCTCTAGGTATGGAGGTATCTCTTCGCGTCTCTTTCCAATTCCAAGTAACTAATAATGTTGCAGAATATGAGGCCCTCATCGCGGGGCTCAAACTCGCCATAAGGGCAGGCATTCGCCGCCTTCATGTCCACAGTGACTCGCAACTGGTAATTCACCAGGTCCAGGGATGCGCTGAATGCAAAGACGCTACCCTCGACCAAATACCTCAAATTGGTGAACGCCTTATGGACCAACTTTGAGGAAGTTATTTTTCTCCACATTCCTCGTTCCGAGAACACCACGGCAGACATGCTATCCAAGGGAAAGACTCCCTCCACCATGGCCACCCTGGCCAGCCCTTCCATTTCGGAGGCTATGGATATTGCCTCACTGGCAACACAGGACCCGGTCGTAGACTGGAGAGACCCTATTATTACTGGGCTGAAAGCCAGTACCACGGACCCCCAAGCCCGCACAAGGGCCACCCGTTTTGTTCTCATTGATGACCAGTTATGGCATCGCGGATTCGCAGCACCCCTCCAACGATGCCTCAGCACCCTTGAGGGACGCTCTGTCCTAGATACTCTCCACCAAGGCAATTGTGGCGCACACATTGCTGCGGAGGCGCTTGCCCACAAGGCCCTTCGTCAAGGGTATTACTGGCCTACCTTGAAAAAGGACGCCGCTGCACTGGTCAAAACATGCCACCAGTGCCAGATCAATTCTCGCATCCAGCGACTGCCATCTACGGAATCTCCAGCACTGACAAACCCAGTGCCCTTTGCCCTGTGGGGCCTTGACCTCATCGGTCCGATGCTGACCGCTCCAGGTAAGTACCGCTTCTGTGTGGTTGCAGTTGATTATTTCTCTAAATGGGTCGAAGTAGAACCCCTGGTCTCCATCACTTCCGCCAAGATCATCAAATTCCTATGGAAAAATCTTGTCTGCCGGTACGGCAGCCCTCGTGCTATTATTACAGATAATGGCACTCAATTTGCTACCACAGCTGGCCCAACAAGTGGGCCCAAGACAATAATGTCCGCATGCTTTTCGCCCCTGGCGCACCCCCGCCTAATGGGCAGGTTGAGGTCACCAACCGCACCTCAAGGAAGGCCTCAAGAAGCGCCTTGAGGGGGCCAAAGGCCGCTGGGTAGATGAACTCCCAAGTGTCTTATGGGACTATCGCACCACAACGCGAACCCCAACAGGCGAAACGCCTTTCTCCCTCGTATATGGCGCAGACGCGCTCCTGCCTATTGAGGCAGACCTCCCTACGATCCGTATGATCAACTTCACTGACAAAGCCAACGCTCAAGGGCTTCGCGCCAAACTCGACTTAATCGAGGAACTGCGCGAGGGCGCCCGCCTTCGCATGTCTGCCCTCAAACAGAGGCTCAGTCTTCACCACAATGCCCGGGTAAAACCCAAGGCACTACAACAAGGGGGCCTTGCCCTGCTCAAGTCGGCCCTCACCGCTCGCGACCCCAAACAGGGTGTCTTGCGACCAAACTGGGACGGACCTTATATTGTTCATAAACAAATCCGCCCAGGAGTCTATGAATTACAAGACCATGATGGTCGTCTTCTTCCCCGCAACTTTCATGCGGATGACTTACGCCCATATTACGTGTAAGTCCTCAGTCTTACGTCTTCAATTCAATAAAATACATGTGTATTTCTTCCTGTCTTACAGCTTTACATGGCATTACAAATGCCCTCTCCGTCGCCTTCGACTGGCCATTTGCCTAAATCACGGCATCAGACCTTGTCAGGTCTCACTTGCGCACCCACACAAGGGGAAGCCCCCTGAGGTCGCGCCGCAGGTAGTTGCGGGTCTCATTCCCCAACTGACCTTCAACTCGCCCCGCCCCAAGGGTAATCCCCTTGTGCTGCGGAAGGGTAACCCCCTTTTGGCTCCTTCAGGGAGGTCTATGTGTAAGTCGTCCTCGCACGCCACAGCAGACCTTCCGCTCGGACTTCTCCACACAGGTAGTTGCGGGTCTCATTCCCCAACTGACCTTCAACTCGCCCCGCCCCAAGGGTAATCCCCTTGTGCTGCGGAAGGGTAACCCCCTTTTGGCTCCTTCAGGGAGGTCTATGTGTAAGTCGTCCTCGCACGCCACAGCAGACCTTCCGCTCGGACTTCTCCACACGGGTAGTTGCGGGTCTCATTCCCCAACTGACCTTCAACTCGCCCCGCCCCAAGGGTAATCCCCTTGTGCTGCGGAAGGGTAACCCCTTTTGGCTCCTTCAGGGAGGTCTATGTGTAAGTCGTCCTCGCACGCCACAGCAGACCTTCCGCTCGGACTTCTCCACACAGGTAGTTGCGGGTCTCATTCCCCAACTGACCTTCAACTCGCCCCGCCCCAAGGGTAATCCCCTTGTGCTGCGGAAGGGTTACCCCCTTTGGCTCCTTCAGGGAGGTCTATGTGTAAGTCATCCTCGAACGCCACAGCAGACCTTCCGCACGGGCTCCTCAACACAGCACCGGGTCTCACTCCCCAGAACCTTAGATGGTTCTCCACTTGTCTCAACAAGTGCCCTACCGCCTTCGCCGACGCGCGACTTCAGGCTCGAGGTAAACTGAGTTTTTAACTTCATTCCTTTCATATATATGGTGAGTAATCTGCAGGGTCTTCTACTTGGTACACTGTACACTACCCAAGGGCTTGCTCCCTGAAAAATTGCCCATGGTCTTCAAGGGTACCTCCTCTGCAAGCCCTAAAAGGGCCCTTATAACTTGTCTCAACAAGTGGTCTCCATCTCAGCTTGTCTCAGCAAGTGAACCCACAAATTATCTAGAATGATATATGTGGCTCCGTCGTTGCGGATTTTAAGTGACTCGTCACTATGAACTCAAACCGAGTCTCCAGCTCCTTGACAAGTGATCTCTGTGGCTTCGCCGTTGCGAACCCCAGAAAGACTTCTCTCCACAAACAGGACTTAGCCTATGGTTGTTAACCTAGCTAACGTGCCCTACACTGCTATCGCGAAATAAAAGCGAGACTACAAAATAGTAAAGGTAAAATGAAATTTTACTTCATCTACTGCTCCCAAGAAAATATGCATGAATGCAGGTGTCTTTATACAAAAAGAGCGGGAACATCCACATATTGGAGCCTCCACCCTAGTCCAAAAGGGCATACCAGGCTTCGCCCATCTTCTTTCCCTGCTCCCCCCAGTTCAGCAGGGCCTCCACTGTTGGATCGCTGGTGTTAGCAGCATCCAGAATCCCAAGACCCAGCTCTGGGAACGCCTTCTCCACTTGGAAGCGGCATCGCAGCCAGCCCTGCTCGTAGGCTCGCGCCCGCTTCGCCTGCAGCTTGGATCTCACCAAGCTTCTCCATCGCCGGGGCATCCGCTCGTGGATGGGCACCTTGATGGAGGAAGAGGACTCAGATCCTCATCTGCAAAGGGAGGGAGGCCCAAAGCCTTCTCCATCCCCTTTACTGAGACCACCGCCTTCTCAAGGTTAGTGGCGACCTCCAGGCGTGCCTTCATGGCAGCCTCAGCAGCAAGCCTGCCCTCTTCTATCTTCTTGTCTGCCAGATGAGCCTGGGCGATGGCCTGGCGCTCCACTTCCTTGGTCGCAGCCTTTGCCTGTTCAATTTCAGCCTTCGCTGATTGAAGGGACTCCTTCAGAGCAACAGCCTCAATCTGCTGGGCTTCTAAGCTTGCGGCCTGCTGAAGAAAGCGGTGCTTGAATGCACCAATAAGGCTGGCCTGCTCACACCGGTACAACCTGCTGGCTGTCCGCTCCTTGTTGACGTAGTCGCACCAACTCTCTAGTTGGGCCACACGCTTGGCATACTCCTCTTTGAGCGCCTCCTCCTCTTTTTGAGGCCTCCAGCCTCCCTCCCGAGAGAAGCACCGTTATCCGGGCGTGCCCCGCTTGTTGGCATACTTCGTGAAGTCATGCCATTGCTCAGCAAAGAAGATATCCTTTGACGGCCGCCTACATCCTGGGCTTCTATTTAAGCAAAGGCAGAAAGAGGCTAAACTGAACTTATACATAAAGACCAAGCTGTCTTACCTGCAGACTGCTGAGCTGCCTCCTCATGAGTTCAGCAGGGAGTCCAAGCTCCGCTCTGTCACCTCCTCGCCGTAGGGGTGCGCAGCCCTCCAGCAGGATAGGAGGGTTTGCTCCTCCCTTCAGCAAGGAACTGCTGTTCCCGAGAAGGAAGACCGGATCCCATGCATCTTTCAGAGCCTCCCTTGCTCCCGGTACACCCTGAGCCTGGTCTGGTGCCTCTTGACCCTCAGGAGGTCTGGCTCCTCAGACCACTTGAGGACCGACTTGGCAGCAACGCGCCTTCGCTCCAAATAATGGGGCCAGACCCCGGTCTCCTCAAGGATCTCAGTTCTGGTCCCCAGGTCTGCAGGGATCTCTGTCGGGGTCCCTTGGTCCACTGGGACCTCGCGGGAACCAAGCTTTTGCCCTGAAGGGCCCGCACCTACAAAGTTGCAGGTATCAGCAACTGGGAAACGGAAGTATAAACGCAAAGCAGGAGAAAACACTATCAAGTCAAAAAGACTTACCAGCAGAAGGACGCCCCATCCACTGACTTCCAGCTGGCTGCTGGAAGGTTGGGCTATCTCCCAACCACTTGTCCTACCAGAGGACCGTGTTACCAGACCCCCCTCCCCTGGGGCCTCACTATGAGAAGAGGAGGAAGTCTCCTCAATCCTCAGGATCCTCTTCCCCTTTGTTGCAGGGGCCTTCTCCCCTGAAGGGGCCACTTCAGGGATCCCCTCTCCAGAAGGGGTTGCTGCAGGGGTCTCCTCCCTTGCAATGGTGGCCTCCACCTCCTCCTCCACAGGAGTGACTGTTGCCTCCTGTTGGCCAGAACCACCAATGGCCTGGGCAGCCTGGCTACCCCTCCTCCTCATGGAGATCAGGATATTACCTGCTGACATCTTGCCCTTGGGAGGGGGCACTTTTCCTCCGGTGAGGATCTCGCCGCGACCACATGACCGGGCAAGTCTTCGCCTTGGGCTGGGGAAGGGCTCGCGAAGAGCCCAGACACAAAGGCCTCAGCAGCAGCCTCCTCAGAAGAAATAGGCTGCACCACTGAGATGGGCACAGCCTCTATGGGAGCAGCGTTGTCTGCCTGCGCTCCCTCTGAGCCCCCTGCAGAGGGCGTGACCTCTTCAACAGTGGAAGGCACTTCCACCTCCACTCTTCTGGCTTCCTCGGCCACAGGCCCCTCGGCCTCCTCCACGACAATGGGGATGTCTTCCCAAGAGGCTCCTTAGCCTCTTCGGTTGGAGGGACTGCGGCAGGCCCTCGCGCGGCCGGATCCCTTGGCCTCTCCAGCCTGGCCCCGCAGCCCCGGCCTTCTCAAAGAACAGCGAAGGCACTCCTTCTCTAGGCTGCGCAGCAGCCACTTTCCTTTTCTTCTCTCGGCCGAGAAGACACCGAGGGCTTGGTGCCAGCCCTCTTCTTGGGCTACTTGGGGACGATGCGTCCCAACACCTTGACTGCCCCAGCAGGGGCATCTTTCCCAAAGGCACAAGCCAGGTGCACTCGCTGGGCAATGCGCATAGACGCCTTCTTGCCTCGGCCTTCGCCAGACTCTGCGAAGGCATCTGCAGACATAAAGGAAAACTTCAGACTGTGTTCTACTGCACCTCTTACACTTATACAATATGTTTATATACATATGCAAAACATACCTTTGGGCCCTTCCAGTGCAGCATAGAAGGAATCTATCATCGTCCCGCGATGGACGGGTGCCCATCCCTCGTACGGCGGAGGCACCTCGTGGTCCAAAGACGAAGCCCGTGCCGATCCCAGCCCACCTCGAGTGGTCTCGATTGGGCAGAGAGAAAGGAAAGAACTCATCACAACCACCCCAATAGTTGGACGTACGCCCACCACCGCACTCCCCCGTGAGTTAATTCGGGCCTCCGCGCAATGCTGTGCACAGGTAGCTGCGTCCTCGCGCAGGGAAAGTCCCATGAGTTGTCGCGGGGCAGGAAGAAGAATGACCCGTGCCAATTGTGGTAGGATTTGGGCGAGGCAGTAAAAGAAATGGAGTGGTTACCTCCGACGTTTATGGGAGTGACATAATAAAATGCACTCCCACTCCTCAGCTCCAGCCGGTAGAAGCGGTTGAAAACGTCGGCGAATGGCTTCACGCCGGCCATGTGACAGGCGACAATAAAGCCCGCTATGGTCAGGAAAGTGTTGGGTGCCAGCTGAGTTGGTGGCATCCTCGGCGCATAAGTCTTGCACCAATTGCGGAAGGGGAAACCGCAATCCCGCCGCGAGCTGCGCTGCTGTACAGCACAAGACCCGGTTCTCCATGTTCTCCTTGGTGGCGGGCCAACCCATTGCTCGACAAACGCCCGCACGGGACGTATATGCCGGCACCTTCTCTACAGGCCAGAAGGCCTCCACCATGTCCTGGTGAATCTTCTCGAACTTCACTGTGGTCTTCTCCAAAGGGGCGAGCACTGGGCGAACAGCTTCCTTGGATTCCATCTCTGCAAAAAAGGAGCAACAGACATATAAATCGAAACGGCCTAGCAAAGGCATTTCATCAAACGCTCAGTGCGCTCAGAGAACTTGAAGCACTCAGTGTGCCGGAAAACGAAATCTTACCTGATTCGTTACCGGTGAGTACGACGGACGGAGCGGTTGGCAAGCGAACAAATAACCGGCGGAATCTCAAACGAAAAACAGGGAACCACCGCAAGAAAATTCTCAACTGCCGATGAACGGTTCAAGAAGCGCAAGAATGCGAAGAGTTTACTCAGAGCAGAATGAGGAAATACGAGAGTGAAAGTGAAAGGCTTCAATCTTCTCGGATACGCTTTTATAAGCCCGCCAAAGTGAAAAAGCGCTTTTAAGCGTAAATGGCTCCTGAGGCACCACGTGCCAACATCCAGCGGTTAGTAAACCTCTCCCCTTCCGTGCAGAAAAGGAAAAACGCTTTTGAAAGCGTAATCGACCCCTGAGGCGCCACGTGTTGCTCCCCATAACGGTCAGTAAACCTCCCATCTCCCACTATCTCTCCTGCTTTAAATGCTGAAGGGACTCTTCACTGCCGTTGTACCCAAACGGTCCGCAAAAGGCTTGAGTGCCTTCGCCAGTTCCAAAGACTTGGAATATAAACAGAGTACGGGACCCTGCCCATACTCTGCCTTCAGGAGGAGGCATCTTGGTACACTACCCAAGCAAATGCCCCCTCAAAAACTCACAAGGATTATGAAGGATCCAACACGAACTATCAGATCATAAAAGATCTTCACTTATGGCTACTACATCGGTCCTCAAAGAAAGTACTTTCAAAAACGGAGTACATGTGACCCCGCCCATACTCCGCTCTCGTGAGGAGGCATCTTGGTACACTACCCAAGCAAACGCGCCTCGCGCCGCATCGAATCATACAAGGCCTTTGAAGAGGTCTCATCCTTGTGGTCTCCAAGACGCCTTCGCAAGGTCTCATCCTTGTGGTCTCCAGTCTCGCCTTCGCAAGGTCTCCAGTCTCACCTGTGCGGGGTCTCGCCCTCGGTGTCTCAAGTCTCGCATGGGCGATGTCTCACACTCACCTTTGCGTCTCATAGTCCTTCGCGGGCTACCCTCGCGGTCTCAGGTCTCGCCCTTGCAATCTCACTCGCCTTCGCGGGTCTTACTCCCGCAGTCTCAGCTCGCCTTCGCGAGGACTCTCTGCCTATACCGGCCCCGCCTGCATAAGGCCCTTACACTGTGTTCGTGCGACCCTCACTCCTTATTTGGCTGTATTCTATCTGGGCCTTGCCCCTTGCAGGCTTTCGCCTGCCACTTGCTCCACTTGGAGATAGACCACTTGGTCACCTGACATCAACCAGCCAATAAGGAGGGCAGCACGAGCCTGGGAGATCTTCACCAGATTCATACGCCAGACATTCTCTGACAAACGAATCACTTAAGGCGGTTTGCTGAGATCTTCATCATCACAGCCGCCTTATCTCCAATCGATCGGACTTATCCTCGACATGACTTATCTCAACAGCCTGTCTAAGGGCTTCAACTGGGTTAGGCTCTTCTCCTGGAATCACTCTATAAATAGGGTGATGTCCACCCTAAATCGGGTAAGCTACTACACGCCCCCCCACTCCTCTCTTGCTACTTCTGAGTATTCTCTCTATCTTTTACAGATTACTCATAACAAGCAAGCTTGGAGCCTCAAGAACACCATCATCATCAACCACTCAACTGAGAGTCCGGACCTTCCTTAGGAACGAGACTATCACGGAGTAAATAATAAAGAATATCTTGACAAGGGAACAGCCTCCTGGATCTATGGTAGGCGAAATGAGAGGTGGCATTGATGTGACATTGTAGGCTACACACTTTTGCGGCTCCCATTTCCCTATGAATTGCTTTCGGCGGGAAAAGGGAAGAAGGGGGCCTCTGCACAAGTTGAAGGGTTCGCCGACTTGTGTATGGAAGCCTCTTCGCTTGGCGAACACACAGGCTTCGCTTGTTTCGGAAATGAGGCACAGGGCCTTCGCCAACGACCAATGGGGTCGCAAAGAGCCATGGATTCGCAAATGGCCTTGAGTTCACCCAAAAGGACCATGGGTTCGCCAGGGTCAATGGGCTCGCCAATAGCCACGGGTTCGCCGTTGAGGCTTGGCCTCGCCAAAGGCCAAGGGTTCGCCAATGGGGCATGGGTGCGCCAAGAACATTGCGACCACGGACTTGCCTTGGGGCCTCGCCGGGGCCCAGAATGTGGCTCCCTCCTCATCTGAGCCTTCGCCAAGGGCCCTTTAGACCTTCTGGATGAAGGGTCGCGCCTTGTCTCAAAAATGGGGCTGATGTCCACATCATACCCTCCCTCTTCAGAAGAATCCGTCCTCGGATTCATATGAAAATTGTCCCTACAAATCTTAAGACACAACAACAAACTTGAAGAGGCATCAAGGGTTAGTGAACTAAAAGCGTTAGACATCAAAGTTCCCCTAAAAATAGACTGAAGGAATGAGATGGACAATCCGCCCTTTCTCTTCGCTTCACTTTTATACTTAGCCTTAAGACAGACCCTCATAGTTATTCCGGGATCAAATATAAGCCTCGGCCATTCATGGGCATGGCCCCAATGTACCGGGCCTAAGTCATGTCCCATAACAGACATGGGATCGCCAACTATGTCACCCAAATCATGCTTGATGTTAAGAGATGAGAGATTAGAAGCACAGTTACCCATGTTCGCTTTCTCCCTCTTGCTCTTTTCTTCCTTTCCGAGAGGGGGTGACACTTCCTTCCCGGACTGTTGAAGGCTTCCTTCAGCCTTGCTTTCCGCAGCGATCTGTACATTCAAAGAAGATAAACAAGGAGGTTGCAAGACAGAAATTAGTGGAAAAGTTGGGTCTGTTGAAGGCATGTTTTCCTCACTTCCACTATTTTGGCTCATGGAGATTCCCTCTTGTTTTCTCTCCGCTTCCTTCTCATTCTCTTCTCTCGGATCGCTCTCTTTCTCGCTCAAGGTCTCTTGGACCGCCTTACTTTTCTCCCTTTCTTCTCTCTCTTTTTCCCTCATACTTTCTCCTTTCCTCTCGGTCGTTTTTCTCTCAACCTTTCCACCGATTGCAGCTTCCTCCATGTGTCCTTGTAACATCTGGTCCTGGACCATAAGTACAAGTTGTTTTATCTCATCAATGATGGTGGAGGGGCTGGGTCTTTGAAGCACTTCTGGTGTTGCTTCGCCCTGTTGATCAGAGGGTGTTTGTCGTATCGAAGCAAACTTGTGAGTGGGGATCCTCGCTGGCTTCCTGTTGGTGGATGGAAAACCGCTAATGTGTGGGGGCTCCAAACTGGGCGTCGTACAGCTAGGATACCACGGTATGGGTGAATAATAGGAGTAGGAGGGGTAACGATAATGAGAGGAGTCATCTTGGCGATGGCATAGGTTCGCCACCAATTGTTCAGGGTCTAGGCCTGAGTGATGCTCATATGCAGCAGGGTAGGGAGGGTCGCATTCAGAGGATGGGGTCGGTTCGGGCCAGGTTTCTTGGCCAAGGGGGTACTCTGAATAGTTCCCGAAGTATGTATGGTCAAGGGTTTCCTCCGACCAGAGGTCAGATTCTTGATAACAAGGATCCGATTCCGGGTAGTAGTCCTCTTCCACATACTCCATGAAACTCAAATCCTGCACATGTGGAAAGTATTGTGAAGCCTCGCTACACTCCCTTAGTGTTTACACTCTTCTCTCGTGTTTAGAACACAACGGTTCTTTCAAGCTTCAAAACTTACCACCAATCTGCGATTAAGATCAAATGCAAACACGCAAAGAATATCCAATGAAATCTTAGCAGTGTCCGAAACAAGTTAAGCACAAAGTTCTAGTTACTTGAAACTAGCTTTTGAAGTTGGTTGATGGTTGAAAGAAGTTGGGAGTGACATAGAAAAGCCTTTCACAAACACAAAGTTCAGGTTTTCGAAATTATTTTCGATCTGTGAGTACTGTTTACTCTGAGTTTCGGATGAACTCTTCAAGAACACTGATGAACTTTTTCCCAGAATTTATGAACTGGTTTGAATATTTCTTTCTGCAACTCTTGTTCTTTTGCACACAGGGAAAACTCTTTTGTTTTCAAATCCAAGTCACTCACGATTTCATAAACCTTTTAAGAACTTTAAACAGGGGATAACAACTACTCGGTTTCTCTCAAGAGATCATTAACCGATAACTTTTCTTCAAGTTTTGAAAGAACAACAAAGGCTTTACTTGAAGAAGTTAAACAACTGATACGGTATGATACGATACGATACCTCCAGTGAGCGCTTTGGCTCTGATACCAACTGATGTGATCACAGGGGGGGTAAGTGATCACGAGCTCGGATCTAGCTCGTTGGAGGCGGTTTCCAGAAAGAAAGGAAACGAAAACAGAGGAAGAACACGAAGGAAACAACAAAGTCGGCCAAGGGAACCTCCTCACTACGAGATGAGGCAATGCCCTTGAAAATGCCTGGGAAAGGGAAATGGGACCTAGAACCTTTTGACTACGAGATCAAACAATGCTAGGTATTATATTGGATCCTCTTGCAATGGATCACTAATGGATTGGTGGAGCAAGATTTGAGACCCACGAAGAACAATATGCGTACTTCCGCAAATATGTGTTCTTACAAAATGAGTTCTGCCTAATACTTAGGTTACAGCTTCCTTTTATAGAAGGAGAAAGAAAGAGTAAATAATAAAGAATATCTTGACAAGGGAACAGCCTCCTGGATCTATGGTAGGCGAAATGAGAGGTGGCAGCTGATGTGACATTGTAGGCTACCTGCTTTTGCGGCTCCCATTTCCCTATGAATTGCTTTCGGCGGGAAAAGGGAAGAAGAGGGCCTCTGCACAAGTTGAAGGGTTCGCCTGACTTGTGTATGGAAGCCTCTTCTGCTTGGCGAACACCTGGGCTTCGCTTGTTTCTGGAAATGAGGCACAGGGTCTTCGCCAACGACCATGGGGGTCGCAAAGAGCCATGGCTTCGCAAATGGCCTTGAGTTCGCCCAAAAGGACCATGGGTTCGCCAGGGTCAATGGGCTCGCCAATAGCCACGGGTTCGCCGTTGAGGCTTGGCCTCGCCAAAGGCCAAGGGTTCGCCAATGGGGCATGGGTGCGCCAAGAACATTGCGACCACGGACTTGCCTTGGGGCCTCGCCGGTGCCCAGAGTGTGGCTTCCTCCTCATCCGAGCCTTTGCCAAGGGCCCTTTAGACCCTCTGGATGAATGGTCGCGCCTTGTCACAAAAATGGGGCTGATGTCCACATCATACCCTCCTCTTGAAGAATCCGTCCTCGGATTCATATGAAAATTGTCCCTACAAATCTTAAGACACAACAACAAACTTGAAGAGGCATCAAGGGTTAGTGAACTAAAAGCGTTGGACATCAAAGTTCCCCTAAAAATAGACTGAAGGAATGAGATGGACAATCCGCCCTTTCTCTTCGCTTCACTTTTATACTTAGCCTTAAGACAGACCCTCATAGTTATTCCGGGATCAAATATAAGCCTCGGCCATTCATGGGCATGGCCCCAATGTACCGGGCCTAAGTCATGTCCCATACAGACATGGGATCGCCAACTATGTCACCCAAATCATGCTTGATGTTAAGAGATGAGAGATTAGAAGCACGATTACCCATGTTCGCTTTCTCCCTCTTGCTCTTTTCTTCCTTTCCGAGAGGGTGACACTTCCTTCCCGGACTGTTGAAGGCTTCCTTCAGCCTTGCTTTCCACAATGATCTGTACATGCAAAGAAGATAAACAAGGGGGTTGCAAGACGAAATTAGTGGAAAAGTTGGAGTCATTGAAGGCATGTTTTCCTCACTTCCACTATTTTGGCTCATGGAGATTCCCTCTTGTTTTCTCTCCGCTTCCTTCTCATTCTCTTCTCTCGGATCGCTCTCTTTCTCGCTCAAGGTCTCTCGGAATAGAGGTCTCCAAAACCCGTTGGGTGAAGGGCTGGGTCGAGAGGTGACCCAAACCCACTCGCGGCGTTATGGACACTAGCCCCCTCCTCTCTTCTTTCCAGTTCTTCTATCCGTTTAGTAAGTGCCATAAGTACAGATGAGGGAGAGTCGGGACGACTTACTTGATGAGGCGGCGTAGCAGGGCGTTCCGGTTGGTTGGTTCGCAGCGTTCCAACGCCATCCAGAACGCCTCTTAGAGTACTGGCGAGTGTTTCGCGCAAGTTGTGAGTAACAGCCTCAGTGATTGTTCGAAGAACGGCCGGATCAAGGCCTACCGGTGGAGTATTCGGTGGTGGAGTGTTTTGCTCTGGGCACATTTTGGTTAACGTGAGAGGAGCTTTCCTCCGTCGAACGAACCGAGAGTTCCCAGTTGTGGGGAAGCCGTGGCGGGTGGATTCCTCCTTCCCTGGCGGCTACGCCTACTCGTACTTTGAGTAGTTGACATGACTTGCCACTTGTGGTTTGTAATATGGGTTTATAGTAAGAACTTTTCGTTCCCACAGACGGCGCCAAACTGATAGTCTCGTCCCTGAAGAAGGTCCGGACTCTCAGTTGATATGGTGGAGAAGATGATGTTCTTGAGACTCCAAGCTTGCTGTTCAGAGTAATCTGTAAAAGATAGGAAGAATACTCAGAAGTAGCAAGAGGGGAGTGGGGGGGGCGTGTAGTAGCTTACCCAGTTTAAGGTGGACATCACCCTATTTATAGAGTGATGCCAGGAGAAGAGCCTCCCGGTTGAAGCCTTGGACAGTGTGAGACAAGTCGACAAGTCAGCCGATTTCGGGAGATAAGGCGGCTGTGATGATGAAGATCTCAGCAAACCGCCTTAGGAGATTCACTTGTCGAAGATAGAAGATCTTTGGCGTGTGAGCCAAGGTAAGATCACTCGGGCTCGTGCTGACCTCCCCATTGGTTGCTTGAAGCCGGATGGCCAATTGGCCTGCAAGGCGAAGGCTGCAAGGCGAAGGCCCGAGATAAAGCAATGCCAATTATGTTGTAAGGGTCGCACGAACCTGATTGCAGTGGCCTTATCTGGGCGAGGCCTGTATAGGCAAGAGAGCCCTCGCGTTGGCGAGTAAGACCGCGGGGGTGAGAACCGCAAAGGCATAAGAGGCCCGCGAAGGCGAAAGGAGACCGCGAGGATTCCGACCTCGTTTAGGTGATACGTATGTTTTTGAGGGCGTTGCGCCGGCGAGACCTGGAGACCTCGCGAAGGCGAGATTTGGAGACCTCGCGAAGGCGAGACTTAAGCCTGCGAGGGTGAGACCTTGCGAGGGCGTAAACGCTTGGGTAGTGTACCAAGGGTGGCGTCCTTGCACTCGGCGCACCCTTGGACTCCGGTGAATCACCATTGCGAGTCGCTGTGGACATGGAGGCGGCGAATGCCCGCCCTTGTGGCGAGTTTCAGCCCGGCGACGAGGGCCTCATATTCTGCAACATTGTTAGTTACTTGAAATTGAAAAGAGACACGAAGGAATACTTCCATACCTAGGGGTCCACGTAGATACACACCCCCCGCGGGGGATTCAAGCTTGGATGAGCCATCCACAAATAAGTCCCATTCGGGAGGAGTGGGTCGAGGTGCGGAGCCCTGCTCAGGGGCCGAGAGGATATCAGCATCCGAGAATTCCGCAATAAAGTCGGCGAGGGCCTGGCCCTTAATTGCCTTTCTGGGCTCATAATTGATGTTAAAACCGCCAAGTTCGATACACCACTTGGCGAGGCGTCCCGAATGTTCAGGGCGCCTTAGGATGTCCTGAATTGGCAAGTCTGTTCGGACTATAATAGTGTGCCCTTGGAAGTAGGGCTTGAGCTTCCTTGCTGCATATACAAGAGACAATATAGCCTTTTGGAGGAGGATACCTTGTTTCCGTATCTTGGAGAGTATGGCTGGTGTAATAGACCGGCCATTGTTTGGCGGCCTCTTCCTTAATAAGGACAGGCGACACTTTTTCCGAGGTGGCGAGGTAGAGGACCAGGTCATCGCCGGCCTAGGGCACTTGAGTGCCGGTAGTTCTTGCAAGTGCTGTTTGATGGAGGCATATGCCTCCCGACATTCCTCCGTCCATTTGCAAGCTTTTTTCTTGCGAATCTGATCGAAGAAAGGTTTGCAGCGATCACTTAGTTTGGAGACGAATCGTCCCAAAGCAACTAGCTTTCCTGCCAGTTGTTGGACTTCCTTGAGTCCCCTGGGGGTGCGCAAGGTAGTGATTGCCTCAATCTTTTTGGGATTTGCATGGATTCCTCCTTTGGAGATTTGGTACCCCAGAAACTTCCCTTCACCCACGCCGAAGATACACTTCTTTGGGTTTAATCGCATATTGTATTTGCGGAAGTTGTCAAATGTTTCCTTCAAGTCTGTGAGATGACTTGTTACGGTCACCCCGAGCGGGTTGCGGTCCATAAAGACTTGGTGGGGTGACCCGGTTGAGGCTCGGTTTTGGCCACCCCGAGCGGTCACGTTTTGCGGGTGTTCAGGCGGCTCCCGAGCCCTATCCGAGTATCATTTTGGCGAACCCTTCCGTATTTGAGGTCGTGTGGGTCCCCCGGACGTTTCCGCCGAAAATATTTTTCTGGCGCCGGGGGGTTGTCGGGGTCGTCTCGGGACGTACAGCGGGTTCGGTAGCGTTCTCGAGACCTCGGTTTGGAAAACCGTTTGCGGTTTTGGAATCGTGGGAACGTCCCGGAGCTTTTTACGCTATAAAATATTTTTGGGGCGGGACGTTCGCTGTGAAGGCATGTGCCCTCTCCCGTAGAAGGCATGTGCCCTCTCCCGTAGAAGGCATGTGCCCTCTTCCGTAGAAGGCATAGGCCCTCTTCCGTAGAAGGCATAGGCCCTCTTCCGTAGAAGGCATAGGCCCTCTTCCGTAGAAGGCATAGGCCCTCTTCCGTAGAAGGCAGTAGGCCCTCTTCCGTAGAAGGCGAGTGCCCTCTTAGTAGAAGGCGAGTGCCCTCTCCCGTAGAAAGTGCCCTCTTCCAGGCGAGTGCCCTCTCCCGTAGAAGGCGAGTGGCCGTAGAAGGCGAGTGCCCTCTCTCCGTAGAAGGCGAGTGCCCTCTTCCGTAGAAGGCGAGTGCCGAGTGCCCTCTTCCGTAGAAGGCGAGTGCCCTCTCCCGTAGAAGGCAGTGCCCTCTTCCGTAGAAGGCGGTGCCCTCTTAGGTGCCCTCTTCCGTAGAAAGGTGGCCTCTCCCGTAGAAGGCGGGGCCCTCTCCCAAAGAAGGCATGGGCCTTCTCCCGAAGAAGGCATGACTTAGACAAATTTCAGAGGTGGATAAGGATAACTCTTAAGTGTTGACCAAAGGGGAAAGGACACTTGTCATGCCCATATTAATGATGTAAAGGAAAGAGGACACTTGTCATGCCCATATTAGAGATGGAAAGGAAAGAGTTTTAAAGGATTGTGGAAAGCGACAGAGCTATTTTCATTTCATTTCTCCTTCGTTTCGCTCATTTCTCCGACTCGTTGCCGCCATAGCCTCCATTTTCTTCAAGCTTTGGGTTCTTCATTTTCTTGGCTGATTTTCACCAAGTGTGGACTCCAAAAAGTGGTAAGCTTCCTCCCTTGCTCTCTTTTCTTGTTGGAAGTAAGATTTGGATGGAAAAAGAGAGATTTGTGAAATATGGGTTTGTTCATGACTACCATCTAGGATGATTTTCTTCCTCCCATCTTTTAGTATGTTGTTCTTGGGTTGTATGGGAGTGATAATCAAGTGTTGGATTTTGGAAAACACACCTTGGGTAAAAATCCCCAAATTGCCGAATTTGTTGGAAAATTCTAAAATGATGTGTGTTTGTTATCTTGATTCATGCTTCAAGTATGTTAATCCTAGCATGATTCTAAGCTTATGTATGGATTCAATTTGATGGAAAATAAGTTGGGTTGGAAACCCCCATTTGGCCGAATTTATGAGATGATGTTCATTGTTGGATTTTGTTGTTTTGGATGCAATTGGATAGCATTCTTGGTTTATAAGTGAAATTGGTGATTAGTATGATTAATTGGAAGTTTGAATGGATTGATTTGGAAGTTGGATAAAATTTGGCAAAGAAGCCGAATTTTTGGAATGATTCTTTTTCCATGTTGGGGTTTGATTTTGGTTGGATTGGATGTTAATATGGTGTTGGGGTTGAATTTAGGAGTGATTTGAAGTTTGAAATGTTGAATTCGGTTAAGAAATGGAAAAGTCACTATTAAGCGGGTTTATCGGAAAATGTCGGGTAATGAAGGATTTTTAAGGTTGGATTTGATCAATTCTGCTTATTGGATTATGTTTGACAATGTATAAGCTTGCATTGTCTACGTTGGTTCTGAATTCTTAAGTTTCTGTGGAAATCTGGAATTTTACGGAAATTTCACGGATTTTCGGTTTTGGGGTCGGGGTGTAGTTTGGTAGTGTGGTTGGTAAGGTTGCTAATTTAACTTGAATTGACAGATTCTGAGGTCCGGAAGTTAGAAAAAGAGAGGTTTTCGGTTTTCGGGTCGTGGTTTGGAAATCGCCCGTAATCGGTCAAATACTGGAATTGTGAGGTAAGGGTTTGGTTACGCTATTTTTGGTAAGATAGGTGTATGTTTAGTTTCATTTTCTGCCTGCAAGTATTTCGGTATTATATGCCTAGAGCATATTCTGTAGTCTGTAGGTGTATGTATTGTAGCACTTCTGTTTTGCAGGTATTTCGGAAATTTCTGCTTTAAGGTAAGTTCTGTGATCTGTAGGTGTATGCCTT
Organism: Stellera chamaejasme; assembly: GCA_024586325.1. Classification (NCBI taxonomy): domain Eukaryota; kingdom Viridiplantae; phylum Streptophyta; class Magnoliopsida; order Malvales; family Thymelaeaceae; genus Stellera; species Stellera chamaejasme. The sequence continues at coordinate 48,431,746 of CM044981.1, read as the reverse complement.
GTAGCATACCTTGTCTGTTAACCCTACGTTTGTAGGTGTATGCCTTGTGGCATACTTTGTCTGTTAACCCTACGACAGTTGTGGGTTCGCTACCCCAGCTGGTGCACCATGCTTCTGTAATAGCTTCGGCTTCTGACTCCCTTAGAGGGAGGTCAGCTGCTCGATTGGTTATAAGGGTTTATGGCGATTTAGTATCGCACATCCTTCGGTATTCTGATCTGTTTTTATTACATGCACGATGTTACGTATTCTCATTGCATATATTCCGTATATTGCTATCTTTACATTTTGCAGGTTACATATGCTTATCTTACCCCAAATCCCTTACGGGTCCTTTTAGGACTCACCCTTTTGGGTTCTGTTTTGGGTTTCGGGTAGACTTGGTAAACAACCAGCGGAGTTGGTTTCCGTGAGGCTTCTACCTTGGTTGGGTTGAGCAGCAGACCTTACGGGCTGGGATTTTGTCTACTTGGTCCGAATCCCGCGCGAGGTATTTTGACGTTTAGGCCTAGGGTCGGCTCTGTAGTTGCATGTGCATACTTTCTGGATTTTGATTGTTGTGATGATTGTATATATTGTATATATTCACTGTTGCATGTTCCGAGCGCTTGGCGCTTGCTAGATACCCTAGGTTCGGTGAATTCTCGTATGTATCTATGTTTGGTGCGTAAGCACTCGGCCCACGGAGGGCGGGGCTTACTTTGTTGTTGATGCATGAATTGCATGTTTTGATTTTATTTTAGTTATATGTATGAATTTGCAGGTTGCTTCCACAATCGCTTCGCTTTTCGGGTCCGCTACGCGCGGCAGGTCTCGATGGACCTGCCATTCTGTATTCATTCCGGCTTCCGCTTCCGACGTCCCGGCGCCCCGCCTCCGCAACCGGGCTCGGGTGGCGTGCGGTGACAAGTTGGTATCAGAGCAGGTTAGTGACCATATTGGTCGTCAGTGGTGACTTGTAGTGACGACTATTGTTGTACATTTTATTTTAGAATGGTTTGGTACGGAGATTGGCCACCTCCTTACTTGAACCACTTCAAAATAAAATTGTGGAACAAAGTTGATCCTTCAAGTTATCCTGATAGTTACAGATTTCGGAACTTGGGATTTCTGGATTCTGGTAAGATTATTACGATCGAGGGATTGTGGAAAAGTTTCAGGTACGTAAAATTGTGTGTTAGGAAAAGATTTGGTGAAATAAGCATGAATTGCTTCGTGATTTGGTGAAATACATGATTTTATCATTGCGAGAAGTAACTTCGTGTCAAGTATCGCATTGCACTACAGAGCCTTAGAAAACCGCCGCTAGCTTCGTAGGGATTAGGAGTGACCGATTTGTCCGGAGAAATGTCTCAGGTTGGATGAACACGCGTAGACAGTGTGTTTTGTGACCGGAGGGAGGGGATTGTAATCCCATGCCTCCGAGAGATAGGGTTTGAACTGTTGGTTATGGGTTGAGTTGGTGTATGGTTTGGAAATTTGGTTTGGGATAACGGTTGGACTTGGTTTGAGGAAATGTGTACTACACGCGAATAGCGTGATTTGGTATCGGAGGGGCGGACTCGGGATCCCACACCTCCGTGGAATAGGATACGGGTTCAGCGTAACCTGTGGTCCGAACAACCACACTCACCGCCCCTAGGTTTAGTGGTCGTAGGGACCCTCTCTCGATTTGGTATTACCGCCAGCCTAGCTGGTTCAGGCGGCGAGAGGGTGGGAAGATCTGATTATGCCACGGTAAGGGCATTTTGATTAGGTGGTGATAGCGAGACTTTAGCCACCGCCGCCATAGTTTTGGGATTGGTAAGTGAGTGACTTTGAGGAGGGTGGTCACTACGACACCTAGACTTCTCGCCGGTCCTATTAACGACGAGGAGATCGGGGCACCCGGCCTCGCGAGGTCAGACCTTTGGAGAGGTTTTAGAGTTTGAACCCCCCCGAGGTTCAATGACCGAGAAGGGTCTGGGGTAGTAGAGATTTGGTTTGCAGGAGTTGACAAACTCCTGGGGGAGGCTACATTTTTCCCCAGCAGTGCAGCGGGGATGTAGCCAGGGATCTGCGTTAGGCACAGTGCGATGAGCTTCATCGGGGAGACAGGACTGTCGGAGAGTATGAGTGAGAGTTTGATCGGCTGGTTTACTACGTACCGTAGTATCAAGGTATGGAAGAAGAGAAGACCAGGAGGTTTATTCGCCGACTGCGCCCCGAGTTCAGGTGGGCTTTGAGACCTTTAGACATTACTTTGTTTCGGGAAGCGGTTATTAAGGCTCAACTCCTCGAGCAAGAGGAGGTTGAGAGTTACCTCACCTTGCAATGAGGTAAGGGAGTACGGAGGGGCTCCACACAGTGGGACCCCGGCAGATTTCTGGACGGCCGAACAGTGCCCTGGGTAGTCTAGTAGAGGTAGAGTGGGAGCACCACCGCACGCACGATTCCTTGTACCGGCGACGATGTTTAGTAGGTATCACTCTTTCGGTCGACTTTGTTAGGGCGTGGTTTTGCGCCTTCGGGCCCATAGTCTCGAGAGGGCCGATGTTTATGGGTGTCCCGAGACCTCAGCAGGACAGCGGGTCCGACACTCACCGGGTTTTATTTTTTCTCAAGGGAGGGGATTGTCAACGGTCGTGTACCAGCCACAGGAGGCTCGAGTCCGGGAGTTTTACATGGTACTTTATTTCGAATGAGATGTCGGTACATGCATTATTGGATACGGGAGCATCTGTTTCCATGGTAACACGTAAATGTGTTACATCTCTCGCATCTGTCTGTTAGTACCTTGCCTCAAACGTATTTAGTAAAAACTGATGGGAGTCGGTTTGTTTTCTAAGGAGATGGTTCGGAGTTGTGCGATATCTCGTAGGCGGACATGATAGTATCGGATTTGTTGGTTTTAGACACGCCGAACTATGATATTATTCTTGGGATGGACTGGCTATCCAAGAATTCTGTGCACATTGATTGTGCAACCCGAACCATTATGGTTTTTGGAGAGGTACTACCTCTCACGACTCCGACTGGTTTGACTATCGCACAAAGACGTGCAGAGTTGTAGATTCGGATCATCCGTCGATAGTTGGTGTTGGGGAATGCTATGATCTGAATGAGGCTGGTACTAGGTTGAAGTTGGATGGTTTACCTTGGTTCGAGATTTTCCGCAGTATTTCCGGAGGAGTTGCCCGGATTACCATAAGAGCGGAAATTGTGTTTGAGATCCACTTGCGGTGGCATCGTGCTCCGATATCTATTCCTCCTTATCGGATGCCTATTTCTGAGATGCAGGAGTAGAAGAAGCAACTGGAGGAATTACAGCAAAAGAGTTTCATCCGACCGAGCACTTCAGCGTGGGGTGCTCTGGTTCTGTTTGTTAAGAAGAATGATGGGACACTCTGACTTTGTATTGATTACAGACGGTTGAATGCTCTTATTGGGAAGAATAAGTATCCGTTACCGAGGATTAACGATCTTTTTGATCAACTTCAGGGTTCGAGGGTTTTCTTAAAGATTGATCTCTGATCTGGATACTTTCAGCTTAGAGTGAAGGAAGAGGACATACCTAAGACTGCTTTCCGCACCCGATTTGGACACTTTGAGGTTACGGTCATGCCATTTGGGCTGACCAATGCTCCGGTAGCATTCTTGGATCTGATGCATCGGGTGTTCCGACCGTACTTGGACTCATTTCTGGTGGTTTTTATTGATGATATTCTGATATATTCTCGGGATGAGGATTCGCATCGGGATCATCTGAGGGTAGTTCTGCAGACACTTTGGGAACATCAGCTTTATGCTAAATTCTCAAAGTGTGAGTTCTGGATTCGGGAAGTCACTTTTCTGGGACACATTATTTCTGAGCATGGTCATGTCTCGTGAATCCAGAGAAGGTGAGGGCGGTTCGGGATTGGAAACAACCTACCACGGCACGGAGATCGTGGAGCTTCCCGGGGTTAGGAGGATTTTATCGGAGGTTTGTACTGGGATTTTCTATCCTGGCATCTCCGTTTACGCAGTTGACCAAGAAGGGTCAACCGTATATCTGGTCTGATAGGTGTGAGCAGAATTTTCAGGAGTTGAAGCGGCAGTTGACTAACGCTCCGATTCTGACTCTTTCAGATCCGAGCTTACCGTATGTGATTTATACGGATGCTTCCACATCCGGTTTGGGGTGTGTTGGCGCAGGAGCGTTTTGTGGTAGCTTATGGGTCGAGGCAGCTGCGACCGCATGAGCTGAACTGACTGACACATGATCTGGAGTTGGCTATAGTAATTTATGCGCTGAAACATTGGAAGCAATATCTGTTTGGTAATAAATTTCAGATTCTTACCGACCATAAGAGTCTGAAATATCTGTTTACACAGAAGGAGCTTAGCATGAGGCAGCGCAGATGTCTCGAATACATTAAGGACTATGATTGTTGTGTCGAGTACATCTCTGGCACGGGCAACACGGTTGCCGATGCTCTGAGCAGAAGTATACCGGCTTAGTTAAGGGAGGAAATGTTGGTGACCGATCCGAGGAGAGTGATTTGATGTGCCTTTGGCATGTGGCAACTCGGGAACGTGCCTGGTGTACACACTTACCATACATTCCGAGTGGCTTGATAGGGTGCGCGAGGCGCAAGGTAGAGATCTGGGGTTGAAGAAGTTATCCTGGGAAGATAAGGGTTTCTTTGTTACCGACGTTTCAAGATAGGCAGGATTGCTATACTTTCGAGACCGCCTTTATGTACTAGAGGATCGGGAGTTCGGAATGAGATTTTAGAGGAGGTACACCGAGTAGTTTGAGCATCGAAACCGGCGGGGACACTGCAGACTTTGCCCATTCCACTGGAAGTGGGGTAATGTTACGATGGACTTTCTGACTGCACTGCCCCTGACACGGTCTCATCATGATGCTATCTGGGTTTTTGTGGATCGGCTGACAAAGTGCGCACACTTTCTGCTTATTCGGGTCATAGACCCTCTGGAGAAGCTTGCCCGGCTTTACATCAGGGAGATTGTACGTTTACATGGAGTACCAGACTCCATTGTATCTGACCGTGATCTGCGTTTTACAGCACGGTTCTGGAGTGCTTTTCATGAAGCACTGGGCACGCGACTCCATCTGAGTACAGCTTATCACCCATAGACGGACGGGGCAATCGGAGCCGGTGATTCAGATATTGGAGGATATCTTTGTGAATCAGTACTTTGGATTTTGGAGGAGTTTGGGACCAGCAGATTACTTTGATAGAGTTCTCGTACAACAATTGCTTTGACTACATTTGACATAGCACCTTATGAGGCGTTGTACGGGAGGAGGTGTATGACACCACACCGTTGGACAGATGCGTCGATAGGGTTGAGCTGGGACCCGAGCTTTTGAGGAGACTACGGCGAAGATCAGATTGTTATAGGCGCGGATCAAAACCGCGAATGACTACACCACCGTTTATACGAACCGCCGCCGTAGGCTCTTGAATCTGAGTTTGGTGATAGAATTTGATTGGAGGTAGTACCGTTCGGAGGGACAAGAAGATTTGATAGGCGGGGCGAGTTACCCCGAGTTATATCGGTTCCCATGAGTTTCGAGTAAGTTGTTAGGTTGTTTTCCCCCAATCAAGCTTCGTTTTTACGTGATGTCTTCCGTGATAGCCTGTTGAGGATCGGTTAGATTTAGGTTCGGTACTTATGCGGGGTTGTCTGGTAGAAATACCGCAACTGACTCGGGTTCCACTAAGATGCACCCGGATGGAGGTACGCCGTGAAGCTCTGTATTGTAGTCTAAACTACCACTCCCGCCGCACCAAAGACGGTGGTCCGATTGTTCTTAGGTTAGAGGAATATTTATATTTTGGTTGGTAGCGACACTGTCTGGTTGGTTCGAGCTACTCTTGGAGGACCAAGAGTTCTAAGGGGGAGAATGTTACGGTCACCCCGAGCGGGTTGCGACCGGGTGACCGGGGCTCGGTTTTGGCTGCGGGTCACGTTTTCGGCGTTCAGGCGGCTCCCGAGCCCTATCCGAGTATCATTTTGGCGAACCCTTCCGTATTTGAGGTCGTGTGGGTCCCCGGACGTTTCCGCCGAAAATATTTTTCGGCGCCGGGGTTGTCGGGTCGCCTCGGGACGTCTGGGGTTCGGTAGCGTTCTCGAGACCTCGGTTTGGAAAACCGTTTGCGGTTTTGGAATCGTGGGAACGTCCGGAGCTTTTACGCTATAAAATATTTTTGGGGCGGGACGTTCGCTGTGAAGGCATGTGCCCTCTCCCGTAGAAGGCATGTGCCCTCTCCCGTAGAAGGCAGAGTGCCCTCTCCCGTAGAAGGCAGAGTGCCCTCTCCCGTAGAAGGCAGAGTGCCCTCTTCCGTAGAAGGCATAGGCCCTCTTCCGTAGAAGGCATAGGCCCTCTTCCGTAGAAGGCAGTGTGCCCACTCCCGTAGAAGCCCGAGTGCCCTCTTCCGTCGAAGGCAGAGTGCCCTCTCCGGTAGATGGCCGAGGGCCCACTCCCGGAGAAGGCAGTGCCCTCTTCCGTAGAAGGCGAGTGCCCTCTTCCGTAGAAGGCGAGTGCCCTCTCCCGTAGAAGGCGAGTGCCCTCTTCCGTAGAAGGCGAGTGCCCTCTCCGTAGAAGGCGAGTGCCCTCTTCCGTAGAAGGCGAGTGCCCTCTCCCGTGAAGGCGAGTGCCCTCTTCCGTAGAAGGCAGGTGCCCTCTTCCGTAGAAGGCAGGTGCCCTCTTCCGTAGAAGGCAGGTGGCCCTCTCCCGTAGAAGGCAGGGGCCCTCTCCCAAAGAAGGCATGGGCCTTCTCCCGAAGAAGGCATGACTTAGCCAATTTCAGATTTCTGGTGGATAAGGTTGACTCTTAAGTGTTGACCAAAGGGGAAAGGACACTTGTCATGGCCATATTAAAGATGGAAAGGAAAGAGGACACTTGTCATGCCCATATTAGAGATGGAAAGGAAAGAGTTTTAAAGGATTGTGGAAAGCGTACAGGAGCTATTTTCATTTCATTTCTCCTTCTGCTTCGTTCATTTCTCCGACTCTGCCGCCATAGCCTCCATTTTCTTCAAGCTTTGGGTTCTTCATTTTCTTGGCTGATTTTCACCAAGAGTGGACTCCAAAAAGTGGTAAACTTCCTCCCTTGCTCTCTTTTCTTGTTGGAAACAAGAATCGGATGGAAAAAAGAGAAGGATTTGTGAATTATGGGTTTGTTCTTAGCTATGAGCTAGGATGATTTTCTTCCTCCCATCTTTTAGTATGTTGTTCTTGGGTTGTATGGGAGTGATAATCAAGTGTTGGATTTTGGAAAACACACCTTGGGTAAAAATCCCCAAATTGCCGAATTTGTTGGAAAATTCTATAATGATGTGTGTTTGTTATCTTGATTCATGCTTCAAGTATGTTAATCCTAGCATGATTCTAAGCTTATGTATGGATTCAATTTGATGGAAAATATGTTGGGTTGGAAACCCCCATTTGGCCGAATTTATGAGATGATGTTCATTGTTGGATTTTGTTGTTTTGGATGCAATTGGATAGCATTCTTGGTTTATAAGTGAAATTGGTGATTAGTATGATTAATTGGAAGTTTGAATGGATTGATTTGGAAGTTGGATAAAAATTGGCAAAGAAGCCGAATTTTGGATAATTCTTTTTCCATGTTGGGATTTGATTTTGGTTGGATTGGATGCTAAGATGGTATTGGGGTTGAATTTAGGAGTGGTTTGAAGTTTGAAACGTTGAATTCGGATAAGAAATGGAAAAGTCACTATTAAGCGGGTTTATCGGAAAATGTCGGGTAATGAAGGATTTTTAAGGTTGGATTTGATCAATTCTGCTTATTGGATTATGTTTGACAATGTATAAGCTTGCATTGTCTACGTTGGTTCTGAATTCTGAAGTTTCTGTGGGAATCTGGAATTTTACGAAAATTCCACGGATTTTCGGTTTTGGGGTCGGGGTGTAGTTTGGTAGTGTGGTTGGTAAGGTTGCTAATTTAACTTGAATTGACAGATTCTCGAGGTCCGGAAGTTAGAAAAGAGAGGTTTCGAGTTTCGGGTCGTGGTGTGGAAGTCGCCCGAATCGGTCTAATACTGGAATTGTGAGGTAAGGGTTTGGTTCTGCTATTTTTGGTAAGATAGGTGTATGTTTAGTTTCATTTTACTACTGCAGGTATTTCGGTATTATATGCCTAGAGCATATTCTCGTAGTCTGTAGGTGTATGTATTGTAGCACTTGCATTTTGCAGGTATTTCGGAAATTTCGCTTTAAGGTAAGTTACGTGATCTCGTAGGTGTATGCCTTGTAGCATACCCTGTCTGTAACCCTACGTTTGTAGGTGTATGCCTTGTGGCATACTTTGTCATTAACCCTACGGCGGTTGTGGGTTCGCTACCCAGCTGGTGCACCATGCTTCCGTAATAGCTTCGGCTTCTGACTCCCTTAGAGGGAGGCTGTCGTTCTGATTGGTTATAAGGGTTTATGGCGATTTAGTATCGCACATCCTTCGGTATTCTGATCTGTTTTTATTACATGCACGATGTTCTGTATTCTGTTGTATATATTATGTATATTGCTATCTTTCTACATTTTGCGGGGTTACATATGCTTATCATACCCCAAATCCCTTACGGGTCCTTTTAGGACTCACACTGATTGGGTTATGTGTTTGGGTTACAGGTAGACTTGGTAAACAACCATCGCAGTTGGTTTCCGAGAGGCTTCGCCTTGGTTGGGTTGAGCAGCAGTACCTTGTGGGCTGGGATTTTGTCTACTTGGTCCGAATCCCGCGCGAGGTATTTTGACGTTTAGGCCTAGGGTCGGCTCTGTAGTTGCATGTGCATACTTTACATTTTATTGTTGATGATGTATTGTATGTATATATCTCTACATTGCATGTTCTGAGCGCTTGGCGCTTGCTAGATACCCTAGGTTCGGTGAATTCTGTATGTATCTATGTTTGGTGCGTAAGCACTCGTCCACAGAGGGCGAGGCTTACTCTGTTGCTGATGCATGAATTGCATGTTTTGATTTTATTTTAGTTATATGTATGGAAATTTTGTTAGGTTGCTTCTTCTATCGCTTCTCTTTTCGGGTCCGCTACGCGTGGCGGGTCTCGATGGACCTGCCATTCTGTATTCATTCCGGCTTCCGCTTCCGACGTCCCGGCGCCCCCGCCTCCGCAACCGGGCTCAGGCGGCGTGCGGTGACAAGATGGGTTGAGGTGGCCTTGCTTTTGACCACGATGTCATCCACATAAGCTTCAAGATTTCGGCCAATCGGCTGCGAAGACTTGATTTACAAGCCTTTGGAAGGTAGCCCCGCGTTCTTTAAGCCGAAGGGCATTCGATATAATGATAGACGGCCTCGCCAGTAGTAAAGGCGGTTTTTACCGCGTCCTCTGGGTCCATAAAGACTTGGTGGTACCCGCTGTAAGCATCGAGAAAAGAAAAGACCGAGTGATGAACGGTTGAGTCAACCAGTTGGTCAATAGACGGTAAAGGATAGGGGTCCCTTGGGCAGGCCCTATTAACCCCCTTGTAGTCCACACAAAGTCGCCACTGACCGCCCTCTTTATCGGCGAGGACAATATTCGCAACCCATTCAGAGTAGTGAACTTCCTTGATTATATTTGCCTTAAGCAATTTCTCGCACTTCATGCGTATAAAGTCCTTACGGTCAAGGGCCATGCCCCTTGTTTTCTGCCTAACCGGGCTAAAGCCGGGGAGTACACTTAACTTGTGAGAAATAACAGCAGGATCAACTCCTGGTAGGTCCTCAGGGCTCCATGCGAAGACATCACTGTTGGCATGGAGGAGATGGATGAGCGCTTGCTGGTCTTTTTCCTCGAGGTCCTTTCCCACCCGAAACTTCTTCCCGGGAGAGATCTCAACTTCTTCAAAGGCTCCAGACAAGTCAGAGCAGCTTCGCCTGTGGGACCAGGTTTCCTCTGCGGGTGCCTTCCTCTTAGGCTCGGATGGCCGGGAAGCTGCGGGGCCCGGCGAGGGCAGAGACATAATTGCCTCCGCCACATTCTCGTTGACAAATATATAGGCATCCCCACGCAAAGGTGAAAAACTAGAGTCGTGGTTCGCACATCACAGCGGACATGGAACTCAGTTTGAGTATGTCGCCCGATGAAGGCGTTATATGGCATATGGAGATTCAGGACAATAAAGTCCACATAGCTCGAATGACATACCAGCTTTTTTTCCTGGGTGGTTCCCATCATCATGTAGGGCGGGGTGATCGACCCCAAGGTTGGGATTTCATCCCGTCCTATTCCAAAGGTGGCCCTTGCGGGCTGAATTTGTGACAAAGGCACCTTTGCCTCAACCAGTGTGCTTGTAGATCACGTTGGCATTTGCCCCGTATCCATGTAGATTCTGCCGACGTCCCATCCCGCAATACGGGCGGTGATAACCAAGGGGTCAGCGTGCGGTATTGCCACGAAGGTGCCATCGCTGCGATGCAAAAACCGAGTAGAGGAGTGGTCTATCCGGTAGATCTGCCTCATATGACGGCGTCTTGCCGAAGCGCCTTCACACTGTGTGATTACGCCGATATGTCCCCTTGCCGGGGGGACCTGAACCAGATTCTCCTGACATGGGTTTTGTTGGGAGCGCCCCCGCCGGCGGTCCTCTGGCCGGCGCCCTTCACGGTCACCTTCTCTTCTACGGCCCTCCTCGGTTTGGAGCAAGTACTCCCTGAGCTTGCCTTGAGCCAGCATTTCTCCAATCATGCGCTTGAGCTCAAAACAGTCCTCAGTGTCGTGACCTTTGTCACGGTGGTAGCGGCAAAACTTGTTGCTTTGCCTTGTTTTTTCTTGGGAGAGGGGACGAGGCCAAGTGGGGACCTCCCTCTTTTGTTCCAAGGCATGGAGGATGTTGGTACGAGATTCCCTCAGCGGGGGAAGAGAAATGTATGCCCTCTCCCTACTTGGGGCGTGGTACGCCTTTGAGACCTAGGGTCCGGCCGCGAGGGCTGTCCCTTGGCGTCCGCCGTGGCGGCTCGCGAGTGGTCGAGTGACCTCTTCCGTATTCATAAACCGCGACGCTGTACTTAAGAATTGTTCCATATTGGTGGGCGGGTTAGTGTGGACATCCACAAAGAAAAGGGACTCCCAGCGGAGGCCTTGGATAGCTGCAAGCAGGCGAGCTTCTTCTCCCAGATTAGGGACCCGGATAGACTCGGCCCGGAAGCGTTGAATATATTCTCCGAGGGCTCATCCTTTTCTCGCCGTATCTTAAGAAGGTGTCCCGCCGTTTTAGGAGGTGGTTTGGATACCACAAAATGGTTGGAGAAGTTGCGGGATAGCTCCTCGAAGGAATCAAACCGTTTGTCCCGGAGAGTGGTATACCGGTTGGGCGGCCCCGGTAAGTGTGGAGCTGAAAGCTCTACAGAGCGTGTTGTCGTCCGCCCTTGCTATTGCCATTGCGGAGACGTAACGCTGGAGATGAATATCGTGGTCCGACAGCACCATCATAAGCATCCAGCTTAGGCTGACGAAATCGGTCCGGAAGAGGGGTTTCTAAAACCCTCTCGAGTAAAAGGTTGGGTCCAGAGGTGGTCCAGACTCCATCCTCGGAGATATTATGGACACCGGCCCTTTCATCTCTTTTTTCCACTTCCTCTAATCGTCTAGTAAGCGCGATAAGTAATGACGAAGAAGGATCAGGGTTACTTACTTGCTGAGGAGGAGTAGCCGGGCGTTGTGCTGATTAGTCCGCAGCGTTCCAACGCTATCCAGAACGCCCCGAAGAGTGGTGGCGAGAGTTTCACGTAAGTTGAAAGCAACCGCCTCAGTGATCGTTTGCAGGACGGCCGGATCCAGGCCCGTTGGAGGGGTGTTTGGAGGTGGAGTGTTACGCTCCTGAGGCATGTTACGGTTAACGTGGGAGGAGCTTTCCTCCGTTGAGTGAATAGAGAGTTCTCCCCGTTGTGGGGGAACGTGGTTCGGGGATGGCTCCGATGGTGGATCATTGTTCGTATTTGTCCCGGGAGGATTCCTCCTTCCTTGACGACTGTTCCTGTTGGCACTCCGGGTGGTTGGCATGACTTATTGCTTGTGGTTTGTAATATGGGTTTATAGTAAGAACTTTCATTCCCACAGACGGCGCCAAACTGATAGTCTCGTTCCTAAAGAAGGCCCGGACTCTCAGTTGATGTGGTGGAGAAGATGATGTTCTTGAGACTCCAAGCTTGCCGCTTAGAGTAATCTGTAAAAGATAGGAAGAATACTCAGAAGTAGCAAGAGGGGAGTGGGGGGGGCGTGTAGTAGCTTACCCGATTTAAGGTGGACATCACCCTATTTATAGAGTGATGCCAGGAGAAGAGCCTCCCCCAGTTGAAGCCCTAGACAGGCTTTTGAGATACGTTTGTGTCAGACTGATTGGAGATAAGGCGGTTGTGATGATGAAGATCTCAGCAAACCGCCTTAGGTGATTCACTTGTCGAGAATGTCCGGCGTATAAATCGGTGAAGATCTCCTGTGCTCGTGCTGCCCTCCTTATTGGTCGGTTGATGTCGACGACCAAGTGGTCTATCTCCAAGTGGAGCAAGTGGCGGGCGAAGGCCTGTAAGGGCGAAGGCCCAAATAGAATATAGCCAAATAAGGGGTGAGGGTTGCACGAACCTGGGTGTAAGAGTCCTATCTGGGCGGGGCCAGTATAGGCAGGAGAGTCCTCGCGAAGGCGAGCTGAGACTGGGAGTGAGACCCATGAAGGCGAGTGAGATGGCGAGGGTTCGACCTAAGACCGCGAGGGTGGCCCGCGCAGGCTTTAGAAACGCAAGGGTGAGTATGAGACATCGCCCATGCGAGACTTGAGGCCCGCGAGGTCAAGACCCCGCGCAGGTGAGACCGGAGACCACAAGGATGAGACCTTGTGAAGGCGATACTGGAGACCACAAGGATGAGACCTTACGAAGGCCTTGTATGATTATGATACTACGCGAGGGCGCGTTTGCTTGGGTAGTGTACCACTGCTGAATCCATGAGGGAGGCAGCCAACAGAGTCTGCAGTAAGACAGCTTGGTCTTTATGTTATAAGTTCGATTTAGCCTCTTTACGCATTTGCTTTAATAGAACTGGGATGTAGGCGGCCGTCAAAGGATATGCTGCTGCTGAGCAATGGCATGACTTTCTGAAGTATGCCAATAAGCGGGACGACGCCCAGATAACAGAGATTGCTTCTCTTAGGAGGGAGCTGGAGGCCTCAAAAAAGAGGGAGGAGGAGCTCAAAGAGGAGCATGCCAAGCGTGTGGCCCAACTAGAGAGTTGGTGCGATTATGGCAACAAAGAGCGGGCACTCGGCATGCGGTACCGATGGGAGCAGGCCTGCTTACTTGATGCTGCAAGCAACGCTTTCTTCAGCAAGTAGCGTCTGGAACCAAGCATCTTGAAAATGCTGTTTTGAAGGAGTCCCTTCAATCAGCGAAGGCTGAAGTGGAGCAGGCGAGGGCTGCAACCAAGGAGGTAGAGTGCCAGGCCATCGCCCAAGCCCAGTTGGCGGAGAAGGCCATAGAAGAAGGCAGGCTCGCTGCTGAGGCTGCCATGAAGGCACGCCTGGAGGTCGCCACTACCCTTGAGAAGGCGGTGGTCTCAGTAAAGGAGATGGAGAAGGCTTTGGGCCTCCCTCCCTTTGCAGATGAGGATCCTGAGTCCTCTTCCTCCATCAAGGTGCCCATCCCTGAGCGGATGTCTAGACTGATGGAGAAGCTTGGTGAGATCCAAGCTCTAGGCGAAGCGGGGGCGCAGGCCTACGAGGAGGGCTGGCTGCGATGCCGCTTCCAAGTGGAGAAGGCGTTCCCAGAGCTGAGTCTTGGGATTCTGGATGCTGCCAACACCAGCGATCCCACAGTAGAGGCCCTGCTCGACTGGGGGGAGCAGGGAAGGAAGATGGGCGAAGCCTGGTATGCCCTTCTGGACTAGGGTGGAGGTTCCAACATGTGGATGCCCCCCTCTTTTTGTATATAAAGACACCTGCATTTATGCATTTTTTGGGAATAGTAGGCGAAGTAAGATTTCATTTTACCTTTACTGTCTTGTAGTCTCGCTTTTATTTCGCGATAGCAGTGTAGGGCACGTTAGCTAGGTTAACAACCATAGGCTAAGTCCTGCTTGTGGAGAGAAGTCTTTCTGGGGTTCACAACGGCGAAACCACAGAGATCACTTGTCAAGGAGCTGGAGACTCGGTTTGAGTTCACAGTGACGAGGCACTTAAGATCCGCAACGGCGGAGGCACAATTATCTTTCTAGATAATTTGTGGGCTCACTTGTTGTGACAAGCTGAGATGGAGACCACTTGTTTGAGACAAGTTAAGGGCCCTTTTAGGGCTTGCAGAGGAGGTACCCTTGAAGACCATGGGTAATTTTTTAGGGAGCGAGCCCTTGGGTAGTGTACAGTGTACCAAGTAGAAGACCCCTGCAGATTGCTCATCATTTATATGATAGGAATGAAGTAAAAGACTCAGTTTACCTCGGGCCTGAAGTCGCACGTCGGCGAAGGCAGTAGGGTACTTATTGAGACAAGTGGAGAACCATCTGAGGTTCTGGGGAGTGAGACCCGTTGCTGTGTTGAGAAGCCCGTGCGGAAGGTCTGCTGTGGCGTTTGAGGACGACTTACACATAGACCTCCCTGAAGGAGCCAAAAAGGGGGTTACCCTTCCGCAGCGCAAGGGGATTACCCTTGGGGCGGGGCGAGTTGAAGGTCAGTTGGGGAATGAGACCCGCAACCACCTGTGTGGAGAAGTCCGAGCGGAAGGTCTGCTGTGGCGTGCGAGGACGACTTACACATAGACCTTCCTGAAGGAGCCAAAAGGGGGTTACCCTTCCGCAGCGCAAGGGGATTACCCTTGGGGCGGGGCGAGTTGAAGGTCGGTTGGGGAATGAGACCCGCAACCACCTGTGTGGAGAAGTCCGAGCGGAAGGTCTGCTGTGGCGTGCGAGGACGACTTACACATAGACCTTCCTGAAGGAGCCAAAAGGGGGTTACCCTTCCGCAGCGCAAGGGGATTACCCTTGGGGCGGGGCGAGTTGAAGGTCGGTTGGGGAATGAGACCCGCAACCACCTGTGTGGAGAAGTCCGGGCGGAAGGTCTGCTGTGGCGTGCGAGGACGACTTACACATAGACCTTCCTGAAGGAGCCAAAAGGGGGTTACCCTTCCTGATAGTCTCGTTCCTAAAGAAGGCCCGGACTCTCAGTTGATGTGGTGGAGAAGATGATGTTCTTGAGACTCCAAGCTTGCTGTTCAGAGTAATCTGTAAAAGATAGGAAGAATACTCAGAAGTAGCAAGAGGGGAGTGGGGGGGGGCGTGTAGTAGCTTACCCGATTTAAGGTGGACATCACCCTATTTATAGAGTGATGCCAGGAGAAGAGCCTCCCCCAGTTGAAGCCCTTTAGACAGGCTGTTGAGATAAGTCTGTGTCAGACTGATTGGAGATAAGGCGGCTGTGATGATGAAGATCTCAGCAAACCGCCTTAGGAGATTCACTTGTCAGAAGATAGAAGATCTTTGGCGTGTGAGCCAAGGTAAGATCACTCAGGCTCGTGCTGACCTCCCTATTGGTTGCTTGAAGCCGGATGGCCAAGTGGCCTGCAAGGGGTGAGGCTGCAAGTGGGCGAAGGCCGGGGCCAGATAAAGCAAAGCCAATGAGGGTGTAAGATCGCACGAACTGAGTGCGAGGGGCCTTATCAGGCGAGGCCAGTATAGGCATGAGGGACCTCGCGAAGGCGAGTAAGACCGCGAGGGCGAGACCGCGGAGGCATAAGAGGCCCGCGAAGGCGAAAGGAGACCGCGAGGAGTAAGACCTCGTGTAGGTGATACTTAAGTTTGTGAGGGCCTTGCGAAGCGAGACACAAGGATGAGACCTCGCGAAGGCGAGATTTGGAGACCTCGCGAAGGCCAGACTTAAGCCTGCGAGGGTGAGACCTTGCGAGGGCATAAACGCTTGGGAAGTGTACCAATATGCCTCCCCGATAGCGGAGTATGGGGAGGGTCACGTACTCCGTATGTAGCCAAAGTAAGGGTTTTTGCTCGAAGAGCGATGACCGTTGAAGACCATGGATGGGATTTTCCCACTTGGAAGGTCTGCTGGGGCACGCGAAGGCGGCTCTCGCAGAGACCTTCTGAAGATACCGCAAGGGTAAGCCCTTGGGTAGTGTGCAGTGTACCAAGAAGAGGATACCTGCAAAGTACTCACAAGCCATATGATAAGAGTGAAATAAAGTTCAGTTTACCTTAAGCCTGTAGTTGTGGCCCTCCCGTGCCGCAAAGGGATTACCCTTGGGGCGGGGTGAGTAGAAGGTCAGTTGGGGATGAGACCCGCAGCCACTGTGTTGAGGAGCCCGTGCGGAAGGTCCGGTGACGCGCGCGAGGGCGACTTATACAAGGACCCCCGAAGGAGCCAAAAGGGGATTACCCTTCCGCACCGCAAAGGGATTACCCTTGGGGCGGGCGAGTTGAAGGTCAGTTGGGGATGAGACCCGCAACTACTGTGTCGAGGAGGCCGTGCGGAAGGTCCGGTGTGGCGCGCGAGGGCGACTTATACGACCCCCTGAAGGAGCCAAAGGGGATTACCCTTCCGCACCGCAAAGGATTACCCTTGGGGCGGGGCGAGTTGAAGGTCGATTGGGGATGAGACCCGCAACTACGCGAGTCCGAGCGGAACTGGCGTGCGAGGGCGACTTACACATAGACCTCACTGAAGGAGCCAAAAGGGATTACCCTTCCGCACCGCAAAGGGATTACCCTTGGGGCGGGCGAGTTGAAGGTCGGTTGGGGATGAGACCCGCAACTACTGTGTTGAGGAGTCCGAGCGGAAGGTCCGGTGGCGTGCGAGGGCGACTTATACAAGGACCCCCCTGAAGGAGCCAAAAGGGGATTACCCTTCCGCACCGCAAAGGGATTACCCTTGGGGCGGGGCGAGTTGAAGGTCAGTTGGGGATGAGACCCGCAACTACCTGTGTGGAGAAGTCCGAGCGGAAGGTCTGCTGTGGCGTGCGAGGACGACTTACACATAGACCTCCCTGAAGGAGCCAAAAGGGGATTACCCTTGGGGCGGGGCGAGTTGAAGGTCAGTTGGGGATGAGACCCGCAACCACTGTGTTGAGGAGTCCGTCGACCGGTCAGTGCAGAGGGCGATTGAGAGGGCAATTGTTTTGCCATGGGATCTTTGTAAGAGAAAAGCGGTATACCAATTTATATTGGATCAACAAAGCAGAGCTTTAGGACTTACTTGGTCCGTGAAGTTTTTTGATCATGTGGATCGTGGAGAGATCTGCCTTAATAGGCAAAGGCGTGTCTGCGCCGTAGATAAAGGAGAAGGATGTCTCTTGAGGCCCTCTTTGAGGGTATGGTTGGCGACCAAGTAGAGATAAAAGATTTCGCGGAGGCGAGCAACAAGGCCGTGAGGACCCGGACTCGCGAAGGCGCCTGGTGCGGTCGGCTCTGGGCCAATGAGATCAAGGCCCCATAGGGCGAATGGCACTGGATTCGTCAGTGCTGGAGACTCCGTAGATGGCAGCCATTTTAACACAAGAGTTGGTCTGGTACTGGTGTCATATTTTGACCATCGCGGCGATGTCCCTTTTCGGGGGTATCCAGGGCGGAGTCCCTTAAGAGTGTTGAAGCATTGTTGGAGGGATGATGAAAAAACCCGTGAAGCCATGTTTGCTTTATTAATGAGAATATGTCATATGACATGTTTTGCCAGTGAGGCAATATTGCTAGCCTTCGCAACTGAAGGGTTGGCGAGAGTGGTCAAGTGACTTCCTCTACGTTCATGAACCGGGATGCCCTATGGAGAAACTGCTCCATGTTGCCCGGGGGGTTGGTGTGTACCTCCACAAAGAAAAGAGACCCCCAACGGAGACCCTGAATGACCGTGAGCAGGCGGGCCTCCTCTCCCAGATTTGGGACTTGGAGAGATTCCGCTTGGAACCGTTGAACGTATTCCCCGAGGGATTCTTCCCTTTTAAGCGTATCTGCAGGAGGTGTCCTGCCATTTTGGGAGGAGGCTTGGATACCATAAAGTGATTGGAAAAGCTGCGGGAGAGCTCCTCAAAGGAGTCAAACCGCTTCCCGCGAAGGGTGGTAAACCAATTCGCCGCAGCCCCTACGAGCGTGGGCGAAGGCTCTGCGAGCGTGTTGTCGTCCGCCCTTGCAATGGCCATCGCGGAGGCGTAACGTTGTAAATGAATATCTTGATCTGATAATCCTTTGTAAGCGTCTAGCTTGGGTTGGTGAAACTGATCCGGAATAGAGGTCTCCAAAACTCGTTGTGTGAAGGGCTGGGTCCTGAGGTTACACAAACCCACTCTGGAGACGTTATGGACACTAGCCCCCTCCTCTCTTCTTTCCAGTTCTTCTATCCGTTTAGTAAGTGCCATAAGTACAGATGAGGAGAGTCAGGACGACTTACTTGATGAGGCGGCGTAGCAGGCGTTGCCCGGTTGGTTGGTTCGCAGCGTTCAACGCCATCCGTAACGCCTCTTAGAGTCTTGGCGAGTGTTTCGCGCAAGTTGTGAGTAACCGCCTCGGTGATTGTTCGAAGAACGGCCGGATCAAGGCCTACCGGTGGAGTATTCGGTGGTGGAGTGTTTTGCTTACGGGGCACATTTTGGTTAACGTGAGAGGAGCTTTCCTCCGTCGAGCGAACCGAGAGTTCCCAGTTGTGGGAAGCCGTGGCGGGTGGATTCCTCCTTCCCTGGCGGCTACGCCTACTCGTACTTTGAGTAGTTGACATGACTTGCCACTTGTGGTTTGTAATATGGGTTTATAGTAAGAACTTTTCGTTCCCACAGACGGCGCCAAACTGATAGTCTCGTTCCTAAAGAAGGCCCGGACTCTCAGTTGA
The DNA here is from genome assembly GCA_024586325.1 of Stellera chamaejasme. Taxonomy (NCBI): domain Eukaryota; kingdom Viridiplantae; phylum Streptophyta; class Magnoliopsida; order Malvales; family Thymelaeaceae; genus Stellera; species Stellera chamaejasme. Next base: position 48,412,921 of record CM044981.1, on the reverse strand, counting down.
TGTGGTGGAGAAGATGATGTTCTTGAGACTCCAAGCTTGCTGTTCAGAGTAATCTGTAAAAGATAGGAAGAATACTCGAAGTAGCAAGAGGGGAGTGGGGGCGTGTAGTAGCTTACCCGGTTTAAGGTGGACATCACCCTATTTATAGAGTGATGCCGGAGAAGAGCCTCCCAGTTGAAGCCTTTAGACAGTGTTGAGACAAGTCGACAAGTCTGTCGATTGGAGATAAGGCGGCTGTGATGATGAAGATCTCAGCAAACCGCCTTAGGAGATTCACTTGTCGAAGATAGAAGATCTTTGGCGTGTGAGCCAAGGTAAGATCACTCGGGCTCGTGCTGACCTCCCCATTGGTTGCTTGAAGCCGATGGATGGCCAAGTGGCCTGCAAGGGGCGAAGGCCTGCAAGGCGAAGGCCCGAGATAAAGCAAAGCCAATAAGGGTGTAAGGGTCGCACGAACCTGAGTGCAGGGGCCTTATCTGGGCGAGGCCAGTATAGGCACGAGAGCCCTCGCGAAGGCGAGTAAGACCGCGGGGGTGAGACCCGCAAAGGCATAAGAGGCCCGCGAAGGCGGGAAAGGAGACCGCGAGGAGTAAGACCTCGTGTAGGTGATACTTAAGTTTGTGAGGGCCTTGCGCAGGCGAGACCTGGAGACCTCGCGAAGGCGAGATTTGGAGACCTCGCGAAGGCGAGACTTAAGCCTGCGAGGGTGAGACCTTGCGAGGGCATAAACGCTTGGGTAGTGTACCCAGACCTTGGGGAGGCCGCCAAAGGTGGATTTCTCCTTCCGCCGCGCTAGGGGATTACTCGTACTTTGAGCGAGTTGATGGTGACTTCCTACTTGTGGTTTGTGATATGGGTTTATGATAAGAACGGAAGTTCCCACAGTGGTGTGCGAGGACGACTTACACATAGACCTTCCTAAAGGACCCAGGGGTTCCCTTCACTCAGCGTGATAGTCTCGTTCCTAAAGAAGGCCCGGACTCTCAGTTGATGTGGTGGAGAAGATGATGTTCTTGAGACTCCAAGCTTGCTGTTTAGAGTAATCTGTAAAAGATAGGAAGAATACTCAGAAGTAGCAAGAGGGGAGTGGGGGGGGCGTGTAGTAGCTTACCCAGTTTAAGGTGGACATCACCCTATTTATAGAGTGATGCCGGAGAAGAGCCTCCCCAGTTGAAGCCTTGGGCAGTGTGAGACAAGTCGACAAGTCTGCCGATTTGGAGATAAGGCGGCTGTGATGATGAAGATCTCAGCAAACCGCCTTAGGAGATTCACTTGTCGAAGATAGAAGATCTTTGGCGTGTGAGCCAAGGTAAGATCACTCGAGGCTCGTGCTGACCTCCCCATTGGTTGCTTGAAGTCGGATGGCCAAGTGGCCTGCAAGGTTGCAAGGGCGAAGGCTGCAAGGGGCGAAGGCCTGCAAGGGGCGAAAGATAAAGCAAAGCCAATGAGGGTGTAAGGGTCGCACGAACCTGAGTGCAAGGGCCTTATCAGGCGAGGCCGGTATAGGCACGAGAGCCCTCGCGAAGGCGAGTAAGACCGCGAGGTGAGACCCGCGGAGGCATAAGAGGCCCGCGAAGGCGGGAAAGGAGACCGCGAGGAGTAAGACCTCGTGTAGGTGATACTTAAGTTTGTGAGGGCCTTGCGCAGCGAGACTGGAGACCTCGCGAAGGCGAGATTTGGAGACCTCGCGGCGAGACTTAAGCCTGCGAGGTGAGACCTTGCGAGGCGTAAACGCTTGGGTATTGTACCAAGATGCCTCCTCCTGATAGCGGAGTATGGGCAGGGTCCTGTACTCCGTATGTAGCCAAAGTAAGGGTTTTTGCTCAAGAGCGATGACCGTTGAAGACCATGGATGGGATTTTCCCACTTGGAAGGTCTGTGGGGCACGCGAAGGCGGCTCTCGCAGAGACCTTCTGAAGATACCGCAAGGGGTAAGCCCTTGGGTAGTGTGCGGTGTACCAAGAAGAGGATACCTGCAAAGTACTCACAAGCCATATGATAAGAGTGAAATAAAGTTCAGTTTACCTTAAGCCTGTAGTTGTGGCCCTCCCGTGCCGCAAAGGGATTACCCTTGGGGCGGGGTGAGTAGAAGGTCAGTTGGGGATGAGACCCGCAACTACCTGTGTCGAGGAGCCCGTGCGGAAGGTCCGGTGACGCGCGCGAGGGCGACTTATATAAGGACCCCCCTGAAGGAGCCAAAAGGGGATTACCCTTCCGCACCGCAAAGGGATTACCCTTGGGGCGGGGCGAGTTGAAGGTCGATTGGGGATGAGACCCGCAACTACCGTGTGGAGAAGTCCGAGCGGAAGGTCTGCCGTGGCGTGCGAGGGCGACTTACACATAGACCTCCTGAAGGAGCCAAAAGGGGATTACCCTTCCGCACCGCGAGGATTACCCTTGGGGCGGGCGAGTTGAAGGTCAGTTGGGGATGAGACCCGCAACCACTGTGTTGAGGAGCCCAGCGGAAGGTCCGGTGGCGTGCGAGGACGACTTACACATAGACCTTCCTGAAGGAGCCAAAAGGGGATTACCCTTCCGCACCGCAAAGGGATTACCCTTGGGGCGGGGCGAGTTGAAGGTCGGTTGGGGATGAGACCCGCAACTACCTGTGTTGAGGAGTCCGAGCGGAAGGTCTGCTGTGGCGTGCGAGGACGACTTACACATAGACCTCCCTGAAGGAGCCAAAAGGGGATTACCCTTCCGCACCGCAAGGGGATTACCCTTGGGGCGGGGCGAGTTGAAGGTCAGTTGGGGATGAGACCCGCAACTACCTGTGTCGAGGAGCCCGTGCGGAAGGTCCGGTGACGCGTGCGAGGGCGACTTATACTTTGACCACCCTGAAGGAGCCTAAAGTGGATTACACTTCCGAACAGCAAAGGGATTACCCTTGGGGCGGGGCGAGTTGAAGGTCGGTTGGGGATGAGACCCGCAACTACTGTGTGGAGAAGTCCGAGCGGAAGGTCTGTGTGGAGTGCGAGGACGACTTACACATAGACCTCCCTGAAGGAGCCAAAAGGGGATTACCCTTCCGCACCGCAAGAGGATTACCCTTGGGGCGGGGCGAGTTGAAGGTCAGTTGGGGATGAGACCCGCAACCACCCGTGTTGAGGAGTCCGTCCGGAAGGTCCGGTGGCGTGCGAGGGCGACTTATACAAGGACCCCCTGAAGGAGCCAAAGGGATTACCCTTCCGCAGCGCAAGGGGATTACCCTTGGGGCGGGGCGAGTTGAAGGTCAGTTGGGGATGAGACCCACAACTACCTGTGTGGAGAAGTCCGAGCGGAAGGTCTGCTGTGGCGTGCGAGGACGACTTACACATAGACCTCCCTGAAGGAGCCAAAGGGGATTACCCTTCCGCACCGCAAAGGGATTACCCTTGGGGCGGGCGAGTTGAAGGTCAGTTGGGGATGAGACCCGCAACTACCTCGTGTCGAGGAGCCCGAGCGGAAGGTCCGTGACGCGCGAGGGCGACTTACACATAGACCCCCTGAAGGAGCCAAAGGGGATTACCCTTCCGCACCGCAAAGGGATTACCCTTGGGGCGGGCGAGTTGAAGGTCAGTTGGGGATGAGACCCGCAACTACCGTGTGGAGAAGTCCGAGCGGAAGGTCTGTGGCGTGCGAGGACGACTTACACATAGACCTCCTGAAGGAGCCAAAAGGGGATTACCCTTCCGCACCGCAAGGGGATTACCCTTGGGGCGGGGCGAGTTGAAGGTCAGTTGGGGATGAGACCCGCAACTACCTGTGTTGAGGAGTCCGTCTGACCGGTCAGGTGGAGAGGGCGATTGAGAGGGCAATTGTTTTGCCATGGGATCTTGTAAGAGAAAAGCAGGTATACCAATTTATATTGGATCAACAAAGCAGAGCTTTAGGACTTACTTGGTCCGTGAAGTTTTTTGATCATGTGGATCGTGGAGAGATCTGCCTTAATAGGCAAAGGCGTGTCTGCGCCGTAGATAAAGGAGAAGGATGTCTCTTGAGGCCCTCTTTGAGGGTATGGTTGGCGACCAAGTAGAGATAAAAGATTTCGCGGAGGCGAGCAACAAGGCCGTGAGGACCGAGACTCGCGAAGGCGCTGGTGCGGTCGGCCCGGGCCAATGAGATCAAGGCCCCATAGGCGAATGGCACTTGATTCGTCGATCTTTGGAGACTCCGTAGATGGCAGCCATTTTAACACAAGAGTTGGTCTGCATGGTGTCATATTTTGACCATCGCGGCGATGTCCCTTTTCGGGGTATCCAGGCGGAGTCCCTTAAGAGTGTTGAAGCATTGTTGGAGGGATGATGAAAAACCCGTGAAGCCATGTTTGCTTTATTAATGAGAATATGTCATATGACATGTTTTGCAGTGAGGCAATATTGCTAGCCTTCGCAATCGAAGGGTTGGCGAGAGTGGTCAAGTGACTTCTTCTGTGTTCATGAACCGGGATGCCCTATGGAGAAACCGCTCCATGTTGTCCGGGGTTGGTGTGTACCTCCACAAAGAAAAGAGACCCCAACGGAGACCACGAATGACCGTGAGCAGCGGGCCTCCTCTCCCAGATTTGGGACTTGGAGAGATTCCGCTTGGAACCGTTGAACGTATTCCACGAGGGTTGTTACGGTCACCCCGAGCGGGTTGCGGCCGGGTGACCCGGGCTCGGTTTTAGCTGCGGGTCACGTTTTCGGGTTCAGACGGCTCCTGAGCCCTATCCGAGTATCATTTTGGCGAACCCCTCCGTATCTGAGGTCGTGTGGGTCCCCCGGACGTTTCCGCCGAAAATATTTTTCTGGCGCCGGGGGGTTGTCGGGGTCGCCTCGGGACGTACAGCGGGCTCGGTAGCACTCTCGAGATCTCAGTTTGGGAAGCCGTTTGTAGTTTTGGAGTCGTGGTGACGTACCGGAGGTGTTTGTGGAGTTTAATATTTGGGGCGGGACGTTCGGTTCGGCGACTCCCGGCTCGGACGGGAATCCCGGGGCTCGGGATGGAAATTTTCTGACGGCTTTGGGGTAAGTTGTGTTTGAATTTAAGATGGAATTTATGGGAATTTTTATAGAATTTTGGAGTGACGGAATTTCGGTTCAGTTGTCACGCCGCACGTCGGGTTCTGGTTCGGGTTCAGCGAGCTCGGTAGGACACTCCGGAAAGGCAAATGAATTTCTGAAAAATGTTCTGTGCATGTTATAATATTCTGAAGATTGTGTCCGAGTTTCGTTAATTTTGGAATTCGGTAATTATTTTTGGGCAAAAAGAATTGGAACTTTCGGAAAAATTGGGAGTTAATTTGCAATTGGGTGCAAATTAAATAAAAGTCAGCATGGGCTGCAGCAGATGATAATTTCGGCAGCATGTGTGTGTGTGTGATGAGGGGAGGACTTGGGACACATGTCCATTTATCATTTAAGTAGAAAAAGGGAGGAGATATAAAAGACAAAAAAATTACATAATAATTAAAGAAAATTCATTTCATTTTCCTTCCTTCTTCCTTCTCTTCTCTCTCTGCCGAAACAAAGGCAGCCATGGGTACTATTCATGAAGCTTCTTTTGTTCTTCATTTGGCCAAGAATCAACAAGGTTTTGGGCTCCATAAATTGGTAAGCTTCTCCTCTCCAAGTTTCTAGCAAATTGGAAGCTTGTTTTTGGTTGGAAAGTAGGTTTAGAGAAGATTAAGGTTTGTTCTTTGCTATGGGTTTTGATGATTCTCTTGCTTCCAAATTCAAGTATGTTGATCTTGGGATGGAGAGGAGTAAGAATCTATGGTTAGATTTTGGAAAAACACCATGGATGGGGGAAACATAATTAGTTGAATTATTGGTGGAATTTCTAAAATATTGTGTGTTTGTCTTCTTGATTCATGCTTAAGATATGTTGTTCCTTGCATGATTCTAAGACAATCTATGGTTTCAATTTGAAGGAAAACATGTTGGGTAGAAAACCCCTCTTTAGGCCGAAATCTTCATGCTTGGATTCTTGTTAATTTTGGTTGTTTAAGTGAAATTGGTTAGTAATCTTGGTTAAGAAGTGTAATTGGTAATTAAAGAGAGCTAATGGAACTTTGTTTGGATTGAAATGGAAGTTGGGTGAGAAATCCCTAACTTGGCCGAAATTATTAAGGAAGAGGTTTTGTGATTTTGGTGTAATTGGTTAGTAATCTTTGTTAGGAAGTGGAATTGGTGATTAGTGTGATTAATTGGAAGCTTGAATGGTTTGAATTGGAAGTGTGGTGAAAAATTGGTTAAGGACCAAATTGTTGAAGTGATTCTTTTTCAATGTTGGTGGTGTGTGTTGATTGAATTGGATGCTAAATTGGTAATGTGGGTGGAAGTAGGTGCGTTATGGTGTTTGAACTACCATTTTCGGGTTAGAAATAAGAAAGTTAGTTTTATACGAGTTTACCGGGAAAAGTGTCTGGAATGCGGGTTTAAGGGTTGGAATATGTTTGTGGGAGTTGGAATAATAAGGTTCTAGCTCGGTTTGTGAAAAACCGAGCTTTCGTGGAATTTTCCGGAAAGTGCGGGTTTGTGCGGAAATTGTTTTCTCGGAGTTGTTAGGATGTGTTCGATCCAACTATGGTTACCCACTTGATTCTGCGTTGGTGGAGTAGCGCGGACCCGTAGGAGCCAAGTTGTGCATTTCGGTCGGGAGTTGGGATCTTCCGAGTGTTGGGCTGCGGGCAGCGTTTCCGAGGTAAGGGCTTAATTTGGTAAAATGTACGTTTGTTCTGTTTCAAGGCCCGGATGACCTTAGAGGCCCGGGTTCCTATTCTGTTCTGTATATGGTTATCAGGTAATGTTACTTCTGTTTATGTTTATGTATTATTATTATTATTATATGTTCTGTTCTGTGTCCGCACTGAAGGGGTGCCGACATTCTGCGTATCCGCACCGGAGTGCCGACATTGCCTCGTGTCCGCACCGAAGGGGTGCCGACATTCTGCGTATCCGCACCGGAGTGCCGATACTGCTCGTGACCCTACGACAGTTTGGGGCTCGCGACCCCACCGGTACCGTGCTATCTGCTCTGCTCGACCAGTATATTCGACCTCCGCTGAGGGCCGTCGCATGGTCGCTCGCGGTTGGACCGCATGTGTTGGATTCTGATTTACGTTATGCTTTATGTTTATATGTACATGCATATGTTGTGATATTCGCTTTTGCGAGTTCGATTGTCGCCCATGGGCAAACCGCACTTTTACCTTAAGCCCTTACCGGGTCCTTTCGAGGACTCACCCTTTTATTTGTTTACCATCTTTCAGCGATCGACAAGCAACCAGCGGAATAGAGATCCGCGGTGCTTCCCGACATTTTGGGTTCTCAGAGAAGAAGAGTACCACGTGCGGGAATTCTTGAGCGAGAGGCTTCTGATTCTGCACGTAGGTATATATATATATAGGATTTTGTTTAATGGCTCTGTCGCTGTAGATGCATGCAGGTCGGTCAGATAATGAATTGTATATGTCATATGATCGGAAATATATTCTCGCCTTTGATGCCTTTCGAGTCGAGGCGGAGCCCCGACTTGCCTATATTGGATTTGTTATGATATGAATTCGGTGTTTCGTGGTTGTTGCGATGAGCAATGTTTGGTATACCATGAACCGCTTGGTTGGTATTTTGTCGAGTTATCATGTATACTTGCCATGTATGGGTTCTCGTAGGTTGCTAGTCGATACTCGCTTGTTACGTATTTGAGCTCGATGCTCGCCGCCGCGTTTTCCGCCGTAATTCCTGTTTCCGACGCCGCGGCCGGCTCCGCCTCCGCAACCGGGCGGGGTGGCTGTGACAAGTTGGTATCGAGCAGGTTGGGTCGGATTGACCCAAAAGGTAAAGTATGTTTGGTTTTGATATGAAATGTGGAAGGCAAGTATACAAGTCCGAGGGTGGACTTTTGGAGTAAGATAAGTCTGTTCATGGTTAAGTACCTGCGGAAGATGACTTCGAAGGGCAAGTTATCGGTTTACACCTCATTCGAGTGGTTCGCACGGAGCCTGATCAACTCCTTATTTGAACCATTTCGGAATGCGTGTGGAGCGGTGGCGGTTCTTTGGAGCATTATGGAAGGTGTGGGTGTTATATGAAGTGATTCCGTGATTATAAGCATGATCGATTCTATGTTAAGGATTATTATTTAGTTTCGGGATTCTCAAAAGAATCCTTGCATCATGCATTGCATTACACTACTGAGCCTTAGAAAACTGCCGCTAGCTTCGTAGAGATTAGGAGTGACCGACTTTTGTCCGGATTCTGTTTGGTCTGAAATTTTTGAGATATGGTTAACACGCGTTGATAGCGTGATTTGGTACCGGAGGGGCGGGATCGGGATCCCACACCTCCGTGGAATAGGATACGGGTTCAGCGTGACCTGTGGTCCGAACAACCACACTCACCACCCCGAGGCTTAGCCGCCGTAGGGACCCTCTCTCGATTTGGTATTACCGCCACCTAGCCGGTTCTGGGGGCGGCAGAGGCGGGAAAATCTGTTTATGCCACGGTAAGGGCATTTTGATCAGGTGGTGATAGCGAGACTTTAGCCACCGCTCGCTACAGCCTTTGGAATTGGTAAGTGAGTGACTCCGAGGAGCGTGGTCACTACGACACCTAGACTTCTCGTCGGTCCTATCAACGACGGGAGATCCGAGACACCACCGACGAGGTTGGACTTTTGGAGAGGTTTGAGTTTGAATCCCCCGAGGTTCGGCGGCCGAGGAGGGCCGGAGGTAGTAGAGACTTGGTTTGCAGGAATTGACAAACTCCTGGAGGGAGGCTATTCTGATCCGGTTGGCCGCCGGGGCCATCGGCTACTCCGGTCAGATTGCTTCCAGATTCTGAACCTGAGTTCTGATTGTACCGATATCTGATTTCTATTGTCCTGGCAGTGTACCGGACATTTCCGCGGATAATATTTTTCGGGCCGGGGTTGCCGTCGGACGATTTTCGGGATTCTCAGGCGGAGAAACGGCTCCGGAGTGACCCGGGACTCGATTTGCAGTTTTGAGGAAGATCTGGAGTCGGAGATATAATTTACATTTTTCTGTGAAGAAAAATGTTCTGGGTCGGAAATTACGGTTTCGGGCAGTTTTCGGGCTCGGGGCGAGCCAAGTTGTGACACTTGGCGAAATGTGATTAGTGGAAAGTATTGGACTTGGTCTCTTGTTATTTCTAGTGATTATGATTCACTATGATGTCAAAAAGGATGTCATGTGCAAAGCACATGACTTATTATTACAAGACTTAAGTTTTGGCAAGTCTTGCAAAAATGCAAACGTATTCTTCTTCCTTCTTCACCGCCGAATTCTTCCTCTCTCTAAAGCCACCATTGTTGTGTTTTACAAGCTTCCAAGGCTTGCTCTAGATTGCTTCTTGGTCCGAGAGTTCAATCGGGAAGTTGATCAAGAACTCGAGTACTACGTCTGTCGAGGTATGGTTCGATTCTGTTGAGTATTTGGCAATATTGGAAAGTTGATGTTCTTGGCTTAGATCTGAGTTTTGATGGAATTGAACCGTTGGATCGTTGTGTGGTTCATATATGTTGATGTTGGGTAGGTAAGGATTAGGAAATAACGTTGGATCGTTGGAAACACAACACGGTGAGAACTCACCTTTTGGCCGAATTTTTGACCGATTATGTTGGGAATTTCTGTTGAATTTGATGTGTTCGTGGATTGATTTGTGATTATTGAAGTGAATTCTTGCATGTTCGAATCGGTTCTGAATTCGATGTTTCTGCGGAAAATCGGAATTTTACCAAATTCACGGATTTTCGATTTTGGGTCGGGGTGTAGTTTGGTAGTGTGGTTGGTAAAGTTGCTAATTCAGCTTGAATTGACAGATTCGAGGTCCAAGGTTGAAAAAGAAAGGTTTCCGGGTTTCGGGTCGCGGGAAATTGTGTTTGAGATCCACTGCAATGGCATCGCTCCGATATCTATTCCTCCTTATCGGATGCCTATTTCGAGATGCAGGAGTAGAAGAAGTAATCGGAGGAATTACAAAGAAAAGAGTTTCGTCCGACCGAGCACTTCAGCGTGGGGTGCTCGGGTATTGTTTGTTAAGAAGAATGATGGGACACTCTGACTTTGTATTGATTACAAACGGTTGAATGCTCTTATTGGGAAGAATAAGTATCCGTTACCGAGGATTAACGATCTTTTGATCAACTTCGGGGTTTGAGGGATTTCTCAAAGATTGATCTCTGATCTGGGTATTTTCGGCTTAGGGTGAAGGTAGAGGACATACCTAAGACTGCTTTTCGCACCCGGTTTGGATACTTTGAGTTTACGGTCATGCCGTTCGGGCTGACCAATGTTCCGGTGGCATTCATGGATCTGATGCATCGGGTGTTCCGACCGCACTTGGACTCATTTCCGATGGTTTTTATTGAAGATATTCTGTTATATTCTCTGGATGAGAACTCGCATCGGGAGCATCTGAGGGTAGATCTGCAGACACTTTGGGAATATCAGCTTTATGCTAAATTCTCAAAGTATGAGTTCTGGATTCGGGAAGTCACCTTCTCGGGACACATTATATCTGAGCATGGTCTGTCTGTGGATCCAGAGAAGGTGAGGGCGGTTCGGGATTGGAAACAACTTACCACGGCACGGGAGATCAAGAGCTCCCTGGGGTTAGCAGGATTTTATCGGAGGTTTGTACTGGGATTTTCTATTCTGGCATTTCCGCTTATGCAGTTGACTAAGAAGGGTCAACTGTATATCCGGTCTGATAAGTGTGAGCAGAACTTTCAGGAGTTGAAACGGTAGTTGACTAACGCTCCGATTCTGACTCTTTCAGATCCGATCTTACCGTATGTGGTTTATACGGATGCTTCCACGTCTGGTTTGGGATGTGTGTTGGTGCAGGAGCGTTTTGTGGTAGCTTATGGGTCGAGGCAGCTGCGACCGCATGAGCTGAACTATCCGACACATGATCTGGAGTTGGCTATAGTAATTTATGCGCTGAAACATTGGAAGCAATATCTGTTTGGTAATAAATTTCAGATTCTTGCCGACCATAAGAGTCTGAAATATCTGTTTAAACAGAAGGAGCTTAGCATGAGGCAGCGCAGATATCTCGAATACATTAAGGACTATGATTGTTGTGTCGAGTACATCTCTGGTAAGGGCAACACGGTTGCCGATGCACTGAGCAGGAAGTATACCGGCTTAATTAAGAGAGGAAATGTTGGTGACCGATCTGAGGAGAGTGATCTGACGTGCCTTTGGCACAGGTGGCAGCTCTGGGAGCGTGCTCAGGTTATTACACTTATTATACATTCTGAGTGGCTTGATAGGATGCGCGAAGCGCAAGGTAGAGATTTGGTATTGAAGAAGTTATCTGGGGAAGATAAGGGTTTATGTGTTACCGACGTTTCAGTATAGGCAAGGATTGCTATACTTCTGAGACCGCCTTTGTGTACCAGAGGATCAGGAGTTCTGGAATGATATTTTAGAGGAGGCACACTCGAGCAGTGTGAGCATCAGGAACCGGCAGGGACACTGCAGACTTTGCCCATTCCAGTCTGGAAGTGGGGTAATGTTATGATGGACTTTCTGACTGCACTGCCCTGACACGGTTTCATCATGATGTTATCTGGGTTTCTGTGGATCAGCTGATAAAGTGCGCACACTTTCTGCCTATTCGGATCACGGACCCTCTGGAGAAGCTTGCCCGGCTTTACATCAGTGAGATTGTACGATTACATGGAGCACCAGACTCCATTGAATCTGACCGTGATCCGCGTTTACAAAGACGGTTCTGGAGGGCTTTTCATGAAGCGCTGGGCACGCGACTCCATCTGAGTACAGCTTATCACCCACAGACGGACGGGCAGTCGGAGCGGGTGATTCTGATATTGGAGGATATGTTGCGAATCTGTACTTTGGATTTTGGAGGAGTTTGGGACTAGCAGTTACTTTGATAGAGTTCTCATACAACAATTGCTTTCAGACTACGTTTGACATGGCACCATATGAGGTGTTGTACGGGAGGTGTATGACACCATACTGTTGGACAGATGCGTCTGATCGGGTTAAGCTAGGACCCGAGCTTTTTGAGGAGTCTACGGCAAGGATCATATTGTTACAGGCGCGGATTAAAACCGCGAACGACTGCACCACTGCTTATACGAACCGCCGCCGTAGGGCTCTGGAATCTGAGTTTGGTGACAGAATTAGATTTGGAGGTAGCACCGATCGAGGGACAAGAAGATTTGATAGGCGGGGCAAGTTACCCCGAGTTATATCGGTTATCATAAGTTTCCAGAGTAAGTTGTTCGGTTGGTTTTTCCCCAATCAAGCTTTGCTTTTATGTGGTACCTTCCGTGATAGCCTGTTGTGGATCGGTTAGATTTAGGTTCGATCGTCTGGGGTTGTCTGGTAGAAATACCGGCAACTGACTCGGGGTGCAATAAGATGCACCCGGAGGGTGGGACGCCGTGAGGCTCAGTATGGTAGTCTAAACTACCACTCCCGCCGCACCAGTACGGTGGTCCGATTGTTCTCAGGTTAGAGGAGCGTTTATATTTTCTCGGTTGGTAGCGACACTGTCTGGTTGGTTCAGCTACTCTTGGAGGACCAAGAGTTCTAAGGGGGAGAATGTTACGGTCACCCCGAGCGGGTTGCGACCGGGTGACCCGGGGCTCCGGTTTTGGCCTGCGGGTCACGTTTTTCGGCGTTCAGACGGCTCCCGAGCCCTATCCGAGTATCATTTTGGCGAACCCTTCCGTATTTGAGGTCGTGTGGGTCCCCGGACGTTTCCGCCGAAAATATTTTTCCGCGCCGGGGTTGTCGGGTCGCCTCGGGACGTACAGCGGGCTCGGTAGCACTCTCGAGATCTCAGTTTGGGAAGCGGTTTGTAGTTTTGGAGTCGTGGTGAAGTACCGGAGGTGTTGGCGGAGTTTAATATTTGGGTCGGGACGTTCGGTTACGGGCGACTCCCGGGGCTCGGGACGGGAATCCCGGGGCTCGGGATGGAAATTTTCTGACGGCTTTGGGGTAAGTTGTGTTTGAATTTAAGATGGAATTTATGGGAATTTTTATAGAATTTTGGAGTGACGGACTTTCGGTTCAGGTTGTCACGCCGCACGTCGGGTTTTGGTTCGGGTTCAGCGAGCTCGGTAGGACACTCCGGAAAGGCAAATGAATTTCTGAAAAATGTTCTGTGAATGTTATAATATTCTGAAGATTGTGTCCGAATTTCGTTAATTTTGGAATTCGGTAATTATTTTTGGGCAAAAAGAATTGGAACTTTCGGAAAAATTGGGAGTTAATTTGCAATTGGGTGCAAATTAAATAAAAGTCAGCATGGGCTGCAGCAGATGATAATTTCGGCAGCATGTGTGTGTGTGTGATGAGGGGAGGACTTGGGACACATGTCCATTTATCATTTAAGTAGAAAAAGGGAGGAGATATAAAAGACAAAAAAATTACATAATAATTAAAGAAAATTCATTTCATTTTCCTTCCTTCTTCCTTCTCTTCTCTCTCTGCCGAAACAAAGGCAGCCATGGGTACTATTCATGAAGCTTCTTTTGTTCTTCATTTGGCCAAGAATCAACAAGGTTTTGGGCTCCATAAATTGGTAAGCTTCTCCTCTCCAAGTTTCTAGCAAATTGGAAGCTTGTTTTTGGTTGGAAAGTAGGTTTAGAGAAGATTAAGGTTTGTTCTTTGCTATGGGTTTTGATGATTCTCTTGCTTCCAAATTCAAGTATGTTGATCTTGGGATGGAGAGGAGTAAGAATCTATGGTTAGATTTTGGAAAAACACCATGGATGGGGGAAACATAATTAGTTGAATTATTGGTGGAATTTCTAAAATATTGTGTGTTTGTCTTCTTGATTCATGCTTAAGATATGTTGTTCCTTGCATGATTCTAAGACAATCTATGGTTTCAATTTGAAGGAAAACATGTTGGGTAGAAAACCCCCAAGTTGGCCGAAATGTTCAAGAGAGGGGTTTGTTAATTTTGGTTGTTTATGCTATTGGTTAGTAATCTTGGTTAAGAAGTGTAATTGGTAATTAAAGAGAGCTAATGGAACTTTGTTTGGATTGAAATGGAAGTTGGGTGAGAAATCCCTAACTTGGCCGAAATTATTAAGGAAGAGGTTTTGTGATTTTGGTGTAATTGGTTAGTATTATTGGTTAGGAAGTGGAATTGGTGATTAGTGTGATTAATTGGAAGCTTGAATGGTTTGAATTGGAAGTGTGGTGAAAAATTGGTTAAGGACCAAATTGTTGAAGTGATTCTTTTTCAATGTTGGTGGTGTGTGTTGATTGAATTGGATGCTAAATTGGTAATGTGGGTGGAAGTAGGTGCGTTATGGTGTTTGAACTACCATTTTCGGGTTAGAAATAAGAAAGTTAGTTTTATACGAGTTTACCGGGAAAAGTGTCTGGAATGCGGGTTTAAGGGTTGGAATATGTTTGTGGGTGTTGGAATAACAATGTTCAGGCTCGGTTTGTAAAACCGAGCTTTCTGTGGAATTTTCCGGGAAGTGCGGGTTTGTGCGGAAATTGTTTTCGGGGTTGTTAGGATGTGTTCGATCCAACTATGGTTACCCAGATTGATTCTGCGTTGGTGGAGTAGCGCGGACCCGTAGGAGCCAAGTTGTGCATTTCGGGTCGGGAGTCGGGATCTTCCGAGTGTTGGGCTGCGGGGCAGCGTTTCTGAGGTAAGGGCTTAATTTGGTAAAATGTACGTTTGTTCTGTTTCAAGGCCCGGATGACCTTAGAGGCCCGGGTTCCTATTCTGTCTGTATATGGTTATCAGGTAATTTTATTTCTGTTTATGTTTATGTATTATTATTATTATTATTATATGTTCTGTTATGTTTCCGCACTGAATGGGTGCCGAAATTCTGCGTATCCGCACCAGGAGTGCCGACATTGCCTCGTGTCCGCACCGAAGGGGTGCCGACATTCTGCGTATCCGCACCGGAGTGCCGATACTTTACGTGACCCTACGACAGTTTGGGGCTCGCGACCCCAGCCGTACCGTGCTATCTGCTCTGCTCGACCTGTATATTCGACCTCTCGTTGAGGGCTGCCGTTACATGGTCGCTCGGCGGTTGGACCGCATGTGTTGGATTCTGATTTACGTTATGCTTTATGTTTATATGTACATGCATATGTTGTGATATTCGCTTTTGCAGTTCAGATTGTCGCCCATGGGCAAACCGCACTTTTACCTTAAGCCCTTATCGGGTCCTTTCGAGGACTCACCCTTTTATTTGTTTACCATCTTTCAGGCGATCGACAAGCAACCAGCGGAATAGAGATCCGCGGTGCTTCCCGACATTTTGGGTTCTCAGAAAGAAGAGTACCACGTGCGGGAATTCTTGAGCGAGAGGCTTCGATTCCGCACTTAGGTATATATTTATAGGATTTTGTTTAATGGCTCAGTAGCTGTAGCCGCATGCATGTAGGTCAGATCATGAATTTGTATATGCCATATGATCGGAAATATATTCGCCTTTGATGCCTTCGAGTCGAGGCGGAGCCCGACTTGCCTATATTGGATTTGTTATGATATGAATTCGGTGTTTCGTGGTTGTTGCGATGAGCAATGTTTGGTATACCATGAACCGCTTGGTTGGTATTCTGTCGAGTTGTCATGTATACTTGCCATGTATGGGTTCTGTAGGTTGCTAGTCGATACTTGTTTGTTCTGTATTTGAGCTCGATGCTCCGCTGCCGCGTTTTCCGCCGTAATTCCTGTTTCCGACGTCGCGGCCGGCTCCGCCTCCGCAACCGGGCGGGGTGGCTGTGACAGCGAGTGTTTCGCGCAAGTTGTGAGTAACCGCCTCAGTGATTGTTCGAAGAACGGCCGGATCAAGGCCTACCAGTGGAGTATTCGGTGGTGGAGTGTTTTGCTCCTGGGGCACATTTTGGTTAACGTGAGAGGAGCTTTCCTCCGTCGAACGAACCGAGAGTTCCCCAGATTGTGGGGAAGCCGTGGCGGGTGGATTCCTCCTTCCCTGGCGGCTACGCCTACTCGTACTTTGAGTAGTTGACATGACTTGCCACTTGTGGTTTGTAATATGGGTTTATAGTAAGAACTTTTCGTTCCCACAGACGGCGCCAAACTGATAGTCTCGTCCCTAAAGAAGGTCCGGACTCTCAGTTGATATGGTGGAGAAGATGATGTTCTTGAGACTCCAAGCTTGCTGTTCAGAGTAATCTGTAAAAGATAGGAAGAATACTCAGAAGTAGCAAGAGGGGAGTGGGGGGGGCGTGTAGTAGCTTACCCGATTTAAGGTGGACATCACCCTATTTATAGAGTGATGCCAGGAGAAGAGCCTCCCCCAGTTGAAGCCTTGGACAGGCTGTGAGACAAGTCTGACAAGTCTGTCAGATTTCAGGAGATAAGGCGGCTGTGATGATGAAGATCTCAGCAAACCGCCTTAGGAGATTCACTTGTCAGAAGATAGAAGATCTTTGGCGTGTGAGCCAAGGTAAGATCACTCAGGCTCGTGCTGACCTCCCCATTGGTTGCTTGAAGCCAGATGGCCAAGTGGCCTGCAAGGGGCGAAGGCTGCAAGGCGAAGGTCGAGATAAAGCAAAGCCAATGAGGGTGTAAGGGTCGCACGAACACGAGTGCAAGGGCCTTATCGGGCGAGGCCAGTATAGGCACGAGAGCCCTCGCGAAGGCGAGTAAGACCGCAGGGTGAGACCCGCAAAGCCATAAGAGGCCCGCGAAGGCGAAAGGAGACCGCGAGGAGTAAGACCTCGTGTAGGTGATACTTAAGTTTGTGAGGGCCTTGCGCAGCGAGACTGGAGACCTCGCGAAGGCGAGACTGGAGACCTCGCGAAGGCGAGACTTAAGCTGCGAGGTGAGACCTTGCGAGGCGTAAACGCAGGTAGTGTACCAAGATGCCTCCCACGATAGCGGAGTATGGGAGGGTCCCGTACTCCGTATGTAGCCAAAGTAAGGGTTTTTGCTCGAAGAGCGATGACCGTTGAAGACCATGGATGGGATTTTCCCACTTGGAAGGTCTGCTGGGGCACGCGAAGGCGGCTCTCGCAGAGACCTTCCTGAAGATACCGCAAGAGTACGCCTTGGGTAGTGTGCGATGTACCAAGAAGAGGATACCCGCAAAGTACTCACAAGCCATATGATAAGAGTGAAATAAAGTTCAGTTTACCTTAAACTGTAGTTGTGGCCCTCCCGTGCCGCAAAGGGATTACCCTGTTTTGGGTCGCTATCGGTAAGTGCTGATTTAAGAAGTGCAAGGCCCCCTTGTTGTAGTGCCTTGGGTTATACCCGGGCATTATGTTGAAGCGAGCCTATGTTTGAGAGCAGACATGAGAAGGCGAGCGCCCTCGCGTAATTCCTCGATTAAGTCGAGTTTGGCGCGGAGCCCTTGAGCATTGGCCTCATCAGTGAAATTGATCATACGGATCGTGGGGAGGTCTGCCTCAATAGGCAGGAGCGCGTCCGCTCCATATACAAGAGAGAAAGGCGTTACGACAGTTGGGGATCGAGTTGTGTTGCGATAGTCCCATAAGACACTTGGGAGTTCATCTACCCAGCGGCCTTTGGCCCCCTCAAGGCGCTTCTTAAGGCCTTCCTTGAGGTGCGGTTGGTGACCTCAACCTGCCCATTAGACTGGGGGTGCGCCACTGGGGCGAAAAGCATGCGGACATTATTGTCCTGAGCCCACTGTTGGACACTGTGACTGGCAAACTGGGTGCCATTGTCTGTAATAATAGGACGAGGGCTGCCGTACCGACACACAAGATTCTTCCAAAGAAACTTGATAATCAAGGCTGAAGTGATGGAGACCAAGGGTTCTGCTTTCAGCTCAGCAATAATAGGGTCTCTCCAGTCCACGACCGGACCTTGTGTTGCCAGTGAGGCAATATCAATAGCCTCCAAAATGGAAGGGCTAGCCAGGGTGGCCATGGTGAAGGGAGTCTTTCCCATGGATAGCATGTCTGCCGTGGTGTTCTCGGAACGAGGAATGTGGAGAAAAATGACTTCCTCAAAGCTGGTCCGCAAGGTGTTTACCAATTTGAGGTATTTGGTCAGGGTGGCGTCTTTGCATTCAGCGCATCACTGGACCTGGTGAATCACCAGTTGCGAGTTGCTGTGGACATGAAGGCGGCGAATGCCTGCTCTTATGGTGAGTTTGAGTCCCGCGATGAAGGCCTCATACTCTGCAACGTTGTTAGTTACTTGGAATTGGAAAGAGACGCGAAGAGATACCTCCATACCAAGAGGTCCGCGGAGATATACGCCCCCCGCGGGGGATCCAAGCCTGGATGAGCCATCCACGAACATGTCCCACTCTGGGGGGATGAGTTGTGGTGCGGGACCCTGCTCAGGGGCCGGGATGACATTAATACCTGAAAATTCCGCAATGAAGTCGGCGAGGGCCTGGCCTTTGATTGCCTTTCTAGGCTCATAATTGATGTTAAAGCCACCGAGCTCTATACACCATTTGGCAAGGCGCCCTGAGTGTTCGGGCCGCCTCAGAATATCTTGGATTGGTAAGTCCGTTCGGACTATAATCGTGTGCCCTTGGAAGTAGGGCTTGAGCTTTCTTGCTGCATATACAAGAGATAAGATAGCCTTTGTAAGAGGAGGATACCTTGTTTCCGTATCCTGGAGGGTGTGACTGGTGTAGTATACTGGCCATTGCTTGGCAGCCTCTTCTTTGATAAGGACAGAGGCGACGCTCCTATCGGAGGTGGCAAGGTAAAGGACCAGGTCGTCGCCTGGTTTAGGGCACCTGAGTGCAGGCAATTCTTGTAAGTGTTGCTTGATTGAATCGTATGCCTCCTGGCATTCCTCCGTCCACTTGCAAGCTTTTTTCTTGCGGATTTGATTGAAGAAAGGTCTGCAGCGATCACTGAGTTTGGAGACAAACCGCCCCAAGGCAACCAGCTTTCCTGCCAGTTGTTGAACGTCTTTGAGCCCCCTAGGGGTGCGCAAAGTGGTGATGGCTTCAATCTTTTTAGGATTCGCGTGAATCCCTCCTTTGGAAATCTGCAACCTGAAACTTGCCTTCGCCAACGCCAAAGATACACTTCTTTGGGTTCAACCGCATATTATACTTACGGAAGTTGGCAAATGTTTCCTCTAAGTCTGCGAGGTGTGTGGACGTGGCTTTGCTTTTGACCACAATGTCATCGACATAAGCTTCAAGATTCCGGCCGATCTGGCCGGTGAAGACCTGATTTACAAGCCTTTGGAAAGTAGCCCCTGCATGTTTTAAGCCGAAGGGCATTCTGATATAATGGTAGACGGCTTCGCCGGTAGTGAAGGCGGTTTTTACCGTGTCCTCTGGGTCCATAAAAACTTGATGATACCCGCTGTATGCGTCGAGGAAGGAGAAGACAGAGTGATGAACGGTTGAGTCAACCAGTTGATCGATGGAAGGCAGGGGATAGGGATCTCTCGGGCAGGCCCTGTTTACCCCTTTGTAGTCAACGCAAAGTCGCCACTGACCGCCTTCTTTGTCGGCGAGGACAATATTAGCGACCCACTCAGAGTAGTGAACTTCCTTGATTATATTTGCCTTAAGCAATTTCTGCACTTCCGTGCGTACAAAGTCCTTACGGTCAGGGGCCATGCCCCTTGTTTTTTGTCTAACCGGGCTAAAGCCGGGGAGTACACTTAACTTGTGAGAAATGATAGCAGGATCCACACCTGGTAAGTCCTCTGGAGCCCATGCGAAGACATCCCCATTGGCTTGGAGGAGATGGATGAGTGCTTGCTGGTCTTTTTCCTCAAGGTCTTTTCCCACCCGGAATTTCTTGCCAGGGGAGATTTCAACCTCCTCAAAGGCCCCGGATAAGTCAGGAGCGACTTCGCCCGCGGGCCCAGCTTCTTCCATTGGCGCCTTTCTTTTAGGCTTAGACGACTTGGGGAGCGGGGGAGGTCCCGCTAGGGCATAGACATAATTGCCCCTGGCCACATTTTGGTTAACGAAGATATAGGCATCCCCCGCCGCAGTGTGGAAAACCAAAGTCAGAGCCCGCACATCACAGCGGACGTGAAACTCAGTATGTGTATGGCGCCCAATGATGGCGTTGTAAGGTGTAGGAGATCTAGGACGATAAAGTCCACAAAGCTGGAGTGACATACCTGCTTCTTTTCCTTGGTGGTCCCCATCATCATATACGGGAGTGTGATTGACCCCAAAGTTGGGATTTCGTCCCTTCCCACTCCAAAGGTAGCCCCTTGGCAAAGTTGAATTTGTGACAAAGGCACCTTGGCCTCAACCAAAGTGTGCTTGTAGATGATGTTGGCATTTGCCCCCGTATCCATGTAGACTGTCAATATCCCATCCTGCGATGCGGGCAGTGATAACCAAAGGGTCCGCGTGTGGTACCGCCACCGAGGTGCGATCGCGGCGATGAAGTAAGTGAGTAGAGGAGTGATTGAACTGGTAGATCTGTCTCATATGACGGCGTCTCGCAGATGCGCCTTCACACTGCGTGATTACGCTGATGTGCCCCCTTGGTGGAGGAATCTCAACCAGACCTTCTCGATCTGGGTTCTGCTGGGAGCGACCCCGCCTGCGGTCCCCCTGGCGGCGGTCCTCCTGGTTACTTTCCCGCCTGCGATCCCCATCGTCGTGGAGTAAGAACTCCCTGAGTTTGCCTTGAGCGAGCATTTCCCCAATCATGCGTTTAAGCTCGAAACAGTCCTCAGTGTCATGTCCCTTGTCGCGATGGTAACGACAATACTTGGTGCTAGATCTGACAACCTCCTGGGAGAGGGGGCGGGGCCACTTGGGAACCTCCCTCTTTTGCTCCATGGCATGGAGTATGTTGGTGCGAGATTCCCTTAGTGGGGGAAGAGTAAAATATGCCCCCTCTCTGTTGGGTGGCGTAGGGTACTGTCTCTGGGACCTGGAGTCTGGTTGCGAGGGCTGTCCCTTCGCATCCGCCGTGGCGGCTCTGGCGAGTGGTCGAGTGACCTCTTCCGTATTCATAAACCGTGAGGCAGTGCTCAAGAACTGTTCCATATTGGTGGTGGTGGCAAATCAGTGCGCGTGATCGCCACGTTCCGGTTTGACTTGCGTGTCACGACATTGACGGAAGCCATTAGGTCGACTTTGCGTACTAGAGCGCGATTGTCGAGGAATAGAGAGATCCTCTGAGGTTGTGATTTGACAAGTCGCGTCGAGTAGTTGTAAAACGTTACCCCTTTAGGCATGAATAGTGAATGTATTTATAGTCCCATGTCTCAATGGCATTATTGTAATATCTCAATGTAAGGTGATTATATATTTTATGTCATATGTGCACTTCGGGAAGTATGGTTCGGGAAAGTCCTTTAAGCTTTACTCGGATTACTTACTAGTTTTTTAATGGGGCCCTTATTTCGGGCTTATGCGTGGGCCTTTTGTTAGGCCTTTTATGCGTATTTGGGCCTGGCGGCCATCAGGTGGGAGGGTTGGTGTGTACATCCACAAAGAAAAGGGATTCCCAGCGGAGGCCCTGGATGGCCGCAAGTAGGCGGGCTTCCTCCCCTAGATTAGGGACTTGGATGGATTCAGCCTGGAAACGCTGGATGTACTCCCTGAGGGGCTCATCTTTCTTTTGCCGTATTTTTAAGAGGTGCCCCGCCGTTTTGGGGGGAGGTTTAGATACTACGAAGTGGTTGGAGAAGTTGCGGGAGAGTTCCTCAAAGGAGTTAAACCGTTTATCACGGAGGGTGGTATACCAGTTGGCGGCGGCTCCTGTGAGCGTGGAGCTGAAGGCTCTACAGAGCGTGTTATCGTCCGCTCTTGCGATGGCCATCGCAGAAACGTAACGCTGGAGATGAATATCAGGGTCTGAGAGACCGTCGTAAGCGTCCAGCTTAGGCTGGCGAAACTGCTCTGGAAGAGGTGTCTCCAAAACCCGTTGAGTGAAAGGTTGGGTCCAGAGGTGATCCAGACCCATTCTGGAAACATTATGAACACTGGCTCTCTCGTCCCTTTTTTCCACTTCTTCCAGTCGTCTAGTAAGCGCTATAAGTAACGACGAAGAAGGGTCAGGATTACTTACTTGTTGAGGAGGAGTAGCTGGACGTTCAGGCTGATTAGTCCGTAGCGTTCGAACGCTATCCAGAACGCAAGTTGAGAGCAACTGCATCCGTTATTGTTTGCAGAATGGTCGGATCAAGGCCCGTTGGTGGAGTGTTTCGCTCCAGAGGCATGTTACGGTTCATGTGGGAGGAGCTCTCCTCCGTGGAGTGAACAGAGAGTTCTCCCCGTTGTGGGGGAACGTTACTTGGAGACGGTTCCGATCGTGGATCATTGTTTGTGTTTGCCGTGGAGGATTCCTCCGTCCCTGACGACTGTGCCTGCTTGCACTCCGGCTAGTTGGCATGGCTTACTACTTGTGGTTTTTAATATGGGTAAACGAGAAGAATTTTTGTTTCTTTCGTTCCCACAAACGGCGCCAAACTGATAGTCTCGTTCCTAAGGAAGGCCCGGACTCTCAGTTGATATGGTGGAGAAGATGATGTTCTTGGGACTCCAAGCTCGCTGTTCAGAGTAATCTATAAAAGATAAGGAGAATACTCAGAAGTAGCAAGAGAGGAGTGGGGGGGCGTGAAGTAGCTTACCCGATTTAGGCTGCTGAGATAAGTCTGTGTCAGACTGATTGGAGATAAGGCGGCTGTGATGATGAAGATCTCAGCAAACCGCCTTAAGTGATTCGTTTGTCAGAGGATGTCTGGCGTATGAATCTGGTGAAGATCTCCCAGGGTCGTGTTGTCCTCCTTATTGGCTGGTTGATGTCAGATGACCAAGTGGTCTATCTCCAAGTGGAGCAAGCGGCAGGCGAAGGCCTACAAGGGGTGAAGGCCCAGATAAAATATAGCCAAGTAAGGAGTGAGGTTCGCACGAACCTGAGTATAAGGGCCTTATCTGGCCGAGGCCAGTATAGGCAAGAGAGCCCTCGCGAAGGCGAGTGAGATCGCAAGGGCGATACCTGAGACCGCGAGGGTGGCCCGCGAAGGCCCAAGAGACGCAAAGGTGAGTGTGAAACATCGCCCATGCGAGACTTGAGGCCCGTGAGGGCGAGACCCCGCACAGGTGAGACTGGAGACACAGCGAAGGCGATATTGGAGACCACAAGGATGAGACCTTGCGAAGGCGTGAATTGGGTGTCGTTATCGAGACCGCAAGGATGAGACTTTGTTGCGGTGGTTCGGCTTCTACCCATTTTGTGAAGTAGTCCACTGCTACCACGCAATACTTGAGCCCTCCGGGGGCCATTGGTAATGCTCTGATTAAGTCGATACCCCAGACAGCAAAGAGTATCGGGTAATCCGAAGATGTCACATACTCTGAGGGGATTCTCTGTATTCGGGCATGCTCGTGGCATTTCCTGCATTTTTTGACCAGTTTCCTAGCTTCTTCCTTCATGTTCGGCCAGAAGAATCATTGCCTAAGTATAACCGCAGCTAATGCGTCTGACTTGATATGGGACCCGCAGGTGCCTTCGTGAACTTCTGTTAGAATGTCGTCGGTTTCTTCTTCTCTGATGCATTTTTGCATAGGGGAAGAGAAACCCTTCCGGTATAGGTTGCCACCAATTATGACAAACTTGCTGGATTTCCTCCGAACCTTTGACGCCTTGATGGGGTCGTCCGGGAGTGTTCCTTCGGTGAGGTACTTCCAATAAGGTGCCCACTATCCCGAGGTAATATTGCATATCCGGAGGTAGTTGATACAAGGATCCCTCCTTTCTTCGTCATAGGAAGCTGACTTCGAGAGCTGATCGGCTTCGGAGTTAAGCGCGCGCGGGATTTTCTCGATGCACAACCTCTCAAAGTCCGCGGCTAGTTTCTTTAGCAACTTTAACGTACTTTTTGAGACTGGACTCCTTGACATCGTATTCCATCGTATTCTCCGTTCATCTGTTAGACCAGAAGGTTCGAGTCGCTGCATGTCTTGAGGGATCGGATACCAGCCCTCTTCGCCAGTTCTAATCCGGCGATCAAGGCTTCATATTCGGCTGCGTTGTTTGTCTCTAGAAAGGCGAATTTGATGGATTTGGTGGCCCTCATTCCTTCGGGTCCTTCGAGAACTAGTCCGGCTCCTTGTCTGTCCGACCCCGAAGCCTCGTCAACGTACAGAGTCCAGACAGGATGGTCCTCGTTCTCTGAGCACTCATCCTCAGACTCTTGGGGTAATTCGGAATCTACCAACGCCTGTGCTTTGATCGCCCTCCTTGGTTCGTACTTGATTTCATATTCACTTAGTTCGATACACCATTTTGATAACCTCTGGAGTGATCCACTCGCTTCAGGATATCTTGGATAGGGAAGTTACTCCGGACGACTATGGAGAATCCGAGAAAGTATGGTTTCAATCTTTTGGCTGAGAGGACCAAGGCATACACTGCCTTCTGAATCTTCGGGTAGTTAAGCTCGGCTCCATGCATCAACTTGCTCACATAGTAGACCAACCACTGTTTTCCTTGATCGTCTTCCTGAACGAGGACTGAACTTACGGCGTTCTCTCCAACCGCCAAGTATACGACTAGGGGCCTATCCTCGGTTGGTTGCCGAAGGGTAGGCATCTCCAAGAGGTAAGCCTTGATTTCTTCCCAAGCCGTTAGGCAATCGGGATTCCAATTGAACTTTGCTCGTTCAGCTGCGTTTTCTTTGATTTTTTCTCTCATTTCTTTACACATATTCTTCTGGGTTCCGCACCTTCCTTACTAAGAAGTTTGAAGAAAGGGAGGCACTTGTCCCCGTACCGTGATATGAAGCGACTGAGGGCTGTTATTCTTCCGAGAAGCCTTTGAACGTCCTTTATCGATGAAGGTGTCTTTGAGTTCAGCAGAGCTTTGATTTTCGCCGGATTTGCGTCTATGCCACGTTCGGATACCATGAATCCGAGGAATTTCCAAGCGGTTACTCCGAAGACACACTTGTCCGGATTCAACCGAAGATCATATTCCCGGATCTGACTGAATACTTCCTCGATATCCCGGATGAGATCGGTTTCCTCTTTGCTTTTGATAATGATGTCGTCTACGTATATTTCGAGAATCCTCCCCATCTACCCGGCGAAGGCTTTATCCATCAATCTTTGGTAAGTTGCTCCGGCGTTCTTGAGTCCGAAGGGCATTCTGATGTAACAATGTGTGTCGGAGTCGTTTATGAAAGATGTCTTCTCCTCATCTGCTTTGTTCATTTCGATCTGATGATATCCACTATAGGCATCGAGGAAGGAAAGCCTTGCATGTCCGGCTGTAGACTCCATGAGCCGATCGACCGGTGGTGTAGGGTACGAATCCTTCGGGCAGGTGTCGTTCACATTCGTGAAGTCTATGCACATTCTTAGTTTGTTGCTCTCTTCCCGGGTTGCCACCACGGGATTACTCAACCATTCGGGATACGAAACCTCTCTTATGACTCCTGCATCGAGAAGCTTTGAGATTTGTTCTTTGATGAAGGCCCTTTTGAACGGCGCGTTGTTTCTTTTCTTTTGTCTTACGGGTCTGGCGTTCGGGTCGACTTGTAGGCTGTGTTGGATTACTTTCGGGTCGATCCCGGGCATATCACTTGGAGAGTAGGCGAATAGATCTTTATTCATTTGAAGGAGATTTACAAGTTTCGCCTTACTACCTTCGGGCATGTCTTTGGCAATTCTAGTAGTTCGGTCTCCTTCCAGAACGACTTCTTCGGTCTCCGTCGTTTCCTCTTCATCCTCCTTCGGGCAACTCGGCCCTGGGCCCTTCTGAGCCAAAGTCATGACGTCCTTTGCCTCCCTCTGGCTAACGTAAATTGAGGCATCGCCTTCATCGGTTTCAAAAGTGACCGTGAGGTACTTCACGTCACTTCTCATATGAATTGCCCCCTGAGTTTCTCTCCCGATGATTGCGTTGTAGGCCGAAGGGACGTCAACGACCAACCATTTGACCATTAGTGTTGTGTACCGGGATTGCCCTTCGGTCCCTATTCCTAGGAACATGACTGAGAGCTCAATGCACCAAAGTACCGGCAGCTCGTCCGGGCTTACTCCATAAGTTGTCGTTCGGACTGGAGTCAGCCTGCTTGACTTCAACTTCAGCCCTTCATACGCCTTGGCGAATAGCACATCAGTGTTCGAGCCGTCGTCACAGAGGACCCTTTTGACGTCTATGGTTCCAATCCGGAGGGTGATTATGAGCGGGTCGTAGTGCGAGAATCGTACCTCGGACCCGTCTGCACGTTTGATTCTCGAAGCTGGGTCTCCGTAGCTTAGAGAGGCTATCTCCCTTGCCTTCCTCTTCCTTGCATTCGACCCCAGGGTAGTGGTTATGGTGTTCAGTACTCCGGTAGCCTGGGGCGGAGATTTCCTCCCCTTGTTTTTCTTGTCCGGACCCGGAGCGTCCCCTTCGACCTTCCCCTTCCCTCGAGATGTTCCTCCATCAGAGGGCATCTTCAAGTACTCCCTCAGGGAACCCTTCTTGATAAGGTGCTCAATGTACCTCTTCAACTGGTAACATTGCTCGGTATCATGTCCGGTATCCCTATGGAACTGGCAGTACTTGGAAGTATTGTGCTTTGCTTCCTCCGGCATGGCCCTGGCCCAACTGATGCTTTCGCTTCCTTGCCTCTATAATGCTGCGAGTATGCTGGTCCGGGTTGAGTTGAGGGGGTGAAATTCGTGTTCCTCTCAAAGGGTTTCTTCTGCCCTGCAAAACTCCTCGGATGCTTGATGACTGTAGGCTTCGGGTTATCCCTTCTTTGCTCCCCGTTGTCCTTGTTATCCTGCCTCCCTTCCCTCTGGGACAGCAGCTCCTGCGCAATCATATGCTCCTGAGTGACAGCATACATTTCCTCGACATCAGTGAAGTTCTTTCGGGACAGTTCATAAGCCAACCGGGAATTCGGGAGGAGCGCTTTCGTGAACGCCATGATCCAGATGTTATCCGTCAGGTCTGACGCGTGTACTGCCTCCATGTTGAACCTTTCAACGAATTCCCGAATGCCTTCGTTCGGTCTTTGTTTGATGTCGAACATCTGTATGGCTCTTTTTGCAGATCTTTTGCACCCGATGAAGTGCGTGGTGAATTTGGTGGCCAGGTCTCCGAATGACGACACGGAGTCCGGGAGAAGAGAATTATACCAAGCCGATGTCGGACCCCTTAGAGCCACCTCGAAACATTTGCATAGGGCCGCTTCATTGGCCCTCTTTAACTCCAACGCCCTCTTGTACTTCCGAATGAAAGCATCAGGGTCTCCCGAACTATTGTAGATCTCCAATGGGCGAGGCAAATTGAACATCCGGGACATTTGACTGTCCCGAATTTTGCTGGTAAATGGTCCATCATCGGGAGTTGCTTCATACTTGGCTTCCGGCTTGCTCGAATTTCTCTCAACTTGCTCCAGACGGTGTAGCATTTGCCAGATAACATCGTCCCGGGGGTCACCAATTACCAATCTCTCGGGTCTTGGGGACCGCTCTCTTCGGTGCTCCCTAGGGGATCTGGACCACTGTCGGCTCTGTCGGTCTAGAGAGAGAGCTTGTTGCGACGCAGGTCGCCTGCTTCCATGATTGGGTGATCTCTAGCGTGATTGTTCATCCCGCGGTCTACGGAATCGTTCTGGCTGGTTGTGTCGATTACTCCGTTCTTCCTGGAGTACGACCCGGACTGCCTGGACAAGGTCCGGGTCCAGTTGTCGGATATCGCTCCGACGGAGGCTAGAGGTCGGCCGTAAGGAGGTGGCTCCGTGAGTTGTCTCTTAGCTGGGGAGGAACTGGGAACGGGAGTGACCCCCACACTCTGTTGAAGGAACTCGATGCTGGTGACCACCACGGTTCCCACAGACGGCGCCATTTGGTGGCGGATCTATTTGGGTAGCCGCCACGTTTCGGTTATGCTGAGGTGTCCTGACGTTAGCAGACGTCATCGAGTTAATTCGGAATTCGAGAAGGAAACTAAGGAGAAATAGAGGGTGGTCCTTTGTTTGTATTTAGCGGGTGTTCGCAGATTCCGGTGACACTGGGGAGTTTTTGTTAAACATTACCCCTTTTAGGAGTGAATAATGAATATATTTATAGTCCAAAGTCAGAGTGGCATTATTGTAATATCCCTATATAATGCGATAATGTGTCAGAAGAGCATGTGTCCTTAATACGTTCGGGAGTATAGTCTGGGAATTTCCTTGGTACGTTCGGGTCCATTATGTCCGGCGTTGTTCTTGTGTGGGTTTATGATTTTTTTAATGGGGTCCTTATTTTGGGCTATTATTTGAGCCTTTTGCTAGGCCTTTTTGGGCCTTTTGTGTAGATTGGGTCTGACGGCCATCAAGTCCCCCTAGTACTTTGGGTTATTTTGGGCCTTATTTTGGACCCGCAAAAGAAGTTTGGAAATCTTATTTTGTGTTATTTTGGGTTATTTTGCCATTGGGTCTTATTTTGGACCCCTAGTACTTTGGATTATATTGGGTCTTATTTTGTGTAGATTGGGTCTGACGGCCATCAAGTCCCCCCCTAGTATCTGATCCCACATGTTCAGAGTGTGTCTTCTTTGCGGTAGTTTGGCTCGGCAAGGATTTGAGAATCCGAACGTGGAGTCCTGGTCAAGAAGTTTGGAAGGAGAGGCATGTCAATGTGAAGGACCAGTATTGGGAAGGAGTTAGGAGTGTGACTTGGCTTGATGGGATCTTCTATTGGTGCAATTGTACACACATGGAAATCTTCAATCCTACCAATGGCGAAAGGAAGGAGATTGCTTTTCCCTCACAATTGGCTGGCAAGAACCTTTTTAGGCATAATAATAAGTTGTATAAGCTGAATGGAGAGATCCTTCTTTTTGTATATGACATTGATCCTACCAAAAGGATTGACTTGTTCTTCAAGTTGAACCCATTCGAAGGTACTTGGATAAGAGGACACTACGTGGGGAGGACAGGCCTCACTGCGGCCCAATGCGCAGTTGGCCCGTGGTACCAACTGCGGCGAGGGCCGCAGTTGAAATGTCCGCAGTTTTGGACTCACTGCGGCTTCGGCCGTGGTACGTACTGCGGCCTCACTGCGGTAAATACCGCAGTAGACCTGACAGCAGTTGTCAGCCGTTTTGGCGGCACCGCCAATTATTACTACGGCCTCACTGCGTCGTTGGCCGCAGTAATTATAATTTTTTGTGAAAAAAATAAATTCTTATAAATATTTAGTAACTATTATTTAAATCAGTAAATGAAATTATAATAATAATGTTAATTAAGAAAGTAATTATTAATTGAAATAAATATAAATTGAATGTATATTTAATATAATTAACCAATTACATCCTAAAAATATTTACAGTAATTCTAATTATAAATGTTCGGAGGATGCTGTTGTAGAAAATCGTCAAAATCCTGATCATCCAGCCTAAGGAAGTTGTTAAAAAAGTTGATTGGGCCGCTCTGCTGCTCCGATGTCCACGGCGGCTCCGGTTGATAATCAACTCGGGCGGAGTGGAGGGTGAGGTCGGGATTCGGAGAAGCCAGCCTCGGAGGATGCTCGTGACGTGGGGCGTGCGAGGGGGAAGGCCGGGATGGTCCGCGACAAAGTCTCGCACGCCGGCGAGTCGGACATGTAGCGCCCCACATGCGTGATCGCGCTTCCGACCACATGTTGCTGACGCGCGGCTTCACGGCTGCCACCGGGCGGTCATCTCGTACGCCCGGGCTTCCACCTGGGCTGCCACCAGGGCTTCAACCTCTGTCTGCGCACGAGCAGCCTGGTCCTCGAGAGTGGCGACCCTGCATCTCAGGTCGCTGATCTCATCCATGTCCCTCCGATGCTGCTCCTTCAGGTCGATCTCGCACTGAAATCAAAATTACGGTTTGAAAATGTTATACTTATAATGAAATGATGAATTGTCAATGTACTGGAAAGGTATGGAAGTGGTACTGGAATGATGAATTTTATTACGGACAACGACCCATCGCCCTCGCGTGGGCGGGCCCAAGACATCCGTGTAGATGTCCTCATCAATATCGGGGAACGGCCCGTCCTCCCCATACTTCTCGATCAAGCGCTTCTTGTACGCCTCCTAGTTAAGATGAAGAAATTGTGTTAACGAATAATAAATTGAATAATTTAAACATATAAATGATTAAAAAACTACCTAAACTTACCAAGGCCGCATTTTCCTTGCCCAGCCAGTCCTCCCCGAACTGGTCCACCCGCAGCCGCTGTCCCGCCTTCTTGCACTGCCAATTAAAATATGTTAGGTATTCAGAAGTTTCTTTATACATACGTAATTATGAATAAATATTTTAAAAAACTTACCATCTCCTCATAAATTGTCGCCTTTGACTTGTTGCCATGCGACTTGAATTGTGGTCGTTTGTCGCTCTTGGCATTTCTCTTGTTCCGCGCGGAGTTGACCTTGAACTCCGCGCTGCAGTAATACTCGAGCAGCAGCTTCCACTTCGCAGGCTCTATCCTCGGCGGAGGCATGTCCAGCCACTCCATGTAGTTGGGAGCCTCGCGATCGAGGGGACATCTCTTCTGGGCCCAATCCCGGATATTGTCCTGGGTGTTCCGGTAGAACTCCGCGAACCGGGAATGGAGCTTCTCCAGGAATTTGTTATCCGTCCATGAATACTGCTCCTGTTCCAGAAAACATCAAAACGTTGAAAGTTATAGAATTAGTTTAAAAAAAGTATATAGAAATATATAGTGCAATAACTAGTATTTGTATTACCGAGAATCTGTTGGCGTAGTCGGCCTGCTCATCCGCTGGGAGGTCGGAGTACGTAGGCGGGAACCCTTTGAACTTGCTGGCGACGATTGCCCCGATCGCCTTGGGCACGCCCGACGTCTGTTGTTTCAAACTGCATGAGAGTTGAATGTTACATGCATAAATAAAATACTAAAATTAATAAATTTATGAAAACTTAAAATTAAAAACTTACTGGCCGATGTGAGCGACCAACCTCCCATCAGGACCCCTCTCGGGCGGGGGAAGAGGAGGCGCGGGAGGTCCTGTACGTCGACGCTAGGCAGGTCGAGTATCGGACTGAGGAGGAAGGATCGGCTGCTCCACCGATTCGGTGGGCCCCGGTGTCTGAGACGACGGTCCAGGGCGGCTCGATGTGCGAGAGCCGCCACCACGCCTCCTGCGAGAGAATTCAATCGTCCGTGAGCCCGAGCCACGTGAACCCGAGCCACGTGAGTCCGAGCCTGACGCATCCTGGCTACGGGATGGTGTGTCCGCCATACCTCGAACCATTCAAAAATTCACTAATTCCACTAATACACTAATTTCAACAAATTCACAAATTCACTAATGTCAACTAATTCCATTAATTCTATAATTCAATAATTTCAACTAATTCAATAATTTCACTAATCTCAATTAATTTGTCTAATTAAATTAATTTCACTAATTTCAACTACTTCAATAATTAACTAACTCCACTAATTAACTAATTCAACTAATTTCACTAATTGCAAATAATTTTCTAAATTAATTAATTTCACTAATTTCATTAATTTAACTAATTTCAACTAATTTAATTAAATTCACTAATTTCACTAATTCATTAATTTCAACTAATCCACAAAATTCACTAATTCACTAATTTAACTAATTTACTAATTTCACTAATTTAACTAATTCCAACTAATTTCACATATTCATTAATTTCACAAAATTCACAAATAATTCCACAAAATTCCAACTAATCTCAAATAATCTCAACTAAATTCACAAAGTTCACAAATAATTCCACAAATCGACAAAATTCACAAATTTACATAATCCACAAAACTCCAACTAATCTCAACTAATTCCAACTGATTTAAACTAATTTCCACTCAAAAACTCAAAAACACAAATCAATGAAACAAACTCAAAAACTCAAAAACTAACCGTGGAAATCGAAAATAAAACTCACCTGGAGCAAGGGGAGGCTGCGGCGGCTGTGACGGCTGCGGCGGTGACGAGTCCGACCGGTTGCGACGGCTACGGCGGCGAGGACGGCGAGGATGGACGGCGGTTTGGGAGGAGAGGGAGAAGAAACCGAGCCTGAAAATGAGATGAAGAAGACGATTCAGATTTTTAATCGACGCATCTGCTGCCATATCTGCGGCAATCGCCTAATGAGAAAAATGGGCTTGGGACTCACTACAGCCTAACTGCGCAAGAGGCCGCAGTGAGGCCCAGCCCAGTGGACTCACTGCGGCTGGGCCGTGGTGAGGCCGCAGTGAAGCCCATAAACTGCCAAATTCAAACTTTTCGTTTCCCCCCGAATTTATTATGCATTTGGATATTGTGGGGCCCACGCAAATTCGGCAGAAACTTACAATTTAGCCCAAACATCTTTGGAAGTTGCAAATTCGCCCGAACGTCCTTGAAATCCAGAATTTAGCACTACCATTGTTTAGAATTATGAATTTAGTACAAATATCCTCTGAGATTACAAATTCAAATAGGAGATATTCTACTACAAATCCACAGGAACGTCATCGTCATCGTCATACGCCTGGTAATTTTCCACATCGTTATCCACTTCAACTATATCGGTATAGGCACGGTGATCTAGTAATGACATACTTGCATCAGGGGCGGTCGTATGGTTTCACCAAGTGTTGTCGATTCCTGTAAAGGATGTTCCGTACCAATCTCGTCTGGGCCTGCATCGATTACAGTGGCACTTGCATTATCAACACTTTCGTCCCTAAATCGGCAGGGTTTCATTTTGAAAACTGTCCACCAGTTTCTCAGGTCACGACGCTTTGAAGGATATTCGACGTATACCACTTGTTGGGCCTGGCTTGCAAGAATGAATGGATCATCAGGATATAGTCGGGATGTGTAGTCGACATCGATGATCCCTGAAATTTTATCGGTGCGGATGCCTTTAGTGGTCGAAAACCACGTACCCTTGAAGACTGTAAGACTATTGTTCCTGTACTGAAGAACAAGAATTTCATCAATCCAGCTATAGAAATCCAAATAGTCCTGCGCATTTGTGTCCCCCAGAACGCAAACGCCCCAATTCGCGGTCCTTTTAGTTTCACCATGTTGTTTTGTGTGAAACCTGTACCCATTAACATAGACACCTGGAAACAATTTAGCCCTCATTCTAGGACCGCACGCCAGGTCATATAGTGCTTCTGGGAGGGCTGCCTGATTTGCGTAGGCCTATACAGCATTACCAATCAACATATAAATTTCGTACCGATTAAGATCACAACAAATAAATGAGTAAATAAATAAACACAAACTAACCTCATTATTGAACCAACGTGCAAACTCTGCCAGCCGTAAGTTGTCCACAACATCATCGTTCATTTCTGGGAACCGATTGCGGGACAGCTCGTTAAATCGATTCACGAATTGCTCCACCTCCCGACAATTATGAAGAATGTATGTTTGGACATGATTTACTTCTTCAGCAGACAAATCTCGAGCTCGAGCCTTCCCAAACGTTCTTGTAGGATGACTGAAAATCAGTAGTCCCGGATCGTTAACAACTGTCGAAAGACTAATTTCGTTCCGTATGTGAGGGTTCACCCGTGTTCCTTGATTATCTTCCATGTAATGCTCACAAAAAAAAAGCTATCTCCTGTATCAGGAACTTTTCAATGATCGAGCCCTCCAGAAATTGTTTGTTCACACATTTTGCTTTCAACTTCTTCATATTCCTTTCAAAAGGAAACATCTACCAATAGTCGACAGGTCCGCAAGTTCGAAGATGCCAAGGTAGATGCATAGTAAGATGTTCCATGGAGTCAAAGAATGATGGCGGGAAGATCTTTTCCAACTTGCACAATCTTACGACGATCAATTCATCAAGCTTCTCCACATCGTCTAACTGAATATCCTTAGAACACAGTAATCTAAAGAATTTGCAAAATTCTGCAATTGCCATCCAAATGCCGTCAGAGATGAAACCACGTAATGTAACGGGCAGCAGCTTCTGCATGAACACATGAAAATCATGGGTTTTCATACTGTAAAAAGTATTGTTTTCCGTATTGACACATCTGCAAATGTTAGAGGCATACCCATCGGGAAGTTTAACGATATGCTTCAACCAACTGCAAATCATCTCAATCTGATCATCGTTTAACGTGTATAACGCCTTCGGTTGAAATGGTTTCCCATTCCAGCCAATGCTCAAATGCAGTTCATCACGGATATTTAACTCCTGCAAATCGCGTCTCGACTGTGCATTATCCTTTGTTTTCCTTTCACGTTCAAAAGCGTGTAGAAGATGTTATCAAAACAGTTTTCTCAATGTGCATTACATCCAGACAGTGGCGTACTTTCAAGTCTCCGCCCAATACGGCAACTCCTTAAAATTGATTTCTTCACCCAATTGTGCTCATCACCAAACTTGTCAGCCCTCATTTTGTCCCACGGTGTTCCGAATGCTGGGAATACAATCCTATTAAGATCCCTTAAGATCTCATGACCTGACTTATACACACACGGATGTCTACGGTCAGTTTGTCCCCACGATTCGGTATTGTTACGCAGAGCATGCCGACGTGGTAAAAATCTCCTATGACAACCCCACCAACTGGTTTTCCGTCCATGCTTCAACTGAAAGCTATTAACATCACCCATGCAGTATGGGCATGCAAGTCTTCCATGCATACTCCAGCCCGATAGCATTCCGTACGCCGGAAAATCACTTATCGTCCAAAGCAAACATGCTCGCATAACAAAGTTCTGATTACGGTGCGCGTCCCAAGTTTCCACTCCCGTATTCCATAAAACTTGTAGCTCCTCAATCAGTGGACGTAGAAACACGTCAATGTTACGGCCAGGAGATCGGGGACCTAGAATTAGCAAAGGCATGAAAGTGTACGGCTCCTTCATGCATAAATCAGACGGCAGGTTGTAAACAATGATGAATACCGGCCACATCGAATATGATTGTCCTGTTTCGGACAACGGGTTAAAGCCATCAAGATTTAACCCCAATCGTACGCTTCGGTACTCTGCAAAATCCGGATACATTTCTTCGACGTGTTTCCAAGCCTCACCTTGAGATGGATGTCCAACAAGTGTCGATACATTTCCACTTGCTCTAATATGATATGTCATGAACTCTGCGGTTTTAGGCAGTGGTAAAGCCGTTGTAGCCGCTCAGTGATTGGTAAATATCGTAAAATCTTTTTCGGTTTCGATTTCTTACCCGGGTCACACACTTGATACCTATCCGCTCCACACACCCTACAATTCAATAACTTGCTGAAGCTACCGTAGAACAACATACAATTATTCTCGCAAGCGTGTTATTCTATACGGTAACCCCAACTCCTTCAACATAGCTTTCGTACTAAACATGCTTGTTGGCAACGAGTTTCCTCCGGGTAATATTTCATTGATATATCTGATCATCTCAGAGAAAAAGGCATCTGATACGTTGTGTTGACTTTTCATACTCAACAACTTCGATACAACCGATAATTTGGTGTACTTATCACCACAACCTTTATATAAAGGTTTTGATGCATCACACAACAATTGAAAAAACTGTTGCGCCCTTTCGTTTGGCACTTGGGGAGCTGAAACGTCCTCATCGTCATTACTCTGATCATTTTTAAAATTATTAGAGTGTTCATGAAACCCAAAAGCATCACGAACCATTTCTTCGTAAGCCGGCCGTTTTTGACTACCTTCGGAAGAATTATGTATTCCAGTACTTGTACTTGCGCGATTTGATGATGTCAAAGCTAGTTCGTCAAAGCGATAACCTCGATAAACACATGGATTGATCTCAGGTCGTTCACCATGACAATCCCACACATGATAATTGGGTGTAAATCCGTCTAACAAGAAATGATTGCCAATCGTAATTCGATCATAATAGTATCTATTTTTACAAATTGTACACGGGCATTTCACTAGTTCTTCTTCATTCGATTTAGCAACAAAAAAAGCGTAATCCAAGAATTCCTGAAGCCCGGTCCAAAATCTTTCACTTATATAGCGAGTCCCTTCCTCAAAGCGCCGATACATCCAATCACGTCCTTCGCTCATTTACGTTCTTTCCTATGATCATTCATTCATCAATAAAAACAATAAACATGCACAATTAATTATATATTACTATAACCAAACACAAAAGTACTTAATTAATATTGCACGTACATTCATATATAAATATTCACATATCATTTTCGCCTAATCCAGATCCAGGGTGCATGGGTCCTATCATGTTCATAAAAGTACTATTAGTGAAGAAACTTTTATCGTTGCGTATGTAAAACTGTAATTACATAAATTTCGGCAGCATTTCGCCTTAGTTCCACACTATACCATTTCTCTGGAATATTACTCCCATAACAGGTATAACGTGGAACAAGACGAAAATGCGACCAAACTTATGTAATCCGCTCGATTTACATACACAATCATAAAAGTTTAATACACCGATAGTAAACTTTTACAAACCGTCCAACTTGGACAATCCATGAAAACTCTGTACAATATATTATTTCACACCGTTATTCCAACGTATTGAAATAAAGTGTAAAAAAATATATTCTTACAAGTTTTCATAGACAGGAACTACGGCTCAGCTAATTTAATTAAATTACTTAAAAAGAAAATAAAATTACCAATACATAACTTAAATTGAATTAAAAACTCTATAAGCATAAATAAATAAATACAATATTTATTACCTCAATAATACACCTGAAATCGACAGTACCGCAACTTCCACCTGAACTTCAGAGAATTGAGAGATGAGAGATTTGTGTTGAAATGAGTCGGAAGGGAATGGGGAGGAGTATTTATAGACTACCCTACTGCGGCCTAATCCGCAGTACCGGCCGCAGTAGGGTGGGTGGTAGGTAAGGCACGTGGACCACGAGGCATGTACTGCGGCCTAATTAACTGCGGTTCTGGCCGCAGTAGAACGGACTGCCACAACCGCGCAGTTCATTCACTGCGGGAAGCAGCTCACTGCGGCCGTAACCGCAGTTACCGCCGCAGTGAGTTTGAGCTTCCCCACGTAGTGGGAGATGATTTCTTGAATGACCGCACTGCCTGTTGTTTATGAGTGACACATGTTCGTCTAGCTACTCAGTTTCAGGATATGGGAATACAAGCTCTTGTAGGGCCTTCAAAAACTATTTTATAAGGAACCACTGTAAAGATGATGAAGATATGTAAAAGAAAACTGCAGTTGAATGCCTTCTGATGGACTGTTTGGCGAAGACTAAGGATGCAATTAAGTTCTCCGATGTGGAGTGGTTGTCACCTCCCTTGAAAACTTTTGGTTAAAAAGTTCATCTGCCATGTGTGAGAAATTTAGGGTCCGTTTAGTTATGGAGAAGTTTCCAAGTTTCTCTTCTAAAATTCATTTGTAAATATTTGATCACATACCTAATCTTTAAGAGATGGAAAACCTTGTTTTCCAATTATTAGAAAACTCTAGTATTAAAATGGAAACCTTCCAAACAAAGTTTCCTAATTTAATACTGGAGTTTTCCAAAGTTTGGAAAACCTTGTTTTCCATACCGTCAAACCTAGTTATATGATCAAACATTTACAAAGAAGTTTTGGAAATGAAAATTTGGAAACATCTCTGCAACTAAACGGACCCTTAGCATTTCCATGGACAGGTAACTTTTGGTTACGAGCAACATTTTATTGTTATTCTTCAGCTGTTGGGTAGGCAGCATTTTATTGTTGTTTTTCAGCTGTTGGGTATGTCAAATAGGGCAGTGATATATTTCAGGGAACTGGTTTTTGGAAATGTTTTTATTGAATATATCAGTTGAGCGTGCTGATTTGTCACTTGGCCATGTTTTTTTTTCAATACATAGGACCATGGGATAAGGGATGGTGGAGGTGTGAACTCAAGACCTCCATCTTGTCCCTAGTAGCTTAACCACCAGGCTAAAGGTTCTGCAGGACCACTTGGCCATGTTTGTTCTTTTTGTGATCTAATTTGTCTTACGCTGAATATTACTTAGCATAAAATGTTTAAATGTAAAATTAATTAATTTTTCTTCAGTTGTTTAAAATAAAAATCAATAAACTCCTACATTTTATGTTAATGAATTCTTCAATTTTAAATTTGAATAACTTCAAATTACTAGTAAGATATAGTGGTGACTCTCCTACAAAGCACAGATTGACAGAATGAGGTGTTCTTCATTGTTTGCTTCACGTCTTGTCTGTTATCCACCCT
This sequence comes from Stellera chamaejasme, assembly GCA_024586325.1. Lineage (NCBI taxonomy): Eukaryota > Viridiplantae > Streptophyta > Magnoliopsida > Malvales > Thymelaeaceae > Stellera > Stellera chamaejasme. Next base: position 48,374,843 of record CM044981.1, on the reverse strand, counting down.
TATTAAGGGAACTTGCAGCAGTGGAGTCCATGAAATGAAACCGAAATTTGAAGCTCTAGTTGTTTCAGTCTGTCCACTATGCTTAAAGAAAGAATGTTATTTTTGGTTTATATTTTGCTCCTGGCTATTTGAATTTCCAATGAGCCATATATGCAAACATTGGTATGAACTTCAACCCCTTTTTTGTTTTTTAAATGCATCCTCAAAGAATTAAATAAAAGAAAGGTTTGGGAACTCAGCCTCCGAGTAGGAGACATGAGGGAGATGAGCTAAAACCTACAGGTGTTTTGCCTGCTAAAACCTACAGGTTAGGCAGAGATCTAGGGTTTGCAAGTAATTAACAAAAACAATTATAATAAAAATGACTTCCTTTTAGTTACCTAAACTTAGAATGTAGGATCTCAAGCAAAGCCCTCTGCTATCTTTTTGCGCAAGGATGGGGCTGAGCTGTGCTTCAACGTCACCTCTATAGTCTTGGTTGCCCAAAACTGTAATTCGAAAAGCTATTTTAATTCGTTTTGGGGGTTGAAAAGACAAAACACTTCATATAAAAATATTCTGAAATCGGTATTTTAATTCTGAATAAACTATTTTAATTACCGTTGTGCCATTTCTTATGCAAGCTTGTGAGTACTACAAATTCATAGACGACGAGTTCTACCCACTCGTTCGGAAATCCTTGTTCGTGTTACCTTCTCAGGCTCCGATCCAACATCTTTAGAGAGTGTCTTCATTCCGATGGATTGTGGTTCCAGAATTCGAGTATATATCCACACATGGAGTCCTGGTGAAGAAGTTTTTGGAAGGAGAGACATATCACTGTAAAGATTTGGCCTGAACTTTGCAGTGTGACTTTGGCTTGATGGGTTCTTCTACTGGTGCACGGTTACACACATGGAAAGCTTCAAATCCTTCCAATGGCGAAAGGAAAGTGATTGCCTTTTCTTCACAGTTATCTGGCATGGACCCTTACTGACCATTATGATAAGTTGTTTGAGTTGAATGATGAGATTCTTATGTTGGTATGGCACACATTGAGTTAGAATGGAACAGTGTTGGAAGCAATAACTTTCCATGGCTGCATATTAAAGAAAGACAGATTTCAATTAGATATGTGGTCTTTGTTCACTTGCCTTTTGAAAGGACTCCCAGGTTTACTAGTTTCAACAACAATAAGCACCTCTCCATATTCATCGCTAGTAGTTTTCGCATGCATGAGGATGATATATATGTTGGACAATGCACTTTCTAGATGGCTTTCCAAACATGAGATCTTATTTGGAAAAGGAAAAAAACAGAACATAATTTTAGTGTGTTCAGTGAGCATGTGTGAATGGTGATATAATATCTAAAACAAAATTTTCTTTCTTTGCTAGGATTTTATATGGGTTAATCAGAGTTTTATTTACCATTAGATAGAAGAATGCAAAGTACTAATGAGTGTGTTCGGCAGCCTAAGTTTGGATATCATGCTATTGACCAAACAGCTGTAAAACTAACAAGTAGTGATATCTAACTATCATACAATGAGCAAATAAGTCCCCAAAAAAATACACAAATGTATTTCTTCTCCCCTGCTCTTACCACACTCCTCAGCCCACCATCACGCACCGTCAAGCCCTCCCCTTCACTACAGATCCATCACAGACTCTCTCCCACCATTAATCCCCATCTCGTCTGGCCATGCATCCTTTAAGTGATCAGGATTAATCTCCAGCTTATCATCCGTCAGCGCCACCAACGTCACCGACCTCGAAGTCCTCTTCAAGCTCTCGCTTCACGTCGCCATTGACGAGGCCCAGAAGCTCACCTCCTACCCTTCAAATCACAAGGCCCAGCTCAATGATCCCCGAGTCAAGTTCGCTATAGCAACAGTTCTCTAGCAACAGTCTGGCAATCACCACCAAAATCTATTCATCGTCGATCTGGGCAGGTAATCGCTTCTTCAAATTTAGGGGGTCACCGGGAAGAGGAGAAGGGAGGACAGTGATAGCAGGGGACGGTTAGTGAGAAGTCGGTAGACGTTCTGGGAACATCGGGGGCGAGGAATGGAAACAAAGGTCCGGCTACTGGCGGCCAATCGTGCGGCCCAAGGTGGACCCACGAATGAGCGAGAGAGGTAGATCTGATTTTGGGGTGATGAAATTGAAAATCTGACTGTGGTAGGGGTGATTTGTGTTATTTTGTTGAAGTAAATGAGTGATTGATAATTTGACCATTGTTTGGTCAATATCAGATTTTCAATATCACGATATTGAAGAGACAAACGAATACAACCAATGAGAAATGATTATAGAGGTTCTGTGATTAGAATGACTTTAGAAATGGGTTTAGCATCTCTTGGTATCGTTTAGGAAAATTTGTCCTGCATTGGCTGAATTTTTCCCATAAGAAGTTTTGTAACTGAAAAAACCGACAAATTGAACCGATTCAGTTTTTTCTTTTTCTGGTTAATTTGGTTTGTCGATTCGGTTAAAACCGAATAAGTGGTTTTTTGGTTTCGTGTGCTTTCAGTAGACTAATAGCTTTTCTGCTACTAGCTGCTGGGGGAAACCATGGCTATTTTTACCACATCTAGTGTAAGTGGATTAGTCACTTCTAGTCCAGTTTCAACACTAACGCATTGTATCTTGTTTTTAGGAAACAGAAAATAGCATAATTCTTTTAAGTGTTTTCACTTATTTTGTTAGCAATCTTCTTTTTTTTCCTTATTTTCTTGTGACCTGAAAGTTCATCTTGGTCGATTCCTATATTTTCTTTATAAGTGCAACTACGTATCTTTGTCCGTTTAGGATATACTGAACACCCTCTAACATATGTTAAAGTGTGAACCTTATCTATTTAAATACCAAATTTGTTTAACTCCCCTTATCCCATAAGTTCAGTCGGCAACTCACCCAAGTTTCTCGCCGACCGCCAGTGGTGGACCCAAGATTTTTATAAAATGGGGTCCATTTATATCTTATAATATACTTTCACCACCTCAATATTTTTGTAACATTTTAAGTTGACACGAAGCTTAAAGTGAGCATTTTGTCTTTTGATTTCATATTTTTACCCTTTCTAGATATTGTACAAATGCCGAAATAAACTGAGAAATCAAAAACAAATGCCAAAATAAATCAATTATAAGAACGAATCATCCAAGAAAAAAATTTAGATAGTTAGAAAATTTAAGAGCAAAAACTTATTTTTAAAATAAATAGATAAATATTGACTATATTTCAATATTTTTAAGACGTCGCTTAGTGTTGTAAAACTTTTAGAACGAATAAAATACTTCTTCCGCTCGCAAAATATTGTATCATTTGTTTTGACAATTTCAGAGTATTTAATCTATAATTTTTTTTCATAAATGTATAGACATTGAAAATCAAATTTTTCATGTCTATCATAATTTGAAATCAAAAGTTTTTAAATATATTTTTTATGAATTTGTTTCTATGTTTATCTTTATTAAATTTTGAGTCAAACGCTACAATTTTTATGGAGGGAGTATAAAATATATAAAAAATTATAGGGTATCCATTGCAAATTTTATGGAATTTTATTCATAATTTATACATCATATATACATACTATAGAGAAAAAAGGGGGTCCATGGGGACCCCCTTCATTACACGTACGTCCGCCTCTGCCGACCGCTCTCCGTCGATCGAGCACACTGCCTTGTCGACAGCTATTGATCATCACCATGGAGCGCCTTTGCCATCACCGTCTCATCCCCTTCTTCGTTTCCAATGTTTCATCTTCAACACTAGATAATCCGGGATTCAACTAAGAAGACAGATCCAGCCGAAATCTATGACTATCTCCTTCTTTCCTTCGCGTCGAGCACGTATCTGCATGAAAAAACATGATGTCCTTTCCTTCGCGAAAACGCCGGATCTGCAACAAATCATGGCGGCCAGTCGGCCACCACGCATACTCCAACAAACGAATTTGATGCGCCACAACAACATTATGATGCACAACAACAAGATAAAGATGCACCTCCAAAATAGAATGATGCACCCTACCCAAAATTTTATAACATCTTCACCCCTTCAAATGTAAAATTAATATGATACCAACAGGTAGTATGATGCACCATTATAATAAGATGAGGCACTCTTATAATGTTGCGCCTCAGAGACATTATGATACACCATTACATTATAATTGTTCATCTTTATAATTATGGTGCATCATACTGTCTCTTAAGCACATCAAAATTGTTCATCTTTACTAGTAATAATGTGGAACACTTGGTTTAAATCATAATGGTGCATCATCTTTATTATAACGGTGCATCATACTGTCTCTTGGGCGCATCATATTTGTTCCTTATAATAATGTGGGAAAAGGGTTAAAATGCCGCTAAAGTATTCGAAATCTCTCAATTTGCCACCAAACTTCATTTTGAAGCTAAAATGTCATCTAACTTTTGAAACTGGGTTAAAAATGTCACTTCCATTAAAATTCGTTAAAAAATCTGTTAACTCTAAGATTTAATTACAAAAAGGAGTGGTTAAAGTTTTCAACCTTTTACAAGTTGATCCTAAATTTTGCCATTTACTCTTCCTAAACCAAGCCTTCAACCCCAACTCTTCTTTTCCCCAAATCTTCCTTTTCATTGCTAACCCTCGGTTCCACCTTCATTGCCTCACCTCCAGGAGTCCGAATCTACGCCTAATTTCATCAAAAGCTGCCCGGATTGCAAGAAATCGCCTCTGACCTGCTACTTGACCCACTACTCGATCCGGTTCAATCGGACGACTCATGTTACAGTCACCCCGAGAGGGTGGTGACTTTCGTAATCCGGGGCTCCGTTTCAGGCATGCGGATCATGTCTTCGGGTGGTCAGACAGCTCCCGAATCTTTTCTGGGTATGATCCGGGGTTGAAGAAGTTGTCTGGTGAGGACAAAGGAGCACTACTACCGGCATTCCAGTACAGGCAGGGATTGATGTACTTTAGGGACCGTTTATATGTACTTTAGGGACCGTTTATATGTGGCAGGTTGACATACAGGTTGGCTTTACTTCCGAGTATGTCTGCGGTGCATAATGTTTTCCATGTTAGCATGTTGAAGAAGTGCATTTTGGATCCGATTCAGACAATCCCGGTCGAGGAGGTTCAGCTAGAACCCGATCTGTCTTATCAGGAAGTACCGATTGCCTTTTTGGCGCGCGACACTCGGGAACTCCGCAGCAAGTTAATTCCTATGATCAAGGTTCAGTGGTCGCATCATTCTGACCGGGAAGCGACTTGGGAGACCGAGAAGGACATTATGGATCGATACCCCGAGCAGTATCAGCGGTTGAGACCCCTCTTCGAGGACCAAGAGTTCTAAGGGGGGGAGGATGTTACAGTCACCCTGAGCGGGTGGTGACTTTGGTAATCCGGGGCTCCGTTTCAGGCATGCGGGTCATGTCTTCGGGTGGTCAGACAGCTCCCGAATCCTTTCTGGGTATCATTCTCGGGAATGCTTTCATATTTGAGGTCGGACGGGTCCCCCGGACATTTCCGCGAAAAATATTTTTTCGGGAGCGGGATTTGTTTCGGGTCGGTCAGTAAGCTCGGTAGCTTTATCGGGACCTTGAAAAACGGAACTTTCAGTATATTTGGGGTCGTATGAACATTCTGCATCTTTTTACAGAGTATATTTTTGGGGGTCAGGATGTTCGTTCCCGGGCGACGCCCGGGGCTCGGGATGAAAAATCAGGGGCTCAGGATGAAAGTTTTTTGACGGCTTTGGTGTGAGACGTGCTATGGCTCGGGACGGGTAATATGGTGATAACTGAGCAAGCACACACAATGGGATTTTGGCTCAGGCAAGCACACGCACACTTCGGGAGTTACTCGGGTGAAGTTGGCGCGGGACTACGCTCCAACACAAGCATTTTCGGATTTGGCCTGTGTGTGAGTCACCATGGTGAGTAAGGGTGATGACTAAGGTGCTTGGGATAAGTGTCCTTGTGACTCACTAAAGCGGAAGTATAAAAGGAGGGATTTTTGGTAGAAAATGGCATTTATGCTCATTTTCCATTCTTTCTCTCATCATCCGCCATCTTCTTCCTCTCTTCCTACCTCTCAAGTGTTCATCTTGCAAAAGCTTAAGGATGGTGTGTTCTTGGTGTTTAGCTTGAGGTAAGCTTCTTTCCTTCATGGTTTATTAGGTTTGGAGCATGATTTGTGGGTGAAAGAGAGCATGTGAAACCAAATTTGGGGTAGTGTAGGAATCAAGGTTTGATTTATGGAAGAACACCATGGTTTGGAAAACCCTAATTGGCCGAATTCTAGGTTGAATTCTAAACTTGTTGTTTGGTTGTCTTCTTGATTCATGCTTGAGATATATTGTTCCTAGCATGATTCCAAGTCGATATGTGGGTTCAATTTGAAGGTAAACATGTTGGGTAAAAATTACCCAATTTGGTTGAATTGTTCTTAAGGGTTTGGTATGATTTTGGGTAATTAGGGTGAGGTGTGTTGGTAAGCATGCTTGAAATGTTTAATTGATGAATTAAGCATGTGTTTGGAACCTTAATTGGTTTGGATTGAAGATTGGTATAAAAAGAGGGTTGAGGCCGAAATTGAAAGAAGAATATGGTTATGATTGTGTTGTGTTTTGGGAATGTGTTAGTAGTGATTTGGTATCGGGAATGGAAGTAGGTAACAAACGATGTTCGGAACGTTGTTTTCTGGAACTGTGGACAATACCGACCTACTTGCTTGTTTGTGGTGTAAATGTTGGGAAAGTGTGATTTAAATGTTTGGGTGTGGTTATGTGTGTATAAATAACAATGTTCTAGCTCGGTTTGAGAAACCGAGCTTTCTGTGGAATTTTACGGGAAAGTGCGGGATTAGTTTCAAGGGGTCTATTTTGGTGATTTCTGACTTGTGTGTGGTTGTTCAGCTTGAATCAGCAGTGGTGGAGTAGTGCGGGACTTCAGAAGTCACACTACCATGTTTCGGGCGGAGCATCGGGAATTTCCCGGGATTTAGCTGTGGATCGGTTTTAGTGAGGTAAGGGTTCAACTTCTCTCGTTATGCATTCTGGGAGGGATTTCATGTATATCGGGGTTAGTTGAGGCGGGTTCCGGGTTGAGGACGATGGTCCGGTGATCCCGGGACCAGTCATATGGTAAGGTACAGTTTGTTCTGCTTCAAGGCCCGGAATGGTCTTAGAGACCTCCGGTTCCTTATATGTTCTGTATATCTGCACTGGGTGCTGATATTCTGCAAATACCTTACGGTATATTATGTTCTGCTATGAGGCCTGGGATGGTCTTGGAGACCACGGGTTCTCCTGGGATTGCTATATCTGCACTGGGTGCTGATATTCTGTATATACCATGCGGTATATTCTGTGACCTTACGACAGTTAAGGGGATCACGACCCCAGCTGGTACCATGCTTTTGTTTCTAACCTCTTGGAGAGGGCTGTCGTTCTGTTGATTTTTATTTTAAGGGTCATTCTGGCGGTCTGCACCGCATCCTACTGGATTCTGTCTAACCCTATCCTGCGGGACTCTGTTTATATATATATATATATATATATATATATATATATATATGCTTGTGTTCTGTGTTTTCTATGTTTTACAGGTACTGCGCACTAGTACTTTATGCGAACTGTATCTTACCTCAGCCCTTACTGGGTCCTCCCGAGGACTCACCCCTTTCTGTTTACCACGTTTCAGGTCGACCTGACAAGCAGCCAGCGGACTAGAGATCCGCGGTGCATTCTGTATTGGGAATCAGGTATCGACAGTTTCAATTTGGAACTTCTGTTAAGTTTATAGGGGTAGTCTCGGTAGAGGTTACAGTTTGTTTTCCAGACTTCTATTCTGATGCTAAGTATAGCATATGGGTTTACAGTTAACTGACTTCTCTCTCTTCTGTTTGTGTTTTAGCAGCAGCAGCAGTACTACGCGCGGGAATCTTCTGATCTCAAAGTTTTCCAGATTCCGCACCTAGGTATTTGATGAGGACATCGCCCCGAAAAACCCTCAAGTTCAAGATGGTCCGCAACCTCAAACGCGCGTGATCCCTGATCCACTCCAAGGCATTGGCGGACCCATGACCAGGTCCCGCTTGAAGCGAGTTCAAGCAAATCTCCACGCCTTCATGAGGCTCATGGCGCAGGACGACCAAGAGGAATCTCGAGCGAAGTCCTTACAGCTTCGTCAGCTCGGCCTCGCGTTGGATGAAGAATACGCGAAGCCCTTTGGAGTCTTGAGCATAAGTATCCTTGAAGAAGGGAGCAGCCAAACCTTGGCGCGCGAACGCTTGAACCCTAAGAAGACCTCAAGTAGAAACATACTCGCGAAGGCTCTTGGCGAAGGCATTCCCGCGAAGGCACTTGACGAAGACATCCCGCGAAGCCTCCATACTTAACCAGATAACCGACCAAGTCCGACAGCAGGGCGTCCTTTCTCTGCATCTACTCGGGAATGTAGGCATCCCTTTTCGAGGAAAAGACACCCGAACACTTTTTAGGCTAGCTTTTCCTTTTCACCTTTTTGAAACTTTTACTCGCACGCATGTCAAAAAGCACCGTTTGCTTTTTGCACGCACGCACTACTGTACTAAGCCAACTTACTTCTCACAGCCCTCTACTATATAAGTTAGAAACAACACCATTGTAACCTAGAACATATTATTGAATTTAAGCAATTCGGCTGAAACACTCCCGGGGAGTCATCGGCTTTTGTGTTCTCCACTCTTGCATTTCCATTTCCCTAGTGATCCAGGCAAGAGGATCCAAGCATAATATCTAGTATTGCTTGACCTTGTAGTCAAGAGGTGCTAGATCACATCTCCTTCCCCAGGCATTTTCAAGGGCATTGTCTCACCTCGTAGTGAGGAGGTTCCCTTGGCCGACTCTGTTGTCTCCTTGTTCTTCCTCCGTTTCGTTTCCGTTTTCTGGAAAACAGCCTCCAACGAGCTAGATCCGAGCTCGTGATCACTTACCCCCCCTGTGATCACATCAGTATTCTAGGGTTTTTCTTTGGCGGCTCTGTAGTTGTATGTGCATGCATGTTTAGATCAGATCATGTTGTGTATCTTGGATACATTCTGATTCTGTATTTCTGTTTGACTAGAGGGCTCGTCCATGTCAGTTGAGGGCGGGACCCAGGATGTGTTCATGTTGCTATAAATCGGATGTTTTCTGATCCGGATGTTTTATGAATTTTGAATGATATTTCCATGAACTGCATGATTGGTGATGGTTGGGTGCTCGCCTATTTCAGTGGGACGGGGCTCACCATGGATAGGATTATCTTGCCATCTTTGAGTTTTGTAGGTTGCGGGTCGTAACACGACCAATAAGTCTACGAGTGAGCAAAGTGTTCTCAGACACCAGGTCTTCGAGAACGAGACTTTGCGGATCGGGTCATGGAACCACTACACGCAGCGGATATCGGTTGGACCGTTTCCGCGGTTTCCTTGATGAAGTAATCGCAAGTGTACGGTGGTCGCAAGTAATAAATCCGGAGTACCGGGTCGAACCACAGGGACTTGTATTTTTGTGTGTTTTGTGTGTGAATTACAATAAACTACGCTAACAAATTGATTAGATGGTTGGTGAGGATTAAACTAACATGCAAGAACAATAATTAAAATTGACAAAAACAACCAGAACAATTAAACTAGAACAAGAACTTGAGTAATTAAATGATGCAATTAACTAGATTATCTCTTAGGAATTATTGCTCCACTTAGATTTTAGGTGTGAATAGCTAGAATTACATACAACTCTTACTTAAGTTCATGTAGGAGAATTTATTAGGTCTAAACCATCTCTCGATGTAAATTTAGAGATAAATTAGCAACGATGTCTCGTTTCCTAATTCATTGTTGTAGTAATCTATTCTCTTCCTAGAATCAATTATGAACCATCGTTCTATAATTAAATCTAGCCTGCATTTCTCTATGGTCTAGTACGATTAGTTTATGTCTAAATCTAATCATACCACAATAACCCTCCATCGAGGTGTTTAATCAATTAATCACAAAGAAATCCAAACACAATAATAAGTAATAATCATAGAACTAGCATAATCAATTAACCCATGTTTAAGCTTTGCTAATTCCCAAGAGATAATATCCAAATTAGCTACTTAACATGCTTAAATAATGAAATTGATGCTGTAAATAAGCTTAAGGGCTGAAGTGAAACAAGGAAACTTGTTGGGTGGCATGCAAAGGAGTTGAGCCAAAATCATCATCTTCTCCAATCTTCAGTTCGCAGCAGACGGAGCACCTTCGCTGCTCCTCCATCTACTTCGCCGGAAAGCATGTCCAACACATCGAAAAGGTTGGCTCGAGACCGGAGAGGGAAGCCCGGGCCTTGGCTGCCACGTAGGAACTCCGGCGAGCTCCGCCGAAAGCTCCGACGGGAGCTCCTCCTTGTTGCTCCAACAAACCTTTGGCTGCTCCCAAAATGATCGATGCTTGCTGCTGAAATGGAGCACCCATTTTATGTAGGGCAATTTTAAGATCAATGGCCAAGATTGATTCATTAAAGAGATCAATGGTCAAGATTGATTCTCGACGCGTGGTGATCACCAGGTGATCACCTGGCGTGATGATCACCAGTGATCACCAACTCCAAGACTGCAACTTGATGCTCCCTGTATTTTAGGTGATCACCGGGTGATCAACTCGCTTCAGCTTGAGACTCTCTGTATTTTAGGTGATCACCGGGTGATCACCTCGCTTCAGCTTGAGACTCTCTGCATTTTAGGTGATCACCAGGTGATCACCAGGCGATGGACTGAGAGCTCCTGCCTTTTAGGTGATCACCAGGTGATCACCAGAACACGAAATTTCCCTTGTTTTGATCCTCTTGTTTCTTCTTTTGTACATCTTTCCCCAAAATGACCTGAAGTGCCAAAATCAATAATTTTATGAGGAAAATAATTACATTTTCAATTTAATCCATTAAATACTTCCTCAAAATTAGAACATAAAATGGCCTTATCAAATACCCCCACACTTGAGCATTTGCTTGTCCTCAAGCAAATTCTAACTACATGCAAATCTACCAATACCCACTGAAGTTGAGTTGTAGCTCAGCACCAATTATTAATAAATATGCAAATGATCTAAGAAAAACTCATTCTCAATGCCAAAATTATTAGATCACTCCCTTAGTGTTTCACTCTGAATTTGAGCTAGGTGTGCATTTGTGTAGTGATCTTGCCAAGTGTTTTCTATCCATAAGCTTGCAAGTAAACCAAAACTCTTATACTCAACTTCCCGAAGGAAGGTCGTATGTCTTATCAGTCAGATGGTCTTTCATGAAGGTTGTAATGAGGCCTGGCTTGGTGAGAATGGAATTCGGTTGAAGGTTCTCATTGGTGGAGCTTAAATGAAACATTTAGAGCTTACAAGCATTGGAGCAACTAATATATGCAATGTGTACCAATACCCAAACTTGCTCTCTCTTTTTAACACACCACTTTCAGCAAATGAACTCCTTTAACAATAACAAGACACATCCCGACATAAACAATAAATACAAGTGCCTTTTCTTGCTTTCATATACCATTCTTTTCTTTTCTTTTTGTTATAAAGGCACAAAACATTCAAGGATGTACTCTCACCGTCCGATCTCCTTTAACATAGCACAACAATTAAATTCCCCCCAAATCCAACATTTGAACACACCACATTTTTTTTTCATACCTATGTCCAAAATAAAATGCTCAAAATGTTTCATGGACAAAGAGGTAATATAGAGAAAGGATTGGCTCAAGATATGGGTGAGCAAAGAATTCGGTCTCAGGCTCAAAGGGGTTTATCTAATGAGATTAATGTTTAGGTTGGCTATTTTGGGAAGTAGGCTCATCCTAAAATTGCCATCATCGTCCCGACTTAACATACAACAAATGTAGGTTCGCAACGGTTCCTGACAAGCAAGTTCTAGCTCGAACACTTAGCAAGATACTCTCAAGAAAGATCAAATCACTCATTTTTCATGCATTGGAAACATTTAGGCACAAAATCTCACATGGTCAAAATCTCTATTTGAAGCATTGAAAAACAAGTTCTATCACATACAAGATCAGATGCATATTAATCAACGCAGATTCCAAGCCATAACTCAACTCAAAGGAGCATCGGGTCCTAAATGCAACCTAAGTCCTAAAAGAAAGTGAAAAACAATGAAATAAAACATGAATCTACCTAATGCAAAAGAGGACATGCAAAAAAAAGAAGTTCAAAAGTTCAAATTCCCCCACACTTAGTCTCAAACACACTCAAAGGCCAAAATTATTATTTCATGCTCATGACAAAATGTAGAGAACTAAAGTACTGCCCTGATTTTGAGTGAGCTAGAGAGAAAATGACAGGAGATGGTGAGAGATGAGGAGACGCAACTCCTTTCGCGCTTGGGCTCTAGAGGAAACACACAAAACAAACCACTAGAGAAATTGTTAGTTACGAGGGGTTAGACAATGAAAAATAAATAAATTGAATATTCAACCCCCACACTTAAACCATACATTGCCCTCAATGTATCAAGTGTGCAAAATTCAAGGTTATTTACATATACCGCTATTAAAAATGCTTGTTTTTATGTCGCTAGCTCGACATCCTAAGTGAACTCAATCCGGCTCGAGAGGGAAGAAGTGTCCCAAATGAACCTTCCTTCCATGATGTAGGTTTTCAAATAAATAGTCCTTGAACCTACAAAATAATAAACGCCCTTTCTCCGTGGCAAGATTAGCAATTTTAAGCACATAGTGGTTAGTGCTTGAAATATGCAAGCACTTGGAAAGAGTGCATCTTTCAAGCAACCAACTCTTAAATCTAGAGTAAGAGTTAATCATGACATGTTCCCACAACTTATCACAACCACCAAAAGTGTATTTTTCATAACAAGGCTCATAAAGGGAGTGAGTAATAACAACACACTTACAATCCTCTAGATTCAACATCTCTTCACCAAAATCCACACTAGCATGCTTTCTAAATTTTTCAAAATTTGACTCAAAGTCATGACATGCTAGTGGCACTCCATCAAACAAATGCATTTCCTTTGAAATCATGAAATCATAAAATGGCTCTTTGAAACCAAAAATCATGGGTGAGGGAGGACAACCATATCCATCACAATAAGCATTTTTGTTCTACCACACATCAAGTTCATGTTCAAGCAAAATTTCAAAGAAGCATTGTCTTTCAAAACATTTCTCAATATTGCCTCCTTAAAAACATGTTTTTCATTCAAGTTTTCCTCAACCTTCACTTGCATTTCAACAAGCTCAAGACCAATCTCATCATTCATTTCTTCAATCACTTTTCCATCAAGCAATGAAACACAATTATGATCATGTGCAATTTCAATTTCCATATAATTTGTGAATGCATGGACATCAATGTATTTAATTTCATTTGCATCATTTTCCATGTTTTCAAGCTCAAATAATGGATTCCAACATGCATGCATCTCATCCAAGTTTGCACAATGATCATATATAGAATTAAAGCAAATGTTTTTATTTTCTTCGTGTGTGACTAAATCATGCTCAACTCATCATCATTTTCATGCATACTAGGTTCTAAGATCATGGAATTTATGGTACTAGCATGCTCATCAACCATTTCCATAGGCTCATGCCAAGGAATGTTAGGCAAATCATTGAATTGAGACTCAAAATTGTCTAGAGAATGAGAAGAGGGAATGTTACCACACTTGGAGCTTTCTCCTTGAAGTTCTAAATCTAGACCGATTTGCGCATTAAAGTTCATGAATGACACCTCTATCCAATTAGTCTCTAAGTCCATTTCATGAAGATACTCCAAATAATCCAATTCTTCAATCCGTTGACATATGACTCTTTTCTTGTTTTCATTCACCATGTCCATCAAAGCTTGAGAAAGTTGTTGCTCGATTTCCTCTCGCTCCTTCTTGATCTGCTCCGAGCTTTAAATGGTGGATTGTCTTGAAGGTTGTATTGGCCACCATAAAAATCCAGATTCTCATAGTACTCTTGTACCATATTTGGGTACTCCTCGCCGTAAGATTCACTAGTCATTCCCAACCTCCAATGTTTGCATGATTTGGCTTGTCACTTCTAGTGTCGATGGCCGCTAACTTCGATTTAAGCTCCACATTTTCCACATATGCCTTTACCATTTCAAAGAGGTGTGACATCCGAGAGGATAATTCGAGAATTGGTCTTGTTGTAATTGATCCTCTGGAATGAAAGTCCGGATGCACTCCTCTTCAATCCATGACATATCTTTGAGACTTGTCATTTCTTTATAAAAAAATTCTGGAAAAAACGAAAATTATGTAGATATGTACAATGTAAATCAAACACAAAAACACAAAAAGAACAAGTCCCGGCAACGGCGCCAAAAACTTGACAGTGACTCACCGCAAGTGTACGGTGGTCGCAAGTAATAAATCCGGGAGTACCGGGTCGAACCACAGGGACTTGTATTTTTGTGTGTTTTGTGTGTGAATTACAATAAACTACGCTAACAAATTGATTAGATGGTTGGTGAGGATTAAACTAACATGCAAGAACAATAATTAAAATTGACAAAAACAACTTAACAATTAAACTAGAACAAGAACTTGAGTAATTAAATGATGCAATTAACTAGATTATCTCTTAGGAATTATTGCTCCACTTAGATTTTAGTGTGAATAGCTAGAATTACATACAACTCTTACTTAAGTTCATGTAGGAGAATTTATTAGGTCTAAACCATCTCTCGATGTAAATTTAGAGATAAATTAGCAACGATGTCTCGTTTCCTAATTCATTGTTGTAGTAATCTATTCTCTTCCTAGAATCAATTATGAACCATCGTTCTATAATTAAATCTAGCCTGCATTTCTCTATGGTCTAGTACGATTAGTTTATGTCTAAATCTAATCATACCACAATAACCCTCCATCGAGGTGTTTAATCAATTAATCACAAAGAAATCCAAACACAATAATAAGTAATAATCATAGAACTAGCATAATCAATTAACCCATGTTTAAGCTTTGCTAATTCCCAAGAGATAATATCCAAATTAGCTACTTAACATGCTTAAATAATGAAATTGATGCTGTAAATAAGCTTAAGGGCTGAAGTGAAACAAGGAAACTTGTTGGGTGGCATGCAAAGGAGTTGAGCCAAAATCATCATCTTCTCCAATCTTCAGTTCGCAGCAGACGGAGCACCTTCGCTGCTCCTCCATCTACTTCGCCGGAAAGCATGTCCAACACATCGAAAAGGTTGGCTCGAGACCGGAGAGGGAAGCCCGGGCCTTGGCTGCCACGTAGGAACTCCGGCGAGCTCCGCCGAAAGCTCCGACGTGAGATCCTCCTTGTTGCTCCAACAAACCTTTGTCTGCTCCCAAAATGATCGATGCTTGGTGCTGAAATGGAGAACCCATTTTATGTAGGGCAATTTTAAGATCAATGGCCAAGATTGATTCATTAAAGAGATCAATGGTCAAGATTGATTCTCGACGCGTGGTGATCACCAGGTGATCACCTGGCGTGATGATCACCAGGTGATCACCAACTCCAGTACTCTGCAACTTGATGCTCCCTGTATTTTAGGTGATCACCGGGTGATCACCTCGCTTCAGCTTGAGACTCTCTGTATTTTAGGTGATCACCGGGTGATCACCTCGCTTCAGCTTGAGACTCTGCATTTTAGGTGATCACCAGGTGATCACCAGGCGATGGACTGAGAGCTCCTGCCTTTTAGGTGATCACCAGAACACGAAATTTCCCTTGTTTTGATCCTCTTGTTTCTTCTTTTGTACATCTTTCCCCAAAATGACCTGAAGTGCCAAAATCAATAATTTTATGAGGAAAATAATTACATTTTCAATTTAATCCATAAATACTTCCTCAAAATTAGAACATAAAATGGCCTCATCATATGTTCGTAATAATGTGTGCTATTTAGTTTAAATCATAATGACGCATCATCTTTATTTAAACGGAGCATAATATTGTATCGTGGACGCATCATAATTGGCTTGAACAGCAGTATTTCATTTTTCTTCAGATCTATCACATTAGTTTTATATAGTGTTGCTTCATAATTTGTTGACAGTGCATCGTAATTTGTCGAATATGCGTCATTAAGTTAGGCAAGCACATCAAATTTACTCGTGAAGATAATGTGTCGGTGCCGAAATTTCTATCACTGGAAGGAGGTAGAAGAAGGAGATCTGAGATTTCGGCAAAGAACTGGTGACGAGACTACAGCGAGGCGGCGGAGTAGCTTCAGGGGCGCCGATCATCGGCAAGAGTTGCATCATCGCAAAAGGAAGGCAGCCAAACGAGTTCTGTTTTTTACGGCAACAAACACGACGTCTCTCTCTGATTCATGTTTTTATTCTTTCCTTATCGTTAATCTTAAGGTGTACTATATAGTGCATGACACACCGTATAGCAACTCATCTTTGTCTATCAGATCTTGCATCAAATGAGAGATGATGCAGAATTGCTAAAACAGGGAGGCACCGAGTCACCAATTCTAAAGGTCCGTTTGGTTGGTGGACCTATACGAAAAATATTTTTTAATTTATTCAAATATTTAATAAATATATGCTTCAAAATAATAAATAAATAATAAATATATGCAGTAGAAGTTGGACGCTTAGGCTTAGCATCTCATTTCTCTTGATGACATATTGAAGCAGTCCAAGATTTCTTACCCGAAACTTTTACACCTTTTATCTGCTAAAACAATAAACCTAATGATGTGATGTTCTCAAAAGAATTTTAATGAAAGTTTGGACCAACATACGGTTCTTGCGAAATTTTAATCATTCATGGTTGATCTTCTTCCATGAAAACCTTATTAATGATTTTAATGATCATTTCCCCGATTCGAAAGAATCCTCCCCTTTTTAATAGGAATAACTTCATTTTGGGAAGGGAAACGACTAACCCATTTTGCTTTATCACATTGTAGAATTTTTCTAAATGTGAAAAGTACTGATTAATAGAATTGGAAAATATCAGGACATCATCAATATAGACAATTGCAAAATTCTGGATTGGTTGAGTAATGTCATTCATTATAAAGGAAGCCTTTTTAGCATTAAAAGGAATCCTCGAGAAAGATAATGAAGCCAGGAAAACCCAGTCCAAACAGGTTATCAATATTTCTGATTTTTTAAAAACTTATGGGAAGCAGCAAAAGTCTGCTACCATTCAAGATTTACAATTAGAGATTAATGATATCAAAAGGGAGATTAAAGAATTAAAAATAGAAAATCAAAATATCCAGAGAACCCTTTGGATGAAAGGGTTACATGAAGCAGAGAAACTGCAAAGGGAAGATTTTAATAAAAATGCTAATGAAGAATAATGTTCAACCAAAATTAATGATCAGGTGGATTCCTACCTGAATGTTGTTTCAAAACTTTACAATCATAAATGGTTTATTCATATAAGTTTGATTATTAATGATGAATATCACCTGAACACTACTGCTTTAGTAGATACAGGTGCAGATCAAAATTGTATTAATTCAAAACCATCTCCTCCTGATATGATGTTTGAAGAAAAGAAGAATACTCCTAATTCCTATGATGGGACCTCAATATGTGTTTGGAATCTGGATGGATTGACAGATTACCAAATCTTTTCTTTAGTCTGTGAAATGGAAATGGTAGCTAATGCCTACATGAATAATGATAATTCAAATCCAATATAATTAATATCACTCTGGAAGTGGAATTTAGGAAGGAAAAGTAATATTAATAGTATTAGCATTATTCTCATTAATAGAAGTAAGTGAAATAGTATAATACTAATAAATAGAGACGCCCGACCAACGTTTCAAGACATCCCTTGGCACCTTGCCTATTTCTCTCTCTCCCTCTCCCTCTTCCTAATACTTGTAATAATCTCCTAATCATTTTCTGATGAAGAATCTGAAAATTCCGAGATTAATGAAAATTGTTTTGAAAAATGTCACTGTAATGTGCTTTCCTCTGAGTACTATCAGATTGACTATACTCAAAAGGAGAGTCATAGGTCATTAAATTCATTAATTGTTCTTTCATTTTATTAGAAATTTCTAAAGCATTAATTTTTTCTTTCATTTTGCAGTCTCTTTCAAAATGACCCACTTGCCTGCATTTCCAACAGGTAGGAGGTCCTTTCCTTTTCTCATTAAAAGATCTTTTGGTATTTTTATTAAAATTATTCTCGATCCCGTCTTTTATATCTTGACCTTTTATGATTATAAAATTCAGGTTTATTAAAGCTGTAACTCTTTCTTTTGGACTTTTGAACTTTCATCTTTTTTGAGGAATGAGCATGGACCTTTTCATAGCCGTATTGAGAACAGAAATCTCATAATTCTGCTCTAGTTTTTTTTTATCATTTTTTATTTTACTCTGGAGTTTCATATTTGTACATAATTCCAAACCTTCCAAATTAATAAAATTTATTATTTCACCAAAAGTTAAATCATTATAAGAAATTATACCATTAAACTAACTTTCTTCCAAGCAATTATATATATATATATATATATATATATATATATATATATATATATATATATATATATTTAAAAAAAACAAACTTTACACCGCGAAGTATCGAAAAAAATATATATATATATATATATATCATCACATTGTTTTTTTAAAATATATATATATATATATTTAAGGTGTTGCACCCATATCCCATTCCAAGCTCTTCAATTCTCTTTTCCAAATAGATTTAAGGTGTTGCACCCATAAATTTTTCTCGATCTTCAAATTCTTCTAACCTTCGACCTTTGCAGTCTGTTTTAGCTCTCTTTTTTCGAAATTTTTAATCCCTTAAATGAAGAAGAGTAAACTTTTATACATCAACGGAGCCCAACGAATGGGCTTCAAAGCCCAGTCCATTTTGGGTAATGTCCACGCTGACATTGGGAAAAGTAGAAGATCAAATCTAGTGGAAAATTTAAATTTGAAAATATTTGATAAAACTAACAAATGTAAATTATAGAAATATTATTATGAAAATATTTTCCTTATTGTTTCGTTTGTTACCATTAAGGAGCAGCTAAAGAGACATGAAGCACTTTGATGACCATCAGACATGGGAAACCCTTGAATATCACTCTGCAGAGAATAGGGACTGATGAGTGGTACAAGTTGAAGTTTAGGTGCTAAAGTGTCCTAGTCAACTGAGTTGGGGTTCTGAAGTTATATTTGAGCAATTTGTGCAACAACGACACAGCACTTTGAATTTCCCTCTCGAAGCTCTATCACAGTCTTCTTTTTAATTAAATTTCAAATTATTGTCATTTTCAATCCTAACCCGTCCATGTTTTGCCCCACAAGCATCTACTACTAGACAGAATATCTCGAAATTAGTGATATATTTTATCGATCACGTAATTAGTGGTAAAATGATTGCAAATTTATAATATGGCCAAATTATCTATTACTCCCATGAATTATGTTGATTCAATCATTTTAGTACCTCGAATATAAATCGTTCTGACTCTGTCCCTGTCAAGTACTTTAGCCCTTTGACCAAATTTTGGTTAGTTGACTTTAAGCTAAAATACATCTTAGACCCCTAAAATTCTACCATCTTTTCACCTAAATCTCTACATAATAAAAAAACCATCAACACTACCTTCTTTGAAGTTTTTCCGTCATAGTGGTCGTCAGGTTTAATTTGAAAGATCAACCATTTG
Organism: Stellera chamaejasme; assembly: GCA_024586325.1. Taxonomy (NCBI): domain Eukaryota; kingdom Viridiplantae; phylum Streptophyta; class Magnoliopsida; order Malvales; family Thymelaeaceae; genus Stellera; species Stellera chamaejasme. Next base: position 48,355,162 of record CM044981.1, on the reverse strand, counting down.
TGTTGAACCAAGTACCCCTCTCTACAGCGCACAAGTGCCAGACTATTATTCGATTATTAACAGCAAAATCTCCAGAAAAGCCGCTAGCTTCACTTTGCTAGTACAATAACAAAACAAATTAAAAAAAATTCACTACCCATTTCTTGAACCTAACCACAAACCCTGCGTTTGGCAACAACTTTTTCAAAGTAGCTGTTACATTTTAAAAAAACTATCTATTAACGGTAGTCTTTTAAGTTTAGCTGTTAACTGTTTGATCTCAATCGTTAAAAAAGTATCCAAAACGTTACAGTTAATTGAAACAACTATTTCTTAAACAGGGTCTAACCCAACTTCAATTAACAGTATGAGCTGGGAACTCCAAAATCGAAGAAAAGTTACCCACTGGAATAGAATCGCACAAAGGCAAGCCAGCCCAAATAAGAAAATTACCGAAACAGACGACGATGCCAAGAAGAATTTGTAGAACAACGACCAATCCTGATACAACAAAACAATTTCGAAGTAAATTCCAAACAAGGCTGAAGGAATTGCTCTTCGAGAATAACGATGGGCCACTTCTCCCCGGTGTGAAACATGGTGGTTTTCACAAAATCTCTGATGATTTCATCGAGGGGTTTTCGTAGAGGAGAAGGATGAAATCACAAAGGTGACGGTAGAGGAGATGCATGACTGCCGGGCCTTGCAACTTGCAAGAAGGAGGCTGTTGGTGGTTAGAGATGATGAAGTGGGTATTTTTAGAAATAATGTTATTTATCCCTTAAGGTATAGACATTTGTACATTATGAATAAAAACTTAAGATTCTTACAAACAAGCCACTAAACCGTTAAAATCTTGACACCATCAATGATATGTGGAACGAGTTAATGAGTCAAAGGTTTAAAGTGCTTAGACTTGTATATATAATTCATGAGTGCAATAGGTAGTTAGGCCTTATAATATTGGTATTAAAATGGTCTCCAAACAATTTGTAGGGATAAACTTATTTGGATAAAATAGTTACTGTTCCCACAAATCTAAAAGACAATATATATACTTCGTCTCCAATTAATTTTACACATTTCATTTTGGGTTGTCCCTAAAAAATTCTACATTTTGCTTAAATAGAAACTTCTCTCATTTAAAGTTACCAAACTGTCTCTACTTTATCTTAACTTTTATATCTCGTTTTTTTATGCAACCTTTACTCAAAAGTAATTGTCAAATTACATAAAATCTTATATTCACCTTACTCTCCATGGTCATACAAAATATAGAATTAATTGAGAACGGAGGGATTATTATATATCGCACACACTATTCTATGTCAATTTTGTTGAACCACCATAAAAGACAACCTTATAAAACTCAATACATTAACACGCCCTTTCTGCTGACCAATCACACTTGAGAATATAGTTATAAACAATAAACATATTGGATAGCGTGAGACAATAAATATAATGCCCATCAACAAGTCTTAGATCGTGTTCTTTCAATAAAAAAAAAACTAACAAAATTCAAATTTTTCATCAATCACAAAAACTTTTTCTTTCACAGAATTCCTTCCAAAATTTAAATGGTTGCTACTTTTTTGCCACTTTTTTTATGGAAAGAACACAACTTTACTCCATCCGCCCCAAAAAAATACAACCATTTGTTTTGACAGTTTTACAGTATTTAATCTATGAATTTTTAATGAATATTTAGACATTGAAAATTAAATATTTCATATCTGTATCATAATTTGAAATCTAAAGTTTCTAAATATATTTTTTTTCTAAATTTTCTAAAATTATTTATCTTTGTTAAAATTTGAGTCAAACAATGAACCTTGAAACACTAAAGTCAAATGGTTGTATTTTTTACGACAGATGGAGTATCTAATTTGCTTGTAGACTTAAAGATTTCCAATATCTACTGATGCTCTTTGGAACAAACATGTCGCAATCTTGCCCTAAATGAACTTTAAACATTAATCGACATCGAACAACCCATAATCCCAATTACATGACGAGTCTAAGCTCAGCCCTGTCAAGCAACTCGTAATCCTAACTACATACACACAATCGCCTGGTCTCCTTCCTCTGATCTCTGATTGCCGATGGCGGGAGACCAGAAAGACAGTCTGACGGCAACGGGAGAAATGAGCGTGCACATCTTTAAATAGCATATGACATGAACGATAAGGAACTCCATGGCCAGTTGCAGAATGCCGGCAAGTTCCAGGCGGGCTGACGTAATAGGAGGACCGCTCTGGCACACATATAGAAACCCTTAGGCCTACAGCGGAGCGGTGCGACCGACGGAAGTGTGACAAGGCAACCACCGACTTAGGAGATCCTTTCTACTCAAAATCTGATAGCCAAAGGACGATCTCTGATGGAATGGTCCTGTGGATGACTGGAATAAGGCAGCTACTGAACCTGCGAAGGATGAGAAACAAAGAACACTCAGGTGCAGGAAGAGAAGAGAGGTGGGGTGTGTAGTAATCACCTTATTTTGGGTTGGCATCACCCACTTATAGGGTGATGCCCAGACTCTCCCACGTTGGGGTAGAGTGTTTGGTCGGATCCTCCCCCACGCTAGAGCTGCTGATCTCTGACCTCAGAGCGGCGGATTGGACACAACTGTTTCAATAGTGTTGGCTTGACAGTACTTGGGTGTGCTGAGTACAACTTTTGTGTCTTGTGTGCCGGCGCAGCTTTTGAGCATTGTGTGTCGGGCCAGCTTTTTGGTGCACTGTATTGGAGTACCAATTGGGCCTGGCCCAGAAAGCGCTTGTTGTCGCTATGATTATACGGGGTGCCCTCATGGGCCGCATACGAGGGGCTTGTCGTATTTACGAGGAGCACTCCTCGTGTTGGTGGGCCTGGCCCATATGGCGTTTGCGTTTGGCGATACGACCATACGAGCTGGGCCCATATATATCAGTATGTCCTCCTCCCACAGCGGAGGATGGGTTGGGTCCCTGTGCTCCGCTTTCGATTTTAATTGGGGAAAGCCTAGGAGTTGGCCCAATGTTTTTGGGTCTGGCCCATTGGGAGTGGCTTTTCAAAATTGTGCCGTTTGTAATTATGGTGGGAGTCTTTTCATCTCCCCCTATTTATACGCCAACCCACGTGAGAAGTCAGTTTTCCTGACTTCTCGCTTCCTTTGCTTCTTTCGCTTCTGTCTCTTCTTCGCTCTGGTTTTCCACTTTCGGCGATTTTCGAAGATTTCCGAAGATTTGAAGAACTCCATCGCTTGATTCTCCGTTTTCGCCTCTACTTCTCAAATCGGTAAGCGATGCTCCTTATTTCTACTTTTCTGTTGCGACTGTGTTGCAAGCCTGATTTCGCCGCGCCGCCGCCTGGGTTCTTGGGTCTAGGGTTTAATTTTTCAATTTGTGCGTTATTTCTGTAGATGGCTCCCAAGAATCCAAGCAATCCCGGCGTGGGTCCTGATATCGGGGAGTTGTGGCCCCGAACAACACTGTCGGAGAAGAAAATGGCCGACATTTGCAGAAACCACCATGTGTATACACGGGTGGCTTGTGGGCTTTCTCCGTCAGATGTACTGAAGAAGACGGGAATGGAACTGAGCAACGAGGCCCTAAGGGAGTAGACAATGGTGGTGTACGAAGCCCAGTTGAAAGCTGGACTAAAGCTCCCACTATGCTCCCTGTTGCTGCAGTTATGCGAGGGCTGGGGGGTTTGCCCTGGGCAATTGGCCCCAAACGTCTTCACCACTGTAAACGCCTTCATAGTGGCCTGCTTCTTGGCGAAGACCGTGGCGCTGCCCGAGGTATTCTTGCAGTTTTACACGCTGAAGAGGCCTGTCGGGCACCCCTTCTATCAGTTAACCCCCGAGGAGGTGAAGGTGGGCAATAAGATGGTGAAGATCGGTGTGTTTGCCGATACCACCAGCTCGTGGGGGAGCTGGAAGAGTTCCTTCTTCTTTATCTTGAAGGAGGACAGTTGGGGGTTCCCCGCGTACTTCGTCAAGGAGAAGGACGCGAGGGTGTCTGTGAAGCCCGCTGTATGGGCTGGGAGTGAAGGGAAGAAGGCCCTCGATGCCCTGTGCGAGTGGATCTGCGCAGTGGTGAGGATCGAGGATTGCGATGGTGCATTTCCCTTCACTCTTTCTAGCATGGACGAGGTGGTGCTGCGGAGGGTAGAAATTAGCAGGGCCTACCGGCTTGCAGGCCACGTGGATACCCTGGAGAACTGGGTCGAGGGCCTCGACGGGGACCTCATTGAGCGCTTCGAAGGCTCTTTCAGGAACCCTCGACGTCTGTTGCACTTCACCTTACTTTTGTCTTTCTGCGTTTGTTTATTGTGAGTGTTATAATCTGGTTTTGTGCTTCGTTGCAGTTCCGATGACGAAGCCTGGTGGTTTGCTTTCAAGGAAGAAGGACCTGAGGGAGGCCCTCCTGAAGAAAATGGGGGATCTGGTCCCCACAGAGCCCGTTCGAGGGGTTTATGAGGGGCCCTCTGTTGACCCTCGAAGGGCGAGGAGCCTCGAGGCCAGGAGGCCTTGGTGACAAAGGCGCAACCAGTCAGCGTGGTTGCTCCCCAGATCGTAGTCGAAAGTTCTGGGGACTCCGAGGAAACTGGCCTCCGTAGGAAGCGCCCCCAAATTGAAGGTACGAAATTTTTCCTCTAGGTGTTGTTTGCAGCTTTTGGAGATCAATTTTACATGCGTATTCTTATCCTCTGTTTTTGTTTTTTACGGGGTGAGGGTTTGGATGTGTCTTCGGACAGCTGTCCTACCCCCGCGATGGATAAAGGCAAGGGGCTGGCCCTTGTGGAGAAGCTGCCGAGTCCCCCACGAGGCGTCAGGGAGCCAGAGGGGCTCCTGGTCGATGCTCGGAAGGCTGCGAGGGGTCCTCGGTCGGCTGCCAAGGGGACCTCGAGGATTCCCAAAACACTTGAGGGGCTCGACCCAAGGTACGAGCCACAAGTGTTTGAGGATTTCCGACGGGAGTCCCGGGCTGCTGAATTCGGCCGCAAAGGCCTGGACCCGAGGGAGGCTTGGGACCCCGTCATGGGGCTCACCCGCAACGAATCAGTGTTCCTTGACGGGAACGAGGTTCGGTTGCGGGTAGCTAAGGGCCTCCTCCTTCCTCGAGATCGCCATTACCTGAGGTACACCTCGGGGGGCCCCATGGAAATGGCCAAAGACTTGTGTCAAAGCGCCGTTCGTGTAAGTATCCCCTTTTTGATGATTTTATCTGAATTGGTGAACTCTGTTTATTGTGCTGACGTGTTCCCTGCCTTTGGTTTGCAGGAGGCCGGGGTTCCTTACGGCCTCATGCAGAAGGTCGGGGACCTTGAGGCGAAGGTGAAGACCCTTGAGGCGAAGGCCAAAGCCTCCGAAGAGATTGCCAGCCTGAAAAAGGCTTTGGCCGAGAAGGAGTCCGAGGTGTCTTCCTTGAAGAAGACCTCGGAGAAGAAGGATGTTGCCCATTCCGCGGCGGTGAATGCCTTGGAGCAAAGGTTGAAGCTCGCCAGTGCGGATGAGAGGAAATTCGAAGCCCTCTTCCTCTCTGAGTTACACGTGAACAACGCACATAAACTCGAGATCGAGCAGATGTACTGCGCAATCAAAGTTGATCAAGGCCGCATCCGCGAGTTGGAGGGGAGGGTGGAGGAAAAGGACAGGCTTATCGAGGAGCTGTCATCGAGGGCGGCCAAGGCCGAGGAGGAGGCCTCGAGGGTGGTGGCCAATTTTGGCACATGTGCTACGACCCTCGGGGAAGTGGCGGGCTCAAGCGCGGCTGACCTGATCGCCTTTGCACAACTTGAAGACCAAGTTGGTCTCAAGTTGTACGAAGGCGAAAGTACTCAGCCGCCCAATTTTTCAAGGCCAATTGCCGAGAGGGTCGCTCGAGTGGGCAAGGTCTTCGAGCTGCTGACCGACGATGTCGTCGATGCGAAGGCCAACGAGGCCGTCCGCTTTGCTGAAGGATTCTTACGTTGCCGCCACCAAGTGGAGGCCATGTTTGAGTCGCTGCAGCTGGAGCCCCTTGACGCGACGAAGTTGGAGTAGCCCTCCGAGGAGATTTTGTTCGCTTGGGGTAGGTCTGGGAGAAAGCTAGGGGCAGAATTTCCCTATGAAATTCTGCCAAGGCATGTAGAGGACCCTGATGTACCCCAAGACGATGATGCCCCAAAGTAGTTCTTTTGGGGTTAACTTTGTAATTAACTTTTTCTTTCATTCTATATGATAATGAGTATTGTTTGTAGAATTTATTGCCTTTTATTCGACATATCAACATTGCTTGCATAACGCGAAGATTTTGAATTTCTTTAAGGCGAAATGTACAACTTAGACGTAATAAGGTCTCAAGTCATCAACGTGATAGTCGTTTTTGAGCATTTTACCTTGGTGGTCATTTAGTTTGTAAACGCAGACTCTTTCTTTATTGTGTACGATGTACGGTCCTGTCCATCTGGAACGGAGGGCTCCATGCCCAGGGTTACGGCCCGACAACTCTGCCTTTAGCAAGACCATACCCCCCACGTAGATCTGTTTTGCTCGAACCTTAGCGTTGTGGTCGAGGTTTGCCCTCTGTCGTAAGGCCATGAGCCTAAGTCTGGCACCTTCGCGGAGTTCCTCCACGAGGTCTAGACGTGCCCGTAGTCCGCTCTCGTTATGAGGAGCGTCGTAATACAGTGTCCTGATTGTTGGTACAGAGACTTCGATTGGGAGCAACGCTTCAACGCCGTAGACCAGGGAGAAAGGTGTTTCCCCTGTTGGTCCTCGTGTAGTTGTTCTGTAGTCCCAAAGGACGCTGGGTAATTCTTCTACCCATTTCCCTTTCGCATCATCGAGGCGCTTTTTCAGGCCTTCTTTGATTGTGCGATTTGTGACCTCCACCTAGCCATTTAATTGTGGGTGTGCTACAGGGGCGTAGAGCATTTGTATATTCATCTTATTGGCCCAATCCTTAAGTTTGGTGATCGAGAATTGAGTCTCATTGTCTGTAATTATGGCCTTTGGTGCGCCGTACCATGACACAAGGTCATGCCATAGGAAGTGTATGACTTTGGAAGTGGTTATTGCCTTGAGTGGCTGGACCTCGACCCACTTGGTGAAGTAGTTGACCGCCACTATACAGAATTTAAACTGCCCCGGGGCTTTAGGCATTGGCCCTATGAGATCGAGACCCCATAACGCAAAGGGTATGGGATAGTCTCCGTGACCGCTTCGTTTGTGGGCTGTCGTTGGATGCGAGAGTTGAGCTGGCATTTGTGGCACGTATGCACCAAATCATGCGCATCCTTCCTTAATGTTGGCCAATAATAACCGAGGCGCAAGCATTTGTGCGCCAGTGCATCGGAGCTAATGTGTGCTCCACAAACACCGGAGTGAACTTCGTTTAGGATGAGCTTGGAGTCATCGGAGCTGATACACCTTTGTAAAGGAGCAGAATACCCTTTACGCCACAACGTTTCGTCTATGACGATATGGCGCGAGGACTGTGTCCTTATTTTCTTTTGGAATGCTGGCGGGCCATCGACTGTGCCAGTTTGGAGATACTGAAGGATTGGGTGCCTCCAGTCAGCTGTTGCGTTGGCATCGATTGCATGAATTGTACTCATCGAAGGCTGTGCTAAGGTTTCGAGGGTTGCGTCAATCCTTCCCTTAGACACCTTGTCAGCCTTAGTGTTTTGATCCCTCGGGATCTTGTTGATATTCAGCTGTTCAAACTGCCCTTTTAGGCTTTTGACGAGTCGTAGGTACCTCGACCGAGTGGGGTGCTTGAATTCGTTTGTCCCCGTGACCTGGCTTACCACGAGCTGTGAGTCACTATGCACGGTCAGACTTCGTAAGCCAGTTTTCAGGGCAGTTTTCAGCCCTGATACGAGGGCCTCGTATTCTGCCACGTTGTTTGTGACAGGGAATTGGAAAGCCACTCGTAAATTGGCTTCCATGCCGTGTGGGCCTGTTATATGGATGCCCCCTCCTGGGCGATCAGCACTTGACGAGCCATCCACGAACATGTCCCATTCGGGAGGTTCTAACTCCGCTGGTGGATCCCTCGAAGGACCATGTTCGAGGGGGTTGATGGATAGCTCGGCAATGAAATCTGCCAAAGCTTGTGCCTTTATTGCTCGTCGAGGCTCGAATTTGATTTCGTATTCCCCGAGCTCGATGCACCAATGGGCTAAACGACCACTATGTTCTGGTCTATTTAGGATGTCCCTGATTGGTAGATCCGTTCTGACGATGATTGTGTGGGCCTGGAAATACGCCCGCAATTTTCTGGCAGTGACGATCAAAGCGTAGATCGTTTTCTGAAGTGGGGGTAGTTCACTTTAGCCCCTCGTAGTGTGTGACTCGTGTAGTAGACGGGCGACTGTTGTGGGCCTTCCTCCTTGACGAGCACTGACGAGACAGTGTTGTTCGAAGCGGAGAGGTAGATGACGAGCTCGTCCCCCACTTGCGGGCATTTCAGAGTTGGCAAATCGGAGTGGTGTTTCTTAATTTGCTCGAAGGCTTCTTGACATTCCGACGTCCAAGTAAATGCCTTTTTCATGCGAAGCTGTTCGAAGAACGGCCTGCACTTGTCTCCGAGTTTGGAAATGAATCGCCCTAGGGCAACGATTCTTCCAGTAAGTTGTTGGATTTCTTTGATGCTCTTTGGTGGGGCCATATCCGCGATGGCTGATATTTTCTTAAGGTTGGCGTCGATTCCTCTTTCGGAGATGATGTAGCCCAGAAATTTCCCGGCTCCTACGAAGAAAGAGCACTTGGCTGGGTTGAGTCTCATGTTGTATCGTCGGATTGACTGGAAGGTTTAATCAAGATCCCGAAGGTGGTCGTCAAATGTCATGTTTTTCACAATGACATCGTCGACATACGCTTCGAGGTTGCGGCCCATTTGATGGGCAAAGACCTTGTTCATTAAGCGTTGATATGTAGCTCCAGCGTTGTTGAGCCCAAATGGCATTCGAACGTAATAATATACGTCGTCGCTCGTTGTGAATGCCGTTTTAAAGGCGTCTTCTGGGTCCATGTAGATTTGGTGGTAGCCACTCTTAGCGTCCATGAACGATAGATATTTGTACTTGCAAGTGGCATCTACGAGTTGGTCGATGATTGGTAACAGATACGGGTCCTTGGGACAATGCCTATTGACCCGTGAAGTCGACGCACATACGAAGGTCTCCGTTAGTTTTGTCAGCTAAAACTATGTTAGCAAGCCACTCGGAGTACTGAATTTCCTTTATTATTCCAGCGTCGAGGAGTTTAGAAACTTCCTCTTTTACAAACTGTTTTTTAGAGGGGGCCATACCCCTTTTCCTTTGTTTGACCGGTTTCGAATCCGGGAATACATTAAGTTTGTGTATGATGACACTGGGGTCGACGCCTGGCAGGTCCTTCAAGTCCCACGCGAAAACGTCGAGGTTGGCTTCGAGGAGGTGGATGAGGCCCATCTTCTCCTTTTGGTTAAGGTTTTTGCCAACCTTAAACTTATTACCCGGGACAACCTCGATTTCTTCTGTGACGTCATGGAGGCGTGGTTGGTCGTCCGGATTCATTGGGTCATCCACCTCCCTCGAGGTTTGCGGGTCGACTGTTGAGCTTAGAGAGGCCACGTAGTTTGTCCTTGCGGTTCGCTGGTCGATGTAGATGTGTGCATCCCCCCGAGGCGTTGCGAACGTGATTGTGAGGGAGCGGATGTCGCATCTCATGTGGAAATCGACCTGGCTTGGTCGGCCAACAATGGCGTTGTACGTTGAGGGGACCTCGAGCACCAGAAACTCCGTCATGGTGGAGTGGCAATCGAGCGTGCTGAATTGTGTGTCCCCGATTAACATAAGGGGTAAGTTGATGACCCCTATTGTTGGGACAATGTCCCTGCCGATGCCAAATGTAGGGCCGGAGCTTCTTCTTACAGGGGACATGTGTATCTCGAGCTTATCGAGCATGTCCTTGAAAATGACACTGGTGTTTGCACCAGTGTCGATGTAGACCCTGTTGATGTCGTAACCCGCAATCCGTGCTGTGATTAGCAGTGGATCGGAGTGGGGAACGACGACCTTTGTTCCGTTGGGACGGTAGATGACGTTTTCCTCGATGTGGTCAATTTGCATGATTTCTCTTGCATAACGCTTTCTAGAGGAAGCGCCCTCTGACTTCGTGAGTACGTGGATGATTCCCGCTGGTGGTGGTGGTGGCAAGTTTCGCCTTCGAGGGCTGTTTTGTCGACGACGCGTTTTGTCGCAGTCGTCGCTATCGTCGTCCCTCTTGCGGTCCTTTGGGAAGTCCTTGCAAGAGGAGTTGAAGTCAGATAGGAATTCTTTGAGCTTCCCCTGCTCGATCATCTCGGAGATGAGGTTCCTGAGTTGAAAGCACGCCTCTGTGTCGTGTCCGCGATCTTTGTGGTAGAGGCAGTACTTGTCAAATCCCTTGGTACTCTTGTGCTGGATGGGTGGAGGCCACTTGGGGACCTTATTCTGCTTCTCTAGCAGCAGCAGAATATTCGTGCGGGTATCACGAAGAGCAGGGTGATGATCGGAGGGCCTCGAACTGACGTTCGAGGGTTGATACCTCGATGAAGCAGACCCCTTGTCAAATATCTTGTTGCGGTCGTTTGTGAAGGGCCTGTTGTAGGGCTTGTTGATCTCCTCGGAGTTCATGAATCGAGTTGCTCGATCTATGAACTCACCCATCGTTGTGATGGGGTTTTCATTAATGTTGTATGTGAGCCTTGACACGCGCTGGAGGCCCTGAGTTACAGCCAGTAACTGCATGTCTGAGGAGAGCCCCTAGACTTGGACGGCCTCCGCCTAAAACCGCCGAATGTAATCGAGGAGCGGTTCCTCCCTTTGTTGCTTCACCCTTAGGAGGTGTTGGGCAGTCTTCGGGGGAGGTCGAGCTCCCATGAAATGGCGAAGGAAAGACGAGGTGAGGTCCCTGAAGCATTTAAAATGCTGGCCTCGTAGGGTTCCAAACCACGTCGATGCGGCCCCTTTTAGGGTGGAGCTGAAAGCCTTGCAGAGGATGAGGTTCATGGCGCGAGCCATCTCCATTTGAGAGATGTAACGTCGTAGGTGATCGACGAGGTCTGTGGTGGCATCGTAGCTTTCGATGACTGGCATTCGAAAGCCGGCGGGTGCCTGTACGGGGATAATGTCCTCGGTAAAAGGTTGCGTTAGGAGGACCTCGATGTCATCGAGGACCTGGTTTGGCGTCTTGACCTGCTCCTCAACTATGTTGATCCGTTGGAGAAGGTCATCGACGCAGAGGTTCCCGGTGGACTGGTTTTGATTTTGGGACTGTTCGTCCCTTTCGTTGGGAGGCTGAAGGCGTTGGGCCTGCATTTCTGCCTTGATGGTTTGCACCATGAAGGCTTTCATGTCGTTGAGCATGCTCGTCTGGAGAAGCGCCATCTGAGCGGGGTCGATGATGATTTGCTGGGGGACCGTAGAGGGTCCAGGGAGATACGTTAAGCGAGTCGCTTGTGGTTGTGGGGGCTGCTGTATTCCCGTTGCGCCACCGACATGGAGTGGTGGGGGTGCACCTGAAGAGCTGGAAGCAACATCCTCAACATGCACACTGTTGTGAGTTCTCCTTGTTTTCGCCATGAAGATGGGTAAGGAGAGAAAAAAAAGTTGATGGGAAAGGATGGCACGACTGTTTTTCTTTCCCACAGACGGCGCCAAATTGATAGCCAAAGGACGATCTCTGATGGAATGGTCCTATGGATGACCGGAATAAGGCAGCTACTGAACCTGCGAAGGATGAGAAACAAAGAACACTCAGGTGCAGGAAGAGAAGAGAGGTGGGGTGTGTAATAATCACCTTATTTTGGGTTGGCATCACCCACTTATAGGGTGATGCCCAGACTCTCCCACGTTGGGGTAGAGTGTTTGGTGGGATCCACCCCCACGCTTGAGCTGCTGATCTCTGACCTCAAAGCGGCGGATTGGACACAACTGTTTCAATGATGTTGGCCCGACAAGATTGGGTGTCTTGAGTACTGACTTTTGTGTCTTGTGTCTTTGTGTGACTTTTGAGCATTGTGTCTTTGGGCCGGCTTTTGGTGCCTTTGTATTGGAGTACCAATTGGGCCTGGTCCAGAAAGCGCTTGATGTCGCTATGATTATACGGGGTGCCCTCATGGGCCGCATACGAGGGGCTCGTCGTATTTACGAGGAGCACTCCTCGTGTTGGTGGGCCTGGCCCATATGGCGTTTGCGTTTGGCGATACGACCATACGAGCTGGGCCCATATATATCAAAATCCCAGTGAAGAAGGAAACCCAAGTTACAGTAGTGGCAGGGCGACGGTGTCCACAAGGAGAAGCAGCAGCAAACTAAGGCACAATAACAAGGCTAGTGAACCCGAAGCTTGGTGGTGACGATAGAGTAGGGAGAAGCACCAAACCTATCGACGAGACTGACTAAAATATCCCTTAGATCAGCGGCAGCGATTAGGCAGCGACTCTGACGAGGAGAAACGCTAGCGACCTATGGCCCAACGATGTGGTGGTCGAATTTAATACATAGAGGCAAGAGGTTTGGGAGGAACCCTAAAGCCATAACGACGCTTCGGGAGAGAAAACTAGGTTAGTGTGCGGGGAACTCCACTTTTAGTCCATTACCTTTACTATTTGGTCTACTCTGGTCCAGTTTTATAAAGAATTTGTATCATCTAAGTCCCCTAGCTTTGGTTTTCATCTCAATTAAGTCCTAAACCATTAAATGATAGTTATGTTTTTCGTTTTCTTTGTTAGTTTACGTAAATGTCCCTAAATCTATAGTTTAAATACATAAATTAATAGAAGTATGGTCATTAATTAAATTAAAATAAATTTACATGCATGTCCCTAAAGTTTTTTTTCCTTTCTTTCCTCTCAATCTTCTTAATCTGTTCATCCTCTTTCTTCATCATCATCTCAGCACCCTCCAAGCCGATTCCACAAGGCCCACTATTACTATCATTTCAACGGATTTGAGACAACATAACTTGCAGGAGTTGTTTCATGCCAATTAAGAAAATGAAATTCAAACATAATGAATTGAGAATTGAATCGAATAATTACATTACCTCATTGTGTTGTGTGACATAATTGATGGAGATGGTTATTGTAGTAGAACCCATAACTGCATCGATAGTACATCGACGCAATTCGAAAGAGAATTGCGATCGACCCACATATGGCTAGCTTTGACAATGGAGATCCCGTCGCCGTTATACCCATCGTCTGCCACCCACAATGGGTCGGCGAGCTCCACACAATCGTGTTCCCAGTTGGTTTACAGCCGTGAATGTGAATTCCATGGATAATTGTATTAGTCACAAATTGGATCGTAATACAAGCGTCGTTTGCGATGTGAATGTTGACTGGGCCATCGATGGTTTTGAAGCTGTTCATGATGAGTTCTTGCTTCAGCGTGAAGACCATGTCACGTTTGAACTTTGAAGATGATCCAGAAAGGTTCCTCCTTTTGGATCACGACGTGGCGGAGAGTTTTGGGCTTAGGGTTGAACGGACCGGATCTGTCGCACGGATGACTTGAACGGATCTCCAGGTCTGACGACGAACCAGTGACGGGCTCGAATTTCTTAGGGTGAGATGGATGACGGCGGGATAGGATCAAGAATTTTTGTGCATCAAGAAATTTTGCACTTGAAGAAAGCCCACTTGGATTATCTGATAGGATTGATGAATGGATTCACTGGTGGAATTGTGTCTTATAGGATATTTTTGAAATATGTTTATAAAGTCAGGGGATAAATTAAAATTCGATGAAGGGCACTTTCATCATTCACTACTTAGAGAAATCCGCTTACTACTGACATTTACTGCGGCGGAGGCCGCAGTAGGCCGCAATAAATGGGTTTACTGCGGCCTCCACCACAGTAAATCCTCAGCTTCTCTACGTACTGATTTATCATTAATTAAAAGTCAACTTAATAGTCAGACAAACAAAAGGACTTGATTGAGACAAAAACTAAAGCTAGGAGACTTATAAAATAAAAATTCTTAAAACGAGACGTGAGTAAGACAAATCACAAAGGTAAGAGACTAAAAGTGGAGTTTACTTGTTAATGTGCATGCCTTGGAAAACTAATTTATTAAATTCTAGGATCGTAGAAGAAGGATGTAGATCAGATGACAAGAACATGAAAACTTTATACTAATAAGTAGGGATGTCGATCAGGCGGGTCGGGTCGGGTCGGGTTCGGATCAGGTTATTCGAGTTTCAAGTTCTTTCAGGTTGAGTTGATTTCGGGTAAGGTTGGGTTCGGGTAAATCGGGTTTCGGGTCACTTCGGGCCATCGGGTCAGGTAGGGCTTGGGTTTGGGCCATTCGGGTTGCTTCGGGTTGAGCTGCTTTCGTGTTAGGTCATGTTCGGGTCTGAGTCAGTTCGGGTTGCTTCGTGTTCGAGTTCAGTCCGTGTTTGGGTCGGTTTATTCGAGTTCGCGTCAAGTTTGGATTGACGCACTTTTATTTTCTAGTTACTTTGAGTAAAAATCGAGTAGGCATGGCCATTTTAACTAAACGACCATTGTCGACCAGTCCAGTCATCGTGCTCAAACAAATGACTATCTCGGAGACTTGCACATAACCACGTTAGCTTTGTCTACCCCTAAATTGCAAGTTGTGGCATGACGTTCATAGCGAGTCGACGACTAGCTAGAAGCGCAAACGCTCGGCCTGTGCGATCACAGACCCGCCTGAAGCCCGCTCCCAAGCGCATCAACTTATCTTTCTTTGAAATCCAAGCTCTAGTTCCAGTTCAACATTGACAGCGAGTTGAGTCGATGACAGTTTCTGAATCTCGGTTACGTAGTATTCTGTCAATGTTGTCTATTTTTATAAAAGTATACTTTGTTGAATGTGAGTTGGATTTTAATCAAATGAAACAATATTAATCTATTTATATTCAAACCCTATCTCTTCAATCATGTTTTTGTTCGGATCATTCGGGTTCGGTCAAGTCGGGTTTGGGTTGCCATCGGGTTGAAGGTCAGGTCGGGTTGGGGTTCGGGGCAAGTCGGGCTTAGGTCGTTGAATTTCTTGGTCAGTTCGGGTTCGGGCGGGTTGTGCTTCCACCTTCACTGGAATATGTCTCTGAAGTTGTCGTGTAGATCTAGAGACAATAGCTGCTAAATGAAGCTTTGGAAGTTACCATCGCAAAGATCCGAAGACCGTCAATGAGCATATCTGAAAGTCACCAATGTGAATCGGTTGCAGATTCGTGGCTCCAGATCTGGAGTCCTCGATAAATTAACTCTTCCGACTCTGATCTGGAGTTCGATCGTCTCATATAGACAAAAACTGTTGGCTTTAAGGATTTTGATGATAACAAAGTTTTTGGGACATTTTGTAAAGTTTAGAAAAGTATGTGCATGTTTCAAACATTTAGTCTTTAAAATCATAAACTGCATGTGGGCTTCGCTTTACTCCTAATGGGCCTCTAGTTTGAATTTCGAATTCAGCCCATTAGCGCATAAACTTGTTTAAACGTTGTTGAGTTCATGTAGGACTCTTCTCCTTGTTTTCCGTCTTCAGCTTCCAGCCGATTCTGAAGGAGTTAAATCTAGCGTTTTTACCTGGATTTCGAAATGAATAGAGACATTGCAGAATCCCCAAGACGCTCCTCCATTGAGTCTTTAAATACAGACTTCAATCTTTCGAAGAACACACTACTTCTTCTCTTGACAAGCATTCAAGTTTTCGTTTCATAAGCAAAGGAAGTCAAGTCAAGCTCTCCAGCATCAATCTTCAGAAGAACTAGCTTCATCTTCATAGTAGCTTTTCTGGGTTATTTCGACAGAGAGAAAAATCGTTTTGAAAAACCGTTTTGTGTGTTTTCGATAAAACCTCAACATGTTTAGATTTTCGTAAAAATCAAAGTGTTTTTAGGTTTGTTTTGGTGAGTCTCGGGAAAACCAAACTGGGATTTGTTTTAGGTTATTAGTGAGCCTCGGGAAAACTATTTTGGGTGTGTGTTAGGTTTTTTGGTGAGCCTTGGGAAAACCATAGTTAGGTTTTTAGTTGAGCCTTGGGAAAAACTATTTGTACTTTTTCGTGGTGTAACCTTGTTAAAGTATAGTGGAAGAACTCTCAAGTTTTTAACTTGAGGAGAGGACGTAGGTCTCAGACCGAACCTTTATAAACCCTGGTGTCGTTTTTGTTCTTGCTAAAGTTCGCGTTTCTAAACGGGTTGACATCGAGTCAGTACTTACGTTTTTGTTAAAACGAAAAGTTTTTGAGGCCAACCAATTCACCCCCTCTTGGCTGCCTACTTGGGACAACAAAAACCTCCATCAACCTTGAACTCCATCTCTAAACTCCGCGATATGGCCGTTACAATCCAGATCTGCTCCAACTGATGCGATCTTGATGAAAACGAGAAGAAACGAGTTGGGCAATGGTTGTGCTAGGGTGGCATGTCCCCGATTGCTGGTCTCGTGGCTCCGATCACTTGTGTTCTATTGGCAACGTTCAGATCTAAAGGTCTGTGCTAGGTTAGGTGAAGTCCATCCTACAAACATTTTTGTACTTTTTTCGGACAGTTTGCAATGTTTATTTAGACATTTTGTGTTTTGGTTTAGACAGTTTTTATGTTTCGGTTTAGATAGTTTTAGTTTTTAATATTCATTAAATAGTTTGTATATGATACTGCTATTGATTTATTTCTTATTTAGCTTTTGCTTTGCTTCTGATTTTATTTAACTTGGGTGCTTTTGATATGATCTGCTACCAAATTATAAAAAGAACCATTATAATATGTTACAATTTGGTAAATTGAACAGTATACAACATTCATATAGATACTTTAATTAGTTTTACTAGACACTATAGATTACTATTTGTTTAGCTGTGATTTACTTTTTTATTTTTGTTGTTATTTAGTTTAATTTGGATGCTTCTACGATTATGAATTTTTTGAGCAGTTTAGAACAAAATTAATTTAGTGAATTTAATAATGTTTGAGCGTTTGAAACATATACATTATTCTACTTTTAAGTAGGCAATTTTTGATAAAGTAGTAGATAGTTTCTGATAAATTAGTACACTTTCATTGATAGCTGAAATGAGTTTATGAAGAAATAGACGGATTTTTAAAATATTTTTTTTTTCGGAATATGCAGTGGTAGTGGCAGCGGCAGCAACAGCGGTGGTGTCAATAGTCGTGGCGTCGGGGGCAGTCGCGGCAGCGTAGCAGTGGTGGTGGAGGATAGGTAGTCTATTTTTATTTTGAAGTGTATTTGTTGACATCCGATTTTTACCCGGACTACTAAAATCTAGTTCGTAATTATGATTTTTCGGTATTATTTTCGTATTTTCATTTCACGTGAAATTTTGTCATTATTTTATGTGATTTTTGTCACTTTTATCATTTATGTGAATTTCGTCATTTTCATTATTTTTCGTAGGTTGTATCATTTTCGTGTGCTTTGTCACTTTTGTTATTTTCATGAACTTTTTTTTTTATTTCGTGTGTTTTTGTTTATTTCGTAAACTTTTGTCATTTTTATTATTTCATGGGCTTTTGTTAATTTCGAACTTTTTGTCATTTTTGTTAATTTCGTTAACTTTTGTCAGTTTTATTATTTTGTGCACTTTTGTTAATTTTTAACTTTTTGTTATTTTTGTTATTTCGTGAGCTTTTGTATTCTTAAACTTTTTGTTATTTCATGTGCATTTTTATCCTTTTATTTCAGATCTTTTTTTAATTTTTAATGTTTCGAATTAATAATTAATAAAATAAAAAAAGAGAAATAAAAAAAAGAAAAGAAAAAGAAGCAAACAGTTCCCGCTTCTTCCGCCTGTTCCGCCGGATCCACCGAGCTTCCTCTTCTACTCTCATCCATCCATCCACCATCATTGAGTAAAACACCTGTCAATCAAGAATTTTGGCTATAAATTGAGCTATTTTTGCTGAAGAAACTGGGGGAGAAAAATAAAAAATCAAGGAACATTTCGATCAACCGGCCGAGCGTGTTGGCCTCCACCTTCTCCTCCACATTTGCTGCCTTTCGTCACCAACACTCAGACCTCCCAGCACCGCCACGCCACACCGGTCTCAGCCATCCATCCTATGTCGCCGGAGGTGCCCAAAACGGAGGAGAAAGCGGTCAAAATCCTTTTTGACGCCGACAGCCCGCCATCACCTAACGAGCCACTTTCGTCACCAATCTCCACCTCCAATAACTCCGCCATGTCAAGGCGAAGGCAGCCCACCATCCCACGTCGTCGTAGGTGCTATAACAGAGGAGAATGGAGCGAGAAACAGTTTGCCGACCCGAACACCGTTTACTCTCTCTCCGGCCATTTTTCCCCACCTCCACCATCGCCGCTGGTCGCCGTGCAAGGAGGAGAGTTGGCTCCTGGTTCACGCGATCCCGTGGAGAATTACAATTTCAGTCCTTTTTTGTTCCTCATATTAGTTAGGTAATCAGATTTTCATAAGTTTCAGTCAAGTCATTTAACAAGTTTCAAAACTAACAGTTTGGGCACAAGGTCTAAACCTTTTGTGTTTTAGTCAACCTCTTTTGTTGTTGTGTCAATCAAAACTATTTTAATTTTATTTTCAAGACATTTTGTGTTTTATTAGTTATGTAAATTGGAAAGAATCATTTTCTTTTATTATTTTTAGTGTTATTATTTGTCTTTTTTCTTTATATCTTAAAATCAAACAAAAATCTAAAAAACACCTATGGTACCAATTTTTGGGCGTACGAAAATTAACTATTTTTTTACGTAATTGACAAACGAGCTTAGATATCTCGTAGACTATTTTCAGATTCCCAATCGAGCTAGGAAAAATATTGATGGCAACTCCTGTAAAAAACCACGTCGCTACAGATGGCGACTCCGCTGAGGACTTGTCCGGCCACAAGATGGGTTTGTTTTTATTTATTTTCTTGATTTTAACTTTTGTTTTTATTGTGTTTCCATTATACATAGCATAATTCACTCTCTCTCTCTCTCTCTCACACACACACAACATCCATGTTGCAATCATGGCATTGAGCTTCCTACCCAAGCTCTCAAAAGGCCAATTTCTTTTTAAGCGGAATACGGTGTCGTTGTATTTGTGAGACATTATTCTCTAAGTCTTCATTGTTTCCTAGTAGAGAAGTAGTGCTAACCCCGTGGGATTAAAATTCCCCGCATGGCTTCATGAAAACCTACGACCTGAGCTAGTCCATTCCTTACATATCCCTCGTGGGTAAGGATTGGGCCATCGTTATCTAGCGATGGGGCTCAGGAACCACCCTCAGCCTTTAAGTTAACCATATCCCTGCATATAGTTCACCTGTGTCTAACACTTAGAACCGACCTTAGATTTCACTACTCTTTTTCTTTCACCCTAGGCATGCTTCTTAATTCACATACTTGTCATATGTTGTAATTTGTATGGTGTATAATTTACCTTTGGCATGAATTAAAATTTTTTTGGATCAAGTCCGAGCAATAAAAGCATTAAAATTTAGAAAATGAGGGACATTGCTAAGACTTAGCGGGACAAGGACGAGACTCCTCACACAAGACTTGACAACTTGTCGAATGGTTGAGACACCCAAGTAATCGCACCGAGTTAAATGAGACAAGTATAGTAGCTTGAGATTGGTCAGGATCTTTCATGCAATTGTCAATTCAATCATTTGATTCTTTATACTCGTACATTTTTGTATATGATTTACACTAACTGGTGTTCTTTTCCTTTTTGATCTTTTTTATGACATTAGTACGCATCATATTTCTTCCAATATTCAACGACACACCTCTGAGATTGCACATCAATCATGCATTTAAGCATTTTGTATATCTTCAGGCACATCATTGAACAATTTTCTTAACATTGGAACCTACAGAAGTGGAAACATGTTGCAAAAAGAAAATAAATTGGACATCAAGGAGCCTGAATACAATTTTATGCTGTGAAAAGTCTGACAACCCTCGATTATGACATGAAAAGATAATTTCTCGCAAGTAGTTTTTAAACTAGATCCGACAAGTAGATTTGTGCAAATTAATGAATAATTGGGAAAAACCTTGAGTTTACTCTAATCTTTGAGAGCTTGTCAAGATAACTTGAAAGTCAAAATTACCTAGATTAAGTCCGGAATCTAGGTATTGTCTTTGCTACTACGGACCTCTATTATTCTTTTCCTTGAATTAAGAAGGGGTAAATGTGCACTTTGGCATCCTTCAACAAAATACCACATCACAGTTTAAGTATTCTCTTATCTATTTCAAAACTCTTTCACCAAGCCACGTCATAAACAATGACACCGATGAGTAAAAAAGGAGGACTTGATAGTGACTATCTTGAAGACATTGCTGAATCTAGTAAGAGCGATTTCGATACAGCCCTTCAATTTATATCATGGGATTCTTATTTGAAGAAAGTTTGTCTAAATCTACTTCAGCAAGGTTCTTTCAGAGCATCAGAATGATCATTCATCTAAAAACAATTTTCCCAAAGAAAAGAGATGTCATCCACCAACAATGGGAGGCAGAGAACGGAAGAACATTTTAGATCATTTGCTACATTACGAAGGTCGAGATCAAGTAAAGTCTTCTTCAATTCATCAGTCTACATGGTTTGATATTCAAAGGTCGAGATGCCTTCAATACATCAATACCAATGACCCTAAAAAAATGAAAAAATGGGTAAAAAATACTCTACTCTGCTGTCTTTAGTTTGAAAAATCTAAAGTTATGAGTTGTGCTAGTAGCCATTTGTCTTTTCATTTTAGTCGAAAGTAACTGAGCATAGGTAGCGACAACTATTTACGCTTGCATGAAAATGACTAAAAAAACGCAAGTCAAACAAGGTCTGACCCAACAGAAAAAAGAAGAAAAAGAAGTTAAAGAATGAAAAATGAAAAAGTGAGTCATGAAATCTAAACTGAAAACCTGCAAAAGGCGGTTTAGAAGGGAGACACAATTTGAAGCTGCTATTACCAGCCCAATGAACAAGAGGGCAACAAAGAAATCCCAAGTAGTATTAACAAATTCTCAAGTTTCTCAAGAGCAAGTCCACACATCATGAGAGTTGGGGGGAAACATTTGAGGTCTTTCTTGCAGGATAATGCAGTGATTTCGTTATTGGTACTATCAAGTTCTGCAAAGAAGTCAATTTGCTCATCAGTGACATTACCAGGCCTTTTGCCTAAACTACTCTACTTTTCATAGCCCATATCATTGGATGCCATTTACCTTAAAGAACCATTCAAATGATATTCTTTCTTCACCTTAACCTCCATATAAGACGATCCTTCATACTAAAAAAACCTTTTTCCACTCTCGCACGTTCTACTTCTTCAAGTTGAAAAGGGAAAGAATAACATAGTTATAATAATATCACAAAGATCATCATATATTTTGTCAAGCTCTACAAATTGATAAGAGTTTTCATAAGGACCAACTGTACACATTAATGAGTATGGATCTTACGGCATACTTGGTTTAAAGACTCTTGTTGAGAATATGTAATTTTGTGACCACAATCGGGAGGCAAATAGATCATTCACTCATATAATTGTTCTCAGGGGCAAAGGAATCCGACCATGGAAAAAAAATTTTGATGATGAGGTAAGACCACATCAGGCAAGATGAAACACATTCATAAAGAAAGCTTAGTAAATATTTTTGCATCTAACATGCATCATTGGTTTTAATTAAAGATCTCCATCATTGCAAATCAAAACATCAAGCATTTTCATAGTCATGATCATCATGTGTCATACATAATATCATCATTCATTCTCAAAGATAGGCTTAAGGAACTCATCAACTCGGGTTTTAATATTAAGGCGTGTAGATTCTGATGAGAAGCACGACAAGATGATAGTGAATCTTGTTCACTTCAAGCTTTCACAGGTTTTCATCAAGCTTCCTACATTACCATGATACGGTAACACATTTCACTTGCTTCATCTTGTACGTATGGGGCACATTGCAAATTGCGCATAGTCAAAGACTACGACTCTCGGAAATTCGCTCATTTTGTGCGATTTCACATTTCCGAAGTTTAGTCATATTGTCAAACCTCATCATTTTCCAAATTCGCTCATTTTGTGAGATTTTACATTTTAAGGAAGTTTAGTCATTTTGTCAAAACTTCGTATCAGTCTCATTCACTCAGATTTTTCATTAAAGGTAAGGAAGATTTTTCACACCAGATCCCTCCACGTGTGTATGTACTCTGAACGCTAGGTTTTTCGCTCTGTATATGTAGACGCATGCATGTGAATATATGTTACATCACATATGTATAAATATGAGGATTGCTCATGTTCTGTTGTATTTTGGAGCCTGCGGAGCAGGGGCGTGAGCTTGTCCATTTCAGTGGAGGCAAGACACATTTTGTTATATATGTGTGCTTGCGTTCAGATGTTTCTTGTTGCTGGCATTGCAAGTTAATAATATTAGTAGTTAGAAAATTTTAATCGGGCCGGGTCTGGACCACCACACCAGGGGAACTCAGTCTACCGTTTCCCCAATCTGGTTCCCGTTTCACGTCACCTGGCGTTCTGCATCACATGAGCTTCCGCAGAGGGGGTAACACGTTTTGTGGGATGCCTCTACTTAGAAGTGTAGTCATTTCGTCACACTTCTTACTGAATCACTCAGTTTTTCACCAAAGGCATGGAAGGTGTCACCCCACGGCGGAAGCACACAGGCGATTATGATGCTTATTAACACCGTAGCCACACTTAGTTGGGGTAACATATCACACACAAAGCAAATTTGACAAGTGGGCCTTGTGGGCCCCACAGGGTGTGTGGGCCCCACAGCTTATTTTATGCTTTCTGCTCAGAATTCTTCCACGCAAATCATGTATCACGCACATATACTTACACATACACATACATGTGATTTCTGACAAAAATCCCGAAACCCGGGGCGTGGGCCCCACAGGGCGGTTTACACTTTTTCGGACGTACAAGTCCCAAAACTGATAAAAACAGCATTACACACTCAGAATCACAAACATGCACAAAATCTGCCCAGAATGCTTCCCAGCAGAAAATCAAGCACAAATCTGACTTTTTCTAATTCTACATGCATGCATGTCATCTACAATATACAGAGCCACAAAAATGTTACCGGAATACATACGGAACGTACGAGGTGGCAACGCTACCAGGTCCAGCCAAAGCCCTCGACGTTCGGATACTGATACTGCTGCTGCTACACACATACGAAAGTTTAACCGTTAGAAACCATGGTGCACAATCAAATAATCAGAAACCCAGAACTGAATGCCACACACTAAACCGCCACCGATCAGAACACACATATCAGTAGTCTCAGTTACACATGATCACACACACACAACGGATATCACAATGAAATACTGAACACAACTGATCACACAGTCATACATCGGTATGACCGATCACACTGAATCACACACACGACAGACCTTACCCCTTTATCCACACAAACTGAATCACACACAAACGTACCTGTAATTTCAAACACAAAAGCAACCACCGACTCTACTCGGCGGGCTGCGGGTCAGGTACTCCTGAAATAGATAAGATAAGGGGGTAAGTCCTCGAATGAACTTAGTAAGTGCGGTATAAGCATGGTGTAACTTGTCGCACAAGTAACCTGCAACCAAAGAGAAACGCAGATATTCAAGAATATACATGCAAACACATGCTCAATCAGTGCAAATTCAACCATATGCAATGCAAGTCAAGCAACGGATTATGATGGAGTTAGATACGATGACGGTCTTCCCGGCCTTGGCCGAGGCACACATATCACATCACACACTAGAGCATGGCCAGCTCGGGGTCGCGATCCCCACCGTCATATCACACTTACACTATTTAGGTGTAGATCACACTTACACCATTTCGGTGTAGATCACACTTACACCATTTCGGTGTAGATCACACTTACACCATTTCGGTGTAGATCACACTTACACCATTTCGGTGTAGATCCACCATTTCGGTGTAGATCACACTTACACCATTTCGGTGTAGATCACACTTACACCATTTAGGTGTAGATACACATCCCACTTGCTGCTCCCAGAACCTGCAAACCAATGCTTATACCACGGGACTAGGTTTAGCGTCACAGGGCCACCCCTCGAACTAAACCTAGCTTCAATATATATTCTGCTACGCATGCTGAATAATGCAGTACCAGAAGACACACTGAACCCTTACCTTATGTAGAAAACTGAAGGGAATTTCCTGATTAGTGGTCCCGGTACGAATTTCGGCAGAGTTTCGACTGCGTTTCTGACTACCCCCTGTTCACAAATGATCCACAGATACAGAATACACATTCAGAATTCACAAAATTGACCCACAACAAAGGCGCCAAAAATGGGGCTCGGGCAGGGAAAAACGACTTTTCACATACGGCTTTTTCAACGAAATCTGAACCATACAAAATGTATAACTCTTTGCTCTGATCAATAATATACCCTTACCTTCCCTCAAATCACGCCTGAAGTTGAATTTCTATTCAAAATTTCAGAACAATATTGGCAGCACTTCTACAAAGATTCAGCTTACTCCTGACACAAAAGACGTAATAGAAGGTGCAAGGAACGCTTAAGAACCATAAAATCAACTATAGGAGAAGTTCCATAAATATGGAACAATTTTCAGAAGCTCACGGTTTCCAACCGGAGCCACAATCACAAAAATCAATTTATAAGGAGTTAATTATTTCTCCTAAAGATCGATTTAACTAACTAACCTTCAAAATTTTGGTGAGAAATTGAAAGATCCCAAATTGTTCCTTTAAGCGTCGGCCATGGTGCGGAGAAGAAAGAAAGAAGAAGAATGCGTTTGGCTTGGCTTCCTGATACTTTTCTTTCTATTCTATTACTATATATACATACATACATACATACATACATATATATATATATATATAATATTTCTACACTTTCACACACCTCACGTTTTCCTTCATTTTCACCGCCTCACTTTCCAGCCGTTTTTCTTTTTTTCCTTTTTTTAACTTTAGCTTCCAAACTTTCAAAAGTTACAATTTAGTCCAATCCGAAAATTGCAACTTTCAAAACGTAACCCCAAACGGCACGAAATCTGAGACACATTCTCAGGACCTCATATCACGCACAAAACATGCTTCACATGACTAATTATGAATCCCGAGCCCCACAAAAATCGTTAATCCCGGTAAATACGCTTAATCGCGTAATTAGTTGGAATTCGCACTAGGTGGCAATAACAGTAACGACAATTGTACCACATCCTCGGGACTTCATAACTCACACCAATTATACTTCATATACTTAATTATAAGTCCCGAGGCACAGAAAATTCACTAATCCCAATGTTGATGCTTAATTGCGTAATTAGCGTAATCACTTACCGGGTGTCGGTAACATTCCTCCCCTCTTAAGACCCTTGGTCCTCCAAGGCCATCTTAAGTCTCTGATATTCATCTAGGTAGCGCTCCATCACATCCTGCTCAACTTCCCAGGTTGCCTCACGCTCGGAATGATGGGACCACTACACTCGAATCATCAAGGCAATCTTACTCCGAAATGCCCGCACATCTTATCCCGGAATAGTCCCAGGTGCCTCTCTGTACGACAAATCCAGCTTTAGCTGTACAACCCCAACCGCATGATTGTCCGATTTGGATCCAAGATGCATTTCTTCAATATACTCACATGAAACCTATTTTGCCTTTGTTGACATACTCGGTGGCAAAACTAGCCTGTAGGCTACCTTGCCCACTCACTCTAGAATCTTATAAGGACCCAAATCAACTCTATCGGAAGCCTCTGCCCAGCAATGCGGTGTCACACAATGTCGGCCATATAAAGCCTCATAAGGTGTCATACTGATAGTGCTCTGATAACTGTTATTATAAGAAAACCCTACCAGAGGCAAGTACTGATCCCACTCACCGAAAAAATCTAGTGCACAACTGCGTAGCACATACTTGGGAATTTAAATTACTCGCTCTGACTGCCCATCGATCTGAAGATGATATATCATATTTGTTGACACCCGATTTTTGCCCGGACTACTAAAATCTAGTTCGTAATTTTGATTTTTGGTATTATTTTCATATTTTTCATTTTTTACGTGATTTTGGTCATTATTTTATGTGATTTTTGTCGCTTTCATCATTTTTGTCATTTTCATTATTTTACGTAGTTTTTTTTATCATTTTCATGTACAATTTTTTAATTATTATTTCATGTGTCTTTTATTATTTCGTGTGTTTTTGTCATTTTCATTGATTTTTATGTGCTTTTACCATTTTATTCAGTTTAATGTAGAATTAAAATGTGTTTATTTTATTTTATTAACTAATTAAAAAAAAGAAAACGTTTTTAAAGAAAAAGAAAAAAAAAGAAGAAGAAGAGCAGATAACTTGGCAGCATGCTTGGAGGCTGCTGCAGGTGGCGCTCCACAACCTTTGTATGCAGTAGAGGAGTTGTCAAATTTGGTTGGAGATGAGTTCTTGTTGACCCTTGCACAATGGTTTAATCTCTTGGGTAAAAACTTTGAAATGTGGCTACAAATTGAGCCATTAACCGATCAACTAAAGGGAGAGGGAGATCAGCCATATAGCACCAGGAAGCAAAACAAAAAAAAGGGCGGAAGGACAAGTTCCTCTCTTTCGTTGAAGCTTGCGACCAATCTTAACCCACATCCTCTTCCTCTCATCTGAAGCTTGAACTAAGAGCATTCGTCACCATCAGCTTCGTCGTCCCGCACCTACCTCAGCCCATCCATTGAACGCGCCGGAGACGCTAAAACCGAGGAACCAAGTTCGCCGGCCCGACGCTCCGCCAGCCCTCTCGAGCCACTCTTGCACCGCACCGAAGGCTCCTCTGCCACCCACACTCACCGGAGCACCGTTCCCAACCGAAACAACCGCCGGAGACGCTGAAACGGAGAAGATATCCGCCGCAAACCAATTCGCGGTCTACCCGGATGACTCCACCGATCCAGGCCGCCGTTCGTTCTCCACCGACCACCAGCAGACTCGCCATTCGCCGCCGGACCGGTCCGCTGCAGCTCCGCCGTCGAGACCACATCTCTGCCGCGCCAAGAAGGTCCGACTGCTTCCTCCGCCGTCGGCTCGCTGTGGCTGTTCGCGAAGAAGAAGACAGACTTATTTCTTTTGGGGTAAAACTCCCTTTCAGTTCATTCCCTTTCTCCTTGTTCTACTTACACCATCAAGTTTCTTCAAGTTTCATTTCAGCCCTCCAACAAGTTTAAAACTTGACAAACAGGGCACTAGGCCTAAACCTTTTTGTGTTTTAGTTAATATTTTTGGTATTATGACAATCTAAATCATTTTAATTTTATTTTCACGATATTTTGAGTTTAATTAGCCATGTAAATCACTAACAATTATTTTCTTTTATTTTTAGTGTGATTTGTTTTCTTAAAAATCAAGCAAAAATCTAAAAAGAACCCGTGGTATCAATTTTGGGCGTACGAAAATTAACCATTTTTGTACGTAACTGACAAACGATTCCAGATCTCTCGTAGACCATTTTCAGGTTCCCAATTGACCTAGGTAAAAAGATTGTTGGCGACTCATTGTCGAAAACCACGTCGTTATAGATGGCGACTCCACTGGGGACTTGTCCGGCCACAAAAGGGGTTCATTTTTATTTATTTGCTTGATTTTATCTTTTTGTTTTTATTGTGTTTACATTGCACATATTGTAATTCACAATATCACCCATACACACACAAGTTCTAAACAACACAAGTTCTTTCTAAGCGAAATACGGTGTCGTTGTACTTGTGAGATGTTATTCTCCAAGCCTTCATTGTTTCCTAGTAGGGAAGTAGTGCTAGCCCCGTGGGATTAATATTCCCCGCATGGACTCACGAAAACCTACGACCCGGGTTAATCCATTCCTTACATGTCCCTCGTGGGTAAGGATTGGGCTATCATTATTCAATTATGGGACTCAGGAACCACCATCAGCCTTTTGTTTAGCCCTATCCATACATATAGTTCACCCGTGCCTAACACTTAGAACTGACCTTAGGTTTCCCCACCCGTTATTTTGTTTTCACCTCTAGGTATGATTCATGTCTCACATTCTAGTCATATTGTACGATCTACCTAGGATATGTTTCGTCTTTTGTTTGGATTAATTTATCAGCATCAAAAGTGAGCAGTGGAAACAACAAATCAATTCTCGGAGGAACAAGTGTGAGACTCTAGCGACATGTTAGGAAGCTCAAGATTGCACGAGATTGGCTAGCCGCACAAGTCAGCCCGACATGCAACCAAGACACCCAAGTAACTACACCGAGCTAGATGACACCAGTAGAGTGATCTGAAATCGGTCAACATTTTTTTCAAAGGGAGTTATTCCATTCATTATTTGTCAATTAAATCATTTGTTATTGATACTTGTACACTTTTAGGTATATAATTTGTACTAATTGGTGCTCTTTCTCTTTTTGTTTTAGGACATTCACATTCATCATAATTCTTTCTAATTTTGGCATTCATTCATTTTTTTTCCAAGACGCGTCACTGTACATTTTAATTCCTAAAATATACAATTTAATTCATAAACTGTACTTTTCATTCATAAACTGTACATTCTTCATTCATAAACTGTACATTCTTCATTCATAAACTGTACATTTTCATTCATAAAATGTACATTTTCATTCATAAACTTGGAACATCGACAAATAAAAACATCTTGCAAACTGAGAAGTAGACATCAAGGAATTTGAGGACAATTTTATGATGTGAAGAAAAACTGACGACCCCCATTTGTGACATGGAAAGACAATTTCTCACAAATCGTCTTTAAGCTGTGTCTAATACGTTGATCAATACAAATTGATGAATAATTGGAGAAATCTTTGAATTTTTACTCGAATCTTTCAGAGCTTGCCAAGATAAATTGAAAGCTAAAGTTACCTAGATTTAGTCCAAAATCTAGAGTACAGTCTTTGTTGCAATGGACCTCTGTTATTCTTTATCTTGAAATAAGAAGGGGTAAATGTGCACTTTGGCATCCTTCAGCAAAATACCGCACCACAGTTATGACATTCTTTTCAAGGCTTTTTCACCAACCCACAACATAAATAATGTCACCGATGAGTAAAAAGGGGGACTCGATAGTGGCTATCTCGAAGACATTGCCGAATCTGGTAAAGAGCAATTTCGGTGTGACCCTTCAACTATGAGATTCATTTTGGAGAAAATATTGCCTTACGCAATAGTTCGATGGCTAAAATTACCATCAGAGAGCTCTGTTTATGCAGTAAAAGATCGGTCATCTCAAAGATTCTTTCCAAAAGAAGAAAATTTCATTAATCAAAAAGAAGAAGTATGAGAACAAAAGAACATTTCAGATCATTGCAACGGTCGAGATCAAGTCAAGTTTCATTCATCAATCTCAAAGTCAGATCAACGGTCATGATGTCTTCATCACATCAATACCCATGACTCTCAAAAATCAAAAAAAAATAAGAGAAGAAAAAAAGAAAAGAAAAAGGGTCAATGTAAATTCTATTCCGCTGTCTTTAGCTAGAAATGGCTGAAGTTACGAATAGTGCTAGTAGCCATTTGTCTTTGCATTTTAGTCAGAAGTAATCGGGCGTAGGTAGCTACCACTATTTACGCTCGCATGAAAATGATTGAAAATCGCAGGTTAAACAAGGTCTAACCCGAAAAAAAATTGAAAAAAAGGAGTCATGGAGTCTAAACTGAAAACCTGCAAAGGCGGTTTAGAATGAAGACACGATTCACCAGCCTAATGAACAAGGGGGCAACAAAGAAGTCTCAAGAAATATCAACCAATTCTCAAGTTTCTCAAGAGTAGTTCCACGCACCATGAGAGTTGGGGGGCAACATTTGAGGTCATTCTTAACGGATAAGGAAGTCATTTCGTGGTTGGCACTATCAAGTTTTGCAAAGAAATCAGTTGGCTCATCAGTGACATTACCAGACCTTTCGCCTGAACTACTCCACTTTTCATCAGCCCATATCAATGGATGCCATTTATCTTAAAGAACCATTCGGATGATGTTCATTCTTCACTTCGATGTCCACACAAAACAATCCTTCATACTAAGAAGTCCGTCCGTTATCCATGCACATTCTACTTCTTCAAGTGGAAAAGGGAAAGAATAACAGAGTTATAATAATAACACAAAGATCATCATATATCTTGTCAAGCTCTACAAATTGATAAGAGTTTTCTTTAAGGACCAACCGTTAAACATTAATGAGTATAGATCTTACGGCAGACATGGTTTAAAGACTCTTGTTGAGAATATGCATTTTTGTGACCGAAACTGGGGGCAGCTAGATCATTCACTTATATAATTGTTCTCAAGGGCAAAAGAATCCACGAATGGAAAGCAATTTTTCGATGATAAGGTAAGATCACATCAGGCAAGATGGAAGACATTCATAAAGAAATCTTAGCAAATATTTTTGCATCTACCATGCATCATTGGTTTTAATTGAAGATCTCATCATTGAAAATCCAAACATCAAGCATTCACAAAATCATAAATCATTGGCATCATGTATCATGTATCATTCACGAAATCATACATCATTGGCATCATGTATCGTAAACAAAATCATACATCATTGGCATCATGTATCATACACAAAATCATACATCATTGGCACCATGTATCATACACAATATCATCATTCATTCTCAGAGACAGTTTTTCAAGGAACTCATCAACATAGGTTTTGATATCAAGACGAGAGGATTCTGGTGAGAAGCTCTCTAAGATGACAAAGATTCATATTCACTTTAGCTTGAAAGCTTCCGCAGGTTTCACTTAAACTTTCCACATTACCAGGATACGGTAACACATTATCTTTCACTTGCTTCATCTTGTACATACGGGGCACATTGAAATTGCGCATAGTCAAAGACTACAACTCTCGGAAATTCGCTCATTGTGTGCAATTTCACATTTTTGAAGTTTAGTCATTTTGTCAAACTTCATATCAATCTCATTCACTCAGATTTTTCATTAAAGGCGAGGAAGGTTCCTTAGCCTTAACTCATGAGAGAAGGGTTTCTCTCCCCGAATGGTAAGAAAGTTCTTCCATTCTCTTCATTCCAAGTCAGCGGAGCATCACTCAAAGAGGGCATCGGTTCTGTAACCTCCCTTCGAGCTCATTTCACTCAAAAAGGCTGGTCTCAACATAATCTCTGGTTGCCAAGCGTTCATCTCTGACCATTTTCAGCTCTTGCCCGAGCATTAACAACCCACTTGGAGTCATCTGTTTCCCTCCACACAGGCGAAACCCTCATCCAAAACACTCCCAAATTTCCGAGAACATCTTTTCTGGAGCCTAGAGATCCCTTCCCACCATTCGACAACATTTACTTGTCATCTTCACCGTGTTCCGGTGAAACCAACGCCGCATGTGTCAAGTCTCTTGCGAGGAAGAAGAAAGCTCTTCTCTTCATCTAATATTTCAAAACTTCACTCGTTTTGTGAGATGCCTCAACTTAGAAGTGTAGTCATTTCGTCACACTTCTCACTGAATCACTCGGCTTTTCACCAAAGGTATGGAAAGTTCCTTTGCCAAGCATGGAGGGAAAAGTTTCTCTCCCCATATGGTAAGAAAGTTCTTATCATTCTTCTCACTTCATGATAATCTCTTTTCACCAACAGGGAGGAAAGTTCCTCAACCTTAATCGTGAAAGAAAAGTCTTCTCTCATTGAATGGTAAGAAGGTTCTCACCATTCTTCTCAAGATATCAAAGCCTTCCATCAAAAAAAGCAAAGAAAGTTCTTTCACTTCATAAGGGAAAGAAATGTTTCTTCCCTTCACGAAAAACAAGAAAAGGTATTGTTATTCGATCACAACTATCAACAATCATTCATCAACTTTTGCCGAGCATTGGGAATATTCTCAATCTCGAATTATTGGAGCATGGAAGGTTCCTTCGCTTCACGAATAACGGGAAGGTTCTTGTTATTTGATTTCAATCAATCAATCAATCAATCATCTTACTTTTGCAAAGCATTGAGAAGGTTCTCAATCTCGAATTACTGGAGCAAGGAAGGTTCCTTCGCTTCACGAATAACGAGAAAGTTCTTGTTATTCCATCTTAACAATCAATCAATCAGTCATTCATCTCACTTTCGCTGAGCATTGGGAAAGTTCTCAATCTCGGATTACCGGAGCAAGGAAGGTTCCTTAGCTTCACGAATAACGAGAAAGTTCTTCTTATTCCATCTCAACTTTCATTCAATTAGTCATTCATCTTACTTTTGTCGAGCATTGGGAAGGTTCTCAATCTCGTATCTTTGGGGTAGGGAAGGTTCCTTAACCTCGAATAGTGGAAGGTTTTCGCTATTCAACTCAATAGGAAGGTTCTTACTGAGAGAAGCAAGGAAGGTTCCTTCACTTCACGTGTAATGAGAAGGTTCTTGTTATTCGATCCAATCACAGTAGTCGGCTACTTTCATCGAGCATTGGGAAAGCCGTCAATCTCGAAAAGAAGATTCTTTAACCTCGGAAAGTGGGAAGGTTTCCACTATTCAACTCAATAGGAAGGTTCTTATTGAGAGAAGTAAGGAAGGTTCCTTCGCTTCACGGGAAATGAGAAGGTTCTTGTTATTCAATCCAATCACGGCAGTCATCTATTTTCACCGAGCATTGTGAAGGTTCTCAATCTTGAATCTTACTTTGCATGAAGCAAGGAAGGTTCCTTCGCTTCGGAAAGGTAAGAAAAATTTCTTCCTTTCGTGAATAATGAGAAGGTTCTCGTTATTTAGTCGGACAAAATTCGGTGTCATCCTACTTTGCATGCTCCATGTTCCATGAATCACGCAAAGGGGGGCAGCTGTTGACACCCGATTTTTGCCCAGACTACTAAAATCTAGTTCGTAATTTTGATTTTTGGTATTATTTTCGT
This sequence comes from Stellera chamaejasme, assembly GCA_024586325.1. Lineage (NCBI taxonomy): Eukaryota > Viridiplantae > Streptophyta > Magnoliopsida > Malvales > Thymelaeaceae > Stellera > Stellera chamaejasme. The sequence goes on along the minus strand of CM044981.1, from coordinate 48,322,294 downwards.
ATTTTTCATTTTTTACGTGATTTTGGTCATTATTTTATGTGATTTTTGTCGCTTTCATCATTTTTGTCATTTTCATTATTTTACGTAGTTTTTTTATCATTTTCATGTACATTTTTTTAAATATTATTTCATGTGTCTTTTATTATTTCGTGTGTTTTTGCCATTTTCATTGATTTTTATGTGCTTTTACCATTTTATTCAGTTTAATGTAGAATTAAAATGTGTTTATTTTATTTTATTAACTAATTAAAAAAACGTTTTTAAAGAAAAAGAAAAAAAAAGAAGAAGAAGAGCAGATAACTTGGCAGCATGCTTGGAGGCTGCTGCAGGGGGCGCTCCACAACCTTTGTCTGCAGCAGAGGAGTTGTCAAATTTGGTTGGAGATGAGTTCTTGTTGACCCTTGCACAATGGTTTAATCTCTTGGGTAAAAACTTTGAAATGTGGCTACAAATTGAGCCATTAACCAATCAATTAAAGGGAGAGGGAGATCAGCCATATAGCACCAGGAAGCAAAACAAAAAGGAAGGGCGGAAGGACAAGTTCCTCTCGTTCGTTGAAGCTTGCGGCCAATCTTAACCCACATCCTCTTCCTCTCATCCGAAGCTTGAACTAAGAGCATTCGTCACCATCAGCTTCGTCGTCCCGCACCGACCTCAGCCCATCCATTGAACGCGCCGGAGACGCTAAAACCGTGGAACCAAGTTCGCCGGCCCGACGCTCCGCCAGCCCTCTCGAGCCACTCTTGCACCGCACCGAAGCCTCCTCTGCCACCCTCACTCACCGGAGCACCGTTCCCAACCTCTGACTGCCCATCGATCTGAAGATGATATACCATATTCAAATGGAATCGTGTATCCAGAGCTCACAGTTTTCAGAAGATGATATATCATATGGAACAATTTTCAGAAGCTCACGGTTTCCAACCGGAGCCACAATCACAAAAATCAATTTATAAGGAGTTAATTATTTCTCCTAAAGATCGATTTAACCAACTGATCTTCAAGATTTTGGTGAGAAATTGAAAGATCCCAAATTGTTCCTTTAAGCGTCGACCATGGTGCGGAGAAGAAAGAAAGAAGAAGAATGCGTTTGGCTTGGCTTCCTGATACTTTTCTTTCTATTCTATTACTATATATATATATATATACATACATACATACATATATATATATATATATATATATATATATATATATATATATATATATATAATATTTCTACACTTTCACACACCTCACGTTTTCCTTCGTTTTCACCGCCTCACTTTCCAACCGTTTTTCTTTTTTTTTTGTTTCCTTTTTTTTTTTAACTTTAGCTTCCAAACTTTCAAAAGTTGCAATTTAGTCTAACCCGAAAATTGCAACTTTCAAACCGTAACCCCAAACGACACGAAATCCGAGACACATTCTCGGGACCTCATATCACGCACAAAACATGCTTCACATGACTAATTATGAATCCCGAGCCCCACAAAAATCGCTAATCCCGGTAAATACGCTTAATCGAATAATTAGTTGGAATTCGCACTAGGTGGCAGTAACAGTAACGACAACTGTACCACATCCTCGGGACTTCATAACTCACACCAATTATACTTCATATACTTAATTATAAGTCCCGAGGCACAGAAAATTCACTAATTCCAATGTTGATGCTTAATTGCGTAATTAGCGTAATCACTTACCGGGTGTCGGTAACAGAAGGTTCCTTTGCCAAAGCTCGGAGAGAAAAGTTTCTCTCCCCATATGGTAAGAAAGCTCTTATCATTCTTCTCATCTAATGATAATTTCTTTTCACCAAAAGTGAGGAAAGTTACTCAACCTTAACCGTGAAATAAAAGTTTCTCTCAGAATGGTAAGAAGGTTCTCACCATTCATCTTAAGATATCAAGTCTTCCAACAAAGAAGTAAAGAAAATTTTTTCGCTTCATAAGGGAAAGAAAGGTTTCTTCCCTTCACAAAAAACAAGAAAGTTCTTGTTATTCGATCACAACTATCAACAATCATTCATCAACTTTTGTCGAGTATTGAGAAAGTTCTCAATCTTGAATGCTTGAGGTAAGGAAGTTCCTTAACCTCAAAAAGTTCCTTTCCTCCACAATTTCGTCAAACTCCTCTCACTTTCAAAAATTCGCTCATTTGGCGCGATTTCTATTCTCGGAAGTTTAGTAATTTCGTCAAACTTCCCATCAATCTCAATCACTCATACTTTCGCCAAAGGTAAGGAATATTCCTTAACCTTAATTCGAAGAGAAAAGTTTTTCTTCGCTAACGGTAAGAAGATTCTTACCATTCTTCTCATCTCAGGATATCAAAAAAATTTACGAAAGGCTAGGAAGGTTCTTTAACCTCGACCCATGAGAGAAGTTTTCTCTACGTGAATGGTAAGAAAGTTCTTTCATTCACCTCATTTCAAAGGCAATCAAGGTTTTCGCTAAAACACAAGGAAGGTTCCCTTGCCTCCACACATGAGAGAAAAGTTTCTCTCCCCGAATGATAAGAAGGTTCTTACCATTCTTCTAATTTCATGGCCTCAACCAAGAATCTATTACACCAAAAGGTGAGGACAATTCCTCCACCTTTACACATGAGAGAAAGGTTTCTCTCCCTATATGGTAAGAAAGTTCTTCCATTCCTCTCATTTCATGATCTCAACCAATGACAATTAAAATTTTTTCGGTAAAGGTAAGGAAGGTTCCTTTACCTTGGCTAGAAAATAAAGGTGTCTCTTCTGAAATGAAAGAGAATTCTTGCCATTCCTCTCATTTCATGATCTCAACCAATGATCCTTTTGCCAAAAGTAAGAAAAGTTCCTCAATCTTGAACGTGAAAGAAATGTCTCTCTCACTGAATGGTAAGAAGGTTCTCACCATTCACTTCATCTCGATATTTCAATCAAGTATTTCGACAAAGAGGCAGGGAAGGTTCCTTCGCTTCAGAAGGGAATGAAAGGTTTATTCCCTTCACAAACAATAAGAAGGTTCTTGTTGTTCAATTTTTAAAAATCAGTCAGTCATCTATCTTTACCGAACATTGGAAATATTCTCAATCTCGAACTATTGAAGCAATGAAGGTTCCTTCGCTTCACGAATAATGAGAAGGTTCTTGTTATTCGAATCAATCAATCAATCAATCTGTCAATTAGTCATTCATCTTTCTTTTGCAGAGCATTGGGAAGGTTTTCAATCTCGAACTATCAAAGCGAGGAAGGTTCCTTCGCTTTACGAATAATGAGAAGGTTCTTGTTATTCGATTTCAATCAATCAAGCAATCAATCAATCAGTCAATTAGTCAATCAGTCATTCATCTTACTTTTGTCGAGCATTGGGAAGGTTCTCAATCTCGAACTATCAGAGCAAGGAAGGTTCCTTCGCTTCACGAATAATGGGAAAGTTCTTGTTATTCACCGGAAAAAAATTCGGTGTCATTCTACTTTACATGCTCCATGTTCCATGAATCACGCAAAGGGGGGCAGCTGCTAACACCCGATTTTTGCCCGTACTACTAAAATCTAGTTCATAATTATGATTTTTCGGTCTTATTTTCGTATTTTCATTACACGTGATTTATGTCATTATTTTATGCGATTTTTGTCACTTTCATCATTTTATGAGAGTTACGTCATTTTCATTATTTTTTGTAGTTTGTATCATTTTCGTGTGCTTTGTCACTTTTGTTATTTTCATGAACTCTTTTTATTATTTCGTGTGCTTTTGTTAATTTCGTTAACTTTTGTCATTTTTATTATTTCGTGCGCTTTTGTTAATTTTGAACTTTTTGTCATTTTTGTTATTTCGTGAGCTTTTGTTAATTTCGTTATTCTTAAACTTTTTGTCATTTATCTCATGTGCATTTTTGTCCTTCTACTTTAGATCTTTTTGTAATTTTTAATGTTTTGAATTAATAAAAAAAATAAAAAAAGGAGAAATAAAAAAAGAAAATTAAAAAGAAGCAAACAGTTCCCGCTTCTTCCGCCTGTTCCGCTGGATCCGCCGAGCTTCCTTTTCTACTCTCATCCATCTATCAAGTTGGAACCCACACTCCATCATTGAGTAAAGCACCCGTCAATCAACAATTTTGGCTATAAATTGAGCAATTTTTGCTGAAGAAACAGGGGTGAAAATTTTAAAAAAATCGTGGAACGTTTCGAGCAACCAGCCGAGCATGTCGGCCTCCACCTTGTCCTCCACATTTGCTGCCTTTCATCACCAACACTCAGACCTCCCAGCACCGCCACATCACACCGGTCTCAGCCATCCATCCCTCGTCGCCGGAGGTGCCCAAAACGGAGGAGAAAGCGGTCAAAATCCTTTCCGACGCCGGCTGCCCGCCATCACCTAACGAGGCACTTCACCAATCTCCGCCTCCAATAACTCCACCATGTCAAGGCGAAGGCAGCCCACCATCCCACGTCGTCGTAGGCTCTATAACGTCAGAGTAGAACGGAGAGAGAAACAGTTTGCTGACTCGGACACCGTTTACTCTCTCCGGCCATTACTTCCCCACCTCCACGGTCCCAAGACACTCCCCAGCCACCGGCGAACATTCGGCTAGCAAGTCCGCCGCCGGTAAAGCTTCTCCATCGCCGCCGGCCACCGCGCAAGGAGGACAGTGGCCGCCTGGTAATAGTGTATTTAGGTTTGTCATTTTCCACCTTGGTGGTAATTAAACGGACCCTTTTATAGGTTTAGATTTCTTATGATAAAACATAAGGATCCGTTTAGTTGGGAAATTCTCCTTTTTAAATCTCATTTGTAAATATTTGGATGTATAAATAGATCAACCCAATAATTTGTTTGATATTTTGATTTACAATTTTTATATCTAGTTTAATCGAATTCTTGATGAATTTTATGTAATAAATGTATTTTATCTTACATTTTTTACCTATTATTGAATATTAATTGATTTTTTAAACTGACCTGAATTTTAATCCCTAGATCCATCACTGTTTATACAGACCGGGAACATGATGCCCCTTGTTCATGAAGTTGAATCAAGTGAAGTTGCAAGTTGAATCTAACTCCCTTTGCTAACTCTCAGTACCCAACAAACGAAGAATTTTGACAAACTAATAAGATTCCAAATGAGAAGGAAAGAATTTTGCTAACTCTCAGTAACTCCCTTTGCTAACTCTCAGTAACCTTTCAAATTGATCTTAGGGTTTAGAGTCCAAATGAGAAGGAAAGAATGACGAAGTAATATACATGCCTGAAAGCTGTGATGATGGTGTATCCGCGAAAATCGAGCACGGTTGCACGACACTGACGCTTCCTCAACACTGATGCTTCGAAAGGATGAGAGGCAGAGATAGATAATGGGTTCTGGTGGTGGAGAAGCTTTGAAATGTCAAGAGGCTGAGGCCAGAAGGACGAAAGCTCTCTCTCACGCCGACAATTTGCTCGATTCGCTCATAAGGAAAGGGTTTAGTGAGTTGGGTATCTTCACCAGGAAAGGGTTTGATGAGTTTAGCGTCTTCACCATCGTCTTCACCGGGGAGTTCGATTGTGGGCTGTCATCCTGCCGATTGTTCAATTTCACCGTCGAAGAGAAGGGTTTGGTGCTACTGCTAGCTTCTCGATTAAACACGGTAGTGAGAGAATTTTCGAATTTCTTTCTTTTCTTTTCTGATTTGGGGAAATAATACTCCCACTTTTTTATTTTACAACTTCCGCTAAAAATTTTCTTGACAGACATTATATTTATATTTTTTTAATATAATACTTTGTTGACAGAAAATAAAAATATGTGTTAATAGAGGAAAAGTAAAATCCAACACACCATATAATGTGTCAAGAGAAGTGCAAAAGTTTGTTTGACACACAAAGTGTCAAAATATATCAAATTATCTTGATACTTCACCGTCTGTCAACAAAAATGTGTGTCACCAGTGTATGCTTGTGGTTAATCCTTATCGCTTTTGGCACTAGTACGTACTTAGTTACCGCAATCCATGGACAAAAAACCCTCGTAAAGGAATTAGGCTGTCGCATTTGCATGCAGCTTGTGCTTGGTGCTCATGTCTTATCGTAATTATTCCCTTCCTTTTCCCATTTTCGTTGTAATCATAACTATTCCTTAATTTGATGTTAGTTATGCCATAAAGGGCCTTGTCCTCTAGACTATTTAGGTCCCACGTTTACTCCGGATAAATCGGGTCCATTCTCCATGTTAGAATTAGAGCCGCCCAGTCAAACTCAACTACGGTTGTCTTCTAGAAGTGATTGAAATTTAAATGTGATATTTGTGAAAAAAAGTCGGTGTGAGAAAGTAATATGAAACTGATTTCAAAAAAGTTTAGGGTATTATTTTTGGATAAAATTTTCACTATTTACTTCGTTCGTCCCATAAAAGTTATCACATTTACTTTTCAATGATTTAAAAATTGACTTTTATATTTAAAATTTTGATATATAAAATTAAATAACTTATATAAAAATAAAAAATAAATTTTTAATTTTCAAATATTTTCTTTTTGTTTCTTTTTGATAAATTATTTAATTTAAATCAATCACAACTTTCAAATTAAATTAAATCAAATTCTAGGCGTTGGATGTTGTACTAGATATTGCTACCCGCGCGTTGCCGCAGATTTATTGTCAAAGAAGTAAATGTAGATATAATTGAATTTAATTTTCAAAAAGATGATACAGGAAATGTCAAATCAAAAAGTTGACATGTTTATGTCTACAATGCACTTGATGAGAGAGTATATATTTCCAAATAACTATAATTATCAATAGAGTCATACATATGTAGAAAGGAGAATAAGAAACTATAACTCAATTATTTGATATGTGAGATGATGAATGCTTATTTGATATGTAGGAGGTTCTTTAAGGAAATTCTTTGGTTAGGATATGTAAGGTATTCATGTAACATTTAAAACAATCGGAGGACTTAAAACATATTTAGTGAGAAAAATACAAAATACTAACATTACTTCTCACGCTCATAAAACAGAACATTTGAATCTTTTAGCCATTATAGTCTTAGGGGGTGTTTGGTTCGCGGATTCTAAGAATCTGTAGAATGTGAAAAATATAGAAACTATCAATGATAGAAAATAGAAATGAATATTCTCACAATCCTGTGTTGGTTCAAGAATTCTAAGATTATGGATTTTACAAAAATCATTTTGTAACTTCTACAAAAGTTTATGAACTAATGTAATTTTATAGGGACAATTTTGTAAAATCTATAAAAGCTTAAGGATTAAACATGTAATATGTAGGGACCATTTTTGTAATTTTTCAAAAGGTTCAGGGACCAAGGGTGTATTTTTTAGAACTTTTTTGCAATATTCTCAAAAGTTCAAGGACTAAACGTGTAACTTTTACTAACTATTTCGTAAATTTTTAAAGTTCAAGGACTAAATACGTAAATATATAAAGTTTGAGAGTTTTTTTGTAATTTTATTAACATTTCTAATAATAGAAATCAATTGGACGTAATCGTAACATGTGTAAATTTATGTATCTAAATGGACATAAATTTAAAACTATAATAATTATTGTACATGTACAGTAAAGTAAATTGGGCTTCCTCCTTTAGTATATATAAAAAATATCTGCGTGGGCATTTGTCTACCCGCTAATTTTGGTCAGTTTTCCATCCAAATTATATATATATATATATATATATATATTATGTAATATATAAATATATAATATATTTATCGGAAAAATGAAAAAGAAACCGATGGAAAGTTTGAAATTGGAATGGAGTCTTCCACTTTTAATGCAAATAGTGTTGGTGTAATCAAATTATTCTAATAGAAAGAAAAGCTATACAATGTGCCTTTGTGCACTGTATAGCACACGATAAGATAAGAAGAAAAAGAAGGAAATTACAGTACGCTGTGAAACACGGCGTGTCACTCGCCGGGCCGCTTGTCCAAGAACTCACCCAAAATCAACGCTTCTCTGCCACTGAATCAATGGTTTTTGGCCTCAATTCATTCCAACCGAAGAGCTCACTCAAGAACGACGCTCCTCCACCATTGCCGACGAAGCTCACCACTGCCGGATTTCCTATTACTGAAATTTTGGCCATCGTTTGGAGATCTACTTTTGTCCACCAATGCTTCAACAAAAGGTAGTAGGAAAAAGCAACAAATCTCACCAATCCACTTTTCCGGCGAAAAGAACCATCGGTAGACACATTACTTCAGCCACATAAAATAATGCGTTTGATTACCACGATGATGCATTTCCGATGAACTTTGATGCGCTCCCGTGCAACAATGATGCACCAGTACTGATGCCTTAATGAGTCATCATGCACAAATTATAATGCATCTCCAAAAATGGTGCGCTTGTATATGTTAGTGATGCACACACTACGTAGAGAAAACTGGCTTACTGCGGCCTCCGCCGCGGTGGAGGCTGCAGTAAGCCACAGTAAATTCGTTTACTGCGGCCTCCGCCGCGGTAAAATGGCGGATATTCTACATAGTGACATGAGAAACAGTATGATGCACCATTACAATGAAGATGATGCACCATTATAATGTAAATAAATTAATCCACATTATTACTAGCAAAGACAAATATGATGCGCCCACGAGCCAGTATGTTGCACCGTTACAATAAAGATGATGCACCATTATGATTTTTACCAAGTAGGACCACATTATTACTAGCAAATATGATGCGTCCATGAGACAGTATGATGCACCATTATGAAGCAGGAAAATGTAATTTCTTACTTTGTAGTTCATAGTTTCTTCATTTTAAAAAACATGTCTATCATTACCAATTTCATTTTTAAATAATTTTCTATTATTATCCTTAGGTTGGTTTTTATCGATTTTTTACAATTGAGTTTTTTTCGTTCTTAATTTTGGATTAACCAAAAAGAAATCAAGCAAATTTATAAAAAGAATGGATTACCATTTTTGTTCGCTCTATAATTTCAAATTTTCGTGTGTAATTGAAAATCGACCTAAGACGAAATGGTTGGTGGCAACTTAAGTCAGAATTATTTATATATTACTGTCAGGTATTTTCCGCGTCGCTATAGATGATGACTCCACTGAGGACAATCTAGCTACATAAAGAGTTTGTTTTTAATTATTTGCTTGTGTTTACTTTTTTTTCAGTCTTATGTTTCATTGTAAATATTGTAATTCACAAACACAACATCCATGTTGCGTTCATGACATTGAGCTTTCTGCCTGAGCACTCAAAAGACCCATTTTTCTTTCTCATCTTAACCTGGTGTTGTAGTCCTCGTGAGACATTGATCTCCATGCATCGGTTCTTAGTGGTGGAAGTAGTGTAAACTTTGTGAGATAAGTCTTCGCAGGGGTCTGTGAAAAGCCACGACTCGAGCTAATTTGATTCTTGCATAACCTTTATGGGCAAGGATTAGGCCATCATTATTTGGTGATGAGGCACGGGAACCACCGTAACCCTGTTTGATCAACCATATCTCCCCATATAGTTCACCTATGTCTAAACACTTAAAACTGACCTTACATCCCCCACCAATTTATTTTCCACCCTAGGAATGTTTCTTGATTGCTGTAATCTTTGGGGGCTTCATCTTTGGCATGAATTAGTTTTTCATGATCAAATCTGAGTACTAGAAGCATCAAAGTTTATTACGAAAAAAACATCAAAGTGGAACAAGACGAGACTTTACATACAAACGAGGAAGCTTAAGATCACATCAAATTGGCTAAGCACACAAGGCAAGGATAACTCGATATCCAGGGCACTCAAGTGATTAAACTGACCTAGGGACGTGACTTTGAACTGGTCGGAATCTTCTGTTCAAACGGACTTATTTCTTGTACAAATTGTCAATTCAAATCATTTGTTCATTTTCCATGTATTTTTTATGTATATAATTTTTACTAATCAGTTCCTATTCTTTTTTATTTTTTTATAACATTTGCATGTATCATATTTGTTTCAAACTAGTATTGACACCTCTAAAATTTCAGATCATTCATGCATCTAAACACTTATTTCTCGAGACACACTGCACATTTTCATTCTAAAAATGAGAACATATTGCAAGAAGAAAGATTATAAAAAAAAGTGGACATGGAAGAACCTTAGAACAATTTTATGATTCGAAAAAGTCTGACGACCCCCAATTGTGGTATGGAAAGACAATTTCTCACAATTTCTTTTTAAGCTAGGTCTGACATGTAGATCTGTGAAAATTGGCGAATAACTAGGGAAACCTTTGAGTTTACTCTAATCTTTGAGAGCTTATCAAGATAACTTGAAAGTTGAAATTCCTGAGATTTAGCCCAGAATCTAGGGTAGTCATTGTTGCAACGGAATCTGTTATTCTTTTCCTCGAAATGACAAGGGCTGTTATTCTTTTCCTCAAAATGACAAGGGCTAGTTCTCTTCTCCATTTCAAGATTCTTTCACTAAGTCACGACATAAACAATGTCACTAATAGGTTAAAGGAGGCCTTGATAGTGGTTATCTCGAAGACATTGCTAATGAGAGTGATTTTTGTGTGACCCTTGAATTTTTATGGGATTATTTTGGAGAAATATTATTTCAATCATTACAACGATGGGCAAATATACCTTCAGAAAGTTCTTTCAAAGCATTTAAAGATCATCCATCTCAAACATTCTTCTAAAAGAAAGGGGAAACCCATTCAAAACAAGGGGCATGAGAAAGTACGTCGACGATGAAGACGCTTTCAACACATCAATACTCATGACTCATAAAAATGGAAAAAAATGAAAATAGGGTCAAGAATATTCTACTCCGTTGTCTTTAGTTTGGAAAATCTAAAGTTATAAGTAGTGCTAGTAGCCATTTATTTTTGCATTTTAGTTGGAAGTAATCAAGGGTGTGGGTACCACAAACGTTTTATGCTTCCATAAAAATGACTAAAAGTTGCAAATCAAACAAGGTTCACCGCTTCAAAAAAAGAGAAAAAGAAAAAAGAATGAAAAAAGTGAGTTATGAAGTTTAAATTGAAAACTTGCAAAGGTGATTTAGAATGAAGACACAATTTGAAGCAGTGATTACCATTCTAACAACCAAGGGGTGCAACAAACAAATTTGCAAAGAAGTTGATATGATCACACAAGGGTTGCATGATCATAAGCTTTGATCTAGCTTGAGTGAGGAAGAACTCCAAGGAAATGGAGCCACAATTTCGGCAATGGGGGAAGGGAAATGGAACCTAGAACCTTTTGACTACTTGATCAAACAATGCTAGGTATTTAATTGGACCCTCTTGCATGGATCACTAATGGATTGATGAAGCAAGAATTGAGAACAATGAAGAACAAGAAGCCTTGATATTTTCGGCAATAATATGTTCTTACAAATGAGTTCTAAGTTGCAAATGGTCTCCAAGCCTAACTAAAATGGTGAGGGAAGGGAGGAGAGAGGAGGCTTAGGGACAAGCTTCCTAGAATTAAGGTGGGTGAGGTGAGGGGTGTAGGAGATGGATGGGAAGGGTTGAAAACCCTTTTCTCTAATTTCCATAAATCATATAACTCATGTTTATGAAGTTATATGGTTTATAGAAACCAAAGAAATTACAAAAGGGGCTGAAAATAGGAATTAATATTACAAATAGTGATAGTCAACAAAAATGGCTAGGTTTCAAAAGGGTGGAGGGAAGCTGATTTCGGGGAGCCAGGCGATCGCCTGATCCAGGGTCTGGGTCGCCTGGTCCTCGCCTGGTCACCTGCCAATCATTTCGGGGAGCCAGGCGATCTCCTGATCCAGGGTTTGGGTCGCCTGGTTCTCGCCTGGTCACCTGCCAATCATTTCGGGGAGCCAGGCGATCTCCTGATCCAGGGTTTGGGTCGCCTGGTTCTCGCCTGGTCACCTGCCCTTCACCGTTTGACAAGCCATCCTGGGCTGGGCGATCGCCTGTTCCATGTTTTGGTCGACTGTCTCTATCGCCTGGTTCTGGGATCTTCACTGTGTTCTGAATATCTTGAGCTCCGGAACTCCGATTGAGGTGATTCAAAAGCCATTTTTCTCCTCTTGAAAAGAGCTTCAATAGGAAGTCCATTGCTCCAGCTTTGGATGATTACAGATCCACATCATTTGGTTTGGTCTTGGCCATGCTCACATCATTCCCTCCCACTTAAGAAGATTCGTCCTCGAATCTAAATGGGATGAATTCCTACAAAAACTAAGACACCGCAACAAACTTGGAGGATATTAGAGGTTAGTGAACTAAAGCTTAAACATCAAAGTCCGAAAAATGGTTTGAAGGAATGAGATGGACACTCCGCCCTTTCCCTTCGCTTCAACCATACACATAGCTTTAATTCAATCCCATATAGATACTCATGCTTCTCAAAAGTTGCATGCATATCCATATCATAGTAAGTACATATCATGTATCCCGGGGTCAAATGTGAACCTAGGCCAATCATTCTCATCATCCAAATGCAAAGAGTCTAAACCATACATCAAAGAATGATCATGGCTAGGTGTGGGTGACATGGGATAGAGATCATGTTCGTACATCTCATCATGATAATAGTTATGCTCATCATCCGAGGGATACAACTCATAATGCTCGGACACTTCATATGATGAATGAGATGCACTTTCATTATTGTGATATTCAAGAGGTTCTTCATGTAAAGAAGAGAAATCATCACATATTATGGAGTTAAAATCATTAGTCTCTTCACATCTCAATTCATCCTCTTGAATAGAAAACCAATCATCATCACAAGGGTGAATGCAAGTTTCATCACATGGATATGGATAATGGTTGAAGTTATTGATGCACATTTCATGGTCAACCGAATCATCATGCTCCATGCATTCAAGAGGGAATTCAAACATGTCATATTCATCATGGTTGAGAGAATTAAGCAATGGGTGAGGAGCATATGCACTTTCGGTTTCTTCATCAATGTCATGTTTATGTTCATGTGGAGGTGAGAAAGCATCACAAGCATGTTCATTATCATCACTATGCACATGTTCATCATGTTCAACCAAATCATTATTCTCAATGCATTCAAGAGGGGATCCATATATGTAATCAAGCAATGGATGTGATGCATGCTCATTTTCGGATAAAGTGTCACATTCATGCTTATTCACATCATCACTAAAAGAAAAGGATGGGTTACCTCTCCCCAAGTTAGGGAAGGGAGGATCCTCCTCCAAAACCGAGGCTCTTTCTTCTTCTTCAAGGCATTGCACATCCGTGTCCTTTTCTTCTTCAAATTCTTGCACAAACAAAGAAGAACAACAAGATTTAGAAGATGAAATGGTTAGTTCTTCTTGGAGATTGGTTGAAGGCCCGGGTGCAACATTCTTTTCACTCATTTGGCTTTGGAGAGCTCTTTCCTTTCTTCTCTCTTTCTTTTTCTTTTTCTCTCTTTCATATTCTTCAAACTCCTTCTTAAGCCTTTCAATAATTTGAGAGAGATCTTCATTTGGATTTTGGTGAGGGCTTTGGTTTGGGTTGTGAGTTCGGGTTGCACAAGTGTTGGGAGGTGGAGTACTTGGTTCGACCGAGAGTGTTTGTGGAGGTGTGGGGCTCGGTTTCCTCCAAGGGCTAGGGTTCCGAATGTGGATGGAGGATGTAGGTCGAGAGGGGGACCTTCTTGTTTGGGAGTAGTATGGAGAGGGTGGCTCTTCTTGAGGTGAACCATATTTCTCCCATAGTAACCTCTTCAATCCACTCCAAGTCCGAATGGGTGCTTCATTGTATCGCTCTCTTTGAGCAAACTCTTGTCGACACCATCTTTTGGCTTCTCCCTTTAAGCACCTTATGGCAAGGTCTAGCTCCTCTTCTTTATGAAATTGGTAATACCAAAAGTGGTACTCCAATTCCTCAATCCAATGCCATAAGTCATCTTCAAGTTTGCGCCTCCCTTTCAATGGATGAAACCCAATGAAATGTAGGTTTTCATCCTCCATTTGGCACACCTACACACTTAGACAATAAAATTAGTACCACTCATTTCCTCACGTGTTTGGTTGGCCTCTCGGTTTCACACTTGCCTTCTTCTCCACACAAGGCTTTCACAAGATCTCTCACACTCCCTAAGTGTTTACACTCGACTCTCGTGTTTGGAATTCAATGAACTTCACAAGTCTCAATTCAAGTCATCAACCTTCTATTAAGATCAAATGCAAACACACAAAGAGAGTGCAATGAAACCCTAGTAGAATCCGAAATTAAGCAATGCAAAAGTTCTAGTTACTTGAACTAGGGTTTTGAGAAATGAGGTTGGTTGGTGGTTGAAAGAAATTAGGTATGATATAGAAAGGCTCTTTTACAATCACAAACACCTTTTGTGCAAGTTCATAAAAGACTTTTTGGATCAAAGTTACTATTCACATGTGTTTGACATGAACTTCACATGAACTTTGCATGAACACCAAGAACACTCAAGAACACCAAGAACACTTTTGCATTTCTTTTTTCACAAATATTCTTTTCAACACTTTCTCTTTCTTCTTCAAATCCGAAAATGCTTTTCTTTTTCACAACACTTCAACAATCACATTCAATCATTAACTTTGCCCTAATCACATGAACCAAACAAGCTTGCCCTAGGCACATGAACCACTCACAAATTTCGGCCTCTCTCAAGAGATACAAACCGAAATTTTCTTCAAGTTTTGAAAAGGAATTCAAGAGGATAACTTGAAGAAAATCATGCAAAACAACATTTACCTCATTCAAGCAAATTGGCTCTGATACCACTTGATATGATCACACAAGGGTTGCATGATCATAAGCTTTGATCTAGCTTGAGTGAGGAAGAACTCCAAGGAAATGGAGCCACAATTTCGGCAATGGGGGAAGGGAAATGGAACCTAGAACCTTTTGACTACTTGATCAAACAATGCTAGGTATTTAATTGGACCCTCTTGCATGGATCACTAATGGATTGATGAAGCAAGAATTGAGAACAATGAAGAACAAGAAGCCTTGATATTTTCGGCAACAATATGTTCTTACAAATGAGTTCTAAGTTGCAAATGGTCTCCAAGCCTAACTAAAATGGTGAGGGAAGGGAGGAGAGAGGAGGCTTAGGGACAAGCTTCCTAGAATTAAGGTGGGTGAGGTGAGGGGTGTAGGAGATGGATGGGAAGGGTTGAAAACCCTTTTCTCTAATTTCCATAAATCATATAACTCATGTTTATGAAGTTATATGGTTTATAGAAACCAAAGAAATTACAAAAGGGGCTGAAAATAGGAATTAATATTACAAATAGTGATAGTCAACAAAAATGGCTAGGTTTCAAAAGGGTGGAGGGAAGCTGATTTCGGGAGCCAGGCGATCGCCCGATCCAGTGGTCAGGTCGCCTGGTCTCGCCTGGTCACTGCCAATAATTTCGGGGAGCCAGGCGATCGCCTGATCCAGGGTCTGGGTCGCCTGGTCCTCGCCTGGTCACCTGCCAATCATTTCGGGGAGCCAGGCGATCTCCTGATCCAGGGTTTGGGTCGCCTGGTTCTCGCCTGGTCACCTGCCCTTCACCGTTTGACAAGCCATCCTGGGCTGGGCGATCGCCTGATCCAAGTTTGGGTCGCCTGGCTCTGTCGCCTGGTTCTGGGATCTTCACTGTTTTCTGAATATCTTGAGCTCCGGAACTCCGATTGAGGTGATTCAAAAGCCATTTTTCTCCTCTTGAAAAGAGCTTCAATAGGATGTCCATTGCTCCAGCTTTGGATGATTACAGATCCACATCATTTGGTTTGGTCTTGGCCATGCTCACATCATTCCCTCCCACTTAAGAAGATTCGTCCTCGAATCTAAATGGGATGAATTCCTACAAAAACTAAGACACCGCAACAAACTTGGAGGATATTAGAGGTTAGTGAACCTCCATTTTTGAAATCAGAGCCTTGTTTAAATACCTTGTTCTTTCAGCCTCAACCACCTTTGATCTCAACTTTACAAAAAGTAACTAAGGTTACCCGTTTTTGAGATAAAGGATTTCTTGACATTATTGGATTTGAATTTTGCAAAGAGAAATCGCTTTTGAATCTAGATTGAGATAATTTTTTTGAGAACTTGAGTTTGCGGAAAGAGCAGAAAGAGGTAAGAGAACACATCTGATAAAAGCAAACTTGAGTGAAACACGAGTGAATTGCGAGATGTCTGGAAGCAGTACAACCCCGCATCCTTCCCAACTCCCAATCATCAAGAAGCTTGAGGCCTTGACCAAGGCTATAGAAAGCTTTGGAATTCGGTAGACCGCACAAGAAGAGAGGCTTGTTCGTATCCAAAGGGGCAAGAAACATGCCGAAGATGATGCCGATGTTGAAGAAGTACCCCCACCCTGGAACTTCCAAGCCACTCCCTCCCAAGAAACATGCCCGGTGCCTGAGAACACTTTGCTCACGGAGTATGCAGACAGAGTTATGCGCTTATAACCTTCGGTCACGATTCGACCCGCAACCTACAATTCCCCAAATATGGCAAGCATACAGTAAAAACCCTAACTATCCATGGCGAGCCCCGCCCCACTGAAATAGGCGAGCATTCTACCATCACCAAACATGCAGTTCATGGATAACATCATTCATAAAATCCACAGAATCATACAGATACAGAATGTGTCTTAACACATCAGAATATGATCATACCCCGGGTCCCGCCCTCCACTGTCATGGGCAAGTCCCCGATCCTACATAGTATCCAAAACATAGTATCCAAAACATCAGACATATGACATGCATGCATATACACCTACAGAGCCGACCAAGGAAAACCTTAGAATACCCAAGTGCGGGATCTAGCTGAAACTCCGAGATCAGAAGATCCCCGCAAGTACCGTTGTTGCTGCTAACACACCAACAAAAGAGATAAATAAGTTAACTGTAAAACCCTTACCGCAATATTACCGACCCGCAGAAGAATCCCAGCAAAATCCTGAAGCTTGGCCCGAAACGCGGTAGTGTGACTTCCAAAGTCCCGCACTACTCCACAATTGTTGATTCAAGCTAAACAACCACATACAAATTATAAATCACCAATCCAGACCCCCAGGAACTAATCCCGCACATTCGTGCACTTTCCCGCAAAATTCCACAGAAAGCTCGGTTTCTCAAACTAAGCTAGAACATTGTTATCTACACACCCATGAACACAACCAAACATTCAAATCACACTTCCCCAACATTTACCCCGCAAACAAGCAAGTAGGTCGGTATTGTCCACAATTCCCGAAAACGACGTTCCGAACATCGTTAGTTACCTACTTCCATTCCCGATACCAAATCACTACCAAAACAATCCCAAAACACAACACAAACATAACCAAAACCTTCCTTTAATTTCGGCCTCAACCTCCCCTTTTACACCAAACTTTAATCCAAACCAATTAAGGTTCCAAACACATGCTTAATTCACCAATTAACCATTTCAAGTATGCTTACTAACATACATCACCTTAATCACCCAAAATCATACCAAAACCCTTATGAACATTTCGACAAATTGGGTACTTTTTACCCAACATGTTCATCTTCAAATTGAATCCACACAACAACTTAGAATCATGCTAGGAACAACATACCTCAAGCATGATTCAAGAACACAACCAATCAATAGGTTTAGAATTCAACCTAATTTTCGGCCATTTAGGGTTTTTCACTTCGTGGTGTTCTTCCATAAATTAAACCTTGATTCCTACACTACTTCTTGCCAAGAACAACATACCAAAAGATTGAAGCAAGAAGATGAACATAACATGTAGTCATGCTTTACACCAAAATCGGTTTCAAGGCTCTTTTTCAGCCACAAAACATACACCAACCTTACTAAACCATGAAGGGAAGAAGCTTACCTCAATTCAAACTCAACACCAAGATCAAACCTTGCAAGATGAAGAACACTTGAGAGGTTGGAAATGAGAGAAGTTGGCGGATGGGTTAAGAGAGAAGGAAGAAATGAGACAAAATGGCTTTTCTTCACAAATTCACCCTTATATATCTCCTTCTTTATGACACACACATACCTTACTCACCACCTTACTAACCTAGCACACACCTTACTCACCTAGCACACACCTTAGTCACCTAGGTGAATCACACACCAAGCCCAAATCCGAAATTGCTAAGTGTGAGGGTGTAATCCCACGCCAACTTCACCCGAGTAACTCCCGACGTGTGTACTTGCTTGCCCGAGCCAACAATCCCGTCGTGTGTGTTTGCTTGGTTATCACCACATTACCCGTCCCGAGCCATAGCACATCTCACACAAAAGCCGTCACAAAACTTCCATCCTGAGCCCCGGTTGTCGCCCGGAAACGAACAACCCGTCCCAAAAAATATACTCCGTAAAAAGATGCGGAATGGTCGTACGATCCCAAATATGCTGACGGTTTCCTTTTTCGAGTCCCGGTAAAGCTACCGAGCTTACTGACCGACCCGAAACAAATCCCGCTACCAGAAAAATATTTTCCACGGAAATGTGCGGGAGACCCGTGCGACCTCAAATATGAAAGCATTCCCGAGAATGATACCCAGAAAAGATCCGGGAGCTGTCTGACCACCCAAAGACATGCCCCGCATTCTTGAAACGGAGCCCCGGAATACCAAAAGTCACTACCCGCTCGGGGTGACTGTAACACACCAGATCTCATATTCGGCTATCACCCCAAGATCACCAACCTCCCTTCCAGCTGAACTATACCTCCTCTCAGTACCCAAACACGTCTCAACAGAACACTCACTTCAGATTCCAACCTCCTATTCGGCCACAACAAGCCCGAGGTCCGAGGTTCTATCATCACCCTATTCCCCCACTTGGTGATGATGAAATAGACTTGGACGAACCAGCCCCCACTTGGCACGCAAGACCAAGAAGACGACCTCTGCAAGAACAAGCCCTCGACAACATCAAGCTTCAAGTTCCTCCCTTCTTCGGAAAGATCGACCCCGTAGAATACCTTGAGTGGGTTCGGAAGGCCGAACTTGTCTTCAGTTGCTGCAACTATCTGGACGACCTCAAGATCAAGCTTGCCCTATTTGAATTTTCTGGATATGCCATAGTTTGGTGGGAACAGTTTGTCCAAGATAGAATTAAAAGAAGAGAATGGCACTCATTTGGGAAAATGTATTCCAAGAGACATAAGCGAAGATAGCGAGGTTCATGTATAGACTTCACCCTGAAATTGTGAAGGTGTTGGACTTGAGCTACTATGTCACCTTCGAGGAGATGTTACATAAGGCTATCATGATCGAGCAGTAACTTCGACGCCAAACCCCCACCACACATACTTGGCTACCCCACCTCTCGCTAGACCCTCCTGGTCGAGACCCCCACCTAAGTCTCCCTACCCTCAACTGAACTCCACTCTTAAGGAACTCCCAAACTCCAAGCCGAAGACTCCCACGACCACTACTCCTCCAAACCGAACTAGACAACTCCAATGCTTCAAGTGTCTTGGGAAGGGGCACTACTCCTTCCAATGTCCAAACACCAAAGTGATGATACTTAGACCTGATGGAAGTTACTCTAGTGCGGAGGAAGAAGAAGAGGTTGATGCAGAAGTTGAGGAAGAAGGAGAACTACCTTGCGAGGGAATATACTTATCTCTCGTAGAGGTCTAAGTGCAAACATCCACCCCGAAGATGCCAAGCAATGGGATAACTTGTTCTACTCTCGCGCTAAGGTTCAGGGCAAGGTATGTAGTGTGATTGTTGATAGCAAGAGTTGTACCAACGTCGCGAGTTCCACCCTCATCGAAAAACCTTCTCTCCCTACTACCAAGCATCCTCAACCGTACAACCTTCACTGGATGGACGCCTTCACAAATGTCAAGGTCACAAGGCAAGTTCGGATTTTGCATATCGCAGAAAAAACAAAGAAAGAGAAATCTATAAACTATTCTGAAGATTCGGCCGGACTTTTCTAAATCAGAGCACCATTACCGAAGATAGGCTCGGTATTACTAATACCTGAAATTCAAACACCATAAAGCACCAAGAGACTTTACTCCTCGAGCTTCTTATCAGACGAGCCTGAAAGGGTGAACAAACTAAGGGTTAGTCCTTGATGAGAACTCAGTAAGGGTCAGACATAGGGTAGGGTTTCCGAATTCTGAAGCATACTGAACTAACAATATCTACACCAAATATACAGATACAAACAGATAATAATAATAACAATATCATTAGTCAGACAGATTCAACAGACCTCTGAGGATCTTAGCCTTACAGAAGAGGTTTTCAGAAATAACAGACATATCAGAATATCAGAGGCTTGGTACCAGTCCGGGGTCCGGAATCCCCGCTTCCGAACAAAGCAGATTCAGATAACAGATACAGAAGGAAACTTGTCAAGAAAGTTATCCTAAAGTAGATAACAGAATCTATACATATACCCTAGTCTATGCCATAGGCTAAGTTTAGCAATGCCAAGGCTAGAGGGAGCTGAGGGTCGCATCGCAATACTGAAAGTGTGAGGGTGAGGAAACCCTTGGTGAAGGCGAAGCTCCTCCTGGCGAAGGTGAAGCCCCAGCGCGAAGGTGAAGCCTCTCAGAACAAATGCAAGGACTCCCATAGTGAATGCGGAGCCTCTCAGAGCGAATGCGAGGACTCCCATAGTGAATGCAGAGCCTCTCAAAGCGAATGCGAAGTTCGGGCGAAGGTGAAGTCCCTCCGGACAGAATCTGCAAGCGAATACGAAGATGACGAAGCTGGTTGTGGGATCCTCCAGCGCGAAACACCCATACAAAGCCTCAGATTCATACAAAGTCTCAGATTCATGCGAAGCCTCAAATTCATACAAAGCCTCAGATTCATGCGAAGTCTCAGATTCATACAAAGCCTCAGATTCATGTGAAGCCTCTTCTCAAATTCATGCGAATCTTCTTCTCAGATTCATGCGAAGCTTCTCCCAGATTCATTCGAAGCTTCTCCCAGATTCATGCAAAGCTTCTCCCAGATTCATGCGAAGCCTCTTTCCCAGATCGGCGATGGCCCTCAGACACACCTTTAGCCAAACTTAGCCCCAATTTACCATGACATGCATATTCTACGCATCCCAGAATGAAAAATCAAGGAAAAACTGAGCCCTTACCTTATACACTGAAGATTTCCATGCAACCCATTCCTTTCACGCACAAGGAAGCAACGGAATTCACGAAACCGCGACGGAGAGTAGTATCCGCGATACCGGTTCCTGCAAACTTTCAATTCTTTCTCTCTTCACAACTGATCAACAGAGCATGCAATAATAAGTCTGATCCGTAGGAAGCATATAATTCTTCACTATGAATAACATATATCATTATCTCAGAGTTTGGACCAATATTGGTGGTGATCACTTGAGCTTCAAACTTGAACTTTCACGAAAGAGGCGGACGAGAGAGTGGAAGAAGACGTTGAAATGAAATGGTTCCCTCCTTTCATTTCTCTCTCTCCTTTTATCCCAAGTGACCGACCTCCCTTACCTTAAGCGAGAGGAAACCTCTCATATTTTCCACATTTATAATTTGGTCCTCCAAACTTTGCAAAGTTGCGATTTAGTCTAACCGCAACTTGCATAAAATCCTAACGGAATTTCCAACTAAACTGAAACTCTGATACTAACTCCGGGACTTCATAACACATAGAAAACATGTTCAACATGTTTAAATTTAAGTCCCGCTATCCTCAGAAATCAGAAAACAGATCAAAAATCAAACGAAAACAATCTCGGAAGTCGCCCGGCACATGGCGGCTGTAACAATCTCCCCCCCTTAGGACTATTGGTCCTCCAAGAGGGTCCTCGATCTCTGATAATCCTCGGGATATTGCTCCATCATACTCTTCTCGTTCTCCCAAGTACTAGTCAGAATGATGTGACCACTGAATTCTGACCATAGGAATTAACTTGCTACGGAGTTTCCGAGTATCCCGAGCCAGAATGGCAACCAGTACTTCCTGATATGTCAAATCCGGTGCCATGTGAACCTCTTCCATAGGTACAATCTGAATTGGATCCAACAGACACTTTTTGAGTATACTGATGTGGAAAACATTGTGAACCGCAGACATGTCAAATGGCAATGCCAGACGATAAGCTACCTTGCCAACCCGCTCAAGAATCTCATACGGATCGATATATTTCAGGGCTAACTTGCCTCATTTACCAAATCTGACAATTCTCCTGATCGGTGCTACCTTTAGCCATAATTTATCACCCACCTCGAACTCCAGATCTCTCCGACGTCTGTTTACATATGAGGTGGTTCTGTCGTTAGCAGCCTTCAATCATGCCTGAATTTTCTTAATCTTTTGCATAGTTTCCTCAATGATCTCAGGACCTAACTCCACTCTATCTAATGCATCTGCCCAGCAATGAGGTGTTGTAGCGACGTGTTTTTTGACATAGAGTGGCCACCAATCTTTTTCCTAGGTCGATTGGAAACCTGAAAATGGTTTACGAGAGATCTGGATTTGTTTTTCAGTTACGTACAAAAATGGTTAATTTTCGTACGCCCAAAAATTGGTACCACGGGTATTTTTATAAATTTTGCTTGGTTTTAAAAAATAAAGAAAAAGATAAATAATAGCACTAAAAATAAAAAGAAAAGGATTCTTGGAAAAATACATAGCTAATAAAACTCAAAACGTCTTGAAAATAAAATAAAATAAAAAATTTAGATTGACATAATAACAAAAAAATACTAACTAAAACATAAAAAGGTTTAGGCCTAGTGCCCAAACTGTTAGTTTTGAAACTTGTTAAATGACTTGACTGAAACTTCTGAAAATCGGATTACCTAAGTGATATGAGGAACATAAAAACGACTGAAATTGTAATTTTACCCAAAAAAAACATTAAACACGCAGGTTCTTCTTCTTCTTCTCCCTCACGGGCTGCTGCATGCGCACAGACGGCGGAGGAGCTGCCAGAACTTCCAGGCGCGGCGAAGCTGCGATTTAGACGGCGGAGAAGGCGGTGGAAGGTGCGGCGATGGAAGGTGTAGCTATTCGTGGTGGTCTCGTGGCAAACCGAGCTTCAGTTGGAGAGAAAAGTAAGTCCGTGCCGGCAATTGTTTTTCGACCGTTCTCGTTCGTCAGACCATCTCCGGTCACTTGGGAAGGTTGGTTGACTTCGTCTCGTCGTGGCGGAGCTGATGGTGATAGATATGAGTGATGAAAAGCAGCAAAATCGGAGGGGATGGAGGAGGAGGTCCGGCGGTCGGCGGCGTTTTTCTCTATTTTCCGGCGGTTTCGGATAAGGAGGAGGGTACCTTTGAGTTCGTGGGAGGGTGGCGGTGATGATGGGGGTGGTGTTTGGCGACGAGGGTGGCCGGAACGCGAAGTGGAAGTGGAGGGCGTTTTTTGTTACAGGCGAAGAAACGAGCCTCGTTTTTTCTTTTTTTTCTCCCCTTTTTCTTCACGAAAATTGCTCAATTTATAGTCGAAATCTTTGATTTACAGGAGCTTTGATTCATGATGAGGTGTTTGAATTCAGGTTTGGTGGATGGATGATGGGCAGAGGTTGCAGGAGGCGCCCGGCGGAGGAGAAGGAGAAGCCCGTGACTATAAGTTTTCTACCATTTTTCTTTTTTTTTGAATAAAATAGCTATTTAGCTAAAAATAAAAATTAATTTTTTGAAAAATCCTTTTAAAAGTTATAATTAATTTCCTCTATTTTTTTGCTTTTTTTATTTAATAACAAAGCACACTCAAAATTATAAAATAAAAGAAAAACAAGATAGCATGAACAATGACAAAAAGTACATAAAATGATGGAAATAATAGAAGTACCAAAAATAAGAAAAATAACAAAAGCATCTGAAAATTTTAAAAAACGACAAAATAATGAAGATAACAAAAATTTCACAAAATAACAAAAAGACACGACAAAAGTTCATAAAATAATGAAAATGACACTAGCACGTGAAAAATGATAAAAACTACGTAAAATAATGAAAATGATAAAAATCACATAAAATAAACAAGAGCAAAAAAAATTACAAAAAATAACATCAAAAGTCATGAAATAAAAATACAGAGAAATACCGAAAAACCTAAATTACTAGTCCGGACAAAATTGGGTGTCAACAGCCGCCCCCTTTGCGTTTTCATAAGAAATGGAACGCGCAAAGTAGGATGACCCCAAATTTTGTCCGTCGAATAACGAGAACCTTCTCATTATTCATGAAAGGAAGAAACTTTTCTTACCTTTCCGAAGCGAAGAAACCTTCCTTGCTTCATTCAACAGGAACTTTCCTATTGAATTGAATAGCGGAAACCTTTCCGCTATTTAGAGTTAAGGAACTCTCCTTACTCTGAAGATTCGAGATTGAGAACCTTCTCAATGCTCGGTGAAAATAGATGACTGTTGTGATTGGATCGAATAACAAGAACTTTCTCATTACTCGTGAAGCGAAGGAACCCTCCTTGCTTCTCTCAATAAGAACCTTCCTATTGAGTTGAATAGCGGAAATCTTCCCACTATTCAAGGTTAAGGAACCTTCCCTACCCCAAAGATGCGAGATTGAGAACCTTCCCAATGCTCGGCAAAAGTAAGATGAATGACAGATTGATTGATTGAAATCGAATAACAAGAACCTTCTCATTATTCGTGAAGCGAAGGAACCTTCCTTGCTTCTCTCAATAAGAACCTTCCTATTGAGTTGAATAGCGGAAACCTTTCCACTATTCGAGGTTAAGGAACCTTCCCTACCCCAAAGATTCGAGATTGAGAACCTTCCCAATGCTCAGCAAAAGTAAGATGAATGACAGATTGATTGATTGAAAATTGAATAACAAGAACCTTCTCATTATTCGTGAAGCGAAGGAACCTTCCTTGCTTCCCTCAATAAGAACCTTCCTATTGAGTTGAATAGCGGAAACCTTTCCACTATTCGATGTTAAGGAACCTTCCCTACCCCAAAGATGCGAGATTGAGAACCTTCCCAATGCTCGGCAAAAGTAAGATGAATGACAGATTGATTGATTGAAATCGAATAACAAGAACCTTCTCATTATTCGTGAAGTGAAGGAACCTTCCTTGCTTCAATGGTCCGAGAATGAGAATCTTCCCAATGCTCGATGAAAGTAGATGAAAGACTGATTGATTGATTGATGAGATGGAATAACAATAACTTTCTCATTATTCGTGAAGCGAAGGAACCTTCCTTGCTTCAATAATTCGAGATTGAGAACCTTCCCAATGCTCGATGAAAGTAGATGAAAGACTGATTAAAAATTGAACAACAAGAACCTTCTTGTTGTTTGTGAAGGGAAGAAATATTTCTTTCCATTATGAAGCGAAGGAACCTTCCTTGCTCCGGTAATTCGAGATTGAGAATATTCCCAATGCTCGGTAAAGATAGAAGACTGATGGATAAAAAAAAGAACAACAAGAACCTTCGTGTTGTTTGTGAAGGGAAGAAATATTTCTTTCCCTTCTGAAGCGAAGGAACCTTCCTTGCTCCGGTAATTCGAGATTGAGAATATTCCCAATGCTCGGAAAAGATAGATGACTGATTGATAAAAAATTGAACAACAAGAACCTTCTTGTTGTTTGTGAAGGGAAGAAATATTTCTTTCCCTTCTGAAGCGAAGGAACCTTCCTTGCTTCTTTGCTGAAAGACTTGATCGAAGCATTGAGACGAAGCGAATGGTAAGAACCTTCTTACCATTCAGCGAAAGAAGACTTTTCTTTCACGATTAAGGTTGAGGAATTTTCCTCACCTTTGGTGACAAGAAATTACCATGAAGTGAGAAAAATGGTAAGTATGTTCCTATCATTCAGTGACCGAATAACAAGAACCTTCTTGTTATTCGTGAAGCAAATGAACCTTTCCTGCTTCTTTGTTGATTATTTGAAATGAGAAGGATGGTAAGAACTTTCTTACCATTCGTGAAGGGAAGAAACCTTTCTTTCTCTTATGAACCTTCTTACCATTCAGTGAAAGATGACTTTTCTTTAACGTTCATGATTAAGGAACTTTCCTCACTGTTGGTGAAAAGAGATCATTGGTTAAGATCATGAAATGAGAAGAATGGTAAGAGCTTTCTTACCCTATGGGGAGAGAAACCTTTCTCTCCGGACTTGGCAAAGGAACTTTCCATGCCTTTGCTGAAAAGTTGAGTGATTCAGTGTGATGAAATGACTACACTTCTAAGGTGAGACATCCCTACAAAACGAGTAAAGTTCTAAATTATTAGAAGAAGAGACGAGCTTTCTTCTTTCTCGCGAGAGACTCGACATAGGCGGCGCTGGTTCCATCAGAGCACGGTGAAGATGACGAGAACAGGCTGCTGAATTGTGGGAAAGGAACTCTAGGCTCCGGAAAAGATGTTTCCGGCAACTTGGGAGTGTTTTGAAGGATAGTTTCGCCTATGTGGAGGGAAACAGACGACTTCAAGGGGGTTGTTAATGCTTGGGCAAGAGCTGGAAAATGGTCGGAGATGAATGCTTGGCAACCGGAGTTGGGACCAGCCTTTTCGACTGAAATGAGCTCGAGGAGAAGCTACGACACCGATGCCGTCTTTGAGTGATGCTCCGGTGATTTGGGATGAAGAGAATGGAAGAACTTTCTTACCATCAGGGAGAGAAACCTTTCTCTCATTGGTTAAGGCTAAGGAACCTTCATTGCCTTTAATGAAAAAACCGAATGAATGAGAATGATACGAAGTTTTACAAAATGACTAAACTTCATAAAAATGTGAAAATCGCATAAAAAGAGCGATTTTTTGAGGGTCGCAATCTTTGATTATATGCAATATGCAATGTGCCCCGTATGTACAAGATGAAGCAAGTGAAAGATAATGTGTTACCGTATCATGGTAATGTGGAAAGCTTAAGTGAAACCTGTGGAGGCTTTCAAGCTGAAGTGAACATGAATCGTTGTCATCTTAGAGAGCTTCTCATCAGAATCCTCTCGTCTTGATATCAAAACCTGTATGGACGAGTTCCTTGAAAACATGTCTCTGAGAATGAATGATGATATTGTGTATGATACATGATGCCGATGATGTATCATTTTGAGAATGTTTGATGTTTGATACCATCATAAAAAAAACAATGTTCTTTGATAAAAACTCATGATGCATGATTGGCGCGAGAACCTTTGCTTAAACTTTCCACATGGATCTTTTCCATCTTGCTTGATGTGATCTTACCTCATCGTTGAATTTTTTTTCATGGCTGGAACAATTATATGAGTGAATGATCTATTTGCCCCCAGTTTTGGTCACAAAATTGCATATTCTCAACAAGAGTCTTTAAACCATGTCTGTCATAAGATCGATACTCATTAATGTTTAATGGTTGGTCCTTAAAGAAAACTCTTATCAATTTGTAGAGCTTGACAAGATATATGATGATATTTGTGTTATTATCATAACTCTGTTATTCTTTCCCTTTTCTACTTGAAGAAGTAAAACGTGCGAGGGTAGAAAAATGACTTTTTAGTATGAATGATGGTCTTATGTGGAGGGTAAGGTGAAAAAATAATATCATCCGAATGGGTTTTTTTAAGGTAAATGACATCCATTGATATGGGCTATGAAAAGTAGAGTAGCTCAGGCGAAAGGCCTGGTAATGTCACTGATGAGCAAATTGACTTCTTTGCAGAACTTGATAGTGCCAATAACGAAATCACTGGCTTATCCGGCAAGAATGACCTCAAATGTTGCCCCCAACTCTCATGATTTGTGGACTTGCTCTTGAGAAACTTGAGAATTTGTCGATATTGCTTTGGATTTCTTTGTTGCCCCCTTGTTCATTGGGATGGTGAATTGTGCCTTCATTCTAAACCGTCTTTGTAGGTTTTCAGTTTAAACTCCATGACTCTTTTTTTCATTCTTTTTTTTTCTTCTCTTTTTTTTTTGGGTCAGACCTTGTTTGACTTGCGTTTTTTAGTCATTTTCATGCAAGCGTAAATAGTGGTTGGTACCTACGCCCGATTACTTCTGACTAAAATGCAAAGACAAATGGCTACTAGCACTACTCAAAACTTCAGCCATTTCTAGCTAAAGACAGCGGAATAGAATTTACATTGACCATTTTTTCATTTTTGAGTCACGGGTATTGATGTGATGAAGACATCATGACCGTTGATCTGACTTTGGGATTGATGAGTGAAACTCGACTTGATCTCGACAGTAGCAATGATCTGAAATGTTCACTTGTTCTCATGCTTCTCCTTTTTGATGAATGGAGTTTTATTTTTTGGAAAGAATCTTTGAGATGACTGATCTTTTGCAGCATAAACAGAGCTATCTGACGGTAATTTTAGCCATCGAGCTATTGCGTAAGCCAATATTTTATCCAAAAAGAATCCCATAGTTGAAGGGCCACGCCGAAATCACTCTTACCAGATTCAGCAATGTCTTCGAGATAGCCACCATCTAGTCCTCTTTTTAGCTCATCAATGACATTGTTTATGTTGTGGCTTGATGAATGAGTCTCGAAACGGAAAAGAGAATGCTTGGAGTGTGATGTGGTATTTTGCTAATGGATGCCAAAGTGCACATTTACCCCTTCTTATTTCAAGACAAAGAATAACGAAGGTCCATTGCAACAAAGACTGTACTCTAGATTTTGGACTAAATCTAGGTAACTTTAGCTTTCAATTTATCTTGGCAAGCTCTCAAAGATTTGAGTAAAAATTCAAAGATTTCTCCAATTATTCATCAATTTGTATTGATCAACGTATTAGACACAGTTTAAAGACGACTTGTGAGAAATTGTCTTTCCATGTCACAAATAGTGGTCGTCGGATTTTTTTTCACATCATACAATTGTCCTCAAACTCCTTGATGTCCACTTCTCTTTTTGCAAGATGTTTTTATTTGTGTATGAATGAAAATGTACAGAGACATTTGTGGAAAAGAAATGACCAAATGCATGATCGATGAGTAATTGTGTCATTGATAATTGAGAAAAATAATGATGTATGTGAATGTTATCAAAAAGGAAAAGAACAACAATTAGTATAAATCGTATAAAAAATGTACAAGTATGAAGAATAAATGATTGAATCGACAATTGCTGAAAGAAATGACTTTTTTGTACAATAAATATCCAACCCAAAGAGTTGTTATACTCGGGTCTTCCAGCTTCATAAATTTCCCTGGTTATTCAGTAGAACTGGCTTTGTCTTGTGTGTTTATCCTATATCATGTGATCGCGTGCTTCTTCGTTTGTCACTTATGCAACTCGTGTAAAGTCCTGCACTTGCTCCTTCGAGAATTGACGTATTTTTCCTTTCTTAAACTTTGATTCTTTCTAGTGTTCCAGCTTGATAATTGAGAAATTAATTCTGGCCAAATGCAAGCAATAGCAGTATAAAGCACCACATGTGACCAATATGTGAATCAAGAAACACATGCCTAAGGGTGAAAAAACAATGGGTGGGGGAGCCTAAGGTTTGTTTTAATGGCTTCGATATAAGGTCAACTATATGCAAGGAACAGTTTGTCAAAGAGGTTCAGGGTGGTTCCCACATCCCATCGTTGAATAACGACGGCCCAATCCTTACCCACGAGGGACATGCAAGGAATGGATTAATCTGGGTCATAGGTTTTCGTGAGTCCATGCGGGGAATATTGATCCCACGGGAGCACTACTTCCCTACTAGGAAACGGTGAAGGCTTGGAGAATAACGTCTCACAAGTACAACAACTCCGTATTCCGCTTAGAAAGATCTTGTTTTGTTTAGAGCTCGGGCAGGAAGCTCCATGACATGAATGTAACATGTATGTTGTGTGTGTGTGTGTTACAATATGTACAATGGAAACACATCACAAAAAGAGTACAATCAAACAAATAAGTAAAAACAAACCCGTTATATGGCTAGACAAGTCCCCAGCGGAGTCGCCATCTGTAGCGACGTGGTTTTTGACATGGAGTCGCCACCAATCTTTTTCCTAGGTCGATTGGAAACCTGAAAATGGTCTACGAGAGATCTGGATTCGTTTGTCAGTTACGTACAAAAATGGTTAATTTTCGTACGCCCAAAAATTGGTACCACGGGTATTTTTATAAATTTTGCTTGATTTTAAAAAATAAAGAAAAAGATAAATAATAGCACTAAAAATAAAAAGAAAAGGATTCTTGGCAAATTACATAGCTAATAAAAACTCAAATATCTTGAAAATAAAAAAATAATATAGATTGACATAATAACAAAAATACTAACTAAAACATAAAAAGGTTTAGGCCTAGTGCCCAAAGTGTGAAACTTGTTAAAGTTTTGAAACTTGATTACCAAAAGTGAACTTGAATTTGTTGATTTTATGGTTCTTTAGGTAGTTGAATGATTGTTAAATGATGTAAATATGTTGGGTTGATGATTATGCATGATGAGTAACCATTTCTTGAGCTTAAAGAAGGTGTGAGAGAAGGTGGAAGCTTACTTCTCCTTAACACCCACCATGTGTTTGATGAAATTTTTGAGGAAGTTTTTTTTATTGAAATTACCATGGGAAATGGTTATGTATTCTAGGATTACTTGATTAAGGTAATCTGGATTATTATGAGACTATAATTGGGCTTGCTTAAATCTTCCTTAAATGGTGCAAATGAACAGATTTTATTTGGACATTTATGTTAAGGATAATTCTAGCTTACTAAACTAGAGTTTGAGTTTCATCCAATCTCCTCCATCATTGCATTATTCTCAACCTAGCATGTCATCTAATATCATCAATCCTAAACAACCAACGGGGCCTTTAATTTACTGAATTCCATCAAAACTCATTTTCATTGCATATTAGTTTAGTTTGGTTACAACTCTCATTTTAGTTTTTTCTTACTACCTAGATTTATTTTAGTTGCCATTGTTCTTGAACAAGTCACTTGTCACATAACTTTATCCAATTCACTTATACCAAAAATACCAAAAACATCGCATTTAGTCAATTTCCACGAACTACACTACAGTCTATAGGGTTCGACCCCTGACGGGTGTTTTACATGTGTATGAATTAAGCACAATATCAAGTAATAAAACTCATTCAACCTCAAGTGAAAGGTGTGCAATTGTAGTAGGGTGAGTGGGGTCGAACTCAATAGATTGTAGTGCAATTTATGAAGTTTAGTTAAATGCAATATTTTTGGTGTTTTTGGATTTAGATAAGTTGATAAGATAGATGATAAATCTAAATTAACTAAGTTTACTTCTATCACTAATGCAAATAAAACTAGGATGCAATGCAACAAACAATTATGAAAGATAAAAGTTCCTTAGGGTTAGTTAGAGTTGAGGTTACTAGATGGAGTGTTTGGTTGTGATTTATAACAAGTTAGAGGAGTTGGATAATTAACAAGCTCTAACCTCCTAAGATAGAACCATCCTCTCCATAGAAGACCAAGTAGAATCTCTTCACTTGCATCAACTATGAAGGCATTAAGTTTAGCCAATTGATATCTCCTAACACCCTAGATTATCTTCTCAAATAATCCTAGAGTATCTAACAAATTTTCTTTGATCAATTAAACAAAATGCTCTCTCAAGCATTTCATTGAACACTTGGGGGGCATGATAGAGTAGTTGGCCTTCTACTCTACCTCATATTGTATATCAAACTCGCCCATGTCGATGCACCATTTGGCGAGCTGGCCAGATTGCTCTAGTCACTGGAGGATATCTTTGATGGATGTTGACACAAAATGTTTCCCTTAAAGATTTTTGAAAAGTATTTTATGAAAGTGCTCAAATGGATAATTATAAGGAAGAGGGCCTTTAAGAATAAAATTGAAAAATCTGGGGTTAAATTGAATATGTTACAAAGTTGTGGACTAAACTAATAATTTCCCCCTTGTTGCAGGAACGCACGATTTGGAAGACCATGGAGGCCGGTGACGTTCACAGACTTGGTGCTGCTCCACGCCTTGCCCACGATCGAAGCGGTTTAAAAGTTCGTGGGAGGTGGAGCAGCTGAATCCTCTCATCTATAACACACAATCGAATTCAGCCACAATCGAGGGCAGCAGAAACAAAATACGTAGCAATTTCGCAAAGCAAAAACACAGATCAATTGTTGGAACAAGTTAAAAAGGGTTCAACATAAGTGATCGACTGCGTTTCGGCTATCACCGATACCTTCTGATTCTTTTCGCCGTTCACCAGAGGTAGCTACTTCGCCGTTAATTTCATCCTAAGGTGACGAATCGATTGGGCGTCACCATCCACGGCTCGCGAGGTTTGATTCGTTTAGATTCGCCCTATCAAGCTCTCGTCCGATCATTTAGCCCTTGGATCTTCACTCTTCGGCAAGACGACGGAGACTTACTACGAATCTCCCCTTTCCCGGTTCCCAAGCGTTTCGCAGAGCCCCTGGAGTCGACGAAACGCATCTGAAGAGGAACTAGAATTCTGATTTTTGGTAAACGTCCTTTAGTCCTTGTTTTCTGTTTTTCTGTCACTTGAGGCATGAATGATTGTGAAGGTTCCATTTCAGTCACCCCATGTTAAGTGCGGATGCTCTGTCTAAATGATGATTCTCTATTGTTTAGTCCTTTTCATGATGCTCTGTCTAAATGATGATTCTCACATGATTGGATCAGGTAGAATTTTGTATATTTTAGATTTGTTCATCAATTCCACTTCCATACTATCTTAACAAATTAGCAATAATTTGTGTATGTTCCTCTTTAAACCTAAAAATATGTATATTTGTTACTATTATTATTGTTATTTTTTTTTCTTTTCTTTGTCTTCCTTTTGTTCGCCTAATAGTCCCTATGTTTTCATGAGTTAGTGTTACGTTCATGGTTGTTGTCATCCTTCTTTTTCTTTCCTTTTTTTTCTTTTAGTGTATTTATATAATTTAGTCCATAACAATTTTTCCTTTTTTTTATTATTATTTTGTAAATATGTTTCAAGTGAAAAAGATGAAATCAAAGTGGCGGTACCAATTTTGGGCGTATAAAAAGAAAGTATTATTTTCGTACGTAATTGACTAACGAATTTGGAGTTTCTCGAAGACCAGTTTAGGTTCCCAATAGACCTATCACAAATAGATTGGTGGCGACTCCGTCAAAAACCCCGTCGCTACAGCTGGTGACTCCATTGGGGACAGTCTGGCCACATGACCGGTTTATTTTATTTTTGTTCACTTGATTGTATTATTTTTTTTACTTTGTCCCTTTTACATGTTTTATTATCTTGTGACATACATGACATCGAGCTCTCTTCCCGAGCTCCTCGTAATCTCGTTTTTGTGAAACACCCGGGATAGGCTAGTCGTGTGTGGTAATAGTCACCGCGTTTTCTCTAAACCGTAGTGGTTAGTAGCGTTGTTCGGGTGTGGCGGTAGTCACCCAATGGAACCGCGAAGGCCACGACCCGAATTAATCCTTCCTTACATAACCGTCGTGGGTAAGGAATTGGGCCTTTTCTAGTTCGATAGAACTTAGTAAAAGGGATTCGGGAACCTACCCTTGGCCTTCTTCTTTCAAGAAACCACCCAATGCATATAGCGACCTAGATCCACCCCGTAGGTTTTCCACATGTACTTGTATATATTTTTGATTTCTTTACCATTGTGGTATATTGATTTTTGTTACTAATGATGACTTATTACCTTTTGTCGCATGCATTGCATTTTAGGCAACACATAGCATAATCTTTTGATACCATGGATATCTTGGATCTACTTCCGTCTAATGTCGGCGAGACTTCTCCCTATTTGCTAGAAGACCAGTTGAGTGCTATGGTTGTTTCAGAGGAGTTGCAAAAGATACATGGGGATTGTTTATCTACCAAAGACTTCATCAATCTTAAAGCCCAGGTCCATCTACGGTTGGAACAAAATTCTAAAGAAGAGCTCTGTCAGATATGGAAGTCCTTGACCAACTCTGAAAAAAACGTGTTCAATAAAGAGTTTGGTCATATCGCATACCTCCTAGAAGTCGGGATTGATGAGGTCATGTTTCTCTCCGTCATATAGTTATGGGACCCGTATTACCAATGTTTCTCATTTAACGGAATGGATTTGATGCCCGCTATTGAAGAATATGGGGTCATTCTCAACATCTGTCATGACTATCCAGCTGATCCATATCACCATGAAGTAGGGAGTGTGTTGCTAAGGTCTTTATCTCATTTTCTGGGTATTAAAATGGACGACCTCAAACACCGCACCAAGGCTAACAAGGGGAAATGTCTGGCATGGAGCACTGTGAAGCATCTTATAGAGTCAACACCTGCAAGAGAGCATAAGAGGAAGTTGTTCGCATTGGCTATTTACGGTCTGATCATATTCCCGAAAACAACAATGCATATTGAAACAGGTTTTGTCAGATTGCTGGAACAAACGCATCATCATCATGTGAGCCCAGTACCCATCATCATTGCTGAAACTATTCGGTCTCTTAATTATTGTAGACGCAATGGAGGACGTTTCATCGGATGTGCACCACTTCTCCATATTTGGCTCAAAGGTCACCTCCCTTGCCTGGAAAAGGACTTTCGACATCGATTCTTCGAGGACTTCATACCAATAGAGGCATTCACTAAATGCGCTTGGACATAGAAAGAAAACAAGGATGAATGGACTAAGTTCTTCCTGAATATATCAGATTCTCAGATAGTGTGGAGAATTCTGTTAATCACAGCAAAGCCTGTCCTGTATCGATGTGTGAAATGTCCCTGGGTTCCTCTTCTTGGTGTTTGGGGAGGGACGAGCTATGCACCGGCCATGGTTCGTAAACAATTTGGATCTGAACAGTTCATCCCAATGACTCATCGTTTGCACGAGTTAGAGTTCTCATATGATGATTCACACTCCATGCTTTACATAGTAGGGGTACAACGTGCCTGGGTTACAGTATACCTAGTGAAGCCAGGCACTCTCCCATCATCTAGCACTTACAATGAGTGGAGGAAGGTGAATAAAGAAGGCATTCTCCCTGTCTCCGACATTCTTAAGGTCACCACTAAAAGAAATCTCGAAATAGAAGTTGAAGAACAGAAGGCTGAGGTGAAGAGAAGGTGTCTTGAGATCGAACAAAAGGATTTTGCACTGGAAGCACTGAAAAAAGAAAATGAATACCTTCGAGAAAAGTTTGAGACGAAGCAGGAGGCTTTCCAAAAACTGGTCAAGGACTTTATCAAAGAAGAGGAAGAGAAGGAGCAATGGAAGGAGCAACATGACAATCTTCGGGACAAGGTAGAAGAGTTCATGATTCGGGCATGTGAAGTCGGCCAACGAGCAGAAGAGATGGAAGATGAAGCAAGGGACCTTCAAGCTAGCCTCATTCCAAACCAAGACAAAATGTTCGAGTTCATCGAGAAAGCTCGCCGACATTACAGATGCGTCGGAAAGATATTCCGAATTTAGATCTGAGATTTCCTTGGTAGCTCAATGTTGTGCTAAGTGTTTTAGGCTTGTTTTTTTATAGTTGCTTTGGACATGTTTTTTTCAATTTTTGTTTTAGGTATGTTTCTGAATTGCTGTTTTAAGCACGTTGTTTTTATGGAATTTCTAAGTTGTTCACTCATACATGCATTCATGGCATATTTGGACTAAAATGAACTTCTTTTTTTAAAAAAATAATAATCAAGGAGCGAGCAAGATTGGAACTCAATACCGATATAACACCCGATCTCGAACAAAGAAAGTGATGGAAAACATGGAAGGATGTTTCTTGGAATTGGACAATAAGGTTAACACCATTGCTTAGCAATTTGGTCACTTAATGGAGTTCATCAAAGCAAAAGGGCAGGATCCTCCCAAGATGATTCTGACACCCCACCAGGATTCACTCCAATAAAGAAGAAGAGCGATGATGGAACTTCGCAAGCACGAGTTGAGTTGGGAGATGGGAAGAAGAGAGAAGTGGAGTAGCAAAAGTTGGAAACATTGGAAAAAAGGTTGCGAGCCGTCGAAGGAGGGGCTCTACTTGGTTCTTTTAATGTAGACGACCTCTGTTTGGTCCTAGATGTCAAAATTCCGGCTGATTTCAAGATCCCAGAGTTCACCAAATATGATGGAACTACTTGTCTGGTGACCCATCTGACATTATTTTTGAGGAAAATTCAACCGCTTTCGAAAGATGAGAGGGTCTGTATAGCTCTTTTCCAGGACAGGCTGATCAAATCCCCTTTGCAGTGGTACCTCAGTTTGGGTCCAAAGTTAATTAAGACATGGAGCGATCTTTCTCATGCATTCGTGAATAATTACCGACGTATGACGGACCTAGCACAAGATCGACAAACATTGCAAAACCTGGAAAAGAGAAACCAGGAGACATTTAAGGAGTTTGTGCATACGTGGAGGAATCTAGCTGCACAAGTACAACCGCCCATTACAGAAAAGGAAATGGTTACTCTGTTTATTCAAACATTGAAATCTCCTTTTTAAGGTAAGCTCATTGGTAACTCCACAAACAGCTTTACGGATGTCGTATTGTCGGAAGAACATATTGAATACGGCGTTAAGATTGGGAAACCAGCTGAGGTATACACTGATGGTGGAACACAAGGAGGGCCTCCCCGTAAATAAGCAGTCCAACAGGTGGGAAGAGGTCGAGGAATGCCATTGGTAGGGGCCGTGTCATCTGGGCCCCATCCTTTCTACCCCATTGGACAGCCGAGGGCAGCTACAACTACACACCCGGTAACTGGATTACCCAGACAAAGGGAAATATTCGCTCCTATTCTGATGGCTTATTCAGAGTTGTACCCGAGGCTGATTGAGAATAAGCTCATCCACCCTATTCCATCTAAACCACTGGAACCACCATACCCAAGGTGGTATGATCCCAATGTCACGTGTCCGGATCATGATGGGGCAGTTGGACACAATATTGAGAATTGTCTAGCATTGAAGCGTGTGGTCCAACAACTACTGGATACAAAATGGTTGGACTTCTCTAATGAAGGTAATACCACTCAACACCCATTACCCCTTATCAAGGAGGACAAGTGAACGCAATTGAAGAAGAAAGCTACCAAAGAAAGATGGTAGATGAGATCAAGACTCCAATGGAATCTATATACTCATGGCTTGTCAGGGAAGGAGTTTTAAAAGTCGGAGTCATGAAGCCAAATTTGGAACAGGAGGCAGAGTGGTGTACTCTTCACGGTAGTGAAGGACACTCTCTTAAGACATGCCGAGTCTTTTCAGAGCTCCTTCAAGCCTTAATGGATTCGTCACAGTTGTTGGTTTATTATACAGATGGAGGAGAAAACATCAATGCCACCTCAAGGGAAGAAGATTTCATTTCAGGGCCTCGACCGTTAGTGATTTCACTATCTACTCCAACAATCAAGCCTCTCAAAATACGGGCCCCAGCTCCATTTTCTTACAAGTCTGATCATGTAGTCCCATGGAGATATGATTACACCTCTAATATCTTAGTGAATCAGCCTGAAATGGGGGCATGACAAGAAGTGGTCATATTTATACACCTGAGCAGAACATGAAGGTTCAGGGAGAAAACGTTCCCGAGGCACGAGCGACCCAAACAAAGTTGGCAAAAGAAAAAGAGGTGCAGAAGGTGGTCACAAAAGAAGCTTGTGAATTCCTCAAACTCATCAAGCAGAGTGAATATAGTGTGGTGCAACAATTGAACAGTCTGCCAGCTAAGATCTCCATATTGTCTTTGTTGTTGAGTTCAGAAGCTCATCGGGAGGTCTTGTTGGAGGTGCTGAACAAGTCCTACGTTGCACAAGACATTACTGTCAATCATTTTGACCACTTGGTCAACCATATAACAGCTCAAAATCTTATCTCTTTCACGGATGATGAAATACCTAAGGAAGGTAGGGGACATATGAAAGCTCTTCACATATCAACCATGTACCGAGATAAAATTATGGCGAGAGTCCTCATTGATAATGGGTCAGCAATTAACGTGATGCCATTGGAGACGTTGCATAAGTTGGGAGTGGACCCTACATTTATCAATAACAGTCAAATAATAGTGAAAGCATTCGATGGGACCAGAAGAGAGGTCATTGGTGATATTGAGCTTTCGATAAAAGTGGGGCCATTCGACTTTCATATCACCTTTCAGGTGATGGACATAAAACCAACCTATAGCTGCCTGTTGGGGAGGCCTTGGATACACATGGCTGGTGTTGTACCTTCTTCACTCCATCAGAGGGTGAAGCTTGTGGTTGAAGGAAGATTGGTTACTGTTTTCGCTGAGGAAGACATTCTTTTATCCAGGCCGTCAAAAACACAGTACATAGAAGCAGGAGAAGATGGCCTCGAGTGCTCTTTTTGATCATTCGAGGTAGCTAACGCTATATATGGGATTAATCCGACTCCAACCATTTCAAGCAGTAGTCACATGATTGCTAAAGTAATGATGAAGGAAGGATATACCCCAGGAACAGGGTTGGGGGCAAGCTCGCAAGGCATAACCAGACCTTTAAGCCTCCCCTCAAATGAAGGAAAGTTCGGTTTGGGGTTTGAACCGACACACTGAGACAGGAAGAATCAAGCCTCAGAGAGAAGAAAGAAAAGGCTCAATCGAGCAGGGGGGCATGCCAGAGAGTAAAAGATGGTAATCCTGAATATATGTGACACCTTTGTCAGTGGAGGTTTGGTCCCTAAGAGTGGAGGAGAAAATGCTCTTATCATCCCAGTTACGAAGTCCTTTGCTGGTTTGTCGATCCAGGCTATTTTGGAGGAAGACTCTGGAGATTTGGAGCTCGTTCGACCCTGTGGAATGTGCGAAGTGATGGACAACTGGGAAGCTGTAGAACTACCTGTTCTAGCGAAGTGCTCCCCAAAGTAATTTAATAGTACCATTCCCTTATAAATAGGTCCAGTTTCTAGAGTATTGTCTTTGCTTATTGTGGACTTTTTAGCTATCACTATCTATTTTTAGTTAATTGTCATTTAACGCATATTAATGAAGTTCATCATTCATCGTTTCTTTTCTCCATGAGTGTTGTCTTATCCTTTTCTCCCATTTCCCCCAATCCCTTCATTTCTTAACGCAGAAATGATTCTCGCGTTGACAACTATGAATGCAACCTATTTATAGATTTTGATAACCCTGTTAATTCTGTTGAATCTGACGATG
The DNA here is from genome assembly GCA_024586325.1 of Stellera chamaejasme. Lineage (NCBI taxonomy): Eukaryota > Viridiplantae > Streptophyta > Magnoliopsida > Malvales > Thymelaeaceae > Stellera > Stellera chamaejasme. The sequence goes on along the minus strand of CM044981.1, from coordinate 48,283,356 downwards.
AGGATTTTTAAGTATCCCATGAATTATTGAAGTTGGTTGAGCAAGATGAGCGAGAGAGAGCAATGAGTCAGGAAACAATTGAGACAATTAATTTGGGTAATCAAGATGAAGAAAAACATGTTAAGATTGGTGCTTCATTTCCAACACCAGAGAAGGAAGAATTAATTCAGTTATTAAGGGAGTACAATGAGATATTTGCATGGTCTTACCGAGATATGTCAGGGTTAAGTACTGATATTGTTGTACATAAGATTCCGCTAAAGCCTACAGCTAAAGCTGTTCGACAAAAGTTACGGAGGTTAAAATCGGAATTTCTTTTAAGAGTAAAAGAAGAAATCCAAAAGCTATGGGATGCGGGATTCCTGGGTGTAGCTGAGTATACAGAGTGGGTAGTAAACATAGTGCCTATCGAGAAGAAAGAAAGAAAAAAGCTGAGAGTTTATCAAGACTACCGACCAGTTAACGCAGCTAGTCCAATAGATAACTTCCCTCTCCCTCACATTGACACTTTGGTAGATAACACAGCTTGGAACTCATACTTCTCTTTCATGGATGGCTTCTCCCGTTATAATCAAATTAAATTGCACCCAGATGACATGTTGAAGACAGCTTTCATCACGATGTGGGCACTTTCTACTATAAGGTGATGCCTTTTGGATTAAAGAATGCTGGTGCCACTTATCAAAGGGCTATGGTCACGTTATTCCACGACATGATGCATAAGGAGATCGAAGTCTACGTGTATGACATGATAGCTAAGTCTCACACCGCCAAGGATCATCTAACAGACCTTCAAAAATTGTTCATTAAGCTCCGTAATTACCAATTGAAGCTGAACCCTGCGAAGTGTACCTTCGGTGTAAAGTCTGGGAAGTTGTTAGGCTTCATGGTGAGCAAAAATGGTATCAAAGTGGATCCAAATAAAGTCAGAGCTATACAGATAATGTCACCTCCAAAAACTTCGAAAGAAGTTAGAAGCTTTCTTGGAAAGATCAACTACATTGCGAGGTTCATATCTCAACTAACCTCAAAATGTGAACCTTTATTCAAGTCTTTAAAGAAGAACAATGGTGTGGAGTGGACAAATGATTGTCAAGAAGCTTTTGAGAAAGTGAAATAGTATCTGATGAATCCGCCTGTATTAGTACCTCCAAGACAAGAGGACCCGTTGATCTTATATTTGTCGGTACAAGATTCTTCTCTAGGGTCAGTTTTGGGACAATGTGATATGACGGGTCGAAAGGAGCAGGCTATCTACTACTTGAGCAAGAAGTTTACTGACTATGAAATAAAGTACTCAATGGTAGAAAAGACATGTTGTGCTCTTGCTTGGGTGGCAAGTCGCTTAAGGCATTACATGCTCAACAACTCCACGTTGTTGATATCAAAAACAGATCCTATAAAGTATATGTTTGAGAATCCAGCACTATCTGGGAGAATAGCCAAGTGGCAGATGCTCTTATCAGAATATGATATTCAGTTTGTATCCTAAAAGGCTATCAAAGGGAGTATTATAGCTGAATATTTGGCTGATAGAGCGACACCAAACTTTGAACCCATGAAAATGGATTTTCCTGACGGAGATGTGATGTCAATCAAATGTGACCCTGATGAGGCTGAAGATGAACCTAAAACATGGATGATGGCTTTTGATGGAGCATCAAATGCTCTAGGACAAGGAATTTGGGCAATCATTGTCTCTCCAGAAGGGACGCAATACCCTCTCACTGCCAAACTCACATTCTTATCATGCACCAACAACATAGCAGAGTATGAAGCATGTGTCATGGGTCTCAGAATGGCCTTGGAGATGAATATCAAAGAACTGAAGTTTATGGTGATTCAGCTTTGGTGATTTATCGGCTAAAAAAGGATTGGGAGACTAGGGACTCTAAGTTGGTGTGCCTTCAGTGGCAACCTCGGCGGCGGCCTCCTCGGAAGAAATGGGCTGCACCGAGATGGGCACAGCCTCTATGGGAGCAGCGCTATCTGCTCGCGCTCTTCCAGGCCCTCTGCGAAGGCACGACCTCTTCAACGGTGAGAGGCATTTCAAGCTCCACCCTTCGGCTTCTTGACAGGGGGCTCCCAGGAACTTCTTCCCAGGCTCCACAGCCTCTTGGTGAAATGGTGAGTAGGACCCTCTTCCCAGCCAGCTCCCTGGCCTCTTGATTAAAATAAGCTGAGTAGGCCCCTCTGCTCCGGCAGGATTCTCAGCCTCCCCACCGACCCTTCAGCCAGTGGTCCCCTCACGGCAGGGGCTCTCTTCTTCAGTGCGTGGCAGCCACTTTCCTCTTTTTCTTCTCCGGTGAGAAGCCATCGAAGGCTTGATACCAGCCCTCTTTTTGGACAGTTTGGGGACAATGGGTCCCAACACCTTGACCGCCATGGCGAGGCATCTTCCTCAAGTGCACATGCCAGTGCACTCGTTAGGCGTGCGCATGGATGCTTTCTTACCCAGGCTTCGCTGACACTGCAACGGCATCTGCAGGACAAAGAGGGACTTCAGACCAGGTTCTACCAGACCTCTTACAAATTTACAGTATATTAGTATGAATGCGCAGCGTACCTTTGGGCGCCGCTAGGGCAGCAAAGAAAGAATCTATCATCGTCCCACGGTGGACGGGAGCCCATCCCTCGTATGGCGGGGGCATCCGGGGGTCCAGCACGAAACCCGTGCTAATCCCAGCCCACCTTAGGGTGGTCTCGTCCAGTTGGGCAGCCGAGAAGGGGAAGAACGCCGCACGCGCTCCTCGAAAGGACATCGTCTAACCACCCCGGTAGTTGAACGTATGCCGCCACCGCACTCCCCGTGAGTCGGCCACAGCCTCCGCGCAATGCTTTGCACGGATTGTCGCGTCCTCGCCACGGAAAGTCCCATGTGCCTTCGCGGTCCTTATCAGAGATACATTCAAGAGCTGGTCAAGGAGTTTAAGAAGATAAGTTTTCTACCTAGTAGCATTTTTTTGGGGCAAGGAAGGTTCCTTAGCCTCGAATAGCGGGAAGGTTTCCGCTATTCAACTCAATAGGAAGGTTCTTATTGAGAGAATCAAGGAAGGTTCCTTCGCTTCATTTATCGTCTTTATTAGAGGAAATGAGAAGGTGCTTTGTACAAAGTCGCGAAGGTGCTTGTCCTTGCATTGGCGGACCTTTAGCAGGTGCCCCACTGTCTTAGGGGTTGGCTTTGAACCCACATCATGGATCAAAAAGGTCAAGGAGAGTTCTTCGAAGGAGTCGAACTGCTTCCCTTGGTGTTTTCCAAACCAGATGGTGGCGGCGCCTGTCATGGTGGAGCTGAAGGCGCGGTACATGGTTCTGTCGTCTGCCCTAGTGAGAGCCATGGAAGAGATGTACCACTAGAGATGGACGACAGGATTCAAAGCCCATCATAGGGGTCCAGCTTGGGCTGACGGAACTGGTCGGTAAGTGGGGTCTCAAGGATCCTTAAGATGAAGGGCTGAGCCACAGATGGTCAATGTTAAGATGTCTAAAAGTTAGTCCACCCACCTAGACTTTGCGTTCGCGCTTCTCCATTTGAGCAACCATTCTCACTAGGTCGTCCAACATAGGGGCATAAGTGGAGTCCGTGGACTACATAGTCTGGGGGACATGACAAAAGTCCACAGTTTGAGGCGAGGAGCTGATGGGTATGCTGCCCTTTAAAGGGTTGGAATGGTGACAACGCGCGCCGCCTGAAGGACGCCTCTCAGTTGTTCCATGAGAGTGCCCCAAATGTTCTGGGCCACAACCTCCACGATGGCTATCAGGAGGGCGGGGTCTAGAGATTGGATGGTAGGAGGAGCTCCGGTCCTCTGTCCCACTGTGGGATTTGGGGCTAGTGGCTCGTTGACATGTGAAAAAAAGCTCGGGCATCATTCTGATCGGTGTCATTGGTAGAGTGGACAGACACCTCATTTTCAGGAAGATGAGATCAGTCATTCCCACCAATTGGGCTCTGGTCGTCACATCTGGTGTTTTTGGTTCTTGCCATTGAGAGAAGAAAATGCGGGAGATAGGAGGGTTCCTAGAAACAAATAGGAGGGTTCCTAGAAACAACGCCAATCTGATAGTCTCGTTCCAAGGTGGGCCGGGATCTCAGATACATGAGGACGATCTTTTTGGGAGGAGGTAATCTGGGGATAAACGGAGATCTCTAAGGTGCAAAAAGAGGAATGGGTGTCTGTAGGTAGTGTGTACCTATCTCAAGCCTCCTTATATAGGATTCGGAGGAGGGCAGTTGCCTTAAGTGCGCCGCGATCATGGGGCATGTTTATGGAAGGTGGAGACACTCACGTAGATCATGAGTGCTGTTGACTATGCCTTGGCGAATTTGTCGAATACTCAGGGCGATGAGCCGAGCGTGTTGGGCCTTGATCGGAAGGCCCAAATGGAGGGTTGGGCTTTATTTACCACAATCTGAAAAAAAAGAAGACATAAGCAACGAATGAAAAGTCTACTCCTCTTTCAAGCACCAACATCATCTACCTTGCTCCTCTTTCATCAGCTGCCTCCCGTCACCAAAACCTGGCCTTCATAGCATCAGCATGCCACGCCACACCGAGTTCAGCATCCATCCCACGCCACCGAAGATGCCCAAACGGACATGTATTCGACAGCGACCTATCGACCCAATCCGCGTCCTAACCAGCTGCAATCAGCTTGTTTAACCCTCAATTAACCACCCCGTCACCGTGACCCTCCTCCCTTGCCACCGACACATCCATTCTGACCCTCCACATCACCTTGAACTGCCGTCATCTATCAATTAAGCATGCACATTTATCTTTTACAATTTCTCCAATTTATATATTTTTATATTACCAATTTTAATTTTTAAACCATTTTTTATTATTATCCTTAGGTCGTTTTTATCATCTTTAAACTATGTAAATTGGTTTGAATATCTACATTTTAATTTTTATCTAATCATTAAATTGAGTCATTTTTTTAGTTCTTAATTTCAGATTGATTAATTTAACAAGAAATCAAGAAAATTTAAAAAGTAACCTATGGTACCAACTATGTGCGCTCGAATTTTTTTAAATTTTTGTGCGTAATTGACAAACAAGATCATATATCTTAAAAGCCATTGTTTGGTTTCCAATCAACTTAAGACAAAATGATTGACAGTGACTCTAATTCAAAATTATTCAGATATTACCGTCAGGTATTTCCTGCATCACTATATATGGAGCGAGCATATGTCAATATGAGTATTGTTTTTGTTTATTTGTATATAACCTCCTTACTCACTGGGGTCAACGTTGAAATCCCTCCAGAGAGGGAGGAAAAGATCCCTCAATTATACAGATCTATGGAGGTCACCCGGCCGGAGGAGTCACACTTGACGGCCGTGGTTGGTAACAACTTTTTCAAAGTAATTGTTGCGTTTTGGAAAAATACTATCAACGATAGTTTCACTACGTAGAAGAAACAGCTTTTACCGCGGCCTCTACCGCGCAAATGGCCGAGGTAAAAGCAGCTCGCGGTAAACGGCCTTTGCCGCCGGCGCTGCCATTTTACCGCGGCCATTTGCGCGGTAGAAGCCGCGGTAAGACCTCATTCCCACGAGGCCTCAGCTACCCCTCTTATCGCAGCCGTTTACTACGAATTTGGCCGCTGTAAATATCTCCTATATACACCTCCCCGAGCAACCCATCCATTTTCACACCCTTAACAATTTTTTCTCTCTCCAACTTTCTCTTCTTCTTACTAATCTCACGATAGATTTCGGAGAACCTAGACATCATCTTTTACTAGATTTATTTGAGGTAATAAATATTTTATTTTTAATTAATTTATATTTATTTATTGAGCAATATGGGATGTTTAATTTTTTTAATTTAGGTATTTGATTTGCTTATGTGGTTAAATTAAATTAGTTGAGCTATAGTACTAGTTTATGAAAAGTCGTAGTAATATATATTACTTTACACTTTATTTCAAAGTATTGAAATAACGTTGTAAAATTATATATTCTACAAAGTTTTCATGGATTGTCCAATTGGACAGTTTGTAAAAGTATACTATCGATTAATTAATCTTTTATACTATCGGTAAAATTAATCATTTACTGTTAGATAGATTTCAACAAATTATCATGTGTGGGATTGTAATGGTGAACGGCGTCAGATAAATCCATGTGTTTATCAAGGTTATCGATTTGATGAGGTATCGTCGTCATCATCGAATATTGCAAGTATGAGTAGTGCACTTGATAATTCAATTGAGTGTAATGAAGAAAGGCTGGGTGATTATCGTGAAATGGTCCGCGAGGCATTTGAGATTTGTGATTATAATAATAATTTTGAGGGTGATGATATTCATCAGATGGATGAGGATGACATCACACCCGAAAAGCCAAATCAAAGGGCTCAAAAGTTTTTCAATTTATTACGTGATGCGTCGCAACCTTTATATGAGGGATGTATTGATAAGCACACAAAATTGTCGATTATTTCCAAGTTTTTAAGCATGAAAAGTCAACATAACGTATTTGACGTTTTTTTCTCGGAGTTGATTGAATTTATCAATGAAATACTGCCAGGAGAATACGCGACATTGCCTACGTGTCATGGTCGCCACGCCCGGTTGCGGAGGCGGGGCCGTCCCGCGATGGTGAAAATGGAAGCTGCGGAAACCGAGACTCGCTGCGTGTAGTGGTCCCATGACCCAGCCCGCAAAGTCTCGTTCTCGAAGGCCCGGTGCCTGAGAACACTTTGCTCACGAAGTATGCAGACAGAGTTATGCGCTTATAACCTTCGGTCGTGTTTCGACCTGCAACCTACAATTCCCAAACATGGCAAGTATACAGTATAAACCATAACTATCCATGGCGAGCCTCGCCCCACTGAAATAGGCGAGCACTCTACCATCACCAAACATGCAGTTCATGGATAACATCATTCATAACTTCACAGAATCATTCAGATACAGAATGCGTCTAACACATCAACTTATGACCATACCCGGGTCCCGCCACCCACCATCATGGGCGAGTCCCCTGTTCTACAGAGTATCCAGAACATAAACACCGAAACCGAATGTATCTAGGATACATAGCATGCTCAAACAGATAACATGCATGCATATACACTTACAGAGCCGACCAAGAGAAACCTTAGAATACCCAAGTGCGGGATCTAGGAGAAACTCCGAGATCAGAAGATCCCTGCAAGTACCCCTGCTGCTGCTAACACACCAACAGAAGAGAACAAACGTCGCAGGGATCTGGAGTTTGAGGTTGGTGACAGGGTTTGGTTGAAGGTAGGAGGATCTATTCGGGAACCTCGGCAATCGTTACTCTTGGAGGACCAAGAGTTCTAAGGGGGGAGAATGTTACAGTCACCCCGACTGGGTGGTAACTTTGGTGTTCCGGGGCTCCGTTTCAAGCATGCGAGGCATGTCTTCGGTTGGTCAGACCACTCCCGGATATTTTCTAAGTAGCATTTTTGGAATGCTTTCATATTTAAGGTCGTACGGGTCCCCCGCCCGTTTCCGCGGAAAATATTTTTTTTCGGGAGAGAGACTTGTTTCCGGTCGATCAGTAAGCTCGGGAGAGTTACCGGGACCTCGTAAAAGTGAACTTTCAGCATATTTGGGGTCGTACGAGCATTCCGCACCTTTCCGCGGAAAATATTTGGGGTTGTACGAGCATTCGGGGTTGGGATGTTCGTTCCCGGGCGACGCCCGGGGCTCGGGATGAAAAACTCGGGGCTCGGGATGGAAGTTTGGTGACGGCAATGGTGTGAGGTGTGTTATGACTCGGGATGAGTAATGTGGAGATAACCGAGCAAGCACACATAACGGGGTTTTTTGGCTCGGGCAAGCAAGCACACACGTCGGGAGTAACTGAGGTGAAGTTGGCGCGGGGTTACACCCCAACACTTAGCATTTTCGGATTTTGGCTTGTGTGGGAGTCACCGTGTTGACTAAGTTGGTGACTAAGGTGCTAATGGGCAATTGTCCTAGTGAGTCACCATGTGGAAAGTATAAAAGATGGAATTATGAAGAAATGCCATTTTTTTGCTCATTTTCTTCTTTCTCTTCTACCATCCGCCAACATTCTTCCCTTCTCTAACTCTTAAGTGTTCATCTTGCAAGGGCTTAAGGAAGGTTTGATCTTGGTGTTAAGCTTGAGGTAAGCTTGTGTTCTTCATGAATTAGTATGTTTGGAGCATGATTTATGGGTAAAAGATCATGTAGAATCCGAATTTGTGTAAGCCTTGGTTTGATGTTGTGTTCATCTTCTTGCTTCAAGATTCAAATATGTTGTTATTGGCATGATGTGGTGTTGGAATTAAGGTTTGGTTTATGGAAGAACACCATGGTTTGGAAAACCCTAAAGTGCCGAAATTCATGTTGAATTCTAAACATGTTAGTTTGTTGTCTTCTTGATTCATGCTTTGGATATGTTGTTCCTAGCATGATTATGAGTTGATGTTAGGGTTCAATTTGAAGATGACCATGTTGGGTAAAAAGTACCCAAATTACCGAAATTATTCTTAAGGGAATTGGTATGATTTTGGGTGATTAGGGTGAAGTGTGTTGGTAAGCATGCTTAAAATGGTTAATTGTTGAATTAAGCATAAGAAAGGAACCCTAATTGGATTGAAATGGAGTTTGGTATAAAAAGTGGGTTAGGACCGAAAAGTAAGGAAAGGTATGGTTATGGTTGTGATGTGTTTCGGGAATGGAAGTAGGTAACGAACGATGTTCGGAACGTCGTTTTCTGAAATTGTGGACAATACCAACCTACTTGCTTGTTTGTGTAAATGTTGGGAAAGTATGATATGAATGCTTAATTGTGCTTATGTGAGTATAGATAGCAATGTTCTAGCTCGGTTCGAGATTCCGAGCTTTTTGTGGAATTTTGCGGGAATGTGCGGGATTATGTCCCAGGGGTCTGGATTGGTGATTTCTGACTTGTGTGTGGTTGTTCAGCTTGAATCAACAGTGGTGGAGTAGTGCGGGACTTCGGAAGTTACACTACCGCGTTTTGGGCCGAGCGTCGGGATGGTGGTCCGGTAATCCCGGGACCAGTTATATGGTAAGGTACAGGCTTGCAGGTTCTTGTCACGGGTGCGCCCGAGCCCGGTTGTGGCGGCCGGGCCGTCCCGCGATGGAAAAAGCGGAAGCTACGGCGGAAACGGAAGCGGTTGGTCCAACCGAAACCCGCTGAGTGTGATGGTCCCGTGACCCGACCCGCAAAGTCCCGTTGTCAAAAAATATTTTCCGCGGAAAAGTGCGGGGAACCTGTGCAACATTAAATATAAAAGCATTCCCAAAAATGCTACTTAGAAAAGATCCAGGAGCTATCTGACCAGCCGAAGACATGGCCCGCATGTTTGAAACGGAGCCCTGGAACACCAAAGTCACCACCTGCTCGGGGTGACTGTAACACTACGAGCATGTGTAGTACAAAAGCTATGATGAAAGAGTTGGGATTACCTACAGAAAGATTCATGCATGCGAGAACAACTGTATGTTGTTTGATAGTAGATACGAAAAGTTAAATAATTGTAGAGTATGTGGTGCGAAACGGTTCGAAGAACGTGAGGCGAATCAGAAACCAAAAGCTAAAAAGATTTTACGTTATCTACCAATCACTAAGCGGCTCCAACGGCTTTACCAGTCCTCGAAAACCGCTAAATATATGACGTATCATCTTAGAGCTAGTGAAAATTCGATGGGTATTATTGGACATCCATCCCAAGCCGAGGCATGGAAACATGTCGATAAGTGTTATCCTAATTTTGCATGTGAGTATAGAAATGTTTGATTGGGTTTATGTACTGATGGTATTAACCCGTTGTCAGACTCAGAACAATCATATTCTATGTGGCCTGTATTCATCGTGGTTTACAACTTGCCTCCTGATTTATGCCTGAAGGAAGCTTACACTTTCATGCCATTGCTAATACCTGGCCCAAAGTCATCGGGCCGTAACCTTGATGTGTTTTTACGTCCGTTGATCGACGAGTTGAAGCATCTATGGAATACAGGCATGGAAATTTGGGATGCACATCGTAATCAGAACTTTAACATGCGGGCATGTCTGCTTTGGACAATTAGTGATCTCCCGGCGTACAGAATGTTATCAGGGTGGAGCACGCACGGAAGACTTGCCCGTACTGAATGGAGGATGTTCATAGTTTTCAGCTGACTCACGGGAAGAAAACGAGTTGGCTTGGTTGTCATAGAAGATTTTTACCGCAACGGCATGCTCTCCGTAACAACAAGCAATCATCTAAACACACAGATCATATGCCGAGATGTGAGTTTAAATCAGGCCACCAGATATTAAGCGAGGTCCAGAATATCGTGTTCCCACCATTCGGGATACCGTGGGATCGCATGAGGGCAGAGACGTTCGGAAAGGAGCATATTTGGATTAAGAAATCGATTTTCTGGGAATTACCTTATAGGGCAGATTTGAAAGTTAGATATTGTCTCGATGTGATGCATATTGAGAAAAATTGTTTCGACAATGTTTGCTACACAGTTGTCAATCAGAAAGGGAAAACTAAGGACAACGCAAATTCGAGACGTGATCTAAAAAAGCTAGGACTGCGCCCTGAATTGCATTTGGTTACTGATCCTCTTAAGAAAGAACCGTTTAAACCAAAGGCGACATATACTTTAAATGCTTATCAGATTGCGAGTATTTTCTATTGGTTCAAGCATACCGTCAAACTTCCAGACGGTTACGCTTCTGACATTGGGTGGTGTGTTAATACGTCTAGTAATACATTCTACAATATGAAAACCTATGATTGTCATGTCTTCATGCAAAAGTTGCTTCCAATTGCTTTGCGGGGCCATCTCGGTGACGGTATTTGGACTACAATATCTAAATTCAGCAAATTCTTTAGGCTAATTTGTTCAAAGGATATTCTATTGGAAGACATCGAGAAGTTGGATGAATTTATCATCGTTACACTGTGTAAACTTGAGAAAATATTCCCTCCATCGTTCTTTCTTTGACTCGATGGAGCATCTCACTATGCATCTGCCTCGGCATCTTCGAAATTGTGGGTCTGTGTCATATTGGTGGATGTATAGTTTCGAAATGAACATGAAAAAATTGAAAGCAAAAGCTGTGAACAAAAGATTTTTGGAGGGCTCCATCATTGAAAAGTTTTTTATACATGAAGTTGCGACTTTTTGCGAGCATTACATGGAAGATAATTAGGGAACACGTGTAAACCCTAACATACGTAATGAAATTATTCCTGTTATCTCAAAGTTGAATGTATCTTTAATTTGAACAATATGCTAATTTTAAGTTCCAATTGTAACTTTTAAAGAATTTAAGATTAAATTGTAAGTTTTGAAAATATTTGGATCCAATTATAAATTTTTAACGCGAAACGGGATGAATATGGGTCGCATTTAAGTGGGTCTGTTAGGCCCACAATATCCAAACACGTTTCAAAAATGGGGGGCAAAGGAAAAGTTTAAATTGGATGTATCTGTGCTTACCGCGGTCTTACCGCGCGAGAGGCCGCAATAAACGCTTGGGCTTGGGCTTGGATGTATCCGGACTCTTCTTCTTCATCTTCTTCAGTTTTGAATCAAATTTTCGCATCCGGCGGTGATCCTTTTTCCGGCGATTTTGTGGGTCGATTTCAGGTAAGTTTTTCCTTTTTTTGGTTGAGTTTCCTTCGTCTATGCTGATTCGGCCTATACAATGCATTTTCATATTCTTTTAATTACTTTTTTTTTGTTTTTTGGTTTAGTAATTTTCCTCTCCATCTCTTCGTCAGACCGCCGCCGTCACCCTGCACCGCCACACCGTCGGACCGCCGCACTACTACACCAACTTAAGGAGGTAAGATTTTGGTAATATTTGGTGATTTTGTTAATTATTGATGATTTTTGGTGGTTTTGTTGATTATTGTTGATTATTGGTAGATTTTTATGATTATTAGTGGTATTATTTGTTTAGTTGCATTTTTGTGAGTTTTGAAAATATTTGGGGTTAAAAATATTTTACAAAACTTTATTGTCAAATTGAAAGTTTGAAAATATTTGGGGTAAAAATTGCAAGTTTTGAAAAATTTAGGGTGAAATTGTAACTTTTACAAGATTTTGGGATCAAATTGTAACTTTTACAAGATTTTGGGATCAAATTGCAATTTTTGAAAATATTTGGGGTTAAATTGTAAGTTAAATGTAAACATTAGTACTTATATTCATTTTTAAATGTTTTTGAGTTATGACGTCTACTCCCGATCCTCGAGATGGTTCAGGGACGGTCATTCACCCGTAGTTCCTGTGGTTGCATACCGAGGTTATCCCGACCGCCTGCGGGGTCCAACGATTCGGTGCATCAGGATGCACCCGATGATGCACCTCGTGATGATGCCTCCAGTACCACCGCCGGTCCCCGGCCCTGATGGACGTCTCATTTTTCGCATCGCACAGTAAGTCTCAAAAGCATATTTACCTTGTTAGATCAACATGACTACCTTGTTAGATCAGCATCACTACCTTGTTAGAACGACATACATACTTGATTGATCGGCATTGATAATAGATCAACATGACTACCTAGTTAGATCGACATCAGTACCTTGTTAGATCAATATCACTACCTTGTTAGATCAGCATCACTACCTCGTTAGATCAGCGTCATAACCTTGTTAGATTAGCATGACTACCTTGTTAGATCGACATACATACTTGATTGATCAGCATTGACAATAGATCAGCATGACTACCTAGTTAGATCGACATAAGTACCTTGTTAGATCAGCTTGACTACCTTGTTAGATCAGCATGACTACCTTGTTAGATCAACATGACTACCTTGTTAGATCAGCATCCACTACGTAGAGAAATCCGTTTACTGCGGCCTCCGCCGCTGTAAATGCCGCAGTAAATGGCATTTATTGCGAAATTTACTGCGGCAAAGGCCACAGTAGGCCGCAGTAAATGGCATTTACTGCAGCCTTCGTCGCAGTAAAATCGAGCTTCTCTAAGTAGTGATCACTGCATTGTTAGATCGACATACATACTTGATTGATCAGCATTGATAATAGATTAGCATAACTACCTAGTTAGATCGACATCACTACCTTGTTAGATCAGCATGACTACCTTGTTAGATCAGCATGACTACCTTGTTAGATCAGCATGACTACCTTGTTAGATCAGCATGACTACCTTGTTAGATCAGCATGACTACCTTGTTAGATCAGCATGACTACCTTGTTACATCAGCATGACTACCTTGTTAGATCAGCATCACTACCTTGTTAGATCAGCATCACTACCTTGTTAGATCGACATACATACTTGATTGATCAGCATGACAACCTAGTTAGATCGACATCAGTACCTTGTTAGATCAGCATGACTACCTTGTTAGATCAGCATAACTACCTTGTTAGATCGACATACATTTTTGATTGATCAGCATTGATAATAGATCAACATGACTACCTAGTTAGATCGACATCAGTACCTTGTTAGATCATCATCAGTACCTTGTTAGATCAGCATGACTACCTTGCTAGATCAGCATCACTACCTTGTTAGATCAGCATCACTACCTTGTTAGATCAGCATCACTACCTTGTTAGATTGACATGATCAGCATGTGTTTGTATGCAGTTTGCATTCGGCGCAGATCACAAAAGCGATTTCTCATGTCTGCGCGAACTGCTTCTCCGGATTCCCTCCCAAGTACTTCCAACAGATGGCAGACGAGCTCGTCATCTGGGCAGATAAGTTCGCGGTATTTTAACAATTATTAATATTTAATATGTTACATTAATTAATACTTGTTATAAACTATGATGGATAACGGTGATGTATTTTTAATAATTAACAGGAACTCCCGGTATTTTTAATACTTGTTCGCGGTATTTTAACAATTATTAATATTTAATACTTGTTATAAACTATGATGGAAAAGTTGCACTCCCGATTCACGGAGTTCTACCAGAACAAGCAGAACAACATCAGGAAGAAGTGCAAACGACAGCATCCTCTGGATCCGGACAATCCTAACTACCTGGATTGGCTACTACTCATCCCGAATAGAATCAACCCGGACAAGTGGAAGATGCTGCTCGAGTATTACAACAACAACGACTTCAAGGAGGAATCTCAGAAGAACAAAAAGAATGTGAAGAGGGAGAATCGTCCGAAGATCAAGTTGTTTGGCAACAGGTCCAAACATAGAGTTTATGAAGACTTGGTAATTTCTTTTAACCACATCAGCGTTTAAATATGGATGCTGTTATTTACCAACTAGTTGGAAAAACCACTAGTTGTGTTATGTGTTTAAATGTCCAGCTAGAAGGGTATTTTAGTCTTTTAAATTGTTAGTTAGTTAAATTAGTTAAATAGTATTAAAATCAGCTAGTGGTTTTACCCACTAGTGGGTAAATAGAAGAGCCGTTTAAATATCTAAGTTTAATTTATTTAATTTATAAAAAAATTAATTACTTCATATATAAATACTTTTAGGCAGTGTAAACAAGCTGGGCACCGGCTGCGTCAGGAGGAGTTCGGGGAGGCATGGCTTGGGAAGGAATTGGTCGTCCTAGTATTATTCATTTATTTTCCTAAATTCAAATTATTCTTTCTTTCATATTATTTGACGTAAGTTTATTTGTATTATTACTTAGGAGGAGTATAGAACGTGTCTCGTTGACAAGTATGGGCCAGATGGGCCGTTCCCGGCGATCGACGACGAGATCTACAGATCCGTTGTGGGCCAGCCCACCCGGGCATGATGGGTCGGTGTCCCTCCATAGATTAGCCATCCGGAGCGCTTCGAGCCACCTTAGCGATCTCAAGTAATTAAATTATCGTTTTATTAACTTCTATAATTTAACTTGTTTATTTATATTACAAATATTAGATGTTTTTAAATTTTAACTTTCAGCGTGAGATTGAGCTGGAGGACCATCATAGGAGGGACATGGATTAGATCCGTGACCTCAAAACTCGGGTTGCGGCGATCGAGGTTTGGGAAGCCGCTCTCGATGGTTGGAAGGCGGACACGTTGCGATCATTCGATTTAGCCGTTAGCAACATCTGGTCGGCTATGCGTTATGGGGGGTACTTCCCGCTTTACGCGATGCCGCCGCACATGTCAGCAGCCTCCGCCTCAGCCTTTCCAGCAGCCGCCTCCTAATACCATCCAGTAGCCGCGGCCTCAGCCCTTCCAGCAACCGTGGCCTCAACCCTTCCATCAGCTGCATCATCGGTACGAGCATCTTCAGCAGCAGCCCAATGTCTACTTGGGCATGGGCTTCACGCATCCCAAGGGGATTATCGGCCGAGATGCCGGTCCTGCAGCCACACCGACGGGCATTCTTAACTGGGTCTAGGGGGCTTGAGGATGTTGACATTGTTGATTATTACTTGAACACCGACCCAAATGCGGACCCAAACGACCATTTTTAGGAGTTTTGTAAACATTATTAGATTTTGGTGTAAATTAACAATTTATTATATATATATATATATTTGCATTTAAAATTAATTTTTAAATACATTTTTTATTTAAATTATAAATATACAGACAATTACATCATTATTTTATCAATTTTTTCATTTATTAAAAAAAACTTTACCGCAGCCAACGGTGCAGCAGGCCGCGGTAGAGGCTGCCATCCGCCGTCGCAGGCTTACCGGGGCCTGGCTACGCAGTAAGGCCGCGGTACGAACTGCGGCCTGAGGCGCGGTAATGGCCTCTACTGCGAGCTCGTTTACCGCGGCCTTCCCCGCGGTTGTTACCGCGGCACTACCGCGGGAATGACCGCGGTAAGCCGTCTAAGCTCGGCATAGTGTTTTTTTAGTTTAGCTGTTTAATCTCAACCATTTAAAAATTATCCAAAACACTATAAGTAATTGAAATGGTTATTTTCCAAACGGAACCGACGGTGGACTAGCTCTTGCTGAGGTTTAGCGACGACTTTGTGCCTTATTTGCTTGAGCATTGCTCGCCATCGTCGCCAACGGACACGACGGTGAATCAGAGAAACAATGGAGGCCTGTACTGCAAGAAATTGGGGATTTCGGTGACCACAATAGGCGGAAATGGTGGTTGGGCAGCATGCACATCGTGGCTGGAGTGACAGGATGTTTTTTTTTTGAAAAAGGCAAACGAAAGATAATATTAAAAAGAAATCACAACTCTTCAAGTTGAAGAGGAGTGACACAAGAAGCAACGTTACAAGATATCAGTAACAGGTTGAGCAAGGGAAACTAGTGTCAGTAGCTACAAATTAGCAATAGAGGTTAACGGATTTGTGAGCCAATCTGTCCAGGTAATACTGAACTTAGACCATCTGCTTGAGAGCCACAAAAAAGATAGAAACTGAACTGATGAGACGGAGACTTTGGGCGGTGGAACTTGCGACGGAAAGGCAGTTGAGTTACGGTCTCGCCAAATACACCAGGTGGTTACTATCCGTATTGACAGCCAAGCTTTGTTTTGGTGTTTGTTGAGATGATTGAAGCGAGCAGTTGAGAGAACTTCTGAAGCATCAATTCTAGTGAAGGGACCGAGATCGCACCAGAGATAAACGGAGGACCAAAGTTGCATTGCCAGTGTGCAGCCAACAAGGCAGTGTTCGGGAGTGCAACACCATGCCGGGATAATTGTTGGCGAGTTGAAAGCCTATCAAAAGCAGCCCTCCATAGAAAGACATTGAGCTTTTTGGGCAGCCATGGGATCCATGTAGTTGTTTGTCCTGCGAGTGAATCGGATAGTGTTTCATCATCAATTTTCTTGGAAAGAGCAGCAACGGAAAATCGTCCATCCAAGTTCCAACTCCAGCTATCATTAACGCCATTTTGCAATTTTGCACCCTGCAAGAAAACTATCAGTTCTTCAAGCTCGCCTAGTTCTCTCCCCCTAGAACTTCTCCTCCATCTCCATTGCCAACACCAGCACTCCGAACTCCATACCACTCTATCCGCTACCTTGCACTCCTCCTCCGACTCTAGCCTAACTAAACGTGGGAATCGTTCTTTCAAAGTTCTATCCCCCAACCACTTATCTACCCAGAAATGTATTTCCTTCCCATCTCCTAAACTCCTGCTAAAAGAGGTTGAAAAGTTCCCGCCGGCCTCATCGATTAAACCCCCTGTTTTCAAAATTCTACCCCATACTCCTCCAATCTTCTTACAACCATCCCCTTCCCATCCCCCCTTTCCTCCATATATCTCCTTTATAACCCAAACCCAAAGGGACCCTTTTTCCCGAAGAAATCTCCACTTCCCGACCAACCCCCAGTTTTTGGTTTTGAGACTTCCGACCCCAAGCCCCCCTTCATCCAGATTTCGTAAAATTGATTCCCAATTCACCCAATAGATACCTTTCCCAACCCCTTTTATTCCCCAAAAAAATTGTGATCTTACACTCTCAAGTGTTTGGGTTACCTCTACTGGGGCACGGAACAACAAGAAGAAAAACAACGGCATGCTTCCCAAGACAGAGCTGACGAGAGTAAGACGTCCCCCTATCGAAATCATATTTGACTTCCAAGATGCTAGCTTTGTTTTACATTTTTCGATAACTGGCTTCCATGCTGCAGCTATAGCCATATTTGCTCCGACTAGGAGGCCCAAGTAGTTGAAAGGCAGATTTCCCACTTGGCAACCAATATTCCTTGCAACCGATTCCACTTCCGGGGGAGAGATGCCAATACCAGAAATAGTGCTCTTGGAAAGATTGATTTTCAAACCTGATACTTGATCGAAGCATTTCAAGACCCGAATCACATTAATTGCGTTAGATTTTTCCCAAGGCCCGAAAGAAATAGCGTCGTCGGCATACTGAAGATGGGAAATGGAGAGACCTGACGGGCTGAAGTTAAAACCTCGAATGATCTGTTTCTCTATGGCTTCCTCGATCATGACATACATTGCTTATGCAGCAATTAGGAACAGGAACGGTGACATTGTGTTGCCTTGTCGCAAACCCCGTTCAAGATTAAACTCCTTTGATGGGCTTCCATTTACTAGCACGGAGACCGAGGTAGAATGAAAGCAGGAGCTGATCCAACGAATCTATTTCTCATTAAAACCCATCTGTTTCATGACATCAAATAAGAAGTTTCAGTTTACACAGTCAAATGCCTTCTCGAAGTCAACTTTCAAAATCATGGTCTTCCTCCTTTTTTTTTTGCACATTGGACAAGTTCGTTTGCGATCAAAACTCCATCCAAAATCTGACGGCCTTCGATAAATCCGGATTGGACATTACTGATAATGCTTGGGATGACCTTCTTAAGTCTTTCGGCAAGTAATTTCGCTAGGATTTTGTACTGACAACCTATGAGGCTGATGGGGCTATATTCCTTGAGACTGATTGGGTCCTTAGACTTTGGGATTAACACAATAAAGGATGCGTTGCAGCCGCGACCCAAGCTTCCTGAGGCTTCGAAGCACTTAATAAATCTGATAAAATCAGCACCAATAATGTCCCAATTTGACTTAATTAGGTTGAAAGAAATCTCGTCGGGTCCAGGAGCCTTGGAGCCGCCACATGCCCATACGGCCTGTTTTATTTCTTCATCATAAAATGGAGAAGTCAAGTAACTCGCTGATTGGGAGGATAGTCTCTTAAATTTTGAGCTTGTGAACCGAAGCCGAAGTGGTTCTGGTTCTTTGAACACGTTCAAAAAATGCAATCTGATTTCCTCCATGAGCTCTTTCGGTTGATCCATCCAAACGCCATTACAGTATAGCCCTCTGATTTCATTTCTTCTTTTGCGATGTTTGATCGATGTGTGGAAGAACTTTGAGTTGTCATCTCCCTCCGCTGCCCATTTTATTCGTGCTCGTTGTTTCAACATACTCGCCCAGGAAATCTCATAATTGATCAAACTGCTCTGGCAAGATAACCTTTCCTTGATTTCAGATTCAGATAAATCCCTTTCCTCGACCTTTTTATACCATAAAACTTTTTATGCACGTAAGCTTTGAATTTTTCCTTTCATGTTTCCAAACTTACCCGTCTTCCAGCTTTTTAAGCTCTTCCTGAGGGTCTGAATTTTTTCTTTCAAGACAAAGTCGGCCCTACCATGTTGCACTTGGCCTTCCCATGCTTGCCTTAAGACACCTTCAAATTCTTTATGCTTCATCCATGGATCAAAGATTCTGAACGGCTTTGGTCCAAAATAGACAGGTTTATCTTGTAGTATTATAGGACAATGATCAAAGATATGCCAACATAATGATGAATAGAATATATTCGGCCAGAGATCCACGAAACACTCGGAGCATAAAAATCGATCGAGCTTGCTTAGCTTGGTTCCATCCATGTTTATCCATGTATATTTTATGTCCATGCATTGGATGTCATTCAGTTCTTCCTTGTTAATAAAATCATTAAACTCATATGCTTCTCTTTTCTTAAAAATGGTGCCCTTTCTTTCCTCTTTTCTTCTGACCACATTGAAGTCACCTACATAACACACAGCTGCTGGTTGAATGAAGGAACGAAGCTTGAATAACTCATCCCATAGGAGGAGCTTATCTGAGGCTTCCTGCGGTCCATATATATTAACTGGAACAATTTCTTGTGAGTTTTGTAGACACTTGCCTTGAATTGCTATAAAACCATTGCCTACAATTTCCCCAGATTTCTCAAAAAAACTCTTATTCCAGATCCATAACAGACCACCAGAATTTCAGAGGCATCCACTGATGTAAAATCAAAATCCCCTAAATCCCAAATTGAATTGATAAGCTGTTCAGAAATACCTGAAACTTTCGTCTCCTGAACTGCTAGGACTGCCACTCTGTGTTGCCTAATAATATCCTTGAGCCACTTCCTTTTCCATGGCTTCCCCAGACCCCGTGCGTTTATTGACATCAACTTTAACATTGATTAAGAGAGAAAAGCACCCGAAAAGCATCAGATTAGATGGAAATATTACATACCAACAGCAGAGCCCGGCGAAGGCTCTCTTGCCGCCGGAATTGAACTGACTTCATCCAAGAAGACCACGCCAATATCCCTGCCAATTCTTTGCATATGCTCATCTTCCATGGACTAGCTGTACTGTGAACCTTGTCGAGGCAATTTCTTGTGTCGAGGCTTCTTCTTGGTTGATAAGTTCGAGCTGGGTGAAGAGTCAGCGTCATCGTGCCGAGGTTTGTGCTTAATTCCAGCTGCTTTAGACCGGGTAACATCGTTCTTCCTCCAAACCTCTGCTCTATTTGCGATTTCTTCCTCAGTATCAGATAAGGTACGATCTGATGACTGGTTCGAGACTGATCTGGTAGGTGGAACTGAGTTGTGGGTGTCATTTTGGGATTCTGAAGTTGGGCCAAGTGGGTTTGTAGTGTAGGCAGTGTTTGGGCAAGGGTTGTGAGTCTATTTGGAAGGCATCCGGTTGGAATTCGGGCTTTTAGCTGGGTTATTGGCTGGTTTATTTTTGGTTGGGCTGGGGGGAGTTGGGCTTGTGGGTTGGCTTAGGGAGGGGTGTAACAATAGGTTTCGAGGGAAATTCGAAATCCAGCGGCGTCTCGGGGATCTCATCGGACATGTCTGATTCAGAGGCCTCGGGACTGAGGTGCAATAATGGCGACGATTCTGATTTTGCGTTGGTTCTCAGAATACTCGACTGTTCATCTTCTTGTTCTCCAAACATCAGATCGTCAAAATCTTGGTCATCTGAACCGATGTATGATGCTTCCGATGCAAAGACTGAACTATTTTCTGATGAATTATCGGATGAGAAGCAATGACCGAAATCAATACTTGAATCCAAATCCTCAATTATCATAACTTGGACAATCTTGTCATCTGCTTGGACTGTGACTACTTCGTTAATAAGGGACATTGTTGTTGTTAAGACACATATCTTTCCCCTGTTCATGTGTATTTTTGGCGATGAAATACTGTCAACATTTAGAACTCGACCCCAGCAAACTCCCAGATGATGAATTGACTCTTCGTTCAACACTTCCACCGGTAGACCAACCACGTTAAGCCATACGACACGCCCAGGTTGGCCAAGATCCGCTCTCCAAGGACTAACCCAGTCGAACCATTTTAGGAGCCAATCTTTCTTCTTGTCCATTAGACTATATGCTTTAACTCTTGAGGTACAGTCGATCATCACCCTCAATCCTCCAAGATTTTTATAACCAAATCCCCCAGCCCCTCATTATCAAAGATGCTTAGTATGTTGACTAGGGTTCGCAGACATTTTGCTTCACAGATCAAAACCGATTCCAGTTGCTTCCTAACTTCTGGAGTTGAGTAAACGTATATTGAGGCTCCGGTTTGTACTGAATTTGTCACTCCTTTTCTCCTCCACTGCTTGATTCCCCTTGCTTCACCAGATTTTCTGTTGGTCACAGTTGCTGGAAGTTGCATTTTTGTTGGCTGGACAGTCTTGGGTTGGTTGTTTTTGTCGAAGAAGTGGGCAAGGTTGACGGTGAGTCTCGCTGAATGTATCTCAACCCCGTTCAGTTTTGCTTCTAGTGAACTAGCATCTTCTACTCCCTTGTATCTCACAAATGCGAATCTTTTCCCTGCCTTTGTTCTTTTTTTGGGAATGTAAACATCCACCAACCATCCAAATCTTTCAAAGAGGTTCCAAAGATCCTTGCTTTCGGTCCGACGTCGAGGACGGTTGCTGGAGCTAGCCGGCGGACGACGAGCAGCCAAGGTCAACAAATCCGGAAGCAGGTGTTTCTTTCTCTCCGTTCATGAGTTCATGTTTATTAGCAGAGATCATTGAAGCTTGGGAAAGTTATAACATTCAACCAATTAATTTTGGAATCACTTTCTTTCCTTTGGATAAGTTGGATTACCGGTAATAAAATTGATAACTTCAACCAAACATGAGAAATTAGGTTTGGGAATCTTAGGGCCAGTTTACTTGATGAAAATAGTTTTCATTTTCATTTCTTGTATCAGTATTCATCTTTAATGTATAATTTTCGAAAACAGTTTTTGAAAACGCGCTTCATTGCAATATGTTGAAAACGGTATTTTGAAATGTGTAACGTGCACCGGTGATCCCTACAATTCGACCAACCACTGGACCACCGGCAAACCGCCACCGGACCGTTACAGTGCAACCGCCTGATCGTCGCCAGACCACCACCGGATGGTCGCTAGACCACTGCCAGACTGTCGTTGTACCATAGCCAAACCGCCACCAGACTGTTGCAGCCCGCCGGACCACCATTTGACCACCGAACCAGTGGCTGGAGATAGTCTGGCGGCGCTCCGGCGATGGTCCGACGACAGTCGAACGACAGGTCGGTGGTGGTCCGCGTGAAGGTCTGTGGTCCAGCGGTGGTCCGGCGAGGGTCCGGCAAGGGTCCGGCGAGGGTCCGGCGAGGGTCCAGCGACGGCCTGGTGATGGTTCGGCGGGAGCCGGTGATAGTCCGGTGGTGGTCCGACACGGTCCAACGGGGTCTGGCGGTGGTCCGACGACGTTCCAGTGGTGTCTACTGTCTGGTGGTGGTCCGGCGGCAGTCCGGTGACGGTCCAGCAACAGTCCGGTGACGGTCCGACGATGGTTGATCTAGAAGCCTGCAAAAGATCACATTTAGAATATAAAGTTGTGATTAGTTCCGTGTTTTTAAAAGAAAACATCAAAAAAAGTTGTTTTCAAAATCCTTTACAAATGTATTTTCATTTTCATATAAAATGAAAATGACTAACTAAACAGTTTTCATTTTATTTCTTATTTTATGAAAAAATTTCGAAAATTCTACCAACTAAACGAGCTCTTATAATCCTACGAATATGAAAACTTAGTCTATACCAAACAGACCGAAAATACACATGGGCAAGTTTAAAACTTAAAATATGGGCAAGCTTAAACTTAAAATACATTAAAGCTATGAAATCTCTTGAGACTTACAAAATACCGCTAATAATATTGTTCCAGACATAACCATGAAAAACAAAGAATTATTTGACATTTCTAGTTTCGAACGTACATAAGAAGATTCAGACAATACATGAGTAGCTTGAGACATGAGTTTTCAGCAAGCTTTCTCAAACATTTTGATATACATAGTATAAATTGAATATATGCAAATCAACTTTCACACGTAACGTATGCATTTGCAGTGTTTCAATTTCAGACTTACCCAATATTAGTCATAATTTCGTTTAAGACGTCATGAATACAATTTTGGACATAATCAAAATTTCATCAACGTTCTAAAAAGTAGTCTACATATACGCAAATTTTTTCAAACAAATAAAAAAAATGAGCATATAAATTAAAACAAAACAGAAAGAATAGAGATAATATATGAACGAATAAAATCGGAGAAATAAGATTAATTATAATGGACTGAAAACAAACAAAAGAAAAAGAAATAGAATCAGAAAACTAAAACGGAACGAAGAGAAAATGTTACGAGGAAAGTGTTCGGTTTATTCCCATATAACTTAGATTTTGATGATAACAAAACTTTGGGATCTTTTGTGTAAAGTTTAGAAAAGTGTGGTGTGTACTTAATATATTTTACCTATTTGTATTATCAGTAATTGGGCTGGCAGATTTCGAAATGAGTAAGGCTCATTTCGTATAAACCTATTTACAGCTAAGGGTTGTTAAGAGTTTGAGTTTGATTAGAATTCTTGTATTATCTTTCTTCCCTAACGTTTAGGAGCTCTCTCTCTGCAATCTTCAATTCGAAAATCAGAATCTGCAACAAGAAAGACGTTGCTGAAGATGCTCCTCCATCTCCATTTAAATTGAGACCAAGAGCTTTCGAAAAGAACACTCTCTTGACAAGCAAAAAGTCTCATATCATAAGCAAGCAAGTTGTTTCAACGATCTCCAGTGCTGATCTTCTGAAGAACAAGTTTCATCTTCGTCCTAGCTTTTCTGGAATATTTTGGGGAGAGAAAAATTGTGTTTCAAATTTGTTTTTGAAGGTTTTCGTTAAAACCTCAACAGGTTTAGATTTTCATAAAAATCAAAGTGTTTCAGGTTTTGTTTTGGTGAGCCTCGGGAAAACCAAACAGTGATTTTGTTAGGTTAATAGTGAGACTTGGGAAAACTATTTTGGGGAGTGTTAGGTTTTTTGGTGAGCCTTTGTGAAAACCAAAATTAGGTTTTTAGTGAGCCTTGGGAAAACTAAAATAGGTTTTTTGGTGAGCCTTGGGAAAACCAGTTGTTAGGTTTTTAGTCAGCCTTGGGAAAACTAAATTAGGTTTCTAGTGAGCCTCGAGGAAAACTAGTGGAGAGGCTTTTTAGTGTAAAAGCTTTCTTGTGGTTGGTGTAACTATTTTGAAGAATAGTGAAAGGTGAAGATTTAAAGTTCTTCAGGACTTCAATCATGTTACAGGCACGTTTTAGATATAGTGATTCTAATTAACAGCGCATGATGTGTTTTATTCATAATCATGTCGTTCTTCACCATTCATCATCGAAAGAAGAAGGGGAAGAACGAAGAAGATGATGAAGAAGAAGAAGAAGGGCGTACCTTGTTCTTCAAGAAACCGGATGAAGTTGAAGTATTTCGGATTCGATCTTCCGCGATCTTCAGTTTCGTTAACTGCTCTATAATGACGAATTGAGGATGCATCCAAGAGGCGAAATTGTGTTGAAATAAACACAATATTAATCCACCCGAAAACTCTAACAAATGTGCTTAGTAATTTCGGCCAAGAATAAGAGAGGGAGAAGAAGTGTTTCGGTTTTGGTGTGTGTGTGTAGTGTGGTGCCTCTCCTTTTATTTATTCACAAGGGAGAGGTTCCAAGTGGTGGTTGGGACACCCCTTTGGCCGAAAATACATGTACTTTCGGCCAAGGGTGATAACCAACACCTCTTGGTCACAAAAGGAGGGAAGGTTCATGGTAACCTCCCTCCAACTTCCATTTTAGCGAATAGGTGGCTCATTGGAGGCACCTCTTCGCCTAAATCAGACTTCTAGGTGTAGCTACTCATATGTAACCACCTAGGAAGTATTCCCATGTAGTAAGGTGTATACACCATGCACCTAGGATGCCTCTTTTACCAAAATACCCTTTATTTTGTCCAAAAGGTGCAAATGGAAGTAATTACTTGTGAATCAATATGAAACATCCCAAAGATGTTCCAAATGATCATACCACACACATTTGAGCTCCCACGAGCTAACATGAACTGGTGTTAGCTACTTCTAGCTAACTTGAGCTGACTTGAGCTATGTCCAGCTGCCGTGAGCTGGATATAAGCTAAGTTGAGCTGGAGTTAGCTACCTGTAGCTAATTCGGAGCTCCCACTTAGCAACATGAGCTCAAGTGTCATGTCAAATGATCTTGGTGCGTCAAATATACTAACAAAAGGAACTCTCAAGTGGTGAACTTGAGGAGAGGACGTAGGTCTTATTGACCGAACCTCTATAATTCTCTGGTGTCATTCTTCTGTTTATTTTCGTCCTTCTTCGTTTTAGTTGTTTTATGCCTGAAACTTTTTTCTCAACGGGTTGAGATCGGTTCAGTACCTTCGGTTTTGTTAAAGGAAAAAGTTTTTGAGGCCAATCAATTCACTCCCCCTCTTGGCTGCCTACTTGGGACAACAATTGGTATCAGAGCAGGTGATTTGTGATTAAAATCTCACGGTTTCAAGTCTAAAGATTAGATGGCAAGCATTCTTCTTGAAGGATACAACCCGTTTAGGCCATCGCTGTTTGATGCTGAAAACTTCAATTGGTGGAAGACAATGATGCATAATCATATTCAGGCGCAAGATCATCATCTTTGGAGGATTATCAAAGCAGGATCACAAATTCCAACTGTCAGAACAGATGATGGAAGCGTTATACCAAAACCTTTGAAATACACAACAGAGGATGATAAACTATGCACCATGAATGCGAAAGCGGTAAATGTAATTCTTTGTGCTTTAACTCCTGATGTTTTTAACATTGTTTCTGCTTGTGACAGTGCACATGAAATTTGGAATAAGCTACTAGTGACCTATGAAGGAACAGATCAAGTCAAAGACACCAAAATGTTTATGTTGGTCAAAGCTTATGAGATGTTTGCTATGGATTCAAAAGAAACAATAGCTGACATGCATAGGAGATTCAATGAAATAATCACACCTCTTCGACAATATGGTAAGATTTATACAAATGAAGAACTGGTTAGGAAAATCCTATGGAGTCTACCATCAAGCTGGAGAAGCACCGTTGAAGCAATTAGTGAAGGAGGTAATATCAAAATTATTAGTGTTGATGAATTATTTAGAAAATTGATGACATATGAAATGAAGGATAGAAAAGATGAAAATGCTAGCAAGAAAAACAGATCTATTGCTTTAAGAGCAAAAGAGACGGAAGAAAGTTCTTCAGATGAACAAGAAACGGAAGATGAGACATCCATACTTGCAAGAAGGATCAAAAGGTTGCTTAAGGGCAAAAGTAGCAAGGAAAAGGAGAAGGAAAGCTACATCAAACAACCTGTTTGTTACAACTGCAACAAAAAGGGACATTTGAGATATGATTGTCCAATAAATGAATGTTGTTCAAAGAAACAAAAAGGAAGTTTCGAAAAGAAGAAGATTTTCAAGAGAAGAAGAAAGCCCGGATTGAAGGGAATGACAGCATGGAGTGACAGCTGCTCAACTACAGAAAATTCATCCTCAAATGGAGAAGAAGAGGCGCACATCTGCCTCATTAATGAGGAAGAAACGTATGAAGAAATATGCACATTCCAGACTTGTTAACCCGTTGAACAATGTCTGATGACTACAGCAGAATTTGAGGTAATGAGTATTGCTGAATCTTCTAGTTATTCTAGTTCATATATTAATGATAGAGCACTGATGCTTAAAGATTTTGTAGAAGTATTTCAAGACTATGATGCACTCATTAAAAAGCTTATAAATTGAGAATATTGCTTTATTAAATGATGTGACAAAATTAAGAGTTAAGAATGAAAAATTGGAAAAGACTTTATCTGGGTGTTTGTCAATGGTGAAAAGAATTTGAATAGTTTGCTTGGGAGTCAAAAGTCTTATTATGATAGGCCTGGAATAGGGCATGAACAAAGGAGACCTAGCTTTCAAACAAGGTTTGCTAATATCACTTACATGACTTGTAAAATTTGCAAACAAAAAGGACATAATGAAAATGAATCTTTTCAGAAATAGGCATTTTATTTATGGTGTTAAGCAAGTCTGGGTCATTAAAAATGTTACTAACCTTTCTGGACCCGAAAGAATATGGGTACCAAAAGTCAGACGAAATACTCAACTTGTTTAGGTTTCGCATAAGGAGCATTGTTCACAAAAGGTATTGTTGATACTTATGATTATTTTTATTCTCATTAATACTATCATTTATCATATTATTCAGGCTGTCTTCAAAAAATAAAATCTCAGTTGTTCAATAATTTATCTATATAGTGTGAATATTTTTTTGGGCTACTAATCCATCTTTGTGCAAGAATTCGGCTTAAGTTAATGCAAGATCTGAAATGAGCATGATGAGGAAAAAAGGATGCTCTTGAGAGTCTCACAGCTTCATATGAGAAAGTCAAAGAAACAAGAGACCAACTGAAGCATTATTAGTTACACAAGCAAAAGTACACAAGCAAAAGAACAGAGGACCATTCAACACATTGAACAAATTCTGGAAATTCAAAAGAACAGATTCTGAAATATCAAGAGAGCAAGATGTTGCTGCTATGAATCCATCAGAAAAGCTATGAAATATTTGTAAGTATAACTGACCATTTTATTCAAGGCTTATAGAAGAGAGATTCACTACATCAAAAGAATTGGAAAAGAGCAAATTCGAGGTTAAATGAGGTAATCTTTAATCTTATGTTGATCTGAGTAAATGAAGAGGAATTATTTGTCATGAAAATTGATTTCATGCACATATGGTTCGAATTTCATAGAGAAATCAGTGCAAAACAATCTGGAGATTTTTTTTGTCAACCTGTTGAAAAAATCGTATTTTTCTAAAAGTTTTAATTTTAGTTTTAAATCCCTACCTTCATATTTCCTTTTGAATGTTTTACAGACATGATAGATATCATTTTTTATACACTTTACGTTTGTGGATTCCACCACATTAAAAGAATGATTTTTCATCAAGTGAAGTTGGATTTTACAAACATGTTTTTTGGTAAAAACTCTAGATTGCACAAACATGTCACATTGCCGGGTTTATTCCTTCACTACTTTACAATCTAGTTTACATCATCTAATGCCCTCTTTCATTCACCTTTTTGATTATGAGAAAAAGGGGGAGAAATAGATGGTTTTGAGAAAGTAGAAAATATTTCGAAATGAGGAAGAAAAGAAAGGTGAGATTAAGGGGGAGGAATAATTATGTGAAGGAGATATTTTACAAAGGGGGAGAAAGTTTTGAATACTTGAGTTCTTTCTCAAGAGGTTTTGTCATCATCAAAAAGGGGGAGATTATTGGGTTTATTCCCATATAACTTAGATTTTGATGATAACAAAACTTTGGGTTCTTTTGTGCAAAGTTTAGAAAAGTGTGGTGTGTACTTAATATATTTTACCTATTTGTATTATCAGTAATTGGGCTGGCAGATTTCGAAATGAGTAAGGCCCATTTCGTATAAACCTATTTACAGCTAAGGGTTGTTAAGAGTTTGAGTTTGATTAGAGCTCTTGTATTATCTTTCTTCCCTAACGTTCAGGAGCTCTCTCTCTGCAATCTTCAATTCAAAAATCAGAATCTGCAACAAGAAAGACGTTGCTGAAGACGCTCCTCCATCTCCATTTAAATTGAGACCAAGAGCTTTTGAAAAGAACACTCTCTTCACAAGCAAAAAGTCTCATATCATAAGCAAGCAAGTTGTTTCAATGATCTCCATTACTGATCTTCTGAAGAACAAGTTTCATCTTCGTCCTAGCTTTTCTGGAATATTTTGGGGAGTGAAAAATTGTGTTTCAAATTTGTTTTTTAAGGTTTTCGTTAAAACCTCAACAGGTTTAGATTTTCATAAAAATCAAAGTGTTTGTGTTTTGTTTTGGAGAGCCTCGGAAAAAACAAACATGGATTTTGTTACGTTAATAGTGAGCCTTTTGAAAACTATTTTGGGGAGTGTTAGGTTTTTTGGTGAGCCTTTGTGAAAACCAAAATTAGGTTTTTAGTGTGCCTTGGAAAAACTAAAATAGGTTTTTTGGTGAACCTTGGGAAAACCAGTTGTTAGGTTTTTAGTCAGTTTTGGGAAAACTAAATTAGGTTTATAGTGAGCCTCGAGGAAAATTAGTGGAGAGGCTTTTTAGTGTAAAAGCTTTCTTGTGGTTGGTGTAACTATTTTGAAGAATAGTGAAAGGAACTCTCAAGTGGTGAAGAGGAGAGGACGTAGGTCTTATTGACCGAACCTCTATAATTCTCTGGTGTCATTCTTCTGTTTATTTTCGTCCTTCGTTTTAGTTGTTTTATGCCTGAAACATTTTTCTCAACGGGTTGAGATCGGTTCAGTACCTTCGGTTTTGTTAAAGGAAAAAGTTTTTGAGGCCAACCAATTCACCCCCTGCCTACTTGGGACAACAGAAAGAAGATCTTTTAAAAAGAACCAATTATATACAGAATTAATGGTAATGAAAGAAATGGAAAGGAAAGAAGCTAGAAAGTTAAAAAGCTAGAATCATGTTATTGAATTCATTGGCAGGCCAATTGAAAATGAGCCGTTGCTGTTTTTCTGCATTTTTTTCCCATTTTTCTTTACTTTTCAATACACCTTAATCATTTTTTTAAAAAAAATCACATTAACAGAATATTCCGATTATAACACTTTTTATTAGTGGGCATACATCTACATCTGCCTAGCATAAATAAGATTTCTCTATATATTTGTAAAGCTTCAACAAGAGGTAACCAGCCTCCATCTATGCTTCAACAAGAGATAATTCACTGCTATATTTTGACCAACTGTTCAGAAGATTCACTCTTAGGTTATTGGTGACTACTGTTTTGGTGGTATCTCTATTGTAAATTAAATCTTAATAGATCTCAAAGGTAAAATGCATCAATTATTTTACCAATTATTTTAAGGTGGATCTCAAATCTCCCACGATATCAAAAAATAAACGCATCATTTTTTTTAGACGGAGTGAGAATTAGGGTTAATAACTAGCATAATGGTACATTATAAAGTCATTTATGGCTAGTTCCCTTCATACTATTGTAAAAGGCACCTCAATCATGCATATTCTTCATCCCTTTCACCTTTCACTTTTCTTATTGAGAAAAAACTCTCCATTTCTTGCTGAAAAAAATATTTTTGTATATGTTTTCTTGGTGTTCATCGGCACTCCTCCGTTTGATTTCGTCCATGTAGGAACTTGGTACAACTTTCTCTACATCACCCGTTATATCTGAGAGACAGACGTCTATTGATTCCCTAATATTCACATCACACCGGAGATGACGAATTTGTTTTAAGGAAATCATGCTTCGAATTCACGAGCCATGGATTTCGATTTTTTGCTCATAACGGTTCCAGTTTCTTACTTTCTTACTTCCAATTCATTCCTTCCATCTGTTCTTATTTCTAATTCGTGAATTATACTTTATCACTGTCTTTTATTTAATTTCCGGCTTAATCAATTTTATTAATTCCTCTTATATAAATTTCTTTTAATTTTTTAAATTGATTTATTTGCATATGTTACTCCTAGGGCTTTGGTAGAATTACAATATTGTCTTTAGCATCTGTATTTAGTCATATAACTTTTGTCCTTATATGCAATTCTACCCATCTACCCATATTCTGCCTATTATCAATTTTGTACGTATTCATACTATATATAGCCTCTTTAATCATTTTTAGGGTACGATCTAACTACTATCTGTATTTTGCAACATCTACCCATTCTTCTTATCTTTTTAGTGACAAATTAGGATTTTTCTCCCTGCATGCACCGTTGCAGGTTTTAATTCTAACATATATTAGTGGAAAAAGATAAAATTAAATGTGTACATGGAAAATGAGAATATATCAAATATCAAAAAAATAAAAATAAATAAGTAACATGAATATATGTAGGGTGAAATTAAAAAGGAGAAACGAGTAATGTAAATTTGAATAAAAAGATCAAATGAAATATTTGTGCTTCTACTGAAGGTTACAAGCAAGTCTGAAAAGGCCAAGGTTAGGAGGGCGTCTTTTGCTACTGCTGTTTACTACATCTGGTGGAAACGCAACAGAAGGATTCATACTCATGAGCAGAGGTCGTGGGAGTTTCTTGCTGAACAGGTAGTCGAGTTTGTGGAGGGTAGAGTTGGTAAAGTGTTTAGAGTAGTTTTTACTTAGTTTTTGTACTTGACCTGTTTGTGTTGTACAACACAGGTTCATTCCTTTATTTTTAGACAATAGCCATTTTTGTGTAGGCACTTGTCTTCCCAATTTGTAAGTGCCATTAGGCTTTTAAAAATTAATAAATTTCGGAGGTGAGCTCCCTCTGTTAATATACATATATATTTATATATACTTGTGCTTTATTGGAAAGAGGAAAATAGAAGATGGAAAAAGAAAGAGAGAAAATAACATGAGTTTGTAAAAAAAAAAAAAGAACTATAACTAACAATATCCTAACATTCATCAAGTATAAATGTACTATCTTGATTAAGAGAATATCCAACAATCACGAAGCATAAATGAGATAATGCATGTTTAAAAAGAAGTAACTAAGAACAATGTTCAAATTAATTTTAAAGTCCAAAAAATAAGTTCATGTTTGAAATATAAATATTTCAATTTTCACAACGTGAAAAAGACCACATTTACCGCGGCCGTTACTGCAGCCGAGGCCACGGTAAGTGGCATAGCACAATAAACGGCACAGTTCGCCTTGCGGTAAGTATTTACCGAGGCTATCACCGCGGTAAAGCCGCGATAAACGCTCATTTTAAGGTTTCTCTCCATCCGCCGCACTTCTTACATTTCTACTTTATCTTCTTCTCCTTCATTCACCTTCTCCACCATCTTCTTCATCATCTTTTCTTTCCTCCTTTTTTTTACTTCTCTTCTTCCTTCTTCTCCTCCTCCTCCTTCTCTTCTTCTTTTTATGTTTTCTTCTTCTTCTTCTTCTTCATTCACCTTCTCCACCAGCTTCTTCATCATCTTTTCTTTCCTCCTTTTTTTTAGTTCTCTTCTTCCTTCTTCTTCTCCTCCTCCTTCTCTTCTTCTTTTTCTGTTTTCTTTTTCTTCTTCTTCTTCTTCTCCCCATCGACGTCGATCTCCCACCGACGCCGCTCTCCCACCATCGCCACTGCCTCGTGCTCTTCCTAGGCCACTAGATTTCTAGGCATTCTGGGTTTGGTTGATGAATCCGGATGAACTTTATATGGATTCATCAACCTTTTTTTAATAATAAAAAATGTTTACTGAGGCTCGGTGCCCAGTTGGGTGTGCGGTAAACTCCTTACCGCGAGCTATTTTATCACGGGATTTACCGCAGCCTCTCCCTCAGTAATTACCGCAGCGCTACCGCAGGGGAGGCAGCGGTAAGCCCAGTTATCTCCATGTAATGTTTGAAATATAACTAACTTAAGTATTCTAATTTTAAAGTTAGATAGAGTAAAATGCTATAATCCCAAAAATTGAGCTTGCAAACTCCAATTAATCTTAAAAAAGAGCAATGAGTAAAACAACGATATTTTTGAAGAAGAAAATACACAGTAAGTTGATTAAAAAGGATCATGTCACTAATTTATAAGTATTAAAGAAGATGATCAAAATGTGAAAAATATATTAACAGTCTAAAACATTTTATTAAATAATACCAAATAACTAAATTTTAAGCATTAAAAATAGAGAATGAGAAAAAAACTAAAAAAGAGGTTCTTAATTGCAAACATAACTAATTTAAAGGACTGGGGAAATGTAAAAAAACATTGATGGATTGAATTTGAAAAGCTAAAGAGTAACATGAATTTTTATAATAAAAAAATGAGTAATCTAAAAGGATTTTTTTTAAAAAAAAGAGAAGATGTGAAAATGCATTTTAAATGTCCAGAAAGAAAAAAAATTAGAATGGTATGAAAAAATATTCAAATGTCACAGACATAAAACAAATGGTTGAATGTGCAAACTAAAAGAAATATGAGTCTGAGAGATAATTTCAAAACTTTCTCATTGAGGTAAAATGAAGAAATGGCATTAAAGAAGAGTGTGGATAGGTTGTGCCAATGGCACACTATGTGTGCCTCTAGATATAAGAAGGAAGATGATAAACGCTGCTCAGCCAACGCGCCGTGTTTATCGACGACAAATCCGGCACCGCGATAAGGTAAGAGGATCACCTTCCTTCATCATGCAAAAACGAGATCCAACAACAAATCAACCGATCGACCTCTTTCTCGCACGAACACAACAAAAGGACGACAAAACAGAAACAACCCCTTTCTCCGACGACAAAAACCACCAGCCATGGCGCAGTGTTTAACAACCAAAAACTGATGCTCTGCGGGGGCATAAAGATGTTCTTCCCGTAAATTGTGATGCTCTACATTGATGCTCCTATAATGGTTTTTTAATAATCTACTGGCTTAATGGATTTTTAAAAAGAATGCTCGTTAAGGTAGAACGAGGGCTCGTTATCACAAGTCTGATGAGTTTAGTTCAAAAAATAATGCACTACGGTGAAAAGAAAAAATATTGTGCTCTTCGTTCACAATGATGAGCTTCGTGAAAACGTGATGCTCTTTAATCAATGTACAATGCTCGTGTTTTAAAAATTGATGCTCTTGTTACCAAAATGAACCATACGATAAAACTATATTTTTCAACTTTTTAATGTTATGAATGCTCTTAATGACATATCAGATGCTCGTAGATTCCATGGTGATGCTCGCGCTTTGAACATAGTGTCACGTCTGTTAACAAAGTATGATATCTTGGTTCAAAATGATGTGCTTGGTGTCACGAATGATGCGTTTCTGTAAAATTATGATGCTCTTCAATAAAGTATGATGAATTCGTTAAATATGATGCTCTCGGTGTTGTTGACATCCGATTTTGTCCAGAGTAGTGATTTAGGTTTTTGTTTTTGTTTTTTTCGGTATTTTTCCGTATTTTTATTTCATGTGATTTTTGTCGATATTTTATGTACTTTTCGTCATTTTCGTTATTTTATGTACTTTTCGTCATTTTCGTTATTTTGCCATTTTCGTTATTTTACGTAGTTTTTATCGTTTTTCACGTGTTAGTGTCATTTTCATTATTTTATGAACTTTTGTCGTATGTTTTTGTTATTTTATGAAACTTTTGTTATTTTGTCATTTTTTTATAATTTTCAGATGCTTTGGTTATTTTTCTTATTTTTTGTACTTTTCGTTATTTTCATCATTTTATGTACTTTTTTTCATTTTTCATGAACGTTTTTTTTATTATTTCATATGTCTTATATTACTTCGTGTGCTTTTGTTATTTTCATGATTTTTATGTGTTCTTATCATTTTATTTGGTTTAATCTAGTATTAAAATGTGTTTATTTTATATTTTTAATTAATTAAAAAAAAGAAAGAAAACAGAAAAATTAAAAAAAGAAAGGAAGACTTACCACGAGCTTGTCCGCCTCCTCCGCCGAAGACCATCATCACCTTCTGCCTCCTGCAACTCTGCCCATCACCTATCCATCAAAGTTTTTGTTCAAATCCTTCATCATTGAGCTGAAGCTCCTGTCAATCACGAATTTTGGCTATAAATAGAGCCATTTTAGAAGGAAAATAGGGAAGAACTCGGCCAAGAAAAAACGCATCCAATATTCATCTCCAACACCTTCGATCTCTATTTCTCCACTCTCCTCCGCCGAAACTACTTCCATTAAGTCGGCCTCACCCCCAGGAGCTCAAATCTACCATTCTTTTCGTTTGAAGTTTCCGGAGGGAGAAGAATTCTACACCGACCCGCAACCCGCCCCGCGCACGACCCGGATCAATCAGCCGAACCAGGCCGCCGTTCGACTCCCCACCACCGCCACGAGACTCGCCGTCCGCCGCCCCGAAGCTCCCCGCCGTTGTCGCCGACCGAAACAGCCCGGAGATGGCGACCCAAGTTTGCTTCTTTGCTCCCTGTTCGTCCGCAACGTGCACTGCAGGTAAGTGTTCTTCTATTTTTTTTATTGCTTTATCTATTACTTTTAATGCTTTTCTTTCTTTTTTTTCATTTGAGTCACTAAAGATCCTTTCAACTTAGGCATTCTTTTAACAAGCTTTAAAATTGACAGTTTGGGCACTATGCCTAAACTTTTGATCCATGTTCTTAATTCTTTTATAGCATTAATTAATTAATATATTCTCTTTTTTCTTTTATTGTCATTAACTCTAGTTTTATCAAGATTAAATATTCCTTTTTTTAATCAAAAAATACAAAAAAATAAAAAAAATAAAAATCAAGAAAAAAGTATGAAATAAACCATGTGGTACCAATTTTGGGCATTCGAGAATTAAAAATTTTCGTTTGTAATTGACTAACGGATTTAGAGCCTATGCAGGCCAGTAGTTTTTTTTTAGGTTTCCAATCGACCTAGGTAAAAAAAAAGATTGGTGGTGACTCCTGACGAAATCCACGTCGCTACAGATGGCGACTCCATTGGGGATCTGTCCGGCCACATTAAGGGTTTATTTCATTTTTATTTTTATTTTTATTTTTTTTATTTTTTATTTTATTTTACTTTTTATTTTTTTATTTTTTTATTGAGTTAATTTAATTTATTTATCTGTTATTTATTTAATGGTGACATACATGACATGGAGTTCCCTACCCGAGCTCCGCAAAAACCATTTTCTTTCAAAGCGGAATATGGTGTTGTTGTACTTGTGAGATTTTTACTCTTCAAGCCTTCACTGTATCCTAGTAGGGAAGTAGTGCTAACCTTGTGCGATTAATATTCCCCTCATGGGTTCATGAAAACCTACGACCCGGATTAATCCATTCCTTGCATGTCCCTCGTGGGTAAGGATTGGGCCGTCGCTTTTCAACGATGGAATCCGGAAACCACCCTAAGCCTTTTGATATACCATTCCCTGCATGTAATGGCCACGCACCCAACCATTAGTCATGGCTTTAGGATTCCTACCCACTTTATGTCACCCGGTAAATATGATGTGTGCTATTGTACAAGTTGTTATCTTCGCTAACTTGTCTGTTTTTATAATTATATCTCACTTTGCATGCATATCATATAGGAAATATATTCGGTGAAAGAATTCATTCCATGGATATATTTGGATTCCTCCCTGTTGCCCTTGACGAGTCTTGGACTGCCACAATAGTGGAAACCCAGCCAGAGGCAATGGCTTTTTCCGAGTCAATGCAAAAGCATCAGGGAGACTGTCTTACTTCCCAACAGGCCGTTTCACTCAAGCCCAAGGTCCCCATAAATACAGAACAGAACGACACTGCAGAGCTATGGGAAATGTGGAGGAGTTGGGATTTGTCAGAACATCAACTCTTTATTGCAGAATATGGTCATATCGCCAGCTTACTCAGAGTTACGGTCAATCCGTCTCTCATCTGGGCATTAACACAATTCTGGGACCCCTATTACCGATGCTTTTCGTTTAACAAGATGGATCTCATGCCTACTCTCGAAGAATATGACAATCTCTTGGGAAGACAATCCAAGCATCCCGAGACCATTTATCAGCCTGATAAGCAGACAGAACCCCATCGAGCGCTGGCTTAGCTGATCAGTAATCCATCTGTGTCATTTAAGTCATTATTCACGGCCAAGGGGCAGCATAAGTACATGGCCTGGAAGGATCTAAAGCAACTCATGACAACTTTCCCGAAAACAGAAGCGCCGCCTTTTCGCACTAGCGGTATACGGGCTAGTGATTTTTCCAAAGCTAGTGGGGTACATTGACAGCAGAGTCATATATCTCCTCCATCAGATGTGCACATCTCAGGCCACTCCTACTCCTGTCATTCTAGCTGAAACCATTCGATCGTTGAATTTTTGTCGTCATAAAGGAGGAAGATTTATCATTTTCGCCGACTTGCTCACTATATGGTTCTAAAGTCATCTCGCCTGTGTTCGGGACAACATACGTAATCGGTTCTCTTATGATTTCAACCCCATTCAAGCCTTTTTGGGTAGCAAATGGATTGAGCATTGCAACAAGGAAGACTGGATCGATTATCTCAAGAATCTCACCGAAGAAAAAATTGTTTGGAGAGCTCCTTGGAGTTCGGGTACTCGAGTCCTACACCGTTGTGGTCTCTGCCCATGGATTCCCCTCTTGGGCATTTGGGATGGTACTAGCTATGCTCTGGCAATGGTACGTAGACAATTCAACTCCTCACAGTTCATCCCAATGACGCATTTGTTGAACAGCCTTGAGTTCACCTATGAGGATCAACATGCGAAAAGGTATATCGCCGGAATTTTAGTGGCCTAGAAGAGACCCATTTTTATCAAGCAAGGATCGGGGTCCCTTACAGGATATCATGAGTGGCGCAAAACTCGAAGAGAAGGAATACTGCTTCCCGAGAATGAATCCCCTCTACCTACAAAAAGACAATTAGAATCAGAGCTGGGTGAAGAGAAAGGAAGGAACAAGAAGGCAAAACTCGAGATTGAAGATCTTCAAAGTCAGGTAAAACATCTGGAAGAAAAGCTAGAGACGAAGAATCGGATGGTGGCCGGACTTGTTCAAGATGTTGATAATTGGACAAAAGAGGCTCAAGAAATGGAAGAGGCTGCAAGGTTTTGGAAAAACGAATATGAAGGGCTCACAGACCAAACTCGAATGGTTGCATTCATTACTGATGATCTAGGAAGGGAAGCGCAGGCAGTTGAGCGTTTGATTTGGCCATCGACATCCCCATTGATTCAGACTGCGGCAAACTTCATCAACAAAGCCAAGAAGAATCTTCGTAAGCTAGGAATGGGAATCATCCCAAATTAGAATGATGTTATCTATAGACGAAATTTATGTGCTTTATAACGAGGACGATTTGCGCAAATATATCTATGGAATGTTTTTCTTTCACCAAGTGTTTAGAATATATCTCATATCATGCATCATTACATTGACATGCATTTAATCATAATTAAAATTCATTAGGAACACGCAAGAATTGAAGAAGTACATCCTTACAAGACACATTGAAGAAAGGCTGAGAACATCGAAGGGCGTTTTTCTGAAATGGAAAACAAGATAAACCTGCTGACCGAAAGCTTCAACACCCTAGTTGATATGATGAAAGGAAAACTTTCAGGAATGCCCAGGCAAGCATATCCTCTCTACCCACCTGGATTTGAACCAAATAAGAAAAATGCTGGAGAGACCTTGTCTGGACCAACTGCACCAGATAATGACAAGAAGAAAGAGGGAGATGAGCAAAAGTTGGAGACCCTGGAGAAAAGATTACGTGCAATCGAGGGTGGCACACTACTGGGTACATTTAATGTAGATGATCTCTGCTTGGTCCCGGATGTCAAAATCCCAGCAGATTTCAAAATTCCAGAGTTCACAAAATACGATGGAACCACTTGCCCGATTACCCACCTGACATTATTTCTGAGAAAGATTCAGCCACTCACCAAAGACGAAGGAATCTGGATGACACTCTTTCAGGACAGTTTGACCAAGTCCCTCTCCAATGGTATCTTGGATTAGGTTCCAAAACTATCAAGACTTGGAACGATCTCGCTCAGGAATTTGTGAATAATTATCGGCATGTCACAGATCTGGTGCCAGATCGTCAGACCCTGCAGAATTTGGAGAAAAGGAATCAAGAGACCTTCAAAGAGTATGCACATAGGTGGAGGAATTTGGCAGCGCAAGTCCAGCCACCCATGACCGAGAAGGAGATGGTGACCATGTTCATCCAAACATTGAAATCTCTTTTCTATGACAAGCTTATTGGAAACTCTACCAATAATTTCTCCGACGTGGTATTATCAGGAGAACGTATTGAATACGGAATCAAGATTGGAAAAATTGTGGATTACGTAAACAATGATGGGAGGCGGGGTGTGCCGCCGAGGAAAGAGGAAGCTCAGCTACCAGGAAGGGGGAGAGGAGCTCCATTAGTGGGGGCCGTCGCATCCGGGCCTCGTCCATTCTTCCCCGTTAGACAGCCAAGAGCACCTGCTCCTTTGCCCTCAATGCCTGCTTTACCGAGACAGAGGGAGATATTCGCTCCAATTCCAATTCCATATTCGGAACTATACCCGCAACTGATTCGGAGCGGACTCATCCGCCCCATTCCTACAAAACCATTGGAGCCTCCATATCCAGGATGGTTGTAGCGACGTGGTTTTCGTCAGGAGTCGCCACCAATCTTTTTCCTAGGTCGATTGGGAACCTAAAAATGGTCCACAAGAGATCTGGAATCGTTTGTCAGTTACGTACAAAAATGGTTAATTTTCGTACGCCCAAAATTGGTACCACGGGTGTTTTATAGTTTTGCTTGATTTTTTTTAATCTTTTTTTTTATAAAGGGAATAATGTTTGAAAAGAAAAAATGAAAAAAATGGTAAATGATGAACAACAACCCTTAATTTAATAAATAAAAATATATTTTAAAAATAAGACAATAAAAGAAAAGTTTGGGCTTAGTGCCCAAAATGTTGAGTTTTAAACTTGAAATAGTGATGTAAATGAAACCAAGGATAAATAAGGGGGTTTAAGTGAAATCAGGGGAGGAGTAAAGGGACAGGGACCAACATTGTAATTGTCCCAAAAAAACAAAAGTTAGCTTCTTCTTCCCTGCAGTTCGCCGGATTCTGGGCTTGGCGGCGGCGTCCGGCAGCCGCCCGTGTCCGGTGAATTTCCGTGGCGGACTTGGGTCCAGATGGTGGAGAACAGGCCGATGGTTCCAACGGTGGTGGTAGGAGCGGCCGAATGCGGTCGGTAACACATAAACCCTTATCTTCCCGATAACTTCTTTACCAAATCTCTATCTTGCGCTTGCGCATCCTATCAAGCCACTCGGGATGTATAATAAGTGTAATAATCGAGCACGCTCCCAGGCTGCCACCTGCCAAAGGCATTCGGTCACCAACATTTCTCCTCTTAATTAAGCCGGTATACCTCTGCTCGAGCATCGGCAATCGCGTTGCCCTTGCCGAGATGTACCCGATACTACAATCATAGTCCTTAATGTATTCGAGATATCTGCACCGCCTCATGCTAAGCTCCTTCATTTAAACAGATATTTCAGACTTATGGTCGGTAAGAATCTGAAATTTACTATCAAACAGATATTGCTTCCAATGTTTCAGCGCATAAACTATTATAGCCAACTCCGATCATGTATAATCATGCGGTCGCAGTGCCTCGACCCATAAGCTACCACAAAACACTCCTGCGCCAACACACATCCCAAACCAGACGTGGAAGCATCCGTGTAATTCACATATGGTAAGATCGGATCTGAAAGAGTCAGAATCGGAACGTTAGTCAACTGCTGTTTCAACTCCTAAAAATTCTGCTCACACCTATCAGACCAGATATACGGTTGACCCTTCTTGGTCAACTGCGTAAGCGGAGATGCTAGGATAGAACACCCTGGTACAAACCTCCGATAAAAATCCTGCTAACCCCAGGGAGCTCTTGATCTCCCGTGCCGTGGTAAAGGTGACTTCCCGAATCGAACTCACACTTTGAGAATTTAGCATAAAGCTGATATTCCCAAAGTGTCTGCAGATCTCCCCTCAGATGCTCCCGATGCGAGTCCTCATCCAGAGAATATAGCAGAATATCATCAATAAAACCACCAGAAATGAGTCCAAGTACGGTCGGAACACCCGATGCATCAGATCCATGAATGCCACCGGAACATTGGTCAGCCCGAACGGCATGACCGTAAACTCAAAGTGTCCAAACCGGGTGCGGAAAGCAGTCTTAGGTATATCCTCCTCCTTCGCCCTAAGCTGAAAATATCAAAAGATCGTTAATCCTCGGTAACGGATACTTATTCTTCCCACCAAGAGCATTCAACCGTCGTAATCAAATTCTTCTTAACAAATGTAACTGAGCAATGAAGTGCTCGGTCGGACGAAACTCTTTTGCTGTAATTCCTCCAGTTACTTCTTCTACTCCTGCATCTCAGAAATAGGCATCCGATAAGGAGGAATAGATATCGGAGACGATGCAGCAGTGGATCTCAAACACAAAACAGAAACTCCCAACATAATCAGTCAAAAATTCGGCCAAAAGGTGAGTTCTCACCCGTGTTGTGTTTCCAACGATCCAACGTTATTTCCCTAATCCTTACCTACCCAACATCAACATATATGAACCACACAACGATCCAACGGTTCAATTCCATCAAAACTCAGATCTAAGCCAAGAACATCAACTTCCCAATATTGCCAAATACTCAATGAGAATCGAACCATACCTCGGACGGACGTAGTACTCGAGTTCTTTGATCACCTTCCCAGTTGAACTCTCGGACCAAGACGCAAACTAGAGCAAGCTTTGGAAGCTTGTAAAAGACAACACTGGTGGCTTTAGAGAGAGGAAGAATGCGGCAGTGAAGAAGGAAGAAGAATACGTTTGCATTTTTGCAAGACTTGCCAAAACTTAAGTCTTGTAATAATAAGTCATGTGCTTTGCACATGACATCCTTTTGACATCATAGTGAATCATAATCACTAGAAATAACAAGAGACCAAGTCCAATACTTTCCACTAATCACATTTCGCCAAGTGTCAGCTTGGCTCGCCCCGAGCCTGAAAACTGCCCGAAACCGTAATTTCCGACCCAGAACATTTTTCTTCACAGAAAAATGTAAATTATATCCCGACTCAGATCTTCCTCAAAAGCGCAAATCTGAGTCCCGGGTCACTCCCGAGCCGTTTCTCCGACCAGATTCCCCGAAAATCGTCCGACGGCAACCCCCCCGGCCCCGAAAAATATTTTCATCGGAAATGTCCGTTGCCAGACACTAGAACTCAAATATCGGGTCAATCCGAACTCCGGGTCAGAATCTGGAAGCAATCGGCGGAGTAGCCGTTCCCGGCCAACCAAGCTCATGTAGCCCCCTCCAGGAGTTTGTCAATTCCTGCAATCCAAGTCTCTAATACCTCCGGCCCTCCTCGGCCGCCGAACCTCGGGGGAATTCAAACTCTGAAACTTCTCCAAAAGTCCAACCTCGTCAGGTGGTGTCTCGGATCTCCCGTCGTTGATAGGACCGACGAGAAGTCTAGGTGTCGTAGTTGAGTCACTCACTTACCAATTAACGGTGGCTAAAGTCTCGCTATCACCACTGATCAAAATGCCCTTACCGTGGCATAAGCAGAT
The DNA here is from genome assembly GCA_024586325.1 of Stellera chamaejasme. Taxonomy (NCBI): domain Eukaryota; kingdom Viridiplantae; phylum Streptophyta; class Magnoliopsida; order Malvales; family Thymelaeaceae; genus Stellera; species Stellera chamaejasme. Next base: position 48,241,157 of record CM044981.1, on the reverse strand, counting down.
TTTCCCCGCCCTCTGCCGCCCGAACCGGCTAAGGCTGGCGGTAATACCAAATCGAGAGAGGGTCCCTACGACAGCCTAAGCCTCGGGGGTGGTGAGTGTGGTTGTTCGAGACCACGGGTCACGCCTGAACCCGTATCCTATTCCACGGAGGTGTGGGATCCCAGTCCCACCCTCCGTACCAAATCACGCTATCAACGCGTGTTAACCATATCTCAAAAATTTCAGACCAAACAGAGTCCAGGACAAAAATCGGTCACTCCAAAATGTTGAGTTTTAAACTTGAAATAGTGATGTAAATGAAACCAAGGATAAATAAGGGGTTTAAGTGAAATCAGGGAGGAGTAAAGGGACAGGGACCAACATTGTAATTGTCCCGAAAAAACAAAAGTTAGCTTCTTCTTCATATCCCTGCAGTTCGCGGATTCTGGCTTGGCGGCGGCGTCGGCAGCCGCCCGTGTCCGGTGAATTTCCGCGGCGGACTTGGGTCCAGATGGTGGAGAACAGGCCGATGGTCCAACCGCCGAGCGACTCATCCAATGGAATACGCAGACGGAGTAAGCGATTAAACGTCAAACGTGCGGCGGTTTTTGTTCGATTTCTCCTTCTGGAGCTCTGAGATAGTGGGCTAGCCGTATCGTTTTGTAATGGGTTTTGGAGGCGAAAAGGGTTGTAGAGGGAAGTGGGGATGGAGGAATGTCGGGTTTTTCGATTCTCCCCCATTTCTTCAAAGAAATGGCTCAATTTATAGGCGAAAATGTTGAGAGCTAGAAGTAATCATGGTGGAGTCTGAATTGAATTTTGATGATGAATGGATGAAGGGCAGAAGCTGAGGCGCTCGCGAAAGAGAAGGATGACCCTCGTGCTGTTGCTGTAAGTCTTCTTCTTTTTTTCCTTTTTATGTTTTTTTAATTAATTAATAAAATAAAATAAAATAAAACACATTTTAATTCTATCTTACACAAAATTAGATACTACAAAGGTGCATCAAATTGTGAAAATAAAAAAATACATGAAATCATAATAAAAGTGACAATGGTTTATAAAAATAATGAAAAAGGAAAGAAAAAAAACACATACAATAATAAAATGCTAAAACACATGAAATAATGATAAAAAAAGTAACGAAAATAAAAAAAGTACATAAAATAATAAAAATGACAGAAATCACATAAAATACACAATCATGATGAAAATAACGTAAAATATGAGAAAAATAAAAATACGAAAAATTACCGAAAAACCTAAACTAGTCCGGACAAAATCGGGTGTCAACAGCTGCCCCCTTTTGCGTGTTTCATGAGAAATGGAATGCGCAAAGTAGGATGACCCCAAATTTTGTCCGGCGAATAACGAGAACCTTCTCATTATTCATGAAAGGAAGAAACTTTTCTTTCCTTTTCGAAGCAAAGGAACTTTCCTTGCTTCCCTCAACAGAAACCTTCCCATTGAGTTGAATAGCATAAACTTTTCCACTATTCGAGGCTAAAGAACCTTCTTTTCGAGATTGACGGCTTTCCCAATGCTCGATGAAAGTAGCCGACTGCTGTGCTTGGATCGAATAACAAGAACCTTCTCATTACTTGTGAAGCGAAGGAACCTTCCTTGCTTCTCTCAATAAGAACCTTCCTATTGAGTTGAATAGCGGAAACCTTTCCACTATTTGAGGTTAAGAAACCTTCCTTACCCCAAAGATGTGAGATTGGGAACCCTCCCAATGCTAAAAAAATAGACGACTGACTGATGGATTGATTGAAATCGAATAACAAGAACCTTCTCATCATTCGTGAAGAGAAGGAACCTTCCTTGCTCCGGTAACTCGAGATTGAGAACCTTCCCAATAACAAAAGTGAGATGAATGACTGAATGATTGATTGATTGAAATCGAATAATAAGAACTTTCTCATTATTCGTGAAGCGAAGGAACCTTCCTTGCTTCTCTCAATAAGAACCTTCCTATTGAGTTGAATAGCGGAAACCTTTCCACTATTCGAGGTTAAGGAACCTTCCCTACCCCAAAAATGCGAGATTGAGAACCTTCCCAATGCTCGATGAAAGTAGATTAAAGACTGATTGAATGATTGATTGAGATGGAATAACAAGAACCTTCTCATTATTCATGAAGCGAAGGAACCTTTCTTGCTTCAATGATTCGAGATTGAGAACCTTCCCAATGCTCGATGAAATAGATGGCTGACTGATTAAAAATTGAACAACAAGAACCTTCTTGTTGTTTGTGAAGGGAAGAAATATTTCTTTCCCTTCTGAAGCGAAGGAACCTTCCATGCTCCGGTAATTCGAGATTGAGAATATTCCCAATGCTCGGTAAAGATAGATGACTGATTGATAAAAAAAATGAACAACAAGAACCTTCTTGTTGTTTGTGAAGGGAAGAAACCTTTCATTCCCTTCTGAAGCGAAGGAACCTTCCTTGCTTCTTTGCTGAAAGACTTGATCGAAGCATTGAGACGAAGCGAATGGTAAGAACCTTCTTACCATTCAGTGAAAGAGGACTTTTCTTTCACGTTCAAGATTGAGGAACTTTCCTCACTGTTGGTGAAAAGAGATCATTGGTTAGGATCATGAAATGAGAAGAATGGTAAGAGCTTTCTTACCCTATGGGGAGAGAAACCTTTCTCTCCGGACTTGGCCAAGGAACTTTCCATGCCTTTGGTGAAAAGGTGAGACATCCCACAAAACGAGTGAAGTTTTGAAATATTAGATGAAGAGAAGAGCTTTCTTCTTCCTCGCAAGAGACTTGACACATGCGGCGCTGGTTTCACCGGAACACGTTGAAGATGACGAGAAAATGTTGTCGAATGGTGGGAAGGGATCTCTAGGCTGCAGAAAAGATGTTCCCGACAACTTGGGAGTGTTTTGGATGAGGGTTTCGCCTGTGTGGAGGGAAACATACGACTCCAAGTGAGTTGTTAATGCTCAGGCAAGAGCTAAAAATGGTCAGAGATGAATGCTTAGCAACCAGAGATTCTGTTGAGACCAGCCTTTTTGAGTGAAATGAGCTCAAAGAGAGGTTACAGAACGGATGCCCTCTTTGAGTGATGCTTCACTGACTTGGAATGAAGAGAATGGAAGAACTTTCTTACCATTCAGGGAGAAAAACCTTTCTCTTATGAGCTAAGGCTAAGGAACCTTCCTTGCCTTTAATGAAAAATCTGAGTGAATGAGATTGATATGAAGTTTGATAAAATGACTAAACTTCATAAAAAATGTGAAATCGCACAAAATGAGCGAATTTGGAAAATGGTGAAGTTTGACGAAATGACTAAACTTCGAAAATGTTAAATCGACACAATGAGCGAATTTCCAAGAGTTGTAGTCTTTGACTATGCGCAATTTCAATGTGTCCCATATGTACAAGATGAGGCAAGTGAAAGATAATGTGTTACCGTATCATGGTAATGTGGAAAGCTTAAATGAAACCTGAAAGCTTCCAAGCCGAAGTATACATGAATCATTGTCATCTTGGAGAGCTTCTCATCAGAATCCTCCCGTCTTGATATCAAAACCTGAATCGACGAGTTTCTTGAAAACCTGTCTTTGAGAATGGAAGATGATATTATGTATGACACATGATGATCATGACTCTGAAAATGCTTGATGTTTGGATTTGCAAAGATGGGGATTTTCAATTAAAACCAATGATGCATGGTAGATGCAAAAAAACACTAATAAGCTTTCTTTATGAATGTCTTTCATCTTGCCTGAAGTGATCTTACCTCATCGTTGAAAAATTGTTTTCCATTCCTGGACTCCTTTGCCCTTGAGAACAATTATATGAGTGAATGATCTATTTGCCCCCAGTTTTGGTCACAGAATTGCATATTCTCAACAAGAGTCTTTAAACCATGTATGCCGTAAGATCGATACTCATTAATGTTTAATGGTTGGTCCTTAAAGAAAACTCTTATCAATTTGTAGAGCTTGACAAGATATATGACGATCTTTGTGTTATTATCATAACTCTGTTATTCTTTCCCTTTTCTACTTGAAGAAGTAGAATGTGCATGTATAACGGAAGGACTTCTTAGCATGAAGGATTGTTTTGTGTGGACATCGAGGTGAAGAATGAATATCATCCGAATGGTTCTTTAAGGTAAATGACATCCATTGATATGGGCTGATGAAAAGTGGAGTAGTTCAGGCGAAAGGCCTGGTAATGTCACTGATGAGCAAATTGACTTCTTTGCAGAACTTGATAGTGCCAATAACGAAATCACTACCTTATCCGACAAGAATGACCTCAAATGTTGCCCCCCAACTCTCATGATTTGTGGACTTGCTCTTGGGAAACTTGAGAATTTGTCGATATTGCTTGGAATTTCTTTGTTGCCCCCTTGTTCATTGGGATGGTGAACCGTGCCTTCATTCTAAACCGCCTTTGCAGGTTTTCAGTTTAGACTCCATTACTCTTTTTTTTCATTCTTTTTTTTCTTTTTCTTCTCTTTTTTTTGGGTCGGACCTTGTTTGACTTGCGTTTTTTTAGTCATTTTCATGCGAGCGTAAATAGTGGTTGCTACCTACGCCCGATTACTTCTGACTAAAAATGCAACGACAAATGGCTACTAGCACTATTCGTAACTTCAACCATTTCTAACAAAAGACAGCAGAATAGAATTTACATTGACCCTTTTTCTTTTTCTTTTTCTTTTTTTGATTTTTGAGAGTCATTGGTATTGATGTGATGAAGACATCATGACCATTGATCTGACTTTGGGATTGGTGAATGTAACTTGACTTGATCTCGACCGTAGCAATGATCTGAAATGTTCACTTGTTCTCATGCTTCTCCTTTTTGATGAATGGAGTTTTCTTTTTTTCTTTTGGAAAGAATCTTTGAGATGACTGATCTTTTGCTGCATAAACAGAGCTCTCTGACGGTAATTTTAGCCATCGAGCTATTGCGTAAGGCAATATTTTCTCCAAAAAGAATCCCATAGTTGAAGGGCCACACCGAAATCGCTCTTACCAGATTCAGCAATGTCTTCGAGATAGCCGCCATCTAGTCCTCTTTTTAGCTCATCAATGACATTGTTTATGTTGTGGCTTGATGAATGAGTCTCTAAACGGAAAAGAGAATGCTTGAAGTGTGATGTGGTATTTTGCTAATGGATGCCAAAGTGCACATTTACCCCTTCTTATTTCAAGACAAAGAATAACGAAGGTCCATTGCAACAAAGACTGTACTCTAGATTTTGGACTAAATCTAGGTAACTTTACCTTTCAATTTATCTTGGCAAGCTCTCAAAGATTCGAGTAAAAATTAAAGATTTCTCCAATTATTCATCAATTTGTATTGATCAGCGTATCAGACACAACTTAAAGATGACTTCTGAGAAATTGTCTTTCCATATCACAAATGGGGGCTCGTCTGATTTTTTTCAAATCATAAAATTGTCCTCAAACTCCTTGATGTCCACTCATCTTTTTGCAATATGTTTTTATTTCTGTATGAATGAAAATGTACAGTGACATGTGTGGAAAAGAAATGACCAAATGCATTATCGATGAGTAATTGTGTCATTGATAATTGAAAAATGTATGTTATGAGTTTATGAATGAAAATGTACAAGGATATGTCTGGAGGAAGAAATGATTAAATGACTGACTAATGAACAATTTTAGAAATGATTTTTTTGTGTGTATATTCCAAGTTTGTGAGTCAATGTACAATGACAAGTATGGAGAAAGGAATGATAAAATGCAATGTTTCAAATTAATGCCACTGAAAGTTAAAAAGAGATGTAATTGTCATGAAGACAGTAAACAAGATCAATCCGTGTAAGCTGTATATACAAAATGCATGTAAATGTCATGAAAATTCAAAATAAAAAAACAAACAAGATTAATTAGTGCAAATTATATACAAAAAGGTGTATAGTACAAAGGATTTGAATTGAAGATCTTTAAAAGAAGCAATGCCCTTTGCACCATAGTTTCCGATCAATTCAAGGCGTTCAACTCAGGTACTCTAGCTGGGTGCGCTTTTGCGTTCCTCGGTTACACCTGGAATTTGCTCGTGACATTGAGTTTACGGACTGTCGCACTTGCAACTTGTGTGGAGTCTCATACTTGTTCCACCGAGAATTGACATGCTCATCTTTTCCTTGGGCTCGAGCAAAATGGGTTATTGTGAAGTAGAGTAATCTCCTTGATAGTCTTGCAATGATTTAAAACATGTCATTGCCTCTGACTGGGTTTCCACTATCGTGGCAGTCCAAGACTCATCATCGGCAACAGGGAGGAATCCAAATATATCCATGGAATGAGTTATTTTGCTAAGTATATATCCTATATGATATGCAGGCAGAGTGAGATATAATTATAACAACAGACAGGTTAGCGAAGATAGCAACAGGTACAATAGCACACATCATATTTACCGGGTGACACAAAGTGGGTAGGAATCCTAAAGTCGGGACTAATGGTTGGGTGTGAGGCCACTACATGCAGGTAATGGTATATCAAAAGGCTCAGGGTAGTTCCCGAATCCCATCGTTGAGTAACGACGGCCCAATCCCTACCCACAAGGGACATGTAAGGAATGGATTAACCCGGGTCGTAGGTTTTCGTGAGTCCATGCGGGGAATATTAATCCCACGGGGCTAGCACTACTTCCCTACTAGGAAACAATGAAGGCTTGGAGAATAACATCTCACAAGTACAACGTCACCGTATTCCGCTTAGAAAGAACTTGTTTTGTTTAGAGCTCGGGTAGGAAGCTCAATGACATGAATGTAACATGTATGTTGTGTGTGTGTGTGTGTTACAATATGTACAACAGAAACACAGCACAAAAAGAAGTACAATCAAACAAATAATTAAAAACAAACCCGTATGTGGCCAGACACTTCCCCAGTGGAGTCGCCATCTATAGCTACGTGGTTTTATCTTTTTTTTATAAAGGGAATAATGTTTGAAAAGAAAAAATGAAAAAAATGGTAAATGATGAACAAAACCCTTAATTTAATAAATAAAATTTTTTTCAATTCTCCCCCCATTTCTTCAGCAAAATGGCTCAATTTATAGGCGGAAATGTTGATTGACAGGAGCTAGAAGTAATCATGGTGGAGTCTGAATTGAATTTTGATGATGAATGGATGAAGGGCAGAAGCTGAGGCGCTCGCGAAGGAGAAGGATGACCCTCGTGCTGTTGCTGTAAGTCTTCTTCTTTTTTTCCTTTTTATGTTTTTTTTAATTAATTAATAAAATAAAATAAAATAAAACACATTTTAATTCTATCTTACACAAAATTAGATAACTACAAAGGTGCATAAAATTGTGAAAATAACAAAAATACATGAAATCATAATAAAAGTGACAATGGTTTATAAAAATAATGAAAAAGGAAAGAAAAAAAAAACGCATACAATAATAAAATGCTAAAACACATGAAATAATGATAAAAAACTAACGAAAATAAAAAAGTACATAAAATAATAAAAATGACAGAAATCACATAAAATACACAATCATGATGAAAATAACGTAAAATATGAGAAAAATAAAAATACGAAAAATTACCGAAAAACCTAAACTAGTCCGGACAAAATCAGGTGTCAACAATGGTACAACTCAAATGTAAAGTGTGCATACCATGATGGTGCGGTGGGACACGATCTGGAAAATTGCATAGCACTGAAACGAATGGTTCAACAATTACTTGACATAAAGTGGCTCGACTTTTCCAAAGAAGCGAATATCACTCAGAATCCATTGCCTGAGCATCAAGGGGTGCAAGTCAACGTAATAGAAATCGAAGAGTGTGACCTAAATGGGGTTAACAAAGAATGCTCTCTCACAATCAGGAAATTCCCGCAAGAATTCCCCAAAGATAGAAACGCTTTTGCCATCATTGATGAGGGTACTTCTCTCTCAGGACCTAGAACGTTGGTGATCTCGGTGACAAATCCCACCATTAAACCTCTGATAGTGCAAGCACCGACACCTTTCCCGTACCAATCGAACCAAGCCGTACCCTGGAAGTATGAGTACACCTCAAATGTTTCTGTAAATCAACCTGAAGTTGGGGGCATGACAAGAAGTGGTCGAGTTTATTCCTCTCGGCAAGAAGATGAGCCTCCCTTGAAGAAATCAGTGCAAACTCGAGTAGTACCGGATGGTCCGGTGGAGATGAATGAGGCCCCCAAATCTGTCACAGAAGAAGAGGCCTATGAATTCCTAAAGTTCATCAAGCAAAGTGACTACAGTGTGGTGGAGCAACTAAATCACTTACCTGCGAAGATCTCCATACTATCTTTGTTGTTGAGTTCTGAAGCTCACCGGGAAGCGATGCTAAAAGTGTTGAATAAGGCATATGTTGCACATGATATTACTGTGAACCATTTTGATCATCTTGTTAATCACATAACTGCACAAAACCTCATATCATTCACCGATGAAGAAGTTCCCGAGGAGGCGGAGGACATACTAGAGCCCTTCACATATCAGTTGGGTATAAGGAACGAATCATGGCCGTGGTCCTTCTTGACAATGGCTCGGCACTAAACATAATGCCTTTAGGGACGTTGCACAAATTGGGCGTAGACCCTACCTACATCCACAACAGTAATATCGTGGTTCGGGCTTTTGATGGATCGAGAAGATAAGTCATTGGTGACATTGAGTTACCCATACAAATCGGTCATTGTGTTTTCCACACTACATTCCAGGTCATGGACATGAAGCCAACATATAGTTGTTTGCTGGGAAGACCGTGGATACACATGGCTGGAGCCGTGCCCTCCTCCCTCCATCAAAAGTTGAAATTCGTCGTGGAAGGAAAGTTGATCACTGTATTCGCTGAGGAAGATTGGCTACTGTCTAAAGCTGCTGATACTCAATATGTGGAAGTTGGAGAAGACAGTTACCCCTGCTCATTTAGATCGTTTGAAGTGGCCACAGCCATATATGGGTTAAATCCTATTCCAAAAGTTCCAAATGCTACGCAAATGGTGGCGAAGCTTATGCTGAAGGATGGGTGCACCCCAGGAACAGGATTGGGGGCAGCATCACAAGGGATAACCAGACCATTGACTCTTCCATCAAATGAAGGGAAATTTGGTTTTGGATTTAAACCAACTCCCCGTGACAAGAAGAATCAAGCTATCGAAAGGAAGAAGAAGAAACTGGCACAACTGGAGGGACACAACAGTGACAGAGGAGAAGAAATGGAGATTCCTGGGTTATTTGAGACCTTTGTCAGTGGAGGCTTAGAACCCGCCCAAGGAGACGAGAAGGCATTGGTCATTCAAGTTACCAAGATCTTTAATGACTTATTAGTTGAAGTAGTTTCAGATGAAGCCCCCGAAAGCTTGGAACTCGTTCGACCTTACGGACAACATGAAGCGTTGGAAAACTGGGAAGCCATGGAATTGCCTGTCTGGATTGAGGACTTTTCGAAGTAATTTTCTAGAAATGAGTCTTATTTTGAGACATTGTCTTTGCTTATTTGGATCTTTAGTTTTAACTTAATGTTTTTGTGAGGTTGTCATTCACGCATATCATCAATGAATTCCATCATTTCCTTTCTCCCACATCTTATTCTCTTCTTCTCCTACTTCCCCACTCCCTTCTCATTCGAATGCAGAAATAATTCTTGTGATGACAACAATGAACGCAACCTATTCATAAGTTTTGATAATCCTGTTAACGCTGCTGAATTTGACGAAGAGGATTCTGAAATATCTTCTGAATTATTAGAATTGATTGAGCAAGATGAACGACAGAGAGCAACAAGTCCCGAACCAAGTGAAATTATCAATTTGGGGAGAGAGTCGGAAGAGAGGTATGTCAAGGTCGGTACCTCTTTTCTTGAAAAAGAGAGGTTGGTTGAATTATTAAGGGAATATGTTGACATTTTCGCATGGTCCTACCAAGACATGCCAGGATTGAGTTCTGACATTGTAGTTCACAAGATTCCACTAAAACCCGAGGTCAAGCCCGTTCGGCAAAAGCTGAGAAGGCTAAAGCCAGAATTGATTTTGAGAGTCAAAGAAGAAATCCAGAAGCTTAGGGATGCTGGTTTCCTGGGTGTTGCCGAGTATACGGAATGGGTAGTTAACATAGTACCTATCGAAAAGGTGGAAAGCGGAAAGCTAAGAGTGTGCCAAGACTACCGCCCCAAAAATAAGGCCTGCCCTAAGGACAACTTCCCCCTTCCTCATATTGATACCCTAGTGGACAACACCGCAGGAAATTCCTTCTTCTCATTCATGGACGGTTTTTCTGGGTATAACCAAATCAAAATGCATCCAAATGACATGCTAAAGACTGCCTTCATAACTTTGTGGGGGACATTCTATTACAAAGTAATGCCATTCGGATTGAAAAACGCTGGAGCTACTTACCAAAGGGACATGGTTGCACTATTCCATGATATGATGCATAAGGAGATTGAGGTGTATGTGGATGATATGATCGCTAAATCCCACTCCGCAGAAGGTCATGTAGAGGATCTCGAGAAGTTATTCAAAAGGCTTCGGAAATATAAGTTGAAGCTGAACCCTGCTAAATGTACCTTCGGCGTAACATCAGGAAAGGTGCTAGGTTTTATGGTAAGCAAAGAGGGCATTAAAGTTGATCCAAATAAAGTCAAAGCCATACAAGAAATGTCGCCTCCGAGAACCACGAAAGAAGTGCGTAGTTTTCTTGGAAAGATCAACTATATCGCAAGATTCATATCCCAATTGACCTTGAAATGCGAGCCTTTGTTCAAATCACTGAGGAAGAGCAGCAAAGTGGAATGGACTAATGAATGTCAAGAAGCTTTCGAAAAAGTGAAACAATACTTAACAAATCCCCCTGTGCTGATACCACCGAGGCAGGATGAGCCTTTGATATTATATTTGTCAGTGCAAGACACTTCATTAGGGTCTGTTCTTGGACAACGGGATAGTACGGGACGAAAAGAATATGCAATCTATTATCTGAGCAAGAAGTTTGCTGAGTGCGAAGTGAAATACTCAGTCGTAGAAAAGACATGTTGTGCTCTTGCTTGGGTAGCGGGCCGTTTGAGACACTACATGCTCAACAACACCACGTTGTTAATATAAAAAATGGATCCTATAAGGTACATCTTCGAGAAGCCCGCATTGTCCGGCAGAATCGCCAAGTGGCAAATGCTTCTATCAGAGTATGATATTCAATTTGTATCACAAAAGGCTATCAAAGGAAGCATTATTGCGAAATATGTAGCCGATAGGGCCATGGATGACTACGAGCCCATGAGGATGGACTTCCCCGATGGGGATGTAATGACAATAGAGCATGATAACAACAAGGCCGAAGATGAATGTAGAGGTTGGAAGATGGTGTTCGACGGGGCGTCCAACGCTCTAGGCCAAGGTATCGGAGCAGTTATCGTCTCCCCTGACGGAAAACAATATCCACTCACAGCCAAACTCGCATTTCCAACCTGCACTAATAACATAGCTGAATATGAGGCTTGTGCCATGGGTCTCAAAATGGCTCTAGAAATGCAGATTCAAGAGCTAGAGGTATACGGAGACTCAGCTTTGGTAATCTACCAGTTGAATGAAGAATGACAAACACGAGATTCCAAGCTTATCCCTTACCAAAAATATGTGCATGGGCTAGCGAAAGAGTTTAAGAAAATAAGTTTTCATCACGTCCCAAGGGAAGAAAATCAGATTCCCGATGCTTTAGCCACCTTGGCCGCCATGTACAAGATAGGTAACCAAGAGTCAACCCCCACATTTAAAATAAAAGTCTCTGAGGTACCTGCTTATTGCACCAGTGTAGAGGAGGAAAAGGATGGCAAGCCTTGGTACTATGACATCAAAATGTACCTTCAGGAGCAAGTCTATCCACCGGGGGCATCTCATAGTGACAAAACGTTTCTTCGAAGATTATCAACGGGCTTCTTTCTTAATGGAGACGTGCTTTATAAAAGAAGCCTCGACTTGGTTCTACTCCGTTGCGTAGACGCAAAAGAAGCCAACCGAATCATAGAGGAAATACATGAAGGCGTATGCGGAGCTCATACCAATGGTCACACCATGGCAAAGCAGGTCTTAAGAGCTGGTTACTATTGGCTTACGTTAGAAAGAAACTGCATCAACTATGTCAGGAAATGCCACAAGTGTCAAATTTACGCAAATCGAATCCATGTTCCCCCAGCACCACTGAACGTGACCGCCATACCGTGGCCTTTTGCCATGTGGGGAATAGATGTGATCGGAGCAATCAATCCAAAAGCTTCTAACGGACATAGGTTCATCCTGGTAGCCATTGATTATTTCACTAAATGGGTTGAGGCTGCTTCTTATGTTAACGTGACCCAAAACGTGATCTGTCGATTCATCAAGAAGGAAATCATTTGTCGCTACGGACTTCCTGAGCGCATCATTACAGATAATGGGACCAACTTGAATAACAAGATGATGACAAACCTATGTAAGCAATTCAATATCAAGCATCACAATTCAGCACCTTATCGGCCCATGATGAGCGATGCAGTAGAGGCGGCTAATAAGAATATCAAAAGGATAATTGAGAAGATGACTCTCACGTACAGAGACTGGCATGAGAAGCTACCATTCGCCTTACATGCATATAGAACCTCTGTTCGTACCTCTACCGGAGCCACTCCTTTTTCCTTGGTGTACGGAATGGAAGCAGTGCTGCCTATCGAAGTTGAAATCGCCTCGCTGAGAATCCTGATGGACACCAAGTTGGAGGAAGCAGAATGGGTACAAGCGTGACATGAACAACTCAACTTGATCGATGAAAAGAGAATGACTGCTCTTTGTCATGGGCAGTTATATCAGAAGAGAATAATGCGAGCCTACAACAAGAAGGTCAAACCTCGCCAATTTTTCGAAGGAGATATCGTGTTGAAAGAGATCCTGCCCATAGTGTCTGATCCTAGAGGAAAATGGACACCGAATTATGAAGGGCCTTATGTGGTGAAGAAGGCGTTCTCAGGAGGAGCATTAATCCTTGCAAAAATGGACGGGCAAGAATTACCAAAGCCGGTGAACTCAGATTGATCAAGAAATATTACGCATGATTCTTGAGATACTCGGGATCTTTCGAGGAGGAAGCGGCGCGATGGCGGCGCAGTTTGGGCAGCTGCCGCCACGTGTTTACGCAATTGACGTGTGTTGACGTTGCTTGATGTCATTGGTGCGTGTGCGTTACGCGGTTCTCGGAATTCGAGGAATGGGGTCTGTTGATAGTGCGTTAACTGCTTGTCTTGTCAATGAAGTGTCTTGAAAGCGCGAGAGTTTGACTTATGTCACCAGCGTTTGTTATATAGCAGGTATTAATGGTGGCAATATCGTAATAAGTCAATATACCGTTATTCGCACGTGTTCTGTATTGTTCGGGTAGTGATTCTCCGGGAATATCCAAGGTCTTGTCCGGGTAAATGTTTTATTAAGTCCGGGAATATTACTTAGGTCCTTGTAATCACTTGAGTTTTTAATGGGGCCCTTATGGTGGGCTATTAATTTGGACCTTTTGGTAGGCCTGTTTGGATGATTGGGCCTAACGGCCACCAAGTCCCCCCCTTTGTCATGCGGCCGACTGTAAGGAGTCCGAACAACTTTGAGTGTTTCCTTAGATGACTCAAGGTGCTGACGGTTTGAAAAATTCACACGATTTTTCATCCCAACTGTATTTCCCGAACAACTAAGGTTTGAGATTTGCGTCTTCTGAATTATCCCGAACAACTAAGGTTCGGGATTGCATCTTCTTTTTGATTTTCCCGAACAACAAAGGTTCGGGATTTGCATCCTCCTTTGAATTATCCCGAACAACAAAGGTTCGAGATTTGAATTACCTTTTGAATTATCCCGAACAACTAAGGTTCGAGATTTGTAGCCTCTGAATTTCCCGAACAACTAAGGTTCGAGATTTCTTTGAATTTAGGACTTACATCCTCTTTCGAATTATCCCGAACAACTAAGGTTCGGGATTTTGCATCCTCCTTTGAGTTATCCCGAACAACTAAGGTTCTTGATTTCTTTGAAATCAGGACTTACATCCTCTTTTGAATTATCCTGAACAACTTCGGTTCGGGATTTTGAAATAGGATTTGCATCCTCTTTTGAATTATCTCGAACAACTAAGGTTCGAGATTTCTTTGAAATCAGGACTTACATCCTCTTTTGAATTATCCCGAACAATTAAGGTTCGGGATTTGAAATAGGATTTGCATCCTCTTTTGAATTATCCCGAACAACTAAGGTTCGAGATTTCTTTGAAATCAGGACTTACATCCTCTTTTGAATTATCCCGAACAACTAAGGTTCGAGATTTCTTTGAAATCAGGACTTACATCCTCTTTTGAATTATCCCGAACAACTAAGGTTCGGGATTTGAAATAGGATTTGCATCCTCTTTTGAATTATCCCGAACAACTAAGGTTCGGGATTTGAAATAGGATTTGCATCCTCTTTTGAATTATCCCGAACAACTAAGGTTCGGGATTTGAAATAGGATTTGCAACCTCTTTTGAATTATCCCGAACAACTAAGGTTCGAGATTTCTTTGAAATCAGGACTTACATCCTCTTTTGAATTATCCCGAACAACTAAGGTTCGAGATTTTTGGGATGTGTGTAACGGTTACTTTTTGATCAACGGTTGATGTGGATCGTGTTGTGACGGTTCACCTTCCCGGATATGCTTACATAAGGAGTAGTTCCAAAGTAGTTTTCCACATCTCATTCTTGCTCTCAATAGTTCACTTGCTCTCTTTGCTCTCTCTAGCTTTTCTCTCCTTTCACGACGGACAATCCATCGCTCAAAGAGGCGATCAGTTTCTTTCAACGGTGGAGAAGCGTTGATCCAGTAGCTCCAGAGGAATACCTAGCACCTTTTCTCAGCCAAGAATCAGTTGTTTCAGGCAGCCTAGAGGGAGCTTCTGCCGTAGAGAAGTTCTACCGCCGATACCATTCTGTTGTCGACGTAGCCGCGAGAGTCTCGCCCGTAGAACTTGGGTCGTCCAACCGTCGCTCTTTTCTTCGTCCTGTTTCCCGAGGTACTTATAAATGGCCTCTTCCTTTTCACTTCTTTCTGTTCGTCCTTCGGGGAGTCTATTAGAGACTAGTGAGCCTGTTCCCGAAGGATGGTGGTCCGAGGTTGACCATTTTCGTAGCAAAGCCACTCCTGAACTAGTAAAGCGTTGGCAACGCGATTTCTTCCTCCCCATAAATGTAGTTGTTAGGGTTCCGACACCGGAGTGTCATGTGTATGAATAGGCCATTGGTAGCCTTGTCTTTTTTAGAAGTCAACTGGAGTGCGGGCTTAGACTTCCCCCGCACCCTTTTATTCAGGAGCTGGCCGAATCACATGGATTAGCCATCAATCAGTTGAGCCCGAACACCTTTTGCCACCTAAACGCGTTTCTCGTGTTGTGCGCTGTGTTCGGGATAGAACCAAAAACATCCACCTTTCTGCAATTTTACAAAATTGTCCCGAACCCAAGAAACTTCTTTTACTACTTTGGGGCTAGGGGGAATCCCGTAAAGAACTTTAAGTTCAATTTCATCTGGGGCTTGCGTTCGAGCAGAAAGGGTGGCACGGGGAGTTTTTCTTTCTGAAGCCCGAAGCGTCGTGGGACCTTCAGACTGTCCAGAAGGTAGGGGAACTCGTGGACGTGAAGGACCCCTCCCGTTTGTTGGAGTTGGAGGGCGCTCGGGAGAACTACGAGGCTTTCTGTAACAAGCTAGGGCATCTGGTGGACTGGTTCGGGAGTGAACTTCCCGAACCATTCCCTGTCCCGATCAACTGGGTTCTTATCACCCAAGGGGTTCTATCCCACTTGGGGATAATTCAGGGTAACCTCGAGGAACTTAGGATCCGGGAAAGTTCCCCCTCCCCTCAAGACTTGGCTCTGGTCCGGCGTCTTCGGGGCGAGATCCCGCACAGTGTTTTCGTAGAAGGTTCATATCTTTTCTTTGTATTCTTCTTGCATATTTATTTGTTGCTAACTCCCTTTCTTTGCAGAAATGGCCCCGAAGGTCAACCTTCAATCGATGTTCAAGGGCAATCTGAAGCCCAAACCCAAGGAGTCTTCCAAGGCTGGTCCTTCACAACCTCCGGCTGCTGAGCCGAAGAAGAGAAAGAGGGACGCCGCCAAAGTCCCGGAGGTCATTGTCCCTGAGCACTCCGATGTTCCCTCTCCGGTCCATCTGGAGGACACGGAGACAACTTTTGAGGAACTGTTCGATGCTTATGATCGAGCTGGTCCTTCCCCAGACAAAAGGAGGCGTCTTCGGGGAAAGTACAAGGCTACTCCGGTTGCGGAGGAGAGAGCTCCGGGAGTTTTGCCTACGGACTTCAACCTAGGTAATCAGCGGTTAAGTTTAAGAAATGAATGTTTCTGGAATATCTTCGGGAATCTAACCCGGATGTTTGGAGATGACCCAATTCACGAAGTTACTCGGGCACATTTCTGCTGTACAGGTCCAGGCTGGAAGGAGGCTCAGGAGAAGGCAAGGCAGGAGCGGGATGCCGAACTTGCCCGATATGGAGCAGACCTGATCCCGCGGGAGCCGAAATGGCTCATTCATGAGGACCAGAACCTCATGGATGAAGAGGATGCCAAGGAAATGGCCCCGGAGATCTGGAAAGGCATCTCCACTGCCCGGACCATGGACTGCCTTGAGCACCAGTTCCCGGACCT
The DNA here is from genome assembly GCA_024586325.1 of Stellera chamaejasme. NCBI lineage: Eukaryota > Viridiplantae > Streptophyta > Magnoliopsida > Malvales > Thymelaeaceae > Stellera > Stellera chamaejasme. The sequence continues at coordinate 48,224,486 of CM044981.1, read as the reverse complement.
GTCTGTGGCTCTGGCCCGGTCACATGTTATTACCACTCAGGTAACCCTTTGGAATGTTTTCTCTTTTTTCTAAGTCATTACGACCCTGATACTGACATCCTTTTGTGCATGCTGCAGGCTGCTTGCCTGACTGGTTGGGCCTCCCAAGTTGTCCAGAAGATGGACGAGGCCCGAAGTAGTGCCGAACAACGGGCTACTAAGGCGGTTGCTGTTGTGGCGAAACTCATCCAAAGAGTTTCCCACTATGAGCAACTTCTGCGGGCGTCCCGGACCACTAGCTCCGGGGTCCTGGCTCTCCCGGAGGACGTCCAAGGTGATCTCCCTGATCCTTCCACTGCGTCCCAACTTGTTGCAGTTGAGGCCTCTTTTCTGAGCACTGTAGCTGCTCAGAGGGATTCTAAGGAAGAGCTTCGGAGGGAGAATGAAGCTCTTCCGAGGGAGAAGAATGATCTTGTAGTTGATCTTGAGAACCTCAAGAGTCACACCGAGCAAGACCTCAAAGATCTCCGGGAGAAGCTCCAGGCGTCCGAACAAAGGACGGCCACTGTCCAGGAGAAGGAGGCTTGGGAAGAAGCTGTCAAAGAAGCGATTCAGATGGCTTCTGACAAGTACAAGTTAGGTTTCTGCCTCGCTCGGAGACAAGTTCTGGACAGGAACCCTCACGTGGACCTCTCCGGGCTGGATTATACGGAAGAACGTGAGGAGGATCCTTCATGGTACGGGGAGGAGTTCTTGAAAGCCCCGGAGCCAATCCACCCGGACCAATTTTCTTTCCCGTAGTACTTTACTGCTTTTTTTGTCCCTTTGGATATTCACTCCGGGGAATGTAAATGAACCCTTTTTTGGGTTGTTAATGAAACTCGAAGTTTCTTTTTCAAGTTTTGATTGGTGAACTTCTTCCCGTATACATACATATAACTGTCTTCGGGTTTACACAAAGTACTTTCGCAATGCTTCCGAATGAAAAGAGTTAGAAAATTCTCTTCCTTCAGAATCTGATAACTTGTAAACTCCTTTTCTTTCTTCGGCAGCTACCCGGAAGGGACCTTCCCAGTTCGGGGCAAAGGAACCACCTTGCGGTCTTCGAGAACCCAGTTTTGTTTGCTGTAGAACTAGGTCTTCAACCTTGATACCTTTGAACTTCACTTTTGAGTTGGCTGTGGTTGCAGTCCTTTGCTGGAAGGCCTTTCTCCTGATTTCTGCTTCTTCTCTTTTGCCTTCGAGAAAATCCAAATTTGCCCTGAGTCCTTCTTCGTTGGCACTTTCTTCGATAATGTAGCCCGAAGTGAAGGGTTTGTTACTTCAATCGGGATAAGGGCTTCAGTCCCATAAGCTAAGGAAAATGGGGTTTCCCCTGTTGATCTGCGGAGAGTTGTCCGGTAGCTCCATAACACGTGCGGGAGTTCACCGGGCCATTTTCCATTAGTACTCCAAAGTCTTTTCTTCAGACCGTCTTTTACTGTTCAGTTCGATACTTCAACTTGTCCATTGCTTTGGGGGTGTGCGACCGGAGCAAAATGAAGCTTAATGCCGAATTCTTCGACGAAATCTTGGAAACCTCCATCCGTAAAAGGAGTCCCGTTGTCTATGACGAGCACCTTCGGGCATCCGAATCTGCAGATTATGTTCTTCCAAATGAACTCCTGGATGTTATTTGTTGTGATTGAAGCCAGTGGTTCGGCTTTGATCCACTTGGTAAAATAATCTACGGCGACAATGCAGTATTTTACCCCCCGGGGGCCTTTGGTAATGCGCCGATCAAGTCTACTCCCCAAACGGCGAAAGGAATTGGATAATCCGAAGATGATACGTACTCCGAGGGAACCCTTTGTATCCGGGCGTGTTCCTGGCACTTTTTGCACTTGTTGACTAACTTCTTCGCGTCTTCTTTAAGGTTCGGCCAGAAGTAGCCTTGCCGGAGTATAACTGCTGCGAGAGCATCTGACCTGATGTGGGACCCGCAGGTCCCCTCATTTACTTCCCATAGGACTCCTTATGTTTCTTCTTCGTCGATGCACTTCTGGAGGGGTGAAGAAAAACCTTTGCGGTAGAGATGACTTCCTACTATGACGAACTTGGCGGATTTTCTCTTCACCTGCTTGGCCGTGACTAGATCCTTCGGGAGCACTCCTTCGATGATGAACTTCCAGTATGGTGCTCTCCATCCCAAAGTAATGCTTAATACCCGGAGATAACTGATGCTTGGACTGTCTCTTTCTTCGTCGTACGACGATGCCTTGGAGAGTAAATCTGCTTCGAAATTAAGAGCCCGTGGAATCTTTTCGATAGTCAGTTTCTCGAACTATGTTGCTAACTTTTTGACAATGTCAGCATACTTCTTGAGGCTATGTTCCTTGACCTCGTATTCCCTGTTTGTTTGCTGGACGAGAAGGTTCGAATCACTGCATGCCCGCAGAGATCGAATTCCGGCTTTCTGAGCTAATTCCAGTCCGGCGATCAAGGCTTCGTATTCAGCCGCATTATTCGTCACTGGGAAAGTGAATTTGATGGATCGGGTTGCTTTCATACCTTCGGGTCCTGCGAGTACCAATCCTGCCCCTTGTCTCTCTGCTCCCGAAGCTCCATCAACATGTAGAGTCCATACGGGATTACTCTCAACCTCTGTAAAATCATCTTCGGATTCCTGGGGCAGTTCGGCAATGAAATCTGTCAGGGCCTGAGCTTTGATTGATCTCCTTGGTTCGTACCGTATTTCATACTTGCTGAGCTCGATACACCACTTTGATAGTCTTCCCGAATGGTCAACCCGTTTTAGGATATCTTTGACCGGGACGTTGCTTCGGACTATAATAGAAAATCCAAGGAAGTACGGCTTTAATCTCCAGGCAGAGAGGACCAAAGCGTAGACTAGTGTTTGGATCACCGGGTAGTTGAGTTCGGCTTCGTGCAAAGACTTGCTGACGTAGTAGATTGGCCATTGTTTTCCCTAGTCATCTTCCTAAACAAGAACCAAACTCACGGCTTTTTCTCCTACTGCAAGGTATACGATCAGGGACCTGTCTTCGGTCGGATTCCGTAGAGTAGGCATCTCCAAGAGATAGGATTTAATCTCTTCTCATGCCTTTTGGCAATCGAGGTTCCATTCGAATCTTGCTCGGTCTGCTACGTTTTCTTCCTTCGACTTCTTGTCCCCTTTCATTCCTATACGTCCGGGTTCCGCACCCTCTTTGATTAGAAGCTTGAAGAATGGGCGACACTTATCTCCGTACCGAGATATGAAACGGCTAAGGGCCGTGTTTTTGCCGAGCAACCTTTGTACATCTTTGACTGAAGCGGGTGTCCTAGAATCGAGCAAGGCTTTGATCTTGGTCAGATTTGCATCAATTACACGTTCGGATACCATGAACCCCAGAAACTTTCCCGCTGTTACCCCGAACACACACTTGTCCGGGTTCAGGCGTAGCCCGTATTTTCGAATCTGACCGAAGACTTCTTCGACATTCCGAATAAGATCATCCTCCTCTTTGCTTTTTATGATGATGTCATCGACGTACACTTCGAGAATCCTTCCGATCTGGCCGGAGAAGATTTTATCCATTAGCCTCTGGTAAGTAGCTCCCGCATTTTTGAAGCCAAATGGCATCCTGATGTAGCAATGTGTGCCGGAGTCACTTATGAAAGAGGTTTTCTCCTTATCAGCCGAATTCATCCGGATCTGATGGTACCCACTGTAAGCATCAAGAAAACTTAGTCGGGCGTGCCCAGCCGTAGAATCCACCAACCTATCGACCGGAGGTGTAGGATATGAATCCTTCGGGCAGGCGTCGTTCACATTTATGAAGTCAATGCACATGCGTAGCTTGTCGCTATCTTCTCGAGAGGCTACTACGGGATTGCTGAGCCATTCGGGGTAAGATACCTCTCTTATTACTCCCACATCGAGCAACTTTGAAATTTGCTCCCTGATGAAGGTTCTTTTGAAGGGTGCATTGTTTCTCTTTTTCTGTCTTATGGGTCTGACGTTCGGGTCGACTTGTAAGCTATGTTGAATTACCTTTGGGTCGATCCCGGGCATATCACTTGGAGAGTAGGCGAAAAGATCTTTATTCGATTGAAGGAGGTTTACAAGTCTTGCCTTACTATATTCGGGCATATCTCTTGCTATCATTGTAGTTCGTTCTCCCTCTAGGGCAACTTCTTCAGTTGTCGTTGTCTCTTCGTCCTCCTCTGTCGAGGACTTCGGTCTCGGACCCTTCTGGGCCAAAGCCATGACATCCTTGGCTTCCTTCTAGCTTACATAGACAAAAGCGTCGCCTTCATCGGTCTCGAAGGTGATAGTAAGGTACTTGACATCACTCCTCATGTGGATTGCACTTTGAGTCTCTCTCCCGATGATGGCGTTGTAAGCCGAAGGAACGTCTACAACTAGCCATTTCACCATGATGGTGATATACCGGGATTGACCTTCGGGCCCGATTCCGATGAACATGGCGGGGAGCTCGACACATCCGAGCACTGGCAACTCGTCCGGACCAACTCCATATGTTGCGGTCCTGACCGGGATCAGCCTACTAGCTTTCAATTTCAAACCTCGGTATGCCACGGCGAATAATACATCGGCGTTCGAGCCATCGTCGCAGAGCACTCTCCTCACATCTATAGTCCCTATTCTGAGGGTAATGATGAGCGGGTCATAGTGTGGGAAGCGTACCTCCGTCCCATCCGCTCGTTTAATTCTGGAGGCTGGATCCCCGTAGTTCAACGAGGCTATCTCCCTCGCTTTCCTCTTTCGTGCATTCGACCCGAGGGTTGCGGTTATGGTTTGTAAGGTTCCGGTCGCCTGAGGGGGAGATTTCCTCCCTTTGTTCTTCTCTTGCCCTGATGTGTCCCCCTGAACCTTTGCTTTCCCTCGGGAGAGCCCTTCTTCTCAAGGCATCTTCAGATATTCTCTCAAAGAACCCTTCTTGATAAGAGATTCAATGTACCTTTTCAATTGGTAGCATTGTTCGGTATCGTGACCGACGTCTCTGTGGAATTGGCAGTACTTGGCTGTATTGCGTTTTGATTCCTACGGCATGGCCCTTGGCCAACTGATCGTTCGGGTTCCTTGCCTTTGCAAGGCCGCAAGAATGTTTGTACGGGTGGAGTTTAGAGGGGTGAAGTTCGGATTACTTTCGATGGGTTTCTTCAGTCCTCCCCAGCCTCCTTGTTCCCTAACAGGTGTTGGTTTGGAGTTGTCCGTTCTCTGTTCCCGGTTGTCCCAGTTATCAAGCTTCCCTTCTCTTTGGGACAACATTTCATGAGCGATCATATGCTCCTCAGTTATTGCGTACATCTCTTCTACGTTAGTGATGTTCTTTCGGGACAGCTTGTAGGCCAACCTGGAATTCGGGAGCAGGGCCTTTGTGAAGGTCATTATCCGGATATTATCCGTCAGGTCTGATGCATGTACGGCTTCCTTATTGAATCGTTCAACGAATTCCCGAATACCTTCATTCGGTCTCTGTTTGATATCAAACATTTGGATGGCCCTCTTCGTTGATCTCTTGCACCCTATAAAGTGAGTGGAGAATTTGATGGCCAAATCCCCGAAGGTGTTTACACACTCCGGGAGGAGGGAGTTATACCAAGCAGATGCCGGACCTCCTAGGGCCACCTCGAAACATTTGCACAAGGCTACTTCGTTGGCACCCTTTAGTTCCATTGCCTGTTTGTACTTTCGAATGAAGGCGTCCGGATCTCCCACACCGTTGTATATTTCCAATGGGTGTGGTAGGTTAAATGAGCGGGGGCATCGGGCTTTCCTGGATTCGGACAGAGAATGGACCGTTCTCTGTTGATGACTCGTACTTCGCTTCGAGCCTGGTAGTACTTCTTTCGACTTGTTCCAGCGATGCGGCATTTGCTGATAACATCATCCCGCGGATCCCTGATGGCCAATCTTTCGGGCCTCGGGAACTGCTCTCTCTGGCTGTTTGAGGAGAACGAGACCTCTGCCGGCCTCGCCGATCTGCTGTGTGAGTTTGTCGTAGGTCGTTCTGAGTCCTCCGGGATCTCCCAGACATATGTCTGTTGCTGCGTTCTTCCCGGAATACTGCTCGCACTGTCTGGACTAAGTCCGGGTTTAAATGACTGTAGTCCCGGCGTGAACTGGAAGTTGGTCGTAAGGAAGTTGCTCCGTAGGATGTCTCTTCAGAAGAGCTCCGGTAACTGGGATCAGCAGTTCGGCCGTCAGTAGAGCCACCTCCTTCTGGTATTGATAGGTGGGTCCGTGAATGGTCTTTCGGTCCTTCTGAAAGGATTGGTCTTTTTGAACCTCCACGGTTCCCATAGACGGCGCCATTTGATGGCGGCGCAGTTCGGGCAGCTGCCGCCACGTGTTTACGCAATTGATGTGTGTTGATGTTGCTTGATGTCATTGGTGCGTGTGCGTTACGCGGTTCTCGGAATTCGAGGAATGGGGGTCTATTGGTGGTGCGTTAACTGCTTGTCTTGTCAGTGAAGTGACTAGAAAATGCGAGAGATTGACTTATATCACCAGCGTTTGTTATATAGCAGGTACTAATGGTGGCAATGTCGTAATAAGTCAATGTACCATTATTTGCACGTGTTCTGTATTGTCCGGGTAGTGCTTTTCCGGGAATATCCAAGGTCTTGTCCGGGTAATGTTTTATTAAGTCCGGGAATAATACTTAGGTCCTTGTAATTACTTGAGTTTTTAATGGGGCCCTTATGGTGGGCTATTAATTTTGGACCTTTTGGTAGGCCTGTTTGGATGATTGGGCCTAATGGTCATCAACAACTATCATCGATGTTCTTGAATGACAATCTTACAAAAAGGATGGTTATGACTAAAATTTCATTTAAAGAAGAGCTCGTCAGTCATTTTGAAAAGGTTTCAAACGGACAGGCATATTCCGGAAGCCACTAGGTCTTCAATGTGTCATATCTGTCGATTGGGAAGAAAATGAGCAACAAGCTGTCGAAATAATCCTCTGAAATTCCTTCAAGCTTAAGAATATAAGGTCACCAATCAATCCTGAAGCGGACATTTTGTATTAGGATGGGAGGAGACTTTATGCTGTCAAACCTTCGTTGGACGTCCAACGAAAAGAGGAAGTCGCTTTTTTTCGAGCAGAAGACAACACCCCAGTTAAGGCACGACCGAAGAAAAGTAAATAATCCAAAAAAAAGGAAAATGAAAAGACATAAAAAATCGCATTCTGCATATTGCATTCCACATATCGCACCTGCATGGCACCCCGCATAACAGGTACTAGAAAGGAAGAGTTGTTACACCCATCCCGACGTTCTGTAACTTTCCGGCGAGTGTCGACCGGAATTGCGAATTCTGTAAATTATCGGAATAACATTGGGTTATGATAATTTATCAAAATTCAATGTTGGTTGTGACTTTGGTGTTGTTTATAAGTGTTACAAGTGTCGGACGATTTTCGGTGATAACTGTTAATTTTGGAAAAGATTCGAAATTCCAAAAGTCTGGTTTGACCAGTGTTCAGTCAAACATTTTTAGTAAATTTTACAGGAATCCAAATTGAGATCTGTAAATTTCTACTTAAACTAGACACACAGGGCTACCTTCATGTAAATTTTCATGATTTTAGGGCTGGTGGTCTGGTGAAGTTTAGTTTTACAATTTGGTACAAAATCTGCCATGTGTAAATGGAGAAGGTTGAAGAAGATTGGGGTTGGGCTATCTTTGGGCTGCCGAAAATTCTTGGGATTTAAGCCCATTTGAGACTTCTAATTTTCAGATTTTGGTAGCCCATTTATTTTGTTTTTATGGGAAAAGGATTAAAAGGAAAGAAATAGGAAGAAAAGGAAGCAATAATGGAAGATGGAGTAGAAACCCTACCTTATGCCCATACCTCTCTTGCACATTCACCATGCTTGTGTCATAATCACACATCTCTCTCTTCCCTCTCCATTTGGCCGAAATTCTTCTCTCATTTTTGTCAATATTTCTTTTTCATTTCTTACTCACAATTCAAGTCTTGAAAATTGAAAGAAAGCCTTCTCTCTCTTTTCTCTCTCTCTCTCCTCATGAACTTTGCTTGTGTTCTTGAGTGTTCTTCAAGTGTTCTTGAGTGTTCTTCACTAATCAAGAACTAATCCTCTCCTAGATCCTTAATCAAGGAAGATTAAGCAAGGTAATGGTGTTTGTTCATCACTAATCAAAGATGATTAGTGTTCAACTTCAAGCACTAATTCTTTCCCTCTTTTCTTAGGTTGGCCGAAATTTTGAGAAGAGATTTGGACAATCTCTCAAGTCATCTTGCAAAGGTAAGGTGATCTTTGAGTTTATGGAAAGATTTAGAAGCATGTTTATGAAGAAAGTATGTTGTGTTGAGTTGAGCATGAGAAAGCATGAGTTTCTTGTTGGTATGCTTAAGGCCGAAATTATGAGCATGTGTGTGGATGATGTTTTGTTGAAGATTTAAGTGTTAAAGTGTTGAAAAATGGAAGTGTATAAAGGTTTATGCATGGAAGTGTTAAGCTTTAAAGTTTGGGTGAAAATTGCAAGGAAAACCGAAAACCAAGGATTTGGAAGAAAATTATGTTTGCTGTGAATAGTGTTTTTGGTGATGAAAAGTTGGTTAAAACATGTTAAAAATGGTTTAACATGAAGGATTAAAGGAAAAGTGACTAAAGTGTGAAGTTAGAAAAGATTTGGGTTGAAATGGAAGTTGGGCGAAATTATGGGCTTGGGCCGAAATTTGGAAGAAATGGATAAAGGTTGACCTACTTTTGACCAAGTTGACCAAACCGGGTAAAGTTGACCTTTTATGAAAATTGGAGGACCAAGTGTAAAATATGGAAAAGTTTGGGTAAATGTGTAAACTTGTTATTAATGGAAGGAAGTCGCTAGAATTGTGAAAATTGGGGTACTTTTGCAAGTTACGAAAAGTTCGAGGACTTAGGTTGTAATTAAGAATAAATTCCCAACACATGAAACTTTAGTGAAATAACTAAAGTTATTTGTATGTCTCGATTCTAGCAGTTAAATCTGCGTCTTAGGAATCTTTGCTTGTGCGTCGGGGGCACGGTAGATATCCGATTTACATCGAGTAAGGGGTTTAACTTTATTAATGCGCATTTATGTGTATTAGGTTAGTTAAGGGCTAGTACTCGGGTCGAGGTGGGGCCCGGTGACTCCACGGGGCTAGTCACAAGGTACGTAGTGGTTTGCGGGGTTTTATTTTGGACTATATGCATATCGGGGGTCGGCAGCGGACCCATTTGTTATTATTTACGGACTTACGCTATATCGGATATGCATATCGGGAAGTCGACAACGGACCCGTTATATGTTCATGCGGCTTAGGCCTTTACGTGTGATTAGGGGCGTCGCCCCTTGGCCCGGTACCATGCGCTCGATCCCGATAATCGGCGTGAACTTAACAAGCCGCCGTAGAGTCTTTGTCGATGGTCGGGGACCACTGTATGGGTTATGTACCACTGTTATCGGTGATGGGAACGCCGGTGATTACAGTATGCCAACCATGAGTCGTTAACACGGTCAAGCAGGACTTGAGCATCATGACTCTGCATATCATAATACTTTTTACGATTGGGATATCTGCTAGATCATTGCATGCTAACCCTTTTGTGCAGGCAAAAATGTTTTTAAAGTTTTGTTTTGACCGTTTCGTACCTACCCCCTTACTGGGTTCTTTCGAGAACTCACCCCACATATAACATTTTCGGGGATGCTGGGCAAACAACTGCGGAGTAGACCTCCGCGGTGTTAGATTCTGCGTGCATGCATTACGAGGTATTTATCTGTTTATGCAGGGGTTTTCTCGTTAGATCCCTTACGTGATCTGCGTTTGGACTATTTGTTCTGTCTGACGGTATTTCTCATTTGTATGTTTAGAAGCAGCAACAGTTTTGTTTGGAAAAGTATAATTCCGTCCTATGGCTCGGCTCTGTAGGCGTAGTATGCATATTAGTTATCTACTGCATTCGGATTTACAGTGCATATAGTTTATTAGTGGGAGTTTCCGACCCTACGCAGAGAGCGGAACTCCTTCTGCCTGTATTATCTGTATTTTGCTTAAGTTTTCTGCGCGCGCGATATACTGTAAGAACCACTAACGTGTCTCGGGTGCAGGTTTAGGACTTGTAAGACGTCGTAAAAATCTGCAAACACGTAACAACCTTAAAACCGAAAGATAACGTTTTAAGGGATGGGTTTTTGGGACCAAACCCTTTTAAGAGAAAATTCTGCGATCACCCGCCGCTGATACCTCCAACCTCTGCAAGAAAGATGCTTTCGCCAGTTCCGGGGGCGGTGGGGTGACAAGAGTTGCTAGGAAGTTCACGCGAATGCTTCAGATAACCTACGAGGGGAGGTAAGTGCCTAAATTTCGCTAAAAGGTAAGGAAGGTTCCTTTACCTTGGCTCGAAGAGAAAGGTTTCTCTTCTGAAATGGTAAGAGAGTTCCTACCTTTCCTCTCATTCCGAAATGGAAAGAGAAGCCTCTTTCGCTGAATGGTGAGAAGGTCATCACCATTTACTTCGTCTCGACATTTCAATCAAGTCTTTAAACAAAGAAGCATGAAGGTTCCTTCGCTTCTTAAGGGAAAGAAAGGTTTCTTCCCTCTTCGGATAACAAGAAAGTTCTTGTTATTCTATCTCATCAATCAGTCTTTCATCTACTTTCATCGAGCATTGGGAAGGTTCTCAATCTCGCATTTTTTGGGTAGGGAAGGTTCCTTAACCTCGAATAGTGGAAAGGTTTCCGCTATTCAACTCAATAGGATGGTCATTATTGAGAGAAGCAAGGAAGGTTCCTTCGCTTCACGAATAATGAGAAGGTCTTGTTATTCGATTTCAATCAATCAATCAGTCATTCGTCTCACTTTTGCCGAGTATTGGGAAGGTTCTCACTCTCGAGTTACCGGAGCAAGGAAGGTTCTTTCGCTTCACGAGTAATGAGAAAGTTCTTGTTATTCAATTTCAATCAACCCATCAGTTAGTCGCCGGAAAGGTAAGAAAAGTTTCTTCCCGATTTTGTCGGAGTCGGACAAAATTTGGGGTCATCCTACATTGCGCGTCATTTGTCGATATTTTTGACACCGATTTTTAGGAGTAGTGATTTACATTTTTTGTTTTCGTCATTTTTCGGTATTTTCCGTATTTTTATTTCATGTGATTTTTTCGATATTTTATGTATTTTTCGTCATTTTCGTTATTTTATGTACTTTTCGTCATTTTCGTTATTTTGCCATTTTCGTTATTTTACGTAGTTTTTATCGTTTTTCACGTGTTAGTGTCATTTTCATTATTTTATGAACTTTTGTCGTATGTTTTTGTTATTTTATGAAACTTTTGTTATTTTGTCGTTTTTTATAATTTTCAGATGCTTTGGTTATTTTTCTTATTTTGGTACTTTTCGTTATTTCCATCATTTTATGTACTTTTTTTCATTTTTCATGAACGTTTTTTTATTATTTCATGTTTTTTATTACTTCGTGCGCTTTTGTTATTTTCATGATTTTTATTTGTTCTTATCATTTTATTTGGTTTAATCTAATTTTAAAATGTGTTTATTTTATTTATTTTAATTAATTAAAAAAAAAGAAAGAAAACAGAAAAATAAAATTAAAAAAAAAAAGAAAGGAAGACTTACCACGAGCTTGTCTGCCTCCTTTCCTCCATCATCACCTTCTGCCTCCTGCAACTCTGCCCTCATCAATCCATCAAAGATTTGTTCAAATCCTTCATCATTGAGCTGAAGCTCCTGTCAATCACGCATTTTGGCTATAAATAGAGCCATTTTAGAAAGAAAAAGGGAAGAACTCGGCCAAGAAAAACGCATCCAATATTCATCTCCAACACCTTCGATCTCTATTTCTCCACTCTCCTCCGCCGAAACTACTTCCATTAAGTCGGCCTCACCCCCAGGAGCTCAAATCTACCATTCTTTTCGTTCGAAGTTGCCGGAAGGAGAAGAATTCTACACCGACCCGCAACCCGCCCCGCGCACGACCCGGATCAATCAGCCGAACCAGGCCGCCGTTCGACTCCCCACCACCGCCACGAGACTCGCCGTCCGCCGCCCCGAAGCTGCCCGCCGTTGTCGCCGACCGAAACAGCCCGGAGACGGCGACCCAAGTTTGCTTCTTTGCTCCCTGTACGTTTCACGACTTGCAGCAGGTAAGTTCTTCTTCTTTTTTTTTAATTGCTTTATCTATTTCTTATTTCCTTTAATCCTTTTTTTCTTTTTTTCATTTTTGAGTCACTAAAAATCCTTCCAACTTAGGCATTCTTTTAACAAGCTTTAAAATTGACAGTTTGGGCATTATGCCTAAACTTTTGATCTTTTGTTTTATCCATGTTCTTAATTCTTTTATAGCATTAATTAATTTATTTATTCTCTTTTTTCTTTTATTGTCATTAACTCTAGTTTTATCAAGATTAAATATTCCTTTTTTTAATCAAAAAATACAAAAAAATAAAAAAATAAAAATCAAGAAAAAAATATGAAATAAATCATGTGGTACCAATTTTGAGCATTCGAGAATTTTAAATTTTCGTTTGTAATTGATTAACAGATTTAGAGCCTATGCAGACCAGTAGTTTTTTTTTAGATTTCCAATCGAGTAAAAAAAAGATTGGTGGCGACTCTATCATTTTTACACAAAAGAGCATCATAATTAATCGAGAGCACATCATAATTATATGTAGGAGCATCATAATTTTGTTGTCTGCAGTTGCGATTTACGGACTTGAGGCAATTTTCGTGCTCATTTCAGAAATGGCTGGGAATGAAGCGTCGGCAATCGGGAAGAGATTGACGGCCGGCGGGGGTCGATTACCGCCTCTGTTGGCAGATTTCGTTGGATCGGATAGCGGGTCGTCCGAACGGATCTCCTACAATTGTTGGTCTCCGGTGGTTGTTGATGGAGGAGAGATTATCACTGAGTTGCTAACTGCCGGCCAGTGCTTAAGGGAGGAGCTACCGTGGTCAAAGGCTAGAAGTGAGAGGTGGTGGGAGGTGGTTAAAGTCTCCGTGGAAGTCGACGTAAAGAGCAGGAGAAGTGAAGAATGACATTGTTGCAATTAAATAGACTTTGGCACAAACTGGCATATATTTGAGGGTGACACACTATAGCATGTGCCTTAAAGAATATATATTTAATCAGTAAATATTTAATACGTCTTCTAGTGATTGGAGATGAAAGATAATTTTTGGATGAGGACAATATGAGAAAACGTGAGGGGTTGACTTGTAAAAGGTTGAAAACTAAAAGGACTTTTGAGTGATAAAAAAAGTTAAAATTGGTACTATTCATAATATCACATCAACTCTTCCCATAAATAGTACTCCCGCCGTTTTTTTTAAAGATTATAGGGTTTGATTTTCATGTTCTGTGTATCAGTGCTTAACTCAAATTATCACCAAAATAAATAGTGGAAAAAAATAATATATATATTTAGAGAATTTATACTTCTAATTATGATATACATAAAAATCAACTCATAGAGAAATGAATCATTAAATATGAAGGCAATCATGATTATGATAAGGAGGATTGAGAGATTTGAAGCTAGCCTGACGTTATGTTAAAGAACGCCACCAATTCAAAGCTTAACAACACTTTTTTATAATTGTGAAGATCAAAATCATTTTATCCACTATGCTGGTATATATCATTTAAGGAAATCCAAATTAATAGGTATCTTTGTGTACTTAGGCAATGAGGCAGAAAGCGAAGCTCTGTACGTGAAGCAAACGAAGGAGGTTGAGTGATGCATCTGATGGAATTCTTCCTGAAAAATTTAGATACGGAAAGCCAGCAGACAAAAACGACATTGAAATTGTTGAACCGAGAGGGACGATTTCCTCATAGATCGTAATCGGTAGTGGAGTATCACCCGAAAAAGAAGAAACAAATGTTGATCAAGCTTCTGCTCAATCAAAACATGATTAAAGAACGATTAAAACTGTTATTATAAATGTTGGCAAATTTTTTAAAAAATAAAATACTTTCGTCTAAAACTGACATTTTCTCATGTTTTCTGTTAGCATTTTCGCAGCCGATGGTAAAATTGATCCCCGAATATAATATTAATGGTAAAATCTCTTCTTAAAATAGTTTAATAGCAAAATTCGTCTTTTAACTAAATGTTAGTGGTAAAATCTCATTTTTCCCATTAATAAATGCTGAATATTTGATGATTTCAAAGTAAACTAGAAATGTAAGGCAAAACTAATTTTTCCAAGTGAGAAAAGAAAGTAAATGTAAGGCGTGTTCGTAAGAAAAAATTGTTTTGTGTAGGAAAAAATGGGTATTGTTATGATATTATTAGGGGATTTCAAACTTAGGAGAGGAAGGATTTCCATGAGGTGGGAAATTGAAGAATTAACCGTGGATTCTTGTGAGGTGAAAAAATATATATTTGAGGGTTTCAAACTTAAGAGGGTAGATGAGAAATTGAAGAATCACCATGAATTCTCGTGAGGTGACAATAATAATATTTAGAAACTATTTAGAAACTAGATGTTCATTTATTATTTACATATAAATTATTAATCTTTAGTTATTAAAATATTGAAGAACAAAAATCATAGATTAAATGTTGAATTCCATTTTTTCACGGTGAAAAACTGATTTTCACACCTCAAGTGATTTTTGGAGGAGTAAAAAACTTCCAAAATCACCATGAATTTTGGAAGTGAATCACTTCTCATCCTCACCTCCACAAAATAAAGTTTGAATAGGAGAGGAAATGGTTGATTTGATAGGAAGAAAAACTGACTATATTTTAAAACAATTGCCATTTCTTGTTGTGGTAAGAAAGGAAACTTTTTAAACGATGAACACACATTAGAGGTGAAGAACCGAAGGACGAGGCAAAACGAAAGAAGACAAAGCCAAATTAAAAAACACGGTTCAAGGCAATAGATTACTTCTCCACAATCAATTAGTATTTTGGTAGACGAGACGAGACGACGTGTTTTGTGGGTTGGACAAACATTGGGTCCGTCTCCCGCCCGCAAAACAACACACTTCTCGGAAATCGAAAAGCGGAAACCTCACTCGAGAAGCTCAAATTAAATAGTTCATCTATTAGTGAACATATTGATTCATATGTTTTGATTGAGTATGGTCATTAAGATGTATAAATGATTAAGGGTAAAAGGTAACATATGTTCATATGAAAAAAATAAGTGCGAAGAAAATGAGTGTAATAAAGTTAAATAGGTGGGTAAAAGTTTCCGTGAAATTTTATTTTATTTCAATTTTTATTGGATATCAAAAAATTGAATACGTAGTACATATCAATTTTCAAGGGAGAGAAAGTATTTGATGCAGTATTCATCTCAGTAAAATTAACACATTTGACTAAATAAGAAGATTAAATATATTCTTTTTATTTTTGAAAGGCAACTAAAAAAACATTATTAAAAACCCCAAAGTATTACATCATATAGTCCCAAAAGAGAAATTTCGGAACAAAAGTCCTAAAAAACCACCCTAAAAGGATCCACCATTAATACAAAAAAAACACCAATAGACAACCCTATATAAGATAAAACGCCAATAAAAGACAGCCCCCCATCAACATCACCAACAATTCCAACTCCCCATCCATTTGATTTAATCTCCATGGTTAAGTTTCAATTACTTTTTCAAACCTCATTGAAGTCTCTTTAATTTTCTACTCAAACTTTTTGATTGAGGAGAAAAAATCTTCCCATGCTTCCCAGCTCCAACACCAAATTGTTGAATTGGAAGAATTGTTTTGTATGAGGTTGAATCAAACTGTTCACTGTTGTGCTTGGAGTGAAAAGTGGAGACTAATTAAAACCCACCATTTGAATTTGAAGTGAGGCCAAAAAGTTCAAAATGAGGGCCACTCCAAACTAGGGGTGAGATCGAGCCGAGTCGAGCCTGAACCTGACAGGCTCGAGCTCGAGCTCGTGAAAATCAAGCTCGGCTCGAACTTCATCGAGCTCGATTTTTCGGGCACGAGCTCGGCTCGTGACAGGTTCGAGCTCGGCTCGAAAGCTCATTTAGGCTCGATTCAGGGATAGCTCGTTTAGGCTCGATTATAAAGTTCGGCTCGATTAGGCTCGAAGTGGCTCGTGAAGCTCGAAAAAATTGAGATATATTAAATTAATTCAATAAAATATTCTTAAACTCACGAGCTCGAGCTCGAGCTCGAATCTGATTGGCTCGGGCTTAGCTCGGCTCGAATCTAATAGGCTCGAGCTCGGCTCGGCTCGTTTGTTAGGCTCGTGTAGGCTTGCGAGCCTGATCGAGCCGAACCTCTGAGGCTCGAGCTTGGCTCGTTTAATAAACGATCCTAAAAAACGACTCGAGCTCGAGCTCGAGGCTCGAAAAAACTCGGCTCGACAGGCTTGTTTGAGCTCGAGTTTGAACGGGCTCAATTCGTTTCTTAGCCCTACTCCAAACAATTAACTTGGGCTTTATTTCCAACTCCATCATCGGAACCAACCATCCGGAGCATCAATGTTGTCATTCAATTTGTTGGACATCCATCCCAAGTCGAAGGAAAGTCCTCCAACCTGTATACGTGTCATGGTATTAGTGGTGAATCTCATCACTTATAATTACGGTGCTACCACTCCCGTAATTAATAGTGGCAGCCCAGTAATAAACAGTGGCGAAACAAACCATTAATATTGTCACAATTTGTTGCCCCAACTTCCAAGATGGGAGGACGAAACGCCAGCCAACATCACCGAAGATTGACCGCAGGAGCCCGAGCCACCACTGTCGGTAATGGCGACCGCATCATTTAGGTCGCCGTCTTGAAACGGCTCCACATTGAACACCACCGCCACAACCACAATTGAGAAATCCACCACATCTCGACTGCCAGCCCCTTCACCTTCCCAGACTCCACCGGAGCTGCCGCTTTAACTTTGCTAGCCCCTCATTCAATGTCTCCGTCTCTACCATTTCCCTCCCCATAACTGGTCCCTCCACATCTCCAGTCTTACAAGTGAAATCTCCATCAAAAGTTGATCCACCCATTGTTGCCATTACAAAAAACTTTTCATGCCGTAAATTCTGTATCAATCGACTCGAATCTGAAACTACCGCCTCAATGCCAACGTCCAGTCTATCGTAGTGACCATAAGAAGACATAGCGCATGTGTTCAGTGCCGACTCGGCGGAGGCAACTGGCAAATTTTTTTTTGATTCCAATAGACGACGTGGTTGGATCAACGAATAATAGATCGGCTTAAAAATAGTAAGAAGCCAAGTGGTCGATCTAATGATCGGAACTTCTTTACGCCGGCCATTCATCTTCCCGAGACTCGGAACATCACCCTCGACAAAGACAAAACTCCCATGTTGACTGTCTTGACAGATGTTGCCAGTGAAAGATTCGACCATCGCCTCCATCACTTTCGGCGACCCGCAGCACACAGCTCCGTCACGTTACTTCTCCAAACGATTCCTCCAATTTTTGCTACTAATCGTCGCCTGAACACCGCCACAACTCATTCCAGATGGAGATCCCGCTAAAGATTGGCGTTCACACTCGTCAACCACCTTGGACCACCACACATGTGTTGGGAGGAAACTTTAGGTGGTTGGAGAAATTGTTTAAAATGGGAGAGATTGGAGAACTTAGAAAAGAGGAGGCTACTTGTATTATTGAGTGCTTCTAATTTTTTGGCTTGATCCAAACACAAAGAGAGCACCCATATTTATACTAGTGACATTACTCAACCAATGGTGAGGATTTTGCCATCACAACTTTAATCCAATGGCTAGGATTAATTCTCTAGACTATTCTAGTCTTCTAGATATTTCCTAAGACTTATCTAGAGAAATATCTTCTAGATAAGATTTCTCTAGAAATTGGGCCTCTACTTTGGGTTTTACAACAAATCTATTTTGGGTTTTAACCAACTAAAACCCAAATCAAGTTTATAATTCAACACCCCCCCTTAAACTTGATTTTTTACTCCAATCGAACTTCTCAACCTTCTGAAGTCTTCGCACTTGAGAGGTTTGGTAAAGATATCAGCTACTTGATCATGAGACTTCACGTACTCCAGCTGTACATCTTTTCTAGTGATGCACTCTCTAATATAGTGATAGCATGTATCAATGTGCTTACTTCGATCATGGAATACTGGGTTCTTGGCCAACGCTATTGCTGACTTGTTATCCACAAAAATCTTGGTCGACTCTTCTTGTGGCAAGCTCAACTCCTTCAACAGATTTCGTAACCAAACTGCATGACAAACACATGAAGTAGCAGCTACGTACTCTGCTTCGCATGTGGAAAGAGTGACAATTGGTTGTTTCTTTGACATCCATGTGAAGACCGTGTCTCCCATGTAGAACACGAAGCCACTTGTACTCTTGCGGTCATCCATATTTCCACTCCAATCGCTATCACTATATCCAACAAGCTTGTAATAGTTAGAAATAGAATAATACAAGCCAAAGTTTATTGTACCTTTGATATAGCCAAGAATCCTCTTTGCCGCCTTCAAATGAGTTGTTGTTGGATTCTCCATGTATCGACTGACAATTCCAACTACATATAGAATATCAGGTCTTGTGCAAGTTAAATATCGCAGACTTCCGACCAAGCTCTTAAAAAGTGTTGGATCCATCCTTTCTCCTTCATCGTATTTTGACATCTTGATTCCATACTCCATTGGCGTGTCAACTGGATTAGAGTCATCCATCTTGAACTTCTTGAGTACCTCCTTAGCATAGCCTTCTTGAGTGATTAGGATGCCTTTGTCTTCTTGTTTCACTTCAATGCCGACGTAGTAACGCATGAGCCCAATATCCGTCATCTTGAACTCCTTTGTCATCTCTTTCTTAAATTCGCTAAACATACTTGGATTGCTACCTGTGAAGATCAAGTCATCTACATACAAGCATACAATCAATATATCATTATTTTGGATTTTGATATAAAGTGCATGCTCGTATGGACACTTGATGATGTTTCTCCCTTGGAGGTATTTGTCAATTCGAGCATTCCAGGCTCTTGGAGCTTGCTTCAACCCGTAAAGTGCCTTTTTCACCTTCAAGACCTTGCCTTCGTCTCCTTTCACTTCATAGCCTTGAGGTTGCTCAATGTAGACTTCTTCTTCGAGGACTCCATTTAAGAATGCAGATTTGACATCCATTTGATGTATCCTCCAATTGTTTTGAGCTGCCAATGAAATTATTAGTCTAACGGTTTCTAGTCGAGCAACAGAGCAAATACCTCATCATAGTCGATGCCCGCTCTTTGACAGTAGCCTTTTGCCACCAATCTCGCCTTGTATCTTTCAACTTCTCCTTTGGCGTTCTTCTTTGCTTTGTACACCCACTTCACACCGATTGCCTTGTGCCCTTTAGGAAGTGAAACTAACTCCCATGTGTCATTCTTCTCGATCGCCTTTATCTCTTCATCCATAGCATTTCTCCAATTCTTCTTTTCCATAGCTTCTTGAAAGTTCATGGGCTCACAATCCGCAAATAGGCAAAAGAGAGTAAGATTGTCTTGGTTTTCGGTTACCTCGTAAAGTTCTTGTAGGCTTTTAAAACGTGGAGTCTTTTCACTTGAGCTTTCGTCTCCTTGAGAATTTTCGGTGGTGAAGCTGGTGGAGTAGAGCTCCTCTCTTCTTTGTTCCAGATCTTCTTCTTGAGTGTGGAAAGAAGTTGTAGTCTTCATTATGTGTGCTCCAATCCCATTCTCCTTCTTCATCGAACACGACATCTCGACTGATGATTGTCTTCCCGTATCGTGATTGTAGAGCTTGTAGCCTTTGGAGTTGATGTCGTAGCCAATGAAAATGTACTTCTCACTTTTGTCATCTAACTTGCTTCGCTTCTCGTCCGGTATGTGTACGTGAGCTATGCTTCAAAAGACTCTTAGGTGGGAAATACCGGGCTTCCTTCCACTCCATGCTTCTTGTGGTGTTTTTCCCCATACGCTTCTTGTCGGAGATCTGTTTGCTAGGTAAACCGCGCACACAACTGCTTCCGCCCAAAATTCCTTTGGCAGCCTCTTGCTTTTGAGCATGCTCCTCGTCATTTCAAGAATTGTTCTATTCTTTCTTTCTGCTACTCCATTTTGTTGGGGGACCTTGGCTTTATCGGTTGTCGTCGAATTCCATTATCTTCACAAAACGTTTGGAATTCTTTTGATGTGAACTCTCCTCCACGATCAGATCTCACGGCTTTGATCATAAGGCCACTTTCCTTCTCAGCATGGGCTTTGAACTTCTTGAAGTTCTCGAACACCTCTGATTTCTCCTTCAAAAAATATACCCATGTTTTTCTTGAAAAATCATCGATAAAGAGAAGGAAATAGTTACTCTTACCAAGTGATCTTGGCTTAATTGGACCACACACATCAGTGTGTATGAGTTCTAACGGCTTTCGAGCTCTAGAGTTCGACTCCTTAGGAAAGCTCATTTTGAATTGCTTTCCAAGTAGACATCCTTCGCACACTTGATCGGGGTGGTTGATGCAAGGTAATCCTCTCACCATATCCTTCTTGGAGAGCAACTCCAATCCTCCGAAATTGAGATGTCCAAACCGAAGATGCCAAAGCCAAGCCACATCTTTGTAGCACATCTTGAGACATTGTGCGACGTCATTTTGAATGTTGAGCACGAACATTCTATTTCTTGACAACGGTACCTTAGCAATGAGGTTGCTTGCATTGTCTCTTATAGAAAGGTTATTATCTTTCAATCGGATATCGTAACCTTTCTCTAAGAGTTGTCCTAGGCTCAAGATGTTACTCTTCATGCTTGGCACGTAGTAAACGTTTGAAATAAGTTGATGCTCTTCATTCTTTAATCGGATTAGAACATTACCTTTACCTTTCACCGCCACCTTTGATTCGTCTCCGAAAGCCACGTTGCCCTTGACTGATTCATCAAGCTCCATGAACATGCTTTTTCTTCCGCACATATGGTTGCTTGCACCGCTATCTAGGTACCATTGATTCTCCTCGCCTCTTCCATTATCCTTGTACGCCAACAATAAGGTACCATCTTCTTGATTTCTTTCTTCAACGTAGTTGGCCTTCTCTTCGACTCTATTGTTGCTAGGAGCTTTACATTCTGAAGCATAATGTCCCAATTTCTCACAATTGTAGCATTTAACACGTGATTTGTCATACCTTGATTTTGGATTTCCTCTCCCACGACCACTTCTTGAGCTTTCTCCTCTGTAGCTGTTGTTGTTGACGTTGTCATCATTGGGCCTCCAACCTCGTCTATGTCCATGTCCACGACCTCGTTCTCGACCGCAACCTCGTCTTTGTTGATTTTGACCGATTTCTTCTTTTGTTGAATCAACCCGCATCTTAAGTACTTGCTCCACGATCTCTTCCTTCTTCTTTTTCTTCTCTTCATAAGCTTGCAACGAGCCGAGAAGTTGTTCCATCGTCATGGTCTCCAAGTCTTTTGTCTCTTCAATGATAGCGACAATATGTTCGAATTTTGGATCTAAAGATCTAAGAATCTTCTCCATAATTCTTACATCATCTAACTTCTCTCCGTTTCTTTTTAGGTCATTAGTAACTGTTAAAATTCTTGAGAAATAATCGGAAACAAGTTCTCCTTCTTTCATATGCAAAGCTTCAAACTCTCCTCTTAAAGTTTGAAGACGTACCTTCTTAACTTGATCGGCTCCCTTGTATGAGATTCGAAGCTTCTCCCATGCTTCCCTGGCCGTCTTTGCTCCTGAAACCTTCTCAAATGTATCTTTATCTAATCCTTGATAGATCAGACAGAGAGCCTTCTTGTCTCTCTTCCTTAAGTCTCTCAAACTATCCCTTTGAGTTTGAGATAGACTTCCTTCATTCTCCGGTTCGGTGAGACCTTTCTCAACGATCTCCCATACGTCGTGTGCCCCAAGGAGAGCAATCATCCTTATGCTCCAATTGTCATAGTTGCTCTTGGTGAGCATCGGAACTTGGAAGGGAATGCCGCTAGTCGCCATCTCGAGGAGGATCTTCAGGGCTCTGATACCACTTTGTTGGGAGGAAACTTTAGGTAGTTGGAGAAATTGTTTAAAATGGGAGAGATTGGAGAACTTAGAAAAGAGGAGGCTACTTGTATTATTGAGTGCTTCTAATTTTTTGGCTTGATCCAAACACAAAAAGAGCACCCATATTTATACTAGTGACATTACCCAACCAATGGTGAGGATTTTGCCATCACAACTTTAATCCAATGGCTAGGATTAATTCTCTAGACTATTCTAATCTTCTAGATATTTCCTAAGACTTATCTAGAGAAATATCTTCTAGATAAGATTTCTCTAGAAATTGGGCCTCTACTTTGGGTTTTACAACAAATCTATTTTGGGTTTTAACCAACTAAAACCCAAATCAAGTTTATAATTCAACAACATGATGGTTTGGGAACCCACCGCCGCCGATAGAAGCCTAACCATTATGCCGGTGGTGCACCCATAAAGAAAAAGACTTGGAAGAGCCAAAGCCAAATGGCTAGGAGAGCCGCCACATGTTCTCTAGAGCTATAGGACCACACCCCGGAAGGCCCCAGGAGAACCTCTATTTTCACTGGTGTTCAGAATTGAGACCCTCATCCTAGTTTGAGGAAGTATAGAATGAGGAAAGCCTAAGGGCCAACCTGGATTTGGTAGACAAACGAAGAGAAAAGACCTAACTAAGAAGAAAGGCCTTTCAACAAAGAACAACAAGTGCGGTGAATGCTAAAGTAAAGCTCTAAGGAACTGCAGTAGGAGATTTGGTCTTCCATGAGACCATGCTCGGATCCTAGAGGGTTGAGGGGGGAGTATTTGCCCAAGTTTTAAAGGCCTATTAAAATTAATTGTAGAAAATCGAAAAGGAATCTTCAAACTACTAAATTCTGAAGCACAAAAGATCTGAAGTTCCTTCTATGTCGATGCACTGAAAAAAAATCATTATTTAGAAAAATGTTGTTGTATTTTTCTCAAATGTCAAATAAAACCAAGGCATTTTACATTCGATCTTAAGTCTTACCGAAGTCCGAACACTTCTTGTTCGGATAATATATTGATCTGTTAAGACCAAATTAAATGAATTCTGGAAAACTAAAGGCATGCTTGGAAGTTGTTCCGAACATCATACTATTCAGATTTAGAGGATGCGGGTAAAAGTCCCTAAAATGACAACTTAGAAGAAACAACCAAATAGGCAAGGCATGAAAAGGCCGAAGGAGTTAAGTGGATCTTACTAACAGCAAAGCAAAAGGAAAAAAAAATGCATGAAAAAGCTAAGGTATATAGATAATCAAACGTAGAAAGAACCATTCCATTAAGATTTTTCCGAAAGGTGATTGAAGTACATAGTTCAAAAAACAAAGAAAACTAAGTCTCGTCCTCCAGATGGTCTTCTTGAGCCAGGTCCTCCAGCTGATCATCCGTGGCCTAGATAGCCAATTTTCCAACTTTACGGGGTCTGCAATTTTTTTCAACTAAGTGCATGGAAACACATCCATGTGAGGTTTTTTTGAGCCTAAAAGCCTTTTCCACATGATTGTCTAAGAAAATAGTCTTCATGAGAGAATCTAATCTAGATTCACTTATGCACTAGAACTTGAACATATTTGTGCGCATTTGTTAGTTTTGATACATGATGATAACGAAAAATTAGAATTAGAAAATTTACAAAATTGCCAACATGTACATATTGTATCATTAATTACAGCCCTTTGAGCTTGAAAGCCTGATTTTTATTGAACCCGTGACTTAAGCCATCCACTTCTCTATATCTCTCTTTGGTCCTTGAAATTTATTGAGCATGAATTAAAAGAAGGGCATGAGAGATCGAAGTGAGGAACGGGGAAAGTAAGTTGGGGTAGGAAACTGAGAAAATTATTGGCCGGAACAAATTGGCTATATGCTGAATTGCCAGAAAAAAAGTTGTTATGTGAGACAGTTGTGAAAAACGTTCAAACCAAAAAAGGAGTGTCCTCAAGCAAAAGGGCAAAAGTGGGAATGAAAAAAGAGTCCCCATTGTAAATATTTGAAGAAGTTGCTTACACAGATGTGTGGAACACGCATACACATTTTCCAATATATATTTTGCTGAATATGGAAACTTTCTACATTTTTCTTTATATTTGTGTGCACTCTACTCGGTAGTTATGTTTATCTTCTATAGGTGCATTATTCTACAGAGATTGAGCATATTTGTGCACATTCTAAGGTCTTTGCACGGGAATTTAGGAAGGATGAAGATAGTCAACCATCAGTGGAGCTGGGCATGGAGGAGAAGCTGAAGAATCAACTAAGGAGCTGATGTGTCCCACATGTGCACTACTTGTGCGCATATTGTGTGCTCATATGTGCGTTTGCTGGAAAGAGAAGTTGGAGAGTCGCAAGTTTAGCGTCTGTGCGTAACTTGTGCGCACATCTGTGCGCTGATCAGTAAAGTTGTCCAAACTAATTTCACGTCATTTCCACTGCTTTTTGAGACGTTCTTACCCTTTTATTAGATGTCTTTCAGTGCCCAACATGTCTAGGGGCATTTAGGAACTTAGCCACTACTATTTAAACACTTGTAAGTTGTGATTTTAGGTAGACCAACATTCATTTCGCGATTTGAACATTCCTTTCCATTTAGAGCTCTCTCCTAGTGTTTTGAATCCTCTCTTTCATGGGAAATTGTATATTCTTTGAGGAGTTCTTCAAGACTATCATCAATAGTGTTTCTTTTTTCCCTATTCTCTTTATTTTGTGCATGATTGTTCTTTTCCCTTTGTTGTCTTCTTTTTACAGCATGCTAGTTTGAGAGTAGTTCTTTATATTCTATTGGGTTTGCTAGCTTAGGAGCTAAGCCACGTGATTTCTCAAATTAGATGATATTAATATTGATTCTTGGGCTTATTTGCATAAGTTGTATGATGTATAGAGGCCTCAGCATTCACACACCTTACATGTTTGATCAAAAATCCGTAGCAAGAGTATCAGAAAGAGGAGCTTGAAACTATTGAGTCTTGTTAGAAAGTTCAGTTGCACAGTGGGTAGACTTATGAGAATCATCAACTAGTGGCTCCTGACCGACATTCACATCAAGATTTTGATATGCTGATCATTTCTCAGAGTGAAGACACTCCTCATCAGGAGGAGGGGGTGGCGGCCCAAACCAATAAAGGGGGTTGCATTTTCAGAGTTCCCGAACCATATCAACCACCGCTACCTTTTCACAGGGGTTCTCCAAAGAAACACCAGAATGTGCACTTTTTGAGATTTCAGGACATATTCAAGAAAGTTGAGATCAACCTTCCATTCCTTGAGGCAATCAATGAGATGCCAAAGTATTTAAATTTTTTTTAAGGATGTCATCAACAAGAAAAGGAGGTTCTTTGATAATGAGCTCATTCCGGCGAAAGAAGAGGAATGTGCCATCATTCTAAGGAAGTTGCCATAGAAGGTTAAGGATCCTGGTAGTTTTACCAATCCCTATGATATTGGTCTGTCTCATTGTGACAAGACGTTGTGTGATCTTGGAGCAAGTATCAATTTAATGCCTTTGTCTATTTGCAAGAATTGTACTTTTCGACAAATTTTGTAGTTTTTGACATGGATGAGGACTCGAGGATCCCTACCATTCTTAGGAGGCCATTTTTGGCTACAACAAAGACTTTGATTAATGTTGAGAAAGGGACTCTAACTATTAGAGCAAATGGTGAAGAGCTCTCTTTCAATCTTGATCATGCTATGTGGTCACCATCAGGAGATTTGGAGCAGTGTCATATGATTGAGATTGCAGATGGGCTAATTGATGAGATCAGAGATTTTCTGGTTATGAGAGAGGATCCGGTGGAGAGGTCGATAGTTTCTGAACAATTATGTCTGAAGAATTATGTCATGTGGACCCAGAAGTAGCAAATGTGATTGAGTCATTTGATGCCACTAATAAAGATAAGATTTGTCATATGTCTTTTGATTTTTTGGAAATAAAAGAGTGTTTCAAGGAGGAAAAGTTAGATTTGAAGCCTTTGCCAAAAGAGATGAAATTTGTATTTTTGGGTGAGAATTAGACTAAGCCGGTCATCATCTCTTCTACTTTGTTGCCGCTTTAGGAAGAAAAGCTGATAAGGGTTTTGAATGAGCACAAAGGGGAAATTGCTTGGCCTATTCACGATATTAATGGAATTTTACCAGAAATCTGCTTGAACAAGATTTTGTTCGAAGAAGACCATAAGCCTCATGTAGATGAGCAAAGGCATTTTAATCAGAATATGAAAGAGGTAGTGAAGGCCGAGATTCTCAAACTCTCAGAGACAAGCATTATATACCCTATTTCAGACAGTCAGTGGGTTAGTCCAGTACATGTTATGCCAAAGAAAGGGGTATTACTATTTTCCAAGATTTGGAGATGGAATGGATTGCCACATGCCTAGTGACCAAATGGAGAGTGGTTTATGACTCCAGGAAGCTTAATAAGTCAACAAGATAGGACCATATTCCACTGTCCTTCATTGATCAGATATTAGACAGATTTGTAGGAAAAGAGTTCTTTTGTTTCTTGGATGGGTATTCATGGTACAATCAGATTGCTATAGCCCCGGAAGATCTACACAAGACTACTTTCACTAGTCCGTGGGGAATCTATGCTTTTAGGAGGATGTCATTTGGATTGTACAACGCACTAGCCACTTTTCAACGCTGCATGGTAACTATCTTTGAGGATCTGGTGGAGAAATGCATGGAGTTTTTTATGGATGACTTTTCAGTGTATGGTGATTCCTTTGATTCATGTTTAGCTAATCTTGACAAGATTCTCCAATGGTGTGAGGACACCAATTTGGCATTGAATTGGGAGAAATGCCACTTTATGGTACAAAGTGGTATTGTTCTTGGGCATGAGGTTTCTAGTTAAGGCTTGAAGGTTGATAAAGCTAAGATTGCTACATTTGAGAGACTCCCATCACCTTCAAATGTCAAAGGAATTCAGAGTTTCTTGGGACATGCAAGGTTCTACAGGAGGTTCATTAAGGACTTCTCAAAGATTGCTAAGCCTCTTTGCAATGTCCTTGAGAAAGAAACTATTTTTAACTTTGATGAGGATAGCCTGAGAACATTCAACACTCTCGAGCAGAAGTTGGTTCAAGCACCAGTAGTGGTAGCTTTAGATTGGGAGCAGCCTTTTGAGATTATATGCGATGTGAGTGATTTTGCAGTATGAGTAGCTCTCGGGCAGCGAAGGTATAAATTCTTCAGAGTTATCTACTATACTAGTAGTTGGCAATTGTATTCTCAATGGAGAAGTTTTGGTCATACATCGTGGCTTCAAAAGTGGTGGTTCATACTGATCATGCTACGATCCGATACTTGTTCTCAAAAAAGTAGACTAAGCCAAGGCTGATTAGATGGATTAGTTTGATTTGGAGATCAAGGATAAGAAGGGTTCTGAAAATGTTGTTGTTGATCATCTTTTCAGGCTGCAAGTTCACCAAGAAGGAGAAGAAAAGGCAATTCAAGAATGTTATCTAGATGAGCATTTGTACCTTGTTCAGAAGAAGGAGATTCCCTGGTATGCAGATTTTTCAAATTGTTTGGTTGCTGGAGTGTTGCCTTCGGTTATGTCAAGGCAAGAGGTACATGGAAGATATCAAGTATTATTGGTGGGATGGGCCATACTTGTTCCAAGAATGGTCTGATAAGATTCTCCGGAGGTGTGTTTCAAGGTAAGAGGGTATCGATATTCTTCAGCAGTGTCATGCTATGGATTCTGGTGGTCACCATAGTCTAGGAAATACAATGTACAAGGTGAACCAAGTTGGATTCTATTGGCCTTCTATGGTGAAAGGCACATACACATTTGTTCATTCTTGTGATTTCTGCCAGATGATGGGTGGCATATCAAAGAGGCATGAGATGCCCCTCAAGCATATTCAGGAAGTTGAAATCTTTGACACACGGGGAATTAATTTCATGGGGCCATTCCCTCCTTCATGTGGTAACCTCTATATATTGCTTGTTGTGGATTGTGTTTCAAAGTGCGTGGAGATGATTGCCACATCCACTTGTCACTACGTAGAGAAGCCGGATTTTACTGCGGCGGAGGCCGCAGTAAAGGACGTTTACTGCGGCCTACTGCGGCCTCTTCCGCAGTAAATTTCACAGTAAACGCCATTTACTGCGGCATTTACTGCGGCAGAGGCGCAGTAAGCGGATTTCTCCATGTAGTGTGTGTTGCTATTATCTTCCTGAAGTTTTTGCACATGAATATATTCACCAGGTATGGAATGCCCAGAGCAATTATCACTGATGGAGAAAGCCACTTTGTGAACAAGTTGGTGTAGAAGACATTGGCAAAGAATGGATTATTCACAAGATTGCCTTGGCTTACCATCCACCGACAAATGGCCAAGCTGAAATCTCGAACAGGGAGATCAAACAAATTTCGGAAAAGACTTTTAATGCTAATAGGGAAGATTGGTCTCAGAGACTTGATGATGCTTTATGGGCATACCGGATAGCATTTAAGATCCCCTTGGACATGTCACCTTTCGAATTCTTTTTGGGAAAACTTGTCATTTTCCTGTTGAGTTGGAGCACAAGTCATCATGGGCAATCAACAAAGTCAACTATGACTGGAAGAAGGCAAAATAAAAGAAACTTTTGCAATTGAGTGAGTTGGAGGAGTTGAGGCTAGATTCCTATGACAACTCCATGATTTACAAAGCGAAGACGAAGAGATGGCATGACAAGAGGCTCTTAAGGAGGACATTTATGCCTGGAGAGAGCGTGTTGCTATATAAGTCCAAGTTGAATCTCTTTCCTGGGAAGCATAAATCAAGATGGTCCAGCCCATTTCAAGTGATTGAAGTATTCCTGTTACGGTCACCCTGAGCGGGTTGTGACCCGGGTGACCCGGGGCTCCAATTTTGGCCTGCGGGTCACGTTTTTGGGCGGTCAAATGGCTCCCAAGACTTGTCTGAGCTTTATTTCTGGGAATCCTTCGGGTTTTGAGGTCGTGTGGGTGCCCCAGACATTTTCGTCGAAAATATTTTTCGGGGCCGCAGGGTTGTCTTGGGAAGTACAACGGGCTCGGTAGCGCTCTCGGGACCTCAGAATGGGAAACCGTTTGCATATTTGGAATCATGGGAACGTCCCGGATCGTTTTACGGAGTATATTTTTTGGGTGGGGACGTTCGGTCCCGGGCGACTCCCGGGGCTCGGGATGGAAATTTTCTGACGGCTTGGGTGTAAAGTATGTTATATTTTAAGACGGATTTTATGGTATTATTTGTGGATTTTTGGCGTGACGGGTTTTGATCTGGGTTAGCACGTCGAGATTTGCTCGGGTTCAGCGGGCACGGTAGGACACTCTGGATTTCCAAATGGACTTTAGAAACAGGATTTGGGTGTGTTATGATATTCTGAGGGTTGTGGTCAGTTTTGGTTTCAATTGGGGTTTGTTAGGTGCGTTTGGGGCTAAATTGCAATTAGCCCACAAATCAGCAATATTTGGGAAAGGACAAGAGAATGAGGCGGCAGCAAGAGACTAATGGGACAAGTGTCCCATTCTCATGAGTTAGGAAAAAGAAAAGGGAAAAAAGAAAAGAAAAGAAAATGGAAAATATATAAAGGGTATTTTACTTCATTTTCTTCATTTCTTCTTCTTCTTCTTCCTCTCCAAGTGCCGCCATGTTCAACCTCTTCCAAGCTCCATGGTGTTTTTCACTTTTGGCAAGGAATTAACAAGGATTTGGGCTTAAATCATTGGTAAGCTTCTCCTCTTTAAGAATCTACAAGTTGGAAGCATGGATTTTTGGTGGAAAGTGGGTTTAGAGAGGATTTTGTGTTTGTTCTTTGCTATGGGTTTTGATGATCCTCTTGCTCCCATCTTTTAGTATGTTGTTCTTGGTGTGGAGAGGAGTAAGAATCCATGTTTAGATTTTGGAAAAACATCATGGAGGATAGAAACATATTTTGGCGAAAATTAGGGTTGTTTCTAAAGTTGATCATTTGTTGTGTTCTTGAATCATACTTTGGATATGTTGTTCCTAGCATGATTCTAAGGCTTTCTATAGTTTCAATTTGATGGGAAACAGGTTGTGTGGAAAAGCCCCAAATTGAGTGAATAGTGTAATTAGGGTTCATACTTGATTTGGGTGATTAAGGTGTAATTGGATAGTAATCAAGCTTAAGAAGTGTAATTGGTGGTTAAAGTATGCAATTGGAACCTTAATTGGATTGAATTTGAAGTTTGGTGGAAAAGTGGTAAAGTGCCGAAATTGAAAATGGAAACTTTATCTATGTTTGGGTTGTGTTATGGATGAATTGGATGGTAAATTTGTATCGGGGTTGGATTTAGGTGCGGTATGGTATTTGAAACGTCATTTTCGGGTAATGTATGGAAAAGTTACCTTTATGCGGGATTAAGGGTAAAAGTGTCTGAAATGTGGATTTAAAGGTTGGAAAATGTTTGTGGGTGTGTGAATAACAATGTTCTAGATCGGTTCGGGAAACCGAGCATTCTGTGGATTTTTGCGGGAACGTGCGGTCTTGTGCGGGTTTGGTTTCTAGGGGTCTGTTTTGGTGAGTTCTGACTGGTTTGTGGTTGTTCAGTGTGTTTCTGCGTTGGTGGAGTTGTGCGGGACCTTAAAAGGCGAGTTGTCACATTTCGGGCCGGGAGCCGGGATTTCCCGGGGTTTGTGCTGTGGAGCGGTATTTCTGAGGTAAGGGCTCAACTTCTCTCGTTATACATTCTGGAATGGGACTTTATGTATATCGGGTCTAATTGAGGCAGGATTTCGGGTTGAGGACGGTGGTCCGATGATCCCGGGACCTGTCATATGGTAGGGTACATGTTTGTATTTGTTCTGTTTCAAGGCCCGGGTGGTCTTGGAGGCCACGGGTTTATATGTTGTTCTGCATATCCGCGCTAGGCGCTGATATTTCTGTTTATACGTTTTGGTATATTATATTCTGTTTTGCATATGCATTATTATTATATGATTTTGTTCTGTGACGAGATCTGGATGGTCTTAGAGGCCACAAGTGCTCCTTGGTTCTGTTCTGTAGTGTCTGCACTGAGGGTGCCGACATTCTGTTTGTATCCGCACCTGGAGTGCTGATATTCTATTCTGTGTGTCCGCACTGGAGGGTGTCGACATTTTACGTATACACGCACCAGTAGTGCAGGAATACTTCTGTGACCCTACGATAGTTTGGGGATCGCGAACCCAGCCGGTACAGTGCTTCTGTTCTGTTCTGTATATTCTGACCTCTTAGAGAGGGCTGTCGTACCGTGGTCAGCGGTTGGACCGCATGTGATGGGTTCTTGCTCACCTCTGACTCTGCATACATTCATGTATATATATATATATATTTGTGTTGGTGTTTGTTCTGTTTTGCAGGTTCGGTTCAGCAGCACTTGTACAAACTGTATCTTACCTCAGCCCTTACTGGGTCCTCCCGAGGACTCACCCCTTATTGTTTACCACCTTTCAGGTTGATCTGACAAGCAGCCTGCGGACTAGGGATCCGCGGTGCTTTTGGTTGTTTGGGTTTTCAGCAACAGCAGTACCTCGTGCGGGAATTTTCTGGGCGAGATGTTTTCTTGATTCCGCACCTAGGTATTCTAGGGTTGTCTTTGGTGGCTCTGTAGGTGTAGTTGCATGCATGTATTTCGGATCATGATATTGTATATGACGTATATTCTGGATTATGTGTTGGTTCTGTATCTGTCTTCTGAGTCGAGGGCGGAGCCCCGACTTGCCTATATTGGTTACGTATATGAAATGGTTTCGGTGATTTGGATATCATGAATAATGAAAGGTATTCCATGAACTGCATGTTGGTGTGTTAAGTTGTTTTGTATACTTGCCATGTATGAGTTTTGTAGGTTGCGGGTCGTAGTACGACCATTCCGTTATTACGGGCCGGGTCATGGGACCACTATACATAGCGGGTTTCGGTAGTACCGTTACCGCGCCTTCCGCCGTAGCTTCCGCTTTCGTACGTCGCGGCCGGCTCCGCCTCCGCAACCGGGCGGGGTGGTCGTGACAATTCCCCTATGGTGCATTGGAGCTTTTAACCCATGTGATGGATCAACCTTCAAAGTGAATGGCCAATGGGTGAAGCACTACTTCAGGGGCGAAGAGTTGAAAATTAGGTACATGGAACTCATGGAAGTTCCAATGACTGTTTGAGAGGATTTCATGCCTAGCCAAGGACATAAAACAAGGTGCTTGTTGCGAGGCAACCCAACACAGTTGTTTATCATTTAACATTAGCCATTTGATTTTTTTTAGTTTGTTTCATTTTATTATATGAGTTTCATTTTTTATTTCCAAGTGGAAACGTGATTTTAGAGTAGGGTTGAGAAAAATTTGGACTCTATAGCATTGTGGGTAAGGATTGGTAAGTAAATGCTGAGTTTCGGGGAGATGAGAGGTTGTGCCCTGTTTGTGCACCCTTTGTGCGCACATATGTGCATTTACTGAAACAATTTTGCTCTAGGTAGTTTCTGTACGATTGACGATCCGTTTTCTAATTTTTGTGAATATCGGGACTTAA
Source organism: Stellera chamaejasme (assembly GCA_024586325.1). Classification (NCBI taxonomy): domain Eukaryota; kingdom Viridiplantae; phylum Streptophyta; class Magnoliopsida; order Malvales; family Thymelaeaceae; genus Stellera; species Stellera chamaejasme. Next base: position 48,191,994 of record CM044981.1, on the reverse strand, counting down.
ATTTAAACATGTTGAACATGTTTTCTGTGTGTTATGAAGTCCCGGAGTTGGTGTCAAAGTTTCAGTTCCGTAGGAGTTCCCGTTTGGAAAATATGCAAGTTGCGGTTGAACTAAATTGACTTTGTAAAGTTTGGGGGCCAAAGTGTAAAAGAAGAAAAATGAAACAAGTAATTGTGGAAAGGGGACAAGTGGCACCAATTTGGGAGAAGAGAAGAAGTCAGCCAAAAAGGAAGGAGAAAGAAAAAGGAAAAAAAAAAGAGAAGAGATAAAAGGGAGGGATGTGACTTCTTTGTCACTTTCTCCTTCATCTTCGTAATCTTCTTCTTCTACGTTCTTCTTCCTCCATGGAAGCCCAAGCTTGAGCTTCAAGAGATCTCGACCAATATTGGCCCGAGCTTCGAGGTAAATATATTAAACTGATCCTCGGGATAAGTTATATACTTTCTACGGATCAGATTTTGTAAATGAGCTTCTGTGTGAAAAACAGTTGACGTCTGAATTTCTGGTCCGTGTGGTGGAGCCACTCAGATCTGTGATTTTATGGTTCCTGAACATGTATTTTGTGATCTTTGATGATTTGTCAACAGAGAGTTGGGCAGAAACTAAGCCGAAACTCTGCCAAAATCAGTTTTTGGGAATTTGCGCTGAAGCCCGGTTTGGGAATCTTCGGTGTCTATGGTAAGGGTTCAGTTTTTCCTTGACTTTGCATTCTGGGACGCTTATAATATGCATGTCGTGGTAAATTAGGGCTAAGTTTGGCTGAGGGGTGTCTGAGGGCCTTCGCATGATCTGAGGAAGAGGCTTCGCATAACGGGGCTTCGCCGGTTCTGAGGAAGGGCCTTCGCCTGATCTGAGGAAGGGGATTCGCATGGGCGCATTTGCCTGGAGGCTTCGCATGGGGGCCTCGCCTGGAGGATTCCCATGGGCAGCTTCACTTTCGCCCGGGATTCGCCTTCACCCTGAGGGGCTTCGCCTTAGCCCTGGGGTCATCGCTTCGCCCTGGGGGACTTCACCTTCTCCCTTGGGGACTTCGCCTTCCCCCTGGGGGCTTCGCCTTCGCTTAAGGGGGGTGTGGCCTAGCCTACACTTGAGGGGGCTTCGCCTAGGGGTTTCGCCTGGCTGTTTCTTCACCCTTCCTCGCACTTTTTCAGAATTTGCGATTCGGTCCTCAGCTCCCTCTAGCCCCGGTAATACCGAACTTAGCTTATGGCATATGCTAGGGTATGTGAGTGGATTCTTCTATCTACTTCAGGATAACTTATACAGCAAGTTTCCTCCTGTATTCTATTATTTGGATCTGTTTTGTTGGCAGCGGGGATTCTGGACCCCGGGCTGGTACCATGCCTCTGATATTTTTGAAAAACCTCTTCTGTAAGGCTAAAAGCCTCAGAGGTCTACCGATTCTGTCTGAGTACTAACATTTCTGAAATTTTTATTATTATTATTATCTGTATATCGGTTGTCCGTTTGTATTTGTGTTTTCTGTTTAGGTATGTTGATTCGGTATACTCCGGACCTCAGAAACCCTATTCTATTCCTGAGCCTTATTGAGTTCTTGTCGAGGACTCACCCTTATATATGTTCAATTTTTCAGGCTCGTCTGATAAGAAGCCCGAGTAGTAGAATCTCTCGGTGCTTTCTGGTGTTTGATTTCAGCCGCAGCGGTGACCTACGTGGAGTTGCTTTATGAGGATCTTGGTGCACTAGATCATTCCACACACGTAGGCATTCTGGATATTAGGTTCTGGCTCTGTATATGCAAACACATGTTGCATCACATATGCATCTGTATGTATTTGCATATGTGTGTTTGTGTTCAGATGATCCTCGTTACTTGCTCTACAAGTTAATGACATGAGTAAAGTAAAGGAAAATTTTAATCGGGTGGGTTTGGACCACTACACCAAGGGAACTCCGTATACTGTTTCTTCTACTATGGTTCCCACTTACGCCACCAGGCATTTCGTATTACGTAAGCTTCCACATAAGGGGGTAACATCTCCCCTCCAAAAATTGTGTGTGGATTGTGCGCACTGTTCTGTGCTGTTTATATAGTACACAACATCAAGCATTGGCAAAGCAGCTTGTGTGTGGTCTTGTGCACTCTTTTCTTCATTGAGGCATCACGCACAAGCCTCCTGAGGAGAATAGCTATGTTAGGCACCCTTATGTGCGCTCTTTGTGCACACATATGTTCGCTTATTGCACTAATTTTAAGGAATGTGGAAAATTTGGAGGATTTGTGCATAGGTTATACTGTTACATATGCGCACATTGTGCGCTGAGCACGGTGTGTGCGCTATCTTTGTGCACATATTGTGCGCTGATACGAGCGCACAACATCCAGTCCTCTTTAAATAGCTGGGTCTTTTCCTTTGACCTAAAATTTGTTGACATTCTTCCAAACTTGTCTCCTTCAACTAGCTTCTCTGCGTCTCCATTGCACACTCTCCCCGCATAACATATCGCACATCAACATCACTCTCCCCCTCTTCCATCGATTTCTCTCAATCATCATGGGCAAGGTAACTCTTTCAAACTCATATCTCTTAGAAGAACCGACTTAATCACACAACAGGGTTGCAACCTAGGGTTTCAGGTTTCATGGGTTTCTTTGAAATTGTTGATGTTTGATGCTTGCTTTATGATGTATTTGAGTAGGAAGAATGATTAGAAGCAAGGTTAAGGCCTTGCAATGTCTATTTACTTAGATAGAGAGAGAAAGCTTCACATGGGCCAAAAACTTATTGTGGTCAAGGGTATGCACAATTTTTAATCACAAGTTTTACGATTTATATTCCTCTTTCTAAGCTCCAAGTGCAAGGAACACGTGTAGTGCGTGGCTTATGAGTAAGGGTGTCAAACCCTAGAGAAGAGCGTGTGTCGGTTGTGTGTATGGTGCAACTAAATGAAAAGTGAATTGGTGAAAAACAGTAGGTAATGAAGAGGTTGTGTGTGAAGCAACAATGAAACAATCAACAAGGAAGACTATAACTACTACCAACTCAAGAAGCTAATTCTACTCTATTTTAACTAATGGACAGCTCAAAAGGTGTGTTTCTGTTCACTAAACGATCATTCTCTCAGGTTTTCCTTGAAGCTAAAAATAACACCACGAATTCTCACGATGCAAAGAGATGAGTTACTACCTCTAAACCGTCCCTATCTCTAGGTAACGATCTAATCTCCCAAGTAAGTGAGGTTAGCTATCTTCATGGTCTAATCTCCACTCGTTCGGGCTTTATGGAACCTAACTTAACTACCAACTAGCCTCTAATGGTCGTTTCTTACCATTAGAGAGCTAGTCTATTGATTCCCACAAGTCTTCGTTGATCAAATGTCTTTTGGGCATTTAATCGAACACCTAGGGTGTGTGAATGCATGAGGCCTCTGTACATCATACAACTTATGCAAATAAGCCCAAGAATCAATATCAATGTCATCTAATACAAGGAATCACATGGCTTAGCTCCTAAGCTAGCAAAACCCAAGAGAATATATTGAACTACTCATTAACTTGCATGCTGTAAAAAGAAAACAACACAGAGAAAAGAAGAATCATGCACAAAATAAAGAGAAGAGGGAAAGAAGAAATTCTATTGATGAAAGTCTTAAAAAACTCCTTAAAGAACCTTCAATCTCCCATGAAAGCGAGGGTTCAAAGCCCTAGGAGATAGCTCCAAATGGAAGGGAATGTTCAAATCCTGAAATGAATACTAGTCTATCTAAAATCTTAACTTACAAGTGTTTAAATAGTAGTGGCTAAGTTTGTAAATGCCCCTAGACATATTGGGCACTCAAAAGCATCTAGTAAATGGTAAAAACATCCAAAAAGGCATTGGAAATGAGCAGGAATCAATTTGCACAAGTGTGGGAGTCAAATCCTCGTGTCTAGGTTGAGAGCGCACAACTTTACTAATGAGCGCACAAGTTACGCACAGATGCTCGACTTGCAACTCTTCATCTTCTCCTTCTAGTAAACGCTTATATAAGTGCACAATATGCGCATAGATAGCTTACAAAGTGGCTCGTCTGATCTTTTGTGGTCCCTTTCCTATTGAGCTCAGCGCACAAGTTTGAGCACAAGGTAGCACACAACCACTCTTCTGACAAGGGTGAGCTCTTCACTCGTGTAATGCAACGCACACGTTTCACACAGAAGAGGGATGAGCGCACAGGTGGCGCTAAGTAGCTCTTTAGTTGATTTTTTGTTATCGACACCCGGTGAGTGCTTAAGTTAATCACGTGATTAAGCGCTAATACCAGGATTAGTGAATGTTTTGTGGCTCGGGGCTTATAATTAAACATGTAAAACATGATTTGTGTGTGATATGAAGTCTCGAGGATGTGGTTCAGATTTCGTTCCGTTCGGATAAGCGGTTTGGAAGTTGCAATTTTTGGGGGTTGGACTAGATTGCAACTTTTGAAAGTTTGGAGGTCAAAGTGTAAAAGAAGAAAAATTAGGCCAATAATTGAAAAGGAAGAGATGAGGTCGGCCATTAAGGGAGAGATAAGGGACACTTGTCCTAATATTAAAAGAGATGGAAAAGAAATGAGAAAGGAAAAAGAAAACAAAATATAAAAGCATGGGAAAATGGCCAAAATTGATCTTCTCAAATACTTGAAGAAGCTTTGAGGTAAGCATATCAAATTGAACTCTGTGAAGAGTTTTATTACGGATTAGATTTTGTGAATTCAACTCCGTTTGGAAACCGTGAGCTTCTGAAAATTGCTTCATATTTATGGAACTTCTCATTTGGTTGATTTTATGGTTCCTAAACCTTCCTTGCATCTTCTATTACACCTTTTGTGTCAGGAGTGTGAGTTGAATTTTTGTAGAAGTACTGCCGAAATCCGTTTCTGATTTCCTGCACGGAAACTCAACTTCAGTTTTGTGATAAGGTATGGGTATATTTATGATCAGGGCGAGGAGTTATAACTTTTTGTATGGTTCAGATTTTGTTGGAAATGTTTTATGTGAAAGCCATTTTTTCCTGATTCTGCTGCATTTTGGGCCACCATCTGGGATCTGATTTGATGAATTTTGAGTGTGTATTCGTATTCTGTGGATCAATTGTGTACAGGGAGTGGGCAGAAACGCAGCCGAAATTTGTACCGGGACGGCTGAACGAGAATTTCTATTCGGACTTGTGTGTAGGTAAGGGTTCAGTGTATCTCTGGGTATTGCATTTTGGAGTATATTATAGAATGCGTATCGGAGTATATTCAGGTTAGGTTTTGTCCGAGGGGTGGCCCCGGTGACGCCAAACCTAGTTATATGGTATAAGCATTGATGTGCAGGTTCTGGGTGCAGCGTTAAGGATGTGTATCTACACCTAAATGGTGTAAGTCTGTGTGATATACCTTTAAGGTGTTTGTGATATGATGGTGGGGATCATGACCCCGAGATGGCCATGCTCTAGTGTGTGATTATGTGTGTGTCTCGGCTAAGGCTGGGAAGACCGTCATTGTGCCTAACTCCATCATAATCCGTTATTTGACTTACATTACATTTGATTGAATGCATTGGTTGAGCATGTGTATACATTTATATAAATATGTATATTCTTGTATATCTGCCTTTTTCTTTGGTTGCAGGTTTCTTGTGCTTAAAGATAACCATGCTCATACCTCAGCCCTTACTAAGTTCTCTATGAGGACTTACCCCTTATTTTATCATTTCAGGAGGATCTGACAAGCAACCCGCTGAATAAAGTTCGGGGGTTGATTTTATGTTGTGACATTTCAAGTACATTTGTGTGTGTTTCGATCAGTTTCGATTCATTCGTGTGTGTGGATAAGGGGTAAGGTCCATTGTGTATGATTCAGTGTGATACGAGTGTGATGGGGTTTTCGATATGTGCATTCAATTCTGAGGTTCAGTTATTATATGAGCACCAAGGTAATCTGACGGTTAAACTTTCTTGTGTGTGTAGCAACAACAGTATCTGTACGGCGAGGGCTTGGATTGGACCTCAGAGCATCACCCGCTCGCACATTCTGTATCTATTCCAAAATAGATATTTTTGTAGCTCTGTATAATGTAGATGGCATGTATACATGTAGTAGTATTATATTTTGGATTTCTGCTCGAAACCGTATGTGTTCGGTGGTTGTGGATGTGTGCATGTGTTTGTGGTATCGGATGTGTGCTGGATTTTAGTTAAGAGCATGAGAATGTGTTGTTAAGCGTTTTGTTCGGGATGTGTGAAAATGTGTATGTGTGCATTATTTGTGCATTTTGTGGGATTGGTGTCCAACTCTGTGTGCAACATGTGTAAAAAATAGAATTGTGTGTCATGTATGAGGTTTCTGTGGATGAAAATTTTTAACATGGCTTATGGGTCCCACGTGGTCGCAATTGGTCCCTGGGGCCCACCTAGCAGACGTGATGTGTGTGTAATCTGTTACCCCAATTGAGTATGATTACAGTGTTAATAAACATCGTAATCACTGTGTGCTTCCACCGTGGGTGACATTTTTCAACTTCTCCTCCATGCCCAGCCCACTGATGATTGACTCTCTTCACCTTTCCTTGATTCACATGCAAAGACCTTCGAATGTGCACAAATATGCTCAAAGTCCGTAGAAAAATGCACCTACAAGAGCTAAATACAACAATCGAGTAGAGTGCACACAAACAGACAAAATAATGTAGAAAGTGTGCCATATTTAGCTCAAAACATATTGGAAATGTGTATGCGTGTGTCACGCATCACACCCACAAACTCACATTGTTGCTAGTCACTAGCAACCAAGCATCTGCAATTTCAAAATATGCCATCCACTCATGTTCCATCAAGTCAGATTGTGATCCGGAATTGCTTTCCAACCATAATGCAAGTGATCAAGGAGGTGACATAACTTTACCTTAAAAGCTCTAAACAAAGGGTCATTCCCTATGTGTTCACTCACTTAACAAGGATGTGAACGTGTGCACAATGATCTCATCATACACAATTAATCCATAAGCTTGCAAAATGTTCTTTGTGCAACACATACACATTTCCAACATGTTTAATCCACAATAAATCATCTTTTGCTCTCATTTTGTATGGATAAGATACACTTTACTTGCAAAGGTTAATCTTTTTGTAGGTGCAAGGAGGAGAGGTGAAATGGAGTTCAAAGTGTGTTAATTGAAGCTCTAGTTTTACTTTGATGAATGGAGCTTCAAGTCAACAATTCTCGGGTCAAATGGAGGGAATCCAAGTCAAGTCAAAGTAGGAAAAGGTCAACATTCAGAGGCTGGAGCGATGATATGGTGCGCTGGCATGCGCTCAAACCAGCGCGCAACATAAGGCAAGTGGGCTGACGAGCTGGTTGGCATGATGCACAATGGCTTATGTACTGTCCTTTGCCTACGTCTTTGAACGGCGCGCTGCCGACGCTCCTCCCATGTGCAGGCGGTGACAAGGAAGATTCCAGGCACATTCCTTCACAGTTTTCACTCTTGTTAGGCCAAAATGCACTCTTTTAGCTAGTTTTAAGTGCCTAAAGTGTTTAGGGGCCATTTAGTATTTTGTTAGGAGTATTTAAACCCATTTTTAGATAGGTTTAGAGAGACTTTTGAGAGGAGAGAGCAACAACTCGAATTCAGCAAGTTAGAGCTAGTTTTCTCCCTTTCTCCTAGGCAACTTGCAGATCATTAGTTGATGGGTGATTTCTATCCTTTTCCTTTTCTATTTCAACTTTGTGCTATTGATTGTTGTTTTCTGTTGTTTACAGCATTGGTAGAGTAGGAAAGTTGTTATGTCTTAGTGATATCTTTCTTAGGGCTTAGGTAACTCGTTTCCATGTTTTATTATTCTTCGATATCGGTCTTCCTTGCACTTTTACATCGCATATTTGTTGTTTGCTAATCACCAACACAACATACACTTAAGTGATCAATCAAATGTCCGAGAAGAATTTGATCGATGTAGACCTTGCGGGATTGATTAGCTAGCTTTCTAGAGTTGTCTATGATTCTAGAAAAGCTAGTTGGTGGAGAAGGTTAGGCACTGTAATGCCTCAATAGTAGTGTCTCTAATATGTGAGAGCGGTTAGAGCCTCTTTTGTTGAGAGATGGGTTGCTTGTCCGAGAGGAAAGTGAACTAACTTTCGTAACTCACCTCAAGCATAAGATGGAAATGTGTGAGATGAAATCTCACTGATTTGATGAGATATTATGAGGAGAAGATGTAGATTTCCTTGTCTCGTAGATTTTTGTGCTATTCAAGATTGTATGTGATGTGTGAGCTTAGGTTCCAATTCCACGCACCTTTGTACGTTTGAGTATGTAGAGTTTAGCAACTCCATTGAACTCATTCTAGGTGTCCGTAAGAGAGAGATATCTCTACGGCTAGACTAAACGGTTGGGTGATCAATTTGTAGGGAGATAGAGCTGACCTCCAAAATTAGTTGATGGATTAGAGATAATCGACCTCTAGATCACAAGTTGAGATGTGTTAGTATATTTGACGCACCAAGATCATTTGACATGACACTTGAGCTCATGATGCTAAGTGGGAGCTCAGAATTAGCTATATGTAGCTAACTCCAGCTCAACTCAGCTTATATCCAGCTCACGGTAGCTGGACATAGCTCAAGTCAGCTCAAGGTAGCTCAAGTTAGTTCACAAGTAACTAACTCTAGCTCAAGTTAGCTAAAGGTAGCTAACTTCAGCTCTAGTGAGCTAGTCTTGACGGAGAAGTAACTTTTAGCTCACGACGAACTAAAAGGAGCTCTTGGGAGCTCAAATGTGTGTGATATGATCATTTGGAACATCTTTGGGATGTTTCATATTGATTCACAAGTAATTACTTACATTTGCACCTTTTGGACAAAATAAAGGGTATTTTGGTAAAAGAGACATCCTAGGTGCATGGTGTATGCACCTTACTACATGGGAAAACTTCCTAGGTGGTTACATATGAGTAGCTACACCTAGGAAGGCTGATTTAGGCGAAGAGGTGCCTCTAAGGAGCCACTCATTCGCCAAAATGGAAGTTGGAGGGAGGTTACCATGAACCTTCCCTCCTTTTGTGACCAAGAGGTGTTGGTTATCACCCTTGGCCGAAAGTACATGTATTTTTCGGCCAAAGGGTTGTCCCAACCACCCTTGGCACTTCTCCCTTATCTATAAATAAAGGGAGAGGCACCACATTACACACACACCAAAACCGAAACACTTCTTCTCCCTCTCATTTTCTTGGCGAAATTGCAAACATATTAGAGTTTTCGGGTGGATTAATATTGTGTTTATTTCAACACAATTTCTCCCTTTGGATGCATCCTCAATTCGTCCTTATCGAGCAGTTGATGAAACTGAAGATTGCAGAAGATAGAATCCACACTTCATCTTCAACATATCCCTCGGAGCACAAGGTACGCTTTCTCCTCCTCCTCCTTCTTCTTCTTCTTCTTCTTCTTCTTCTTCTTCTTCTTCTTCTTCTTCTTCGTTCTTCCCTTTCTTCTTCCGACGATGAATGGTGAAGAACGGCATGATTATGAATAAAACACATCATGCGCTGTTAATTAGAATCACTATATCTAAATGTGCATGTAACATGATTGAAGTCCTGAAGAACTTTAAATCTTCAGAGATGTACATATGACCTTTAGGATGCATGAAACACCTTAAAGAGCCCTACATTTGAGAGTCCACAAGTGCTAACTTTCAACCCCTCCTTTGCTTGCATTTTACTTTCCTCTCTTCCATTCACATTTTCACCATCACATTCACACATCTCTTGCTGTCCACTTGCACTTCATACCAGATTAGTTCACACACTTAACACATTTAGACTCTAGGCCCTCTAGTTCCCTTAGGTTCGATCCCTTACTCAATGCCCTGTACTACAGTAACAATACAATGGTTGTAAGGTATTTTATAGATTTATTTGATCCATTGTGTGTGTTCTTTAGAGAATGAGAGTTCCTAAGGTATTGTCACACTCACAGGGGAGTGAAAACACCCTTGATCAAATGAACCAAAACTCCTCCAATACTATCCCTAAGGATGTTGTATGCCTCACCGGTCAGATGTTCTTTCATCGAGGTTGTAATGAGGCCATGTCTAGGTGAGAGAAGGATTCAGTTGGAGGCTACATATTGGTGGAGTTTAAAACTTACATGTACATTTCATTGAACTTCTCCTTCTCTACAAAAATCAGACTTTTCTTACACTTTCTGGCTCTTCTCCTAGGGTTTAATGCCCTTTGCATGGTGGGATTGAAGAAATATATGGAGATTTTCTAAGAAACTATAAAAATAGAGTTTCTTCTATCCTTTATCTTGTTCTTTTGCTGATTTCTATTTCCAACTTTCATATGAGGAGTAGGTGTCTTATCTCCTTGGGTTTGTTTGCTTATGGGAAATGAGTAGAAATAAGTTGGAAAGAGTTTACTCAAACTGGGCTGGATTCTGTAGTTGTGCACTGAGTTGCTCCGGTAAATGCACAAGTGGGCGCATAAACTCGACAACACATCCGGCCATCAGCTTGGACACACTAACTTGCAATAGCTCTCTAGAATGCTACTGAGACCTCCAAATAAGATGAAGTTGGTCTTGTTGGAAAGCGCTTTTCCTGAAATTCAATTTAGAATTATTCAAAGTGAATGTCATACAAGGGAGATATGGCCGTTTGAAGTTGATACACTGTTGCTGTGAAGAGTTGTGTGTTGTGCACTGTGCACAGCACAACGCACAAACCCTATAGTGTCCATTTCTCTACCAAATCTACTCCAGTAAATGCACATATGAGCGTACAACTTGCATACAGAAATCAGCACAAAGTATAAGAGAACAGTAGAGAGCACAGTTTGTGGGCTGTTAATAGATAACCCATTAAGGCCTTGTGTTGTTGATTGCATGATAATGAGTTCAATTTGATGAACCTTGTTATCTGCTTCTGTTATGAGTACTTAGGCCATGAATGAGACTTGAACTTGTCTGTGATGCTCTGTTATGTTTTTTTAAATATACCTGAACTTTGAAATATATTATGAGTTGTAGGGCGAAGGAAAGCATCCCCACCGTGAGGGATGACAGTTCAAAGAAGCTCGAGGAGTAGCAACCAAGCAAGAGAAAAACCAATATTGTTAGTTTGTAAACCCAAGGATCTATGACCATTACAAGATAACCGAGAAAAGCGCAGCTTATTATCGATGGTGGCTTATGATCTTAGCCACCCTGATTTGGCTGAGTTAAGAGCATAGTTGATAGCCTTGCATTGGCATAGACTTGTTTCACCACCGCAGTATATCAACCGGACTCTAGTTGATGAGTTCTACGAGGTGGTCTATGATGCCATCACTGGTTGTGACAAAGAGCCGGATGATGTTTAGATTAGAGGGCAGATGGTTATCTTTTCACCTCAGATCATTCGAATGATGTTAGTGATCCCAGAGAACAGGATGATATTACATGCAAAGTGACTTGAGACTTGTCTGGATTATAGGAGTGCTCACACCATCGGATGTGCCGCCTATCGGGAGAAGGTTAGGGGCATTCAGATGAGTGTGTCAGCCCCCACTTCACCATCTCTTCAGCCTATGCTCAATAAGAGCATTCACACCATCATCCAACTATCCCAAAGACCACACAACATTAGTCTTGACAGAGTTGACACTCTTTACAGAGATGCTCGGTGTTTGAGGCCATCAGTGGTACAGTTTATTTAGTGGGCCATCTTGGCTCACACCAACCATTCTACCAACAGTTTGCTTTTCCCACAGTTGATCACAAGTCTGTGTGACCTAGCCAAAGTTCTTCGGTGGCAAGGAGGACATAGATGAGCCCCTCTTCATAATGCCATTTGGGATTGGGAGAGTCAAGAGGAGCAATAAGAAGACCAAGCCACGAGTACAAGCTAGAGCTCGAGAGAGTCGCGAGACTCGGTCGCATAGCTAAGGGCAAGGGAGTTGCTTTAGAGGTACCAAAGCAAGCTACCGACTTTGAAGACACAGATAATGAGCCATCGGATGCTGAGCCATTTCTATCAACGACCGATGCTCTTTCAAACACGAGTCCGAGGCAAAGGTCAGGGATAGTTACCACAGACTAGAGGTCCAACAGATAGAGGAGGAGTTCCTCTTCACTTTTTGACAGGCTGTTTGACAAGGTCAAGGACCTTATCTTTGAGGTGTGCTCCAAGATAGATGTAGTCAATGAGGAGGCACAGGAGCATAGCCGAATGCAGGGCGAGGAGATCAAAGTGATGAGAGCTTAGATGCAGGAGATGGAGGCCCGACATACATAGTAGATGGCAGCAATGGAAATGCCTCTGAGCTAGCAGATTACAGATGCACGGAATGTGCACATGGGGTGCACTAAGGTTGTTGTGGATGGGCTTGGCTTCCATCAGTAGCAACTTCTTCTACTCGACCACCTACTCTGAGGCCCAAGATGACTCCAGTGCCAACCCCGCAGGGAGTACGACCTCCCACCATCTCCAGTCGGCCAACACAGTTCCCACCTTTATTCCTATTCTCTAGGCTAGCTACAAGACCTACTACCTCTTCGGGAGTCCTCTGTCCTCGACAACCAAATATTCGTCCTAATTTTATGCCATTGGATCTACAGCAGCTCTCAATCATTAAACCTTTTGCCTACCATTCCAAGATTCCAGTGTATCTACCTCCACGCTATGGGACTGATGAGGAGTCCGGCCCGACTCCAGCAAGCAGTACGAGGCCATGTGGCACCCAGGCATGATCCTTCCACTTCGAACCTTATTTCTTTATTCCTTTCCATGCATTGCAGACACTGCATATTTTTGAGTTTTGGGGGAGTTTTATGTGGATCATGTAGTGTATGTGATTGTGTTTAGCTTGGAACACTCAGCTAGTACTCGCAGTTGTTTTGTTCATATGTTGGATGCTTGTTGTTTTCGATGGTTGGATTGTTGTTTGGAATTATTTTTATTTGCATGCGTGTGATCAATGATGTGTCGGAAACTTACTTTTAATGCTTTAAACGGAGAATTCTACAATGTGAAATTTTGGACCAAATTGTTTTTCAAACCGTTGGTTTATATGTGCGAGCTTGTACTTCATGAGGGCATCTCACTATATGCATCTGCTAGAACTTGCTTGCGTAACCATTTCAAATTCACATGTTGTATGTTGATACGGGAAGAAGATGGCAATTTTAGGATGAGCCACTTGTCTAAATAGCCAACCTTTACATTAATTCCACTAGATTAACCCCTTTGAGCCATAAGCCAATTCATTCTTATAACCACATCTTAAGCCAACATCTTCACTAGTAGCACTCTTTGGTCCTTGTACTTCATGTGGATGTTCGATTGGGCTTTAGGTGCTGATTTTTGAGAAATGTGTGCATATTGTGAGTTTATCTATCATTTATTGAGCTATGTTGAAATGAGAGTACATCCTTGAAAAATAAAAGTGTGTGCCTAGTGTTATAAACTGAAAAAGGATCATTAGTGGATGAGAAGCTGGGCACCAAGGAAAGGTGAAGAGAGTCAACCATCAGTGAAGCTGATAGGCATGGAGAAGCTGAAGAATCAGCTAAGTAGCTGTTGTGCACCACCTGTGCGCTACTTATATGCTTATCCCTCTTGTTGTGTGAAACTTGTGTCTTGCATTCCACAAGTGAAGAACTGTAACACCCCCATTTACCCACCAGGAAATATTTAGGGAAAATTGACACTTTTCAAAAAAAAAACAATTTGTTCGATAAAACATTTCAAAACAATCACGTAAAATAAATTCACATTCGATAAACGCGGGTGCTACTTAGTCACACCAACAAAATAAAATAGATAATAAGTACAACTGGAAATAAACAAAGTTCGTTTTTTATTTTCCCAAAGTCCACTAAGTCAGAAAACCATGTCGAGAAGTCACAGTGCGACTCCACCTGGTAGCTACTGCTCCTCGAAGTACGTCTGCCCGTACTCCGAGTCAACGGGATCGGTATAGTAATCCTCCCCGTAATACTCACCTATAGAGCGTCCATTTGCCCTTCATCAGGGTCGTACTACTTCCTCAAATAAAGAAATCATAAAATAAATTCTAAGCAATAGATTTTGGCTTAAATAGCTTAACGTGAAAAAAATAAGAACTAGACAACCTGATCCATGCCAAGGTTTAAATTCAAGAATGCTCTTTAGCTCGATCACTGTACGTCATAAAACATTTTGGAAACCATTTTTAAAAACATGCCGCCAAATGAACCTAGGGTGGTGGGTATGTACATTACCGCACTCTCAGGAATGCCCCTTAAGCAGAGCCACTAGGGATGCCGCCAGGCCAGAGCCCAATGGGATGTCTACGCCGAGACAGAGCCTCTCGTGAATGCCAACCAATCCAGGAGGCAGAGCACATGCATGAACCTAATGTGGTGGGTGTGTACATCACCACACTCTCAGGAATGCCCCTTAAGTAGAGCCACTAGAGATGTCGTCAAGCCAGAGCCCAATGGGATGTCTACGCCGAGACAGAGCCTCTCGTGAATGCCAACCAATCCAGGAAGGCAGAGCACATGCATATCACAGTTGGGTTCGATCCATCCATTCCAAACCACTCGTCTAAAATTATGGCTTAGTTAAGTCACGTAGGGACGAATCCACGACACCTCTCATGTCTTAACTAAAGGTGGGTTGTATAAGGTCATTTTTTCGGCACCAGACACGTCGGGCCAGTCATAGGGTCTTATGTCCTTATAGCTACCCTAACCTACCGTCTATCCCCTTAAAACATTTTCAGGCCATGTAAGGTCGTATTTTCGGCACCAAATACGTCGGGTCAGTTATTGGGTCTTATGTCCTTATAGATGCCCTAACCTGCCGCCTATCCCGGAGAAAACATTTTGTCCAGAAAATTCATTTTACCCCGTTTCGAATGCAATCATGTGATGTAGTATATCATACAATATATCATATCCAATCATGATGCATGACCCCTAGTCCGTTTAATTAATAGCCTTTAGGTGTGATGTCATGTCCTACTCTTTACTACTTTTATCTTGTAATCTTGTTACTTGCGTGATGTCATGACAATCATTTACAATTTAATAGTTGATTTACTTGTGTGCACTCTTGTCTCATGAGTCATAACCCAATCTTGCTTAATTTCATTTTCACGCCTAACTTGTTGTCTATCGGTTTAGGGTAACTTTTATGACCTTATCATGATCTTAACGCTTGGTTTCAACCCTAAACATGATACTACCCCTTTTTGGACCTACACATGATTCTTGTATCTTATTAGCTTTCCGGCCCTAACATGAAACTAACGGAGTTCGTTTAACAAGCCTATCATGCCACTAGCAAGTATAACGGTCCTAGTAAGATACTAGCGTTACATACAACATCCAACGTACATATCATACATGTATGTCCATCAATCAGTCAAACAACCCAAGGAATAACAATTCCTAAGTGCAAAAATATAACGTATCACGAATAACTAAATACGCTACCCAAGTTGCGCGTCCAAATATTTTATTAAACCCAATTGTTTAACTTAAAATTCATTATTTGAGAGTTTGTTTATGAAGCAGATAAAATGACTCAAAGGAAAAACCCCATCTTATCCCTCTTACCTAGATATAGTAGGGAATATGCGTCATCTAACAAGCCGAGGATAACCGGAAGCGTCGTTTGGAGTTGGTGTTTGGAATCGAGAATCTAATGATAAGAATTTAACAAAATATTTTATGAGATTCCGCAAGTGAAAAAGCTTACCGGTATCGGTCGATAAGATTTACGGAAGAAGAACTGAGGCATTTACAGCTTTCTAATAATGATCCTTGATAGCTCAAGGTAAAGTTTGGGTTAAAAACAGGAGGTCCGAGAATTTTTGGAGGGCTTCTAAGCACTTAAGCACAAGAAAATATTTTTAAGCATCGAAAATAATTTTTAAATACTTCAAACAATTTAAAAGTTGAAACTAAAGTTTATAAAAGTTATGAAACACTATTATAGGATTTATGTACAAAGTATAGAATTTTCCAACCTTTATTAATTTTTTTATAAAAATTAATAAAGAGGAAATTAATTACTAACATCAAATATTTTTGTATTCTATAAAAATATTCTTTGACAAGTTCCACATGCAACGTATAAGTATTTAAGTGTCACGGGGTGCCCACGCCCAGTTGCGGAGGTGGGGCCACCCCGCGGCGACAGAAGCGGAAGTTGCGAAAATGGAAGCTGCGTGAGCTGCAGAAACGGAAGCGGTCGGTCCAACCAAGACCCGCTAAGTGTGGTGGTCCCATGACCCAGCCCGCAAAGTCTCAATCTCGAAGGCCCGGTGCCTGAGAACACTTTGCTCAAGGAGTATGCAGACAGCGTTATGCGCCTATATTTTTCGGTCGATTTCCGACCTGCAACCTGCAAATCTTCATACATGGCAAGTATATAGTATAACCCTAACTATCCATTGCGAGCCCCGCCCCACTGAAATAGGCGAGCACTCTACCATCACCAAACATACAGTTCATGGATAACATCATACATAAGCTCAACCGAAACATACCAGTACAGAATATGTCTGATCCATCACAATATGATCACATAACGGATCCCGCCCTCCACCGACACGGGCGAGTCCCCGATCATACAGAATATGTCACCCAAGAACGAACGTCCCGACCTCGAAAAATATTTTCCGCGAAAAGGTGCAAGGAACTCGTGCAACGTTGAATATGTAAGCATTCTTGAAAATGTTACCCAAAAAAGATCCGGGAGCCATCTGACCAACAGAAAACATGTCCCGCATGCTTGGAACGGAGCCCCAGGATACACAAAAGTCACCACCCGCTTGGGGTGCCTGTAACATTAAGTGTATCTACAAAGTTTTACAAACAAAAGGTTAAAAAAAGAGATAAATTTTCTAAATTTTAGAAAATAACCTAATAAAAAGTGAAATGAAATAAAGTTAGTAATTTGCAAAGTAAATTAAACTCGAACATGGTAATCATGAAATTAAAATAATTTATTTTGAGGTATTAATAATAATCATAATAATAAAACAATAACAAAAGAAGACAAAGTTTAAGTATAGTGCCTAAAATGTAAAGTTTTAAACTTTACTGGTGACCTATATGTAAGTTGGAGGGATGTTAGGAGCTGGAACAAACTACTTAAACATGAGTAAGGATGAAACGTGAGTTTTACCAAGAAACCCAACAGGTCCTTTCTCAGACTGCTCGCCGGAAACTGGGTTTGGCGGCGGCCGGTCTTTCGCGGCGGACTTGTGCCGAGATTGTTCTCCGACGGCCGGTGGTGACAATGATGGTGGTTGGAGCTTCATAGGACGGCCGGCTGGGCGGCGGATCGAAGAGGTTATGCTTGGAACGTGGTGGCGGTGTTTTGCTGAAATTCTCCTTCATCGGAGCAACTCCGGTGACGTGAGAGGGTCGGTTAGCTTCGTCTCTTCATGGCGGAGCTAAAGACGGTGGAGATTGGTGACGAAAATGGCGGAGGAGAGGAATTGAGTAAATGGGTCCGAAACGCGTCGAGCTTCGATTCTCCTTCCTCCGAGCACCTCCGGCGATGAAGGATGGCTCTCCTGAGTCGTGGTGGTGCGGCGGTGACAATGGACTAAGGATTCGATGAAGAAAAGGGATGGATGGGAAGGAGAAGGTGGAGGCCGGCACTTTCGAAAGAGTTCAGCAAATCTTCCTTTTTATTCCAGCTTTGTTCTTGACTCTGTTAACTTGAACACAAGAAGCTTTTGGAGAAAACCTCCGTAGATCAATATTCATCAAGCATCAAATGGCATTTTATAGCCTTTACAGAGCTATATCTATAAGCAGAGAATAATAGTGCTTAAAAATAGGAAAACAGTTTCTAATGTTAAAAAACAGATTCAGCCTAATCCTGGAGATTTTATTATGATAATCTTGCTAACTACTTGTTGCTACTAACTCCAACGTACACCTCCTAATTTGAAGGATATGCAAGCTCCAACAAAGCCTCCCCTAAACTGAACTTCCTGAAGTCAGTTTACAGTTTGGAGCTTCTACCATTCCCAATGCAGCACGCAGATTCTCATGTCTCAAGTTTCAATGGTTTTGTAAGAATATCAGCTAGTTGAACCTTTGAGCTACAGTGCACCATTACAACAGTACCTTCCTTAGTTAAGTCCCTGAGGAAATGAAAGCGAACATCAATGTGTTTGCTCCTTCCATGTAGAACTTGATTCTTGGATAGTTTAATAGCTGATATATTATGACAATGGATAACAGTCCCTTCCTTCTGTACTTGCTGAAGCTTCTCAAGAACCCTTCTTATCCATATAGCTTGACAAGCGCAGGCTGCAGCAGAAATGAATTCAGCCTCAGTTGTGGACAAGGTGACAATGGGCTGTTTCTTAGAGGACCAAGAAACTGGCCCTCCACTTAGCATAAACACATATCCAGACGTGCTTCATCTGTCCCTAAATCCCCAAAGATAGTCACTATCTCAAAATGCTTCTAGCTTTTCTTCTCCATTCCTTTTATACAAGATGCCCAGCCCTTCAGGTTCCTACGATGTATCTAAATACTCTCTTTACCACCTGCATGTGTAGTTCAAGGTCTCCCCATAAACCGATCGACTAGACCGATTACATACATCAAATCAGGCCTAGTAGCTGCCATGTACATCAAACATCCAACCATTTGTGTATATAAGCTTGCATCTGCCTTTTCTGCTTCATCTTCTTTAACCAGTTTAATTCCAGGAGCTATAGGATTTTTAACTACATTGCAAGTGTCCAGATTGAATCTCTGCAATATTTCCCTTGCATACTTCTTTTGACATAAGAAAATTCTTCAATCATTTTGAGTTACCTCAACTCCAAGAAAATACCGCATTTCCCCCAAGTCTGTCATATCGAATTCATCTTTCATAGATTTCTTAAAATCTTCAAACATGGTATCATCTCCACCAGTAAAAATAAGATCATCGACATATAAACTCACAATGAGAAGGTTACCTTCTGAAGTCTTCTTAATAAACAGTGTAGGTTCATATGGACACATCTCAAAGCCGACTTGACAAAGTAGGCTTCTATGCGGCCGTACCATGCGCGTGAGGCCTGTTTCAAACCATACAATGCCTTTTTCAATCTATAAACCTTCTCCTCCATACCTTCCTGAACATAACCCTTAGGTTGCTCAATGAATACTGATTCCGTTAAGTCTCCATGAAGAAAGGCACTCTTGACGTCTAATTGATAAACTTTCCATCCTTTCTGAGCAGACAAAGCTAACACCATTCTAATGGTGTCCCATCTTGCAACTGGAGCAAACACTTCGTATAATCAACTCCATATTCCTGTGTATATCCTTTTGCAACCAAATGGGCTTTGCACTTATCAATATTGCCATTTTCATCCCTTGGTCTTGTAAATCCACTTGACACCAATAGTTTTGGCACCATTAGGCAGATCACAAAGTTCCCATGTGTCATTTTTCCTTATGGACTGTATTTCTTGATCCATGGCTATCCTCCATTTTTGCTCCATATTTGCCTCTTTAAATGTAGTCGGATCAGCTATGGCGGAAAACATGACAGCATTTTGAAGCTCACCTTCCTCTTTTGAGGTATTATCAAGATGATAGTCCTGCAGGTATCTTTGGAGTTCTCCTCACTCTTCCGACCCTTTGAGGTCTTGCTTCTCGCTTCTCTTCTTCAAGATTCTTCACTTGAGGACTCATCTTGCTGCTGTACTTCTATAACTCTTTGACCTTCATCATCATCATTGCACTTTACAGGATCAAACTTAAATGTAGATTGATCACCATCCCAATTCCAGAACTCATCTTCTTCACAAACAATATCCCTGCTGATAATAATTTTCTGCTCAATAGGATCAAATAAACGGTAAGCCTTGGGCTCTTCACTTACCCCAAACATAACACATTTTTTACTTTTGTCATCCAGCTTCTTCCTTTTTGCTTCTGGTATGTGCACATGTGCAATACATCCAAAGATTTTGAAATAATGCACAGCTGGTTTCCTTCCATTCCAGAGTTCTTCAGGAGTAGCATACTTATTGGCTGATGTTGGCCTTCTGTTAAGAACATGCACCTCCCAGTTGGCTGCTTCAGGCCAGAATTTCTTTGGCACCTTCCCTCCTGCAAGCATGCATCTGACCATATTTAAAACGGTTTGATTCTTTCTCTCTGCTACACCATTTTGTTGCGGAGTGTACGCAGCTGTAAGTTGTCTTCGAATACCATGAGTGCTGCAAAAGCTTTTAAATTCTTGTGAGGTGTACTCCTCCTCGATCAGACCTTAAACACTTGATACAACAACCACTTTCTTTTTCTACCATAGTCTTAAAATTCTTAAAGACTGAAAAGGGCTTGTGACTTTTCGATTAAGAAGTAAATCCAGCATTTACGACTACAATCATCTATAAAGGTCATGATGTACGTTTTAGAACTGCTGGATTCTGGTGAAATAGGCCCACACAAATCTGAATGTATGAGTTGGAGTTGCTGAGATGCCCTCCATAAGCCTCTCTTTGGTATGGATTCTCTCCTTTGTTTTCCCAGCATGCAATCTTGACAAAGTTTATCTGGTGTTTTAATTTCAGGAAGCCCTTTTACCATCTTTTCTGTGCATAGCGTTTTCAAGCCAGGGAAGTCTAGATGTCCAAATCTGCAATGCCAAAGTTGAGAAGCATCTTCTGTTGTGACTTTATAACAAGTCTGATTTTTCTTCTTCCCAACAAACATGAACATTTTGTTGGCACTTGCACATGTCTTAAAAATTTCTCCTTTCTCGGGATGGGAGATTCTGCAAATCTGATCCTGGAATTGAATAATCAGCCCCTTCTCCTGAAGTTGTCCCAAGCTCAACAAATTATTTCTCAACTCAGGTATGTAGTATACATCTCTAACCATGTGGGTGGCTCCATTGATGTTTAGCCGAATGTTTCCCTTCCCTTTGACACTCATCTGGGCATTATTTCCCAACTTTACAGTTTGTCTGTAGTCGTCATCAAAATCACAAAACCAGTCCTTATCACCTGTCATATGATTACTACAGCCTGAGTCCAAGAACCATACCTGTTCTTGGCTACTTTCTCCATTTCGGGCAGACCATGAGCACAACTTCTTCAGCCTCATCTGTTCCAAAGATAATTAGCGTCTTTTCCCAATCTGGGCATTCATACTGGAAATGCCCCATCTTATGGCATTTATAGCACTCTACTTCAGCTTTGTTGAAGGATACTCTCCCTCGACCTCTTCCTCTGAAACCTCCTCTTCCACGTCCTCTGTATCCACCCTTCTCTTCGGTAGTCACCTTCAAGGCTTGTTCCTCACCTCCTAAATGTCCCTTCATTCTTTGCTCATGAACAAGGAGACTACTCTGAAGTTCATCAATGGTCATTGTTGTAGTGTTGTTGGACTCTTCAATGGCAGCTACAACATAGTCAAATCGGAGGTCATTGATCTCAAAATCTTTTCAACAATCACCAGTTGTTCCATACTGTTAACAATCATTTTTAACCTACTCTTGTTAAACTGACTAACCTAGGAGCTTGTTTTGGTTAATTTACAAATTATAGGGACTAAATTAAACTTTATGGGAACTTAGGATGGTGGGGTATCATTTTACCCTTTCTACTTTGCTTCTTCTCCAAGGACTCTTCCCGGATGAATTCTTCACGAATCTACCTTCGCCATTCTCGACCTCCCACCTTCACCCAACCTCTTCAAACCCTAGCTTCCTAGCTCCACCCAACCTCTTCAATCTCAGCCTAACCCTAGCCTCCCTCACGTCCCTATAAGTAGCACCAAACTCGACCAAGGAGAGCATCCGGGGAGAAGAAACGGAGCAACCTCCAGCCAACACCCGAGCTTCATCTCCCAACCTTGGTTCCAGCCCCAACAGGAGGCTTTCGGACTTGCCCAGGAGGCCGACGGACCGAGAGGAGTCCAGCAGCCGCCTCTGCTCCCCAAAGTCGTCGGCGGAGGACTCCGTTTCGCGGTTCATCCATCAGCCCGCTGCTGCCTCCACCTGAAGTCGCCGCCACCTTAACACCGCCAACCGGAGCTACCCGCTGCTGCCTCCACCCGAAGCTGCTTCCCCAGCACCGCCAACACCTCCCCAATCAGCGGAGCACCGTCCCTAACCGAAACCGCCGCTGGAACGCCAAGGTCCGACGAGATCTTCAAGAAAGGAGCCGAGCCCTATCCCGGCGTTTTCTATCGCGTGAGCCGCCCTAGCGCCGCACCGAAGCCGCTTCTTCCACCCCCGTTCGCCGGAGCACCTGCTGCAACCCAAGTCGCCGCCGCCTCGTCGCCGTTCGTCGTGAAACCGCGCAGCCCAGCCAGACCAGCGAACTCCGGCGCGAATTCGAACTCGCAGCGACACATGTCGCGTTTGTGTTTAAAGGAAACCCGGTAGAACTCCCCCTTAATCCTTGCTTCTTTATATTTTTGTCAACTAAGTCACTAACTCCCTTTTTTTTCGCTTTTCAGGTTTAACAGGTTTTAAGTTTTACTTTGTTACAAATGGGTCACTGACAGCATTGTGTTTCTTTGATTATTTGTTCCTCATGAGTTTATTTGGTTCCATAATTGTTACTTTAATTAATTTTATGTCAATTAACATGCTTTTTACATAGTTCGACCCTTATAAAAAAATACACAAATCAATTATCATCACTTGTTTATTTATTGTTTTTCTCTCATTGTGATTATTGTATTAGTTTGTGTTTCCCACCATCATCATTAAACTAATTCTAGAATTTTCTTTTTATTCTTTCGTGAGTTTGACTCGGGTTTTTTTGAACCCATCACAAAAAGCAACAAAACATACAAGGCATTGAGGCAAGTGGACCGTCCTCAACTCCAAGCAATTCGACCGCTATCTTCAACAACAAATCGAGGCAACTTGACCGTCTCCAACAATCCAGGCAATTCGACCGCCACTTCACCGATTTGACAGGTACGCTTTCTAACCCCGAGTTCTCCCAGTCCAATGGGAGCGAACTACGTGGGCTTTGATCCCGATTCAAACGGGTACGTAGGCAGCTTGGAAGCCCATAATCCAGGCACAAGTCCAATTAACTAAAATTAATCCATTGTTTGAAAATAAAAAAAATTAATCATTTTGCATTATTTAATTTATTGGAATCGGCTTTTATTTTGTTTTAAGAATTATTTTCAGACAAATTGGGTGCCTAATACCTTCCCAATTTGTACCCAATCCCCGGACTTAAAATCTCTGATTTTCGTGGAAATTGCCCTTTTTAAAATTTGGAGTCAAAAATTGGGTTTTTCCTTAATTTCCCATTTTCTAAAAAAAAGGTGACGACTCACTCGTTTTCCCCAAAATTGGCCGAAAAGCCCCCGACGAGCGGCCCTCCCGCTCACACATATGTTCACCATGTATGGCCATCTTGTTGGCTATAGCCAATGTCCGAGAGAAGTATGACTCCACTGTCTCCCCTTCCTTCATCCCTGTAATTTCAAACTCACGCCTAAGGGCCTGAAGTTGTGCTCTCTTTACCTTTGTTGAACCTTGGTACTTTTGCCTCATTGAGTTCCAAATATCCTTAGTCGTTGATCTGTTGAGGATGGTCTCCATTATGCTTCTATCAATAGCTTGGAATAGGTAGTTCTTTACCTTTAGATCTTTCAATTTAGCCTCCTCCACAACCTTTCTTTCTGCATCAGTGGCATTCTCGGACATCTTAGGCACTTCTTCTTCAATCAGGTTCCAGTACTCCTTGGATCTAAAAGATTCTCCATCAACATGGCCCAATGATCATAATGACCATCAAACCTAGGAATAGCAGGTTGAACAAAATTGTTCCCTTCAGTCGCCATCTCATTCACTCACTGTTTGAAGGAAAAACAAATTATTTTGTTTAGCAAAGCTCTGATACCAAATGTTAACTTGAACACAAGAAGCTTTTGGAGAAAACCTCCGTAGATCAATATTCATCAAGCATCAAATGGCCTTTTATAGTCTTTACAGAGCTAAATCTATAAGCAGAGAATAATAGTGCTTAAAAATAGGAAAACAGTTTCTAACGTTAAAAAATAGATTCAGCCTAATCCTAGAGATTTTATTATGATACTGCTAACTACTTGTTGCTACTAACTCCAACGTACACCTCCTAATTTGAAGGATATGCAAGCTCCAACAGGCTCTTCTTCCACAAGGTCTCATTAATAGGCAGGGTCATCGATTGACAGAGGCTTGAAGTAATGAAGGTGGAGTGAGGCTTCAAGTTGATGGAAAGAGGATTCGGCAGAAGAAAACGTGGAGGAGCAGCTGGTGTCGGTGAGAAAATAGGAGAAGCGTGCTCAGTTTTTTTTATTACAAATTTTATTAGATTTTACTAACCATACCCACTTAATTACTAGAACAAAAGAATAAAAAAATAGAAAGCTAAAATGCTAAAAAAAGTACATAATATAATAACACAAATGAAAAAAAGAACACATGAATTAATTATTTTTAAAAACAAAAGCTCATCACCTAAAGAAAGGGTAAAAAAATAAATAAATGAATGAAGGGTGAAAATGATGAATGAACATGAAATAATAAAAGGTTAAAAGCACATAAAATAATAAAAATGCAAAAGTGCATAAAATAGTGAAAATAGTAAGGTATATAAAATAATGGAAATTATAGAATGCATAAAATAATGAAAAGATAAAGTATATAGAATAATGAAAATGATAAGGTATATAAAATAATGGAAATGATAATGTATATAAAACAATAAAGTGATAAAAATACATAAAGTGATGAAAATACTGAGACTACATAAAATAATGAAAATGAAAAATATATAAATGAATGAGAATGTTAATGTATACAAAATAATAAAAATATTAAGGTACATAAAATGATAAAATTTCACGAAATGATGAAATATTGTGTATGATATGATGAAATGCACATGAAATATAAAAATAAGGAAAATAAGCATGCAAACACAAATACGAAATAAAATCTACCGCAAAACTAAATCGCTAGTTTGAACCAATATTTTGAGGGTTATTACAAGAACTCACCTTAGCAAGAAGAAGTGGTTGTGCGTTACCTTGTGCGTACACTTTTGCACTATCACTACTAGAAAATGGTACAAAACCAACGGTCGGTACCAATGGGCAAACACGACGCCCGTTGGTAATTTCCAACAATCGAAACGCTTGGAATATTCACCGTGACTATTCACTAACCACCGGTTTAACTACACCAATGCGCAAACCGTTGGTATAGCCGGAAAAATAAATCACCAACGGATTGTCCGTTGGTATAATAAAAACTAAATGATTTTACTCGAAAAAGGAAAATCTCTCTTACCAACAGGTTGTACGTTGGAACTAGTCATGCTAGGGAATTTTATTTCCACCGGGTTGCGCGTTGGTAAGATCAATGTTCCAATGTGTTAGTCGTTGGAAATAGACAAATTCCAACGTGCGAACTGTTGGAACGCTTAGCGTACCAACGAGTTGCACGTTGGAACCTCTTCTCTTTCCATATTTAAATTTTACTTTAGAATTCAAAATTTAATGATGCAAATGTATTCTAAAAATAAAAGGTAATTACATGCATGCTTTAAAATATTCTTTTTTTTTAGAATGTGAAAATGATGAAAATTTGTTGTGCTTAGAGTTTTTATTTTAAAATCAAATTATATAACGAAACATTAATACTCCCTCCGTCCCTGAAAAATTGTACACATTTCCTTTTTGAACTGTCCCAGAAAAATTGATCACTTTCCTTAAAAGGAAACTTCTCACTCTCAAAGTTACTAAACTATCCTCACTTTATCTTTACTTTTTCTACCTCGTTTTTTGTGCACTCTCAACTAAGGGACAATTAAGTAAACATATACAAACATCTTACATTCACCTTAATCTCCGTGTCCAAACAAATCTACCAATCTTTCGGGGACGGAGGGAGTATTAATTAAGAAAATGATATTGAAGATAGACACAAATGTAAACAGAATATGATTAACTAGTTAAATAAAATAACACTTTATAAGGTAATTAATGAATTTATTCAATTTTTATTTTAAATTTGGTTGGACAACAAGTGGTTGTTTAATTTAACAAAGCATGCATCACTTATGCATGATATTAAATGAAGCAACATAGGTTGTTAACTTTGAATTGGAAAGCGAAATTACGAAATAGTGATCAACAAGAAAATGTAGCAATTTTTAAGAGTTGTAACTTTATCTTATTAATTGCGGTTTTTAAAGGTGTCGTGAAGAATTTATAAGAAATAAGTAGTTGTTGGGGAATTTTATTTCCAACGGGTTGCGTGTTGGTAAGATCAATGTTCCAACTGTGAGCCGTTGGAAACAGACAAATTCCAACGTGTTGCACGTTGGAAACCACTCAAAATGTCAAGTACGTTACAAATAGAATTTTGCTCCCCTGCATAACAGCGATGGGCCTAGTGGTCTGGTGGTTGTGATGGGTGTTTGCCTCGGAGAAGGCTGGGGTTCGAGTGTTGGTGGGGGTTGGTTTTTTTAAAGATTATTTGTATTTCCAACGTGCGAACCATTGGAACGCTTAGCGTACCAACGAGTTGCACGTTGGAACTAGTCATGCTGATCTAACAAGGCAGTCATGCTGATCTGACAATGGAGTGATGTCGATCTAACAAGGTATTGATGCTGATCTAACAAGGTATTGATGTCAATCTAGGGTATTGATGTCGATCTAACAAGGTATTGATGTGACAAGGTATTGATATCGATCTGACTATTGATGTCGATCTGACAAGGTATTGATGTCGATCTAACAAGGTATTGATGCTGATCTTACAAGTTATTGATGTTGATCTAACAAAGTATTGATGTCGATCTAGCAGGTATTGATGTCGATCTAATGATGTAGATCGAACAAGGTATTGATCTTTGATCTAACAAGATATTGATCGATCTAACGGGGTATTGATCTTTGATCTAACAAGGTATTGATGTCGATCTAATAGGGTATTGATGTTGATCTAATGATGTAGATCGAACAAGGTATTGATCTTGATCTAACAAGGTATTGATCTTTGATCTAACAAGGTATTGATGTCGATCTAATAGGTATTGATGTCGATCTAACAAATTATTGATCTTGATCTAACATGGTATTGATGTCAATCTAACGGGGTATTGATGTCGTTCTAACAGGGTATTGATGTCGATCTAACAAGGTATTGATGCTGATCTAACAAGTTATTGATCGATCTAACAATATTGATCTTTGATCTAACATGGTATTTATGTCAATCTATAATTCAGGGACCTGTTTACACCTAGAGATTAAATGGGAGGACTATAATTGTCAAACTACCTAAAAGTAAATACTCGCCCACTACTTCAGGCGACTTCACGAAGAAAAGGGCAAGACTCTTTCTTCTGGAAAATTTGATCTCTTGGTCTGATGCGAAGTAGAGAGCAGCAAGGAAGGGGTTGGCTCGATTTTGTGGGGATATTCAGTTACCGTCCTTGAAATTGGGGAAGGCAAGGGCTCGTTTAGGTAATCGATCCTTGAAGCTGAAGTGAGAAGTCTGGATCTTTCCAGACACGGTTGGAAGAGGGAAAAGCGAGAATTTGGGCAAGATCGATTCGGGAAAGAGTGGAGCCTCCAAGATGCAATGAGCTGGGCTCAGTGCAGACGAGAATCAGAAATTTTGGGAAAAAGGGTTCGACGGCTGGGATATTTTTGGAAGATGGCTTCGACAGTGGGAGGCCACAAACGAAAGGCCTTCCTCGACATCAACTGTCCGGCGAGAGGAAAATTATGACGGATTGGTGAAGACGGAGTTCACGAACAGGAGGCAGCAGGGACAAATTTGTTCCGACGACAGCGGGGGCTCGAGTGTAACGGCAATGTGCGGGTCTCCGGGTAGTGATGGTGAAATTTTTTGACTCCCAACCTTGATTTCTTAGCTACTTCCTTGCTTAGCTATTTCAAGGATTTTGTGTGATTAGTCCTACTTGCTACTTTGACCCATCAATGTTTACTAAAAGTTTGATCTGCATCTAGTTCCTTTGCAGGTATGTTGGCTGATTATCTTAGACTACTTTTATAAGTGTTAGTTGCTGATGGTTTAATGCACATTTTCCTTAGATTACTACTTGAAACCTTCCCTAATAGTCTCAGCTCT